>OZ025291.1:134249266-144249266 GCA_964019185.1 Maratus speculifer
TTATGCTCTGATTGCAAAGAATGCTTGACTTAACATTTTTCTTGCTTTAAATTGCTTGGTTTGAATGAGATTTTGGGCGGACAACGCCATATTTTAAAGATTTTTGGAACAAAATTTTTGGAATTTTAGAAATTTCAAAAATTTAGTTCTAAAAATATGGCTAAAACTCGTTCTCTATAAGCAATATAAAGGAAGAAAAAAGTCAAGTCTATCATTCTTTGCAATCAGAATACAATCTTTTCAAAATATTCACCGTTAGAAACTTTAGTATAACATTTTTACAGCTTACCTAATAAAGAAATCGTTTGCTGCATAGTTCTATCGATTTTTGTTTTTTGAGAAATTTAAATTTGAAATCAGGGTGTTATTTGCTGGACACCCTGTATTATGATTAAATATTTTAAACAAAGGAGTTGAAAAATAAACAGATTTTTAAACATAATGTATTTTTTTATTTAAAAAAACCCATAAAAATGTTGCGATCCACATATAAAATTACTTCTTAAAAACATTAACTAAAACCATTTAAATTTATAGAAGTGTGACTTATTAAATCGTTACCCAGAAAAGTTTATTTCCAGAGGTTTAGAGCCCCTTATAAATTAGATATAAAATTCCCCTGTTCAATTTCAATCCTATACGCTTCAAATTAATTCGTTTTTACAAGTTTATCATAAAAAATTAAACAGTTTTACTTTCTGTATTAAGTGGCTATATTTCAGTGTGTGAAAAGACCTGCTTGCTAATATTAATCCAATGAGATAAATATTTTTGCACACGTTTAACATGTTAGCATTTCAATTCTTTAAGTGATTTTTTTCCGCATCGCATTGCAAAACTGAGGCCGATCTCTACAAAGGCTAATTTTTACTTTTTCCATTTTGTTTGTAATTTATTTTAGGTACTGCGTTCATAATACAATATGACTTTTTATAGAGATCGACTTCAGTTATTCAATACAAAACAAATCATTTAAATATATATTCAAGTAAAAACGAGATACCTTAAAAAAGTTCTCCCATCTGCTTAGCATTAGCGAACAGATGTTTTGCTTGGCTGAAGTAGCGTCTTAAAGAAAATTATATGGCAAACTGTTACTAAAATATGCATTTAATTCAATTTTAAGCATAATATCGTACTCACACTTCGATAATTTTACTAAGATTTTAGCATTTGAAATATAAAATCGCATATATTTTAGAAATAAAATGCCAAAAGTTATTTGCCTAATTAAAAGCAAACAGTGTACTTTAAGAAGAATAAGTTGAAATTAAAGCATTTAATCTTCTGATAAGAAATTCGAAAAATATGGATGCAATTGAGTTTAGGAGTTTAGGAGTTTTTTTAGTTTAGTAGGAGTTTAAAATCTGCCTGATTGCAACACTTAAGGTCGTATTTAAAAGAAATACTTTTAAAATGAAGTATTTTGATTTTTTCTACAAGTTTTTGCTGCACACTGATTTATTATTATTATTATTATTATTATTATTATTATTATTATTATTATTATTATTATTATTATTATTATTATTATTATATAGCGTTTTAACATATTCCATGAAAAGAACAAGAATTATTCAGGTCATTCATATTGCTACAAATTATAACTTAGCAAAATTCAAACATAAAATAATAAAGGAGGTGGGTCAATAAGGGCCATTTTCCCCCCATCAGTACCTAGACGTGACATACATTTTTTTCATTAGTATACCACATAACAAGTAAGAAAATAATAATATCTTGAATGAAAGTTTAATAATTGGTCGAAAAATAAAATATAGATTTAAGTAAATATTATGTGTATTAATGAGCATAAACACAATTGTCATTAGTTTTAATCCATATAATCAATAGTAAATACAACAATATGCGTAAAATTAAGATAAATGGAGCTTACTAAGATTATTATTTCAATACATGAAATATCAGAAATAATAAATAACAAATAATAATAATGGACTTTTTGGACAATGTGTTTTAGATTATTTTCGTTATTGATTGCTTCACCAGAATCACTAATGGACCATCCAGCGGCCTCGTCTTGTACTGTATATGAACATATTCGATATTTGGTTTTTTATTTTTGATTGACCGATGGTACATTACAGTAGTATTGTAAGACAGAAACGAGAATATGAAAACAACAAGCACCCAGCACTCTACGACACTTTTGCGCACTATACACTGAAATTACCATTATATTATCATGATTCGCTGTGTTTTTATCCAAATATTATAGGTTTTAGAAATTGTGCACTGAAAATTCAAATTTTGGTTACGAGAGCTGTCCCTTAGCATCATCTGTTGAAAACTGTTGCTGCTTAATTAAGAATCTTGGCATTTCATGTTCAATATCAATTTCGTGCAGAAGTTTCAAACAATCCCGGTAAAATATATCAATACTCTCAACATCATTTGACTTCAGCCACTTTCTGATATTATATGAATATTTCTTTAATGTGTTTGTAAGTATGTTAGCGTAATTGTTCTTTGTTTCCGCGAAGTAAGGAACGAAGACATCCAAAATGTAATTTGAAGTAATAACGAATACCATATGCTTAACAAAGGGTCTTTTTTTGTATAGCCAGGAGGAATGTCTCTGAAAGTAATAGTTCACACATTTCTAGATATAAACTTACATGCTATCGAAAGCAATCATCACAGTATCATTGTTGAAATCCCGAATAAACAATCTTCCTGCTGAAGGCACCGTATATTTTTCAATAACTTGTGTTCTGGTGATGTGTTTCTTCTACGGTGTTTTATAACAACGTTCTTAATCAAAGCCTGGTTTTCATATTTTACAGAAGATATTATTATTTTTCTTATATTGAATAATGTAGAGACCACCACGGTAGAGACCAGTTCTAAGTTTTACAAGTAACATTGCAAAGTAAGTACGAGACGACCTCTTTATTGAGGAACGTATTTTGGACTTTACAAGTTTAAAGATATAGTTAAAATCAGACATAAATATACCCATGTGAATATAATAATAGATTTCGGAAAAGTCGAAAAATTTTCGTCCCAGTGTATCTAAAACGAGGCTTTCTTTGCTACATTTCTGATATTGGTTTAAATATTTTCATGCATCGCATTTCTTACACCGATGTATTCTCACTTACAGGACTTAAATCTTGCAGAGTCAATTTACCGATCAAGTAGTATGAGTTTTACAGCATCGTTTTCTCGACAAAAAATAGATATTAGTTTCTATAAAGGCTTGAGTTTCAATAGCTTATACTAAAATAACCAGGCAGTTCTTACCTTTACATATTATACAACAAGTGTTCGAGTTGTGAAAATGATATACTGATTTTAAATGTATATTAGGTTTCTTATTTGTGGTCTCATCGACAGTAATCGTTGACGCATAATCTCTTATTGTTACATCAGAAGAAATAGAAGTATTTAGAGCCTGGAGAGGACGAAATACATATTATTTGAATTTAGAGCACTATTTAGAACCACTCTGTAAATCTCAGTTTTTCGAACATCTAAGTATCAATATAACTTTACTGTTAGAACAGATACGAAAAGTTTTCTGTGAGACTTTACAACGACATTGGTATCCAAGCATTATTTATTAGTAATTTCTTTTATAAATATTTACGAAAACAATTTTTGAAAACAACATTGACATCTGAACAACGTTAATAATTTTTAAGTACGGCAAAAGAAGTCTGAACGCGCTCCGATAGTAGAGCATTTGATTCTCTCACATGATACATTTTTTTTCTTTTACAGGTAGAAGCGCACACTGAGCCCAAATGAAATAATGTTTATATAAAAGCTTACAAAGAGCAGAATCATTGCATGTCAAAATTAATTGGGTTCATCGAGCGCCTCTTAGTAAAAAACTCATTCAAAGACGCAAAAAACGTCAAAAATGCAGAAAAAAGCCAAAACACTCTACTTTCGGTCTATAATTTCCATGACTTACAATTTTATTTATCACGTAAAACTTATATTAAACAAAAATACATATCATTAACTATACAAAGCCACAGAACAACCATCTGAATTCAAAACTTTTTTTTTCCGGGTATATGATGAACGAAAAATAGCCTTTATTGACCCACCTCCTTTAGAAACAAATTTAAATGTGCAGAAATGCGCGAAAAATTCTCACTCAAAAGTAGTTTTTTCTAAAATTTTACAAGCTAAAATGGAAACCCGTCATTTATATTATGCATCTAGATGGTATCTTCAGTATTTAATGCATGTATGACTTAAATGAAATGAAACAAAGCTTTATTTATTTCCTAAAATCAAGGATAGGAAACATTAATAAATCATTTTTAACACTTTCCAACAAAGTTGAAAAGTGCTTATGCATGTGGTTTATATGTCCGTCTGTCCCGTAAATATACTCGGATTTGCATACAATTGATAAAGCTTATTTAAGGTCACCAAAGCACGTTTGATATTGCACATGAAGTATGTACGCTCAAAATTGTTCAATTACATTACGGTATATGGGGAAAAACCGTTTGGAGAGTATTTTAATGATATTATGCTATTTCAAATGTATTGAAACTGATATAAATCGCTGAATTTCACTACAATCACGTTAAAGCAGAGCATCTATTGTGTTTTTTTATTAATTTATAGGGACACACACACACACACACACACACAAAAAAAAAAAAAAAAAAAAAAAAAAAAAAAAAAAAAACAGTTACAGTACTGTCTTTGAGTAATAATTGCTGGAGAATATGTTTTAAAATTCTCAATGCACTTTTAAATTTAATTAGCTTTTGCATTTTACCCTTATATAAATTCTATACCTCGTATACAGCGCTGCACAAAAGTACTCACACACCATTCTCTTTATTAGAGGAAATCGTCGAATGAAAAATTTGAACTGAGATATATGTACCTCTTAAATGAACTAAATTTTGGAATGCATGTTATTAATATATACAAATCTTTATATAATATACGGGGTGGGGGAGAGAGTGGTGTAGAATAGAACAGCTGAAATTCGGTTTTGAAATGCGTTATACATTTCCATATGGTGAAATGAGATGTAATATTTTAATTTTTTAAACGGTATAGTTTTATTACATCATTCTGAATGTGTTGGAAAGTGCTTCCCAATCTAAGCTTCACGCATGATTTTTTCTTTCTTGTTTAAATATTTTTTTACCTTTGGTTGTTTCCAAACCAACGAATCCATCTGATTTATCAAGCTTTTATTTCACTATCATTACAAACTTTGACACTATAAACTTCCGTTACATTACTTATGTCAAAATGTCTTTAATTTTATCGATTAGTCCAGCACATTTATGTGAAGTGTTAACAAAATTATTTTTTCTCAAATAGATATTTTATTTAATAATAGTATTTTACTATGAAGGAAAATTGAGGATGAAAAAACAAAAAAGACAATTTATGAAAAGAATACTTTAATAAAATAGGATTTATTAAATAGCTAATTATAAGTACAGAATGAGAGAATTGTACATACTTGTTCCCATAAACATAAACAAGTAAACAAAAAACATGGAGATGTTAAAAAAATTGAATGATTCATTAAAAATGAATTTACCCAAATTCATTAAAAAATGAAAAATATACATTACAAAGGCTACAACAAAAGTGTACCATTGGCGATTTTTTTAAAGGTAAAAACATAAATATTTTCCATAAAATTTGTTCATATCACAGCTTTTATGATAATGTCTTTAATTATCATTTTTACTTTTACTCTATATCTTCTATAAAGAAATCAGGTGACATCTTTTCTAAAATAGGTGATGGGTGTCGACTTCTAATGCATGCAACAGACACACTGTCAACAGCGGACTTGTATTTCAACATGTTAGAATCATCAGCACTATTACGATACACCACAGACAGATTGTATCTTACTTCTTCACAAACAGTTCTGATCCGTTTTGATCTGTACCTTAGAGATGGTAGATTGCTTACGCACTTTATCTGTGGCAACAGTTGAGGTATCCTATTTTCTTGAAAATCATCAAACACGATTTTGGATTTACAGCTCATATCAATAAAGACATTGTTGAGAACAGGAGGAATACAAGCTTTATCATCATTAATGGTGGATATGTTGAGTGTAAGCAAAGAAGGTATTTGAAATGCACTGTCGATATTCCATTGAAGTTGATCATCACCAAAGGTTACATCATCAAGAAACTGAGGAATGCTTCCTGTTTGAGCTTCCTGAAGAGGTAAGGCAAACAGCTCCTCACTAAGAAAGATTATACA
This sequence comes from Maratus speculifer, assembly GCA_964019185.1. NCBI lineage: Eukaryota > Metazoa > Arthropoda > Arachnida > Araneae > Salticidae > Maratus > Maratus speculifer. Next base: position 134,255,507 of record OZ025291.1, read on the forward strand.
AGCAGAAATTGCAATAAAGAAAATCATCCTGTATTGATGGTGGACCGATCTAAGAAAACTAGCTTGAAATGTTTTGCTCTCTGTATTTATTAAACAATATCAGCAGAAAAAAAAAATTCCCGCAAAATTTTCATTAATTGATAAAGGGAAATATCCAGTTTGTTGTTACATCCAAGTTTGTTTTTTATGTTATCTTTTTTTGTCGGAGCGTGATTTACAATGATGTCACTGATTATCCCCAGTTCAACATATCTAAAAATATTGCCTCGCATTTTTTTTTTTTTTTAAATCTGCTTAATAATGAATTGTAGCTGTAATATTTTATATATGACAATTGAAAAATATATTTATTACTTTAAGGAAATGTGTTAAACAAATCCCTATATTTTTATAAATTCTTTTAAAATGGGAGTCTCGTATTAGTTCTATATATGATGCGTAGAGTTTTTGTTTTATTGAAGCAGAAAATTTTATTTGACCTTGTCTAATTCTAGAATTATTGGATTAAATAAAATGAAAAATACGGGATTACTGTTATTAAAAGATTCAAATGTTAGCAAACGATGGTCTTGCTGTAGGGGTCTATGAGGACGGTTTCAACATCATATAGGAAGTTTGCGTTGCTAAATCGTAAGTGTAGTTTCAATCCCAAGTTCGTATATAATCCATAAATAATTGAGAAAGGCAACACAGGAGGCTAATTTACTGGAGACAAGTTTTTATTAATTTCACAGTTCCAAGAAAGGTTGCCGTGCCAGAGAGGGACCCTCGCAGAGATAGGTCCGATCGCTAGTACTTACAGAGAAGAAGTGGTCACAAATACATTTTTCACATCGTCAAGTGTTGGCGCGATACATGTACATAAAAATAGCCAAAAACGACTGATAAGCACAAATTGCGGTGAGAGAAGGCACGTGGAGAGTTTCCGTTAAATAGACTTTCAATGATAGAAACCAAAGGGCATGATTTGAAATAATTAACGCCAAATGATAAAAGATAGCATATGGCTCGGGAAACCACAAGGATTGCATTCTTTACATAGGGTTAACCAAAAATCTCACGGGCTCAGAAAGGAAATTAATTCAAATGAAATAAAATAAAGACAAACATAGCACATCTGGTTCTTAAGTGAATAGCGTTTAACTATGCTTAACAACAGCCGAGAAATAACTCTTTAAAAGGTTGTTGCTATGGGAAAATACATACATGTACATGAACAAACGGATGTACGTTGTGGTTTTAAAGAAAGAATTAGAGATAACTGAAATTATATTTTAAAGGAAAAATGGCCGTTAGTAACTGAATAGAATTAAAGGGATTAAAAATCTAGCTTATTAACTAAAGCTACAAATTAAGGGAATATTGTAATTTTAACTATGGGGAAAAACAATTATTAACTAATATGTAAAGGAAAACGCCTTTACATATATCTCCCCGACGACCGACAAAGAAAAAGCGTGAAACGCGGGAGATAAAAGAAAAAAAACCCCACAAACACATGCCTCCTCTCAATGCTACAACACCAACTCATAAACAAAACATATTTTTTTTTTTTTTTTTGAGGAACTGGTGATAACTTGTCTAATAATGCAATACTCAAGTAGTAAATAAGCAAAGTAAATACATCATGTCTCAATTAAACAAAAAAAAAACATGCTAATAAGCATGAAAAAGCAAGTAGGTACCTATAAAACTTGCAAAAAGTCTTTTTTTTTTTTTAAACTGCAGTGAACTTCTGGACAGCTGTATATTATCTTGTTTCTTTTTTTTCTGTGTGCACACTCAATATTATTCCAGAAGATTTTAATTCAGATTGCTTGAAATTTCTATTCAAGCCAAAGCAATTTTTTATTGCTTAAACGAGTTGGTTACATTCCAACTTCTACTTTATTATATATTTTTGAGACATGAATTATATTAAAAAGGTAAAATAACACATAAAATATTGAATATATATGTAAGAACACAATCAAACATAATGAGAATTCTGTGAAATGTAAGTTTTATAACTACAATAAAAGGAGAAGCAAATAAGCAGAATTATATGATTTACCTTGACTTTATCAATGATTCTCTGTGTCAGTAAAATCTGTTTACTGATCTAGGTTATATTTAGTTTAGGTAAAAAAAACAGTAGTGTACAATGAACTTTTAAAAAAAATGTAAGAAAACTAGCCTTCTTCAAAAGATTTAATGTATAACGTGTGAGAAAAAAATGTAAGGCAGGTTAATGTGAATCATACACAAGCGTTAAAAGAATAGATGTATGTGTGTGTGTGTGAGTGCAGCCCGAAACACCATTCGGTGTAGTAACTGAAGACTATCAGCATGCGGCTGCATATGTGAACAGGGAAAGAGTAAAAAAAAATAAGGTTTACCTGTGTACAAACTGATCAGAAATAATGAAAACTTTACAAGTATATCATGTGTAATGTCTTAATGGACAATAAAAGAGCGTAATGAAAAATAACTGACATGGTGTACATCTATTAAATTGAGAAAAGTCCTGTTAAATCAAATTTCCGCTATACACACTACTAAAAAGGATGAATGTAAACACGGTGTAGTATGGAAAAACTGAAAATTGAAACCGCAACTACAAATTAATTTTAGAAAACCTGGGAAAACACATGAGCGGTGCATGTAATAACAAAATGTGCAAAAAAAAAAATATCCAACAAATTTCTGACAAAGTGTAAACGATCATAAGAACTATGTGAAAGAAATCATCATGTGTGAAAGTAACAGGAACTGACATAGCAAACCCACATAAAAAAAATCGAAATGTAAAGGGCTATAGTACCAGGGCACACGAAGAACTGAAAACACAAGGAAGTAGTATTCTTGTAAACGATGAACTAATGTGTAATGTGTGTGAAACAAAATTTTGGGTACTGAGAGACCCAAATCATGAGCAACGTGTGTAATATACAATGAACAAAAATGCAATGAACTAATGTGTAAATTCAATGAACAAAAGTTCCTCCTGCACACTAAGCACAAAACCCATTGTGTGACGTTTAGAAATTTACCGTTGTTTACACTGCCAGTTAAGGGTTAAATTATGAAAAAAAACAATCTTGCTGTAATTTTGTTATAAAAGGCACAACAATGTCCAAACAGTGAATGAAGAAAAAAAAACAACGAAAAAAAATTCTCGTGAAGTGAAAAAAATGTGGAATTTCTAAGGTAAATTCTATCCAACAAATTCTAAAAATGTAAAAAAAATCCAATCCTTTTTTTTTTTTTTTTTAGGAAAAAAATGCAACAACAATATACCTTCTTTCCTGAAACAGAAAATACAGTCATGAAAAATAAATAGAGCAACATAGTAAACAACCAGTCTGTGTGTAAAAAAAACAATGAACAATCGTGTAAAGTGTAATAAGGGTCTGGTTAAACTCTAAATCATCTACCTTGAGTTTCGTATAAATCATCAATGAACTACTATGTATGAGGAAATAAATATACTGTCGAATACTATCTTAGCAAAAGAATACAAATAATAAAATAAAATGTTTACATACACAACATTATTAAAGTTAAAGTGTAAATGATTTAAAATTTTATTAAGAGGCATCAAATCTAAAAAAAAAAAAAAAAAAAAAAAATCCCCTTTTTTTTTACCTGATCCAGTCGTGAAAGATGATATGTTTCAAAGCAGGCAAAATAACAAAACATTATACACCGACATGAATTTAAAACAAATGCAGTCATATATTTGAGAGAAAAGAATTGAAATGAGAAATATTGTTATCGAGTCACTATTTGCACAACTAATGAATTATCACCTGTGTGTTTACCTGTGTAAAAGTAATTCAAACGTACAAATTATTTCATGCATGAAAATTTAAATGCATGTGCGATCACTGTGTACAATTAATTTATGTACACACCTTATGTAAAACAAAAAAAACTTAAATTATTCTAAGTGTTCGCGTTGTGTGAATAAATAAAATATTAAAAAAAAAATCGTGTTAATAAATCCATTTCAGTCTTTGACTAAGCAAGCGGCCAACTTGCTCAACCAAACCCTGAAATCAAAACATCAGACACATTGCTGCTCCCGGGAAAACAGCGCCGTGAATGATGACCTAACACAAAAATAAATATAAAATTTTATGACTGCCAAAATAAAAGTACAAATACATAAAAAAATGTACAGTGTAGGGGTATGCCAAATGCCACACATACCAAAGTGTAAAAATTTAAAAAAAATAATATGCTTCTACTAGAATGTGTATTGTGTGACTATCTTTCATTTAAGAAGAGGGGAAAACGAGATAGCATCATCTCTGTGTGTGTAAGATTTCATATTACACCATGAAAGTGACTCAAAAATATTTAATGGTTATGACAGAAAATCGAATCAAATAGAAAAACTGGTTACTGAAAAATAATATGTGTATTATTATTATTTTTTTTAGAAGACACAGGAATTAGAGAAGTGTATTAAAATCTGGGTAATAATAATAAAAGCCAACTTAAAACTGTAGGAAAAATAAATTTAACTTGCTCCTTTTTTTTTACGATGTCACAGATGCAAAAGTTAAACTTTCGAAGCCCAATATTGGACTCTCTATTTAAAATTATGTGTTTAGGTATGATACACAAAAAATGTATAGTACTTAAAATATAAAAGTGGGATTGTCACTCTTACCTGTATATACAATAAACATAAACAAGTGTAGGTATATAAAAATTCACAGCAAACATATATAGGTATAAGAGAAAAACCACAAGAAAAGTATGGTGTCTATATATATTAAGTGTACAAGTCTCAAAATTATTAATTGCAAAGCAAGTTTTTTTTATCTCAGCTAGAAGAGAAATTTTATTTATATTTTTTTTGTGTGAACAAATACTCCCTTTTTTTTATAAGGTGTGTAACTATTTCATAAGAAAAACAAACAGTGTGACTTTAGTCAAGCAAACTGCATCGCAAAATATTGTTATTGGAGAGAAGAAAAAAAGAAAAACGAATAGAATGCAATGTGACAATAAAGGCACTGAAACGATTATACACAAAAATGCGAACCAGCGCACTTGGCTGAGTGTATTAACCGCAAGCAACCGACCCGCAATTCAAGAGCTCAGAAATAGATTAAGTAATCATTTCTGAATTGCGAGTTTGTCACACCGCAGAATATCCCTGCATCACCGGAACATCAAAATAGAAAGAAAAAAAAATGTAGGACCTCCAAAATGACTACTGGTATACACCTGCATATTATGAATGGTAAAAATCTAAAATAAATAGATGAATATTTGCGTTTAAGGGGGGGGGGGGGTAACTTAAACAAGTAAAAATTAAATACATATGAGGATGCAGCGATACACGTGAAAAATTGAAAAAAAAAGGCTTTCACTAGTAATGACTGCAAAATGTAAATTTGTGTGTAAAATTGGTGGGGTATCGCTGAATCCAACACACTGACTAAAGTCAAACTGTACATAAACTGACAATTTAATTTGAGAAAAAAAATGTCAACACCACAACTTATTTTACACACACTTGAAATTATTCAAGAACGAAAAAAAAATACACTGCAATAAACTAGTGCCTAATGCATTTCACTGTATATTTAAAAAAGGCAATCATTGTTGTCAGAATAAAATTAATTTCAACTTAAAATAGGTGACTGAGTATAACTGAGAAAGAATTTAATAACAGTCATGCAAAACAATTTTGAGCACTTTTAAAAATATGAGTACTCTTTACCTGTACATAATTATTCATGTAAAATATATATTTTATATGAAAATATGTGACGAATTACACCAAAAAAATATGTACTGCTTTAAATATTAAGACATTTAACGGAACCACAATCTACTACAAATATATTTACTAAATGTTTACAAACTTGAGACAAAATATTATAAAAATATCTTTAAATAGCTAAAATATAGAAAACTGTTAAAATATATAAAATGTAATAAAAGCATAAAATTTCTAAGATTGAAATAATATATTCAACGGTATCAATTAAAAATATTGGTACCACAATGTTTTATAGAACGTAATGTCAGGTTCTTTTATTGCCAGTCAAAAGAAGTACTGTCCTGGGAAAAACTTCTCTTCCACTATCATATGCTTAGAAAAAAAAAACATTTTAAGAACACATAAGCCACTTTTCAGTAATCCTGATTAATCTATTAAACCTATGTTTGTAATAGACAATAGAAAGAGCATACGTCCATAAAAACAAAACAACTTTACACTTTAGCAAAATTCTTATAAACACTACTTACCATCACAACCAAAATTACTTTTTTTATCAGCAAGTATTAAAATATGCACAAAGTTATAGAAGCAAAAGATATTAAACTTTTATATCAGATATTTCATAAAATTTTCTTCATTCCTTGTTAATCTCCACAGTAGCACAAAAGGTGAAGCATGCAGTAGATTTAATCGAAGAAAGAATCACGAGAAATTACGCAATGTGCACAGGAAAATATATACAGTTACGCTTAAAAAGTTATTATCGAAGTATCTTATACCAGATTATTTTTGGAACAAAATATTAACTTAACTAAGAGTAAGCAAGAAATTTAGCTTTTTATAGGCTAGAATAATGAAAAGTAAAATTAACTTACATAGCCCACTTATGGGGGGAAAAAAAAAAGTAATCTTTTACGAAAATCTAAGTAAAATCTTGGATTCGTTTACTCTTTTTTTTATTATCCATTTTTTTAAAAAGGTTGGAACCCAAATAAATCTCAGTGATGCCCGTACGACGAATAACAAAACGAACACATTGTTTCCCGGAAAAATGTATCGGAACTCTATGGCAGAAATTGTCTCTCTTTCTTTCTTCACATTATAAAGTACAGAAGCACGGTGACTAATTACTTCTTCATCGTAGCAGACGTATTAAGCGCAACTGGATGAGTCAGATTTGCTGTGATAGTATTCTAGCAGATGAAAAACAGCTGTTTCAGAAAGCGGAGGGAAAGAACATTTTCTTTGATTCACTATCGGCATGAAGAAATAAATAGATGAATTCACCGATGATTAAAGGTTTCTACGGCGGTTTACACTATAAGAGTCTTTTTTTTTTTTTTTTTTTTTTTGTTCGCTTGGTGGTCACTGGAATGCACAATTGAGTTCGCACTTCTTAGGAAATTCAGCATGTAAACAAATCTAATTTGTCGATGACTGATGATATTTTTAAATACCGAAGAATATTAGACGTTGTTATTATGTAGTTTTTTTTTAAATCGTACAATACTGGGATCCCTCTCTGACACTAAATTATTCAAGGACTGGACGAGGCACCAGTTAATATATATGAGGACGGTTTCAACATCATATAGGAAGTTTGCGTTGCTAAATCGTAAGTGTAGTTTCAATCCCAAGTTCGTATATAATCCATAAATAATTGAGAAAGGCAACACAGGAGGCTAATTTACTGGAGACAAGTTTTTATTAATTTCACAGTTCCAAGAAAGGTTGCCGTGCCAGAGAGGGACCCTCGCAGAGATAGGTCCGATCGCTAGTACTTACAGAGAAGAAGTGGTCACAAATACATTTTTCACATCGTCAAGTGTTGGCGCGATACATGTACATAAAAATAGCCAAAAACGACTGATAAGCACAAATTGCGGTGAGAGAAGGCACGTGGAGAGTTTCCGTTAAATAGACTTTCAATGATAGAAACCAAAGGGCATGATTTGAAATAATTAACGCCAAATGATAAAAGATAGCATATGGCTCGGGAAACCACAAGGATTGCATTCTTTACATAGGGTTAACCAAAAATCTCACGGGCTCAGAAAGGAAATTAATTCAAATGAAATAAAATAAAGACAAACATAGCACATCAGGTTCTTAAGTGAATAGCGTTTAACTATGCTTAACAACAGCCGAGAAATAACTCTTTAAAAGGTTGTTGCTATGGGAAAATACATACATGTACATGAACAAACGGATGTACGTTGTGGTTTTAAAGAAAGAATTAGAGATAACTGAAATTATATTTTAAAGGAAAAATGGCCGTTAGTAACTGAATAGAATTAAAGGGATTAAAAATCTAGCTTATTAACTAAAGCTACAAATTAAGGGAATATTGTAATTTTAACTATGGGGAAAAACAATTATTAACTAATATGTAAAGGAAAACGCCTTTACAGGGTCAACATACTTTTTTATTCTTTTTTTAGCCAAATATTTTAAAGAATAACTAGAACGTGCAAATTACTTCATAATTTTACATAAAAGTATTTATTAATAATTGTTTTTTTTATTTTTTTTTATTTAACAAGCATTTTTTCATACACGCTTTTTCTGTCTAACTTTTTTTAAAATCGAAAGAATTACTGTCTCATTTATTATAACAAGGTAGAACCCGTCGAATTTCGACGAAAGAAAATATTTAAGGAGGAGCTGTTTTATTTATTTAATACAAACCTACAAAATTAGTTACAATAAGAAATGCACCTTACATTGGTAAGTATAACTCTTAAACAAATGATAGTTAAACTAAAATTAATAAAATACTATTTATATAAAACTGAGAAGTAGTTGAAATTAAACTTTAATCATACATGTAAGCCGTAAAAAATAAATAAAGATCTGTTAATATGATAAAGTTATTAATTAAGGTTCTTATGCTAGTATTCCGAAATGAAACAAAGCAACATTTATTCCACATTGACTCAATCATAGAATTATTTTTCCCGTGAAATCTAAGTCCGACACCATTTTCACCATACCAAAATTTACATAAGCACCTCTCATATTTATGTTCACTTTTTCAGAAAAAAATATTTTACTTTGATCATTTTGATTTAAAACTTAAAGCTTCAATGCTATTAGCTGAAACAGATACTAAACTATTTATATTCTTTTATGTGTAAATGAAATTTTGTAAATGACCTCAAAATTCACTGGGTTTTTTAAAAGAAAATATTTTTGATACAACACACGTTTAAATTTCATTTTTTCTCTCTTTTTGAGAGAATGACAACATAAAGATACAGTAATAATTTTTCTCTTTTTTCCTTTGCTTTTAATAGAAATTGAGTACTCCTGTTGCCACGATTAGAAAAACGATATTAAAAACAACAACAAAATTAATATTTCAAAAATAAATTGAGATACTGTTTTTAAATAAATTGCATTTAAAAGTACATTTTTTTCTCTATACAATAGTGTAAAAATAAAAAATGTTCGATGTTTATAAGTTTAAAAATTTCCAGTAGCAAAAATTGCAAAATCGATATTGCATTTCAAATTTCAAAGTGTTGCCATTCGCAAAATGACGTATGCTTTACGCACATATACGTTTGGGCTTTATAATATAGATATAATCATTAAAGGGAATGATATTTCAATGCTTGCTTAACTTAACTTTCCAATGTTTTTTTAATGTTTTCTATTAGTGCGTTCAATACTTGCGGAAAAGTGTGGGCATACCTAAAACTTTTACACCTTCAATAGCTTTGTACAAAATGAATTTAAAGATCCAACTTTTATGTAATTTTTTTACACTCTTCGAAACCTTTATGTAATTTAATGAACTAGTGACTATTTTCTAACACATTATTTTAATATTAAACATATCTAAAAACTGCACGTCAAACATGTTAAACTTGACAAATGAGGTATGTCCGTACTATAGCTTGTTTTAAAAAATTCAAATCTTGATGCAAAAGCAGCGCTGCACTCTTATGCAAAAATGCATAAATACAAAATTTATAACGATTTTATTTTTTAAATTCAGAAATAAAGACACAATAGGATTCCATCTTAAATAGGACGTTATCACTATTCAAGCTATAATCATTACTTATCATGGAATATCTTTGAATTAATGATAGGATTTAATAGAATAAAGAAACTTTTATTAATATATTTTTAAGATTCGATTTTCACAAAATTTGAAATGACTCGTCAAAATTTTATATTAAATATAAACTGGTTCAGAATGTGAAACTAACTTAATAAAAAATATCTGCGACCAAAATCGAAAAAATAATCAAAGAGCGCTCTTGAGAGGGATCTCAGCTATCCAATGCAAAAAAAGTTATTCAAAAATGTGAAAATGCGAAAGAGTTATTAGAAAAATGCCTTCCCATAGGAATAGCATTAGCTCGCGAGCGTCTTCGTGGGCAGGGACAGGGGCCTTTAAACAAAAAATGTGTTGATCCATGCAAATTGAATGCAATAATACCTGAGAAAAAATAAACTCCCTTTAATCCTCCTAAGAAGGAAATTAGTCTATTACGTATTTTTTCTCTCCTATGTGATTCCGTCTTAAAAGATTTTACTGTATACCATTTTTCCAAGTCTCCAACGCACGGGAATTGTATTACCGATATTAAAATATAAGTGAAACATTAAGATATAAACAGAGATTCATTGATAAAATGAATATACCACAGCCTTTGGCGCTTCTTTAATAATAAAAAGTATAAATATAAAAAACGAAAAGCTATAATAAGTATTTTTGGTCAGAAAATCCTCCCCGCGAAACACTTTTTAACTACACTGAAGCAAAAAACTATGTATGAGCCGGTCTATGATTTAAACTTTTTTCAGGCTGGTCCGGATTACGATTTAAACATTTTTCCATGCCGGGCAGAATTTTTTTCCCTATGGGTCGGTTTGGGACAGCACCTATATATTTCGATCCATGCAGACCTCCAATGCAAACGATCAACATATTTTGAAAACAAGCTTTGATTTAAATCTGTACGCTGCTTTATTATGCCCCAAATAAGAGGCACGGTCTTGAATCGACATTTAATGCGGATAATTTGTGGACGATCCCTCATTTGCTTTGAAAACAAGTCAAAAATTCTTCATTTACAGGCATGGTAAAGTGGTGTAAGTCACGAATTTTGGAGAATTTTTGATTTTAATATCTCTGTCAGATTTTCAGGTAAGGGGATGAAATTTTTTTTGTTCAATTTAGAAATGGATAAGGAATAATTTCCGAATTGGGAATTTTGCTCTACGGGGGCCGTATAAAAATTTAATTTTCGTATTTTTTCAAATAGACCCCTCATGGAGTTGCAGTTTATCTTACCAGAAATTTCACCTTTTTTTTATGAATTTTTGCAATTGGAAGTATGGGTCTAGAGGCAATATTTAAGGAGATAGCCTATTGTTTCGATATTTATGACTCACCCTGTATATATATATATATATATATATATATATATATATATATATGTATATTTGTAATACAATAAATATACTCGGTGATCCAGAAATTCCGGGATTTTTGAAATGCTAATAATTAGTAAAGTATAAACAAATAAAGATGCAGTTTTCACAGAAATTCCTAAAAGCTTGTGGGATTTCGTTTTTTAATAGCAAAAATATGTTATATTAGTTACACTTTTTGCCAACAGGTGGTGCTGAACTGGATAGTAGAATATTTTCTATGGTATAATACAGTTCATTAAAAATAAAGAATCAGTGTCAGAGGGTTACAACTTTTCTGAAAGACGCCTATAACTTATAAGTACCGCCATGAGACGATGTAAAACAACCTGCACAGCATTAAAAAGCAATTCTGGGGATAGCTTTGAAACGCTCTGGTGCATCTTTCAGCTGGGTCAATGACATAGACCAATCTCTGTACACATGAGACTTCAAATGGCCCCAAAACCAAAAGTCACAAGGGGTAAGATCTGGAGATCTTAGAAGTCATTAGTGCTGGAAATTGCAAGTCAGGACCAAACGTATTCGTAGGGATGGTCGTGACAGGAGAAGCAATGTGTGGAGGATCTTCCAATGAGCATGTTTCCTCAAACATTTTATCATAGCCACAGGTTTGTAATGTGATCGATCCTTTTTCGGTTTCGATTCTACGCATTGTACGATAAGAACGCAATGATAAACTTGCCGAGACACCCTTTTTGTAAAACTGCATAACTAACAAGGCTTTGTCATGCAAAGAAAGCATTTTTTAACTTAGCAGTTACACATTAAATTTTGTATCGAAATTTATTTTAAATGCAATTTTCTTAACGTTCGAAAACGAGTTTGAACATTAAGGACCCTTAAAAAAAAATCTGACCAATAAACTCAGGAGAGATATTGACACAATGCACAATGAATTCATCTTCTTATATAACACATTTTAATAAAACTTTCGATGTTGTATACTAGCGCCACCTGCTGCTAAAAATGTTAACTATTTATTTAAAAAAATTCATTATAAACGAAAATCCTTCGTTTTTCTGATCATATATCTGAAAACCGCATTTTCCTATTGTATATAGTTTTCCAATTTCAAAACTACCGGGACTTTTGGATCACCCGGTATATCGTACTGTCTCATTTTAAATTTAAATTTATTAAGTACTATTTACATTACAAGCTTTCTAAAAATCCGTTAACAAACAATTTTCTGTTACATTACAAATCGTTTGCTTTTAACTAGGAAAAGTGCCAAATTGCGATTCTTTCATCTTTTTACGCCAAATATTTGAAAATATTTTATTTTTATACAGGCTTTCTAATAGAATTCCGCCGCTAAATTTAACTGATAATTTATTACATACATGAGTAGTTTAATTAGTATCTTTTTTCAAAATATTCTGAATATGCTCAGTATGGAGACCTTCCTTGTAAGAAATATTTGCTACTTTTTACTGAAATGAAAGTGAAATTCACAATACCTAAAAATCGTTATTTTTTAACACTTTCCAATATAGTTGAAACGTGCCCGTGCTTCAACTCGCATAGATATATTCAGATAGACATATCATTGTTACTCGTTTTTGAGGTTTGTCATGGCATGTTAAGTATTTCAAATGAAAAGTGTATCATTTATACTTAATTTACACTGCCATTCAAAATTATTCCGTTTGCATTATGATCTATTGAGCAAAATCATTTGCGGTATATAATGATCAACTATTTTAGCCGTAATGTAATTTATACATCCTATTGAGGCGCATTAAAATACAGTTTCTGTAGAATATGTTATATGTAGCACTTCCAATAGGTGTACAGGATAACTCAAAAGTATTCTTTTATATTCCGGTCTTTGAAGAAAAATCATTTTCAACGTATTTGAATGGTTGCAAATATAATGAAATTGAAATAAATTTCTGAGGTGCACTAAAACATGCTTTATGTAGAACATGGGATGGAAAGTTCTTATCATTTATTTACAGGATCACAAAAGAATTGTATAATGGTATTTGAGGAAAAAACACCTCGCATAGTTTATTTTAATTATGTTGTGCTATTTCAAACACGAGGTAATTTGTATAAATTACTGAGGTTTACTACATTATTTACGCAATAGAAGGTGAATCACATTAATCGTCCATTTACAGGGATGCCCAAAGGATTTCTGATGGAATATGTATTGTATCAGAAAAATTGTAGTGAAAAATTAGTAATGAGCATTGAAAATGCGTTTTTTCTTAAGGTTATGTGTTTAAATTAAAACGAAATATTTGTGGAGTGTATAAGATTTACACACCATATACAGGGCTACACAAAATAATTTGTAAGCATTATGGATAAACCTGAATTGCTATAAAGTTTTTCTTTCTTTCTTTCTTTCTTTCTTTTTTCTTTTTTTTTTTTTTTAATTGAGTTATTTTCAAGCTTAACTACAGTTTATATATAAACAGATATGCTTGTAGCGTATAAGTAAGATCATATTCAGGGAAACGCAACAAAACCTGAATACATGTCCGCCTCTAGATACTACCATAAAATGGGGTGAATCGGAACACTTTCCCACTTGCCAGAAGCAATGCAAATTACAATTCCATTTAGTAACAAAGCAAATAAAGAAATTTAGAAAAAAATATATTTCCAATATAAAGTTATAAATTCAAAAGCAAATATAAATGCATAACTTAATTATAAAATTCATCGGAGGTAGCTACTTTATAAATTTAATGGATAAAATAGAAATACAGACATTTCTTCGTCAAGTCTCTTGGAATAGTACTGTTTTTCAAATATTATTAATGAAATGAAATCTCTTATTTTTCATATTAGGTATAGATGATATACCTCTAATAACATCAGTGATTTTGGCGAAATTTTTATGTGAAGAAAATTTCTCTTCATTTTAAAATAAATTATGAATATAAGATCATAGCATACAAAAATCTTTTTTTTTAAACTTTCAATTTTAATTATTCTTAAATACATGAATTGATTTTTTTAAAGATTGTAATTCATTATAACTATTAACTTTGATAGTACAGACTTCAGTTTTTCTACCTACATTAAATATAGCATAAATTTTGACAAAAACTACTTTTTCGAATAAATCATTAATTTCGGCCAAAACTGCTACATAAAATATATCACTAGTTTCGACCAAAGCTGCTACATTAAGTAATCATAAGTGATTTGTTAGAAGTTTTGATTCTGCCAGGTTATTTTTTTTAAAGTCTACAATTTTACAAATAAAATATTACATTAAAAACCCAACAAGAAAATTAGACATGCTCCCCCTCTTCACGTGCACACACATAATAAAGAAATAAATAAATAAAATTTAAAAAATCTCTATTTAAAAAGGGAAAAAATATTTTAAACAAAATTTATAATTTACAAAATTTATTAGATACTATTATACAAATTTGTAGCACAAAACAAAAGTTTTATATATTTGTTTCGTTCATAATAAATAAAAAATAGATTGTTAAAAAGAAATTGAAATAATAATAATAATAATAATAATAATAATAATAATAATAATAATAATAATAATAATAATAATAATAATAATATTAAATAAATACCAATCTTACGGAAATATTCTTGCTGATTGACAATTTATTTAAAGTTAAAAACATAAATATTTACATAATGATGTTCACATCACAGTTTTTGCCATTATTACAATAATTATTATCACTAATTGTATTTTTACTCTAAATTTCCAATTCCAATACCAGGAGATATTTTTTCCACAACCCGAGAAAAACTTCGACTTCTAATACATGAAACAGATATACTGTCATAAGTTGATTTGCATTCAAAAACATTAGCATTATAAATATTTTCACAATTTGTATTTTTCCTTTAGATTTCCAATTCTAAAATAAATAAATAAATAAAAATGATACAGAAATATTCGTGCACATTGACTTTTCTTTTAAGATAAAAACGTAAATATTTAAATAATGTATTATATTACATAACAACGTTCATATCACAGTCTTTGGGATAACTTCATTAAATATTTTCACTATTTGTATTATTCTAAATTTCCAATTCCAATGTGAGGAGATATTTTTTCTACAACGAGAGATGGACGTCGACTTCTAATGCATGAAACAGATACACTGTCGTAAGTTGATCTGTATTGAAACACATTAGCATCATCTGTACTATCACGGTACAACACAGGTAGATTGTATTTCACTTCTTCACAAACAGTTCTGATCCGTTTTGATCTGTATCTTATAGTTGGAAGACTGTTTACACACTTTACATGCGGTAGCAGTGTAGGTATTCTATTCTCTTGAAAGTCATCATATATTATCTTGGACTTACATCCCATGTCAATAAAGACATCATTAAGAATAGGAGGTTTGCAAGTTTTATCATCAGTGCTGGCGGATATGTTGATCGCAGTTGAAGAAAATATATTATATTCAGTTCCTATGCGCGAGTGAATCAGTTCATCACTAGAGGGTACTTTGTTAAGAGAGTGAGATGCACTTTCAGCTTGAAACATTTGAAAAGGTAAAGCAAATAGCTGATCGCTGTAAAAAATTACAAAAGCAACCATAAGAATAAAAGAAGCCATCGTGACTTACTAGAGTATGGAAGAGTGAAAACTGACTTGACACAGTATTATCCCTGGTATTTATTGAAAAATGCAATAAACATTATAAAATCCTGTCCAATAAAATCCAGTTTGAGAAAAATTTTCCCACGGAATTTTCATTCATCGATAAAGGGAAATATCACTTTTTTTTGTTACGTCCTGATATTAATGTTTTATTTATCAGAACATCATTAATTTTCACGCATAAATTTCAATAAATATACAAATATTTTATTTTCCCCTCTTATCTGTTTAATAAAAGATAAGTATTGATTATGCTTTTTACCCGTGATAGTATAAAAATATTTATAGTTTCATGACGAAAGCTAGAAAAAAAGACGCATTTTTTATTTAAATTAAGTTCTATTGTGAAAGGATACAGGATTTCTCATATAGAAAGTTTATATTTTTTCTTATAAACGAATTGCTAAAGTACATTTTTAACTCACTATATTATGGGCAATAACTTTGGTAAAAATTTTGATTAAATCATTAGGTACTAGATATTAAAAAAAACTTAATACTTGAAAATAGGTTAATTAATTTGCATAACGATCTATTTATAATTAATTATGTACTCTTTTACTGTACATTTTTTTAGTCTGACCTTTAAATATCAGTGTCCATTCCGATCTCAATGGTAATCGATAGTGCAGAGATGTATCTCATTTATTTGTTAGTTAACTTTCACACAAAGATTGCTTTAATCTTAAATTTTTATAGGCTAATTATAATATTTAACATGAATCTGTATAGTCAGATTTATAAGCGAGTAGTATCTGAATAAACTTTTCTCTGGGAAAGTTTAAAATGTATTGCTATATTTTTAATGCTGTTACTCATTAAGTGTTCTTCAAATTTTGCATACTATATTTAATTTACCGCAGAGGAAAAATCAAGAGTTTTAAAGCACAAAATTTAGAATTAATGCTTTGCTGTTTTAACGTTCTTTTAAAAATCTCTTCAGCTATACGGAATATGTTTGATTAAATGGTGAAGAAAATTGTCACTTAAAATTTATCATTTCTTCAAAATAACGGTTTGTATGATTTATTAAAAACATACTAAATATCTTTTTTTAAATATAAATGTTACTTAATTCTGATTTTTTAAAAATATTTTGGCTTAGTTGTTCTCGGATTTAACTGAATGTTTCACCCTAGTCCAAGTAGAAGTTTTACTAATGTTGTGAAAAAAATTATGAATTGGCATGTAATCTATACTAATAAAAGAACAAAACGCTATGTCTGTGTGTGTGTCTGCGACTGCTAGCAAAATCTACAGCATGTACGAAACTCAAAATTTTTTGAGAGTAGCCCCAAATCTCTCCTGATGCACCTGAGCTTCAGAATTTCGAAATTCCAATTATTAACTGAGTAATTATTTAAATTCCAAAAATCACTCTCATAAAAAAAATCGCCTTTTTTCCACTTTTTTCCGTTCATTTGCTTATGGTTGGTTGGTTGAATAAAATTTTCGCAGAAATAATTAAAAAAGCTGGGACAGAATTAAAGAAACATATTTGAGTGTTTAACATCTCCAAAGTGAGAGTTTTTTCAAAAGACCTTTAAAATTCATAGACTGGCAAACTGTCAGTTTAACTGAGGATTTTTTATCACAGCTGTTGTATCCCATGGAGGAAAAAGTTAGGTGGAGGTGAAGTAAGCCTTAAAAAAGGTTTGCAATATGAAACCATTTATCGCTCAAATTTTAATGACCCAATCAAAGTACGAGGAAGGGATTTTGTATTAATAAGATGAATTGAAAGAAATGAATTACAGCTGAAGCATATTTTAAGAAAAAATAGTAATTTTTTAAAATGGTCTTTTTTCTATCATATTATTTATTAAAATAAATGTTTGCTTTTAAAATAATTGAAATTGCGAAATTAGAAATAACACTGATAAACAAATTTTAACGAATTTTCGATTTCTCTATATACGTTGGGTGTTTCTTATAGATTTCAAGCTGCTGAAAAAGAATGTGTTTGTAAAAATTTTCTATCACCCTCCATTTTTGAGAAATTTCATGTATACGTTTTGGAGTATGTAGGCATCGCATAGGCAATATAATTATATTATATTATTCTCTTTCATGTATTTGATTCACACAAACATTCCTTTTTCTTATTACAACGATAGAAGATACAGCAAGAGAGTAGAAACAGATGTCCCCCTAATAAATTTTATGTTAGCGACCTTGAACAGATAGCTCTAGCCACCCCCACAGTATTTGACTGTAACGCAAATCCCTGACAGTGGAAACTTATCTTTCGGGGCGAATATCCTACAATTTCTTTGTTCTATAAGACTTTTTAATTGAATTTTGATTATAATTATTATATCTTCCTCTACAATATGTAAAACATGTCTAGAGAATGCGTTAATGAACCCGATTCTTTTTGCTGTGTGTGCGGGGAGCTAACTTTGAAAAAGCATCGATGCGCCTATCATATGTACTTTGGATATAAAGTAGTTGAACGAGATAAGAATTAAGCACCTCGCTCTTGTTATACACGACGTGCTACAAACCTCCGGACGTGGATGAAAGGTACAAAAAAGTGTATGTCCTTTGCTATACCCATGATGTGACACGTGCCGAAGGATCAAATAACTGACTGCTACTAATGTATTACGAAAATTAAAGGCTTCTTTGCAAGAAGTAAACATAAAATTAAGTATACGAACTTAGATTCAGAAATGTGACCAGAATTACATAATGATGATTTAAAAATACCGAAACCTCCAGAGAATTTTACATATGATGATGCAGCAGTAGAAATGGAAATCGGTGAAACTGAAAGTTCCTCGACATCTGATGTGAACTAATCTCCTGGCATAAATGAAGAACCACACCTAATAACTCAAAAAGAATTAAATGATTTTGTGAGAGGCTTAAATTTATCAAAGAAAAACTCAGAATTACAAGGTTGGAATCTCCTGAAAAGATATATATCTATCCTATACAAAGATATCTATTTATCGAGATTGATATAAGAAATATTCAACATTTTTTAAAAGAAAAGATGGTTTACGCTATTGTAATGATATAAGAGGCTTAATGTCTGCTTTAAATTGACAATATAACTCGGAACAATGACCTATAAGAGAGCACCCACAGATAAGACGTTTACAGCTACATAAAGTATGCAATTTCTTATTAATATCATACCTTGTTACAAAAAATCTGTTTTTTTCTGGAACTTTATAAACAATGCATACTTTCAGTGTTTTAAATATTAATTTTAAGCTTTATAAAGGTTTATTTAAAAGTTTGTCATTACTAAAATACAAAATGATAAATTTCATAAGGTGTATGTGTTGAATAAATACTACAAAATTAAGATTTTCAGGATTTTGAATTTTTTAAAAATCTGTGGGTGATGGAAACTTTTTAATGGCATATTCTTTCACAGCACCACCTAAAATATAAAAGTCACCACATACTTAGTTAGAAACAGAAACCTTGTTTATCAGTGTAATTAAATGTCAAAATGAAATAAATTAAAATATTGAAAACATTAGATTTCAACTAAAAATATTATTACTAAAAGTTTTATTTTTTTTCAGACCTTTTTAATACTTTATAACGTAGATGGAAAATGTTTATGACGTAACAATATATTAATAATTGCATGTCAGTATATGAAATATATTGATGAAAACATTCTTTTAAAATCATGCATGAAAACTTAAATAACAAATATTGATCTAAAATTTAGACTTCGGAGTGCAGACGATTTTAAGACATTAACGAAAGTATGTTAACTTTTCAAGCAAAATCTTAAATGATGCTTCTATATTGATATTTCAAATTTATATGAAAAAAATAATCAAATAATTCTTGCCAATGATTGATCTATTTGAATTATTTATGCATTCCTATTATGTATTACAGCCAATAATGACACAAATCGTCATTTTTTAAACGAAGTTTTAGTAATCTGTTCAATAACAGTTTAAACGATAAAAAACAAAAATAAAGATATACGGGTTTAAACTAGTTTGAATTGATCGGTGTGTCAAAGCACATGGTTTTGTTGTTGCTTAATTAGACTTAATGTAGCGGATTTTAGGGATACGTTTTTTGCATCACTCCAAGATTTTATGCTTGCACTCTATTAATTTCTCTTTACTCAATGGTTGTACGTAGATTTTTGGCCCTTCGAACATTAGAATGTATGAGTGATTAGCTGTGTTGCAGTAAAAAAAAGTATACAACACTTTTCTAGGAGGTTTTTTTAAGTCATTGATTAAATTTAAATGTATTCTATTCAATTTGAAATTTTATTATGGCTTTAATTTATTTTTAAAACGAAAATAAAATGGCTGTTTGGCGTACAATTGTTCGAATCCGCAAAAGGTTCATACACCATAATAAATTATCAAATAGCAAAGTAAATTATTTATCAGAAATTGTCATAAAAAGCAAAACTGGTTATAATCTTAATGTTTAGACTAATTAAAACATAACCCGATCCCCCCCCCCCCCCAAAAAAAAGACTACATTCCGATTCGTGTTAGACAAAATTTCCGTGAGTATAAACCCGACCCGAACATAAAAATTCTATTTGAAAAAACTATGGATTTGATAACTGACCCGAACCATATCTAAATCCCACAAAGATGTTCAAATAAAGCATAAGCCAATCTGAACAAGGAAAAATAATTTTCGTGGGCATGAAACCTGACTCGAACCTAAAAATTTTCCTAACCCCCCCCCCTCCCGAAATATGACCCGAACAAAATCTGAAACCAATAAAAATATTTCAGAGAACTATAACCTTATCCCAGCAACACAAAATAGTTTCTGTGGTCATAAACCCGACTCGAACCTAAAAAATTCCTTTTGAAATATCCTGAAATTTGACCCAAACCACATCTGAATTCGACCAAAGTATTCGAAAGAACCATAACCGGATTCGAGTAAGACAAAAAAATTTTCCGTGGACATGAGCCCGATACGAACCTAAAACTTCCATTTGAAAAAATACCTGAAATTTGGATCGAACCAAATCTGAACCTGGCAAAAATATTTCAAAGAACCGCAACAAAATCCGAACAAGACAAAAAATTTTCATGGACTTGGGTCCAATCCGAACCCAAAAAATTTCATTGGAAAAATCCGAAAATCTGAAATAAACCAAATCTGAACTTGACAAAATTATTCCAGTGAAGCATGTCCTTATTCGAACAAGACAGAATAATGTCCATTAACGCGCAAAAAGACCCGAACCCAAAAGTTATATTTGAAGAAAAACCCGAAATTTGAATTGAACCAAATCTGAAACCGACAAAAATATTCCAAAGGACTATAACCCGATCCGAGAAAGACAAAATAATTTCCATGGATATAAACCCGTCTCGAACCTAAAAAACTCGATTTGAAAAAAACTGAAATTTGACTCAAAAGACATCTGAATCCAACCAAAATATTCGAAAGAACCATAACCGGATACGACTATGACAAAATAATTTCCGTTGACCCCGAATACGATATCGATACCGGATACCAACCTAAAACTTCCATTTGAAAAAATACCTGAAATTTGAATTGAACCAAATCTGAAACTGACAAAAAAATTCCAAAGAACCGTAACCGGACCCGAATAAGGCGAAAAAATTCCATGGACATAAACCGAATCTGAACCTAATTTTTTTTTTTTTTTTTTTGAAAAAATCTCGAAATCCGAACTGAACCAAACCTGAACCTGACAAAAATATTCCAGTGAAGCGTGTTCTTATTCTAACAAGGCAGAATAATTTCCGTAGACACGCAAGAAGACCCGAACACTAAAATTCCATTTGAAAAAAAAAAGCCGAAATCTAAATTGAACCAAATCTTATCCCGACAAAAATATTCTAAAGAACCATAACTGGATCCGGGCAAGGCAAAATAATTTCCATGCACATGAATTCGACCCGAACATTAAAATCCAATTTCAAAAAACAACTGAAATCTGAATAGAACCAAATTTGAACCCGACGAAAATATTCTAAAGAATCATAACAAGATCCGAACAAGGTAAAATAATTTCCATGGACATGAAACCAATATATGGTTAGGTAACTAACATTAGGTTGCGATTAGGTTGAAATTACATTACGGTACGGTTGTTATGGTTATATTAAGGATAGGTTACAATAAGGTGACGGCTAGGTTACAATTATGTTATATTTAAGTTACGGTAGGGTACTGTTAAGTCACAGTTAGGTTACAGACAGGTTATGGTTCAAAAATTTACGATTAGTGCTGGAAACATAAGCATCCAGCAATCTTCCGTGATTTATAGATACATATATATAAATGGTATATTATACATATTGTATCCTTTGATGTTTTTGTATAGTGGTTGTAAATACTAGTGTATGTTTAACGCTATTCATGTCAGGAGCAAGGCAGACCCCTATCTCAGATGGTATCTAGAAGGCACCAGTTGGGCTCTCGCGTAACAATCGCTTGACATTTACGTCAAGAATGGTTTATTGGTAGATTTACAAGCCAATTAAGCGAGACCCCACACGTTGCTCTAGTCGAGGCTACCGGTCATTTTTCCGGCTGGGAATGCGTTGCAGACAAGAGGGGCCAGCCCCCCACGCTCGAAGAAGGAGCCAACGAATCTTTTTTCAGGAACAGGCCGGGCGAGAGACTGAATGGTCATTTTTTTCGGGCAGATTGATTAGCCACGCCCGCCATAAAAAAAAGAAAAAAAGAATATAGACTTTTTTTTTTCCTCAAAAAAGTTGAGATGAAAAGTTCGCTCCGAGAGGCGAAGATGTGTTAGAAGAAAAACGTGATTAATTCCAAGGAAGACCTACCAACATCGCCGATGATCCGAATGGGAAGTCCGCCACTGATGATGTGTGATAGCCTGTGATCCGAAAATGATGTCCGCCAGTAATGATGTGTGATAGCCTGTGATCCGAAAATGATGTCCGCCAGTAATGATGTGTGATAGCCTGTGATCCGAAAATGATGTCCGCCAGTAATGATGTGTGATAGCCTGTGATCCGAAAATGATGTCCGCCAGTAATGATGTGTGATAGCCTGTGATCCGAAAATGATGTCCGCCAGTAATGATGTGTGATAGCCTGTGATCCGAAAATGATGTCCGCCAGTAATGATGTGTGATAGCCGAGGATCCGAATGTGATGTCCGCCAGTATTGATGTGTGACCGCCTGTGATGTTTTCGAATGCGAGCCTTAACTGAGTGCGGGGCACAAAAGAATATGAAGGTACGGTTTTCTTATAATTTATATTGTTTCCCAAAATTTGTAGGGCAAAATGCCAAGTAGGGGGTTCTGCACGCTCCAATTGGTATTCAATCATAGTATTAAAAACAATAATTACACAAGTAGAATTAATAGTGTTTTATTTTGTTTTTTTTTGAGTTATCTATATTGAAAATAATGTGTCTTATGACGCACCAACAATTTGTAAGATAATTGTAAATAAATTTATATGTTAGTGTTTTGTCGGCACGACGACAACGTCAGATTGATTAAAAGTGTATGTGAAAATTTGTATTTGTAATCCCTGAGTAATTCTTAAGCTCTGATGAAATTTTACCATTACTGAATAATATGTAAATGAAATAGGGATATATATATATAAAGGCCGTGATTATATTACCAAATTAATGAATCAAAGCATTAGGCATAATATACAACAAGACAATATGTAAATTTTAAACGTTGTTTATTTTTTTTTTTTTATTTTTAGATAAAAGACACTTGCATCACTATTCGAAATAAACATAATTCACAATAATAAGAAATCATATCACTATTCTCTCTTTCAGATAGAAGACACCTGCATCATTACTCAACATAAATATAGTTTACAATAATAAGAAATCATTTTGTTAATTTTGATTCCAATTACAACAATTAATTCACGTAAGCTAAATTAAGAAGTTGCCCTAAACTATGCCCTCTGATTCCCTATCACTAACATCTATAATGACAATTGTTCAGTGCTAGATTGTACCAACAGTAAAAATCGCTTACCAGTTAAAATTAGAAGGCACCGTATGGACATCTCTGGAAACATAACGGATGAACAGGGCTAGGAACGTAGCTGCAGCTGCTCCACTAGATTTATCCCACAGGCACTCTCACAAGATTATAAGTTTTCGATTACTCAAACTCCGCATTCGTAAATTTTACTAGAACACTTTCCATTCCTCCTATCGTCTAAAAAAGTGATATCTTTTTTTCCAGTTCCCCTATCTTAATACTCCTTTCCTTATTATCATTTTTTTCGTTTTTCCCTCCTACTCTTTTTAGCCTATTTTTACGTGCAAAATCCAATCTTAGCTGCTTTCTTTATTTCCAAGACTCTTATTGGATTCTTTTCTCACAAAGACCTTTCTAGCATTGGCTTGCGAACCCCTTCTTTAATATTTAAATTTGTTTATTATTGCAGTTCCCTCGGTACGTGATTCCTCACCTTTACGTGATGTTTTTCTTGCACCTGGATACTGTATCGAATTCATATTCTCTCGATAACAAGCCTTTTAACTTCTATTGCTATTCTCAACTGGATTCCTGACCCTATTTTTTTTATTTCTTCTTTGAAAGACGGGTTCCAGTCTTATAAAACTCCAGTATTTCCTTCGCTATGGTGAGGGAAGTCCTCTGAACAGAAAAGAACGCTAAAGAAAGACTCCCTTTCAAAACGAAGATGAAATTTATTATAGGGTACACGTGTGTACACCTGAGCATTTTAACAAGGTACCTTTTTTCTACTTTTACGCACTTCTAACAAAATCTGCTATGCAACTCTTTTTAGTAAGACATGTGAACACCTGAGCATTTTAACAAGGTACCTTTTTTCTACTTTTACGCACTTCTAACAATAATCTGCTATGCAACTCTTTTTAATAAGGCATCTTTATTACATATCCTAAATGTGAAAGCTCAATTCTTGTCTCCCACCTGTACAGCGAACTTTCTTTGTATTTCATTTCTACTATTATACTATTTCTTTTATTTCATTTTTCCTACCTTCCCTTTTCTTTAATAATCTGGGGTTAGCGACTCAACAAAATATAGCGACTGTTTGAGAAAAGAAAAAAAAAATAAAATAAAAAAAAAAGAAAAATGCTCTGAGTTCAGGTGAATCAGAAAGCATAAATGGGCAGATTATTAATAATGTCGATGATCTATACAACAATGAACTTGAGAAAAGAATATTAAATGATTAATATGTGTAATATAACATAATACAATATTTTGCATAATAATATCAAACACTAAAAAATATATAAAATAATAAGAATAAGAATTATAAAACTTGTACACATTATATAAACTAAACAGGAAACACAAATAATTGGAATTGAGAAAAGGTTAAAATAAAAATGTTTACCAAAATAAACATAAAATAAGATTTATGTATATATATACTCATATAAATATATATATACTTACGTATGTAAATTTCATTAGAATTTTACAAATATGTTTCCTGTCTAGTAAAAATAATCAAAATTGTTTTTACCTGGAACGACAACAACAGGTTAAAATAGTAGAAAATAGTGTGATTACAATACATATTATGAATAAAGCTGAACCAATAAATTTTAGAATGAATAATGAAGTAGAAAATTTTGGCAATGTGAAAAAGTCTAGCCAATTTGCCGTAGTAGGAGTGTTCATTGATCGTGTATAGTTCATGTTCAATTGGAGCAAATCTATGCTCGGCTCGTTTAGGCAAAATTTTAAAGTTTGACATTGCATCAAAGTTGATGATTGTAGACATATTTTCTCAGAGTAGCACTTCAATTCAGCAGAAAATTGAATAGTGTAAGATTGAATTTCAGTCGTCAAACGGATGGCTTTTGTATGAATATTTATGTCCTGAAAATGAACACTGACTACACCCGCATCACACGTGCTGAGAGCTTTGAAGTTGAGTCGTGCAAGTATGGCGCATTTGTAACAACCTTTCGTAGAAATTTCCTCTTCTGCAAATTTGGGACAAACGTTTTTAGCTTTGACTGACAATTTGTAGTTTGCAAAGTATAATTGCACACGAATAGCTGAGGACAGCAATAAAGTTGATTTTAATTTGTCATCCTCTATTTGAAATAAATGTATGTCTCTTTGCAAAGGTAGTGCATGTTCCTGAGAGGATCTGAGCTGTGTAATTGCATCGGGTGCGTTTAGACATCTTAGAGTATCTTCAAAAAAATCACAACTTGTCATATCAGGATCAAAAATGAAATTTTTAGTGAAGGATGAATTCGCCTGAATTGCACCAATCTCTCCAGCTCTGGGCGAATTTTTATCACTTGCCTTTGCTAGGTAAGCTTCCGACTTTTTACCTACACGTTGAATAAAATAATCTTCCATATGTAATTGGGCCTGGTCATAAGCTCCTAAAATCGTGACTTTAATTCCAGTTTTTGTGAAAGCTGAATCAGTAACCGTTACCCGAGAAACGGTATTATTTTCATCATGTTTGAGGGAAATGTAGTATTTACAAGTATGACCTCTTATTTTAGAAACTTCATAGCTGTATAACAAGTCTGGTTCGTACCACGTTCTATAAAAGGCACATGAAGAACGGAAAATGTAACAACCCGTTCCTGGTCCTGCTTCCAAACAAGCTGAGATACCTGGATAATCTCTACTTTGAGGTGTCTCCGCTTCAAAATTTATTCCACCTCGACCAACATGCCTTTTTATGCAGTGAACACCACGACCACAGTATTCGTTGAAAACACATGATATTTGTGAAATATGATGAGTTGTGACTGGAAAAGTGAAATATTGCCTTTCCGTAGTAAAGTCACATTTTACTTCGTCTAACTTTAACGTTAACGAAAATAAGTGATTATTATTTTTGTCCGTGAACCACAAACATGATTCGGAATGCAGTGTAGGAAGTGTGATTTCAGAAGTTGAATGTAATTGACATGAACGTGTGCCATCTTGAAGTGTTTCACAGGTTTTCAGCTCCGAATTTATAATGGCATGAGTGTTACAATCAGCATTGGATACTGCGATGAGGAGGGTACAAGCTAACAGGACTATCTGGAGTGATGTAAAATTGGAATTTTGTGAATTGTGTGATTCCAAATATCCATAACTCTTTAGTAATGCTTGTTTGATAGTATTGCCGAAAAAAGCTCCTAGTAAAAGTGAGCATCGAGCCATGAATTTGATCATTTTAAGAAGCATAAGTAAAATCATATATATTATATGAAAAATATATAAACAGCTTTTTAATAGTGCTTTCAAGAATTTTAAAAGTATCAAAATTAAAATTGAAAAAGTTATATAAGCTGTATACCGTATTGGTTTAGGTAGACATTGAAAATGTGCAAGCACTTCAAAACACATTATACATTGTCTTAATTGACAAATGTTTTTACCCGAGACATGGATTAATCCTGATATTGTGATCCCACTAGTGTGCAAATAAATAATTGTAATGTCTGTTTTAAATGCAAGTAATTCAAATGGAATCTTAATCATGAGATCCTTTGGAACTGTGAGCACAAATTCAAAATCATTAGTTCGTAGGATTACTCTTCCTCTGTCAGGGAGGGTTAAAATGGGGTCATCAAACTTTATAGTTAAGTTGTGCTGCCTGAAGTAAGCCGTTTCCCCTTCTAGTAATTTACGGGAGCGTGGGTTGGGTGTAACACTAGTTCTTTTGTCGAATATACAAACTTCCCATGTGATTAAGTCCGGGTCATAAAAAGTTTCCAATTCTGTTGTTGCTAAGAGTTGTGGTTTGTGATGCGTTAAAGAGCAGAAACAAGTGTTTACTACTGTGCAGTTTCTTAGACTGCAAAATTCTTTTGTACCCGAGCAATCATTGTCACATTCACAAGGTTGGTTTCCATTGAAACAGTTGTATGCAGTGCTATTGGTGGCTACTTCGTCTTTCAGATGTCGCAAGATAAATGATGTAGGGCGTAACAGCCTGAAGTCCTTGGACAAGATGAAAGATGCTTTACTCACAATGCAATTTGAGCAATCGTGAATTTCACAAGCATTAGGTGGAATATTTATCTTCGAAGCCAAATGTCTACTTAAAGATTGACACGAGTAAATGCCTGTGAAATGGCAAACTATTCCTTTGTGCTTTCTAGCCACACTTGTGCACAACAGTACTGTAAAAAAGGAAGCAAATTTTTACTATTAGTCCCTCTCCAGCACCAAACAATTGACTTAAATAACTTTAAATGAAATAAATATGTTACATTTAATTTTTTTTTTTTTTTTTTTTTTTTTTTTTTTTTTTTTTTTTTTAGAATGTATAATACCGAAAATGGAGTGATAACTATAATTTCAAGATTTTTTTTTTTTTTTTTTTTTTTTTTTTTGTTAATAGGAAGTACCCTTTTAATCCTATTAATATAAAAGTAAGCAATAAATATATACATAAAGAGGGAGAGATGGAAAAGAAAAGGCTGAGAAAAGAAAAAAAAAACAAAAACAAATAAAGTAAACATAACAAAATATGTATTAGATCATGATATATATTTTTTCTTTCCTAGAATTCAAATACATATAGTGATGTTTTATACATATAAGTTAGAATATTTGGTTGAGTATAAAAAAGAAAAAAAATTTATTTTTTTATTTATTTAAACATCTAAAGTATGAATTCAAGAAAGATAAGGAAATATTTTAGAGTTTCAGAATTTCCTTCTTCAATTTATGTTAATTTCAATTTATTTTATTTTATTTTATTTCATCTAAATTTATTCTTATTCTATTTTTATTTTATTTTATTTTATTTTATTTTATTTTATTTTTTTTTTTTATTTATTTTTTTTTTTTATTATTATTTACTTTTAAGAATTTCAACTTGTAATTAAATGTTTTAAAGAGGATAAAATGAATACAAAAACAACAATAATTCGCCCGCAAATTATTGCTAAGTTTCATTCAAAATTAAATCTGAAGAAAGTTAATTTAATCACATTTGATAAAAAGAAAAAAAAAAAAAATTGACCGAGTTTCACCCGTGCACTATAGTAAAACAGAGTCAAGATTTTCAATCATATTTAATCAATTTTGATGTAGTTCAATTATTTGAATTTATTAATTATTCCTTTATTTATTTATATATACTTATATTCTTAGATAGATCTAATTAATCATTCATTTAATTACGCCTTTATGTTATGTTTTAAGTTGCATTTAGTAATTCACTATTTTTATAAATTTTAATTAATATTTATTGACCAAATAACAAAACCCTATCAATAAACGCCACATATGCATACAATTAATGTCCATCATATATGGCCGTAATTCCCATGATCCATATCAACAACGCATGACATCAATATCGATGTATTAATGAGAAATATAATAAATATAATAAAGTACACTACCTATATGAAAAGTTGTTATATTTTTGTCAATATATGATGTAATAAGAAACAATTCAAACATTAAATGAAATTTTATGTACATTTATACCCTTTTTTTTTTTTTTTTTTTTTTTTTTTTTTTTTTTTTTTTATACACATATGTATCTGTATACTTTGTTATTTTGTGAGTTTTAACGCAAAATCAAAAATTTTCTCCGCATAATAGTCGACAGGTTGTCTTTGTCTAAAACTATATTGGGTATTTGATATTTCAGTATTCGCAGAATCATGTAGTGATGTTTGATCTACATTTGGAGTATAAATTTCGGTATCTTGCGAATCATCTGACAAATGTGGACTTTGAGGATTTGCCGAAATGCTCTCTGTACTAGGTAATTCACTTTCTTCCCGTACATGTAGTTCATTCTCTGCGACAAAAGAAGCTTCCCCACTTTCTCTGTTCAAAATGGGCGGTTCCGAAAGAATGAAAGGTAATAATTCATGGTTTTCAAATACTGCATGTGGTTTGGGAGTGTTCGTATCCTCATTCATATACATGTTTTGTGTGTATTTTGAGTCTTGAATGATACTATGAAACAAATCTAATTGCGGTTTTCTCGCTACATAGCGGATTAAACGACTTGAATGAACTTTCATCTCTTTACCCCTGTCATCCATTGCATGTATTATAGAATAATTAACATTATTGTGCTTCTTTACGACTCTCATTGGACCTACATAGTTTCGTAATTTGAGTATTTTGTTGTTTCGATCTTTTGCGGGATTATATAAATATACTAGTTCTCCTATTACAAAATTTCGAAATTTGGCATTTTTATGTTGATACGCTTCTTGTCTTTCTGCCGCACTCCTAATGCTTTCTTCTATTTTTTTGTTTGTATATTGAAGTTGGCTGATCTTTTGTTCGACAAAATCAGTATACGAAAAATAATCTTTGTTGTTGATCTCGTTGTGTAAATCGGAAGGCAATAGCGGGTCGTAAGCTAAATGCAAAAAAGCAGGTTTTTCTCGTGTTGCCGAATGTATTGTGGAGTTATAAATGAGAGAATAATAATTCACATATTCATCCCATTGTCCAGTATTTTCTGCAAAAATTGAAAGAGATTTTTTTATATTTCTGTTGAGCGATTCGGTGGCACCGTTGGTTTGTGGATGTAGGGGGGTTGTGAAAAGCTTAACAACGCCCAATCGTTTACATAAACGCTTAAATAAATCCGCGATAAATGAACTTCCTTTGTCACTTAATAGTTTTTCAGGAATACCGAAAATACTAATAAAATCCAAAAACTTTTCCGCTGTTGTATTTGCGGTAAGATCTGGGACTGCATAAAGTCGCAGATATTTTGTAAAATGATCTAAGAAAGTTAAAATGTAAACATTTCCTTTATTTGTTTTTTTAAAAGGGCCTACATAATCGCAGCTTAAGTAAGCCATGGGTCTATTAGGAATAAAATTTCTCTGTATTGGGATGGGTTTTTGTACATTTGGAGATTTGAACGTATTGCACTGTATACATGATTGAACATAATGTTTTGTATCAGCATATAAATTTTCCCAATAATATTTTTCACGAATGGCATTATACGTTCTAATAAAACCGAAATGAGATATATGTTGTGCAGCTAAAATATGTGCCTTATATTTCTCTGGTATAACTATTTGAAGAATATTGGATGATTTCCGAAATTTCGGTATAAATGCAGAATGCATGAGTAGATCGTTTTTTATTAAATAATTAGGAAAATTAAGTTTAGCTTTATGGGGGTTATTTTTTATTTCTTGAATAATTTTAGATGTTTTAGAGTCTATTAATTGTTCTCTTTGTATATCTAGGATGTTAGGAAGATCAATTTGTATAAAATTTACATTTACACTAGGAATATGTGATGAATTTGCTCTTGTATTTTTGTCATTTTCTTGAATGTCATTGTTGAATTTTTTTATTGTAAGTGTTTGTTGATCATTTTTGTCATTTAATTTGTCTTTTGTATATATAAGTATATATGCCTTTTGGTTTAAGACTTCCGTTATATTGACTTTTATTACTTTAGTATCGTCTAAAAGATACCATGTGTTTTGAGGTGTTTTGACATAAGTAAAGTAATGGCCTGATTTGTCATCTTTGCCTGAATGCACAATGATCGCTTGTAAATTGTACCAAATAGGTATTCCGTGAGATTTTTGTAAATAAGGACGCATATTTAATTTTTCTGGATATGATATATGATTAGTAATTTTTGTACTAGATTTTCCATCAAAAGCAAATCTTTTAAATTGAAAAGTGATTACTTCAGAAATTTGTGGGATTGAATTTTCCTTTTTAGCACTAACTTTAGGAATGTTACATTTACAAATATATTCTTGATCTAAAATCTCTGGTTTCATAAAATTATATATAGCGTCTTCCAACGATTTAACGTTTTGCGTTATATCCAACATGAAATCTAAATTTTGATCGTATGTGAAATTTTTCTTTTTACATTGCAAACAAGTAATTTCACTTCTAATGTTACTTCCAAAAATATCTGTAATAGACTGTGCAACTCCTTTGGAATTTAATGATTCCTTTATTCCATTTATAATGTATCTCAAAAATTCATGAGCGTCTTGTTGCTGATTAGGCACAAATTGAGGTGCTATATTTATTAGATTTTCATATAATTCAATGGGTGCAATAATTTGATCGGGGTTTTCTACAATTAGATTAATGTGACGACGTAACGCACATGTAAGACAAAATCTTGAGTTTTTACAATATTTTTCGTGTAATTTGTCACTAAATAAACATTTTAGAAAAGGCGTACAATGAGTCAGACATTGGAGAACAGCATTCATGTAACAGGAAAATCCCAAGTTTTCTAAACCGTTAATCGTATATAAATTATTTTCTTTAATAGGAAATTCTTCATTCGAACTTATTTCTTTACAATCTTGTGTGATTTCATTGAATAAACTAGGCTCCGCTTGAGAATGCGTAGAATCTTCTAAATCCATAAGAATGTGTGAATTTATTTCACTCTTATTTATATGATTGTTATTTGAATAACAATAATTTGGAATATTTAAATTATTACTTTTTTGAGTAAAATTTTCACAATTTGAATGTACATTTGATGTAGAGTGTTTTCTTTTTGAAATATGTTGTGTAGAGTCATTTAAATGTGAAGTAGGACGCATAGGATCTTTTTGTGGAGAGAAAGAATTTTGATGAGTAATATTTTGCTTGTGTGTAGAGTCGTGTGTGAAAGAATTACTTGATGAACTTGTGCGAGAATTCTGTATTTGTTTATTTGTTTGACTTGTTGTCTCTTGGGGAAAATTTAAAAGTTGTGTTTTTCCGTTCGTTTCATTTCGTTGTTTACTCAAATCCGATGCACTATTACTGAAATCCCTAGAAAGTATATCCGCTACTATATTCTCTTCTGATTTAATTAATTCAAACGTATACTGATAGTCATTTAAAAAAGCTATCCATCGAGCAACTCTGTCACTAATTGATTGTAAATTACTAAGTTTAGTAAGAGCGGCATTATCACATCTTATCGTAAATTTTCTACCATAAATGTAGTATTTAAAATGTGCTATGGCCTGAACAATAGCCATGAGTTCTTTCTCGAAAATAGTGTATCGGCATTGAGTTGGATTTAATTTTTTTGAAAAATATCCGATCGGACGAATGATACCATGTTCATCTTTCTGGCCTAACATCGCACCAAGAGCCAAGTCGCTCGCGTCGCAAGAAAGAAAAAAATGTTCCTCAAATTTTGGATGAATTAAAATTGGTGGTGAAATTAATTTTTGTTTCAGAGTATCAAATGCCAATTGCGTTTCTTCCGTCCATTTGAATTTCTGATTTTTTTTTGATAAGTTCGTGAGCGGTGCAGCTAATTCTGAAAAGTTTTTAATATGTTTTCTATAATAGCTTACTAAACCATGAAAACGACGAACTTTCTTAACTGTATTAGGCACAGGAAAATCTTTTATTTTTTTTAAATTATCTTGAAGTGGTTTAATACCTTGAGAGGATATTTCGTGACCCAAAAATTCTGTTTTTGGCAGTAGAAATGAGCATTTTTCCGGATTTAATGTAAGTCCGAATTCTCGGAAACGTTCAAATAATTTCCTTAACTTATAAATCATATCCTCTTCATCTTTCGATGGGACGCAGAAATCATCAATGAAATTTACTATATTTAGATCAATTATGGGGGCTAAAAGCCTATCAGCTAATTCAGAGAAGACTTCACTACTCAACGACAATCCTTGTGGAAGACAGACATAACGATAAGAACCAAAAGGGGTAGTAAAAGTGGTCATATCTCTATCTTTTGCTTGTAATGCTACTTGCCAAAATGATGAGGATAGATCTAAATTTGAAAATAATTTAGCCTCACTTAATTTTTCTAATAGATGACTAATTATAGGTAGTTTATATCGAGGGTATTTAAGATGTTGATTTAATTTACGGAAATCACAAACCAGTCTCCATTTTTGTTTCTTAGGATCTGAACTGGGATTCTTTTTCTTTACCATAATTATTGGAAAACTAACATGACTATTCGATTTTTCAATGATATGAGCTCGTTCTAGTTCATTCAATTGTGTTTTTAATTCTGCTTTCAAAATATGGGGCAATGAATATGGACGTGATGACGGTAATTTATCGTAATCAACTTTCATTTTTGGTTTAATGTTATATGTGCGACCAATCGTGTATAAGTTTTTACTAAAAATATCCGCAAATTCAAATATTAAATCCAATAAACGCGATTTAATTTCAGGTTTTAAATGCGCTAGATTAAAATCAGATTCTCGTAATTCTTGACGTCTTAATCTTTTTATTTCCTCCATATTTCGATAATCATAAACATCCGCATTTATGTTTTGTATATTTTGATTATTTTCACATCTCCAATCACTAGAGTTAGCATTGTTTTCATTTAAAATTTCTGTAGTTGTGTTTCCTATGACTAAAGTATTAGTATCCAAACACACTTTAATTTTATAGTTTCTCAAGAAATCAAATCCAATAATTGCATCATAATGCTCAGATAATTTATTATTAACAACATAAAATTTGTGCATATACTGTCGAGTGTCTAATGTAATTGGTAACACCGTATAATGTGTAATATTTAAGGTAGCACCTGATATTGATTTTACTGTAACGTTTGCATGTTTTAGAGTAGCATTTTTATCTTTAATTCTTCTATAAGTGTCAACATTTACCAAACTGATAGCTGCCCCTGTATCTAGCAAAAATTTTACGTAAAGTCCTGCTAATTGTGTTCGTATTATTGGCAGATTAAAATTGGTTTCCTTTTCCGTTAAAATTTGTGTATTTACAGAAATTTTCCTATTCCTTTTAATAGCGCTTTCATCTCCTGATACAACTGTGAAATTCCTTTCAATTCGGGGGAGTCGCGAATAAGTGATATTTATTTGTCTGCTCTCCCCCTCTGCCAGTTTAAAGGGAGTTTGCGAGAGGTTTGCTTGAAGCGATTTTGACGATTGTCATTGACCCTGCTGGTATTGTTATAACTAGGAGTGGAATCATGTCGCGAAAACTGTCTATGCGGGTTTGATCTTTTGTAGAAGCAAAAATATGAAGCATGGTTATTTCGTCCACAATGTTCACATGCAGGAAAAGATTTTGTAAATCTGAAATCTTTGTTATTATGTGGAGATTTTCTGTAATTTGGAGAGTGATTAGGTGTATTTTGAATTTGTATTTGGTTGTTTCCTTTTAGTTTTTGTACTTCATTTGAAAGCGTACAAATAGAGTCATATGTTTGTTTTGCATGAGCTTCGAGTAATGATTTAATTTCTTTATTTGAGTCTTTTCCTGACACGGTATTTATGGAATTAGATATGTGAGAATTTTCATCATATTGAGGAAAACAAAATTTGTTAGCTTCTAAAAGTTCTACAAAATCTAATGCGGCTTGAAATGATTGTGGATCTTTCATTAATGTGGGGTGTTTATATTCAGGTAGAAGCCCCTCCAGAAACTTTGATAATTTAGATTGCTCGAATAAAGCCTTAACAGATGGATTGGTTAAATCCGGATTGTTAAAGAATTTCTGTGTTACAAGTGAAATTCTAGCAGCATAAAGTTTGACTTGTTCACCTGGTTGCATACGGCAGTTTGAAAATTGTTGTTGGCGAGTGGCCAAACTGACTTTCTTGTCAAAAAATGCTAAAAATTTAGCTTTAAAAGTCTCATAATTGTCCTCCTGACATAAATCGGGACAATTTATTAATTGTGAAAGTGCCTCTCCTCTCACACGAGATTTTAAAATCATTAATTTTTCTGGGTCAGTGCATTCAATTAGCGTTGTAAATTTTTCACAATTTTCAATGAAAAAAGTAGGGGTGACTGCCGACGCGTTGTCGAATTGTGGGAGTATGTTCTGTAACGCCGCAATTTTTTGTAATGGAGTATTTACCGCCATTACGAATAGATTTGACTAATGATGAATATTTTATACTACTAAAATATTAATATATTTTTTTTTTTTTTTTTTTTTTTTTTTTTTTTTTATGAATATATATGAAAAATGACATGTGAAATATCATACATAGAAAAGAAAACTTGTGCAAATAGTATCATTTTAAAATTATTAAACTTCCTATAATTCCGAAATTGTTCGATTGATAAATTTTAAAGTATAAGATAGGTTTCTATATTTTGTTTAATCACACTGTACATTTGTTTAATCAGCATAATAATAAACACACTTATAAATATAAAACAGAAAATATTGAAAGTAAAGGAATTAAAAATATGATTTGAAAGTAGATGTTTTCCTTTCTTTTTATATTATCAATTCCAATAAAAGGGAAATTTATTATAGAATAAAATTTTCTTACTAATAGAAGTAAATAGCAATAATACAAAATATGTTATCATATATGCAAAATAATACTAAAAAAAATAACAATAAGGAAGAGAAAAAAAGACTTGCAAAATAAATTCTTATAAAATTAAATCCTATGCTATACTCCATTTTTGGTATATATACATGTGAGTCTTAAAAATAGGTGATGATTGTCAGATAAATAAGTAGTTCAGATACACTACACCTGAAAAGGTGTACCTGGTACTAACGGCACCATTGTTTTGTCGGCACGACGACAACGTCAGATTGATTAAAAGTGTATGTGAAAATTTGTATTTGTAATCCCTGAGTAATTCTTAAGCTCTGATGAAATTTTACCATTACTGAATAATATGTAAATGAAATAGGGATATATATATATAAAGGCCGTGATTATATTACCAAATTAATGAATCAAAGCATTAGGCATAATATACAACAAGACAATATGTAAATTTTAAACGTTGTTTATTTTTTTTTTTTTTATTTTTAGATAAAAGACACTTGCATCACTATTCGAAATAAACATAATTCACAATAATAAGAAATCATATCACTATTCTCTCTTTCAGATAGAAGACACCTGCATCATTACTCAACATAAATATAGTTTACAATAATAAGAAATCATTTTGTTAATTTTGATTCCAATTACAACAATTAATTCACGTAAGCTAAATTAAGAAGTTGCCCTAAACTATGCCCTCTGATTCCCTATCACTAACATCTATAATGACAATTGTTCAGTGCTAGATTGTACCAACAGTAAAAATCGCTTACCAGTTAAAATTAGAAGGCACCGTATGGACATCTCTGGAAACATAACGGATGAACAGGGCTAGGAACGTAGCTGCAGCTGCTCCACTAGATTTATCCCACAGGCACTCTCACAAGATTATAAGTTTTCGATTACTCAAACTCCGCATTCGTAAATTTTACTAGAACACTTTCCATTCCTCCTATCGTCTAAAAAAGTGATATCTTTTTTTCCAGTTCCCCTATCTTAATACTCCTTTCCTTATTATCATTTTTTTCGTTTTTCCCTCCTACTCTTTTTAGCCTATTTTTACGTGCAAAATCCAATCTTAGCTGCTTTCTTTATTTCCAAGACTCTTATTGGATTCTTTTCTCACAAAGACCTTTCTAGCATTGGCTTGCGAACCCCTTCTTTAATATTTAAATTTGTTTATTATTGCAGTTCCCTCGGTACGTGATTCCTCACCTTTACGTGATGTTTTTCTTGCACCTGGATACTGTATCGAATTCATATTCTCTCGATAACAAGCCTTTTAACTTCTATTGCTATTCTCAACTGGATTCCTGACCCTATTTTTTTTATTTCTTCTTTGAAAGACGGGTTCCAGTCTTATAAAACTCCAGTATTTCCTTCGCTATGGTGAGGGAAGTCCTCTGAACAGAAAAGAACGCTAAAGAAAGACTCCCTTTCAAAACGAAGATGAAATTTATTATAGGGTACACGTGTGTACACCTGAGCATTTTAACAAGGTACCTTTTTTCTACTTTTACGCACTTCTAACAAAATCTGCTATGCAACTCTTTTTAGTAAGACATGTGAACACCTGAGCATTTTAACAAGGTACCTTTTTTCTACTTTTACGCACTTCTAACAATAATCTGCTATGCAACTCTTTTTAATAAGGCATCTTTATTACATATCCTAAATGTGAAAGCTCAATTCTTGTCTCCCACCTGTACAGCGAACTTTCTTTGTATTTCATTTCTACTATTATACTATTTCTTTTATTTCATTTTTCCTACCTTCCCTTTTCTTTAATAATCTGGGGTTAGCGACTCAACAAACATGAGTCTTACTTTATTTAATTCTATTATGATCTAATTTAGAGTTATGTTTTATTTACGATCCATAAGTTAATTCCGTCTTCAAAAATATTCACAACGCAATTTGGTAATGAAGGCAGTTGCCTCACTCATATCGAAGGGATTAACCAGGATTGAAACGAACGATCACTGTTATTTTTGTATTAGATGTAAAAAAAAAATGCATGAGTTTACACTATGAATACTCTGAATTAAAGTGATTAGGAGTGACTAACATAATTCATTCTAGGATTTGGGTTATGCTAACATGTCGAAATAAAGATTTCCGTTACAGGAGCTCAGTTCTGTCCAGCATAGGCCCCTAGAATCCTATCTGGTACCGTGACCTTTTCGGATCAGTTCCGGAGGTTAATAATATTGTTTTTGGTATAAAAAGTTAATAGTAATTCATAGAGTTAGTTTTACTCAAAATTCTACGCGCTATTCATGGTTTTTAATGTTAAATTAAATTTTAAAAGTAAAACTTGGTGCCAATGGAGTGTGCTACAACGTTTCTGACTCATTCGTCCAAAATGACTATTTTTTGATGTGTTATACTAAAAATAAATACGTATGTTTAAGTATGATTATACTGATGATATTGTGTTTTAAATTGGAAACAATCAATCTTATAATTGTGTGTGGAAAGGTTTTAAGAGTAATATTATGAAATAAGATTTCAAATTATATGACATATTTGAAAAATTTGAAAGAATTTTAAAATAGATTTTGCATCTCATTGAATTTATGTGTGGTATTTTATTGCAAGGATTATATTTTGGGGGTACATGGCATTTTCTATCTTATTGAACAAAAAAAGAAGTATTTTATGTGAATTTATAAGACCAATTTTATGCCGCAAAAGAAAACAGCGGGAGTAGTATTACAAATGAAATAAAATAATAATAATAAGACGAAGAAAGGGCAGTTTAGAAAATTAATAATTTTGTATTGATTTTCTATGTGTACTTTATACATTTATTTTGAATTTGATTGTATTTTGGTATTGAGGGACAGTGTATATATATATATTTATATTTTCTTGTGTGTGTGATAGTAAATTTTATTCAGGAGTTAAGTATTGCAAAGTTATTTGTGTAAAAATATATAATATAAGGGTAATGAATGTCAATTAGGACAATATATGCCGAGGAGAAGAGGAAGGAAAAGTTTACAAAATCAATCTAAGCCAGGGGTAGTAACAAGAAATAAATCAAAATTGAAATCTAAAACGTTAGAGATTAAAATGGACGACCCGTTAAAACCGAATTTGTCGCAAATGTTATCATTGATTGTTCCCTTTGACGTAAAAAAGATTAGCAATGTGTTATTTTATTTGAAAGAATTCGATGAATTATTGGATCGGGTCCACGTAGAAGAGGATTTTAAATTACAGACATTAAAAGCTAAATTTGTGGGTACGGCCCGTGAGAAATTAGTATCTGACCAGACGCTAAATGAGGAAAAGAATTATACAGAGTTTAAAAGAAAAATCGTGGAATTGTTTCAGAAAAAAGATCCTTTTATCGAAGCACAGATAAATTTTAACTCAATTAAGCAACTCCCAAATCAAAACATGAAAGATTTTATAGAAATTTTTAACAAGGCCGCATCAATGTATTTAGGTGCTTCTGGCCAGGCAACGGAGGTGGGAGCTAATAAACTATTCGATTTAATAAAAGCCAATAAATTTTTGGAGGCAATATCGCCAAATATTGCGTTGGAATTGCGAAAATTAGACATTAAAGATTTTGGGAAATTGTGCGAAAAAGCTCAGACGATCGAAGCCGCGTATAAATCGACAGTTTTAGATCAGATTAATGCGGTAACAGCCAATACAAGCAAAGAAAATGAGGATTTTTGTACGAATTTATTACAATTAAATAAAGAGCAGGCTACGGCCATAGCAGAATTAACTGCTCAGGTCAACGAGTTGAAATTAAAAACGAAAACCCAAGTTAGGGAAGATAATTCGAAAGAAAAACGATGTGAAATCTGTAATACGAATCGGCATGACATTTCCGAATGTTGGTACAATTTGAAAAATTCAAATACTAAATTTCGGAACCAGGGACAGAGAAATTTTGCAAATAAGAGTTTTGGTGCGAATAATTACAGGGCGATGGAAGGCTATGGATTTGCAGCGCCAGTATCACAAAATTGTTTTCCCAGTGCACAAATGTATAGTGATTTTAATTATGACAGATTTCACAGGGATAGAAATTATCAGGATTGTAATAGATTTGAAAATTTTTATGAAAATTTCAATCATAGTTCTCCATGGAATAGGGATTTTTCGGATAGAAGCTATAATAACAGAGAGGACAGATCAGGGGTTGCACGCTACGATGCATATTATGGAAATCGTAAACAATCGGATGAACATAGGAGAGGGCGAAATGACTATTCCAGGGATGAACCGCAGCATGACAGAAATAGAAATTCAATTCAGGAAAAAGAAAATAAGAGAGATGTTTCGGGCAGACACAAAGGGAAAAGAAAGTCGAATTCGGGAAACTTTTAAGGGAATCTGCAGTTGTAAATAATAGTCATAAGAAAGACCCCGGTAGATTCCCGATAAGGGGGAATAAGTTCGTGATTGCTAGTGTGAATTCAGCGGAAAAGGATAAACTTCCCATCATTGCATTACAGATTTTTGGGTTAAAAGTTGACACGTTGCTGGATAGCGGGGCCGCAGTTTCGCTTTTATCACCGGAGGTTTTAGAGGCGCTCAAACAAACGGATGCAAAAATTAAATACTTGGCGAATAGGGTAACAATCCACACATTCGATAACTCAGTCATACCTTTTCGGCAATGTATAAAAATTACATTTAAAATTAACAATGAGTTTGTGACAGGAACATTTTATGTTACATCTCATAATTTTCAAGGGGACTATAAAATGTTGCTAGGTTTTGATTTCTTAAAAAAAAATAGAATGATTTTAAATTTTGATAAGAAAACACTAAAATTAAAAAATACGGAAATTGCCCTGGAACCGCAGGTTATGAATAAGGAAATAGTTAGTGTAAATAGTGTAAATAAAAGGGGGTCGGAAATGAAAAATATCACCAAGGCAGTGCGCACAAATAAAATTAAATGTCATTTTAAAGGAAATGAAATATTTGCGTGTATAGAGAAAGAAACACATTTACACCCAGGACAAACGAAAATAATATCATTGAGATGTCCTGAGGCAGTCCAGCCTAATCAGCTGATTTTAATAGAACCAACAGAGGAATTTAAAAATTTAATTACGGAATGTTCAATTCATGAAGTACCAGTCACTAATAAAATTAATTTAATTGTAACAAACAATACAGAAGATAAGATTATAATTAGAACGGATACTAGGATCGCACTCATCAGTTCGGATTTTGTGAGTAAGAATAATTTAAAGCCTAATGAGATTGAAGATGGAGAAATCTATCAAATTAATAACCTGGATTTGCAAGAAGTTAGGGCTTTGAGAGAAGCGGAGCTTTATAGATCGGATTTTAATTTAGATCATTTAACAGGGGATTTTAAGCAAATGATAGAAGACTTATTGATGAGTCATGCACATGCTTTTTCGAAGTCTTACAAATCTTTGGGACAATCTTCATTGGTAGTGCCCAAAATACAATTAAACCACAATTTTCCCATTCAGCATAAACCATATAAGACGCCCCAGGCAGTTAAGCAGTATGCGCAGGAGGAACTACGAAAACTGTTAGAAGCGAAAATAATCGAAAAATCAGATTCAGATTATGCATTTCCGGTATTATTTGTAAAAAAAAAAAGGTACGGAAAAAAACTTGGTTCGCTATAGAATGGCGGTGGATTACAGGACGTTAAACGAGATTTTAGAGGGGTTTCCATATCCGGTACCGGACGTAAAAGATGTTTTACAGGCAATTAGTGGAAAAATTTTTTATACAACATTAGATTTGCATTCGGCTTTTTTCCAAATTATGTTACGCCCGGAGGATCGTCACAAATTAGCATTTGTGACGGAGTGTGGGAAGTACGCCCCGTGCCGCCTAAATTTTGGGCTTAAATTAAGTAGTACAAAATTCGCTGAACTTATGGATAGGGTCCTGGGACACTTTCCTAAGGACAAAGTAGGATATTTTATAGATGATGTGGTTTTGGCCGAAGACAGCCCGGAGGGAATGGCACAGTTGTTAAAGGAAGTTTTGGAAACTCTAATTGATCACAATTTAACAGTTGAACCCTCTAAGGTGCAAATATGTAAACCGGAAATTGAATTTTTGGGTTTCAAAGTTAATAAAAACGGATATGCCCCATCAGAAAAAAACGTGGGGAAGGTACAACGATTAACTAGACCTAAAAATAAAAAGGGGGTCAAGTCACTTTTAGGTTTGGCAAATTATTTCAGAACTCTTATTCAAAATTATGCCGATATTGTCAATCCTCTAGTCGAATTGACTAAACAAAATGTAAAATTTAAATGGACTGAGGAGACGGAACAAGCATTTTTAAATATACAAGAGGCAATCGTGAGCAACCCTACCCTTAAACCGCCAAAATTTGATAGGGAGTTCTTTTTAATAACTGATGGTTCAAAGAAAGCAATATCAGGTGTCCTTGCGCAGGAAGATAATGGATACTTAGTCCCTATTGAATTTTACGGTAGAAAACTTAAGCAGTCAGAAACGGCTTACCCAAGCATGAAGTTCGAATTATTGGCTATTCATGACGCAGTTATGCATTTTAAACACATGCTGTTAGGGCGGAAATTTACTATTTTAACGGATAACAAAGCTCTCACATATCCGCTGAAAATTGAAATGCAGTCGGATATAGTGGCTAGATGGATTTTAAATCTCAGTGACTATGACTACAATATTGAGTACATCGAAGGGAAAATTAATCCTTCGGATTTTTTGTCTAGAAACTTAGTAAATAATATTACTAGTAGCAACGAGTTACAGAATAACTTATTCAAAGTAAATCTTAACTTGAGTGAAGAGAACATTAGAGCCAAGCAATATGAGGATGAAAAATTAATCACAATTATAAAAAAGGTTGAGTCAAAGAAAAACAACAGAATAACAAAAAAGTATAATTTAAACGAGAATAAAACGCTGGTATTAAAACAAAACGGGAAATATCCAGAATTAATAATCGTACCGGACGAGCTTAAGTTTACGGTTATGGCGGAGGCACATGGACCCCACTTTGGTTTTAGAAAAACATACGAAACTGTCAAAACTCGTTTATTCTGGTACGGAATGTACCAAGATATAAAAA
This sequence comes from Maratus speculifer, assembly GCA_964019185.1. NCBI lineage: Eukaryota > Metazoa > Arthropoda > Arachnida > Araneae > Salticidae > Maratus > Maratus speculifer. Next base: position 134,298,625 of record OZ025291.1, read on the forward strand.
ATTATTGCACGAATTGCGTAAGATGTAATTGCAGTAAGCAGCACCAGACGATTAAAGTACCACTTGAAAAAATGGAAAGAAATTTACAAATCGGAGCAAGTCTACAAATGGATATAATAGGTAAATTACCCATGACCCTTAGGAAAAATTGCTTCATTCTGACTATCATAGACGCAGGCTCTAGATTTTTAGAAGCAGTCCCTTTACGAAATGTGGAGTCCCAAACTATCTTGAACGTTTTAAATAGGTACTTCGGAGCCTACGGCTTGTGTTCCGAAATAGTTACAGACAACGCACAATATTTTCGCAGTGCGCTTTTTAAAGAATATTTGAAGACACTAAATATAGATCTACACCCGACAAGCGTCTACAAACCTTGTGGGAATGGTCTGGCTGAAATCATTAATAAATCGATTAAGGCATCCTTGGTGGCAATGTCCAATTCCACTCTTGAGTGGGACACCAGACTCGAATATTTTAAACTTAATTATAATACCACGATCCATCGAGCACTAGGTTATTCTCCTTCAAAATTATTCTTTGGTAGAGAAATTAAAAATCAATTTACGGTATTAAGTGCTCCGGATTTAACGTGCACTCAAGCGTTCGTTAAAAATAGGATAGAACATATGAGGGCAGTTCACCGGCAAGCCATAGCTAACCAACAAAAAATTATGGCGGAATATATCAAAGAAAATGATCTTCAGGAAGTTAAAAAGTTAGACGTGGGTCAAGAAGTGTACGCAAAAGTAATTGGCAAGCCTAGGGCTTTACACCCTCGTTTTGAAGGGCCTTTTGTGGTAGTAAAAGTTGTTCGACACAATAATTATGTGCTCCGTCTGAAAGACAAAATAAATGGGCCAACAATACGTCGACACATACAATTTCTTTTTGCACCCAAGGCTACGACGAGGAATGCCAGAAAAACTAAGGGCGAGTTAAATGAACCAGACTCGGAACAGAATATTGAGGATTAGGTAAGGGCACTCTTACTTAGATATATAGGTTACGGAGGATTGGCTTGTACAAGACTGTCACAAAGACTTAATTAAAAAAAAAAAAAAAAAAAAAAAGGCTCCTTTCAGAGCCATACATGGAAAAAAAATAAAAGAAAAGAAAATAAAATAAATAAGTATTACGGTGGATAGGCAAATTTATATAAGATAAGGTGGATGAACGCATTTCCTCTTAAGATTAATTATTGAGTGAATGTATAGATAGCTTAGATAGTCAGATTCATTGAACATTTTGAAATAAAATTATAACAATAATATTAATAATTACTTCTTTCAAAAGTAGTTTTGTTTGGGCGACACAGGAAGATAATACCTATTTATCCAGTTAACCGGCTGTCCCGAGTCATCTCGGGGCTAAGCTGCCTATCTTTTTTCGGCACTCCCGAGATACATCGTCACTAGAATTCCTGTCTAAAAACGGCTGTCACGAGTCTACAAGTTGCTTGGTTAGCTTTCTTCCCAAGCTCAACGCTGACTCCCCCTCACTCGGAGAAGATTAAAAGGGAAAGTGATTGATTACTTAGGGGTCTTTTACAATGGAAGCACCTTCTGTTGGCGCCTGCTGCTACTTGTTTACATTTGAAGGATGCATACAACAGAAGATTTTATCTTACAAAACAAAATCAGGGGAGTTTTTTTGGAATGTTTCGATGGGTCAATTTTATGCTTTTCCTTATTTACTGAAATAAAAAGAAATATTGTAATTTAATGCAAAAAAAAGTTTTATAACTTAAAATATAACTTAAATGAAATTTTATCGAAATAAACTAAAAATTGGGAGCCCTACTTTTTTTATCTGCTTACAACGGGTGTTCTATGCGCATTCCTGTCTAAATTTTAAAATCGTCATATATAAATGTATATGTATATATAAGCGAAAATATGTCAATCCCAGGGTCCTAAATATACATAAAATCGTTTTTTTCTTTTCTTGAGCTGCTGCCTGAAATTTAAGTTCAAAAGACAGATTTTAATAATATTTTTTAAACATATTGTGCATTTATCAAAAAATAAAATAAAATAAAGGCCTTCGATTGCAAAATCTCTGAATTGCAATATCTTCCAATTTCATGCGTTTTCGAACAAAAACGACTTTGAAAGTGTGTCAGAATGTAACACCTTTAGAGTTGACTTTAAAAGCTTGAATAATATAGGCCCCACTGCCTTCGGCAGCTAAAAATGTGTTTCTCTTCTTTCTTTTTCTGCACACATCAATTTATTTAAAATTATATCAGTTTATTTAATATTAAGTTCTTATTGTCTAACTGTTTTGAAATTTTTATGCGTTGTAAAAATAATATTACCGAAACCTGTAAATAATAGTAAAAAGTTGTTAATTGTAAAAAGAAATTTAACTGGAATTGCAGCTGAAAATTTTCTTTAAAGTATTTAAAAAAAAAAAAAATTAGAGTGTAAAAAAGATGTCAATATTAAACCTATGGATTTTTTTTTCAAAATTATATAATTTTTTAATCAATTTATGCACACAATTTCATACCCGATAATACGCTAAAAGCGTGTTTTTTTTTTTTTTTTTCATTAACAATATTTTTTCGAAAAAAAAAATTACTTCTCTTTTATTTACAATTAAATTAAGAAAAATATCATGTATAATGAATGACAGCGAATGTATCTGAAACTTGTATGCAGTATGGGTGTAAATTACTTCGTAAAATCATTTTCATATTTATTTTCGCAATATTATTACAGTTCATCATTTAATAAACATGAAATTTGAGTGGGTTTTCTAATAGAAACATTTATTTTGTTTAAATAAAGAAAGATTTTGTGATGTATGCATGAATTATTTACAGTATTGCTTAAATTTTTTACCTTTTAAATTACGTATATAGATATCTGTTTATATATATATGTATATATCAAGCTGTATTTTTTTACGAACATAATGACAGAGATTCTCCATTTTGCTTATTTTAAGGATTTTCAGAATCCATATAATTAATTTCCGATGCATTCTTATTCAGATATCAAACAATGTATTCCTCATTTTTTTAATGAAGGAATAAGATCTCTCAGAAAAGGCTGAAAATGTTTGTGTTTAAAATCATGTTTTGCTTGTAAAAAAAAAAAAAAAAAAAAAAAAAAAAAAATAATAATAATAATAATAATAATAATAATAATAATCTGTAGCTACTTAATTTTTTATAAGAAACTGGGATTACTAGAACTTTTCATTTAACAATAAGACCAAAAATTCATGTTACCGCTTCCGCTACACGAATTTTTGCTGTTTTCTTTACATGAAATGTTCCAGGAATCCCAGTTTCCTATAAAAAGTTTAGTAACTTTACAGATTTTTTTACAGTGTGCAGCCTAAGAAAATGCCAGTGATCGGATTCAATTTAAGATTTAAACATTTTTTAAAAGGGAAAGAGCTATTCGAATATAAAGCATTTTGACAGTTAGCTGTGTCAATATGATATGTTTACGTATAAAAGTGTGTCCATAAATCTCCGAATAATTCTTTCATTATTGTGGTCAAAAATAGTTTTTATTTTTATTTTATTTTTTTTAAATTTTAAATAATTTTTATACTTCCACTCATGTATTTTCTAGCACGCAAAAAGAAAGCACACATGCAAACTAAATAAACATGTTGGGTATATGAATCAATTTAGCATTCCTCTAGAAAAGACACCCACTAAAAACAAAAAATGGGAGTGCAATAATAGAGCATAATTAGAAAAGAAATCTAACAGCAAGACAAATATTCTTGCATTCTGCAGTTAATTGAACTTTTTTTGCATTTAGGTTCTTCGTAGGTATCCAACAGTTACTTTACAATGTGCTTTGGCGCCTTATTTAGCAGATTTTAAACAGTACTGTAGCAGTTAAGATTGATTATAAGCATCTACGGGATACTTGTAGACCAGACGGTAATAGGAGTGGGACGGAGAGTGTTGCTAGATTTAAATTGCAAGGCTGAGTCAAAAAGGAGACTTGATATTGATTAAGGTCAACTACACTGTTTTTATTTCCTGATCTTATACGTTATTAAAATATGCTTTGTTTTTCGGTTAACTATAAAATTAAAAATTATTCCTGTTAAAAATTACTGTATTATCTATACATATAATAAAACAGTAGGACCCGGTGTGTCTGTACATTGAAGATAATTGACAAAAATGGAGTCAGGGCGATAAAAGAAAACCAATGAAACACAAAAAAAATTTTTTTGAATTTTTTGTCTGTCTGTCTGTCTGTCTGTCTGTCTGTCTGTTTGTTCGAGGTTATCTTCGTAACTACTGAATGGATTTTTATGCGGTTTTCACTAATGAAGAATGCACACTCCCGGGCAGTGTATAGGCTTTGTTTCATCAAAATCGGACAACAGACAAAAAAGTAACAAAAAGAAACAAAAGAAACTATTAGGTGCGCTGCTCACGTTTTTTAGTACATAACGTTTTTTAGTACATATAAAATCCAATAGATGTCACTGTGCGATTTTAAAACGCGCTATCGTTATGTTTTCGCCAGTCTACTTAAGTATGAGAAAGTTTCAAGCTGGCTGTCGTTCCATGTGGTTTAGTCGGTAGAACGTCAGTGCGCCATACTGATGGCCCGGGTTCGATTCCCAGCATGGAATTTTTTTTCACTATGTTGGCATTAACGCCTATAAGCAATTAAAAGAATTTGAAATATTGTATTCAAGGCGAATTTTCTCTCTGGGAAAATTTCCTTGCATTAATATGTCAGTGTAATTTTTTTTTCGATTTAATTTTTTTTTTCGAAACTTTGTTTTTCTTAAAAAATTACAGTAAATATTTGATATTTCCCAACGTTTTTTGAATGATCGACTTGCTTTTTTTTTTTTATGTATGTCTGAACCTTATCTAACTACTTCGTTAAGATTTCTTTAGATAAACCGACCAGCGTAGCGGGCGAAGGCCGCTAGTTAAAATATAAATTTATTTATTTGCCACACACTTGCTTCAAATTAAAAAAGTTTTTAAAATATTTCATACAATAGTTAAATCATAAATCTATAGGTTGTCAAAAAATTGAAATACCAAATGAAAAACTTCTTTTCTTCCCTTACATATATGTATATAAATTGTATTTAGGAAAAAAAAAGTTGGTTGATTTTACAGTATTTTTGCGTTTATAAACTAGCACCTCAGCTGACATTTCGCAAATACTGCTATGTAGTAACTATTACACTCTCAAAGTGGGTAGACGCGATGTGCTGGGTAGTGTATACAATTGCGCGCGTCGTCTCCACCGTTCGGAGTTTTTCGCGCCCATATCCCTCGTGTACATCGGCCATCAAAATCACTCACTTTTCATTCAGACTAATTTATAATTTAGAAATAGCCGAAAATGTATTTAAATAGCTCCATTAATTATTCACGTACAATGCAGCTTAAATTGATATGTTTTTCCATATAAATATTAATGAAATTTTAATACTCTTAGCAGTAGCTTTTACAGTGGTTCAACTATAAATCTAACGTTTGAAAAAATAAGTAAAGTAACATATGCAATACATTATTTATATATTTATCTAGAAAACACATTTATTTATTTATTTAGAAAACAGCATTTTTCCCTTGTAGTAACTCTTAGCTACCAAAACAGATATAAAAAAGTCGGAAATTCCACGTCAAATGTAGCAAATCAATTGCGTTCATGCTATAACGAAATTTTAAAAATATTACGATCTTGATGTCATAGCATATACTACTTCGGATACAGTACATTATCCGAAATCTTTTGTAGGCCCTTTTAAATATCATCTGCTTTCTATTATACAAAAAGTAACTTCTAGTAATCTTCAGCAACATATATCAATTTCATTAAACGTGAAATATTTTAATTAAATATTATTAAAATGTGCCCCCAAAAATATTACTCCCTATGCTATTATGTAATGGGATACTTTTGTGTGCTCCTGTGAACAGATAACAAATATTCTTTGCTATTAAAAAAAAAAAAAAAAAACTATTTTAAATAAATCGTTTTTTCTATTTTACAAAAAACATAGTGTCGACTTTTCTTAATGTGATTTCTCAATTATCACCCACTTGGGAAATTTAATCCATTGACTTTCAAAACTACATCGGATGTATGTAATAATAACAATAACAAATATAATAAAGTAAATAATTTTGCAGTTATTTAAAATGTATATGATGCGTAATGTTTCATGTTTTTGAGACGAAAAATTCGCAAAATATATTCGGTTATCAACTATATATAACTATAGATAATATACATATTCAATTATTACTTCCCTTCCCCCCCCCCCTTTTTCTTCTCTCATTTTTGAGTTAAAAATGCACATCATGCATTTTCACATTTTTTATACACATTTAGAAAAGCAAGAATGCTCTACCAATAACAAAAAAATTCATAATAAAAACAAATTCTCTAAAATAGTACTATTCTGTGCAGTACATTATCGAGTAAAAAATAGCTGTAAATCCTAATTGGAAGGGCTTTCAAGACCCCCTTGGCAAGTTCCGAGACTGGCCAGCTTTATCGGGGAGATTTTCTGTACAGATAATTGAGCACACAAAGGCTGTTGACATATCAATAGAGGGGAAAGCATTAGCCATGCAGGGAAACACACATTTTTGTTTTCAACGAGAGAAGATTTTCGACCGGAAATTTTCTGAGTAACAGAATCTATGTGGGGTAGTTTTTCTTCTATTAGTTAGCCGTTGAAGTGGTTATATTTAAAGACGAAAAGGGAACTTAGTTTAAAAAAAAAAAAAAAAAAAAAAAAGGCCCTTTTCAGAGCCATACAAAAAAAAAAAAAAAAAAAAAAAAAAAAAAAAAATTGCATAACTTTATCTTTGGCGGGGCAACCAACATTGGGGGTTTTGGGACTTTGCATGTAATAAATTCTTTTGCGGGCAGAAGATTTTGATTTACTTGGCCAAGGCATGCAGGGTCGTGAACTATCATTGTTTTTATTTGCTCCGAGAAGGATAGATTTCGAAATTGGGTAAAAGGGTTTGGAAGTAAATGCATTAATAATAGCGATAAAAAAAAATAAAACGGATATATAATAAAAGGGGTATAATAATAAGGATTATATAAGTAATAAGGAGACATAAGGTAGCATTGGTAGGATAAATAAATAAATAAATAAAAAATTTCTTTATATCAGCACATAACAAAATGCTTATAAGTCTTACACAATGGATTACTTGGAGAGTTTGACTACTAACAAAATTTTATTGAAGTATATGGTTTCCGCGGTCATCAGAATGACATAAAATTTTAGAAATTGGGACCTTTTTTTGAGTGGACAGGTTATATTATATGTAAAAATGTTATATAAAGAAAAAGGGTAAAATTGGTCTTGTAAGATTAATTTTTCAATATGTATAAGGAATGAAACAGAAACAACAGCACTTACTATAAGTTTTGGAATAGTGCTAAGGATGAAAATCATCCTGCACAACAAAACTGTAAATATAAATAATTGTGTGTATTGATTTTATATTGAGATAATGTGAATGGTATAAAATGTGTATCATATATAAAAAAAGATTATAGTGTAGCATATAAATATGGTGATGCATTGGTTTGTACGTTATGATAACAGCCATACTTGTAAATGGAAAAATGAGTCAGAAATGTGTTCTTAAACTATTTCAGTAACTAGTTTTGGACATAATAACAGCTTTTAAATAAATAAATAAATAAAATACATATATATATATATATATATGTATATATATTCTCATTGCTTTATTATTTCGGAAACTCGCGATTTTAGGCAAAATTATGGGAACAATATAAGTATGGATGCATAACGCAGAAGAAGAATCCTCACACATCAACAACCTCCCAGCAGGGGAGATAAACCAGGAGCGATACAATCAGAGACTGCGAATCATTGTGTACGTAACCTGAACTTTCTTTACAGGCATGGACAAAAAAAAAAAAAAAAAAAAAAAAAAAAAAAAAAAATCTAGGCATTCTACGATGATCATTTTAGATTGTGATGTACAGAAGTAGACAACTGATGGCGTTGCAAGTGTTCAATCACAAACAGACTTTGAAACAGTGATTGATCTTTCAGGATCGCCGAACACTTATTAAAAAAAAAAAAAAAAAAAAAAAAAAAAAGAAAAAGTACTCTTTTGTCTGTTTATTTCTTTTTTTTCATTTAGTTGGGGGGGGGGGGAGATGCTGGAAACATAAGCATCCAGCAATCTTCCGTGATTTATAGATACATATATATAAATGGTATATTATACATATTGTATCCTTTGATGTTTTTGTATAGTGGTTGTAAATACTAGTGTATGTTTAACGCTATTCATGTCAGGAGCAAGGCAGACCCCTATCTCAGATGGTATCTAGAAGGCACCAGTTGGGCGCTCGCGTAACAATCGCTTGACATTTACGTCAAGAATGGTTTATTGGTAGATTTACAAGCCAATTAAGCGAGACCCCACACGTTGCTCTAGTCGAGGCTACCGGTCATTTTTCCGGCTGGGAATGCGTTGCAGACAAGAGGGGCCAGCCCCCCACGCTCGAAGAAGGAGCCAACGAATCTTTTTTCAGGAACAGGCCGGGCGAGAGACTGAATGGTCATTTTTTTCGGGCAGATTGATTAGCCACGCCCGCCATAAAAAAAAGAAAAAAAGAATATAGACTTTTTTTTTTCCTCAAAAAAGTTGAGATGAAAAGTTCGCTCCGAGAGGCGAAGATGTGTTAGAAGAAAAACGTGATTAATTCCAAGGAAGACCTACCAACATCGCCGATGATCCGAATGGGAAGTCCGCCACTGATGATGTGTGATAGCCTGTGATCCGAAAATGATGTCCGCCAGTAATGATGTGTGATAGCCTGTGATCCGAAAATGATGTCCGCCAGTAATGATGTGTGATAGCCTGTGATCCGAAAATGATGTCCGCCAGTAATGATGTGTGATAGCCTGTGATCCGAAAATGATGTCCGCCAGTAATGATGTGTGATAGCCTGTGATCCGAAAATGATGTCCGCCAGTAATGATGTGTGATAGCCTGTGATCCGAAAATGATGTCCGCCAGTAATGATGTGTGATAGCCGAGGATCCGAATGTGATGTCCGCCAGTATTGATGTGTGACCGCCTGTGATGTTTTCGAATGCGAGCCTTAACTGAGTGCGGGGCACAAAAGAATATGAAGGTACGGTTTTCTTATAATTTATATTGTTTCCCAAAATTTGTAGGGCAAAATGCCAAGTAGGGGGTTCTGCACGCTCCAATTGGTATTCAATCATAGTATTAAAAACAATAATTACACAAGTAGAATTAATAGTGTTTTATTTTGTTTTTTTTTTGAGTTATCTATATTGAAAATAATGTGTCTTATGACGCACCAACAATTTGTAAGATAATTGTAAATAAATTTATATGTTAGTTGTTAAAGAATTGTTAGTATCTTTTCAAACATGAGTCTTACTTTATTTAATTCTATTATGATCTAATTTAGAGTTATGTTTTATTTACGATCCATAAGTTAATTCCGTCTTCAAAAATATTCACAACGCAATTTGGTAATGAAGGCAGTTGCCTCACTCATATCGAAGGGATTAACCAGGATTGAAACGAACGATCACTGTTATTTTTGTATTAGATGTAAAAAAAATGCATGAGTTTACACTATGAATACTCTGAATTAAAGTGATTAGGAGTGACTAACATAATTCATTCTAGGATTTGGGTTATGCTAACATGTCGAAATAAAGATTTCCGTTACAGGAGCTCAGTTCTGTCCAGCAATTAGGAATTTGTCCACAGAGTGAACATTACACATGCTTTGATTAAAAATATACACTTATTTTTGTTAAATGGCTCTGAAATTATAATATCATATACAAACCTTTTAGCTAACATCGAGTATTGATTTCATTCGCGGTATAGTCGGATTTAAGACTGATATAATTAGCGTGAAATTCAAAATATTTCACTTGGGGTTTCTATGTGAAAAAAAAATAATTAGTTACGTGACTTAACAGTGATTTTTACGGATAAATACGAACGCTTTCACACAAAAATCACGCAATTGTTGGACACATATACCCTCCCGCGTTTCTCATTTTTCATTTTGAGTATTTTTAGAGCTTAATATTAGTTGTTTTTACACCAATTTGCACATAGTAAGCGGCCACGTATTTAAAACAATGCATTTCTGCACGTTTCGAATTAATGATAAATTCATACAAATTTCAAGTTCGTTTAATATTGATAATACGGACCTGGGCAACGCCGGGCGGGTCAGCTAGTTGTAGATAAAATTATATACATTAAAATATTTTTAAACGGATACGATGACTCATGAGATACGCAAATAAAGAGGAAAAACTTTTCAAAGACACCATAACAATAAGAAATACGCAAGAGCTTTTGAAAGAATTTTATCTTTCGTTATCGGACAATCACACAGAGTAAATAGCCAATCAGAAGAAAATTTAACATAAAGAAAAATATAAAGCAAATTTAATATAATGCAGAGTCAGAAAACTAAATTACAATAAAATGTATAACATATACACTATATGGCCAAAGGTAACCGGCTACTTGCAATTATTGACGTTTTGTTATATACCTAGAAAAACACACGAGGAATTATTCTGAAACTGTAAGTGTGTAAACATAATACAGATCACATATTTCCGCAGAGGTTTTTTTTTTTTTTTTTTTTTTTTTTTTTTTTTTTTTTTCCGAAACGCCATATATGAACCGTTAAGAAATTGAAAAAGAAGGAATATCTTTTGGATAACGCTGTTAAAACTAAGGAAGCAAAAACGTTCAAACTGAATATTATGATTATTTAGCTTATTCGTTTTTATGAGAATAGCATATATACCAGTAGAGAAATTAAAGTTTTTATAAAAACATTCCCAAATTTTCCCAACTTTTTTGCTTATAATTATTGCTTATAATTAGTAGAGTTCTTAATATAAAAAAATGTTCTTTACAGAAAATATAACAAAAAACATTGTACACAATACCTTGTAATTAGAGTTACAAAATAATAAAAATTGTATGAAGAATGAGTAGGTTTACGAACCAGTTTTTCACTGACCTTGCTTGAATGCTATCAATTTTTTTTATTTTTTTATTTATTTATTTATTTATTTTTTAATACAGTGTAAGCTAAATGTATAGAGCAACTTTTGTGGAAGTCTTGAGTTTGAACACTAGTTTTGACAGAATTAAGAAAAGATATTCATTTTGTTTTTCATATTGATTGCCAACTATAGGGTTTCGGGAAAAAAATCTTCATGATAATATATGGCCCGTACTATGATGTTTACATACCTGGATTTTTTGGATAATTCTCATGTATTTTTCTAGATATTTAATAAAATGTCTAAAATCACAAGTAGACGGTCACCTTTGGACATTAATGTATAATAAAGAATAAAGGAATGAGAAAAACAAAGAAAACTTACGTTAAATGATCAACGAACAAATTTCTAAATATAATATTAACAAACATTTTTGTCATATTTGTCATCGTTTTAATTTTAGAATTGTTAAAAAATATCTACATTGTCAATTGTATCTCTGAGTTTGATTTTCTCTAAAATATAGCTATTATATGTGGTTTTAAATTTAATAAAAATTCTTATTACACTATGCTCTCTGCAATTTAAAAAAACTTGTTTATTTCGACCTTATGGTCTTTTCATGTAATATTGATATTTAAATTTTTAATTTTTAATATGCATCTTATCATTACATTATTAGTGATATTATTATTGCTATACATAATTTATATTTACAAATATATGTTTTCATAAATTTATTTTTAAATTTATTTTTAAAATTTTAATTTTTTATTTATTCCATTTTATTTTTTTTAATTATATATTTCCTTATAAATTCCTATTAATTTCCTGACTGTCTTTTTATTAAATTTACTTCATATTTCTCATTCCGTTCTTCCTTCTTCTGATTCATTATTTCCGATTAGATATGCACAAGCTTTATTTAATCACAGGCATTTCTGATTAGATTCAGAGATGATTAATATTAGGAAACAGTGGTATTAAAATTATGGGAAATTCTACAAGTATTATATAGTACATAATCAATATTTGTGGGTGTCAAAAGAAAGGTATACCATAATCGTTGCAATTAAGTCTGGTAAAATCACAATTATAGTTTAAAATTTGTAGAAATATTGCATTTTACTTACCCATCATAAACAGTATAGGTTAAATCTTGCAGTCGTTTTCAAAATCTAAAATTTAGTTTTGACGGATTTACATGTTTTAGACACTGGAGATTCCGAGAAAAAAATTTGCCGTCCGTCTGCTTATGTGTCTGTCTGTAAACGCTCTATCTCTCGAACAAATTGAGATTGAGGCTTAAAATTTGGTGTGTACTTAGTATGCAGTAATGGAAAGAAGCCTATTCAATATAAGTAATCTCGTTCATACGGAATTATTTTTCTCGAACTCTCGAAATATTAGTTCTGATGAAATGTATATAAAATTTTTAATTTTTTTATTTTAAGTAATGGCTTTAAAAGACAGCGAAATAAAATAAAATAAAAAATTTTCATGAAAAATGAAATTGATCGGATTATTAGTTGTCGAGATATTTGTAAACCTATTTTCCACACTCTTCTATTTTGCACGATCCTGTATTTCATTCAAATTTTATTTCAAATATATATTTTAATTGGAAATAAGACACCTCATCCGAGTCAGTAAACTGTTAGATAATAGGCTTATCATTTTTGGATTTATAAGAACGTTTATTTTACTACTTAATTAGGGGCTCGGCAAATACGACGGTATCAACTTTTTGATAATTTGGACCCCCCCCCCCCTTTCGATATCATACAATATCATCCTTCGCTCCCCCTCCCCTCAGTAAGATATCGTTTTCAAACTGTAAAAATTTTGTGTTTTATAGAATTTATTTATTTTATTTGCAGTGATCTACAAAACTAGTTACATTTATTTTTCGCATACTTTTATAATTCAAATGAAGTCAATAAAATATCATTTTGCATGTGAAAAAGCTTTAGATCAAATAATACATAAAAGAAATAATTGTTATTTAAAAGTATTTTATAACAGTATTTAGTTACACAATGCATTCAACAGTAATAAAGTGCTGTTGCATTTGCCCCGAAGAGAGGAGAGTTGGAGGGAAAATAGAAATTCTCATGTGCAAAGGAAGTGGGCAACATTCTTTATCTATTTCTTCTATTTATGATCTTCTATATAATAAAAGCCTAAGTCACGTGACTGTCATCAACACTTCCGGGCTTACCCACTTCACTCTTCATATGCTATGCAGCCAATTTCATGTTAGCCAAAATGCAGGTGATAACTCACCAAATCATTGTACGGATTATTGCTATTATAAGCTCATTTGGCTGTCCTCAACAGTTTGTCGTGATGACTACTTCGCTTTTCTTAAGCCAAGCGGCCAGTTTTAATCAAAATTCTTTTTCCGGATAAAGCTGTATAAATGTATACCTTTATAGAAATCGCTTGAAAAAAATAATATTTGAGAGATGAATTACATGTAAATATTTTGAGATTATTTCACTGAAATTTAAATTAACTTCCCAAAATCTTAGGGGATATACTATTTCTACCAAAACAAACCAAAAAAAGATTCATTCTCCGATGATTGAAAAAAAAAATAATTTATGGAGGTAATAATCCATATAGAAAGTTCTCCAACCGTCAATCTTGCCATGCAAAAATAATTCGAGCATGTAATCCAATCAAACTTCAGTTTCATTTTGCTTGGTGGAATATTATACAACTCAACTTTCAAAACTTTTTTTGACAAAGTGAAATATAAATAAGCCAACTCACATAATATTTAATATAAAATTAAGTGATTGGCATTATATGAACGATATTTTGGTTTAATGTAAGGATAGGCATCATTAAAGGCCTTTCACAGAAAAAGTCAATAACCAAATCCTAAGACCTGGAGATCAAACTGGTTGCCAGGGCGGCTAGTTAAACATAAGCTTCATTTCAAATATACTTCAAATATACTTCACTCATGGTTTTTCTCGAACCGTGTTTATGTATGCATACACATATGAAAAAGAATAGGAATGTAAAAAATGGACTATTCTATATCTTAGAATAAACTAATTTTATAATAAGTTAGTGATTGTAATAATAACTTTCTATTTTCATAAAAATAGATAACAAGCTAAAAAAATATATAACAGGCTATTTTGTACCAAAAAATATGTTGCAAATAAAAAGAGAAAATTTTTAGAGGATCAAAAATGGTATCGATATAAAAGACAAACCACTCTCCTCTTAAAGATATCTTACGATATCATATGCCAGCCCCCCTCCCTTCCCCCTAAAATGATAATTTTATATTTTTAGAGCCCTTTAGCACATCGACAAAAAAAAAAAAAAAAAAACTATCGCCAAATTGTAAGATTAATTACCAATAATAGCTTATCGTAAATGTCACAGGCAATTGACATTAAATACGTTACATGTATTTGTACATCAAAAATGATTTTAAATTTACATTTAATTTCTATTTTTATTAATATTTTACTAATTTATTTGTTCTTTCGTTACTTAAAATAGAAATTATACCAATTCGTATAATTTAAGTGTAGTCTGGCGAGTTATATAATTTATCGAAATGGGTCGATGGGATAATCAAGTAGATTCCGCAATTCCGTAAGACAACATTACAATGTATTAAAAATATTTAAATATACGGATAAATTTTGTTTTGGAATCGCAATACATTTTATAAATAGTTTACACATGTTTTGTTTTCATATTTTAAAGTACGCATATCCAGGACGGGTAAGTATTACGGTGGCCTCAAACGACTTGTTTTTTATTATTTGTCAAAATCTTAATTGCATATCGATAGTTTCACTGAGATTTCGACACTTGAAATATGAAATTAGGTATAGATTTTGGAAACGAAAAGCCACATATTATTAGCCTAATGAAAAGCAAACAACATTTTAAGGGGTCTTAGAACTATTGAAATGGAAAAAGGAAAAAATAAAAGATCATTTTCACCATTTAATATCTTAAAATGTATTTGATTTTAAGGGGATCCGTGTCAGATTTGAAAATAATTTTTATTTATTAAGTTATATATATATATATATATATATATATTTTTTTTTTTTTTTTTTTTTTTTTTTTTTTTGCGTGTGTGTGTGTGTGTGTGATGGTTAACACCATATTATTTGTAAACAAAATCACATGATAAAACTTGTCATAATTTTTTAAAAAAAATTTTTATTTAAAAATTATTTAAAAAGTGGGGTCATTTAAAATCGTTATAACTCAAAATATTATTCGTAGAATTTATTTATTTATTTATTTATTTTTATAATTAAATTAACAGAAATATCTTAATTTAAATTTTGATTCAGAATTAAAAAAATAATTTAAAATAAATTAAAAATATTTAAATTAAAAATTTAAAAAAATGATGGAACTTTTATTTTAAAAAAATCACATTTTCAAATTTGGTGAATCAGAATTAAAGTAAAAAAAAAAAGGCATATTCCAAGTTTGAATCCTTTATTTTTAACGTTTCTTGAGCTATAGAATTTTAAATCTGAGAAATTATGAAAAAAACTATCAAGAAGAAAAACGCATTTTCACAAGTTGTCATTTCCATGGCAACAATTCCTTGAAAGCTAGATTTCGAAAACAAACCGAAGCAAAATAATAATAATAATAATAATAGTAATAGTAATAATAATAATAATAATAATAATTTCTCTTCTAATTAAGATAGAAACAAGATCTGAACGCCATTTTAAACATTAAAAAAAAAAAAAAAAAAAAAAAAAAAAACAGATAATTTGTTAAAACAATGAATACGTTTCAGAAAATTTGGAGATTTTTTACCCCGAACTCTTTTTAAGCATAATTTTAATTCGAATGAAAGATATAAAGTGTGTTTTCTTATTTCATCTATTTGAAAAATTTCAGTATTTACAGTGGGCTTCAAATGGTCAAACATCTGATGAGCAGAAAATCGGCACTACTGATTAACCGCGGGGTTACAAAATAAATTTTGCAATAGAATGAAAATTTTGGGGCTTGCTTAAACTTTAAATTATAATAATTTCCCTGAACTTAAACATATTTTTATTGAAAGTATTTTCATATTTTTAATGCAAAGTTGTATTTAGTTAAGACAAAATTTATATAATTTCAACAGCATAATCACCTAAAAAATATTTTTTGAACAATAAAAAGAAATTTCAGGTTCAGTTTATACAGATTATTATGAAACATACATCTTGAAAAATTCATAAAAAAAAAAAAAAAAAAAAAAATAAATAAATATTCAGACGGTTTTGAAATATCGTGCGTTTTATGCCCAAAAACGCCGTTTGGAGAAAAATGACTTCAAAGTTTTAGAAACGTCGTTTCAGCTATTAAGCGGATATAGTTCTAAAAGCCATAAGTTTTGTTCTAATGAGAATTTTAAGGGAACAATTCCATCAAAATATTCAGAAAAGATAAGAAGTTAAAGTCTAAAAAAACTAAAATTTTGAAAATTATAAAGCTTTAGAAATCATGAGACATCAGAAAAAGAGTATAAATATAAAAAAAAAATAAAAACTTAATCTTCTGAAAAGAAATTTTAACAATATGATTGCATTTGAAGTGCGTAGGAATGAAGAATTTGGGGTCGGACTTATTACGATTATTAACTCCATAGATAAATACTTTAAAATTTAATACTTTAAAAATGGTACATTTCGATTTTTCAATGCCCGTGTATTGTTTTACAGCTCTTTTTCTTAAGTTTTCTCATATGCTACAAAATCAACAAGAATAATTCCCGTAAATAATGTCTCTTTAAATTTCAAATATATATATATATTAACAACTATCAAATTTCTGGTATAGTGTTATAAACCCAGACGCAAGTTTAAATGTGCACCACTATACGAAATATTCTCTCTCAGAAGTAATTAATGTTAATATTTTACTAAGTGAAACGTAAACTTCTAGTTTGCATCATAACAATGGATTGTATCTGTAGTACTTATTTTTTGTATGATTTAAATGAAGTTGGCAAAAACTTAAGAATTCGAAAGCTTTATATAATTGTTGTAATTAAAGATAGGAAACTTTATTAAAAATTTTAAGAACTTTCTATCTTTGATTGTTTCTATAGTAATGAATTAATTTCTTTTCTCAAGTTATTATTTCATTATCATCACTATATTTGACACTATAAACTTCTGGTACATTAATTACATTGAAATTACCTTAATTTTTATTAAAAACATTATTATTTCATTTAAAAACACATTAGTGGTAGTGTTAGTAAGATTATTTTGCTTTAAAGCATACTTTACATAATAATCTCGTTTTATTATCAACGTAAAATGCTAATCGTGAATAGAAAAAAATGTTTTTCTTTTTTAAAATATATTACACAAAATATTTTTTAAATATGATTTAATAAATAACAAGATGCAAAATTTTAAATACAAAATGGGAAAAAAATTACAGCTTTGTTTTCTCAGCAGAAAACATGAGAATGTTAAAAAAAACTTTGAATGAAAAATACATTAAAAATAAACTTGACCAAATGAATTAAAAAGGAAAAATATATTACAAATGCTACAACAAAAATTGTATTCATTGGCGGTTTCTTTAAAAGTGCACATAAGAATATCTTCCATGAAAATTGTTCGTATCACAGTTTTTATGGTAATGTTTTCAATTATTACCATCATTTTTATGTTTACACTATATCTTCTATAAGCAAAGCAAGAGACATCTTTTCTAGAATCGGTGATGGGTGTCGACTTCTAATGCATGCAACTGATACACTGTCAACAGCGGACTCGTATCGCAACATGTTGGAATGATCCGCACTATTACGATACACCACAGGCAGATCGTATCTCACTTCTTCACAAACAGTTCTGATCCGTTTTGATCTGTATCTTAGAGATGGTAGACTGCTTACACACTTTATCTGTGGCAAAAGTTGAGGTATTCTATTTTCCTGAAAATCATCGAACACGATTTTGGATTTACAACTCATATCAGAAAAGAAACTGTTAAGGACAGGAGGAATGCAATCTTTTTCATCATTAATAGTGGTTATGTTGAGCAAAAATAAAGAAGGTGCATCAAATGCATTGTCCATTGTCCATTGAAGATGATCCTTACTGGAAGATACTCTGTCAGGAAACTGAGAACCTCTTTCTGTTAGAGCTGTTTGAAGAGGCAAAGCAAACAACTGCTCAGCACGAAAGACTACAAAGAGAAAAATTGCAATGAAGAAAGCCATACTGTGTTAATAGATGGAAGACAGCAGAAAACTATCCTCAAATGTTTTGCAGTCGGTATTTATTAAAATATATCAGCTGAATTTTTTCCCACGGAATTTTCATTCATTGATAAAGGGAAATATCCACTTTGTCGTTACCTCAAAGTTTATTTTCTGTTATCTTTGTTTTATCGGCGCGTGTTTTGCTATTATGTCATTCATCATCTCCAGTTCCAGAAATATAAAAATATTTATATCCATTTTATCTAATCTGCTTAACATAAAATTGTAGTAGTAAGATTTTTCCCCTTATAACTTAAAAATATTTTAATACTTTATAAAATCATTGAGACCGACTGTCACACTTGCGTTCAGTATATCAGTCATTCTCCAGAAAGTGTATCTTTTGAATACAAATATTTCTCAATTTCGAAACTTTAAATTTTCCTTTTTTTTCATTTTTATATCAAATTTTTACTTACTAGAAGTAATCATGAATAATGGACCTACATGATTTTAATTATTTTACTCATAAATAAAAATATTTATGTAACATTATTCACGGATATGTGCTTTAACTCGACAAGGGGTGTCACGGAGGTGAGGAACCTTCTGAAAAAATAACTTTAATGTATATATTTTTTTTTTCAGGAAAATAAATTTATATTTTGGCATCAGAATTTGCATACGTTAAGCATATTAATACAAGCAAACTTGTATTTTTACGTTATTTTACCTACTTGAACGTCAAGTTCACGGAGGTTAGAGTTTACAACAACCACACTTGATTCTCAAAAACAAAATCTGTCTTCTTGTTTTTCAATTAAAGTCTCAGAACTTTTTTATAGCTGTAAGTTAACAAAATGGATAACTTGCGTCACGGGAAATAAAATGGGGTGCAGGTTAGGGTGGAGTTTAAATGCCATGATTTTTTTATATTATTTTTTCTTTTTACAAGTCTCACCATTTTATTTTATTCCTTTTGACACAAAAACATGACATAAAAAGTTTGAGCTGTAAATTTTAATATTTAAAGGTAGCTCAATTGACTCAAAAATTATAAAAATGAAAAAAATATTAATTATACATATTACAGGGCTCCCAAATGGTCCGCCAACTGAACATCAGAATTTTCTTAGAGAAATTTTCCTTTTAGATTTTTCTTGCAAATTGCCAAGAAACCCCTTTAGAAGTCAATTCTAGCGCATATTCAGTAAAAACCTATCATGAGATTTTCTGTTAAAAAATATTGATGTTCAGTTCGTGGACCATTTGGAAGCTCTGATATTACAAATGTGTACTTGGGCCATTCCATGAAAAAGGGTAAATTGATAGTCATTTTTAAAAAATTGTTTAACTAAATATTTTTGGTATTTACTGATTGGCAACATGTCAAATTTTATGTTTTGAGTAAGAATGTAAAGTTTGTATTTTGTGGCTTGGCAACACAGCAGTTTAAAGATGGCGCCCATGCGCAAGCAAGTATGTTGAGTTTTATAATACATTTTGAATGAGTTTTTTTGATAAAGAAAATCCAGTGAAACTTTTGAAATCAACATTTTAGGTAAGTCTAATATCCATTGCTTATGTTTCACTAAACTTAAAAATTTAAGATAATTTCAAATAATTATTACAGCACACAAAAGAAACTTTGTTTCTGTGTCCCATACGAGACACAAAACATGAACTTTTTCACTTAGGAGGAAAAAGAAACGCATTTATTTTGTTTAATTGGCATTTCTAAAGCAGTTTAGTGTAGTACACTTATCCTATGTTAGTTAAAAATTTGGATCAAATTTTTATTTGGAGAAAAATATAAAAACAAAACTGTCCCGCACGGGACACCTTATGAGCAGGGCGATTATTTTTGTTTTCTGAATGTTAAATAGAGATTTATTATGGCATAGTTTTAGCAGTTTAACGATTATTTTGTCCTAAGAACATATTCTATGTAACTGAAACGAAATTAAGATTTTTTTCAAAAAAAATTATGATAGTTCCATTTTTTTCTTTTTTTTTGTGATGCTAATATTTTTTATTTCTGTTTTTCTATATAAATTTATTTTAATAAAATTTGAACACTTTGATAGTTATTTTTATTTTAAGAACATATTGTTTTCCAACAAGAATTGATCTACTTGATCCAAGATGAAATTCAAAGCGCTTTATCATGAAGAGCCAGTGTGACATTGTTCACTGCAGCAACCTTTGTAAATGGCTATTGCAGTACCTTCCTTTTATGTACAGATGTACAGACTAAGGATAAAAATTTGGTCTATCCTATGTTATGTATACTCTATAATAGACTTTATTCTTTTGACAGTTCATTTGTGAAGGAAGAAATTATATGGAGTGACGGTCCCACATCAGAATTCAAAAATAAATTCATGGTAAAGGTAATTCAGATGGTATCAGAAAAATATAACAAGCCTTTCTCATGGAAGTATTTTGCCACCTCTCATGGGAAAGGTGTAGTTGATGGTGTAGGTGGAAATGCCAAGCGTGTTGTCCGTCAATAAGTGATGAGCAGAAGTACAACTGTACAAGTGCAGCTGACTTTTTTAATGCAGCAAAAAAAAAAAAAAAAAATATGAAAGCAACAACAGTGATGCACGTCACTGAAGAAGAAATAGGTCTTATTTCGAGACAAAAAAAATTATGGGAAAATGTTGAAAGCATTCCAGGAATTCAATCCTTCCATGTTATCAAATATGCAAATAATTTTTTTTTTCTTTTTTAAGAATGATATGAATCCTCCAGAAGCAATTACATTAAACATCTCTTCAGAAACAGCATCTTCTTTTAAGATGGGTGGATGGGTAGTTGTAAAATATGACGGCATTAATTATCCTGCACCACCAACAAGCACCAACCATGATGGTGTTGAAGTGTCTGTCATGATAAAGAGTGGTAAATTCTACAAGTGGCTACAGTATCCAGATAAAATTCTATATTCATTTAAAGATGTAGTAAAAAAGACATCAGCTCCCACTGCAGCTAATAATAGAGGTTGTTTCAAATTTCTGGAAAACTTTTGAATTTTTGTTTATACATTTACTTTATTTTATGTTTAAAAATGTCAATTCGAACATTTACTTTGTACAAAAAAAAGTTAAAATATATATTTTTGTATTGTAAAATGTATAACATGCATTTTCTTTTTTGCATTCCTTTATTTTCTGATTTTTGAAAAGGTTACTTGAATGATATTTGCAAATGCCCCACACGTGACAACCGTGTCCCGCACATGACACTATACGTTATATTTTTTTTAGCAGTTTAAAATTTTTTTTTCAAAAAAGGATGTTTATTTCATGAACATTAGACCTTTAGCTTCTAATACAATTTTTTTTTTTTTTTTGAAATTGCAAAATTTCTAGAGCAGAAATGTTATCTGGATCAAACAACAAATTACAAGTGGTTGACTTCAGATGTCCTGCACTTGACACATGCAAATTAATTAATAACTAAATCAGTAAATCATTTAGGAAAAATCTGTCCCTGCCTGAGATATTGTTATACCAAATATAAACTTACAAAAATACGTTTATTCCTATTTCTGAAAAATCTTAAGCCTTTTGACACAATTTTGGTGGAATTATGGTGTCTGATTGTCCCGCACGTGACAGTGGAATGCCCCACTTGCATTTTTTTATGTTTTAACTGTAGCAATTTACTTAATTTACTATACAATTTACTAACTTTTTATTTTCCATTAAAATTTTATTGTATTTCTATAGGTTGGGATAGTCATTTTCTTACCATTTGAATACATTTTACAGTGATCTTCAAAAAATTTTAGCAAAAAATGTAGTTGCGTTCTCAATCCACCTTATTCCTAAATAAGACAAAAACACGTTCCTCGTGGTCATTTATCACTTGTGGGGATTTTATAATATCTTGAATCTGTTAATAATCCTCCACTCTCTTACCAGACAGGCACAACTACAAAATATACAACTGGAAATTCCAATAATTGGGACAATATCACTGACTTCGCAGTGACAAAATATTCTAAGTTTTAGGTAGATTTCGTATGAAATACTACCTATTGCAATCGCACCAGTTTATCTATCTATCTATCTATCTATCTATCTATATATATATATATCTCACTTTTTTATGGACACGATAACTTCTATAATTTTTAGGTAGATTTCGTATGAAATATTACCTACTGCAATCGCACCAGTTTATATATCTATCTATCTATCTATATATATATCTCACTTTTTTATGGACACGATAACTTCTATAATTTTTCACCAATCTTCACCAACCTGGTACATAAAATCAAAGGGGATAAAATCTCGGCTAAGTTCGTTAATGGGCAAAATCGGACCAAGGGGATCGGAATAGGGAGCGTTTTTGTGAAAACCGAAAAAACGCCATAACTTCTTAGTTAAAGTAGATATCGAATCGGTTTAAAGTTTATATTACTTCTTTAAAATGGGCCAAAAGTTTGTGCATGACAGATTTTTGATAAATTTAGAAGTGGGCTCAAGGGGAGAAAAAAACAGGGGCTTTGAGAGAAAAAAAATCATAACTTCGTCAATTTTTAAGATATCAAGTCTAACTAAATTTTTTGTAAATGTTCTTAAAATTATCTAAAACTCTTGTATTTACATGTTTTTGATAGGACCAACTTTTACCGATGAAAAAAATTAAAAACAAAAAGAAAAAGGGCGGTGAAAAAAGAGAAAAATCCATAACTCCGTCAATTTTTAAGATATCAAATCTGATTACATTTATTTTACATCTTCTCAAAAATATCTACAACTTTTATACTGACAAGTTTTTCATATGACCATTTCGTATAGCAAAAAGAAATTAAACAAAAGTAGGAGTTGGAAAAAAAACCTCAAATCCAAACTGCTTATATTCTGACTCATTTTTAAATTCATTTTTGATTTTAAACGCATCCAAATGGTAGATCTTCTTATTTAGGAACTATATAATGTGATGAATTGGTCAGTTTTTTGGTAAAGACAGAATATATTTCAAAAAAGGCTACCGAAAAGGGTATTTTGAACAGAATTTTCCGAAATCATCGTGACTGAAAATTTAAGGAAGTGTTCAAATAAGAAATTACGTATTTTTCTGACTCGTTTTTAAATCCATTTTTGCTCTCAAACGCATCCAATTTATAGATCCTTTTATTTAGGAAATATATAATGCAGTATTGCCAGATTGTCGAAAACCAATTTCCCCAAAATATCTAAAATTTTCCTTAAATCAGTGCTTTTTTCAGAAAAAGTCCCCAACGCAATTTTTAATCAAAAAGGCAAGTTCTCAATTTTCAATTTTCCATTATAAAATTTTTTTAACAAATTTAAACTCAATTTTTTCTCCAAATGAAGCATTTTTTTTTGAAAAAATTCCCCATTTATAAAAAAAATAAATAAATATTTAATCGCAACAGAATTTGGCTTGTATAATTCAGAGCTAAAAACAACAACAAAAAAAATTTATAAATTAGTTTTATTTTAGTTGTATAAATCTCAGTGTGTCGAGCGGTCAGGGAAAAATGCAGTCAAAAAAAGGGAAACCACCAGCATTTTCTTTTAGAAAATACTTCAAATCATATAAAAGGTTAAACAAGGCAAATTTCTTTTTAATAAAATGCTGGTACTAAACAACTTTTTTGAGTGTATTTTTCCCTGATCACTCGCCACCCTGTCTTCTATTAAATGAAATGCCTTTCTGTGCTTGTGTTTCTATCAGAAATGGGGACAAAATCCCCAATCTGGCAACACTGATATAATGTGATGCATTGATCGGTTTTTTGATAAAGACAGAATATATTTCGAAAAAGGCTACCAAAAAGGGTATTTTGAACAGAATTTCTCGAAGTCTTCGTGATTTGAAAATTTAAGGAAATTTCCACATATCAAATTGCATTTTTTATGGCTCGTTTTAAAATCCATTTTCGCTCTCAAACGCATCCAATTTACAGATCCTCTTATTTAGGAACTATATACTGTGACGCATTGGCCAGTTTTTTGATAAAGATAGAATATATTTTTTAAAATGCTGTCAAAGTGAGTATTTCGCACAAAATTTTCCGAAGCAATCATTATTAAAGAATTAAGGATGTATTCAAACAACAAATCGGTTATTTTATGACTCATTTTTAAATTCAATTTTTTTCTCAAATGCATTCAACTGACAGTTTTTTGTTATTTAGGAACTGTATAATGTACTGTTTTGGTCGATTTTTTAATAAATTCAGAATTTATTTCAAAATATCCTGTCAAAATGGGCATTTGAGCTGAATTTTTCTTAAGGTGATTCTGATAAAACCAGTTTTTGCAGAAAAATGAAATAAAAAATTTTTCATAAACGGCCAAATGAAGTTAATAAACTGGGTTTATCTGTAATCATATATATATTTGTTGAAATGAACACTCTTCGAAATCTACCTCCGCCTATAGGCCCAGCCGACAGGGATTTTGTTCTTGAATGAATAAAGAGCAACATTATCTTGCTTGGAGTAAATTTCAGCTTGTTTTTTAGAATTGGCTTTATTCTATAAACAATAACCGTATAACTTTTGGTTGGTATACTAACATGGATCTCAAAAAAAGGTAAACAAATCTTTCTAAGAATTACTGTAACTGATTAGCAAATTTTGGAGGTGAGGACTTGGAAATAACTGAATGTATTGATGCGTATTTATGTAGGAATTTTTTTCAACAACAGGTTACTATATGAGGCACATGAAGCTTGGGGTACAGACATCCAAGCTTTCAAATGTTACGCAGACTGTGAAAACATATACATCAGGTACACCTTCTTCCTTGTTTAAAGCCAATTTAAAATAAGAATTGAACATCCAGATCTGGAGACAATATATTATAATAGACATGGACCAGGCATGGTGCATTGCACATGGTGATGGAAATCTGATTGTCTTTTGTGGGGCACAATCAATAAAAATAATATGAATTTCTAAGAGTTATTTTTAATCACCTCAATGTTTTATTTCTCTTTGTTTTTCTAGACACTTTTTTGCATAGTTGATCATGTCTTGCAATCTACCTTCTACTAGATTTGCGACGACATCAAAAGAAATTCCTGGTTCGTACTCGTATATCTGCTCCTAAAGCACTGATTATTAATTCCATAATGTGATGTCTGCAAGCATATGACAAAAGCTCTTTTTAAAAACTTTTGCTCTCTAAGAACACATGCAGTAGAATTATAATCAGTGTTTGAGCTGGTAAGGTCGAAGCACATTGCTCGAATATTATTTGCTATTGCCCAGTTTTAGATGGTTTCAAGGATAGCTTCTGCCTCAGCTTCTCCTGTTGAGATGTTGAAAAATCAATAGTTTAGAAACACCTTTCCCAAAATTTAATACTGGAAATCGACAAATCTTTTCCTTTCCCGTCAAATCATACATTATATGTTTCATCCGAATGAATGACAAAATATGTGTTGTTTTAAAATTTTATTTTTAATTATTTTCGTATTTTTTAGCTCTTTCAAACATTTTTTGTTGACGAATTGATTCCTTATTAAATATATTTTATTTTTTAAATATATTTTTAAAGATGGAATTTGTTTTCTGTGACATAGCATACGAGTACGTATCAATTTATCATCGCCTATACATTAAAAACTTTCCCCTCATTGAGCTATCTCTAAATATTGTTCAAATGCATTAATATTTTACCTAATTTATTTTTTCATAAAAACGAACAAATTTAGAGGGTGAGAAGATTACATTTTGAAACTTCAAAAATAAGCTCCACCCTAGTGCAGGTACTGATATACCTATCAATGAAAAGTAAAATTTTGAAAAGTACAGTTTGTGAAACCGAAATAAGAATTTATTGTCTAACAGAACTAGTTGGTCTACTAAAAAAAATTAAATCACAATACAAAATTTTTAAATATGTTTAAATATTTAGTATTTGAGATGATTATGGAAGGAATAGTAAATATGTAAATATATATTTAATTAAACAAGCTATTAAACAGCATTAACAGCCATATACTGTAGGTGTATGACATGCCACGGAGGCGAGAATTCACATATTGTGGATCAAAAAACTAATAAATAAAAAAAAATATATAAATAAATTGGGTGCTGATATTAATGAAAATAT
Organism: Maratus speculifer; assembly: GCA_964019185.1. NCBI lineage: Eukaryota > Metazoa > Arthropoda > Arachnida > Araneae > Salticidae > Maratus > Maratus speculifer. Next base: position 134,325,016 of record OZ025291.1, read on the forward strand.
TTTTATAGTAATTAAAAATATAGTTAAATGATTTATTCTTTAAATTTTATACTGTAAAATGCATGTGACGAAAATTTTACACTTTTTGAAGAATGATCCACAGATTTTATTTTTCATTACTAGAAAATGTTATTTGTTGTCTGTGCGTTGCCTATTCATAAAATTATTAGATTACATAGGACGGAAAATGCTATACTTGATTAATGGTATTGAAAATTTTAAATGTCCTCTAATGACCTCTTTCCTAGAGGGGTTAATATAATTTTTATTTAATTTTCAACCATGTGTTTTATAATTCATAATTAATATTATAATTTTATTAGAAATACATATTAAAGATATATATTAGGGATTTTTATTATTATAATCACACAAATATTATCACATTAGTATTAAAATTTCTGGAGATATCAATAAAAATATGAAAATGTAGTTTATACTAAAAAGCCCTCAATTTTGAATGTTTATAATTCAAAAATCCAAATGAAATTTCTTTCCTAAACATAGTTTGAACCGAAACCTTGAAATATATTGTCAAAATTAGGTGTTGCTGAAGAAAAATAAAAGTTTTTTTTGTGTGTGTGTGTTTTGATTAATACCAATAATCCAGAGTATATATATATATATATATATGTAAGCAGATTTTCAATCACATATTTTGTACTTGGGCTAGTTGAATATTATATGTCAATACGTCACCTCCACCCTCTTTTTTTTTTCTTTTAAGGAGCCTGTATCCAAAATATCTTTTTATTTGTCTTATTACTTAAAATTTTTATGGCATTGTCTGTGTAATGTTAGGTTGAGTTCAAATTTATTGGAAAATCTTTACATTTGTTTTGAATATTTTTTAACCATTTGAAAAATGGTTGTTGTTTTCGGGAGAATGGACCCGATGATGTTACCACTTTTGAATGATGTTACCACTTTTGAATGATGTTACCACTTTTGAATTTAAATTAAATTCTTTATTTTTAGAAGAATTTTTATTTGAATTTAAATTAAATTCTTTACTTTTAGAAGAATTTTTATTTGAATAGTAAATTAAAATGGTTAAAATCATTGTAATAAAGGAGAAAACTAACAAATTTAAAAATGGGTAGACGGAAATTAACAGATACGGAAAAAGCCGAAGCCAAAGAAATGAATGAACGTGAATATCGCATTCAATGATATTAAACACAGTCAACATGTATAAGTTGCTTATTAGTTTGGCGATTCGTATCATTTGGCGAAATTGGTCGACGGGATAACTGAGTAATACTGTATTTGGTTTGGCGCAAAAACGTCTTTCAATGCAGAAAATGATAAAATCAAAAGATTATTGAGCCGCTGAAAACCAATTACGTGTTGAAAGGCGATCACGAAAAAGGAAGCAATTTAATGCCGAACCGATTAATTGTAAAACATCATGTCGCCAGGGCGACCAATCCACTAGCCATGGCGTTTTACTATCGGTCGGTTCTAACCAGGAAAATTTGAGTGCCAATAGTGATTCTAACAAGCCGGAAAATGTTATAGCTATTACTCTTGATTTTCCACCACCTAAAAAGAAAACTAAAAAGCAATCGGCTTGGGAAAAACTGGGAAAAAACTTTTTTGATTCGATGTCTGATGGACCCATTCACAGATGCATGTGCTGCGATCGATTTTGGTTTAAAACCTCCATCACCAAAATTCTGCTCTGTAAAATCAAACAATATATGCCAAAGTCTTACAAGTATAACAGTATATGCCAAAGCTGTATTTTAATAATGATTACTTTTGCACCAACAATGTTAAATAGTTTGAAATGTTTCTTTCGTCGCCAACTTTTATGCTTGGCGACAATAGAGTGATATAACTTAAACGAACCGTACCTTCAAATTGCAGCATGTATAAAGTCATTTATAGCAGTGGCACGGATAATACACAATAAAACAACTGGTATTTAGCTTAAAATGATAGATGAATGTATCGAGTGAAACATTTTTCAAATGGTTGGGGTAATTTCTTAAATTACAATTTTTTTTAATTTTTTTTTAATAATACTGCATGAAAAATTTTACACTGAATATTATTTTAATATCCTACTTTTCCATTCGTCAGTTCTTATAAAATGAATTTAATTAAAGAATTATGTACTCGAATAGTTTTTATATTCATAAAAAGATATTTTGGATGCAAATGGTAAAGGTGCATAATGCTCTATATGTTTCTTGTCACATCTAGATCAGTAGTAGAATGTAAAATCATTATGCCTAAATGTGATGGCCTCTAAATATAACAATGTCCTTGTATTTATTATCTCAATGCAAAAATCGTAAATAAATGCTATATATTAAAATTTCAGAAATAAAATCCTAAATATTTCTCTGCATTTAATGCGTTTTATTTTTTTAAAAAAATCTCTTAAAATAGACATTTTCATTATGAAGCGCCCCATCTTCCCTAAATGAGACAAAAAATCGCGAAACTGGCTTACGGTTTTTCCTTTTTAACTTTGAAGGTGAAATAACTCTATAGACGTGAAGAATTATGATTTAATTTTTTTTTATATGTATTGTAAGCTTGAGAAAGGGTGACTATCTTAAAATAAGAGTTATAAAATCTTCAACACATTTTGGGCTTTTTAAATCCTTCAGATACTCTGTTAGCGACAATGTGAATGCCCTAAATGCAAAAAATCTTTTATGGGATTAAAGAAGCAAGTTTATATGGTATTTTTCATATATTGCATTCATTTAATGGGTAAAACAGAAATTGTGTTTAATTAAGCCATGTTGAATCAAAATTTAAAATGACATTATTTAGATCATTATTTAATTAATTTATGTTTATTATTAACAAAATAAGACTTTTCATAAAAATCAATACCTCATTTCGAACCTTGATTAAATTTCTTATAGCAATATCGTGTTATATTTCATTATCACCAAGTTGGCAATAAAATTATACGCAGTTGAAGTTACGGAATCCCAAATAGCATTACTTTGAAATATAAGGATTAATATTCACTTGCGAATTTCAAATTATGTTTTCCGTGACAAGTGTGTTATAAGATAACTGTTATTAGCGATCTCACAGGCCACTTTCTTTTAAAATTGTCAAGAATTAACTTGAAATTTTCATTTTAATGATAGATATCCATGAAATTGGGTTTCGCTTGCAGCCTTAGTACTGATGCTAGAAACTTCTGAATAAGTTATTTTATATTATGATAATTCTGTCATAAATTCTAGTAATTTTTTTTTTAACTATAAATATTTGTGAAATATTGTTTCGTTTGGAGCTCTAATATTATTGCTAGAAACTTTTGAATAATTGATTTTAAATTATTATATTCCTGTTCATAAATTATAGAAACTGTATCAAACTAATGATTAAATGGAGATTTTTATTCATTTTTCATCAAACGGTCTCGAAAATCATTCACAGTAGCTATGCGGCAATGTCTCCCACAACATTTAAGAATTAAATGAATATCTTATAATAAATTAGCATGCATGAAATGCATTATGACATTTCGGGCTTTCGACGTCTCGTTTAGATTTTAACTTCTGTAAATGTAACAAAAATCACATAAATGCGACAGTTGAATATTTCAGGATTATACTACAGATATTTATTCCATTTCTTCAAAATAAGTTATTTTTGAATTAAAGTAATAGTACTTAATAATTTTCTGTTTAATAAATTGTATATTCATTGAAAAAAAATTTCAAATATACCTAAATTCGACAAAACTATAATGAATCGATTAAACACAGTGATATTACGCAATGATTAAATCAAATTTTTTACTAAACTTATTGTACACATTCCTGTGAGTAAAAAATATAGTCTAACAATTAGTTTTAAAATGTAGAGAAAATGTCATATGTAATAAACAAATATAAAATTCCTGAAAAATGACTCTTATATCAATTCATAAAACAGGTAATTTAATAAAAATGCAGCATATTATTTTAGTGTTCGTCATAAAACAATAAATATTTTAATACTGTCACGAGGAAAGCATAATCGAGACTTATCATTTAATAAAAGATAAGAGGAAAAAAAATCAAATGCTTGCACATTTATTTAAATGGGAATGATCCAGCGTGAAAATCAATGACGTTCCGATAAAGTAAATAATAATATCAGAACGGAACAGCAAAATTAGCATTTCCTTTTATCGATGAATGAAAATTCTTCGGGAATTTTTTTCTTAAACTGGATTTTATTGGCCTTGATTTCATGATATTTTTTGCATTTTTTAATAAATATCAAGCAGAAAATTATTTCAACTCAGTTTTCATTCGTCAATATTCTAGTAAGTCACGATGGCTTCTTTTATTCTTATAGCTGCTTTTGTAATTTTTTACTGCGACCATCTATTTGCTTTACCTCTTCAAATGTCTCAAGCCGAAAGTGCTTCTCGCTTTCTTAGCAAAGTACCCTCTAGTGATGAACTGATTCACTCGCGCACTGGAACTGAATATGATGTATTTTCTTCAACTGTGATCAACATACCCGCCAGCACTGATGATAAAGCTTGCAAACCTCCTGTTCGTAGTAATGTCTTTATTGATATTGGGTGTAAGTCCAAGATAATATACGATGACTTTCAAGAGAATAGAATACCTCAACTGCTACCGCAGATAAAGTGCGTAACCAGTCTTCCATCTTTAAGATACAGATCAAAACGTATCAGAGCTGTTTGTGAAGAAGTGAGATACAGTCTACCTGTGATGTATCGTAATGGTACAGATGATGCTAATGTGTTTCAATACAGATCAACTTATGACAGTGTATCTGTTTCATGTATTAGAAGTCGACGTCCATCTATCGTTGTGGAAAAAATATCTTCTGACATTGGAATTGGAAATCTAGAGTAATACAAACAGTGAAGATATTTAATGAAGTTATGCCAATCATTGTGATATGAACATTGTTATGTAATATGATACATTATTTAAATATTTATGTTTTTACCTTGGAAGAAACAGTCAATGTGTATGAATATTTCTGTATCATATATATTTATTTATTCTTTTTAGAGCTGGAAATCTAGAGTAAAAATACAAATTGTGATAATATTTAATGAAGTTACGGCAAAAACTGCGATATGAACATTTTTACTAACATAATACATTATGTAAATATTTACGTTATTATCTTGAAATAAACATTCAATATGCCCGAATATATCTGTGGCATTTATATTTATTTATTTATTTATTTATTTATTTTGAAATTGAAAATCTAGAGTTAAAATACAAATTATGAAAATATTTAATGAAACTATAGCAAAAGCTGTGATGATTCTTAAGTCATATAATGCATTATGTATATATTTACGTTTTTATCTTGGATGAAACAGTCAATATGCACGAATATTTCTGTAGCATTTATGTATATATATATATATATTTTTTTTTACTTCAGTTTCTTCTTAACAATCTATTTTTTATTGGTTATGAATGGAAGAAGGATGTAAAACTTTTGTTTTGCATTCCCAACGCTGTATACTAGGGATCAATAAATTTTGTAAATTACAAGTTTTGGTAAAAATATCTTTTGCACAGAATTAAAAGGAGACTTTTTTTCTTTTTAGGGGGTAGAGAGGTCATGTATAATTTTCTTTTTCAGCTTATAATATAGTATTTTTTATTAAAATTTATTTTTGGAGAAAAATAACGGAGCAGAAACTCCAGACAAATTTACTATTCGTATTTACAGTAATTGTTTTGGTCTAAATTAAAGATACATTTAATGTAAGTAGAATAAATGAAGTCACAGTTTGTAGTAACAATGAATTAAATTCGTTTTTTAAAAGTTAATTCAGGTATTTGAGAATAATTAAAATTAAAAGCTCTAAAAAAATGATTCATTTATGTTGTGATTACATTTTTATTATTTATTTTAGAAGTTAAGAAAAGTTTTCATCATACAAATTTTCGTTCAAACAAATGCTGCTATTAAAAATATCTTATTTCTATCCAAGATAAAGAATAAGAGCTTTTTATTTAATTAGTGAGATTTAAGAAATAGTAATATTGCAGCAGACATGATGAAAAAAGGTCTTTATTTCCATTTCAGTTAGTAAATTTTGGAAGCTACTTACCGTGAATTTTACTCTACGTTATACATCTGAACTTGCTATTGAGTTTATAACTTTACATTGGAAATGTACTTTTTCCCTAAATTTTGTAATTTTTTTCTTTACTAAATGGAATTGTAATTTGCAGCAGATGTTATGTATAATTCCTGACATTTGAATTGACATCAAAATTCCAGAAAATTTCGTATAAATAATTCCCTAGAGCAGTAGAACCACATTCAAAATTCAAAAACATTTCGCTAAACAATGTTTAAAAAAATGGCACCGATTTGAACCAATTATCAGTGTAGCAATAATTGCAACTGTGAAATGGTAAAACCATGATCCACATTTGTGCGCTGCGCCGGTTGAGTAATAAAACTTTTGCAGGTTGAGCCATGAAATAATAAACTATTTCAAAATTGTAAGTAAAAAGCTAACAATACATTTAATAAAGTTCCTTATCAAGTAAGGATTAATCAGACATCTTTTTAAAGTGGATTCCGATACACTAAGACCATGTTATCATGAATCGGGATTTACATTTGTGCTTTTTGGGTTGCAGTCAGCGACGAAACTGCTAATAAATAGCCGGGCACCTTCACTCATTGTATTTTTTTCAAAATGGTTTTCATTGTCGATCGAGTCGGTTTATAGTTCCGAATCATGCCATGAAGTATGAAGTATTGAAAGATAAAACCACACACTTCAGTTGTAGTACCAAAGTATTTGGGACCTGAAGATTCTACTTTGGTTTCTACAAATTCCATTTGTATTCATTTTAATTATTTATTCGCCTCTCCATGTTCAATGTGCTAGAAGTTATTAAATTGAATGGTTCATATATTGTAATACGATTAATGGTTATATATATATATATATATATATATATATATATATATATATACATATATATATATATATTTATTTATATATATATATATATATATATATATATATATATATATATATATATATATAAATATATATATATATATATATATATACCGGGAGTCCCAAAAATGACTGATGGATTTTAAAATTCAATAACTTGCAAACGGTGACAGCTATTTAAAAAATTTTTGCAGGAGAATTATGTATAATGTCAGGAGTTTTTTTACCGTAATTTTTTATTTTAGTTCGAATCTCAAACAATAGGTGACGCTGACGGCGATTGAAGGCCAGGTCGACGCTTCACTCAGCACTGATCACCTGGCCTGCAATCGCCGTCAGCGCCACCTATTGTTTGAGATGCGAACTAAAATAAAAAATTACGGTAAAAAAACTCCTGACATTATACATAACTCTCCTGCAAAAAATTTTTAAATAGCTGTCACCGTTTGCAATTTATTGAATTTTAAAATCCATCAGTCATTTTTGGGACACCCGGTATATATATATATATATATATATATATATATAACCATTAATTGTATTACAATACATGGACCATTGAATTTAATAACTTATACCACACTGGACATGGGGGAAAAATAAATAATTAAAATGAATACAAATGAATTTGTAAAACCAAATCATATATAAATACAGATTGTTAATTGTTTTAATTTTAATTCAAAAATCTCAAATTTCAGTTATTTTTAAACAGTAAAGATTCGTTAGTTAACGCATTGAATGCCACCGTCAGTCACCAGCGGTTGACACTGAACTATCTGTTTAGGCCGCGTCACTGATACCGGTGCCTCACAGCATACAATACAACGTAAAAATTAAAAAGTTACATTCTAAATATATTTTAAAGAATTTCAGATTTGTCTCATTAATATACTAAATATTTCTAACCAAATAAATTTTAAACACAGTAAACATAAAAAGGATTGTCTTTCGCAAATATCACAAATTGTGGCAACTTGCTTAGTTGATATTTTAGTCTTTATCGCATCTCTACCAATTTGTCGCACATTTCCTTCGTGACATAGTTTACAATACAATTTCGCAGTTTAGAGACTTTTACAGTTTTTCTTTTTTGTTGTATATAGATTGCTGTAACGATAAATTTATTTCGCGACCTAAACAGAAGGATAGACAAAATATACTTGGGACACAATGTGCTAGTATGATTTGTGCAAAAGTCTTTCTTTTTTTTCCAAGGATTTTTTTTATTCAGTAGGGGGAAGTAGGGTACATTGATACAGTTTTTTCTAAGATTTTTTTTTTTTTTTTTTTTTTTTTTTTTAAAGTGTGAAAAAAGTAGAAAATTCAAGTTTTTTTTTTCCATAAGGTGACAGCAAAACTTGTGTAGTATGTTATAAAAATGTACAATCATTGTTTTATATAGTATTTTTGCATGTAATTTAAAAAAAAATAAAAAAAAGTAATTTGTATCAATGTGCCCCATCCGCGGGGCAGATTGATACGTTTGAGAAAAATGACGACAAAATAATACCAATGCATATTTTTCATAGAAAATGTGTTAGAAAACCATTTTATATTTATTTATAGAAATTCAAATCACCCACAATTTATTTTTAAGCAATATTAAAGCAATCAAAATTAAATATATTATGACCTGATGTTCTGGCTGTTCCTTCTCTGATTGTTGGCTGTGGTAACTTTGTCATATCTAGTACTTCAATCCCAGCATTATCATCTTTCTTGGGAATGATGAAAAAATTACCAGGTTTTCTGTTTATAAATAGGTTTATAAATAGAAAATAAAAGATAATTATATTAATATTTCTGTTTATAATATAATTATCTTTTTCTGTTCTGCAGTTTGTTTCTCTTACTTAACATTTCTCATGTCGAAAATGCTTTTTTCTCTGGAGAATCGATATAAATTCGAGATTTGCCAGAATGCCGCCCTTTTCTTTTATTAGTTCTACTAGTACTAGCTTTTGGGTAAGTTCGTACTTTTTCTGTTCGCAAAAATACTATAAAATGTTCTAATATAAAAAATTAAAGCTATTTCACTTCAATAGAAATTAATATTAGAAATTTTTGGTGAAAAATGGTTGGATTAAGGAATGTAAAGTAAAAAAAATAATAAAATGTAATGAAAAAATGAACTAAAAAAAGATTTAGGTTGTATCAATGTGCCCCATACAACCATTTTGAATAAAATGAGTCTCAAATCCAACACTTCATAATTTATCTAACAATAAAAAATGAGGAACTGATAAAGAGTAGTTTCATTTGCCAGGAAGAGTATTCTTTTTGGTTGAAAATACTGGAACAGTTGTATAATACCATTTCAATTGTACAACTCAAATTTACTTTTGACCTACGAAAACAATAAATCACCCGTCCCATTTCACCAAACTACTGAATCATTCCAAGACTTTCTGTATGTAGTTGAGTGCACTAGCATCACCTTTTGGAGCCGTTGTGAAACTTCCTGTAATGACCCTGTGAGCGGTAGAGGGGGTGTATCAATGTGCCCCATGTATCAATGTACCCCACTTCCCCCTACCGCTAATTGCCAAGATTGCATGCAGATGACGTCAAAGTTTCTCATTTCCCAAATGTACACATATAAGGCTCAACTATTTTGCGTGATATAGCTAATCATGGCTTTACAAAGGGAAAATTTAAAAAATAAAAAACTATTCAAAAGCCATACATAGATATGAAAACCCAATTAGATAAAAAATTTAATTAAACTCAGAATATTGCTAATAAGACGAAAAAATAAAAACATATCACATTAATATGAAAAATATGTTCTTAATTTTTTTTTCATCGGTTACTCATTTTTCCTATTCATCTGTTACTTCTCTTCGGATACATTTCCTTATAACAACGGGAAAAATTAAAATAAAATTGAAAATTTCCAACTTTCATGTATTCTTAATACTTAATATCTTAATACCATATATTATATCATACTATCATGTATATCTTAAAATTTATAGATATAAACATTGAGTAATTCTCAATAAATACAATAAATATAACAACCCTTTTTCAATAAATGAAAGCAATAAAGAGTAATGAGAAATTCGTAATGATTCCCATTAAATCAAAATTAACAATAGATAAATCTATTAGGCTGGTGTAAGAAATAGTAAAGTATAGATTTGCTTTAGAGAAATAGCATACATAAATATACCAACAGTAGATTATTCTCCAACAATGTACCATGTATATGAAAATAGTTTCTTTACATAATCGATCTTTATGATTTATGTCATTTAATTTAAGATTTTATAACAATTTTACTTTTACAAAATGACACAAAGTTTTGCAACCAGTTAAAAGAAAACCGAAACTCAGTGACTTAAAGAACTGATATTTCTTTTGCAGGAATGAAATTTGTGCTAAGATTATTTTTAGAAATTAACAAGTAAGAAAAATCATGCGTTAAGCATAGATTATGAAGCACTTTCCAACACTTAATGAAATCTTTAACACAACTTTGTTATTTAGGGAAATAAATACTGTATAGCCAAATATACCCAAATATGTATTCCAGTACATTAGAACAGCCCTGTATTTCATATGTCAGTTCATATAATGGGAAAATTTAGCTCAGCAAGAAAATACCTAGTAGCTTGAAATTTCTTTTTCAGCAATTAATACTATTAGATGGAAACATACTTGAATATTTTTGTTCAGCCCTGTAGTTTACATTCTACCTTTATTACACGTCAGCATTAGGCTAAAATTTATTGTAAACTAAAACACTTTTAAAACAACTGAAATCACATTCTCATAAATTATCATTCATAGGCGTCCATGTACCGAATTCTTTGCGTGGCCCTGTATATCACTTTATCTATATTCTGCAAACATTTCTCAGTAAATTGAATGCAGCTCAGCATAAAAATGCATAGCTTATTTAAGAACCACGTTTAAATAATTTACGCTCATATTCAGTAACGTTGGTGAGCTCTTTTGGGTAGCCCTGTATATCAACTATAACATTTATACACACCATATAATGTGCATATATTTAGCGAAATACAAACGCGAATATCATAATTAAAATGCATTTCATCCCTCCATCAGCCATCATCCGACACATATACGGTACTTCGGAAAGAATATACTATTTGAAATCTTTTGTATGGCCCTGTAAATGCTATGTACTTCATATTATGCAAGACAGTAGCGTATAATTTATATTAAGCTTCAGTGACATATATCAATTTTATTGTACATGAAAAAGCTCAATATATTTAAAATATATCACACAATTCCCCCTTTTACCATTATCTAATGGAATTCTTTTGTGTGGCCCTGTAAATGAATAATAGCTACATTTTCACCTTATATTTTATAGAATGTATATTTTAATACGTTTGACAGGGTATAACATCTTTAAAGTTCCTTAGAAACGATTTTTTCCCATAGGCCGTAATGTAATAGGAAACTTTTGATTCGCCCTGTAGATAAACTAATCATGGTAGAAACTTCATTTTTGATATAACTTGTGCTATGGTAAACGTCAATAACGTCCTAAAATTTCATGGCAATCCGAGTATATTAACGATTTTTTCCCATGAGCCATAATGTAATGGAAAACTTTTGATTCGCCCTGTAGATAAACTAATCATAATAGAAACTTCATTTTCAATAGGGTTCGTGCTAGGGTAAACGTCAATAACGTCCTAAAATTTCATGGCAATCCGAGTATATTAACGAGTTTCCCCATAGACCGTAATGTAACGGTAAACTTTTGAATCTCTCTGTAGATAAATTAATCATGGTAGATACTTCAGTTTCAGTAGGGTTCGTGCTAGGGTAAACCTTAATAACGTCCTAAAATTTCATGGCAATCCGAGTATATTAACGATTTTTCCTCATAGGCCGTAATGTAATGGGAAACTTTTGATTCGCCCTGTAGATAAACTAATCATGGTAGAAACTTCATTTTCAATAGGACTTGTGCTAGGGTAAACGTCAATAACGTCCTAAAATTTCATGGCAATCCGAGTATATAAGCGATTTTTCCCCATAGGCCGTAATGTAATGGGAAACTTTTGATTCTCTCTGTAGATAAACTAATCATAGTAGATACTTCATTTTCAATAGGGTTCGTGCTAGGGTAAACCTCAATAACGTATAAAAATTTCATAGCAATCCGAGTATATTTACGGGAGTTAGAGCGCGGACAGACGGACAGACGGACAGACGGACAGACGGACAGACGGCCATCCGGCCAGACGGACAGACGGACAGACGGCCAGACAAACCGAATGCATAAGCACTTTTCAACTTTGTTGGAAAGTGCTAAAAAAGCAAAAAATAATCTATTTCTGAAAAGAAGATTTTGAAGTCCAATGCACTTACAAATTGCCAGTGAGTATCTGAGTTTTCCAGTCTACGATTAGAAACAAAAACCCATATTTACTGAAATTCCCCAATTTCCCACTTTTTAAAGACTTTGTTTTGCTTTGAACCATGATATTGACTCTGTTGATAAGGTATGGAGGCTTATCTACTTCTGTTTTTTTTTATTCCCAGTTACTTTGATGCGAAGCAAAAAATTTGTACACAATAAAGCCCTGATAAGAAGACAATAAAAATTACAAGATTTTCTAAAGATTGAAAATGATAACAAAATCGCTTTTAAAATGAAAAGCGTTTTTAAAATAAAAAGTTTTAATCAAGTCATTTCTGTGTTAAAATTGAAATGAGATGTTGATTTAAAAGAAAGAGTATGACTTTTTTTATTTTTTTCTATCTTTAAAAGAAGAAAGTATTAGACTGGTGAAAATTTTCGAATTGTAGTTTTTAACGGATTTAAATGTTCAGAGATAACGAAAAACATGTTTTTAGAAAATGTCTGTCTAGAAGTCTGTTTGTCTGCATGTGACACAAATTTTGGGGCGCTCTATCTCAAGAACTATTGCACGAATTCAATAAAACTTTTGATTTGTTTACTCAGTGACATGAATTGGTGCTGATTAATTTCTGTTAGAAAGCACCCAACATGTGGCACTGCTATTCAATACTTTTTTTCAATATCTGCAATAATTCTATCTCAAGAACTGGTGCACAGATTTTCCTATAACTTCAGATTCACTTAGTCTCTGAGATAAATTGAGGCTCATTACTTTTTGGTGTAAATTTCCCAACAGGTGGCGCTTTTGTGCTGCATTATGCATGATTACCGCAATCATTATACAGCAATAACTAATGCACATATTTTCATCAAACTTCAGATTCAGTTACCTTTTGATATAATATTGTGCTCATTACGTTTTGGTGTAAATCGCCAATTAGGTGGCGCTGTTAAACTGCATTTTTCACGATTTCCGAGAAAGCTGTATCTCAATAACTAATGCGATAATTTTAATCAAACATCATGTTACGTTTCACTTCCACACAGAAAGGTCCGTTATCATCCTTATAACTGACATAGATTGTCATTTAATTTTGGCATTGTGGTAGCGAATTTTTTAGTAACATGTATGAGATAGAAGAATGTTTTGGGATTTGCACATCCGACTAGTTTTAAAACGTAAAAAAGTATGAAATAATCTCTATTATTATTATTTTTTATTTAACGTTTGGATGTTTTGCTGTATGCAAATTATGAACATTAAATTTTTCAGTTTTAATGTTAAATATATTTAGAGTTCATTTGGATGGCAAGCATTGCATATTTATTTTAATTAAAATATCATATTCATGTAAATCCTTTATAACTAAATGAGCATACGAATTTTTAAATTATCTTGGCTTAAAAACGTAAATAAAAATATTCTGTCAATCGATTTTAATACGGCAAAAATACAACTAAATGCAATACAGTATTGTAAATTGCAATATTGTGGAAAATAATTTTGGCAGTTTTTACTTTATTCTACTTTTTTTCTTCACTTTTTTTTAGTTTTTGCTACGAAAATACTAATGTGGAAGAGAAAAACAAGAAGCTATTTGAGAAATATATATAAGGTTTATTTAAATATTCACTATTAAAATTATCTTAAAAGAAGTGATTACGTTATTAGATATCGGCAATTTTAGACTATTGGCTACACAACACAGCTTTACGATACATATGGATAATTCTATGCCGGTATTTATGGTTTACTGCAAAATATTATCTTTGTTGGAAATGTTTAACTATTATACCTTAACGTCTTTTTTATTATTTGTTATAAAAATGAATTTTTTTTAAAGGTAGACTGTTTTTATTCTTTGTAAGTTTAACGCATAGTTGAAAACATATCTGTTTTTGTTCTTTTTTCGAATGAAGTAAAAACAATTCGAACCGAAAAAATTATTTAATAAATAAACGAAATAAGTATTACGTATCAAAATGTACAAGTGCACGTATTTTATTAAATAAAATTTCTAGCTTTATTTGAATTTAAAAAACGTGGGAAGTTAGTAGGTATGTAAATTAAGTTCATTAGGGGTCTATATTTCTAGTAAAAAAATTTTTATTTCACAACATTTAAAAAAAAAATGTATAATCGTTCAAACAATCGAGATTTTATGGTCCTGTTTAGGTTTAGGACACATAAGTCCGGAAAAATAAGCGTTTTACTGTTCATATATTTCTAAATCTATTGGCATTTTATTCAGTTATGTATGTGACAATTCATTCTTACACTATTAAATATATGTCACGTTACTCCATACAGTTTCGGCCCCACCAGTGGCCGAGAGGTTCGGACCTCTCAACTGGTAGACGGCAGGTGCTGGGTTCGAACCCAATCGCGGCTGTCGGCCTAACCGTTCGGAGTTTTCCGTGGTTTTCTTCGAACCTTGCGTAAATACGGGTTAGGTTCCCTTAGAAAGACCCCCACGGAGGGCACTCCCCCCTGGTCCTATATCCCATTAGCGTAGATAATCGGACGACAAAAATCAACCAACCATACAGTTTCTGGCTACTTTTCTGCCCCTTTTTTTTTTTTTTTTTTTTTTTTTTTTTTTTTTTTTTTTTTTTTTGTGTGTGTGTGTGTGTGTGTGTGTAGCAATTACCCGATATAACTGGTGTTACATTACACTTGTAATATTATACCAATTATCTCAGTTTAAACTACAGCAACACGCAAGTTAAATTACTTTTAAAAAAATTAAAGGCAACATGCTTTTTTTTTTTTTTTACAATATATGAAAATTTTCTAAATGTTTATTTAATTTTGTTCAAACAAATAGAAAAATGCATTAAAATTTTCTGGTGTTTAAAGAATTAAGCGCATTCTGCACAAGTGTATGGAATACAAGTTAAAATTAAAATTAAAATAGGAATACTGAATTAATGTTGTTTCTAAAGTGAAAAAAATATTTGCATTTATTCCATTAATATATGCTTGATTTAATATACGATTAATTGATATAATGATTGTATAACAATATCTGATTAATTTGTATAATATATAATTAAGTATTCCATTAATATATGCGGAAATCGTCTTTCATTTATTTCTAAATTAGAAATACTTTCATTAATGAATGGCTTCGCAGATTCGTAAAATTTCTCACAACTTACCATTTGATTATGAAAAATAAAATAATAAAATCGGAGGTCATTATCTCGGTGATCTTGAAGCACCATAGAAACACATAAGTTTCCTTCAGAAAAATTAATAAAATGAATATTTTAAATGTATGTATATATATTCTCTTTCAAGGTTCATAAAATAGCATTATAACAAACAAGACTCGAATGATATCTTTTCCTGGAATTTTAATCCACACATCAGCGGCATTTTTCCAAAGAGATAGAAAAAGAAAAACAAATCGCCTTTCCGAAAAGTTAAAATAACTGGTTTTCCTTTTAAATAAACGAAAAAGTTTTAGAAAAATATTTGAATTAGAGAAAGGTAATCATTAAGTTCTACTTTCTTAAAGACTGAGTCTAATCCAGGCTTTTATCGCTCTCTTGGCGAAGATTTGATCAAAAGTACATTTTAACTTTTTTCAACATAGTCTAAAAGGATTTATGAATGCGGCTTGTCTGTCTTCCATTTGTCCGTGCTCTACCTCGCAGAAATATATTAGGATTGCCATACCATTTATATATGTTAATGAGATTTACTGTTGCATGTTCGGTATTAAAAATGAAACATGTAGCATTTATAGTTCATTTACAGGAATACTCAAAATAATTCTGTTATATTACGGTCTAAGGGGAATACGTTTCTGCGGTGTATTTTAATATTTATAATTGAACTATTCCAATCCTATTTAAATTTATATACATAACTAAGGTGCATTACAAAAGGCTATTAATCTTTCATGTGCGGAAACACGCAAAAAATTCAGTTACAGTACGGACTAAATATAATAATTGCTGAAATTGTGTTTTAAATTGGTTTATGCTTTTTAAAGTTTATATTAATAACTGATTTTTGTCCTATTAACTGATGTGTAAAAATTCCATATGGATAAACAGAGCAACTCAAAAATATCTCGAGTATATTTTTGTTTTTTGGAGGAAATTGCTGAAGATGAATTTATAACTGAGCTACAAATTTCTTAATTGAATTAAATTTTGGCTTAATATGTAATACATAACAATTAAAATAATAAAAATTTCTACAAATATAAAATCGAAACAAAAAACAACACGCGTTTTAGGCTGGAAATTTTAACAGATCGCCATCAACTGAAGTAAACACTGTCTATAAGAGAACAAGGTCACAAACGAACTAAACTTACAAAAGTTTTTAGCTCGAAACGATTGATTTTATGGTGATATTTTTCAACGTTTTATTATTTTCATTATTACATATCGCTAGTTTTTGGAGCTACGTGATACATATACAAGTCTATAAATTATATACAGGGCTGCAAAAAAATATTCAAATACTTTTTGGACTATTCATAGCATTTCCTGAAATTTGATTTTCATGTATATTATGCATTTTCCAAATTGTTTACTTAGGCATAATCTTTCACTGTATTAAATGATGGAGTCTTGTTAAAATACTATAAAATTGTTGGAAAGTGCTTCATAATGTATACTTGATGCGAGATTTTCCTTTCTTGTTGACACTTAGTCTTGAAAATTAAAGCGGTTATAAAAAACAAGAACTGGATATCTTTATTTAATATTGGATTTCTTGCATTGCTTGTAATTTTTCACCTTTTTTCGAATTCATTTTCGAATTTTCAGTCATTTCCAGATGTTTTGAAAATTGACTACAATATTATGCACTTATTGCCATAACACAGGATGGATGAGGGACGCGACAACTTCCATAATTCTTCACAAATCTCTTCAAAACTGGTACATAAAATGAAGGGGCATAAAATCTCGGTCAAGTTCGTTAATCGGACCATCAAGATAGAAATAGGGAAGAGTTTCAGAAAAAAGAAAACCCGCATAACCTCGCTTTCGATATGTATTATATGTTAGTTATAATACATATCGAATCAATTTAAAGTTATTATTACTTCTGAAAAAAGGGTAAAAATCTATGTATAACATATTTTTGATAAAGTTAAAAATGGACTCCAGGGTGAAAAAATAAGACTTTAGGAAGAAAAAACTCCTTCAAAATATCAAATCTAATTAAATTTATTATAAATCGACTTACTATTATCTACAACTTTCATCTGACAAGTTTTTTGACAGGACGAATTTTTACCGCAAAAATTAATAAATAAGTAAATGAAACCGAATATAAAAGGATAAAAGGGTGGGGGGGAAGAAAAAAAAACCATAACTTCATCAATTCACAAGATATAAAATCCGCATGGTTTTTTTTTACAAATATTCCTAATATTATCTACATCTTTTAGCATGACAAGTTTTTTAGTATCAATTCTTAGAGCAAAAACAAATAAAAAATACATAGCGGTTGAAGAAAAAAAAATATCGTACAAAGAGTGATTTAAAATTCGATCTGTTTATTTTATGTTTCATTTTTAAATTTATTTTTGTTCTTAAACACATTCAATTAGTACGTTTTCTTATTAAAATCTACATAATTTGCCACAATGATGGATTTTTTGATAGAGGCTGAATATATTTCAAACAATAATATCAAAGTATATATTTTGAACCAGAACTTCCTGAAGCGATAGTGTTGGAAACGATAAATATGGTTCTACTGAGAAAATAATTGCTTATGAATCAAGTTCTAATTAATTGAACGAAAAAAAAAAAAAAAAAACACAAACCTCTTTTAAATCTTTTCAAAAATCACTTCAGCAAGTTCCATTTTTTTTTTCTTTTAAAAATGAGTATGAAGATGTATCAGAAAACTTCAAGTTGTTGAGCTTGAAAAAAAATTCTTTAATACCATTTGAGCATATTCCAGAGAAAACTAGCTTTTATATAAAAATGAAATTAAAAACTCATCAAAAGTGGCCAGATAAAATAGTTAAAGTGGGTTTTTCTTTAATCATGATTTGGTTTTTATTGGCGAAATTATTACTTAACTTCGAAATCTGTCTGAGACTGTAGGGGGGGGGGGGCAGGCAGGAATTTTTTACATATATTTTTACAACTAAATAACAAGTTGGAAATTGCACGTGAAGCGTAGCAAATTAGGTGCGTTCGTACGATAACGAAGTTTTAAAAATATTACTTTCATATATCAATCTCATAAAATTGTAAATAGTGAATTACAATTAAAACGCTCATCAAACAAGGTTCTCCCTATACCATTATGTGATGGAATATTTTTGTGTGGCTTTGTAAATCAATAACAAATGTTCTTTGCACCACAAATTATGTATGATGTATATTATAATATGTACTTTATAGTTGCATATAAATTTTATTAAGTTCGCATGAGTGTAACACGATTAAAATGCATTTAAAACATTTTTTCCCATTGACCGTAATGTAACGGAATACTTTTGATTGTCCCTGTAATTGACCTATGCATGCAATTTTCATAAAATTTGAAATAACTCGACAAAATTATGTAATAATTATGTATTTTAAATTTCAAACGTATAGAATATATTTGAAATTTTTTCCCCATTGACCATAATGTAATTGAATACTTTTGATTGCCCCTATAATTGATCTAAGCACACGATTATCAAAATATTTGAAATAACTCGACAGAATTATGTAATAATTGCGTATTTTAAATTTCAAAGGATTAAAATGCATTTAAAACTTTTTTCCCCATTGACCGTATTGTAATGGAATACTTTTGATTGCCCCTGTAATTGATCTATGCACCCGATTTTCATAAAATTTGAAATAACTCGACAAAATTATGTAATAGTTACGTATTTTAAATTTCAAACGTATAGAATATATTTGAAACTTTTTCCTAATTGACCATAATGTAATTGAATACTTTTGATTGCCCCTGTAATTGATCTATGCACACGATTATCAAAATATTTGAAATAACTCGACAGAATTATGTAATAATTGCGTATTTTAAATTTCAAACGATTAAAATGCATTTGAAAATTTTTCCACTATTGACCGTAATGTAATAAAATAATTTTGATTGCCCTTGTAATTGATCTATGCATCCGAGTTTCATAAAATTTGAAATGACTCGACAAAATTATGTAATAATTATATATTTTAAATTTCAAACGATTCGGTTTGGTAGTTTTTGCGTTGTTATATGCGGACGGACGAACAGACAGACGGACGGACTGAACGACCACTATAGGTGCTACGTATTATATAATTACGAACGCACCTAACAAGGACATCTTTTAAAAACGGTACACGAAAGAAATAAGTTAAAAATACTAATTTCTTAAGAAGATTTTTTTAAAAATGCGAATGTATGACGTGCTTACAGGTTTAATGCTAGTGAGAAGAATTTAGGAACTCACTCACCAACAATTTTAAGCCTTTCCGGCGCGGAGTAATTCTGTTTTAAAAAGGATGAAATGATGGACTGACACAAGAAAAGTAAAATTTTAATTCAATATTATTAGTACTAGCGCTCTTGAAATTAGGTGTCTTTTTGTGAACACCGCTCACTGAAGGGTTAATCTAATAACCCGACACAAATAATTTATTAGTTTTTGGAATTTTATAAAAGTTTATATGTGAACTACAATGGGTCTCCTACAATGATAAAAATGATCAATTTATTTATTTATTTATTTTTAAGTTTCGGCTATGGTTTCATGGTAACGTTGAAAACAATTGATGTACGATGTTTAAAATTAAATTTCTACCATAAAATTGAATACCACACTCCAATAAAATTACAATTTAATACATACACACACACATATATATATAAATATTATTTAATAGTACAAATCAACATCCATAATGAACACAATTCATAATTGAGTATCATGCCTGTGACAAAAGATCAATTCTTAAATCCTATACAGCACATAAAATTCCTTTCACATAATGCCGAATAAAATAATTGTAAATGTTTTTGATTCCATAGCAATTATATTATATTATTTTAGACCATTAATAGGATATTTATTTATTATCCATTTTACTAAAGAAAACTATGATGCAGTGCTAATTTTCTTAAATTTGATTCAATTACCGGGATTTAATGTTATTAAAATCTCATTCCACAGCTAAAATTCTTTAAAAACAACAAAAGAAAATAAATTTTTTAAGTTGTTTCATTCATTCAACACTCATTAACGTGTTAGTCTTATTTTAGAAAATGAACAAATCTTTATGTCCCCTATATATTTTTTTCTTTATATAAATATTTAGTTTCTTTTTTGTCATTTACTGAGACTTTTTGTTTTCCCCTTGTACACCCTGATATAATACAGCAACTAGATGGAACCCGTCAAACCTTGACGGCACCAAAGAAAGAAAAAGGTATTTTCCAGCTATTAAAGGATTTTTTAACGACTAATCTTCAGCAAAAATTTCAATAAATAAAGGAAAAACCTGCATTTTACATCCAGGCAAAAGGCAGAGTTACACTCAAACATGCTGTCATAGAATTAGAATCTCTCTCATTTGATAATTTTCCATTTACAAATACAACACCAATAAATTGTACATGACATGAATAAATCATAAATTATTGTCATTACTCATTTCATACAAAATATACATACTTCACTTACTTCGCAGCAAAATAAGACTGAATTTATAGTTTGCCATTTAGCAACAACTATAACAATGATTCTCTCAGTGGTTAATTTGTTGTTACATTAGCCACTCCATTCAACAAATAAACATTTGCATTTTCAACTAACTTTTCTATTACCTTTTCATAAATCAAAAATACATGTAAATTTCACATATTAAAAAAATTAATGATAATATTTATTCTGGCTAGGTGAAATCCGTCAAAACTTGATGGCAACAATATGAAAGAACCAAAGAAAAAAAGTATTTTGTCGCTATAAATTGTTTTTTTTAAAGATTAATATAATATTTATTAAAAATTTCAATATGCTTTTCCATTTATCAACGTAACACCAACATGACATGATCCCGGGCACAGAATCGGTGCAACGCTGCGACACACATCACAGACTCTTGAAAATGTTTCAAGATTATTTTTCAATTGTTTAAGTTTTTTTTTAAAAAAATGCTAGAAATCATTTGCTGTGTACAAAAATTTGTCTAGGTACCATAAAAAATGCAAATTTTGGCAAATAATCACAAAAAAATAGCAAATTTCGTCAAAATACCCCCCCCCCCAAAAAAAAAACATCACCCGGAAATTTTGTAAATAGATGTGGAAAAAAACCAGCAGGTTTCGTCCACAGATTGCAAAAAACAACAAATTTCATCAAAAGATCTCTGAAATATTTTTCAAAAAACTGCAAAAAAAAAAAAAAAAAAAAAAAAATTGTCTACGTATCCCAAATCAAACAAATTTCGCGAAAGTATTGCAAAAAATCAAAATTTTGCCAAAACGTCTAAACAATGGCAATTTTCATGAAAAAATTTCGAAAAAAAGCAAATTTTGACAAAAAAAAATTCCTAAAAAATGGCAAATTTGTAAACATATTGTGAAAAAAAATTCAAAATATTGTGAGAAAACAACGAATTTTAACAAATGATTGCGAGTAAGCAACAAATTTCGTCAAAGGATTGAAAAAAAAGCAAATTTCATCAAATAATCACAAAAAAGATAAATTTTGCAAGAAAATAACAAATTTTTCAAAAAGATTAAAAAAAAAAAAAAAAAAAAAAAAAAAAAAAAAAAAAAAAAAGGCAAATTACATCGAAAGAACTCGAAAAAAACGATAAACTTTACCGAACGACCTCAAGATGACAACTTTTGTCCAGGTATCATAAAAGACGTAAATTTCGACCAATGATCTCAAAAAGCACATAAAATTTATCTAGGTAATCGCAAAAAAAGATAAATTTAGCTAAAAATAGCGAAAAAACGACAAATTTCTCAAAAAAATAACAAAAAATGACAATTTTGAAAAAAAATCCCGAAAAAAGGATAAATTCGATAAAACAGCAAATTACATCGAAAGATTGCGAGAAAAAATGACAAATTTCACCGAAAATCTCCGAGAACACAAATAATTTTTTCGTGGTATCATAAAAGACATGAATTTCGTCAAAAGATCATGAATATACTTTAAATTTGTCTAGGTACTTCAAAAAACGCAAATATTAGTAAACAGATTGTCAGAAAACAACACATTTTGTCAAAAGATGAAAAAAAGATGCACATTTCATCAAAAAATCACAAAAAAGGTAATTTTTGCAAAAAACAAAAAAAAAAAAGCGAAAATATGACAAATTTCTAAAAATAACGTAAAAAGCAAATTTCACAAAAAAATCACGAAAAAAGGATAAATTCGATAAAATGGTAAATTACATCGAAAGATAGCGAGAAAAATGACAAATTTCACCGAAAATTCCTGAGAAAAAAAAATAATTTTTTCCTGATATCATAAAAGACGTGAATTTCGTCAAAAAATCGTGAAAATACTTTAAATTTGTCTAGGTATCTACAAAAAATACAAATATTGGTAAACAGATTGTGAGAAAACAACACATTTTGTCAAAAGATGAAAAAAAAGAGGCACATTTCATCAAAAGATCACGAAAAAGGTTAATTTTGCAAAAAAAAAAAAAAAAAAAAAAAAAAAAAAAAAAAAAAAAAGTGAAAAAAATGACAAATTTCTGAAAATAACAAAAAGACGAAAAATTTCACAAAAAAGGATAAATTCAATAAAACGGCAAATTACATCGAAAGACAGCGAGAAAAAACGACAAATTTCACAGAAAATCCCTGAGAAAACAAATAATTTTTTCCTGGTATCATAAAAGTCATGAATTTCGTCAAAAGATCGTGAAAATACTTTAAATTTGTCTAGGTACTTCAAAAAATGCAAATATTGTGAGAAAACAACACATTTTGTCAAAAGATGAAAAAAGAGGCACATTTCATCAAAAGATCACGAAAACGGTAAATTTTGCAAAAAAAGTGAAAAAAAATACAAATTTCTGAAAATAACAAAAAAAACGAAAAATTTCGCAAAAAAGGATATATTCAATAAAACGGCAAATTACATCGAAAAACAGCGAGAAAAAACGACAAATTTCACAGAAAATCCCTAAGAAAACAAATAATTTTTTCCTGGTTTCATAAAACACATGAATTTCGTCAAAAGATCGTGAAAATACTTTAAATTTGTCTAGGTACTTCAAAAAATGCAAATATTGGTAAACAGATTGTGAGAAAACAACACATTTTGTCAAAAGATGAAAAAAAAGGCACATTTCATCAAAAGATTACAAAAAAGGTAAATTTTGCAAAAGAAAAGTGAAAAAAATGACAAATTTCTGAAAATAAGCAAAAAAAAAAGAAAAAAAAAAAAAAAAAAAAAACGAAAAATTTTACAATAAAAGTCGCGAAAAAGGATAAATTCAATAGAACGGCAAATTTGACAGAAAATCCCTGAGAAAACAAGTAAGTTTTTCCTGGTATCATAAAAGACGTGAATTTCGTCAAAAGATCGTGAAAATACTTTAAATTTGTCTAGGTACTTCAAAAATGCAGATATTAATAAACAGATTGTGAGAAAACAACACATTTTGTCAAAAGATGGAAAAGAAGCATATTTCATCAAAAAATCGCAAAAAATAGCACAAAAAATGACAAATTTTTCAAAAAGATGACGAAAAAACGGCACATTTCACAAAAAAGATAAATTCGATAAAACAGCAAATTAAATCGAAAGATCGTGAGAAAAAACGGCAAATTTCATCAAAAGACCTCGAGAAAAAGACTGATTTTCTCCAGGTATCATAAAAAACGTGATCTTCGTCAAAAGATCCCGAAAACACACAAAATTTGTCTAGGTACTACAAAAAATGCAAATTTTTCCAAATAATAATAATAATAATAAAGAGCTAGCAGTAAATATGGTACATAAGGTCTGCATTATCACGAATGAATGCTATGCAAAAAGAAGGATCTCTTGTGATAATTTTATTTTTCTTCGTTGATTATAATAATCTTCATACTTTTGGAAAAACATTGTTGAGAGATCAAGAGATTGAAAAAAATATATATATATACATAGCAAATTTCATCAAAATATTCTCAATTTGACATTTTATGTTAAGTTTTTTTTTTCTTTTTTAATTTTTTAAAGAAAAAGCAAATTTATCATAATAAGTTCTGTCATAAACAAAATTAAACACATAACCTGGGCATTGCTATGTATTGCATTTGATCGAATATTTCATATTGTGTTTTTATATTAAAATAAACGAAACGAGCCATACATTTTTCAGTGTAATCTTAGTATAAAAACCGAACTGTACAAATCTATGTATGAATTTTATATTTATTTCTCCAAGAGTATAATATGCATTGCGAGCCGAAACGAACAATTATTCACAAAAATCTAGGATGGTGCTCTCGACATATTAAAATTCAAGTTATTTTCTAAAATATTATTGTAATTTTTCTTAATTTTTAATAGTATTTCTTCAATAAAAAACAATGGCTTGTGAATTGCTCCATCGCTGTAATATATATATATATATATATATATTTCAAAAGATAAATAATAGGGATAATTATTTATTTATTTGTGTTGTTTTCTCATGAAAATGTAAAAGGAAAAAATGTTTTATTTTCATAAATGGAATTTAAATATGTTCTGAAGGAGAAAGTAGAACATTTATGCAAACACGAATCAAACACGAATTTCTTTCATTTTATAGTTAAACGGAATCGTTTAACACTATTTTCTTCTAAGCCATATAAATTACTGTTTTCATGAATTTCTTTTACTCGATGTATATAAAAACTATATAAAGGGACTATATGTGAATTAAAATACATGCATCTTGAATGTTCCTAATATAAAGCTGAAATAATTCCTTTCATAGCATTTTTTTCAAATTAAATAAACTTTGAATTAACTCTTACTATTGTTTTCTCTTCAACAAATCATTTTGGAGCTATAATATAAATTTATCGAAAGTCTTTAAAGAACATAAGCTTCAAAAGAAAAAAAAAAGATGAAAGCATGACATAAGTTACTTTTCATTTAAAGAAGCTAAAAGTTTTTAAATTCCATTTTATATATGAACCTCGTTGTTTTGACAGTAGTACCACATCTTTTTGTGTATTTTGTTTCAAGTATATTTAAGTTTAAGCTAACTTCAAATGCACAAATAGAAGCCTCTTGATTAAGGAAATAAAACGGAGAAACAATTTCAGTTTTCTTTAAAAGCTTTAGATTGAACATTTTTAATGTAATCGTGTTAAGAATTTTAATACTTTATTAATTATTATTATTAATTATGCTTTTGTCGTAAATAATTTTGAATCTAGCTGAAATGGCGAATATTTTATAAACATTTAATCGAAACTTCACATTAATTATATGTTTTGATTGGAATCATAGTTTAAACATGTTTTTCTTCTTTTATTATTATTATTATTATTATTATTATTATTATTATTATTATTATTTATTTATTTATTTATTTATTTATTTATTTATTTATTTTATGCATGTAGATGTAACCACAGACAAATAAATGTGACAGTTTAAACGGGATTTTATTATCTTTTCTTACCAAACACTTCTAAAATAGAATGAAACATGTAAAAAAAATGGATCAAATTATAAAAATGTAGTCTAATTGACAATTGCATGCTGCAAACAAAATTGAGAGAAGATTTTAAAATTTCCTTATTATTAGATGCGTTTCTAATTATATAAATAAGTAGCCCCTACTGACATCGTCTGGTTCGTACGTCTGTCTGCCCGCATACAACAGTGCAAAAATTACGCAACTGAATGGTTTGAAATTGAATATAATAAAATTGTTGCGGAATTTTCCCTAATCTGTACAGTTTTCTTGAAAATCGAATGAAAAGAAAAAAAGATATTAATAAAATTTTCTTCATTGTAATAAATCCTATCATACGTAATTAGTTCAATGATATTTCATGAAAGGTAATGGTTCTAGATAGCCATGGTGATTAAATCATTTTTAAGATGCAGTCATATTATTTCCATATTATTTCCATATTACTGAATTTAATGTGCAATAATCGTAATAAATTTTGAATTCATGCCTTTTTTGCCTAAGAGTGCAATAGCTATTGCCCCAAGATCTGAATAATTATAGACGTACGGACGTAACTCATTTGTGACGTTTGGCGTACAATTTCTGACTTGTTTTGATTTTCTGTGCAATTAATAATATATTAAAAATCAGAACAGTGTATTAGACACGTATTTAAACCCGCAATATTTAATTAGGAAAAGTGTTATCATAATAATAATTAATAATTTTAATACAAATTACTTTAATTAAACTGTTACTTTTGTAAGTTAGTAGAAAAATTACAATACTTTATATGCCGTGAAATTTTTTTATTAATATATGCATGAAAAAATAAGATATTTCTTTTTTTTAAATATAAAAATGTTAAATACACGCAATTGAAAATGTATTTGATTATAAATCTACAGATAATGTTTTGTTGATTGTTTTGTAAGAATCAGCATATAAGAATGATTGTTATTAGGCATTAAGAAATAGATAACACCCCTCCCCCCCAAAAAAAAGAAAACAAATGTGGAGAGACAATTTTTTTTATAACATTTTAGATTTTAGTTAAATACAACAGATGGCACCATTAAAAAACAATTGGAATAATTAACACTAGAGGGTGTTTTATTGTGTACTCTAACGCTTATAATATTATTAATGGATTAATTAATATATTCAATTTTAATTTTAATTATAACATAATGAGTGTGAATTAGTATTTTATTTATAAATAACATATTTACTCCTATATTTTTACTAATTGTAAGTACCAATACTTTTTTAAACTGTAACTGTTAATTATATGTACTAACGGAAAATTAATCTTATGTGATAGTATGTGTAATTTTTACCATGTGCTACTAGAAGGACTTAACATGTATATTATTCCATAAGGTAAGTTGATATAAATTATTACTATAATAATAATTATTATTCCATATTATACATTTCATGTTTTGCTTTTCAATTTTGTTTTGTTTTTCAACTGGTCAGTAGGGTGCATTTTGGAACAAATTTCGTAAATTGTTTATAGCTTAATACATTACAGAAACGGTCTGGTTTTTGCTTATATTTATAAATTATGTACCCCTGATGTGTGGTTTACAATATCAGTTTTTTTTTTCATTCGATTGCTTTTCATTTGTTTGTCAATTGATATAAATTATTACTATAATAATAATTATTATTCCATATTATATATTTCATGTTTTGCTTTTCAATTTTGTTTGGTTTTTCAACTGGTCAGTAGGGTGCATTTTGGAACAAATTTCGTAAATTGTTTATAGCTTAATACATTACAGAAACGGTCTGGTTTTTGCTTATATTTATAAATGATGTACCCCTGATGTGTGGTTTACAATATCAGTTTTTTTTTCATTCGATTGCTTTTCATTTGTTTGTTAATAACCATCTCACAATAATTACATTTTTTATGCTCATTAAACATATGTAAATATAAAGATTACGACTCATATATATATATATATATATATATACTATATTAATTTCATGCATAAATTAGTTTTCAAGAGCTAATTACCTTTTTACTTATTTTTTGAACAATATGTCTGTACACTTTTTTTTAAAAAACTGTTGAATATATCACCTCAAAATTTACTGTTTTATCAGAAAACATACTATTTGAAAAAAATAATAATAATTAGGAATTTTCCTTTTGCGTCAAAAGAAATAAAATAAAAAAATATTTTACTGAAATCACTGAAATTCGAAAAAAATTTTAACAACATATTTTTCATTATTTAAAAGATTTTTTCAATCGACCTAAAATCTTAGATGTTTTTAAAGAAAAAAGTAAGTTGTACAATTTTCGAAAGTTTCATCTGCTTAACTAAAATAGAATTAAAAAAAAGTGTACCAAAGCATAAAAAACACATTTCGAAAAAAAAAAAAAAAAAAAAAAAAAAAAAAAAAAAAAAAAAAAAAAGGCGTAGGGGAGAGGTGGGGACACTTTTGAACTGGGGACAAATTTGAACACTCTAAATATTTTCCTCCAAATTTATATATATATTTTAAATGCCTATGGCAATACATTATTACTGCCATATAGTGCAAAAAGTATACAAATCTGCATCATTTTGTATGCACAATACTGTCTAAGCAAGATATGTATTTTTCTCCCTCTTGAATCTAAACTTAAGAAAATAAAGTTATAAGATTTTTGTTGACAAATTTGTATCCCTAAAATTTTGATTTATTGTTCAACACTTAAATACAGATGTAATGCTTAGTTTAAAAGTTTTGTTTTATTCAAGTTCTTCAGCCGAATTGAGTAAGTAGTTGTAACGTTGAACTCCATGTGATGGGGCACCATTGAACATCTAAAACTATGGAATAAAGAGTTATTGATGCACCTAAATATTATTATTTTTGGATTTTTTTCTATGTGAAAAGAGATTAGTTAGAACATCAAAGAACATGGACTTATACTTTTAACAATCCCTCCTTACTGCACACATGTATTATAATCTCTGGATGTATCAGCGATGGGAAGTTTCAAATCTAAATTGATGATGGCATTCATTTATTTGATAATTGCAAATCCCGGATACACAATAATGATTCATGATTTAGCAGGTTTGTATAATAAAGCCTATACTCTTTCATTTACACTTTCCCAAACATTACTTTTGGTTTTCGTAATAGATAAAACGAAATTTAAGTCAGTTTTTTTTTTTTTCATAAAAAGAATGAATGAAAAATTTTTATTTTCCAGAAGCATCAGATATTATATCGGTGTATTTCAAGGATATTGTATAAAAGTTTTCACAACCAAACATAACTGGAGAAACACTCTGTGTTGTTTCAACAATGATTTTTGACATCAACTTTCATGGATTTAAGATTGGTTAAATAATCGAAAAATTATTAGTTTCAATAAAATATAGTTATTTAATTTTATTCATATCACTTTATATTTCTGAAACATATGCAGCTTTTTTATGAAAACCCCCTATATTTTCATATTTTATTCATTTGTTCAAAGGTGAGCCTTACTTGTTCAAAGGTACCCCTACATGGAGCAGGCTTGAACAGAAATTTTTCAGCTCTTTATATCCTTACAACCTCTTTAATTTACATGGAACACTTTTGATTTCTGGTTCATATGATGAAGAAATGCATTGTTTTTATTATGTAATACTTAAAACGCAAAATTATAATTCAAATAAGAAATGTATTCATTTAAAAAAATGTTCAAACGTGCCCCCCCTCTCCCCTATATATTTATACATATATGTATAAATACTTATGTATTTACCTATAAATAATAATATATAATAAATACTT
Organism: Maratus speculifer; assembly: GCA_964019185.1. Lineage (NCBI taxonomy): Eukaryota > Metazoa > Arthropoda > Arachnida > Araneae > Salticidae > Maratus > Maratus speculifer. The sequence continues at coordinate 134,354,745 of OZ025291.1, forward strand.
ATGTATTTATACATATATGTATAAATACTTTTACAAATAAATCCAAAGTAACTCAGATATTATACATGTATATACACTGCATGGACATTAATGGCCGAACACTTGCGATTTTAGGCATGTTAAATATCCAGAGAAATAAATGAGGAATTATTCTGGAATTTCGGGTGTGTAAACAAAATAGTGCAGGTTGTATATTTTCGGGAAAAATTTTTCCCGAATGAGAATTTTTGAGAATAAATGAAAATGTAAATTGAAAGGGAAAATATTTATTCATGGTTTAAACAAATAATTTCAAATGATTTTTCCTTCAATGAAATAGTAATATGTTAAAATGTTCATCTCACAGCTTCTATCATGAAGATATTCCTATTTACACTTTCTATTTCCCATCACGAAAGTGGAAGACATTTTTTTTCCATAATCGGTCTTTTAAAACCCTTCACTGCACCCTGTGCTACATCTGGCACGTACCTAAAAATACTATAAATCTCAATCAAAGTGCCATGAATTTGGTCAATATGATTTCTATTCCTGATCAAGAACACTCCAAATAATGGAATAACACTTACTCTTTTTTATGTTAGAGGGCTGCATTTGGCACAAAATTAGATTGTTCTTCGGAGAAAAAAAATCCATCAAGCTATACTGTAACAAACGTTTCGAAACGTTCCTGAGAGAGTGCAGGTCTCTGCTGCACGATACTAATGGATAGATTTCTAATTCGAGCAGAAAAATGTTTTGATTTCATACCACTGCTGAAACAAAGCCGAAAAATATGAGAGGGAGTCTGATGGTTTGAGAAAGTGAAAATAGCTCTCAGACATCCGATGGTATCCGAAGCATTCCTGTTACAACACTAAACTTTTCCAAATTTTTTTACAATGTATAGAACAAAATTTACTTTCATTATTTTTACTGAATACTTAAAAATATTAATATAAAAAAGTTGCAGCATGTTAAGAGATAAAACTAATTCATTTAAGCTCATATTGTTGCTAAAGATAGAAATACAATATTTAAGAACTCAAAATATGTACATTGGTTACACGCTTTAAAATATCAAATTTAGGTGAACGTTTGAATTTTTGTTTTACTATTTTCCCATTATTAGACCGATACATAGATTTCAAGTAATTTTTTTTTTCATAAAAATAGACAAAAAATAAATCGTGCAGTGAAGAGTGCATGATGCGACAGGTATCTTAACGACGTGGATTTGTACTGTAAAAACGTTACCATCATCTGCACTGTTACTTTTCATCACAGACAGACTGCGTCTGACTTCTTCAAGATTAGTTCTGATCCGCTTTGATCTGTAAAGACAAACAACAACTCTCTATAGAAGGTTAAAATCCCTTCACATCAAGCCCGTGTTAATACGTTCACTACGCTCCAGGCTGCACTGCAAAACAAGTAATATTTAAAGTAATATAAATATAATGATTTAATGGATTTTTAATTTTTAATACTCTCGAGGTTTAGATTTATATTCGTGATCAAGTTTTTTTTATTTATTTATTTATTTAATATTTAATAATTCAGCTTTTTTTTTGGCATTTAAAACTAAATACAGAGAAAACAACATTACAATTTTGCCTTTCTGCAAGACTGTCAGTGGTTAAAGTAATCCCAATGACATTTCCTATCCTGAATCAAACATGTACACATTTATGACAGCTTCTTTGTAAGTGATTTGGTCTTTTACCTTCTATCGTTTTATTATAACGCTGTTACATGTCATCATTCACTGCGAATTCTATAATTTACTCCCTGGATTAAAGTGATAAGCCACTCGCTTGAGTAGATTTGGAATTTTTCCCAACAGTAGAAACTACAGAATTTTTCCCTTTCATTCATTGTTTAAAGTAAGACGTTCCATATTCCCATAGATAAGAGATCTTTGTTATCATCTTTCACATTTTATAGTTATTTTTAAATACATTAATAATATTTTAACCATTAAATTCAAAATTTGTTTCATTTATTTATTTTTTTAATATAAGATAACAAATTTTGAGTGTATTTTTCTGGGATAACATAAAATATTTCGTGTTTACGACTATGTTTAAAGTGTTTCGTTCTTCTAAATTTATTTTATCTGAGTAAATTTAAAAATTATAAATTTCCGCAGTCTTTTTATCAACGTTTAGGCGTAGTGCTAAGTTATTAAATTAAAGCATATTCTAACTGATAAAGATTCTTTTAGCAGAAATCATTTTCTTCAAAACTTTTTTTTTTTGCGTTTTTATCTATATAAAGGCAACACATGGTTCCTCAACAGCAAATGAAATAATAAAAATATCCTTCATGTTTTGTTCTTTATTCAATTTAAGACTGATTTTTTTTTTTTTTTTTCTTAAGATGAAAAAGCAATTTTATTAAGTTGTAAAATGCTTAAAAAATAGAAAGTTGGTAGAAATATCGCACATAAAAAAAAAAAAAAAAAATGTTTACAGAATAAAATAATGATGGAAAGTTTAGAAATAGGTAATGCTCAGTAGTTCATGTGGAGTTTTTTTTTTTTTTTTCCGAACATTTTGGAAGATTGTAGGGTTTTTTTAATCCCATAGTATTTTACCATGTTACTCGGCTGTGGCCATTTAACCAACTGCTCATGAGACAATAGAAAGTATCCTTGTGACGTCACAGTGGGAATCACTTGGTACACGAATACAGATAAATACATGCATAAAATTCTGAAGATTTATTCTGTGCGAAATATTTTCGATAAATACTTATGTACATACTAATTACAATACATATATATTTATTAATAAAAATTTAATTTTTGTGTTATTTATTTTACTTTAAAAAATGGAAAATGTGCTTGCAATTGCTTAAAAATAGAGAAAAGAATCCATGTATAACCCACACCTGCCCCTAAAAAAGTCTAAAACTTCTAACAACGATGTTTTTTAGTGGCACGGTTATGAATATTATTCCCAATCAGACGAATTTCTATAGCCTCGAACCAAAAGGGAGAATATGGTCCATGTCCATACTGTAGTAAAACAAGTTAAGGTACATGTTTGGTGGTGTCATCTAGTGTCTGTTGCTTTTTCTAACACTTATCCTAGTTTAATTTATAACTCTTTAGACTCTCACGTCTTAGTCTTAACGGGCTACTTCAGCGAAGTGAAAAAACCCGTTCGCTAATGCTTATACTATGGAATTTTTTTTTAAAGATATCTCGGATATTTCATTATTTTAATTGTTTTTTTTTGTTTTTTTTTTTTTTTGGGGGGGGGGGGGGGGTTGGATAGTTGAGATTGATTTGAATGCAGTTCGTTTACTACTTTTTCGATTTTGGTTGCAGATATTTTTTATGAGGATGCTTTCTCTTTCCAAACCAGTTCCGAAACCAGTATACAAAATCGAAAAGTAAAAAACGCATAGATCAATAGTGCATAGAGATCAATCTCAGCTATCCAATACAAAAAAAAAAAAAAAAAAAAAAAAAAAAAAAAAAAAAAAGATTAAAATGCAAACGAGATATTTTTATAAATTTCTTCCATAGGATTAGTATCAGTAACCTTCATGAATTTTCTGCACTACTTTCTGTACTATTTATATTACGCTTGCGATTTTCACAAACATGAGTGAGTGTAATTCTTAATACTAGATGATTTATAATTCATTATCTTATCTTTTTTTTTTTTTTTTTTTTTTTTTTTTTACAGAGCCATTTCAGAAATTCTAATACAATTGCCGTGTGTAACTAGTATATTTTAGAGTATTTTTTGCAATATTTGAATTTACTAACATGTATTCATGAATATGAATGAGTGTTTTTCTTTACTCGCGTTATTCTAAATAATTTCTGACAGTAGAATTTAGCTTTATTACAGGTGCCCAAGAGCATAACTACGCTACTAGCTGTATACACCGGTGTCAAAAATTTCTTTAACAAACACAAAATCACAATTTTCAAAAAATAAAATAGTGTGAGTACTTTGAAAAAGTGAAATTTAAAATATTCTTATAACAGTGCTATCCGATCTGACGTCACTTTAGTGTCGGAAAAGATCATAAGTGTAACTATAGTAAATCAAAATGTGATACAGTAGAACCCCGATCCATCCCCGAATGCGGATTAACTTCAAAACTCGAAAAAACACAATGTTTATGCATTACAAATGCATGTAATGTATACAGTATACTAATTTGATGCTTACTGAACTGTAAAAGAAGTAAATCGAAGTTATAGAAAATTGATATTTATTTAATAAAATCCAAAATTTTGTTTGGCTTTTCGTTCATTTTTTTTAAAAATCAAAAAATAAATTTTCAATAAATACAACATTTTTCTGGTAATTCTCTGTAGTTTCTTATGTATATATAAATATTCATACAGTTTCAAATGCTTTAACTGCATCAGTCAGACTAGTAGTGCTTCACCATCATGAACTTTATCTTTTATGCCATTATTTTCATTTTTTTTAATTATGGCGCATCTCTCCTATGTTTAAGGCCGCGGGCAAACAGCACTACTTTCAATTACACTAAAAGATCAATAAATATATCTTTGTTTCCGAACGGAACAAAGGTGAAACCTCTTTAAATGATTTTTGAAGGACTGACCCTACCGAATTGATAAAGGAAGGGAAAGTTTATCTCCCCCATCTTCAGTCATAAAGCTGTCAACTGATTTCGAGTTCGATTTCTCTCTTGAAGTTCAGATTCAGAGCACTGAAAAAGCAATTTATACATCAAAGTGCCGACACGAAAGATCAAAAATAGCGAAGCCTGACCGCAAGAAGTTAGTGCTATGTGCCCGGTCCTTAAGACACCATATGTCGCAACAACTTAATCAATGGAAACAAAATCGCATCCTCTGCTATATACAATCATTCTTCATATGCATTATTGTCGCCATTAATAGAAACAGCACAAATGAGTTATTTTAGGGTAAAAGAAGTTATTCCAGTTTGTGTGCCATATGGATTCGCATGAGTTACAATTTCATTTCGGTGAGGAGAAAAAAAATTACAACAATGAATGCGGGAAAACGACTTTTTGAAGAACGATGCTTGCGGATTCCTTTAACATTATTTAAATATAATTCGTGCAGGGACCGTAGAAATAAAACGATCAATGCGGGAAAACGATGGATGCAGGAACGATAGATCGGGGTTTTACTGTACCTTGTATTCATCTCCAGTATTGCACTGAAATGATCGTCAACTGAGAAACCCTATTGAATCACTACGAATATTGCTTTGTGACGAGACATCGGGCGACTTTTCAATGAAGTCACCGTATGATTCCAGGGCTATATTTAGAAAAAATTTCGGTCCTTTAAAGGACCAGTCACAAAATAATTTTTATTAAAGCAGGATCCTTTACAAAAAACTTTCTCTCCAAACAGGACCCTTCACAAAATTTTTTATTTCCAAAAAGGACCCTTCGCAAAATTTCTTATCCCCAAACAGGGCCCTACACAAAACCTTTTATCCCAAAACAGGACCCTTCACAAAATTGTTTGTCTCCTAAATAGACTTTTCACAGGATTTTACCACCTTCAAATTGAACTTTTCGCAATTTTAATCATTTAAAAATAAAATCTGGCCTGTAAATAAGTAGCCGAACTAACCAAAGAACATTTTACTTAGCTATTTTTATATATGATTATATATGAAGGATAGAACTTAAATACATCAATAATTTAAAATTCGCAAAATTATGACTAGAATTTTCATAAATAAAACTTCACAATTTCATAAAAACAAGACCCCACGAGAAAAGTCTGGACAGACTCCTGGATTCTCACGTGACCGTCATTTGCAGACCACTATATACTATAACAAAAGGGTATAAGTGCCATCCGGATAAACCAAGATGTGTTATTTTTTATTCGTCTCAATATTACCCTTAAATGATCGGTTTTTTTTTTTGGTGAATCTACTGAGTTAACACGATACTGAGTTACATTTGTGATTATTCATCAAATATTATTACAATGAAGTCATCTTGTGATTCACATGTGATAGTCAGTTGGAGACTTCACTGCCAAGTCATCATGAGCATTGCAATGTGATAAATCACATCAAATGTTGATTTGTCTCTAGAAGCGCTCTTTTGTGACAAACCACCATATTATTTCATTTGCTGCCACTTGGGGACTCGTCACAAAACAACTATCATATCTTGAAATCTCTAAATGACAGTTAAATAAGTATCACTAAATGATATCACTTAGTAACTTGCCAAAAAACAGTTGTCACCCAAGATCATTTCTCAGTACAATGATGAAATGACGGTCACTTGACAGTAATAATTAGACGAATCAAAGCTGTCACATTTCAATTCACAGTACTGACTGAGAACTTTATTTTGACATCGAAGAGGCGTTGTATTGACTGGCTAAGCTATTAGGATAATACACGTTTTCTACACTTGCAGTTTAAGAATTTTCTTAGCAATATTTACAATTAAATTTTGTGTTTTAAATTTAGCAAATACAGAACAAAGAAGCCCTTGTTCAGTTGAATTATCACACAATCGTGGAATTTACCTTTCACAGTCTCAGTATGAAAAATCTATTAGTTGAATAAATAAATTCTGTATTTTGTTCCGAAAATAAAACGAATGAACTAACTCACAGAAAGTAAAGTTCTTTTCAAAACAATATAATTAAACAAATGTTTTCTTTGTAAATTAAATTTGAAATAATTTACGTATTCAAATTTGCGTATTCCAAATTACCACATACTATTAAAATCGACTAACTGATGCAAAATTTTCTATTGTCATAAAATTAAAAATAATCGAGAATGTGACACAGTAAAAATAATATATGTTTACTGTTCAATCACATATTTCTAAAGTAGGATAACATGCAACAGTCTTTATTGTTTAAGAAATAATAAGGTTCATTGCTTCTATCCCTTTCCTGTACAATTTTTTCAACTAACTTTTTCTATCCTAAGTTTAATAATTTTTCAATAAGCAGAAAAATTACTTTTCTAAATGCGATATGGACTTATCGATCCATAAGATGTTTTCAAACAAAGTGCAAGAGAATTGATTTCATCTGTGATTTTATCTTTTTTCAAACAAGAAAATTATCATTAATCGTTCGAAGGACAACTCGTCATAAGTGTTGTCATAGCAAAATTGATAATTTCATTTTCGATTGAGTGTTGCGTGCACTCTCGAGTGAGAATTGATGATTAAAAAAAAACATAAGGATTTATCTGAGAAAAGTTTTATTACTGCCAATCAGAAACAAAGAATCATCGTTAATAAAACTTTTCCGGGTTAGTTTTTGGTATATATTTGCTTTTATGCTCGACTAAAACCACGCATTCTTTGAATTATGCCTGAAAAAATGACGAACTTTTACTTAATATCAGCTGTTTCTTTTATTTGCGGCTATACGTGTTTGGCTCTCCCTTATTTCATAACCTCTTACAAGGAAAAGAACAAAAAGGCTACAATGGACTCTATAACTTTGAAGTTGGATAACAAAACATCTAAATATGCAATAAACAATGAAATGGAAGACCCCGCTTTGTTATTTAGCCGTGCAATTAGATATACTCACGATTCAGGACTTTGTTATCCTCCCACAACGATTGGAGATTTATTTGAACTTGAATGTAAAGCTAAAGCAGTGTATGATTACAAAATAGATAGAATTCCTCAGCTTTTACCTCAAATAAAATGTGAAAGCATGATGCCGTTTATTGATGTCGTAAATGATCGATTCGGCTTTGAGTGCGTACAAATGACGTACCAGGTCCCAGTTATGTATCAGATAAATGAGACATCACTTTTTAGATGGAGATTCAGTAGTATTTCAACAGACTGTATTAAAGTTAGAAAATCCTCTTTCATGGAACTAAAAAAGGCTAATTCTGAAACTTCGGCAATAAGTGGTGAGTCCTCTGAACACGTATCAAATACTGCGGTGGAAGATTCTGCCTTATTAATGACTGGAGTGGTTAGACACACTAATCTTTTCGGACTCTGTTATCCCTCGGATAGAATAGGAGACTCATTTAATCTTGAGTGTGAAGGTAAAGCTGTGTATGATGATTACAAGATTGATAGAATTCCTCAGTTTTTGCCTCAAATAAAATGTAAAAGTAAGATATCATCTACCGATGTCCTGAATAATCGAATCGGTTTTGAGTGCAAAGAAGTAATGTACCTGTTCCCATTTATGTATCAGATAAATAAGACATCGCTTTTTAAATGGAGATTCAATAATATTTCAACAGACTGTATTAAAGTTAAAACACAGTCTCCCATGGAACAAAAAAAGGCTGATTCTGAAATTCCGGCGATAATTGGTCAATCCTTTAAGCACACATCAAACACTGCGGTAGAAGATTCTGCCTTATTAATGACTGGATTGGTTAGACAGATTAAGCATTCTAGGCTCTGTTACCCCTCAGAAAAAATCGGTGACTCTTTTGAATTTGAGTGCGAACCTAAAACAGAATATGAATACAAGATCGACAGAATTCCCCAACTTTTGCCTCAAGTAACATGTGAAAGCAAGATATCGTCAACTGATGTTCTGAATAATCGAATTGGTTTTGGGTGTCAAGAAGTGATGCAGCGAGTCCCAGTTATGTATCAGATAAATGAGACATCGCTGTTCAAATGGAGATTCAGTAGTATTTCGACAGGTTGTATTAAAGTTAAAACATCATCCCTTATGGTTAAAAGAAGTCCTAATTCCACAGTTTGAAAAGGATTAAAATGAATTTTTTTTTATTACAACTGTGATATTGTATGTTTCACGAAAGTGATAACTTTATTTACAATTTTTTTTTTCATTTAGACTTTTTTTGCCTTCATTGGCATTCGCGTATTCATACTATATTATTCATACTATATATTATCGCGTATTCATAGAATTTTAGAAATCCTATCACTTAAGAGTTATGTTTTTACTTATTTATTAATATTTATCAATACATTTATATTTTAACAACGAATTTGTTACAATCATAGATTTACAGTTGTAGATATTTTTTAAATTTACAAATGGCTTTTGTATTCATTAGCAATCAGTCACATTTGTATTTTATGAATATTAGTATTGAAATCGTATACTTTTAGCCTGAGTATGTTTTTATCACTCTTTTATAATTCTACATTTATTAATCTATTTATCAAATTTTTTTATTAAAGTTAATATAACCAACCAATATTAGTTTACTAGGAAATCTATTTGTGCTTTATTACAGATATGATTTTTATTTTCGATAAATGGCAACCGATTTATGTTTACATTGATAATTTATTTTTAATTTTTATTTATTGTCATCTGATTATATATTGATATTTTTTTAAAAAGATAGCACATTAAAGATACACACACACTAAGAATTACACTGATATATCTAACACTGGGGTCTGATATATCTAACATTTTAAATCAATGATCTTTGAATATATTTGTCATTTTTATAGTTTATATTTCAAGTTGCATGTAAAAACTGTGGCTAATGCAAAAAACGGGCTAAAAAGCTGTGTTACACGTTGGTCTTTTTTCGAACCGCTTTCGAACCGCTTTTTTCGAACCGCACGTGATGCTCTTTTTCTGATATAGGTGCATAAAAGTAGACGCTGGTTGGAGTCTAGCAGTAGGATTAGGTAAGTTGGGGTGAAGAGAAGCAAATATAATGCGGTAGATTTTGCTTTTCTCCAGCTTAAGAAAATGCTGATAAAAATTATTATATACTTTTATTAAATAAAATGTTATTTTTTATTTGTAGAAAAGTGGCATTTAAAATTATATTTTTTATCACTTGGGAGTTGATATAAAAAAAGGGAAGAAAAAAAAAGATTATCATATTTGGTGCACTAGTCGGATTTATAACCTTGATACCGTGGTTTTTTACATTATTTAAATCAAACATGTGTCTGTTTTAATTTTTATCAATTGAACTGTAAGCAGAGATTATTTGCTTGTATAATGAATGCTTTCCTTGTTAACAAAAAATACTGCTCTGTATACTCAATATAGTTAAAATCTTTTTAAGTTAAAATTTTGATAGATTTGTTGCATTTAATATATTTCTTTCACCTTCCCACTAACAACTTCGAAAAGTACTTTTATATGAGCAATATCAATTATGTATGAGAGCTCTAGAAGCCTAGGGGCATAAGTGACAAAATTCAAAATAATGAATGAAATGCACAAACGACCTGGAAATATGATTTTTTCTTTTCGGCTAATAAAATATAATTGATTTTCTAATTAAGTACTGCGTTCTAGAGATCAACCACTTTTGCCGAATAATAATCAAAACTGATTAATTATAAATTGAAAGAAAATTCCCTCTACATTTTTAGTTTTTAAAATAATAGTGCAAAGACCACAATGAAATAGCAGCAGTTTCCTATTTCAATTCAGTCAATTATTATTGATGTTCAATTTTAACGACAATTATCTTTAAATTCAATTCACTCCAAATCGAATTTTTGTCTATAGTAACCCTTGGCGTCTGTGATCGTCAATAGCGTTTAAACATTCATTAAAATTCATATCTTCATGAATTATCATTGTGCTTCCCTGCACCCAAAAGTAAGAAAGCATGGAAGATTTGGAGATAGAAAACATAATGGTAAACCCATGAGTCAACCGTTAAAATGGGGTTTTTAGGTGTTTTCCACCAAGGTATGACTTGGCTAATGGATGGCGTTGTATTATGCAAATCGAGATTTAACTAATACTAGATTTTCCTCCGTGAATTCGATGAGGTTCCAATACGCAATCAAACATAAATGAAAATTAAAGCAGGATCTTGTGGTTTATCTTCCATATTCATGTCCATATCCTAATGGCATGTTTAAATAGAGTGCGCGTCAAAAATTCAACTATATTATTACCAACAGTCTCCGTTATGTTTCTTGTTTTGGTACTGCTGTTGGCTATGTTTTTGTTATGTAGAATATTGTGAAACGATATTTAACACGATTTTAAAAATGACTGCATTATGATATCACCAAGAGCATTGTATTGTTCAGTAAAACAGCAAGTAACGTCACAATCAAGTGCCATGTTGATTTTCAGGTTAGCGACTCTATTATGAAACTACCATGAGCGGTCTTTTGTAACGAGCCACCAAATTAATCCATTTGCTGTCACTTGATGACTCGTTACAAAACAAATATAAATTTACCACAAAGTTTTTAAATATGGTCACATAAGAGTCATTGATGGCTCCATTTTAAAATCACCTGGAGATTCGTCTCAAAACAGCAGAAACTTGCCAGTTGTTGTTGACGCGTGCCCGAAGGGCTGCTAGAACGTTCGTTTAGACTGTACTCAGAGGATTGGAAATCAGATTTCTGCAAAAGAAGATGTTCGACATAGCTGCCAATAAATGGCATCGCCAAACAAAACCATCTCCTCAATCTCGATATGTCTCTAAAAAGGAGGGAAAGGTTTATCCAGAGACCTACGGCAACCGCTCTGCTCGATCACAGGACTTTCAGAACCACTTTATTTAACGAGTGCACATTGCATACACTCCGTGGGTCTTTGGCAATGTCGAGCGTCGAACCCGTAACCTTTGAGTTCGGAGTTCGGTGCTTGGACCATTAGGCTAACATGGCCGATACTTCTCAGCAGCGCGACTTAATGACTTTACAGTAATAATGAGACGAATCAAAGTTATCACATTTTAGTTCGCAGTAGTGATTGAGAAACATATGTTCATTTGTGACATTAAGATACTTTAAATTGATTGATTTTGCCATTAGGTTAATCCTTATTTTATATACTTACCGTTTATCTAATTTTCTTTTGAGTAATTATAATTCACTTTTGTCTTCGTACGTTAGCTTTTGAGCTTGTTACTTAAGGTTTTGACAAAAATATGCACAGAACAAAGCATTCCTTGCTAAGTTGAACCTTAAAATTTTTTACCTTATATTAGTTGACCTTATATTATTTTAAATTACTTTTAGTTGTTGCAGCTAAAAGCCATCTATATGTTTGATTCAAAATCTCTGCATTTTGTCCGGATAATGAATGTAAAGTGTTAAGTAGTAGTTGGTAAAGCTTTTTCTATAACAATGTAATAAAAAAAAATATTTTTTTCCTTCAGATTATTAGCATACATTCATTTAAAGGTATCTGTGTGATACATTCAAAGGTGTATGGTAACTGATTCAGAATATCCTTTTGTTTCAGAATTCAATTGAAATAAGAATGCAAAACTGTAACAGCACAGCATGTTCTTCTCGAAACCTATTTTTAGAGTCGGATAATCTTCAGTAGCTTTCACATATTTAAAAATATGAATGTGTACTACTGTTATTGTTATTCTATATAATTTTAACAAATATTTTTTCTTAATCTAAGTTTAAGTATTTGTCAACAAACTATTAACCCTTTCCGGTACACTGTGCCCAGTCCGGTATACCTAATTTTAATTCCAATCTTGCAAATGGCATCAATAATATTTTATTAAAATTTTCCTGTTACGGTGAAAGCTTAAATTAAAGGGGTTTCTTAATTTCTCAAAGAGTTGTTTCTAAATTCCGGTGTCAGTCGATAATTTCTCATTTTACTAACAGAATTTACCCGTGCCAAAAAGGGTTAATTGTTTCATTAATGACATTAAGAATTTACAGATTAATAAAAACGTTTAAATAAAGAAGACATAAGGTAAGTATTTTTATCTTTTCATAATGAAAACACTATCATTAATTGTTCGAAATATCGAACTTTGCCATAACAAAATTGATAAGATCCTTTTGGGTTTATCTATTCAGAATAATTCCGAATGAGCTTTCCTGATTGATAAACAAATCGGAAATTTCTCTGGGAAAAGATTTTATCGATGGGAATCGGGAATCAAGAATTTAGTATATAATGCAATTTTTCCACTACGTAACATTTTATTGCTATAAATTTACTTTCATGCTCGGTTGAGGTCACACTTTATTTGAATTTCGCTTGAAACATGGCGAGCTTTTATTTACTTCTAGTTATATTTATTATTGTCTTCGATATGTTTATGGCTCTACCGTATTCGATAACATCTTACAAAGAGAACAGTCAAAACACTCGGATGGAGCATGTAACTTTGGATTTGGCTGATCAACTATCTAAATCTGTAGCAAAAAGTGCCGTAGAAGATCCTGCCTCGTTATTTATCCATGCAGTTAGATACACTCATGATTCTGAACTTTGTTATCCTCCAGGAAACATCGGAGACTCGCTTGGACTTGAGTGCAAAGCTAAAACAGAGTATGATTACAAGATCGATAGAATTCCTCAACTTTTGCCTCAGATAAAGTGTAAAAGCAGGATGCCGCCAGCCAATTTTCTGTATGATCCAGCTAGCTTTGAATGCAAAGAAGTGATGCATCTGGTTCCAGTTATGTATCAGAGAAATGAGACATCACATTTTAGATTGCGATTCACTAACATTTCAATAGGCTGTATTAAACTTAAAAAACTCTATCTTATGGAGGAAAGAAAGTCCGATTCTGTAATTTCAGCGAAAAGGGAACAATTATCTAAGCATGTTATTGCGATAGATGATCCTGATTCATTATTGACTGAAGTAGTTAGACACACTAATCATTCTGGGCTCTGCTATCCTCCAGAAAGAATCGGAGACTCATTTGGATTTGAGTGCGAACCTAAAACAGTATATGATTACAAAATCGATAGAATTCCTCAACTTTTGCCCCAAGTAACGTGTAAAAACAAATTTCCGGCATTCAATGCTCACAATAATCGAATCGGCTTTAAATGTCAAGAAGTGATGCACCAGGTTCCAGTTATGTATCAAAGTAATGATACAATCCGTTTCAAATGGACTTTCAACAGAATTCCTGCAGGCTGTATTAAAATTAAAACCAGCTAATATAAAGCACTTATGGTTGAGAGAAAGGCTAATTCTATTGTTTTAGAAAAAATACAATGAAAACTGTGACTTTTAAAGAAAAATACAGCTGTGATAAAGATATCACGCATATTTTAATAATTTTTAAATTTCATTTATTATTTATTATTTTATTTTTGTTTCATTCCAATTTTTCTTGTATTTATTGACATTTATTCATGCATTGATGTTGTATATAAATATAATTTTTAAAGTGATAGAAGGTGAGAGTTATGTTTTTATTGTTTACATATTTATTGACATTTGTCCACATATTCATATTTTAACTATGCCTTTATAACATTGTAAAATTTTCAACCTAATTATATACATATTTTTATTTATTTACTGATGTATTTATTCGTACTATTTCACATTCATATTTCATGGACAGTAGTACTGAAATTATATACTTTTAGCCTGAATATGTTTTTATCACTGATTTAAGGGTCTAGTACCTTTTAAGGCTTCAAAAATACGATTTTTCAATTTTATTAATTATTATAAAATAATTCGTTAGAAGTATTTTAAAACAAACCGCGTGCAAAAATTCCCATTAAAACTGAAGTTATAGCAAAAATAAGATGCTGATTTTGTTTGGTAATTACGAGGGTAATTTGATAAGTCCGTGACTTTAAAAAAGGTGGCAGTCTGATCGCATAATTATTATTATGTTATCAATTTTTCATTACCTGTGGCAACACTCGTGAAAGTTGCAGACGATATTTTAAATACATTGTGTTCTATTGCATTCGAAAGCAAACGATTGTCGAATTAGTTCTGATTATGGAGAAAAAGGAATTTCGTGTGTTGATAAAACATTACTTTTTGCGCGGTAAATCATTAACCGAAACTGAAGAAAAGTTGAGAAAATATTATGGAGACTCCGCTCCCTCACATGGTATGGTTCACAAGTGGTTTACAGAATTTCGCTGTGGCCGTACGAACACAACAGATGCAGAGCGTTCTGGCCGTCCAGTTGAGATCACGACCGAAGAAATGATCAATAAAATCCATGATATCGTCTTAGAAGATCGCCGCGTGAAAATTAGTGAGATAGCTAAGAAGGTAAACATTTCAAATGAACGTGTATTCAATATTTTGCATGAACATTTGGGTATGAAAAAGTTATCAGCTAGATGGGTGCCGCGATTACTGACAGTGGATCAAAAGCGGACTCGTGTAACCATTTCAAAACTGTGTTTAGACAAGTTCAAGTGCAATTCAAGCGAATTTTTGCGGCGTTATGTTACAGTTGATGAAACATGGATACATTACTACACACCAGAAACAAAAGAACAGTCTAAACTGTGGACTTCTCCAAATGAACGTGCTCCGAAAAAGGCAAAAACCGTTCGATCGGCCGGGAAGATTATGGCAACAGTTTTCTGGGACTCAAAGGGCATAATCCTTATTGACTATTTGGAAAAGGGAAAAACGATCACAGGACAGTACTATGCTGATTTATTAGACCGGTTTAATGCAAAACTAAAAGAAAAGCGGCCCCACTTGTCCAAGAAAAAAGTGCTTTTTCATCACGACAATGCTCCAGCACATTCGTCTGCAATCTCAACGGCTAAACTGGTTGAATTACGATACGAATTGCTCACCCATCCACCCTACTCACCTGACTTGGCCCCCAGTGATTTTTTCCTTTTCCCAAATTTAAAAAAAGTGGCTTGGAGGAAAAAAATTTTCTTCAAATTCTGAGATCATTACTACCACAAATGCTTATTTTGAGGAGTTTGAGAAATCTTATTTTTTGGAAGGATTAAAAAAGTTAGAACATCGTTGGAAAAAGTGTATCATTATGAAAGGAGATTATGTCGAAAAATAAAATGCACTTTGGTATGTATATTGGTTTTTTCATTTCAAAGTCACGGACTTATCAAACTACCCTCGTAACTAAAGCTACAACTTTGAAACAGGTTTTTGAAAAACTGCGTTTTTAGACATTGCGCGCATGATATCTTGAGAACATATGTATGAATTGTTATGAAATTTTTTTTAGTTAATAAGCACATACGTATGCTTAAAATGAACTACTTTTATGTATTTATAGCGATAAAATTTTTAGTTATGAATAATTTTATTTATTAAAAAATGTAAAATGTTGATTTTTTTTATTTAGAAATTTTTTTTACAAGGTTAATGAAATAATTTTTATTTAAGAGTAGTTCATTTTAAAAATACATTATTCTTCTTTACAGAAAAGAAATATATATGCAAAAATATTGATTTATAGGGTCGTTAGGATGCGCGCAAGGCACGACAGAGTAAAACATAGAGGTTTTTAAATTTCAGTAATGCATATATTATATAAAAAACTATTAAATGTTTAATGGCAGTTTATTAAAAAGCATAATTTTTTCTATTAAACGGTGAAATTTTCCTGTTAATATGTATAAAAGTTTTAAAGATACACTGAATCGAACTTTGGATGTTTTTGTTGATTTTCATCCCGTTTAAAAGGTACAAGACCTCTTAAAATTTATATATTTTTTCAATTATTCTTACATTGGTAATTTATATATTTATATATGAAGTTGGTACATAAATAACAAATTTCAGTATACCTGAAAACCTATTTGTGTTTTATTACTGTTATTTTTTCTTTGCATTCATTAACATATTGGTAATTTATTTATTTATTGAAATTGGTATATAAATGGCCAATGTATTAGTAGAGAAAATAAATTGTTTTATTATTGATTTTTTTAATCCTCTACAAAAAATATCTAACCAAGTTATGTCTTATTGTTAATTTATCATTTATTTATTTAATTGACATTTATTCATGCATTCATTTTTTATCGAATAACTTTCGAATTTTTTGTCCTCTTTTTTATTTTATGTTTTATGTTGCATTTAAAAGTCCTGCTAAAATGTTTTATGTTTATATTTAATAAAACTATTACTTTTTGTTTGTAAGAAAATTAACTTAAGAAAATATAATTTTTTTTATCACATGGAAACTATAAAAGAAAAAATATATGTATATCATTTTTAGTACGCAAGCAGAACAGACATCCTTGACAACTTGCTTTTTTTTTTCACTTAAACTGATCTCTTCAAATTTTTGATCTTTCTGCTTTTTCAGTGCGGCGTATAATTTTGTCAAGATTATTTTGCTATTCGAAATTCATATAGCTTCATCTGTGCTGCTTAAATTTCTAATTGTACTTAATGTATATTCAACTGACTAGTGTAATTCTTACTGAATATCAATGTCTTTACAACTCGACAAATTATTTGCTAGCTAAAGCTGGTCTGCATCTACTAAAATTTGCTATAAAATCACTTCAGCTATTCTTATCTGTGATCACGATACCCTAATTTCTAGAGATTCACCTTTTAAAAAATTTTAAATATAAAATGTTATACAACAAAAAACTATTTCTAACAAAAACAAAATAGTAATTTTCCAACATTTACATTAAAAGACACAGATGAGCTTTTTTATTAACTGCATACTTGGATTATATAAGACTCAAGATCTTTAATAATGCATTTTTTTTTTCAGAGATAAATGTAACATTTAAATTTTTTACGTTATACGATTTGTCGCCACAATCTTTCCTCTAATGCAATTAAAATAAATATACTTTTTATAAAATTAACAACCACGATTTACAAAAATAAATATGTTTTTTACAAAAAGGATTGTGAAAACTATTTTAAGTATTAAACATTCCAGTGTGGGATCCTGGTATTATTTATGAACTTATTAAAATTGTAAGTCTTTAACCTAGTTATGTTTTTTATCATTAATCATTCTTGATGGGATTTTTTAGTGCTTGTTTGCTTTTATATTTTACATGGATATTATAATAGAACTTTTGCATATTCTAAAACTAAAATATATTTTTATCACTAATTAGTGGTTTATGTTTTTTTCTTGTGTTTAACAATATATTTCCGCTAATTTATTTATTTATTGATGTTGATGTATAAATAACCATACCGACAATCCAATAAAGCCTGATAATGTTTTATAATTCTTTTTCCATATCCGATAACATAATTGAAAATTCCCATTATAGTTGTCTACATTTTTATTCTATTTTATTTATTCTATTTTATTTTTATTGCTGTAAATTCTGCACTAAATTCCTAGCTTTAGAATTATTTTGAAAAATGAATATGAAATTCTTTGCATTAGAAGGATATTCGGAACCTCTATAATGAAAAATTTTATTCACGATTTGGTACGCATATCAACCTGACTTACATTTTATGAACATTATATATATTAAAAAAAAATTATTCATTGTTTTACATAAATAAACAAAAAAATTACATATAGAATCAAAAATAGCACAACATTATTAGCAATACTATACGTTACAATGCGCGCACAAAAAATTCATTGTAGAATATTGCAGTTTGAGGTTATTTTCGTTTGAGGTGTACATTTATACAACTCTCTGTATGTATATATATACGAAAAATTGACATAGCTCATTAAATGTAAATATATAAAACAGAGTAAAAATAAATATTAATTACTATAGCAAAACTTAACACTTTAATAAATAACTCCTACCACCCTATTTCAATACATTAGAAACATAAATATTTTAAAGAAAGTTTATGTCAAACAATAGATAGTATAAAAAGGATTTAAATGTAAAATGAAACTGAATTAGAATATAGAAATATGAGATGGAAAATGAAAAACAAAATAACAAATGACTGTTTAATCCCCCCCCCCCAAAAAAAAGGGGAAAATATTTCCAGTAATAATTATGAGTAAAAGAATTATATTCAAAGTATTTGAAAAGAACTACTATATGAATATATCAGTTATATTGCAGTTACAGCTAAGAGACTAAACGAACAATCAAGATGTATAATTTCTACAACTATAGTTTAGATTTTAAACACTGATAGTTAAGTTATTTAGGAATAACTTACCTATCTGTGTGTCTCAAATAATTCAAGTGATGCTCTTTATAGTAATAAAATATACGTACTTAAAAAAGGCATGTTTGTAAAAATTGCGAAATATAGATTTTAAAGCGTTCCCTATGTCTTATGAAATACATTTAGAAAAAATATTTTCCCATTCAGACATTTTATTTTATTTGTTTATTTTATTTATTTATTTATTTATTTATTTTTATTTTTATTTATTTATTTATTTATTTGTACAATCAAAACATATCGATTTGTGATACTTTAAATTTTATTAATTCAAAGTATCATTCAAAGTAGAAGAAGAAATATAAAAGAAGAAATAGAAGTAAGTTCTCATTTCTAGACAATTGCAAAGTCTAACTTAAATTAATGTTTATTAAAATTTGCTTAGGGGGAGCAACTACACATCAAAACCAAACTAAACTTTGTTTTTCCAATAAAAACACCCAATTTCAACAATATATGAAAAGAACCTATGCCCAGAAATGAAATTTTAAGTCATTTGGATGACAAGTTTTATAATTTAAAATATTCAAAATTTAGAACTTTTAATTTTTAAATTAGATAATCATATCTTTGATAATATCCCCTGAAATTATAATCTTTAAAAATAGTATAATTAAAACTATATATATATGTATATTACTTGTTTTATGGAAACGTTTGGACTGCCAATAGTCGAAACATATTAAACGAGTAAAATGGTCATATTGGCAAGACGTAATACATTAATAGAAGAAACATGTTCATTCTATAGCATTTCCACAATCGAGTATCGAGCGTCAATTTGAGTATCAATTTGATATGCTTCTAAAATAATTAATTCTTCAGAAACTAATCAACGAATTTCATGAAAATTTATATTTAGACAAGTTGAATCGGTCATTAAAAAAAAAAAAAGGTCAAGATTTTTCTAAATGTACATTTTTTGTCTGATCTGGACATTAACCATGCAAGTCAGTCCATTCCTTCCTTTTCAAACAATACCTTTAAATTTTCGTACATTACTTAAACGATGTAAGTCAATCACTCAAATTAAATACCCCATAAACTTGTTTCTTCCTAAAGCAACTTAAGTCAGGAACAGTTTTTCTGTTATTATAATTTTTATTATGTATAAATTATAAAAATTGTACGATATTTACAAACATTGAAATCCAAACTCTTTAATCAACCCCCCCCCCCCAGAAAAAAAAACCAGAAAAATTTCTTTGCTTCTGAATAATTCAGTTTTTATTTATGATTTATTAAAAATTCCCATTCTGTGGCTTATGCGGTTTTTTGAAATGACCGATTCAATTAAAGGGTGTAAATTTAATTATGCTGTCAAAATTCGGTATGCTTTGAACGAGACAAAGTTTACGTTCATTTTAGTTTGCAAATATTTCCCGAAGTAAATTTGTTGCATACATCATTTAAAAGCAAACTTTATTTCCAATCGTTTTTATTATAATTTCTTGCAAAGTTAGTAGAAAATGTTTCTTTTATTTTGTTCCACGATTGTACATAAAAGTAATAAGATAAAACTCAGAATTTGCTTTTCTAAATGTACAAGTCTATGAAAATAATCGATTTTTGAAATTTGTTTATGAAATATATTAGACATAATGCAATTGATGTGCCCCAGAATAATTTAATACGAAATTAAATTGCTGATAAAAGAAATCGTCTTCTGCATTCAAATGTCCCATTTTATTTATGAATATGGCGCAAGAAAACATCTCTTTCTTTAGATAGCAATTTAAAGTAATCGTTTTACATCCTTTTATCTCTATTTTCGACTTTTTCTGACAGTCTTCTGAAAGCTTTATATAAGGAAAAATTGTTTCTAAAATCCACACATTTTATTTCCATTATCCAAAAAGCTCTTTTTGATGTATTTTATAGCCATTTTAAATTTGATTATTTTATACAACTTTCCATAATGACTGTTTCAGAAACATTTAAAACGATTATATCTTTTAAATTCATAATTTGCAGTGTTACTATTTAATATAAAAATCGTATAAGAATATCTTTTTTATTGAGTGCTTTT
The DNA here is from genome assembly GCA_964019185.1 of Maratus speculifer. NCBI lineage: Eukaryota > Metazoa > Arthropoda > Arachnida > Araneae > Salticidae > Maratus > Maratus speculifer. Next base: position 134,375,565 of record OZ025291.1, read on the forward strand.
TTCTTCCTATTTAATGTGCTTTTCTAGAAACTAATTTCTGTGCAAAAACAATTTATCATCACATTTTTTGTGTGATGTAACAAGATATGCAATAAGATTAATAAAATATCTTTTAAATAAGATTAATAAAATATATAGTTTTTATCATTGCATACAAAAATATTCTAATGATACAGTTATGGTAAAATTGTCATATTGTGGAAAGTTTAAAAAATGTATTTTTCCGATTGCATGGATCCTAATGCAGTCTCATTTTTTTCAGTAATATTATAAATTTATGTATCAACAGAAAAAATAATTTAATGAATATATAAGACGTAATAAAGATTGTTGAATTGCCTGTATACTATGAAATACTATAGGCAGACAACTCGATAAGAGAATTCAACTAGCTTAAATTTATATAACTTTAGTACCTTGACTAGTCCTCTGAATGGTTTGGCCGTATTTTTCTTTTTCCCAGAAACAACTGAAATCTGTTGTAGACGAAAATATTTTAAATAGAATTGTATTACAAGATATATATCAAATAAAAGGGCATGAAGTGCATTTAAGAAACAAACAAAAAAAAGGAAATTTACATTATTTTTATAAGCATTTTTATGAAAATGCAGCAAAGCCCTCAAGATGTTTGGAGGGCTAGACAGCCAATTTCTAGGGATACAATCAAATATCATCTATAGGGTGTGGTTGTTAATTTCTGTGGCATAATATTTTAAGTGTGCCAGCCACTCAGCGTCTGAATTAATCTGGGTGATGTTAAATCTATAGACGTTTGATACAATTTTACATTCAAAATATCTCTCCAGGAAATTAATATTTTTAACTTCTTTTTTCAGTGTTCTCTTCTTAAAGAATGAATCTTTTTTTTTTCTTAGTTGTCAAAATATTTTTAAAATATTGCATAGCATAAGTTTATATGAAGTTTTAAAATTTTACTTCCAGTTCGTCAGCTTTTAAAAACAATCGACACCAGAAAATAAAACGAAAATGACGCCCAGCTCAGATACGTTACAATTCACGTACCATCGTAACCAATCAATGAACCTTCAACTCTAATAATTGTTGCTACAGTCCTGTAAATTAATAACCGAATTTAGCAGATTTACCAATGCACCAAACTAGTTAACAGTAAGATTTAAATAGAGGTGTCATCGATTAAGTGGGAATAGACGTTTGTTTAGTATGTCATTTGATTGCAAGCAAGATATTTTTATTTATTTATTTATTTATTTATTTTACTACTTTTTTACTGACCTTGTAAAATACAATAAATCTAATGTAAAAGTTTTAACTTAATTAGTGATGTGAACAGACTAAAAAATACAGACCGTCTTCCAGATTAAGGTTGTGAAATCACGTATTTCTTACAGTGGCACATTTAGATGCCATTCCTTTACTGAATGATACAGCACCATGTTTATTTTATTTGTTGCCTAAGCGAATACTACATACTTACTTATGTGTCGAAGATTTACATAAATCAAATCTTGCTAAACGTCACAATATACAGGCATGTCCCTCCTCCTCCAAAGAAAATAGTAACAGAAAATACAGCATAAAGATTACCTGAAATTATTCATTCTGAAGGCCCATTTCCGTCAAATCACAGAGGTATTCAGAAAAAATTCAGCTGCCGGTTATTTTTTCATATTACAAACAGAATTTATAGGTATATTCATTGTACATCAATATAAGAAAATTTAAGCAAAGGCCAAAATTACCTGAGATTTTCATATCAAAATGCGGGAATTCCTTCAAATAAAGAAAAATCTCTCCCAATCATGAGTGTATTGCGGAGACGTGATGCCAGTTTTGTTTATACTCTTTGAACTTTTTTTGTTAGAGTTCTCGGTTCAAAACATTTGATGAAGATTTTTTATCATTAGGGCACTTGTTTTGGGTGCGTTCATAATTATGTAAATACCACGCACCTATAGTCGTCCTTCAGTTCATCCGTCTGTCTGTTCGTCCGCATATAACAGAACAAAAACTATCCAAGCGAATCATCTGATATTTAGCATGTATAATTATTGCACAATTTTGTCGAGTCAAATTTTATGAAAATCGGATGTATTGTTTAATTGCAGGGACAGTCTAAAGTATTCCTATGGGAAAAAATAGTTTAAAGTGCATTTTAATGATGTTACACTTTCGAATATAACAAAATTATATGCATCTATGAAGTATATACTAAAATATACATTCCATAAAATCTGCTGGGCAATGAACATTTGTTATTAACTTATAGGGCTACACAAATGCATTCCATTACATAATGGTACAAGGGAAACATTGTTTAAATGCGTTTTAATTATATTTACTATTTCTTCTGATGTTTATTACAAGTTACTTCGCATATAATAGAAAGCAGATAGCATTTACAGGGATATACAAAAGATTTCGGCTACTACTGTTTCAGAAGTACTACGTACGGTTACACCAAGATCTAGATATTTTTAAAATTTCGTCATAGTACGAACGCACCTCATTCGCTACGCTTGATGTGCAATTTCCGATTTGTCTTTAGATACTAAAGGAAGAAATTAGTATTTGACATAGAAATTTTTGTACAGCAGAAGTCAAAAGATGCAATCCAATTCATTTGAACTTACCACTGTGATGTAACAGGTTTTGATTTTTTGCAAAATTTTGTTAATAAATTGATTGCATGTTTAAAAAAAATATAGATCTTACCCAGTAGCGTCAAATTTGTAAATTGGGCTTAAAAATGTTTCAGTACATACAATTTTTCCTTCTTACTGCATGTGTGTGTAGAGATGGATGGGGGAGGAACGAATGAAAAAAAAGGGATATTCGAAGTAAAATATAAAATTATTATAATTTAATTTAATTATATTAGCATAAGTTCTTCCTTATAAATACATTAATATTTATCATAAATAGTATAGAAATATTTAACCTTTAAATAAATAACTACAACTAAAAATATTAAATTGCAGGTTTTTAAATATTATTTAAAGTGAAATTAAAATTCAATGCAGATCTGATGCAAAACATGCAGGACATCTGTCATTGAGATAAGTTTAATTGTACATTCGCTAAAGAAATTTTCAGTTTTACTGACTAATTGATGACCGACAATATTCTGAACAAAATTATTTTGAGAACGTCAATAAAACCAATTTTTTATTTCTGCGATTAAATAAAAATAAAAATAACGAAATAAATGAATGGAAATTGTGTAGTCGCAGAGGTCAGATTATTGGATGGGCTCGCGCCCCATGGGCCCATATAAGATGACACCACTGCTCTTACCTGCTATAATGAGTCAATACAAAGCATGCGCATATTATGTGTTATAACTTACTCACAGTATGAATTTTAAAGCTACACCCGTCATCGAATATTTTCTTAAAGAAATTACAAAATACTCAGTGTTTTTATGTAAGCAAAGGCCATAGCCGGATAAGCATTGGAAACATGCCTTTCAAAAAAAAATTATTGATTTTTTTTCTCAGGTGTGTCTGTTTATCTGACATTGTATTTCCCCTATTATCACCTTATAAATATTGATATTTTATAAGATAAAAATGTTTTTTCGATTTTTTAAAAACGACATTTTCTCAAAAACTACTATACCGATTTACATGAGATTTATTGAGTTAACATAGACACTAAAGATGCATAACTGGTAATTTTTTTATAATTTTCTGATTATAAAAAGTGTGTGAAAAAGCGATTAAAATTTTTTTAAAAATAAAAGTCATATCTTATAGCTCTCGGAAAATTACCATTTTCTGGTAAAAAAATTCCCCATATGTGCTCCCATATTATGTAAAAATGTCGAAAGTTTGCGTTGTGTACTACATATCAAAATTTACAAAAATATGTATAAAATTTACTAAAATTCATTTAAAGGCAGTATTTGGGCGGAGCTACGCAACTTCGAAATTCGAAGAATCTTTGGAACAAAGTCAACAGACAATGTGTCAACTAATGTATTTTAGATTTCATTAAGAATATAGATCATAATTTTCAAATCTGTCGATATTATTTCGATATCGAAAACTGATGGTTTGTATCGAAGACAATAGAGAAAAACATTTTCAATTGGAAAACAACAACACTCTTAGATATCTAATGACTAACGATATGTAACGACAGTTACTATAATGATTTTTATTCAAACATTCTCACCACATTTAATGGAGGGTAATATGAGTAAATAGTTCAGTTATTATTTTTATTTTTATTTGTTGTTGTGTTTTACATCGCAAATTAAATATGAATATTATAAGAATTGGAATCTAATGCACTATTTTAATTCTGACATATCATCAGGATTGGGTAGTAAAAGACATTTTTTATTCAAGATATGTACTAATCATAACTTTTTTTTTCTAATAGCAGATTTCTGAGGCTATTTAATACAAAGAAAAATATTTGCGAAAGGTAGATAATGTGAGTTAAAAGAAAAAAGAAAGCTGACAGCACTGAATGATATTTTGTATTGAAAAATATACAGTCGAGTCTCTCTATAACGAAACTCCATACATCGAATTTCTCTATATAACGAATTTTTAGTATGAACGATCCCCCTTTTCGCATGATTACATTAAAAACAATCTCTATATAGCGAAATATCTATCTCCATATAACGAATTTTTTCATAAATTGGTCTTAATTTATTCAGTTTTAAAAAAGCCTCCAAATAATATTTAATCAATTTTCCATCATTTATTTTTGATTTATCGTTCAGAACTGAGGTTTTTTTTTTACATATTACTTCTCTCCTTGTTCTTTAAATCCAACGAATTCATCCGACGTCCCTCACACCTTTCAACATCAGTCTCAAAACAGACTCAATTGGATTGTTACACATATAAGAGAGGTATCAATGAGAAGCACATAAGAGAGGCCTTCAAATGGAGGAAAATATTAACCACAATATTTTTCATTCCTTGCTAAAATTTGAGCATTTTTTTCTTCTTTTTTTGAGAGCGTAACAATTTTAAAATCAAAACAACAAAAAATTACAGATTTCTTCGTCTGAAATTAATACAAGTCTTCCTTATTTGATTTATTGTTAAGCTTTCAAATATAAGACTGTTCTCTTTTTTGAAACTGCTTAAATAATTAAGAAATAAAATGTTGGGTTAATATTTACTTTTAAACATTTCAAATTCTTAATTAAAGAGATCAAAAATAATATTTTTTCAAAATTTACACATTAAATACGATTTTTAACATCACTCTCTATACATCAAATTTCTCTATATAACGAATTTTTTACTGGAACGATGGATTTCGTTATATAGAGACTCGACTGTATTTCTATTATTTTGAACCGTTTAATGTTTGATGATATAAAAATGCTTTTTTGAAAGAAATATAGTCCAAAAAAACAGCGGAAAAATTATCCGGAGATTAAAATATTGTAAAATCATAGTTTTTTTTTTTTTTTTTTTTTGAATATATTATAATTTTAATACAAATACATAGTCGGGTTCAGTGCTTCAGGCCACACTTTCAAGAACAGTGACTTTTATGAGAAAAAATCAGCTGACAGTTGATATGTATTACATTATTTTATACATAAAAATAAAAATTTATTAATTTTCTGTAACCACAAGTTTTTTCAAGAAACTTCCAAAACAGTCACATTTCGGATTATCAGTCTTAGATGACACAGTAAGAAATAGCAATCATTCACTATATTAAATCTGTTTCTGATCGCGGCGGTTAACTATTACTTAGACATAAACATTTAATATGATGGTAAACAAGGCATATCGCCCGGTTAAAATGCTTGAAACTACTAACTATAATTTATTTTAATAAAAACTTTTAAAAACGATTTTTATTTAAATTGGCTGTGATCAATGTTGTTACATTTCGATATCGAAGAATGCAGTTTGTTTCTATGACAAAAATATTCTTACCTGTTGTTGTATGCGACTCCAACAAGAAATTTTGTTATCAAAACAGTATCGTCAGCGTTGAGAATGATGCCTATGTGTTCATTAAAATTTAAAATACAGCGGTTCTGTAAGTGTATATTCAAAATATTTTTCAGGTGTTGAAGCTCCGCCCTAATTAACGCCTTTAATTGAATTTAAATAATTTTTATACATATTTTTGTAAATATTTATATGTAGTACCCAACGCAAACTTTCAGCATTTATATATAATATGGGGCACATACGAGAATTTTTTTTACTAGAAAATGGTAATTTTCCGACAACTATAAGATATGCTTTTTATTTTTCAAAAATTTTTAATCGTTTTTTCACATGCTTTTTATAGTCAGAAAACTATACAAAAATTCCTAGTTATGCATCTTTAATGTCTATATAAACTCAATAAATCACCTGTAATTCGGTACTATATTTTTTGAGAAAATGAGGTTTTTAAAAAATCGAAAAAGCATTTTTATCTCATAAAATATCGATATTTATGAAGTGATAATAGGGGAAATAGATTGTTAGATAAAGAGACACACCTGGGGAAAAAATCAACAAATTTCATTGAAAGGCATGTTTCCAATGCTTATCTATCCGGCTATGCCCTTTACAGCATATTTTGCATTTTTGAAGATGTTAATATTCAGAATCTATGGTAAGTTTGCGGAATATAGTTTCGTTGTTTTTAAATAGAACCATGATTTTTTGCTACATGTAAGTTTTCGAAAAAATAAAGATAACTGATTATTGAAAGACTTTACTCCAGTAGTATTCATAGGTAATGCTTTAGTAGCATTCATGTGGTCAATAATGTATTCAAGTGAAATTGAAATTTATTAAAAACGATACTTTCATATTAACCGTAAGCTAAGAGCTAATATCTGATTACAAGTTGTATTTTGAAATTAATGATAAAAGTTTTCCTAAGCATTAACAAAAGGAAAATAATAATAATAATAATAATAATTCAATGGTTTAATTTTTGCATTGGATAAATCATTTTTAATATTTTTTAAATAACAAGAAAATCTCTAACATCTTTCATTCTAAAAAAATAATAAAATTAATAAAAATAAACTGCTTTAATTAATGTAACTTATTAATATTTGTATATTAGAAACTGTTTGACAACAACATATGAAATAAGGCGTATTTTACTTTTCAAAAATTTACACCTCACATATATTTTTATTTAATCCGTAATAATAATAAAAAAGATTTGATTTATTTCCACGGGAGTTAAAAACGTTAAAATTCTTTGTTCGGATGAAATAGGGCGCGGGATGAATAAGACTTTTTCCTATAGAATGATAACAATAAATCATCTAATTGACAGTAGCAAAAGGGAAATGATAAAGTAGAATCAATGACTTCAGCTGGCTTAACATTCAATCTTTTTGAGTACAGTGTTTTGAGAAAAGCTTTCAATTCGAATGATTCAATCGCTTTTTGAATTCGCATTTATTTCGCAAATATTTTGCATTATTTAAGATTCGGTAACACAGAGTTTTTGAACCAGTATCTTAAATTCTTTGTCGATTTGCATTTTAGTGAACACATGATTGATGATAGTCGAGTATTCTCTGAACAATGAGAAAGTTGTTTTAAGTTCTAAGGATGATAAATGATATCAAAGTGAATAAAATATTTATCCTCTTTATCAGTTATCACCATAAGATGATTTTTTACCATGCATATATTTGTTTTACTTAAAGTATCCTACTGCGTTTGAATCGGCATTTATTTTGCAAGATTATGCCAATAAATTGAACGCATGTTTTTCAAAACTTTTCTCCTCCTTACTATAATGAGTCAGTACGAAGCATACGCATATTATGTTTTATAATTTACTCACAGCATGAATTTTAAAGCTACAGCTGACATCGAATATTTTCTTGTAAAAGTTACAAAGCACTCAGTGTTTTTATGTATGAAGATTTACAGCATCTTTTGTATTTTTGAAGATGGAAATATTTAGAATCTATGGTAAATTTACAGAATATAGTTTCGATGTTTTTGTACATAACCAAGATTTTTTGATTCGTGTCAGTTTCCAAAAAAATAAAGATAACAATCACTAATAGACTATACGTGAGTAGTATTTATAAGTATACTTTAAAGCATTCATCTTTTCAATAATGTATTTAAATGAAATTGAAATTTGTTAAAAATTATACTTTCGTATTAGCCATATGCTAAGAGCTAATAGATGATGATAACAGGATGTATTTTGAAATGAATGATAATTTTTTTTAAAGTATTTATGAAAAAAAAGGGTAACAATAATAATAAGAACAATATTTCAATGTTTCATTTTTACATTGAAATAATAATTTTTAACATTCTTTAAATAACAAGAAAATATGTATTAAAATCTTTTATTAAAAAAAAATAATAAAAGTAAACTGCTTAAATTAATATAACTTAATGATATTTGTTTATTAGAAATTGTTTGACAATAACATAAGGCATACTTTACTTAAAAAAAAATCGCGTCACATATATTTTTATTTAAGGCATAATGAAAAAATAGATTTGATTTATTTCCATGGTAATTAAAAACGTTATAATTCTTTGTTTGGATGAAATAGTGCGCGGGATGAATAAGACTTTTTCCTAAAGAATGATAACAATAAATCATCTGATTGACAGCAGCGAAAAGGAAATGATAAAGTAGAATCAATGACTTCAGCTTAGCTTATCATTCAATCTTTTTGAGTATAGTGTTTTGAGAAAATCCTTCAATTCGAACCATTCAATTGCTTTTTGAATTCACATTTATTTCGTAAATATTTTGCATTATTTAAGATTCGGTAGCACAGAGTTTTTAAATCAGTATCTTAAATTCTTTGCCGATTTGCATTTTAGTGAATACATGATTGATGATACTCGAGTATTCCCTGATCAATAAGAAAGTTGTTTTAAATTCTTAGGATGATAAATGCTATCAAAGTGAATAAAACACTTATTCTCTATATCAATTATCACCCTAAGAAGGATTCTTTACAATAAATATATATATATATATTTATATAGATATTAAATATCTCACTGCATTTGATATTGTTTTTTAGCACTTTCCAACAAAGTTAAAAAGTGCTTATGAATTCGGTTTGTTTGTCCGGCTGTCCATGCTCCCATAAGTATAACTCCCATAAATATACTCGGATTTCCGTGCAATTGATTAAGCTTATTTAGGGTCACTGAAGCATCACAGTATTTCCAAACACACTTGATACAGTAGCAGAGCACTTCATTCAGCGCTCGGAATGAAAAATTCTACGAATGCTATTTCAAAATTATTATTTATTAATTTTTTTCTTCAAACCATGCAGAAACACTTTAGAAAATGCATTTACAATCGTAAATAATACTAATAAAAAGTATAAAACGTTACCATTACGTGGCAAAAAGTGTTAAATGTACTCTTTTTTGCCGATAGCAACAAATGGAGTATAAACAAACTTTGTGTCTCCTGTAAGGCCTAAACTCAGCCCGCTTCCGTTTCCGTTATAGCAAATGATTCAAATTAAAAAGCCTGTCTCATTTATTTAGTCAAATAAAATTTAATTGATGTAAAATCGCAATCACTGCATGAAATATGTACCGAATTCAGACCATTTACCTTATGAATCGTATGGATGGTTGTTTATCACAATGTTGTTAAGTACATTAACGCATATTCGATCCATTTTTTCATATCTGAACTTGCACCGGAATATTAATGTTTTCCAGCGTCTGTAACAATATATTTTAATATACTCACGAGCTCGAACGATATTTATCATAATTTCAGGAACTGGAAAAATATTTTTCCGGCATGAACATATTAAAACGTGAACATATTAAACTATATTGTTACGGATACTGGATTATATTAATATTCTGGTGCAAATTCTCTGAAAAATAGATCAAATATGCGCTAATGTAATTAACAATATTATGATGAAACACCACCCACACAATTCATAAGGTAAATGGTCTGAATTTGGTACATATTTCAAGCAGTAATTGCTATTTTTACACCCTTTAATTTTTTTTGACAAAATAAATAGGATAGGCTTTTTAATTTGAATTATTTGTTGTAACGGAAATTGAAGCAGGCTGAATTTAGACCTTACAGGAGACATAAGGTTTGTTTATACCCCGTTTGTTGCTATCGGCAAAAGAGAATACATTTAATAGTTTTTGACACGTAATGGTAGTGTTTTGCAACTTTTTATTAGTATTATTTACAATTGTAAATGCACTTTTTTAAAAAAAATTTGTATGCTTTGAAATAAATTCATCGATTACTAAAAAAAATTATATAATCAACAATAGTTCTGAAATAGCATTCGTAGATTTTTTCCTCCCGAGTACTGATCAAAATATTTTGCTACTGTAGCAAGTGTGTATAGAAATACTATGGGGCACTTGTATGAATTACAAGAACCAGAATATTGTTTCAGTTGTCCCGGTTCATTTCTAGCCCTGTTTTCGAGAGTTAGCTGAAGATAGAAAATATTATTTTTGTTGAAGTTGTTCTCGGACACCTATTTGTTCTTGGACACCTAATTGTTCTCGTAACTATACTTTTATTGAAAAATGTCTGATTAAGCGTGTTCTTTACATCTCCGAAGTTCTCGGATGAATCATCAAGCATTTCTGTAGGTATTCAACAAAATCGAAAGAGTCTGGTCCTTATTTTTAATTTATCAGTATCAGTATAGAAAAAGTATTCTCGTTTTGTAGATACAAAATTAATTCATGAATATTTTCCCCAATGTATGTATATAATAGAATTTTTCTACCTTTTTTTTAAATAAAAAAGAAAAATATTATTAAAAAGTCATTTATAGCTGCATGACCACAAAGTAATTTTAAAATGTATAACAAAAGTTTGTCCTACAAACCTTTCTGAAACACGCACTTTTTGCAGAATAAATACAATAAATCAAACAGACAAAGTTTAAAGCAGTGAACAAAGATATCTAATTTTTCACTTTTCAATATATAACTAGAAAAATTCAACATAACAATGAAGGGGGAAATATACCATCACCACCAACAAAATCGAAAAATAATTAAATTAGATTAGATTAAAAGTTAAAAAATAATGTACACTGGTGTCCAAAATTTAAGCATAATTGGTAATTAAGTAATTATTTTTAAGTAATGAAAGAAATATGAATCGGAATGTGCTGAAACTCCAGGTGTGTAAACAAAATAGTACGCGTCACATATTTTCGCGAAGAGTTTTCCCCGAAATCGAACAGGGGACCGTCAACAAATTGAAAAAGAACGAAGATCTTTTGGATAACCCTGTCAAAACTAATGTAGCAAAAGCGTTCAAACTGCACATTATGATTAATTGGCTTATTGTAATGTACTGTGTTAATTTTTACAAGGATAGCATGTATACTCGTAGAGAAATTAAGATTTTTATAAAAACAGTCCTAAATTTTTCCAAGTTTTTTGCTTATAATTTGCAGAGTTCTTATTATAAAATAATGTTCTTTTCTGAAAATATGACAACCATCATTGTACATAATACCCTGTCATCAGAATTTAAAAATAATAAAAATTGTATGAAAATGAGTATGTTTAGTAAATAATTTTTCATTGCGCATGCGTCAACGATATCAAAATGTCATTTGCATATTATGTTAGCTAAATGTATAGAGCAACTTCTGTAAAAGTTTCAAAAACATAGCTTGAAAATTCTAAAAATGGGAGCCTATAGAATCAACTCAAAATCCGTTATTCCTAAAGGAAGCAAAAAAATCAGGGGTTTTACCTAAATATAGTTGTACGTGCAATATTGTGTAGGTACTAAACAATGGAATATGGATACAGCCCCTCATCTTTTTGCTTCATTTAGGGAATAAAGGATTTTGGTCTCATTTTATCAACGATAATTTTCAGAATTTTTAAGCTATGTTTTTGAGACTTTCACAAAAGTTGCTCTATACATTTAACTAACATAATATGAAAATGAAATTTTAATAGCGTTCACGCATGCGCAGTAAAAAATTATTTAGTAAACCTGCTCATTTGTCATACAATTTTTATTATTTTTTAATTCTGATGGCAGGGTATTGTGTACAATGATGTTTGTCATTTTTTCAAAAAAGAACATTATTTTTTATTAAGAACTCTGCAAATTATAAGCAAAAAACTTAGGACTGTTTTTATAAAAACCTTAATTTCTCTACGAGTATACATGCTATCCTTATAAAAATTAACACAGTACATTACAATAAGCCAATTAATCATAATGTGCAGTTTGAACGCTTTTGCTACATTAGTTTTGACAGGGTTATCCAAAAGATGTTCGTTCTTTTTCAATTTGTTGACGGTCCCCTGTTCGATTTCGGGGAAAACTTTTCGCGAAAATATGTGACGCGTACTATTTTGTTTACACACCTGGAGTTTCAGCACATTCCGATTCATATTTCTTTCATTACTTAAAAATAATTACTTAATTACCAATTATGCTTAAATTTTGGACACCAGTGTATATCACAGAAAAATCAACAGAACAAAAATTTAAGATTAGAATTTTTATTGTATAAATTTATCTAATTATATTTAAAATAAAATATATCCATCTGTATTTTTAATTAAAACCTTTAATTGAATTAATTATATAAAATACCATACAATTTAACATTTTAATATAAAATCGTATGCCCTTAAACCGGATACTTATTGCTAAGCAGATTATTTGATTGAACTGTGCCAAGCAGTTATTGGTATCCGCAAATCAGTAGGCCAAGACTTGAAAATTTAAGTAAAATATATTAGATTCAAACTCCGGTCAGGATACTTTTTCAATCATTTGCAAAAAATATCAAATCGTTTGAATAAACAATTTTATTTTACTTGAGAGAGGTGTAACGAAAAATTAAAAACAAATATTATTGACATGTTTCAATTCCAATCTAATAAGAACCACAATCATAATAAAAATGAATCATAATTTTAGTATGATTATGGTTCTTATTAAATTGGAATCGAAACATATGTCGTGAAATCGTCAATAATATTTGTTTTTAATTTTTCGTTACACCTCTCTGAAGTAAAATAAAATTGTTTATTCAAATGTTTATATGTAAAAGGGGAATTTCTTAAAATCTTGGGATTTAAAAATCTAAAAGATTTAATAACTTTTTATGATATCAAATCGTCAAATGTTGCACTATTATGCAAAAATGCATGAATACAAAATTTATTACGATTATGTATATTAAATTCAGTTATATGGAAATACTATGACTCCATCTTAAATGTGACGTAATCAACATTTCAACTTAATAACATAACCTATCATGGAATATCAATGAATTAATTACATTTGTTAAGATTTAATGGAATGAAACAAGCATTTATTAATTTATTTTTAAGTTTTGATTCGATTTTAATAAAATTTGAAATGACTCGACAAATTTCTTCTACAATTATACATATTAAATTTCAAATCCTTCCGTTTGGAAAATCTCGCGCGATTATATGCAGACAAACGGACAGACTAGACGACGGACGTTTATAGGTGCTACGTATTTATATAATTACTAAATTTCCTCATGGACTATAATGCAATGTAATATTTTTGTGTATCTCTTTAAATGAATTATGAACATTAGATATTTTCTTTTTAATACTGGATAGAGCGTAGTAAATCTCAATAACATATATCAATTAAAGGACAGTCCAACTATAATAACACAAATTCGAGTTAGGACATACAGACAAACCAAATTCATAAATACAATCAACTTTGTTGAAAAGTATTAAAAATTCATTATAGATTGAAATTTAACTTTCAACAATTTATACTAATTGACGGAAGCATACTCAAAAAATTTTGTATAATCCTGTTTTTTATCTACTATCTTTATGTACACACCACTATTTATCTAAAATTTTATTAAGAATGAGACATACGTAAAACTTGTAGTAAACTTCAGCAACATACATTACTTTAATTAGTATACGAAATAGCTTAACATAATTAAAATACGCCGCAAATAATTTTTCCCCTGTGCCATTATGATGTAGAATTCTTTTGTGAGGTTCTATAAATGAATAATAAATATTCTTTGTACAGAATATTCTACATAATGTATGTTTTAGTGCCCCTTTTAAATGTATATCAACTTCATTATATTCGACAGTTTGTAACATAATTAAAATACACTTGAAACTAATTTTTCCCATTGACAATGAAGTAATAATATACTTTCGCCTGTCCTTGTAATTGAACAATACATCCGATTTTCATGGAGTTTGACATGACATGACTTGACAAAATTCGGCAAAGAAGATGTATTTAAAATTTCAAATGATTTGGTTGGATAGTTTTTGTGCTACTACATGCGGATTGACAGACAGACAGACGAACAAGACGACAGCAATAGGTGCTATAAATTTATGTTATTACGAACGGACCGAAAAATAATAAAGCATATCAAATACAGCATTAGAGACCATTTATTGATTTTATCAATCATTTATTTTCCTTACTTCTTTCCCTTTTAGAAGGCAGAAAATAACAATGTAAAAAAATACACCACTCCACGAAAAAAATACTAAAATGATAGTACGTGACCTAAGAACTATTTTTAAATTTAATACAAAACATAGTTTAGAGAAGAGAAATTTTGAGTCACACAAAATTATTTTTTCTAGATTAATGGCAATAGATCATACAAACCATTTATAAAGCCTTCTAAAGTAACAACTACAAAAAATAAAAATACAAATGCAAAACACATATACGAAATACAAAGTTAATTTAGCAAACAAAATCCACAAAGAAAATTCTTTTTCTGAATTCTACATGAAAAATTAAATTTTTCCGAGTAAATCGTTTATCCTCCTGTCAGTTCCGTACTTATTCGCACAGTTGTTCTGCGTTATCTAGCTTTCGAATGCACGGAATTTGTATTAATTTATATACAGAAATCTTCCATGAATGAAAAGTCTTTTTATGTATATATATATATATATATATATATATATATATATGTATATATACAGGGTGTTTCGCTACCAGACCGACAAACTTTCAGGGGTGATAGTAGACATGAAGACAAACATTATTAAATAGGAAACCATGGGGCGCAAACGTCTTCCGTAGGAGCCAGGGGCCATTAAAGTTTAAGGTCCAAAACTTCAAACGATTATAAAAAACGGAAAAAAGGGTGGATTCGTTTGCGGTTTTCGCTAAAATCATTCTTTATATCACGTTTTGTTTGTAAAAAAGTTTTAAAGGTTACGTTCAAAAATTGTCGATAGAGGGCGCTTTAGACTTTAGAGTAACAAACAACTACTTTTTACCCTTATTTTGTGCACGGGGTTGAAATTATTTTAAAGTTTAGGCTTTAACTTAAATTTTAAGCCCAAAATCGGAAACATTGTTATCGGGTAACTAGCGAAAATTTAACTGTGAACAGAGGAGGGGATTTTGAACGCTCATAAACATTTGACAAACTAATCGATTTTATTGCGGTTTGCGTGTAGGTCATTCCCATAGTAATTATTTTATTCAAAATGACATTCAGCATTGGTGTCCCCATTTTTTGTTAGAGGGTGCTTCCGACACATCTCCGAAATTTCAATGGCATTACTCCTGGGTGTTTTACTACCAGACCAACATACTTCCAGGAAGTGTTAGGGATACAAAGATGACTCGGAATCATAATATAATGTAATGTCAAAAATATCTTTTTTACGAGTTAGGGTTAAAAGAAGCAGAGAAAAAAGGCCACTTGATATTTCTGCAACACGTTTTGTCGGAACTTCTGGCAAAAGCACATGTTTCTCTTTCGTTGCGCCACTCTATAGCACGATGGGGCTCCTCCACATTTTACCAATGATGTCCGCAGACACCTCAACGTAACATGTGGACAGCGGTGGATAGGTAGTGGTGGCCCGGTTCGTTGGTCTGCCAGATCATCGCACCTACTTCATTATATCAATTACCTACATTTATTTTATTACTGTATAATTGTTCTGTATTTTTTTAAATAAACAAATTTTGGGTGGGGCTAGTTGAGCTCAAACCAATTAGTAGCTCAACTAGCCCCCCCCCCCACCACCTGGCTCAATCTGAATATGAATCTGTATGGACTTCTTCTGCTGGGATCAAATGAAAAGTTGAATGTATGAGACTCCTGTACCGTCAGTGGAAGACCTGTCAGCTCGAATTTCTGTAGCTGCCAGAAAGCTATCCTAGATGCCAGGAATCTTTCAAAGCGTAAAGAATTGCATGCGACGCTGCTGTCAAGCATGCCCGACTACTTCTAGTCGTAATTTCGGATACCCTTTGAAGTAAAACCTTTAACTAAATTGCTTTCTACCACATTAACGTGTTGCTGTTTCACTACCTGTTTCTGTTGCTTTTTCTCTGCTTCTTTTAACCACAGCATTTTCAATCTTACATTCCTATGAGATTCCGAGTCGCTTTGCATCCCTAACACTTCCTGGAAGTATGTTCGTCTGGTAGTAAAACACACAGGAGTAATGCCATTGAAATGTCGGAGATGTGTCGGAAGCGCCCTCTATCAAAAAATGGATACACAAAAACTGTATGTCATTTGGAATAAAATAATTACCAAGGGAATGAACTACACGCAAACCGCAACAAAATCGATCAGTTTGTATAATGTTTATGAATGTTTAAAATCCGCCTCTCTGTTCACAGTTAAATTTTCGCCAGTTATCCGATCCCAATGTTTCCGATTTTGGGATTAAAATTTAAGTTAAAGTCTAAACTTTAAAATAATTTAAATCCCATGCACAAAATAACGGTAAAAAGTAGTTGTTCGTTACTCTAAAGTCTAAAGCGCCCTCTATCGACAATTTTTGAATGTAACTTTTGTTTTTTTGTTTTTAAAAAATCGTGTTATAAAGAATGATTTTAGTGAAAATCGCAAACGAATCGACCCTTTTTTCCGTTTTTTATCATCATTTGAATTTTTGGACCTTAAACTTTAATGGCCCCTAGCTCCTACAGAAGACGTTTGCGCCCCATGGTTTCCTATTTAATAATGTTTGTCTTCATGTCTACTATCACCCCTGAAAGTTTGTCGGTCTGGTAGCGAAACACCCTGTATATATACCTAAGCGGCCAAATAGTCGTATAAATTTAAAAAATTCATACAACCCGTAAAAATAATCGAAGTGAAAAACGGATTGCAAGGATAGTTGTTTTTTGATAGTATAGGTAAGGCAGGAGAATTTTTTTAACAGGAAAATTTATTCAAAAAACAACTGATAGGTGGCGCTGGAGAACAAAAATCAAAGAAAAGATATGTAAATAAGGAACAGAATGCCTTTAAATCGTATGTTTTGATTGTATGCGTTTCGCATGACTACCCCCACAGTGAATAACACGTTGCAAACGAGTCATAAAACCAGCAGCAACAGAGTGCAACAGTACACATGATACACATGACACCACTCAGCGGATCGTACCTTTCAATTCTGAAATTTTAGGGAAACTGCATCGATATGAAAGTAATTTAAAATATCCCCGTAACCAGAAGTTTTCTGGTTTGAAATCTGGTAACCTCAGAGGCCGTGGGGACTCACTATCCTTTAGCATTCCAGTTTCTTCAAACCGCTGACAAACTTTATGAGGCCTGTCATTGTTAAAGGTTCTTTTTTCAATCCTGGCACTCTTGCGAACTTATAATTTACGTAAGACAATCGTTTCTAAATTTTCGATTCACGTAAAATAAATACACTAAAAAAAAAAAAAAAAAAAAAAAAAAACTCTTCTTCAAACTAAACATCCTTGTTCATATACACGGTTGACAATAGTGAACTGGTATTAGAGGCGAAATACCAGTTAGAGGCGAAAATTTTTATGATAGTTTTAATTACATATTTCCACGGAAGTCGCTCGCATCAGTGCCACCTGTCGGCTGTTTTTTGAATTATTATTTTTTTCATTCATAAAAAATACCCGCAACCTAACGATGCAAAAACTGCAAACTATTTTTTATTTCTTTTATTTTTTCGATGTTTATGTATTTTTAAAGATTTTACGGACTTTTTGCCCATCCTGTATATGTGTGTGCGTGTGAATTTAACAATGATTTTTTTAAAAACGAAATAATTGTTGTTATAAACATAAACGCTTCCCTATTGCGAATGAGAGAGGAGGGGAAATACCTATCTAAAAAAGAAAAATAACATGCCTGAAAAAAAATATTGTTGTATCATTAATGTAGCCAATCATGTATGATATATTAATTTCTCAATTATTAAGAGTACTTATAATTAAATGAACCAAATTAAAAAAAAAATTACAAATGCATTAATAATAGTTTGTGACTTGAGAGTTACTTTTAAATTTAACACAAAACGTACTTTGCTGAGAAAAAAAAAACCCCTATTAAGACGCACAATTTTTTTAAAAAAGAAATACAACAAACTGCACCAAGAAATTTCAAAGCAATTTAAAATGGCAATGACAGAAAAAAAGCATTTTACTGATAAAATCCAGAGACACGACTCTATTTTGAAGTTTATATGAAAAATGAAATTTTCCAAGAGTTTAGTAAATCATTCATTTTTCTGTCAGATTCAAATTTATTCAAGCTGCTGTTCAGTCTTTGTTAAAAGTTTGAATGCTAGGAGATAGGAATTTATAAATCACTCATTCAAACTCACTGTCCCGTTTAATTTTACAAAATTTATGAATGATGATTTCTGAGTTTCTAACATTTCCTCAAAATAAAAAAGTTGTATTTTAGACAATAAAAGGTTGCTGAGGGAACAAGACTTAAATGCAAGATAAATTAAAGGCGCAGTACTCTTTTACTAAAGAGTTTTGTTTATATGCGTATATAATGGGCGTAATTTCATCTGGAGGAACGACGCGCCAGAAATAATCCAGCGTTTGAGCATGGAAATGTGAGATATGATGGTGTAGTGCAAGAGCCGACCGCACATAACCCTAAGTCAGCGAGCACAATAAACAGTCCTTTATATTATGGAAGAGTAGTAATAGAGGAATCTAAATCCACGTCTTCAAATCCACGTCTGCCGGAAGCGAGGTGGTGCATAAGTCAAAAATTAATACCACTAGTATTTGACTCATAAGTTTAGCATTGTGTTTGCCGTACAATCAAAAGTAGGAAAACATGGAAAATTGGGTGCAGGAAAACACAATGCTAATCCTACGAGTCAACCATTAGTGGTATTAATTTTTGGCTTATGCACCACTTCGCTTCCGGCAGGCATGGATCATGAGATTTATCTATTACTACTCTTCCACAAAATAAAGGATTTTTTCTTGTGCTCGATGACTTAGGGTTTTGTGAGGTCTGTTCTTAGATTAGTGGAGGAGTGATGGTCTATGCAGAATACTGCATTGATGGGCACGCCGACCTCCATATCATTCAAAATGGAGCTCTGACTAGTCAGAAATATAGGAATGAGATCCTCAGACCTATTGTAGTCCTTTGAGCTGCTCCATTCATGTTAATGAACGTCAGCTGCAGGACACACCATGTTCACTTAATAGATGATTTTCTTTTCCAGAAAGGAATAGTAGAATTGGAATGGCCAGCGTATTTTATGAATATAAACTCCAATAGAGCATGTTTGAAGCATTCTCGGTAGACAAGTTGCTGGCCACCTACAATCCTCACAAATTATTCAAAACTGGAAAGATCTTTTCAAGAAGAATTAGACTGAATACCCCAGATCCTCATTAATAATCCCTTGACTCCATGTGTCATAAGTGTTCAATTGTTGGCCTTTCGGAGAAATTCTTCTCATATACACACATTGATTTTTTTTCTCACTTTTGTACCCAAATGCTCAATACGATGTATTTTTTCCTGACAAATATGTATGACTGATGTATATGGTTTCGTACATATTAGCCTACCATGTCTATCGATTATTATCAATCATCTAAACCCCAGCCGGAAGATCCATCCACAATTTCAATATCTTTTATTTGTTTTGAGAAGTGTGTAATTAATTTTTACCTTCATAAAAGATGTATTTTTTTCTTTTTCTTATTTTTAATCAATATATTTAATCATACAAAAATTAGTATTAGAAAATCGAAAATCATTTATGAATCCTCTATTATCATTAGACAAAAAGAAAGCATTATGGTATGAAATATTAAAAGTTATCAGTTCAAAAAATTCAAAATTAACATTCTCAAAATTAAGAGATTTATTCTATAAAATCTAAACTAACAGTTCAAGATTTAAAAGAAAGGGGAGGAGGCAAATAAAAAACATTTACCAATTTTGTTTGATTTCACTTTTTTGCTTTCACCAAATATGTTTACCAAAAATGAAAACGTAAATATAAAGCACTGCTTTGAAATTTTATAATATTTAAGAACTGTAAGATCTCTCTCTAATTTACATCGGATGATTAGATGAAACTCGTAGATGCACGTTTCATTCTTACAAACCTGATATATGAATTAGAGGTCTGCACGGGCCGAAATTTCCAGGCCCGAGCCCGGCCCGAAAGTTAAAAATTTGGCCCTGGCCCGTCCCGGCCCGAACGAAAGACATATTGGCCCGACCCGGCCCGGCCCGGCTCTGGTGAATTTCTACAGAACATTGATCTTTACTCTAAGGAAAGAGTTCAGACCAAAGTAACTTAGTCTTATTTTTTTTCTTTCATGTTTATAATCTCTATTTATGCAGAAGTGTCATAGGCTGCGATATTAACGCTTTTAATGGACCTTTGTTTGTTGTATGTAAATGTTTCAGTTATCATTAGTATTATTAATACGTAAAAAAAATCTAAAAAATGGTATATGGTAAAAGTAAAATCTTCTAAGACATTGGAAAAAAAATACGTTCTATTTTAAGACGCCTAGTGATCTACGATTCTTTAAAAGAATAAATTTTAATGTTTAATTGTAGAATAATGACGACTTAAAAGTATACGTCTATTTTGCAAAAATTTTTGGATCAAGCCAAACTTTACGGATTTATGAACAGACTTTTCCACGTCGAGAAAAGGATTTTCATATGGGAAGATTCAACAGGAACTGATTATTTTGGTCCGTGAAGACTAGGAAGAAAGAAATTAGTCTCGGCTTCGTACGGAAAAAATAAGTTAGACTCGGCCCGGCCCGATACTCCAGGGAAAAAAATTAAGGCCCGAGCCTGGCCCGGCCCGAATGCCGTTAATAAGAATCGAGGCCCGGCCCGTGCAGACCTCTAATATGAATATTTTTATCAGTTTTCAAGAATAATTTTTTAAATGGTAGATATACTGAATTATTTTAATCAAATGAATGAAGTATTCCAAAATAATTTATAACCATAGGCTAAATTTCTAACAAAAGAAAAAAATACCGGAGCTATAATATTCTGCAGCAATAACAACTTTAGTTATCCCCTTCCCAGCTCCCTACAATAACATATTTATATTTTCATACATTATTCGCAAATTATAAAACAATGTTGTCTTCACCAAAAGAAATTTTTTAATTTATTTTAATTATACCTAAATTCATTTGCATATAATTAGATCTAATAAATGACAGAGCAAAAATATTAATTGAGGAGTGAAGATTTTTGAGACATCCTTCTGACCAAGGATTTTTTTATATCTTTATATCAACTAATGATATTCAACACATAGCGCTGTGGCTTCTGCGATCAGTATTTATAAAATCCAACTAATATTTAAATATTCACTAAAAATAAAATGTACTGGAGCTGCGCCACTGTGAGAATCAGTGCAAATATAGTGCAACTTGGAACTGAAAAGTTAATTAGAAAAAATATTTTATAAAGATGAAGAACAAGCAGCTTGCAAACATGACATGTGAACATCTATATAGATAGCCATTTCAATGTTTATGACATAATACAAGCCTAAATAAAAATGGTAGATAGATAGGCAATTAATATCGATATTTTTTGTTACCATTCAGAAACCACTGAGAAAAAAACAATTGATTTTACGCAAGAGCGCCACACTATGCCACACATGTAAACATCGTGTAAGCACTTAGCTATGAAAAAACACAAATGACTGAGAATAGTTGGTAAGGAAGAGATGAATTAGGCTTTTGATTTTTAAAAATTTTATTCTCCTCGAATTCGCAGTGCAACATCTATAAGCATCGGAGAATTCCGACCAATGTCCAAATTTTCATTAAAAACAGAAAAATACTCAAAGCTGAGCTCCAGTACGCTGCAGCACAAACTAGGTTGGTTGGTGGTATGAGGTTTTATGGCACAAAGTCACTTAAGGGACATGCTGCATCAAAACTAAATGTACTAGAAATAACAAAAGAGAAATAAAAATGTAAAAGCAAGTTGTATGGGATATCCCATCCAGATGTAGTCAGACTATAGTAGAAAAGTGAAATTTAAATCCTAAAGTCAGTAAAATATAAAGCACACGAATAAAGAGAATAGCCTGATCGGAAATCCCGTCCAGATGTCAATGAGTGTAAAAGAAAACAACGGCAGAGTTAAAAAATATATTATTTGTCAAAGTAAAAATCTGCTTGTTTTAAAAAAAAGTAAAAAGTGCCCCATGAGGTGTTTCCAAAATGAGGTTTCTTAAGATAGGTGATGATGAATTAAAATACATTCTATATAAGTGCCGAAGACCTGGACAGTCAGTTAAGTTATGATGGATGTATCAGGACATCAAAGGGACAGTGAGGACACATGGGTGTATCCTGCCGAAGTAAGAGATGTTTATGTGTGATCCTAGAATGTCCAATTCTCAGACGGGTCCGGTAAAAACTAGGCAAAAATGCCCTGTTATAACTATTTGTGACCACAGAGTTCATTTGAAATTGAACATAATGCTTTGCGAAAGAAATATTTTATGAATCATTCAATTTTTTTTTAATTAAACGAATCATATAAAATATTACTCACAAATTTATTAATAGTTCTCGATATCAAATTCAATGTAATACATAGTTTGGAGAACTGAATTTTTGAATTATACGAAGTTATTTTTTATAAAAAGGCTATTAATCATACCAAAATGTTCAAAAACTTTGCTCTGTGACAACTACATAAGCAATAGTTTCCAAAAAATCGAGAAAGACAACTCTTTTCTGGACCCTTTGTGGAAAATTAATCTTTAGTAAGGGTTAAGTGAATTATTCACTATTCTGCCAGAGTAACATTTATTCACATAGCTGTTCTGTATTATTCAAAGTTCAAATGCAGAAAGTTTGTAAATCAATAATTCAAACTCGTTGCTATTGTATCAATTTTATGAATGAAGAAGCCCGTATTTCTAACATTTGCTGAAAAATAATGAGAGAAACTTCTATTGTGCATAATAAATGATGGTAAGGAACAAAACTAAATTTTATGTATGTCTTTAAAATAATTTTCTGAAAATTTTTACAGAATATTTGTAAATATATTTACGGAAATATTCTTAAATGAACAGTTATTTTTATCAGGTTTGTTATATTTTGAAGTCATTTCTAAAAGGCTTGATTGCGTGTTTTTGTATGTAGGTTTATGAAGTTTATTGCAACGATTTTGTTTTCAAATCAAGTACCACGAAAACGTAAAAGGTAATTAACATTAATAAGATGAATTTTATTTTGCGATGTTCTTGTTGACTGAATTTATTAGAAGCTAGAAAATTGGAGTCCAATGGGAAATGTTGGACATTAATACCCCAGGAAGTAAATCTTCCATCCGGATTTTTGATTCAAGTATAAAAATCCTATGAAAACAACCTAGAAAGAGAGATCAAAGTCATTTAAAATTTCTAAAATGTACAATTAATGCAGATTGTTCAGAAAAACATTTAAAAAATTAACTATAAAAACATGGACTTACGCTGTCAAATTTAATGATTAAAAACTTTTAAGATATTCATCTAAACGTACTACATACATAAAAACAGCATCAAATACACATTAAATTACACCTAACATTTCAGGCATATTCTAAAAGGTCATCATCAGGGGTTTCTTGACCTCAACGGATCTTACGTTACACTACACGCTACACTACACGTTACACTTACAGTGTAATGTAAGTTTCGTTGAGGTCAAGAAACCCTTGATGATGACCTTTTAGAATAGACGTATTTTTAATGTCTGTTTAACACTGTTTTTATGTATGTAGTGCGCTGATGAATAGCTTAAGTGCTTGTAATAATTAAAATTAACATTTAATTATATTAGAAACACAGGCCAGCAAAATGATTCTTCATGTGTACTTCTTGCCCAACCATTTTGGATGTTTCTAATGTTTTTCAGTTTACGGAGGTTAGAAGTGCTGAAATTTCCTTTTAAGACAAATTTTTAATCCACAAAAGTAAATAAAGATCCAGAAAAATCACGAAGCTGAAATTAGGGTATGTATTACACCTATAGTGACACATTCCTCATAAGACCCGCTGCTTTAGATTTCCTCTTTTTTTCTGTGTGTGTGTGTGTAGTACATGCGCTTATTTTTAATGCATAGACCATCAATAGTGTGCTATCATGTTGCTTGTGTCTAATAAGATTAAAACTCGCCAATCGTAAGTTTTGTTGTCTTTATCGGAGTTTCAACGATTTCAGGTAAAATACATGTATGTTCTTATAGAAAAACTCAAATTATGAAATTGTGCGAATATCTAATCGAGTTTTTCAGTAAGCAAATAATGGTATCTTTCTGAAGTCAAGAAAAGTCCCTACCTTTATTCTCGAGCACAGCATTAAAAGATGCACCCTTAATTTTCAAGAAAAAGTTTCATCACAGAGCGCTGTGGTGTATAACAATAAATATTTTAAAATCTCTTCATTTTCGTTTTTTATGTCAATTTTATTTTAATGAAGCACATAAAAATAAACATTGAAGATTGTATATAATAGGGCGAGACTACAACTATTTTTTTTTAACTTAATATGAAATAAAATTTTAAGAATGGTTTTGAAACACGCAAAGTTACTTTTTGTAGAATAAGTGCAATAAATTATAATGACAAATTTGAAGAATCGTGCATTGGCAACTACAGAAAAAATGTGTTTACAAACAAAATCTGCGGCAAATAATTTCTTAAGTCTTTTTAAATGATTAAACTTTTCGAGAGAATAAGTAAATTATCCGTTCTGCTGTCAGATGCATATTTCTTTACGCACTTATACTCTCTTAAAACCTCAGTCACAAAATCACTCAAGTTGAGCCGAAATCTCCTCATCTCACGATTTGAAAAACACCTTCTCGTACAGAATTGAAACAACTCAAGTGAACGAGTTGTTTTTGAACAATTCAAATGTAGATGAGTAATTTAAATCAATACAAAACCCCTGAATGGGTTAAAACACATAAAAATCAACATTGAAGATTGTATACAGGGTGATTCAGCTCGTCGGTGACAAACTTTAAGGATCGATAGAGCACACCTAGACGAACATTTTTGAATAGGGAATGTAGGGTCCCTGACGCGATGGTAAGGCGCTAGGCGCTTTCGAAAATTTGGGTGCCGAAATTCGAAACGTCATAAAAACTAGGGAAATGGTTAGATTTTTTTGCTTGTTGCGTCGAAATGATTCTGTTTGTTTAGACTTTCTTCAGTACCAATTTGATAAGCGTATCTCTTAAAACATGGATAGGGGGCGCTGCAGACTTTGGAGAGCTAGACAACAACTTTAAGCCCGTTATTTTGATAATTTAACACATGCTCGCCAAAGTTTATACTCTAACTTAAAGTTTGAACCCAAAAGTAGAGCCCTGCAAAAAGCGTAAGAGCCGGAATAAAATGTCAAAGTACAGGGTGGTCGAAACTCGAAGGCTCCTAAGAGATAAACAAACAGATTTCTTGACTTATGGCATGCATTTTCATGATTCTGTTTGCTGGGGCTCTCTGAAACTCAGTTGAACGGTACAAAAAGAAACATCGATAGGGGGCGCTTTGGGCAAAAAACATAATTCGTTGACATTTCGGACGCTAACTGGAAACGGGGCGCTACGATCAGTTAGTAATAATGAAAACACATTTTCTACCTCTGCTCAACACTTCTGAATAAATTTAGACCAAAAACATCAATGATACTGGAAATTTATTTACAAAAAATAACACTACAGAAGATGCTCGAAATTTCGACCTTGGGCCATGATGCAGGCTTCGCACCTCCGTCGCATTGAGGAGTGTGTGTTTCCAACAATGCCAGAAGTATCTCTGATCTGCCCTGCAGCTGCCACAATGCGCGCCACAAGTTCTTCAGCACTGCTGACAGGTGTATGGTATACCTCGGCCTTCAGGTAACCCCAAAGGAAGAAATCCAAGCAGGTGAGGTCTGGTGATCGGGCAGGCCAGTGAACTGGACCCCCACGCCCGATCCACCGCTGGCCATACCTTGCGTTTAGATGGAGACGCACGTCGTTCGTGTAATGGGCCGGAGCTCCATCGTGCTGGAACCACATCTGGCGACGCGAACCTTCGGGTACGTGCGCCTCCTCCAGAAGCTGCGGCAGCACTTGATCCAGGAAAATCAGGTAATTTCCACCTGTCAGCCGTTCAGGTAACAAATAAGGGCCAATGAGGCAATCCCCCAGAATGCCGGCCCACACATTTACTGAGAAACGCTCCTGGGCTGCTCGGCTTCTGGTTTCATGTGGATTTTCATCACACCACACATGACTGTTGTGGGCGTTCCACATTCCCTCCCAGCTGAAGGTGGACTCGTCCGTAAACAAAATGCTGTTTACAAAACGGGGATCCCTGGATCTCATCGCCAAGTACCATCTTGAGAATTCCACTCGAGGGCCAAAATCCTGCTCTCTGAGCAACTGCACCCGCTGGATGTGGTAGGGGTGCAGATTCCGGGAACGTAAGATGCGCCACGCAGTTGCTTGCGAAATGCCAACATGTCTGGCGATATCTCTCGTGCTAAGACCTGGGTTGTCCTCAACCAGGTTAAGCACAGCCTCTTCGTTGTCGGGGCTGCTCACTGATCGCTCCCGTTCAGGCCTGCCTCCGTCGAAAGATCCCGTTGTGGACAACCTCTGGTGTACTCGAGCGAAGAAGGCATGGCAGGGGATTTGCCTGTTGGGGTAACGCTCGGCGTACAACCGCTGAGCGGCTCGTCCATTACAACCAGCAGCGCCATACGCCAAATGCATGTCAGCCAATTCAGAGTTTGTGTACCGTTCCATCCTACTACCGATCTGCAGACAAGTAACCCGAAGCTTAAGTAGGTACCGCACGTTCAAAAGACGTGTCTGCGCATACAACTACGTCATCTCGCGTTGTCGTCTACGCATTACGTATCTTTTGCATATCGATATGGTACGATATCTTTTGCATAAATCAGTAAAAAGCACCTTATGTAAATTTTATTGCGCGCATTGTGCATGATTGAAACCAGCTATGTTTGTTAAAAAAAAAAAAACAAACTGCAGTTTTAATAGCTTCTTATGATAAGTAAATTACTCTCTTGTTTTGTTTCTAACTGATCGTAGCGCCCCGTTTCCAGTTAGCGTCCGAAATGTCAACGAATTATGTTTTTTGCCCAAAGCGCCCCCTATCGATGTTTCTTTTTGTACCGTTCAACTGAGTTTCAGAGAGCCCCAGCAAACAGAATCATGAAAATGCATGCCATAAGTCAAGAAATCTGTTTGTTTATCTCTTAGGAGCCTTCGAGTTTCGACCACCCTGTACTTTGACATTTTATTCCGGCTCTTACGCTTTTTGCAGGGCTCTACTTTTGGGTTCAAACTTTAAGTTAGAGTATAAACTTTGGCGAGCATGTGTTAAATTATCAAAATAACGGGCTTAAAGTTGTTGTCTAGCTCTCCAAAGTCTGCAGCGCCCCCTATCCATGTTTTAAGAGATACGCTTATCAAATTGGTACTGAAGAAAGTCTAAACAAACAGAATCATTTCGACGCAACAAGCAAGAAAATCTAACCATTTCCCTAGTTTTTATGACGTTTCGAATTTCGGCACCCAAATTTTCGAAAGCGCCTAGCGCCTTACCATCGCGTCAGGGACCCTACATTCCCTATTCAAAAATGTTCGTCTAGGTGTGCTCTATCGATCCTTAAAGTTTGTCACCGACGAGCTGAATCACCCTGTATATCAATGCGTGACTACTAAACTATTTTTTTAATTTATTATGAAACTTATTTTTGAGAATGGTTTTGAAACACGCAAAGTTACTTTTTGTAGAATAAGTGCGATAAATCATAATAATAAATCCAAAGAATCGTGCATTGGCAACCACAGAAAACAAAGTGTTTACAAACAAAATCTGCAGCAAATTACTTCTTAAGTCTTTGTAAATGATTAAACTTTTCAAGGGACTATGTGAATTATTCATTCTGCTGTCAGACGCACATTTCTTCACGCAATTGTACTGTAGTATTCAAAATTTAAGTGCAAATAGTTTCTAAATCAATAATTCAAAGCTTATAGTTCTCTTACATTTTAGAAATTTTACGAATAACAATATCTACTTATCTAACAGTTTTTGAAAAATAGTGCAAAGTTGTACAAAAGATAAAAAATGATGGCAATATAGATCCATGTATGTCTATAATATTTTAATGTTATTATACATACAGCATAGCTGCCAACTTTTACGCATTTTTGCTACCACTAAAATCGTACAGCGATATTCTATTAGTTTAATCTTAAGATTTCGACGATTAAATAAGACAATATTTACTATAATACTTTTGTGGTAGGATAAATGCGTGATTGTTGGCAGCTATGCATACAAAGATAAAAAAAATTTTTGAAGCCTTTATAAATTATTTCAATGAAGCACATAAAAATCATCAATGGAGATTGTATATAACAATGCGTGACTACAAAATTATTTTTTTTTATTTAATATGAAATGTATTTTTGTGGATGGTTTTGAAACACGCAAAGTTACTTTTCCAAGAATAAGTGCAATAAATCATAAATAACAAATTAAAAAAACTGTGCATTGGCAACTACAGAAAAAACGTCTTAACAAACAAAATCTGCAACAAATCCTTTCTTAAGTCTTTGTAAATGATTAAACTTTTTGAGGCACTAAGTGTATTATTCATTCTGCTGTCAGAGACACATTTCTTCACGCAATTGTACTGTACTATTCAAAGTTTGAATGCAATGAGAATGGTTTTTAAACATGCTAAGTTATTTTTTGTAAAGTAAGTGCAATAAATCATAATGACAAATTCAAAGAATCATACATTGGCAACTACAGAAAAAAGTGTTTACAAATGATGTCTGTAGCAAATCATTTCTTAAATGATTAAACTTTTCGAGGGACTAAGTGAATTATTCACTCTGCGTTTAGATACCCATTCCTTTACGCAATTGTACTGTACTATTCGAAGTTCAAATGCAAAAAATTCTAAATCAATAATTCAAAGCTTGTAATTCTCTTCATTTTTGAGATTTTAAAAAATGACGATGTATACCTACATAACAGTTTTCTAAAAATAGTGGGAAGTTGTACAAAAGATAAAAAATGATGGCAATAAGGGTCCATGTATGTCTATAATATTTTAATATTACTATACAAATATAAAAAAAATTGGAAACCTTTATAAAATATTTCAAAATTTTTACAGAAATAAAATCGAAGTGAATCGGTGAAACAAAAAGTAAAACTTAGATGGAGGGCCCTAATGGATAGAAATTTTAGTGGCATGGTCTATAACATGAACCAAGGACATTTTCCAGCAGGCGACGAGGCGTCAAATCTGTAATGGTTTTGGTGGAATTCGGCTCCAAGTTGTTGACCTCTTTGGATATTTTAAAAGAAAAACAAAATTCTGAAAAATATCAAGAGACGCTGAACCAGCTTTTTTGTTCCCATTCGATGACACATTAGGGGATCCTGGGTGAATCTTTCAACAAGATAATGTCTTAAACTACATTTCACATTTATTATCTGTTTTTTTATTACTTTTATTTCAAATAATAAATAACAGTTTATGGAAAAAAATTCCCTTACCGCCTCCCGAACCCCCCCCCCCCCCGAAAAAAAAGTTCGCTTAGAATAAGATCTTTAATGACCGGTTTTCTTAATTTAAATCTTATAATTTTTTTTAATTCTAAACTGTTACTGTACAGAGGTGTGAAAATTATTAGAATAATTGTGATTTTTTCAATTTTTCTTGATTAATATTGCATATACTTGAAATTTTTCAAGAAAGGTAATTTGTTTTGTTGGTCTAGTCAATTTTGAACTCCTTTAAATTACTTTTGGGGATAAAAAATTTTTAAATATTGCCATTTTTTAAAAAGAAAGGTATTTTATCCAAAGTAATTAAATTGTTTCCATTGCATAAATAGTTAATTTGATTAGCAAACAAATGTAAAATTCAATTTAAATTTTGTCTGCTTGCTGTGTTAGTATGTTTTTTTCCTTTCTTGAGTTAGTATTAGTATTAATTTATTTTTAAAACAAATTTTTTTGCTATTTTGATTAGCTTATGCTAATTGACAGCTTTTTCTCATTTGTCAAAGGATTATTCCATGATTAAATGTAAAGCAAGTGATGTTTCTGTTAGAAGACTAGCTGTGATAAAGTGTCCAATTCAAGAAATAACGATTTAGTGCACGAAATCGCTAAAAAAAAACAGAAATTTTGCAAGCATCTGTGTATAGAATATAAAAAGTTTTGAGCTCCAAATGTGAATATGAAACTTTTAGAATAAGGATATGTGGAAGGATAGGTAATTTTACTGCAAAAATAGAAGAGAAATTAATTAAAATTGTTAAGGCTAACAGAAGAGCAACTAGTCATAAACTAAAAATCTTTTTGCAAGCGTATGGAATAAATGTATGTGATTCTTATATTCATAGAAAGCTTAGCTCAGCTGGATTCAGTGCTCGTCATCTTCGAAAAAGGTTAAAATCACATCCTCTAAGGCAAAGAAGAGATTTGCTTGGGCAAAAGTTGTGCAATAACAATTCAGAAATGACTGAAACAAGTTGAGAAATATTAATTTTCCCTTAATTAATCAATTAAACTTAAGTTGTTCATTTCTTTTCTTGAAATCATGTTTTTTGCATACTGGCTAAAGATGTAAAACTGTTTTTAAATTTCTTTGTAAATTTCTTTATAAGAATATTTCTCAACAAATTACATATTTTAAGGAATTGTTTACCTTTTAGGTATGTTTTTCTGATGAATCAATATTTGCCATATCAGAAAAAAGCACTCAGTATCTCAGGATTAGTACCAGTGAAGAATTTTTCCACAATTGCATAGTACAAACAGTTAATCATCCTACTAAATTAATGGTTTTGATGTGATGCTTTCTTAGGGTACTGGACTTTTATATGTTGTAGAAGGCAATATGAAGTAGTAACATTGTGAAAAAGTGCTTGAACAAAGTCTAATTCCACAATAAAATGGTTTCCAAATGGAGACTTCATTTATAATGGAGTTCCGTGCCATAAAGCTTCATCTGTGACCAAATTTTTCGATGCAAAAATATAAAAAAATTTCCATGGCCTAAAAATAGCTTAGATATGAATCCCATAGAGAATCGTTGGGGCATTGTAATTAAAAATTTAAAGAATTGCAGCATCACAAACAAAAATGAAAGACTCGTGTAGAAAGACTCATCCGAATTTGGCACTATGGCAATGAAATGCAAATGAATAGCTAAAAATTTATACAAAGTATGCCAAAACATACCAAATCTTCAATAAAAAGTGTGGAATGCACACTAAATAATAAATATATGAATATTTAAAAAATAATGTATTATACTTTTAATGTAACAAGATTTTATTAAAAAATTCGCAATTATTCTAATAATTTTCACACCTTTGTATTTATTGTCGTTGCTGTAATTATAGTTTTATCCACGATTACAATATCAGCTCTAAATTTGAACTACTTTTCTTTTAGAAACAATAAGATTGAAACGTATTTTGTCCTTTTTTTCTCTCTCTCTTTTTTCTAAAGTGATTGTTAAGCATGTCAGTTATTAATAAGTGAAAAAAAAAACCAAAACACTAAAAAAAAAACTAAATATGAAAACTTGGATTATCGAAGTTATATAAGTAAATAAAATCTTACAAATCAGAGAAAGAACTACAAAATTTTCGGAATATTTTCATAACTAACAAAATTCAATAGATCATTATACATAAAAGTTTCCTATGTTACGTGAAATATTTCTTTAAATGAGAAAAAAGAAAGTAATTTATTTTATTGATTACTTTCCAACATTCTTTCGCTTCAGAATCTTACCTAAGAAACAGGCCCTTTTTATCGGATGGGCAAATCGGGACTTTGCCCATGAATCTCTGACTTCAAGGGGCCCCCAAACCCATATATTAAATAACAAAATATTTATTTTTTCCCAATTTCAACTCTGAAAATTTTCAAATAAAAAATAAAATTTTAATTTTTAAAAGATTTTACCTAACTTTTTGAAGAACAAATTTAATTTTTAACTCACAGAGCTCAATGCTTTTGCAAAGCTAATCTCAAACTCTATTAAATAAGAAATAATATTTTGAATTTAAATCACATCTGAATTTTAGTGACTGAAAATGATCAGTATGTGTAGCGCAACTTAAAAAGATGCAAAATAAAGTAACTTGATTAACTCGCATTTATATGTTAGAGTATTTGACACTCTTCCATAAATTGAAGTCATTAAATTCATCTTAAAAAAATATAACAAGTTGCTAAAGTTATATAAAAGAATTTTATTTTGCATAAAAAAAGATATTTTGAAGAATAAAGGTATTCAATTTAGAATTGACTAAGAATTTTCTCCAATTTAAAATTGAAGAAGCGAAAATATTGTTTATGTATTACACACATGACTTACCATCAGGTTCCATTTGAATAATGTTGCAACAAATTGGTTCAAATGGGATCCCCCTAATTTATGTTTGCCCAGGGTTCCCCATTATCAGAGCCTGCTAAGAAACTTATATATCTGCAATTCTGTAAAATAATCTTTGATTTAAATTTAATCACGTACTTGCATTGATTTGAAATCCCCACTAATTATCCAAAAACTTATTTGCGGCAATATTTATTTGTACGAAATCCATTTCGAAAATTATCTTACTTATCGTTATCTAAATTTTTACGTAAAAGTTACCGTAAAACACGTTATGTATTTCCTATCTAGTTTTTCAGTTACACAACTGAACATAAATCAAAACCAGAAATTTGTATGCGATCGCATGCGTCAAAATGAATGGTTAATCATTTTTCTTATTTTGTATTTGTTGAATATGTTACATTGTAAATTAGAGATGATTAAAAGATGTAAAACGAGGAAAACTATTCATTAGATTGTTGCCGTGTTTCATTTTAGCTAGTATTGGCTCGATAATTCTTAATTAGGATAAATGTTTCAGTTTCATTTATTTATTTACTTAGCATAAAACTTATTCATTAAATAAACAGTCATGAGCGAGTGTTATTTACGCTCAGAGGTTTCCGCACAGTAAATATATAAACTATTAACTATATTATGTATTTTTAAAATCTTTGCTAAAGAAATAAGTTACGATTAAAAAGTATACAACGCAGGATTGGATATAGAGTTGTATGTACTACAAAAGTATCGAATGTCTATACAATAAAAATTCAAAGGGATATGCAAACTAACCAATATCAGATATTGCTATTCTGTATAAATCTTTTTAAATCATATTTTAATTTGTTTTCTATTGTTTTTGTATTTTTTTGTTGACTTAATTTGGTACTGACTATAAAAATACTGCATACTCAAACTTCATTTAGCATCTCATGAAATAAAATTCAACGTAATAATAACCTTTTGTTTTTACAATGTAGCTAAAATAAAACTCTTATTTCAAGTTTAATCTCGAGATTGTGCTAAGCGCGCTTGGAAAGTGTGTTGCAAAATGCACAGCACCACCATAAATACTGTATCTGGCATGTCTTTCCTGATACGTTTTAATTCTAGAATGGCCGGGAGTTTTAGTAAGTTTTAAAAATATATTTAACACCAGAATTTTGATTTAAAATAGTCAAAATTTTTATTTGACGTTCCTCTTTTTTGTACCTTTTAAACATTTTTTATAATAAAATTTCTAGTTTGAACCATAATATGTCCATATGATAGCAGTCAAAATGACCGCTCACGGCCATTCTAGTGTTGATTAACTTTTAAAGACACAAGAGGTGTACTGAAAGATCCACTCAATGAAAGCTGGTTGTGATTACCATATTATTTATCTGATTAATCCATTAACACCCAATGGCATATTTTTAGATCACTAGAATTAGTGGCAAGAAAGCGTCTTTCATGTCAGTAAATATAAAGATAAATCTATACTCTTTTTCACAAGACAAATTTCTTCATTAAATAACTTAAAAAATACTCTTTTTTAAAAGAAATCTGAAATTTAAATTTTAACGAAGAAAATAATTAGGGCATTATTGGGTTAAATCTAGTTAAATTAGTCTGTTTTTAACAATTTGACGTTTACTGTTTTTGGACTGTTACTGGGGATTTTATTACATAAATGTATCATTAAAAGTTGTTACCTAGGTTGCTACATAAAGTACGATGGTACATAAAGTACGCAGCACCTGGCATTATGTATGTCCAAACCGCCCGGGTTAATATCTCGCCTAATTTCCAAAGTTTTTTTTTTCAAAAATCATTATCAAAAATGCTTTTACATTTTTTTACGATTGGTTTCTCCAGCACTCATCAGCACTTTTGCTGGATATCCATAAATCGAAGTTTGTGTGTAGCGGAAAAATACTATTTTTTTTTTCAAAAACTATGTGACGTAGAATGATTACTGTGGTTTAAATTGATGTTCATTACCTCTAGTTTTTTAATAATTTTAATTTCAGTAGATTCAGAAATAGATAAGGGGGAAAATATTTTATCCGACATTTACGACGATCCAATTTCTGAAAATATAATGCCTAAAATTAAAAGATATGTATTTTTGAGTTCAGAATTACAAAAACCTTCACACGATATACAAAGATTTTTTTTTCAAGTAATTTAATTGAGTCCCCTACATTTTCCCTAAATATATTTGTAAATTAATAGAAGTGATGTTTAAAAATCTGTAAACAGTTCCCCCAATTTGAGCTTTACGCGTTCCGCAATTTATGAGTAAAATAGCTTGAAAGATAGGCTGACAGAGAAAGGAGTGATCTTATAATGGTTCTATTTTTGTTTTTTAAGTAAACCTTAAAAAGGTTAGTAAAATTAGATATACATGTAGACATTGTATATACATGTAGATCATTCAATTATTTATATATATTTTTTAATTAATGAAAATTATTACTTATATTGGTCGAAAATGACAATGCATATCAAAAGTTTTTTGAACTAGATAAGAATTCGACTAAGTTAAAAGCTGAACATTTTAAAAATACGTAGCTTTTTTTTGGTGAAAAATCTTGTTGTAATAAAAACAGTTATTTTAGCACTTAGATGATAAATAGTCAAATGTTTTATGGCTACAAATGTATATAACAATTAATAAAGCTAAAAATGTGCCTAATCGGGCTAATAAAAAAGTCTCATTCAGTAATGAAACTGCAACAATAAAAAATTTTAAATACAAAACTATGAAAATAAATTTAAACTAGTTGGATGTGGTAGACTAGAAAGTTTCTTTTATCTCATCCATGTTAAAATTTCAAAATTCATTACCACATTGCCAAAATTAAATGACAATCAATGTCCATCATGGGAATTCTAAAGATATGAAATTCTGTGCATTAGTTCTTGAGACATTTTTATTGTTAAAATAATGTAAATCATGCAAAGTACAGCATAGCAGCACCACTTGCTGGGTGATTTATACTGAAATCTAATTTGCAAGAACTTATGTCAGCATCTAATTGAATCTAAAGTTAGATGAAAATTCATGAATTACTTCTTGAGATGGGGCTACGGCAAAGATCGTCAAAAATGCAGCATAGCAGTGCGACCTGTTGGAAATTTACTCTAAAATGTAAATCACATCAAGTCATATCAAGAAATAACTGAATTTGAAGTTTTGTGAAAATACGACATTATTTGTAGAGATAGGATTAATGCGAAAATCTTTTAAAAATGCAGCATAGCAGACTCATCTCTTGACCGATTTACACCAAAAGATAGAAAACATTAACTCATGTCAAGGATCACTTAGTCTGAAGTTTGATAAAAATCCTTGCATTAGTTCTCCAGATTGAGCTATTGAGAAAATCCTGAAAAATGCAGCAATAGACGTGCCACCTGTTGAGCGATTTACACTAAAATACAAGAGGATATCAATTCAATGTCATGGACTGACTTAATCTGAAGTTTGATGACAACCCATGCATTAGTTCTTGAGATAGAGCATTGTGGAAATCGTGAAGAATATTGCATAATAGCAGCACTTGTTGAACGATTTTCACCAAAAACTAACCAGCACCAATTTATATAAGGAACTAACTGAATATAAATTTTTATTAAATTCTGTGGATTATTTCTTGCGATAGAGGGCCCACAAAATATTTGCCACATACAGACAGAATCACAGACTCACAGACAGAGATGAGTTTTTTTATATCTCTGACCCCTAAAACGTGTAAATCCGTCGAAAACCTGAAGTCGAAAAATTTTACGAGTCCTATACTTTCTTCTTGTAAAGATAGAAGAAAGTAAAAAAATAATAAAGAGTGAAGTATACTGTGGGTGCAAAATGATAGCAACAATACAATAACAAAGAAATTGGGTCGCGTTAACTATGCAAATGTATAAATATTTCTGTTAAAATTAAATACATAATGTAAAATTTGGTTGGTTGGTTGTATAGGGTTTAGTGGCACAAAATCCCTTGAGGGACATGCTGCGCCAAAACAAAGACTATAATGTAAAAGTAATCGTTTACTAAAAATTGTATATATATTTTTATTATATTGAAAAATATGTATTTTGCTAAATTTAAGCAGGAAAAAAATGATAAGAGCGCAGTAAATATTTCGAAAGCCGCGGAACATGATAGGCGGAATTTTTTGTCATATCATTTAAAAGAGATTTTAAGCATATTCGTTTTATTCGAAAAACATTAGGACTACAGGATGAATCAGATTATTTTGTGACTTCAAAAGAGGACAGATTCTAGCTTATATCATCATCGGAATGTCAATTCAAAGAATTGCTGATAAAATTAAGTACTCAAAAACTGTTATTTTTAAGTTCTTACAGAATCCAGCTATTTATGTTACTATAAAAGTTATAGTGAAGCTGAAAATTCTTTCGGTAAGATCCAAAAATTTGATTGTTTGCATGTTTTTAAGAAAAAAAGGGCTCCAAGGAAAACTGGAAAGCAGATAAAGAAGCTAACATAAGTATTGACAGAATGAAGATGAATAAAAATTTGGGAATTTCTTAAAATTGTAAAATCATGTCTGTGTCCACGTTTAACATCTGGGAATAAAATTGCCTGCATTCCGTTAGCACAGAAACACCTGAAACAACAAACTAATTGGTCTAAAATTATCTTCAGTACTTGAAAGAAGTTAAGTTTCGATATTCTGAATGATATTATTTAATAATAGCATGATCTTCAAAAGAAAAAGCCCTTGTTTTCCACGCGTCAATTAGGTGGAGGTCCTCTAAAGTTTTGGAGTGTTTTTTTTTTTTTTCTCGTAAGATAAGCGTAGAATTTTGTTTTCAGATGCTAAACAAAATTGGCATACTTTACATATGGCACATTACTACATATTAATATAAATATTAAATATGTTAGCATGTTATTTGTTGAAATTGGGTGAAAAATGGCCAACTTTAAATTTTTTTTCAAAAAGGCAATGCCTAAATTCACTCTAAAAAAGGCACAAAGAAATGGTTTGTAGACCTTCAAACTTGACTGGGCAATTAATGGACCAAATCTAAATATCACTGAGAACGTTTGCAATATATAATGAAAATTGGTCAAATTGTGAAATATAAATCGAAAGTAGAATTAATATCTGGAATGCAATAGACATTACGTATTTTGTTCCTGCAATAAATTCGAAGCTATGTAAACTCTATGCTACAATATTATATTGAAAATATTAAACACAAAAGGAGCCCGATTCACATGAACTATTTCCATAATTTGCAAAAATATATTCCGTTCTTATCATTTTTCTCCAAGTGGATAACAAATACAAATGCAAATGTATTACAATATATTTGTAAAAATTGCCTTAGAATATTTTCTAAGTGTTTATAATGACTACTTATTTTAATAAATTATATCCATATGGTTTACATGTGGATTAATGTAATGATATTTTTTATTTAATCGTTACTATCATTTTGAACCTTAGTATGTATTAAATTACTCCAAACACATTTTTCTCTACGTTTATTTATATTAATATTTATATGTACGAATTCAACACTTAGCATTTTGTTACTTATCGGTATCATAATTTTCACGTAAGAGCTATACAATTCCAATTCAGTTTTCAGTTGCACAGTACAATTTGTTCATTTCAAAACAAGAAATTTGTATTCTTCTGCATGCATCAAAATAAATGGTTACTCATTTTTCTTACTTTGTGTTCGCTGTATATGTTACAATGTAATTTAGAGATGATTACAAAATGTAAAATAAGGAAGACTATATTTCATTTTAGATATAATTTGCGCGGAGATTCTTAGATATGACTGATGCTTCCATTTAATTTATTTATTTGCTTAGCATAAATCTTATTCAATAAAAAAACCTACTAATGGTGGATATACATGTGAATAACTTAGTATTTAAATCTTTTTAAAATAAAGTATTCGTTATTTCGGAGAAAATGACTAAGTATGTCTCGAGTTCTGTAAACTGGGTAGAAATTCAATTGTGTTAATGAGTTAAATATTTGAAAATGATACAATATTTTCCTTGGTGAAAAAGCTTATTATAATAAAAGCTATCTTTTTAGAATGTAAAATAGAAATACCTAACTAAATAGGTTATATTTTATTGTTTGAATTATAATTGTATCAAAACAAAAAAACAATTGTGCGATAGGAATGTCTGCACCAAAAAGCAATCTAAATAGATATTTCTTTAAAATCACCAATTATCTCTAGTGGTGCACTGACGATCTCTATAAATAAACAGTACGATTTTTCATGTCATTTAACAAACAGATTTTCTGCGTCAGTATTTTTTACGCACTCATCATACTTGATTTTACTTGTAAGAACCGAAACCTATGCTTAAAACACCATTAAAAAAAGTAACTAAATAAAACGAGCTGGCGTCGTCTTTTTTCTTTGTGCCTGAAGAAGAAAGGCTGAGTTCTTTCGAAAGGGTGGGTGGCAAGGTTGAAATAGAAGATAAGAAATAAGAAACAAGTTGAAAAAAAAAACAACCATTAGGAAAGAGGAAATAAACAGCCAAAAGAAAAACAGAAAACAACATCCAATCACAGAAGAACATAATCAAAACAGAACATAAACTAGAAAGGTAATTAGTTACCAAATTTAAAAGAAAATAAATAAAGAAAAATAAAGTAATATAAATTATAAAGAAAATTATAATAAAAGAAAAACTTACACATACATATAAAGTATGGGAGCGTACGACAAAATTAAATAAATTAAACAAATAAATATGAAAACTAATTTAATGGGAAAATATTTTATATGGTAGGACTCAAAAGGTTTAACCAAGGTACAAAGAGCATTGTGGAATAAAATTTATCATTAAAAACAACTTCATGATTAAGATAAATAACTAAATTTTCATGTAAATCCAAGATCAGAGGTACCTAGAGAGGGAGATACCTAGAGAGAGAGATATTAAAGATAATTTTAGCAATTTTAAAATGAAAACATCGGCCGGAATCCAAAGAATGCTTGACAGTAAAAGATTTAGAAATTTCTTGATTATTTACATAACAAGAATGTTCTTTTAAGCGGATTTCGAAACTTCTTTTAGTTTGACCAATATAAGAAAATTGCCATTACAAGACAAGTTGTTTCAAAAACTTAACTTAGTTCATTGTATGTAAAGATATAATTTCTTTAAGGATTTTTTCACTTACTTGATGATATGATAGAAACGAACTTCAAAAACATATTAGCTTCGGAAAATAGGTTCTCAATGCAGGTGACTTTGTTTTCGACCAAAATAAACTCGTCTAAAAAATGTGCGATCAGCCTCTATAGAACGTAATGAAAGTGTCAAATTATACTTGCCAATCTCCAGCTTTCTATTAAACGAAAAACAGGCTTTCATCCAGAAAGTCACTAAACTAAATATTTATTGCTCCTAAGGGGGTAGTTATTAGAAATCTACGTGCTTTCTTTTTATGAAATAAAATTTCTGGTTTAATGTATGTTTTATTGATTTAAAAAAGTAGGATGTTGGCATGTGTGGTCAAATTCATTATTCGATGAGCATTTTGTAATACATACCCAGTTTTAGTTTCATTCCACCTTCATTACAAATTAATCGTAAAAAATAATGAAACAAATTACACAAATTACAATATGAATTACAATTTTCAAAAAAATTCTATCATAATAAGATAATCCAATTTGTCTTGAAAAAATTTTTAATTAAGAATGTTCGTAGAAAAAATTCAATTATACTAGTTTACAAAATTAAACTTTTTGTCTGTTGCCGCGAATTCTGTGATTGATAATGTTCACATATGACTTGTTTTTGTCAAATCTAACCGAAAAATCTTTTGAACAGCTCGAGTTACTTTGTTTTTTATTTTTATCATTTATGCATATATATTAATCGATAACAGACGTATTTTATTATTTTAATATTAGTTTCTCAAGTTTTTGCGTCATCAGTAGTTCAAGGATACGTTGTTTAAACAATCCAGATAATTTTTGCTATATATGGGGCGAATATGTGTTTAACAATTGCAGAAAAGTTATATCAGAGTTGGTGAAAAATACCTATTTTGAGTATTTTGGGATGCTCTTGGATAGAAATGAGAAGTCTGGACTTCTAATTGCGTTTGTAAATCGTGTGTGGAATATTTAAGATACGTGCCTTTAAATTTGGAACACCGACTGTTTGGCAAGAACCACGAAATCATCTCGAAGACGGTTATTTTTGTAACATGAACGTAAACGGTTTGAATACTAAAAATCGAGCTAAATGGCACTACCGAAGTACTAATTGTGTTCAACGTCCAGTGCAGCGTTTATCTGACTCTTTAGAATCTAAAAATATACCTAAACCATTAAAACAAGTTATTGAAGGACCAGGCTCATCACAAAATGTTGCAGATTTTGAAGGTATGTCAAATGAGCCAAAATGCTTTCCCCAAAATGAGTTAGATGATCTTGTAAGAGATTTAAATCTTTCTAAACAAGCTTCAGAATTGTTAACATCAAGATTAAAAGAAAAAAAATTGCTTTCCTCAGATAATAAAATAAGTTTTTCAGAAATAAAAAATCTGAAAACTATATTGAACTTGTAGAAGACTTTCTGCTACAATTAAAAAATATGGGGTGCAATATAAGAATAAAATTCCACTTCCTCAGTAGATACCTGATTAGATTTCCGGAAAATTTAGGAAATATGAGCGAAAAGCAGGGAGAGCGTATGCACCAGGACTTACTTGTCATGGTAGAGTTCTATTAGGGTTTCTGGGATACAAATATGATGTCTGACTATTGTTGGTCTCTGATACGTCATTTTCCAAAGTCTACACGTCGTCGGAGAAGAGCTTAAAATTTTTAGAACTCAATGATTAATTATTTTTTTAGCAAAGTTTTCCTTAGTAAATACATGTTTTTTCTGTTTAATACCTGCATAGCTAAAACTCAGAAACTAGAGCTGATTAAAATATTCTAATTATATTTTTGAAAATAGCATATCATATGTAGTCAGCAACAGCTAAAATTTTTTCGGCAACAGATGTACTGTAAACTAGTGTTATCATTAAATGCAAACTTGAAATAAGAATCCTTTTCTCAAATGAATTGTGTAGCAGCAAATAAGCCAATTTTGAGTGGTGAATCGTGAGAGGATTCTGAGTGTGCTCCAAAAATATCATTCAAAATCTTGCAAGATGTTACGATTTCTGAAAACCTCACAGAAGAAACTCAAAACCATAGTACCGTTTTGAAAAAAAA
Source organism: Maratus speculifer (assembly GCA_964019185.1). Classification (NCBI taxonomy): domain Eukaryota; kingdom Metazoa; phylum Arthropoda; class Arachnida; order Araneae; family Salticidae; genus Maratus; species Maratus speculifer. Next base: position 134,417,517 of record OZ025291.1, read on the forward strand.
AAAATGAGACAGTTCATTTAGAAAGTACATAGAATCTCTTTTATCCACTCTCACAGTAAACCAAGTCTGTAGACTTTTGACATATGTATGAGAAATTATGTGAAAATAGATTTGGTTTATTGTTCTACATTGACAAAGTGGATAAAACAGATTTTATGAACCATCTAAACAGACTCCCTCCCTCCCTCTCTCTCTCTCTTTCTCTCTGTTTTTTTTTTTTTTTTTTTAATGAAGTTAGTCTACAATTGTTGTAAGCCTCTCATATAACATTCTTTTAAGGTAATTTCATTTAATACTGTATATATTTTTAATTACTTTCTTTAGATTCCTTTTTAGAGTACTTTTTCTTAGAACTTATTCCCTGAATTTGTGCGAAAAGAACAGATTCTCTATAAATCTTCTGTAGCATTTGTTTCAATTGATGATTTTTTTCAGGAGAAAGCAAAATTTTCACTAGGCAAGTGTATACTGCTTATTGCGTGTTGCTTCTATTGTTCCCTTAGGCGATACTGTATCGTTAAGGTATCGCTATTTTTGTGACTGCTGCTGATATACAACTGGTTATAAATAAATTTTTACAAAAATGTATTCATTACACATTAACATAATAATGGAACATAAAAGTAAATTTATGGAGAACTAATTATGTCAATGAAAGAATTGTGATAATTTTTCTATTCAACAGCTCTTGGACATTTTCCTCATCAAAGTGGAACCGAAATTTCAATAAGCAAAAATTTAGAAAATGCAGAAATAGAAAGTAACGTTAAAAAAATTTTTAAGAAGATTTTGAAAAATTAAAATTTGAGAAATATTGATCCAGACATCAATGGAATTATGCAGAGTGTAGCGACTATTAAAAAATAAAATTCTGTGTTAATGTGAAATGTACTAGAAAAAATCTATGCAATTGTCAATGGCTAAATTTTCGTTCGAGTAATTTTATAAAAGTGCAAAGAAAAAATGTATAAGTGTTTGCAAATCTATAAAAATGTTGCATAATCTGAAATATATATGTATACAATAAAAACTTGCGAGTTTTCCAGATTAAAAAAAAAAAAAAAGTTTTTTGTCTTTAGGAACCTGGTGAAACAATTTACTTTCGTCATTCGTAGAAGCATGTATAGTTGGTTGGTTGGTTATATAGGGTTTTATGGCGCAAGGTCCCTTTTGGGACATGCTGCGCCAAAGAAGCATGTATAAAAACAAATTTTCCTTTGCTGTTATGGACTTTTCAAAAACGTTTTCGATTAGATTTTATAAAAACAAAATTTCCTTTGCTGCTATGGACATTTCAAAAACGTTTTCGAGTAGATTTCGAGTAGTGCATAGTTTTTTTCAAGCTGCGTTACAGGTTTATAAAATGCTATCAGCTTTCACTTAAAGGTCTTTGGCTGTGTAACGGAATTTATACATGCTCTGTAATGTATATATGTTACAGGCCAAATCCGATTTTAAGCCAAACTATATTGGCCTAGGCCGAACTAGTTTATCCTAACGCCCATCGGATAAACTATTTTTTCCTAGACCAAACCGGTTTATCCTAACGCCCATCGGATAAACTAAATATTCCTAGGCCAAACTAGTCTATCCTAAGGCCCATAGGACAAACTAGATTTTCCTAGGCCAAACTAGTTTGGCCTAACTCTTATAGGATAAACTAGTTTAGCCTGCTGTTTATTGGTCTGAACTAGTTTATCCTAGGCCGATCTAGTTTATCCTAGGCCAATTCAATTTGGCGTGATTATATTGAATTCAATGACCGCCTCAGCGCCAACATTCTAGTTTGACCTAGGCTGATCTAGTTTATCCTAGGCCAATGTACTTTTCTGTGTTTTTAGCTCACAAGCGTGAAAGCCTGAGAAATAATGGGCTCGCAGGTTCTGTATGTGTGTATGTACACATGTATGTACGTATGTACGTAACGCGATAACTATTGATAGAAATATGCAATGTGCTTCAAATTTTGGCTGTAGATTCATTCTGATAAGGTACTTTTCTAGTTTTGGGAATTCAGTGGATAAGAATAAGGGGGGGGGGGAGGCGAACGGAAGGCGAAGAAAAAAAAAGAGTTATATCTGTTTAGTTGAAAGTAGATTTGTGAATATATTTTTCTGCCATTCCTTATGGCTTTTCTCAAATCCAAAAGAGCTACTTCCTAACATATTTATGAACTAATTCCTTTTCGGAAATGCATAAGATTAACAGGCATTTTCACTCAGAAAATATGTAATCGAATGGCGTTAACCATTTTCCCATATAAACGATGTTGATTTTTAGAAAATACTATTAAAGCTACGTTTAAAATCGAATTTCCGGTTACGATTTCACGGAAAAGAAAAACTTGACGCCGTGACAAGAATAGCGTTAATGTCGACAGGTAATTAATTTCTCAAAAATGGAAAATGCTGCTGGAGTCCAAATTATGTTCAGCTCCGATCTGGCTTGAATATGCAGATCAGATAATAATAATAATAATAATAATAATAATAATAATAATAATAATAATAATAATAATAATAATAATAATAATAATAATAATAATAATAATAAATGTAACTCAGATCTCAACACAGAGTCTGCAAAGAAAAAAAAAATAAGCAAACACTATGTCCAATGCATCATGTCTCTACCGTGGACATGTTAAATTTCTGTATTGATGTTATAATCAATTACTCTTAACACACATTTATTCTAGTGAAAGATATGTTTTTTACCGGCACAACCCGATTTTCAGCCAAAATAGGTTAGTTTAGGCCAAACTATTTTATCGTAACGCCAATTGGATAAACTAGTTTTTCCTACGCCAAACTTGTTTATCTAAATCCCATAGCATAAATTAGTTTTTCCTAGATAAGAGGGTAATTCTTCATTTTTTTCTTCATACTTAACCATTAAACCAACAAAATTATTGCCATATGAGAAAGAAACTATATCCAAAATTTGAAGCAAATCTGTAAATTCTGCGTGAAAAACCATTTATCTAAATTATGGGGGGGAGGTGTTACCTACATTGCCCTTTCTTTTACATTTAAACAATAAACATCCACAACTAATCACGGAGGCGCCTTGTCAAAATGATACTATATCTAAAATTTTAAATGAAAACTGATAATTCTCCATGAAAATCCATTTCACTAAATAAAGGGTGGGAAAATTAGCCTCTCGTTCGCCTCCCCCCCCTTTATTCTTATCCAATGAATTCCGAAAACTGATCAGAAAAGTACCTTATCAGAATGAACCTACATCCTAAATTTGAAAAAAATCGGATATTTCTATAAATAGTTACCACGTTACGTACATACAATACATACATGCGTACATACATACATACAGAACCTGCGAGCCCATTATTTCTCAGGCTTTCACGCTTGTGAGCTAAAAACACAGAAAAGTACATTGTCCTAGGATAAACTAGATCAGCCTAGGTCAAACTAGAATGTTGGCGCTGAGGCGGTCATTGAATTCAATATAATCACGCCAAATTGAATTGGCCTAGGATAAACTAGATCGGCCTAGGATAAACTAGTTCAGACCAATAAACATCAGGCTAAACTGGTTTATCCTATAAAAGTTAGGCCAAACTAGTTTGGCCTAGGAAAATCTAGTTTGTTCTATGGGCCTTAGGAAAGACTAATTTGGCCTAAGAAAAACTACTTTATCCGATGAGCGTTAGGATGAACCGGTATGGCCTAGGAAAAAGTAGTTTATCCAATGGTCGTTAGGATAGACCAGTTTGGCCTAAGAAAAACTAGTTTATCTGATGGTCGTTAGGATAAACTAGTAATCCTAAAATCAGGTTTGGCCTAAAATCAGGTTTGGCCTGTAACACACACACACACATATATATACAAGGTGATTCTAATTTTTTTTACAATAAAAGAGGGGTGATAGACAAACAATATCAAATAGGGGGGGGGGGGTCCAAAGTCCAAGGGTCCAAAACGTTTTCCAAAGGGGATAGCCGCCATTAATGTTTAGGGACCAAAATTTCAATTAAACATAAAAAACAGAAAAATCGGTCGATTGATTCACGGTTTTCACTAAAATTATTCTTTATGCCGGCATTTTCTTGAAATTAAATTATAAAGATAAATTTCGAAAAATGTCGATAGAGGGCGCTTTAGACTTTGGAGTAACGAACAACTATTTTTTGCTGGTATTTTTTGTATCTCTTTAAATGTTTTCGTAAGCATAAACTCAAACTTAAATTTTGAGCTCAAAACCTGAAAGCTGGGAGTAGTTAAATAGCACAAATTGAACTGTGTTCAGAGGGTTCAAATTTCAAATGATTTTAAAAAACGAAAAAATTGGTTCATTGATTTATGATTTTCACTAAAACTATTCTTTATTTTGGTATTTTCTTAAAATTAAATTATAAAGATAAATTTCAAAAAATGTCGATAGAGGGCGCTTTAGATTTTGGAGTAACGAACAACTATTTTTTGCCATTATTTTTTGCATCTCATTAAATGTTTTTGGAAGCTTAGACTTAAACTTAAATTTTGAGCTCAAAATCTGAATAGTAGGGAATGGTTAAGTAGCACAAACTGAACTGTGTTAAAGGGGGAGGGAGAAGTTCAAATTTAAAATAATTATAGGAAATCGAAAAATTTGTCGATTCGTTTGCGGTTTAAAATAAAACTTATCTTTAAGTCAGTATCTTCTTGAAAATAAATTTTAAAGATAAATTTCAAAAAATTCCGTCAGAGGGCGCCTTTAACTTCAGAGTAACCAACAATTTATTTTAACCATTATTTTTTGGTTCTAATTAAATGCTTCCAAAAGCTTTTTAAATGTTTTCGGAAGCTTAGATTTAAACTTAAATTTTGAGCTCCAATTCTGAATCGTTATGAGGGGTTAAGAAGCGCAAACTGAAGTGTGTTCAGGAGTTGAAATTTAACCCTCCTTCCTCCTCGAACACAATTCAATTTTTTGCTACTTAAACACTCCCAACGATTCAGAATTTGAGCCCAAAATTTAAGTCTATGCATTTGAAAGCATTTGAGGAGATTTAAAAAAAAAAGAGTTAAAAATAGTTGTACGCTACTCCAAAGTCTAAGGCGCCCTCTATTGGCATTTTGTAAAATTTATCTTTAAAATTTATTTTCAAGAAATTGCCGATTTAAAAATTAGTTTTAGCGAAAACCGCAAACAAATCGAGCAATTTTTCCGTTTTTTACAATCATTTGAAATGTGAACCCTCTGAATACAGCTAAGTTTGTCTACTTAACCACTCCCAGCTATTCAGATTTTGAGCTCAAAATTTAAGTTCAAGTCTAAGCTTACGAAAGCATTTAATAAGATGCAAAAAATAACACCAAAAAAGAGTTGTTCGTTACTCCAAAGTCTAAAGCACCCTCTATCGACATTTTTTGAAATTTATCTTTATTATTTATTTTCACGAAAATACCTAAATAAAGAATAGTTTTAGTGAAAACCGCAAATCAATCGACCAGTTTTTCCGTTTTTTATAATCATTTGAAATTTGAACCCTCTGAACACAGCGCAGTTTGTGTTACTTAACCACTCCCAACTATTCAGATTTCGAGCTCAAAATTTATGTTTGAGTCTAAGCTTACGAAAACATTTAATGAGATGCAAAAAATACCTGCAAAAAATAGTTGTTCAATACTCCAAAGTCTAAAGCGCTCTCTATCGGCATTTTTTGAAATTTATCTTTATAATTTAATTTCAAGAAAATGCCGACATAAAGAATAATTTTAGTGAAAACCGCAAATCAGTCGACCGATTTTTCCGTTTTTTATGTTTATTTGAAATTTTGGTCCCTAAACTTTAATGGCGGCTATCTCCTTTGGAAAACGTTTTGGACCCTTGGTCTTCCATTAAATATTGTTTGTCTTGATGTGTACTATCACCCCTCTTTTATTGTAAAAAAATGTAGAATCACCCTGTATATCTGTATATATGTATATATATATATATATATATATATAAATGTTCTACGCCTTAAAAATGCATAATGCAAGTGCCAGTACGTGATATACTATTTTTAACCATCACTAAATCGTAGGGCATTTAATTTGAAGTCAGGCGTGGCACACGGTATAGCATAATGGAATGAAATTTTTGTGACTTTCCCATTAAAATACTCATAGAATATATTCATTAAACATCTTTATTTATCATTCACTTGATAACGGAATAATTCCAGCAGACGACCGATGGTTTGATCTCAGTACCAACAAAATATGTCGCCAAAGAAAAACATAAAGATGATCTTTAAAAATGCAGAGCTTCACCATATAAAAAGATTGAACAGCCGCCAAGTGACAGGGACTATTAACACATAAAAAACGTAGAATTCGTCGCTCCGAAGGCAATGTCACAAGATTTTATCCGAGCAAGCGCTAGAATACAAGATTTTACTTCTGCTTTCTCAGTTGCCAACTAATTTATTAGAAAAAGTGATTTTAACAAACATGAAAATTTTATTTCGCAAAAATGAAAAAGTTCTCTCAGACCGTTGGAGAAATAAATGAGACAATTAGTCCCCTGGCATCGCTGGCCGGGAATTTTGAGTAATCAAATGCTTTTTTAAAATGTAAACAAATGAAAGAATAGAAATAATAGATGGGATTAGGGGAAAAGAATTGCTTTGGGAGATTAATATTTTTAGTATAAAATAAAATAAAGAAAGATTAGATTAAAGGTATGGAATATAAATAAAACATTAAATATTAAAAGAATTTGGAAGTAATTAATTCAGAATTCAGGCGAAAACCTTTTATTATTTTATACATAAATCTATAAAATTAATTTGTGCAGAAGTTTCAGAAATCTGTATGTTTACTAACATTTAGTATTAACAGTGTACAGAAAAAATATATAAATTTACAAAACTAGGCTTTCAAATTCACAGAAATCTGTATATTTACCATAATTTTATCGGTAAATCTGGATAAGTACATTATTTTTTTTCCGTTACATAAAAAGTTGTAGGTATTCCAGTTTTCTAAAAAAATTTCGTAACATTACAGATTTTTTGTTTTACTGCGCAAAAGTACATCTGTTATATGAATTTCTTTTGTTGCAGTTACACAAAAAGGTCTAGTCATTTCAGTTTTCTAGAAAATCCTTAATAGCCTTATATATATATATATATAGTACGGAAAAAAAATTAATACATATCAAAAACTACTCGTAAACAATGCTAAAAAATAAGTAGTAGGAAATACATAAACATATACATACATACACACACATATATCTATATCTATATCTATATCTATATATCTATATATATATATATAAATCTTGAAAATATATCAAGTTCTGGAATTTCTGAAGGTAAAAGAACATTCTTCAGAATTGTGATAAATTCGGAAGAGGTTTTTGTATTTTTTCCTTTGGGATTATGTAATCAGAAGGTAAAATACTGTATATTTTATGTATATTTTTTAATTATATATTATTTTCCTTTGTGATTATATAATATTATCCTAAATTAAGAAATATTTACCTCTTTTTAAGAGCTTTTTTTTCTTTTGTTGTTGTTGTTTTTACATTGCGGGATTAATCTATCTCAATAATCGAGAGAAACTGGTTTTACTTTCAATGTCACATTCTAAATTACTCCATGGTGATGAGATTTGTTGCTGCAAAACATTTTTCCCGAGTGTTTGAACTCCTTTAATAAGAAAACGCAAGGACATCATGAAATTATTTCTCGTAAATGTTTTTTGTAAAATAAAATGAATTAAAATAGAAAATGTTTTAGGGATATTTGAACTACCATTAACCGAGGTAATTTTGTTCAGAAATTTTCAAAGCTTTTTTAAAGAAGAAAAAAATCCAGGATAACCGTAAATCGTGTTTGATGTTGTTAGCATGTTTTTGATGCACAATTAACTTTGAGATTCTTTCTATCTCTGAATCGAAGCCTTTGTATTCCAGAACATTTTTATCCCATTCTTTTTCATTCTTTGCTTTGCTTACTTTCTCGGCATTTGCAAAATTCTCCGTTTTTATATATATATGTATATGTATATATGTATATATGTATATATATATATATATGTATATATATATATATATATATATATATATATATATATATATATATATATATATATATATATATAACTATACAACACGCGTGACGATGAATTCTAGAAAATAGTTAATATTTCAAAAAGTTACTTTATGTACATTTCGATACCTGAGTATAAGTTCGAAACAGTTCACATGTTATAAATATCTGATCTCTATTCTTGTATTTTCTTAAATGAAAACTTTTGTTACATTCTGACATGTTTTCTAGTTAATAATCATCAATCGCAAGCTTTAAGGTTTGATCTCGGTTCTCATATAAAATAAATTCCGCATCTACTCTTTATCATTATTATTATTATTATTATTATTATTATTATTATTATTATTATTATTATTATTATTATTATTATTATTATCATCATCATCATCATCATCATCATCATCATCATCATCATCATCATCTTCATCATCATAAATGAGATTTTTAGAAATAGCTTCTTTTATATTGTAGTATGATCTATTAGATCGGGAGGCGGACTTATCCATTAGATAGATTTTTATCGATGAACTCCATAAGATGATTGTCTGTGCTGCCGTTTCCCTATCTACATGTCATTGCATCACTTATGGCTCCTGTCCCTGCCCGCTAAGATACTCGCGTGCTAATGCTATTCCCATGGGGAGGCATTTTTCTAATGACTCTTTTGCGTTTTGATATTTTTAATTTAATTTAATTAATTTTTTTTAATTTATTTATTTATTTATTTATTTATTTATTTATTTATTTATTGCCTTGGATAGCTCAGGTCCCTCTCAAGATCGCTTCTCGATTACTTTTACGATTTTGGTCACATGTTTTTTATAAAGTTACTTTCACTTTCAGTACCGGTTCAGAAAATGGAACAGATTTTATAAAAAATACTTGCGGTCAAAATCGAAAAAGTAATCAAGGAGCGATCTTGAGAGGGACCTGAGCTATCCAAAGCAAAAAAATAAAATAAAATAAAATAAAAAATAAATGTGTCAAAATGCGAAAGAGTTATTAGAAAAATGCCTCCCAATAGGAATAGCATTAGCTCGCGTGTGTCTTTGCAGGCAGGGACAGGGGCCTTAATCCACTAACGGACCGGCCATAAATGATGTCACGCTTGGATGGTGGGGGGGGGGAGGGGATTCTTGAAAATATGACAGTTTGTAACAAAGGAGTGGGAGGGGGTAAGAAGTGTGACATCACACATTTTGATTAAAATAAAATCAAAGTCAGTAGATTAAGTTATGAAATTTGTATTCATAAAGTAAACATAAGATTTAAACCAAATATATTAAATTCCTTTTCAATTTCCAAAATATTAGTGGTTTCAATTTATTTGTCATATTTAATAATAATATAATCATAATATTTTTTTTTATTATTGTGTTTTAATTAAGCTTTTCATAGTAAAACCTTTATCGTATCTCGCACAAAATAAACACGTGAATAATTTTTATTGTTATGCTCACAAATGTCATTAAAACATATAGTTAAAGTTTAAAAAAATAAAATTTGAAATATGATCTATTACGTAGTGCTTTGTTGCTGAACTATAACTATATGTTTACGAAATATAGCGTAACATGTGACAAGAGGGGGAGAGGAGGTATGATGAAGTGTGACACTTTGTGACAAAAGGGGGGAGGGCAAGAATGTGTGACATAATTTAAGGCCGACCCCTAAATATCCCATTGAAAAGAAATGAGAAATTTATTTCTTAAATTGAAGTTTAGAGACTCAATACATTGTTTTCCAAATGAAATGAATGACTTTACAAAATTTTTCTTGTTTTCCTTAATTACATACTGGAGGCCTTTTTATTTGACTATATGTTTTACACAAGTCATACAGTAAAATTTCTGCTGAGACAATTGCAATGTCGTACAATTTAACAACTTAGTGGAAACGATTCAGTGTATTTAATGGTTATTATAAAAAAAATTGATTCAGGGAAAAAAAATTTAATAAAAATCCTGGATAATTTATAAATTTCGAAATTTTTTATTAAAATATGTATACATTTTAATGTTTATTAAAATTTTTATTTCTCATAAAAGTTAATGTTTTGAAAAAAGTCACATGGTTTATAGCCCAGTCATTTTAGCAAAAATAGGGGAAAAAATTAGAACAAAGCTGGATTTTTGCATAGGTGCTAGTTAGGTTATGTAGTTAAACATACTAAAAGTCCCCATCGATCCGATGTGAACTTTCGCCACCAGGGGGCGCTAAAGGGCTTGAAAATCAGTTTTTTGTAAATATCTCACGAACAATGGCATTTAGAGAAAAAAAATGAATTACAAAGTTGTAGATAATTTAATTTCCTATAAAAAGTGTCATTAACATTTATTTGTCACATTAACCCTTCCCTGTCAAAAATGTAAAAACGTGAACATATTTGAAAGCAAAATTATAAAAATACAAAAAATCTCCTGCTACTTTAAAAAAAAAATTTGTAAACAGATATATAATTCTCATCTTTGAATGGGGAAAGTGAATATATACATTTATGCTTATTTCCACACCACCCATGAGGTGAAACACTTTGTGCGCTTTTTTTTTTATTGTGGTTCCCCCGTAGGCATATTCCACTTATAGTGACTGGCTTAATCCTATTTCAGTCGTTTAACTGCTTTAGTAGTTCTTTGCACAGCTTCAATTTCTACACTCGATTCAGATTCGTAATTATCTGTATTTCTTTCTTTCGTTGTTGTCTTTCGTATTTCAGTATTTTTTGTTTGACTAACGATATCATCACTGAATACAGAAGTAGCGCTTCCCTCCTTCCTTGCAGACGGCAGGATTACTTTCAATATTTCCCTCTTCTTGAAATTCAATTTTACTTGCATTATGAAATGAAACTCCGCAGCAATTTATGAAATATCAGAACATTTCAATCCAATTTTTCGGCATCCACATGCTTTTCCACATCCTTTGGAGCAAGTATAAAAAATAGATTCAATAATATATTTTGGTGCTGACGGTAAGGTATCAAGAATTAGAAACAAATTAGGTGCATTTTGCCAGCCCCAGTTCTCAGGAAGTAGTTTATTGCTCAATCAGTATTGTACTTGATGATAAATACGTAAACTGTACAATCTAGCTGCATCTTCGGTAGGCGACAACGATAAAAGGCTTTTTTTTACCAACAGCAACTCTTTTCTTGAAATATACATAATGGTACTTCTTCAGAGAAATTTCTGCTTTACTACCGTATAAAGCAAGAAAAATAGTTTTTCCAGCCTCGGAAACTTCAAATTAAGATAGTTGATCACTTTTTAAAATGCTGGCAACTTGTATGGTATGATCTACTTCCTTCTTCAAAAATTTTGCTAACGACATTTTACCTTTCCCAAACATTGTTGATGTCGAGTCACAACCTGAAAAAGCGTGAAGGAACAATATATGACCTTTCAGAACAGCATCATTGTTAAGACTGTGCGATGAATACAGGGTGGTTACAATTCGTCCTCTTCCAGACTTAATAAAAAATATCTATCTCTGGAGGTGCTAAAGCTGTCAACAATACTAGCAAATCAACATCATTGCCAACAACAGCAGTAAGCGCACCAGGATTTGCTACTTCAATAGCTGTGTTAGCAATTAGTGTGTCTGCATCATCTTCTGCTTGTTTCGCTTCGAACCATTCTCTATAAATTTCTCCATAAGCATAGATATGAGACGTGTCTTATTTTAATGATTAGATTAAAAAAATTCTTTTTCGCGATACTTTAGAGCTTTCTTTTTTCCTTCTGTAAAAAATCTTCGTCTAATGTATCAGAAATAACAAACATTTTCCCTTAAATTCAAACAACGGACTGACATTTCTCAATTTTTCCTTCAATGAATAATTAATTTGTGCGGATGTTGATCGTTCTTCTGCAATAGATTTATTGTATGATTTAATAGAATTCTTTCGTGAATAATTTTTCTTATTTTTTGAATGAACTGTAAATTTGTTATTGTTTTTAGCCATTTCTTCAAATATTTTCCACTCTTGGTCATCTCTTTCCGAACTTACTGTCACAAGCGACTTCAGTCCCTTTTTTTCTATTTTTACAAAATCTTTCGAAACCTAGTCTTCATCTCATGCAAGATAAACTATCTTGTCAATCTCCATTTTTCGCTAAGAATCAGCAATTAAGAAAGAGTCATTTTAAACTGTCATTACTAAATTAAAACTTTCTACAACATGCGTAGAAAATAAAATTATCCCCTTCCTAAAATCTTAAAAAGAATAAATACTTGGTTCAATAAATTAGAGTCATTTCATAGTTAGCGAAATGAGCACCAAGTAAAAATAAAATATTGGAAAGTACTTCTTCGTGGTAAATTTCGACAAATGCAAAGAGAGATAGAGTATTGGGTAATGACTATTCGTCACCTGAGAATAATAAAGTTCTATCTGTGTTTTTGAAAATATTGACTTATCTATATAGAAAGACTCTATTTGTATCTAAGAAGGCATTTTTGCATCAAAATTATATTATATATAATTTACATATAACCTTATAATTATATTACGACATTATTTTAATCCCGATATATCCTCATAGATACAAATAGAAAATTTCTATATCGATAAATCGATTTTTTCAAAAAGACAGATAGAACCCTATTATTCTCAGGTGACGTATTACACAAGCGCGCGAAAACGCAATACAAACAATGGGGGAGAGATGAGGGGGGGGGGAATCAAAAGTTGTTTAGTATTAGTTCTGCCTTTTCGCCGCGTTATGATTGTGCTTGCACATACTTTTTCAATAATGTTTACTTTATCTTAATTTTTGGCAGGGAAGGGTTGGTGTGACAAAAAAATGTTAATGACACTTTTTGTAGTTAATTAAATTATCTACATTTTTGTAATTAAACTTTTTTGTCTTGATGCCATTGTTCGTGAGATATTCACAGAAAACCGATTTTCAAGCTCTTTAGCGCCCCCTGGAGGCGAAAGCTCACATCGGATCGATGGGGACTTTTAGTATGTTAAACTACATATCCTAACTAGCACCTATGCAAAAATCCAGCTTTGTTCTAATTTTTTCCGCTATTTGCAAAAAAAGGTGCTAAAATGACTGGACTATTAACAGATTACAGGAAAAAACACGTTTCTTACTTAACACGTTCGCTGCCGTTTACGTGAAGATGTGATGATAGTTAATGTCGCACTGTAGAAGTGGCTTTTTCCCAGAAGTCAATTTACTTTTTACAAGAAAAACTCAGTGACAGATTTTCCCGCGCCAGCGTGTGACTGGCTATTGGACATCACCCCACATCACCGTTGGCGCCTGAATGGCCCCTTTACGTTGGCACCATACCACGCGCTGGCGCGTGATCGGCAGCGAATATGTTAAAATTCCTTACTCGGCAACGGAATTTTAAGCACATATTGTCATGAGGTTTAAGAAATTTAATTTAATATGCATCAAAATATTGTGAAACAATTATGTAAACTGATAAAATAATCTACATCCGTGTAAAAACAAAGTAAATTAAAAGAATAAAATGAAAAAATAAAGTTTAAAATTAAATATAAAAGTATTTGTTTATTTTTATTTATTTATTTATTTTTAATGATATTTATTTTTTACTGTTCAGTACTTAGTAGACATAATTCAGTAATCATTGCCGAGAAAAGTTTCTTAAATAATAAAAAGAAAAAAAGTACCATTCTTGCACAAAATACATTTTTAGCAACACAAGTTAATGGTAACTAGATAATAAGCTTCAAAAGAATTTATTTAATACTGCTTCTGAATCAAATACGCATCTACATATTATAATGTAATTATGTAAGCTGAGAAAATAGTTTAAAATCTTGTAAAAAAAAAAAAAATAAGATGAAAAAAATAATTTAAAAAAGTTATATGTAAAATTATTTAATTTTTAAACTGATAAATAAATTGTTCATTGTTTCTCCTTTAGTAAACATAGTGCAGTAAGCATTGCTCAACAAAGTTACTTGAATAATGAAAAATATCAGAAAAAAAAATACCGTTCTTGCTTAAAGTGTATTTTTCAAAAATACAACTTTGTAGCAAAAAGATCACAAAGTTTAACCGGTTTCATTCAAAGCTGCCGTCAAACTGAATATCATCTAAGATTTATGAAATCATTATGCGTGTTAAGAAATCAGTTTAACATCTTTTAAAAAACAAAATAAGCTGAAAAGGTTAAATTGATAGCTGCAGAAAAAAAGTATTTTATTTTTTAAATGTAATATATATATATATATATATATATATATATATATATATATATATATATATATATATATATATATATATATATATATATTTATATATATATATATATATATATATATATATATATATATATATATATTTATATATATATATATACATATATATATATATACATATATATATATATATATATATATACATATATATATATATAAATATATATATATATATATATATATATATATATATATATATGTATGTATGTATATACATATATATATATATATTCATTGTACATCATTTAGTAGACATACTTCGATAAATCATTGTTCAGCAAGTTACTTCAACAGTAAAAAATATCAGGAAAAATAAAATTTTCACTTAAAAATTCTTTTTCAAGCAACATAGTTTTACGAAAAGAAGATTACGGGATTTAAAGAATATTATTCAAAACTGTCATTAAAGTGAATATGCATCTAATCATCATAAAATAATTACGTATACTAAAAATTTAATTTAACATGTATGCAAAAAAGTGAAACATGAAGGAATAAAATTTTAAACGAAAAATAAAATTTAAAGTTATATATAAAAAAAAATTAAATTGTTAAATAATAAATTGTTAGCTGTTCAGCTTTTAATACAAATAGTTCAGTAGATATTGCTCAGCAAAGTTACTTAAACAGTAAAAAATAACAGGAAAAATAAAGTTTTCACTTAAAAATTCTTTTTTAACAACATAGCTTTACGACAACAAGATTACGTTATTTAAGGAATTTTATTAAAACAGTCAAAATCTACTGACTTAATCAGTTTTATATTTTCTGCGTAAAAGTAAAAAATTACATCCTTTAAAATAAATAAATATGTATTTTAAAATTAAAACTTTTTATCTTTTTTGTAAATTGAATGAGCATTTATAAATCATATTTAATTGTTATTTTATCATTAACTTCTTTTATAGATTAAACTTCTATATAATTATTATGATTCCAATTTTTGGACTATCTTCGGTAAAGTCAAATCGAAATCGGAATTAGAACAAGTATAGCGCTAATAAACAGTGAGAAAAGCATTTCAGAAATACAACTTTCTTCATTTTCGCTAATAAATAAAAGTTCAATGAAAATCATTTTAAAAATGAGTAGTTTTAAATGTGAAAATAGCTTCGAAAAATTGGGAAGTTTTTAATTAGAATATTCATGGGATATTACTGTATATAAAGTAGCTTCATAATAAACAACAGTAAAATTTATCAGCCATTTTGCTATATCATTTCATTCATATGTGTTGTAAATAAAATAAATAAGTAAATAAGATTAGTTCGCAAAATTATATAAATTCCTAGATCCTCAAAATGCTAAATGATAAAAATTTAAATAAATGACAAATTTAAAAATTGGAAGAAAAAATGCAACATAGAATTAAAAATAACATTTGCATTTTTAAATCCAAAAAGTATTTAAAATTGCTATACGTTCGATTCGCATAATTTAAGTTTAAATAGCTAATATAAAATACTTGAAATTCAACTCATTTTTATAAACATCATCTATTCATTTTAATGAGTATGTTTGAATACATTTGAAATTATTCATTAAGTAGCTTAAACTAGTAAAGGACTGACTGCATTGTTGAGATCAATATCAAATGTATTCAATAATTCAGTAAAAGAACAAAAATAATAAGAATTATCTGAATTGATGTTTTCTACGAGCACGGTTGAATGCTTCGATTTTCTGTGTTTTCCTTAAGCATCTGTTTTTTTTTTTTTTTTTTCTTAACAATCTCGATCTTATGGAAAGAGTATTGGTCATTCTTTTTCACTGAATGAACTTTTTCACGACTTCACGCGCTCTACTTCTGTGAGAAGTTTTCTGGGTCGGACATCCCAAACCACTTGATTGGCGAGAAAAATCGAAGTCCTTGGCGATGGAAACTTACGTTGGCAAACTTGGCCTAGATAACTGATTTGAGCAAGGCGAATGAGCGAAGTAAATTTAAAAAACAGTGCTAGTCATGGACATGCAGTTATAATGTGTCTCTTGAATATTTTTTTTCCACAAATGGATTCCTTACACGCGTCTTTTGTTTACTTGTGTATCCATTCGTCTTCCATATGTTTCTAATGTTTGAAAATTCGTAGTCACATAAGATGTTAGTTTGAAAAGAAGAAGAAAGTTAGTTATTTATTAGATTTATGATATATTAATCAAAATTGCCAAAGATAAAAGTGATTAGTATTAAAAAATGGCCAAAGTGTTTGTAAATCATTCTTCATGCATTTTTTCCGTTACTATATTTGTGCTTTTGCTGGCTAGTGTCGGACTGTTGGTGTTTGTTTTGAAGGGTCAATTACGGCATGCACATAACACCGAGTCCAATGATGGACATGTCAAAGCATCACCAACCCTTCCGAAAGGATCAACCAACACTCCAAGCCCCCAAACAGCTCCAAAACCTCAAGCAACTTGGTCAACTGCTGGTCAGTCAGATCTCGAACATACAACTGTGAATTCTAACCCAGACGTTAATCCGTGGGAAGACTTTAGGTTGCCAAAATATATAATACCCTTACACTACGATTTGCTGCTATACCCCAATATACCAAATGACACTTTTACTGGAAGTGTCAACATAACAGTGAATGTCACGAAACATACAAATTATTTTATGGTGCATGCCTACAGATTGGTAATCAAAAGTTTCAAAGTCAAAACCTATAAAACTGAAGAAGAAATACCGTTAAAAACATCATTTTTGTACGATCCTCATGAGTATTTTGTTGTCGAAACTGATAAAACTGTTGGACCCGGAATCTATAAATTGCATTACGAGTTCTTTGGATCTCTTGTCGGAAGCATTGTTGGATTTTACAAAAGTAGATACAGGGACAGAAACAACCAAACTAGGTAAGTCATTTTCTCATATGTTTTCTATAAAATGACTTAATAGGTGTACAAATATTTGTTCTTAAAATGAGAAAACAGAAATTTTAATTAATCTTTTTAGTTTTTTAGCAGAATATGATTATTTATGAACATTTATTTTAAGGATTTTTTAATTGAATTACATAAACATAATTCAATTAATAACTCAATTTTGTAATTTTCATTTTTCGCTGATAGTTCAGTCTGCTTAATCAGATGTAAAATTAATTGATTTTAGAAAACTTAGTCAAAGTAAATCATAAGTTCATAAGAAATGAAATCAGAGAAACTATAAAAAATAAAATGAAAAAGGAAAAATGAATAAACGAAAAACAAAAAAATAATGCGGAACACGCAAAAAAAAAAAAAAAAAAAAAAAAAAAAAAAAAGTATACAATTTTTTTGTCATACCACAGTAACTATTTATTTCGACAAGCATAAAGAATATTTTCCTCCTATTAAGTTAAGTTTCTGCAATATTTAATGCACTGTGTATTTAATAGCAGCTTTTTTCTTTAAATAGAAATGTTAAGTAAGTATATCCTTAAATAAGGTTTGTTTTTACATTTTTATGTTTTAAAAACAAAACTGTATCGTCAATAATTGCTAAAATTTTCGAAAAAAAAAATCCAAGAAAAAAAATGTAGGATCACTTTATAAAGTCTATCATGCATTATTTATCTTGTATATTACGTCAAAAAATATTGAAAAGTTTAATTAATTTGGACGCAATGCCCCAAAATCACATTTTGAGAAAAATTACTTTACTATTACCTAAGAAAGTATTTCATACTCAAGAGCCATTCGGAGGGACATTAATTTTTTTTTTAATGATCAGAAATTATACTCTGTAATCTTTATATTTTTATAAAAAGTGAATTTTTTGAAGACTTTGAAGTCTTATGATTCTTTAACTATTTTGAGCGCAATGCCACAGAACCTGATTTTGAGAAAAATGACTTTAAATTTCTCCCTTAGAATATCCCATATTTAACAACCATGAACAGTGTCGTTCATTTTGTTTTAAAGTGTTCAGAAATGACTGCATTTTAATGCATATTTTTTTCCAAAGTTTGAATGTTTTTAAAGTATTAAAATCCTCTGACCCTTTAACTACCTTGAATGTAATGCCCAAAACACTATTTTATTAAAAATGACTAGTCATTTCTATGAAAATTTCCCATATTTAACGTTATTAAGAGTGTCGTTAATTTTATTTTAAATTGTTAAGAAATTATTATTATTTAGTACTTTTTTTTTCAAAGATTAAATTTTGAAGGTTTAAGGGAGACCCGTAAGATGAAACCCAAAATTTTTATTATTGATTTTAAAGTAATGAATTTTGGTGTACTATTTAAGAATCTTCTTGTAAGGAATAATTAGCAAAAAAAAAATCACTTTTTATTAAAAAGTATATTTTTTATGGGGATTTTTATGATTTTTTTTGTCGAAAAATACACTTTTTTAAAATTACTACTCCTCATTCAATTTTCAATATTTTGGTATTACTAAAATTTCTTAAATAGTGTTATAGTATATAGAAAAGAACTAAGGAGAGATATTTTTAATTTTCTATTTTAATCGGCTAAAAAAAAAAAAAAAAAAAAAAAAAAAAAAAATACGCATGGTAAATTTTCTTAAATTCGTTATAATTTTCATGTTTACCAATTTATGTAAAATTTTCAGAAATAGTTAAAAAAAATATCTCTCCTTACTTTTGTTGCAAATTTTTTTAAGATTCTAAAAACATAAACACTTTGTTTCTAAATCATTTTACCACTGAGCCTTAGTACTTTGACCTTAGGCAAAATATGAAAAAAGTCATTCTCAGGAAAACACGTTTTAAATGGCCGCTAGTCCTTTAAACTCTATAATGAGTACAATTTAAAAAGCTCATTTTCTACCTGTTCCAAGTGTCCTCGAGTTCTGAAATTTTGCATGGATATTCGCAAATATGTATTTTATCGTTTTCTAAGATTTATTTATTTATTTATTTATTTATTTATTTATTTATTTTTTGAACTTTTGGTGATTTTTGGCCGAAAATGGAGTACAGGTCTCCCTTAACAGTCTTATGGTTCTTTAACTAAAGTGAGCGCAATGCCATAAAACTCCATTTTAAGAAAAACGACTTTAAAGTTTTGTCTATGGAAATATACCATATTTAATGTTATTAAGAATGCCATTTATTTTGTTTAAAAAATTTTACGTTTTAATATTTTTTTAATCAAGTTTTTTGAAGTTTTACGGGCGGAAACTACGTGGGTAATTCCTTAACTGAAGGACTTTTTTTAACAATATGACCTGAATATGTAATGATACAGAAGTAAAAATCATGCAATTACAAGGAAAAGTTATACAAATGCACGTAAGATTGCAGAACACATATTTTTATATTTCAATTAAACAATAAAAATATATTTTCAATTGCGCATTAACCCTTTGCGGCGCAGAGCAAATTCATTGCTTAAGTATTTAAATTATTGACTGACACCGGAATTTGAAAACAACTTTATTTGTAAATAAGAAAAGGCTATATTTCAAGCATTCAATAAACCGTAATTTTTTCTAACAAAATTCCGGTGCCAATGTGGCGTTTGGGAGTATTTTGGGGGTAAAATTAAGTGGTATATCTATGAAACCACCGCGCCGCAAAGGGTTAAGCTTTGAAATTATTTGCTTTACCACTTAATCGTCGCGCCCGAGACATTCACGGGCTGCAAGCTTCGCGGCTTTTATTAACAATCGTTTGATTCGCACCGGTTTTATAGAAAAGTGTAATTGGTTTTATTCTGGTATCACTTTTACTTGCCATTAAGTAAGATGAATATTTATTTTTCAAAAAAGTGGTGGGAATAATGAATTTGAATTTTTAAACCGTAATTTAATGCGACAATTAAGTAGTTAAATATGGTATTAGGCGAATTAGTTCTCTTTATCACTATCATATTATATTTCATATATATGCTTCTCCGAGAAATTTGTTTGTTTAATAAAAAATATAATTTATGACCCTTTGGAGAATATTTCCGTATGCTTTAATTTCATAACACATGGATATACTCGAATTTTGCGCAATTCGATTACATCGATTATTTTCTACAGTTATTCCATTAAATTGTGTCGACTATTGATTCGACAAAATCATATAAATATATATGATGTTCCAGAGGTAAGAAAGGGATAAAATTGACCATGTTTGTCATTTTTTATTTTTAAAAGTATACTTTGCAAAATCATAACTGTAAAAGAGAGTTAACAGATAATAGACAGTTAACAGATACAATTAACAGAACATATTGTTAAAGAATTAGTGTTTCTTATTTTTTTATTTTTTTATCATAAAAGAAAAATACATTTTTATAAAGATTTTTTAAACTTCTCGAGCAGAAAATTGGCAAACCAGATAGAACGCATGATTGCCAAAAGAATTTGTTCATCTAAAAATAAATAAATAAGTAAAATAAGATAAAACAAAACAAATTGGTATCTAATTATACTTCACAGTGTTGTGCTTTCACCGAACCTAAAAAAATATTTATTTACAGCATTTTTATGTTTTAATGACAAGACAGTAAAATTTAACAATTTGTAAAACGTTTTGTAAAATGTAACATCAAGAAAATAAAAATACTTTTTTTTTTTAAACATTAACAAAGAAAGAAAGAAAGAGAAAGAGAGAATACTAGAAAAAAGAAAAGAAAAGAAAAAGAAAGAAAATTAGGTTCTGCTTTATTAAACCTTCAATATACTATATAACCTGATAATTCCAAGAAAAAAATATTGAAAGGTTTTGAAACTTTGTTAATGTCCCCAAAATCATATTTTGAAAAAACGGCCTTATTTTTATTTTATTTTTATTTTTTCTATGGAAATATTCGATATTTTACAAGTATTAAGAGTGCCATGAATCTTGTTTATTATTCTTTAATATATGTACTGCATATTTTTTCTTTTCAAAATTTTCATTTTTTGTAGACATGAATTCTAACCTTCCTTAAAGTTCCCAATACAATTTCTACTTGAAAAATAATTCAAACCAATTTCAGACTACTGAAAAGTATTAATAATATTATCACTTTTAATATGACGCTAATTTATGGAATAAGTAAGTATGTTAAAACAAACAAACAAACAAAAAATTGTAAATTAAAAATACTAGACTTTTTTTTTCAAATCCAAGAACCACTTAAAAAACTTAACTAAAAATGCAATAAAAATTTTTTAATAAAAAATACATGCTTTAAATTGCTTCCGTAACTTTTGTTATATTTTAACTTAAATAATATATATTTTATAAAAGTTTGCTTTAATATATTAAAAACTGCAATGTTTCTGCGTACTTTTTTTAAATTATTATTATTAATATCAAAATTATGCTTTATTTTAACAGTCTGTAAAAAAAATGACTAGCACTAGAAAATTTAAATAAACAATATATAATTGTACACTTAAAAAAAAAAAAAAAAAAAAAAAAAAAAAAAAAAAAAAAACTAGTTTACAGCATTTTAAAATAGCAGATGCAAAACGAAAATGATAAATTTTTCTCATCATCGTCATTCACGATGCATTCATTTCATTTAAAATATAATCTTTCAACCATCACATTTAACATACATATATTACGTACATTTAAAATTCGTACGTTTTGCTTACTTTATTTAAAATTCAAATAATAACAATAATAATAAAGAATACTACCGTTAACCAAAATTGTTATTTCAACATCAAAGAATTTTTCTAATTTAAATTTGCGAAAAATAAAAGTTATTATCAGAAAGAGTAGCGCCTGGACAACATAAAAGGACTAAAAATTAATATCACTCTTCAAACGAACACTCGCGAGCTAATGCTGTTCTGATGGGAAGGTTATTTTCTAATACCTCATTTGCATTTCTACATTTCTAATTGTTTATATATATTTTTAGCATTGGATAGCAGAGGTCCCTCTTTACATCGCTTCTTTCTTACTTTCCCGATTTTGGTTGTAGATATTTTTTACTGAGGTTACTTTCACTTTTAAAATTGATTCTGAAAATGAAAATATCATTCTAAAAAATATCTGGAACCAAAATCAAAAGAGTAAAAAACAAAAGCGATGTAGAGAGAGACATTAGCTGTCCAATGCCAAAAAAAGTATTTAAAAATGTCAAAATGCAAACGAGTTATTAGAAAATAAACTCCCCGTAGGAATAGCTTTAGCTCGCGAGTATCTGGCTTGCAGGAACATGATCTTTAAGCCCCCCCCCCCCCACCACACACACACACACTAGTCACTGAAAATGACCCTGATGATATTGTTAAGTCTATTGGGGCGTTCTTTTGAAATATTTCGCTCAAATTTTAATATTTGTAGATATTTTTTTTTTTTTTTTTTTTTTTTTTTTTTTTTTTTTTTTTTTGCATAGGATAGCTTAGGACGATCTACAACCACGCTAGTTTTTACGTTTTCAATTTTGGTTTCGGATTTTGTTTGAAACTTTCGAAACCGGTTTGAACCGGTTCTGAAATTGGAACTATCATAAAATAAAAAATATATAACCAAAACCTAAAAAGTAAAAACTACCCCGGTTGCAAATCACCCTCAGCTGTAATATGCAAAAAAAAAAAAAAAAAAAAAAATCATGTAAAAGTATCAAAATTTGAGCGAGATATTTGAAAACAAGGTCCCCATAAACTTAACGTTAACATCCGGATTTTTTTTTTGTGACTAGTATTTGTCTTAATGTATTATGTAGATCCTGGAATGACGGTTTAATGTCTTTTGCAAAATTAAAGGAAAAGACTATGCCACATTTGCAAACTTGAGAAAAGGCTTCTAAATTTAAAGGGAAAAATTGTGGGTTTTATATATCTTATAAAAAGTATTATAATTAATGTATTAACGGTGGTTTGATGATTTATTCTTTTAAAATATGTGCATATGTAGTATGACAAAAAAGGCTAGTCTTTCACAGTGTATCCATGGCCAATTTTAGCAAAAATTTGTGCGACACTTCCAGCAATGTGGTTTGATCTGTTTGAAGATCTCAAGATCGGTTAGAATAATAAATTTCATTATTAAAATCTTTTAATAAAAGAAATTTTTTGTGGAGAAAAAAAAAATGTGCAGGAAGATTAAGTTTCCGACTTAATTTTTTTTAAATTTAAACCAAATCTTATAAATCTCATTTGAATAAATTGCACATCAAGCTTCATTGTAGAGAAAAACCCTTGTGCAGTAGGTTTTTCTACAGGCACTGAAAACACAAAGAGAATTGCAGTTTTAAGTATTACTATGATTAATATATCCAAATAAAATATTTGAAATGCAACAAAAAATGTTATTTTGAGTTTAATTTAAAATATATTATTGTTTTTTAATTATGTTACATAATATTACATTAAGATAATTTATTCTTACATGTTAAACTGGTCATTACGTGTAGTTTTTCTCATTGAAGTATTATTTCTAATATTTAAAAAATAAATTATCTTTAAAAATAAGTTTTGAACCAATCAGCATCGCAAAATATTTTGCATGCATTATAAAATATGTAATTGCTTCACTTAAATAATAACAACAATAGGTTAAAAATTAAAGCGACGAAGCAAAGCGTTTTAAATATGAGTCATGAATTCTGGAAGTTTTTGATTTAAAGATTGGATTTTAATAAAAAGGTAATAAATTCGTCGCAATTAAAATTAAAATAATAGTAAAGCTTCATAAGTTATAAATTTTAAAGCGATGAAAACTTTTAAAAAGTCACATTATAAAATTTGGCTACCCTATTAATTTATGCTAAACTAAATTTATTATAAAGTAAGGTTTTTATTTCTTAATCATAATTGACGACATCAGAAGTTAAGGGATACAAGTGACAAAAATTCGATTTAGAGTAAATTGAGTTTAAAGATGTTTGACTTAAATTTTAACATTATTAATAATTGACTGAATTGAAATAGGAAATTACCGCTTGTTTCAATATTGTGTTTGAACTCTTATTTCAAAAACTACAAAAAAAAGTAGAGTACAATTTGCCTTAAATTTATAATTAATCAGTGTTGATTATTATTCGGCTAAATTGGTATATGTCTAGAACGCAGCACAAAAAATCACTTGTATTTCTTTATCTGAAAATAAAAAAAGCACCAGGTCCAAGTTCCAGATCGTCCTAGCGCTTAGTTCATTTTTTTTCATTTTTGTCACTTATACTTATTGGCTTCTGAGGTCCTCAATTATATTTTGTTTGAGAACAACTAGTAGTTAATTAAATGCATTTTTTTTAATTAATCCATTTTTGAAATGCACTGCTAAAGACATAAAAAAAATTCTGAATTTGAAGATGTAATATATAGTAAAATCACAAGAAAATATGTCAAAAATAAGTAAATAAAAGTAAATAATCATAATAATAATATTTTTTTTTTCATAACTAGTCACGTAATCATTTTTAAAGTTATTCTAAGGTGCGATGATTTATTCTTAAAAAAAAAAAAAAAAAAAAAAAAAAAAAAATTACGAATAAAAAAAAAAAACAGAATACTTAAAATGTATCACAATCTTTACTACTAATAAATTTTGCTTTCTTTTATGCTCTTTTTCTTTTTTAAATGTTTCATTCATTTTTTTTTAAAAAAAAGACATTTTTTTTACAACCACCTGACAAATCGTTCACTATATGTTTTTTCGTTTTTCTCTAACGATGCGATATGAAAGTGATTAAAAGGATTGCGTTATTGATCTAGGTTCAAAACATTATTGTTTTTTTACTTCTATCTTTATTCAAAGGAAGTGATTAATTATGCAATAATTGGATCACTGTTGTTTTTTATGATCGTCGGAAAATACATTATAGCGTTATATTCTTATAATAAATAATGAAGATTTAACAGATTAATAAATCATTTATATTGTAGCCGTACTTTGATGGAATATTCAGTTATTTATCCTTCTTAATAATAAAAACATAAAATAAAACACATTTAAAAAGCAATATGTTTACCCAAATCTGGCAAAAGTTTCACTTCGTCAGTGTTGTGTTTTATCACCTGGACTTGATTTTTTATTAAAGGAGCTCGACACTCAAAACAAAAAAGATATATGTATCAATTAAAAAATATTTTTAGATATCATTATGTAAATGTTAAATAATAATAATTTAATACAAAAAATCCAAAAAAAAATTAAGTTATTTTTCACAAATATAAAAAAGTACCTGTTATCTATTGTTATCTTCATAATCTTGATATCTTGTTATCTGTTGTCTTTGTAAACTTTCAATTCTTTCAGTAATGGTATTTTGATCAGATTTAAGAATCAGATCTTTTTAAATGGCAATAGTTTTAGAGGAAAAAAAATAACAACTATGGTGTTCTGGGTAATAAAGCCAAGTGATAATATAACGCGTAATTATGAAGGAATCCAGGATATGGCACCTACAGGTTCTGCATTGAAGGGCTATGAATCATTTGAATCCCATGCAACCAAAAAAAATTTTTTTCCGTTTGTAATCCTTATCGCTAGAAGAAAAACTAAGAATCAACACACGGTCTAAAATTTGCGAAGTAAGTTCTATGATCTAAAGACGATATATTTAATAAGAAGTACTTTATTTTCTACGTATATTCTAGTGTAGTTCATGTACTTTCAAAATGTTGTGGAAGATTTTGGATGTGTTCGCCAGGTAATTTCTAGTTTAAAATAGACTGCGCAATAAGTGCACCCCGTAGTAATAATGTTATTCACTGATATTATTACTCGGTTTCATTCTTTTTAGAGCTGGAACTACATCCGAAGAGGGTTTATTTTTTATTTTATGCAAGAGAAAGCATTATTGTTGTTGTTCAAAAGAAATATGTCGTGCAACTGTTTTAGGTAGAAGAGGAAAATTCAAGGTAACAAACCTACTAAAAAACAATAGTTAAACATAGGTACTTTAATGATTTTAGACCTATTTTGTCTATTAAATTATCGACATTAACTCAGATCTGAATAATGTAAGATTACATGAATAAGACAACAATTATGTACATTTGATTAGATGTATTTTTAAAAATCTTTATTAGATGTATTTCGTTTGATTCAAGATTCTTTTAGAGAAAGCGACCAGCGCAGTGGGTATAGGTTGCTAATATATGATATGATGATCAACTAGAAAAAAAATGTCAGGCTCTTTCATCCTTATCTAGAAAAGCAATAGAATTTTTCAGCCACTGTTAAAATTTCCTGTAAAAACACAGGGGAAAAAAGCGAGACTCACTGTAAATTTACACTAGTTCTCGATTAAATATATTTGCTTATAATGTAAAACATCACTTTAAAATATCAAATTATTTTTAATTGCTATAAGTGATAAGATTGCTGTAAGTGATTAAGACAGAAAAATGATTTAACGTCATTTTAAGCATAAAAAAAACAGAGGAATTTTTAATGTAATAAACTATTTTTAGATAATTTGAAGATTTCTGTGTCCTGGACCAGTGTTGCTAGATGGGCAACTTATTTTAAATTCAAATTCTTGACTGGCACCACGTTTTTGAAATAGTAAAATGCGCCTTATTTAATGACATATTAATAAAGGCACTTATCACTTATCACTTATAGCAATTTAAAATAATTTGATAAATGTATTTGATCGAGTTTCTCGGTCATCATTTTACAGACATTTCCCTTATCTTATATCTAATTCCATGTAAAGATTTCCATATCTGTAATTAAGAATATTTTTAAATATGTTAAAATTTGTAACTCAAAATACGTACTTTTAAAACCCTTTTACAATTTTATTAGGCACATTAAGGAAGAAAATTTAGTTTTAAAATTGTTTCTCTTAAATTTAGAATAATTCAGAAAGGGAAAATTCATCTCCTCAGAGTTAGTGGGGATTTTCATCGACAATCATATAATTATGATAAAAGAATACTTTGTTCTCAACAACAACAGCTTCTGTTGTTCAGTCAGTAAAGTGTTCTCCCGCTTTCATGAGTTCTCAAATACCAGGACGACTAGATACAAATTGTATAAAAATTAAATTATACATCAATTCAAATTTACTCGAAAGATTAAAATTTAATGAAGTCGCTAAAGAATGAGGGATTCACTAATTTTTAAAACCAAATTAAATTATTATGATAAAAAACAAATTTACAAAGCCTTGTGTATTTTTAACGATGTTAATTTACAGAGTCAACTGTAAATTTACCGAATACCTTCTCTGTTATTTAACAGAATCTCGGATTTTCTAATCTCTGTTATTTTACATAAAACTTAAGATAATGGTAAGACTTAAAATAATAGATTCTCTGTTATTTCACAGAAAAATGTTTAACAGTGTGGAAGATCTGAAGAAACTCAAACTGGGGTATACGAGATTTAAATATTTCTTTTAAAGCATAAATATAATATTAGATGCTTCTTAAATCAGCTGTAACTGGGGTTCTACACGCCGAGTGAGTCGAAATTTTGTCAGAATGTTGACGGAAGTATGTCGTAATATTAAAAATCTGAAAATCGAAATTTTTATGAAAATAGGGTAGAGGTGATAGGGAGGAGATTGATAAGGTGGTGCATCCCCTTAAAGGGACAAGGTACTTTTTCTTTAATTTAACAATTTTAAGTTACATTTTTTGCATAATTATAAAGGGTTGAATGAAGAAAAATTATCCTACCAAAAAACTGTTTCTCTGGCAAAATTAGAAAAACTTATTTATTGATTGATTTTTGAAACAAATAAATAAATTTGAAAAATGTGTTTCCTTATGCAATTTTTAACATTTTGAGGTAATTTTTTAAACTATTCGTAGAAGTATGCTGTATCATTTTAAGTATCGAATTTATTGTAATTTTGATAATAAATATCAACAAGAAAAACTGAATTTATTTTACATTTTTATACGCAAAATAAAAGTTTTTTGCTCTATTGTAAACCCGATAGTTAGTTTTATCAATTGGACCAAACAAAATAAACACAAATAATTCGAGTCAAGTGAAAAATATGCATAAAAGTTTCATTACTTTGAATATAGCTATTCGTCAAAAAAAACATTAACTATAAAAAATCACTTTTAATTAAAGTGGATTGTGGCATTTAAAAGGACTGTGGTGTAATAAAATCGCTTTAAACTTTACTTATGACACTCGGATCTTTACGAAACTTCATTCGAATGTACTAGGAATAACAAAGCATAAATTAAGCAAAAAATTAGAAAATCCATAATTTTGTCAATCTTCGCCGAATGAAGGATACCGAGTCCCCTTAATAACACTAAACTATCGCCTAAGTGTCCGTAATTTTGAAATTCATCTTTAGTTTGGTCTCATCTATGGTAAAATTAAACGCCAATTTAATAATTTAATAATTTAATAATGTGTGTTACAAATGATTTCTGGTTTTAAAGATTTTGTTTTTATTTACTAATGTATATGTGTTCACACGTACACTGTTAAAAATAAAGGTGATGAACCGGTTGCATTTGACGCCCAGGGGCGAAAAGGTCAGATCACTTGGCACCAGCGGGCTTGAAAATGTGTTTGGTGTGCCATTGGGTGTTTCACGCTAATTAGGGTGCCGCGCAATGCATACCGTTGGAAGATTTTCACCCTTTAGTCATTTGCGCATGCTCTGTAACGTGTATCATTGCACTTCAACTCGCTGTCACTGGTGGATCAACACAGCAATTTTTTCCTACGATGATTATCACTGCTATACGCTATCCCAATTTTGTTTAGAATTTCGGATGGCTAACTTTTGGCGAGCTTTTTCATATAAAGCAGCCTTTGAATTTCAAGACATATGAACATTTCAGGGAGACTTTGAAGGCGAGCTTGATGGCCGCGTGGATAGGGCGCTGAGCTTGTAATCAGACGTTCTACGTTCGAATCCATCGAGGTTCGAAAGTCGGTTAGTATATTTTTTATTTTTTTATCATTGAGCACTCTGGATTAGGTGTGCCATCTTTTCACCCTAATTAAAGGCGCTATTTTGGCTCCTTTAGGGGTATCACTAGTGAGACAAGCCTTTCACCTTAAAAGGTGCAATGTGCCACCATTAGTTTTAACAGTGTACAGTAATTATTGAAAGCGAGTTGAGAAAACTGATTTATGTACATGTAAAATTGCTTAAGGGGTCTCAGGTGTATCACTTTTTACCTGGTGGTGCAATTTAGCAACATGGCACATTTAATTTTTTTTTCACAGCCCCTATGAAACATAAATTCATATAATTTTTAATATAGACAACTTAATATGTCTTATATTTAAAATATTTTTTTCACTATTCTATAATGAAATTTTATATTATATTTTTTATGCTTAATTTTAATTAAAAATTTTAAAATTGTTCTTTGACTTGGATCGAATGTGCGCAACATTTCTCAAAAACGAATAAATTTGCATGAAACTTTGTAAATATCTTCATTTTAAGTTAAAAAATATTGCATTTATTATCTAAAATTGACAATTTTTTAATAAAAATTATTTTTTCCAGAATTTTATAGTTTAAATTTAAATTTCAAATAAATAAATAAATAAATAAAATATTTCAAAAGAAGTATAAGTTTGAGATACATAAGTTTTAAATCATTATTAACAATTATTGGGGACTCTTGAACGAATAATTTTGCTACAGTCTTGTGCGCAGTGGATGCAAGTCAACAAACAATTTTAAATTTTTTTATTAAAATTAATCAGTAATAGTATATAATATATAAGTATTATAAAGTGAAAAAAATTCAATGTAGAATATTGAAAAATATATTTTAAATAGAAGAGACATTAAATTGTTTATATTAAAAATGTTATGCATTTATGTTTTATAGGGACTGAGAAAAAAATTAAATTGCACTACCAAGTAAAAAGTGAGATTTCGGAGACCCCTTTAAAACGTTTCAGAAATTCATTGGCAGTGAAAGAAAATCTGTTTTGATAAATGTTTCTATAAATCTCATAAAAAGTTAGTTTCTGAAATTTCAAAATATAAAGAATTTTTCAGAAACATGACTGATTTGGAAGAGGTTATTATATATTTGCGTTTGGTCTTACATTATATTTTTCCTGGATTTAGAAACATTTGTTCTTCTTTACAGTGCACGAGGGAAGGGAGGGGGTTATATTCATAATGAAGTAACAATAAAACTGCAACGATAATATTGTATATACATACAGTGTTCTCGCTGATATTTGACCAACATTAGTAATTTGACTAATTAAAAATAAAAAAACATTCGCCAAATAAAAAAAAGTATTAGCAAAACAGATACGCCGTGTAACACACACGCACACACACACAAATTATCTTTAATCCTTTAATGTTCCCCTTTTTTTTTCAATATGTTTTAAAATAACCTAAGTTTTTATAACTGCGATAACGATTATTATTAATCTAATTTCAACTATCCGCTACAAATATATTAAAAATATGTATTTATTGAAAAAATGTATCTATGCATATGTATGAAAAACGAAAAAGAATAGAAAGAAAAAACAAAAATTGAGCACTAGCAATTTGGCGAATCGAATCGCTTGTTTACTCGCCAAATGAAGAATTTAATCGCAATTTGGTGTAATGGCGAGCGACAGCGAGAACTCTGTATACTTCCCTTTTACAATGAACAAAAGAAATGGTATCGTAGCGGTGTCCCACGGAAAGAAGGTTTATAATAATTTCATGATAGAATCTTTAATTTCTACTTCTTCCGCCCTTGCTCTTTCTCTGATTTTCTCTCTCTTTCTTTCTTTAGTCATATATTTAGGACTGTTTAAATGCTTAGAATGTATCGAAAATAGACACCGATGTTTTTCTTTTAAGATTTATAATCTTGTACACCTTAAAATAATTGAAGTGTTTTTAAAAACAGAGATTAAGTAAATAATACAAGCACCTGGGAAGGCGCTATCTATTCCCTCAAAATCCTATCTTTCTTTTTCTCCTCCCCATATATTTAGAACTGCTTAAATGTTTAGAATGTGGCCAAAATAGCCACCGAAGTTTTTATTTAAGTACTGTGTACTAAGTATTAATCCTGTACGCCTTAAATTAATTGAATAGCTCTTTAAAATAGTTATTTATTCTAATAAATATCTAAATAGCACTTGCACCTGGAAAGTTGTTACCTGTCCCTCTTAAAATACTCCATCTGTTTTGCTTTCTTTCTTTTTTTCCCTTTATATTGAGGGCTGTTTAATTATTTAGAGTTAGTTAAAATACCCGGTGTTGAACGAAATTTCAGGAATGTTTGTTTTGAAAAATCAATTTACAAATTAAGCATACAGTATAAAACAAACAAACAATAATAATAGTAATAATAAAACAGTAAAACCATTTTTATTTCAGTTCTTCACTATGAATGAATTCTAAGAATCTAAAGTTTTGTAGAAATATTTATGCATTCATACACGAATATATACGGAATAGATTTTAAAATGCTTGGTTTTTATCATTTCTCAATACGATTTCAAACTTAATGACGTTATATAAACACTTGCTGACATCCATTATATTTCAAATATGACGTAATAATCGGTTTAAAAAAAATCATGATATATTTAATTTTATTTTCATTTTTCACGTGAAAATCTAGCCATAAAAAAGTTATGATGTAATATTCTTTCTTTTTTTTTTTAATTCGTCAAACTATTTATTTTACTTTCCTTTTTCACGTGTAGAACTTGCAATAGAAAAGTAAGTATTGTGTTATAAATTTTATACAACAATTCTTGATTGTTGGCAATTGCTATAATAAATTTAAATTTGACAGGAAATTGCTGTTAAATAGATAGGTTTTTAAAAGCTGAAAATTAACTGTAAATTATTTCGATTTCGGATTATTTCAGCTGCCTTGGCGGTGTTTAAATATATATGTATGTAACTCTTCACAATTCTAGTTTTCTAAACTATGGATTTGTGTAGAATTACAGACAGACAAATTTATACATTAGATGTATCAATAAATAAACACCAATTAAAAAAAAAAACGATTCGTAAAAACTGTACGCTTTTAAATAATTGAAATGCTCTTGAAAATATTCATTAAACTAAATAGTACATGCGCCTGGGGAAAGCTTATTGTTCATGCAGGTGATACTAAAGAAAAAGAAATAACATTTTCCTCTTTTTGTGTGATTTAAAATCGAGCCTGCACCCACAAAACTGCGTATATCCTCCCTTGACATAACCTGATATCGGTACTTTAAAAAAAATCTTTTTAAATATCTTTTTGGCAATCAAATATGCTTCTATTAGTCAGGTGATACCACCAATATTTTTTTATTTTTACCAAAAATTGTCCGGTCTTAAAGGGTTAAAATATCTTTTAAAATAATGTTATAGCAACAATATATAAACATTTAAACTACACTGTAAAGTGTTAAATCTTTTGCGAATAACAATTGTTGAATTGTTAAAGAACAAGCGAGTAAAAAAAAAAAAAAAAAAAAAAAAAAAAAAGAAAGAAAGAAAGAAAGAAAAAATAAAAATAGATGAATTACAACAATTTTCTACGATAACACTATCAATATAAGCAAAGGGATTTCTTTTTCATAATCGACAAAAGAAATGAGATCGTCATGATGTTTCAAGGAAAACAAAAATAAGTTTTAAGAGCACCTTCATAAAGGAATCTATCAATCACTGAAAAGCAATCCCTTAAATTTACGGTACAGCAATGTTGCCATAGCAGTTTTTGCCTAAAAATTGCAGTAAAATTAGATGTAATACAAAAACTGCAAGATGTAATAAACTGCTGGCGACATTGCTGTCAGCGGTTTTTACCATAAATTTAACGGTTTTTTTTTTTTTTTTTTTTTTTTTTTTTTTTTTAATTTTGCATGCATTTGTGATTTTTTAAAAGTTTAAAATCTGTCAAAAAAATAAATACCTTATTTATTTTTTTAAGATTTATAAATCCTGTTAGTCTTAACAGAATTGAATTACTCTTTGAAATAGCCATTAAAGAAAGTAGTACAAGCATCTTGGAAATTGTGTTCCCTGTTTCCCTTAAAATATCAGACAACTTTTCAATTGATGTGACGACAACAAAATAATTACATTTAATCTGCACTGAGAAGTATTAAATCTTTTGCGAATAACAATTGTTGAAAAGCTGAAGAACGAACGGGTAAAAAACCATATTAAAACTAGAAGAATTACAACAATTTTCTACGATAGCACTATTGATACGAAGAAAGTGACTTCCTCTTCACAATGAACAAAAGAAATGAGATCGTAGCGTTAAGTGTTTCAAGGGCAACACAATGAAGGTCTAAGATCACTTTCATAAGAGAATCCCAAATTTCTACTTCATTTTGCTGTTTCAAATTCAACTCTAACCATGACTTTATCCATATCTGAATCTAATAAGGAAATAAATCGTGGGCGCCAACAATGTGGAGCAGCAGAGGGCATTTGTCCCTCTGCGGATTGTCAAGTGTAATTAACTAAATTTTCTTTTTTTTTTTTCTCTCTAATGATATAAAAAAACATTTAATAAAAAGTATTCTTAAGAACAGAATAGAAACAATCTGAAAAAATACTAAGTTGAAATTGCGCGAGAAGTGTAGCAAATGAGGTGCGTACGTGCGATAACGAAGTTTTAAAAATATCACTCTCATATATCAATCTCATAAAATTGTAAATAGTTAATTACAGTTAAAATGCGTACCAAACAATGTTCTCCCTGTACCATTATGTAATGGAATACTTTTGTGTGGCCTTGTAAATCAATAACAAATATTCTTTGCACTACAGATTATGCAAAATGTATATTATAGTATGTACTTAATAGATGCATATGAATTTTATTATGTTCGAATGAGAGTAACACCATTAAAAAGCATTTGAAACAATTTTTCCCATTGACCGTAATGTAACGGAATACTTTTGATTGTCCTTGTAATTGAACTATACATCCGATTTTGATAAAATTTGAAAAAAAAAAACACACAAAATTATGCAATAATTAAGTATTTTAAATTTCAAACGATTAAAATGCATTTGAAATTTTTCCCCCTTTGACCGTGATGCAATGGAATACTTTTGATTGTCCCTGTAATTGATCTATGTATCCGTTTTTCATAAAATTTGAAATGACTCGACAAAATTATGTAATAATTATGTATTTTTAATTTCAAACGGTTCGGTTGGGTAGTTTTTGCGTTGTTATATACGGACGGACGGACTGAACGACAACTATAGGTGCCACGTATTTACATAACTACGAAAGCACCTAAGAAAAGGGAGGAGGGGGATCATCGAATTACATTCACTCTCATTTTATCCTCGCTAAGAGATTTTTTAGTACTGTTTTCGTTTTACGTTAATGTAATTAATCCGCTAAGTCTTTGGAACGTGATATCTCGTTCGCTAATCTCCAGAGCTCCAGATTTCACTTCAATATACGCGGTATTTAAAATAATACACTACCTGGCCATTGATTATCGTTCACTTGCAATTTTAGACATTTTGTTAAATATCTATAAAAATACATGAGGAATCATCTCAAAACTCTTACTGTATAAATATAATAGTATAAGTCATACATCTCCGTGAAGATTTTTTCCCGAAACTCCATAGGGAGCTGTCAACAAATTAAAAAAGAATGAATATCTTTTGAATAACCCTGTCAAAACTAATGTAGCAAAAACGCTCAAACTCTAGATTATGATTGAGTGCCTTATTGTAATATACTGTGTTCATTTTTATGCAAATAGCACGCATACTCGGAGAGTAATTAAGGTTTTTATAAAAATGGTCCCAAATTTTTCTAAATTTTTTCCTTATAATTTTCAGAGTTCTTAATATAAAATAATATTTTTTTCTGAAAATATGACAAACAACATTGCACACAATACCCTGTAATCAGAATTGAAAAATAATAAAAATTATATGAAAAATGAGTAGGTTTACTAAATAATTTTTCACTGCGCATGCGTCAACAATATGTAAACTCCATTTGCATATTATGTTAGCTACATGTATAGAGCAACTTTTGTGAAAGTCGCAAAATCATAACTTGAAAAGTCTGAAAATAATCGTCAATTGAATAAGTTGAAATCCGTTATTCTCAAAATGAAGCAAAAACAAGAGGGGTTGTATCCATATATTCATTGATTAGTGTAAATATACGTAGAATACCCAAAACGGGATGTACTACTACATTGCTTCATTTTGGAAACAACGGATTTTGTCCTTTTTTAATAGACGATTACTTTCAGACTTTTCAAGCTATGATTTTGAAATTTTCACAAAAGTTGCTCTATATATTTAGCTAACATAATATGCAAATGAAATTTTGATATCGTTGACGCATGCGCGCAGTAAAAAATTATTTAGTAAACCTACTCATTTTTCATACAATTTTTATTATTTTTTATATCTGATTATAGGGTATTGTGTGCAGTGATGTTTGTCATATTTTCAGAAAAAAAAATATTATTTTATATTAAGAACTCTGAAAATTATAAGGAAAAAACTTGGAAAAATTTGGGACAATTTTTAAAAAAACCTTAATTACTCTCCGAGTATGCGTGCTATTTGCATAAAAATGAACACAGTGCTTTACAATAAGGCACTCAATCATAATCTAGAGTTTGAGCGCTTTTGCTACATTAGTTTTGTCAGGGTTATTCAAAAGATATTCATTCTTTTTTAATTTGTTGACGGTCCCCTATGGAGTTTCGGGAAAAATATCTTCAGGGAAATGTATGACTTATTATTTATATAAAATCCCTCCGTGTATAACGATTCCGGGGTCAACCCATTCACGGGAAAAAACACTTATTGTGATCAATGACAAATTCCATTGTGAAAAGTTATCTCCGATTTTAAAGGCTATCAATTTTTTGTCCAATGCAAACGTTTCAGAGTCGTAATGGAGCGTTCTCATTTGTCAGAGTTACAGTTTGAGCTGTAAATGACGTCACTACATTTTACTGTGCTTTGAAATCTTTTCCCTATTTCAAACACAATATTCACACTATTAAAAATTTGACTCATTTGCTGCAGCATCACTCCACCGCTTTTATAGAAAACGATTACTTTGCTGTGTTATGGAGCATTCTCATTGGTCATCTATATTAATAAAATAACAAATCGCTCTGTCCGCGATAGTTAGCGAAAACTACGACACGTACGAAGTTCAATTTTTTTTGTGAAGATTTTCCAAGGCCTTTCCTAATGCACCTGACCCTCAGAATTTTAAAATTCTAATAATTAGTTGAGAAATTAATTAAAATCCCTAAATTAGAAGAAAGAAAAAGTATTCATAATTCAATAAGGGCATATATTTTTCTTAAACCACAGAATATTTCTTCGAAAATTCAAAGAAAAGGAAAAGGGTTATTGTAAATACAGGGTTGCCATGGCGATGAATGTACTAGGCTTTTTAATAAAGGGCTGTAAATTCTTCTGGACCTAAAAACTCCAAAAATTAGACAGCTACATGCAGAAAAAATTCCTCTTTCAGAAATTCTAAAAATAATTTTTATACTCCTGTAAATAGTTGAAAATCCGTAAAAATCCATTTATAAAATCTCATATTATTTCCTTTCAAAGAAACAGAATTTCGAGAAATCTTTCTGAACGAGAGCAGGTGTTTTGTAATTCAGACAGCTGGACGTCAGATAGCAGTGGCATTTTTAGACGACCTGTAAATATTTTCGAATGTTTAATTTATGAATTTATTTTTTATCAATTCAAATGAAGAATTTTTCGCTGATTTTAAATATATAAATTTCTTCCCAGTCGCTCAATTACAACCTTATATATTAATTATTAATTCGTTACTTGGATGACTTGCTCTATTTAAAAAGCAAGTATGTGGAAACCACAAATGTTTTTTGGTACACTGTTAAATTTTTAAAAATACACCATTTAGAGGTTTTAAAGCTATGCATTGAGCAATATCTTTAAACGTTCTTTAATAATATGTAAATTTATAAAAATCCAAGTTTTCTTTTAAATAAAAAGTTGATTTAAAAAAAGAAAAAGAAACGATAAAACGGGAAGTAACTTAAATTAAGAAAAAAAAAACCCTCACAAAACGGTCGTTTTGAGCTTTCAGATACATTATAACGCATAGTAAATATTTTAAAGGTCCGTGAACATGAAATACGGGGCGGGGGATTTTTTAGGGGGAGCGATCAAATATTTAAAATTCTACCGTTTTCTACCATTTCAAATGAGGGATTTTCACTAAGCCCTGGAATAAATATTACTTATTTAATATAAAACTTTCAGACTGTTTATAACACTTAATATAAATTTTAAAGAGTAGGGTAGAGGGTAGGAGGACAATAATTATTTTAGAGAGGTATTGATCAAATATTTGAGACCGTACCGTTTTAGATGCGGATATTTCAGAGCCCTGGGATAAATAATGCATATTTAATATAGAATTTTAAAAGTGTACTCACCCGTATTTTCGAATAATAATTTCATGAAATATCTTTCTTAAGTCCAGAAACGGTTTTGTTAAGAAAAGAGTTCGCCATCTGGTGCTAGAATGTAAAACTTACCCCCCCCCCCTTTTTTTTTTTTTTTTTTTTTTTTTTTTTTTTTTTTTTTTTTTACCGTGTGTGCACAGCATTTTTGCTAAACGGTACCGTAGGCACCGGGGATTAAGTTCGAGATTAGGTCTTCTACAACATTTTGTAGTACGAATTTCATGTCTATTTTAGAATATTATTACGGGCTCGGGCAACGCCGGGCGACTCAGCTAGTACTATTATATTTATACACTAAGAATTTCGAGATGATTCCTCATGTATTTTTCTAGATATTTAACAAAATGTCTAAAATTGCAAGTGAACGATAATCAATGGCCAGGTAGTGTATAATTCTATAGATTTAATGAATTTTCGATACATTTTAGAAGGATAAATACTCTCAAGATTTACATTCATGTTTTTAATTTTTTTAAATATATATATATATATATATATATATATAATGTTGAACGAGTTACATTTTCTGGGTGTTTAAAACGAAATGCAGAGAAAACAACATTACAATCTTACCCATTTGCAACACGCTTCGCAAAAGGATAAACTTACATTCGCATGCTCTTGTAGAAATAGTTTCCCTAAAAATGGCAGAATCAAAAAATTTAAAAAATTTGTATTAACACCTCAATATTTTAAGAAAATTATTAAGAAAATTTTCGATTTTTCGAGTA
Organism: Maratus speculifer; assembly: GCA_964019185.1. Lineage (NCBI taxonomy): Eukaryota > Metazoa > Arthropoda > Arachnida > Araneae > Salticidae > Maratus > Maratus speculifer. The sequence continues at coordinate 134,455,847 of OZ025291.1, forward strand.
GAAATGGTTGGACAGGGTTGGTTTAAATCTGCTGGCTTGTAAAAAAAGCCCTTTCCTAATACTTGTAACAACAACAATAAGAAAATGATCATTCAGTTGCTTAAGAATAATTTTTATGTTTATTTATATTTCTTTTTTTATCTTTTTAGAGAGTTATCTCAAATATTAAAGTTAACACAAACTTTATTTATTTATTTAATTTTTTTCTAATATTAGCCCCTAAAGTTGATAAAGCTACACAAATTAAGGGAAAAAAATAATAGACATTTTTGCCGCTACTGATTTTCTGAAAACATTCTGAGTAATTTTTATTTGTTTCAAACCGGAATACCAATCTTTAGGATGGTATCAATTGAAATGGAATATTGGATGGAAAAGAGATTATTGGATATATTTGTTCGCGGTTATGTTACATCTCCCTAAATTAAGATTTTTTTTTCTTTTTACAGAGTATTACTTATTTTATATTGAATTTTTCAATTAAGTATTTTTTTTCTTTTTAAAAGTTTCTTAATCTATCCTTTAAAGACATTCTTAAATTTCAGAAACTAATTTTAAAAAAAACACATCGACAGAAAATGTCAACATCATTATAAAAAGGGAAAAATGTTGAAAATCAGAAAATTATTTCGACTTTCTGAAAAAAAAATTTCTGAAAGAAAAAAAAAAGTTGGAAAAAAAAATTACGTGTGAGGAAGTTACATCTGTTAAGTCAATAATATTCCTGTTTAAATGAGTAATATAATTTAAATATGACTTTTTTTTTTTCGAAATACATCGATCTTTTAACCAGTGATGTTTAGTAAGATATTTTTACAAATAAAAATGTGTAGTGGAATATTTTGAGTATTTGGAACAAATACTTCTCGATTTACAATTCTTTAGTATTTCTGCTCCTGTTTCCATGCGAACGAATTAATCTTCCATACCGTTAAAAACACGAGACTACAAAAGAAACTATATCAATGCGTCTGCAACGAAGACTCAATAGGTAATTTCTCGAAGTTTGTATTATTATGATTACTTGAATAATTTTCAGAATAAAACTAATGTTGTGGCCTTGACAAAACTCCCTACTATGCAAATCAAATCGTCTGCAACCAAGATTAAATGGTAATGTATTCATTCTTGAGATAGAGCTATCGCGGAAATCGTGAAAAACTGACTATAGCAGTATCACCTGTTCAGTCGTATATACTCAAACCCAATAAGAATCTGTTATGTCAAGGTCTAGAAGAATATAGTTTAGTGCAATTCCAGGCATTAGATAAGTGTTTCCCAACCTTTTTTTCTTTCACGTACCCCTTTCTTAGGCTTTTCATTTCAGAACTTTCACCCCCCCCCCCCTATTTCTCATAAACAATCTTCTTCATCCCTTCCTTCCTCCGAATTATATAATGCAAACATGTTTTTTACTTATATATAATAAGTGGTACAGGGTAAGTCTTGTAATTGTTTTGGAAATCAAAATAAATAAATAAATAAATAAATGACAGATTTGCACGTTTAACACTCTTAAAACGAAAGTGTGGATTTGGCTTCTCAGGAAAGAGCTGTAATTTATTCGATGGTGAATGAGTTGTTTTTTAAATGCTTTACTCATCTTGATTCAGATTGTTTATTTAAATAACTCATCTTGATTTAAATTGCTTAGAAGCAACTCACTCACTTGAGTTGTTTCAACTCTTTATGAGAAGCTGCCTTTCAAAATGTAAGATGAGCTAATTTCGGCTCAACTTAAGTTATTTTTTGGCTGACATTTTCAGAGAGTAGAAACTGGATATTCCGAAAATCATATTTTTAGAAAAGAAAAATTTTACCGTCCGCCTGTCTGTTCATCAGTCTGTCTGTGTATCTGTAAACGCTCTATCTCCCAAACGAATTTAGATAGAGAATTGAAATTTGGTGTGTACTTAGTATATAATAATGGAAATAAGCCTTTTTAATATCAGTAACCTCGATTATCTGTAACTATTTTTTTCGGACTCTCGAAATATTCATTCTGATGAAAGGTACGAAATTTCGAATTTTATTTTTTATTTTTAGGGGTTGATGTAAAAGACAATACAACAATAACAAAAAAAAAATTGCATAAAAAATGAAATTTTTCATATAATTAGTTGTTGAGATATTTGTAATCCTATTTTCCATATTCTTTGATTTTTCATACCCTGTATTTCATTCAAATTTCAATTCAAAATATATATTAATTAGATATGAGACGCTTAATCTGACGCAGTAAATTGCTAGTTAATATGTTTATTAATTTTAAGGTTCTGAGGATATTTCTTTTGCTACTTGATTATAATGTCGACCAAAAATCTATTGCCAGACTAAAAGATTAAATGCCAATAATTGCTTACAGTAAATGTCGTATTCACTTGACATTAGACACGTTACACGTGCATGTTACATCCTCAAGCGATTTTTAATCCGACGTTTAATTCGTATTTTATTAAACTTTTACTATTTTTTTGTTTTTTCGTCAGTTAAAATAAAAATTATGCCGATTTGTATAATTGACGAGTAGTTTGGCGATTTATATAATTTGTTGAAATTGGTCGACGGAATAATCAAGTAATAGGGGAAAGTCGGATAAAACCGGGACCCTAATGTTTTTCTTTTTATTATTGTACAGTATGTGAACAAAACAGTCAAAATTTGTATTAAAACGATAAACTGATTCCTTAGGATGAAAAAAATTATTCATTCAGTCACGAGAAACAGAAATTGAGATCATAACAACACTTTTTTTAGAAGTGTGCAATGTCTCGGTTTTGTCCAACCAGGGCGGATAAAAACGGGAACTGAAAAAAATAATTAAAAGCACATTGTAATTTTGAAATAATACTATTTATTAAAGGAAAATTGAGACATTATACTTATATTGAACACAGAAAAACTTCTTGAAACACCATAAAATAAATAAAATAACGCAAGGCCTTTCGATAGAACTTAGTCTATCTTCATCAGGCGGAAAAAGACGTGCGTCTACAATGAATGTAGCGGCACGACTGACGTGAAAAGGCAGGAAAGGCAGCAAGCTGAAGGAGTAGCCAATGGGAAAGTAGAAGGCAACAGCCAATCACGGAAGAGCATAAACAAACGAAGGATACAATGAAGGAAGGAAGGGGAAAAAGGAAAATAATTACAAAAGGAATAAGTAAGTAAAAAGGCAGGTTATATTAAAAGTAAATACACACACACATAAAATAATAATAAAATAATAATAATAATAATTAGTATTAAAAATATTTATAATAATAAGAAAACTTATATATACCTAAAAATTATATACATGATTAATACGGAAAGAAAAAATAAAGTAATAAAAATACAGATGTATAAATCTAAAAAATTATGTATATGATTAAAAAAATAATAATTTTTATTATTATTATAAGGCAGTGCTGAAAAGGTTTTTCTAAGCTATGGATAGCGTTTTAGAATCAGATTTATTATTAACAATAACATCACGATTAAGATAAATAGCTAAATTTTCAAGAAAATCTAACTCATAGGTACTATTGGCATTAAAGATAATTTTAGCAGTTTGAAAATTGAAAGTATGGCCGGAATCCCAAGAGTGCTTAGCAACCGAAGATTTAGAAATTTCTTGATTATTGACATACCGAGAGTGTTCTTTAAGGCATTTTTCGAGATTTCTTTTAGTTTGACCAATGTAAGATAAATCACAGCCATTACAAGGAACATTATAAATACCCCATTTTTGGAGGTCAGGGACAGGGGATTTCATGGAAGGAAATTTGAATTTACTGACAGGTTTAAAAATAACGTTAAAATTGAATCGTCTTAAAACTTTAGCTAATTTAAAACATAAAGGTGGATAAAAGGGGAGGACAACCAAATTATCAGGTTTGCTTTTAGCAGAATTAGAAAGAGTGGATTTATTAGACGGTCTATTGAATTTGTTTAAAGCAGTATTGATCATAGAAGGATTGAAACCTCTTTTGACCGGAACGGATTTTAAGTAATTTAATTCATCCTTAAGGGATGCGAAGTCGGTACAAATTTTGAGAGCACGATTTACATGTGTAAAAAAACACCGATCTTTTGGTTGACAGGATGATTTGAGCTAGCATGGGGGGGGGGGGATTAGAAACAGAAAAAGGTTTTCTATAAACACAAGTTTTGAAAGAAGTATCACATTTGGTAACTAAAAGAAATTTCGAAAAACGCCTTAAAGAACACTCTCGATATATCAATAATCAAGAAATTTCTAAATCTTCGGTTGCTAAGCGCTCTTTGGGATTCCGGCCATACTTTCAATTTTCAAACTGCTAAAATTATCTTTAATGCCAATAGTACCTAATGAGTTAGGTTTTCTTGAAAATTTAGCTATTTATCTTAATCGTAATGTTATTGTTAATGATAAATCTGATTCTAAAACGCTATCCATAGCTTGGAAAAACCTTTTCAGCACTGCCTTATAATTATTATTATTATTATTATTTTAATCATATACATAATTTTTTAGATTTATACATCTGTATCTTTATTACTATAATTTTTTTTTTCGTATTAATCATGTATATAATTTTTAGGTATATATATGTTTTCTTATTACTATAAATATTTTTAATACTAATTATTATTATTATTATTATTTTATTATTATTTTATTTATGTGTGTGTGTATTGTTATTTATGTGTGAGTGTGTATTGTTAGTACTTTTAATATAACCTGCCTTTTTACTTACTTTTTCCCTTTGTAATTATTTTCCTTTTTCCCCTTCCTTCCTTCATTGTATCCTTCGTTTGTTTGTGCTCTTCCGTGATTGGCTGTTGCCTTCTACTTTCCCATTGGCTGCTCCTTCAGCTTGCTGCCTTTCCTGCGTTTTCATGTCAGTCGTGCCGCTACATTCATTGTAGACGCACGTCTTTTTGCGCCTGATGAAGATAGACTAAGTTCTATCGAAAGGCCTTGCGTTATTTTATTTATTTTATGGTGTTTCAAGAAGTTTTTCTGTGTTCAGTTGTATAACACCAGTTTCCAACTTTTTCCTGGATTATACTTGTGTGAATCGATATCAAATCTACATAAAATAAAAATTAGTTAAGTCATGCTTTAAGAGTTAAAATTGTTAGGCACAAAAATCACAAAGAAAGTTCGATCTTGTTCATTTGCATTGCTGTATGCTTCATGTGCCTACCCTCTACAATGAAGGCACTGTATCCAATTCTTCTTAGATTTCGATTGTTCATCTAACCTGTTGCAAAAGATGCATGCTTCACTTTCATCTTCCTCCTCGTTTGATGTAAAGGATTTTATTTCTTAGGACTTTTCTTTTTCACATCAATTTTTCTACTTTTTTACCGTCATCATGGAAAGCTTCGCTACAGGGTTAAATTGCTATTATCTTATTTTTTCATCTTTTCTTTTTCTTATTCGAATTCTGATTTTTAGGGGATTGAAATAAGAATAGATGTTGCACTAGAAGTGACTAAAAACAATTTTCTATGTAACAACTTAATGTAAATAATATTAGTTGTACAGTTTTTAAATATTTATAGATCGTGAAACAATGCATAAACAAGTTAATTCGAATTCAATCATGTAAATAAATGGGTTTTCCATAACCTGAAACTTCCCGATTATATCCGACCATCTGCATCCCTATTTTGTCCGACCACGCCATTTTGATGAAATGTTACTCAAGTGTTATGCAGATAATTCGTAGACACCAATACAAAACGTTAAAGTAAAGAGTAAATAATAGACTATTATACGTTATACTTACCTAATCTAAATCCTTAGGTATTTAAGATTAGTAACGTAATGTTTCAGACATCGAATTTTTAACCTTTTCACGTGAAATCTTTAAAAAATCACCATTGCGAAATGAGTACGTTTACAGGACTTCTAGTTACTGGGAGCCGCCATGCCGCTCGCCTAAAAGTTATTCTAAAAAATTAGGCTAGATACCACCGCAAAAAAAGCAATAAAGCCTGGTTCCATCTTTTATCTACCTACCCGGTTTTATCCAACTTTCTCCTAACCGCAATTCTGTAATAGAACATTATTATATATTCAAAATATTTAAAAGTACGTTTATCATTTGTTTTGGAATGGCGATGCGTTTTATTAGTAGCTTATGCATGTTTCATTTTCATATTTCATATTATGTATATCCATGATGGATAAGTATTACGGTGGCCCCCAACGACTAGTTAGGTGCGTTCGTAATTATGTAAATACATATCACCTATAGTTGTCGTTCAGTCTGTCTGTCTGGCCGTCTGTCCGTCCGTCCGCATATAACAAAGCAAAAATTATCCAACCGAATCGTTTGAAATTTAAAATATACATTTATTACATAATTTTGTCAAGTCATTTCAAATTTTATGAAAATCGAATGCATAGATATATTACAGAAACAATCAAAAATATTCCAATACATTCCGGTCAATAGGGAAAAATGTTTCAAATGCATTTTAATCGTTTGAAATTTAAAATACATAATTATTACATAATTTTGTCGAATCATTTCAAATTTTATCAAAATCAGATGCATAGTTCAATTACAGGGATAATTAAAAGTATTCCATCAATGGGAAAAATAACATTTCAAATGCATTTTAATGGTGTTACTCTCATTCGAACATAATAAAGTTTATATACATCTATAAAGTACATATAATGATGTACTGTGATGTAACTGTGATGCAAAGAACATTTGTTATTGATTTACAAGGCCACACAAAAGTATTCCATTACATAATGGTATAAGGAGAACATAGTTTGATGCGCATTTTAATTCTAATTAACTTTTATAATTTTACGAGATTGATATATGAGAGTGATATTTTTAAAACTTCGTTATCGTACGAACGCACCTCATTTGCTACGCTTCACGTGCAATTTCCAACTTGTTTTCATTAGTAATCGTTTTATCACAACCACACAATAAATCGATGCAAATTACATTGACATTTCTAACATTGATAGAAAATTGCTATAAAAGTGATAAAATACCTTTATTCTCGTTGACGTACTTTTTTTAGTGACATTATTTTCTAAGCCCTTGTTTTTAAATTTTGCGAAAATATTTCTATCATAAATGATTTTGAAAATGACCCCGATTTTTGATGAAACGTATACGTCAATTAGAATGAAGGTATCTTATCACTTTTATAGCAGTTTAATCCGGGTAACAGATAAAATTTTAGTAAGATTTTGTATAATACTCTTTTCTAAAGCTACACATTTCTGTAGCTTTACTAGTTTTTCAGATTAACATATTTTTTGTACAGTGTACAGATAATTTAGTAAGCATACAGAACTTTAAATCTGTAAAATTACATTTTTTTTTTTTACAGTATAGAAGATATACGCTTGTTCTGTAAATCAAAAAACCTGTAGAGTACTAAGAATTTTGTAGCTTTACAAAAACTAGTTTTGTAGATTTATATCCTTTGTACAGTGTACAGATAAAATGTTACCAAGCATAAATATTTCTGTAACTTTAAATGTCGAATTATAGATTTTTTTACAGTGTAGCTTATAAGTATTTATATCAAAAAAATATTTTATTAAATGTATTAATTAGCTGAAAAGAACGATAGACTTTAAACATAAACTGAAAGCAATTATTTCCGTATTATTTAATAACGAAGAATTCAAAAAAATTAATAAGATTTAGCAGAAAGAGTTGAGATGAAAATTTAAAAAAGGTCTTAATGTATTTTATAAATAAGATTTAATTCGAACGTCATAAATTGGAAAGAAACTGAATCCTGCTAGTGGATACCTTGGAATTCGGAGTCCTTTACGTAACAGCCATATTTTCCTCTTAAGAATCTTACAAATCTGCTTATCAGCATAAACTTTGACGCAAATCACCTGTACAAATGTTTGCAAACTTCAAAGTCGTCATTATCTAGTCTAGATGGATTCACATGGTTGGATTTCATATCATATTACTATTTTATTTTAACATATTTATTATTATTATCATTTCTTTCAAATCTCAGATTACTTAATAAAGAAAGGAAGAGGATCATTTAAAAAAAAAAAAAAAAAAAAAAAAAAACAAGAAAAAAGAAAATTACAAGGACATAAAATTTTAACACATTTCAGGTGCCAATAATTTAATCAATGTGAAAAAAAAAATATATATATATATAAATGCAATTTAATAGGTTTTTAAACAAGCAATATAACAAAATCACTAGCAATTAGTTACCGGATTATTTTATAAACTAAATATCATTTCATAATCAATATTGAACTGTAAATTAAAACTAATCAGATGTGCAATTCCAAAATTTTCAAAATTTCCAAAATTTCTCATGCATGTTAATACTTCAAAAATCGATACCACAGTGCCAAAATTAAATGACAATCAATGCTCATCATTATTCTAAAGGCATGAAATTCCGCGCATTAGTTCTTAAATTGGACTGTTGCGGATATCGGGAAAAACGCAACATAAAAGCCTACTTCTTGGACGATTTATACCAAAACATAGACAAAGTAATACTACTTATCAAGCTATACCAGAATCTGAAGTTTGACGAAAAAATTGGTGCATAAGTTCTTGAGATAGAGTTTTTGCAGGATCGGAGCATAGTAGTGCCACCTGTTGGGCAATTGACGCCAAAACATAAACAGAGCTAGTTCACATCACAGATTTACTGAATGTGAAGTTTGATGAAAATCCATGCATTGATTCTTGAAATAGAGCTATTGTGAAAATTGTAAAATATGCAGCATAGAAGTTCTACCTGTTGAGCGATTTATACCAAAATATCAAAAACATTAATTCATGTCAAGGACTAATTGAATCTGAAGTTTGATGGAAATCCGTGCATTAGTTTTTGAGATATAGCTGTTGTGTAAATTGTAAAAAATGCAGCATAGCAGTGTCACCTATTGGTCGATTACACCAAAACGTAATGAGGATCAATTTACGTTGGGAAATATCTGAATATTTTTTTTATTAAATTTTGTGCGTTAGTTCTTGAGATAGAATGCCCACAAAATTTATGTCACATGCAGACAGACAGACAGAATCACAGAGTTACAGACAGACATTTGGTAAAAATATCTTTTTTGGAATTTCTAATCTCTAAGACGTGTAAATCCGACAAAAACCGAAATTCGAAAATTTTCACGAATCCAATACTTTCTTCTTGTAAAGATAGAATAAAGTAAAAAAAGATTTCAGTGTGCAAAATAGATAGCAAATGTAACGAAAATTCCGAAAAACATTACGTAAATGAAAGGAATTCTATCAAAAAAGTATGTTTCTTTATAACTAATTACGATATTTTTTTCATAAAATTTTTTATTTTATATTCACAATATCCCACAAATCTAATTATAATCTTAATATTTGTTGCAAAACATTAGCACTAGTCATTTAAATTTCAAAAACATTTACATGTTTATGAATTCATACATATGAACTTTCTTTCCCATGTCATGGAAAAAGAAAACTATCATATTTTAACATTTTTGCTCTCGTTTCAGAATACTTCAAAATATCTTAAATAATTAAAAAATGATAATCGCACAGCTTTTTTAGTAAAATTTTGCACGAGTTTTTCTAACTGCGCAGAAAAAAAACATTCATAAATCTATAAATTAGTTTACAACAATGCTTTTGTAGATTTTTAAATAAGCATAAATTATCAGTAGTTAGTTTGTTATTTAATAGTTAAATATTTAAAAATAGCAATAAGATATTTTGAAAAGTTTTAACATAAAGTAATAAAAATAATAATCAGAATTCAGAGTTACGATTAATTTTAAAAGTTAAAAGCGAGCCTCCGATTCATTTCTGTAAAATGGATGAAAAAATCTGATTTACTAAAATTCTAAACAGTTAACTGTCCGTAAACTGTTTGGAATAATTCTTTTCTTTAATTAAAAAGATGTTTATTTTTCAGAGTGTCATCAAATACAGATTTTTGATAAGTTGGTGCTCTTTAATACGAAAATTCATAATAAAATTAATTCATAATAAATAAAGCATATTAAAAAACCAGAAACCAATAAATCTTCTATTACGAAACATTGCTGGGAGACAAAACACACCTTTGACTAGAAATCAGCTAAACTAATCTCTAAAACCACTTCTATACATGAACTTAACTTTCTTGAAGTATTTTATAATAAATATTATTAAAATATTTTGTGAATTGTGATGTTCATTGTTCCTCAATTATCCTACTGATGGAAATATTATATAAAAACATTTTTTTTTACTTAATTTTTTACAGAGTTTCTCGCATTTTCTGTTCTGTTCGTTAGGATAATATTTTCCTGTGGACTGGTGCCCTTAATCTCTTATTTTCATTATTGATCAATAAACCTTTCACTTGCATCCGTTTCCCTATAATATACTTGAGTAAATTTCCATCAATTTTTGTGCTGAGGACGGTACACTAAATGCTGTCGAAACAAATATGATTATAAATTTTATGTTATGGCGCTATTAACGTTATTTTTAACATCAGTTCATTCATTCGGAACCGATACGAACAATGGAATTAAACTGCAAACCATTATTTTTATGGTGACGAAAAGCTGTAGAACATAGTTAATACGAATCCTGTAAAAGCGAAATATCCTATAAATAGAACTTTTTAAAATTCCTTACAAATCACAACATATCGAAAAAAAAAACTGCTTAGGCGAGAGTGGGGATACTTGAGCATAGGGGATACTTGAGCCACCCCTATTATTTCTACAGTTGGTTAATTTTTCTTTCTAAAACCGGCAATGTGGTAACATATTTATAGTTCTGAACATGTAAAAAAGAAATCACATACCTTAGTACCATTTTGAAAGTATGGTGATTAATAGTTGTTTTTCCCTGTCTAAAATAAATATTTAGGTGCATGTTTTTTTTTTTTTTTTTTTTTTTTTTGTATTAAAAGTTTTGTTTAAAGTTGCAATCGTATGGATAAATTTAATAAGTATAATTTCGATTGTATTTTGAATCTAAACTAGTTCTACACAAGCTGCATGCTTTATTTAGTAAAACTCTGATAAACAAAAATGGTGCAAATGGGGATATTTGAGTCAGTAAGAATAGGGATACTTGAGCCATGGCTCAACCATACCCACTAAGAAATTAGACACGGATAAAACAAACAAAAAATAAAATTGCGTCCTTATATTCAGTAATTGATATTTTTTTCTTTAAAAAATAATGACTTAGAAAAAAATGTTTAAAAATGTATATTTTTTATTGAAAATATCCATTTAATTTTTCATTTTGACTAAAAAAATAGCCTGTTTAGATAAATGTAAACATTGTTTTCAATTTAATTTTTATTACTTTAAAAAAATTTTTAAACTATTTTAAAAATCACAATCTCTAATATTTCAATTAGTCAAGTCCAACGTATTAAAATATTTATTTTTTAATATAATATATTAAGATTAATATTTTATAGTGAAACTGTAATATCATCTGTTACTGTAAGTTTTTTTTAATCAAAGAAATGACCATTGTCACCAACAGAGGACCCTACTGAGTTACCATGTAGCTAAAAGTAAAAAGATTTTGCAATGATCCTTCGATCACCAGCTATAATGACAAAAAATTATCGTATTACTAGCTTTGTTTTCTCAATTGCTTTTGAAGGACTTTATGTATCATAATTCATCATAATTCTCGTAAAATATATATGTGCGGCTCAAGTATCCCCTCCATGGGGATACTTGAGCCACGATGTAAAAAATAAATAAAAATTAATTAGACATAGAAAAATAGTTCAAAATTAATTGAAAGTGGTTTTCAGTTGAAGAAAAATAATCATATCTTCATTTTCAATATTTTATTTTGTTCTAAGAAATTATAAACAATTTTAAAAAATTAAAATTTAAAAATTGGCTTAAGTATCCCCATCTTAACAAAATCTGAGTATGATTAATAACTTTAATTTCCCTTTTACCATTGTTTTGAAAATATTTTATCATTCAGGGGTGTAGTGGAAGATATACGAAATTATTTTTAAGAAACTCTCTATTACCTATTTTTTTTTTTTCAAAAGTATCTTTCGCGTACACCCATGTCGTGAACGTTGATGACTCTAACATTCTCTTCCTATAGGATGTGCTCTCTACTATTTTGCGACTACAACTTTGATTTCATAGTTATTAAGCCAATATAAAAAATATTCCGTTAAAAGCACTGAATTGTTTACTATTTCCTATACCCTGTTTCTTCTTCAGATAAAACATTAAAATATTCAGTAGGCAACTAACTACGTTTAAAGAGAAATCAAAATTTACAAATTTTCTAACATCTTTATTAGTTTGCAGTTGTGTAGAATTGGTTAAAACCATTAACAATAATCTGGAAATATTCAACTCTTATCGAATGCTAAATTTTTTAAATATGATTCTAGCTCTGTATTCTATATACATTACTGTACTTAAAAAATTTTGAAGCACATTCCTCTTGCATACGTTATTATAGTACTGGTAAAAGTGTTTCTGGAAAAAGTTATGCCAACGTAATAAAATTCGTGTAAGAAATGCTGGATCCGATGTTACATGGGAAGTAACATACGGTCGATAAAGTTAGAAGAATACCTTGCCAAAAAGTACTACACTAGACTCCTTTAAATCCGCAACCCTAAAATCCGCATAAAATTTACAGAAGTAAACGATGAAACTGGATCATATGTAGGGACAAAATTTGACTTTTTTATTTTTATATCCATTCTATGTATACTTTAATCAGTAATTTTCGTTAATATTACTGTATTCATGCTTTTTTTTGTGAAGGAAGAATAAATTTATTTCTGAAAAATTCCAAGATATTGCTAATATTACTTGTAATCACAATTTTTTTGTCAAATGTATTTATTCATTAATTAAGCTTTTTAGAAAATTAAGTCTGGCTAAACTTGAAATAAAACTTCCTTATTTTATGATTTTGATGTGAATGGGTAGTGAACATTTATGATTCAGGTTTCATTGAATAATTTAGGAAAAATGCATCTCATCTTTATAATCAATATTTAATTATACATTGTTGATTATTTACTTCAACTTTGCTTTCAATATTTTAATCATTAAAAAAAAAATCTAAACTTTTATTGCTTTATTTCTTTTAATGTTTTACTATATAAAAAGCATTCATTTTGCATTATTAATTACATTGAAATTACTGTTTTAAAAATGTAAACAAAGCAATGACCAGAAATCCGTAAAATTCCAAAATCCGCACAACCTCTGATCCCAAGCTGTGTGGATTTGAGGGAGTCTACTGTAATACATATTAAGATTTTTCAAAGAAAAGTGTATCTTAATCTTTTTCTCTGTGTTAATACCCTTTCAGCAGCTTTATTTTATTTTATCTTACTTGTTGCTAAATTGTGAATGAAGCAGTTTATCTGTATCACTGGACTGCTCAATGAGAATTCTAGACGCGTCGAGCAATAAATCATTCTCATCAGACTGACAGTAGATTTTTTTTCTTTATTTTATTTTACATTTTTATTTCCAGGAAGCGCGTAGAAAATCACATCTTTAATGGTTCTCAACTGCCACTTCGTTTAATGGCTAAATCGCGACAGTGAAATTTTGATTTCTCGGTAGCATGTAGATGCGCAGGGAAGCTGCACTTTGTAAAGAGAAATTTAAATGGCACTAAGATTTAACCCTTTCAACTAAAATTCTTGCATCATAATAAACACTTGTACACATATGATTTTTGTATCATAATGTGTACTGCTGTACTTTATCATATAAAAATCCATTTATGCCAAAGCATTTATTCGTAAAAAGTAACGAAAATTTAATTTTCATACAGTTCTTAGATCTTATAAGTTATATTTAGGATAACTTTTTTCACGTTGTTTCCTATAAAAAATTAAAAAATCAATTTTCATAGAACAAAAGCTGATTTTCTGAACTTCATGAATTTTTGACACATTCTGGCACTAAAAACTGAAAAATACCTTTTTAGTGCTTGCAAACACTGAAATTTTTTTAATTCAATGTATCAAAATCGGTAAGTTTTGTCCTGGAAAGTGATAATTTATACTATTTCACCTGCTAGAGATAATGGACATTTTTCTAAACAAAACTTATGGGACACAAGGAATGTATAAAAGTTTTAATTTTGTTACTTTTTAGAGTATAACTTATTTTGAAAACAAACGGTATGCGGAAGAACATACCATTTATGAAATACCGTTGCATAAGTCTTCATCTCCAGTCATCACTTGGTACCTTCACTTATCAACATAAGTATGACACCGTGTACCTTTTCAAAAATTGATCTTCATCGACATACCGTTTAGGAGAAACATAGCAGCATTTATTACTATTCAAATTTATTTACATATTGCAATGAAAACAAATTTTGCAAAAATAAATAAAATTTGTAACTATAAATGAAGAAAAAAATCGAAGGTTCAAAATTATATGAGTAGACATTGTCAATTTCGTTTAAAAAACAATATTTAGCGAAATAATAAACAGGATGCGTCATGATTTCAATATTATTTTTATGAGAAGATAACGTAAATTAAGAGTGTATTTCGATTCAAACTGTTTATTTTCCGATTTATTTTTAAATTCATTTTTGCTCTCAAATGCATCAAACTGGCAAATTGTCTTATTTAGAGAGTACACAAGGTGCCGCGATGTGATTGTCAATTCTTTGATAAATGCAGAAAATATTGCAAAAAAAGCAATCAAAAACAGCATTTTGAACCGGTTTTTCCGAAGCGGGAGATCTGGGAATGAAAAAACGGTCATACTGAGAAGATAATTGTTTATAAATCAAATTCTAATGAGTTGAGCGTAAAAAGACATCGCACGGCGCCTTATATACATCACTTCAAAAATCCCCTCAGCAAGTTTCATGTTTCTACTTTTAAAAATATGTCTGAAATTGTATCGGAAAATTTCAAGCTGTTGAAGGTGGAAAAGCGTTTTTTCGAATACACCCTTAAAATAAATGTAATAAAAAAAAGTAATGCTAAAAAAATGGTTTGTACGAATTTGATCAAAGAGATATTGGATTTTTTTCAACGTTTAAAAAATCATACCAAAATAACCGAAAAAAGGGGCTCATCCCACATAGCATACACATTAGCAGCAAGTTTGATTTTTTTTCTGATATTATCTTGCCTTGCAAAATTTGCATCGAATCTCCCGCAATGTAAACCCTCCCTCATTTGCATGAGTTTTTTTTTTTTTTTTTTTTTTTTTTTTTATGTAGAATTCATGCAAGACTGTCTTTAATTTACTAAAATGTCGAAGCCAAAAATACCTCGATTGAAAGAATAGACACTTTGTACTCTATTCCTTACATGAATTTTATTCGGTTGGCACCGAATAAAATTTATGAAAACATTGTGTAAGGATAATATATGCATTCGGTTCTTTTTCTACACGTTTCACTTTTTAACCTTTAACTGCTGTTAGCGGCCTCACAAACCATTGAGTTTTTCAAGTTTAACTTGTTTACAGTTTCACAGTTTAACTTGTAATTTTTAGTTTAACTATAGATACTGATCAAATTTTATTTCGTTTGGAACCCTATTACGATCTTTAGAGACTTTTAAATAGCTGAATTTCATTTATAATAGTTTTGCATATAAAGTTTAATAAAAAAAATATTCTGAGAGTTAATATAACATTTTATTCATCTTTCAAGTAAGCTGTCTGTAAGACTGCTCACTGTAGTTATGCGACAATTTTTGTCATAGCAGTTAAGGGTTTAATACCAAAACGACTCTAATTTAAAAGTACAAATATCCCGCTTATTTGTTAATGGTGATAAAAACGGTGCATGCACTTTCTGACGTAGCGTATACAAGTATATGTATCAATAGACTTGAAGAATTTTAACCTATTGTATGACACTTATGAACAGATATTGGAGCATGACAAGATTACTACTTAGTAATAAGTTTTCAGTATTTTTGACATGGAAAAGTTAAATTTTCTACTATCTTGCAAAGATTTTACAGTACTTTAGTCATGCAATGCTAAATTTTCTACTTTGTTTGCCGTTGATTTGCAATAAATTTGATATAGCAAGAGATTAATTTGCATAACAAGTTAACTGTAAGTTCAAAGGGCAAATACTTCGGCGGTTGCATTATCTTGCTACAACTTTATTATAAATTTTTAATCTTGTAGTGTCGAACTTGTCGCAACTTTGCAGGTTTGCTAAGCAAGTCTTCTGCAAATTTCCTGCAAATAAAATATGCTATATGGGACACATCATACTAAAACGTACTATGCAAATCTGGAAAATACTAACCGATAGTGAAACAAAACATAATAAGTTGACACTTTGAATTTATTTTGAAATAAAATCACACATGACAATTTTAGTTTGAAGAAAAGTTGTAACAGTCTTGTTTTGCAAACCTACAAATTTGTAGCATGACAAGCCTGAAAGTTTATAACAAGACTGCTACCAAGATAATGCCGAAGTCATCACACTTTGAAATTGCAGCTAACTTGTTGTGCAAATAAATTCTTGCTGTATCAAGTTTATTGCAAATTAATGACGACCATGTATAAAATTTATTTTTATCATGACTAAAATGCTGCAAATTCTTTAAAAAACTAACAGAAAATTTAGCTTTGTCTTGTCAAAAATACTACAAACTTATTGCAAAATAATAACCATGTCATGCCACAATATAAGTTTAACCCCTTGAGGTCTATTGATGCACACGCACTAATGGGCACGAACCAAGGTACATGCATCATATATTTATCACTACTAACAAATAAAGGTAATATATGTATTTTTAAATTAGTCATTTCTGGTAATTCATAAGTAAAGCGCTTAAAAAAAGACACTACCAACCTAATAGAATTTGTGTAAGAGATGCAGTTCCAAAAGGGTTAAAAATCACAAGCTGAAATGGGATTAAAGGCAATAATAAATAAATAAATAAATATCAATTAAAACGATATGTTAGAAAAATTCATTTTAAAATTAAAATTTTCAATATAAATTTCAAATGACCGAAGACGTAAACATAGCTTAATAAATTAACATATATTTTTTTAATTTGTAAGAATTTTTATATGAAATAAGTTGTAGATTGTAGTTTAAACATCATTTTACCAAAAAAAATAAATAAATAAATAAATAAATAAAATGACTACATTTGAACAATTAAAATTATAAACACCCTTTTCTGGGTTCATTAACTTAACCAATCAATGAAAATGAGATACTATAACGGTAACAAGAATGTTTGTTAAAACTGTTGTTAGCTTTCTTTTTTCAAAAACTAAAACAATATCACTTCACCTTTTTTCATTCACGCATAAAAACATTTCATATTTATTTACTTAGAAGGTGTCACAAATAAAAATTAAATTAAAGAGTTGACATGTTTCGGTTCATTAATAAGAACCGTATTCATAACATATAAAATCAGTAGAAAATTAAATGACACTGGATATAAATATAATTTAAAAATCAAAACAAAACATTGCGCCCGCTATGATCGTGAATATAGCCATTGCCAACGCGGCATATAAATATAATAAATTTTGACCATATATTAAATTTAAAATGTATAAAATTAAAATTAAAAAAGTAGAAAAACTAAATGACTCTGGATATAAAGGTAATTTAAAACCCCCCAAAACATAAAATATTGCACCCTCTATGATCGTGAATAGCCAATGCCATCGCGGTTCCTCCTATTAGACTCATCCTTTAAATATTTATTAAGTAATTCTAACCACAAACTCGGAATGTCATAAGAATAAGAATCATTACAAACTCTATCCCTCCTAGAATATATCTCTATGGATTCACGGATGATTAATTTTCGGAATAAACTGGAAATGAACACTAATCTACTATCTTTAAAACAAATTTTAACCCCCCTCTTTAAAAACAATCTTGATAACGCAGTCTTATCCCTACCAAATTTTATGTCACATTCATGCTCTTTCTTTCTAACCCCAAACTTTCTACCTGTCATACCGATATAAAAATTAATATCCCCCTCTTCATTCTCATATGGAATTTCATATACCCCTGCTAGATCATCTTGTGGAACCGGATCAAAAGCTCTGTATAGAAGATGTTTTAACTTAGGATCATTAGGATGTCATTAATATATAATGACAGTATAAAATGTACTTTAAAAGATGGATTACAGTTGATTGTACAAAGTAATTATTTTGTTTTTGATGGTAAAATTTATAAACAAAACATGGGTGCCCCTATGGGTTCTCCTATTTCGGGTTTTTTAGCTGAGTTTAAAATGAGGCCTTTTGAAGAGAATATTTTCGCAAAGTTCGAGAAAGTTCCTAAATTTTGGAAGAGGTATGTTGACGATGTGTTTTTAATTTGGGAGGGGGGAATTGAGTCTTTCATTGTGTTTGTAGATGAAGTTAATAAACTGGATAGGAATATTCAATTTACGTTTGAATTGGAAAATGTTCGTGCTATTTCATTTTTGGACGTGTGGCTTATTAGAGAGGGTTCTATGTTAAAAAGGAAAGTTTTCAGGAAAGGTATAGATAGTCAGCATATTATTCCATTTTCTGCGTATTCACCCTTTGGGTATAAGTTTTCTACATTCCGGTTCATGGTTAATCGTGCGTTTATTATTTGTTCTGATGAATTTTTGTATGAAGAGTTGAATTATATTTTTAATATGGCTAAGTTGAATGGTTACAAAAAGGATAAAATTAATAAATTGGTTAAAAATTATAGGGATAAAAATAATTCTCAGGTTAATTGTAATTTGGTTGATAATGCCTGTGAGAAGGGGGAAGAGATTGGGGTTAAAAGACTATCGTTTCCTTATATAAAGGGTAATTTTGAGAGGATTAAAGCTAAATTAAAAAAGTTTAAAATAGAATTAATTGCTAAGCCACCTCTTAAGTTAAAACATCTTCTATACAGAGCTTTTGATCCGGTTCCACAAGATGATCTAGCAGGGGTATATGAAATTCCATATGAGAATGAAGAGGGGGATATTAATTTTTATATCGGTATGACAGGTAGAAAGTTTGGGGTTAGAAAGAAAGAGCATGAATGTGACATAAAATTTGGTAGGGATAAGACTGCGTTATCAAGATTGTTTTTAAAGAGGGGGGTTAAAATTTGTTTTAAAGATAGTAGATTAGTGTTCATTTCCTGTTTATTCCGAAAATTAATCATCCGTGAATCCATAGAGATATATTCTAGGAGGGATAGAGTTTGTAATGATTCTTATTCTTATGACATTCCGAGTTTGTGGTTAGAATTACTTAATAAATATTTAAAGGATGAGTCTAATAGGAGGAACCGCGATGGCATTGGCTATTCACGATCATAGAGGGCGCAATATTTTATGTTTTGGGGGGGTTTTAAATTACCTTTATATCCAGAGTCATTTAGTTTTTCTACTTTTTTAATTTTAATTTTATACATTTTAAATTTAATATATGGTCAAAATTTATTATATTTATATGCCGCGTTGGCAATGGCTATATTCACGATCATAGCGGGCGCAATGTTTTGTTTTGATTTTTAAATTATATTTATATCCAGTGTCATTTAATTTTCTACTGATTTTATATGTTATGAATACGGTTCTTATTAATGAACCGAAACATGTCAGCTCTTTAATTTAATTTTTATTTGTGACACCTTCTAAGTAAATAAATATGAAATGTTTTTATACAAGAATGTTTGTGTCTTGTCTTTGAGTTGAACTCCATTTCAGCGCATCCGCTGATTGTATGTTCTCTGAATACAGGGATTTTTTGTTTTCTTCATTTTTGTGAATTCAGGTTCGTACCGATACTAAAATTTACAGAACAGGAAATTTTACGTACGACTTTTTTCTTATAGAAAATATCTCCTTAAATACGGTGAAATTTCACGCACTTAAACTTGATATATTTTTCTATGAAAAAAATACTGATATTTCATCTGAAAAATAATGATACTTGTAAGTACCCTGGAGTTAAAGATAGTCTTGCAAAAATTTCACTACAAACTACAGATACAAGTAAACAATGTTCTATCTTGCGGCAAATTCGGTGAAAAATTTGTTAAGTCAAATTTGTCATCGCAAGTTAATGGGATTGTTCAAGGTTATGTTTATGAAGACATACAATCATCACGAGGTATTTCGGCCATAAGAGGAAGTCCTGCCCTCCGTGGAGGTCTATCTAAAGGAACCTAATCTGTATTTACGCATAAAAATCACTGTTCGAAGAAAACCACGCAAAACTTTGGATGATTAGGCTGACTATTGGCGATTGGGTTCGATCCCAGCGCTTCTCGTCTACCAGTCTCGAAGGCAAAACCTCTCGGTCACTGGTGGGGCCCACTAACTCCAGAAGAGAACTGCTTTCCTTTATATTGTTTCTTCCGAAAACTATAACTTGATATACGCTAAACATCTATTGTTATGACTGTTATTGATAAAGCTGTTACGATATCTCCAGCAGGAATAAACCATAATTTTTGTCTCTAGTGCTGATTTTTTTAACGCTTTATTATTATTACTATTATTATTATTTTGTGGATATAAAATCTCATAGCCTTTTTTATTAAATTACCAAGTTCGGCAACTTTTGATCTAATAGTTTTCTTTTTATGAACATCTTAAAGTGAAACATCAGTTATAATATTAGTTTTACAAATAAAAATAAAAATATTATTTTCTACATACTTCTCAGTTACTGAAGCTTAAAAATAAAAACATTTTTCTTGAAATATGCTTAATAATTTCAGAAAACCATTAATTGTCAATTATATGGATAAATTCACCAGTAATTCAAAAATGTAGTTAAATGTTTATATTAATAAATTATTAAATATACCTTTATAAATCTTGATTTGATAATGTTCATTTAAAAGTAATTGTGGTTTAGAATTCCAAAGATGATCTGATACAGCTCTCCATTTTCTTCTTAAATGAATAAACGTCTCTCTAAAGATTAGAATTTCTCGAAATCTTTCCGGAATCAGTATGCATAAAATGTGTGGAATACTCCAGAGAAATCCCTTTTCAGAATCACGTTTAGCGGAAAGCTTTTTCTCTAAAATTATATTTCTGAAGTAGTATCGGTACTTCTTATTAATAACAATTTCTTTGAAGTTGAAACTTTATTGGTGCTTTTTAAAATATTTATAAATATTTTGATCTATAAATCTCTACATTAGCACATTAACAGAAATTTCATTGATTTTTTAAAAATTTCCATATTATATGCATATCAGGTAGCTTTCATCACGAAAAGAAACAAGTTGGAAATTGCACATGAAGCGTAGCAAATGAGGTGCGTTCGTACGATAACGAAGTTTTAAAAATATCACTCTCATATATCAATCTCATAAAATTCTAAATAATTAATTACAATTAAAATGTGCACAAACAATGTTCTCCCTAAACCATTATGTAATGGAATACTTTTGTGTGGCCTTGTAAATCAATAACAATTGTTCTTTGCACCACAGATTATACAAAATGTATATTATAATATGTACTTTATAGATGCATATCAATTTTATTATGTTCGAATGAGTGTAACATCATTAAAATGCATTTGAAACATTTTTCTCCATTAACCGTACTGTAACGGAATAATTTTGATTGTCCCTGTAATTAAAGTTTGCATCCAATTTTGATAAAATTTGAAATGACTCGACAAAATTATGTAATAATTATGTATTTTAAATTTAAAACAATTAAAATGCATTTGAAACTTTTTTCTCCATTGACTGTAATGTAATAGAATACTTTTGATAGTTATTTAATTGATCTATGCATCCGATTTTCAAAAAAATTGAAATGACTCGACAAAATTCTGTAATAATTATATATTATAAATTTCAAACGGTTCGATTGGGCAGTTTTTGCGTTGTTATATGCGGACGGGCGGACAGACGGACTGACTAAGCGACAACTGTAGGTGCTACGTATTTACATAATTACGAACGCCCCTAAAAACTACCTTTTGCAGATGTTCGGAGGAAAGCACTTCCGAAAGTTTTTGGTATATTTTTACCGATCCTGACTCATAGACCCCAAAACAGCCCTCTGTTCAAATGTGACTTATGTAGTATATAGCATGTGTTTCAATGGTATAATTATACAAAAAGTTTATATATAATATAAAAAACCCATTAATAGTAAAACAATATATAAACCATTGTATTTAATACAAAATTACCACATTGAAACATTAAAAAATAAATTAAAATGAATATAATCGAAATTTGTAAAACAATATATAAACCATTGTATTTAATACAAAATTACCACATTGAAACATTAAAAAATAAATTAAAATGAATATAATCGAAATTTGTAGAACCAAAGTAAAATCTTCAGGCACACAAATACTTTGGAACTACAAATAAAGTATGTGATTTTATCTTCGTATTAGCTTCAAAAAAGCAAAATTATACGAATTTGGAGTCTACCAACATGCATAAAACTAAAATAAAATGGAGAAAAACATTAAAAACAAATCATATTAACATTATTAAAATAAATAGAAAAGGAAAAAAACATACCAGACACCATAGTTACCCCTAAAATGATGTAGCAAAAAATAGACTGTTATGATTATAAATTTATTAAATGCATTACATATCCATTGGAAGATGCCTTACGCATATACAGTCACCGCAAAAAAAAAAAAAAAAAAAAAAAAAAAAAAAAAATCTTGACACTTGCGATTTTAGACGTTTTGTTAAATATCTAGAAATATGCATAACGAATGACTCTGAAACTCCAGATTTATAAACAAAATAGTAAAGTGCATATATTTTCGAAAAGATTTTTTTCCAAAATCCAATAGGGGACCGTAAAGAAATTGAAAAAGAACGAATATCTTTTGAATAATCCTGTCAACACTAATGTAGCAAAAGTGTTTAAACTGTAGATTATGATTAAGTGGCTCATGGTAATAAACTGTGTTCATTTTTATGCGGATAGCATGGATACCCGTAGAGAAATTAATATTTTTTTAAAAACGGTCCCAAATTACGATTTATACCTCTTCCTTAATAAGATAAATGAGCTTGATGATAATATAAAATTTACTCTTGAGATTGAGACAGATGGAAGCTTACCTTTTCTTGATATTAATTTAGTTAAAAACAACGAAAACTTCAGCCTTGACAGAGATGTTTATAGGAAACCAATCAAATCAAATAATACGATCCTATATAATAGCTCATCACCATTTTTATATAAATTTGCAGCCTACAAATTTTACATTAGACGTGCTTTTAAGGTATGTTCAGATAAATATTTAGAAAAAGAGCTTAATACCGTCAGAAATATTCCTGAAGAAACGGATTTTCAACTATTCACATTAATAAACTCATCCATGAATTTAATTTTCAAGAAAATATAAAAAAAGTAAACCTTAAAGAAATGATATGCAAAAAATTTAACTATTTCCCTGGTCTATACGAAAAATTAAGATATGCTCTACTGAAACACAATATAAATTTAATAGCCTGTCCATCAAAGAAATTAAAAGAAGTTATTTGTACAAAAGTCTATCCAATACCGGAAGTTGAATTAGCTGGTGTATATACCATCCCTTTTAAAAGTGATTGCAATAAATTAATGGAATACATCGGGAAAACCAAAAGAAAACTCATAAAAAGAATAAAAGAACATAAAGCAGATATAAAATTTTGTCGCCAATCTACTGCTCTCTCACGTTTATATCTCAAACAGAATATCACAATAGATTTTGATCATATGAAAATCATATTCCCAACATCCAATTATTATTTATCCATTAAAAGAGATTATTTTTAAAAAATCAAAAATGGGTAGGTGCCAAAAGTTGCCTTTATGCTTGTACATCAACTGCGTGAAATTTTACCGCTGAAAAAAAAAATGGCTTGAATCTGCGTTTTTGTTCCAAAAATCGAAATTTTCGGTAAAATTTGTCACTTTTTGACATTTTTTTCAAAAAAATTAAAAAATTCCTACAGAGCTGGTTATTATTTAAAAGAGTTACTTAAACCTTTATATTTATCTGCTTAACATATTTAAACTATAAAACAATACCTGTAGTCTGCATAATTGGAGCAAATCTGACAACTTTTGGTAAAAACCAGCGTTACCTCTCTATTGGAGCATACAACGAAATATTGTTTTGAATGCATTTCTTACCTATCTGCTTTCAAATCTATTCTGTATATAGCTCGTGGATGTGGCTGCATTTTATATCCCACCTATCTCAGCCATCCAACAATCTAGGCCCAGTGTTTTATTTATGTATTGTTATTTTTTTCCCGAAGAAGGGGATAAGTTTTCTATGTATCAAAGTAGTTTACCTCTTCTTTGTTTTCACTGACATTGGATGCTACTTGTGTGACCTGCTGCACGTATATTTTTATACCTTGTATAACAGAAGAGGAAGCTGAGTAATGTATTAGGTATGTTGTTAATTGAACCTATTCAGCAGTCTATTATCTTCATTAAATTTTCATACAAATAATACATTATGATTGGGAGTTTTGTTACCACAACATTTTTTCAATCAATTACATTATATATATAATGATATGCCTAAAAATTGGTTGTATGAATTCAATTTCTAGTATGAAATCATTTACTGTACCTATTACATTGAATATATTTTGAAAAGCTAGCAGTTTAATATAATGACGATCGTCACAGAGGATTGCAAACACAATTTGCGTCTAAAGCAACAATATTTCAAAAGAAGTTTTAGTATTTGTTTTATGTAGTTTCCTATATTGTTTCGTTGTCGAGTAATTTCCAATAAGTTTTTATACCTATTCTTTAGGTATGGGCAGGTGCTGGGTTCGAACCCAATCGCGGCCGTCGGCCTAACCGTTCGGAGTTTTCGTGGTTTTCTTCGAACCTTGCGTAAATACGGGTTAGGTTCCCTTAGAAAGACCCCCACGAAGGGCACTCCTCCCCATGGGCCTATATCCCTAGTGTAGATAATCGGCCGACACAAATACACCACCACCATCTTTAGGTATGTATTACATTTAGTATAAAATATCCCGCGGTATAAACTTTGATTATATATTTTGTGAGTGAATCTATAGACTCTGATTGCCAATCTGTGCTTATATAAAGCGGAAAATTTTATTCGTTTTATGAGCTATTTTTTTGTGCGAGATGTTTTCTAAATTCCTATTCCCCATTTCTTCTGAGAAATAGTTTTTTTATGAATTAGCTTTCAAATCTCCGACAGAAATTTCTAGTCTGTTCTGAGTATCTTTTACTTAATTTGAGAAAATAATTTTTCAAAATTATCTATCCTATAAAAAATTGCAATAGGAAGTAAATAGTACTTAGACAAAGATATTCCTATTGATCCAGCGAATCCATGTAGATTATAACGTTTTACATTGACTTCTCTAATAATTGACGCCGAGGAAATTCCCTGGAGTTGAAGTAGCATATGATTCATTATTATACACAATTCTAAGCTTACCCAATACAAAATGGTTCACAGCGACAAATAGAATTCTCCTAATTTTAAATGAGTACTTATTGTCGACATTCTCTCTGTACATTCTCTCAAAAAGTACTATGCATTATTGCCCAAGAGAGTTCACCATCAAGTATTGTTCTCTTATAAAATGGGGATCTAAAAGTTAATGGGAAATTGCCTGGCTAAGAAAACACTTAGAAAACGGCATAAAACTAATGCAAAAAAAAGTTATTTACAACAACGGTTGATCTGCACGTGCAGGTCAAATTCCCATTGCAATTCTCTCTGACGATCACCAGAAATCGTATTAAACAGCTCGCTTCTCAACATACAAAAAAATGCAAAAGCACAATAAATGATGGCATACTTATAGTTGAAATACCTGAAATCATCTTTGAAGCAGATCCTTAAGTAAAAAAATATAATTGACTGAAAAAATGTTGTGGTAACAGAACTTCCAATCACTTTCATCAACTGAATGCAAGTTTGATAAAGATAATGGATGACCAAATAGATCCCTTTAATAATATTCCCGTATATTACCTGCTTGTCATTTTTTTTGTGTAAGCTGTAAAAATATACATTAAGATAGTCACAGCAGCATGTGGATACAAAGAACAGATAAATTAGGTAGATGCATCGAAAACATGCCAAATTTTGATACAGAAAATCACAAATCAATATATAAATAAAACACTGAACTAAGATGATCGAATAGTTGGGACGGGTGGTATATGAAATATAGCCACCTCTACGACGTATGTCCAAGGTAGTTTTGAAAAGAAGAGCTGTATTAAAATCAACAATTCTTTGTATGTCCCGAGAGAGTGGTAATGCCGTTTTCTTACCAAAAGTTGTCTGTTTTGCTCCAGCTTTACGGAATAAAGATATTGTTTTATAGTTTAAATATGTTAAGCAGATAAATATAAAGGTTTAAGTAACTCTTTTAAATAATAACCAGCTCTGTAGGAATTTGTTAATTTTTTTGAAAAAATGTCAAAAAGTGACAAATTTTACCGAAATCTTATATTTGTATTTATAAAAGAAAATATTCTCTGAGGAAGAACCTGTTTGGAAAAGGTTTGAAAGTACTAAGATTTTTAAATAAAATTGGCTTTTAACATCCACAATTGATTATTTAATCGCCTTTTAAGTAAGCATTATTCATTTTATTTTAAGAAATTTTAAGTATACATCCCACTTTAATTTAAATTATCAAATGCAACAATGGAAGCAGAAAATTTCAACAGAATTTTACATTTATAATGTATATGAAGGAAAAGGTTTTACTTACTATTAAACATATCTGTACGTTAAACCAGGCGTCATTCAGTAATTTAAAGTTTTAGCAACTGAAGTATTTTGCCCCCGATAGGGTTAAATAAGCATTTCAAAATCCTTTTATGGCATTTCTTTATAACTTTTTTGAAATAACTAGGTATTTTATGAAATAACTGAATTTATGCTTCAACGGTAACACACATAATATTTGCAGAATTCTGCTGAATAATTTTAAATTTTATGAAAATCAAATAAAAACTTAAAAAGATATTAATGAAAGCTTCATTATTCGCAATTTATTCGATAGTGTGTCATTGTAGGTAATGGTTCTATGTTGCCATCGAGAGTACACCGGATTTAAGATGGAATAATATTTTTTTTCCATATTACTGAATTTAGTGTATATATAATCATAAAAAATTTCGTATTCCTGCAGTTTTGCACAAGAGTGCAACAGTTATTGGATACAAGATCTGAATATTTATAAAACTAGTAATAGTAAAAAACACACCTTATTAGTTACGTTTCACATACAATCTTTGACTTGCTTGAAAATATATTTTTATGAAATTATCATATTTACTCATGAGGGGGGAGGGGGAGGGAGAAGGTGTTGGGTCATTCTGTTCTAAAACACGAGAGCATCTTTTAAATCATAAATGAAAAAGTAAGTTAAATAAATAAATATTTTTTTTATATTTTCTATGTGTAAGTGCTCCCGAACAAAAAAATGATTTACTGACTTATCTTCAGTGCCGTGGGAAGTGGGGACCCGAGGCGTGGTCGGCCCGTCGCGGAAATTGAGGAGGGTGCCAAATTTATACTACCATCATCGTTTGTTTTTCTTTTTATGCAAATATATATATAACCATTAATATTACAATATATGAACCATTAAATTTAATAACTTATAGCACATTGAACATGGAAGGAAAGAATAAAAAATTTATATTAATACAAATGGAGTTTGTAGAACCAAATATATACAGGGTGTCCGAAAAGTCTGGAAACGGCCGAATAACTCGAGAAATACATATGAGATTGAAAAACGTAAATATACGTGTTAAATATTTTTAACTAAGCTACTCTGTGATACCAAATTTGACTTTCGAAACCGACCCCCTGGGGGTCAGAAGGGGTCCAACTTTGAAATCTTAAATTATAACCCCCATTTTTTATTGCAGATTCGGATTCTACGGACAAAAATACGTAACTTTTGTATTTGATGTTTATTTCAAATCTTCGTTTATCACGGTGTAATCGAGCATATTAAATCGATACATATTCCCGCTTTTCCAACGGGATTTTCCCTAATCGAAACTGATTGGGCAGAATGTTTGACGTCAAATTCCTCGTCTTTTGTAGGAATAGCGTTTCCTGAAAATCACCCGTGGCGATTATTTCAATAGTGCTACACTGTTAAAAATTTGACCCATTTGCTGCAGCGTCACTCCACAGCTATTATAGAATATCTCTTTTGTGACCAATGAGAATGCTCCATAACACAGTAAAGTAATCGTTTTCTATAAAAGCGGTGGAGTGACGATGCAGCAAAAGGGTCAATTTTTTTACAGTGTACTTTACTGTGTTATGGAACATTCTCTTTTGGTCATGAAAGAGATATTCTATAAAAGCTGTGGAGTGACGCTACAGCAAATGGATCAAATTTTTAACTCTGTAGCACTACCGAAATAATCGGCACGGGTGATTTTCAGGAAACGCTATTATTGCAAAAGACGAGGAATTTGATGTCATAAATTCTCCCCAATTAGTTTCGATTAGGGAAAATCCCGTTGGAAAAGCCGAAATATGTATCGATATAATATGCTCAATTACACCGTGATAAACGAGGATTCGAAATAAACATCAAATACAAAAGTTACGTATTTTTGTCCGTAGAATCCGAATCTGCAATAAAAAATGGGGGGTTATAGTTTAAGATTTCAAAGTTGAACCCCCTCTGACCCCCAGGGGTCGGTTACGAAGGTCAAATTTGGTACCACTGAGTAGCTTATATAAAAATATTTAACACGTATATTTACGTTTTTCAATCTCATATGTATTTCGCGAGTTATTCGACCGTTTCCAGACTTTTCGGACACCCTGTATATACATACATATATAATATATATATACAAAAACATATTCGAATTTTTTGCGAAACAAACATACATTCTTAAAATAGCATGATGCCTATTTCTTGGAATCCACAAAGGGTTATGCTATACAGTTAGATACATTTTTTTTACACATGTGTTTTCCAGATTCCTTTTGCCAAAATATAAGTGCAATGTTCTTTTATATTATTTAGTTGTTAAAGTTAAGCCTTTTAAAGTTCCAAAATAAACGCCAATGTATCCAATAGAATTTATTTGTGTTTTTGCATTTTTCAATTTTGTGATACCTATCACAAACAGAAATGGTGGGGGGCACCAAATGCAAACTTCTCGAGCGCAATATTTTCTTCGCATGGCGCTGCTCCTCATAATCAAAATACATTCAGTTATAAGAAATTAAATAAACAATTGACATATTTTTTTCCTTTTTAATCTATGCTTCCTTTTTTTGAGCTACATACTAAATGGTCATTTGTTCAATCCCCTTCAATTTAAAGAAAATCCTACATTTCGTAAACGGCTAGTACGAAACAGTAAGTCTATTCAAGGATTAAGAACGAATCTTTGTGTTTGCGAAATAGATGGGGATTACATGACGTAAATCCGACCTTTTTTTTTTTCTTCGAGAATTATATTTCTATAAGCATCCAAAAGATTTTAACCTCAGACTTATCTTCATATCTCTATTAGAATCAAAGAAATCATTGAATTAGATCCTTACTGTTGGATAAAAAGACAGAAAAAAAACAAAAAATAGTATCACTTATTTCATTTATCTTTTAATATTTCTTTATTAAGAGTGCTTAAGATGTGAAGTTGAAATAGCAATTTACTAAAGAAGTTCTTAATTTAGACAATAAAGTATTATGAAATGTTTAGATGTGAATATTTTAAGAGTGCTTCTCGAGTTTTTTATATTAGAGCTTATATTAACTTTTAAAATAACGGTTGTTTTATTTTTTGAAAAATTTATTTTTGGAGAGTTTTGTATGCTCGTAATTATATAAATACGTAGAACCTACTTGTCATCTGGACCGTCCAGCTGTCTTTATAGAACAGCCGAAAAACTACCCGACCGAATGGTTTGAAATTTTATGTATATAATCTGTGCAAAATTTTGTCAAATCCTTTCAAATTTTGTGAAAATCGAATCAAAAATTTAAAAAATATAAATTAAAATGTTCTTTATTTTATTAAATCTATCATGCATAATTGGTTCAATGATATCCAATGATAGGTAATGATTCTGTGTTAACTTGGTGATTTTTCAATTAAATCATATCTTATGTAATTATGTCAGAGATTTTCCATGATAGGTATTGATTCTAGGTTGTCATTGTTGTGACTGTACCGAATTTAATATATAAAATAGCAATAAATTTTATATTCATGCATTTTTACAATAGAATGTAACAGATATTGCTCCAAGATCTGAATATTTATGAAATTAGTTCAGTATAAACACATCACATTCGCTAGGTTTGACTTCCAATTTCTGACTTGCTTTTAAATATTAAACATACTGAATTTTGATAAAAATTACAATTTTTAAATAAACCTTTGTATATTACCATATTACATATCTGCAACATACCAAAAGGCATACTACTTGTACGGTTGGTTTTGAAAGTCGATTTTATTAATTGTTACTATCTTCCAATCTTCCAACACATGCAATTAGTATAAATTGTACATAAAATTTTCAAAAGATGTTGTTACCGCGTTATTTTTTTATTACAAATTTAATAAATTGCATGAAATATATCATATATTCTTACTTCGTAAATCTCCAATAAGTCTCTACACATTTGGAGCATTCGTTGCGTCACAAATAAGTATTTGAAGCCGCAAAGCCACCTTCAAGTGTAATATATTTTATAATTTTAATTTGAAAACTGCTGGTTTATTCTTAGCCTTATATCTCAGGTAAATGGGACATACGTTGTAGTCCTTGACATCCATGAGGTTATTTGTTCTTCAAAGAAAAAAGCTGGGAGCTCCTTTCGGAATTTTTTGTCGCATTTACAAAAGATGGGGATGCTGTCCGGTGAATTATGTGCATTTAAATGGGAAATAATGTTCAAGAAAACGTTTTAAATGTAGAAAATGTTTCGAGGTTTGTGCCTTAAGATTGGGTGCCTCATTATACAGTATTTATTTTATATTCTGACATTAAGATTTTAAGAGGATATTATCGCATTTAAGGCACATCACAGTTAGGCAAAATGACCTTCTGTATTAATTTGGAATCGAATGACACTGTCCGAAAGGTATACCATTCGTTACAATGCTATGATAGGTTATGATAATACAAAGTAGTGGATGGTTTTATGAATACAAAATTATGAGTACGTGCGTTTTATAACTTTGATGACCTAAGAAAAAATTCGGATGACTCTAATATGGATTACTACTATTTTAACTACATTTAATAAATTATGATTATTTAATGTGATATAAAGAACATGTTTTGAAAGTAAAGTAAAAGTAACAAGGCTGTATAAACAATAAAGTAGAATTTTGACATTGTATTCATAAAACTTTCAATCTCCGCTTGAGTAAGAACGTGCACTTTTGTTCCCACAACTACATTAATACAACTTTATTTTGGGGTACACAGCGGAGCTACTGCCAAAATGAAGTTCTTCACAAATTTTCGTCAATGGCTATCATTCTTGTCGTCAAAATTTATTTTAAATCGACCAAAGTATAATTTTGACTTTGTATTTATAAAACTTGCCGTAACTCTATAACAAATGGATGAATTGATTTGCGAACTGGGACATTCGATTCAAAATTAAAAAATATATAATAAAATAAACCCTACTTGACTTACTTAACAAAACGACTTTCCTCTTCCTTGAGTTAACATCCCCATCCTTTTGACCCCTCCAATACCCTCCCCTTGTATACATACAAAAAAGGACAAAAAAAAAATATATATATATATTTAATGACTTGTTTGATTTTTATTTCTAATACCAAAAAATATAAATAAATAAATAAATAAAATCTTACCTTTTTTTTTCTTTTTGAATGACCACCGGTTGTTGTACATTACTAAATTTTTGGTCTACTTCATTTGTACTAAGATATCAAGAATCTAGCCTACTAGAAGTAAATCTAGCCTACGTAGAAGGAGAAACATTGATATCGATAATAATGATTTTTCTCCACCATATAATTATTATTTTGTGTGAAATTATTTTTATGAGGCTACTTCAGTGAAGCGAAAAGTGCTTCTCACTAGTACTCATCTATGACAGAAATTTACAACAATATGTCGTTTGCATTTTTAGTTGGATAGTAAAGATCGATCTGTACAAAGATAATTTTTTTTTAATACAGGCATTTTTAATGAGGATACTTTCTTTATTGGAACCTTTTTGAATGTGAAAGCATCTTCTTTTAAAAAATCTGCAATAAAAAAAAAAAAACTAATTTTGTACAGATTGACATCATCCATCAAATGAAGATAACTCATTTAAAAATATTAAAATAAACCAGATATGTTTATAAATTTCTTATATAGGATTAGCATTAGCGAATGGGTGTTTTCGCGTGACGGAAGTAGTCCCTTTAATTCATTCTAAAAAAGGTTACCAAATAATTTCTGTCAGGATCTGATAGCACCTGTGCTAAAGAATGTAATGTCTACTCTTTCTCTATTTGAATATCTCATATTGTATGGTTGTGTACAGAATCTCCAAGGTGACATTCCTTCTTCGTGGAAAGGGGAATTGCCAGCTAATCCTTTACAGGTGGGGTGTTAGAGAAAAGGGATAGCTGAGAGGCTAGTCCGCCTGTCAGTGAAGTATGCGGATGGTGAGCAGATTAGTAGCATGCCACTAAGCAAGAAAAGAATGAAGTATCCAATGAGGAGGCTCCAAAGGGGTTTATGTGGGGGAAAGCAGTGATTTGGAGAGGGCAAGTTTGCCTCAGATCATTGATTCGGTACCTAGGTTTCGGACCTAGAGGTTGCTCTGTGTGGAAGAGCGTAAAGTGCGTTTTCTGGTGCGCAAAGGACACAGACGTCCTAGTGTTTAGTGTTCTGGGCTAAGAAGTGCAGGCCCAGTATACTTGTGTTGGGAGACTCAAGGTTGAGCTCCAAAAAGTGAATTTAACGTGTATTGAGTGTGAGGTGGAAAGTGTAATTGGAATAGTACACAACCAATCTTTACGGTATCTAATTTCATGTTGAACCGGATCACCTATATCCGAGTTGTAGTTGTATATATTTGTAAATAGCGTATTTTGTGTGTACATATATTGTTAATAAACTGATAATTCGGTTACTAGCGTAAGTCTTCATTTACACCAATCTCACAGTGGGTGACCGATATCACCTAGTAATATCGGTGGTGGCAGCTATATCTACCACGGACATTCTTCAAAGTTGTGTGGACTGAGAGGAACGTCCGACAAATTGTTGGCAGCGTCGGGATGGAATCGCCTGAAACCAGTGACCAGCGAGCGTGTTGCAGTCTGTTAATGCCGGAGTATCCAGTGGAATTCTTGTGTGGTCGTGCCGTATCGTCGAAGGTGTGTAAAGTGCCGTGCCGTATCGTCGAGTATGTGCTAAAGTATCATGCCGGGTCGTCGACTGTATGCTAAAGTGTCGTGCCGTATCGTCGAATGTGTCCTAAAGTATCGTGCCGGGTCGTCGACTGTATGCTAAAGTGTCGTGCCGTATCGTCGAATGTGTCCTAAAGTATCGTGCCATATCGTCTAGTGTGGACTAAAGTGTTGTGCGTATCTTTATTAGAAAGAACTAAACTGAACTGTTGTGCCATATTACCGCTACATCGTGGAACTACCTGTGATTAGAAAAGTAATCCAGCAAAGAAAGTATAAGGTAAGGTGTTTTGATCATATCTTTCTGCTGACATCTCGAACCAAAATTTGTTGTTGTATAATTAATAGTAATTTAAGTAAATTGTCTATATCATTTATGTGTTTTATCAATACTCCCTACCTATAAAGTGTTAATAACCATATTGGCTATTGTTTTAAGGAAAGGTCATAATAACTTGAGCTAGTATTGATTGTCTATAATTTTTTTTTACTAATTGTGGTAATAGTAGTTGGAAGGAATAATTAAATTTACTTAAAGTTAAATTATTGTTAAAGTAAGATTTAAATGAAGCAACATTTTTTTTAAGTTTGAAGAGTGTATAATAACATTTGCTTAGGATTTTAATTGGCCAGTAGTAGAGGGAAAAAAAAGGCTCAAAAGAGAGCCATAGTGAAAAAAAAAGGCCCAAAAGAGAGCCATGGTGAAAAAAAAAAGGCTCAAAAGAGAACCATAGTGAGGAAAAATAAAAGTGAAGATTTTCAGTATATTTGTTTTAAGTGTGAGAACCAGTACTAAATTTGGAAATTTGTTAGTGAGGATAATTGTACAAATTTATATATGCATGTTTTACAATTTTTCTTTATGTGGATTTTTTGATTGACATCAATACTTCTATTCAATTGCTACGTATCAGTATTATTTTATAAATTGTATGTTGTTATCTAAGTGTATAAATTGAAATCTGTATTGCATAGTAATCAAATCGAATTGTTGTTTTACCTTTTGTTTTATTGGAAGTATATTGTGTGATATCAATGGTTGATGAAAATTAGAGTATTTAGTAGGTTAATTAGAAATTAAATGCATCGATTATCTGAAGGGTATTAATTAGTAAAATAAGTGGAGATGTATCCGTACTAAGTTAGAAAAACAGGAAAGGTTAGAGCGTGAAGAAAAACATGAAAAATTAGAGCGCGAAAAGTTAGAAAAACAGGAAAAATTAGAGCGCGAAAGGTTAGAAAAACAGGAAAAGTTAGAGCGCGAAGAAAAACACGAAAGGTTAGAAAGAGAAGAGAGGATAGAAAAATTAAGGATGGAACATGAATTAGAAATGGAGAGACTAAGGGTTCAAGGTTCGGCAAATAATTCTAATGTTTCTAGGGAATCTAATAATGAAAGTAATATAGAAAAATTGATCAAAAGCGTAAAAACTCTATCTATCAAAGTACCGGAAGGGACTGAGGGATAGAATTTATTTTTCAACAGTTTAGAAAGGGCATTCAAAACTAAAAATGTACCGGAAAACCAGCAGGCCGAAATTCTGCTAAATATGTTAGGAGATAAGGCGGATAATTTGTTAATTTATACCACTACGGAACAAATGGAGAATTATGAGGAGTTAAAGGAGTTAGTTCTAAGGGAACATGAGCCGACACCGAAGGCATGATTGGAAAATTTTAAGAAGGCTAGGAGAAACCAGAACGAAACTCATGTATTATTTGTATCGCGTTTAATAGCGACATGGGAAAATTATTGTAAGATTAGAGGTGCTGACTCTTATGAAAAGGTCAACCAGTTAATAGTTACGGATAAATTAGTAAGTCGTTAGATGAGGATACCGCGTCATATATTGGTGAACTCACCAGGGTAAATGGTTAAAAGCTTCTAAAATTGCTAGAGAATGTGACCATTATTTTGACCATAAAAACAAGTCTTACGCCGTTACGTATAAAAGTTTTAAAGGCAAAGATAAGTATGTAAACAATGAAAAAATGAGACCGAGTAAGGATAGCAAAGTTAGTAATAATTGGAGGCAAAACGGGAGTAATGAGACTAATTCTTTTTCGGATAGGAAAATAGATTTTAAGAAACCTAGTGATGCTTCAGCTCCTAAATGCTTTAAATGTGGTTTGAGAGGTCATTATCAACGTTTTTGTAATAAAGTGGGTAATGAGGGAAATAATGGTAACAAAGGGCGAGATCCGAAAGCGGGTGTGCATAAGATTGTGGTAAAAGAAAGCAAAGAGTTACCTAATGGAGCTATTGTGGCGAGAATATCGGCAAAGGCCGAACAGAGAACTAACGTTATTGGTGAGAAATTAAATAAACTTGAGAAAATTGAAGTTAGGGTGAATGGGCAAAAAGCAAAGGGAATGGTTGATTCTGGATGTGAAATTAGTGTTGTTCATAAAGATTTGGTACCGGAAGAGAAATTAAAAGGAGCAGGTAGTATTTATTTACAAGGGTTATTCGGTGAAGCAGTTAAATCGCCGTTGGTTAAATTACCGTTAGCTATTCCGCAATTCGGACAAACTAATATAATTCATCAGGAAGTACTTTGCGCAGTGACTGATAATATTAATGAGCAAGTAATTTTACATCCCGAAGTGATTAACGAGTTGTCAGGTGTCAAACGTGAGGAGCCATTGCTAGAGGCCCAAGAATTAGAAAGTTCAGAAATTATTATTGATAATTCGGAAGTTATTGATAACTTGAATGAAAAGGAAGGTATGAATAATGATAGTTGTAATATTTACGCAATAGAAGCGAGTTCGCAAAATGTACAAAGTTAGAATCCAGAAAAAACGGAAGTGGAGAAAGGTAATAAAGCTATCGTTAGCAATTCAGATATGTTTAAGAAATCCCAATTAGATTGTAAGGAATTAGAGAAAGCGTGGGAATTAGCTAAAATGGATAAGGGGGATTATTATGTTGTAAATGGTTTATTGTATCATAAAGAGAAATTATTAGGCGAAATTATAGCGCAATTAGTAGTACCCAAAGTAAGAAGGGAAGAAATACTAAAATTAGCGCATAGTTCGGTATTTGGAGGGCATCATGCAGCCAAGAAAACTTTACAGAGAATCAGGTATTCATTTTATTGGGAGGGGATGGCGAAAGAAACTAAACAATTTTGTGAGTCATGTTTAGAATGCCATTTGACTAGAGGGGTTAAAGTAAATGATAGAGCTCCTATTTCCCCAGTGTCGCGGCCGGAACTCCCATTTCAGGTAGTTAATGTTGATTTAATTGGGCCTATTGATCCTAAACGTTCCCAAGGGCATCAGTATATATTAACTTTAATTGATCAACATACCAGGTGGGCGGATGCGATCCCTTTAAAAAGTTTAACTGCTAAAACCGCGTGTGATGCGTTACTTCAAATATTTATGAGGACAGGAATTCCAAATATAATCGCCTGCGGTAATGGAACCAATTTCACTGCCGACTTAACGAAAGAATTTGAGAAAAGTTTAGGTGCTAGTCCAAGATTTTCGACCCCACAGTATCCACAGTCTAACGGGCTCGTGGAACGATTTAATCAGACCCTTAAACGTATGTTACATCATACTATAAGAGAAGAAGGAAAAAAAGTGGCATGAACAAATACCATTTGTATTATGGGGGTATAGGGAAGTCCCAAATTCTACGACGGGAATCGCACCTTTCCAGTTATTATATGGTAGAACGCCGGAGGGTCCTTTGTCGATTCTCAAGTCATCCTGGGCAGGAGAAAATAAGGGGGCGCAGTTAGATACTACGCCGATTCATGAA
Organism: Maratus speculifer; assembly: GCA_964019185.1. Taxonomy (NCBI): domain Eukaryota; kingdom Metazoa; phylum Arthropoda; class Arachnida; order Araneae; family Salticidae; genus Maratus; species Maratus speculifer. Next base: position 134,493,030 of record OZ025291.1, read on the forward strand.
TATTTGAATAAACTTAGGGGACGTTTAGAAAGAGCCGCAAATGAGGCAAAATTATCGTCTGAGGTACAACAAAATAGAATGGCTTACCATTATAATTTAAGGTCTAAGGAAAAAACGTTTGAAGTAGGCGATAAGGTAATATTGTTAATCCCCGATTCGACTAATAAGTTATATTCTAGGTGGCAAGGGCCGGCAACCATAGTCGAAAAACGAAATCAGCATTCATTTATAGTTGAGTTAGCCGACGGGAGTAGGAAGCATGTGCACCAAAACAAAATACGAGAATTTATTGCTAAATGTAGTATAGTTAATATTGTTTTTGAGGGTGATGAGGAATTTGGAGAAGTTGGGGAAATTCCTATTTTGAACCGGGATCAGGAAGTAGAACGAGATATAGAGAGGTTCGAAATAAAAGGGTTATCTAATAGACAAGTCAAAGATATAAAGTCTATTTTGAGGGAAAATAAAGAGGTGTTTATGGGTCCTGTACGACCAGCTGATGTAGGGGAGCATCGTATTGATCTTAAACCGGGGGTAGAAAGGAAAAAGCCAAAGATATATAGTGTACCGGTAGCTTATAAAGAGGAAGTAGATAGGCAGATTCAGGAGTTATTAGAATTAAATCTAATCGAAGTGTCAAATGCTGAAATTAGTCATCCAATTGTTTGTGTGGCGAAAAAAGATGCAACTGTTAGGCTTTGTATAGACTATAGAGCATTAAATTCGGTAACTCAGGTGCCAACCTTTCCGATGAAAGATTCTCAAGAAATCATGTATACCGCAGGGGCGGCTAAGTATTTATCGTCGATTGATTTATTGAGAGGTTATTGGCAGATTAAAATGGCGGAGGAGTGTAAACATTTGACAGCTTTTACAACGCATAATGGAACTTATCAGTGGCGTACAATGCCTTTTGGATTATCAGGGGCGGCTGCCACGTTTCAGAAAGATATGAATGAGGTTCTTCAAGGTCATCGGGGGTATGCGGAAGCATATATTGATGATGTCATCATTTTCTCCGACACCTGGGAAGAGCATTGTGAACATGTTAGGGCTGTCATTGAAGAGTTGAAAAAGAGAAATTTTACGATTAGGCTAGACAAATGTAAATTTGGAGAGAAATTAACTAAGTTTTTAGGTCATGTAATTGGGGGTGGAACGCATGCACCTGATGAGGAAAAAATAGGAGCAATAAGGGATCTAAAGAGACCAAAAACTAAAAAGGAAGTTAGATCTGTTTTGGGCTTAATGGGATTTTACCGATCTTATATTCCAAAATATGCCGAAATTGCTATACCTTTAACCGAATTGACTAAAGGGAAGGTTAAAAATACTGTACCATGGGATGAGAGGGCAGAAAAAGCATTTAATACTCTTAAGGATGAGTTATGTAAGGTGACGAGTTTGGCTACACCTATCGTAGGCCGGGAATATCAGCTCCACGCAGATGCTCCCGACCTGGCAGTAGGATGTTGTCTTACTCAAAAAGATGAAAAGGGTCAGTTTAAACCAATAGCATTTGCCAGTCAGAAATTGTCAGGGGCTCAGCGTGCTTGGCCGAGTATAGAGAAAGAGGCTTGGAGTGTGCTCTTTGGGTTGCGAAAGTTTGAAAAATGGACCTATGGATCTCAAATTGAGATCATTACGGATCATAATCCATTAAAATTTCTCACCGAAACAACCCCAAGATCACCCAAACTCACTAGATGGGCTCTTGCCTTGCAACGCTGGAACCTGAGTATTTCTCATCGTCCAGGAGCTCAACATTTAAATGCTGACGCAATTTCCAGACTACATAGAAAGAGCTGGGAAGAACAACCAGTTGTTAGCCCATCGGCGTCAACGACCCAATAGTGGACAACCTTAAAGGGATGTCGTCACACATTTAATTTTTTTTTCTGTGTGTGTGTAAATATTTTTTGATTTTTTTTTGTTTATAATATTGTATTAACATGTGTATTGTTTATGTAATAATAATATTAGTAAAGGTTCAGTAGAGATGTCAGTAGATAGTGTTCAGACACCTGGAAATACCTATGTAATAAGCATAATGAAGAAATCTGTAAAGAGACTATTGAACTCTTCTGCGATATTACTATATGTTTGGGGAAAATTAGCCCCTAAAAGGCATATTTTCCGCTAAGGTGGGGGGTGTCAGGATCTGATAGCACCTGTGCTAAAGAATGTAATGTCTACTCTTTCTCTATTTGAATATTTCATATTGTATGGTTGTGTACAGAATCTCCAAGGTGACATTCCCTCTTCGTGGAAAGGGGAATTGCCAGCTAATCCTTTACAGGTGGAGTGTTAGAGAAAAGGGATAGCTGAGAGGCATGTCCGCCTGTCAGTGAAGTATGCGGATGGTGAGCAGATTAGTAGCATGCCACTAAGCAAGAAAAGAATGGAGTGTCCAATGAGGAGGCTCCAAAGGGGTTTATGTGGGGGAAAGCAGTGATTTGGAGAGGGCAAGTTTGCCTCAGATCATTGATTCGGTACCTAGGTTTCGGACCTAGAGGTTGCTCTGTGTGGAAGAGCGTAAAGTGCGTTTTCTGGTGCACAAAGAACACAGACGTCCTAGTGTTTAGTGTTCTGGGCTAAGAAGTGCAGGCCCAGTATACTTGTGTTGGGAGACTCAAGGTTGAGCTCCAAAAAAGTGAATTTAACGTGTATTGAGTGTGAGGTGGAAAGTGTAATTGGAATAGTACACAACCAATCTTTACGGTATCTAATTTCATGTTGAACCGGATCACCTATATCCGAGTTGTAGTAGTATATATTTGTAAATAGCGTATTTTGTGTGTACATATATTCTTAATAAACTGATAATTCGGTTACTAGCGTAAGTCTTCATTTACACCAATCTCACAGTGGGTGACCTATATCACCTAGTAATATCGGTGGTGGCAGCTATATCTACCACGGACATTCTACAAAGTTGTGTGGACTGAGAGGAACGTCCGACAATTTCATTTAAACTTTAAAAAAAAAAATGTATTTTCAAAACATTCAAAAAGAACTTTTTCATTGAGTTATTTTAAGTTTGGAATGCAAAATTTTAAGTTTTAAAAATGGGTTAACTGTAATGGGCAAAATTTGGACAAAAGTAGGTTTTTCTTAACTTTTTGCAGCTTATCATTCCAGCTTAAATATGACTATACGTTTCGTCACGAAAATTTGATCATTTCTCTGTGAAAATCTTCCGATAAATATCTCAAAATTTCCTCTGTTAAGATATAATATTGTTATTTTTCATATCACGTTTATATTTTCTGCCTATTTATGCATATAGTGCGAATATAATACGCATACTGTATGGTAAAATTTAGTTCATTTTGAAAAAGCATTAAAAATTTGAAATTTTCCCTTTAGCAATTTTCCTCAGTAAACGGAAATATACTTCAGGTGTTTTATGCAGCCCTATCATATGATCTATATAATTTATATACACTAAGTAATAAGAAAAAAAAGGCGCAAACCACACCGTAAAACAGGTTTACAGAAATTATTGCTCTAGAGAGTAACATAATTGAAAATTTTTGTGTGTCCCTGCATATAAAAGATGAATGCTAAGCATACCATATTCTTTATTAAGTATCTTAAAATGCACGCACTAAAAAAATATAAATTTTGGTATTTTACTGCGAATTACTCTAGTATATTTACGGAAAATGTCTTTTTTTCCAGATAAATGGTCAACTTTCGTAAGTTTTATGTTTTACGGGCAGAACCCGTTTACTTAAAGGCAAAGTCCGTTAATCTAGAAAAAAAGTCCGTTTTATTATGGACATTGCTTGAAATATCTGTTGCAGTGAAATTGTTGCAGCAATTTTTTACTGGGAATCATGTATGAAGAGCCCAGAAGCCAAGGGGTACAAGTGACAAAATGTCGATTTGGAGTAAATTGAGTTTAAAGATAATTGATGTTAAATTGGAACATCAATAACAATTGACTAAATATAAATAGGACTTATAATGCAACAAGCATCTGCTTGCTGCATTCTAATCTTTGGAACTCTCATTTCAATAACTGTTAAAAAAATAGAGTATAATTTTCTTTAAATGTATAATTAATTAATATTGTTTGTTTTTCGAAAAAAGTGGTTTATCTCTATAACTCCCCAAATAATCAGAAAATGACCTATATTTCTTTACCTGAAATGAAAAAAGCATATTTCCAGATACCCTGTGCACTTAACTCAATTTTTTCAATTTTGTCACTTATACCCCTTGGCTTCTGGGGTCCTCATATATATGTATATAATTTTTATTGTGTTCTGATCTAACTCTAACTCTAATATATGAAATACGCCGCAAACAATTTTTTTCCCAGAAGTCGCAAAGTAACGGAATTCTTTTAAATGTCCATGTACAGGAGCTGTACTTATGCATTACTTCATTTTCAATACCGTACATGTCATAATGACAAATAAATAACATATATCAATTATATTAAAATCCAAGTACATTTGCTTGAATCAGAGTACGGGTAGACAGGCGGACACACCGACAGACAAACCAACGAACTGAATTCCTAAACACTTTTCATTTAAGTCGAAAATTTTAAAAACGAAATTTTGGATCTAAAAAACATCGAAATTTACATCAAACACACTTTTATAATATGGATAGTGAAAAAGTTAAAAAAATTACGTCATTTTGAATTATAGTTGCTATCTTCAATTTTTACGACTTTACACGATGCCTCCCTCTCTTAAAAGTATTATATTTATATAAAGTAGATTCTGACCAATCGGTATATTCTTATCCTTATTTGTAGTTTTCACCTTAGTGTAGCACTCAATCTAATATGTCTGTTTAGATATTGCAAGATAAATATGTCTGCATATTTAACGTGGTTTCAATCATAAGCTTTTTGTTGTGTTCTTTAAAGTTAACTTTTCCTTAGATACTATCATAATGAATCGGTCTATTTAGAAAACGATTTCTTTTTTCGACGCTTTCTTCATTAGCACTTGCTTTTGTCATTTGTAACCGAGCGTATAAACGTTTATGTTGAGCTACTTCTTTTCTTGCTTGTTCATAGTATTAACGTCTTAACTTCGCTATTTAATTATTATAATAACAAAATTGCAGTATTTATGTGATCAGTTACACATTATACTACAACAGTTATTTGTACAGTACATTGTATGTCTCGTAGTATTATTATCAATTTAAATACAGTGATTCTCGAACACAACTCGTTCCGAAGAATTTTATTTTTAATAAACGGTTGAGTGCGAATATTATTCGCGCTCAGATGGTTATTAACTGTTATTACTTAAAAATCATTGCTAAAAGAATAATAAGACCTTGTAAAAAACTGTAGATCCTAGGGTTGGGTATAGCTGTGTGTACTAGAAAAGTATGAATGGGTTTGTGTCATTTCATACAAAGCCCCATCAGTGGCCGCGAGGTTCTGACCTCCAAACTGGTGGATGGTAGGTGCTGGGTTCAAACCCAATCGCGAACGTCGGCCTAACCGTTCGGAGTTTTCTGTGGTTTTCTTCGAACCTTGTATTTCCTTGCGTAAAAATGGGTTAGGTTCCCTTAGAAAGACTCCCCACGGAAGGCATCCCACCCCTTAGGGCCTATATCCCACAGTGTTGATAATTGGCCGACATAAATACAAACAAACAAACATTTCATGCAAAATGAGAAATAAGGTACCTGTACCCAATATGGACACCCTAAGGAAAATGTATTTTTTTCAACCCCATGTACAAGTCATAGGATTCCAAAAATATGTGACCACTATCCTTGGACTATTGACTATCATTATTAAAATTATCGACCTTGTAACTATTCTGGTTTAATTTAAATGATAAAAACAAAAAAATGTTTACAAGTGTCCATATAAAGAACTACCTGTCTTTATTATGGACAGGTGTTTCCTTATTAACTTTCTACACAGTGTGCATGGAAGAGCCGCTTTTCCAAGGGATTTTAGAGGAGAGGAAATAAAAAAAATGTAAATATCATACCATTTACCATTTTCGGTTTTTACCCTTCTAAGACCTATGCAAAGCCCCTTAGTTACTAGTAAATATTACGTATATATTGTTGTATTATTGTTGTTGGTTTTGCTTAGCTTTATTGCATCTGTCTGCGAATTTACATCTGTTATTACTCAGTGCTCACAGCATGGACAAATAGAAACTTTTTTACTATGGGCAGTACGTCCCACATAATCCTCATGAACATATATGCCACATGTGATGCATGGCCGCATGTTTGAAAAAGCATCAATACTGCAAAAGAAGCAGTACCAGCTTTCCTTTGTTGAGGAAGTCATACCATTGATACCTACGATTTCGCCAACAGATATCCTACTGGGGGGGAGGCTTCTTTTTATTTTTCTGGAAGGGTTTTTTGGAGGAAGGTTTTTTGGGGATTGTTCAAATAGCATCTAGTTGAACAAAGATTTTACCACTTTGATGACTTTTCAAGTTATTGCCTGGCAACGTTGAATTTTCTTCTTTCTTACAGTTGTAGTCGATGGGGACGTAAGCTGTCCATATTGGGAACCGGGCGTAATTTTACTAAATCTTGTACCGAATGAATAAGGAAAATTATTTTAAGCAAAATATGCAATAGCAATCGAAAATATGTTTTATTAGCTTTCTAAAATACTCCACTTTTCAACATTTAATGTAATTTTACCATATCTAATAAGAATTTAAGCTTACAAGTAATTAAGATCAGCACATTTCGAAATAACAAGTTTCCTCCTAAATGGCGAACAGCGCGCTTTTTTGCACGTTACAAACTTAATTATCTTTTCAACTGCTTTTCTTCGCGAAAATGTTTAGCCATCTCTCGATCAAAATTATTACCTTTAAAAAATATTAGGGGTGTCCATATTGAGAGCCCTGTCCATATAGGGTACAAATACCTTAATGATAATAAAGAAGAAAAAAAAGTCGCGGAGATTCGAAGTTTGTGCTTTCTTTTTTTCCCCAGAAAAACTCTTTGCCTTATTTAAATCAATTGTTCTCATATCCAAACTGGCTATTTTCGGACTCATTTTAAAGCTCATTTTCGTTCGCAAGCATAATAAATTTGCAGGTGTTCTTACTAAGAAAGTTTATAGTCGAACTGGATTTTTCTTTCTTCGGGAAAAGTATATGGTAATTCAGAAAATGCTGTGAAATACGGTGTTTTGAATGGAATTTCCAGACGCGAAAGCGTGCGAAGGTAATGAAACTGCCGTCCTGGGACAATAAACGTCTATAATTCTAGATGGCAAGATCCTAACTCAAGTATATGCACCAGAAGTCCCGAAAGTACTAAGGAATTAAAATATATTTTAGATTAAAAAGATTCAGGGCTTGACTAAGGCAGGGGCATGCGGGGCAATTGCCCCGGGCCCCCCGGTTTAAGGGGGCCCCCCAAGGATGGTTATAAGTTTTTCGTTAACGAAGTGTCAAATGATAAAAAATGGTCAAGTGACCAAAATTCTTTTTTTTCAATTTTAAGGGTCTTTCTTCTCCTACCCCCTCTGTTTCCGCATCCAATGCCTCCTTAAGACCTCACATTTGCCCTCATATTCCTGTAATCGAAAAAAAAATTTTATTCTATAATTTCCTAAAGTTTTCTTTCTTCTGCTATTATGTATATAGATGTGAATAGTACTTGGTACGAAATTTATGTACACGTACAATAGTTATGAATTTCAGTTTTAGTCACTTTAGTACAATTTATGAAAAATTTTAAGATAGAAGCCCCCCCCCCCTAATAATGTTTGCCCCAGGGCCCTCCACTGTCTAAGTCGGGCTCTGAAAAGATTAAAATACCAATTTTTTTCTATTGGTTAATCATTTCCCTAATTTGGACGTACATCATAAGAGCAACGTGTTTTTGCCAATCACGATTGGCCATTGCACGTACGGACATCCATATTCCATTCACAATTTATTATTCTCAACAGTAAATTTTGCGCTATTTAATCTGAACATTATTCTGATTCACTTTGGCAAAATTTCGGCGATAAAAGATTAAAAATTCTGCAAAGGCATGAAAAATAGGAATTATTTGAAAGTTTTTACTAAAATATCGATCAATAAAGTGGTTAAATTTATGAAAAACAATTTAAAATTTGAAAGAATATATTAATTTACTAAAAATTATAATACATCTCTAAAACTATTGAAAAATTTTCTGCCCTACTTGATATTTTGAAGTTACAGCAATTAATCAATCATGAAAATCTTTAATCCCACCTTCACCTGAAATTTAAGGGTTCGTGCGTATCCTGGAATTTCTAGAACAGGAAAATTTTCTTGTTGAAAATCACTGGTTAAAAAAGGAAAAAATACGAATGTTTGAAGTAGCTATAGTTATTTAAAGAAAAAAAAAAATACTGATATTTCACTTGGAAAATAACGGACCTATAAGTACCCTGAATTTACGATATTCCTTCATTCGTTGCACAGCCAGCATTATAAGATTTCATATGTTTATTTTTTAATATTTTGTCTTATATTTTTCTATAGCAATAATTTAAAAAATATGCACACTTATCAGCCGTATTAGATGATTTTTTTAACAGCAAAATCCATTGAAAAACATAACATACACACATTCCGCCCTCATATAATGAAAATTATATTTTTTCAATTCCGGAGAGGAAGTGCTTATTTATACTTTAAAAGTTCGAAATGTGCAAGTTTTTAGTTAAAAATGTTTGTCAGGATAAAATAAATATCGGAATAGAAAACTAATATAATATATTTCAATAACATTTTGTAGAGAAAATCATGTAAAAGACTATAGCACCATCGAAATAATCGCCACTTGCGGTTTTCGAGAAACGGTATTCCTGCAAAAGACGGGGAATTTGACGTCAAAAGTTCTGGCTAATCAGGCTTCGAGAAGGAGAAACACGATTGGGAAAACCGAAATATGTATCTGTCGAATATACCCGATTACACCATGATGAAAGAGGATTTGAAATAAACATTAAATACAAAAGTTATGTATTTTTGTCTGTAGATTCCGAATCTGCAATAAAAAATGGGGGTTATAATTTAAGATTTCAAAGTTGGACCCCTTTTGACATCCAGGGGGTCGGTTTCGGGGTCAAATTTAGTATCACTGAGAAGCTAAAAAAATTTTTTTTTTCAATCTGATATATATTTCTCGAATTATTCGACGTTTCCAGACTTTTCGGACATCATGTATATAAAGATTTCTTCAATCGAAAAAAAAAGCAACCTCCCCCTCCCCCCCGCACACACATACTTTCCCTTAAAGATATATCTTTTTAAGAAGAAAAGTAGCCGATACAGAAATGAGAAAAACTCTTCAGTTATCCTTAGATTAATTGAAAAAAAAATTTGTATCGAAAATAAGATTTGAAGAAATTCTTCTGAAATATGTTGTAATACAGGTAACTAAGATTTAAATGCTTTTAAATATTTGAATGCTATATAAGTGACCTAGTAGAAATCATAGCATGTTCAAGACGGAATGAATATATTAAAAGCCTTGTTAATACATTACTGTTTTTATTTATTTATTTATTTATTTATTTATTTATTTATTATTTATTTATTTATTTATTTATTTATTTATTTATTTTGACGACGGAAAAAAAAGTGTTCATCATGATAGGTAGCACCGGGGTAACATTGAATTCTCGTAAACGATTCTTCTATAAAATAATAATGTTACGCCAATTGGCTGAATATGGTATAGAGACCAGAGTTTCCGAATCTGGCGGTTTATTTATTTATATTCTTCTTTTTAGAAATTCAGAATTTAGATCATAAAATTTTAAATTGTAATTTTATATTATTTTATTTATTTACTATTCGTCATTTTATAAAGTAAAAATAACTCTTAAAAAATTCTGGTGAGAAATCGGAGTTTCTAAATAAAAGAATAGCACATTGGCAACACTGAACATGCTTCGGAACGAAAAAAAAAAAAACTAAATGCAACCACATATGAATTTTAAAGTAAATGTTTTTAAGGTGGTCATAAAAATTACGAGAGATATTACGTTTAGAAATTTATGCGCGAAAATTTCCTTTTACTTTCATAAATTTTAAAATATAAGAGGTTACTTAAATATATGAAAACTAGCCACCCTTGGCGACCAGTTTGGCCTCCCTTTGAATGTATACTAAGCATTAAATCATATTGCTTTTATTCGTAAGTTATTTTAATTGCTCATTTTTTTTTTTGGGGGGGGGGGGGGCAAAATAGAAGATTTTGCTAGGGAAACATACACAGATGCCATATGCATACCTCATTAGCGTGATTGCAATAAAATGGCAATTATATGTGCCTCACATGGTAACCCAGCTATTGTTATTTATTTATAAATAAACTGTTTGCTTGCTTTTATTTTCTTTTTAAAAATGATACAAATTGTTTTATTCTACAATTATTAACTAAACTTTTTTTTTAAAATTATTATTTCCCTTTTAAAATAATAGAAATTTGTTTAAAAATTTGAATGTAACTGTATTTGAAAACGGAAATTTTGCCAAATTGGCGTCAGAAAAATAACGCTCCAATGTGGCGCATATATGAAATCTGTACTGATAAATCCAGAACTCAGTATTTTTATTCTAACCCAGTGCAGGTTATAAATCTCCAAATATTGTACCTCGTGTATAATACGAGACATTTTTTCGTATATTATTAATTATTTAAACTATAATAATATAATCCTTTCACTCATTTCATTTTATAATATATAACTTTAATTTGAAAGTGTAAAGTTTAAAATTCATGACTTTTATAAATTTTTTAAGTAATAAGAACAGAAAAAAAAAAATAAAAATAATGATATTTTGAAGCTCCATATTTTCAGCGAAGGAACAAAACACAAATAAATCCAATTTACCATAGCCTAAGTCTTACCAAATGACTTTTGCATAGTAACCCATAAGACGTGCTTCATTTAGATGTTGCCATTAAACAATTAACAAATAATCGAGATTAAGGAAGTTAGGAATACTTTTACCTTTTCTTCAATTTGCGCTTGCTTTGTCATTCGTAAACGAATAGATAAAAGTCTGCGTAAAGCAAGAACTTTCCCGCTTATTCGCACCATTAAGGTTTTCACTTCGCTGATTGATTATTCTGATAGCAAAATTGTAGCGTTTATCTGCTCAACTACTTATAACTAGCTTAAACGGTTCTCGTTCACTCAAATTACCCTACAACTAACTGCGCAATATTTTCAATGCTACTCCTGGAACGTTAAAGGAATTTTCTAGCAAATTATGGACTAATGTATTTCTAATTAACCCTTTTTTAAAAGTTTAAATAAGAAACGAGATAAAATAAATTATGTGAAACACCAACGAAGCAACATGAGAAAATACACACTTAATGGCTTTTTTATTAATTCGTTTTAGAAGGAGGGGGCGAATCTTCTGAATCACAGATATTGATTATTTGAATGTATGTTGAAGACTACAGACCTCTTAGTCTCAGGTTCAACGGATTTTATACAATACTGCTTAGTTCTTGAGCAACAGGGGAGGGGGGGGGAAGGGGACTATGATATTGTAGCACAATTTAAATATTAATTTTGTAATGAAAATAAGAAAACGTTAAAAGGAACTCAATTGGTACGACGCGGCGTTTGTTCATTGTCGAGCGGGCTACGATTCGATCTTGGGACACATTATATTTGTTTTTCTTATTTGTATTTTATGATATACTTGTAATTAAAATTAAAGAATCTCAATGTAAAATCCTAATACCACACCTTTCTTACAATTTTAAATTATTTAAAGTTTAATTTAGCATTTTTGATTTTTAAAACATTATCTCGTATTATTTAAAAATATTTTAAGAAAAACGGTTATTGAATAATAAAAATTTCAAAATCGTTATGAAATCTGTTGTAGCATCCTCTAGATATGATAAAAGAAAACATATTCAAATACAATAATAAGAAAAGCAAAAAAGGAGATAAATGTGAAATTAAAACAATTCAAAGAGAAAACATACGTAATATAAATTTGAAAATCTTTAATATGCAAAAAATACGTTGTAATATTGCATGCAAAGAACTGAAAACTTTTAAATATTTTTTAATTTAATGTAAAAATTTTAAACATGTTTAATTTTGATATAACTCTGGATGTACTTACTCGAATTCCAAAATTTATTCACTTTGTATGAAAAAAATGTGTCACTTTAATTTGTCTTCAGGATTTCTTAAAATATTGATTATGAATTTTATAAAAAAAATTAAGTACAAATATCAAGTTTTTTTATGAGTGAGTTTTGTATTAATTAGCATATTTTCACAAGTATCACACAAAATAAAAAAATCCTGTGCAGAATTTGTTGGAAATATAGCATAAAATTTCTGTTGAATATTTCATACACATATTCTTTTTAGATTAACAAATCGTGAAAAAATTTCTTCTGTGATAAAAGAAGATAGTTTTCGTTAGAGGGCAGCTGTTGCATCGCTTCTCATGGCAAAAATAGTTACATCTCTGGATCTAATGAAGATAAAACAAGTAAGAAAAATCATGCGTTAAGCATAGATTATGAAGCACTTTCCAACACTTTAACAAAAGTCTGATTAACAAAAGTGAAATCTTTAACAAAACTTCGTTATTTCGGGAAATAATAGCGTATAGCCAAATATACCCAAATATTATTCCATTACTTTTGAACAGCCCTGTATTTCATCTGTCAGTTGGCATAATGGGAAATTTAGTTTAACAAGAAAATGCCTACTAGCTTGAAATTTTTTTTTCAGCAATTCATACTATTAGATGGAAACATACTTGAATACTTTTGTTCACCCCTGTAGTTTACCTTGTACCTTTATTACACTTTAGTATTAAGCTAAAATTTATTATAAACTAAAACACTTTTAAAACAACTGAAATGACATTCTCATAAATTATCATTCATAGGCGTCCATGTGCCGAATTCTTTCCGTAGCCCTATATATCCTTTATCTATATTCCGAAAACATTTCTCAGTAAATTTAATGCAGCTCAGCGTAAAAATGGATAACTTAACTAAGAACCACGTTTAAGTAATTTACGCTCATATTCAGTAACGTTGGCGAGCTCTTTTGGATAGCCCTGTATATCAGCTATAACATTTATACACAATGTATAATGTGCATATATTTAGTGAAACATAAACGCGCATATCATAATTAAAATGCATTACATCCATCCATAAGTCATCATCGGACACATATACGGTCTTCGGAAAGAATATACTATTTGAAGTCTTTTGTGTGGCCCTGTAAATGTTTTGTAGATCATATTATGCAAGACAGTATCGTATAATTTAAATTAAGCTTCAATGACATATATCAGTTTTATTATACATGAAACAGTTTAATATGTTTAAAATATGTCGCACACAATTCCCCTCTTTATCATTACCTAATGAAATTCTTTTGTGCGGCCCTGTAAATTAATAATAGCTATATTTTCACTGCATACATTACAGAACGCATATTTTAGTGCACTTTGCGAATCCACATGAATAGGAGTATGTTTGACAGGCTGTAACACCTTTAAAATTAATTTGAAGAATTTTTCCCTATAGGCCGTAATGTAATGGAAAACTTTTGACTCTCCCTGTAAATAAACTAATCATGGCAGAAACTTCATTTTCAGTAGGGTTCGTGCTAGGGTAAACATTAATAACGTATAAAAGTTTCATGGCAATCCGAGTATATTTACCGGAGTTAGAGCGCGGACAGACTGCCATCCGGCCAGACGGCCAGATGGACAGGCGGACAGACAAACCGAATGCATAAGCATTTTTCAACTTTGTTGAAAAGTGCTAAAAAGCATGCGGTTTGTGGTATTTAACGCTAAAAACTCAGTATTTTTTTTAAGCCAATAAAAAATTGATTTTTTTTTTTTTTTTTTAAATTCCGGACCCACTTAATGCATTTTCTGCTATAACTTTATAAACTTTTAAAAAAAATTAAACTATACACTTTTTAACACTTTCCGACAAAGTTGAAAAATGCTTATGCATTCGGTATGTCTAAACGTCTGTCCGTCTGTTTGCGCTCTAACTCTCGTAAATATAACCCGAATTGTCATGAAATTTTGGGACGTTAATGACATTTTTCCGAGCACGAGTTCTGTAGAAAATGAAGGTTCTGCTATGATTAGTTTATTTACAGGGACAGTCAAAGGTTTTCCATGGCCTATGGAGAAAAATCGTTTCAAATGAATTTTAAAAATGTTACACCCTGTCAAACATCTTCAAATTTATATGCATCTAGAAAGTGCGCTAAAATATGCGTTTTGTAAAGTATGCAACGAAAAGAATAGTTATTTATTCATTTACAGGGCCATACAAAAGAATTCCAATACATAAAAATAAAGGGGGGGGGGATTGTTTGCAACATATTTTAATTATGGTAAACGATTTTATATAAAATCAAATTGATATACGTTGCTGAGGATTAATATGAGATATTCCATGCATAATACTAGTACATAGCATTTACAGGGACACACAAAGATTTTAAATAATATATTCTATCCGAAGTCCTGTATATTATGGAAGATGGCTGTTAGATTGTTGAAATGCATTTTTAATTATGATATACGCTTTTAAGTTTCACTAGATGTATACATATTATATGGTTTATATAATTGGTAATTGTTACAGAATTTAGGTACACAGGGTTACACAAAAATCTCGGAAAGGTTACTGAATATGAGCATAATTTTCTTAAAGGGTTTTTTAAAAACAAATTGCATTTTTACGATAAACTGCATTTAGTTTACTAAGAAATGTTTCTAGAGTATACATAAAATGATATAGAGGGTTACGCAAAGAGCTGGATACATGGTCGCCTTTGGATGATAATTTCTAGAAATTCGATTTAAGTAGTTTACAGAGAATTTATTTTTAAACTAAACTTTAGCAAAATACTTTCGTGTATTAAAGGTATTAAGTATTTTACAGGACTAAACAAAAGCATTCAAGTATGTTTCCATCTATTAGTATAAATTGCTGAAAGAAAAATTTCAACCAGTTAGGCGTTTTCTTGCTAAACTAAGTTTTACCATTATATAGTCTCTGTATTAACCGACAGATCAAATACAGGGCTTTTCAAAATTATTGGAATACATATTTGGATATGAACAACAATACGTTATTTCCCTGGATAACGAAATTTTGTTAAAGATTTCAAGAAGTATTGGAAAGTGCCTCATAATCTATGCTTAACGCATAATTTTTTCTTACTTGTTCGATCTGCTTTGCAAACCAAAATTCAAATGTCAAATTCAAAAAAATCATATGTCAAAGTAGGTGTTACTTTAATACTGGGATACTTTTCCAGAGAAAAAATTTTCCTTTGCATATAATTTTCCATGTTTCAAAACGAATTTCAAATATTTTTATTGCTTAAGAGGCACAAATGCCAACATAGTGAAAAGTTTTTTCACAATACTTATGCTATACTAGCACTATACTGATGGCCCGGGTTCGAGTCTCGGCTTTTTCACTAGGTTAGCGCGTCTCTTAAGCAAGTAAAAAATTTTAAATTTGATTTTCTGATTGACAGTAGTTGTTACAATTTGAAAAATGAAAATTGATATAATTATGATATGAAAACGACATCTTATGATAAAATAAACCATACACGCAATTATAAAAACTCTTTAGGAATTAAAACGATAATTTTCTTGCATTTCTTTATCTTACTGTAACATCGATTTTCTTTTCTTTTCTTTTTTCTTTCTTTTTTTTTTTTCTTTACAAGAGAACGAGTATTTGTAGATCTCTACTTAACCTTATTTCAACAGAACGGAAATTCTGTGAATGAAACGGTGGGATACCAATTTATTGAAGCTAGCATATGCACTGGCATAGCATTACATTAATGAACGCGTGTTCACAAAAATCTACATTTCATTTCAAAAAAAAAAATTATTACAGGAAATAGTTGAAGAGAATACCGAAGTGATTATTTTTATACAATCAGGTTGCCGAAATTTGTCTTATTAGGCGCGTTCGTAATAATGTAAATACGCAGCACCTATAGTTGTCGTTCAGTCTGTCCGTCCGCATATAACAACGCAAAAACTACCCAAACGAATCGTTTGAAAATTAAAATATATAATTATTACATATTTTTGTCGAGTCATTTCAAATTTTATGAAAACCGGATGCATAGATCAATTACAGAGACAATCAAAAGTATTCCGTTACATTACAGTCAATGGGGAAAAATGTTTCCAATGCATTTTAATGGTGTTACACTAATTCGAATATAATAGAATACATGAACCTATGAAGTATATGTATATTAAAATATACATTCTGTACAATCTGTGATGCTAAGAATAGATATTATTAAATTATAGGGCCACACAAAAGAATTCCACTACATAATGCTATACGGGAAAACATTGTTTAGGGCGTGTGTTAATTAAATTAAACTATTTCACATTTTTTGAATACGATATACGTTGCTGAGGTATAATTCTTGCATATTTACAGGAACACAAACAAGATTTCGACCACTATACTATATCCGAAGTACTGTCTATTATAACAGCAAGATCTAAATATTTTTAAAACTTCATTATCGTACGAACGCACCTCATTTGCTACGCTTCACGTGCAATTTCCAACTTGTTTGATTTGATTAAGTTATTTTTAAGGGATCGTGAAATGAAGAGTGTTTCTGCAAGAAATAGAAGAATGCTTAGATTTGAAAAATATACTATCAAAATCTCTTTAGGGAGTGGATTGTTATTTATTTTTTAAATATCAAAGAAAAAAAGTACCACAAATTAACAGATTAATGAAGTTTTTTTCTTTCTTAAAAAAAAATTAAAACAACTTTTATCTAGTTTTCTTTATATCTAGATGCAGGATAGATATGTGTGTGTACGTGTTTCCATTAAACAACTTTTACTATTATTTTAACACAATCAAACTAATTGGTAAAGTTATAATACGAATTGAATATTTCCAACTGAGTGAAAAATTGCCACGCCGGGAATCGATCCCAGATCCTTCGCTTAAACGGCCAATGATTTACCGTTTAAGCTTACTGGGGCGACGACCAGCGAGCATTTCCCGCGCATAAAATCGCTCATTTTTGCTAAAAATTCCATATTAAGGTCAAATAGCCCGATGAGAATAAATGTAAGGCGCTTGATACATAAAAGTCAAGATACAAGTCAAAATTCCGCATCAAACGTATTAAAGCTTTCCCTGCATAACTATTTAAGGAATCTTTCATGTAGTAGTACAAAATGAAAAATACATAATTCTACTGGATAATTGAGTTTATGAAATATGCATGATTTGTGGATTGTATAGAATCCGGTACGTTTAACTCCGAATGTGAAAAAGACATGCAATGGCCAAATAGTTTTAAAATGTAACGAATATCTTTTTGCACAAACTTATAAACATTTATTCAAAATATATTGTAAAAACGAAGGGGAAAAGTGCGCATATCGTGGATATCTTGCTTCAAAAACCGAGCATAATTTTTGCATTGTACTCATGACTTAATCCAGCATATTAATCAATCTGGTAGCATTTGTTTCTTATTGTGGAAGTTAGGAAATCCGAAAATCGTTAACGTTTTGCCATATTCTTTTGCCTGAATGCATATACCAAGAAGATTTCCTCTCGTAGCATTTTTGTAGCGTTATCCATTAGCAATGGATTGAAATTATTCGTTAATCTTTTCATTAAATGCTGCACGAATTACGTGCTCAATAAAAAGCGCGCGGTTCTTATTTTTTTTTAATATCACTATTTCAAAAGTAATTTTCGTCTTTCTGAATTATCAAATTTCTACAATTGAAAAGATAGAATCGCTATTCGTAAATAGGAAATTAAAAAATAAAATGTCATATGCGAATACTATATTTTCAAATGTTATGTATTTACCAAGACGTTAGAGATCGTGAAAAAAGGACTACAACTTTCACTCCCATGCCTTACTCCCATGATGCTTTTTGTTATTCTTCTGTTCTATGTTCTTGAGATGTGTGTATTTTTTGTGCGTGAAGTTATGTGATGTATCGTAATAAATGTATGTTAATTATTATTAGCGTAACATAATTCGGCGGACCCGAACACAAACATGAAACTGGCAACGAGCAATAAAACTGTGATAATTTATTTTCTTTTGGTTCCTTTCAACGTTTCCTGAACTGGTAATTACTCTTGGTACTTTCTTTTAATTTCTTCAAAATGTCGTTTGGCAAGCTCGAAGAATTTATAGTAGGGAAAACGAACTGGATTGAATATAAAGAACGTTTAGATTTCTTTTTCACCGCTAACAGTATAACGGAACCAGAAAAAAAACGGGCAATTTTTCTTAGTGTTTCGGGTCCAGCACTATATTCAGTTATACGCTCTTTGTGCACTCCTAACAGCCCAAATGCAGTGACTTTTGCCGACTTGCTGGTAAAATTAGATGAACATTTCTCACCTAAGCCTTCTGAAATCCTATGCAGATTTAAATTCAACAAAAGAGACCAGCAGAAAAATGAAACTATTTCTGAATTTATGGCCGAATTGAGAAGACTTTCCGAAAATTGCAACTTTGGAACTCAACTGGATTCTATGCTTCGTGACAGGTTAGTATGTGGTGTTCTTGACGAAGAAATTCAACGAAAACTTCTTTCGGATCCTAGACTTACTTTGACTTCGGCTTTAGATTTAGCTCTGGCAGGAGAAGCTGCTATGAAACAATCTACAGAAATTCGAGGTACGCTACTTAGTACCGTAAATTACGTCAAACCGAAAGTGTCGGGTAAAAAAGTTCAGGAGTGTAAAGGTAAGCAAAATAAGAAAAATCCCTGTTACCGATGTGGCGATCATCATCCGTATGGTGAATGTAAGTTTATTAAAGCGACGTGCAATTACTGTCGTCGTGTTGGCCACATCGCGAAAGTTTGTAATGCTAAAAAAAATAATAAACAGGGAACCAAAACATCTAAGGTGCAAAAATTCGATTCAGGTAAGTCAGATATCATTGATGATAAGTATAATTGCATTAATAATTTAAATTATGTAAGTGCTGTTACTGATTACCCCCCTTATGATATATTTGTTAAATTAAATGGAATTCCGCATAAAATGGAAATTGATTCTGGGTCATTGCATTCTATTATAAGTTATGATACTTATGTTAAATTATGGCCAGTTAAACCTCCATATTTACATTCTGTTTCGGATCAATCTCTTAAAACATGGAGTTCTGAAAAATTAAATCTTGCTGGATATTTTGATGTTAATGTTACTTATAAGTCTAGTAATGTTAATTTACCTCTTTTAGTCGTTGAGGGGAAAGGTAAATCATTAATAGGCAGGAGTTGGTTTAATGCCTTGAATTTAAATTTAATTTCTAATGAAAATGTTAATAAAATTTCTATTTGTTCTTTAGATTCTATATTACATGAATACCGTAATGTTTTTAATGAATCGCTGGGGAAATTTAAAGGGCCTCCTGTATCAATTAAAATTGATGAAAAGTGTTCACCAAAATTTCTAAAAGCTAGAAATGTGCCTTTTGCCCTTCGAAATAAAGTAACTAGTGAAATAGATGAAATGGTTAAAAAGGGAATTTTAGAACCTGTTTCATATTCTGATTGGGCCACGCCCGTAGTTCCGGTTCTAAAGAAAAATGGTCGTATCAGACTGTGTGGCGATTACCGTAGCACGGTAAATCAGGCAGTAAAACCGTTTACTTATCCGCTTCCGACGGTAAATGAAGTTCTGGCTACTATGACGGGTGGTACAGTTTTTTCAAAATTGGATCTTTCTGAAGCATATTTGCAACTTCCGGTTGATGATCAAACTTCCAGAATACTAACATTAAATACCCATAAGGGATTATTCAAAGTTAATAGGCTTCCATTTGGTGTTTCTGTCGCTGTGGCGATTTTCCAAAAAAGAATGGAAGAAGTACTAGCAGGTATTGATGGCGTACTGCCATACCTAGATGACATTTTTATTCAAGGAAAAAATGTTGAAGACCATAATTTAAAGGTAAAGCAAGTTCTAGAACGCTTGCGAGATTCTGGAATTCATCTTAAACGTGAAAAGTGTAAATTCGCATTTCCCGAAATTGAATTATTGGGATTTCGTGTAAATCGGAAGGGAATTCAACCGAGTTTTGATAAAGTGAAGGCTATTCATGAGGCACCAACTCCAAAAGATAAAACTGAATTGCAAGCCTTTTTAGGAATGTTAAATTTTTATGGCTGTTTCCTAAAAAATAGATCGGATTGCTTAGAACCATTGCATGAGTTACTCCGAAATGACAGAGTTTGGCGTTGGACGCCTAAGCATGATAAGGCTTATAAAGCAGCAAAAGAGTTATTAAAAAAAGATGTCGTGTTAACACATTTTGATGAAACACTTCCGGTAACTGTAACTTGCGATGCTTCCTCTAAGGGAGTGGGGGCCGTCTTAAGCCATGTTTTACCTAATGGTAAAGAATCCCCTATTGCTTACCATTCTCGTACTTTGTCAAAACCAGAAAGGAATTACAGTCAAACAGATAGGGAAGCTCTTGCCATAATTTCTGCTGTCAAAAAATTTAATCAGTATCTTCAGGGGCGTAGATTCAAAATTATAACTGACCATAAACCACTTTTAGGGCTTTTCAATCCAAATAAACCGGTGTCACAAATGGTTTCACCCCGGGTACTTAGATGGAGTTTAATTTTAGCTGCATATGACTATGAAATAGAATATAGGAAAGGTAAAGAAATAGCTAATGCCGATGCTCTAAGCCGATTACCTCTACACACTCCTGAACTTGATATTCCTGCCCCGACTGAAGTTCTATTGCTAGAGTCATGTCCTGTAACGCAGTTAGATGCAAAGTTGTTATCTTCGGCTACTAAAAAAGATCCGATACTATCCAGAATTTCCTTGATGGTTTTAAATGGTTGGCCTGCCAAAATGACCGATATAAAATTCAAACCCTTCTTTAATCGTCGCAATGAACTAAGTGTTCATCAAGGTTGTGTCTTATGGGGTAGTAGAGTTGTCGTACCTACTGCACTCCAGAATCAAGTTCTCGTGCTCCTTCATAATGGACATCCTGGTATAGTCAGAATGAAAGGTCTGGCGCGTAGTTACGTGTGGTGGCCTAACATAGATAGTGCCATTGAGAATACCGTTAAGACTTGCAATATGTGCCAAGAAAATCAGAAAGCTCCTGACAAAGCTCCTATACATCCTTGGGAATGGACAGAAAAGCCATGGTCTCGCCTTCATATAGATTTCGCCGGTCCTTTTCAAGGGAAAACTTTTTTCATTTTAGTTGATTCTCACTCCAAGTGGCTAGAGGTTGTACCAGTTTCCTCCATGTCGTCATCGGCTGCCATTGACAACCTAAGATCTATTTTTGCCACGCATGGACTTCCAGATTCAGTCGCATCTGATAATGGTAAAACGTTTAGATCCGCTGAATTTCAACACTTCTTAAGACGAAACCAGATTCGACCTATTTTTGTAGCTCCCTATCATCCATCCTCCAATGGCCAGGCAGAAAGAATGGTGGCTACTACAAAGCACGCTTTGAAACGGATCATTCAAGGTAATTGGAAGACTCGCCTAGCAAGATTTCTGTTTGCTCAGCATACCTTACCATGTACCACTACTGGTAAATCACCGGCTGAAATTCTAATGAATCGTCGTTTAACATCATTGTTGGACAGATTACACCCTGATCTCAATAAAGATATGAAGATCAAAAAGGAGAAATTAACTGAGGCAGACAAAAACAAACGCCTACGGCAATTTCAAGAGAACGATCCCGTGTATATTCGCAACTACAGTTCAGGGCCAACTTGGATTCCAGCAAAAATTACAGAAACTACAGGGCCATTATCCTATAAAGTTCAAGATTTGGTAGACGGTATTATTCACAATCGACATGTTGATCATGTTCGAAGCCGTGTACAAGATGCTGAAACGTCTACAGAGCCTTCTGTTATTCCACCTTCGCCAACTCCAGAAAATGATCCAGTTACACCCGATTCACCAACAGAGTCCGATCCTGTGTGTCAGCCTGAAACTAAGAAACCAGATCTTCCTACTCTACGACGCTCTGAACGCTCCCGAACCTCACCAAAACATTTAGAAGATTATATCCTGTATTCCTAGGGGGAAGGAGTGTTATGTATTTACCAAGACGTTAGAGATCGTGAAAAAAGGACTACAACTTTCACTCCCATGCCTTACTCCCATGATGCTTTTTGTTATTCTTCTGTTCTATGTTCTTGAGATGTGTGTATTTTTTGTGCGTGAAGTTATGTGATGTATCGTAATAAATGTATGTTAATTATTATTAGCGTAACATAATTCGGCGGACCCGAACACAAACATGAAATCAAATTTCCGAATTTTTTAGATTTCTGCAATATATTGGCACATATATAATAAAAACAATAAAAAATGGATATATTTTCTCTCTCTTTTATAGTAATTATTAATATTATAATTTTTGCGTTTGTTATAGTTTCTACTTTAATTGCTTTACTTATGGTTAAGACAAAAAATGCTATAAAAGATGATAAAATACCTTTATTCAGACTCCCGTACATTTCGTCGTACAATTGGCGACATTTTCAAAGTCATTTATGATAGAAACATTTACGCAAAATTTAAAAACAAGAGTTTAGAAAATTCAATGCAAATATAAAATAAAATGAAATTGGATATTTCTGAGCGTGAATTAAATTTTACTACTGTTACTAAAATTCTTTCCAAATTTTAGGTAACTCAGGGGACGCAGTATTATTGTAAATATTCTCGCTTTGTAAAAATGTCTATATAATGGATATAATATATATCCCGAATAATGAGTGGTAAATAAATCTTGATGGATAAATATTCTACTATTTTTAAAATCGATATGTAAAGATTCTTTACTGCATAATCTGGCCAAAGCTGTTGGCTTTGACCAAATACAACCTGTTTCCTTGTTGTATTTGATGCCTGCTTTATGTTCTTGAATTCTATTTTTTTAGTTTTCTGCTTACCATACCCATATAAAATTGCACTGTTTGATCTATCATAGAAGGCGGCAGCCTTCAAGTGACGCAGCTTTAAACCTACCATCGTCAAAACCTACCATCGTCATAAGGGTAGATGCGGAACTTCATATATACAGCTAACTCAACTTCAAAGGAAATCGGAAAAGCCGCCTTCTAATAACTCAGCAAATATTGGTCAGAATGGTCCAATTTTTTTAATATAGTCTTATATTGACAGTCTAATCCTATCCTATAATTTTTACATTTCTACGTGCCGTATATTTTTAGATCTCGATAACCATTTTTAAACTGAAAACGATGGTGTTTGTTCCTGATAATGAGATCTAGAAAACGGGCTGGGAGATTTTATTAAAACTTATATATAATATGAATCTCTTTAAGATAGAGGGAATAAGACTTGCCTTGTTTCTAGGAAAACTCTTGTTTGTTATATATTGATCTTGGAAAATTGGACTATATTAGCTCGCGGATTACATGTTATTCTATGGGTTAGCAGACGGAGACACTGCAAATAGGCAAATGTAGTAATGGTCACAGTTAAAACACCCGCATCGGAGCAATAAATGTTTTTGAAACTACAAAAACATCTTATCATGCGCTTTAAAACATTCAATAAATATATACTAAATCAAATTTCTATTTATTTTGCCTTTATTTTTCGTAAGAAGAAAATATTACGTTTCTTACATTGGATATTTTTGCATTTTGTGGAAAAAATATTTTGAATCCTTTTTTAAAATAGGAAAATATTTTTTAATTATACATATTCAATATACTTTTCACTTATGATTTTCTTTAAAAGTTTACAAACAAAAATTATTTTTAATAAATTTGCTTTAGAATTCCATGTATTCATACGCCGTTTAGATAGTTTTGTTTTGAATCGTAATCGAATTCGCAGGCGGTAAGCTTTGTACTTGGCACTTGTTGTTTTTAGCATGTATGTTGTGTAATTTGCGAAATAATGGTTATTATGGTAATATAGGTATTGTGTTATTTGGAGAAACTGAAAGGCCCTCTTTTTTGGATAAAATAATATGGTGAATCCAAGTACACGAATCAAAACAAATTGATTCGTGCTGTATGTTGACATGAAATATTCAATTTCAGCAGACGAACGTGAAGCTAAACCATCTATAATGAAAAAGAAAGGTAAATAAATATTTTTTGGCACTCATTATTAAAGTATTATTTAAAAAGTATAAGTGATGTATACATTAGTTAGCATGTTGATTTGATTTCAAACCAACATAAACTATCACAGAATGTGTAAACTATTGCTAAATTTTGGTAAACAAACAATATTTATAATTGACCAACAGTTTAACCAAGTGCTTGTGAATTCTAAAATTCTCAAAATAGATTGTTTTTAAGTTTATAGATGTCCTTATTATATGAATTAATTAACAATAATTATATGAATTAATTAACAATACTAAGTTTTAAAGTGTTGTAAAAATTGTGCTTTTTTATTTCATTTATTAATTTCTGTGATTAATAACCCAGGATGTTAATTTTTAGATTAAAATTGCTTGAATATGTTATTCAAAATGCATTTATTACTTTTTCTTATGCATTTTTGTCGCTATTAATTTTCATTTTAAAACTGTGCCTTTTTAGCTTAGCTTAATGGCCAGTAAATCCAGGTTTTAAACAATTTTTAAAATAAGTAAGTGCACTTATTATTGGAAATTGTGAACAAACTAGTATTTATCAACAAATTACAGCAGTATTTTGATAATTCAAAAGAAAGTAATGAAGTTAATTTGTTCTTACATGCATTAGTGACTGTGGCTATAAAGATTTCAGAGATTTAAAAACAAATTAGTTGCACTCATTGTTTTTTTTCTTCATGTACACACAGTGCTTGTACAACATGCATTAGTGATTGCATTTTTAATTAATTTTGTGTATTTTACAGATTGTTGCACAGCAATTTTGCTGCAGCCTGAGTGTTTTGTTTTTGTTTTGTTTTCATGTGCTCTAAGTGCTATACATGCAGTAGTTGGACTGCTTTAACGAGTTTTATTTTAGCGAGTGAGAGTTTTAGGCCCTTTTTTTTCTAATATAAACGTTATTGTTTTAATGTATTTGTTTCACAATATTGTCACTGGATTTTTTTAGTTCAGGTATCACTCATTTCTTCCAGATATTGGGAATCTGCATGTTACCGCATAGTTTGCTGCATCTGTTAATTTTTGTTGTTTGTTTTCATATGGGCATAGTGCTCATACATTTGTTATTGACTGCGGCTTTGAGAAATTTCATGTGTTTTAGAGACCATTGCATAAGTTTGCTGCATCCAGTAATTTGACATGCACCCAGCTCTCATTATCCATTAGTGACTGTAGCTTTAACATGTTTCATGCATCCTATTATTTCATTAATAATTTCGAAATTCCATGTTTATATTTTAAAATGTTATTTAGCAGTTGCCACGGAGGTACTACAGCGCATCATTGTAGTCTGCATTAGATGCTGTTCAAAATAGAATTTTTTTTTTTTTCTTTTTTTCTTCCTAAGAGTCTGATGATTTAAATCCAAGCGTGAAAAATTTTTTCTCAGATCACAAACCAAATACAAAAGTATTGTAATAGTTAATATTACGTTATAGAAATCAATAATCAAAATATAAAAGCATTAGCTTTACAGCTTAGAACATAGCGTTATTAATAAACTGCATTTATAAATTGGACATCTAAAATGAATATCTTAATATATTTTTATAATGTTAGAATTTACAAGCACTAAAAGTTGGGTAAGCAAATAATTCTTAACCAAATATTAATGATAACATTGGTTTAAAAAGAAATAACTTATACTTCTATCTTCTATGCTTTAATAATGAGTTTCATAAAATATAAATTTACCCCCCTTTTTTTCTATAGATGTTTTAATTTCATATTCATTGTCTCGAAATTGAAGTATTTCTTTCTAACATTCTTTTACAAAAATGTTTGATAATTAACGCTTTTTTTATTTAAAAAAAAAAAAAGGCCTTGTTTCTACTAATGAACACAAAATCCTCAAATAACTTTGAATCCATTATTTAAATAAATTGCATAACATACCTAAGAAGAAAACATATTTAAGATTAAATTTAATACAAGAAATTAAAAATTTTTAATTCAAATAATGTAAAGTTACTAACACACTAACAAATAAATATTTTTAAATACTAAAAGCTAATAATGGGCGATAAATAATTACATTTTTTAGTTTTGTCATTTCTAAAATGTAATTGTTTAAATTCTATTTGAGTTGAACCTCATCCAAACCCTAAGAAATATTCTATCGAACCTTAATTTAATCTGAAAAAAAAAAAAAAAAAAAAAAAAATCTGACAATACACACTGACAAGCATAGTTGTATAATATAGACGCACACCATGTGCAGAAAATTTTATGAAGAAACAATTTTTATTTATTTATTTCAACAAAGAATTGCATTAAAAAAAAAAGTGTATCTCAACAAAGAATCATGTAAAAAACCCCAACATTTCGAGAAAATACCACACGAAAAACATGAATTTCGTCCAAAGACCGCAAAAAAAAAAAAAAAAAAAAAAAAAAAGTTAATTCAATCCATGAATCGCATAAAAAATACAAATTCCATGAATCGCTAAAAAAAGAAAGCAAATTGCATAAAAAATGGGAATTATGTCCACAAATTGCTTAAAATGTGAATTACGTCCATGAATCATGTAAAAAAGCGAGAATTATATTCATAAATTGTATGAAAAATGCAAATTACGTCTATAAATCGTGTAGTAAAACATGAATTATGTTCATAAATCGCTCAAAAAACACGAATTTTGGTGGCAGAAATCTGAAACGGAAATTACCTCTATAAAATGCATAAAAATAGCGACTTGCATTCATGAATTGCATAAAAAATGCAAATTACATCCATGAATTGCATAAAAACGTGAATTACATTCATAAATCACTCAAAAAATGCGAATCACTTCCATGAAGTGTGCAAAAAAACACGAATAACGTTCAGAAATTGCAAAAAATGCGAATTATGTCCAAGAATTGGTAAAAAAAAGCGAATTACATTCATAAATCCTATAAAAACACAAATAACGTCAATAAATTGATCAAAAAACACAAATTTTGTCGATAGAAAGCTCAAAAGATGCAAATTATGTCTATGAATCGCATAAGTATAGCAAATTACGTCCATAAATCATGTAAAATGTAAATTACATTCATTAATCGCATAAAAATTGCAAATTATGTCTATGAATCGCTCAAAAAAAGCGAATTGCATAAAAAACATGAATTGTGTTCACAAATCGCTCAAAACGTGAATTACGTCCATGAATTGTTTAAAAAAGTGAGAATTACGTTCAGAAATTGTATGAAAAACACAAATTATGTCTATGAATCGTGTAGTAAAACGGGAATTATGTTCATAAATCGCTCAAAAAACACAAATTTTGGCAGCAGAAAGCTGAAACGCAAATTACGTTCATAAATCACTCAAAAAATGCAACTCACTTCCATGAATCGTGCAAAAAAATACTAATAACATTCATAAATTACAAAAAATGCGAATTAGGTCCAGCAATTGGTAAAAAAAGCGAATTACATTCATAAATCCTATAAAAACACAAATAACGTCAATAAATCGATCAAAAAACGCAAATTTCGTCGAGAGAAAGCTTAAATGAAAATTATGTCTACAAATCGCATAAATATAGCAAATTATACCCATAAATCATGTAAAATGTAAATTACATTCATTAATCGCATAAAAATCGCAAATTATGTCCATGAATCTCATAAAAAACACGAATTGGGTCCACAAATCGCTCAAAACGTGAATTACATCCATGAATTGTTTAAAAAACTGAGAATTACGTTCAGAAATTGTATGAAAAACACAAATTATGCCTATGAATTGTGTAGTAAAATGGGAAGCTGAAACCCAAATTACTATAAATCGCATAAAAATAGCGAAGAGTGTTTTGCATTCATGAATCGCTCAAAAAACACAAATTACGTCCATGAAACGCATAAAAACGTGAATTACATTCATAAATCACTCAAAAATTCTAATCACTTCCATGAATCATGCAAAAAAACACTAAGAATGTTCATAAATTGCAAAAAATGCGAATTACCTCCAAGAATTGGTAAAAAAAGCAAATTACATTCATAAATCCTATAAAAACACAAATAACGTCAATAAATCGATCAAAAAACGCAAATTTCGTCGATAGAAAGCTCAAAAGATGCAAATTATGTCTATGAATCGCATAAGTATAGCAAATTATGTCCATAAACCATGTAAATTGTAAATTACATTCATTAATCGCATAAAAATCATGAAATATGTCCATGAATCGCTCAAAAAAAAAAGCGAATTGCATAAAAACATGAATTGGGTCCACAAATCGCTCAAAACGTGAATTACGTCCATGAATTGTTTAAAAAAGTGAGAATTACGTTCAGAAATTGTATGAAAAACACAAATTATGTCTATGAATCGTGTAGTAAAACGGGCATTATGTTCATAAATCGCTCAAAAAACACGAATTTTAGCAGCAGAAAGCAAACGCAAATTACGTTCATAAATCACTCAAAAAAAGCAAATCATTCCATGAATCGTGCAAAAAAATACTAATAACAATCATAAATTACAAAAAATGCAAATTAGGTCCAACAATTGGTAAAAAAAGTGAATTACATTCATAAATCCTATAAAAACACAAATAACGTCAATAAATCGATCAAAAAACGCAAATATCGTCGACAGAAAGCTCAAAAAATGCTAATTATGTCTGCGAATCTCATAAATATAGCAAATTACATCCATAAATCATGTAAAATGTAAATTACATTCATTAATCGCATAAAAATCGCGAATTATGTCCATGAATCGCTCAAAAAAAGCGAATTGCATAAAAAATGTGAATTATATCCACAAAACGTGAATTACATCCATGAATTGTCTAAAAAAGTGAGAATTATGTTCATAAATTGTATGAAAAATGCAAATTACGTCTATTATTTGTGTAGTAAAATGAGAATTATGTTCATAAATCGCTCAAAAAATACGAATTTTAGCAGCAGAAAGCTAAAATGCAAATCACGTCTATAAATCGCATAAAAATAGGGAATAGCATTTTGCATTCATGATTTGCATAAAAAATGCGAATTACATCCATGAATCGCTCAAAAAATGCAAATTACATCCATGAATTGCATAAAAATGTGAATTATGTTCATAAATCACTCAAAAAATGTGAATCACTTCCATGCATCGTGCAAAAAAACACGAATAACATTCATAAATTGCAAAAAGTTGTGTAAAAGTGTTACGTCCAAGAGTTGTGTGAAAAAAGCGAATTACATTCATAAATCCTATAAAAACACAAATAACGTCAATAAATTGATCAAAAAACACAAATTTCGTCGACAGAAAGCTGAAAAAACATAAATTATGTCTATGAATTGCATAAAAATAGCAAATTACGTCCATAAATCATGTAAAATGTAAATTACATTCATTAATCGCATAAAAATTGCGAATTATGTCCATAAATTGCTCAAAAATGCAAATTACATTCATAAATCGCATAAAAAACACTAATGATGACCATGAATTGCGCAAAAAATGCGAATTACACCCAACATTAAATTAATTTGCGGAAAGTTTTTGGTTTTATACAAGTCTGCCAACAAGAACCTACAAGTTATCCTGAAACCCATTCTCAACCAACAAAAATTTAATGGAAAGATAAATTTGTCCAAGATAGACAAAATAATTTCCATTGACATACATTGACCAGAATCGAAAAATTCCTATTGAAATCTATCCTATACACTCCAAAACCAGAAAGAAAAAAATCCCTCCAAGAGTAACTCAATCTATCTGCTGCAAAATAAAATACATTGAAATGCAACTGAATAAGAACCTGAAAATTACATTTGAAATCAAACCGAAACCAGATTCAACCCCCCCCCCCAAAAAAAAAAAAAAAAAAATCCAACCATATCTCGATTTGGGAAAGAAAACTTAATTTCCATAGATACGCTTCGTCAGAAATCTGGAAATTCCAATTAGTCTATGGGTTAGCAAACCTTAATTCAATCTGAAAAAAAAAAAAAAAAAAAAAAAAAAATCTGACAAGCAGAGTTGTATAATATAGACGCACGCCATGTGCAGAAAATTTTATGAAGAAACAATTTTTATTTATTTATTTCGACAAATTGCGTAAAAAAAAAAGTATCTCAACAAAGAATCATGTAAAAAAAACCCAACATTTCGACAAAATACCACGTGAAAAACGTGAATTTCGTCCAAAGACCACAATAAAAACATTAATTAAATCCATGAATCGCATAAAAAATACAAATTCCATGCATGAATCGCATAAAAAATGTGAATTAAATGCATGAATCGCATAAAAAATGTGAACTACATCCATGAATCGCTAAAAAAAAAAAGCAAATTGCATAAAAAATGGGAATTACGTCCACAAATTGTTTAAAATGTGAATTATGTCCATGAATCATGTAAAAAAGCAAGCATTATATTCATAAATTGTATAAAAAACGCAAATTACGTCTATGAATCGTGTAGTAAAACATGAATTATGTTCATAAATTGCTCAAAAAACACGAATTTTGGCAGCAGAAATCTGAAACGGAAATTACCTCTATAAAACGCATAAAAATACCGAATTGCATAAAAAATGTGAATTACGTTCATGAATCGCCCAAAAAATGCAAATTGCATCCATGAATTGCATAAAAACGTGAATTACGTTCATAAATCACTCAAAAAATGCGAATCACTTCCATGAATTGTGAAAAAAAAAACACGAATAATGTTCATAAATTGCAAAAAATGCAAATTACGTCCCAGAATTGGTAAAAAAAAGCGAATTACATTCATAAATCCTATAAAAACACAAATAATGTCAATAAATCGATCAAAAAAACACAAATAGAAAGCTCAAAAGATGCAAATTAGGTCTATGAATCGCATAAGTATAGCAAATTACGTCCATAAATCATGTAAAATGTAAATTACATTCATTAATCGCATAAAAATCTCGAATTATGTCCATGAATCGCTCAAAAAAGGCGAATTGCATAAAAAACGTAAATTGGGTCCACAAATTGCTCAAAACGGGAATTACGTCCATGAATTGTTTAAAAAAGTGAGAATTACGTTCAGAAATTGTATGAAAAACACAAATTATGTCTATGAATCGTGTAGTAAATCGGGAATTATGTTCATAAATCGCTCAAAAAACACGAATTTTGGCAGCAGAAAGCTGAAACGCAAATTACGTTCATAAATCACTCATAAAATGCAAATCACTTCCATGAATCATGCAAAAAAATACTAATAACATTCATAAATTACAAAAAATGCGAATTAAGTCCAACAATTGGTAAAAAAAGCGAATTACATTCATAAATCCTATAAAAACACAAATAACATCAATAAATCGATCAAAAACACAAATTTCGTTGACAGAAAGCTCAAAAAATGCAAATTATGTCTACGAATTGCATAAATATAGCAAATTACATCCATGAATCATGTAAAATGTAAATTACATTCATTAATCGCATAAAAATCGTGAATTATGTCCATGAATCGCATAGAAAACGCGAATTGGGTCCACAAATCGTCAAAACGTGAATTACGTCCATGAATTGTTTTAAAAAGTGAGAATTACGTTCAGAAATTGTATGAGAAACACAAATTATGTCTATGAATCGTGTAGTAAAACGGAAATTATGTTCATAAATCGCTCAAAAAACACTAATTTTGGCAGCAGAAAGCTGAAACGCAAATTACGTCTATAAATCGCATAAAAATAGCAAATAGTGTTTTGCATTCATGAATTGCATAAAAAACGCAAATTACATTCATGAATCGCTCAAAAAACACAAATTACGTCCATGAAACGCATAAAAACGTGAATTACATTCATAAATCACTCAAAAAATGCAAATTACTTCCATGAATCATGCAAAAAAACACTAATAACGTTCATAAATTACAAAAAATGCAAATTACGTCCAAGAATTGGTAAAAAAAGCAAATTACATTCATAAATCCTATAAAAACATAAATAACGTCAATAAATCGATTAAAAAAACACAAATTTCATCAACAGAAAGCTGAAAAAACGCAAATTATGTCTATGAATTGCATAAAAATAGCAAATTACGTCCATAAATCATGTAAAATGTAAATTACATTCATTAATCGCATAAAAATTGCGAATTATGTCCATAAATTGCTCAAAAATGCAAATTACATTCATAAATCGCATAAAAAACACGAATGATGACCATGAATTGCGCAAAAAATGCGAATTACACCCAACATTAAATTAATTTGCAGAAAGTTTTTGGTTTTATACAAGTGTGCCAACAAGAACCTACAAGTTATCCTGAAACCCATTCTAAACCAACAAAAATTTAATGGAAAGATAAATTTGTCCAAGAAAGACAAAATAATTTCCATTGACATACACTGACCAGAATCGAAAAATTCCTATTGAAATCTATCGTATACAATCCAAAACCAGAAAGAAAAAAATCCCTCCAAGAGTAACTCAATCTATCTGCTGCAAAATAAAATATATTGAAATGCGACTGAACAAGAACCTGAAAATTACATTTGAAGTCAAACCGAAACCAGATTCAACCCCCCCCCCCCCCCAAAAAAAAAAAAATTATCCGACCATATCACGATTTGGGAAAGAAAACTTAATTTCCATAGATATGCGTGATCAGAAATCTGGAAATTCCAATTAGTCTATCTTAAACCTAATCTGAACCTGAAAAAGGAAATTCCATATAACCGGAGCCCAGTATCTATACAGGACAAAATATTTTCCATTAAAGCGCAACCTGAACAGAACTTGAAAATTCCATTTGAATGGAACCTGATTGAAACCTGAAAAAAATTTCCATCGAACCTTAACCTAATCCGAAAAAGAGAAAATTATTTCTGCCGATACACATTGACAAGAGTCTGAAAGTTAACATGAAACCTAATCCAAACCCGAAAAGGAAAAAACAATGGAAACACAAGTCTGTCCAAGAAAGACCAAATAAATTCTGTCCACATACACCGACAAGAATTTCAATTGAAATCTATCCTAAACCCAGTTCAAACACTACCCCCCCCCCCCCAAAAAAAAAAAAAAAAAATCCAATTGTAACCCAATTTATCTGCGGCAAAATAATATACTTGAAATGCAACTCAACAAGAACCTGAAAATTCCATTTGAAGTCAATCTGAAACCAGATTCTATCCCCCCCCCCCAAAAAAAAAAAAAAATTAATCAAATCAAGATTTTAGAAAAAAAAGGAACAATTTATGTCGATATGTATTGACCAGATCATGGAAATTCCAATAAAAGTCTATCTCAAACCCGATCCGAATAACCTGAAACTCAATCCAATTCCCCCCCCCCCCAAAAAAAGTAAAATAAAAAAATTAGGAAATAAAAATCTGTTCAAGAAAGACAAAATAATTTCCGTCCCCATCCACTGAATGGGGACTGACCAGAATTGAAAACTAGTACTTGAAATGCAACTCGACAAGAACCTGAAAATTCCAATTCAAGTCAAACTGAATCAAGATTCAAACCCGGAAAAAAAAAAAAAAACAATTATCTAACCAAATCAAGATTTTTAGAAAAAAAAATTATGTAAATAGGTACAGACTAGAGCATGGAAATTTTAATAAAATCTTAAACCCGATACAAACTCCCCCCCCCCTTACATAACTAACAAGAAGCCTTGATGACCCCACTAAACATAACTAACAGGAACGAAGAGTCATGCATACTGCATCGATTATGATGCATTTTCTGACTCATTCTGAATATTGTAAACTTATTGTCATTCATGTACAATAATTTTACCATTCTGTGCAAAAAAAACAAAGCATAATTAACGAGAGTAAAAATTTTTCCATTAAACATGTTTATATACTTTCCATTTTATTCTGAATGCTTTAAACCTATCAGTTTCATCTTTGTACAGTAATCTTCCCATCCAAATCTCCCCCCCCCCCTGTTAGTTTATATATGTTTTGTGCAAACAGCAAAACATAAATAAACTATTAAAATAAAATAAAATTTAATTCATTAAGGTTTTATCAATTACATCTTTCATAAATTCAAAATATGAATCCTAAAAGATATGATATCAAAATTTAAGTGACGCCTTGACGAGGCTTTAAACAATGTTTTAAAATTCCATTTATTTATTTATTGTCTAAATACATTTTCATATCTAAACAATACTTTTCATTTTCCAATAAGAATGAAAAGTTACACATACAGTATAGATTATGAAACACTTTCCAACACATTTTCATTATTGTAAGCCTATCATTTTAATCCATTTGCAGTAATTTTACCACTCTATATAAAGAACAAATCATAATTAACAAGAAAGAAAAACCTGTGTGCAACATAGATTATGAAACACTTTCCAGCATATTCTGAATATTGTAACGGATATAGTCTTAATCAATCTGCAATATTACCAACCTATACAAAGGTTGAAACATAATTAACAAGAATCATGCACGCAGCATAGATTATGAAATACTTTCCAGCACATTCTGAATGTTCTATTCCTGATCATTTTAATCCATCTGCAGTATATGTATCATCATGTGTAAAGAATAAACATAGTTAACTAGAATGAGAAATGATACATACAGCATAGATTATGAAATCCTTTCTTAGAAATACAGTGCTGAATGTACATTACTTTCTTATCTTATACTAACGTACTTTACTACAGAGTTGTTTTTAACGAAATCAAGTAGCACAGCATATATTAATAATAAAATATGAAATATCTTTTTTTAAGTGGGTGGGGGAGGGGTAATTAAAGGTGATCAGAAATCATGAATATGAATTCTTTGCATTAGTCTTTAATTTTTTGTTTTTATCTTTTTATTATTAACCTAAAAAAAGCACTGATATCAGTACAAAAAACCCTGAACGGGTTAAAAGCTTGTGACGCAGCACTTTATCTTATATATCTAAGAATTTTAAATTTGGGACTTAAAACTAATGATATCAAAATTTATGTGACGCTATGCTATTAATTAATATATACATATATTAAAATTTAATTCATTAAGGTTTTATCAATTACATCTTTCATAAATTCAAAATATGAATCTTAAAAGATATGATATCAAAATTTAAGTGACGCCTTGACGAGGCTTTAAACAATGTTTTAAAATTCCATTTATTTATTTATTGTCTAAATACATTTTCATATCTAAACAATACTTTTCATTTTCCAATACACTGTTAAATACATCACTTTCACTGAATATATATAATGCACTGAAATGTATTTATTTGAATAAATAGATTTATCTTTTGGGCTACGCTATCCAAAATCAAAAATAACGTTTGAATAAATATTTTTTGCGTCATTGTATCCAAAGTAAGTTAAATAGATGCAAACAGATACAATGACGCAAAAAATATGTATTCAAATGTTATTTTTGATTTTGGATAGCGTAGCCCAAAAGATAAATCTATTTATTCAAATAAATACATTTCAGTGCATTATATATATTCAGTGAAAGTGATGTATTTAACAGTGTATTGGAAAATGAAAAGTATTGTTTAGATATGAAAATGTATTTAGACAATAAATAAATAAATGGAATTTTAAAACATTGTTTAAAGCCTCGTCAAGGCGTCACTTAAATTTTGATATCATATCTTTTAAGATTCATATTTTGAATTTATGAAAGATGTAATTGATAAAACCTTAATGAATTAAATTTTAATATATGTATATATTAATTAATAGCATAGCGTCACATAAATTTTGATATCATTAGTTTTAAGTCCCAAATTTAAAATTCTTAGATATATAAGATAAAGTGCTGCGTCACAAGCTTTTAACCCGTTCAGGGTTTTTTGTACTGATTTCATATACTCCTGATAAATGGTTTGATTCAATTCCCTTACAAAAATGTCTTTTAAAATTTTATAGAATTTTTTTTATAGGATCCTCTATAATTATGGTCCGTTTTTCTATAAGTTAATTATAGAAATATCTGTAGAAGTGGAATACAAATGTATGTAGAGCAGATGTTTCTATTAAACACATTCTCTCTATGGACATTTTTATTAAACTGCTACTGCTACATTTTTATTAAACTGCTATAGCTTTAAAATTACTTATAGAAAACGGCCCATAATTCTGTTGAATTCTATAAATGTTTTTCTATAAAATTCTAAAAGACACTTCCGTAAGAGTTGGATCTGGTTTTTTCTTGCATACTATAAATATATATTTTTATTATTTCATGAAAGGTTTCGCAACAAGGGAGATAGTAAATTTATTGAGTTTATATTTCAAACGTTCAAAGAACTCAAGAAAATATTGTAAAGTAGAAAACATAAAATTTTTTGAATTTAAGTTTTTTTTTATGATTATTATTCAGGCTCATAATTAATTTTTCTGTTGTTCTTTCTTTGTATCCATTTGTCTCTTGCAATACCATATGTTTTATTTATTTCGTTATTTAACTGCTCAGAGACTGTGAAAGATCTTTAAATTGAATGTCTAAATGCAGAAACTTTGAATAAAAAGGATGCTTGAGCATTATGAGGGATAATGAATTGACTGGCTATTGGTTTTCTGCAAACAGTACGGTCTATACCCTGTGTGATGCGTCTTGGTTAATAAAACATCTAAACAAAGTAGCGTTATTAATGTGTTTTATTTCTAAAGTAAATTTAATTTTAGAATGAAGACTATTAATCTGATTTAAGGGACTACTTCAGTCAAACAAAAAGACCCGTTAACTAGTGCTAATCCTATGGAAGATATTTATAAAGGCATCTTGGTTGCATTTCTATTTTTTTTATTTTATTTATTTATTTATTTATTTTTTGCATTGGATAGCTGAGATTGATCTGAATGCAGCCCACTTTTTTTTTTACTTTTTCGACTTTGGTTGCAGATATAAATATGTGTATACACTGGTGTCCAAAAGTTAAGCATAACTCTTAAAATGTTAAAAACGTGGTGTAAATATTCGTAAAATTATTCAAAATTACTTGCGGACATTAATTGGTTGAAGAAGAAACATTGAATTTATGCAAAACTTTTCAGTCGGCTTCGTCATGCGCGAAATAACCTGCATATGTCCGAAAACTTATAAACCGGTTCACGCGGTATACGCAATTCAGACGAATTTCGTACAACTTATGTGCCAAGAAACATTGTTACGATAAAATAGGATTAATGTTGCATAAAGACTCCAACTGGACATGTTTGCGAAAGGAAAAATCGTTGGAATGCTGGAATCCGGAAGATCACAAACCGAAGTGTCTCGAATTCAGAACATGGGACATTTTGTGATCTCAAGACTGTGACAGAAGTTTAAAATCACGGGAGATGTTACCCGACGATCAGTACCAGGTCGATCAAGAGTCACAACCCTTCGCCAAGACTGATATCTGGAAATAAGTGCGCGACGTCAGAAGGACAGTACTGCCAGAGAACTGTGTTCGGCGCTCCCAGTCGCCATAGGAACACAAATTTCCAGAAAAACAGTATACAGGAGACTCAATCATGTTGGCCTGTATGCCAGAAGACCAGCAGTTTGCATTTCCCTCACGTCTGCGCATAAACGCGATCGTTTAAACTGAAGTTAGAAACATCAACATTAGATTGAGGGAGAGTGAGCCAATGTGATGTTCAGTGACGAGTCCCAATTCAGTCTGAGTAGTGATTCTCGTCAGGTAACGATATGGCGAGAACATGGAACACGTTTCGAACCAAGAAACATAATGGAAAAACAACTTTTTCCATCAGGGGGA
The DNA here is from genome assembly GCA_964019185.1 of Maratus speculifer. Lineage (NCBI taxonomy): Eukaryota > Metazoa > Arthropoda > Arachnida > Araneae > Salticidae > Maratus > Maratus speculifer. The sequence goes on from OZ025291.1 coordinate 134,530,923, forward strand.
GTAATGATATGGGCAGGCATCATGTTGGACAGCCGCACAGACTTCCATATTTTTGACACGGGGTCTGTAACTGGTAATAGATACACAGAGGAAGTTCTTGAGTTTTATGTTCGCTTGTTTTGAGGTGCTGTCAGTCCTGACTTCATATTCATGGATGATAATGCACTTTGTCACTATGCGTTACTGGTTGACGACCTCCTTGAAACGGAAAACATTCAGCGCATGTCGTGGCCTGCGAACTCTCCGGATTTAAATCTTATCGAGCATGTATGGAATAAGCTCGAGAGGCAATATGCAGTCCTTTCGCATCCACCATGCTCCGTTCCATAACTGAAAGGAGCTCTCAAAGAAGCTTGCAACTGTTAGAGCCCACAACTCATTCATAATCTCATAGCAGGTATGGAAAATCGCTGTGCAGCGCGCCTTGCTGTCAGAGGTGACCACACACCTTATTAAACTGCAGTATCACTATTTTATTTAATGTTTTCTTTCATTTTTCCTTTAAAGTGTGAATTCTTACTATGCTCAGTTTTCTTTCAAACTATTACTTTGGATAATAAAAGTAAATATCATCGTTCTTTTGAATTATTTCTTTACTTTATAACAGTTTTACACTCGCGCATCGCACGTTTCAGCACATTCCGATTTATATTTCTTTCATTACTTACTTAATTACCAATTATGCTTAAACTTTTGGACACCAGTGTATATATACATATATATATGAGGGTGCTTTCGTTTTCCAAACCAGTTCCGAAAATGAAAGCATCCTCATGAAAAATTTCTGTTAACAAAATAAAAAAATAAAAAACGGCCAGCATATAGATAGATTTCGGCTATCCAATGCAAAAATTTAAAATGAAATAAAAGGAACAAAAAAAAAATAATAAAAATGAAAATATTAAAATGCAACCGAGATATTTTTATAAATTTTTTCCATGTGTTTAATATTAACGAACGGATCTTTTCATTTGAATTAAGTAGCCTCTTAACCCTTTCCGGCGCGGAGTAAATCTGTTTGAAATAATTAACTTCAACGAGAGTTTACAATCGAATTTATTAAAAAGTACTAGCTTACTGATTTTGAGGTATGCTATAAAACGAAAATTTTAATTAAACATTCTTGGTGCCAATAAAATTAAAATTAGGTGTCCTTTTTTAGGAACACCGTGTCGGAAAGGGGCAAAAAATTGTTAAGCAAGATATCTTCATGTTACCATATAAAAATATATCATCTACGCATATCATCCATGTATGACGGGGGGGGGGGGTAATCTAATTTGTATGTATCCGTTTCAAGAAGTCGTAAAATGAATTCAGCCTTTCGACTGTGAAAGCCGGATTTTGAAAATGGCGCCGATTACGCGATGAAACGTATGACAGTCTGAAAAATTTCACTATTTTATTTTATCACTTTTATAGTATTTTATATCTTAATTTGTTTCATTATAAGTGATTATCATACTTATTCTAATAATGATTGTTTTTCTATAACTATTTCCGATAATGTGGATTTTAAATGTACAAAAATATAATACTCTATTTTTATACATACACACAATAAAAAAGGGGGAACTGTGCCCATTTACTGTAAATAGCTATTTCAAGCACACAGCAGTAATCGCCCACAAATAAGGGCACTCAAGGGAATGCAGAGGAGTATCATCTTTAAAATCTAACTTTTTGATACAGTAAGACGTATAGGTACCAACTATCTTATCCTCTACTTTCAAAAAATACTATCATTACTAAAGGTACATAGGGGGAACTAGGGCACATTGATACTTGGGGCACATTGATACACCCCCTGTACAGCACACAGGGTCAGTACTGGAAGTTTCACAACAGCTTCAAAAGGTGATACTAGTGGAATTAACTACATACAGAAAGTTTTGGAATGATTCAATAGTTTGATGAAATGGGATGGGTGATTAATTGTTTTTGTAGGTCAAAAGTAAATTTGAGTTGTACAATTGAAATGGTATTATACAACTGTTCCAGTATTTTCAACCGAAAAGAATACCCTCCCTGGTAAGTAAAGCTACTCTTTATCAGTTCCTCATTCTTTATTGTTCGATAAATTATGAAGTGTTGGATTTGCGACTCATTTTTATTAAAAACGGCTGTATGGGGCACATTAATACAGTCTTTGTCGGGGCACATTGATACAATCTAAATCCTTTTCTAGTTCATGTTTTCATTACCTTTTATTTTATTTTTTTACCATACACTCCTTAATTCAACCATTTTTCGTCAAAAATTTCTACTATTAGTTTTTATTGAAGTGAAATAGCTCTAATTTCTTTATATTAGAACATTTTATAGTATTTTTGCAAAAAGAAGACGTACAAACTTACACAATGTCTAATGCTAGTAGAATTAACAAAAGAAATGGACTCAGCCTGGCAAATCTCAAATTTATATCGATTCTCCAGAGAAAAAAGTACTATCGACATGAGCAATGTTAAGTAAGAGAAACAAGCTGCAGAACAGTACAGGATAATTATATTATAAACATAATTTTTAATATAATTATCCTTTATTTTCTGTTTGTAAACCGATTTATAAACAGAAAACCTGGTAATTCTTTCACCTTTCCTAAGAAAAAAGATAATTCTGGGGTTAAAGTGCCAGATATGACAAAGTTACCACAGCCAACAAAAGACAAGGAACAGCCAGAACATCAGGTCACTATACATTTCATTTTGATTGCTTTAATATCGCTTACAAATAAATTGTATGCGATTTTAATGTCTATAAATATATAAAAATGGTTTGCTAACTATTTTTCTATGAAAAATATGCATTGGTGGTATTTTGTCTCCATTTTTCCCAGACGTGTCAAAGTGTATCAATCTGCCCCGGGGATGGGGCATATTGATACAAACTACTTTTTTTGATTTTTTTTAATTACATGCAAAAATAACATATAAAACAACGATTGTACATTTTTATAACACACTACACATGTTTTGCTGACATCACATAGAAAAATAACTTGAAATTTCTGCTTTCTAGACACCAAAATTTTTTTTTGAAAAAAGCTGTATCAGTGTCCCCCAGCTCCCCCTACAATTATTAAACTAGTAAATCTGCAGATCAGGAGCCTCAACTTTAGCTTTGCACACCATTTTTTTTAAACACACTTTGGGTAATATTCAACTACCTAGAAATTGTACTTTAAAATTTTCAAATTACGTAATTATTTATAAAAATAAAATAAGAATAAAAAGTTTTCAGCCATCAAAAGCGTTAAATTAAAAATTTAGTTATGCTAGGATATGCTGAAATTTTCATGATCTATTATTTTTTATTATTATTATTATAACATAGTAGATTTCTTCAGAGGGGCTGAGCCCCCCTGAACCCCGCGTAGTCTCATTAAATTTAAATTTGTAACTTTCTATTAATTGTGCTATTTGTTATCGTATATCTTGCACTTCTTTATACATTTTGATTTATAATGATAAGTAACAGTTTGGACAAACATTTTTCATTATCCTCATACTTCTACATGCTTGCCAACCACAAACACCTAAATCTGATTTATCAAGAGATTTTGCAACTGTAAATTCAGTAATCTAGAGTTTTACAATTTTGTTTCCGAAAAAAAAAGTTTTGATTGTATTTTGCGGCAGTTATCGCGGAACAGACAGACAGAAGAACAGACTGACAGACGGAAAACAATAAATTTCGTGTCTCCAAAGTAAGCCTTCACTGAAGTTTTGGCAATGATGTCATTATTCTTGAGATATTGATATCCATGTTTTTGTATTTTTAACGACTACTATAAAATACATGTTTTATTTTAATTATGGCGTCATATTTTACCAAGTGAGATATTTGTTAAAAATATAATTCTTTTTTATTTCTTTTACTTCTAATTAGGTCACCATTTTTGTCAGAAAAATTCTTATTAGCAAAGGAAATATACGTGTTTAATATTTAACAAAAAGTACTATATCTATTTTTATTTAAATTCTGATGTCATATATATTTATTTTCTCTTAGTTTAATTTCTCGAATGGAAATTGCTCATTGAAACTTATTGCCGTTGAAAAATTATTATTCCAGATTTTGATTTTTTGGAAACGATAAAGGAAATTGGTTAAATTTTATCTAAAAAATCCCTATTGATTCTGTATGAAAAAGAAGAAAATTTTCAATTATTAAGTAAAATATTTGAATAAAACTAACTAAACATAGACTATATTCTTTTCTGGGCTATGTTATATTTATAAGCAAAGATACAAAGACATTAATTAATTCATCAGTTTTGATGTTGACTGTTTGTACACTCTTTCAAATTTATAACATTATAAGGATAAGGATTAGGATGAATGATTGCTTAGCAACCATTAAGAGAAAATAAAAAAAATGAAATAAATACGTTTGCAATAAGTAAAACTCTAAAACAAATTAGTTTATATTATTGGAACACAATAATAAAAAAAATCTCCAAAATTTACAGTAATAATTTTAAAAATTTGACAAATACATAGACAAAATTTCAAAACAATACGAATAATTTAACTGGTAAATTTCAGTATCCATTTATCATTGAATTCCCTTAATCAAATGTGTCATTTCCTCTGAAGAGAAAAAAAAATTTAATCATTGGAATTGCCATAGAAAAGTATTTTTGCTCAAAATAAAATATTCTATATTTTCCGAACGAATGAATGAAATCTAACAAAAAACTATACAGCTTAATCCCAGTGCCTCACTAACATACGTGCTTAATTTCAAGCCAATCGAATGCTTTTTGCGTCAGTTATCACGGAACAGACAGATTAACAGACAGACAGAAACCAAAAAATTTCGTATCTCCAAACTCCAATGTAAGCCTTCACTGACGTTTCGACAAATATTATCAGGGAGTACATGAATATAAATTTTTATCAAAAATTCCGTGCATTAGTTTTGAGATAGAGCGCTCACAAAATTTATGTCACATACAGGTAGACAGAGTCACAGACAGACATTTTGTAAAAACATGTGCTTTGGAATCTCCCCTTTAAAGCGTCTAAATCCGGCAAAAACCGGAATTCGAAAAGTTTCCTAGTCCAATACTTTTTTCTTGTAAAGATAGAAGAAAGTAAAAATGAAATATTTCACAATTCATTAAAAAATTTTCTGAGATGAAAGTAAATTATATTTTTATGTATTGAAAGGTTGAAAAAAATAACTTAAACTTATCTAGGATTTAAAATAATTTATATATTTCCATTTGAGCTGCAATCAACCGATTTCTGAAAATTCTTAAACAGCATTTGAGATTATGATTGCATTAAATCTAAAAACAAAACTAGTCGGATGTGGCAATCCCATAACTTTATTCTATTTCGTGCAAGTTAATACTTAAAAAGTTACTACCACAGCGCCAAAATTAAATGAAGGAGTATGCTCATCGTGAAGATTCTAAAGTCATGAAACTCCATGCATTAGTTTTTGAAATAAGACTATTGCGGACATCGAGAAAAATGCAGCATAAAGGCGCCACTTGTTGGGCGATTTATACCAAAACATAAACAACAATAATATTTACCAAGCTATACTTGAATCAAAAGTTTGAAGAAAAAATCGTGCATTAGTTCTTGAAATAAAGCTGTTGCAGAAATCGGGATAGTTCAGCATAGCAGCGCCACTTGTTGGCGACTGACACCAAAACATAATCAGAACTAATTATTATCACGGATATGCCGAATATGATGTTTGAGGGCTGGCAACATTGTTGCCAGCAGTATTTACCGTATATTTAACTGATTTTTTTTTTACAGTGTTTGAAATTAAAATTTATAAAACAATAGATAAATTAATATTTTTAGTTTTAATCCCCATCAAGAATTTATACACAGAAATTAACAGTGCATTTGAGATTTTCATTTAAAATACCATTTGTTAATTGATTTTCCAGGATTAAAATCATTTAAATTTACAGTACCTTGTAAAAAAATTTCTCTAACAAAAGTTTGGTGCTTAGTAGCTGCCACCATAAGTTGGTGAAATCTCATACCAACATTAGGAGCTTCCTATTTCAACCTTGTTCCAACTATTGGAACTACGCTTCAACAGGAGCTTCAAATATTGGTTCAAGGTGACACCATCTCACAGTGGCAGTTAATGAGCATCAAAATTTGGTTCAAACTAAAACAAGATTTTTAACAGTGTAGGTAAAATTAATTAGTAAATAAGTGTGAAAAAATTAGTCGCCAAAAGGAAATTTTTAGTTGCTCGGGCGACCCAATGCCGGGGGTTTGTCGGACCAGTCATAACTGAAAATTTACATTTAAATTGCAGAAATAGTTTTTGTTTATAATGTACATATCTGTAAATGCAATTTTTTTTTCATTTAAAAGTTATTGTAATTTTTAAGATAATAGAATAATATGAATGCCTCTACTTTCCTTTTAACACGGGTAAAATTTAGGTACTTCAAATAGACACACACAAGCCAAAAAAAAAAAAAAAATATATATATATATATATATATATACAACTTATGAATTTATAAATTGATATTAAATTTGGCATTGAAAAGAACGTTATCAGTTAATTAAGATGAAGGATTGTTGTGGTGTCACATGATGTGCATACATAATTATATCTAAGCCATCTCGAATTTCCTGTCATTCATATTTCTTAAGTTATTGTTCCGTCAAGTGAATTTCATAACTACAGCAGTAATCGGTACTTCAAATGAAAAATTTCTTTTATTAAATATGAATAAGCATTGAGAATTAAATATGAATAAACATTGATTGAATATTGAATAATATGAAATATTTCATACTGAATGCTTAGAACTATATTAATACTTTTTCGCTTATTTCATAACCATGCACTTCTTGTTAATTCACATATTTTTATCAAAGCAGAAAAGGAAAAATTATTAAAACTTTAATTTATCCATTGTACTCCATTCTTTTTAATTGTAGAAACACTTGTTAAACTTCTAATGCGTTCTAAAAATTCTTTAATTAAATCTCGATAAAGAATTTTGCTTTACTTAATGACCAAATGTCTGTTATTCTTCATTTAAAACTCGATTGGCTCATATTTAGGTGCGTTCGTAATTATGTAAATACGTAGCACTTATAGTTGTCGTTCAGTCCGTCCGCTTGTCCGTCCTTCTGACCGTCTGTCCGTCCGCATATAACAACCCAAAAACTAATCAACCGAATCGTTTGAAATTTACAATATATAATTATTACATAATTTTGTCGAGTCACTTCAAATTTTATGAAAATCGGATGCATAGATCAATTACAGGGACAATCTAAAGGATTCCGTTACATTACGGTCAATGGGGAAAAAGTTTCAAATGCACTTTAATGGTGTTACACTCATTCGAACATAATAAAATTGATATGAATCTATGAATTACATATACAATCTATGAATTACATTTTGCACAAACTGTGGTGCAAAGAACATTTCTTATTGATTTACAAGGCCACACAAAAGTATTCCATTACATAATAGTATAGGAAAAAAATTGTTTGGTGCGCATTTTAATTATGTTAAACAGTTTCAGATTTTATGAATATGATATACATTGCTGGGGTGTAATAAGAATTACTATTCCTGTATATTTACAGTAAAACAAAAAAGATTTCACCCACTACATTGTTTCCGAAGTACTGTCTATTATAAAAGCAAGATCTGAATATTTTCAAAACTTTGTTATCGTACGAACGCACCTCATTTGCTACGCTTTACGTGCATTATCCAACTTATTCAATTTATTTCTATGCGTTTGGCACCGGAATTCATCCATTTTCTGTAAAAGTTTTATGATTTTTAAATTTATTCCGCTGGTTTTGTTATACAGTCATTATGGAGCTCCCGGTAGAGATCTGCAAGACCCGGAATTTTTTAGACACGGCCTGAAGTAAAATTATCATAGCCGGGACCGGTGTAAAATCTAAAAGTTCGCCCAGTAACCGTCCCGACCTCTGTATTTTCACGGTCCGGCTCGTGAAGAAATCAGTAAAAACAGGTTCGGCCCGTCACAATCTGGTCCGACTTAATTTCCACAAAATGTTCAAATTTTTCTTAACGTATAACTAAGATTCCTTTAAAGAATACCACATACATGCATATGGGATAATTTTAAAGCATATTTGTTCTCAGCACAGAAAATACACAATAGCAACATTAATGAATACTTACATTCTTAAAACGAAAGAGGGGATTTGGCTTCTTAGGAAAGAGCTGTAATTTATATAATCGTGAATGAGATGTTTTTTAAACGTTGTACTCATCTTGATTTAAATTGCTTATTTACATTACTCATCTTGATTTAAATTTCTTAAAATCTTCTCATTTGCTCGAGTTGTTTCAACTCTTTTCGAGAAGCTGGCTTTCAAATCGTGAGACAGTGCATTTTGGCTCAACTTGAGTTATTTTGTGGCTGAGGTTTTAAGAGAGTTGATTCTTAGAAGGTTCAACATTCAAATTAAGATTCAGCAAAAAATTAATGTAGTTTAGAATAAAAGAAAAATAGGAGGGTTAAAAACATCATAGATTTTGAAGCTGTATAATAAAAGATAAATTTATGAAAATGTTTCTCTGTCATTTCTTACAGAGCTTCTGTACCTAAACAGAACACACACTAGGAACCTACCAACAGAGCACTCTTATAAAATAGAAGGAATAAAAATTAACGAAAAAGAACTAGAAGGAAAAGAGCAAATAAAATATCTAGGACTCATAATACATAAAAATCTAAATTGGCTAGCACACTGTCAAACACAAGCAACTAAAATAAGAAAATCATTTAACTTGATGGGACAAATGGCCTCGAGGAGCTGGGGGCTTAAACCAGAAATTATCAAGATTTGGTATAAGACAGTAGTTGAAAAGACACTAACTTATGCTGCCCCAATATGGGGTCACAATCTAAACACAAGGAGCAAGGAGGTGCTGTCCTCTTGCCAAAGACACTTCCTGCTACCGATTGGTAAGTCATATAAAACAGCCCCCACCGCGGCCCTCCAGGTACTAGCGGGCCTGATTCCAATTCATCTACAAGTAAAATACGAGGTTACATATGGTACAGTATCAAGACTGAGGGAATCGGTTAACTTATACGGGTCAGTAATCAACCACACAGACTACGAAAAAAAATAAACGCGTGGACCACAAACCCAGCAGACACAGTTGAACCAAGATTAGGACAAAACTCAAAAGACATAAATATCTACACAGATAGTTCAAAATTGGAATCAGGCGAACGGGATCGGCATTCGTAGCTTTTAGAAATGACAAAAAAATTCATACATGGTCAGCACCTCTAAGGAAGTTCAACAGTGTCTTTCAAGCCGAGCAGCTGGCTATATTGGAAGCAGCAAAATGGGGCAACAGTACAGGGTTGGATTATAGCATCCGTTCGGACTGCATGTCAGTAATTCAAGCACTGAGTAAACCATTCAACACAACACAATTAGTAAATGATATACTAGAAATGATTAAACTCTCAGACAACAAATTTAAGATTAGCTGGGTTAAAGCTCATGTGGGCATCCGAGGCAATGAGGATGCCGACGAATTAGCCAAACAAGCTGCAGAAAACAAAATAAAACAATTACCATACGATCTGGCAAGGCCGATATCAAATCTTAAAAGAACAATAAAAGAGCTAATAATAAAACAGTGGCAGTTCGAATGGGATTACGGGGACACAGGCAGGACAACACATAAATACTTCCCAAAAGTAAGTACAGACAGATTAGTTAGCTGCAAACTTCTGAGTCAGATTTATATAGGACACGGAGCTTTCCCAAAATACTTAAAAAGATTCAAGTGCAAAAACACGCCATATTGTGCATGCGGAGAATTGGGAACCTCAAAACACTACCTAACGGCCAGCCCGCTAACACAAACATTCCATCTGGCAAAAATCACGCCTAACAATAAAGAACTCTGGCATAAGCAACTAGCAAACAATAAATACATACAAAACAAAAGCAAAGTAGTCATAAGATGGTTAACAGAAAACATAGATACAATATCACAATGTAAGACGAATAAAATTATAAACACACCACCCCAGTGGACAGCACTACCCCAACTAATTAACTGTCTTATTTTCAGGAATTGTCATATGTTAAATGTTGTATGTTAAAAAAAAAGGGCTTAGGATTTATTTCTATCGCCAAATTAAAAAAATTAAACCTGTCTGTCTTTGTATTATGTCATTCAGCAGTGTGCGGTAGTCGCACAACATCAGCTGTAACCATGGCCCGCAACAGGAGCCCCGCAACATATGAATTGCAAACACACACACAAAAAAAAATTCACAATCGGTTCAGCAAGTTGTGCAATATGACATAGTAAGAAGCTTCAACCGCCTCCGGCACTGCTTGTCCGTCCACTGTAATGTGTAAAAAAAAAAAAAAAAAAAAAATTAAAAATACAAAAAGGCCTAGGAATTCCCCAACGCCAAAAAAAAAAAAAAAAAAAAAAAAAAAAAAAAAAAAAGTTTTTTGTTTTAAGTTTTCCAGTTTAAAAAGCATTGTTAATTAATGTTATGACTTTTAATTTCTAATTATTATTTCTCTTTTTTTTTTAAATATCTTTTTATTAAGGTTCTTTTATTTATATCTTCTCTTTGACAACCGCCTCTCTTTATATATATGCTTTCTGTACGAGCTACCGGACCGGCTCCAATGGGAAAGCCCACGAAGCCAGTTAAATTTAATTTAATTTTTTATTTATTCATTTTTTTTTTTTTTAACCCGGTTTGGTACGGTAGAATGGCGGAGTCTCATCCCCTTTGCAAAGTTAAGTTTGCCTTTCAGTTCAGCTCAAAAGTTAATTACGGTGCAAATTGTCTATTTGCGAAGTCCCCTCTTTTGTTTTTTCTCTCCCCCCCTCCCCTCTAAATTACCATTTTCATTTGACAAGTACGCATCAACTATTATGCTCCAGACTCTCAAGTAGGTTGGGCAACGGTGTCCAAGTTGGCAGAACATTTTACTCATAGCTTTTGGTTACAAGACTCAGGCTATCTGCCGGCTAAAATTCCGTCATGTACGCTAATGGCGCCTGGTGCATGTAAAATCCGTCGTGAGTGCAAAGTCCTCCAAGTTACCTGTGAATTATACCTCTGGAGGTACCTTGCCAGGTGAAGGTCTCGTCATCTGATCAAGGTTCTAAATTACGAGACCAAATTGAGTAGCCGTTTGCAATACATACAATAGGATATAACGTTAAGCAACCGTCAAAACAAAGTATGCTAGACTGAGAAGCAAGTACTGCAGATGTGATGAAGCGCGAAGCGAAGGAATCATGTTTTTCGCCGCTACGCGGCATTTAGGCGGTCGCCCGCCCCGATACCAGGTATCTAACCCATTAAGCTGAGGTAACTCGGCAGGTAGGGGCCTGATCATCGGTTAGAAAGAAAGAAAGGCTTTACTCAAATCACAAAGAAACTGCTTCCTGACATACTCAATTCATTTCTTTTCGAAAACATATAAGATTTTTACGTGTTCTTATTCAGAAATTTATGCAATCAAATGACATTGTTTATATTTTGATAAAGTCAATATATCTTTGAGAAAAATTCTGTCAAAGTTAGCGTTTTGAATCGACTTTTCGAAAGCGACTCTATTGTGAAAATAGATAAAACTGCAGCTGCATGTCAAGAATCTCTCTCGAATCTTGAAAAGTAATTTATTTATCAAAAAGGAAAATGCTATTAGATTTCAAATACCTTCAATAGCTAGGTTTATCAATTTTATGCATTTACAGTTAAAATTAGTCAGAAAATGTACCAAAATTTCATGTTGTTGAGCAATGAATTTGCGAATCACCTTAAAGTAATGTTTCCAAAGATTACATTAACATAAATTTGTTAGCGCTGTTAATATTTTTACAAAACTTATAGACTGTCTTACACATAATCAGAAGAATTAGGTCCAATTCCTACCATGTAAATGCAAACCTGATTACAATCTGGCACGAGTATGCTGAACAAGAAATTAAGGGTAATGTCACACGGACGATTTCCAAAAACAGACAAAACGACGCCCGCCATTGAGAGCATTACTATCTTCTCCTCTTGTCAGACGAGCGACGCGGTACCATTGCGTTCAAACATACGCGAAGACTCATGTCGAAGCCACGCGTTTCCCCCAAGCCGTTGGCCAGCTGCTTGTGTCTGGTGGCTTCTGTTTATTAAATCTTGTTCAGACGAGAGTTGTTTTTAACGCTGATTTTTTATTTTCTTTCCGAGATTCACGAGCTTTTGTTGTGATAGCGTAGTCAAGAATCGATGCAGGTTTTGGGGGGAAGGGAAGCATTTTGAGAAAAATAAAAAGTATTTTTGTGAAATTTTTTATATTTTGGGGGGATTTATTTTATTTTTGTAAAAAGTAACACTTTGTAACGATATGAAATCTATTTATATTAATTCGAAACAAGCATTTTTTTAATAATAACTTCTTTAAATTCTTCTTCTATTTTTTTTTCTTTCTGAGGAATTTGTTTGCTTTTCAAATTACAAATTTTTAAATCTAACAACATTAGAATAATTTATGATTAGTATGTTTTCATGGAACACAATTTTGTGAAAGTACCTGTTTTAAGAAGCTTCATTTATATTTTTGAAGCAAATACATTTAAGTTTGGTAAAAATAGATTTTTCCTTTTCTTTTTTCCCCTTCTTTCTTTTTTTACTAGCCGCTCTTGGCGACCAGTTTGGTCTCCCTTAAATGTATATTAAGCATTAAATCATGTTGCTTTTATACATAATTTATTTTAAATTGCTCAATTTTTTGCCAAATTAGAAGATTCCGCCCTGAGAAATAGATACAGATATCATATGCACTGGCGCAACTGCAACAAAGTAGCAATTATATGCGCCTCAGACGGTAACCCGGCTATTGTTATTTATTTACCGTAATTTCGGGTGTATAAGCCGCAGATCAAACAATTCTTTTTGGACCCAGAAATCTTATTTAGTGATTGAAGACAAATATTTACGGCGATCTGACTAGTTATATTTCTTTTTTTTTTTTTTTTTTAATTCTGGGTCAAAAAAGAATTGTTTGAGCTGCGGCTTATACACCCGAAATTACGGTATTAATAAACTGCTTGTTTACTTTTATTTTCTTTTTTTTTTAAATGATACAAATTGTTTTATTCTATTATTATTATCTAAACTTTATTTATTATTATTTCCTTTTTAAAATAATAGAAATTAGTTAAAAATATGTATGTAGCTGGTATTTGAAAACGAAATTTTCGTCAAATTGGCGTCAGAAAAATAACGCGCAATGTGCTGCATATATGACATCTGTGCTGATAAATCAAGAGCTCAGTATTTTTATGCTAGCCTGGCGCAGATAATAAATCGACAAATATTGTACCCGTGGCATTTTTTCGTATTTCATTAATTATTTATATATTATATTATATTATATAATAATATATCGTATATTATATAATATAATAATATAATAATTTCACTCATTTCATTTATAATATATAACTTTAATTTGAAACTAAAAACTTTAAAATTCATGTCTTTTATTTATTTTTTTAAGTAAAAAAGAACAGAAAAAACAAAAATAATGATATTTTGAAGCTCCATAATTGCAGCGAAGGAACAAAACATATACAAATCTAATTTACCACAGCCTAAGTCTTAATAAAGGACTTTTGCACAGTAACCAATAAGATGGGTTTAATTTGGACGTTGCCATTAAGCAATTAACGAATAATCACGGTTTTTGTGTCTCATACGATAGCGTAATATATATATATATATATATATATATATATATATATAGAGAGAGAGAGAGAGAGAGAGAGAAAGAGATTATTATCATAGATTTTTTTTTTTTTTGCTAAATTTTGAGTGGCAGCTAAGTTAATATAATCTAGTAAAATGTTAAAAGGCTATTTACATATGGCGACAAATTTGGAAATATTTCACTTTTCAAAATTGTCAATATATAATTTTTGAACGTTTTTCCTTTTACTTTCTTCCATCTTCAATAGAAGAAAGTATTGTAATCGAAATTTTTTTCGACTTCCGGTTTTCGACGGATTTACACGTTTTAGAGGTCAGAGATGTTAAAAAACATGGTTTTACAAAATGTCTGTCTGTCTATCTGTCCGTTTGTCTGTCTGTATGTCGCCATTCTACCATCAAAAAGTGTATGAAGTTATACATAGAATTGAACCAAATTTTTTGTGAGTGTTTTTGGCTGTGGCAAGCAGGTCCTCCTTCAGTTTTGAAATATTCCGCCGGAAGGGGGCGCTGCAATTGCGATGTTTGTGTCATTTTCAATATTGTGTATGAAGTTAGTTCTAGAACTGAACTAAACATTTTGTATATGATTATTTTTTGGTAAGGCAAGTAGGTCCTCCCTGAATTTGAAAAAAAATCTGCCTATCATTCTATTGTTCATCGGCTCGTGCAGAGACGGAAATTCGTTTTTACTCCGATTAATTGATTGAAGCAGAAATTTAAGATGAAAATCAAAGTTGGTAGGGTATTGAATTAAAATTATTAAAGCATTAAAATGAGTAACTTTTTTTTAAATATTAAAATGCATGTATGAGATAGAAGAAAGTTTTGGGATTGGCACATCCAACTAGTTTTCGTAAATACCACGGAAAGAAATTTCTTTTTAGTTTTTAATATTGTATGTTTATCAGCATTGATGAACTTTACACTACATTAATAACAATTATATTTATCAAATTTTAAATGTATTTTAAAAATGAAAAATAATAAAAAATTTGAAATATTTTCGCTAGTTTAAAATGCGCTTTAATCTAGCACAGAAGCAGCGCTAACAGAACAGAACAACAGAAACAGGGCTAACATGTTTTGGTTTGTCTTTTGATATCGTTATCATTTTTGACCCAATAAGAAAAAATAATTCTTTTTTTATTTGTAACTTGGTCTTCACATCAAAATAGTATTTTATCTTTTATTAAACTGTTGTCTATTTTTATGCAAATGCAATGTTATTAAAATAATTAAATAATTATAAATTTATATAATTGCAAAATATGGAATACCCCAACGTTTAGCATTACTATTATGCTGTCATATGTGTATGTATATATTGATTCGCTGTTCGACAAACTGTACACGATGTTATGTTTTAAACGATACTTGTGTTTATAAGTAAAAGAAAAACTTCTCCGTCTGTTTTGCTATGTCCGCCTTTCGAAGTTCTGCCTGCCCCGCCTTGTCCGAGAACAATTATAAGACACTATTACTGTTGAAGGTATGTAACAAAAAGCTTTAAAGCTATTTTAAAACATCTTTAAATATTAACTTTTTCTTTTAAGTGTTGTTTGATATGCAGTTATTTCATACATAAAGTGACATTTTATAGCTTTCTCTACATCTAAATCAGTAAATTATGCGAAAAAAAAATGTAACCATCATTCCAAACAAAAGAAAAACAATCCAAAAAATCAAAGAAATTTTTACACATTATTGAAGAAACCATTACTGAGGGAGAGGGTGTTCGGGGAATGATAGTATATAATATCGTAAGAGGGGAGAGGGTCCAAAATTACCAAAAAAAAAAGTGACAAACTTTTTTATGGATGTACAGCCCTAAAAGGAGAAAAAAATCTACCTTTTGCTCATGGGACGATAGCATATGCTTCTTGATTAATGTAACGAAAATTTCACACTTTGAAAATTTTTCGGTCCTACATTTCATTTATAGAACTAAGATGCTTGTTTTGTTACCATGTACTGTAGCAACATTTTTTAAATCAATTTAGTTTTTTTTAAATTTATTTAATAAGAAGAAATATTATCTAAATGAAAGTTGAACAACAATTATAATCATTTAATGATATTCGCAGTCATCTGTATTTTTCATTTAACATCAGATGTATTAAAGAGTATTTCCTGTAATTTAATTTTGGATCCGGTAAATAATCTATCACTTCTCACAGGATGCATCCAGTACCGTCTGTGTATGTATATTTTTTCAATTTTCTTGAATAATTGATAAAAAATTATAGAATATTTTATTTCCTTCAAAAGATCCATCTAATAAACATCGAATCAAAAGATTTCTATTATGCCTAGAGACAATATCGTTTGCTTATTTTGACGGAAGGTCACGTCCGTGTGAATGAGGCAGCGCAGATGTTTATTTTTCGCTCGAAAGCCAAAGCGTCGAAAAAATCGGTCGTCTGTCATTAGCCTAAGTCCGGGTCAGACACTATGTAACTGCCTGATGCCGATCTTTAAGCCTGACATGTTACATTTCTGTAGTGATGTTTTTAAACTAGCATCGCCTAGTGACTAACATTTATACTTATTCTCGCAAAAGTACTATTCATTGAAAATCGCTCATATTTTATTGAGGGAATTTAAATTTTTTATATCGTTCCGGTAATCTTACTAAATAGTTTTATAGACCCGGCCCTGCTACCCGTTCCATTTCTTTTGTCAGACCGACATTTTACTATTTGATCGGCATATTTTGTTCATCAGCTCGGTCCGGTCCAGCCCGTTTTAAAAGTTATTCTAAATATACCGACTCGTTTGGAAATTAATCTTTATTCCGCCAGCTCATATTCCGTTGGCCGAGCCGGGGTTCGGGCGAAGCGTGATCTGGGACTAGTACTAGGACTAGGAGCTCCGGGACTAGGCGACACTAGGGGACTCTCCGGGACACTAGGCGAATCCGTGTAGATCTCTAGCTCCGGGATATATTTCTGTGGTGTTGTAAACTTCTTTGTGCTATTTTGTTCTTGTATATTGACGATGATATATAAGTGGGTTTTCATGACAAAAACACACATCAGATGAATGTGTTCAATAGATAAATAAAATAAAATAAAAAATCCAGTTTTTTAACTCACAGGCCTGAGAGCTTGTGTGCCCGCCCGTTCTGTATGTATGTACGTGCGTGCATGTGAAACGCGATAACTCATAATAAAAAAAATCCGATTTACTTGAAATTTTAGGTATAGGCTTATTATGATAAGATGCTTCCCTGATTAGTTTTGAGAGTTCATTCGATAAGTATAAGAGGATAAACGCGGACTACTATGCTTCCCCTTAATTTATGTAAATGAGTTTTTCATGCAGAATTATAAGATTTCGTTCAAATCTTAGAAGTAGGATCATTCTGATAAAGCGCCTCCATAATTAGTATCGGTGTTCATTCGATAAGTATAAAGAGGGGAAATGGGGATATAATCCACCTCTTAATTTCATTAAATGGATTTTTCATGTAGAATTATCAGATTTCTTTTAAATTTTGGATATATGATCATTCGGATATGGCGCCTCCATGATTAATATTGGATGTTCATTAAATAAGAATAAACGGAGAGAAAATGAGGGTACTAACCCCTTAATTTAGGTTTATGGGATGGGTATGATATATGATATGGGTTTTTCACTTGATTTCCTTCAAATTTTAGATATAGGTTCATTCTGATAAGGTGTTTTCCTGATTTTTTTGGGGAATGCATGGTATAAGTATAAAGTGGGGATCAGAGAGACTATCCCTCTTAATTTAGGTAAATGGTTTTTCATGCAGAATTAGCTGATATGCTTCAATTTTTCGATACAGGTTCATGATAATAAGGCGCTTCCCTGATTAGTTGTGGGGTTATTTTTTTAAGTATAAACAGAGGAACGGGCGATTACCCCCTTAAATTAAATAAACAGGTTTTTATGCAGAAATATCCGATTTGTTTTAAATTTTGGATGTAGGTTTTTCCTCATAACATAAATCTGTGAATAAATTTGGAGGTTTAATGATTAACCCTTTGCGGCGCAGGACGAATTCATTGCTTAAGTTTTTTAATTAATGAGTGACACCTGAATTTGTAAACAACTTTATTTTTAAATATGAAAACGCTATATTTGACGCATTCAATAAACCGTAATTTTTTTAAACAAAATTTCGGTGCCAATGTGGCGTTTGAGAAGTAAAATTAAGTGGTATATCTATGAAACCACTGCGCCTCAAAGGGTTAAATATAAAGAAGGGAATGGGGAATAATTCATCTTAAATTACATAAATAGTTTTTTATGCAAAATTATCCGACTTGTTTGAAATTTTGAATATAGGTTTATTATATGATAAAGTGTATTCCTAATTAATTTTGGGAGTTCAATGATTAAGTATAAGGAAAGGAAATGAAAGGGGACTATTTCCTTCCTTAGTTTGTTTTTCGAGGGGCATTATACCTTGATAATAGAAGGCTATAATATACAATTAGTATGCATAGCCTATCAGCTGAATGTCATCAGTTTAACTGGGCAATATTCTTTTATTTAGATTTCTGCTATCACTTTCTGGCCTCGAAATTTGGTTCGCTAATCTTCTGCACCCCATTGACAGCAGAAGTTCACTATTAAAAATTTGAAACTCTTCTGCATCGTCACTCCACCGCTTTTATAAAAAACGATTACTTCACTGTATTGAGCATTCTCATTCGCCAAAATAGCGATATTCTATAAAAGCGATGGAGTGATGATACAGCAAAAGTTTCAAATTTTTAACAGCGTATCAAATGCGATAGAAAATCCTCACAATACAGTTGTCTAACACTTGTATTCACCATCTACACTGTTAAAAATATGCTGCATTTTGTTGCAACGAACTCCACTGCTTGTATATAATATCTCTATTCCAACCAATGAGAAAGCTCCATTTCGCGGCCAAGTAACCGCTTTCTATACAAGCAGGGGAGTGCGTTGCAACAAAATGCAGCAGGTTTTTAACAGTATAGCTCAATCTAGATAACTTCAGTCAAGTGATCAAATGAAATTTCAGATTAACCTGATTGGATCTGATCATGACCAAAGTCCAATCAAATTAATAGAGCAGTTCACATCACGTGACTTTTACCGGAGAACAATGAAGAAAGCTGTAGGACATACAAACACAAAAAGCATTGATAAAGGTAGCGATAGTTGTCCTACAGCAGCAGCAAAAACCTGTTCGTGACGTCACCCTGCACAGCTCTATGACTAATGCCATTTGTGCATTCGACTCAGGATTACTAGGTTGTGGTACACTGTAAAAAATATGACTATTTTGCTGCATCTTCACTCCACCGCTTTTATAGAAAGCGACTACTTCACACTGTTAAAAATCTGTTGCATTTTGCTGCAACGCACTCCCCTGCTTGTATAGAAAACGGTTACTTGGCCGTGAAATGAAGCTTTCTATTGGTTCGAATAGAGATATTATATACAAGCGGTGGAGTGCGTTGCAGCAAAATGCAGCAGATTTTAACACTGCAGGCTATCATGGAGCATTCCCATTGGCCAAAAGAGTGATATTCTATAAAAGCGGGGGAGTGACGATGCAACAAAAGAGTCATATTTTTTACAGTGTAGATGGAAAATACGAGCATTAGACATCCGCTTTTCTGTCTTTTAAATCCTTTCAATTAGCTCGATTTATCCGGCAATTTGATTCGGCGCATTCTGCATCTTCATTGGCTTCTGACGTTAGCCATGAAATCTTTAACCCGTGTCAAAGCCGGATTTTTCTTCAAGTTTAATTTTTTTTTACATTAAATCTCTACTTTTTTATGTTTTCTCTTGAAGTAAGCAGCGAAAAGTCCACAAAAATGAAGGTTCTTGATTGGTCATTTCGCTAACAGCAAAAAATTCTGTCTTGAACTCGGCCTAAATTTCCTAAATTAGCAGCCTAAATTTTATTAGCTACTTTTAGCAAACTGATTAATTCTAGTTAGCCTTTCAATCTTTGCCTTTAAATAAACTAACGCACTTTTGCAATGGATTGGAACAAATTGCTATCAGAACACAAACTAATCGAAGATACAGGATTCCATCTATTCTTAAAAGCATTTGGGGTAGGCCCACCGTGCTTGAGTGATTAAAACACCACAACACCAATTACTTAAAAAATATGACTATTTTGCTGCATCGTCACTCCCCCGCGTTTATAGAATATCACTCTTTTGGCCAATGAGAATGCTCCATGATAGCCTGAAGTAGTCGTTTTCTATAAAAGAGGTGGAGTGATGATGCAGCAAAACAGTCATACTTTTTAAAATGTAGGTGGGCTATGGGGTTCGACTCTCGCTGGCTTCGTTGCTAACTCTTTGTGGATTTCCCGATTGTAATTCTATGATGCAAATTTCCTTGTGGTTATCTCGTCCTTATATATTGACAATGACTTATAAGCGGATATCTGATATAAACACAGATGGATTTAACATCAGTTGACATATGTGCTCTATACATTAATAAATAAATAAACATCTGGGTTAGGCAAAAGGGTCATATTCCTTGTATGCGAAAATTTCTTTGAAAGACAAAACTTCACAAAAATCAAGCTATCCATTAAACTTAAATAACTAAAGTTCGCATTCACATGCAGCAATGATGTTGAGAAACTCTTACTTGCAAATGGAGTTAGTGTTTTTAAATTTTACTACATTTTATAATGCGATGTTATCGTCAAACCTATATTGTTAATGTAATAAAATTAACATAGCTTAATTTAAACTCAAATTTGTATACATTATAATTAAATTATTTACTTTTTGCAAGCAGAATGTAAAGTAAATTGGGGAAAATAATGTTTTTTTTTTTTTTTTTTTTTTTTTTTTTTGTATGAGTTTAAAATGCTTGTTTACATATGACTATTTCAATAATCTTTTAACCACTGATCAATATTTAAATATAAAAAAAAACTTTCAAATAATGTCTATTTTTTTCATGGCTTTTACAGAATTTTTAATCTTTTATCACTGGTTTTTCAAAACAGAAATTTTTGCCTAATTGAATCAGAAAGAAGCTCGATTAAATAATGTAACATTTACAATAAAAAATTTATGGTGAGAATAATAATACAGGATTGGAATACGGATGTCCGTGCGTGATACGGGCAAATCCTGATTGGCAAAAACACGTTGCCCGTATGATGTAGAGGCAAATCGGGAAAGTGTTTGATACAATTTTTCGAACTTCCAAATTTATAAAATCTGTAAATGTTAAATATATTCGTCAATTATTTTTAATCAAATAGAATTAAAATCAAAATCATTCATATTATAGTTATATTATTAAATACTTGGTGAAGATATTATGCAGCTTAAATTGAAGCAGTTTAACGATTTGTCTTTTATTTATTTTTTGCATATTTGCCTGCATTTAATTATTTGAATGAAAAAATAAAATAAACAGGAAAATGCATAATTTGCCTTGAAACGCTTATATTAAATAACTATGAAGCATGAAACTATGTAAAAAAGTTGTCACACGTAATTGAAAGTTTGAAGAATTTTTCTATTTCTTTTCATTTATTCATAAATATTTTTCTCTTGCATTAAATTTCTATAAAATTAATTTATTGATAATAAAAATCTTGTGAGAATTACATAAACTTAGATATAAATGAACTGAATCTCGAGAGTAAATTAATAATTACTTTTGGTTTTCGATTGGGTTGCGCAACTCTTCGAGTGTCTGCAATGGTATTGAAGGTTAACGTTTTTTCATGCGGAAACCTTGAAATTTTTAATCTGTCGTAACTGACCTACAAGGTCTTCCATTTACAGTGCATGTGGTTCATGTGTACTCTAGCTATTTCAGATACGCGTTTATTTGCAAATCTGAATCAAATGACTCTGAAATTTTAGAGGACATGAGGTTCACATGTACTTTAGCTCAGGGGCCCCACTAAGGGGGGGGGATAGGAGGAGCCTCCCCCCCAAACTTTACACATGCTGTTACAGTTGGCAAATTTACAAGCAGAACTGGCAAATTAGTTCAAAACTTTAATAAAAAGCTATAATATACTTTCTATTTCTGATAGATTTGACGAAAGTTACCAATATAATTAAAAATATTTTTAAGCTTTTAAGAAATAAAAACTATGTTACGTTTTCTAATTGTGATAACTTGGGAAAAATATGAAACTAGTTGGCAAACGCCGAGAACTGTTTATGTTTGCTTTTCATTGAGTAGGAAACACTGAATTTTGACTTGACAATTTAAGGCTCTCTTCCCCACCAAAAAAAAAAAAAAGTCTTCGCGAAGGCCCTGCTTTAGCTGTTGTAGATGCACACATTTGTTTACAAGTGCTATGAACATGAAAATTTACAAAACATGTGGCTAATATTTATTCTTGCTATTTTAGATGCATTTATTTACAAGTACGCAATCAAATTAATTTGAGAAATTTCATGACCCTGGGGTAAAAAAGTGGTGACTCGCACAAAGAGAAGTATTCCTTGCAGATAACTTTTATTCTTGAGCCGCTAAACGTAGCTGATAAAAAAAAAAAAAAAAAAAAAAAAAAAAAAAAAATATTTCAAAGAAAAAGTTTTCCACGTTATCGGTACTATGCCACTTCCCACTGGATATCAAAACCTGTATCTCTCACATGAATTTCATTCGACTGGCACCACTTTTTTTATAAAACAATTTTATTTGTATTTTCAGAACATGTACCAGAGAAGTGTACTACGAAATTTAGCTTTAGAATATAGTGGTGCAAGTAGAATATAAAAATAGAATTATGTAAAAAAAGCTAGCGCCGGACAAGGACTAAATTAAATAAATTTTAAGTAGAAGTCTTTTGAAGACTTAAATTTTTTATGCAATTAAACAAGTCCTTATTTTAATTATTTATAATAAATAATTATATGTGTACAGTATTTTACTCACCCCAACGCAATAAGTTGATCGAATTACAGTTTCCAAATTTGTGGTACAATGAATAATGGTTTGAGGATTAAATTTTCAAGCTCTTGAGAAATGGCTCCACACATGACGTATGCAAGCCATAATAGCCGTTTTTGATAAAGGAGTTTTGATTTATTGCAATTTTTTGTAATAATAAATTTCTCACATATTGTTAAAAATAAATGCGTGTGGCACTCGGGGCATGCCGCAGTAAAGCTATTGCATAGCATTTTTTATCAACTTATGCAATTATAATTATTTATATATTTTTTATTTATGCAGATTTTTTTTTTTTTTTTTGTCTTTGATATTAATTCAAATTACACTTTTTGAGCGTGATGACCGATAAGAAAAACATTTTTTTTTCTTTTATTCAATAAATGAGAAGTTAACATCGTTTAAATATTTTTATTATCTTACAATAAATATAGGTTAATCAGGAATTTTTATCATTGAAACTATAGGTTTATGGTAACTGAAATAAGAAACATAAGTTTGAGACTTAATATCCTCTAAATATCTGAAAAATACCGCGTCAATGTCTGCCGAAGCCTACCGAAGGATACCGTGCCCAAGTCTGACGAACTGAAACTACATTAACCGAAGTGTTAGATTTTTTTCTAGTTATGAAATTTCTGGATATGATCGCCGAGCTCAAAGCCCAAGATAAAAGCTATGCAATAGCTTAATAAATTACCAAACAAAATTTGGAAGCGCTACGAAAATTAGATCGCGAGTTATAAGCATTTTAAAATTTTCGACCCTCACCGAGGGGGTATCCTGTCACCAAAAATTAACACTGTCTCATAATAAATTATCAAACAAAATTTGGCCGCCCTACGAAAATTAGATCGCGAGATATAAGCATTTTAACTTTTTCGACCCTCACCGTGGGGTGTCTCTTATCAGCAAAAATCAACGCTGTCTCATAATAAATTACCAAACAAAATTTGGCCACGCTACGAAAATTAGATCGCAAGTTATAAGCATTTTAAATTTTTCGACCCTCACCTTGAGGGGGGGGGGGGTCTCCTTTCACCAAAAATTAACATTGTCTCATAATAAATTACCAAACAAAATTTGGAAGCGCTTCGAAAATTAGATCGCGAGTTATAAACATTTTAAATTTTACGACCCTCACTGTGGAAGGTCTCCTATCAACAAAAATTATTACTGTCTCATAATAAATTACCAAACAAAATTTGGCCTCGCTACGAAAATTAGATCACGAGTTATTAGTGTTTTAAATATTTTGACCCTCATCTTGGGGGGGTCTCCTGTCACCAAAAATTATTACTGTCTCATAATAAATTACCAAACAAAATTGGGTCGCGCTACGAAAATTAGATCGCGAGTTATAAGCATTTTAAATTTTTCTACACTCACGTTGGGGGGGGGGGGGTGTCTCCTTTCACCAAAAATTAACACTGTCTCATAATAAATTACCAAACAAAATTTGGAAGCGCTACGAAAATTAGATCGCAAGTTATAATCATTTTAAATTTTTCGACTCCCACTGTGGAAGGTCTCTTATCACTAAAAATTATTACTGTCTCATAATAAATTACCAAACAAAATTTGGCCTCGCTACGAAAATTAGATCACGAGTTATAAGTGTTTTAAATTTTTAGACCTTCACCTTGGGAGGTCTCCTGTCACCAAAAATTATTACTGTCGCATAATAAATTATCAAACAAAATTTGGCCGCTCTACGAAAATTAGATCGCGAGTTATAAGCATTTTAAATTTTTCGACCCTTACCGTGGGGGAGGGGGGTCTCTTGTCACCAAAAATCAACAAAGACCCATAATAAATTACCAAACAAAATTTGGCCGCTCTACGAAAATTAGATCGCGAGTTATAAGCTTTTAAATTTTTCGACCCTCACCGTGGGGGTCACCTGTCACCGAAAAATAATACTGTCTCATAATAAATTACCAAACAAAATTTGACCGCGCTATGAAAAAAAGATCGCGAGTTATAAGCTTTTTGAATTTTTCGACCCTCACCGTGGCGGGGGGTCTTCTGTCACCAAAAATTAACAGTGTCTAAAAATAAATTACCAAACAAAATTTGGCCGCGCTACGAAAATTAGATCGCGAGTTATAAGCATTTTAAATTTTTCGACCCTCACCGTGGGGGGGGGGGGGGTCTCCTGTCACCAAAAATCAACAAAAACCCATAATAAATTACCAAACAAAATTTGGCCGCTCTACGAAAATTAGATCGCGAGTTATAAGCATTTTAAATTTTTTGACCCTCACCGTGGGGATCACCTGTCACCAAAAATTAACACTGTCTCATAATAAATTACCAAACAAAATTTGGCCGCGCTACGAAAAAAAGATCGCGAGTTATAAGCATTTTAAATTTTTCGACCCTCACTGTGGAAAGTCTCCTATCACCAAAAATTATTACTGTCTCATAATAAATTACCAAACAAATTTTGGCCTCTCTACGAAAATTAGATCGCGAATTATAAGCATTTTAACTTTTTAGACCCTCACCGTGGGGTGTCTCTTATCACTAAAAATCAACAAAGTCTCATAATAAATTTCCAAATAAAATTTGGCCGCTCTATGAAAATTAGATCGCAAGTTATATGCATTTTAAATTTTTTGACGCTCACTGTGGGGGATCACCTGTCACCAAAAATTAGAAATGTCTCATAATAAATTACCAAAGAAATTTGGCCGCGCTATGATAATTAGATCGCGCGTTATAAGCATTTTAAATTTTTCGACTCTCACCGTGGCGGAGGGTCTCCTGTCACCAAAAATTAACACTGTCTAAAAATAAATTACCAAACAAAATTTGGCCGCTCTATGAAAATTAGATCGCGAGTAATAAGCATTTTAAATTTTTTGACCCTCACCGTAGGGGATCACCTGTCACCAAAAATTAGCACTTTCTCATAATAAATTACCAAACAAAATTTGGCCACGCTACGAAAAATAGATCGCGAGTTATAAGCATTTTAAATTTTTCTACCCTCACCCTGGGGGGTGGGGGGGGGTCTCCGGTACCAAAATTAACACTGTCTCATAATAAATTACCAAACAAAATTTGGCCGCGCTATTAAAAATAGATCACGAGTTATAAGCAATTTAAATTTTTCGACCCGCATCGTGGGTGATCTCCTGTCACCAAAATTAACACTGTCTCATAATAAATTACCAATAAAAATTTGGCCGCGCTACGAAAATTAGATCGCGAGTTATAAGCACTTTAAATTTTTCGACCCTCACCGTGGGGGCGTCTCCTGTCACCAAAAGTAACACTGTCTCATAATAAATTACCAAACAAAATTTTGGCGCGCTACGAAAATTATATCGCGAGTTATATGCATTATATGCGCGAGTTATATGCAAACGACTTTAGCCGGAGTGTCAGGTTTTGTCTCTTTACGGAAGGTTTGACTCGTTACAGAATTTCTACATTCGGTCACCGCGCTCAAAGCCCGCGATAAAGGCTATGCAATAGCTTACAAAAGTGCTTACTTATAATTTTAATTACTGAAAACATGCACAATAAACCACAAATAACGCACAATAAAGCCATTTTTTTTAATTTAAAATTACGAAATCTTAAATATTTTTTCCATGTAAATTCGTAATGTCTTGGCTATTTTTTTAGATGTAAATTAAAAAATTTTACGGTTATTGCATAGAATAGTTTTTCCGTTTTATAAAGGAATCTCAGTAATCAGCTCCTCCTAAACTTTTATACAATTTAATTACTGAATATATATATACTCTTCATTATTTCAGAAAAAATCATTCAACGATTCAATTTGCGAAAAACATTAAGGGTTAAATCACTTTCAAGTGTTTTCTACATTATAACCGAATAGATTTTAATATTTTCAGACGTATGTTAATTCGTTTATCCGTGTGCCTGGGAGGAATTTACTTTTTTATTTACTTAATTATTTACTTTCGAAAAAAAAAAATGATTTTAATTTTTCTTACAATTTAGCTTACATATGAGCTGTTTTTCACAAGGTTACATTATTTTACATTTTTAGTAAATTACGTTTAATTTCTTGTCATCTTATCGTAAAGTACGTGTTTATTCCTCATGCAAGGAAGTATGAAAACATATATACAGGGTGTCCAAGAAGTAATCGGACAAACTTTAAGGCGAGGTAACAGACATCACAAGGATTCAGAATTGCAAAACAACACATGGCCGGAAACGTTTTTTTGACGCGGTAGTGGACGACACAAAACGCAAGAAAGAAAGACACAAACAGAAAAAGAAAGAATGTTTATTATTATTAGTGCTGCAAAAATACTGAGACAATCCTAGGAAGTGCTGTGGTACTTGTTACACGCACCGTGGCAGCTGTTTGGGAAGTTCGGGACATTATTGGGGTTTTCGAGATCATTATATTAGATCATTCATGCGCTGGAGATGCGCTCCGTGCATCGCGGCCCGGAATCGTAATTTTAAATGCATGTTTTGATGACGATCGTTATCTCTTTAATGTTCTTTTTTCTTAGTTTTTTGCTGTATTAATGATAATAAACATGTTTTTTCCTCTTATTCGTGACAGGTCTTTCTTGTGTTTTGTGTCGTTCCTACCGTGGCAGGAAAAATTTTCCGACCATGGGTTGCTATGTAAAACTGAATCCTTGTGATGATCCCTACCACCCGCTTAAAATTTGTCCCATTACTTCTGGAATACCCTGTATATATATATACAGGAATGTAGGTGCACAAGGAAAGGCTAAAAGAATAATCACGACAAGCTTTAGTAAAAATTGAAACTCGGTACAAAAAACAGAGAAGAATTGAGAGAAAATGTAAGTATTATAAACGACAAATCCTCAATGAACAAAAAAAGATAGATTAATGATTTGCTCCTATTATTTGTTTGTGTCTGACGGAAAATCAGCTGCGTGCAAAGTCAATAAAAAAGTTAAGCTCCTTTCTCGAACTTATTGTTCTTCTGCGATCTTGATTCGAATTGCACGATTTGAATTCACACGGTATTTTCGGGTAAATGACTTGCTGTGCAAATTATGTCTTAGATTTAATACTACCCTTGTCTCTTAAACACAAATATCACCAAACTTAACGTAGTTCTTCAGTTTACATTATTCAAGTATACAAAGTATAATATTAAATATAATAAGATTAAAGTATACAAAGAATAATATAAATACAGTCAGTATCAATTATATGGTCACCTCAGCGGTCCAGAAAAATTAGACCATATAAGCGGGGTGACCATATATGCGGAACAATACTATAATTATTACACTATTTAATTACAAGCTTTGTACGCATCAGGGAATTCGAGAGATTTTAAGTATTTTAGTACCAGAAATTTCATAGAGTAAAGCTCGCTATATCCGAAGAGAGAATTTTGTTTGATTAAATAAACCAAATATTACTTTATAAAAATTCTGGTAAGAGGTGCTTGAAACTTTTTGAAGCGTACAAGCCCTGAATTTTGGCAGGATTATATTCATCTATCAGAATATAGTGCTTATAATAAACAAATAATTAAACTCTTAAGAACATTTAAAAAAATAATTAGTGAGTAAAAAGTACCGTGACAAATATGCAATATTTGAAAAATTTATTAGCTTACCTTAACAATGAAAATACAGCACGCGTACATGTGTACATTGCACCCATATTCACTGCACCTATTTAAAATATTTAGTTATGCAAGATTGCTTGCTTGTCTTGGTTGTTAATATAACTCCTTCTAAATCTCTAATAGCTTTTAAATGTTCATCTGATCTGCTGCCTCGGAATTAATAAAAAGACATCTGAGATCATTGATGGCTTTAAATGCATCTGGTGTTGATACTGATTTCTTTTCACATCCACTATCATCCTCATCATCGCTTCCTTCGGCATTCAAATTTAACACATTAGAAACAATATCTTGTACTGAAGCTTCATTGTTAGTATCGAGGTCTTCATCAATCTTTGCATACAAATTTTCGTCAGGAATTGAATAACCTCGATTCCGGAGTTTTTCTGCTAGTTTAGTTAAGGGGAGATCCTCTTCAGTGTTTTCCGATAATTCTTCAGACTTTGGTGAACTGTGAAATCCAGCATGTCAGAAGCAATTTTCAATAGTTTTTTTTTTTTTTTTTTTTTTTTTTTTTTTTGACACCATATTCCAAGCTTGGTCGATATAAAAAGTTGAATTTAATACGGACACTTGGAATTGTTCTTTTTGATCAATAGTAGAAATCATACCTCGTTGAGGAAGCTTTCTATAAATAGTCTTGAAATTCTGGATGATACCTTGATCTAAAGGCTGCGATACACACGTGCTGTTAGGAGGCAAGAAAACAAGTTCAATTGATTTCAAATTATCAATAGTGGAAAATAAATCACGTCTTAATACAATTATAAAAAGTGATTTACAGTTGTATCTCTAATAATATTTTTTATCTTTTACAAGGTAGAATGAATGAATCCATATTCTTCAATATTCATATAAAGTAAAACCTCTGAATAGTGGAAACCACGGATCGTTGAATAGAGTTAAACGTCGGATAAGTTTGTCCGGATCTTCTTCTTTTGGCTCGGAAGGAAATCTATTCCTTTTTATAGGTCGGATTCACTTATTATAGAAGTTTTTGCGGGTCATATTTAGGTTTTTTGCAAATCAGGATGCTGGAATTTTCACAATCTTTCAGCACAACTATACTTCAGACGAAAAAAAAAAAAAAAAAAAAATACGTATTTGAATATGAATGAGTATTTATTTAATTTACTACATGAGAAATAGAAAGTAAATCAGAAATATGATCATAGATTATTCTTTTTTTAAGAACTAATTTTCTACTTTCAAAATATAAAAAATAATCAACATTTCGTTTTTGATATACACAAAAACAATCGGGCCATATTTGTAGCTGTTTATGCCCACATACACGTATTACGTATCTGCCGATTGAGAGGTATATATAACAGAATTGAAAGAACGTTCACTAAATAGAAGTTTTTGCTTTTCGTGAGAAAAACCATTATGGTCATTTTATCGTATATAGTTTTTTAACATGGAAAAATATTTTGGACAGTAAAAACCCAACTCGAAACAATGAAAGTAAAACCCGACCCGAATCCGAACCGCAAAGTAAAAGTACAGAGCCAATCAGACTCGACCCGACCCTAACTACAGGCCGGATCGAGTGCAAATAAAGGTTAAGGTTCGATTTCCACTGACTGCATTGCACGCATTCTTTGTGAGGAGCTCACGGTTGTATCTCTCCTGTTGTAAAATTTTCTTGTGATATCTCATTCCTGTATATTGACAAGGCAACACTAGATACCGGGCTTGCTCATTCCTTTCATGACGTCACAAAAGGTGGCTGAATGAAATCCAGTGATTGGGACAAAACGATTGGTGCGTCACTTTGAGCCCTGTTTGTACCAATCGCAGATAGCGGCCACAGCCATCTTTTGTGACGTCGTGATAAGGAATGAGCAAGCCCGGTATCTAGTGTAGCCCTGATATTGACGATGGCTTATAAGCAGGTTTTCATGACGAGCAAGCAAGTCATATGTATGTTGTTCAATAAATAAAAAAATAAACTCGTGCTAGATATTAAAAAATAACACAAGTTAATAAACTGTTCTAAATAATATCAAAACTATCAGACAGTTCATTAACTCCTATAATATGCATCACATCTGCAATAACTATGATTTAATTGTACAATTTAATGTTTATTTTATGAAAACAATTCAATGACAATATTAAATAACCCAAGTGAATAAGCTAGGTTTTCACAAGACGTAATTTATTAATTCAAGGTATAATGAAATTGAATAAAATCAAAGATTTACTTGAAAGTTGCAGAAACTATAATATCTGTAATAGCTGAAATTCAACTGTGGAAACCTCAGGTGGTTGCTATGATTTTTATTACGTTATTATTGTGTTACCTTCACCGCAAATTATCTGGTTTTGATGCGACATACATGTATAACTAAAAAAACTATGCATTGGTATCTAAGTATTACTTCATAATATGGGGGTCAATTCACGCATCAGAAAACCACATAACAGGAAAAAGATTACCATTGCAGTTTCTTCTGTCATTTGACATTAACTATTTTATAAACAACGATTTTATTTTGAATATAGCTTCGCTCATTTTAAAGTGTTATATTTTACTTTTAATGGATTTTAAAAGCTGTTTTTTTATGAAAGAAATAGTTTCGTTTAAATGAGCGACTTTATTTAACGTAAAAGTATTGAATAATCATTCCTATTCATAATTTAACTTCCGTCAAATGTGAAAGCAGTTCTTAACTCACAGGCTATTAAAGACTGGGAGCTTATGTGCCCGTCCGTTCTGTATGTGCGTATGTGCATAACGCGATAAACTCATGATAAAAATATCCAATTCACTTGAAATTTTGGATATATGTATATTCTTATAAGGCGCTTCCGTGATTAGCTTTTGGAGTTCATTGTATATGTATAACAGGGGGAACAGGGACTAATGCCTTTCGCCTTAATTTATATATATGTGTTTTTCATGCAGAATTATCAGTTTTCGTTCAAAACTTCGAAGTAGGATCATTCTGATGAGGCACTTCCGTGATTAGTATTAGGTGTTCATTAGATAAGTATAAAGAGTGGGAAACGGGGGTCGTGCCCCTCCCGTTAATTGAAAAAATGGCTTTTTCATGCAGAATTATCAGTTTTTGTTCAAAATTTAGATATAGGGCCATTCTGATGAGGCGCCTCCGTGATTAATATTATTCATGCATATTTTTATAAGATAAACATATACCTGAATAGTTTAAGGGATTCAGTGATTAAGTATAAAACGGGGAAATGGAGGTACCTAATTCCCCCCGCTTAATTTGTGTTTCGAACGGAATTAACCCTTGAAAATATAAGGCTGTGATATACAATTAGTATGCGTAGCATGTGAGCTCAATGCCATCAGTTTAACTGGGCAATATTTTTTTTATTTTATTTAGAGATTATGTCTATTTTATGAAAGCACGGCTAAAAAAAAAAACTTGCTCTATCTAAACAATTAAACAATAATTTTGAGAATTTTAAGTTACTCGTAACGACTTCGGTTACTCATTTTAAGTATTTGTATCATCGTGTTGCATATCTGAAACATACTCAAAAGTTAATGTTACTGATACAGTGAGCTTAAAAAGGCGATTTTATTTTTTGCTGCTATCTTCAAATACAGTAGTTAATATTAATTGTTCGTAGGGTTCTCAATAGATGATGATATTGAGTTAATTTTGCACGCCCAATAATTTATTTATTGTTTGAGCAGTTTTACATAGTTATTGCTAAAATGAACTTTGTAGATTTTGACACATTAACAAGTCGAGATACATCCAAAAATAGATTTTTTTTTTTTTTTTTTTTTTTTTTTTTTTTTTTTTGCAAAAGTGAATTTGTGTACTTCGCAATTTTGTATTAGAAAATTGACAATATTTTTTACATGTATGTTATTTCCTGTTTATTGCAAGAGTAAAAAAAGTACTCTGTGTGTCCACGATCGTTACGTTAACTACTTTGAAGTTGATAGTAATGAAGATCTCAATCACTTTAAAGTTGATAATAATGTAACCACAGCACTAATGAAAAATATACAAATTAGGCTTAATAACAGACAAATAAATGCTTTTAGCGAATATATTTTTATTTTATGGTCTAAATTTTTTAAATCTTTTTCAGCACGTTTGAAATAATGTATTCAAACATCTGAGTAAATGTTTTTCAAATCGGAGTAGTTGAGTTTAAAAGGATTAAACGCTTTACATTGAGTTCCAGGAGCAACGGAAGTTCCTACCATTCCAGTCATAACTCCTATTGGCTTTGAATGAAGGATGTTCAAACTCATCCGTTGCTCGACTTTGTTCCGATCAGAAATGGTACCAACATTCAATTACACTGGTCAGTAAATTTTTCTCTTTTACAAAGCTGAAATTAGTTGTCTCTTATGCTGCTTTTTTGTGCTGATTCCGATACTAGTTTTAGATTTACTTAAGCAGGTCCTGGTTTGGGGATATTAGCATATTTCAATTTGCGTAAATTTAGCAAACTTTGTACAGTTATATGCTTTAACCCTTTGACGGTTAAAGCACTTCTATTCATAAAATACTAAAATGATTGAATGACACCGGAATTAAAATAAAAAAAAATTTCATAATACATAAATGATTTTTTTTTACGTTCTTTGTAAAATTAAAATTTTCATTTAAAAATTCCGGTGTCAGTATGGCATTTCTCAATTCAAATTAAGTGGTATTCTGGGCGCGTATACGCGCTTATAACCACGAAAGGGTTAACGCATAAAGTAACTGATTGCTTAACATTTTTCAACTTTGTTGAAAAGTGTTTATAAATTCAGTTTGTCTCTCTGTTTGCCCATGATCGTTATGTTAACTACTTTGAAGTTGATAGTAATGAAGATCTCAATCACTTTAAAGTTGATAATAATGTAACCACAGCACTAATGAAAAATATACAAATTAGGCTTAATAACAGACAAATATATGCTACAATATATGATCGCAACATTTATGGGATACAAATACAGTGAAACCTCCAAATAAGGGACATTCCGAATAAGGGACACCTCTATTTAAGGGACAAAACTTCTGGTCCCAGTCCCTTGGTATAGGACGTGTAATGGATTTACCTCTGAATAAGGGACACTCGATTTAAGGGATAGTTGAAAATGAGATCAAAGGGACTGGTTTTTGCATTTCAGATAATGAAGCAACCTATGATGAAAATGAAAATACGGATCTTTGTGAATTTATCAAACAGACAGACAATCATATGCATGCAGAGGCATACGACACAATTGACGAGCATTTATTTACACCCAATTCTGATTTAACATCAGTGCGTTTATCCCCATTCAAGTAATGCTGAAAAATTTTGAGGATGGAAAATAAAATAAAATTATGAAAGATAGAACTTCACAGATGCTTTTAGGCTGTTTTCAAATCCAAAACTTTTGTGACATAGGATAAAATTTATTTTTATTCAGAAATGCCTGAAACTAGCAGGCGTTTTTGTCCAAAAACTGTGTAATCAAACTTTTTTTTGACAAACGCAATAGATTTTACAGAAAATATTGTCAAACTGAGCGCTTTGAACAGAATTTCCACGAGAACTAAGAATAACTACTTAGAAAGAGTGAAAAACGTATTTGTCACATGATCAAAATTGCTTATAACTCAATAGGTAATTTATTTACCAAAAAGGTGAAAACACAGTTCAATTGCAAATCGCCTCCATAGTCAGGCATTCTAGTTTTATACCTTTCCATTAAAAAATGAATTTGTAAATGTGTCAAATGTTTTCCGCTATCTGAGCACAACATTTGAGAGATTTATTGCTTTAAAATATGCAAAGCAGTTGAATACTTTTTTTGAAAATATTGTTGATAAGGAAGAGCTAAAATTTATAAGTATGTTAAATGAACATTTGAAATGTTTCTAGTGAAAAATTTAAATATGCAAAACATTTACTTTTGACTGATTACTTCAAGTAAAATTCTTTTAAATGTTTTAATACTTTTTGCATACACATAATTTGCATATAAAATAAAAATCAATAATTCTACAAATTATTTAATTATTTAGTAATCTATTGAAATTTTCATTTTATTACTTCTCTATTCCTTTTGTGTCTGATTAACGTAATTTATACACTTTGAGTACATTTAAACTTCACCTTTAATGATTCGTTATTTTTATTTCATTCTGAATGATTAATTAAAAATAGCTAACAAAACTCTGAATAAGGGACACCTCTATTTAAGGGACAAAAGTTCCGGTCCCATCGGTGTCCCTTATTTGGAGGTTTCACTGTAGTCCAGTAGTCATTACCATGCAAAGATAATTGAATCTGGTGTTTATTGTATCTGAAATTTGCATAAATAGTATAAAAAGCTTAAATTTGCGTAAATAAATAGTAACGTAATGTGCAGATTTTTCAAAAATCAAACCACTTAGAGAAAAATTGTAAGCTTATTCGAAACTGCGTAATAACTTATGTAGAACCAATTAATGCCAGTTCTGTAAAACAATCATTGTTGTCTAGTATTATCTAAAGCCCTACATGATTTCAGATCATGCATTTTTGCAACATAGAATGAATTGCACTATAAGTCTTCAAAACTTTGCTTAGAGTACAACCAAAACAAATATACTATAATAGCCGCTCGAAGTAAAAAGACATCTCTTGAGCTACTTTTCTTACAGACATTACTATTTCTGATGGCAACACCTCTTTTGTTATGCATATACAAAATGAGCAACGGTGAATGATGCAACCACACGAAATGTGTTCAAGTATGCTTATGGTATACATTTACACATTCACATGCATCCATTATTTATTAAAAAATGCAGTTAATTAACACGTTGAGTGTCACTTTAACTGACACTGAACTTTTTCGTTTAGGCCGCATAAGCCACCGGTGACTGACAGAAAAAAGTATCATATAAAACTAAAAAAATATATTGTTTTAAATAGTTTTACTAAAAAGTATAATCTTGTAATAAATAACAGTTAAGTAAGTTTAAAATAAATTACTTAAAACAATATGATTTTTTAATAGTTTTATATCATATTTTATACTTTCAATCATTGGGGACAAACGCAGCCTAAAGGAAAGTCTCAACAGTCTCATTCACTATGACTGACGTGGCACTCAACGTGTTGAAATTAGTGAAAAAATATTCGCAAATGTTGTCTAATCAACCTGTTTTACTTGTCACTTATGGCTATTTTGAGTCTAAAACATAAATTAACTAAAGTTTCGACATGAGGCTTCGATAGATGGCATTAGGTGTTCTGTAATCGGTTAGTCTTAGACCTACCCTCAGAAGTGGAATCGTCCCGTCCCGTTCCCTCCCTGAGATAGTATAAATGCCATTCTCTGATCGACTTCATTGCTCTTGTTCTCTTTTCGTTTCCGTCAAGTTATTATGATTTAAGTTATTATAGTTTAAGTTCAGATAAGATATTTAGTTTTTCGTTTATGATGTTTAAAGGAATGATTTTATTTATAATTTAAATTTAAGTTAGTTTTGAAAAGCTCCCGGTGTAATGCAATTCAATATTGTTTTTAAAGAAGTATTTTTATGATCCCCTTAATGATTTTAACAAAGTTCGCTTTGAATAGTAATCAACTGGATGCTGTTATGGAAATATTTCTAAATCAAGTTTACATGATTGATTAAAGTTTTAATAAAGAAAAGACTCTTCGATGCCTCTCAGATTCAACACAGTTTTATTACAGGTATCTTCCACAGCGTTGCTATAGTATCTCTGCATATAGCAGTATAATTATGAATTAGACTTGTATTGATACAGGCTAAGAGCAAAGATTGCAATGAAAAATAGCTTACACAGTTCTGTTGGTGAGAAATAGTTTTATAATAAATATTGCTATGGACAATAAATATTCTTTATAAGCGCACCTATTAAAGTTGATGACCTATGAAATAAAAGGCTGATCTTATCCTTAAGTTAATTAAGTTAATGCTATCCGTGTCTGTAAGATTAGTTTGATAGTCATAAATAGTCTCCGTGGATTTAACATTACTTTTCAAAAGTACCGATTTACATCACTATGGTGATAATCGTCTCTGTGCTTTTATGTTTAAGCTTCTTACCTCGAGTGTCATCATGGGAAATAATCTTGAATAGTATCTGTCATGGTCAATTTTATTAGATTTCCAGGACACATGGCTTTTAATCATTAGTGTTTTATTAGGCTCTAGATTAAAATAAATGGACCATCTCATTGTTTTGTGAATTATAAAAATGGTTTGAACGATGATTTTCTTCAAATAATTCTTACATGAAATTGGAACGTTTAAGGAGACATGTACATCTAACGCAATAAGGAGATTATTATTATTATTATTATTATTTTTAATCAATTCTTGTATCCAAAGAATTGTGGCCCCTCCATGTTCCCTTAATTTTCAACTCACTGATTTTTTTTTATGAGTCTCTAAAAAGTATTATATGTTCATTAAGACGGATTTTACTTTGTCGATAACCCGAAAGCAAGCTCTATGATTTAACAAATAAGCTTTCGAACATTTAGAAGAGTGGTCTCAAACACACTAGAACATGTTTGTTCTGTATTCGCACATATCCTATAAAAATGCTAATTTTACTTTCAATTTTGTTTGTTGAAATATTCATTTTTTTCAGGTTAATCCAAGCTAGTTGTTTAAATCATGTATATATTTTTTAAATCAAATATTTTTTTCATAATTTGCGCAATTTTCGATCATTTTTTCAAAAATGTATTAGAATTTAGAATTATTAAATGATTAATTTGATAAATTTTATTATGATTCACTTCATTAATATGAGAAAAGTATGAAAGATTTTATCTCATACTTCTCCTTAGAAATAAATACACTGATCAGACACTGAAGTGACCTGGTCAAATTTTTCCAGCCGAAACTCGAACTAAATGATTTTGGTGTTGGGGTTCTAAGTACTTACTGCAAAGAGCAATAAAAGCTATCTTTTAGGAAATGTCGAAAGTTCATTACGAAATGCACAAATTTTAAAAATAATAGACGACAATATATACTCTATTAAACTGAAAGATTGGAAATTATTTCCTATTGCGAATATCAAAAATTTATTGCAAACGTTGCAAAACACTAAAAGTGGAGTAAAAAAGGCGAAGAATTCAAAAATCACAGAAGACAAAATTTATTCCATTGGTTTCTCTAAAATATCAAAACCATATTCTTTCAGCAATTATCGAAAGAAGCTCTACGGAAAACAAAATAAACAACGAATAAAAATTTCGTAAACAAAAAAATATGTCATATTGGACTAAATTTTTTAAATCTGATTATTTTATGAATTTCAACAAAATACAAAAACCGCTGCACGGCTTCAGAATAAACTTTATCGAAAAAAAGACAAAATTTATTATTATTGAAATGAAATTTTAAAACCATTAAAAATCACATAAAACTAAAATATCTAAACAAAAAATTCAAAATTTGGCTTCAAGGGGTATAATTTCAGATATACGTCTACCTTCCTGCCAAATCAAGTTGCTGTTTGCCTATTGGTCGCTTCTGTAAACAGTACATAGGCATACAAGCATTTAAATTTATTATTGTAGAATAAAGTTACCTATCCACTTTAAGTTTCACTGAAGGAAGATACAAGTAATTTAGTAGATTACTGCCTATATCATAGTATAACTTTTTTCTTACTATAGACGATAAAGAATTGGTATAAATGTACATTGTAGGAAAAAGAAAAAAGAGGAAAAAAACAAAGGCGGTATTAATTTTAATAAAATTGTTTTTAAAAATTAAGAATAATGTCACACAGTTATGAAATTTTTTTTTGTAAATTATTTAGTTTTTCTTTCATAAAATAAATAGTTTTTTAATTTTATATTACAATGCAGCAGTTTAATCCTTTTCTTTAATCCTTTTAAGAGCAAAGTACTTGTATCCGCAAAACAGTGAAATCACTGATTGACACAAATAATTACAAGAAAGCTTATTTGTAAACAAGTAAAAATATATTTTCGCGTACTTAACCCTTTCGAGTCTGAATTTTCTTTTACGTTCCAAATTTTTTTTTTCTTGGCTTAAACATTAAAATGCAGTTTTCTGAACGGCAAAAATTAAGTTTTATTAAAATATTATAATTATTTAAGGAATTACATTATATACTATTAATAATACAGTGGTCTTTCAAGGAACAATTTATCATTTACGGGTATTCCATTATTAGTACAATACGCTGAAAAAGATAAATATAATACAATTTCAAATCAAAATTTTGAAAGATATATGAAAAATGTAAAAGATATATTTTAAAATATGCAATTAGCAGTAAATATTCGTAATTGATACTCAATTTACTCTTCTAAACAGAAAAAAAAGGCAAGTTAAGTTTGCAAAGAATAAAATAAAAATAAGATTTTCATTTGTTGGTATATTTGGTGACCTCTCTTATTTGGTGTGAAAAGTTTTCAAGCAATTTTTGTTACCATGAAGATATAAGTAGACATTGCATTTTCAAAAAAGATGTTTTTCTAAAGTTATATCCTCTTAAGGCTACAGTGGAATCTCAAAACTATTTTTTTTTAATTTACAATGAATTTTTTTAAAGATTTCTGGAAATAATCATAATATATATCTCTTATTTCACATTAAAAAAAAATATATTCAATAGTTCAGTCATTCTGAGAAAAACAGGTTTTAGTAACTACAGTGGTTATAATTGCTTAATACTTTCCGACTGACAAAGAAGCTATTAAGGGATATAATATCATTTCTAGTTTATATGTAAGTGTTCTATGTTTTTATGGTAAATTCACATAAAATATGTGGCTTCAACAGTAATTCATGCAAAGGACGTGAAGTATCTGAATTTAAAAAAATCTTCTCAAAAGTAACATTTTGTATTTTCTAATGAAATTTTTTCAAATTTTACTAGAAATATTCATGGTATAAATACCTCTTATTGTACAAATTTTTGTTAAATATATTAAATATTTTTAATATTTTAAATATATTAATATTTTTTAATTTACGCTAAAAAGATTGGGGACAAAAAGCAATTAGTCTAAATCATAGGTTCCCAACCTTTCATGGACCACCGCCCCCCTTAGAAGAAAAAAATCTTCCAACGCCCCCCCCCCTTCCCTAATAGTTAATTATACCAATTAAAATATTGTTACATATTATCAATACCTATTTTTTGTTTATTTACTAAATATGATGAAAATAAGCATATTGAATCATATAATTATAAAATCTTACATATAAAATTTCATATACTATTTTTATAAAGAAAAGCAAACCATGCATTGATATAAAATTGGAAATATGCAAAATATTAAAAATAATACAGAAAATAAAACACCAAATTTTCCTATATTGGAAATATAACTCTTTGAAATGATGTCATGAGCATAAACAGAAGCTTCGCATCGATTTGAGAAACTGTAAATAACATAAACTATTATGTTTGAAGAGAATGGAGTGTATTTTATATGGTGAGAAATCCGTCCGAATAGTTTATAATGTTGAATATCTGTTTTCCATGGATGCAATGAGGTTGTCGATAAGAGTTAAGGAATCCTTTCTTAAAAAATTTTCCTAAACAAGCACTTACATCTTATAAGTTATTGTGATGACAAAGTTATAGTTTCTGACCCCAACAGTATCCTAGAAATTGCAATATTCTCAATAAATTGGGTTTAAAACTTTTTCTAGAAAAAAAAATGTTTAATTTGTGAAATTAAATTGTCGAATGTTTTAGAAATTGTTCATAACGAGAATATTATATCTTAAAAGTTGCCACCAAAAAAAAAAGATTTTAAATTTTTAGTCATATCAACATCAAAGAATTCTCAATTTTAGAACTTTTTTTGCTCGTGTATTGATGGTGATTATTGTTCCTACGCAAAATATAGTATATTTTGCAGAAAAAAATGGTTACCAACATTTTTTACTCACATTTTTTTTAAATCGACCGGGTACTCCCAATGATAACGAAAAACACACAAACGTTAATGCTTTATAGCATAGAAATACAGAATCAAAAGCTATTTTTCTCCTATTATATACACATAAATTATCTAATTAGTGCTAGCAGATGCATTTTTAAATATACATAGATCAATATAATGCTTCATTTTTCTTTTATTAGTAATTCTTAGTATTCATTTTTCATTTATTTGTATTATTCAGTAAAAAATTCACTTTCTTAAGCCCGAATTACGTCAAACTTTTTATAAAAGTGCCCAAGTCCATATAACAGCGAAGTATTGTGAAGAGTATTAAATACAAGGTAGTAAAACACTTAACCAAACGCAGGTAATAAATCGCCAAATAGTGTTCTTTTCGCCCCCTCTCGAAATGCATTTTTTCCGTACATTTAAAAAACACGATTTTGAGTCATCTTATTTAAAATTGAAATAAATAAATAAGAGGAAGCAATAATAGCATAAGTCAAAACATTTTATTTAAGCATCAAGGAATTGTATCGTAGTTACATATGTGGAAAAAAAGCTGCTTTTGGCCAAAAACGTTGTCTTCACTAAATTTGAATCCGATTAAAAAAAGTACCGTGATTAATTAAAATGTTATAGGCAGAACTGCCAAGTCTCCGGCGTTTTGGATACCAGTATTTTAATACAGAAAATGTTTTATTAAATTGGAACATTCTGCGGATTTAAAAAATAACTTTTCCTATAAGAAAATTCTGCTGTGCAATAAGCGGGGGCTTGGCATCTCTGTATAGGAATATTTCGTAATCTACTTTTTAACCTTAAAAAAAGCATCGACCATTTTTCGGGTACAAAAAGTATTGCTAATTGTTCCATTTTGCATATAAAGTACTGATTGTAATATTGATACATCTATGGTGATAAATTTCCAATAATTTTTCAAATCCCATTTATTTCATTAAAAATATAAATCTCTTATTCATTTAGTTTAAAATAAATGGCTTTTAACTAGTTTCATAATACTTTTGAAATATCACTTTTCATTGGCCATTTTTTTAAAGCATTTAGAAAATGGTTGTTGTTTTCAGTCAAATATAGACTTTGGTCTGTCCGCATTTTATTTTATTATTATTATTATTTATAAATGGTGGAAAAATATTCATACTTAATCCATAACGTACATAATATATGACTCTGTTATTACATAAGTCACCTTTTTATTATCATAAAAATTATGTTTTTACTGAATTTTATTAACTCAGTAGGAAAAATTTTGTGCTTTGAGCAATAAATGTCCGCATTTCATTTATTTGGCATTTATTTTAACAAAATTCTTTGTATTTAGAGGAATTTTTATTTAAATAGGAAATCCAAATGTCGCTGTTAATAAAGAAGAAAGTTACAAAAAAAAGTTACAAAACGAGTAGACCCATACTATCAAATATGGAAAAACGACGAATCCAAAAAAGACGTCGTATGAAATATCATCTTTTAAAGCAAAAAAAACGAGGTCTGATTGTCGAGCATACTGATTACAAAATGTGCATTACATAAAGAAAAAAAAATTACCGCAAATATTGATTTTTTTTTTTTTTTTTGTCGTTTGTGCAGTTTTGGTTTCAAAAGGTGCGCTATGTTGCAAAAAGATATAAGCGACTATGAAAACACACTTGTTAAACGTTCATGCTCAGTTTTACAAATAAATATGGCACATATATGCCCTATACACACCGAAGTACCTAATTGGTGCCAAATGGCGTTCAGTTGCCTAACATGCTGGTTATCATATAAATGTTATAATAAATTGTTTGTTCTAAAAATATTATCATTTATTGATTGTTATTTCGTTTTTTTAATAACAGAAAATGTTTCGTTTATTCCTTTTTTTTTTCATTTTAAAATAAATAAATAACGTTATTATAGCATGCTATATGTATCTGGTAATCAAAACTATGTTTTCGCCTAGTTGGCATAAAAAAAATCTCGCCAAACCCGGTGCTTATATCTCTAGTATATTATCTCAAGTATTTTATTTATGTATACTATAATTGTTTTTACATACCACGTACTTCTTCTTGTATATAGAAATAGGTAAGTGGCTCCTTTATGCAGTATAAATTGTATAAATCTTTAAAAAATAGCCCCCGTTGCCCCTTTTTGGATCGAATAATAATAAAAAAAATCAATGTCTAATTCCAGTATTGCTCCCAGGTATGCATACATATTCCAAATTTCAAAGTTGTATGCCAACAGGAAATAGATAAAAAATGGGAAAAGATGTCACATATGCACCAGAGTACATAATTGGCGTCAAAATGGCATTATTTTACCTGAGATGGTAACACGGCTTTATTTATTTAATATTTGTTTATTTACTCATAAAATGATTATTTACTTTCATTTCCTTTTTTTAATTATATAAATTTTTATTTTTATAGTTATTAATTATTATTATTATTTTATTTACTGTAAGTTCTTTTTGAAAATAGAAAATAATTTAAAAATGTGCATGTAAGCGTTATTTGAAAACGAAGTTTACGTCAAATGGGCTTTGAAAAAAATTGCGCCAAACCCGATGCGCTTGTGGTATCCGTGCCGAAAAATTAATGCCCAGAATTGACTTCCACACACAAACAAAATATAAGTTAAAAGAAAACATGCAATAAAAATAAAGGGAAAATGATGTCATAAAAGAAACTTTTTATTTTAAAACGTAATTTTTTTTCTAATTTTCACACGCGATATATATATAACATTATTTTAGCAATCAAAAAATGCTATTAAGAGATTATCACAAAATCTCAAATCAAAGTTTTTATGACATTTTTTAATATAAAAAATAACAGTTTTATTTTCCTGCATGATTAAATTTTAAAATGTTTTATTGCATTCAATATTTTTGAGTACGTAAATGATTACTATTTACTCTATGTACTGATTCGGTTATCTACGAAAATATCCAGCCAGTGAAAATCACGCGCACCAAATTTCTGTGACGTATGCAAATAAATTGTGCTTTTTTATCAGTTTTTTTAATATAACTTTTAAACTATTTGGAATTAATTTTTAAAAGTAAGTGCATTCACCAGATTACTTTCATAGGTACCTTCTGGTACAAACAGGATCGAAATCCGACAAGTACTTTTTGAGATTTGCTTGACGAAAGAATTTTTTTTACTTTTAACATCGTTACGTACTCTGAGTATAAGACTTCGCTTCGATCAGACAATTAAAAATATTAATAAGATGTTGCGGCTGATGGAAATTTTACAGTTTGTTAATGTCGGGTTCCAATTTTGTTAACAGCAGTCGTAAATTACCATTCAATGAAGCGCAGTCTATTTCTTTTCTTAGCCAATAAATTAGATATCGCATTGAATCTATACTTTGCTAAATAAGATTACGGAAAATCAATTAAAATTTTTTTGTAATTTTGCCCACAACTCAGGGTAGAGAACTGGTATAAATTTCTGAAGCCAGAACTCGTAGTATTCAATTCAAAACGTTACTTTTTGTTCTTCATTAGTTCTAATTTCTATGAGTTCCTCTTCTAAATTTGATGATTCTGTTGTATCTGCATTTGCGAAAGAATCTAAAATCCAATTTAGCATGTCCATGTTTAAAATGTCCTGGAATTGCTAAATAAAATCAGTAAGAAGAGAAACCAAGTGTTTCACTAAGTTGGTAAATCTTCCTGCTTTGCAGAGACTGCTGCTAATGTAGAAAAAAAGTTGTATTCACCTCTACCTAGATTTTTCTTGAACATAACAAATTTTCTCATAAAAGCGGCTATGACAGTTTTTTGTTTAAATGAAATTTAATTCATCATCCTGCAATTATAAATTGATTTAATTGCATTTCTAAACAGGTCTGTCAAATGAACAATGTTACTTTTGGATGTTATCAGCTTTTCGCGAAATTTTTCATCTCTGTTTTCAGTGAAGTCCAGTGCTGAGTCAAATAGATTTTTTAAAAATGATTGAACATACAAATGACAAATACCTATCGAGACCAACGAACTTCTGTGTGCAAGAGTGAGCAATTGTAATGTTCTTCATTTTCATTTTTAAAGTTTGCCAAATAATCTATCATGCAAAGAATTGCTTCTAATCTTATTCACTAATAACGTAAT
This sequence comes from Maratus speculifer, assembly GCA_964019185.1. NCBI lineage: Eukaryota > Metazoa > Arthropoda > Arachnida > Araneae > Salticidae > Maratus > Maratus speculifer. The sequence goes on from OZ025291.1 coordinate 134,575,240, forward strand.
AAATCGACATATACAGACGTTCATTCAGGTATTTGGCAATCAAATGCTGATGATGAATAACACAATGCACACTGAGTACATTTGGTACTGCTTCTTCGAAATGAGCTATGATACCCTGTCAATGCTGGAGCATCATCAGTAGCTGCTGACAAAATGTTATGAATAGGAATTGAATCTATCGATTCTCCCTTTGTATCAGTTACCAAATTTCTAGCAAATAATAACTTTCCACAATTTTTTCTTCGTTTATGAATTGGACATATGATAAGAGTAGTGCTTCGTTATTTGGTGGTGTTGATTCGAGGTGAATGGAAACATTTCAAGTCTTTAAGTAATTGCAGAATGATATTTCAACTCTTTAATTATTTCATCTATTCTTCTTTGTACTGAATTATTACTTTTGAGGGATTTTTTAATGATATCTGACGGTGTTTTATGATGAAAAACAGTTATTACCTGTTTGACTTCCAGCAAGATTAATACCTCGCTAATTGTGTGTGGTTTCCCGCTTTTTCGATTAACAATGTTATATTATGTATATATATGAAGCCCGCAGTTCATCATCTTCTTATGTAGAAAACAACTCAAAAAAGGTTTTATATAGTTCACTGTTCTAAATATTTCATTTCCATGGCTTAAAAATAAGATAAATCTTTGTATTTTTAATCAGCATGCATTTTGCTCAAATGCTTTTGTAATCTAGAAGGCTTCATAGCTTCCTTTCAACTTCTTAAAACTTTAAAAATCTCAAAAATAAATTAAACACATAGGTAATGATTTCTTTGTTGGAGAATGCGTAAATCCATATTTCAAATGTTTAATACTATACTGGCGGAATTTTTTTCTTAAATTCAAACATTTTAAAATACAAAATTAGTCACAATTTAAATTTAAATAGATTTACTTTGCAACATATTTATACAAAGATATGTATAAAGGCTGTAATGTCTTTTATAGCTTTTATTCAGAGTAAACGAATTTCTTGAGCTGGTTCAAACTATAGTTTGTTTAAAAACCTCTATTCAGGCATAAGTCGCCATATTTCCAACATTTTTCGAAATGCCGGTTTAAAAAAAAAAAAAAAAAACCTTCTAGTTATTAATTTTTTAGTGAGCTTAATATAACAAATTCTGCACTAATGATCTTGATATTATTTTGATCAATGCGTTTTCTACTAAATCAAAAGGTTAAATAACATTTTTATTTCATCAAACACGACAAAATCAAATTATTTGTCGCTGCGAGAATGAAAAAATTCAGCGTTCAGAGCATCAGCTTATGCAACCCAAATAGCATTTCTCTTGACCACAAACAAGCCCAAAGAAAGTATCGCACGCCATTAGTTCGAATGAAAAATTGTTTCTCGCTGCAAGCTGCGACAGGTAATAGTAGTTCCCAGTTCTAGGATCGTTTTCATAGATTTTCATTTAAAGCTATATTTAAGATTTTTATCATCGCCCATGCAACACCGGGGAGACGTGTCAACCAGTTTCATTATATTAATTTCTTAAATAGTTAGGAACGTCATGACCGCCCCCCTTGACTGTCTTAACGCCCCCCATTTTCCTCTGGACCCATCACCGCCCCCCTGGAAGTCTCCAGCGCCCACTTGGGGGCGGTACCGCCCCCGTTGGGAACCTATGGTCTAAATACATTGTAAACAAACGCTTAAAGAAACAGTTAAAAGTTACAGTTAAAGTATTGTTTTGCGAAATCACATAATTAATAATTTCAGTGCAAAATAATAACATTTTGTATGGTAAAACTAAAAACTAGGCTAAATTTTACGGATGTGAATCGGCAAAAAAGTAAACAAAGGGGCGTGGCACAATCAGCTGGTTGGACAAAAATGCTTCTAACTCCAGTAAAAACAGTCGAAATTGAAAAATTCTTTTTGTGTTCAATAGCAGGGAGTTCATATAATGTTATTATGCTAAAAATGAAAATTCGACAATTTGAAAATTTTTTGCGATTTTGAAAGTCCACTGTAGCTTTAATTTGCACCTTGCTTCTCTCTGTCATATGGCCTGTATTATCATATCTTACAGCCTCGATTGGACGAAATGATGATTCAACTTTTTCATTTTTATAAGGAATAGCGTGATGGGTGAATTACTTGGACGATCATGTTTCACGGAGATTGTAGTTTGGTTTTTGAAAGCCAGCGTTTTCAACTAATTTTCGACTTTCAAAAAAAAAAAAAAAAATTATAGGTTAATAATATTGCATAACAGTATTACAAGACAAAAAGAAAAAGAAATAGTATTATAAAACAGAAATATCCAACTTAATATCTCTTAATTTGGCCCTTACGGGTACTTGTTGGTTAAGTTGATGATGAGCTGTTATGGTTGTAGCTCAAAACGCGTCCTACTTTATTTTTCATTTTACGGTGATTTTACAAAGTGTTTTACTTTTTTTATATTCAACTTAAGTTTCTACAAATTTCATTTCTAAAAGTTAATAAATACAATGTGCATATTTTAGTAAAATTCATTCCTTTAAAGACCACTGTACTACTAATAGTACACATATTCAAAGATTGATAAATCATAACTTTTGAATGTTTTTGATTGCAAAAATTACATCAAACATTAGCTACAATAACTTATTTTGCGAAAATAATTTTAAATAAAATTATTTATAATATCAATAATAAGAGCAAATAAAAAAAAATTCCCTGCTTGACGGGCATTTGAAATTTTATCCATCTTGAATGAGTGTTCCTGGATGTGTAGGGTTATCTTTTAGCGAAAAAATTAAATACACGCTTTCAAGAGGAGTCTTTAAAATAGAATATGAGGCTCTTTGAAAACAATTACTAAATACCGGAAAAATATGTTAGTTGAAAGATGATGTAACTAGTAGTAATACATTAGATCCGAAAAAGTTAATAAAAGTGAAATTTACTTAAATTTCTAGTGCTAATATGACAAATAGGGATTAAAATGAGTTAATTCCATAACTGCATCACCGCCCTTCAAGGGGTTAACAATAACTGGAGATGAGATCGAATAATTTTTTATTCGATAATAAACCATATTTCCAATAGAAAATATTTTAAAATTCTTGTACTAATTTCTTTTATATCCTAAATTTTCTTGAAACACAATTTCGTATCCTAAATTCCAAGTAAATAAAATATAAAGAAACTGAATATTTGTTACAAATGTTTTAAAAACCCACTCTCTGTGTATTTTAAACTTATATATTTTCCACCTTCAGCAAAGGGAGTAATTTTGAAAGTAATCAGTCAGTCTGTTTTATCAAATTTTCAAGGACATGTTTTTAGTTCGTTCACGCAAGTTTTTGGGATAAAATTGGTTCTTTTATGTGAAATATATTGACAACAGTTATTAAACTTTTTATAGTATAAATATATTTGTTCAGGTTGTTAATTAATATTGATTCATATTCAAAATTCATTTAGTGTAGTTAGTAATATATTGGTGCGTTCTTTCTCTTCATTGATAAATATAGTTAATTTATAAATCGTTGTCTGTTAGAGGTTAGTAAAGTGTTTCTTTTTTTTACCTTTTAAATTTTGTCATATGAATTTCTGTTTACATCACGATAGTTATTTGGGAAAAAAAGTTACGAAATTTTTATAGGGTCCCTCGATGACGTAGGGTGTATTAAGAAAACTAAAATTATATATATTTCAGACTGTTTACACGGCTGAAGTTTCAGAATAATTCCTCATGTATTTTTCTATATGTTTAACAAAACGACTAAAATCGCAAGTGGCCAGTAACCAATGACGCTATAGTGTATAACTTATTTTGTACAGCAAATTTCGTAACAATTCAACACACGTTCTCAAGATATCGTGTAGCAGTTCAGCACACGTTCGCAAGATATCGTGTGCACAATGATTTACGGAGTAAAGAAAAAAAAGTTTTTTAACTTCAGTAATACACAAATTTCGTAAAAGTCTTATCAAATTCTAATGGTAACGAATTATAAAGCAAAATCTGTTTAATCAATAGCCAACATTTCGTGTTCATACATAAAAAGGTTTTAAGATAGACTAATTCCAACCTTGAATTTTTTCGGTAAATTTCATTTCGTTTAAAATGTGCAAGATCTCTTAATTAATTAAGCTTTATTTTTGGTTAAAATTGATTTCAGTAGGAATAATTTTTTAGTTAATTTTAGACATGTCTTACATTAAATAATTAAATATCAGATAGAAGCAAATTACGTCAGTATGACTTGTATTTTAATGTATCTTTCTAATGACTTAAATTTTAAACAATTTAATAGGCAGAATCAAATAAGTTCATATCCGTAAAATGGCGAAAGGGATAGATTTTTTTCAAAAATACTTATTAAATTCTAACAGTGCACTCTAATCAACTATAACAAAAAAGAAAAATTTATGCGTCAAGCTGGGATTATGAAGCACTTTCCAACTCATTCCGAATAATGTAAAAAAACTGCACCGTTTAAAAAATTAAAATATCACATCTCATTTCACCATATGGAAATGTATAACGCATGTCAAAACTAAATTTAAGCTCATCCCATCGACAATCATAAAGTTATTTGACTTTTTTAGCAGCCCTGTTTATGATATAGAAATTTGTATCTGTTAACAACATGCATTCCAAAATTTACTTCATTTAAGAGATATATGTATTTTAGTTAAAAATTCCCCTTCAGCAATTTCCTGGTATGCGAAGACTTGTGCAGCCCTGCATATGAAATATAGAATTTATATGTAAACAGCAATGTGCAAAAAACTAATTAAATTTAAAAGTGAATACCGAATTTTAAAACGTACTCTCCAGCAATTATTACGCAAAACTGATTTATTTGTGTGTCCTTGTAAATTAATAAAAAATGCTATGAGGGCTCTGTTTTAATGTGATCATAGGTAAATTCAGTTATATCAGTTTCTATACATTTGAAATAGCATAATGGCATTAAAATACTCTTCAAACGAATTTCTTTCTTATAGTACTCCCATAAATCTCCCTACCATAAAGTAATCGAATTCATTTGAGTGTCGTTGTAAATGAACTATTAATCTTACATACTTGATATTCAATACCAAACATGCTTTGGTTACCCTAAATAAGTTTTATCAACTTCATGAAAGTCCGAGCACATTTACCGGAGTTAGAGCTTGGACAGGCAGACAGATAAACGGATTGTAAGCACTTTACAACTTTGCTAGAAAGTGTTACAAATGAAAAGATTTTTGCGGTTTATCAAGACAACTATTTCCAAATGATGCTTTTCTCAAAAGAAAAATCTACTGAAAAGATTTTAATAGAATAAATTAATCAGGGATATTTCTATCGTTTATTTTTTTATTCTACTATATATTTTCTAATAATTTATTTTTTTATATGTTTTTGAAATGTTACTGGGAAAGGTTTAAATATGTTGCTATTCTCAAATGAACATTACGTATAATTCTTTCACACTAGATAGATACCTTAAAGAGAGTTATGTGTAAGCGATTTTCACCAAGGGAATTAATTCTGCATGTAATCTACGATCTCAGTTTCATTAAGTTTCCAATGACCTCATTCATGTGTAAACGAAGTTCTAAATCAGAAGTTTTTAACCAGTACGCTCTGGGACACGATACGCCTAAAAATAATTCATTCTAGTTCTATCAAAATTTTTATTGAATATTTATCATTTCTTTTAATGCAATAGTGATTTAATTACGATTAAATTTTTAATACATTGGAGTTTGCAGTTCTCTCATATTACTATTATTACTACTTTATTATCCCATCATACGCAGTACAGGGTAAATCTTGTAATCATTTTGAAAATCGAAAAAAGTTCTTTGTTGAATTTACGCGTTTCAGACAATGAAAATATTTTTATTATATGTATATTTATTTATATTATGTACATTATTATATTATTATATTTATATTATTTATTAATAATATATTATTTATATTATTTTATGAATATATATTTATCTGAAAAATATTTTTAGAGTAAAAAATTTGGCGTCCGTATGTCTGTGTGTCTCTCTGTAAACCCTCTATCTCCCGAACAAACTGAGACAGAGGCTTTAAATTTGGTGTGTATTTAGTATGTAATAATGGGAAGAAGCCTACTGAATTACAATAAGCCCGATTATCCGGAACTACTTTTTTTTATTCTTGAAATTTTCGCTCTGATGAAAGATGCGTAAAAATTTTCGATTTTCTTTTATTATTATTTTAAGCAGTACTGTAAAAGACAATAAAAAAACATTTTTTTTTCCATGAAGATTGAAATCGATCGAATAAATAGTTGTCGAGATATTATCCTATTTTTCACACTCTTCTATTTTTCATGATCATGTATTTCACTCAAATTTCAATTCAAATATGTATTCTAATTTGAAATGAGACATTTCATCCTAGTCAGTAAACTTTAAGTAAATAGATTTATCATTTTTTGGAGTTATAAGGATGTTTCTTTTACTACTTTGATTATTACGTCAACCAAAAATCTATCTCCAAACTATAAGATTAAATGCCAAAAATGACTTATTGTAAATGCCACTTGCACGTGCCATTGAATACGTTACATGTGTTATTATATCATAACTGATTTTTAATTGGACGTTTAAATTGTATTTTTATTAATCTTTTGCTAATTTATTCGTCTTTCTTTATTTAAAATAAAAATTATGTCAATTTGTATAATTTACGAGTAGTTTGGCGATTTATATAATTTATCGAAATGGGTCGATTGGGTAATCAAGTGGTACCCGCAATTCCGTAATAGTGTGTCACTGTGAATTAAAAATATTTAAATATACATTTATATTTTATTTTGAAATTGCAAGGCATTTTTAATACTAAAAAACATGTAAGATGAAAAATTTAAAAACAGTAACAATACTTTTATCGAATTTGTTTACATGTTTTGACCTAATCCGAGCTATTTTTAAAAATAAACAATTAAAATATTTCAAAATTGTGATTTAATGATATAAAACGTCATTCTTCAATTTTTTATGTAGTCTTTCGGATCATGCACGTGATTTGTAATTTTACCTTGTATATTTATTTCCATATTATTAAATATAGAATAACTCGAGCTATAATTCTGACAAGTTAAATGATTTTGCTTCATCACATATTTGTTTTTTGAGCGTTAGAATCCCTACAGTTTCTCTTTTAATGGATGAATAATATAATTTGGACGGAAAGTTTATCTTACTTTTATTGAAATTTACTAGCAGGCTATGCCCGCTTCGCTGGTCCATATTTACAAACGAACCTTGACTCAAAAAATTTTTATTTTAAAGCAGTATAGACCACCCTGGAATGTTCTTCCGTATTGCTGAAAATCAAGCCAACTCCATTGCAATATTGTACTATTGTAAGTCTTGGCGAAAATTTGGACAATTAAGCACCATCTGTTTTATTTTATCATTTACAGTAGAGTTTCGTATGAACATGAGACCGTTATGACAACAGGAATCAAAATGTTCTCGAGTCATCACACTATTACATTAGAGGCATTGCAATGATTAGCGAGATTGATTATCAAACTCTATTAACTTTCGGATTCTACATTATCATTTCTTAGTTCTTAAAATCCCGACATCTGAACTTGCATTATGTGTAGTTCTGGTAGCCTACATACAATGTCATTTCATGTTACATTTTTTAATAAACGTCCTCTTCTAGCAGGCTCACTGTAGTTTCCTATCTACCTTAATCTGTTCCAGCAAGAATACATAGAGTAAAAAATGTAAAGAATTATTGACAGATAAAGAAGAGTTTTTGTTTGTTTGTATTTATGACGGCCATTTATCTACATGTGGGATATAGGCCCTAAGGAAAGGATGCCCTCCGTGGGGGTGGCAGACGATATTGTTACAAATGTACCAGACTTATTTCATGTTTGTCCTCAAATAAATGTGAAATTTACGATCATCCATTATTGGTATTTAATGTTATAGCTTGACGATAGTTTTGTTCGACTACTTGATTATTCCGTCGATCAATTTCGCCAAATTATACAAATGGACATAATTTTTATTTTAAATAACCAAAGAATCAATAAATTACTAAAATGTTAATAGAAATACAAATAAACATCGAATTAAAATTGGTTGATGAAGTAACAATTACGTATAACAAATTTAATGTCAAATGGTCGATGGGATTATCAAGTATTACCAAATTATATAAACAAATTGTATAAACAATAATATTGCCAATAATATGTAGGGCAGGTGTCATCTACGGATCCCGTTGGCGCGATTGCAGCAAATTGCGATTTTATGCCTCACGTGGTAATCCGGTAATAGTTGATTATTTTTGAGTAAATTATTTCATTATTTTTCTTTTCTCTTTTAAAATTATATAAATTGTTTTGTTCCATAATTATTTATTGACTTAGTTTATTATTATTATTTCCTTTTTAAAATAATAGAAAATAAAAAAGAGTAATATAAATGTAATTGGTATTTGAAAACGCAGTGTTCTCCAAATTGGCATCATAAAAAAAATCACGCCAAGGTGATGCGTGTATAAAAGTGGAAAAATGTTTGCAATAATATAAACAAAAAAAAACGTAAACAAATAATTAAAAATTCGCCATTTCGATAGGTTTTCAAAATAACATCAAGCTTAATTCTCCAGTCGGGCAGCAATAGTAAATTTTCTTTTCTTCGTCTGTTTCATAATAAAAAAACATAAATTTAATAACTTCTAATTAAATAATCTGACTAATTTTCTGTAATCGGATTTATGATCTAAAAGTATCCTTAATACATAAACAAAACAGTGCAGTTGTCATGTACGCGCTGAGGTCGGCGCGATAATTTTTTACACTAATTTGGCGGAAAAATCGTTTTCGAATACCAGTTTCATATAGATATTTAAATTATTTTCTATTATTTAAAAAATAATAACAATTAGTATTTAAATAATAAGTATAGAACAAAACAGTTTACATAATTTTAAAGAAGAGAAAGGAAATAAAAAAACATTTTATTAATAATTAAATAACAACAGTCGGGTTGCCATGCCAGGCAAAATAACATTAATTTAGTGTCCATTAGTTACCTCGGTGTGTATATGATATCTGTGCAAACAAAACTTCCGATAATGTAATAAATGACGTCATATTTATTTTCCTTTGAATTTTTTTTATTTTAATTTTTCACGTGGATACTGTTCAACTAAAAATTAATTGCCGAGGAGAAATTATTTTCCATATTTTGATTTTTTTGGCAACGGGAAAGAAAATGGTTATTTTTTATCGGAAAAATTTTAATTGATTCTGTATGAAAAATAATGAAATTTTGAATTATTAAGGAAAATATTTGAATAAATCAATTAAAAATTAGCCTATGTTCACCGGAAATAGTGTAGCTATCCAACGGTGAAAGAATTTTTCAAAACCGTCAAGTAGTTTCGGAGCCTATTCAATTCAAACAAACAAACAAACAAACAAACAATCAAATCTTTCCTCTTTATAATATTAGTATAGATTACGATTGTTTCTTTTTTATATAATCTTTTGAAGACTGCGTGAAATGCAAACTGTTCAATAAAAATGTGTTTACTTTTTTTTTTTTCACTTTTCATGTGATATCTTTTAACAAGTAAAGAAATTATACCAAAATTCCCGTTTGAGAAAGCTGGTTAACACATTCAGAAATATTTCCAAAAAGTAGTGGCAGCAAAAAAATTTTGTTTTCAAAAATGCTTTTTTTAATTTTAAAAAGAAATTGTTTTGAGGTCTTCTAAAGATTAAGACCATTTTTCGGACTCACGGGTCAATCGAAAAACATTTTTATATAGTTTCGTTCGCGGTTGTATTATATTTTCGTATATTAAGAAACATTCAAACATTCAAACATTCAACTTTTGTTTTTCTAGTGTACGTATGAAGTCCACAATCACAAGAGAGATATTAAAGTTACTTACCTATTTTTCAAGTTTCATCATGGGAAATAATCCTGAATATAATCGGTCACGGCCAATTTTATTAGATTTCCAAGGCCAGACGACTTTAAATCATTCGTGTATTACGAGGCTGGATTGAGGTAAATGTATCTCTCTGTTCGATTTGTTCCTTCATAGCTGTTATAACGATCTCAATGATGACTTTTTTTCTCTCTAGAAAATTTTCAGTGAATTATAAAATGAAAAAAAGGACTTTTTATCCAGTTAAGTAATTTTAATTTCTATTACATATCTCATAAATCTTTCTTATTTTAAAATCTAACGAGATGTTTTATAAAAGCATAAAATTTGTTTGGATTACTTCATTAATTAAAAGCTTAAAGTCGTTTACATGCAGTTTCTATATTTTTAATGTGGTCTAGCTCCAGTAGCAAAAATGTTTCAAAAACAATTTTTTATCATATGAAACAGGTTGGAAATTGTACATCAAGAATAGAAAATGAGGTGTGTTCATACAATAAGGAAATTTTTAAAATATTCACATCTTGGTGTAATAGTATACAGTATTTCGGATACAGTAGAGTATCAGAAGTCTTTTGTATATCCCTGTAAATACTATCTGCTATCTATTATACAGGAAGTAACTTGTAGTAAACTTCAGCAACGTATACCAGTTTCATAAAATGTGAAATAGTTTAATATTCTTAAAACCAGTTCCAAAACAATGTCCCCCCTGTACCATTGTCCCTGTAAAGAGCCGCCTGTGGCCCTGTAAATTAATATCAAATATTTTTTTGCACCACAGACTATACAGAATGTATATTTTAGTATATACTTCATACATTCATATCAATATTATTATGTTCGAAACAGTGTAACACCATTAGAATGCACTTGAAACCATTTTTTCCCCTTTGACTACAATGTAACAGAATGCCTTCGTTCGTCCCTGTAATTGAACTATGTATCTGATTTTCATAAAATTTGAAATGACTCAACAAAATTATGCAGCAATTATGTATTTTAAATTTTAAATGACAGTACAGTATAAGACAGATGGAAGGACTGAATGACGACAATAGGTGCTACGTATTTACATAATTACGAACGCACTTAAAAACTTGAATTGGCTTATTAAATATATAGCATACGTCAAAATACTTATTTTTAAATAAGTAGCAAAATTTCAATTTGTATACGGTGGATTATATGTTGCAATATAGGAAAACTTTTTTCATACATAATAAGTAGAATTTCAAAAATTTCCTTTTTATAATGATCAAAATTTACAATGTTTTGATGCTTTGAATTGTATGTGTTTTTGTTGTTTTCTGGTATTAAAAATCAAAAAATCTGTTTTACTGACGGAAAATGCTCAAAATTCATAAATATACTTCCATAAGAAAAAGAAAGCATCATAACTCGAAACTTTCTAAATATAACTTACTGAAACCACAGATAAAGAAAATTTATATTTCGTAATTTCTTGTAATCTCTCGTAGCATTATCTAAGTATGAAATGTGACAATTTTGCACTGTATGTATCATACATAATACAAAAAAAAATGAAAGAGTAGATGAAAAATGCATTATTTTTCATCAATCAGGCTCAACTTTCAAAAGTTGAGCCTGTTGTTTTTCTCACATTCAATAGCAATAACAAAAAAACCATGCATCAAACCATGGCCAACAAGATCTATACGTCCCATCTATTTGAGATTAGTGTATGAAGCTTCCCGCCAGAGGACTCTGATACCCTGCCCAAGTTATTCTGACCAATCGTGCAAACCCAGAACCGAAACAATGATCATGTGCACAGAACAGAAACCAGCTTAAACGATACTAATTTGAGTAGGGTTTGCGCAACGTGGTCCAATGAAATGGTTTAGGGTTTGAAGCTGAACCCAGCTTCACTTTTTTGGCGGTTTTCAGCTAAATGCGCAGGCCGTTATATATCTAGTTGGCCAAGGTCAAATATAGATAATTAAGCACTATTTAACACTCCCAGAATACTTAAAACAAATAAATAAATAAAATAATCGCCGTTCAATAAGGTTCGCTTAACACATCTGAAATCTCAATTTCAGAAATCATTATTAATAGTAAATTATACAAACAATTTTCTGGAGCCTTACTTATGATTTATACTTTTGTATATATAATATGCTAAAATTAAATTCAATTTTAGGAGACACAAAGCACAGTTGTAAATTTCATATTAGAAATGTTCATCAATAAATGAAAATGTAGTCAGTATCTTTTGTGCTTCTCTGCATATATTACAAAATTTATACATACTATGTAATAGCCCAAAAGTTAGTTTAATTTGAAAACGCATAGCACAACAAATGTACTTCCAGCAATTACTGTTCTTAGACGGTATTAAAGTGTATTCGAAAAAACGCTCTTCCACCTTCAACAGCTCGAAATTTTCAGATACATTTTCAGACACATTTTTAAAAGTAGAAACATGAAACTTGCTGAGGGGATTCTTGAAGGGACCTATGAAGTGCCGTGTGGTGTCTTTTTAAGCTCAATTCATTAGAATTTAAGTTATAAACAATTACCTTATCCGTATGACCCTTTTTTTCGTTCCTAGAACTCCCGCTAGGGAAAAATCGGTTCGAAATGCCGTTTTTGATTGCTTTTTTTGCAATGTTTTCTGCATTTATCAAAGAATCGACAATCACGGCACCTTGTATACTTTCCAAATAAGAGATTTTGAAAGTTTGGTGTATTTGAGAGCAAAAATGAATTCAAAAATAAATCGGAAAATAAGCAGTTTGATTCGAAATACACCCTTAAAACTGATTTTTTTGCGTGTCCCTGTGAATGAACTATAAATGCTGTTTTCTATAATAAGACTTTTGTAGTGCATCTTTGTAGAGTATATAATTTAAAATATGTTAGAAATAGTGTAACATCATTAAAATACATCACAAACGGTTTTATCAACAGATCGTAATGTTGTAGAATTATTTTGAGTGTCCCTATAAATAAACTATAAATGCTAATATTTAATTTTCATTGCCGAGTGTGCCATAAATATATGCCTCATTAACATATATCACTTACAAGGCAATCTGAATATATTTACGCGAGTTAGAGCACTGACAATCAGATAAACTATGCTAGAAAGTGTTAAACATGAGATTTATTGGAAGACGGAATAATGTGGTTAAAATATGTTAAAATGCGTTATTTGTGCGCGATTAATATTAAAAATTTTGTTAATTTTTCACTGTAAGAAATGATTGTAACAAGTGTTTCATATAACGAAAGTAAAACTTGTTTTGAAGTTATAATGATGGTTTATGTGATGCATGACTGAATACAGAAAGTATTGCTAGATTTACAAGGAATCTCTTGTCATAAACACGAGTCTTTTCCTAAAAATAGCACTTTTGGAGCCTTGTAAAGCATGTAGATTAGTCACAACTGAATGATGTTGTATATAAAATTATCAATAGCCTAACCTATGGGGCTGAACAACTACCACAGATCCATTATTTTCGGATCTCAAATGTTTTATCGCTTTTCGTGTTTTAGAAATCCAACATTTCACGCTTGCAAGGGTTTGATATACTTTTTTTAAATTCAGTTTTAAAGTAAAATATACAGATAAATTAGATAGTTTGATAATGTCCTTTTCCTTTTTATAAGAGCGTTTGTAAGTGTATAAATATATAGCACCTATAATCGTCGTTCAATCCTCCCGTTTGTTCGTCTGTCCGCATATAACACAGCAAAAACTATTCAATCAATTCGTTTTAAATTTAAAACATAATTTTTGCAGAATTTTGTCAGGTCATTTCAAATTTTATGAAAACCAGACGTATAGTTTAATGACAGGGACAATGAAAAGTATTCCATTATATTACGGTCAATGGAAAAAAAATAGATTCAAGTGCATTTTAATGATGTTACACTCTTTCGAACATAATACAATTGACATGCATCTATTATTTACATACTAAAACATACATTTAATCAATCTGCGGTGCAAAGAATATTTATTATTACATTACAGGCCCATGCAAAAGTATTCCATTTACATAATGGTGTAGGCAATGCTGTAGTTGGAAAAGAATATTTGTGGGAACTCACCTTTTCATACAGAAGATGGTGCAGTAGACACTACCAGATTTTTAGGTAGATTTCGTATGAAATACTACCTATTGCAATCGCACCAGTTTATATATATATATATCTACCTATATATATATCTCACTTTTTTATGGACACGATAACTTCTATAATTCTTCACCAATCTCCACCAAATTGGTACATAAAATCAAAGGGGATAAAATCTCGGCTAAGTTCGTTAATGGGCAAAATCGGACCAAGGGGGTCGGAATAGGGAGCGTTTTTGTGAAAACCGAAAAAACGCCATAATTTTTTAATTAAAGTAGATATTGAATCAGTTTAAAATTTATATTTCTTATTAAAAATGGGCCAAAAGTTTATGCATGACAGATTTTTGATAAATTTAGAAATGGGCTCAAGGGGCGAAAAAAACAGGGGTTTTGAGAGAAAAAAATTCATAACTTCGTCAATTTTCAAGATATCAAGTCCAACTAAATTTTTTGTAAAAGTTCTTAAAATTATCTAAAACTTTTGTAGTTACAAGTTTTTGATAGGACCAACTTTTACCGATGAAAAAAATTAAAAACGAAAAGAAAAAGGGCGGTGAAAAAAGAGAAAAATCCATAACTCCGTCAATTTTTAAGATATCAAATCTGATTAAATTTATTTTACATCTTATTAAAAATATCTACAACTTTTATATTGACAAGTTTTTCATAGGACCAATTCGTATAGCAAAAAAGAAATTAAACAAAAATAGGAATTGGAGAAAAAAACCTCAAATCCAAACTGCTTATATTCGGACTCATTTTTAGGTGCGTTCGTAATTATGTAAATACGTAGCACCTATTGTTGTCGTTCAGTCCGTCCATCTGTCTGTCCGTCTGTCCGCATATAACAACGCAAAAACTACCCAACCGAATCGTTTGAAATTTAAAATATATAATTATTACGTAATTTTGTCGAGTTATTTCAAATTTTATCAAAATCTGATGCATAGTTCAATTACAGGGACAATCAAAAGTATTCCGTTACATTACGGTTAATGGGGAAAAATGTTTCAAATACATTTTAACGGTGTTACATTTATTCAAACGTAATAAAATTGATATGCATCTATAAAGTACATATTATAATATACATTTTGCACAATCTGTGGTGAAAAGAATATTTGTTATTGATTTACAAGGCCACACAAAAGTATTCCATTGCATAATGGTATAGGGATAACATTGTTTGGTGCGCATTTTAATTGTAATTATTTACAATTTTATGTGATTAATATGTGGGAGTGATATTTTTAAAACTTCGCTACCGTACGAACGCACCTCATCTGCTACGCTTCACGTGCAATTTCCAACTTGTTAAATTCATTTTTGATTTTAAACGCATCCAAATGGTAGATCCTCTTATTTAGAAACTGTATAAAGTGACGCACTGGTCAATTTTCTGATAAAGACAGAATATATTTCAAAAAAGGCTACAAAAAAGGGTATTTTGAACAGAATTTCCCAAAGTCATCGGGACTGAAAATTTAAGCAAGTATTCAAATAAGAAATTGCGTTTTTTTCTGACTCGTTTTTAAATCGATTTTTGTTCTCAAACGCATCCAATTTACAGATCCTCTTATTTAGGAACTATATAATGTGATGCATTGATCGGTTTTTTGATAAAGACAGAATATATTTCGAAAAAGGCTACCAAAAAGGGTATTTTGAAGAGAATTTCCCGAAGTCTTCGTGATTTGAAAATTTAAGCAAGTTTTCACATAGCAAATTGCGTTTTTATGACTCGTTTTGAAATTCATTTTCGCTCTCAAACGCATCCAATTTACAGATCTTCTTATTTAGGAACTATATACTGTGACACATTGGCCAGTTTTTTGATAAAGATAGAATATATTTTTTAAAATGCTGTCAAAATGAGTATTTCGCACAAAATTTTCCGAAGCAACCATGATTAAAGAATTAAGGATGTATTCAAACAACAAATCGGTTATTTTATTACTCATTTTTAAATTAAAATTTTTTTTCAAATGCATTCAACTGACAGTTTTTTGTTTTTTAGGAACTGTATAATGTACTTTTTAGGTTGATTTTTTAATAAATTCAGAATTTATTTCAAAATATGTTGTCAAAATGGGCATTTGAGCTGAATTTTTCTTAAGATGATTCTGATAAACCAGTTTTTGCAGAAAAATGAAATTAAAAATTTTTCATAAACGGCCAAATGAAGTTATTAAACTGGGTTTATCTCTAATCATATATATATATATATATATATTGTTGAAATGAGCACTCTTCGAAATCTACCTCCGCCTATAGGACCAGCCGACAGGGTTTTTTACTAATCAAAAAGCCAACCTAAAACATCTAGCCAACAGTAGATTTTTTAAAATTAATAGTTATAATTATTACACTCTTGTTTCTATAGTAATGTATTTTATATAGCAATCATCGAAAAGCAATATTTAATCAATCTCAATGTAAAAATTTCCACCATAGATCAAAATTGAATTGAATTGAATCCATATGTGATATTACTTACTGGCACATCTATTCCAAATGTTTCCGATAAAGAACGATAATGATAAACGTTTTCTGTGCTCTTTGATTTTAAACAAGCTATTTTGTCTGCTTATATTCTTCCTGATCACAACCAAGATTTTACACATGGTTTGTAAAAAAATATTTTAAGGGTGGACCTATACTATTTGGATATAAGTGAACTTGCTTTTTCAATAAGGAGTAAATTTCTGGAGAAGAGGATTTAACTCTCTAGGCTCATAATCAGTATCAATACACTTGATAATTATTGTTATAATAAATAACAATAATTATCATTTCGCTTGAAAAAAAATTCTCTGCGCTATTTTTATTATTTTTTTTAATTTATTATTTATTATTATTATTTTTTTTTTTTTTTAATAGTAACAAATCAAATATTTCTGGGAACGGCGTTCCCACTCATTCACGCTCAATTACAGCACGGGGTGTAGGAGGAAACACTGTAGAGCATGTTTTAATCATTTTAAACAATTTCACATTTTATGAAATTGATATATGCTGCTGACAATTGTTACAAGTTACTTGTTGTATAATAGAAAGTAGATACTAGTATTTACAGGAACACACAAAATATTTCGACCACTATACTCTATATCCGAAATACTGTAAACTGTTGCAGAAAGATCTGAATATTTTTAAAAATTCGTTATAGTACGAATGCATCTTATTTGCTACGCTTAACGCGCAACTTGTTATCAATGCTTTCATGTTTTATGTTCTTTGTGCACATTTCCCGTTTTAGCATGACATGCTGCTAAAACCATTAAAGTAATGATATAAAAATAGTTTCATTTTTAGTGTAATGATGTTCAACTCGATACTATAAATATATCATAGTAGAGAGCCGTTTAGAACCGGGTTTGGCTGAAGCTGGGCCAAAAAATGAAAGCCTTTTTAATGGTCCTGGCTAATGAAAAAAATTTGTGGCTCGATTCTACCCATATAAAAGTTTAAATTATCAATCTAAATCGTTAAAATATAAACAAGTTTCAGTAAATCACCATCTTCCATAATCTATTAAAGTATACATAAATCTTTTTAATATGCCTCGAAAAATTCTCTCAAAATATTGAAAAAAAAAATCCTTAATTTTTTAATTAATATTTTACGATTATTATATCAAAAGTTTAAACCTCATTTTTTTGGGGGGGGGGAGGGGGTTCAGTGGTCAAATTGTTTTACTATGCTGCAACACTTGCAAAATAAGCCTAGTAGTTTTCTTGCAATTTTTCTTTGTGATTTATATATTTGCATTTTCAATGAAATTTATCTATTTTAAATGAAATAAATAAACGATTTATATTTTTAATGAAATATGTTGAATGCCATTGACAATGATACAAACATTATTTGATAGTCTAATGTTTGCAGCCGTCTAATAGGAATTTTTTTTAAATAAAAAAATCGCCCCAAGTGTATTTGCGATTTTTCGAATTTATAAAATCTTTAAATTGTTTAAACAAACCTTTAATAACATGCCAAAATGGGAGGGAAAAAACCGTTAACAACCTTTGCGCCTAGATAAAGCAAAAATACCAAATTACAGTGTAAAATTTCATGGTAATAAAATAAAGCCCGGAAAAACGGGCTATCCAGGGGTATACACCAGATAAAAATCCTCCAGTAATGTTAAAGGTTACCCCAGGCATACAGGCAGACACTCTTATCACCACTATTTGCATTTCTGGTTTTATGAGAGTAATTGAATAATTATTGACCTTAATGTAAAACAAATATTTCTACTGCGATGGCTTATGTGCACTGTAAAAAATTTTGTGTAAGGTTCCTGAGAAAACATGTGGCAGCTATTCTGCCACAGGTTTTCCCAGGAATTAAACCAAAATAATGCCAGGAAACTTACATAAGCCAGGAAAGTCCTGAAATCTATAATCTGGGATGTTATTCATGAAATCTCAGTTAGGTTTCACCATTCTGAAAAGTCTAGAAACCTTTTATCTGTAACGTTACTCATTACTTTTGTGTTAGGTTCCACCATTCTGAAACCTACAATCTGAAACATTACTCATGAAATTTCAGTTAAATTCCACCATTCTGAAAAGCTCTGAAACCTATGATCTGGAATGCTACACATAAAATCTCGGTTAGATTCCACCTTTCTGAAAAGTTCCGAAATCTTTAATTTGGTATGTTACTCATAAGATCTCAGTTAGGTTCCGCTATTCAGAAACCTATCATCTGGAATATTACTCATGAAATTTCATTTATGTTCCTTCACTCTGAAAAACTCTGAAACTAATAGCCTGGTATGTTACGCATAAAATCTCAGTTATGTTTCTTCATTATGAAAAGATCTTAAACATTTCACGAAACACAGTAATGTTCCTGGGTAAGCCAGTGGCAGCAGTTCTGCCACAGGTTTTCACAGGAATTTTACTAAAAATTTGTCTGGAAAATTACACAAATCTGAAAAGTCCAGAAATCTATAATCTAGTATGTTAAGGCTATTTTTCAATCAGTAGTTACTTCTAATCTTAAGCATGTTATTCAAATATTGTTAAGATGCCTCACAGTTATCAGAATATCTCATCAGAATTTATATTTTCTAATTATTTCTTTCGCATTAGAATTGTCTGTCATTCATTGACTTTTCTTTTGTCTTTTTCATATAAGAGATATTTGGTGCAGAGCTATAAAGATCCCGATTTTTCTAAAAAACAATGTGGCTTATTAATTCTTTTAATAATATCTGTTTTAAATGTGCTTTGATGTTTATGACATCTTGACACATGTGCTGAAAGAGAAGAGTATACACTGTATCGTTTGCTGCAATTTGATAAAGGACATTCCATAATTGCTTTAACAGTCATGAGCTCCCCAGAATTTGTTAAAAATTTTCAAACATTAGAAGAAAAATAATTACAATTTGGATAGCATAATGTTACAAAAAATTCTTTGTTCGAGCGATGAGCTCTGATTTTCAGATCTATATGAGCTTAATACCGTAAAAGGTCTGGAACATAGTTAACATTTAATTTTAAAGTTTGGTTCTTGAACATGATACAGATTCATGAGTAGTCTCTGTTGAGAATATAAACAATGATTGCACAGTTGATAAGTAAACATTGTATTGAAAATATTATTTCTAATTAATTATTTTCATTTTTCAATTGACAACACAAATCTAAAAAAAACAAAGGATATCTATGAGTAAACCTATTTTTACATAATGGATCTATTAAAATTACTTTTACAAAAATAAATTGGTTAAAATATTGATGCAAGGGTAAATTATGATAAATAAGCAACTCAGAAACAAAAGAAATATGCAAATGAGTGATACTGTGCTGGGATCTACAATGGTTAAGTTTTTCTACTTTTATATCAAGCTCAACATATTAATTTGAAGGTGTAAATAAATTAAGAGATGGTGTAACATAAAGTTCATTTTTGGCCAATTCTCATACATAGCAGTTTTTAATAACCTTTAGATAATTTTACCATATTGTTTAATAATTTAAACAAATGAGCAATTCGTGACATTTTGCATACCATGGTAGATTTAATCTCTATCAAAGCATTCTTAAATGTTTTTACAATATCTGAATATCTGCTTTTTCGGGGGAAATATGTAGCTATTTGAAGCTCCCCCTCTCCCCCCGCTATCTTTCTTTTTCTTACTTTAATTTTCTTTAATAATTCTATTCCTTAAATAATCTATATAATACTACAGTAATAA
The DNA here is from genome assembly GCA_964019185.1 of Maratus speculifer. Lineage (NCBI taxonomy): Eukaryota > Metazoa > Arthropoda > Arachnida > Araneae > Salticidae > Maratus > Maratus speculifer. The sequence goes on from OZ025291.1 coordinate 134,595,483, forward strand.
ATAAAAAAACGGTTTCTGATGCATGTGAATTCAGGGCATAATTCTTTTAAAATTTTACACCAAAACGTTAAGGTTTAATTAAAAAAATTTCAATCCAAGTTCAAATACGTAAAAATATTTGAAAGAGATTCTTAAAATTATAGTAAGAAATAACTTATAAATTGTAATTTAAGCATTATCATACATAAAGACATTCATCCATGTGGTTTATGCACAATATTCAAATTCAGATGTCAAGACATACAATAAAAAAGGAATATTTAGCTGCCGAATGAAGATAATATTTCTAAAAAATCGAAAATCTTTATACAGTATTCTTGATACATAAAATGAATTACATTTTTCTATTTGATATTATCAATTCCTCTAAATGACTTATCAGAACAAATGGCTATTACAAAATATTTTTTTAGAATCCCTTCGACTTAAGTTATCGCAATTATACTGTAATTTAAAAAATATAATCACAAATAAAAATTCTCAGAATTTTATTATATGCACAGAATTTTATTCATATTATGGCTAAAATTACAATCTAGAATTAAAACCTAAAATGATTACAAATCTAGAATTTATCACAATTTGTTTAATTTTTCACATAAAGTAACTCCTTTTCGTGGAATTACACCAACTTCAACAATTTTAGTTCAATAAAAGTGCTAGTCCCTATTTTATGCTAAAAAATTATACAGGGTGATTCAGCTCGTCGGTGACAAACTTTAAGGATCGATAGAGCACACCTAGACGAACATTTTTGAATAGGGAATGTAGGGTCCCTGACGCGATGGTAAGGCGCTAGGCGCTTTCGAAAATTTGGGTGCCGAAATTCGAAACGTCATAAAAACTAGGGAAATGGTTAGATTTTCTTGCTTGTTGCGTCGAAATGATTCTGTTTGTTTAGACTTTCTTCAGTACCAATTTGATAAGCGTATCTCTTAAAACATGGATAGGGGGCGCTGCAGACTTTGGAGAGCTAGACAACAACTTTAAGCCCGTTATTTTGATAATTTAACACATGCTCGCCAAAGTTTATACTCTAACTTAAAGTTTGAACCCAAAAGTAGAGCCCTGCAAAAAGCGTAAGAGCCGGAATAAAATGTCAAAGTACAGGGTGGTCGAAACTCGAAGGCTCCTAAGAGATAAACAAACAGATTTCTTGACTTATGGCATGCATTTTCATTATTCTGTTTGCTGGGGCTCTCTGAAACTCAGTTGAACGGTACAAAAAGAAACATCGATAGGGGGCGCTTTGGGCAAAAAACATAATTCGTTGACATTTCGGACGCTAACTGGAAACGGGGCGCTACGATCAGTTAGAAACAAAACAAGAGAGTAATTTACTTATCATAAGAAGCTATTAAAACTGCAGTTTGTTTGTTTTTTTTAACAAACATAGCTGGTTTCAATCATGCACAATGCGCGCAATAAAATTTACATAAGGTGCTTTTTGCTGATTTATGCAAAAGATATCGTACCATATCGATATGCAAAAGATACGTAATGCGTAGACGACAACGCGAGATGACGTAGTTGTATGCGCAGACACGTCTTTTGAACGTGCGGTACCTACTTAAGCTTCGGGTTACTTGTCTGCAGATCGGCAGTAGGATGGAACGGTATACAAACTCTGAATTGGCTGACATGCATTTGGCGTATGGCGCTGCTGGTTGTAATGGACGAGCCGCTCAGCGGTTGTACGCCGAGCGTTACCCCAACAGGCAAATCCCCTGCCATGCCTTCTTCGCTCGAGTACACCAGAGGTTGTCCACAACGGGATCTTTCGACGGAGGCAGGCCTGAACGGGAGCGATCAGTGAGCACCCCCGACAACGAAGAGGCTGTGCTTAACCTGGTTGAGGACAACCCAGGTCTTAGCACGAGAGATATCGCCAGACATGTTGGCATTTCGCAAGCAACTGCGTGGCGCATCTTACGTTCCCGGAATCTGCACCCCTACCACATCCAGCGGGTGCAGTTGCTCAGAGAGCAGGATTTTGGCCCTCGAGTGGAATTCTCAAGATGGTACTTGGCGATGAGATCCAGGGATCCCCGTTTTGTAAACAGCATTTTGTTTACGGACGAGTCCACCTTCAGCCGGGAGGGAATGTGGAACGCCCACAACAGTCATGTGTGGTGTGATGAAAATCCTCATGAAACCAGAAGCCGAGCAGCCCAGGAGCGTTTCTCAGTAAATGTGTGGGCCGGCATTCTGGGGGATTGCCTCATTGGCCCTTATTTGTTACCTGAACGGCTGACAGGTGGAAATTACCTGATTTTCCTGGATCAAGTGCTGCCGCAGCTTCTGGAGGAGGCGCACGTACCCGAAGGTTCGCGTCGCCAGATGTGGTTCCAGCACGATGGAGCTCCGGCCCATTACACGAACGACGTGCGTCTCCATCTAAACGCAAGGTATGGCCAGCGGTGGATCGGGCGTGGGGGTCCAGTTCACTGGCCTGCCCGATCACCAGACCTCACCTGCTTGGATTTCTTCCTTTGGGGTTACCTGAAGGCCGAGGTATACCATACACCTGTCAGCAGTGCTGAAGAACTTGTGGCGCGCATTCTGGCAGCTGCAGGGCAGATCAGAGATACTCCTGGCATTGTTGGAAACACACACTCCTCAATGCGACGGAGGTGCGAAGCCTGCATCATGGCCCAAGGTCGAAATTTCGAGCATCTTCTGTAGTGTTATTTTTTGTAAATAAATTTCCAGTATCATTGATGTTTTTGGTCTAAATTTATTCAGAAGTGTTGAGCAGAGGTAGAAAATGTGTTTTCATTATTACTAACTGATCGTAGCGCCCCGTTTCCAGTTAGCGTCCGAAATGTCAACGAATTATGTTTTTTGCCCAAAGCGCCCCCTATCGATGTTTCTTTTTGTACCGTTCAACTGAGTTTCAGAGAGCCCCAGCAAACAGAATCATGAAAATGCATGCCATAAGTCAAGAAATCTGTTTGTTTATCTCTTAGGAGCCTTCGAGTTTCGACCACCCTGTACTTTGACATTTTATTCCGGCTCTTACGCTTTTTGCAGGGCTCTACTTTTGGGTTCAAACTTTAAGTTAGAGTATAAACTTTGGCGAGAATGTGTTAAATTATCAAAATAACGGGCTTAAAGTTGTTGTCTAGCTCTCCAAAGTCTGCAGCGCCCCCTATCCATGTTTTAAGAGATACGCTTATCAATTTGGTACTGAAGAAAGTCTAAACAAACAGAATCATTTCGACGCTACAAGCAAGAAAATCTAACCATTTCCCTAGTTTTTATGACGTTTCGAATTTCGGCACCCAAATTTTCGAAAGCGCCTAGCGCCTTACCATCGCGTCAGGGACCCTACATTCCCTATTCAAAAATGTTCGTTTAGGTGTGCTCTATCGATCCTTAAAGTTTGTCACCGACGAGCTGAATCACCCTGTATAAAGAGATTGTCGAAAATACACTCTGTTCAAATTCGACATCTTTAATTAAAATTTCATTTTCTCCCTGCTTTCATTCAGTTGCAGAAGGATTGTCTATGAATTTGCAGATTTTCAGAGCTAATTGATTCAGTAACTCGCATTTTTCTGTCCATTGCAAGCAATCTTCAATAAAAGCCCTAGTTAGAGTAGAAGAAAAATGTTCTAAAAAAAATCTGAAGATCCTTGCGCGATGGGTGCTTTAATATACAAGTGACTGTTAATATTTAATTCTGGTGTTCCAAGGTCTTCTTTGTTTCTGTTAATGAACTATCATTATCTTCAAATTTGATGGTTATCCAATGTGGCTACAAAGAAACAAAAAGCATATTATAGGTTTCATTTTTTAATGCATAAAATATTGAATGCAATAGTGTTTATTCAGTTTCTGGAAAAATCAAAATGTTTATTGGAGAAGTTATTCTCATTTGCACTTTGTATTATGCAACAGCTTGATAATATAGAATACTTAAATATATATGTCCTAAAAAGACTGTAATATCAATATATAAAGTACTGCAATTACTTTTGCATACTCCCAGAATGTTTTGCAAAAAATGAAAGAAGTTGCAAAATATTCAACATATACATTTTAATCAGGGAGTTTTTGCAATTGCACTGTTGTCATGTTGCGCATGAACAAAAATGAAATGTACTGGGTTTTGCTTCATTTTGAAAAATGAATTGTATTATTTTGGATTTCAAGTGAAAAATTTGGATTTATTAGATAAAAACGGGTTTATACATCATTGAAACATTTTTCTCTCTACTATGTATTGATTTTATGAAATCTCCATTGAATAAACTAACTATAGTTTGTGAGTCTTCAGGAAAATTTTCCACAAGGAATCTATATCTTTTCCCCCATTTTCTCATTATCTTTTTATCAGTCCCCGTCTCGTGACCCATCTTGTGGGTATGATTTTTTTTACGCGCAGATCACATTAGAAGTACGCAAAATATACATTCGTTATTCAATACAAATGACTCGTTGTTAAAATCCTAAAATGACCAACCGTTTATGATTGTTTAAGTTGTTTATTTTTCACAATTACTTCATAGCCCCCTCCCCCCTACGTCGCAGGGTTTTGCGGATCTCAGTTTTGCCAGTTTCCTCGATATTGATATACAATATAAGTTCATTTGCGCTTTTACACCTTTTTTTGTTAGCTCCTTGCAATATAGCGTAAAATTACCAATTTCCACTGTCGAGTAACACTAAAAAACGATTAACTTTATCGTAATCAATTGGAAACTTGATGGATGCTATTCTCAAACACGATGGTTGTAAGATATATCGACACCAGGGATAAAATGGGAAAAAACGGTTTATAATTTTCGTAGTACAAACTGACGATTATCCTAAACACTAGAAAAGAAAGTAGATAACTCTTTTTTGGTTTAAAGGTTCTTAATCACTGCTGGTGGGAAGGCATAGTTAATTGTCAAGAGATCCTTTTTTCATCCGAGATAATTACGCATGCTACTATACACTATGAAATATTTAAAACAGGGGACGTAGTTCCTCTTGAAATTAAAAAAGGTTTCCCGAAATGTCTAATTTTAATGTTTAACTCTGAAATTCCTTAAAATCTCTACGATTAATTCATTTATGACAAAATTGATAAAACGCAATTCAAAGTTAATATTACTAATATACTTAATCCAGGAATCTCATTCCTGTGCGAATTAAAGTGTGGCAGTTGACAAAATCTGCTAAAAAAACTGCTAAACATTATACAAGACCCATGTTCCTACGCAAACGCGCTAAATAAAGTCCACTTACTTCGTGGAGCTGATTATTTTGGGTTTTGATGGGTTCTAAATCAAATATATAGTGACTGGTAACCCCCCCCCCCCTCTTAAATAAGCTTAAACAAAAACTTTTGTTTTGAATTATACGTTTATCAGTTTATTGGAAAATTAGGTGAGACTAAGCAACTCAACAATGTTAGGTCAAGTATAGGTCAAGTGTAGAAGAACCCCCCCCCCCTCTCAAACTAATTCAGCTTTTCCCAGATTTTCCATGTCGAGAACCAATAAGTTTCAAATTTTGGTCTCATTTTATTAAAAGGATAAATTATTCCTTTTACACGTTTAATTCCACGCCAGTCACAGATGACTGACACTGAATTTTCCGTTTTCTAAATTATATTCTTTAATAAAATAAAACGAAAATTTTAAATAAATTTTCAGCAATTCCTTAAAACAATACAATATTTAGTTTTATATTACAATTTTACGCCGTCGCCCACCGGCGACTGACGTGGCTAAAACGAAAGTTTCAATGTCAGTCACCAGTGAATGACATGACACTTAACTTCTTAATACAAGGGTTTTTAGGTTAAGTTTTTTTTTTTTTTTTGGGGGGGGGGGGGGTATCAATCAACCACTTTCATTTTGTTTATTTTAAATTGCATTTTCCTTCCATAAAATTATGCACATAGCTTCAAATTTTAGGTACATATTGAATAGAAAGATGGATTAATCTCACAGATACTTAATTATATTTTTTAACTATCATAATAATTGCAGCAACTCTCCCCCCCCCCATCCTCACTTCAAACACTTATAAAATTTATCCGATGTTTTATAAAAGTAGGATTGTGAAATTTTCAAAATGCATTTGCTAACCCTGTCAAAATAAAGATGTTAAAAAATTTGTCAGATTCAAGGTATACTGTGTAACACTGAAATAGTTCAACAAATCACAACAATAGATGTAACAAGATTTAAATTCAAAGTGATTCTTTATGCTTTAAATATGGAAGTAAGCACTTCATATGATTTTATATGAAGGGTTTAATTAATGTAGTAATTTAGTAATTAATAGTCAATAATTAAAAATCTGAGTAACTGGCCAATGACCAATGTTAATTTTTTTCTATATTTTGCACCAACATACAAATGAAAGATTACTGTAAATAATTATGCACAGATCTGTACAATAAAGACACATGCACATAAATTATTCCAATTCTTCAGAATTTTTTAAAAGAAAATAACATTCAAAAACTATGCTATACAAATGTTAAAAAATTGAGCAGTTAAAGAATTACTTAGAAGACTTTATTAAAAACCTGATAAAAATCCAGCAATTTTTAATTTATGTAATTTTTTTCCTTAAATTAAGATTATAAATTGATACTATAAAATTTTGTTTAGTTTTCACTTAATCCTTCATTTAACTTACACAAAGTTTTTAGTTTATGATAAAGTGTATAGAATTTTTATAGTCTGCTTACGCATATAAGTTAAACTGCACTTGTAATAAAATGTAAAATAGTCTTCAATTTTTTTTTCAATTTAAAAATCAAACAAATTACCGTATCATTCATTCCTAAAAGATAGATAACACTCCCAGGATGTATATTCAAAAGTAGTAAATATCATCATGTACTTTTGTTCCATCATCAAAGTAAGTTTTGACTCGAGTAAAAGAAATTTTCAGTTTATGACGCTTGATAAATTAGAAGCAATAAAACTGGATTAAATTGTATTTTATTTCAAACATTTTTTAAAAATAACTTTCTTTAAATGTAAATGTCTTGCTGTAAAACTCTATATATATATATATAAAAAAAAAAAAAAAAAAAAAAAAAAAAAAACTGCAGATTGCAAAATTTATGTAGTGGCACACTGTCTCATGCATAAAAGATATGCAAAGGGTATCTGGCAAAGATTGGATATTCAGCCAACAAGTGCATTTTTGGAAATTGCACCAACATACAAGTTACTTCAATTACTTGGGAATGCATTCTTTGACTTAAAAAAAAAGAATTTAACATTTTCTGTACTTAAATATAAGTATATTGAAACAAATATTCATTTAAATAAGCGTAGTTTTATTTTTTATCTTTTCTCTAATATAAAATCAGAAATCGATTATGAGTAAAAAATGAAAACAGAATTCAAATATAAGGATTTTAAAAAATACTCGCTAAAGTTACGCTTCAATGGGGGCATAACTCAATTGCATTCTGTTTTAATCGGAGACTGGATTTCAGCTAATGATTTGTATAATGTTAGTAAAATTAACTTAACCTCACTAAAATAAATATTTAGCACAAGATTTTCAATCAACACAAAATCTTCCAGAGTTTCCATCATAAAGTTATTGTAATTTCAATAATCATGTGGTTATATTTTGTTAATAAAATATACACTGAATTTCTTTGATTAAAAAATTAAAAATAAAGTATATTGTTCGACTTTGATAATCTTAAATACATACTTAAGTACTAAGTTTAAGAAAAATTTTAAATGGAGGATTATGCAATTTACGACAACTTAATTAAACATAAAATTTGCTTTAATTATTTTAATACAATATATCAAGAATACCATGCAAACTTACCTGGTAGTTTTTTTTATTTTAATCCACAAACTGGGCACTTTCTTAACAGTTTATTGGTCAGTTAAATGAAACAGACATAGTTTATTTACGTTAATAAGATTATTTTATCTTCAAAGTTAAAATTTCGAGAGGCAATTTAGGGAAATTTGACAAATTTACGAAACATGGGTGGGAGGCTATAAAATGAACAACGTCTATTTGATCAAAAATCTCTAAGAAAATGTTATCAAGGCAGAAAAATGCTTAGTGTTACGTTAAAGATCGAATTTTTTATTATATACACTCTCAAAAAAAATTCCGTCTTTTTACAGAAAATGTACTGGCAGCACTGCTGCCAGAAATTGTCTGTATATTGACGACTTTCCGTTTATTTTTTTCTCCGTCAAAAGAGGAAAAATATCCGTCACTTGAAAAAAGTTTGGAAAAATCAATGCGGAAGAGGTGGGGATCGAACCAAGGACCCCAGGATTACAAGACCAACGCGCATCCACTGCGCCAGGATTGCTTCTGAAGAATTTGCTTTAAATAGAAGTGTTCATTTCATATGGGTGTGGTTTGGTGTATTTCGTTAAAAAGCTTTTAATTTTGCAGTTAATCTCGGAAAGACTTCATCTTTAATGAAACTGTGGCTGGGTTTTTTTTTACTTTAATATTAATATAGTATAAAAATGTGAATTTTAAATATATTACGTAGATTGTTAGAGAAAAAACATGGATGTTTTATTTTTATTCGATAAGATTTTTTTTAATAATATCAATTTTTTTTTGCATTTTATTTTTTAATTAAAATATTTTTTAAATGTGTTCACTTAAAGTATATTTTATATGCGAATATTTATCATAGAAATAACTTAGTATATTGAACTTTATTCAACTTATCCAACTTTGAATAACAGATTGTGAGAATTTTTGAACGAATAAAGAAAGTAATTGTTATTTATTTTTAAATTCGAAAACATTTTTGTCTTTTAAAACTAAATTAGACATTTAAATCGTTAGAATATTTTTGTTTTTCATTTTAAAAATAAATTCGAATTTATTACTAACAGATCCAATGCGCATGCGTGCTAGATATAAACGGAAACGTTTCCTCATTTTTCGACTTTCGGAATGAACTCACAGAACAAATACGTCTTTTGGGAAAACAGAAGTTATTTGTGAAAAAATAACGATAACTTAGTGTATATTGACGAATTTTTCTGACAGTGTAGCATTTGGAGTTTCTGCATTAACATTTTAAGTAAAAGAACAATACCGTACTTAGGAATCACATTTAGGCACACTAACCTTACCACAAAATTAGTAATATTTTCAAGTAAGTGCCTAAAAATTGTACCTTTTCATCCTCCATATACATATATAACTTACAGATACTAAAGAGGTAGAAGGGGGAGAAACGACAAAATTTAAACATTTCTCTGCTGATATGGTTTTAATTACATGTTATAGAATCAATATTTTGAAAAATAAAATAGTTGGTCAGAGCTTCTCCCTTTTCCCCTTCAAGCGTTGTCTTTGTTTATAATATTTTTTATGCTAGATTTGTTAGAGGAAACAGTCGAACCCGCTTAAGACGTGAAACTGATTAATACCCGAATTTACTCCAGTTCCAGCATCACCAGAACATCGCTCTTACAACAAATGTAAAAACTTTCCATTTAATATAAGAAAAAAATTTCATCCATTGGAACAAAAAGATTTCGCTTAAGACGCGAATTCATATACCTAGATATTAAGTTTTTAATGTGAACATCAAACTATTTCCGAATAGTAATCGTTTTATTTAATGACAGAAAGATTACTATTCGAAAATTGTGATAGACATTGTAAAAAGAAATCCTCTATACTGGCTAGCTGATTAAATAAGGCGAATATTACTAATCGGAAATAGTAGGTATTTTGATAAAAAGTCGTGGTACTAAAATCAAGAATTTCTTCAAACAATCACTGATAAAATAATTTCGTAAAACAAACATTGGTCAAATTTGTAAAAATAGATTTCAAAATGTACAATAAAGACGAACATAAGCACTTTCATACCAAAGTTAGTTGCTCTAGATCCCATAGTCTTTTTTTTTTCATCTGAAGCAAAAAAATGACCCCACGCAAAAAGGAGTTCAAATGGATAATAGTAAAGACCAAGAAGAGTCTTAAGAGTCTAAACTGGGATAAAAGATGTTCGAGATGCACAATTAAATGCGTAGTAAAAGCTTCGGTAAAAATTTATGACTCTAGTTTCCATACTCGATTCTTAACTAAGCGAACAAAACAATACACACACAAAATTGATTTTTACATGTAAAAGTATAGCTCAGGAACTCTGCAGGGCAGAAATTTGAAAAATAGCTTTGAGATGTAGAATTTTTGGGGCATTCGCACCTTTGTGCTATTTTTATAGTGCAAGATCCCGTAGTCTTTTCACAACTGGGATAATAAAATGACATACACGCAAAATAACGATTTTTCTGTAATTGAATTTTTTGACCAACCACAAAATAAGGAATGTCACTCACAAAACATATATAAATTTGCCCAGATTATCAATTACTTCTATTTTACAATAAATCCGAAAAGTTACACTAAAGCTCACAAAAAGTATGCCTATTAAAACTAAGGAATGTTATACATAAAATATTCGGAATATTTCACAGTTGATCAGTAATTTCCACTTTCTCAACTATTCCAAAAAGTTACACAACCTTGTGGAAGGTATTACACCGGATTTCTCGGTATTCTTGAATTAGAAGAAATAATCCGAGAAAACCCAGGAATGTTACACAGTAAATGTCAAGAACATTGCGCAGATTTTTTACAGTGTGGAATATCAAAGCCTGATGTATGAGATGTCTATATTCTAGATTTCAGAACTTTAGCTGCTATATTAACATATTTTTGGAGGTAGGGGAAAAATAGGGCGGGGTCGGAGGAATTTAAGGCTGGTTTGGAGCTTATTGAGCTAGATTTGTGACAGCAAATGAAACGTGGTTACTGTCGTTTGATTTAATATTACTTTAATAATTAGACTCGGGATCATAGTGATGCAGCCAAGTCTCATACACTGTTACAAATCTAGCCTCATAAATTCCAAACAAGCTTTTTCCTCTCAACTCCTCTTTATTCTTTCACTCCTCTCTCCAAAAATATGTTAATATAGCAACAACGGTTCTGAAATTAAGCATATAGCCATCGAAGAAGGCATCGAAGACATTCGGCTTCGATATTCCATAACAGCCTCATCGCAGTACAAATATTTTATATACACTCGGAACAGTAATTGTTCAACCACCCTCGCATATACAATGATGATGGTTAAATATTAATTTAACTGATTTTACACTTCAATCAAATTCATTAAGAAGTAACTGAGAAGTAAACTACAATTAATAAGTGGCAAATGGAAATAGCCAGATTAAACTTTTAGACGATGAATAAAGAAGTAATCTAGTATAAAATTGTTCCGGCTAATGCATTTAGTCTTCCAATCGCTTTTAGATTTGAAAATTCGTTGCCTGTTCTAAAATTACAAGCCAAAACTTTCAGAATGAGTTTTTTCAACATCAAAAAATTGTGATTATAATAACATTCTTTCAAAATATGTGCTTTGACATGAATTAAAACCATTTTTAAAACCGTTATAAATTTTTCTATGTCTTATGAAAACATTATTAGACATGCATTAAAACAATTAAAATATCCAAATTAAACTTTAATATGATGAATAAAGAATTAAATTTGTAATAATAATATCTAAAAAATAACAGTACTAGTATTAATAATATATTTTCAAAAGTTATACTTAGACATGCATTAAAATTATTTTTAAAACTATTATGCATTTTTTTATGTCATAAAAACCATGTCTTAAAAAAACATTATTAAAGCATGCATTAAAACAATGAAAATACCCAAATTAAACTTTTAGATAATGACTAAAGAATTTAACTAGTACAGATTGTTCCGCTAATGTATGTCTGCTAATTATTTTTATACTTGAAAAGTCGTGCCCTGTTCCCAAATTAGAAACCAAAAATGCCAAAAAGAGTTTTTTCTAAAACAAAAAACTGTGATTTTAATAACACTCTCACAAAATTAATATTTAGACATGCATTAAAAAAATTACAAACTCGCTAATAAATACACTTTTAAAGTGCATCTGTCGTACTCGTCATGCCTTATAAGATGAGTTTAATGAAATTTATTGAGTGCTAATGTAGGTTATTAAGTACTAACAAAGGTTATAGCGAACACTTTGTAGCTAATAAAGAATCTACCATAATCCAATTTCAATAGCATTTTCATAAATATACATTTAAATGTAACAATTTCCATAATCACAGCGTCCTATCTATCTGTCTATCTATCTGCCTGTCTCTTTATCTCTTTTATAAAGGACAAATATATCTGTGCGTAACGCATATATCATTCTGGGAATGGCAACATTTTGAAATTTGAAATAAAATTTCGTTTTGCAATTTTTGCTATTGGAAATTTTTTAACTTCTATGTAGCTAACTTTAATTCATTATCTAATAATTAAACTTTTAGATATGGTGAAAAAAGAATTAAACTTGTACAAAATTGTTTCGGCCAATGTATTTAGTCTGGTAATTGCCTTTAGACTTGAAAACTGATTCCCTGGTTCAAAAATTATAAGTCAAAACTGACATAACAGTTTTTTCAACAACAAAAAATTGTGATTTTAATAACATACTTTCAAAAATCATGCTTAGACATGCATTTAAAGAAAATATAAACTCGCTAATAAATATACATTTAAAGTATGTCTGTCACAATCGGAGATCCTTATAAGATGAGTGTTAATGAAATGCGTTAATGTAAGTTATTAAGTAGTAATGAAAATTATAGCGAGCCCTATGTAGCTAATTATGAATCTACCATAATCCAATTTCAGTAAGATTTTAATAGATGTACATTTAAATTCAAAATCTCCATAATCGCAGTGTCCTATAACTTTATTTGCCAACATTTCTTTAGAAAATGGAAGTAATTACTATTTATGTGGCTATTAAATTCGTAATTAAATGAATACGAATAGAAACCCGACAAATTTCACGACTGAACATGTTTAAAAGAACTGATTGATTGAGTTTCTAAAAAAATAATAAAAATGATTACAATTAATCAATATTATATTGGTTAGCATAACATTTAAAACGAATATTATTTTTCACTAAAGTTTAATTTCAACTTTTCAAATTATTGAAAAATTAAACTTTATTCTTATATTTAATCAATTATATGCAATCAAAGTAATGAAATCGTGAACCTATTAATTATTAAATATTGAAAAACCAACAAAAATTGTGTCCCTATTGCACAATTATAATTTTTCTTTACAACGAAATCTAAGCATTTTTGCACATTTTTTTTAATATTTTTGCACAGTCGCAAAATTTAATGCATACTATTCATATTCGTATTCACTATTTAAAAAATGTTTTAACGTGCAGTAGATTATCTATATAAATAATACGCTAACGTATGTGGCACAAAAATAACGATTATCTGTTAATTGTTTGATGGCAACATCCAAAGGAAAAACATCTTATTGGTTACTGTGCAAAAGTCCTTTGGTAAGATTTAGGCTGTGATAAACTGGATTTATTTATGTTTTGTTCCTCCTCTGCAATTATAGAGCTTCAAAATATCATTATTTTTATTTTATTTTTCTATTCTTTTTACTTAAATAAAATAAAAGTAATGAATTTTAAATTAAAGTTATGTATTATAAATGAAAAGAGTGAAAGGATTATATTATTATATTTTAAATAATTAATGAAATACGAAATATTTGGCGATTTATTATCTGCTCCAGGCTAGCATAAAAAAACCGAATTCTTGATTTATCAGCACAGATGTCATATATGCACCACCTTGGCACGTTATTTTTCTGACGCCTATTTAGCGAAAACTTCGTTTCCAAATACCAGATACAGACATATTTTTTAACTAATTTCTATTATTTTGAAAAGGATATAACAATAAATAAAAAAAAAGTTTAGTTAATAATTGTAGAATAAAACAGTTTATATCATTTTAAAAAAAGAAAATAAAAGTAAACAAACGGTTTATTAATAAATAAATAACAATGGCCGGGTTACCATGTGAGGCACATATAATTGGCATTTTGTTGCAATCGCGCCATTGTGGTGCGTATATGACATCTGTGTCTATTTCTCTAGCAGAATTTTCTAATTTGGCAAAAATTTAGCAATTAAAATAAATTATGAATAAAAGCGATATGATTTAATTCTTAGTGTACATTCAAGAGAGATCAAACTGGTCGCCCAGGACGGCTAGTTAATGAATATTGTTGCTTTTTTTCTCAGTCCATACAACTTCAAAGATTGTTCTTTCATGTTTGTATATTGCCACCACCGATATAACTACGTGATATCGGCAATGTTGTAAGAAAGATTATCAAAAGAATGTTAAACTTATTTAAGTAAAATTAACGAAAAATTTATTTACATATCACAAAACAACATTTATAATTAAGAACTCGACTATCGACAATCCGGTGCAATATTAAGTTACATGCAGAAAACTGTGAGCTTGGCCCACTTATTAAATCATTCTCTATCGCTCTCACACTAGGGCATCAAAATAGATTTATCGGAGGGTCATCCTTGATCTCTCAGTGCGGCCAATCTTTAAGGGGCTCCATCAGTCAAATGGGGGGGAAAAGACATGTTCGCTCATACTAATCCTATGGAAAAAATTTACAAAGATATCTCGGTTGCATTTCAATATTTTTAAAAGGTTTTTTTTGCATTGGATAGTTGAAATTGGATTGAATGAAGGCCGTTTCTTAGTTTTTTGATTTTAGTTGCAGATATTTTTTATGAGGTTGCTTTCGCTTTCCAAACCAGTTTCGAAAATGAAAGCATCCTCACAAAAAATATCTCTAAATAAAATAAAAAAAAATAAAACACAGCCTGCATACAAATCGATCACAGCCATCCAATGGAAAATATTCCATTTAAAAATATTAAAATGCAACTGAGATGTCCTCATAAATTTCTTCAATAGGATTAGTATTAGTGAATGGATCGTTTCATTTGAATGAAGTAGTTTCTTAAACTCTTTTCCGAAAACTCTACAAAGGAAACATCAAATACACACCTTCAAGTAAACGTCAGAACTAACTTTGCTCCCTTTTCTTAGTCTAAGTGCCGACAGCACAAAACCCTATGTCTTTGAGCACAAGGGAAAAAAAAAAAAAAAAAAAACATTTATTTTATGGAAGAGTAGTAATAGGGGAATCTAATGATTCATTTTGCCAGAAGTGAAATGGTTCATAAGCCAAAAATTAATACAACTAGTGGTTGACTCGTAGGTTCAGCATCGTGTTTTTCCTACAATCAAAAGTATGAAAACACGGAAAACTGGGTGCAGGAAAACACGATGCTAGGCCTACGAGTATACCACTAATGGTATTCATTTTTGGCATGGATCATTAGATTCGCCTATGACTACTCTCCCATAAAATAAAGGGTTTTTTCTTGTGCTCAATGACATAGGGTTTTGTGCTGTCGGCTGTTGGACTATCTATTCCTCTCTAAAATCAGCCTACGGGGTCTTATCGCTTAACTGAACGGTCCATCTGACTTTGGCGTGCGTATGTCGCAAGACAGCCCGGGAAATTCATTGTTTCCTTATCTATGACGTATGAAAGTATGGGTCTAGAGGCAATATTTAAGGAGATAGTCTATTGTTTCGATATTTGTGACTCCCCCTGTATATAAGTAAAAAGATAGTATATAATAGTAATAACATATAATAGTATATAATAGTATAACATATAATAGTAATTCTAAAAAGTTATCTACTTATTAGCGTCAAAAACCTGACAAATGTATTTCTAAGCTTCATGTCACGTTTGCTAGTTAGAATTTCGTCTGTAAGTATTTGCACATTTGACTCGAGGTTCTTCTCTGAGGCGAAAACTAAAAATCTAGAAATTTATTTTTAATTGCATACCTAGTAAAATATTTAGTTTTATCAAAGAAAATACTCATTTCATTTTTACTATGACATAATTTTCTCTCACTGAAGCCCTCTAAATTGTACGTCTCAGCCTCATTATCAGAGGAATTAAAACAATGTTGAAATGTAACAATTTTATGAGTAAAAATGCATTATTTTAAATCTTAACGTCATTTTCTGTTCAAAAGTAAAAAGTCATTTTTACGTAATATGAAAATGGCAGATGTAAGGATGTTGTAATTCCAATGGAAATAACCCAATTGCACAAATGTGATGAAATTTCACAAAGGACTTTTAAAATTAAAATTAAAATATAACTCGCTGGATGTGCCAATCACGAAACTTTCTTCTTTCATACACCTAAAAAAATAATTACACATGTTGATATTTCAATATATTTAGTTTAATACTATACCATCTTTCATTTCCATCTTAAATTTCTGCTTCAGTCAATTAATTGGAGTAAAAACGTGTTAATGCAGATCTAGTGGATCTATAAACGAATTGTTTTCATTTAAAATTAATTATCAAAATCGATTCAGTAGAAAGCTGAAGCCAAATGATTAAAAAGAAAAGAACCTTGTTCGATAAATATATAGCTGGAGGATAAATTTTCAATTTCTATAAAAAACAAAATTTCAATACCTGTTCTAGTCTAATATTAACAAATAATTGCAGTTTTTAATCTCCAATTATTTTCTTAATTTTGAAATATTATGAATATTTTAGTAAATGCTAAAAATGTTAATTTCTTCGATATCGTCTTACTCAATACTTAAAATATTTCAATGTTTAAAAAAATCATATTTTATTGAACATTTATTTTGTATGTATGACCTTGGTACGTTATGCATTATCCTTCGAGATTCCTTATAAATAAAAGTATGTTTCATGCTTCGGAAATTTTCTTTTAGAGATTAGAATATTGTAACAGAATCAGAAAAAAAAGGCAAGCAATAAAACAAAATAAGAGTAACGGAGAACACAGTACTAATTATGTTTATATATTTCCATTTTATCTTTAGTTTTACAAATCTGCATAAAAAGCGCAATCTTACGAAAGGAATAATTATCTTTTACATAGTATTTCAACACAAAATTACGAAATAATAATTAATCTTTCAAGCGGCTTTAGAATTCACGTTACATAATGAATGACAGAAAAATGTTATTTTCTTTTTTTTAAAAACATATGATACACAAATATAACAAATTTAATTTAATCTGTGTATGTGTCCTTCTGTCTCAGCATAAATGTCTAAGAGATTTGAAATGAATTAGTTAAAAAACTAGTCGAATGTGGTAATCTCAAAACTTTCTTCTATTTCATAAACATTAATACTTTCAGAAAAATGAAACATAGCAGAGTCAAAAGCACAAGGGAAAAAAACCTTTCATTATATGGAAGAATAGTAATAGGGGAAACTCATGATACATGTCTGCCGGAAGTGAAGTGGTGCATAAGCCAAAAATAAATACCACTAGTGGTTGACACGCTGGTTTATCATTGTGTTTTCCTGCTACCACTTTTCCACGTTTTCATACCTCCGATTGTACGGCAAACACAATGTTAAATATACACGTGAGCCACTAGTGGTATTAATTTTTGGCTTATGCACCACTTCACTTCCAGCAGACATGGATCATTAAATTCCCCTGTTACTACTCTTCCAAAAAATAAAAGTTTTTTTCTTGTGCTCGATAACATACGGTTTTTGTGCTGTCAGCTCTTGGACTATAAGAAGTATTTCCTGTAAATGCCCATAGTTTCAATTCGCCCACATTTTTCAATTAATGTTAAAAGCACCATTTTATTGCGGATTTCATTTAGTGCAGATGAGAACTGATCTCCTTCGAAAGTCAGCACTAAGGGTTGTTCACATGTATAATTATATCTACCGCTCGTAAACTTAGCGCGGTTGAAAGTGAAAAGTCAGTGAAAATGATGTCATAGGGGGGCAAAATATAATGTTATATTTTTCAAGGAAAGAGGAGTGTGTAAAATTTTGATTTCGAATTCCAAAACATTAATTTGAGTACCTAAAAAACATATTAAAAGAATTGTACATCGCTGCAAATTGATACTGTCATTTTGAACAATAACCTTTTTTTTATGTATGCGATTATGTTAGTTACATTCTGAGTGCCACTCGCCAATGTCCATGTTTTATAAAAGTTAAATTTATTATTGTTGAACAATTGTTGTCTATGTCAATAGTTTGGCAGCAAAAGCAAACTATTTTGCAAAAATGGAGAAAGTTTGGCAGAAAAATTCTCGTTTTTAAATTGCAGCTAATTTTATGCCATAGTGTATTACCATGTCAAGAAATGATTCAGAAAAACTAATCGTTCGATAACATCAAGAAATGTTAACAAATTTGTGGAATGTTTATAAAATATTTAAATTCACCAGATCAACATTTGATAATATAACTTTATTTTAGTACTTACTTTTGTTTACGTAACTAACACGCGTAATGATGTTAAATGTCAAGTGAAAATGACATTTATGATCATCCATTATTGATATTTAATCTTATAATTTGGTGATATTTTTGGTCGATGGGATAATTAAGTAGTACTTTTATTTATTTTAGTCAATTAAAACGAATTTTCCTTCATTCAGGATCCAGCAGTTTCGTGCTTGATTTAGAATAGATGACAATGCGATAATGCTGCATCTTATCGTATTAAAACGAATTTTACTGCATTCAGGACCCAGCTATTTTGTGCTTGATTTAGAATAGATGGCAAAGCTATGATGCTGCATCTTATCGTGTTAATAATCAACAGTACTGGTAAGAATCGGTGACCAACAGTATCAGAAAGAATTCCGATTACGCAAGATATATATATATATATATAATTTCAAATTTTCCTAATTTTTTTTTTTTTTTTTTTTTTTTTTTTTCTGTGTATCCCAAACTTTATCTTCTTACCAAATTTCAAGTTTTTAGGGCTACAGGATATGCCTTAGAGTTTTGGTGGTCGGTAAGTCAATCAGTATCAAAAAAGCGAAATTATGAGTTCATATATTTTCTGAAACAGAAAATATAGAAACGTGAAAATTTTATTATTTGGTTCTATATGAAGAGTGCTTTTAGAAAAACTAAGTTTCAAGTTCCTAGAAATTTAACAATTAGGACATGAAAAAAATAGAAAATATTGTAAAATACCTAGTATAGGGATACAGCCCAAGACACAGATAAAGAAAAGTTCCCATTTTGGAGAGTCTTTTGGGGGATAAACGATTCGATGTGGTTGTGCGATCATCAGCCTTTGAGGTTTTTTTACTATTTGAATATTACTGGTGGATAAGTAATAATTCTGCATACGTTGTCGAAAGAAAATATAAAATATACTTTTTTTAACTATATTTTTCAGCAGATGCAATATTTTGTAAATAAATTTTTCCGCATTTTTTATAGACAGTTTTCCATTTTATATCTATAAATGTATCTTTAAATTATAATCGAAGTTAACAATTAGATTTTTACTTTTTTTATTTCTCTTTTCATAAACTAAATTTAGTAATAATAATAATAATGAAAACTATGACTCTAGTATTTTATTGTAAGATACACAGACAATCTTGTCATCAAATATTATCAACGAAATTATCATCTAGGATTCCATTAAATTTTGTCAATGAAAAAAGCCAACTGATTACCAAAAGATATTTTTGCGCTAAAACTAGGTAAGTAGTTGTGGACAAGATAATGGAAGATTTTCCCAACTGTTTTAAAGTTTCCCTTAATAAAAAAGAAAGAGAAATAATTTTTTTTACTAAATGATTTAATAATAAATTTTAATTTCGTTTTAAAATAGCATAACATTTACTTCATGTCCCTTTAACATTGAATTTAATATTTATTAATTGTTCTAAATGGTTATCAGTTCCATCTTATTTAACTGAATGTGTTGATTGTGAAGAATTACTGTTCTGAGCAAAGAGGGAACATTGAATCCATTGGAACTGTACTATTTCTTCCTGCTGCTTCAACATATGGCAAGGAAGGATTTGAAATCATTAAGTTCAAATCAAGCTGGTCTTCATTATATATACTCATATTGTTATTATCTGAATCAGTAGCTATCAAGTTTCGTCGACTATTTTCATACATGCCAATAGTTGTTTCTTCAGTATTATCGGTTGTTGTGTCAGCGCCAGGAATGGATGACTGGTTAGGAGAAAGTGGCTTTGAAAGAACTTGGCCCATTGTAAAGTAAATTTGTTGATAATTATTTGATTGAAAGCCTTGACTTGATGCGGAAATGTCGGATATAGAAGAACAAATATTTATTTAAAATTCATTTGACATCAGATTTGATGATTATTTCCCTTTATTTTGATGTTTTAAACGAACAAAAAATGGTAATTTAAAATATATATATATATGAATTTTTCGTCACGGAATTTACGGTTGCCAATTGTAACGTAATAATTTACAAAAAGCATTCACTAATTTAAAATTTCATTTTTTTATTATCATTATCAAAGCTAACTTATCATAATATCATTGATAAGGGAACCTTGATCATTATAATCAAAATATAGGAAAGAGAACACGTTTAGTGAAAATTCTTCACGCTCTTCTGTCATAAAAAGTCTTACCAAGTACTCTTCCAAAAATTAACCTTTAAGAATTGTTGCGTATTATCGCTGCTTCCATGGTTTAATTTAATCGTTTTTACTTTGCGTCTCGCGCAAACGATTCTTTTTGTTGTTGTTTACATTATGATTTTGTTAGAACTTTTTTGAATGGAAAATTTCTTTGAACTCGAAAAATACAGTATGAATTTTATTGATATATTATATTGAAGAAAAGATAAATGTGCACAATAATGTCCTTATTTGTAATGTGAAAGTTAATATACGTTTTTTTTATACATTTTGTGTTTGAATTTTCTACGAAGATATGAAAATTGATTTATTTAAGATATAGAATTAGATTGATCTCCCCGATACAGGATAATAGGTAAGCTGAGTACATTCGTGCTCTAGTTAAGACATTTTAATTTTGAAAATGAATACTGATAATCTAAATATCAGTATTAAATAATATTGAAGAATTTTATAAACAGGGATAGATTCAATAAGAATACTTTTTTACTGTACAACAAATAATTGAAACAAATATTATCCTTAACATTAACTTCTTTTGAATTTATTTGTGACTAGCAGACCCAACCTGCCCGTGCTAAACTTGGTATTTCTGTGTTAAAATAATCTAACAAGTGGGAAAATGATATCACAGAAAAAAAAATGCGTACTTTTTTTTTTTCAGTTTACAGTGAAAATTGGCGTTTGCACTGAAAGTTTTATTTTTATGAATACACTCAGTCGACGTCACAGCCTAGCAACGGGGTAGCAATACTGGTGGACATAGCGTACGTCAGTGATTCCCAAACTTTTTTGGTACGTGTCCCACCCAAGATAAAGTTGTATATCAGTATAGCAATTTTTGTAATATCGCTATGCCCTCGGCTATCTTATCCTACGAAAAAAGTAAATTTTCGTACGGAAGATACATTATCAACAAAAACAAGAATCGGTAATCTCAATGTGTGTAAGTGACTGGTAATTAAAGCACTGCGTAAACTATAAAGATAGTTAAAAATATGTTTAATTATTATAAAAACATAAATTATAATCAATGAGATTTCTGGTACTGGTGTTTATCAATATAGGAACATAGATTAACATGCACTTTGTCTCAGTACTAGTCTTCCAAAAACAGCAATGTAGAAAAAGCATGTTCTCATAAGCACAAAGTGTTGAAATTCATTAAGGACCTCAATGCTGATTTAAATATTTCTGGATATTCTGTTTGTATATTAATCTAGAAGGAAATTAAGAATTTTCTCTTGAAATACTATTCCCTGTTAAAAATTGTGATATCTTTTTAAACAAATGACAAACCTCGATTGTTCCGCGACCCACTAAAACAACTGCCGTGGCCCACCAGTGGGTCGCGACCTATAGATTTGGAACCGCTGGCGTACATTATTATATCCTATAACATATTAAAATTCAGTTGATTTGTAAAATTTAAGCAAAACAGTATGCGAAATTTCAGAAAAAATATTGTAAAAAGGTCCCTTGTCTACTGGCATTCATATACCACAGGAAATGTTCATTATTAATCCCTTGAAGGGCGATGCGATAAAATATATCCCACTTAATTTTAATTGCAAGCTGCCATATTGACACCAAAATTTTGAAATAAAGATTTTTGTTTTATCAAGTACATGGCGAAAAGATTTTATCTATTTTGAAATAAATTTGATACTTAATTTCTGTTGTCAATCACTAATTTCAGCATTTTGAGAATAGATATGTTTTGCCCTCAAAGGATTAAAATCATTTTAATCGAAATGGTTATTTTTATCTTTGCGCGCAAACGATTGTGTTGTTATCATGAATATGATTCAAATCTTGAGAAAGGTTTCGCCTTCGAGCGTAGGAGGTTGGGGGGCGAATCCCACTGGCTCCATTGCACGCACTCTTTGTGTGGAGCTTCCGGTTGTGTACCTCTTGTGTTGTAAAATTTCCTTGTGATATATCGTCCCTGTAATATTGACGATGATTTATAAGCAGGCTTCATGTCGAGCACAAAAATCAGATGTATGTTGTTCAATAAATAAAATAAATAAATAAAAGAAAAATAATATCAGAGTAATACCATAGCCAACTAGATGTCCCCAAATAGATAGCCCATCTATTTGAGATTATAGTATGAAGTCTCCCGCCAGAGGACTCTGATACCTTGCCCAAGTTATTCTGACCAATCGTGCAAACCCTGAATCAAAACAATAACCATGTGTCGAGCCATGAGCACCGAATAGAAAAAAGCTTACTCAATGCTAATTTGGGCAGGGTTTCCGTCATGTGGTCTCGCACGTGGTTCAATGAAATGGTTCAGGATTTGAATCTAAATCCAGCTTCACTTTTTCGGCGATTTTTAGCGAAATGCGCAGGTCTTATGTACTATATAGTTGGCTATGGTAAGACAGCTACAGAAATAGAACGCTGCTCACTAAGCCCTGAGGAGTAAAATAATAACAATAACAACAAAAGAGAAATAATGAAAAATATTCAGACTCGTGGTTTTTCGGGTGTATTTTATTTTATTTTATTTTTAGCCTCCGATGCTATTTCTTTCAAACAAGCTAAAAATGTCGTGTCATCATTCCTGAATTTTCTACTGAACCGTAAGATTATTTGATAATTATTTTTTAAATGAAAGTTATTTATTTGTAGTTGCGCCCATTTTAGCTATTTTTTAATTTATTTCCATTTTTATATTTTATTTTTCATTTTAAATGCTTTTTTACGATATTTCTTCAAATGGTGGCAACTCAGTTTAACTTTTCTCTCGATAATAAAAATTTATTTTCCATTATCAGAAGCTTGATCTCATCACTGAACATGTCCTCGCATTTAAAAGAAAAAAGTTAATTGTTTTCGTAAAATTTAACCACAATAAAAGGATTGCGTATAATTATGCACTAACTGAGGTAAAAAAAATATATTTATTAAGAAATACAGTCCTCCCCACTTAATCGGGTAACAGGTAATCGAATACCCCGCTTATTCGAATAGAACTTTCCGGTACAGAACTTATCGTCATTGGATCGATGTTAATTTTTCCCGCTTATAACGAATAAATTTCGCGAACCTCCCCGCTTATTCGAATACCATCTGGGTGATCTTTGTTTGAAAACAGGCGCGAAAAACACACTTCATCTTGAATTTTTCTTCACCTTTTGTCATTTTCGACTCATTTACACTGAAGACAAATTATCAGTTCTTCCTGCAATGATTTTGGCCGCAGTTGTGTAATGGACAGGTCAAATGATCTCAAATCCTTTTTCAGCAAATGAGTAAAATAAATTGGCCAATGTGGATTATTTTTGCGTTTTCTAAGTTTAGTTGCGTTTTTGCTTGGAAAAAGGCGTTGCTTTGAATTTTAAATGGAAAACTTTAAACCTTTCTGAAAAACTACAATTTTTGAAGCGTTAAATAAGAAAAAAGAAGTCCAAGACGCAAACGTAATTTTCCAATATAAAACGCAATGTCGAAAAAATCCCCCCCCCCCCCCCCCAAAAAAAAAAAAAGAAGGGTAGATAAAATGAAAATTGGTATTGAAAGAGGGAACATAATCCCAGTTTTCATAACATTGGTCAATAAGCGCTGAAATAGGTTTAGCGAAAAAAGCGAAATTTTCGTTAATAAATGGCGCTATGATTATGCAGAAAGCGTGTGCTAACGCACAAAAACGTTTCCATGTTTTTTGTACGTAATTCCAATAAACGCGAATCCACGTAAACAAACCACTTTTAACGACATTTTTAAACCTGTGTAAATAACGTAAATTACAAGTAGCAAAGTTTTAACCAAATTTCATTGAACTACATTAAGTATAATGTAGTATAATCATAGAGCTATGTGAACTAATATTAAATTATTACGTACTTTATATTAATATTTGTATTTATTTTACTAATTTACATTATAATATTATTTATTTTACTAATTTACATTATAATATTTTATTATGTTATTAATTAATTATGGTGTTGATGTTGTTTTACCTTTTTACTACGCATTCAGTATTACATTTCTGTGTTCCCCGTTTAATCAAATATCCCGCTTAATCGAATATTTTTTCTGTAATCATCAATATTCGTTTAAACGGGGACGACTGTAATACTAATAACAGGGCTGTTCAACCTTTCACTAAGCAGGGGCGCATCTCAGTTCATAGAAAACAATGAAGGACGCCATTATTAACAGGGCTAAAAAAATGCTAAGAAAATTATCTCACAATATTAATAGTGATACACATATTACATAAATACATCTCGCAGCAGATGAATAAGTTTCCTATGGATCTGAAGCTCAGTAGCTCTGAAAATGACAGTCCTTTAAGAGTCTTATGAAGCAGCTACTGGGTCAGGGTAAGGGAAATAACATCAATAATAATAACCCAAAAAACTGAACTTTTATGCAAAGAAAGGGGATATGGACGCTTATTTTTCTATACATTACTTCTTAACATATTTTTAAAAGTTAATGCCAACTTTTACTCATTCCTATCGTTTTAATTTCTACAAAATAATATATAAAGAATAACTATAAATTAATCAAGAAACGAAATAATACATAAGTATTTTTTTATGCATTTTTTAAATTTTTGATGCGTAAAACACATTTGCAGATTTTTTTAAAACATTTCTTAAGAATATATAAAGGATTTTAAATAAAATACATTTTAAAAGGGAATTTTATTTAAAAAAAATGCTAGTAACAGAAAACCTTCAAAAGGGCGCCAAGAAAACGTACAAAGGGCGCCATGGCGCCCGCGGGCGCCGCGTTGGACAACCCTGCTAATAATGTAAATAAAATAACAGAAAATAATTTATGATAAAAATTAATGTCGAAAGCAAAATAAGAAAATTCTCAAATGAGGAAAATGATGTCATTCAGCAACCAGTTAAATGGGATTTACGATATTATTACGGACGCCTTTTTCATATTACTAATAACAATAACTTTTAAAAAACATTTGAAGAGAAAATAACGTCACTATTTAAAACATTGTTACTCATAACGATATTGCATTTCAATATTTCTTTTCATTATGGACACTGAGATTGAGATTTTACTTTCGGATGACTTCAGTTAGTGAAAAAAATATCATAGCAAAAATGAAATTAGTTTTTTTTAGCCTCCGATGCTATTTCTTTCATACAAGCTAAAAAGTGTCATGTCAAAAATTGTGGCCCACTTTTACTTACCTATCATATGCAGTATAGGGTAAGTCTTGCAATCGTTTTGAAAATCGAAAAAAAATTTTGACGGATTTACACGTTTCAGATACTGGAAATTCAACATAATTTTAGAAAAAAAATTGCCGTTCGTCTGTCTGTCTATCGGTCTGTAAACGCTCTATCTCACGAACAAATAGCGATAGAGACTTAAAATTTTCTATGTACTTAGTAAGTAAGAATAGGACGAAGCCTATTTAATATCAGTAACCTCGATTATCCGAAACTATCTTTTTCGGACTCTCAAAAAATTTGTTCTGATGAAATGTATATAAAAATTTTCGATTCTTTTTATTTTAACAAAAAGACGTAAAAGGCAATAAAATAACACAAATTTTGCATCAAGAACGAAGTCGGTCGGATTAATAGTTGCCGAGATATTTGCAATCCTGTTTTCCACATTCTTCGATTTTTCATGACCCTGTATTTTCTTCAAATTTCAATTCAAAGATATGTTTTAATTGGAAATGAGACGCTTTATCTGACGCAGTAAACTGTTAGTTAATATGATTATTGGTTTTGGAGTTATAAGGATGTTTATTTTACGGAATCCGGCACTACTTGTGTAATTTGGTATTTTACATAATTTGTCGAAATGGGACAATTCATTAATGGAGCATTACTATGTATATTAAGAATATTTAAATATACGTTTAAATTTTGTCTTGGAATTGCAATGCATTTTATAAATAGTTTTCACATATTTTATTTTCACATATTATACAATGCATATCCATGATGAGTAAGTATTACGGTGGCTTCCAACGACTAGTTTCGTAATCTGGCCGTTAAAACGAGACATTCGTACAATTTTATTGTTAAAATACATTTCCTTTTTCTCAGAGTCTATAAAAAAGCGTTTAAACTAAAGAAAAAATTCGTTCTTGATGAATCTTGTGAATGAAGAAGTAACAAGTCAAATTTTATCTCCACAATTCCAATGTCTCAGAGAAAAATTGCTTAGCAGTTGGATGTTTCACATCGTTCTGTTTGCGATTATATTGATAAACACAAGAAAAATGAAGTTAGTTCATTGCATTCTAAACGAGGTCGCCCTGCTAAAAAACCTGTATCGATTTTTTTTTTTTTTTTTTTTTTTTTTTTTTTTTTTTTTTTAATTAGAGGCGAAATTGAATTCTGCAATGGCAGAATCTACATTCAACTTGTATTTTATTTTATTTTTATTTTTTTTTTTTCATTTTCAGTTATTTTAGGTAAACAAATTTATGCACGTGTACTTTACGATAAGCAAAAAGAATATTCATATTTTTTTGCGATACCACGAAAAGATTATCTATTGGATTTATTTTAATTTTATGCATTATGATATCAATAGATTTTTACATAAAAGTTAAGTAAAAAAAAAAAAAAAAAAAAAAAAAAAAAATTTGAATACACTGTAGTTAAACATAAAAGTGCACATACAAGTTTATTTGATAAGTTGCGCTGGTGACATTATACTTATCTTGAAATGTGTTTTACCATCGATAAAACAAAATTAATTAGAAAAATCGATATCATTATATCAACATAGCGTAATTTTTCCTGATTTTTCATTTCTCAATTCTAAAGATTCTTTTCCATATCTGAAAGGCAGTTTTGAGAAATTAAAATTTAAATTGAAAAAGTTTAATATTGAATTGATTGCAATGCCTCCACCAAAATTAAGATGTTTACTTAATAAGCAAGTGGATCCTATAAGACATGATGATCTTGCTGGAGTTTATGAAATACCTTATATTACAGAAAATGGTGAATTAAATTATTACATATGCATGACTAGGACAAAGCTTGGAATTAGAAAAGGGGAGCATGAATCTGACATTAAATTTGGACGTACTAATACTGCCTTATCTAGAACATATTTAAATGAAGGGATAAAAATATTGTTTAGTGAAAGCAAATTATGTTTCATATCAAATTGTTGTCGTAAATCTATTATAAGAGAGTCCATTGAAATTTATACGCGTAAAAATCTGGTGTGCAATGATAACTTTTTTTTTTATTATTCCTAAGTTATGGTTAGAATTAATGAATAAATTCCTCGTGAGAGCTTGAATGGAATGAACCATGTTGAAAATTTTTTTAGATCATGGTTCTAGTTTAATTTAATTTTTTTACAATAAAGCGCGATTTATATATATATATATATATATATATATATATATATATATATATATATCATTGTCGCGTGTCATTTGTATTGACCGTGAAATGTTTTGAAATTTTATTTTTATTTTTATTATGATTATGGATCTTATTAGACGGATCCGAAACATGTCAATGTCATTTATTTTTAATTATCATAACACCTTTCTTAAGTAAAATAAAATTTTTATTAAAATGTTTATATAAAAGGTGAACCTTTGAAAATCTGGTGATTTAAATAATCTATTGAATTTAATAAACCTTTTATCTATAGATTCTGTATCTGTATTGATCGTTGAACTATTTCAGAAATTGAATATAGAATTAAGAAAATATCTTCGTTATTTATATTTGTAGAAATCATTTGTAATTTTTAAAATCTACCTTTCTGCAAACCTTTCAATAATAAAACCTTCATTCTGTTTTTGTTTTTCCTTTGTATAAAGTTTTACGAAAATTAAATAGAACAGGAAGCAGCAGCGTAGACAATCACTTCATCGAGTTCACGGATGAAAATCTAATATTAAAACATAATCTGTCTGTCAAGTGGAAAGCATTTAAAAATTCGATTTTAACGATTCACTCGCAGGCTTATCATTGCGCTTTCCTGCAGCAATAAATACGAAAACATGGATAATCGGCACCAGGAAAACATAATTGTAAACCTATGAGTCAACCACTAAAATCAGGTTCTTTGATGTTTTCCTCCAAGATATAACTTGGCAGACCCATTACATTTTAATATGCGAATCGAGATTTAAGTAACCCTAGATTTTCCTCCGTGAACTTGCTGAGATATAATTATCTGTGCTGGCGCCTCCCGGCCAAATAGTGATGGAACAAAATTACGAGAATAAGAATAAAATGAACGAATACAGCATTAAAGACTACATTGTCTAAGAGATAGAGGGAAAGTATTAACTCTAGTTCAGATGGGTTTAAACTGTTTATGTGAAAATCTTGGACTAATGCTGATTGTCCTAATTTCATGTAGACTAAGCTAGGTACAAAGCTTGATGATATGACTTTTACTTTTAAATTTTAAATTTGCGAGCCGTTATCTAGAAGTTGTAAATGTCTGTGATGTAATTGTGTTGAATTTGAGTTGTTTAGGTAGACTTCGTAAGAGATACTGCCTATTGCAGTCGTTACCATGGAATGATTTTTGAAAAATTTCTTCATAACTTTTCATTATATGACCTCAGGAACCCCAAAACACCCCGATTTAAAAAGTTTTATATACAGGGTGTTTCAAAAATGACCGGTATATTTGAAAAATCAATAAAAATTAAACGGTCAGCGTTAGAAATACACCGTTTGTTGCAATATGTTTGGGACAACAGTAAATTTTCAGGCATACAACTTTTGAAATTAGTTAAAATTTTCGACAATAGATGGCGCTGCAGGAAATTTGAAAGCTATAGTAGTATATAGTAGTTTATGCGAGTCAGATATCGAATATGGCTTCCTCTAATAAAGGGTTTTACTGTTTAAGGGGAGATGAAAATATTTGAAATGTTTTCATCTCCAAATCCCATTCTCCATCTCTTTTCAAATATTTTTTGTTGGAGAAATAGTTTGTAAAAAGTGTCTCGTATAGTTTTGAATCTAGGGGTGTACTTCTAGTCCATTAAATAGTTTTAAAATCCTAAATCTTCCGGAAGAGCATTTCTTCCTTTCCCAGGCCACCTCTTGAATTCATCACTGCACTGTAAAAGAAAAAAATAGGGGGTCGATCTATTAAAAAAATTTTAGTGATCCTTGAAATTACTAAAAAAATTTTTGTAATCTTACTCGGTTACAAGAAAATCTGTAAGGATTACTAGAAAAAAGCTAGCAATGAATAAAGTTAATAGTTTTATATTTTTAATAGCTATTACTAAAACTCACTTGGTGTGGCCGTGATGCCTAGTGGTAATAGCACCGACCTCCAGGCTGAAAGGTCTGGGTTCGATGCTCAACACCACCAAATATGTGTATGCAGTGTAAGTACTCGTTAAATAAAGGGATTATGAAAATCCTGTCGTAGCAGTTACCATGGGTAATGATGTCTGAACTTTCCCTCCCCTTTAAAAACATGTCAACACATAGCTTGCGGCAATGTTTGGTTCTGCCATCTATTGCGGCTTCGCCGTAAATCTTCCGCTTCAGAAGTCTGTCCTCTTACCCTCTGGATTCAGCTCGAAGGAATCTCTCGCTCTTCGGGTACACGTAATAGTTATTAAAAATAATTTTGGAGCTATTACTAAAATTTGCTGGGTGGCTCATACTAAAAAGTTTTAAGTTAGTTATACAAAAAAAAATGTTTTGTTCAGTTAACAAAAGAAATGTTTGTTTCACTAGCAAAAAAAAAAAGTTTGTAGTGGTTACTAAAAAATTCTGTGAAATACAAATTTACTAAAAAATTTTCAGCAACCCCTTGAATTTTTTTTTACAGTGTGCTTACGGAGTTGAGACAAATCTTAGATGCTAAAAATCGTCATCTTATCACACACTTATTATATTTTCTTTGGCCAAAAAAAAAAAAAAAAAAAAAAAAAAAAAAAAAAAAAAAGGAAAGGGAAAAAAAAAAAGAAAAAATGAAAGCTTTGTACATAAGGCAAATAGAAAAATGTTTATTAAAATGTTCTCAAAATAAATGGGCGAACCGTCGTCTTGTCTTTGAAATTTCATTTAACGAATTTTCTTTATTGTTGACGATTTTGAAAATAAAATACAAAAATTTATTCTTCATAAAGGACTTTAAAAATAAAACATTAAGAAGATAAAGGATTTATAATTTTTCGTCAACAATCGGATTGACGAATGTTAGAGGAGGAATCCTAACGCTTCTATCCAACTGTTTCTTGTTGTTGTTGTTGTTGTTGTTGCTTTACTTCCATGCGTTTGAATATTATTTTAAAATGGAGGTTCATTAAGGTAACACTAACCTTAAGAGAAAAATAATAAGATATCGTTTCTGAATTTTTAAATTCCGGGAATGTATTTTATGTTGAAATGTTTAAAAGCAGTAACAAAGAATAGAACAGAGAATTCCGACAAACATTCTCATTTTGGTATATTTTACATTTATATTCATATTATTGTATTTTCTGGTTAAAGTTAGCTATTTTGCGATATTTTGATAAACCGTATTTTTGGATTCATGATCAATTGCTGAAGCGGCGTTCTTACACGGTTTAGTGTTTAATTATATTAAATTACTTAATAATAAAATATTTTTTTAAAAAATCATTAAAGAAAAGATATATTTTTTTAATTAAATATGAAAGCTCACAGAGATAAACGACCCTCTCATTGACGCCGCCTATTAGTCCAAGAGACGACAGCACTAAAATCTATGTAATAGAGTAAAAGAAAAAAAAACCTTTATTTTATGCAAGAGTGGTAATAGGGGAATCTAATGATCCATGTCTGCCGGAAGTGAGATGGTGCATAAGCTAAAAATTAATGCCACTGTTGGTTTACTGGTAAATTCAATATTGTGTGTGTATGCCATACAATCAATGATATGAAAACACGGAAAACTGGGATCAGGAAAACACAATGCTGAACCAAGCGTGAGCCAACTTGTGGTATTAATTTTTGACTTACGCACCACTTCACTTCCGGCAGACGTGGATCATTAGATTCCTCTATTACTACTCTTTCATAAAATAAGGGGTTTTTTTCGTTACGCTCGATCGCATAGGGTTTTGTGCTGTCGGCTCTTGGACTAATAAGGCAGATAGAAAAATGTTTATTAAGATGTTCTCAATTTTAGGATCGTCTACGGGTACAGGAGAAAGAAATAAAAAGGGAGAACCGTCGTCTCGTCTTTGAAACGTCTTAGTTAACAAAATTTTCTTTATTTCTGACGATTTTGAAAATAAAATACCAAAATTTATTCTTTATAAATTACTTTAAAAAATAAAGCATTAAGAAGATAAAGAACTTATAATTTATCGTCAAGAATTGATTTCTTACCTATTTTAACCAACTGTTTGTTGTTGTTGTTGCTTTACGTTTGAATATTATTTTATTCGTTTGAATACGTTTATAAGTTCGAATATTATTTTATTCGTTTGAATATTATTTTAAAATGGAGGTTCATTAAGGTAAAGCTAACCTTAATGAACCAATAAGATATCGTTTCTGAATTTTTAAATTCCGGTAATGCATTTTATGTTGAAATGTTTAAAAGTAGTAACAGAGAATAGAACAGAGAATTTCGACAAAAATTCTTATTTTGGTGTATTTTACTTTTATATTCATATTATTGTATTTTCTGGTTATAGTTAGCTATTTTGCGATATTTTGATAAACCGTATTTACGGATTCATGATCAATTGCTGAAGCGGCTTTCTTACACGGTTTAGTGTTTAATTATATTAAATTACTTAATAATAAAATATTTTTTTAAAAAATCATTAAAGAAAAGATATATTTTTTAAATTAAATGTGAACGCTCACAGAGATACAACGACCCGCTCGTTGATGCCGCGTATGATGTAATAACGAAATCTTTTTATTCGTAACTTGATTTGTTTTTTCGTTTAGGTATCTAGCAACATCCAAGTTCCAGCCAACCTATGCCAGAAGAGCTTTTCCTTGCTATGATGAACCGAGTTTTAAAGCTACCTTCACAGTATCTCTTGTCCATGAGCCGGGATATGTAGCACTATCTAACATGCCAGTGGATGTAAGTTTAAAATTAAATAACTACAGAGGTGTGAAAATTATTAGAATAATTGTGAAATTTACAATAAAATCTTGTTATTTTAAAGAAATAATGCATTATTTAAAAATATTGATACATTTAATATTTAGTGCGCTTTCTCTTGTTTTTTTATTAAAGATTCGATATGTTTGAAATACTTTGTAGCAGATTTTGGCAATTAATTTGTATTTCGTTGTCACAGTGCCAAATTCGGATTTTTCTTTCTATCAGATTATTCTTGTTTGTGATGCTGCATTTCTTTAGTTTTTTCTTTACAACGGTCCAAGGATTCTCTATGTGTTTCATGTCTGGACTGTTTTCAGGCCATGGAACTCTTTTCATATTTTTTCACCCCAAAATTGGATTATGGATGATCCTTTATGACACGGAACTCCATCATTCATAAATATGAAGTCTCCATTTTCAAAATCAGTCTTTTAATTGTGGAATTAGTCTTTTTTCAAGGACCTTATTTCATACTGATACTGGTCCACCATGCTTCCTACAATGTATAAACATCAGTACCTTTTAGAAGACATCACGCCCGAAACCATTATTTTAATAGGATGTTTATCCTTTTGTGCTATGCAATTTGGGGAATATTCTTTACTGTTTCTTCGCCTGATAGAATTGATTGTTTTCTTCTGATATCGTAAACATTGATTCATCGGGAAAACATACCTAAAAGTAAAAAAATTCCTTGAGATATGTAATTTGTAGAGAAATATTCTTATAAAGAAATTTTTAATCAAATTTTAGGCAGTTCTGTATCTTTAGTCAGTATGAGAAAAACATGATTTCATGAAAAGAAATGAACAACTTAAGTTCAACTGATTAATTAAGGAAAAATTAATATTTCTCACCTTGCACCAGTCATTTCTGAATTGTTCTTGTGCAAATTTTGCCTAAGCAAGTCTCTTCTTTGCTTTAGCAGATGTGATTTTAGCCTTTTTTTAGGGCGAAGAGCTCTGGGCTCATCTGAGATAAGATTTCACTGGATAGAAGAATCGAAATACATTTACTCCAAAAGCTTTTTTAGTTCATATATGTTGCTCTTCTGTAAGCTTTAGCAGTTTGAATTAATTTCCTTTTTATTCTTGCAATAAATTTACTTTTCTTTCCGCTTTCCCTACTCTAGAATATTGATATTCACATTTGGAGTCCAAAGATCTTTTTATTCTACATACTGATGCTTGCAAAATTTTTGCTTTTTTCAGCAATTTTGTGTTGTGTGTAGTTATTTTCTTGGGTGAGACTCTTTATCACAGCTAGTTTTCTACGGGAAAAATCCCTTGCTTTACCCATAATCACACAATAATCTTTTGACAAAAGAAAAAAAAGCTATTAATTAATAAAAACTAATTAAAACAGGAAAAAGATATATTTTAAGTATAACATAATACTCATGCTAACTCTAGAAAAGAAAGAAAATTCTAGCACAGTAAGCAAATAAGGTTAAAATTTTATTTTAGATTTGTTTGTTAATCAAACCAATTTGTTATGCAATACAATCTATATAGTTACTTTGGAGGAAATATTTTTTTAAAAAAATAGCAACATTTAATAAAATTATATTCCCAAAACTATTTTAAAGTAGTGAAAAATCGAGTAAATCAATAAAACAAATTGCCTTTAATGAAACATTGCAAATATATTCAACGTTAATTAAGAAAAACTGAAAAAATCACAATTATTCTAATAATTTTCACACCTCTGTATAGTGTTTTTGTTCCATATCAATAAATTTCAAAATGTTATGAAATGCTATGTTGTGGATTTTGTTTTGTTTCCTAAAAGGGACAGCTCAGACAAGGAAACCAGGTCTGTAGAGCATGGGGTCCCTCTCGGCCATTTTTATTAAGGTCTTAAAAAAGTTACAGAATTCAGCCGAAACTGAAACCGCCAGAATCACGACAGTGGGCGGTATTGAGGAAAAAAAACTCATAAGCACCTGCCAGGTGCAAAGAACCTAATGCAACAGAGGGCAGGTAGGAAAAAATAAAAACAAAACCGGAATCTCATAACGAGGGAAATTAACAAAAACGGAAACTTCCCGTCGGGGAACAGATACCCTACGCGACAATGGGTGGATGAATGTGCGACAATTGTAGCACTGAGAAGGAACAGCAGAACTGTTGCATGCACAGGCTACGTTGTTAAAATTGAGAATTGGAATAAGTGGTTATGAATGTGTTTTAGTTTGTTTAGTAGAAGGGTGAGTGTAAGTATATTATGGAGCCAGCCTTATTGTTGATTAGAAAAAAGCTAAAAACTAATAAGGATGGGTATGTACTTCGTGTATGGATTGTGTACCACATAAATTTAGACCGGGAGGCGACCGCACAGACAATCACCTCATTGACTTCATAGATGAAAATCTAGTATTAGTTAAATCTCGATTCGCATATTAAAACGCAATCGGTCTGCTAAGTCATGTCTTTCTGGAAAATACCTAAAAGCCAGATTTTAACGATTGGCTTATAGGTTTAGCATTATGCTTTCCTGCTCCCTATCCTCCATGTTTTCATACTTTTGGGTGCAGGAAACCACAATGATAAACCTACGAGTCAACCACTGAAATCGGGATTTTAAGTGTTTTCCACAAAGATATGACTTGGTACACCCATTGTGTTTTAAAAAGCAAATCGAGATTTAACTTATACTAGATTTTTATCCGTAAACTCGATGAGGTCATTGCCTTTACTGCTGCGTCTCGATCTATTATGTTTCCAGAGCAAATTAATTACACAGTAATAAATAAGTAATTTATTATTTTTCCACGACTATATTTAGTTATTTATAGGTGATTTAATGGGTAAAAACTGCTAAATTTATTAAAATTATCGTTTATTAACTTCACTGAAAGACAATTCATAGTATACTATCACAACAAACTTCCAAAAATATTTTTTTTAGAATACAATATTGTTTTTATCAATATCTTTTTTATCTGTTTACAATTTGGGAAAAGGTATTTAAACGCAGTTCTATGTGTATATGCATGCATATTATGCACCACTTTATAAATTGAAAATATCAAAAACAGAAGGAAAATTACAATTGAATAATGCAACGAATATACCATGATTGTAATAAATCGTTTCCAAAACTAGCTGAAACCAGGAACCTTAAAAAGTAAGATAATACACATAAAAAATATATATAAGCGGAAATTATAATGAAATTGATCGAAAAGATAAATTTTACAGAGTTTAAAGAATTAACAGCAATGATGCTTTATAAATAAAGAAGAAAAAAAGAGCCTATTAAAGTCGTAATAGAAAGCACTGAAATTCCAGCATTTAATATTGTATAATTTAAAGCTGAAATAAAATTTTTCATGAGCTAGTGAAAATGGTATATTAACAACTTTCCATGATATTGCATCAGATGGCAGATGTTTAAAAAATAATTTAAAGAGAAACGGGTTTATGCATTCTTTGTCCTTACATTATTCATATTAGAGCTATTCCATCTCAATTCAGGCAGACAGTACTGATATGCGTCAAGTCACCATCACAGATTTTTTTCAAAAAAATTCAGTAGTTAGAACTAAATGATTTATAAAATTTCCTAAAAGGATTTTTCCCTAAAAATTTTTTTTCTCTGATTACAGCACTTTAAAGTTCATGATAAAATTGGCAGTTTTTAGAAAAACTGAAAAACGCTTCATTTTGAAATGAACACAATACCAAACATATTCAACATATTCAGTCAATTTATTTTTTATAAACAGTTATTAAACTGAATTTTACTTTGGCATAGTTTTAAAAAATATAGTGACATTTTTAATTAATTAAAAAAAATTAGATTTTAAGTGTAAAAAATATAATTATTAGTGAATTTAAGATTTTTTTTCAGAATGAAAAAAATATTTTAAAGCTAAACATTGATGGCAACCTAAAGACCTTTAATGGGAGTTTTACAGCAAATTTTATTTTAACTCTAAGGTGCTTACAACTTTTGTAATTCAATTTTAAATTTTGCAAAATTTTGTAAAATCACTACTTTTGAAATGCAATTTCTCAAAAACACCATTTTTTAAA
Organism: Maratus speculifer; assembly: GCA_964019185.1. Taxonomy (NCBI): domain Eukaryota; kingdom Metazoa; phylum Arthropoda; class Arachnida; order Araneae; family Salticidae; genus Maratus; species Maratus speculifer. The sequence goes on from OZ025291.1 coordinate 134,632,028, forward strand.
AATCTGATAATATGCTCAATTCATACCTTATTAGTCTCTAATAAATACCTTACAAGCAAATCGTGTGTTTTTGCTTAGAAAATTTTATATGATTTTTTGAAAATAACATGTTGAGTGTATTTTTCAACAGACCACAAAGTCAAGCTCTTCCTTATTTAACCGAACTTGTAATGTAATTAACATTTCAAACTAAAAAATACAACACTAGTACATAATTATTACTGTTAAATTATAGCTAATCATTTGCTTAAATTTAAAATTGCGTAAAATACAGCCAATAATAAAATTAGTATTGATCATATGCCATTTCATTCCATGCTCATGAATGTGTTAAATCGATCTACAGTGTGTAAAAATTTTGTTATATAGTATGGATATAATATATTAATGTGCAAATACATACATAACAGAAGAATTAGGTAGTGAAGGTTTCTTAAATTAACTTCAACTCCTTATCGTTGAAGGTATGAAGTCGCTCAGATTGTCCTATTGTAACTGGTTTTTCTGTTTCTAGAAGCACATTTTCCAATGGTAATGCACATTCATATTTTTTCTTTCCAGATTCTTTTGGCCATTGGAATGCTTTATCTATGGACCATGTTGGGTACATGAATGATACTTTAATATCATTTAGTTCTTGTGATTGATATACCATTGATTTGTCCTATCCACCAATTATTTTCATAAATGCATCCAATGAAATCACCGATTTGGAAACTATGTATTGAATATTGTCTTTTCATTTGGCTGAAGGTTTCAACTTTTGTCAATTCATTTTTACTTGCTCGTTCCATATAATTTTCATTATTTACAATCACCCTATAATGTTTATATCTAATACCAACAATAGATTTTGCATTAGCATTTTCTTTCTCATTATTAGTTCTATAGGATTTAATAATATTTCTGTCTGGATGGACTAGAATGTTATTTTTTAGCAGAGAAGATAGTTCAGCAACAAATGAGACAGAATTTTGGATAGCTTTTATTGGCTCCTTTTGGAGATTAAATTTTGTTGCATAGTGCTTGTCTCAGTCCCCAATAGCATCACATGCACTTTTAACATGGCCAGTACCTGAAAATATCTTCTACTTCAGTACAATTTTATTTTTGTGCAATTCATAAAACTGATACTTGTTTTTAAAATGTGCTCCAGCTCCATCTGATATATACACAGGTGATTCCAGTGTTTGTAATTGGTATAACTTAAATAATTCTTTTTTTACTTTTTCTATGTCGCAAACAGCATGAGCTGTATCATGAGTTAATCATCAGAAACTATGATAAAACTCTTTATTTCTTCTCTAAAGTATGCTGTGCAGGTAACTAACGATATCTGAGTATTCTGCCAGTGGTAGCTTTGTACTTCATTTGGCAGTATTAGTGAGTAATTTTCAGCAAAGTCAAAATGCATCACAAGCGAAGATTTTTTTTTAAGGGGTTTGGCTTATTTAATTTTATGAATAGGAATTTTTGAAGATTAGCTTATATTTATCTGCCATAATAATGTGCATATTATTATTTTTTCATTAAAAAATATTATTATAAATACAGAGAAATAAGAAAAAGCTTGATCTTCTGGTTTTCTGAGAAAAAAAAAACTAATTGGAAAAAACTAAACTTGAAAAAAAAATCTAATTCAGTTGTAATGTATGTATTTGCATTTTAATATATTATATCCATACTATATAACAAAATATTTAACACACTGTAGATGAATTTAGCACATTTATGAGTGTGGAATGAAATGACATATGATCAATACTAATTTTATTATTGACTGTATTTTACGCAATTTTAAATTTAAGCAAATGATTAGCTATAATTTAACAGTAATAATTATGTACTAGTGATGTATTTTTTAGTTTGAAATATTAATTACATTGCAAGTTCGGTTAGATAAGGAAGAGCTTGCCTTTGTGGTCTGTTGAAAAATACACACAACATGTTATTTTCAAAAAATCATATAAACTTTTCTAAGCAAAAACACACGATTTGCTTGTAAGATATTTATTAGAGACTAATAAGGTATGAATTGAGCATATTATCAGATTTTTAAAAAATGGTGTTTTTGAGAAATTGCATTTCAAAAGTAGTGATTTTACAAAATTTTGCATAATTTAAAATTGAATTACAAAAGTTGTAAGCACTTTAGAGTTAAAATAAAATTTGCTGTAAAACTCCCATTAAAGATCTTTGGATTGCCATCAATGTTTAGATTTAAAATATTTTTTTTCATTCTGAAAAAAAATCTTAAATTCACTAATAATTATATTTTTTGTACTTAAAATCTAATTTTTTTAATTAAGTAAAAATGTCACTATATTTTTTAAAACTATGCCAAAGTAAAATTCAGTTTAATAACTGTTTATAAAAAATAAATTGACTGAATATGTTGAATATGTTTGGTATTGTGTTCATTTCAAAATGAAGCGTTTTTCAGTTTTTCTGAAAACTGCCAATTTTATCATCAACTTTAAAGTACTGTAATCAGAGAAATAAATTTTTTAGGGAAAAATCCTTTTAGGAAATTTTATAAATCACTTAGTTCTAACTACTGAATTTTTTTGAAAAAAATCTGTGATGGTGATTTGACATGCCCTGCCTGAGCTGAGATGGAATTGCTCATTATACCTTATTTGGTAAAACTGAAGTTAGAAATATTTCTGCTGGGTATTTTTTCCAGAATGATATTTAAATATTGTATTAATTTTCTTTTATTTGGATTAAGAGTCACATTAAATTTAGACCGAGACAGATTAAAGTTAGAAGAGTCAGTCAAACCGTTTTAAACCGGTTCTGAAATTGAAACTATCATATTATAAAAAATATATAAGCAAAATCGAAAAAGTAAAAACTAGGCTGGTTGTAGATCGTCCAAAAAAAAAAAAATCATGTAAAAATATTAAAATTTGAGCGAGATATTTGAAAAGAACGCCCCCATAGACTTTAAATTATCATCCGGGCCTTTTTCTGTGCCTAGTATTTTGCCTTAATTCTACTTTTAACATCGATTGTCTATATGCTTTTGGGACACCATTATTTTGCTTTTAATTTTTTCTATCAAATCTATGACTGCTAAAAGTTGTTTGAGTATTTAATTATTTTTATGTTATTTATTTATTTATTTATTTATTTATTTATTATTTATTTATTTATTTTTATTTTTATTTTTGTTTTTTTAGTTAGTTTTTAAATTAAAAAAAATATAGTTGTCTGTAAAGCATTGGAACGCACTGTAAAAAAGGTTTGTGGAATTATTTAGTTGACTATATGCTGTTTCTAGCTTTAATTTACAGTGTATCACAAAAGATTATGCATTTTCAGATTTTAAATTTTTGTTATGTTTTTCTAAACTAAATTTGAAAGTTTCAAAATATATAAGACAAAAGTAAGGAAAAAATTGCTTTGATTAATGAATAATGTTTAAAATAATATTACTGTTATTTTTACATGTAACGTACTTGATTACAAATGTGAATATTAAATTTTGTTGTTTGACACATTGCTCCTCATTATAACGCTCATACTGGCCAAAAAGAAAGAAGTGCGATATAGCCTAGCTAATTAAAATTATTAAAAATATAGTCGAAGACTAAATCTTACATGTTTATCTCACATGTATATAAGACTCTATCCATAAAACTAATGCTAAAATAGTTACATTTGTTGTAACTGATATAATTAAGCTAAAAGTGCTCTTAAAATACAGGGTGTTTATAAAGTCCCGGGCCCATTTTGATGTTTAGTTACTCATAAAATAATAAAGATAGATTAAATACTAGCAAAAGCCATGCTTTGTTTGGATTCGCGAAGCATTTTTTTTATAAAGCATATATTTGAAAGTAACAATATTTTTTAATATTATTTTTGCATCTTTATTAAACAAAAACGTTATTTTATGTTTTGGCGCATTTTAATTCTACAAATGTAAGTTCAGCCAAATAACTATCAATTTCCTAGGAATTTTCTATTTATGATGTAAGACTGGCATAAAAAAATATTTTCGAAGCAAACTTTTACAAAATATTTTTAAATTTTCAACTAAAAATTCTTTTAAAGATTTTTTTTTTACAATTTCTAGTAGCCACTGGTGTTTTTTAAAGTTGTTTGAAATATGCATGTTTCCAATCTTTGTAATTAACATCAAATAATCTTTGATAGCTATTTTAGAATAATATATTTGAAGAAAGCTTGAAGAAAGTTACTTCTTCAAAATCCTATTTTCTGGAAAAACATTTGAAATCTGCTCTCGTCGATACTATGAATTTTTAACAGTAAAACTTTTTAGTGTAATTTCTTCGTTTTTATACATGTTAGTGCATGAGAATTTTTGATATTAAAGAATTTTTCGCAAGGAAGATTTCTATTGAATGCTTAATTTTGAAGGATTTTCACTCTTGATAACGTTACGTGCGTTTTTAAGCCAACTGGTGCCTATATATCCTCAATATCTACAACTGCTTCATCTAATGTTAAACCTTGGGATTTATGAATTGTAACAGCAAAAGCTAACGGCAGAAGAAATTCTTTCCTTGAGCAATTTATGCTTCCATATTTCCAGAATTCAATTACAGTAGACTCCCTCAAATCCGCAAACCTAAAATCCACAACTCTCTAAAATCCGCACATAATTTACGGATGTAAACAATGAAGCATTCAGTTCAGATATAAGGACAAAATTTTACTTTTTTTTGTTTTATATCAATTCCAAATATATTTTAATTTGTAATTTTTGTTTCTATTACTGTCTTAATGTTTTCTCTTGAAGGAAAAATAAATTTATTTGTGAAAAAATTCAAGATATTCCTGTTATCAATGATAATCATAATCTTACCAAATATATATGTCTTAATCAAGCTTTTTTTTTTTTTTTTTTTTTTTTGTCACTAAGTGTGGCTAAACCTGGAATAAAACCTCCTTACTTTATTATTTTGGTCTGAATTAGTATTGTACATTATTTATGAGGCAAGTTTCATTGAATAATTTATTCAAAATACATTTCATCTTTATAATGAACACTTAATCATACATTATTAATTAGACCTTTGTTTTCAATATTTTAATCATTTAAAAAATGATCTAATTTTTTATTATTTTAGTTTATTACTTACTTTAATATTTTATTATATTGTAAGCATACATTATAATTTCAATTGGATTATTAATTGCATTCAAATTACTGTTTAAAAAATGTAAACAAAGCAATGACCAGAAATCCGCAAAATCTCTGGTCCCAAGCTGTGCGGATTTGAGAGAGTCTACTGTATTGAGGGAATTGGTACGCACCAATTCTTTTAAGTTAAATTATTGTAGTATTCAAATTTATCCATGATTATTCGCGGTATCTAGTCTGGTGGCTTGTGATTTTCTTTAATACGTGCAACAAAGTCTAAAATCCCGTTCACTAAACCTTTTTCGGTCCACAAATAAGAACGTAACATTACTTTCGATACAAATGATAAAGTAAGAAATGGTTGAAGTCCACTTGTCATTTCTGAATCGGCCAACTTTTCCTTTAGTACATTTATAAAGAGCTTGAATCGAAGCAACAAGTTCACGCAATTCTTTTAATTTTTCATTTATATAACAAATTTAACAATTCATTTTATTTGTTTACAATTCTTTTGTTGCCACTTTACAAAAAAAAAAAAAAAAATCCATAATACAATTCTTTTAAAATGTTTAAGTGTCATTTGTGCAAACGATTTTGCTGAATAATGAAAACATATTTTATTTATTAAATTAATCGTAATTCTATCTATAATCACTTACTCCATGATTTATATTTTTTTTCTGAAAATATACGCGTTTCATTTTTTATTTATTTGCTAAAATGCGTCCGTATTGGAAATGCATGTAAAATAAATTAATTAAAATAATATTTTTTTAACGTTTTACTGTAAAAAAAAATTATATTCTGCAAATCTACAGATCATATTTTATTTTTGTGTTTAATTTGAAGTCAAAATATTGAATAGTTTTTTTGTAAAGTGTACGACAAATTGTAATTTGAGTGGCCTGGTAGAGGATTCGCTTCGCTCATCCTAATAATAACATAAATGGTTAGATAGACTCAAAAAGTTTCATGATCCTTGTCAATGAACTTCCACGTGTGCTCCCTTCGCGCAAGGAGAATATCAAATCGATATTCAATTTCACGCCAGGTAGCGGCAAGCACCCACAGAGGCTATTGCGGTTGTAATTCAAAACACATCAAAAACAAAATTCATACACATAAAAAACACATTAATTTCAAACACATCAAAAGTAAATATAACATTGCAATAGTTGCCAAAAACAAAAGAGAGAAAAATGCAATTAATAAGCGGATCATATTTAGAAAAGTACAGATATTTAGACTAGAAAATGAAATTATCTGAAATTAACCACACGTGCAGACGATATTTACAAAAGTTAAGATATTAAATCAAAAGGAAAATATATGAGTTATTCCATTAATAAATGCTATAAGTTTGTTTATATCTTCATTATTTTATGAGTTATTATACATCAAAATGGGTCCGGGACTTTATAAACACACTGTAGAAATTTTTCTTTTTATTGGCACGTAAAATGAGAGATATAATGAGACATGATATAACTATAGATTACTAAGAATTATAGCGTTAATTAATAGTAAATTCTTAACAGGAAACAAATTCTTACTTGGATACCGAATTGATGGTTACAAAATTTCAAACATCTGTTCCAATGGTAACGTACTTAGCCTGCTTTATCGTCTGTGATTTTGATTTTGTGAGAACCACGACATCTGCTGGTAAAGAAGTAAGTATTCATTTGATGTGAAATATTCCAAAGACATTTTATACATATTAACATTTTGTAATAATTTTGTATGTTATTTTGAAACAGCTGCATTAGTGTGATTATTTTTACTTTTATTATCTGTGTATGGCTCAATTTTAAAAAATTCTGTATTTTTCAGCATTTTTCGTGATTTTATCATCATTTTTATACATTTCTTTATCTTTTTTATACATTGTATTCAAAAAGTTTTTAAGTTTTATTATTCGTCTATTTACATACAATATTTATTTTGAGATAGTTCTTAAGAGCAAATATACTAAGGAAAAACGATTCAAATATTCAAAATTAGAAATCGACCTAAAGTTCGGTTTAATACTTCGGCTAAAATTTCAGTTTTGGCAAAAATTTTATTTTGGCCGAAAAACAACAGAACATTTAATGTAAAACAAAACTATAATCAAAACTCATAAGATCTTGCTTTTAAAAGAATCTGTGCACAGCGTAATGTGCTTTCGGGTATTTTTCGTTTATACTATCATTTTTTGACGAATTGAACAATATTGATATTAATAAAGTACATAGAGATAATAATAACCGCTTAATAACTGAGAGATCAATGTTAAGAATATGCAGATCGTGATATTTTTCTTAACCAAATAATTCAATAGTCATCCAATCATAATACAATAATATCTCTGAAGATATTTTATATAACGTTTGCACGGTTTAATTTTACTAATGATTTTATTTTCCAACATATAAATCTACCGAAATAAAAACTATTTATAAAATATTGAAATTAAATTCATAAATAATGAAAATTTAATTAAGAAAAAAAGTCCAAATGTGCAATTGTTGACGATTTAAGGAATCTGAGATTTTTAAGGTTTTAAAATTTTCGAAAATTAATTCTTTTAGATGTTAAATTCCTATCTTTTCTGGACATTTTGATATAATTATTTCTTTGAAATTCCCATTAGAACAAAAGTTATGGCTTTTCAGACATGCCAACCTCCGGCTTTTTAAAAATGAAACAATTATAGTTCTAACCAGAAATTTAATGAGTGAACGAAATTAAGTACATTTCAAATGACCCTGTGAGTTAATACTAGACACATCTAATTAAATAAATTTTCTGGTTCAAAGTAGGTTTTCATAATTTTAAAAAAGCCGGAGGTTGGCAACTCTGGCTTTTAGAATTATATCTTCTTAATAACTACAGCGGCGTTTTCGAAACATTGAAATCATTTTTCTCCAATGGACGTTTTTGGGCATAAAGAGCATGATATCTCAAAATCTTCCGGATATTTTTTCATGAAATTTTTAAAACAATATGTTTCAAAAATCACTCTGTAAAAACTGATCTTAAAATTTCTTTTTTTATTGTAAAAAAATATTTTTTACTTGATTATAATGTATAAATTTTCTAAATTTAGCATTAACTAAATACAATCTTGCATTAAAAATATAAATGGTTTAAATACAAATTTATTTAGGTTCAGGGTAAGTATTACCCGTAAAGTAAGTAATTATTAAAGTAAGTAAATTGTTTAAGTAATTCATAATTACAAGTAAGTATAAGTAGGCATCAATATTTTCATTCTAGTTGCAAAAAATTTTTTGCAACTCTGCGGGTAATCTACTATGTAATTCTCTGCTCATGAAATCTTCACCTGAGAGTAATAAAATTCTATCTGTCTTTTTTTTTTTTTTTTTTTTTTTTTTGAAAAAAATGACTTATTGATATAGAAATGTTCTATCTGTATCTATGAAGGCATTTTTGAATCAAAATGATGTTTTATCCTTACTAATATTATAAATCGGAAAGTGAGTTTGTTTGTTTGTTTGTTTGTTTGTTTGTTTGTTCCGCTTTCACGCCGTAACTACTGAACCGATTGCTTTCAAATTTTGCAGACGTAAAGTTAGAAGTCCGGATTAAATAATAGGGTAATTTTTATTTATTTTATTCAAATATTTTCCTTAATAATTCAAAATTTAATTATTTTTCATACAAAATCAATAGGCATTTTTCAGATAAAATTTAACCATTTTCCTTTCCTGTTGCCAAGAAAATAAAAAATTGGAATACTAATTTTTCAGCGGCAATGAATTTTTAATAGAAAACTTCCACGCGAAAAACTATAATAAAATAATTTAAAAGAAAATAAATATGACGTCATGGTTGAAATAAAAATAAAAGGTGTATTTTTTATAATACATTTATCAAGGATATTTGTTTAGTTAATGGGAATTTTTGTGTAAAATATGGTAACATAAATTAAAAGTAAAAAGAATGAAAAAGAATTATATTTTTAATAAAATGGTTCACTCATGAAAATGTGACGTCATAGTTGAAATAAAACAGGTAACTTTATAGCAGTCGTTAAAAATACAAAGGGTATGAATATCATATAGCTAATGGAGCGAGATAATAAATGACGTCATATTTAAAATGAATCAGAAATATTTTTTACTTATACTAATTAATCTATATATATAAAAGAAAGTCTGGATTTCGTATTAATCACAGCACAAAAAATCTGCCGAACCTAAAATCTTGAAAATTGGGGTAAAAAAAATTCTGATAACATCGAGTGCTGCTAAGAAGGGATTTTCGAAAATTCCACCCCTACGAGGGTTAAAAAAAGGAACGAACTTTTAAAAAATTCCTTAAAAATCGGCTTTTGTAGTAATTTTTCAACTCATAACATACTTTAGAGTATTTTTTCATGCTGAGTCGAATGGTACCAAGCAATTTCTTTTAAGTTCAGTAGTTCGCGAGATATATCACATTTTCCAGATTTGGCGGTGTCTTCGGCGCAAAAACCTGAAATTTTCAATTCTTATCTATATATATAAAAGAAAGTCCTTCCGGCAATGCCGGGAGGAAGAGGTAGCTTTCATATACTTATATATTTATTTATTTATTTTAAAGTAAGTTACATTGTTCAAAAATACTAAGTTCAAATTAGTGGAAATAATCTTATAAAATTAGTGATTTTATAAGATTGAATACTAGTTTTTGTCAAGACTGAATATTAATAGGAATTTTTAGAAATTAGTCATCTTTTATTCAACCTGGTTTTATTTTAAGCGATTTAGAGAGTCACCAAATTCCACGATATCGTGAAGTGTATGCCATTTTAAAGCAACATGGTGGATTGTTCAGATCAGACCGTTTCAAAATGTCAGCCATAAGCAAAATTAAAAGTGCTATAACTCAATCATTTTTTAAGATATAGACAAAATAAAAAGTGTTCTGGAATTGTTGTTTTAAGTTTTAACACGTAAAAGAAAAATATTTTTCAACTTTTAATTTTTTCGCATTTAATTTTAAATTTTAAATTTTTAAAAAAATTTAAAATGGCCACCATTTTGAAACAAAATGGTGGATGATGCTGGCCAAAAAACTCGATCGAGAAATTTGTATGTACTATATACATACCAAGTTTCATTGAAATCGGTTCATAAATACGCGTGTTATCACGTGACAAAAATCAGATCGTTTCAAAATGTCAGCCATAAGAAAAATTCAAAGTGCTACAACTCAATCATTTTGTAAGATATAGACAAAATAAAAAGTGTTCTGGAATTGTTGTTTTAAGTTCTAACACGTAAAAGAAAAAATATTTTTCAAATTTTGATTTTTCGCATTTAATTTTAAATTTTAATTTTTTTTAAAAATTTAAAATGGCCACCATTTTGAAACAAAATGGTGGATGATGCTGGCCAAAAAACTCGATCGAGAAATTTGTATGTACTATATACATACCAAGTTTCATTGAAATCGGTTCATAAATACGCGTGTTATTACGTGACAAAAATCAGACCGTTTCAAAATGTCAGCCATAAGAAAAATTCAAAGTGCTATAACTCAATCATTTTTTAAGATATAGACAAAATAAAAAGTGTTCTGAAATCTTTGTTTTAAGTTCTAACACGTAAAAGAAAAATATTTTTCAACTTTTAATTTTTTCGCATTTAATTTTAAATTTTAAATTTTTTAAAAAATTTAAAATGGCCGCCATTTCGAAACAAAATGGCGGATGATGCTGACCAACGAACTCGGTCGAGACATTTGTATGTACTATGTACATACCAAGTTTCATTCAAATCGGTTCATAAATACGTTAGTTATCGCATGACAAAAATCAGATATATATATATATATATGGTTATAAGGTACCCTGGGGTAATAACGCCAGGCGGGGTAATAACGCCAAGTGCTTATATTTTGCATAATTATGAAATAATCAGGTAAATGACACCCATGTGCTCTGCGCAGAAGGGTTTTGAGTCATATAAATCGCAAAAAACAGCTTCACGTTAATTTGTTTCATTTTTAGGTCTTATTGTTTTTACAAACAACTAAAATTAACGCTTGATCTAAAATTTGCGAGATACGTTTTGTGATGTGAAGACTATCTTTTTAATCCGGAAATACTTTGTTAATTACATAAATTTGTAGTGCTTTTCATGTACTTTTCAAATATTGTTAAAGATTTTGGATATCTTCTCGAGATAATTTGTAATTTAAAATGTACTGCGCAATAACTATACCGGGGTAATAAAGCCAATCCTTGACATTAGTACCCCGGTTGATTCCCTACAGTGGCCGAGCTACATCCTAAATAAACACAGTTAAAACTGTGCAATGTTTCTCATATTTCTATTTAAGCTGTCCTTTTTAAGCAAAAAGAAGCTCACGGTCTGATATTCTTTTGCCTCATCCCCCCCCTCCCACACCACACCTTTATTTTTCTTACACTTTCACAAAAAATTGAATATTTTCAATAGCTTAGAATGCAATTTGTCAATTTCTAAGTTTGTAGAATTTGTATTTTTAGAATTGGGCTATCTACATGCAATTATTCCATCTTATTTCATAGTTTTGTTTGCAAGGCGTTATTACCCATATAGGTGGGTAATAACGCCAAATAGCATTGGTCAAGAAAAAACGCCATTACATTTTATGAATACATATCTGTTAAATTATTTTATTTTATACAGATAGTCAATGAGTTGCTGTATCATATCCTATATTTGTTTGAAAAATACAATCTAAAACTAAGCCGTGAAAACTGGTAGAACCTTAACGTGGCGTTATTACCCCAGGGTACCTTATATATATATATATATATATATATGTCAACATTTGAACAGAGGGTGGTTTTGGGGTCTGGGGGTCATGATCGGTGAAAATATACCAAAATTTTCCGGAAGTGCTTTCCTCCGGACGGCTGCAATAGGTAGCTTTTTACTTTTTGTAATGAAAGCTACCTAAAAGTCTGGATTTCGTATTAATCACAGAACAAAAAAATCTGCCGATCCTATAATCTTGAAAATTGAGGTAAGAATATTTCTGATAACATCGAGTAACGCTAAGAAGGGATTTTCGAAAATTCCATCCCTAAGGGGGTTAAAAAAAGGGACGAACTTTTAAAAAATTTCTTAAAAATCGACTTTTGTAGTAATTTTTCAACTCATAATATATTTTAGTGTATTTTTTCATGCTGAATTGAATGGTACCAAGCAAATTGTTTTAAGTTCAGTAGTTCGCGAGATACTTCACATTTTCCTGATTTGGCGGTGTCTTCGGCGCAAAAACCTGTAATTTTCAATCCCTATCTATATATATAAAAGAAAGTCTGGATTTCGTATTAATCACAACACAAAAATATCTGCCGAACCTATAATCTTGAAAATTGGGGTAAAAATATTTCTGATAACATCGAGTGCCGCTAAGAAGGGATTTTCGAAAATTCTACCCCTAAGGGGGTTAAAAAAAGGTACGAACTTTTAAAAAATTCCTTAAAAATCGACTTTTTTAGTTATTTTTCAACTGATAACATATTTTAGTTTATTTTTTCATGCTGAATCGAATGGTACCAAGCAAATTCTTTTAAGTTCAGTAGTTCGCGAGATACTTCACATTTTCCTGATTTGACGGTGTCTTCGGCGCAAAAACCTGAAAATTTTCACCTTATCTATATATATAAAAGAAAGTCTGGATTTCTTTTATATATATAGAAACACATCAGACAACACTATATATAAAAGAAAGTCTGGATTTCGTATTAATCACAGCACAAAAATATCTATTGAACCTATAATTTTGAAAGAGAGTTCTATAATCAGGTTAACATGATTATTATATGAAAGCTATATTAAATTATCTCAATATATGTAAAACGCAAAGTGAAATTTCATCGGGGCCGCTTATAACTTAAGTTCTACAAGATAGATTTTATGGATTTTACATTGTTAGTTGGATAATTTTTCAGAAATTTTGTAACAAATGGAATATAGCATTCTACGTTGTTTAATTGAATGTTTAGGGAATGTTTTTTATCAGATGAACCCAATTACAAAAGTTTGGCTTTATTTTAAAAGTTCCGCTGAATGAATTTTTATGTGATTAAAATTGTTAACATGTTGAGCGCTACGTCATTCATTGGTGACTAACATTGAACTTTCCGTTTAGATGACTGATTTTTCACCGATGACAGACAGTCTAAAGTACGATATAAAACTAAAAATTACTATGATATAAAAATTTCGTTTGATTCAAAGTTTCTTTAAAAAAAAAAAAAAAAAAAAAAAAAAAAAACTGACTAGCGTAGCGGGCGAAGGCTGCTAGTATAACATAAACATGACTTTACAATTATATTATGACATTATTTTAACCCAGAAATGCCTTCATAGATACAAAAAGAACATTTCTATATCGATAAGTCCAAAAACACAGATATAACCTTATTATTCTCAGGGGACGAAATGGCTTCAAATTCGGAGTCTCCTGCATATACTAATTCTGCATCTTGCAATTTTTTTAAATACATGAAATGAAAAAAAAAAGTACTTATATCTTTCATTCCAATAAAAATTGTGTCTTAAAATTAATTACATTTTAATATATTAAGTGTTGAAATTTTTTAAAGAGTTTTGAGACCCTTTAATTAGTTTTAAGTATGTTTCACTTAATTAATATTTTATTTCTTTTTAGTTTCGTGTTTATGCAGCTCCTGATCAAATCAACAAAACAGAATACGCTCTGAAATTTGGCAGCAGAGTACTAGAGTATTTTGAAAATTATTTTGGAATCGATTATCCTTTGCCAAAACAAGGTATTTATTTCAAAGTTTTTTTTTTACTTTATAAATATGTTGTTCTCAGTTTATATTTCTCGACTATTTTCGAAATATTTTGTAACTATGACCTTAAAAATGATGTTTCAATAAATACCACTTTATGTGTTACGCTTAGTAGCAAATCAATTTTATCCATGACATTGTATTTTACTGATTTTGTCCTTTTTACTTACCCAACATACGTAGTATATTACTTACCCATCATACGTAGTACAGGGTAAATATTGCAATCGTTTAGAAAATAGAAAAAAAATTGACGGATTTACACGTTTCAGATACTGGAGATTCTGAAAAACATATTTTTAGAAAAAAAAATTGCCGTCCGTGCGTCTGTCTGTAACCACTCTATCTCCCAAACAAATTGAGATAGAGACTTGAAAATATGTATGTACTTAGTATGTAAAAATGGGACGAAGCCTATTTAATATCAACAACCTCGATTATCCGGAACTATTTTTTCGGACTCTCAAAAACTTCGTTCTGATAAAAAGTACATAATTTTTTTTTAAATGTTTTATTTTCAGGAACAGGCGCAAAAGGCAAAACAATAATACAAATTTTATATAAAGATTGAAGTCGATCGTATTATTATTTGCCGAAATGTGGGTAATCCAGTTTTCCACATTCTTCAATTTTTCATGACCATGTATTTCAGTCAAATTGCAATTCAAAGATATATTTTAATTGGAAATGAAACGCTTAATCCGACGCAGTAAATTGTTAGTTAATATGATTATTATTTTTGGAGTTATAAGGATGTTTCTTTTACGCAATCTGGTACTACTTGAGTATTTTGGAGTTTTATATAATTTGTCGAAATTGGCTCATTAGCAGTTCATTCATAGAGCATTACTATGTCTATTAAAACTATTTAAATATGCTTTTAAATTTCATTTTGGAATAGCGATGCATTTTATAAATAGTTTACATGTGTTTTATTTTCATATTTTATATTATGCGTATCCATGATGGGTAAGTATTAAGGTGGTCCCCCAACGACTAGTTTCAAAACAAGCTAGTTTTATAATTTAAGTTAATTAATTTATTACATTTAATTTACAACAAAATATGTGTGCTGAACTGGAAAAAAAGTAGATATTGCATACTAATTCCATCCTAAGTAATGTTACAAAACAAAAAATTGATAGACGAGAAGCAATATCTATTTTGAATTAATATTTTTTAAATTTGCTTTCCAGAAAACTGTCTCCATATTTAAATGAAATGATGTTTTAAAAGTTTAAATGAAAAATCTTAAAACTGACAAATCTATACCCTTTCCCTTAAACAAATTTTAATAATGTCTTGGAGATTGTTTATAAATATTTTAAAATAAAAGATTTTAGAGTTTAGAGTCCTGGCCGAAAACGACATTTATTTATTTATTTATTTATTTATTTATTTATTTATTCAACATGCACAATTGCTTACTTTTGTTAATTTTAAGATAATTCTAGTAATTGCATATAACATTTTTGGGTTTATACATTAGAAGATGGTGATTTGGCTGCATGCCAATGCACTGTCTTTCACAATATACCGTTCCCCGAATATTAGGTCTGACCGCTGACACAAATATGGCGGCTGCCAAAGACGGATTTTAATCAGCATGTCAAATAAATTTTTGATTTTTTGCCTCATATTTCCGAGATTAAACTAGTTTTAAAAAAATCTTTTACACAAATTGGTGTCTAAATTTAAAAAACCATACTTACTTAAAAGAAAGAAAAAAAATTATCTTCGGCCGTTCGTTCTGTGCCGACATTCAGGCACACTATTCAAGGGGCGGTGTACTGCGAAAGACAGTGCATGGTATTCAGCCAAATCCTCGTCATTCAATACATAAACATAAAATGTCATACAATTACTAAAATTATCTGTTGATAAGTGACTGTAAATTTATTAGATGTCATGTCATTTTTACTAAAACTCTAAAATAAATTAAACACGATTATGGAAAAAATCCTTTATTTTTAATCTTCTGACTCATTCCAAAAAAGCAGTCGTTCTATAATTTTAAATTGCTACATCTTGTTCAATTTAAAAGTTGAGAAAAAACAAAAAATACTTTGTAATCCCTGTTTTAAAGCCGGACATTTAAAAGAAAAAAAATACAGTTTTCTTTTTTTTTCTTTTTTTTAACTAACTAAATACTTTTACTTATTAAATAAGAAAGAAAAATCATGCGTGAAGCATAAATTATAAAGCACTTTCCAACACTTATAACAATTTAAAAAAACTTCGTTATTTAGAGGAAAATGTTAAATAAAATAACTGTATAATAAGGAAATTTAGTTAAGCATGAAAACGCATAAATTGAAATTTCTCTTTAAGCAGTTTATAGTAATACATACTTGAATATTTTTCTTCAGTCCTGTAGTTTACCTAGTACCTTAATTTTACGCTTTTACGCTTAGCTGCAATTTATTCAAACTGAAACTACTGAAATAATTTTCCCAGAATTTATTATCTATAGACGGCCATGTATCCAGTTCTTTGCGTGTTCATGTATATCCCTTTATCTATATTCTACAAACATTACTTAGTAAACTAAATGCAGTTATAATAAAAATTCATAGCTCATTTAAAATCCACTTTTGAGCAATTTACTCTTATACTCAATAATCTTTAAGTATTCGTTTGTGTAGCCCTGTATATCAACTATGGCATTTATACACACCATATAGCATGCATAAATATAGTGAAACTTAAAAGCAAATATAATTAAAAATGCATAATCGTTAATATACGGTACTTCGGAACGGATAAAATATACTATATGAAATCTTTTAAGTATCCCTCTAAGTTCTGTGCACTTCATATTATATATGAAATAACTCATAGTAATCCTCAGCGACATATATCAATTTCATTATATATATGAAACAGTTTAACATAATTAAAATATGCCGCAAAATCACGGATCTATAAAATTATGTAACGGAATCTTTTGTATGACCCTGTAAATGAATACTATATCTATTCTTTGAACTGCATGTTCTACAATATGCATATTTTAGTGCATTTTGTAAGTGCATATCAATTTTATTATCTTTGAAAGGGTTTAACATCTTTAAAATTCACTTGAAACATTTTTTTTTCTCATTGAACTTCATGTAACGGAATATTTTTGCTTTCTCTGTAAATAAACTAAATGCTACAAGCTTCATTTGAAATAAGGATCGTGCTGGGTTAACGTAAAAAACAATTAAACATTTCAGAGCAATAGATATTTACGAGAGTTAGAGCGCGGACAAACGGACAGAAAAACCAAAGTCATAAACACTTTTCAACTTTGTTGGAAAATGTCAGTAATAAAAATGATTAAACGAAAACAATTTAATCATAGTTAATATTATAAACGAAGCAAATTTCACTTTTTTCACAGTACAACTTTTAAATTTCAAAATAAAATCAATCTTATAATAAAAGAATATATGAAATAGACAGTTTTAGATTACATAATATGTAAGCATAGATTTGTAAGGTATTTTAAAGATAATTGTATAATGCTGAATATTATCAAAATGAAATTAACAAAAATTAGATATATCAAGGCTTTTTTAAGATAAAGTCTGTACAGTAAAATTTTTAATTGATACTGGCAATAGTACATGGACTGAGTGTCCTCTATTAACTGTGTCCAACGTCTAAATTTAAGCCATTAGTTATAAACACATAGATGAAATTACAAAAATGCTGTAAATGAGTTAAAAAATGTTTTAAAAGTCGTTTTGATGAGTAAAAATATTTTTAAAAAATTATGAATATTTAATTTTGACACAATTTTTCGGCCCTACATTGAGAGAAAAAATGTACCGCCTTCACCAAGAATAAATAGTTATCATGAATGCAAAAATTTGAACTATTTAGTGATCAAACTATGCGAATAGGCTGAATAACTCTGCTGAATAAGTGAAATGATCTACCATTTCTAGTCTCTTGTTTTCTAGGTAGAGAAACGATACTGAATCGTTTCAGTTACGAAAAATTATCGCTTGATTTCGTAATTGGTTTTATGAACTAGAATTATAGCTACTAAATCAAACCTCCTGTGTTCGCATCAATCTGGAGAAAATTTTAAAAAAATTTCACCACGAAAACATAGGAAAACGCTCTTGAATTCTAGTAAGAGACTTTAGAACTCTCCAGCAAAGAGATCTAGAACTTATAAGGAATGATATGGAACTATTTTTTCGAGGGACACAATTTAGATTCTACATGCCAGAATTATATTTTTTTCTCAGTGTATAAGTAATATTTAGTAAATGAAACTTTAAATGGCATGACTTACACCAATTTCTTACATCTGATCACAGACGAATTATATCATTATTCAAGGATTTCCCATACAGTAAAAATAAATCTGTAATTCTACAAATGTAAAGTTAAAGAAATCCGTAATTCTGCAAATGTAAAGTTAGATAAATCTATCTGCTTACGAAAATTTTATCTCTATACTATGCAAAAAATAAATGTAAATCTACAAAAATAGTTTTGGAAACGCTATAGAAATATGCAGTTTTACATATATATAGCTTTAGATACATTAGATTATTTTCATTTAAAATATTATGGCATTTTTTTTTTCAAAGTATACAATGGTAATAGACAAAGTATACAGTCGTAATACTATTAAAAAAAAATTCAAATAATGCCTACATTTTTCATGTCTTTTACAGAATTTTCAATCTTTTATCACCGGTTTTTCAAAAGAGAAATTTTTGCCTTGAATCCAAAAAAAAAAAAAAAAAAAAAAAAAAAGGCTCGAATAAAATAATGCAATTTTACAATAAAAATTTACTGGTGAGAATAATAAATCATGATCAGAATATGGATGGCCATACGTGGTACGGGCAAACCACAATTGGCAAAAAACACGGGTTGCCTGGGCGATGTACGGGCAAATCAGGAAAACGGTTGAATGATGTTTTCTTTTTAAAATAATGACAGTTGCTATGTTTGTAGTGTCGGAAAAAGAAGAAAGTTCTTGAAATTTTTTGAAAGATTAAAAATGACTATGCAGAAAAGTTAGTCACGCGTAACAAAACACTAAGGCTACCCATTAAATAGAAGAGGTGTGGCAGTCGACAGTTAAAGTAATTCATACTCCTACTCAGTATAAATTAACCTATTTTTCTCAGACTCCTTCGAAAGTAATCATCAGTGCAGCATTGCTCATATAAGAGCAGTTAACGCTCAGTCTCAAGGCTAAGAAATGTATCAACCAATACGACTAACAAAGATTAGATGACTCAAACTAATTTAAATATTGCCGAATCTACAAGAAGAAAACCCCCCTAAATTTAAAGATGAAAAATAATTTAAAAAAATCTCACGACTGAAAAAATACTATTTGTGACAAAGTCGTAATATTAGTCTTTTCTTCCCCTGTCAGATATTTCACTTTTCACTCGAACCACAGACATTCATATAATCTTATTTTGTTCACACAAAGACAAACATAAAATAATAGGCATATACTAACATAGTACAGATACAGGGTGTGCAAATGTTCATCATATATTTTAAAATTCCATAATAAATAAAGTAATTACCTTATAATAGTTTGATTGGTAAAAAAATACTTCATGATCAAAAGTTTTCTTTAAGAAGAGAAAGAAAAATGTCTAAAGGTTTCTCATGGCGATACATATGCTACGCTACTACCCCCCCCCCCCCCAAAAAAAAAAAGCATACAGTTCTTAAGCCAGCAATTGTCAATTACTAGTACATAAATATCAATTATTGGATATTTGTGTTACTAATAATTTAAAACGTAGAAAAAGGAAAACATATATGTGTAATATGATATCATATATAAATAAAATTTAAGTATTTTGTTTTACAATAAAGACAAAAGCCCTGTGTCAGAATTTTTTAATGCTTTCTGCGGCAAATCAAATTAACAGTAAAATTTTCTGCAACTTGACGACATTTTTAATTATTAATACAAAAATTTATATAATTAATACAAAAAAATTAGATTAATACAAATTGATTCATAATACAGTTAAAAAAAAATACTTTTCAGAACTAATGTACAACTAAGCAGTAGTATATTTATTTCAAATATAATGATCTAATCTATTTTTAAACTGTGTGTAAAAATAACCCGAAACATTTTATTTTTTCTTATTAAAATTTGTTGACAGAATGTGAGGTTAAATTACTGCAATTTGTAGCAATACACCATAGATTTGAAAGCTATAATTCGATCAATTTATTGGATTGAAAGAGGAGAGAAAGGTATTGAACATATATGTTTAAATGTTACAAATAATTTAAATGTAAATTAATATATATATATATATATATATATGTTATATTACTAACTTTTTCATCGCGATATTCCTATTATTATTTTTTTATATAAATTACCAACATATTCACTAATTTCCATTTTCTTTAATAATGTGTATTGTATACCATTAATCCTATTAAACTCTCCTTAAATTAATAACTATCTTACTCAATCTACTTAAATATAAAACTTTTAATTTATTCCTAAAATTGTAATTCTTTTTTACCATTTCTATTATTTAGTGTGAATTCGAATGCTTTTAAAAGATACTTTTTATTATTATTATTCCAGCATCTTTTGCGCGCTGGGATATGCTTTACTCCCAATATTATTACGCTCCTTTTGACAGAACTCAAAATTACTCTCATAGGACTTCACGCGTGCCGTTATTATTCCTCATTGGCCAAAACGCGGGCAATTCATGATTTGTGTTAAGGCCCCACACAAGGCACAGAAAAAGACCCGGATGATAATGTAAAGTCTATGGGAGCGTTCTTTTCAAATATCTCACTCAAATTTTGATATTTTTACATGATTTTTTTGCACAAGATAGCTGAGGACGATCCACAACCAGCCTAGTTTTTACATTTCCGATTTTCCTTGTATATTTTTTATATTGCGATAGTTTCAATTTCAGTACCAGTTTAAACCGGTTTCGAAAGTTAAAGTTAAAAAAAAATTGAAACCAAAACGGAAAAAGTAAAAACTAGGCCGGTTGTGGATCGTCCTCAGCTATCGTGTGCAAAAAAAACATGTAAAAATATTAAAATTTGGGCTAAATATTTGAAAAGAATGCCCCCATAGACTTTACATTATCATCCGGGTCTTTTTCTGCGCCTAGTGTTGTGCCTTAATGCGAGATTTTATCAAAAAGCAGCTGGAATCAGTGAAGAGCCAGATTTCTTTGATTTTTCCACCTGCTAATATCTCGTCTGATTGGATTTGTTCATGACCATAGCTTTTCCATTCTAATTTCTTCTAACACTAACGATGATTCTCAACATCATAAGACCAGAGCTTTGTAATGAATTTTGGGAATTGCTTTAGATGTACGATAGTTCGGTTTGTAAGAAAATACTTTATGATCGAAAGTTTTCTTTAAGGAAAGAAAAAAATATGTCTGAAGGTTGGATGGCGTTAAAATGTCTAGATGGCGATACTTATGCTACGCTACCCTCCGCTGCTAATAAAATTATGAAAATATAAGATGACTTATTATTTAGTCATGAAGAAATTCTTCATTTATTCATTCAACAGCGTATTTCAGTTCACTTCCCGACTGTGACAGACATCAACAAGGTCTCGGCTGTTTATCGAATTAAAATGGATTCACGCACGACTGAAATGAGTTTCAATGTATTCGATTGAACGCTTAAACGCCAGATATTCTAAAATATTACTTACATGCATATCTAATTTTTTTTCTTGTTAAAAAATGAGAATAAGGTCATTTCTTATCAGTGGTATTAATAAAAATAATAAACTTATCTCTTAAGCCAGTTAATTTAAAACTAATTTTTCAAAAAACTTATATGTTTTCAGAGCATAATTATATAACGAAATAAGGAGTTGTTTAGCTGCATAAAAAAATTAGTCGTCTTGAAACTTCTAATCAAATTTTATTAAACTTTAATCCTTATCCGTTGCTAGCTTTTTATACATGATTGTATTTTTACATTCTATTCGCGCCACTAAATTTTAAAATAAATTTTGTAGTATATTTGTCTTGCACGTGTTGTCAAAGAACAAGCAAAATTGTTTTGTAGTGCCAAAGTAGTGCCAATCGAATTAAATTTGTATCAGAGACACAAGTCCCGATATCCTGTGTTAAGTGACACCCGACCGATAAAGTTTAACTCTTTTATTTGAAGTTAAAATTACATTACTAAAAAATAATATATCTATCAGCTACGTTTAGCGGCTCGAGGATAAACATGTTCTGGTTCTTTGAAACTGGTTTCAACCGGTTACGAAAGTTAATATACATATATATACTTTTAGTCCGAAACCAAAATCAAAAAAGTAAAAATTAGCGTGGTTGTAGATCGTCCTCAACTATCCTATCCAAAGACAAATCATTTGAAAATATTAAAATTTGAGTAAGATATGTGAAAATAACGCCCCCGTAGACTTAACATTATCATCCGGGTCTGTTTGAGCGACTAGTATAGGCTCTTAAGTTAACAGAACTTTAGTCTTTATTCGGATTGTCATTTCTTCTTAACCCTTGTAAACGGTGGTCATACGGCCGTGAGCATTTAATTTTAATTCCAAACTAACAAACGGCACCAAGAATATTTTAATAAAATTTTGCTTTATTAATAAAAACTTATAAAAATATCTTTCTTATTTTTTATTTTTATTTATTTATTTATTTTATTTTATTTTATTTTATTTTATTTTTGAGAAATTTGTCTGTAAATTCTAATGTTAATCAATCATTTCATCATTTTACGAATGTAACTTTCCTGCCCTTGAAAAGATTAAATAATATTTTTTTTTTCTGACATTACAAAGAATAATTTTCTATTATCAACCGAAGCAATTGAATTTTTCTTAACCCTAAAATAAAAGTGGGTTCCTTGCATTTTTAATTTTTTTCTCCATTGTTATATTTTTTAAATGATAGAAAAAGTGGGAATGAAAGACATTTCCTGTTGGAGCAACTAGGGCGTTTGTCGTCTTTTGTAATTCTTCATTTCGCAATTACAGCCGTTCTCAGTTTATTTCATTGGATACTGAAACAGTATTTTATGTTTGTCGTCTATTGATAAACAATCAAAGATTTTTACTTTCTTCTTTCTAAAATGACAATTCGGAAATTGCACGTCAAATGTAACAAATGAGCTGCATTCGTCCTATAAAGAAGTTTTAAACATATTTAGATCTTGGTGTAATAGTATATATTACTTCGGACACAGTATAATATCCAATGTCCCTTGTAAATATTATCTGTTTTTTATTATACAGGAAGTAACTTGTATTAGCCACAGCAATGTGTATCAATTACTTAAAATATGAAATTGTTTAATATAATTAAAACGCATCCTAAAGATTGTTTCCCCTATACCATTATGTAATGGAAAACTTTTGTATAGCCCTGTAAATTAATAAAATATATTCTTAGCGCCACAAATTGTGCAGAATGTATATTTTAGTATATACTTCGTAGATTCATATCAATTTTATTATGCTCAAAAGAGTGTAACACTATTAAAATGAACTTGATACTACTTTTTCCCATTGGCTATAATGTAACGGAATGCGTTTTATTGTCAATGTAATTAAATTATACATTAGATTTTCACAAAATTTGAAAAGACTCGACAAAATTATGCAATAATTATATATTTTAAATTTCAAATAATTCGGTTGGGTAGTTTTTGCTCTGTTTTGTGCGGACGGACGGACTGAAAGACGGCAATTAAGTGCTACATATTTACATAATTACGAACGCACCTAAAAAGCATTATATTCGCAAACTTTTTCCAATTTCGGATTTTCAGCATATTTACATGTTTTAAGTGCCAGTGGTCTTAATAAACAAGTTTATACAAAATATCTATATGTCCGTCCGTGTGTTCGTGTGTATGTATGCCTTCTTTGTATCATGGAAAAATAAATGGAATTATTTATAAAATTAAACATTATTTCATGCATATGTGAATTTAGGAATATTCCGCACACTATTAAAACGAAAGAGTAAATTATACTTCTTAGGAAAGAGCTCTAATTTATTGGAAAGTGAATGACTTGATTTTTAAACGCTTTACTCATCTTGATTTAAATTGCTTATTTAAATTACTCAACTTAATTTAAATAGATTAAAAACAACACTTTCACCATAGCCAACTAGATCTATAGGCCCATCTATTTGAGATTAATGTATGAAGCCTCCCGCCAGTGGACTCTGACACCTTGCCCAAGTTATTCTGACCAATCGTGGAAACCCTGAACCTAAACAATGACCATGTACCGAGCCATATGCACTGAACAGAAAACAGCTTACTCAATGCTAATTTGGACAAGGTTTGCGTCACATGGTCTCGCACGTAGTCCAATGAAATAGTTCAGGGTTTGAGGCTGAATCCAGTTTCACTTTTTCGGTGGTTTTTAGCGAAATGCGCAAGCCTTATATACTATCTAGTTGGCTATGCTTTCACTTTAGTTGTTTGAATTCTTTACGAGAAGCTAACTTTCAAATAGTAAGATGTGTAGATTTCTGCTCAACTTGGGTTACTTTTTTTTGTCTGAGATTTTAAGGGTGTATTCGAAAAAATATTTTACCACCTTTAGTAGTTCGAAATTTTTTTGAAGCATTTTCAGACTCATTTTTTAAAATAAAAACATGAAACTTTTTGAGATGTGTTTTGAAGAGACGCATAAGAGGCCGGGTGATTTCATTTTTCACTCAATTCATTAGAATTTGATCTGTAAATAATTATTTTCTCAATATGAAATTTTTTTTCTCGTTTCCAGATCTCCCGCTTCGGAAAATTCGATTCAAAACCCCAACTTTGACTGCATTTTTTGTAATATTTTCTGTCTTTATCAAAAAATCGACATATATTATGTAGTTTCTGAATAAGAGAATCTGCCAGCTGATGCGTTTGAGAGTAAAAATTATTTTAAAATAAATCAGAAAATTGGATTGCAATATATCCTTAAGGGAGCAGGGTAATTGAGGAATTCTATATATCAATTTTTGTTCCATTTTCATTGTTGAATTATTGAAATGAGTATCATATTATGCATAGGATTGAAGTAAATGTTATATACATGTTTCTGGCTTCATCCAGCAAGTCCCAGTTGAATTTTAAGACATTTCGCTTGAAGAGTACGCTGAAATAAGTGATTTTTGTGCCATTCTCCATATCCTATCTTCTGAAAGTACATAAAGTTATGCATAGTATTGAACCAAACTTTATATACCGGGTGCAATATATTATGTATCGTCGAATTTTAATTCCTCAACCATTGGCCGCAGACATATAGCTCTAATTACAAAAACGTTTCACATACGGTAAATATTCATGTTCTGGCACTGTTTAACGTAAAGAAACCATTTTATAAAAATTACGAAATCTAACTTTTCATACGGTCCCCCAGTCCCTACAGTTATATTTAGTAAAAGTTTACGCATATCATAACAGATATAGCACAAAAAGTTAGACTTCCGTACTACAGAAATTAACAAAATTGTTAAATTTCAAATCTCGAGGTTTTTTTCCCTGATTTTATCGTTCATTGAGGGATCGGTTAAGAAATGAATTAAAGTACTTGGAGATTAAAATCAGAGTGCGATGTCCTTTTACGGTGACACCACTTTTAGCGGATATCCCAAATAAGGGTATCCCTAAAGAGAGTTATTTCATCTATAAATTTTAGCTGACCTTTATCTCTCTTTGATGATACTCTGATTTGGCGATACCGGCTAAAGTTGGTTTCGCCGTAAAAAGACATTTTACTCTGATTTCTATCTCCAAGTATTTTAATTCATTTCTTAACTGATCCCCAATGAGAGCTAAAATCGTGTGCAATGATCTCAAACTTTGAAATTTAATAATTCTGTCAATTTTTGTAGTACAGAAGTCAAACGTTTTGTGTTGTATCTCGTATGATATATGCAAAGTCTCAGTGGTGCCAACTTATATGGGCACATGGGGCGCAAGCCCACCCAATAATTTGATATCTCCATCCACCCATTATTAATTGAGCCCACCCAAAATTTTTGTATTTGTTAAAACTTTTTGGAGCCCACCCAATATGCACAAATGTTGGTGCTACTGTAAACTTTTATTGAATATAATAATAGGGACTGGAGGACCATATAAAAAGTTATATTTCGTAATTTTTATAAAATTTATTTTTTACTTTAACAAATGTCACAACATGACTATTTATCTTATTTGAAACGTTTTACTTAACCATCATACGTAGTATAGGGTAAGTCTTGCAATCGTTTTCAAAATCGAAAAAAAATTGACGGATTTACACGTTTCAGATAGTAGAGATTCTAAAAAACATATTTTTAGAAAAAAAAAATTGCTGTCTGTCTGCCTGTCTGTCTGTATGTCTGTCTGTGTGTCTGTAAACGCTCTATCTCACGAACTAATGGAGATAGAGACTTAAAATTTTGTATGTACTTAGTAAGTAAAAATAAGACGAAGCCTATTTAACATCAGTAACCTCGATTATCCGGAACTATTTTTTTCGGACTCTCGAAAAATTCGTTCTGATGAAAAGCACATAAAAATTTTCGTAATTTTTTATTTTAAGGAATGGACATAAAAGGCAATAAAATTACACAAATTTTGCATAAAGAATGAACTCGATCGAATTATTAGTTGCCAAGATATTTGTAATCATGTTTTCCACATTCTCCGATTTTTCATGACACTGTATTTCATTCAGATTTATATTCAGAGGTATACTTTAATTGAAAATGAGACGCTTAATCCAACTCAAAAAACTGTTAGTTAATAATATTATTACTTTTGGAGTTATAAGGATGTTTCTTTACGCAGTTCGGTCCTACTTGAGTAGATTGGCGTTTTATATAATTTGTCGAAATTGGCACATCAGCAATTCATTAATAGAGCATTACTATGTATATTAACAATATTTAAATTTTGTTTTGGAATTGCAATGTATTTTATAAATAGTTTTCACATGTTTTATTTTCATATGTATATCCATGATGGGTAAGTATTACGGTGGCCCGCAACGACTAGTTTACAGCTGGAACTATATGTCTGCGACCAACGGTTGAGAAATTAAAAGTCGGCGATAGATAACAGATTGAAAACTGTTTGTGTTTTTTATTATGGAGGCCAGGTCCCAGTTTAAAATAAGTTCATACCGGCTGGAGGTGATGCAATAACGATTTTCCTCGTTTTATCGTAGTTATATTGTCATCGGCTATTCATGCAATGATGGGCAATTCGCTTTTAGCTAATACGGAGATTCTCAAACAGCAGAAATACAGCATAATAACATAAAGAAAATAGAAATTTTACTAAACATCATGATTGGAATTAACTTGTTTTTGCTCAGATTAATAAAATGAAACCAAAATTTAATATGAAAATTAAAGTTGGTGTAGTACTGAATTTATAACAATTAGGTTACATAACAATCATCTGAAATATTAACATGTAAAAGAAAAAAGGTTTTGAGACATCCGATTAGTACATCCGGTTACTTTTTTCTATCGATAAAGATCATTAAATTTACAGTACAACAAAAAATTTAATATTTTTATGCACTAAAAATGCCTTTCATATAAAACTACAATTTCCCACAAAATATAAGGTATTTTCAGGGATCTGTTGAAGAAGAAATTGGATTCTTTAAAGAACCTTTCACAAAGTTTTCATTTCAAAACAAGACTCTTCACAACATTTTTTATCTAAAAAAAAAAGTCCCTTCGCAAAATTTTTCACATTAAAGAAGGACTCTTCACAAAAAATTTCACCTTAAAAAAGAATACTTCACAAAACTTTTCTCTTTTTAATAAAAATTTTATTTTACTTAAGAAAAGTGTTATAATAAAAATAAATGGCATTCAAATAAATGAATGTCATTTATTTTTAATTATTATAACACCTTTCTTAAGTAAAATAAAATTTTTATTAAAATGTTTATATAAAAGATGAATCTTTTAAAATCTGGTGATTTAAAAAATCTATTGGATTTAATAAACTTTTTATCAAAACTTTTCCCCTTAAAAAAAGAATACTTTACGAAATTTTTTGTCTTAAAAATAGGTCTTTTCAGCAACATCGCTACCAGTGGGGCGGAGGAGAAGTTCTGCCTCGGGTGTCACCCTCTAAGGGGTGACACCCAATCTTTATTTGCAAATATAAGCACATAATCTTATAAGGTTTCGGAAAAAAATTCTGGAATAAAATGAAATTTCTAGTGACGAGGCATCAGATTTAATTTCCTTTTCTTTGAGAATGTGAAAAATACAGAATGGGATGTCTAAATAAGATATGCACCATGGAAAAAAAACAACGTATCCAACGAATGAATAGCAAAAAGAAAACTCTTAAAGATTTTCTTTTTTTTTTTTTTTTTTCTTTTGGACTTATAGACACCGCATTGACTTATGAGGCCTGTTGGCTAAGTGATGAGTCGTTCATGCGAATTTTTTTATGCAGGAGAACAAAAGGTTAATCAGGAATGATATGGTCATTTGTAATAATAATGTAGATTTGTGATTGAAAAAATATGACATATTGGGGGGGTGCCATCATGGTAGTTGGGAGGGAGGGTGACACCATTAACATCCGCCCTGAGTGTCACTCATCCTAACTACGCCACTGGATCTTTTACCAATCAGCTCTAAAGGACACTTTTCACAAATTTAATCTTTAAAAGGTAAAATCTCATGTGTCACTTTTTAGGCGCGCTCGTAATTATGTAAATACGTAGCACTTATACTTGTCGTTCAGTCCGTCCGTCCGTCTGTCTGTCCGTCTTATCTGTCTGTCCGTATATAACAACGCAAATGAATCATTTGAAATTTTAAATATATATTTATTACATAATTTTGTCGAGTCATTTCAAATTTTATGACAATAGAATGCATAGTTCAATTATAGGGACAGTCAAAAGTATTCCGTTACATTACGGCCAATGGGGAAAAAAAATTTTAAAATCAATTTTAATAGTTGGAAATTTGAATTATATAATTATTAGATAATTTTTTCAAATCACTTCAAATTTTATGAAAATCACATGCATAGATCAATTACAGGGACAATCAAAAGTATTCTGTTACATTACGATCAATAGAAAAAAAAAATAGTTTCAAGTACATTTTAATGATGTCAAACTCTTTCGAATATAATAGAATTGACATGAACCTATGAAGTATACATATATACTAAAATATACATTCTGTACAATCTGCGATGCAAAGAACATTTATTATTAAATTACAGGGCCACATAAAAGAATTCCACTACATAATGCTATACGGAGAAACATTGTTTGGGGTGTGTTCTAATTATGTAAACTATTTCGCATTTTGGGAAAATGATATGCGTTGCTAAGGTGTAATAAAAGTTGCTTCCTGTATATTTACAAGAACACAAAAAAGATTTCGGACATATACTGTATCCGAAGTACTGTCTACTATAAAAGCAAGATCTGAATATTTTTAAAACCTCATTATCGTACGAACGCGCTTCATTTGCTATGCTTCACGTGCAATTTTCAACTTGTTTTATATAAAGAAAATATATGCGTTTCAGATGTACACATATCTTTTAAAAATTAAATAAAAAAAAAAACCTGAATGTAACGATTATTTCATGTTCTTAAAATTAGGACTAGATTTTTCACAAATGAGAAAAGCTGTTCAGAATTTCCCAAAAACAAGACCCTGACAGAAAAGTCTCAACAGACCCCTGAAATTATTTCTACAATAACAAAGAAACAAAGAAGAGTGAAAGAAGAGTGAAGAATCGGATGAAAGAGCAGCTTGTGCTATGATGACTCAATAGTCATGAAGTTTTGTTTTCAAAATAATATCTGAAAAAATATGCTAATAAGTATAGAATTTTCGAACAATAAGGTTTAAGAAGCTGTTGTCAAATTCAAGGTAATATTTAAAATTCCATATCTCGGTGAAATCTAGAAGTTACAGGAAAAAGTCGCTTCTTAGAAAAGAATACGGGGTTTCTGCCTGAAACAATTCGTACGTCTTTTGTTCTGATTGCGTGTTGTGATTTTTCATTGCACAATTACAGTCTTTGTTTAAGATCCCTTTTTTTTATTCTGAAACAATTTGTGATATTTTTAATCAATTGTCAAAAATAAATTTGAAATTCATGGAGTTTTTTCAATCTTCAATTCGATATAAAAATTTTCAAAATTAGAAATTTTCCATAACATACTTTATTTTATTAAAGTATGACAATTAGTTTATAGTCCAAAATACAATGAAAATTAAATTAAATTTTGAATGTAAAAGTTAAGAAAAAAGATATTTAATAGAAACTAGTTTTCAAAGTACTAGAGAAATAACCTGAATTCATTACAAATATTTTTTACGAAAAAAAGTGCAAAAACTTTCACGAAATGAATAATAACCAGATCGTTTCATTGCGGTTTTACTTGAGCAGGGCACAACTTTATTGGTACTGACAAACCAAAAATATACTCTTAAAGCTGGAATATTCTTATAATCTATGGTACAATCGGTCTAAAAAATATATGAGATTTAATCTTTACAAATACACCGGCCAATACGAATCACATCGCGGCCCATAAAGAGTGTATTTTTTCTACGCTTAAAATAACTAAATGTCCGTATTTTAACACAATATTTTTAAAGCATTTCAATAAACCAGATTTACATCAATTTAAAAAGTTTTGAAACGTTCATATGGATAGAAATATTTTTTACAAAATAAAATGCATGAATTTTTTTACGAAATCAGTGAAAACCTGAGTGTTCCGTCGCGGTCTCGTTTGTTTTCGGTACGCATAGATTCCAAAATTCAAATTACGTTGAAAATACCAAACAGCATATGCTTTCAATTCAGTATCTTTTCGTGATTTTTCGATATGAAATTATACAAATTTGAGTTTCATTTAAGGGTCATTTTGAAAACTGAATAACATCACGGGCCCGGGCAACACCGAGCAGGTCAGGTAGTATATCATATAAATACAGACTATGTACTCTCAACGGTGTCTTATGATTAATTGCTGAACCCTTAGTCATGGACATATAATTCCAATTACAAAAGCTTTAACTGAAGTAAAAAAGTATCTTAAAGGTCGTTTGGATCAATGAAACGTTTTTTAAATAGTAGCGAAATTTAATTATTTATACGATTCCCTGGCTTTATAAGAGTTATTTAGTAAAAATTCCCTATTACACTAACAAGAAATACAAGAAGTCCCATTCATCTAGCATTAAAACTGAAGAATTTTAATCGCACTGACTTTGAATCTCATGACTTATACCAATTTTCTGCATGTGAACACAGGTGATTGGAGTCACGCTTCCAGGGATCGTACACAAAGTGTTTAAAATATTTAAAAAAATCTTTCACGTGTAACTGCAATTACTGAGAGTACTTAACTGAAGTAATCACATCGTACAAGTATTACGTTAATATGAATTTTTATTCATTAAGATTCAGATTGGTTAAAATAATTGTATTTTAACATATGATTTACTATGTACGAAAATTAAGCTGTTTCTTTTTATGATTTCATTTAACAACAAGTGTGTTATTCCTTTAAGCTTTTACTTAATTTGCAAAGTTCGTATATTTGTCTTCCCTATTCAAAATTTTTACTCTGATTTTTAACTCACTTCCAAATATTCGATCAAGGATAAATGTCACATACTTATTTAAATTCGATGGCAATATATTATTATAATTTTCGATACCTACCATTGATATTTATTTTACAAAATAACACAAAAATAAGGATGCATTACCACCCACAAGCACAAATTTTCAATCAAAATCACTAAGATTTATGTAAGGTATTGAGATACAAAATAGCATTTTTCCAAAGGAAAGTGAATTACATTTATATTTCTTTTCCATGGCTGCACAAAAGATAAATATACTACGATGTAGATTACTTATAATACATTTTAATGATTTTGTGCTTTTTTTTTAAATTTAATTTTTAGTTCTTTAAAGAAAAAAAAAACTTGTTTTATTTGATATATTTTAGAGTTCAATATCAAAATACAATTTCTTCTTGCTGAGCAAAAAATAAATATTAAATGAAGTAAATAATTGCGCTATTGGACAAGAACAATGACATAAATAACTTTATTTACATTAACACAATTTGTGTGCCAAAATGTTTGCGCATTCGAAATTTGCATACATAAATAATATTTAAAAATTAAAATAATTAAAATATATTAATAATATTCTAATTGTATTCTCTCAAATATAAAAAAAAAAGTAACTGACGTTGTCATCGCCGATGTAAATGTCTTTTTGTGACCAGGTGTATTTTCCCATTAATATTAAGAAAATTACTGCATACAAAAATATGAAAATAAATTATATTATTGAAAAAGGTTAGAAAAATATGCTTATGCATACAGTTCTTAAACCGAATAATAACATTTATTTTAAGAGATATTTAATGTTAAAGTTTCTCAAAATTATTCCATTTAAAAAAAAATTATAAAAGCAAAAACTATACTTTTTTTTTCGGAGGATGTATATTAGAAGTTTCTAGTGTGCAGATTGTATTTTTTTTTTTTTTTTTTTTCACAAATGTCTGGGGATTTATTTCTATTTTAAATTTAAATCTTGAGGATTTTGAAACATATTTTTTTACATATTTTAGAAAAGGGTATTACTTTAAATTGTTGCTAGGTTTAAATATAGCTCAAAAGAAAATATTTCCTCCAAATAAAAAATTTATTTAGGTGTTATGTTTTTTTTTAGTAATTTTTTTTTGTATAAATTATTTTAATATTCCAAATTTAAAAAGAACTCTTGTTAAGATATTTTTAATAAGGCTTTGTATAATGCTTTATATATCTCATATTTAAAATTATCCTTTTTTTTCTTAGTAGCGAAAACCCTGGACATTCCCTTTTTCTATTTATTTTTATGATCGTTCTCACGAGAATAAAGGCATTGTTGTGAATGAAAGTAAAAGCTTCCCATTCCCTTATCTAGCGTAAATAACACCCGTTCGTATGAATGCTTTTACTGTCCTGGAATAATTGTACTATTTGAGTAAAGTGGTCCTTTGTTGATTTTTTTCGAAGAAGAGTAGCTTCTGGCTTGTTTGTAATGGGCATATATTCAGCCTTGTTAAAAATTGGCCCACACGCATAGTTTATTGCTTGCGTACGTGAATGAATAGTACCCTAAAATTTTATAACCCATTACAAACGTTGACTGTCATTTGAGGCGGAGTAGATATTTTCCCAGACCCTTAAAGTTTTATGACCGATCTGAGATAAAGGGGCCAATTCACGGTTATCGGCGAGCACTGGTTTGCAAGCAGGTGCAAAATTTAGAGACAGCTGTCCCTGCTATCTGACCACGTGATTGAGAGTAGGGGACGCAAGCGATGACCATATTTGGTCATGAGAGAGGGTGACTATTGCATTGGCCAATGAGATGGTCTCTAGGAACAGGAGAGAAAGGGGAAAGCATTAGTCTTCCTAGTTTTTGGTGCCCCTTTTGATTTGCAGAGGGACGTGCAATTGGTTTTTTGGAAATAAAGTGAGTCCTGATCAAAGCTTCGTACGGAGAGCATCTAGTTGAAGAAGCGCATAAGTTTTGTCTCCCCCCCTCCCCTGTTTTTAATCTGGGAGAGGGGAGGCCAAGAGAGTTCTTCAAGATTGGCAGTCTAAGACAACACACTCCAAGTGTAAGTCAAGAAAAAGTGCTACCTGCCGGAGAGAGCCGAGAGCTTGCCGTGAAAGAATGTCCCCTCCGATCTAGCCTTCACCGTGAGCAGTGGAATGATTAGCAGTCTAAGACAACACACTCCAAGTGTAAGTTAAGAAAAAGTGCTACCTGCCGGAGAGAGCCGAGAGCCTGCCGTGAAAGAATGTCCCCTCCGAGCTAGCCTTCACCGTGAGCAGTGGAATGATTAGCAGTCTAAGACAAAACACTCCAAGTGTAAGTCAAGAAAAAGTACTACCTGCCGGAGCGAGCCGAGAGCTTGCCGCGAAAAAATGTCCCTTCCGATCTAGCCTTCACCGTGAGCAGTGGAATGATTAGCGGTCTAAAACAAAAGCACTCCAAGTGTAAGTCGAGAAAAAGTACTACCTGCCGCAGAGAGCCGGGAGCTTGCCGGGAAAGAATGTCCCTTCCGAACTAACCTTCACCAAGAGTAGCGGAATAAATTGCCTTTGACAGCAAATGGCTGTTAACACGTGTCAGTAGTCGTCCTAGACTGCTCTAGTTATGGAAGATTTGTGTACCGTTGTCCATCATATAAATGAAAAATACCCAGAATGGGTAAATGAAAGAATTCAGCTGCTGAAGTTTAATAAAAAGAACCCAACAACATAAATGGTGCCGTGTGTGAAAAGCCTGATTATTGTGGCACAATAAGTATAAAAATAGTACTATGAAGTAGAGCCTATTTATTACAGCAATAGCCTGAATTTTGATATATATTTACTGTATTAAGAGTGAAACGAAATGAAAATATATGTGTTTTGTGATTTTATTGTGTATTATGTTTGATTATTTTAGTGTATGTTGTGCATAACCAATAGGGGTGTACATAGCTTACTAATTTCAAATGTTTTTTTTTAGTTAGGCAATTTTACCGGGGTTTCAAAAAACTATTTATTTTGAAATTTTTACTGTTATATTTACATTTAAATGAGTGTTTGGGCTTACTGAGTAAATTATATGCCAATATAAGTTATGTATTTATGTATTTTTTATTTACTTTTTTTTCTCTCTTTCTTGGGCATCTGAGAATTAAGTAGCAGTTAAATTACTTTATTTTCTATTATTTTATTTTTAATTCGGTGTGAAGTTTTGCCTAAAAATGACAGAAAACCAGCATTTCAAGGAGCTCGCTCTTATTCAGAAAAAGAGTGCGTTGATCGAGAATGTCAGCCTTATTCCCCCTTTTAGTGGCGAAGGCAACTCTTGCTCATTTTCTGCATTTTTAGAAAAGTATGAGCAGTTATCCGAGTTCTTTAATTGGTCAGAGGATGAAAAAAAATTTGCCCTACTAAGTAGATTAAGTGGGAATGCTGCTAGGATATATAAATTGCACCGCACTAAGGGAACTGTAGAAATAATTAAAGTACTTAAAGAGAGATATACGCAAGAGCTAGCCCCTGATATTGCTTTGACCCAATTTTTGAATTTTAAACAAAATCCCCATATGCCTGTTCAGGAATTTTACGACAGAGCATATGATTTGTCCCTTAAAGCATTAGTAGTCGAGGGGGTAGAACAGGATGTTGCTGATAAAAGCAGGGAAGCTCTACTGCATTCTATGTTATTAAGTAATTTAGTTCCTGAGATAAGAAGAGGAGTTATAACTAGGTGCCCTAAAACACCTGTTGAAATTTTAGAATTTGCCCTCCTTGAGGAAAAAGCATTAAAGAGTGTTAATCCCTTATATAACATGCAGGTAGAGAATATCAACCCTTTTTTCCCCCAAATTGCCCAGCAAAGTGTTGCATGTGCTGCTATCCAGCCAAATCACACTAACCAGTCAGAGCAGGAGATTAGTAAACTGCGGGAGCAGGTAGAAGCTCTTACTAGTAAATTAGAGAGATTTTTAGAGGGTAGCAATCAGCAAAGAGACTTTCACACTACTGAGAGGCCTCAGTATAGAGAAGTAATCTGTTACGTGTGTTCCCAAACTGGGCACATAGCCAGATTTTGCCCACAAAACCAAAATGCTAATAGAGGGAACTTTCAGAATTTTAGAGGAAGAGGTAGGGGTAGTTATTCTCAATCCCACCAAAATCGCAGGGGAGGATATAATAATTACAGAGGTAGAGGGAATAGAAATAATGATAATGGTGTAAATATAGAAAGCGAGAATGTTCAAAGCTCAATTAGTGAAGGGAATAATCAAAACAATTCTTTAAACAGGTAAGGGCTGGTGTCGATTTGGTCGAATCGTCTCCATCAAGGCCTCTAGACCTCCCAATTATTTTTAGTATGTTTTCACCCCAGTCTTATCATTTACCTACTGTCTTCATAAATGTAAATAATGTGTTTTTTAATGCGCTGTGTGATACAGGATCTGCTATAAATATTTTAAGTAATACAATACTTAATGGTTTAGATTCTTATGAAATTGTAGAGTGCAATACCCCTATTTTAACGGTGACTGGCGAGAGAGTGCTTTTAAACCATAAAATTTCCTTAAATTTTAAATTTAATAATTTATTATGCCAGTCTGAATTTTTTATTGTCCACGGTAAGTTGGCCGATGAGTTTAGTGTAATTTTGGGGATGCCCTTTTTAAGTAAATATCAGGCTGTAATTAATTGTAAAAATAACAATGTGGTTTTAGATGTCCCTACTGAAACGCAGTGTAAGCAAATAGTAGAGAGCCATATGTCAAATGTTTCACCTGTGAAAAATTCTGGAGAAAAGAGTGTTGTAAATAGTATCAGTGTAAATAGTATAGTTTTAGAGAATAATTGTGTAAATACTTGTAATGTGCAATCTAAAGGCAGGCAAAGTTCTGATAGTGAACAGAGAAGTAAGTGTAGTAATAAGAGTACTCCTAGGAAAAGTGTAAACAAAAAGAGTAAGGAATGTGTAAAGGAAAAATTTGGAAATCTGGGTAGTGGAAATGAGACGGTTCAGGGTAATATGTATCCCATTATGGAGGAAAGGGTAGACTCAAGCATAACATTTAATGCGAAAGAGTCAGAAAGTGAAATTGCTCAGGTTTCTTGTTTGCAAAGTATACCAGGGAGTAACTCAAGTACTAATGAGTGTGAAATTAATGAGAATAATGTACCTTTAGACCTTAGCCAGCAATCAGCGAGTCAAGTTGTACAGGAAAATTCAATCTATGTTCATGAAAATTTTTACATATCTGAGGATAATGAAAATGAGT
The DNA here is from genome assembly GCA_964019185.1 of Maratus speculifer. Lineage (NCBI taxonomy): Eukaryota > Metazoa > Arthropoda > Arachnida > Araneae > Salticidae > Maratus > Maratus speculifer. The sequence goes on from OZ025291.1 coordinate 134,668,832, forward strand.
TAGTAAATAGAGCAAATCAGACTAATGAGTTAGGCATTGTTGACAATAATAACAGGAATAGTGAAAGTACTTCCTTAGCTATTTTATGCGAGAGAATTTCTGTTCCCCCCCAGTCAAAATTAATAGCTGAAGTTAAATGTAATAGAAATAATTTTATAAAAGATAAAGATGTACTAATATTAGAACCTTTAGCGAAGAATTTAAGCCAAGGGCTTCTTATTTCTCGAGCCATTTGTACTCCAGAACATGGCCTTTTTGTTTCGCTTGCTAATTTTTCGAATAAAACTGTTAAGCTAGGAAAAAATACTTATGTTGCTAAAATTCAGAAATGTGTAGATAAATCTAATATACCCTTAAATAATAATAATATAACTTGTAATGTAAATTTAACCACTCCAATAGCTGACTTTGATCACGCTGATCTCACTTGGAGCTCTGATATTGATTTAAGCCATCTAGACCCCCCCTTAAAATCTAAAATGCAAGAATTTTTAGACCAAAATAAAGATGTGTTTGCAGCTTCTGTCCTAGACTTACCAGGCTGTAATACCATACCCCATGTTGTAAATTTAACCTCTGATAAACCTGTAAAATCCAAAGCTTATAGAGTCCCATATAAATTACGCCAGGAAATGGAAGATCAACTTAATATTTTACTGCAAGCTGAAATTATTTCCCCGTCTATGTCTGAATTTGCTTCACCAGTTATTCTTGTAGAAAAAGCAGATGGTTCTTATAGGTTAGCTGTCGATTTTCGTAAACTTAACAAGAATCTTGTCAAAGATGCATATCCTATCCCAAACATTACTGACTCTGTTGATGCGTTAAGTGGAGCTAATTTTTTTTCAACACTAGATTTAACTAGTGGCTTTTTTCAACAGGTCATAAGACCCGAAGACAGGCATAAAACTGCTATTATCACGCATAAAGGTCTTTTTGAGTGGAATAGAAATTGTTTTGGGTTGTCCAATTCAGGCAATAGTTTTCAGAGGCTAATGAATGCCATTTTTGGAGATTTAGGAAATCTAGGAATTTTAGTATATATAGATGATATTGTCATTGCTTCTTCTGATGTAGAATCCCATTTTGAAAAACTTAAATTAGTATTTGATAGACTAAGACAACATAAACTGAAACTTAAGCCCAGTAAATGTAATTTTCTTTCAAATAAAATACAGTATCTTGGCTTTGAAATTAATAGCGGGCAAGTATCCCGGTTAATAAAAATATTGAGATAATAGAAAAATTGCAACCACCTACTAATCGAAAAGGTGTCAGGTCTTTTATTGGAACCCTATCATTCTATAGGCGTTTCATACCTGATTTCACAAAAAGGGCATTAAATTTAATCGATTTGACTAAGGAAACTGGACATTTTGCCTGGACAAAAGAAGCCCAGGAGGAATTTGAAGATTTAAAAAAGGCTTTAATATCTAAACCATGCCTAGTATTGCCTGATTTTACTAAAGAATTTTATCTATATACAGATGCGAGTGGAGAAGCACTGGGGGCTGTTTTGTCACAATTGGATGATGAAAATAAAATTCATCCAGTGGCGTTTGCCAGTAGGCGACTAAAAGGTGCAGAGACAAGATATTCTGCCACTGAGAGAGAACTTCTCGCTCTGGTTTGGGCGACTAGTCATTTTAAGTGTTATCTAGCTAACACTCATTTTAACATTTTTACTGATCATGCACCACTTACTTTTATGTTAAAGATTCATGACCCCACTTCACGTATAGCCAAATGGGTATGTACTCTTTCAGATTTTGATTTTACTATTAAATATATTAAAGGGAAATGCAATAGTGTAGCAGACTTTCTATCTAGATTTGCTAAAATTGATGAAACACCTGAGATTAGTAAGAGTAATTTTTGTATTCAAGTAGAAAAAGAAACTACTTTTGTTCCCCATTCAAATTTAATTGAGAAAATTAGTGAATTACAAAAAATTGATAAGAAATGTTGTGAAATAGCTAGAAAATTAGACAAAAATATAGATATAGCACCTAAATACATGAAGTTTTTTTTTAGAGATGATATTCTTGTATGTGAAGATACCAGAGATTCAAGTGTAATAAATAATCCTATTAAGTTAGTAGTTCCTAGGGATATGATTGAGCAAGTGTTCGCTCTAACACACGATTCTCTAGCGGCTTGTCATCAAGGGTTTAAGAAAACGATTGACCGCATCCGGGAGCACTTTTACTGGCCCGGAATGTCGGCCGATGTCAAGCATCTAGTAGAGTCTTGTATTAGTTGCCAGCAGAAGAGAGCGTATAAACCAGATCAGCAGGCACCCCTTCAACGGATGCCTACACCTGAATTTCCCATGAACAAAGTTCACCTAGACCTAATTGGCCCATTACCGGTCACGTTTTCGGGTAACACCCATATTGTTACATATATAGACTCGTTTACTAAATGGCCAGAGGCCTATGCTGTTAGCTCTACCACGTCTGATGTTATCGCAGATACACTTGCCGATTTCATTTCACGTTATGGCGCTCCTGTGTATATTGCGACAGATAATGGAAGAAATTTAATATCGGAAGCGATTGAGCATGTATATAAAATGTTCGGTATTAAACATATAACTACATCTGCCTTTCATCCGGCCTCGAATGGACAGATTGAACGGCAGAATAAAACTTTAAAAAACGCACTCAGTCACATTGTAAATGAGAACCAGTCAGACTGGGATACTAAACTAAAATTTGCCCTGTTAGCGATGCGTTCGGCTGTGCATTCTTCGACTAAATTAACTCCCGCAGCAGTTTTATATGGCAGAAACTTAAATCTACCATATAATCTATTTTCGCAGTCGCCGAGGTTTAGCTATAACGACGCCTCATCTTTTTGTGAATTATTAATACCCGCACTCCAAAAGGTATATGCTGAGGTGTATGATAGTTTAGTTAAGGTGTCTGAAAGCCAGGAAAGGTACAGAGAAAAAACTGCAGTCGTTAAGGATTTAAAAGTAGGCGATAGAGTGTGGTTATTTAACCCATCCATCACTGCTGGAAATACAAAAAAATTGTCGAAATTAAATAACGGCCCATTTACTATAATTGAGAAGCTCAGTGAAGTTAATTTTAAGATAGCATTAATTGCTAACCCTTCTAAAACTCAAATTGTCCATGTAGACCGCCTCACTTTATTTAAAGATAGGCATATTTCAGGTGTAAATGAGCAAAATGGAGACGATATTGTAGACCAAAACAAACGCCAAACTCTGATACCAACTACGAATGATTCGAATCATTCTCAATTCGATTTCACTACGCGAAGGAAAAGGAATCGATTCATAAATAGATTTCCCCCTCCCATTCCATGTCAAGGAACCAGCCAACCTGCAGTGCAATCTACGAGCAGACAAGAGCGTAGCGAGGAAACGGTTGGTAGGTTGCTCTCAGAAGCACGGGTAAATACAGAAATAATAGCGAGCGCTGATAGCTGTGAGGGAGTAAGGCAGGTAGGAACGCCTAATGATTCGGAGCGCGTGAGTCGTTCGCGAGATCGTAATGGCGTCTGTTTATCTAGGCAGAACAAATCGTATTCAATTCCGAGAACTGGGTATGCGTTTCGAAAAAGGGATTCGCGACCGAATTATAAATTTTAGGGCGGTTTAACTTTATTTTTTTTAGATTGTATATAAATACTTGTGATTTTAGTTATTTTAGGAAGGTTTTATGCGCGAGTTAGCTAAAATTTAAGTAATTTTCGAGCCTCGATATCGTTTGTTTTGATTTGGTTCCGCTGTTATTTAATGTGGATTTCCGCCAGTTCCGTATTTTCTCTCGGTGATTTATGGATTATTTCGATAAATTAGGACCATGTAAGTGCTCCGCCCCCTATATGTATTCTTTTTTTTTATTTTTTAGCGGGTTTTAGCGCTAATTTTGGGGACTTAGAGAGATTTCGGGTCAGGAAATTTTGGAGTTGAGATTTGGTAGCAGTACATGTGATGCCTGCGTATTCCTACTGCCCCCTTTTTGTATATAGTATAGGTACTGTTAGGAATGTAGTTCATCTTTTATTTTTATTTTTATCTTTTTTTTGCATTTCTTTTAACTTTGTATTTTTTTTGGATATTTTTGATATTAGTTCTCTATTTGGGAAGTGGGGATTTAAGATACAGGTAGTGTACACCCCACAGCCCACAGATATATTATCTGGTTTATGTGTATTATATATGTATATAGTTTGTTTATATAGTCTGTTTTGTTATTTCATGTGATTTCTCTAACAATATACCCATTGTTTGTGTAAATTGAGTATTTTAAAAAAATTAGTGGTACTTGTCAATGAAATTGGCGAACTCTCTTGTGAAATTATCAGTTCATTTTAAGTATTATGTGTAGCATTTTATGAATTTTTCTTAGTTACTATTAGTATATGGAATATTTACCCATTGATAATAACTAAGGCAGACAATTATCAGTCTAGGCTACACAAGGTAACCTATATAATTATAATGCTGTGATATAAAATGCCCATACACTTATGTAATACTGTGTCACCGTTACAAGTCATTGAACTGTTTTTTTTTTTTTTTTTTTTTTTTTGTTTTTTTTTGTTTATATGCACATGTTATGCCACTGAATATAAACAGGTATTAGTACTGTTTTTTTTTATGTGTACCCTATAGATGTACTGAAAGGTTATTGCTATTTTTGTTTTGTGTATGTGTATACAAAATGTTATCGTGCTATTATATGTATATATTTGTGATACCTACAGCTGGCAAGCAGTATTTCTATTGTACTTTTTTCAGAAATTGATTGTTTCGGTCCTTTGGCTCTATCCTGCTCACAGGATTCAAAATTTTTTAAAAAAAAATTTTTTTAATTTTTTTTATTCACTGGACAAATCTTCCTTGCATTCTACTTGTGGAAATTTTTTTTAGGGATTTTTTTTCTACAGAGGTGTTAGCAGATAGGGATATCCCAGTGTGTTGGTATTCTTGACGGTATAGCAGGTGTGGAGATTTAATTAAGTATGCCAGGTATATAATGTAGATTTTAATAGCATCTTAGGCCCTAGTATATGTTTAACTTCTAGATGTTTTGCCCAAGCTTCAACTTAGCATTTCCGGTGTGCAGAGTTGGTGTGGTAGCTTAGTAGGGTGAGGTTATCAACTTTTCGGGTCGTCGTTTGATCTGTTCTAGGCGATTATCTTTATTCTACTATTCAACCGGGGTACTGCATTGTTTTTCATTTAATCTTTTCTTTCATTTTGGATTTAATTTTAAATTTTTTTAGGACTTTCTTTAACTGACCTTATGTGGTCATTTAGCTAAAAAAATAAAATTCTTGTTTTTGTTCAAAACTAATAATGTTTATTTTTTTTTCAACGAGGGGGAGCTCTTGTTATGTTTTTTTTTAGTAATTTTTTTTTTGTATAAATTATTTTAATATTCCAAATTTAAAAAGAACTCTTGTTAAGATATTTTTAATAAGGCTTTGTATAATGCTTTATATATCTCATATTTAAAATTATCCTTTTTTTTCTTAGTAGCGAAAACCCTGAACATTCCCTTTTTCTATTTATTTTTATGATCGTTCTCACGAGAATAAAGGCATTGTTGTGAATGAAAGTAAAAGCTTCCCATTCCCTTATCTAGCGTAAATAACACCCGTTCGTATGAATGCTTTTACTGTCCTGGAATAATTGTACTATTTGAGTAAAGTGGTCCTTTGTTGATTTTTTTCGAAGAAGAGTAGCTTCTGGCTTGTTTGTAATGGGCATATATTCAGCCTTGTTAAAAATTGGCCCACACGCATAGTTTATTGCTTGCGTACGTGAATGAATAGTACCCTAAAATTTTATAACCCATTACAAACGTTGACTGTCATTTGAGGCGGAGTAGATATTTTCCCAGACCCTTAAAGTTTTATGACCGATCTGAGATAAAGGGGCCAATTCACGGTTATCGGCGAGCACTGGTTTGCAAGCAGGTGCAAAATTTAGAGACAGCTGTCCCTGCTATCTGACCACGTGATTGAGAGTAGGGGACGCAAGCGATGACCATATTTGGTCATGAGAGAGGGTGACTATTGCATTGGCCAATGAGATGGTCTCTAGGAACAGGAGAGAAAGGGGAAAGCATTAGTCTTCCTGGTTTTTGGTGCCCCTTTTGATTTGCAGAGGGACGTGCAATTGGTTTTTTGGAAATAAAGTGAGTCCTGATCAAAGCTTCGTACGGAGAGCATCTAGTTGAAGAAGCGCATAAGTTTTGTCTCCCCCCCCCTCCCCTGTTTTTAATCTGGGAGAGGGGAGGCCAAGAGAGTTCTTCAAGATTGGCAGTCTAAGACAACACACTCCAAGTGTAAGTCAAGAAAAAGTGCTACCTGCCGGAGAGAGCCGAGAGCTTGCCGTGAAAGAATGTCCCCTCCGATCTAGCCTTCACCGTGAGCAGTGGAATGATTAGCAGTCTAAGACAACACACTCCAAGTGTAAGTTAAGAAAAAGTGCTACCTGCCGGAGAGAGCCGAGAGCCTGCCGTGAAAGAATGTCCCCTCCGAGCTAGCCTTCACCGTGAGCAGTGGAATGATTAGCAGTCTAAGACAAAACACTCCAAGTGTAAGTCAAGAAAAAGTACTACCTGCCGGAGCGAGCCGAGAGCTTGCCGCGAAAAAATGTCCCTTCCGATCTAGCCTTCACCGTGAGCAGTGGAATGATTAGCGGTCTAAAACAAAAGCACTCCAAGTGTAAGTCGAGAAAAAGTACTACCTGCCGCAGAGAGCCGGGAGCTTGCCGGGAAAGAATGTCCCTTCCGAACTAACCTTCACCAAGAGTAGCGGAATAAATTGCCTTTGACAGCAAATGGCTGTTAACACGTGTCAGTAGTCGTCCTAGACTGCTCTAGTTATGGAAGATTTGTGTACCGTTGTCCATCATATAAATGAAAAATACCCAGAATGGGTAAATGAAAGAATTCAGCTGCTGAAGTTTAATAAAAAGAACCCAACAACATAAATGGTGCCGTGTGTGAAAAGCCTGGTTATTGCAACATAGGCATGGCTATTATTAAGAGGAAAAAAAAGCTTTTAAATTAAAATGAAATGATTACGTATTAAAAGAAGCAAAATATTGAAAATTACGTAATAAAAACTTATTTACACGTGAATTTTAAAAGAGAAAAGAAAGTTTGCAACTTGTAATAATAAGTCATTACTATAAGTTATCATTATTAATAATTTGTTAATAGTTATAATAATAATAATAATAATAATAATAATAATAATAATAATAATAATAATAATAATAATAATAATAATAATAATAATAAATGTGCGTTAAAAGTCGCAAATGAAGAAAATTATGTTATATTTAAACTGGTCAAGAATAATATTACCCAACAATTTAAATTTAAAAATATATTTACGCAAGATATTTCACATTTCTACATAATATTTTAAACTAAAAGTGCCAATTCTAAGGCAGTGCAAATAAAAATATTTCCTTTCTAGCAAGAAAAGTATTTTCACTTTAATATTAAAAAGTGAAAGAAAATTTTAAAATAATAAATTCATTAATATGTGTTAAAAACAGTAAATACGAGAAATTACATCATATTTGAAACAATCAAATAGTAATATTGCATTTTTTTTTTTTTTTTTTTTTTCAGATATGGTTGCTATACCTGACTTCGTGTCAGGTGCAATGGAACATTGGGGTGTCATCACCTTCCGGGAAACAAATCTTTTGTACGACAAAGAAAACTCAAGTCCACGAAATAAGCAAAGGGTTTCTACGGTCATTTCACACGAAATGACGCATATGGTAAGTGATAATACATTTATGCATTTCAAATAAAACATGCATATACCATTTGAATTGCGTTTAATATTTATTTTATAGTCTAATGCTACTGCTTCGAATATAATGAATAAATTATGCTAGTTTTCATACAGTGCTTCCTCATAATCACAAGAAACATGGTAATATACATGCGTCTTACATTTGCATATTGCATATACAACATTTCTCCTCTTTTGTCAGTAACAAAAACCTAATTCTTTGTGAGAATTTTAGTAAAAACTATTTTAAAAAAAAGTTATAACGTAAAAGTTATAAAGATTTTTTTTCCTGAACGTAGGATATTGGAAAATATTAAATTAATTCTATCTGAGTAATATCTTTTGTTTGTAATATCTAGTTGAATGTCCGTAGATATTCTCTGGGGAAATGAACTCAAAACTTCCTGCTTCTTGTAGATATTTGTGTTTATGGCTTATGATGCATTTTGAATATCAATTGATTCTGCTATTGTTTTCATATGTACTTAGATATTCAATTATGTATTTGCATATAAAAAGTCTTTTTCTCCCTGTTTTAAAATCACACTACAGATTTGTGAAGGGTGATGCCATAATTCAAAATCTTGAGCTGAAACAAAGAACTCGAAATTTCTCTGTGGAAATCATTTAATCGTAATGTATAACATCAGAAAGTATTTGACACTAATCTGGCATGTTTGCAGTGTTTACAGAATGGGTTTTTAATTCAGGGTTTATAAAAAAGAAAAAAAAAAGAAAAAAACATTAAAATACTATTTGATTATAAAATCTTTGCGAGTAAGCTAATTTATGTATTTTCTTATGACTAATTGTTTGTTGACTAAACTTTCTAGTTGTTATTTTGTTTCATGACAGTATAAGTTGTAAAACACAAACTCACGAAACACAAACACACACCTATATATATAATAATTCTAATCTAGTAAACTGCTTTATTGCAAACTTCATTTTCAAAATTTATGAGGTAACTAGGCTAAGGTGGCTTTCAGAGTAGGTTCGATTAGAACGCTTTCTTTGAATAGCGTAAATCACATATTTAGTGTTCTCTTATTTGGTGTGTTAAATATTATAGGTGCAAATTTATCATCGCCAGTCGAACAAAACGTGTTCAAAAAATTGCAAAAAATGCAAATTTCATCAAAAAATCGCGAAAAAAAATCAAATCTGTTCAAAGTAACTCGAAAAACAGCAAATTCCGTCGAAAGATTTCAAACAAACACGCGAATTCGTCAAAAGATTGAGAAATAAACTTCATGAATTTTAAATTGCTGATTTTGTGAAAAAACGAACAAAATGTCGTCAAAAGATCACAAAAAAAATCTATGAATTTCATCAAAAAATCGCAAATCAGTGCAAAATTTGTCAGGAAATCATAAAAAACGCAAATTTTGTCTGAAGATTGTAAGCTAATTTCGTCGAAAGATCGTTGAAAAAGTGCGAATTTATCGAATAGTTGCAAAAAACATGCGAATTTCGTTCAAATAGCTCAAAAAATCTGATTTTACTAATACAAAATGAGATTTTTACTGCTCCAAAAATGAATATTCTGCTCCAAAATCTAATTTTTGCTTATCCAAAAATTGATTTTACTACTCCAAAATCAAATTTTTGCTGCTCCAAAACTGCTCCAAAATGGCTTTCGTGCACTTTCACTATTGACTACTGAGTAAATTCAGTTACTACTACTACTGAGTAAATCTTTGTTAAACTATTACTAGGCTTAACAATGTTGACTAGTTGCAGTAGCTTCCTAGTTGAAGTTGGTTTTAACCTAACGAGGTGGAAACCGTCGAAATTCGACGAAAGAAAACATGTAAAAAAGAAGTGTTTCATTTATTTACAATAAATCTACAAAATTAGTTACAGTAAAAATTGCATCTTATATTGGTCAGTCTAACTCTCAAGCAAATATTATTTTAAGCTAAAATTAACAAAATACTATAAAATTCAATTATCGAAATTATTAAACGAAATAAAACCGAAATTCTCCGGATTTTATAACAGACGCATTTTAATTTCTATTTTTTTTTTTTTTTTTTTTTTTTTTTTTTTTTTTCAATTTTAAGAGAAAATGGAGTGATTCTGTTGCCACAATTGTGGTAAAAATTAAAAAATAATAATGTAGCTAAAATAAATTCAGATACAGTTTTGAAACAAATTGCATTTAAAAGTACTTTTTTTCTATACGACGGTGTAAAATTTTAAAACGTACGATGTTTAGAAGTGTAAAATTTGCTGTGCCGAAAATTGCAAAACCGAAATTGCATGGAAAAGTGTTTTGCATTTTAATTTCTTTCTTTCTTTCTTTTCTTTTTATCTATTTATTTATTTATTTTCAATTTTAAAACAAAATGAAGTGATTCTGTTGCTACAATTACAAAATTGATACTAAAAACTATAAAAAAAAATTAATACCTCAAAAAGAAATTGAGATACAACTTTTAAACATATTGCATCTGACGGTGTAAAAATGTAAAATATGCGAGTATAGAAGTGTAAAATTTTGTAGTAGCGAAAATAGCAAAACCAAAATTACAAGGGAAAGTGTTGCAATTCGCAAAATGACGTATGCGTTACGCATAAATACGTTTGGCCTTTATAATATAGATATTTTTAAAATAAATATGCTTTCACTGAAATATTAAATTTTGATTCATTATTGAAAATCAATCAATTAGACTAAATAGGCAATACCACTTTACGTGACCAATACCAATGAATAGTTAGTTAAAAAAAAATACCATATTTAACTTTATAAATGATTGCTATTTTGATATTGTTTTTATTTCGTCTTACTTTATTTTTCTTCAGTGGTTCGGAAACCTCGTCACGATGGAATGGTGGGATGATCTCTGGTTAAACGAAGGTTTTGCAAGTTATGTGGAGTACAAAGGTGTCCATGAGCAACATCCAGACTGGGACATAGTATGTATTGTGCATAACTGCACTTTTTAATTTGAATTCATTGCTTATAGTGTAATGAATTGAATAATACCCGTAAGGCATGGTGACGTCACTGCGACGTCGTTGTGAAGTCACATTGTGACTTTGTGACCATCGATTGTCGATGTGAAGTCACAATGACTAAAATGTGAAGTCATTATGCTCGTTTGTGACGTCACTTTGTGATCACTTTGTGAAGTCACGGTGTGACAAATTTGTGAAAAATGTGTCATTTGTGATTACTTTGACATTAACATTGTGACGAAACTGTGACAAAAGCGACGATATTTAAATTGCCAGAAACATGTTTTTTAAAGTACATAACATGTTTTGAAGAATATTTGTAATTTTCTAAAGATTTTCAGATCTTAGTCATAATGTGACGTCACTGAGTGGTGGCATTTTGGTCACAGATGTGACCAAAGTGATTCACTGTGGCGTCACTGTGACCATGCATGCTATGAGGGTATTATGCTGTCCAGAAGAAAATTCTGCGAATTGGCGAATTCTGCAGACTTTTTTTCTTTACGGTGATAAAAATTGATGAATTAATTTTAGACGAGACAGTGAAGATTTTAAAGTATTCTCAATGAAACTGTGATTGTGCTTATTAATATCATGTTACATAAAAAATACACTATGTGGCCAGTAATGACCGTACACTTTCTATTTTAAACATTTTGTTAAATATCTAGAAATATGCATGAGGAATTATTCTAAAATCAAATTTAAAATAGAATTTCTGAAATCTAAATATAGTAGAACGTGCAGTATTGTGCAATATTGTGTATGCTATATTAACACTAGTCAAAGGACATATGGATACTGCCTCTTATCTTTTGCTTCATTTTGGGAACGATGAATTTTGAGCTTATTCTATCTTCTATCGATGATAGCTTTCAAAGTTTTCATGATATGTTTCTGAGACTTTCACAAAAGTTCCTCGATTCATTTAACTAACACATTATGCAAGTTGTGTTTTAATGTTCGCGTATGCGCAGTGAAACATTATTTAGTAAACCTGGGCCTTTTTCATAAAATTTTTATTATTTTTTGATTTTGATTAGAAGGTATTGTGTACAATGTTGTTTGCCATATTTTCTGAAAATAACATTTTTCTATATTAAGAACTCTGCAAGTTAAAAGGAAAAATTTGTCAAAATTTTTGGACTGTTTGCATAAAAACTTTGATTTCTCAACGAGTATACAATCTATCCTCATAAAAATGAACAAAGTTTATTACAATAAGCCACTTAATAATAAACTGCAGTTTAAAAACTTTTGCTACATTAATTTTGACAGGGTTATACAGAAGTTATTCATTCTTTTTCAATTCGCTGCCGGCTACCCTTGAGATTTGGGGAAAAATTCTTCACGGAAATATATAACTTGTTCTATTTTGTTTGCACACTTGTTGTTTCATAATAATTCCTTATGTGTTTTCCTAGGTAATTAAATAAATTCTAAAATTGCAAGTATGCGGTCATTAATTGTCATATAGTGTAATTGAAGACCTGAATTTCAAAACTCGATCTATCCAAAATTTAGAACATCGACTTTTATCTATCAATCTATTCTATTAGTGAACCTGCATCAAACAAAACACTACAATCGCAAAAATCTAGTTATATTGTGTATTTCTGACATTGTGAAATCTTGGTTTATGATGAAAACCAATGAACACATACAGGTTTTTCAGGATTACCCCGAATTTGATTTTTGAAGTAAGACGAGTTTTGAAACTGTCCTCAATTTTATTCAAAGTGGGTTTGGCTCACATTCAAAATTAACGGATTTAAAATTTAATTATATAGATGAATATTACTAGTTAAAAATTTATATTGTTATTAACCCAATCAAGACAAACATCGCTGTAAAAAAACTTCTGTAAAGGACTAAACTTTTTCTAAGAATGTCGAATTTCTAGAACCTTTCATGTAACGGTAACAGAAAAACTCATGTACAGTCAAACCCCGTTATAACGAACTTGAAAGGATCGAAGTTTTTGTTCGCTATATCCCAACCGTTAAAAAATGTTAGAGTTTACAAAATATGTATATAATTACCCGATACCTATGTGTTCAATAATGATGTATTGAGAAAAAATTATCTATTAAATATGATCAAATAAAAATCTATTAAATATGATCAAATAAAAATCTATTAAATATGATCATTAATGAATTAAATTGGCTAAAATTGATTACATTAAACTGGCACAATACTAAATAAATTAACTAAAAAGGAAGACAAATAGAAAAGAGTAAAGCACCGATTATCTAAGCATTGGAAACCAACCCTAGTTCGGATAAATGAGCAAACATTTGAGCAAATTTTTAATAAAAAGACTTATTGCAATTTGCACCATGTTTTACTAGCCGGCATGTATTTTCTTATAAAATTAAGAGTCGAAAACCTTTTTCCACATCAGCGGAAAAGAAAAAAGAAAAAAAAAATCATGGTCAACTAGAGAAAAAGTTCGTTATAACCGATTCTTAAGATTCCGGAGGTTTGCTATAAAAGGATAAAAAAGCATTAAATACAATAGGAAAACGGCGGGACTAAAATTTCCGTTCGTTATATCCCAGAGTTCGTTATAAACCGGGTTCGCTATAACGGGGTCCGACTGTAACTGTTTCTGTTACATGAGATTTTGCTCTTATCTCTACATGAAAAGTTCTAGGAATCCCAGTTTCCTAGAAACATATTTTTCTTTCCTTACAATGGTTCTGTACATAATTTGCAATAATTTACCAGTTATTTTTCAAAACAGAAATTATCAAAAAATGTAATCGTAGAAATTTTATGATTAAACAAGACAAAGTTTACAATTAAAAATAATTGGAGAGAATTATGGTGGATTCTGGGTATCTTACGCGGTACTTATACGTCCCCAAGAGATTAAAATATATTTATTGTGATTTGATTAAAAACATCCATGTTATGTCAATTTGAAATAAGAATTAGCTTTTTTTTCAGAAAATGTACTTGCTCCGCATTTAAAAATCAATGGGTCATTTAAAATAGCTAGTCTATCCACAAATAATTCATTGCGTCATATTCTTATTTATAATATAAATGAGTCAATTTTGTTGCGTTTCACATTTTGAATTAACGTTCACCTACAATATTAGTCCAATTTTAGAAGTTTATACGCTAATTTACGGCACAACTGTTATTCTAACTTCAACTAATAATGCGGAAAAAAAGAGCGTTTTCCTACCAATTTGAAAGACTTTTCTGTTGTTGAGCTGCATTTTAATGATCATTAAATTCTAAAAAAAAATTTCATGAAATCTTCTTTGAATCTAAAGTATGCAACCCTAGAATATATTGTTTACTCATGCATAATTGCTTCATTTTTTTTTTTTTTTTTTTTTATTTATTTATTTATTTTTTTGCAACTTGTTGTTTTAGATTTTAATGCATTTCAAATATTTATTAGAAGGCATTCTGTTTGGATGATAATCACTAAAAGCTCTATGATAATTAATTTTTATTCTTTAATTTAAAAATTATCAGTTTCCTTGGCGATAAATAAGATCCAAACCAATTTTTCTGAATCATTTCTCATAATACTATTTATTAAAACACAATATAAATCTTAAAATAATATTTTTTTTCTATAACACAAAACTTTATGCAAAAAAAATATCATCAAAATCATTTTCTCCCAAGAACTTAAACTATTTTTTAAAAAAACAATTTGGGAGTAATTACATTTTATCTTAAAGAACAGGTTACTATGAGTAATATTAGGAACAAATAATGCAAAATAAAAAAAAATTATTTCATTTTTAAATTAAATTAGCATTAAATTAATAATTATGAACTACTGGCGGTGTTTTCTTATATCTGTAATCGGTTTTGGAAAACGAAAAACAAAGATAAGAATTTTATTTTCTAATATGTTTAGTTTGATAATCCTTTTGTTAAACTATTACATTACATTACATCTTGATTTAAGAGATTAAAAAAAACTACACAATGCTGATTTGGAGACACAATATATTTACTTTTTCCTAAAAATACCAAAAGAGTTTTGTCTGAATCAATCACTTTACCACCTTCTTCGTTTAATAAATAATGTGCCTTATATATATATATATATGTATTCATTTCAAGTGATGTGTTAATAACAATTTTTTTTATCGTAAAAAATTGTTCGAAAGATTATATAACCCATTTAAAATTCGTGCTAATTCTTTGTTAAATAAACAGCACTCTTTAAAATTTTTAATGCCTCATTTTGTCCTTTTCTTTAATTTGATTTTTAAAATCCATTACATCTGCCGTTTAAAAACTGTTCGGGTTACTTGTCTATTATATTTACAATGTTCCTTAAAAATTATAATTTCACCTTTATACTTTTCCGTAAGTTGATTTTTAAAATCCATCGCATCCGCGATTTAAAATTTTGTTACACGATAAATTTAAAATGTGAGTTATTTTTCTATTATATTTACTACATTCCCTAAGATTTTATTCATAAGATTTACAATGATAATGTCAGCTTTATCCTTTTCCAAAAGTTGATTTTTAAAATCTATTACATACGCAGTTTAAAAACTGTTGCATTATAAATTTAAAATTCGGGCTACTTCTCTATTATATTTACCATGTTCTTTAAAAATTATAATATCTCCTGTATCCTTTTCCGTAAGTTGTTTTTTAAAATTCATTGCATCCGCGATTTACAAATTTGCTTATATGATCAATTTAAAACTCGAGCTATTTCTTTATTACATTTATCGCATTCCTTAAAAATTATAATGTCACCTTTATTCTTTTCCGTAAGTTGATTTTCAAAATCCGATTCATTCGCAATTTAAAAATTGCTACATGAGAAATTTAAAATTCGGACTACTTCTCTATTACATTTACCACATATCTTAAAGAGTACAATGATGCCTTTATCCTTTTTTGTAAGTTGATTATTTTAATCCACTACATTCACTATTTAAAAATTGCTACATAAGAAATTATGAGGTCATTGAAGACTCACGCGACTGATTTTAATTTAAAATTTGCAAGAATCAAGAATAGTTTAAAAGTTTAAAAACTCGAAAATGGATCGCTCTGTTTTGCATTAATTATAAATATACTTAAAAAAACGTTTTTGTAGTGCTTAAATTACTCTTTAAGTAATTTTTCTTTATGCCTCTCGCAATTTCAATTGTGAAAATGTCTATAATTTGTTAGCAAGGAAATTTGCATGTTTTTCAGAAATTACGTAAGCTTTTTAAAGGCGAACCCTTCATTGTTCTACGAAATGCACGCTAAAATTTTTCTTTGTTATATGCAAAGAAAAAAAAATTTGCGCCTGTTTTAAATTTAGAATTCTTTGTGTGCTAAAAAGGAATCTTCAAAGAGCATCGGGAGTAAATTCGAAATAAACATGGCTCTTTTTATCATTGTTATTTTGTTCAATTACAAGTAAGCGCCAAAGAAACTAAATAAAAAAAAGTTGCTCCCAAACTTAATTAGTAGAGAAGTTAATTTTTTTTATTTTATGAAGTAACATTAAATATTTTAAAAATTTCTAACAGTACTAAATCGTTAACATATTTTCCCCTCTTTGTTGAAGACTATTTCTGAAAATTTAAAATAGAATTTTTTTTTTTTACCCAACGAAAAAATAAATACGCGTCTAAAAGCTGTTGAAGCTAAATTAAATTATTATTAATATTACTTATTTATTAAAATCGTAAGTTCATATAATATATAGTTGTTTCTTTTGTTACCCTAAATTTTTCTCAGAAAAAAATAATATAAGTAAATACACAACACCTATTTTTGACAAAAGAGATAATGTACGAAAATAATACAATAATATAGGAAAAATATATTAATTTTCAAAAAACATTTCTTCATTAAAGGTTACTTAAATGTTCACTTAAATGTATTAAAAATGAGATAGAAAGCAGCACTAGTAAAAAAATCGTAGCCGAACTCTGACACAGGCTAAAAATTTAATCATGTGTGCGAATACTCTGGCGTGTATATACATCATAATATGTAAATGTTTCTGTCAGAGTATTTAGGGTTAATAAGAATTTCTATGCAATTAATGATTTTTCAATGATAAAACCAATCTTGAAACAATTTTTAAATGATATTAGCATTTTTCTCTTGAGTATTTTTCATATCGAACTCAGACATTGAGCATTGAAAATTATCCATATTTTTAGTAATATAGAATGTACGAACAAGCGCTCTTACTCAATTTTTATAAAAGTCTTCGGAGGGCTCTTGCTCGATTTGCAAACGAATCTTCGGGCTGCTCGTAGTTGATTTCTATAATAGTCTTCGAACAGCTCTTGCTCTGTTTTTATAACAATTTTCGGGATGCTCTTATTCGATTTTTATACCAGTCATTTGGAAGACTTTTGATCGATTTTTATACCAGTCTTCGGTCTGCTCTTGCTCAATTTCACAGCAGTTTTCAGGCGGCTCTTGCTTTGTTTTTATGGAGAAGGAGACTTGGGTTCAAAATAAAAATTTTATTTATTTTCAAATTGGAAAAAAACATGCTATATCCGAAAAAACAAGTTTCTTACAATCTAAGGTAATTGTCTTACGATTCTTTAAAAATCTTTTTGCAAAAAGCTTGATGGAATATAAAGAGAAATATCTAATTCTGAAACTTTTACACTGTCAATGTTAATAGAAGCCATGGGATGCCATTCGTTTATTCGGCATTCTGTTTAAATGCTTTTTATTTATTTATCTATTTTCAGAATTATTCGGAAATAAAAACTCAAGTTTTTCTGTTATAGTTTTTGAAGAATATTTTAAATGAATTAAAATTATGTATGGTGCAGATTTTTGTCAGTATTTATTTATAAATATCAAATTTGTTAATTTAAGCAGATTTTACGAGACATTAAAATTACAAAACGCTGTCTTGAAGGATCATTTAGGAGTAATATTTATTTATGTACAGGTGTATATTTTTAAATGATAAAAGTAATCTTTAAATATTTTTAAAATGTTACATAAAAAAAAATTTCTGCGCATATTTTTCGTATCGAGTTCGGAGTTTGATGACACAAATTTTCAGGCACATAAAGACTGTTTTTTAATTTTTGATTTTATTTTTAGAAGTTTTTTAAGGTACTTTCATCTTTAGAACAGATTTCGAAAGAAAAGTATCCTCATGAAAAACCGCAAAAGTAAAAGTAAACTTCAAAATTTAAAAAGTAAAAAACATTCTTTGTAGATCTCAGCTATGCGATAACTAATAATAGTATGGAAATGCAATCGAGAAATTTTAAAAAATCTTCCATGGGATCCTCACCATTAACAAGCGGGTATTTTTCTCATGGGTGAAATAGACCCTTAAATGTAAAATTCATTTTCTTTTAAATCTTTAAAACAGGGTTTTGGAATTTCAAGATCAGGAAATTCTTCGGTACCAGCATATCCTTGTAGAAAACCTCTTCTTAAGGGTGTTCTTAAATCAAAAAGGGACACTTTGTGACAAAAGTTTTAATTCATTTTTGTTTGGAAATGCATGGAACTTGCAGGTGTTGTTATTCAGAAACTATCTAATCGCACTCATTTTTCTGTTTTTGTGCAAACGCAATAGATATTTCAGAACAAGCCGTCAAAAATGATGTTTTGAACAGCATTTTTCGACGAAAGCAGAAAAACAAGTCAACGAAAAGTAGAAAATTGCGTGATCACGTGATCAAAATAGCTTATAACTCGGTAGGTAATTTAATTATCGTAAAATGGAAAACTGAGTTCGATTCGAAAGTGCTTACATAGCCATTCCGTCCAATTTTATATCTTTCCGTTAAAAAATTAATTTGTTAATGTGTCAAAACGTTTTGCGCTTATTGAGCAGAACAGTTGAGAACACCCTTAAGTGAAGCGAAATTTTGCTCGTTTAAATTAGATTTATGTTTCTATAAAAATATATTGGTATTTCATTTGGAACATGGCCATAGCCGTTTTTAAAAGTTGTCTAATTATTCGGATTTTTTATTAACCGGATCGACTTCGGTCCCGACCGGTCCGAATAATCGGCACTCTACTGTATATATATTAGACAACATATTTCATAATCATATTATGGTGTTCTTTTATAGGTTAAGGTGGACTTTATGATATGCGGATTCTTTGAAATGTCGTTTTATGTGTTCTTTCTTTTCTAATGACTTTTATCTAATTTAAATTGTAGCTATCCCAATTCGTTACTGAAGATGTCCAACCCGTAATGGATTTGGATTCAACTATGAGTTCACATCCCATCGTGCAGCCAGTTAGACATCCAGATGAAATCACTGAAATTTTTGATGACATATCTTATGGCAAAGTAAGAAAAATTCTTTTTAGAGTTATGTAGACCCACAAGTTACTTTTCATTATTTTAAATATGTTTATGCTTTATACGTCATTTAGTGCTATTTTAACATCTCAGTTTGTGTCTTAGGGAGCTTCTGTTCTTCGAATGCTTGAATTTTTCGTGGGAAAAGAAAATTTTCGACGAGGAATATCTGTAAGTTCAACCAATACTATTAACATTAAGTAAAACATTCATTATTTTACCTTTTGAATAAATCGACTTTTGAAAAAAAAATATTGTTAAAATAGTTTTTAAACTATACATTCTTATGATTACTACCATATGACACGTTATTGTACTTTTTAAATTTATGTTACATTTTTCGATGTAAATTTAATTTGTGAGATTTTGATATTACACAGTCCAGTCATATTAATTTGACCACTACCTGTTTCCGACGTCTACATGAAACAACCAATCACAGTACATTGAAGTAAAGCGTATATACAGGGTGTCCGAAGATATCAGACAACATTTCAATTGTAGGTGTAATGGAGAAATGGAGTGATTTATAGGACTCTAAAAAGGAATGATCATTGACTTTTGGGCCAAAGGTGGAAGCATTTTCGAAATGGCTAATTTTTTAAATCTTTTCTCGTGCCTCCGCGGTAAAAGTATACCATGCATGGCAAAATGGCACTATCGAATATCAGCGTCGTGGCAAATGTGGTGCAATAAGGGCCATAGAAGACAGAGGTGAACGACGGTTGCGGAGATACGTTCGGGCGAATGGACATGCAACTGTTGAGCAATTGATTGCACAGATGAACCAAGCTGTTACCAACAGTGTCTCCTCAAAACGACGGTTCTGCGAACGTTGCTCCATATGAACCTCCTCAGCAGACACCTGTTAATGCGTCTGTGCTGATTGCTGCTCATCGGTGACGAAGGCTGGCATTTGCACGCCAGTACTGCAACTGAGTGCCTACTGAGTGGCAACAGTGGCTTTTTCAGATGAATCACGTTTTATGCTCCATCGGACAGATAGACATTGGTGTGTATGGCGTAAAAGGCTGAAAGCAAACGTCTTTCAACAATTGCCGGAAAATGTTTAAGATGGAGGAGGGAGCATTATGGTCTGGGGAATATTTTCGTGGTATTCTCTGAGTGCACTCATCGTTGTGAAAGGCAAGATGTATCAACCAACACAAGTATGCATTTGTCCTTGCGACCATGTCCCACCCCTTCATGTTAATTCTTTTTCCTCAGAATGATGGCATCTACCAGCAGGACAATGGGTGGTTTCAAACACCTCGTACTGTATAAGTGCGTCTTTCGAAAAGCACCAGGATGCGTTAACTGTATTTCCCTGACCAAAAAACTTCCCATATTTAAAAGCAATTGAAAATCTATGAGACCATCTCGGTCGGGTTGTTCGCGCCATGGATCTTCAACTGCTTAAAGGTGTATTTCGATTCAAACTGCTTATTTTCCGTTTATTTTTTAATTCATTTTTGCTCTCAAATGCATCAAACTGGCAAATTCTCTTATTCAGAAAGTACATAAAGTGCCTTGATGGTCTATTCTTTGATAAATGCAGAAAGTATTGCAAAAAAAGCAATCAAAAATGGCATTTTGAACCGATTTTTCCGAAGCGGGAGATCTGTGAACGAAAGAAAGGGTCATATTGAGAAAGTAATTGTTTATAAATCAAATTCTAATGAATTGAACGCAAAATGACATCACACGGCACCTTATACGACACTTCAAAAATATCCTTAGCAAGTTTCATATTTCTACTTTTAAAAATGTGTCTAAAATTGTATCAGAAAATTTCTAGCTGTTGAAGGTGGAAAAGCGTTTTTTCGAATACACCCTTAACCTAGCGCAGCTGTTCTCGGTATTAAAGTTGAAATGGCTCAACATCCGAGTAAACACTTTCAAGAACCTAATTGCCTCTCTTCCTGCATGTTTCATTGCGTTTCGCACTGCGAAAAGTGATTATTCTGACTTTTGACAAATGATCACATTAATGTGACTGGACTGTGTATTTAATCATGACGATAAATAATACACTACAGTTAATGTTTTATTAATTTAGTTGATTTTTGAAGAAAACAATGTCTTTATTCCAATTTTAATCGAAAATAAAATTAACTCATTTTATGTATTTGAAAATTTTTTATTTATTTATTTATTTATTTCTATTGGATAAGTTTTGATTTTCAAAAATGCTTAAATGTGTTCAAATTACAACCATTGATCAGTTATTGTACTTTTTAAATTAATGTGATATATTTCTATGAGGATTTAACTATTTAGGATTCATTTAATATTTTAATATAGTCAGATAACAATGTACTACACTTACTGTTTTTTTATTATTATTTATTTGATTTGTGATAAAATCAATTTATTCAATTTTCAATCACAAAGTAGAATATTTGTTTTATTGAAATTAATCTTAAATTGTACAAACTGTTAATATTAAAGTATTTATATATAAAGTGCTTTCATTTCCTAAAATTTTCCAATAGATTTAGTATTGAATAGATTTCGTACTGAAAAAATATATATTATTGTATTTTAATTTTTAATTTTTTGGTGCCTAGTTGATAAAATGAGTAATTTTAAGAAATAGTTTAAAAGATATAAACTTATATTTTACAATATTATACATTTGAATAATAAAAGAAAGAAAGAATTGGTTGTACAATGCTCAAGTTTTATAACTCAGTAAAAATGAATTAACAACATTCGTATGAGATTTTTCATTAAAGTATAAATGCTTTATTATCTAAAAATATGAAAATGTGAACTTTTAATGTTAAAATTTTTTTCATTTCAGCAATTTTTGAAAAAGTATCAGTTTAAAAATGCCAAAACTTCAGATTTGTGGGCTGAGCTTTCAGAAGCTTGTGGATATCAGGTAAAGTATTAATTATAAATGATATGAGAGAGTTGATAAATAATTCTTCACTTAAATGCTACACAGTAAATAATAAAATAAAATAGAAATATTTATATAATTTATTTCATTTGTTTGACTGGAAGCGACAATATTTTTAACTTTTACAAATTACTTACGAAACAGAAAACAATGATAACAACCATTACCATCATTACCATTACATTTACTATTAATACAATTACTATTGCTATTTTTATTATCACTAACAACTATTACTAATTTTATCACCAATATTGTCATTATTACTATCATCATTCTGCTTGATAATTATCATAATTCATCATATTATCACAATCATTACTTCTATTATTATCAGCATCACTGCCATAATTATTATTATAATTTTCATTGAAAATCTCATTTTAGTGTTATTTTCTGCATTTCTATTATTAGTATTATTGTTTATATATGAAAATTTTTGTTTCAACACAGATGCAGAAGCTAAAGAACTTTTATTTGTTGATAATTTTTCACATTCTTTTAAACCGAACACAATATAAACTGTAGGAAGTATTACCGCAAGTATTCCTTTAATCCAAGAGCGGGATATACCTGTTAATTTTAATTTTAACTAATTTAAATTTCGTATTCCTTAAATGGTAAGTTTTCTTGCCAACCGTCGTTAATGAGTTAAAGGGTTCAGTGACAGAAATTGCTAGGGACAATATAAAGAGGGCGGCAGCGACACAAAGGACTATACGTCATCGAATTACGGGATGAAATCATGATGTCGGAGAAGATTATAAGGTGTAGATTAAGGAATGATTGGTCTGACTCGTCATTTATTAGTATGATATGAGCAACAGCGTGTAACAACTCGCCATTTTGGCTTCACTATCACATCATCTGGTTATGAGATTAAATAGGTGCCAAATTAAAAATAAAATGAAGCATTTTAAGAAACTTTTAGTCTTCCTGCGCATATCCTGGCAGAAACTCTTGGCAGACTAAAATTTATAACATAAAATGACTCATAATATACAATTCGCAACCTAAAAATGTAATAATTTGCATTACATTGCAATAAATATTACCTCGCCATAGACTTTCGAGATGAACTAATGATTCAGGAAAACATATTAATAGTAAGAAAACGACTGATTCGGCATAAAATGGTACAAAGCGAAATTAAAGGGCGCCAAACGCCTCTTTTGACAGTACTATCACGTCATAGAGTTACGCCTTGAAATTTTGACAATTTAGAGATGTTGACTAATATAATACGAAAGTTTCAGTCTGCAGGGCCCGATTATGACAATTTGGGGCCCTGGGCAAAGATAAAATAGGGGGGGGGGCTTTCGAATCATTGCAACATTATTTAAATAGAACTCATGGTCATTTATATGTGTATGTGTAAGACATAAACATATTTTTCGCACCTTAGATTTAAACAGAAGAAAATTCTTAGCTCCGTCAATTCTAAATTAAGTACTATAATTAATAAAATTACCCCCTTTTTTTACCTTAGTGCAGAACAAAACCCTTTTTTATAACTTTATCAAGTTGTTATATTGCTTTAAGATGAATTTAATAACTTCAACATATGGAAGAGTTGGAATAGGAAAAAGAAAGTAAATATTTTATAATTTAATGCATGGATTTGGGGGCTCCTTAAGGTTCGGGGCCCATGGGCAAAGTCCCGATTTGCCCATGCGGTAAAAAGGGCCTGTCAGTCTGCCTTATCATATCTTGGCACGAGACAATCAGAGCTTAGCGCCAATTTCCTTTTTGGCGGTATCATCACATCATCGAATTACGACTTGAAAATCTGATGTAGAACAAGATTATTAGGTGTAGATTAAGAAATGACTAACATGCCGCTGCATTTCTCTGTATGATATCAACGGCTGTGAGCGTCAACTTGCCACATTGGTGTCACAATCACGTCATCGAGTTAAGAGATGATAATGATGCCAAAATAAAGAAAAATAAAATATTTTTAGAATATTTTGCTCTGCTTATGCATATCCCGGTAGAAAACCTCGGCAGACTAAAATTTATAACATAAAATGACGTCATCATACAATTTAAACCCTATAAACATAATATTTTGCATTACATTACTTCGCCATCGACTTTCAAGATGAATTAATGGTTTAGGAAAAACCTATTAACGGTGAACGAAAAAAATGTACAAAGTGGGATGAAAGGGGCTTCAAACTCTTATTTTGACGGTACTACACTGTAAAAATTTTTATCCTTTTGCTGCATCACGGCTTTTATAGAATATCTTTCTTTTGACCCATGAGGATGCTCCATAATAAGGTGAAGTAATCGTTTTCTATAAAAGCGGTGAAGTAACGATACAGCAAAAGGGTAAAAATTTTTATAGTGTACCACATCATCCAGTTACGGCTTGAAATTTTGGCACATTAGAGAGACTGAGACTAGCATAGCGGGACGCTAATTCCCAATTTTGGCAGAAATATAACTTCATCGAAATGCGGACAGAAATTTTAACACATTGGATATACACATTAATAAAACACAAAAATTTGCGGAAAAATCGTGATGTGGTTGTAGTTAATGAAGGAATGACTGGATTATAGGGTACGATTTAGATCACTATCAAGCCGCCACTTTGAAAAACAAAACTTTTGTCTAGTTAAAATTTAAGAAAATTTAATTATTGATTTTAGTCTCTGTACTTCTGTCCTGATATCCGAATTCGGCTGATTAAATTCGTCCACACCGAAATTCACATTGAAATGTAACAGTGAAACAGCACTAATTTTAGATTTTTTAAAAATCATTTTAAGTAATTTGTTTTATTAGTTTGCGGAGGTTTTCTACCAGGATATGCGGAGGCAGACCAGAGTATTCTAAAAACACTTTATTTTACATTTAATTTTGTACCAATTACATCTCGTAACTTGGTGACGTAATAGTGACGTTAAAATGGCGAGTTGGCACTCGCTGCTGTTCATGTCGTACCAAGAAATGAGAGATCAGGCCAGTCAATCCGTAATCTACACCTAATAACTTGTCCTACATCAGGTTTTCAACCGTAACTCGATGATGTGATGATACCGCTAAAATAGGAAATTAGCGCCCCGCTCAGCAAGTTTCGTACCAAAATATGACGAGGCAGATTTAAATGATGGTATTGTACTAGTCGATCTCTCTAAAGTGCCTGAATTTCGAACTGTAACTCGATGACGTGATAGTACTGCCAAAATAGGGCTTTAGCGCTCTTTTCATCCCGCTTTGTACTAAGTTATTCCGAATCAGTCCTTTTCTCGTTTACTATTAATAAACTTTTCCTAAACCATTAATTCATCGTAAAAGTCGATGGCGAAGTAATGTAATGTAAAATACTATGTTTATAGGGCTTGCATTGTACATTATGATGTCATTTTATGTTATAAATTTTAGTCTGCCAAGGGTTTTTACCACGATATGCGCAAGCGGATTAAAATATTCTTAAAATACTGTACTTTACCTTTAATTTGCCAACAATTTCATCTCGTAAATCGGTGACGTGATAGTGACGCCAAAATGGTGAGTTGGCATCCGTTGCTGTTCACTCGTACCAAGAAATGTCGAGGCAGATCAGTCATTCCTTAATCTATATCTAATAATCTTATCTTACATCATAATTTCATCACGTAACTCGATGACGTAGTCATTTGTATCGCCGCCGCTCGCTTTATATTGTGCCAAACAATCCTCCAAAGTATTTCTTTGACAGAGCCCTTTAACTCATTAACGACGGTTCGCAAGAAAACTTACCATTTAATGAATACGAAATGTAAATTATGAAATCAGCTTTTTAGTAAGGAAATTTGCATATTATCTCATCTGAAATACTGAAAGATTAAATGAGTATAAATTAACAATATGAAAAAATCGGTGCAAACTGATATCAAGGAATTAAATGAAGCATAATGATACCCGTCATTAATGGGTTAACGTTCTTTTGGAAAAGAATTTTCCTCCACAGGTTAATTTTCCTACCATTATCTTTTAAAGTTTTAAAAATTTCCATTGGTTATTCTGACAATTTTCGTAACACATCAGGAAGTGCTACAATCGTCAGGAAAACTTCTTTCTGCTCTCGTATTGATACGACGTCCTTTTGCATTTGATGAGAAAATGTATTTCTTTCGAAGCAAGTTTCATTAAGTTCTTCTTTACGGCATATTTAAGAAATGGCATTAAGAGAGATAATTTCAGAATTTCTTATTTCTTAGTGTTTGAATATAATAAAAAAATGTTGCTTAAATTCAAACTTTTGTTAGAATATAATGATTTAAAATAAGTCTTCAAAGATACATTAAATGTTTTTTTTTTTTTTTTTTTTTTTTTTTTTTGTTACTGATAACTTATATGATTACTCTTTTAACATATTAACTACTATACTCAAGAATAGTTTAAAAAGATTGGGTATAATTTCAACTTTTATTTTAATTCAATGTTTTATGTACCGACATATACGTGCGGCATAAAATGCTCAGAATTTTTTATTATTCTCACCAGTAAAATTTTGTTGTAAATTTTGCCATATTTAATCCGACAGTTTTCGCGATTCAATTAGCCAAAAATTTCTCGTTTAAAAAACCGGTGGCTAAAGTTTAAAAATTCTGTAAAAGATGCCCATCTCGAAGAAAGTAATATAAAAAATGCCATTATTGGAGTAAAATTTTACAAAAAAAATGAAAAATTTAAAACCCTAGATTTAAAAGTTTCTTTTTTTCCTTTGATTTTCTTACAAGTGTATTACACAATGTCATGAAACAGATTTCAAAAAAGATGATTAATGTGATTCTCGTAACATAGAAATGATCATATTGTGATTCCTCGGTGCCAGTTTTTCCTTATTTTTGAAAGAAATATTATATGTCATTAGAATGATCACAGCATATGAATGATGGTGCATCTACATGATTGATCAATATGGTTATATCTGTGGCTTCAGGTAATAACCAGGTATAACACTTTTTTGAAAAAATTGAGATAATTTGGGAAAATGCAGATTTAAAAGAGCACTTTCATCTGCCATAGTACTGAAAAATGAAAATAGAATACATCCCGTCATAGGGCGACTATAAATTTTCATTTAAAAATTGAAAAAACAGTAATAATGGGGTAAGTGTATAAAGTAACTGTGATAACCGGATAAGATTTCTATTTATTTCTTTGAATCGTCTATAATTCTGTGGCTTCCGGTAATGACCAGGTAAAGCACATTTTTAATATTTTAAGCAATTAACGTTTAAATTTTTGAAAAATGTCTTTTTATTATTACTTTTATAAAATAGATTAGAACTTAATAATTTTCACTATTAAAAAAAATAAATTAAAATTTTATTTTATTTACATTTATTAAAAATAAATGTAAAACGGTATTAACCGGATAAAAGTTACATTTTTAATTGGTTCTCAATTAATAAAAAACATTTTTATATAACTATTTTGGCAAAAATAGAGGTTCTTATATCCTAATTGAATGTAGTGAAAATTATTAAGTTCTAATCTATTTTATAAAAGTAATGATAAAAAGACATTTTTGAAAACCTGAAACGTTAATTACTCAAAATATTAAAAATGTGCCTTATCTGGTTATTACCGGAAGCTACAGATATAGTATAGCACATTTTAAACAAAATAAAATTTATCTTGGTGTAGTTTGTAAGATTAAATTAAGCATTTGCAAAAGTAATTTATCCATTCAAGTATTTTCATTGGGTTTTAAAATGCTCCATATTTCGTAAATATAAATGACTCTTGTACAATAAGTCATAAATTCTAAGCCGAATTCTATTATTCTATCGAATACAAACTGCATTCCGGGCCTAGTAAATATTTTATCTGGAAGAAAGCACGATGATTATAGCAGAGCTTTCTGTGATTTGCATGTATATATTTGAAAACGCCATTTTGTTATTCCTGAGGCATTCCATGTTTAGCATAGCGAAAAATTTATTTTTGATAAAAAAAAAAAAGGATATTTTAGTCATGAGTTTATGATGCACTTCTTCATACTTAAAACTTCCCAACTGACAAAATAATCTTACTTTCTTGAGAAAGTTATGACGGTATAATTTATATTGCAGTTCAGTTATCTAAATTGTAGGCATCAGAAATTTATTATTTATTTTAAATATATCTCGATTCTTATTCTCTTTTATTGTGTTTGTAAATCATTATGAATCTCTTTCGCTTTTTATGAGCATATAAAAACACGATATTTAATGTAAAGACCTCAAACAAAGAGAATCATTTTTCTTTACTGTTTTCTGGTTTTATAAAAGCTTGAAATTATTCAAATAAACAGTGACCGTCTGCATGATTTTATGCTATTTATATTTCTCGTCTTTGTAAATCTCATGTCGAAAAATAGCATATTATATATACAAAAATTTTCTGCTATCTTGTAAATTGTGAGATATGGCCAAAGGTGACTGGTCAGTTGCGATTTTAGCCATTTTGTTAGACATCTAAAAAAATGTCTGAGGAATTATTCTGAAACTCCAGAATTGTAAACATAATAGTACAGTTCATATATTTCCGTGACGATATTTCATTGAAACCCTATAGAGAGCTGTCAAGAAAAAAAAAAAAAGATCTTTTGGATAACTTTCTGAAAACTAATGCAACAAAAGCGTTTAAACTATAGATTATGATTAAGTGGTTTTTTGTAACAAACTGTGCTCATTATTATCGTGATAGCCTGTATATTAAAATAATATTGTCCATAATGGGTTAACTAAAAGCATGGAGACATTTTTGTGACATCTCAGGAACATAACTTGAAAATTCTGAAAATTATCATCGATAAAATAAGCTCAAAATCCGTTGTTCCCAAAATAAAAAAATAAGGGCCTGCATCCATATATCCATTGATTAGTGTCAATATAGAATACACAATATTGCATGTACTAATATATTTGGATACAATCCCTGATCGTTTTGCGTAATGAATGAGTGTTTAAGTGTAAAGAGGAGATTTCGTTAAAAGGAAATTTCAGTGTGTTTTAATAAATACGGCTCAAAGGACAATATTTACACTCATTGTCAGTAGTAACTTATGAAATAACAGCAAGTTAATAAAGCGCAATTTATCCGTTTCTACTAGGTTCAACTTTTAAACAAGCCCTCTATAACAGAGTTGCCGAACTTCGTATCAGCTTCATATCAGCTCAAAATAACTTTTCAGTTTCAAAACGAGTTTTTTGTGGCATTATTATAGCTAAACATAATAATGGTAAACAGCTGAGTGAACTTTGAACAATATATATGTTAGTTTAAGCATTCAAAAAGCATGAAACGCCATATGTGATATTTGGAACTAAAAAAAGAAAACGTGATAAAGAAATTCTCGACATCACATATTAATATCTTGCAAGATTATTTTAAAAGCTAGACTATTCATTGTAATTGCATTTCAAAAATGTATAAATTATTTGTGAAAGAAATTTAGCAGAGTAAATATACTTTATTAAATGTGAAATACATCACTTTTATAAAGAGCAAATATATAAGTCCTCTCACATAGAAAGCAAAATATTTACCGGAATGGTTATAAGAAGTTTTAGAGAAAAAAGTACTATTATTTAGTAAGAAGAATATTTGTTCTTTTAAAGCCGAATAAATTATTTACTTTTTTTTATGTTTTTGATGTGCACAAAAGAAGTATATTTTTAATGAAAATTTAATTGAAAAATTAATTAATGAAATTAATAAAATTATGAAATTTTAGTTGCTAATAAAAATTAATAAACGTAATTATTTAAAATTTTATCGCCACCGATTGAAATCTGAAAAAAAGACTACAGAAAGAACAATTCAAGTATATGAAAGAAAAGTTATAAAAATTATGATGTCCTGTTACCTTTTTTTTTTTCCCTTATTATTTCCATAGAAAATGCAAAATACACCATGAATGCGTAACTTTGATTACATAAAATTCATAAGTGAATTTTATATCGTGCCTTAACTTTTAATGGAATGCGCATACCAGGTTTGTTTTTAATTATCTAAGAACTTGATTTAGAGTTATTACTCCGATTTAGATAGTGTAGAATTTTGACGGGGCACTATCGGTGATATTTGGAATTAAAACAAGAAAGCGTGTTAAAGAAATTCGTCTCCATGTATCATTCTCTTGCAAGAATAGCTTTAATAGTTGGCGCGGTTACTTGTTATTGTATTTTAAAAGCATTCTGTCCACTTTAGAATATGCTGTTTTAGTATTTAAAACTTAAATACTAAATTAAATTTAAAAAAAATTAAATTTAAATTTTAAATTAATTAATCATATTTCTCTGTGTAACAATGAATTATAGCATTTACAATATATTTGTAGGGTAATCACACAATTGCCAGCATTATGAAGACTTGGACCGAGCAAATGGGTTTTCCTTTTATATCTGTGAAGAGAATACGACATGATCAAAATGGTTCTATATTCGTCGCTGAACAGAATAGATTTGTCAAAAATGAGGAACTTTATCTCCAACACAAGAATTCAACCAAAGAGTAAGTAATATTTTTTTACTTTTACTTGTCCATTAGATAGCACTCTACAAACAGGAAATCTAATATAAAAAAAAACAATGATTTTATTTTTTTTATTTTTTTAAGTTTAAAATTTTAACTCCTTCAGACCCCAAGATTTATTTATGTACTTTTAATTTCAGTAATGGATTTATGTTAACAAACTGATAACCAAATAAGATTAAAAAATAAAAATGAGAAAAATATATGTACTTTTTTTTAATTTATTATTATCTTTTTTTTTTTTTTTTTTTTTTTTTTTACATAAAATTTGAAGATACATGGGGACTCAAAAAGTACATTTTTTGACAATTTCTTCGGAATTTTTATTTTATTTTATTTTACTTTTTTGCATTGCAAAAACATTGAAAAACATATGATAAATGTATATTTAATATTTTTTTAAATGGATAATGCAAATATTATCTTAATGTACAGTAAAATTATTTACATTTTCTTTTTGTACATTTCATACATTTTTGCTGCAAGCCATTTTTATATAATACGTATTTTGCTTTAAAATAAATAATAAAATAAAAAATAACGCTTTTAGAAACAAATTGTTTGGTTCTGCTATCTTTTAAACTTCATTCACACCAATTTCTCTTTTTGAACATTATTTATGTACGTGAAAAAAAAATTGTAAAGATGTGTGTCCCATAGGATACATCAGGTCTGAAGAGTTTATAACAAGTAAAAAAATTTTTTAACATTATACAAAAAAAAAAAAAAAAAAAAAATGTGCAGAAGAAATTTAGAAGAATTCGATTTAAAACTCTCTTTATGAGACAGAGCCAGCATGCATACACAAACAAGAATAATGTAAATCTGCTGTTGTTGAGTAAAGTAAAATCTGTCCTTGCTTGAATCTAATGTGCCATAAATTCGTTCACATTTTAAAAAAATCGGAAAAATTGAACGATACGCCGTATATGTGCGTTTTGCAACATAAGGCTGACAGAGAGGGGATTTTTATGACAAAAGAAAAAGAAATATTTAAAATTTTCATTGATACTAGGTGCTTTTAATGTTAAAGTTTATTAAGTGACTTACAAATCTCGAAGTTATATTGCAGGTATTTATTCGCTGTCGAAAATGCCTGTGCCATGTCAACTGCAAATAACCATCTATTGTAAAATCTTAATATTTTTAAATCTTTTAATGACATGCGATTTAACTGCGTCAAATTACATCCGTCAAAGTTTCACCAGGTGAAATTTTGAACTACGTTTTTTGTTTTCCAAACTTTTTTAGAATTTTATGGTGTAGACCGCAACCCGATGCGGTTCAAGTTATTAAATGACATACAAATCTCGAGATTATATTGCAAGTATTTGTTCGTGGTCTAAAATGCCGGTGCCATATTAAGTGCCAATAAAGACCTGTTCTATAAACTCAGTTGTATGTATTTTAATGACGTTCGATTTAACGGCATCGAATAATTTACGTCAAAGTTTCACCAGTTGAAGTTTTGAACTACATTTTCCATTTGCCCCAAAATATCCAGTATCTTTTTAAGTCTTATGGTGAAAATCAACCAATGATGCAACAAATTGTTTCGTTTGGTAAATTGTTTCATACGTCCACTTTAAAAACATCTGAAATAAATTTACAATAAAACTTATGCAAATACAATTTTATTAAATCAGATTGTGACTGTGCACAAATATGATTCAAAAACTGTTACCTGATACAAGACAGTACAGATAAAAACAAAATGAAATTATCAATTACGCTTATTTTTAAAATAAAAGTTATTACTTTAGATTTCAGACATTTTTATATGAAAATACCAATGTTTTACATTCTAACATTTTAAATTATTTTTATAGTCTGCCAATATTTATGCTTCATAGACAAAATTCTCGGATGGTTTCGAATATTTTCGTTTGCAGTGGATAATATTTATCGTATTCGTATGCTCAGTTTGGCTGTCCTCATTAATTCGATAATGCTCTTTAATTATCTTCATTGAAATTTCAGTATTGCCTCCTATAGTTTTCCATAATACAATATCTAATTCCAGAGGTTCTTACTTGAAGGCACTTCCAAGAATTTCATCGTGTAAGTATAATGCAGAGGTGTTTTACCATACCTTACGATACATTCATGGTTGAAGCTAACTTCGTTCACCAATAAATCGAAAATAGAAAAATCATAATCCAGTTGTACGTATGATGTCTTAATGGTACTCATATATTCGATGCATGTTACCGCAAAGTTTTCCGCAGATTGCAAATAGTTAAAATAAACAAAATTCATGCAATTAAAATTTATTTAAAATCTGATAAACATGGCATTGAATTCGTAGTTAACTTGCGATATGGAGGTCATAGATAATTAAGACCAAAATTATACTGTTAATTTAAAGAATCCAACAATTTGACCATACTTGATCCTTGCAATAAGTTGGTTTAAAATGTGGCTGTGCCTGTAATATTAAATTACTCAACAGTAAAGTTTTTATTGAGCAGAAACAAAACTATTAATAATTTGAACTCGTAAGGTACTCGTATAATGTAAGACATGAACCTACTTAAGAATAAATTTTCGAAATCAATAGTCATTAATACATATCACTTATATTTAGCCAAAGCTTTTTTGCATTAATTAAATTTATTTTATTTATCTTGGAGAGAAGAATAAGGTGTTGCAAACTATAGCTGTGAAGAAAAATTCAAATGTTTTAAATAACTCTTTTAGACTGAAATCATGATATTACTCTTATTAATAGACATTTATTTTAAATTTAAAAAAAAAATTAATTCTATTCTAAAATCAAATCCAGAGCCTTTTATGCATCAAATTTCATTCTTATTATTATATTTTATGTTTCAGATACACTTGGAACATTCCGCTGAGCTATGTTACAGAAGATGGACAATCTGATATTATATGGATTCATGATGAAAAAAAGAGTAGACAACCTATTTTAATTTCCATTTTGTTTTAAAATACACATAAAAATTTCAAAAAAGTTAAAAATTTTGAAATGAACTATTTATTAACAAATGTGTATCTACACTGCAATAAAAAGCATACGTTTCTTATTTTACGAAAATGTAATGTAACCTCGAACTAAAACATATAATATTTTTTTCCGAGTTACTCACGATTTTGAAAAGCATTCTTTATCTTTAGAAATCTCAGAAACCAGTATAATTCTGTACCCGATCCTTTAGCTTTTCTTTTCTTTCTAGAAATTGACAAATTGCATTCTAAGCTATTGAAAATGTTCAATTTTTTGTGAAAGTATAAGAAAAATAAAGGTGTGGTGTGTGTGGTGGTGGTGGGGGGGGGGGAGGATGAGGCAAAAGAATATCAGACCGTGAGCTTCTTTTTGTTTAAAAAGGACCGCTTAAATAGAATTATTAGTAACATTGTACAGTTTTAACTGTGTCTATTTGAATCAGTATTTAGGATGTAGCTCGGCCACTGTAGGGAATCAACCGGGGTATTAATGCCAAAAAATGGCGTTATTACCCCGTTATAGTTATTGCGCTGTACATTTTAAATTACAAATTATCTCGAGAAGATATCCAAAATCTTCAGCAATATTTTGAAAGTCCATGAAATGTACTACAAATTTGTGTAATTAACAAAGTATTTCCGGATAAAAAAAATAGTCTTCACATCACAAAACGTATCTCGCAAATTTTAGATCAAGCGTTAATTTTAGTTGCTTGTAAAAACAATAAGACCTAAAAATGAAACAAATTAACTTGAAGCTGTTTTTTGCGATTTATATGATTCAAAACCCTTCTGCGCAGAGCACATGGATGTCATTTACCAGATTACTTCATAATTATGCAAAATATTAGCACTTGGCGTTATTACCCCGCCTGGCGTTATTACACCAGACCACCTTATGACAATATTGATGTCAATGCTGCTAATTTATCATATTCATTTTTTAAATAAATTTGCAACGAGGGATCTAGAAAGTTATGCCAATTGGTGGGTTATCCCGCGCGGCAGAGCCTGCAAAGCACCTTTGCTTAATATGAAAAGATTTATTTGAGGATTGATACACTCTGAAAACCAATATTCCGTTTTGAAAAAACTGATTAATGCATTATGAAAACAACTGAAAAACATTTCCAAAAATCAGGGGGAGTACTTATTTTTTAAAAATGCTTCTTTAAATCTTGAAAGTATATTGATTCATGACTTTCTAAAGATAACGAATGATAATTGGAATCGTGTATCACTCGGAAAAAATAATTGCATATCTTCGTTCGTTTTTATATAATATTTTCCTAATTTAAGAAGCATTTGTCTTTTTTTACAATTAGAAATAACACTTTTCCCAACATTGCGCTTTTCTATGTAAACGAAAACCTTTTTTCCTGTAATTTTGTAGTATATTGGGCTTTATGAATTTTTAATCATTTGCACAGATGGGCTCATATAAAAGTGAACATTTTCAATTATGAACATTAAAGTCTCTTCTAATTCTTTTTATTATCATGTATTTAATTGCTTATTGTATGTATTCAATGTTATGTATCATTTAGGTTCACTGCAATTCTTAAAATACTACACTGTAAAAAAAAAGGGTCGATCTACTAAAAAAACTTTAGTGATCCTTGTAATTACTAAAAAATTTTTAGTAATCTTAGTCGGTTACAAGAAAGTCTGTAAGAATTACTAGAAAAAAGTTAGCAACAAAGAGAGTTAATAGTTTTATATTTTTAATAACTATTACTAAAATTCACTTGGTGTGGCCTTGATAGCATAGTGGTTATAGTAACGGACTCCAGACTAAAAGGTCCCGGGTTCGATACTGGCCACCGCCATATACGCCCCGAATGTATGTAGTGTAAGTACTCGTTAGTAAAGGAATCATGAAAATCCTGTCGGAGCAGTTAGCGATGTTTGGTGCTGCCATCTATTGCAGTTTTGCCGAAAATCTTCCGCTTCAGAAGTCTGGATGCAGCTCGAAAGAACCTCCTGCCCTTCGGGCGCACGTAATGGTTATTAAAAATAATTTTGGAGCTATTACTAAAATTTGCTTGGTGGCTCATACTAAGAATTTTTAAGTTAGTTATACAAAAAATTCTTTTGTTCAGTATACAAAAGAAATGCTTGTTTCACTTGCAAAAAAAAGTTTGTAATGGTTACTAAAAAATTCCGTGGAATACAAATTTACTAAAAAATTTTTAGTAACCTCTTGAATTTTTTTTTTACAGTGTACATTAAAATGGCCCTTTTCGTAAAAATTTTCGATTTTTTTTTACCGCTGTTTTTTTTACTCTTTTTTTAAAAGAACAATTGTTTGCAATTCCAAATCTATTTTAAATTTATTTGTATGCTTATTAGAATGTGAGTTATGGCCCATTTAATAAACAGCAAGTAATGAGTCAAATATCGGAAATAGGGGTAGGGAGGCCAGGTAAAATGTAAAGAATATTTCTGTGCATCTTTTTTCTTTATTATCTACATAAAAACACTAATAAACCTTAATTGGCACTTCTAGATTGATTTTGTGGGTATCTCAAAAATATAAAAGAAATCTTTAAATAAGATTAGGAAAATCAATTTTTCCATTATCTTCATGTTCGATAAACTTCATTACATAAAGTGTTTTAAATATATATTTCAGGGAAATTTTGTCAGAACTGAACTAAAATCTAAGCTCTTTGATAATATAAATATTTTATAAGTATTTAAATGTAAAAAATGGCGATTTTAATTAAAAATATGTACTTTTGAAATATTTTAAAATATTTCAACTAATTTGAAGATATTGTAAAACTCGTAGTTCAGTGTGCACGTAAGTATAGTAATAATACCGAGTGTCCCAAAAATGACTGATGGATTTTAAAATTCAATAACTTGCAAACGGTGACAGCTATTTAAAAAATCTTTGTAGAAGGGTTATGTATTATGTCAAGAGCTTTTTTACCGTAACTTTTGATTTTAGTTCGAATTTCAAACAATAGATGGCGCTGACGGCAATTGAAGCCCAGGTCGACGCCGAAACTGACCTCACTCAGCATTGATCACCTGGCCTTCGATCGCCGCCAGCGCCATCTATTGTTTGAAATTCGAACTAAAATCAAAAATTACGGTAAAAAAAACTCCTGACATTAAACATAACCCTCCTGCAAATTTTTTTTAAATAGCTGTCACCGTTTGCAAGTTATTGAATTTTAAAATCCATCAGTCATTTTTGGGACACCCGGTATATAGTACAACAGAAATTGATATAGATTCTTAAATTGAGGTATTTGATAATAAAAAAATATGTTTTTTTAAAACACATTAAAAAATAAAACGGATGCAATAAGAGTTTAAAGGTAGATTTTTCAAATTTTCACTCAAACCTATTTTACTAATATTTTTTCCATTTGGCTACTTTTTTTTTTTTTTTTTTTTTTTTTTTTTTTTTTTTTTTTCTTGTTCGCAGAGCTCCTTATGTTTGTCAAAAGTCAGCGAGAATCCTGGTTAAACTTACTACAAAAAATATTCAAGACGCTTATTTGAATCGATCTCTCATTCTTAGAACATTTAAAAAGAGGTTTTGTCGATATAAAAATGGTGATTTTAATCTGATAAAATTCGCTCTGGGCGACTTTGTGGCATTAATAATGACTTAATTCATGATTTAGTGAATAATAATCCTTAGATTATTACTGAAGAGATTGCTCAGAAACAAAATGTTGACAATTAGACTGCATTTCCCCATTCAAAACATCTTGGGTGCATTTCGAAACTCGATGCATCGAAAATGGGACACGAACTTTTACATTCACCAATATTTTTTTTTATACTTTTCGAAGGATATTTAAATTTTTTGTTAGATACTTTTGAAATACTCTAAAGCTTTTTGTTCTGGCAAATTTGAATTGTTTGTATTTCAAAAATAATGCGTGAATAGATAATGTGAACTTTAAAATGTTCAGTTTTACTTAAAAGGAAATTAAAATAATCAAATAGAGATTTTAAACAGTTAATTTTATTTAAAAGCATCTTGTTACTTTCAAGCCTTAATCAGGATCTTCCGCAAAGAATATTTTTGTTTATTTATACAAGTACATAATTTCGTTTTTAAAATAAACGAGCCAATAATTATTAAAGCCATTTTCAAATTTCGCTTACATATGCTGTCCCAGAAGAAAAGAAGAAAATTCAAACATAAATTAATATTTAAAGTTTAATTTGAGCTATTAGTAGAGTTTGAAATGTCGTAAAATGAGGCTGCAGCTGGGTTGACGTGCTAAGTTTGATATTCTTAATTTATTCTGTAGGTTTTGACATGTAGGTTCCAAATATCTTAGGTGCCATTTTTTTCTTACACATTTTTGAGATGATTTTCAAGATGGCGTCCAAGATGGCTGCCATTTACTGACTTCTTTAATATTTGTGGCATATTATTGACCAGTATGTCAAATTATATGTTTCCGGGGTTAAGAAATACAAATCTATTATTAAATTAGTAGTAAATTGAGTTTTTCAAGTGTTTAAAGTGATAAAATGCAAACAAAGCACAAAAATATGTAAGCCATCAGATATACCAGCGTTTTGTTAACCAGTCATAAACAACTAAAATATTTAAATGAAATAACATAACTAATTGAAGATATTGAACAGAATTATTAAAAACAGCATTTATATATAAAAAAGTGGGGGTGTTACGTATCCTCTTTTGAATCACTACAATGGCTGTGGTGATATTGATAGTACTTTGTATTGTTGCAGTTACTGCATTTGCAAATTGCAGTACAAACCAAAATAATCTTTAAGCAAAAACATTTCCCAACTGTACTAGTTCTCTTACATTCACATTTCAGAAGTTCAA
This sequence comes from Maratus speculifer, assembly GCA_964019185.1. Taxonomy (NCBI): domain Eukaryota; kingdom Metazoa; phylum Arthropoda; class Arachnida; order Araneae; family Salticidae; genus Maratus; species Maratus speculifer. The sequence goes on from OZ025291.1 coordinate 134,707,148, forward strand.
TAACTCCTTTGAGTGCAGGTAACTCCAGGCATTTGACTGGATAAATTCCTCTTTTGTAATTTATTTCCTAACCATCGCCAATAAATAGAGGTGTTTTACGTCGAGGATTTTTCTAGCCCTTCCACTGGCGCAAATTAAGTTCGACCGTACAATATTTGGCTTCACTGCTCCAAGGACTGGTGGTAACTTCTTCCACTTTGAAACTTTCAATTCTGAAATGTGTTATTTTAACACTGAAAGATTGAAAAATTACTATTTTTCAAATTTGCCAAATTGGTGAATTTTCCAAACAACGACATATTGGATAATGGATGAACATCAAGTTTCTCAAGCTTTTGAAAAGCTGTTATAATATCGTCATCTCTCTGAAGATTCACATACATTTTTATCTACTTCTGTTTTTAAATGTCTACAAATTTTCCTTCTCAGTCTCCACCGATATATGAATGTAAACTTAAAACCTTTGCTTTCATGACCACCTATTGCTCGACATCTTTCATTAATATTAATTTTTCTGTGTTTATTGCTTGGACCAGTAACCAAATTGATTTCACTGTTTACTAGATGACTTGAAATCAAGCGAATCAGCAATATGAAAATGTCAATATACGTGGATACGGATTACGTACTGAATACGTGGTCACTGTATGCCTTACTGCAAAAAGAATGACAATTTTCTTCTCACTGGCAGCAAAAACCTGTAGTAATTCATTCCCGAAATGCTCATATAATTGTGATTTTGCCTCATAATGTGAAAGAAATGTCTTTCATGGAACAAACATTATATTGATACTATTTTTAATAGTAAATCTAATAGGTTCTGTCACTTTCAATGTTTTCTTACGAGTTTACATCTTCAAGAAATGCTGAAGGTATTGGCCAAATATGTTTCTCTCCTCAGTGTATTCATTTGCTATTTTCATAATGATCTCGGTAAAAGCATTTGCAAAGTCTTCACAAGTTTTTATGGCAGGTATCTTTTTTACTGATTGTAGATTGCCATTCAATCTATTATACATACTTTTTCAATTGGAGAAGTAATCGAGTATTGTAATGTTTAAATATGAGAGAAAGATTATATTGCTCTATTTCTGCAATAAAAGAACTTTTGTCAGATGTAATATGCAGATAACCATCAAAAGAAAAGAATGATCTTGGTATTACAGAACACTCGTAGTTTCTAACTGCATATTTGGATTTATAGACATTTGAGGTCTGGATTCCATAACAACAAGCAAACGACCAAGAATTTTCCTATCTTCTCGAATTTTAACCAATTTATCACCAATTTTAAATCCCATCTTCTTGTTACGAGTACAGAATACCTTTAATTTAATTTTTTTCCATTAGACGCTAAAGAAACAGTTTAGCGTATTCACTCAGTAGTCTATCTCTTGCATATTATTTAAATTCCAATTGGTCTTTTGGTCACGACGCAGAATATCATCTTTCTCAAATGGTGGAACTTTCATAGATGATGCAATATTCATTATTGTGATATTATCTCTGAAAGAGTTTCCTCCGCAATGATTCCGAATACTCTCCTTGACGATGGCTGCATTAGGAAAAGTTCTTAGTGACTTGGAGGTCTGAAGTTGATAGTATTTCCTGGGGAGCTTAGAAATTACATTTGGACAGTACAATGTACAATACATCTGGTGGACATAAGAAATATCTTTCGAGGGCGCTTTCATTCTGAGTTAAATTAATAACTTAACCAATATTATTTAGTTCTTTGATCTCTTCAAACAAAAATGTATCTTCAACTTCAGAAATGTGCAATTTCTCACGTAGTGAATTGCATTTTTTGCAGAGGCATAACCTCTATAGAACGCGGCAGTGTGTGTAGTGTGCGGAAAAAGAAGATTGTAGCATGCAAAAATGATTGTCATGTGAATCTCTATGCCTCTATTGCATTTCTTCCCTCCAAAAATCTGACAAATTGTTGTAGGAGAGTACAGAAAAATTTCGGTAAAACTCTTTATCTCGACTCTGTGCCCTTGTTGAACACATGTCTGTTTAGCTGATGACGAGCTGTTATTGTTGTAGCTCGAAACGCATCCTACTTTATTTTCACTTTATGGTGATTTTACAAAGTTTTTTACTTGATTTATTAGTTGTCACCAGTATTCACGGTGTTTTTTCACTCTTAATTGCCGGTAGACAATTCAATTTACAACGTATACAGATTGGAGTTAATTTTGACTCACTGAATTTTGCTCGCTTTGCAGCGCATTCTTTCGGTTTTTTGACATTGTCTATAAAAGTGTTTTTGACATTGTCTATAAAAGTGTTTTTGACATTGTCTATAAAAGTGTTTTTGACATAATTATCCACCTTTCAAGCACACTAAACAATTTATTGTGTATTCACAACACAGTCACTCTTATTAGTAAGTATCTTCCAAGGAAGATACAGTTTTCACAGATGCATCAAAAAAGAAAACAAGCAATATTAGTAATTTTGTAGTAAATTTGTAAATAAATAAAAAATAACACAATTTATTCTATTTTGATTGTAGATTCGTATTTATCGACCCCAAAAACATATAATTTGACATACTGGTCAATAATATCATACAAATATTAAAGAAGTCAGTAAATGGCAGCCACTTTAGATGCCATCTTGAAAATCACCTCAAAAATGTGTAAGAAAAAAATGGCACCTAAGATATTTGGAATCTACATGTCAAAAGCTACAAAATAAACAAAAAATATCAAACTTAGCACAAAAATCCAGCTGGAAAACATTTCAGACCCTACTATATGCATTAGCTAAAGAAGACAATATTGAACATTTCTAACATGAAAATTTTTTTAAAAATCAATAAAAAATTTTGAGATATAAAATGTTAAAATTTTGATTCTAAGCAAAAATGCCTGTCCCATTCTAAGTTTTATGTTTTTAACTGTGCTTTTTTAAATTTTTAGTTAATTTTTTTAAATAAAAAGGTTTAATTATTTATTAATTTATTTTAAATATGAATTGTTAGTGTTCTATATTAATGAAAAAAAATTTTACAAAAGATATTTTCTTTAAAAAATTAACAGAAATCTTTTGTCCCTCACTTTTTGTCAAGTCCGTTACCTTATGATTATTTTAGTCAAAATAGGTTTCAAATGTTGCCTAAAGTTAGCAGCAAATATTCAGCGATATAGTTAAACAATTCACGCAACTACTACTTGCCATTTTTTACTCTTCAATTGTGAAGCAATGTAATAGTGGCAAGAATAAGCTTTTATCAAGGTTGGTATTTTTTTTTTTTTTTTTTTACATTGCCAAGTCTGTTACCGTAAATTTTAATATTAAAATAATAAATTTTTGCACTTTTGTAATAAAATATTGTTTACTAAATAGTTTCAGAAGGTATGTGTATTATTATCTAACTTAGAAATTATACAAGCTAGTTCATTTCTAATAGTTTTATTTAAAATGCCAAGTCCGTTACTTGTCAAGTCCGTTACCATGAAATGTAAGCGGCGAAATGTAAGTTGCTAAGTAAGTTTACTAAATAGTTTTAGAAGGTCTGTAAATTATTATCTAAGTTGAAAAATATACAAACTAGTTCATTTTAATAGTTTTTTTTTTTTTTTTTAGTTTTATTTGAAATGTCAAATCCGTTACCATGAAATGTAAGCGAAATGTGAAAATTGCCCATTACAATTGAAACTAGAAGTAGTTTTTTGGATTAAATTTAATGAGAGAAGATATATATTATTATTGATTGCAGTCCATTTACTTTATTATTGCAGTCTGTGTTCATTCGTCACTTTCTATTTTTAATTGCGTGGCTTGAAGATTAAATTACTAGCTATTAAAATAAAAAAAAACGGTAAAAAGAAATATTTAACTGTTGTACCATAAATTTCAATACGTCATTTTTCTCAAATTGTCAGGATTTATAATATTTTTAGAATGTTAAACCATAAATTTGGTATATTCTACGGTCGGGCGTCGTTACATACTTGGTTGTTTTTGCATAGGACTTCTATGGATACTCTGATAATGGATGCATAATAATTGGATGTTGGGAATATAATTTTTGTATGATCAAACTGTTGTGATATTCTGATTGAGATATAAAAACGAGAGAGAGCGGTGAAAATTGCGTTCCGTCATATGTTTTTATTCTTTAATGCTTGAATGTTAAATAAGACATAATTTATATTTCAGAGGAATTCAAAGTGCCAATCAAAGAAACAGAGTGGATTAAATTCAATGTAAACCAAACGGGATATTATCTAGTCAATTACGAAAAAGAAGAATGGGACAAATTGATTGAAGTGTTAATGACAAACCATGAAGTAGGTTTAAAATCTTCTTATCTAATACTTATTCAATAAAATTATGGATGAAATAAAAAACGACTGAATATTTCCTTTGTAAGTCATTAAGAATATTGTAATTACAAAACAGTAAAAAAATTATAATTATTTTTAAGTAAATACTACAGAATATTTTATAAATATTGCTGTAGTATTTTATGCTTACCACACAGAATTGAGAAGAGAAAAATTGTACGTTAAATGGGCTAGACATTCAGCTACCGATTTTCTCTCCGTGATATTAAGTGTATAGGCATTTGATGCATTCCTACATTTAAAATATCCTCAAAAAATTAACATTTTTAACACCTTTTTATTGCATATCCTTTTTAAAAGATGTTCCTTTTTACTTACCCATCATACGTAGTATAGGGTAAGTCTTGCAATCGTTTTGAAAATCGAAAAAAAAATTTTGACGGATTTACACGTTTCGGACACTGGAGATTCCGAAAAACATATTTTTAGAAAAAAAATTTGCCGTCCGTCTGTGTGTCTGTCTGTCTTCTGTCTGTAACCACTCTATCTCCCGAACAAATTGAGATAGAGACTTGAAATTTTGTATGTGCTTAGTATGTAACAATGGGACGAAGCCTATTTAATACCAGTAAACTCGATTATCCGGAACTATTTTTTCCAGACTCTCGAAAAATTCGTTCTGATGAAAGTTATATAAAAATTTTCGATTTTTTTTATTTTAAGGAGTGGACATAAAAGGCAATAAAATAACAGTCTATCAGATTATTAGTTGTCGAGATATTTCTAATCATGTTTTCTACATTCTTTGATTTTTCATGACCCTGTATTTCATTCAAATTTCAATTCAAAGATATCTTTTAATTGGAAATGAGACACTTAATTTGATGCAAGAAACCGTTAGTGAATATGATTAATATTTTTGGAGTTATAATGATGTTTCTTTTATGCAATTCCGTGCTACTTGAATTGTTTGTCGTTTCATACAATTTATCGAAATTGGTTCATCAGAAATTCATTAATAGACCATGATTATGTGTTAAAAATACTTAATTATACGTTTATATTTTGTTTTGGAATTGTAAAGCATTTTATAAATTGTTTACATATATTATGTTTTCATATATTATGTTATGCATATCCATGATGGGTAAGTATTACGGTGGCCTCCAACGACTAGTTTTTCTTAGTTCTCATAATATTTCTAAAATCTGTGCTTAATTTATTATTGTATGCTTTAAAAAGCTGACGAACTGTGAGTAAAATTTCAATTCTTCATATGAAATTAAGGATATGTTTTAGAAACATTTTGAAAACTAAGAAAAAATAGACATCCTTTAAAAAGAGTGCACAGGAAACAGAAATTAAAAATATTATTTTCCTGAGGAGATATTAATTACCCATCATACGTAGTATAGGGTAAGTCTTGCAATCGTTTTGGAAATCGAAAAAAAAATTAACGGATTTACACGTTTCAGAAACTGGAGATTCCAAAAAACATATTTTTAGAAAAAAAATTGCCGTCCGTCTGTGTGTCTGTCTGTAAACGCTCTTTCTCCCGAACAATTTGAGATAGAGACTTGAAATTTTGTACGTGCTTTGTACGTAAGAATGGGACGAAACCTATTTAATATCAGTAATCTTGATTACCCGGAACAATTTTTTTAGAAATCTTGAAAAATTCGTTCTCATGAAATATATATAAAATGTTTCGATTTTTTGTATTTTAAGGAGTGGTCATAAAAGGCAATAAAATAACAAAAATATTGCATAAAAATGAAGTCAATCGGATTATTAGTTGCGGAGATATTTGTGATCCTGTTTTACACATTTTTCGATTTTTCATGACCCTGTATTTCATTAAAATTTAAATTCAAAGACATATTTTAATAAGAAATGAGACGTTTAATCTGACGCAGTAAACTGTTGATTAATATGATTATTATATTTGGAGTTATAAGGATGTTTCTTTCACGCTGTTCGATACTACTTGAGTAGTTTGGCGTTTTATATAATTTGTCGAAACTGATTCATCAGCAATTCATTAACCGAATATTATTATGCATATTAAAAACATTTAAATATCCATTTAAATTTTGTTTAGGAATTGCAATGCATTTTATAAATAGTTTACACTCGTTTTATTTTCATATATTATATTAAGCATATCTATAATGGGCAAGTATTACATTGGCTTCCAACGACTAGTTTAATGCATCAAATGCTCACAGACTTAACATTACGGAGGGAAATTCGGAGCTCCATTGAGCTTCCAACCACGTATTTCTTTACAATTGGAGGAGCAGTTCAGTTAGATGACCCGAAACTGGTCGGTGATGTTTATTTTATCCTTTTCATGAAGTTGTTACCCAAAATTCTTAAATCTTTTTTAACAAAATAATATTTAGCGAATTTTAAATGCGAAAAACGTTTATCTTCTTTATGTTTTTGATTTCCATTTACTTACTTTGTAAAGTGAAATTTTAGTTTTATCATATTATAGCAATTTTGTACGGAAATCCTGTCATATAATATCACACCAAACATTCTTATTTTTTTTTTCGAAAGTAACTTTTATTATACTAATTTTTATATATATATATCATAATTCATACTATTTTTATCATTATCTGTCTGGACACCTATTAACATCTCAAAAAATTGTCATAGTGTTGATTTGAATATCTTATTTTTTATCAGTTTTGCAAATATTTTTTATATGTTCTACCATAAAATTAATCCATTACATCAAGAAACATAAAAACATAAAGAAAAAAATGGCCAGCCTTAGAAAAGTAGATGTAGTGTTTCTGTTGATAGAATATTTCCTAGTGTTTATCAAGTTTTATTAAATATTTACACCACAATGTTGAATTAATTACCAACAATACTTACTGGAGTAAAAATATCTATATTATAAAGGCCAAACGTATCTGTGCGTGACGCATACGTCATTTTGCGAATGGCAACACTTTTTCCTGATATTTCGGTTTTTCAATTTTAGCTACTGCAAATTTTACACCCTTAAGGGTGTTCTTAAATAAAAAAGGGCACCTTTGTGACACATGTATTAATTTATTTTTGTTCGGAAATGCATGAAAATAGCAGGTGTTGTTATTCAGAAACTGTCTAATTGCACTCATTCTTTTGTTTTTTAAAAAACACAATAAATTTTTCATAACAAGCCTTCAAAGATGACACTTTTGAGCATATTTCCCGACGAAAGCAGAAAAACGGGACGAAAAGGAGGAGAAAAACGGGTGATTGCGTCATCGAAATAGCTTATAACTCGATAAGTAATTTAATTATCATAAACTGGAAAAATAAGTTCAATTCGAAATCGCTTTCATAGTCAGACATTAAAATTTTATAACTTTCTGTTAAAAAATGAATTTGTAAATGTGTCAAAACATTTTTCGCTTGTTGAGCGAATCAGTTAAGAACACCCTTAAACATTGCACATTTAAAATTTTTACACCATCGGATAGAGAAAAAAATGTACTTTTAAATGCAATTTGTTTGAAAGCTGTATCTCAATTTTTTTTTGAAATATTAATTTTTTTGTAGTTTTTAGTACCAATTTTGTAATTGTGGCAACAGAATCACTCCATTTTCTCTTAAAATGGAAAAAAAAGAAAGAAAGGAAAAAATAGTACATGATTTTAATTTCGTTAGATTAAAAGAAATTAAAATCATGTACTATTTTTAAAATATTGTGTGTTATAAAATCTGGTGAATTTCGGTTTTATTTCGTTTAACAATTTGGATAATTGAGTTTTAATAATTTTTTTAGGATAATTGAGTTTGGATAGTTGAGTTTGTTAATTTTAGCTTAAAATAATATTTGTTTGAGTGTTAGACTAACCAATATAAGATACATTTTTTACTGTAACTAATTTTTCAGATTTATTATAAATCAATGAAACAGTTCTTTTTTAAAGATTTTCTTTCGTCGAATTTCGACGGGTTCCACTCGTTTTTAATAAAGCCGTAAAATTAAAAGATTATATGATTTTTTTATCGAGAAATACGTTTACATTGTTTCCTCGATCAACATTCAATTTGTCGGGCGTGTTTTCATTCATGAGTTCACATTCGACAGCGTTGATCATTCATAAGCTAATGTTAATAGAATGAAAATGTTCTCTATAAATTTATCGCTTGCATTTCAGCATTTGAAAATTATTCTTGTGTCAGAGGTCGAAGTCTAACGTGATTGCTTTTTACTTCTTTGTTGTTGGGGGAGGGGAGGGGGATTAATACCAAGTATACCTTTGATTTGGAATCCTTTAGAATTACCAGATCAAAAGAAAACTGCAGTATAAATCAGAAAATATACAATACTCTAACGCAGGGTGGCGAGTGGTTAGATAAAAACACAGTCAATATAGATGAAAAATACCAGTATTTTGTTAAAGATAAATTCAGCTTATATAATCTCCTTATATTATTTGAAGTATTTTTTATAAGTAATTACTGGTAGTTTTCTCTTTTCTTGACTGTGTTTTTCCCGGTTTTCCCTGACCACTCGCCACCCTGTAACGTCAATTTCCGACCTCAAACATTAAAAATCATTAAAAAAAACATAAACATAAACTAGAAATTTGTAGAGAACGTTTCCATTGAAAGCCATAAATTAATTTTATCATAAGAATGTCGTTTACTAACAAACACGAGCGCTTAAAGTAAAATTGGTAGATTCTTAATCTGGAATATATCTTTCATATTGTTTTAATGTTATGCTTCTTTTGATTACATGTAGTTGCACAAATATAAGTGCAATTACACCTGTCACGTATTTATATATTTTATCTCAAATTGGATCGCCAAATATTTGATGATAACAGTATTTGAAAAAGATTTTAAAAGTATTTTCTTTTCTTCAGCTTTTGACTCCGTCAGACAGATCAAGTCTTCTATTCGATTCGTTTCTCCTTGGCGAAGCAGGCCACATTCCGTTTGATGTCTTCTTGTCTATGAGCAAATATTTGAAAAATGAAACTCATCTTATACCTTGGGAAACCGCTTATCATTCGTTTGTCTATTTATGCCAGCTTCTAGAATATACAGAAGTTAACTTTTTGCTGAAGGTAAGAAGGCCCTATTTATTGTTAATATTGTCTTGAAATACGCATCCCAAAATGAACTGATATTTTTAATTTGTCTCTATTTTTTTACTATTAAACAACAGCCGATATTTTTATTGGCTGTTATCTGTAACCAATACGGATTAATCATGGAAAAATAGGCAATCGAACATAGTTTGAAATTTCTTAAAACTCAATTTAAAAATTATGAAAATTTTGCGCAATCTGTTCGCATAGTCTATTGGAGGTACAGGGTTGTCTATAAAAGATGTTAAGTGATAAAATGACACATCTTTATTACTAGATCTGAATCAATAATATCTTCATAATAACTGGGTAAATCAGAGGAATTAAAAGGAAAGATTTTCAAAATGGCTACTGTCACATATAGATTTTTCCTCTGTCTGCGATTTTCTTATTGCCAATTTCCAGTATTATTACTGTACATTAGACTACTCGCAGGATGACCATTTTGAAAATTGTTTCTTTTAATTTCACTTATAGGTTCAGTTTTTCTGAACATGACTGAAAATGTCTGTAAATTTGAATTAATAATAACGGCGTTGGATCATTTTACTGTGTAAGTTTTTTTTTCTATTTATATTTTCGAAATATGCAAAAAAATTGTATTTCAACTAGTGTTTTGTATCGGGTGGGTAATCCGACTTAAACAAAAACTCGACCCCATAAGCAGTTTGTGTCGGGAAGGGTTGGAATTGTTGTATTTCTTTATGAATCGGATTTATTTCGGGTTGATTTTAATCTTTTATCTTTGGATCAGATTCAGGGTATAACTCGTCTAGAATATTTTTTTCTCTGGCGATAAAAGCTATTGATTTTTAAACTCTTCAATATATGTTAATTTTTCAACGTAAAATATAAGATTGATATCGGAGATGAAATTTCAGAATATTTTTTCATAACTGAATTAAAATATTGATTGATTTTCTTATATTTCGGCTTCAGACTTAAGTATTTCGAGTTGTCTTTAAATAAACTTACACAAGATTATGATTTGAACCGCATTCTCTGCTGACAGCGGAAATAATTTCTTGGTTGTTTTTGTTTTTCTTTCTTTAACGAGAAACAAATCGGAAGTGTGGCGTAAAAAATGTTTTGTTTGAACGTGAGGAATTTTGCTTATGTAACAATTCATTTTGGATTTTGACTTTGAAAGGATTAAGTTTTTTTCTTTTTTAAGATATTTTCTCTATTTTGGATACTTTAAACTAAATGAAACTTTAAATATCGGTAAATTATACATTTTTGTATGATAATAAATATATTAATTTAGATAAATTCATCTTTATTAAGAAAAGACATTGAGCAGCCTACATTTAGCGAAATCATTAACATCTTTTACATTTGCGAACTGCAGATTTTTTTTAATTCATGAGCCTGATTAGAACTTGATTTGTCAATCAATTAACGATTAAATTTTATGTTGTTTAGTTATGTAATTTTTGATAATATTGTGTCAAAATGCTATTTGTTTTTCCCTTAGAGTTATGTGAATGATCTAACTGAAAGATTGTATAAGAAATTAGGATGGAAAACAACAGATAGTCACATTTATAAGTAAGTAGATTTCTCTTGAATTCACTTGAAAATGGGAAGTGGCTTCGAGATTTTCATTATTATCTTCTGAAGCAAACCCGCATAACAAAAAGACAGATTCAACCATATTTCTAAATAATAAATAATCTTTAATTTATTAAATGATAGAAATCCCTTGATTAAATAAAACAAAATTACCACCATTAATATTGATGACGATTGGATGGATACACACAACGCGTTACATTACGCGTTATTAAACATAAACATAGTTATTAAAGAAAAGTTGACTATCCTTTCTCTAAATTCATAAATCAATGTATAAATTTTGTAATCGAAATTCATTACTATTGTTTAAAAATACATAGATATGATTGCGTCTTATATCCCCGCATATGTCGGTCTTTCGGGAATATCCGCATTTACCTTATTATCGAAATGCCGAAGTTTATTGAAGCAGGATTGATGGTTACTTTTTTAACCCCATTCATATACAGTTATTTCTTTTTCCAAAATTTTCCTAAAAAAGTACTTATTGTTATTTATTCATCAGTAAAATATAAGAATTCAATATGTTATTCTATTTTTGTTGCACAAATAGTATATAAGCAGATAATTACCAAAGCAGGCAATAATAATTAAAGAAATAAAAATGTAATTTTAAAGTGTATACAAATGCCATTGTTGATTTGTGAAATATAGTACACACAACAGATATGTAAAGCTTGGAACGTCTTTATTGAAAATCATATGTTTTATGTTTCTTTCTTTTCCAATGATGATAACTTTTTTCGACATAATGGAATAGATCACGAATTTACATTCGAAAAAGTACTCTACGTGTAATTTAGCTGCACTATTAATGTCAGTTCCATTATTTATGTATTTTTAATTAATATGTGAAAGAAATGTGTATAGAACATTTTTAGAATCTCCAGATACGAAAACATCTCATTTTGCCAAATAGTTTTTCACTTACACTTGATAATTAAAAAACTTCACACATTTAAAAAAATATGTATTAATGACTCGTGTACGTGCAGCAAAAAGTGCTCAGAAGGCTTGTTTATCCCCACCAGTAAAATTTTACTATAAAATTTACTTTTTTTAATCGGACCATTTTCTTCATTTAATAAGGCACAAGTTTTTGCTTTTAAAAACCGGTGACAAAACATTAAAAATTTTGTAAGGCTCCCGTCGTGAAGAAGTTTAATTACAAATTTAACATGAGGAATTTAAATGTGCATGATTTCTAAACTTCTTCACTGAATGAATTCCTGAGAAGTATCGCAGTTTCATTTCAGACTACGGCAATATTTATAGAAAAAATCTTCCAAATTCAACATGGGGATTTAAAGTTTTTAGATATGCATACTTTTCATACTTTAAGAATGAATTTTCTTCAAGTACAGCAGTTTCAATGCAGTACAAAGATCCGCAACACTAAGTTTTTAGAAGAATCTTTCAAATATTTTGTCGTAATTAGGTGTCCGTATTGAAAATGTGTTGCAGTATCTATATGAATAACACTTCATAAGCTTATTGAATAATTAAGATAAATATAAAAGAAGGTATAACTTCGAGTCAAATTGGTAGATACTTTCCCTTTATTAATAATTTAGTGGTAAAAAAAATATGGTGTGTTCTTTTTTTTTTTCTTGACCGGCTGTAGTTTGTGAAAATTACCTTTTATAATATGCTGATCTAAAACAGTTTAGCAACACAATTCTCCATTTTGACTATTTGCATATTTTCTGAAAGAATCAAGTGTAATATTCAAAATATAATAATCAAACGCGGATCAACTTTTGTTTCCATCTGAAAATTTATTTAAATACTGTACCGCAATTATTTTGGAATCTGTTAATTTTCATACAATACAGTAGATCTCGATTAGGCGAGATGGTGAAAATCTCAATTTTAGATGCAATTTATTGTTATGATGCTACATGGAAGTTACATAGTATAAGTATAAAGCATCAGGATTAAGAAATCATGACGGGCAATTTTATCTAATGCAGAAAATAAAATTTCTACAGAATACAGCGATAGTACTGATTTAGCAAATTATAGCAGATTTGAGAATGTTCAACTGTTCTGAAAACATGAATTTCCAAAAATATCCTGAAAGTGATCAAGAAAATCTTGAAATTAATTAAATATTAAGTCAGAGCGGCATTAGTACACACTGAAGTGTTACTTGATTACTTGGAGCAATTACATGAAAGCAGACCTGCTGCAAAAATTATTTTGAGAAATTTGCGTAGTAAAATTCGTCGAAAAGTAAATGAAAAAAAAAAAGAAAAAAAAAAGAAAAAGACCTTTGTCATTTTATATTTTACAAAACTGTAAGGTAAACTGCATTTCATTTTTTTTGCTATTAATTGTTATCCAAATAACATTGTAATTTATGATCAATGTCTTTTTTTGTACTAATTAAATTATTAATGTCCTATCCTTTTTCTATTGTGCTTCATCAAAATTTGCACAAATTCGATTATTCGAGCGATTCGTTTATCCGGGATGAGGCATATCCCGACCTTACTGGTTAATCGAGAATCTACTGTATATTTATCAGAAAACGTATCGTCATGTATTCTTCGTATAAAATCTGAAAGAAAATAAATAAAATTAGACTTGAAATACTTTATGATGAATTTAATGCAAAATTTTAGTTGAGACAGTTTACATATGTGGTATTTGAAAAGTCTGGAAGCGGTGAATAACTCGAGAAATACTCTTTCGATTGAAAAACGGTTTACTCGGAACCGGACTCCTACGGTACCTGTGGTGTACAGCTTTGAAATCTTAAAAGATCAAGCTATTTTTCATTTGAGGTTCGGATTCTACAGATACCTAACATTTACGTATTGAACATTTTCTTCGGATCATCGTAGATGGTAATGTAAGCGAGCAAAATGCGGTCAGATTCGTTTTCTGAGCAAGAAATCCTATTTCCTATTGAAACTCTAATCTTAAAATTTCAAAAAAATATAGAACAATTAATAATGTTGTTTTCTTTCCTACATCGTGAGCAGAATGGTGGCTAAAGCTTAAATTCGAAATAAATGAATGCACCTTTTTAAGCGTTTAAGAACTACGACTTGGTCATAGTAACATCCTGATCCCTTCAGGATATTTCATTAATGTGAGCCTCCTTGCGTCTGACGATTCGTGTTCGATTACATCGTCATCTACGATGATCAGAAAATTTTTTTAAATACAAAAATTATATTTTTTATCGTAGAACACGAATTAACAGTAGAAAAAAGGCTAGGGGGGGGGGGTCTCATTCAATAGTGCAAAGTTAGACCCTGAGTCCCCTGTGAGTCTGTTTGGTGGGTAATTTTCGTTATTGAATAGCTTTATTATTATTATTATTTATTATTATTATTATTTATAATTATTATAATTATTATTTATTATTATTTATAATTATTATAATTATTATTTATTATTATTTATAATTATTATAATTATTACTTATTATTATTATTCTAGACGCATTTTTGTTATTGAATCCAATGTGTATATCTCAATTTATTCGGCTGTTTTTAGACTTTTCCGACACTCTAAGGTGTAATAATTTTAAATTAATCTTATTGATTTATTAAATTATTTATGCATCAATCTCTTTCAGCTTACTAAGAACCACTATAATTGGACTGGCTTGTCACAGTGGTAATAGAAAATGCTTATCTGATGCTGCAGAGTTATTTCAGAATTGGACATTAGGTCAAGAGTAAGTCTTTCACTATTTTAAAAATATATATTTGACGATATCAATGCATAGTTGGATGTAACAATTGCAAAATATGTTTGTGCGTTCATAATTTCTTACATTATCTTTTTCGATTTAAAAATATAAAGTGTTTACTCAAGTAGTACATAATGGAAAACTCTTTTAAAGATATTAAATTTCTCTGTTCATTAGTTATAATTATTGTATTATAAAAGCATATATTAATAATTGTTAGAAATAGGAGAAAATTGTGCTTTGTAAAAAAAAAGACAAATGTTTATTAAATTAATTTGTGAAAATATAGTGTAATAGCATACGAAAATGTGTAACGAAAAGAGTTCTTTATCTTTATAAATCTTAGAAACTAATATATTTTCAATATACAGAATTATTTATAAAAACCAAGTTTTTTTTTGCTGGAATTGATTTTCAGAAACGCTTCCGTGTAGCTTTATAGCACATTAATCAGTTTTTCTCAAACCGGACAATTAGCTCTTAGATGCTATCAATTTTTAATAAACATTTTCTTGTGTTAACTGAATATTTGCAAAGATAACAAAGTAATATTAATTTTAATACGTTAATGCACTTTGTTTATTATGTTTGTCTGTAAAACATGTTTGTATGACATGAAAATACTTACTTATGAATTGATAACATACGAAACACATATTTCTTCTGTAGAAAACTGATTAATGCTAAAAAGTATTCGGAGCCTTTTCCGAAAACCAATGTCAGCAAGAATAAACTTTGTTTTTAAAAATGCATTTTTCTTAAATCTCGGAAATTTATTGGTTTCTAAGCTAAAGGACGCTTATCGGAATCACGTGTAACTCGGAACAGGTTATTGTATGTCATTTGTTTGTGGTTATATTATGTTTTTCTAGAACAAGAAACAATTTTTTTCTCTGTGTACCTAGTGAGACATTCTATACAATGCGATGCTTTTAAAATGAAATTTATATGTGTAAGGATTGATTTAAGAGATTTAGCGGTGCTTTGTGTGGCGTGTTTGCTTTCTCAGTCCAAGAGCCGACAGCACAAAAAACTAAGGTATCGAGCACAAGAAAAAAAACTTTGTTTTATGGAAGAGTAGTAATAGGGAAAACTAATGATTCATGTCTGCCGGAATCGTCATGCATAAACCAAATATTAATACCACTAGTGGCTTATTCGTAGGTTTAACATTGTGTTTTCTGTACAATCATTTCATACCTTTGATTGTACAACACAATGTTAAACCTACGAGTAGATTTCATTTACGGCAGACATGGAACATTGGATTCCCCTATTGCTACTCTTTCATAAAATAAAGGGTTTTTTTTTTTGTGCTTGGTACCTTAAGTGGTTTTTTCTACCGGCGGTTGGACTATCAGTATTTAAAGCTTGGATGTTATCTTATTTGAAAGTTGCGAAAAGAAAGCATTTTTTGTATGTAAAAGTTACTTATTTAACTTCATTTAACTCCGTTGTGAGTAATTTCTCAATTATCAGCTTAATTTTATGTAATATTTCATTCCGAATATCATGCATGAATACGCTGCACTATTTCTGGTTTTAATACCAAGAAATTAACTAGCAAAAAAGAAAATGGTACGTAACCATTTCTTTCGATAAATTGAAATGGTACACAGTTAGACTTGGAACGCTTGTACACAATGAAACAGTGCCTAACTGGGTAAAAATTGCAATGGCATTTACTCTATAATTCAAAACTTGCTTTACTTGTTATTTTAATATGCCTTGAAGCGATATTTGTTCTATAAATCAAAATTTGCTTTATATGTTACTTTAATATGCTTTTATGTCTTTCAAACATAAATATCCGTTGATAGATCATAGGTGACACTACTTAGCAGCTACAAATTCCACCCACTCACTAGATAAATCACATTTTATAGCCTTTAAAAAACACCACCAGGAACTATAAGAGGTGTTCAAATAAAAAGGAGACCACGGTTATATTTAAAGCATATTTAATTTCAGAGTAATTTAATTACATAATATTGTTATTGCAGTTCATGTATAATATCCCAACTAAATATATTAGTCATTGACATTGATTCATTGATATCAGCATGTAGTAAAGTGTGGTGGATTCAGTGTAGAAAGTCCAGGATTGCTGATGTATCCAGATTTGTGAACCGTTGATCTTTCAACGACTTTTTTAAGGAGCAGAAAATATGGCAGTTGCGTGCTGAGATGTCGTGGTTGTATGTCGGGGAGGATGTTCCAAGAACTACCAGAAAAATTTTGCTAGCACTCGATAGTGTTAATAGCCACATGTGGTCTAGCATTATCCTTTTGTACCAAATTTCCTTTAGTGAGGTTTCCACTGCGTTTATTATTCATGGTCCGTTTAAGCCTCGGAAATAGAACAATATCTGTTTGTGCTAATCTGGAGGGATCCATGTTTCATCCGATTGCACAATACAACTTTTCAAGAAAGATTAAACATAGGCTGAACCACTCACTACACATGCACAATTGCCTAAATTGGAGGAAATGCCACGATTTATTTTCGGACATATTAAGGCAGTGTGGTTAGAAACAACGCACTACGGCAAAAGTTTCTTTTTCACTTGAATACCCTCTATACAGTACTAAATATTTCGATGAAATACATAAAAAATCAGCATTGTTTCACTGCGTAACCGGTGTTCGAAGTAAAATTCCAAGCATGTTTATTTTTAAATATATTTATAAAAACGTGTCCCCCCCCCCCTCTTTGTAACGATATTTTGTACTTTTGTGTCACTTTCCTCTGCCTTGAAAATTCAGTAAAAAAAATTTTTTTTAACTATCTATAAAAAAAATTTCAGAATACCATCTAGCTTACGAACATTGGTCTACCATTATGGCATGTCTGAAATTGGACAAGAAGAACACTGGAACTACATGTGGAACAAATACTTGGCTGAAGATGCACCTTCAGAAAGAAAAACTCTATTATATGGCCTTGCTCATGTCAGAGTACCAAGTCTGATTCATCGGTAAAAATGATATCTTTTTCTAAATTTCATTATATTAATAACTGAAATTTCCGAGCAATAATTGTCATTGAATTAAACCTCTTTCATATCACAAAATATATTAATCCTTAAAAAAATTGTTCATACAAAGACGTCAGTGTCAACCAAATTAATGTTTATAATTTTGTACATATATTTTCAAATATTCTATTGCTAAAAATCTTTCAGTAGCATACACCTTAATAGCTAAATTGTTTGCATATGTTAAAATACTTTCATTACATTCTTCAATAATTTTAACT
Organism: Maratus speculifer; assembly: GCA_964019185.1. Lineage (NCBI taxonomy): Eukaryota > Metazoa > Arthropoda > Arachnida > Araneae > Salticidae > Maratus > Maratus speculifer. Next base: position 134,725,106 of record OZ025291.1, read on the forward strand.
AAAGAAGTCTGACGTTTTGCATCGCGTTGTTGTAAACCTTTTATTTTGATGCATTAAAATTTTGATTTTATAGAATCCCATCAATAAAAATTTAAATGAATTTACAGATTTCTTAGGAATTGCTTTTAGTTTTTCCACATATTTACGAAATCAAGCATTAAATATATGCTAGCGTAGATTTCGAATTTTTATTTATCTTCACTGATAATTAAAGAGATATTTATAGTCTTACTAAATCCCTGGTAATCGTGATTTGTGTAAAATCTTAAGATGCGAATAAAATTGAAAATGGGAAAAAGTTTAATTGGGTTTTCCCCAAGTTAAAAAAATTAATCGATTTCTCAGTCAAGCAAATAGCGCTAGTATGACGCAGTTGGAATTTTTAATACCTTTTCTTGTTAATTGGCATTTTCTGTTTCTTATCCTTTTTCTCGGGACGACCGAAACGATTTTAATGTTTTTTTTTTATTCTTTTAGAAATGACTAATCTATAATTTTATAGTTTCGCAAAAAGCTAAAATAAAAGTGAAATAATTATGTAGTGCACAAGCAAAAAATTCTAGGTTTTTATGCTGCTAATCAGTAACTATTTTTTTTTTTTTTAGCTCACAGGCTATCAAAGCCTGAGAGCTTATGTGCCCGCCCGTTCTGTATGCATGTATATATGTGCCGTATGTACGTAACGCGATAACTCATGATAAAAATATCCAATTCATTTGAAACTTTGGATAAAGGTTTATTATGATAAGGCGCTTCCCCGGTTAGTTTTGAGAGTTCATTCGATAAGTATAAGACGGGGAATGGGTGCTAATGCCCCTCTCCATAATTTATAAAAATAGGTTTCTCATGCAGAATTATCAGTTTTCGCTCAAATCTTATATATAGGATCATTCTGATGAGATAACTCCGTGATTAATATTGGATGTTCCTTAGGTAAGTATTAAGAAGGGGAATAGGGGCTAGTGCCCCTCCCCTTAATTTCTGTAAATGTATTTTTCATGCAAAATTATGAGATTTTTTTCAAGTCTTAGATATAGGGTCATTCTGATGAGGCATCTCCTTGATTAATATTGGGTGTTCATTAGATAAGTATTAAGAAGGGGAAAGGGGGCTAATGTCCCTCCCCTTAATTTATGTAAATGGGTTTTTCATGCAAAATTATTAGATTTCGTTCAAGTCTTAGATATAGGATCATTCTGATGAGGTGCCTCCGTGATTAGCATTGGGTTTTCATTGGATATTAAGAAAGGGAAGGGGGGCTATTTCCCTCCTTAATTTGTTTTTCGAAGGGCATTATTATATAAGGCTGTAATATATAATTAGTGTGCATAGCTTGTGAGCTCTATGCCACCAGTTTAACTGGGCAATATTCTTTTTATTTTAATATGAAAATTTAGCGATTTATCGTAGCAAAAATACAAACAATTTATTATAATGTATATTCAGTGGTTACCCAGAAAATGAAATATAAATACTGGTTGGTTTTGACTGATTTTCTTCTGTATTCGTCTTTTTAAAGCTTTAAACTTGTGTTCTTTGATAGAATAAGTGTACTTAATTGCAAAAATATCTTGTATTTAGATATCTGGAGTATGCCATGGATGATCAGAAAATTAGGAGACAAGATTTTTTCACTGTTCTCAACTACATAGCTGGAAATCCTGTTGGCAGACCATTTGTTTGGAATTTTCTCCGTGAAAAATGGCCGGCATTAGTTGAGAGGTAAGTTCTTATTATTTCTGAAATATCGCTACTTCCACCAATCAGCATGTTATGTATGTTCTAAGTAAAAAGCACTCGAAATTGCTCAATAAAAGAAAATAAAAAGTGATTTATTCATCAAAATTTATTTTCTCGCCTGCAAAGTTGTCCCCATTCAGTTCCAAATAACTGTGCCAATGCAGGACCCAATCCTTTATGAATTTTCCATAAGCAGATTGGGGTATGGCGTTTAGGTCCTTTTGTGTACTGTAATTTTGTATTACATTCTCTCAAAATGCCTTCTATGAAGTGGTGATTTTAGCTTTGAGAACAACAACAAGTTATCTTCGAGGCATACCATGCTAGTACAGTGCTTTGGTCGATGACATTCATTGCGATTTTGGCTAAAAAAGCTTTCACAATGATCGTACAAAATCGAATTCTTTTGGGGCTAGTCGTGTAATGACCCGCTTCATGCCCAAAATATTAGTCGTAATGTTATGAATAGATTTAAAAGATAAGTTTATCTCTTAAACCAGCTCTCTCAAACTTATACGTTGGTTTTCCAGCCCCAACTTCATTTTATCGATGTTTAAATCATTCGTAAGCTTTGAAGATCGACCAAAACAAAGGAAATCAACTATCACTTCTCGGTCTTCTATCAATGCTTTATATCATTCATATGCCTATGTTTTTAGAAATGCACGATTCATCGTTAGTCTTCTTCAACACACAGCGATATTACGCACGAAGTTTCATTTCAAACTCAAAATTTAAGGCAAACTTTTGTTTTACAATTTTTTAATTTTAAAAACCGCAGCGTACTCGCAAGTACAGCTACTCTCGTTACATTGAGAAACACATGTCGCTTAAACTCCGCGTTGTAACTCGGTACTATGGTTCGAAATTACAGGGGAAAAAAATACCATGATTTTTTATGCACATCTTTTACATGACACTACGTGTTTTTCACACAGAAGTGTATCATATATTTTAATATTTATATTTTATTGGGTCGTTCGGAATGTCGTGTTCGTTTGAGAAAATCAATTCGTACCAGAAAATTCTGCCCATTAATTATTAAATATTAGATGTCGGAAACAATATCTAATAATTGAATGATAGAAATTTTCGGTACGAATTGATTTTCCCAAATGAACAAAACATTTCGAACGATCTAATAATTTCAAAATTCATTTTAACCCTTTGCTTCCAGATAGAATTAATTATATGTTGACAGTATCTAAAAGTGGATGCACTATGAGTAAAGAAGGTACCCATTACGCTTTTAAACATTGTTAATCGGAAGTTTATTTATTTTTTAAGGGGTTTTTAAATAATAGCAGCTTCACCCTTCATTCAATTTTTGAGTACAGGGGAGGCTTAGAGCTGATTTTCAAGTTTATGCTTCACTGTATATCTTAGACTATATAGATTTGTTATAAAATTTCGCACAATTTAACAATATATGCGCAAATATTTTATATGAATACATATTTTATGAACACACACACAAAAGTTAAACTAACAGGCTCTTTGTGGTGTTTTTCTATTTAAAATGCTTCAGAAATTTACGGACATGGCGGATGGCTGCATTTGGTTACATACCCGAGTATACTCGTAAAAGTCAACATTGCATTAAGAAAATAAAGTTTTTATTAGACGTGAAAGTCAATATTTTAAGAATCTTAATCGTTTACACTCTTTGAAGATTATTGTTTAGAAATAGCGATAGTCAAATAATTGATTTTCAACTTAAATCAAAAACTTTCTTGTTTCTTAACATATTTTTAATGGGTCATATGTATGATCATGCTCATATATCCAAAGCAGGCTCCTACTATTCAGCTTTTTAATACTATTTTTTTTCAACCAAGAAGCTTTGTAGTAAGTTTCTGCAATACTGTCAATGAAAACACACCACAAATATCATTGCTTTAAAATAGTGGAAGTCAAATAAGTTACCACCATTTTCAAACAATAATCTTCAAAGATCTCGAATGATTAAGATTATTAAAAGATTGACTTTCAAATTTATTTAAGCCTTTGTTTTCTTAGCACAGTTTTGACCGGTCACAAGTAAACTCGGATTTATATACCGCAAAGTTGGCATTCCAAAAAAAAAAAAAGCTTTTGATTTAAGCTTGAAAATTAATCGCTTAATATTTTGTAACCCTTTTGCATTCTTTCAAGATTTTTTGTTTGAAAATAGCGGTCACTTATTTTAACACCACTATTCCTAAAAAATAATATTTTTGCTAGATTTCTATTGCTAATACACTGGCTTCCAAAAGTTAAGGCACAGCAGACTTTTTGCGCCTAATTTGCAAATGAATAAATAGAGAAACAATAAATTTGGAGAAAATGTGCACTAAACTCTTATTTATTAAATGCGACATAGAAATTTACATAAGTTAAACGTATAAATGAAATTACAACAAAAAAGCACTCATGGTGGGAAATTTAATTCTTGGAAAAATCAGTGCATTGCAGTATTATGCAATAAAATGTGACAGAAGCATTAAAAAAATGGTTCTAATACAGAATATATCCATTCCGGACTTGAATGCATTGATGGCATCGACTTTCCATACTCCCAATTAAATTGTCGGACACCGAAATAGTAGCGCTGATCAGACATGGAGTAAGCCTTGTTCCAGCTCCTTTGACCTTGGAAAAGGACTTAAAGCCGTAACCTGTTTTCTAAGATAGTCCCAAAGATGTTATATTGCATTCAAGTTTGGAGAGTGATCTGGCCATTCCATTCTCTCCAAACCGTGATCCTCAAGATAATCCTCAACTACCACAGCTCGGTGTGGTCTCGCATTATCATCCGTTAGAATGAAACCCTTGCCAATAGCACCGGCATATGGGCGCACATGTGAATCAAGGATCGCATCCCGATATCTCGCAACAGCCAGAGTTACTCCATGGAACACATGCAGGTCAGTGTGGCCTTCGAATGAGATCCCTGCCCAAACCATGGTTCCGCCGTTTCTGTACCTGTGTGTTTCAACAGTATTTTATTGATGGTATCGAGTGCATTGTTCTCTCCAGATCAGAAGATGACCTGAATCGCTTGCTAGTGTGAATCTGGACTTGTCTGTGAAGAGTACAGAAGCCCACTGCAGTCTGGTCCAGGAAACATGTTTTCTAGCCCAACATAATCGGGCCCTTCTCTGTCGTCTGTTGAAGACGGCATGCACAACTGGTCGCCTTGCATAGAGACTTGCATTGTTAAGACATCTTCGCACTGCAGTAGTGGAGATTCTTCTCCCTGATACTGCAAAGGAGTCTGCAATGAGTTACGGCACAGTACTGCGTCTTTTCCTTCGGCGGAAAGAGGTGGAAAAACCGGCTTCTGCAGGTGTTGTAACATGTGAGCGGCCTGGAACATGTCTTCTGGTCACGGAATCTTCGGATTCATACTGATTCCAGAGTCCTTGGACTACCGTGCGAGACACATTGAGCCGTCTAGCAGTATAGGCCTGTGATAACCCCATTTCCATACATCCTACCGTCCTCCATCTTAATGAATCGGGCAAACTACTTTTTCTACACTGTAAAAATAAAAGAAATTATTATTGCACTTAATTTTAAAAAATGCCTAAAAAAGTTTAAGTATGCTATTTTTCTCGTGTCAACACACTTTCAAGTGGATTAAAATATTTAAAATGGTGTGATTGTACCCCTTTAAACAAATTTTATAAGACTTACACCAGCTCTAGTGAAATCCACCACCAATTATAAAAGAATTGGTCTCTCAAAATCCGCCATTTTGATCTGTCCTGTCATCATGTTCTAATGGCTGTCATGTTTCCCGGCTAAAAATTTTATCTGATTTTCCTATAAATTTTCAGTAATGATGACTGGTTAAAAAACTGTTGACATAGTTCTTATTCCACTTTTTGTCGACTCACAACTGTGATTAATTTAATTTGTTTCTACAATTCAAAATCAAAGGTAAACATCTGCTATGATGTTCTATATGATGGTAGGTGCTGCATAGTGTTCTGTTTAAAAAAAGAATAAAAAAAGAAAGTACACGTGACATTAAGTCCACGATATAATAAATGAATGTTTTATGAAGTGAAAAAAAACTGCTATTCTGTTGGATTTCTTTTCACGCTAAATAAAGTTTGGGATATTTTTTTAAATAAGTAAGTGAAATGTATATTTACTCTCTATTTATGTATATAATCACTCTAAATTCTCGCGCATTTGAGATATGTTTGTTTTAAGTATGTATATAAATTGATACATAATACTTGTAAAATATTATTTTGTAGTCTAGCTATTTCAATATTTTAAAAATCAAAATTACTTAATAAAAGCGTAAAATAAATCTAGCACGTAAAATTTTCAAGCAGAGCTTTGAAATATTTGGTTTTGATTTCATGGTGTTTTACCCTGAACTTGAAATTACAAGAGTATTAATAAAAGATAATGTTATCTTGTTTTAGCAATACATTTTTTTCAGTTTATATTTGTATTTTCATGTTTCTTAGACTATTGGGAGCAATATTAACAACGTGTAGAATTTTTATAATTTTAATTTTGTTTTTTGAGATGTTGATACTGAAAGATATTTTTAAGCATGTAAATATAGGAAATTTCATTGTTTACTAACTATTATATTTAAAATGTACGTTATAATAAATTGTCGCAATTAAGATTAAGTTTATCAGCCTCTCTGCGTGAAACTATTTATTTTTAATTATGACTGTGTTGAATTTAAAATGTAATCTTTAAATAATTTTTTTTATTTTGCTGTTAAAGTCATTTAAATACTAAGAAATTTTGTTTTTTTACTAACTAACAATACCACTTATTTAATGTACTTTAATAAACGGTAGCAAAATAAAAAATAATTAAACATTACATTTTAAATTTGCTTACAGACATAATTTAAAATAAATAACTTCATGCAGAGAGCTGCTAAACTTCCTTTTAATTGAGACAATTTATTATAAAGTACATTTTAAACATACTACTTACTCTACACCAAAAATGGTGGCAACTCAGTTGCCACCAAAAGTTGTGTTTGTTTACATCACACTCTAAAAAATAAAAGTGTAAATTAGACAAATTTACATATATATGTGTGTAAATTCCTAAAATTACACACCTGACATGAAAATTACCCACTTTTTGCAAAGTTTTACCTGTTTTTATGTGCATATTAGCTTAACAAACTAAGTGTGTATTTTGTTATCATTTGAAAAACATAAATAAATGTGTAAATGCTGAAAAATGTCTGAATTTACACAAATTGGTACGTTATTGTAATTTACACATAATGATATACACATAGGTAAGGGTGTAAATTTCTAAAGTCACCCACTTGTCATAAAAAATACCTATTTTAATGTGTGTTTAGTTTGTGGCATTAAGTTTGTAAGTTTGTTATCAGTGCATAAGCTCATAAAAATGTGTAAATGTTGATTACTCCTGAAATTACACTAATTATTGTGTTGAAAAAATTATAAATGCGTGAATTTTAAAGTAGACGTTACGAAAGGGATAGGAGGCTTACATATTATTCAGAGCTACACTTTTTATTTTAGTAAACCCATTCCATAAATAACATGGTGTCATTGCATTGCTGTAACGGTATTTTTAAGTAATAAATTAATATATTTATTTATTTTTATAAGATACTCTGACCACTTCTCTCACTCTCCCCGTTTCAGCAGCACGTGAACATTTAAAAGGAGTTAAAAAAATTTAATCTCGACACATGTAACAAATATTTTGTTACATGTAACGTAAAATTTTATCCATTTAATTAGTAAATTTTAATTTCGTTTTCCGAATTCCCTTTTAAAATTTGTACATCAAATATAAGAATGCTTGATTGTATAATTATAGGTTTTGATTATATCGTAATTTCTTTCAGCCATCGCACAGACTGCTCTTTTTCACAATTTTACTTGTAATTTTCAGTAATAGTGCTAGATTTCATTCTTAAAGCGACATTAGGAAGACTTCATAACGAGGCATTATAATAGAGATATAATCCCACTTTATGCTTATTCATAAAATTAAATTATATTTGTTGTACTGTTGGTATTCTTTTTTGCCGCCCCCCCCCTCTTAATTAAAAGGATAGTAGTTTAATCTTCAGTAAAATCTAAAAACTATTTCGAATTCATTTAATATGTGATATAAAATATAATTCATGTAATTAAGATAATTCTAAATTCTTATCCTGAGTTATTTATACATTTTGCACATCAAATATAAGTATGCTTGATTTTACCCTAAATTATTTGAGCCGTCTGGTAGCTTGTAAACTTTTATCCATTTCAAAGTTTAACTTGTAATTTTAGTTTAACTTCAGTTCGCAGTGCAATTGATGGTTGTATTCAGGAACTACTTCAACCCCGAGTTAGACGCGAATCTAGCATAGAAAAAATTAAAATCGTAATCTTCGTTGACTTGGCTTCATCATGTTTAAGTTGAAAGCTAATGGTGGGTCCAGCCGTTAGCAAGCGCTCTCGTTCAGAAAAATATAATATATAATAAGTTATTTGCTTATAAAACATAAGGTATGTAATGTCATACGTCCGTATTACCTCCAATTCTTTTTATCTGATTTGTTTATATTTATGTATAAATGTATATGATACATGTTGGGTTGTTTTTTACGTATAAGAATTTTTTACACGTATAATTTACTTGCCTTAAAAAATGTCAACATTACATAACTCCTGATAAATGTCTATTAAAATAACAACTGTTGTATCTAAAGTCATTTATTTCTTGAAAATTTTTCATCTCAAAAAGAATTTATGAATGTATGTTAACAGTAGCAAAATAAACATAACCATCATTTTTTTTTTTTGGGGGGGGGGGGGGTGAAGTGTTAAATTTTGGTTCGGTTGTGTGAAAGATATTATAGTTTATTTATAAACTATTATACAAATGTATACCATATCTATAAATTATATATTCTGATTTATAAGTTAAACAATTCATCTGAGTTTTATTTATTTATTGAATATTTTTTAATTATGAAACTTATAATGTTAACTAAGTTTATCATCGATTAAACTATAACGTTGCTTTTGAGTTTCTACGTTACATTTCCTATTTTGAGAAATTAATTTTTAAAATTTTTTATCTTAATTACATTAAATTTTCAACTGTGTCTTAATTTGAGAATATTACATCGGAAGAACTATGTTCCACTAAAATAGTCATAGTAAAGAACACATAATTTTTTCTTGTTAATTATAGAATTAATAAAAGTACACAGAAGTAAACTGCAAAAGGGCGCAAATACGTTGATTTAAAATAACTCCAGATCAAAAATTCTGAAGAAAATTTATATTAAAGTAATGGCTTTTTTTTCAAATATGCATTTTTCCATTCCAATTTTGCATATTATTACAGAACTTATATGGCATAAAACATATGATTGTATGTAAAAAAATATAACAGTTGTGTCATAATGAATATTCAAAATCGAACTTATCGTTCTCGCCCTCCCCCTCTACATAAATATCCCCCGCCGGGTGAGTTTTATACACTTAAGACACAAATGTAATTATCAAATAAATTCTACGAGCTTTAATTTCGAAAATTTATAAGAGTCAATTGATATTTGGATATAGACACAGTATTTCTCGTTTTATTTTTTACTATAGCTAATAAATAAAAATACACATTAGTTTGATATCTAAAATTTTAATTAGAATATCTGAAATTGTCATTTATGAAGACTGGATTAATTTCATTAATGTTAAAATATATTTGTATTTTTTTTCATTTTTTAAGACACAAATTTCTAAATATAAATTTAATGCAAAAGATGTTACTTTAATGATTCAACAGCTTTTTTGACAGTCCTGATAATCACTACATATTATAAAACAAAGTCGCTTTTTCTGTCCCTATATCCCTATGTGCGCTTAAATCTTTAAAACTACGCAACGGATTTTGATGCGGTTTTTTTTAATAGATAGAGTGATTCAAGAGGAAGGTTTATATGTATAATAACATCCATTAAATAGTGGAGAAATATTGTTATTTTTGAGGTTTTTAATGTGATGTCGTAAATAATTTCATTTTTTCCGCTTATACATTGCAAACGCAGGCTGAACCCTACAAGATTTATCAAAATAATGTACTAATTATTGTACACATTAAAAAGGTCTACAGAAAACCCCGCGATGGGCAAGTGTACCACTTAGCTGGGAGCTTGCTACCACTTCGACCCGATGATCACAAATTTCTTCAAATATATTTTATTGCAGATCCAGATAAACAAGCATCTACGCGGTGTTCAAGTTTTGCACAGCCAGTTGATAGAGATTTAATTAGATCTCTCCAAGATATATTATATTCTCATAATTGCTATATACAGTCTTTGAAAACTGCGATTGAGAGTATTCCAGCAGATACTCTTGACTTTAATGTCGTAATCCATGAAATAAAGTTCCTGTTGGAGAACACAGAGGACGATATAATGCGCCGTCCACGAGTGAAGTAGCAGTGGTGATAGCTGGACAGCAATTTGAAAAAAGAAATATTGTATTGCATAATAGTGATGATAATTTGCAAAAAATTTCAGAGTTACACAGATCTTATGACAGCTTACAATATCCTTTGATGCTATATCGTTAAGAAAATGGTTATGCCATTAATATTTCCCAAGTTGACCCAATCGATGGTACACCTCTGCGTAAAACAGTGTCATGTATGAACTACTATTGCTACCGTATAATGACAAGACGTAACAATTTCAACACTTTGCTTAGATATGGAATGTTAACAAACCAATACTTGGTAGATCAATATGCAAAAATTGAATCTGAGAGATTGGCCGACATCCGTAATAATCAAACTAAATTGAGAGCCGAAAATTACGTTCATCTTCAGGATGCTTTACAGACGAATGAACACGACAACGGCATTGGGCAGTTGGTTATACTACCTTCATCATTCACAGGTGGACCTCGATATTTACACGAAAAATCGCAAGACGCCATGACTTACGTCAGAAATTACGGCAAACCTGATTTATTTATAACTGCAACATGTAAGCTAAATTGGCCGGAAATCAAAGAAAATATTAACACCAATTTAACTCCACAAGACAAATACGATATAGTTAACAGAGTCTTCCATTTAAAAGTACAGAAACTCCTGCACCTCATTAACAAGTCTCATATATTCGGTCCCCCGCGCTGTCATATGTACACAATAGAATGGCAGAAACGTGGCTTGCCACATGTACACCTGCTGGTGTGGTTAGTGAACAAAATTAGACCAAACCAAATTGACAGGGTCATTTCAGCTGAATTACCGGATAAAGATGAAGATCCTATCCTGTACGAAATCGTAAAGAATCATATGGTACACGGCCCTTGCGAAACTTTAAACCCGAATTCTCCATGTATGAGAGATTCTAAATGCAGCAAAAAATTTCCGAAGTCGTTCCAAACTCAAACAATTACTAGCGATGACGGATATCCCAAATATCGTCGACGATCGCCAGAACAGGGTGGGCAAAATGCTACCGTCCGAAATCATGATATTGATAACCGATGGATCGTTCCCTATAATCCGCTCCTATTGAAAATTTTTGATGCCCAAATCAACGTAGAGTTGTGCAATTCGATAAAGTCAATCCAATATGTTACTAAGTACATCAATAAAGGTAGTGATCAAGCCACTTTCAGCATACAATCACCAAATGAAGTGGAAGGACGTTACATCTGCAGCTCTGAAGCTGTATGGAGGATTTTATCATTCGAAGTGCACGACCGGGCTCCCACAATTGTCCACCTTGCAGTTCAATTAGAAAATAGACAAAGAGTATATTTCATGGAGAACAATATACAAGAAGTTGTTAATAACCCGCGGGATACAACATTGACAGCATTCTTCAAGTTATGTGCTCAAGATGATTTCGCGAAAACACTGACATATGACAGAGTTCCAAGTTACTATACATGGAACCAGAGTTCTAAAACTTTTCAACGGAGAAAACAAGGTACTGCGGTTGATGGTTTCCCCGGAGTAAAAAAAAACGGATGCTCTTGGCAGAGTCTACGTGATTCATCCCAGCAACAGCGAATGCTTTTATCTGAGAACGTTACTGCATATTGTAAAAGGCCCGACATCCTTTGCGCACCTAAGAACTGTACAAGGTGTTGTTTACAATACTTATCAAGCAGCATTCAAAAGTATGGGGCTCTTGGAAGACGATTCTCACTGGGAAAACACATTATCAGAAGCAGCTGTTTGTAGTTCAGCTACATCATTAAGATATTTATTTGCCGTCATAGTAGCGTTTTGTCAAGTAACTGATTCTGTTAATCTATGGAATAAATTTCAACAAAACATGGCCAGTGATATTCTGAATCGGCGACGGCGAGAGTTAAACTCGGATGATATACAATATGATCAAAACATATTTGACGAAGCATTATTTGAATTGAATAAAGTACTGCAATTACTTTCTTGTAAATCAATCAAGGATTTTGGGCTGCCGATGCCAGCTAATACTACTAACTCAGATTTAACTAACAGTGCCGAATACACAAGAGAAACATCATATGATCAAATGAGACTTTTACAAAATATAGCTCAAGATGAGCCACGATTAAACATCGATTAGAAAAAAGTATTCACTGCATTACTATCAACAATTGATAACAATGAAAGGAAATTGTTTTTCTTTGATGCCCCAGGAGGTACAGGAAAAACATTTCTAATCAATCTGCTTTTAAAAAAAGTGAGATCTTCCGGAAAAATTGCGTTAGCTGTTGCGTCATCCGGCATTGACGCTACGCTTTTAGAAGGAGGTCGAACCGCACACTCTACATTCAATTTCCCGCTGAAAATCGCCACCGATGACAATAACAGCGTCTGTAGTGTTTCTAACCAGAGCAATACAGGAAAATTGATGCGTGACTGCTCATTAATAGTCTGAGACGAAGCTACCATGTCACACAAGATGTCTGTGGAACACTGGATAGGACAATGCGCGATATGCGCAACAAAAATTCACCTATGGGTGGATGTACAATTCTGTTCTCTGGAGATTTTCGTCAAATCCTACCAGTTGTGACTCGAGGAACACGTGCTGACGAAATAAATGCTTCCCTAAAAAGATCCAACCTTTGGCCACATGTCAATAAATTAGAGCTTAAAACTAATATGAGGGTTTCGTCATCTTCACGTGAGAACAGGCTATTTTCAGAGATGCTGCTAAAAGTTGGCAATGGAGAATTAACACAAAGTGAGGGAAGGATTAACCTTGAAAACCTTTGTGTTTTGATAGACAACATTCAAGAGTTAGTCAACAATGTCTATCCTGACATTGATAATATAAGTTATAAGACAATATCTTAGTTTAAAGAAAGAGCGATTCTGTCACCAACTAACGAACAAGTAGATAAGGTAAATAACTTGATTCTTTCAAAGATTGATGCGCCGGCGAAAATATACTACTCGGTTGATACTGTTCTCGATTTGGAAGAAGCTGTTCATTTTCCTACAGAATTTCTAAACTCTTTGAACCCGTCTGGACTTCCTCCTCACAAAATGGTGTTGAAAGTAGGTTGTCCTGTTATTTTATTAAGAAACCTGAATCCACCTAAACTTTGCAATGGCGCGCGTTTGTTGGTAAAATCACTGAAAACTTTCATAATAGAGTGCACAATACTCACAGGATGTGGTACCGGAGAAGATGTATTGATTCCCCGAATCCCTCTGATACCATCGGATTTACCCTTCCAATTTAAACGTTTACAGTTTCCGGTAAAAACATCTTTTGCAATGACCATTAATAAATCGCAGGGTCAAACCTTCAACGTTGCAGGCTTAGATTTGAGCGTTGACTGTTTTTCACATGGACAACTGTATGTCGCTCTTTCAAGAGTAACCTCTGGAGAAAACATGTTTGTATTGTCTAATGACAATAAAGCTGTGAACGTTGTGTATAAAGACATCCTGTAATTGTTGTAAAAATAAAATAAATAGGTAAATAAGTAAAAAGTAAATAAGTAAAAATGTAGTGTATAAATTACAAATAAATAAAAAATAATACTAATATCCGAATTTTCTTTTATAAGTTTACACTTTTTTAATAACTCCACCCACAAAGAAGAGAGTATGAGTATGTGTGTAAAAATTTATAACTTGAATTTTTTTTTAATACCCGTACAAACCCTGGGCGGGCTGCTATAATCTATATCCATAAAACAAAGTCGTGTTAGTTACACCATCTATAACTTAAGAACGGATGGATCGATTTTTATGAAACTTTGTATGGAGTTATCTGGCACCTTAGATTAACATACAGGCTACTTTTTACTCAACTACTTAAAAGGTGAGTAATGGTTTTAGTAGTTGAATTTAATGGGATGAAGTGGTAGTAACAATTTGCGGTGTCAGTAGTGACACGGGACTACCCGAAGCAAAGCGAGGGCGGGCCGCTAGTATTTTATATGGCAAATTCTTTGTAATGATGAATATTTATGAAAAGAAAACAATTCAACATGTAATATAAGTGATTTATGTATATATAAACAAATCAGCTAAAATATTTGCAGGTAATATGTGTGTGTGTGTGTGAGATGAAGTTTACATACATTTTTTCTATTTTTTATAGTATTTTAAATTTTACTTTTATAACTGTATGTAACACAGTACCTTCAATATAATTGACTTTGTATCTTGAGTCTGAAAAATAAAAAATGAAAAATTGAGTCTGAACTCTGAAAATAAAAAGTGTGGAGATTGCAAGTTCACCAACTATGATTATTCCATCTGATTAGTCTAAAATCTATCTTTAATTAATTATTTATTTTTCTTTATCTTAATTTTTAATTGCATGTTCTGAATAATATATAAATGAGGGGGAAATATAAATTTAAAAAGCAAGAAAGAATATAGGAAATAAAATAGCAGTTTTTATGTGTATATTTAGAGGAGAGTGGGGAGGAATGGGACACTTTTTACAAAAATAATAAAATCTACCTTACTTGACACAAATACAAAAACTTTGATTTATAGAATACAAAATGAAACACTTTCTAATGTCCTTAAGCAATATAGAAGCATAATATGAAGAATCAATTTTATAATTAAAGAAATTGAAAATGTCACAATGTGTCCCACACTTCCCCACTAACAGAGAAGTAATATTTGTACTATGATGGTTGATGAGGAATATCAAAAACTAATGTCTTAAATGGCTCTATGCTGAATTTTAGATCCGTAGCTGCTATAGTAGCATAGTTTTAAAGAGAGGGGTAAAGTTCTAAAAACCTATTTATAGGGAGTTTTTAAGAGGAGGGGAGTGAGTGTGATAGGCTGATTTGGAGCTTATGATCCTACACTTGTGATAGTGGATGAGAAGTGTGTACATCACTATGATCCCGAGTCCAAACAACACTATTTTATCGCATCCACTTTCACAAATCTAGCCCCATAAGCTAATAATCAGACTTTCAACTACCCCCCCCCCCCCATTTTACTCCTCCATACAAAACTATATGAATATTGCAGCTACGGTTCTGAAACTAAGCTTAAATATATCGATATTATTCATCAACCCGTTGCAGTACAGATATTTCATATACACTAGACACAACAGTTATTGAACCTCCATCGAATATGCGTATTTTGCATATTACGCAAAGAACTGTGTAAATTAAAATAACACAATAATATGTGTTTTTTGCGTAATACATATTTATCAGTGTAATCACAGAAGATTACACAGATAAATGAATAAGAATATAACACAGATATATGTGTATTCTTGCGCAATTTACACATTAATGTGGCTATTTCATGAGTGATCACCATAACTTTTACACACTTAGTGTTATCATCAAATTACACACTGAAATATGTATTTTGAAATTTACACATTAGGCGTGTATTTTGGCAATTTACACACAAATTTACACATATAAACAAATCGTTTTTGTATCATCGATTTACACATTTTTGTGTGTAAATTTACACTTTTATTTTTTAGAGTGCAGTCGATTATTGCTGGTTTATTACACCAACTTACTGGTTGTGTTTTTTAGCTCTACTTTTGGTGGCAACTTAGTTGCTACCATTTTTTATGTAAAGTCACACGAATAATTTTTACAGCGTAGACATTTCTAGACTCTACTGGTTATTGTGAACAAAACTGACAAGAATAGTTCAAATACAACCAAACGTACGGGCGAAATTACGAAAGCATCGTAATTACATACTTTTCTCTCATTCACAAATACCTATTCTTTTCTATAAAATAAAAGTGGTAGCTGTAATTTTTGCGTAAGATTTTTTTAAATCTTACTAATGTCATTCATATAAACTATGAAGTTTAATCTGACTGCCATTTTTTTCTGGTCTGCTTCGAAAAACAAGTTGCGCCCCAAATTTGGAGGCCAGTGCATTACAGAAATATCTACTAAAATTTTGCTCTGTATTCACTACTTAGGTCGTTGTATTAATAAAGGTTATTTTGTCACTTTGTTAAATCTTAGTTGATAAAAAAGTAAAAAGGATTAAAAGGAAATAAGAATCGATAACTATTTTTATAGATAATATCTTACTGTGAATTTTATTATATTACGTTTCATACTTTCATAATTTTATTTTTAAATTAAAGATATATAACCATTACATCTTATGTTTTGTATATAAGTATATTACATGGATTATTTTTTATAAAAAGGATTATTTCTAGAGAAAATGTTTTTCAAGTATTATTAAAGTAAAAAAATTCTTTTATCATTTCAAAAATAATTTGCAATGTTATTACTTACCCATCATACGTAGTATAGGGTAAGTCTTGCAATCGTTTTGAAAATCGAAAAAATTTTTTTGACGGATTTACACGTTTTAGATAGTGGAGATTCCGAAAAACATATTTTTAGAAAAAAAAAAATTGTCATCCGTCTGTCTGTCTGTCTGTCTGTAAACGCTCTATCTCCCGAACAAATTGAGATAAAGACTTGAAATTTTGTATGTAGTTAGTATGTAAGAATGGAACGAACCCTATTTAATATCAGCAACCTCGATTATCCGGAACTATTTTTTTCGGACTCTCGAAAAATTCGTTCTGATGAAAGGTATATAAAAATTTTTGAATTTTTTTGTTCTAAGGAATGGACGTAAAAGGCAATAAAATAACACACATTTTGCATATAGAACGAAGTCGATCGGATTATTAGTTGCCAAGATATTTGTAATCCTGTTTTCCACATTCTTCGATTTTTCATGACCCTGTATTTCATTCAAATTTCAATTCAGAAGTATATTTTAATTGGAAATGAGACGCTTAATCCGACGCAGTTAATTGTTAGTTAATAGAATTGTTATTTTTGAAGTTATAAGGATGTTTCTTTTACGCAGTTCGGTACTACTTGAGTAGTTTGGCGTTTTATATAATTTGTCGAAATTGGTACATCAGCAGTTCTTTAATATAGCATTTCTTATGTATATTAACAATATTTAAATTTTGTTTATGAATTGCGATTGTATAAATATGCATTGTATAAATAGTTTTCACATGTTTTTTTTTCATATACATATCCATGATGCTTAAGTATTACGGTGGCTCCCAACGACTAGTTTTTCCTCGCATTAAAATGCATTTCTAGCGAGTACCCAGGGCTCACACCGTTCCTAAAATTTTCATAATTTCCTATCACAATTTTAAAGCGGTAATCCTTATTGCATAATTATATTATAGACGTTATAGGAACTTTCCACGAAGATTTTTGTTTTAAAATTCTGGTAGCAAGGTGTGAAAATTTTAGGAACGATGCGAGCCCTGAGTACCATCTATTTCAATTGAAGAAATAAATGTGCTTAAATTTCATATGTAGTCACAGAAATTCTAAAAGGATTTAGTTAGGGAGTTTGTAAAGGGGTTTTACTGCTGCTGTATACTGCGTTAAAATTCTTATGCATTTTTTACAATTTTATCTCTTTCACTGTTTTGATCGTAGAAAATATTCTTATTTAAATAAATTTTAGTTTTTATTTTCTGAATATTTTAATTGATAAATATTAATAACATCACAACGCGTTTTAACTTGTATCCATTCATATAATAAGTACATAATATATTTTATTATTAATTGTATAGAAATATTAATAAGTATATTCAAATATCGTGAAATAAAATTAAATTCATATGTACTCACTTCATATTATTGAATGATCTTGTATTCTAATTTGAAAAAAAACCGCTTTTACAGACTTTTAGATTTTATTATTATTATTATTATTTCACATTCTTTAATAATTCAATTATTTTCTTAAATTAAATAAATAAGAGTTTCAGATGTAAAGTTTTACCAGTTTGCTATACTTAAACGTTACATTCAAGGCTATAGATATATTTTCTCAAATTTAATTGGCTACTTTCTGATATAATTTTTACCTCACTTTTTTTTCCGAAAACATATCAAATTGGCAAATGCTGTAATTAAAAAGCTATGTAACAGAACAATAATGTCAGGGTTATTTTTATTTATTTTTTTATTTTATTATTATTATTATTATTATTATTTATTTTTATTTTTTATTTATTTATTTATTTATTTATTTTATTTTATTTTAATATTTTTTTGTAAAATTGGCAGAATTTGCAAAATATATAATGAAAGTTGCTTTTTTTTAACCGAAATTCTATATATGACTATGCAGACAAGGAGAAAACTAGTCGTTGGGGGCCACCGTAATACTTACCCATCATATATATGCAAATATAATATATGAAAATAATACATTTGATAACTATTTATAAAATGGATTGCTATTCCAAAACAAAATTTAAACGTGTATTCATATTTTTATTATTCATAGTAATGCTGTATTAATGAGTTGCTGATGAATCTCCTTCGATAAATCAAACAACACGCCTAACTACTCAAGCAGTACTGAATTGCGAAAAAGAAACATCCTTATAACTCCAAAAATAATAATCTTATTAACTAACGGTTTATTGCGTCGGATTAAGCATCTCATTTCCAATTAAAATATATCTTTGAATTGAAATTTGAATGAAATACAGGGTCATGAAAAATCGAAGAATGTGGAAAATAGGATTACAGATATCTCGGCAACAAATAATTCGATCAACTTCGTTCTTTATGCAAAATTTGTGTTATTTTATTGCCTTTTACGATCGCTCCTTAAAATAAAAAATTTCGAAAATTTTTATATACCTTTCATCAGAACGAATTTTTCGAGAGTCCGAAAAAAATAGTTCCGGATAATCGAGGTTGCTGATAATAAATAGGCTTCGTCCCATCCTTACATTTTAAGTACATACAAAATTTCAAGTCTCTATCTCAATTCGCTCGGGAGATAGAGCGTTTACAGATAGACAGACGGACGGCAAAAAATTTTTTCTAAAAATATGTTTTTCGAAATCACCAATGTCGAAAACGTGTAAATCCGTCAAAAAAAATTTTCGATTTTCAAAACGATTGCAAGACTTACCCTATACTACGTATGATGGGTAAGTAAAAATTGTAGTTCTGAGAAAACAATCGTTTATAGCTTAAAAATGCAGTTCATTTATTGGAAAATTTAAAAAATGTTTCGATTACAAATAATTTCAAAAATAATGCCAGCAGTTACTATTTTTACTTACCCATCATACGTAGTATAGGGTAAGTCTTGCAATCGTTTTGAAAATCGAAAAAATTTTTTGACGGATTTACACGTTTCGGACACTGGAGATTACGAAAAACATATTTTTAGAAGAAAAAAAATTGCCGTCCGTCCGTCTGTGTGTCTGTCTGTCTGTCTGTCTGTCTGTCTGTAACCGCTCTATCTCCCGAACAAATTGAGATAGAGATTTGAAATTTTGTATGTGCTTAGTATGTAAGAATGAGACGAAGCCTATTTAATATCAGTAACCTCTATTATCCGGAACTATTTTCGGACTCTCGAAAAATTCGTTCTGATGAAAGGTATATAAAAATTTTCGAATTCTTTTATTTTAAGGAGTGGACGTAAAAGGCAATAAAATAACACAAATTTTGCATAAAAAACGAAGTCAATCGGATAATTAGTTGTTGAGATATTTCTAATCCTATTTTCCACATTCTTTGATTTTTCATGACCCTGTATTTCATTCGAATTTCAATTCAAAGATATCTTTTAATTGGAAATGAGATACTTCAATCGATGCAAGAAACCGTTAGTGAATATGATTATTATTTTTGGAGTTATAAGGATGTTTCTATTACACAATTCAGTGCTATTTGAATAGTTTGACGTTTCAAACAATTTATCGAAATTGGATCATCAGAAATTCATTAATAGAGCATGATTATGTGTTAAAAATACTTAAATATACGTTTATATTTTGTTTTGGAATTGTAATGCATTTTATAAATTGTTTACATGTGTTATGTTTTCATATATTGTGCTATGCATATCCATGATGGGTAAGTATTACGGTGGCCTCCAACTATTAGTTTTATGTTAAGAATGAATCCAGAATTTTTACTTACCCATCATACGTAGTATAGGGTAAGTCTTGCAATCGTTTTGAAAATCGAAACAAATTTTTTGACGGATTTACACGTTTTAGATAGTGGAGATTCCGAAAAATATATTTTTAGAAAAAAAATTTTGCCGTCCGTCTGACTGTCTCTCTGTCTGTCTGTCTGTAAACGCTCTATCTCCCGAACGAATTGAGATAGAGACTTGAAATTTTGTATGTAGTTAGTATGTAAAAATGGAACGAAGCCTATTTAATATCAGCAACCTCCATTATCCGGAACTATTTTTTTCGGACTCTCGAAAAATTCGTTCAGATGAAAGGTACATAAAAATTTTCGAATTCTTTTATTTTAAGGAGTGGACGTAAAAGGCAATAAAATAACACAAATTTTGCATAAAAAACGAAGTCAATCGGATAATTAGTTGTTGAGATATTTCTAATCCTATTTTCCACATTCTTTGATTTTTCATGACCCTGTATTTCATTCGAATTTCAATTCAAAAATATCTTTTAATTGGAAATGAGATACTTAATTCGATGCAAGAAACCGTTAGTGAATATGATTATTATTTTTGGAGTTATAAGGATGTTTCTATTACACAATTCAGTGCTATTTGAATAGTTTGGCGTTTCATACAATTTATCGAAATTGGGTCATCAGAAATTCATTAATAGAGCATGATTATGTGTTAAAAATACTTAAATATACGTTTATATTTTGTTTTGGAATTGTAATGCATTTTATAAATTGTTTACATGTGTTATGTTTTCATATATTGTGCTATGCATATCCATGATGGGTAAGTATTACGGTGGCCTCCAACTACTAGTTTTATGTTAAGAATGAATCCAGAATTTTTACTTACCCATCATACGTAGTATAGGGTAAGTCTTGCAATCGTTTTGAAAATCGAAACAAATTTTTTGACGGATTTACACGTTTTAGATAGTGGAGATTCCGAAAAACATATTTTTAGAAAAAAAAATTTGCCGTCCGTCTGTCTGTCTGTCTGTTTGTCTGTCTGTCTGTCTGTCTGTCTGTAAACGCTCTATCTCCCGAACGAATTGAGATAGAGACTTGAAATTTTGTATGTAGTTAGTATGTAAGAATGGGACGAAGCCTATTTAATATCAGAAACCTCGATTATCCAGAACTATTTTTTTCGGACTCTCGAAAAATTCGTTCTGATGTAAGGTATATAAAAGTTTTTGAAATTTTTATTTTAAGGAATGGACGTAAAAGGCAATAAAATAACACACATTTTGCATATAGAACGAAGTCAATCGGATTATTAGTTGCCGAGATATTTGTAATCCTGTTTTCCACATTCTTCGATTTTTCATGACCCTGTATTTCATTCAAATTTCAATTCAGAGGTATATTTTAATTGGAAATGAGACGCTTAATTCGACGCAGTTAATTGTTAGTTAATAGAGTTATTAGTTTTGGAGTTATAAGGATGTTTCTTTTACGCAGTTCGGTGCTACTTGAATAGCTTGGCGTTTTATATAATTTGTCGAAATTGGTAATCAGCATTTCTTTAATAGAGCATTACTATGTATATTAACAATATTTAATTTTTGTTTATGAATTGCAATGCATTGTATAAATAGTTTTCACATGTTTTATTTTCATATACATATCCATGATGGGTAAGTATTACGGTGGTCCCCAACGACTAGTTTCATTATTAAGTCGGAGAAAAAGGTTCAGAATTGTTTTAAGGAATCACGCAGTGCAGTAACACAAGCATTTAAAGCATATACTACCTCTGACATTAAAGTTCGGTGAATAGTCTTTTAACATTAATGTAGATGAAATATTAACGAAAGTTCCATACCATGCTTCGAAATAGTCATCTCCCATAACTATGCACCGCTGAGATCTGCTATACATGTCCAGGGAAATTTTCAAGAAATCTTCTTTTGGGATGGAGTTCAAGAACTTTGACACGTTTCGTTGGATGTTAGCAATATGGTCAAATCTCTTTCAAAGAAAGTTTCAGTCGTGGTATTAGGAAGAAGTCTGGAGGATTGGTTTCTAGCGAGTATGGTGAATGTTCAATTTACACCATCCCTCATCAATTTCTATCGTTCTTGCCAAGCTTAAAGCCAAAATTTAAACTGATCTTTTGATCGTCCATTTTTCCTGTTCTCACTTAAGAACCAACACACTGAACAAGCACTTTGTAAAGCACGTCTTACACAGAACATAAACGACACTCAGCTGAACAACGGTGGGGGAAGATGGTCAACACTTGCCTCTATGCAGGTGCAGCGTTTTGTTTCCCCAGTGTTGCTAGATTGGCCGTCCTGAAATCATTCACCGAACTTTTTTGTCAGAGGTAGTATAAGGTAGTATTCATAAAAAGTATATCCTTCATTTAAAGTATAATTAAGTCATCTAGTAACATACATTTATCAATATAAAAATATTCATAATAATATATTTTTTTCATTTTATTTATAGATTTACTTTGAATGATCGTTATCTTGGTTTAGCAGTAAAGAAAATTTGCAGTTATTTTACGACAGACAGCGAGTTTGAAGAGGTAATTCGCTCCATTTTTCTTTTGAATTATTTTAGTTTCTGAAAACTTCTAAAAGAGGGTAAAGTAGATTAATTTTGAATGATGTAAACTGCAATTTATCTCTGCTTTGATACATTATATTTTATTGATTTTTGATACATTAAGAAAAGTAAGCTAAGAAAACAAACCTAATTATTCTTCTATAGGATTTACATTAGCGTATGGATCTTTTAATTTGACTGAAGTAGTCCCTTAAGTTTCCCATAGGTTAAAATAGGATTTTACAATTGGGGATTTCAGTGAAGAGACCTTTTAATTATTATTATGATTTTTTTTTTTCTTTGACACATATTATATTTCTCTTATGGAAGATTTGCTATTCTTTTTACGTTTTATTCTCTTTTTGCTAGACAATAATAATTTCCTTTTTATTTACAGATGAAAACATTCTTCGATAAATATCCTGACGCTGGAGCAGGGAAAAGGAGGCGACAACAAGCTCTTGAAAATGTCTTAAATAACATTAAATGGCTCAAAACTTACAAACAAAGTGTTAAAACGTGGCTCGAAATAGAAGGATCCTCCCCATGGTATTATAATCGACTGCCGTCATATGCCATCCCAGAACACTATGATCTTCTTTTTTATCCCATACTAGACGACGATGTCTTCATTGGATCGGCTAATATTACACTATCTCTGAACAAAACGACTGACTGTTTTCTGGTTCATGGAGTTCAATTGAACGTGACCTATTACGAAATAACACATTTGGAAAACAATAGTAAAGTAGAAATAGAAGAAATGTTTTACTATGAGGACAATGATTTTATAGTGCTTAAAGTTGGTCGTAAACTACCAGTAGGGAGATATAAATTGCATTTTGAATATACAGGTCCATTTACTGCGTCTTTTGAAGGGTTGTATAAAACTTCTTATGTAGATCCTGAAACTGTGGAAGTAAAGTGAGTATTTTAAGCATTCTAAATGTAATAATTTGAGAAAAAGTACGTTATAGTTTAGTATAGTTTAGTAAAAATATGTTGCAGTTAGTGTAAGAAAATATTAAATTAAGCTTACAGCTATGCTGCTATGAATATTAATCAAATTAAGACAAAAAAGTCCTTCCGGCCAGTACCGGGAGGAAAAAGCAGCTTTCATATGTTTTACCTAAAAAAAAGCAAGCTATATTATTCAACCATACAAAGCTCAAATTAATGGAACACGATAATAGAAGATTCAATACTTATTTTTGTCAACATTGTGAATATGAATGGGAGTTTCGAGAAATTAACCAACTTTATACAATCTAGTTTTATTAAAAAACGATTTATATTTAATCGCCAAATTCGGCTATACTGAAGTTTCTGCATTTTAAAGTAACATGATGGGTGAAATTAACCAATGAGCTTGATCGAGATCATAGTAACTCTTGTGCGCATGTTCACTCACATCAAAATCGGTTGATATATCCGAATGCTGTTGCAGGCAAATAGATTTTTCAAAATGTCACCCACTTTAGAAATTTAAACTGTTATATATAAGCCATTTTTTAAGATAAAGACAAAACAAAAAATGCTCCGAATTCATTGTGTCAAATTCAAACGCATAAAAAAATCCTTTTCAATTTCTAAATTTTTGTACTTCATTTTAAATTTAAATTTAAAAAAAATCATATGGCCTCTATTTTTAAACAAGATGGCGGATGAAGTTGGCTAGCAAACTCAGTAAAGACATCTGTATCTAATATATACACACTAATTTACATACAAATCGGATCATTAATATCCGTGTTATCACGTGACAAAAATCAAGTCATTCCAAAATGTCAGTCATACTAGAAATTTAAAGTATTATAACTCAACATTTTTTAAGATAAAGACAAAACAAAAAATGCTCATAAGTCTTCGTATAAAGTTAATACGCATCAAAGAAAATTCTTTTTTAACGTCTAATTTTTATGTGCCTAATTTTAAATTCTAACTTTTAAAAAATTAAATGGCCGCCATTTTGAAACAAGATGGCGGATGAAACTGGCCATCGAACTCGGTTCAGACATTGGTATATACCATGACCACAACAAGTTACATCCAAATCGATTCTTAAATACGCGTGACATCACGTATCAAAAATCAGACCGTTTCAAAATATCAACCGCACTAGAAATTCAAATTGGCATAACTCAGGCATTTTTTAAGATATAGATAAAACAAAAAAATGCTCTGAAATCTTTGTATCAAGGTCAAACACATAGATGAAAAATATTTTTCAATTTATAATTTTTTTTCATTTTATTTATTTATTTTTTTTTAATTCAAATACCGCCATTTTGAAACAAAATGGCGGATGAAAGGGTCTAACGAACTCGGTTCAGACATCGGTATATAACTAAAGACACACCAAGTTACATCCAAATCGGTTCATAAATACGCGTGTTATCACATGACAAAAGTCAGACCGTTTCAAAATATCAGCCACAAGTGCTACAACTTAGACAATTTTTAAGATATAGACCATAGGTTCCCAACCTTTTCTGGACCACCGCCCCCTTTACAAGAGAAAAAAAATGCCAACGCATCCTCTCCCATAATAGTTAATTATACATAATGTTAAAATATTGTTGCATATTATCTATGGTTTATCTGACTATCTATCTATTAAAAATCATAAAGTAGAAGTTAATTAAAACGATCATCAAATGTAGTAAAAAATTGTTTAATGAAAATTAAAAAATAAACATAAAACCTATAA
Organism: Maratus speculifer; assembly: GCA_964019185.1. Taxonomy (NCBI): domain Eukaryota; kingdom Metazoa; phylum Arthropoda; class Arachnida; order Araneae; family Salticidae; genus Maratus; species Maratus speculifer. The sequence continues at coordinate 134,750,585 of OZ025291.1, forward strand.
GAATTTTTAAAAAAATAGCGAAATGGTTTTGAGGCTGACGTAGTTTTTACAATTTGTTCATGTCGGATTCCGATTTCTTTAACATCAATCACTAATTGTCAGGTTCAAAGATATCTGTTCCTTTTCTTGGACTAATAAATTAGCTATTGCACGGAACGCATTCTCACCAAACCTGATGAAGGAAAAGAAATTAAACATTATATGTACTCTCGTTCACAATCCAGATTAGAGAGCTGTATCGGCTTTTGTAGTTAGAATTCTTGGTATCCAATTCTGAATTTTATTTTTAATTCTCGTTTGCTGTGAGTTCCACGATTTCCTCCTACAAATATGATGATACTGCTGCATCATTTGAGAAAAGATCTAAAAACAAACTCGGCATATTCATTCATAAATATCTTAGAATCGCTCTGAGAAAATTTCATGAAGAACATCCAAGTGTTGGCAGTAAATAAGCAAATTTTCCTGTTTTCACAGACTGCGAATAATGTGGCAAAGTGGCTGTATTCTCCTCTATTTAGATTTTGCTTGAACAAACGGAGTTTACCCACACAAGCAGCTATGAGGTTTTTTGTTTTCATTAAATTCAACTCATTATCTTGGAATCATCTTATGTCTTATTATAAATATTTATAATGTTTAAAATGATTTAATTAAAGATTTTAAACATGTTTGTCAAATAATCGATGCCATTTTTTAATGCAATCAGGTTTTTTCATATTTTTACATTTCTGTTTTCAGTTAAATGTAATACTGAATCAAACGTATCGACAAATGATTCAGACAAATAAATTTTCAGAGACAACGAACTTCTGTGTGAACTAGCGATTGAATGTAATCATTTGCAAGTTTGATGCAAAGTGATAATGGCAACTGCACTACAAAATGAAACAATTGTTTCACTTTGTTGTGAAATGATTTTCACTATAAAACTATCCTGTCATTTAATGAATTGCTTCTATTCTTATTGACTACTCTAAGCGACGTATATAGACGTTCATTCCAAATTTTTTAAACCAAATGCCGATGATGTGTAATAGAATGCACAGAAAACACATTTAGTACTGCTTGTTTGAAATGCGTTAATGAGACCCTTCTGATGTACCGTCATCGTAGCTGGAGTAGCATCAGTAGCAAGTGAGAAAATACTATGAAAACGAATTTATTTCTCTTTGACTAACTTCGTGGTATTAAATATCGATTCTCTCTTTGTATCAGTTTCCAAATTTTTAGCAAATAATAACTCTTGACGTTTGTTTCCCTCTTTTATGAGTTTTTGTTATTTTATAACACGAACAGATCGAGTTGAATGAAAAATTTGCAGGTCTTAAAGTGATAGCATAATGACATTTCAGTGCCTTTAGCCATCTATTCCTCTTTGTACAGAATTATTAATCGGAATTTTTTCTGATGATATCCGACGGTTTCTTATGATGAAGAACAGTTTTTAGCTCACAGGCTATCAAAGCATGACAGCTTATGTGCCAGCCCGTTCTGTATGTATGTACGTGCGTGCGTACGTACGTAAGGCGATAACTCGTGATAAAAATATTAGATTTACTTGAAATTTTGGATATAGGCTTATTATGATAGGGCGCTTTCCTGATTAGTTTTGAGAGTTCACTCGATAATTATAAGAAGGGGAACGAGGGCTAATGCCCCTCCCCATAATTTATATAAATACGATTTTCATGCAGAATTATCAGTTTTCGGTCAATTTTAGGTGTAGGATCATTCTGATGAGGCATCTCCATGATTAATATTGGGTGTTCATTAGATAAGTATTAAGAAGGGGAACGGGGGCTAATGCTCCTCGCCTTAATTTATATAAATGGATTTTTCATGCAGAATTATCAAATTTCATTCAAGTATAGCCTGTGAGCTCTATGCCATCAGTTTAACTGGACAATATTCTTTTTATTATTTTCTCTCTGACTACCGGCAAGATTAATTTTTCGCCGATTGCGTGCGGTTTTCATACTTTTACGATTAATAATGTAATATTATATGAGGCTCGTAATGCGTCATCTTCTTGTTTAGAAGACGACTGAAAAATGTTTTATATACGTAGTTGACTCTTTTAATTTTTTTTCCAAACTTTGAAAAATAAGAAGCATCTTTGTGTTTTCTATCAGCACGCATTTATTCAAATGCTCTTATAGCCTAGAAAACTTCATAATTTCATTAAAAAAACCTTTTTCATAAATTAAGCACATAGGTAACGATTGGTTGGTAGAAGAGTGTGTAGATCCATACTTCAAATACTGAATACTGTACTGCCAGCATTTCTTCTTCGATTAAGACATTTTTAAACATGAAAATTTTTCCTTATTTAAGTTTAAATAAATGTACTTTTGAACAAATTTATAAATACTAGTACATCGAACCCGGGGTTCCCGGGTCACAGGGTAAGGGTGAAAAACTTTTTTAAATTTAAAATTGAAAAGCGTAATAAAATTTTCCGACGTAATATGCTTTTTAAACTGTCAACTAATTCCAAACAGCAATTTTATATGAAACATATTAATTATGTAATCAAATTTAAAAAAAAAATAGCTAAAAAAAAATTATCTATTAAAAATTATTTTGAAAATTATCGATACTTCCGTATTAGATGCAAGATAGAAGTTATTAGACACAGAATAAACTTGCGTTCTTTCAGTTTTTAAAACCAACTAAGAAAATATGACACACAGATATTCTTTAAAATACATTGTTGTACAGGTTAATTGATGCATCTTTTATAAAGTAAGTTTACAACGAACTAAAAGTCATTAAATTGATAGTTAAAAACGAAATAAAACCAACAACATTCATCGGGTTTTATAACCGACAATATTTTGTCATAACAGGTTTTTAATTGCTATTTTTTTCAGTTGCTATGAAAAAATGGCTACTAAAATATACAGTGATCTGTTATTTTCCATGGAGAAAAGAGATAGATGGAGGTGCAGTATGCAATTAAAACGATTTGAATGGGCATTATTCTACCAATTTAAGTCTCTTATTCGACCCAAACAAAACAATCACGTGGAACAGAGACCGAATTCTTTAACATCATTTTTTCTCTAAAATAATGAAAAAAAATTTGGTGTCACCTCCAGTCACCAAACTGCATATCTATTTTTTTTCCCCCTATATGCTTTTTTTCTCCTTTATTTCCCACATAAATGCGATACTCAAGTTGCCACCATTAGAGAAACTGAACTAAAAACTACAAAAAAATTAATAACTCAAAAGCAAATTGAGATACAGTTTTCTAGCAAACTGCATTTAAAAGAGCATTCTTTTCTCTATACAATGGTATAAAGATTGAAAACGTGCTATGTCTAGAAGTGAAAAAAATTGTAATAGCGAAAATTGCGAAACCGAAATTTCATCGGAAAGTGTTGCCATTCAAAACATGACGTATGCGTTACGCACAGATACGTTTGGCCTTTATTATATAGATATTGATTCTTATCACTTTCACAAAGAATAAACGAATTTCTCGAACTGACTCAAATAATGGATTCATTTAAAAATCTCTGCCCAGGCATGTGTCCTCATACTTCAGAATTTTTCGAAATATAGGATAATAAAAAAGAATTCTGTTTAAAAATTTTATGCAGCCAATTATCGCGAATTTTGTACTCCACAATTTTCGAATTCATAATGATTTTTAATGCGAGTCATTTGCGATTTTTCGTATTTCGCCGTGATATTTTGACATTCGTGAAAGAATTGCAACAACAATGTTTTTAGCCTGGTATAAGAAAATTTTGTTCTTCGCAATTTTAACCTTTCTCCGTGTTCACTGCGTATTTTAGACATTGGTAAGATAAATTCAATCCTCTCTCTTCTCAGATCTACGCTCATCTGTATAGAATTCCATTTAAAAGTGCAGTTAAAGTTTTTGTCACGGACTGGGCAATCGAGAGGAGATCAACTATTTTCTCTATATCACTTTCTAAATAGGTATGTACCCCATCACGGCCCCCCTTAACCCTCCTAACGCCCCACATTTTTCTCTAGACTCGCTACCGCCCCCCTGGAAAGCTCCAGTGCCCACTGGGGGGCTGTACCGCCCCATTTGGGAACCTATGATATAGACAAAACAAAAATGTTCTGGATTTTTTTTTATCAAAGTCAAAAACATAGAAGAAAAATATTTTTCAATTTCTAATTTTTTTATACTTAATTTTTAATTTTAATTAAAAAAAAATTTTAATGACCGCCATTTTGAAACAAGGTGGCGGTTGATGCTGTTCAACGTACTCGGTCGAGAAATTAGTACGTACTATGTACACAGCAAGTTTCATTCAGATCGGTTCATAAATACGTCGTAAAAAATTAACATTTGCTTGCTAAAGTAATTTAAAAAATAAAAGTAGCTAGTGACAAGAGTGCCACAAATGGTATTATAATCGACTGACGTCATATGAAGTTCCAGAAAACTAAAATTTACTTTTTTATCTCATGCTGGATGATGATGTCTTTATTAAATCTGCTAATATTACACTATCTTTGATAAAGCGACTGACTGTTTTCTGGTTCATGGAGTTCAATTGCACGTGACCTATTACGAAATAACACATTTGGAAAGCAATAGTAAAGTTGAAATAGAAGAAATGTTTTACGATGAGGACAATGATTTTATAGTGCTTAAAGTTGGTCATAAACTACCGGTAGGGAGATATGAATTGCATTTTGAGTACGAAAGTCCATTTAATGAGTCTTTTGAAGGGTTGTATAAAACTTCTTATGTAAATCCTGAAACTATGGAAGTAAAGTGAATATTTTAAAGATTCTAAATAATTTGAGATAAAGTATGTTATAGTTTGAGCAATTTAATTGAGTTTACAGCTATGATGCTATAAATATTAATAAATTTAAGAAAAATATTAAAAAAAACAGAATGTATAGTAAAAGACATTATAGGAGTAGAATACACTAAATTATGAAAAATTAAAAATTCACTCAAATTAATGCTTTTCGGACAAATTTGTCCATAAAAAAAAGTTATATATATATATATATATATATATATATACATATTAAGAATTTTCTTAGAAAAATCAAAAGCTATCATTTAATAATCTTGAAAATTAGATGACTGAAAGTTTAAAATTTCGTCGAGAATTATGATTTTTTATCTTTTTAAACAATGAACATTTGCTTCCTACAATAGTTAAAAAGAAATAAAAGTAGCTAGTAACAAGAATGCCATAAATGGTCATTAATTGTAAACAATTGACTGTCCAAAATAAATTTAAAAACTTCTTTTATACAATAATTTCTCTTAATTGGGTCTACTTTTAACCGTTGCCACCCTAGCTTCAGTGTCCTTAAGATTTTAAAAAATGGGTATGAATACCATTAAAGAGTTAAACAGCACTTTTCTGTCAAGTCGCAATCGTTCAAGTATGTCATTTAACTATGGACCCGATTTCGGAAAATTAATCCTGAAATCAGATTTACCTTAACATAGCGCACTATTAACTAAAAACAAAATTATAAATTCCTAGGTTTTTTTTTTTTTTTTTTTTTTTTTTTTTTTTTTTTTAAATATGCATTAAAATTTTACTTTCTCATATTTTTTTCTTCTAATGAAAGGATTTTTTTAAAGCCATAATACCATTGTACTATTTATTTTATTTATTTATTTATGTGCGTTTTTGTGCATACTGCTTTCTTTAAAATAAATTTTATCTGCTATGTTCTCGCATTCTAAAAAATTGTTTGAATGTTTAATGCATGCCAGACTATAATTTTTCTTATATTATTCTTAATAAAGTTTCAGCAGTGCTAATTATAAAATAATTTTACTTCTTGCAGACCCTTAGCAACGACACAGTTCGAGACTATAAAGGCTAGGAAGGCTTTTCCATGCTTTGATGAACCAAGATTCAAAACTACCTTTAACGTTCGAATTCGTCATGATACGAAACATTTTGCATTATCCAATATGGAAGCAATAGTAAGAATTTAAAATTTTATTTATCGAGTTCTGAAACGAGCATAAATTTAGTTTACTGTATATATTTCGTGTCAATTTAAACAGCAAACACCGAAATCTATCTAACATATAAAATAACACTTTATGTCTCAAATTAAGAATTAACGAAAATTTAACCTTTTAAAGCTTTTTTCATATCGTAATGAAAATATTTCAGGAGATTTGCATACAAATGTAATTTCTTTTTTAAAAAAATCATCTATCAGAATAATTATACTAGATAAATATTTATAAGGATTTTAAAGAATATTTAAATTAATATTTTTTATTTCTTCAATCTTTACAAAAAGAAAGTACTGGATTTGTGAAAAAATTCGACTTCCGGTTTATGATGGATTTATGCATTTTAGAAGGTCCTGAACACGATTTGATGGTTTTTAGAAAATGTCTGTCTATGAGTCTGTAACTCTGTTATTCTGTGAATATGTATGTGACAAAAATTTTGTGGGTGCTCTGTCTCAAGAAATAATTTACGAAATTCACAAAACTTTAAATTCTGTTAGATCTTGATATAAATTGGAGCTAATTAGTTGTTGGGTGTATAGCGCTCAACAGGTAGCGCTGCTATGTTACAGTATTCACATTTACGACAATAACTCAATCTCAAGAACAAATAAGCGGATTTTCATAAAACTTTAGATTTAGTTAGTCCTTGATATAACATGGTACTGACTAAGTTTTAGTGTAAATCACTCAACTGGTGGCGCTGCCACGGTGCATTATTCGTGATTATCGCAATAGCTTTATCTCAAGAATTAATGTACAAATTTTTCTAAAACTTCAAATTCAGTTAGTCTCTGATATAGATTAACGTTATATAGTGTTTAGTCTAAATAGCCCAACAGATGGCGCTGCTATGCTGCATTTTCTCAATTTCACATTAGCTGTATCTCAAGAACTACATGGATTTTCATCAAACGTCAGATTCAGTAAGTATCTAATGAAAAATTGATTTTGATTATTTTTTGGTGCACATCACTCAACATGCGGCGCTGTCATACAGATTTTTTTTTTTTTTTTTTTTTTTTTTTAAGATTTTGCAATAGTTCTATCTTAGAAACAAGTGCATGGATTTTCATGAAACTTCAGATTCAGTTATAAGTTGACTTAAGTCGTTGCTGATTATAAATTGCTTCTATTTTCGGATAAACCATGTAACCGGTGACGCTGCTATGCTGCACAGGAAGTATTAACATGCATAAAATAACTTCGAAAAGTATTAATATGCATAAGATAGAAGAAATTTTTGGGATTGCCCATCTGACTAGTTTTAATGTTGTTTTTCTTGGAGGGAGACGGGGAGAGAGAACACCTACAATTTTTCTGTTGCATACAGACATATAGTCACACTTATAAATATAAGAAAGAATAGAAAAAAGTAAAAATGTTGAATTAAATACAAAATGCAGTACTTCAGCTTAAAATATAGTAGGAAAACAGATGAAACAAGTCTTTACAGGTTTGCTGGTTTTATTGATTTAACTCAGTAAAACCAGTTACTTTCTGCTGACAAACTATGTTCATATACTTTTTATTTTATATTTGGTATACTGTATTTAATAATTATATTTGTATAAAATATCAAGTCTATGAACATACTTTGTCAGCAGAAAAGTAACTCATTTTACTGAGTTAAACCAGCAAATATGTAAAGTCTTACTTCATCTCTTTTTATAGTGTATTTTAAGCTCAAGTTCTTCATCTTATATTGAATTCAACATTTTTACTTAAGAAAATATTATATTCGTGAAAAATTTCGATTGCCAATCGAATTCTATTTTTGATGAGTTATACTTTTTAGAAGTCCAGAATGGGATTTGACTGTTTTTACAAAGTGTCCGTCTCTGTGTCTATTTGTATTTAAGGAAAATTTTGGGTGCTCTGTCTCAAGAACTAATGCTAGGAATTTAATAAAACATTATATTATATTAAACTTTAAAATAAATTGGCGCTGAATATGAACGTAAATTACTTAAAGGTGGTTTTTAAATAAGCTATGCATTTTTACACTGAACTGCATTCATTTTTCTAAGAAATGTTTGTAACATATCGATAAAATGATATACAGGGCCACGCAAAGAATTGGACGCATAGACACCTATAAATGATAATTTCTGAGAATATAATTTCAGTTGTTTTAAGAGTGTTTTAGTTTAAAATAAATTTTAACTAAATACTGACGTGTATAAAGGTACTAGGTAAATTATAGGGCTGGACAAAAGTATTCAAGTATTTTTCCATCTATTAGTATAAATTGCTGAAAGAATAAATTTCAGTTTACTAGGCATTTTCTTGCTAAACTAAATTTTTCCATTATATCGTATATATATCAATCGACAGATCAAATACAGAGCTGTTCAAAAGTATTGGAATACATTTTGGCTATAAACAGTAACCTTATTTAACTAAATAACGAAGTTTTGTTAAAAATTTCAAAAAGTATTGAAAAGCGCTTCATAATCTCTGCTTAACTGCTTAACGTATGATTTCTCTTACTTGTTTAAATTTGATTGAAGTTTTTTATTTATTTATTTATTTATTTGGGGGGTTACACTTTTTTTAACCAAAAATGATAGTGGCAACAATAAAACAAAACGATTAAAATTGAAAAAGTATGGTGGAATCGCATTACTCATCAAGCTCTGATAGCCTATACTTAAAGAAAATGATTAAAGTAATTATGAGCAAATGAAAAATTTCAAAAGAACGCTGCCTTTGATTCACCGTTTGCTTCCGAGTTTCTTGACGTGACTAGAGTAGTCTCTTAAAATAGTCATTGCACTTCTTTTTTTCCAGCTTAAAATCTGCTCCGTTCAAACAAGGGACTTCTCTTCAATAATCTGTGCAGTTATTTAAATTGGATAACCCTAGCAAAATGAAGATGATTGCATTAACCCTAAATAATTCTATTATTTTTGACTACTTAATATACGTTATACAATCTTTATACTCGTTTTCTTTCCTCTCAAGAATGTTGCAAATTTAGAAGATGGATTACTTGAAACAACTTTTGAAAAATCTCTGCCAATGGTTACCTATTTGCTTTGTATTGTTGTTTGTGATTTCAAATTTAAAGAAACTATAACAAGTAAAGGAGTAAAGGTAAGTGCATTTTTTGTAAAAGATTGTAAAAGGGTTTCCCTTTTTTATGTGTTTCACATGTTTCAAAATTTATGCAGATTTTTTTATTAAAGAATTTTGGCAGCATATGTATTGTTGTGTTATAAGTTTAATTCTTTTTTTATTATGAGTTATGATTTAGGTATTGTGAATTATAATGATGAATGTATATTATCTATGTACAAAATATTTGTCCTGACTGACTCATAATAACGCACAGCTCAAACTGCTGGATCTAGATTACTAAAATTAGAAGAAAAATACTTTTGATGACATAGGCGCGAATTGAGAAAAAAATTTTGAAAAACCGCTCTTCTTTTCTAAAGACTAAAAGGTAGGAGCATGGAAAATTTTAAAGCATTTCGCCATACTTTGGCACTCATTTTAGGCAGGAGATTGGAAATTCAGAAAATAAATCTACTAAACAAGTAATTAAATATATATTTCAGATTTTAAAGATTCCCCTTAAGAGAGTTGAAGAGGGAAGGATCGAAAATTTTAGAATATTTGCTATATCACAGCAGCAGTTTTAGGAAGCAGCAAGAAATTCAGGAATCATCCCGGTTGAAAATTATTTTCTCGACATGGCCAACTCTGTCCAAAAATCGGTAAAATTTAGCTTGGAACAAAAGTTTTTGCTAAAAAGCATGTACTTTTAAAACGCCATTATTTTACACTTAAACATTAAAATTCATTATTTTTAAAGAATTGTAGATTTCTAGGCTTATAAAAATAGAGTTAAACGCATAAAAAAAGAACTTGCCTATTTCGGAATGTTCTTTTAAACTGAAAACTGGAAATTTCTTTTAAATTGTTCATCCATGCAATATGAATATAATAATACCAGAGATTTCTTTATAACATATTTTTTTCTTTTTAATATTTTCTTCTTCCGTCTTAAAAGATTTTACTTTTATAAATACCATTTTTTGAATTTTTATGTCTCCATTACATGGAATATGGATTAACAATATTAATGATAACTGAAACATTTACATACAGAGACAACAAAAGACAACAGACAAAGAATCGTTAAAAACATAAATATCACAGCCTGCGGCACTTCTGCATGAATGAAGATTATAAACATAAAAAAAGACTAAGTTTTTTTGGTTAGAACTCTTCCGTAAGAGTAAAAACCAATGTTCTATAGAAATTAACTCGAGCCGAGCTGGGTTAGGGCCAAAATTTTAATTTTTTTCGGTGGGGCCGGGCTTGGTCAAAAATTTTAATTTTTACAACGGGCCGGGTCGGACAAATATTTTTTTCGTTCGGCCAGGCCAGACTGAATTTTTTGCCGGACCTGGACCTAGAAATTTCGCCCCATGCAGACCTAGATCGGGTGACGCTATTTTTTTTCATCGCAGTCTATTTGACTTTAAATGTTTCGAATTCGGGTCAGAATTCGGGTCATGTCTCGAATTCGTAAGGTTTTGACTTTTTCGGGTCAGGTTTATATTATCCAAATTTTTCAATAAAAAAAAAAAAAAAAAATCTGAATAATTTTGAAATGAAAAAATGAAAAGGAGACAGATTTTGGGTGATTACTTTGGTTGATTAAACTTTTTCAAATTAAGTCAAACGGAGTATTGTTTATTGTGTATTTTACTTTTAAATTGGTTGACACCATCAGCAAGTCGATACGATCATTCTTTACAAAGTTTGGAAAGGTTTTATAGATGGTTTGTGATGCTGAGTCATGAATGGTTTTATGAATACAAAAAATATGAATACACATATTTTGACTAATTTAATGTCTTTAAAACAAAAACTGAAATGATCCTGATTTTGATTATTGCAATTTTGAAGACATTTAAAAAATTTTAGATTATTTGATATGATATAAAGAAAATGTTTTGAACGTAAAAGAAGCGAGACAGAACTGTTTTCAATCATAAAGTTATTTTCGACTTTGTATTCATAAAAACTACCATAATTTTGTAATGAATGATCATATTAACTTGAAAATGGTGGCATTCGATTCAAAAATTTAAAAGTACATACATAACAATATCCTACATGTCCTATTAAAAATTCCTGAATTTTCCCCCCTCCCTGCGTTAAAAATGCTTCCTCTCCTTCATCTCCGCCCAAAAAGGTAAAACAACTTTATTTTGGGCGGGATCTTATCGGATTTTCATTTCTAGAGCCAAAAGAAATTCCTTTCAAAATTTTGGTGAAAAGCTGTGAGCTCTTTGACCTTTTCAGTCCTGAAACAAATATTATAGGGGACTACAAAAAACAGTTTAAAATTACTATAAAACGTCTCTAAAGATGCATCATTCTATATATCAATGCTTATGATATGTATGCATTTTTTTTAAGTCTACAGATAGTTTTAATATTTCTAGAATCATTTAAATTAATTTAAAAGGTGTTCTTTAGAGTCTCATGCAGACATCAGGACTGAGGAAGTTGAGAAAAAATCCTATTTTACCTGTATTATTAAGAACTTTTTATTAATTAAATGAATCATTTCAACAGCTTCGAGTGTATGCTGCCCCACATCAGCTTGCGGGAGTGGATTATGCTTTGGATTTTGGAAGCAAGGCGCTGGACTATTTTGAAACGTACTTTGGGGTTCACTTTCCTCTAAAGAAACTTGGTAAGACTCCTATCACAAAAAAAAAAAAAACATACAGTGAAAATCCAATTATTTATTCTATATATTTCGGACACAATTCGAATAAATAGGACAATCAAAAATAAAAAAAGGATTATGCTGAAAAATAAATACATACCTAAAACCATTCTTGTTCAATACTATTTATACCGGAGTAATATGACACTTTTTTAAAGTTTTGATTTCTGTATATTTTATTGGTAGTTTTTAATGTAAAAAGCATATAAAAATCTTCAATGAATCAAAAAGGTTTGTAATTTTTTCAATCTATAAATTGCAGATGAAAAACTATACATCGAAATCTTTTAAAAGGGGACATTTGAGAATAGTAAAAATATTGTCAATAAAGTTCGAATTGTTTTATACAACTTTTAATTATCCTACATTTTGGTAATAATAATAATAAACGGTAAATGTGTACATATGTGTATGTATAGACATTTAGTTAAACATTGGCACTGAATTTCATTTCTTTATGTAAATTGTAAATAGCGAAATAGGTTTATCCGAATGTAGATTTCGAAAATTCCAATTAAATATATACTTTAATGTTACTGTACTTTTCCAAATACGGTTTTTCTTTTCTAAAATATTTTTAAAACAAATATGATTTTCTTTACATAAAAATACTTTTAATAATTTTCCGTTAAATGCAGTTTGTCAGAATTTTCATAATTGATGTTCTGGATGACTAGAGTACAGATAATTGAATTACCCTTAGGTAACAAAAGTCATGGTATACCCTGCTAATAGCGTGTGGATCCTCCGTTTGCCCGGCGAAGTGCTGCAACACGACGTGGCATGTACTCCACGAGTCTTTCGAAGCCCTTTGGAGAAATATTGAGCCATGCAGCCTCTATATACATCCATAATTCTGAAAGTGTTGCCGGTGGAGGATTTTGTGCATGAACAGATCTCCCAATCATGTTCCATAAATGGGCGATGGGATTCATGTGGGGCGATCGCGCCGGACAAATCATCCGCCGGAATTGTCCAGAATCTTATTCAAACCAATCGAGAACAATTTTGGCCCGGTGACATGTCGTATTTTTAGTCTAGAAAATTCCATCATTGTTTTGGTATAAGAAATCCATGAATGGTTGCAAGAGGTCTCGCAGTAGCTGAATGTGATCATTTCCAGTTAACGATCGGTTCAGTTTGATCAGCGGACCCAGTCCATTCCATGTAAATACAGCCTGCATCATTATGGAGCCACCACCAGCTTGCACAGTGACTTGTTGAAAATTTGGGTCCATGTCCTCATGGGGTCTGCATCACACTCGCACCCTCTCATCAGCTCTTACCAATTAAAATCGTGACTCATCTGACCAAGCAACTTTTTTCCAGTCGTCTACGATCCAATTGATATGGTTACGAGCCCAGGAGCGCCACTGTTGTGATGTAGTGCTGTTAGTAATGGCATCCGAGTCGGTCTTCTACTGCTATAGTCCGTTAAAGCCAAATTTTGCCGAAATGTCCTAACGGATACGCCCGTCTGACGTCCAACATTCATTCCTGCGGTTATTTCATGCATTGTTGCTTGTCTGTTTACAATGATAAGTCTACGCACATGTGGTTGGTCGCGATGACCACTGCGTTGTCCATGATGGGAGGTTATGCCTGAATTTGTGTATTCTCGGCACACTATTGACACTGTGAATCTCGGAATGTTGGATTCCGTAACGATTTCCGAAATGGAATGTCCCATGAGTTTAGCTCCCATGAGTTTACCATGAACTAGCATGCCGCGTTCGAAATCCGTTAATTCTCGTCGTGTGGTCATAATCACATAAACAACCTTATCACACAAAGCATTTGAACACAAATGAAAGTCCTGCCCAGGCACTGACCATTTATACAATTTGTAAGCGACACTACTGCCATCTATATACTTCCATATTGCTATCCCATGACTTTTGTCACCTCAGTGTATATTAGATAACTAGGATATAATACGGTATTAGTGCACATACCTACTATAGCCATACCTAGTATTGATTATACAAATTCCAATTATTTGACACTTACATTGATAAAACAAAACTGTAATTGCTAACATTTTTCTAGGAAACTGAGATTTCTAGAATTTTTTATGTAGCGACAATAACAAAAATTCATGTAACAGGTGCACGTTTGCACTGAAAATCCAAAAATTCGTAATATTACTAAAAGCTTTATAGGAAACCTTGATGCCTAGAACATTTTATATAACTGTAATTTGAGTTACAAATAAAATTTTAGTAAGATTGTGGTAATTTTAGTAAATTTTTCTGTAAAGCTAAAGATTTCTGTAGCGTTACAAAATATAATTTTGTAGAATCTTTTACTGTACAATGAACGGATAAAATTTTAGTTAGCATACAGATTTCTATAAAGTTATATGTAGAATTACAGATTTATTTGTTTTAACAGAGTACGGAGCAAGAGTTATGTCGAAAATTAAAAATCATTGTATAATCTGGAAGAAATTATCAGATGCATTTTAGACGTTTAAGACGCCACACTACTGACAGAAAAAAACCCGTATAGTAATATAAAGTTTATGGAGGCCATTCTTTTCAAATATCTCGCTCAAATTTTAATATTTTGACGATTTTTTTTGCATATAGCTGAGGACGTTCCACAAATGACCTAGTTTTTACTTTTTCAGATTTTTTTTTAATTACTTTAAGTGTCAGAACCGGTTTGAACTTTCTATGAAACTGAAACTATCCTAATATAAAAAGAATATAGCCAAAATTGAAAAAGTTTAAAACTAAGCCGGTTGTGGATCGTCTTCAGCTATCTTATGCAAAAAAATCATGTCAAAATATTAAAATTTGAGCAAAATATTTTAAAAGAACGGCAGGCTTTATATTATCAACCGGGTCTTTTTCAGCCAGTATTGTGGGCTCTTAGCTGTTATTAGATTTACCATATAGGAAGTAAAATATACCTATTATTATAAAATAAACTAAGTATTATATTATAAAAGGAATATAACAAGTAAAATTAAGAAAAACTTAAATGAAGAATTTTGAAATTACGCACCTTTTATTTTTAGAGATGCAATTCTGCTTCACTTTTATTTATAATTTGCTTATAGAAAACTTATGGATTATACTCAATAGAATTGCTTACATTAACCTCTTCAGGCCTGGTGTATCCTATACACTGTAAAAAAATCTATGAAGTTACTAAAAGTTTTCTAGGAAACTGGGATTCCTAGAATTTTTTATGTAACGGCAACAGTAAAAATTCATGTAACAGATACAGATTTACATTGAAAATACAAAAAATCTGCGAGGTTACTAAGAAACTTTTAAGAAACTGAGATTCCAAGAATTTTTCATGTAACTGCAACCCTGGTTACAGATAAAATTTTGTAGAATAACTGTAATTTTACTAGACTCGTTTGTTAAGTTACAGATTTCTGTTAGCTTTAAAAAATTAGTTTTGTAGATTTACATCTTTTCCTGTACAGCGTACAGATAAAGTGTTAGTAACTATACAGATTTTGGCAACTTTACATCTGTAGGAATACACATTTATTTTTACAGTGTATACGCATTTCTACAATTTTTTTTTTCACCTATATAAATAATAATTGAAAAAGAGAAATTTGTGTGAATGAAACCGAACAGATAGCAGAACTAACAAAATAGCAATCTATTTCGCATTTTTTTAGCGCACTGCGTGTTATGTAAAAATGGCTTGCAGAAGAAATGTATGAAATGTACAAAAATTTAAACGTAAATAATTTTATTGTGCGTTAAGATACCATTTGTAGAGTCCATTAGTAGTGATAAAATAAATATTAAATATACATTTATTTTAGGTTTTTCAATGTTTTTTGAATGCAAAAATGTAAAGTTACAAAATTAAATTTAACAATAAAATTAAAATTTCTTTTTTCGCTGTTCAACCTTTCATAGTTATAAGTTTGTTAATATAAATCCATTGCTGAAATTTTAAAAATTACATAAATAGATCCTGAGGTCTGAAGAAGTTAATCTTTTTTCTAATTTTTCAAGTCATTTTTGTTACTAAAAAGAACTGGAATATGCACAAGCGCTTGCTAGCTCAAATTTTTGATAAAATTTTGTATTATTACAAAAATGTACATCATAGTGAAATAATTTATGGTGCAGTATTACTGTAGTACAGAATTTAATTTTTTTACCATTGCACTTTTCTGTAACTGATTGTTAAAAATTAATGCATTTCTATCCTGAATTTCGAAAAACAGCCATGGGATTTCTTATTAAGAATACGTGAGAGATGTCGGATAACTGTGCGTATCGTATAATGAAGGGTCACGTAATGAAAAGTGGTATACAATAATAGTGGACATCTGTATTAACGCAAGTTAGATTGTTAAAATTCTAGTAATAGTGACTCTCTTATTTTGAAATTTATATTGAACTCTTATTTGTTTCAGATTTTATAGCCATCCCCGGCCTAAAACCGGGGGGAATGGAGAACTGGGGTTTAATAACATTTGAAGAGAAGTTTGTGCTCATTTCTAACGATTCTTCTGTGTCTGACAAATTTCTAGCAGCTGGCTTCATTGCTCATGAAATTGCTCATATGGTAATAAATTTAATACTAATACTTTTTTCGTTTTGATATTATGGACAACTGTGCAAAAGGCTTCGAACAACCATTTTCTCTCTTTTAGTCCAAAATATTCTGCGTTTCTTTACATCTCTAAGACACATTACAGATCACATTTTCAAATTCTTCGACGAGATGTCAAAAATTATTACTCTGCATTTTCTTTTCCAAAGGTTCTGAGGTTATCATCAAAAGAGAGGAGCTTAATTAACAAAGAAAGGGGAAGAGATAAAAATGTCAAAGATTCTCCTTATTCACTGTGTCGGACAGAAGACACCCTTCGTCAAGCAAACCGAAAAACGGGTCACTGTCGCAGAATGTTATACGATCCTGATTGCACCTTATGGCCAAACCAGACCTGACCACTTTAAAGTTCAACTGAATTCCTGTAGCTCCTTTTTTTTCTCCACTTGCAGTTTACTGACAATAGAAAACGGATGAGATACAATGGTCAGGGAGTTCACTATCTTAACCCTACTTAAGGGAAAGATTCCTGTCTTACACTTGGATTGAAGTTGAACCACAAAAATCAAACGCGCCGTGTGGGGACATAAAACGGGCCGCCTTAGTTGAATTGAAAGTATTGCAGTCTGAATGCAGCCTTAAGACTCAGTTCAGACACTTGTTTTACCACCTTTCAACACTTTTTTAGGAAATCTATTCTTCATCACTCTTCTGTAGTTTATTCACAAAAGGACGGGGAGAGTCAACAATTCAAATGAGGTGCGAAGATAACATCAATTTAAAAGTTTTCCTTCTGTAGGTTGTCTGTCAGTTTCCTTCTAAACTTCCGAGCAGACGTATATTTTGCCCAATTTCATCTGAATTCGAGGAAATCCTTTCTTCTCCTCCCTTCTGCAGTTTATTAACAACAAAAAACGGGGATACCACAATGGTTCAGGAGATAATTATCTCAACTTGCTGGGAACGATCCCCGTCCTACAGTTGGATTGAAGTTTTCCTTTCTTGACATGGAAAAATCATTAAGCATAAAACACACCACCTGCGAACATAAAACATGCCGACTTCTAACCGCAAAAAGTAGTTGTATTTATCCGCATCTTAAAACTACTAAAGATGAAAAGCACCGCGTGACCAATACCACGGCCAGACTTCATGCGCTGACGCTTAGCGGCCTTTTCAATTCATAGGATTTCATGGAAACACTCCGTAATTCACGATCTAGCTAGAGGGCGCCACGTAACCTCCTCAAAAGCGAGTAGAAAACTCAATTCAGTACTAGGGCTTTGCTATATTTAATCGTGTTTATAATCGTGCTAGCAACAAAAATCGCTAACATAACATGCCTATAGTGTGATACAATTGCAGACTTAATAAGAAATCAATTGAAAACAGTACATTGTATAGCAAAACATCGGCGTAAAATATTTTTATTTACATACAAATAATGTTCTACAGCATAAAGAGAGGCTTTTAATAAAAGTTACGATATGTTTACGGAAAAAAGGAATTGTTATTAAATTAATCATTTTAATATTGAATACGTAGAGTTTTATTTATTTTAATTTGGTGGAGAAATGTGAATAAATATGTAGATTTAGAACAAATATTATTCAACCACTGTTATTAAATTTCATAAACATAAACGAAACATACTGGAATTGACACATATATTTATCTACTAAATACGTAAATAACATATTAATGCATATAGGCAGTAGATATTAAATATTTCCTTTATATATTATGGTTATTAAGAAAAATGCAAAAAATATAAACAGCAGATATGGATTATATAAGTTCATCATACCTACAAGAACAAAACCGAAACCGAAACATAAATTCGTTATTCTTCCTATTTTCGGACGAAAACGAATACGAAAATGGCCCAAATATTTTTTTTTTTTAATAATTAATGCAAACGTAAATATACATAATTCTTAATTAGACGTATATAGAAACATATTTCTAACAAATAAATATTCATTTGTAGGGAAGAGTGGGATATTTTTTACAAAATTAAGAAAAACAACTTTGTTGATACAAAAACAAAACTTTCAATTTATAGAATACAAAATGAAACACTTTCTAATGTTCTTGAGCAACATAGAAAAATAATTTGCAGAAAAAAATGAAATTTAAAAAATTGCAAGTTTCTTTTATGTTGTAATATATGAAGTTATTGATACTATTCAGTATAACGTTCCATAAATACAGCGGCGTGCGAAGAGAAAATTACGCCTGGAGCAAGGTTTTAAATTAGCGCCCCCCCTCCACCAATCACCATTTCTCTTTGTGATAGGTATCACAAAATTGAAAAGTGTAAAAACACAATTAAAGTCCATTGAATACATATTTGTCTTTTATTTGAAACTTTAAAAGATTTAATTTAAAAAACCAAATAATATAAAAGAACATTGCACTTATATTTTGGCAAAAGAGACACAGTAAACATATGTGGAAACAACGTTTCTAACAGTATTGTATAACTACTTTTGGATGCCAAGAAAGAAGCAACATGCTATTTTGAGAATGCATGTTTTTTTTCACACAAATATCCCAATATATTTGTATACATAATTTTTCTACAAAAAAAAAAAAAAAAAAAAAAAAAAAAGAAGAAACAAACGACGATGGTAATATAAACTTGGCGCCCCCTCAATTTCCGCGCTCTGGGCGACCGTCCCCTTCTCCCCCCCGCTTCGCATGGCTCTGCATAAATACTATAATTATTACTACACATAAAAAGTCATTAATATACAGAAACTATGAAAGTATATGAAGGAAATTTGCTTTTAATTCTTGAAAAAATCTTTATTTCAAGAATCTTTATTTGCAATTAATGGTTATATATATATACACACACATTAACTTAAAATGTACAAAAGCAAAAATAACTAGTTAAATTTGATGAAGCCGAAACATTAGCATTTAAATAGCATTTTTAGCCTAGAAAATATTAATTATCAATTTCTGCAATACGTATATTTCAGTATTCCTGAAAAGCGCTAAAAAGGGCTGTTTTTTTAAATAAATTGTAAGAGAAATAATAAAAACAAACGTATATCTGATAACAAAAATCGCGGGAATCCGGGAATTGAGGAGGTTACCTAGCGCCCTCTCTCGGCAAAAATCCTCCGCAACTGTTTCCTCCAAATGCATTGAGATTTTGCGAATTGGGAAGGCCGCTATGAGATCAGTCCGGTCGTGCCAATACAAAAAGGTTGGCAGTTGAAAATAGCAGAATAATATGCCTATTCGGAGCTGAAAACTGGCATACTGCGGTCAGCTTCAGTTAAACTTTTCCTTTCAGGTCAGTCTTCTGATGCTTGACTACAGGAGAGATAATATCCTAAACATTGTTATCACCAACCCTTCGTATTGTTTGTCTACAGAACCTTTGGGGAGAAATATCAAAGAAGAAATATACGGCTTTTTGAAGCAGATTTTTGAAAAAGTTGCCTGTACGGATTCACGCCTGTGCCATCTTGCTTATCGCTTCATTTAGGGGAGGGGGGAGGGCAGGCGATCGGGCTTGTATAGCATGGGTGTCTAATCTTTCGAAATCTTTGGGCCACATTAATGGCGAAACGGCTGTTGCAGTCCTCACTTCAGACACAAAAAATTGTGTTAAGTTGCACATAAGCTGTATTACGGAAGGCGAACCTTTTAGACGGGTACCGAAATTTTCAAAGAAATAAATAAATAACAATAATTCACGTGATCGTCACGTGCCGACAACTAAACATTTTAAAATATCAAATAACTAGGGATTAAAATTACTTAAAACTTTTTTGAAGGGATATTTTTTTTTTTAAATATTGTTTTATCTTTTATTAGATGCCAAATAAAATAATTGATATCAGCTTCATACTTAGTTATTTTTAAGCGAATGCAAATGAAATTTGAGACATTTGATAAAAGGTTTTTTTCAGTTTTTCATATTAATGACTTTGAAAAATTATAAATCGCAGAACAAATTTTCAAAATGGCAAAATGGCATTTTGAAAATGGTCTTTTGTGTCACGAATTAAGCTCCAAGTTATCATGATTTTACCATCCACATTTTTGCTTATAAAACCTTATAGTTTTCTCTTTCTGATTATCCCATAACACTCACTTGGTTTGAAAATGTTTTAGTCAATACTTTAAACAACGCATTTTTGTTTCTGTAATTTGTATAAATAAAAACATATGCCGGGCTAGAGACAAAAGAATTTAAAAACTTCAATTACTATTGGCTTTATTAGACCTTATCAAATGAAGATGTTTTATTATTGTATTTAATAATTGTTGAAAAGTATTTAACAATTTGTGTGCAACCGCATGATTTTGCTCTCTCATTTATTTATTTATTTATTTATTTATTAGTTACATCTGGCTATCATAAAATGATCTTCATCATAGTTTTGTTCTAACCTTTTAATAAATTAAACTGCATCTCATACATAGTGTATTATTTAAATTTATTAATGTATTGTTTAATTACTCCACACTGTACTATTTTTACAGAAGATCGTTTGCATTTTATGGAAAATATTTTCACAGTTAATTTCTATGCATATATTCTGCATTTCTTAAAGTTTTTTTTTAATGCATTGGATATATTTGGCTTTTGATAATTGTTCTGACTCAAAATTTTCAAGGTAGAATAAGTTTTCTCAGCGGTCAATTTTACCCCAGACCTCTTAAATTGCTTTCAAAAGTTTTTTTATTGTTCATGAATGACCTCTTCCTAATTCTCACTCTAACAAGCCAAATCCACAAAAATCCATGAGGAAAGCAATAGGTGAATTTACAATTATTTCTTCAAATCGAACCCAATATTCCAGATGGTGATTGTTTTTCGCAGTGCAGCTATGCTGAAGTTATTTATAAGCATGAATGTACTCTTTATCAGTATTAAGGTAAACTTTCTTGAAATTTTTTCTACGCAAATTTGCAATTTCTTCTTGTCAAAAATTGGTTCTAGAATATTTTACCGATTGTGGAGAAGATTCACTTTAGCTTCTAGAGATTTTTTTGTTGTTGTTTTGTTTTGTTTTGACCTGCAATTTACTTTTGCAACAAAGTTCAGCGCAATCTTTTCAGAAGCTTTTCTTTAAATTCGAAAACACATTTTGTGGAGGTTTTAAATTCCATTGATTAATTCAAATAAAGAACAACTTTTGTCACATTCATTTTAAAGAACTACTTTTGTCGCATTCATTTCAATAAAATCAAGCTTCATGCAGTAGTGCCACTAATTTCCATTTAGCACAATCTATGTGTTTGTTAAAACATGTGGTGGAAATGCCCTTAATAAATCTTGAAAAACTTCACAAATACATCAAAGAGGTATGGGATAAAATTGGCATGACGGCGCTAAGAAAAAATATATTATCATGAAAATTTTAAGCCAAAGCTATAGCTAAGAGTCAATGCAATTTCCATACAGAAAAAAAAAATTCTGAAATGCAAAATTTACGCTTACAGTCAACTGTAAAAATCGTTCCTATAAAGTGAAAACGGCCTTACTTAATTTATTTTTTAATGTTACTTAATTTTTTAACATTAATTATAATTTGATTTCCTATGTTTCTATTTTATATCATATTTAGTGGTTTGGTGACTTGGTGACTATGACGTGGTGGGATGATCTGTGGTTAAACGAAGGGTTTGCAACATATATGGCTCAAAAAGGAATACGCCATGTCGAGCCGAAGTTTGATTTAGTAAGTAAAACATCTACCCTTATTCTATCTAAAATAAAAATTAAATATCCAATTGTCTTTTAACAGTTTATTATTTATTTATAAGACGGCGCACAAAATGCTATACATATGAAAAAAAAAAGTTTTTTTTCTTTTTAACACTTTCCAATAAAAGTTAAAAAGTGTTTATGATTTCGGTTTGTCTGGCTGTTTGTCCATCTGGCTGTCTGGCCATCTGTAGGCGCTCTAATTTCCGAAAATATACTCGGATTGCCCTGAAATTTTTAGACGTTTTTGATGTTCACCCAAACACGAACCCTATTGAAAATGAAGTTTCTATCATGATTAGTTTACCTGAAGATACAGTCAAAAGTTTACCGTTACATTACGGCCTATGAGAAAAAATCATTTCAAATCAATTTTAAAGATGTTATTGATGACTGAGGTATGATCACTGAGGCTTAATGTAAGTTATACGATATAGTCATGCATACGAAGTGCATAACATTTACAGGGACACACAAAAGATTTCAAATAGTAATATATTATTTCCGAAGTACTGTATATGTATCCGATGATGGCAGCTGGATGGATGAAATGCATTTTAATTACGATACGCGCTTTTAAGTTTTGCTAAATCTATGCATATTATACGGTGTCTATAAATGCTATATTTGATATACAGGGCTACACAAAAGAGCTCGCAAATGTTACTCAATATGATAGTAAATTACTCAAAGGTGTTTTTTAAATAGGTTATGCATTTTCACACTAAATTGCATTGAGCTTACTAAGAAATGTCTGTAGAATATAGATAAAATGATATACAGGGTCACGCAAAGAACTGGATACATAGTAACCTGTGGGTGGTAATTTCTGTAAATGTGGTTTAAGTAGTTTAAAGAGTATTTTTATATGAAGTAAATTTTAGCAAAATACTTTCATGTAATAAAGTTGCTAGATAAACTACAGGGCTGAACAAAAGTATTCAAGTATGTTTCCATCTATTAGTATAATTTGCTGAAAGAAAATTTTCAACTAGATAGGCGTTTTCTTGCAAGACTAAATTTACTTATTATATAGTATATATATACATATAAACCAACAAATCAAATACATGGCTGTTCAAAAGTATTGGAATACATATTTGGCTATGGACAGTAACACCTTATTTCTCTAGATAACGAAGTTTTGTTAATGATGTCAGGAAAAGTTCGAAATTGCTTAATAATCTATGCTTAAGGCATGATTTTTCTTACTTGTTTTTGTTTTAGAACGAATCTATTCACCATTAGAAGGCAAGAAGGCAATGGGGACGAAATTTTTGAGAACAAAAAAAAAGCCATTTCGTATAAATCATTTTTTTATTATTATTAAGTTGGTTTTTTTATGTATTTCTTATCCAATCGTCCTAATTTTTCTTAAAATTTTACTTGTAGAAATTAGTTAAAAGATGCCTATGATACAGGTTCTGCAACGCGAGATAACCCAGCAACCGTCATAAGGTTTCCAAATCCTGCGGTCCAGATTTTTTTTTTTTTTTTAAGTTAATATTATTCAACAATGTTTGAAAATGAATTAATTTTAACAAAATGAAAGTAACATATTTGCATTTATGATATGGTAAAGAGTATATTTTCAAGTCTATAAGTGAATTGTTCAAATATCTGTTTAAAAGTCTATATAAGATTTGTTAAAAGTTCCATTAACAAATCTAAATAAATACTTTGTTAATTTTTTTTTTTTTGTAAGATTGAAAGTAAATTATAAAAATCTTATAATAATCTAAGTTATAAAAATCTTCTATTAACAAATCTAAATAAATACTTTGTTAAGTTTTTTTTTTTTTTTTTTTTTTTTTTTTTTTTTTTTGTAAGATTGAAAGTAAGTTATAAAAATCTTATGCACAAATTACTATAGTTATCGTTCGGAATCAGAATCCTCAAAATGATAGGTTGATTTGAAAAATAAGATGGTTATTTCTATAATCTTGGCACATTCTATTATTTTTGAATAGAGAAATGGAGTTTTTTGCACAATGTTCAACCAGTGCTGTAGTTCTATAGTTCTGAATTTTCGGATATGGATAAGCAGGTTAATGTGCGTTCAGTTAGGTAATGAATAGAAATACAAGTTAGCCACATGTACAGAACGAAGTCTGCTGAATACCTCCTTCATTCTGGTTAACTATGTAAATTTCGTTGGATATTGTCAACCAGCGTCTATTTTGCATATACTCTATTAGTCTATTTTGCGTCTATTTTGCATATGACTCTATTAGTCAACACACATCGACTAATAGAGTATGTTACTTACATATTTCTGGATTGATACCACTTTTTTTAAATGTAAAATATCCTTGCTTTCGACATAATTAATATGTCATTAAATAAGATGAGTTTTACCATAAAAAAAGGTGTGTCTATTAAGATACGCGAATTTAAAAAAAAAAATTAGCATGCCGGCATCACTGTGGGCTAATATGATGACATTTTTATTCAGACACATTATTTTGTTAATAATTATGGATAACAAATATCATGATCAAACCTTCTTGTAAAACTTGTAATGTGATATGTTTGTGTGTTGTTTATGCATTATATATGTTACAGGCCAAACCCGATTTTAGGCCAAACTAGATTGGCCTAGTCCAAACTAGTCTATCCTAACGCCCATCGGATAAACTAGTTTTTCCTAGGCCAAACTAGTCTATCCTAACGCCCATCGGATAAACTAGTTTTTCCTAGGCCAAACTAGTCTATCCGAACGCCCATCGGATAAACTAGTTTTTCCTAGGCCAAACTAGTCTATCCGAACGCCCATCGGATAAACTAGTTTTTCCTAGGCCAAACTAGTCTATCCGAACGCCCATCGGATAAACTAGATTTTCCTAGGCCAAACTAGTTTGGCCGAACGGTCATTAGGATGAACTAGTTTAGCCTGCTATTCATTGGTTTGAATTAGTTTATCAAGGCCGAACTAGATTGTCCTAGGCCAATTCAATTTGGCGTGATTTTTTTTAATCTAAAGACCGCCACGGCGCCAACTTTCTAGTTTTGATCTAATTTAGCTTAGGCCAATGCAGTTTGACGGGATTTTAGCTCACAGACTATCAAAGTATGAGAGCTAATGTGCTCGCAGATTCTGTGTTTGTGTATGTAACCATGTACGTATGTATGTACGTATGTATGTACGTATGTACGTACGTATGTACGTAATGTGATAACTCCTGATAGAAATATCCAATTTGCTTCAAAATTTGGACATAGATTTATCCTGATAACGAACTTTCCTGATTAGTTTCAGGGGTTCATTATATAAGAATAAGGGAAGGGGAACGAAAGGCTAAACCGCAACCCCCCCCCCCCCAACTCCTTAATTTCGTTAAGTCAGTTTTCATGCAAAAGTATCAGATTTTATTAAAATTTTAGGTACAATATCAGTTTGATAAGGTACATCCATGATTAGTTGTGGGTGTTCATTGTTTACATATAAAGAAAGGAGGAATGGGGGGTAACACTCTTAATTTATGTAAATAGATTTTTCAGGGATAATTTACCGATTTGTTTCAAATTTTGGATGTAGGTTTCTTCTGATAAGGGGTTTACCTGATTAATTTTGGGGGTTCTGAGTTTAAATACAAAGATAGAGTGGATTATTTTTTCAATCTGATAGAAACTTTTGGTTTTATGAAAAGATTTTTAATTTTTAACAGATATTGGTTTTCACACACATCACTTCACGCGAAATTGTTCATATTAAAAAAGTAAATATCCGAATCCTTTTAAAAATAAGAAAAAGCTTAAATAAAGCATGACACTTGAAATTTAGGATACGGCAGGGAGGTAGAGTAAGGGGACGCTAGATTTTTTTTAAAAAGCTCAGCGTTTTTTTAAGTTTTAGCTGCTAATTAAATATTACCAATTTTGTGAAACTTTTTGAAACATAATATAACATGATGTTAAATATTTAAGAAAAAAGATGCCGCGTCAAATACCACTATTTTCTATTAGTAATTTTTGTAAAAATGTTAAATTCTTGAAACTTTGTGATAGTTTATAACATGTGATAAAAAATTGTATAAAAAGTCCCATTACGAAAGGGAAAGAGGGGGGGGGGGCAAACAAAATCAGGAAATATAGCAGAAATTCTAGGTTGATCTATTTGAAACTTTAAGATAGTTTATGACATATGATATATTTATAAAAATATATTTCGCATTTAATGCCACTATTGAAGAATAGTGATTTTTTCAAAAATCTCAAATTCTTGTTTTGAAGCACCGTGACATCGAGTAACATATCTACTGATAGATTCTTTAACGGAGTTTTCTTAAGGTACAGTTTTGTTAGTAATAAGGTGCGCTCCCTGGTGATGGAATGTGGAACTAATGCGAGCACCCTGGTGTTGGAATTTGGAACTAGTACAACGCGATTTAGGTATTTACGAATGTTGAATCGAAAGGAAAGAAACATGATGATAAATATTTAAGAAAAATGATTCCGCATCGAAATACCACTATTTTCTAATAGCAATTTTTGTAAAAAATGTTAAATTCTTGCCGGAACTTTTTGAAAAATCCGTAACAACGTCTTTCAAATTCTAATTCAAGCTGAAATTCGATGAAAATCTGTGTATTAATACTGTTTCAGATATTTGAATTATCGCAGAAGTCATAAAAAAAACTGGATAGAAGCGCTACCTATTGAGCCATTTACTCTAAAAACAAAAGAATATTAATTTCTATCAGGGACTAACTGAATTTGAAGTTTGATAAAATCCGTGAATTTTTTCTTGAGATATTGTGATAATCATGAATAATGCCACATAGCAGCGCCACATGTTGCACGATTTACTCCCAAAACTAAAAAGTACTTTTGTACTTTTTTATATCAAGGACTAACAGAATCTGGAGTTTCATGAAAATCCATGCATTAGATCCTGAGATAGAGCTGTTGCAATAATCACGAATAATACCGTATAGCGGCGCTACCTTTCAAGAGATTTACTCCAAAACTACAGAATACTAATTTATATCAGGGACTCACTGTATCTAAAGTTTGATGAAAATTCGTGCATTAATTCTTGCAACAAAACTATTTCAGGAATCGGGAAAATTGAGCACAACAACGCCACCTATTGAGTAATTAACACGAATACGTAAAAATATTTAGTTCATATCACGGATTTACTGATTCGGGAGTTTGATGAAAATCCGTAAATTAGTTATTGAAATAGTGTTAATGCAAATCAGTAAAAACGCACTTTAGAAGCGTCTGTTGAACTATTTACATGAAAAAGTAATCAGTATCGATTTATATCAGGGACTATCTGAATATAAATTTTTATTAAATTCCGTCTATTAGTTCTTGAGATACAGCTATTGTGAAAATTGTGAAAAATGCAGCATACCATAGCCATGTTGAGTGATATACTTCAAAATAAAAACAACACCAACTCATGTCATGGACGAACTGTATCTAAAGTTCGATGGAAATTTGATTGTATTAGCTATTAAGATAACGCTAATGCGTAAATCGTAATAAATGCCAAACAGTACTCCACCTGATGAACGGTTTACACCAAAAACTAATCAGCATCAATTTAGATCAGAGACTACCTGAATATAATTTTTTATTAAATTTCGTGCATTAGTTCTTCAGCCGCGTCCCCACAGACTGCGGCAGCGTATAGCAGGTGTGCTGCACGCGTACTGCCTAATGCGCTCTTCCTTTTCGAATGAACTTCGAAGCAAACAAAATTTAAATCGTAGCAAGCGTGCTGAGCACGCACCACCGAATATAACCCTCCTTTTCGAAAGAACCTCGAAGCGAACGAAATTCGAACCATATCCCCGCTGCCCACGCCAGTCCGATAGCGGGCGAAGCCAGCAAGTTTTAACTAAGCCACGTTATATTAGTTCCTCATTCCAACACCAGGGAGCGTATTCTATTATTAACAAAACTATATTTGAATGAAACTCCGTTAAACAACCTATTAGTAGATGTGTTACTTGAGGTCGCGGTGCTTTAAAACATAGAATTTCTGTTATATTTCCTGATTTTGTTCGCAACCACATCCTCTTTCACGCCGAAATGTAACTCTTTTTTTTAAATAAAATTATATCATATGCGATAAACTATCACAAAGTTTCAAAAAGTTCCAGCAAGAATATAACATTTTTACAAAAATTACTATTAGAAAATAGTGGTATTTCGATGCAAAATCCTTTTTCTTAAATATTTATCATCATGTTTTTTTCACTTCGAAGTTCGTTCGCTTCAACATACGTCCGTTTCAAGATTTTATATAAAAGAAGGGGCCCGATAGCGGGCGAAGCCGGCTGGCTTGAACTAAATCACCAAGTTCCAACACCAGAGTGCTCGCGTTATATTAGTTCTACATACGTACGAACATATGTACATACGTACGTACATGGTTACATACACACACACAGAATCTGCGAGCACATTAGCTCTCAGGCTTTGATAGTCTGTGAGCTAAAATCGCGTCGAATTGCATCGGCCTAGGCTAAATTAGATCAAAACAAGAAAATTGGCGCCGTGGCGGTCTTTAAATTCAATAAAATCACGCCAAATTGAATTGGCCTAGGACAATCTAGTTCGGCCTAGGATAAACTAGTTCAAACCAATGACTAGCAGGCTAAACTAGTACATCCTAATGACCGTTCGGCCAAACTAGTTTGGCCTAGGAAAATCTAGTTTATCCGATGGGCGTTCGGATAGACTAGTTTGGCCTAGGAAAAACTAGTTTATCCGGTGGGCGTTCGGATAGACTAGTTTGGCCTAGGAAAAACTAGTTTATCCGATGGGCGTTCGGATAGACTAGTTTGGCCTAGGAAAAACTAGTTTATCCGATGGGCATTAGGATAGACTAGTTTGGACTAGGCCAATCTAGTTTGGCCTAAAATCGGGTTTGGCCTGTAACATATATATATATATATTTAATTTTTTACATTATTTTACTATTTTAGGAAGATAATTTTTTGACAAGCGAGATGATAAATGCAATGCTTCACGATCGAACTGTCAACACACATCCTATTATTCAAACAGTGACAAATGCAAAAACCGACAGGTCATATGATGTAGCAATAACCTATTCGAAAGTAAGTTTATTAAATCGAAAACACCACTTACTGGATTTAAAAAAAGTTTTATCTTTTTTAATTTATACCATATTTTTTTAACTGAATTTGAAGTATTTAATCTATTGAAAATACGTATAAAAAAAAGCAAGATATAAGTTTACCTTCCTACTGGATTACAAATGATAACTTCTCAGGAAATCACATCAAGTTGAATTTTGCTCTATTTTTCTTATAACAATTATGTTAGCTAACTTTCTGAATTGATTTTTGGTTAAAACGTCATTTCAAAAGTACTTGAATGGATTGACATAGGGACACTGAGTGGGTCATAACCAAGGTTTTCGCTGCCCATCACCTTTGTGCCAGATATGTGATGTGAGAAGATGAAAGATGTTATTGAGAAACTGAATGCTTTTTTGTGATTTTTTTCCCTGGAACATTCACTTTTTTATTTTATTTAATTATTTGTTTTATTTAATATGCTATATCTAAAACCGAATTGAGTCGGTTTTTCTTTTAAAAAATTATTTAAAAACAAATCAGGTTTGGATTTTTATCTCACTTTGCAAATTATCTATAATATATTTGTTGTCTTAGTTTTTATTGCTGATAGTTTCACCCAATTAATTAATAAAAGCTCTAAAAATAATTTTAAAAAATCGTAACACGTATTGAAAAGAAAAATGAAGTGCATTAGTAAGTTTAAAAATCAATTTTGGAATCAATTTTTTTTAATCTATTGTTAGAATTATTTACATTTGACTATAGTTTTATTTTGATGGTTAGCAAAATTGCTAAGGTTATTCAAAAGTCAAATGGGAAGCCTGGTCACACCCAAATGACACGCAAATCAGGATATTACTGTATAACACATGTATTTATTTGACACTGTGTATTATCCTAATAAAGAAAGTCCTCAATTTGCAGTATTGTCACAGCGTGAAAAATATGTTATTGTCGAGAATTTCGGGGTATTTATCATTCGTTATGTAATTGAAAAAAACTAGTTATTCATAACCGTAACGCTAAAAAGCTCCTCAAACCACCTCTAAATTTCAAAGTTTGTACGACAGATTACCGTTCGAAATACTATAATGATCCTTAAATATGTTAATTAAACTGCCCGTAAGCTTAAAAAAAGATTTCTGCTTCATATTGTGATTGAATAAAAACATTTTATTAATTTGTCAAATTAATAGATCGTGCGAAATCTTCACAATGCAGTCTTTGAGTTATTTTCTGTTAAATCGTTTTATTAATTTATAATCATCGATTAAGAAAAATCAAAATCAAAAAAGATTTGTTTTAACGAAATTTCAGTGTACTATGTCCATTCCAAAGTTTATTAAAAAACATTTCGTGTAAAATCATTTTAATTGCCCATCGTTCTGCGTTTCGTATACTCATAGAAAAGTGAATGTCGACATCAAATATACAGAAAAGTATAATGAAAATTCAATACGCAATATTTATGCTGATAAAAAGTCCTATCCAGCGAATATTTTATTCCTCTTTGTAACTACATATTAGCTAAATTCAGCATGCAGTATTAAATGTGGGCAAACATCTGAATAATGATATCACATTCATTGTTGTACGCTATATTTTAACTGAGAAAAAAGGATGTTAAGAACAGAAATAATATAGATTAAACTCTTTCTAAGCCGGAATCGATAGGGATTGATAAAATTTTCCGTAGTAGACAACAGTCTGCCTTGGACAAAATTTACTCTATGCATATGGACTCGCACGGACTTGAAAAACTTTTTAAGTTAAACAGATATTTGTCATACACAGAGTCTGCCTTATTAGGAATTTACTGTATATGATTATTAAATCAGTTTAATTGCCCTGTAATTCTTTATAATTTACACTATTCTTTATTGAGATAACTTTGTATATATTCAGTGCAAATACTAGTCAATAACTTATACTTTAAAAAACTCACATTTAACTAATTATTAAACATGATTATATTTTAGAAAATTTCATTGAAAACCTATTATCTTTGGACAAAGAAAAGACTTTGGAATGTAATATTATCATAGTTTAGAAAGCCAAACAAATTTAAATAATAAAAAATATATATAAGAAATATTTCTTTATAAAACAATATGAATTTCCCAGTTGAATACTTAAATAGTATTTCGCTTAATTGATCAACAATTTTTATATTTAAATCTATGAAGGGTCAGGTGGGGAAATTATGACCAGGGGGTAATTATGACCACCCCTATATTAGAGAAAACTGTGTATGGTAAAACTTTATTTCATGCTTAGATATTACCTTCATAATGTATTTTTCACTTTATGCATTCTTTATTACTAGTCTGAAGCATTTTTGAGATCCAAATAGCAATTTGAAACAAAGTCTACCAAAATTTTTAATAAACGGATTTTTCAGTTTGAAATTACATATAATGATCTTAATTACCATGACAAACAAATGTATGTAGGTAAGTATAAAGAGAATGTATAGTGGTCATAATTTCCCCACTAGTGATCTTAATTACCCAAAACTTTTGTGATTATGTGCTTTTGATGGGGGTAATTATAAGCATCCTTTTAACTCATAAAGAAAAAGGACTATGAGAATTAAAACTTTTAAGAAGTGATCTCTAAGGAACAAAGTTATTTCCTATGTACTAAAAAGGCTATTTTTTCAAACAGAAACAAGTAAAAAAAAAAAATGTTGAAAAAGTAAAAAGTGGTAGTAACTTAACCTCTCCTGACCCTAATAGTTTTAAGTCGATTAAATTCATAGTGGTTCTTTTCTTTTAATATTTCTTTTAAAGAGAATTTAACAATGATGATATTTGATGCAAGTTTGATGCTGCATTTTGTTACAAATATCTTACTTCTTATTGTAATGAGTTTCTCATATAATTCTTATAGGGATCGTCTGTTTTAGGTATGTTAGAAAAACATATGGGAGATGATTTTAGAAAAGGAGTTTCGGTAAGATACATTTCTTTCATTAATTCTATACATTATGTTTTCTGTCCAAATAAATTACAGTGTGAGTTTTGAATGACTTACAATTTTGAAATGAAATAACTTTTCAGACGTTGCAGGTAATTTTTGCTTTCTAGTAAACATTTATTATTATTATTTTTTTATGAAAAGGATGTATAAAACGAATTTAAAGACTTAATGGATAAGATCTTTCGGTATCAGTCTCTTTTAGTAGTTATTTTGCACCAGTGTTACACTTGAAATCATCATAAGCAAAACCAAAGCTTTCAAATATTTTTCCTTTTTTTTTACAATTTCTGTAGAAATTTTAATATCACATGCTATTCGAGGACCAAAAATGCTCGAGCTAATGTTAATTCGATTGGAGCTTTGTTTCAAATTTCCCGTTCGCACTTTAATAAAGTTAAATATATATATAGACATAAATATATATATGCGTGTGTGTGTGTGTATATATATATATATAAATGCATAGGATACCTGAAGTTGATAACCTTTATAGTGCGTTTGTACTTTTTTGATTGTTCTATCGAAGTTTTTTTTTTTTATATACAAGTATAGAATCAGTTTCACAATATGTTCTATTATTTCTAAAAGTGGAAATGTCCGTATATATTTTAAAAAAAACTCTAACTATAATCGATAAATTAAACGCGCACAATAAACTTTATCGAATTTAAGTACCCTATGCATCAGAAAAAAATAAAAATATTAAAATGCGAAAGATAAATTTGTAAGAAAAGCTCTCATAGAATTAAAATTTGCTTGAAAAGATTTTTCCGTGACAGTGTAGTTCTTGAATCTGTTTTTGAATGTTGAAGACCGCGGAAATAATGCTGTATTGTCATTATTTTAAAATCAAACATTCAAATTAAGAAAAAATCGGACAAGCGCTTCTCGAACAATCTTAATGGTATTCTTTTTTAATGTCATTTTGAAAAAATAGTTTTAAATATTTAAATTTATGTTAACCCTTTGAGCTCTGGGGTATAAATTTCTTCAAAATTCCAAATGTCACACTGGCACCAGTATTTTGTAAGGAAAAAAACCGGTTAACGATAAACACGACAAAATGCATTAAACCTTTTTTAAGTGAATTTCATTAAGTTTTCTGGTGTCATTGTAACATTTTGGAATTAAAATTATATGGTAGAAAATTCTACCAGCAGAGCTCAAGGGGTTAAAGGAAATAAATTACATTGGTATATTTGTTTTTGTACTTTTGGATAATATTTTAAACTCTATAAGATACCAGAAAATTCAAAAATAATAAAATACATTTTTTTTTTCTAACAAATTGATGTCTTTTTTTTTATAGTGGTGCAATATTCTATCATTTCTTGGTTTGTTTAAGACAACAAATCGTATGTAAAAGTTTTTCACCATTTTATGGTTGGATCTACGGCAACACCAAAATTTGATTCGGAGTAGCACGAAATTTTTAACATTCAGATAAAATCATAAATAACCTATAAATTTATTTGAATAGGATAATTTATGTCAGTGTATTTGAAGTAATTTATGTAAATTCATTATAGGCTTACTTAGAAAAATACAAATATGCAAATGCGAAAACGAAAGACCTATGGGATGTACTTACAAATTCTTCAACAGAGGTAATTATTTCTAAGTTTTTATTTTAAAAAATAGGCAAATAAGGATGAGTGAAAAAAAATAACTCTATAATGCATGAATTTCATTTCTTCTTCTTTCCCATCTCTCCAACATGATTATGTTATTATAATATATGGAACAAAATATATTTAAATAAAATCTTACGTCAATATTATCCATAATTGTGAAAAAAAAGTATTTCAAGTGATTATTTTATGAACTGAACAACGTATTAAATAAAGTTTGAGCGAGAAAAAATAGTTACCCAACATTCTAGAATTAAAAGTCAGTTAAATTCAAAATTTTCTCCTTACAAAATACTATAAATATATACAGTGTCTCACAAAAGTGATGTAACACTTGTGCTTTATAAAAAGAAACTGCAATAAAATAAATAAACAAACATGTGCAAAAATTTTTTAGGTGTGTTTCATATTTAAAGTTAGTAACAATTATTACATAACATACATTTTGTCAAAATATTAAAATATTAATTTAGTAAAAATACAATTGTTCAGAACGGAGCAAAAAATGGCTCACATAAGTGATGGGACACTTACTTTTCCATCAAATATTTATCCAAAAATTTTACTTTTTAAAAGGTTTTAATATTTTGTTGGATTTTATTTTACTTTTAAAACATGATTTGATCTTTTTGGGATGGATTCGACTAATTTTTTTGTGATTTCTGGAGTGATTTTACCCTATTCTTCTTGAAGCACCGATTTTAGTTGTTGTTTTGAAGAAATGGTGTGTTTGCGAATTCTTGATTCCAATTCTTGCCAAATATTCTCTATGGGATTTAAGTCTGGAGATTGTGGTGGTGTTTTTATTATTTCAGGACAGTTATATAGCAGCCAGAGTCTAACGTTCAGAGCAGTGTGCTTGCGGTCATTGTCCTGGTAGAATTTAAAATCGTTATGAAAGTTCACTTTTCGTGCTGAAGATTTCAAATATTGCTTTAAAATATCATTATACTTGTACTGATCCATTATACTGTCAATAAAAACAAGATTACCAACTCCAGCGGACGACATGCACCCCCATACCATAACTCCTCCTCCACCATGTTTTACTGTTGGTACCAAGTTCTGTTTGCGAAATTCTTCCCTGGGTTTTCTCCACACCAAGATTCTACCGTCAGAACCAAATATATTAAATTTACTCTCATCAGCAAATATAACTTTATTCCAGTAATCAGAATTCTTATTTATGATTGATTTTGCGAAAGCTAGTCTGAGTTTTCTATTCTTTTCACTTACGAAGAATTTTTTCCTGGCTACTCTACCGTGATATCCAGCAGATCGAATTACCCTTCTAATAGTCTCAGGATTAACAATTATTCCATATAATGCTTGTAAATCAGCAGCAACTTTTGAAGCACTATTTCTTGGATTTTTTTAATATTTCGAACGATAATTCGCTTTATTCCATTGGATAGCTTTGATGGTCGGCCAGGTCTTCTTTTATCCTGAATCATATGATTCTTTTTATATCGTTTAATGATATTGAAAACTGTTGAACGACTCAAGTTAACTGTTTCAGCAGTTTTTCTAATAGATTTTCCACGTTCAATATGCAAATTAATAACTAATTTTCGAATTTCGGGCGAAGTTTCTTTTCGTTTAGCATTCATGGCTACACAGAGCTAAAAAACACAAAAATTCCAAAACAAACTGGAGAGAAATACTGCAGACGATTTTATAAATTATTGCCAATTGCTTTTAAATAAAAATAAAACCCCAAAAAATATTTTTATTGCTTATTTCAGGCGATTTTTGTTGCATATATAATGGCGTCCCATCACTTATGTGAGCTATTTTTTGCTCCGTTCTAAACATTTGTATTTTCATTAAATTAATATTTTAATATTTTGACAAAATGTATGTTATGTAATAATCTTTACTAAATTTAAGTATGAAACACACCCACAAAAAAAATGTGTACATGTTTTTTTAATTTATTTGATTAGTTTCCTTTTGTAAAGCACAAGTGTCCCATCACTTATGTGAGACACTGTATGTATTCTTATCAAAAAACTGAAAGACTGAAATTATATGCATTCAATTCATAGAAACTGGCAGTGAAAGACATTTTTTACATGAGAAATTTAGTAAATGTATCAGGATGGAGCATGAATTGTTAAATCGTGCTATAAAATCTTAAAGTAAATTAAAGATTTACATCGCGTACAGACACCAGGTAACACCTTTGGAAACACTGAAAACAAGGCAGAAATCTGAAATTCGAACTCACGGCGGCTGGATTTTGTCAATATTCGCGTAGGAAAACAGATTGAAACATACACAAGAAACGAACCAATCAGTAAAAGGCTCACGACCGTTCAGCTAATGGCGTGAGCGAGGGAGTGTTTTCGGAGAAAGAGTTTCATATCTGCTAACGTAAGATTTTGGGTGTAAAAAATTCTTGCGTCGGAAAAGGCTCGAGAAGCTGAATTCGTAGAATAAAGTCAAAAATAAAAATAGAATAACAGCTTTTAAAAACATTCGGAAATAAAAGCTACTTTCTCTCAGAATATTATACCATAAATATTGATAAAAATTTGTGAAAGGATTAAGTTTTTGATTAAGATTTCGAATAAGATAATTATTAATATTAAAATTTAAATTTCAGGAAATTATATAGGAATAAATAATAGGTATTATTAAGAAATAGGGAAATAGTAAATATGCCGGAAAAGTAAATTAAATTAGATGAATATTACTAAGTAAAAATTTTATATAACATATCTGGGTTAGAGAAATATCTTCAACAAAATAAAATAATGAGCTCATGGGTTTCATTTATCGATGCGTAATATGCATGAGATAAAAAGAACGTAGAGAAAACATGTCGGCAATTTTTTTTTTTTTTTGGGGGGGGGAGGAGGTTGGTAAGTATACCAGGAGAAGTTTAAAAATAGAAGAGTTTCACAGCTTTCTATATTTAGAAGGATAAAAACCAAGTAATTTCTTTTAGTTGCATTTACAAATATTTAAGTTGTGTATTGTTTTATTAGTGTAATTGAATTACAAGTTTTATATTTGTTTATACCAACATTAAATGTTTTTAATATTAAAGTCAAGTCATTTGTTACTATAAAATAATTTAATATTAAGTAAATAGAATATAAAATCCTACATATAATATAAATATTATGCAAATCATGCAAAATATTAGTAATTTCAAATTCCTACATTTGATTTAAATATTATAAATATAATCCCTAAAATTTAGAACTAAATTTAGATAATCGGGATACATGGCAAAGAATGGAAAGAAACATAACCGATATAGTCAAGAATGTGTGTAACATTGTAAGTGAAGTAGAAACAAAAAAATGCACATAAAAACATAGTAAAATTATAGTCATCTTGGTTACAAGAATACAATTACTAACACTTCTGTGGCAAAATACAGTGTCTAAAATATGTGTCAGATTATTATTATTATTATTATTATTATTATTATTATTATTATTATTATTATTATTATTATTATTGTCGTTGTTGAATTAATTTGTAATTCAGATATCATATAATATAATTATCTACAGATGAATTTCTATTTAATACCATACTAACCATTTTAATCGATTTTGAACAATGAAATTCAATGTAGCTTAAAATAAGTAAATAAGTAACAAATTAAAAAACAAATACCATATTCTAAAATAAATTTATTTTATCGGATTTTAAAGATTTAGAGCTCGCTTTTAATAAGGATCAACCTAGTAAAATTTTATCAAAGAAACATACGGTGAGGTGTACAACCATTTAATTTGTTATTAATATTTGATAAATTAAGTTAGATTTGTGATTTAGCTAATCTGTTAGATAATTCATGGCACTTAAGATGATTTTTATTCTGAGTTTTGTTTGGATTTGAGAATTACTTGCGTGACATAAAGGGTTGTTCTTGTTTTTACCTTTTTTATTATTATTTATGCTTTCAACTATTGTCGGCTGAAAAATATGATTAAGCTGAAGGTTTTCATGCAGAATGAAAATGTTTTGAAAGAAGTTGATCAATTAAAGGAAATACTTTTGGTTTGAGTGAAATCAGAATTTTGAATTGTTTGTGAGAGCTAGCTGCCAAATTTATGTTTATACTTGTCCATATATAAGTTTTGGGAATGTGAAAAATAAGCAAAAAGATCCCAGATTGATTATTTTATTTTAAAAATTCTCTGAATGAGGTCAGGAAATATTTTATTCCAATTTTAGGGTCTGATTTTATTTTTAAAATTCTCTCAATAAGGTTAACAAATATTTTATTCCAATTTTAGGACCTGAATGTCACTTTTATGATGGAAACATGGACGAAGCAGATGAACTATCCTTACTTAACTGTTAAAAGACAAAAAAAAGATGGAATAAAATATGAAATCCAACAGCACCGATTTTTGGAAGATCCATCTTCTATTACCTATTCAAATAAAGTTTCTCCTTACAAGTAAGAAATTATTTCTATAAATCTTATTAATCTTACAGGTTTTTTTTCTTAATTATGTTCTCCGATGACAAAAACAAATATACAGTAAAACTTACATCACAAACTGACACGAATTACTACCACCTGTGCTTGTCCTTTCCTATCCTTCCCCTTTCATTCAGAATGATATATGAGGACATCAGAACCCAAGGGATATAAGACCGAAAATTTAAAAAAAAAAATGAATAACACTCAACGTGTTAACAGTTATTAAAATAACAGTTCAAAGTGAACTCAATCAACTCGAGATCTAAATTTTGTGAATTGTATCTCTTAGCTTCTGGGGTCCTTATATACGATCACTTTCATTTTGAATCTTATGTATATATTTATAATTTTCCTGTTTTTTTTTTTTTTCTTTTAATATTATAATGAATTATTTGTATTATTTCAGCTATGTTTGGGTAATTCCCGTGACATATTATACATCGAACTCAGAAGAAAAAAGACAAATTTTGATCAATTCTTCTGATACAGGTAAAAAGTATTCAGTATTTTTCTCTTAAATATAAATGGGTAATCAAAATTAAAGGATAATGAGAAAAAATATGTTCACTTAGTTAATGTTGCGACCAATGTTCAATGCTACAATTATTTGTGTTAATTAAATGCTACAGAATATCAAATCGCACTTTCGCGCATAAAATAACGTCGGAAATATGCAAATTATGTGAATGCCAATGTGGTGCGCAACTGGACTTATGTTGGAATTCTGGTCGGTCGTTTTGTTTAAAGTGAATGTAGTGTCTGAGAGTGATAAGTACTTATCATATGGCTCAAGGGCATAATTTAAGTGAAAATCAAAAATGGCGAATAATTGGTAGAAACGAGGGCGGTAAACACAAATGGAGATTGTTTAAGAATTGAATATTCCTCAAAGTGTCATATCAAGAGCTTCGAGTCGCTTTTTAAGCACTGGATATGTTGATAGACAGCCTTATCAAGGAAGACCATGCGCGACAACTGCATCCGAAGACCATTTTTTGTCATTTTTGGCTCGAAGAAACAGCGAAGCGATTACAAGATATTTTGATGGTTTCAGACCTTCAAGCTACCACAGGAATTCGAATAAGCCGTTCTGTTGTATCACAATGCTTTAAAATGGTGGACTGTATGTGAAAAAACCAATAGTTTGTGTTCCACTACTCTAATTTTCAAAGGGGTCCGTTTAAATTATTGCTTCGTCATGTTGATGTGCAATGGAACCAAGAAAACTGGGCTTGAGAATTGGTTACTGACAAGTACAGATATAGTCTGTACGCTCATTCTAGACGTGTTTTGATCTAAAGAGAGGAAGGAAAACGTAACTTGCCTTCTCTTGTCCGTGAAATATCCCGTTCCAGTCGTAGTATTTTTGGTTCCTTTGAAAGTGACCGGAATAAACAGTTTAGATATGCCCCTTTGGAAGCTGGAATGAGTGGTACTCAAACTAATGTGTTTTTTCCTTGCAGAACTTGTTAATTCTTTTGTGCAACAGTAGAAGGAATTAGAATTGAAGATCTAAAGCAAAATTTCTTGTAATCACTTCGCATTTTTTCGAGCCGAAAATTACAGAAAACCGCCTTCGGATTCTGGTGTTGTTCTTGATCTCTCTTTATTATGCTGTCTATCAACGTATCCATTTCTTTAAAAAAAGGCTCGAAGCTTTTGTTATGACATTTTGAGGAATATTTAATTCTTGAGCCACCTCCATTTGTGTTTCACCTTCCTCGATTCCACCAATTATTCGCCACTCTTGGCATTCACTAAATGATGCCTTTGTGCTCTAACTAATAAATGTTGGTCACTCTCAGACAAAAAAACTAAATCAAGATTAGAGATTAACCCAGTTTCTTCACTAAAAATGAGCTCTAGAGACCTAAACTTTTAGGAAAATTCTAATATACATG
Organism: Maratus speculifer; assembly: GCA_964019185.1. Taxonomy (NCBI): domain Eukaryota; kingdom Metazoa; phylum Arthropoda; class Arachnida; order Araneae; family Salticidae; genus Maratus; species Maratus speculifer. The sequence continues at coordinate 134,790,660 of OZ025291.1, forward strand.
CACACACGCCTGTATGTGGAATAGATTTAACAATAACGAAAACAAACTCAAAGAGTCACAAAATGTGAAAATGTGACAACATTTCCAACGTCGGCTTTTTATCATTGTTTGAGTACGTTTTTTCAAACTCATATTACGTTCATATACACCTAGTGACATATATTTTATTTCTAGTATGGAGTAATATTCAAATCAAACTATTTATTACATTTTCAGTTTTCACGTAGAAATTTTGCTATAGAAAAGTTATGGCGAAATATTTATTTATTTATTTTTAATTCATCAAATTATTTATTTCCTTTTCCTCCACGTGAAGATCTTGCACTAGAAAAGTAATTGTTGTAGTTAGAATTTTATTGTTTTTTTTAATTGTTGGCAACTGCTGTAACGAAAAATGTTTTTTTCCTGTCATTTTTCTGTAAGAGCTGGTTTTATCAGAGCCATATAAGGCGGTATTCAAATTTTTTAAAGTTCCCCATTTCTACCTCTTTGGGCTGATTTGATCCATTTACAATTCCCACCCAGATATTATTCATCTCAATGTATTTGGCGAGTTTGAAGACGATTCGTGCAGAATTAAGAAATTTAATACTTGCATACATATATGTATATATGTAAGGGATCAAGCCCATTGGCTGTGAAAGCGCGATCTGCCGGTCGTTGTTTTCCGGGCATCACATTTTATTATTCCAATGCGAAGTACGGAGCTAAATGCGTCCATCGAACGGATTTCGGAACTCTGTTTTCTGCCGGTCGTCTTTCGTGCCCCGCGATCACATAAGTCGTGTATGTGTTGGCAGGCAGAGAAAACAATCTAATTTATGGGACTTGTTTTATTAATCCTTTCCATACATGTATTTTGAATACCAGGCCCACATTGGCTTGACTTGGAAATTCCAAAACGATCAGTGTCTGGACAGCATGTTTGGTAATAAACCTTAGAGTTCAAAAGCCAAGGATTTTTGCTGTTTCGGACTACTTAAAAGCGTAACTTAAATTCCACCTGGTCGCAACGCTACACAATTGGGATAATTTAATTTAATTAGTTAAAAAGGATCTGGCCACTGTGATGTTAGAAAGGCGCAGCTATCTCGGCTCGTTAGCTAAAACCACATGAAATGAGAACTGTGCGAGGTCAGCTTTTTAATCTTAAAGAGCATACAAAAATGATATCTGAAAGTAATAATGTGTATTGCTGGAATATAAAGTTATCAGGGGCAAACTGCTTTTAAGCATTAGAATTAAGGACAAAAAAAAATTACATGGGACTTTAATTTTTTAAATTTTAATTTTAAATTAATATTTTTTAAAAGGGAATTAACTTTATCATTTCATATATATGTATATACATATACATATATCCCTGTCAGCTAGGTCTATAGGCGGAGGTATATTTCGAAGTTAAATGCTCATTTCAACAGTAAAAAATAAAACTTGATTTGAGATAAACCCAGTTTAACAATTTTATATCGGCGCTTTTGAAGAATTTTGAATTTGATTTTTCTGTAAGAGGTGCTTTATCAGAATCATCTTAAGAGAAATTCAGCTCAAAATGCCTACTTTGGCAGCATTTTTTTAAATATATTCTGACTTTATACGGAAAATCCACCAATAACGGCACATTATTCAGTTCCTAAATAAGAGAACCTGTCAATTGTATGTGTTTGAAAGCAAAAATGAATTTAAAAATGAGTTATAAAATAAGCAGTTTGTTTTGTTTATTAAAAATACCAAATCTAGGCATTAGTTTTAGATCGGTAAAAAACAGAAGATAATTTTATATATCATAAAATACATTGTCACTATCACAATAAAAATGTAGTAAACAAAAAAGTTTATACATTGTGAAAGACATTATAAAGTTAAAGCTAATTGACTAAAGTTATTGTGATAGTGACAATGTATTTTATTATACATAAAATTATCTTCTGTTTTTTACAGATCTAAAACTAATGCCTAGAATTGGTATTTTTAATAAAGAAAATTGTGAATGTGGGCATTATAATTATGATTGTAGTTATCTACAGTTCCTGATAAGCTGTTTGTTATTTGAATACTTCCTCAATTTTTCAATCACGATCGCTTTGGAAAATCCTGCTTTAAAATGCCCACTTTGACAGCATTTTTTGAAATATTTTCAGCCTTTATCACAAAGCTGACCAATGCATCACATTATATAGTTCCTAAATAAGAGAACCTGCCAACTGAATGTGTTTCAGAGCAAAATGAATTTAAAATTGAGTCAGAATATAAGCAGTTTAGATTTGAGATTTTTTCTTCAACTCCTATTTTTGTTTAGTTTATTTTTCGTATATGGATCGGTCCTATAAAAAAACTTATAAATTTAAAAGTTGTAGATATTTTTGAGAAGATGTAAAATAAATTTAATCTGATTTGATATTTTAAGAATTGACGAAGTTATGGATTTTTTCCTTCTTCCACCCCTCTTTTTGTTTTCGTTTTCATTTTATTTATTTTATTTTTATTTTTTTTTTCAATAAGAGTTGTTTTTATCAAAAACTTGGAAATACAAAAGTTTTAGATAATATTAAAAGCATTTATAAAAAAAATTAGTTGTACTTGATATTTTGAGAATTGACCAATTTATGAATTTTTAACTCCTAAAAACTTTTTTTTTCACCTCTTGAGACCATTTTAAAATTTATCAAAAATCTGTCATGCATAAACTTTTTGCCCCCCCCCCTTTTTTTTTTTTTTTTTTTTTTTTTTTTTTGAGAAGTAATATAAACTTTAAACTGATTCGATATTCATTTTTATCAAGAAGTTCTGATTTTTTTTTTTCTGTTTTCACAAAACCCCATCAAGTTTCCATCCCCTTGGTCCGATTGTGCCCATTAACGATCTTGACCGTAATTTTATGCCCCTTGATTTTATGTATATCAGTTTGGAGGAGATTTGAGCAGAGTTATAGAAGTTATTGTGTCCATAAAAAAGTTATACATATATATAGATAGATAGATAGATAGATAATTATACATATATAAACTTTTTTACTGATGATAGTTTTAGGGTCTAGAGCTCATGATCGGGATAGATCTGCAAAAAATTTTCAGAAATTCCAACATAGAAGCGACCGCAATAGATAGCATTTCATGCGAAATCTACCTATAACCACTCATTGTAAAACAATATAAGGTACCCTGGGGTAATAACGCCATATTAAGGTTCTACCAATTTTCACGGCTCAGTTTTAGTTTGTATTTTTCAAACAAGTACATGATTTGATACAGCAACTCATTGACTATCTATATAAAAAAAATAATTTAACAGATATGTATTCATAAAATGTAATGGCGTGATTTCTTGACCAATGCTATTCGGCGTTATTACCCACCTATATGGGTAATAACGCCATGTAAACAAAACTATGAAATAAGATGGAATAATTGCATGTAGATAGCCCAATTCTAAAAATACACACTCTATAAACTTAGAAATTGACAAATTGCATTCTAAGATATTGAAAATGTTCATTTTTTTGTGAAAGTGTAAGAAAAATAAAGGTGTGATGTAGTGTGGGGGGGGGGGGATGAGGCAAAAGAATACCAGACCGTGAGCTTCTTTTTGCTTAAAAAGGACCGCTTAAATAGAATTATTAGAAACATAGCACAGTTTTAACTGTGTTTATTTGAATCAGTATTTAGGATGTAGCTCGGCCGCTGTAGGGAATCAACCGGGATATTAATGCCAAGGATTGGCGTTATTACCCCGTTATAGTTATTGCGCTGTACATTTTAAATTACAAATTATCTCGAGAAGACATCCAAAATCTGCAACAACATTTTGAAAGTCCATGAAATGTACTACAAATTTATGTAATTAACAAAGTATTTCCGGATAAAAAAAAAAAGTCTTCACATCACAAAACGTATCTCGCAAATTTTAGATCAAGCGTTAATTTTAGTTGCTTGTAAAAACAATAAGACCTAAAAACGAAACAAATTAACTTGAAGCAGTTTTTTGCGATTTATATGACTCAAAACCCTTCTGCGCAGAGCACATGGGTGTCATTTACCAGATTATTTCATAATTATGCAAAATATTAACACTTGGCGTTATTACCCCGCCTGGCGTTATTACCCCAGGGTACCTTATATCTTTAAAACAGGAAGAAATAAATTAAGAGGAATGGTCGAAATAAGCAAAACCATGTAGATTCGTCAGATTATATATATTTATCTACGTATGTATATATATTCGATGGAAATGGTTTTGAGTTCCTGGGGTCATTTAATGAAAAGTTATGAACAAATTTGTCAAAAAGTCACCATGGTAACGACTGCAATAGGTAGTATTTCTTACGAAATCTACCTAAAATTGTGATGCATGAAAGATTAGAAACATCGCATATTGCAATGTAAATGCAATATAAATGTAAATGCTACATCCAAATATGATGCAGAATAATTAGAAACATTGATTGATTCTAGTTTTTTCTATCTACTAATTAACTTTCTCACTTATTTTTATATACAGTATTTATGTATAAGTTGTTGATTTATAATTTCGTATTGTAATTTATTGCCATTCAATAACTATAAGCGATATTTTGAATATATCATCTTCTTTTATATCTGTATTATTTTTTTGTTCCCAGTCAACCTAATTTATTCCCTTATAATTTCTTTTTGTGAAATTTTGAAAAATGAAATCATTTCTTTCTCTCAAATTTGTGGTGATGATGCTATTTGTCTTAATATCTGCTTCGCCACATTTACTTGCTTTGGATTCCTTTAGAATTCATACATTTCATAATTATTGTATTCCTATTAATTATTGATTGCTAATTTCTCTACTAAACGTGAATAAAAAAATCGTTCTTAATGCTCTTCTAAAATGATATATATCTTTTTTCTTTTTAACAGTAGTAAAAAATAATATTTAGAGAGGAAAAAAAACGTACGAAACCTAACAAAGTTTTTTGTACGAAACCTAACAAAAAATTATATTATAACTTATATTCAATGTTATAACTTATATTAAATTTCCATAATTGTACTAAACATTGCAATAACAATATAAAAATGATGTATACATTTGAAATTTATGTTTTAAAAAATTATCAATATTCGAAAAAAAATTAAGAAAAAAATTGGATTATTATGAGTTTTAAACTTTAAATTTCATTATTCCTAAACTTTGTGACCGAATAGTTTACTATTTGATATACGAGAATAAAATTTACTGAAATTTACTGAAAATTTCCCAAATATGATGTTAAAATTAGGTGTTAGAGTTATTATTTTTAAAGATTGACGCAATTTAATATATAGATTACCTCATAAGCAAATATTAAATGTAGCATTATTTAGTAGAAATTGTTTCTAATATTGATATAAGTAATATTTTTATATGATATTTTTTCCTTGAACTTAATATTATTTTAATGATGTTACAGAACCGGCCTTATTCTCTGAACCAAAGTAACTGCGTCCCTTGCTTTATGCTCTGCAGATGTGAGTTTAACCGATGCTCATGAAATAATTTTTGAAATATAGAAAATTTCAGATTAAACCGTTTAAATTTAATGATTTTATTAAGTAAAATAGTCCATATTATAGAACAAAAGAAAATTTTGTCAAATAAGCTGTTCTATAAAAACTAGAGCTGGGCGATATAAAAATTCGATACCCGTAAGACATGGTGACGTCACTTGCGACGTCGTTGTTAAATCACATTGTGACTTTGTGGCCATCGATTGTCGATGTGAAGTCACAGTGACTAAAATGTGAAGTCGTTATAGCCGTTTTAAAGTTTGTTTGTGACGTCACATTGTGACCACTTTGTGAAATCACCGAGTGACAAATTTGTGAAAAATGTGCCATTTGGGATTACTTTGACATTAACATTGTGACGAAACTGTGACAAAAGTGACAATATTTAAATTGCCAGAAACATGTTTTTTTTAAATAAATAACATGTTTTGAAGAATATTTGTAATTTTCTAAAGATTTTTAAGAAAGTCACATCTCAGTCACAATGTGACGTCACTGAGTGGTGGCATTTTAGTCACAGATGTGATGTGACCAAAGTAACTCTCAGTGATGTCATTGTGACGTCACTATGACCATACATGCTATGAGGGTATGAAATGCAAATCGTGGTAACGATATAAAAAAAAAATCTTACAAAATGCTATATCGCGAGTATCATGATTTTATATAAACTATGAATATCATACTTTAATTTAAAAATTAAACCATGATATTAAACAGTACTTTCTCGACTTCAAGTATTCATGAATACCCACGGTGTAAGTCTAAGCTATGATATTAAACAGCAGTCGTTTGGTTACCGTAGTCATGAATATTAATGAAATGAATAAGAACGTATTCAAATTTGATCATATATGCACTAGACAAAGTAATCTTGTTATCTACGTGCATGCCTTGGTATATTTTAATATAATACGCGGATTTGATAAGCATCGATGCATGTTTTAAAGCTATTGGCCGAACCAAGGCTGTAGAATTAGATCACTATGAATATATGGAGTAGTCATAAGTATGTACTCATAATCCAGTTTTGACTTTCCCGAACTTTTTTTGCGAATTTCGACATACCATATTCATGATATCCGAACAGATTTCGAGTATAAAATATATTGTAATTTCTTTGAATTTAAGACTAAATTAAAGTCGTTTTGCTTTTTTGCTTAATTTGAAAGTAAAGATCATCCTTAGTACATTTAACCGACTACAGTTATTATGTCGATTAATTATTCATTACATGTTGCTTTCTTTACAGTTTCTTTAAATATTTCCGATGCTGAATGGGTGAAATTCAACGTCAATTTTACCGGTTATTATTCGGTAAACTATGATACAGAACAGTGGAGGGTACTTTTGAATGTCTTAAACAAGGCTCATCAGGTAATGCACAAATTTTACTCTATAATATGCGTTATACAGCTTTGAATTAATATACTTTTATACTACTGTAGCCTTGTGAGCATTTCTATTATTGTTTATCTTCACACATCATGTTTGGAATGATTTAAATAATTTTCTTTGTTTTTATCTAGAAATTCAGCCCAGCAGATAGAATCAACTTATTATTTGATTCGTTTTCTTTTGCATCAGCTGGGATCTTAGATTATGAAGTCCCTTTGAATATGACAGGTTACTTAAAAAATGAAACTTACTACGGCGCCTGGGATATAGCTCTGCAACATTTGGAAAAAATAAAACGATATTTCAAGAATGACAGAATTGTAAAAGATTTAATTAAGGTAAAGAGTTTTATTATTCTGAAATAAAGATGTAATGAAATATTTTAAAGTATCTGCCTACATTTGGAGTGCTTAAATAAAATAAAAAATACAATATTGTAAAAGTACACGTACTTTTATTTCCATTGCAATACAATAATGAAACTAGTCGTTATGGGCCACCGTAATTCTTACCAATGATGGATATGCATAATATAAAATATGAAAATAAAACGTGTATACTATTTATAAAATGTATTGCAATTCCAAAAACAAGTTTTAAACGTTTTTTTTAAATATTTTTAACAAAACGAAGCCTTATTCGATTACAGTGGGAATCTATGGAAATTTGGCGAAATACCGGAAATAGAGCCAAGTTAGCGTCATTTTAGGCGAGAAGTTTTTGTCGCCAGATTAAGTGATATATTGTCAAGTTAGCAACATTTTTTTGGTCGACGAGATAATCAAGTAGTACTGAACTGCATAAAAGAAACAGTCCCAAAAATGATAATTATATTAACTAACAGTTTACTGCGTCGGATTATGAGTATCATTTCCAAATAAATATATATTTGAATTGAAATTTGTATGAAATATAGGATCACAACAAATCGAAGAGTGTGAAAAAAAGTATTACAAATATCTTGGAAACTAATTATCCGATCGACTTCATTATTTATGCGAAAATTAGGTTTTTTTTTTCAATTTTGCATTATATCCTTAAAAAAACATATTCGAAAATTTTTATGTGTCTTTCATCAAAATGAATATTTCAAAAGTCTGAAAAAAATAATTCTGGATAATAAATGTTATTGATTTTCAATAGGCTTCTTTCCATTATTACATACTAAGTACACACCAAATTTCGAGTCTCTATCTCAAATTGTTCGGAAGATAGAGCGTTTACGCATACACAGACAAACGGACGGCAAATAGTTTTTTTTTTCTTTTTTAAAGTAGCGGGAGCTGGGGCACATTGATACGGTTTTTTTCTAAGATTTTTTTTTTTTTTTTTGGTTTCCAGAAAATAGAAAATTCAAGTTATTTTTTCATGTGGTGTCAGCAAAACTTCTGTAGTGTGTTATTAAAATGTAAAATCGTTCTTTTATTATAGTATTTATGCGTGTAATTAAAAAAAAAAACTATAAAAGTCATTTACATCAATGTGCCCCATCCCCGGGGCAGATTGATACACCTCACGGGGCACTTTGATATGTTTGGAAAAAATGGAGATAAAAGAACATCAATGTATATTTTTTATAGAAAATGAGTTAGCAAACCCTTTTATATCTATTTATAGAAATTCAAATCACCCACAATTTATTTGTAAAAAATATTAAATCAATCAAAATTAAATGTATAATGACCTCATGTTCTGGTTGTTCCTTGTCTGATTTTCAGTAGTGGTAACTTTGTCATATCTGGCATTTCAACACCTGCATTATCTTCTTTCTTAGGAAAGATGAAAAAATTACTGTTTATAAATTGGTTTATAAACAGAAAATAAAGCATTATATTCTGTTATGTTAAAAATTCTGTTTATAATATAATTATTCTCTGCTGTGCTGCAGCTTGTTTCTCTTACTTAACATTTCTCATGACGAAAATACTTTTTTCTCTGGAGAATCAATAGAAATTAGAGATTTGCAAGGCTGCCGTCCATTTCTTTTGTTTGTTCTGCTACCACTAGCTGTTAGGTAAGTTCGTATGTCTTCTGTTTGCAAAAATGCTATAAAATTTTCTAATATAAAAAATTGGAGCTATTTCACTTCAATAAAAACTAATATTAAAAGTTTGAGGGGGGGGGGGTTTGAATTAAGGAGTGTATTGTAAAAAATAATAAAAGGTAATAAAAAATAAACTAGAAAAAGATTTAGATTGTTTGTAGCTATGAGGAGGCACATTGCTACGTATCAATATGCCCCAACATACACTACGCCATTGATGACCGTCCACTTGACATTCCCCACCATTTTAGACATTTTGTTAAATTTCTAGAAAAATACACGAGGAATAATCCCGAAATTCTCAGTGTATAAATATAATAGTACAAGTCATTCATTTCCGTGAAACTCCATAGGGGACCGTCAACAAATTAAAAAAGAATGAATATCTTTTGGATAACCCTGTCAAAACTAATGTAGGAAAAGCGTTCAAACTTATTATGATTAAGTAGATTATGATTAAGTAGATTATTGTAATAAACTGTATTCATTTTTATGCGAACAGCATGTTTACTCGTAGAGAAATTAAGGTATTTATAAAAATGGTCCCAAATTTTGCCAAGTTTTTTTGCTTATAATTTGCAGATTTCTTAATATAAAATATATTCTTTTCTGAAAATATGACAAACAACATTGCATATATAATACCCTGTAATCAGAATTAAAAAATAATAAAAATTGTATGAAAAATGAGTAGGTTTACTAAATAATTTTTCACTGCGCATGCGTCAACGATATCAAAATTTCATTTGCATATTGTGTTAGCTAAATGTATAGAACAACTTTTGTGAAAGTCTTAAAAACATAGCTTAAAAATTCTGAAAGTAATCGTCTATAGAATAAGCATAAAATCCGTTGTTCCCAAAATGAAGAAATTTATCCATATTTGGTAATGATGTCGAGTTTAAATTTCGTCTTTGAAAAAAAAAAAGAATAAATTTTGCTTTTTTTTTTTTTTTTTAGGAATACCAGCATACCTTTATAGATAACTTTATAATAATAACAGAGTTTTTAATGTTTTGCACTGCTTACATGTATGATTAAAGTTTAATTCTACAACTGAGTTTTATAGAAATAGTATATCGTTAACTTTAAGTTAAATATCATTTATATAAGAGTTAGATTTACCAAAATATAAGTTTCGTTTTTTTATCGTAGGTTTATTATAAATCAATGAAACTGTTTCTTCTCGATGAGTTTAACCTTGTTTTTATAATGTTTACAAATCTTCTATTAATATAAGATAGTTTTCTTTAAATATTTTTTTAGGAACATGTCAGAAGTCTTTCTAAAAATCTTCTGCGAAAGTTTTCTTGGACGAATAGTTCTGGGAGTTATTCAGAAAGGTAAATAAATGCATTTTTAAAAGTTAAGTAAAATTTAATGCATGTTTCATAATGTTTTGTGATTTTTCATTCATTACATTGTATTACTCTCTTTCTGTGGTTATTATTTTATGCTAAAATATTTATATAACTAAGTATAATACTTTGCTGCTATAAAAAGGTAGTTAAAAAATCAAGGTATGCAATTGCTATTAAAAAAATTGTACAAGAACCATAATGTCAACATTATAAAATCAGAACTATGATTTTGTAACATTTTTAAAAAACATTTAAAAAATTATTTGTTGAATTATTTCTAATGTAATCAAATGCAATAAGGCATCAAAATTTAAAAGAAAAGAAAAAATCTTTCTGGCAAAAATTACTGGTCACCAATTTGAACTATTTTTTGGTGCAATACCTTACAAAAAATGAGTTCTAAAAAGTTTCAGAAAAAAAGTATCAATTTGATTAAAACTTTAACAAATGGGTAAGTGTGATTGCAGATCGCTCAGGGGATTTTGTTTAATATTTCTTTCAAAAAAAAATTAGTCTTTAATTAAGAAATCAAAATTGTTAATTTATAATTACTAAATTCTTGCATAGATAGTAGCATGAATAAATTTTATTTTAAACTAATTATAAAAGGAATTTATATATTTTAATCAAATTGAAATTGTTTATATCAAATTATTTAAATAAAATGGAAAATTCCAAATTTTATAAAATCCAAAATTTAGAAAAATTAGCGAAAATATAAATAAGTTTTAAATTTTTAAAAACGAAAAAAATCATTTGAACATTTTTTAAAATGCTGAATCATAAATAAATCGCAATAGTTTATTAATATTGGAAGAAAATTCAATTTCAAAAAACGTTATGAATGTCAGTGATAAAAAAAAATAATAATAAACCCTTAAATTGGCAAAGAATACCACATTTCTTTTAATTAAGCCCAACTTAGTATAAAAATTTCAATTTTTAGCACCGGGGCTGGGCTCAATCTCAGGATCTTCTGTTTACTAGCCAAATGCTTTGCCCGCAAGCTATATTTATACGAAGACCGTTGTAATTAATATTTCTCTTTTAAAATTTAAATCCCAAAATGACAGGATGACATTGATAAAATTTATTTAATTAAAATAATAGACTTATTTTTTAATTTTATGATCTGTCGTGTCACATGAAATGTTCAGCGGTAAGTACACAAAATTTTAAATCCCTAACTTCTACAGATTTTGTGAACGGACTCTGTGACCAGACAGATTACTGACACGAATAGGGTTTCGTCGGATGGCCAAAACCCTAAAAAGACACATTGCGTATATTTCTACTGCTATGCTACATAATCTGTAACATTAAAAAATTTTAGCATCACTTATATTTCAAGTTAAGAAACGCATTAATTGTTTACTTGGAATCAATTAATCCTTTTCTTCCACGATAAATTGTAATGTAATAAAGAAAAAGACTTAATATAATTAATTTGAAATCGATATAATATACAGAAAAAAATCCAACTGCAATCACTTGCATGTAACTCAGTTTATTGTAAAAGAATTTAAATATATAATATGCATTGTATGCTTCGTTTATTCAAGAATGTATTTCTCAAAATTATTTTAAAGGAAATTGAAAAGCGTTATAATTGATGCAGCTTGCAATAATGGACATCATGAATGTTTAATAACTGCTGGAAATCTCTTCAATCAATGGAAAAATGGCGAGGAGTAAGTATGATTCGTATATTTTGTTTTATTTATTCTTAGTTTACTTTACCATTACTTTTTTTTTAATATTGTTATTATTATTACACATTTTATTTAGCACATAGCTTTTTAGCTGAAAAAATCCAAGTATAAACCAAAAATATGAATAAATTTTTGAATTAAATAAAATTAAATAAAAAAAGTTTTACATCTGTTTCATAGAATCAGATTTCCGCTATATTTCAACTTACACATTTATAAATTTGCTAAAAAATTCTAACTTAATAGTTAAGACAAATTAGAACTCTTCTAACTTAATGGTTATCCTACAACATACCAAGAATTTGGATCAGTTTACTTAAAGAAACGTAATAAATGTAATATCCTACTTTCGTCAATATCTACATTTTATTTTCCCAGTATTTTCCGGATCAAAAAACTGACTTTCACTTTCACTCCTTTTTGACACCAATTACGTGATATTTAAAAATTCAGATGTTAATATTTGTATTTTTATATTCTCTGTCGATGGCTGTGTTTACAGTTGAAAGTACTAAGAATTAAAATAGTTTAATACCTTTTTAAATATTTTTTGTCATCTTTAAATAATTTACACAAAGTGTACTTTTAAGTTTATTACAATGCTTGTATTTTCTTTAGATTAGATCCTGAAATTAGGGAAGCAGTACTTGTTCACGGCTTGCGAGTTTTGAACGATGAGGAATCCTGGGAATTCGTATGGCAGAAATACATTGAGGAGAACAATCCCGACAAAAAGCACCAACTTCAGTCGGCCATGACCTTAGTGCGAAATGCTTCACAGATTGAAAGGTAATCTGGAGTGACTTCAGTCATTAGACTTTATTCTCATTTTGTTTTATGTTCCGACCAAACTTTTTACCAATAACCGTAGGATCAGGTGGGGTAATTATGACTAGGGGTAATTGTGACCACGGACATAATGGAGAAAACTGTGTATGGTAAAATTTTGTTTCACGCTTAAATATTGACCTCATAATGTATTTTTAACCGATTTCAAGCAGGAGGTTTTGATTTCAACCTGTATATATTTCTTGTTCACTCATAAATTCTTTAAACATGAACAGATTTTGATTTTTTTTTTTTTTAAGTATAAGATACCCATCTGGTCCCATTTTAATTTAATTAAATTCTCATGATTAGAATTTTCTTTAATGAAAAAATATGGATTTGATAAAAAAAAAAAAATAATGATTTGTCACAAATCATCCTTGATTGTTGCAACCGTTTTCAAATCATAAGCAGATTAAAACTCTGCATTCATATGCGTTAGCGCCAAGTTATCGCCAAGCTTGATTCTTTTTTTGAAGTCGATTAGTATTTTTTTTTAAGCATATTTTTCATTTTAGATATTTTTTATTTCTAGTCTGAAGCATTTTTAAGATCCAAATAGCAATGTGAGGAAAGTCTCGAATTTTTGACAAACGAATTTGTCAGTTTGGTGTTCTAATGGTCTTAATTACCTAAGCAAATGATATAGCCAAGTTTAAAGAAGAAATATAATGGCCATAATTTCCCCGCTAGTGGTTTAAATTACCCCCAAACTTTTGTGAATGGGAGTTTTTGATAGGGTATTTATAAACATCCTTTTAACATAATAAAAAGGGGGCTATGAGAATTAAAACGTTTAAGATGTCTTTTTAAAAGGTCAAAGTTATTTCCTATGTACTACAAACACAACTTTTCCAAATAGGGAAAAAATAAAAAAGATAAAAATTTTGAAAATATTGAAAATGTATAAAGTGGTCATAATTACCCCCACCTGACCTTATACCGTAGTTGAAACAGGTCCAAGAATTGGCGATAAAACACAATGAAAGTAATAAAACTTTACATAAATCACAATTAAAAACAACGTTTCGCATTTGATGGAAAATACAACCGCCCGTCATCAACTACTGTAGTCATTTTAATAACAATTTCAATTTTTCTTGAGAAAGGTGTTATAGTAAAAATAAAATACATTGATATGTTTCGGAGCCGTCAAATAAGTTCCATAGTCATAATATAAATAAAACAAAATTTCAAAATATTACTCGGTCAATACAAATGACACGCGACACTGAGATATAAATAACAAAAAACACGCGCTCTATTGCAAAAAATTATATTAAAATATAGACCATGCTCTAAAACTTAACTAAAAATAAAAATAAAAATTTCAAACTATTTCACGGTCAATACAAATGACACGCGACAATGAGATATAAAAACACCAAAAAACACGCGCGTTATTGAAAAAATTAAATTAAAAATAGACCATAATCTAAAAGAAACTCCAACATGGTTCATCCCATTCAAGCCCTCACGAGGAATTTATTCATTAATTCTAACCATAACTTAGGAATAATAAAAGAAACGGTATCATTGCAAACCAGATTATTACGCGAATAAATTTCAATGGACTCTCTTATAATAGATTTACGATTACAATTAGATATGAAACATAATTTACTTTGATTAAACAATATTTTTATCTCTTCATTTAGATATGTTCTTGATAAGGCAGTGTTAGTACGTCCAAATTTAATATCAGATTCGTGCTCCCCTTTTCTAATTCCAAACTTTCTCCCAGTCATGCCTATGTAATAATTTAAGTCACCATTTTCAGTAATATAAGGTATTTCATAAACTCCAGCAAGATCATCATGTGCTATAGGATCCACTTGCTTATTAAGTAAACATAAGTAAATTGAATATTTTAATCTAATTTATTAACTTTATCAACAAAATCAAGGAAAGAATCTACCCCCCATTCCCAAACCAAAAAAACGTCATCAACATACCTTTTCCAAAGCATAGGAACTTTGTCAACGTTTTCAAAAATTATTTTTTCATAGGGTCTCATTTTGAATTCCGCGAGAAAAAAAAAATTAAATTAAAAAAGTTTAATATTCATTTGATTGCAACTCCTCCACCAAAATTAAGATGTTTACTTAATAAGCAAGTGGATCCTATAGCACACGATGATCTTGCTGGAGTTTATGAAATACCTTATATTACTGAAAATTATGACTTAAATTATTACATAGGCATGACTGGGAGAAAGTTTGGAATTAGAAAAGGGGAGCACGAATCTGATATTAAATTTGGACGTACTAACATTGCCTTATCAAGAACATATCTAAATGAAGAGATAAAAATATTGTTTAATCAAAGTAAATTATGTTTCATATCTAATTGTAATCGTAAATCTATTATAAGAGAGTCCATTGAAATTTATTCGCGTAATAATCTGGTTTGCAATGATACCGTTTCTTTTATTATTCCTAAGTTATGGTTAGAATTAATGAATAAATTCCTCGTGAGGGCTTGAATGGGATGAACCATGTTGGAGTTTCTTTTAGATTATGGTCTATTTTTAATTTAATTTTTTCAATAGCGCTCGTGTTTTTTGGTGTTTTTATATCTCATTGTCGCATGTCATTTGTATTGACCGTGAAATAGTTTGAAATTTTTATTTTTATTTTTAGTTAAGTTTTAGAGCATAGTCTATATTTTAATTTAATTTTTTGCAATAGAGCGCGTGTTTTTTGTTATTTATATCTCAGTGTCGCGTGTCATTTGTATTGACCGAGTAATATTTTGAAATTTTGTTTTATTTATATTATGACTATGGAACTTATTTGACGGTTCCGAAACATGTCAATGTATTTTATTTTTACTATAACACCTTTCTCGAGAAAAATTAAAATTGTTATTAAAATGTTTATATAAAAGGTGAATGCTTTAAAATCTGATGATTTAAAAAATCAATTGGATTTAATTAACTTTTTATCATACTGTAGTCATGTATCCGTAAAGGGACAAAGACCTGGGTCATTGGGGCCTTGTCTCCTTATGTTTACAGTAGCTGATGACGGGCTGTTACATGTTCCAACTCGAAACGCGTCTTGTGATTTGCTTTATTTTTAATAGTGATTTATATAAAGTTTTATGGTACTACTTTGTTATCCCGTCGACCAATTTCGCCAAATTGTACAAATCGCCAAACTAATAGCCAAATTATACATATTGACATAATTTTTATTTTAAATAACGAAAAAAAAACAAATAATTAGTAGAATATTAATAAAAATGCAAATTAAAAGTCGAAATAAAAATCACTTAATGACATTTTATACGCGTGAATTTTATTTAATGTCATTGAATGTGACATTCACGATCATCCATTCTTGGCATTTAATCTTATAGTTTGGGGATAACTTTTTGGTCGACGGGATAACCTAGTAGTACCAGTTTTATTATTTTAATTTAAGCCATATACGCAAATCAATTTTGGTTTACTGATAATTTAATGTTATTTTTATAATATTTGATCAATACTGAAAAATATTTTTAACTACAGTCAATTAGGGTAGCTTTCAATCAGGGTAGATTTGATCTATCAGGGTAATTTTAGGCAAAGGAAGAAAAAATATTAAATCTGCTACATCACTTGAATTAACGGCAAAGTTCTGATCTCAAAATATAGATAGCAGCACTAGTGTGAGTTCGGAAGTTCATTCGAAATAATTCATTAAGATTTCACGATGATAGAATAGATTAAAGTTTCTTAAGGATGGGACCCTGATTTGGCGTTAAGTTATCCTGATTGACAGTATTGAAGTTTTCTCATCCTTAAAAATCGCTAATGTGATCAAATCAATATCAATATTAAAAATGTAATGAAATAATGGTTACATAATAGTGACACATAGCTGAGCCGTAAGAATTGTTTTAATGGAACGATAAAATTTGCACAGTAAGGATTGTAAAAATACATTGTAATACATTTTCATGAAACAATGATTAATTGAATCAACAATAACTACTAGAAGAGTCTTACACTTTTAATTAGAAAAACCAAAACTTTCATTTTAACTGTATTATTCTTCAAAACTGTATTATATATAAACTGTATTATTTCAGTCATTACAGCATTAATAGTTTCTTTGACGAATTTTTCACCATGATAATACAATTTCCTGTTATTTTACTAGATTTCTGATCGCACCATGCAGTACTTTAATTTTTAAATGCATCATTCGCCCTTTCATTCTTATTGTTTTGTTAAGTAATCAAAGTAATAATTAAAAGGTTCGTTGGATTGGATTTAAGATTAGCAAAATTTGAAATTTCTTTTTATCAAGAAATATCCTTCTATAGTAAAAAAAACTAGCCTTAAAAGGAATGACTCCTGGAATGATGCTGATGTGGAAGATTTCCGGAACTAACGAATCCGGGTTGTCCACTCTTTCCATGAGTCGAATAGACCAATCAGGAAAGGGCTCCATCTATTCATCGCCGTATGGGTTACCATAAGGAGAGGAAAGGTTACCATCGCCAACAATCGCCATGTTTGTCGCCAACTTGGCGATATATCGCCAAATTTGGCGACCAAAATTAGTTGTCAAAAGTGACGCCAATTTGGTGATAACTGTAATATTTCGCCAAATTTTTAATTTCTTTACAACACCAGTCGTTTGATACATCATTTGAGTGGTTTACAACTGCTTATTCATGTAATGGATGTCTTTGTGTGTTATCCCCCATTCTGCTCCTCAGGTGGGACACATTTTTAATTTCTTTACAACACCAGTCGTGTTACACAAGATTTGAAAGGTCTGCATCTGCTTATTCATATTATGGATGTCTTGTGTGTCATCCCCACACTCTGCTCTCCCCAGGGGGGGGGGGTCACATTTTTAATTTCTTTACAACACCAGTTGTGTGACACATCATTTGAAAGGTCTGCAACTGCATATTCATATTATGGATGTGTTGTGTGTCATCCCCCACTCTGCCCCCAGGGGGCACATTTTTAATTTCTTTACAACACCAATTGTGTGACACATCATTTGAGAGGTCTGCAACTGCTTATTCATATTATGGATATCTTGTGTGTAACCCCCCCCCCCCTCTGCCCTCAGAGGGGGCGCATTTTGTAATTTCTTTACAACACCAATTGTGTGACACATCATTTGAAAGGTCTGCAACTGTTTATTCATTTTATGCATGCCTTGTGTGCAGTGTTCTCGCTGACATTTGACTAACATTAGTAATTTGGCTAATTAAGAATAAAAAACATTCGCCAAATGAGAAAAGTATTAGCCAAATAGATTCGTCGTGTTGCACAAAAAAAAAAAAAAAAAAAAAAAAACTAATTTTTTAATGTATTCCCTTTTTTTTTCAATATGTTCTAAAATAACCCAAGTTTTTATAACTGTGACAGCGTTTGTTATTAATCTAATTTCAACTATCCGCTACAAATATAAAAAGTATGTATATATTAAATATATATGCACTAGCAGGCTCTGCCCGCTCCGCTGGTCAATATTTCAAAATCAACCGTCGATGAAACGAACTGATGAATTTAAATTTGTATTTTAAACAATTTTGTTCTCCAGCAGCACCTTACTCATTTTTGAAAACAATTTAGACACAATTGTGATATTAAATTATCTTAAAAGTTGCGCAAAAACCAGCTTTGTAGAAGTAACTATTTTAGTTTATTACTAACAGTGCACATTTGGAAGCGAAATGAGACCATTATGGCAACAGGATTTAAAATTTTCCCTTATCTGAAGAAATATTAATTATTACAGTTGTTACCGTAGTACAACTTCTGAAAAATTTCTTCACAACTTTTCATTATGTGAAGCCAGGAATCCAAATTTACTCCCTCCTAAAAACTTTATATATATTTTAAATTTTGTCCGCGCGATAAAAGGCACAAATATGCGAGAATCATCTTCAAACTCGTCAGATACATTGAGATGGGTAATTTCTCAGTGGGGATTGCAAATGAGCAAAATCGGCCCAAGGGGATGGTAATTGGGAATGGTTCAAAAATTTGAATACCACCTTAACATGGCTTTGACAAAACCAGCTTTTACAAAACAATGGCAGGAAAAAAAATAAACATTTTTCGTTACAGCAATTGCCAAAGATAAAAAAAAAAAACACTTTAAAATTTTCACTATAACAATTAATTTATTATTGCAAAATTTCCTCCTGAAAAATGAAAAAAAAAATTTTGATCTTTCGTATTTAAGTATTTTTTCTTTAATTATTTAAGATAAAATTATGTAAATTTGTATGATTTGGCGAACAGTTTGGCGAAATTGGTTAACGTGATAATCAACTAATAGCCAATTTACACTTTTCATATTTCACAAAAGATTCCTACACAGACATCATATACGAAATAGGTTTAGCACGATTTTCTTGCAGCTCTAATGTGGCAAAATCCTCGTTTTGGAGTACCAAAGAAATTTACATATATTTTATTATCTTCTATCATTTTAAACAGGAATTAACAATAAATAAAAAAGTAGCTGTAGAACAAAACAACTAATATCATTTCAAAAAAGAAAATGAAAGTAAATAAACAACTTATCAATAGATAAACAACTATAGCTGGGTTATCATATACGGCAAATAATGCCATTTTGGCGCCAGTGAGATACCTCGATGAGTATATGACCAAATCCGTGACAAAATTTTCCTATTTGGAAAAAACTGTAATCGGTATTTATACTGAATTTTTCCCACTTAAGTATAGGGAAAAAACTTCGGCACAGATGTCATGTACGCACTACATTGGCACAAATTTTTTTCTGACGCCAATTTGGAGAAAACTTCGTTTTTAATTGCCAATTTCATACATATTTTTTAATTATTTTCTATTACTTAAAAAATTTTAATAAATAAAAAAGTTTAATTAATATCTAAAGAACAAAATGGTTTATATCTATATTATAAAGGCCGAACGTATCTGTGCGTAACGCATACGTCATTTTGCGAATGGCAACACTTTCAAATGCAATTCGGTTTTGTAGTTTTCGGTAATGAAAAATTTCATACTTCTAAAAATCGCACATTTTTAATTTTTGCACCATCGTATAGAAAAAAATATGTACTTTTAAATGCAATTTGTTTGAAAGCTGTATCGCAATTTATTCTTGACATATTAATTTTTTTATTATTTTTAGTAAGAGTTTTGTAATTGTGGCAACAGAAATAAGCCATTTTCCCTTAAAATTGCTAAAAATTGAAATGTGCACATTTAAATTTTGAGAAAATGAAAATTACGATGGGTTTAGATTTCACGTGAGTTTTTTCTGTAGTTTTCTGGAGTTTTTTCTGTTTTTTGAGTAGTTTCTAAGTTCGTGTCAAGTTGATTTTTTTTTTTTTTTCATACGCATTTATCACAAACATAAAAGCCTCAATTGATAACTTCATCTTAATAACTGATCTTTATTATACTAAACTGACCATGATATATACTTCTGAGCTGTATATTCGCGTTTGAAATGAAATAGACGCCCTCTCGCGGACAATGTCTGAAACGAAATAGAACTGATACCGTGAGCATCTTGCGCTGAAATCTGTGTTTAAAAGGCCGATAAATAAATAAACAGTTCTATAATAAATAAATAAACAGTTCTATAACGCATGCAACGTTGGGTTCTTTGTATTAAAATTATCTAAAATCAAAATTTTATACACAAAGTTTAGATCTATAATATAAAAAAGTACATTTGACTTACTCATGGCAAAATAACATGACAGCAACACAATGCTTGCATGATTCGCTTGCTCCAGCTGCATGGAACAAACAGCATTTCGTAAACAAACGATTATCAGGTCTATACAACGCCACCTTTCGGTCATTACAAACGCGAATATAACTGATCTTATTTTGTTTTATTATTATATTTTTACATATGAGATTAAAGTTTAATTTTAATAATTTAGACAAATGAGTTTTATAGAAATAGTATTTTTTTTTCTTAATTTTAGCTTTAAATAATATTTATTTGAGAGTTAGAGTTACTATTGTAAGATGCATTTTTTACTGTAGATAATTTTGTAGGTTTATTATAAATCAATGAAACAGTTCCTTCTTAAACATTTTCTTTCGTCAAAATTCGACGGGTTCCACCATGTTATTTTAAAAAGCATATGGCATCTGTGTTTATTTCTCTAGAAGAATCTTCTAATTTGGCAAAAAATTGAGCAATTAAAAAAAATATATGAATAAAAGCAATGTGAATTAATGCTTAGTATGTATTTAAAGGAGACCAAACTGGTCGCAAGGGCAGCTAGTTATTTTATAAAACAAAATGAAAGATAAAAGTTTATTAATAAATAAACAACTATAATCGGTTTACCATGTAAGGCGTAAAATCACCATTTTGTTGCAATCGTGCGAATGTGGTGCGCATATGACATTTGCGCCAAAACTTTAAAAAGTTGCAATTAAATTATTTTACAGTTTGGATTAGGAATACTAAAATTTAAACATTATACGCATTTTTTTTTCGCTATAACTGCTATTTATATAGTTAAATTTAAACACAAAAAATTACCGTAAAATGCTCTCACACATTTAAAAGAGAATGAGAAAATTTAGTTATTGCGAACATCGCTGCGGCTTATGCCTTCTTGGCATAAAATCGCATTGTTTGATGACAAAAGTAAATTCAAACACCCAAATAAACAAATAACATATAATTTACAGATAAAACCATTTTTAAAAGTAATTCTGCTATTTCCTCCTGTAAGACACATAATGGTAGAATTAGATTATTATTATTATTATTATTATTTTTTTTTTTTTTTAATAGAAAAATTTTATTTACCTTATCTAATAAAATATTTAAAATACATTTTAGCATCCGATGCTATTTCTTTCAGACAAGCTAAAAATGTCGTGTCATCAGCCCTGAATTTTCTAGTCAACCGATTTTGATAATTATTTTTTTAAATGAAAGCTATTTATTTGTAGTTGTGCCCATTTTAATTATTTTTTAATTTATTTCCATTTTTATATTTTATTTTTAATTTTAAAAGCTTTTTCATAACATTTCTTCAAAATGGTGGCAACACAGTTTAGCTTTTCTCTGGATAATAAAAATTTATTTTCTAAAATGATTGCGTATAATTATGCACTAATTGAGTTAAAAAAAATATATATTTACTGAGAAATAATATTAATAATGTAAATAAAATGACAGAAAATAATTTATGATAAAAATTAGTGTCTAAATCAAAATAAGAGAAATTTCAAATGAGGAAAATTATGTCATTCAGCAACCAGATAAAAGGGAATTACAATATTATTATGGATGCCTTTTTCATAAACAGTAACTTTTAAAGAACATTTGAAGAGAAAATGACGTCACTATTTAAAACATCGTATTTTTACTCATAACGGTATTAGGTATTACTCTGTTATCCCGGCGACCAATTTCGCCAAAATATACAAATCGCCACATTAATAGCCAAATTATACATATTGACATAATTTTTATTTTAAATAACGAAAAAATAAATAATTAGTAGAATATTAATAAAAATATTAATAAAAAGTCGAAATAAAAATCACTTAATGACATTTTAAACACATGAATCGTATTTAATGTCATTGAATGTGACATTCACGATCACCCATTATTGGCATTTAATCTTATAGTTTGGCGATAATTTTTTGGTCGATGGGATAACCTAGTAGTACCCAATATTACTTTTTTTTTCTTTTTTTTTAAATAAAGCTATTTTTCTGTGAGTGCATATAAAATAAAATTTCTGGATTTCGCCGGCACTCATATTACAATTTTAACTGTAGATGTGCGAATATTTGAATGCAAAATTGTAACTGTCAAATTTGACATTTACTTTGTAAATATATTTATTATATATTGATTCAATAATGTAATTACTTTTGCTTTTTTTTTAAACCAAATCGATCGGGTCTTTTAAACATTTCATTCGTCGAATTCGACGGGATTCCATTCGTTTTATTGTTAAATTGCATTTCCTTTTACTCAGAGTCTATAAAAAAGCGTTTAAACTAAAGAAAAAACCCGTTTTTGATGAATCTAGTCAATGAAGAAGTAGCACGTCAAATTGTATCTCTTTATTATTCCGCAATTCCAATGTCTCAGAGAGAAATTGCTATTCAATTGGGTATTTCACGCCGTTATGTTTGCTATTATATTGATAATCACAAGAAAAATGAAGTTAGTTCATTGCAATCTAAACGGGGTCGCCCTTCTAAAAAACTTCTATCTATTTTTTTTTCTCATCGGAGGCGAAACTGAATTCTGCAATGGTAGAATCTACATTCATCTTGTTTTTTTTTTAACCATTTGAAAAATGGTTGTTGTTTTCGGGAGAATGGACCCGATGATGTTACCACTTTTGAATGATGTTACCACTTTTGAATGATGTTACCACTTTTGAATTTAAATTAAATTCTTTATTTTTAGAAGAATTTTTATTTGAATTTAAATTAAATTCTTTACTTTTAGAAGAATTTTTATTTGAATAGTAAATTAAAATGGTTAAAATCATTGTAATAAAGGAGAAAACTAACAAATTTAAAAATGGGTAGACGGAAATTAACAGATACGGAAAAAGCCGAAGCCAAAGAAATGAATGAACGTGAATATCGCATTCAATGATATTAAACACAGTCAACATGTATAAGTTGCTTATTAGTTTGGCGATTCGTATCATTTGGCGAAATTGGTCGACGGGATAACTGAGTAATACTGTATTTGGTTTGGCGCAAAAACGTCTTTCAATGCAGAAAATGATAAAATCAAAAGATTATTGAGCCGCTGAAAACCAATTACGTGTTGAAAGGCGATCACGAAAAAGGAAGCAATTTAATGCCGAACCGATTAATTGTAAAACATCATGTCGCCAGGGCGACCAATCCACTAGCCATGGCGTTTTACTATCGGTCGGTTCTAACCAGGAAAATTTGAGTGCCAATAGTGATTCTAACAAGCCGGAAAATGTTATAGCTATTACTCTTGATTTTCCACCACCTAAAAAGAAAACTAAAAAGCAATCGGCTTGGGAAAAACTGGGAAAAAACTTTTTTGATTCGATGTCTGATGGACCCATTCACAGATGCATGTGCTGCGATCGATTTTGGTTTAAAACCTCCATCACCAAAATTCTGCTCTGTAAAATCAAACAATATATGCCAAAGTCTTACAAGTATAACAGTATATGCCAAAGCTGTATTTTAATAATGATTACTTTTGCACCAACAATGTTAAATAGTTTGAAATGTTTCTTTCGTCGCCAACTTTTATGCTTGGCGACAATAGAGTGATATAACTTAAACGAACCGTACCTTCAAATTGCAGCATGTATAAAGTCATTTATAGCAGTGGCACGGATAATACACAATAAAACAACTGGTATTTAGCTTAAAATGATAGATGAATGTATCGAGTGAAACATTTTTCAAATGGTTGGGGTAATTTCTTAAATTACAATTATTTTTTTTTTTTTTTTAGCCTGGCGCGAAAGTGATAAATAGCGAAATATTGATTGAAGAAATATTTAAGAGGAAATTGTTAATTAAAAAAGACTTGTAAATTTTATTCAGCAGGAATTGTTTATTTCAAAATGTTTAACTTTTCAATAGTAATAACGCATAATTCCATAAATTTCCTTTGAATTCCAAAATTTTTCTTTCGGTACTATATGGTCATACCGTCGACCAATTTCGCCAAATTATTAGCCAGATTATATAGATTAGCATAATTTATCATTTAAATAACGAAAAACAAATTAGCAGATCATATATAAAAGTAGAAATAAAATGTCGAATTAAAAATCACTTGATGACATAATTAATATTTATGTTATGCTCAATGTCAAGAGAATGTGACAGTTACGATCATCCATTACTGAGATTTAATCATGGAATTTGGCAGTAGATTTTTAATCGACGGAATAACCTTTCCTTCTTTAGTTTCTAAATTTTAAAACTGTAATTTTTTTTGTAAGTGAAATTGACGAAATGGCGCAAGAAAAATTAAATTAGCAATAAAAAACATTTGCAAAAAGAAGTAAAAGGGTTATATTTGTTGACCGCATTCTTCAAAATTACGGTGAAAAACTTTTGAAAAAGTATGACATTATTTTACAATATACAGGGTGTTTCAGTTAAACGTTTCAGAACTCCTAAGAGCGGTAGAGTGCATCCTGACGACTCGAAATCATATAGCATTGCGGGGTCAGAAATGCTTTCCCGACTCGCTGGATGGCGTTGTGCAACATTTGGTCAACCTAGATGTAAAATTTGGTCAACAGTGGATCGGACGTGGTGGTTACGTGTGTTGGCCTGCTCGGCCACCCAACCTATCATGTCTTGATTTTTATTTCTGGGGTCATATGAAAACACTGGTTTATGACACCCTTGTCGACAATGCTGAAGAGCTGGTTGCAAGAATCACAGTAGCTGCGGGAGAAATTCGAGATGATGCAGGAATATTCGAGAATGTTCGGATTTTCATGCGCCGGAGATGTGAGGTGTGCATTGTACTCGGTGACAGACATTTCGAACACTTACTTTGACCCCTGTACCTTTTGCTTTTTTACATGTATTAATAAAACGATTTTTCACTTACGGTGTCTTTACTTTACGGTGCTTCTGTGCACATCACCGCTTCAGGAAAACATTTCCGACCCCACATTGCTATATGATTTCGAGTCGTCAGGCTGCACGCTACCTCTCTTAGGAGTTCTGAAACGTTTAACTAAAACACCCTGTATATGTGTGGAAAAATTCATACTGAAGCTAAAATTTAAATATTTGATTAATTTTTTTTAAATATTAACTCATATCTATATAATTTACGATTGAATATTAGAATGTACTATAAAATTATCTTCACTGGAAAAAAACAACATTATTGCGACCATTTAGAACCTAAGTCAAGCATTTAGTCAGTAGTGCATTTTCGGCTTAAAAGACATTCTTTGTCGACAAAACAAAATGAAAATAGCATAGAAACGAATATGTAACTCACAACTTACAGTATCTTTTACAATCAGATCTGCTTTTTTCTGCTGTAAGTTATATTATACGAAAATTCAATAAAAAAGAGAAAGAAAATAATAAAAAGAGAAATAACTATCGTTCAAAATTTATTTAATCAAAATTTCAAATTCATGTTTTTATTCTAACGCCAGGGATAAGTCGCCAAAAGTTGAACCAATTGTTATATTTCGCGTTAATTTATTTTTTAAGCATTACAAATATTTTTTTCATTTTCAAGATAAATATATTTTTATAATATTACGCCTCATTTAAGCGGTCTTTCTTTATTATTATTATTATTATTATCAGTAGTTATTTTCTGCTTTTATTTGCAAGATATTTGTAATATTTCTAATAGATATAGCCATTTTAATTCTTTTAGCAATTATAATTTTCGCCAAAAACAGATACTGGCAACCCTTTTGTCAAAAATAACCGAAAAATACGAAATTTACCACGAAAAATCAGAGTTATCCCTGTAAATTTGAATCATAAACCTTCGGAAAAATATTTCCTATCGAATGATACAATCGGTAAAAAAATCCATCGGGTAGTTTTTGAAAACACTCGTTTGGAAGTTTCGGAACTTCTGCTTTATAATATATATGATATGTATGAAAAAAGAAAAAGCGAATATTGAGCACTAGCAATTTGGCGAATCTAATTGCTTGATTACTCGCCAATTGAAGAATTTAGTCGCAATTTGGCGCATTGGCGAGCGACAGCGAGAACACTGCTTGTGTGTCACCCCCTCTCTGCCCCCCAGGGGGGCACATTTTTAATTTCTTTAGAACACCAGTCGTGTGACATATCATTTGAGAGGTCTGCAGCTGCTTATTCATATTATGGATGTCTTTTGTGTCGCCTCCCACTCTGCCCCCCAGGGGGGCACATTTTTAATTTCTTTACAACACCAGTCGTGTGACACATCATTTGAAAGGTCTGCAACTGCTTATTCATACCATGGGCTATTGGCGAGCGCAGTAAACAGAGGTAGCCAATAATTTGGAATCGCGAAGCGATTACGCGGGGGGTTGGCGAGCATAGCCCCCTAGTAATCTACTAGGGGCCCCCTAGTAATCTAAAAATTATATTAATACTTAATAAAAAGCCATGTATTTTATCAATGCTTTTACATGCACTATGGTCTGAAAAATTTAAAAAAAAAAATAAAGAAAGAAACAGAAGTTTTCTTTGAAGAATATTTATGTCTACAAATTTCTCTATACTTATACTAAGTTTAATGTACATTCGACAAAATGAAAACAAACCGCACAGGTTAGCATGAATATTGATGTAATGTGAATATTAATGTTACTGTGAGGCCATCTCTTTTCCAAAACAACCTAATAACAAAGGAAATAAAGTGTAGCATGTTCTTATGAGAGCTAGTATACATTAGCAAAAAACTCCACATAATGAAGTTTATTGGTAAGTTCATACTGGGAACAAAATCTAAGATGAGAGAGAGATTCCTTCTGACGTTGGCTGAGGATGGACATTACTTCAGTCCGAGTCCGAGAGACGACGAGAGCTCCAGAAGGAACCGGACATAAGTAGAACATGTCATGTTCACTACGATGCAACCGCCCTTTTCCCCCTTTACAAATCCCTGTACAGTTTTCCGTATAGTGTATGTAGAATTTCAACATAATCAAGATTGAAATTGTATTTTTTTCACATAAAAGAGTCATCCTTTGTGTACTAATTACCACCAGTAATTACGCAGGTAATTGCACATTACTGTGAAAGCAAAAGATTTTATTTTTCTGGTTTTCTAAGAGGAATGTAAACAATTTAAGTTGAGAGTTAGATATCTTAATATGTCGACTACATTTTCAATAAAACACGCTCAGATCTTGTACATTTTATTTTGTATATTTACGAAAAATTACCTACATAAAACTCATTGATTCGCGCTGCATGGTAATACGACATACGACAATCAGTCCCTAAAATAACTGCATGTTAAAATTTAAAGTTACTCAGCTTGAAGAAATGATGGAAAGATAATATTGGATGATACCAACATGCATTTGCTTTAAAATTACGGTGGACATTGAAAAACATCAAATTCCATTAAAAAATTGCTTTTTCAATTTTTAAGAATAAAACAAAGTAGGAATTTTAATGCATTTTAATGCGTATAGTAAATTATGTTTGGTTAGTTTATGAAATTTGAAATGTTCTATGCGCATTCATAATTATCAGATTCTATTAAAATTTTACTGTGCGCTCTTCATATATACTGCTGGCCACACAATATGCAACACCCTGAAGGAAGCATACAAATCATGTGAAATTTACAGCATGCGTTTGAGACGATGAAATATGCAAATCATTAGCATTGCAGCGCAGACGCACTTCATGGGCGACCGTAGCGCCACCCGCAAGCTTTGTATAAGCGGATAACAGATTGGCGATTTGAAATATGGCAATTGTTTTTTCGTGCGTTTTTTTTTTTTTTTTTTTTTTTTTTTTTTTTTTTTTTTTGTGTAAGGTGTTTATTTTACGTTAGCGTGGAAGACATTGGACTCCTTTTGACTAAGTTTCTGAATTCGACCGAGGAAGAATAGCAGCCTACACGGATTGCGTATTATGCTTTAGGGAAATCGGTCAACGTATTGGACAAAACCAAGCGACTGTGATGCGGATCTGTAATCGCTGGATGCAGGAGGGAACGACGGACCAACGAGGCCGATCGCTTCCACGTCGTTTCAACACTGCCTGTGATGACAGGCGGTTTGTGCGCATGGCAGTGATGGGTCACGCAGCCACATCATGAACAATAGCATAACAGATTCAATCTGCTACGCATCATTTGGTGTCCATTCGTACCATTCGACGCCATTTGCAGCATAATGGAATGTCTGCAAGACGTCCATTGCTCCCTTTACCCATGACTGCAAACCACAGACGTTTGCATCTCCAACAATGCGAAGAACGCGGTCATGGGCAACAAAATGGTATGACATTGTGTTTATTGACGAATTCAGCTACTGTCTGCAACATCGCGATGGTCGGATTCGAGTTTGGAGACACCTGGGTAAGAGTCTGCTGAATTGTGACGTTAGGCATCGTCACACTAGTCCTGCACCCGGCATCATGATTTGGAGTGGCATTGCATTTCACTGCCGCACTTCTCTATAGTACGCATTGCCGGTACACTGAACAGCCAGCGCTACAACTCTGAAGTGTTAGAGCCCGTGGTCCTCCCATACATTCAGCGCTTGCCATCAGTTATATCCCAGCAGGATAACGCGCGGCCACACGTGTCATGCAATATTCAAGAGTTCTTGAATACACATCAGATTGAATTGCTTCCTTGGCCTGTTTGTTCTCCCGATCTATCGCCAATCAAAAACATGTGAACCACACAAATGCTTGCACAACTGCTGGCCTGGAATAAACCACGCGCTACTACACCAGATCAACTTTGGCTATCTATGGAAGCTACATGGACTGTTGTAGCTCTAGGAGATGTTCGAAGATTCTTCGTTCTTTTCCGAAGCGAGTGGCAGTGGTTATAGCCAACAGTGGCGGCTACACTAACTACTGATTTTGTCATCATCCACACGTCACAAGAGTCTGTAATTTTGATCGTTTGACTTTATACAACATGCTATCTGCCATGTAAATTTCGTTGTGATATCTCTAGTCCTTCTTGGTGTTGCATTTTGTGTGGCCAGCAGTATAATAATAAATAAAAATTAGCATTAATATTTCTATTTAAGGAACATTTTAATGCTGAAGTTTGCTACATAAGACAAAAACTATCATTATTTTACAGGAAAAGAGTATTCTTATATATATATATATACATGAAAGGATAAAAACTAACCCCTTTTTAAAACTTTAATTTAAACTTAAAATTTAAAAATTTAAAGTCCCAATTAATATTTTTAACTTTAATTCTTAAGCTTAAAGCTATTTCGCCCCTGGTAACTTTCTTTCCCAGCCTAACATTTGTTACTTTCAGAGATCAATTTTGGACGTTCCTTAAGATTAAAATTGATGATCTAAGGGCTTTTTGCAGCCATTTGTGGTTAAAGCTCAGACGTCACAGACCCGGGAATTGTGCGGGCTTTGACCACATATCAATCAAAACCTAATGAACCAATTAAATTAAATGTTCCTCCCTAATTCACAACTCTGCCCTCTGCTGGAAAATATGACAATCCCTAACATATTAGCAAGAACACGCGCGGAAAACGAGAGATTTTGCAGATTTGAGAGGCCTGCAGAACCTACGGTCATGTAACGCTTCGCATAATCAACTTAAACGGCTCGGGCGACCTCCGACCGGACTCGCGGTTCCATCTGTAAGCTGAGCGACCAAATAAAAAAAGTTCAAACCAACAAGAGGTTCCCGAGTCCCACTTCTTATGCCATGACTACAACACCTGAAGACGTTACATATATATATATGTTGCGGCCAAAACCCGAAATTGGCCAATTCTCGAACTGGCCAGCAACAATGTTTAAAAATCACTGGCCAATTCGTGAGCTGGCCAGATGCGATTGGCAAATTCGCGAAATGGCAAGCTATGATCGGCCAATTCGCGAAATAGATAGAGGCACTCGGCTTAATTTTTTCTAACACAGTTGAAAGTGTCTACGAATTCAAATAGACTAGCCGTCTATCTGTCCGTGCTCAAACTCGAGTTAGGCTCGGGTTAATTCGTACTTTTTATCTTATTCGGTTTATCAATAAATTTTGATACTGAAAGGGAATTGTGTACTATTTTTTGTTAATTTATTGGGATATATAAAAATATTTCGTTTCAATGTAATTAATGGGAATCGTTTTTACCGTGTATTTTAATGTTGTTACATTATCTTAG
This sequence comes from Maratus speculifer, assembly GCA_964019185.1. Classification (NCBI taxonomy): domain Eukaryota; kingdom Metazoa; phylum Arthropoda; class Arachnida; order Araneae; family Salticidae; genus Maratus; species Maratus speculifer. Next base: position 134,821,369 of record OZ025291.1, read on the forward strand.
TTACAATAAAATTGGTACTTATGCATCATTAAGATGGACGACAAACAGTTATGCATTACAGTGTATGAAATATAACTATTCCAGATTTTTTACAGAAACACTGAAAATTATTTCATTACAAAGAAGAGAATGGTGAAAGAGTTTTTTTAATGTCTTTTAATGATGTTACGCCATTTCAAACATAATTAAATTCATATGCTTCTCTCATGTGGGAAGCACTTTTTTTTTGGTAGGGTATATTGATTAAGTAGCCATTATAGTTCATTTATTAGGACGCCAAAATGAATTCCGATAAAGAATTATGATATATGCGAAAAAATCGTCCATAGGGTATTTTAATAATGTTACACTATTTTGAAGTTATTCTATTTCAAGCATAATGCACCTGAGGGGAGGCTTTTTTCTTTTGTAGAGTATTGATTAAGTAGCCATTATAGATCATTTATAGAAACGCCAAAAAGAATTCCGATAAAGAATTGTGATATTGCCAAAAAATAATTTTTAGGATATTTTAATGATGTTCCACTATTTTAAACATAATGCAATTTACAAACCTCGTTTCTGTGGGAAGCAATATTTATTTTGTAGAGTATTGATTAAGTAGCCAATACAGTTCATTTATAGGGACGCCAAAAATAATTCCGATAAAGAATTATGATAAATTTCAAACATAATGAAATTTATATGCCTTACTCATGTGGGAAGCAATACTTTTTTGTAGAGTATTGCTTAAGTAGCCATTATAGTTTGTTTATAGGAACACTAAAAGTAAATCCTGTAAAGAATTATGATATATGCGAAAAAATCTTTAATATCATATTTTAAAGATGTTACACTATTTCAAACATAATGCAAATGTGGGATGCAAATTTTTGTAAAAATATTGATTAAGTAGTAATTATAGTTGGTTTATAGAAACGCCAAAAATAATTCCGATGAAGAATTGTGATATATTTCAAACGTAATGTAATTTATATTCCTTATTCATGTCGGAAACAATGCGTTTTTGTAGAGCATTGATTACATAGTCAATATAGTTTATTTGTAGGGACACAAAAAGAATTCTGCTAAAGAATTATGATAAATGCAACAAATCTTTCATGGAGCATTTTAATGATGTTGCACTATTTCAACATAATGCACATGTGGCATGCAAATTTTTTGCACAGTATTGAATAAGTAGCCATTTTAAAGTACGTTTATAAGAATGCCGAAAAGAATTCCGATAAGGAATAATGATGCATGCCAAAATACCTTTTATAGGGTATTTTAATGGTGTTGCACGATTTCAAACATAATGCAATTTACAAGTCTCACTCATGTGGGAAGCAATATGCATTTTTTAGAGTATTGATTATGTAGCGATTTTAATTCCTTTATAACAATTCCAAAAATAATTCCGATAAAGATTTGTAATACATTTCAAACATAATGAAATGTACATGCCTGACTCATATGGGAAGCAATACTTTTTTTTTTTTTTTTTTTTTTTTTTTTTTTTTTTTTAGAGTATTGGTTAAGTAGCCATTATAGTTCGTTTATAGGGACCCAAAAAGCTATTTTGATAAGGAATTGTGGTATATGCGAACAAATCTTTTATAGGGCATTTTAATGATGTTACACGATTTCGGACATAATGCACAAGTGGAATACTTTTTTGTAAAGTATTGATTAAATAGCCGTTACAGTTTGTTCATAGGAGCGCCAAAAATAATTCCAATATAGAATTATGATTCATGCCAGAAAATCTGTTATAGGTTATTTTAATGATGATACGCTATTTCAAACATAATGCAATTCACAAGCCTCACTCATGTGGTAAATGTCTTTTGTTGAGTATTGATTAAGTAGCCATTATAGTTTATTTATAGGGACGCCAAAACAATTCCGATAAAGAATTATGATATATTTCAAACATAATACAATTTATATGTTTCACTCATATGGGAAGCAGTAGGTTTTTTTTTGTAGAGTATTGATTTAGAAGCCATTAATCGTTTATAGAGATCTCAAAAAAGTATACCTAAAAGGAATAATGATATATACGAAAAATATTTTTACAGAGTATTTTTATGATATTTCACAATTTCAAACATAATAAAGCCTTTAAACATTTCTAAAATGCTCTACAACATGTTTTCTATAGATTATTGACTAGGTGGAATTTGTCATTTATATACCGACACAAATTATTTGGTTGTTTTATTATTTAGGAGCCATTATTGTTTTTCGTGTGCGTTTCCAGCTGTGATAAGCTTTTAAAATTTATTTTTAAAGCATTTTATCGATCATATGAAAGCTTTAATGAAAGTTAAAATAAATAGATTACTGGTTGTGGATACCTATTGCTGAAATAAAATTTTACTTCTTTTTTTATGCTTAAGAGCCCACAATAGTCACAGAAAAAATACTCAAAAAGACCCGGATGACCATGTAAAGTCTATGGGAGCGTTCTTTTCGAATATCTCGCACCAATTTTAATATTTTTGCATGATTTTTTTGCACAAGATAGCTGAGGGCGATCCACAACCGGGCTAGTTTTTACTTTTTCGATTTTGGTTATATATTTTTTTTATATTACGATAGTTTCAGTTTCAGAACCGGTTTAAACCGGTTTCGAAAGTTAAAGTATTTTTTTAAAGAAAATCTGAAACAAAAATTTAAAAAGTAAAAACTAGCCCGGTTGTGGATCGCCCTCAGCTATCTTGTGCAAAAAAATCATGCAAAAATATTAAAATTGGAGCGAGATATTCGAAAAGAACGCTCCCATAGACTTTACATGGTCATCCGGGTCTTTTTGAGTAATTTTTCTGTGATTATTGTGGGCTCTTAAGTGGATATCTCTTTACATTAAAAGAATCGGAGTAAAGTTCCTTTAGAGTTGGATGATGTTTTGTAATCTACCCGTAAGACATGGTGACGTCACTGCAACGTCGTTGTGAAGTCACATTGTGACTTTGTGACCATCGATTGTCGATAAGAAGTCACAGTGACTAAAATGTGAAGTCGTTATGGCCATTTTAGCGCTTTTTTGTGACCAATTTGTGAAAAGTGTGTCATTCGTGACTACTTTGACATTAACATTATGACGATTTTCTACAAATTTTTAAGAAAGTCACATCTCAGTCACAATGTGACCTCACTGAGTGGTGGCATTTTGGTCACAGATGTGATGTGACCAAAGTGACTCACAGTGACGTCATTGTGACGTCACTGTGACCATGCATGCTATAAGGATATTCAGTGATTCATTTTCTTTCTTGTTTTGACTTTAAAATGGTTCATTTGTCGATGAGTTAGGTTTGTTATTTTAAAAAAAAATCCCTTTCATATTTATTTTTATTTTTAAAGAATCTTCTTCAAAATGTAGTTAATCAGGTTCAAGAGAAATGGCAATAATGAGAAATACGATAACTTTATTGAGGCTATTTTTATATACAATTAATAAATATATATTGCTATTAGCAAGGGTTTTAGACCACTAAGGTGGCATATAAAAAAAGCATGGAAACATCCTTTCATGTCGCTTGTGTATGTCAGTGCCATCTAGAGGGACCATCGCAAAACAACTTTCTTCTCTAAATAAAAAACAAATTCTAAGAGAAGTTTCATGACGGCCCCGCAACTTAAAGGGTAGCCTTAAATCCCCAATTCGGATGTTGGCCAAGACCTCCCGGCCAATTCGCGAATTGGACGGCCAAAACACGAAATACGCTATTAATTTCATGTATTTCGGGTTTTGGCCATGAAGTTTGGCCAGTTCGGATATTGGCCGGCCAGTTCTAGAATTGGCCAGGCTCCGGGTTTTGGCCGCAACACATATACAGATGGAGGACAAAATAATACGAACATCTGTGAAATAATGGAAAACCTTTATTGTTAGAGGTTTGGATCACCTTTTGACTGAAGTACAAATTTAATGTGACGTGGGATAGATGCATAAAGGTCATTTAAAGATATGTTAAGCCATTCTTCTTGCTGAACGGTCTCAAATTTCGAAAGACTGGATGGAGGAGGAAATCGGGAATGAAGTTTAGGCTCCAAATACTCCCGTAAATGTTCAATAATATTCAAATTTGGAGACTGGGGGCAGGAAAGATGTTCAACTTCATCGTCATGCTCTTCGAACCAAGTTTGAACACACTTAGCAGTGTGGATAGGGGCGTTGTCGTCTTGAAAAAGCGGTCACTCTCCAGGGAATACAGTCTGAACAAGAGGATGGATATGATCTTCTAGAATGCTTAGATAGTGATTGCATTTGATTCTCCCATGCAGAATAACAAGAGGTCCAAGACCGCACCAAGATATCAAACCCCATACCATAATGGAGCCACCTCCAAGCTTCAAAGTTGGCATGAGTCATTCAGGATTAAACGCTTCTTCGGGCATTCTCCAGACATAAACGCGTCCAGTCGTCTGAAATAGGGGAAATGACGATTCATCTGATCATATTACCTGTTGTCATTGCTGTGGATTTCACCCTTTGTGATCTCTGCCACTACCGTCGTCGCTTGAAAGCACTAGTTGCTGTCACCAAGGGTTTTCAAATTGCAACCCTGCCATAAATGCTCGCAACATTAAGTTCCCTTTTGACAGTTTTTGTTGAAACGGGGTCTTGGAGATGACTGTTTATTTCAGATGTTATCCCGGATAATGATTGATTGTGCTTTCGGGTACTATGCGCTTCAAGATTCGTCTATCCTTATCAGTAAGCTTGGACTTTCGGCCACTGTTGGGCTTTGAAGACGTCGTCTTACCTTCTTTAGTGTACGCTGTCATAACGGCTGATACCGTACTCCTTGCAAACTTTAAAAGGTTAGCTGTTTCCGCAACCGATGCTCCACTTAAACGCGCTCCGACAATCATTCCTCTTTGGAACTCTAACAGGTCTGACATTTCAGCTTATCACAAACAGTTCGATAGACGCATGCAACTCAGGTGACTGAACATGAACATGAGGAGCCATTTTCAGGGGCTTCCCAGTTGCGAAGCAACTCCACGCCCTGTCGATGAGTTAGCGTAGAGCACATCATAAAGTAAGCCTGTATAAATCTATCTGTAGAACAAGTCTACTACAAGGAAAATAAAAATGTATAGACAAGGAAAGTTTAATAAGTCTTTGGATCGACCAAGTGACCCATAGCAGCCGAGCGCCAGTGGCAACGATTGACGTTCGTCAGACCCTGAGAAGGGTCGGCCTACACCGCTGAACACCCGAGCTGTTCTGAGCACCAGGGGATTCGAGGTCGAAATGTGTAGAAAACAGAAAAGTTGGGTCTATTTGTACCGGTAGGGTGCGCGGGCAACCAATCCGGTACTAGACAGGCGGAGCTTCAAGTGAGAAATCCGAAAGTTTAGTAGAGTACAAAAAAGGATAATTAAATAATTAAGTCTAACATAATTATATCTGAGTCTAAGGATATCTCAGATGACTGCTGTTGAAAGACTGATGCCTTCCTCTTCACGCTCACTAGGTAGCAGACTTGAGTTGCAGGTGGCACGGCTATACTGCAGGTGTGAAATACGTCATACTTTTTCACAGGTGTTCGTATTATTTTGTCCTCCATCTGTGTATATGCATACATTTTTAGCCGTTCAATGAACTTTTATAATTTATGCCAACTTTCTTTCTAATAACCGTACTGTACCTGATCCCCCTAAAAAAATTATGTTTTATAAATAGAAATGCGAACGGGGCTTACTTTAAAATATAACAATTATTCAGTATTTTAGCAATTTAAAAACTTCGTATTATTTTAACACAAAATTTTTTATTTAACTGTTTGAACTTGCCAATAAAAAATCTTCTAAATTAAAATAAATCTGTGAAAATTAAAAGATTTGGTTTTTAATGTCTCCTGTCTCCTTAAGGCAAAAATAATAATTAAGTTTCAATCCTATAATATATATTCTATTGACATAGCAAAATTAATCTATCATTTTGTCTTCATTTGTATTCTTTCTTTTTTTTCTTATTTTTTATATTATATATGTGTTTATTCTTTCTGAATTATTGTTTCAGATTCATAGATGCTGCCAAAAATGAAAGCTTTCTGAGAAAAAGTGATTATTTACTACTACTTCAGAAAATAGCCGAGAATCAAAGAGGCTTTTCCCAAGTAACTTCACTGATATTTAGCAATTGGACAGATTTAGTAAAGTATGAAAAAATTTCACATCATTATCACCTTATTATATGATAATGTAGTCTTTATTTTTATTCACTTTTATACGCAAATATATCTAATATAGAGATTTTATAATAAATGAAATGCACGTTAGTTCAACAAACGAATTCCTAAGTCGTTAAAAATACCTAAATAATTCTAATTACAAAATTAGGTAAAAGGAGATAAACTTGATCAACACATGCGTTTTTTGAATAACAAAACTGTAATTATTTCAAGTTAGCTTCATTGTTATTTTTTGAGTATATTCTATGATTGATTGATTCAACTACAAGTATTTTATGTTGATGTAATGTGTCACATATCTTTTATGGTGATGTGATTCATCGTAGATCTTTTATGATGATGTTATTTCCCATAAATATGTATTAGTAATGTGGCAGTTTTTAAGTAATTATTGTGATTTTAACTTCAATTTTAATTTGGGTTGACGTTTTTCTTCAGAGTAACTGACTTTTATTTTCGGTATAACACGATTAGCTGCATGCGAATCGGATTAATAATTGTATAAAAAAATGATGAAGGGCAAGAAACACCGTACTTTTTTTCCTTGAATTCTCAAAATCCAGCATTAAATTACAAGTTAAATTAAATCAATAGCTGATTCCTCGACAACTGTGATTCTAAATTCACAAAGCTAGAGCACTAAGTCGAATAGGCTTCTTCTGTTGCATTTTAAAGTAAGTGCCTATTCTATGGAAGCATTTTCATTTAGAAAACATAATAATGATGATCTCTTAATTAAATCTAAAAAAAATTATTAGTTTTGTTGATTAGGTGTACCTACAAAAGAAAATTTTAGTGCCTGTAAATCTCTTCTCTTAAATAATAAAGCCTTTAATTCTGAATATTATTTGGATGAAGATGTTACGAATCATATCGCGACTGATAACAGTGGTATAGTGAAATGTGAAATTGTAACTGGAATATCTAAACAAATTCGCCATTTATTTTTTTTATTTTATTTTTTTTTTTGGGGGGGGGGGGGGTTGAAATTGATGGATAAGTCAAAAAATTTTGTTAAAGAACTTCGAATCTTACCAAAATACTCCTCATCTTCTTCCTGTCAATTGAACTTAAAAGTGAAATCCTAAAATTATTTTGCAAAACTGAACATTCATTTCGCGAAATTCAAAATTATTTCAACTATAGTGGTAAAAGAAAATATCTCTCTAAATGCTCGCGATCAGAGATTTTAAAAAAAGTTTGTGTTAGAAGTATTTTTGATTTGAATATGCTTATTAATTATCTCAATAATTTCTTCATTCTCTTTTCTGAGCAGTATTTTAGAATTTGTATTATTATTATTATTATTATTATTATTATTACTAATTCTTTTTTATTTTCCTTTTATTAATAAATGATATTTTTATACGGTCCCTACTTATTAGAAAAAATCTGCAAAACAGGGAAAAGTCAAAGAATTAAAAAATTTAGGCAAAAAGTGAGGGAAACATCTGGGAATAATTAAATATATTTTGAATAGTCAGGGAAAAGTTAAAGAATTTTTGATGTACTACTTTCGATCAGAATCTCAGTTATCATTGCAAATGAAGATATTTTGAATTAATCATTGACCCATTCTAAAATTTTTAGATAAAAAACTTATGCAAATTACTTAATAGCATAATATCAAAAAGAATTAAAAATCAGAGTTTCATACAATGCATATTTTTAAAGCATTTATTTAAAGTTGCCCATTGTAAAGGGTTTTACAATGTGCAACAGTAATGTGCAAGTTTACAATGTGATTACAGTATGTGTCGAATGTTTCTTATAAAAAGTCAGGAAAAACCTGGAAAAGTCATGGAATTTGTTTTACCAGAATTGTATAGGAACCCTGTAATAAGCATTCTGTGTAATTAATAGAAATTATGAACAACTTTAATGCCTTTTTTTTTTTATCTCTTTCTATAATGAACTAAAAATAAACTGGCAGAATTTTCGGCAATGACATTTACTGATTTAGAGAAAATTCGGACGTTAAATAAAGCATATTCCGTGCTTTAAGTTCTCAAAGTCTGGCACTTTTTTTAATTTTCGAGGTGGAGATCTTCTCTTGCAAACCAGGTTTGATTTGGATGAAATCTGTCAGATTCGCATTAAAAGTTTTCGAATTTGTTCATTCAAAAATTAACCCAGTGGAAATGTTAACTTCTTAGCACTTTTCATTGCAATTATATTTTTATTTTTAAATCACTCTTTGCAGATTGAAACATGCATTATATGGCCAACGGTGGCTGGCCACATGCAATTTTAAACATTTTGTTAAATGTCTAGAAAAATACGTGAGGAGTTATTATGAAACTCTAAGTGTGTGAACGTAATAGTACAGGTCATACATTTTCGTGAAGAATTTATCCCCAAAACTCCATAGGGGACCATCAACAAATTGAAAAATAACGAATATCTTTTGGATAAGCCTATCAAAACTAATGATTATGATTAAGTGGCTTATTGTAAGAAACTGTTCATTTTTATGCGAATAGCATGTATACTCGTAGAAAAATTAAGGGTTTTATAAAACTTAATTTAAACCTTACCCAAATTTTTCGAAGTTTTTTCTTATAATTTACAGAGCTTTTAATGCAAAATAATATTCTTTTCCGAAAATATGACAAACAGCATTGTACATAATACCCTATAATCAAAATTAAATAATAATAATAATTGTATGAAAAATGGGCAGGTTTACTAAATAATTTTTCCTTGCGCATGCGTAAACGCTATCAAAATTTCATTTACATATAATGTTAGCTAAATATATAGAACAACTTTTGTGAAAGTCTCAAAAACATAGCTCGAAAATTCTGAAAGTTATCGTCGATTGAATAAGCACAAAATCCGTTATTTCCAAAATGAAGCAAAAAGATGAGGAGCTATATCCATTTATCCATTGATTGGTGTCTATATAGAATACACAATATGGTACGTATTACTACATTTGAATACAACCACTCTTTTTTTTTTTTTTTTTTTTTTTTTTTTTTGCTTTATATTAGAAACAACGAATCTGAGGGGTCTTTTTTTCTTCCGACGATCATTTTCAAAATTTTCAAGCTATATTTTTCAGCTTGAAAAAGTTAAAAGCTTGAAAATTTAAAAGTTGCTCTATATATTTGGGTAGCTCAATATGCAAATCAAATTTTGATAGCCTTCACGTATGCACAATGGAAAATTTTTTAGTAAAACTGCTCATTTTTCATGCAATTTTTATTATTTTTTAATTTTGATTGTAGGGTTTGCAATGTGTACAATGCCATTTGTCATATTTTCGGAAAACAACATTATTTTATATTAAGAACTCTGTAAATTATAAGCAAAAAACTTGGGACTATTTTTATAAAAAAACCTTAATTTTTCTACGAGTATACACGCTATCTGCATAAATATGAACACAATTTCATACAATAAGCCACTTAATCATAATCTACAGTTTGAACGCTTTTGCTACATTAGTTTTGACAGGGTTATCCAAAAGATATTCGGTCTTTTTCGATTTGTTGACGATCCCCTATGGAGTTTCGGAAAAAAATCTTCATGGTAATAGTATGACCTGTACTATTATGCTTACTCGCTTAGATTTACAGTATAATTCTTCATATATTTTTTCTAGATATTTAACAAAATGTCTAAAATCGCAAGTGGCGGGCCACCTTTGGCCATATAGTGTATTACAATCAGTTACTAGGATATCTAAAATAAAAGCAGAAATTCTTTTAAATTGACTATAAATTTATTTGTCTAATTATTTATTAGTTTAACATACATTTTATTGACAGTTTTTAATTTGTTTATTTTTTCTTTGCAGTATTCACGGAAGCTACAGCACAGAACGTTTCGCATATAACGTTTTCAAGCTTTATGACACAGAAAAAGATTTAAAGAAAGTTTGTAACGGATGTTTTTTTTCTTTTCTATTGTTTTGTAATATAATTGTTAATTTAGATTACACGTTTCTCAAGATACATTTTTAATTCATATTAAATACTAAAATAAGTTTATATGATTTTTTATACTATAACATTTACTGCTATTGATGAATATAAGAAAGCTTGAGCTAATAAATTTTAAAAAATGTACTATTTTCAAAACAGAATGAATGAACGAGCAATATTTTCAAGGACTATTAAATAAAATCACGCAAAAAAATCTCATAATTACACTAATTAAGATTAAAAATTCTTCACCCATTCTCTACGTCAAGAATTCTTAAAAGGATAGTAGGCTTCTATTATAAGAAAATAATTATGAAACTTACTTATTGCAACCATCAGCAAGAGAGTAATTACATAATTATTTCGGTACATTTCCACCAATCATGACCTCCAGACCCCTAAACCAATCTCCGTTCAAATGCTGAGTTATATGTAATACATGTATGCATATAAATACAGGGTGGTTATAATTAAAATTACTGTGTTTAGACCTACATAGAGACAGCTCTTTTTGACAAATATCGATGAAACATGGAATGCATGTTATATGGATCATGGGGAAAGGAAATATGCTATAAAATATGAAGAGCAAAAATATCAAACTGGAAACACAAAACTTTATTTTTTATATTTATAGTCTATGTTAAATGTGAATTCCATTTGTGTCAAGCATCTATTCAAAGCGTATTATAGCATATTCAACAGCAGCGCGAAGTGATTTTTCGAGCATGACGAGTTATGTTTGATTTCAAATCACGCAGAGTCCATATCTCTCTTCACATCAGGATCTTTCAAGAAGGTTGTCGGTAAACTTCTCGAAATTACTCGATTATATGAAAGGTTGACACGAAGCAGTGCCGTTATGTGAGGTGGGGCACCATCATGAATGAATATTATAGTCTCTAAATACTTTCGCTTTTGTAATTATATAATGACCTGTTGCTGCAGAAGCTTGCAGCTACGGGTGTCCGTAATGCCATAATGGAACACTTTTTAAGACTCTGTGAAGTGTTTTTCTGATGAAAAAAAAAAGTACCAAAAATGAAATTAGCCATAAAATCACCCCATACAGTAATGCAATTAAGGTGCAAAGATTGTTCATGGACAAAATCAGGATGAGACACCACTTGAGCACTTGCCGAAAAATATTGGGAACTGCACACTCTTTTGACAACAGTCACAGCGACTACTTTAGCAGTTTCGTTTGAAATCCGTTTCCGTCCTCTTCCTTGCAGCAAGGCAAACTCCCCAGTCTCTTCGAATTCTGACATTCTCTTTTCCAAAATCTGCCTCGACATTGGTTCTTTTTTTAGCCATTTTAAGCATCGATATACTCGAAGTTCAGTTGATAAATTACTGCCTATCTGATAATATAGCTTTAACATTAACGTTTGTTCTTTCTTCTTTAACAATATGGTGCATAATGATAATAGCGGTTACTGGCTTTTTAATTAGTCCCGAATTTTCCTAATGTCGTTTCTCGTGTTGAAAGCGCCATCTATCGGTCAAAATTTTAACTAATTTTTTATTGCAGATTTCTTATTCCTATGTCCAATATAAGTTACATTCCAAATCTCATTCATATCTGTCAAACAGAGCGGTTTCTACGTAGATCTAAACAGGGTAACTTTAATTATAACCATCCTGTATATTATACATGTATATATATATATGGGTCATTTTCAGATAAAGGGAAATTTTGGCTTCTATAAAATGATTCGACTCTAATATTTTAACTCGTGATTTCTGACTCAAATTACACCAGACATTTAAGAACTGGGAATTTTTGCTAAGGAATAGCAATGACCTTTTTTAAAATGTCTAAAATTGCCGTTAATATGACCTTGAAATCATAAATATAATACGCCATGATAATGACCTGGTAATGACATTTTTAACGTTAACCCTATTTTAGAACTAAACTATAGCAATTTAAAACTTATGGAGTATTTTTTCTAAAAGCAGTCCCAAACTCTCTTTGTAATTGATTCTGTAAAGTTAAATTACTGAATAAGCATTTCAACAATAAGGAGCTTGGTTAACAACACATATTAAATACATAGATTGTAATTTTGGAAAACAAAAAGGCCATAAATTGAAGCAGTTCTTGCATAATTAATTAAAAATAGATGCTACAGCTCGTGAGAAGATGTGGAATTATACCATCTAAGAGAATTTCCATATAAAAATGACATATAGGGGGAAATTAAGTGAACAATTACTGTGGAGCATGGTAATGACAGTTAATTCTAGGAACAAACTTTAAATAAGTATAATCAATAAAAATGTTTTCTGTTTTGTATAAGGTGTTAAATGTGTAAAAAGTAGAAACATCAAATATACCCATATAATCATGACATTTGTTCCAAAGCTTTCCAAATCTTAATAATAAGGGTTTAAATTCAAAAATTTTAATTTTGGAACAAGACATGGTAATGACATTTGCAACTTTACAGCTTTTTTAGATGTTGAAATTATTTTTATTTTCATATTTAAACTAGTGCACAATGTAGTATTCAAACAGAAATGTTCACAAAAAATGTAGACAGTCATAGTGACTTGGTTAATTCACATTTTTTAGCCAAGGACATAAAATTTCCCTTTATCAGAGAATGACTCATATACACGGGGATGACAAGGGATGACCAACTCGGGAACTCAGCATATGCTTTTGAGTGATAGTGCAATAGCTAAACTAATCTAGGGGTCATTCCATGTCAAGTGTCCTAAATTTTGGCATGCTTCTCGCTCGACCCCCTTCGATTTTTATGAAATTGATACAGAATATACATGTAGGTATATGATGAACATTTGGAAACTGTTTAGTGCAAAAAGTTGTATAGTTGGAGAACCAGGGGTCCATTTGCACCAATCACTATTTCATGGTTGTAGAAAAAACGGCCAAATCATGAAGTTTGGCATCATATTGCTCATGATATATGAAGCCTTACTTATTGAAAATAGGTGATCTAGTTCAACTTTTTGTGCTAAAAAATGTAATTGCAGTATTAAAAATTACAAATGCAAACTATTGTGATTACTAGGCCTCAAAGTAGGCCGTACGGCCAATCTGGTTGAATTTTACCCTTACTTTAACATGCTGTAACTACTGCAAATATTATTTTTGAAAATTCTCGCTAAACAAACTAATTACCTATAGATATATCGTAAAGCCGCTGTAGCTGTTTTTTGATTGCTTAAATATTCATTAAATTATTGATGTTCAAAGTCTAATAAAAAATTAAAATCGTCAATTTTGCCCCATATTCAAAAGCGTATATCTCAAAAGGGACACTTCGGATTTGGTTACAATTAGTACCACTTGAAAGAGCATATCTTAATTTATAAAAAAAACTTTATTTCATTTTGGACCTCTTAGATACAGAAGGAAAATAATAAAATTCAAAAACCTGTTGTACCAAATAATCCCGATACATACAAGAAAGGCACATATTACGACATGGTCTTTCAACATATTTTGAACCATTCTTTTTTATTACAACGATTAATGCATATAATAATTATAACTTTTTCTGGTCAGTTACTTCCCCTTTACCATTATGAGTGATTTGTAACCGCATTGCCAATGAGTTATATCCAATAACCAGGCAAGACTAGCTCTTGGTTGGGTATTGCATGTTTAACAAGATTTATACAAAAATATTCCTTTTCTCTTTCAGTTTATGCTTTACATTACTGTTAAAATATTTTGTATCAAGAGTTTATCTCTATGAATTCTCATGATTATGATCAAGGTCAATGTAGCATTGGCTGTGCTGATAATTCTCTATGCCATTTGACGACTTATTGTGCACATAAAGGTTTTAAGTTTTTTAAAGAATTTTCTTCTGAAGAACAGGAGTTAATTAATCGCCGAAGTTTATTGCATCTTGAAGAAAATTCTCAAACATGCTTTCATCACGAAACATTGCTTTTGCATAAATTTGAATTTCTTCAGCGATCATGCTGTAATCCTTTCACTAAAGAGAATCATTGCGTACGAAAATCTTTGCGGTCCATCAATTTAGAAAGTTCTAATCATTTGACAGACTAAGAAACTAAGAAGCTAAGAAAATGTCAAACCAGACCAAAAAATATGTAGATCATGCAGAAAAGAATTCGAAGAAACAAGAACAACATGGTCCTCTTCTTCAAACGAATTGGAGCAAGATGAAATAGATGTAACAAAAACGTTGAACAAAAGTCTAACAGCTATTGATTTATCTCCTTTAAAATTTCAACGAACATCAACAAGAGATATTAAAAGCTATGCAAAGCGAAAGATAAGTGAAACTGAATATGTGATTTCAAAGAAAATAGGTATTTTGCTGGTATATATCCATGTAAATTAAGACAACCTACTACATGCAATCAATGCCTAGACTGTTTAGATTACAAACAACTAATTAAAAATTGAAGGAGAAGTTACAGTTGTCAAAACGTCCAGAACAAATACAAATATTAACAATGGCACCTCAAAGTTGGACAATAAAAGAAGTTATGGAAGAGTTTGAAGTTTCAGAAAGAATGGTAAAAGCAGCGCGAAAATTAAAAGCAGACATCGGGATATTGGCTTTACCTAGAGCAAAGTTTGACAAGAAGTTGCCAGAAAACATAAAAGAAAGAGTATTAATTTTTTTTCAAGATGAAGAATTTAATCTAATATGTCCAGGAATAAAAGATTTTATTTCTGCTCAGATAGATGGAAAGAAAGTTCAGATGCAGAAGCATCTATTACTAAGCAATTTAAAAAGAAATGTTTGCAGTCTATCAAAGTAGTAATGGACCGGAAATAGGATTCTCCAAATTTTGCGAGTTAAAACCAAAATGGTGTGTGAGTATTGTTGCAGCAGGTTCACATTCCCAATCTGTATGTAAAATGCATCAAAATGTGAAGTTGATGCTAGCAAGCTGCCCAACTGATGTAGATTATAAATTCCTTATAAGTAAAACAGCTTGTGATTTGAATTCTAAAGATTGTATGCTTCATCGCTGCGAAGAATGTCCTGGAACAGATGATTTAAAAAAAAAATTGTAAAGTATTTTTGAAGATATTGATCCAGAAGACGCCATTGAATTTAAACAATGGGTTCACACAGATCATGACACGTTAGAAACGAAGCACATGACAATTGAAGATTTTATTGAAGAATTGGTATTGAAAATCTCAGCAACGATGTCTTAATAAATTTTATGTACCCTCATGGACCTTCGAAAACATTTTATTAGCCCACTAGACAAGACCTCTGTTGGATTCCGGAAGAGCATATAATTACTGTTCCATTTCCAATAAAAACAAAAATTAGTCATCAATACAATTTACCGAAAGCTGTTGCAATCGCAATCAATAAAAAATTTGACAAACTGAACCAATGAGTAATTTTTTTATAGAATGGGGATCAGGAATCAACATAATGTGAGCTTGGAATAATCAAAACATTTAGTTTATAATAATCTATGGATCCCGTTAGGTACCCGCATTCAAAATTTAAAACATGCAATATCCAAACAGGAGCTAGTCTTGCCTGGTTATTTGTTATAACTCATTGGCAATGCGGTTACAAATCATTCATAATGGTAAAGGGGGAAGTAACTGTGATCAGGAAAAGTGATAATTATTATATGCATTAATCGTTGTAATAAAAAAGAATGGTGCAAAATATGTTGAAAGACCCTGTCGTAATATATACCTTTCTTGTATGTATCTGGACTATCTCGTACAACAGGTTTTTGAATTTTATTATTTTCCTTCTGTATCTAAGAGGCCCAAAATGAAATAAAGTTTTTTTATAAATTAAGATATGCTCTTTCCAGTGGTACTAATTGTAACCAAATCAGAAGTGTCCCTTTTGAGATATACGCTTCTGAATATGGGGCAAAATTGACGATTTTAATTTTTTATTAGATTTTGAACATCAATAATTTAATGAATATTTAAGCAATCAAAAAACAACTACAACGGCTTTACGATATATCTATAGGTAATTAGTTTGTGTAGCGAGAATTTTTTAAAATAATATTTGCAGTAGTTACATCATGTTAAAGTAAGGGTAAAATTCAACCAGATTGGCCGTACGGCCTACTTTGAGGCCTAGTAATCACGATAGTTTGCATTTGTGATTTTTAATACTGCAATTACATTTTTTAGCACAAAAAGTTGTAGTAGATCACCTATTTTCAGTAAGTAAGGTTTCATATATCATGAGCAATATGATGCCAAACTTCATGATTTGTCCGTATTTTCTACAATCATGAAATAGTGATTGGTGCAAATGGACCCCTGGTGCTCCAACTATACAATTTTTTGCACTAAACAGTTTTCAAATGTTCATCATATACCCATATGTATATTCTGTATCAATTTCATATAAATCGAAGGGGGTCGAGTGGGAGCCTCTAGGCCAGTTGACATGGAATGACCCCTAGTCTTTTTTAGTAGCATAAATTAAACTAATCCTTCCTAGATCAAACTAGTTTTCCTGACGCCCATGGGATAAGCTGGTTTTTCCAAGGCTGAATTAGTTTGACCTAACACTCATAGAATAAACTAGTTTAACCTTCTATTCATTGGTCTAAATTAGTTTACCCTAGACTGATCTGGATTATCCTAGGCCAAGTCAATTTCACGTACTTTTATTGATCCCAAAATCCGCTTCGGCTCTAACCTTCTAGTTTATCCTAGGCCAATTCTACTTGACGCGCTTTAATTGATGCCAAACTGTACTAGACCCGCTAATAAAAAAAAGACCCAATTTAAACTTAGTTTTGTTTAATCTCACAAAAATGAGTCGAGTTCATGCTCAAATTCAATTTTTGAATTGAAGTTCATTAAAACCCCCATGTGACTAGCACTAGTTCAGATTAATTACATATATAATGGTTAATTGCAAAATTTCAAGCCGGATTTCCGATGCATCGAGTTTCGAAATGTGCCCAAATTGTTTTAAATAGAGAAATGCAGTCGAATTGTCAACATTTTTTTTTCAGCAATCTCTTTAGTAGTAATCCATGAATTATTATTCACTAAATATAGATTAAGTCATTATCAATGCCAGGAAGTCGCTTAGAACGAATTTTACTGTTCAGATAGGAATCACCATTTTAAAATCGACAAAATCACTTTTTTTGTCCTAAGAGCGGGACCACGATCCGAATAAATGTCTTGAATATTTTTTGTGGCATATCCATGTCCAACATTAATTTCTTTTTTTAAACTCATATAACATAACATAAAGAAAATGTAACTTTTCATTTTCCATTTCCAATATTAACACAAATTAATTGGCTTTAACCTTATTTTCACTCAGGACACATCTAGATAACTGCCGTTAATAACATGGTTATAAAAGAAACATAAGCGAAGTCAAAATTGTGAGTTTCTACCATCTAAGAAATAGGACAAGAACTTTTGCAATTATCTAAAAACTTTTAAATGTCCCATCATGATTGAGTGTACTTTTTCAAATCCTAATTATATCTCAGATTTCAATTACTTTAGTAAGTTTTACAGCGTTATTTTTTAAGTAGAACTATTATTACGAGCATTTTGAAAAAACATGTCAAGCCTTTTAATAATTTTAGTCTTGTTACGTAAGTTTTATTTTTATAAACACTCGGCACTAATTGTATCATTTTTAAATTACATTTTAAAGTTATTCGGGAGACATATTATTAAAATTTTGTTTCCTTAATTTTAGGTCAGAGAATTCTATAGGAAAAATAAAGTTAAGGATAAGTCTGGACAAAGATATCGTACTTTGGCTCTTGAAAGAATTTTGTTGAATATGAGATGGCAAGAAATGCACCGGAATTCTGTTAAAAAATGGTTCGAAAATAATGTGTACATGCCATGGAGAGGCATACGTCTGCCACGACACATACGTCCTTCAAAATACAACATCACTCTCTTTCCGAACATTACCCAATCTAGTTTCGAAGGCTCGGAAGAAGTAGCAATTACAATATCCAAACCAACTGATTTCATGTTACTACATGAAATTGGGTTGAAAATTTTCAATACTGAACTGATAAACTCTGAATCTGGCGAGAGTGTTTCGGTGGATGAGATTTTTCCTTACAAAAGAAATAACTTCCATGTTATTCTTTTCGAAGAGATGGTACCTGAAGGAGAATATGTTCTGAAACTGGAGTTTGCTGGAACGTTCACAGATGGGGGTGATGGCATTGGACGTTATTCCTATACTCACAGAGAAGACTCCACTAAAAGGTAAGGAAAACCAAAAGAAAGTAGCTGCTCTCCCCCCCCCCTCCCCCCCCGCTCAATACGGTAATGTTTTTCATGTTTTTCATTTTTCTTTTCACTGTTTTAATATAATTTAGTATCTATATTTGCGGCTTCTCTGATCTATTTTGCTTTCCACGATTGTTTAAATATTTAATTGCGTGAATTTTTGTTCAAATTGCTAACTATAGGCGTTCAATTGCAAGCGAACGAACAGAGCAAAAAGTATCCAGGCCAGAGTTTGAACCTGAGACTTTAGATAGGACTTTGGATTAGATACTTTAATGCTCCGTTACTTTAAATAACGCCTTGTCTTTAACTTCTTATTGTATTGTATCTCTTTTTTCTATGTGTACTAAATTAACACAATTTTTCGTGCTTGTTTAGAAAATATAAATTGTACTATATGCTACAGAAACTATTAAAAATGAGTAAATTCTAAATGTCTCCTAAATGTGTAAATGTTTCAAAAAATTTTATGTGGTTCAAGAAGAAATTCAAAACAGCTATCTTTTATTTTGCCATTTCTGAAAATTTATTTTAAACTAGCTGACCCGCCCGGCGTTGCCCGGATCCGTCTTAACAATATTAAACGAACTTGAAATTTGTATGATTTTATCATTAATTCTTTACATGCAGAAATGCATTGTCTGAAATACGTAGCCACTGACTGTGTGAAAAATCGGTTTTAAAAACAATTAATATTAAGCTCTAAAAATACTCCAAATGAGCAATGAAAAACGCGGGAGGGAATATGTATCCAACGATTGCATGATTTTCGTGTAAAAAAGTTGATATTTACCCGTAAAACTTACTGTTAAGTCACGTAACTAATTATTATTTTCACATACAAATCCCAAGTGAAATATTTTGAATTTCAAACTAATTATATCACTCTTAAATCCGACTATACCATGAATGAAATCGATACACGATGGTAGCTAAAAGGTTGGTATATAGTGTGATATACGCTCTTCCTATTTACTTCATGAACTCTACGGAACACCTGTTTATGTTGAAATAATCCAAAAGAATCCGGCTTGACAACAAAACACAAAAGTTTATTTGACAGATGGAACACACAAAATGGACTAACACAGCAAGACTTGAAGGACAACACTTAAATATATATAAGTTCTAACTACGCTTTTTCTACAACAGATCCGCGCCGTGCCCGTGGCACATACCTATCCGATTTTCCGGATAATGTTTTTAAAATCTTTTTAAACCTGCATTCAACATTCGCAGGTCTCCCTCCTACCTTCGCACACACACCTCTCTCTCTGCGTTCGTAACCCCTTCCTCTCCACACACACTCGTCCGCTGGTCACGTGACTCAAGAGCGGGCGCCGATGAATAAAACAAAAAAACACATCATCAGTCATCACACCCCCCACGCAAGATTGAAAATATGGTACACACTTATTTTAAATCTGAAATTCGACTGATGATGTTACACTATTTAACAATGATTTCCCAAATTATAATATGTATATATAAAAAATAACACCACAAATACAACCGTATCCGGAGAAGGCACATCTTCCGGTATTCTTCCTATCTGCTAATATAAAATAGAATTAAATTAATACTTCATATACACAATATAACATACAATTAACAAAAGGCAATACACAAAACTTAGTATACATTAAACAGGACATTAAGAGTTGCTGAAAGAAAAAAAAAGTATATTGTTCAAGGAATGTTCAAACACTGGGTGCTTCAAAAGTTGTTGAATGTCTTACACAGTGTCCAAGCGTGATAATGCATCAGCATTAATTAGTTTGGCACCCGGGCGGTGCGAAATCTTAATGTCATACTTTTGTAAGGCTAATGCCCATCGCTGCAGTTTTGAAGATTGAGGGGCATTTTTGGTGATAAAAGTTAATGGATTATGGTCCGTAATAAGTTCCACAGGTGAGCCGAAAATCCACGTTTCAAATTTTTTCAAACTCCAAATCACTGCATAGGCCTCCCTTTCAATTGTTGGCCATGCCTGTTGAGTTTTGGTGAGTTTTTGACTGGCGTAACTTACTGGATACACTACTCCATCTCTTCTCTGCGATAAACAGGCTCCGATGCCGATTGCAGATGCATCACACTCTATGATGAAAGGTAACCCGATAATAGGAGTATGCAGACTGGGCGCTTCGATGAGACCTCTTTTTAACGCGTTGAACGCCTGGTCATGCTCTACTGACCAGCATAAATTCTCTGGACTGTCCTTTTTTGTCAGTTCAGTGAGGGGATATGCTGTTTCAGCATATTTTGGTATATAATCCCTATAATAATTGCACAGTCCTAAGACACTTTTTAGTTGCTTCTTAGTTTGAGGCACAGCTAACTTACGGATGGCCTCCACTTTTTCCGGATCGGTCCGATGGCTGCCGGACCCAATAATATGGCCTAAGTACTTTATTCGGGGTTTTGCAAATTCACATTTTTTCAAATTGACGGAGAATTGTAACTGTGATAGTTTGGAAAATATCTTCTCTAAATGCACCAGGTGTTCCGCGAACGTTTCGGAAAAAACTGCTATATCGTCTATGTATGCTCTAGCAAAGTCCTGGTATTCAGAAAGCGCTCTGTTGATTTCTCGTTGAAACGTCGCAGCAGCATTCCTTAACCCAAAAGCCATGACCTTGAAGCGATATTGAGCTCTATGAGTCTTAAAACATGCTAATTTTTGACTCTCTTCCTCTAGTGGTATGGCCCAGTAGCCTTTGAGTAAGTCCAAAGTGGAAATGACGTTGGCCCTGCCAATATTAAATAATAGATCAGTAGAGTTTTCCATAGGAAAATCATCAACCTTGGTGATTGCGTTCAGTGCCCGAAAATCTACGCAAAGTCGTAGCGTACCATCTTTCTTCATCACGCACACTACCGGATGCGGTGCTTCTTCATCACTTTCTTCAATCAAACCTAATTCTAGTAATTCTTGAATTTGTTTGTCTACTTGAGGTTTTAGGGCCTCTGGAATTCGATAAACATAAGGTTTCTTCTTTTCATTATCATTTAATCTTATTTTGTGTGCACCGACTTTTGCTATTTGTATTTTCTTTGAAAACAATTCTTTATATCTAAACAATAAATCTAACATCTTTTCTCTTTCTACGTTTTCCAAATGATTTAAATTTACTTCTTCGATTTTGAAATAGTTCGAGTTATCCTTTGTACTAGGGGTGGGATGGACTTCCCCTAATTCTTCTTCATTCTCAAAAATTACCCCCACTGCTTGTACCCTAGGAGTAAATTTCCTAATCTTATTCACGTGAACATTTTTAATGTTTCCGTTCGTTAACCTGACTTTGTAAGAGTCGGGATTACACCGTGCCACTATTTCGGCTGGCCCTGTCCATCTAGCGTAAAGTTTATTACTAGAGTCTGGGATTAATAAATATACCTGCTCCCCCGGTATAAATTCCTTATAAATTGCCCTTCGATTCGCATACTTCGCATACGCACCCTGTTTAACCTCCGCTACTAGTGAAGCTTGTTCCGCCGCCTTTTCTAAGTTAATTTTTAAATCCTGAAGGTATTCGGTCGCACTTTTCCCGAGATTTATAGGTAGTGGAATTTCGCCCGACCATGTAGATTTTAATACCGCCAATGGCCCCCTGGCCTCCCTTCCATACATCGACTTAAATGGCGACACCCCCGTCGTACAGTTAGGAATCTCCCTATACGCAAATAATAAATAAGGGATGTGTTTATCCCAATTTTTAGGATCGCTCCGAATGATATGGTGCAACATGCGTTTCAATACCTGATTATACCGTTCAACCAATCCCGAACTTTGTGGATGTCCCGGTGTTGCAAATCTAGGAGCCGCCCCTAGCCTAGCATGAAATTCCTGCATTAAACCTGATACAAAATTTCCCCCTTGATCACTTGCTATTACGCGGGGTATCCCTGTCCGCATAAATATTTCTAACAGCGCATCACAAGTAGCCTTAGCCGAAATTGTTCTTAACGGAACCGCTTCGGGCCACCTACTGTGTTGGTCAACCAAAGTAAGTACATATTGATGTCTACGCGCCGAAGGTGGTTCAATTTTCCCAATTATATCAATATTTACAACGTCAAATGGGAGCTCCGGTCTTTCAATCGGAAGAATCGGTATCTGATCACTGGCTCTCTCCCGGCTTCGCAACTGGCAGTCCTTGCACGATTTACAATACTCCTCTACATCCCGCGACACGCCTGGCCAAAAAAATGAATATCGAATTCTTTCTTTCGTTTTCCTTATACCGAGATGGTTCGCAAAAATTGATTCATGTGCAAGCCTTAAAATTTCCTCCCTCCTAATTTTAGGCACTACTAATTGCATGACTTGATCTCCCGAAACCTTTTCCCTATGATAAAGTAAATTATCCACCATAACAAACCCATTTTTCCCTTGTTTTGCATCTTTAAATGCCCCCTGTAAAGATTCGCAATTCTTTTGTTGCTCCCTGTAAATGGCCGTTTCCGAACGCTGAATCGAAATTAAATCCTCGCAATCATTTTTCGTTCCAATACAATTAATAATCAAATTCTCTTCAAAAGATTCATTTTCAACCTGCAAACATAAATTTTTATCACTCGTATTTTGTTCTTTTCCCTTTTCCAACGATAAATTTTCATCCCCCCTTTTTGTCTCATTTGTTGGTGCCAGACTGTCGGCTATTCTTTTCCCTTCTCCAATTTGCAATGATTGTAATAACTCATAAACCTTCGGAGTAATAATACATGAATTACATAATTTATCTGTCACTGCAAATAATACATCCACACTGTTAAATAAACAATTTGATTCACTCATGTTTAGAGAAACCGGTAATGTTAAAAGATCAGCAGTAATTTGCTCGCCAAAAGCTGAAATCAACTGAATTGATGAATTTTCATTATTTTTAAATGATTCTGGTACTTCATTCG
The DNA here is from genome assembly GCA_964019185.1 of Maratus speculifer. Classification (NCBI taxonomy): domain Eukaryota; kingdom Metazoa; phylum Arthropoda; class Arachnida; order Araneae; family Salticidae; genus Maratus; species Maratus speculifer. The sequence goes on from OZ025291.1 coordinate 134,844,657, forward strand.
CATTTATAACGGGAATCTCAGCAGCGCTGTCAATTAATGTCTTTATTTTTTGTTTCCCCACCCAAATTTCATCGTATTGCAATGGTTGAGTACTTATTGCGTCATTTTCAAAGCATAAAGCTGTCACTTTCGCTATCAACCTTTCGTCTTTATTTTTTCCGGTAGAATCTTTTTTCATTTGATAATGAGAATTTCCCGACCTCTCTTTTTCTTTATTATTATTATTAGGACAAAACCGTAAATGAACGATTTGACGGCACAATTTACACACAGACTTTTTCCTATCATTACGCGAATTAAAATTATTTCTTAGATGCGGTGGAATATATTTGCCAGATCCGAAATCATCAGAACCGCGACAATTTGTCGATTTATCATATACCTCAGAAAAGGTTCTACCTTTTGACGTAAACCAATTATCGCATAATTCCGCAATTTCCCGCGCTTTTAACCAATTATCTAATTGTTTTATTTTGACATAGCTTCGCGCCTCTGAGTCTAACGCATCCATTAATCTATCACTAACTATTAATTCATTAAGTGCATCAAAATCATTTACCTTTCTAAGTTCGCAATAAAAATCCCAATTCGCTCTTAACCTCGATGCGAATTGCATATGATTTTCATTTTTCGCCCTCTTTGCCGAAAGAAAATTTTGAAGACAAGCTTCAGGGGTGGGTTGAAATTCTTTTAAAATTAAAGCTTTAACCTTTTGATAATCCTTCATTTCATCTGAATTTGCATATACTAATAAATGCGCAGCTTTTTCCCCTACTAAATTAAACAGTATTTCAACTTTCAAATCTTCCGCGACATTCTTTAATTCAAACGCCCTTTCGAGCGAAGAAAAAAATAAATTCCACGATTCAGGTTTGGTAGGAATCGCAATAGTTAAAGTTTTAACGCTTTTAATTAGAGCTTCTAACGAATTAGTTTTGGGATTTTGTCCATCCCCCCCACTATCAGAATTTTTGTTTTCAGACTGCAGTTTAGCCATTTCTAATTGGTGTTTGATAACTTCTAATTTCGTTTTTTCTAATTCTAACGCTGTTTTCTGCTCAGAATTAATATATTCCTTTTCACTTTTAAGGGCCTCTTCCTCTTGTTTCTCTTTTGAAATGCGGTCTGATACCGTTGTAACAAGGAATTCTTTTACGAAATCGAAATCTTTATCATATTGTTCACTTCCTTCGATTAATGCTTTTAAATCGACTATTCTATGATCTGGCTCTACTTTTAATCCTAATTCTGTGGCTACTATGACCAGGTCTTCTTTTCTTAACCCTTTAATTGTAAACATGTTCTTTTTCTTTAACTATTACTATCTTTATCAATAATTATAATCACTAAATAATATAATCATTCATTATAATCACACACTAGAACATACTGTGAACAATACTTGTTTTCAATTCTAATACGATTATCTCTTTAGAATCATTGTAACATTCATTAATCTAATATTCATGAATCTTCAGTTAATATACAAAAGTTATAACTTTCAACTTTATTTCCAGAACTATAAAGAGAGGTTTCACTTACCTCTGGTTCTCGTAAGAGAGCGTGTGATATACGCTCTTCCTATTTACTTCATGAACTCTACGGAACACCTGTTTATGTTGAAATAATCCAAAAGAATCCGGCTTGACAACAAAACACAAAAGTTTATTTGACAGATGGAACACACAAAATGGACTAACACAGCAAGACTTGAAGGACAACACTTAAATATATATAAGTTCTAACTACGCTTTTTCTACAACAGATCCGCGCCGTGCCCGTGGCACATACCTATCCGATTTTCCGGATAATGTTTTTAAAATCTTTTTAAACCTGCATTCAACATTCGCAGGTCTCCCTCCTACCTTCGCACACACACCTCTCTCTCTGCGTTCGTAACCCCTTCCTCTCCACACACACTCGTCCGCTGGTCACGTGACTCAAGAGCGGGCGCCGATGAATAAAACAAAAAAACACATCATCAGTCATCACATATAGTACTATAATTTCAGAGCTATTTAACAAAAGTAAGTGTTGTTTTTAATCAAATCTTGCGTATAGGTTCACTCTGTGTATAAATTCCTAACCTTAAACTTTTATACCGTAACCAGAACCTGTCTCTAACCTAACAGCGACTTAACAGTACCCTACCGTGAATTAAATATAACAGAAATGTAACCTAGCCTAAATGTATTCACTTTATTGTAACATATCCATATTCTAACCATAACATAAATGCAATTTAACTTTAACCTAACTTTAACCTAAACAATATAATAGAAAAAAACCATTTTAAAAAATTACTATTTCTTCGTAAAATATGCTTCAGCTGTAATTCGTTTCTTTCAATTCGTTTTATTAATACAAAATTCCTTCCTCGTGCTTTTGTTTGAGACATTAAAATTTCAGCGATAAGTGGTTTAATATTGCAAACCACGGAGTAAGACACTTCTTGCTCCGTGTTGCAAACCTTTTTTCGGTTTACTTCGCCTCCACCTATCTTTTCCTCCATGGTGTACAGCAACTGTGATTTAAAAAAAATCCTCATTTAAACTGACAGTTTGCCAGTCTATGAATTTTAAAGGTCTGTCCCAGCTTTTTTAATTATTTCTGCGAAAATTTTATGCAACCAATCAACCATAAGAAAATGAAATGGAAAAAAAGCGAAAAAAGGCGATTTTTTATGAGAGTGAGCTTTGGAATTTAATTAATTACTCAGTTAATAAATAGAATTTTGAAATTTTGAGCTTCAGGTGCATCAGGAGAGACACTGGGCTACTCTCAAAAAAATTTTGAGCTTCGTACGTGCTGTAGATTTTGCTAGCCATCGCAGACACACACACACACAGACACACACACAGACAGACAGAACGTTTTGTTCTTTTATTAGTATAGATATTGCTACGAGATTTGGACTATAAACGATCAAAAAAAAAATGATTAGCCAATTATTACTTCGCATACAACTAATAAACAGTACTGTAAATGGCAAATTCGATGTCGCATTTCAGCAATTTTTTTCTTGATTTGACGATTGATGATAGTGATTTCGATTGTAATTGTGATTTTTTACCGGGGAATAGATAAACTGACAACAGAGAAATACTTATATAATTCATAACTGTGTCTTTGGCTGTTGCTAAACTGAATTGGTGTTGAGTCAATATCTTTATTTAAAAAAAAATAATAAAAATAAAAAATAAAATGAATTTTTATCATAGGGAAATAATTATTTCATCCGGAACAACAGTACTTTCTATTTTTACTTTCTTCAGTCTGACAGGTAGGATCTTAAACTTACTTCCTATAATCATTATTCTTAGATAATGTAAATGGCACAGAACGATTGAAGAAAAAAAAGCCATCAATCGTAATGTAATGTGGATAAGAATCTCAACTGTAACCACACAAAAGAGCAGAAATTGCGCATTGGCTGTTTGGCGAGTCTTATTGTTTATTTACTCGCCTAATGAAGTATTTTGTCGCGATTTGGTGCAATGGCGAGTGACAGTTAGAACCCTGATCCCACATCAATGTTGCTTCGATGAATCTTCTGAAGCAAATCGTTGTCGAAGTTTTTGTTTTGATTTGTTGTGCAAACATTGAAAGATTGAGGAGCCTGAATTAGAGGTCTGCACGGGCCCGGGCTTGGCCCGTGGCCCGTACCCGGCCCGGCCCGCGGGTCGGCGGATTCGTTTCGAATTTGTAACGGGCCGGGCCGGCAGAATTAGAATGTTTTTTCAACGGGCCGGGCCGGGTCGACAAACAAAATAAACGGGCCGGGCCGGCAAAAAAATTGAACGGGCCGTACGGGCCGGGCCAATATAAAAAATTTCGGGCCTACCGGCTCGTTTTGAAGATTTCAACATAAACGATAAAATATAAACCTATTTTCAACGAAAATTCTTTTAACGAGAACAAATATAAATGTGCGTCACGAGCCATACTAGTTTGACAGCATCAATATAAAAATGTAACTTCCGCAGTGTAGAGATCGGCATCGGACAGTTACATTGTGTGTAGCCCGTTTTGATATTTTTTTAACTGACAGGGCCAAGATCAAAATTGGAGATCAAGGCATTATTTTTCTACACATAGACTTGCCGGATAGAAAGAAGACTTAATTGTTCATAAGATCTGTAGGGCAGACAACATAATTTGTAAAATTATGAACATCGATAAAGAACTTATGTTAGCTTAATCTTTGGATATATACTTCTTGGTGGTTTTTAAATTAATTTTTCAATAACGCGAAAGTTTGACACATTTTTACATTAATTTTTAATTGTAAAAATATAAAAGTGATAAGCCTGACTATTGAAGGGATTTGGAATCGAATAGCGTTTTTCATTTTTGGTAAATAAAATACTTGTGTAACCTTGTTGAGATACAATAGTTTCTCAAATGGTTGCAGGTTTTTCTCCCTTCCCATGCTATCGCTTCCGGAAATTCTATTCAAAACGCTAACTATGACACTATTTTATTTGCTTGTAGTGTTCTTAAATTGCTTGTATCAAAAAATGAATAACGTCATTCGATTATATAGTTTCTGAATAAAGACACCTGCTAATCTTATGCATTTCTGAGAAAAAAATGAATTTAGAAATGTATCAGAAAGGAGCTTCTTTGAATTAGCATATGAATTTGGATTTAAAATCTTTAATAAAATGATATAGAAATATTTTTGTAATCTTCCTTTATTAAACAGCTTCAAAAGTTACGATGTTTTTAAATTTCGTTTTTTTTTTCTTTTATTCTAAGCCATATTAATTTTTTAATGAATCTTTACTTGAATGTTGAAAGCCTAAGAATCTTAGTAAACATTAATGTTACTAATGTGTATTTCCTGTAAAATATACTGTAAAATCATTCCATAGATATGTATGCAGTACTCTTTAAAAAAAAATCTTAATTATATGATAAAAATCTGAATTTTTTAGAAATCGTAGAAATTGTAACGGGCCAAAACGGGCCGGGCCTGTTTTCCCTGATTTCTCTACGGGCCAGGCTGGGCCTAAAATATAAAAATTTTAACGGGCCGGGCCGGGCTTGGGCCGAACTCTTGAGATTTACAACGGGCCGGGCCGAAAATTTTTTCCTACGGGCCGGGCTCGGGCCTGCAAATTCCGGCCCGTGCAGACCTCTAGTCTGAATCTTGTATAAAACCAGGTTTAAGCTCTTATTTCATGATTTTATGCGTCAGGTATTTTCGTAACCCATGCTCCCTTTCAATTTTTAATAAATTGAAAGGGATTTCAAAATTGCAAAATAATAAGGGAATTTCAAAAATTGCAAAATAAATAATTTGTTACACAATTATTTGAATTTTTGTTTTACAGTGTTTTTCTTTTTACATTATGCTGATTACAAACTACAACTACCTCCATTATAAAATAAACTAATGCTAAAGCTCATGAAGAGATTTATCATCACGTATTAAAAAAAAAACTATTGCAACCAAGTAAATAAAGTAATACGCTCATACCAAAATCACTTTAAAGTGTCAAAATCATCTGGTCTTGCTGCTTAATAGTTTCAAAAAGTTTAATTGCATAGAGAATACCTCCGAAAAGATGTCAGAATTTTAAAACTTATAAAATATAATTGATATAAAGATTAAATAAATGACATGCTTTTACGTAGCTCATTCATTTTGTATGCAGTAATTTAAAAAACAGTTGAAATTCCCATCAATATAGGGCTCTGCACTGTGCCAATATACATAAATATGTATGTATACCTTTGAATCAAAATTTATCCTACAAGTTGAAATACTGAGCAATGATATAATGAATTATGAATATGAATCTTTAAATATATATTATTTTCTTATGAAATGTATTTTTTGTTTCATAATTTTATCCTGGGATATCAAATTAGGTATATCATTGCATCGAAATTTGAACCTACAGATGCAAGAAGAATGTTCCCATGTTTTGATGAACCAGATAAAAAAGCCAAATTCACACTGACATTGATTCATGAAGATAACTATACAGCTTTGTCCAATATGCCTGTAGAGGTAGGTTTTTTAAAAAACTTATTATTATTACTGTTATTATTTTACAAGAGTAAAGTGAATTTCAAAAGGATGATACATTTTTTCTGCACATAAAATTTTACTCATAAATTTTCTAATAATTTCGCACAACAATGTACCCCGCTATGCAAAGCAGGTATGAACAAATAAAGAGATAAACTTTTAATTAAATTTTCAATTAACTACTTTAATTGATTTTCTCTAAAGTATCTATTTGAGCCACTTTATGGGAGAAGGAAGAGAGGGCTAAACCAAAGGCTCAAACAATTCTTAACATTCATAGTGTAAAAATCCACCAAAGAAAAAAACTAGTTGGATGTGCCAATCCCAAAACTTTCTTCTATCTCATACGTACATTTTAATATTTAAAAAAAAATAGTTACACATGTTAATGCTTTTATAATTTTAATTAAAAACTAAGCCAACTTTGATTTTCACCTTAAATTTCTGCTTCAGTCAATAAATCAGAGTAAAAACGAGTTTCCGTCTCTGCACGAGCCGATGGACAATAGAATGCTAGGCAGATTTTTTTAAACTTCAGAGAGGAACCTACTTCCCATACTCAAAAATAATCATACACAAAAAATTTGGTTCAATTCTATGTGTAACTTCATACACTTTTAGGTGGTACGTTATTTAAAATGACACAAAAATCGCTATTACAGCGCCCGATTCCAGCAGATTTTTTTTCAAATTCAGAGATGACCAACTAGCCATAGCCAAACATTTACAAAAAATTCGTTCAGTTGTGTGCATAACTTCATGCACTTTTAGGTGGTACAATATTGAAAATGGTACAAAAATCACTACGTGTATCTAAAACTTGTAAATCCGTCGAAAACTGGAAATCGAAAAAAAAATTCTATTACAATACTTTCTTCAAATGAAGATAGAAGAAAGTAAAAATTCTGCCCCAAAGGTCCTCCCATAAAATCTTTGTTGGGTTTTATTTGTTATAAAGAGATGCATTACCATTGTTAGAGGTAGAATATAGACGAGACTAGGGTGGGTTGACCATAAGGAAGGCTTGACCCATCCTTCATTTGCAGAAATTTCCGACAAAGTCGAAAAGTATTTATGTATTCCGTTTGTCTGTCCGTGTGTCAACGCTCTCAATCCCGTAAATATATTCGGATAAAATTTATTTAGGGAGACAAAAGAATGTATAGTATTGCATGTGAAGTATTTACAACTAATGGTTCATTTACAAGGACACTCAAAAGAATTCGTTTGCATTATGGTATGTGGGTAAAAATCATTTGGAGATATTTTAATGACATTGCGCTATTTCAAATATATTAAAACTGATATAAATTACTGAATTTCACTACGCTCACGTTAAAACAGAACATGCATAGCATTTTTAATTAAATTACAGAGGCACACAAAAGAAATCGGTTGCAGTACTGTCTTTGCGTAATAATTGCTGAAGATTACGTTTTAAAATTCGGTATGCGCTTTTAAATTTAATTAGTTTTTTGCATACTACTCTTTATATATAAATTCTATATCTCATTTACAGCACTGCACAAAAGTATTCTCATACCATTCTTCTTATTAGAGGATATTGCTGAAGGAGAATTTTCAACTAAAATATATGTATCTCTTAAATGTACTAAATTTTAGAATACATGTTTTTAATAGATACAAATCTCTATATCATATACAAGGTTGCTAAGAAATTCTAGATGGGAACAACTTAAATTCGGTTTTGAAATGCTTCATACATTTTCATTTGGTGAAAAAAGACGTAACATTTTAATTTTTTTTAAACGGTGCCGTTTTGTTCCATTATTCTGAACGTGCTGGAAAGTGCTTCATAATCTGTGCTTGACGCTTGATTTTTTTTTATTTCTTGTTCATATTTAAAAGACATCCATAGTTTTCCAGTAGTCGGCAACCAAAGCAACTTAAATGTTCAAGCAATAGTCCTTGTTTTATGCAGATAACTGAAACAAATGCAAAAAAATCAAATCAATTATCCTTTTTTTTTTTAAGTGTAAATTTTAGAAATGTTAGTAATATTTTCTCAGATAAAATATATCATTGAAACTTAAGTAAATAGGTTTGCAGAAATATTGAGTTTTCATTCCAGGCATGAAGATTTTACAGTAAAGCAGGCTAAACATAACCATATGCTAATCTTTAAAAAGTGTTATGTGGGAAGGCTTGAACTAATCAATGTGGGTGAGGATTGATCATGGCCAAAGTTCACTTAATTCATGTGGAAAATCTTATTAGTACACACTGTACATATTGAAGGGTTTATAGTTATATTTCAAAAGTAATGTAAATTTATTCTGTAAGCTGTTGTAGAACGCGGTGATTAAAAAAGAAGTGTAAAAAAAAGAATTAAAGGAAGATGTGAAAACTGCTAGAGAAACAAGAGAAAATTTAATGAAATACAAGTGGAAAAATTATTAGGAATTATTATTTCATTTAAATAAGTACTCATAGTAGATAAATAGACAGAACGGAAAAGACTAGAAAGTATGAAAGTAAGCAACTTAAAAAAATGTTAAGTGTTCATGCTTCTGCAAAATAACATAATATTGATTAAAACACTTTTGAAAGGTGTGTAGAAAAATTTTAACAAGATGAACACAATCAGATGAAGCCTAACTATGTGGTATTTAATGTTTCTAAATCGAAAGTCACAAAAAGTGGTTTGGTATTTTTTTCCCCCGTGCTTTGACTTTCGTCGAAACAAGTTTGTTTACATATCACATTTTTTCAAATAATTTTCAATAATAATGAAACTCTGCAACATAAAGTGAGTCTACCTTTTTAAAAACTAGTTTTAGTTCCCTTAGAAAATATTTCAATGCTAAATAAAATAGATCAAGCGTCCCATATGTGGGGAGCCATTATTTTCTCATGATTAAAATCAATCATTTTTCAAGTTTCTTATATATTACACTTATGTGGCAATTTTATTTTGATAACTGATTATATAACAAATAAAATGCTGCACTAAACTTTATTCGAAGTTCAATATAAATAAAAAATAATTTTGTTAAAAGTGAGTCAACCCTCAAAATCTCTTCTGTATCCATTAGTATGTGTATAGTAATTGCAAAAATATAATGTTAGTGAGTTCCCTTTACAGTTCTTGCAAATGCTGAATCGTGAGACCTTGTTTTATAAATAATGAGACTTGGTTTATAAAATTTTGTGAATCCTTGTGCTTAAATAATATGTTACAATTTTAAAACAGAAAGTAAGATTTTTTTTCTTTTCAGGCTGAAATGCAATTGAACGATAATATGGTGCAGACTACTTTTCAAGAATCTATTGAAATGTCAACTTACCTATTATGTGCTGTGATCTGTGATTTCGATTACATTGAAACAGAATATAAAGAAAAAAAGGTTAAAATTATTCACTTTATTATCTTTAAATTTTAAACATCTACACTAGTCACTCGAAAAAACTCGCAACGTATTGTTAAAGATGTAGGGATTTTCTTTTCAAGTTTCTCGTTTGTATTTCAATATTTTTAAATAACTCTTTTTCATCATATAAAAGCTGAGGCTGGTCTCTATACTGTAAAATCTTTACGGCAAATTATCTTTACTTGAAATCTTTAAGGCAAAAACTGCTGGCAGCAAAATTGCCAGCAGTTTTTGTCGTAAAGGTTTCAATAAAACTAGATGTAAAAATTTTTATTACATCTAATTTTGCCGTAAATTTAACGATTTTTTTTTCTTTTTTTTACAGTGTAACATTGATTTTTTTTTTTTTTTTTTTTTTTTTTTTTTGTATCATGATTGCAAATTTATTTTTATAAAATTACTTTCACTTTTAGAATCGGTTCCGAAAGTTAAAGTGGTCTTATTAAGAAAAGCTGTAGCCGAAATAAAAGAAAATTACAAACGCATAACATAAGGCATTGGCTTGAGTAATCTATTCAAATAAATAAATATCATTCGAGAAAATATCGGGCTAGTAAAAATTTCTAAACGGGTTAGTTTTTACTTTTTCGATTTTGGTTACAGTTTTTTTATACAAGGATAGTTTCGATTTCTGAACCGATTCCGAACTTAAAAGTAATTTTATTTTAATTTGAAGCCAAAATCGAAAAAGAAAAATTAGTCTTATTCGATATCCTTCTCAGTTGGAGACGATCTTTAACTGGGCTAGTTTTTGCATATGACTTTATTAATGTATTGGGCACATTTTACTCATTGGAAAAATTTTGGCACGAGAGCCGTATAAAAATTAAATTTTGTATTGCTTGAAATTTATTCCTCTGAAAATTTTAGTGAATTTCATAAAATTGTGCCCTTAATATCAACTTTATAATATATGTGTATGATCAATATTTATGGAATAAAAGAATATGTCAATGTTTTTGAGGAACTCTGTACATTAAGAAAACCATACCTTAAAGATTTTCCAGATTCAACCCCGACATTCTCAACTACTCCTCCTAACATATTTTTTTCTGTATTTTGGTAAGCAGAAGCAGCGAATGTGAAATTCAGAAAATAGGTAGAAAAAACCCTGAATTCAATGTTTTAGTTATTACTTTTCATGAAAAAGTTAATGTAAATATATTTTCGAATGAACTGTGGCGTTTTAAATGTAAAAGTACGAACTGTAAACGTCTATTTTTTATAAAACTACTGGCAGTGGTGGTTCAAGGGGTGAAGTGCGATAAATTATGATAAAGGACTTTCAGGCAGGGCAGACATATCTAAGTTGATTTTAATGCATTTTTATTTCTTAAATAAAAACACAATCATGATCTCATTTTTCTTATTATTTTTTGCACAAAAATTGTATACCTGAAAAGTTGTACAAAAAATACTGCATAAGAAACCGAAAATTATGTGAAAAATATTCTGTTACAATTTTTGCGGTTGATGAATGGATGCAATACTTTGCAATACTTTTCCCTCGTAAACGGAGAGAGATTTAATAAATTTAAGAAGGAAGCTGATTAATTTGAACTAAGACTTCCTTAAATTTTACCAGAATGCAAAGAATTTAAACAACTTGTAGAAAAGCTGTAAATGATTATTACCCTGAAATGTTTGATCTACTTGATTATTCTTTGAATGTAAAATTAATGCTGCCTGGGTGATTACATTGTATTGCTATTTGGTCGACCTTTATGATTGGAAAGACTCTATAATGAATGTTCGATACATCAAGTGTCCATAATATAAGTACCGTGGAGTTGTTTTTTGTTCAGAAGATCCATTCTTACATGGAAACCCGAGTTTGTAATTATATTCCTGACTCCCTAGATCCCCCTTCTCTTAACTATTGCCTTTTACTATTTACAGATATGCTTATATTTAACAAATTATTTTTAATAGGTAAGAGTTTATGCACCCCCTGACAGAGTTATTGAAGCAGAACATGGATTGAATACAACCTTAAAAGCACTGGAAAAATATGAAGAATATTTCGACGTACCTTACGCTTTGCCGAAGCTAGGTAATTTGACATATTATTGCTTATTATGAGATAAAAATTAAACTTTTTAATTGATGTATATTTAGTTTTTATCGTTATTTTTTATATATGTAAGGATCTCGCTATAACGTCAAGACCGTTCGTTTATTCTTTACTCGCTGGCGATTCATAGGACTAGGTTTAGTTGTCCGTTTAACTTAACATGTTCGATAAGTTATCCATCAACAAGAAAACACAAGATTTTCTACACAAGAGAGGTCCACACACACAAAGTTTGTTGGGAATTGGTTTTATACTCTGGTTACATGAAGTTCCTCGAAACTTAGTTGTGCACGAATGCCCTCCAAAACACGCAATCAAAAGCGACGCAAGTTTATTTAGAACTCATAATGGTAAAAAGTCACGCTAAACAGTCGGTCTTAAGTACAAAAAGTGGTAATTTAAATTGCTTTCAGTAGAACGTAGACGTAAAAAAAAAGGGAAGAAACTTTAACTTTATTGGTTAAAATAGCTCTTCAATGTTTGTTCGAAATGAGAATTCCAGAGCTAGACTTAAACACTGCTTGCGAAAACTAAACATAAATGGTTGCTAAAATTATAAATATTATGCTGGAAAAGAAAATTATCAAAGACAACTCAACATTAAGCTTCAGACTTAAAGTTAAAAAATAATAGCTGAGACTTTTAATTTTAAAATTTTGAATTTTAATTTTTAAGTTTAAAAAGGGATAATTTTTATCCTTCCATATATATTTATGCATGTCGTAATATCTTACTTACATAAATTTATAAATTAATTCTCTGGAATAGCTTATTTTGTGAATATATCTGTTTTCTTACGGGAACCGCATGAATAAATAGAAAAAGTAACAACTAAAATTATTTAAATTATTTATTTTAATGAAAATTTAAAAAAGAAAGAAAGAATATAAACACTGAAAAAATAAGTACATCGATGTACTCATACTGAATTGAGTATGTTTGAATCAAAAATGATCATATTGCTTTCTCAATTTTGAAACATCCCATCTTATCAAATCTAAACCAACGATAATTTTGTACCCTTTAATGGTTTATTTTATTCATGGTGGCATAAAAGATGCCTATTATTGTAAATATTAAATTATGCACAGTATTTTGAAATAAATTTAAAAGGGCTTGCAAATAGTGTGCTCCCGCCATAAAAATATTCGATTTGGATATTTTGTTAATATTTTTTGCTATTTTTCTTAGTAAACAATCAATTAAACTTTTATTGTAAATAATTTTGAGCGGAGAATAAATGCCAATACAGTTTTACTTTAATTTGTAAGTTCAGAGGGTAATTAATTCATAGCGATTCATATTTGAACACAATCATGGAATTAAAAATAAATACATGTGTTTATCAGTTTTGAGTATATTTGGATCGGAGCTATTTTGAGTATGTGAAGTACTTAAAATTGAGTACTTTTTACTTAAGTTTGAGAAACCATTTTTTCAGTGAATAAAAACAATTTAACCCCTTGAAGGATGATGGTTCATTTATGGTCTAGCTTATTTTATTCCCTATATACCACATTGATACCATAATTATGAAATCAAAATTTTCCTTTAATTAAGTGCATGAAAAAAAAAACCTTTTCCTTATTTGCAAATAAATTTGGTTGTAAATTTTGAGGAGAGTCAATCATATCAGCATTTTGCAAGTAGATATACTTTGCCCCTGAGAAGGTTAAAGAAAACACTCTTATAAACATCCAACGTTTGTCTTAAACGGTGAAAATTCATTACAATATTCTGAGTTGGTTGGAAAGTATTTTATTAGCCTATGCTAAACGCATGATTTTTCTTTCTTATTTTATTTCAGATTCTGTTATCGTCCCTTCATATAACGTACCGGCTATGGAACACTGGGGTGTCATTACTTATAATGAGAAGAATTTCTTAGTGGATGATACGATTACATCTTATTCAAGGATGCTCAATATTGACAGAGTTATTGCGCACGAACTTGCTCACCAGGTTGTAAAATTATTCGTGATATTTTATTTATTTATAAAAAATATATACTTGGTAAATATGAAGTTGAAAATTTATATATTTTTGTTATGAATCAAACTGAAAGAACTGGAAAATTCTAAACAAAATTAGTCTTTGTCCAAAATTCACAGTTTTATGAAGAAATAAAAAAAAAAAACAGTAAAATTTTATGTCTTTGTTTTCTGTTTCTTTTTTTTATTTTTTTTTATTTATTTATTTATTTATTTATTTATTTATTTTAGCTTAACGAATTTACATCGATATGAGTATAGGTATCGTGCTTTTAATTAAAATATTTTTGGACTGATCGTTTTATTTTTTTCTTTCATTTATTTATTTATTTGGTTAGGAGGGGGGGGGGGAGAGTACATCCTATGGCACACATTAATATATATATATATATACATATATTATGAAATCGGAAGTACTTTTGTTTCTATTTAGTTGTAGTTAAACGAATTCATGTTGGTGTGAGTATCGTTGAAATAAATAAAGCTGTTCTGTTAGTTATTTTTATTATTTTTGGACAATTTTTGTTTTTTTTTTCCTTGGAAGAAAGGTGGGGGGGAGGTAGAATTTAAGTAAGATAGCCGTAGTGGAGTATAAACATTAGAAACAAATATGTTCAAAATAGAGCAGATATATAATAAATATGTTTTTCGAATTTCTTTCATAAAATCATAGTTATTGATTCGAATTTTAAAAGAACGAAAACAAACGGAGAACCATCAAGCGAAAGCATGTACAAATATTTAAGCATTAGTGTTGTTCAGCATTTAATTTGAATAGTGTAATCATAACCCTTTCGAGTCTTTTATGTTGTTAATAGTACGTGTCTTTTTATTGAGTATTATTTTGTAATAACACTTACTTAGTTAATTTCTACACATAAAAATGATAGTACATGGCTATGCATTTATTATTACGATTTCATGTATGCTTTGACATTTAATGACATTAGTAATAATAAAAGTTTTTTTAATCCTCTTTTCTCCGTTGGCGATTCTTTTATTTTATACATATGCTTCACTCTTTAAATTTAAAATATAAGTTACTTTTCTAAACCAATCATGTGCAAAAAAAACTTTAGAAAATTCTAATATCTGTTAAACCCTTCTCAAATCCTCTTGTAATACTTCATTTTCCAAACGTCTTCAAAAACTCTTCCTTGGTCTATTATCATATCAATATGAATTGACTTACACAAAATAAATTCGTTTGTTAAATTTCAGACATTCAGGTAATTTTTAAATATCAATAAGTCTATTTGGATAGCTACGATTAATGTAATTAAAATAAAAGCAATTTTGTTCTAAAAATGGATGAAAATTCAGACTCGAAAGGGTTAAGCACTTCTAAAAGAACGAATTATTCACTTAATGAAAAACGAAAGATTTTCTGTGTTCTTTCTAAGACCAATTTTGTCAACAAGTTTGCTCATTTAAAACTCTATTATAACCAAATTTTTGTAATATTTTTTTAACCTCTTGAATAAATAATATTTTACAGATTTTTCCTAAGTTACATATCCATTTCCATTAAAATTTTGCCTTTTAATAAGTAAAAAATCAAATTTGACTATCTTAATATAGACGAATTTTTAAAAGCTTACGTAATTTCTTTCTAAAGAATATCAGAATACTTCCTTATCAATTTCATAAATATTGATAAAAAATTATGTCGCAATGAGCATTTCAAACATCTAAAAACGCTGAAAAATTAGTTTTGAGGAAAACAGATTGAAGTACATAAATGCACTTCCCTTTATTATTTACTTCTTAAAACCTTCATAAATGATATTTTAATTAAAAAAACTGTTTTAACAGAAATAGACTTTTAGAATTTACACTTTCATGCCCTTCTTTGCTTCTGAATGCAGAGTAAAGTACTATAATTTCATGCCACAGAAAAATCATGCACATTTTCTTTTACCTTGTCTATAAAATTTAGTTTTGTCGAGACGTGTCACTTTCTTGCGGGTGAACGATATACCCTAATTAATGTTGGATTGTGCCAATTGTGCAGCCACGTTTCATAATTTTTTTTCCAAAAAATCAAATTCATAATATTTCTCAGTTCATATGCTAGTTTTTCATTTCTCTGTCATGTGACCAGATTGCGAAATTTGATATTTACACGTTTCATTACATGTTTTGAATTTTAATGTTTAAATTTTTAGTGGTTTGGAAATTTAGTGACAATGAAATGGTGGAATGATCTATGGCTAAATGAAGGGTTCTCTACATTCATCATGTATATGCCTCTAAGGGAAAATTATCCTGCAGCAGATCAGGTAATTATCTTTTAATTTGCTTTCACACTGAGATTAGGGTATGCAGTCGAACTCTGTTATTACCAGAACAAAGGAATTAGTTGTATTTTCTCATTATAACTGAACTTTTTTTAATAATCTTGTTAAAATCTCGTATTAATAAAAGGATAAAATAACTTTTAAAATATTTTTAAGAATTACTAAAAAAGTTTTAAACAAATTTTATGCTAAAATACTTTTTTTTGTATTCTTTGTTGTAAAAATAGATTTTTTTTCGATATTCATGAGCTATCTAAAAGTAACAAAGTTAAAAACACCAATTCTGTTAAATTACAAGCATACTGGAATGTAAGCATATAGCTTACCGTCCCAAGAGCTAATTTTTCTGTTATACTGAAAAATAAAACAAAATAAGTCCTGTTATTCTGCAATAAAAATTAAACAAGTTACAGCTATTTAAAGTTAGAGCACATTTTTGTTGCAAATTAGTTGCATTCACAAAGTCAGTAGACACATAATTCCATTAGATATATTTTTAAAAAATGGTTGAGAGTAAAACTAACATTGAAATACAAATTTGAAATCTTTAATTATTCTGACATATTAATGCAAATAAAATGATTAAAATTAACAGTCTAAGTTTTTTACAAAATGATACAAATTTTAAAATGCTATTCTCGTGTATTCTGTACTGCTGATACGAAATTGACATTAATTTTTTACAAAGTACTTTCTAACAAGTAAGACAAAAAAGTCCCATTCCTCTGCAATTAAAACTGACTAAGTAATAGTTGTTTAAATTTGAAGCTTTTTTTCTCCTAAATAGGGGTCATTCACAAATTTACTGGAAATAAAAATAAACGTCAGATATAAAATTTAACAGTAAAAGAGTAACAGTTTAAGAATAAAATCATTTTTACAATATTATTTTTAAATTTATGTTGATGTTTACATATTAAAGCAACATATACATTTTTTACTAAAAATATAAGTAAAAAAATAACAGAAATTTTGTTAAACTAAATTATGAAAAGCAACTGTCACAATTCGTTACAAAACAATACATATTTAAAATTTTGTTAGATTACTTAACCTAGTAGAATTTGGTGTAGTCCTATTAAACAAATAAATTATTCGCACCTAAAATCGTGTTAATATTATATTGGCATTGGATATAAATAAGTATGCGATTGAATCTCGTTCGAATATTTGGAAGTGAATTAAAATTTGAATACAAATTTTGAACAACTAGGAAAACATATATACGAACATTATAAGTACAGTAAAAGCTTATCAAAATAACACACCTTTTTTTAAATAGAATTATGAAAAGAAACAGCCTCATTTCCTTACAAAATAAAATGGATGCATAAATACAATTGAGTATGTGAATTTCAATGTTCACGTTATCTATATGTACAGGGTGATTCCAATTTTTTTTTTTTTTTTACAATAAAAGAGGGGTGATAGTACACATCAAGACAAACAATATTAAATAGGCGACCAAGGGTTCAAAACGTTTTCCTAAGGAGATAGCCGCCATTAAAGTTTAGGGACCAAAATTTCAAATAAACATAAAAAACGGAAAAATCGGTCGATTGATTTGCGGTTTTCACTAAAATTATTCTTTATGTCGGCTTTTCTTGAAATTACATTATAAAGATAAATTTCAAAAAATGCCGATAGAGAGCGCTTTAGACTTTGGAGTAACGAACAACTATTTTTTGCCGGTATGTTTTGCATCTCATTAAAATTTTTCGTATGTTTACACTCAAACTTAAATTTTGAGCTCAAAATCTGTAGTTGGGAGTGGTTAAGTAACACAAACTGAGCTGTGTTCAGAGGGTTCAAATTTCAGATGATTAAAAAAACCGGAAAATTTGGTCGATTGATTTGCGGTTTTCACTAAAACTATTCTTTATTTAGGTATTTTCGTGAAAATAAATTATAAAGATAAATTTCAAAAAATGCCGATAGAGGGCGCTTTCCTTAGGAAAACGTTTTGGACCCTTGGTCTCCTATTTAATATTGTTTGTCTTGATGTGTACTATCACCCCTCTTTTATTGTAAAAAAAATTTGGAATCACCCTGTATATGTTATGTACAGGGTGTATCTAAACTACTGGGCAAAACTTTAAGGGGTGATAGTACACATCAAGACAAATTATATAAAATGGGAAACTAATTGTCCCAAACCTCTTCCGAAGGAGATAGGCGCCATCAAAGTTTAGGGTCCAAAATTTGAAATGATTATAAAAAACGGAAAAATTGATCGATTCGTTTGCGGTTTTCATGAAAACTATTCTTTATGTCAGTATTGTCTTGAAAAAGAAATTATAAGGATAAATTTCAAAAAATGCCGATAGAGGGCGCTTTAAACTTTGGAGTAACGAATAACTATTCTTTACCGTTATTTTTTGCATCTAATTAATTTTTTTTAGAAGTTTAGACTTAAATTTTTAGCTCAAAATCTGTGGTTAAGTAGCGCAAACGGAACTGTATTCAGAGGGAGTGGGTAGGTTCAAATTTGAAATGATTATAAAAAACAGAATAATTGGTCAATTGATTTGCGAATTTCACTAAAACTATTATTTATGTCAGTATTGTCTTGAAAAAAAATTATAAACATAAATTTAAAAAAAAAATCGATAGAGGGCGCTTTAGACTTTGGAGTAACGTGCAACTATTTTTTACCGTTATTTTTTGCATCGCATTAAATTTTTTTGAAGCTTAGACAAAAACTTAAATTTTGTGCTGAAAATCTGAATCGCAGAGAGTGGTTAAGTAGCGCTAACTGAACTGTGTTTAATGGGGGTGGGAAGGTTCAAATTTCAAATGATTATACAAAACGGAAAAATTGGTCGATTCGTTTGCTATTTTCTCTAAAACCATTCTTTATGTCAGTATTTCCTTGAAAATAAATTTTAAAGATAAATTTCAAAAAATTCCGTTAGAGGGCGCCGTAAACTTTAGAGTAACCAACGACAATTTTTAACTGTTAATTTTTGTATCTAATTAAATGCTTGCAAAAGCTTAGACTTCAATTTTTAGCTCAAATTCTGAATCGTTGGGAGGGGTTAATAAGCGCAAATTGAGCTGTGTTCAGGAGTTGAAATGCTACCCTGCCTACCCTACAAACACAGTTCAATTTTTCGCTACTTAATTACTCACAACGATTGAGATTTTGAGCTTAAAATTTAAGTCTAAGCTTTTAAAACATTTATTTAGATTAAAAAAAATAACGATTAAAAATAGTTGTTGGTTACTCTAAAGTTTAAAGCGCCTTCTAACGAATTTTTTGAAATTTATCTTTAAAATTTATTTTCAAGGAAATACTGACATAAAGAATTGTTTCAGAGAAAACCACAAACGAATCGAACAAATTTTTCCGTTTTTTATAATCATTTGAAATTTGAACCTCCGGACCCCCATTGAACACAGTTCAGTTTGCGCTACTTAACCACTCTGAATAATTCAGATTTTCAGCTCAAAATTTAAGTTTGTGTCTAAGCTTCTAAAAAAATTTAATGAGATGCAAAAAATAACGGTAAAAAATAGTTTTACTTTACTCCAAAATCTAAAATGCCCTCTATCCACATTTTTTTTAATTTATCTGTGTAATTTATTTTCAAGACAATAATGACATAAAGAATAATTTTAGTGAAAACTGCAAATCAATTGACCAATTATTCTGTATTTTATAATCATTTGAAATTTGAACCTACTCACTCCCATTGAACACAGTTCAGTTTGCGCTACTTAACCACAGATTTTGAGCTCAAAATGTAAGTTTATGTCTAAACTTCTAAAAAAATTTAATGAAATGCAAAAAATAATGGTAAAAAATAGTTGTTCGTGACTAGTCTATAGCGCCCTCTATCGGCATTTTTTAAAATTTATCTTTATAATTTATTTTCAAGACAATACTGACATAAAGAATAATTTTCGTGGAAACCGCAAACGAATCGACTAATTTTTCCGTTTTTTAAAATCATTTCAAATTTTGGACCCTAAACTTTGATGGCGCCTATCTCCTTCGGAAGACGGTTGGGACAATTAGTTTCCCATTTTATATTATTTGTCTTGATGTGTACTATCACCCCTTAAAGTTTTGCCCAGTAGTTTAGATACACCCTGTACATAACATATACAGGGTGATTCCAAATTTTTTTCACAATAAAAGAGGGGTGATAGTACACATCAAGACAAACAATATTAAATAGGAGACCAAGGGTCCAAAACGTTTTCCTAAGGAAATAGCCGCCATTAAAGTTTAGGGACCAAAATTTCCCGTTTAATATTATTTGTCTTGATGTGTACTATCACCCCTTAAAGTTTTGCCCAGTAGTTTAGATACACCCTGTATATGTTTTCTCTATCAGTCTATACCAATCTGCATTAATGTAACATTACAATATCCAAATTTATAATGAAAACCATTGGGCGCATTTAAAGGCTTTTCGTGATTTCCCAAAATTTAGTTTTCTCGATAAAGAAAATTTTGAAACTCACGTTTTCAGTCATTTTAACCTATGTAGAAGTTAATTAGTAAAAATTAACACTGTCGTAAAACTTATACTATGATAGCACCTTCAGTTAATTCGCTTTTAAATTATTATATTACATACAATATTTCTTTACCTATTTAAACATTTTTGTAATTAAAAATACGAGGTGGAACCCGTCGAAATTCGACGAAAGAAAATATTTTTAAAGAACTGTTTTATTGATTTATAATAAATCTACAAAATCAGTTAAAGTAAAAAATGCATCTTATATTGGTCAGTCTAACTCTTAAACAAATATTATTTTAAAGTGAAATTAACAAAATACAATAAAACCCAGTTATCCAAAATGTTAAACGAAATAAAACCGAAATTCACCGGATTTTATAACAGACGATATTTTAAAAATAGTATACGCATTTTAATTTCTATTTCTTTTTTTCAATATTAAGAGAAAATGGAGTATTTCTGTTGCCAAAATTACAAAATCGGTACTACAAATTATAAAAAAATAACATCACAAAATTTAATTGAGATACAGCTTTAAAACAAATTGCATTTAAAAGTACACTTTTTTCTTTATACGGCGGTATAAAAATTCAAAATGTATGATATCTAGTAGTGTAAAATTTGTAGTAGCAAAAATTGTAAAACCGATATTGCATGGAAAAGTATTGCGCATATTAATTTTTTTTTTCTTTCTTTCGCTTTTTTTTATTTCAAGAGAAAATGGAGTGATTGTGTTGCCACAATTAGAAAATTGATACTAAAAACTATTAAAAAATTAATATCTCAAAAATAAATTGGGATACAGCTTTCAAACAAATTGCATTTAAAAGTACATTTTTTTCTCTGTACGACGGTGTAAAAATTTAAAATGTGCGATGTTTAGAAGCGAAAATTTGCAGCAGTGAAAATTGCAAAACTGAAATTGGAGGGGAAAGTGTTGCCATTCGCAAAATGACGTATGCGTTACGCACAGATACGTTTGACCTTTATAATATAGATATGTCTGTGATGAATAGTTTAGGAATTAGCCATTGGACAGCGTTGGAAATGGACGCCCTTTATAACACTTCAAGCACTTTGTGTACTTTTCTTTAAAGCTTAATCCAACTCATCCGTTTTCATTTACAGAAAAGGGGTTTAGGTCATGAAATTTAAAGTTTCATAACTCAGTCAATTTTAATGTTAGATGAATGGTACCTTTTTTGTATTGCTTGTTAGAGTGATACAAAATTTTTTATTAAATATCACTTATAGGACCTGGGAAACGTGTTTTTAGTTTTCGTATTTTTTTTTTTTTTTTTTTTTTTTTTTTTTTTTTTTACCTGAATCGCTTAAGAAGCAGTTATTTTCCTCATTTAAAGCATTTTTGAAATTGGAACTATATGTCTATGACTAATGGTTTAGTAATTAGCGATTGGTCACCGTTGAGAGTGGACATGCTGTATAACATAATATTCATTCGAGAATGAAGAGAGCTTTATCCAACAACTATACTTCAATCGCTCTTTCTTTTTCTCCTTTTTCCTTTTTTTTGTGTGTGAGAGCGTGTGTAATTTTTTAATGAAAATTAAAATAAATAGAGTAATGATATAGTCTACCGCTCCTATAAAGAGCATTTTATTTTCAAATTCAGTTGCTGAAACTTTATTAGTAATAAGGTACTGTATTTTTTAAAATTCTGATAACATGATCAATACATATATATTAAATGGATGTGGTGATAAATTGCATCCTTGTCGTACACCTTGATTTTTTGTTTAAACCTAGATCTAAAACAATAAAAGTTTCTTTATTGTTTTAGATCTAATGTTTTCTTTATATAAGCTCTTAATACATTTGATAAGAATGAAAATAATAATATTATTATATTATTTTTTATTTATTATAATATTAATAATAATATTATATGAATATAAATAATAATATTATTTTATATATATATATTTTTTTTTTTATTATTATTATTATTATTATTTTTTTTTTTTTTTTTTTTTTTTTTTTTTGTATTTTAGCTTGAAGTGAGAAAAGTCTCCAAAATGATGTGCATAGATTCTAGCACAGATTCTCATCCCATACGAAGAAATGTTAGCAATTCTCCTGATATTACGGATCTCTTTGATAACATATCATACGAAAAGGTAAAATGCATATAAATATCTCTTTAACAGATGTATACACACATACATGTAGGGCATAAAAATTTAATCCTGAAACAGAGCGGCTGTAAAAAAGAACTGACCGCACAGCTGCAAAATGTTATATATTGTTAGAAGCACTTCCTTCTTGAAATAAACTCTTCATATACAAAATAAGCTTACGATCATAAAAAAGTGATTTTACAGAAAAAATAAATTCCATTCATAAATTATTGTATATATGTATATGTATATGTATTTATATATATATATGTGTATATATATATATATATATATATATATATCAGGTAACCAAGAAAGTTCGTGCGGTTTTTATCAGACATAAAAAACGACCCACAAAAATCTCAAACACTTATTTTATTCTTTGAAATAATCACCATTGGCTTCAAGTACGTGTTCCCAACGAGACACAAGCCTATAAATACCCTTTTTGAAAAAATCTTTTGGTTTAGAGTCCAAAAACAGGGTTATAGTTTTTGTGACATCATCTTGGGTTTGGAACTTCTGTTCCCGCAGGTGATTATCCATGACCAAAAACAAATAATAGTCCGATGGGGTGATGTCCAAGGAGTAATGTGAGTGAGGCAAAACTTCCCAGCCCAATGTATTTTATCACGTCCCTGGTCGCTTTGGCCGTGTGAGATCTGGCGTTATCGTGGGGGAGAAGAACTCCTCTCTTGTTAACCAGCGCTGGCTGCTTTTCGAGCAAAGAAGCTGAAATCCGTTTGAACTGCGACGAGTAGACTTCGGCTGTGATTGTTTTCCCATTTTCTAAGAATTCATAGTGAACTACACCAGCGCTAGTTAACCAAATACACAGCATTATCTTTTTTTCATGGATGTCCGGTTTAGCAACCAATGAGACGGAACCAGAAGTCGACCAATGATGTTTTCTCTTTCGGTTATCATGCATTACCCATTTCTAGTCACATGTCAATATCTGGTCCTGGAAAGAGGCTTTGTTGTGGCGCGATAGCAATGACAAGCAGATGTTCAATCGTTGGAGCATATTTTCCTCGGGCAGGACATGAGGAACCCACTTATCAAGTTTCCACGACATCCCAAGGCTATGAAGATGCGATCGAATGGTTTCGTCAGATACCCCAAACATCTTCGCAAGCTCCTGGATGTTAGATCAGGATTTCCTCTTCCAGCTGGACTTGGTCTAAGATGGATGGACGACCAACACGGGACTTGTCTTCGAGGCTCTCATCTCCGGACGAAAATCTGCTGAACCACTTTTGAGCGGTCCGTTCACTCACTGAAGTCTCTCCAATTACGGAGCATATTCTTCTAATGGCCACTGCAGTTTTGTTTCCTAATTTGAACTCGTAGAGCAAAATAAGCCTCAAAATCTCCTTTGTCAACGAAATCCTTTGTCAATGATTGTACTTCCTACAAAACTGATATCGAAACGTGAGATTCGTTAAACAACTCTCTACTGATTGCAATTTAAAGGCAATGTACAGAAATGACGTCATCAGAATCAGTATGACCACGCCTACGCAACAAAAGTAGCTGTTCTCAAAAACCGCACGAACTTTCTTGGTTACCTGATATATATATATATATATATATATACATATAAGTATATGAAATATATGCGTACAATTACTTTAATTTACTTTATCTTTCGCGTTCGATTTAAAGTATTAATCATGGCTATATGTTAAATCACGCAGACACAAAGCCAAGTTGCATTGCCATTGTACATTGGCTTCTGTACATAGAGGTTACCTAACTTCAATTCCTTTTTAGTTACATGATATTTTTTTTAATTCAGACTTTATACAAGGACATTCTATAGGATTTTAATCCTACATTATCCTGAAAAAGCGCCTCCTGTTATGTGATGAGGATTAGCAATTCCTTTATAAAAAAATTCGCTATGGCCTGGCTCTTCAAGATTTATGATTTTAATTACATATATATAACACGCTTTATTTGTAGTTCCAAAATACCTGTGGAACTTAAAATTCTACTTTGGTTCTATAAATTTCGATTATATTCATTTTAATTTATTTTTTCCATGTTTCAATGTGGTATTTTTGTGTTAAATTTAATGTTTTGTATATACCGGGTGTCCCAAAAATGACTGATGGATTTTAAAATTCAATAACTTGCAAACTGTGACAGCTATTTAAAAAAATTTTGCAGGAGGTTTATGTATAATGTCAGGCGTTTTTTTACCGTAATTTTTTATTTTAGTTCACATCTTAAACAATAGGACCTGGCCTTCAATCGCCGTCAGCGCCACCTATTGTTTGAGATGCGAACTAAAATAAAAAGTTACGGTAAAAAACTCCTGACATTATACATAACCCTCCTGCAAAAAATTTTTAAATAGCTGTCACCGTTTGCAAGTTATTGAATTTTAAAATCCATCAGTCATTTTTGGGACACCCGCTATATATGGGGTCAGATGAATCAACTATAATTCTGCATATTACGAATGTTCCCATATTCTATTGATATGTATTATTTTACAATTAATGATTATATATATATATATATATATATATATATATATATATATATATATATATATGTATATATATATATATATATATATATATATATATATATATTGGTGTGCAAAAATTAAGGACGGATCAGATTAATCAACATAAAAGCAGAAAAGGACAACAGGACGCAATGAAAGACCAGTCAGGAGATAGATCTGAAACAAATTCAATAGGACATCCCCCATATATGGCATATGACATAAAAGGAGGAGGTGCTAAGGGGGATAAAGTACAAAGGCGGTGGTCTTTCAGAAATTTGGTGAAATTTATTGCATTTTGTAAGGGAATTTCAAAACCCTTTTTTTTTACTACTGTTGTGTGATATGGCCAAGAGGCAATCCAGGAGATGTCATCTGGATGACCTTACACAAGGTTGAATCATTGGGAAGTTGGAAGAAAATAGAAATGTGACAAGTATGACACAAGAATTCGGTATCGCTCACAGCATCGTTTCACAAACCTGGTGTGTATTTCAAACGAGGGGATCAGCTGTCCAAGCATTCGGCAATGATCACCTACAATCAACAACGAGGATTGTTGTGTTATCCTATAGACAGAAAGGAAGAAACGACAGACAGCTGTAGAAATTGCAAGGCAGATGCAGCAGACTACTGGACGTCGGATACTAAATTTTACCGTGGCTAGAAGACTGCACAAAGGTAGTCTATATACACGACGACTATTACGGCGTATATCATTAACGACTGCTCATCGTAGACGCAGAGCCGTCCTTAGGGATGTGCGACAGGTGTAGCCGCACAGGGTCTCGCGCTGGAGAGGCCTCGCAGCTGGACACAAAACATTTTTCTTTAATAAAAAGAAGATAGTATAATCCAAAATCTTTAATATAATAGTATGATTTTAGTTAAGAAAATATAGTGGTCCTGGTATAAAATATAGCCTATGTTGGAAGAGGGACTTTCATTATCCATTTTCAAACATTATTTTTGACATTGGTTCACTAGATCTAGAAATTACCCCTATAAACACACAAACAAATGCTACGTCATTTTAATAGCTAGGGGCTCCCGGATCACAGTATATAGGTGAAAACCATTCTTTTTTATCGATAGTATAGATAGGATTACGTTAAGAGACTGAAAGAAAAGGGCCTTGCGAAATCCTTGCACCGGGCCTCGCTTTAAAATGTCCTCTATCAGGACGGCTCTGCGTAAACGCCGGTTTCTGTGGTGCCAGAAACACAAGAAATGGACACAATAGTTGTGGGCTCGAGAACTCTTTACGGATATGATCCGATTTAGTATGACGAGCAATTCTGGACATTTACACATCTATAAAGAGGAGGGGACTCGTTATCCCCTCTCTAAAATCATCATAAGGAGCCGTTTTGGGGGTGCCGGAGTTCTTGTTTGGAGTGACATCATGCTTGGTAGCCATACGAACCTCCACGTCTTCCAAGGAGGTTCAGGCTCTGGTGCCTGCTATTGCGCCGAGATTCTTTTGTCTTACGTGCGTTTGTTTAGAGATGTTACGGGTCCAGACTTCCTCTTCATGGACGACAACTCTCCCCGTCGTCATACAGTTTCTGTTGAAGAGCTCTTGGAGAGAGAAGAAATTCAACGCATGGATTGGCCAGTAATGTTTTTAAGACTGAATCCCATAGAATACATGTGATACCTTCTTTGGAGACGCTTGGCACCACGTAATCAGGTGCCAGCAACGATTCCGGAGCTGAAATTAACATTATAAGAAAAATGGTATTCGATGCCACAACAGCTCCTAGACAAATGGTTTTCAGCATGGACAACATTTGTAAATCCTTTATCGCAGTCCGGAGTGATCCTATCCCCTAGAGATTGAATTTTCTTGGCCAGGTGCTTGTAAGATGGAAGTTTCTGTCTTCTTTGCATTTGTGCTTCAAGTAACCCTTTCAATAAAGTGCTTTTGTATTCTTTTGATTTTTTGTTCACATCTTGAAGATCTTATGGTGTGGTTTTGGTCGATATGGAATACTTCTGGGTGATTTTACAGTCGAAAAACCCTCATGCCCTTAATTTTTGCTCACCAGTGTATATATATGGGGTCTGATGAATCAACTATGATTCTGCACATCACAAATATTCCTTTTAATTTTTTTCATGTTCTATTGATATATATTATTTTACAATTAATGATTATATATATATATATATATATATATATACACTGGTGTCCAAAAGTTAAGCATAATTGATAATTAAGTAATTATTTTTAAGTAATGAAAGAAGTATGAATCAGAATGTGCTGAAACTCCAGGTGTGTAAACAAAATAGTACGCGTCACATATTTTCGCGAAGAGTTTTCCCCGAAATCGAACAGGGGACCGTCAACAAATTGAAAAAGAACGAAGATCTTTTGGATAACCCTGTCAAAACTAATGTAGCAAAAGCGTTCAAACTGCACATTATGATTAATTGGCTTATTGTAATGTACTGTGTTGATTTTTACAAGGATAGCATGTATACTCGTAGAGAAATTAAGGTTTTTATAAAAACAGTCCTAAATTTTTCCAAGTTTTTTGCTTATAATTTGCAGAGTTCTTATTATAAAATAATGTTCTTTTCTGAAAATATGACAAACATCATTGTACACAATACCCTGTCATCAGAATTTAAAAATAATAAAAATTGTATGAAAAATGAGTATGTTTAGTAAATAATTTTTCATTGCGCATGCGTCAACGATATCAAAATGTCATTTGCATATTGTGTTAGCTAAATGTATAGAGCAACATCTGTAAAAGTTTCAAAAACATAGCTTGAAAATTCTGAAAATGGGAGTCTATAGAATCAACTCAAAATCCGTTATTTTTAAAGGAAGCAAAAAAAATCAGGGGTTTTACCTAAATATAGTTGTACGTGCAATATTGTGTAGGCACTAAACAATAGAATATGGATACAGCCCCTCATCTTTTTGCTTCATTTAGGGAATAAAGGATTTTGAGTTGATTCTATAAGCTCCCATTTTCAGAATTTTCAAGCAATGTTTTTGAAACTTTTACAGAAGTTGCTCCATACATTTAGCTAACACAATATGCAAATGACATTTTGATATCGTTGACGCATGCGCAATGAAAAATTATTTACTAAACATACTCATTTTTCATACAATTTTTATTATTTTTAAATTATGATGACAGGGTATTGTGTACAATGATGTTTGTCATATTTTCAGAAAAGAACATTATTTTATAATAAGAACTCTGCAAATTATAAGCAAAAAACTTGGAAAAATTTAGGACTGTTTTTATAAAAACCTTAATTTCTCTACGAGTATACATGCTATCCTAGTAAAAATTAACACAGTACATTACAATATGCCAATTAATCATAATGTGCAGTTTGAACGCTTTTGCTACATTAGTTTTGACAGGGTTATCCAAAAGATCTTCGTTCTTTTTCAATTTGTTGACGGTCCCCTGTTTGATTTCGGGGAAAACTCTTCGCGAAAATATGTGACGCGTACTATTTGGTTTAAACTCCTGGAGTTTCAGTGCATTCCGATTCACATTTCTTTCATTACTTAAAAATAATTACTTAATTACCAATTATGCTTAACTTTTGGACACCAGTGTATACATATATAGAGACGAAAGTGTCAAACTGGACATTTAAATTTTGATTTATATTCGGGCTTGTAACGAAACAAGGCTTGGATGAGATCTGGGTGCATCTCACATCACAATATATACAACATATATATTTGTATATGCCAAAAGTAATTGCAATATTGTTGGCAATTACTGTCTTAAAATAAAATTGAATTTGAGGCTTAAAAGATTAACTGTCGGATTAAGAAATCAACTTAACAAGACCAAATTGAGTTTTGAGTATTATAATTAAATTCTAGGAAAAAGAAACTAGGAATTTTTGCTTGAAAATTTGTTGTTAGTTTAACCTTTGAATGTTGATAAAGTTTAATTTTTTTATCCTTTCGTGCACATATTTTTTCATCCTTTCATATGCATATACATATATAGATATTTATAGATATATATTTAAGCAGGTTATTAATATAAATTTAAGCCGTTTGGCCAATTTAATTTTTTTTATCTACTCAGCCGATGTACCATACTTTCATAAGCACTATCATCGAAATACTCAATGCTGGGGGACACTAGGTGTGACAGACGCCATCACTAATCGACCGACTTCGCACTAGTGTTAGAATTCACACTGGATAATTTTGAATAGCAGTTTTATTTTATTTTATTTATAGCATATTCGTCATCTATAAAAGCAATAATAACTATTTGAACTTACTCTTGAGAATTTGGAAGCCCCAATAAAAAAAAGTCAGCCATATGGGACAACATTGTAGTCTTCCGTATCTGAGTAAATTTTTATTTAGGGATTCCGAATTTTCACCAGTCACCAGTAAGTTTAAATAGTTATTATTGTTTTATAACATGATAGATATTCCCCAAGTAAGATAAAAGAAAACTGCTATTCAAAATTATCCGGTGTATATTCTAACCCTAGTGAGAAGTCGTTCTATTAGTGATGACGTCACACCTTGAGCATTTGAATAGTAGCGGCCCAGTCCATGTGCCGGATGGGTGCAGACTTGGGCCAGCACACATCTCTAGTTTGTGATAATGTTTCTCCTGACATTTTTTTTTCTATTTAAATTTAGTATTCCTGACAATTTATTCTGACTACTATCTTCTTTTTCTTTTTAAAGGGCAGTGCTGTTTTGAAAATGCTTCAGTATACATTAAATGACGATTTCAGAAAAGGTCTTTCGGTAAGTTATATAAAAAATATTTTAAAGTTTATTTTCTCTTTGTGCACTCAGAAAAAAATATATATACATATATATATATATATAACGCCTTCACCTAGAATAAATAATTAGTCACTTTCTGAATACCTAAACTAGAGCTATAAATGACCTAACTATGCAAATAGGTTAAACAACTAAGTTAAATAGACAAAATAACCTAGCATTTCTTGTCTCTTGTTTTCTAGGTGACGAAACGATATTAAATCGTTTCAGTATCAAGAAATTATCGCTTGATTTCGGGAATAGTTTTATAAACTAGAATTATACTTAGAAGTCAAACTTCTTGTGTTTGCATCTATTTACAAAGTTTGGTTTATTTTATGTCGGCCGATTATCAACACGTGGGACATAGGCCCTGAAGGGGTGGGATGTCCTCCGTGGGGGTCTTTCTAAGGGAACTTAACCCGCATTTACGCAAGGAAATCCAAGGTTCGAAGAAAACCACATAAAATTCCGAACGGTTAGGCCGACGGCCGCGATTGGGTTTGAACCCAGCACCTGCCGTCTACCAGTTGAGAGGTCAGAATCTCTCGGCCACTGGTGGGGCTCTATTTACAAAGATTTCTAAATAAGTTTGATAACGAGAATATAGGAAAACGCTCTTGAATTCTAATAAGAGACTCTAGAACTCTCTATCAAAGGGAGTTAGAATTTGTAAGGATGACATGGAACTATTTTTTCTAGAGCCACAATTTATATTTTAGATGCCAGAACTATATATTTTTTTTATCAGTGTGGAAATCGTTTTGTGTTTAATGAAACTAGTGAAATGAAAAATAAATGTCCTACTGCTCATCATATAAATTCCTTTCTTCTTTTTTTTCAGAATTACTTGAAAAAGTATGCTTTCAAGAATGCTGAAACTGGAGACTTATGGGAAGAGCTATCTAATGCATCTAGTATGGTAATAGGACAAATTACCCTTAGCAATATCAAAATATTTCTTTCTGTAAATGACAGAAAACTGAAATGATATTACATTATAGAAATTAAATCTTGATATTCTATTTTTAACCTCTAATTTTTTTAAGTTAAAACTTTTAATTAAATATGTTTTAATTAGTACATTGATTCCTGCAATATATCTATTTCAATTTTTCTTTCCAAAAAAATGCTTGACTTGCATTTAAAACGGATTCTCAAGTTCATTTCCCAACAAATGCAGAACTTTCTGGCACAATGACGAACACGTTTTTAAGGGTAATGGTACAAAATTGGCAGACTAACTATGAAAGCGATTTGAAATCGAAAGATGGTTAACATTTTTGTATAAATAAATTACCTATCGAGTTATAAGCATTTTTGATCGCGTGAAAAGATGTTTTTATCCCTTCGTTGACTGATTTTTCTGCTTTCGTCGGAAAATTCAGTTCAAAACACCAACTTTGACAGTATTTTCTGAATGATCTATTGTGTTTACAAAAAAAACCAGGAAACGTCTTTCGATGGCATGGCTTCTTAATAACAGTTAATCTTAATAATTCTTAATAACTTCTTAATAATCAATTTTTCAGTGCATTTACATGATAGCCTCAGCTATTTAATCTTTTCTTTTTCCCCTTACATTTGAAATGTAATCAGGTTCTATTTTTTATAGTTGTATTGACTTACTTAGTTGTGGAACATCTGCATCATCATTTGTAGTTATCATTTGCACACTCTCAAGAAAAGTGACACGACTCGCAAAAATTAATTTTGAGTCTTATTCCACTAATAAGTTTGTCATAGGTGTGTCTTGTATGGTGAAATTTTCGTAAATATGCTTATCACCTATTACGCTATTCGTCTATTTCTGACCACAGAAGGGGTGTAAATTGTATGGAGAGTTAAAATTACTCAACCCTCCAACCCTAATAGACCGAAAGGCAGCAGCACGGTCGGTTGGTTGAATGGGGTTTAATGGCGCAAAATCTCTTTAGGGGCATGCTGCGCCAAGACCAAGTCAAAATAGAAAAAAGTTAAGAGCAAGTGAAGATATGCGTAATTAAAACCAATTAAAAGTCTACAGTCCTTTTCTTAAAATGCATAAAAATACAGAAAAATATGTTAAATTATAGACGATGCACAATAATCTTATAAACACAATTTTAAAGAACACAAAAATAAAAAAAGTAAGAGGTAAAAACACCAAGGCAAGTGTTACACAAGGTGCAATTAAATAAAGTAAAAAAATGCAGTAATTGTTTAAAAAAAAAAAAAAGCATGAGATGATGCACAAGTCATAAAAAATAATTTTAACGTACACAGAATTTAAAAAAGTGAAGTTAATTAGGAATGAATTCGTCAAAAACAATATTCTCTTCTGTACTCGAGTCGTCAGATTCTTCCATAGCATCTTCCACATAGTTTTGTAACAGTTCGGTATCTTTAAAATTTGTAATAGACAGGTTCTGGTGTGACTTGCGGTGTTTTTTTGTAACAGTCTGCGACTGATGGGAACCTCGGATGGGAACCCTCTACTTTGCCTTTTGGATCGGTTTCACATTTGTGGGAGCTTTGGACTTAGTTTGCGGTTCAGATGATTTTTTGGATATAACTGCTAGTTTCTGTTGTCGTTTCTCAAGATCAATTATTTTAACAGATTCAGAGGATGGTATCCCGCGTTCTAGTTGCGGATTCCCAGAACATTTGGTTGGAAGGCAGATATCACGGGATTTTTTGATTGGGGTGTTTGTTGAATGTGTTTTAGCTGAATTATTTGATGACATAGACTCGTCAGTCTGGGTGCCGATGAGTCCACAGCCTTGTGGAAAAGAGGAGTCAGTCTGAGTACTAATGTGTCTTACAGGTTTAGATTGCTGCTTAAGTAGTCTAGAGTAGGAAATTCCCACGGATGGGGTTCTGGATTCAACAGCTTTACGGGCATCGGGGTAAGATAAATTCTGGGTAATTTTCAGAGTAAGAATTTCTTTTTCACGGGTCCATATAGGACAGGAGCGAGAGTATGATGTATGATCACCCTTGCAATTTGCACAGCGTTGAGATTTTTCACAAGTTTTACTGTCGTGGCCAACTTCTGCACAATGTGCACAGGTAACATTGCCACGACATTGGCCATTGGTATTGGTAGGGCCATAACGCTGGCATTTAAAACATCGGAGAGGGTTTGGTATATATGGCCGGACTGGGCAGTTTAGATACCCATCTTTAATTCTTGTTGGCAATGTTGGACTATTGAAAGTTAGAATGATGTGTTTAGTAGGAATTATCTGCTGATTTCTACGGATGGTGATACGGCGTACATCAATGATATTTTGGTCTTTTAAATTTTCTAGAAGTTCATCTTTGGTGGAGTATAAAAGGTCAGGTTCGGATATTACACCGCGGCTCGTATTTAATGTTTTATGAGTTTGTACAGAAACAGAAAAGGTGCCTATTGTGGAGCAATTAGAGAGAAGTTGTGATTGTTTGGCTGCAGAAACTTCAACTAGCAAATCCCCAGATTGTAGTTTTTTGAGAGAATGGCCATCTCCCAAGACAGACTGAAATGTTTTAGCAATGAGAAAAGGTGAAGTTTTTTTGAAGGAGCAATCGGAGTACGTTTAATGATAAAAAAACGAGTGAAGGCAGAAGCCTGTACAGTTTGTTGCTCTCCACTAGGGAGAGAGAAAGAAGGAAATGAAGTTTTTCCATCCATGATATAAATAATAAAATTCAGACTCCGGCCGCACCACCCACAACCGAGCCCAACAAGGGGATGCACATTCGTGCACCAGTGATAACCAAGGCCCATACGGTCACAAGACAAACCTATGTCAGCCTCCATCCTTAACGAGATGACTAGTATTTGCTCGATCACTTGATCCCTAAAGCCAGTGACAAA
Organism: Maratus speculifer; assembly: GCA_964019185.1. Classification (NCBI taxonomy): domain Eukaryota; kingdom Metazoa; phylum Arthropoda; class Arachnida; order Araneae; family Salticidae; genus Maratus; species Maratus speculifer. The sequence goes on from OZ025291.1 coordinate 134,878,221, forward strand.
AGTCAGCTGACCAGCCGATTGGTACATACGGGACCAATATGCACCTCCCGTCTAGCTGAAGCAGAGGCCAAAGCAGTGTGTTGGTTTCCCTCAAATACCAGGATCCCCCTTTCCAGGGACACGGGTCGCCACGCACGGCCAACACGTGGGTGGTTTACAATTCTCCATGAGTCGATATGCAGGATGACATCGGCTCATACAGAATTGCCCTCACCTCCGAAGAGGAAACCACAATGAGCATGAAACAAAGAGGAAAGGAACACCCGAGGAGTAAGAGGAAAGGAGAAAGATCACTCAGGTGCCCCGGGGTTGTGAAGCCGTGAATACCTAAAGAAGGTATCCCCCTGGGGGGGGGGCGGCAGCACGGACCACCTCATCTCGAGTTCATGGCAGAAATTTTAGAATCAGTTGAAGCTCTATTTCCGTATTAAAATACAATTGATCTGCCAGATCATATCTTTATGGCAAGCATCTGAAAATCCGATTTTAGCGATTGACTTGTAGATTTAATATTGTGTTATTTTTTCTTCCGGTACTCCATATTTTCTTATATTTGGTTGCAGGAAAACACAATGGTAAACCTACGAGTCAATTGCTAAAAACGGGCTTTCAGGTGTTTTCCACTAAGATATAACTTAGCAGTATCATTGGTTTTAGTACCCAAATCGAGTTTTAATTAAATCTGGAATTTCAGCCGTAAGTTAACCATTCATAGGTCAAGCCGTTTCATAGGTTAACCATTATGTTTTCCTTCTCTGAACCCACCATATTTTTACACTTTTGGAAAAGAAAAGCACAATGGCAAACGTACGAGTCAACCTCTAAAAACATGTCTTTAGGTATTTTCCACAAGGGTGTAACTTGGTAGACCAACAGAGTTTAATATGCAGATCAAAATTTAACTAATCTCAGATTTTCATCTGGGAATTCTATGAGGTGATTGTCTGTGCTGCGGTCTCCCAATCTATATTCTATGTCTTCACTCTTAACGGATTTATGCTTTAATCCGGGCTTTTACTACTGCATGCAGAGCTAAGGGGTATAATTTCATGTTACAGTAAAAATATGCCAATCTTCTATTGCATCTCTAGTGAAATTCATTTTTGTCGAAATACGTCACATTTCTTGCGGATCAGCAATATTTCACACCATTTTCATTTCACTTCTCCTTTTGTTCACATACTGAATCATTTTATTTCCCATTTCTGCTAGGATTTAAACATAACTGAAATGATGAATACGTGGACTTTGCAAATGGGCTTCCCATACATTGAACTGAAAAGAGAAGGTGACAACTTGACTGCTTCTCAACGCTGGTTTTTGCGGAAAAAGAATGATAGTTACGTTGAACATTTATCTCAAGATGAAAAACTCTCGCCATTTGGGTAAAGTAAAAAATTTTTCATTCCCATACAAAAAAAGAAGAAAAAATAGTAGATACTTTATTTTTACTTTAATAAAAATAGATACTTTCTAATATGTTCAACATTTGATTTCTATTTTTGTATGATAGAAAATTCGAATCAATCTCAAACTTATTTTTTATATTTTTTATCTCAAATTTTGCCATATATTTTTCCTTCAGACGTCAATAATTTTTAGATGGTTTTAGATAGAGCTCAAATAATCTAAATTTCAAGTTTTATTTCAAAATCTATTATATCTTGTGCCTGCGAGTCGCAGTGCCTTTTCAGAAAACAATGTACATATCGTAAAGTTTCAATTACAGGCATCTATTTTTATATTACATTCACATCCTTGTTTTTAGAAAATACATTTCATAATATATTTCTTTTGCAAATGTTCTCAAACCGTACGTAACAGATTTTTATTTTGAAAATGTGATGCAAAGTAACATTAACCCTTTATCTACCGCATTATTAATTTATGAAAATTTTACATTCTCAAGCATTTTACGTATATTGTTTAAACTAAATTAAGATTTACCTAATCATTTAATAATTTTTTGAAGGATTTTAGAAGGATTAATTAAATTTGAATTTACAGAGAGTTTATGCAATATTTATAACCTCACTCAAATCTTTTATTTTAAATTGTTTTCTGAGTATTTTGTAGAATTATAAAATGTACAAATATGATGTTCTTACAATATAAATATAGAAATATTTCCGAACTGAAAAATCCCATCCCACTCTCTCAGCGCCAAGAAAGCTGAAAAGATGCAAAGATAAAAGAAATCGTCCTTTTAAAAATATTTTTGTTTTCTGTAACCAATAATGCTTTTGGAACAAAATAAAGTAATGCATCTGTAACTCATTCTAAACAGTATTGCCACTAATTGACATATTGAAAGAATTTTATAATAAGTAATATTTATGGTACTTATAAGTGCCGTCAGTAGATGAAGGGTTAAAAAATATTCGTCTGTAATTGAAATTATGCGATACCACCATGTATAAGCTTTGAATTTTAATGGTTCATCAGATAGATAGATAGCATTAATATGACGCAAAAACACGAATGCGAAAGGCAATGTCATTATTTGGAAAGATTAACAGAATAGGCATTGTCAGACTCAGTCGCATTTTTATGAAAACGTCAATCGGTATTGCAAATTGTAATTAAATGTTTTTTTTTTTTTTTTTTTTTTTTTTTTTTTTTTTTTTTTTATCATTTTATTTTTAACGTTATTGAATAAATTTTAGTAGTATGAGAAGAAGTGCCTTAGTAGTAGCTTTTAAATTATTTGAATGCGTCTTGCAAAACATAAAATCTACAGAAGTTTGACAGTCGTTTTTGCTGCAAGAGGAGTATGAACAAACGAATTTCTTGCATTATTAGCTTGTCCAAATCATTTCCAAATTCAAACTTAAAGAATTTATGAAACTTTTCACGTGGAAATTCTAAAGTTTTCCCTATAGTGATGATTTTGCCCATTTACACGATCGTATATCATTGTCATATTTTTTATAGTTATACAGATTTGCCCAATTTTGGTGCATCGACGTTACATTGTATATACCAAGGGAGTCCGATAATTTGTGTTAACATTCGTTGCACTTTCTATCTCCGAGACCATGAAATAAGTCAGCAAAGAAATTAATTCCTATACTAGACTCAATATCGTCAGATGTCTCTAGTGTATGAGATGTTAAAAATTATTAAAATTTAAAATTCATTAAAGATTTAAAATATTTATATTTTAATTATACTTCTGTACTTCACAAAGTTTTCTGAAAGCATCAGCGTTAAATTTGGTTGAAAACGGTACATGCTATGAATGCAAAAAATGCAGAAATTTCTTGTTTTTTCTTAAAGAAGCCTTTATACCTTTTTGATTATACATACTATTATTGAAAAAATGTTGCTTTGGTTACATATAGCTTTGGGCTACGATGATTTTGAGCACTTTCACTTACAGACTTTGGAAAATATATTATTTTTTTATTTAATGTGTGGTGGGTTCAGTAATTACACTAGTAATCAAATATTCTCTAAAATTTATTAACCCATTACATCCTAGCGTTCCTTTTTAGGGACGGTTATAAAAATTGAAAAAAGTGCTTTTTACACCAGTAAGTAGAAAGTTAAATAATTACTTATTTTCGTGAGGCAAATTCCTCAATAAATTAAGATCAAAGTTTTCCTTCTTTTAAAAGTGGTTGGAAAATCAAAATTTTGGAAAATCTACATGCAATGTGTAAGAGAAAAAAAAAAGAAATTATGCATAATTTTATTTATTAAGCATCAAATAAAATCCAAATTTAAAAGGCAATAAAAATATGCCATGCCCGTATTTTCTTTTGGTTTAACATTTTATTATGTATTTATATCAAATTTCGTATACTTAAAGAATCATGCAAATGTAAATTTGTACAATGTATTCGTGTAAAAAAGACAAATTAAAGTTAAAATTAAAAAACAAATTATGACTGCAGTGGCATAGCATAGGCTGGATCCAAAGGATGACTGGCGTAACTTTTAAGGGCATTGAAAAAGAACTTAAAAACTGCAGCATAAAAAACTCTTGTAGAAAGAAATAACAAGAATGAATAATATTTTAAATTATACCCTTGAGCAACAGTCACCCTGCACTATGCTACTGCTTGGCTTTTTACAACCCAAATATTCATCGTATCAGAAATGTTTTGAAATAATAGCTCTGTATGATATTTTGAATTCGAATATTCATCACGATGTTTCCTCAATCCTGTCGAGTCTGGTGTATTATCTTTATATATATAAATCTTCTGTGCGTGTGTATGTCACTGAACTCCTCCCAAAAGACTGGACCGATTTTAATGAAATTTTTTGTGTATGTTTCAGTGGATTCTAGAATGGTTTAGATTCACATTTCATCGAAATTTATTCAGTACTTTTTTAGTAATTAGGAAAAAACTAATAGTGATTTTTCGCTAATTAAAAGTGTTGAATAAGTTGGGTGAATAGAGTGCGAACAGAATGGCCGAGCGGTCTAAGGCGCGAGATTTAAGCACTGGTTCTCGAAAAAAGAGATCGTGTGTTCGAATCCCACACCTGGCATGCGTGTAGGTTTTACAATATTTTTTTCTGTATTATAATTTTAATTAACCGACTTCAGAAAATCGTTAACTTTTAACTAAGAAGAGAAAAATAAACTTTTCTAGCAAAAATTGAACCGACTTCAAAAACTACTGCAAAGTGAAAAATAATTTCCTTACATAATTGTAATAAGAAATTAAATTAAAAACGTAGTATTTATCATGCGTATTATTATATTTACTAGGCGCCTCTGGAGACCAATTTGGTCTCCATTAAATATATGCTAAGCAGTGCATAATATTATTTCCATTCTTAAATTTATATAGTTAGTGAATCCCTCCCTAAATTCATAGATTCTTATAGAGAAATCAAGAATTTTTTGTGATCTTGATAACATTTCATACATTTTTTGTTGTTATATATTTCGTCTCTTTTGACAACTATCATTTAATTTCCGTAGCTGTAAAAATGAATAAAATTTCATAGGTTTAAACTGAGATTTGTTATCGAAATTAATCATACTTTATCTAATTTTTTAATGTTATGAAATTTATTTAAATTTAAAAATCACGCATTTATATTTTTTTTTCGTTATTTAATAATTAAAAAAATGAATATGTATATCTTTGTATTTTATGTCTTATTTCATAAATATGACATAAATGTAATATGAATATGACGCAAAAGAAACATAGCTAACGGAGGCAAAGTAAAATCCTCGTGAAAGCGAACCATAAACACATGTTAGCACCTTCAAATTACATGCTATGACGTCATAAAATTATTGTCCATGTCCATTCATTGTTGGAGTGCTTTGCGAATTATTGTCTTCGTGATTTAATATTTTTTTTCCGTTAATGTAAATGAATCTTTTGTGTTTGTTTTCTTTATGAAGTCGGATAGTCAGTTGTCAACCTAATTTCAATTGAAGAAATAGTCCATATCCTGTTGTGGCTGGCGCAATCGGCGGAAAAATCGAAATTGGCAACAAAAGACATTTTAGCAACTTATCAGATTTATCAAAATGGTGGAAAAACATGATTTTTAAACAATTTATAAAGATATGTTTATTTAATAAACTTTATATATGCTATATGTTAAAAAATATATACTATGTTTATATAAATATTTTTATGTATATACATTTTAGATATGCAAAAAACAAAAGGTTAAAGTCCACTCCATTTGTAAAAAATCATCCTCAAGGGCAACTACTTTAATTCATTTAATGTAAAAAAAAAAAAAAAAAAAAAAAAAAAAAAAAAAGTTCACCAAACAACCAGAACAGAAATTAGAACGCTTCCCAATTGAAGTTATCGCAGAATAAATGTTTATTTAAACGTAAATTAAAAACGCTTCACGTTTAAATGAAATATTTGTCACAGATGTCACACGCGCATCGGGTTTGGCGCGATGTTTTTTTATAAGAATTGGGCGAAAATTTTATTTTTAGATATCATATGTTTTTAAATTATTTTCTATTATTTGAAAAAGGAAATAAATAAACGATATTTCATACAATAACTATGTAGAATAAAACAATTTGTGCCATTATAAAAAAATAAAATAAAAAAATTCCTTAATAAATAAACAGCAATACCCATGTTAAATGAAATATTTGGCACAAATGCCGTATATGCACCGGGTTTGGCCAACACTGATGCTATTACACTATTAGCGCCGGTGTTGGTTTGGCGTGACGTTTTTTACAACAATTTGGTGAAAACTTCATTTTCGAATACCAGTTACAGACATATTTAACATTTATTTTCTATTATTTGAAAAAGAAATAACAAAAAATTAACGATATTTTATACAGTGACTATTTAAAACAAAACAATTTTTGTAATTTTAAAAAAGAAAATTTCTCAGTAAATAAACAACAGACAAGTCGCCGTGTCAGGCACAAAAAAAAAAAAAAAAAAAAAAAAAAAAAAAAAAAAACGCCAATGATATTTTTGCTAAATATTTTTGTTTATGTTATTATTATTACATAATTATTATTTACGTGATGATTAATTATTTATTTACGTTTTATTCCGCTGCAGTTGCCTTGGGATTTTTTTAAAGCCTTGAGCAATTCGGGGTTTCAAAAAATGAAACATTTGTCAAAATATGTGAATAGCTATTAAAACATACCTGGTTTTAACCTGGTTTGGTTTTTGTTTTGTTTGTATGTATTTGTATGCATATAAACATATACAACATATATATTTCTTTATATCTATATTACTTTTGTTTCTATATAAACATAGATTAATGACCTCTTTAAATTAAATATATTTTATACGAATGTAAAAAAATGCCTATGTATATGAAATAAAATATAAATTTACGGAAAATACGATGCTAATTTTTTTTTTCTCGCCAAAGACCTAACATAAAAGAACCGAAATAGCCATTTAGCCTATAAAGAGTGAAGTGGGTAAGCCTGGAAGTGTTGATGACAGTCACATGACTTAGGCTTTTATTATATAGATGATGTACATTTATTTGATTTTTTGGAATCGGTGCCAGGACAACGTCTGTCGGGTCCGCTAGTTAATAGTATATGTTCTTTAATGGAGTATTATTTTGTTTTAAGAAATACTTTTGCTAATATTTAGATGCAGTAATGTTAGTATGTCCATGAATTTATTATAGAACTTCATTTACAGGGTGGTCATAAAAAAACTTTGCCGATATATGGAGCTCTAGCGGCCAGTCCGCTCAACCGATCGAGGTGAAATTTCAGATATAGCTATTCAGAGGTATGAGCTAGAGATTCTGTGAACGGCGACAAAATGGCGCTCACGGTTACGGTTATAGTTACAGAAACTCGAAAATTTCCAATAGCAACACCCATTATTTTTTTTCATCGCAAAATGCTCAGCGCATGTGAAAACCCTAAAGAGCGTTGGAACCGTACATGTATCGCAAGAAACGGACATGTTATGCACGCACAAAAAACTGTTCTGCAAATCCTCCCCCCCCCCCCCCCAATAGAAAAAACTCGATTGGGTCGGAAGGAGGTAATTTTCATATGACACAGAGTCAGTACACTAATCTCTGATTACAATACAGATCGGAGAAATTAAAACTTTTATTTTGATTACACATTTTCCACATGGGTTTTTTCATTGGGGTTTTTCACATGGGTTTTTCATTCACACATTTTCCACCATGCAATTGACTGTGATGACACCCATGTGAAAAATGTGTAATCAAAATAAAAGTTTTAGTTTCTCCGATCTGTATTGTAATCAGAGATTAGTGTACTGACTCTGTGTCATATGGAAATTTCCTCCTTGCGCCCCAATCGAGTTTTTTCTATGGGGGGTGGGAGGATTCCCAGAACGGTTTTTGTGCGTTCATAACATGTCCAATACTTGCGAGACACGTACGGTTCCTACTGCTCTTGAGGGTTTTTGCATGCGCTGAGCATTTTGCGATGAAAAAAAAATGGTGTTGCCATTGGAAATTTTCGAGTTTCTGTAACAATAACCGTAACCGTGAGCGCCATTTTGTTGTCGTTCACAGAATCTTGAGCTCATACCTCTGAATAGCTATATATCTGAAATTTCATTTCGATCGGTTGAACGGACTGGCCGCTAGTGCTCCGTATATCGGCAAAGTTTTTTATGACCACCCTGTATGTTTAGGCATTTAGTAATAATAAAAATTTATATTATTTGCTTAATTCTCTTGTCGCCGTTTGTGATTCTTTTATTTTAAACATATATTTCACTTAATAAATTTAAAATAAAAGATACTTTCCTGAAAGAATCATGTGTAATAAAGCGCAAAAAGGATTAGAAAGGTGTAATATAAGTCAAATCGCTTTGTAACACAATATTTTCTAAAATTCTTCCTTAACCTATTTTCATATGGACATTAATTTAATAGTACGCAAAGCAACAACATTCGTTATCGTTCAGATAATGAAATATTCGTCAAACGCTAATTGATCTATATGCATAGCTAGTGTTAATGTTATTAATGTAAAAGTATTTTTTTCAAAAAACTGAAAAAAAAAATTCGGACCCAAAAGGGTTAATATAACTCTGGTTTTTATAAGTAATTTTATTTTGCATAAATCTTCCCCATATTTCCTATATTTTACATGATGATAATTCGATCGCTAGCAGATGATGATAGTGGATACCCTGAGCTAATGCCTTAATTTTACTTTTGTTAATCTTGTAATGAGACAATTTGAGATTTTTTTTAAGCAAAAGTAATAACGTAAAAAAATGTTAATTAGTATACTAATTATTAATTTCCGAAAAATTGAATTAATAAAAATGTTTTTTTCTTGGTACGAATTTACGCTAAATTTTCTACTTCACTTTTTAAAATTTAGACTCTCGTAAAATTTAAGAAGTATTTTTTCACAGTATACCACTCTAGATCACTAGCAACTCATTTTCTATGTAAACAGAAATTCCTTGTTAGTTTCCTGATGATGGATTCAATTTAAAAAGAGGTATCGTATTAAATTAACATTTAAAAACATTTTAGACAAGTATAGATATCAAAATATACATTTAGCTACAAATTTTTATACTAATAGCAGTTGTTTGGTTTATTATAAAAATATATAAAACTTTTATATGTCACTGAAAGTTAACTTATTTACTCATGACTAATATACACTGACTTAATCTAAAATATTCACCAATAATAGAAAATACTATAAAATTTTATTAAAATCTTCAATAGTTCATTAAATATACTAATATTTTGCCTTTATAGATTCATTTGGAAAATTCCTCTCATTTACAAAAACTTAGCAACTGGCAATGAACATACATTGTGGCTGAATGACAGAAATGGTAAGCTAAAAACAATATTTTATTTATAAAAATGGAATCTATAATAATAAAGAGAGAAGTTTGTGAGTATGTCAACGCTGTTCTGAAGAGACCGTTGCAGACGTAGAGTTACAAAATTTGGAGGGAAGTACCTCTGTATATAAAGTTTTGCACTTCAAAGCCCAATTTTCGATTTTTTTTTATTAGATTTTTTTATTTAATTTTTTAGTCCATTTTTAGCGTTCTTTTTTTGTTTCAAGGCAATTTTCCTCATTATTGAAAGGAATACGGTTTCATTCTTTTAACCCGACATAGAAAATTTAGTTCTCTTTTCAATAAATTTATTCAGAATTCGTGCAGCGATTTTTGAATTATTAACGAACTTTTTAATGCGATTTTTAGTATTTTTACGGCTATTTTTTGACATTTATAAAAAGATAAATGTTTCACACTTTTAGCCTAATTTACTAAATTTTGTCTGCTACGATTTTTGAACTTCATCGATTTTCATGCGGTTTTCAATGCAATTTTCGAAATAATTTTTAACAAGTTTTCAAGTTTTTGTGCTTATGGAATCGATTTTTTTCATTTTTGTCAATATTATAGGTTTTTTTATGCATCATGGTTATCATGAACCCGGGCAACACCGGGCGGGTCAACTAGTAATAAATAAAAAATATAAAAATTTATATATATATATATATATATAACTGACTGTTTCTTACCTATAAATCATAAATAAATGACTAGAATTTTTGTTCCTTATCTTAATGTTTAGTCATTGTGGCTTTAAACTTTAATCTAATGGTTAATTTTACTAAATGTATAGAGTATCCCAAAAAAAGTGCAGTCAAGCTTTAAAATTCCATAATTCGTTAAAAATGGCTCAAAAATTGTGTATGCAGTAATTTTATTAATAGTTACAATTTCTATTAATGAGTATAGTAATCCGCTGTCTTAATTATTCCAACCTGCAAGTAAGCTCAAACTAACTACAAAACGCAATCTTTGTTTTTATCTATTTATTTTATTTTTATTTATTTATTTATTATTATTATTATTGTCTTCTTCTTTTCATTTCAATCTATTATGATGATAATTATAAATAAGAATAAAAAGTGAGTAAAGTTTGATGTGTGTTTATATATTAGTTTGAACATTCTTACATGTTTAGACATAAACACCATATTTTGACCAAAAAAAAAAAAAAAATCATACTATGCTTGAAAATGCCTTATACAAAAAGTTTCGTATCACTTATGTATCGTTACGTGTCATTTATTTCATTTTCAATTTTTTGAATAGATAATAAATTGCAGAACTTAAAACATTTTATTTTATTTTATTTTATTTTATTTTATTTATATATTTATTGTGACATTTTGTCTTGCTCTGTATATGATTTCAAAATCTCACATATAAGCACAGAATCCTGACTGATAAATTAAATTACAATGCATGAATTAAAATAAAATGATTTTTAAAAATGTGTATATAAATCCATCTATGAAAAGTGTATCACTGTCCAAAAAAGAGTTTGCGATAATGCGGGAAAGACATTTGCTAACAAACACAAAAGTAAAAGAAATGTATAACTTATTGAAACAACTTTAGTTGTATTTTAATTGTATAATTTAGATTCTGCTATTTGCTAGGAATGAATGTTTTCTTGATTAACAGAAAAAAAAATCCTATAAATGTTCACTACTCATAGACCAACTTGTCGTGGACCGATTTTGGCTTCCAACACGAAAAGGCTGTGTTAAATTGGTTTGACAGTTCTCGGTGATTTCACACTTTTTTTAATTAAAGTACTTTCTATATATATATATATATATATATATATATATACATATATTAATCTCATTGAATTTATTTCCTTTATTAAATCTGTGTTTTTCTTTTAGCAACTTATCACATTAATGCAATGAGAGACGATATTTTGAAATTTAATCCAGGATTTGTTGGATATTACATTGTAAAATACGATGAAGAAGATTACCAGAAAATAAGTAAACGTCTTCAAGAAGATCATACAGTAAGTTACTGGAATTTTCTTCAAAAACTTTATGATTTTGATGAATCTGCATATCGCAAAGGTGTAACTTATAAATGATTGTCATATACACTGAGGTATGACAAAAGTCATGGGATACCCTGCTAATAGCGTGGCAGTCTTCCGTTTGCCAGGCGAAGTGCAGCAATACAAAGTAGCATGGACTCCACAAGTCGCTGGAAGTCATCTGGAGAAATACTTAGGCATTATTCAGCCTCCATAGATGTCCGTAATTTCGAAAGTGTTGTCAGTGAAGGATTTTGTGCACGAACTGATCTCCAGATTATGCCTCATAAATGTTCTATGGGATTCATGTTGGGCGATCGCGGTGGCCAAATCATTCTCTGGAATTGTCCAGAATGTTCTTTGATAACAAATATGTCCCGGTGACATGGCGCATTGTCAATCTGAAAAATTCCATCATTGTTTGGGAATATGAAGTCCATGAATGGTTGCAAGTGGCCTCCCAGTAGCTGAACGTAATCATTTCTAGTTAACGAACGGTTCGGTTTAACCAGCTGTCCCAATCTATTCCATGTAAACACAGCCCACACCATTATAGAGCCACTAACAGCTTGCACAGTGAATTGTTGACAAGTTGGGTCCAGAGATTTATGTTGTCTGCACCGTACTCGTACCCTCCGACCAGCTCTTACCGATTGAATTCATGACTCATCTGACCAAGCCACTTTTTTTCTTGTCGTCTACGGTCCAACTGATAAGGTCACGAGCCCCTTAGCGCCACTGTTGGCGAAGTCGTGCTGTTAGTAATGGCACCCAAGACAGTCTTCTGCTGCTATAGCCCATCAAAGCCAAATATTGCCGGAGTGTCCTAACAGACACGCCCTTCGGACATCCCACATTCAATCCTGTGGTTATTAAACAGTGTTTCTTGTCTTTTCACACTGACATGTCTACGCAGATGTCACTGGTTGCAGTCATTAAGTGCCGGCGGTCGACCACTGCGTTGTCCATGATGGGAGGTTATACCTAAATTTAAATATTCTCGGAACACTCTTGACACTGTGGATCTCGGAATGTTGAATTCCATAATGATTTCCGAAATGGAATGTCCCATGAGTCTACCTCAATTAGCATACCGCGTTCGAAATTCGTTAATCCTCGTCGTGTGGCCATAATCACATAATCAACCTTCTGATAAGAAGCATTTGAATACCAATGAAAGTGCTGCCCAGGCACTGATCATTTATACAATTTTTAAGCGACACTGCTGCCATCTATATATTTGCATATTGCTATCCCATGACTTTTGTCACCTAATTGTATACTATAAGGTAATAATAAATAGGTGCTTTGTTTCTTTAAATTTTCATACATGTATCTGCATAATTTGGGATTAACCCCTTCGTGACGGGAACCTTTTACGAAGTATTTAATGTTTTGTCACCGGTTTTTAAAAAACAGAAATTTGTGCCTTTTTAAATCGAGAAAATGCTCCGATTAAATAAGGCAAATTTCACAGTAAAATTTTACTAGTGGAGATAAACAAGGATTCTTAACCTTTTTGCGGAACGTATAAGTGTCGCCCGTCCCCAAGGGGTTAAGGAACACTGATTTTTTATTATATTATTTATTTATAAGTTTAAGTAAAATAATATACTCAGTAATTCACATTGATTGCTTTCATGGACTCGATAAAATTTAGATACATTTGTTAGTAGCTGCTTTGCATCAATATCTCAATTTAAAGATGGCAAAAGACAAAAAATTCTTTTTTATTGTCATCTTAAAGGATTCAAATTTTCATAATACTAATGACATTACTATATCGAAAGAAAAGTTTGATTTGGTTTATTTTGTGTCGGCCGATTATCTACTGAGGGATATGGGCCCAGAGGGAGGAGTGCCCTTCGTGTGGGTCTTTCTAAGGGAACTTAACCCGTATTTACGCACGGTTCGAAGAAAACCACGAACACTCCGGACTGTTAGGCCGATGGCTGCGATTGGGTTTTAAATTGTTCGAACGCAGCACCTGCTGTCTAACAGTTGAGAGGTCAGAAACTCTCGGCCATTGGCGGGGCTATAGAAACAACTCTATCTATATGTTTGATATGAAACTAATTCCTTCTTTAATCTCACGCAAAATATATTAAGATGATGATCTTGGCATCTTATGGCATAAGATGCCAAGTTGTGATTATATTATCTTTATTTATCTATCGGCAATTTCTTATTCTCTACGTAAATATTATTACTATTGATTAGGATAACACTATTTGTCAGTTAATCCTTATTAAAAATTGTTAGCGTAACTTAGTTTTCTTTTCTTTTTTGAACCCATTAAATAAATAATAGTAATTTCATTATTTGGTATCTCAATTATATTTTATTTGTGTTAGTAATGTTTTAATAAAATATTTTGGGCGATTCGTTAATACTTTTTAAAATTAGTTATCAAAATTGTTATAATTTTGCACTGGTTCATAACATTAAACAACTCCTGAAAGATTAAAAGATTAATGTATTAAATTCAGAAACGTTACAATAATAGAAAGAAGCTAAAATGGCATAATTATAGAAAAACAAAAATGTTTCATTTAACAAAAGCCTGAATTGATTTAATTTTAACTGTAGATTATCACTTAATGAATTAATTATTCTAATGTAGCCTAACTCATAAGCCAAATTATGGTAGTCAACGTCTTAATATCTAAACGTAACATTAAAACCTAAAATTTGTTTCCTAAATGATGTTGGAGATTCAAAACGCAAATCCCATCGCATACATACAGGGTGTCCACTTTCAACGGTGGCCAATGGCTAAATTCTAAACCGTTAGTCATAGGCATATAGTTCCAATTGCAAAAATGCTTTAAAAAAGGTAAAGAATTGTTTTTCAAGCGATTTAAGTCAAAAAAGATTTTTATTAAAAAATTACGAAAATTGAGTTTTTATACGGTCTTCCGGTCCTATCAGTGATATCTAGTAAAAATTTTCCATCACCCTATCAAGCAATGCAAAAAAGGTCCCATTCATCTAACATTAAAATTGACCGAGTTATGAAACTTTACATTTCATGACTTAAACCACTTTTCTGCAGGTGAAAACGAATGAGTTGGACTAAGTTTTCAGGGAACGTATACTAAGTGCTTAAATTAACAGAAAGGGCGTCCATTTCCAACGCTGTCCAATAGCTAATTCCAAAACCATTTGTCACAGACATTTAGTTCCAATTACAAAAATGTTTTAAATGAAATAAAGAAATGTTTTTAAAGCAATTGAATTGAAGGTGCTACCACCGTATAAGTTTTACGGTAGTGTTAGTTTTTATGAATTAACTTCTAGATTGGTTAAAATAGTTGAAGACGTGAGTTTTAAAATTCGCTTTATCGTGAAAATCAAATTTTGGGATATCGCGATTTTATTTTAAAAAGGTGTCTTATTTTGATAAGCTTTTATTTTGCTTAAAACGTTCGTACGTATGTTTCCCAGTTCAAAATTTCTATTCAAATTTTAATTCACTTCCAAATATCGATCAAGCTTCAATTTGCACACTTATTTATATCCAATGACAATGTAATATTAATACAATTTTAGTTGCGTACCATTTATTTATTTTATAGGACTACACCAAATTCTGTTAGGTTAAGTAATCTAATAGAATTTTAAATATATGTCATTTTGTAACGCATTGTGACTGTTGCTTTTCATAATTTAAATCAACAAACTTTCTGTTATTTTTTTACTTATATTTTTAGAACAAATTTTGCTTCAATATACATCAACATAATATGCATCAACATAAATTTAAAAATAATATTGTAAAAATTATTTTACTTCAATGTTTAATGTTAAATTTTATATCTTGCGTTTATTTTTATTTCCAGTAAATTTGTGACTGACCCCTAATTTGCAGCAGAAAACATGCTTCAGCTTTAAACAGCTATTACTCGGTTAGCTTTAATCGCAGAGGGATGGGACTTTTTTTTTTATTACTTGTTAGAATAGTGGTAAAAATTTACTAAATATCACTTATAGGACCGGGGGGACGTATAAAAATTTAATTTTTCGTAATTTTTTAATAAAAATATTTTTTGACCTAAATCACTTGAAAAACAATTCTTTACCTTTTTTTAATCATTTTTGTAACTGGAACTATATGTCTATGACTAACGGTTTAGAAATTAGCCATAGGCCACCATTGAGAGTGGACACCCTATATATTGATTCAGAAATTTTAGACCTGATTGGTAAACTTAAAATATCGATTTATACACTGAAAACATAGATTTTAGAATTAAGCTTATAATATATATATATATATACATATATATATATATATATATACATATATATATATATATATATATATATATATATATATATATATATGATATAGAAAAGAAATCTATTTTTTTAAATTTTGGATTAAACAGAGTTTGATGCCACATGAAACTAGTTGCATGTGCACAATCCTAAAACTTTCTTCTATCTCATACGTACATTTTAATATTTAAAAAAATAGTTATTCATTTTAATGTTTTAATAATTTTAATTCAATACCATACGAACTTTGGTTTTCATCTTAAATTTCTGCTTCAATCAATTAATCGGGGTAAAAACGAATTTCCGTCTCTACACGAGCCGATGGACAATTGAAAGATGGGCAGATTTTTTTTTTTTTTTTTCAAATTCAGGGAGGACCTACTTGCCTTACCAAAAATGATCATATACAAAAAATTTAGTTTGGTTCTAGGACTAACTTTATACACTTTTACGTGGTGCAGTATTGAAAATGGCATAAAATTGGCTGTTGCAGCACCTCCTTCCGGTGGATTTTTTTCAAATTCATGGAGGACCAACTAGCCATAGCCATACACTTACACAAAACATTTGGTTGAGTTTGATGCGTAACTTCATGTACTTTTGGCCGGTACAATACTGAAAATGGCACAAAAATCGCGATTGCAGCGCCCTCTTCCGGCTGATTTTTTTCAAATTCAGGGAAGACCAACTAGCCGTAGTCATACACTTACACAAAAAATTTGGTTCAATTCGATGCATAACTTCATATACTTTTGGTCGGTACACTATTGAATATGGCACAAAAATCGCGATTGCTGCGCCCCCTTCCGACGGATTTTTTTCAAATTCAGGAAGGACCAACTAGCCGTAGTCATACACATACACAAAAAATTTCGTTCAATTCGATGCATAATTTCATATCCTTTTGGTCGGTACAATATTGAAAATGGCACAAAAATCGCGATTGCAGCGCCCCCTTCCGGCGGATTATTTTCAAATTCAGGGGGGACCAACTAGCCATAGTCATACCTTTGCACAAAAAATTTGGTTAAATTCGATGCATAACTTCATATACTTTTGGTCAGTACAATATTGAAAATGGCACAAAAATCGCGCTTGTAGCGCCCCCTTCCGGCGGAATATTTCAAACTGGAGGAGGACCTGCTTGCCACAGCCAAAAATATTCACAAAAAAATTGGTTCAATTCTATGCATAACTTCATACACTTTTTGATGGTAGAATGGCGACATACAGACACACAGACAGACAGACATTTTGTAAAAACATGTTTTTTGGAATCTCTGACCCTTAAAACGGGTAAATCTGTCGAAAACCGGAAGTCGAAAAAATTTCGATTACAATACTTTCTTCTATTGAAGATAGAAGAAAGTAAAAAAAGAACATATGATTGTTAAATCATAACTTGTTTTAATTTTACAAGAAATTATTTGCTGTATGATTAACATTTATTTTCCAGGTTTTTGATGTCATAGATCGATACAATCTACTACATGATGCAATCATGTTGGCCGAAAGTGACAGACTACTCTACGATATTCCCCTCGAGTTTACAAAATACTTAAAGAAAGAAAAAGAGTTGATGCCTTGGACTCTCTTTAGAGATCGCTTTGTCCACTTCCTACTTCTCATGGATGGTAATTCGGAAACAGTTATACTACTGAAAGTAAGTAGTTTCATTGTCTTAAAAATAACTTTTTTATTTGCATGTTGCATAGTTCCTAACTTTCCGAGGTTTCTTTTTATGAAATCAAATAATATATATATATATATATATATATATATATATATATATATATATATATATATCATAGCAAACGCGGTAGCGTTTGGTATAATATGTTTAAGAAATGGAAAGTGCAAACAACTTTCTAAAATTTCTGGCGAACCAGTTGAGATACGGCAGTGAAATTTTTTTTAAAAGATAGAACTCGACGAGACAAATAAAATGATAGCATTCAAAAAATTACTGCAGATTAGAATAGTTTTTTATTTAATTTTTAATGAAAAAATGAAAGCAAAAAGTTCAACAAAGTCTAGCTAACGTTTCCGTGGATGGATTAACTTCATTTTTGGTTTATTTTAATCCTCATGGTAAAACTTAGAACAGTTTTTTTTTTCATATTTGTATGTTTGTCGGTCGCTGAGAAAATCGAATTTTTGTCTGAAATTTCCAGCTGAACATAGGCATTTTCTTATATTTGTTTCTTCTTGTAATTGTTGCACGTAAGTTTAAATGAACATAAAAATTGCTATGTATGTAACATAAATAAATAGATTAGATAAATCACGTGAAAAAATACTTATTTGTTGTTATTTTCACGTATCATATTCACTATCTATTTTGACGAGCGAAGTGAAATATTTTTTTTATTTATTAATTTCTCATTTATTTAAGTTAAAAGCCGCCTCTGGCAAAAAGTTTGGTCTCTCTTAAATTTATGCTAGCCACTGTAATAGGATACTTTTATTCATAATTTTATTTACTTGCTTATCTGAAGGTCCATAAGATGAAATCAACAATTTTAGGCGATCAGGGCAAGATTTTGCGGAAAAATTCATTATCCTGTTCTGGTTGGTGTGTTTGGCGAATAAATCAAAAATGGCGCCGAAAGACCGAATAGCAAATGTTTTTAACCGCTAAAGCGACGTAACCGTGTTTTTCCATCACGTAATATTTTATTTCAAAGAATGATTTAACACAAGATTGACATTAATATTATTTTTTTTAATTGTACAAGACAAAAAGATATGTAAAGTTATTAAGTACAAACGTTCATACCAATACTTTTCACAGTTATTATTTTATGAATAATTAGACATGAATGGAAAAATCTACAGGACAATTAAAAGATAAGCGTAAAAATATGGTTTTACATTTATTTGAGCCTTTGAGATGTAAGGTAAGGGCGCACCGGTAAGAAATCCGGTTCGGCGCAACACAAGAGCGGTGAGTTGGGCGCTCCATGATGATTCGGACATAATAGTGTGTCAACTTTTTTTTTTTTTGAAGGTACGTTAAATTATTCTAGGTCAATTAAATTATTACTTATTTTATGAATTTCTGATTTATATAAATCTGTTTGCCAAAGCTTGGTGCTATTTTGGCTTCAAAAAGGGAGGGTATGATGTCAAAATATATAAATAGCTCTGAAAACAAACCTGATGAACTTTAATTTTTGTTTTCGTACGAATTTTTTCTGTTTCTGTACTAAAATGCGGCACAAATGTCATATACGAATCACATTGGCGTTAATTTTTTTCTAAAGCCAATTTGGCGAAAATCTCGTTTTGGAATACCAGTTACATACCGGGTGTCCCAAAAAGGACTGATGGATTTTAAAATTCAATAACTTGAAAACGGTGACAGCTATTTAAAAAATTTTTGCAGGAGGGTTATGTATAATGTCAGGAGTTTTTTACCGTTAACTTTTTATTTTAGTTCGAATTTCAAACAATAGATGGCGCTGATAGCGATTGAAGGCCAGGTGATCAGTGCTGAGTGAGGTAAGTTTCGGTGTCGACCTGGGCTTCAATTGCTGTCAGCGCCATCTATTGTTGAAATTCGAACTAAAATCAAAAGTTACGGTAAAAAAAACTCCTGACATTGTACATAACCCTCCTGCAAAAAATTTTTAAATAGCTGTCATCGTTTGCAATTTATTGAGTTTTAAAATCCATCAGTCATTTTTGGGACACCCGGTATATATTTTTTGAAAGGTAATAACAATAAATAAAAAAAGGTTTGTTTAATAGAACAAAACAATTTATATATTTAAAAAAAAGAAAAAAATATTTATTAAAAAGTAAAGAACAACATCCGGGTTGACATATCAAGCAAAATAACGACACTCTGGATTCAGTTAAATACTCCGATGCACATATGACATTGGCATCAGAAAAAAAATTCGTCAACATGGTGCGTATATGACATCTGTGCCAAAAATGCATACCGATTTTATTTACATTACGTACGGTGCTACTTGATTATCAGGTCGACCAATTTCACCCATTTATAGAAATCGCCAAACTATTCGCCAAATTACTCAAAAGGAAAAATGTTGCCATTAAAAAATTTTAAGTTTAGAAAATTAATAAATTTAGGTAAAAAAAAATAAAAGTCATTAACGAAAAGGATTACTTTAATGATGACGTTTAGTTATGACGTCGAGACGTACCAAATATAAAATTTTATTTATTCAGGTGATTTCGAACAAAATAATACTAATAAAAGTTTTCATATTTTAATGCAGAATTTATCAAATCAAACCATAAAGAGATATTTGAAGATATCGCACATGTGAATAACATTGAAGTATTTTAAATGTAATATTAGAATTTATTAAAAAGCATAAAAAATATGGTACATACGTATTAACGCCACCGCAGCAGAAGTTGCGCTAATGTGCCAATAAAGAGCAATCTTGTTCGCACGCGCACAAAAAAATGGCATCAGAAATAGGCTAAAAAAGTACTAAAGTACTAAAAATGACGTCAAAATAAGCAAACAAACAAAAAAAAAACACTAAAAAGGCACGAACAACAAGATCACTCTTTATTGGGGCATTAGCACAACTTCTACTGCGGTGGCATTAATACGAAGGTACCAAAAATATCAATGTTAGCGGAAATTTGTAAGGAGTTAAATGCTTTTTATTTAACCAAATAATGTCGGCGGATACAACCATACAGTAACTTTAATAAATTATATATTATATTTTTCTCAATTAATATCAAGAGCTATTCGCTTATTGGCATAAAATTCATATTAAATAACAAAAGAACAAATAAATTAGTCAAACATTAATAAAAATATAAATAAATGATCGAATTTAAAATCATATGATCCCTTAACAAACAAACAAGTATAGCGGGTTTAATGTCAAGGAAGTGTAACATTTATGTTCATCTATTATTGGCATATAATCTTACAGTTTGTCTATCGTTCTTTGGTCGACGGGATAAATTAAGTAGTTATATATTTACTTATAGTATTTTTAATAAAATGAAAGAAAAACGTGCAAGTTAAATGTATCTGATATATCTATTTTTAATTTATGTGTTTTTTAATGAAAGTCATGTATTTTAAATAAAGCTAGTGACAGCTTTATATTTAAAATGAAATTATGGCGAAGGAAACCTATTTGGCGATTGTTTCGAGTAGCTAAAATAAAAGTAGGAAAATAGCCGTCGGGCATATAAAAAATAAAACAATCAGATCGGAGCTGGTGATGACAATCACAAGACCTATGCTGGTATTTAAATAGGTACTATAGCAAAATTTGCAACATCTCTGGTGTTAAACTAGGACTTTCGAGGTAAGGCATTTGGGTGCTCAGCAGCGGGTAGAGAGTTCAAATCCCGTCGGATGTAAGTTCTTTTGTTTAGAAATGTTTTTGTGTTAAATTATTATTCCTTCGGGAATATTCTTATATTAATTGTTATTCAATTTCAAAAATTTTTTTAGTTGTGAATGTTTCATTTGAGAAATTACCTTGAATGTATTTAATTGGTATGGCTTTTAATTCTTTTAATAAAGTTCTGTACTTTTTTCGTTCAAATCCATGGTTTATTTTTCATATCATGCATTTTATATAGCAATGTAATGACTTTTATAATTATTCTGATACATCAAAATTTTATACTGTTGTTATCATTTTATAAATTTTGACAGCAGCAATTATTTTTCTTTTTAAGATATTAGAAAATCTTCAGTTTTTATCAAAAAATTAAATGACTAGTATTAAAAAATGCTCTGACGAGCACCAAAAAAGGTTAATATGTTTTTAAGTATGAAAAAGGGTTTGACAAGTGCTTCTGTTAATTACTGAGCATGAGGAAGGACAAGGGATTCCTTCTTGGCTACAACTCACTTCAATGCCAACTTTGAAAAAATCATATTTGCGCTTTTTCCATATAAAAGAAATTCGCGGTTCTTTAGTAGAACTTCCCACCGAGCTTTAGATGTTAACCAGGAGTGTAGTCGTAAAAATAACATTAGGATATATGCTCTAAGCAGAGGGATACCCTAGAATGTGTATACTATAAGCTTTCTTGAGAAACAGAGGGTATATGGTGTTCTATTAAAATGTCCAGAAGGTATACGGCGTATAACCTGCACTACATCCCTGATATTAACTGCACAGTTCACTCTGCACTATGCTACAATCAATTTTCTGTGCAATACACTTAGGGCATTCTTGGTGCAGTGCATGAATGTGATACCTGCAGGAACTAGATTTTTGGCACTATGTCGTCTTCCTTTACATTTATGTCTAATTAAGGTGTATCTTTACTGATTATGTCTTTACACTATACATTTTTATAGTAATTGCGACTGATTTATTTTCACGGAAAAAGCGCAAATATGATTTTTTCAAAGTTGGCATTGAAGTGAGTTGTAGCCAAAAAGGAATCCCTTGTCCTTCCTCATGCTCAGTAATTAACAGAAGCACTTGTCAAACCCTTTTTCATACTTAAAAACATATTAACCTTTTTTGGTGCTCGTCAGAGCATTTTTTAATACTAGTATATATATATATATGTGTGTATTCAATAAAAGTAGGGGAAGGTGGTGTACCTTGGACCTATTTTGACTTTTTAATTTTAAAAAAAATTGCCAAAACTAAAAAAAGAAGAGATTTTATAAAACTTTAAGATGCTATACACTACATATATTTGTCTTAAATTTTTATATAAATAATTTCCATGAAAAATTTTGAATTTTTTAATTCAAAATGAAAATAAGACCGAGGTACACACTAGTGGTGTACTTTGGTCCCATTATTAAGAATGGAACAAAAAAACTTGTTTTTAGCGAATAAAATCACCATTTATTAATCAAGAAACTACATATATGAATTTTTGATGCATCTCATTGTTTATCAGGTTTTAATAATAAGAAATTCTAAATAGATAAAACTTCAGAACATTTACACTTACTATAATCACAAAATACATTAAAACCTATTTATATTAGTAATTATATTTACTTTTAGCCAAGATTGTAATTAGATAAGTCAATTCCAAATGTTAACTTCTTGAGCTGTCTTTCAGATCCGTTAGACAATTCCTAGTGTACCTTGGACACTTGGTACCAGTCCAAGGTACACCATTTTTATTACGTTCAAGGTAGACCACTTGACACTTAAAAACAAAACTACCAATCATGATGTTAAGCTTAGGCCTAACTTTATTTAAAGCACATGGTGTAGTAACTAGAGCATTGCTTTATTATGCATAATCCTCATTTTAAAAAAATTAGATATGTTTTAGTATAAAAATAACATAGAAATTTCTAAGAAAAATTCACTTTTGAAAGGCGAATTTCCTTTTTTTTAAATTGTACAATTAGTTGAGCTTCTAAACAAATCCCAATAACTTAAATGAGACCTCTGGTGGCAAATATTTAATATACGAATGTCCTTGTTTAATGATCTAAACAAGTAAATCTAGAATTAGCATAGGTCCGAGGTACACTGGTACACATATGTCCAAGGTACACCACTCTCCCCTAATTAATTGAGCCTTCAAAGCCGATTGTCACCCCTACACTTAAAAAAATAAATTCATAAATTTACACATTAAAGCAGGTATACTGACAATACAAAAATGGTTTTCTCTATATGCTTAAAATGGAGTATGACCAAATACGCATCTGATGTATCAATTTCAAAATACACATTGTCCTGTGTATTTTGTTAATAACTCACAAAGCTGCTTAAGCGCGCAAAAAGTTATCAGATGGTTCTGAAATACTTAGTTTAATGCGTAATTTACACTTAAATACATACATAGCTGCGTAAA
Organism: Maratus speculifer; assembly: GCA_964019185.1. NCBI lineage: Eukaryota > Metazoa > Arthropoda > Arachnida > Araneae > Salticidae > Maratus > Maratus speculifer. The sequence continues at coordinate 134,901,642 of OZ025291.1, forward strand.
AACAATATTCTGTTTTTCGCGTACAATAATAAAATATCATACAAACTAAAAAAGGTAAGTAAAATACTTACCATTCCAGGGTTATTCGCCTTCAGAAAAGATCAGAACACTAATACGAAATCCCAGTCAAGCAACGAAATCGAAACTTTGTGAAATAATCGGCAGCTTCATTCTTTTTGTAATTATTTATATGACACTTAAACTTACAAAACACTTACTATTTACAATTATTTACAAAAATTGCTTTTCGTTTAAATTCTAAGAATCATATTCTGTTCTTTCTAGAAGGGGAAAAAAAACCCGCTTCTTCTTAACATCGTAAATAAACATTCTAAAACTGAAAACATTAAAAAAGGTGGCTGTTGCCAAAATTAAAAGAGAAAAGTTAATGTTCTAGAATAAATGTTCATGGAGGCTTGCGTTTTGCAATATCCTCCCACCTTTGAGGTTCAGGTCTAGTGAAGCTCAAAACAGTTCAAGTTCAGTCGTTGCGGCTGCTTCAGCTTTCTTCCAGATTGTGATCTTCGGTTCTCATCATCAGGCAAGGAAGACTGGTGAATAGGAGCAGGATCGGTGGCATGGTCCACAGGCTCAATCGAAGTTGTAGAATCTGAAGTCTCAGGCACAGGATCATAACTAGGAGTGCTGTTCACAGGCTCAACTACAGATGCAGAATCAGAAGCATGGTCTACAGGCTCAGCTGGAGTTGTAGAATCTGAAGTAGGGGTGCTGTTCGCAGGCTCAACTATAGATGCAGGATCAGAGGTACAGTCTATAGGCTCAGGAACAGGCGTGTCATCTAGAGGGACAGGAATTCTACGAACTAAAAAAGGATGCATTAGTTTATCATCAATTTCGAGACAGTATAATTTTTTAACAGGTCTTAAAGAAGAACCGGTTTTTGTTTTCATATCATGCATTTCAATTTGGAGCTTCTGAATCATAATCAACTGATTTTTTGACAAATTTTCTACAGCCTGACATTTGTTCTGAGTAGATTTGAATTTATTCTGTAGGTCTTCAATGTATTTTTCATAATCTAAAGCTTTCTTTTCTGGTAGCTTTGTATTTATTTTATGCTGTAATTCACAGATTTGTTCTTCAAGTTTTTCTTTGTTTGCTCTTCCAAAAGCTAAAAGTTTCTGCAATTCTTTAAGCACCAAAGCATAATCTGGCTGCTCCTTCTCTCGTTCTCTTTCTTGATTGCCAATTTTCCTTTTTAGATCCTGAATAAGATTTTCACACTTTTCTTTCTCTAAATACCATTTATTTTCATTTTCAACAACAGTTCGTTCTAGATCTTCGTTTTCTTGCAATAATTTTCTACGATCTGTTCGAAGTTCATTTTCTTTTCGAGCTTTGACATCAGAGAGCAAAGAAGCAGATGTTTTGTTGTATTTCTCTTTAAGAGCATTTTCAGCTTTAGATTTCAGAACTTCTAACTCTTCTTTTAACTGTAGAATTTCGGCATGGCATTGAACATGGGCATTTTCTGAAGGTTTAAAACTAGAATCAGGCAAAGTCCCAGTACAGGTATCAGGTTGATGTTGGACATCTTTTAAGCAACTTTTATGAATACTTTCACCTTCAACTCTAGACTGCTTATACTTCCAAAACCTAAAAATCCAGGCAGTTACTTTTATCATTTTCAAATATGAAGATGTATTTTCGTATAATTCAATTGGACTTTGAGATATATTTATCACATTGATCACTGTCTTTCTTTTTCTAGTGTTAATGATTTCTAAGTCGGGATTTAAAATATATTTAGGCCAAAATTCTTGAGGTTTTTTCAACCAATCAGGAACCTCCCACCAGAGGGATTGTTTAAGAGATTCTGCAGAACATCCACGGGAAGGTAGATCGGCTGGGTTAAGAGTTCCGGGCACATAGTGCCAATTTTCTGGATTACTAAGCGATTTAATTTCTTTTACATGATTGTACACGAAGGGAGCCCAACTTCCACTTTTCTTTATGCAATATAATGCATTACTAGAATCTGACCAGAAAAAAGTTGGAAGATTTCCTAATTTTAAGTCGGAATTAACCCTTTTAGACAATCAAGCACCATCTACTTTATTTTCAACTTCTTCATCAGATACTTCTATGCTTTCCTCTTCATCTGCATCTTCTTCAGAAACTTCTTCTGCTTCAGATGCACTAGTTTCACCTTCTTCATCTGATTGGCTTGCATTGTCATCAATAGCTGATTCATCTGAAGAAAGATCATCATTAATTTCAGAAATTCTTAGTTTTGCTTTACAAGATTCTATAGTTTCATTCAATTTTAAGTAAAATGAATCTGTTTTCTTAGTTGCTTCTGAGACTATGCTAACATCTTCATTTGTTTCTTGACTTTCAATTGGTTGAGAGGCAGGAAGAGTAATAGATTCCTTAAATATAGGTAATATCACTTTACATTTTTCTGTAGGAGTTCTATCTGTAACTTCAGGAATGTTTTTCTCACCTTCTTCACTTTTATCCTTGATCTTATCTTCATTCTGAATATCATCTTTCTCCGAATCAACATTAAGAGATACATAACCTTTAATTCTCTGAAGAGCTAATTCTAGTTTACGTGATTGATCTGAATCTGATAATTTAATAGATTCTTTTTCAGAAACATTGGTTGAATCAGTTCTTTTATCTTGAGCATTATCTTCAGATTCATCTGTAGATTTTGACAGATCTATAGACATCTGTTCATTTGTTGATTTTGTTTCATCTTTCAATTCATCAACAGAATTTAAATCTTCTGCAGATTTTGATTCAGTAGTTGATTTGGAGTCATCAGCAGACAGTTCTTTTTCTGAAACATTAGAATCTGTAGATATCCTTTGTTTAATGAAAGGGAATGAGGGAGATTTAGCTTCAATTTTATCAAAAATAGGATTGGAGTGAACATCAGATTGTTTCTCACCAAGGCTTCTTTCTTTTATGACCGCTCTGTGTGGCAATAAAAATTCGGCTTCCGTTCCTGGAGTTGATTTGACCTCTTCAATACCTTCTTGTAGCCAGTCATTAAAGACCGCTTCATAGGCATCTAAATTGTCGGATTTCTTTAAGGAATCTACGCAATTTTTCAATCTACGTTTTGCAATTTTCCGACCACTGGGGAGAGGGGAATGACCAACAATCCAGGGAAGACTAACCTCATAACGTCCTTCATTGTTTATTCGAATATTTCTGTTGAAATGATCTTTTACAATATCTTCAAGTTCTAAACTGGATTCTTTATAACGTGGATCAAGAATTCCTAAAGTATCTAATCTCCACAAATCCGCTATTTTGGCTTCACTTACGTGCAGCGATAAAACAACTTTCGTAGAATCATTTGTATCTTCTTCATTAGTTTTTCCCATTAATGTCCACCCTAGTTTTGTCTGTATAGCAGTTAAATTACGGTTTAAGTATTTAATTTTCCCCGTCAATAACTTCCCATAAATATCAGCTCCAATAAGTAAACTTATTTCCTGTTGATTTGTAATTTTTTGATTTCCTGTATATGTATCATAATCTGAGAATATTATACCATTTCTTTTAGCTTCCTTTATCCAAGGCCCATTTCTTATCTTAGGAACTTCAGTACATATTTTGTCTTGATCATAAACATCAAAATTGCATTTAAAGGTGTTTTCTAAATTACTTAAATGTATTTTATATCTCTTATGAAGGTGTGTTTCTTGAATACCACCAAAAAGGCCGTGAATCATTTTTTCTTCTCCCACAGCTTTATATCCCATAAGATTAATAACATCTTTGGTTAAATAAGACCTTTGAGATCCAGAATCTATTAAACAACGTACTAACATGTGTTTATTTTGATCTTTGAGCTCTAAACGTACAATTAAGGTCTGCATTAACACAGCACGATTACAAGTTTTATTTGACAAAGACGTGCTTTCATTATTTTCTTGTGATTTAGCCTTTTCTTTTTCAGGACATAAAATTCTATAATGCCGTTTTGAACAATTAGTGCATTTAACGAATTTTTTGCAATTTTTGGCTATGTGCCCTGCATTTTTGAGACAAATAAAACAATAACCATACTGCTTTAAACTTTCCTTCTTACCCTGTAATGATTTATTTTTAAATAATTCACATTCAGTCAAGAAATGTTTTCCTTTACATTCGGGGCATGTAATTTGTTTAGAAAATGATACAGTTTCATTAATCAAACCAGAGGCGGTAGGAATCGTTTTTGGCGACTGCTTTTCGCGAACTAACTTTCCAGATGCGATGCAATATCTACATTCGAAGATTCTTGATTAGAAATGAAAAAGGCAGTTCTTTCTCGCGAAATGACTTCCATTTTCAAGCATTCTATGATATCTGTAACTTTTAATTCTTCATCATTACCGCATTTTTTTGTTATTTGTAACACTATATCAGAAGGTAATAATTTAATCAGAATGGGGGCGAGTAACGCTGAATAATTCTCAATCTGTATTCCTAAAGAATTAAGACTACGGATTTCGGTTTGGCAAGTGTCCAATAATCTGCGAAGTGCATAAACATCATTGGATTTCTTAACTACATTAAGTGATAACAATTTATTAAGATGCGAGTTTATTACCAAATGTTTCTTCCCGAATCTTTCTTTTAGAGTCTCTATTGCTGATAAATAGTTACTGTTAGTTAAACTATATCCCTTTATTGAATTAGCAGCATTAGAAGTCAGATATGACTTTAAATAGTTGAATTTTTCTACGTCAGACAATTCAGAATTTTTATGAATTGTTGTTTCAAATTGATCCCAAAATCGTTGCCAATCCGATGGATCGCCGTCAAATTTTTCAATTACCAACTTCGGTAAATTTATACGAATGGAATCCAATCCCTGAATTACAACTCTTTCTTGAGAGCTATTAATTGTCGTAGTAGAAACATTCACATTAGATTTAGTTTCTAATTTTAATTTGGCCCGTTTTACTTTTGTTTTCCAAATTACTAAATTCGAATTATACTCATCACATTTTAAAACGTCAGCTTCTAAATCCTCTAATTTAATAGTGTTTTGAATTTCAGTATCAAGATAATGAAGCTCTTTTTGTTTTAAATCTAATTCAGCAAGAAATTGCTCTAATAATTCTTCATCGGCACTATTTTCAGAAATTGCCGCTTCTATTCTATTAATTAATTTCGTTGTTTGACTTCTCACGGTAGTGCGTTTTGTTTTGTTAATTGCATCCATTATTTAAATCAATATTCTATCAATTTATCAAAATAAAACAATTGCAATTATCTATTATAAACAAAGCACTAAAATAATTCTATTTCATATTATTCAGTTCTGATTCAAGTATTAGGCAATCAGTACCTGTTCTCGGGCGCCATAAATTTCGCGTACAATAATAAAATATCATACAAACTAAAAAAGGTAAGTAAAATACTTACCATTCCAGGGTTATTCGCCTTCAGAAAAGATCAGAACACTAATACGAAATCCCAGTCAAGCAACGAAATCGAAACTTTGTGAAATAATCGGCAGCTTCATTCTTTTTATAATTATTTATATGACACTTAAACTTACAAAACACTTACTATTTACAATTATTTACAAAAATTGCTTTTCGTTTAAATTCTAAGAATCATATTCTGTTCTTTCTAGAAGGGGAAAAAAAAACCCCGCTTCTTCTTAACATCGTAAATAAACATTCTAAAACTGAAAACATTAAAAAAGGTGGCTGTTGCCAAAATTAAAAGAGAAAAGTTAATGTTCTAGAATAAATGTTCATGGAGGCTTGCGTTTTGCAATACTGTTCTTGAATTCTCCGTTCTGATTGTTCTCTATTCACTTTCTCTCAAGCCTAAAATTATATGGTGGTGCCATCTTTTATCGCCTTAAGAACTCATTGCAATTAATAAGGAAAATTAAAGTTATTTTTTATTTTGTTAAGATAAAATGAAAATGATCGCTATAATTGAAAAATTAAAATCTTGAAAATTTTTATTTATTTTAAAAATTATAAATGTTTTATGTATAATAATTTTTCTAAACATCCTAAATCCTATCATAGAATGCATAACTTTTATGTTTTTTATGACATATTTATACTTTTTATGTTTACTTTTCTAAAATAGATTTAATCGAATTATAATTAGTAAATTTTTATGTTACTTTCCTTTTTGTTTACTGTATTCAATTATAAGTGTATTTTTAAACCTTTTCACTACGAAATCTAAAATTAAGTAGTGTTACCATGTTTGATCGTTTTCAGAAACTCAATGAATTAATAAAGCAAAACTAATTTTTTTCTTTATTTTGTTAAAAGGGAAAAATAAGAAATGATCGCTATAACTTGATGATTCAAAATATTTAAATGCTTGTTTTATTAGAAAAATGTTATTTATTTAAGAATTTAATGCTATTTGGTGGATAATAATTGTTCTAAAAATTCTAAATCCTATCGCATGATGTATAATTTACATGTCTTTTTGTGATATATGTATATTTCTTTTCATATATACACGTCTGTTTATTTTTTACTATATATCTTACAACATTACAGGAATATGTGAGATTGCTGACTCAAAATTTGTATGATGAAATGGTATGGAGCAAGAATGATAGCAGGTTAGAATATTTTTGTTCCTTTTTCTTTTTTCTAAATGTGCGTTTACAATGACTGGTACTACTTGGTTATCCCATCGGCTATTTCCGCCAAATTATAAAAATCGCCAAACTAATAGCCAAGTTTCACATGTTGACATAATTTTTATTTTTTATAACAAAAAAAACAAATAAATTAGTAAAACATGAATAAAAATACAAATAAAAAGGAGGAATTAAAAACCACTTAATGACGTTTTAAACACGTGTATTGTGTTTAATATCATTGAATGTGACATTCACAATCATCCATTATTGGCATTTAATCTTATAATTTGGCGATAGTTTTTTGGCCGACGGGATAACCAAGTAGTACCCAATCATTTCTAAATACGTACATTTCTCAAAATATTTCTAAATTCTAAATCTCTATTTTATTCAATATTAGTCAAAAATCAATGTTATAAATATCAATGATGTACATTTTTATTCTATGAACTACTTTGTTTTATTCTAAGAGTTTTTGCTTTGTCTTTCTATGTCTTATTTGGAAACTTGATACATAAAAATTAAAATTATTGTTTGCTAAAGTATAATTTTGAAAAGCGAGGGTGGTGAAGAGGGCTTCGAGACTTGCCTTCACTAAGGGTCTGTAGACGACTTAACCCCTTAACGCGCAGTGTTGCCGGGTCGGCAACACCTAAAGTTTCCCCTGTTTAGAGACACAAAAACTCCGTGAATATTTCAAAAACTATTCCAATGACTACTTTAAATCTTTCTTATGAATTCTAGATGGCAGCACCACAGAGATCAAACTCTACTAATTTTAAATAATCGGTAAAATGTTTTACTGTAATACGCGCTTCACAGCAATGCTCTTCTAACTGCGCTTATCAATGCTTTACTTATGGGAGGTTACCACTTCGGCAACAGCTGTATAATTAAAATGGTTAGTGCAATCTTTACAAAACAATACCTGTGTACTCCTCTAGGCCTAAATAGATTGCCTAATTTTTTTTCTCTTTAAATTCCAACTTTAAAGAGTAGCGCGCCGGAAAGGGTTAATACAGAGCTGCCTTATTATCAAACCTCATTATTATTATTGGCTGCCTTATTATTGTTATTGACTCCATTCCTGCAGCCAAAAATATGGAAACATAATGATAAACCTATGAATCAACCGCTAAAATCGGATGGATTTTGAGGTGTTTTCCCCTAAGATATAACTTGGCAGACCGATTGCGTTTTGATATGACAATTGAGATTTAACTAATCCTAGATTTTCATCCGAGAACTCGATGAGGTGATTCTCTATGCTACCTCATCTCGGTCGATCTAATCACTCACGTCTTTTTCATTACCTGGTAGAAAGGTACTATATTCACTTTTAAATACATTAATAAAATGTTTTTTTTTCTTTTTAACTATACAGTTATTCTAATTTTATAACTTTATTGTTGTTGTTGTTACTGTTTTGAAGTAGTTTGTAATTGTTTTTTTTTTTTTTTTTTTTTTTTTTTTACTATTTATACAGTTATTCTAATTTTATAATTTTATTGTTGTTGTTGTTATTGTTTTGGAGTTGTTTGTAACTGTTTTTTTTTTTTTTTTCATCTATTTTTAGCCATTTCAAGAAATGGTATACAGACTCTGGAAACTGTCCTTTCACATTCAAAGATTTGTAAGTTACTCAAATATTATTAAATATAAGGAAAAATCTTGATTTACATTCATAAATAGTATCACCATAATATATATATTCCAAAAAATATACTAAAAACACTTTAATTGCTTAAGAATTATAATATAAGTATAATTATTAATATTGGTAGAATCATAATATATATTATAGACATAAATCATAAGCTTTTATAAACAAGAATATTGCACTGTTAAAAATGGTAATTAACCCTTCCCCCACGTGTGGCTGAGAGATTCTGCTCTTCAAACTGATAGACGAGATGCACTGGTCCGAATACAACTGCGTCCGTCGGCCTAACCGCTTGGAGTTCTCGTGGTTTTCTTCGAACATAGGTAAATATTACGTAAATATGGTTAGCTTCCCTTAGAAAGACCCTTACGGAGATCACTCCCCTCGGAGCTACATCGCTCGTTCAATCGGCTATCATAAATAACACGAACACCATACCTCTTCACTGCGCAAAATTTCCTATTTTTCTAATTTTTTTTAGTATGGATGCAATAACGAAAAAAATTATAAAAATAAATAAATTTCAAATTTTTAGATAAAATTTGATATATGATGCCATTTATACGCACGTAGGAATTTAAAATATTGTATTGCCATATTTTGAGCTAATTGAGCTTAAATGTATTAGCTTTATCTGCTTAACATTCTGCATTATTTTACATTAATATTTTAAAGTATTCAGTAAAAATAATGAAAAAGTAAAAAAATAAAAGTAAATTTTAGCTTAAAAAGCTTGATCGATATATATATATATACTATATGTTTTGCCTTTTTTTTTTTTTCAAAAAACAAATTTCAATTTTTTTTTTTTTTTTTTTTTTTTTTTTTTTTTTTTTTTAATGCAGTCATCTGACATGGACAAAATAAATGTTACTCCATTCTTTACATTGTCATTGATCAGTTAACAATAATCAAATTGGCCAAATTCATGGCACATAATAAAAATTATAGTGCTTTTACATATGGGCCAGATACATTTGGTGCAATAAAAGGTTAAAAATAAAGAAAATCCCTATTATCAAACAAGACAAAATGAAAAATTGTATTTTTATTTAATTTATTTTTCTTAACCACTTAGAAAATGGTTGTTGCTTTCGATCTAGAGATATCTAAGATATATCTGAATCCTTCTGATGTCTGGATTTTATTCGTTTTCTGATTGGCCCATGTTCGCACTTTTGCCGATCCCACCGAAGAAAATACGGACTTTTTATTGGTTGGATAATTTAAAAAGAATTTTATTTTGGTTCATTTTTGAGATTACGTTTATTTATTCACCAATTTCTGTTTCAAACCTTTTGAAAGATGGAGTTTGATAAATTTCCTTCTGATTTTACATATTTTTTAATAGATAAAGAAACATTTTTTGGAATTTATAATTAAAGAAGTTGGTGATATTTCTCAGTTGTTCTGTATTACTTAAAAAAATAATAAAAATTAAATTGCCATTTCTTTTTGTAAAATGATATGCACATATATGACTCTAATATGTACATCCATATTTAGAACAATTTATTTACAAACAATAATGACATTTCTTTTTTATGGCATCAATTACTCAATATTTACAAACCCTATTGTTCTATATTACTTTTTTTTAATGCCATTTCTTTTATTTTTATTATTATTTTAACATAATGTACACATACGTACATCCGCATTCAGAACGATTATTTACAGACAGCAACTGCTCTTTAAATTATTCAACAAATCAGAAGCCCAAATTTTTTCAATATGCTAGCTGCGGTAGTTCTCTCTCTATGTTCAATGTCCAGAAATGGAATACTTCTGTTGCCACGATGACAAAAAAAGTGTTGAAATCTACAAAAAAATAATAACTCAAAATCAAATTGAGATATAGCTTTCAAACAAATTGCATTTAAAAGTGCATTATTATCCTTATATGACAGTATAAAAATTAAAAATGCGTGATGTGTACTAGTTTAAAAATTAGCAAAACTGGAAATTGTAAAACAAATTTCATTTAAAGTTTGTTTATGATTGGTCCAGGAATAGTAATGTTTAATCCATTTGGGTACGTAATATATGACTCTGTTATTACGTGAACCACGTTTTGATCATTATAAAAATAATGTCTATTATTATTTTTTTATGTAGAATTTATTTATTAGTCTAAAATTTTATTTTTGAAAATACAGTAGACTCCCTCAAATCCGCACAGCTTGGGACCTGAGGTTGTGCGGATTTTAGAATTTTGGGAATTTCTGGTCATTTCTTTATTTACATTTTTCAAACATTAATTTGAATACAATTAACAATGCAATCGAAACTATAATGAATATTTACAATAATAAAATATTAAAATAAGTAATAAACTAAAATAATAACACATTTAGATTATTTTTTAAATGATTAAAATATTAAAAGAAAAGGGCAAGTTAATAATCAATAATGCATGATTAAATATTCATTATAAAGATTAAATGTATTTTTCCTAAATTATTCAATGAAACTTGCCTCATAAAGGTATATTATTAATTCACATCAAAATCATAAAATAAGGAAGTTTTATTTCAGGTTTAGCCTGACTTAATAGCCTAAAAAACTTGATTAATGCATAAATGTATTTGGTAAAAAGATTGTGATTATCAGTGATATCAGCAATATCTTGATTTTTTTTCAGAAATAAATTTATTCTTACTTCATGAAAAAACAGGAATTCAGTAATATAAAAAAAAATACAAATTAAAATATACATGGAATTGATGTAAAATTAAAAAAGCCATATTTTGTCCTTATATCTGAACTGAATTTTTCATTGTTTACATATGCAAATTATGAGCGGATTTTAGAGAGTTGCGGATTTGAAGGAGTCTACTGTATCATTTTCTAGACGATAGTTGTAATTTGTTAAATTATTATTATTATTATTATTTTCAGAGACCTGGTTTCGACAATCGTTGACCTGGCATGCCAGTCACAGAATGAGAAGTGTCTCAACTCCCTGAATAATGAATTGCAGTTATGGATTCAAGGAAAGAAGTAAATATTGATTTTAATCAGTTATTTCCACTTTAACAGCGTCAGTGTAAAAAACTAATGGAAAATGCTGCGTTATGATACAACAGTAGACACAGATAATTAATTATCAGAATTTTAATGAATTTCAATTATGGATTCACTTATAGAAGTAAATATTAGAGTAAGGTGGTATAAGAGTATGCAGAACAAGATCATAGCTATGAGGGGGGGGGGGAGGGAGGAGGTGCTGAGCTTCTCCTAAAACATTTTGAGCCTCCCCTGCAAAAGATTTCAAGGTCACTAAATGAATTTATGTTCCGAAAATCCAAATGAAATACTGTTCAAAAATCTAATTTAGTTTTGAGACTCTTTCACAGTTTTGTAGAAATACTAAATTGTAACTAAAATAAGTGTTTCAAGAATTACTCATTTTATTCACGCATATAAAGCTAACATGATGTTTAATACTGCACTAGTTATATACACATTTTTTTTATCATATTCTTTTCTTAGCAGAAAATGAAGTTATTACAACAGTTTAATACGAAGCATAGTATCTACAATCCGAATATGTACTAATTTTTCTTTCTGCGTCAGACAGAGGGAGAAAATATGAATCCCCCCCCCACACACACACACACACATTTTCTTGAACCTCCTCCCCCTCTTCTAGCTACTATTCACTTCTAGCTACGGCCCTGACGCAAAACGGTTACCAGGTTGAGCAAAAAATTCTGGAAAATTTGTTATTATCTGTAAATTTTGTCTGCAAAAGGTGCATTGTTATGCACAAATTAAAAACAAAAGCAACAAAGAATATTTTTCAAAATGGAGACCACCACAGTCCATGAGTTTCTGTTAGATTTCGGATTTGCTGGAAGTACAATGGCGGCTCCTTGGAATCGAATAACTCTTGACATGCTTATTCAACCTGATTAAAGGATTCAAATTGACGGCCCGTGAAAAAGTGTTGCATTGATCTAAAGAGGACACATCTGGACCAAAATTGCTGAATTCTTTGTAGATATACCACTAGTACTCCTAAATATGATACAAACTTAAATACAAATTAAATTAAAAAAATTGCCAGAGCTTTTTGCTCAACCTAATACTTTATCCTAAAATGGAGTTTTGTTTTTAGCTATAATTATAAACGATGTAACGATGATATGGTAAGTTTATGGTGAAAAAGACTGTATATTTTGGCGAAATTTGTAATGATTTAGAAAGGAAAATTTATTTTAACCTTCTCGTTGCAATAATTATGTGATGTGTAAGATCATAATAAAAATTATAAAACTATTTTTTTTTCGGTATATTTATGGATTAGGTTATTATTGGACTAAATGATAGCTAAGTGATTTGGATTTGTTTATCAATAGATGGCATTACTGATGTTTTAAAGATATTTAGGGACGATAGTCCAAGAATACAGTGCCAAAGTGTTCAAGAATAGGCACCTGTCTTAGAAAAAAACTGCTATAGTTGCTAAAGTAAGATTAAAGGTGGCATTTTCATATAGACTTTCAAAAATTTATCTTTTTCTATGTACAGATTTTTCAGCAAGCAGCTTCACTGGAAGACCATTAGACTCTGAACTGCTAAACCACATACGCCGGTTAAATTACAGAACATTGAAAATTAGGAGGAAAGAAAATTGCTTTCAATAGAAGATGATGTTTTAGAAAAGATAGAAAAGTTATGTAAATTTAAAAAAAACACTCTGTGTGAAATAAACCAAATTTTAGTTTTGACGGGTATAACTTCGACAACTTCACTTTACATAAAATTAACAGAGTTGTCACGGTATCCATATGTGTTGCGATACTATAATGACAGGAGCAGAAAATCTGAAACTTAAAACAATTCACCATTCACCACCCAGTATGAAGGCAGTTTGAAGTTGATGTTGCGTAAAAAAGCAAAAAACGTTTAACAAAAAATTGAGCAAATTAAACCCAAAAAGCTAAAGACTGTACCAAAGGAAAAAATTGTGGGTATGTTCGAACTGCTCAGAATTCTATAGAGAATCATTTTAGACTTGCATTTCTTGCAGAGACTGGTAGCACGAAGAGTGAATAGACTACGCAAATCATAGACACTACAAATGTGACGTTTGAAAGTGAAGTACATCCTTTTTTATATTGCACTCTTGCACACTTGACTGCGTTGCCGTCAATGTTTGTAAAAGAGTGTGCATTCAGGAAAATAATATATTTTTTTTTTAATGCCAAAAATTTTATGAATGTTTTTTTAAGTTAGTTTTGCTAGTAAAATGTAAGAGTTTCAGCTCCTGCAATCTATAAGTGCGGTATAAATTCCAATACATCCTTTTTTTGAATAAAAGTTCGAAGAACCATCAGTCTATTTTGTGATCGTTTGTGGCTTCGTGACACCTTTAATAGTCTCCAGGCCTTTTCTTTTGTTGATTTCCAGATATTCTTTTTTAGTGCATGATTCCGACAGATCCAGATTGATTTTAGCAACACGGATTAGTCTACTCAGAAAATTGATTTTTTGGGAATATCATAACATGCACGTTGTAGGATGATTTCTTACCTGAGTTCTTTGTTGTTTTGGAAGATAGTTTATCTGTGTAGCCAGCATTATTTTGTCCAACACCAAAAAGTTATGTTTGAAATATCTTTTATATCAGAATTCAATAATTTGTTAGTAAATATAACATGATAAGTTTGCCTGTTTCTTGTTTCTTCTGTCTGTTGCGACGTCCCAGTTATCCCAGTTTGGTTTTATCTGAATTTATTTTCAACTTGAGATCCTTAGACAAAAATTCATTTCCTAGCATATTACATTTTATAGCTGGTTCAGAGCTTGTGATGTCGCAGCCTGTATGTCAAACCTAATTTCGTCACCAGAGCAAGCAACCTTAGCTTCGTTGCAGTTACATGCATGGTGTCTGCGTAAGGAAAGAAAAGGACAGGGATAAGCACTGGACATTGTAAGACATTGATAGATCTTGGACATTTTTGCTTTAACAACAAATGTTCTTTATCTGCAGAAATCGTTGATCCAAAGTACAGAAGTGTAAAAAATTCCGATTTTGTTTAAATAGCCATTTTTTTACTTTAAACATTTTGAAAATGAATGAATAAAACTCTAGTAAAAAATTCACCATGGCATTTATGAAAAATAAATGAGCCGGTCAGTACACAAATCGATTAACTCCATAAAACAAAAAGTTGAAAAATGTGATGAAATAATGTACATTGTTCTGTAAAATTTCCATTATAACATAAATTCAAAAATATATTGCAGAATGCATAAATGCAGATATAAATTCTATCTAACGATATATAAAATTAATAAGAAAGAATAGCCAAGAAATAATCGTCAGAAACGTTGCAATTTTTATATAAAGGGTGGAGTTAATCGATTTTGTAATTGAAAAAAAATAATAAAGTTAAATTGAGTGTTTAAATTTTTAAGATTTTTATTACAGATAAAGTTAGTTATTATGTATTTTCATAACAGATTTTCCTTAAAAATGAATCTTGACATTTCTGCTAGGATATATTATTTGTGATTAATTCATCAACGATATAAATAATGTCTTGTTAATGAGTTGAATATAAAGACTTGTCATTTTGAATTGTTGTCAAGTTTTTTATAGTAATCATGATTAAAAGGAGGGGAAATTTTCCGCAGGTCTATAATGTTTCTCTTTTATTTCCTTGTCACACTTCTATCTTTAGTGGGGATATTTATAAAATATAATAAAGGGTGATCTACATTGTTCAAAATGTGTGGTCTGCCTGCTACAGATTTTACCCGCTCAGTCATGCTAAACCAATGGGGAAGTTGTTTACGAATTTCTCATTTAAATTTGAATGTAGTATTTAAACTTTTTTTTTCTTAGAATAGTTGATTTTGATCTTTAATATGACTGTTTTTTTTTTTTTTTTTTAATTTTTCGATTTTGATTGCGGATTTTTTTTTTTTTAAAGGTTTCGAAACTTTCAGTCTCAAAACCGATTCTGAAAGTGAAAGTATCTTAAAACTGTTGTTAGCTTTCGCTTTTTCAAAACTAAAAATTAAAACAAAATCACTTCACCTTTTTCATTTACGTATAGAAACATTTCATATTTATTTACTTAGAACAGGTGTCACAAATAAAAATTAAATTAAAAAGTTGACATGTTTCGGTTCATTCATAAGAACCGTATTCATAACACATAAAATCAGTAGAAAACTAAATGACACTGGATATAAATATAATTTAAAAACCCAAAACACAAAACATTGCGCCCCCTATGATCGTGAATAGCCATTGTCACCACGGCATATAAATATAATAAATTTTGATCATACATTAAATTTAATATGTAAAAATCCCTTTCGGCATGGCCTATAGGCGGAGGTAGATTTCGAAAAGTTTTCATCTCAAAAAAAAAAAAAAAAAAAAAAAAAAAAAAGCCTATTTTTACTCAAATGCCCATTTTGGCAATATATTTTGAATTATATTCTTACTTTATTTAAAAAATTGAACAATATGCTCATTATATAGTTCCTAAATAACAAAAAACTGTTAATTAAATTCGTTTGACAGCAAAATTGAATTTAAAAATGAGTCATAAAATAACCAATTTATTATTTTAATACATCCTCAATTCTTTAATCAAGATCGCTTTGAGAAATTTTGTGCGAAGTGCCTACTTTGACAGATTTTTTTTAAATATATATTTAGCCTTTATCAAAACTCTGACCAATACGGCACATTACACAGTTCCTAAATAACAAATAACTGTCAATTGAATGCGTTTGAGAGCAAAATTGAATTTAAAAATGAGTCATAAAATAAACAATTTGTTATTTGAATACAACCTCAATTCTTTTATCATGATCGCTTTGGGAAATTTTTTTGCGAAGTGCTTACTTTGACAGCTTTTAAAATATATATATTCACCCTTTATCAAAAAATCGACGAATACGCACATTATATAGTTCCTAAGTAACAAAAAACTGTCAATTGAATGTGTGTCAGAGCAAAATTGGATTTAAAAATGAGTCATAAAATAACCAATTTGTTATTTGAATACCCACAGTTCATTAATCATGTCGCTTTGGGAAATTTTGTGCGAAGTGCCCATTTTGGCAGCCTTTTTTTAAATATATTCTGCCTTTATCAAAAAACTGGCCACTCCGTCACATTATATAGTTCCTAAATAAGAGAACCTGTAAATTGGATGCGTTTGAGAACAAAAAAAGATTTAAAAATGACTCGGTAAAAACGCAATTTCTTAAATTTCCGCAAATTTTAATCACGATAACTTCGTGAAATTCTGTTCAAAATACCCTTTTTGGCAGCCTTTTAAAATATATATTCTGCCTTTATCAAAAAACCGCCCAATACGTCAAGTTATATAGTTCCTAAATAATAGGACCTGTAAATTGGATGGGTTTGAGAACAAAAATGAATTTAAAAATGACGCATAAAAAACGCAATTTGTTATACTTAATGAATTTTTTAATGATGAAAACTTCGGGAAATCTGTTCAAAATACCTTTTTTGGCAGCCTTTTTAAAAATATATTCTGCCTTTATCAAAAAATTGGCCAATACGTCGCATTATATAGTTGCTAAATAATAGGATCTGTCATTTGGATGCGTTTAAAATCAAAAATGAATTTTAAAATGAGTCAGAATATAAGCAGTTTGGATTTGAGGTTTTTTCTCCAACTCCTATTTTTGTTTAATTTATTTTTGCTATAAGAATTGGTTCTATGAAAAACTTGTCAATATAAAAATTGTACATATTATTGTGAAGATGTAAAATAAATTTAATTAGATTTAATTGCTTAAGAATTGAGTAAGTTATGTTTTTTTTTCTTTTTCCTCCCCCCTTTTTCTTTTCGTTTTTAATTTTTTTCATCGGTAAAAATTGGTCCTATCAAAAACTTGTAAATACAAAAGTTTTAGATAATATTGAGTACATTTATATAAAATTTAGTTGGATTTGATATCTTGAGAATTGACGAAGTTATGATTTTTTTTCTCCCAAAAATCATGTTTTTTTCGCCCCTTGAGCCCACTTTTAACTTTATCAAAAATCTGTCACGCATAAACTTTTTCCTCATTTTTTAGAAGTAATATAAACTTTAAACTGATTCGATATCTATTTTAATTAAAAAGTTATCGCGTTTTTTCTGTTTTCACAAAAACCCTCCTAACTTTCACCTCCTTGGTCCGATTTTGCCCATTAACGAACTTAACCGAGATTTTATGCCCTTTGATTTTATGTAAAAGTTTGATGAAGATCTGAGCATAATTATGGAAGTTATCGTGTCTAGAAGAAAGTGATATACACCGATAGATAGATAGATAGATAGATAGATAGATAGATAGATAGATAGATAGATAGATAGATAGATAGATAGATAAACTTTTTTACTGATGGTAGTTTTGGGGTCTAGGAGTCATGATTCGTGTAGATCCGCAAAAATTTTTCAGAAATTCCAACATGGGAGACAATGCAATAGGTAGTATTTCATACGAAATCTACCTAAAAATTAATATTAATAAAAGTAGAAAAACTAACTGACACTGGATATAAAGGTAATTTAAAAACCCAAAACACAAAATATTGCCCCTCTATTATATTATATTTATTGTTGATAAATATAAGGTTTTAAGCAAAAGCTTAAGGTTTTAAGCTCAAATTTAAGCCCCTCTATTATATTATATTATATTTATTGATCATAGAGGGGCAATATTTTGTGTTTTGGGTTTTTAAATTACCTTTATATCCAGTGTCAGTTAGTTTTTCTTCTTTTATTAATATTAATTTTATACATATTAAATTTAATATATGATCAAAATTTATTATATTTATATGCCGCGGTGGCAATGGCTATTCACGATCATAGGGGGCGCAATGTTTTGTGTTTTGGGTTTTTAAATTATATTTATATCCAGTGTCATTTAGTTTTCTACTGATTTTATGTGTTATGAATACGGTTCTTATGAATGAACCGAAACATGTCAACTTTTTAATTTAATTTTTATTTGTGACACCTGTTCTAAGTAAATAAATATGAAATGTTTTTATACGTAAAAGTATCTTTATTTAAAAGAAAAAAAATCTTCAACCGCAAACGAAAAAGTAAACTATAGCCATATTAAAAATCAACCTCAGTTATCCTATGCAAAAAGATATGTTAAAAATATTCAAATTTAAACGAGAAATTAAAAAAAAAAAACTTCCCCATTGGAAGTGTTCAAGAGAGTGAAGAATCTCCTTAATGGCATTAAATTCTGAATCTTCGGTTCTTTCAGTTGAATTTTTTTCTCTCTGGAAAATCATTGGCCGAAAAATTTTAAACGAATTTCTAAGCTCCAATTATTTTGATATCGCGGCAAAGTATTTACTATGCATCAAAAAAAAGTTTCGATTTTTTTATCAAGTTGCTCTATTGCAATGATTTACATTAGGCGGATTAGAGTATGGAGTTAACCAAAATGGCCTCTTAAATAAATTGTTTATCATTCAGTGGGCAAAAAAATTTTGTCATTTAATGGTATTAATCTTTATTATTCAGGAAAATTATTATAAATATAAAAATTTGGGATTATATCAAGTACTTGATGCTGAAAATTTAAGATTTTTCAAAAAGTGGGGTTAATCGATTTGTGCACTGAACGGCTTAAATAATGAATATGAATAAACACTAGTTTTCTCATTACTTAAAGTCGTCATTATTATTTTTTATGCATAATTATTTTTTTCCAGCATCACAGCTGATCTACGACTAGTACTTAATCTTGCCATCCCGTATGCCGGCAACAGTACCTTGTGGAACATCCTGTATGAAAAATTTAACGATTCAAACGCGACGGAGGAAGAACGGACTGATCTTATTGAAGGCCTCGTGTCATTTACAGGACGTACAGAAATTATGAAGTATGTCTCCCGAATTTCATTTTTATTCTCTTTCTCTTTAATGATTATTTTAGATGTGAGTCATCATTTTCCTGGTCAAAAAATAACTTCATGATTTCAAAAATTCGCTTCAGTTTTTTAGATCTCGTCAGGTGATTTTAGCCCCTTGGGGACGAGAGATTGGTAGTTCTTACCACTTCTTCAGATATGTTGTTAGGAGTTAGGTTAAAATTTATTTCCCCTTTTTTCGATCCTGAGTCATTCAAAATATAATGAGCTACGTGCCCCCCCCCCCTCCTTTTTATGTTCTAAGGGGTAGGATAGAATTTATTCTAGGCCTGTTGGTACCTCCAAGGCTGCCTTTCACGCCTCGACCATTTTAATCCGTATGTGTTAATTTTCTAAAATTTAGGAAGTCATTGCGCCATTGGGGGTATATTTATCCCGGTTCTTCAATTCGAGAATGCAAATGAAGGCTAGTTCCTCTATGCTCCACCTAAATTTCTAATTTTTTTTTTCTTTATCTGACATGCGTTGATATTTAATCGTAATTTTTTTGTTCGATGGGGTTTTAACAAGGATTGCGCCCACAATAAATACTCCCTAGGCAAGTCACACACTTAGGTGACACGTAAGACATGTCACTTGAATTTGAGGGAAAAGCTGGTTTAAAACAGGTTTGTAGCAACTTTCTTCTTTGTTTTGTCCGATTTTTTCGCTTCATGTCGCGCTTCATGTTTCCCAGTCTTCTCAGTCTGGGATGCCTCTTAAGAGCCCACAATAGTCACAGAAAAAGTACACAAAAAGACCCGGATGATCATGTAAAGTCTATGGGAGCGTTCTTTTCTAATATCTCGCTCAAATTTTAATATTTTTTCATAATTTTTTTGCACGAGATAGCTGAGGGCAACTCACAACCGGGCTAGGTTTTACTTTTTCGATTTTGGTTATATATTTTTTATATTACGATAGTTTCAGTTTCAGAACTGGTTTAAAACGGTTTCGAAAGTTAAAGTAATTTTTTAAAGAAAATCTCAAACAAAAATTGAAAAAGTAAAAACTAGCCCGGTTGTGGATTGCCCTCAGCTATCTTGTGCAAAAAAATCATGCAAAAATATTAAAGTTTGAGCGAGATATTAGAAAAGAACGCTCCCATAGATTTTACATGGTCATCCGGGTCTTTTTGAGTAATTTTTCTGTGACTATTGTGTGCTCTTAAGCGCCAGCGAGCGTTGACTTGACTTGACTTAGTTGCTCAGAATCGTTCCTTGTTCCCACCAGTTATTTTTAATTGTAAAGTTTAAATTATTTAATCAGAACATTTCCGCGATTCCATTATAGAAATTTTTCTGTTTTGAAAAACCGGTGTTTAAATATCAAAAATTAAGTAAAGGTCTCTCGTCGTGAAGGATTTGAGTTATCCAAAAAAATATCATTATTATTATTATTATTAGTGTTATTATTATTATTCATGCAATTTTAATTTGTAATATTCTAAACAAAAAAAAAAGCATTGAAAATTTTCCATTCGAGTAAAATTATGACAAAAATAACTTTAGTTATTGCAATATATGTCTTAATTTTTAAGGCCATTTTATTCAAAATTATTTTTCTTTTTCACTTATCCATCATACATAGTATAAGCTAAATCTTGCAATCGTTTTAAAAATCGATTTTTTTTTTTTTTTTTTTTTTTTTTTTTTTTTTTTTTTTTTTTACGGATTTACACGTTTTAGATATTGGAGTTTATGAAAAACTTATTTTTAGAAACAAATTTTGCCGTCCGTCTGTCTCTGTGTCAATCTATCTGCCCGTCTATTTGTCTGTGAGTCTGTAAACGCTCTACCTCGCGAATAAATTGAGATAGAGACTTGAAATTTGGTATGTATTTAGTATGTAAAAATGGAAAGAAGTCTATTTAATATCAATAACTTCGATTATCTGGTATTACTTTTTTCTACCCTCCCCTTTTTTCTACTCTTTACTTTTTTCTACCCTCAAAATATTCGTTCTGATGAAAGGTAAATAAAAAATTTTCAATTTTTTTTTACTTCAAAAAGTGGATGTAAAATACAAAAAAAAAAAAAAAAAAAAAAAAAAAAAAAAAACATAAATTTTGCATGAAGAATGAAGTCGATCAGAGAATTAGATGCTGAGATATTTGTAATCTTATTTTCCACATTCTTCGATTTTTCATGACTCGTGTATTTCAATTCAAATTTCAATTCAAAGGTATATTTTAATTGGAAATGAGACGCCTAATCCAACGCAGTAAACTGTTAATTAATATAATTATCGGTTTCGGAGTTATAAAGATGCTTCTTTTGAGCAATTAAGTATTAATTGATTACCCCGTCGATGAGAAAACTATCGCGAAACTGTAAGATTAAATGCCATTAGTGGCTTCACTTGACATTAAACACGTTGTATGTGTTTGTTATGCCATCAAGTGATTTTTAATTCGATGTTTTATTTATAGTATTATTAATCTTTTACTAATTTATTCGTTACTTCCTTATTTATAGTAAAAATTATGCCAATTAGTATAATTTGTTAATAGTCTGGCGATTTATATTATATGTCGAAATGGATCGACGGGATAATCAAATATTACCTGCTACTTCAGTCAGGTGAAAACAGCCGTTCGCTAATACTAATTCAATGGGAGAAATTTTTAATGATACTCGTTTGCATTTTAACCACTTAAATGATCAATATATATATTTTTTTTTATTTAAATAATGCTTATATTTTACGTCTTCAACTGAATTCTTAACCTTTTATCACAGGTTTTTCAAAACAGAATTTTTTCCCTTATTGAATCAGAAAAATGCTCGGATCAAATAATGCAAAATTTACGATAAAAATTTACTGGTGTGAATGATAAATCATGATTTGAAATCATTTGCCCGTACGTAGCACGTGCAAATCATGATTGGCAAAAAAAAAAAAAAAAAAAAAAAAAAAAAAACGTTGCCTATGTGACGTATAGGCAAATCAGGAAAGAGATTATTTTTTTTTCTTTTCTTTTTTGCATTGGATAGCTGACGTAGATCTGAATGAAGGCCGTTTTGTACTTTTTAATTTTCTTTATCTACATATTTTTTATTAGGACACATTTACTTTCGGAAGCGGTTTCGAAAGTTAAAGTATAATCATAAAAATTACTTGCAAACAAAATCGAAAAAATAAAAAACGGTCTTTGTACAGATCTACATCAGCCATACAATGCAAAAAACAATCATTCAAAAATATTAAAATGGAAACACGGTATCTTCGAAAATTTCTCCCATTCGATTAACATTAGCTAAAGTGTGTTTTCGCCTTACTGAAGAAGCCCCTTAAACGAGTCTTTAACAGGAATAATCGAATTAGCCTTTTGTTGCCTTTAACGCTGTTCTCAAATCCAAAAGGGAACTTCATGATATAAGTTTTAATTTATTTTTGTTCGGAAACGATATAAACTCGCAGGTGTTATTGTTCTGAAACTTCGTAATCGCGCTGGTTTTTTTTTTTTTTTTTTTTTTTTTTTTTTTTTTTTTTTTTTGAAAAGATTTTTTAAAAAATATTGTCAAAGTGGGCGTGAACCACATTTCCGCACGAAAGCAGAAAAACCAGTCAACGAAGGGAGAAAAACGTCTTTGTCACATGATCAAAATCACTTAACTCAATAGGTAATTTATTTATTTTTAAAAAAATGGAAAAGCCAGTTCGATTCCAAATTGTTTCTATAGTCCGACCATCCAATTTCACATCTTTCCATCAAAAGATGAATTTGTAAATGTGTTAAAACGTTTTACACTTGTTGACCAGAGCATCGATACTTGCCAACACCCACACTTATATCCTTTTTGGTAATCATAGACAAAATGAGCACACACGCAGCTTACAAGGAAGGTCTCCATACGGGCATACTCAGAAAAATCTGAAAAAATTACAGAATGTTCTTCTCATATAGTTATATATGTTTATAAAAAAAATTTCGGCGGAACCTCCTTATAACGTCCGTAAAAAAATAATAAAAATTTCGTTTATTTGGCGATTTATCTCCGGTTGGCGAAAAAACGAAATTTTGAAAAATACGCTTTTACGCTTCGAATACTTTTTAAAGAAAAAACTTTCTATGTTCAATTTATTTAAATAAGTTTAGTTTAGGTAATTTTAGTTTTGCATTTTTACTTTACTTTAAGTGTAATTTTGTCATATACATTTATATGTACTTATAACAAAATGAAATTAATATATTTTATCATTTAAAACGCAATTTAAATTGATTAAAATTGTTCCAAATTGAAAAATACACTGTTAAAAATCTGCTGCATTTTGTTGCAACGCACTCCCTTGCTTGTATAGAAAACGGTTACTTGGCCGTGAAATGGAGCTTTCTAATTGGTTGGAATAGAGATATTATATACAAGCGGTGGAGTGCGTTGCAGCAAAATGCAGCAGATTTTTAACAGTGTTGCACAAGCTACAACACCGCTAAAAATCTGTACCATTTTCTGGAGCGTCACTCCACCGCTTTTATAGAAAACGGTCAATTCACCGTGCTATGGAGCATTCTCATTGGTCAGAAAAGAGATATTCTATAAAAGTAGTGGAGTGACGTTGCAGTAAACGCTGCAGATTTTTAACAGTGAAGTCAATTAAAATCAATTTTCAGATTCGTTAAAATCGTCTGCTTTTGGCTAGGAAATGCACAGCTCGCCAAATCCCGCGTCGCTTTCAGCTTTTCACGCCAATTATTCCAAACTATTTTATTTTTTTACATATCTAATGTAATTTCGCCGCTAATTTTCGCTGATCCTTTATTACCTACATGAGTAGTTTAATTCGTATTTTTTTCAAAAAATTCTGAGTATGCCCCCAATGGAGACCTTCCTTGTTAGTCAGCTTCATATCATGATTATCTTCTCTCGAGATCAACAGATGGCAGCACTAAAAACATAAAAGCACACACAAAGCCTGTGAAATTGCACTGATAATATTTTTTTCACAAAATAATAACTACGTTTTTCTGTCAAATGCAGTGGCGTCAGGGTGTGGGCTGATGGGGCAGCAGCCCCCTCCGAAATTTCTAAAAGATGTAAAATTTAATGACGAAAGTTTATCACAATGTAATGAAATCTGCTAATATAGAATTTATAGGGAGCACAATAACATTCCATTTTAAGCAGGTTTTCATTAAAAAAGGTATTATTTCGCAGAACCCACAAAATAACTATTTCATCCAAGTTACCGTTATACACAAGCTCTCTTTACACGCCTTCAAATTATTCTAACTAAGACGAAAACCTGCCTAAAACGATTTTTTTTTTTTTTTTTTTTTTTTTTTTTTCAGTCTTAGTTCAATCTTAGCTGGTTCAGTATAATAAATGCATTACCTGCTATTATAAAAACCTGTTTAAAGCAGGGAAGTTAACTTTCTTAATGAATCCCTCTGAGAAATTTTCATTATATTTTAGCCCCCCCCCCCCCCCCCCCCCCCCACGAAAAGATTAGTCTAAATACGCCATTGGTCAAATGAGAAAGAAAATCAGTTCGAAAATGCGTCAGAAATATTACCAATGTCAAAAGGAGCAAAAATATTTTAAAAAACAGTTTTAAGGCAGTCTTAAAAAAATAATTTTTCTAGCTGAACAATTTGAAAATTTTTGATACATTCACGAACACACATATTAAAAAGTAAAAGCATGAAATCAAAGACGTAGCCAGAAAAATATTTTGGAGGAACTGTAATTGATTTATTTTATAATTGTTTTTTATTGATTGTCAGGTGTTAAGAATCGTATTAAGTTTTAGTGTGAATTCAAATTATTTAATTTGAAATGATAACATAACAAATGTATCATTTAAGTGCTTCTAGGATGAATTATTGATGTTAGTGTCAACTTAATTAATTTTTGAAATTTTGCATATGTTTTCAAACGTTTTATTGCCAAAAATGTCTTTCAGTAGCATACATCCAGCACAGAATAACTAAGTGTGGAATATTTTAAATGACTTTTATTGAATTCTTCAAGAATTTGGGCTAAACAGATCTGACAATCTGTATCAGTCTGTTGTACACAGGCCTGCAGAGTCGGAGTCGGGCTCACTTTTGAGCAAAAGAGTCGGAGTCGCTTAAAAACAAGTTGACTCCAACTCCGACTCCAGCTTCTTTTGTTAGACAGTTTGAAGTGAAATTAAACCAGTTATATGAAATTTTAAATCCATAAAATGTATCATTATTGTTATTTTTGTATTATATTGGGGTACCGAAGTTAAAGATTTCCAATATACTATTCGGCGTATACACTATATGAAAACCGTTTTTATTTAAAACCTCTAGTACATCCCGAATTACATTCGAACTAGTAAAATTTTCATCTTTATTTTATTTATTTATTTATTTATTTATTATTATTCTTTCCGTCGAAATTTCTCTCCTCTATAGGACACGAATTAACATCAAAATTATAAAAATTTCCCTTTTTCAAGTCCACGGATCCGAAAAC
Organism: Maratus speculifer; assembly: GCA_964019185.1. Taxonomy (NCBI): domain Eukaryota; kingdom Metazoa; phylum Arthropoda; class Arachnida; order Araneae; family Salticidae; genus Maratus; species Maratus speculifer. Next base: position 134,927,282 of record OZ025291.1, read on the forward strand.
ACTAAAATTTATGTTTTGTTTTCTTCTTTAGATTTCGATAGTTGGATTTTTCGGGTTTGTGTGGCGTAAAATTGAAAAATTAGTGAAACAAAAAATATTTTGTCCCTTAAAAAAAAAAAAAAAAGAAAAGAAAAAAAGAAAAGAAAAAAGAAAAAGAAAAAAAAAAGAAAACCTCTAAGAACAGAATTAATACCAAAATAATGAAATATCCTCCTTATTTTTCTTGTATTTCCTCATAATTTTAACGAAAAGCAATACTAGTAGCAATACAGCCCGGAGACGGAATCGGAGTCAAAGGCGTTAAAATTTCTGCAGTCAGAGTTGACCATTTTTCCCTCGGACTCCACAGACCTGGTTGTACATGTCATTGACACTCTTCTTTTGCAGTCTCATTCCAAAAATATTCGAAAGAATTTTAAAGATTTCATAAAAAATTTCATTTATTTTCTGAATATATTAACAGAATCAAACAAAAAAATATATGCTTGAGTAGTACTTCGATTTTCGAATCTTGATTGCTATTTAGTAATATATAGTAATCCTAACACAAATTTTGGAAGAGGATCAAACCCTGGTGATCCCCATATTAATACATTCGCTGCCGATCACGTGCCAGCGCGTGATATGACACCAACGTTATGGGGCCACTCACGCGTTAGCGCGTGATGTGGGTTGATGTCTTGATAGCTAGTCACGCGCTCCGGTCACGCTAGTCACGCGGAAAATCTTTCACTGATTCTCTGTTATAAAAAGTAAATCGGCTTCTGGGAAAACCCCACTTCTACAGTGCGGCATTAACTATCATCACATCTTCACGTAAGCGGCAGCGAACGTATTAACTACGGACTAGCATGAAATAGCCACACAAGAGTATTAAAGTGATATCAAATTTGTTTCTTCAATTTCGATAAATGCATAACATGTTGAGTTATAAGAGATTGATGTATGAATGTCTATTACAAAATACTTTGAAATACACATTACATTTACAGGACTATTGAAATCATTATGGAGGATTCCTCGGTAAACCCAGAAATGGCACGCTTGATGTTCGAAAAATTAGCAAGCAATCCTGTTGCAGTTCCTGTGCTCTGGAATTATGCAAAACGAAATTGGGATGCATTATTACTCAGGTAATGTAAATTACATCGAAATTATAAATGATTTTCAGCTTTACATTATGATAGCTTTTTTTTCTGCTTCATTCATTGTTGATTTTAAGAAAAGATTCATTCAAGCAGGTTTTTAATGTCATCTTTATCTACTAATCCAGTAGAAGGGTCAATAGGAAAGATGATCATACCCTCTGGTAGTTTGCTTATATCAAATATAGCAATTTTAGGGTGTTTGCAGAAAATTTGCAGCATACATGCCTTGCAAATCTACAAAGTTGAGGCAAGTTCGCTATAATAAGATTGGAAGTTATAACAAGACAGCAGCAAGATAACGCAAACGCCGAAATCGCCTCACTTTGAATTTGCAACTAACTTGTCATACAAGTTAATCGCTTGCTGTATCAAATTTAAGACAAATTAACGGCAATCAAGTAGAATATTTAATTCTGTCATGAATAAAGTACTGTAATTTTATTTGCAAACTAGTAGAAAATGTAGCTTTGTCTTGCGAAAAATACTGCAAACTTATTCCAAAGTAGTAAGGATGTCATGAAACAATATCTGTTTACAATTGTCAGACTATATGATTAACCGCTTCAGGTCTATTGATGCAAACACACTGACGTATACGCACCGTCAAAAAGTGCATGCACTATTTTTATCACCATTAATAAAGATGATATTTGTACTTTTAAATTAGTCTTTTTTGGTACTTGATAAGTAAAGCGTTTAAAAAAAAGCGGTACCAACCGAATAAAATTTGTGTACGGAATGCAGTCCCGAAAGTTGTCTGTACTCTCAGTAGAGGGACTTTTTGCTTTCATCACTTTCGTGAAGTAAGGACAGTCTAGCATCTGTTTCAGAACAAACTACTCATGCAAGTAGCTGATAGGTCTAGATTGCGGAAGATTCACTGAGAATTTGTCAAGTCAAATTTATCACAGCAAGATAATAATAATAATAATAATAATTTAAAAAAAAAAAAAAAAAAAATCAAACTTGCTGATAATGTGCATGCTAACTGGGATTGTTCATTGTTCTTTCTTTTTAAAGAATCAATTTTCATCATTAATTTCTCTATATATCTATCCGCAAGTGTCTTTTTCAAATGATTACCTACATTTTTTTTTTTTTTTGACCCGAAGTTATCAAACGATAGTACATCTTTCATGATAAAAGAGGGCACTGTTATCTCGAATTTCATATATCTGTAATCGATTATCTACACACACACACCTCTGATCCTTCATTTATCGTTCAATTTTATACAATAATAACTTACAATAAAATAAAACTTTGTTTTTGTCAACAAGACAACGTGGCTGATTAACTTGTGAGCCTCTTTCATCAAAAATCTCTTCAAAATCTATCCAAATTACTGTTGAAACACTGCTTCGAAAACACTATCTTGCTCGAAAACTATTTCTTTCAAAACACAAGTAAAAAGGAAATCACGTTGATTCTAAAATAGAATCTACGAATTTATTTCAACTTTATTTAATTTGAAGCAGTGTCATTTTCAATTTTACGTAAACAGAAATTGCATTAAATTCCAAGATCAGCATTATCTAAGATTATCAAATACTAAAATCAAGCCTCCTTCTAGAAGTTCCGCCGAAAGTTATTTATAAACATATGTATCCTCGTAAAGAACATTATGTAATTTTTTCAGTTTTTTCGGCGTTTGCCCTTATGGAAACTTTCTTTGTAAGAAACTCATCTAGAATGAGTTATTTAATGAAATAAAACCGTTACTTTTATATAAAGCGTCATTTTATAAGGATTTTTTTTTTTTTTTTTTTTTCATTGGCCTTTTTTTTTTTTTAGCTTTATTGTTTGCATAGTTTTTTAATGACCTTGTACCTGGATAAGTGGCTTAAAAACAATTAAATTTTATGTTCAGAAAAGTTGAAGATTGTGGGCATTTTATTTGTAACTCGATATTACAATAACTTATTATCTGGGACTTAAATTACTTTCAATAGATTATGTAAGAGTCGCATATTTTGTAGATACCGTCATTACTCGTGTATAACGCGCACTTTTTTTTCCAAAAAATTAGGGCAAAACTCCTAGGTGCGCGTTATATACGGAATAATTTTTTAGTGTTGGATGTAATCATACGATATACATATGAAACAAGAAACTTTTCAAAGAAGACATTAAAACTCGGAAAATGTTACTTAATTGAAGTATTAGAGCATCTTTATTTCGCTTCTTGCAATTTTTTATACAACAAAGCTAGTAACGCTAATTATTTAAACGCTAATTAACAATTCTCATTACCATCACACATTCCTACTTCTCGTCATTTACTTACTACCCGAAGTCTAAAAATGCATTTTCATCTGTTTTCTCGCCTGATGTAATATTTGTTTCACCTTTCTTTACTGAAATTCATTAGGTCATTCTTCATTAACATATCAAATTTATGGTGCAGATTATATACGAGATTTTAAAGAAAACGCTATTTTTCTTGTAAAGTATGGAGTGCGCGTTATACATGCGTGCGTGGTATACACAAGTAAATACGGTATGTATTTTAAAGTACTCGCTTTTGGTTATGTTCCTGGATTTTTAAATTAAATCCATTTCTGTTTTTGATGATAGTGGTAGTAGAGGGGGTAGTTTTATATATACCATGACACGAAGGCTTGATAATTACTGAACAATATTTTCACTCAGGTTTATTTATTATGCTGTTCCAGGCCCTTATTACCGCATGGGAAAGTCGAGAATTGGCCCATGGGCCCTGGACTTTAAGGGCCCACCAAATCCATATATTGATTAATAAAATGTTAACTTTCTTTTTCCAATTTCACCTCTTCCATATGTTAAAGTTATTAAATTCATCATATGCATTAATATTCATCATATTAAATTCATTCATGTAACAAATTGCTAAATTTATATAAAAAAAAGTTTTGTTCCGTACTAAAGATGTACTTTTAGTAATTAAAGTATTTAATTTAGAATTGACCGAGCTAAGAATTTTCTTCTATTTATCGCCAAGGTGCGAAAATATGTTTATACATTATACATCCACATATGAGTGGTCATCAGTTTTATTTGAATAATGTTTCAATGATTGGAAAAGGACCCTGACTTATATTTGCTCAGGGTCCCAATTAGTCATACTCGGGCTCTGTGCTGTTCATCAGATTGTTTGCATATGCAATGTTTTATTACTATGGTTATTATAAAAACTCTCTGGTTATATAGCACCACTCTCTAGATATATTCCCCTTTATTCTATTTCACTAGTTTGTCAAAAATTAGCTATAATTATGTTACAATTAAAATTCATTAGGTTTTTATTTGTTTTGTTGAATCAGTTTTATTATTATTGTACTACTGTTGTTATTATTATCATTATTATTTCAGATTTGACGCTCAAAATAACCCAGCTGTAGGCATATCCATTTTCTGTGATGCTTTTAAAACTTTAAGAGATCTCGGAGATGTAAGTTTTTTCTATTTTTCTAACATAATGCACCTCTTTGACGTATTTTAAAATATAATGAAATTAAATAGAATTTTAAAATATCCAAAGTAAATTGTTTTTTGTTTATTTTTAAATTGGCTGCTCATATTCCTGTGTTTATTTTTCCCATCAAATTACACCATGGAAATTCTGCTCAAAAATGTGCGAAAATTCTCTTCGATTTAACATAATGATTTGTGTTTGCTATCACCATTTCTTTTTTTATCAACTTGGTAAACTGAATTAATTATATCAGGTAAACATATATAAACAGAACTAGATTAACCCTATGTGATACCCTTTGTCAAAAATGCAGTTGGGGCAAGAGGGGGGTTGTTCTCTGTAATATGTTTTTAACCAATATTTAAGTTCATATCCGCAAAAAAAATCGATTTTTGGCTCTTATTGTCTTTTTCAGAGTTATGGTGTTTGCTCCGTTTGATTATGTTACATTCAAGTCTCTTGTATTAAAAATCCCTGTCGGTTGGGCCTATAGGCGGAGGCAGATTTCGAAGAGTGCTCATTTCAACAAAAAAAAAAAAATATATATATATATATGATTAGAGATAAATCCAGTTTAATAACTTCATTTGGCTGTTTATGAAAAATTTTTAATTTCATTTTTCTCCAAAAACTGGTTTTATCAGAATCATCTTAAGAAAAGTTCAGCTCAAATGCCCATTTTGACAACATATTTTGAAATAGATTCTGAATTTATTAAAAAATCGACCAAAACAGTACATTATACAGTTCCTAAATAACAAAAAACTGTCAGTTGAATGCCTTTGAGAAAAAATTGAATTTAAAAATGAGTCATAAAATAACCGGTTTGTTGTTTGAATACATCCTTAATTCTTCAATCATAATTGCTTCGGAAAATTTTGTGAGAAATACTCACTCTGACCATTTTAAAAAATATATTCTATCTTTATCAAAAAACTGGCCAATGCGTCACAGTATATAGTTCCTAAATAAGAGGATCTGTAAATTCGATGCGTTTGAGAGCGAAAATGGATTTTAAAACGAGTCATAAAAAACGCAGTTTGCTATGTGAAAACTTCCTTAAATTTTTAAATCACGAAGACTTCGGGAAATTCTGTTCAAAATACCCTTTTTGGTAGCCTTTTTCAAAATATATTCTGTCTTTATCAAAAAACCGATCAATGCATCACATTATATAGTTCCTAAATAAGAGGATCTGTAAATTGGATGCGTTTGAGAACAAAAATGGATTTAACAACGAGTCAGAAAAAAACGCAATTTCTTATTTGAATACTTCCTTCAATTTTCACTCCCGATGACTTTCGGAAATTCTGTTCAAAATACCCTTTTTGGTAGCCTTTTTTGAAATATATTCTGTCTTTATCAGAAAATTGACCAATGCGTCACTTTATACAGTTTCTAAATAAGAGGATCTACCATTTGGATGCGTTTAAAATCAAAAATGAATTTAAAAATGAGTCAGAATATAAGCAATTTGGATTTGAGATTTTTTCTCCAACTCCTATTTTTTTTTAATTTCTTTTTGCTATACGAATTGGTCCTATGAAAAACTTGTCAGTATAAAAGTTATAGATATTTTTGAGAAGATGTAAAATAAATTTAATCAGATTTGATATCTTAAAAATTGACGGAGTTATGGATTTTTCTCTTTTTTCAGCGCCATTTTCCTTTTCGTTTTTAATTTTTTTCGTCGGTAAAAGTTGGTCCTATCAAAAACTTGTAAATACAAAAGTTTTAGATAATTTTTTTTCCTGTTTTTTCGCCCCTTGAGCCCACTTCTAAATTTATCAGAAATCTGTCATGCATATACTTTTGGCCCATTTTTAAGAAGTGATATAAACTTTAAACTGATTCGATATTTACTTTAATTAAGAAGTTATGGCGTTTTTTCGGTTTTCACAAAAACGCCCCCTATTCCGAACCCCTTTGTCCGATTTTGCCCATTAACGAGCTTAGCCAAGATTTTATTCCCTTTGATTTTATGTACCAGTTTGGTGGAGATTGGTGAAGAATTATAGAAGTTATCGTGTCCATAAAAAAGTGAGATATATATAAGATAGATATATAAACTGGTGCGATTGCAATAGGTAGTATTTCTTACGAAATCTACCTAATATTTAAAATTTGTATAACTTGTTATTATACTCAGTTTTTCTAATTAATTCAATAAATGATTAATTAAATTACAATTATATCGTGTTATGTGGTATCTTCATCAATTTACTCTGGATGGATCAGTCTAAATTTTAGTACATTTTGTTAATTATCTACGTTCATTTTACTAAAAAATATATGATATGTATTTAAAATCAACGCTTCAGATACTAATAAAACATTTATTTATAAGTTATCGTCTTTCTCATTCTTTTGTTTTCTCCGGTGGAAGGGGCTACTATGTTTTTAAGAAATCTTCTACACAGGAATTCATTTCAATTTGTTTTTTATCATGAATTTAATTTTTTTAATGTAATATTTTAATTTCAGAATAAAACAGAAAAACAATTATTTTTTTAATTGTTATTTAAGAGTCTTGGAATAACTCAGTTTCAAGAACATACAATTTTGTAACATCCATTAAAAACAATCACGAAAGCGAAATGGTGATAAAGGGAAAAAAATAGCAGCCTTTATATAACTTGTTTATATCAACGTATGTTTTATATTTCGTGTTGCATTATTATATAACTTATCATGTTGATATATTGAGAATTATTTCGTAAAGATATATAATACACGGATAAGATTCTAAAATATATCTCATTTTTTAAAGATTGGTAAAAAGTGATTTCGAAAATTTTGCCTTTCTCGGCCAAATTCAACTTCTATCTGACCAAGATCCTTATCACAAAGTGCCCCATTTTAACTTTTCCATCAAAGTTGAAAAATATTCATTAATTCAATCTGTCTGTATGTCTACCGTCTGTCTGCCAATCCTCTAACTAGTATAAATTCACTATATGACTATTAATCACTCGGCACTTTCAATTATAGACATTTTGTTGGATATTTTAAAAAATATATTACTTGTCAGATTCTTCTGGAACTTCCGGATTACAAAAAATATATTTGACATCTAATTTATCAACGTCGATTTGCAAAACTGGAAAGTTAGGCAGACAACATAAAATCAAAGAAAAACAGTAGTATCTGGGATCACCCTATGAATTGAAATACACAAAATATCTAATAAGATTAGTAGATTTGGATATGAATAGATTTGGAACAAATGCTTCGATTGTGATACTTTTTTTAATCATGAAATAAATTCGTTCCGATAGTTATCCAAAAGAACTAAAACTTCAATGAAAAATGAAAATTTAAAAAAAAGAATAATAATTAAGATTAACAATTTGGGAAAAATCTATTATCCGACTGCTTTTACAGAACAACTTTGGTTTTAGTTTGGTTTTATTTTTGTCGACCGATTATTTACACTAGGGATATAGGACCAGGGGGAGTGCCCTTTGTGGGGGGGGTCTTTCTAAGGGAACCTAACCCGTATTTACGCAAGGTTCGAAGAAAACCACGAAAACTCCGAACGGTTAGGCCGACAGCCGCGATTGGGTTCGAACTCAGCACTTGCCGTCTACCAGTTGAGAAGTCAGAACCTCTCGGCACCTGGTGGGGTCTTTACAGAACAACTAAAAACCATCTCACTCTAATCACCGATATTTCATGGTATTTGACTAGATTTTTTTAAAGAATCGCTACACAGAGTTGACTATTAAATTATAATATTTGTTATATTTTGCGCATGCGCAGATAAAAATAATTTCATACAATCGTTTATATTTCCTAAAATATTTAATGTATTTACATCCTAATCGCACTATATTGCTTCCACCATTCTTTTCTCATTTTTCTGAAGTTGGCGTTAAATTTGGTTGAAAACCCTGCATGTTATAAGCTAAAAACATGCCAGATTTTTTTTATTTAAAAAAACACTACATTTCCATGAATAATTAGCTACTCTTACTCAAATCACCAAACATGTTTTACAGTATCTACAAATTTGCATTTTGCAGCGATAGATCATTTCGTGCATTTTAATTTACAGGGTAATTCCAAACATTATTATTTTTCCTTGATTTTTTTGTTGGCTCCTTAATTCTACTCTTTATCAAATCGATATTGATAAATGTGATATCAAACCTGTTCTTTTTAATCCTGAAATTTTAGAAAAATCTGACAAGTATATTTTAAAATACATTCAACAAAGTATCTAAATTGAAAGTGTACGGTCATTAATGGCCATATAATGTATATTCGAATTGCAAAGCAATTGATAAATATTATTGGGCATCCTAAGGCACGTTCGGTATTGAAAATGAAGTGTGTTGTGTTAATAATTTATTAAACAAGGGCATGCAAAATAATTCGATTACATTATGGCATAGTGAGAAAAGGGGAAATCTTTTACAGTGTCTTTTAATGACATTACTCTATTTTAATCATACTTAAATTTATATATATAACTGAGGGTCATTACAAAGTGAATACTGTAGAATATGATTTGCATGTCATTCATCGTTCATTTACGGAGATACACGAAAGAATTCAATAACAACACTTTACCACCTGAGATGGAAAAAATCTTTTGCAGTGTATTTTACAGATGTTACATTATTTCAAAAGCATTGAAATTGCTAAGTATCATTTAGGTGCATTAAAGATGTTTACTATAAACTATATTTTACATAGGGTGTATTTTAGATAGGCACACATGTTTTTTTTTTACAAGGACACACAAAATAATTTGGCTATAGTAAACACAAGAACAATACTTGCTGGGACTGTGTTTCCTGTTGTAATACACTTTTTACTTACCCATCATACGTAGTATAGGGTAAGTCTTGCAATCGTTTTGAAAATCGAAAAAAAAATTTTGACGGATTTACACGTTTTAGATAGTGGAGATTCCGAAAAACATATTTTTAGAAAAAAAATTTTGCCGTCTGTATGTCTGTCTGTCTGTCAGTCTGTCTGTCTGTAAACGCTCTATCTCCCGAACAAATTGAGATAGAGACTTGAAATTTTGTATGTAGTTAGTATGTAAGAATGGGACGAAGCCTATTTAATATCATCAACCTCGATTATCCGGAACTATTTTTTTCGGACTCTCGAAAAATTCGTTCTGATGAAAGGTATATAAAAATTTTCGAATTTTTTTGTTCTAAGAAATGAACGTAAAAGGCAATAAAATAACACACATTTTGCATATAAAACGAAATCGATCGGATTATTAGTTGCCGAGATATTTGTAATCCTGTTTTTCACATTCTTCGATTTTTCATGACCTTGTATTTCATTAAAATTTCAATTCAGAGGTATATTTTAATTGGAAATGATACGCTTAATCCGACGCAGTTAATTGCTAGTTAATAGAATTATTATTTTTGGATTATAAGGATGTTTCTTTTACGCAGTTTGGTACTACTTGAGTATTTTGGCGTTTTATATAATTTGTCGAAATTTGTACATCAGCAGTTTTTTAATATAGCATTAGTATGTATATTAACAATATTTAAATTTTTTTTATGAATGGCAATGCATTGTATAAATAGTTTTCACATGTTTTATTTTCATATACATATCCATGATGGGTAAGAATTACGGTGGCCCCCAACGACTAGTTTAAATTTTACTAAATTTTTGCATCTTACTTGGTGTATACAAATTTTGTGAATCACATAAAGTGCTACAAAAGACCTTGAATATATCTTCGTTTACTGACGGAGATTGCTGAAGGGATGTTTTCAACTGCTAAAGCATTTTCAAAACTGAACTTCAAGTTTAGAATAATAATATGTAGTAGAGATACAAATCTATAGATCATACACAGGGTTGCGCAAAATAATACGTATATTTCTCCGATGTTTTCTATTTTCAAACATTTTTGCACAAAGGCTTCATTTGCTATTATAATGCAAAAATTGTATTTTCAAATGAGTTGTGTGTTTTCAAAATTGTTTACTTAGACATTATTTGTCACTTTATTAAGTAGCTACTTCAGTCACTGGAAAGATTCATTCATTAATGCTAATCCTGTGGAAGAAATTTTTATAATTAAAAAAAATATTTCATATTTTAATATATGGGAATGTCCACTATTACTTTTTTGACCATTCGAGCAAATTTTCATAAATAAATCCATTTTTTTTCTAATAAAATTAAGATAACAATTGATATAACCAGTTAAATACCATTGTAGCCTACTTTCATAAAGTATGTCTAATTTTCAACAAAATGTATTTTGCCTGCCCACATATTAAATCAAAATCTTGATACTCTTGTGACCAAAGTGTCACAAGAGTAACGAAATTTAGATTTAATATATAGATAAGTAAAATGCTTTTGTTGCAAATTAGACATGTTACGTGAGTGGAACACAGAGGTTTATTACTGGCTATATCAATTTTTATCTTAATTTTATTTTCATCATATGTAGTATAGGGTAAGTCTTACAATCTTTTTGAAAATCGAAAAAAAAAATTGATGGATTTACACGTTTCAGGCACTGGATTCCAAAAAACATATTTTTAGAAAAAAAAATTGCCATCCGTCTGTCTGTGTGTGTGTCTGTCTGTAAACGATCTATCTCCAGAACAAATTGAGATAGAGACTTGAAATTTTGTATGTGCTTAGAATGTAAGAATGGGACGAAGCCTATTTAATATCAGTAACCTCGATTATCCAGAACTAATTTTTTCGAACTCTCGAATAATTCGTTCTGATAAAAGATATATAAAAAGTTTCGAATTTTTTTATTTTAAAGTATGGGCGTAAAAGGCAATAAACCAAATTTTTTTTAAAGAACGATGTTGATCGGATTATTAGTTGTCGAGATATTTCTAATCCTGTTTTCCACTTTCTTCAATTTTTCATGACCCTATATTTCATTCAAATTTCAATTTAAAGATATATTTTAATTGGAAATGAAACGCTTAATCCGACCCAACAAATTATTAGTAAATATTATTTTTTCTGGAGTTATAAGGATATTTCTTTTATGCAATTCGTATACTTGAACAGTTTGTTGTTTTATGAAATTTATCGAAATTGGTTCATCTGCAATTCATTAATAGAGCATGGCAATGTGCAGGCCTCGCAGCGTTCCTATATTTCCTATAATTCCTATAAATTTGAAAAAAATTCCTATTTTTCCTATATTTCCTATTTTTTCTTATATTTTTCACCCCTCCACCCAGGCATGAAATTCTTCCACGGATCCACAATTTTCCGGTTTTTTTTTTTCCTTTTAATATTATTTTCGATTTTTTTATATCATCAAAAGATCGCGGAAAAACGAGATCTTCGTCAAAAGATCGCATGAAAAAAATAAGATTTTCGCCAAAGTCGCGAAAAACATGCTATTTTCGTGTAAAGATCGCGAATAAATGCTGTTTTCATAAGAAAAAACCGATTTTCATCAAAAGATCGCGAGAAAACGCGTTTTTCATATGGAGGTCGATTAAAAAAAGCGATTTTCATCCGAAGATCGCGAGAAAAGCGTGATTTTTATCAAAAGATCGCGAGAAACTGCGATTTTCGTCAAAAGATCGCGAAAAAAGTGCGATTTTCGCCTAAAGATCGTGAATAAATACCATTTTCATGAAAAGATCTCAAGAAAAGCGCAATTTTGATCAAAAAAGTCGTGGAAAAAAAAACGCAATTTTGTTCAAAAAAATCTCGAGAAAAAGCGTTTATCGTCAAAAGCGTGCTAGAAAAAGCGATTTTTATCAAAAGATCGCAAGAAAAACGCAAATTTTCGTCAAAAGATCGTAAAGAACCGCAACTTTTGTCAAAAGATCGGAAGAAAACGCGATTTTCACCAAAAGATTGCGAGAATAACGCGATTTTCGCCAAATGATCGAGAAAAAAGTGCGATTTTCGTCTAAAGATCGCGAAAAATAGGAGATTTTTGTCTAAAGATTCAAATTTTATCAAAGAATAAAAAAAAACTTTTTACATTAAAAGATCACGAGAAAGGTGGGATTTCCCCCTAAGTATCGAAGAGAAAATGCAAATTCCATCAAAGCATTACAGAAAAAAAAAAACCCTGGGAATGCCATTGGAAAAATGTATAATTAATTTAGGGAAGGAATTCCCTCCACACTCCCTCTTCTCTGCTGTAACTTTTCATAAAAATTGCTGTAAATGTAAGTTTTTTTTTTTTTTTTTTTTTTAGAACTTTGAATTGTTTTTGCAATATAAACTCATTTCATATAAATTTGTTACAAAAAATACATGTATATAACCTTTATTTCAATTATGTTTGTTTTGATAAATGCAAATTCTAGAAAATAATTGTAAAAAAAATGTTAAATATTGCTGGGGGGGGGGGGGGAGAGGAGAGTGTACAACACCTGAAAGCAGTATTTTAATCCTGAAGTGTATTAAAAATTTCTGAAATAGTCAGAAATGAACTTAGTTTTTACAACACTGTTAAAAATTTGACCCTTTTGCTGCATCGTCACTCCATTGCTTTTATAGAAAACGATTACTCACTCTATTATGGAGCATTCTCGTGGGTCGAAAGAGAGATATTCTATAAAAGCCATAGAGTGACGATGCAACAAAACTATCAAATTTTTTAGAATGAATGTTGATACCTGTGTTGATATGTACGTTAATATTTTAAAACATGTGTTGGTGTATTTACATATAAATAATAGCCGACCCAGTGGCGTGGTTGGTAGCGGCAGCTGCTGCCACACCGCGGATCCCCGGTTCGAATCCGGGTACGGAAATCTGTAATAAAAGTGTTCTGTATTGTCTCTGTTTCTGTGCATTATGGATCAATCGAGGCGACAGCCATTGTAGCTATAGGCCTCAAAGCTATGTCAGTTCAAAGTTCACGTATAAATAAAAATTCCTATATTTCCTATAATATTTTTGAAGAAAGTCAGTTCTAGGCCTGTATGTGTTAAAAATACTTAAATGTACGTTTAAATTTTGTTTTGGAATGGCAATGCATTTTATAAATAGTTTACACATGTTTTGTTTTCATATAGTATATTATGCATATCAATGATGAGTAAGTATTACGGTGGCCCCCAACGACTAGTTTTTTAAATAAAATAATAGGGATTATTTATGAAAATTTACTCGAATGGTCACAAAATTTCTGTATAGACGTTCCCATATCTAAATGTTCTTTCTTTTTTAGCTAAATAATTGAAATAACTTTACATCTTCCGTTTTTTTTTTACTTTTCTGATTTTGCTTTCAGATTCTTTTTTTTAAAGACGATGCTTTTATTTTCGAAATCGACTCCGAAAATGAAACAGTCCTAATTAAAAAATATTTGTAAACAAACTTATATTTTGCAGTGAACGATCTCAGCTAACTAATGCAAAAAGAATTGATTAAAGATATTGAAATTCAAACGAGATATTTTTAAAATTTTCGACTTAGGATTAGCATTAGTAAGCAGGTTGAGTGAAGTAGAGTGACTGTACGGTGAAGTTTTGTTACGATATCTTTGAAAGTATTTGAAAGTATTTTATTATCTATGCTTGAAGCATCAGTTTTCGTTCTTGTCAGTTTTCCTTTTGTTTCGTAATTTTATTAAATCAATTGTTATGTTTCTTTCTTTTTTGTAGTTCATAAGATTCTTAAAAACGGTTCCTCAAATAAACGACTACATAATGGAAGGCTGTATAGAAGACATCCAAGAAGCTGTCAACTGGTCTGAGAAATACGAACAAACGCTACAGAACTGGCTACGGTGGAATTTACCCTAAAAAGAAATGCCAACAATTCATTCATATCATGTAGATTAGCTCATTTGATATTTTTTAACATTGTCATCCGTGTTCTGTCCAATAAAAAATGTTTTACCTAAATGCGTTATTCAATAATTTTACTATTTAAGCTAGTGACTTATTACTCAAAATGTAAGTTTACACAACAGGAATATTCACTTACTAATATATAAAAAAAACTCTTCATTTCAGACTTTAAACACAATTAATGCAACAAACCTAACACAAGTGAAAAACAAGTCAGAAATTGCACGTCAAGTGTAGCAAATGAGGTGTGTTCGTAGTATAACGACGTTTTAAAAATATTCATATTTTGGTGTAATAGTATATAGTATTTGGGACAAATTATAATACCCGAAATCTTTTGTGTATTCCTGTAAATACTATCTGCTTTCCGTTATACAGGAAATAACTTCTAGTAAACCTCAGCCACGTATATCAATTTCATAAAATTCGAAACAGTTAAGTATAATTAAAACGCGTCTGAAACAATATTCCCCTTTCAATTCATTATGTATAATGTAATACATTTGTGTAACCCTATAAATTAATAAAAAAAAATACTCTTTGCACCACAGATTGTACAGAATATATAATTCAGTATATACTTTATAGATTCAGGTAAATTTTATTATGTTCGAAAGCGTGTAATTATTTTAAGGCTGTTCAGGAGAGCCTGCTCAAAAAGTTCAAAATGTTTTGAAGCATTTACAAATTCCTTTTTCAACGGAAAAATATAAAATTGGAAAGCCTGACTATGGAAACGATTTGGAATCGAACGGATTTTTTTATTTTTTGATCAATAAATTACCAATTGAGTTATAAGCGAATTCGATGGCGTAACTAACGCGTTTTTCACTCGAGTATGAGTATTTTTTCTTCTTCCTCGCGAAAACTCGGTTCAAAACATCCAGTTTGAAACTATTTTCTGAAAAATCTATTGCGTTTGCAAAAAAAAAAAAAAAAAAAAAAAAAAAAAAAAGAGAGAGAGAGAGAGAAAATGAGTGCTTTTAGATAATTTCTCAATAGCTGCTAGTTTCACACATTTCTGAACAAAAATAAATTAAAACATGTTAAACATTTGTCCTTTTTGGTTTACGTCAAGTCTTAAGGGCTACCTAGTGTTCTACATTTTTGGGCTATTGAAAAATTGGCTAGAAACATTATTTTTTATGTTTTATGTCACTAAAAAATCTATATTATAAAGGCCAAACGTATCTGTGCATAACGCATACGTCATTTTGTGAATGGCGACATTTTCGCATGTAATTCGGTTTTGCAATTTTCGGTACTACAAATTTTATACTTTTAAATATCGCACATTTTCAGTTTTTATGTCATCGTATTGAGAAAAAAATGCATTTTTGAATGCAATATGTTTGAAAGCTGTATCTCAATTTATTTATGAGTTATTAATTTTTTTGTAGTTTTTAGACGAATTTTGCAATTGTGACAACAGAAATACGTTTTTTTCCCCTACATATTACATATTTATTCGAAAAGCGTCAACTCAATTAAACTTTCTGGAAAATTAAAAAATGATTCAAGGAAAAAAAAAATATTTTTTTTTCAATTATTTATTGAAATGCACTTTTAACCATATATTGAGATATATTTTTGTCATTTCATCCTATTAATGTCTCATACATCAACTTTTTTTTTTTTTTTTTTTCACAATTATGATTTCTGAAATGAAAATTTAGATGAATTCTGAAAAAAATTTGTGCCCCTCAGAAATTTCGTGCCCGGAGGCTCGGGCCCCTGCAGTAATCAGGGTCTGATAGTGTTCGTTCATCAGATGAGAAATTCTATGAAATAAGTCACTCTTAAAGGACAAAACATAATTTGCGTATAAAATTATTTTATTAAAAATATAAAAAAGTACATAAATAATGTAAAGCTATCAAGTAACAGTTTTCTGAAACATATCTTCATTCAAAGGTGAAATGGCTTTCATTCCATTCATGACAATAGATTTGTAGCTGTGTTATTTCCATCCTCTATTCCATTTTCTGAAGAAAACTGTGGTCCTAAAAAAATACTTTTTAAATTTATTATTAATAAAAAATGCATGTAAATGTCACATATTAATACGCATGATATATATATTTATAAAACATACAATGTGACTTCAAAAATCCGGCAACTTCAAAAATAAGGCATCAAATCATCTTATTATATTAAAAATAAAATTATATACAAATATTATTAAAACACATAGTTAAAGTTTAAAAATAAAAATTGAAATATGATTTAAATGATGATGAAAATATGATGGTGGTGTTTTGTTTCTGAAGGACAAGTAATGTATACGTAATATCGCGTGACATGTGACAAGAGGAGGGGGAGGTAAAGTGAAGTGCGACACTTTGTGACAAAGGAGGAGAGGGGATCAAAAATATGGAAAAAACGCGTGACATCATTTATAGATGGTGCCTAAGCCGCAATTTTACATTTTTTTTTTTTTTTTTTTTTTTTTTTTTTTGAATAATCAATAAAAAAAGAAAGAAAGAAAGGCGTTTACAATGCAATAAAAAGACAGTAGATGGCGACACCACTAGTTTAAAATAAAAGTTTACTTTTTAATAAGTTTCTTGAACAATGTATAGATGGCGACACTATTAGTTTTGATTAAAGTCAATGCTAAAAACTCTTTTATATACTAGTATCATGGCGAAAAAATATCCTATTTGTAAACAAGCAAAAAATGAAAATAAAAGAAATTACTAAAAAGAATTATTGAATTGTGAATCAAATGCTTTTTTGGACGTGAAAAAAATCTGAAAATAAAAACTTTAAAAATTTAATAAAATAAAAATAAAATAAAAAAGTTTCCAATAACGAAATATTGACTATTTATCCTTATGGGTTTTTTTTTAAAAAAAACAGTTCTTGGAAAAATATTTTCGCCCCACTTAATAACGCGAAATTTTTTTATTAATTTTGGAACATAAACGCAGAAAAATCGCTGACACGACTATTGAAATGATTTGTAATGCGACGATTTTTTTTTTCCTTTTAATATTTACTACTACTACTTTTTTTATTTATAACCAATTGTTGTCCCGCGTAGCATTTTCTGGTCTTTCCACTGTTGAGGCCTGAGTTTTGAGTCTATGCACCAACTTCGATAGAATTTTCTAAAAAAATATTTAGCATTTATTAAAAAATATAGAAAATGCTTTCGATTACATAGTTTCTGAAAAAGAGCATTTCCGTTTGCGTACAAAAATGAATTAAAAAATGCATCAGAAAGTAACCAGTTCGAAACTGAGAGCAAAAGCAACGGTTGAAAAATATATATATTAATTATTACCTAGTAAAACCTGAGTAAAAGTAACCTGCCTGTGATGAAATATTTCCTCAAGTAGAAAAATTCCATGTAGAAAAAATTTCTTCTAGTGGCTTGTGTTTTCGAGTTTTCAGAGTTTTTATTAAGACGATTTCTCTTATTTTATTTACTTATTTATTTATTTGGGGAGGGGGGGGGGTTAAAGGACGGTCGCCCCGGGCGCGGAAATTAAGGGGGCGCCAAATTTATACTACCAATGTCATTTTTGTGCTGTCACAAGAAAAAGTTAGGGGAGGGGGCGCCAAATTGAAACTTTGCCCCGGGCGCTGTTTTCCTCTTTGTACGGCCTTATGTCTGTCGCATATAACAGCGCAGTTGCATAGAATTTCGTAGAGTCATTTCAAACTTTATGAAAACTGGATCAAAGCTTAACCCCTTGGGGACGAGCGACACGTATACGTGAAGCAAAAAGGCTTAAAAATCCTTTTTTATCCTCACCAATAAAATTTTGCTGTAAAATTTGCCTTGTTTATTCGAAGCATTTTCTCGATTTAAGAAGGCATAAATTTCTGTTTTTAAAAAACGGTGACAAAACATTAAAAATTTAATAAAAGGCTCTCGTCGCGAAGGAGTTTAAAAGATATTAATAAAAATTATCTTCATTCGATGAAATCTTATCATATGTATAATTAATTCAATAATATCCCAGATTAGGTAATCATTCTAGGTTGCAACAGTAATTACGTCATATACTTTCCGTATTATAGAATTTTAATGTACAGAATCGTAATAAATTTTGTATTCATGCATTTTTGCGTACCAGTGCAACAGCAATAGCACCAAGATATGATTATTTATAAAACTAATTGTAGTCATGAAGATAGAATAACTATTATAATCTACTATATCTATCTTCATGGTTGTAGTACAAATGTCCATCCTTTATCACATTTGACGTATAATCTCCAACTTTTTTTTCAGCTTATGTACTTTATTTACATTCAATTTTATCAATAATAAGTTATTAAAATCTTCCACTTAGAGTTTTCTTTTAATAAAATTCTCTAAGAAGACCGTTTTTATAATGATTAGTCATGATTTACTCAAAACGTGAGTCAGGCTCATTAAAAGTTGCAGACCTAGTAATAATAGGGAATTTTTTGTTTGAAACCATAGAAGTGTTTGCAATAGAAATCTGTACATGCCGGTCCTCGGCCCGAAGTTCCAGCCCTGCCCGGCCCGCGTTCGGGCCGGGCCGAAATATTTAACGTTAAGTTGTATGCATTTAATTATAATAGGAGACTGACCGAGAAATCGGTTTCGTTTTTAGCTCACAGGCTATCATAGCCTGAGAGCTTATGTGCCCGTCCGTTCTGTATGTATGTGCGTATGTGCGTAACGCGATAACTCATGATAAAAATATCGGATCCACTTGAAATTTTGTATATAGGTATATCCTGATAAGGCGCTTCCCTGATTAGTTTTTGGAGTTCATTCAGGGGGAACGGGGGGCTCATGCCCCCCGTTAGTTGATATAATTGGGATTTTCATGCAGAATTAAGTTTTCAAAATTTAGATTAGGATCATTCTGATGAGGCGATTTCGTGACTGTTATTAGGTGTTCATTGAATAAGTATAAATAGGGGGAACAGGGGTTCTAATCCCCCCCCCCGTTAGTTGATATAAATGGGATTTTCATGCAGAATTAAGTTTTCGTTCAAAATTTAGATTAGGATCATTCTGATGAGGCGATTCAGTGACTGTTATTAGGTGTTCATTGAATAAGTATAAATAGGGGGAACAGGGGTTCTAATCCCCCCCCCCCGTTAGTTGATATAAATGGGATTTTCATGCAGAATTAAGTTTTCGTTCAAAATTTAGATTAGGATCATTCTGATGAGGCGATTCCGTGGCTGTTATTAGGTGTTCATTGAATAAGTATAAATAGGGGGAACAGGGGTTCTAATGCCCCCCCCCCCCGTTAGTTGATATAAATGGGATTTTCATGCAGAATTAAGTTTTCGTTCAAAATTTAGATTAGGATCATTCTGATGAGGCGATTCAGTGACTGTTATTAGTTGTTCATTGAATAAGTATAAATAGGGGGAACAGGGGTTCTAATGCCCCCCCCCCCGTTAGTTGATATAAATGGGATTTTAATTGAGAATTAAGTTTTCGTTCAAAATTTAGATTAGGATCATTCTGATGAGGCGATTCCGTGACTGTTATTAGGTGTTCATTGAATAAGTATAAATAGGGGGAACAGGGGTTCTAATGCCCCCCCCCCGTTAGTTGATATAAATGGGATTTTCATGCAGAATTAAGTTTTCGTTCAAAATTTAGATTAGGATCATTCTGATGAGGCGATTCCGTGACTGTTATTAGGTGTTCATTGAATAAGTATAAATAGGGGGAACAGGGGCTCTAATGCCCCCCCCCCCGTTAGTTGATATAAATGGGATTTTCATGCAGAATTAATTTTCGTTCAAAATTTAGATTAGGATCATTCTGATGAGGCGATTCCGTGGCTGTTATTAGGTGTTCATTGAATAAGTATAAATAGGGGGAACAGGGGTTCTAATGCCCCCCCCCCCCCGTTAGTTGATATAAATGGGATTTTCATGCAGAATTAAGTTTTCGTTCAAAATTTAGATTAGGATCATTCTGATGAGGCGATTCAGTGACTGTTATTAGTTGTTCATTGAATAAGTATAAATAGGGGGAACAGGGGTTCTAATGCCCCCCCCCCCGTTAGTTGATATAAATGGGATTTTAATTGAGAATTAAGTTTTCGTTCAAAATTTAGATTAGGATCATTCTGATGAGGCGATTCCGTGACTGTTATTAGGTGTTCATTGAATAAGTATAAATAGGGGGAACAGGGGTTCTAATGCCCCCCCCCCCGTTAGTTGATATAAATGGGATTTTCATGCAGAATTAAGTTTTCGTTCAAAATTTAGATTAGGATCATTCTGATGAGGCGATTCCGTGACTGTTATTAGGTGTTCATTGAATAAGTATAAATAGGGGGAACAGGGGCTCTAATGCCCCCCCCCCCGTTAGTTGATATAAATGGGATTTTCATGCAGAATTAATTTTCGTTCAAAATTTAGATTAGGATCATTCTGATGAGGCGATTCCGTGACTGTTATTAGGTGTTCATTGAATAAGTATAAATAAGGGGAACAGGGGTTCTAATGCCCCCCCCCCTTAATTTATATAAATGGGTTTTTCAAGCAGAATTGTCAGATTTCGTTCAAATCTCTGAATAGTTTTGGAAGTTTAATGGTTAAGTATAAAAGAGGGGGATAACTCCTTTTAAATTATATAAATGCTAAATGGGTTTTTATTAAGAATTATCTAATTTGCTCTGAATTTTGGATATAGATTTTTTATATGATAAAGCATGTCTTTGATAGTATAGGAGGTTCAATGATTAAGTATAAAAAAAAGAGGAAAGGGGAGAGCTGTTTCCCCTTCTTAATTTTTTTTTCGAACGGAATTAACCCTTGAAAATATAAGGCTTTAATGTGCAATTAGTATTTGTAGCCTGTGAGCTCAATGCCATCAGTTTAACTGGGCAGTATTCTTTTTATTTATATTCAACTAAAATTAGTGTTTCTCTGAACATTCGACAGGACCGAAACTGTCGGTATTCCAAAAATTTCGTTTATTTTTTTACAAAAATTTTCAACATTACTCAATAATTAGAGCTATATTGGCTCAAATTCTTATTGATTGCCATGAACTTCTCTATTTATATAGCTTCTCTGTACATTAGCCATGACTGTTTCAAGACGTGTGTAAGAATTATAAAGAAAGCGATCCATATATGGCTAAACTTTGAACATGCTTGTCACGTGCAGGTCTTGACTAGAAAGTTTCTATGCGTAGGGCACTTTCAATTTTTCGTGCTCCCTTACTTAAATAGATTAATTTACTAATTATATTAGATTTTTTTTCTTTTTACATAATGCACATTTATTTATAAAATATCAACACAAAAAAAAAGTTTTCCAGAAAATTGAAAAAGAGGTTTCAAGAATAAAAATATTTTTCCTATTATTTAATGTGCTTTAAACCATATGTATTGAGATTTGGTTAGGTTATTTTATCACATTAATATTTCAAATATCACATTTTTTTCAGAATTATGATTTTTTAAATGGAAATTCAGATGAAATTATAAAAAATTTTGTGCCCCTCAGAAATTTCGTTCGTAGGAGATGGGTCCCAGGTGCCCATGCACCACTTTTGTAGAATTCTATACAAAATAGACTTGCCTCGCTTACAAAGTCAGCACATTTAATATTTGAAATAACGTTAACCAAAGAAATTACTAGGAACAAATTTGTATTGATCTTAAAAGATATTTACTGTGAAATTTTTAAAAATTTACATTTTTTGTTAATTTGTAAGCATATTTAGCTTTAACTAATTCTCATAAATGAATATGTCGAACAGCCAAAATCAAATGCTCAACTCAAGCTTTTTATTTTAAATGTTTATTCAAATTCTTGTTTCTAACATGCTTTTCATTTAACCCTTCACAGCACCGTTTGGTTCACCTGGCACATTTCTAAAAGCAATATAACTCTCTTTATGTGCCATGAATTTTGCCAATAACATCACTGTGTCTGATCGGGAACAGTCCAAAAAAAAAAAGAAATAACGTATGTTTTGCACATGTCAGATGGCAACATTTGAAAAAAAAAAATTTTAATTTGTTCTTTTGTTGGAAACAAAAAAAAAAATCAATCGAGCTGTTAAGGGAAAATTTACTTTTATTATTTTTATTGAATACTTGAAAATATTACTGTAGAGTCAGATGGAGACTGTTAAGCAGACAAAATTAATTTAAGCCCATTTAATTGCAAAATATAGCAATACAATATTTAAAAACCCTAATTGTGTTTATAGGGTATATGCTATAAAATATAAAATTTTAGCTGAAAATTATTTTTTTTTTACATTTTTCCCATAATTAATTCAATATATAGATTTGAAATAATTTTTTTTTTCATAAATATAGAAAAAAATCGTGCAGTGGAGGGTTACAGATTTCTTTTAAGAAATACAAATTTAATCTTGCGTAAAACATTAATCACAGGCAATTTTTTGCTTCTTTTCAGTTTTTTATAGCTATTGTGTTGACATTTTACCTATGCTAATTAGTGTAAAGCTCAGCTGCGGTATTTTATTTTTAGTGAATAGTTAAATGTGAGCCTGAGGCCAGAACCCACTTTTCAAGGCTGCACAGCAAAGCCAGCCGAAACCGCGCTATTATAAATAATATTAAAAAATAAATAAATATAAGTGATAGATTCAGATTTTGTAGACCCCCCCCCCCTACACATACACTCCACAGAAGAAAGAGGGAGACTGAAATAAAAAATTAATTTAAGTACTTAGTGTTTATAATCTAATTTTTCGTATTTTACGAAACGTTTTCACTGGGGCAATGACGTGTTTTGATATAATTTTTAAAGCCCCCCCCCCCGGCCAATCTCAATCCCCAGAGAGCAAGGACATGTTTTGAGATGACTTTTCAAGCCCCCCTAAAAAATATATTAACATTTTCTTTTCTGTCGAAAAAAAAATTTCTTTTCTTTTCGCAAATAATGTACAAAATACAAATAAATTGGTGAAAAAGACTTGGAAGGGCTGGGGGGGGGGGGGGGGGGGGGGTAGGAGACGTGGAGTTGTTATTCTGGTATTCTATTCTCGTACGTTTTGTTAGAAATCAAAGGAGTATTCGAAAAATACTTTTCCACCCTCAACAGCTCGAAATTTTCTGATACAATTTCAGATTCATTTTTAAAAGTAGAAACATGATACTTGCTGAGAGGATTTTTGAAAAGGTGCAGTGCAGGGGCCTCGCTAAGGGGGGGGGGGGATGGGGGGGAGCCTCCCCCCCCCAAACATTCGTGAATGTTGTTACACTTAGCAAATTCACAAACTTAGTTGGTAAATTTTCTTTAAAATTTTAATAAAAACTATAATATATTTTCAATTTTTGATAGAATTGGCAAAAATTACAAAATTAATTGGGAATATTATTAACCTTTTAACAAATAGGGGCTATATTACATTTTCTAATTGAGGTAAGTTGGCAAAATTGTAAAATGAGTTGGCAAATATTGAAATTTGACTTGGCAATTTTAAGTCCTCTCCCCCCTCAATAAAAAGTCTTAGCGATGGCCCTGGTGCAGTGTGATTTCATTTTTTGCTAAATTCATTAGAATTTGATTTATAAACGATTATTTTCTCAGGATGACCCTTTTTCTCGTTCCCAGATATCCCGCTTCGGAAAATTCGGTTCAAAACGTTCACTTTAAGGATATTTTCGAAAAAATTCTTTTCCACCTTCAACGGCTTGAAATTTTCTGATGCAATTTCAGACACATTTTTAAAAGTAGAAACATGAAACTTGCTGAGGTGATTTTTGAAGAGATGTATAAGGCGCTTTGTGATGTCATTTTACTCTCAATTCATTAGAATTTGATTTATAAACAATTATCTTCTCAGTATGACCCTTTTTCTCGTTCCCAGATATCCCGCTTCGGAAAAATCTGTTCAAAATGCCGTTTTTGATTGCTTTTTTTGCAATATTTTCTGTATTTATCAAAAAATTGACAATCACGGCACCTTGTGTACTTTCTAACTAAGACAATTTGCCAGTTTGATGCATATGAGAGCAAAAATGAATTTAAAAATAAATCGGAAATTAAGCAGTTTGAATCAAAATACAGCCTTAACAGCATTTGTTTGCAATATTTTCTATATTTATCAAAAAATTGACAATCACGGCACTTTATGTACTTTCTAAATAAGAGAATGTGAGAGTTTGATGCGTTTGGGAGCAAAAACGAATTTAAAAATAAATCAGAAAAAAAAAAAGTTTGAATTGAAATACACCTTTAAGCCCCACATTATTCGTAACTCACTACTTCAGGATTATTCTGAGACAGGAAAAAAAATTTTCTTTTTTTTCTTTTTTATTGCAATGCAGCAATTTTAAACACTAGGAACAACAGTGCAAAACTACCCGTTAGCAAAGCTAAATATATTGTAGCATCGATTTCGAAGGGACTTGGGCATTGTTCCAAACTCAAATTGGGCCATAAATTTTAAATTAGTGACGTTCACAAAATACCACTATGCTATTAAAAAACAAGTTGGTAGGAACATCGGATATCTATCTGTTCGATCTCGATTCTTTGAGACTTCTGGGCCTCAGAAAATGAACCGGAAATTGGGAGCAATAAAAAAAAAAGGGAGTCAAGCAGTCTGTGACAAAAGGCTAGTGGTCCCCAGGCAGAAGAAGGTATTTTTCCTTTAAAAACAAACAACCCGTGAATTATGGTCCCACCCACCGAGTTTTTGTGGGGGCTTGGCCATGGATGGGAAAGACTGGATGGGATGTTTCAATTTAAACTCCCTCTCGTTTTGCAACCCCTTTTGCAGGCAAAAAAAAAAAAAAAATCTCACCCTTCTCTAGAGAAAATGGTTGGGCGCTGGGAAGAAGAAGAAAAGTAAAAAATAAAATAAAATAAGTCGGAAATTACATATCAGACATAGTAAATGAGATGCGTTCGTACTTTAACGATGTTTTTAAAATATACAGTACTTCGGCTACAATACAGTGTCCGAAATCTTTTGTGTGTCCCTGTAAATAATAAATGATTTCTGTTATACAAGAATTAACTTGTAGTATTCCTCAGCAATGCATAACAATTTCATAAAATGTGAAATAGTTTAATATAATTAAAATGCACTCCAAACAATGTTTCCCCCTATACCATTATGTAATAAATATTTTTGCGTGGCTCTGTACATTAGTAAAAAAATATTCTTTGCACCACAGATTACAGAATATATATTTTAGTTAATTTTTCATAAATGCATATGAATTGTATAATTTTCGAAAGAGTGTAAAATCATTAAAATTCACTTTAAGGATGTATTCGAAAAAACGCTTTTCCACCTTCAACAGCTCGAAATTTTCCGATACATTTTCAGACATATTTTTAAAAGTGGAATCATGAAACTTGCTGAGGGGATTCTTTAAGGGACGTATGATGTGCCGTGTGATGCCTTTTTACGCTCCATACATTAGAATTTGAGTTATAAACAATTACCTTATTAGTACGACCCTTTTTTCGTTCCCAGATCTCCCGCTTGGGAAAAATCAGTTCGAAATGCGCTTTTGATTGCTTTTTTTTGCAATATTTTCTGCATTTATCAAAGAATTGACAATCACGGCACCTTGTGTACTTTCCAAATAAGAGATTTTGAAAGTTTGGTATATTTGAGAGCAATAATGAATTCAAAAATAAATCGGAAAATAAGCAGTTTGAATCGAAATACACCCTGAAACTACAGTCGAACCTCTATATAACGAAACTCCATACATCGAATTTCTCCATATAACGAATTTTTAGTAAGAACGGTCCCCTTTTCGCATAATTACATTAAAAACAGTCTCTATATAACGAAATATCTATCTCCATATAACGAATTTTTTCATAAATTGATCTTAATTTATTCAGTTTTAAAAAAGCTTCTAAATCATATGGAATCAATTTTCCATCACTTATTTTTAATTTATCTTTCAGTGGAGAGTTTTTTTTTTTTTTTTTTTTTTTTTTTTTTTTTTTTTTTATAAATATTACTTCTCTCCTTATTCTTTAAATCTAACAAGTTCATCCCACCTCCCACACACCTTTCAACATCCTTCTCAAAACACAGTCAATTGAATTGTTACACATATAAGAGAGGAATCAATGAGAGCACATAAGAGAGACCTTCAAATGGAGGAAAATATCAACTACAATTTTTCATTCCTTGCTAAAATTTGAGAATTTTTTTGAGAGCGTAACAATTGTAATTTTAAAATCAAAACAACAAAAAATTACAGATTTCTTCCTCTGAAATTTATGTAAGTCTTCCTTATTTGATTTTCATTAAGCTTTCAAATAAATGTCTTTTCTCTTTTTTGAAACTGCTTAAATAAGTAAGAAATAAAATGTTAGGTTAATATATACTTTTAAACATTTCAAATTCTTAATTAAAAAGATCAAAAATAATATTTGTTCAAAATTTACACATTAAATACTATTTTTAACATCATACTCTATACATCGAATTTCTCTATATAACGAATTTTTTACTGGAACGATGGATTTCGTTATATAGAGGCTCGACTGTATTTTTTCCCATTGACCGTAATGTGACGAAATAATTTTGATCGTCCTTGTAATTGAACTATACATCCGATTTTCATAAAATTTGAAATTACGCTACAAAATTTTGCAGTAATTACATAATTTAAATTTTAAACGATTCGGTCGGATAGTTTTTGCATTGATATATGCGGACGGACGGATTAAACGATGGCTATAGGTGCTACGTATTTACATAATTACGAACGCACCTAAAAAAAAGATATTTTTCTGAAACATTCATTCGCAGTCGTAATGCATGCGCAGTCGTAATGTAATTACATTAAAACAATGTTTTTATCATTAATACTACGTATTTTAAAATATCATGGCAAACTTGAATTTATGATTACATGATTTAACGGCACATTAAAATTATGATCAAGAAAAGACGTGGAAAAAATGTATATCTTTTTAACTATTTGGAAAATAGTTGTTAAATCTGAAGAACATCTGAATCATTTTATTGGTTGAACTCCGCAACTTATTTTATTTAATTCGTTTTCTGATTGGTCCATGTTTAAGGGTGTATTCGATTAGTTTCTTCATAAATATGTGTAAAATACATAGAATTCATTTAAGGCTGTATTCGAAAAAATGCTTTTCCGCCTTCAACGGCTCGAAATTTTCTGATGCAATTTCAGACACATTTTTAAAAGTAGAAACATGAAACTTGCTGAGGTGAATTTTGAAGAGACGTATAAGGTGCCGTGTGATGTCATTTCACTCTCAAATCATTAGAATTTGATTTATAAACAATTATCTTCTCAGTATGACCCGTTTTCTCGTTCCCGCTTCGGAAAAATCTGTTCAAAATGCCGTTTTTGATTGCTTTTTTTTTGCAATATTTTCTGCATTTATCAAAGAATTGACTATTATGGCACCTTGTGTACTTTCTAACTAAGACAATTTGGCAGTTTGATGCATATGAGAGCAAAAATGAAGTCAAAAGTAAATCGGAAAATAAGCAGTTTGAATCGAAATACACCCTTAATATTCAAAATTGAAATACTTCTATTGCCACGACGACAAAAAGAGTAATAAAAACTTTAAAAAAATTAATAATTTAAAAACAAATTGTGATAGAGAAAATAATCTTTTCCAGAGGAGGCTCAAAATGTTTTAGGTTGAGGACGATAAGCCCCCCCCCCCCTCCCTCCGGAGATACGGCCCTGGGGACTTCCTGTACTTTCGAGATCTGATTTTAGAAAACTTTTAAAACTTCTTCGATGAACTTAATCAAGAGAGAGGGGGGGGGGAGAATATAAAGAAGATTGTTAATAATCTCAGTTAACTAAACAAAATTCACAAAAAAAAAAAAAAGATTTTTTTATAGGGATTTTATTTCTATTTTTTATTTATTTATTTATTTATTTATTTATTTATTTATTTGTAAAGGAAGGAGAGGTGGTTGATGTATGAACTCTCAAATGAAAATTCATGTAATATGTTGATTTACTTACTGCACTGATTACAAGATCGCCGGCAATTGACTAGCATCCATTTCGGATTCTTCTTGCACTCTCCTAACTCAGCCCACCCCCGGCACTGACTGTCGGAATCCACACAAGTCTCTGAAAAAAATTTCATAGACAGAAATATTTTAGCAAATAAGACAAATTTTAAATTATTTACAAAATTTCGAGAGTTTCAATAGCATAAAGTTTATGAATAGTCTTTGAAAATGTCAATAAAAATACTATTAACTAAGTACTTTTATAAATATGTTATAGCTCTAGAAATGGAACTGATAAAACATTGTAAATATTTAATTTTTTATTCTTTTAATAAATAATACAAATTTTAAAGTATTTACAAAATTTGGAAGGTTTCAATAGCACAAAGCTTATTAAATATTCCTTGAAAATTTCAATAAAAATACTATTTACTAAGTACTTTTATAAATATGTTATACTTCTAGAAATGGAACTGATAAAGTATTGTAAATATTAAATTTTTTTGTTCTTTTAATAAATAATACAAATTTTAAAGTATTTACAAAATTTCGAGACTTTTATACTACAAAGCTTGTTAAATATGCTTTGGAAATTTCAATAAAAATACTGTTTACCAAATGCTTTTATAAATATGCTATGCTTCTAAAAATTGAACTGATAAAACATGGTAAATATTTAATTTTTTAATTTTAATAAATAATACAAATTTTAAAATATTTTATAAATTTCGAGATTTTCAAAAGTACAAAACTTATTAAATATTCTTTGGAAAATTCAATAAAAATATTATTTACTAGTGCTTTTATAAATGTGCTATAGCCCTAAAAATTGAACGGAAAAAATATTGTAAATATTTAAGTTATATTATAGTTTTTCTGAAATTTGGATGGCTTAGAAACGGTCATTGGAAAATTTCATTCGTGATTAAAATATAATTTTGTAGTTTATGAGCCCACACTAATCCCTCAGAAAGACCCGGATGATAATGTTAAGCCTATGGAGGCATTATTTTCAAACATCTTGGTCAAATTTTAATATTTTTACATGCTTTTTTTGCATTAGGACAGCTGAGGACGATCTACAACCTGGCTAGTTTTTACTTTTTTAATTTTGGTTTCAGATTTTCTTTAAAAAAATTACTTTATTTTTCGGAGCCGGTTTGAACCGGTTCAGAAATAAAAACTATCATAATATAAAATAAATATAACCAAAATGGAAAAAATAAAAACTAGCCCGGTTGTAGATCGTCCTCAGCTTATCTTGTGAGAAAAGAATCATGTAAAAATATTAAATTTTGAGCACGATATTTCAAAATAACGCCCCCATAGACTTAACATTATCACCCCGGTCTTTTTGCGTGACTCGAGTGGCGTCTTTTTTTTTTTTTTTTTTTTTTTTTTTTTTACAGTGCGATTTTATACAAATTGATGATGATAGAGTATTATTAATGCATTTCGTTCTGACTAGCTTTTTTAATTAGTCAAATATGGAATAAACAGTGGATAAAAAATGTACTATTTTGTATTAAAAATTACCTTTTAAAGCAGAATCGCATTGATATAATTTATTTATTTTTCTTATATCTGTTTTACTGAAACCGTTCCTTTGGCCTATGTAAGCATGCCTCTGCTTTGGTAGAATGGTGGGAGAGTTGTGGAACCTCGAAAATTCATAGACGCCATAGTGCATAATGGATCCGTAATCATAATGTTCTCCTAAATGATGAAGTCGACCGTCGGTGTACTTGGCAAAATTGTGAGTCTGACCTAAAAAAAAGTTAAATTGAAACAACAGCGTGCGTCTCAAGTAGTAATCAACAGTACCAAGTAATAATCAAGTACAATAGAACCCCGCTAATTCAGACCCCGTCAATCCGGATCGGTTTGGTGATATTTTTTTCACGTTTGAAAGGCGATTAACTAATTTCTATTACATTTTAATTCGATTTCATCGTCGTACTCTGAATAAAAAGAAACTTTTTCTGAAATCTTATCTGAAGAATACCTTAAGCTTTCTTATTTAAACTCTTATTTAAACTACACCCAACGAACTACTTACGCTCAAGCAGATGCGCGACCGTACGGCTCACAAAAGGTATGAAAAAGGTATGACTGTATGACTCGCAAAAACTGGCACAGCAGAAAAATACAAACATTTTTATTACATAGTAAACATTTTTACTGTCTGTAAATATTCAATAAGTTTAACATAAAGGTGATTTTCTGTAAGTATGCTTTATTTTATTTCATATTTTTTCTAATTCTCCGGATAATCTGGATTTTCAATAATCCGGATTTGGTCTGGTCCAATCAATCCGTATTTTCGGGGTTTTACTGCATTAATCAACAGTATGTGTAAATTAAGTCCTTTTTTGTTATGGTTTCAGAAAGGTAACAATAGTCAAATTAATAAGCAATAGTTTTAGACAAATGGAAAAGTTACATTGAAGGAAATATTTTAAAGGTGTATTCCAATCCAAACTGCTTATTTTCTGATTTATATTCATTTTTCATCTAAAAACATCAAAGTGGCAAATTCTCTTATTTAGAAACTACTCAATATGTCGTGTTTGTTGGTTTTTTGATAAATCAGAAAATGGTGCAAAAAATGCTATCAAAGTGGGTTTTTGAACCGAATTTTTTCGTAGCGGGAGATCTGGGAACGAAAAAAGGTTCGTACTGAGAAAATAACTATTTATAAATCAATTTCTAGTGAATTGAGCGAAAAATGAAACTACACGGCCTGTTATACACCTCTTCAAAAATAGCCTCAGCAACCTTCATGTTTCTATTTTTAAAAATGAGTCTGAAAATGTATCAGAAAATTTTGAGCTGTTGAGGGTGGAAAAATATTTTTTCGAAAGCACCCTTAAGGGTGTATTTCGATTCAAACGGCTTATTTTCCGATTTATTTTTTAATTCATTTTTGCCCTCAAATGCACCAAACTTTCAGAATCTCTTATTTGGAAAGTACACAAGGTGCCGTAATTGTCGATTCTTTGATAAATGCAGAAAATATTGCAAAAAAAAAGCAATCAAAAACGGCATTTCGAACTGATTTTTCCCAAGCGGTAGACTTGGGAATGAAAAAAAGGGTCATACTAATAAAATAATTGTTTATAACTCAAATTCTGATGAATAGAACGTAAAAAGACATCACACGGCACCTCAACCGTCCCTTCAAGAATCCCCTCAGCAAGTTTCACGTTCTACTTTTAAAAATATGTCTGAAATTGTATCGGAAAATTTCGAGCTGTTAGAGGTGGAAAAAGCGTTTTTTCGAATGGTAGGCGGAAAAAAGCGCCCCGGAAAAAAGCGTCACCGGAAAAATGCGTCCCTTTTTACAAATCACATATTTAAATAAGTCTGATAATAGTACACATGGTTAATCTTAGAATATAAACACTAGATTGAGACGGTTTTATGAAATTTGAGCGTCCTTGCTCTCTCGGGACTGAGATGGGCGAAGGTGGGGGGGGGGGGCTTTAAAAGTTATCTCAAAACCTGTTATTGCCTCAATGAAAAAAAATGTAGGATACGAAAAATAAAATAATAAACACTAGATACTTAAATGATTTTTTTAAATTCAGTTTCCCTTGTTCTTCTGTGGTGGTGGTTGGGAGGGGAGGAGGGGAAGAGGGCGATTGTCTACAAACTCTGAATCTATCTCTTACATTATTTTTTTTAATATTTATAATTTGATTATTTATAATTTAAATTATACATAATTAATTTATATATTATACAATTATTATTTTTATTATTATTATCAAATTACATATTAATATTTTATTACATTTTATATTATATATTTATACTTATATAATACATATTAATTAATTATTAATATATTAAAATAATATATTAATAGTAAATAATTAATAATATAATTAATAAATTAATAATAATAATAATAATTAATAATAATAAATAATAAATAATTTATAATAAATAAATAATAAATTAATAATACATAATTATAAATTAAATATAAAATTAAATAAAAAAATTAAAAAGAATGTACAAATAAATATTATTAAATATTAAAAATTATACTCATTAACAAAAATTTATTTAAAAATGATAATACTTTATTAACTCATAGTAATATCAACTCATATATATATTTTTCATTCAGCCACCTTTGTTCTTCTGTGGGGGCGTGGGGAGGGGTGAGCCTACAAACTCCAAATCTATCACTGCTTTAGACGAGAACATTTTTTCGGAATGTTTTCTAGAATTTAGGGAAAAAAGTGACTGGAAAAACAAGATCGCAAAAAGTGATCAGAAAAAAGTGGCAAGGAATTGATAAATATTGAACTTGTGGATAAATAAATAATAAAAACTAAAGTGGCAACAAATGTCTCATTTATATCATTCTCGTAGGACAGCGGTTCCCAACCTTTGATACGCGGACCCTTGGGGATACGTAGCGAGATTGCTGGAGGTATATGATAATAGTATCAGTAATGGCGGATGATAAAATATCATTTTTTAAATTAATTCTTGTTTATGTGTAGATTTTTTAATATTTAATTTTATATATTTATACACTTATTTTTATTATGTCCTATAAGTTAATAAAATATTATCATTTTTAAAATTAATTCTTGTTGATGAAACTAGATTTTTTAATATTTAATTTTATTTATTAATACATTTGTTTTTATTGATTTACTATGAGTTAATAAAATATTATCATTTTTAAATAAAATTTTGTTAATAAGTATAATTTTTAATAATTAATTACATTTATTTTTAATTTTATATTTAATTTATATTTATGTATTATTAATTTATTACTTATTTATTATAAATTATTTGTTCTGTATTATTATTATATTATATTAATATATTTATTATTATATATTATGTTATATATTATATAAATATATAAATGTAATATAAAATATAATAAAATATTAATATGTAATTTTATAATAAAAATAACCAAATTATAAATAATATTAAAAAAATAAATATAAGAGATATATTCAAAAGTTTGTAGACACCCTCCCCCCTCCCTCACTCCACAGGAGAACAAGGGAGACTGAATTTTAAAAAATCATTTAAGTACCTAGTGTTTATTATCTAATTCTTCGTACCTTGCAATTTTTTTTTTCATTAAAGCAATGACAGGTTTTGAGATAACTTTTAAAGCCCCCCCCCCCCCCTGCCCATCTGAGTCTCGATAGAGCAAAGACTTAAATTTCATAAAACCGTCACAATCTAGTGTTTATATTCTAAGATTAACCATATGTACTATTATCAGACTTATTTAAATATGTGATTTGTAAAAAGGGACGCTTTTTTCCGGGGCGCTTTTTTCCGGGGACGCTTTTTTCCGGGGACGCTTTTTTCCGGGGCGCTTTTTTCCGGTGCGCTTTTTTCCGGTACGCTTTTTTCCGTGATTCTTTTCGAATACACCCTTAATTCGTTGCAACTCGAAAGAGTGAAAAAGAACTTGATCCACTTCAGTTGAAAATCGGGTACGAAAATGCAACTGGTTTGCCAAGTCATATCTTGGTGGAAAACACTTTAATATCCGATTTTATGGGTTAATTTTATGGGTGTATTTTATGATAAGTTTAACATTGTGTTTTCCTGCCTTTCTTTTCATACTTTTGGGTGCATAAAAATACATTGATAAACCTACCAGTTAACCACAAAAGAAATTAAATGTGAAAAAATAATAAAGAATAAGGCAGCATACAAGTTCCCTACTCAACATCGCGAAACTTGCTGACACATTTTATGATTCATTTTCTAAACATAAAGGCATAAAATACGCAAGCATGACTATTGAAACAATTTAAAATCGAATAACTTTTTTATTTTTTGAAAAATAAGTCATTCATGGAGTTAAAAGCGATTCTTGTCACGCGACGACAAGTTTTTCGGCTTTCTTAATCTGTCGCGTCGGGAATGCAATTAAAAACCAAGTTTAACACTACTTTATGAAAGATTTTCAGCCTTTACCAAATGTGTTTCTAAACAAAAATGAATTCATAAATGTGTTAGAAAGTTGCTCTTTCCGATTTGAGATCAGCCATAACATCAATATTATCTTTAAAAAAAAGAAACGAAAATAAAAAGAGAAGAAAAACAAGTTGGAAATTGCACGTGAAGCGTAGCAAATGAGGTGCGTTCGTACGATAACGGAGTTTTAAAAATACTCAGCTATATTATAAATATTCATTTAATCTTGCTGTTAAAATAGACAGTACTTCGGATACAGTATAGTGGTCAAAATCTTTTTTGTGTTCCTGTAAATATACAGGAAGTAACTTTTATTGGACCTCAGCAACGTATATCAAATTCATAAAATGTGAAATACTTTAATATAGTTAAACACGCCCCAGGCAATGTTTCCCCGTATAGCATTATGTTGTGGAATACTTTTAAAGGCAATGTAATTTAATAATAAATATTCTTTGCATCACAGATTGTACAGAATGTATATTTATACTTCATAGGTTCATGTCAATTTTATTATGTTCGAATGAGTGTAACACCATTAAAATGCATTTGAAACTTTTTTCCCCATTGACCGTAATGTAACGGAATCCTTTTGATTGACCCTGTAATCGATCTATTCATCCGATTTTCATAAAATTTGAAATGACTCAACAAAATTATGTAATAATTTCTCGGGTATGCTAATCGCATGCTCGGGCCGAATCGTTCGAAATTTAAAATACATAAAATTATGTAATAATTATGTATTTTAAATTTCGAACGATTCGGTTGGGTTGTTTTTGCGTTGTTATATGCCGATAGATAGACGGACGGACTGAACGACAACTATAGGTGCTTCGTATTTACATAATTACGAACGCACCTAAAAAGAAAGATTATACATTACGCATAGACTAAAGAGACGGCGAGAAAAAAAAAATTATATAGCACTCAAAACCCCAGTCGATAAAAACTCCATTTTGACAAAATTCTTTTAAAAACGAATCTTAAATATTTCAAGCTTAATTTATTTTTCGATAATATAATTTTTATTATAAAGTTATTCAGCGCTATTCTTTTGAAAAGCGAAGTGTGACCAAAATAAAAAAAATGTATCATAAGTTTGTATTTTGAGTACCACTCACTACCTTGCAAAATTTAATCGCTAAGGCAGGAGACGATTATTCCGATTAGTAAATACACAAATTAAAATATCTTTATTTACTACCTCTGACAATAAATTTCGGTGAATGAATTCAGAACAACCGATCTGGCAACACTGGGGAAACAAAACGCTGCACCTGTATAAAGGCAAATGTTGATCATCTCCCCCCACCTTTGTTTAAATGAGCGTCGTTTATGTTCTGTGTAAGAGGTGCTTTAAGAAGTACTTGTCAGAGTGTTGGTTCTTAACTCAGAACAGGAAAATGAATGAACAAAAAATCAGTTTAAAGTTTGTTTTTAAGCTTTGCAAGACACCGAAAGAAATTCATGAGGGGTGGCGCAAATTGAACATTCACTATACTCGCCAGATCTCAGTCCTCCAGTCTTCTTCCTATTTTTACCACTCAAACTCTCTTTGAAAGAGATTTGACCATAGTGCTGACATCCAACGAAACGTGACGAAGCTTTTGAACTCCATCCCAAAAGAAGACTTCTTGAGAATTTCCCAGGTCATGTATAGCAGATCTCAGCGGTGCATAGTTATGGGAGATGACTATTTTGAAGGATGGTATGATAACTTTCGTTAATATTTCATCTACATTAATGTTACAGGACTATTCACCGAACTTTATTGTCAGAGGTAGTATTTCATAAAATGTTAGTTAGAAACACCTAGTTTTAAAAGAAGGCATAAATTCATGTAATATGTTTTATTCATTCGTTTATATTTATTTATTAGTATTTATGAAACTGTAATCCGTCAATTCTAAGAATAGAGAATCAATTTTAAAATAATTGAAATACTTTTTCAAGTTTTATAAAAGGCAGTTTAGATATCACCTCTCTCTATAAAATATAGCTAATATTAAAAAATTAAACTTAGTAAACATAAAATGACATTAAAAAAAAAAGAATGTTTGTAAAATGACCGTTTTCAATTTAAGTTAAAAAGACAAACTGTTTCAACTGAATTATGTCAATAAAACTGCGCAAGCACTTACATGTTTATGTATTCATTGAAATGCTTAAATACAATTGCCTAACGTATTTAAAAAATACTAATTTTAAACTAATATTTATTATGAATTAAATCACAAACTTTTAAATTATTTTTATTTTAAATATTTTATAAATTTATAATTAAATTATATAAATTAATAACTTAAGATATTTTATAATCTTGAAATTTTTGATCAAATTTAAATTACATTATGTATTTAAGCGAATAAAATATCATGATTTTATATTTTTTTCAACTATATTCTACGTCTCCCTCTTAATAAAAGATATCTATATTTAATGGACAAAATAACTGCTCGCATAAGTATCGCTTTCCCTTATTGGGAGGTTTTACATTATTCAACAATTTTTCATGCGGAAGCCATACAAATATGCAAATTTCAGTTTAAAAAAAAATAGTTTCATCTCTTAAACCAGTAATTTGATAAAGTATTTAATCAAACCTCTTTTAAATAAATCCGGCATGAAACCCCTAAATTTAAATTTCCAAAATACCTTCTTGAATGTTTTCCCATATGATAGTGACAAAGTCATCCCTGTCGGCCCGGCTTTGCTCATGCCAAAATCCTATAGCGTGCATCAGTTCGTGTATGACTATCCCGACGTACATGCAGCCATCACCCAAGGAAAGAAACTGCAGACCGCCATCTCTTCCAATCATCGAAAAGCAACTGAAAGAAAAAAAGGAAACTATATAAACCAAATATAAAATGTATGACGGAATTAAATTTTCGCCTTGCTTTTAACATAAAATGTATAATATGAACTTAAAAATGTTCAGGCTTACTTAAAAGGCGTCAGAGAATATTTTCTTACTCGTCCATTTTTCATAACAAAATCTTATGTTTGTATTTATAAAAGAAAATATTCTCTGAGGAAGAACCTGTTTAAAGGTTTGAAAGTACTAAGGTTAAAAAAATAATAATAACTTTTAGCATCTATAGTTGATTATTTAATTGCCTTTTAAGTAAGCCTAAACATTTTAAAGTTCATATTATACATTCTATATACACCACTTATTAATAAATCAGCAAATTTTACGTTTCAGTTGAAAAAAAAAAAATAATAATAATAATAATATTATTATTTATTTAAACCCTTCCTGCACAATTTTTTTTATTTTTATATAAAAAAAAATTGAAATCTGTATATCGGTTTAACAATGGAAAAAATAGTAATAAAAAATTAAATTAAAAATTTTCAATTAAAATTTGATGTTTTATGGCGTGCATCCTATATACAGAATTAGAGTTTATAAATTTTGTATTGCTTGATTTTGCAGCTAAATGGGCTTAAAATAATTACTTTTATCTGCTAAATAATCTGAAACTCTCTTATATTAATGTTTTTAAGTATTCAGTAAAAATAATAAAAGTAAATTTTGCCTTAATAGCTTGATCGAAATTGTTTTTGTTTCCGTAAAACAAATTCTTATTTCACTGTCAAATACAGCCATCTGGCATGAACAAAATAAGTGTTATTACATTCTTTGGACTGTTCTTGGTCAGTTACAACGATCATATTGGCCTAATTCATGGCACATAATGGGAATTATAGTGTTTTACTTACCCATCATACGTAGTATAGAGTAAGTCTTGCAATCGTTTTGAAAATCGAAAAAAAAAAATTGACGGATTTACACATTTTAGATAGTGGAGATTCCGAAAAACCTATTTTTAGAAAAAAAAAATTGCCGTCTGTCCGTATGTCTGCCTGTCTGTCTGCCTGTTTCTATGTATGTCTGTCTGCCTGTCTGTCTGTTTCTATGTATGTCTGTAAACACTCTATCTCCCGAACAAATTGAGATAGAGATTTGAAATTCGGTGTGTACTTAGTATATAAGTTTCGAACGAAGTCTATTTAATATTAATAACCTCGATTATTCGGAACTATTTATTTCGGACTCTCGAAAAATTCATTCTGATGAAAGGTAAATAAAGATTTTCGAAATGTTTTATTTCAAGGAGTGACGTAAAAGACAATAAAATAACTCAAATTTTGCATAAAGAACGAAGTCGATCGGATTATTAGTTGCCGAGATACGTGTAATCTTTTTTTCCACATTCTTCGATTTTTCATAACTTTATATTTCATTCAAATTTCAATTTAGAGACATATTTTAATTGGAAATGTGATGCTTAATCCGACGCAATAAATTGTTAGTTAATACGATTATTATTTTTGGAGTTATAAGGATGTTTCTTTTACGTAATCCTGTACAACTTGAGTAGTTTGGCGTTTTATATAATTTGTCGAAATTGGCTCATCAGCAAATTCATTAATAGAGCATTACTATGTATATTAAAACTATTTAAATATGCGTTTAAATTTTGTTTTGGATTTGCGATGCATTTTATAAATAGTTTACATGCGTTTTATTTTCACATTTTATATTATGCATATCCATGGTGGGTGGGTATTATGGTGGCGCCCCCAACGACTAGTTTAGGTATGTGCCAGATGTGGCACTGGCTACAGTGAAAGCTTAAATATTTACTTTTTAACCGATCTTCTTATCCGATTTCTTTTTAATTACATACAATTTGATTAAATATATATATTTTTTATGAACGTCCACACACAACTTTTGAATCGATGCTCGAATTTTGATGTATTTTTTTTCTTTTATTACCCCCCCCCCCCTCCTTCTAGCTTCTTCGTTGGTAAGTTTTGCAAATAAACTTGAAAACATATATCATCAGAATATTAATTCGTATTTTAATGCAATTTTGGAAAAGCAGTCTACAATTATATATCTAATATCAATTTTATCCTTTTTTATAAAAAAAAAAAAAAGAAAAAAAAAAAAAAGAAAAGAAAAGAAAAGAAATTGCACGAATTGGACACTGCACGTGAAATGTAGCAAATGAGGTGTATTCGTACGATAACGAAGTTTTTAAAATATCACTTTCATATATCAATCTCATAAAATTGTAAATAGTTATAATTACAATTAAAATGCGCACCAAACAATGTTCTCCCTATATCACTATGTAATAGAATACTTTTGTGTGGCCTTTTAAATCAATAACAAATGTTCTTTGCACCACAGATTATGCAAAATATATATTATAATACGTACTTTATAGATGCATATCAGTTTTATTATGTTCGAATGAGTGTTAACACCATTAAAATGCATTTGAAATATTTTTTCCCCCATTGACCGTAATGTAAATCTTGATTGTCGCTGTAATTGAACTATGCATCCGATTTTGATAACATTTGAAACGAATCAACAATTTTATCTAATAATTATGTATTTTAAATTTCAAACGACTAAAATGCATTTGAAACTTTTTTCCCCATTGACCGTAATGTAATGGAATACTTTTGATTGTCACTATAATTGATCTATACATCCGATTTTCATAAAAATTGAAATTACTCCACAAAATTATCTAATGCTCATACATTTTAAATTTCAAATGATTCGGTTGTGTATTTTTTCCGCTGTTATATGCGGACAGACGGACGGACGGACTGAACGACAACTATAGGTGCTACGTATTTACATAATTACGAACGCACCTAAAAAAATGAACACATCTGGCTGACTTATAAATACGACAGACAGTGTGATTGAATTCTAACAAAATTTACTTATTACTAAATTAATAAAGTTCGGTGCATAAAGAAATAAATGTCATGACGAATTTAAAGGTGATGTATTCGAAAAAATATTTTTCCACATTCAACAGCTCTAAACTTTCTGAGACATTTTAAGACTCATTTTTAAAAGTAAAAACATGAACTTGCTGAGGTGATTTTTGAAGAAGTGTATTAAGATGCCGTGTGATTTCATTTGTAACTCAATTCATTAGAATTTGATTTTAAAACAATTATTTTCTCAGTATGACCTTTTTTTTTCAGTCCCCAGATCTCCCGCTTCTGAAAAAACAGTTCAAAACGCCAACTTCGACAGCCTTTTTTTTTTTATATATTTTTGCATTTATTAAAAAATTGACAACCATGGCACATCGTGTAGTTTCCAAATAAGGGAATTTGCCAATTTCATGCGTCTGAGAGCAAAAATGAATTTAAAAATAAATCAGAAAATAAGCAGATTGGATTAGAATACACCTTTTTAACTGTCACAAAAATTTCGACTTCCTCATTTGAACAAGTGCATTTTACTTTCCAAAGTTTAAACATTCAATTAAAAAAAAAGAAAGAAAAAAAAACTTTTTTTTTTTTATTTTAAATTCACAAAGTGGCATTACATTCTAATTAGATATCTAACTAAAGTTATTACTTCGGAACTTCCGTAGCCTGAAATATTGACATTATCTAAAACAATGTTTCTTTCTCGATACTTATATTCAAAAGGTGCGTTTATCGCCTAATAATAGCTATTACATTATCTATGTGATTGGTAATTTGCCAGCATATGTAAACAAGGCTAATCAGACATTTTTTTTTCCCGGGTTAACAAACTTGTTTTTGTTTGATTTACCTATAAACAACCCATTCAATTCTTATAAAAGGAAAGGAAAATTTTTTTTTATTACATTTAAGCATATTTTAAATTGGAATGCAATGAAACTTCCATAACACGACATCCCCGAGTATCAAGATACATGTCGAGTTAGCGAGGCTCGTTCTTTGTTCGACAACATGATTTCAAGTTTTAAAAAAAATTCTGTAAAACTTGGGAAAACGGAATAAATCTAGAACAGAATTTTGTCTTAAATGGAATAATTTCACAGTCCAAATGAAAGGGCTATCGTAGTATTCCACCCGTTAGTACGGTAGCCTGTCTGAAATGAAATATATTTCGGTCTCAAGCGATTCCGTTTTTCGCAGATTTTACTTACATTATAAAGACTCTTAATGATTCATTTGATTGGGAAAAGTAAAGCATGTAAATAATTTTCAGAAAATAAAGTCCAAAACTGATTTTACTCAGAAGTTTTTTGATTATTATTTATATATTTATAAAAATATACAACAATTGAAAACGACAGAAAAACAAAGCATAAAAAAATGTTAAAATTAGATAAAATTAAATTAAACAATTTAGCAAAAATCAAATTTAACCTTCTCATGCACAAATTATTTTTCATTATTCGCAAAAAACCTTTTTTTGTGATAAATGAGGATTCAATATAAAATAATATTATTATTGTGTTGCATGCTTAAATAAATATACATATACATATATACATACATATATATATATATATATATATATAATTATATATATATATATATATATATATATATATATATATATATATATATATACGCTTAATAATACAACAATTATCTGTCCTTCTTTGAGGCTCGTATGCAAGAGAAGGTTAAATTAAAGTTCACACTCACAGTCAGTATTGAAAGCAACAATTAATTGGTACTTAATAGCAACAATTCTTTCATATCAACTTGTATTTAGTAGAAACTGTGGTTGATTTTTATCTTTGTATGTGTTATCTCAAAACAATATATATAGTGCACGTTGGTAAAAATAATTAATGTGCAGTCAGATTATTTATTTTTCATATTTATGTATTCATTATTCCTCTAATATCTACCTGCTTTTATTAAACAATAATTAAACGACGTAAATCTTATTTTTTGTGATTAGAATGCAAACGATTTAAATATAGGGCCATTCCATGAAAAAAAGGTAAATTGATAGTCATTTTAAAAAGTTTGTGTAAATAAATATGTTTGGTATTTTCTGAATGGTAACATGTCAAATTTTATGTTTTGAGTAAAAATTTAAAGACTTTTGTGGATTGGTAACACAACAGTTTAAAGATGGCGTGCATGTGCAAGCAAGTATATTGAATTTTATAATGAATTTTGAGTGAGTTTTTTTAAGAAAGAAAATCCATTGAAACTTTTGAAATCAACATTTTAAGTAAGTCTAATATTAATTCTTTTTATTTCACTAAACTTAAAAATCTAGGATAATTTCAAATAATTATTACAGCACTAGCACACACAAAAAGCTTTGTTTCTGTGTCCCACACGTGACACAAAAGATGAATTTTTTAAATTAGGAGAAAAAAGGAACTCATTTATTTTGTTTAATTGGCATTTCTAAAGCAGTTTAGTGTAGCACACTTATCCTATGCTAGTTAAAAATTTGAGCCAAATTTTTATTTGGAGAAAAATATAAAAACAAAATTGTCCTGCACGTGACACCATATGAGCAAGACGATTATTTTTGTTTTCTGAATGCTAAACAGAGATTTATTATAGCATAGGTTTAACAGTTTAATGATTATTTTGTCCAAAGAACATATTCTATGTAACTTAAACGAAATTAAGATTTTTTTAAAACATTTTTTATGATAGTTCCATTTTTTTCTTTTTTTATGTGATGCTAATATTTTTTATTTCTATTTTTTTATAAATTTATTTTATTAAAATTTGAACACTTTGATGATTATTTTTATTATAAGAACATATTGTTTTCTAGTAAGAATTGATCTACTTAATTTATAGGGTTTTTTTTCTATATAATAAAAAGAGTCATGTGTTTAAGAACTTGTTATTATTCTGCAGAAAATAAATAATAAAACTGCTTATTTATATTCTGTTTTTCTAAGTTAAAATAGAATTTTAAAGTTCAATGTTTCTATGAAATTAAGTAATTTTGGACAAAAGCATTTATAATTGATAAAGTTTGTTATTTATGTAGCAGAAATGGAAAGATCTAAGTCTACTAGTGTTGGAAGAATGAAAAAGATAAGGGAGAAAATGGTGCTATGAATCCTCCAGGAGCAATTATATTAAACATCTCTTTAGAAACAGCTACTTATTTTAAGATGAGTGAATGGGTAATTGTAAAAGATGATGGCATTAATTATCCTAGTGAAATTATTACAAGCACCAATCATGATAGTATTGAAGTGTCTGTCATAATAAAGAGTGGTAAATTCTACAAGTGGCCACAGTATCCAGATTAAATTCTATATTCATTTAAAGATGTGGTAAAGAAAATATCAACTTCCACTGTAACAAAAAATAGAGGTTGTTTCAAATTTATGGAAAACTTTTGAGTTTATGTTTATACATTTACTTTATTTTATGTTTAAAAATATCAATTTGAACATTTATTTGGTACAAAAAAAAAAAAAAAAAAGTTAAAATAAATATTTTTGTATTGTAAAATGTATAATATGTATTTTGTTTTTTGTATTCCTTTATTTTCTGATTTTTGAAAAGGTTACTTGAATGATATTTGCAAATGTCCCACACGTGACAACCGTGTCCCGCACGTGACACTATACGTTATATATTTTTTAGCAGTTTAAAAATTTATTTTTCAAAAAATGATGTTTATTTCATGAACATTAGACCTTTAGCTTCTAATACATATTTTTTCTTTTGAAATTGCAAAACTAGTAGAGCAGAAATGCTAGCTGGATCATAGAGCAAATTACAAGTGGTTGACTTCAGATGTCCTGCACGTGACGCATGCAAATTATTTAATAACTAAATCATAAAACCATTTAGGAAAAATCTGTCTCTGCCTGAGATATTGTTATACCAAATATAAGCTTACGAAAATGTGTTTATTCCTGTTTCTGAAGAATTTTAAGCCTTATAACACAATTTTGGTGGAGTTATGGTGTCTGATTGTCCCGCACGTGACAGTGGAATGGCCCTATATAACATTGCGACAGTAAAATTGATTTTATATAATCTAATCAATATAGGTATGTACTTATATTTGATGTATTGAAAGTCAAAAATGAAAACTAAAATTAAATTTTGTGGTTGTATGTCTTTACGCAACAGTTCTAAAATTCGTTTTTCAATACATGTTGAATATTTTTAATGCAATTTAATAAAGTGTTTTTTTTTTTTTTTTTTTTTTTTTTTTTGGCATTACAATTAATAATGGAATACATTAATCACTTTGTACTGAAGTAATTCTGAACAGTTGATTTTAATCGAATAAATTTGAAAACTAATGTGATGTATGGAATACCGATAAAAATTATTAAACGTTTAAGTATAGTAAAACTCATAACTCTCTTCAACTAGTCGAATGTGTCAATCCCAAAACTATCTTCTATCTCATGTATGTTAATACTTCAAAATTCGCTATCAGATACCTAAATTAAACGGCCATTTATAACGATCACAAGGATTCTAAATATATGAAATGGATTAGTTTCTGAGATATGATATGACTATCGCTAAATCCTGCAAAATGTAGAATTGCATCACCCC
The DNA here is from genome assembly GCA_964019185.1 of Maratus speculifer. Taxonomy (NCBI): domain Eukaryota; kingdom Metazoa; phylum Arthropoda; class Arachnida; order Araneae; family Salticidae; genus Maratus; species Maratus speculifer. Next base: position 134,971,958 of record OZ025291.1, read on the forward strand.
CTGTTGGATGATTTATGCCAACACCCAGGGCCGGCGCCAGGGGGAGGCAAGTGAGGCAGCCGCCTCAGGGCGCACCATAAAAGGGCGGTATTTGTTTCGCATATTTCAACAGGTAAAATATACCAAAATATGAGTAAATACATCAACTAATGGCAATTTACGAAATTTTTTTTAAAAGTTTTGTTTTGACAATAAAAATGAAGATCCGATATCCCCGCTTGAAAAAAGTAATTTTAAGGTGTTTGGGGAGGAAGGGAGAGGCGCATTTTTACTTTGGTGGAGATTTTTTTTTTTTTTTTTTTTTTTTTTTTTTTTCTTTTGCAGCTAAATCGTAGTACCGTTTACTATGCATTTTTTTTTTAATTCGGAATCAAATGACACTTCCGAAAATCGATGGATTTAATATTACAAAGTTAACCCCTTGAAGGGCACCGGTATATTATACATACCACTTAATTTTAATTCTTTTATGCCACATTGGCACTGGAATTTTAGTATTAACATTTGCTTCTTACAATGTACGCGAAAAACATCTTTTATTTTCTATCATATAAATTTGTTTGAGAATTCCGGTGTCAATCAATCATTTGAACATTTTATGAACATAAATGCTTTGCCCCTCAAGAGGTTAAGAAGTTTTATGAACGGTTTTATTAATAAAAAATTATTAATACATGGATATTTTGACAACTTTACTAACCTTGAAGAAATTTGATGATCTTGATTTTGATTATAATTGTTTTGAGGACGTTTCAAGAGGTATTGTTTTATATGATATAAAGAAAATGTTTCGAACATAAAATAAAAATGACAAAGCTGTGCTCAATACTAAAACATAACTTTCGACATTTTATATTTATAAAACCTATTATAACTTTTATAAAGAATGATCGTATGAACTTGCGAATGATGTTATTTGATAAAGAATTTGAAAATACATAACAAATGATACCCACTCCACCTAATTTTAAAAAGTTAAAGAATCCCCATCCTTTACACAAAGCGACATTCTTTACACAAAAATATCAATTCATAGGAACATAGGAAACACTTAAACATAGGAAATTTTGTCCTCCGCGATTTTTGAAGTGTCTGCAATTTTCAATGCAGTATCTTTTTTTTTTTTTTTTTTTTTTTTTTTTTTTTTTTGAGGCGAGGGGGGGGGGGGGGGGGGGGGGGTCCGTGATTTTTTGATTTTCATTAAAAAAATATTTTTTTTTTTTTCAAACATTTAGCCTTATATTATATTAAGGTGTCCAGGGTTAATAACACCACGTTAAGGTTCTACCAATTTTCAAGGCTTGATTTAAGATATATTTTCAAAAAAGTATGTGGGATTTGATGTAGCAGTTTATTGACTTTTTAATACTTCGCTATTTTTATTGCGATTTTGATGCTTGTGCTATGTTTTGATGGAGCCGGAAACGCAGGCTCTGTGAGGTCAGCTGCGTGAATTAATTAAATTATTTTAGCAAATGAAAATGTAATTGTTTTTTATATGTATTAGGATGACATAAAAAACGATTTTCACACACAAAAAAATTAAAAAATGTGAACTTATTAATGAATTAAATATTCATTGTTGATAGTTTTTTTTTTTAAGTAATATTGTTACTGTAAAATTAGATCTTCATGTTGAATGTGTCAAATTAAACTTTAAATGATAATGCAATTGTATCTTCATGAAATTACTTTTCTATTTAATATCAATAATATATTGTGAAGTTTTCTGCAATAAGTTTGTATATTTATTTTTATTTTTTTTCGCTTTATAATATTGATTTCGGCATTATAATGTATGACTTCGCCAAAGCTAAATCAAGAGAAATTACTCACTTCTTGAACTTTTGTCGTATTTTTAATAGATGTTTTCTTATTAATATCACCAATATGCAATTTTGTTTTGTATGTACATGATTTTAAAAAGATAAATAACTCGTTAGACAATATCATTATTTTTCTGTTTAAAATCATACACAGATTTTGTGTGCAATTTGATTGATTTTAAATGCTATACACATTTTGTCTCAGTAATATTTATTTTTAAAGCATTCTTTACTTGTTGTAATAGGATTTCTTCTTAATATTCATAACGTTCAGGATCTTTCGAAAGGCGAAACAAGGCAAAAGAGATTTTGAAGTGTTATTGATATTTTTTATGTCAGACTTTCTAGCCCTTTTAATATTTTTCAACACTAGTAGAATATGATTTATTAATTTAATTTAAAGTTAGCTGATATTATTTTTAAAAAGATGCAAAAATAAATTAATAAAATAATAAATAAATAATTCAGGTTAATTATTTTAAATTTCTTAAATGTAAATGCATTTTACATTATATTTATGAAAATAAATTATAGTTATTATATTAATTTATTTATTTTTAAAAAAAGTTCGAGCAGTAATTTTAAAAAATGACGTCATAGGGGCGGCAAAATAACGCTCGCCTCAGGCGGCAAAATGTCTAGCGCCGGTCCTGCCATCACCTTATCAATAATAACTTATGCCAATGTCTAACTGAATCCGAAGTTTGATGAAAATCCGTGCATTCGTTTTTGAGATAGAGCTATTGTGAAAAGTCGCAACAAATCCAGCATAGTATCGAAACCTATTGGGCAATTAACAGCAAATTAGAAACAACTTGAATCAGCATCTAACTGAATCTGAAGATAGATGAAAATTCGTGCATCAATTCTTAAAATAGAGTTTTTACGGAAATCGTGAAAAATGCAAAATAACAGCGCCATCTAATGGGCGATCAACATGAAAATCTAATAAACACCAACTTCTGCCAAGGGCTAACTGAATCTGAAGTTTGATGAACATCCGTGCATTAAATCTTGAAGTGAAAATCCATGCATTAGCTCTTGAGATAGAGCTATTGCAGAAATCGCGAAAAATGCAGCAAAGCAGTACTATCTGTCGAGCGATTTACATCCGAAAACTAATTTTAATTTAAAATATGCAAGTAAATAGATGGCAATAGAAGGAGAGTTGATATTCATTTTGTACAAGCCCGCGTCTTTTTTTTACCTTTTAGAAAGTTCAGAATATGATTTGCCAATTTTTAGAAAACGTCTGACTGTGAGTCTGTTTGACTCTATGTGACACAAATTTTGTGGGCACTCTATCTCAAGAACTAATCCATGAAATTTATTAAAAGTTTAGATTCTGTGAAACCTACATATAAATTGATGCTGATTAGTTTTTGGTGATAAATGTACAACAGTTGGTGCTTCTATGCTGCATTTTTCACGATTTCCACAATAACTCTGTCTCAAGAATCAATAACCAAACTTCAGATTCAGTTAGACGTTGACAAAAATTGTGTCAGGTTAGGTTTTGGTGTAAATCGCCGAACAGATGGCGCTGTTATGTTGAATTTTTTCCAATTTTTTCGGTAGTCATAGCTATATCTCAAACTAATTCACGAAATTTAATACTCAAACTTCATACTCTGTTGCACTTTCATATAAATGTATCTTCAATAGTTTTTGTTGTACATTGTCTAATAGGAGTCGCTTTTATGCTCGGAAGTAAATATTAAAAAGAAAGAAAAAATCTTATTATTTTTCTCAAAATTAGGTTGCACTTACCCGTCTTTTCTCGTAATGAATACATAATCATATTCATTTGCCCTGGGTCGAAATCTTATGCAAGTACGCTTGTGAAATTCCTCCATAGCTCGTGCAATAATAGCCCGTTCTTCGCCGTCTAAAATAGCAATGAATTTTATGTTAAAATCATGGTACTATTTTTTTTTAAATATTTCTCATTTTGTTTCAAATTTATTCCCTTTTTACAACAACACGTGCATTTTTATACAGAAGAGTAGAAATCAATTCGGGCATTTGTACGAACTTTCTATTGAATGACATTTCATTGAAATTTTTTAGGACGTGCTAGAAAAAATGATTTTTTTTTTTTTTATCTTTGGTGATGTATAAAGAAATTGATTGAACATCTAATTCAGTCACGAACGCATTTCGATTGAGGAGGAAGAGTTAGTTAACAAGTTTAATAAGAACGTTATTTTTAGAAAATAACTGAAATTCATCTCCTTATTTCGCCGATATACCTTTCTCAAATTTTATGATAGTCAACTGAGGTTTTAAAAATAATTTGTCATAATATACTTGGCGACTAAGTTATCAAAATTAATTTTTTTCGGTGTTTTAAAATATCAATCAATCTTCACATAAATTTAACTTTAAATAAATATATAATTAATATGATTCTTTTTATCATAAATTTTAACTCAATTCAAGTAAATACTTTGTTTTTATAAAATGTTGCGTTGAGCAAAACAAAATTACGTAAATAGGTAAGCTTAAATAAAAAAGGTAAATTTATCTCAAACTGTAGAAAGGTTATTTTAAAACAAAATAATGTATAATTTTGAACTAATTTTACTAAGATATTTTGTCTCGTATTTACTGACTTCAATTGTTAATATCGGTGAACTGTTTTGAAATTGGAATCAATTTTCGTATTTGCCAGGTGCTCCCCTAACATCAACCACATTTCAAAAAATGAAAAATGAATGAATGAATTAATTGATTAATTTTTTTTAATGACAGATTGTCGTATTGTAGTGTGGTTTGCACCCTAAGACTTCACAAACTATTGGAAGTTTTGTGGCTAAAGTAAACAAATAGTTTTTACTTTTAAAAAATAATAATTTTCGGTCATGGCAATAGAAATTTTTATCCGATATTTTAAAATATCAATCGATCTTCACATAAATATAACTTTAAATAAATATATAACTAATATAATACTTTACACCATAAATTTTAACTCAATTCAAATAAATACTTGATTTTTATAGAAATATTGCGTGGAGCAAGACAAAAAATACGTAAAAAGTAAATTTAAATAGAAAAGGTAGATTTATCTCAAAGTTTAAAACGGCTATTGTAATATAAAATGTTGCATAATTTTGAATTAATATAGTAACTAAGATATTTACTAATATATTTTTTCTCGCATTTACTGACTTCAAGTATTCAATTATTGGTGGACTTTTTTGAAATTGCAATCAATATTTGTATTTGGCAGATTCCCCTAATATCATTCACATTTCAAAAATTTTAAAAATAAAAATAATAAAACAAAATGAAACAAAAATGATAGATTTGCATCCCAAGACTTCGCAAACTATTGGAAATTTTGCGACAAAAGGAAACAAATAGTTAAAAAAATACTAAATATAGTAACATAAATTTATGTACTTACTGAAATAGTTAGCAATGACGTAAGGTACTTCTCCTCTCGGCCATTTCATATGATTGTCACGGATAGCATTTCGACCCTGTAAATTTGACATATAACAAAATTAAAGATTAACACATAAAAAAGTCAAACTGATAAAAATGTTTTTTAGGCACATAAAAGACTAGGCACTTAAAGACTACATACCAAATTTTAAGTAATCTGAGAAAAAAGTTTCAAAATTATTTAAATTTTAACACTGGTAGTTTTATATTCTTCATTGCCATTTCTATTCAATTTAATTTTCATTTTTACTGAAATTAGCTTTTTAAAAAAACAGAAATTCAGTTTTGAAGTTGCTGCAAAATTATTTTGAAATGTTCATTTTACTATGAAGATTGCAAATGAATATAAAACATTGCTCCTAAACAAATTAACATCAATCAAAACTAGACTTTTTTGCAGTCAGCTGAAAAGGCAAATTAGTAACAAATTAATAAACTAATTCATTTCTTTTTCTATTTATTTTGGTTATTCTTACATTGTATAGAGAACATTTAAAAAGAACTATAAACATTCTTAAAATATTTTGAAAATTACATTACCTCGATGAATTTAGGATCTTTAATGTCACCTTCAAAATATCCGGATCTATGAATGGGATCCTTTCCTGGAGTTGGAGCAAAATTTTCAACTGTAACGAAGATTTTCAAAGATTTATTCTTTTTTTTTTTTTTTTTTTTTTTTTGTCAATTATTTGTTCATTTCAAGCAATTCTTATATATTTTGTGTGAGTAATCTATTAATCTTATTATAGCGACACTTTATATAAAGTTTAATATTTTTTAATAACCTACTTTATTAATTTTAAAAAGCTAACAGGCTAACACTAGAAGTTATTCATTAAATATTTTAATTTAAATTAACTAAATTGTGTTAAAAGAAATTCCATCGTTTACGGCAATTTCAAAGCAAGTAAAAAAAATAATTTTGTCGGAAATATATTAGTAATTATATTTACTATACGGTTAAAATAACGATAACATCTGCATTGAATTTTATTCTGCGGAGCTACTATTTAAGATCATAGCTCCATAAACAATTAAATTAATGAAGCAAGTTTATTCTTTGGTGATTTGTCCATTTTAAGATGGTATTATGATTTGGAGGAGTCTTTGGAAGAAAATTCAATACATACGATGATTTTTTTTTTAATTTGAACAAAGTTCACTGCAGTTCTTTCCACTGTGATAATTCAGAATTATCATATATATAGGTTTTTAATATATAGGTTTTTAAAGCAAAGTAACAGAAATAGGCATTTATTTCTGAAAGAGGTTTCACTATGAAACTGCAAACTTAAAGTGACCCTCATTCTCAAAGTGAGAATGTCGGCGATATTAAAGGATCGCTACATCATTATCGATCAACGGAACCGACAGGCGGATGACACTAGGGTGAATGGGACGACCGCCCGCGTCGTGCCTTTAATGAAGCTCCGACACGAAGCGAAAGTACGAAGATGACCAGAAGGCCAGACGGGCTGGCGCCGTGGGAGTGAAATCTCAGGTGCCACCCAGGTCGAAATTCATGCTGGTATTTGTTTGCTAGACAAGCACCAAGTGCTATAACCCAACAAGTAAAATAGCATAAACTAGCATTACACATTGCTGGTTCCAGCAGAATTTCCAGCAATTCATGGTGTGTATTGGCCCACTTTGCTGGAAATAAGCATGAGATGCTTGCATATAGCTTGTCAAGCTTTTGCTATGCAAGCTAGCGTTATAGCATGTGATGCTAGATAGCATATAATAGCATAGAATTTCCAGCAATCCATTGTGTGTATTGGCCCACTTTGCTGGAAATCTAGCAGACATAGCAATACCTAGCAATAACTAGCATATTTTTGTTGCTGGTACAAGCATAAATTTTGACCTGGGTAGTAATCGCACGATTTTACTAATCATTTAATGAGAAAAAGATCATTAAGGCTCATGATTGGTTTGTGACCTCTAAGGGGAGGTCTAGAGGAGGTCCTGGATCGGAAGAAAAGGAGAAGCCAGGGGCTTGCAGGAGGATTCTCGCAGAGAGCAGAGAGAGAGAGAGAGAGCAGAACGGTTAGCTCGGAGTGTTCTCTCGGATAAGTGAAGCAGCTCGGATTTGAGGACTGGAAGAAGAAAGATCCCCCAGCGTATCTGAGAATTTGATCGCAGAGCCCTTGCAGCATCGCGGAGTGTACTCTCGCCAGGAGAGCCAGCGATAACTCTCGTCTTGAGTGGTTTGATAACACAGTTATCTATTTTACCTCTACTTTGTGTGTAATTTAGAGAGACTTTACGTCAATCACGAACTTTGTATTTATGGAACTCAAACTGAACATTAGTTGAAGCTGGTTGGTATAAGAGCCTACGTGTTTTTTAATAATTTTAATGCTATAATTATTTTCTCCAGAGGATCTTTTTGTTCTACAAATAATAAATAGATTCTCCATTAAATATTCTTGCCTGGATTATTTGCCGAGCGGCACACACGCTACCTATCACTTAGCATTTTAATCTACTAAGGGCTAAGTTATTACACCACCAAATGTTTTTGTTAGGGGAAGGTGGTGTACCTTGGAGGGATGTGTACCTTGGAGGCACATTGATTGTGCAGCCACCTTGAGTGATAAATTTAAACTAAAATATTATTTGCATGTATTTGTTACTAGAGTCTCATGGGAAGTTCTTCTACTATTAATCAACACACTTGTTGCTGCTGTAAAAAACAAAGTTTATTTTCAGTACCAAAAAGTTACTTTTCAAGGACATATTCTTTTTCTTCCATAACTGTAAGCATCAACTTTTGTTTTAAACTGATTATCACAAGTTGAAAGGCATGTTTTCAGCTACATTTATGTATGCTTGAAAATGTCTAAATCTAAAATATGAAGATGTGGAAACCATTTTTGTAAAACACTTGCTTGTAGTGTACCTTGGAGGTAGCTAATGTTGTGTACCTTGGAGGTACCTCCAAGATACACACCTGCTAAATTTATTAATAATTAAGAGTAAAATTTGTTAGAAAGTATTTCTTTACTTTAATAACCTAAGTACTGGGCTGGGCAAATGGGCCTAAGTTTAAATGTTAGGCTATAAATTGATGAAGCCTAAGTAAAAATTCAAAATCAAAGTTATCTAAGCTTAGTATTAAACAATTAATAAATATTTTAATAAATATATAAATAATTATTTATATATATATATTTATTAAAATATTATTATAAATAATTATTTATATATTATTAATATTTTATAAATAATATTTTTTACTGTTTTTAATTTCTTGCAATTATTTCCAGAGAAGTAAAAGGTTCTAAAATGCCTAGAAGTAAAACTGGATATAAATTTAGATCACCTGAATGTGGAATGGAACTAAAGATGTTAGATATAAAGAGGGAGTGTTAAACAGTGGTTATTTGTATTTGACTAAACTTTATTTTATGGCTAAACTGTTCAAACTTTATTATTTCAGTTATATGAACGATTTTGTGTTCTTAAAATTGTAAATTTAAACTAATTAGACTTATATTATCCTAAAGTTGTCTTATATTAAATCATATTACTGTAAACAAATAATAAATCAGCTTTCTTTCATGCTGTGTAGTACTTAATCTGTAAAAAAACAAATGCCTCCAAGGTACACCATACCTACCTCCAAGGTACACTACCGGTGGTGTACCTTGGCTGTATTGTAAGCTATTTTTAAAAAAATAAAAAAGTAGTGAAGAAATATATTTGGACATTTCAGAAAAAAATATGTAACAGCTAAGATCCTTAAATTTTTGAAAAAAAATGTTTTACAGATATTTTCCAAACACTTTTTTTGTAAAAAATCAAAGTTTGAAATTACCTCCGAGGTACACCACCTTCCCCTATAGTTTTATAAACTGAAATAAATGATCATCTAAATCAGGAAGATCATCTAAAGGTGAAAATCATTTAATCATCTAAAGAAAAAAAATAAACTATTTTTACTGGTCTTTTTTTTTTTTTTTTTTTTTTTTTTTTTTTTTTTTTTTTTTTCCAGTCATTTTGTATAGAATGTATCTTGAACATTAAAATCTAATCGCATTTAGGATATTTTTATTTATTTATTTTCCTAATTTGGAGCACAGCTAGACTAACAGAAAATTAGACAAACAGCAAGCATACCATTGGATAAATTTAAGGAAACTTTCATAAAATCATGTGTATATTTTTCAATTTTAAATAAGAAAATGAAGAAACTCAAAATTGTGCATAAAAATACATTTAAATACTGATAAAATTTAGAAAATTCGTAAATATTTAAAAAAAAAATTAACTTACCATTTATTTTTTGTCCTGCTTCAAAATCCGCAGGCGTTAAGGGCACTCCTAAAAAAAGAGAGGGGTTATTCATTAATAACAAAATACAAATCTTGACAGTTTTCTTACTGTTCTCTCCCCTTGTATCACAAGTTATTACAGTCGAGTACCCCTCCTCTCTTCTTACTTCTTTTGCAATACATCTCAAAAGTACATGGACAGGTGTTTTTCTTGAAATAACAGGTAAAAAAATTAAACCATAATCACGAAAAACTAATGAACATATAGATTCATAACATAAGTTTATTACAACAGAGAAATACAAAACAATTTTCACAGAGTTTTTGTAGAAAAATCAATATCAAAATGTGCTTTCTGAAAAATATATAGAATTTTGTATTGTGAATTTAAATTAAATCTTGGATCCATTCCTTTGAATTTTCTTGTAATCATATCAATCAAACTTCGAGTTAGTGTTTTTAGAATGTGTGTCTGTAAAGAAAACCAACTCCTCTTTCCTTGTTGCTTTAATTCTTGAATAATCGAAAACTCTTGACTATGGGTAATATACATATACGTTTCGTGCAAGTACTTTCCTAAGATTTTTAATTGAATTCTGGTCTTAGCTGAGGGCTTGCTAGTGTATAATACTGGCCCCTTTACTCTCTGTAACAAAGCTGTTTTTTCAGTGAGGGCTTGCCACAACATAACACTAGTTCCTTTATTCTGTGTAAACCAAGCTGTTTTTCAGTGGGAAATTGGAATTGACGAATTGTCCAGTTGGAATTTCTAGTTTTCCCTTCTAAGATACTTTAAAATGAAAACAAATATATTTTGAGGACATTTTAATAACCTCCAGATTAGTGTCGACAGTTAAGAAAAGCAATATTCGCTCACAGTTCTTTTTCAGTAGAAAGAGAACGCACCCCCACACCTTGAGACAATCCTTAGTTGTTGTTATTTAAAGAACTCTCGATGTTCATAATCAGCCCCCAGGACCATCCAAACTGACTTTTCTGCTGGTCACTGGAATAAACATTTAACTATTCATACGTCGAATGCATGTCTTTTTAAAAAAAAAAAAAAAAAAAAAAAAAAAAAAAAAATCGTGTTCTATGGTGCAAATTTAACATAGCTGTCCGACATATTCTGCGACAATTTTGAAATTTTCTTCTTTGTATACGACAGTTAACAGTAGACCACAAAATAGGAAACTCTAAACTCCTCGCAGTTTCACAAACAGATTTTTTTGGGGGGGATGAAACTGCTCTCAAAATCTTTATATCTTGTCACTGAGATATTTATCTTGATCGGCCTGCAGGAATTTTTCCACCTCCATTATCACCTTTTGATAAAATTTTTACTTCCAGATCTGCTACGCTTCATTTGCTTATCAATATCACAAACCTTAACATTCTCAGCGTTTAAATATGAAATGTTAATTATATATCTTGCAGAGAATTGAAAATTGCGAGGCATTTTCTTACTACTCGAGAATTGAAAATCGAGCTATGATTAAGTCACATGCACTGAGAATTTTTTTTCATACGGTGGTAAGCGATTATTTTCATTGTCCATAAATTTTTGGGATAGCTTATTTTGAATGTTACATTTTTTTCTTATAAACAATCTGTGATATAAAAATGATGTTTCTATATTGTAATAAACTTATGTTGTTATTTTATATGGCAATTATTACACTAGTTTACAAAATTTAATTTTTTGTCTGTTGCCGCGAATTCTGTGGTTGTAATGTTCACTTATGTCTTGTTATTGTCAAATCTATCCGGAAAATTTTTTGAGCAGCTTGAGTTACTTTGTTTTTGATTTTTATCATTTAAGCATATATATTTATCAATAACAAGCGTAATTATTATTATTATTATTTTTTTTTTTTTGATAAGATTAATTTCTCAAGTTTTTGCGTCATATGTAGTTCAAGAAGACGTTGTTTAAACAATCCAGATCTTTTTGCTATTGCGGAGAATATGTGTTTAATAATTGTAGAAAAGATATATCTGAGTTGGTGAAAAATACCTATTTTTAGTGTTTTGGGATGCTCTTGGATAAAAATGAGAAGTCTTGGGCTCCCAATTGTGTTTGTAAATCGTGTGTGGAATATTTAAGTTTATGGAAAAGTGGTAAGTTTATGGAAAAGTGGCCTTTAAATTTAAAACACCGACTATTTGGAGAGAACCACGAAATCATCTCGAAGACTGTTATTTTTGAAGCGTGAACATAAACTGTTTAAACACTAAAAATCGAGCTAAATAGCAATACCCAAGTGCTAGTTGTGTTCAACGTCCAGTGCAGTGTTCACTTGACTCTTCAGAGCCTAAAAATATATCTGAACCATTAAGACATTGAAGGCCAATCTCATCACAAAATGATGCAGATTTTGAAGGTATGTCAAATGAGCCAAAATGCGTTTCCCAAAATGAGTTAGATGATCTTGTAAGAGATTTAAATCGTTCTGAACAAGCTTCAGAATTGTTAGCATCAAGGCTAAAAGAAAAAAATTACTTTCCACTCTGTGATGCAGAATTTTCTCGAAAATAAAAAATCTGAAATTATATTGAACTTGTTAATTGACGATCTGCTACAATTTAAAAATATGGGGTGAATATGAGCATAAAACTCCACTTCCTCCATAGTTACCTGGACAGGTTTCTGGAAAATTTAGAAGATATGAGCGAAAAGCAGGGAGAGCGTATGGATCAGGTCTTATGCGTCATGGAAGAGCGCTATCAGGGTTTCTGGGGTACAGATATGATGTCTGACTATTGTTAGTCTCTGATCAGTGCCAGATTTAAGGCAGGGCATTCGGGGCACGGGCCCAGAGCCCCTGCTTTTTCAGGGGCCCGTATTTTTACAAAGTGTATTTTATTTGAAACATCCATTTATTACTTTATTATACTGAATATTTTCATTTATCACTTAAAAAATATATTGCATTATTAATTCTTGTTTAATTCAGTTCCTGTTCTCGACAGATCATTTTCGGATTGGTGAGCGCAACTTGCAGGCTGAGCCTCTTAATATTTTAAATAATTGCAGCTTAGCATTGTCGAAAATTCATTATTAGTTGTTGCATACTTTATGATTTCAGATATATAAACGTGCATACAAAAAGATAAATAGCACCACTGTTTATTATAAAACATCTACTCATTTAAATTCCATACATGTGAAATAATTATTTAAAAGTAAGTTATCATATTTATTTTTTTAATGGATATTAGGTCAACAAATGTTACTTTACTAATACCTTTTTTCATTATGTTTAATCAATATCTCTGTAAATATCGATGTAAGGGGCCCCCGTAAGCATCTGTGCCCAGGGCCCCCAAATTTGTAAATCGGTCCCTGTCTCTGATACGTCATTTTCCAAAGTCTACACATTGAAGAAGAGCTTTAAAACGAAGTTTTTAGAACTGAATGATTAATTATTTTTTTTAGTAAAGTTTTTCTTAGTAAATATATGTTTATTTTTCTGTTTAATACCTACATAGCTGAAACTCAGAAACTAGAGCTGTTTAAATTATCCTAGTTATATTTTTTAAAATAGCATATCATATGTAGTCAGCAATAGATAAAATGTTTTCGGCAACAGATGTACTGTAAGCTAGTGTTATTTTCGTGATCACTACTTCATTTTTTTTTAATTGTTACTTCAAATACCGACTGTCCATATATTCCTTTGAATCACTACATCTTTCCACATTTTAGAAGACCTTTGAAATTTTTTTAAATATAATATTTATTTATTTATTTATGTAATTACAAAACGTACACTTTAAAAAATGTATTCGTCAATATATCGAATATATTTTTCAAAATATTGACAAGTCATCGGAACACGCTTGGGATATTAAGAAATTTTTTCGTTCTTGGAAGGGGAACTTAGATCGTTTGATTGGAGAAGCCATTAAACCGATTTTAATGTTAAGTTCGTGAAATTTCTATGATTCCTGTGAGGAAATATATGCATAAAAAATTCGTTTACAAAAAGAAAAAGGACTTGCAGCAGAATTGTAGCAACACCTTTGTGATTTGACGAAAATGCAGTTTAGAGTGGAGGACTTCATGTCATTATAGGATTTCGTTCATCTGACGAAATCCTATTCGTATTTGTCCTCTGTCTGTCATAAGTATAAGTCAGAGACTACAAATTTTGTGTACTTACAGCTGAATACCTCGTGTCACACGCAAATCATAAAATTTTGAAAAAGTCTATTTTAATTAAATTAATTTTTTTCAATGTCATCCGTTTATTTTTAGGATTTAAACTTCAAAAAAGAACCATAATTTCAACGTGTTACGCATAGACATCATCTCTTAGAGGTAAAACATCTCACTAGTAAACAGGAGATTCTTAATATAATAAGTCAATATAATAAGTCATAGCTTCAATTCAATTAGTTGAGATATAAGCTTCAATTCAATTCAATCAGGAGGTTCTTAATTCAATCTGCGATGCTGGAAATTTTCATCATAATGTAGATTTAATAAGAAGAAATTTCGTATTTTTTGCCAATTTAAGGGTTTTTATTATTAGGGTTTTGTTCATCTGACAGTCATAACATTTTTTAAAAATTCAATTTTCTTTCTATTTTAAAAACTTTTGCGATTTATTAATGATTCAGCATTTTAAATTTAATTTTAAACATTATTTTTTTCTTTTAGAGGTTTTAAATTTTATTTATATTTCCGCTATATTTTTTTAACTTCAGATTTCCAAAAATTTTAGAATTTAGAATTTTATTTAAATAATTTATTTAAACATTTTTAGTTTGATTAAAATGAATAACTTCCTTTTATAATTATTTCTAAATTAAATTTATTGGTGCTATTACTTTTGTATGGATTTAATAACTATAAATTAACAATTTGGATTTATTAATTAACCCGGGAGGGCCAACGCAGAGCCTAAAAGACCCGGTGTGCGTATGGTTTTTACAATTGTAACCACTAATATTTTTAAAGTAATCTTCAACTTATTTTATCGCAAAATTTAAATGAATTGTCTAAGCCTAAATAAAATGACTATTATAATTTGATTTTATTGGTGGCAAAGTTAAAACCATTCATACCTTGGGTAAGCGCACATTCTCCCGGGTTAAAGGATAAATTGCTTTCAAAGAAATATTAAATGAGACCCTCTGTGTGATCTGAGATCACACTTGTTTTTACTTTACTTTGATCTTACAGTATTTTAAGAGGAAAATAGACAAATCAAAGCAGACATTTTCGTGAATTACATTGACATTTTCGTGAAAAAGAATACGAGATGTCACGTGTCGAATTTCAATGTGTAATAAAAAAGCGTTATGAGGAACTGCCTAATGATTTTATAATAAAATTACGAAAAGTAATTTTATTAAAAAATAAGTCTTACAGTGGCTAATCTATTTCTAAAAACAAACGTTATTTTAAATTATATTTACAGCAACACTGTTTCTATTAGTTTTAACTTTTACCATTAATGAAAAAGAATAGCTGGTTCAAATTAAAGCAGAAAGTTCTGTGAATTATTGGAATATAATCAGAAAAAGAAATGCATATGAAATCACTTTTCTTTAACAGCAAATTCTTTTTATTATTTTTTTCTCTTGATTACATTAATCATTCTCTTTTATGGGGGCATTTAACAAATTTCTATATTATAAATATATATTTCTTGTAAATGATATGAAACATCTATAAATAATTGTTTCGATACTATTGCATCTTGCATTATAATAATTATAAAAAGCTAGAACTATTAAAATTTTACTAACCTATGATATCATTTTGGTCCGTGTCAGAACTCGCACAGTTACTTTCTTTCTAAAAACAAACAAACAAACGAAAAAGAATTAATCAATTATAAAAGTATTAAAATTTATTAATTATTCAAAAAGATTGTATTTAAATCAATACTATTTTATTTACTCTCAAGGTAGAAAACATACAAGATAAAATTTATTAATTGTCACAAAAAAACTGTATTTAAATCAATAATTTTATTTACTTTGAGTGTAGAAAACACAAAAGATAATATTAACATTGTATTTAAATTCAAGGCCTGATTACCGCACAGGCCAACTAGGCAATGGCCTTGCGCCTATTGCTGCTGTGAGCCCCAAATTGAGTAAAACGTTTCAGAAAAAAAAGGTCTGAAGATTGAAGTTTCCGGAATTATTTTCTCAAAAATCAAAATATATTTTGGTTAATATTGCAACGGTATCGCAATATTTAATAATATCCTCATTCACAATGCTTCCCCGACCCCCACCCAAAAAAATACAGCAACTTTTCTTCTGCGAAGGTCCCTGTAAAAGGTACAGTAAAGGGTCTGGGGTATGGGCCCCGTAACCCTTAATCGGACTCTGTTTAAATCAATAATTTTATTTACTCTCAAGATACACTGTTAAAACTAATGGTGACACATTGCACCTTTTAGGGGTGAAAGGCTTGTCTCACTGGTCACACCCCTAAAAGAGCCAGAATGGGGCCTTTAATTAGGGTAAAAAGATGGCACCCTTAATCCAGAGTGCCCAATAATAAAAAATTTAAAAATATACAAACCGACTTTTGGCCCTCGAAGAATTCGAACCCACAACGTTTGATTACAAGCTCAATGCTCTAACCGCTCGGCCATCGAGCTCACCTTCAAAGTCTCCCTGAAATGTTCAAATGTGCTGAAATTCAAATGTTGCTTTATATAAAAAAACTCGCCAAAAGTTAGCCATCCGAAGTTCTAAACGAAAATGGGATAGCGTATAGCGGTGATAGTCATCGTAGGGAGAAATTGCTGTTTAGATCCACAAGTGACGGCGAGTTGAAGGTGTAGGATACACGTCACAGAGCATGAGCAAATGACTAAGGGGTGAAAATCTTCCAACGGTATGCATTTCGCGGCACCCTAATTAGCGTGAATCACCCAGTAAGACATCAAATGGCACCCCAAGCACATTTTAAAGCCCACGGGTGTCAAATGTTAACACATTTTTACCCCTGGGCACCAAATGCAACTGGTTTGCTACCTTTATTTTTAACAGTGTAAAAACACGCACAAGACAAGATTAAAATTTATTAATTATTAAAAAAGATTGTATTTAAATCAATACTTTTTATTTACTCTCAAGGTAGAAAAAACATAAGATTAAAAAAAAAATCCAATGCGAAGGGTTTTTGTTTACTGGCGTGATATTGGCTAGCATGATGCGCCAATATTGCATTATGCTTCTACAAAATTTTGAAACAGAGTGTCCAAAATAGCTAATTCCTAAAATGTTGATTTTAAGGGTAAATGCTTCCAAATGTAAAGTAAACATATTTATAAAGTTGTTATTTACCATGTTAGAAGCATTTTATTCAAAATAGCTAATATTGTAAAATTACAAAGTTAAAATACAGATCAGCGTCCTTTAAGTTTATATTTATAAAAACTTCTTTCATGATCAATCCAGTAAAATAAAATTTAAAAAAAAGAAAAAGAAAGAAAATAAGAAAATTAGGAAGAGAAAGAAAGAAAAAAAGAAAAAAAAACGAAAAAAAAAAAAGAGGAAACAAATAATTTTACGACAAAAATTCATCGAGTTTAGATGCGCATTTTCAGCGTTTTCTGGCATACGATTTCTTGTTAAAATACATTTTTCCCTTTTTTTTTTTTTTTTTTTTTTTTTTTTTTTTTTTTTTTTTTTTTCATTTTTTAACTAATTGGAAAACAGTTGTTGTCCTCGATAGAGAACTGGGAAGGCTGAAGTATATCTGAATCTTTTTATTGCTTGAATTCCGCGACTTATTTTATTTTATTCGTTTTCTGATTGGTCCATGTTTAGTGTCCAAAAATGGAATACTTCTGTTGCCACAATGACAAAAAAAGTAATGAAAATTTTTAAAAAGGTAATAGTTTGAAAACAAATTGTGATAAAGATTTCAAATAAATTTCATTTAAAAGTGCATTTTTTCTCTATGCAACCTTTTAAAAATTTAAAATGTGCGATGTTTAGAAATTTAAAAATTTGTAGTTCCAAAAATTGTAAAATTGAAATTTCATTTAAAATTTGTTTATGATGGGTCCAGAAAATTTAATGTTTCATCCATGTTATAGGTAATATGAGGCGTTCAGAAATCAGTCTGATCAACTCCATCCAATAAAAATGCACATTTAAAACAGTAAAGTTGTTTATCTATAAACTACTGGTTTCTTTTAATCAATAATCTATGAATATTAATGTTAAATGCATAGCGTACGTAATATATAACTCGTTATGATCATCCTAAAACTGATGTTTATTATTATTATTAATTTAAATATAGAATTTATCTATAAGTCTTTAAAATTTCAGTCTTTGAAAATATCATTTTCCAAATAGTCGTTGCAATTTGTTAAATTACAATTGTATTTTATTTTATTTATTTATTTGTGCTAGAAATAATATGCTTGAAAATTAATAAAATTCAATACATCGTAAGTTGATACATTTTTTTCGTAAAAATAGAGAGAGATTTGTTCATTTTACTTCTTAAAACACTGATTTTTTTATATGTAATTAAATACATTTTTACATATATATATATATATATATAGAGAGAGAGAGAGAGAGAGAGACAGAGAGAGAGCAAAATAAAACAACCGACATAGGAACCGTATACAAATTTACATTTCGTAATTTTTATATTAACAACTATTTTGGCTTAAATAGCTTCTAAGATAGTTGACAACAGTATATGAAACATTTTTGCCATTGGAAATATACCTCTAAAACTAATGGTTTAGGAAATAGTTATTAGATAGTAGTAAAAAAGAAATATATTCCCATAAATGAGTGCTATGGAGACAACCATAATAACATGTTCTTAAATGAATGCCTTCATATTCGGATATTTTGACTTTTATTACTCGAATAAATAAATTTGGACAGTTTTTATGGAGAGATCGGCAGGTGTTTAACAAAATGTGAAGTTGCACTGATCTATTGACAATAACGTTATTCGTTGAATGTGATTTTTAAATTGACCTTTTAACTTTGACTTTCAATCATACTGTGAGACTATTAAATTTAATCTATTGCAAAGCTAACAAGTTATTTAATTGCATTAATTCTCTGTAAGAATAGAAAATTCTAGAAAAATTGCAATAGCAATTACATTGAACGACATAATTTCATTTGAAACATATGACATATTATTTAAGCCCCTAGTATTATGTAATTATAATACGGGGTATTTCTAAATGAATATCGGGTTTTTAATGATTGGTTATATTTATTACATAAAATTTAAAATTATAATTAATACATAAAATGAAAGAGTAGCTCAAACAGTTTTACCTACGAATTTACAAGTGTTCAATGTTAGCACCTTTCATCAAACGGCACACATCAAGTCGCTTGCTCTGTTGTTATTTAGATTATACATTAGATTTATTTTTAATATATTAAACAATGGTCTACCCTTTCATCACTTATAGACTGAAAATTTAGTATTTTAATTTTTTTTTCTGAGCATGTTTTTTAAAAATAGCGAAGTAGAAAAAGAATGTTCACACAAACATATTATGTTGAACCCTATCAAGGGCTTCAAAGTTGATTTGGATATTTCTGTTCGTATATTCACCAAGAAGGAATTTAAGGATTTTAACTAGAAATGTTATATACTATTGAAATTGTTATCTTTTTTTAAACTGACGAAATAAAAGTATATTTTTGTGTTAAAATTCAATTGTTCCGCGACCCACTAGTGGGTCGCGATCCATAGGTTGGGAAACCACTGCATTAAAAAATATATATATTATTATTTAATAAATAATAAATTACTTATGCGAGGGATCTCTATCAGGTTAAAATGGGTTAATTTTAGCTTTAAGTCAATTTTTACATGCAACTTTTTTTTTTATGTACTTGTTTTATAAAAATAGCAAAATGGAAAAAGAATGTTCGCACAAAGGTATCGTGTTGAACCCTATCAAAGGCCTTAAAAATGATTTAAATATTTATGTATCTCAGTAAACCTCCGTACCTCAGAAAAAAAGAGTACATTATTTTCCATTTTAAAAATAATAATTATTATTATTTTATTATTAACTAAATAATAATAAAATTATTTTTAATTCAGCGGTTCCCAGCCTATACGGGTCGCGACCCACTAAGGAATCGCGAAACAATAGAAGTTTATCACAAAAATATACTTTTATTTCGTCAGTTAAAAAATACAACAATTTCAATGGTAAATAATATTTTGAGTTAAAAGCCTTAAATTCCTTCTCGGGGCATATACGAACAGGAATATCTTAATCAGCTTTGAAGTCCTTGATAGGGTTCAACATAATACGTTTGTGTGAACATTCTTTTTCTACTTTGCTATTTGTATAAAACGCGAACAGAAAAAAAAAAAAAAAAATGCATGTAGAAATTAGCTTAAAGATAAAATTAGCCAATTTTAATCTGATATAGATACTCTCGCATAAGTAAACACCAGTACCAGAAATCTCACTGATTATAAAGTTAATTATTGATAATAATTAAATGTTAAAAAATTTTTTAAAGTAAAATATAACAATGTTGAAAATGTAAAAAGTAATCATAATTAACCTTTCTGACCCTACCTGCATACGGTGCTTTTCAAGAAATCCCTCTTAATAGATTCTAATGATATATTTAACGTCAAAATTCCGCAGTTAAATTTTTATCAATGATTACATATTATAGTAAAATTATTACCTGCTTTTTGAAGAAATCTTCCATAAAAGACTCTTCTGGTAAATTCAATTTCAAAATTCTATCTATCCTATTATTATCAACATTATCAAAAATAGCAGCCCCGAGTACAAAAGAAATGCTCCCAGCGCAATAATACTTTGAGCATCTTCACGGTTTTGGACATCTGAATGTGATTATTTGAAGTACTAGAAGATAGCTCAGCCCAGCCCGTCAAAATAACGTATTTGCATTTTTAAAAGGATGATAAAAAATTACAACTGTGGTCAATCATAGCCACTTTAAGCAAAACAATTTTGAAAAATACAGTGATTAAACATAGAGGGAAAAATCTATATTAAAAAAAGGAAAAAATCTTCATTCTGCATTCAAAACTATAACAAAACTATCTGGTGGATGGGGGGGGGGGGAGGACTGTAATGAACAAATGGTAAATACATAAATTTTAAAAGAATAAAGTAAGGCAAAAAATCAATTATAAAAGAATATAAAGTGAAACTACAGCCAAAAAATACATAAAAATACTGAGAGAAAATAATATCAATATCCAAAATGTATAAAAAAGTTTCCCATTTTGGCCATTTCCAGACGAATATGCGAGGGTAGCCAAATTATTAATTGAATAGGTAAAATAATTGCATAGAATATGCAGCTAATAAATTTCACTCACAAAATTAGAGTAACTATTTCACAAAAAACATGCAAATTAGCACTAATAATGCTAATGCATCATAATAAAAGCATTATAATAAAAATTATTACCTGCTTTTTGAAAAAATCTTCCTTAAAAGACTCTTCTGGTAAACTTAACTTCAAAATTCTGTCTATCCTAATATTATCAACATCATCAAAAATAGCAGCCCCGAGTACAAAAGAAATACTACCAGCGCACAATAATACTTTGAGTATCTTCATGGTTTTAGACATCTGAAGATGATTATTTGAAGTATTCCCTCGCACTTAGTTATATAGCCTCATCATCAATTCTTCCGTAAATAGTCCCCTATAATTAATCACGGCGTGGCGTATAATCGGAGAAGTTCGTGATTTAATGTCCAGCATAAAGTTATAGCTCTGTGACGTAAGTTGTTTTTAATTTCTTAGATAAAGTGTCTGATTAACAGGAAGGTAATGACGAGTTATGTAACAAAATGGTGTATACAAGATATTCATATTATTTAAAGTTAGGAAATTTAGAGAAATGGAAATATAGATTAATGCTGTCGGATTCGTCGATATTTGCAGCGTTATCGTTATGGAACCTACATCCAATTAAATCGAGTGTGAAATTATTTGCATTCTAGTTTTTAGTAAAAGTACCGTCGTGTCGAAATGCGTTAAATCTCTTTTGGTGTTTTTTTTTTTTTTTTTTTTTTTTAATTATTATTATTATTCTTTATTTTAGGGGATTTTACATGATGTACAGTGAAACTTCCATGAACGACCACCATTTTTAAGCAATCACTTCCCTGAATGACCATTTTTAGATGCGTTCGTAATTATGTAAATACGTAGCACCTATAGTTGTCGTTCAATCCATCTGTCTGTCCATCCGTCTGTATATAACAACGTAACATGGCATATAACAACGCAAAAACTACCCAACCGAATCGTTTGAAATTTAAAATGTATAATTATTACATAATTTTGTCGAGTCATTTCCAATTTTACGAAAGTCGGATGCATAGTTCAATTACAGGGACAATCAAAAGTATTCCGTTACATTACGGTCAATGGGAAAAAAATGTTTCAAATGCATTTTAATGCTGTTACACTCATTCGAACATAATAAAATTATATGCATCTATAAAGTACATTTTGCATAATCTACGGTGCAAAGAACATTTGTTATTGATTTACAAGGCCACACAAAAGTATACCATTACATAATGGTATAGGAAGAACATTGTTTGGTGCGCATATAAATTCTAATTAACTATTTAGAATTTTATGGAATTGATATTTTAAAACTTCGTAACGCACCTCATTTGCTACGCTTCACGTGCAATTTCCAACTTGTTTCTTTTTGCAAAACAATTTATATTACTTGAGAGGGGTGTTACAAAAAATTAAAACAAATAACATCGACATATTTTGGCTCCAAACTGATAAGAACCATAATCATAGTAAACTAAAAATTACAAATCATCTCACGGTCAATACAAATGACACGCGACAATGAGATGCAAACACGAAAGCCACGCAACCTCTTTTAAAACTTTAAATTGAAAATAGACCATGATCTAAAATTATTTTCCAACTTGGTTCATCCCATTCAAGCTTTCTCCAGGAATTTATTCATTAACTATAACCATAACTTAGGAGACTCTCTATTCTTTAAAAAAAAAAAAAAAAAAAAAAAAAAAGCCTTTTTTTTGAAAATTTATTTCTATTTTAAATTCAAATTTTCACCATCTTGAGAGATATTTTTTGCATATTTTAGAAAAAGTTATTATTTTAAATTGTTACCAAATGATCAAAGAACAATACCCTAATTTCCTGCCTATAATCCGCGGATCAAACAATTCTTTTTCGACCCAGAAATTTTATTTTGTAATTTAAGGCAAATATTTACGGAGATCTGAAAAGTTATATTTTATTTAATAAAATTTCTGGGTCGAAAAATGATTGTTTGATCCGCGGATTATACGCAGGAAATTAGGGTATTTCCATCAAATAAAAAAATATATATTTACACATGACTATCACAAACAGAAAAAATAACTTTCGATTCCGAGTAATAATTAAGATAATAATAAATAAGAGTTAATTAATAATTAAGATAATTAAGAATTAAAGGTGGAAAAATACTGAAAAATACCTCATAAAACTACATTTATATGTGAATATTAGAAAAAAAAAATAAATACTGAATCCATTAAAATGCGTTAACCGCCGGAAAAAAATTAAATCATATTTAAAATAGCTAAATAATAAAATTTTAAACAATCTACATGTTTAAAAAACTAGACCTTTTTTTCTGGCTTGAGTTTTTTATTAAATCAATTTGTATGATTTTTTTTTTTTTTTTTTAATGAAAGCACCTTATTTGTAGATGTATCCGCACTCGCCATGTTTTTTAAATAATCCCAGTTTTTTATTTTAATTTTAATTTTAAAAGTTGTTTTATGAAATTTTTTCACATTGGTGGCAACCGAGTTACTTTGATTGTTTAAGAGATAAATGAAAATATGGAATATCAAAATATCATAACGAATTCCATTACCGTATTACAATTAAAAATTAGCATAACTTTTAAAGAGAAACGGTGTCAAATTTAAAAGAACTCATTTTTACTCACGAAGCTGTTACATTATATATAATTAATATATTAATAAAATAGATGGCAGCACTAAAACATCTTTTTTTGTGTGTGTGTACTTGAAATAGTAGTAGCATTTTTTAGTTAAATAATTAATACAGTAATATTAATAATTATTCAAAAATATAATACCTTTAACAGTAGCAATTATTTTTTTTCTAAATGAAGAATGAATATTACAATATAATATATGATCTACTAATTTTTAATATAATTATTGTTACAATTTTAATTTTATTATCTACATTACTTATAACTGTAACTTAACCTGATACAGAGTCACGTGTAATTTATATCTACTTTAACTTTTAACAGAGATAATTCACTTAATCATGCTAGATATAGGTTTGGTAAATATTTTAGTATATATATACATTTTTAACAAATATTTTATTATTGTTATTATTTAGTATTGTTTTTATTGTATTCAATGAATATATTTTTTCCTAATTTGTAACAGTAAATAAAGTCCGACCAGTCGGGTGCATTGTGGGACGAATTTCTTAGCTTTTAGCATGTCCCATAACAGAAACTGGTTGATGCTTTTGCTTTTTTCATAAAATTATGCACCCCTGAAGAGAAGTTTAATAAAAAAGCCTTCTGCTGTCCATTTATCCACTTAACTTTCATTATTTTGGTAATCTGCCTTCTATTTCACTTCAAACTTCAAATGATTTTAATAGGATGATTGTAAAAATACCGGTTTCATTGGTATATTGAATGGTAATATCTGAATAACTTTGGTTATATTTATAATAGTATATATATATATATATATATATATATATATATATATATATATATATATATATAGAACCATTAGATAATACTACAAATCAACTTCAATATATATATATATATATGTTTGTTTGTTTGTTTCCGCTTATACAGAAATTGAGACTTTCATCTCAGAGGGCTTCAGTAAGTGAAAATAATGTCATAATTTTGTTCATTTTTAAATTTCTGTATTTGGGGATGACCATTGTTACTCTTATGACCATTCGAGTAAATTTTCATAAATAATTCCAACAATTTTATTAAAAATATAATTAAAATAAAAATCGATGTAACCTGTTAACCCTTTATCTACCGAAGGTACTTATACGTACCGTTAAAATTACTTATTATAAAATTCTTTTAATACGTCAATTAGTTGTAATATTGTTTAGTATGAGTTACAGATACATTATTTTGTTCCAAAAGCATTATTGGTTACACAAAATAAAAATATTTTTAAAAGGATGATTTATTTTGTCTTTGTTTCTTTCCAGCTTTTTTTGGCACTGAGGGAGAGGGATGGGGATTTTTCAATTCGGAAATATTTCTATATTTTTATTGTAAGAACATCATATTTGTATGTTGTATAATTCTACAAAATACTAAGAAAACAATTTAAAATAAAAGATTTGAGTGAAGTTATAAATATTGTACAAAATTCCTGTAAATTAAAATTTAATTAATTCATGTACCGTATTTGCTTGTGTATAACAACAACTTAAAAAAAATAGGGAAAAACTCCTAGGTGCGCATTATACACGCATGCACGATATACACGAGTAAATACGGTAAATCCTTCAAGTCTTCGAAAATCCTTCAAAAAATATTAAATGATTATGTAAATCTTTTAATTTAGTTTGAACAATTTACGTAAAATGCTTCAGAAAGTAAAATTTTCGTTAATTCATAATGCGACAAATAAAGGGTTAAATACTGTTGCAGTCTATTCTCATAAAATGTATCTAATTTGTTACAAAATTTAGTTTAATGTAATAATAAACAAATAAAATGCTTTTACTTACCCATCATACATAGAAATGGTAAGACTTGCAATCGTTTTCAAAGTCGAAAAACATTTTATGACAGATTTACACGTTTCAGCCATACTGAAGGTTCCGAAAAACATGTTTTTAGAAAAAAAAAATTGTCGTCCGTCTATCTGTTTGTCTAACCAGTCCATCTGTTTGTCTATAAACTCTCTATCTCCAGAACAAATTCAGACAGAGATTGAAATTTGGTGTGTATTTAGTATGTAATAATGGAAAATATTAATGGAATATGCAAATAATAATGGAAAATTGTATTGAATATCTGTAATCTCGATTATCCAAAAATGTTTTTTTTTTTTTTTTTTTTTGCTTTCGGACTTTCGAAATATTCGATTTGTAATCGTATTTTAAACATTTTTCGATTTTTCGTGACCCTGTATTTCATTCAAATTTCAATTCAAATATATATTTTAATTCAAAATGAGAGGCTTATTCCGACGCAGTAAACTATTAGTTAATATGATTATTATTTTTCGAGTTATATGTATATATATATATATATATATATAGCACGCATTTCGGTAGTACACCTGAACATAAAACTATAAGATTAAATGCCAATAATGGCTTATCGTAAACATCATATTCATATGACATTAAACACGCTACCCGTGTTTATTACGCCATCAAGTGGTTTTTAATTCGATGTTTTATTTGCTTTTTTATTAATCTTTTACTAATTTATTTGTTTTTTCGCTATTTAAAATAAAAATTATGCCAATTTGTATAATTTAGAAGTAGTTTGGCGATTTATACAATTTGTCGAAATCTGTCGAAGGGATAACACTGGTCACCAGCTGTTTTGGTGCCGGGGTATTTTTAGCTGATTTTATATGAATTTGATGTCCTGAATTTAAATACGGCATTAGTTTTTCTCTATCAGCTCAGTTGTTTAAGATAAACAACTTTTTGTGAAATATATGTTTCATTATTTTAAGGTAAATCCATGAATTAAAAAAATGTACGTAAAAATAAAATAAATACAGGATTTTTATTTTTTATAATACACAAATGTTAGTTTTATTATTATGGTATACACATATTGAAATAATAATTTTTTAATTATATTGTACAAATATTTTTACTCACAAAAATAGAGAAAAACGTCACTGATGCAGGCTCGGACTGGCCCGCCGGCCCATCGGCCCTAGGGCCGGTGCGCCCTCGCTCAGAAAGAACTTTGCGCCCTTAAGTGCCTAAGCCGCTCCAGCATAATTTCTCATGAATTCTGACTAGTGTACTAATTTTCGAGAACTTGTTTAGGGGATAGTCCCAAGTTAATAGATAGGCAGCACAAGAGAGATATTTTCTTATTATAATAAAGAAATTAAAGTAATTGGAAATCACAGTAGCATCATTGCATACGATTGAGAGAGAAAATACGCACCCAGGGAAACTTTAGTAGCCACGGTACCCTTTAATGTTTTTTTTTTTTTTTTCGTCGCTTTTTTGAATGATAACCTTTAGTTTTTAACCAAATATTTTGCGTATTTTCTGCCCTTTAGCTTTTAGTACCGTGTACCTCTCTGCCCCCTACCCTTTAAAGCCGGACCTGAATGCACCTATAATTAAAACCCTGTTTTATGAAAATAACTTGGGGGGGGGGGGGAGAGAAAAAGAAAGAATTATCAGAAGGCAAAAAAAAATTATGTGGGGATTTTGTTGTTTATTGGTAAACATGATCTTAGTTTTTGAAGAATGCCAACATGATGATGCTTCTGGATTACAATCCTGAAAGCTGTAAAATTCAACAACCAACTTTTTTCATTACTATTATTATTATTGTTATTATTATTAATTATTTTAATTTTAATTCATGCACGAAATCTACAACATCATTTTCGATTAGTAATCTTCGCTTTATTTAATGACAAACTTTTATTGATTAAATAACTATTAAGAAATTCTAGTATGTATTTTACATAAATAAGGGAGTAATTTAATCATGAAAAAAATCTACTTTTAAATAAAGTGTGATTATATTAAGAAATTATGGTAGGTTTTTTTAAAATAAAAAACCGCTGACCACAGGATCCTGCGACTTCCAAGAATACAATTCGATGGGCATTTCTTATAACTGCAAAATTTAAATATTTCCTTGATAAGAATAATTAGATAAGAATTTTACAAATCATGAGAAAAGTATACTGAGAAGAGTAAATTTCCTAAATTACTTTAATAATTTTAAACTAATAAAGTATTTTTTTTGTAAAAACCTTTTAATAGTGAAATATTAATTGAATTTTTTATTTAAGGTCAAATGTCAATATTTAAGGATACAGAACGCCTTTTCCTACACTTGATTTGCAAAAGTAATTCCTGTCAGATTGTAACAGAAATTGAATTATCTCATTTTTAACTGATTGATAACTATTCTTATTACGTTAAAGAAATATAGTTAAAAAATAAAAGGTTGAAGCCGTTAGCATCACCTAGTGCAAAAAAAAACTTCTTAGTTTTTCTATCAACATCCAGTGAATCAGTTGCGGGAAGTGGAATGAACGTAGTTACCGTTACGAATTTCGCTAAAAATAATCACAAAAAAAAATCTCTATAGAAATCGATAGATTGGATATAATGTCTGCTAACTATTGTTATATATAAATTATGTTCCACAGTTTACAATTGATAAATTTTACTGATTTTGAATTTTCACAAAGTAACACCCATTTTTGACATCTTATTTGAGTTTCTTGGATCCAAACAACCAGGAAATGACACTATTTATTTATATTATCTTAAATTTAAAAAGAGTTAGAAGAATGTAAATTTGACGATGTTAAATCAATTTGAATAACATTAATTTATATCTTTATAAAAGTCATATGATTGTTATTTTATTATTTAAATAGATACACTTAACACACCCAGACATACGAATTTTTTTCTCTTTCAAAAGCATTTCTTTAATTATTAAATATATTTATAAGTTCATGTTAAAAAACTATGAATTATGACCTATTTTAATTTTTCAATGCAACCAACCGCAATCGTTTAAGACTTCGATGTTTAAAATTACAACTCATTTGAATAATTATTTTTCGAAATACAAAGAAATTTTTTCTTTCTATATTTTAAGGGTCTTCTGTTATTAAACGAACCACATAAAAAAAAAAAAAAAAAAAAATCCTAGAAAGTTACCAGAAACACTGTAAGATTTTTCAAAATGAGTTTATTTTAAATTTAAAATTGCTGTATAATTTTACTATAGTTGAATTCATGGAGAAGGGTTTCAACATTGTTTAAGCTTCTTCTATTTTGCATAAATTACAATTTTAAAATGGTAAATATAAAAAAGTCTGATTAAAAACGTAAATAAATAAAAAAGATTATTAAATTAATGAAACTTTATTTATTTATTTTTTATCCTCGATTACAAATCAATTTTCGACATATTACAAGAAATGTGGTACGTATTACGCACGATAATTCAAAAATTTTCAAAATTTTGCTTAAGAATTGGGGAGTTTACTTACACACTAATCGATACCATATACACGAGTATATATAGTATTGCTTGATGTGTGTAAATTATATATATTATATACGAGGCTTTACAAAAATTTTCAACAACATCTGTTTATTGGTGAAAATTGCTGAATGGAAATTTTCAAGTATGCTATGCGTTTAACGGAAATAATTTTTAGCATACACTGTTAAAAATGAATCCGTGAATTCACAATAGAACTATTGCAGCAAAATTGTCTTAGATTTTTCATTTTGTGAAATAAAAGAAGGGAAAACTCCGTTTGAAGAAGCGGTAACTTTCCTTTATAAAATTGGTGCAAAGTTGGTAAGAAATAAAATAATTTTTAATCTCGATGACAAAAATGTATACATTTACAATTCAGCAGAACGATATGAGTTTCATAAAAAATCCAGGATTCTTCCGTTAAGATTTTTTTAAATTTTTATTTCTATGCAACATGTCAGTTTTGTAAACATTTAAAATAAATTTGCGGCAAATATAACAAAGTATCTCCCTCGTTACTTTCCATCTCCCTCCATTTCGTAATTTTCAGAAATTTGATGAAATTCTCCTATTTTTAACGGAAAATGTCCCTTTGTCCTGAAAAAAGACTTTTTCTGTCAGGAAATTAATATATATATATATATATATTCGTGAATTTCAGATTTTTTTTAACAGTATATTATGTAATATACCACATATCTACAGATTAAGTACAGGGCGAAAAAAAAAAATCATGTTTTCTCGACTAATTTAGGTAATAGCAAAAATTAGGTTTTAAATGCATTATTGTTTTTCAGATTGTTTATTTAGACATCATCTTTCATGTTAGCAAACTGTGAAGTTTTATTATAAGATATATGGAATGTGTTGGAGAGTGCTTCATAATTTATGGCATTCACATGATTTTTCTTTCTTGTTCAATATATATATACACACATCCCGAAAGCAAACATTTTTTGCGCCCTCAGAAAATCCAAGGTCTGCGCCCTTTCGCCTGACCCAGTCCGACCCTGCACTGATGAAACTGATACTCATTGAATGCTTCGGAAGCTTCTTTTCCGTGACATTCTGGAATATATTTTAGAACAGTGTCTTTTTTAACTCAAACTGTGATTACAGTTTGAAACCCTTTGCAAAGCTCATCTGTTTTGGTAGCGGTCCTCCATAGTCTTAATATTGTGGTGAAATCTTTCGGGATGTTTATCACTTGTGCCTTCTTTAT
Source organism: Maratus speculifer (assembly GCA_964019185.1). Taxonomy (NCBI): domain Eukaryota; kingdom Metazoa; phylum Arthropoda; class Arachnida; order Araneae; family Salticidae; genus Maratus; species Maratus speculifer. Next base: position 135,002,048 of record OZ025291.1, read on the forward strand.
TTTCAAGAAAATGCTTTAAGTGGCAATGTAAATAGTGCACGTTAATGCTTCTAGTATACCCAAGAGATTTAAAACTATTATGCTTTTCATTTACCAGTTCTACATAGATTTCTCCTTTGCATTTGCCCGGAATGTTTTTGTGAACTGCCACAAAAAAAGTCCAGGCTTTTTATTCAGCCTCATTCGTTGAATTTACGAAAGCAGGATCCTTAATCAGTTGTCTTATTTGTTGTCCGTTAAACATTCCTGCTTTAATATCTTCATAACTCAATTCGGATATTTTTACCTTATTACCTTTTTACCTTTTTACCTTTTGCAAATCATAACCCGTTCTTATGGAGAATTTACACAAACTGCTTCATAGGACAGAGCTAGGTATGTAATGCAGAAAGTATGATTTTCTTTCGCCCAACTAAAGTGTTATTAATGACATTCCTTTCTCCAACATCCATGTTTTCTTTCTTAGGCCTCTCTTTTCTAATCTAGTGGTGTATTTTATCCCTGCTATCCCAAAAATAGAAAAACAATAGTATTTTGTGTAACTTCTTTGCTGTCCAAGGACAATCATCTGGAGAATATTTAGGAAGAACCAATTTTTCTAACAGTCCTCTAAATTCATGACAAAATACAAGATTGTTTTTTTAAGAGAAGTAGGGTAGTAGACAATTTTGTCTTGTGTGATAAAATGTAAGTTTGGCTCTTTGTTCTAATAAATTTTTGTCTTTTAATCTTGAAACCAACCAGTAATTTGGAAGCTTCTTTTAAAAGCTCTCTTTTGACATCATTTAAATCAACCTGGTTGAAAAATTTAGGCATTGATAACGTCTCCTCATAATCACTGTTACCTTCATAGCTATCTAAAAGATGATCAGAAGGACAATATTCATCCTCACTAAGCTCTGGTAGCTGATGAAACATTGGGATCGGTAGTTCCTCTGAGTGAGGAAGTGGAGGTCTTGAAGACACTAAATCAGGATAAGTTTTCTTATTACAATTGTTTCGATTAATTCAAATAGTATTCCAGTGCTAGGTAGAAATAATAGTCATAGAAATGGTTTTGGAGTTCTCTCCAAACCATTAGTAAACCGAATTTGAGACTTATTCTCTTCCGCCAGCTCACTGTCATAAATGCTCTGTACAAGTTTTACAGACCTGTTGCAGTGCGCAGATTTTATCCTGATCACCAAGTCTAACCCCAAAGTATCCAAAATAAGCTCTCTTTACAAAGTCAGTAACAAATTTTCTGTGTTCTTTCAACTTTTATTCTCCGCATATGTAGCAAAACTTATCTGGATGATTTATACAACTTTTTCTACTTGAACTCATTTAAATTCCATTCTACAACGCAAACACAAAAATCTACAACACTACGAGTTTTACGTTAAATTGATACGAATTCTACCTTAAACACAAATATCATGGAAGTTCAAAAACTTTAGAGAGTCAAAGAAAGCCAGTTTTGTTTCCATGGAGCGAACTCTGAAACTAACCTTATCTCTTGGAGGCTTTTACATATGGCTTTATGGATGAGCTGCGCGAAATCATAAGGATGCGCAGATTTTCAGCTTTGCTTGCACATTTCTTTTTTTCAAGATCTTGTGGTATTTCAAGTCCTTCTAATCGCCTTGAGCGTAGTTACAGGGCTTTGTATCATAAGGTCAGTTTAAGTGTTCAAGATCACTTTAGTTCTAAAAAATCTTTAGTTCGCTTTGAATATCTAAAAAAGTAGAGCTGATAGAGAAAAACTGATTGCATATTTGGAATCAGCGTCCCAAAAATATCCAAAATCAGTTGTAAAATCTCAGGCACTAAAAAAAAAATTTTTTTTGTAGGCCAGTAGTGTAAAAAGGACAGTTCGATTCATGAGGCGGTGGTGGGGTGGTGGGTGGTGTGTGGTGGAAGTGGAACCACCACCACCTCACAGAGAGAGGGAGCACCACCACCACCTGAAAGAGAAGCTTATCTGATGGAGAGTGTATCATACTATAGTAGGATGATGGGGAGGGCTTAAAATTGAGGGGGCTTAAATTTTTTTTAGGGTTTGAAACGTAGGAGATTATACTATAGTAGAGGGGTGGATGTTTGGAGTCTGTTAGAGTATGATAGGATTTTTTGAGAGAGAGGGGAGGGCTTATTTTTTAGGAGGGGCTTAAAATTGAGGGGGGGCTTAAATTTTTTGGGAGTTTAAATTAAAGTAGAGATTGGAATCAACTTAGAGTAGGAAAGATATTTGAAAATGGGTGAAGGATGTTTTGACTCTGTTACAGTATGATGTGATTTTAGGAAAGAGGGGGAGGGCTTAATTTTTAGAGGGCTTATTTTTCTGAAAGGCTTAAATGTATTTTTTTTCTTTAAGATTGGAATCAACTTAGAGTAGGAAGGAAATTTGAACATATTGTAAAATATGATATAGTATGGTGAGATTTTAGGAAAGGGGGGAGGGCTTAATTTTTAGGGGGGCTTATTTTTCTGAAAGGCTTAAATGTATTTTTTTTTTGGGGAGTTTAAATTAAAGTAGAGATTGGAATCAACTTAGAGTAGGAAGGAAATTTGAACATATCGTAAAATATGTTACAGTATGATGAGATTTTAGGAAGGGGGAGGGCTTAATTTTTAGGGGGCTTATTTTTAGGAGGAGCTTAAATGTATTTTTTTTCTTAAAGATTGGAATCAACTTAGAGTAGGAAGGAAATTTGAACATATCGTAAAATATGTTATAGTAAGATGAGATTTTAGGAAAGGGGAGGGCTTAATTTTTAGAGGGGCTTAATTTTTTAGGGGCTTAATTTTTTTTATTTAGGATCTGAAGCTTATAATATCATACTATAGCAAAGGGGTAACCTCCTCATTTTCCAAACTTCACCCCCCCCCCCGGAAGATTTTTATTTGGGTGCTGCCCTCTGTTGGATCGAATTTTCGTTGAAAATTAATAATTTTAAAAAATTGAGTCTGATCAATTAAGCATTGCTCATCACACCTGTGAGATAATCGAGTATTGCGATAAGGAGGAAGGTGAGTCTGCTTAATTAAACATTAATCACAATTGCCCATTGCTTATCCCGCCTGTGGTCGCATAATGTCTTATATTACAATCGAATCATCTCTAACTTAAAATAGTATATTATCAACACGTATTCACTGCCTTGCACAAACATCCGGTAACCAAACAATTTTAACAGGAACTAGCTGATATAAGAAAAATAACAACTAAGATTACATTTCACATATTTACAAATAACAAGAAAGAGAACTTTGTTTGATGTTTCAACTAAGCTTTTTAAAACGACAATTTAATTTCATTAAACCATTACATATGTTTTTTTGTAGGTTCCCTGTTTTATACAATTTACATTAACGTTAGAGCAACAATGAAAATATTTTTTAAACAGTAATATTGTAAAATATGAATTTTACATTTTTAACTTCAGTTTACCTAAACCTTGATTATTCATACACATTGATTTTTACACCATTCAAAATATATAAACTACTTCATTATTAATTATTTTTCGATGTACAGTTCTAATAAACGGTTAATTACCATGCATTCATTTTAATAAATTTGCTGTATTCACATAAAAAGTGATTTTACAAGTTATCATCTATTAGTCGATAACGACAAATTTAAGCAATATATTACTTTAGTATAGTATTGTTTTATCACCGTGCTGAAAATAAGTGATTCTTTTTCCGTTAATTTTCACATGAATTTTCTAATCAATTAGTAAAAAATTACAACAGCATGATAAACACCAGATAACATCGAGCCTTTCTTATCAAATACCATCATATTATCAGATCACTTTGTAAACCAATCCTATTATTTTTTTAAAAACAGTAGCGCCTCCTAGAATTTAATTGATTTTTGTGAATCTGTAGAAATTTATCACACTGTTTATTGTTTTTTGTCATATGAAGATGTTAAGCGCTGTTCTTTAAGTGAGTGCTGTACAAGAAATTTCATACTTCATGAATATGGAATCGGATTTACCCAGTCAAGAGGTGCAAGTTTCGAATAGTGAAAGATCACCCTCTTCATCAACCCAACCATCCTTTTCTTGTAATCAATGTCAGAAATGCTTCTCTAGAAAGATTGCGTTAACCAGACATCAAAGATCCCACTTGGATAAAAAGCCCTTTAAATGTGAAACTTTCATTCAAAGTACTGATTTAAAACGACATAGTGTTACTCATCCCAAGACACCCACTTTATATAAATGTGATCAATGTGCAATGGAATTTTTTAGAAAGTATTCGTTAAGAATTCACAAGAGATTTCATAAGACATATCAATGTGACGAATGTTCAATAGAACTCTCTCAAAAATATTTGTTAAAAATTCACAAGAGATCGCATAAGAAGTTTCATGTTTGTGAAAAATGTTCTAACTCGTTTCTATCAAAGTCTGCTTTAACTAAACATAAAAAAAGTCATCGTCAAAAGGAATATAAATGTAAACACTGCGCTGTTATATTTTACTCTGATATCGATTTTTTATTTCACAAAAAAGTTCATTACAGGAATTTTGAATGCAAACACTGTAACAAAACATTTAATGTTGACACCAAGTTTATTCAACATCTGATTAAAATGCATAAGTGAAAAAATGCAAACTTTGTCAAATCATGTGAACTGGTTGATTTTCTGTACAGTTTATAATTTTTTTTGTATTTTTATCATTATCGAGAATGATGAATAAATAATGTGTAAATGAAAAAATCTTTAGTCTTGTATTTTTGTTATAACAATTCATGAATTTTTATAATTATTTCACGATATTGTAAAAAATTTACTTAAATTTTAACCTTTAGAAAAATGTTTCTTATCAATTAAAATTAGAGTTCACTTTAATTTATTAATTTTTCATTTTAAAATACTGAATTTATACTGAATTAATTTTAAAATACTTTTAATATATTAGAATTATTTACCAAGTTTAATTTATCATTTATATTACAATTGTTATTCACATAATCATGATGGATATTACCTTGTGTTGCCACAAAATTTTTTAAAAAGAACGAAACTGTTAACAATAAGTATTATTCATTACTTAGATTAAAACTTTTACCTAGTGTTGCCACAAAAATTTTCAAAAAGAGCGAAACTGATAACATTATTTATCATATACTTACTTAATTAAAACCTTGTGTTGCCACAAAGTTCTTCAAAAATAGTAAAACCGTTAACTTAATACATAAACTACCATTTATGTACAAAGACTGTTTTTTTTAGTTTATTAAAAAATGGTTGAATAAAACTAATGGCATTACTAATTTTTTAATGTTTAACTGTAACCGACGCTGATTTTTTAACATATATTAGGATATGTGTTGTTTTTAAGCATTCAGTTTGCAAGTGATTTCCGTTTGAACTTTCATCAGCGGCTGTTCTTATTTTTTGAAAATGGATTCTGTAGCAAATTTGTTAAAAAGACCTCTCGACGAAGTAGTTTCTTCTTCAAAGTATCAACGTTTAGAAGACTGTAATGAACCTACTTATGTGAATGAATTAAACTTGCCGAGATTAGAAGTTCCCAATGCATTGAACACTAACAATGAGACGATATCATGTGATTATCCACTGAATGTGAAATCTGAGATTAATACGAATTTTTTTAACTTAATTTCCCAAGACGAATATTTTCAAGAACCCACTACTAGATGCGAAGAGACTGTGTTCCAAGCAATCAACCTTTTCCAAGCAAGTGATGAAAGCCAATCCACCACTTCACGAACTAAAAGGGGCAAATCTTGTAATCGTGTTATATTTCGAGAAGAACTCAGTGATTGTATCTTCTTAATTTTAAAACTGTATAATAGACAATTTTATATACATATTCAAGAGTTTAAACGCAGTGGGCTTACTAATGAAGAAATTGTAACGAAAAATGCAATTTTTATGGATGTTAACAGTTGGTATGAATTTTGCAATAAAATTTTTGCATTTAATTTGAAGTATAAAAGTTCCTCGTTTGTTGCTAATAATATGATATTAGTGTTAAATTTTAATAATTCTATCATGCGAATTAAACATTTAAAGAATTATTCTCACATTGACTTGAACGAGTATCAGTTAGAAAAGTTAAAAATAAAAGCCTTTGATCTGAATAAAGAACTGCTTCAGCATATATATGTAAAGCATTTACCAAACTTAATAAGACAGAAATGTATCGTTAGTCACACATCTTTAGAAAATGAACGCGTGTGCCAACATAAACTTTTAACGTGTATTGAAAATAGTATATCGAGTACACTAAAGCGCATTTTTGAATGCAATGGATGTATTTTTAACCACGAATCTGTAATCTTTCATACCTGTTTGATATTAAATAATCGACAAAAATTTGAACAAATAGAAGAAATGTTATTAACTCTAATAGATTTCGACTTTGTTATTTCCTCGTTTTTAAACGAAGTAGATTGTATTAGTGAAAACTTCTTATCTAATATTAATGTAGAAACCATTCAAAACGAATTGTTTAAAATAATGAAATAAAATGTTTTACTATTCTCTTTAATATGTGTGTTTAATTATTTTCAAAATGTATGTTTATTTCGTTTACCTTTTTCAAAACATTTATAAATTGTTTCAATTTGTATATGTATAAAAAAAAGAAACACTTCATTATTAATAAAAAATATATTAACTATCTTAAATAATAATAATAATAATCTTAATTATTTTAATTCATTCTGTTCAAAAATTAGAAAGTTAATAAAAATTAATAAGTTTAAAAAAAAAAAAAAACTTTATACAAAAATTAATATTAATACAAATTTTTTTCAAATGTTTAAAATATATTTTGCAAATTTTAAAATGTATTACAACTTATCAAAATTGAGTTTACTGATTTATATGGGTATGTATATTATTTTCACTCTATTATATTACTGTAACATTACAACAGATTCATAGTTAATGACATATAAACATTAGGATGAATGTAAAAACAATAGATTAATATACTCTCTTGTTTTATTAAAAAATAAAATAATTCATTAAATTAAAAAAAAATATCACAAATTAAAAAATATATTTCATAAGTTTACAAAAAAAAAAAAAAAAAAAAAAAAAGTAACATAAAAAGTTTTATCGAAAAAAAAAGTAACAAAAAGTTTTAACAAAAAAAAAAAAAAAAAAAAAGTAACATAAAAAGTTTTATAAAAAAAAGTAACATAAAAAGTTTTAACAAAAAAAAAAAAAAAAAAGTAACATAAAAAGTTTAAAAAAAAGAAGTATTATAAAAAAAAAAAGTATTATAAAAAATGTTATAAAAAGTTTTAGCAACAACAACAAAAAAAAAAAGTATTACAAAAAAGTATTATAAAAAGTTTTAACAGAAAAAAAAAAAACTTTACACAAAAGATTATATCAATAGAATTTTTTTTCAAATGTTTAAAATATATTTTGCAAAAGTTAAAATGAGTTTTCTGATTTATGTATATTATTTTCACTTTATTATCTTACTGTAACATTGCAATTTATTCATAGTTAAACATATAAACATTAGGATGTGTATAAAAGCAATGCATTAATATACTATCTTGTTATTAAAAGATAAAATAATTTCATAAAAATATTTTCAAAATTAAAAAAAAGTTTCATAAGTTTACAAAAAATAAAAACTTTATGAAAAAGTTTAAAAAATAATTCATAAGATTAAAAAAAAAAAAATATTTCAAAATTTAAAAAAAAATATTTCATAAGTTAAAAAAAAAAATAATCATAAGTTAAAAGTTCTTTAATAATTAAAAAAAAAAAAAAAAAAAAAAAACTTTATAGAAAAAATAATATCAATAGAAATTAAATGTTTAAAATTTCTTTCACAAAAGTTAAAATGTATTACATCTTATCAAAAATGAGTTTACTGATTTATGTATGAATGTACATAATTTTCACTGTATTATCTTACTGCAACATACATTTATAGTTAACATACATTTATAGTTTAACACATATAAACATTAGGATGTGTATAAAAGCAACGCATTAATATACTATCTTGTTTTATTAAAAGATAAAATAACTTCATAAAAATCTTTTCAAAATAAAAAAAAAAAGTTTCATAAGTTTACAAAAAAATAAAACTTTATGAAAAAGTTTAAAAAATATTTCATAAGATTAAAAAAAATATTTCATAAATTAAAAAATGTATCTATGTATATTTCACAAGTTTAAAAAAAATTAAATGTTTAAAAAATGATTTACAAGTTTAAAAAAAAAATTACAACTTATCAAAAAATGAGTTTACCGATTTACTGATTTATGCGTGTGTGTTATTTTCATCTTATTATCTTACTACTAACATTACAGAACGTTCTTAGTTAAACACTTATAAACATCAGCAAATGTATAAAAGCAGTTGATACTTTCCTGTTTTTATTAAAAGTCATACTAACTTTATAAAAATGTTTTCAAATAATAATAAAAAAAAAGCTGCTAAGTTATTAGATTCTCCCCTTTAATTGCATCTCATTGATAAGTTTTAATCAACCATCCAACCATTCAACTGTTTTCACAACCGACTATTATGTGAGTTAGGATCTCATTGATAAGTTTTAATCAACCAACCAACCAACATTTTACGTAACCAACTATTTATTTTCCCTAGCAATCAGCTATTTATTTACCCTCCTAACCAAAAAGCTTTTATCGACACATGAACAAAACTTTAAGATGCGAGACTCGTCCTTTTTAATCGAAAAAACAATGACTTATATATATATATTTTTTTTCTTACTTAAATGAAACCTTCACATGTGCATGGTAAAACTTGGAAAAATTCATTTAATACACAAATTTAAAGTTAACAGACGAGGTCTTCACACTTCTTTTAGAATTGTACTAACATTTTACCAAATATCTTTAGAACTCGACAAGGTTTTAAATAATTATTTTAATAAAAATTGTCATTTGTAAGTAACATTATTGAACTAACTCGGAAAAATTAACTTGGCAAAACAGGTTTTCGCTGTTCCAACTTAGTAATATTCATTGGTTTATATGTTAATCAACCTGTTTGGTTATGTCCCAGCATGGCTTTATAAAATATATATTAAAAAACCTTTAATATTAATGTTTAAAAATATGCAGTTAGTCTTTTATAGATAATTATTTTCACTTCTTTTATTTAAAAACATTTTTAAATAAAATTAATACAGTTGCCAATTTATCAGTGCGTTATGAAATGTGCATGCAAAACTTTTAATTATAATTTTCACATTTTTAGTATTTCAAATTATTGTTTTCAAGGTGTACTAAAATTTGGAAAAATATTTAATTTTCATACATAATTAAAATAAAATAGTTTAATAATAAAGACAAATTTAACATTCTATACTCACCATCGCAAAAGCACGTCCAACGCAGTCAAATGTTTGGGAAGAAATGAAAAATTCAAAGTCCTTATCAGAAAATGTTATCAGATAACTGTATTAATAGATCTGTGACGTCAAAGAACATGTATCATCAACTGATCACGTGATGTATACCACGTGACTAATGCTTTGTTTTCTAGATTGATTCTTATAAACATTCATTTATTAAATAATTCTATTAATTATTAATTAATTAATTCTTTGTTAAAAGGTTTAACAAAACATGATTTCACAGATATTAGTTACAATCAGCATTTGTTTTAAACTAGTGAATTAACTAATTAATAATTAATAGAATTATTTAATAAATGAATGTTTATAAGAATCAATCTAGAAAACAAAGCATTAGTCACGTGGTATACATCACGTGATCAGATGATGATACATGTTCTTTGACGTCACAGATCTATTAATACAGTTATCTGATAACATTTTCTGATAAGGACTTTGAATTTTTCATTTCTTCCCAAACATTTGACTGCGTTGGACGTGCTTTTGCGATGGTGAGTATAGAATGTTAAATTTGTCTTTATTATTAAACTATTTTATTTTAATTATGTATGAAAATTAAATATTTTTCCAAATTTTAGTACACCTTGAAAACAATAATTTGAAATACTAAAAATGTGAAAATTATAATTAAAAGTTTTGCATGCACATTTCATAACGCACAGATAAATTGGCAACTGTATTAATTTTATTTAAAAATGTTTTTAAATAAAAGAAGTGAAAATAATTATCTATAAAAGACTAACTGCATATTTTTAAACATTAATATTAAAGGTTTTTTAAGATATATTTTATAAAGCCATGCTGGGACATAACCAAACAGGTTGATTAACATATAAACCAATGAATATTACTAAGTTGGAACAGCGAAAACCTGTTTTGCCAAGTTAATTTTTCCGAGTTAGTTCAATAATGTTACTTACAAATGACAATTTTTATTAAAATAATTATTTAAAACCTTGTCGAGTTCTAAAGATATTTGGTAAAATGTTAGTACAATTCTAAAAGAAGTGTGAAGACCTCGTCTGTTAACTTTAAATTTGTGTATTAAATGAATTTTTCCAAGTTTTACCATGCACATGTGAAGGTTTCATTTAAGTAAGAAAAAAAAAATATATATATAAGTCATTGTTTTTTCGATTAAAAAGGACGAGTCTCGCATCTTAAAGTTTTGTTCATGTGTCGATAAAAGCTTTTTGGTTAGGAGGGTAAATAAATAGCTGATTGCTAGGGAAAATAAATAGTTGGTTACGTAAAATGTTGGTTGGTTGGTTGATTAAAACTTATCAATGAGATCCTAACTCACATAATAGTTGGTTGTGAAAACAGTTGAATGGTTGGATGGTTGATTAAAACTTATCAATGAGATGCAATTAAAGGGGAGAATCTAATAACTTAGCAGCTTTTTTTTTATTATTATTTGAAAACATTTTTATAAAGTTAGTATGACTTTTAATAAAAACAGGAAAGTATCAACTGCTTTTATACATTTGCTGATGTTTATAAGTGTTTAACTAAGAACGTTCTGTAATGTTAGTAGTAAGATAATAAGATGAAAATAACACACACGCATAAATCAGTAAATCGGTAAACTCATTTTTTGATAAGTTGTAATTTTTTTTTTAAACTTGTAAATCATTTTTTAAACATTTAATTTTTTTTAAACTTGTGAAATATACATAGATACATTTTTTAATTTATGAAATATTTTTTTTAATCTTATGAAATATTTTTTAAACTTTTTCATAAAGTTTTATTTTTTTGTAAACTTATGAAACTTTTTTTTTTATTTTGAAAAGATTTTTATGAAGTTATTTTATCTTTTAATAAAACAAGATAGTATATTAATGCGTTGCTTTTATACACATCCTAATGTTTATATGTGTTAAACTATAAATGTATGTTAACTATAAATGTATGTTGCAGTAAGATAATACAGTGAAAATTATGTACATGCATACATAAATCAGTAAACTCATTTTTGATAAGATGTAATACATTTTAACTTTTGTGAAAGAAATTTTAAACATTTAATTTCTATTGATATTATTTTTTCTATAAAGTTTTTTTTTTTTTTTTTTTAATTATTAAAGAACTTTTAACTTATGATTATTTTTTTTTTTAACTTATGAAATATTTTTTTTTAATTTTTGAAATATTTTTTTTTTTTAAATCTTATGAATTATTTTTTAAACTTTTTCATAAAGTTTTTATTTTTTGTAAACTTATGAAACTTTTTTTTAATTTTGAAAATATTTTTATGAAATTATTTTATCTTTTAATAACAAGATAGTATATTAATGCATTGCTTTTATACACATCCTAATGTTTATATGTTTAACTATGAATAAATTGCAATGTTACAGTAAGATAATAAAGTGAAAATAATATACATAAATCAGAAAACTCATTTTAACTTTTGCAAAATATATTTTAAACATTTGAAAAAAAATTCTATTGATATAATCTTTTGTGTAAAGTTTTTTTTTTTTTTCTGTTAAAACTTTTTATAATACTTTTTTGTAATACTTTTTTTTTTTTTGTTGTTGTTGCTAAAACTTTTTATAACATTTTTTATAATATTTTTTTTTTTATAATACTTCTTTTTTTTTAAACTTTTTATGTTACTTTTTTTTTTTTTTTTTGTTAAAACTTTTTATGTTACTTTTTTTTATAAAACTTTTTATGTTACTTTTTTTTTTTTTTTTTTTGTTAAAACTTTTTGTTACTTTTTTTTTCGATAAAACTTTTTATGTTACTTTTTTTTTTTTTTTTTTTTGTAAACTTATGAAATATATTTTTTAATTTGTGATATTTTTTTTTAATTTAATGAATTATTTTATTTTTTAATAAAACAAGAGAGTATATTAATCTATTGTTTTTACATTCATCCTAATGTTTATATGTCATTAACTATGAATCTGTTGTAATGTTACAGTAATATAATAGAGTGAAAATAATATACATACCCATATAAATCAGTAAACTCAATTTTGATAAGTTGTAATACATTTTAAAATTTGCAAAATATATTTTAAACATTTGAAAAAAATTTGTATTAATATTAATTTTTGTATAAAGTTTTTTTTTTTTTTTAAACTTATTAATTTTTATTAACTTTCTAATTTTTGAACAGAATGAATTAAAATAATTAAGATTATTATTATTATTATTTAAGATAGTTAATATATTTTTTATTAATAATGAAGTGTTTCTTTTTTTTATACATATACAAATTGAAACAATTTATAAATGTTTTGAAAAAGGTAAACGAAATAAACATACATTTTGAAAATAATTAAACACACATATTAAAGAGAATAGTAAAACATTTTATTTCATTATTTTAAACAATTCGTTTTGAATGGTTTCTACATTAATATTAGATAAGAAGTTTTCACTAATACAATCTACTTCGTTTAAAAACGAGGAAATAACAAAGTCGAAATCTATTAGAGTTAATAACATTTCTTCTATTTGTTCAAATTTTTGTCGATTATTTAATATCAAACAGGTATGAAAGATTACAGATTCGTGGTTAAAAATACATCCATTGCATTCAAAAATGCGCTTTAGTGTACTCGATATACTATTTTCAATACACGTTAAAAGTTTATGTTGGCACACGCGTTCATTTTCTAAAGATGTGTGACTAACGATACATTTCTGTCTTATTAAGTTTGGTAAATGCTTTACATATATATGCTGAAGAAGTTCTTTATTCAGATCAAAGGCTTTTATTTTTAACTTTTCTAACTGATACTCGTTCAAGTCAATGTGAGAATAATTCTTTAAATGTTTAATTCGCATGATAGAATTATTAAAATTTAACACTAATATCATATTATTAGCAACAAACGAGGAACTTTTATACTTCAAATTAAATGCAAAAATTTTATTGCAAAATTCATACCAACTGTTAACATCCATAAAAATTGCATTTTTCGTTACAATTTCTTCATTAGTAAGCCCACTGCGTTTAAACTCTTGAATATGTATATAAAATTGTCTATTATACAGTTTTAAAATTAAGAAGATACAATCACTGAGTTCTTCTCGAAATATAACACGATTACAAGATTTGCCCCTTTTAGTTCGTGAAGTGGTGGATTGGCTTTCATCACTTGCTTGGAAAAGGTTGATTGCTTGGAACACAGTCTCTTCGCATCTAGTAGTGGGTTCTTGAAAATATTCGTCTTGGGAAATTAAGTTAAAAAAATTCGTATTAATCTCAGATTTCACATTCAGTGGATAATCACATGATATCGTCTCATTGTTAGTGTTCAATGCATTGGGAACTTCTAATCTCGGCAAGTTTAATTCATTCACATAAGTAGGTTCATTACAGTCTTCTAAACGTTGATACTTTGAAGAAGAAACTACTTCGTCGAGAGGTCTTTTTAACAAATTTGCTACAGAATCCATTTTCAAAAAATAAGAACAGCCGCTGATGAAAGTTCAAACGGAAATCACTTGCAAACTGAATGCTTAAAAACAACACATATCCTAATATATGTTAAAAAATCAGCGTCGGTTACAGTTAAACATTAAAAAATTAGTAATGCCATTAGTTTTATTCAACCATTTTTTAATAAACTAAAAAAAACAGTCTTTGTACATAAATGGTAGTTTATGTATTAAGTTAACGGTTTTACTATTTTTGAAGAACTTTGTGGCAACACAAGGTTTTAATTAAGTAAGTATATGATAAATAATGTTATCAGTTTCGCTCTTTTTGAAAATTTTTGTGGCAACACTAGGTAAAAGTTTTAATCTAAGTAATGAATAATACTTATTGTTAACAGTTTCGTTCTTTTTAAAAAATTTTGTGGCAACACAAGGTAATATCCATCATGATTATGTGAATAACAATTGTAATATAAATGATAAATTAAACTTGGTAAATAATTCTAATATATTAAAAGTATTTTAAAATTAATTCAGTATAAATTCAGTATTTTAAAATGAAAAATTAATAAATTAAAGTGAACTCTAATTTTAATTGATAAGAAACATTTTTCTAAAGGTTAAAATTAAAGTAAATTTTTTACAATATCGTGAAATAATTATAAAAATTCATGAATTGTTATAACAAAAATACAAGACTAAAGATTTTTTCATTTACACATTATTTATTCATCATTCTCGATAATGATAAAAATACAAAAAAAATTATAAACTGTACAGAAAATCAACCAGTTCACATGATTTGACAAAGTTTGCATTTTTTCACTTATGCATTTTAATCAGATGTTGAATAAACTTGGTGTCAACATTAAATGTTTTGTTACAGTGTTTGCATTCAAAATTCCTGTAATGAACTTTTTTGTGAAATAAAAAATCGATATCAGAGTAAAATATAACAGCGCAGTGTTTACATTTATATTCCTTTTGACGATGACTTTTTTTATGTTTAGTTAAAGCAGACTTTGATAGAAACGAGTTAGAACATTTTTCACAAACATGAAACTTCTTATGCGATCTCTTGTGAATTTTTAACAAATATTTTTGAGAGAGTTCTATTGAACATTCGTCACATTGATATGTCTTATGAAATCTCTTGTGAATTCTTAACGAATACTTTCTAAAAAATTCCATTGCACATTGATCACATTTATATAAAGTGGGTGTCTTGGGATGAGTAACACTATGTCGTTTTAAATCAGTACTTTGAATGAAAGTTTCACATTTAAAGGGCTTTTTATCCAAGTGGGATCTTTGATGTCTGGTTAACGCAATCTTTCTAGAGAAGCATTTCTGACATTGATTACAAGAAAAGGATGGTTGGGTTGATGAAGAGGGTGATCTTTCACTATTCGAAACTTGCACCTCTTGACTGGGTAAATCCGATTCCATATTCATGAAGTATGAAATTTCTTGTACAGCACTCACTTAAAGAACAGCGCTTAACATCTTCATATGACAAAAAACAATAAACAGTGTGATAAATTTCTACAGATTCACAAAAATCAATTAAATTCTAGGAGGCGCTACTGTTTTTAAAAAAATAATAGGATTGGTTTACAAAGTGATCTGATAATATGATGGTATTTGATAAGAAAGGCTCGATGTTATCTGGTGTTTATCATGCTGTTGTAATTTTTTACTAATTGATTAGAAAATTCATGTGAAAATTAACGGAAAAAGAATCACTTATTTTCAGCACGGTGATAAAACAATACTATACTAAAGTAATATATTGCTTAAATTTGTCGTTATCGACTAATAGATGATAACTTGTAAAATCACTTTTTATGTGAATACAGCAAATTTATTAAAATGAATGCATGGTAATTAACCGTTTATTAGAACTGTACATCGAAAAATAATTAATAATGAAGTAGTTTATATATTTTGAATGGTGTAAAAATCAATGTGTATGAATAATCAAGGTTTAGGTAAACTGAAGTTAAAAATGTAAAATTCATATTTTACAATATTACTGTTTAAAAAATATTTTCATTGTTGCTCTAACGTTAATGTAAATTGTATAAAACAGGGAACCTACAAAAAAACATATGTAATGGTTTAATGAAATTAAATTGTCGTTTTAAAAAGCTTAGTTGAAACATCAAACAAAGTTCTCTTTCTTGTTATTTGTAAATATGTGAAATGTAATCTTAGTTGTTATTTTTCTTATATCAGCTAGTTCCTGTTAAAATTGTTTGGTTACCGGATGTTTGTGCAAGGCAGTGAATACGTGTTGATAATATACTATTTTAAGTTAGAGATGATTCGATTGTAATATAAGACATTATGCGACCACAGGCGGGATAAGCAATGGGCAATTGTGATTAATGTTTAATTAAGCAGACTCACCTTCCTCCTTATCGCAATACTCGATTATCTCACAGGCGTGATGAGCAATGCTTAATTGATCAGACTCAATTTTTTAAAATTATTAATTTTCAACGAAAATTCGATCCAACAGAGGGCAGCACCCAAATAAAAATCTTCCGGGGGGGGGGGTGAAGTTTGGAAAATGAGGAGGTTACCCCTTTGCTATAGTATGATATTATAAGCTTCAGATCCTAAATAAAAAAAATTAAGCCCCTAAAAAATTAAGCCCCTCTAAAAATTAAGCCCTCCCCTTTCCTAAAATCTCATCTTACTATAACATATTTTACGATATGTTCAAATTTCCTTCCTACTCTAAGTTGATTCCAATCTTTAAGAAAAAAAATACATTTAAGCTCCTCCTAAAAATAAGCCCCCTAAAAATTAAGCCCTCCCCCTTCCTAAAATCTCATCATACTGTAACATATTTTACGATATGTTCAAATTTCCTTCCTACTCTAAGTTGATTCCAATCTCTACTTTAATTTAAACTCCCCAAAAAAAAAATACATTTAAGCCTTTCAGAAAAATAAGCCCCCCTAAAAATTAAGCCCTCCCCCCTTTCCTAAAATCTCACCATACTATATCATATTTTACAATATGTTCAAATTTCCTTCCTACTCTAAGTTGATTCCAATCTTAAAGAAAAAAAATACATTTAAGCCTTTCAGAAAAATAAGCCCTCTAAAAATTAAGCCCTCCCCCTCTTTCCTAAAATCACATCATACTGTAACAGAGTCAAAACATCCTTCACCCATTTTCAAATATCTTTCCTACTCTAAGTTGATTCCAATCTCTACTTTAATTTAAACTCCCAAAAAATTTAAGCCCCCCCTCAATTTTAAGCCCCTCCTAAAAAATAAGCCCTCCCCTCTCTCTCAAAAAATCCTATCATACTCTAACAGACTCCAAACATCCACCCCTCTACTATAGTATAATCTCCTACGTTTCAAACCCTAAAAAAAATTTAAGCCCCCTCAATTTTAAGCCCTCCCCATCATCCTACTATAGTATGATACACTCTCCATCAGATAAGCTTCTCTTTCAGGTGGTGGTGGTGCTCCCTCTCTCTGTGAGGTGGTGGTGGTTCCACTTCCACCACACACCACCCACCACCCCACCACCGCCTCATGAATCGAACTGTCCTTTTTACACTACTTAGGCCTGTGAATCAAGTAGCACCCGCAATTCTGTAATAAAGCATTACAGTGTAAATTTTACATTGTAATGTTCATATATACAATTAGAAATATTTAAATATATGTTTATTTTTTTTATGGAATTGCAATACATTTTATATGCATTTATATGCATTTTACACCTGTTTTATTTTCATATTTTATTACGACATCATATTACAGTGAATAAACTGCATTAAACAAACAAAAAAGCCGGATGTAATTATAATTTTAATTAATACTTTCGAAAGGTGTTATTGATTAGCTAATGAAAATATAACAGCATTAATTGCTGTACCCGGATTGTGTAATCCATCAACTGCAAAAAATATACCTGGGTGTGAACCAGCAATAAATAATTTATTCTTACGCTTTTTGTCTATGATAAAATATCCATGTTCAAATGGTGTTGGCTGTTTCGCTTGCCTAGGTAAGTGATTACATGAATTTATCATTTCCTGTCTGACATTCGCATTGTACTAAGGATCCACCGAAAAATGTTTTTTAAGACCGAAACAGAAATATCGGTAATCTTCCTATTTTTGGCCAAAAACGAAAATATAATTAATTTTAAGTAACTGATACATACATAAATATGCATAATAATTCAGTAATTACACGCGTAATTATGCGTTGTGTTCTAAGTTGCACCTCTGTGCCTTGGACGAAAACTTTCTATTTTTATATAAAACAAAATGTAATTAATTCTTCTGTGACACAGAATCATTTTCTGTGACAAAAATGAATCATATGATTTTCATATGATGAAAAAAATGTCATATACATATCTCGATTTATCTTTATAAGGATTTTCCTAAATGATCAACTGCTATACAATAATCAGCGTTGAATTCAGTGATTAGCCTGGGGGGGGGGGGGGAATTCCCTTCTAGAGCAATGAAATCCCACCGGAAAATTTGAGATTTTGTGCTTTCAATGGTCTAAAAGTGCAATTTCTACCTCCCCCCGGAAAATCGATGATTCCTTCCTAGCAGGAGCGACAGAAGTCCCTCCCTGAGAAAAGCGTCCGAATTCAACACTGACTTGAACATTCTCAAAATTAATTCGAAACACTTCTGCTATTTCAAACTAAAAAATTTCTATTACTGTTAAGTTTGCAGCTTTTAATGAGCACATAAAAAGAGCCATCAAAGTTTAGTCATATAGATGTTATTCGTTTTGTAATTTCCATCCACGCCTTGACTTGAGTCAATCACAAATGATAGTTACAAGCAATGAAGTTCATAGCAATAAATAATGTCTCGTTCGAGCCGATACAGCTGTCAATAAGTAATGTTGTAAATTACCGGAAAAACAAACGAGATTTTGGAATATCAGATAATTTCGGTCGAATTTCAATCCAGCAGAATTTTCTACAGCATTTTCGCCGAACTCTGATTTTGGGCCAAAAATTAAAACGAAACCAAATTTTAGGCCGATCTTCAGTTTATACATTGATTATTATTTTGTCCCAACAGTTAATTTCTTATTATGCAGTATATAGAAGTAATTGTCTATATGCAGTTGTAAAAACGCAAATCTTTTTATTTACTATTATCACTTTGTTTATGTTTCAGTATTTAGTAATAAAATAAAAAATAAACTAATCGGATGTGGCAGTCCCAAAACTTTCTTCTATAGTACTATCTTATGCATGTCAATATTTCCTGAAAAAATGCAGCATAGCAAAACTACTGGTTAGGTGGTTTAAACCAATATCTAGTCAGCAACAACTTATGACTACTTATAATTGAATCTAAAGTTTGATGAAAATCCATGCATTAGTATTTAAGATAAAACTATTGCAAAATCTTAAAAAAAAAAAAAAAAAAAAAAAAAAAAAAAAATGCGTAATAGTACTACATGTTGGGGGATGAACACCAAAAACTAATCAGGATAATTTTTTTTATCAGATACTAACTGAATCTGAAGTTTGATGAAAACCCATGCATTAGTTCCTGAGATGCATTTATTGCGAAATTGTTAAAGATGCAGCATAGCAGCGCCATATGCAGGGTGATTTACACTATAAACTAAACAAAACTAACTGAATCTGAAGTTTTAGAAAATTTCGTGCTATAGTTCTTGAGATAGAGCTATTGCGATAATCACGATTAATGCACCATGGCAGCGCCAGCTGTTGAACAATTTGCACCAATAATCAGCACTATATTTTATCAAGTACTAACCAAATATAAAGTTTTATGAAAATCCATACACTAGTTCTTGAGATATGGCTATTGTGGAAATTTTAAATAATGCAGCATGGCGGCGCCATCTGTTGAGCGATATACAGGAAAAACTAATCAGATCTAGTTTACATCAAGATCTCACAGAATCTAAAGTTTTTGAAATCCGTAAATTAGTTCTTGAGACAAAGCTTATTGAGATAGCTAATAGTAACGCTTTTTATTTTATTTTCTTTTTCCTTCTCAAAACTTTGAATGTGCAATTCATGAAGGTTGGAACTGGACTAAAAAATGTGTATAAGTTTTAGAATTCATTTACACGTTAATAATAATTACATAATAATCCTTAAGGCCACGTGAAACATAAAATGCACTGAGAAAAAAAAAAAAAAAAAAAAAAATTCTTGGAAACGAGAATTCTAGAACGTTTCATGTAACGGTAACAGAAAAAAAAAAATCATGCAATCGATTCTGTTACATGGATTTTTGCTGATACCATTAGATGAAATGTTCTAGGAATCCCAGTTTCCTATAAAAAAGTTTAGTCTAACATTTTTTTTTTTTTTTTTTTTTAAATTGTCGGTTGAAAAAAATAGAGCTAAATGATTATGTTGCTAAATATTTATGGTCTTAAAAGATCATATTCTGGAAGGTTTTAATATAATATGTTTCAAAAATTGTTGATGTGTGCATATATTTTTTTACTTTTTTTTTTTTTTTTTTTTTTTTTTTTATGTGTTGCTTTATTGTTTTGGAACACTTTTCTAAAATTCTATTTTAGGCAGACAGTTGAACTGTAACTATCACTTGTTTCTTTAAAAAATATCTAATATTTTAGATATGAGTTCAAAAATTCTTTGAAATAATTAAAAATATGTCATTAAAATTTTTAGGATGTCCAAAGTTTTTTAGCAAAATATTTTTCTTTTATTTCTTTCGAAACTAAAATGAAATTTGTTACTTGCTATTCTCAAATATTAAGTTTTCTGATAACGCAATAAATTTTAAGGTAATCTATTCGGTAAGAATCTAGGGGGAAAAGTGACTATAAAAAAAGTTACGGGAAAAAAGTGACAGAAAAAAACAAGCCTCGATTATGACTAATTGCGGTCCTGGACAAAGATAAATTAGGGGGCCCCTTTCGAATCATTGCAACGTTATTCAAACAGAACTGATGGTCATTCATATATGTATGTGTAATTCATAAAAATATTTTTGCACCATGGATGTAAATATAAGAAAATTCTTAGCTACATTAATTCTAAATTAAATACCTTAATTAATAAAAGTACAACTTTCTTTTTTTTTCCCTTAGTACAGAACAAAACTGTTTTATATAACTTTAGCAATTTGTTATATTATTTTAATATGAATTTAATAACTTCAGCATATGGAAGAGTTGCGAAAAGAAAGTAAATATTTTATAATTTGATGTATGAATTTGGGGGCCCTTTAAGTCTGGGGTCCATGGGCAAAGTCCCGATTTGCCCATGCGGTAATAAAGGCCTGGAAAAAACAAGAGCAGAAAAAAAAGTGACCGAGGAAAACGTGACATAGAAAAAAATTACCGGAAAAAATTATCAAGAATTTGATAAATATTGAACTGGTCGATAAATAAATAATGAAAACTAAAGTGGTTACAAATGTCTAATTTATATAATTCTCGTAGGCCAGAGGTACCCAACCAGGGGTGAGTACCCTTGAGGAGACTTTGCGGGTCGGCTGAGAGTACACGACAATAATGTCTTAAATGAGTAATGACAATCATAAAAATGTTAGAAATGACAATGTAATTTTTATCGATTTATTATGTGGCTGAGAAAAGATAATTACTAATAAAAAATTATATTATTATTATTATTATTTATTATTATTTATTTATTATTATTATATAGTATTTGATATTTTTATCATATTAAATTAATTATTTTATTATGTAAATATATTATGTAAATATAAATATCAAATATTAATGCATGATAATTTATATTATTATCATTAAAAACTTATGTATAATTAAAATTATAAATAATATTAAAATATAAAATTAAAAAATATAAATATAAATAATTAAATATAAGTAATATAAATATAATTAATCTATTATACAATATAATACATAATATTATATATATAATAAATATTATAAAATTTTATAAATATAATAAAATATTAATATATAATTTAATAAACAAACACAGAATAAAATATATTAAATATAAAACATATAAATATAATTAAAATTAAAATAAATATATTATTTAAACATTTATTTATTTATTTAATTTTTTTATTTAATCTAAGTTAATAAAATATTGTCATTTTTTTAAAAATTATTTGTTTATGAACATAATTTTTAATTTAATTTTTATTTATTTCTACATTTATTTTTATTCATTTTCTATGTGTTAATAAAATATTATCTTTTTTTAAATCAATTTTTGCCAATAAAACTAATTTTTAATATTTATTTTTATTTATTTACACAATTATTTTTATTAATTTACTATCAATTAATAAAAGATTAAAATATTTTAATGAATTCTTGTTAATGAAATTAATTTTTAATATTTAATTTTATTTATGCAATTATTTTTATTAATTTACTATCAATTAATAAAATATTATCATTTTAAAAAATCAATTCTTGTTAATAAAACTAATTTTTAATATTTA
The DNA here is from genome assembly GCA_964019185.1 of Maratus speculifer. Taxonomy (NCBI): domain Eukaryota; kingdom Metazoa; phylum Arthropoda; class Arachnida; order Araneae; family Salticidae; genus Maratus; species Maratus speculifer. Next base: position 135,024,317 of record OZ025291.1, read on the forward strand.
TTTATTTATTTATTTATTTTTACAATTATTTTTGTTTATTTGCAATCAGTTAATAAAATGTATAATCATTTTTTAAATGAATGCTGCTTAATGAAACTTAGTTTGATATTTAATATCACATCAGGGTTAAGAATTAAGAAGAAATATCTATTTTAATGCAATACAAACATCAATAATAACATTTTCTGTTTTGAGATTTCTATTATTGCCCTATTGATGTCTGAAGATACTAATCCCAATGATCACAACATTAAAAATAAACTCTTCGTTACCACTTTATTTTTTATCACTTATATAACGGCAAGTTTAATATAATATTAATTATTTGTCACTTTTTTCCAGTCATTTTTTTCCTTGTCTCACCTTTTTTTCTGGTCATTTTTTTTTCCGTGTCGTGTTTTTTCCGCTCTTGTATTTTCGGTCACTTTTTTTTCCAGTCACCTTTTACCGTTTACCATTCGGAATATAGAAAAAAGTGATAGAAAAACCACGAGTGATAGAAAGGGTAGAAAAACGTGACCTAGAAAAAATTGACAAAGGAAAAAGGTGAGTGGAAAAGAATATAAAGAAATGATAAATATTGAACATGTCGATAAATAAGTATTAAAGATTAAAGTGGTAACAAATACTCTGATGTTATGTTCTGATCTTATGTTATGTTATGACGGTATGTTCTGCATTAGTATATTCAGATACTAATAAAATAAAAAATGAAAATGTCAAAAACCAAAATGTTTTTATTGACGCTGTGTTTATATTAAATTAATAAAAATATTTGAATATTAAAAAGTTATTGAATATTAAATATATAATTGAATATTAATTAATAAAAATTATGCTCATTAACAAGAATATATTTAAAAATTATAATATTTTATTAACTTAGAGTAAAAAAATAAAAATAAATGCATTAATAAATAAAATTAAATATTAATTAGTTTCATTGACAAGAATTGATTTAAAAAATAATAATACTTTATTAACTGATGCTAAATTAATAAAAATAAATGCACAAATAAATTAAATTAAATATTAAAAACTAGTTTCATTGGCAAAAATTGGTTTATAAAATGATAATATTTTATTAACACATAGTAAGTCAGCAAAAATAATTAATCACAGTTTATCTATAAATAAATAATAATAATAAATATTAAAAATTATACTCATTAACAAGTATATATTTTTTTAAAATGATAATATTTTATTAACTCGTTGTAAGTCAATAAAAAAAAATGCATAAATAAATAAAATTAAGTATTAAAAATTAGTTACATTAACAAGAATTTGTTTAAAAAATTATAATATTTTATTAACTCATAGTAAATATCAATGTATAAAATCAATATAAATATAATCTTATATAAAAATCAATATATAAATAAATAAAATAAAATATTAAAAATTGTTTAATTAACAAGAATTGATTTTAAGCATAATATTTTATTAACTAATAGCAAATTAATAAAAATTATTTGATAAATATTTAAAATTAAATATTAAAAATTAGTTTCATTAAAAAAAAAAATTGACTAAAAAGGACGATAATATGCTTTATTAACTGATAGTAAATTAATAAAAATAAATGTATGAACAAATAAAATTAAATATTAAAAATTAATTTCATTGACAAGATTTGATTTAAGAAATGATATTATATTTTATTAACTGATAATAAATTATAAAATTAAATTTATAAGTAAATAAAATTAAACATTAAAATTAGTTTCATTGTCAAGAATTGATTTTAAAAATGATAATATTTTATTACTTGATAGCAAATTAATAAAAATAATTATATTAATAAGTATAATTAAATTTTTAAAATTAGTTTCATTAACAAGAATTGATTTGAAGTAGTTTAATGTTTTAGTAACTTATAGTAAATTAGTAATAATTAATGTATAAATAAATAAATAACAAGAATTGATTTAAAATATTTTAATATTTAACTTACTGATAGTAAAATAACAAAAAAAATGTATAAACACATAAAATTAAAAAAAAAAAATTATACAAATTAACAAGAATTTGCTTTAAAAATTATTATGCTTTATTAAGGCATAGCTAACCAATAAAAATAAATGTATAAATAAATAAAACAAAAAATTAAAAAATTAAAACATTAAATGTATAAATATATAAAATTAAATATTAAAAATTTGTTTCTTTGACAAGAATTGGTTTAAAAAAGATAATACTTTATTAACTCATAATAAATCAAAAAAATAATAATAATAATAATAATAATCACAGTAAATCTGTAAATAAATGATATTAAATAATTAAAAATTATTCTCATTAATAAGAATTTATTTAAAAATGATAATATTTTATTAACTCATAGCTAACCAATAAATATAAATGTATAAATAGATAAAATAAAACATTAAAAATTTGTTTAATTAACAAGAATTGATTTTAAAAATGATATATTTGATTAACCGGTAGCAAATAGGAAAATTACAAAAATTCAGTTTCGGTCTATCCTTAGTTTTCTACATCATTTCATAAAGCACCAAACGATTCTCACAACGTTTAAAATGAAAAAAAAAAAAAATAAAAAATAAAAAATAAATAAACACAAATTAACTAAAAAGAATTCTAATTCGTAATTACAATAAAAATAAGGGATCTTTGTATCATAATAATAAAGATCAATATTTGATGTCATTGCATAATATTTAAGAGTTTCTTTTTCAAAATATTCGGTATTTTGAATATTTCTCCTGTCATTCAAGAAATTAGCACTTCATAGTGTAGAAATCGCTTCTAAGAAATATTTTAATTACACAATTTATTAATAAACAATTTTATTTACAAACATCTTGAAATTTTCTCAAAGATTACATTTTATAGGATGTTTCTCTGTAATTGTTACAGGAAAATAAAAGATTTAAAACTTTAGTATCTATGCAAAATAGACAAGAAGCAGAAAATTTGTCTACTATTGAAGATTTTAAAGTATTTTTTCACACACTAATGGTGTCCCATATTTAATTTTTATTTTTTTATTTTTATTTTTTTTTTTTTTTTTTTTTGTATTTTTTGTAATTTTTTTTTATTTTTTTGTATTTTTTTGTATTTTTTTTTATTTTTATTTATTTTTTTTAATTTTTGTGTTACTGAAAAAAAAAAAATATATATATATATATATATATATATATATATATATATATATAATGTATATATAAAACCACTAATTGTAAAGCAATATATAAACCATTAAATTTAATACAAAATTAGCACATTGGAACATGGACAAAATAAATTAAAATGAATATAATCGAAATTTGTAGAACCAAAGTAGAATCCTCAGACCCTCAAATACTTTAGAACTACAAATAAAGTATGTAGTTTCATCTTCGTATTAGCCATATATAATATATTTCCCGACTTAAAACAATAATAAAAAATAAATAATGAATAAAAGAAATATGTTAATTTTCATTTTAAAATTTCATTTAAGGAGAAATATTTTTAAAAAAAAAAAAATTATTTTTGTTGTTCAGCTTGAACATTATACATAATTTTCTATGAAATTTGCCTAAACAACTAAATTCGCACTTCCCAGCCATCACAAAAAGGGTGGGAATTATTCATCCGTTCCTATTTCCTGCTTCCTTTATCCACTTGCTTAAAATTATGGTTTGGCTTTTGTCAGAATCTAAAGTTTCCCACCGGCAAAAATTTTTGCAGATGGTCAAGATGACCGTTCTTATTACGGCATCCCTTTGTAACGAAATCCCACAGTCTCATCTTGCTAGGTCATAAAGCTGTCAAAGAGGATAAACGGCAGGGTAATCAGGATAAACAGTGGAATACTTGTGCATCTTCAATCCCTCTTTTTTCTCTTTCTCTTTTTTTTCCTTCTTTTCTTCTTTTTTAGTCTTGGAACATTTTGAGTTTCGACTCGATGAAAATCGTACCCAGAAAAATATTTTGGACTTTGGAGGGGATTTGTAGATTAAAATATTTTATTTCTATTACCTTATTATTATTAGCTTATATATACCGGGTGTCCCAAAAATGACTGATGGATATTAAAATTCAATAATTTGCAAACGGTGACAGCTATTTAAAAAAATTTTGCAGGAGAGTTGTGTATAATGTCAGGAGTTTTTTTTTTTTTTTTTTTTTTTTTTTTTTTTTTTTTTTTTTACCGTAATTTTTTATTTTAGTTCGCATCTCAAACAATAGGCGATTGAAGGCCAGGTCAACGCTTCACTCAGCACTGATCACATGGCCTTCAATCGCCGTCAGCGCCACCTATTGTTTGAGATGCGAACTAAAATAAAAAATTAAGGTAAAAAAACTCCTGACATTATACATAACCCTCCTGCAAAATTTTTTTAAATAGCTGTCACCGTTTGCAAGTTATTGAATCTTATTATTAGAAGTTAGTCATTTTTGGGACACCCGGTATATGCACAGTTAAAAATTTGCAGCACATTGTTCAGTCATATCAAAATTTTATTCCTTTTACCTTATTAGCTTATATGTATATATGCTAATTATATTGCTCTAGCTTATATATATAACCAGCTTATATCTATTAAAAATTTGTAGAATTAAAATAAAACATTAAAAAATATAGAAAAATAGTTACATAACCTAAGCAATTATGTGGTCAAAGTAGTGTTAAATATTAGATTACAGTTGTATAACTGTTTTCTTTCAAAAAAAAGTCGAATGAATGAGTTACTTTATAGTAACCATCAAACTTTTTTGACAATAACGATCTTTTTAGCATTTTCCAACAAAGTTGAAAAGTGCTTATGCATTCGTTTTGTCTGTCCGTCAGTGATTCTGACCGCCTGTCCACACTCTAACTGCCTAGATTTACTCGGATTTTCTTGCAATTGATAAAGTTTATTTAAGGTCACCAGAGCGTGTTTGGTATTACATGCGAAGTATGTACGATTAATGGTTCATTTTCATTTACAGGGACACTCAAAAGGATTTGATTACAATATGGTACATGGGGAAAAATCGTTTAGAGAGTATTTTAATGACAATGACATTCTGCTATTTCAAATGAATCGAAACAGATAAAGTCACTCAATTTCACTACGATCATGTTAAAAGAGAGCATTCATAGCATTTTTTCTTAATTTACAGGAACACACAAATGAAATCGATTGCAGTAATGTCTTTGCGTAATAATTGCTGAAGAATCAGTTTTAAAATTTGGTGTGCGCTTTTAAATTTAATTAGACTTTTGCATATTACGTTTTACATTTTTAAATTCAATACCTGGGCTGCACAAAAGTATTCGCGTATCATTCTCCTTATTAGAGGAAATTGCTGAAAGGAAATTTTCAACTGAAATATATGTATCTTTTAAATAAACTGAATTTTGGAATGCATGTTGTTAATAGATAGAAATGTACATGTTATATAGAGGGCTGTTATAAAATTAAGGTAATTTTCCTATTGTAGATGTGAACAGCTGAAATTCGATTTTAAAATACGTTATACATTTTCATATGATGAAATAAGACGTAATGTTTTAATTTTTTATCGGTGCAGTTTTGTTACATTCTGAATGTGTTGGAAAGTGCTCCATAATCTATACTTGATGCATCATTTTTTTTCTTTTTTATTTAATGAATGGTTTTGCAATTTCAATGCAATTTCACACCGATTGAATTACATAACGTGCTGGTGCTGATTCGAATAAATAACGGAAAAATGCGATTAACCAACACCAACAGTTAATATTATGGTCTCAATGTAAAAAAAAAAAAAAAAAAAAAAGACTGATTTTATTATTCAGTGATTCATTAAATCTGCGTATTTATGAATAATAAGCGTATTTATGTATTTTTAAATTTCAGGAGTCCTTGCTTTTGATCTGCTCAGGAACTGCATTTACCTGTTAATCCCTTCCGAAAGAGTGTCTTTTATAGAATTTTTAATTTTTCAAAACTGAATTATTTTCCTAACTGAATCAGGAAAATGATAGGATCAAACAAAATAAAATTTACAGTATAAAATTTTACTGGTGAGAATAATCAAGGATTCTGAGTACCTTATGCGGTACGTACACCTGTCGCTCGTCCCCAAGGGATTAATGATCGACAAAAATCACATGCAAGATAATTATATCATGAACTTTTAACATTTTACTAGACTTAATATTTCTGGAGTCTTGTTATTCATAAATGGTTTGATTTACAAATTTTCGTGTATTTTATGACCCGGATGCCTCCAGCTTTATAAAGCATTAATATTTTTATTTAATTATTTATTTATTATTACTATTAATAATCTATAGGGACAACTTTAATATATACAATGGGTGCAGCTATAAATTATTTATGAGTAATTCACACCTAGGCATATTTTTTTGCACTTGATGGATCATCCAATCCGGGCACAGCAATTAATATAGAATGTTTTCATAAGCTAATCAACAAGTTTCATCGATCACAAAAAGACAAAATGTTCAATGATTATGAGTGTTGGGACCACGAGTTCTTAACCTTTGTCACTCTTTATCATTCTTTCTTTGTCATTCTTTCTTCTTAACCCAGTGTTGAATTTAGACACTTTTCTCCGGGAGGGACTTCTGTGACTCTAGGAAGGGGGGGGGGGGACATTATAAAGTTCCGGGGAGGAAATTACACTTTTTGATCACTGAAAACCCAAAATCTTAAATTTTCCTGGCGGGGATATTTTATTGCTCCGGGGGGGGGGGTGAATATCTCCCCCCGGAGCAAATATTAAATTTATATTTAAATCTTTTTTTTTTTTTTTTTTTTTTTTTTTAAGTATTTTATTGAATTAGGAAACGTACAAATATTGATCTTGCAATAGAAATACAAGAATAATTCCGAATTGAAATTGCCCCGTACAATCTTTCAACGTCAAGGAAGCTTAACAGATGCAAATATAAAAGAAATCAGAGGCGCCACTATTGGGGGGCAGGGGGGTAAGGGGGAGTGCCCCCTCCATTACTTACGAACTTGGGAAATTTGAGCTTAGAGTTGGAAAATTAGAAAAGTTTTGAAAAAAAAAAATTGCTTTTCAAAAAAATATTTATTGTGAGTAAATAAAATTTTCAGTTTTAGAAGGAATAAGTCCGAGTTTCTATAACTATTCCTTTTGTAAATGAGTATTTTATTTTTGTTATCTCTATTGCTAAATCTTTCCAAGGTAGGAAAATAGAATTTAACATAACGTATATACTCGTGTATAAGTCGCAACAAACTGTGACAGTTGAAAATGTTCAGACTTTTAAATAATCACATATGGATCTAGGTTGGAGGGAGAAATAAAATCCTTGTGACTGACTTTAAAAAAAAAATAATAAATAAATAAAAAATCAACAATAACGCATCTATAACTGTTCTGCGTCCATTTTTTCTTATGATAGAATTTCCTTTAATACATTCCTGTTAACATTTTAAACCACTTTATAAAAATAATTCAGTTTGAGAATTTTCTAGGCATCTCTCCTGAAAATCCTGCAACATAAAAAGTACTATATTTTAGCAATCTAAAAGAAGATCCTTACTCTTGTAAATGAGGTTTAAATCAATTTTTAAAAGAGTTTTTTTTTTTTTTTTTTTTTTTTTTTTTTTTTTTTTTTTTTTTTTTTTAGAGCCCACTACTTAGTGAAAAAGACCCAGATAATAATGTTAACTTTATGGGGGCGTTCTTTTCTCGCCGAAATTTTAAAATTAATATCTTTACATGATTTTTTTTTTTTTTTTTTTTTTTTGGCATAGGATAGCTGAGGACGATCTACAACCGGGGTACATTTACTTTTTCAATTTTGGTTTCAGATTTTAAAAAAGTAATTATTTTAACTTTCGAAACCTGTTAGAGCCAGTTCTGAAATTGAAACTACCATAATATAAATATGTATATAACATAAATATATAATACGATACATTGAAATCAAAGAAGATTCAAGAACATTAGATATGTTGTTATTTAAAAGGTGGCGTGATAAAACAGCACTGAAACAATGTAAAGTTGAAAAAAAAAAAAAAAGGGGGGTTACATATTTTGTAAAAAAAAATAAATAAATAAACTGTCGTACGTGCCTATCTAATAAAGTGGCCGAAACTACGCAATGGATAAAATAAGTAAGTTGACTCTATTTCATAAAGAACATGCTTTTTAACACTATTTCTGCTAGAGCCCGATAACACCTTTCAATGTGTTGATTTTTACTCATTTTGCTTCTATTTTTTTGAAAGAGGCTACTTCATTCAAATGAAAAGACCCGTTCCTTAATACTAATCCTATTTAAGAAATTTATGAGAACATCTCGGTTGCATTTTAATATTTTAAAATGCTTTTCTTTGCATTGGATAGCTGAGATCGATCTGTATGTAGGCCATTTTTTACTTTTAATATATTGTTTACAAATATTTTTCATGAAGACGCTTTTATTTTTGGAACCGGTTTTGAAAAAGAAAGCCCCACATAAAAAATATCTGCAACCTAAATCGGAAAAGTTAAAAAATGGAATAAAAATGCAATCCAATGAAAAAAAAATCATTTTAAAATATTTAAATGCAACCGAGATATCTTTATAAATTTTTCCCATAGGGTTAGCATTAGCGAACGGGTCTTTTCATTTGACTGAAGTAGCCCCTTAAAACAACTCTTTAATGTATTAAATTGTGAATTGTTTTGATCTAAAACTTGCAAATAAAGTAGTAATCATAAATCAAAATATGATGAAAAGCATCCTTTGAAGTCGGTAAAAATATTGTTGACAATTAAATTTTTCACATTGAAAAAGGACTTTAAGAAATTTTAGGTTTTTCAGTTAAGCCGATTTTCGGATAACCGGGGATTCTACTGCATAATATTAGTAGTATGTGTGTATATATAGATATAGATATAGATATAGATGTGCATAATGTGTTACTAACACATTATGCAAATTATATTGCATTCAAGCATGCGCCGTGAAACGTTATAAATGATCATTTTTCATACAATTTCCATTATTTATTTTTTTTTTATTCTTATTACAGGAAACATTTTTTGCAACATTATTTGTCATATTTTCTAAAAATAACAAATTTTATATTAAGAACTCTGCAAATTATAAGCAAAAAACTTGGCAAAATTTGGGACTTTTTTTACAATAACTTTAATTTCTCTACGAGTATACATGCTATCCTCATAAAAATGAACACAGTTTATTACAATAAGCCACGTAATCATAATTTGTAGTTGGGACGCTTTAGCTACATTAGTTTTAACAGGGCTAGCCAAAAGATCTTCGTTCATTTTTAATTTGTTGACAATACCCTATTCCTATTGGATTTCGGGAAAAAATCTTTGCGGAAATATGTGACCTATACTATTCTGTTTACGCATCTGGAGTGTATTTTTTTAGATATTTACCAAAACATCCAAAATCGCAAGTAGCCAGTCACCTTCGGAAATATAGTGTATTAATAATATTTAAACAGTCATGAGTTATGCTTTCCCGAATTCAAGATTCTGGTGTTCTTAAACAAATAAAAAAATTCAAGAAAGAATAATGATAAAGCAAGGATTTATTTTAAAATCGAAGAACGAACAAAAATTGAAGATTGAAATATTTGTTTTTCTTTTATATAAGATTTTAACATGAAATAATATAAAAAAATACAGTCGTATCTCGTTAATTCGAAATCGAATAAATCGAATCTTCGCTTAAATCGAACTAAATGTGAAGTTCTGAAATTTTCAATAGTAGAATAACTTTAAAAATTTTCATTTATTCGAACTCATTTCCTCTTGACTTCGTTAAATTCGAACTAATGAGATTCCGACTTTTCACTTTTCCTTACTTTCTCCCGGACTTTAGATCTTTGAAATACCTTCGTTTCTTTCATTTATGACAGAATTGTTCTGAACTATACATATAGTTCCATGCATTTGATATCCGCTTTTTTTTAGTACCCCGTCTGTCCACAGAGCCGTAGCTCAGGGGGCGCTATGGGCGGTTCACCCCCCCCCCTAAAATATTTTGAGCTCCCCCCCCCCCTGGAAAAGATTCCAAGGTCACTCAACGAATTTTTGTTTCGAAAATTCAAATGAAACTCTGTTCAAAAATCTAATTTAGTTTTGAGACACTTCCACTGTTTTGCAGAGTTACTAAATTGTATCTAAAATAAGTGTTTCAACACTTCCTCATCCTGTTTGTACAATGAGGCTAACATGATGTTTAATTTTTCACCAGTTATAGACTCAAAATTTTCATCATCATGTACTTTTCTTAGCATAAAATGAAGTTATTACGGCAGTTTAATGAGAAACATAGTATATACAATGTGAATATGCACTCATTTATCTTTCTGTGTCAGAGAGAGAAAAAAAACTAATTATGAGCCCCCTCTACATTTTCTTGAGTCCCCCCCCCCCCTACATTATCTTGAGCCCCTCCTATTGTTCACTTCTAGCGACGGCCCTGTCTGTCCATCAATGACACCTCCATCTCTTCTTCCATTGTGCTTGTTCCTAATCCCTTAATTAGTTTATGTATTTATATCTCTTAATTTAAAATATTAAGTCATATTCTAAGGATAATAGCCTAAATAAATTTTTAAAAATACTGTAACATTAATTGCTTTGTAATAGTACCCCTTTAAACATGTTTTCCTGACATATTTTTCATAATTCAAACTCCGGATAATTCGAACATTTCTTATGGTCCCGACAAGTTCGAATTAACGACAGCCCACTGTATGTATATTTATCGATAGAGATCATAATTTAACACTCGTAGGGACACATTTGTTTTATTTTTTATAGCAATGAAATGTGAACAATTAACATTATCAGCAATAAAAATAAATAAATGTTATGATAATTATGAAAATTTTTATTTACATATAAAGCAGTGAGGTGACTCAGTAAGCATTATTTTATTTCCTATTCTAAAGTTAAAACAAGTCGGAAATTGCACATCAAGCGTGGCAAATGAGGTGGTGCGTTCGTACTATAAAGAAGTTTTGAAAATACAGTCGGCTCTCGTTAATTCGAACTCGTCGGGACCACAAGAAATGTTCGAATTATCCAAAGTTCGAATTATGGAAAATATGAAATTAAAACATGTTTAATATGGTACTATTACAAAAAAATCAATGTTATAGAGTTTTTTTTTTTTTTTTTAATTTATTTCGTCTGTTATCATTAGAATATGACTTAATATTAAATTAGAATGTATATATACATAAACTAATTAAAAGATTAGACACAAGCACAATGGAAGAAAACATTAAAGCGTCACTGATGGACAGACGGGACACTGAGAAAGTGGATATCAAATGCATTAGATTATTAGTATACTCGCCCGGAACAATTTTCACAAAAAAAAAAAAAAAAAAAAGTTATTCAAAAGATCTGAAATCCGTGAGAAAGAAAAGAAAAATGAAAAATCGGAATTCTAGTTTGTTCGAATTAAACGAAGTCAAGACAAAATTAGTTCAAATTAATGAAAAATTTTAACGTTATTCTGCCATTGAAAATTTCGGGACTTCATGTTTAGTTCGAATTAAGCGAAGATTCGAATTATCCGATTTCGAATTAACGAGAGTCGACTGTATACAGTTTTTGGTGTAATAGTGTAGTATACTTTGGATAGAGTATAATAGATGAAATCTTTTATGTGTCCTTGTAAATATTGCCTGCTTTTTATTATAAGAAAAGTAACTTGTAGTAAACCTCAACAGTGTATAGCAATTTCACAAAAAATTAAACAGTTTAATATAGTTAAAACTCGTCCGAAACAATGTTTTCTCCTATACATTAAATAATGGAATACTTTTGTGTGACCCTGTAAATTAATAACAAGTGTTATTTACACCATAGATTGTTTAGAAAGTATATTTTAGTATATACTTCAGACATGCATTTAATTTTACTATGTTCGAAATAGTGAAACATTATTAAAATTCACTTGAAACTATTTTTCTCATCGAAGGTAATGTAAAGGAATACTTTTGATTGATCCTGTAATAAACTGTGCATCCGATTTTCTAAAATTTAAAACGACTCAACAAAACTACCCAACAATTATATAAGGTACCCTGGGGTAATAACGCCAGGCGGGGTAATAACGCCAAGTGCTTATATTTTGCATAATTATGAAATAATCAGGTAAATGACACCCATGTGCTCTGCGCAGAAGGGTTTTGAGTCATATAAATTGCAAAAAACATCTTCAAGTTAATTTGTTTCATTTTTAGGTCTTATTGTTTTTACAAACAACTAAAATTAACGCTTGATCTAAAATTTGCGAGATACGTTTTGTGATGTGAAGACTATCTTTTTATCCGGAAATACTTTGTTAATTACATAAATTTGTAGTGTATTTTATGTACTTTTAAAATGTTGTTGAAGATTTTGGATATCTCTCGAGATAATTTGTAATTTAAAATGTACTGCGCAATAACTATACCGGGGTAATAACGCCAATCCTTGACTTTAGCACCCCGGTTGATTCCCTACAATGGCCGAGCTACATCCTAAATACTGATTCAAATAAACACAGTTAAAACTGTCCAATGTTTCTCATATTTCTATTTAAGCGGTCCTTTTTAAGCAAAAAGAAACTCACGGTCTGATATTCTTTTGCCTCATCCCCTCCTCCCACACCACACCTTTATTTTTCTTACACTTTCACAAAAAATTGAACATTTTCAATAGCTTAGAATGCAATTTGTAAATTTCTAAGTTTGTAGAGTTTGTATTTTTAGAATTGGGCTATCTACATGCAATTATTCCATCTTATTTCATAGTTTTGTTTGCATGGCGTTATTACCCATATAGGTGGGTAATAACGCCAAATAGCATTGGTCAAGAAAAAACGCCATTACATTTTATAAATACATATCTGTTAAATTATTTTATTTTATATAGATAGTCAATGAGTTGCTGTATCAGATCCTATATTTGTTTGAAAAATACAATCAAAAACTAAGCCGTGAAAATTGGTAGAACCTTAACGTGGCGTTATTACCCCAGGGTACCTTATTTTAAATTTCAAACTATTCTGTTGAGTAGATTTTGCTCTGTTATATGCCGGACGACTATAGGTGCTGCGTATTTGTATAATTACGAACGCACCTAAAAACGAATCCTCTTTTCAACTTAAAACATGAGAAATGAATATACCTTTTAAACGCCGCACTATGATCGAAAGGTAACACAAATTATTTATTGGTAAAAATCCCATTAAAACTCAAACATAAGCACTGTGAGTAATTTTTTTCTCGAAAAAAAATTTTTGTGTATGATTTATAGCATGTTCCACAAATGGAACATTGGCGGGAAACACTTAGTTTTTTCACATGTTTTTATAAAGTATGATCAACAACATTTAAACTAAAATCTCTATTTCTGTGCACATTTTTTTCATGATTATAGATAATGTATAGGCATTTTTCAGTAATAACACAATTTAAGCAGGTAAATAGCCGGGCTTCGCCCATAGAGCCTTCATTTTACTTGCGATTTCAGCAGCTATTCCAGCAAAAATGCTCAAGACCCCACAAAGCTTTTAGAAATAAAACTTTCCCACTTGCTTAAATAATATATTATATAGATGATGGGCAGTACTCACTGTAGGAAAGCATCTTTACAATTATTTATCAAAATTAAAAAAAGAAATATATACAAAAAATGTAATGGAAAATAATAATAATAATAATGTCTGTACTACAATTTACTGCAAAATAATCAAATAAATCAAAATCTAAAAAAAATACAAAAGAGAAAAAAAATTACCAAAAATTAAATACATATATATATGTGTGTGTATATATAGATAGATTGTCCTTAATTTTTGTGTCCTACATTTGATCTATTATCCATGATAGTTAGAGAAGCATTTCCATGTAGTCTTTTTTTCACATTCAAAACATTTTTTTTTTTTTTTGTGTTCTTCTAACATACAACACATTTTCTTTGTGTTGATGGTACAGATAATGTAATTAACAAATGTCAATGAATTCCTCTTCAGAATCATCTGCTAATTCATAAAAATATTCTAGTGCCTCTTCTATTGTTCAAAATGGATTGAAAGAGACATCTGGTCTGTATGAGGTATTCTAAATGAAGGAAATCGCAGAGTAAAGTAAAATCATATGAATTCCTTCTCACGCTTTTTTTCAAAGTCACTTTTTACATTATAGCTTATTTGAGTCATAAACAATGTCTAACTATCAACAAACAAACATGTTTTCCCTGTCAGTTATGAGTAATCCACTTCAGATGGGAGAACGAGTGTGGAAGAGAGAGAAGGAGGGAGGGGGAGGGTAAGAGACAGGGTATAGAGGGGGGGGGGAAATAAAGTATATCAATATCATAACCATCTTTTGTCGACACTTATTAAACCACCTCGTATCCAGAAACTTTTTATCAAAACTTATATGCATTGCAACCAAAAGACTTTATCATGTTAAAAAATATACCTTTACACGCCAATGTTCCATTTATGGAACATGCACATTTCTTATCTAAAATAAACAATAAAAATCAATCTTTTTTTTAATAACTTGTGTTCTACTAATAAAATGATTACTTTTACTTGATCTCACTTAGTTATAAAAATATTTGTTAAATTTTGAATTTTCTATGAATTTTTGAATTTTGCCCAACAAAAAGTCTAAAAAAAGTCCTAATTTACGATTTTTTCCCTAAGACATGATTTATTTTATCAACGTAAAATCAACGCCCAAAAATCAAGTCATACTTTCTTTTCAAATACTAATTTTTACAGGGCAATAGGAATAAAAATGAATTTTTTGCAGAATTTTGAAGTTGATGTTCCATTTATGGAACATTGGCGTGTAAAAGGTTAATTTGAATATCAAAACCATTCAGATATTTTCTCTATTTTCTTTCTTTTGAAATGTTGAATATTACTTTTCTTAATATCAATGGGTTTTTTTATTCCGAAAGTAAACAAATTGAAAAGAAATACTTCCATTTAAAACAAAAATCTTAACAGATGACAGAACATGTAAACATTATTATTTATTATTATTCAAACAGATGATATTTTGACTCATTCAGTTTCTTTTTTAATTTCTTTCTTTCTTTAAAAACAAAACAATATATTGAAAAATCTAAAATGAAGAAGAAAAAAAATCTTTCAACCTGACATTAACCACCCAACAAATGACAGAAATTGCATTTATAATCAATAAATTATAAAATAATGCTCTTTGTAAATTTATAATTGATTTATAGATTTCTTTTTTCTTGGATTAGTGCTTCCTTATAATGAAACCTTTAAGTTTGCAGTTAAACAAAACAATAATAAGAAAATAAATGTTTTTATATGTTTAATGACTCTTATGGTGGCAATAAATAACAATCATGCATATAATCAATTGTAACGCAGGTGGTATCAACAAAGTGATTTAAAAGACGATAAATTACTTGACTTCAAATATAATACATTTGTAAGCCATTTATTTGAAGCAAGTAAAAATTCACTTAATAATAATTATAATAATAGTAATTCACCACCTCTTTTATAAAGTATTAATCTTTAACTTAAAACCTTTATACATGTTTATAAACTACAATTAAGGTTTTTTATTTTTCAACGGCGTACTGATTATAAGGCAATAAACTGGGCGTAAAGTTGTTGTCAACTCGGAAGTTCTTCAAAGATTCTACGCTATTAAGAGTGTTCTAGGCAACTTTTAATTTATTTTTGTTCGGAAATAAATGAAACTCTTAGGTGCTATTTTTCAGAAGTTATCTAATCGCACTCATTTTTCCTTTCCCCCCCCCCCCTTGAAAACGCAATAGATTCTTCAGGAAATAGTGTCGAAGTTGGCGTTTTGAACCGAATTTCTACGTGTAAGAATTATAATCATTCAAACTTTCACCTGATCTAAATCGCTTATAACTCAATGAGTAATTTAATAATCATAAAATCAAAAACACAGTTCGATTCCAAATCCCTTTCACAGTCATGTCAGTTAATTTTACATCTTTCCGTTAAAAATGCATTTGTAAATGTATCAAAACGTTTTGCACTTGTTGAGCAGAACCGAAATTATGCATCAGACATAAGTTTTGAAATACTAACCAATACATCGACCATTTTTTCATTATTTCTCTTTGATTTTAAAAAATTCCTGGAAGAAACCATGAAATTTAAAATCTTATTAATTAAAGTCTCATAATTGTGCTTCTTATATAACTAAAGAAAGATTTTTTTCAAAATGATCTTATAAAAAGCTCTTGTTTATTAAAATGCAAGTTTCTTTTATTAAATATCATGTAAAATTGTTTCAAAAAGTAACATTTTAATATCTTTAAACTTTGAAATATAAAAAATATTTGGAAAGCCGAATATTCGGTATTCGGTCCAACAATTACTATTCGGCTAGCCAAATATTCGGTATTTGGTTCACCTGTGGGCCGAATATTCGGTATTCGGCCAAAATCACTATTCGATGCATCCCTATTCTATATAATCATTGTGTAAAATATCGTTTATTTATTATTTCCTCTTTCAAATAATAGAAAATAATTTAAAAATATGTGTGTAACTGCTATTCAAAAATTAACTTATCGCCAAATTGTTATAAAAAGCATCGTTCCAAAAACGATGCGTTTAAGATACCTGTGCCAAATATTCTTTTTACACATGAAACATTGTTGTTTCTAATTAACATTCTAATAAATATATATTCTACGATAACTTCAATTGAAATTAAGTTGACAACTTACTATCCGATTTCATAAGGAAAACAAATGCAAGAGATTCATTCTCATGAACAGTAAAAGATATTAAATCACGAAGATAATTCGCAAAACACTCCAACAATGATATGGACATGGACAATAATTCTTATGACGTCATAGCATGTAAATTGGAGGCGATACCATTTGTTTACGGTTTACTTTAACGATTGGGGTGGGCCACACTTGTCACTTAGGGGTATAAAAAATAGATAACAACCTATTCTCAGACCTACTGAGTATACATATAAAATTTCATCAAAATCTGTTAAGCTGTTTCGGAGATGTATGGCAACTAACACTGTGACACGAGAATTTTATATATTAGATTAGCAATGCCATTGAGATTTTGATTTGAAATACCATTTACCTTGTCAATTGATTTTTCAGGATTTTTAATCCTTTAAAGGTGGTCCATTTTAATTTATAATAGGTAAATTAATTAGTAAAATTAATAATGTGATAAAAAAGCTAGTTGCCAAGAGGAATTTTTCGGTCTCCCACAGTTTGTCGAACCCTGAGCTAGAATAATCTAATGTGTGCAAATGCTATTTCACAACGGAATATATTACCTCAGTGTTGAATTCAGGGAATGGTTCGTGGGGGAAAATCCCCCGGGAGTATTGAAATGTCCCTCCTCCTCCTAGTAGGCTTGAGATTTTAAGCTTTTTAATGGATAAAAGTGCAGTTTAAAATGTCTGAACTCGTCATTGTATTACCCATAGCAGGGCTGTCCAACGCAGTGCCCATTGGGGATTTTCACATAGCTCTTTTTCGAGTGATTTTTATTAGTGGGAATTTTTTCAATAAAAAAAAAAATCTTAAAAATAATTAAAATTATCTTCTTTAAAATCATTAATATTCAACGTGATTTCTATAATAGGAGGAGTTAATTTTTTGGTTCCTTTCACTACAAAATATTTTAATAAGCCGTGATTCTCCCTTTTTTGTTACATGTAGCGCAACTTGTCTTAAAAATTTGGCATTCTTTTTATTTATTTATTTATTTATTTTTTTTTTTTTTCGCAGTACTTATTTCGGAATGATCTAAATTGAATAAATACTATTTTTTTTTTCCAAATAATTTAGCTTGTATGGTCCATCAAACACGTGCAGTTTAACTGTGGCCACCTGGTACATAATTCATACAAGTAATATGACGGTCGATAGAAATGACTTAATTTAATAAAAAAGAAATCATTAATACTTTCTGGAAAGCCATAAATTGTTTCGCGTCTATTCCATAATGGCTTTCACCGTTTTCAATTTATGTCTCTCAGTGTGTAGTACTTGTAATTTTACGAACATTCTTTTTGCCCCCATATGTTCCGAAAGTAATTACATGAAAAGAAGAAATATTGCCACTTCAAGAAACGTTTAAGATAGATGACAGAAATTGTTAACATTGCGGCAGGATAAAATACATCATGCATTCTTATAACATCATAATTATTTCACCATGGTAGCGTACTAAAAATCGAGCGTTTTTAAAAAAATCTTGTCAAACTGATAGTTGTTTTCTAGGAATTTCTGAGGGGAATTCCTTTGCATGAAAAGAAATGGTAGTTACGTTACGCCTCACAGTGGTCCCAAATCGCATTTATGTGGCCAAAAATAAGAAAATTCGAAATTTCGTATTTCGAAATAAAAAACATTCCACACTATTCAAAAATAGCTCAAGATTTATATACTTAAATATTTTGGTTTTATAAGTACAGGTGAATTCGCACTGCTTAAATAAATTTTTGAGTTCTGAAGGATTTCTACTGTTGCGTGAATTTCAGGCAAATTTGAATACGTTCACACGCTAATTAAGCCCTTTTCACATAGTTTGTCATTTTTCTGAAACAACATTACACTACATTCTTATTTTGATTTTTTGATTGCAAAATATCGCAAAAATAAAAACAACGGATTTTTTTTTTTTTTTCTTTTAAATACACAGTTTTAAGGCATTTTTGTTCATAAAAAGTGATCTATAAAAAAAAAATCTCCGAGTTCGTCGGACTTTCATACTACATAATTTTAAATTAACATTCTAAAACCATATACCAACAATTCTCTTGCAACTTTTTGCGATTTTGTGAGCACCAGTAGTTTGGAATTGGAAACTGAATATTGCCAGCAATAGTCAAACATCAGTAATCGGGTTTAAGATCGATCTAATTTTCACGTTTTTTATAAAATGCAACATTTTGATTAACGAATGAATTTCATTTTCACTGTGAATTTCATTATTATTATTATCATTTGCAGGAAAAGAGAGATAAAAAAATAGGAATTGCATTTTTTTTTTTTTTTTTTTTTTTTTTTTTTTAGATATTATTTATTTGTTTTTTACACTTTTATTCTTACTTTTTTCGTTTATATTTAAAATATTATTAAAACTTTATCTTATTTTTTAAAAGTCACGTTAAACGTTCACTTATGTATATATTTGGTAAATTTTACCAATATTCAGGAATGGGAAATTTAATCAATTGTAAAACACCAATCGATTTTTTAAATGTCTTGATTTTTTATAAAAATTATTTTTTGTCTACTTACAAAAAATTTGATTAAATGTATACTTTAATTTTTGCGTATCGTCATGCAAATAAATTGTAAAAAAAATTATTAAGATTATTTTTTTTCTTTTGCGAAGTTTTTTGTTTGAGTTTTATTTGATTATATTAATTTATTTACACATTTAAATTTAAATGACAATGTAGATACTTTAATGATTGTATTTACTTTAATGTAGATTTACTTACCTATATGAATTTTATACTTATTTACATTTATTCCAATTAAACAAAGAAACATATGAAAACATTACCAGAAGTTATTTCTAATCCATCAGCAATAATTAAAGCAACATTAATAAACAAGATGTAATAAAAATGTTTGAAATAACGTTGTTTTGTCGAGTAGCTATGAGGTTAATACCGAACATTTTGAGCCATATCTCAAAAAATCTTTTTTGGGTGATAAATAACGGCACATTTGATATCCATTGCTAACATGTACCGTTCATGAAGTTCTAGAATATCGAGAAGGGGGAGGTACAAGAGGCAAAAAGTACAGATATCAGAAATTACAGGAATTTTTCAGGCAAAAGTAAAGCAGAAGGCTGAAATCAACGCTTTATTTTGCTGACTGCTCCTGTCTTTGGATATCGTAATTTCTTTCATTCATGAATTGCCCAAAAGAATATGCATAAGTCTGCCCCAGAAATTAAAAAAGTTTGCAAATACTACTAATTTCGAATAAATTTTATAAAAATTTGCCAGAAAAG
Organism: Maratus speculifer; assembly: GCA_964019185.1. Classification (NCBI taxonomy): domain Eukaryota; kingdom Metazoa; phylum Arthropoda; class Arachnida; order Araneae; family Salticidae; genus Maratus; species Maratus speculifer. Next base: position 135,044,322 of record OZ025291.1, read on the forward strand.
AGTAGCTGTAATAAGCAATGAATTTAATGATGACGGAGATAACCAGCGAAGAGTCATCAGATGCATCAGATGTATAACTATGGAAGTTGTACTGGATAAATTTTGGATTCGACAAATGTAAATTTCGTTATTGTGTAAAAGTTGCATCAAATTATATTTAATTCAGTTACAATACTTCTATAGTTATTAGTGAAAAGAATCATTTGTACTATTAAGAATTTTTTTTTATGTGAATAAGCAATAATAAATTTTTAAAAACATACGTGTATTTGTTTACTTACAAAAAAGAAAGAACTTATAAAAAATAATTCACTCAACCTTTGGGATAAAATTTTGCTGTTACTTGAAATGTGTGTATTCGCATTTCTGAAAAGTTATTATAAAAAGTTTTTTTTTTTTTTTTTTTTTTTTTTTTTTAATAAAAATCTTATAAAATATTAAAATACAGCATATTTTGTTTGTAAAAAATTTAAAAATTTAACAGATATTTAATATTTTATACCTAGAGGGAGCGGAGAGGGAGGAGAAAGAAGCAGAAATTTCAAATAAACTGAGAATTTAGATAAATAATTGTATACATTTATTGTCACAAAAATACAATAACAAAAGCAGAATTTTTATTTTTCATTGGCATTCCAAAGATTTTTCTATATAACAGAGAAAGTCCAGTGTTGAATCTAGGGGTTGGCCCGGGGAGACGCCCCCCCCCCCCAGAAATTTTGAGATTTTATATTTTCAATAGTAAAAAGTATAATTCCCCCCCCCCTGAAATATATTGTATCCTTCCCGGAACCACAGAAGTCCCTCCCGGAGAAAAGTGTTTGAATTCAACACTGAGAGAGGCAAAAGAAGGGGGGGGGGGAGACGAAAATTTTGGAAATAATCTAATCAATTGTATGATATATTATTAATTCATAGTAAATACAAGTGTCCAAAACTTTTTAAAAAATGCATCACATTTTTTTTAAGTTGAGATAGAAGACAGAATTCATTAACATTGCGACATTGGATTAACATTGGATTAACATTGCGACATGAATTAACATTGGATAAAATATCTCATAGATTCGTGTATACTAACAGAATCCTCGCATGTTCTGTGCAATTTTTAAAACACAATAACATGAGAAATATGTGATTAAATTTAATAACTGAAAAATATTAAATAATCAAAAATTAATTTCTACCAGTATTTTCCAATAATAAAAGATTTGAACCAATAAATTATTTTTCCTGCCCGCTAAGCTTCTCCCTCGAAAGATAAATTTCAAACACAAAAACATTGAAAAAAAAAAAAAAAAAAAAAAAAAAAGAAAGAAAGAAAGAAGAGAAAAGAAAAAGAAAGAAATCAGAAAATACTTACAATTTTTTTCTTTTAATTATTTTAAATCATATCTAAATAAGAAATTTTGCTACAGTTTTATTTTTTCAAAACCATTAGAAGTAAATGAAATTTAGTTAAAATTCCGGGAAGTGCAGTAACTATCCTTTGACCTTCCTCCCACATATACATACTGTGTATATGTGGTACACATATATGTGTATGTGTGGACACACGCATCGCTACAAACTCCTTTATTATTATTTTTCTTTCAAGGATAGCTTCATACTAAAAATCAAGCATTTTAAAAGAGATTTGTGAAACTGAGGAGTGTTTTCTAATAATTTCAGAAAGACACCTTTTACAGAAATTTATTACACATATTACGTGTAATGTGTGTGCACACACGTGTTTTAACCCTTTGACGGTTAAAGCGCTTCTATTCATAAAATACTAAAATGATTGAATGACACCGGAATTTAAAAACAAATTTATTTCATAGTATATAAATGTTTTTTTTTTTACGTTCTTTGTAAAATTAAAATTTTCATTTAAAAATTCCGGTGTCAGTATGGCATTTCGCAATTCAAATTAAGTGGTATTCTGGGCGCGTATACGCGCTTATAACCACGAAAGGGTTAAAGCGGTTGTCGAAAAATCCAAACTGCTTAATTTCTAACGTATTTTTTATTTATTTGATATTTTAATTTAAAAACTTTGCATTGAGTTAATTCCCTTAAAATTTTAAAACACGCAGAAACTTGAAAGCTGTATTATAATTCAATTTAAACACAGTGAACTGATGTATCAAGTGGCCCTTGTCGCTAAAATCTTGTTTCCTACTGTTTTATTGCCACAAGGTTGGCAAAAAACCCCTATATAATAATCACTCAACAATAAAATTCCAAACTGGTTACTTTCTAAAGTTTCTTATTATTTATTTCCTATTTTAATTTAGAAACTTTGAATTCAATTAATTCTCTCAAAATTTCAAAACATGCAGAAAATTGAAAGCTGTATCATAATTCAGTTTAAACACAATGTACTGATATCAACTGTTGAACCAACTGATGACCAACATATCAACTGTTTTATCAGTCTCTTGTCGCTAAAATCGTATTTCCTAATGTTCTATCAACACAAAGTTGGCGAAAAAGGAAAAACCCCTACATAGTGATAACTCAGCAATAAAATCTAAACTGCTTACTTTCTAAAGAATCATTTATTTATTTTATATTTTAATTTAGAGACTTTTCATTCAATTAATTCTCTCAGAATTTTAAAACACGCAGAAAATTGAAGCTCTATTATAATTCAATTTAAACACAATATACTAATACATCAACTGTTTTATCAGTCTCTACAGTCACTAAAATCTTGTTTCCTAATGTTCTATCGTCACAAGATTGGCGAAAAATCCCTACATAATAATCACTTGCCAATAAATTTCCAAACTGCTTACTTTCTAAAAAAAAAAATTATTCATTTTATATTTTAATTTAGAAACTTTGCATTCAATTAATTTTCTAAAAAGTTTAAAACACGCAGAAAACGGAAAGCTGTATTTTTTAAACGCAAATGAACTGATTTATCAACTGTTTTATCAGCCCCCTCTGGCTAAAAATCATGTTTCCTAATGTTCTATTGTCACAAAGTTGGCAAAAAAGTTCTACATAGTATTCACTCACCAATAAAATCAAAAACTGCTTGCTTTCTAAAGTTTATATATATATATAATATATTATACTTTAATTTAGAAACTTTGCATTCAATTAATTCTCTTGAAATTTTAAAACACGCAGAAAATTGAAAGCTGTATTATAATTCAATTTAAACAGAATAAATTGACATATCAACTATTTTATCAGTCCCCTGTCGTTAAAATCTTGTTTCCTAATGTTCTATCGCCACAAAGTTGACAACAAACCCCTACACAATGATCTCTCAGCAATATATTTTTCGAGAACAACTCTCCGGGGTAAAATCAGGGCTATGAAGTAAAGATCTTATCTCTACTCCTGGCTGAAACTGAAAACTACTCTATTGAACAACCCCACTCAACGGAATCGCAAAAGGGAAAAAAAAAGTTTTGGTCCCCTTCGAAATTTGACTTCCAAACTCCCCCACAGACCTATAGATGTTTCAATTCCGTCATAAAACACTTACAGAATGACAGCTCGGTAGCGAATTTCCTTTTGTAGGCAAGTCCGAATGTAAGCAAAAGAGGGTGGTTGCGAACGGTCTTTTGCAAAAAGTGGTTATTTATGTATGACAGAAAATTCCTGCAAACCATAATGATCAGGAGGGGATTAAGTTCAAAGATTTAGCTCCTCTTGCTGAAATAATTATAGAGACCAGTTGGGAAATATTTCCCCTTCGGTTGTTTTCTTTCCATTTTTTTTCCTCCTTTCGTTTCTCTCTCTATAGTATAATGTATGGAACTTACTTTTATAAACAAACGAAATCAATCCTGCACTGTTTATAGCTGAAGTAAAAATGTACAGAAAATAGTTTTTATCAGGGTGGTCGTATCAAGTTAGGATTAGTCAAATGAAATGCGTCGTCACCTCAGAATAATAAGGTTCTATTTGTGTTTTTGAAAAAAAAAATGACTTATCGATATAGAAAGGTTCTATTTTTATCTATGAAAGCATTTCTGGATTAAAATAATGTCATAATATGATTGTAATATCATATTAAAATTATATATAACATCACTCTGATGCAAAAATGGTTTCTTAGATACAAATAGAACCTTTCAATATATCGATAAGTCAATTTTGTCAAAAACACAGATAGAAATTTATTATTCTCAGGTGACGTAATACTGCCGCAGATTCTGTCATCGAATTTACTCTTTCTTGTTTGTATTTAGAAGAAAAAAAAAACTATTGCATATAATAGTAGGAAAACTGATAGTTTTAAAGAGAAATAATGGCAAACACGCTGAGACAGTTTCTAAATTCAAAGATTTTTAAGCACCGATTAATGTTGACATAGGCCACAATAGAACAGTTAAAAAGTTTTATAGGATCAAAATATATACATAGCAATTTAATTAACTTTTGCAGGCACATAGGAGAGACTGGAGCATATGTGAACAGTTGACATAAATATAGATTTTTCTCATAACTAGGTTAATTTCTATGAACAAAAACTAGTGAATATAGAAAAGAGAGTTTTTTTTTTATATTTGGTATATTTTTTTTAAATCACCTTTATAGTTCCTCTTACTCTTTTTAATACTTTTATAAATTCTAAAAATTGTTTACAGGTGCCCCATTAGCGGGGTACTTCATGGGGGGGGGGGGGGTGAAGAATCACGGAAAAAAGCGCACCGGAAAAAAGCACACCGGAAAAAAGCGCATCGGAAAAAAGCGTCCCCGGAAAAAAGCGCACCTTTTTATAAGTCACATATTTACATAAGTCTGATAATAATACACATGGTTAATCTTAGAATATAAATAGTAGATTGGGCTTATTCTTTGAAATTTAAACATGTTTGCTCTCTCGAGACTGAGATGGGCGGAGGGGGCTTTGATTTTCATCTCAAAAGCTGTCATTGTCTCAATGAAAAACTTTTGTAAGATACGGAGAATTAGAATATAAACACTAGGTACATAATGTGTTTTTTAATTCAGTCTCTCTTGTTCTCCTGTGGAGAGTGTGTGTGGGGGAGGGGAGAGGGTGTTTACAAACTTTAAATATATCTCTTATCTTTATTTTGTTTAATATTATTTATAATTTGACTATTTATTATTTTTGTTTTTATTATAAAATAACATATTAATATTTTATTATATTTTATATTACATTTATACATTTATACAGTAGACTCCCTCAAATCCGCAAACCAGAAATCCGCAACTCTCTAAAATCCGCACATATTTTATAGATGAAAACAATGAAGCTTTCAGTTCAAATATTGGGACAAAATTTGATTTTTTTAGTTTTGTATAAATTCCATATATTTTTTAACTTGTAATTTTCTTAATAATACTCTATTCATGTTTTTTCATGTAGGAAGAATAATTTTTTTTTGGAAAAAATTCAAGATATTGCTGATATTACTGGTAATCAGAATTTTCTTACCAAATATGTTTATGCATTAATCAAGATTTTTTGATTATTAAACCAGGCTAAACTTGGAAATAAAAATCATGATTTTGATGTGAATTAGTAATGCACTTTTATGAGGCAAGTTTTGTTGAATAATTTTGGGAAAATACACTTAATCTTTATAATGAATATTTAATCATGCACTATTGATTATTAACTTGACCTTTGCTATTAGTACTTTAATCATTTTTAAAATTATCTAAATTTTTATTATTTTAGTTTATTGCTTATTTAAATTTTTTATTATATTGTAAGCATTCATTATAGCTCCGATTGCACTATTAATTGCACTCAAATTACTGTTTAAAGAATGTAAACAAAGCAATGACCAGAAATCTGCAAAGTTCTAAAATCCGCACAACCTCTGATCCCAAGCTGTGCGGATTTGAGGGAGTCTACTGTATTTATGTTATATATAATGTAATATATAATAATAAACATATTGATATAAAATAATAATTGTAGTATATAAATAATTTATAATAAATAACTAATAAATTAAATTAAATATAAAATTAAACATAAATAAATTTAAAAATAAATGTATAAATAAATATAATTAAGTATTAAAAGTTACACTCTTTAATAATATATATTTTTTAAAATGATAATATTTTATTAACTCATAGTAAATCAATAAAAATAAATGTATTAATAAATAAAATAAAATATTCAAAATCTAGTTTCATTAACAAGAATTAATTTTAAAAATGATAATATGTTATTAATTTATAGGACATAATAAAGATAACTATATAAATATATAAAATGAAATATTAAAAAATATACACATTAATAGGAATTTATTTTAAAAATTATATTTTATCATCCGCCATTACTCATATACCTCCAGCAATCTCGCTACATATCCACAAGGGTACGCGTACCAAAGTTTGGGAACCACTGTGCTATGAGAATGATATAAATGAAACATTTATTGCCACTTTAGTTTTTAACATTTATTTATCGACAAGTTCAATATTTATCGATTCCTTGTCACTTTTTGTGCTTTTGTTTTTCCAGTCCCCTTTTATCATAAATACTAGAAAACATTCCGGCAAAATGTTATCGTCTAAAGCCGTGATAGATTCGGAGTTTGTAGACCCCCCCACCCCAACATACACACACACAATAGAACATGGGAGACTGAATTAAAAATATATATGAGTTTATATTACTATGAATTAATAAAATATTATCTTTTTTAAAATAAATGTTTGTTAATTAGTATAATTTTTAATATTTAATAATATTTATTTGTACATTTATTTTTTATTTTATTTTTATTTAATTTTATATTTAATTTATAATTATGTATTATTAATTTATCATTAATTTATTATAAATTATGTATTTTTATTAATTATTATTATTATCATTCATAATTTATTTATTATAATTTTAATTATTTACTATTAATATATAATATTAATGTAATATATAATTAATATATATTATATTATATATTATATAAATATAAAAATTTAATATGAAATATAATAAAATATTAATATGTAATTTTATAATAATAATAATAATAATAATAATAATAATCATACAATATATAAATTAATATGTATAATTAAAATTATAAGTAATCAAATTATAAACAATATTAAAATAGATATATATATATAATTCGATTCGAAGTTTGTAGACAACCCCCCCCCCCAACCACCAAGGGCGGATCCAGCCCAACCTCCAGGGGGGGTCACAACTTTTGACAGATGATTTAATGAAGCAATTTTAAAATACAGTAAATCTTGTGAAAACGGAATTACGATAAAAAAAATAGCAAATTTCGCCGATCGGGCATGAAAAAATCGCGAATTTCGTCAATTATGCACGGAAAAATCACAAATTTTGTCGATCGGACGCAAAAAATCTCAGATTTCGTTTATCGGGCAAGGAAAAAAAAGCCAAAATTTTTTTATAATACTTGAAAAAATTGCAAATTTTGTTCATAGGTTGTCGCCTGTTTTGTCTGCTTACCGCGCGAAAAAAACGCGAATTTCGTTGACCGAGCGCGAAAAAATCGAATATCGTCAACTGTACATTGAAAAATCCCGAGTTTTGTCTATCGGCCTTCAAAAAATATCGAATTTTGTCTGTATGTCTCAGAAAAATCGTGAATTTTGCCGATCTGGAACGAAAAAATTGCAAATTTCTTTAATAAGGCACGAAAAAATCCCAATTTTGTCGATCGGCTTCGTAAAAAGCGCGAATTTATTCGATCGGGTACGGAAAAATCGCAAATTTTGTTGATTGGGAATAAAAAATCGCGAATTTCGAGTTGATATGGAACGCAAAAGTTGCCGATTTCGTAAATCGGGAAAGAAATTATCGCAAATGTAGTCGATTGTTTTCATAAAAAGAGCGATACGGGCGATTGGGTACGAAAAACTCGCGAATTTTGTCGAATCGGTACAAAAAAATCGCTAATTTCGTTGATAGGGCAAGGAAAATTCGAAGATTTTGTCGATGATGCGCGGAAAAATCGAAAAATTTTTTGAGCGGCTTCAGAACAATAGCGAGTTTTATCAGTTTATCGCGAAAAAAAAATTACAGATTTCACCAATTTACGGAGGGGAAAAAAATGCAGATTTCATCAGTCAGTTAAGAATCGCGAACTTTATTGTTCGGTGTGGTATTTCAGGGACCAAGAACGGATAAAGACGCGAATCTCGTCGATTGGGCACGGAAAAATCCCGAATATGGTCGATGGCTTTCGTAAAAAGCCCGAATTTATTCGATCAGGAACAACAAAATCGCTTTTGATAGGGCACGGAAAAATTGCGAATTTTGTCGATCTGGAACGAAAAAGTCGCAAATATGATCGATCAGTTTCGTAAAAAGCGCAAATACAGTCGATCGGGAATGAAAAAAATCGAGAATTACATTGATATGACGAACAAAAATTGACAATTCCATCGATCGGGAAAGAAATTATCGCGAATATCGATCGTCTTCGTAAAAAGCACGGATTCGGGCGATCGAGTACTAAAAACTCGCGAACTTTGTCGATTCGGAACGAAAAAATCGCTAATTTTGTCGATGATGCGCGGAAAAATTTTAAAATCTTTGAGCGGTTGAAGAAATTTTATCGAACAAGAACGGAAAAATGTACTAGTTTCGTGGATTGGGCACGGAAAAATCGTGAATTTTGTCAATCAAGTGAAGAAAAATCGCAAATTTCGCAGACCATTCGTGGAAAAATTTCAAATTTCGTCGATCACACCCAAAAAATCGTGAAGTTCGTCGATTAGGCATGGAAAAATTGTGAATTTCGTGGATCGGCTTCGCGAAAATCGCGAATTTCACCGATCGAGTGTGAAAAAATCATGAATTTTGCTAATCAAGTGAAGAAAAATCGCAAATTTCGCAGACCATACGTGGAAAATTTTCAAATTTCGTCGATCACACCCAAAATATTTTGCGTTTCTGTTTTAGCACTTTTTACTTACACTGTACATCCCTCTTTGAAGAGGTCCAAGGGGGGGGGGGTCATGACCCCCATCCCTTGGATCCGCCACTGCCAACCACAGAAGGACAAGTCAGACTGAATTAAAATAAATTCATTTAAGTACCTACTGTTTATTATCTAATTCTTTACAAGATTTTTTCATTGAGGCAATAACAGGTTTTGAGATAACTTTTAAAGCTCCCCCTCCCCCGGTCCTCTCAGTCCCGAGAGAGCAAGGAAGCTCAAATTAAAAAAAAAAAAAAACATATCAATCTAGTGTTTATATTCTAAGATCAACCATATATACTATTATCAGACTTATTTAAATATGTGATTTGTAAAAAGGTGCGCTTTTTTCCGGTGCGTTTTTTTTCCGGGGACGCTTTTTTTTTTGGGGGGGGGCGCTTTTTTCCAGGGGCGCTTTTTTTCCGGAACGCTTTTTTCCGCGCGCTTTTTTCCGGTGCGCTTTTTTCCGCCTACCACTTGAGAACGCACGTAGGGCACATGTAAACACGAAGAAAGAATATCCTTTAACATGCATTTTATTCTGTTATTCATTTGTCGTTGTAATCATTAGTTAGATTATCTGTTAAATTCTCTATAAAGAAAAAAATATGTATAAATTTCGAAGTTTCTGGGTTTCGAAGTTTGTTCTGTTTCGAAGTTTCTATGTTTAAGCGCAAGATTGTAAAATGAAAATAAGTAGATTGTGGGAGGGTTTTGGCTTAGTTCATTTTATGTTTTCCGATTATTTACAAGGGGAATATAGGCCCTAAAGGGGGGATGCCCTCCGTGGGGGTCTTTCTAAGAGAACCTTACCCGTATTTACGAGAGGAAATCTAAGATTCGAAGAAAACCATGGAAAACTTCGAACGGTTAGACCGACGGCCGCGATGGGGTTCGAACCCAGCACCTGCCGTTTGCCAGTAGAGAGGTCAGAACCTCTCGGCCGATTGTGGGAAGGAGGAGGAATCGATGATTATATAACTGATCTATTGTTACAATTAAATAACAAAAAAAAGAGGCAAATTCAAAAAAAGAACTTTAAAAAAAATGAATTAAAAAAAATTAGGGAGGTTTATTTCGGGGAGATTTTAGGTTGGGGACATATTCATCGGAAATCTGCTGTAACTGATGTGACAAAAATCATCACATAACTATTGTGAAGCCATCTGTAAGGCCGCTCCATCGAAAGATGAATAAAAGACGCAATTAACTTAATAGGATGATGTTTTTGTACTAATTTTTTTCAAACTCATCCTTACATAGTTCATTTTGTTTTTGGTAACCGTACTAAAGTTCCAATCAAAACAAATTTTCGGTAGTGTTTGCAGTTAAACCGAAAATTACAAGTTAAACTGTAAAAATAGAAAAAATAAAAATTGCAGTCTATGGGACTGGTAACATCAGTTTAAGGTTAAACAACTTTTTTGTACATCATCTAAAATCGGGACTTTTCTACGCCCCAAAACTCTGTAATCCGCGTATTAATGAAAACCGTAACAGCTGTTTTCTTGAACACAAATATAGTTGAATAAATAAACAGATCGTTTAATAGAAAAAGATTGTTATTATTATTATTATTTATTATTATTATTATTATTTATTGACTCTTGAGTTCGTCCCATAATTTTTGAATAGCTACTCTAGTTGTTTTTCGTTCGCTAATCAATAAAAAAAACCTTTTTTAAAATAAGCAAAATCAAGCACTAAATATTATGTTAAAAATGCTCGTGTAAAAAACAATTGATCGATCGAAACAGGTTTTTAGTACCACAACCGAATTTTGATAATTTTTCTTTTTTCGGCCGAAAATTTCTTAATGTAATTAATACGTACATAAATATGCATACATAAATATACAGAATTATTAATTAATTATACATGTTACCAATGGCGTTAAAATCCCTCCCCTCCCAGAACTAAGAAAGATCGCTATAATTGCCACTTGTATGAATAAAAACCAAACTTAATATTTAAACGTTTTGACGTATTTCGGAATCCGCCGCTTCATTGAATCAGATTTTATTTGATAAAGTGATTCAATTAAAAAGCGAAAATTCTACTTAAAATTGTGAAAATACATATCACATGGATTAGTTTAGTAAAAATTGGTTACTTCAACTAAATCACTTCTCTGAGACGTATTATGCTAAAAGAAAGGTGATTTCCTGCCACACAGATGCTATTTCAGTTTAAGTATTATACTGTGAATATTCTATAATTAGTACTGATTGTATTAACCGCGATTCAAATAACCGGCAAATACCTTTATCAGAAACTCAAACCCCCCCCTAGAACCGAATTCTGGCTGCACCAATGCATGTTGCCCAGATTGTCTCTCTGTGCCATTGACCAAAACTTTTTAGCTTTCGTATAAAATAAAATGTAATTAATTCATCTACGACACAGAATGATTTTCTAAAAATACGAATTTCAACTCACCGTGAAATGTTTTAGGTATACATACATCGATTTATCTTTTATTATGATTTTTGATTTTTAATGATCATCGTTATTCTAGAACTTACTCAAAGACCATTCGAAACACTTCTGCAGTTCCAAACTAAAAATTTCCTATTGCCATTCAGTTCGCAGCTTTTGATGAACGCGTAAAAAAGCGTCTTTAATCCTTTATGCACCGACGGTACTTTTAACTACCATTGAAGAAAACTTTATATAAAACTTATTTATTCTGTCTATTAATAAAAGCTTTTTATTCTTTCCTCACAAAACACTCTTCTCGATCAAATTTAGATAGAATAGAGAAACAGTCGAAGCTAAATATTTTCAAAATGTGGTAGTTTTATTATTCGTTTTTGTAGGCATTTCTTTTCTTTCTTTAAATTAAATTATATGAAACATATTCAACTGCAAAAGCGTTTCCATTTACAGAGAGGATCATGGCCATTTATACTCATTGCTTTTTTAAGAATTGTGATATTTTCAAAAGAGTAATTTTGGTTAATTAATCTGATTATTTTTGCAAATATTTCACAAAAAAATTATAACTGCCGATATATTTAATCAGTTTTAATGAAACAAACAAAAAAAAAAAAAAAAAAAAGAAAAAAAAAAGAAAGAAAGAAAGAAAAAAAGTCTAAATTTTACAATAGTATTATCTAAAAATTCTAGCATACCTTCAAATATTAAAGAAGGTAATTATTGAGGTGGATCTAATTAATTCGGTAGATAAAGGGTTAAGTTTAGTTATATATACATTGCTTGCTTTGTAATTTTGCTCTTTTGTCCGATAATTATAGGGAATAAAGTTCGTAGCAATAAATAACACCTTCGGCCCTGACGTCCTAAAGATTCCAAGGTCATTAAATGAATTTATGTTTCGAAAATCCAAATGAAATCCTGTTCAAAAATCTAATTTTATTTTGAGGCCCTTTCACACTTTTGCAGAAATACTAAATTGTAATTAAAATAAGTGTTTCAACACTCGCTCATCCTATTTGCACACAAGGGCGGCCCCAGAGGAGGAAACGAGGGGCATATCTCACCCCCTCTCCCATCGGGGTCAAAATTCAATGTCGCCAGGGAAAATATTTTGACTTTACACATATGAAGCTAACATGATGTTTAATATGGCACTAGTTACACACTCGAATTTTCCATCATCATACACTTTTCTTAGCATAAAATGAAGTCAATGCAACAGTTTAAAAAGAAACATAGTACCTACACTGTAAATATACACTAATTTATCTTTTTGCATCAGATAGAGAGAGAGAGAGAGAAAATATGAGCGCCCCCCCCCCACCCCCACCCTATTATTCATTTCTAGCACGGCCCGTAACTTCTGTGATTTTGACAGCTACTTTTAATTTTCTTAACGTAAAAGTATTTTTTTTTTTTTAAAGAAAAAGTAAAAGTAAAAAAGAAAGAAAAAAAGATAAGATAAAAAATCAGGACCGAAAGGGTTAAAGAATGTCTCATTTCAACCGATACAATTGAAATCAACGACTCATGTTGCAAAATTTCTGACGGAAATAACGAGATTTTTGGAAAACAGATGGTAGAGGTCTGCACGGGCCGAAATTTCCAGACCCGAGCCTGGCCCGATCCATAAAAAAAATTCGGCCCGGCCCGAATGAAAAAAATTTGGCCCGACCCAGGCTGTTATAAAAGTTAGAATTTCGGCTCTTCCTGGCCCGGCCCGATATAATAGCTAATAACACAGCCTAAATCCTGCCCGACCCGGAAAAAAATTAAAATTTCGGCCCAAATCCAGCCTGGCCCGAATGAATTTCTACAGAACATTGATTTTTATTCTTACGGAAGAGTTCTAATCAAAAAAACTTATATTATTAGTCTTTTTTTTTTTTTTTTTTTCATATTATCTTTATTTATGCAAAGCTGCCATAGGCTGAGATATTTATGTTTTTAACGAATCTCTGTTTGGTGTATGTAAATGTTTCAGTTATCATTAATGTTATTAATCCATATTCCTTGTAATGGAGACATAAAAATTTAAAAAATTGTAAATGGTAAAAGTAAAATCTTCTAAGACTGAATCGCATTGTAAAAAAAAAAAAAAAAAAAAAAAAAAAAAGTTATAAACAAGTTTTTTTTTCGTAGTAGTTGTAAATATATAATATTTTTTTCTCACTTATTACTGTATTCATTTTGCATGGATGAACAGTTTAAAAGAAGTTTCCAGTTTTCAGTTTAAAAGAAGATTCCGCCATAGGCAGGTTCTAAGCCTAGAAATATACGATTCTTTAAAAAGAATAAATTTTAATGTTTAATTATAAAACAATAAAGATTTAAAAGTATATGTCTTTTTTGTACAAATTTTTGTGATTTTTGAACAGACTTAGCCACATCGAGAAAATAATATTCATACGGGTTATTCAACCGGGACTGAATATTTTGGTCCGTGAACAACACTAGGAAGAATGAAATGAGTGCCGGCTTCATACGGAAAAAGTAAGTTACGTCCTGTCCAACCTGATCCTTCAGGGAAAGAGAAAGGCCCGGCCCGACCCGATCCGAATCTTCAGAGAAAATTAAAATCAGTGTTGAACTTAGGGGGTGGCCCGGGGAGGACATTCCCCCCCCCCCCAGAAATTTTGAGATTTTGAGTTTTCACCGGACAAAATGGGCAATTCTCCTCCGCTGGAGTTCTACAGTGCCCCCCCCCCCCGAAACTAGAAATATCCCTCCCGGAGAAAAGTGTCTGAATTCAACACTGATTAAAAAACGAACCCGACCCGGCCCGAATGCGTTAATGAAAATCTGCCAGAACTCGGCTGGTGCAGATGTCTAACAGATAGTTTCGGTCAGGCCAAATTTTGAGCCTCATTTTCGCCGAAAATTGATCTTAGGCCAAAAAAGAAAACGAAATCGAATCTTTGGTCGATCTTTTATACACACAACTTTCAGTTTTGCAATTCGTATGAACAAAAACAAACGTTTGTAATTTTTTCCTCTACTATAGACGTAAACAAGTGAGAAAAAATAAAAAAATCCTCAAAGTGTAAAAATTTACACGTGACAGGTTGTAAATATTGTACATGATCTGCGAAGGACTTCCCACTCTTCTACTACTGGTTGGGTAGTACTAAGCTCCGCCTATGGTTGTAAAATGATGTGTGAATGTAGACTTCAAAACAAGTAGATTAGATCAAAACAGTATCTCTAATACCGTGGTCTTGTTTAAAAAATGATGGACTCCGAAGAATTTAATATACCGAAAGCCTATGACTACTATCTTAAAACAACATTAAGAAGAGGTAAGTGAATATGTAAATTTTAACTAAAATCATTTATAGAAATTTTCAAGTAAACGTTCCCATGACTTGCATTTTCTTATTTTCATTCTTTCTTGCAAAAAATTTTTAAAGTTAAGAAAATTTTATACGTTGACCCTTTATCTACCGGCAGTACTTATAAGTACCATTAAAATTACTTATTATAAAATTCTTTTGATACGTCGATTAGTTGTAATACTGTTTAGAATGAATTACAGACACATTACTTTATCTGGTTCCAAAAGCATTATTGGTTACACAAAACAAAATTATTTTTAAAAAGATGATTTATTTTGCCTTTGTATCTTTTTAGCTTTCTTGGCGCTGAGGGAGAGGGATGGGGATTTTCCAATTCGGAAATATTTCTATATTTATATTGTAAGAACATATTTGTACATTTTATAATTCTACAAAATACTAAGAAAACAATTTAAAATAAAAGATTTGAGTGGAGTATAAATATTGCGTAAAATCCCTGGAAATTCTAATTTAATTAATCCTTCTAAATCCTTCAATCCTTCTAAAATCCTTCAAAAATGTATTAAATTCTTATGTAAATCTTTTAATTGAGTTTAAACATTTTACGTAAAATGCTTTAGAATGTAAAATTTTCATCAATTCATAATTCAGTAGATAAAGGGTTAAATGATTTTACTTTCAGATTTATTTAATTATAGACAAATTTAACATTTAAAACGTAATTTTTAAAGATATGTTATTTAAAGCAGAATTTTTTGCTTAAGCCTTTCGGATCTGGTGCATTGTTAATAGAACATGTATTTTCATCGAGTATTATTTTATTTTAACAATTATTTTGTTACTTTCTAAGTGTAGAAATGATATGTGTATGCCTTTTTTAGGTGCGTTCTTAATTATGCAAATACGTAGCACCTATTGTTGTCGTTCAGTCCGTCCGTCTGTCTGTCCGTCTATCTGTCTGTCTATCTGTTCTGTCCGCATATAACAACGCAAAAACTACCCAACCGAATCATTTGAAATTTAAAATACATAATTATTGCATAATTTTGTCGAGTCATTTCAAGTTTTATGAAAATCGGATGCATAGATCAATTACAGGGGCAATCAAAAGTATTCCGTTACATTACGGTCAATGGGGGAAAATGTTTCAAATGCATTTTAATGGTGTTACACTCAATCGAACATAATAAAATGCATATGTATCTATAAAGTACATATTATATATACATTTTGCACAATCTGTGGTGCAAAGAACATTTGTTATTGATTTACAAGGCCACACAAAAGTATTCCATTACATAATGGTATAGGGAGAACATTATTTGTTGCGCATTTTAATTGCAATTAACTATTTACAATTTTATGAGATTGATATATGAGAGTGATATTTGAAAAGTTTGTTATCATACGAACGCACCTCATTTGCGACGTTTTACGTGCAATTTCCAACTTGTTTTATTATAACTTCAATTATGTTTTGACATTTGATAGTAACAATAATATTATAAGTCTACTTAATTCGCTTTGCTCCATTTGGCGATTCCTTTATTTTATGCATATATTTTACTCTTTTAATTTAAAATATGCCTTACATTTCTGGACGAATCATGTGTGATAAAACGCAAAAAAACATTAGAAAGTTGTAATAGCTGTTAAACCCTGTTGTAATACGGTACTTTCCAAACTTCTCCAAAAACTCTTCCTTAGTCTATTATTATATAAATATTAATTGAATAACACACAAAATAACTACATTCGCTGCATTTCAGACAATGAGATAATCTTTAAACATCAGTATTAATACTTTTATAATGACTTCGATCCAGGGCCCGATAATGGCTAATTGGGTCCCTGGGCAAAGGAAAATTAGGGGGCCCCCTTTTGAATTATTTCAACGTTATTCAAACAGAACTGATGATCACTCATATGCGTATGTGTAAGAAATAAACTTATTTTCGTACCTTAGATATAAATAGATGAAAAATTTTAGTTCCGTCTGCTCTAAATTAAATACCTTAATTAATAAAAGTACATCATTTTTTTTTCTTTAGTACAGAACGAAACTCTTTTATATAACTTTAGCAGTTTGTTATATTATTTTCAGAAGAATTTAATAACTTCAATATACGTAAGAGTTGGAATTGGAAAAAGAAAGTAAATATTTTATAATTTAATGCATGGATTTGAGAGCCTCCGGGGCCGATGTGCAATGTCCCGATTTGCCCATGCGGTAATAAGGGCCTGCTTCAATCCTTCTGTTATTTTAAGAAATTCCTTAAATATTTTTTTAATATCTCCTATATGAATATATTTTATGCAATTTATTTTTATCTAATCTCTTTGTATATCAGTCTATCAGAGTTGTATACTTCGCTATGCGGGCTATTAGGGGCCTCCATAAATAATGTCACGCTTGAAGGGGGGGGGGGCGGAAAGGGGTTCATGAAATTGTGACAGTTTGTGACAAGGGGGGGGGAGGGGGTAAGAAGAAATGTGACAACGCACATTTTGGTTAAAATAAAAGCATTAAAAATCAGTAGATTAAATTATGAAGCATAAAGTTCTTTTAAAATTAAAATATTTTGTGTTCATAAAGATAAGATTTAAAGACAAAAATGTTACATTCTATTTCGAGTTACAAAAAACTTCTGGTTTCAGTTGTTCTTTCATGTAGATCATCTTAAATCCGCAACTCTCTAAAATCCGCACATAATTTACAGATGTAAACAATGAAACATTTAGTTCAGATGTGGGGGCAAAATTTGACTTTTTTATTTTTATATCAATTCCATATATATTTTAATTTGTAATTTTAGTTAATATTACTGAATTCATGTGTTTTTATGAAGGAAGTATAGATTTATTTTGGAAAAAATAAAAATATTGCTGATATCAGTGGTAATCACAATCTTTTATCCAAATATATTTATGTATTAACAAAGATTTTTTTTCATTATTAACTCTGCCTAAACCTGAAATAAAACTTCCTCAATTTATGATTTTGAAGTGAATTAATAGTGTATTTTTATAAAGCAAATTTCATATGAAAAATACATCTTATCTTTAAAATAAATATTTCATCATACATTATTGATATTAATTTGACCTTTACTTTTAATATTTTAATCGTGTTAAAAATTATCTAATTTTTTTATTATTTTAGTTTATTACTTATTTTAATGTTTTATTATATTGCAAGTCTTTATAATAGTTTTGATTTCATTGTTAATTACATTTAAATTACTGTTTAAAAAATGTAAACAAAGCACTGACCAGAAATCCGCAAAACCTCTGGTCCCAAGCTCTGCGGATTTGAGGGAGTCTACTGTATTAATATTTTATTGCTATTGTATATTAATTTTTGTTGTTGTTGTAAACCTTATTTCTTGCAAAATACGAATCACTTTTATTGTTCAGTTCTTTCGGATCTGCAAGTACATGTTTATGTAATAAAGCGTGGCATGTGACAAGGGGGGGGGGGGAGGGATAAAGTGAAGTGTGATACTTTGTGACAAAGGGATGAGGGGGAGTCAACAATATGGAAAAAATGCGTAACATCATTTATGGATGACCCCTTAGATGCTTAAAAGAAATGTTCCTTTCGAAGGGTTTTAATGTTTTCCTTGATTTTTATAACTAAGATTCAATAGATATTTATATTGAGTTTAAATTTAATAATTTTTATTTAGATTTTTTTTTATATCTAATTTAATTATTTCATATAAATTTATTTCATTAATTTATTACTTTTATTCATAGAAATTATTTCTACGGAAGGCAATTTTAAAATCAAAATATGTTAATTTGATATAATTTTATTGTTCAAATTGAAAAACTGAAATTTTATAAATTCTAAATATATCCCCTCCCCCCTCCCACTTTTTAAAACTATTTGGGAAAATAGTTGAATAGTTGTTATTCTCGGCAGAGAATTGAGAAATCTGAAGTATATCAGAATCTTTTTATTGGTTGAATTCCGCAACTTATTTTATTTTATTCCTTTCCTGATTGTTCCATGCTTAATGTCTAGAAATGAAATATTTTTGTTTTTTATTTTGTCCGTTTTCTGATTGATCCATGTTTATTGTCCAAAAATGGAATACTTCTGTTGCTTCAATGCCAAAAAAAGTATTAAAAAAACTACAAATAATAATAATAATACCTCAAAAACAAATTTAGATACGGGTTTCAAACAAGTAGCACTTAAAAGTAATTTTTTTCTTTATTCGACGGTGTAAAAATTGAAAATGTGCGATGTTTAAAATTTTAAAATTTGCAGTACCGAAAATTGTTAAACTGAAATTTCATTTAATATTTGTTTATGATTGGTCCAGGAATATTAACGTGTCTCTAAAAGTTCAGGCATATTAATATGACTCTGTTATTACGTAAGCTACGTTTTGATCATCATAAAAATAATGTTATTACTGTTTTTTTTTTTTTTTTTAGAAGTTTTTTATAAGTCTAAAATTATAGTACTTGAAAATTTTATTTTCCAAATAGTCATTGTAATTTGTTAAATTACAGTGTTTTTTTTTTTTTTTTTTTTTTTTTTTTAATTTATAGTTTTTTTTTTTTAAATAAAAGTTTTAATTAAAAGCCATTAAAATCATGGAGTTTCTTGCCTTCTAAAGGGAGGCTTACGGATTTCGTAATCTTATGAAATATTGTAATATGAAATAAAACTGAAATCATTTGTTTCAATTATCTACCAACAACTATAGAACTATAATTAAAGCAATAAAACTTTATAACAGCCGTTGAAATTTTTAATTTGAAATGCGCCCTATGTATTATTTAAATTTTATAATATATATGTATATATATATATATTGCAAAGTCATATTATTAATTATCTGGAAAACAGTCATTCTTCTCGGTAGAGAATTGGGAAATCTGAAGCATATCTGAATGTTTTTATTGGTTGAATTCCGAAACTTATTTCATTTTGTTTGTTTTCTGATTGATCTATGTTTAATGACCAGAAATGGAACACCTTCTGTTGCCACAATTCCAAAAAAAGTATAAAAAACTACAATAATAATAATAAAAACTCAATAACAAATTTAGACACATGATTTAAACAAGTTTTTTTTTTTTATACGACGGTCTGAAAATTTAAAATATACGAAATTTAGAAATTTAAAAATTTACAGTACCGAAAATTGTTAAACTGAAATTTTAACTGAACTCTTATTTCTTTATGATTTGCCCAGGAATATTAATGTGACTAAATCTCCAGTCATATTAATACAGTAAAACCTCTAAATAACGGACACCTCGGGAACGCAGAAATTGTCCGCTATTCGGAGGTGTCCGCTATTGGGAAAACCTCAGAGATTCAAAAATCGCTAAGAAATACTTAATGTTTCATTAATTTACTTTTATATGTCCTAAAATCTGTATTATATAATTAATCAGAAATTTAAAATATTTTTAATTAATAAAATTGAAATAAATTTGTGCACACTTTTATCCACTGTTTATTATATTCTCGTGAAATAATCGGTTACAAAAGCTTACTTTTGCTTGCGATTACGTGTAATTTGTTTTTCCATGTGACGTTATTGGACATTGTAGAGTTCTGGGCAGGAAGGGAAGGATTGCATTTTTTGACCTTTAAAAGCATAAAATCTCAAAATATTCTTGGGTGACATTTCAATGCTCTGGGAGATATTCCTCCCAGGCAACACCCTGAATTTAGCACTGAACGTGGGGGGAAGGGGAGATTTTCCCCTGCTCTTTATCTACATTTATCTATGATCACAAAATTTGTGACACGTTGTCCTGATAAATTCAGAGGTCTTTTTGCTTTTTTTTTTTTTTCATTTTTTTTTTTTTTCTCTTTAAAACATACTTTTTTATTCTTTGTCGCCGAATAAAGTGTCCGCTATTCGGAATGTCCGTTATTCAGAGGTTAAACATACAAAAATTTAGGTTTTGGGAGTGGGGATTGGAAAACTGTCCGTTAAATAGAGGTGTCCGCTATTCGGGAGTGTCCGTTATGGAGGTTTTACTGTATAACTATTATTACGTAAGCTACGTTTAGAACATCCTAAAAATGATGTTATCATTGTTTTGTTTTTTTTAATATAGAAATCATTTATAAGTTTAAAATTACAGTCTTTGAAAATATTATTTTCAAAATAGTCATTGTAATTTGTTAAATTACAATTTAAAAAAAAAAAAAATTGTTACAAATTGTCAGTTTTCGGTGCTGTTTCACTTTTAGAATAGTAAGTTTTTAAGCGGTAGTGCTGCCATCTAGTCGAATATTCAGAAAACATAAAATTTGCAGATAAAATCATTGCGAGTAATTTATAAAAACTACCACCAAATCCAAATGTAGATTTAAATAAGTATAAATTACTCTATTTATTTTATTCATTTCACTACTGAGTTTGACCATATTTTTTGTTTGTATTTATTTGATATCTAATTTAATTATTTTATACATATTTATTTCATTATTATTTTTATTAACAGAAATTATTTCTATGGAAGGCAATTTTAAAACAAAAAAATAAAATATGTTAATTTGATATGATTTTATTGTTCAAATTGAAAAACTGTGAAATTTCATAAATTCCAAATACGTCCTCCTCCTCCCCCTTTCAATTTTGCTTATCTTTTTCATAAAAGTTCCAATTATAAGTCATTAAAATCATCGAGTTTTCTGTCTTCTAAAGGAAGCTTACTTTCGTACTGTGCGTTATTCGTAATCTTTTGAAACGTTATAATATGAATTAAAACTGAAATCATTTGTTTCAAATTATCTTTTAACAATTATAGAACAGTAATTAAAATAATAAAATTTTGTGAGGAGCTGTTAATATTTTTAATTCGAAACCCGCCCTATGTATTGTTTAAATTTTATAGTTTTATTATTATTATTATTATTATTATTATTATTTAAAATAAAATTTTGTCCTCGATAGAGAGTTGGGAAATCTGAAGTATATCTGTATTTTCATTGGTTGAATTCCGAAACTTATTTCATTTTATTTTATTTTATTCGTTTTCTGATTGGTCCATGCTTAATATCTAGAAATGGAACACTTCTGTTGCCACAATGACAAAAAAAATATTAAAAACTACAATAAATAAATAAATAAATAAATAACTCAATAACAAATTTGGATACATGTTTCAAACAAGTTGTATTTAAAAGTATTTTTTTTCCCTTATACAACGGTGTAAAAATTGAAAATGTGAAATGTTTAGAAATTTGAAAATTTACAGTACCGAAAATTGTTAAACTGAAATTTCATTTAATATTTGTTTATGATTGGATGTCCAGGCATATTAATATATATATATATATATATAACCCTGTTATTACGTAAGGTACATTTGGATCATCCTAAAAATGATATTATTGTTTTATATATATATATATAAGTCTAAAATTATAGTACTTGAAAATATTATTGTTACATATCATCAGTTTTCAGTACTATTTCACTTGTAGAATGGAGTTTATAAGTGGTGGTGCTGCCATCTAGTTGTGTATTAAGAAAAACAAAAATTTGCAGAAAATTATTGTGAGCAATTTACAAAAACTACCACCAAATGCTGAATTAAATAAGTATAAACTGCTCTATGTTATTTAATTCATTTCACTACTAAGTTTGTGCACATTTTTTGCTTATATTTATTTGATATCTGATTTAGTTATTTTATACACATTTATTTCATTATTACTTTTATTCACAGAAATTATTTCTACAGAAGGCAATTTTAAAACCAAACAATGTTAATTTGATATGATTTTATAGTTCAAAATGAAAAACTGTGGAATGTCATAAATTCCAAATATGTATCCCCCCCCCCCCCCCCCCAGATTTTGCTATCTATATATTTAGGGTCTGAGGATTCTGCTTTGGTTCTGCAAACTCCATTTTTATTCAGTTATTGTATTTATTTTATTTTTTGCCCTTTGTATAAAGGTGGTAATTTTCTATTACATTCAATGGTTCATATATTGTAATATAATTTATGGTTTTATATATATATATAAATATATATATGCATATAAAACTTCGATGCGTCCTACGTATTGTTTAAATTTTATGTTGATTATTATTATTTTTTGGTACTTCTAGGTTATCCCGTCGACCAAAATATTATCGCCAAACTATAAGATTAAATGCCAATAATAGATGATCGTGAATGTCACATTCGATGACATTAAATGCGATTCACGTGTTTAAAATGTCATTAAGTGATTTTTATTTCGACTTTTCATTTGTATTTTTATTAATATTCTATTAATTATTTGTTTTTTCGTTATTTAAAATAAAAATTATGTCAACATGTATAATTTGGCGATTTGTATAATTTGGCGAAATTGGTCGACGGATAACCTAGAAGTACCTTTTTTTTCTGCAAAGTTTTTTTTATTATTATTTTAATTGTTACATATCGCCAGTTTTCGGTGCTGATTCAGTTGTTGATTTGAATAAGTATAAATTGCTCTATGTTATTTAATTCATTTTCCTATTAAGTTTAAGCATGTTTCTTGCTTATATTTATTTGATATCTAATTTAATTATTTTATACACATTTATTTCAATATTATCTTTATTAATAGAATTTATTTCTTAGGAAAGCAATTTTAAAACCAAAAAATGTTAATTTGATATGATTTTATTGTTCAAATTGAAAAACTGTGAAATGCCATAAATTCCATACATATCCCCCCCCCCCACCTCCCAATTTTGCTTATCTTTTTCATAAAAGTTTCAATTATAAATTATTAAAAATCATGAGTTTTCTGTTTTTTAAAAAGAGGCTTACTTTCGGTACTGTGCGTATTTCGTAAACTTTTGAAATAGTATAATATAAAATAAAAATAAAATCATTTGTTTCAAATTATCTTCTAACAACTATAGAACAATAATTAAAATTGTAAAGCTTTATGAGTAGCTGTTGATATTTTTAACTTGAAACGCGTCCTTCGTATAATTTGAATTTTATGGTGATTTTTTTTTTTCTACAAATAGTCCAAGAGCCGACCGCACAAAACCCGAAGTCATCGAGCACATGAAAAAATCCTTTATATTATGGAAGAGTAGTAATAGCGTAATCTAATGATCCCTGTCTGCCGGAAGTGAAGTGGTGCATAAGCCAGAAATGAATACCACCAGTGGTTGACTCGATGATTAGCACTGTGTTTATCCTACAATCAAAAGTGTGAAAACACGGAAAACTGGGCGCAGAAAAACATAATGCTAAGTCTACGAGTAAACCACCAGTGGTATTCAGTTTTGGCTTATGCATCACTTCACTTCCGGCAGACAGGGATCATTAAATTCGATTCCCCTATTACTATTCTCCCATAATATAAAGAATTTTTTCATGTGCTCGATGACTTAGGGTTTTGTGCGATAGCTTTTAGACTAAAAGTTTTAATTCATTGTTTCATATCGCCAGTTTTCGGCGCTGTTTCACTTGTACAATACAAAGTATTCAAGCAGTAGTACTGCATCTAGTTGGGTATTGAGAACAAAATATAAAATTTGCAGAAAATCATTGTAAGCAATTTATAAAAACTACCACCAAGTGTTGATTTAAATGAGTATAAACTGCTCTATATTATTTATTTCATTTCACTATTAAATTTAAGCATAATGGAATTTTTTTTCCCCAAGAAATTAGTTTTGCTTGCTTTCTGTATAATAATTATTAGTATTTTCATTTCTATTATAGAATACTAAGTTTTTAAGCGGTAGTGCTGCCATCTAATGGGTATTAAGAGCAAAATATAAAAATTGCAGAAAATTACTGTGAGCAATTTATAAAAACTACCACTATATGTTGATTTAAATAAGTACAAATGTTATTTAATTCATTTCAGTACTAAGTTTAAGCATAATGGAATACTTTTTCCCCAAGAGATTAGTATTCCTTGTTTATTTTACTTTATTTTATTATTATTATTATTACCGTTTGATTGTATTAATTGAAACATATACATTTAAAATATTTCTAAATGAATCAATACTTTTTAAAATTGAACATTTTATTTTTATGATTTTTTTTGTCTTAAAAAATCGTAAACGCATAAAACAGCAATTTAATATTTTCATTTTGTTTTGATGTAAAAAATGCAGATGGCAGTTTTATAAATAATATATAGTATATACATATATATAGATATATGTGTGTGTGTGTATATATATATATAACCATTAAATGTATTACAATATATTAACCATTGAATTTAAGGACTTACACCACATTGAATATGAAGGAAAAAAATAAATATTTAAAATGAATACAAATGGAATTTGTAGAACCAAACTAAAAATATTTTTTAGCAATATTATGAATTATATACATATTAATTCTATATTAATATTAATTATTCCAGATACAGTACAATAAAAACATTTGTTTTCCCCCTTTCCTGATATAATATGAAATTATGAGATTTCAAATTGCCTCTTCAATTTTCCGGACTGTAGAGGTTTGGTTTGGTTTGATTTATGAAGGCCGATTATCTACGCTTGGGATATAGGCCCTAATGGGTGGGATGCCCTCCGTGGGGGTCTTTCTAAGGGAACCTAACCCGTATTTACGCAAGATTCGAAAAAAAATCACGGAAAACTCCGAACGGTTAGGCCGATGGTCGCGATTGGGTTCGAAGATTTGAAGGAAGATTTGAAGTAATGAAATATAGACATATTTTCAATTGACACAGGAACTAAATTAGCAGAGGACCTATAGTTTTAAATAAGATAGTCTTTATTTTTTAGGACAGTAAATTTTATTTTAAGGAACTCAACATCTATAAAAATTGTGTTTGAAAAAAAATAACTGGATTGCTAAATAAATCATGAAAATAATTAATTTAACAAATAAAAATAGCTTTTAAAATTCTTTTTTAAGAGTTAAATATATTTTCTCATTAAGAATTGAAATATATCACGAAGGTGTTTAAAATTCCAATTTTTTAAGAGTAATTTCCACAGCACCTCACGATTTTTATTTTTACCTCCAGATTTTTTATAAATATAATTTTTAAATACATAAAGGGAACAAATTTTCAGTACAAAGGCTGTTTATTATAATTATTATTATATCTTTTATTTCCTACTTTCTTAGTCTTTAATTATTTCATAACTGTTTATTATAGATTTTATGTAATGAATTTTTTCGCGAAATTTTCTTTATCTAGTTTTACAATTGCCATTTGTAGAAAAGTTCCTCTTAATTTTGAATATATATATATGTTTGCTAGCAGTATGTAGATTATTGCCACCGTAGGCGCCATTGCAGCACTTATCAATTGCAACAAACATATATATACAATCCCAATTTCATGAAAATATTTATTAAGCACCAGGTGCATAATGTATAAACATTATTAAAAACAGTGAACATTAAAATAACAATTTTGAACAATATAAAAAGTCACCCGCAGAACCAAAAGCCATCACTCTTCAGCAGGCGGAATGGCTTTAACCTTCCCCCCGCTATTAAAATAAAGCTTAATCAGCAGGTTTCGTGTAATCTGGCAAAATCTTGCATTAAATATGAAAATGACTTACTCAAAAGTCACTCAAAAATTATTTCAAAAATCATTTAAAGATCAATTCAAATAAATAAGCTTTACTTATATGTTGAAAATTTTGAATCGTAATAAACCATTTAAAGAATACACTTTTATATTTATGAAATCTCAATTGATTATAGTATAAAATGCAAGCAAATGCCACACCTCCGCCTGAACCCGCTTATTAGCACAAGAGATAAACTTACTACATAAGCACGGCCTTTTAATTTCAGCAGGTGACAAAACTTTAACTCAAACGAAGACCAATCCACATTTCAATCAACACAGCCTTTTCTTTCCGGTCGTGTCTTCTTTCTGCACGTTATTTCATCCACAGTCATCCTTTCTACCTTGTAGACTTTAAGATGACCGCTTCATGTAACAATACTCCAGAAGGCAGCATTCCTCTCAGCTACGCCTCCAATCCAAAAAGTAGCCATTTATTGAAAAGTAACCTTACATAATATCTTAAAAATTCACTCGGATAATTATTTTTATAAAATAAATTACCTAAAAACTTATAAACCTGTTTATTTACATTGAAATCATTATTGCATATTTTTCTAAATCTAATAAACTGATTTATAACTGTATTAATAAAAACTTTTTTATTCAGGTTGGAGTACCAATGGGGTAAATTTATAGTATAAAAATCAAAACTGTTTTTTTTTATCATATAGATCGATATTGATACTATTGTCTGAAATATTAAAAGAAATATCAAGCAAATCTACTTTGTTATCAATATTGTTAGCTTTGTTTAATTTTAAGAAATCAGGATAAATTTTATTGTATTCATTAAAAAAATCAAAATTATAAATCAATATGTCGTCAATGTATCTATAAATATGTAAATGCTTATTATATTTAACTGTATAATTGTATTCATAATAAAATAAAAACAAGTTAGCAGCAGTGCTAGAATAGTTAGTTCCCATTCCGATTCCACATGATTGATTAAATATATTATTCCTGTAAACTACATAATTATTATAAAAACAAAAATGACATAAATTCAAGAAAAATTCCCGATTAATATTTAGCTCCTCATTGATACAAAAAGTGTCAAAAATATCTTTAAGAACATTGTATAATGAATCTATAGGTATGTTATTGAACAAATTTTCAAAATCAAAAACTTGCATGAAATGAGGAGTGAAGTGTTTTTTGTCCAAAACCTCATAACTATTATCGATTGACCAAAAATGGCTGGTGTTTTTAAATTTATATTTAAGAAAACCGTATATCCTTTTTAATAATTTTTGAAGAACTATGTTAAAATCTCTATTGATACTTTTGGTCGTGCTACAAATAAATCTGAATTTCTTTGGATTTTTATGAAATTTTGGAATCATAAACAAAAAAGGTAATGTGTGATGACTAGACAGATTGAAATTATAAGAGTATAAAGTTTTACGTTTCTTTTTAAAAGCAATAAATTTATGAATGGGGTTTAAATTTTCATTAATTTTAGTGTAAAAACTATCATTTTGTAATTCATTAATTACTGTATCAGTATAAAATTTTTTACACATAACAGCATAATTGTTCGCAGCTTTATCCACTGTGACAAAAACAAATTTATTCTGCAAATCCTCAATATCCTTATAATCATTTTTATTAAGCTTTTGGTATTCATATCTATCACTATTTAAAAATGCAGATAAACTTGATTTAAAATATTTAACTATGTTATCTTTCCAATCAAAAAAAGCTTCCAAAGGTAAACTATTCTTATAACTTTGTTGTTTAATAAAATTATCAATATCCTCATTAAAAAATTACCAAAGCCTTTTTCATACTAATTTTTTCATTCAATCTAAATTTGGTTCCAAAGTTCATTAAATATCTTATATTACTATTAGGAATTATGTTTAAATCACCAGTAATTACATGCTTATGAAAATTATCTATCCAGTCATCATAATCTCCACTGTTGCAAAAACAATTTATAACCGAATCCACCTCACTTTCAGCAATTTGTCTATAATTAAATATTTTACCACTAAACGGTCTATTATAATTAAAAGCCACAGTAATAAAGCAATTCTTAATTGGAAAAAGATTATAATTATCGTTAAAGACTTTATTGAAATTCAAATTATCAAACGACTTTTGCTGAAATTTTATCTTAAAATATAGTTTATCCTTGTCACTATTTAACTTATTCATTAACTTAAAATTTATTAAGTCAAAAATTAGATCCTTAAATTGTGAATTTTTAAATTTAAACTTATCTAATGTAAATTTTAATTTCTTCAATGTTTTAATCTTCAATTTAAAAACCTCAGTTTTAACCATTTTAATACTGTAAGTCAATACAAAATTTTCTTCTAAATCTTTTAACCAAGTATCAGGAACAATATTGTTAAAAATATAGCTAAAACGATGTGAACCCCTTTTGCCTCTATTTATCACAATCATATTATTAAATTTAATACATAAATCATATACATTGACTATATTCTTGATATTAATATGATTTAACATAGTGTTAAGTCCATAGGGATAAATAGATTTAAATTTTATCATAAAATCATTCTCACGAGCTAATCTGTCAGCTTTATCTTCAACATGGTCCAGTATTTCAATCTGGATTTTATCAAATGAGTGTAATCTAAAATGTAGAATTTCAAAAGTTGGATTTTGTTTTTTAGCTGTATTGGATCTATGTTGATTAATACGACTATGTAATTCATCACCAGTTTGCCCAACATAACTTTGTTTGCATACTAAGCAAATTATTCTATAAATGACATTATTAAATTTGCAAAATGGTGTATAATTTTTAGGCAACTCTCCAGTGGTGACACAGCCCACTATACAAGTCTTACACAATTTATTTTTACATCTGTAGTATTTCATTCCATTGTATTTTATATATCGTAACTTATTTATTAAGATTTTTTTAAGCACATAGGCTTACTTGCAATGAAACAATTAACAGAACAATATGCACCCAAGCACTTATAAAAAATATGTAAAATATGAAAAATATATGACATAAGCGCCCCATGCAGCTTATATTGCCATACATAAATATATGTTTGCTAACAGTATGTAGATTATTGCCACCGTAGGCGCCATTGCAGCACTTATCAATTGCAACAAACATATATATACAATCCCAATTTCATGAAAATATTTATTAAGCACCAGGTGCATAATGTATAAACATTATTAAAAACAGTGAACATTAAAATAACAATTTTGAACAATATAAAAAGTCACCCGCAGAACCAAAAGCCATCACTCTTCAGCAGGCGGAATGGCTTTAACCTTCCCCCCGCTATTAAAATAAAGCTTAATCAGCAGGTTTCGTGTAATCTGGCAAAATCTTGCATTAAATATGAAAATGACTTACTCAAAAGTCACTCAAAAATTATTTCAAAAATCATTTAAAGATCAATTCAAATAAATAAGCTTTACTTATATGTTGAAAATTTTGAATCGTAATAAACCATTTAAAGAATACACTTTTATATTTATGAAATCTCAATTGATTATAGTATAAAATGCAAGCAAATGCCACACCTCCGCCTGAACCCGCTTATTAGCACAAGAGATAAACTTACTACATAAGCACGGCCTTTTAATTTCAGCAGGTGACAAAACTTTAACTCAAACGAAGACCAATCCACATTTCAATCAACACAGCCTTTTCTTTCCGGTCGTGTCTTCTTTCTGCACGTTATTTCATCCACAGTCATCCTTTCTACCTTGTAGACTTTAAGATGACCGCTTCATGTAACAATACTCCAGAAGGCAGCATTCCTCTCAGCTACGCCTCCAATCCAAAAAGTTGCCATTTATTGAAAAGTAACCTTACATAATATCTTAAAAATTCACTCGGATAATTATTTTTATAAAATAAATTACCTAAAAACTTATAAACCTGTTTATTTACATTGAAATCATTATTGCATATTTTTCTAAATCTAATAAACTGATTTATAACTGTATTAATAAAAACTTTTTTATTCAGGTTGGAGTACCAATGGGGTAAATTTATAGTATAAAAATCAAAACTGTTTTTTTTTATCATATAGATCGATACTAATACTATTGTCTGAAATATTAAAAGAAATATCAAGGAAATCTACTTTGTTATCAATATTGTTAGCTTTGTTTAATTTTAAGAAATCAGGATAAATTTTATTGTATTCATTAAAAAAATCAAAATTATAAATCAATATGTCGTCAATGTATCTATAAATATGTAAATGCTTATTATATTTAACTGTATAATTGTATTCATAATAAAATAAAAACAAGTTAGCAGCAGTGCTAGAATAGTTAGTTCCCATTCCGATTCCACATGATTGATTAAATATATTATTCCTGTAAACTACATAATTATTATAAAAATAAAAATGACATAAATTCAAGAAAAATTCCCGATTAATATTATTATCCCGATTAATTATTTCTCTACTATTAGTGAGTAGAGATATTATTTCACATCATTTCTGGCAAATGAATATTTATTTTTAATTAATATCAATAATAAAAAATCATGCCTATACATTATTTAAAAACTCAACTATTTTTTCAAGATATAATCAAAATTTAATAAAAATTAACTTACTAACTGATAATTAAGTGCCGGAAACATTAAAGTGTTGTCGGTGTTAAATTCAGGGAATGGCCCGGGAGGGACATACACCCCCCCCCCCCACCTCGGACCATCATTTAAAAACTTTTTTTTTCAACTTCAAAATAATTATGTAATTTAAAATAACTATTTTTTTTTATCCTTTTTTGCAATGTAACTCGCGAATGACTAACAGTTATGTCTCCCCGTCGGGGGGGGGGGGGCTTTCTTAGTTTTCATGATATTTCTAAAATTTGTGTTTAATTTTATGTGAAGTGTTAAAATTTTACCCCAATTTCGTCAGTTTTTAAAACACAAAATTGACTTTAGAAATATATTTACAACCAAGGAAAAAAAAAAAAAAAAAAGGTTACAAGCAGAGTTTTTGCTGTCACTGGCCATTGCACCAAATTGCGATTAAATTCTTAATTTAGCGAGTAAACTAGCAATTTAGATTCGCCAAATTGCTCGTGCTCAATTTCTGGGTTTTTTTTTTTTTTTTTTTTTCCTTTTCTTTTTCGTTTTTGATACGTATGCATATATACATATTTTTAATATATTTGTAGTTGATAGTTGAAATTAGAATAATAAGAATCGGTGTATCAGATATAAAAAATTAGGTTATTTTAGAACAGTCGGCTCTTGTTAATTCGAACTCGTTGGGACTACAGGAAATGTTTGAATTATCCGAAGTTCGAATTATGGAAAGTATGAAATGAAAACATGCTTAATATGGTACTATTACAAAGGAATTAATGTTATAGTGTTTTTTTTAATTTATTTCGCCTGTTATCATCAGAATATGACTTGATATTAAATTAGAATGTATAAATACATAAATTTATTAAAAAATTATAAACAAACGCAATGAAAAAAAAAAAAAATTGAAGCGTCACTGATAGACAGACGATGCACTAAGAAAGTGGCTATCAAATGCATGGGATTATATGTATATTCATTCGGAACAATTTTCACAAAAATCAAAGAAAGAAAGTTATTCAAATGATCTGAAATCCGTGAGAAAGAAAGGAATATTCAAAAATCGGAATTCTCGTAAGGTCGAATTAAACGAGGTCAAGATAAAATGAGTTCGAATTAATAAAAAAGTTTAACGTTATTCTGCCATTGAAAATTTCGGGACTTCATGTTTAGTTCGAATTAAGCGAAGATTCGAATTATCCGATTTCGAACTAACGAGAGTCGATTGTATTGAAAAAAGGGGGTACATTAAAGGATTAAAGATAATTTTTTAGTGCCACAAGGCGAATCTATTTTGCTAATGCTATTTTCATTTGCAATTTTTTTTTTTTTTTTTTTTTTTTTTAATTAGCCAAATTAGTAACGTTGGTTAAATGTCAGCTAGGAACACTGGTTACAAGTATTAATTCTCTGGCGAAATATTTTAAGGGTATATTCGAAAAAATGCTTTTCCACCTTCAACAGCTCGAAACTTTACAATACAATTTCAGACATATTTTTAAAAGTAGAAACACGAAACTTGCTGAGGAGATTTTTGAAGAGACGTATAAGGTGCCGTGTGATGTCTTTTTATGCTCAATTCATTAGAATTTGATTTATAAACAATTGCCTTCTCCTTTTCGTTCCCCGATCTCCCGCTTGGAGAAAATCCGTTCAAAATGCCCTTTTTTATTGCCTTTTTTTGCAATATTTTCTGCATTTATCAAAGTATCGACGATTACGACACCTTGTGAACTTTCTAAATGAAGCAATTTGCAGGTTGGATGCATCTGAGAGCAAAAATGAATTTAAAAATAAATCGGAAAATAAGCAGTTTGAATCGAAATACACCCTTAAATATAAGAATTCATCGAACGTCCATATACCTAATATTATAAAGGAAAAGTTCCGAAGCTGGATGACTAACAGCCTTAACGGGGAAGGGGGGGGGGGGGCGGATTGCTGGAAGGGCATAAATTCCTTGACCAGAGAAAAGGTTTAAAAGAATGTTCGAAGATAGGAACGGGGAGAAAAGAGAAAACCATTAAACCATTATGTATTTAAAATTGCCTAGAATTAATAATTATAGGAGTAATAAGAAATATACTTTTTTTTTAGTTTTCGAAATGATTTATAGAGCACCTGAATTAAAATTAATTTATGCGAATATGTTATTAAAAAATAAGTTAAAAAGACTAACCTAAAAGAAAGAGGCGGGTTACGAAACGAAACGTGCATGTGAGGCAAAGAGAAGAAAAAAGTTTTAGAATTGTGTAGTTTGCTTATCCAGCATTTTATTTAGAATTTCGATATGAAGCTAAAAAAAAGAAGTTTGAGAATTGTGAAGTTTGTTTATTTAATATTATATTTAGAATTTCGATATGAGCCCCCCCCCCCCCCCCCCCAAAAAAAAAAGTTTCAGAATTGTAAAGTTTGCTCATTTAATTTTTTTTTTTTTTTTTTTTTTTTTTTTTTTTAAGTTTCGATATGAGGCAAAAAAAAAGTTTGAGAATTGTGAAGTTTGTTTATTTAATATTTTATTTAAAATTTCGATATGAGGCCAAAAAAAAAAAGTTTCAGAATTGTGAAATTTGCTTATTTAATATTTTTTTTAGAATTTCAATATGAGCCCCCCCCCCAAAAAAAAAAAAAAAAGTTTGAGAATTGTGAAGTTTGTTTATCTAATGTTTTGTTTAGAATTTCGATATGAGGCAAAAAAAAAAGTTTGAGAATTGTGAAGTTTTTTTTTTTAGTATTTCGATATGAGGCCAAAAAAAAAAAAAAAAAAATTTCAGAATTGTAAAGTTTGTTTATTTAATATTTTATTTAGAATTTCGGTATGAGACCAAAAAAAAAGTTTCAGAATTGTGAAGTTTGTTTATTTAATATATATATATTTTTTTTTAGAATTTCGATATGAGTGTCCAAAAAAAAAAAAAAAAAAAAAAAAAAGTTTGAGAATTGTAAAGTTTTTTTCTTTTTTCTTTTTCTTTTTCTTTTTTTTTTTTAGAATTTTGATATGAGGCCAAACAAAAGTTTCAGAATTGTGAAGTTTGTTTATTTAATATTTTTTTTTTTAGAATTTCGATATGAGGTAAAAAAAAAAAAAAAAAAAGTTTAAGAATTGTAAATATTGCTTATTCAATATTTTTTTTCTTTTTTTTTAAAAAAATTTTGATATGAGGCAAAAAAAAAAAAAAAAGTTTCAGAATTGTGAAGTCTGCTTATTCAATATTTTATTTAGAATTTCGATATGAGGCAAAAAAAAGTTTGAGAATTGTGAAGTTTGTTTAGTCAATATTTTTTTTTAGAATTTCGATATGAGGCCAAAAAAAAAGTTTCAGAATTGTGAAGCTTGTTTATTTAATATATATATATATATATTTTTTTTTTTTTTTTTTTTTTAGAATTTCGATATAAGGGGTAAAAAAAAAAAAGTTTGAGAATTGTAAAGTTTTATTTTATTTTATTTTATTTTTATTTTTTATTTATTTATTTTTTTTTTTTTTTAGAATTTCGATATGAGGCCAAAAAAAAAAAGTTTCAGAATTGTGAAGTTTGTTTATTTAATATATATATTGTCCGACTAATGATAGCTTTACTTTAATTTGTTTGTTTTAAAGTTCCCAGGCTCTAAAGTCGGATGTTTTAGAAGACATAAAGTCTACAGACATAAGGTAATAACGACACTTTATTTATAGTTAAAGCATAATAAATACATTGTAAATCTTCCAATACATTTATTGCGATTATAATTAATAATATAATACAGGATTTTAAGGATGCCTAATATGATAAGGTTGCTCAAAAACTCAAGAAGGAACCCACTCACCTCTTAGATATACTAGGAACGTCATCGTCGGGCGTCAGGCACATCCCCATACCGGTGCTCAAATCCCAACCATCAACTTATTCTCTATCCCGGAGAGAGCACCAAAAACCGCAGTTCTCTAAGACCGTTCTCCTCTAACCTTTCTGCCGCTATTTTTTTTCGATATCCCCTTTTACTAACATCTCCCTGTCTGAAAAATCCCTCCTAAAAATCTTATCCTCCTATAAAATTTCTCTCTCTTGCATATCATTATAATTTTTCAAGTAACGCGCATTTCCATATGCAGGTGGTCTGAAAACAAATCCAAGTAAACAGCTAAAACCCCTTTTACGATGTAATGTGAGAATCGTGTTACCAAATGCGACATTTTTTTAGCTAACATGTTAATCCCACTACTAAATTTGCAGACATTCAAATACCACAGTGGACATATTTATTACTTTGAACTCCCATATGCGCGAAGATTCTTACTCTTGTTTACTGGAAATTCAATCTTTTCCAGTCTAACTTATAAACATTTTTGACAAATTTATTGGCTAACTGACTGTTTAGTCAGAGTTCTGTAACCCCTTACCAAACACCCCGTTTCACAAAAGTCGTTAAATCGTGGAAATTCTATCCTTTTGACGAATTCCCGCATGCACGTGCACCTCAAACTATCTTGTGTGGTCTGCATTCTGCATTCTTATATAATATGTCTTTTATTTTTTTACTGTACTGTACTACTACAGCGAGCCGCGAAAAATGTGTCGGGTTTATCCTGACAATATATATATATATATATATATATATTTTAGAATTTCGATATAAGGGTAAAAAAAAAAAGTTTGAGAATTGTAAAGTTTTCTTTTCTTTTCTTTTATTTTTATTTTTATTTTTTTTTTTTTTAGAATTTCGATATGAGGCCAAAAAAAAGTTTCAGAATTGTGAAGTTTGTTTATTTAATATTTTTTGTTTAGAATTTCGATATGAGGTAAAAAAAAAAAAAAGTTTGAGAATTGTAAATATTGCTTATTCAATATTTTTCAATTTTTTTTTTTTTTTTTTTTTCAAAATTTTGATTTCTTTTTTTTTTCTTTTTTTTCTTTTTTTTCTTTTTTTTTTTAGAATTTTGATGAGGCAAAAAAAAAAAAAAAAAAAAAACTTCAGAATTGTGAAGTCTGCTTATTCAATATTTTATTTAGAATTTCGATATGAGGCAAAAAAATGTTTCAGAATTGTGAAGTTTGTTTAGTCAATATTTTTTTTAGAATTTCGATATGAGGCCAAAAAAAAGTTTCAGAATTGTGAAGTTTGTTTATTTAATATTTTTTTTTAGAATTTCGATATGAAGTAAAAAAAAAAAAAAAGTTTAAGAATTGTAAATATTGCTTATTTAATATTTTTTTCTTTTTTTTTTTTAAATTTAATATGAGGCAAAAAAAAAAAAAAAAAAAAAAAAAAAAAAAAGTTTCAGAATTGTGAAGTTTGCTTATTGAATATTTTATTTAGAATTTCGATATGAGGCAAAAAAAAAGTTTGAGAATTGTGAAGTTTGTTTAGTCAATATTTTTTTTAGAATTTCGATATGAGGCCAAAAAAAAAAGTTTCAGAATTGTAAAGTTTGTTTATTTAATATTTTTTTTTTTTTTTTTTTTTTTTTTTTTTTTTTTTAGAATTTCGATATAAGGGTAAAAAAAAAGTTTGAGAATTGTAAAGTTTTCTTTTCTTTTCTTTTCTTTTTCTTTTTCTTTTTCTTTTTCTTTTTTTTTTTTAGAATATCGATATGAGGCCAAAAAAAAAAGTTTCAGAATTGTGAAGTTTGTTTATTTAATATTTTTTGTTTAAAATTTCGATATGAGGTAAAAAAAAAAAAAAAAAAAGTTTGAGAATTGTAAATATTGCTTATTCAATATTTTTCATTTTTTTTTCAGAATTTTGATTTTTTTTTTTTTTTTTTTTTTTTTTAATTTTGATATGAGGCAAAAAAAAAAAAAAAAAAAAAAAAAAAAATGTGAAGTCTGCTTATTCAATATTTTATTTAGAATTTCGATATGAGGCAAAAAAATGTTTCAGAATTTTGAAGTTTGTTTAGTCAATATTTTTTTTTTTGGAATTTCGATATGAGGCCAAAAAAAAAGTTTCAGAATTGTGAAGTTTGTTTATTTAATATTTTTTTTTTAGAATTTCGATATGAGGGTCAAAAAAAAAAAAAAAAAAAAAAAAATGTTTGAGAATTGTAAAATTTGCTTATTCAATATATATATATATATATATATATATATATATATATAAATATATATATATATTTTTTTTTTTTTTTTTAGAATTTTGATATGAGGCCAAAAAAAAAAAAAGTTTCAGAATTGTGAAGTCTGCTTATTCAATATTTTATTTAGAATTTCGATATGAGGCAAAAAAAAAAAAAAAAAAGTTTGAGAATTGTGAAGTTTGTTTAGTCAATATTTCTTTTTAAAATTTCGATATGAGGCCAAAAAAAAAAAAGTTTGATAATTGTGAAGTTTGTTTATTCAATATTTTATTCTGAATTTCGATATAAAGAAAAAATTATCTTAAAAATATAGATAAATAGAAATAAGATAATCTTTTGATTTTAATTAATTGAAAAATATGGGAATTTAAAATAGATCAAATTAGCTTACTTTTAAATATATGCAAAAATATATTACCATTCTTTTATCATATTACTTTACTTTCTTCATTTATAAATACTTCTTAATTGAAGAAAGAAATTATATAAATGCTACATTGTAAAATCCAAATTTTTTTTCAACTGTGACTCTCGAGCTGCCATAGAAAACTTCTAAACCCTTTCTTTTTTAGAAATATTAATACAATACTGGCATAAAAGTAGGAAATGAGAAAAAAAGAGGAATTTTTTCCCATCTATTTAGAGGCTCTAACTCTTAGAGATTCTAAACTCTTATAATTTAAGTATCATTTCAACAGCTATTTATGTAATAAAATTAAATGTAACTGCACATATTATTGCTATTTTATTTATTTACTTTTTTTTTTTTTTTTACTTCGAAAGCATTAACAATGCTTTAAAATGTAAATACAAATAGATCTGATCAATTTATGTTAAAAATAGTCATTAATTATTAAAAAAAAAAAAAAAAATCTCAATGATTTAACTGTAAAATTCGCCTCCCCCCCTCTCTCACTCCTTAATCTCCCTTCTCAGTTGATCAGAAATACATCACCGAAATTACTCAAAAGTGTTGTATTAATAGTACAAAATATTCTATTTTTAAAAAACTTCCTTTCACTTTAGTTTTTTAAAGTCTAAACAAAAGTTTCATTCTTGAAAGACACTTTGAACAGTACAGTTCCATTTACACGACTTTCAGATGTTTAGGGCCATCTATGAATTATGTCAGGGGAGGAGTGGGGTTCATGAAATTGTGGCAGTTTGTGACAAAGGGGTGGGAGGGGGTAAGAAGAAATATGACATCACATATTTTAGTTTAAATAAAAACGTTAAAAGTCAGCAAATTTAATTTTGAAGTTATTTTGAAAGTAAAGTATTTTGTGTTCATAAAGTAAAGATAAAATTTTAAATCAAATATTGATTAAAATTCCATTTCATATTCTAAAATATTGCTTTTTTTAATTGTTTTTTCATATTAATATTTTATTACTATTGTCTATTAATCTTACTTCATACAAAAAACTAGTTGGATGTGTCAATCCCAAAACTTTCTTCTATCTCATAAGTACATTTTAATATAAAAAAAAAAAATAATAAAAAAAACGTGGTGACCCCAAAGTTACCCACTATCGAATTTCCTCGAACATTTGATCGAGCCTAATGAGATTCTAGTATCTGAAAAGCCTAAAACGCAAAATTTAATTAATATTCTGAGAAAATGATCTTAGTAGTGCCTCATGTTGGGTAATTTATACTAAAACCTAATAAGCATCTATTTAAGTCAAGATCTAACAGAATCTGAAATTTGATGGAATTTCGTCCATTAGTTCTTGAGATATAGTTGTAACAAAAAATTTGCAAAACGTAGCACAGCAACACCATATCTTGGACAATTTATGCCAAAACGTAAAAAAGCGTCTAATTATGTTATGGTGTAAAAGAATCTGAAGTTTGATGAAATTCTGTGCATTAGTTCTTGAGATATAGCTAGTTTAAAAAACCGTGTAAAATATAGCACAGCAGCACCATCAGTTGAAGGATTTATGACAAAACGTAATCATCGTGTAATTATATGTTATTTTGTAACAAAATCTGAAGTTTGTTGAAATTCTGTGCGTTGGTTGTTGAGATATAGCTATCGGAAAAATCGTGCAAAATGCAGCATAGCTGCACCACCTGTTGCAAGGTTAATACCAAAATGTAATCAGCGTCTATTTATGTTATATATTCTAGTGTAACAGAATCTATAATTTGATGAAGTTCTCTGCATTAGTTCTTGAGATATAGCTATCGCAAAAATCGCGCAAAATGTAGCATAGCAGCGCCACCTATAGGGCAGGTCACACCAAAACCTTATCATCAGCTAAGCTATGTATCTCAAGGTATCGCTGAATCTGAAGTTTGGTGAAATTCTGTACATTGGTTCTTGAGATATAGCTATCATGAAAATCATGAAAAATGTGGCATAGCAGCGCCACCTTCTGGCCAATTTACACCAAAACTTAATCAGCGTCTATGTATATCAAGAGGTCACAGAATCTGAAGTTTGGTGAAATTCTGTGCTTCAGTTCTTGAGATATAGCAATCTTGAAAATCATGAAAAACGTAGTATAGTAGCGCCCCCTGCAGGCCAATTTTCACCAAAAACCAATAGGCACTAATTCATATCAAGGTCTAACTGAATATAAAATTTTATTAAATTTCGAGCATTAGTTCTTGAGATAGAGCGCCCACAAATTTTTTGTCACATACAGACAGACTCACAGACAGACATTTTCTAAAAATAGTCAAAACGTGTTCAGGACCTTCTAAAACGTATAAATGCGTCGAAAACAGGAAGTCGAAAATTTTCATGAATCTAATACTTTCTTCTTGTAAAGGTAGAAGAAAGTAAAAATACATGAATCATTTTTATTGTTATAGTCACAAATATCATTAAAACACAAATTAAGTTTTAAAATAAAATTTAAAATATGATCTATAACATAAAGCCTTTTTTCTCAACTACAAGTATATATACAAGTAATACTGCATGTCATATGACAAGGGGGGAGGGGGGGGGTATGATGAAATGTGACACTTTGTGACTGAAGAGAGTCGGGGGGAGGGGTCAAAAATATTGAAAAATAGTATGACATCATTTATGGACGTCCCCTTATATGATATAGGCTCAACTTTCATTTTATGTATCTTTTTTGCACATTGCACGACAATTCAAGAATACTAAATTTTCCAGGCACCCCCCCCCCCTCCCCCATTATTTTTCCAAAATTTTCTTTGCATTTTTACATCAATCCAGAAAATGTCCAAAATTGCTTTTAAAAAGGTGGAAATCCTACTTTAGGAGGAACTCTTTAATGCCTGACAATAACACAACACATTTTATCTTTCCCTCTCTTTGGTCCCACTAGAGGTCTGCACGGGCCGAAATTTCCAGGCCCGAGCCCGGCCCGAAAGTTAAAATTTCGGCCCGGGCCCGGCCCGGCCCGAACGAAAGAAATATTGGCCCGACCCGGCCCGGCCCGAAAGTTAAAATTTCGGCCCGAGCCCGGCCCGGCCCGAACGAAAAAAATATTGGCCCGACCCGGCCCGGCCCGAAAGTTAAAATTTCGGCCCGAGTTCGGCCCGGTCCGGAAAAAAGTTTAAAATTCGGCCCGAACCTGGCCCGGCTCAAGTGAATTTCTACAGAACATTGATCTTTAATCTTATGGAAGAGTTCTGACCAAAAAAAATTATATTAGTCTTTTTTTTTTTCATGTTTATAATCTCCATTTATGCAGAAGTGCCGTAGGCTGCGATATTTACGCTTTTAAATGAATCTTTGTTTGTTGTATGTAAATGTTTCAGTTATCACTAGTATTATTAATCCATATTCCCTGTAATGGAGAAAAAAAAGTCGAAAAAGCGGTATATGGTAAAATTTCCAAAGACAAAATCGCTTTGGAACGAAAAAAAAAAAAAATACATTCCCTTCTTAACAGATGTAAATGTTTAATATATTTTTTTCTCCCGTATTGTTGTATTCATTTTGCATGGATGAACATTTTAAAAGAAACTTTCAGTTTTCAGTTTAAAAAAAAATTCCGTCATAATCATGTTTTCTTTTTCTTTTTCTTTTTCTTTCTTTTTTTTGTGTGTGTGTGTGTGTGTGTGTGTGTGTGTGTGTGTGTGTGTGTGTGTGTGTGTGTGTGCGTGTGTGTGTGTGTTTAATTCTACTTAACGCCTAGTAATCTACGATTCTTTAAAAGGAATAAATTCTAATGTTTAATTGTAGAATAATGGCGGCTTAAAAGTATATGCCTTTTTTGCAAACATTTTTGGACAAAGCCAAATATTACTGATTTATAAAAAGTCGAGAAAAGGATTTTCATATAGGAAGATTCAATAGGAGCTTATTGTTTTGGTCCATGAAAACTATGAAGAATGGAATCAGTCTCGGCTTCGTACGGAAAAAAAAAGTTAGGCCCGGCCCGTCCAGCAAAAAAATTAAGGCCCGAGCCCGGCCCGGCCCGAAAGATTAGTGACTAGGCCCGGTCCGGCCCGGCCCGAGTCTTCAGAAGTAAGGCCCGAGCCCGGCCCGGCCCGAATGCCATTATTGGAAATCGGCCCGAACCCGGCCCGCGGGCCGGGCCGGGCTCGGGCTTCGGGCCGCGGCCCGGCCCGTGCAGACCTCTAGGTCCCACTGCCTTTTTGAGCACGCGCATGTGACGTCACGCTTCAGCTGCTCGCTTATTTGGGTGGCAAAAACGATTCCTTTTCCACTGTAATTACCACAGACTTCTCGTACAAATATCTTTACTTTGAGATATTAACAAACTTTATTAGAATTATTAATGCACTTTTTTTGTAGTGTGCTGTGGCAAAACACACGAGGGGGCAGAATTATTATTTTTTGGGTGGGGCGGGGAGGAAGGAGATATTTATAGTTATTAGATATCAACGAATACGCTTTTCATTGAAATTTTGAATATTATATGGAGGATATGAGAAGAAAGGGAAACGGAAATTTCCGTAATGGGGATTATTTATATTACTAATTATTTCTCTATTGTCGTTATAGAACAACAAACAAAAAAATATTATTATTATTATTATTAGTATTTTTTTTTTTTTTTTTTTTTTTTTTTACATAGAAATAAAAATAACTTAAAGATAAAACTAACTAAGGTTTTAAAGATAACTTTAAAACCAAAGAAATCACAATTTATGCTTCTCACTCTTTCCTACTGGCATACAAATATATTTGTATCAAAGGGTGGGGGGGGAGCGTAAATGATTGTAGGTTATCGATAATTAAGATTATTTTTCATGTATTAATGACACACAGGTCTGGCATTTTTTTAAATAAATATTTTTAAAAATAAATAATTTTTTAAATCAATATTTTTAAATAACTATTTTTAAATATTTGACAGTCAGCAAACTGGGCGGGGGGGGGGGGGGCAAAGAGAAGACTGGATGAGAATTTCAGAAACAGAGTATAAGTTATATGATTAATTATTTTTGCGACTACGGAACAATAAATTGAAAAGATTTTTTATGTAAAATAAAGATTAAAAAAAAAAAAAACTCCTTTGTATTCCGGAAGGGGGGGGGGGGGGGCTACATGGAGAAGCGTAAATTCGGAATGTTAGGAAGTGATTTTAATCATTATTCATTTATTATTATTAGTGAGCAGAATATATTAGTTTTCTTTTCAAATGAAGAATTTCAAAGTTTTGAAATTCATTCCGCTGGAGGGGGGGGGGGGGGCAGAGGGAAGAAATTTTTTCGGAATAAAAGAGATGATAAAAAATCGATAAATTTTTATTGATATATTTGATTATTTTTTGTCACTGGAGAGAGAAAAAAAAATAGAATTTTTTTTAAGAAAAAAAAAAATTATTTGCATGATGGGAATGTGGGGAGGGACTAAGAATGGAAGCATACATATTTCAGATAAGCTGGAGATAATCTAAATTATTATTTATTTATTGTGATAAGTCAGAAATAAATGCGACAAATTTTATTTAAACAAAATAAAGAGTTTTAAAAATATGAAATTGTATATGATTAGAGGAGGGGGGGGCAAAGGG
The DNA here is from genome assembly GCA_964019185.1 of Maratus speculifer. Classification (NCBI taxonomy): domain Eukaryota; kingdom Metazoa; phylum Arthropoda; class Arachnida; order Araneae; family Salticidae; genus Maratus; species Maratus speculifer. The sequence continues at coordinate 135,087,139 of OZ025291.1, forward strand.
CGGAAAGTGTAATTTTTGACGGAAGAAACCTAATTTGCTTTATTCATTATTGATTTATTATCAGTAGAAAGCCGTAAACGGAACAGAATTTTTAAACTATATAGATCAACAATAAATGTTTATTTTCTTTTATATCGGGGGGGGGGGGGGCAGAGGATGAATGAAACATTAGAAAAAGGTTAAGCCTAGCCAGACAGGACTATATTTTTCCAAAAAATAATCATGATTGGACGAAAAAGTCATGATATCGGGAAGATTGCTATGGATTTAAACGACGACAAACAAGAAACGGCGAAGTTTCTGCCACCCAAACAGCGAAAATGACAGTTTACTTGCAACCGTGCCCGTGCTCTCGAGCTACTGCTGAGCATAAATCCTTTATGCTGGAAATTCTTTAACGGATTTCTCACTCACTCCCCCGCAGTCCTAGAGTTTTTTCGGAATCGGCGGGTAGTGGTTACGTCCATATCAATTTACCTAAAAGAAGAGAGTTCACAGATGGACCGCCGTCGCATCCCTCTCCCTCGATTGACTAAATAGAGTTATTAGATTCTACCTTATTTGGCTATTTATCGCCACTTTCGATGCCAAGATACAATTGTTTTCATTCAGAGAGGGGGAACAAAAAGTCATAAAAAATTTGTAATATAACAAATTATAATGACTGATTGGAAAAAGGTATTTTCAAAGACTAACATTTTAGATCTATACATAAATTTTATACTTAAAAAAAATAATATCATTTTTATAATGATCAAAACATGGCTTACGTAATAACAGAGTCATATATTACGTACGCCATGGATTAAACATTAATATTCTTGGTCCAAGCATAAACAAATTTTAAATGACATTTCAGTTTTAAAATTTTTGGTACTGCAGATTTTTGAACTTTCTAAACATCGTTCATTTTCGATTTTTGTACCGTCGTATACAGAAAAAGAAAAAAAAAATACTTTTAAATGCAATTTGCTTGAAAGCTGTATCTCAATTTGTTTCAGAGTTATTAATTTTTTGTAGTTTTTATTATTTATTTTATTTTATTTATTTATTTATTTATTTGTTATCGTGGCAACAGAAGTGTTTCATTTCTGGACATTAAACATGAACCAAACAAAAAAGGACATCACAAGCATTCAAATATGCCTTAGATACCTTTTCTCGAGTGACAGAAATAGCCATTTTCCAAATAGTTAATAAAAACAAAATGTCATGGCAAAAGACATGTCCACCCTGGAGGTCAGCTCCGGGCTTAGCTTGAGGCCCAACGCGCGGCAGGCTGATTAGAAAAATAAAATAAAATAAAAATAAATAATCTATACTAATATTATAAAGAGGAAAGATTTGATTGTTTGTTTGTTTGTTTGTTTGTTTGAATTGAATAGGCTCCGAAACTACTTGACGGTTTTGAAAAATTCTTTCACCGTTGGAAAGCTATACAATTTCCGGTGAACATAGGCTAATTTTTAATTGATTTATTCAAATATTTTCCTTAATAATTCAAAATTTCATTATTTTTCATACAGAATCAATTAAAATTTTTCCGATAAAAAATAACCATTTTCTTTTCAGTTGCCAAAAAAATCAATATATGGAAAATAATTTCTCCTCGGCAATTAATTTTTAGTTGAACAGTATCCACGTGAAAAATTAAAATAAAAAAAATTTCAAAGGAAAATAAATATGACGTCATTTGTTATATTATCGGAAGTTTTGTTTGCACAGATATCATATACACACCGAGGTAACCTAATGGACACTAAATTGATGTTATTTTGCCTGGCATGGCAACCCGACTATTGTTTATTTAATTATTAATAAAATGTTTTTTTTTATTTCCTTTCTCTTCTTTAAAATTATGTAAACTGTTTTGTCATATACTTATTATTTAAATACTAATTGTTATTATTTTTTAAATAACAGAAAATAATTTAAATATATGTATGAAACTGGTATTCGAAAACGATTTTTCCGCCAAATTAGTGTAAAAAATTATCCTGCCGACCTCGGCGCGTACATGACTATTGCGCTGTTTTGTTTATGTATTAATGATACTTTTAGATCATACATCCTATTACAGAAAATTAGTCAGATTATTTAATTAGAAGTTATTAAATTTATGTTTTTTTATTATGAAACAGACGAAGAAAAAAAAATTTACTATTGCTGCCCGACTGGAGAATTAACCTTGATGTTATTTTAAAAAACTATCGAAATGGCGATTTTTTAATTATTTGTTTACGTTTTTTTTGTTTATATTATTGCAAACATTTTTCCACTTTTATACACGCATCACCTTGGCGTGATTTTTTTTTATGATGCCAATTTGGAGAACACTGCGTTTTCAAATACCAATTACATTTATATTACTTATTTTTATTTTCTATTTTTTTAAAAAGGAAATAATAATAATAAACTAAGTCAATAAATAATTATGGAACAAAACAATTTACATAATTTTAAAAGAGAAAAGAAAAATAATGAAATAATTTACTAAAAAATAATCAACTATTACCGGATTACCACGTGAGGCATAAAATCGCAATTTGCTGCAATCGCGCCAACGGGATCCGTAGATGACACCTGCACCTACATGTTATTGGCAATATTATTGTTTATACAATTTGTTTATATAATTTGGTAATACTTGATAATCCCATCGACCAAAAAACTATCGCTAAAGTATAAGGTTAAATGTCAATGGATGATTGTAAATGTCACATTCATTTCACATTAAATTTGTTATATGTAATTGTTACTTCATCAACCAATTTTAATTCGATGTTTATTTGTATTTCTATTAACATTTTAGTAATTTATTGATTCTTTGGTTATTTAAAATAAAAATTATGTCCATTTGTATAATTTGGCGAAATTGATCGACGGAATAATCAAGTAGTCGAACAAAAAACTATCGTCAAATTATAACATTAAATGCCAATAATGGATGATCGTAAATTTCACATTTATTTGAGGACAAACATGAAATAAGTCTGGTACATTTGTAAAAATATCGTTTCTAGCACTTCTAATGTTTGACACTAAAAATCACAATGGAATCGATTACAGAAGGTAGAAAGATTTTATTAGATGCAAACTAAAGACTTATTTTTCTACAAAATTTAGTCATCAAGATTATTCTGATTTAACGGCTACATGTTAGCAACTGTTTTATAAAAGGAAGAGGTAGTGAAACTGATGTAATTTTAATGTTATTCAAATAATAAAGCTTTAAAACACACTTTTTATGCTTCATTGTTCTACTAAATATATAAGTGAAACACCCTTCTTCGTCTGCCACTTTCACGGAGGGCACCCTTTCCTTAGGACCTATATCCCACGTGTAGATAAATGGCCGTCATAAATACAAACAAACAAAAACTCTTCTTTATCTGTAAATAATTCTTTACATTTTTTACTCTATTATTCTTGCTGGAACAGATTAAGGCAGATAGGAAACTACAGTAGACCTGCTAGCAGAGGACGTTTATTAAAAAATGTAACATGAAATGACATTGTATGTAGGCTACCAGAACTACACATAGTGCAAGTTCAGATGTCAGGATTTTAAGAACTAAGAAATGATAATGTACAATCCGAAAGTTTATAGAGTTTGATAATCAATGTTACTAATCATTGCAATGCCCTCTAATGTAATAGTGTGATGACTCGAGAATATTTTGATTCCTGTTGTCATAACGGTCTCATGTTCATATGAAACTCTACTATAAATGATAAAATAAAAGAGATGGTGCTTTATTGCCCAAATTTTCGCCGACTTACAATAATACAATATCGCAATGGCGTTGGCATGATTTTCAGCAATACGGAAGATCATTCCAGGGTGGTCTATACTGCTTTAAAATAAAAATTTTAAATCACCATTTTTTTTTTTTTTTTTTTGAGTCAAGGTTTGTTTGGAAATATGGACCAGCGAAGCGGGCATAGCCTGCTAGTATAAAAATAAAAAGATTCAGACATACTTCAGATTTTCAGTTCTTTGCAGAGGACACCAACTATTTTCCAAATAGTTAATAAATAAATAAAAAAATGTAATTTAAAAAATTACAACGACTATTTGGAAAATTATATTTTCAAAGACTATAATTTTAGATGTATAAATAAATTCTATATTTAAAAAAAAAAATAACAATAAACATCATTTTTATGATGATCAAAACGTGGCTTACATAATAACAGAGTCTTATATTGCGTACACCATGGATTAAAAACTTATACTTCGGTATCAATCATATACAAATTTTAAATGAAATTTTAGTTTTACAATTTTCGTTACTGCAAATTTTTAAACTTTTAAACATCGCACATTTTCAATGTTTTTTACCGTCGTACAGCGAAAAAAATGTATTTATAAATGCAATTTGTTTGGAAGCTGTATCCCAACTTTTTTTTTAAGTTATTAATTTTTTTTTTTTTTTTTTTTTTTTTTTTTTTTTTTTTGTCATCGTGGCAACAGAAGTATTTCTTCTGGACATCAATCAGAAAACGAATAAAATAAAAAACAGAAGTATTCCATTTTTGGACACTAAACATGGACCAATAAGAAAACGAATAAAATAAAAAATCTTACGGAATTCAACCAATAAAAAGATTCAGATGTACTTCAGATTTTCCAGCTCTTTATTGAGGACAATAACTATTTTCCAAATAGTTAATTTAAAAAAATCAAACCTGCCGGTCGATAAAAAATTTAAATAATTTCATTTTCCTTATTTATTTTAAGACTAAATATTTAATGCGGGTGGTCTTAAATTATAATAACTGGAAATGTGTCTTTTTGGAGGAGAGGTACCTATGTATATCAAGTTTTGCACCTCGAACCCCGATTTTCAAGTTTTTGATTAGATTTTTTTAATTTAATTTTTTAGTCGATTTTTACCGTTCTTTTTATGTTTCGAGGCGATTTTTCCACATTAGTGAAAGGAATTGAGAAATATAAAGTATATCTGAATCTTTTAATTGGTTGAATTCCGCAATTTATTCAATTTTATTCTTTTCCTGGTTGGTCCAAGTTTAATGTCCAAAAATGGAATACTTCTTTTTTTATTTTATTCGTTTTCTGATTGGTCCAAGTTTAATGTCCAAAAACTGAATACTTCTGTTGCCACAATGACGAAAAGAGTAATAAAAACTTAAAAAAAAAAAAAATATTAGTTTAAAAAATAAATTGTGATAAAGATTTCAAACAAATATAATTAAAAGGTGCATTTTTTTTTCTCTACGCAACGTGTGAAAAAGTGTGATGTTAAGAAGTTGAAACATTTGCAGTTCTAAAAATTGTAAAGCTGAAATTTCATTTAAAATTTGTTTGTGATGGGTCTAGGAATATTAATGTTTAATCCATGTCGCACGTAATATGAGGCGTTCAGAAGTCAGTCAATCTGATTAAGTCCATCAATAAAAAATACACATTCTAAACAGTTAAAGTTGTCCATCTTTAATCTATTGTTTTTTTTTTTTTTTAAATCATTGATCTAGGAATATTAATGTTTAATGCACGGCATACGTAATATATGACTCGTTATGATCATCCTAAAAATTATGTTTATTATTATTATTAATTTAAATATAGAATTTATTTATAAGTCTTAAAAATTTGAGTCTTTTAAAATATCCTTGTCGCTGTAATTTGTAAAATTACATTTTCTTTCTTTCTTTTTTTTTTTTTTTTTTTTTTTTTTACTTTTATATATTTAATCCTTTTTAGTTAATAATAACGAATATATTTTACATTTTTTTTTTTTTTCAAAATCACTAGAGAATAAAATTTAATTAATCCAGAGAGAGTAGACAATCAAAATTAATCAACAGAAAGGAGACAATAACTATCTTCATCGATAAACGATGGTTACGCAATAGTTCTATCTGCACCCTGATTGCTCATTAATTGCAATGTAACTTGGAAATTTTTTGCGGGTAAGGGAAATGGACAGGACCTGATTAATACAGGGGCCTCCGGAGCTCACAAATTATGTTTCTGATTTTTTTCCCCTTAATCAAGTACTTTTCAAATAATATTGTTTTATAAAATATGAAACGTAAAATTTAAATTTTCTGAATGACTCAATAAAAATTTTAGAAGCTTTTAACCGAGACACTTTTCTGTAAAAGTCCTTTTCTTTTTTGAGAGTACCTATAATTTTCAAAATTTGCCGTATCCAGAAAATCAAATTTGGGGAAAATGCCAAAAACTGCATATTGGATTCAATATAAACGATTTTACAATGTCAGAATTATAGTTTAGAATTATTACTAGACTATTAGAGAAAACACAATATTATTTTGGAAAAGGCAAGTTTTGAAAAAAACATCCTCGTTTATTCTGCAACATAAACTCTGGATCATAGATGCTTGTGAATTTTACAAATGCTTATTTGAGAAAGTGGGCGGTAATTCATTTTCTTGATTATTCTTGTAAGTTAAATTTTTTTGTAAACTTGAAACTTTTACCCTAACAACTTTGTCAAGTCATCAAATAAACCTATTTTTTTCTGAAAGTGTCACCGGGAATGGGGAGGTAGGGGAGCCCAACTTTTTAACAGGCCCTGGGCCCAACTTCAGCTTGATCGGGCTCTGTAAATATCTCTTCCTTTTAATGTTGTTTGTTCATTTCTAATTATCATGAGGGGGTGGGGGAAAGCGGGGGATAAGAAAAAGGCTTACATTTCTTTTCCTTTTCATTTCATTGCGAACTCAAAGATCATGCTTTTTCTAAGAGACAAGTTCAAGTACTACATCATAATTTGAGAAAATAATGTTGGAAAAAAAAGTAAGTATAAATAAAAGAAAATAATCCTTGCGCCAAGCGAGGATCCTCGCCAATGTGATGATTGTTTTGGGTGCAAAGAGTGCGTCGTCTGCTTGGCGTCTGCCATTTTTTTCTCCCTCTCTTAAGATAGTATAGCAACCCACGAGCCATGTGATAGTTTGTTGTTATGTTCTTATAGAAAGTGTGTAGTCCGAAGTAAATGGACGTTGAATATTCCTATTATATAATTGTAATAAATGTCGCCTTTTGAAAGAAATGAAAACAGTCACCAAAACAGAACGATTAAAGCTCTGTGGTAAGATCTTAAAGTATTCCCACTTTTATTGTCCAGTGTATTTCGTAAAACATTCTTGATTATGATATCTTCAACATGATCACCGAACAATCCGAAATCACCGAATACCATTAAGTTATAGATCTACAAAATAACTTATTTTATTTCATTATTCTGAATTGATTCGATCGTCAATAAACTGTTCTACTTTAGCAATATTTACGATATTGTATTTTTCTTACTAAAATCATAAGTCATATTTATTTGAAAATCATCACGAAAGATAAATTATATTCTTTTCTATAGAAGCCCTTTAATCATTGAATGATTCCGTTAGATTTCTCTGAGCAGCTGCTCCTGTCAAAATAAAGCTATTTTATGAGTGATTTATGTTATTTGACTTCAATTAAGAGTTTTATGCTTTCGCTACTGCTAAAAAAAATATGCTTTTTTGATAATTTATATTATTTTGGCAGTGTGTTGACATTCATGTTTTGTTGATATTTTGAAGTCTTGATGGCTTATGTAGAGGTTTATTTGTATATGACATGAAGCTAATTTACCATTTTTTCTCGTGCTAAAGTTTATACTGCGGAGAAAAATTATAAAATTTATTACTGATTTTATTTATCGAAAAAAAAAAAATGTAATGCATAAAGAAATATATGATTGTTGCATGTTATTTTAAAATAAATACTTCAGTTTTAGTGGTATCGTCAAGTAGGTATAACTTTTAAAAATTAAACTTGCGTGATATAAATGTTTTGTTTAAATAAAAGTCTAACTTTACGTTTTATCTTTAAAAAATATCTGTGTATATCTTTTGTTTATTTCTTTAAAAATATGTTTTCATTTTACTAAAAAAAAATTAGAAAATATTGACTGTACCATTAATTAATAACAAATAAAAGTTGTTTACCCGTATGATTTATTAATAATTTTATTACTATTTTTAGATGTTCAGATTTGTTGTTATTTTTATTTATCGAAAACTTTTAATTGTATTTATAAAATATGTATGGTGCATGCGTGTGTGTGTTCTATTTGTTCAATGAATAATTTTAACCACTGAAATGATTGAAATAAAACTATTAAATTTAAACTAGGTATAGCCCGTTATCCATTGGGCCAGCGTTGATATTGAATTTATTCAGATGTCTTCTAAAGTCGGGATTTTTCGCTAAGATCCAACGACGATGTATTTTCTGTTGTAATCATAACATTTCTTTTCATTCAATCTGTGAAGTCTCTGTTCTTCGTTCTCTTCATATAATTTTCTTTTCTTATACTCATCATTTCTGGACAATCGCTCTCGACGCTTTTCTTCTGATTCTTCGCTGAGAATCTTTCGATTTATTAATCTTTGCTTACTTAATCTTTCTCTTCTCTTTTCTTCAGTCTCATCGCTGAGATTCTTTCGATTTATTAATCTTTGCTTACTTAATCTTTCTCTTCTCTTTTCTTCAGTCTCATCGCTGAGAATCTTTCGATTTATTAATCTTTGCTTACTTAATCTTTCTCTTCTCTTTTCTTCAGTCTCATTTTCTCTTCTTTTTCTATTCTGCTCTCTTTTCTTCGCCAGTCTTTCTTCTCGGTGTTCTGGGGTTTCGTTTGCATATCTTTTTTTATTGTTAATGAAGAGGTCTTCCATTTGTTCTTCCATCTGTTCTTCTTTCTGTTCTTCCATCTGTTCTTCCAATTGTTCTTTCATTTGTTCTTCCATTTGTTCTTCAATTATATTCGACGATTCACTGTTTGAGAGCCTATCTGTCCTTTTATTTATAGAAGTTCAAAATGAAAAAAGATTTTCTTAGCAGACGATTTTTTGTGATAAATACATTATCTGTTTTATATTTCTTCTGCTTTATTCCTTTTATTTATAGAGTTCAAAATGAAAAAAGATTTTCTTAGCAGACGATTTTTTGTGATAAATACATTATCTGTTTTATATTTCTTCTGCGTTTACCTAAGCTGTGTAAAATATAAAGAAAAAAAATATGACACTCAAATGCAATGCATTCACTGTTTGAGAGCCTATCTGTGCCTCAATTAATTAATTAATTATCCTCTTTATTCCTTTTATTTATAGAGATTTTTATACATGGTTAGCATTTGTTGTTTTGTTGCTATTTCATAAGCAACAATATTTAAATAGTTTTCAAAAATTTTATTTTTTTATATTATTTATAATTTTATTTTTTTCTCTAAGAAAAATAATGTTAACATTATCTCAATGTTGCATGTGACAAATCCTCTATAAACATTGATCTGATTTTCTTAAATGATTGCAGATAGAGAGTATTTATTCCCATTTTAAAACAAGTTGTTTGCATTGAATTAATATATATATACAGGGCTGTCCAACGCGGTGTCCACGGGCGCCATTTGAAGATTTTCTTGGTGCCCTTTTGAAGTTTTTCTGTACTTTCCTGAAGTTTTCCTGAAAAGTTTTTTAGAAGTATAATTCCATTATAAAGAATGCTTTATTTAAATTCATTAATGTTTGTATTAGAAATATTTTCAAAAATTGTGCAAACGCATTAAACCTTGGATATATTATATCCCTTGGCGTTGGATATATTATATCCCACCTAATTTTAATCAAGATTACCATCAGAAACATTTAATGAATTTTTAAATTTCTACAATCATTTTTGAGATAGTCCTCTCATGGAAAATTGTATAATTTCTAATTTAATATATTCAACTCCAGAACTGTAGAGCCTTTTGTCTATCGTTGTAAGATTCATTTGCATTATGTTATGATGTGCGTTTATACTTTCCAATAGTATTACCACATGATTTCAGTCAAGTGATTGATGGCGCCCTTCATTGAATGCCAAGAGCTGAGGTGCGCCCTTGGTATAAGTTATTCTGTGCAGTAAAACACAGAGAACAAGAGCTTATCAAACAAATTAAAAAACTAAATCCTCTTCCCCTCCTTTTGGCAAACTGTAACCACTTTCTGTTGCATTTTAACTCTCTAGTAACTAACAACAAAAATTGCAAAATTTGAATGACACATACAAAATTATATTTTTACTATATTGATATTTCCATGATTTTTTCTGATCAGCATTAAAATAATGATATATTTACATACTTATTTTTTCCTCAGCATTAATGTGTTTTATCATTATTTAGTAAAAATTATAACAAAAAAATCCTATTACAAGATATTTAAACATTAATCATAACAATTTCATTGTTTTGTTACTGTTTTTTTTTTATAGTAAATAATATTTTAAATTAAAAATAAATGTTAAAATTGATTGTAGACTGAGTCATTATTATTAGCTTGAAGAAGAAACTAGTGTATATTGGCACACCCACAGGGGGAGCTGAGGGGGCTGAAGTCCCTCACAGACATCAAAGGCTAGACTAACTGTTAGAAGTTTTCTATAGTTATGAAAGTTTATTCCTATTGCAAAAAGAAATTAAAAAAATCACTAATCTTTTCACTTAAAAAAAATATTTATAAATTTTTTTATGAAATTTCATAAATTAGCATTTTTAATATTCACCCCTTAAAACAATATATATATTTTTTATTTATCAAAGAAGTATAAGCCTTCAGAATTAGTCTCATCAAAAATTTCCAGAGCTCTTCCCCCAGTTTTGCTGATCTGCTCCTCTCCTTCCACCACCCATTTTTTGCTCTTCATAAAGTCTACAGAAAATGTAAATCAAGGCTCGACACACCTTGTTCATTTTTAATCACATGTAAAAAATTGGACCAAGCTCGTCAGACGTTCTGGTCCACATCAGGAAAATATTGACTTCTAAAATATAATAGCCCTGTTCAAATCTTAATCCTGGATGTGTCACTGCTAGTGCATGTAATTGAATCACTGAGTAATGTGATGGATCCATGTTGCAAGAAATTTTCTAATTTTAACTATACAGTCAACTTTGAAATTTGCATACTTAAGGGCTGAGAGTCAGGGTTGGGTTTTTGACGGCAGCAAATGATTTCTGCCGTGCCAGTGGCAGAAAGTAGTTATAACTAGTTTTTACTGGCAGAAACTAGCAACAACTGGCATAAAATCATTTCCATACATAATCTGAGAATTTTTTGGTAAATTGTTTTTGTACATTTTATTCTGAATAAATAACAAATAAAATATTGTGAATAGTTTTAATTTAAAAAAAAAATGTATTAGAATTTGATAGTTTTAAATCTTTCATGTCAGTCAATCTTTCAATCAACCATATTCTTTGCAGATAATTGAAAATAATGAAAACGGTATTAAGGACATAGCAGTTGTTAAATTTGTAAATAAATATCATGATTTATAAAGAAGTTAAATACTTGCTACAAATGTTAAAGGCCGAATCCATGTCGATTCAGGCAGGGGGGTACCTTCATATTCATAGTCACAGAAGTTCTTTGATTGAATATATGTTAAAATTCAGGAAAAAATAAAATGCCCATAATTTTTGGTTTTCCCCAAAAAAATTTCTGGACCGAGATACAGGGTGCCAAAGATAGCATCCCCAGCACCTTTTCCCATTTACGATTTTCGAAAAAAAGTTTAAAGTGCTCTATCTCTGAAACGATGCAAGATATTTCGTTGCAGTTTATTTTATTTTAAAGATACTATTTTTCTGCTTAAAAAGATACACTCCATTTTGAAATATGTATTTAATTATTTTTACAGCAGCCTTCTAAAAAAAAATTTTTTTAATCAAAAATAATTTTTTTCTCAAAAATGTCAATCTTAAAAATTTTGATTTTTTTACTGTTAGTCAATACCATTGATTACTACCTTCACTGTAAAGGAGAACTTCCACTTTTGAGTTTAACAAGTTTTAGAATCATTTCAAGAATTTAGAGAATTTTACAGGAACTGCATGTCAAAAGTTCCAGTAAAAGTCTCTCAATTTTTGTTTATTTGTATCATGTGTAGCCTATTACATATCCCAAACGAGTTAGAAATCACATGTCAAACATGGTAAATGAGGTGCATTCATACTATGACTAATTTTATAGATATTTAGATCTTGGTGCAATAAGTATTACACTCTTGTGGAAACAGGCATGAATACAAAATTTATTATGTTTCTATATATTAAATTCAGTAATACGGAAGTAATATGAATCCATCTTAAAAAGAACATAATCACTAGGGCAACCTAGAATCATTACCTATCATGGGATATGTTTGAGTTAATTATGTGTGATAGGATTTAATAGGATGAATAAAATATTTATGATCTTTATTTCAAAGTTTTAATTTGACTTTCATAACATTTGACAACCTTTTTCACAACATTTGCTTTTTTTTTTTTTTTTTTTTTTTTAGGTAACATTTTTTTGTTTGAAATGATATATTCAATTTTGAAAAAATGTATTCATATTTTCTGATGCAGCCTTTTGATTTTTTTCAATTAAAAGAAATCAAAAATGCTAATCCCAAATTTACTTATTTATTTTATTTATTTATTTATTTTATTTGACAAGTTATCGAAACACATGTAAAATTTTGCCATATATTTTACCAGTTCCTGTATGACAATCACATACTGGTCTCAGGAAATCAAAATCTTAGTCTTGTTTGGCATAGAATTTTATTTCTTTTTAAGTATAAAAAACTGACAGCTTTAAAAAAAAAAAAAAAAAAAAAAAAACATACACTAAAGTTTACAAAATATAAGTTTCACAACATATTACTTTCAGTGTACTCTGCTTAGAACTGAAATTAGAAATTCATACACTTTATAATTTGTTGAACAGTATCTGTATCTCCCTTTGATATTTAGTGATGCCTTCCTGTTTAACTAATAGGGTCTGGGGCTTCCATAATCCTTAAAACGTTGTGAATAGGAAGTGAACACTGGTGGTGGTGTTACTGTCTAGCAGGTGGAAATCTATATCCAACAGCCGATCCATGTGGGAGCATAAAGTTAACAACAATTTCATAAACAACTGATTTCATTTACCTTTGCAATCCACCACTCACAGTAATATACACAAGCAACAAAAATTCCTTTTTATAAATTGTGAATCTGAATATTTTGCAATTGTTTCAGAGATCTTGGTTGGACAAATGAAATTTCTTCTTGCTTGCTGTTCAAAGTTTGAGCAATTTAGATACTATGATATTACACCCATCACTATGATATTAATAGATGATTGTTCATTCTATTAAATTCTATCATACATAATTAAATATCACATGACAGGTAATGATTCTAGGTTGCCCTGGTGATTACGTTCTTTTTAAGATGGATTCATATTACTTCCTTATTACTGAATTTAATATATAGAAACATAATAAATTTTGTATTCATGCCAGTTTTCACAAGAGTGTAATACTTATTGCACCAAGATCTAAATATTTATAAAACTAGTCATAGTATAAATGCACCTCATTTACCATGTTCGACGTATGATTTCTAATTTGTTTAAGATGTGTAATAGGCTACATATGATACAAATAAACAAAAATTGAGAGACTCTTATTGGAACTTTTGACGTGCAGTTCCTGTAAAATTCTCTAAATTCTTGAAATGATTCTAAAACTTGTTAAACTCAAAAGTGGAAGTTCTTTACAGTGAAGGTAGTACTCAATAGTATTGACTAACAGTAAAAAAATCAAAATTTTTGAGATTGGCATTTTTAAGAAAAAAATTATTTTTGATTAAAAAAAAATTTTTTTTAGAAGGCTACTGTAAAACTAATTAAATACATATTTCAAAATAGAGTATATCTTTTTAAGCAGAAAAATATTATCTTTAAAATAAAATAAACTGCAACGAGATATCTTGCATCGTTTTAGAGATAGAGCACTTTAAACTTTTTTTCGAAAATCGCAAATGGGAAAAGGTGCTCGGGATGCCATCTTTGGCACCCTGTATCTCGGTCTAGAAATTTTTTGGGGGAAAACCAAAAATTACGGGAATTTTATTTTTTCCTGAATTTTAACATATGTCAAATCAAAGAACTTCTGAGACTATGAAGGTAAGATTTTTACTTTGGCTGCCTGAATTGACATGGACTATGCCTAAAGTATTGCTGTTGCTTTAGATAAAAGTAAAAAACATGACTATATTGCAGTCACTTAGCTGTATTTAATGATGGAAATGTCATGGAAACTCACAAATGCAAGATTCAAATCTCAGTTAATGGAGTGCTAGCTTATTTACTTCATCCTAAGTATAAGAGATCAAAATTGACATTTAAATTTAAAGAAAGGGCAATGAAATTGCTTTTTGATATTAATCTGAATTTTATGTCATATATAATAACCCCCTTACAGCAAACTCCTTTTCTAAGGAAGTCCTAGAAAATGTCTTGCCTTTTGTGGGTGATCGCCTTTAAAAACAAATGCCGGTAAAAATGAGAATTTTTCAAATTTTACATCCTCAATGTCAATAATATGAAATTACTAGCACATAATACTGGTCTTGAAAGAATATTTTTGAACTTTTCATTCATTTAGAACAAATTAAAAAGCATTCTAGGTTAAGAAAGGCTAGCAAATATATTATAGAATTCTACTATTCCCACAAAAATAAATTTGTTCTTTCAATATCGTAAAATAATTGTACACAATATTTCATTATTTTTTTTTTCTGTTATTTTTGTACTACAATTACTTATATATTTTCACAAGATTTGTCTTTGTATATGGTAGTAGATAATTTTTAAGTTATCGAAATGTATTTATTTAAAAATACTCTGAAAAGGGATGTTAAAATATCATAGAATCTTTTGTAAAAAAAAAAAAAAAAAAAAAAAAAAAAAAAAATTAATAGAAATTCAACCATAAACAGTAATATTACTAATTAAACTTGTACAGCATCAGATTACCATTATGAAAATTTCTGTTTTTCAAGTAACAGAAAATTATTATATAAACAAAGTATGTTTATATGATCCTTTTGAAACTTTTTGCTACTTTGAATAACATTCATAATCTTTATTTTGATTTTTTTACTAATTTCTTTATATATTAAGCACATGTGTGAATTATAAATTTTTGCAGGTTAAAGGTCTTATTAGTATTATTTCTTAGTTCTGCCAGAAACTAGTTTCTGCCATGTTAGTTATAACCACTGGTTTTAACCAGCCCGGCAGAAACTTGTCAGCCCTGCTGAGAGTTTAAACGTATTGTAAATATTTTCAAATTATAGATACCTTTATTTACATTTTACTTTTCAAAGTCTTGACTATAAATTAGGAGCAATTGCACAAAAATTACAATAAAAAAGAAAAAAAACCATAATGCAATGTTCGTACAATATATTTAATAGCTAAATTAATTTAAAGAAAAAATAAACTAACATAAAGTTCCAAAAGTAAGCTCCCTCCAAATATAAGACCCCTCCCCTTCTCAAATATTTTGAAAACTGTATAAATCTTGGGAAATTTATTAATTCCAAATACATTCCCCACCGTCCTAATTTTACCTAACTATTTCACAAAAGTACAGTAGATTCCTTAGAATCTGCACAGCTTGAGTCCAGGGATTGTACAGATTTTAGAATTTTGCAAATTTCTGGTCATTGCTTTGTTTATATTTTTTTAATCAATAATTTGAATGTAATTTAATAATGCAATTGAAACTATAATGAATCTTACAGTATAATAAAACTTTAAAGTAATTAAATAAAATAATAAACTAAACTAATAAAAATTTAAATAATTTTCAAAATGATTTGAATATTAAAAGCAAAGTCAAGTTAATAATCAATAATATATAATTAAATATTCATTATAAAGATAAAATTACATTTTTTTTTCTCCAAAATTATTTAAGGAAACTTGCCTTATAAAGCTACATTATAAATTCACGTCAAAATCATAAAATAAGGAAGTTTTATTTCAGGTTTAGCTTGTCTTAATAACCAAAAAAGTTGTATTAATACATAAATATATAAAGATTGTGATTACCAGTGATATGAGCAATATCTTAAATTTTTTCAGTTATAAATCTACTCTTCTTTTATGAAAACACATGAATTCAGTAATGTTAACCAAAATTAAAAATAAAAATACATATGGAATTGATATTTAAAAAAAAAAAAAAAAAGTTTTGTCTCTACAACTGAATTGAATGTTTCATTGTTTACATCCGTAAATTATGTGCAAATTTCGGAGAGTTGTAGATTTTAAGATAGCAGATTTGAAGGAATCTACTGTATTAAATATGCCTTCAAATTATTAGAATTTTCTGTCTGTTGAAGAGTGGCTTATTTTCGGTTTCGATACTTTACGACATTTAAAAATTTTGTATTCATTAATCGTAAACAGTGACACAATACATAGGTAGTTTCAGTCTTGGCTTGTTGTCTATCATTTTTCTCTGTACTCAATGACATTTAACTATTTATATCCAATTTACATTTAAATATTTATTCATTGAAAAATTGATAGTTGGAAAGAAAAAAAAAAAAAAAAAAAAACAGTTTAAAACTGTGACAATTTTAATGACATTTTTCACGTATACATATAAACATGTAATATAATGTGGATAATAGACGTTTGCAAATTATCAAAGTTGATTGTATCATTTAAATTTAACAAAATGTAAAATCAAAATAGTAATTCATTAAAATAAATCAAAGGAAAAAAAAATCTCTTTACAATACTCTCCTTGCATTAAGGATGTATTCAAAAAAACATTTTTTCACCCTTAACAACTTGAAATTTTCTGTTTCAGACCCATTTTTTAAAGTAAAAACATGAAACTTATTGAAGTGATTTTTGAAGAGATGTATAAAAGGCTGTGTGATTTTATCTTTTACTCAGTTAATTAGAATTTGATTAATAAACAATTATTTTCTCAGTATTACCATTTCTTTCCTTTTTGTTCTCAGATCTCGCTTTGGAAAATTTGGTTCAAAATGTCAATTTTGACAGCCTTTTTGCAATATTTTCTGCCTTTATAAAAAAAATCAACAAGCATGGCACATTATATAGTTTCTAAATAAGAAAATTTGCCAGTTTGATGCATTTAAGAGTAAAAATTAATTTAAAAATAAATGAGAAATAAGCAATTTGGGTTAAAATTTACCCTTATTAACCAATTTCTTTACATATTAGATTAATGCTTCATAAATTCAAAACTTCCTCTGTATATTTTTTCTGTATTTTTTACCATTTGCTCTTTCTAGCTTATAATATCATCTACCATTGAAAATGCAATTTTGAAACTATTCATGAGTTTCTTTGAATTATCAAACCTGACATCTCCCACAGATGACTTCATTTTTCATCGACAAGCATTTTGCATATCTTCTCAAATTTTCATTTATGTACCCTGGTTTTATAGAAAAGCATATTTCTACATTTGTGTCCCCATATGACAATATCATGATTATTTTAATGAGAGTATTGATAGAGGTACTTATTTATCGAAATTTATTAACCCTCAGCTGTGACAGAAATTCATGATTAACTACTATAAACAGTCACTGAAATTACCTAATTAAAATAGCTTGTAGAGGTCTGCATGAGCCGGGCCTCGGCTTGAAGCCCGAGCTTGGCCCGGCCAGCGGGCCAGGCTCTGGCCGATTTCCAATAATGGCATTTGGGCTCGGGCCTTACTTCTGAAGACTTGGGCCGGGCCTAGTCACTAATCTTTTCAGGCCGGACTGCGCTCGGGCCTTAATTTTTTTGCTGGAGTATCGGGCCAGGCTTAACTTTTTTTTTTTCGTACGAAGCCGAGACTGATTCCATTCTTCCTAGTTTTCATGGACCAAAATAATCAGTTCCTATTGAATCTTCCTATATGAAAATCCTTTTCTCGACTTTTTATAAATCAGTAATATTTGGCTTTGTCCAAAAATTTCTGCAAAAAAAGCAAATACTTTTAAGACATCATTATTCTACAATTAAACATTAGAATTTATTCCTTTTAAAGAATTGTAGATTACTAGGCATTTTAAAATAGAAAGTTTCTTTTAAAATGTTCATCCATGCAAAATGAATACAACAATACGGGAGAAAAAAATATATTAAACATTTACATCTGTTAAGAAGGGAATGCATTTTTTTTTTTTCGTTCCAAAGCGATTTCGTCTTTGGAAATTTTACCATATACTGCTTTTTCGATTTTTTGTCTCCATTACAGGGAATATGGATTAATAATACTAGAGTGTTAACTGAAACATTTACATACAACAAACAAAGATTCATTTAAAAGCATAAATATCGCAGCCTACCGCACTTCTGCATAAATGGAGATTATAAACATGGAAAAAAAAGGACTAATATAAATTTTTTTGGTCAGAACTCTTCCATAAGATTAAAGATCAATGTTCTGTAGAAATTAACTCGAGCCGGGCCGGGTTCGGGCCGAATTTTAAACTTTTTTCCGTGCCGGGCCGAGCTCAGGCCGAAGTTTTTAACTTTCGGGTCGTTCCATTATTTTTTTCGTTCGGGCCGGGCTTGGGCTCGGGCCAAAATTTTAACTTTCGGGCCGGGCCAGGTCGGGCCAATATTTCTTTCGTTCGGGGTGGGCCGGGCCCAAGCTGAAATTTTAACATTCGGGCCGGGCCCGGGCCTGGAAATTTTGGCCTGTGCAGACCTCTAATAGCTTGTGCTAGTGAATAAATAATTACCAGTATAAAATAGCATTTTCAAAAAAATTCTTTTATAAATATAACAATGCTTGTTTAGCAGGCACAAGTTGAATCTCACAAAAAACAAGTCAAAAAGAATATTTTTTTAGTTGAAAAAGAAATTAAAAACCTGTGCATTATTTTATTTTATTTTTTTATGCAAAATATGGCAAATATAATAGATGAAAATAGGAAATTTTATTTTACTTTTGAAGATTATACTTTATTTGTTGACCCAACCAGTGTTGCCTGGGCCTGTGATTATATTATTTTTATATATATATTTTATGTATATATATAATAAAAATTTATTACATGTAATATAACATAATTTAGATGTTTGTAAATAAATAAAAAAGATAATATTAAAAAAATTAAAATTAAAATTATAAATAATATAAAATTATATAAATAACATAAAATGTTAATATATAATTTAATATATAATAAGATGTATTTAATAAAATATATATAAATATATTAGGTAAATAATATATACTTATCAAGCCCGTAGCCAGGATTTTCTTTCGGGAGGGGCTCAATTTTGGAATTTTTTCTGTTATTACAAAAGTAATTTGAATAATATTCATTAAAAAATTTTAAAATAATTTAGGTTTATTCTAATGTGTGTTTCTACATAGGATACTTGTTAACTATGTCAAATATCGTTATTTCATATTTAAATTTTTCAATTTCTGTTGCAATTTTTAACTTTTAAGAGCATTTCCAGTTTCCAAACTGATTCGGAGACCGGAGAGTTTTTAGGAAAAATTTTCTGCAAAACTTAAAAAGCACAAACTAACAATTTTTGAGATGAGCCTCAAGTCGGGGAGAGAGGGGCACGTTTGAACTGAGGGCACATTTAAACACTGTAAATATTTTGTTTCAAATAAATTATTTTCCTAAAATGTCTATGGCAATACATTACTACTGCTTCAGTGCAATAAGTATACAAAGCTCATCCAATTTGTATGCATAATACGTCCTAAGCAAGATATATATTATTCTCCCTCTTGAATCTAAACTCAAGAAAATAACTTTGTAAGATTTTTGTTCAAAATTTTGTATCCTTAAAATTTTGATTTATTGTTCGACACTTAAATAAAGCTGTAATATTTAGTTTATAAGTTTTGTTTTATTCAAATTCTTCAGCCGAATTGAGTAAACAGTTGTAATGTTGAACTCCATGTGTTGGGGCACCTTGAACACCATTGAAAATCTAAAACTATTAATTAAAGAGTTGTTGATGTACCTAAATGTTGCTATTTTTGGAATTTTTTCTATATGAAAAGAGGTTAATTAAGAATATCAAAGAACATGAACTTATACTGTTAACAATCTTTCCTTACTGCACACATATATTACAATCTCTGGATGTATCAGCGATTGGAAGTTTCAAACCTAAATTGATGATTCATTCATCTATTTGATAATTGCAAAATCCGGATACACAATAATGATGCATGGTTTAGTAGGTTTGTCTAACAAAGCTTATACTCTTTCATTTACTCTTTCCCAAACTACGGAATTACTAGTACTTTCGTCTAGATAAAATGGAATTTAAGTCAGGTTTTTTCATAAAAAGTGTGAATGAGAGAGAGAAAAATTTTAACTTTCCAGAAGCATCAGATATCATAATGGTGTATTACAAGGATATTTTAAAAAAGTTTTCTCAACCAAACATAACTGGAGAGACACTCTGTGTTGTTTCAACAATGATTTTTGACATCAAATTTGATGGATTTAAGTTGGTTAAATAATAGAAAAATTATTAGTTTCAATAAAATATAGTTATTTAATTTTATTCATATTACTTTACATTCCTGAAACATATGCAACATGAAAACTCTCAATATTTTCATATTTTATTCATTTGTTCAAAGGTGCCCCTTACTTGTTCAAAAATACCCTTACATGCGACAAGTTTGAACAGAAATATTTCAGCTTTTTAAATCCTCGCAATTTTTTTTTTAATTTATATGGAAAACTTTTAATTTCTGGTTCATGTGATGAAGAAATGCACTGTTTTTATTATGTAATACTTAAAACACAAAACATATAATTCAAATAAGAAATGTACTGATTTTTAAAAAAATGTTCAAACATGCCCCCCACCCTCTCCCCTATCCTATGAAGAAAAACGTTGTAAAGTATTGAAATGCAAACAAATAATATGGATTGATTTAAAACACAGGGTTAATGTTAACATGCGAGAGTCTGACATTACGAGTGCGAGGCCTTGAAAGTATTGATCCGTAAATAAAATAAATTACAGGCCTTTTTATTTTTTGAAAAAATTTTTTTTAATTTCTACAGTCATATGTAATCATAAAAATTATGAATGTATTATGAAATAAATTTACTAACAGAGTTGAATTCAGGCACTTTTCTGCAGGGGGGGGGGGGGGGGGATTGTACTTTTTGACCATTGAAAACACAAAATCACAAATTTCCTGGGATGAGATATCTCATTGCTCCAGTGGAGGGGGAATGTCCTCCTCCCGGTCCACCCCCTGAATTCAACACTGTTTACTAGTGCAACAGAAGCAATCATCATAATTTCTTCTTAGCCATGATGCTGATTGACTTATCAAGATTTTCTTTAATTTCCCAAAGAATGAAAATCATGGCGAAACTACCCAGTCTGTCATCGGCCATAACGCTTCGAGTCAAAGATTTAATTATTTTCTTTGCCGAAAATTATCTTTCAGCACTGACTGTTGTAACTCTGCTTTCAACCAAAACTGCCAGCAAGTGTTTGATTTTATCGTAATACGTCACATTACAGTACTAACTTTTAAAACCTCTTTGTTGGTGTCAACATTAGCTACTTGTTTGTACCCTAATTCATTTTCAGCTTCCACTTGCTACATTTATCCAGAACTACATTTATCCTGATAATATTGCATCGGATTCTCTAATTTGCTTGCTTTTTCCAGTAAAGCACATCCTGGAAGATGTAACTGGGAATCTCTTAGAATGTCCTCATTCGAAATGAATCGATAATTTAAATTTTGAATATGACTTTCTACATAGGGAAATAGGACCGTGATATTGTAATGCTTGTCGGTGGATGTAATTTGAGGGTTTGTACCTGTTACCTGTCTAAATGTTAGTCTTGGGATCTTTATTTCAGTTTGGAAGATGTCTTTCCAAAGTTTTGATGTCCAATAAAATCGCACAAAAGATTTCTACTCCATTTTTCTGCATATTTATGTAAAACAATTAGGTATCTTTAGCATGGGTTATTATATTTTTGAAGAACTCGCTATGACTTGTCAGACAGAAAACCTTCTGACAAACAGACAAGCTCATGAGAAAATTCTTCTTCTCCCTGACTGCCAAAAAAGCCCCAACTGTTGAAGAAATCTTCCATGTGTTTTTCGAAATATTTTTTGAGCTAATACAAATGTATTTAAGTAGCTCAACAAAAGTCAATATACTTTCATGGCTCTCGATAAAATTTGTATCACAAATGCGGAGAAGTTATTTTCTTTTGTTTTCTAGGATATGTGATGCAATTGCTTCTTGAAGACTTAAATTTTCCTTCAGGTGATTTTTAAAAACTTTAGTCGCTGCTTTAACAAGTCTATGATACTTTCGAATGAAGGAAAACAGCATGATGTAGGACAAGGCAAGATTTAACCAATGGCTTTCACAGAGGACGTATCTAATTTTTAGATATTCTGAAGAATTCTAGAATGAATCCCGCTAACATGACCAAACTTATTGGCTACTTTGTCATACGCCTATGCGACGCATTTATACATGCCAAGACATAGTTCATCACAATGTTGTAAAATTACTTTTCTTGTATTTTTGGAAGAGAAGACATTTATTAGAATAACAAAAAATTAAAAAAATCCGAATTATTGGGTTTTTAACAGTTCACATATCTAACACAAATGGCAAGCTGTTCTGCACTTGAAATGTCCATAGTTTCATCATCAATTAAGCTAAAACAGATCGCAATATTTACTTTGATAATTAATACTTGGGTAACTGTATACCAGAATATTTGAATGATTTCATTCCGAGTTTCTGGGGTGAAGTAAATAGCATTTCTAAGGGTATTTATATCTCGTTTCAATTCATTCGCTCCAGACTTTGCTCAAAACTTAAAAGAACTCTTAACTAATCTTTTGATTTTAATGTAATGGAAAATAAAAACAAACAAAACTTATTTTTTTATCATACAGATAATTTTGTATTTTCAAACTTTCGGGAGGGGCTTCAGCCCCCTTAGCCCCCTCCCTGGCTACGTGCCTGATACTTATATAATAAAAAATTATATATTAATATATTATTACTTATTTATTATGTTTATTATTATTACATATTTATATATATTATATTAATCATTATATATGTAATAATATAAAATATAATAATGATATTCTTAATAGTAATAATAATTATTATTGTATCATTATAATTAAAAATTATAAAATTATAAATGGTATTAAAAATAAATACAATGAGTATAATAATAAATATAAATAATATAGTTTTACTACTATTATTAATATAATATGTTAATATTATAATTATATATTTTTATTATATTTTTATAATTAAATTATTATATTAATTTTTTAAGTATTGTATATTATAATATATAAATATTTTATGCAAATGTAAATATATAAATATAATATTATATATATATATATATATATATATATATAATATGATTACTACAATTATAAATAGTATTAAAAATAAATACAAATGAATATAATAATAAATAAATAATATAATTATGCTAGTAATAATAAAAGTAATATATTAATATTATTAATAATAATATTGTATTATATATATGTCATAATCATAATCAACCGTTTTCAATCCAATTTAAATATAAAAATATGTAAAGTTTAATATGGATGAATCATTATAATGATTCTTACAGGGTGCAGAATATGTCCGATCTGGTGATCTAGGGTCGGGGGAAATTTTGCAGAAAAATATACAATTGATTTGATATTTAAAATGTAAAAAGAAGGGAAAATACTAAAAATAAGAATTTTAAGTTATTTTATTTAATGTGACCATCACTATACTAACCTAAACTCAATATAGTAGTATAAGATAAAAGAAGGAATAAAATGATAATTTATATGCATTTTATACATTTAGAAGTAATATTTTAGATAGTGTCCAAATTGTTAAAAGTTATATTTAAGTTAACCTTTAACATTAATTATTAAATTACATTATTATATATATATATATATATAATTTAATAATAACATTAACCTTAATATTTTAATATATAATAAAATATATTAAATATTATATGTAATTATTATGCATTATTATTATATTACATTTTTTATACTATTAATATTATTATTTATTTTAAATTTTATTTATTTTTACAATTATTTTTATTCATTTGCTATCAGTTAATAAAATAATCTTCATTTCTTAAATCAATTCTTAATGAAACTAAGTTTAATATTTAATATCACTAAAGACTATATTTTAATAATTAAAATGAAATACACGTATTTTAGTGCAATAATAACATGAATAAATCACAGCAGTAATAACATTTTAGTTTTTGACATTTCCATTTTTTATTCTATTAATGTCTGAAGATACATACTAAATGCCACTGTTCAGAATATAAAAAATACACTTTTTGTCACCACTTTAATTTTTAGCACTTATTTATTGACAAGTTCCATATTTATCAATTCCTTGTCACTTTTTCCCCATGTCACGTTTTTTCCACTCTTGTTCTTTTCTGTTACTTTTTTCCGTTTACCAGATATTTTACTTTTCTATATAAATTTAAAATAAAAAACAAAAAGTCTTTATCTCTTCTAATGGATTTTGAAAGAATAACTGCAATTAAATAAAAAATGGATACAATTTTACTTATGTTATTTATTATTGCTAGTGTAAATAATGAAATATAATATACAGGGTTCATTCTCCTTAGAATATATAACAATAATAGTCTCATTAATAAATTATTTATATTACAGAAGAAGATCTTCTTAATGCAAACCTAAAAATGCAACGTTGTGCATTGCAATGGACTCCCTAAAATCTGCACATAATTTACGAATGTAAACAATGAAATATTCAGTTCAGATATAGGGTCAAAATTTGGTTATTTTTATTTTATATCAATTCCATATATATTTTAATTTGTAATTTTCGTTAATATTACTGAATTCATGTTTTTTCATAAAAGAATAATAAATTTATTTCTGAAAAAATACAAGATATTGCTGAAATTATTGGTAATCACAATCTTCTTATGAAATATATTTATATATTAATCAAGCTTTTTTGGTTGTTAAGTCTTGCTAAACCTGAAATAAAACTTGTTTATTTTATGATTTTGATGTGAATTAGTAATGTAACTGTATGATTCAAGTTTCATTGAATTATTTAGGAAAAATACATTTCATCTATATAATGAATATTTTTCATACATTATTGATTATTAAATTTGACCCTTGCTATTAATGTTTTAATCATTTTAAAAATTATCTACATTTTTATTACTTTAGTTTATTACTTATTTTAATATTTTATTTTATTCTGTTCATTCATTATAGTTTAGATCACATTATTAATTACATTCAAATAACTATTTTAAAATGTAAACAAAGCAATGACCAGAAATCCACAAAATTCTAAAATCCACACAACCTCTGGTCCCAAGCTGTGTGGATTTGAGGGAGTCTACTGTATATAATATTTTGTGTTATATGGATGCCATTTCACACACCAAATATCTCTAAAACGTATCAAAATATATTTGGGTATCTTTATACTGCATTCATATTATCCGGATTATAAATTTTTGTATTACGTAGATCATTCCACATTTTATTAAATATACTTTTTAAAAAATGATCCAAATATACCTGGACCCAAATCATTCATGATATTACTCATTTTCAAAAACATTTATTGCAATACTAATTTTTTTCATTAAAAAGTTTTAAATTAAGGAGATAATTTGAATTAATGTATTAATTCAAATTAATTGAATTAATGTAATTTTGTTTTCTGGATACTGGCAATTTTTTATAATCTAAGAATTCAAGTGCTTCTACTTTGCAAAACTCATTGTTTACATCTGAAAAAATGTGCTTTATATTCTTTTATGCAATTTAGATCATTGCAATTTACATGTTGTATTAGTTCCTAAGAAGTTTCTAGTTTTATTTATTCTTTACCATACTTGTCACTGGAATTAAATAAAGATTCTATTCCAATGTGCAGAAAAATCACATTTTGATTTCTGTTTTTATTCTTTCACAAATGACTGAATTTTATCAATCAGCATATCATGTTAGGAATGAGTCATGCTGTAATGTTTTTTATTGGCACCTTACAATGTTGATAGTTATTCTTTGCAAATTTTTGGTATGTGCACATAAAAGATTAAAATAACAATAATATTTTAAGAACCATTAACAGGACCAGACTGTCACACAGGTACCCGGGACCCATGCCCTGGGCAGAAAATTTCTTAGGGGAGCAAAAATTTTTAAAATTACCAATAAAAAAATTCACAATTGTGAAAAAATATGAGATTTTAGAGAAAACGATGAGATGACAAAAATCTGTCTCAATATAGGGTTAAAAGTACATTTCAATAAACAATAGAAAAAATATTTTATTTTTATTACTGAAACATTTTTTCCAGTTTCCGGGAAACTTGATTTTTTGAGTTGACATATTTCAAATAAATGTCTAACATGTAAATATATATATACATATCATTAAATCAACCAAAAGTTTTTGAATTGACATACAGTCAAAGATCAAAATTCAGTGAAATTTACTTGTAGTTGTTGGCAGATATATATATATATATATATATATATATATATGTATCTATATTTTATTATTATGAACCACAATATTTCAAAATATGCGTATACCCAAGACATTGCAAAGATGATAGATCTTTATTTCCTGAGAAAAAAACAGGATATTATTAAAACATGTTATTTAATTCTATTTTTCAATTTGTAATTTATAGAAGCATTGAAAATTAATGATTTTTTATTTATCATATTAAAAAACATATCTTTTTTTTTTTTTTTTTTTTTTTTTTTTTTCTTTGCTACTAAACACACTTGTATGAAATAGTGCCTTTTTTTTAAATTTAGCATCTTGCTCCTTTTCTTTTTAGAGTAAATATAGTAAAATACTAAATTATCATTTTAATAATTAGAGCCTAAAAATATGCATTATATAACTAATTAGAGATTGTCAACAGCTTAATATTAAATGCAGTTACTGATAATTTGAATAAATGTAAGTATCACTAGTATGTAATGTAGTTTTACATAATTATTGCAAAATATTAATGTGTTTAAATTTATTGTATTCTATTAACTAACGAAACTACTAATTTATAGTTTTTGTAATTTCTGCAATTACTAACTGATAATTAAATTTTATTAATTTAAGTGTAAAAACATAGATTATGTTAGCAATTAAAGGTTTAATTGTTTTGGAAACCTAAAACACTTGATATCTATTCAATATTTTAATGCCGTGAAAAAATATAAAAAATCCGATTTAAATTTTAAAAAAAAGTCCAATTAAAAAAAAATAAAAATAAAAATTCATGATTTTTTTATCAGCCTAGTTTGCATTCAGAATCAGAATTTGAGAAAGTGTACCAATGAATCAAAATAGTCATTTTCAAATAAATTTAAATGATTAGGATATCCATAATTAGTATAATATTTATTAGAATAATCATTGTGTAAATTAATTATTGTCATTATAGCAAATCAGCATTTTAATTATTTTAGATAGATGTAAAATATTAAACTTCAAATTAATTTGTTCATAAAATTCATGAATTTAACTAGCAGTTACCCGTTACTTCGTTCACATAACATTTAAAGAGCTTGCTTGAGCAAAAAATTTCGATGATGAAAAGCATGTGTAATTAACTTTTTATCGCGAATTTATGGTAAAAAACTTCTGATAATCCCTATTTGCTAATTTGTTTGCTGGTTAAAATTTTCCTTTCAGCGATTAATACTAATAGATAGAAACATTCTTGAATTCTTTTGTTCAGCCCTGTAGTTTTCCAAGTGCCTTTAATACACGAAAGTATCTTTCTAAAATTTAGTTCAAACAAAAATATTTCTTATTACTACCTAAATTACATTTTCAGAAATTATCATCCGAAGACAACCTTGTATCCAGTTATTTGCGGGACCCTGTATATCATTATATATATATACTACAAACATTTCTTAGTTTACTAAATGCAGTTCAAAATAAAAATGCATATTTTATTTAAAAACCACCTTTAAGTAAATTACGCTCATATCCAGTAACCTTTCCGAGATCTTTTGTGTAACCCTGTATATCTAAATCTAACTATTTATACTATTAGTATTTATACACTCCATTTAATATGCATACATTTAGCGAAACTTAAAAGCACATATCATAATTCAAAATGCATTTCATCCATGCAACAGTCATCATCCATCATATACAGTACTTCGAATAGAATATATAATATTTGAAATATTTTGTGTGTCCCTGTATATGCTATGCACTTCGTGTTATGCATGAAATAACTCACATTAAGCCTCAGCAACGTATATCGATTTGATTATACATGAAATCGTTTACCATAATTAAAATATGTCGGAATCTGTACCTCCCTTTATTCTTATGCAATGGAATTCTTCTGTGTAACCCTGTAAATGAATAAGTGTCCTTTTCACTACATACTTTACAAAATGCATATTTTAGTGCACTTTGTAAATGCATGTAAATTTGAATATATTTCACAGGGTGTAACATCGTTAAACTTAATTAAAATGATTTTCCCTATAATGCCGTACTGTAAGGAAATTTTTTGACAATCCCTGTAAATAAACTAATCATGGTAGAAACTTTATTTTCAATAGGTATTCGTGCTAGGTAAACGTTAAGAACGTCCAAAAATTTCATGGAAATCGGAGTATATTTACGAAAGTTAGAAAGCGACCAGACAGATAGACAAACCGAAAGCATAATAATTTTTCAACTTTGTTCGAAAGTGTTAAAAAATCGAGCCAAAAATATATTAATCAGTGGTTTTATTTTCTGCCTTTTCCCCACAAAAAATTCCTTCCATTGATAATTATGAGTTTTGAATAAAAATATAAACATTCATTTGTATGTAACTTATAACTTATTAATTAATATAAGTAAAAAATATTTCTGATTCATTTTAAATATGACATCATTATTTATCTCGCTGCATTAGCTACTGATATTCATACCCCTTGTATTTTTAACGACTGCTATAAAGTACCTGTTTTATTTCAACTATGACGTCACATTTTCATAAGTGAACCATTTTATTAAAAATATAATTATTTTTCATTCTTTTTACTTTTAATTTATGTCGCCATATTTTACACAAAAATTCCCATTAACTAAACAAATATCCTTGTTAAATATATTATAAAAAACACACCTTTTATTTTTATTTCAAACATAACGTCATATTTATTTTCTTTTAAATTATTTTATTATAATTTTTCGCGTGGAAGTTTTTTATTAAAAATTCATTGCCGCTGAAAAATTATTATTCCAATTTTTTATTTTCTTGGCAACAGGAAAGAAAAATGGTTAAATTTTATCTGAAAAATGCCTATTAATTTTGTATGAAAAATAATTAAATTTTGAATTATTAAGGAAAATAATTGAATAAAATAAATACAAATTAGCCTATGTTCATTCCACTCCTATAATCTATCCATATGCAAAGATTCAAATACATTAATTCATCCGTTTTGAAGCCAAGTTCATTCCAATTTTTCGGACACACTTTCACATTTATAATATACTAGCTGTTACCCGTGACGTCGTTCACGTAGGATTAAAAAAAAAGATAAACGCTTTAATTAAACAAAACGTTTCATTAAAATAATTTAAAACATATATAACTAACACATATCTTATAGGAGGCTATGCAGTAGTTTTTCTTTATAGGGGACTTAAAGAACTCGGTCAAATAAAAGGGAAATGTGTTAGATAATATAAACAATCGCGAATATGAAATTGCAACCACTTATACTGTAGAACAACTGTAACGCACACAGTTGTACAGAAATTGTGTTGTAGTGCATTTCAGAATTCCATATCAAAGAAAAAAAACTCATGTGTTAAACTTAGGTAATAAAAAAATATCCAACATTTCTATAATACATAACTTCGCCGGCCCATTCTTTTCTGCAGCGATGTATATAATCTATGTGTTTGTAAATATTATAAATACAATGTTAAAATTTTGCTTAGTCAGAAAAAGTATAACGAAGATTAAAATTCACCTTTAGCAATTTCTAATAACAGACAGAAACGTACTTGAATTCTTTTGTACAATCCTGTATATTACGTGCAGATATTTATACGACCGCATATTTAGCTTAAATTATTCAAGCAAAAAACCCGATTAAAATTATTAAATTCATATTTCCGGAAATCGCTATTGCACAGGTGACCATATATCCAGTTTATTGTATAGTCCGATACATGTTTTATTTAAATTCTACAAACATCTCTTATTATACCAAACGTAGCTGAATTCCAGGATGCATTAGTTTTCCTTAAAATACATATGATAATTGAAAAAGC
The DNA here is from genome assembly GCA_964019185.1 of Maratus speculifer. NCBI lineage: Eukaryota > Metazoa > Arthropoda > Arachnida > Araneae > Salticidae > Maratus > Maratus speculifer. The sequence goes on from OZ025291.1 coordinate 135,117,414, forward strand.
TCTTCAGCAATCTTATCTAATAGACCATACTTTGGATACCATATTTGAGATCTGGACACAGGTCCAAAATCTTTTATGCGTCTCTGTAAATGAACAACAAATGTGATGCAAATCATACTTAACTGCAAGCATATTGTAGTAAATTTCAGTATTTATCATTGTATTGATTATCTCAGTATATTAATCTCATCATGTTTGAAATAGTGCAAGGCAATTAAAATACGCTGGGAATATTTTCCCCCGTAGACTATTTTATTACCGAACATTTTTCTGTGATCTTGTAAATGAATATTAAACCTTTTCACCCCATTTTCTACAGAAATCCTGTTTTAGTGCACTTCAGAAACTGATATCAATTTCAATATTATTAAAATAACCTTAATAAAATAATATTATTAAAATACGCTGCAAATGGTTTTTCTTCACAGACCATGATATATTGAAATACTTTTGAGCTCCCTGTACGCACACTATAAGTACTATACTTAACATATTCGATAGTAACCATGTTCTTGTGAACCTTAAAAATGCATGTAAATTTCATCACATTTAAAATTATGTAACATTATCAAAATACACAACAAATGATTTTTTTCGCCGTAGAACATAATGTAAAGTCTCCTTTTGAGTGCTCCTGTGATTCAGCTATAATTGCTACCTGGTTCATTTTCAATGCCGCACATGCTATGGGAAATCTCAATAACGTATGTTATTTTCGTATGAATCCCATTATGTTTACTCAAGTTGAAACACGGACAAACAGACGGCAGACCCCAAGCACTCGGCATCCGGTGTACAGACAGGTTGAAGTCGTAAACACTTTTAGGCCCCACCAGTGGCCGAGAGGTTTGGACCTCTCAACTGGTAGACGGCAGGTGCTGGGTTCGAACCCAATCGCGGCTGTCGGCCTAACCGTTCGGAGTTTTCCGTGGTTTTCTTCGAAACTTGCGTAAATACGGGTTAGGTTCCCTTAGAAAGACCCCCACGGAGGGCACTCCCCCTGGTCCTATATCCCATTAGCGTAGATAATCGGACGTCAAAACTCAACCAACCAACTAAACACTTTTAGACCATGTTAGAAAGTGTCAAAAAGGGGGTAATTTTCGTAAAACGAAAAAAAAAAAAAAAAAAAAAAAAAAAAACAGAATTTTTGAAAATTTGAAAACATATTTTGTTTCAGATATGACGTTACATTGATATTTTTAAAATTCTTAATGGAAAGTATTGCTGTGACATCTCAATTGTTAAAAAGTTGAATGTTATAGTCCCGAACCGTAAGAAAGAAAAAGGATCATTTTTATTAAGGATTAATATCTGGATAAACTACTAAAATAGTTATATTCTTGTAAAGTGTGAAGTTATATTCTTGTGAAGCCTTCTAAGTGTAAAAGAAATTTTAGATAATCGTCTGCGTGATATAAGAAGGAAAACAGTATTCCTTTGACGTCACAATTGGTAAAATCGCGGTTTTTAACCTCGAACCGAAAAACAGAATAGGGTCCATTTATTTATTTCATTTTGTTTTATCACGTGAAAATCTTTCAGTTGAAAATTAATTACAGAAGAGAAATAATTTTTCCGGTTTTTTTTTTTTTTTTTTTTTGGCAACGAAAAAAGAAAGATGATTAAATATTATGGAAAAATTTTCAATTTATTCTGTATGGAAAATAGTGAAATGTTGAATTATTAAGAAAAATATTTGAATAAAATAAATAAAAAATAGCCTATGTTCATCTCAGACCAATAATCTATCTATATACAAAAATTCAAAGATATTAATCCATCCGTTTTGAAGCCAAGTTCATTCCAATTTTTCGGACACACTTTCACATTTATAATATATATAAGGATATAAGGATTAAAGAATATTGATTTTACAAAATATGTGTATAACAAAGGAAGGAAAAAATTATCTATACGTATATGTTTTATGTACTGAGAAATGTCTTTTATATCACAGTTGGAAATTTATTAATGGATTTTCTCTCCCTCTCTCTTTTCAATATAAGTGTATGTTTACTAACTTCGAAATATTATATACACGATTCATTACATCAAACTTAAAGTTTATGATACTTCGAAATAGAACTTAATATGAAATTAATGTGGAATGAAAATGGTGGATGCTGCATTCCAAATATTTTATTGTTAATCCATGATACAAAGTTCATTTTACTATTATAAAATTCAGGCATGAGATTTTTCCGCGGTTTTCCGCTTTTTTGTCATTTTCCGCTTTTCCGATTTTTTTATCGGCAAGGGATCGCGGAAAAACACAAATTCCATCAAAAGATCGCGTGAAAAATGTACGATTTTCGTTAAAAAAGACGCGAAAACAAATGCTATTTGTGTCTCAGAAAATCGTTAAAAATACTAATTTCATCAAAAGATCGTGAAAAAACACCATTTTCGTCAATGGATCGTGAAAAAAAAACTATTTTCGCCGTACGATCGCGATTTTCGTCAAAAGATCCCAAGAAAAACGGAATTTTCGTTGAAAGATCGCAAGAAAAAGACGATTTTCCTCCAAAGATCGAGAGAGAAACGCGTTGTTCGTCCGAAGATCGAGAGAAAAACGCGTTTTTCGCTCAAAGATCGCGAAAAAAAAAACGCGTTTTTCGACCAAAGATCGTGAAAAGAACTTGTTGTTCGTCCAAAGATCGCGAAAAAAACGCGGTTTTTCGTCCAAAGATCGCGAAAAAAGCGCGGTTTTTCGTCCAAAGATCGCGAAAAAAACGCGGTTTTCGTCCAAAGATCGTGAAAAAAAAGGCGTTTTTTGTTAAAAGATCGCGAGAAAAACGTAAATTTTGTGAAAGAAATACAGAAAAAAAAAACTTTCTGTCAAAAGATGCAGAAAAATGCAAATTTCATCAAAGAATCGCAAAAAATTAGCTGCAATTAATGTTTTTTTTTTTCTTTCCCCAGATGATTTGCAAATTTTACTTCCCATGTTTAAATGATATTTTAAGTAAAAATATGTTAAAATTGAAATTGGATGGCTAGCTAAGATTGCTGTGCAAAACATTGCATTAGAAGTACAAACTTTTTTTGCAGTTCAGTGGAACTTTAGCTTACCATGCTTGTTGAATGATTTTTTCAGTGAAAATAGAAAGTTTCATTTCAGAATTACTTAGAGTCGTATTAGCATAAATTGATTCACTTTGACCCCCCCCCTCCCCCATCTCTTTTATTATGGCAAATAAAATAACCTTCTTAATTGCCTTTATGCGCGCTATTTTAAAATAATTTCTGATTTTCCGGCTCACGCGCTTTTCCTCTTTTTTTAACTTTTTGCAATCTTATGCCTGAAAATTAAAAGAAAAAAAGTTTGTTAAAATGCAGTATGATAGTACAGTCGGACCTCTATTTAACGAAGTCGCTAAATCCCGAAAAAAAGTTCGTTATATGGAAAAATCGTTAAATAGAGATTCACTTTAAAAAATATTTTAGACAACATTAAACAGATATTAAATTCATAAAACTAAATATTATTAGAAAAATGTCTTTAATATTATTATTATTATTATTACTATTACTACTATTTTGTTTGTCTAAATAACATCGATTTCATTTATTTATTTTATCCATTAAATGATATTCTGTAAAGAAAACAGGAATAAAACATTCTACGGAATACACTCTATTTTCAGTTCTAAGAATATAGTTTTAGAATTAATGAATCATTGCCGTATTTATTATAATGAGCAATTTTAAGCATACATGAATTATCATGTGCGTCCTTAAATTTAATTACTGAAAAAAATCTGTTAATTTTGTCTGAGTTTTTTGTTTCAAAAAGTGGTTTCTCTCATAATACATCTCACATCTCTGCAATGCATTAAAAATACTTTCAGGCGTATTTTCTTATAACTGATAAACCAATTCAAGGTCACTGATCATCATAAAATGAGCTAAAAGAAAGAATAAGTTGGAAATGTCTGGAAATATTTTGAGAAATAAGGGGGAAAAAATGGCTCACAAGAAAAAGTTCGTTAAATAGAGAATTCACTTCGCTATTTGGAGGTATTTTACAAAGAAATTCCCAAAATGTACATGGTTCCAAGAAAAAAAATTGCAAAACAGAGGTTCGTCTGTATTTATATTTTTGTTGCTGTTTAGCAGGTTACTTCATTTTTATTGACAATGACACATTTTGAAAAATACTTGCCCTATAACGTATAACTTTTCCTGTTTTAGACTCTGGTAAAACAAATGCAATTATTATATTAACGTAATGATGGAGTTTGTTGAACGATCGTGAAGGACCAATTTTAAACTCATTGTTTTATTCACTTTTACCGGCTATTCTATCTGCATTCGGCTTTGTCTCTATTAATAGATAGTGGGGCGGTGTGGGACCTTTTTACAAAACTAAGAAAATCAAGTAAAAATTTTAATTTATAGAATGCAAAGTTTAATTTTGCATTCTAGCATAAGTCTCTTTTTAATCTCCTGAACAGCATAGAAAGGTAACATGCAAAAGTTATTTTATAATTATAGAAATTGCAAATTTTAAAATGTGTCCCATATCTCCCTACTAACTGGGAGGTATGAGACAGCAGTAAAACAAAGCTATAAAACTAAAATATTTCTTACTATTTTAAATTGACCTTTTTTTTTGTTTACTTTATTTTACAATAACCACTTTAAAACAATATTTATTTGTAGAGAATAAATAATTATTAAATATTTTGAAATTTCTATATTACAATAACATATTAGATTGTGGACCACTGTACCCCAGCAATGGATGATAATCCACTACTCCCGATGTTAGTTCTATAAATTCTCATAAAATTGTTATTTAAAGCTTTCTTTTAAGCATATTAACTTCAATATCAAATAAAAACAAACATCTTATCTTTACAAAAAAGCTGTTTTTTCTTATTTATTTATAACCTTTAATTAATAATAAATAAAAATATTATGATGAAAAATTTTACGCTTAGAGGTTCAAGCCAATCAGTCAGAATGAATTATAAGTCAATCAAAAGTCATTCATAAGCCAATCATAAGTCATTCTGATCTTATGATGTGTTTTGAAAACTATTAAGGGTGGATTTTGATTCAAACTGCTTATTTTCCGATTTATTTTTAAATTCATTTTTGCTCTCAAATGCATCCAACCTGCAAATTGCTTCATTTAGAAAGTGCACAAGGTGCCGTAATCGTCGATACTTTGATAAATGCAGAAAATATTGCAAAAAAAGGCACTAAAAAACGGCATTTTGAACGGATTTTCTCCAAGCGGGAGATCGGGGAACGAAAAAAAGGGTCATGTTGAGAAGGCAATTGTTTATAAATCAAATTCTAATGAATTGAGCATAAAAAGACATCAAACGGCACCTTTTATATCTCTTCAAAAATCTCCTCAGCAAGTTTCGTGTTTCTACTTTTAAAAATGTGCCTGAAATTGTATTGGAAAGTTTCGAACTGTTGAAGGTGGAAAAGCATTTTTTCGAATACACCCTTAAGTAATCAATTAGCGATGTAATCAATTAGCCTAAAAGAAAAGCTTTATAAATTAAAAAGTAAATAAAATATGACGAATGGTCCTCTGTATCCCACTTTCCTCTATTATATATATCCCTTAAATTATCAGTACACTAACCATTGTTCGTTTTGATGCACATTATCCCTGCTCAATAGTTCTTATTTATTTATTTATTTATTATTATCACTTATCGATAATACGCTTGTATTTTTTCTAGTTTTTTTTTTTTTTTTTTTTTTTTTTTAATAATTCTCTACGGTCTATAAATGGCTGTGCATAGTTAAAACATCCAAATCTGTATTGATTGATTGATTTATTTATTTTGAAGGCAGAATGTTTTATCACGATGCCGAAAGAAAAGGTGATAACATATTTACAAAAAACACTCATCGATATCGTCCGTTGTGATCTAAGATTTAACACATAATGCTTTAAAGCATTTTTTGTGATCTAGAACTATTTTTTAAGACAGTCGTATAACAATTTTTTATATAGTCTCTTTTTTATCTAACGTATTATATATTTTTAAATTTATTATTGATACGAACTTTGTAAATAAACTTCGATGTTTACTTTTATATATTATATTATCATATAATTATTTTTATCATGAATGCCGGCCAGATCACTGAAAATATATGCTTGTGGTCCTCACTACATTCTTTTCTTAAAATGGAAAAGATAAACATGAAATAGGATAACTCTTGACAAGAACTTACGTAAGATGATTTTTAAATAGCGAATGTAAAAAATATTGTAAGATTAGTAATTAAGAAATATTAATACAAATTTTTGTTTTCTTCATAAAAGGGTTCTCCACATCCTGTAACATCTGTTTGAGAGGCTATTTCATTCAAATGAAAATACTTATTCGCTAATACTAATCTTATAGAAGAAATTTATAAAGATATCTCGGTTGCATTTTATTTTATTTTTTTTTCTTCATTGGATAGCTGAGATCGGTCTGTATGCAGATCGCTTTTTCTTTTTAATTTTGTTGTCAGATATTTTTTACGAGAACGCTTTCATTTTCGGAAACGGTTTGGAAAGCGAAAGTGTTTTATTAGTTAATTACTAACTATATTCAGTAATATTTTAAGTAAAATAAAACTTTATTTACAATAATTACATACTTAAACTTTAGCATTGAGACTAGCTTGTGCACACAGCATCATGGCAAAACATTCAACTGACAGTCTACTTGCTGCTACAGTTAACCATACAGTTACAGATAAAACATGTTACTAAATCACAGTTACATAAAATATAATAAATCACAGTTTCATAGAACATTAAATCACAGTTATATAAAATATTATAAATCACAGTTATATCTTGAATATTATAAAATCACAGTTAGATAAATTACAAATAACTGATGTCAACATATGTAACACCCCTCCTTGAAGATTTTTAATTACACATAGTCATTTAGATATTGGGGTCTTTTTACGACACGCCCAGACCTTGTTTGTTTTTGGGATATGTTTGATTTTTGGGATAACTGAGATGTATCCGTTACTGGGGGAATACTAGTAATTTCATTAGAATGGGATACGGGTTCTTTAGGCATATCAAATTCTCTTTCAATTTCAAATGGAATCTGTGATGGCCTTAAATGTACCCTATTTTTCACAAGTCTCTTACCAGAGCCAATTTGAATAACATATGACCTAGGATGTTTACATTTAGAAATTATTTGAGCAGGCTCCCATGTTTTCTGATTAAAATTATATGTGCTTACAGTATCACCTGGATTAAAATGTTTTAGTACCCTAGTATTCTTATCATAGTAACGTTTTTGCTTTTCTTGTTTACCTATCATTCTCCCCTCTACATTTTTAAATATTTCCGAGTTTAACAGTTTATTGTGTATTGGAATTTTAGTTTTTAGTCTTCGACCAAACATCAATTGAGCGGGGGATAAGTTCAACCCCGAAATAGGTGTATTTCTATATTCCATCATTCCAACTACCCAATCTTTATTATCTTCAAAAGCCTTTCTAAATATTGCCTTAACAATACCAACAGCTTTTTCAGCCATGCCATTACTTCTAGGGTATCTTGGACTTGCAAAATTGTAATCAAAATCCCATTCCCTGGCAAAGGTCTTATATTCCAAACTATTAAATGGATTATTGTCACTGACAACCACGGAAGGAATCCCAAATTTAGAAAAACACACTTTTAACTTATTAATAATTTCTCTTGCATTCTTACTACTTAATTTTTCTACTTCAATCCATTTTGAATAATAACATATAATAACAAGGTAATTTATATTTCCATATTCCATAATATCAATACCCAACTTGTCAAATGGTCTATTAGGGATTACATGTGACAGAAGAGGCTCTTTAACATTTGCTCTTTGAAATTTTTGACAGACTTCACATTTCATTACCAAAGATTCTATGTCTTGAGACATTCCAGGCCAATACATAATATCTCTTGCCCTGTTTTTACTCTTTTCTATACCAAAATGTCCCTCATGGATTAATGACAACATTTCATTTCTAAGTGAAGATGGTACAACAATTTTAGAGTCTTTAAATAATAAACCAAATTCAATATACAAGTCACTTTTAAATTTAAAATACTGTTTAATATTATTAGGAACTTTGCGAACATGATCAGGCCAACCCTTTTCACAATACTCATAAACTAACTTTAATTCAGGATCTAACTGAATAGAATCCTTAAATTGAGCCAACCTTCGTTCACTCATGGGAAGTTGTTTTACAGTATGAATAACATTTAACATATCAGGATCATCATTTACTTTATCTTTAAGATATGCCCTAGAAAGAGTATCTGCCAGAAACATTTCAGTACCTTTTACATATTTAATATCAAATTGATACTTTAATAATTTTAACAACATTCTTTGTAACCTGGTAGAAATTTTACACATTGGTTTATTTACAATACTAGTAAGAGGCTTATGATCAGTTTGAATAGTAAATTTTTTTCCATACACAAAATTATGATACTTTTGTACCGCAAACACAATAGCAAGCATTTCCTTCTCTATTTGAGCATAATTTTGCTCTGTTTCAGTGAGACTTCTGGAGGCATAGGATACCGGGTGACCCTCTTGTACAAGACAAGCTCCCAAACCATCTTTCGAACTATCACACTGAATAATAGCTTCCTTTGAACTACTAAATACTTTCAAAACAGTTGAGGAACTCAACAAATCCTTTATTTGTTTAAAAGCTGCTTCATGCTCTGCAACTCAATTAAACTCTACTTTATATTTTATAAGATTTCTTAAGGGAGAAGTTATACTAGACACATTTGGTATAAATTTAGATACATAATTGACCATACCCAGGAACCTTCTAACACCTGCCTTATCAGTTGGAATTTCCATACCAGTAATTGCTTTAATATGCTGTGGATCAGCTTTAATTCCCTCTTTTGAAATTATTTGACCTACATATTTAACTTCAGGAACTTTGAATTGGAATTTTTCAGGATTAAATTTAACATTACAGCTTTTTGCTCTATTCAAAACTTTTGTTAATGTTATGTCATGCTCATGTTCATTTTTTCCTGCAATTATGACATCATCAAAATAAATTTCTACATTTTTAATGTCATTGAATAAGTTTAAATTCCTCTTTTGAAAAACCTCAGGAGCAGATGCAATTCCGAAAGGCATGCATAAAAATTGATATCTCCCAAATGGAGTATTGAAAGTACATAAATCTGCACTTTCTTCATCTAATGGCACTTGCAAAACCCATCTTTTAAGGCGAGAACAGAAAACACCTCTTTCCCCTCCAACCTACTAATTAATTCTTCTGCAGTAGGGATAATGTGATGCTCTCTTTTTATCGCTTTATTGAGATTTCTAGGATCCAAACAGATTCGCAAACTCCCATCAGGTTTCTCAACAATCACAAGACTATTTACCCAGTCTGTAGGTTTGTTGACTTTTCTTATCACACCCTTAGATTCCAAATTACCCAAAGTCTCTTTAAGTTTCTTATTAAGAGCTAAAGGGACCCGCCTAGGAGGATCTATTACTGGTTTAATTTCAGGCTTTAACTCAATGTGATATGGGTCACCAGGAAATCTACCCAAACCTCTGAATACCTCACTGTATGCATTTATAACATTTTGCTTACAACTAGTTTGAATTTCATCAATTTTTCTAATAAGATTTAACATTTGACATGCTTTTAACCCTAAAATAGGCCTAGATGACACATTAACTACAATAAATTTCAATAAAACATTATCACTTTCATTTACAGTACAATGCAACAATAATTCACCCTCTGGTATTAATTTAAAATTACCATAAGAAATCAATGTAATATTAGTCTGATTCAATGTAATATTAGATGGAAAATTCATATTTTTATATACAGACAGTGGCAACACATTAGTTTCAGCCCCTGTATCAAGTTTAAATTCAATCAAATTATTTTCAACATTAATTTTCTTTAACCACATATTATCTAAAGAATTAACACTTACCAATTCACAATCAGAACTAGAGTCCATCACTTGCTCTGACACACTGTCGATGTTTAATAAGTTAAAATCATCACAGTCTCTTTCTATATTGTTTACTGTTTTATAATTAGCTTTCACCACTGCTTTACACATAACCGCAAAGTGATTCTTACCCTTGCATTTAGCACACAGTTTCCCATATGCAGGACAGTTATACTTTTTATGATCTTTTCCACACCTTGCACAGTTTTTGACACTAATAATGTTCTTTTTGAACTTTGCTGTCCCTTTGACAACTTTGTCACTACTCTTTTTCACTTCATGAACTTGGGAAGTGGACTTAACAGTTTCAATTTGAAGTTTACTCGTCTCTGCTGCTCTTAAAAAATCCACCGCTTTCTGTAGTGTCAAGTCAGGCTCTCTCAACAATCGCTCCAGTAAGGATTTTTCTCGAATACCCAAAACTAGTCTATCTCTGACAAGACTTTCCTCTTGATCACCAAAGCTACAAGTAGAAGACAAAGTCTTTAATTCAGTTAAATAATTGTCCACCTGTTGACCTTCATCTTGAGAATAAGAAAAAAACTTGAATCGTTCAAAGACAACATTCCTTCTTGGGATACAATAGTCTGTAAACATTTCCATAACATCTTTGAATTTTTCTTTGCTTTTGTTTTCACCAGCTTTGAATGTATTAAAAATTTCTGTTCCTTCATCACCCAAGAAGTTAAGCAAAATTGCAATCTTTATTGTGTCAGCCTTGTCCACTTTCTCAGATGCTATAAGATAATTTTCAAACTTTTGAGTCCATTTTGTCCATGCTTCAGCTAGATTGTTGCAAGTGAAACTAATATCAACTGGTGGCTTGAATATCTCCATTTTTTTTTTCTCAGGGAACACTTAGTTCATATGATAAAAATAAATAAAATGAACAAACTTTGCCAGTTTCTCACACAGAGACCACAACAATCTCAAGCCTATTTCCAACTCAGATATTGTCACATGGATAAACAAAGTTCAATCCCTTTGCATCAGACAAAATGCAACACATGGTTCGTTTTTCATCCTGACACCATGTTTTATTAGTTAATTACTAACTATATTCAGTAATATTTTAAGTAAAATAAAACTTTATTTACAATAATTACATGCTTAAACTTTAGCATTGAGACTAGCTTGTGCACACAGCGTCATGGCAAAACATTCAACTGACAGTCTACTTGCTGCTACAGTTAACCATACAGTTACAGATAAAACATGTTACTAAATCACAGTTACATAAAATATAATAAATCACAGTTTCATAGAACATTAAATCACAGTTATATAAAATATTATAAATCACAGTTATATCTTGAATATTATAAAATCACAGTTAGATAAATTACAAATAACTGATGTCAACATATGTAACAGAAAGCATCCTCATAAAAAATATCTGTAATCAAAATTGAAAAAGTAAAAAACGGCCTGCATTCAGACCAATTTCAGCTTTTCAAAAAAAAAAAAAAAAAAAGGAACAAAGAATTATTTAAAAATATTGAAATGCACCCGAGATATCTCTAAATTTCTGCTATAGGATTAGCATTAGCGAACGGGTATTTTCATTTGATCCAGATGAATAAAACCAGATGAGAGTGCAAAAATACTCATTATGCAAGAAAAATATCTTATTTTTCATCCAATAGGGGGTCGAATCCAGTAAGAGAAAGACAAAATAAATTAACATAGTTAAAAAAGGGATGTCGAAAAATGTTAGTTGCCAAATTTGTTTCAAAGCATTGATTTTTCCCCTTTAAATAGAGCTGTAGGAATTAGTATTTGCGTTACATTCATTTTACCCCACTAAAACATATTAAAATAAACAACTATAATGTAATATGCATTGTAGTACTATCGAGACTCATATATTTGACGTTGCATTTATTATTTCAAATTATTTGTTAAAGGAATTTCAAACAATCTTGTTTTATATTAGAAAAAACGCCAATATTTTTTATGTATCTAATTGCGACATAAAATGTATAGTATTATTTTGTTACTACTAACACTAAACAGTATTATAAACATTCTTTAAACTTTAGACGTACAAGAGTTTCCCTCAGGTTTAAAAAGGGCCAGGGCGCTACTATTTTGAAAAGGGCACTTTTTACATTCTTCAGGACACTTTTTTGATTTTTAAGGGCATTTTTATAAAGTTGAATCTAGAATCTAGCGGTTCAAAAAAACGTGGAAAAACAAAAATTTCGTCAAAGAATCAAGAAAAAAATTGAAAAAAAGAAAAAAGGTACATTTTTGATAAAAGATCGCGAAAAAACAGCCGCTATGGTTAAAAGATCGCTAAAAAGAGCAGATATTGTTAAAAGATGGAGAAAAATGGCAAATTTTGTTAAAAGATCACAAAAATGGCAAATTTCGCCAAAAGATTGCGAAAAACCGCCACTTTTGTCGCGTTTAAATACGGAAAGAAGGCAAATTTCGAAAAAGAGGCGTGAAAAAAAAGCACTTAGTTCGTAACTTGAATGTAATCGTCCCTTCATTTCTCCTCTTCTTTCTTCCTCTCTTGTAACTTTTCAGAAAATTTGCTGTGGATTTTATTTATTTACTTATTTATTTTTCTTGCTTACGATTACCTCTGTTATTCTGTCAGATTTTTTCCAAAATTAAGAAAAATTAAGGCAGTCATTTGCGAAAATTAAAAAAGTCGGTCGTAACTCAAATCATACGTAAAATATATCACAAATTTTTACAAGTAATTGAAAAAAAATCATTTTCGTAAATTAGTGAAAAAAAAAGCCAATTTCGTTATAGGATTGCGGGAAAACGCAAATTTTGCCAGAGGATCGTGAAAAAATGCAAATTTCGTTCAGGGATCGAAAATAGGGCCATTTCATCAAATAATCGCAAAAACGGCAAATTTCGCCAAAAGATCGCGAAAAAATAGCATTTTATCCGCGGCCCTTTGGTGAAATTTGCATTTCTTTAGCGGCCGTTTGGAAAAAAATTGCATATTTTACGGTCATTTGACAATGTTCGCTTTTTGTCGGATATCACTTTACAAAATTCGCGTTTTTTCCACGACCCTTTGACGAAATTCGCGTTTTTTATGGCTCCTTTACGAAACTCGAAGTTTTTCCGATTCTTATTTGCATCGTTTCTGTGAGGGGATTTAGGGAAAGCCAAATTTGTGAGGGGATTTAGGGAAAGCCAAATTTATATTACAAACGGCATTTTTTGGGCTGTCACAAGAAAAAGTTGGAAGGAGTGGGGGGGAGGGGAAAATTTTAATTATGCCTCGGATGCAATTTTCTCTTCGCAAGCCTCTGATTGTGAAGCAGGTAAATCCGCTTTTGGAGCAATAAAAACAATTTTGAAGTAGAAAATTAGTTTTTAGAGCAGAAAAATTCATTTCTAGCATTAACTTTTTTATAATTTTTTTTCTGTGCCTCTTAGACGAATTTTGCATTTTTTCGCGAACTTTTGGCGAATTTTGCAGTTTTCACGAATTTTTTGACAGAATTTTCTGTTTTATTGCGATTTTTGGACGAAATTTGGCGTTTTTCGCAAATCTTTTCACAAAATCTGCCGTTTTATCGCGATTTTTTTGACGAAAGTTGCCGTTTTCCGTGATCTTTTGGCGAAATTTGCCGTTTTTCTCTAATCGTTTGACAAAATTTTCCGTTTTATCTAAATTTTTCGACAAAATTTGTCGTTTCTTCACGATTTTTTTTTTTTTTTTTTTGAGGAAATCTGCCGTTTTTTCGAAATTTTGTGACAAAATTAGCCATTTTTTTTTTTCGTGAATCTTGCCGAAAATTAGTCGTTATTTCGCGAGTTTTTACAGAATTTGCCGTTTTTTCGCAATTTTTTGACGAAATTACGCGTTTTGTCGGACGCGCAAGAACTGCGGTCCGTCGCCGATTTTTTGCGTAATTTACGCGCTATAGCGCATCCGCATTATCGCTGAAGAGCTGTGTTTTTTCAAATATAGGGTAAAAAGGACGCTATTTTTAGGTGCGTTCGTAATTATATAATACGTAGCACCTATAGTGGTCGTTCAGTCCGCCCGTCTATCCGCATATAACAACGCAAAAACAACCCAACCGAATCGTTTGAAATTTAAAATGCATAATTATTACATAATTTTGTCGAGTCATTTCAAATTTTATGAAAATCGGGTAGATAGATCAATTACAGGGGCAATCAAAAGTATTCCATTACATTACGGCCAATGGGGAAAAAAGTTTCAAATGCATTTTAATCGTTTGAAATTTAAAATACGCAATTATTACATAATTCTGTCGAGTTATTTGAAATATTTTGATAATCGTGTGCATAGATCAATTACAGGGGCAATCAAAAGTATTGAATTACATTATGGTCAATTAGTAAAAAGTTTCAAATATATTCTATACGTTTGAAATTTAAAATACATAATTATTACATAATTTTGTCGAGTTATTTCAAATTTTATGAAAATCGAACAAATTTTTAGATCAATTACAGGGGCAATCAAAAGTATTCCATTACATTACGGTCAATGGGGAAAAAAGTTTCAAATGCATTTTAATCGTTTGAAATTTAAAATACGCAATTATTACATAATTCTGTCGAGTTATTTCAAATATTTTGATAATCGTGTGCTTAGATCAATTACAGGGGCAATCAAAAGTATTCAATTACATTATGGTCAATTAGTAAAAAGTTTCAAATATATTCTATACGTTTGAAATTTAAAATACATAATTATTACATAATTTTGTCGAGTTATTTCAAATTTTATGAAAATCGGATGCATAGATCAATTACAGGGGCAATCAAAAGTATTCCATTACATTACGGTCAATGGGGAAAAAAGTTTCAAATGCATTTTAATCGTGTTACACTCATGCGAACTTAATAAAATTTATATGCAACTATAAAGTACATATTATAATATACATCATACATAATTTTTGGTGCAAAGAACATTTGTTATTGATTTACAAGGCCCCACAAAAGTATTCCATTACATAATGGTATAGGGAGAACATTGTTTGATGAGCGTTTTAGTTGTAATTCACTATTTACAATTTTATGAGATTGATATATGAAAGTAATATTTTTAAAACTTCGTTATCGTACGAACGCACCTAATTTGCTATGATTCACGTGCAATTTCCAACTTGTTTTTTTTTAATGAGGGGCGCTAGTTTTTAAACTAAAGGGCAGGAGGGGCGGAGCGCACCCCTGAAACACTCTGGGGGAAACTCTTGACATATTTTCTAAATACGTATAGAACATATCTATTCTGAAATCTTTTTCTTCTACAATTTCCTATTATTTTTCATGTCTTATTCTGAAGGTCGCATTTATATTTTGATTTGTTCGGTTTTTATCTCTTCCATACAGTCATGTAGTGGAATGATACAGACGATAAAAAATCATAGAGAGAAAAACCTACTGTCCCATTCCTCCCCCTGTCCCACTCGCCCCTATATATATGTATTTTTTTTTTCCGATTTTTTTTTTTTTTTTTTTTTTTTTTTTTTAATTAACTGTGTTTTGAGAACCGGTGTCCATTGTAATAAATAATGTCTTTTAATGTCATAGATTGCCTGCTTCTCCAAAAGGAAGCATTGCACATTGCATCCTGCTTTGTATGATTCACGAAATCAACCGCATTTTCCTCGGGAGAGCATTCAAGCCAAAATTGAGCCACAAAAATTAATCTTTTTTTTTTCTTTTTTTTCCCCTTTGTTTTTTATTACGTTCTTAAGTGCTATCCTGCTGATTTCAAACAAACGAGCTCATTGATGCCTTTTCCCCTAGAAACATTTGGAATAGAGCTGGAGGAGGAGGAGGGTCAAACGGGGAAAGACTTTCTTTTTACTCTTCTTTTCTTTGATCCTTTGAAGGTTTGCAGGTCTTTCATTGTTGTGAATATTTTGCTCTTTCTCAAATTTCAAAGAAAAAAAAAAAATCTTTGCAAGTTTTTAAGTTTTTTTTTTTTTTTCCTAGTAAAGATTTTTGGATGTTGGGAAGAGGAAGTAAAATAACTATAAAATGGGGATCAGGAACGCAAAGATATTTGACATATTTTAAGAAATTTACGGAAAAAAAAATTGTAATGTCAATGCATAAAATCGTGCTTCCTGTAATAGTCCATTATAGTTAAATCATTTAAAGTTACATAGAAATCACACTTGGCATAATATTAAGGGGCTGCTTCAGTCAAATAAAAAGATCCGTTTGTTAATGCTAATCCTAAGGAAAAAAAATTTATAAAGATATCCCGGTTGCATTTCAATATTTTTAAATGATTTTTTTTTTTTTTTTTTTTTTTTTTTCATTGGATAGCTGAGATTGATCTGAATGCAGGACACCTTTTTTATTTTTTCGATTTTAGTTTCAGATATGTTTTGAGGGTGCAAAATAAAATAAAATAAATAAAAATAAGTAAAGTAAAATAAAATTGAAATGCAACCGCGATATTTTTATAAATTTATTCTATATGATAAGTATTAGCGAAGAGGTCTTGCCATTTGAATGAAGTAGCTTAATATGTGGGAAGAAACGTAGTTTCAATTTCAAACATTAAAAAATGAGTCCAAAACAAAAATGTGAGTTACAGAGCTGACGTTGAAATCCTCCTAATCTGCTTATTTACTAGTTAGAAATCTAATCAATATTTATTGCACATCTTCATGTATATATATATTTTTCTAATTTATGAATTATGAAACATTGAAGGAATAAAATTTGTCTGAATTTGAATGAGGAGGGAAACGTTTGAGTCCCCATATGCTCTTCCTTTTACTTACTTACTTGCATTTCAGTTCGAAACTTCCAAATCTTCAGTAATCACTAGTTGGGCGTGCCAATCCCAAAACTTTCTTCTACCTCATACGTACAGTTTAATATTTCAAAAAGTAGTTACACATGTTAATATATTAATATTATTAATTCAATACTATACCAACTTTGATTTTTATCTTAAATTTCTGTTTCACTCAATCGGAGTAAAAACGAGTTGATGTGGATCATGATATAATTAAAATCAATAGTTTTTCCCTTATTCTGTTATCAGCTGTTTGCAAATAACTGGATTAGAAGGACGCAAAATCTCGTCTCTGAACGAACCGATGGACAATAGAAGGATAAGTAGATATTTTTCAAGTTCAGGGCGACTCTGTTTGACCCAAAAATATCATACACAAAAAATTAGTTCAGTTCTATGCATAACTTCATACTGGTACATGATGATACAATAAAGAAAATAACGCAAAAATCACTATTGCAGCGTCGCCTTACGGCGGATTTTTTTCAAATTCAAGGAAGACCAATTAGTCTTATCCAAACACTTAGATAAAAAAATTGGTTCAATTCTATCCATACCTTCAACTTCATACACTTTTCGGTAGTACAATATTGAAAATGGCACAAAAATCGCTATTACTGCGCCCCCTTTCGATGGAATATTTCAAAATTGAAGGATTCAAAATTGATAATCTGCTTGCCACAGCCAAAAACATACACAATTTTTAAAAAAAAGTTTTATACATATCTTCATGCATTTATCGATGGTAGAATGGTGACATACGGACGCACAGACACACACAGACAGACAAACATTTTGGAAAAAAAAAAAAAAAAACTACTTTATAGATTTTTTTCTCCTTTAATTTGATTCTATTTAAAATGTGATTTATTAATCTTTATACTTTTTATATAATGTTGATTTATTTATCTCTTTAGGAACCACGACTTCACCACAAGAAGCAGAAAATATTTTCAAGGATGTAAGTTTTATTAATTTAAATTTCTTCTCTCGTTTTTATTATAATCAGACCTACGAAATCTCTTTACTTTTGGATATCAGTATCTTCGTACAGAAAATTTAGTTAAGTTCTGAAATGAAAATAAACTAACATTTTCTATTCATTAAATACTAGTATTAAAAAATCCTTAAAATAGCTCTGTACCCAAATTGTCTTATAAATAATATTTAGAGCATCATTTTTTATTATTTTTATGCAAATTTTCATTTTATTATTACTTATAGGTAACAGACAAAACAGGTGTAACAGTTCAGTGGGAGCCAGGAAAAATTATTAATGGCCAAAAGAAAGGTATGGTTTATATCTTATTGATTGTTCTTGTCTTTCTGTATGTGTATGAAATGCCCATTAAAAAAAACTACAAATCAATAAATTATCCCTTTCGCAAAAAGCATCTTTCACAGAACTTTTAATCTTTTATCACCAGTTTTTCAAGACAGAAATTTTTGCCCAATTGAATCCAGGGCCATAGCCAGAAGTGAACAATAGGATGGGGGGGGGGGGCTTTTTTTTTCTTTCTTTCTTTCTCTGCGGCAGAAAGATAAATTAGTGCATATTCACATTGTAGGTACTATGTTTCTTATTAAACCGTTGTAATAACTTCATTTTATGCTAAGAAAAGAATACGATGATGAAAAATTCGAGTGTATAGCTTGTGCAAAATTAAATATGTTAATTTCATATGTACAAATGGGGTGAGAGAGTGTCGAAACACTTATTTTAGATACAATTTAGTAATTCTGCAAAACTGTGAAAGGGTCTCAAAACTAAATTATATTTTTGAACAGAATTTCATTTGAATTTTCGGAATAGAAATTCATATTAGTGACCTTGGAATGTTTTCTAGGGGGGGGGGGGGGGCTCAAAATACTTTAGGAGGAGCTGAGCTGCCCATAGCGCCCCCTTAGCTACGGTCCTGATTGAATCTTAAATATCCCCGAATTAAATTATAATCCCTGATTAAATAAGGCAAAATTTTCAATAAAAATAATTGGTGGGAATAATTAATGGTTTTGCGCACGTATATTTATCGCTCATCCTTGAGGACTTATGCAGCAACTTATAGTTTTTTTTTTTTTTTAATATATATCTTATGAAGGCTATGAAGCAAGGTAACGAATATATATATATATGTATATATATATTTATATAAAAAACTTTTTTGAAAAAAAAAAAAAAAAAGTAATGTATGTCATAACATTTTAGGTAGATTTCGTATGAAATGCTACCTATTGCATTCGCACCAGTTTATATACAGGGTGTCCCCTCTCAACGGTGGCCAATGGCTAATTTCTAAACCGTTAGTCATAGACATATAGTTCCAGTTGCAAAAATGCTGTTAAAAAGGTAAAGAATTGTTTTTCAAGCGATTTAGGTCCAAAAAAATTTTTACTAAAAAATTACGAAAATTAACTTTTTATACGGTCCCCCGGTCCTATAAGTGATATTTAGTAAAATTTTCCCACTACTCTAACAAGAAAGAGAAAAAAAGTCCCATTCATCTAACATTAAAATTGACCGAGTTATGAAACTTTAAATTTCATGACTTAAACCACTTTTCTGTTGCTGAATACGGATGAATTGGACAGAGCTTTAAGGGAACGTACACTAAGTGCTTTCTTTCTTTCTAACCGATGACCAGGCCCCTACCTGCCGAGTTACCTCAGCTTAACGGGTTAGATACCTGGTATCGGGGCGGATGACCGCCTAATCGCCGCGAGCGGCAATTAACCTGTTGTCTTCGCTGCACACGTCCTCTTATCTGCAAAACTTATTTTTTATTTGTACATACTTTGTTTTTTCGGTTGCTTATTATTACATCCTGTTGTTGTACTGCAAATGGCTACTCAAGTTGGTCTCGTAATTTAGAACCTTGATCAGATGACGAGACCTTCACCTGGCAAGGCACCTCCAGAGGTATAATTCGCAGGTAACTTGGAGGACTTTGCACCCACGACGGATTTTACATGCACCAGGCGCCATTAGCGTACATGACGGAATTTTAGCTGGCAGATAGCCTGAGTCCTGCAACCAAAAGCTATGAGTAATATGTCCTGCCAGCTTGGACACCGTTGCCCAACCTATTGGGGGTAGACTGGAGTTTTTGATACCTAATAGTTGATGCATACTTGTTAAATTAATAATAAAGATAGATAATTTAGTGGGGAGGGGGGAGGAAAAACAAAAGAAGGGATTCTGCAAATAGACAAGTTGCACCGTCATTAATTTGGGCCGAACTGATGGGCAAACTTAATGTTGCTAAGGAGAAGAGACTCCGCCATTCTACCGTACCCCACCGGTTAAAAAAAATAAAAATTTAAAAAAAAATTACTGGCTCCGTGGGCTTTCCCAATGGAGCGGGTCCGGTAGCTCGTACAGAAAACGCATTATATAAAGAGAGGCGGTTGTCAAAGAGAAAGTATAAAGTAATTGAACCCTAATATAATATTTTTTTAAAAAAAGGAGAAATAATAGCTAAAAAAAAGACATTATATTAATTAGACTTAAAACAAAAAGTTTTTTTTAAACTTTTTTTAAAAAAAAATGGTGTTAAAGAATTTATAAGCCTTTTATATTTTTTAATTTTTTTTTTTTTTTTTTTAATTTTTAAATAACACATCACAGTGGACGGACAAGCAGTGTCGGAGGCGGTTGAAGCTTCTTACTATGTCATAATGCGCAACTTGCTGAACCGTTATTGACATTCTTTATGATTGCAATTCATATGTTGCGGGGCTCCTGTTGCGGGCCATGGTTACAGCTGATGTTGTGCGACTACCGCACACTGCTAAAGGACATAAGACATATACAGACAGTTTTAAATTTTTTTATTTGGCGATAGAAATAAATCCTAAGCCTCTTTTTTTTTTTTTTTTTTTTCTTTAACATACAACATATAACACATAACATTTAACATACAACAATTAACATATAATACTATACTTCTGCTGGGTTACCGAAGTGAATATAGTATGGAACAGACAGATTGTTTTTTTTTGGAGGGGTAGGGGTGGAGGTCCCGCTTGGAGTGTGTGCATGTTTCCTACTGTGATATTGTGTCTATGTTTTCAATTAGCCATCTGGCTACTGATTTACCCTTGTTCTTTACGTGTTTGTTGTTTGCTAGTTGGTTGTGCCAGAGTTGCTCGTTGTTTGTTGTTATTTGGACTAGATGGTGTTGCTTTGTTAGCGGGCAGGATGTAAGATAGTGTTTTGGAGTTCCAATTTCCCCACATGCGCAGTTTGGTGTGTTTTTGAGCTTAAATCTGTGTAGGTATTCAGGGAATGCTCCATGACCCGTGTAAATTTGACTTAATAGTTTACAGCCCAGTAGTCTGTTTGTGTTAACTTTTGGGAAGTATTCATATGTTGTCCTACCTGTATCCCCGTAATCCCACTCGAACTGCCATTGTTTTATTATAAGCTCTTTGATTGTACTTTTTAGGTTAGATATTGGTCTTTCTAAATTGTATGGTATATTCTTTGACTGATTTTGTGCTGCTTGTTTTGCTAGTTTGTCGGCTTCCTCATTCCCTTGGATGCCTACGTGTGCTTTCACCCAGCTAATTTTGAACTTTTTATCTGATTTTTTTATTGTTTCATGTATTGTGTCTATTAGTTTTGTAACATTGAAAGGTTTACTAAGTGCTTGAATAGCTGACATGCAGTCCGAGCGAATACTGTATTCTTCTCCTGTTGTGTTCCCCCATTCTGCTGCCTTGAGTATAGCTAGTAATTCGGCTTGGAAAACGCTATTAGATTTCCTTAGTGGTGTTGACCATGTATTTATTTTCTTATCATTTTTGTATGCTACGAATGCCGAACCCGTAGCGCCTGATTCCAATTTTGACCCATCTGTGTAAATTGTGATATCATTAATGCTGTGTTCTATGGCCGGTTCTATCGTTTCTGCCGGGTGCGTGTGCCATATGTTTATTTTTTTAACATAGTCCGTATGATTAAGTGTTGTTCCGTATAAGTTTACTGTTTCCCTTAACCTTGATATTGTACCGTATGCCGCTTCGTATTTGACTTGTAAGTGAATTGGAACCAGGCCTGCTAAAACCTGGAGGGCCGCAGTTGGGGGCTGTTCTATATGCCTTGACTATGGCCAGCAGGAAGTGTCTTTGGCAAGTCGTTAATTCTTCCTTACTTCTTATGTTAAGGTTATGTCCCCAAATTGGGGCTGCATAAGTCAGTGTTTTCTCGACTACTGTTCTATACCAAATTTTCAATAAGTCTGATTTGAGACCCCACCCTCGGGAAATCATACAGCTCATCAGACTGAATGTGTTCCTAACCTTTGCTGATTGCGTTTGGCAGTGTGTTAGCCAGTTGAGATTTTTATGAATTATTATACCTAGATATTTAATCTGTTCTTTTCCTTCAAGTTCCCTGTTTTCAAATTTTATACCCTCTATTTTGTGTGTGTCCTCTGTTGGGAGATTTCCTGTGTGTGTTCTGTTTAGGTACAATAGTTCTGTTTTATCCCAGTTAAGTGTTAGTTTGTTAGTTATGATCCATTCGTTAAATTCTTTAATTATTTTGTTTGCTAATTTGACTAGTTTTGCTTTCGTTTTTGCTTTCAATATTAAAATAAAATCGTCTGCGAATGCTTGGATTCTTACGTTATCCCCCCAGTTTTTCTTCAGTGCTGTGTCTGCTATTAGCAGCCATAGGAGGGGCCCGAGGCAACTGCCTTGTGGACAGCCGCCAAATGTTTGTTTTGTTATTTTAATTCCGTTCTCTTCTAGTGTTATAAATCTGTCTTTTAAAAAGCTTTTTATCCAGTTTGTCAGGTATGTAGGGCACGGTGATTGCTTTAGGTTCTCGGCTATAATTGGCCATCTGATGTTGTCGAATGCTCCCTTTATGTCCATGGCTATAAGCAAAGTTTGGTAGCCTTCTTCTTTGTCCTTTTTTATAATTTTTATTAGGTTGTTTAGTGCGTGTTCGCATGATTTTCCTTGTTTAAAACCATATTGTTTCTCGCTCCAAAATTTATTTACTGTGAGGTGGTGTGTTATCCTACCATGTATAATTCTTTCTAGTATTTTGCTAAAAGCCGGCAAAAGGCATATCGGTCTGTAGTTTTTCGGTTCTTTTGGATCTTTGCCTTTCTTGTGGAATAGAACCACTGTGCCGATTTTAAAAGATTTAGGGAAATAGTTTAGATGTAGGCAGGTGTTATATAATGTTAGAAGTAATTCTGGTGCTGCGCTATGGATTCTTTTTATTAGGTTATAGTCTATGTAGTCATAGCCTGGGGCTTTGTTTTGTTTTATATTTTTTATTATTCTATTTAGTTCTTGTTTTGTTATTAGCGGTGGTTTGGGTTCATTGTTTTGTTGCATATCTGGTGTTAGTTTGTGCTCTATTGAGGAGTCCGTTATGTATAGGTTATTTAGGAAATGGTTCAACGTTTTTTTTATTGTTACATCTTGGTCGTTTGGCAGTATGTTAAGGAGTCTTGAGGGATTTGTTTTCTTTCCCGATGCTAGTTTATATTGCTGACCATATGTGTTTGGGACTTCTTCACAGTATTTTTTCCAGGAGTCTCTTTTTGCTTTTTGTACCATATTTTTCAGTTTTGCTCGCTCTTTTTTGTACTCTATATGTAATTTTTCTTTGATTTCTCCGTCTTCTTGCTTTTGGAATCTCCTCCTAAATGCTCTTACCCTATTTCTGGCTACTTTTATCTCTTGCGTCCACCATTGTGGTGCTGATAAGACCGGAGTTTTCCTCTGTTTGTAGCAGGAGAAAGCTATTGATGTGATTTCATTTTGTAATCTTAAGGTTATACTATCTAACTGGTCTGTATGAGTCGTTTTCCTTAGTTCCTTTATATATTTATTTTTTAATTTCTTTATTTTTTTCTCAAATTTTGCGTGTTTACCGTATTTAGTTTCCAACCTATGCCTTTGATAACATGTGTTATCAAATTTAATTTTAAATTTTATATATTTATGATCACTACCAGATTCATCGTCACTTACTTCCCATTCTGTGATTTGTTCCCCTAGAATTGGTGTCGCTATAGTTAGATCTGGCCATCCTTCTAATTTCTTTTGCCTTCTTACGGTACTGAACGATGCTGGTGCCCCTGGTGGGTTTTGGACGAATAGTGAGTTCAGAAGAAGAAAGTCTGTTAGTTTTTTCCCTCTGTCGTCAATATCTGCATAACCCCATTGCTGCGAGTGTGCATTAACCACTTAACCGGCGAAGGGTATGGGGAAACAGTGCTTTTACCCCCGACTTATCTCGGGGCAGACGGTGAAGTGGTTAAAGTCCCCTGCCAATAGTATTTCACCCTTAGCTATCTTTAAGGTGTCTTCCACTTCCTGGAGCACTGTTTTGATTTCTACCGACGGTGGAGCATAAGTATTTATTATTGTTATTGTATCAGTTTTGTTTTCTATTTTTATTGCCGTTGTGTATTCTTTTTCTGCTATAATTATTGGATTAGTTCCTATTCTTGTTACAATAGCTGATCTATTTGTTTTGGTTTTTGTTATATTCCAGTTGTTATCGCTGAATGATGTTATTTTACCTGATTTTTTGTTTTGGTAATAATCCTGTAGGAGCCCTATGTTTATCTTTTTTTCACCCATGTAGCCCGCCAATGAAATGGTGGCATGTAAACTGTTGTGCAGGTTTATTTGTATAAATTTAATATTGTCCTGTGCTTGTTTGTTTTCTTTTATGCTGGTGTTTTCTGTATTATTTTTTATATTTTGTGTTTGTTTTGTTATCCCTCGAGTGCCTTCAGGGCACGTGTACGTTTTATCTTCGGCTTGTTCCATAATTGATTCTTCTTAATTCTTGTACCCTTTGTTCTCTTTCTTGGATTTCTGCTTCTGTCCTCCTGTACACCCGCGTGACTCCCCTGAATGTGTTTATTGTTACTTTATCTTTTAGCACCTCATCACCTGTTGTGAGCTTTGTTTTACCTTTGTCGAGTTCTATCTGTCTAATTTTAAGTAGTTTCTGGTAAATTCTACACCGCCCGTCATATGCCGTGTGGTCGATTGGGATTGGTGCGGTGAGATGTCCCTTGTTCCATTCATTATATGTGATGCAAAGTGTACAGCATTCTCTTTCTTTTGGGCAGTTTTCATATCTGTG
Source organism: Maratus speculifer (assembly GCA_964019185.1). Classification (NCBI taxonomy): domain Eukaryota; kingdom Metazoa; phylum Arthropoda; class Arachnida; order Araneae; family Salticidae; genus Maratus; species Maratus speculifer. Next base: position 135,142,323 of record OZ025291.1, read on the forward strand.
ATTGCCTGAACAAATTGGGCAAAACTGATTGGTTTGTTCGCACTGGCTTGCGATATGATCAAATCCTTGACATTTATGACACCTTTGTATCGTGACATAATTTTTCACTGGGCATTCCTTGAGGCCTAGGCAAATCGTCCTCTCTTTTAGCATATGATGCGCCAGGGACTCTGGAAGCGATACTGGAATATGCACCTTACCCGCCGCTGCCCTAATGGGTCTTAATAATTGAATGCAGTCTGCGTCATCTTCTGTTTTTAAGCCTAGATGTTTGCAAATTTTACTTACAATAGCATTTTCTTCCATTGATTCCGGAACATGGAATATTATAATTCTTTTCCTCTTTAGGTTGGCAGTTTTTACATTTAAGCCACCACTGTCCGCTTCGTTTTCTGTCAAGGCGTCTTTTATTCTTGTTGCTTGTTCGGCACTTTCACATACTATTTTTACTCCGTTTCTGATGCGCTTAACATTCTTGATTCCCTCTTTGTTTTCCACACTGTTCGTGATTTGGTTTTCTACTTCTTCCGCTGATCTGTTTTCCTTGGCTTGGATGATTACTGTTGCCGTAGCCTCTTGAACCGCCTGTGCATAGGTTCGTGCTGCTTTTGCCTTCTGACTTGCCTCTTGTACTACCGGTGTAAGTTCTTCTTCGTTTTTATTTGGTGCTCTCCTTTCCGTCATTTCTTCCAAGGTTTCCACTTTTGCTTCGGCATGCTTGGTCCTTACCTCTAGCTCTACCATTGAGTTTATTACTATTTGCAGCGCTTGGTCAATGATTTCTTTCGTCGAGCGTGGAATTTGTCTTGACTTGACCGTTATCGTTTTTATATAATTGATCGCTAGCAAGCCCCTTTCCAGCTCCAGTGATCTACGTTTACTGATGTCAGGCAGATCGCATAGTAGAATCAATTGCTTTCTTAGGTTAATGACTTCTGGGTCTTCTATCTCAGGCTTTTCGCCATTGGGAAGCTTCTTCGGGTTGTCTACGTCAGAATCTTCTTCTTCGTCTTCTTCCTCTTCTTCTCTTGTGATTTCAAAATATTTTTGCATTTTTGCTAGGCTGATTTTTGTTTTCTGTTGCTCTTCTTTGTTAGTTGCATTTTTAGCTTCCGAGTTTGTTGGCTCTTTTTGGGCAGTGCCTGATTTACCTGCAACTACCGGAGTTTTTTTTAGTCTTCCCGGCTTAAGTACTGTTAAGTTACTTGTAAGTTTTGGTGTACTACGTTTTGGATCTGGCGGTGATAATGTACTGTTCCTAGACATTGAGCGGGTGCCTGGACCCATGTTTTGATTTGATTAATTGTTTTGTTAAACTTTATTGAGTTTGTATTTAATTCCCAGAGGGGAGAGAAGACAGAACGACAGTAGCATTACTCAGTATGCGCTAATTAAAGCTTATTTAGGAAATATTAATTACTTAGACACTGATTTTTAAATTGGCTTCTTATTTAATTAATCTGACTGAGAATTTGAACACTCACACCTTAATAAAACAGCATATTAAAGATAATTAATAAACACTGACATAAGTTTGAAAGGTCTAGCTTGTGGAGATTTGAGTGAATTGACGGGGGAGGGGGAAAATAAACTAGCTGATAGATTAAAGTGAGAGGGAAGAATTAAGCAAGAGCGGATAAATGTTGGATCAAAATTACTTAGTTAAGTACGTTGCACTATGATAAGTGAACACTTGCTCTATGGGGAGGGGGAGGCTGAACAATAAGATACTTTGTTGTAAACTATGAAGTAATAAATAACTACTTGGTAAAAAGGAATTCAAAGTCCCCTTCTTGGAATTAAGTAGCTAGGAAGGGTGTGGCTACACTATTGTTAAAAAGTGATTGTCACGCTAAGCTAGGGAAAGTCTGGGACTAGAATTGGGAGAGTTGTCTTGGTGGAATGTGGAAAAGACATTGTTTGGAAAAATGATTGACGTACCCTTTGGCTACTGTTTGGATATTATCTAAATACACAAAATAAGATGTTATTTAAATTAAACTATACTTACCTGTGCATATTCCCTGCTAGGACTCCTTCCATTAAGATTCTTGATCACTTCAAAATGCGTGCGGGGGAGTTTCTTGCTTGATCAAGGCTTTCTTCGGGGGTCTTTTTACCACTGGAGATAGCGTTCTTTCTACCGGTGCTGGCTCTTGGCGTCACTCGGCTTGATGTTGTTGAGGTCCTCGGTGGAAACGAACACGTGGCTCCCTGCTTTTGCTAATTAGTTGATAATTAATTAACTAGACATGACTCAGACTCGTTTTTTAGTGCCTTATTACTCAGTCGATTTTCATCTTCCCGAATTTCTATATTTTGCTGCCGAATTCGCAATATTTCCGCGGCAATTTAACGAAAATACGGAGCTAAAAAAAACACGTGATTCCGAGTCAAGTTCTATTAGTAGGGGTTCGTACACTAAGTGCTTAAAGTATTATAAAGGGCGTCTATTTCCAACACTGTCTAATAACTAATTCCTAAACCATTTGCCACAGGCATATAGTTCCAATTACAAAAATGTTTTAAATGAGATAGAGAAATATTTTTAAAGCAATTTAACTGAAGGTGCTACCACCGTATAAGTTTTACTGTAGTGTTAATTTTTATTAATTAACTTCTAGATTGGTTATAATAGTGGAAGACCTGAGTTTTAAAATTCTCTTTATCGAGAAAATATCGCGATTTTATTTTTAAGGGTGTATTTCGATTCAAACTGCTTATTTTCCGATTTATTTTTGAATGCGCTTTTGCTCTCAAACGCATCATACTTGCAGATTCTCTTATTTAGAAAGTACACAAGGTGCCGTGATTGTCAATTCTTTGATAAATGTAAAAAAATATTGTAAAAAAAAAGCGATTAAAAACGGCATTTTTAATAGATTTTTCCGAAGCGGGAGACCAGTGAAAGAAAAAAAGGGTCATGCCGAGAAGGTAAATGTTTATAAATCAAATTCTGATGAAATGAGCGTAAAAAAAAAAAAAAAAAAAAAAGTCACACGGCATCTTATACACCTCTTCAAGAATCCCCTCAGCAAGTTTCATGTTTCTACTTTAAAAATGTGTCTGAAATTGTATCGGAAAATTTCGAGCTGTTGAAGGTGAAAAAGCGTTCTTTCGAATACACCCTTAAAAGTGTGTTATTTTGATTGCTTTGTGTTGCTTTTCATAATTTAAATTAACAAACTTTGAGGTTTTTTTACTTATATTTTTAGTAGAAATTTTGCTTTCCTATGCAATCATCAACATAAATTTAAAAATAATATTGTAAAAATCATTTTATTTTCAATGTTTAATGTTAAATGCTATATCTTGCGTTTATTTTTATTTCCAGTAAATTTGTGACTGACCCCTAATTTGCAGCAAAAAAGATGCTTCAACTTTAAACAGCTATTACTCGGTCAGTTTTAATCGCAGAGAAATGGGACTTTTTTTGTATTGCTTGCTAGAGTAGTGGTAAAAAATTACTAAAAGAGTAGTGGTAAAAAATTATAGGACCGGGGGACCGTATAAAAATTTAATTTTCGTAACTTTTTACTAAAAATTTTTTTTGATCTAAATTGCTCGAAAAACATTTCTTTACCTTTTTTAAAGCATTTTTGGAATTGGAACTATATGTCTATGACTAACGGTTTAGAAATTAGCCATTGGCCACCGTTGAGAGGGGACACCCTGTATATATATATATCTATATATCTCACTTTTTTATGGACACGATAACTTCTATAATTCTTCACCAATCTCCACCAAACTGGTACATAAAATCAAAGGGCATAAAATCTCGGCTAAGTTCATTAATGGGCAAAATCGGACCAAGGGGGTCGAAATAGGGGGCGTTTTTGTGAAACAGAAAAAAAACCCATAACCAGGGGTGCAAAAATCCAGGCGCCAGCAGGTAGTCTCACACCACTAAATTTATTTCATTATTTTTCGTATAATATTTCATGTAAAATTCGTGTAAAAATGCTATTAAATATTAAGCGAAGAAAACCTTTAAATTTTAGTGGTGAGAGACTGCTTGCTGGCGCCTAGATTTTTGCACCCCTGCCCATAACTTCTTAATGAAAATAGATATCGAATCAGTTTAAAGTTTATATTGCTTCTAAAAAATGGGCCAAACGTTTATGCATGACAGATTTTTGATAAAGTTAAAAATGGGCTCAAGAGGCGAAAAAAATAGGGTTTTTGGGAGAAAAAAAAATCATAACTTTGTCAATTTTCAAGATATCAAATCCATCTAATTTTTTTATAAATATTCTCAAAATTACCTAAAACTTTTGCATTTGCAAGTTTTTCATAGGACTAACTCTTACCGGTAAAAAAAAAAAAAAAATTAAAAACGAAAATAAAACGGGGTTTGGAAAAAGAAAAAAATCCATAACTTTGTCAATTCTTAAACTATCAAATCCAATTAAATTTATTTTACATCTTCTCAATAATATCTACAACTTTTGTATTGACAAGTTTTTCATAGGATCAATTCGTATAGCAAAAATAAATTAAACAAAAATTGGAGTTGGAGGAAAAACCTCTAATCCAAACTGCTTACATTCTGAATCGTTTTTTAAATTCATTTTTTATTTTAAACGCATCCAAATGGCAGATCCTCTTATTTAGGATCTATATAATGTGAAACATTAGCCAGAGTTTTGATAAAGACAGAATATATTTTTAAAAATGCTGCCAAAAAGAGTAGTTTGAACAGAATTTCCCGAAGTGACCGTGATAGGAAATTTGAAGAAGTATTCAAATAACAAATTGCGTTTTTTCTGACTCATTTTTAAATCCATTTTTACTCTCAAACGCATCCAGTTTACAAGTCTTATTTAGGAACTGTATAATATGACGCATTGGTAAATTTTTTGATAAAGACAGAATATATTTTTAAAAAAAGCTGCCAAAAAGGGTATTTTGAACAGAATTTCGAGAAGTTATCCTGATTGAAAATTTAAGGAAGCATTGAAATAATAAATTGCGTTTTTTCTGACTCATTTTTAAATTCAGTTTTGCTCAAACGCATCCAATTGACAGGTTCTCTTATATAGGAGCTGTGTAATGTCCCGCATTGTTCAGATTTTTGATAAAGGCTGAATATATTTTTAAAAATGCTGTCAAAGAGGGCACTCGCGCAAAATTTCCCGAAACTATCATGATTAAAAATTGAGGTTGTATTCAAAATTGGTTATTTTATAACTCATTTTTAAATTCATTTTGCTCTCAAACGCATTCAATTGACAGTCTTTTGTTATTTAGGAACTATATAATGTACCGTATTATTCGATTTTTTAAAAATAAAGTCAGAATTATTTCAAAATGTGTTGTCAAAATGGGCATTTGATCCGAATTTAGCTTAAGAAGTTTCTGATAAAACCAGTCCTTACAAAAAAATGAAATTAAAAATTTTTCAAAAGAGGACAAATAAAGTTGTTAAACTGGGTTTATCTGTAATCAAATTTATTTTTGTTGTTGAAATGAGCACTCTTCGAAATACCTCCGCCTATAGGCCAAGCCGACAGGGATTTTTTTTCAAAATGCTACGTACTTTTTAATTATTTTTAAAAAATGTATTTACCTTACATGTGTATTGATGTGCTTATATATTCATTCTTATTGGCGTTAAATTTTCTTAAAATCAAAGCAAATATTTTCTGCGAGCAAAGCAGGGTTTTTTTTTTATTTAGTTTGTACCCTTTTTTTAGTTTGTTTGCTATTGTTATTTGAAAGTTTATAATTAACTTTCTGTTTTCGAAAAGAATACACAAATTAGAGGTCCTCACAAGCCGAAATTTCCAGGCCTGAGCCCCGCCCGATCCATAGAAAAAAAATTCGGCCCGGTCCAGCCCGAACGAAAAAAATATTGTCCAGTCTCGAAAGTTAAAGTTTCGGCCCAAGTTCGACCCGGCCCGGCACGAGTGAATTTCTACAGAACATTGATCATTACGCTTACAGAAAAGTTCAAACCTAAAAACTTATCTTAGTCTTTTTTTTTTTTTTTTTTTCATATTTATAATCTAAATTTATGCAGAAGTGCCGTAGGCGGCGATATTTATGCTTTTAATGAACCTTTGTTTGTTATGTGTAAATCTTTCAGTTATCATTAGTATTATTATTCCATATTTCATGTAATGGAGACATAAAAATCTAAAAAATGGCATATGGTAAAAGTAAAATCTTCTAAGATGGGATCGCATTGGAAAGAAAAAAATACGTTCCCTTCTTAGCAGATGTAAATATTTAAGATATATTTTTCTCGCGTATTGTTGTATTCATTTTGCATGGATGAACAATTTAACTCCTTCGGAATGGGAGTCTTATATGAAATTTTTAATGTTTCGTCACCGGTTTTTAAATTAAAAAATTTGTGCCTTTTTAAATCGAGGAAATGCTCCGATTAAACAAGACAAATTTTACAGTTAAATTTTACCAGTGGGGATAAGCACAGATTCTTAAGCCTATTTGCGATACAAATACGTGTCGCTCGTCTCCAATGGGTTAAAAGAAATTAGCAGCTTTCAGTTTAAAAGAAAATTCCGTCATAATCATGTTTTATTTCATGTGTTTAACTCCATTTTAATAAACCTAGTAATCTACGATTCTTTACAAAAAAATAAATTCTAATGTTTAATTGTAGAATAATGACGACTTAAAAGTATCTTTTGCAAAAATATTTGGACCAAGCCAAATTTTACTGATTTATGAACAGACTTGGCCACACGGAGAAAAAGGATTTTCATACGGGATGATTCTACAGGAACTGATTATTCTGGTCCGTGAAAATTAGGAAGAATGAAATCAGTCTCGGCTTCGTACGGAAAAAAATTCGTTAGGCCCGGCTCGATACTCCACGTCAGGTCAGATCAGGTCAAATTAAGGCCCGAACCCGACCCGGCCCGAATGCCGTTAATGGAAATTGGCCCGAACCCGGCCCGTGTAGATCTCTAACACAGATCATTGAAAAATAAGGCCATTACTACTTTTTAAAAATATGAGAAAGTCTGAAGAAAAGAAAATAAAAAGAATATTGCCCAGTTAAACTGATGGCATTGAACTCACAGGCTACGCATACTAATTGTACATTACAGCCTTGTATTTTCGTTAATTCCGTTAAAAAAAAAAAAAAAAAATTAAGAAGGGGAAACAGCTATCCCCTTTCTCCTTTTTTATACTTCATCATTGAACCTCCTAAACTATCAAGTACATGCTTTATCATATTAAAAAATCTATATCCAAAATTCAAAGCAAATCGGATAATTCTTAATAAAAACCCATTTAGCATTTATATAATTTAAGAGGAGTTATTCCCCTCTTTTATACTTAACCATTAAAATTCCAAAACTATCCAGAGATTTGAACGAAATCTGACAATTCTGATTGAAAAATCCATTTATACAAGTTAAGGGGAGGGGCATTAGAGCCCCCGTTCCCCCTGTGTATACTTATTCAATGAACACCTAATAACAGCCACGGACTCGCCTCATCAGAATGATCCTATATCTAAATTTTGAACGAAAACTGTAAATTCTGCTTGAAAATCCCGTTTATATCAATTAAGGGGGGAGCATGAGCCCCCCGTTCCCCCTGTTTATACTTATTAAATGAACACCTAATAACAGCCACGGTATCGCCTCATCAGAATGATCCTATATCTAAATTTTGAACGAAAACTGTAAATTCTGCTTGAAAATCCCGTTTATATCAATTAAGGGGGGAGCATGAGCCCCCCGTTCCCCCTGTTTATACTTATTAAATGTACACCTAATAACAGCCACGGTAATGCCTCATCAGAATGATCCTATATCTAAATTTTGAACGAAAACTGTTAATTCTGCATGAAAATCCCTATTATATCAATTAAGGGGAGGGGCATGAGCCCCCCGTTCCCCCTGTTTATACTTATTCAATGAACACCTAATAACAGCCACGGTATCGCCTCATCAGAATGATCCTATATCTAAATTTTGAACGAAAACTGTAAATTCTGCTTGAAAATCCCGTTTATATCAATTAAGGGGGGAGCATGAGCCCCCCGTTCCCCCTGTTTATACTTATTAAATGTACACCTAATAACAGCCACGGTAATGCCTCATCAGAATGATCCTATATCTAAATTTTGAACGAAAACTGTTAATTCTGCATGAAAATCCCTATTATACCAATTAAGGGGAGGGGCATGAGCCCCCCGTTCCCCCTGTTTATACTTATTCAATGAACACATAATAACAGTCACGGAATCGGCTCATCAGAATGATCCTATATCTAAATTTTGAACGAAAACTGTTAATTTTGCATGAAAATCCCGTTTCTATCAATTAAGGGGGGGTGGGCATGAGCCTCCCGTTCCCCCTGTTTATACTTATTCAATGAACACCTAATAACAGTCACGGAATCGCCTCATCAGAATGACCCTATATCTAAATTTTGAACGAAAACTGTTAATTCTGCATGGAAATCCCGTTTATATCAATTAAGGGGAGGGGCATGAGCCCCCCGTTCCCCCTGTTTATACTTATTAAATGTACACCTAATAACAGCCACGGTAATGCCTCATCAGAATGATCCTATATCTAAATTTTGAACGAAAACTGTTAATTCTGCATGAAAATCCGGTTTATATCAATTAAGGGGAGGGGCATGAGCCCCCCGTTCCCCCTGTTTATACTTATTCAATGAACACCTAATAACAGCCACGGACTCGCCTCATCAGAATGATCCTATATCTAAATTTTGAACGAAAACTGTAAATTCTGCTTGAAAATCCCGTTTATATCAATTAAGGGGGGAGCATGAGCCCCCCGTTCCCCCTGTTTATACTTATTAAATGAACACCTAATAACAGCCACGGTATCGCCTCATCAGAATGATCCTATATCTAAATTTTGAACGAAAACTGTAAATTCTGCTTGAAAATCCCGTTTATATCAATTAAGGGGGGAGCATGAGCCCCCCGTTCCCCCTGTTTATACTTATTAAATGTACACCTAATAACAGCCACGGTAATGCCTCATCAGAATGATCCTATATCTAAATTTTGAACGAAAACTGTTAATTCTGCATGAAAATCCCTATTATATCAATTAAGGGGAGGGGTATGAGCCCCCCGTTCCCCCTGTTTATACTTATTCAATGAACACCTAATAACAGCCACGGTATCGCCTCATCAGAATGATCCCATATCTAAATTTTGAACGAAAACTGTAAATTCTGCTTGAAAATCCCGTTTATATCAATTAAGGGGGGAGCATGAGCCCCCCGTTCCCCCTGTTTATACTTATTAAATGTACACCTAATAACAGCCACGATAATGCCTCATCAGAATGATCCTATATCTAAATTTTGAACGAAAACTGTTAATTCTGCATGAAAATCCCTATTATATCAATTAAGGGGAGGGGCATGAGCCCCCCTTTCCCCCTGTTTATACTTATTCAATGAACACATAATAACAGTCACGGAATCGGCTCATCAGAATGATCCTATATCTAAATTTTGAACGAAAACTGTTAATTTTGCATGAAAATCCCGTTTCTATCAATTAAGGGGGGGTGGGCATGAGCCCCCCGTTCCCCCTGTTTATACTTATTCAATGAACACCTAATAACAGTCACGGAATCGCCTCATCAGAATGACCCTATATCTAAATTTTGAACGAAAACTGTTAATTCTGCATGGAAATCCCGTTTATATCAATTAAGGGGAGGGGCATGAGCCCCCCGTTCCCCCTCTTATACATATCGAATGAACTCCAAAAACTAATCAGGGAAGCGCCTTATCAGGATATACCTATATACAAAATTTCAAATGGATCCGATATTTTTATCATGAGTTATCGCGTTACGCACGAACGAACATACGAACGTACATTAGGGTGGGCCGAAAATGCACTTTTGCACAAACTTTCGAAATCGATGAGGCTTGGGGGCGGAAAAGTTGTGTATTGGGTTGCTCAGTAACCATGTAAAAATTTTTTGAAATCGAACAATATCTTCAGGTGGCGCCGGCGCCTTAAAAATTTGAAATTTTGACTAAAACAGACCTTTTTCTTCTAAAAACACGATTTTTGGCATTTTCGAAATAGATTACGCTCTAGTGCGGAAAAGTTGTGTATTGGGTTGCTCAGTAAACATGTAAAATTTTTTTGAAATCGAACAATATCTTCAGGTGGCGCCGGCGCCTTAAAAATTTGAAATTTTGACTAAAACAGACCTTTTTCTTCTAAAAACACGATTTTTTGCATTTTCGAAATAGATTACGCTCTAGTGCGGAAAAGTTGTGTATTGGGTTGCTCAGTAAACATGTAAATTTTTTTAAAAATCAAACAATATCTTCAGGTGTCGCCGGCGCCTTAAAATCGGAGATTTTATTCAAAACAGACATATATTTTCATGAAAAGAGAATTCCTTATCGGTTTTCTATTTCACCCCCCTTCTTCTACTAAATGAAATGCTCTCGCATCTGCAGTCCACGTGACAGTTCACGTGACCCTCAGTGGTGCAGGATTGTCTCTTACATTCCTTATCAGTTTTCTATTCCACCCCCCCCCCCCTTCTTCTACTAAATGAAATGCTCTCGCACCTGCAGTCCACGTGACAGTGATAATATGCAATACACAGTTATCGTTTAGTTCAGTCTAGTACAGAAGCAATCAATAAGCTTACTTTATGTCGTTTGTTCATCGAAGAGCAGTCTCTTTAGATATTTAAATGTCATTAACTAGTTAGTTATAGTTATACTTTTGTCACAATGGCCGGTTGTCATTCAACTAGAAAAGTTACAGATTGTTTTGCTTTTGGTTTGCCAGAAGAGCTGAAACCTAACGTCTTACCAACTTACAGTCAAGTTATGAAATTTTACTTCCTTATAAGAGAACAAGTGAAATCTTCAAATCACGGCAAAGATCCAGCTTTTACTGACATTGCCAATGTTGTTGCTGAGAGGGTAGCTGATTTGTGGAAGAAGTCCTCGATTCCTACTATTTCTCATTGCAGAATTGTGCGCATCCTTAAATCATATCATGCTAAGTATAAAAATATCCTGAAAAGTATAAACAAGTCTACGGAATCCTATAGGAACAAAGTAAAGGAATTTTTGGAAGACGCCGAGAAAACTCTCTTTGACATTGCCACATGCAAATGTCATTCCTTTAAAGCATGCTGCTGTGAAAAGGATAGAAAAGTGCCACATTTAGAACAACCATTTTTGATTGATCAACGAACCGTCAGAAAAATGATTATCGGGGGCATTGATTTAAAAGTAACTGAGAAGCTGCTCCGAAAGCAAAATAGGCAATCCAAGACAGTGTTGAAAGCTGCTACAAGTGAACAGCAGTTCCAAACACCAAAGTCTATGTTCGAGTCGCCTGAGTTCGAGGATTGTGAGAACGAAGAATTTGAATATGAAACGCGTAATGATGAAGAATACACTCCTCCTAGATCCAGAGAGAACCATTCCAGAAAAACGAAAAGAGAGACCAAGGTAATCAGCCAGATGAGGATAAAACTGCCAACCACAGCACTCGCCTGCGATAGTGCTGGGATTGGAGACAGGCCTGCAGCGAAAATTATTTCTGCAGTTCTTGAAGACGTCGGAATGATTTCTGATAATAATCGTTCCAAAGTTACAGATAAAAATAAAATAAGAAGAGAGAGAAAGAGAAAACGAAGGGAACTACAATGTAAAGGAAAACCAGAAGAGCTTCAAGCCCTCTTTTTTGACGGACGAAAAGATAAAACTTTAGCAGATCAAATCAAGGGAAACAAAAAGCACAGGACAACGGTTATTGAAGAACATGTAGTTTTAATACAAGAACCTGGATCTGAATATATCGGCCATGTTTCTCCAGCTAGTGGTTCTGCAAAATCTATTAAGAGCAGCATCGCTGAATATCTTTTACAGAATGATATCAACACTGAAAATCTTTTGGCAGTTGGCTGCGATGGGACACCCGTTAACACAGGTTGCAAGACTGGAGTTATACGTCTCATAGAAGAAGATGTTGGTAGACCTCTTCAATGGCTCATATGCATGTTACACGCAAATGAGTTACCGTTGCGGCATCTTCTAAAAAAGCTAGACGGTCAAACAAGTGGTCCTGAAACCTTTTCTGGTCCAATAGGAAAAGATCTCGAAACCTGTGAGCTGAAACCGGTAGTCAATTTCAAAAAGGTTGATGTCGTAGAGTTAGTAGCAATATCAGAAGAGCTTCGAAAAGATCTGAGTACAGATCAACGATACATGCTGCAAATTTATGAAGCTGTAACATCAGGTTACTGCTCTGTTGCCCTAGCAGAGAAAAAACCAGGAAAGCTAGCGCACTCCCGTTGGCTAACGGCAGCATGTCGAGTTTTGCGCCTGTACATTTCAGTTACAAATGTTTCAGCAGAACTGAAAACCTTAGTAGAGTTTATAATTAAAGTGTATGTGCCGATGTGGTTTGATATAAAATCCAAACCGCATAGCAAAGATGGTGCTAGACACTTATGGAAGATGGTTAGCTTGTCACGTTATCTCCCAGATGACTTGAAGACTGTCGTGGATGGCGTAATAAGCCGAAATGCTTTTTTTGCGCATCCTGAAAATATTCTTCTTTCGATGCTTACGGATGAACGAAATTACATCCGACTACTTGCAATACGAAGAATTTTAAAAGCCAGGGAAAATAAACAAGAAGGTATCCGGCGGTTCACTGTTCCTGTAATAAAATTCGAAGCAAAAGATTATACGGACCTAATTGATTGGCACCAATCAGTTGTTACGGAGCCACCAATGCTTCGTGCAATCAGCAATGAAGATTTCCGAAATATTCTAAAGGAGAAAATATCTTTACTAGAAATAAAAGAGTTTCCATGTCACAGCCAAGCAGTGGAGAGGGCAATAAAAATAGTGACAAATGCTTCAGCTTCTGTGATGGGACAAATCGAAAGGGATGGCCTTATAAGGGCGAAATTAGAATCACAAAGAATAATTCCTTCATTTGAAAGCAAGACGAAATACAAAAAAGGCCAAGTAGATCAGGCAACAGAAAAGTGAAATATTTAATAAAATCTCAGTGTCCATTATATGGTTGGGTGGTTGGGAGGGCACGGGTGGAACTTGATATGCAGCCACCTCCTCGTGGTGAGTTCTGGGTTATGTCAGTGAATTTCCTCTGAGATAAGCAAAGAGCTGCATTGCTTCATGTTTGTTTGCTTACTTGGCACACATGACAGCAGTAAAAGATGAATCTAATTATTATTTATGTGTTTATTGACCTTTCCTTTTTTTCTGCTGAACAAACCGAATTTTAAAGGCTCAGGCTCCACCTGAAGATATTGTTTGATTTAAAAAAAAAACTTACACGGCTACTTAGCAACTCAATACTAAACATTTCTGCACTAGAGCGTTATCTATTTCGAAAATGCAAAAAATCGTGTTTTTAGAAAAAAAGGTCTGTTTTAGTCAAAATTCCAAATTTTTAAGGCGCCGGCGCCACCTGAAGATATTGTTCGATTTCAAAAAAAATTTACATGTTTACTGAGCAACCCAATACACAACTTTTCCGCACTAGAGCGTAATCTATTTCGAAAATGCAAAAAATCGTGTTTTTAGAAGAAAAAGGTCTGTTTTAGTCAAAATTTCAAATTTTTAAGGCGCCGGCGCCACCTGAAGATATTGTTCGATTTCAAAAAATTTTTACTTGGTTACTGAGCAACACAATGCACAACTTTTCCGCCCCCAAGCCTCATCGATTTCGAAAGTTTGTGCAAAAGTGCATTTTCGGCCCACCCTAACGTACATACAGAACGGACGGGCACATAAGCTCTCAGGCTATGATAGCCTGTGAGCTAAAAAAATAGAATGGAGTCTTTTGAGTCACTGTCAGCGGTGCTGATTACGCTGGCCGGAAATCGCATTGAACATGTCGCGCATTCGTGTATGCCTCATGCTTATACTATGCGTGTTCGTGTGTCGCTGGCCGTGATTTCGTAATTGAACAGCTCAGAAAATTTGTGAATGTAATTTTTAAAAATAATTATGTATACTTGTTAAATGCTGCTAATAAGGTGGGATGATTATAAAAAAAAAAAAAAAAAAAAAAAAAAAAAACTATCCCGACATTAGGGCTTCTAACTATCATACCATTCACAAAAACTGGATGAAATTTTGATGTATGCGCTCAAGAATGATATGGAAAACAACAGTGTCACTCAAACAGTTACGGTTACAGTGAGAAAATTTCGAAAAAATCAAATGGCAACAGCTAGTTTTTTGTATTGGAATGTGACATCTACATTGTGAAAAACCCCATATAGCGTTGGAACGGCAACTGCAGCATGAAAATCAGCGGCGGTAGATAGGCCAAAAGTGAGGACAACCGAGAAGGACAGAGAAGCAGCATAAAATAAAGCATTTTATTACGTTTCAAAAATTTTACACATGACCTCCTTTACACAGGATGAGATTTTACATGCGGCAGATGGTGGATAGTACTACAGTACGTACCACGGCAATAGAAATCTCTTGAATCGCAGTTCTGTTGGCATCTTTCAAATCAGATGCAGTTTGAGGACGAAACTGCTACACTTTAGATTTCAGATATCCCCACAGGCAGAAATCCATTGGTGTCAGATCAGGAGATCTTGGTGGCCACGGAAATGGTTGTTAGCACCAAACTGTTGACTTAAGACCGTTTGACCGAAGACTCGACATTTGGAGGAGCTCAATCTTGCATTAACACAACTTCAGATCTAGCATTTTGCCTTTGCAATGCGGGAATCGCGTAACGAGTTAACATGTCCAGATAGAGATTACTTGTTACTGTACACGTTTGCAGATTACCGGCAATAACCTCTTCAAAAAAGTAAGGGCCGAGGATGAACGTACTCATTATACCACACCACACGGTCACTTTTTCCTCGTGTAATTGACGGGCAAGCACATCATGTAGATTATTCCCTTCCCAGTGCACACAATTTTTGAATTCACGTTACCAGTTAACGAAAAATGCGCCTCATCTGTCCACAGAATGCGTAAAGGCTAGCTGCTATCTTCATCGTACCGGATAAGGAATTGTTTTGCAAAATACAGCCGTAATTGATAGTCTCGTGCTTCCAACATCTGCACACGCTGGAATCGATACGGAAACATGTTTAGAACAGAGCGCAGAATCTTGCGTACAGATGAATTCAGCATATTCAGAACCCGCGTAACACCGCGTGCAGTTGCGGGACGAACTGTGCTTATCGTTTGATGAACTTCTGCAACAGCTTCCACAGGAACGGAAGATCGTACAGACTGAGGCCGATCGCATGTGCAACCAGTTTCTTCAAATTTAAGAATCAAGTCCCGTACAACTTTGACAGTGCACGGGGCTCGCCGTAATCCATGGTTGCGGCGGTAAACACGCAATGTCTCTGCGGCATTTTGTCTATTCAGGTAATAAATCTTTACGATTTCTCTACGTTCTTTCCCCGAAAGCGGCGTCTTGTTTGGAATAGCAGAAGGCAACATACGCGGCTCGCATTTCGCAGTGCCTTTTCTTTCACCTAGCGTAACGACGTCAATCATGACTGTGTCTTACGTAAAGAAATTTGCGTTTCTTGGTTTCTTCTTCTCGTTTTGTGGAAAACAAATCAGGCTGGGATATCAGCCAAAGAAACGGTGTGATGTGTTACGTAAATGAAACGAACATTAATGTTCTGGTGCACGGCAAAGTCCTTTTTACTTTTCCCTTGCCTAGTTCCGGTGATTTTCATGCTACAGTTGCCATTTCAACGCTATTTAGGATTTTTCACAATAAAGATCACATTCCAATACAAAAAATTGGGTGTTGCCATTTGATTTTTTCGAAATTTTCTTTATACAGTAGAACCTCCATAAGTTGACCACCCAAGGGACTGGAATTAAGTGGTCAACATACGGAGGTAGTCAACTTAAGGAATTTTTAGAAAATATTTAGTACAAAATTAGAAAAAATTTAGTAATTAATTTTTAGTATTTTTTAAGTAAAAATGTAGAAAAAAATTACTATTTAATTATTTTTATTTTTACCGATAATACAGCACATTTTTACAATTTTTGAATGAATAATTCTATTTCGTTTGAGTTCCCTTTTTGTTCATTAGTTAACTGCAACAATCACTTTCACGGTTTAAAAGTATATTAAGCATGTTTAGGCATTTTCCACAGCGAAATATTTAAGTTGCTCCATCATCTTCCTTCAGAGATGGATACTTTTCAGTTTCGTCGGCCTTGGATCATCATCCTCTTCCCCGTCCATTTTGTATCTTAGAGGCCTCGCTGTGCTTAATTGCAAAGAGTATCTCATTAAAGATTGCTTCTGAGTCTGGTTTAGCAAATGTTACTAACTCATCGTCCATGGTAACATAATCTTCAAAATCAATTTCGTCAAAAACTGGCAAGGAAGATAGAGGAAACTAACCACCTTGCACCAATGCCGTAGCTTAACAAATCCAACTTTCTTGAAGCAGTCCTTAGTCGTGGTTTGCGCAGCTTTATTTTAAGCAGAAATAATCATAGGAACAGCATTTAACCCTTGGCACTCCGTTGTCTCCGTTGCGGAAACATCATCTTTCCTTCCAAAATTTGTTTTCGGCACCAGTAATAAAGGAAAATTAAATTTTCATTATTTAATCAGAGAATTTTTGAAATTGTCTACTTCAAGGAAAGTTCTTTTAAAAAAGTGGTGCTAATCGAATAAAATATGTGTAAGAGGCACCGGAGAGTCGAAGCGTTAAAGCGTTTACTGAGGCTGCTGTTGACGATGCAAAATGCAGAAGGACCACATGTGTTTGCTTTCATGATCACCATTCCAGAAGTTGAGCGCTTTATTGCTTTTTGAGGCACTCAATAATGCCTTGGTTTAAAGGTTGTGTTTTCGAAGTTGTGTTTGGTGGCAAAACTTTTAGTTTCATATTTGTCAGATTTTTCAGTTTCCGATGGCGGTAGTTGTCTATGATGAGCAGAATAGACTGCATTTTTTCCTCATTTCTGAGTCAATTCCTTTAAACCATTCTTCGAACAAAGCACTGGTCATCAAAGCAAATGTATTCGCTCCCCAGAAAAAAAAAAAAAAAAAAAAAAAAAAAAAAGCCTGGAAGGTTGTCAGATTTTACATTTTTAATTGTACGAGTTTTTGCAAATTTGCCGATCACCGCATGCTTCAATTTTTCACCAGTCATACTAGCACTTACAATTACATTAAAATGCAATTTTGAAAGTTTTCTTCTTTTGCAAGTGTCAACCTTAATTACTAGACTTCTATCAAGCATTGCTTTAAAAAAGAGATCACACTCATCAGCATTAAAGATATCCTCATCTTTAACACCTTTAGAAAACATTGCAAAATTTTCAACAAACTTCTCCACCACTTCAACTAAAACCTCATTCGATTCCTCACAGAAAACGTTTTCATAAATCTCATATCGTAGTTTTTATATTTCAAGCCAATCTGCTCACGCTTGGAAGTCCATTATTTCAAATTCTTTTAGAAATTTTTTCCTACACCCTAAAGCATCTTTACTAATATTCTTGCATTGATTGATCTCATCATTTTAAACCAATGAAACGTGGCTTTGTTCTTAGCGTCGAGACGCGTTCTTCTGCACTTTTTATGGAGTCTCCTGTTTGAAAAGAATAATTTCCAAATATTCTTCCTGGCGTTTAATAATGTTGCATACAGTTGTCTTACCAACATCAAATTTTTCCAATGTCTCTCTTTGGGTGCAGCTTTCCAGAAAATTAAGACGTTTTTCAACTTTCTCCTTTAACTTAAGTTCTTTTGCAGCTTTTCTTTGCGCCATCTATACTAATAAAATCCGTGCTCCTCCGTCTGTCTGTCTGTCTGCTTGAAGCCGATTACAGTTCGCAACGCGGGCGAGTTGGAAGTCGCGAGAGGTGTCTTTCGATTCGAAAAATTCCGGGAAAGTCATTTCGGGAATTTTCGAGACCGCGGTACCAAAATTAAAAAAGTTATGAATTAAAAACCGGTCGGGAATCGGAACGGAAAACGTCTAATTTCCCAAACGGAGCTCTCAGGCAGAACACTGCGCCACCTTGCGGTGAACGACAAGAACTTTTCCCCTTTGGCTAAAAGAAGAAGCAGTCGAAAACCGCTTTTTCTCCCGTCATTTTGTCAAAGAATGTATAACAGAAAAAGAACTAATTGGTAAAAAATGTTAAACACGGTTTAATTAATATAATAAGTACAACTATTTAAGCACAGCAAGATATGTTCACTAAGAGGTAATCGTGTTGCTAATTAATATATTGAGGATCTCAGATGTAACTGGCTGTTCATATATTTATTCTGTATGTGAGTATTAATCATTGTAGCTCATTTTCATACTTTTTCTTTTTGGTAGCATACACGAATATTGTGTAACCTAAGATTTACGCGATTAATACTAATTTCTGTTAGTACAAACGGAAAACGAGCTGCCAAAATTATTTGTTAGTTATGTTGTTTGTGATATTAATGAAATTACTTATTTTTTTTTTAATAGCAGTCTTTTGCAGTTTTTAATACCGAAACTTTTTTTTGCGCGTTTTTTCTTAAACCATCATGCAGACAGTTTTTAAAGTAGAAAAAAACTGATTACATATTCAGAATCTGCGTAAAAGTCTGCTTCTGATAAACCAAAAAATACGAGAAAATGTCTTATGGGCGCGCAGCGCCAACCGTGCAAAACCAAATTTTTTTAACGGGACTATGGCGACCATGGCGCATTGCGCCGGTGGGCGCGTAGCGCCCACTGTGCCAAATCACATATTTTTAACGGGATAATGGGCGCATAACAACCATATCTCTTTAATTTACTTATTTTTGTACTTGAGGATTCGAACACCAAGATTTGCTTATTAAATGAATTTTTTTTTGTTTATTATATATTGCTTAATGTCGAGGTTCGTTTGGAAAAAGTGGCCCAGCTAGCGGGCGTAGCTCGCTAGTTTATAATGAAAATTCGCAAATAAATGACCGGTTCCACAAACACACAACATCCAGAAATAAAGAACGGAATGTGTTACGCACGGGAATGATACACGTTGCTTTCCAATTCTGTATATATTGTTACACCGCTACACCCATTCCCTACTCACATAACATTTTTCGATATATTCAAGGAATTCTGCTGTTTACCTCCCATTGAAGTGAACAATGAATGGAGCTCTAGAGTACTAGACGTGAAAATTGAATCGAGCACCACTAAGGGGACGAGTGTTCCTGAGATAACTCGAATGATTGATAAAAAAAATTCTGGAAACCGGATGGAGAATTAACAAAAGAGAAAACAAATACAAGAAGACATCGATGGTCAAGTTACAGAATACAAAACCTACTAAAAAGTGGTCAACATACAACTTACGGTCAACATAGAGAAATAAATCTCCATTGAAAATGTGTTGTGACCTTTCAAACTAATAAATTTCGGTCAACATACAGAGATGGTCAACTTAGAGAGGTGGTCAACTTTGGAGGTTTTACTGTATAACCGTAACTATTTGAGTGACGCTGATGTTTTCCATATCATTCTTGAGCGCATACCTAAAACTACCTTTTGCCAAAATTGCAGTCAGTTTCTGTGAATTGTATAATAGTTAGGGGCCCAAATGTCGGGATAGTTTTTTTTTTTTTTTTTTTTTATAATCACCCTGTGCATATACGTAATAACATAATTAATAATAATTGCAAACAACATTAAATTGTTAGCATTACTTAAAATTATTTAAAGAAAAAAATAAATTGAATACAATATTATGCCAGAATTGGTCCGCGGGCTTCTCTGTTTCAAAATTTCTCACATCGAATTAGCCGTAGTTTCTTTGAATTAGCCGGACATGGACTTCGTTTTTTTCGGTAGACCCGGGCCGGACCAAGTCTGTGTAGGTCTGCTAGTGCTATAGGTCTGTGTTAAAGACTGGGCGGCGGCAACACAGACAATCACCTCATCGAATTCACGGCTGAAATTCCAGAATTAATTAAAACTCGATTCAAGTACTAAAATGCAATCTGTTTGCCATGTTATATATTGATGAAAAATACCCGAAAACCTGATTTTAGCGGAATATTATTGTGTTTTCCTGCTCCCAGTTCTCCATGTTTCCATACCTTTGGGTGCAGGTAAACACAATGCTAAATCTACGAGTAAACCACTAAAATCGGGTTTTCGGATTCTTTCCACCAAGATATGACTTGGTGGACCGATTGCGTTTTAATATTTGAAGCTAGTTTTAATTAACTCTGGAATTTCAGCTATGATCTCGATGAGTTGATTGTCTGTGCTGCCGCCTCCCGGTCACTCAGTGCAACTTTATTATGCAGATTGCATTAGTTTGTTGAAAGTTGTGATTTCTTTCCTTACGGAATCTGTCTAAAAGCATGTGTGAAAATATCAGATTTCTGGGATAAACAAAGAGTCTATTGTTGGAAGTCTTTAAAACAATAAAGGCGCCAGTCATTAGGCATTTAAAACAGAGCTCATTTCATTTAATTTTTGAAGTTTATTTTCTTGCCTCTATAATCTCCTTCTCTACTCTCAGTTAAGTTGTGTGGCTGATTCGTAGGTGGAGTTAAAATCCCAGATTAATATCCATATTGCTGACCTTGATTGTTGTTACTTGTATAGTTCTGTCATTCATACTTGTTTGGGTTAGCGAGAGACGCTTCATTTCTCCAGATTGATTTCCTACCCTTACACTCACTGTTTTTATATTTAGATGCATTATAAATTAAGCTATTATTCGTGTAATTTTTATGATTTATTTATTGTGTTTCAATTGTGGGCTGACATCCTCTGTTCCTATAATATTCGTTTAAGATAGTATATTCAAATGAGCCGTTTTTACTTTCTTCTAATTAATAAGAAAATATTGGATTCGTGAAAATTCGCGACTTCCAGATTCCATCGGATTTACACGTTTTAGGGGTCAGGGGTTTCGAGAAACATGTTTTTACAAAATGCCCGAATGCGACTCGGTGATACAAATTTTGTAGGCGCTCTTAAGAAATAATTCACTGAATTTAGTAAAAAATTATGGGCGCTCTTAAGAAATAATTCACGGAATTTAGTAAAAAATTATGTTCATTTATCCCCTTATATACACCTTATATATACCCCTTACTTGAGCTAATTTGTTTTTTATGTAAATCGCCCAACAGGTGACTCTGCTATGCTGAATTTTTCACGATTTCCACAATAACTATCTCAAGAACTAATGCACATATTTTTATCAAACTTCAGATTTCGTTAGTCCTTGATATAAATTGGTGCCGATTACTTTTGGGGATAAATCGCCCGACAGGTGGTCCGCCGTTATTCTGTCTTAAGAACAATGTACGGATTTTCATCAAACCTCAAGATTCACTTAGATGTTGGTATAAGTTATTGCTGATTATTTGTCAGTGTAAATCCCCCAACAAGTGGCGTTGCTATGTTGCACAATAAATAAATAAATAAATAAATAAATAAAATAAATAAAGTGCAAAAGATAAATTAATTTATCAGATTCGGCTAAAATTGAAACATTAAACAAAATTACTGTGCAAAAGTTTTGCTACAACAAAATGCTCAAAATGCGATGCATTTATGATGTTCATGTTATGATGCTGAGTACTTTGTTTTATTTTAAAAAACTGTGTGATAATAAAGCTACATCAATTGGTTCCCATATATGCATAACAAGATTAAAAAAAAAAAAAATGCTTCTTTCAAAGAAAAATTTTCTCATTCAAGAAAGTTCTGAAATGATACTTACTGTTACTCAGGGTTGTTTGGTTTAAACCATGCTGGTTTAAACCGTGGTTTAAACCATGGTTTAAACCAAGTGGTTTTTTTAAAAAAACCATGCTGGTTTTTTTTAATTTGGTTTTTTTCCCTTTTCCCTAATGTTTTCATTTATTTTACACATTATTAAAATGTGCAAAATCAAAGTTATGGAGTAGCTACAAGCAAAGCTAAAGACAAATTAAATTTTTAAAGTGACAAACATCTTTAATCAATCTAATTTTTCTTACTAGCTATAAATTGACATAGCAAAATATTTTTCTACAGTGAACTGTGGAGGATTAAAAAAAAGTAGTTAGTTTTAATTCTTTTTTAAACCTTTTATTTTTTAAAAAATGCAAAAGTGGCATATGCCAGCCAAAAATGCAATTTTACTGCTTAGATAGCTTGATTATGATTTACTAAGGATTGCATCATGCATCAATGCATCAATAATGACATAATCATAAGTCATTCTTTCCATTGGTTACTCTTGTTCTGTATGCTAATGAATGATTGGCTATGAATTTCCTCTGTTCCATAGCTATTGGTTTTAGTAAGCTTGTTTTTCTTGGATTGGATTTGCAGTTTTTACATTATTTTTTTCTGTTTCTAGTTACTTTGTACTGTATTTTATTTTAAGAAAGCTACTTATATATATATTGAAATAAAAGAATGTCTAAAACTAGAAGAAAGGAAAATATAATCTGGTTTTCATTCGTGGGAATAAGAAATACATCAAAAACATGTTTAAGAGCCAAATGTAAAAATTGCATGCAATGTAAATGCTGTCAAATTAGCTCTTCCTTATAATACTAGGTGTGATTCATTTTCAGATGCTTTAGATGTTTACCTTAAAAACTGCCCCACTTTACTTAAAATTTGTGTAGAAAATAGGAATGTTATTGATAAAAAATTCAAAAGCTCGTATCTGTCTAATTTTTATTTTAAAAGAAATGTTGAAGATATGTTTAAACTGTTAAATTCTATTGCAGTTGCCCTGGATAATATCTAAAGTAATAAGTTCCATTACTAATGCAGTTTATAATTGGGCAGGTCTTCAAAAAATATTAAGAGAAAAAAAATGTAAATAAAGAAGTCCCATAGTTTTTTAGTCCAGGTATAAAATAGCCCTAACACCCATGCCCTTTTAGGTATACATGCTTGAACTACAATACAGTCAAAGTGAACTATGTGAACAAGAAAAAAAGGATACATTAAATTTTACAAAACAAAAATATCCATGTAACTCGATGCTTGCACAGATAATAAAATTTAATGCTAAATCTTCACCTTTTGAAGAACAAAGAAACAGAAAAAATAAAGTTTGTATTTAAAAAATAATAATAATAATAATTTTTCTAAGCCTATGTCTCAATTTGTGTAAGCATTACATTCGTTGATGTATCAAGTAAGTCAATACACATGTATTTTTTAGCATTAATAAAATGCATATTGATATTTTTTAAGTAAATATATGTAGTAAGAGATTAATAATCATTTGTTGATGTTAATACTGTAAATAATTTCTAAATTATGCACAAGAAAATGTTTTCTATTTCAGCTTATTTCTGTTAATTTAGTAAAATATGTTTGTTTGCCCTTTACTATGTTCTTCATTATCAACCTGCATATAATTATTTCTTAAATTATTATCTAAAAGGTTTATATAAGTATACTAATAAATTAATAGTTTTTTTTTTTTCACACAATGAATATTTCCCTATAGAAACCTAAACTTATAAGATAATTTAATTATAAATTTTTATGCTTTAGTTATTTAATTATAAAAAAAATAAATACTAATGTGAATGTTTAACATTAATTAACTATTAATTACAAAAAATCCTCATGACTTTCTAAAACTCAAGTTATTTTTCTTGCAAATGCTATTTAAATAATGATTTGAAAAAAACCCGGTTTAAACCAAAAAAACCTGGTTTAAACCAAAAAAACCCGGTTTTTTGGTTTTTTCAAAAAAACCGGTTTTTATACCAACCCTGCTGTTACTATACGATTTCTATAAATTTTATGGCAGTATTTCTCAAAAGGTGTTCCATAATAGCATTGTGGAAGCCCCAAGCGCGAATATCGAGGGAGCGCCAAATTTATATTACCAATTTTTTTTAAATTAAATAAATAAATAATACATGTATACAAATTGGATTTTTTGGTGACAAAAAATTACATTCTCAAAATAGTGTTGGAATTCAAAAATGGTTGCAAACTGTTATACTGAGCTGTTAGGTACATTTTTTACACCTATGTGTCAGGATCTGATAGCACCTGTGCTAAAGAATGTAATGTCTACTCTTTCTCTATTTGAATATTTTTTATTGTATGGTTGTGTACAAAATTTCCAAGGTGACATTCCTTCTTTGTGAAAAGGGGAATTGCCAGATAATCCTTTACAGGTGGGGTGTTAGAGAAAAGAGATAGCTAAGAGACATGTCCACCTGTCAGTGAAGTATGCGGATGGTGAACAGATTAGCAGCATGTCACTAAGCAAGAAAAGAATGGAATATGTGTCCAATGAGGAGGCTCCAAAGGGGTTTATGTGGGGGAAAGCAGTGATTTGGAGAGGGCAAGTTTGCTTCAGATGATTGATTCGGTGCCTAGGTTTCGTACCTAGAGGTTGCTCTGTGTGGAAGAGCGTAAAGTGTGCGTTTTCTGGTGTGCAAAGGACACAGAAGTCCTGGTGTTTAGTGCTCTGGGCTAAGAAGTGCAGGCCCAGTATACTTGTGTTGGGAGACTCAAGGTTGAGCTCTAAAAAAGTGAATTTAACGTGTATTGAGTGTGAGGTGGAAAGTGTAATTGGAATAGTACACAACCAATCTTTACGGTATCTAATTTAATGTTGAACCGGATCACCTATATCCGAGTTGTAGTTGTATATATTTGTAAATAGCGTATTTTGTGTGTACACATATTCTTAATAAACTGATAATTCGGTTACTAGCGTAAGTCTTCATTTACACCAATCTCACAGTGGGTGACCGATATCACCTAGTAATATCGGTGGTGGCAGCTATATCTACCACGGACATTCTTCAAAGTTGTGTGGACTGAGGGGAACGTCCGACAAATTGTTGGCAACGTCGGGATAGAATCGCCTGAAACCAGTGACCAGCGAGCCGTGTTGCAGTCTGTTAATGCCGGAGTATCCAGTGGAATTCTTGTGTGGTCGTGCCATATCGTCGAAGGTGTGTAAAGTGTCGTGCCGTATCGTCGAGTATGTGCTAAAGTATCGTGCCGGGTCGTCGACTGTATGCTAAAGTGTCGTGCCGTATCGTCGAATGTGTCCTAAAGTATCGTGCCGGGTCGTCGACTGTATGCTAAAGTGTCGTGCCGTATCGTCGAATGTGTCCTAAAGTATCGTGCCATATCGTCTAGTGTGGACTAAAGTGTTGTGCGTGTCTTTATTAGAAAGAACTAAACTGAACTGTTGTGCCATATTACCGCTACATCGTGGAACTACCTGTGATTAGAAAAGTACCCCAACAAAGAAAGTATAAGGTAAGGTGTTTTGATCACATCTTTCTACTGACATCTTGAACCAAAATTTGTTGTTGTATAATTAATAGTAATTTGAGTAAATTGTCTATATTATTTATGTGTTTTATCAATACTTCCTACCTATGAAGTGTCCATAACCATATTTAAGGAAAGGTCATAATAACTTGAGCTAGTATTGATTGTCTATAATTTTTTTTTTACTAATTGTGGTAATAGTAGTTGGAAGGAATAATTAAATTTACTTAAAGTTAAATTATTGTTAAAGTAATATTTAAATGAAGCAACATTTTTTTAAGTTTGAAGAGTGTATAATAATATTTGCTTAGGATTTTAATTGGCCAGTAGTAGAGAAAAAAAAAAAAAAAAAAAGCCCATAACCATAGTGAAAAAAAAAAGGCCCAAAAGAGAGCCATAGTGAAAAAAAAAAAGGTTCAAAAGAGAGCCATAGTGAGGAAAAATAAAAGTAAAGATTTTCAGTGTATTTGTTTTAAGTGTAAGAACCAGTATTGAGTTCGGAAATATTTTAATGAGGATAATTGTAGAAATTTATATAGGCATGTTTTACAATTTTTCTTTATGTGGATTTTATTGATTGACACCAATACTTCTATTCAATTTCAACGTATCAGTATTATTATATAAATTGTATGTTGTTATCTAAGTGTATATATTGGAATCTATATTGCAT
Source organism: Maratus speculifer (assembly GCA_964019185.1). Taxonomy (NCBI): domain Eukaryota; kingdom Metazoa; phylum Arthropoda; class Arachnida; order Araneae; family Salticidae; genus Maratus; species Maratus speculifer. The sequence goes on from OZ025291.1 coordinate 135,168,285, forward strand.
AGTAGTTAAATCGAATTATTGTTTTACCCTTTTGTTTTATTGGAAGTATATTGTGTGATATCAATGGTTGAGGAAAATTAGAGTATTTAGTAGGTTAATTAGAAATTAAATGCATCGATTATCTGAAGGGTATTAATTAGTAAAATAAGTGGAGATGTATCTGTACTAAGTTAAAAATTTAGGAAATATTAATTTGGTAGGTTTAACTATTCTTGTGGGGTGGTAATAACAATCGGTGAAGGTATGGCTTTCTTATTGAAACTAAAAAAGGTTGATCTTCAGGGGATAGCCGAAGAGTTGGGTGTTGAATTCGCGGAAGATGATACCAGAATTCAGCTTAAGAAAAAGATAATGGACAGTGATGAGTACGACGAGGAGGTTATTAAGGAATTATCTGACGCTATTGTTGCAGAACGATTAGAACAGGAAAAATTAGAACGCGAAAAGTTAGAAAAACAGGAAAAATTAGACCGCGAAAAGTTAGAAAAACAGGAAAGGTTAGAGCGTGAAGAAAAACAGGAAAAATTAGAAAGAGAAGAAAGGGTTGAAAAATTAAGGATGGAACATGAATTAGAAATGGAGAGATTAAGGATTCAAGGATCGGCAAATAATTCTAATGTCTCTAGGAAATCTAATAATGAAAGTAATATAGAAAAATTGATCAAAAGTGTTAAAACTCTATCTATCAAAGTACCAGAAGGGACTGAGGGATGGAATTTATTTTTCAACAGCTTAGAAAGGGCATTCAAAACTATAAATGTACCGGAAAACCAGCAGGCCGAAATTCTACTAAATATGTTAGGAGATAAGGCGGATAATTTGTTAATTTATACCACTACGGAACAAATGGAGAATTATGAGGAGTTAAAGGAGTTAGTTCTAAGGGAACATGAGCCGACACCGAAGACATGTTTGGAAAATTTTAAGAAGGCTAAGAGAAACCAGAATGAAACTCATGTATTATTTGTATCGCGTTTAATAGCGACATGGGAAAATTATTGTAAGATTAGAGGTGCCGACTCTTATGAAAAGGTCAACCAGTTAATAGTTACGGATAAATTAGCAAGTACGTTAGATGAGGATACCGCGTCATATATTGGGTTAACTCATCAAGATAAATGGTTAAAAGTTTCTAAAATTGCTAGAGAATGTGACCATTATTTTGACCATAAAAATAAATCTTATGCAGTTACGTATAAAAGTTTTAAAGGTAAAGATAAGCACGTAAACAATGAAAAAATGAGACCGAGGGATGATAACAAAGTTAGTAATAATTGGAGGCCAAACGGGAGTAATGAGGCTAATTCTATTTCGGATAGGAAAATAGATTTTAAGAAGCCTAGTAATGCTTCAGCTCCTAAATGCTTTAAATGTGGTTTGAGAGGTCATTACCAACGTTTTTGTAATAAAGTGGTTAATGAGGGAAATAATGGTAATAAAGGGCGAGATCCGAAAGCGGGTGTGCATAAGATTGTGGTAAAAGAAAACAAAGAGTTACCTAATGGAGCTATTATGGCGAGAATATCGGCAAAGGCCGAACAGAGAACTAACGTTATTGGTGAGAAATTAAATAAACTTGAGAAAATTGAAGTTAGTGTGAATGGGCAAAAAGCAAAGGGATTGGTTGATTCTGGATGTGAAATTAGTGTTGTTCATAAAGATTTGGTACCGGAAGAGAAATTAAAAGGAGCGGGTAGTATTTATTTACAAGGGTTATTCGGTGAAGCAGTTAAATCGCCGTTGGTTAAACTACCGTTAGCTATTCCGCAATTCGGACAAACTAATATAATTCATCAGGAAGTACTTTGCGCAGTGACTGATAATATTAATGAGCAAGTAATTTTACATCCCGAAGTGATTAACGAGTTGTCAGGTGTCAACCGTGAGGAGCCATTGCTAGAGGCCCAAGAATTAGAAAGTTCAGAAATTATTATTGATAATTCGGAAGTTATTGATAACTTGAATGAAAACGAAGGTATGAATAAAGATAGTTGTAATGTTTACGCAATAGAAGCGAGTTCGCAAAATGTACAAAGTCAGAATCCAGAAAAAACGGAAGTGGAGAAAGGTAATAAAGCTATCGTTAGCAATTCAGATATGTTTAAGAAATCCCAATTAGATTGTAAAGAGTTAGGGAAAGCTTGGGAATTAGCTAAAATGGATAAGGGGGATTATTATATTGTAAATGGCTTATTATATCACAAAGAGAAATTGTTAGGCGAGACTATAGCGCAATTAGTAGTACCCAAAGTAAGAAGGGAAGAAATCCTAAAATTAGCGCATAGTTCAGTATTTGGAGGGCATCATGCAGCTAAGAAAACTTTACAGAGAATCAGGTATTCATTTTATTGGGAGGGGATGGCGAAAGAAACTAAACAATTTTTTGAGTCATGTTTAGAGTGCCAATTGACTAGAGGGGTTAAAGTAAATGATAGAGCTCCTATTTCCCCAGTGTCGCGGCCGGAACTCCCATTTCAGGTAGTTAATGTTGATTTAATTGGGCCTATTGATCCTAAAAGTTCCCAAGGGCATCAGTATATATTAACTTTAATTGATCAACATACCAGGTGGGCGGATGCGATCCCTCTAAAAAGTTTAAGTACTAAAACCGCGTGTGATGCGTTACTTCAAATATTTATGAGGACAGGAATTCCAAATGTAATTGCCTGTGATAACGGAACCAATTTCACTGCCGACTTAACGAAAGAATTTGAGAAAAGGTTAGGTGCTAGTCCAAGATTTTCGACCCCACAGTATCCACAGTCCAACGGGCTTGTGGAACGATTTAATCAGACCCTTAAACGTATGTTACATCATACTATTAGAGAAGAAGGAAAAAGGTGGCATGAACAAATAACATTTGTATTATGGGCGTATAGGGAAGTCCCAAATTCTACGACGGGAATCGCACCTTTCCAATTATTATATGGTAGAGCGCCGGAGGGTCCTTTATCGATTCTTAAGTCATCCTGGGCAGGAGAAAATAAGGGGGCGCAGTTAGATACTACGCCGATTCATGAGTATCTGAATAAACTTAGAGGACGTTTAGAAAGAGCCGCAAATGAGGCAAAATTATCGTCCGAGGTGCAACAAAATAGAATGGCGTATCATTATAATTTAAGGTCAAAGGAAAAAACGTTTGAAGTAGGTGATAAAGTAATACTGTTAATCCCCGATTCGACTAATAAATTATATTCTAGGTGGCAAGGGCCGGCAACCATAGTCGAAAAACGAAATCAGCATTCGTTTATAGTTGAGTTAGCCGACGGTAGTAGGAAGCATGTGCACCAAAATAAGATAAGAGAATTTATTCCTAAATGTAATATAGTTAATATTGTTTTTGAGGGTGATGGGGAATTTGGAGAAGTTGGGGAAATTCCTATTTTGAACCGGGATCAGGAAGTAGAACGAGATATAGAGAGGTTCGAAATAAAAGGGTTATCTAACAATCAAGTTAAAGATTTAAAGTCTATTTTGAGGGAGAATAAAGAGGTGTTTATGGGTCCTGTACGACCCGCGGATGTAGGAGAACACCGTATTGATCTTAAACCGGGGGTGGAAAGGAAAAAGCCAAAGATATATTGTGTACCGGTAGCTTACAAAGAGGAAGTAGATAGACAGATTCAGGAGTTATTAGAATTAAATCTAATCGAAGTGTCAAATGCTGAAATTAGTCATCCAATTGTTTGTGTGGCGAAAAAAGACGCAACTGTTAGGCTTTGTATAGACTATAGAGCAGGGGTGCACAACCTTTGGCCCGCGGGCCACAATAATACCACAATTCTTATGCAGAATAATTTTGCTTATAGTAATGACAGAAACTTTGCTATTAAAGAAAAGAAACAACACTTTTCAAATATTCCGGTGGCAAACGATTTTCTGGTAAAAAGGTTGTGCATCACTGCTATAGAGCATTAAATTCGGTAACTCAGGTGCCAACCTTTCCGATGAAAGATTCTCAGGAAATCATGTATACCGCAGAAGCGGCTAAGTATTTATCATCGATTGATTTATTGAGAGGTTATTGGCAGATTAAAATGGCAGAGGAGTGTAAACATTTGACAGCTTTTACAACACATAATGGAACTTATCAGTGGCGTACAATGCCTTTTGGATTATCAGGGGCTGCTGCCACGTTTCAGAAAGATATGAATGAGGTTCTTCAAGGTCATCGGAGGTATGCGGAAGCATATATTGATGATGTCATCATTTTCTCCGACACCTGGGAAGAGCATTGTGAACCTGTTAGGGCTGTCATTGAAGAGTTGAAAAAGAGAAATTTTACGATTAGGCTAGACAAATGTAAATTTGGAGAGAAATTAACTAAGTTTTTAGGACATGTAATTGGAGGTGGAACGCATGCACCTGATGAGGAAAAAATAGGAGCAATAAGGGATCTAAAGAGACCAAAAACTAAAAAGGAAGTTAGATCTGTTTTGGGATTAATGGGATTTTACCGATGTTATATTCCAAATTATGCCGAAATTGCTATACCTTTAACCGAATTGACAAAAGGGAAGGTTAAAAATACTGTACCATGGGATGAAAGGGCAGAAAAAGCATTTAATACTCTTAAAGATGAGTTATGTAAAGTGACGAGTTTGGCTACACCTATCGTAGGCCGGGAATATCAGCTCCACGCAGATGCTTCCGACCTGGCAGTAGGATGTTGCCTTACTCAAAAAGATGAAAAGGGTCAGTATAAACCGATAGCTTTTGCCAGTCAGAAATTGTCAGGGGCTCAGCGTGCTTGGCCGAGTATAGAGAAAGAGGCTTGGAGTGTTCTCTTCGGGTTGCGGAAGTTTGAAAAGTGGACCTATGGATCTCAAATTGAGATCATTACAGATCACAATCCATTAAAATTTCTCACCGAAACAACCCCAAGATCACCCAAACTCACTAGATGGGCTCTTGCCTTGCAACGCTGGAACCTGAATATTTCTCATCGTCCAGGAGCTCAACATTTAAATGCTGACGCAATTTCTAGGCTACATAGAAAGAGCTGGGAAGAACAACCAGTTGTTAGCCCATCAACATCAACGACCCAATAGTGGACAACCTTAAAGGGATGTCGTCACACATTTAATTTTTTTTTTCTGTGTGTGTGTAAATATTTTTTGGTTTTTTTGTTTATAATATGGTATTAACATGTGTATTGTTTATGTAATAATAATATAAGTAAAGGTTCAGTAGAGATGTCAGTAGGTAGTGTTCAGACACCTGGAAATACCTATGTAAGAAGCATAATGAAGAAATCTGTAAAGAGACTATTGAACTCTTCTGCGATATTATTATATGTTTAGGGAAAATTAGCCCCTAAAAGGCATATTTTCCGCTAAGGTGGGGGTATGTCAGGATCTGATAGCACCTGTGCTAAAGAATGTAATGTCTACTCTTTCTCTATTTGAATATTTTTTATTGTATGGTTGTGTACAGAATTTCCAAGGTGACATTCCTTCTTTGTGGAAAGGGGAATTGCCAGATAATCCTTTGCAGGTGGGGTGTTAGAGAAAAGAGATAGCTAAGAGGCATGTCCACCTGTCAGTGAAGTATGCGGATGGTGAGCAGATTAGCAGCATGTCACTAAGCAAGAAAAGAATGGAATATGTGTCCAATGAGGAGACTCCAAAGGGGTGTGATTTGGAGAGGGCAAGTTTGCGTCAGATGATTGATTCGATACCTAGGTTTCGTACCTAGAGGTTGCTCTGTGTGGAAGAGCGTAAAGTGTGCGTTTTCTGGTGTGCAAAGGACACAGAAGTCCTGGTGTTTAGTGCTCTGGGCTAAGAAGTGCAGGCCCAGTATACTTGTGTTGGGAGACTCAAGGTTGAGCTCCAAAAAAGTGAATTTAACGTGTATTGAGTGTGAGGTGGAAAGTGTAATTGGAATAGTACACAACCAATCTTTACGGTATCTAATTTAATGTTGAACCGGATCACCTATATCCGAGTTGTAGTTGTATATATTTGTAAATAGCGTATTTTGTGTGTACATATATTCTTAATAAACTGATAATTCGGTTACTAGCGTAAGTCTTCATTTACATCAATCTCACAGTGGGTGACCGATATCACCTAGTAATATCGGTGGTGGCAGCTATATCTACCACGGACATTCTTCAAAGTTGTGTGGACTGAGGGGAACGTCCGACACTATGTTTTCCAGATCCCCTTTGCCAAAATATAAGTGCAATTTTTTCTTACTTTATTTAATTGTTAAAATTAAATCTTTTAAAGTTCCAAAATAAACGTGGAATATGTATTCACTAGAATTTATTTGTGTTTCTACATTTTTTAATTTTGTGACACATCACTAACAAGGAAGGTCTCCATACGGACATACTGAGAAAAATCTGAAAAAATTACAGAATATTCTTCTCATATAGTTATATATGTTTATAAAAAAAATTTCGGCGGAACCTCCTTATAACGTCCATAAAAAAAATAAAAAAAATTTCGTTTATTTGGCGATATATCTCCGGTTGGCGAAAAAACGAAATTTAGAAAAATACGCTTTTACGCTTCGAATATTTTTAAAGAAAAAACTTTCTATGTTCAATTTATTTAAACAAGTTTCGTTTAATAATTTTAGTTTTGCATTTTTACTTTACTTTAAGTGTAATTTTGTCATATACGTTTATATGTACTTATAACAAAATGAAATTAATATATTTTATCATTTAAAACACAATTTAAATTGATTAAAATTGTTCCAAATTGAAAAATACACTGTTAAAAATCTGCTGCATTTTGTTGCAACGCACTCCCTTGCTTGTATAGAAAACGGTTACTTGGCCTTGAAATGGAGCTTTCTCATTGGTTGGAATAGAGAAATTATATACAAGCGGTGGATTGCGTTGCAGCAAAATGCAGCAGATTTTTAACAGTGTTGCACAAGCTACAACACCGCTAAAAATCTGTACCATTTTCTGCAGCGTCACTCCACCGCTTTTATAGAAAACGGTCAATTCACCGTGCTATGGAGCATTCTCATTGGTCAGAAGAGAGATATTCTATAAAAGTAGTGGAGTGACGTAAATGCTGCAGATTTTTAACAGTGAAGTCAATTAAAATCAGTTTTCAGATTCGTTAAAATCGTCTGCTTTTGGCGAGGAAATGCACTGCTCGCCAAATCCCGCGTCGCTTTCAGCTTTTCACGCCAATTATTCCAAACTATTTTTTTACATATCTAATTAATAATGTAATTCTGCCGCTAATTTTCACTGATCCTTTATTACCTACATGAGTAGTTTAATTCGTATTTTTTTTTTCAAAAAAATCTGAGTATGCCTGCAATGGAGACCTTCCTTGTAAGATAAATATGAGGTTACGTCAAATTAAAACTTTGACCCATGTGTAGTTTTTTTTTTCTCTTCGCACAGTGCTGTCTGGGAGGACTCCGTATTGAGAAGGGGGGGTAGTGGTGTTGAACTTTTTTGATAATTAATGTAAGTGTAAAATCACATCGTTTGGGGAAATATTCAATGCTCGGTCCCAACAGATCACCCCTAGAATACAAGTCGGAACATTTCGTGCATCGTAAAATTTTTCAGTCAAGTTTTTTGAAGACTTTTATAAGCATGGTTTCTCTCAATTCTAAAATATACATGTATTTATCAACAAAAAAATATACTCTCAGTATTAACTCTTGTACTCTCAATATTAGATTTATAAGAGAGTAATGTATGTAGAGGTAATTTAGCCCCAGAAACCACAAGACTTCGACTGACAATGTATGTGCATAGTTTCAATAACTGGGCGAAGTTCAAATGCCCATCCCAGGAAAATATTTGCAAGCTAAGTGCAATATGGAAAAGTGTGAAAGCTCGGTGATTTTGCAGAGAGAATGCCTTCCATCTGCGGTGCTGAGCAGATGTGGCCGGCTTACGCCCGTGCTTTTATCGGAACGAGTTTCCGACCAAGAACTTTGTGAAAGGGATCGGTTGATACCCATATTAACTTTAATATCAGTTATGTTTGTGTTCATTTTATAGTTTATTTAGCCTAGAATTGTGATTTCATATGTACCAGTTATATAATCAAGAAGTTTTTTATTAAATATTCACTCAGTGAAATATTGCAACTGTGATTTATTTCCAACACCCGTTTTTCGTCCGCCCCACTTCTACATGTATTTGAAAATTAGAAAATTTTCAAAAACTGTTATCAATTTTTCCTGTTTTCAGAGCGCGCACTTTTAAAATAATTTGTATATGTGTTTATTTAATTTATGTAGTCCTAAAAAATTATAGGGCTGGCAGCACTCGTCTGAATGTCCTCAAAACTAACAATATTAGCCAGAAGTACATGTTGCTTTATAGTCTTTTCCCTGATCTACAGTAACATCTTGCAAATATTTTGCTTTTCTGACAAAATCTTTGTCTAATCCTTTTTTTTCATGTGATATTATCCAGGCGTGTAGCTGAAAAACAAATTATTATTATTAATTAAACTTTCTTTATATTATGTTTTGAAGTAATTTCTCACCAAGTCTAACATTGTCACACCCGTGCAGGAAATGCCGCATTTCATCGAAAATTATGGCGTTGGACACGCTTTCTCCTCGCTGCAAAGATAATTTTGATTTGCAGCTGGCCTCTTGTGTGTTTGTTGATTTAATAAGGGTTGAATTTCGGTTGTAAGTTGCATTTCGCTAGTGAATCGTTTATTAGTGTGGCGGTTGTGAGCTGACCGCAACTCACATTCTTTCTTTTTTTTTTTTCCTTTTCCATCTGGTGATATATTAATCATGTTTAGGAATGCAGTTTTTTCTTCTAGTAATTTGATTTAACCCCATGTCTATTCATTGAGTATTATTTCGTCTTAACAAGTATTTTTTTATTATCAACATATTTTTAATGGATTAAATTTTACATATTTTTAATATTTAATAAATCTATTACTATTTTAAATAATGTTTTTCATTAAATAAATAATTTAAATTTTACTTATATATCTACTGAAAGAATGTTCTTAAAATATCTTCCAATTGATATATAATGCATTTAATTAATTCATAATCATAACAGTCTATTTGCTAGTGTTGCGCCTTAAGGCGCAATGCAGAAAAAGACCCGGATGATAATGTAAAGTCTATGGGGAGCGTTCTTTTCAAATATCTCGATTAAATTTTTATTTTTATATTTTTTATTTATTTTTTTTTATTTTGCACAATATAGCTGAGGACGATCTACAACCGACCTAGTTTTTACTTTTTCAATTTTGGTTTCAGATTTTTTTTTTTAATTACTTTAAATTTCATAACAGGTTTAAACCGCTTCTGAAATTGAAACTATCATAATATAAAAAAAAATTAGCCAAAATCGAAAAAATAAAAACTAGGCCGGTTGTAGATCGCCCTCAGCTATCTTATGCAAAAAAAAAAAAAAAAAAAATCTGAGCGAGATATTTGAAAAGAACGCTCCTGTAGACTTTACATTATCATCCGGGTCTTTTTCAGTGACTATTGTGGGCCTTAAGAGCCATCACGAGTCATTCAAAAAGACCAGGATGATAATGTTAGGTCTATGGGTGCATTATTTTCAAATATCTCGCTCAAGTTTTAATATTTTTGTACGATTTTTTTTCTTTTTTGCATAAGATAGCTGAGAACGGCTAATTTTTAATTTTTCGATTTTGGTTTTATATTTTCTTTATATTAGGAGAATTTCAATTTCGGATGCAATTCAATCGAAAAAAAGTTCAAAAATATTAAAATTTGAGCGAGATATTTGAAAACAACGCACTCGTAGACCTATCATCCGGGTCTTTTTGAGTGGCTAGTCTGGGATTTTAAAACAGATTTCAAACAGTTTCCTCCATTGTTTTGACCGATCTTTTTTTCAATAACGCACTTCGTTTTTCCCCCTGTCGTCTCAGTGTGCGACGTGCCTTATAAACCCGATAAACACCGTCAATTATCATGACTCATCGGCGATCAGCAAACATTCAAGCAAGATTTTTCGGACTTAAGCAGCAACTGGAGTTTTTGCACTATCTGGTACCAAATCACTGCAAGTATATTGTCTTTACTGTATTTTATGTAATAAGTTACTCAGATTTTTATGATTTTTTTCAGAAATAGTTTCATGAAAAATATTTAAAGATGTCCAATCATTATAGAATATTTATCAGTTTGTTAATATAAATTCATAGCTGAAAATTAAAAATATATTTAAAAAAAACCTTGTGTCTAAAGAGGTTAATCAAATTTGAGTAAACTTTCAACGGGGTAGTGAGCTGATACAATTTCATTGAAAGGAGACAATGGTGCTGAAGTTAAGAAAATTGTTTCTTTGCTCATAGTAAGTTAATGTTACTGAGTAAGACTGCTATATGATATTTTGAACTAAGCAAGAGCATGTTACGTCATGACAATATCCTAAATAAATAAAAATATATGGAAAGTATAGGACATTAATGTCAGATTATAAACATATTCTTATTTTTCTACCTATATTTTGCAGCTTGTAACTGTTTTTGAAGTTAAAATAATTAAAACTTGTAACCAGAGCTGTATAATATAGACTTACTCATGCGCAGAAAAAAAAAATTAGGAAAAGAAAATATAATTTTTGTTTTTGTTATCTTTTTTTTAATACCAAAAAATTAAAAATATTCACAAATTTTATGTATAATTTATTTACTTTTCACGCTTAATTAAAAGCGGAGGTAATTCTTTTTCGAATTTTCCGAAACTTAGGGATTTAGTTCAGAAATTTTAGAAAATTCAGACACAGAAAAATGTGAATTTTGAGTCACCGTAAAAAATTGGTTTCGTTAATCGTTCGTAAGGAAAAAAATTAAATTCGTCAAAAGATCCGCGAATTTTGTCAAAGGGCCGCTGAAAAAACGCGAATTTCTTCAAAGGATAACAAAAATGCAAATTTCTCCAAAGCATCGCGAAAAAACTCATTTCGTCGAAAAAATGCGAACTTCGTCAAAATGCTAATTTCAACTAATGATTTCGAAAAAAAAAAAAAAAAAAAAAAAAAAACCCTCAAATTTCGTCGTGGGAAAAAAAAATATCCTAAAATATTGAAAAAAATCTTGACATACTTAAAGAAAAGAAATAATAATAATAATAAATTGTAATTTAACAAATTACAACGACTATTTGGAAAATTATATTTTCAAAGACTAAAATTTTAAAGACTTATAAAGAAATTCTATATAAAAAAAATAATAATAATAACAATAATAAACATCTTTTTTATGATGATCAAAACGTGGTTTACGTAATAACAGAGTCCTATATTACATATGACATGGATTAAAATTAATATTCCTTTACCAATCATTTACAAATTTTAAATGAAATTTTAGTTTTAGAATTTTTGGTACTGCAAATTTTTGAACTTCTAAACTTCACACATTTTCAATTTTTACACTGTCGTTTAGAGAAAAAAATGTAATTTTAAATTCAATTTGTTTGAAAGCTGTATCTCAATTTGTTTTTAAGTTATTAATTTTTTGTAGTTTTTTTTTTTTTTTTTTTTTTTTTTTTTTTTTTTTTTTTTAATTTGTCATTATGGCTATAGAAGTTTTTTATTGCTAGACATTTAAGATGGTCCAATAAGAAAACGAATAAATTAAAAAACAGAAGTATTGCAATTTGGGGCATTAAACATAGACCAATCAGAAAACGAATAAAATAAGTTACGGAATTCAACCAATAAAAAGATTCAAATATACTTCAGATTTCCCAAATCTCTTCGGAGAACAAGAACTATTTTTCCAAATAGTTAAAAATAACAATAATAATAATAATAAAGAATTTGACCTAATATTTATGTGTGCAGTTTTTGGTTTGCCTGGTTGGCAAGTCTGCTTGTGACTTTCTCTGCAATCAAAATTGTTGCTTCTAATAAAAGTAACTGTGGTACAAATTTTATCTGATCTCTGTTCTGTCACATGAACAGTTTTATACAAGGAGACAATAATGGCATAAAAATAGGAAATATCCTTTCTCAGGCATAAATAAATACAAAACTTTATAATTTGCAAAGAAAAAAAAAACTTTCGAATGTATATATTTTATTTTACAGTAAAATTTCTAAAAATAAATTGTCATTACACTTAAATTTATTCCAGAAGATCAGTGCACAAATATGAAGCGGGGGACAAGGGACAAAAGTCCCAATTTGAATATTTGGACTATCATTGGAGATTGGAGTAAAATTTACAGCTATTTTCTTGAAAATTCTTTTTTAAAAATGTAGATAGCTAACACAGAATATATTTTATGTTAACAAAAATGATAAAATGTAGTATTTAACACTTAGGGACACAACACACAAATTACTCACTTATTGGAGAATCATCTATTTGAAGTTATTCCCACCATAAAATATAGTTATCTGTATATGACATAAAACATAATTAATTATATATAATCATGGTGGGATTTCTGTGGCTCCGGAGTTGGAGAGGATTGCACTGTTTTACCATTGAAAACACAAAATTTCAAGTTTTCTGAGGGGGACATCTCATTGCTCCCAGGGTGGGGGGTGTCCCCTTTGGACATCCACTGAATTCAACACTGATGAAAATGGAGAACTATTTTTGCAGTTATTCTTTATTCCTCACTTATTCATCTTTTATAAATTCAGTATTCTTGCTCTCAGCTATCTTCCATAGCAAGATATCATATATTACTATGTATTTGTCTCAGTTTATGTTATAATATTACAATTACTCAGGAAATGTTTTCAGTATCAGTGCCTTTTCTCAATTTCTTTTGAATAACAGTTAAATATTTTATTTTTTAAGGTATACACTTTTTTCTTTTTCACTTTCAGAGGCTGTAATAAAACTGTGTGGTTCTCCTGATGCAATTAAGATTGCTAGAAGCATGATACTTCAGAATTTAGAAATACAGGTATTGTGTGTTTCATTTTGTAATTGATTGAAACAAAAATAGGGACGGATGTTTTTAAATTTTATTCAAAATTATTATTTAAATTAATCAAAGGTAAAATAAATTAAATAAGTTAACCTAGAAGAGAAATTGAATGGATTCATAATGATGAATGGCAATAGAACCATAAACTTTTTTAGATCCCAGGACCTTTAGGTGAGATCTTCTCATTCTCAAGGCTTTTTTCAGCCTTAAAGAGGCTTTATGGTAGTAAATTGTACTTTATACAGTGAAATGATAACAAATATACCAGCAAAAAATTTTAAATACTTTCTTTAAAATATAAAATTTTTTTTTAAACTATAATGCAAGACAAAATAAAATGTTCCCATCTTCTTTAATTATACATAATATTCAGAAACATTTTTAGGTGCGTTCGTAATTATGTAAATACGTAGCACCTATTGTTGTCGCTCAGTCCGTCCGTCTGTCTGTCTGTCCGTCTGTCTGTCTGTCCGTCTGTCTGTCTGTCTGTCCGTCTGTCTGTCTGTCTGTCCGTCCGCATATAACAACGCAAAAACTACCCAACCGAATCGTTTGAAATTTAAAATACATAATTATTACATAATTTTGTCGAGTCATTTCAAATTTTATGAAAATCGGATGGATAGATCAATTACAGGGACAATCAAAAGGATTCCGTTACATTACGGTCAATGGGAGAAAAGTTTCAAATGCATTTTAATCGTTTGAAATTTAAAACGTATATTTATTACATAATTTTGTCGAGTCATTTCAAATTTTATGAAAATCGTATGGATAGATCAATTACAGGGACAATCAAAAGGATTCCGTTACATTACGGTCAATGGGGGAAAAGTTTCAAATGCATTTTAATCGTTTGAAATTTAAAACGTATATTTATTACATAATTTTGTCGAGTCATTTCAAATTTTATGAAAATCGTATGGATAGATCAATTACAGGGACAATCAAAAGGATTCCGTTACATTACGGTCAATGGGGAAAAAAGTTTCAAATGCATTTTAATCCTTTGAAATTTAAAACGTATATTTATTACATAATTTTGTCGAGTCATTTCAAATGTTATGAAAATCGGATGCATTGATCAATTACAGGGACAATCAAAAGTATTCTGTTACATTACGGTCAATGGGGAAAAAAGTTTCAAATACATTTTAATGGTGTTACACTCATTTGAATATAACAGAATTGACATGAATCTATGAAATATGTACTAAAAATATATTCTGTACAATCTGTGATGCAAAGAATATTTATTATTAAATTACAGGGCCACACAAATGTATTCCACTAAATAATGTTATACGAGGAAACATTGTTTGGGGGGTGTTTTAATTATATTAAACTACTTCACATTTTATGAATAAAATATACGTTAATGAAGTATAATAAAAATTACTCCCTGCATATTTAGAGGAACACAAAGATTTCGACCACTATACTGTATCCAAAGTACGCTCTACTATATCAGCAAGATCTGAATATTTTAAAACTTCGTTATCAATGAACGCACCCCATTTGCTACGCTTTACGTGCAATTTCCAACTTGTTAGTCTTGTCTTGATTTGACTTCTTGAACCACAAATTGAACTGCCTTTGTGACATTCTTATCTCTGAATTCAAGGTTTCAAAATGCTTAAAAATATTTAATCTTTCTATCTTAAATTGTCATTAAAACTGAAATTTGAATTTATATAAGGGGGACGGGGGGGGGGGATATATCGCAACAGAGTTTCCATCTTTTGGCAGTGTAGAATTAATAAGTTCAGGCACTGATTTAGAATGAAGATACTCTTAAAGATAAAGCGTAAATTTTATAAGTTATTTCAAAACCTGAGAAATTAGAAACAACAATTTTTATTTTTAATTAGTTTATGCGATTATTTTTTGTTTAACAGGTAGATTTTCTTAGATACAATTTATATAAGTTAATCTCAATTAAATTTTGAGAGTGGATTAAGTTTGACAGAAAAAAGTTTTTAACTTCAAAGGATCTACATGGGTGATTCTCAAAATAGGGGACAATTTCAAAAGTAAAATCTTAAAAAAATTATTGTTAGCAAAATTTCTGAAAAAAATAGTTGTTGTTAATATAGTATCAGGTATACTTTACATGTAGTCAGCAAAGCTAAATATATAAAAATTAATTAAAAAAAATAATTAGTATTTTTTGAACCATGATAATGACAAAACAAATTGCATGGAATAAATATATTAAGAAATTTTTATTTTCTTCCTGTTTAAATAATTTTTTCTGTATTTATTAGCCTTCCTTTTCAGCAAATGGTTTCCATTTTTACATATATACATATAAGGAGAATAAGAACATTACCAAAGAACAAAATTAGTTTACATGAGCAACATTCTGACACTAACAATGTAAGAAGCTGTCTTAGAGATTTTCTGACACATTTAATGCATATTTTAGGGATAATAAATGTAATACCTAAATTTATACGTAAAATTAAACTTTATAAAGGATACAATATAAGCACTGATTACATTTATGCACATAGGAGTCTTTAGCATGGACAGAAAGACCATGCTAATGACACTGATATTTGTCCATGCTAATGACAAATTTTAATTTAAATTAGATTATGAGCCATGATATAATCACAATGCAATAGTCCTTTCTGGGGCTTTTTAAAACACAAAAGTTCTATGCAAATAAGTAAAATAAAAATTTTAACTATAAAATAAACATGAAAATTATTATCCATTCTAATGACATACAATTGATGTATGCCCTTAATATTCAACTTATATTCTTAAAATACAATACATGCTTCTATTTTCAGGCTGGGATAAAATGGCTACTTGTTGCCATGGAGAAACTTTATATTTTCAAAGTATTGTCATATGTGAAAATGAAATTTTGATTAATAACCAGCTGTTATAGTATGATCTTGTTTTGAAAATAGAATATGGAGGACAAACTTTAATTCTTTTTTTATATACTATAATTTTATTTTTTAAAAGAAATTTATTGGATAAATTCCCTCCTTGATTAATTTAAAGAAAGAATAACATTTGTTTTATTTTATAAACATGATATTAACTCTTGAAAAATGCTAGTATACACAAGGCACAGCTGCTGTGGACATCCATGCTAATGACATTTTGAACATTTATTCTGTTATTTTAATGTGTTTTTAACTAAAAAATGAGTAATTCTTGAGTGCAAATAATGAATAATATTAAGACAAACATATCTAATTATAAAAATATGACAGAAAACCTCTCAATTTTTTTTGTATGCTGAAAGACATAAATTGTCCCCTATTTTGAGAATCACCCACATATATTTAAGATAAATACAGAAATGAGTAAATCATTATAGCTGCATGTTATTTATTTTTTCTAAGTATTTTTAGTGATTTATAAAAACTGCTCTTATAGTATTAGTAATAATTAATGATTATTTTCAAATACAGTAGAGTCCTCTAATTCCTCATAGCTTGGAATAAGAGGTTATGCAGATTCTGGTCACTGCTTTGTTTATATTTTTTAGGTAGCAATTTGAATGCACTTAAGATCATAACCAATAATTACATTATGGTAAAATAATTCAGTTTAGTAAAGTAATTTAGTTAATTTAAATAATAAAAATTAGGAAAATTTAAAAATAAATAACTAATAATGCAAACAAGTAAATAATTTGATGTAAATTTTTCTTCAGTTAATTAATAAAACTCACCTCATAAAGTTATACTAATAATTTAAATCTAAATTATAGCTGTATTTCATGTTTATCCAGATTTAATAACTGCAAAGACTTTATTAATACATAGATGTATTTTGTGAGAAAGATCTGAATTTCAAATGATATTGATCCACTAGTGGCCGAAAGATTCTGACCTCAAAACTGGTAGACAGAAGGTGCTGGGTTTGAACCCAATTGCACCCTTCGGCCTAATCATTTGAAGTTTTCCGTGATTTTTTTTGAACCATGGATGTTTTTGTGTAAATATGGGTTAGGTTCCCTTAGAAAGACCCCCATGGAGGGCACTTCTCCTAGGGCCCATATCCCTCATTCAGATAATTGGCCATTATAAACACAATTAACTTTTACTGGAACTTTTAAAATTTGTTTGGAAATAAATATACTTTTTTTTATGAAAAAAGTATGAATACAGCCATATTAACCAGAATTGCATAATAAAATGGAATGACATAATTTTTTTTTAATGCTGAATTTTTGCACTGCATCTTAACTGAAAGTTTTATTGTCTACATCTTAGAGATGTAAATTTTCCGGAAAAATATAAGTGGCGGAAAAAACTGGTTTTTTACCCTTTTTTTTTTCCCAGAAAAAAACGGAAAAATTGATTTTTCATGACTATTTCTCCCAAATACATTATATTTTCTTAGAGAATATTAAATAATAAACATTTTTTCCCATTTATTTGTATTAAATGAAAATTATTTTCACTTTATATTACAAAATAAAAAGAAAGTAGCAAAGCCTGCTTTTAAATTTTAGTTTTTTTTTTCCACAGCCTAAGAATTTTTAAAACACTATTGTTTGTTATATCATATCTCTGTTGAAATGATTTTTCAGTTACATGTTTAACTACCAATTGACCTAATGTAAGAACCTGGGCCAATATGTCTGCAGTTTGGAATGAAATAAATTATGCATTCCATTTACATAAGTATAGTTTTTAAGTAAATGATACTAGTTTAAAAAAATTGTTGCAGTTTTGTCATTATTATCAATATCAGTATTAAAAAAATTCCATTGCTTGTTTAAAAATATGTATATTTTTACATTATTACACTTTTTTCTTACAATTGTAATTTTATTTCCTTTAAAAAATATGTTTAGTTTTGGTATAGCTTTCCAATCTTAACTCAAAGTTTTGATTTAGTTTTATAATCTAAATTCAAACAAAACTAAGTTTTTGTTTGGCTTACTCAGGTCTGCAACTAAAAAATAGCATAGGATTTATTGACTGGTAGATTTTTACTCACTGAAACCAGTAAAAGTATTTTTTTAAAGTTTAATTAAACGTAATTTTTTTCTTTTTATCATGAAATCTGGTAATCCATTCTTGAGTAAGAAACCATATTCAATAATTTTTGCATATGGTAATTTCATATTTCTAAGAATGGTACTCAAAAGTTATGAAAACAGAACACTACAAATAGAAAATGCTCGTGAGTAATTAACAAAAGCAGTTACATACAGAGATAAATTTCTAGTTTGCTTTAAAAAACCACAAAAATTCAAAGTTTAATCAAAAGGGAATGTATAATTTGGAACATAGTTACTTGTAATAAAATATGGGGTTTTTTTTTCATCGCAGTTGTACTTTTCTATGCAAACTGCCCATGTTTTTGCGACATTACTGTATATTATTGAGGTAAAATGGAGGTCAATTTTAGATTCAATACATTGAAAAAACATTCAATTAATCAGCTATAACGAAATCTTGAAAAATGCAGCATAGTAGTGCCACCTATAGGGCAATTTACACCAAAAACTAAACAATCTTAATATATATCAAGAATTGTCTGAATCTGTAGTTTGATAAAAAATCGTCCTTTAGTCCTTGAGATAGAACTATTGCGATAATCATGAATAGTGCAGCATAGCAGCGTCATCTGTTGAGCGATTTACACCAAAAAGTAATGTGCATAAAGTTATATCAAAGATTAACTTAATCTGAAGTTTTATGAAAATACATACATTAATTCTTGAGATAGAACTATTGTGGAAATTATGAATAATGCAGCATAGTAGCGCCATCAGTTGTGTGATATACACTAATAACTAAACATCTCGAGTTTATATCAAGGTGAAACTGAATCTAAAGTTTTGTGAAATTATGTGCATCAGTTCTTGAGATCGAATACCCATAAATTTTTTGTCCCATATAGACTCACAGTGTGACAGATATTTTCCAAAAACTATCAAATCGTGTTCAGGACCTTCTAAAATCTTTAAATACACCAAAAACTGGAAGTCAAAATTTTCACGAATTCAATACTTACTTCTTGAAAAGATAAAAAAAAAAAATAAATAAATAAATGCATGCTTCAAATTTTATGTTAATTTTTTAATTTTACCATTTCTATAAATCGGCATATTATAGAAATAATTTTGCATATGAATTAATTTTTAAAAAAAGAAGTTGCATTTAATCTAGATTCATGCATCTAGATTTTTTTCATGTAATCCTCTTTTTGTGAAATTGTGAATTTTTTGTATATAGACTTATACAAAATATATTCAGAATTTGTGAATAAGAAATTATTACTATTTTTAGAGTCCTATTTAGACTTTTTTAATAAGGTTATTTATGTATATATACAACTTGATAAGATTCAGCTGCTATATGACATGAGACTTTTTTTTCTTCAATCACTGCATTTGCGAAAGATTCAATTTGTAGATTAAACTTTTTTCTGAAATGTCTATCTTCAAGAGAAATTTCGCGAAGGGTCTTGTGTTTCAAACAAGAAAAAAATGTGAAAGATCTTTTCAAGTAGTCTCAAACAGATTTCTGCTCATCAGATTACCATAATTAAAGTTTTCATGTGGGACACTCAACATAAAAATAAATAAAAAGTATGAAATGTAGCTATTACAAAATTTTCACTACAATATTTCATAAATGAAATTTCAATTTTTCCAGTTCGGAAAAATTGAAAGATAAGCCTTCGGAAAAAACCCGAAAAAAACAGGGTTTTTCCCAATTTTTCCGGGTTTTTTTCCGAGCATTCCCATCTCCACTACATCTAGAAAGGTGCAAAAATTTTGATTGTTTTCATATTTGAGGAAATATATGGACTACTGTATTCTGAGAACCACTATAATAGTATTTTCAACCTTACCTTTTCCATAAATTGGTATAAAACAAACATGCCATATAACAAACTGCTCCACCAGTATAGTTGGAATCATCCCATAAAATGAACAGACACCAGGTAATACCAGAAAGCATGATACTGCCAAGACGCCTAATGTCAGCCAAGGGAGAGCATCGGCCAATGCACATCTCTCTCCTTATGCCCCAGACACCATTGGAAGTCATTATTGCTGTAATCGTAATCTATGAATTCAAGGATTAAATCGCATACTTTGGGGATTACCCTTCAACCTCAGCGTCCATTAAGAACCTCAGGTTCATCGGACACTCATATGAGTGCTGGATCCCAGGCCTTAACCCAAGGCTTCCTGGAAATGCTATTGTTCTACCAGTAACTTCCAGGTATGAAAGTCTACAGAGATAATCCCAAACCCTCCTGCACTGACTTCTAGAAATTGGTATAATTGATATAAATTTGCGTGTAATATTTTATTTTCTGAAAGGGGGAAAAAAAAAGAAAGAAAGAAAGAAAGAAAAGGTAAGATTTAGCTATTATAAAATTTTAAATACATTATTTTATAAATGGATCTTTTTTTTTTTTTTTAAATGGAAATTAACAACTGCCCCTCCCCCTCCCTCTCCTTTTGATTTCTTTTCTTTCTCAAATTTCTGTGTATTTTCAAAGATACCCATCTCCAGATTTGACATGCCCTATAATAACTGCAAACTGTGGAATATAGTGTAGAAAACAAAATATAATTTCAAATCCTGTTAAGAAGCAGAACAGACTAATGGAATCTTCAATTATAAATTTGTGTTTTAAATCTGTCAGACTGAACGGTTTATGCTTCTGGCTTTGGCTTCCCACACCTTGAATGGACTTGTATATTTTACATTTTGTATTAAAACTCTATAACAACATTATTGTATGAGATATATATCATAATAATATAAACAATATCATAATATGTACATATAATTTTACATAAAGTATTATATTTTGTTTTAAACACAGATGCTATGTTCTTTCATCAGCATTTTCATTCTTTTTTTCTTTTTTCAGAGCAATAGAGTGATTTTGAAAATGGATATTACTCATGAAGATCATCCATCCCTTATTGGCAAGAAAGGGATTTTAAACAAACAAGTCTCAGAAATAACTAATTGTCTTATTCATTTTCCCGATATTAATTTAAGGACTGCTTCAATAAAAAGCAATCTGGTATATTTTTAAAACTCTCTCTGTTTTTAAAAATCTCTTTTACATTACTTAGATCTTATGATTGGTGTTTTATGGTGTTGTAATATGAAATTTATTGACAGGTTTCAATCACTGGAGAGCCATGTAATGTTGAAAAAGCAAGGGTGATGCTTCGGGTATGTGTTTTTATTTTTTAATTACTGTTTTATGCTATTATAAAATTGTATATACCTTTTTATCATTTACATCTTTTTCTGTAAAAGTGTTAAGAAGTTTTTGACTGGATGTTGGATATTTCAAATAAGAAGAAAAAAAATTCCTCCCCGCCCCCATCACTCAAAATCAATGTTGAACCTAATTCTAATATTTTTAATAAATCTTAATCCTCCTCCCCCCCTCGTACAGTGAAAATCATTAATTTAACTTGGTTCTTAAATGGATGTTTATCTAACTGCTTTTTTTTTTTTTTCATTTTGTTTCATTTTTGTTTTTCATTGCCTTTAATTCAATACTTTTCAATTTTATGAATACAGATTAGTAATTCAGTTGCACTTTGGAGTTATCAAACTACATTTTCATAGAATCAATTTCTGTACTCTTTGTTCAAAAGTAAAAAAAAAAAAAAAAAAAAAAAAAATTGTAAGTACAGCTGTTTATTAACATTGCAACTGTGTTTCCTTTATCATCTGCTTTGGCTTGCATTATAAATAAGTATGAAATAACATAAAAATTAAAATGTATCTTATGCAAAAGTTGCCTCAAAAATTATCTCATGCACTTTATCTTTTCTTTGTATTCATTTTTCAATTGAAAACTGTATGTCCCTTCACTGCACTTCCCATATCCATGTTCTGTTCTGCAATAGAAAGTTAACGATTATTTATTCTAAAGTTTTTAATGAATATACACAAAAGTATATGCTTTGCTTTGCTCATATGCACAAGGACCTTTTATTTTGCAACCCTGCAATTTGCATGTGTAGAAGGGAAGCCATGTTAAGATTCCTCAAAATTGTCTCACCAATGTCAAAATTGTCAAACTTTTGTTCATCTTCTTCAGTCACCAAAATGTAAATGAGTTATAATTTGTAATGCCAAGCTATGTGGATTTCTAGCAAATGTTTATCACTTTGCTTCTGCCAGCTGTTCTCAGGGATCCCAAAAAGGAACTCTTGTTTTTGGTTTTATGTTATTTGTAGATGTCGAGCACCTCTCAATATATGTTTGGTCAGTGTCTGCATTGATTTTTGACCAACTTTAGCAATTTGGCGAATAAGAAATAAAAAAACAGAAGCCAAATAAAGAAATATGTTAGAAAAATAGATTCGACATAAAACACTGTAAAATCTGTCTTTAGCTCATTATTGTATTGATTTTTATCAATATGTTCCAATGCAACTTTTTTTGCAATTGATTAAAATTTATAAGTTAGACTATCTGCAACAGAAACTATTAAAAACAAGTACATTCTAAATGTCTCCTAAAATGTTTAAAACATTCCATTAGCAGTCTAAATAAAAATTCAAAACTGACAATATTTTATATACCGTTCTAAAAATATACGCTAAATATTTCTATGAGATATCTAACAGTCTATCAGATATCTGTTCAAACAGATAGAAAAAATTGACCGACCATAGATCATTACTTACAACTAATAAACATTATGGTAAATGCCTAATTTCAATGCGGCACTCGAGCGAAACTTTTCTGTATTTGGTGCTTGATGTGAATAATTTTGTTTGTTTTTACCGGTGTTTGCATAGTGATCAACAAACAATAGAGAAATACCTATTGCATAATATTTTCTGCATCTTTAGTTGTTGCTAATTGAATTGGTGCTGACTCAGTATCTCTGTAAATAGAATAATAAAAATGGCAGGGTGCGATTGATTATATAAAACGATATTAATAGTTCAGTAAAGTAGAAAAGAATCTGACTGTACTGAAACAAATAAAAGAAGCAGAAATTGAGTACTCTTAATTTGCCGAGTCTGATTGTTCGTTTATGTGCCAAAGGCTCGATGGTGATCGGCAGCGGGAACCCTGTGTTTGATCATGGACTTGGTTTTGCCATCTAGTAAACAAAAAAGAATCGCTTCTTATATGCATTATTAGAGTTTTTATCTTTCTCAATTGCTGAACTTGGTGAATGATTAAGAAAGCCAAATTTTACACAACAATGGTGTAATTTGAGAACATGAATTGATTTGAATAACAAAAGCAATGCAATTTGAATGAGAGTACTGATGTCTTTTGAGACTGTTTCAAGAATGATAAATTACATTTATAATATTGTAAAATTTACTATTTTGTATACTTATCAATCACAAAATGTATGTCCTCAATTTTTTCCTACTTTTTGATGATATCTTATACCTTTTAAAATCTCCAACGCCAGTACAAAACTGATGTGATTTCAAGTTTTCATAATTTTTTTAAATACTTATGGAAATTATATTAAACTTTGACATTATAACCATATATAGGGCTTTATAAAATATAAAAATAAACAATTTATAATATAACATAATATGATAAAAATTACAGTTCAATTTATATTGCAAAATCTTTTTCACATGGTATGTCTCAAACTGCACTATAACTCAGATTAGATGTATCAACTAAAAACTTATGTTAAAATAAATTTTAAGCAATACTTTATAGAATGAATTAATGATATATAAATGCTTTGTCAGCAACTATTTTAAAAATTCAATTAAATTTGGAAAAGGGCAAAGATAATAGTAATTAAAAAAGAATAAAAATGTTTATTTATCACATATATTAACTAATTCTATAAAATATAAGTTAGAGTTCATTTTAACATGACTTTTATATCTGTATATTATTCTAAGTTATGAATTGGCATTTGGATCATGTAAATTGTGAGATAACATGTGAAAATATTAAAAATATCAACTGAACTGTATTTTACAAGAACTTGAAATTAGAGATTTTAAAAGGTATGAGACCCTTTATAAATTCTAGGGAAAGATACTTTGTGAAAATATTTAAAATATCAACTGAACTATATTTTACAAGAATTTGAAATTAGAGATTTTAAAAGGTATGAGACCCCTTAATAAATTCTAGGAAAAGACACTATGTGAAAAATTTAAAATATTAACTGAACTGTATTTTACAAAAATTTGAAATTAGATATTTTAAAAGATATGAGACCCCTATATAAATTCTATGGAAGGATACTATGTGAAAATATTTAAAATATTAACTGAACTATATTTTACAAGAATTTGAAATTAGATATTTTAAAAAGTATAAGACCCCTTAATAAATTCTAGGGAAAGATACTATGTGAAAAATTTAAAATATTAACTGAACTGTAAAACAATAATTAATTATTACAAGAACTTGAAATTAGATATTTTAAAAGGTATGAGACTCCTTAATAAATTCTAGGAAAAGATACTAAGTGAAAAATTTAAAATATTAACTGAACTATATTTTACAAGAATTTGAAATTAGATATTTTAAAAGGTATGAGACCCCTTAATAAATTCTAGGAAAAGATACTATGTGAAAAATTTAAAATATTAACTGAACTGTATTTTACAAGAATTTGAAATTAGATATTTTAAAAGATATGAGACCCCTATATAAATTCTATGGAAGGATACTATGTCAAAATATTTAAAATATTAACTGAACTATATTTTACAAGAATTTGAAATTAGATATTTTAAAAAGTATGAGACCCCTTAATAAATTCTAGGGAAAGATACTATGTGAAAATATTTAAAATATTAACTGAACTGTAAAACAATAATTAATTATTACAAGAACTTGAAATTAGATATTTTAAAAGGTATGAGACTCCTTAATAAATTCTAGGAAAAGATACTAAGTGAAAAATTTAAAATATTAACTGAACTGTATTTTACAAGAACTTGAAATTAGATATTTTAAAAGGTATCATACCTTTTATTAATGACACATTAATAAATTCTAGGTAAAGATACTATGTGAAAATATTTAAAATATTAACTGAACTGTATTTTACAAGAACTTGAAATTGGAGATTTTAAAAGGTATGAGACCCCTTAATAAATTTTAGGGAAAGGTACTATGTGAATTTTTTTAAATTATTAACTGAACTGTATTTTACAAGAACTTGAAATTATAGATTTTAAAAGATATGAGACCCATTAATAAATTCAATGAAAATAAGAATGAGTAGATGTGTGAAGAATGAATGAATATATGTATTGATGATTTGATTCTTTTTAACTTATTGCATTTATCAAATTCTTCCTAATATTGTAGATTTTTCTTTTTTGACTTTTTTACTACTGCTTTTATGAATTTTTAAAAGAATATTTTTATTGTTTCAGGCCTTAATGCCTTTTCAAGTGACTTTTGATATCGACACATCTGATATAAATTTTTTAAATGCATCACTTCCTCTATGGAAAAAGATCGAAGAACAGTTGGGATTAGAAATTCATTTCACCAGAACCAAAAACAAAACTAGTGTTTCTTTGAAATGTAGCCAAAGTTTGTTTCCCATGATTAGGCACCAAATGTTAGCACTGATTGAACTCCTGAGCCAAAAACGTGGGGTAAGTAATGCATATGTTGCTTTTGTTGGATTTTCTTTTGTAACAATTCCTTTATGTAAAATTTAAAAGTTAAAATTGCATAGTCTTCTTAAATGAAATATACAGAATGACTGGGACATACAAAATCTGTGTATTCATAAAATTTGAAAATCATGTATTAAAAATAAAATTTTTTAAAACTAAACAGTTACTATTAAAGATGGAAATAAACTTTTTTGGATACTTTCTGAATTCCTGCAAAAAGGCAAACGAAATTAAAGAAAAAGAAGTTGAGAGGATGTCTTAGAAGTTTAATAATTCTTGAACATTTTTTGTCAGCTTAAACTCTGGAAATTTTCTTTTAATCACTGCCTTTCCTACATTGCTGAAAAACTATCAGATAGGTGAATTTAAGCTGTGCTTTTGTCATGAACAGGACTGACAAAAGTTGAAAATTCTTAGAGGTCAGGAAATTTTTTTAGGAGCCAGTTTGAAGAATCGTTTCTCTTACATTAATGCATTCACTGCAAAATTGAATACTGGCAATCTTATTCGGCTATTTTTATAATACTTTTGATTTCATTTTTAATTACATTCAAATTACTTTTAAAAAATATAAACAAAGCAATGACCAGAAATCCGCAAAATTCTAAAATCTGCACAACCTCTGATCCCAAGCTGTGTGGATTTGAGGGAGTCTACTGTATTAAAACAGTAGACAAATTAATTTCCTTACCTTTAATTTTCAACAAGAAATTTTACACATAAATTTACGATACCTTTCGGATTATGGATTGAAATGCCATTTGTCAATTGATTTTTCAGGATTGAAGTCCTTGATGGTCCATTTAAATTTATCGTTGGTAAAATTCATGACTAAAATGAATAAATAGATAAAAAAGTTAGCCGCCAAGAGTAATATTTTAGTCACCTAGGTGACCTAGTACCTGGGATTTGTTGGACCCTGGTCATGAATATTCGAAAATCATGTGAGTGAATTTGCTAAATGTTACTTTGTAATGAAAAACTTTATTACATGCTTTTATTTCTTGTCTCATGTATATAAAGATAGAATTCTGTAATTCATTTTTCATCCACTTCATGATCTACTAGAATGCTAGAAATTGTGTACAGTTCTGTAATCCTGATGAAGACAAAATATTTTCATATTTTCAAGACTTAATTACTGATTATATATTAATATAAATAAAATTATGATTACATATTGGAAAAAATTTAAAAATCCTAAATAAATAGTAATTCTTTTATTTATTTTTTTATTTTTTCTATTTCATCATAAATAGAAATTGAGTAAAAACTAAAGTCAATTTGAATTTGTTTCCAAGTGACTTAGCAAAAATTATTTTTGCTTGTTTGTTTTCCAATAATATAATGTTTGCAACAATATAAAAATGCTTTTTTTTATTTCCATTTCTATATTTTAAACTGAACAAAACTGAAAAAATTTCCAATAAATTCAGTAGTTTATGCTTTCTACCAAGCATAAAAGAGGACAATTTTTCGTAATCGAGATTCTCACAAATTCATGTATTTGAACTGTAATGATCATGCTTTGTTACAATATGAAATTAGGCATGACTTTTGGAACTAACATTGAATGCATATTAAAAACTATTTGTATGACTTTTGTATTATTTTTCTTTCTAAGTTTTAATGAAGTTTTGTATTTATTTATTTATTTTTGAAAAGAGGGTGACAGTAAAATATTCTACTTTAAAGTGAAGGCCTAACGCAGGCAGAAAATCTAGAAAAAAGATCTGAACCATCCAATATATTATTTGGTTTAAAAAATAACACTACTACAAATATGTGCATCATATATTTTTAGAAAATTATCTTTTATTTTTTTCTTGAATTATACAAACATGTATACATTTAAATCATTTTTGTATAAATATTTTTATTATTTATTTATTTATTTTAATAATCTTAAATGTTTTGCCCACTTTTATGACTGAATAAAGCTGCAAATATAGTTACTTTAATACATTTTTTAAATAGGTACATTTAATGATTTATTCAGAACTTTTTTTTTTACTGGGAGAAGCATACCCCTGAATATTTTTTAAATCAAATAAAAAGAAAAATTTAAATTTTCAAATTCCTGTTAAACTTGCTCAAAATGTGTTATAAATATTTATGCAATTCATTAAGTTTTATGTATAATTTGTTGATAAAAAAAGTGTTTTATTTACTCTTGGCAGAGATCTTTAAAACAATGTTTTCTTAAGTCAAACTGAGTAACACTAAACCTTTTTTTAGGGGAAAAAAATAGGGTGTAGATTTTTATTTATATCACTATTTATAAATCTTGAGAATGTAAAACATGAGTATCTATTCTTTTTAATTATATTTTGAAAGATTTTTCTTTTTAAAGATAAATTGAAAAGAAAATTTCTACACTTTTGTCATTTATTTAGAGTGATCTTCCTCCTGTAAAAGTAGCAATGGATATCATGCCCCAACATCACAATTTTGTGAAAGGTCCGAGAGGAAGTAACATCCAAACTATCTCCAACAGAACTGGAACAAAAATTGAATTCGCTAATTTGAACTTTGAAGTTGCTGAGAGGCGTTATGTCATCATAACTGGCAATTTGGATTGTGTTTATATGGCTTGGCAAGAAATTATGGTAAATCTTTTTTTTTTTGTGTGTGTGTGTGTGTGTGTGTTAAAATGTGTTTGCTAATATGTTTTATTTTTGCTAACTCCAGCTAGGGCTTATTGGAGAAATCAGAAAAGTTTGTTTTTTTTCTGTTTGTCTGTCTGATTATGATAATTTCCACAATAAGCATCTGATAAACTTCTATTTAAGCAGGCCATTTGGTGAAATATCCTGATTTAGCTGTACAAATTTTGGCTAAATTTGGTTAATTTATTAAAAATAAAGAACTTTGTTTTCCTATAGAAATTCAAATGATTTTCAAATTTTACCATTCACTAAAAGGAAAATGGTGCATTAGGATAATTGATTTAAATGTTAAATTATAAATGCTAATATTTCCCAATAAGGGTTTGAAATTATTGTGATTAATTTGAAGTTTTGTTGCTACATTTGTCAAAAAATTGAAATTAATTGTATAATTTTTGGGGAAATTGTATGCATCTGTTTGAAGAATAGGAAACATTTTGATTTCTCATTTAATAATAAGTAAATAAATATATTTTTTTGGTTTCTTCTTCCATTTAATTATTGTTTATAACTATTACTTCAAAATAAATTATATTAAAAAAAAAAAATCAACTAGTTATTATATGTTCTTCTGTATAAGCTAAGAAATTTTACCAAAAATTGTCTTTTAAAAAATGGGAGTCGGTTTATATGCAGGTCTGATTTTGAAAGAAAAGTTATAAATCACAAAGCTTTCTTAGTGGCATAGGCAAATCGATGTTTTCACCAACAAATCATTTAAGGATAGAAAATGAAAAACCTGAATTAAGTGGATGTGTTCACCAGCTGAGCAGAAAACAAAGCGCAGCAATTTGTAAAAAGCGGGAATCAGTGTTAGCATCTCTTGGGTTAATGAGTTATGAATGTCAATTCCAGAGAAGATGATTGTGAAATCATCTAAAAAAAAAAGTTGTATTAAAACAATGCCATGAATGGCACTGGTGACAAGTTTATTTACAAAAGTGATACTGAAAATTCATCAGATCTGAATCTGATTTTTCTGTCAGGTAAGCAACAAACCAGGTTTCATCAAACATTTTGAAGATTTAGATAGTGATTCCTTATGTGAAAGGTTTGTTTAATGTTTCTTATTATATTTAATTATTTTTTTTATAACTATTTTTGCACATTTAATTTTTTTTTTATAAATATGAACACATTGAATTTTTTCTAAGTTGCTTTATATGTGGTCCAGGAATTTTATCAATATTTTGCCATTCAAAATAGGTGTGTGTGTGGGAAGGGCTTTTATGTGAGTTACAGTAAATCACATTATTGGTGTAATAATTTATTAACAATGTAGCCCCCCTTTTTTTTGGTTTATTTTAATATGCTATATCTTTTAAAATAGATGAAAGTTTATTTAATTGAGAATTTTCTTTTAATTGTATAAAATTATCACAATATTTTTTTTTTTCCAAATGAAAATTATAAAAAAGTTGGACATGTTATTTTGTTAAAATCCTATAAAATGTGTGTACATTTGTGTAAGAATTTGTATTTAGTTTCTGTAACAGATGTTTTAAACTGAACAATTATTATGAATTTAAATAAGCTTCAAACGTAGCATATGCACACAAATCCTGGAATAGCACATTTATTACTGAGAGCATAAATATAAAATAACAATAGGGATTGAATGGGTTTATTACACTTGATGAAATAAACTTTTTATTCTGAAAAAAATTATAAAAATAAGCAGTTCATCAGAATATTGTATAAAACCATGTTTAATGTTGCACTCTGAACTTTCTAGGAGCTTTGAGGTATCGGATATTGCTTATAAATGTATGCAGAACTTTAAAACACAATACAGATTTGTTGGATATTAAATACTCTGCAAAATACAATTAATAAACAATGATTTGTGAAGCTGATGTTGATGCCTGTCATCTGTAGATTACTTTTAGGGTTTAATGGTTGGAGATTAGTAAGTAAAGTAAATTGAACTGTCCAAAATAAGGTAGGAAATAAGATTATATATATATATATATATATATATATATATATATATATATATATATATATATATATATATATATATATGTGTGTCATGCTGTTAATTTTTAAAGTTGCACTTCTAAAATTTTTATACTAATTCTACAGTTAAAATTGATTGATTAGAACAATGCATAGAAATGCTAATAAGTCATCTTTTTTTTTTTTTTTTTTTTTTTTTTTTTTCAATTTCATCTTTCAGTTAATTTTAAAGATAAATGTAATTTTTATGTCTATTGTTTTCTGACAAATTTTACTTTCTAATTTTAGAGTTGCTTACCAGTTGTTCTTTCTTTTGATGTCAGTGAAACTAAAGAAACAAACAATGGTAATAATAAATAAAACTTTCTAATACATATACATTTTCCGATACATATATTTCACTTATTTCATGCGTCAATCCTTTTGCTTTTAAAATGTATGGCATCAAGTATTTTATCTGTCTTTTCTTTTTATGTAATTTTTTAGCATTTAACATTTGAGTGTTTATATTTATATCATGTTTTAATCATAACTTAAATCAACATAGGCATAACTGCCAACTATTCTGATACATATATATATTAATTCTGCATGTTTCATATGTTTTTTAATTTTATGTACGTAATGGATTTTTTTATTATTTTTAATGTTTTCTTCACTATCCCCCCCCCCCCTCCCTACACACTCAAAAAAATTTTGATTTTCTACTCTTTCCTTTGCTTTTAGTGATCCAAGACATGATATACTTCATGGACAGAAATGTGCTTGGAAAAAAGTACTTATTGTCACGGCATAAAAGAAGGGTGGGTGGGGATAAGTTTAACTGTGGCAGTGAGTATTTGTTGTTAATACCATGTTAGTGATTTGGAATATTAACGTAGTGTATTCTGCAAGAATTTTATTTTAATTATTATTATTGCTCACTGTCACTATAATGAGTCAGAAGCAATATGTGCAATACTTTAGATATGCATGCAAGTCTTTGTTTTGAACTATTAAAGAATCTGATACAGAAAATACCTATATATTTTGCCTTTTAGAGTTTGTGATAACACATGACAATAAAAGTAACATTTCAAAACATGTTAAATTGGTGAAACACACACACATAAAAAAGACACCTTTTGTTAAAAAAGGGAAATTTATTGATTTGTTTCAAGCAAATTAAGGATTCGAAAGTTACTCATTTGGGTATTGCTTGTTCACTTGATTTTCACTTAACTGAAATATCCTTGTGTTGCAGATCATGCAGGACTATTGTTTAAAAAAATATTTATAGACTCTAATGGGACTAAAAAATTGTAGAACAACTTAAAAATTCTGTAAAATTTTGCTTTTTTTATGATCTATGGCAGTAATGATTTAGACAAAAAATTATATCCAATTCTCATGACATATTTTAATGAAGAAGATAATTGTTCTAAAATTAATGCATTAAATTTAGTTTTCTAGATAGTAGTAATTTTTTACAATTTGGAAATTCAAGTGCTTCTTCACTGCATAATTCATTGTTTATATCTGAGAAGTTGCGCGTCATATGCAGAATTGCATTATAAAGATTTTCTTCTGTAGTATATTTTTAGGTTGATTAAAAAGGACTGTGACTCAGTTTTGCTCATCAATGACTGAAAAACTTTTAAGAATATTTTGTTTGATAAATCATTTGCTGAAGATAAATGTCATGAAATACAATTTTCCTTTTCCTTTTTACAAAATACAAAATACTCATGCTTAGAAATCAAATCCACTATGAATATGTATAAAAATATTTTTTTTATTTTATTTTCTTGTAATTTGTTTTTCTAATATTCTTAGTAATATAATCAAGTTTTTCTTAGAACATTTTCTATTTAAATGTTGCATTACTTTTTTCTCTTTTATCATAATAAGCAAAGCATTTATATAATATGTGATTGGTTTAATTTTAATCTAAATTTGTTTTCTTTTTTTAAACATTAAGAAAAAAAAAAAACTAAATATTTGTCTAAAATGATAAAAACTATACAAAATATTTTATTGACTGAAATTCTGAAAGGTAAGAAATTTACTATTTATATTCTAAAATATGGTTTTGTACTAATTATTTTCATTTATTAAAGTTATTATTTTCTATCATAATAAGCATTGTTTTATTGCAGGTTAGTGAATATTTCATATTTATTGTACCTTTCCATTCAGGTTTATTCATTTTATTTTGATTAATGAATTTCTTAAATGCTAAAACAGCATACATAGCGTGGAAGTTCCTGGAAGGGAAATTCTACTTAACAAAAAAAAAAAAAAAAAAAAATCTTCTGACCTCTCAGGGCATCTATGTAGTCATGGTAATGGCTTTTAGTGATAAATAAAGTTACATAAGAAACTCACACTGTAGTTTTTTCCTCTTTTTTTGTGTTTTAGAGGGGAAAAAATGATGGCTTTACTTTCTTTAATAATTAATTTTTATAAACTTAAATAATTCATCATTGCTATAGGTCTGATCAAATAAATGTTAATTGATAAAAAACAAACTTCTCACTACAAAATTAGCATGTAAAAATAATAATAATTTTAAAATTGTTTGATTAATTACAAATAATCTTTATTGAAAGAGGATTAAATTTACTACACTGGGCTAAAAGATTGCATTTGAATTGTTTTTGTGAGTGGCTCAAAATCCCTGGTGAGCTTGGAAAATCTGAGAAAAACACAAATAGTTCTGTTCAATATCAAATAACAATCAGGGCTATGAAGTTGGAGGTTAAAATAGCTGACTCTGACTCCAGAAATCTTAATGACTCCGACTTCGAGCTGGCTAATATACTAGTGTTGATGTTCGTTAAAATTATGAGGGAACAAAAGGAGCCTCGGATAAAAATTTCACTATTTCAGTGTGAATTCAGTTCTTAGAGCTTTAAAAGTAAACATTAAAGAAATAAATACTTTTGGTTTTCTAAATTTTTTATTATTTAGGATAAGTAGACTTGAAAAGGGAAAATCTTAACAATTTTGATATTAATTCTTGTACTCCAAAAACAAAATATACATATATAAAGGGAAAAAAATATAATTTTACTAGTTCAGAAATAATTTGCGATCTACAAAAGTTTTTAAAATACGATAAAATAAAAACATTTTTAGGATAAAAATGTTTTTTATCTATTGTGTACACCGGGCAGTATATTGGGAATCTTTAACTTGGATAGTTCAGTATAATATAAAAATAACAATGATAATTCCTTTTATAAATTTAAAATTACGTATTATTGATGTAATTTCACTTCAAGAAAGAAAGAAAAAGGAGTCTGAGTCGGTTTGTTTTTTACGACTTCTACTCTTTTGCTCAAAAATGGATCCAACTCCAACTCCACAACCCTAATCACAACAACAACAACAACAAAATAATAATAATCTGAGCCTCCAAATGCATTTAGACTTGTCTTCCAGTATCTAGAAATAAATTTGCAGAACTTTCCACACATTAGATTCCACTCTCATATCATAATAACATATATTCTAAACAAAAGAGTCAAAAACATGCGCTAAAAATATTTCTTTGGTTAAAAGAATTTACTTAACTGAAAATACATTAAAAATATATTAAAAGTCTATATTAACATATTTGAACTCTTTCGATGAGTCATCATCGAATGTATAACAGAACTACAAACACAATCCATGTGAAAACCAGTAAGTATAGTCTTTGAATACAAGTTAACATACAACATTTCTTATATTCTCGATATTACTTGTGCAATTTTAATGTATTTTAATATATTATCTTTAATGTGTTTTTTTCGTAAAGTAACATCTTTTAACCAAATAATTTTAGTGCATTATTTTACTTTTTCATTCAAAGTACATATTATTATGATATGGTTATTAGTAGACATAGTTAAGACTTTTTACTATTATTTATCTTTACATTGATACATACTCATATTTAGACACACAAATTTCTTTCTTTTATTACTTTGATTTTTGCAAATGACAATGTGTGAAACAGTTATAAATACTAAGTATAACTAATTTATAATTTTCTAGTCTAAGTAAGCAAAATAGTAGATTGGAGTAAGAATAAAGCAATTCTTTTTCTTTGATACAAATATATATATATATATCGAAGCGTGTTTCAATATTGTTTCCTTTATTGAATACATGGAACTGAAAATAATTATCTAAATGTTTACCATGTTCTCAGAAGTGTAAATTAAATATTTATATGTATGAATTTTTCTTCTTTTTTAAGGTTTTTCTGACATTCTTCTTGATTGTAATATAAGTGTTTCTACAAAATCAAGACAAAAGTATATAAAAGTAAGTGTTTCTTATTTATTTATTTATTAAATATTTACTTAACAGCATTCCTTTAAATTTATCCTCGTGTTAGATTGCATTTTTCTATTATTGTCATGTTAACTACAGTATAATCTCAAAAACCTGACATCTTTGGGATTGAGACTGAGCCGAATTTTTTCTGGATTTCTGAAAGAATGTCTAAAGTACTCCAATACTTTAGTCATAATTTTTAACTATGCTTTAGTCATAATTTAATTCATAGCATAAGTCTAGTGATGTATGTTTATATAGCAAAAAAAAAAAAAAAAAAAAAAAAAAAAAAGGGAAAAATTAAATGTAAAAATGTAAAATTTACTTTTTGATATTTTCTGTGTTAAAATCTCATCTCCCTTTCTCCCCTCTTCAACTTTTCTGGCCATCTTCTAAGTTTTTCTGGGATTTTAAACAAGTGAAGAGCATGTATTTCAGAAATATAGTCTTGTTCCTCTAAAACTGATTGCTAGTTCTCCAGAGAAATTTATGCATTTTTTCAGTGATACTGTTTCTTCCCCTGTCTCTTTCTTCATATTCTTAAATAGAAAGTTATGTGTGTGTTAAATTTTTTCCTGTCAAGCATACATTGTAAATGTATTAGATAAATTAGTTGTTTAATTTTACTTTATATATTTTTTAATCTTTAGTAATATGTATAAAACCATTAATTATAAAACAGTATGTATCAATATCAAAAGAAAACTAGTCGTTGGGGGCCACCGTAATACTTACCCATCATGGATATGTATATGAAAATAAAACATGTGAAACAATCTATACAATGCATTGCAATTCATAAACAAAATTTAAATATTGTTAATATACATAGTAATGCTATATTAAAGAACTGCTGCTGTACCAATTTCGACAAATTATATAAAACGCCAAACTACTCAAGTAGTACCAAACTGCGTAAAAGAAACATCCTTATAACTCCAAAAATAATAATTCTATTAACTAACAATTAACTGCATAGGATTAAGCATCTCATTTCCAATTAAAATATACTTCTGAATTGAAATTTGAATGAAATACAGGGTCATGAAAAATCGAAGAATGTGGAAAACAAGATTACAAATATCTTGGCAACTAATAATCCAATCGACTTCGTTCTATATGCAAAATGTGTGTTATTTTATTGCCTTTTACGCCCATTCCTTAGAACAAAAAAATTCGAAAGTTTTTATGTACCTTTCATCAGAACGAATTTTTCGAGAGTCCGAAAAAAATAGTTCCGGATAATCGAGGTTGCTGATATTAAATAGGTTTCGTCCCATTCTTACATACTAACTACATACAAAATTTCAAGTCTTTATCTCAATTTGTTTGGGAGATAGAGCGTTTACAGACAGACAGACGGACGGCAAAATGTTTTTTCTAAAAATATGTTTTTCGGAATCTCCACTATCTAAAACGTGTAAATATGTCAAAATTTTTTTTTCGATTTTCAAAACGATTGCAAGACTTACCCTATACTACATATGATGGGTAAGTAAAAAAAATCATGTTTTATTGCTGTATATTGTTTTACAATTAATGGTTTATATATTAACATTCAAATTATTATGCTGTATTGCACACGTAATTATGAATGTAAGTCCATATTGATATTTTATATTTTGATATCTTTTCATTTTGAGCTATTTTCTTATTATTGGTACAGTAGACTCACTCAAATCTGCAACCCTAAAATCTGCACATAATTTACAGATGCAAACATTGAAACATTCAGTTCAGATGTAGGGACAAAATTTGACTTTTTTATTTTATATCAATTCCATGTACATTTTAATTTGTAATTTTCATTAATATTACTGAATTCATGTTTTTCATGAAGGAAGAATTAATTTATTTAAGAAGAAAAATCAAAATATTGCTGATATCACTGGTAATCAATTATTTTTACCAAATATATTTATGTATTAATCAAACTTTTTTGGTTATTAAGTCTGGCTAAACCTGAAACAAAATTTTCTTATTTTATGATTTTGATGTGAATTAGTAATGTGCCTTTATGGCACAAGTTACATAGGAAAAATACATCTCATATTTATAATAAATATTTAAATTGTACATTATTCATTATTAATTTGATTTTTGCTTTTAATATTTTAATTATTTTAAAAATTTTCTAAATCTTTATTATTTTAATTTCTTATTTATTTTAATATTTTATTATATTATTATATTATAATTTGATATCATTGTTAATTACATTCAAATTACTGTTTAAAAAAATGTAAACAAAGCAATGATCAAAAATTTACACAACCTGTGGTTCCAAGCACTGCAATTTGAGGGAGTCTATTGTATCTTATACATATCTATACTAATAAAAGAACAAAATGCTCTCTCTGTCTGTGTGTATGTCTACAATGGCTAGCAAAATCTACGGCACGTACGAAGCTCAAAATTTTATTGAGAGTAGCCCAATATCTCTCCTGATGCACCTGAAGCTCAGAATTTTCATTTTTTGATTAGTTTCATAGATATTAATTATGAAGCGGAACTCACTCTCTTCAAAAAGTAATTTTTTTAATGTTCAGGGAAAGATATCGTTTGCACATGCGCACAGACCTTTTTATGCACCTTGGCGAAAGAAAAAGCATTTATCGGCGTTTATTTCTGTTTTTGAATCATTTTGTTTAAATCCAAATCAACCAAACTACTCGGCTCAGTTAAACTTAAGAGACATATTTCGAAAGATCATATTTTTAGGTCTCAAATGCAAGAATCAATTCGAAAAAATGTTGCAGTTAACCCTTTGAAAACAAATATTCAAAAATGGTCGTTTTTTCCAAAACTATTTTTCTCCCTTTTGTCAATGCCCCTCCAGGGCGTAATTTTTAAGATATAAACAAACAAACAAAAAAGATATTAAAGTTGAAACTTTCTTCTAACCAATGGTGCAACTGGTTTTAAAATACTTGGATTTTAACTCTTTCAAATATACTGGCAAAAGAAGGTCATTTTGTGACTCGCAGAGAGAGTAAATTTTTTCTATGCTAAAATTTTCTTAACATACATATTTCAACTCAATCTTTTAAAATCTTCTCAATAGAACAAATTTATACTCCCTACGAAAAATTCAAAACGTTTGGACCGATAGAAATATTTTTTTACAAAATAAAATGTGCGAAAAATTTGATGAAATCAATAAAAACGGATAGTTTTCATTGCGGTTTTGCCTTAGCAAAGCGCAATCCTATAGATACTGGCAAACAAAAAACATATTCTTCAAGCTTAAAAACATTCTTATAATCTATGAGGATATTGGTTTTTAAAATATAAGATTTAACGCTTTCAAATACACTGGCAAAAGGAGGTCAGTTTGCGACTCACGGATAGAATATTTTTTCTAAGCTAAAAGTATCTAAGCGTACATATTTCAGCACAATCTTTTAAAAGCATCTCAACAGACCAAATTTACACCTTCTTAAAAAAATCTTGAAACGTTCGGACGATTAGAAATATTTTTTACAAAATAAAAAGTGTGCAAAATTTGACGAAATCAATAAAAACCAGACAGTTTCATTTTGGTTTTGCCTTTGCATGGCACAATTCTATATACGTCCTAACAAACTGAAAATATTTTCTTAAAGCTAAACCATTCTCATATTCTATGTTGAAATTTGTTTAAAAAAAAAATATGAGATTTAACCTGTTCAAATACACCGACAAACACAAATTACATCCCGGCGCATGGAGAATCCTTTTTTGCTACGCTAAAAGTATCAAGATGTCCGTATTTTAGCACAATCTTTTTACAGCCTTTCAATAAACCAGATTAACATTACTTTCAAAAACTTTGGAACTTTCGTATGGATAGAATTTTTTTTTTACAAAATAAAATATGTGAATTTTTTATGAATTCAGTAAAAACCCGAGTGTTCTGTTGCGGTTTCGTTCGCTTTCGGTTTGCATAGTTTCCAAAAAATCAAATTACATAGAGAATAAAATACCAAACAGCGTGTGCTTTAAATTCAATAACTTTTCGCGATTTTTCCATTTAAAAATATAAATTTTGACAAAATGGACTTAAAGATATAAAATCATAGAAATTTGAGTTTAATTTAAGGGTTATTTAGAAAACAAATAACACATTTGAAAACTGAATAAGATCACGAGCCCGGGCAATGCCGGGCAGGTCAGCTAGTATATATGTAATATGTAACAAAGGTAGCTAAATGTTTTAGCAATGTTTTATAAGTATGTGTGCATACATATATGTGTATATGAGTATAATAATTCTACAGAATATTTTACTCGCTAAATTATTTAACAAAATAAATGTTCGGAAGCTAAACTTTCAAAGGTCTTTTTTTGAAAGGTAAGAAATCTATTATGAAAATAATCTTTTTATTTTACCTTATTTTTTTCTGTAATAATTATTTATATGGTCGTCAAAACATGTATAATGCTTAATTTTAAATTAATGAATGTTTCCTTTTTTTCCCTAGCTTGTCATTTATATTTGTTCTTTTTATGATTTAGTTGATTTGTTCTTTTTATGATTTAGTTGATTTTTAATTCTTACTGAAAATTTTTATAAATCTTTGAAAATTCTCTTGATTTTATCTCCAAAATTTCCTTATTTTCACCAAAATTTAGTTGGTAGATATATTACTTTTTAGTTGAGCACATTTCTTAAACATTCTTTGCACAAGATAAATTTCACCAATCTGTGTATCTCTATCCAAAGTTGAGGATTATACTCTCAGATATTGTATGTTCAGTAATTATAATGAATCATATATTTTTTTTGTATTAAATTCTGTTAAAAGAATGAAATGAAAATTTTTTATGGATGATTATATTCTTTTGATAGTTGAATATAAATTAATCCTAGACTGTTTATTTAAAAACTAATTGAAAATAACCAATAAAGCATGTTTTATATGAATGAATTCATGCTTGTTGGCTATCCTGTCATAAATTGTATATTGATTTTTAATGTCAGTTTATAGTGTCTTTGTTCAAAGTTTTATGTATCTATAAATTGAAACACCTGATTTAATAATTACTTTTTGGAAAATGTATTAGAGTAATTTTTTTTTCTTTTTCATACTTATTGTACTTACATTAGATCATTTTGTTATTAATGTGGAGTTAAATGACTTCTTTCTTTTATTAAAAAAAAAAAAAAAAATCAAAATAGTTTCAATTTAATTTTATTCTAAAATTAAAATTAAATGAAAAAATAATTACTGTCAAAAATGCATCATCTCATCCAATGCAAATGACAGCTTCTTTTGATCGCAATTAAAACAATTAACTTTCTCTCTCTCTCTCTCTCTCTCTCTCTCTCTCTCTCTCTCTCTCTCTCTCTCTCTCTCTCTCTCTCTCTCTCTCTCTCTCTTTTTTTTTTTTTTTTTTTTTTTTTTTTTTTAACTTTACAGGTATTTTTTCATATTGTATTTTTTTTTTTTTCATATTAAAGCACATTAGTATTTTAAATGGATGTAAAAGCATTTTCTTTTTTTCATTTCAATTTAACTCCATAGTTTAGTTTGTTGTATGGAAATATTTTTAATTTAAAATTTATTTAAATTTATTTATTTAAAAGTGTAAAAAGCGAAAGGTAAATAACCTTTCGTTAAAATCTATTATAAATGTGTTGAAGGATTTTAACAGTAATTTTCTTAACTATAAAAAATACTGTAAAAGTTTCTGGTGATTAATTGAATTTAATAACATTGCAGAACGTTATTGTAAAAGGCCCAGAAAAGTTCTCAAAACAAATTTTGCAATACAGACAAGGAGTATTTAATTTAACTCCTATAAAGTTTCAACCAGATGTTGACTATACCAGGTTAGCATTCTCATTCCAGAGCAGAAATGCTGATGTTCCACATGCTCGGATTTTTCAAAATTTAAGTAAGTTTTAATGATGAAAATTATGCTATGTCTTTTGTTTTAATTGTTGTAAAATATTTAATTGTTTTGTGTTCATCTATAAAGTGAATATAAAGAGTAAATGAAAGGTATTTTATGTTTTAAAGAATTAATCTAAAAAAGAATGAAAATACTTCTGATATTTAGAATTTGAAACTGCTTACTGTGGTTTAATTTTCTAATGCAACATATCAATTGTATATTTTTATTTGTTGACCATTTTCTGAAATTCATTTAACTGCCCCTATATGAAAAAATAGGGACAAATGGTAGAATTTCCGGCACTAGACCTTGCATGTAATTTCTCCCTAGGGGTTTGCATTGGTTCCAGGCCTGTAAATTTTCAAATTGGTTGGCTCAAAAGAAAAAAAAAATTAATGGTATAGATTAATAATAATAATAAACTCTATATACTTGGACAGGATCAGAACTAATTGTTCCTAGGATGTCTTATGCAAGCAATTTGTTTTGTAAAAATAATAACAGCTATAATAAATTTCTCTTAATGGAAATCTGAGAAATATGCTTTAATTATCAATTATAGAGGTATTTTCAAAAATCTGCTTTTTCATATTGTTACTTTTTATTACTTTTCCTTATTATTTTATTTTCTTTATTTATACAATCTCAAAAGTTGTGATTTTAACTACGCTTTTCCTTTCATTCTATACTTCATTATTTTTTTACTATTATAGTGTAAGAGTGTAAATATTCATTAATGTTGCTGTTTTGTATTTTATTTCTTGCGAACATATAATAAATGTAAAACATCAGTAAAAAAGTTCCTTAAAAAGATATATGCAGATTAAGTATAAAAAAAAATTGCATATTTAAAAAAAAAAAAAAAACTGATTTTTTTTTTTTTTTTTTTTTTTGGGGGGGGGGGGTAGAAATTGAGTAATTTCTGTCAAGGTTGGGCTTAATTTCATCGATTTTCCTTTGAGATGATATTAAATACTTTAAGAATTAAAAAAAAAAAAAAAAAAAAAAAGGTCTAAGAAGAAAGAACTGCAAAAGGTTTACAGCATACACAGACATATGCCATGTACACATGTGTTGCAGTTTTTGCTTTAATAAAAACTGGGGAGACTGCAGAAATCTGCAATAAAAAATATTTTCTAATATTTATAAACTTTATAAACAAAAGCACAACAAAAGAAGTAATGCCTTTTACAAGCAATGTATTTTAATAAATAATCAATGCTAATTAAAATGTATTATGATTTTAATAGTTTTTAAATTGTCTTTTTAAATTGAATCTAAGTTATCTTTTATAGTTGCTAAAAATATTTTAGAAGCAAGAAAAATAATTCTTTAAGATGATATTAAATATTACTTAAGGCTTGCAAGCAGCTTGTCATATCAAAGCTTGTTATGATTGAATTTTATCATTGTAAACAGGGGTGTTGTCGTAAAAATAGCAGAGGATATATGGTATAAGCTCAAGGCGGATGGTGTGTATATTATAGTTTTCTTGAGAAACAGAGGGCATACAGTGTTTGTTCCTTTAAAAAATCCAGAAGGTATACTGCTTATACCCCTGTATACCCTCCACTACATCCCAGATTGTAAGGTATTTTCTGTTTTGCTATACAGATATGTGCCTCTTCTCATTAGATTTTTATCTATTTCAGATGTTGCGTCAACTGACAGTAATTCTGATTTTCAAGAGATCATTAATTTCCTGAATATGAGAAATGGTTTTTCACAGCCTCTTCTGCCTTGTAATACATCTTTATGCCCACCTGTTACATATGTTGATTTTCCTGCTGCTAGTGAAAGACTATATGAAAGAAATAAGAGTATGTTTTTATATTAAATGTATTAGCAATATAATAATATTTTGGCTTGCAGAATTACCTTAAAAGTTAATGAGAAGTTAATTTTCACCAGCTTTTTTTACCATTAATTTATTACAGTAAAACTATTGAATATAGACACAGATTTACAGGATTTGTCTACTAAGTGATAAAACCATACAAATAAATATAGATTGAATTAGTCAGATATGGCAATTCCAAAACTTCCTTTTATCTTTTGCATGTTAATAATTCCTGAAAAATGCAGCATAGCAGTGCCAACAATTAGATGGTTTAAACCAAAATCTAGTCAGCAACAACTTATGTCAATTTATAATTGAATCTGAAATTTGATGAAAATCCATGCATTAGTGCTTGCAATAGAACTACTGTAATTATTCTAGCACTACATGTTGGTTGATGTACATCAAAAACAATCAGGATCAATTTTTTATTAGGTACTAACTGAATCTGAAATTTCATGAAAATCCACACTTTAGTTCTTGAAATATATTTATTACGAAATTGTGAAAAATGCAGCATAGCAGGACCATCTGTTGGACGATTTACACCAAAAACTAAACAACACTAATTTTTTATCAGAGATTAACTGAATCTGAAGTTTTAGAAAATGTTGGGCTTAATTCTTGAGATAGAGCTACTATGATAATCACAAATAATGCCCATAGCAGCGCCACTTGTTGAGCGATTTGCACCAGAACATAATCAGCACTATGTTATATCAAGTACTATTATGAAAATCCATGCGCTAGTTCTTGAAATATAGCTAGTGTGGTAATTGTGAATAATGCAGCATATCAGCACCAACTGTTGAGCAATATACACCAAAAATTAATGAGATCTAGTTTATATCAAGGTCTAACAGAATCTAAAGTTTTGTGAAATTCCAGGCATTAGTTCTGGAGATAGAATGCCCACAAAATTTTTGTCACATACAGACAGATCGACAGACAGATATTTCGTAGAAACATATTTTTTAGGTTCTCTGATCCCTAAAATGTGTAAAGCTGACAAAAACCAGATTAAAAAAAAAAAAAAAAATTCATGAATCCAATACTTTTTTCTTGTAAAGATAAAAAAAAAAGTAAAAAGGTATTCAAAAACATACATAGAATGGAAAATTCTTTTTGGCAAAATAAAACAGATTGTCAAAAGATTGGTGAAATAAGATTAAACCTTTTTAAGATCAATAAAAAAAATTTAGAGCATAGACCAATTAATGATTTGACCTTCTGTTTATCATTTTAATAAAGTAATTTAAGCTTCTTAAGATGGAAGAAACCTTATGAGTAAAGTTAAATCTGTTAAGACAGAAATTATCTAAAATCAAAACCTGAAAAAAAAAAAAAAAAAAAAAAAGACAAGCATTAACTTCAATTATCCAACACTTTAATGTATTAAGAATAACTTTCTTAAAACTTGACCTGTCTTCAGCAAAAAACAGCATAAAATTAATGATAATTTTTTTTAATTGGAAAAAAAAATGATTTTTGAAATTAAAAAAAATTTAATTGATAATAATTAATTAATATAGAACTAGACTTAACTAGAATATTTTTGAACCTTGCTTAGTTAAAAAATTATATTAAAGTAGATATGCATTCAAAACTATGGAATAGAGGAAAAAAAATCTGGTAG
This sequence comes from Maratus speculifer, assembly GCA_964019185.1. Taxonomy (NCBI): domain Eukaryota; kingdom Metazoa; phylum Arthropoda; class Arachnida; order Araneae; family Salticidae; genus Maratus; species Maratus speculifer. Next base: position 135,212,102 of record OZ025291.1, read on the forward strand.
CACACATCTAAACCAATAATCTAAATGAACAAATCCTGCCTGATATTTTTTAATGCAGTCAAATGTGTTTTTAATGAAGTTTTAGAATCTAATTTTAGAAAAAGGAAGCGAATGGTTAATTTGATATAGAACTAACAGTTTTACATTGATGTATATAGTGGATAGTGGATGTAGATAGTGGAAATATAAGGAAGTAACAAATATAGGGATACAAAATTATGCAAAATCAGACCTTTTTTCCCCCTCCCTCTTAGCAAAGTACAGCATAACGTGCATTTATTATATTTTGTATAGATGAAAGGTATGTGATGTGAATATGCTAATATAAATATTTAAAATACACTGGTGTCCAAAAGTTAAGCATAATTGGTAGTTAAGTAATTATTTTTAAGTAATGAAAGAAATATGAATCGGAATGTGCTGAAACTCCAGGTGTGTAAACAAAATAGTGCGCGTCACATATTTTCGCGAAGAGTTTTCCCCGAAATCGAACAGGGGACCGTCAACAAATTGAAAAAGGACGAAGATCCTTTGGATAACCCTGTCAAAACTAATGTAGCAAAAGCGTTCAAACTGCACATTATGATTAATTGGCTTATTGTAATGTACTGTGTTAATTTTTACAAGGATAGCATGTATACTCGTAGAGAAATTAAGGTTTTTATAAAAACAGTCCTAAATTTTTCCAAGTTTTTTGCTTATAATTTGCAGAGTTCTTATTATAAAATAATGTTCTTTTCTGAAAATATGACAAACATCATTGTACACAATACCCTGTCATCAAAATTTAAAAATAATAAAAATTGTATGAAAAATGAGTATGTTTAGTAAATAATTTTTCATTGCGCATGCGTCAACGATATCAAAATTGCATTTGCATATTGTGTTAGCTAAATGTATAGAGCAACTTCTGTAAAAGTTTCAAAAACATAGCTTGAAAATTCTGAAAATGGGAGCCTATAGAATCAACTCAAAATCCTTTATTCCCTAAATGAAGCAAAAAGATGAGGGGCTGTGTCCATATTCCATTGTTTAGTGCCTACACAATATTGCACGTACAACTATATTTAGGTAAAACCCCTGATTTTTTTGCTTCCTTTAGGAATAACGGATTTTGAGTTGATTCTATAGGCTCCCATTTTCAGAATTTTCAAGCTATGTTTTTGAAACTTTTACAGAAGTTGCTCTATACATTTAGCTAACACAATATGCAAATGACATTTTGATATCGTTGACGCATGCGCAATGAAAAATTATTTACTAAACATACTCATTTTTCCTACAATTTTTATTATTTTTAAATTCTGATGACAGGGTATTGTGTACAATGATATTTGTCATATTTTCAGAAAAGAACATTATTTTATAATAAGAACTCTGCAAATTATAAGCAAAAAACTTGGAAAAATTTAGGACTGTTTTTATAAAAACCTTAATTTCTCTACGAGTATACATGCTATCCTTGTAAAAATTAACACAGTACATTACAATAAGCCAATTAATCATAATGTGCAGTTTGAACGCTTTTGCTACATTAGTTTTGACAGGGTTATCCAAAAGATCTTCGTTCTTTTTGAATTTGTTGACGGTCCCCTGTTCGATTTCGGGGAAAACTCTTCGCGAAAATAAGTGACGCGTACTATTTTGTTTACACACCAGGAGTTTCAGCACATTCCGATTCATATTTCTTTCATTACTTAAAAATAATTACTTAATTACCAATTATGCTTAACTTTTGGACACCAGTGTATATTCGTCTTTGAAATACTCGATAAATTTAATAAATAGAAAATAAGCATGTTTTTGCCCATTTCTAAATCTAGAATTGAAAATTTAATCTTTCTTTTTTATTAGTTTTTTTTTTTGGGGGGGGGGTAAAAATTATTGGAAATTACTCATTATTAAAACGTGTTTATTGTATTCGTTTTTACTGTTCCTACACATACAATATAAGGATATTATTGTAATCATGATAAATCTAATTATAGCAATATTGGTATATGTTTTACATTCTGAGGTTCCCTGAATCCTTTTTTGCTATTTTTAAACCTGTTCCATATTTGTACGCATATGCATGTGTATTAGAATTTCCTCACAATTTCATGTATCCATTTTTTTTTTTTTTTTTTTTTTTTTTTTTTTTTTTTTTGTGTGTGTGTGTGGTTTTTTAAAAAAGACTGGCTGAAAATGTTACCAAAAAGCTTTACAAAAAAAAAAAAAAAAAAAAAAAAAAAAACCAGCAACATAAAAATTAAAAACCACTCCCACTGGCACATACACATCATATGTGAACTAATCACAAACAACTCCACAAACAGTGGATTGCAGACAATTATCCGATAGCTGTTTACATTTTTTTTTCTATGACTTCCAGTAGAAACTGAATATCTATGTGAAGGGCCCACCATAGTTGAGTGGTTAAAGCACCTCACTGCTAATTGCTTGAAAGGATAGATGGGCTGTGGGTTCAACTTCCCCTGGGTCTTCACACTCTCTTTGTGGATTTTCTGGTTGGAATTCTCTGATATCATAAATATTTTTGTGACTATTTCACCCTTATACATTGATGATGACTTATAAGTGGGCACCTGATGTCAAGCACACAAGTTAGATGTATATGTTCAATAAATATATAAATAAATAAAATCTGACATAAATTTCTGCTAAAAAAATTTCAGCATATAATCTGTGTAAATTTTTAAGGATTTTTAACAGATAATCCACAGATTATTTATATATATAAATATAAAAATGCAGTATAAGTTACATAAATAATGTGATACTATGTGTGTAAATAGATTATAAAAATAATGTGACAAAACTAGAATATTATTTTTCATGTGAGCTGCATAACACAAGTTTTTTTTATTACCTAAATGTTACATATTATATTTCATGTGAGTAATTTATTATGACTCAAACTTTATAAAGTTGTTTATAATGTAGTATAATCATTACTATTAATAGAAATAAAAGCTATATGCTACAAGCTATTTGCTATATGAATATAAAAAATGTCAAATAAATATATTATTTTGATAAGCTTTAAAATAATAATTATAAAATGGTTATTTTTTTTTAATTAAAACATATTCAATATTTATTTCCTAAAAATTTTTATTGTAATAATTAATATGCAAAATATTAAAAAACTGAAAAAAAATGTGTGTATTTAAAATAAGTATTCATAATTGAAATTGTTCTCTATTATTTAACTACATTGTTAATTATTCATAAAAGTATAATTATTAGTTGTCGTAAAGTAATAAAATATAAAAACCTTTTAGAGCGGGCGGCGGCGACACAAATGACTACGTCATCGAGTTACGGGATGAAATCATGATGTAGGACAAGATTATTAGGTGTAGATTAAGGAATGACTGGTCTGCCTCGTCATTTCTTGGTACGATATGAGTAACAGCGGGCGCCAACACGCCATTTTGGTGTCACTTTCACGTCATCGAGTTACGGGATGAAATTGGTGCCAAATTAAAGCTAAAATAAAGTATTTTAAGAATATTTCGGTTTGCCTGCGCATATCCTGGTACAAACCCTCGGCAGACTGAAATTTATAACAAAAAATGACGTTACAATGTAAAATTCAAGATGAGTACGTCATCGAGTTACGGGATGAAATCATGATGTAGGACAAGATTATTAGGTGTAGAATAAGGAATGACTGGTCTGCCTCGTCATTTCTTGGTACGATATGAGAAACAGCGGGCGCCAACTCGCCATTTTGGCGTCACTTTCACGTCATCGAGTTACGGGATGAAATTGGTGCCAAATTAAAGCTAAAATAAAGTATTTTAAGAATATTTCGGTCTGCCTGCGCATATCCTGGTACAAACCCTCGGCAGACTGAAATTTATAACAAAAAATGACGTTATGATGTAAAATTCAAGATGAGTACGTCATCGAGTTACGGGATGAAATCATGATGTAGGACAAGATTATTAGGTGTAGAATAAGGAATGACTGGTCTGCCTCGTCATTTCTTGGTACGATATGAGAAACAGCGGGCGCCAACACGCCATTTTGGCGTCACTTTCACGTCATCGAGTTACGGGATGAAATTGGTGCCAAATTAAAGCTAAAATAAAGTGTTTTAAGAATATTTCGGTCTGCCTGCGCATATCCTGGTACAAACCCTCGGCAGACTGAAATTTATAACAAAAAATGACGTTATAATGTAAAATTCAAGATGAGTACGTCATCGAGTTACGGGATGAAATCATGATGTAGGAAAAGATTATTAGGTGTAGAATAAGGAATGACTGGTCTGCCTCGTCATTTCTTGGTACGATATGAGTAACAGCGGGCGCCAACTCCCCATTTTGGCGTCACTTTCACGTCATCGAGTTACGGGATGAAATTGGTGCCAAATTAAAGCTAAAATAAAGTGTTTTAAGAATATTTCGGTCTGCCTGCGCATATCCTCGTCCAAACCCTCGGCGGACTGAAATTTATAACAAAAAGTGACGTTACAATGTAAAATTCAAGATGAGTACGTCATCGAGTTACGGGATGAAATCATGATGTAGGACAAGATTATTAGGTGTAGAATAAGGAATGACTGGTCTGCCTCGTCATTTCTTGGTACGATATGAGAAACAGCGGGCGCCAACTCACCATTTTGGCGTCACTTTCACGTCATCGAGTTACGGGATGAAATTGGTGCCAAATTAAAGCTAAAATAAAGTATTTTAAGAATATTTCGGTCTGCCTGCGCATATCCTGGTACAAACCCTCGGCAGACTGAAATTTATAACAAAAAATTACGTTATGATGTAAAATTCAAGATGAGTACGTCATCGAGTTACGGGATGAAATCATGATGTAGGACAAGATTATTAGGTGTAGATTAAAGAATGACTGGTCTGCCTCGTCATTTCTTGGTACGATATGAGTAACAGCGGGCGCCAACACGCAATTTTGGCGTCACTTTCACGTCATCGAGTTACGGGATGAAAGTGGTGCCAAATTAAAGCTAAAATAAAGTGTTTTAAGAATATTTCGGTCTGCCTGCGCATATCCTGGTACAAACCCTCGGCAGACTGAAATTTATAACAAAAAATGACGTTATAATGTAAAATTCAAGATGAGTACGTCATCGAGTTACGGGATGAAATCATGATGTAGGACAAGATTATTAGGTGTAGAATAAGGAATGACTGGTCTGCCTCGTCCTTTCTTGGTACGATATGAGAAACAGCGGGCTCCAACTCGCCATTTTGGCGTCACTTTCACGTCATCGAGTTACGGGGTGAAATTGGTGCCAAATTAAAGCTAAAATAAAGTATTTTAAGAATATTTCGGTCTGCCTGCGCATATCCTGGTACAAACCCTCCGCGGACTGAAATTTATAACAAAACATCGCCAAAATGGCGAGTTGGCGCCCGCTGTTACTCATATCGTACCAAGAAATGACGAAGCAGACCAGTCATTCCTTAATCTACACCTAATAATCTTGTCCTGCATCATGATTTCATCCCGTAACTCGATGACGTAGTCATCTCGAATTTTGCATTATAACGTCATTTTTTGTTATAAATTTCAGTCTGCCGAGGGTTTGTACCAGGATATGCGCAGGCAGACCAAAAACTTCTTAAAATACTTTATTTTAGCTTTAATTTGGCACCAATTTTATCCCGTAACTCGATGACGTGAAAGTGACGCCAAAATGGCGAGTTGGCGCCCGCTGTTACTTATATCGTACCAAGAAATGACGAGGCAGACCAGTCATTCCTTAATCTACACCTAATAATCTTGTCCTGCATCATGATTTCATCCCGTAACTCGATGACGTAGTCATCTCGAATTTTGCATTATAACGTCATTTTTTGTTATAAATTTCAGTCTGCCGAGGGTTTGTACCAGGATATGCGCAGGCAGACCGAAATATTCTTAAAATACTTTATTTTAGCTTTAATTTGGCACCGATTTTATCCCGTAACTCGATGACGTGAAAGTGACGCCAAAATGGCGAGTTGGCGCCCGCTGTTACTCATATCGTACCAAGAAATGACGAGGCAGACCAGTCATTCCTTATTCTATACCTAATAATCTTGTCCTACATCATGATTTCATCCCGTAACTTGATGACGTACTCATCTCGAATCTTGCATTATAATGTCATTTTTTGTTATAAATTTCAGTCTGCCGAGGGTTTGTACCAGGATATGCGCAGGCAGACCGAAATATTCTTAAAATACTTTATTTTAGCTTTAATTTGGCACCAATTTTATCCCGTAACTCGATGACGTGAAAGTGACGCCAAAATGGCGAGTTGGCGCCCTCTGTTACTAATATCGTACCAAGAAATGACGAGGCAGACCAGTCATTCCTTAATCTACACCTAATAATCTTGTCCTGCATCATGATTTCATCCCGTAACTCGATGACGTAGTCATTTCGAATTTTGCATTATAACGTCATTTTTTGTTATAAATTTCAGTCTGCCGAGGGTTTGTACCAGGATATGCGCAGGCAGAACGAAATATTCTTAAAATACTTTATTTCAGCTTTAATTTGGCACCAATTTTATCCCGTAACTCGATGACGTGAAAGTGACGCCAAAATGGCGAGTTGGCGCCCGCTGTTTCTCATATCGTACCAAGAAATGACGAGGCAGACCAGTCATTCCTTATTCTATACCTAATAATCTTGTCCTACATCATGATTTCATCCCGTAACTTGATGACGTACTCATCTCGAATTTTGCATTATAATGTCATTTTTTGTTATAAATTTCAGTCTGCCGAGGGTTTGTACCAGGATATGCGCAGGCAGACCGAAAACTTCTTAAAATACTTTATTTTAGCTTTAATTTGGCACCAATTTTATCCCGTAACTCGATGACGTGAAAGTGACGCCAAAATGGCGAGTTGGCGCCCGCTGTTACTAATATCGTACCAAGAAATGACGAGGCAGACCAGTCATTCCTTAATCTACACCTAATAATCTTGTCCTGCATCATCATTTCATCCCGTAACTCGATGACGTAGTCATCTCGAATTTTGCATTATAACGTCATTTTTTGTTATAAATTTCAGTCTGCCGAGGGTTTGTACCAGGATATGCGCAGGCAGACCGAAATATTCTTAAAATACTTTATTTTAGCTTTAATTTGGCACCAATTTTATCCCGTAACTCGATGACGTGAAAGTGACGCCAAAATGGCGAGTTGGCGCCCGCTGTTACTCATATCGTACCAAGAAATGACGAGGCAGACCAGTCATTCCTTAATCTACACCTAATAAGCTTGTCCTACATCATGATTTCATCCCGTAACTCGATGACGTAGTCATTCGTGTCGCCGCCGCCTGGTCTATTTTTGTTTTAACCCCTTAACGCGCAGTGTTGCTGGGTCGGCAACACCTAAAGTTCCCCCTGTTTAGAGACACAAAAACTCCATGAATATTTCAAAAATTACTCTAATGGCTACTTTAAATCTTTCTTATGAGTTCTTGATGGCAGTACCACAGAGTTCAAACTCTAATGTTTTTAAATACAGTAAAGCATCGTTTATACAACGATCATTTATACGACGTTTACATTTATACGACGTTTTAGAGTGGTCCCAATTCATTCCTATTTGTTTTAATGTTAAAATGTATCGTTTATACGACGCATAAAATCATTTATACGTCGTTTTTTCAATTTTTACACGTCTATTTTTTTCTTTTTTTTTTCTTGCGAATTTTAAGAACAGACGGAATTTTTCAGCTATGCATGACACTAAAGAATATATTTAAATAAACCTCATCCATATGATAACAACGTGGAGTAGTGTGGGAATTGTCACAAAAAATAGGAGGGGTCATTCTTTTTGCGAAAACCGGAGATGGTAAGATTCCCCACCTGTTTTATTTTTGCACTGAACGGCACATTTTTTGCTTTTCAGTGCGCTAATAGTACAGATAATTTTTTTTTTTTTTTTATTCTTCACTTTTCGTACTGTTTCAGCCATAGATTTTTCGGATGTGTCTTAAAAACGCAAGTCCATCATGATAAAAGAAAAAAATAACTTTTTGAAAGAATTCGAATGTAAAAGTTATGATAGTAAAAAATTTCACGAATTCTATCGAAACATTAAGAACTTATTTTATTTGCTACAATACCAGCAGAAATAATTTTCAAACCCTTCACTCAGTGCACAAATCACTAATTACACCTCCACGTCAATCAATCACGTCAAACAACCATAGGCAGTTTTTTTTTTTCTCTACATAAAATGATCAAAAGAAAAAATAAGTGTACCGTAAAGTACCAAAAGTAAGCACCCCTTTAGCAGACAGGAAATTCTAATAATTTTAAGAGCCCCTTATAATTGGAACTTTTGTAAAATAGAGAGATAACAATGGGAGGGTGAGGGGTGTATTATGAATTTATAAATTTCCCGAGATTTATATAATTTGTAAAATAATTCAGAACATATATTCAGAGGCAGCTTAATTTAGGTACTTTTTGTTGTTACATTTAAATTGCTTACTGTATTCCCCCAATACTTTTTTTGGTTATATGTTTGTTTAATTTATAAATGTATGTAAATCAAGACGCTAAACATTAAAATTATGTGAAAACAAAATTAATTCGAGTTTTAGAAGTGAGAATCGATTACACAACGTTATCGTTTATACGACGTTTTTCGGTGTTCCCTTCGGCGTCGTATAAACGATGCTCCACTGTAATAGGTAAAATGTTTTACTGTAATTTGTGCTTCACAGCAATGCTCTTCTAACTGCGCTTATCAATGCTTTACTTATGGGAGGTTATCACTTCGGCAACAGCTGTATAATTAAAAAGGTTTGTGCAATCTTTACAAAACAATACCTGTGTACTCCTCTAGGCCTAAATAGATTGCCTAATTTTTTTCTTCTTTAAATTCCAACATTAAAGAGTAGTGCGCCGGAAAGGGTTAAACATGTACACACATATGTATATATTTATGCTTGTTTCTTTATTAGAAATGTGTTTTTACACTCTGATAACTTACAATTATGTGTATTTCTGTATGTATTAATTACTAAAAAGATTTTTTTGTTGTTTTCATTTTCAACTGAAAATAGCAAGATTATAAAAATTCGATTTTCGTCTTAAAAACATCTTTTGGTCAGTCCTTAATTTCTTTGGCAGTGTTGCTGTGTATGAATGAATACAGCTCATATTCAAAATATTAGAATAATTACCTTTTTTTTAGAAATTGAAAATATCGTTTGGTAATTTAATGTCTTTTAATGAAAATATGCAAACGATATTTTTATTAAGAACTTATTGTTGATTAAACTTACTTGTTATCTTAAATTTAATATCATTTTTGAAAAGATTAATTGCAAAAAAAATTATTTTGAAAAGTCAAAATATTAGAATATTTATTCAAGTGGTTCAAAATATTAGAATATTTCACATTAATTCTCCTTTAATTATTACCAATTCTTAACTGGTGGCATCATTGATTAAATTCAGACTATTTTATTTAAAATCAGTATTCTTTTTCGCAGTTTGTTTCTTTTTCGTCTTAAAATGGGCCGTGTGAGTGATATTCCTGAATCTACTAAACTTCGTATGGTTGATTTGTATCGGCACGGTAAAAATCAATGTTTTATAGCGAATTATTTACATTGTTCGCAATCGAGCGTTAGTAAAATACTAACACAATATTCAAAAATTGGAAAATTTCAAAATAATCGCCTAAATGGTGGCCGAAAACCAAAAACATCTGCTAGAGATGACAGGAAACTGAAGCGTATAGTTAAGAAAAACCGTTTTAAAAGTGTGCGATTCTTGCACCGAAAATGGAAAGAAGAAGGAGTTGAAGTTTCTACATCGACAACATTAAGACGTCTCCATATATTTAAATTTGAATCTCGTGTACCGAAAACAAAACCTCTCATGACTGCAAGACAAAAGCGTATAAGATTGAATTGGTGTAAATCAAGACGTTTATGGAGCAATGAAGATTGGAAAAATATATTATTTAGTGATGAAAGTATGTTTTGTGTTTCATATGGTAATCAAGGTATTCGAGTTTGGAGAATGAAGCAAGAAGCATTTGATAAAGAATGCCTTAAACGTTCCGTAAAATTTGCTGCTAGTGTCATGGTTTGGGGTTGTATGAGTGCAGAAGGACCTGGAAAGTTATGGTATCGTCTACGAAAAGGTTAACTCTCTGATATATCAAGAAATTTTAGAATATTACATGATTCCATCATCAGAAGATTTATTTGAAGGTGATTTCATCTTTCAACAAGATTTAGCGTTCCCGCATACCTTGGTGTCAACTAAGAATTGGTTCCGCCAACGCAACATTAAGGTACTTCCTTGGCCACCAAATTCACCAGATCTTAATCCCACCGAAAACTTGTGGTGTATAATGAAGAAAAAACTTCAAGAAAATCCTCCTTCAAGTAAAACTGAGTTAGTGGCACGTATAAAGTCTATTTGGGCTAATATTGATAGAAATGTTTGTAAACACCTTGTATATAGTATGCAAGATCGATTGTACGCTGTTATGAAAGCTAAAGGGGATGCTACAAAATATTAACTACCATTTACTTCATATTCATAACGTAATATTGTTGCGTAAAATAAAATATTCTAATATTTTGAACCAATCTAAATTTTATTCTAATATTCTGGTATGATTAAGGAAGCTGTATACCTAATTTATTGTGCTGTATTTTATATTTTATAAATGTTAAAATCTTATCTAAACATTCCAGATTTAATTTATAAGAAATTTAATTGCATTTACTTAGTATAAAAAATAAATAAATGACAAATAATTTTTTCTTATTATTTTTTCTCAATTATTCTAATATTTTGAATATGAGCTGTACAATAGCTCCCAAACTATGCTTTTGTTTAAGCACCTATTTATTGATTTCCAAATTATGCTTATGATTAAGCTCCTATTTAATGAGTATGCTATTATAGAGTTCATACTCACAATTACTTTATACATTTTTGAAGAAATGTATCATCAGTTCAACACTTAAACCTTTTTTAAAATCATTTTTGGATCATTCTGTGTTATAATTGGTAAATAATTTCGATATTATTTTTAAGTATTGTTTTTTGCATGTTTTTCATTATATATAATATACATAATTTCTTATATTTATTATTATTTATTTATTTATTTATTTTTTTAGGTTATCATAATCTGCCTTCATCTGCAGTTTTATCTGTTTGTGGAAATTCAGGTCACTCATCTACTTTATTATGGGGACAGAATGGCATTAATAATAATGAAAGTATGTTTAACAAACCATATATATTGGAGAATATATCCATAACACTCTTGTCTCAAACTTTGTCTGTAATATATATATTTTTTCTTAATAAAGCTATTCTTTTGATATGAGCACAGCTAAAATGAAGACACATTTAAAACTGATATTTGCACTTTTAGGTTGATTCATTTTTTAAACTACATTAAAAATTTCACATTTTTTGGGAGCTACAGAAGCTGTATTATGGATAGAACAAGCAAAATATCTGTTCATTTCAATGTGATTTTTGGCAAAAAGTATGATACAATTATAAAAGAAATTTCTTTCTCTTTTGCCTCTCAGTGACAATTATGTGAAATTCTTAGGTTGAAAATTGGTAAGAATAATAGCTTTCTTGGATATAAAATCTTGATAAATTAAGAACTTACCTTGATTGTTTGGTTTGTGATACATGGCATGATTCTTAAAATTATTTTCACATTCATCAATCAATAGCTCATAAACTCATGGCAGAAAAATTTCTCATACTCACAGAATAATAAAAATTCTACTAATTACTCTTCTTTGAAATTACTAGTTCTTTAGAGCAGGGCTACCTGGCACCCATAACACTGAAAATTTTTACAGAAAGTTTTATCTTATTTAATTCCTGAATATCTGCTATTGATTTCTGTATGAACTTTCTGTTTCCAATGAACGCCAGGTTGAATAACTTTGCTTTTAGAGGCTCTGATTTACAGGGATTTTGTCCAATGCAAAGCCCTGCCTAAAGAAAATGACACTCATGAAGATAAGGCTTAATGTTTTGTGTTATTTGTCTAATATTCAATTAATTCTAGTAATGAAATAGTTGAAGCAATAAATAATAGTAATTATTATAATTATGTGGGTGTTTTAGAATTTTTATTATATTTGTGTCTACTACTATATTTCCCTTGCTTCTCATGTTAACCAAACTTTACTGTATATCATTTTAGTGTAATATGAAATTAGTACAATACACGTTGTCATGAACCGATATTGAACGTTGTTTAAAAATGATTGAATTCTATTGATTAAATTTTCTGAATGAATGTAATACTTTAACTGTAGTAATATAAGTGCATAACTTTACTTGTCCATTAAATCCAATCATGTCCTTGCATATTACTTTGTATATAAATTATTCCTGGATCAACCTTGGATCACTTTGGCTTTTTATTATTATTACTAGCCACCCTTGGCGACCAGTTTGGTCACACTTAAATGTAATGCTAAGTATTTTATGAAGTTACTTTTATTCATAATTTAGTTTACTTGTTCAATCCTTTGCCAAATTGGAAGATTTTATAACAGAAGAATAAATAAATTAGTTAAACATTAATAAAAATACAAATAAAAAGTTTAATTAAAAATCATTTTCTGATGTGTAACAGACACATAAATCGTTTTTAATGTCAAGTTAAAGTGCAATTTACGATCATTTATTATTAGCATTTAATCTTATAGTTTGTTGATTGTTCTTTTGGTTGTCAATCATCAATACCAAATCCTTCCATTCATTCATTCATTTTATTTAAAATACACAACTTTTATTTCAAATTGAAACATTTAAAATTCATGAAATTTATTTTTTTCTTAGGAAAAGTAAAATGACACAGATGTCATATATGCACCACATTGGCCTGATTTATTTCTGACGCTGATTTGGCGAAAAGTTTATTTTGCAATTCAAAGTTACATATGTATGTTTTAGTTATTTTCTAGTATTTTTAAAAGGAACCAATAATAAGTAAGTAAAGTTTAAGTAATAACTAGAACAAAGCAATTTATATCATTAAAAAAAAAAGAAAATTAAAGTAAATAAACAATTTATTTATAAATAAACAGTAGCCGGGTTACCATGTGAGGCATAAAATTCGCATTTTGTTGCAATCATGACAATGTGGTGTGTGTATGACATCTGTGCCTAATTCTTTGATGTTGAAATTAACCACTTAACTGATCAATATTGAAAAAACTTTCAAATAATACCTATTTTTTTTTTTTTCATGTCTTTTACAGAATTTTTAACCTGTTATGCCTGGTTAACAGAAATTTTATTTAATCAAATCAGAAAAATGCAAAACACTGCAATGCAAAGTTACATACATATTTTTTAATTATTTTCTAGTATTTTAAAAAAGAAATAATAAATATAAAAAGTTTTTAATAACTATAGACCAAAGCAACTTATATCATTTTAAAAAAGAAAATTGAAGTAAATAAACAGTTTATTTATAAATTATCAAAAATAGCCAGGTTACCTTAAGAAGTATAAAATCACTATTTTTATCCAATCGCGCCAATGTGGTGCGAATGTGATTTCTAGGCGAGAAAAATAATGGATATTTTAAGCCATGACATTTAAGGCACAATGTTATATATGCATTACATACATCATAAATATATCCATTTTTTTTTATTATAAAATATAATTAGAATAAAATTGATGTACCCAGTTAAATACCCTTGTGTTTTACTCCATAAAATGTATCTAATTTTTAACAAAACTTCAAAAAATTTCTGTTACTATTTTGACCAATGATCACAAGAATAATAAAAATGTGATTTATTATATGGAAAAGTAAAATGATTTTGTTATAAATTAAATTTTAAATTATTAGAATACATGTGTTTTTAAGTGATTATATCAGCTTTCTCTTAATTATATTTTGTAATAAAATAATTAGAATTATTTATGAAAATTCGCTCTGATGGTCATCAGAGTAATAATGGACATGTCTGTATAATTTTAAACGATCTTCAAATTTGGTGTTATTTGAAAGTGCTAAATGTCGTCAAGCCAGATGCAGCCCAAAAATTGTATTGTCCCAGGACTACCACAAGCGACTATTTTTATATTATTTACACAGCACTATTTTTTAAAAATACATTTTGTAATACATTTCTTTTCCAATTATTATCAAAGTGTATAAATAGTTTTTGTTTTGAAAAAGAAGTGTGAATTAGATTTAAAAAATAGTTGCCTGTGGCAGCCCAGTTGCCTTGATTTCATTAAAAAGTTTGCACCTTCTAAAAATCCAAGGTCTGCACTCTTTTCTATGGTCCAGTCCGACCTTGAACAGAAAATCTCCGCTTTACAATATCCTGGGGAGCTTCCCAGCCCTCCTTCAATGTCCTCCTTGGGAGGTTCTGGAGAAGATTTTTGGAAGTAATATTGGAGGATTTTGAGAAACTTCAAGGTCATTTAATATGTTAAAAAAAATTTTAAGCTATGATTTAATTTAATAATTTTTTTAGAAGAAAACACATACATTTTTTTCTCTTTTTTATTGATTATTCAGATGTATTCACATGTAACAGACAGCTTTTGAGAACAAATTTCTTATCTTCATTCTTCTTGGTGGATTTGAACACGAGTACTTTGGTAAACTAGATGGGGAAGTTTCAGGAACTTTCGTGATATGAGATATCACTTCAGACAAAAAAATTAATTTCAGTAAGAAATTCATTTTAGTATGAAATTCCCTTTTCTTAATAAGATATAAGATTAATGGTAGAGTTATTATTGTAGATAGTTTTTAGATAATTGTATTTCATCAATTAATTTTTGTTTTGTTGTTAGGTTATATTGGGGGGGGGGGGAAAGTGAGTGTTTGGGTTAGTGAACGAATCAGACTATTTTTATTGTTATTATTTAGGATTATGGGTTGACTTCATAAGAAATTTTTTTGTGGTTTTGTTGGAGGTAATTCTGTTTATGCAGACTCTTAATCAGGCATGAAAGTGTTCCTCCTAAAGGAGGATTTCTACCTTTTTTGAAGCAATTTTGATCATTCTCTGGATTGTTGCAAAAATGCAAAGAAAATTTTGAAAGGATAATTGGGGGGGGGGGGGTCAAAAATTTAATAATTAGACACTTTGTCTACTCAAACCCTTAAAGTTATTTCTTGAATTCTTGTGCAAAAAAGGCACAAACTAATAAGTGAACTTCTATATATAAGCATCTAAAACTATTGTAAATAAAGTTGTTCTAAATGTCTTTCAAGAATGAAATCTTTTTTATACTTTGAAAATTCAAAGTGAAAGTAAGTTTCTTTTTAGAATAGAATATTTTGTACTATTTATACAACACTTTTGGATAATTTCTGTGATACCTTTTTTTTTAGATGTATTTCTGAAGCAAAGATCAGTTTAGCAGGGCGATTTTTAAAAGGGGAGGGGAGATTTAACAGCTGAACTATTCAGAATAATATTTGTTTTGCAAAATTAATGCCTGTACCTTACATAAGTTGATCGGATATATTTGGTTTTACTCCTTTAGCATTAAAACTTTCTAAGTTAGAGGGAAAAAACAAAAAAAGAATCACATGTGCAGTTGCATTTAATTTAATTGTCTCTTAAAATGGATACTGAAATTATAAGAGTTTGACGCCATTGGATAGATGGAAAAATTTTCCACCTTTTTTCTCGTTTCCCACTTTCATGCCTGCTCTTAATATACACTTGACAAAATTAGTTTTCATGGATTTCCATCACATACATGCTTAATCTTTTGAAAATTTATATATTTACTTTTGAATATTGTAGTAAAATAACTCTTATATCACATTTCAGTTGCCATTGAGAAGTCCAGTCAGTCTTTCGAAGAATCAGATTGCTTTAGAGATAGCCATTCTAATTCTTCATTGAGAGATCCTTCTGAGTTTGAAATTTTTGAAAAGAGACTGTCAGCCCATCAAGGTAATTTATTTCTTTATAATCTATTTCATTTAATGAATTGATAATTTCTCTGATTAAAATGAAACATTTCGATAATCTTTTTACCTAAAATTTTTCTCTACTTAGGAAAAATCTGTCATGTATTACCTTTAGTGTTCCGTACTTAAAAATCATAAACAGAACCATTATAAAATCACTCTTTTATCTGTCTGTCACAACCATTTTACATGTAAACTGTGAGAAATAGAAAGTTCAAGTTGGCTGGCTGAAATGTTAAATGCTATTGACCCACAAATTTATAGATTAACCATTCATACATACATTTAGGGAAAATGTTGAAAAGCTAATAAAATTATTTAAAAAAAAAAAAAAAAAAAAAAAAAAAAAAAAAAAAAAAAAAAACCTTTACATATAATGTTTAAACTTTCATGATACAGAAATCGAAAATACATTTCTTTTAATTTTAGATATTGTATTTTCAGAGAGATTGCCAAAAATATAATACAGTCAGGGCTTGAATTTCAGGGCGGGATGGCGGGATTCGCGCCCAAAATTTTGAAATCCCGCCCAAAAGAATAACGTGGACAGGAGGCTCCCGCCCAAAAAATTTTGCATTTTGAAACTATGAACAACTCCCACGACCGTTTGCGAATTTTATGATATTTTTGTGCGAGTAATCGACACATTTTGCGAGTTTTTTTACAGCGAAAAATCATTGAAAATCACGATTTTTTCCGCGAGTGATTGACAAATTTTGCAATTTTTTTTTCCTGCAATGATTTGACGAGTTTCGTTGTATTTTCCGCGGTTGAAATAGAGGTGATTCTGTTCGGAATCTCCACTCCCCCCCTCCCCCACAAAAAAAAAAAAAAAAAAAAAAAAAAAGAACGCATTCAATTCTAAAAATTATGAAACGGTGATGCCGCGGACGCGCTATATTGCGCGTAAATTACTCAAAAGATCGGAGATGACACATAAAAGAAACAGCTCTTACACGTTTCACAAGACGCATGATATCGTAAAAGTTTGCTAAAAAACGGCAAATATTGTTAAAAGTTCGCGAAAAAACAACTAATTTCCGGCAAATTTCGTCAAAATAGTCACGAAAGAATGCCTAATTTCGTCACAGAATTCTGTAAAATGGCAGTTTTTGTCAAAAAGGTTGCTAAAAAAACGTCAAATTTCGTCCAAAAATTGTAAAAAACGACAATTTTCGACAAAAGATTCACTATAAATGACAAATTTCCCCAAAATATGACGAAAAACGGCAATTTTCGTTAAAAAATCGCGATAAAACATCAGATTTCATCAAAAGATCTAAAAAAAAGGCAAATTTCCTCAGAAAATTCACGAAAAAACATCAAATTTCGTCCAAAAATCGCAAAAAACGACAAATTTCGACAAAAGATTCACTATAAACAACAAACTTCCAGAAAATATCACGAAAAACGGCAATTTTCATAAAAAAAATCGCGATAAAACATCAGATTTCATCCAAAGATCGCGAAAAAACGGCAATTTTTCTCAGAAAATTCACAAAAAAACGGCAAATTTCGTCAAAAAATCCCGAAAAAACGGCAGATTTCGTGAAAAGATCGTAAAAAAAGACAGATTTCATCAAAAGATAGCGAAAAAATGCAACTTTCGTCAAAGGGAACCTCTCCCTCCTTCCTCCCCCCCCCCCCAAAAAAAAAATAATATAACGCGGATTTCTATTTTCTGTTCAACAAACTAATTTTCCTGCTTCAATATATTTTTTTTTCTTTGCTACTCTAAAATCAGTTTCTGACAGCTCCAAATCTTTCTGAGTGAGCACAATTCCTGAAAGCAGCCATATATTAAACAAAAAGTATCCCTTCACTCAACAAAGTATTCAGTTTTTAAGAAAATCTTTTTCTATGAATTTGACTCGCCCCTTTTTTAAAGAAATGCTTTAATAGTGATACTTCTTATCTCCTACACTCAAATAAGTATTATTTTATGATTAAATTTGTATCTTGCACATTTAAAACACAGGAAAATAACATTATTAATTATAATTATTAATCATTAATTATAAATTATAAATATAAATTTATTATATTAATTAGAAGTTTTATTAATTATTATTAAATTAATAATTAGACATGTGACAAAAATAATTAGCACCGGGAGGGAATTTACCACCAGTAAAAACTAAACAGTATAAAAGTTTTTTTTTACACATTTCGCATAATTATTCTAAATTGTTGATAAAAATTGCTTCAGTGATTTTTTTTATGTCTGTATTCTGGTAATTCTTTAAATAGCATATAAAATAATGGCGGATTTTAAACATTTTTTCTCCCTCCCAAACAGCCAAACTCCCCTCCATTTATAAATGCTGATAGGGAGACTCTTTCCTTCGAAAAATTGAATTTCAAGCCCTGACAGTATTATATTTCTCCCCCACCTCATCTATTTCCAAATCTACTAAAACTTATAAAAAAATTAGGGGTAGTAGACATTAATTTGAACCTCACAGGAAAATTATAGCAATTACCCTTGGTTACATAGTTTTTGAAGGAGTAGCATTTATCCATTACACACAAATATCAATTTGCGAGCTTTCAGCAATAGAGTTGAGAAGCACTGGAAGTACCTATCATAACAGATATATAAAAAGATTGTTGATTATGATTTTTGGAAAAAATTGTCCATAATTAGCTGAGAAATTAACCCAAAGACACAAAGTATTGGGACATATATTAAGGCATATGCAGTGTACTATATGTGCCATTGTCTTTTAAAACCTGGATAACAACTTTTAATTATATACTATTCCTGGGCATTGCATTATACAGATATATCATTAAAAGTTATTATCAAGGTTTTAAAAGCAATATACGTCAAACTGTTTTAACACCAATTTAATTAGAATTAATCATATAATTACTATGGCATTCACAACTAGTCTCCATAGATTGGCTCTCTCAATGCACCATTCATGTCTTTAACAATTAATGAAACCCACCTAGAAAAATGCAGTACAGACAAAGATGGCATTGTCATCTCCTTCCAAAATGTGCTTTGCTTAGTGCCAAGTTTATACTTTGAAGACGGGTTTTGTTTTTGGTCACAATGTAAAAACTAGTTGTTGGGGGCCACTGTAATACTTACCCATCATGGATATGTATATATGAAAGGATAAAACCTATAGCCTTTTTAAAATTTAAAATTTAAATGCCCCTTCTTGTAACCTTAATTCTAATACTTAAAGCTAGTTTGCCCCTGTTAATGTTCTTTCCCAACCTAACATTTATTACTCTCAGAGATGATTTTTGGATGTTCTTTAAGATTAAAAAAGCTGACGTAAACGCAATTCTTAATTTGTAAGATCAGCAATAAAACCCTGGAAAACCGCGCCTAACAACGTCATAGTGCCCAGATATTTCTTAACCAATTAAATTTGGAGTAACACCCATTAGTTAGTATCGCGACCTGGTAGAAATAATGCGAATTAACGGCCTTTAAATAGCGGGAGCGCCTAAAACAAGCGGCTTTTTTGACCTAACACTTGCCTAATAAAATGCTGCCCAAATAAACGAACTTTTAAAAAGAAAGCGTCAAGTTCCAGGGACCTGGTTTCTCCCAAAGATCTGCCAAAAAGGATTAATAAACCAGGCCCCCAGTGAAAATACTGTGTCGTTATTTGTCTCTCAATCACACCTCATGATTCAACAACAATAACGGCTTATCGATGGTAAAACACCAAAATCTTTCCCGGCCATTCGGACGATTGACTCGGCGCGATCTCCAAAGTCTTTCCCCGGCACCTACAAAGCTTGACGCGACGGATCTATGAGTTGTATCGCCCGAAGTCCCGCAGCTCTCCACGACTACAGTACATGAATTCCCTCTCCTCGGATCGGATGGTGACGGAACTCCCACGAACGTAAGGCCAAGACTCGGGTTCCTTACAAAGAGTCGGGTAGGATAAAAACCTGACAAGCGGAACGAAACCTGGATGAGAAAGCGCTCTGCTTCCAGGAACGTGATCGGCGGATACAAGCGGTACCAGATGTCCTCTCAGTCCGAAGACTAGCCGGAATACGGCATGATCTTTCGCCAAGACGCGATAAATACGGCTGTGTGGTGTAACGTGACTGTCGTTCTACAACCCCTGTGACTGCGCCGCGCTCCGCGATCAGCTGTGCAAGGATTTTGTTTCAAAGGGAAAGGAGAAGTATCGCGGATCGAACTCCGATAGTTTGAACATTTAAAGAGAAAAAAGAAAGGACAGAATGTGCGCGTTTATTTTTATTTATTTTTTTTCCCGCTCCATTTGTTTTCTATCAATCGCGGATTATTGTTCCAGGTAAGATGTTTTATTTAATATGAAAAGTTAGAAGGAGCAAATTCAGGCATTTTATTGAAAAAAAAAAAAAAAAAAAAAGTAAAGTTGATTTTTTTTTGTTTGTACTTTGTGTTTTATAAAAGTTATTTTTAGTATGTAGTTAAGATTTTAATCATAGAAAAAGAACTGTGAACTAAGAATGAACATGATAAAATATTTTTATTTTATTTTAAATTTTTGCTGTAAAGTTCGTTTTGCATTTGTTTAGTTCTGCTCCTTTCAAGTTGAAAAAGATAAATAAAAATTATCTTTTAAATTAAGATTCATAATTTGAGTTATAAAAAATGATTTAAATATCAGGTTATTATTATTTTACTATTATATTTGGAATTATTTAATGTTATTTTTATGTGTTACTATGTTGGAATATATTATGATTTTGTGAGATTTTATTTATAAACATCATGAGTACTACCCCACAATCAGAGAAAGTAGGCGACCCCCCAAAAAATGATGGTGTGGTTCCCGAGACTCCGGAAAAGGAAATTAATGCAGCAAATTCTCAGTCCTCAGGTAATAGTGAAGGCACATGTCGAAAAGATCCCGAAATTGTGCCATTTTCTCCGGACTCGAAGATGTTATGGATTCCTTGGCTGAGATACTTTGAGTCAGTTTGTGTAGAGGAACACAAGGATGATTTGTGGAAAATCCGCAACATCCAAAAGTATCTAAAAGATACCGCGCTTACCTTATATATCAACAACTGTCTTCATGTCCTCCATTGGTCAGAGTTAGTGTTATTGTTTACCGAACATTACACTACTCCTGATACACTATCATTGACAGATTTCTCCCAGATCAAATTTAAATTTGGAGGTGACTTAAATGAATATTACCACCAAAAAACTAAAGTAGGACGCACTTTAGGTTTAGATCAGCGTTTCATTTTGGACGGTCTTACGGATGGACTGCCAGTAGAGATGAAACAGTTGGTAGTGACAAATGCGCCTGCTGATGTCAATGAATGGAGAGAATTAGTATTTAAATTAAGTAAATTGCAGTTAGAGCAGAAAGATAAAACAGACAGGAAGACTGAGCCTAACCCTCAGCAGCCCCCTCAATATCGACAATGGAAACCTTTTAAATCCCACATTGACCATGGACAAAATTCCTACAGACCATGGAATTATCGTGTCCCAAACCAATCACCTCAATTTCGACATTTTAACCCAAACCCACAAAGAAATACATTTAGACCGATGCAACCAATTCCCACAAGATCTATGCAGACCGATCAACAACGCCCAAACCTACATTATCAGGCCACGTTGCCACCAACGCCGTGCCGAGTTTGTTTAAATGTGGGCATTTCGAATGCTTATCATTGGGTGCGAGATTGCCCTTTTCGTAAACAAACGCTGAATGTTACTGCCCTAGCACCAAATCCAAGTGTTTCAACCCATAATCTAGATCAGACTAATAATGAGTTTCCACAAAATACAGAAGAGAGCCAATGACAATTAATAATACCCGGGTATATCAAAACACATAATGGATCCAAACAAAAAATGAACAATTGTCAAACAGCTACTCATGTGAAAAGTGAAGACTCATTACCATGTTTGATAGATACAGGTAGTTCTATCAGTGTAATGCCATACCATTTAGCCCATAAATTTAATCTAAAAATATCTAAAGTTCAAAAGAGTATTTCAGTCGCACAAACTCAAGGTGTTCTAGCTTTGAAAGAAAAATGCCTTGTCAGTTTGCAATTAGGACAAATAACTCAAACCATTGAACTGTTTATAATTCATAACTCTTTACCATATGTTTTAATTGGGCTACCCCATTGTGAATTGTTTAGATTAAATATTGATTGCTCTAAAATGCAAATCCATCAAAATAACAAAAAAATATCACTTATGCGTAATATTTCAAAAAAATCATCCCACCATACTTTGCATTTGTCAAAACCATATATCCACCCGCTAAAAGCAGAGATCCAAAATGCAGAGATATTTGAAGAAAATTTTGAACCGGAGTTGTTTGAAACCTCTGACCATGGGCCCAAAGTTCAGTTGGCTAAAGAACAACTACCTGCTCTTCTCGCCAAATATGTCTGTATTTTTGCAAAAGATAAGTACGATGTAGGCTGTGTGAATATAGAACCCCAAAGAATCCATTTAACCTCTGACCTTCCCGTTTCACTTAGGGCTTACCGTACATCACCCAAAGAAGAGGAAGAAATCCGAAACCAAGTCCAAAATTTGTTACAGGCAGGAATCATTAAAGAGAGTTGTTCCCCTTATTCGTCGCCTGTCACTTTAGTTTACAAGCGCGAAGAAGGGAAGAAAACTCGTTTATGTGTAGATTTCAGAAAATTAAACGCTATTACCAAGACAGACGCAGAACCCCTACCCCGAATTGATACCCTTTTGGATAAATTAGCACAAGCTAAGGTCTTTTCCACTCTCGATTTGGCCAGTGGATATTGGCATATACCTATCCACCCTCGAGACACCGAAAAATTGGCATTTGCGACCACTTTCGGTTTATTTGAATGGTTGCGATTACCTTTCGGATTAAAAAACGCACCTGGGATATTCAACCGCACACTCCGAAGAATCTTTAATAAGTACAAAATTAATTTTGCCTGTAGTTATTTTGATGATGTTATTGTATTTTCTCAAAATGAGGAAGAACATTTGATGCATTTAGAGACATTATTTAATATTTGTGTCCAAGAAAATCTCAAATTAAAGTTATCAAAGTGTAATTTTGTTAAATCAACAATTAATTTCCTTGGTTATGAAGTTTCTAATGGATGTATTACCCCTGACAAGCCAAATGTAGAAGTTATTAAGAAATTAAAACCACCAACCAATGTAAAAGAGTTGCAACGCTTTTTGGGATCTATTAATGTCTATAATAAATTTATTCCTAAGTATGCCGAAATTAGATATCCTCTCAACCAATTGTTAAAGAAAAATGTCCCCTATGTATGGGACCAAAATTGTCAAGATTCTTTTGAGAAACTAAAACAGGCTTTGATTGAAAAACCTATCTTAAGATTGTTTGATCCCAAAGTGCCTTGTGAACTGTTTGTAGATGCCTCAAGTCTTGGAGTAGGGTGTGTTGTGAAACAGGTAGATGAAAAGGGAAAATTACACCCAATAGCATATCACTCTAGAAATCTTCGAGATTATGAAAAAAATTATGCAATAACGGAATTAGAATGTTTGGCAATTGTGGATGCCTTGGATAAATTTTATCATTATTTACATGGTCAAAAATTTGTCATTCATACGGACCATGCGGCACTTACCTGGCTCAAAAATGTTAAAAATTTAAGAGGTCGTCTTTTCCGCTGGTCTCTCAAACTTAGTATGTTTGACTATGAAATCAAATACCAAAAGGGCTCCACTAATGTTGAAGCTGATATGCTATCAAGACAACCTGTTTCTGAAAATGTACACCATGTTATACATCTCCTTGACTTGAATGAAGTAAGAGACAGCCAGAAAAAGGAAAATGTAACAGCAGATGGTAAAAAATACACTGAAGTAAATGATGTTGTTGTAATTAAAAAGAAAAGTTTGTATAAGATTGTTGTCCCCATGTGTTTACGGTTACCCCTCTTAGAAAAAACCCACACACAATTTGGCCACCCTGGTATTTATAAAATGATAAATTTAATTTCCCCACAGTATTATTGGCCTAATATCAATCAGGACATTGAAAATTTTGTAAAACATTGTCATACATGTCAAATAAACAAAAAGTGTAAACAAAAAAGATTTGGCATGTTACAATTGATGCCTCCAACAGATATACCTTTTGAATGCTTGGCATTGGACTCTGTTGGCGGATTTAATTACTACAATTCTACGAAAAAATATTTGCATTTGGTGGTTGACCATGCAACTCGCTATGTGTGGGGCTTTCCTTCAAAAAGTGTAACTACTGAAACTTATACAAACATTTTGAAACAATTATTTCAACTACAAGTACCAGAAAAATTGTTAACTGACAGAAATGGAGCATTTACCGCTTCCAGATTTAAGAGATTTCTTCGTACTTACAATGTTAAACACAGATTGACAAGTAGTCACCACCCCGAAACGAATGGAAAAATTGAACGCCTAAATCAGACTATTGTAACCAGATTAAAGTGTAAAGTTAATTCTTCTTCTAAGAAAGTACCCTGGACTAAAGTGTTAGATGAAGTCTTAGTTGAATATAACAATACTCCTCATTCTGTAACTCAATTTACCCCTAGTTATTTATTGTTAGGAAAATTGCCATATGATCCTCCTTTGCCAAATAATAGTTATTATCCTCCAGTTGATGAAGCTAGAAAATTGGCTAAAGAAAGAACAATTGCTTACCATAAGAAAAATAAAGTCCGCTATGATGCTCGTTTCCTTCCTGTAAAGTTTAAAGTTGGTGACCTTGTAATGTATGAAGAATTTCATTATCCTAATACCCGTAAATTAACTTCCCCATATTCTGGACCATACACCATTCTGAAACAACTTTCTGAAGTCACTTTTGAAATTGATAAACCCAGCCCACATTTTAAGAGAAATTCTGAAATTGTCCATTCATCCAAGTTAAGATATTACCATTCTCCTCAAAATCTCAAACTCAACCATGAATAAAACCCCATCTATCTCCTTCATCTTTCAATTTTTTATTTTTGCTATTCTATCGTCCCTCTATCATTAGTATTTGGAAGAGGACCCAGCTGGATGTTTAACCCTCAACCCCCAGCGGTAAAGGATGAAAGTTACAGTTTAAAAGCACTGTTAAATTTTTTTTTAAATGTTATTAGTATATGATGAAATGTGTTACGTCAATAAGGGTCCTCCGCTCCTTGACCACCCGTCTTTAGCCGGACTGTTTTCCCAGATTCTCTTTCCAGGTTGAACGGAGAATCTGGCAAAACTGCTTCGCTTGCCCTTTGTAGGTGAATGTCAGTTTCCCACTTTCCTTTTCTATAGTGCAAGTGGCACGTTTTTTTTGGGATGACCTTTCACCACAAAGTATTGAAACCCATCTCCCACTAACACTGGGCATGGTGAAAATTATAGCAAATTTATATTTTTACTTAGTAGCTATAGTTTTCAGAGGTCTGACATTTTTGTATTTTGGAGTTAGTCTCGAATTAAGCCTAAAACTGGATACTGTACATAGTTAGAAAAGATGCAACCTAAGAATTAAGTAGAAAAAAAAAAAGTTTTTATAGTATTATAATTAGTATTATGTTATATGTGTTTTATTATATAGTGATTATATTATATAGTGTTAAAATTGTGTTGTGTTGTAATTACTTTTGGTGATATTTCAGTGTCAGCATACAGTATTTTCAGAAAAAATGTGCATTTATTATACAATTGTATTTTGCTGATAATATTGAAGATCATATTTTTTGAGTATTTTGCTATTTGTACCCATGTTTAATGTCAATAACTTGTGTGTGTTTTAGTATCTTATTTTTGAATATTTGATTATATTATATAGTATTCCAATTTTGCATAAAGAATGTTTCCAAAGGACTTTCCTTCATAAAAACTTTCAACCAAAGGAAACATCACAGACATTTAGAAAACTGTTTAGTGGAAAAAAAAAAAAAAAAGTTTATTTTTTAAATGTTATGTATTTTAGTCAATATGTGTTTCATTATTTTAAGTGTTGATATTTTGATTAATGTTTCTTTTTGTTGTCCTTCTCGAGAATGTCCCTTAAATGCTGCAGCATTATTCATCACACATTATCAGTACCATTATTCATAGCATTATCCATAACATTATCTGTAGCATTATCCGTATGCCCCTTCTTGTAACCTTAATTCTAATACTTAAAGCTAGTTTGCCCCTGTTAATGTTCTTTCCCAACCTAACATTTATTACTCTCAGAGATGATTTTTGGATGTTCTTTAAGATTAAAAAAGCTGACGTAAACGCAATTCTTAATTTGTAAGATCAGCAATAAAACCCTGGAAAACCGCGCCTAACAACGTCATAGTGCCCAGATATTTCTTAACCAATTAAATTTGGAGTAACACCCATTAGTTAGTATCGCGACCTGGTAGAAATAATGCGAATTAACGGCCTTTAAATAGCGGGAGCGCCTAAAACAAGCGGCTTTTTTGACCTAACACTTGCCTAATAAAATGCTGCCCAAATAAACGAACTTTTAAAAAGAAAGCGTCAAGTTCCAGGGACCTGGTTTCTCCCAAAGATCTGCCAAAAAGGATTAATAAACCAGGCCCCCAGTGAAAATACTGTGTCGTTATTTGTCTCTCAATCACACCTCATGATTCAACAACAATAACGGCTTATCGATGGTAAAACACCAAAATCTTTCCCGGCCATTCGGACGATTGACTCGGCGCGATCTCCAAAGTCTTTCCCCGGCACCTACAAAGCTTGACGCGACGGATCTATGAGTTGTATCGCCCGAAGTCCCGCAGCTCTCCACGACTACAGTACATGAATTCCCTCTCCTCGGATCGGATGGTGACGGAACTCCCACGAACGTAAGGCCAAGACTCGGGTTCCTTACATATATATGAAAATAAAACATGTGAAACTATTTTTACAATGCATTGCAATTTAGAAACAAAATTTAAATATTGTTAATATACATAGTAATGCAATATTAAAGAACTACTGATGTACCAATTTCGACAAATTATATAAAATGCCAAACTACTCAAGTAGTACCGAACTGCGTAAAAGGAACATCCTTATAACTCCAAAAATAATAAATCTATTAACTAACAATTAACTGCGTCGGATTAAGCGTCTCATTTCCAATTAAAATATACTTCTGAATTGAAATTTGAATGAAATACAGGGTCATGAAAAATCCAAGAATGGGGAAAACAAAATTACAAATATCTCGGCAACTAATAATCCAATTGACTTCGTTCTATATGCAAAATGTGTGTTATTTTATTGCCTTTTACGTCCATTCCTTAGAATAAAACAATTTGAAAATTTTTATATACCTTTCATCAGAACAAATTTTTCGAGAGTCCGAAAAAAATAGTTCCGGATAATCGAGGTTGCTGATATTAAATAGGGTTCGTGCCATTCTTACATACTAACTACATACAAAATTTCAAGTCTCTATCTCAAATTGTTCTGGAGATAGAGCATTTACAGACAGACAGACAGGCGGACGGCAAATTTTTTTTTTTAAATATGTTTTTCGGAATCTCCACTATCTAAAACGTGTAAATCCGTCAATTTTTTTTTTTCGTTTTTCAAAACGATTCCAAGACTTACCCTATACTACGTATGATGGGTAACTAATATAAGATTCTGATACTATTCTGATATACTATTCTGAATTTGGGTTTATGAAATGCCAAATGAAGTTCATTTATACTTTTTTAATACAGTAGACTCCCTCAAATCCACACAGTTTGGAATCAGAAGTTGTGCAGTTTTTTGCAGATTTCTGGTCATTGCTTTGTTTACTTGATGATAGTTTATATAAAATGATGCATGCTCTTTAAAAATTTTGGCTATATATTAACCTTTTTTTTTTTGGTGATCTGTAAGATTAAGATGTTTTGTCTATTTTAACCTTTTCCATTTTCAGCTATTCATCGCCAGATAGAATCAACACAAGTTCCTTCTAATATATGGGCTGGTTATGGCTTTTCACAGTCAATGCCTGCAGCTTTTACTACCAAAGAAAGAGAATCTTTAAGATTTTCCTCTGCTTCATTAGAAGTAAGCTAGCTTAGTTTATTTATTTTGATAATTTATTTTATGTTTTTCTGTATGATTTGGCATGCATATATTAAAGGGTGTAGTTGATATAAAAGTTTAATACATAAATTATGCTTATGATATAAATTTCTTTATTTTGAGTATGTGTTGCTTATACTTCCATATATAAGCTGATGGGGATGTAAAATTCAGCAAACAAAAACTTAGCGTTTTTTTTCTACATAGATAATAGAAAAAAAATGTGACCTTCAAAATTATTGATCCTTCCTATTCTGTATTGGTATGCTGCCAAATCTGTTTAATTGGGCCCCCCTCATTTTGTTATGACAAATCTGTTTGGAATGACAAAAAACCAAATCTCTTATTTTTGGCTTGAATTACCACAGGAAATGACTATTTGATCTTTCAAAAAAAATCTTGCATCAGTAATAGAGTATAATCCCTTACTCCACACATATTCTGAAACATATACAGGGTGTCCGAAAAGTCTGGAAACGGCCGAATAACTCGAGAAATACATATGAGATTGAACAATGTAAATATACGTGTTAAATATTTTTAAATAAGCTATTCGGTGATACCAAATTTGACCTTCGCAACCAACCCCCTGGGGGTCAGATGGGGTTCAACTTTGAAATCTTAAATTACAACCCCCATTTTTTATTGCAGATTCGGATTCTACGGACAAAAATACGTAACTTTTGTATTTGATGTTTATTTCGAATCCTCGTTTATCACGGTGTAATCGAGAATATTAAATCGATACATATTTCAGCTTTTCTAATGGGATTTTCCCTAATCGAAACTGATTGGGCAGAATTTTTGATGTCAAATTCCTCATCTTTTGCAGGAATAGTGTTTCCTGAAAATCACCCTTGGCAATTATTTCGATAGTGCTAGACTTAAAAATTTGACCCATTTGCTGCAGCGTCACGCCACAGCTTTTATAGAATATCTCTTTTATGACCAATGAGAATGCTCCATCACACAGTAAAGTAACAGTTTTCTATAAAAGCGGTGGAGTGACACTCTAGCAAATGAGTCAAACTTTTTTCAGTGTATTGGGTTTTTTATGCTTTTCACTCGAAAAATTCATTATATATTAATTCAGTTTTCTATTTGGATTTTTATTTCATCCAGTAAATGGTTTCTAAAATACGACCTACTTGTTTTGATGTTCTAATGTGTAAATATGAACTTCCCCTCCCGAATAGAAAAAGTATGTCTTCAGTTTTTTGGGGTGGAGTTATGTAAATATTCTGCGTTACGATGAGTTCTGCTTTTTTCTTTATCATTTAATTCAGGCTAGCAAATGGGCGTGCATGGAGTTTTTAAAATAATTTTTACAATGTATAATAAAATGTAAGGCAAACTGACCTGTGTGTTTCGATCTTTTATCATATAAATATGCACCTCCCAAAAGAAATAGAAAAAAAAATAAATTTTATAATTTGAGGGTGGGATGTGTGTATATTATGCGTTTCCATATATTCTGTTGTTTTTAAAAAATCATCTAATACGGCTGATGTGGGTGTATGTTTTTATTATTATTATTATTATTATAGAAAAAATATAGGACAAAATATTAAGAAATAAAGTTATTAAACATTTTTTGGCTGTGCAACGGATGAAGAAGTATCGTAAATTCATTGTACTTACGGAACCTGTTATTTTTCAAGTGAAATATTGGTATTTTCTTTATAAAATAAATAAAGCTACTATAAACATTCGTTATTTTGCCTTCTTTAACAAATGATTTTCAATAAGAAAATATTCCTAGTTAGCATTTCTTATTGAAATGAAATTAAAATGCAATCTTATTGAAATTATTTCCTACTCTAGAAATTGCAGGATCCTTAGGAACCCTGAAATTTTAGTTTGGGGGAGGGATTATACGTTTTCATAATTGATTAATTACTGCAACACAAAATAATAGGGGAGGGAATTTTTCGACAATTTTTGTTGATATATCATGATTTTTTGTAAATTAATATGTATTTTGTTCAATTTAAAATTGTTTTTCATAAATTTAACCGCTTAACGGATCAATATTTCTGGTAAAAATTTTCAAATAATGTCTAATTTAGCATATCTTTTACACAATTTTTAATCTTTTATGATGGGTTATTTCAAAGAGAAACTTTTGCCGTATTGAATCAGAAAAATGCTCGGATTAAATAATGCAGTATTCAGAATTAAATTTTACTGGTGAGATAAATAAATTATGATTAAAGCATGGATGCCCTGCAAATCATGATAGGAAAAATTACGTTTAACATGCCAAATTTCATTTTTCTAGACCTTTCAGTATCACAAAATTGCATTTTTAGAAAGTTTTTTTTCCTGCGCTTCCCTTGAGTTTGTGGTATGGACATAAGAGATAGTCTGTATTTGATTCGGGGGGAACACCATCCTTTTAGTATCATTGCTTTTGAAATCAGTTTGGTAGTTCTGCAGATTTTCCTCTACAAATAAAGTAATTTTACCTCTTTATAATATATTTATAGATTACTAATGCATTGCATTTATTAAAATCTTATACTATAATGCGAGCAAAAATTGTGTGTGGGCAAATTTTATCTCAAAAACGGCTCTAACAATTTTCGCAAAAATTTGGATTTTACCATTTTTGGGCACGAGAAGACCATTGGGCTAGGTCCCATGTTCGGGAAAATTCGATTACTGGGTCATTTTGGGTCATAATGGGTCAGGATAAAGCTATTTATATCTATAGAACGGCTGGATCGATTTTAAGGAAATTTTATATCCAATCGTTTTTTGGTACGAGAAAACTATTGGGCTGGGTCACATGCTCGAAAAATTTCGATTAGTGGGTCATTTTTGGGTCATTATGGGTCAAGCCATTTTTATCTAAAAAACGGCTCTAACGATTTTGACCAAATTTTATATTGTATCACTTTGGATTACAAGAAGACCATTGGGTTTGGTAACATGTTCGAGAAAATTCGGTTAGCGGGTCATTTTTGGGGTCATTGTGGGTCATGCTATTTTTATCTAGAGATTTTCTCACGCAATTTTGATTAAAAATTGCATTCTATGGTTTTCGGGCACAAGAAAAACATTGGGCTACGTTACATGTTCGAGAAAAAATTTTAATG
Organism: Maratus speculifer; assembly: GCA_964019185.1. Taxonomy (NCBI): domain Eukaryota; kingdom Metazoa; phylum Arthropoda; class Arachnida; order Araneae; family Salticidae; genus Maratus; species Maratus speculifer. Next base: position 135,243,225 of record OZ025291.1, read on the forward strand.
GGTCATATTGGGTCATTAAGAGTCTGGGTCAAGCTATTTATATTTAAAGAACGGCGTGATGGATTATAACGAAGTTTTGTATGTAACAGTTTTTTGACATGAGAAAACTAATGGGCTAAATCACATGTTTGAGAGATTTCGATATGAGGGTCATTTGTGGGTCATGATGGGTCATAATGGGTCATGGTCAAGCTATATCTAAAGAACAGGTGGATCGATTTTAATGAAATTTTGTATGCAACATTTTTTTGGCACGATAAAATCATTGGACTAGGTTACATGTTCGAAAAATTTCGATGAATGGGTCATTTTGGATCATAAAGGGTCTGGGTCAAGCTATATATAATTAAAGAACGGCAGGATCAATTTTAACGAAATTCTGTATGTAACAATTTTTAAAAACGAGAAAACTAATGGACTAAGTCACATATTCGAGAGCTTTCGATTATAAGGGTCATTTGAGGGTCTTAATGGGTCAAGGTCAAGCTATATATAAAGAATAGGTGGGTCGATTTTAACGAAATTTTGTATACAACATATTTTTGGCATGAGAAAATCATTGGGGTGGATCACATGTTCGAGAAATTTTGATTAGTGGGCCACTTTTGGGTCATTCTAATTTTATCTAGACAACGTTTCGCGCAATTTTGACTTAATTTTGTATTTTATCGTTTTCGGGCACAAGAAAATCATTGGGTTATGACAGAGTTTTGAGAAAATTCGATAAATAGGTCATTTTGGATCATAAGGGGTCAGGGTCAAACTAACTATATCTAAAAAACGGCTCAATCGATTTTATCTAAATTTTGTATCTTATGTTTTTCGGCATGCTAAAACTAATGAGCTAGGCCACACGTTCGAGAGATTTCGATTATAAGTGTCATTTGTTGGTCATGATGGGTCATGCTAAATTTATATAGAAAATGGTACTCACCATTTTGACTATACTTTGTATTATATCGTTTTTGAGCAAGATAAAACCATTTGGCTTGGACAAATGCTCGCGAAAATTCGATTAGTGAATCATTTTGGGTCTTAATGAGCTAGGGTCTTTCTAATTATATATAACAACGACTCAATCAATTTTACCTAAATTTTGAAACAAAACGTTTTTTATCACGAGAAGAGTATTGGGCTGAGTCGCATGTTAAACAAATTTATATTAGTGGGTCATTTCGCTTCATTGCTGAATGCTGCCAAGCTAATTTTACCTAAAAAATGGCTTAAACGATTTTGATTCAATTTTATATTCTACTGTTTTTGATTACCTGAAGACGATTGAACTATGTCAAATGCTTGATTAAATTTGATTAGTGGCTCATTTTGGGTAATACAGGTCAGGGTCACGAGAATATGGCAAAAGCCAATAACTTGGTGATATGTGACAAAATATTGGCGACATATGGCCAAAAAATCGACTATAAAAATTACGAAAACCAAAACACGTATTTGGAGCCAAATAAAAGAATGCCTTCAAATTTGGCTATATTTAGCAAAAAATATTGTCTTTCAGAATGTAAAGAACTTTTTTATACATTCTTAAGAGGATTCGAGATGCATGGTTAAACTAATAAGAGTCGAGCTAAAAAAGTGATTTAGATCGATGTCCTTTCGTTGTAAATTTTAAAATAAGGTAAAATTTATAAACATGCACATAAAAACATAGTTTTCTTATTGATTGTTTTTCTAAATAATAATATAATAAACATGTTTTACAGTAATAATACAGAGTTAATGATACAGTGAAAATACTATATCAAGTTGAACACAAAGTTAATTTTGACCGATCTAAGATCGGTCTTCCCTGCTAGTTATTTATAATTGGTTAATATTTATAATTGATTGATTGGATAAAATAAAAGCACAAATGGAAAAATAATTTAATAAATTTCTATTAATTTCTATGGCAGAAGCATATAAAACACTTCTGTTATCGAAACAACCATTAATGATTATTTTCAACAAACATGTGTCCGCTAATGCGACTACTTTGATGAAGAGAGCTCTGGCCTATCAAATTTTGTGTTGGTAAAATCTGTTTGAGAAAATAAAATATGTATCTGATGTATTTTGTTTGATTACAATCGCAATCTTTGAAAATCCGAAAAAAGGTTTAAAAAACAATCATAATTTATTTATCTCACCAGTAAAATTTAATTTTAAATATTGCATTATTTTATCCAAGCATTTTTCTTATTCATTTAGGCAAAAATTTCTCTTTGAAATAACAGGTGATAAAAGATTAAAAATTCTGTAAAAGATATGCTAAATAAGACATTATTTGGAAAATTTTTACCAGAAATATTGATCTGTTAAGCGGTTAAATTTATGAAAAACAATTTTAAATGGAACAAAATACATATTAATTTACAAAAAATCATGATATATCAACAAAAATTGTCTAAAAATTCCCTGCCTTATTATTTTGTTCTTGCAGTAATTAATCAATTATGAAAACCTATATTCCCCCCCCCCCCCCCCCCCGCCACAAACTAAAATTTCCTAAGGATCCTGGAATTTCTAGAATAGGAAATAATTTCAATAAAATTGCATTTCAATTTCATTTCAATAAGAAATACTAAGTACGAATATTTTCTTATTGAAAATCACTTGTTTAAAGAAGGCGAAATTACGAGTGTTTATAGAAGCTTTATTTATTTTATAAAAAAAATACTGATATTTCACTTGGAAAATAACGGGTTCCTTAAGTACCACGAATTAACGATACTTCTTTATCATTGCACAGTCAGCACAAAAAATGTTTTATAACTTTATTTTTTAATATTTAGTCCTATATTTTTCTGTTGTAATAATTTAAAAAAACATACACCCACATCAGCGTATTAGATGATTTTTTAAAAAACAACAGAATCCATGGAAATGCATAATATACACACATCCCGCCGTCAAATAATGAAAATTATCCTTTTTCTATTTCTTAAAGGAGTTGCATATTTATACGTTAAAAGATCGAAACACGCAGGTCAATTTGCCTTACATGTTATTCTACATAGAGAAATTATTTAAAAAACTCCATGCATGCCCGTCTGCCCCACTGAATAAATGATTAAAAAAAAAAAGAAAGAAAAAGAAAAGAAGGCAGAACTTATCAAAATGCAAAATATTTACATACCCCGACCCCCAAAACTGAAGATATACTTTTCCTATTCAGAAGGGGAGGTTCTTGTTTAAACATCAAAACAAGTAGGTCGTATTTTAGAAGCCATTTCCTGGATAAAATAAAAATCCAAATAGAAAACTAAATTAATATATTTCAATGAATTTTTCTAGAGAAAAATATAAAAAACCCTATACACTGTAAAAAATTTGACTCATTTGCTACAGCATCACTCCACTGCTTTTATAGAAAACGGTTGCTTTACTGTGTTATGGAACATTCTCATTGGTCATGAGAGATATTCTATAAAAGCTGTGGAGTGACACTGCAGCAAATGGGTCAAATTTTTAACTGCATAGCACTATCGAAATAATCGGCACAGGTGATTTTCAGGAAACGCTATTCCTGCAAAAAACGAGGAATTTGATGTCAAAAATTCTCCCTAATTAGTTTCGATTAGGTAAAAGCCGAAATATGTATCGATTTAATATGCTCGATTACACCGTGATAAATGAGGATTCGAAATAAACATCAAATACAAAAGTTACATATTTTTGTCCGTAGAATCCGAATATGCAATAAAAAACGGGGGTTATAATTTAAGATTTTAAAGTTGGACTGTCCTCTGACCCCCAGGGGGTCGGTTGCGAAGGTCAAATTTGGTATCACTGAGTAGCTTATTTAAAAATATTTAACACGTATATTTACGTTTTTCAATCTCATATGTATTTTTCGAGTTATTCAACCGTTTCCAGACTTTTCGGACACCCTGTATATCTTATTATTTAAAAAGTCAACTATATTTTCCTTAAAGAAGCCTGGCAGAGCTTTAACAATAATTATTCATTTTACATTTTTCAACATAACAAAGAAATTAACTTCCTGTCACATATGCAATTTTAATTTATAAATGAAACAACTTATCTTCATTTTTACACCAAAAAGTGTTTTGTTGTGTCTTTCAAATTTACCTGAATATTTTACAAATGTATTGTACAGTCTGCATTTTTAACTTCACAAAATGCTTCAAGAGACTCTTACATTTAGCATTAAAATTGATAACATTGACACTTTTTATATTTTTTAACAACTCATTAATTATTTTATTTATTTATTTTTTGGCTTATGAATAATAAAACATACAAGAAAAGCATTTCCAGTTTCTGACTTTTGTCAAATTTATATTGTTATTATTTTACATCAAACATATTTATCATTTTCATCTTTTCAATTATCATTAATTGACTACCTTATATTATCTGATTTTATAATTTAATTTACATATATTTTATTTATTTACTGTCTAAGAGGGGCTGTCATAAATTATTATACATTTTTTTAAACACTTTTTAAGATTTATAATTTTTTAAAAGTTGTTAGCACATTTAGACATTCTCAATCTTTTTTAGATTATACAAGTTTAAATAGTAAAATTTAGTTATGTCCATAAATAGTCCATAAGTATAGTTTCATGTAGAAAGTTTCTTTATGCTACATACAGAAGAGCAAAAATAAATATAAAACTTATTTAACTTCTTAATTTCGACATCTGTGACTTTCATGGTTTGATTGTGATCTCTAAATGAGTTTGATCATTGTGCAACCAGAAGTGAGAATGATTCATGATTTGATAGACTGTATATTTAAAAATAGAAGGAAAATCAACTACCTTTTTTTTCAAAAATTTCCTCTTTCATCCTCCACATTTTATATTTTTAATACTCATTATTACAGATTTTAAAACTTTTTTCAGCAGTTATTTTCATGTAACAATAAGTAATTATCACAAGCTTCTATCTCCCTACTCTGTTTACCCTTCCCTTTTGACTCCTGAAAATAAATTTTAACTAGATAATGATTTTAGGATGTAGTTAATGAAATGAATATTTGTGAACTCGGTGCACAAATATTTTGTAGCAAGTTCGTACAGTTTGTAGAAAACTTTATTTGAAAGCTTGCATCACAAATTATTAAAGAGAGCAGTTCCAATTGTAAAACTCAAAGCAATATTGCTATTGATTTGGGAGAAGAATTGGGATAAAGAGCTTTAGCTCAGAAATTATTAGCAACTGTTCAAGAAATTTTAGTATTTTTTGAGTAATATAAATTTTTTTCACTCTCAGTATGCTACTACGCGCTACACTGCTGACTAGAATTTTCTGGAAATACACCTAGAAAAGTCAGGGAATTGCATTTTCCCATATGAGTAGCAACCCTGATATATTTCTACTACTTTTAAATCTAAAAGATTGCTTTTTCAAAAAAGTGACAGCGAGCAAGCAGATTAGGATAAGATTGAAAAAAAAAAGAATTACACAGAATAAAGATATTTGATATTATATGGGCTTCATATACCTTTCAATTTTTATGGTATACTCATTTTTAATTTTCTAGTATATACAGACAGCTATATCCAAACCTGCATTATATGCTTTTTTTTATGAAAACTTGTTATTGTAATTTTTGAAACAATATTTTTTTAATAATACAGTTTATAATTCATTTAGTTAATGTACAAAGTACTCTGAGTGCAAGTAATGCTCATATTTGACAGTTTATTTTTATTTTAAAAAGCATCTATTTTACTTTAAAATTTAAAAATGCCCTAAAATACTTTTTTAAATGCTATATTTGATTAATTTTACTTTGGAAAATATCTCCAATCTTTGCTACTCACTCATCATCAGATGCTAATTCTGTAAATACCAGATATTTTGTTGCTAGATTTTTTTAGGGGGGGGGGGAGGATTAGGAAAAAACTATTTTTCTCATTGACATCCATTTCATGTCATTATGAGAAACAGAAAAATGAGTATATTGGAAAGCATATAAAATGCCTCTTACATTCTAAAATTAGTTATTGACAGTTATTGTCTTATATATCCTAAAATATTTGATTTGTAGTTTGAGTTTTTTTAAATTGAAATTACTTGTTTAATGAATTACAACTATCATCTTAATTAATACTTGCTAGACTTAAATTTTCAAAATTAAAAATCCAAAATTTCTAGTATTAGAATCCGACTTTTCTTTTAAATTTAATAAAATATAAAACACACAAATACTGTTCAGATTATTTTCTTCAAATTACCAAAATTTTCTTGGAAAAAAAGAAAAAGGCCTAGCCCGTATCCAAAAAATATTGGCTTGGCCCATTATAAAAATTAAAATTTTAACCCATGGCCAATCAGGTATAATAGCTAAAAATTCTGCAAAAAATTTAATAAGGCAAGATATGTACTATTCTTTAAAAAGAAAAGATTTTAGAATTTAACTGTAGAATAATGGTGATTTAGAAAGATACACATTTTTTTGCAAAATATTTTGATACATACTTGATCTGGCCCGAGCCTTCAGAAAAAAAGTAAGGCTCTGACTTTGGCCAAGGCCCAATCTGTGCAGATCTTTGACGCAATGTATTTAATTATTGCCCAGAACACTCAATTAAATTAAGCGGACTATATCCTCCTAATTTCTGAGACAAATATGAGTGACCACAAAAACCTGTTTAAAAATACTATAAAACATATCCAAAGATGTATCAGCCTTTGTATTAATACTTGTGATATGCACACATTTAATAAAAATGCCTAGAAATAATTTTAACAATTTTAGAAGCACTTAAATTCATTTAATTGTAGCACTATAGAGATGAATTTATTTATTACCAAAATTTATATTTCACCATTATTTATGTTTTTCCTTTCCATCAGTGTTTATATTTTCCTTTAGTCCTTTTAGAATTCTAAAATTGAGACTCTACTCTATTTCCAAAGCACAAACCTAATGAGACCTACATTTTCCCAATACTGGTGTAATGTTGGTTTATTATCAAAAGTTTAATTGCTATAATTTTTTGAAATTGTATGATTTTTTTTCCTTATTAAATCATTAAATGAATATGAAATATTGTATAAACTATTTTTGAAATGTAAAATAAATATTACATGAATAACTTTCATTCATTTTTCTTTTCTGTGGCATGCTTAGGAGTGAATCAAACATAGGTATGGTGTGGTTTTCAATGTTTAAATTTCAGCAATTATATTCTTTTCTTAGTATTCTGAGTACATTTACTATATAACAACCAATACTTTATTTTCATGTTTTCTGGTATTGTATAATTTTAACTTATCTTTCAGAGCAATGGCAGTTCATCTTCTGATGACTCTTTCAGTAGTGTTTGGACAGATTACTTCAATGACAAAATTTGGTCGAATCATAGTAAGACTTATTTATTTATTTACTATAAAAATGTATGCATACATGCATTATATATGTATATATATATGTATGTGTGTTATGCATTTATTTTTATTCCAACATCCCTAGCATTGCTTAGGCCTAAGACAATAACCTTAAATATACAAATGTTGAGTGATTTTTTATTTTTAAAATGAAATCTATCTAAATAAACTTGGAGTTGGGGCCTCTACCATTAGTGATGAAACTAAATTAGATTTTACCTGAAACAAAGTAGTAGATTGGTATCAATCATCCCCCATACAGGACCGTTGCTAGGGGGGCACAGCCCCCCCCCTCTAAAAATATTTGAGCCTTCCCTGGAAAACATTCCAAGGTCACTAAATGAATTTCTGTTCCAAAAATCCAAATGAAATTCTTTTCAAAAACCTAATTTAATTTTGAGGTCCTTCCACAGCTTTGCAGGAATATTAAATTGTAACTAAAATAAGTGTTTCAACAGATGCTCATCTTATTTGTACATATGAAGCTAACATGGTGTTTAATATCGCACTAATTATATACTCGAATTTTTCATTATCATATTCTCTTCTTATCATAAAATGAAGTTATTACGACAGTTTAATAAGAAACATAGTACCTGCAGAGTGAATAGGCACAAATTTATCTTTCTGCATCAGAGAGAGAGAGACAAAATATGAGCCCCCTCCCCACCTATCATTCACTTCTAGTTACAGTCCTGCCCCCATGAATATAAATTGAAAATTTCTGTAAATAACTAGATAATTTGAAAATTAATGCTATTTACACATATACATTCTCAATGTAGATGTTGTTTTATGTAACAGTACATAATAATAAGTTTTTGATAAATAAATTTTTGATAAGATCAAATCTTATCACAAAAAATGAGGGGGGGGGGAAGAGGATTGATGAAAGAAAATTTCATAGCTTCATTGATTCACAAGATATCAAATCCGCTTAAATTTACTATAAATCCTCTTAATATTATCTATAAATTTTAAATTGATAAGTTTTTGATAGGACCAAGTCTTGCAATAAATTCAAATTAAGAATATATAGCAATTGGGGCAAAAATTACTGTATTAAGGCCCCTGTCCTTGCTCGAGGAAACGCTCACGAGCTAATGCTATTCCTCAGGGGAAGCATTTTTCTAATAACTCTATCGCATTTTGACATTTTTGAATAATTTTTTTTGAATTGGATAGCTGAGGTGCATGCCGACAGTGCACCTTTTTTACTTTTTCAATTTTGGTTGCAGATATTTTTTTTAAAAGCACTTTCAGTTTCGAAAACGGGTTTTGAAAGTGAAACTAACTTTGTAAAAAATATCTGCAACTAAAATCGAAAAAATAAAAAAGGTGCGCTGTTGACATGCACCTCAGCTATCCAATACAAAAAAAAATATTCAAAAATGTCAAAATGCGAAGGAGTTATTAGAAAAATGCTTCCCCATAGGAATAGCATTAGCTCGCAAGCGTTTCCTCGAGCGAGGACCGGAGCCTTAACATGATTCTGGTAAAACTATCTCTTTTAGAAAAGTGAAATAGAATATCGCTAAAAGCAACTACATAAAATTGTTAAACTAAGATTAATCCTTATTTAGTTTCTGTAGGTGAAATAAGCAGGATCGGACTGGACCAGGGTAAAGGGCGCAGACCTTGGATTTTCAGAGGGCGCAAAAAGAACCCGCGTCAATTTTAATTGCTTGTGTTGTACCTATAGCTTAATAAGATTTAACACACTCGCGTAGCCACTTCAATCAAATAAAAAGACCCATTCGCCAGTGCTAATCATACGGAAGAAATTTATAAAGATATCTCAATTGCATTTCAATTTTTTTTTTTTTTTTTTTTTTTTTTTTTTTTTTTTTACTGGATAGTTGATATTGATTTAATTTTACTTTTTTGAGTTTGTTAACAGATATTTTAATGTGTACACTATTATTTTCGGAACCGATTTGGAAAGTAAAAGCATCCTCATAGAAAATAATCTGTAATCAAAATTGAAAAGGTAAAAAAAAAAATGGCTGACATACAGATCGATCTCTGCGATCTAATGCAAAAGAAAATCATTTAAAAATATTGAAATGCAACCGAAATATCCTTATAAATTTCTTCCATAGGATTAATATTAGCGAACCGATCTTTTCTTTTAATTAAAGTAGCCTCTTAAATATGAAACTGGCTTAATTTCTGAATCTAAATAGTAGACTTCTTCTATTTCTCCGTGCCTGTTTAAAGTTCCATAAAAGCTACAGAACTTTACGCATTGTTCTGAAACTAATCGTTTAACATCTAACAGTTTCAGGAAATTGAATACATATTTGCTTGTAGGTTAGGGGTTTTTGGTTTTATTATTTTCCCAAAAGGTCATCAGACGAAAAAAGTGATCCCCCGCTCCGAATAATTCTCTTGGAAATGACTGTATGAAAAAGACATAGGTAAAAAACTGATTGAAAATATCGACTATTAAATGTTATTTATACATTTTACTTTTGAACTCCTTGTCCTCATCAGTGGTCGAGAGGTTCCGCGCTCGAAACTGGTTGACGGGAGATGCTAAGTTTGAGCCCAGTTGCGCCCGTCGGTTTAATTGTTCGGAGTTTCCTGTGGTTTTATTCGAACGTTGGATTTCCTTGCTTAAATAAGGATTAGGTTCCCTTCGAAAGACCACCGCGGAGGGCATCCCCACTCTTAGGGCCTATACAAAACCAACTTTGGAGATTGTCTACACATTAAAAAGTGCCATGAACATTGACATTTAAAATTATATCACATGTGTTTGACGCCGTATTAGAGTCTCTTACCATCCTAAAAACATACATAGTAGTATAAGTAATTTTCTTAAATCTTAATAAAATTATAAAACAAAAAGTGATCCATAAACTTTGGAAAAGAAAATGAAGCTCTTACAAGAAAAAGCATCGAAAACACTCAATTAGTCACCAGTAAAATTATACAGAAAATTTAAATTTATAATAATATTAATAATAATAAAAGATGGTCCCTCTTAAATTAATGAAAGCAAAAATTTTCTCTATCTCGAAAACTAATTATTCGAATAAACTGTAAACTTTCAGATCGATGTTTTTGACAATTATGGTTTGTTGTATTAAAAAATTAATGTATGTCATAATCCAGAATTTTATTTTTTTAATATTAATTAATTTAAAAAAAAGTATTTGAACAGAGAAATTAGTCTGTAATATGTGTAGATATATTCGGTGTATCTGTTTAATAAGTTAATGTAAAATTGAATCAGATGATTTTTATAACCATATAAATTAATGTTTCTGAAATGGGTTTACTTTAGCGTTCTTAAATTTACACTTTAGTAATTCTATGAAGATTTTTAAAAATGTGGATAACATTTCCTGACTGGAACAATAAACTCAAATAAGATGACAAAACTGGGAGTTTCTGTTTGAAAATTCAAAGTTGGTACAACTTTTAAATGTAGTTAAATTTATACTTAACAATAATTAGCAGAGAATATTCAAAGTTTATATTTACTTAGATTTTTTATGATTATTTTTAGCAGAAAAAGTAAGGGCCAATCACTTTCATTCCAATTATCATAGTCCAGGAGCCGACCACATAAATACAAAATATCGAGCTCAAAAAAAAAAAAAAAACTTTATTTTATGGAAGAGAAGTAATAGGGGAATCTAATGATCCATGTCTACCGGAAGTGAAATGGTGCGAAACCCAAAAATTTATACTACCAAGTGGTTTATTCGTAAGTTTAGCATTGTGTTTGCTGTACAATCATTTCATACCTTTGATTGTTAGCCTACGTGTAAATCACTAGTGGTATTTGTAATTTTTGGCTTATGAAGTCCTTCGCTTCCGGCAAATATGGATCATTAGATTCCCCTATTACTTCTCTTTCATAAAAAATAAAGTTTTTTTTTTCTTGTGTTCGATGTCTTAAGTTTTTGTGCTGCCGGCTCTTGGATTATCATCGATGTCGCACAGAAAATTAGTAGAAAATTAACAAGATTTTTTTTGCACGTGACGCCAAATAATGTTGCAATTAAGGGCTTCAACTTTGTTTTTATCTCTTTAATGTAATAAGAACTAGTCATCAATCAGTTAAAAATGAAATAAATTTTATTTGTTACAATCTGAACAGCAATTTCTTTTGTAAATCCGATACCTTGTGGGAAAAGAAATTTTCTACCCTTAAAAATTTTTTATGCATCCATAAAATAATTTATATTAGATTTCTATAAAACTAGTATACAAAAAATCAGCCTTATTTGTTTTAAATCATTAAAATCATTTTTTTTTAATTTACTCTTCTGTGCACGCTCTTCGCAATATTCGTAAAATTTTTATTATAATTAGAGATCAAGGGAACTGTATAAGTTTCGAAAATGGAGAGAAATGCCCAAAGATTGCATTCCTGAAACATACAAAATCCTGTGACTTTTTTTTTTTTTTTTTAATTACAATAATTTCTTATTATGCCCATCACTTTATTTAATGGTAGATTTTTCTGTGATTAAATTGAACTTTTTAAAAAATTTAAATTACATACTAGAAACTCCTAAAAGTTATTTAACCATGGGAAGTGTATCATTAAATTAAACGAAGATTACGAATCTGATATTATGGTATAGATTTTGGGAATAAAAATATGCTAGCCACGTTGAATTCCAAAATTTGCAAGATTGTAATCTAGAAGTGTCATCAAGTTTCTATTCCTCGAAGAGTAAGATATTGTTTTCCAATCACCAACAAAATCCACACTTTTTTTTTTGCCTTCTGATACTTATTCCTTTCTTTTCTTAAGTTTTTTCAAAAAGAACTGTTTTAATTATAGGTGCATTAAAGACTGGATTTAAAAAGATAAACAAGGTACAGGACAGAAAAAATGCAAAATATTTTGGTTAAAATCTAAGCGATATCATTCATTAAAACGATAAAAAAAAAAAAAAAAATCCAACTGAGGGTGTCATAACTAGATTTCCCTGGGCTCATGTTTCCTCCTCAATTGCATGCAAAGATGCCTACATTGGTTTCCGACTCTGAAATTATTTCGGTATATATTTATTTGTTATAATTTAAAAAAAAAAAAAAAAAAAAAAAACCTCTCTTGTGTGTCTGTTGAATGATTATTATTCTCTAACGAATTCTCGAAATTTAGTACACTAGTCAGAATTCATGTGTACAACGAACGAAAAAAATATTGGTGAGACTAAGACACTCAGGGGCGCAAAGTTTTCCCTGGAGGAGGGCGCACCAGCCCTCGGGCCGATGGGCCGGCGGGCCAGTCCGAGCCTGGAAATAAGTGCTTAATGTGAAAATCTGAGCCAACAGGAATTTTTTCTTTCTTTTTGAACATTTATGATTATGCATTGCATAGTTTAAAATTACATGCTAAACTGAAATGTTGCTCATAGAACTTTATTTTTTTCTGTCCATTTTGGCTAGTTTATGAAAGGTTTCTGAATTAATAAAATATCTTTTACCACTCTTCAAAAAAAAAAAAAAAAAAAAAAAAAAAAAAAAAGCTGGACAAAGCAGCAGAATTATAGCAGATTGTGTTACCAAGGATGTAGCTAAGCATATACAGAGAGATTTACAATATTAATAAAAATATACTTTTGTGTATTTATTATGGATTTTGTCTTTGATTTACATACTAATCTTACAAACAAATCACTTAGTAATATTGTTGTTATTCATATTTTTTAAAGAAGTTGTTAAGTTTTATATCTTAAAGCACTTATTTATGTTTTCTATTTTTACAGCAGATACTGCTTTCAGTACCAGTAACATCTATGATTTCAAAAGCAATACTTCTTTGCCTGTTAAATTTAATCACAAGGACATACTACCTGAACTTCTATATAAAGAAGGCCTCTATAATTATATTGATATATTTCTAAGAGAAGAGGTAATTTATTTATTATTTTATATTATATGCATTGATTGAAAGATTTGTTTTAAATGTTGTATTAATTGTGTAATTCATTCTAAAATTTAAAGAAGCTGCAATGGTTGTTATATTTTTCTGATCTAGTAATAAGAAATTTGATTTTCATCACAAATTACTATGTTTTAACATTGTTGTAATCTCTCTATCCTAAAAAAAAAAGTAACTAATGCTGTCACTGCTGCTGACATTGAATTTTTTGTGACCAGTGGTCTTTTTTCGTTAATATTAAAAAAACTACTACACACAAAAATGTGAAAATAAGTAATATTATCAAAAAATATTTGATAAACAAATCAGTGCAGACAGTTTTTAAATTGAATAGTTATTTTTAAGAGATATTTAATGCTAAAGTTGGTCAAAATCGTTCCATTAAAAAAGTAATAGGAGCAAAAACTACACATAGGAATTTAATCATTTTTTGATCATTTAATACATTAGAAGTTCCTGGTTTGCAGATTGCAGTTATTTATTTATTTATTTTATTATTATTATTATTATTATTTTGACAAATTCTTTGATATTTTATTTCCATTTTAAATTCAAATTTTCAGCATTTCGAAAGACATTTTTCACATATTTTAAAAAAAGTTATTATTTTAAGTTGTTACCAATTTGTAAAAACAGTGCAAAAAATAATATTTATTTCAAATAAAAAATTAATGTATGTGTGACTGTTATAAACAAAAAAACCTTGCAAATTAAATTATTGCATATTAAAATCAAGAAAATATTGTAATTAAGCCATAAAAATTATATTTATACATGGGTTTTAAATGAGAAAGAAAATATTAAAGTAATAAATGCATTGAAAGCCATAAATAGAAGAAGTTATATCATGTGGTATATAATAATGTTCCATACAGTTTAAATTAAAAACACATTTACATGATACAATTTTTTCACATTTCTGAATAATCTTTTAAATTATTGTTGTCAACTTTAAAGAATGCAAATAGAAATATTTCCTTTTTAGAATCAAAATTATTTTCACATGAATTTTAAAAAAGAAATGATTTTTTTAAATAATAAAATCAGTATGCTTTAAAAGTATTGAATATGAGAAATTATGTCATATTTAAAATGAACAAAGAATAATATTGCAAAATAAATTAAATTTTAAAATATATTTACACAGGACATTTATTTCCTATTTTAAGATGATCAAATTTTTAAAAGAATGTACTCGAAACATCATGATAAATAACTGGCCATAGATAAATATCAACATAATATAATATTTGTCTTTGTGCTTTATTAACTTTTTTGCTACCAAGTATTAATACAATATTATTAATTATTACTGAGTTATTTCTACTCCAATTTGACTTCAAGATTTTTATGTTATTTGTATCAGTTCATATCTTAGATTTGAAACATATGGTTCGGATATCGAAATTGTAATTATTTTCGAGTGCATTTAATAAAATGACAGAAAATGTAGGTCCCCATTTGAGGAATCAGGGAGCAATGAGGTTAATTGTCATACAAAAACACAATACAAATAGGAAATTGGCGTCTTCTAAATGAAAAGAAATGAGTTGAGTCTGATGACATTTAAACAATTCTAGATATCAAAATCCTTTGTCCAATATTTTTGCCAGTAATAATTTCTAGATCAAAACAACTATTGTTCATGTTTCACACAGTTAATCTGGTCTCATTTAAAAGATCTTGTGGGGCATTTAAATTTCTTGGTAAAATTACAATAGCTTCAATTTTAAATTAAGAAAATGTGCAGGCAAGCCACTTAGCTCTAAGCTATTTAAAAATTCAGTTGGAAATTGGAGCATTTCCTTTTCAATTGTTAACTTATTTACGATGATGTATGTTCTGGATGTGTCAGATGTTAGATTTTTAACTTTATGATTATTTTCATTGTAACGTTCGATTTCTGGAGCTAGATTTGAAACCTTAGCAAATTTCATAATACTATTTGAAGTTGCAAATTATTTTCCAAAAATTTCGGTGATGATATTGTTTTCTGCTATAATAGATGGAGGTAAATATACTTTGAGTCATCAGGGAATTCTTCATTCATGTAAAAATTTTCTACATTATCCATTTTAAGAAATTTTTTCAAAAACCTCTATTCATCTGAATTTATTGCATATTTTTATCAATTTACATACTTTAAATTCTAGCCAAAGAGTAGAAAAAACTTAATGCAGTTTTGAACTATGTTTTGACATCATAGCATATCTTTCCATGATGAAGATACACAAACTTCGAAAATAAACAAACTATAATGAATATAAACCATAAAGTATTGTATTGCATCTAACTTCAGCATAAAATCTTTTGGGACAGATGTCATACATGCACCACATTGCCGCAATTGCAACAAAGTGGTGATTATATGCCTCACATGGTAACCCGGTTATTTTGTTTCAACAATTAACTAAAAAAAAAAAAAACAATTGAAGCAATAAATAATCAATTATAAATAGTAAAAGCAATAATAAATATAAATATCACAATAAATTGTAAATATTAACACTTAAAACAATATTCATAACAAAATTATCACCAAATTGCAAAGGGGGGTGGGGTGGATATTGCACCAACATGGTGCTAATATGACATCATTGGCAATCTTTTTTATATGGTTTCCACAATTTTAAGCGTTATTTAAATGTCAATACACATCAGAAACATAATATGATACCTCAGATAGCAATTTAAAAATTATTTGAACAGTTTATTATTTCTTCGTTTGAATATTATTTATGAACTGCATCATAATCACAATAACAATAAAACATTTTTAGTATAATAAAAATGTGACTTTACTAAACTATGTAACCAACCCTCTACACAATTAAAATGTTGTTCACTTCCAAGAAATTTATTTATTGGCTTAAGTCTTTTCTTTCCAATATGACATCACTTACACCATCTGAACCATTCATCTTTTCTGAAATTATAACGTGATCTGATTTCTGAATGACATCATTTTCCTCATTGGAAATATTTCATTTTAGATATTACTTTTTTTATCATAAATTATTTTCTGTTATTTTATTTACATAGAATACTTAATATTCTTTCTCAGTAAATACTATTTGTTCTACAGTAATTAGTGCATAATTATATGCAGTCATTTCATTATGGTTAACTTTTATGAAAACCGTTAACTTTTTTTCTTTTAAATGCAAGGATGTATTCACTGATGAAATCAAGCTTCTGATTGGCAGAAAATGATAAAGCAAAATAAACTTTTATTATATAGAGAAAGGCTGAACTGGATTGTTACCATTCATATCATAAAAAAGTTTTTTAAATTAAAAATAAAATATAAAAATGAAAATAGATTAAAAAATAGGTATAATGGGCATAGCTACAAATGAAGAACTTTCATTTAAAAAAATAATTATCTAAATCTTTCAGTTGAAAGCTCAGGGCTGATGACTAATAAAACAGCAGGTCTTTTAAATATATAGATTTTCAGATTTAATAAATCATTTAAATGCTATATTTAATCATACATTTAAATTAGACGGGGTATATATTTCACCAACATTGCATTTTCTGTACACTAATAACATTTTTTTTTTTTTTTTTCATGCATTTAAATTTGAAACAATTTTATAATGTTGAAATAATATCTTTGGTTTATGATATTATTTCTTTGTTGGTATTTTAGATGAAATGGGTAAAAGACATGCATAAAAAATTTATGTAATATACAGTAGACTCTCTCCAATTTGCACAGCTTTGGACCAGAGGTCATACAGATTTTAGAATTATGCAAATTTTTGATCATTGTTTCTTTTTTTCATTTTTTAAAAAGTAATTTGAATGTAATAATACAATCAAAATTATAGTGAACGCTTACAATATTATACTAAAATATTAAAATAATTCAGTAAAATAATAAAATTGAAGATAATTAAAAAATATATTAAATTATAAAAAGTGAAAGTGAAGTAAACAATTAATAATGCATAATTAAATATGCATAACAAAGGTGAGATAATTTTTTTTTTTTTTTTTTTTTTTTTGGATAAAATAAATAAATTAAAAAAAAAAAAAAAAAAAAAAAAAAAAAATTGGGTAAAAAGATTGTGATCACCAGTGATATCAGCTATATCTTGATTTTTTTTCGGAAATAAATTAATATTTTCTTTTTGAGGAAGCATGAGTTCATTCATATGAGCTAGAATTATATATTAAAATATACACAGAATGATGTAAAAGAAAAAAAAAAAAAAGTCTTTCTTTCCTCTGTATCTAAACTGAAAATTTCATTGTTTATATCTGTGATGATGTTTGAGGGATTCTGTTGTATGTGCTACAAAATAAAATTTGGCAAAGGTTGTGAAAGGTTTGTATTTTAAAAGAAATGAATACAGTATGATTGATGGTGGTGGAAGCAATGTTTGTCAATCTAACTCCTTCACCCTGCGACATGAAAGTACTAATTTATTTCATCAACATATCTACAGTGTATGTTTATTTCTGTTTTGAAAATAACAGTTATTTAATTTATTGTAATTATTTTGTCTATTCATGTCATTGATAATATTTTACTTATTAATATTCTATTCATTAGATAATTGCCAGCTTTCAGATTATTAATTTGCCAAACTAAGTAGATTGTGTAGTATTAGTAGTGTAGATTAGTAGTGTAAGATTGTTGATTTTGATTTTAAAAAAGATAATACAGTGGACTCCCTCAAATCCACACAGCTTGGGACCAGAGGTTTTGCGGATTTTAGAAATTTGTGGATTTCTGGTCATTGCTTTGTTTACATTTTTTAAAAGTAATTTGAATGTAATTAATAATAAAATCAAAAGTATAACGGATGCTTACAATATGCTAAAATATTAAAATAAGTAATAAACTAAAATAATAAAAAATTAGATAGTTTTTAAAATAATAAAAATACTAAAAGCAAAGGTCAAATTAATAATCAATAATGTACAATTAAATATTCATTATAGAGATGAAATGTGTTTTTCCTAAATTATTCAATGAAACTTGCCTCATAAAGGTACATTACTAATTCACATCAAGATCATAAAATAATGAAGCTTTATTTCAAGTTTAGTAGATTTAATAACTAAAAAAGCTTGATTAATACATAAATATATTTGATAAGATTGTAATTACCAATAAAATCAGAAAAATCTTTATTTTTTCAGAAATAAGTTATTCTTTCTTCATGAAAAAACATGAATTCAATAACCTTAACAAAAATTACAAATGAAAAAATATATGGAATTGATATAAAACTAAAAAGTCAAATTTTGCACTACATCTGAACTGAATGTTTCATTGTTTACATCCTTAAAATATGTGCGAATTTTAGAGAGTTGCAGATTTTAGGAGTGCGGATTTGACGGAGTCTACTGTATATAGATTTGCGTTATGTTAGTTAATTATTCATATTTCATTAAAAATGCTATATCTTTCTAGATCGATTTTACTGCTTTTTTGTTATTGAATGAATCGGATCTTATAAATCTTGGAATAAATTATCAAGCCCGTATGAGGATAACCTGTCTAATCAGAGGTAATTAAGTTTGAATTAATACTTGAATATAAATATTTTTGTCTAAATAAGTCTGGATTTAAATCTTGTCTGAAGTCTTTTTTTTTCTATTTTTTAAATCAAAAAGCTCATTTTTAGTTGTTTTGTTAATTATATTTTTCTGGTAATATTTTTACCAATATTTGTTATTGTGGTATTTATTACAGTATTAAGGTAAATGCCTACCTTCGGGGCATATTTTTTGAAAAAATGAAATTTTTATTAAGCACATGTGTTTTTACTTAAAATAGGGGATAAAACTATGAATTCAAATAACTTTTTTAATAGAATTATAATAACAATTCAAATTTAGGCAATATTAAGTCAATTTTTAGTAAAGAATTGCATTAATGCCAAACCTTCTATAATGAAATCTATTCAATTTATTTCACTATTTTCTTGAACAATATATTAACAAACTACTTATCTGCATTATAAAGCAAAAGATTTGTAGTACATCTTAAATTTACTAACATATACCAAATTTTGTATGCAAAAACTCTTTTTTAGGTGCATTTGTAATTATGTAAATACCTATTGTTGTCGCTCAGTCCGTCCGTCTGTCTGTCCATCTGCATATAACAACACAAAAACTACCCAACCGAATCGTTTGAAATTTAAAACGTATATTTATTACATAATTTTGTCGAGTCATTTCAAATTTTATGAAAATCGTATGGATAGATCAATTACAGGGACAATCAAAAGTATTCCGTTACATTATGGTCAATGGGGGAAAAAGTTTCAAATGCATTTTAATGGTGTTACACTCATTTGAATATAACAGAATTGACACGAATATATGAAATATGTACTAAAAAATACATTTTGTAGTATATGTGATGCAAAGAATATTTATTATTAAATTACAGGGCCACACAAATGTATCCCACTAAATAATGTTATACGAAGAAACATTGTTTGGGGGGGTGTTTTAATTATATTAAACTACTTCACATTTTATGAATAAGATATACGTTAATGAAGTATAATAAAAATTACTCCCTGCATATTTACAGGAACACAAAGATTTCGACCACTATACTGTATCCAAAGTACGCTGTACTATATCAGCAAGATCTGAATATTTTAAAACTTCGTTATCAACGAACGCACCTCATTTGCTACTCTTTATGTGTAATTTCCAACTTGTTTTTCTTAATGTCTTTTCTTAAAATGCTCATTAAAAAAAAAAAAAGGTCTTTAATTTATATATACATACTTAAAAGCTGTATTTTACTTCAGAGCATATCAATAGATAAACAGAACCTTGTGACCGAATTTTATTTCAATAGCTTATAAACTTTTCAAGAAATGGGTTTCTTGTAAGCATAAACAATGAAGAATGTAGTTTTCCAGAAAACACAAACTAAGGTTTTAATGTAGCATATAAACCTATGTTTAAAAGTTTATTTTAGGCAATAACTTTGCTTTTAATTACTGCTGAACCAAAAATATGGCATTTTTGAAGAATGTTTGAAATAATATAAACAAAAATTTTTTTTGCAAAAACGGCGATTTGAGAGTACCCACATATCTTAAATTATTATTAAACAAACCTTTTATTGTAAAAAAAAAAAAGTTAAATTGGGTTAATTTATTGTTATATGCTTTATCTATACATCTCTTGTTATTTTTCCTATGTTGTGTTATGTCTTATTGTCTTGTCCGTTATGTCTTTAAAAACTCATAAAAGTCATAGTTTCTGACCAATCAGCTCTCAAACTTTTGTTTTTGCTTGTGTTTTATAAATTCACTAGCCGCCAATGGCGACCAATTTGGTCTCCATTAAAAGTATTCTACGCATTCCATCATGATACTTTTACTCTTAATTTAATTTACTTCTTCAATTATTATCCAAATCGGAAGATTCCGACCAGAGAAATTAAGAACTGTTTGCAATCATGGTAGCATTTCATAATTCATTATTTCAAAATTTAATAATGAAAAAGCATGCTTTTTTTTTTTTATTAATTTCTCTTTTGAGTTCATAAATATGACAATAAAGAAATGTGAATTCAAACTGTAAACAAAGCCGCAATTTTACCTAATATGATGTCTTAAGACATAAGAATACTATCACATCATTATCTACAATGATGTCATAAGAATATTGTCCATTTATTGTTGAAAAACTTGCTTTACGAACCTCCATGATTATTTTTTTACCGTTCGTGATTGAATGAATCTTTTACGGCTTATTTATTTTTTAGGAATTCGATACTATGAATGTCAATTTGATTTCAATGGGTGTTATCTCAAAATATACACAATTTTTTTTAAAATGTAAATTAGAAACAATGCTTTTATGTTGAAATTAATTATTTTGGTTTAAGTTATTATTAATACTATTAATTATTAATTTATGTAATTGTGTATATGAAAAAGTAAAAAAGGTTGCAAGAAAAGATTTTGTCAAATTTCTTTTCTTGCCAAGCACTTTCTTTGTTTTGCCAATTACCTATGCTGGAAAAATGCATTTAGTATTGTATTTTAAATGAGATGAATGAATCTGATATACATATATTTTAATCTGTGTTATAAATAAAAGTTATGTATTTTAAATGAAATAAGTTATAGTTTTATAGTTCAAATGAAACTGTCATATGGCATAAAATTTGGCAAACCTGCACTCGGCTAGCATAAAAGTACCAAAATCGCAATAATGCATATAAAAAAAATGTGAAGTGGGGAGACCTGGAAGTGTTGATGATATTGGGCTTTTATAATATAGATTGGCGACTTATCACCTGCTCTGGCTATCATGAAATTGGCTGCATAGCATATAAAGAGTGAAGCAGGTAAGCCCAGAAATGTTGTTGTCACATGACTTAGGCTTTTATTATATATAAGATGATGGGTTGCCAGTTGCCACTTGATATTGTTGAAAATTACTACCTTGTCCTCAGGAGGGATTGTGTTCTGATTGTATCCCAGACAGATCAAGGATGCCACTTTTCCTTCAAATAAAGGATTTCTGCTTTTTCAACTTTTTAAGAATCTGCGATTTTTGTCAAATAATCCAAAATAAAACACCTATTTTCGTCCAACAGTTGCAAAATAATATTTTTTATTTATTTTTATTTTTTTATCAATTTTAAAAGTGGAAGTATAATTTATTATTATAATTATCAATTGATTGATAATTATAATAAATTTTACCTTTTTTTAGACTGTTTTTGAATAATTTGTTATCATATATGTACAATTGAATCCCATTTCACAGAATTTTAACTTGTTACATGAATATTTTGAATGAATTTTTTTACTGGTTATAGAATTTGAATTTACCATGTTTAGTTTGGCAAATTTCATTCTCTATTTGATAAAACAATTGAGTTTTCAGTGAAATTAATGTAAGTTTATCAAATGTATTTTTAGAATTGTATAACAGTAATATAATAACAACAGTAAGGTTCAAACAATAGCAATAGTTGTACTACTGTCGTGTTGTTTAATTTTCATGCAGTTAGTCTCAGTTGGGACTTAGTAATACATAAATAGAAATTAGACCAAAACACCCAGGTTGATGCATTGTTTCAATTATGTATGATGTGGATAGTGATAGAGGTTTTTAATTACAAAAAATTATCTATTTATTTTGCAGAGCTGCAAGATAATAATCTGAAAACATTTGATGCTGCTCCTGGTGCTGGCAGAAGAGTTGTAACAGAAACTCTTTAATTGAAATCCTTAATTGAACCTGCCAGCTGAAATGTCAGATTTACCTTAGTATAATAAATACACAGCATCAATGCTTGATGTTAAAACATTGATTTCTTTGTGATTTTATTTAATGATACATAACCAGCATATATCCTTGAAGCTACAACAGTTCCCCTGATGACGGCTAATGGTTAGCTGAAAGTGCTAAGGATTTTAACATCTTCTGGCATCAATGTTTTAACATCTTGATAAGTTTTAAAACTACATACTTGCACCTATCTAGTTATACATGTATAAAAAAAATGATGCATTATCATTTGTTCTATTGTATCAATTAGTATAGAAATCTCTGTTGTATAACATATTTAGATTTTTTTTTTTTTTTTTTTTCATTTTATGTTTGCTCTAAAACATGACTTAATGTGTTCATTTAAAAATTTCTATTGTGCCAAATGGAGCATTCTCTAAGAGACTTTATTATGAAAATTGTTATTTTTTTTATATTTCTAAGTTCCTTTGTTTTTTCTTTATTATGTTTATTGATGTAAAATACAGGGCCAATGATATCAGTTATTTCCGACTTTAGACATTTTATTAAGTATTTATAAAAATAAATGAGGAATTATCCTGAAACTCCAAGTGTGTAATCAGAATAATGTAGGTCATGAAGATTTTTTCTCCCGAAACCTCATAGGGGATCATCAACAAATTGAAAAATAACTAACATTTTTTGAATAACCCTGTAAAAACTAATTTAGTAAAAGCAGACAATTTGTGGATTATGATTAAGTAGCTTAGTGTAATAAACTGTGTTTATGAGGATAACATGTATACTCATAGAAAAATTAAGGTTTTCATAAAAACAGTCCCAAGATTTGCCAAGTTTTTAGCGTATAGTTTGCAGATATTTTAATATAAAACACTGTTCTTTTCATAAAAAGGGACAAACAATATTATATATAATACTCTGCAATAAAAATTAAATAATAATAATGATAATTAGATGAAAAATGAACAGATTTACTAAATTATATTCCACTGCCCATGTGCAAATGCAATCGAAACGTAACCTACAAAATGTATTAGCTAAATGTATTGAGCAAATTTTGTGAAAATCTCAAAAATATAGCTTAAAAAATTCTGAAAATTATCATCAATAGAATAAGTTCAAAATCTGTTGTTCCTAGAACAAAGCAAAAAGATGAATGGTTGTATCCAAATACAGTATATGTTAAACACTATTGCAAGTGCACAATATTGCACATACTACTATATTTGAATAAAACTCCTCATCTTTTCTTTTTGGTAACAGTGGATTTTGAGCTTATTCTATCTGTGATAATTTTCAGAATTTTTAAGCTATGTTTTTGAGATTTTTACAAAGATTGTTGCTCTATACATTTAGCTATTACATTATGCAGATTACATTTTGATTGCAATCACAACATGCACAGTGAAACATTATTTAATACCCCTGCTCATTTTTCATTCTGTTTTTACTATTTTTAATTTCTGATTATTGGGTACTGTGTATAATATTATTTGTCATATTTTATGAAAAAAGCATTGTTTTACTTAAAAAACTCTGCAAATTATAAGCAAAAAACTTGTTAAAATTTAGGACTATTTTTATAAAACCTTAATTTTTCTAAGAGTAAAAATGATATGACTATTTCTGTTTACATACCAGGAGTTTCAAAATAATTCTTCATGTATTTTTGTAAATATTTAACAAAAGTCTAAAATTGCAAATAACTGGTCATTATTTACCATATGTTGTATTTACGTATGTAAGAAAATGCTTTGTTACAAAAGTTTTATGAACTATTAAAAAAAAAAAAAAAAAAAAAAATGATCTTGTTAACTGCTGTATATATATCTCAAGAGATTTATTTATATAAAAATAAAAGTGTATGTATGAGTTTGCAGTCATCTTTTCTTCTAATATAAAAGATGTAATATCTAACGTTGTTAAAGATATTTTTTAAATATTTAAGACTCTCATTATTAATAGCGTTTTTTTTTTATTTTTAGTTGATTTAATTCAAATTTTCATAAATGCAATAAAGTTATGTTGATCTTGTTCTAATATTCTTTTATTATTTTCTAAATAATATGAATAGATATTAAAATAAGCTAGATTTGATTTGCCCAACAGAGATAATAAAAATAAACAATCTGGATAATAAGTTTATCCAGTTACATTCTCATTAGCTTGTTATATTACGCGCTTTAGTCTCTTTTTCCACTTTAAATTGTGTTATAAGTATTTCTCTTAGAATATGCTACATATCAAAAACTGGAATATGTATCATCTTAATCATTTATTGTTCAAATTGCCCATTTATTATTATTGTTATTCATCTGCTATAAAACAGTTGCAGAATGTTTAAAATTTTTTCATATTGTAATTACATTGTGATGGCAAGCAGAAAATTCTAAGTTCAAATACCAAGTATAATTGTAAGTTTCAAAAAGGTGATTTTATATTACTACAGTAGAAAACCTATTATCCGGAATCCTCACAACTGAGGACTTTCCAGAATTTGGAATTTTCTGGATTTTGGGTCCTTTCAAAATTTGGAATACCCTCCGAAATCTAGAATTTTTCAAAAATATAAAAGTAACAAAATTAAAATAATACCACATAGAATATAAATAAAAATTATGTTTTGAATGTTTCTAAATTATATAAACAAAATT
Source organism: Maratus speculifer (assembly GCA_964019185.1). NCBI lineage: Eukaryota > Metazoa > Arthropoda > Arachnida > Araneae > Salticidae > Maratus > Maratus speculifer. The sequence goes on from OZ025291.1 coordinate 135,268,419, forward strand.
TATTGCATTATTCAATTATAACAACAATCAAAAATAAAAAAAGGAAATGGGGGATAAAAAAAAGGAAAATAATATTTATCTACAAGTTCTACCTTTTTTTAGGTAGATTTCGTAAGAAACACTACCTATTGCAATTGTTAGCATGGTACAACTTTTGAAAAATTTCTTTATAATTTTATATAACTCATTATATGACCCCAGGAACCCAAAACCATCACCATCTAAAAAGTTTATGTATGTATGTACTAAATTTTGTCCGCATGATAAAATTCGCAACTATGTACGAATCATCTCCAAACTCACCAAATACATTGAGAGGGCAGGGATCTCAGCAGGGATTGTAAATAGGCAAAATCGGCCCCAAGGGGCTAGAAATGGACAGGTTAAAAAAAAATTAATACCACTTAAACATGGCTCTGTGAAAACCAGCACTCTTATAGAACAATGATGGGGGAAAAAAAATTGTTAAAGCAGTTGCCAACAGTTTAAAAAAAGTACAATAAAATTTATCATACAACAATTACGTTATTATGTATTAATTTGCACAAGAAAAGTAAAAAAATATAGCTTTACGAATTTAACAAAAATTGAATATTTAATCCTAATTTTTCTGTAGCAGGATTTCCATATGAAAACAGAAAATAAAATAAATATCTTGAAGATTTTTTTTTTTTTAAGTAAATATTGTTATATTTAATCAAAGCATCATATTGGAAATACAACAACTCAATAGATGACAAGCAGATAAATATATCTCGCGCCATGTGTATTTGTGAAAACATATTGAAACATGATAAAAACCAGACTATGGAAATATTGGCATATTTTAACATTTTGAAGTGCTCTGATTTTGTTTTGGACATTTTAAAATCCATTCCGTACATATACTCATGTATGCATTCATGCATATTATAATTTTTACTGAAGGTTTAGGTCATTCTTAGTGATGAACTGGTTTTATCTTTAATCTTGATTTAGTTTTTATTGGTAAAATTTTTACATAACTTCCAAATCTACCTCTGCCTGTAGCAAAAGCCAGCAGGAATTTTTCTTTACAGCAACATAATTTATATAATTTTTTTTATAGATCATGCATAATAAATCTTATTTCTTAAAATTTCACTAGTTGGCCATGCAAGAAAACTTTTTACATGACAATTTTTAATCATTTTCGTGAATTCCGTTTGGAAAAAATTAGAAACTGTGAACAGGTGGATCATTTTGAAATGTCTGAGAAGGGAGGGAGGATACCAGAAAATAAACAGAACTCTGCTGTTATATGTGCATTTAAATAATACAATGTTGTAACCATAATATTTTTTTGGGGAGGTGGAGAAATATCTGACAATTTTTTTTTAATGATTTGTAACATAAATTAATCTTAAACTAATATTTGACAAATAGAAATTTGTTTCCTAATAGAAATTTGTTTCCTAATTTAAGGAGCAAAAGTGTGTGTGGGGGGCGGGGAGGGGGGTTCCTCACCATTAAAATTAAATAACTTATTTCAATGTTTGCATGTTGAAACAGTAGACTGAAAAAAAAAATTACAAATCTGTAAAAAAAATTTAAATTTTCAGTAATTACAAAATTTTAGTAAAAAATTATGAATTTAGTAAATTTTTGAATTTTTTTTTTTCTTTTCTGGATTTTGGAGTTCCAGATGATAGGTCTTCTACTGTACTGTATTTTTATAATAATTTTTATATTAATAATAATAATAATAATATTTTTTTTTGTAAGTTATAATTATTCTTTATAACCAAGGTACATTTTTTTATGCCATGATATGACTATGAATTTTTGAGTATGATCACTGGTCCCTGAAAGCCTATATGTACTTACTTTATATTGCTAGAATTTTGACTGCATATTCATAATTAATTTAATAAGTACCAAATTTTTTTTAAAAACTGTTTTAGTTCATTTTAGTATGTATATAAATATGTTTTAATTGGATAATTTGAAAAAAGAAAGTGCAATTGCTAGAATTTTGATTTTATATTCATAATTCATTTAACAAATACCAAAGGTTTTTTCTTTGTTTAAGCATTTGAATTGATTGCATTGTTATAAAATGGTTTTATTGTTAATATGTTCATTTCAGTATGTATAAAAACATGTTTTAATTGGATAAAATGAAAAAAAAAGTGCAATTTTTTTTTTCACTTTTCTGTTTTAGTCATTGTTGTTCCAGTTATATGAACCTACTTACTCATGTGAAAAATTTGCAGTCTGTTATTTTATTTTATTTTGTTTTGTTTGTTACAGTTTTTAAAATTAACAACTTACCAGTTTTTTAAAAATGCTGTATTAGCTTAATAATTGTATGCTTTTGTATATTCAAGCCATTTTCTGAAATATTTTTATACTGATTGATCTTTTTAAAATTGCATTTTAAGTCCTTCATCTTCCTTTATGTAATGCTTAAAAAGTCACTGACATGATGTATCATATTTTATTTAAGTTTATTTTACCTGTTACAGTTTTTAAAAAGAACAATTCAGCAATTTTTTTTAAATGCTACACTAGCTTTGTTATTTTTATGCTTTTGTATATTCAAGCCATTTTCTGAAATATTTTTTATACTGATTGATATTTTTTTTTATTGCATTTTAAGTTCTTCATCTTTCATTATCTAATGCCAAAAAGAGTCACTGACATGATATATCATATTTTAAGATGACACATACTTCACCTTTCATTATTTAATGCCAAAAAAAGTCACTGACATGATGTATCATTCTTTCGTTTCATTATGACATTTTAGAACTTTTTTTTACATTTGTTTTTAATTTGATAATTGTTAGATAGTTGGTTGAGAATTTAGAACCTTTTTCTCCTAAATGATATCTTTAACATTAAAATAAAAATACTTTTTAAGGAATTGATAGTTCTTTTGTGACACTTGTGGTGTCAAGATGAAAATTTTTTAATATTAAGTTTGAAACTTTCAATAAGCATGTGGAAAGCATCTTCGATATTTAGTCATATATGCATTGTTTGCTTTATAATTTGCATTCCTGTCTTAAGATAGTGTTAACTGATAATTATAAATAGTGAATTTTATAAGATTGAACAAAATGTCTCATTTGAGTCAATGAAACTCAAATAAATGAATAATGTTGAAAATTTCCAAAGGAAGAAACAAGATTTTTGAAATACAGATAGTTTTGCTCTCAAACTTTTTAACATTTTCACTAAAAAAGAATTTTTAGCCAAATTCAAATTGGAAATAAAACCAAAAATTTGGTTGGTCTCTAATTATATTATGTAATTCTTAAAAAATTTATCTTTAAAAATATCCAAAAGACATTGATAAAAGTAATAAGAAAGTCTTAGTCTTCTTGCTTTTTCTTGTTTAAGATTTGACTTTGTGTGACATATGTATATAAAGTTCTGTCTGTACAGTAGAACACCATTCTCATAACCATATCATTTCTATATAGCGGCTCTTGCTCAAATGGATTGAAACTTTCAAAACATTTATTTTTTCCTCTTTTCATAAACTGTAGTATAAATTAGGCCTGTCTAACTTTTCAATAATTTAGTTTAGCTGATGATAAAAAATGAAGGATGCCATTTTGACCTGGTAGAAAGATGCAACAGTATTATAACAATTGAGTTTTGACAATGATAGACGCAGTATACAGACATCTCACTGTATTTACTATAGTAATTTATAGCACAAGGATCCCATATAAAAATTAAAAACTACAGGAGAAAAAAAAAAAAGAATCAGTAAATAAATTTTTTCTTTATACAGAAGTGTGAAAGGAGGTTGGCTATCCAATAGACCTTGCAGTAAAAATCATGGAAACACTATTGATTTTTACGGTAGAGTTTCTTTTAAAATGGATTTTCACTTTAAATAAAAATAATTAATATGAAGCATCATAGGAATGCGTTTTACCAGCCTTTAAAAAGCTTCATTAGCCCTGATATGATTTTATAAATTGAAATTAGTGTGTCAGCAACAAAATTGTAAAACTGAAAAGTTGACTTTAAGACATGAAAAAACGGAAAATAAATAAATAAATATTTTAAATGGCTCTTTTAAAAACATGATTTTATTCATTGTAAAAGTCAGGCATTTTATTTTACTTATTTTTTTGTATTTTTCTTAAATTTTAAATCAAAGTAGTTCATTTTTTCTTTCGTTTTTTTTTTTTTTTGTACTTGATATGGTAAGATTTTAATTATTGTTGTCTTTAAGTTAAGTGGTGTTATTATTTTGCCATAAACTGGTTAAATTATACAAAATAAATAGAAAATAAGAAAAGTAAAGAAGTATGAAATAAATTTTGAAGCATATTCGTTTTCCTTAGAGAAAAAACTTAATTAACCCTCTTATGGACAAGTGAGAGTACATTTCCTAAGATTCTTGTTTCATTTCAGTGTAATCATTATTTAAAGTAATATAGTTCTATTGATTTAACCCATTAAGCACCACAGACTATTATCAATCATATTTCTGCAAAAAATGTATGCATCTGTTATAGAGATGCCAAATTCCAGTGACAGCAAGACAATTTTTGACGTCTGGGCTGTTATATATATATAACACTGCAAAATGTACATTTTCTTACTATTAATTTAGAAAACTAATTTTTTCCTTCTTTAATTGCAGAAATATACACTTCAAGTAAGACAATAGACATTGTTAATAATTATTACAGTTATTAATTTTATGAGTTTAATAATCAGAATGAATTCAAGAATGTGCCAAAAAGAGTTATCATGAGTCATACAGTTTACATATAACATATCTTTATACATCAGACTTTTAACTCATTTGATATTTATTCATTGCAGATGTTAAAATTTATTGTGAATGTTTGTTATGAATTAGACAGAGAAAAAAAGTTTTTTTAATGCAAATGTTTTGCATCATCTATTTTTTGTTTAATAATCTTTCACAAGTTATCAATGTGGTTTATCATTTGGAACAAATTTTTAAGGTTGTAAGATTCTGTTGTTATTCTTTCATAATAATAAGTGTTTGATGCTTTTGATTTGTACTTAAATTTTCCCCCTTGTTATTTGCTGTATCAGCAATTTTAATGTCATATTCTCTTGTAAAAGTCAATAAGCCTCTAACTTGTTCAGAATTCTAAAGATAATTTTTATTAAATAATCTAAATTTATGTTTAATTATTCTTTATAAATGTAAGCAGTATGTGAACCACATCTTATAGATGGAGAGCTGATGGAGAAATTAAGCCCTTTTGTGTCCAAATTTATTATTATTATTATTCGCTTTGTGCAAAAATTAATTTTGAGTTAAAAAAAATTTAAACTTTTGAACTAAATTACAAAATGTGTACATTAATATCTTTATTTAAATCTAAAGAGTGTACTTTTTTCCATTTTTATAATATGAAAATAAGCTATGGAAACACTTTTGAAGATGGTTTGATTAAACAATATTACAACAGGTTTAAACAGATAAATTTTTTCAATATTTTTTCTTTTTTTATAAACGTTTTCCAACATAATTGAAAAATGCTTTGGGGGGGGGGGATTCAAGTTTGATATTGATCATTTAAAATCCAATGAAGTTGATATGCATTTATGAAATGCATTGAAACATGCATTCTATAGAATATAGGACACAAAACATTCATTTTTTATTCACAAAACCTCACAAAAAAATCCCATTACATAATGAGCTATGGGCAAAAACTGTTTGCAATGCATTTTAGCTCTGTTATACTATTTCAAATATAATGGAATTAATGTACATTTCTTTGGCTTACTACAAGATACTTATATAACATTATGTGCATAGCACTTATTATTTATAGGACACACAAACAATGAAAATATAATACCATGTCTATTAGCGATGATTGATACAAGTGCAGTTTCATTTATGGTACTTTTGTCTAACAAAATTTTTGCTTTCTATATGGTTTATATAATGCTATAGATCTCATAGAAGGCTACATAAAAGAATTTGTAAGCTTTGTGTTTTATCAGAATGAATGACTTACACCAAGTTTTCAATTGAAATATCCAGTTTCAAGTTGAATTATATTTAGTATAATAATTGAAAATTTCATAGTGGGTGAAAAAACACCAGGCCAAGATTTGAACCAGGGATCCTTGGTTTGAATCCTAGCCCTTTTTTAACCAGTTGGAAATTTTTAACTATTATGAATTATTTACCAATTTAAAAATTGTGTTAAAAATTAATCTAATATTTTTAGTATACTAAGAGATATTTGTTTAATATAAATAAAATTATATATATATATATATAGGGTACTGGATACATGGTCTTCCAGCATTGATAACGCTTGGAAGTGTAATTTGAGTAGTTACAGCCTAAATTAAATTTAAGCTTAATAGGTGATGTGTGTATAAATTTGTTGGTAAACACGGCTAGTCAAAAGAATTCAAGTATGTTTTTGTTTATTGGTAAAATTTTTTGAAGGTGAATTTTCAACATATTATGAATTTTCTTAATAAACAAAGTTTTGCCATACTAATGTAATGTAACATACATGCTAATTTGTAGATTAAACGCAGGGCTGCACAAAAGAATTTGACTATATTTCTGATTATGGATGATAATAGTTGTTTTATATTTGTTATGCCTTTTCTAAAATATTTACTTATTATTATTTTTTATCTTGTTAAATAGTGATGTTTAGTTAAAGATTTTTGGAATCATGTTCATTATCTATTCTTGATGCATAATTTTCCTTTCTTGTTTTCTTCTTGTTTTCACAAATTATTGGTTTGGAGCAATTTCTCATATTTTTAAATTTAAAGAATGAAATATATGTTTGAAATAAGTCTCAGCAAGAGTGATCAGGCTTTAAGCAAACCTTTTCAAATTGCTAAATGAGAAACAAAAATGAAGTGATATTTGTAATAAACAAACCATCATATCAATGCACATTAGCAACATCACACAGCCAATTGCAAAGCAATATCTAAACTTGGGTTTTATACAGACCTCTGAAACACCTTGGAAACTTTTTAAATTAACAAAATACTCTTTAAAAATTCTTTGTAACTTCAAGGATTTAATTGAAGTATACAAAAATAGAAAATTGGGACTTATGTGTTACTCTATTGCTCATTTAATAATCTTAAGTGTTAATGGTAAGACAGAGATTTGTTTCTTTTTAAAAAAAAAAAAGGATAAAACTGTTTATATATTTATATATATATATAAACTTGAAATTCAAATAGTTATTGCCATTCAAGCAAACAAAAAAAAAACTTCTTTCTTTTGTGTATGTTGTGGGGGTAAATGCCACATGTTTTTTTTTTTTTTTTTTTTTTTTTTTTTCCCTTCTCATTTTAAAATTTTGGTAAACGTGATACACAAGAGTTTGGGATTTGGTCACTGCTTCAAGTAGTTGGCTGTTAATTTTGTATTCAAATTTATGACACCAGAAAGTGTAAATTGAATACTTTACACTTTCAGAACCATTATTTCATTTTAAAAGAATAAAATCTGTTTGAAATGCATTTTTTTCTTAATATTTTTCTTGTTCTATTCTATTATTTTGTTTCTTTCATTTCTTTTTTTTCTAAATGAGTATTGAGAATGCTTATATTTCATACTTTCATAGCAAACATGAAAAAATACTTCAAAAATTCTTTGGCAGGCCACACTGAAGCATCTCGATCAATATGTTATTTCTCTTAGGAAAAAAAAAAAAAAAAAGATTAAAACAAAAAAGAAACTTATTTTAAACCGTTTTTTTCTCTCCTAAAATAGACTGACATTTTGTCCAGTGTGCAGTCATGAATTAGACTCCTTGGATATTTTTTATGCCAAAGTGTGTATGCACCTTGTGAACCTTACTTAAACCTTTCAGGTCTGGCATCCTAATAATAGGTCACGTCTTTATATTTAGTATCTATTTACAATTATTTTGTAATTGTTAACCTGTAGTTAATCTAGTAGATGTTGAATGAGTATCGGCAGTTCATTTATGCCTCTTCCATACAAGAAATAAAAATGGCTTTATAAATATTTTAATCTTTATCAAATGCTCAAACTGATATCTTCATCAGCTCTCTATCTATTAGAAATATTTGATGTACTGCAGTCAATATTACATTTTCTGCTCTAAAAATATATTTTTCCTTTGTATCTGCACAATATGATAATTATAGCATTATCGTTATCATATTAATTAATTAGAAATTTTATAATGTTATTATAATGAATTTTGGTTGTCGATTTAATCTTTATTTTTGCAATTTTTGACCATAATCAAACTGACATATAATAAATGTTCTGTGAATAAAAAATTATACATTTCTTCGGCCATGTCAAACTGAAACTGTGCAATTTAAGTGTCATATTAATTGAGAATTTAGTATATTAAATTTTATGCTGCTGTACCTTTTTTCATTGCACAAAAGCTTATACCAAAGATAAAATTTGTAAGTTGAGCTTATTTTAAAATTTGTGTGCAATTGTCAAAGTTTTTCCTGTGCAATTTCTTTTTTTTTCTTTTACAACCCTTCTGCTTTTTTGCAATCAACATGCATGTAATAAATACTTATTTTGCATTTTTAATTCAAGATGTATTGAGGTTTCAAGAACACTAAATGTATTTTAAATTTGTTGATAAACTATCCTGACTTGTGGCTACATGTTTATTCAATGTTTATAGATGCCTTGTATTATTTGTAAAATGCTTTATTGCTTAGATTTCCATGTGTTCTCTTTTAGTCTTTACTTATTTGTATTAAACTATAGTTTTTTTAAAACATGTTTTTTAAGTACACATGCCTGTTGTTTTATTTTTATATAATGTTGCATTTTGTATAATAAAATTTTCATTTTCATATAAAGCTGTATTGTTATTTAAGTACAATCTGTAAGCATTATTACACCACTTGTTTACTTAGTTCCTCACACATCATCAAATTCACATGGTAAAGTTTGCTTTTAAAAAATAAACTTTTCAGTACTAGGAAAAAAAATCTTTTAAATGGAATGGTATGTATGAATATGCATTAAATAAGTTGCATTAATTTATTGTAAAATGAGATAAGAAAAATACATAAAAGAACTCTTTTAAGCAATATGTCACTTGACTATTAAGAATTTAATATTTATTTTATTATTATCTGCTAAACATAGATATTTATTGCTAGATGACATAAGTTACACAATGTGGAATGAGAATTGCTATTTATTTTCTGCCTATCTAGATTGGGTATTCGTTAAGTGTATATAAATTATGTTTGTGGTGAAAAGATGCTTTATAGGTTCAAACAAGTTGTTGTATCAATACCTTCCCTTTCTGGATAAACATCTGGTCTGAATAAAGCTCTTAATACCATATATTTCAAAATCAGATACTCTGTGCATTTCTCTATGTATATATGTTGTGCAATATGTTAAAAGAAGGAGCTTTAATTTGATAAAAGAAAAGTACTCATTTGATTTATTCTTAATCACGAGGAGTTCTAACCATTAACCTTTTTTCCTGTCTGCATCATCAGTTCAGTTGTGCAACCAAGCATTTTTTTCTTTTTCTTTTTTCTGCATAATTGATTCCACTTGTGGTTTTTTTTTTTTTTTTTTTTAAATCTGTGCACAAATATTTAGGAAAACTATCTTGTCGCTTATACCATATTCAATATTGATATGCAAAGTTATACCTGCAAGTTCAGAAAAAGGTTATAAAATTACTAGTTGAATGTCTTTTGTAACTACAATAGACCTTTCAATATGACGCTGTGTAAAAATCTAAGCATAAAGTATATACATAATTTGATTTAAAACACTTTTTAATGTTAAAAAATAACGCATTTAAAAATTTTTCATATTTAGAAATATTAGTCACTAGAGCAATACATGCATTCAGAATTTCTTAAAACAAGTTGTCTTTCCCTTACATTTATAAGATTTTAGCTAACGTGTAAAAATTATAACATTAAGAGTCCGTGTTTAAATTGAAATTTAAAACATATTTTCTGCTGTTATAAGCCTGATAATAATTATGATACAACTACTAATTATAAATTTCTAATAGTCAATCGAATATGGTTGGTATAAGTATTCTGAAAAAGCAGGAAAATGTAAAAAAAAGGATCAGCAATTTAAAAAATAAAATTAAGGAAAATAAATGAAACAATGCAGAATGATTTTTAACCAGATATGGATAAATGCATTTTTATTATTACAGTATCATAGTTTTATTATTCCGTTACTAGATGGCGACACTGACTCTTTTGAAACAACTGTTGTGGCTACGGAGGATGCGTAATATGTCATCTTAAATAATCATAGCTAATGGAGATTTTTTTTTTTTTTTGTAAAAAAAATTATTTACGTTTATAAATATACATATTTCAATCTTTTAGGATAAATATATATGTTTTTATTGCCATATTTTTCTATATATAAGTTGACACTTAAAACCTGCAAATCAGATAATCAGAAAGTAAATCCAGTGGTCTACTTGCACAAAGCTCATTCCACTTATGAGCAAATATACTGGTGTGTAAAAATTGAGGACAAAGCAGATAAATTAAAATCCAATCAAGTCAACAAAATGGATTGTTTAAATAGTTTTGATCACTTGTCTCTTATTTTTACATGTTGGAGTAATGGTATGATGTCAGTCACTGTGTAAAACTCCTGCATGGTGATCCATTAAAAAAAAAGCACTGTATTTAACACTTTCAATCATATACGGGTATGAGGAAAGATAAGTGTACTTATCTATATGGGTCATTCCAAAAATAAAGCACCCTTTGTCCCGAACACTTTGTGTTGCGATATTTTCTAAAATTTTGTTTCAAAATTAAATTTAAATATTGGAAAATATATTTTAAAGATATTTTTCTTTAATACAATTTTTAAATTTGAGGTAAATTCCATTTATTGTTATTCAAATAACTTTCTTAATAATTGTGTCTTGTAAAAAGCCATGTCCCAAGAACAATTTTTGATTTTTAAACCCTATTTTTTTATTATATGTATCGATTAAGTTATATTTCAGGATATTTCTTATGTCTTTGTAGTCTTTATACTATCCCTATATACTTAAAATATTTTTTGCAAATATTTTTTTCCTTTTATAAGAAAAAATCATGTGTCCCTTAATTTTTGTCCCCTGTGTTACCGCCACCTTTTTCTTAATATTAAAATAAGAATTTGCAACCTAAATTTTGTTAACAGTAGTCATTCACGTACTTTTAGAGTTAGCATTCATCCTAGGTAGTCATTTTCCTCATTTGTTAAATTTTGAAGAATATTATCTAAGTAAAGGTGATTTTTGAAGGTGGGTGTGTTTTTTGGGTGTCCCCTGTGTTACTATTGATTTATTTCGATTAATTATTAATTTTCTAGTTTATTGGCATTTAAATTGTAAGTCTTAGTTAAAAGAAAATATTTCATCTAACTTTACATTGTTTCTATGAAAATAATAATACATAGGTGATAATTTATTTCATTTTGTCTCCTGTGTTACTAGTCCCCCGTGTTACCATGATATTGGTGACTATGTTGTTAAGGGACAAAAAACCCAAGTTTAAAAATGAAATGCAACAGAATATTCTGTCTTTTAATATATTTGTTGGTCTATATCAGAAATACATTTTTAATTAATACATAATTACACTTTTAATATTGTTAAAATTTTTATGTTCAATTAGGATGTCCCCTTTGTTACTTTATTGTCCTGTGTGTTACTGACATTTCCTTTATCAGAACAAAAGAAAAAAAACTTTCTAATGAATCAGTTTTATAATATGCACTGGCTAATATGTATAAATAAGTTTTACTATAATTTTATTATATTAGAGTAATTTTTACCAAGTTATATAAAGTTTTATACAGGGAGAATACAAAAAAGGTAACACGGGGGACATAATATGCCTATATCTTGAAAAAATATATACATAAACAAAAAAATATATGGAACTAAAAAAGAGCATTTATATCAAAGTGTTAATATTGTAAAAGCAATTCTCTATTTTAATAAGAAAAAAAGAGAAGATTATTTAAATTATGGTAACACAGGGGACATTTTTCAGCCAATGTGTCTGTGTTTCTAAGTGTAGTAATAAATATTTTTAAAAAAGTGTGCTGCTGATATTCAATATCTACTTTTGAATATGTATACAACCCGCTCAAGGATATTTTTATTTCATTTTAAATGAAAAAATTTTTGAAAAAAAATTTCTTAAAAGGGACCTTTATTTTTGGAATGACCCATATATATCTATACTTATATTGCCAATATACGCAAGCAAATTTTCAGCATTCATTTATGAAGATTTGATTTGCAGACAGATAATAGATGGTATGCAGCACAATAGTAAAACTGATTTATAATAGGTTCTCAAGAAGATTTTTTGTGAATAATGAAAAATAATTTAGGCATGAAAGGGTTTAAAAAAAAACTCTTAGCCACATAATAACCAATTTTAATAAAGTTTGCTACACAAATTCATTTTATTTTCAAATAGAGATCTCTAAAATATCTTGACAAAAGATAAATTATTTTAGCAGTTTTGGACATTTAAAAAACTTGTAATGCAGATTGGCATGTGTGCAATCGTTTCAAAAATATGCATTAAAATATTTAATTGCTATAAAGGACGTTAAATACTAATAAAAACATTAAAAGATCTTAATAATTTTTACATGTTTCGATTGAATTTACTCAATCATCAGAAAAAGAAAATACAAATAAACACAAAGATGGAAAATTTGTATGGATGGAGATTTGTATTTTCTTTTTCTGATGATGATTGAGTAAATTCAATCGAAACTGTAAAAATTATTAAGATCTTTTAATGTTTTTATTAGTATTTAACGTCCTTTATAGCAATTAAATATTTTAATGCATATTTTTGAAATGTTTTTAATGGACGTATATGAAAACTTCTATTTATAATTCGTATCTAATTATCGTATATAATTATCGTATCTAAAACGAGTAAATCCGTCAAAAAAAATTTTTCGATTTTCAAAACGATTGCAAGACTTACCCTATACTACGTATGATGGGTAAGTAAAAAAAGGCATTATTTAATCGCAGGGCAGACAAGCCCTTCCCCAGGACTTCTAAACGCAAGTTGGCTCTCAGATATGTAAAAATAAGATAAATTGCAGTTGAATTTCGTTGTATTCACAGTTTACTGCTTATGAATATTTTACTAATGTAGTAAAATAGTAGTACACTACATCTGAAAATCGTATCTAAGGAATATCAAGTTATGCTTTCATTTGAAAAAATATTTAAAGGTGTTCTCATTTTATTTTTCCATCGTTTTCGTGAAAACTGACAGAGCAGTTTTTGAGAACTCTGAATTTATAAATAAATTTATAAATACTAAGTTCGCGGCCGAAAATCCATGGGGGAGGGGGGGGGGGCATTTCAGAAATTGTTGTTTCTTTTGATCAATCACTTCCTTTTTAATGACTTTACCTACACGAGGTGGAACACGTCGAAATTCGACGAAAGAAAATCTTTAAAAAAGAACTCTTTCATTTATTTATAATAAATCTAAAAAATTAGTTACAGTAAAAAATACATCTTATATATGTCAGTCTAACTTTCAAGCAAATATTATTTTAAGCTAAAATCAACAAAATTAATAATCGAAATTTACCGGATTTTATAATAGACACATTTTAATTTCTATTTTTTTTTTTTTTTTTTTTTCTCAATTTTAAGAGGAAATAAAGTGGTTCTGTTGCCACAATTACAAAATTGGTACTAAAATTATGTAAAATAATAATAATAAATTAATATATAAAAAATAAATTGAGATACAGCTTTGAAACAAATTGCATTTAAAAGTACATTTTTCATATTTTTCTCTATACGACGCACGGTGCAAAAAATTTAAAATGTATGATGTTTAGAAGTATAAAATTTTCAGTACCGAAAATTACAATACCGAAATTGCATGGAAAAGTGTTGTGCATTTTAATTTCTATTTTTTTCTATTTTTTTTTCTTTTCTTTTCTTTTTTTTTTTTTCTTTTCATTTTTAGAGAAAATGGAGTGATTTTGTTACCACAATTACAAAATTGGTACTAAAAACTATAAAAAAATTAATATCTAAAAAATAAATTGATCAGCTTTTGAAACAGCTTTCAATCAAATTGCATTTAAAAGCACATTTTTTTCTCTATATGACGATGTAAAAATTTAAAATGTGCGATGTCTAGAAGTGTAAAATTTGCAGTAGCGAAAATTGAAAAACCGAAATTGCAATGGGAAATGTTGTCATTCGCAAAATGATGTATGCGAGTACAGGAAAAATGTCTGTCCGACCCCAGGAGGAGGAGGAGCAGTGAGCAGCTCCTCCTCTAGTGCTCCTGCTCCTCCTCACACGATTCTACTGTAAGAGGAGGGGGTCAAAGGATTTTTTTTTTTTTTTTTTTTTTTTTTTTTAAATTTTAAGCGGTAATTTCAGGGAGTTAGAATTTTTTACCATACTATAGTCCGATGGTGTTTTTTAATTTTAATGCGGGGACTTTAAAAATTTTCGGCGTGTTACAGTACGTGGGGTATGTTTTTCGATTGAATTTTGCTGTTGTTCATTTAAAAAGGTAATTAAAAAGTAATTAAAAATAAGGAATGAAGCGACTTTTTTTTTTCACCGTGTTCTTTGATGAAGGGTTAAGCGGGTATTTGGGGACATAGAATTTTTTTGCTGATCTATAGTATTAGGGTTTTTTAATTTTAATGTGGGGACTTTAAAATTTTTCGGTGAACTTTAGTTTAAGGATTTATTTTTTGATTTTAAGCGGGAATTTTGGGGAGATTGATTTTTTTTTTTTTTTTTTTTTTCACCGTGTTCTTTGATGGGGGGTTAAGCAGGTATTTTGGGACATAGAATGTTTTTTTCTGTACTATTGTACGAGGGGTTTTTAATTTTAATGTGGCGACTTTAAAATTTTCGGCATGTTACAGTATGTGGGGTATGTTTTTCGATTGAATTTTGCTGTTGTTCATTTAAAAAGGTAATTAAAAAGTAATTGAAAATAAAGAATGAAGCGACTTTTTTTTTTTCTTTTTTCACCATGTTTTAGATGCGGGATTAAGCGGGTATTTGGGGACACAGAATGTTTTTTCTGTACTATTGTACGAGTGGTTTTGAATTTTAGTATGGCGACTTAAAAATTTTCAGTTTGGTGTAATTTAAGAGTTTATTTTTTGATTTTAAGCAGAAATTTTGGGGAGATTGATTTGTTTTTCCCACTGTGCTCTTACATGATGAGTTAAGCAGGTATTTTGGGGGAAATTATTAATTGATTATTATTATTATTATTTTGTGTGTGTTGTATGTATGTTTGTGTGTTGTATGCATGCATGTGTGTGTATGTATGTGTGTGTTGTATGTATGTATGTATGTGTTGTATGTATGTGTGTGTGTGTTGTATGTATGTGTGAGTATGTATGTTTGTGTGTGTGTATGTATGTATGTATGTGTTGTATGTATGTGTGTGTGTTGTATGTATGTATGTATGTATGTGTTGTATGTATGTGTGTGTGTGTGTGTTGTATGTATGTGCATGTGTTGTATGTATGTATTCATGTGTTGTATGTATGTGCGTGTGTTGTATGTATGTGTGTGTTGTATGTATGTGTATGTTGTATATATGTATATGTATTTATGTGTCCTATAGTTTGTAAGGTTATTTTGGGATAACAAATCAATTTTAATAAAGATACTTTAATTTTTTAGGGGATAACTTATGAAGTGACTTTTTTCATGCGGAACATTGATTCGAGTTTATTTTAAGACATGAGTATTGAAAGAAAATTCAATTAAATTAGTTTAAAAAAAATTTCATTAATTAAAAAAAACATTCTTTCAAAAATTTGTATATTTCTTAACAGAAGCACTTTAAATTAACTAACAGTATTTTTATACTAGACAAGCTTCTTGTACAATTTTCGTTAATATTATGAAAAAAATAATAATTGCGCTTAGTGAATCAACTTAATTATTTTTCATTACCTGATTTTACTTTTTAATTAATATTTAAATTTTTCATCCAGGTAATAAACTTAGTTTATTAGTTATAATCGCACAGCCTTGACGTTGTTCCAGCAAGAAGAATAATCACTATTTGATTTCCTTACCTCACAAGCGATAAGTATGATTCATTCTTATCTGATATCGAGAAAAAGGGGTCATCTTATCTGTGAAACATAGCTTTTGCGATAGAAACCTAATGTAAGTTTAGTCTAAGAGTTAATAATAATCTTATTAATTACGATGTCTAATTAAATTGTCTTACAATAAAGTCATTTCTTTTGAAAATTTAGGATAAAATAATTTAAATCAAATAAGAGGCTTTTTCTCATAGATTTATTTTCAATAAAACTAGACTATTTTTCTATACTTTATTAGCCAAATAATAAATGCGGCATATTCATATAGGATTAAACTATTTTAACTATCGTATAATTAAAATGAATTTAAGTGATTATAAAAATAAGTGTTCTAAAATTATAAGTGTTTGGGATTCACATGAGATGATTTCGTGTCATATAACATTAAGTTTTAGAAAATGCATGTTTTTAAACCCATTATATCTATTTGTGTGTCTATTTCGGTGATGAAATGCGGTTCAAAACACTAAATTCTACCATGCGCTTTAACTGAACGACTTGTGTTGGTAAAAACTAATTTTAACTTATGTCACAAAATTTAGCAGGGGGAAACATTTAAATGTGATGAAGTGAAAGCACATTTTTATGATTCTTCAAATACATATGGTTTTGTGTATAATAATATATGAAATAAAAATTAAATGAAAAATATGAATTTAAAATTAAAAAATATTCATTAACAATAAATGATAACTCGGAATGTCTTGTGTAAATAAAAAATATTCATTAACAATAAATGAAAAATATGAATGTCTTATGTAAATAAAAAAAATATATATATGAATAAAAAAAATAAATAAATAATATGAATTTACATTAAGTAAAAAATATAAATGTCTTATGTAATTAAAAAAAATTGAACTTAAATTAAGTAAAAAATATTTATTAACAATTAATGAAAAATATGTATGTCTTATGTAATTAAAAATTAAATGAAAACTATTAATGAGAGACACATTGAAAAATATTCTTACCTTAAAAGTGACTGTTATATGCTTATTCCAACTGCTATCCACCGTCAACCTGCATCGTTGCTTGCCTGTTGGGAACTGTCTGATAACCAGATATTCTTATCTTTGACGGTTTTTCCGAAAGCTGACTCACTAGATAAGTAAAAATGACAGGTTCAGATCTGAAATTAAGAGTTTATTCATATCGAATATAATTAATATAACATGCAATTAAAAAGGGACTTAATTTATTTAATACGTCATAATTTAGAATTTAATTAAATCCTGAATATAATTTTTTAAAATCTTATTAATAGAATAGAATAGAAATTCTTTTCAACATTTTCAAGAAACACACATGTTATTGAATGCTTAATAGAATATTTTTCGTAATGAATGTGTAATTAACATTTTTTAAATGATATTTTCTAATTAATTAATGTGTAATTAAAATTTTCATTATTAAAATAAATATATCAAATAAAAAAGGAATTCTTTTCAAAATTTTCAAGAAACACAAGTTATTATTAAGTAATATTTTGAACAATTTCAAACTTTAATCACGATCAATCATGACTGAGAATATTACTAAATATTTTGATATTAACAAAGAAAATTAAATATTGAATACCAACTATTAAACATATTCTTTTCTTCTTGTATGTTATAAAAACAAATTTAGATAGCCAAATTTATTGGTATATTTCGTTGTGTGTTGAATCCTTCTTTACTAATTATCGTTAAAATTATTCATTTACCAATGATTTAAACTTCCCTTTTTTAAAGTTAATTATATAATATACTAACATTTAATTATAATAGGTATAATTTTATAAAATATACTGAATAAAATAAAATTTATACCATGTAAAAAATTAAAACACCATTTAAAAATATTAAACAACAACAACAAACTTGTAATTAACAGTTGCATAAATTTAAAAATTTATATATATATATATTTATATATATCACGCAATAATAAAAAGAAATACTTAATCATTCATAAAAATTCTTCCGTTAAACAATCCCATGTATGTTTGTAAGAATATTATACTAAGTTTTCAAAAAGATTATAAGTATTTCCAAACTAACAAAGAAAATTGACTATTAAATACGTATCAAATAATGGACATACACTTTTTACACTCACACCTTCCAATGTAGTTAGTAACCAAATTTAATGATATTTAAACATGTCTTCTTAAACTTTTTTCAATTTCCTTTAAATATTTAGCTTCTTCTTCACAATTTTATCGAGAAGTATGTAATGCATACCACTCAACTTAATTAATTTAATCAATCACCACCTAATTGAAACTTTATATTTTCATTGTTTTTTATGCTAGTGTTTATCAAATGATTGTACATTTTAAACAATCATTACTATCTTCAAAAGATTGAAAATTATGCAACAAAACATTTAAATTCTAACATTGAACAGGAGAAGATTTTCCAATCTGAAACCTTTAAAAGAAAAATCATTCACGATTCCATGCAACATGGCACTGAGATATTTACTTTCTGAAAATTTTATAAAAATACTAATTTTGATCTGCTTACAAGAAAAGGGGGTTTACCCTTATGACTACTTAACCTGCTTTGAAAAATTTAATGAAAAGGAGCTTCTCTCACCTTCTGTATTTTTTAATGATATCACAGATGAGGACATCACTGAAGGAGATTATGAGCATGCGCAGAAGGTTTGGACAACGTTCAACCTGAAGTCGCTGGGAAAATATCACGATCTGTATGTTTAGACAGACGTTCTTTTATTAGCTGACGTATTTGAAAACTTCAGGGGATTGTGTAAGCAATTTTGTGATATTGATTGCGCACGATTGATGACAGCTCTTGGCAAGCTTGTTTGAAAATGTCTGAAACACCCTTAGAGTTACTCGCAGGTTTCGAACCCACAGTCATCCAATCATACTTCTCATTTTTAACACGCGACGCTAACCATATGGCCATTAGGGCCCGTAATTTAGTAACTAAAAAGTAAGAAAGATCATCGAAAGTGCACACACATCTTCTTCTTCACACATGCAAAAACAATTTTTATTGTGACTAAACATATAAAAATCACGAAGAAAAGAAAAAAAATCACATATGTTTTGGATTACTTTAAGATTTTATGAGTCACCTCATCAGTTAAATAGACATATATACTTCTTATGAATCACTACTTATGCTTAAATTTTCAAACACTTGCTTATATGAAATGTATTATATTTTAGTTTGTCATTATCAGTGATAGTGTGATTACTTGTTAATAATTTTAGTGTCATTAAAAAAATTTTTAAAAATCAAACGTTAATAATTAATTAAAAAAATACAAGTCAGTATTAAAGGTTTGAACAAATTATTAAAATTATTTCACAAAACTTTTCAAATTATTTAAAAATGTTTCACTAATATTTAGTAATCGACAAATTTTAATGTTCATAATCATTTATGTGACTTAGGTTTTCTGTTTTAACTGTTAAGTTATTAGATTCCCCCTTCAAGTACATCTCATTGATATGTTTTAATCAACCAACCAACCATTCAACTGTTTTCACAATCAACTATTATGTGAGTTAGGTTTTCAGTTTTAATTGTTAAGTTATTACATCCCCTCTTCATTTACATCTTATTGATAAGTTTTCAACAACCAACCACCCAACTTTTTTCGTAATCAACTATTTATTTACCCTAGCAACCAGCTATTTGCTTACCCTAGTAACCAAAAAGCTTTTATCCACACATGAACAAAATTTTTAAGATGCAAGACTCTTCATTTTCATTCGAAAAAACAATGACTTATGTAATAAATTTTTTCCTTACTTAAATGAAACCTTCACATGCGTATGGTAAAACTTGGAAAATTTCATTTAATGCACAAATTTTAAGTTAACAAACAAGGTCATCACACATCTTTTAGTATTTTACTAACACTTTACGAAATATCTTTAGAAAACAACAGAATTTTAAATAATTATTTTAATAAAAATTCTCTTTTGTAAGTGACATTATTAAACTAACTTGAAAAATTAACTTGGCAAAGCAGGTTTTCACTATTCCAACTAAGTAATATTCATAAGTTTTATATGATAAACAACCTGTTTCGTTATGTCCCAGCATAGCTTTATAAAATGTATCTAAAATGACCTTTAATATTAATGTTTAAAAATATGCAGTTGAAATTGTTTTATCCTAAATTTTCAAAAGAAATGACTTTATTGTAAGACAATTTAATTAGACATCGTAATTAATAAGATTATTATTAACTCTTAGACTAAACTTACACTAGGTTTTTATCGCAAAAGCTATGTTTCACAGATAAGATGATCCCTTTTTCTCGATATCAGATAAGAATGAATCATACTTATCGCTTGTGAGGTAAGGAAATCAAATAGTGATTATTCTTCTTGCTGGAACAACTTCAAGGCTGTGTGATTATACACATTACCAACATGTGTTATTTATGACGGCAGACAGGGATTAAGGTTATTCAGATCTTTCTAAGATAATCAAGTCAATATCCACACATGATTAGAAGAAAATTATAAACTCCGAACGGTTAGGCAAACGAGCACAAATAAATGTTACTACGTAAAATCCCATTTTGAAACATATTTTCTCATTCAAATTTTAAAGTTGTTTTTTAATTATTTTAAAATATCAAGTATATAACATAGTCGACTGAAAATAACACTCGAAATAATTTTAAAGTTCCTTCATTAAATAAATATTCAAAATTGTTATTCCCGAATTCCCATTACCAGCATGTGTTATTTATGACGGTGGATAGAGATAAAGGTGGTGGAAGTCTTTCTAAGATATTCTAAGTCAATATCCACACACGATTATAAGAAAATTACGAACTCCGTACGGTTAGGTCGACGAGCGCGTGTTAATCTCATTGTAAAAAAATTAAAGTCCCTCTATTAAGCATTTATATCCGTTTAAAACTCCAAAAAATGAAAAAATAATTCAATATTAACAAAATTACTCCTTAAAAAATAATTCATTAATTCACCATGAATGCTCTCTCCTTAATTAGTTCTTCGTTAAAATATCAACCCTCGAAAAAAATAAATATCCTTCGTGTATGATTAGTCTAAAATAATAATTTCCTCAAAAATACCCGCTTAACTCATCATGTAAGAGCACAGTGGAAAAAAAAATTACTCTCCCCAAAATTTCTGCTTAAAATCAAAAAATAAACTCTTAAATTACACCAAACTGAAATTTTTTAAGTCGCCATATTAAAATTAAAAACCACTCGTACAATAGTACAGAAAAACATTCTGTGTCCCCAAATACCCGCTTAATCCCTCATCTAAAACATTGTGGAAAAAAAAGTCGCTTTATTCTTTATTTTTAATTACTTTTTAATTACCTTTTTAAATGAACAACAGCAAAATTCAATCGAAAAACATACCCCACATACTGTAACACGCCGAAAATTTTAAAGTCGCCACATTAAAATTAAAAACCACTCGTACAATAGTACAGAAAAAAACATTCTATGTCCCAAAATACCTGCTTAAACCCCCATCAAAGAACACGGTGAAAAAAAAAAAAAAAAAAAAAAAAAATCAATCTCCCCAAAATTCCCGCTTAAAATCAAAAAAATAAATCCTTAAATTAAAGTTCACCGAAAAATTTTAAAGTCCCCACATTAAAATTAAAAATCCCTAATACTATAGATCAGCAAAAAAATTCTATGTCCCCAAATACCCGCTTAACCCTTCATCAAAGAACACGGTGAAAAAAAAAAGTCGCTTCATTCCTTATTTTTAATTACTTTTTAATTACCTTTTTAAATGAACAACAGCAAAATTCAATCGAAAAACATACCCCACGTACTGTAACACGCCGAAAATTTTTAAAGTCACCGTATTAAAATTAAAAAACACCATCGTACTATAGTATGGTAAAAAATTCTAACTCTCTGAAATTCCCGCTTAAAATTAAAAAAAAAATCCTTTGACCCCTCCTCTTAGAATAGAATCGTGTGAGGGGCAGCAGGAGCACCAGAGGAGGAACAGAGGAGGAGCTGCTCCTTGCTCCAGCTCCTCTGCTCCTCCTCCTGGGGTCGGACCCCCATCTTTCCTCTACTTATGCGTTACGCACAGATATGTTTGTCCTTTATAATATAGATAGATAATTAATAGACCAGGCTGTTTTTTAGTCATCAGCCCTGACTGATTTTGATAACTATTTTTTCTAATGAAAACAGTGGTTAGGCTGCAACATATAAAGTGAGAATTACTAAGCTGGGCATCGTCCTCGTAACTTAGATGGTAGAGCACTTGGAGCGCTATTCGAAGGGTTCCGGGTTTCTATTACCGGCTTGGACATTTTTCATAAAAGTTGGTACTACGCTTAGTATAACAATGTGAAAATTCACCTATTAAATATTCTAGATTTTTAAGCGTAATTCACTGCTAAAAATTAATTGAGAAAATGATTAATATCAAATATATATGTGATTAACCGATGCTGGGTCTCTTGGTGTCTCATGTTACGCCGCAGGTTTATGTGCTCATGAAGACGGTTCCATCTTCCATCTCATGCTGCGAATTGAAACCTAACGAACATATAAAGTGAGAATGAGAAATACTAACCTGGGAATCGTCCTCGTATCTTAAAGTGCAGAGCACTTTGAGTGCTATTCCAAGGGTTTCGCTATTCCCAGCTTGGACATTTTTTACTAAAGTTGGTTCTACGCTTAGTATAGCAATGTGAAAATTCACGTATTAAATATTCTAGATCAAATATATATTTTAAATGTTTTATTATTAAAGTGACGTCTTATAAGCAAAAAAATTATTCATAATATACGTCCTTACCTTTTCGTTGTAGAATATATATTATTACTATTTGGAAAATAGTTTTGTCCTCGGTAGGGAATTAGGATATCTTAAGTATATCTGAATGTTTTCATTGGTTGAATTATGCAACTTATTTCATTTTATTCGTTTTCTGATTGGTTTATGTTTAATGTCCAAAAATGGAATACTTCTGCTTTTAATTTTACTCGTTTTCTAATTGGTCCTTGCTTAATATCTAGAAATGAAATACTTCTGTTGCCACGGTAACAAAAAAAAGTATTAAAAACTACAAAAAAATTAATAACTCAATGACAAATTTAGATACACGTTTCAAACAAGTTGCATTTAAAAGTAATTTTTTTTCTGCATATGATGGTGTAAAAATTAAAAATGTGGAATGTTTAGAAATTTAAAAATTTACAATGACGAAAATTGTTAAACTGAAATTTCATTTAATCTTTGTTTTAACTGGCCCAGAAATATTAACGTGATTCTAAATGTGCAAGCATGTTAATAGGACTCTGTTATTACGTAAACTATGTTGTGATCATCATAAAAATGATTTTTTTTTTTTTTTTTTTTTTTTTTTTTTAATATAGAAAATATTTATAAGTCTAAAATATACTCTTTGAAGATATTATTTTCCAAATAATCGTTGTAATTTGTTAAACTAGGGCTTCCCTCAGAGGGATTAGTCTGAGCGATATTGGTGAGAATACACATTTAATAACTTGCGATAAGTAAAGAAAATGAGATGTTACCTTTAATTGGTCATTCATTGTGATAAAATATGATGAAAATAAGCATATTGAATCATAGAATTACAAAATCTTATATATAAAGTTGCATATAATATTTTTATAAAAGAAAAGCAAACCATGCATGGATATAAAATTGGAAATATGCAAAATGTTAAAAGTGATACAGAAAATAAAACACCAAATTTTCCTATATTGGAAATATAACTGTTTGAAATGATGTCATGAGCATAAACAGAAGCTTCGCACCGATTTGAGAAACTATAAATAACATACACTATAATGTTTGAAGAGAATGGAGTGTATTTTATTTTATATGGTGTGAAATCCGTCCGAATAGTTTATAATGTTGAATATCTGTCTTCCACGGATGCAATGAGATTGTCGATAAGAGTTAAGGAATCTTTTATTAAAAATTTGTCCTAAACGAGCACTTGCATGTTATAAGTTACTGTGATGCCAAAGTTATAGTTTCTGACCCCAACAGTATCCTAGAAATTGCAATATTCTCAAAAAAATTGGGTTTAAAACTTTTTCTAGAAAAAAATGTTTAATTTGTGAAATTAAATTATCGAATGTTTTAGAAATCGTTCATAACGAGAATATTATATCTTAAAAGTTGCCACAAAAAAAAAAAAAAAAAAAAAAAAAAAAGATTTCAAATTTTTAGTCATATCAACATCAAAGAATTCTCAATTTTAGAACTTTTGTTGCTCGCGCATTGATGGTGATTATTGTTCCTACGCAAAATATAGTATATTTTGAACAAAGATGGTTACCAACATTTTTTGCCCACATTATTTTTTAAATCGGCTAGGTACTCCCAATGATAACGAAAAACACACAAACGTTAATGCTTTATAGCATAGAAATACAGAATCAAAAGCTATTTATCTCCTGTTATATACACATAAATTATCTAATTAGTGCTAGCAGATACATTTTTAAATATACATAGATCAATATAATGCTTC
Organism: Maratus speculifer; assembly: GCA_964019185.1. Lineage (NCBI taxonomy): Eukaryota > Metazoa > Arthropoda > Arachnida > Araneae > Salticidae > Maratus > Maratus speculifer. The sequence goes on from OZ025291.1 coordinate 135,293,055, forward strand.
ATTTTTCTTTTATTAGTATTTCTTAGTATTCATTTTTCATTTATTTGTATTATTCAGTAAAAAACTCACTTCTTAAGCCAGAATTACGTTAAACTTTTTATAAAAGCGCCTAAGTCTATATAATAACGAAGTATTGTGAAGAGTATTAAATACAAGGTAGTAAGACACTTAGCCAAACGCAGGTAATAAATCGCCAAATATTGTTCTTTTCGCCCTCTCTCGAAATGCATTTTTTCCGTACATTTAAAAAACACGATTTTGAGTCATCGTATTTAAAATTCAAATAAATAAATAAGAGGAAGCAATAATAACATAAGTCAAAACGTTTTATTTCAGCATCAAGGAATTGTATCGTAGTTACACATGTGGAAAAAAGCTGCTTTTGGCCAAAAAAGTTGTTTTAACTAAATTTGAATCCGATTTAAAAAAAAGTACTGTGATTAATTAAAATGTTATAGGCAGAGCTGCCAAGTCTCCGGCATTTTGGATACCAATATTTTAATACAGAAAATGTTTTATTAAATTGGAACATTCTGCGGATTTAAAAAATAACTTTTCCTATAAGAAAATTCTGCTGTGCAATAAGCGGGGGCTTGGCATCTTTGTATAGGAATATTTCGTAATCTACTTTTTAACCTTAAAAAAAGCAACGACCATTTTTCGAGTACAAAAAGTATTGCTAATTGTTCCATTTTGCATACAAAGTACTGATTGTAATATTGATACATCTATGGTGATAAATTTTCAATAATTTTTCAAATCCCATTTATTTCATTAAAAATAAAATCTTTTATTCATTTAGTTTAAAATAAATGGTTTTAAACTAATTTCATAATACTTTTGAAATATCACTTTTCATTGGCCATTTTTTTTAAAGCATTTAGAAAATGGTTGTTGTTTTCAGTCAAATATAGACTTTGGTCTGTCCGCATTTTATTTTATTATTATTATTATTTATAAATGGTGGAGAAATATTCATACTTAATTTATAACGTACATAATATATGACTGTTATTACATAAGTCCCCTTTTTATTATCATAAAAATTATGTTTTTACTGATTTTTATTAACTCAATAGGAAAAATTTTGGGCTTTGAGCAATAGATGTCCGCATTTCATTTATTTATTTATTTTAATAAAATTCTTTGTATTTAGAAGAATTTTTATTTAAATAGGAAATCCAAATGTCGATGTTAATAAAGAAGAAAGTTACAAAAAAAAAAAAAAAAAGTTCAAAATGAGTAAACGCATACTATCAAATATGGAAAAACGACGAATCCAAAAAAGACGTCATATGAAAAATCATCTTTTAAAGCAAAAAAACGAGGTCTGATTATCGAGCCTACTGATTACAATGTGTGCATTACATTAAAAAAAACTGCAAACATTGATTCTTTTTTTTTTTTTTTTTTTTTGTGCAGTTTTGGCTTCGAAAGGTGCGCTGTGTTGCAAAAAGATATAAGCGTCTATGAAAACACACTTGGTAAACGTTCATGCTCAGTTTTAAAAATAAATATGGCACATATATGCCCTATACACACCGAGGTACCCATTGGTGCCAAAATTGCGTTCAGTTGCCTAACATGCTGGTTATCATATAAATGTTACAATAAATTTGTTTGTTTTAAAAATATTATCATTTATTGATTGTTATTTTTTTTAATAACAAAAAATGTTTCGTTTATTCCTTTTTTTTTTTTTTTCATTTTGAAATAAATAAATAACGTGTTATTATAGCATGCTATATATATCTGGTAATCAAAACGATGTTTTCGCCTAAATAGCATAAAAAATCTCGCCAAACCCGGTGCTTATATCTCTAGTATATTATCTCAAGTATTTTATTTATGTATACTATAATTGTTTTTACATACCATTTACTTCTTCTTGCATATAAAAATAGATAAGTGGCTCCTTTATGCAGTATAAATTGTATAAATCTTTAAAAAATAGCTCCCGTTGCCCCTTTTTGGATGGAAATAAAAAAAATCAATGTCTAATTCCAGTATTGCTCCCAGGTATGCATACATATTCTAAATTTCAAAGTTGTATGCCAACAGGAAATGGATGAAAAATGGGAAAAGATGTCACATATGCACCAGGGTACATAATTGGCGTCAAAATGGCATTATTTTACCTGAGATGGTAACCCAGCTTTATTTATTTATTATTTGTTTATTTACTCATAAAATGTTTATTTACTTTCATTTCCTTTTTTTAATTATATAAAATATTTCTTTTTATAGTTATTAATTATTATTATTATTTTATTTACTGTAAGTTCTTTTTTGAAAATAGAAAATAATTTAAAAATGTGTATGTAAGCGTTATTTGAAAACGGAGTTTTCGCCAAATGGGCTTTGAAAAAAATAGCACCAAATCTGATGCGCTTGTGGTATCCGTGCCGAAAAATTAGTGACCAGAATTGACTTCCACACACAAACAAAATATAAGTTAAAAGAAAACATGCAATAAAAATAAATATAAAGGGAAAATGATGTCACAAAAGAAACTTTTTATTTTAAAACTTAATTGTTTTTAATTTTCACACGCGAAATACATAAAACATTCTTTTTGCGATCATTAAATGCTATTAAGAGATTATCACAAAATCTCAAAATCAAAGTTTTTATGACATTTTTTTTAATATAAAAAATAACAGTTTTATTTTCCTGCATGATTAAATTTTAAAATGTTTTATTGCATTCAATATTTCTGACTGCGTAAACGACTACTATTTACTCCATGTACTAATTCGGTTCTACGAAAATATCCAGCCGGTGAAAATCACGCATGCCATATTTCTGTGACGTATGCAAATAAATTGTGCTTTTTATCAGTTTTTTTAATATAACTTTTAAACTATTTAGAATTATTTTTTAAAAGTAGGTGCATTCACCAGATTACCTTCATAGGTACTTTCTGGTACAAACAGAATCGAAATCCGACAAGTACTTTTTGAGATTTGTTTGACGAAAGAATTTTTTTTTACTTTTAATATCGTTACGTACTCTGAGTATAAGACTTCGCTACACTCAGACAATTACATTTTTTTTTAAAATTTTTTATTAATATTATGAAATATGATATTTTCCCCCCGTCGAGTATACGAGAAAAGAAAAAAAAATTCCAGTCGGTGCCTACGATTAGGGTAAGATTGAAGAAAGTGATAAATATGACCGTTCTGCTCCAGTTCTATAACCCTCCTTTATTTCTTTGGCCTTCCTGATTCCGAAACTCTCGGGCGACTCTCATCTGGTGCTGGGGACCTACTAATCCCAATACCCGACCTCTCCGTCAAACTTTCGACCTCCCCCAACAGATGCGTTTAGTAGTCTCTTCCTCATCTCTTTGTACTCTGCTTCTCTTGACCTGATGGTGACCCTTTTCTCTCGCTGGTCGCATTTCACGAACATTCAGGGTGTTTCTAAACAATTTAGGTTACATGACTAATTTCGCATTTAAAATTTCTTTTTATTAAATCATTGTTATTGTATTTATAGAAAAAAAAGTCTCATTACCTTCACGACGGCGCCGTATATTGGAATTATTGGTTGATCGTATCGTAATACCCTGTTCGCAGTAGGATAGTTGAGCCACTTAACTTTAAGTCACTTAAATTTTTTGAAGCGGGATACCTGGAATTAGGCTTCACCTGTTCGCATTTACTAAACATTGTAAGTGACTTAACTTGGCCTAACTGTCATCTGAGCATGCGCATAAGTTCTGAAATTTGTAGCTGCAACTTTTAACTTTTTTTATTTACACTGTAATTATCCTGCCTTATTTCAACTAAAAAATTAATTTCTTTTGTGGAAGGAAATAACAGGTTCAACGTTTTCCATTTTCGGCCTTTAATTACAAAAACACCCCACAAACACACGTGTTAAGCAACTACAGTAAACAAATAACAGTTTGAAATAGTTTATAATTATTTGTAGGACTCAAATTCAATAATTTAATAATCAGAATTAAATATTCTAAAATTCAGAAATATTAATTAAATATTCAGAGGGCAGATTTCCACTCAACTCATAGTTAAGTGAGCAAGCTCACTTGAGCAAGTTTCAGAAACTTGCTTAAGTGAGAATCTTGATTCCGGGTACGACCGCTTCAAAAAACTTCAAGTTAAGTGACTTAACTTTCTCAGTGCGAACAGGGTATAAGCCCCGGCAAAAAAGAGGAGAAATGTGCAGAGGAAGGCAATTGACCCTATCTGGATTTTAAAATTAAGCCCTTGGGAACGAGCGACACATATACGTGCCGCAGAGAGGCCTAAAAATCCTTGTTTATCCTCGCCTTGCTTTATTTAATCGGAGCATTTTCCCGATTTAATAAGACACAAATTTCTGTTTTGAAAAACCGGTGGCAAACAAATAAAATTTTCACAAAAGGCTCCCGTCGCGAAGGTGTTAAGTTGGATACTGTTAGTTTTTCCAATAATTTTTAAAACTATAGTAACATTTATTCATTCTAAATGACTTAAAGCAATAGAAAATTTAGAAAAAGAAAAAAAAAATGAATTTCTTGCCAGGGAGCTCTGTTTTCTTTACCCCCCCCCCCCCCGATTCTCCTTTTCATCGACTACATTTACTTATGTATTTCTTCTCATATTTATGTATTTAAAATTTATCTTAAACAAGAGATAAATTTTAAATACACTTTTCCTAAATTCTGGTGAAAAAAAAGTTTTTAACTTTTTATTTTGAAAATTATTGGTAGAAACTAATCTTTAAATAATTCAATTTTTTAATTGTTAAATTTCTATATAACTTTTTAAGTTGATATGTTTAAAAATGGTGCCTTATATGGATGGCATCATGTTCAGAGGGAAAAAAAATAGTTAAATTTATTATATGTGTATATTCTCTATTTAAAAATACGCGGCCTATGCTATTAGACCAGGAGAATGCAGCACCAGAAATCCCCTCATCGAGTTCACGGCTGATATTCAGAATTAGTTAAAACTTGATTTGCATATTAAAACGTAAGCGATCTGCCAAGCCATATCTTAGTGGAAAACACCTAAGAAACCGATTTTAGCAATTGTCTCGTAGGTTTACCATTGTGTTTTCTAGCTCCCAATCCTCTAAATTTTCATACCTTTGGCCTTTCGACCCTGATATGACTTGGCAGACTGACTGCGTTTTAATATGCGAATCGAGTTTTAACTATTTCACGAATTTGAGCGATTGTCTCTGCTGTTTTCTCCCGGTCTATATTGGAACACTTCTATTACAGAATCGTATCGATTCCAAAATATTCCCTCTCTGTATTTGATTCTGTCGGCGTCGGTGTCTATGAATAGCACCTGTCACTTAAAAATCAAATCACTGTAAACAAAATGAAAATGACAACTTTTTTTGTTCCTTTGTCGACCGCTCATGAATTATTTAAATCAACCGCTTTGTTTAATCTTTTTTATTTATTTTTATTTTTTATATCTCAATTATTTATCTCTGTTGGGCATTATTACTTCCAGATGATCCATTTTTTCAAAGTGCTCGAATAATTTTAGGACAAAAACAATCGAAGTCGAAAAAACCCCTTTTATTAAAAAAAAAAAAAATCGATTAATAGGAGGTAAAAATGAAATCTCTACTTATAATAAGATCAGCGTGTATGCATGTCTGCCTGTTAGCTTGTGGACAAATTTCTTAACCTAGAATTATTAATTTGCCACGAGAATAGTTCCAGACATATGCTCTTCAAAAACTGATTTTCAAAATTTTAATTAAATTATTTTATTTCCTGCTCGACTTTTGTTTTTTTCTCTTGAGCGCGTTCTAATTTCGGAAAAACATTAGAACCGAAAAATATTCGAAAAAAGAAGTAAATAAAAAAGTTTTAAAAAGCAAAAAAAGCTTATAATTTCAAAAAAGTAGAGCCTTATTAGTGGCTGAGAAATTCTATTTTCACAGTTGGTAGACGGGAGGTGCTACGTTCGAACCCAATTGGCTCAGTTCGGTCTAATCATAAGGAGTTTGCCATAGTTTTCTTCGAACCTTGGATTTCCTTCCGTAAATACTGGTTTGGTCTTCTTAGAAACACCTCCACGGAGGCCCTATCCTTCCTTTGTGCCTATGTCCCTTATGTAGACAGTAGGTTGACATAAATAACACTCACAGCAACAAAAGTATGTTCCAAATCTCTAAAGTGATGTTCTGATTTATCGAACGATTTTTAAGAAATGGAATTTTTCCGAAAATATTGAGAAAGAATTTTGAAATTATCAGTATTAAAAAATAATAATCAAACATGGAACATAAGGCATCAGACACTTTTTTTCTTCTTTCAAAACCAAATAATAAACAAATAAGACCTTCAGCTGCATTTCAGAAAAGGATATTAAAAATCAAAATTTCAAATCCAGCATAAAACATAATTTGAATTTTTTAATTCATAAATCATAACTTGAAATAAAAAGTAATCCTTTTAAACAAAATAAATAAATAAATAAAAATAAAATAAAGTAAAAATAAACACAAATTGCTTAACAAAGTGCAAGCTAGCCACAGATTGTTTGATTACAATGATTAGCATGTCTAATTTCACCTCTTTAGTTTGATTAAAAGCCGGATTACTTTGCCCGCATTTATTTTCTTTTACCACGCCCTTACAATTATTGGGGGGGAACCTACTGAATTACACGACATAAAAATTAGCTGTAGACGGAAACGATTAATGCCTGTACTAAAATCAGTCCGGGAACATGCTATGTGTTGAAATATAAGCCATTGGAAAGTTAATCATTTTCATTTATGTCGTATTGAGGAAGTTGCAAATTAACTATACGGTAGCAATAGCAAACTACAGGAAACTCTGATTTTAATTTCTCTGTTTTTACAGTCAAATAAAGCATTTGAAGAAGCATGGGGATTTTTTGATTTCAAAAATACATTTTATATAATTGCTTTTCTGAATGCCTGACGTCTTATAAATTTTCCTTTAAAGCTTTAAATAAACAGAAGTGCAGGTATTACTCACGCTCAGAGGGTAAATATATAAATTATAAACTCCTTGGGAAAGAGTGACTGGTTGACGTGCCACTTAAAATTCTCAGAATCCTTCATTATTCCCATCAGTTATCTTTATTGTAAAGTTTGCATTGTTTAATCAAGATATTTTCGCGATTATTTAAAAAAAAAAAGAAATCTATTTTGAAAAACCTTTCTAAAAGATTAAAAATCAAGCAAAGTGTTCTCGTCGCGAAGTATGTTCGTAGTACGACGCGTTAATTGTATTATTTAAAAAATTGCTGCTAAAAGAATAATAAGACTCATTTAAAAAAAAAAAAAAAAATACTTATAACACCTATGGTTGGTATATCTGTATATGCTAGAAAAGTATGAATGGGTATACCATAAAAATTCAAAGAGATATGAAACCTAAAAAATATTAGATATTTTTATTCTGTATAACTCTTTATCTTATCCTAATCTATGTACGTACAGTGAGCTTAAATCAGTACTTCTTTCAAAGATAGATGAAAGTAAAAGTCATTTATGTGTGTGAAAATCTACACTCATCCTGAACATGAATTGTCTTATGTTGTTGGATTTTTCAGCAAATAATCGCATTCGTGTTAAGGAGGGATAATTTATTTTCCTTTTATTAAAAAATGCAAGATTCCTTTAATCCAATTCATTTTTATCAACATTTTAAAAATCGGTCCCGAAAATTCGTACTTAAAAGTCGCAGTACCATCGCTGTGCAATAAAAACAATATGAAACATCAATCGTTCTGTCTAACTGTATATTTTAGGTAGATTTCGTATGAAATACTACCTATTGCAATCGCACCAGTTTATATATCCATCTATCTATCTATATATATATATATCTCACTTTTTTATGGACACGATAACTTCTATAATTTTTCACCAATCTCCACCAAGGGGGTCAGAATAGGGGGCGTTTTTGTGAAAACCGAAAAAACGCCATAACTTCTTAATTAAAGTAGATATCGAATCGGTTTAAAGTTTATATTACTTCTTAAAAATGGGCCAAAAGTTTATGCATGACAGATTTTTGATAAATTTAGAAGTGGGCTCAAGGGGCGAAAAAAACAGGGGTTTTGAGAGAAAAAAATTCTTAACTTCTCAATTTTCAAGATATCAAGTCCAACTAAATTTTTTGTAAATGTTCTTAAAATTATCTAAAACTTTTGTATTTACAAATTTTTGATAGGACCAACTTTTACCGATGAAAAAAAATTAAAAACGAAAAGAAAAAGGGCGGTGAAAAAAGAGAAAAATCCATAACTCCGTCAATTTTTAAGATATCAAATCTGATTAAATTTATTTTACATCTTCTCAAAAATATCTACAACTTTTATATTGACAAGTTTTTCATAGGACAAATTCGTATAGCAAAAAGAAATTAAACAAAAGTAGGAGTTGGAGAAAAAACCTCAAATCCAAACTGCTTATATTCTGACTCATTTTTAAATTCATTTTTGATTTTAAACGCATCTAAATGGTAGATCCTCTTATTTAGAAACTGTATAAAGTGACGCATTGGTCAATTTTCTGATAAAGACAGAATATATTTCAAAAAAGACTACCAAAAAGGGTATTTTGAACAGAATTTCCCAAAGTCATCGGGACTGAAAATTTAAGGAAGTATTCAAATAAGAAATTGCGTTTTTTTTTCTGACTCGTTTTTAAATCCATTTTTGTTCTCAAACGCATCCAATTTACACATCCTCTTATTTAGGAACTATATAATATGATGCATTGGCCAGTTTTTTGATAAAGATGGAATATATTTCAAAAAAGGCTACCGAAAAGGGTTGAACAGAATTTTCCGAAATCATCGTGACTGAAAATTTAAGGAAGTCTTCAAATAAGAAATTGCGTTTTTTTCTGACTCGTTTTTAAATCCATTTTTGCTCTCAAACGCATCCAATTTATAGATCCTCTTATTTAGGAACTATATAATGTGATGCATTGATCGGTTTTTTGATAAAGACAGAATATATTTCGAAAAAGGCTACCAAAGGGTTATTTTGAACAGAATTTCCCGAAGTCTTCGTGATTTGAAAATTTAAGGAAGTTTTCACATAGCAAATTGCGTTTTTTATGACATGTTTTAAAATCCATATTCACTCTCAAACGCATCCAATTTACAGATCCTCTTATTTAGGAACTATATACTGTGACGCATTGGCCAGTTTTTTGATAAAGATAGAATATATTTTTTAAAATGCTGTCAAAGTGAGTATTTCGCACAAAATTTTCCGAAGCAATCATTATTAAAGAATTAAGGATGTATTCAAACAACAAATCGGTTATTTTATGACTCATTTTTAAATTCAATTTTTTTTCTCAAATGCATTCAACTGACAGTTTTTTGTTATTTAGGAACTGTATAATGTACTGTTTTGGTCGATTTTTTAATAAATTCAGAATTTGTTTCAAAATATGTTGTCAAAATGGGCATTTGAGCTGAATTTTTCTTAAGATGATTCTGATAAAACCAGTTTTTGCTGAAAAATGAAATTAAAAATTTTTCATAAACGGCCAAATGAAGTTATTAACTGGGTTTATCTCTAATCATTTTTTTTTTTTTTTTTTTTTTTTTTTGTTGAAATGATCACTTTTTGAAATCTACCTCCGCCTATAGTCCCAGCCGACAAGGATTTTTTTAATTTTGTATAATTTATCATAATTGTGGGATCTATCCACAAAGGCACCCAGCAACAAGAGTTGAACTCTGCACTGCTGAATAAATACCTTCGATGATGAGTCTCGGGATGAGCAGCTTAGACTCGCGAACAACGAAAATTGTGATGAGCTAGGTAATTTTTTAGGAGAGGAGAAACAGATGCTAACTGGAATCGGCTGCAGACAGACGGTCTAAAAGCCGCCTGAACATCTCGGATCGAAATAGGGCCAGACGGGCCAGCTAAAGGGATAGGTAGACGGACCTGCGGTAAGCGGAATGTCTCCGCAGCTACATTGGACTTTAGCAAGTTTTGATAGGCAGACGGCCTCTTTTTATATATCATGTTACACCAACATATAAGATATTTATGCTGCAATGTATATACACATATGTAAATAGCCAAGAAAGTTTATCCATTAAAGTAGTCAAGATTCTTCTTTAAAGGAATCGCCTGGCCAAATTTTTGAACCCCCTTTGGGTTTCGACCGGGATCGCCGTTCAAAGTGTATCTTCGAAGACTGAAACATGTGCCCCCCCCCCCCCCTCGAAAACCGTTTCATCAAGGACGACCGTACAATATGTATCTTCGAAGACTGAAACCTGTCCCCCCCCCCCCCCCCCCACCGAAAACCGTTTGATCAAGGATCACCGTTCAAAGTGTATCTTCGAAGATTGGAACCTGTCCCCCCCCCCCTTCCCCATCGAAAACCGTTTTATCAAGGATCACTGGTCAAAGTGTATCTTCGAAGACTAAAACCTGTGCCCCCCCCCCCCCCTCGAAAACCGTTTCATCAATAAGTTCATCAATAAATCAAGAAGTTTTGTCATCGAGTCGTTAATCCTTCGGCATTAAAGAACGCCTGGTAGTTTATTTTGTGTGTTTAGTGTTAAAAAAAAGTCTGCTTTTTTTTTCAGACTATTTTTGCAGTATTTCAGTCGTCGTACTTGTATACAAAATAAAAGTTGGTGCATGATTATTATTTTTAAGTGTAAAAGCAAAAAAGAGAAAACATTCTTTTGGATTTAGTTAAAGTAAGTGTATATTATATATAAGTATGCTGGATAAAATGGTTTAAATATAAATAAACATATACTTATAGATATAAAAATATATGGTGAAATTTTTGTTGAAATATATATATATATATATATATATATATATATATATATATATATATATATATATATATATATATATATATATATATATGTTATGATATGACGATTTCCTGTTTTAATGTATCAGTTCTTGTGGAATACCCTCTTTGCTGTATAACAAGTCTTTTCACTTGAAAATCATAAACAGGGTTAGCAGTCGTCATGGTGAGCAATGGATTTGTTCCCTTTAGGTGTTTCTCCCAATATAAAAAACAAGTCAATCAGTTTCTAATCCTTACTTATTTAGAGCAACCCATAAGGTTATTCCACCGGTCACATTCCACACAATTAACACTAGACCACTCGCTCTAAAGGCTGCATCATCTCGATGTCTAAATTATGGCAAAATCAGACGGGCATCCTAATATTTGAAAGGTTAGTTGCATTCTGACGCTCTCGTATCATAAAATGATTTTCCCAGAATCCAAGCCAAAATTAGCCTCTCCCCTTACCTACGTAAGCAATTTAAAGACCCATTAGGGTTATTTTCAACGCAAAGACACCCCAAATCACCATCTCCTATTGGTAGTTGGACGTGTCCTCTTGTAAGAACTTACTATCTAAGCGCGTAATAACACAACCTGCTCACACATAAAAAGGCGCATGAACATTCTCCAGCATATAATTCTCCAGCATTTTAATAAAACAAAATTAAAGTCTCGATAAATATTCCAACAAGTATGAAAAATCATGCGTTAAGCATAGATTATGAAGCACTTTCCAACACTTAATGAAATCTTTAACAAAACTTTGTTATTTAGGGAAATAATAGTGTATAGCCAAATATACCCAAATATGTATTCCAGTACATTAGAACAGCTCTGTATTTCATATGTCAGTTCATATAATGGGAAAATTTAGCTTAGCAAGAAAATACCCAGTAGCTTGAGATTTCTTTTTCAGCAATTCATACTATTAGATGGAAACATACTTGAATACTTTTGTTCAGCCCTGTAGTTTACATTGTACCTTTATTACACGTCAGCATTAGGCTAACATTTATTGTAAACTAAAGCACTTTTAAAACAACTGAAATCACATTCTCATAAATCATCATTCATACGCGTCCATGTACCGAATTCTTTGCGTGGCCCTGTATATCCTTTTATCTATATTCTGAAAACATTTCTCAGTAAACTGAATGAAGCTCAGCGTAAAAATGCATAGCTTATTTAAGAACCACGTTTAAATAATTTACGCTCATATTCTGTAACGTTGGTGAGCTCTTTATGGGTAGCCCTGTATATCAACTATAACATTTATACACACCATATAATGTGCATATATTTAGCGAAATATAAACGCGCATATCATAATTAAAATGCATTTCATCCCTCCATCAGCCATCATCGGACACATATACAGTACTTCGGAAAAAATATACTATTTGAAATCTTTTGTGTGGCCCTGTAAATGCTATGTACTTCAAATTATGCAAGACAGTAGCGTATAATTTATATTAAGCTTCAGAGACATATATCAATTTTATTATACATGAAAAAGCTTAATATATTTAAAATATGTAATGGGAAACTTTTGATTCGCCCTGTAGATAAACTAATCATGGTAGAAACTTCATTTTCGAAAGAACTTGTGCTAGGGTAAACGTCAATAACGTCCTAAAATTTCATGGCAATCGGAGCACATTAACGATTTTTCCCCATAGGCCGTAATGTAATGGGAAACTTTTGATTCTCTCTGTAGATAAACTAATCATGGTAGATACTTCATCTTTAATAGGGTTCGTGCTAGGGTAAACCTCAATAACGTCCTAAAATTTCGTGGCAATCCGAGTATATTAACGATTTTTCCCCATAGGCCGTAATGTAATGGGTAACTTTTGATTCGTCCTGTATATAAACTAATCATGGTAGATACTTCATTTTCAATAGGGTTCGTGCTAGGGTAAACATCAATAACGTATAAAAATTTCATAGCAATCCGAGTATATTTACGGGAGTTAGAGCGCGGACAGACGGACAGACGGCCATCCGGCCAGACGGACAGACGGCCATCCGGCCAGACGGACAGACGGCCAGACAAACCGAATGTATAAGCACTTTTCAACTTTGTTGGAAAGTGCTAAAAAGGAAAATGAACTTGTACACTGAAAGAAAGATTTCGCAATAACACTCCCGCTCTTTTTAAGGGGACAGTGGACGTTAAAAATTTATTTTATTCATTTTTATCATAGCAATATGAAATTTTGTGCATATATACATTTCACCAAAAGCATATAGAATACCTTCAAAAAATTTCCAATCTTATTAAAATTTGTAATTATTTTTTTTTACAAAATTTTAAATTTTTAAACGAAATTTTAAAATGCTCCTCGTGTCTTAATTTTTGAAATATTTTCTTGCTTTTGCATTTTTATCACTTAAAACTCTATTATAAACAAATTTGTGTAAGATTTTTTAAATCTCTTGAATAGTTAATTTTTTGCAAATTTTTTTCTAAATTCCTTATCGATTTTCATCAAAATTTTGCCTTTTAATAAGTAAAAAATAAAATTTGACTATCTTAATGAAGACGAATTTTAAAAAGCTTACACAATTTCTTTTTAAATATTATCAGGATACTTCCTTATCAATTTTATAAATATTGATCAAAAATTAAGACGCAAGGAGCAATTCAAAAATCTAAAAACGCTGAAAAATCAGTTTTGATAAAAACAGATTTAAAAGTATATAAATACATTTATCTTTATTATTTACTCCTTAAAACCTTCATAAATGATATTTTAATAAGAAAAAACTGTTTAGGTACTATTATACCCCAGAAATAGGCCTTTTTTCTGACGATTTTGCTATAGATGATTTTGCTTAAATAAAGGTCCACTGTCCCCTTAAGAAAACAACCAATAGATTATTACTAACAAGGAAAGTTCTCCATACGGGTATACTCCGAAAAAACTGAAAAAATTACAGAACGTTCTTCTCAAGAGGATATATACGTTTATAAAATAAAATTTCGGCAGAACCTCCATTCCCTGTCCGTAAAGAAATAATGAAAATTTCTTTATTTGGTGATTTATCATCGGTTGGCGATGAAAAGCAATTTCAAAAAATGCTTTTCATGTCAATTACATTTTAGAGGAAAAAGTTTCATGTTCAACTTGTTTAGATAAATTAAATATCTTTGGTTTTGTCAGTTTTAGCTTGTTTTAAGCATAATTTCGTTATATCGATATTTATGTGTATTTATATTCAAATTTAGCCATCAAAATTTGAGATTTAAAACCTAAACTCAAATTTAAACAAATTAAAATTGTTTCTAGTTGAAAGTCCAGTTGAGCATTGTCAATTTGATTTTGTTGCAATGGAAACATCTCTCTTTTATTTTTGAATACACTTAAATGTATAAAAACAATTCTTCTGAATAAGAATTTTTTATATCTGAAAATAATTTTTCCAGAGGTAAATAAAATAACTACAGCAATAAATAATATATATGTGCAATACAATATATATATGTATATAATATATTAAACTCTCTAATTGTTTAGGTTTAAATTCATTAAATGCCATTTACGCACATTCTAAGAATCCAAAAGTTTTCAGTTGCATTAAAATCGTTTGCTTTTGGCGGGGAAAAGTGTTGCTCGCCAAACTGCGTGACACTTTCGTCTTTTCACGCCAAATATTCGAAAGTATTTTATTTTTTTACAGGTTTTCTTCTGTAATTCCGCCGCTAATTTTGACTGATCCTTTATTACATACATGAGTAGATTAATTTCTATTTTTTTCAAAAAATTCTGAGTATGGGCAGAATGGAGACCTTCTTTGTAAGTTAAATAAAATAAGATAAAAGAACTTTAGATGTTAAAATATTAATACATTACGAAAACTGAGAATAAAAGTATGTTCCATAAACGTTAGAATTAAAACACAGATGGGCAAAATGGCGCAATTTTTTTTATTTATTACATATATATATAACTGTGTAAAATATGTATACAGGGTGTTTCAGTTAAACGTTTCAGAACTCCTAAGAGAGGTAGAGTGCATCCTGAAGACTCGAAATCATATAGCAATGTGGGATCGGAAATGCTTTCCTGAAGCGGTGATGTACACAGAAGCACCATAAAGAAAAGACACCGTAAGTGAAAAATCGTTTTATTAATACATGTAAAAAAGCAAAAGGTACATGGGTCAAAGTAAGTGTTCGAAATTTCTGCCACCGACTACAATGCACACCTCACATCTCCCGCGCATGGAAATCCGAACATTCTCGAATACTCCAGGCATATCTCGAATTTCTCCGGCAGCTACTGCGATTCTTGCAACCAGCTCCTCAGCATTGTCAACAGGGGTGTCAACACTACAATCTGCAGCCCCGTACGCTAAATGCATATCGGCTAACTTTGCATTCGTATAATCAGCCATCCTACTAATTTGGCGTCCTTGTGCGAAATGACGATTCCTTGCATGAAAGCTCGGAACTTTTGAACAACGCCTTCTAGCACTTCGGGAAAGCATTTCTGACCCCGCAATCCTATATGATTTCGAGTCGTCAGGATGCACTGCCTATTCACTGAGCAGACGACAAGCGTGAAACGTCATGAAGTGGAGGCAAAATCACTAACCCTACTGGTTCCACAATCGCCACGAAGCTCAGAATTAGATCGTTGTCAGGGAAACCGCCTCCACTACGTCACAAGCGAGAAGGCATTGAAAGTAGAGGAGGCAGTGACTCTACCCCTCTTAGGAGTTCTGAAACGTTTAACTGAAACACCCTACATAGATATATTGATTCTAGATATATAGATATATTTGATTTTGATTATAAGTGTAGGGGAAGATGGGGATACTTGAGCCATTTTTTGAATTTTAATTTTTTTTAATTTTTTATATTTTTTAGAATAAAATAAAATATTGAAAATGAAAATTTGATATTTTTCCTTCAACTAAAAACCACTTTCAATAAATTTTGAACTATTTTTCTATGTATAATAAATGTTTATTTTTTGTTTTACATCATGGCTCAAGTATCCCCATGGCGGGGATACTTGAGCCATAGTGAAGGGATACTTGAGCCACTACGCAAAAATACCTACAAAAGTAATTTTTTTCGCTTTATTTTTGCATAAACATTTTAAAGAATGATAAATTATGAAACGTAAAGTCTTTCAAAACCAATTGAGAAAACAAAGCTAGTAATACGATCATTTTTTGTCGTTAAAACTGGTTGTCGAAGGATAATTTGAACTTCAGTTATAACGACGGTAGAAACATCCTCAGTTCAGACCCATTTAAATTTGGAATCTGCAATTCTTCGGGCACATTTCATTTTTTAAAATATTAAGCACTTATCCAACAAATATTTTTACAGTTTTCTTTCTGGCATATTTTATTAGTAACCAACCATCAATAGAAGGTTTTCTTTCACATCATCACCATCATTGACAGAATTTTCCTCTAATGATATTGTCGAACTCATGCTTTTAGTTTAGTAGCTGTCGGAATTTAAGCCAGATGTATCATTCTACTATTTCAAACACTTTTTTGATTTCACAGGAAAAGATTTTGTTTTCCTCTTTGGCTCCATGTAGGTAAGTTTGAACTGGGATTTTTGTTGCTTTTCTTGTTTTTGTGCGCTCTTTTTACCAATTTTTCTTCAATTTTCTTAGTTAAAAAAAAAAGTTACAGCAACAGAGGTTACGATTTCAATATAAAATACTAATCTTAATATGTTATATTAAAAAATAAATATTTTAATATGTTGGACCTAACTAATTAAAGTATTAGAGATTATAGCCTGTAAAACCGTTTTAAAAAGTTATTTTCATTTAATGAAAGTTAAATTGAAAACTATGTTTACATTTATCTAGACAGGCTATTTTGTTAGTCAAATCGAAAAATAAAATAGACATTTTCATTTAAAAAATATACATTTTTAAACATTTTTAGGTCGTTATTTTTTTAAGAAAAAAAAAATAAAATGAAAAATTATTCTCCCTTTTCTCCAGAAAAATATCTATTAGTGAATATAAGGATGGAATTTTATTTTTTGTTTGTTTCACCCATGTTTAATTTCTAGTGGGGATGGTTAAGGCATGGCTCAAGTATCCCCACTCTCATTGGCTCAAGTATCCCCACTATTACTATTTTTGTTTCCCAGAGTTTTACTAAATAAAGCATGCAGCAATTAGAACTATTTTAGACTCAAAATACAATTGAAATTATGCTTATTGAATGAATGTATATAGTTGCAAATTTAAACAAAACTTTGATTACAAAAAAACAAAAAAACCATGCACCCAAATATTTACTTCAGATAGGGAAAAGACAACTATTAATCACTATACTTTAAAAATGGTACCAAGATGTGTGATTTCTTTTTTACATGTTCAGAACTATAAATATGTTATCATATTGGCAGTTTTAGAAAGAAAAATTAACCAACTGTAGAGATAATAGGGGTGGCTCAAGTATCCCCTATGCTCAAGTATCCCCACTCTCCCCTACTGATATACTTTAGTTTTATGTGTTAAATTATTATATAACTAGTAAATCTGCAGATCAGGAGCCTCAACGTCAGCTTTGTTCATATTTTTTTAAAACACACTTTGGGTAATATTCAACTTCCTGGAAACTGCAATTTAAAATTTTCAAATTGCGTAATTATTTATAAGAATAAAATAAGAAGTTTTCAGCCATCAAAAGAGGTAAATTAAAAATTTAGTTATGTTAGGATATTCTGAAATTTTCATGATCTATTATTTTTGTTTTCTTTATTATAACATAGTAGATTTCTTCAGGGGGGCTCCGCCCCCCTGAACCCCCCGAGCCTCACTTAATTTAAATTTGTCACTTTCTAATAATTGTGCTAATGATTATTGTATATCTTGCATTTCTTTATACATTTTGATTTATAAGAATAAGTAACACTTTGGGCAAATATTTTTCATTATCCTCATACTTCTACATGCCTGCCAACCACAAACACCTAAACCTAATGCATCAGGAACTTTTGTAAGTGTAAACTCAGTAATCTAGAGTTTTACATTTTTGTTTCCGGAGAAAAAAAAAGTTTTGATTGCATTTTGATGCAGTTATAGCGGGACAGACAGACATACAGAAGAAGAGACATACAGAAGAAGAGACTGACATATGAAAAACAATAAATTTCGTGTCTCCAAAGTAAGCCTTCACTGAAGTTTCGACAATGACGTCATTATTCATGAGTTCTTGATATTAATGTTTCTTGTATTTTTAACGACTACTGTAAAATACCTGTTTTTGTTCAACTATGACGTCATATTTTACTAAGTGAAATATTTATTAAAAATATAATTCTTTTTTATTTCTTTTACTTCAAATTATGTCCCCCATTTTTGTCAGAAAAATTCTTATTAACGAAACGAATATCCGTATTTAATATTTAACAAAAAGTACTATATCTATAGTTATTTTAATTCTGACGTCATATTTTTTTTTCATAGTTTAATTTTTCGAATGGAAATTGCTAAATTGAAACTTATATTATTGCTGTTGAAAAATTATTATTCCAAATTTTGATTTTTTTTTTTTTTTTTTTTTTTGGGAACGATAAAGGAAATTTGTTAAATTTTATCTAAAAAATCCCTATTGATTCTGTATGAAAAAGAAGGAAATTTTGAATTATTAAGGAAAATATTTGAATAAAATTAATAAAACAATAGCCTATGTTTTTTTTTTTTTTTTTTTTTTTTTTTTCTGGGCTATGCTATATTTATACGCAAAGATACAAAGACATTAATTAATTCAAAAATTTTGATGTTGACTTCATTTAAATTTTGTACACGCTTTCAAATTTATAACATTATAAGGATAAGGATTAAGATGAATGGATGCTTAGCAACCATTAAAAGAAAATAAAGGAAATGAAATAAATACATTTCAAATAAGTAAATCGCTAAAACAAATTAGTTTATATTATTGAAATACATTTATAAAAAATCTCCAAAATTTACAGTAATAATTTTAAAAATCTGACAAATGCGTTGACAAAATTTTAAAATAATACGAATAATTTAAGTGGTAAATTTCAGTATCCATTTATCATTGAATTCCATTAATGAAATGTGACATTTTCTCTCAAGAAAAAAAAAAATTAAAAATCATTGGATTTGCCATAGAAAAGCATTATTGCGCGAATTAAAATATTCTATATCTTCGGAACGAATGAATCAAATCTAACAAAAAACTATACAGCTTAATCCCAGTGTCTCACTAACATACCCACTTAATTTCAAGCCAATCGGATGCTTTTTGCGTCAATTATCGCTGAACAGACAGACAGAATCCAAAAAAATTCGTGTCTCCAAAGTAAGCCTTCACTGACGTTTCAGCAATTATGAATCACTTAATTAGGTCTAAAAAAGCTGATTTGATTACTCTGGTGATCGAACTGGGCCTGAAACCACCCGAAAATGCAACTAAGACTGCATTAGCGGATATGATTGTTAAATCCGATGAGTATGGCAAAGATTTAGTTAAAAATCTGCTTAGTGGGTTAATTAGCAAACACGAGGAAATAGAGAAAAAATTAAAAACAAAAGAAATGGAAGATCGCGAATATCAATTAAAAAAATTGGAATTAGAGAATAATCTTCGCCCTCTTCCGGCGGAATATTTCAAAAATGATGGAGAACTTGCTTGCCACAGCCAAAAACATTCAAAAAATTTTGGTTCAATTCTATGCATATCTTCATACACTTTTTGATGGTAGAATGGCGACATACGGACACACACACAGAGAGACACACGGACAGACAGGCATTTTGTAAAAACATGTTTTTTGGAATCTCTGACCCCTAAAACGTGTAAATCTGTTGAAAACCGGAAGTCGAAAAAAAATTTCGATTAGAATACTTTTTTCTAATGAAGATAGAAGAAAGTAATAACACAGATATTTATTTAGCGCAAATAGCCGATTTAATTAATTTTCAGAAAGTTGAAGTAAATCACATTTCAAACAACACCATCAAAAAAGAGTTAACGGAATTGATCTCTAATTATAAACCAATTAAAATTAAGGATACGGAATTGAAAGAAAACATAATATTAACAGATGATATTCCGATTGCAAAACGACCGCGTAGATTAGCATTTCCAGAACAGGAATTTGTGGATAAACAGGTACAGGAATTTGTCACACATAACTCTCAATACGAGACCTGAAACTCCCATTCGGACTCTCACTCCGGTCTCAACAGTTTCAAAGATACATACAAGCTGTTTTTAAACAGTTAATTAAAGGAAAAATAAAGTTAGTTTACCTAGACGATATGATAGTACTCGCGGAGACTGAGGAAGAGGCCCTTCTAAAACTGAAACGCGTCCTAGAAGTTGCATCAGATTACGGACTAGAATTTAATTTTGCAAAATGTCAATTCCTTAAATGGAAAATTGAGTTTTTAGGTTATATTATTGAGAACGGAACTACTAGGCCCTCGGAAGCCAAAACTTTGGCAGTAAAGAAATTTCCTGAACCCTGCACCCTTAAACAATTACACAGTTTTCTGGGTCTAGCTTCTTACTTCAGAAAATACATCCCACATTATGCAACTATAGCGATACCTTTAAGTGATTCATTAAAAGCAGGAAATACATTTAAATTAGGAATTATTGAAAAACAAGCTTTTGAGACGCTTAAAGAAAAACAAGTGAAACCCAGTATTGCATACATTCCGGCGAGGTGCTAGGCTAGAATTCTATACAGTTGCAAGCGCCATAGGTTTTGGCAGAGTCCTATTACAAGAAGATGAGAACAAAAGCTTACATCCTATTTATTACATGAGCCATAAAACTACCCCTACTCAAGTGAAATATTCAAGTTACGAATTGGAGACACTCGCGGTAATAGAATCAGTTAAGAAATTCCGAAACTACTTATTAGGCACTAAATTTAAAATTGTGACAGATTGTTCCGCATTCCAAAAGACAATGGACAAAAAAGACATTACGCCAAAAATAGCCAGATGGGCACTGTTCTTACAAGAATTTGATTATGAAATTGCCCAAAGGATCAGGATTCCAAATGAAGCATGTAGACGCATTGAGTAGAAATACAGTACTAATAGTCACCCGATCGCATGATGAATTAACATTAAAAATAAAGAATGCCCAACAAGAAGACGAACACATACAAGCAATAAGAAAATTGATCGAAAAAAATGAAAGTTCAGAATATGTTATAAGAAACGATATCGTATACAAAAATGAAAATGATCGGGAACTTCTAATGATTCCTACCGACATGCAAAAGGAAATAATACGCAATATTCATAGCAAAGGTCATTACGCAGTGGTTAAAACCGAAATCCTTCTATAGTAAAAAAAAACTAGCCTTAAAAGGAATGACTCCTGGAATGATGCTGATGTGGAAGATTTCCGGAACTAACGAATCCGGGTTGTCCACTCCTTTCATGAGCCGAATAGACCAATCAGGAAAGGGCTCCGTCTATGCATCGCCGTATGGGTTCCCATAAAGAGAGGAAAGGTTATCATCGCCAACAATCGCCAGGTTTGTCGCCAACTTGGCGATATATCGCCAAATTTGGCGACCAAAATTAGTTGTCAAAAGTGACGCCAACTTGGCGATAACTGTAATATTTCGCCAAATTTTTAATTTCTTTACAACACCAGTCGTTTGATACATCATTTGAGAGGTTTGTAACTGCTTATTCATATAATGGATGTCTTGTGTGTTATCCTCCACTCTGCTCCCCAGCGGGGACACATTTTTAATTTCTTTACAACACCAGTCGTGTTACACAAGAATCGTTCTGCAACTGCTTATTCATATTATGGATGTCTTGTGTGTCACTCCCACACTCTGCTCTCCCCAGGGGGGGTCACATTTTTAATTTCTTTACAACACCAGTTGTGTGACACATCATTTGAAAGGTCTGCAACTGTTTATTCATTTTATGGATGTCTTGTGTGTCACCCCCACTCTGCCCCCCAGGGGGGCACATTTTCAATTTTTTACAACACCAGTCGTGTGACATATCATTTGAGAGGTCTGCAGCTGCTTATTCATATTATGGATGTCTTTTGTGTCGCCTCCCACTCTGCCCCCCAGGGGGGAACATTTTTAATTTCTTTACAACACCAGTCGTGTAACACATCAGTTGAAAGGTCTGCAACTGCTTATTCATACCATGGGGTATTGGCGAGCGCAGCAAGCAGGGGTAGCCAATAATTTGGAATCGCGAAGCGATTACGCGGGGGGTTGGCGAGCATAGCGAGCAGGGGGGCGGCGCCCCCCTAGTGATTTTAAAAGAAAATTATTATATACCCCAATTAAGAAAACAAATTGAGAGCGTCATAGCCAACTGCATAGAGTGTATATTTTGCAATAAAAAGCAGGGAAAAGGAGAAGGCCTACTAAACCTGATCCCCAAACAAAATATACCCTCGAGACTTATCACATAGATCACATTGATCCATGCACTCTACAAATAAAAATTACAATCATATTTATACCGTTGTGGACGCATTCATTAAATTTGTTTGGCTATACCCGGTTAAAACTACAGTCGCTAAAGAAGTCATCAGGGGCGTGCCGACCCAATGTGCAAAGTGTGCGGCGCGCACAGGCGCCGAAGTAGTAAAGGCGCCAAAGATTTCAGTTGAAAAGCAAATACTTAAAAAAAAATCCTTAATTTAATTATACTAAAATGTATTATATTTTCTTCGCATCTGAATACCTTATACAAACTTATTTATAAATATTCTATTCTTTGTTTAAAAAATTATTTCGTTTTATTCTACTTATGTGTCCACTAGTCAGGGATGTAGTGAAGGGTATACGCCATATACCTTCTGGATTTTTTTAAGTAGCATCGTATATCCTCTGTTTCTCAAGAAAGTTATAGTATATACGCTCTAGAATATACCGTCTGCCTTGTGCGTGTACCCTCTGCTTGGAAGGTATACTCTCTGTTTTTGTTACGACTACACCACTGCCCCTAATAAGTCATTTAGACGTAGACCTGACCAAGCTTTATAAACAGAGGCGCACCTCATATAATTGTAAGCAATGAAAAAGGCCGTAATTCATATCTGTGAAAAAATGCAACAGTATTATCTCACTGTAGTGAAAAAGCCTAAGTAGTTTTATTACCATAGGGACTAAATTCCACCTATTTTTAAATAGAAATCATTGCCTTACTGCTAAATTTGTCATAAATAAGAAGAAAATTTCTATTCGGAAATACTGGTGAAAGTTTTTCCTACAACAATCGGGCCAGGAATAGAGGTAGATTTATACGTTAAAAACCTATATGATGCACGTATATCTCACGGTGATAATTATAAATACCCTATGATTTAGAAACTATTTAAAAATAATTTGCAGCAATAATTTAATTCAGAGTAAATTTAAAATTAGATTTTAGAAGAGCAATCTATCTTCAAAAGTTGTGAAGCTGAAGATGCCAAAAACCTTAATCACAGAATAACAAAATAATAGCATTAATTAATTAAAACTAAATAAAGGTGACCGATAACTATTAAAAGAAGCCCATTCAAATATTTTTTTATTTTTAAAATGTATCCTTTAAAATAGATTTTTAATCATGAAGAAATATCCGAATGATCTCCAAAAAAATTCCGTCTAAGTGCGCAATTATGGCGTCCGCGGGGCACTCGGAGAATCCTGAATAGAGAAACGGAGTAAAATCAGAACTTGGAGGTTATGCATATATATAGGGGAATACATTTCGTTGGTTTCGAGATAACGAATCTCAGATAAGCTTAGTTGGCAAAATGATGTCTAGGAGCCTTCATTCGGTTTAACTGAGAAAGTCTAATCTTTTTTTGGTTATAATATGTGAATGATACTATGTACAAACGGATGATTTACGTATGAGTAAAAGATGAACATTTTAAGTTAGGCCGTCTGCCCATTACATTAGCTAGGTACGACCCGTCTGGCCGTTATCCGCCCCGTGATGTTAAAGCGGTTCACTTTTTCGTCTGACTCAGGGGTGTAGTGGAGAGTATACGGAAGTTACGCCGTACACCCTCTGATTTTTTTTCGAAAATATACGTATACCCTCTGTTTTTCAAATAAAGCATTAGCTTACACTGTATTCATTAATTGTCATGACTTTAGCGAAGGTATTCTGCCTATAGCGTATATCTTCTGATTTTTTTACGACTACAACACTGGACTACAGCTAACTGCGGATTACAAGTGCTGTTGTTCTCACAGAAAAACTACATAGTTCAGCAAAATTTTATTGTTCGGTTGCGGAGGTCTAGTTTCAGGAGCCTCATTGAAAAATGTACATACTTTGCGGTATAGAGTTGAAACTTTGTTACAAGGCAAGGCACCACATATATAATGTTATCATTTTAGGGAGGAAGGGGGACATCTGGCATATGATATTGAAAGATATCTCTTGGGGGTGGGGGATTGTATTTTGATATCTTTATCACTTTTGAATGATCCAACCAAAATTTTCTCTTTTTATTTTTAATTTGTTTTTTACATAAAAATTTTCTGTTTTTACTTATAACTTTTTCGTTACATCAAAATAGTTTACAATCTTTTTCTTGGTCTGTTATTTATTTTTATGAAAATACAAAGTTATTATTAAAGTTATTAAATGACTATAAAATTACTTAATTTCAAAATATGGAATACCTCAAAGTTTGGCATTCCTATTCTTCTGTCTTATATGTATGCATATATAATCTGGGTTCAAGAAAAAGGTGCAAAGTAAGTTTGAAATAATATTTATGTTTATCAGTAAAGAAAAGAGAATGTCGTCCAACTGTTTTGTTGATAAAAAGTTCTACCTGCCCCTCCTCCCCTCTCTTTCTTGTGCGGAGGCAAATGCAAGAAGGCATTATTACTATTGAATGCATTATGTAACAAAAATTTGTTATTAAATACTTTTAACTAATAACTATTTTTTTAAAGTTTCCTTTGATATAAAATTATTTCATATATAATAGTGATATTTTAATGACTACTTTTCATTTGAATCAATGAAGCATGCAAACAATAAATGCATAACCATACCTGCATATCTCTGCAAAGAAAAAAAAAATTAAAAATCTGAAGAATTTATAAACATTGAAAACGGTATCATTAGGCTGGAGGTTGAGGAATGATAACGTATGATTTCGTAAGAAGGGGGGTGTTCAAAATTTTAAAAAAGTTGATAACGTTCGTTATATTTGTATAGCCCCTTGTATATTAGTGTTCTGTTCAATGTACAGATTTTAGATTAGAGATACTGTCGTCTGCTACGGGGCAAATTTTAACTGGTAAAAAAGAAACATCAGCCGTTTATGAAGCTGTTCGCATTCCGTGCCGTAGGTTTAACACCATGATTTTCAAACTTAAAGAGTATAATAGTTTATTTTAGGCGGCCAAAGCAATATTTGTGTTCAGCACTTCTACATTTGATATTTTCTGTGCAAACTATTATGTATTGAAGAAAAATTGTGGTTTTATTTTCCGTACCATAGACCTCTGAGAAAGCAAATACCTTTTACCTAAATCTGGTATTCTGGATTTACCATGATGACGAAAAAGGGGGATGGGTGATGAAAGAATGCTAAATTTGGCCGTAAATGTAAAAACATTCATACATTTTCGAAGGTTGAGGAGGCAGCCTTTCCATGCACTCCGAAAAAAATCGAACCTTATAAGTTTTTGTTTAGTGGCAAGTAGAGGTCTGCACGGGCCCGGGCCTGACTGACTGAATGGTTTCGAATTTTCTAACTGGCCGTCACAATTAGAATATTTTTTTCATCAGGACTAGCCGTCAAAAAAATTGAACGGGCCATACGGGCCGGGCCGGATCGATAAAAAAAAATTTCAGGCCAACCAGCCCGTAATAAAGATTTAAGCAGAAACGGTAAAATATGATCTATTTTCAACGAATATGGCTTTAATGAGAATAAATATAAATGTACGACTAACAGACGAGCGATACTAATTTGACAACATCAATATAAAAATGTAACTTGTACAGTGTCGAGATCGGCATCGGATAGTTACAATGTGTGTAACCCGGGCTCAATATTTTTTTAGCAGACTGGTATCGGGCCGAGATCAAGCTTGCATTCTTTTTCTACATATAGACGAGCCGGGCCGGAAACAGACTTAATAGTTTTCAAGATCTGTTGGGCAAACAACGTGACTTGTAAAATTTTTACTAGCGATAAAGAGCTTATGTTATTGTAATCTTTGTATATCTACTTCTTGTTGGTTCTTGAGTTCACTCCTCAGCAACACGAAAGTTTGACACATTTTCTGACTAATTTTTAATTGTAAAACTATAAAAGTGACAAGTCTGACTATTGAAAGATTTGCAATCGAATATTTTTGGTGTAATATAAAATACTTATATAAATTTGTTGAGATATAACAAACTCTTATTAAATGGTTGCAGATTTTTCTACCTTCCCACCATGCTGTCGCTTCCGGAAATTCGATTAAAAACGCTAACTTTGAGTATATTTTCTTAAATAGCTCGTATCAAAAAATGGATAACGCGATTTGATTATATAGTTTCTGAATAAAAACACCTGCCAGTCTTATGCGTTTCAAAAAAAAAAAAAAAAAAAAAAAAAAAAAAAAAAAACAGAAATGTAATAGAAAGTAGCTCTTTTGCATTTGAGAATGAATTTGGATTTGGAATCTTTAATAAAATGATATAGAAATATATTTGTAAATCTCCTTTTATTATACAGCTTCAAAAGTTACGGTAACTTTAACTTTCTTTCTTTCTTTTTTTTTTTTCTTTTATTTTAAACCATATTAATATTTTAATGAAACTTTATTTGAATGTTGAAAATATAAGAATCTAAGTAATCATCAATGTTGCTAATGTGTTGCTAATGCTGTAAAATCATTCCATACATTTGTATGCAGCATTCTTTAAAGGAATCTTAATTATATGATAAAAATCTTAATTTTTTAGAAATAGCAGAAACATTAATGTGACAGAACGATCTGGGCCGAGCCGAAATAACTTTCCAACGGGACGGGCCAGGACCTGGAAATTCCGGCTTGTGCAGACCTCTAGTGGGAAAGACTGCCTTACACTAGAAAGGGAAAAGTTTGGGGAAGCACACAATCATGAACTCTTTAAAGAATGAAAGCTCATCATTTTGTGATGATCATTAAGGGTTTTTAATTAATATTCCGGCTAATTAACAAAAAATGAAAAATCTGAATCTCAAGAGCACCTGCCTATCATCTATCCTTATCCAAATTTTCAGATCTCTATGAGCGGTAGATTTTCTTAGCCATCGCGAATACATAATAAAGAATACTGCCCAGTTAAACTGATGGCATTGAGCTTACAGCCTACAAATACTAATTGTACATTAAAGCCTTATATTTTCAAGGGTTAATTCCGTTCGAAAAAAAATTAAGAAGGGGAAACAGCTCTCCCCTTTTCTCTTTTTTTATACTTAATCATTGAACCTCCTATACTATCAAAGACATGCTTTATCATATAAAATATCTATATCCAAAATTCAGAGCAAATGAGATAATTCTTAATAAAAACCCATTTAGCATTTATATAATTTAAAAGGAGTTATCCCCCTCTTTTATACTTAACCATTAAACTTCCAAAACTATTCAGAGATTTGAACGAAATCTGAAAATTCTGCTTGAAAAACCCATTTATATAAATTAAGGGGAGGGGCATTAGAACCCCCATTTCCCCTGTTTATATTTATCCAATGAACACCTAATACCAATCACGGAAGCGCTTCATCAGAATGGTCATATGTGCAAATTTTGAACAAAAGCTAATATTTCTGCATGAAAAACCCATTTATATCAATTATGGGGAGGGGCATGAGTCCCCCGTTCCCCCTCTTATACATATCGAATGAACTCCAAAAACTAATCAGGGAAGCGCCTTGTCAGGATATACCTACATACAAAATTTCAAGTGGATCGGATATTTTTATCATGAGTTATAGCGTTACGCACGAACGTGCATACAGAATGGACGGGCACATAAGCTCTCAGGCTATGATAGCCTGCGAGCTAAAAAGTAAAAACACTTCTTTCTTTTCTTTTCTTTCTTCTTTCTTTTAGATGCGATTTTTATTATCGTATTGAATTATTTTGTCCGGGATAGTAAAATTTTTCCGATACGCAGTATTCTGATGCAGAGTACTTCCATTTTTACAGGTTTTACTGTGTTACGAGTTTTATTTACATAGCTGCCATTCTTCTGCATTTTTCAAGCAATTTAAACTTGTTTGTAACCAGAAATTTTATTTAATAAATGAAAAAAACACGAACTGCATAGAAAAAAAAATATTAAATAAATTTTCTGGTTCATAAAACCTTATTTGACTTGCTAAAAAACTCCAGAAGGATAGGAATTATTCATTCCCAAATATTTGCAGGTTTTTTTTTTTTTTTTTTTTTTTTTATAAAGTTTTAGTTTTGGAGGCGAGGTGGAGGAAAGGGGGATATAGGGCGCCAAATGAAGTTCTGCACACAGGCGCCGGATACTGCTGGCACGCCCCTGGAAGTCATCGATAGGTTAACCAGACAACATGATATTTTCGGAAATCCGTCGCGGATCATTACCGACAAAGGTCCGGCTTTCACTTCTGCTAATTTTGAAGAATACTGCAAGGAAGAGAATATAGAGCATATTCCAATAACAACAGGGATTCCGAGAGGTGAACGGACAAATAGAGCGCATGCACAGGATTCTTATACCAATTTTAGCAAAACTTAGCATAGACCACATTAGCATATCCACAAAGACCCCACTAAATGGTACAAATTTGCCGAAGGCCCCACTAAATGGTACAAATTTGCCGCGCCCGTACAACGTATCATAAATAGCACCGTATCGAGAAGTACCAAGTTCCCACCTTTCAAACTATTGACAGGAACAAAAATGCGGCAAAAAACCGACATGGGAATCAAAGCGTTGCTATATGATGAGGAATTAAATTCATTCGTATCGGAAAGGTATTCGAATAGAGTAATAGCGAAGCAAAACATATTAAAAATACAACAGGAGAATGTAAAAAAGTATAACAAAAAGCGAAAAAAGGCCAACACCTATAAGTGCGATATAAGATTTAAGGACCGGGCACATAGCACTAACTTCTTGCGATCAGGCGTCGCTATTTTTGATCTTTCGTGTCGGCGCTTTGATGTATAAATTGCTTTTTCAGGGAACTTTTTTGAACTTCAAGAGAGAAATCGAACTCGAAATCAGTTGACAGCTTTACGACTGAAGATGGGGGAGATAAACTTTCCCTTCCTTTGTCAATTCGGTAGGGTTCTTTTCTCAAAAACCATTTAACGATGTTCTAAAACTGGCAAGCTTTTGTTCCGTTCGGAAACAAAGATAGATTTATTGCTCTTTTAGTGTAATAAAAAGTAGTGCTGTTTGCCCGCAGCTTTAGTGGCCATTCAAAAAACGCAGTTTGGGACAGGCACCAAACTAAAGCCTAAGTTTCTTGGTCCTTATGAGATCACCACAGTAAAAAGCAACGATCGTTACAATATGAAAAAAATTGGAGATCACGAGGGTCCACATATGACCTCTAGTGATCCAGATCATATGAAAAATTGGATCTTGGATTACTACTAGCTAAAGGAAAGCAACTGTGCTTTTACGTAAATTTGTGTGTGTTTATTATTATTGTTTTGATTGTTATTATTATTTTTGTATTTTATATTATGATGACCGATAGACAATTTTTTAGACTAATATAAATAAACCAAGAAAAGAACTGCGTCCAAGTGACAAACAAGCAAAATATTATTTAAGAACTGAAAACTTTGGGTCATCAGTGTATAGTGATTGATTTTACTATTATTTTGTGTGTTTTCTTTGTTTTGTTTTGTTTATGTTTTGTTTATGTTTTGTTTGTGAATATTAGACGTCTGTAAAAGTCATCCGGTACCAGCTTGATTTTAAAAGCAGATGATGACTGGGAGCATCCAGCCCGGTCAGGTAGGCCGAGTTGTGGGATCTATCCACAAAGACACCCAGCAACAAGGGTTGAACTCTGCACTGCTGAATAAGCACCTTCGATGATGAGGCTCGGGATGACCAGCTTAGACTCGCGAACAACGAAAAATGTGATGATCTAGGTAATTTTTTAGGAGAGGAGAAACAGATGCTAACTGGAATCGGCTGCAGATAGACGGTCTAAAAAGCCGCCTGAACATCTCGGATCGAAATAGGGTCAGACGGACCAGCTAAAGGGATAGGCAAGGCAGACGGACCTGCAGTAAGCGGAATGTCTCCGCAGCTACATTGGACTTTAGCAAGTTTTGATAGGCAGACGGCCTCTTTTTATATGTCATATAACACCAACATGTAAGATATTTATGCTGCAATGTATATACACATATGTAAATAGCCAAGAAAGTTTATCCATTAAAGTAGTCAAGATTATTCTTTAAAGGAATCGCCTGGCCCAATTATTTGATCCCCTAGACAACAACAAAGTAACTTAAAAACTTTTTCTACATAATTATTAATTAAAAGCTAAATGCACCTTGGACATCATTAATTGTTTTGACGTCCAAACATGTTTCAATGAAAGAAAAAAATCATATATTTTTAACTAGTTCAATTTGATGGTCTTAAGAAACCTTCTCAGTTTCATTTAGAGGCTACTTATTTTTGGCTTTCGAAGAATATCTTTCTTTTAACTAAGGCTGAATTCCCTCTACTCTCGTATATACCTAACCAAAAATATTATTTCTAAAAATTAGCCATCCTTTTAAAGGGGTGGTTTTCGATCATAATTTATTATGAGGTCGGTTCAATTTAAATTCACCATCTGTAATTAGTTTGCGTGTATTGGTGTAAAAACATATTAAATCGACTTCACACGCGAATGCTTTGTAATGAAATTGGGGGCGACTCTCTCATCATCATCATCTAATATAAACCTCATTAATGTCATTTAAAGGGGCATTTAGACTTTCGAGTTTTTATACTCGTGTCACAGGACACGCCCATTATACACCTGGGACATTCGGTTTTTGTTCATGAGCATGAAGACAATCGGCGATAATCCGAGAGTTAATGCTGCCAGTTGTTCTGAACAAATAATCGGTCTGATTTCGTTTGTATGTCGTGTGCAGTCGGGCGTAAAGAAAAAATAGAAGAGAAAGGTTAGTTCTCTTTCAACATTATGCACTTTATTGATAAATGATAAGTTACTCTTCTCATAAATGTTTCTAATCAAAACGAGTCCCGATTTGAGGCTCTGGGCTAATTTCTTGTCCCTGGGCATAAATTTGAAGGAATAGTATTCAGGGATGTACTATGAATCTAGACACACGGCAGTGTGTCAGCCAAGTTCACAAAGTAAAAGGCGACACACCGGCCGTGGGTTATATTACACGAACCATTTCGGGCCACTTTTGACCCCTCAATAACTTAAATTTTATTTAACCTACACACTTGCATTTTTTTGTGTCGTGTAAGACCATCTTCTACTTTCCGAATCCTAAAAATTTTTTTAAAAATCTTTTACAGTTCACGAGAAATTGACGTCTGAAAACCACCGTTTTTACCACTGACTCACTGACTCACTCATATAAATGTTTGACTACTTCCAGGTGACTTAGGAAGTTGTAATTTGGTGTGGAGGTAGGTTATTGGATATATAAATGGGAAAAAATCAGAAATCACCATTAATTAAACATTAATGCTTGGTTAGAAGATAAATTATTGGATTACAATGGAACTTTATGGGAATTTCGCGAAATATCAGAAATAGTGCCAAGTTGGCGACACTTTTGGCGAGTATTGGGGCTATTCTCTGAAACCACCGAACCAATTTCAAAATTAATGATACCAAAATGATGGTATTCACCCCGGTTCAAACATAGGCTATATTTTATGCTTATACTATTAACCAAAAGAGGGTGAAGAAGCAAAAAACATTCTAAAAATGCAACTTTTGTGTTACTGTAAGGACCTAGAAATATAAGATTTGGCATGTTAATTATTTATAAGATTTATGATCTCTAAGGGCATTTGCTAAAAAATACGGAATTCAAAGGGGGTGAAAATGCGCGAAAAGCGTTCTAAAAATGTTCTAAATTGGGATTTTTAAGCAATCTCAGCAAACAACAAACCGATCTTAAAAGTAATGATATCAAAATGATGGTGATAGTCCTTTTGCTCCAATATAGGCTATATCTTATGTCGATTCTACTAATCCAAAGGTGTAAAAGAGCAAAAAGCGTTCTAAAAATGTGATGTCTGTTATGTTAAGGGCCTAAAAACATAAAATTTGGCATGTTGATTAATTATAAGATACAAATGATCACTAAGAACATTTGTTAACAAATACAAAATTTAAAAGGGGTAAAAATGGCGAAAAGCATTCTAAAAACTTTCTAAATAGGAATATTTAAACAATCTTGGGTAGTTAGCGAACCGATTTAAAGAAAAAAGATGCCAAAATGATGGCGACAGTCCTTGTTCTAACAAAATTATTGGATAAATTACCAGATTACAATGGGAATCTATGGGAATTTGGCGAAATACCAGAAATAGCGCCATATTAGCATCACTTTTGGTGCGTAATTTTTGTCGTCATTATAGCGATCTTTCGCCAAGTTGGCTCCAAACGTTTTTGGTCGACGAAATAAGCAAGTAGTACCCAATCACGTAAAAGAAACATCCTTATTAGTTGAATTTAAAGGAACATAAGCGGTCTTAATGTTAAAATTTTTTAATTTGACTGAAAAAAACAGTGAATAAATGCAGGAAAAAGCTGAAAGATTAATTAATATTAAATAAAACTAATTTAACTAATTTAACTTATTTATTTCAAAAAATATAAGTAGAATATAAGTAGAATAAGTAGGTATTTTCAACAAATACCTACTTATTTGACAAAAAATAATGATATCCTATCAAAAACATGAATGTGAAAAGATGCCAAGTTCGTTAAAGGTTTCGCTAATAAAAGAAGTGAGACCTAACTGCAAACCAAGTTCTTTCGGAGCTCCTTAAATCATAGCTTCTGTCACGCATAATATTATTCAATTGCTTAAAATGATTTGGTATGTTACTTGTTATTCAATAGAGCGACTTGGCAAGTTTTCAGCTACCAACTTCAATCTTTGAGACGGAGTACAATTTAATCTAGAATCTGATTGGCAAAGATCTAGTCTTTTCGAGTGTTCGAATAAGTATATTGAAGTTAAGGTACTGATAAGTTAAGGAAGGGAACAACTTTAATTTCTGATCAACTAAATAGAAAAAATTGAATAAGAGAAAACTTGCTAAGTCGCTCATTTGAATAACAAGTAACATAACAAATCATTTTAAGCAATTGAATAATATTATGCGTGACAGGAGCTATGATTTAAGGAGCTCCGAAAGAACTTGGTTTGCAGTTAGATCTCACTTCTTTTATTAGCGAAACCTTTAATGAACTTGGCATCTTTTCACATTCATGTTTTTGATAGGATAGTATTTACAGATGTGCTGTACTGAAACACAATATAATTTTGATAGCCTGTCCACCAAAGAAATTAAAAGAAGTAATTTGTAAGAAAATCGATCCAATACCGGAAGTTGAATTAGCTGGTGTATATACCACTCCTTTTAGAACTGATTGCAATAAATTAATGGAATACATCGGAAAAACTTATAGAAAACTTAAAAAAAAAAAAAAAAAAGAATAAAAGAACATAAAGCAGATATAAAATTCTGCCGCCAATCTACTGCTCTCTCTCGTTTATATCTCAGTCAGAATATCACAATAGATTTTGATCATACGAAAATCATATTTCCAATATCCAATTATTATTTATCCATTATCCAAAAAATCTATAGAAATGCTATGCAAAAACAATCAAGTGTGTAATGATTCCCAATCGTATAATATACCTGAATATCCTGAATAATATCCTGAATTTTTTTTTTTTTTTTTTTTTTTTTTTTTTTTTTTACAATTTTAGAAAGTGACGCATTAAAGTTTAATGGTACAACATTTAAATATTTCTTTTTACCGTTCACCTAAAATACTACTAATTCAATCTTCAAGCTACGAGTCTCGTTCGTTTTCAAAACGGAATCATGTATTTGTATAAAGAAAGAAAATATTCCCTCAGGAAGAGCCTCATTGAAGACTTGAAAATACTAAGATGTTTTTAAATAAAATTAGCTATTCGCGTTTGTAATGACCGAAAGGTGGCGTTGTATAGACCTGATAATCGTTTGTTTACGTAATGCTGTTTGTTCCATGCAGCTGGAGCAAGCGAATCATGCAAGCATTGTGTTGCTGTCATGTTATTTTGCCATGAGTAAGTCAAATGTACTTTTTTATATTATAGATCTAAACTTTGTGTATAAAATTTTGATTTTAGATAATTTTAATACAAAGAACCCAACGTTGCATGCGTTATAGAACTGTTTATTTATTTATTTATTATAGAACTGTTTATTTATTTATCGGCCTTTTAAACACAGATTTCAGCGGAAGATGCTCACGGTATCAGTTCTATTTCGTTTCAGACATTGTCCGCGAGAGGGCGTCTATTTCATTTCAAACGCGAATTAACATCTATATCTATATTTGATTATTTTTTAATCGCCTTTTAAGTAAACCTGAACATTTTAAAGTTCATATTATATAATTTTTTAACTAGGACTTCCCTCAGAGGGATTAGTCTGAGCGATATTGCTGAGAATAAACATTTAATAACTTGCGATAAGTAAAGAAAATGAGATGTTACCTTTAATTGGTCATTCATTGTGATAAAATATGATGAAAATAAGCATATTGAATCATAGAATTACAAAATCTTATATATAAAGTTGCATATACTATTTTTATAAAAGAAAAGCAAACCATGCATGGATATAAAATTGGAAATATGCAAAATGTTAAAAGTGATACAGAAAATAAAACACCAAATTTTCCTATATTGGAAATATAACTCTTTGAAATGATGTCATGAGCATAAATAGAAGCTTCGCACCGATTTGCGAAACTATAAATAACATAAACTATTATGTTTGAAGAGAATGGAGTGTATTTTATACGGTGTGAAATCTGTCCGAATAGTTTATAATGTTGAATATCTGTTTTCCACGGATGCAATGAGGTTGTCGATAAGAGTTAAGGAATCCTTTTTTAAAAATTTGTCCTAAACGAGCATTTACATCTTATAAGTTACTGTGATGCCAAAGTTATAGTTTCTGACCCCAACAGTATCCTAGAAATTGCAATATTCTCAATAATTTGGGTTTAAAACTTTTTCTAGATAAAAAATGTTTAATTTGTGAAATTAAATTGTCGAATGTTTTAGAAATCGTTCATAACGAGAATATTATATCCTAAAAGTTGCCACCAAAAAAAAAAAAAAAAAAATTAAATTTTTAGTCATATCGACATCAAAGAATTCTCAATTTTAAAACTTTTAAGCTATTGCATAGCTTTTATCACGGGCTTTGAGCGCGGCGACCGAATCCAAAATTTCCGTAACGCGAAAAATCCTAACACGTCGGTAACGAAAAAACCTAACACTCGGCTAACGTTGTTTCAGCTCGGTAGACTTCGGCATGGTATCCTTCGGTAGACTTCGGCAGATATTCACGCGGTACTTTTCAGATATTTAGAGGATATCAAGTCTCAAACTTATATTTCTTATTTCAGTTACTATAAATCAAAAGTTTCAATAATAAAAATTCCTGATAGAATGTGTATAGAAAAGAATCGTCTTAAGATAAAACAAGGTAGGATAATGTAGCTTTTGGTGATTGGAGACCCGCCCAATGGTGAGGATCGAAAAATTTAAAATGCCTATAACAAGCGATCTAATTTTCGTAGAGCGGCCAAATTTTGTTTGGTAATTTATTATGAGACAGGGTTAATTTTTGGTGACAGGAGACCCCCACGGTGAGGGTCAAAAATATTTAAAATGCTTATAACTCGCGATCTAATTTTCGTAGCGCGGCCAAATTTTGTTTGGTAATTTATAATGAGACAGTGTTAATTTTTGGTGACAGGAGATCCCCATGGTGAGGGTCGAAAAATTTAAAGTGCTTATAACTCGCGATCTACTTTCCGTATCGTGGCCAAATTTTGTTTAGTAATTTATTGTGAGAGAGTGTTAATTTCTGGTGACATTTCAACCCCCACGGTGAGGGTCGAAAAATTTAAAATGCTTATAACTCGCGATCAATTTTCGTACCGCGGCCAAATTTTGTTTGGTAATTTATTATGAGACAGTGTTACTTTTGGTGACAGGTGACCCCCCCACGTTGAGGGTCCGAAAATTTAAAATGCTTATAACTCGCTATCTAATTTTCTTAGAGCGGCCAAATTTTGTTTGGTGATTTATTATGAAACAGTGTTAATTTTTGGTGTCAGGAGACCCCCCCCCCATGGTGAGGGTCGAAAAATTTAAAATGCTTATAACTCGCGATCTAATTTTCGTAGCGCGGCCAAATTTTGTTTGGTAATTTATTATGAGACAGTGTTAATTTTTGGTGACAGGAGATCCCCCATGGTGAGGGTCGAAAAATTTAAAGTGCTTATAACTCGCGATCTAATTTTCGTAGCGCGGCCAAATTTTGTTTGGTGATTTATTATGAAGCAGTGTTAATTTTTGGTGACAGAAGACCCCCCACGGTGAGGGTCGAAAAATTTAAAATGCTTATAACTCGCGATCAATTTTCTTAGCGCGGCCAAATTTTGTTTGGTAATTTATTATGAGACAGTGTTAATTTTTAGTGACAGGAGATCCCCCATGGGGAGGGTCGAAAAATTTTAAATGCTTATAACTCGCGATCTAATTTTCGTAATGCGGCCAAATTTTGTTTGGTAATTTACTATGAGACAGTGTTACTTTTGGTGACAGGAGATCCCCCACGGTGAGGGTCGAAAAATTTAAAATGCTTATAACTCGCGATCTAATTTTCGTAGCGCGGCCAAATTTTGTTTGGTAATTTATTATGAGACAGTGTTATTTTTTGGTGACAGGAGACCCCCCCCCCCATGGTGAGGGTCGAAAAATTTAAAGTGCTTATAACTCGCAATCTAATTTTCGTAGCGCGGCCAAATTTTGTTTGGTGATTTATTATGAAACAGTGTTAATTTTTGGTGACAGAAGACCCCCCACGGTGAGGGTCGAAAAATTTCAAATGCTTATAACTCGCGATCAATTTTCGTAATGCGGCCAAATTTTGTTTGGTAATTTACTAAGAGACAGTGTTACTTTTGGTGACAGGAGATACCCCACGGTGAGGGTCGAAAAATTTAAAATGCTTATAACTCGCGATCTAATTTTCGTAGCGCGGCCAAATTTTGTTTGGTAATTGATTATGAGACAGTGTTAATTTTTGGGGACAGGAGACACCCCCCCCCATGGTGAGGGTCGAAAAATTTAAAATGCTTATAACTCGCGATCTAATTTTCGTAGCGCGGCCAAATTTTGTTTGGTAATTTATTATGAGACAGTGTTACTTTTGGTGACAGGTGACCCCCCACGTTGAGGGTCGGAAAATTTAAAATGCTTATAACTCGCGATCTAATTTTCTTAGAGCGGCCAAATTTTGTTTGGTGATTTATTATGAAACAGTGTTAATTTTTGGTGACCGGAGACCCCCCCCCCCCCCCGACCGTGAGGGTCGAAAAATTTAAAATGCTTATAACTCGTGATCTAATTTTCGTAGCGCGGCCAAATTTTGTTTGGTAATTTATTATGAGACAGTGTTAATTTTTGGTGACAGGAGACCCCCCCCCCCACGGTGAGGGTCGAAAAATTTAAAATGTTTATAACTCGCGATCTAACTTTCGTAGCACGTTCATATTTTGTTTGGTAATTTATTATGAGACAGTTTTAATTTTTGGTGACAGGAGATCGCGATCTAATTTTCGTAGCGCGGCCGATTTTTTTTTTGGTAATTTATTTAGGTATTGCATAGCTTTTATCACGGGCTTTAACCTCGGCGAAAGAATCTAGAAATTCCGTAACGAGAAAAAAAAAAAAAAAAAAAAAACTAACACTCCGGCTAACGTCGCTTCAGTTTGGAACACTTCGGCACGGTATCCTTCGTTAGACTTCGGCAGACATTGACGCGGTATTTTTCAGATATTTTGAGAATATCAAGTCTCAAACTTATGTTTTTTATTTCAGCTACCATAAACGTATAGTTTCAATGATAAAAATTCCTGATTTACCTACATGTATTGTAAGATAATAAAAATATTTTAAACGATATTAACTTCTGATTTGTTCAATAAAAGAAAAAAAAATTGTTATCGGCCATCACGTTCAAAAAGTGTAACTTGAATTAATATCAAAGACAAAAAAAACTGCATAAATAAAAAATAAATAAATAGTTATAATTGCATAAATTGATAAAAAATGCTATGCAATAGCTTTACCGCGGCAGTCCCCGAGTGCCACACGTCTTTTTTTTTTTTCTCGTGCATCGATGGTGATTATTGTTCCTACGCAAAATATAGTATATTTTGCAGCAAAGATAGCTACCAACATTTTTTGTCCACATTATTTTTTAAATCGGCTAGGTACTCCCAATGATAATGAAAAACACACAAACGTTAATGCTTTAAAGCATAGAAATACAGAATCAAAAGCTATTTATCTCCTATTATATACACATAAATTATCTAAATAGTGCTAGCAGATGCATTTTTAAATATACACAGATCAATATAACGCTTCATTTTTCTTTTATTAGTATTTCTTAGTATTCATTTTTCATTTATTTGTATTATTTAGTAAAATACTCACTTTCTTAAGCCCGAACTATGTCAAACTTTTTATAAAAGCGCCTAAGTCCATATAACAGCGAAGTATTGTGAAGAGTATTAAATACAAGGTAGTAAGAAACTTAGCCAAACGCAGGTAATAAATCGCCAAATATTGTTGTTTTCGCCCTCTCTCGAAATGCCTTTTTTCCGTACATATAAAAAACACGATTTTGAGTCATCTTATTTAAAATTCAAATAAATAAATAAGGGGAAGCAATAATAGCATAAGTCAAAACATTTTATTTCAGCATCAAGGAATTGTATCGCAGTTACACATGTGGAAAAAAGCTGCTTTTGGCCAAAAAACGTTGTCTTCACTAAATTTGAATCCGATTAAAAAAAGTACCGTGATTAAATAAAATGTTATAGGCAGAGCTGCCAAGTCTCCGGCATTTTGGATACCGGTATTTTAATACAGAAAATCTTTTATTAAATAGGAACATTCTCCGGATTTAAAAAATAAATTTTCCTATAAGAAAATTCTGCTGTGCAACAAGCGGGGGCTTGGCATCTCTGTGTAGCAATATTTCGTAACCTCCTTTTTAACCTTAAAAAAAAGCAACGACCATTTTTCGGATTCAAAAAGTATTGCTAATTGTTCCATTTTGCATACAAAGTACTGATTGTAATATTGATACATCTATGGTGATAAATTTCCAATATTTTTTCAAATCCCATTTATTTCATTAAAAATATAAATCTTTTATTCATTTAGTTTAAAATAAATGGTTTTTAACTAATTTCATAATACTTTTGAAGTATCACTTTTCAGTGGCCATCTTTTTAAAGCATTTAGAAAATGGTTGTTGTTTTCAGTCAAATACAGACTTTTGTCTGTCCGCATTTTATTTTATTATTATTACTATTTATAAATGGTGAAGAAATATTCATAATTAATCCATAACGTACATAATATATGACTCTGTTATTACATAAGTCACCTTTTTATTATCATAAAAATTATGTTTTTACTGATTTTTATTAACTCAATAGGAAAAATTTTGTGCTTTGAGCAATAGATGTCCGCATTTCATTTATTTATTTATTTTAACAAAATAACAAAATTATTTATTTTAACAAGAATTTTTATTTAAATAGGAAATCCAAATGTCGCTGTTAATAAAGAAGAAAGTTACAAAAAAAGTTACAAAACGAGTAGACGCATACTATCAAATATGGAAAAACGACGAATCCTAAAAAGACGTCGTATGAAATATCATCTTTGAAAGCAAAAAAACGAGGTCTGATTATCGAGCCTACTGATTACAAAATGTGCATTACATAAAAAAAAAAAAAAAACTGTAAATATTGATTTTTTTTTCCTTTGTGCAGTTTTGGCTTCGGAAGGTGCGCTATGTTGAATAAAGATATAAGCGACTATGAAAACACACTTGGTAAACGTTCATGCTCAGTTTTACAAATAAATATGGCACATATATGTTCTATACACACCGAGGTACCTAATTGGTGCCAAAATGGTGTTCAGTTGCCTAACATGCTATTTATCATATAAACGTTATAATAAATTGTTTTTTTTAAAAATATTATCATTTATTGATTGTTATTTCTTTTTTTTAATAACAGAGAATGTTTCGTTTATTACTTTTTTCCATTTTGAAATAAATAAATAACGTGTTATTATAGCATGCTATATGTATCTGGTAATCAAAACGATGTTTTCGCCTAATTGGCATAAAATATCTCGCCAAACCCGGTGCTTATATCTCTAGTATATTATCTCAAGTATTTTATTTATGTATACTATAATTGTTTTTACATACCACTTACTTGTTCTTGTATATAAAAATAGGTAAGTGGCTCCTTTATGCAGTATAAATCTTTAAAAAATAGCCCCCGTTGCCCCTTTTTGTATCGAATTAAAAAAAAAAATCAATGTCTAATTCCAGTATTGCTCCCAGGTATGCATGCATATTCCAAATGTCAAAGTTGTATGCCAACAGGAAATGGATGAAAAATGGGAAAAGATGTCACATATGCACTAGGGTACATAATTGGCGTCAAAATGGCATTATTTTACCTCAGATGGTAACCCGGCTTTATTTATTTATTATTTGTTTATTTACTTATAAAATGTTTACTTACTTTCATTTCCTTTTTTTAATTATGTAAAATATTTCTTTTTATAGTTATTAATTATTATTATTATTTTATTTACTGTAAGCTCTTTTTGAAAATAGAAAATTATTTAAAAATGTGTATGTAAGCGTTATTTGAAAACGGAGTTTTCGCCAAATGGGCTTTGAAAAAAAATTGCGCCAAATCTGATGCGCTTGTGGTATCCGTGCCGAAAAATTAGTGACCAGAATTGACTTCCACACACAAACAAAATATAAGTTAAAAGAAAACATGCAATAAAAATAAATATAAAGGGAAAATGATGTCAGAAAAGAAACTTTTTATTTAAAAACGTAATTGTTTCTAATTTTTGCACGCGAAATATATAAAACATTCTTTTAGCGAACAAAAAATGCTATTAAGAGATTATCACAAAATCTCAAAATCAAAGATTTATGACGTCTATATAATAAAGGCCAAACGTATCTGTGCGTAACGCATACGCCATGTTTTGAATGGCAACACTTTCCGATGAAATTTCGGATTTGCAATTTTCGCTATTGTAAATTTTTAAACTTCTAGACATTGCACGTTTTCATTCTTTATACCATCGTTTAGAGAAAAAAATGCACTTTTAAATGCCGTTTGTTAGAAAACTGTATCTCAATTTGTTTTTGATATATTAATTTTTTTGTAGTTTTAGTTCAATTTCTGTAATGGTGGCAACTTGAGTATCGCGTTTATGTGGGAAAGAGAGGAAAAATAGCCATACAGTAAAAAAGAAAAAAAAAATAGCGATGCAGTTTAGTGGCTAGAAGTGACGCCAAAAATGTAACCCTAAAATTCGCTGCATTCCATCTAACAAAACTGCTTGCTTTCACAAAAAAGGAAAACTTTTTGCGATGCAGTTTAGTGGCTAGAAGTGACGCCAAAAATGTAACCCTGAAATTCGCTGCATTTCATCTAACACAACTGCTTGCTTTCACAAAAAAAGGAAAACTTTTAGCGATGCAATTTTAATTCATAATACAGTGAAATGCTATTTTATAATGCTAAAATATAATCAGATCTTTTTCATTTAGAGAAAAAATGATGTTGAAAAATTCGGTCTCTGTTCCACGTGATTGTTTTGTTTGGGCCGGATGAGAGACTTAAATTGGAAGAATGACGTCTATCAAACCGTTTTAATCGCATACTGCACTTCCATCTATCCCTTTTCTCCATGGAAAATAACAGATTACTGTATATTTTAGTTGTCATAGCAACTGAAAAAAATAGTAATTAAAAACCTGTTATGTCAATATATCGTCGGCTATAAACACCCGGTGAATATTGTTGGTTTTATTTCGTTTTTATCTATGAATTTAATGCCTTTATTTCATTGTAAACTTACTTTACAAAAAATACATCAATTAACCTTTACAAAAATGTATTTTAAAGAATAACTGGGTGTCATATTTTCTTAGAAGTTTTTAAAAACTGAGAATGCAATTTTATTCTTTGGCGAAATCTTTGGCTAATAACTTCTATCTTGCGTATAATACGGAAAGTACCGATAATTTTGAAAGCTGCATATGATTACATAAATAATATGTTTCATATAAAATTGCTGTTTAAAATTAGTGGCAGTTTAAAAAGCTTATTACGCAGAAAAAATTGTTAGACTTTCCAATTTTAAATTTTAAAAATGTTTTTCACCTTTACTTTGTGACCCGGGAACCCCGGGTTCGGTGTACTAGTTTTTTTAATATAAAAAAAAATAACAGTTTTATTTTCCTGCATGATTAAATTTTAATATGTTTCATTGCATTCAATATTTTTGAGTGCGTTAAGGATTACTATTTACTCCATGTACTGATTCGGTTATCTACGAAAATATCCAGCTGGTGAAAATCACGCACACCAAATTTCTGTGACGTATGCAAATAAATTGCGCTTTTTTATCAGTTTTTTAATATAACTTTTAAACTATTTGGAACTAATTTTTCGTATGTAGTGCATTCACCAGATTACTTTCATAGGTACCTATTGGTACAAACAGAATCAAAATTGGACAAGTACTTTTTGAGATTTGCTTGACGAAAGAATTTTTTTGACTTTTAATATCGTTACGTATCTCTGAGTATAAAGACTTCGCTTCGCTCAGACAATAATTTCCAGTTTTCAGTTAAAAAAAAAAAAAAAAAAAAATCTATCATAGGCAGGTTTTTAGCTCACAGGCTATCATAGCCTGAGAGCTTATGTGCCCGTCCGTTCTGTATGTACGTGCGTTCGTGCGTAACGCGATAACTCATGATAAAAATATCGGATCCACTTGAAATTTTGTATATAGGTATATCCTGATAAAGCGCTTCCCTGATTAGTTTTTGGAGTTCATTCGATATGTATAAGAGGGGGAACGGGGGGCTCATGCCCCTCCCCTTAATGGATATAAATGGGTTTTTCATGCA
Organism: Maratus speculifer; assembly: GCA_964019185.1. Classification (NCBI taxonomy): domain Eukaryota; kingdom Metazoa; phylum Arthropoda; class Arachnida; order Araneae; family Salticidae; genus Maratus; species Maratus speculifer. Next base: position 135,336,188 of record OZ025291.1, read on the forward strand.
GAATTAACAGTTTTTGTCCAAAATTTAGATATAGGATCATTCTGATGAGGCGATTCCGTGACTGTTATTATGTGTTCATTGAATAAGTATAAACAGGGGAAACGGGGGGCTCATGCCCCCCCCCCTCTTAATTGATATAAACGGAATTTTCATGCAGAATTAACAGTTTTCGTTCAAAATTTAGATATAGGATCATTCGGATGAGGCGATACCGTGGCTGTTATTAGGTGTTCATTGAATAAGTATAAATAGGGGGAACGGGGGGCTCATGCCCCTCCCCTTAATTGATATAAACGGGTTTTTCATGCAGAATTAACAGTTTTTGTCCAAAATTTAGATATAGGATCATTCTGATGAGGCGATTCCGTGACTGTTATTATGTGTTCATTGAATAAGTATAAACAGGGGGAACGGGGGGCTCATCCCCCCCTTAATTGATATAAACGGGATTTTCATGCAGAATTAACAGTTTTCGTTCAAAATTTAGATATAGGATCATTCGGATGAGGCGATACCGTGGCTGTTATTAGGTGTTCATTGAATAAGTATAAACAGGGGGAACGGGGGGCTCATGCCCCTCCCCTTAATTGATAGAAACGGGATTTTCATGCAATATTAACAGTTTTCGTTCAAAATTTAGATATAGGATCATTCTGATGAGGCAAGTCCGCGGCTGTTATTAGGTGTTCATTGAATAAGTATAAACAGGGGGAACAGGGGTTCTAATGCCCCTCCCCTTAACTTGCATAAATGGATTTTTCAATCAGAATTGTCAGATTTCGTTCAAATCTCTGAATAGTTTTGGAAGTTTAATGGTTAAGTATAAATGAGGGAAATAACTCCTGTTGGCGCACCTTTGTTATGACGTCGAATGACGTAAGCATATACCCCCCGCCCACAGATGTTTCCCTCCAGTTTGTTATGAACGCCGCCAAGGCAGTCACTGCTCTCAGAACGCATTTTATAATAAACTACAGTCTGCTATATCGACATTTTTAATTCATATTTATATCGCATCGCATCATTAACATTATGGTCCGTCGAGCCGGAGGTATTTATATTTAAAAGATAATAATAGTTTGTTTAAAATAGTGAATTGACATTGCAGACGAAGAAATTTATTTTTTCTTTCATCGAACAATTCAATCTTCGGTTATAGAACAACACCTGCAGTTTTGGTAAAAGTGTTACGCAATCATCGCAAGAAAGAGTAAGCACAAACGAAATACGAAATCACCTGTTTACCAGAAAAGGTAAGAAACATTCGATTATTCCTTTTGATTTCATAAGTTTCTAAAATGGATGCAATTGAAAAAATAAAAAAGAAACGCGCAACTGTAAGGACAGCTGTAACTAAGCTTATAACTAAAATTGATACTTTAATTAATGAAGAAAATAAGGAAACCGATGAGTATTTAGAAATTTTGGAACAGTTAAATGAAAAAGAAGAATCGCTGAAAAATTTAAATAGCGAGATAGAAGCTGCCATAAGTATTGCGAAAGATTATGAAAATGATATTACCATTAGTGAAGAATATACTGAGAATATTGTAAGAGCTAAATTCAAAATTAAGAAACAAATTAAGCGTTTAGAAGAGGGTAAGGTTCTCAATCAAAGTCAACTAAAACCTACTCTTACAAATGACTCATTTAATATTAAATTACCGGAAATACCGCTCCCGAAATTCTCAGGAAAACCGGAAGATTGGAGTTCATTCAAATTACAATTTGATAATATTATAACATCTAATGAGCAATTATCTGAAACTCAAAAACTTCATTATTTATCAGCAGCTTTAACAAACGAAGCAAAAGTTTTGCAAACGACAGAAGATACATTCGCTTCTTTAATTCAGGCATTAAAAGATAGGTATGAAAACAATAGAATAGCTGTAGAAATACATATAAATTCACTTTTCGAAGCAGATAAAATTATACAACCTTCTGCTAAAGATTTGCGGAATTTAGTTGACACCGTAAAGAAAAGCATTCGCGCATTAAAGGTTTTAGATTACACAAGGAACAATCTTTCCGACGTTCTAATTTTGAATATTATTCTTCAAAAATTGGATAAAGATACGCGAAAAAGTTACGAAATGAGTATCAGTTCAAATGAAGTTCCAGAATTAGACAATTTAATACTATTTTTAGAGAAACGCTCTCAAATCTTGGAAAATATCAGTAAAAACATTTCAGCAAAACCCAAGACAAATCAAGAGCGTCATTCTAAACAAAAATCTATCTTTGTTAAGTCAACTAATTTAATTAATTCATGTGTGTTATGTAAGCAAAATCATGCAATTTATAAGTGCGATACATTTTTGAAATCAAATGCCTCTCAGAGAAAAGAAATAGCAATGAAACATAAACTTTGCTTTAATTGTTTAAGTAATCAGCACACGATTGCTAATTGCAAATCTAAAAGTTTATGCAACATTTGTCAGTCACGACATAATACATTACTTCACAGAAATGCAAACACTTCTTTTCCGAACAAAATTAATGAAGTTAATCCCATCGAGCAAGGTAATAAACTGAATCCGAATGCACAAGAGTTTTTCGGACAGACAGAAGTTAAATCACTTCTATCGCCTTCTTTATCTTGCGTTAATAATGGAAATAAATCTGTTATTCTCTCCACTGCTTTAGTTTGGGTTTTTAACCCTTATTCTGGTAGTTATTTACAAGCACGTGTAATACTAGACTCAGGAAGTATGTCCAATATTGTAACATCAGAATTTGCTGATCGACTAGGAATTCCATTAAAGAGATTGAAAATCGCGATATCAGGATTAGGTGGAAAAGAAATGAACATTAAATACAAGGTACATGCGAAAATTCTAAATGGAAATGGATCCTTTGAAACATCATTAGATTTCCTTGTTGTTTCAAAAATAACCGATTCACTCCCAGTAACAAAATTGAATATTCATAACTTTAAAATTCCTCATCAGTTAGCAGATCCAAAATTTAGCGTACCTGGCAAAATTGACATGCTACTCGGAGCACAATCCTTCTTTGATATAATAAAGGATGGAGAAATTCGAATTCCAAACAGCAATTTAGTTTTCCGAAATTCAGTATTCGGATATATCGCAACAGGAACCGCAGATACGATCAGTCATACGCAATATTGTGGTTTTATTTCGCAGTCTCAAAGCATTGATGAATGTTTAGAAAAATTTTGGAAATTGGAAACCATTGATGAACCTTGCAAAATTCTGAGTAAAGAAGAAGAATACTGTGAGGAACATTACAAAACTACGCATAAAAGAAATGACGCTGGTAGATATATAGTGCAGATGCCTACCAAGGATTTGGAAAAGTTAGGTGATTCTAAAGAGCTTGCGAAAAAACGTCTGAATCAGTTGTGGAGAAGATTATCTAAAGACAAAACTATGAAGATATTATACCAGCAATTCATGCAAGAATACTTAGAGTTAGGCCACATGGAGAAGGTTACAGATGCTCAATCCGAACATCCAGATAATAATTTATGTTACTACTTGCCACATCACGGAGTTCTCAGACCAGACAAAACCACAACAAAATTAAGGGTGGTATTCAATGCATCAGCGGCAACTACATCTGGTTTCAGTCTCAATGATTGTCTGCTAAAAGGAGAAGTGAAAGAAGACATATTTGAAATTATGACAAGATTTCGTGTCTACAAGTATGCTTTTACTACAGACATTCAAAAAATGTTCAGACAAATTTTAATTCATCCATCTCAACGCGACCTTCTAAGAATTGTGTGGAAGACAGATGAGAACGAGGAAACTGCTGTTTACAGATTGAATACAGTCACATATGGAACTTGCTGTGCACCGTTTCTCGCAATACGGACTCTGAAACAATTAGCCATCGATGAATCATCACAATTCCCTTTGGCTGCTGAAGTAATAAGAGAAGATGTATACATGGACGCCATTGTTACAGGCGCACATAACCTAGATACAGCTACAGAACTCCAGCAGCAGTTATGCAACATGCTAAAAACCTGCGACATGTCCCTTCACAAATGGAATTCCAACTCAAAGGAATTGATGAACAGTAAGCCACAGGAAGTTCAAGAACATAATTTTTCCGTAAATGAAGAATCAACAAGCAAAACTCTAGGGGTTATTTGGAAACCCGTTGTAGATCAATTTATGTTCAAGATTTCAGTAACAGAGAAATCATCATACACGAAACGAGACGTGCTGAGCACCATTGCAAGATTATACGATCCCTTAGGTCTTTTGGGACCAATTATTACTCGAGCAAAGATATTTCTTCAGAAATTATGGCTCCTGAAGTTAGGTGGGAAGATGAAATCCCAGATCCAGTTGCAAGTGAATGGATAAATTTTGTGGGATCTCTAAAACTAATCGAAGAAATTAGAATCGACAGATACATTCTAACCGATTCTTTTCAAAAATTAGTGTTGTTAGGATTTTCAGATGCTTCGGAATTAGCTTATGGAGCTGCAGTTTATATGCATTGTACAAGTGAAACAAGTACTGTAACAACTAAACTGATTGCGAGTAAGTCTCGCGTAGCCCCTTTAAAGACAATTTCCATACCCCGCCTGGAACTCTCAGCTTGCCTACTTCTTTCTGAACTAATAGAGAAAATTCGGCTTTCTTTAAAAATGCTAGTAAGTGACATTTATTTGCATACGGACTCAAAAATCGCAATTGCTTGGATCAGTACACCGCCAAACAAACTAAAAACCTTTGTTGGCAACAGAGTATCCAAGATACAAACCTTAACTGAAAACTGTCATTGGAAACATGTCCCATCGCATTTAAACCCAGCAGATGTTATATCACGTGGACTAGGTCCTCAAGAACTTTCCAACATGAATCTTTGCTGGAATGGCCCCCCGAACTTTCACACACCTTCATCTTCTGATGAATCCAATGACAATATAGACATTCTATCACAAGAACTGTACTCGCATGAACTTAAAAAAACAGACAATATCAATTTAATTTCTACTTCTGAAAATTCATTTGTGAATGATTTTCTTAATTTAAGTAACAATTACTTAAAATTAATACGTATTCTAAGTTTTATTTTCAGATTTATATTTAATGTTAAAAATAACATTCAACGAAGTGGTCCACTCACAACAGACGAACTTCGTAATGCCAAGTACTGTCTTATAAAAATGGTACAGGTAAAATCTTTCGAATATGAAATCAAAACCCTTGAAAAGGGAGAAATTCCCAAGAAAGGCCAGGTGAGTTGTTTACATCCCTTTCTTGATAAGCAGAAATTGTTACGGGTAGGTGGTAGGTTAAATAATTCTGACTTATCCTTTGATAAAAAATTCCCGATATTGCTCCCAAAAAATCATAAATTGACTTTATTGATCATGACATATTTTCATCTTAAATATTTACATGTTGGAGCCCAAACTTTACTCCATCTTATTCGGCAAGAATTTTGGCCACTGGGTGGTAGAAATACTGCCAGAAAAATTGTCCATGACTGTATAATTTGTTTCAAAAATAAACCTAAATGTTTTGAGCAAATTATGGGAAATCTTCCCTCAGAAAGAATTACTCCTAGTTTCCCGTTCACTAATGTAGGGATTGATTTCTGTGGCCCCTTTTATATTAAATATAAGGGTCAAAGAAAAGGTATTTACAATAAATGTTATGTTGCTATTTTTATTTGTTTCGTAACAAAGGCCATACATTTAGAAGTGGTCACTGACTTAACTTCAGAAGCAATGATAGCAACATTAAAGAGATTTTTCAGTAGGAGAGGTAAAAGTTCTTCTATCTGTACTGACAATGCAAAAAATTTTGTTGGAGCCAGTGCAGAGTTAAAACGTTTGGCAAACATGATTAGAAACCCCCCCAGATGTTTTGGCTGATTATTTAACAAATGAGGAAATCGCCTGGAATTTCATTCCACCCAGGACACCCAATTTTGGTGGTTTGTGGGAAGCTGGAGTGAAGTCGTTTAAGCATCATTTAAGAAGAACTGTAGGAAATTCGCGATTAACTTTTGAGCAATTTTTAACAGTTACCGCGCAAATTGAAGCCATTTTAAACAGTCGGCCCCTCACGCCCATGTCTTCTGACCCCAATGATTTTGAAATTCTAACTCCAGGCCATTTTCTCATAGGTAGACCTCTAAGCAGTGTGTGAACCTGATCTCACTGGAGAACGCGATAATTATTTGTCTCAATGGCAAAGATTAAGTAAAATGGTCCAATTTATTTGGCGAAAGTGGAAATTAGATTATCTTAATAATTTACAAGCCAGACATAAATGGCAGTTTGAAAAGGACAATGTTATTCCAAATTCAATGGTCCTTTTAAAAGAGGATAATCTTCCACCCTGCAAATGGACAATTGGTAGAGTTCAGGAAGTAGTTAACGGACCAGATGGTAAGGTTAGAGTGGTATTAGTTAAAACCCCTCAGGGTATTTTCAAAAGAGGCATGTCGAAATTATGCTTACTTCCTTGTCAATAAACTGACAAATTATTATATGAATATGTTTAACCATTTCACTGTAAACTTATTATGTAACCAAATGTTTGAAGTCTATTTAATTATTCATTGTTCTATTCATTATTATTATATTATGCATCTTTATTGTATTGTATGTTATTCATTGTAAATTTAGATATTGTATTGTATATTGAAATGATATTTCAACGTGGGGCGGTATGTTGGCGCACCTTTGTTATGACGTCGAATGACGTAAGCATATACCCCCCGCCCACAGATGTTTCCCTCCAGTTTGTTATGAACGCCGCCAAGGCAGTCACTGCTCTCAGAACGCATTTTATAATAAACTACAGTCTGCTATATCGACATTTTTAATTCATATTTATATCGCATCGCATCATTAACAACTCCTCTTAAATTATATAAATGCTAAATGGGTTTTTATTAAGAATTATCCGATTTGCTCTGAATTTTGGATATAGATTTTTTAATATGATAAAGCATGTACTTGATAGTTTAGGAAGTTCAATGATTAAGTATAAAAAAGGAGAAAGGGGAGAGCTGTTTCCCCTTCTTAATTTTTCTTTCGAACGGAATTAACGAAAATACAAGGCTGTAATGTACAATTAGTATGCGTAGCCTGTGAGCTCAATGCCATCAGTTTAACTGGGCAATATTCTTTTTATTTTTCATGCGTGCAAGCCTAGAAATCTACGATTATTTTAAAAGAATAAATTCTAACGATTATTTGTAGAATAATGACGTTTTAAAAATATATGCCTTTTTTGCAAAAATTTTTGGACCAAGCCAAATTTTACTGATTTTTGAGCAGACTTGGTCACGTCGAGAAAATGATTTTCATACGGGATAATTCACATAAGAACTAATTTTTTTTTTTTTTTTTTTTTTTTTTTTTTTGTTCCATGCAGACTAGTAAGAATGAAATCGATCCCGGCTTCGCACGAAAAAAATAAGTTAGGCCTAGTGATGGGCGATTTCGATTTTTTAAATCGATTTAATCGATACTACGGCCAACTCGATTTAATCGATACTTTAAAATTTTTAATCGATTTCTCTGAAAGTAATATAATTTTCATTTTCCTCCAAAAGTCGAAGATAAAATAGACGGATGTGCCAATTCCAAAATTTCAGTGTATTAGTTTCTGAGATAGAAGAATTAAAGAAACCTCAGAACCCCCCCCCCCCCCCCTGCAAAATAGCGTTTTTTGTTGAGTGATGTACACCAAAAATTGATCAAGATCGATTTTTATTAGGTACCAGCTGAATCTGAATTTTGATGAAAATCTATTAAAGCGCGAGATACAGCTATTGCGAAATCATAAAAAATGCAGCATATCAGCGCCACCTGTAGGTCAATTTACACCAAGATCTAAATAACAGTAATCTATGTCAGAGATTTACTGAATCTCAATTTTGATGAAAATTCGTTCTTGAGATAGCGCTATTGCGTTAATCATGAATAATGCAGTATAGCAGCGCCATCTCTTAAGCGATTTCCACCAAAATGTAATTAGCATCAAATAATATCAAGGACAAATTGAATCTAATTTTTTATGAAAGTCCGTGCATTAGTTCTCGAGATAAAGCTAAAATGGAAACAGGGGCGTGCGAAAAGAGAACTGCGCCCGGTTCAAAGTTCCAATTTAGCCCCCCCCCCTATTAACTTTTTCTTGTGATAGGCTAGAAGTGATGTTAGTAGTAAAAATTTGGCGCCCCCTAAATTTCCGTGCTCAGAACGACCGCTTCCTATCGCCCACACCCCCCTTTCACATGGCGCTGAGTGGAAATTGTGAAAAATTCAGTATAGCAGCGCCATCTGGGAAGCTATATACATCAAAATGCAAAAAACATCAATTCATGTCAAGGATTAACTGGATCTAAAATGTGATGAAAATCCGTTCATTCGTTATTCAGATATAGCTGTTTCGCAAATCACAAAAAATACAGCATAGCAGCGCCACCTGTTAGGCTATATACACCAAAAATTAATTAGATTCAGTTTATATCAAGGTCAAACTAAATATAAAGTTTTGTGGAATTCCGTGCATTTGTTCTTGAGATAGAACGGTCAGAAATTTTTGTCGTATACAGACTCGCAGAGTGACAGACACACACACACACACACACAGACAGGTATTTCTTAAAAACCATGAAATCGTGTTAAAGATCTTCTAAAATATATAAATCCATCGAAAACGGGAAGTCAAAATTTTTCACGAATCTAATACTCTCTTCTTGTAAAGTTACAAAAGAAAGTAAAAATGTAAAATCGATTCTACCCCTAAGATCGATCTTTAGATTCGATTTCGATCTTTAGATTCGATGTCGATCTTTAGATACGATGTCGATCTTTAGATTCGATTTCGATCTTTAGATTCGATGTCGATCTTCAGATTCGATGTCGATCTTTAGATTCGATGTCGATCTTTAGATTCGATGTCGATCTTTAGATTCGATGTCGATCTTTAGATTCGATTTCGATTTTTTTTCTTTTTCTAGGCTAAATCAGTGTTGAATGCAGGTATTTTTCTGCGAGTCCGGAAGAAGGCATCATGTTTTACAGCTCTGTAAGAGAGGGTGGATCGCAATTTGTGCATTAAAAAGCATAAAATCTCATAACTTCTGGGGGGGGGGGGGTAATCCCCTGCGGGCCACACCATTAATTCGATACTAGGTTAAATCGTTATATTTTTGTTTAGAAGTCCAGTTATTTGAAGAATTAGTTTATTATGTTTTATTTTTCACGCTCGTCTCTGCTAATCCCCCCCTTCCGTGTCAGTTTTAACTTACAGGGCCGTTCGAAATATGCATACAGTTTTTAAAATGTCCAATTCTCGGTCTATTTTATTTGAGATCCACAGTTTAAATCCTTGACAAAAGATAAATAAGGGGTCGCCCTTCCGCCCGTTTGGGGTTTATCTGCGCCTACCGGGGGGCATATTTTTTTGTTTCTTCAAACGAAACAAAAAAATTTTTGAGGGGGGGGGCTTGCACCCTCTCCCAATATGCACCTTAAAATTTTGCTCATTTAATTCTTTATTATTTTTAACTTAAAAGTTTAAGCTACATAGCACCCCTAGAGCTGTGGACCCCCCCCCCCCCCCCCGTCGATCACTCACCTAATTTTGCTTATTTCTTCACTTCATTTCAATCTTTAAAAGGCTATAACTTTGCTTCTATAGGAGTTACAGTGATGAGAAAAATTCTAGTATAGCTAACTATTTCTCGCCTTTCTTTTTGCTATTCCAGTTTCCCGGTTTCCCCTATAGGACCTTTTTTGGGGGGGGGGGGCAGAGGGTTTTTTTCTCATTTCTTGATACAATATGTCTATTGAAAGCTTATGCTTCATACATTACAAATCTAGCATAAGAAATTTTCTCCTATCATTTCATGTCACGTTACGGACCCATAATGTGTTAAAATTTTAATTTTTCAAACTTCTTTGAAAAAAAAAAAAAAAAAAAACATTGATACATATTAGCGAAATTGGGGTTCGAACCCGCAATCGTTTGATTGCACACGTAATCCCTAATCTTATTGGCCACCGAGTACTCAGCAGCGCTATTATTTCTTTAGATTGTCATCTTTAAATTCGTAATATCTTTTGAATGGAATGTCCAATATGAATAATTCAAAAAGTAATCTACAGATATTATAACAGGCATTAATACAAAATGATTTATTTGGATAAGGATTAAGGTATCGATTGTATGGTCTAATTTTGGTTGGTGTATTTATCGCGTTTTAAAATGTAAGAAAGTAGTTATAGTGAGTTAACTACAATAGCTGGACATATGGTATCGCGCGGTTTTTTTTTTTTATAGAGATTAATATATTCTTTAATATTATAGAAACTTTTTTTATTCAGTTAAAAGTATTTCCTGACGATTCAAAATTATATACCCTAACGATTCAAAAAATAAACACGTAATTGTTCAAGGTTTCACTTCTATCGGAACTCTGAGAGCGCCACTATTTTTTTTTTTTTTTTTTTTTTTTTTTTCATTTCGACCGTCCTACCGCCTTCCCCCTTCCTCACCAATCTTAACTTACAGGTTCGTTCAAATTATGATTGCGATTTTAAAAAAGTCTAATCCTCGTTCTATTTTGTTATAAATCCATATTTTGAAACCTCAACAAAAGATACATTTGGGCCGGGTTCAACCTCCTGTCCGTTTGGGATTTACCTTGCCCCCCCCCCCCCCCTGGGTGGGGGTATATTTTTTGTTTTGTTTCTTCCACACCATCTGATGTAACATAGCGTTATAAAGCTTTTATCTCCTCGTTTTTTTCTGTTACTACCCCTCTCTTCACCTAGTTACATAATCTTGGCACTTTTTATAGTTTCAAAGAGTGCATGTTCCCCGCAGGCCACCCCATGAATTCAACACTAAGTTAAATCTTTACTAAATGGGCCGTTCAAAGTATGCATGCAATTTTTAAAATGTCCAATTCTCGTTCTATTTTATTGTAAATCCTCATTTTGAAACTTCGACAAAAGATAGATTTGGACTATGGTCGCCCTTCCGTCAAGAGTGGGGTTTACCTGCCCCCTTGGGAATGGGGCATATTTTTTGTTCTTCCAAATTATCTCGTGTAACACTTGGTTGGCATTAGAAAAAAAAAGTTTTTTTGTCTATATTCCTTGTTCCCCATCCTAGTTACACGCTCTTGGCACTTTTTATCCTCGGTTTAATGCCAAGTTACTCAGTGTTGTTATTAGTTGAGTTATGTCTCTCAAATTTGTCAAAGTTTTTGTGTAAGTGACAACCATAAGTGACAATAATTTTAAAATTTATAATTCTTATTATCAGACTCTAAAATCTGCAATTGCTTAATTCTATGCCTCTATGTGATGAGGGGTGGGAGGCGGTAATTACGGTTCTGCTGATTGTCTAAGTTTTGGAATTAGTAATTTGGATCTTCTCTGTGTGAACCTGAATATCGAAATATCGATTCTAGTATCGATTCTAGAACTGAGAAATCGATTCTTATTATGATCGATGTTGTTTTATACGATATCGATTTTAATCGATTCTCAAAATTTCCAGAATCGCCCATCACTAGTTAGGCCCGATCCTATACTCCAGGAAAAAAATAGGGACCGAGCCCAGCCCGGTCTGAAAAGATTAGTAACAAGGCCGGTCTGAGTCTTCAGAAAAAAGGCTCGGCCCGGTCCGAATGCCGTTAATGGAAATCGGCCCGTGCAGATCTATAGTTCAGCGTTCATATTTCTACTATAGTGTCTAAGATCTTTGAATCCATGTTTCTGCATTGTCTATTATTACGTTTTCAATGTAGTTGCCAGTTAGAATATTCCTCCTTTCCAGTCCTTGTTTACTCCATACCTTTTTTCTGAAGTTGCTCAGCATCCTCAGAACGCTCATCCAAATAATGATCTTTTGCTTTTTTGTTATTAAATTATACTTTCTTTGTTGCTTAATGCTTACAAAAGAATTCTCGCGACCCCTCCTCCGCCTTGTCAGCAAAAATAAGCAGACATTGGATCCCCTTTCCCCCATTACTGCTTGCGTTATGCATGAATAAACCCCTATTAAATTGTTAAAGACATCACAAATAAATTTTATGAATCAATACTCCACTCACAACACATATTCTTTTAATTCATTTCTTCTTATAATTATTGTCGAGCAATATTGAGCGAAAAGGAATGTCATAAATAAAAGTAAAACGAAGAAATCGTCTGCAATCTAGCATAACAAAGACTTTTCTTTTCTAAATAGGTACAAGACCGACTTATTGCAAAAAATTCAATGTTGGCTGCATTTTCTTTAACACAAAGGCTTGATCATGCTCCCCTTTTGGGAGAAAAGTCCCACTGATCTCAATTTTTAACCTTTAACTGACCTCTTTTGCCTTAGCCGAGGCACAGATAATATTTCTCTTCCTTCTCTTCATGGTCCCATCTTCATCCGACCTTGATCTAATAAGCAACGGGAGCAGGGATTAAAATTTAGCCAGACAGGTGTAAAATCAAAAGTGCAGTGAAAGTGAATAGCAGCGAATGACGATGATTGAATAAGAAAGAGAAAAGGCATTTATTAGGCAACAACAAATATGTGGAAAATCTTTTTACATTGTCTACGATCAATGTTTCCTAAGCTGCTTGGATTGGAGACGCACTTTAAATTAAAAAAAAATTTGTGATACATTAACATTTTCAAAATTTAAATTACCTCGATCTATTCTCTTTTGTTCATTGCGAAAAAAAGTGCGGTATTTTACACTGGAAGTTTACTGCTTTAGTGACATGCACAGTAGATCAAAGTAAAGGCAGTGTTGAACACAGAATTATCGCGAAAGTATAAGCCTGCATATATGTTTTCTGTTACATTTACGTTCAAATATGTACAATACTACACTGTAAAAAAAAATTCAAGAGGTTACTAAAAATTTTTTTAGTAAATTTGTATTCTACAGAATTTTTTAGTAACCATTACAAACTTTTTTTTTTTGCAAGTGAAACAAGCATTTCTTTTGTAATCTAAACAAAAGAATTTTTTGTATAACTAACTTAAAAATTTTTAGTATGAGCCACCAAGCAAATTTTAGTAATAGCTCCAAAATTATTTTTAATAACCATTACGTGCGCCCGAAGGGCAGGAGGTTCCTTCGAGCTGCATCCAGACTTCTGAAGTGAAAGATTTTCGGCAAAACGGCAATAGATGGCAGCACCAAACATTGCTAACTGCTTAGACAGTATTTTCATAATCCCTTTACTAACGATTACTTACACTACATACATTCGGGGCGTATTTGGCGGCGGCCAGTATCGAAGCCGGGACCTTTTAGTCTGGAGTCCGTTACAAAAACCACTATGCTATCAAGGCCACACCAAGTGAGTTTTAGTAATAGTTATTAAAAATATAAAACTATTAACTCTCTTCGTTGCTAACTTTTTTCTAGCAATTCTTACAGATTTTCTTGTAACCGACTAAGATTTCTAAAAGTTTTTTAGTAATTACAAGGATCACTAAAGTTTTTTTAGTAGATCGACCCCCCCCTTTTTTTTTACAGTGTAGGGTACTCTTGCGAGATGCGCCTGCGAACACCAGTTTAGACTTTAAAAGCATGGTAATCTGTTTTTCCTTTAAAAATATTACCAAATTAAAAAAAGATTGAATGGTAGTACCACGAACTAGAGATCTGCACGGACCCGGGCCAGGCCAGAGAAATGGTTCTCAATTTTCTTACGGGACAGGGCCGACAAAAAAAAAAAAAAAAAAAAAAAAAAAAAAAAAAAAAAACGGACCAGTCCGGGCCGATAAAAAAAATTTCTTGGCCTACCGGTCCGTTATACAGATTTATACGGAAACGACAAAATATGAGTTATTTCAATGAATATGGCTTTAACGAGAATAAGTATAAATGTGCGTCGCGAGCCAATAACAGTTTGATGACATCAATACAGAATTGTAACTTGTACAGTGTAGAGATCGTCATCGGACAGTTACATTATGTGTAACCCGGGCTTATAATTATTTTAGCAGACTCGTGCCGGGTAGATATCAGGTTTACATTGTTTTTACTTTCTTCTATCTTCAATAGAAGAAAGTATTGTAATCGAAATTTTTTCGACTTCCGGTTTTCGACGGATTTACACGTTTTAGGGGTCAGAGATTCCAAAAAACATGTTTTTACAAAATGTCTGTCTGTCCGTGTGTCTGTGTGTCTGTGTGTCTGTATGTCGCCATTCTACCATCAAAAAGTGTATGAAGTTATGCATAGAATTGAACCAAATTTTTTGTGAATATTTTTGGCTGTGGCAAGCAGGTCCTCCTCCAGTTTTGAAATATTCCGCCGGAAGGGGGCGCTGTAATCCGGATTTTTGTGTCATTTTCAATATTGTACCGACCAAAAGTATATGAAGTTATGCATCGAATTTAACCAAATTTTTGTGTAAGGGTATGACTACGGCTAGTTGGTCCTCCCTGAATTTGAAAAAAATCCACCGGAAGGGGGCGCTGTAATCGCAATTTTTGTGCCATTTTCAATATTGTACGGACCAAAAGTATGTGAAGTTATGCATCGAATTGAATCAAATTTTTTGTGTATGTGTATGATTATGGCTAGTTGGTCCTTCCTGAATTTGTAAATAATCAGCCAGAAGGGGGCGCTGCAATCGCGGTTTTTGTGCCTTTTTCAATATTGTACCGACTAAAAGTATATGAAGTTATGCATCGAATTCAACCAAATTTTTTGTGTATGTGTATGACTACGGCTAGTTGGTCCTCCCTGAATTTGAGAAAAATCCGTCGGAAGGGGGCGCAGCAATCGCGATTTTTGTGCCATTTTCAATGTTGTACTGGCCAAAAGTATATGAAGTTATGCATCGAATTGAACCAAATTTTTTGTGTAAGTGTATGACTATGGCTAATTAGTCCTCCCTGAATTTGAAAAAAAATCAGCCGGTAGGGGACGCTGCAATCGCGTTTTTGTGCCATTTTCAGTATTGTACCGGCCAAAAGTACATCAAGTTATGCATCGAACTGAACCAAATTTTTTGTGTAAGTGTATGGCTATGGCTAGTTGGTCCTCCCTGAATTTGAAAAAAATTCACCGGAAGAAAGCGCTGCAATAGCCAATTTTATGCCATTTTCAATACTGCGATTAATACTGCGAATACTATACACCTAAAAGTGTATAAAGTTAGTCCTAGAACCGAACTTAATTTTTTGTATATGATTATTTTTTGGTAAGGCAAGTAGGTCCTCCCTGAATTTGAAAAAAAAATCTGCCTATCATTCCTATCATTCTATTGTCCATCGGCTCGTGCAGAGACAGAAATTCGTCTTTACTCCGATTAATTGATTGAAGCAGAAATTTAAGATGAAAACCAAAATTCGTATGGTATTGAATTAAAATTATTAAAACATTAAAATGAATAACTATTTTTTTTACATTAAAATGTACGTATGAGGTAGAAGAAAGTTTTGGGATTGGCACATCCAACTAGTTTTACATACAAACGAACCAGGTCGGAAATAGTCTCAATTGTTCTCAAGATGTGTAGGGCAGACAATATGATTTGTCAAATAACTAATAGCGATAATGAACTTATGCTAAAGTAATCTTTGGATATATACTTCTTGGTGGTTCTTAAGTTCGCTTCTTAACAACGCGAAAGTTTGACATATTTTCTGACTAATTCTTAATTGTATTTTGGTCTAATCAAGGAAGCCAATCATAGGAAACCTTGTCCTTTTGCTATCTCAAAAGTTCACGTGATAAAATCTCACAAAAGCTATTCGTTGTTGATTATTCTATGAATATTTAAAAACATCTGGCTTCGATTCTTCACAGAATATATTTTATCGTTTCAATTTTTTATAACGCTCACAGTTACAAAGATTAAAGCAATAGAATCAGTTTTTAGAATAACGAGAACAACATTTATTGAAAAAAATAGCTGGAATAATGAAAATTGCTTTTATCAAACAAATAGGTAGAATACTAAAAATGAAATGAGGGAAAAATGTGTTTTTATTCTGAAGTACGTGAAGTTAGTGAATGACGCTTGCAGATAATTAAAAAACAAGGAGATAATGTCGGCCATCTTTGGTCATATTTTTAATAGGAAGGAATCTCTGTTTGAAAAATGGAATTAAAGAGATTTACGGATTTAATTGTTGATAGAAAGCTGTTTTATCGCTCGGGCACGGGACATAATCTTTCGTTGATGTAGTTAGATGGGTAAAACGGTGGCAATCTTTGAGTTTGTATATTTAAAAGTGATATTACTATGTACTCACGGTATTTGGGGAAGGGGGGGGGTATTCTGGCGCTATGATTTTTATTTAATAGAATGTTTATTGCTGTTTTTTTTATCATTATTATTTTGTCAATATTGCGTCGTTAGAAAATACGAACTGGAAAACATTACTTTTGTAATTGTATTTTACTGAAAAAAAGAAGAAGAATAACCTGGTGAGGACACAGCCATTCGAAAAGGGATGGGAGGGGGGGGGGCGGTTCTGACGGACGCGGAAATTTATAGGGCGCCAATTTTATACTACCAACGTCATTTTTTGGCTTGTCACAAGTTTTGGGGAGAGGATTTTAAATACGTACTTGCACATACGAAATTTGTGGGATGAATGACATTTGATTAAGAATATACAAGTAATGTTTCGTGCTCTTGTGGGATAAGCTTTGAATATGCGTTGACAGATATTGATTCGGGAATGTCAAAATTCGAACTTCAAATAAAGGTGCTAACGAATGAAGATCAGTTTTATTTTTTTTGAACAAATCGCATTGTTAAAACGGTGTTGTTTTTATGGAGAATATTTCTGATCGTTTAGAAAAAAACTAGCAAAAGCCATGCTTTGTTTGGATTCGCGAAGCATTATTTTATAAAACAGATATTTGAAAGTAACAATATTTTTTTTATATTATTTTTGCATCTTTATTAAACAAAAACGTTATTTTATGTTTTGGCGCATTTAAATTTTTTATTTATGATGTAAGACTGGCATAATAAAATATTTTCGAAGCAAACTTTTGCAAAATATTTTTAAATTTTCAACTAAAAGCTCTTTTAAAGATGTTTTTACAATTTCCAGTAGCCACTGGTGTTTTTTAATTGTTTGAAATATGCATGTTTCCAATCTTTGTAATCAACATCCGATAATCTTTAATAGCTATTTTAGAATAATATATTTGAAGAGAGCTTGAAGAGAGTTACTTATTCAAAATCCTATTTTCTGGAAAAACATTTGAAATCTGCTTTCGTTGATACTATGAATTTTTAACTGTAAAACATTTTATTTTAATTTCTTCGTTTTTATTCATGAGAATTTTATTTATGAGAATTTTTGGTATTGTAAAATTTTTCGTAAGGAAAATTTCTATTGAATGCTTAATTTTGAAAGATTTTCACTCTCGACAACGTTACGTACGTTTTTAAGCCAACTGGTGTCTATATATCCTCAATATCTACGACTGCTTCATCTAATGTTAAACCTTGGGATTTATGAATTGTAACAGCAAAAGCTAACTACAGAAGAAATTCTTTCCTTGAGCAATTTATGCTTCCATTTTTCCAGAATTTAATTATTGGGGGAATCGGTACGCACCAATTCTTATAAGTTAAATTACTGCAGTATTCAAATTTATCCATGATTATTCGCGATATCTGGTCTGGTGGCTTGTGCTTTTCTTTAATACGTGCAACAAAGTCTAAAGTCCCGTTCACTAAACCTTTTTCGGTCCACAAATAAGAACGTAACATTACTTTAGATCCAAATGATAAAGTAAGAAATGGTTAAAGTCTATTTGTCGTTTCTGAATCGGCCAACTTTCCTTTAGTACATTTATAAAGAGCTTGAATCGAGCCAACAACTTCACACAGTTCTTTTAATTTTTCATTTATATAACAAATTTAACAATCAATTTTATTTGTTTACAATTATTTTGTTGCCAGTTTACAAAAAAAAAAAAAAAAAAAAAAAAAAGAAAAAAAAATCATAATACACTTCTTTTAAAATGTTTAAGTGTCATCTGTGCAAACGATTTTGCGGCATAATGAAAACATGTTTTATTTAATAAATTAATCATGATTCTATCTATAATCACTTACTCCATGATTTATACTTTTTTTTTCTGAAAATATACATGTTTCATTTTTTATTTATTTGCTAAAATGCGTCCGTATTGGAAATGCATGTAAAATAAATTAATTAAAATAATAATTTTTTTAACGTTTTACTGTAAAAAAATTATATTGTGCAAATCTACAGATCATGATTTATTTTTGTGTTTAATTTGAAGTTAAAATATTGAATAGTTTTTTTGTAAAGTGTACGACAAATTGTAATTTGAGTGGACTAGTAGAGGATTCGCTTCGCTCATCCTAATAATTTCTAAACCGTCAGAGATGGAGTCATTGTAACAGTTGCAAAAATGTTTTAAACTTTCTTATGCATCATATAAATATTAATTTACACTAAAATAATTATTTTTTAAATTGTTAAGAAACTACATATTTTATACAGTGTTCAGTAAGTTTCCTATAACTTTTATTTAGAAAAAGTTTTTATGTGTTTTAACAAGTAAATCAGCAAAAAAAAAAAAAAAAAAAAAAAAAAAAAAAAAAAAAAAAAAGTTCTACGGGCAAAATTTACTGAGTTATGATACTTATAAATTTTCAACGAGGAAAAATGCATTTTTAGTGCAAGAAAACGATAGTAATACGTGAAATGTAAAGTATCACAACTAACTAAGTTTTTGTCTTTCAAAAATTAAAATTTTAATTCTATGTTGATTTTAAAGGTGCAGGTTTATCTGAACTAAAATAGCGTCTATACTTATGTATCAAAATTATTCAAGATACCTTAATTAACGGCCCTATAATTAAGATGTCTGTTGACAGCATAGTCTCATCGATTAGATACGTTACAAAAATAACAGGTTGTTGAAACTGTTACCTTGTGAATGTGTGGAACGATGTAACCTGTTAACCAAAAATAACTATATTCCTCATCTCTAAATCAAATACCTTTTTCCCTTTTTGGATTTTTGGATTCTTGTATAACCCTGTTGAGATATAAGAAATTCTTGTCAAATGGTTGACGATTTTCCTCCCTTCTAATGCTGCCGCTTCCGGAAACTCTATTCGAAACGCTAACTTTGACCGTATTTTCTTAAAATGGTTGTATAAAAAAATAGATAACACCATTCGATTACATAGTTTCTGAATAAAAACACCTGCTAATCTTATACGTTTCCAAAAAAAAAAAAAAAAAAAAAAAAAAAAAAGAATTCAGAATTGCATTAGAAAGTAGCTCTTTTGGATTTGAAATATTTAATAAAATAATGTAGAAATATTTTCATAAATCTACTTTTATTATACAGCTTCAAAAATTACGATGTTTTTAATTTTCTTTTAAGCTATTGCATAGCTTTTATCGCGGGCTTTGAGCGCGGCGACCGAATCTAGAAATTCCATAACGAGAAAAAAACCTAACATTCCGGCTAAGTTTTTTCAGTTCGGCAGACTTCTCATTTATTCAATAAAAGAAAAAAAATTTTTTTATCGGTCATCACGCTCAAAAAGTGTAACTTGAATTAATATCAAAGAAAAAGAAAAAACTTAAATTAACAATAATAAAAAATAATAATAATTAAAAAAACTGTATAAAAAAAAAAAAAAAAATAGATAATTTTAATTGTATAAGTTGATAAAAAATGCTATGCAATAGCTTTACCGCGGCAGTCCTCGAGTACGTATTTTTTTTTCTTTTATTCTAAACCATATAAATTTTTAAACGAATCTTTACCTGAATGTTGGAAATCTAAGAATTTAAGTAATCATTAATGTTGCTAATGTGTATTTCTTGTTAAATACCGTAAAATGGGGTGAATCGGAACAGTGGGGGTAAATAGGAACGAAACTTCCCGGTCTTACAAATAAACTCATTATAAATATGCATGATGATATTTTTAGTTGTCAATTTTTTTTATAAGAAGTTAATAACATAAAGATTTGGGAAATTCAGTTTTGACATGTTGGCACCACAAGTGAGATATATAAAAAAAACTTCAAGAGGATCCCCAAAAACGTCATTTTTTCAACGTCTTCAAAACTTTGTATGTAACTACAGTATTTTTCGTATTCTAAACTTAAGAGAGGGTATTTTTTTTATTGATGATAGACCTGTAAACGATATGCTGTATTAAATTCTACTTATTTCTAAACTACATAATGAAAAAATGAAAAATGGCTTGTAACATCAGAGGTTTAAGATTTACGGGGTGAATCGGAACACGTTTTCTCTCATGGTTTATTTTTCTATACAGTAATAGTTTCATGTAATATATGAAAACATGTGTATGAAAATGGATTGTAACAATATTTTGTTCCTTCTAATTACTTGAAGAGATTAAGGGTGCCAAGAAATTACTTAGTTAAACAAAAAAGTCAACGCCCAATCCGACAGACATGGAACACACAATAAAAGAATTTAAAAATACCAAATTAGTTAGAAAAACTGCACAGAATTATTCTCTGAGATCCACAACATCACACAAACATCTCAAAATGAAAAACCAATTAAAATAGAGAGGGATGCAAACAGTACTAAGGGCTGAAGATGAGGGCGTATTAGAAGATCGTATTAATAAATAGCGATTGGGGCTACTCAATAGATTCACTTATCCAATGACCACTACTAAAGGATAAAACAGAACAGGGATGAATTTGTATTAAATTCAACTTCTGCAATTCGAATACAATTTCTTAAAATAAATTTTATTTTTTCTTGATTTCAAAGTTGTTTTCTAATTTTTAAAAAGGCATATCTTTATTTGTATATAAAATATAAGCTTGGTTTCACAGTAACTACGTGTTCCTATTCCTCCGTTATCATTATTACCTGTTTTTATTAACCCTATTAAAATTTGAATCAAAATAAATAAAGATTATAACATTTGTTCCGATTCACCCCTATTTGCGGGGGAACACCATTAAAATAATAAATAATATATATATAAACAGTAAAAATGTTTCGTTTTTGCTTAAAACGTAAAAAACAAAACAAGACCGAAGTTTCTAGTAGAAAAATTAAAAAATTAAAAAATCAGTTGTTGCTTTTTTTTAACGTTAAAGTTCAAAAGTGTTCCGATTCATGCCATTTTACGGTATACTGTAAAATCATCCGATAAATATATATGCAGTATTTTTTTAAGGTATCTTAATTATATGATAAAAAATTTAAATTTTTTAGAAATAGTAGAAATTGTGACGGGCCAGGCCTGTTTTCACTGATTTCTGTACGCGCCGGGCCTAAAAATGTAAAAATATTAACGGGCCGGGCCCGGACCGAACTTTTGAATTTTACAACGGACCTGGCCGGGCCTAAATAACTTTCTCACGGGCCGGGCCTGGAAATTCCGGCCCGTGCAGACTT
Organism: Maratus speculifer; assembly: GCA_964019185.1. Classification (NCBI taxonomy): domain Eukaryota; kingdom Metazoa; phylum Arthropoda; class Arachnida; order Araneae; family Salticidae; genus Maratus; species Maratus speculifer. Next base: position 135,357,592 of record OZ025291.1, read on the forward strand.
CTACTACGAACAATGACAATTTCTGTAATCGGGTTGCCATGCTTTTCCGTTTGAATGGGGTCATTTTTCAAATACCATAGTTCCATCATCGCTGCTGCGACATCCATCGCTGTTGCGACAGCTGACGGTTACTTTTGGAATTGACAAATAAAATCAGAAACAAATTTAAAGATACGCTTAAAAAGAAAGATTATGTTTAAAATGTCGCTGCCAGTCAGACTTTTCTAACGACATTGTAGACAAATATTCTTCCGTTAGTTTCAAGGTTTAAAAAACATCCGCTTGGAACAATTTTCAGAACTCAGAAATACACCCTATATTAAACTTTTATGTTTGTATAGTATGTTTTGGTTGACTTTTAGATATTTTAAATAATGATGGGTTTTAATTTTTTTTTTCTATTTTAATGCTCCATCGTGCATATTTTCATTTTATTTTTGAAATTTAAATTGTTTATTTTATTGGATTGCATTGTATTGGCAGCATTAAGTCATTTATTAAGTTACTTATAAATCTTCTAAAAAGTATCGAATAATAATTCATACAAAATAAATCGAAAAATTTCGGGCAGGCAAATTCGCATTTATGTTGCATCTTAAATGCAGGCCTATATTCATTTTGTGATTCCCAATGTGGCATCAAGGGAATATTGTCCGTAAATAAGATGTTTCAAATGTATAGTTTTAACTGATGGTCTAATTTTTACCTGAAATTTAATTTGAATGAAGGAAATTTAATCATTTTAAAATTTTTATTTTCCATGAGATTTACGAGTAAATATATAATTTAATCATGTTATTAAAATGTTAATTTGTTTTAAATTTTAATAGCATTCCTGCGAATGCTCAAGGGAAAAGGACAAATTATGCCATTTCTGCGTTATTGATGTCTCTTTCTTATTAAAATGGGAGGACGAGATTCTTTTCGCTTTGAAATCATTTGGACCATGGAGGAAAGAGCTAGATGGAGATGAAACATGCTGTAAAAATTGTTTGCAATGTAATGCGTGTTATCATTCAAATTAAAATGCCATGATTCGACCCCCCTCCCCTCGTAAAAAAAAAAAAAAAAAAAAAAAAAAAAATTACGTGGAACACGGACGGAATTCTTAGATATTAGCCATGTATTTTGTCTGTACATGAAAATGATCTGCATATATCTAAGCATTATAAAATAGCATTTCATTGTATTATGAATTAAAAACTGTACTATTAAAAATCCTCCCGCCCCTTTTTTTAATCATCGTATCAGCAACGAATTATTATGTAGTATTTCTCTAATGTAGAAATCACGGAGTAAGAAACAGAAGGAGAAACTTAATGTGCAAGACTCTTCGAAAATACAAAATGAAATTTTGGTAAATAAGGAGAACGCTGCGATACGTGCACTGTAAAAAAAAAAGGGTCGATCTACTAAAAAAAACTTTAGTGATCCTTGTAATTACTAAAAAATTTTTAGTAATCTTAGTCGGTTACTAGAAAATCTGTAAGAATTACTAGAAAAAAAGTTAGCAATGGATAGAGTTAATAGTTTTACATTTTTTAATAGCTATTACAAAAACGCACTTGGTGTGGCCTTGATAGCATAGTGGTTATAGTAACAGACTCCAGGATAAAAGGTACCGGGTTCGATACCGGACGAAGCCAAATACGTCCCGAATGCATGTAGTGTAAGTACTCGTTAATAAAGGCATTATGAAAATCCTGTAAGAGCAGGTAGCAATTTTTTGGTGCTGCCATCTATTGCGGTTTTGCCGAAAATCTATCACTTCAGAAGTTTGGATGCAGCTCGAAGGAAGCTCCTGTCCTTCGGTCGGCACGTAAAGGTTATTAAAAATAATTTTGGAGCTATTACTAAAATTTTCTTGGTGGCTCATACTAAACATTTTTAAGTTAGTTATACAAAAAATTCTTTTGTTCAGTTTACAAAAGAAATGCTTGTTTCACTTGCAAAAAAAAAAAGTTTGTAATGGTTTCTAAAAAATTCTGTGGAATACAAATTTACTAAAGAATTTTTAGTAACCTCTTGAAGTTTTTTTTTTACAGTGTGGTAGGCTGTTTTTTTGCAGACTTTCAATATGATTGTACGTCTAATATACATATGTTCGAATTAAAAGTTATTTTATTTTATTCGTTTATGTTTTATATTGATATGACAAAAAAAAAAAATTAAGATGGGATATAAGTGCTGTGTTTCTGGATGTAAAACAGGCTATAATAGTTAAAAAAAAAAAAAAAGGCGAATTGGAAAAAAAATTAAGTTTATTCCGTGCTCCACAAGTGAATGATGTTTTTTAGGCTTTAATATAAAGCTAAGCTATTTACTTGTTAGCCTCCGATGCTATTTCTTTCAGACAAGCCAAAAATGTCGATTCATCATCCCTGAATTTTCTACTGAGCCGATTTTGATAATTTTTTTTTTTAAATGAAAGCTATTTATTTGTATTGTGCCCATTTTAGCTATTTTTTGACTTATTTCCATTTTTATATTTTATTTTTAATTTTAAATGCTTTTTTACGATATTTCTTCAAATGGTGGCAACTCAGTTTAGCTTTTCTCTCGTTAATAAAAATGTATTTTCCATTATCAGAAGCTTGATCTCATCAGTGAACATGTCCACGCATTTAAAAGAAAAAAGTTAATTGTTTTCGTAAAATTTAATCACAATAAAAGGATTGCGTATAATTATGCACTAATTGAGGTAAAAAATATATTTATAATGTAAAGAAAATATAAGAAATAATAATAATAATAAGAAATAATATTAATAATGTAAATAAAATAACAGAAAATAATTAATGATAAAAATTAATGTCTAAAGAAAAATAAGAAAATTTTCAAATGACGAAAATGATGTCATTCAGCAACTAGATAAATGGGATTTACGATATTATTACGGACGCCTTTTTCATATTACTAATAACAGTAACTTTAAAAAAACATTTGAAGAGAAAATGACGTCACTATTTAAAACATTTTTACTCATAACGATATTACATTTCAATATTTCTTTTCATTATGGACACTGAGATTGAGATTTGACTTTCGGATGACTTCAGTTAGTGAAAATAATGTCATAGTAAAAATGAAATTAGTTTTTTTTTAGCCTCTGATGCTATTTCCTTCATACAAACTAAAAAGTGTCGTGTCAAAAATTGTGGCCCACTTTTACTTACCTATCATACGCAGTATAGGGTAAGTCTTGCAAACGCTTTGAAAATCGAAAAAATTTTTTTGACGGATTTACACGGTTTAAATACTGAAAATTCCGAAAAACATATTTTTAGAAAAAAAAATTGCCGTCCGTCTGTCTGTCTATTGGTCTGTAAACGCTCTATCTTACGAACAAATGGAGATAGAGACTTAAAATTTTCTATGTACTTTAGTAAGTAAGAATAGGACAAAGCCTATTTAATATCAGTAACCTCGATTATTCGGAACTATCTTTTTCGGACTCTCAAAAAATTCGTTCTGATGAAATATATATAAAAATTTTCGATTCTTTTTATTTTAACAAAAGGACGTAAAAGGCAATAAAACAACACAAACTTTGCATCAAGAACGAAATCGGTCGGATTAATAGTTGCCGAGATATTTGTAATCCTGTTTTCCACATTCTTCGATTTTTCACGACCCTGTATTTTCTTCAAATTTCAATTCAAAGATATGTTTTAATTGGAAATGAGACGCTTAATCTGACGCAGTAAACTGTTAGTTAATATGATTATTGTTTTTGGAGTTATAAGAATGTTTCTTTTACGCAATCCGGTACTACTTGTGTAGTTGGTATTTTACATAATTTGTCGAAATGGGTTCATCAGCAATTCATTAATGGAGCATTACTATGTATATTAAGAATATTTAAATATACTTTTAAATTTTCTTTTGGAATTGCAATGCATTTTATAAATTGTTTTCACATATTTTATTTTCACATATTATATAATGCATATCCATGATGGGTAAGTATTACGACGGCCCCCAACGACTAGTTTCGTAATCTGGCCGTTAAAACGAGACATTCATACAATTTTATTGTTAAAATGCATTTCCTTTTTCTCAGAGTCTATAAAAAAGCGTTTAAACTAAAGAAAAAATTCGTTTTTGATGAATCTAGTGAATGAAGAGGTAGCACGTCAAATTATATCTCCTTATTATTCCGCAATTCCAATGTCTCAGAGAGAAATTGATAATCAATTGGGTATTTCACATCGTTCTGTTTGCTATTATATTGATAAACACAAGAAAAATGAAGTTAGTTCATTGCATTCTAAACGGGGTCGCCCTTTTAAAAAATCTGTGTCGATTTTTTTTTTATTTTTTTTTTTTAATCGGAGGCGAAATTGAATTCTGCAATGGCAGAATCTACATTCAACTTGTAATTATATTTAAATTGAGAATTTTTTATTGCGTATAAATCTTAGTTTATATGTTTTTTAAGTGTTATGTGGAATAATAAAGCATAGACTTTGTTTTGTGTCTAAATCCAAACTTATTTAATGTGTAAAAGACGTGTACATTCTACAAAACATTAATTAGCCAAATAATTTTTAAATACATTTTTATAGCATTTGTAAGCTGTATTTATTACTTCTTTATCCACTCTCTATGGATTAATTAATATTATACAAATTTATTGGTCCATAAAATCAGTGTTGAATTCAGACCCTTTTCTCCGGGAGGGACAGTGGCTCCAGGAAGGGAGACATTATAGAGTCCCGGGGGGGGGGGGATTGTACTTTTGGACCATTGAAAACACAAAATTTAAAATTTTCCGGGGGGGATTTCATTGCTCAGGTGGGTATCCCCCCGGGCCACCCCCTTAATTTAACACTGCATAAAATATAAAACTGTTTCGATTTCAAAAATATGCATTAAAATACTTAATTGCTATAAAGGACGTCAAATACTAATCAAAACATTAAAAGATCTTAATAATTTTTACATGTTTCGATTGAATTTACTCAATCATCATCAGAAAAACAAAATACATATAAACACAAAGATGGAAAATGACAATAAACTATTACCTAATTACTATTTAACTATTACCTAAGTAATATTAATAATTTATTGTCATTTTCCATTTTTGTGTTTATTTTTTTAGTTTTTCTGATGATGATTGAGTAAATTCAATCGAAACATACAAAAATTATTAAGATCTTTTAATGTTTTTATTAGTATTTGACGTCCTTTACAGCAATTAAGTATTTTAATGCATATTTTTGAAATGTTTAATGGACGTATAAGAAAACTTCTATTTATAATTAATGTTTCGATTTCATCTCGCCAACGGAAGTTTCCGATTCCTTTTTCTAGAAATTTTACACAAGCTTTAATACATATCTTGAAATACAGCTGTTGCGTAAACCGTAAAAAAATGCAGCATAACAGCGCCACCTTTTGAGCGATTTACACCAAAAACTGATCAGCATCAGTTTATATCAGGGACTACCTATCAGACTATACTATATACATTTTTATTACAATCCGTGCATTAGTTGTTGAGATATAACTATTGCGTAAATCGTAAAAAATGCAGCATAGCAGCGCCACCTGTTGAGCGATTTACGCCAAAAACTGATCAGCATCAGTTTATATCAGGGACTACCTATCAAACTAGAAGATGGGGATTTAAAAGCTAAAATTCCTGAATGAGCTAAGAATCATTTTGATTAATAGATTTATTTTTACTGCACAGTCACAAATAAAAGATAGAAACAAAGTAAAAAAGAAAAAAAAAGAAAACAATGTTTAAATTATTTTAAATGTGTAATCTGGAGATCCTATACTTTACATAATTTTTTCCCTCCAAATATTTAGAATAAAAATTTGCTTTAATTCTACATGCACTAATTGCATAACTATCCAAACTTATGAATTATTAAACTGTTCAAAGGTTATAAAAACTATACGCGAAATTAAAATTTACTCCAAAATATTTAATCAATACTTAATTTCTAAAAATCATAAGTCTATTTCTTTGCGATATTCAACTTATTTACAACAGTCATTTTAATTCGCGATATTCAATGTTTTTAAAGGGCTTCTTGCTTTTTGGTTTTTCTCAGAATGATTTCGTGTTTTAAATGGCTTAAAAAAGGAAATGAAGAATCAGGTACCTAAAAAAAAAAAAAAAAAAAAAAAAATATATATATATATATATATATATGTTGTGAAGAAAACTTCAATTAACCAGATTTTCATTTCTACAACTTTCTAAAAATTCAGAATTTTCGTATTTTTTTTTTTTTTTTTAAATATGAACATTTTCCCCATAGATAAGCATTGCAGAAGCATCGATCGACAGCCCACTATCTACGGTGTCGCCCCCTTTCGTTGAAAAATCCGCATGACAAAATTTTAACATTATTTCCCCTCCTGTTTCTTACTCCGTGGTAGAAATACATTTATTTTTGCGTACGTGTTTATTTTCACAACATCGCTGCATTGATGAAGGAAACGTTATTTTTGAAAGAAAAAAATTTATACCAGTCGCATGGCAACAACAACTGCATAGCAACAAACGATGTTATGTTTACATTTTCATTATTCTTTTTAAGTGTTCTTTTCGTGAGTCTTGTGAAATGTGTTACTAAATGTTTTGTGTTTTTTAATGCATTAATTATATAATAATACGCAAACATTCGCCATAATGGAATACCTGAATAGCCTATCTGAAGAAAATATTCATTCTGGATTAGAAGTAGAAGATGAGGGATCAGAAGTAGCTCTGAGTGTTATTTGGCAAGGCAACAAATTGGGTGCTGCTTACTATGAATTTGACACTGAACATCTTTATTTGATGTCTGACCAGCTAGAAACGGCTCCTTCATTCATGTTACTTAGACACTTGCTAAAGCAGGTTCAACCCCATTATATCATAACAAGTAACAAGGCAGACGAAAAAGTGATAAAGATTTTGAATGAAGCGTATAAAAACAATGCCTCTGAGACTTCTTCTGCTTCGTATGAAATGTCCCTGAAACCAGGTCAAGTCCATTTGTTGCCGAGTATTGATTTTGTTTACGAAAGCTGTCGCCATCACCTGCAAAACCTGAATCTTCCCACGATGCCATCCAATATGAATGATGCGGAGAAGAGGATTTATTTTTCGAGCCTGGTTGACTTCAAGAGTGCCTGCATGGTGAAAGCTGCTGGAGGACTCCTGAAGTTTGTAAGGAAAAAAAGTTTGTCAGAATCCTTGAATATTCTGGGAATTTGCAGTTTTAAATTGCAAGATTTTGTACATGTGGATGAAAACACATACAAAGTTTTACAGATTTTTCAAAGTGAACGGCATCCATCTGTTTACAAAGGATCAGCTGGATTCAAAGAAGGACTCAGTCTCTATGGTATCTGCAACAAATGTAAATCCAGAATAGGGAAAAAAGAATTAAAGCGTTGGTTTCTCCTGCCTACCAACTGTGTGAAGGTGATCGACGAACGGCAAATGGCCGTCCAGTACTTCCTGCAGAGCAATAATTGCGAAGTTCTCGATGCCCTCCAGAACAGCCTGAAGCACATCCACTACGTGCCCAAAATATTTAGTCGCATGAAATCTGCTCAGGCATCTATGAATGACTGGAAAGCATTATACAAGACATCCTACCATGCAATGCTTATTGGAGAAATGTGCCGCTCTCATGCATCTGCTCTGAGTATTTTCCAAGAGATTGCTGCTGCTTTTTCATCTGATCTATTTCGGGTTGCCAACTTGCTGGATAAAGTTATAGATTTTCAAGAGTATGCAAGGCATAATCATTTTGCAGTGAAACCTGGTGTAGATAGTGAATTAGATAAAATGAAGCACCTGTACAGTGGCCTACCTGATTTTATGACTCAAGTGGCTCACCAAGAGCTCCAGGAACTGACGGGGAACATTACCCAGTGCAGTGTGATCTATCTGCCTCAGCTGGGTTACCTTCTGACGATACCCATGACAGAAGAAATGAAAGCGACAAAAGACTACAGCATGTTTAATCTACGCTTTATGTTTGTGCTGAATGATACAGTTCACTACAAAAGTGCTAGAACAAGAAAGTTAGATTCTATACTTGGAGACACACTATGTGACATTTATGACAAAGAGACCAAGATCATGCACAAGCTTCAAAACATGGTGCTGGAGATGAAGGATGTATTCTTTACTGCCATGGATCTCTTGTCCAAACTTGATTGTTTAATATCTCTGGCTGTTGTATCGAAAGAATTTTGCTGGACTCGACCTGAAATGGTTGTGGAAGGCGCCTTTGAAATATTAAAAGCGAGGCATCCATTGCAAGAGCTTTGTGTTCCTGCATTTGTGCCCAATGACGTCTTCAGCGGAGGCGACACATCCAAAATTAAAATCGTCACAGGTCCCAATTCCAGTGGAAAAAGCACTTATTTGAAACAAGTCGCTCTGATCGCATTCCTGGCCCACATTGGCTGTTTTGTTCCTGCCCAGCAAGGATCTAGGGTCCCTCTCCTCGACTCCCTCTTCTCGTGTATCGAGACCGTCGAATCCATCTCCATCAGCCTCTCCTCTTTCCTCTTCAGCCTCAACGAGCTATCGAAGTGCCTGAACTACTCCTCACCGAATTCTTTAGTGGTCATCGACGAATTTGGCAAGCACACAGAAGGGGCGAGCGGTTTAGCTCTTGCAGCATCCACTTTGCAGTTCTGGATCCAGAAAGGACCTGCGTCTCCTCATGTGTTCTTTGCGACCCACTACCTCGCCATTTCCAGCTACATACCTGAGAGTCCCTTCATCTCTTTTCAGACCATCGATATGAGTGAAGGTGAAGAAGAACTGGAATTCTTCTATCAGTTGGTGGACGGTACAGCCACTTCTAGTTATGCCGCCCACACGGCACTCAGAGCAGGCTTGTCGGAAAGGCTGGTGCAGAGAAGTCTACAGATCACCCATGCATTGAAAGAAAATGCAGCCGTTTCCCTGCCAGAGGATGATACCTTTCAGATGAAGAAACTCAACAAGTGCCTCTCCATTTACGATGCTTTTGCCGAACTCGATATCAACTCGGATGACAACATTGGAGCATTTCTGAAATTTGTGAAAGAACTCTCTAATGTCTAAGATTACATTATACATTATATTTCACGTATAATCTAATGTGTGTACAAGAAGTGTGTTGTTGAATTTCTCTGTTGATGTGTCTTTCAAGTTTCAAAATAAAATTTCTATTTCCAAAAAAAAAAAAAAAAAAAAAAAAAATAATAATAATAATAATAAAAACAAGTTGAATGTAGATTCTGCCATTGCAGAATTCAGTTTCACCTCCGATAAAAAAAAAAAAAAGATAGAGGTTTTTTTAAAAGGGCGACCCCGTTTAGAATGCAATGAACCAACTTAATTTTTCTTGTGTTTATCAATATAATAGCAAACAGAACGGCGTGAAATACCCAATTGATTAGCAATTTCTCTCTGAGACATTGGAATTGCGGAATAATAAAGAGATACAATTTGACGTGCTACTTCTTCATTGACTAGATTCATCAAAAACGGATGTTTTCTTTAGTTTAAACGCTTTTTTTTTATAGACTGAGTAAAAGGAAATGCATTTTAACAATAAAATTGTATGAATGTCTCGTTTTAACGGCCAAATTACGAAACTAGTCGTTGGGGGCCGTCGTAATACTTACCCATCATGGATATGCATTATATAATATGTGAAAATAAAACATGTGAAAACAATTTATAAAATGCATTGCAATTCCAAAAGAAAATTTAAACGTATATTTAAATATTCTTAATATACATAGTAATGCTCCATTAATGAATTGCTGATGAACTCATTTCGACAAATTATGTAAAATACCAACTACACAAGTAGTACCGGATTGCGTAAAAGAAACATCCTTATAACTCCAAAAACAATAATCATATTAACTAACAGTTTACTGCGTCAGATTAAGCGTCTCATTTCCAATTAAAACATATCTTTGAATTGACATTTGAAGAAAATACAGGGTCATGAAAAATCGAAGAATGTGGAAAACAGGATTACAAATATCTCGGCAACTATTAATCCGACTGACTTCGTTCTTGATTCAAAATTTGTGTTATTTTATTGCCTTTTACGTCCTTTCCTTTAAAAAAAAAAAAAAAAAAAAAAAATCGAAAATTTTTATATTTTTTGAGAGTCCGAAATTTTTTTTTTCGGATAATCGAGGATACTGATATTAAATAGGCTTCGTCCTTTTCTTACTTACTAAGTACATACAAAATTTTAAGTCTCTATCTCCATTTGTTCGTAAGATGAAGCGTTTACAGACAGACAGACGGACGGCAATTTTTATTTTCTAAAAATATGTTTTTCGGAATCTCCAATACCTGAAACGTGTAAATCCGTCAAAAAAATTTTTTTTTCGATTTTCAAAACGATTGCAAGATTTACCCTATACTACGTATGATAGGTAAGTAAAAGTGAGCCACAATTTTTGACACGACACTTTTTAGCTTGTCTGAAAGAAATAGCATCGGAGGCTAAAATAATAATAATAATAATAAAATAAATAAATAAAATTAAAAAAAAATGTATTTCTACATTAGAGAAATACTACATATTTGCGTATGATTGAATAATTAACGCATTAAAAAACACATAATATTTAATATCACATTTCACAAGACTCACAAAAAGAACACTTAAAAAGAATAATGAAAATGTAAACATAACATCGTTTGTTTGCTATGCAGTTGTTGTTGCCATGTGGCTGGTATAAATTCTTTTATTTCAAAAATAATGTTTCCTTCATCAATGGAGCGATGATGGGAAAATAAACACGCGCTCAAAAATAAATGTATTTTTACACTAGAGAAATATTACAATTACAATGCAAATCCATAAAAAAACAAAGTCGAAAAATTTCCCAATTCTGACGCTTTTTCTTTGTTGTTATTAGTTGCTTCGTTAAGTAGCTTTGAAATAGACCAAATAAAAAGTAACTAGACAGAGCTCACATAAATATATAAAGTTCTAAGTTCTCAATTAAATTTTAATTCAGTAATCTATATACATAAAAGAAAGTCTGGATTTCGTATTAATCACCCCACAAAAAAATCTATCGAACCTAAAATCTTGAAAATTGGGGTAAAAATACTCTTTATAGCATTGAGTGCCGCTAAGAAAGGATCATTGAAAATTCCACCTCTAAGGAGGGGGGGGGGGGGTAAAAAAAAGAACGAACTTTTAAAAAATTCCTTAAAAATCGGATTTTGTAGTTATTTTTGAACTGATAACATATTTTTATATGCTGAATGGAATGGTACTTAGTTCGTGAGATATTTTATATTTTTCTAATTTGGCGAAGTCATTGGCGCCAGAATTTGAAATTCTCAAATGCTAATTTCTAAAAATTTATCTGTTATTATAGAAAGAGAAAAAATTCAAATTGAACAACTTTTTAATCAATTCTTCTGGTTAAATAATTAAAACAATTACGTCAGTCAGGAAAAAAATTACAAACGCCTCAAAAAAAAAAAAAAAAAACATATATATTTTGGTACTATCAGGTTATCCCGTCGACCAAAATTCTATCGCTAAATTATAGGATTAAATGCCAATAATGGAAGATTGTAATGTCGATTCAATGACTACGAATCAATACGATACACGTGTTTAAAACGTCATTGAGTGATTTTTATTTTGACCTTTTATTTGTATTTTTATTGATATTCTACTAATTATTTGTTTGTTATTTAAAATAAAAATTATGTCAATATGTATAATTTGGCTATTAATTTGGCGATTTGTATAATTTGGCGAAATTGGTCGACGGGATAACAGAGTAGTACCTATATTTTTTACTATGAAAAAATTTAGTATCGCGACATTTATTTCAACCCTAACCGTGCAAAGAACATTTATTGCAAACCGTGCCAGATATTAGCATTTTCTGTTTATTGAACGTGACTAATATTCACGTTCTAATTCACGTTCTAAAAAATACTAATAGAACATATTCGCTGAATATGTTCTATTAGTATTTTTTATTCGTAATCATGCAAAACTTAATTTATTTTTTGAATAGAAATTTTTTAATAATTATAACTTTCATTTATTGATATTACTCACATAGATTTTACTATTTGACAGTTATTTGATGACAAGGAAGCTATAATAAAATTATTTCAGAACTTAGGAATTATGCGTATAAACACGCTTTGTTCAAAAAACCATGAAAGACATTCAAAATATGAAATGTTGGCACAAATGTCATAAACGCACCACATTGGCACGATTACAACAAAATGGCGTTTTTATGCCTCCCATGGTAACCCGGCTATTGTTGTTATTCATTAATAAGCTGTTTATTTACATTTATTCTTTTTTAAAATAATATAAATTGTTTTGTTCTATAGTTATTAACTAAATTATATTTATCTATTATTATTTCCTTTTTTAAATAATAGAAAATGATTTAAAAATATATATGTAACAGCTATTTGAAAACGAAGTTTTCGCTAAAAAAAGAAAAAAATCGCGTCAATGTGGTGCATATATGACATCTGTGCCAAACTGTTTATTGCAATGAGAGATATTACATACGCCGTGCTAAGAGACATTAAGAATTTAAAGCATGCAGTTTAAATTCAATTGACTGAATTTTATTACTTGCAAAATATTAGCCTCCGATGCTATTTCTTTCAGACAGGCTAAAAAGTGTCGTGTCAAAAATTGTGGCCCACTTTTTCATAAATCTGGCCGTTAAAACGAGACATTCATACAATCTATATATTTAAAAGACCTGCCTGTTTTTTTAGTCATCAGCCCTGAATTTTCTACTCAACCGATTTTGATAATTATTTTTTTTTAATGAAAGCTATTTATTTGTAGTTGTGCCCATTTTAGCTATTTTTTAATTTATTTCCATTTTTATATTTTATTTTTAATTTTAAATGCTTTTTACGATATTTCTTTAAAATGGTGGTAACTCAGTTTAGCTTTTCTCTCGATAATAAAAATTTATTTTCCATTATCACTTTCCACCAGTCAGAAGCTTTATTTCATCAGTGACCATGTTCTCGCATTTAAAAGAAAAAAGTTAATTGTTTTCGTAAAATTTAACCACAATAAAATGATTGCGTATAATTATGCACTAATGGTAAAAAACTTTTAAAAAACATTTGAAGAGAAAATGACGTCACTATTTAAAACATCGCATTTTTACTCATAACGATATTACATTTCAATATTCCTTTTCATTATAGATTGAGATTTTACTTTCAGATGACTTCAGTTATTGAAAATAATGTCATAATAAAAATAAAATGAGTTTTTTTTTTTTTTTTTTAATAAAACTATTTTTCTGTGAGTGCATATAAAATAAAATTTCTGGATTTCGCCGGCCCTCAGATTGCAATTTTAACTGAAGATGTGTGAATATTTGCATGGAAAATTGTAACTGGCAAACTTGACATTAAGTTTGGAAATATATTTATTATATATTGATTCAATAATGTGATTACTTTTGCTTTTTTAAAAACCAAATCGATCGGGTCTTTTAAACATTTCATTCGTCGAATTCCACGGGATTGCACTCGTTTTATTGTTAAAACGCATTTCCTTTTTCTCAGAGTCTATAAAAAAGCGTTTAAACTAAAGAAAAAATCCGCTTTTGATGAATCTAGTCAAGAAGTAGCACGTCAAATTGTATTTCTTTATTATTCCGCAATTCCAATGTCTCAGGGAGAAATTGCTAATCAATTGGGTATTTCACGACGTTCTGTTTGCTATTATATTGATAAACACAATTAAAATGAAGTTAGTTCATTTCATTCTAAACGAGGTCGCCCTTCTAAAAGACCTCCATCGATTTTTTTTTTCTTAATCGGAGGCGAAATTGAATTCTGCAATGGCAGAATCTACGTTCAACTTGTCTCTTTTCTTTTTTTTTAAATGACAAAAATTGTTTTGTTCTATATAGTCATTGTATAAAGTACCGTTAATTTCTTTTTATTTCTTTTTCAAATAATAGAAAATAGTTTTTAAATATGTGTGTAACTGGTATTCAAAAATGAAGTTTTCAACAAATTGTTATAAAAAACATCGCGCCAAACCAACACTTACACCAATAGTGTAATAGCGTCGGTGTTGGCCAAACCCGGTGCATATATGACATATGTGCCAAATATTTCATTTAACCTGACTATTGCTGTTTATTTATTAAGGAATTTTTTCATTTTATTTTTTATAATGACATAAATTGTTTTACTCTACATAGCTGTTGTATGAAATGTCGTTTATTTGTTATTTCTTTTTACAAATAATAGGAAATAATTTAAAAACATATGTACAACTGATATTTAAAAATAAAGTTTTCGCCAAGTTCTTATAAAAATCATCGCACCATACCGAATGCGCATGTGATTTCTGTGCCAAATATTTCATTTAATCATCAAACGTTTCTGTTTCTAATTTACGTTCAAATAAACATTTATTCTACGATAACTTCAATAGGGAAGAGTTCTATATACTGTTCTGTTTTTTTTTGGCGAACTTTTTTTTGACATTAAATGAATCAACGTGGTTGCCTTTGAGGATGCTTTATTTACTACTGGAATGGAATTTTTAAAAATGGACTGGAATGCAATTAACCTAACTGGAATGGAAGTAATCTTTTGTTTTTTGCATATCTAAAATGTATATACATAAAAATATTTATATAGACATCGTATAATTTTTTTAACATATGGCATATATAACGCTTATTAAATAAATATATTTTTATAAATTATTTAAAAATCATGTTTTGCACCATCTTGAGAAATCTGATAAGTTGCTAAATGTCTTTTTGTCGCCAATTGCGCCAGCCACAACAGGATATGGAACTCTTCCGCTTGAATTGAAAATTAGGTTGACAACTTACCTATCCGGCTTCATAAAGAAAACAAACACAAAAGATTCATTCACATGAACGGGAAAAAAATATTGAACCACGAAGACAATAATTCGCAAAGCACTCCAACAATGAATGGACATGAACAATTTTCTTATGACGTTATAGTATGTAAATTGTAGGTGCTTATGTTTCTTTTACGTCATATTTATGTTACATTTATGTCATATTTATGAAATCAGACACAAAATTAATAAATACAAAAATATACATATTTATTTTTTAATTATTAAATAATGAAAAAAATATGCTTGATTGTCAAATTAAAAAAAATTTATAATATGAAAAAATTAGTTAAATTATGTTTAATTTCGATAATTTATGAACAAATCTCAGTTTAAACCTATGAAATTTCACTCATTTTTCGCAGCTACGGAAATTAAATGAGAGTTGTCAAAAGAGACGAAATATATAACAAAAAAAAAAAAAAAAAAAAAAAAAAAATGTATGAAATGCTATTAAGACCACAAAGAGTTCTTGATTCCTCTATAAGAATCTATGAATTTAGGGAAGGATTCACTAACTATATAAATTTAAGAATGGAAATAACATAATGCATTGCTTAGCATATGTTTAGTGGAGACCATATTGGTCTCCAGAGGCGTCTAGTTTAAAATAAAAATTATGCAAATATGTATAATTTGGCGATTTGTAAAATTTGGCGAAATTGGTCGATGGGATAATCAAGTGGTATCATCTGTCTTACCCGGAAAGATTTTCAATTTCCTGCGAATTCATAGACATAAATTAAAATTTGTCTAATCGTGAATATTGTCTATTAAGGAAAATTTTCTCGGTCCCAATCGCTTCCGCCTTTAGACAGAGTTTACTTTTTTTTCTTTTTTTTAACTTTAAGTAACTTAATATTATTGATTTTAAAAAAATGGTAGGTTCTCAAAAGTTATATCTTTTAAATGTTCTTTTTTTGAAAATATTTTTTTCAAATGTTTCATTTCATTTTTTGCCAAATATTATGCTTGGCGACAATGGTGTTGGCAAAACGGAAAATTTCAAAACAGTTACTGATTTTATTTCAAATGCAGAGAAGAAAAATTGGTAAAACGAAAACATTTAATTTCAATAAAAATCAATGTTTGTACGGCTTTTAAAAAAGTTTATTTTCAAAAGGTTTAAATTTGAATGTGGTGCTTTGTCGTTTTCTCCTGGATAAAAAGAAAAAAATGGGTACTTTTATGTTAGCCGTGTGCAAAAATCGCAAACCAAATAATAACTAGAGTACATCTAAAATTTGTCTAATCGTGAATATTGTCTATTAAGGAAAATTTTCTCGGTCCCAATCGCTTCCGCCTTTAGACAGAGTTTACTTTTTTTTCTTTTTTTTAACTTTAAGTAACTTAATATTATTGATTTTAAAAAAATGGTAGGTTCTCAAAAGTTATATCTTTTAAATGTTCTTTTTTTGAAAATATTTTTTTCAAATGTTTCATTTCATTTTTTGCCAAATATTATGCTTGGCGACAATGGTGTTGGCAAAACGGAAAATTTCAAAACAGTTACTGATTTTATTTCAAATGCAGAGAAGAAAAATTGGTAAAACGAAAACATTTAATTTCAATAAAAATCAATGTTTGTACGGCTTTTAAAAAAGTTTATTTTCAAAAGGTTTAAATTTGAATGTGGTGCTTTGTCGTTTTCTCCTGGATAAAAAGAAAAAAATGGGTACTTTTATGTTAGCCGTGTGCAAAAATCGCAAACCAAATAATAACTAGAGTACATCAGAATGGAATTTTGTAGAACTTACACTGTTACATAGTAAATATAATTTATAAATGGTTTAATTAAAAAAACCATCGTTCTACGATGCTCAGTAAAGGCTAGGGGAATTCTGAAATTAAGTTCATCCGATTATGAAATATTTAAAGTTTTATTGAATGAATTTTAAGGACAGTTGCACAGTTAGATATAATTCAGAAATTTTTTCAGTATTTATTATATCATTCTAAATTGTTGAGTTTCGGAGCTATGTGGAAAAGTTATCAGTGGTATAGTAAAGAAAATTAAAGAATATACAGAAGATATTCGCTACAAACAGAGGATATACATTAAAGACTATATATGATGTAGTTATGAAAATTGTGCAAAATTTTTTAAAAAGAAAAAAAAAAAAGAAAAAAAAAAGAAGAAGTGATGTGGCATATGCCTACCCTTAAATCCCTCCAGATTTCTATAATAAGTTTAAAGTGATTACGTAAGCTATTTTTAACTATCTCAATACATATATAATGCAAAGAGAAATTTCATTCCGGCCATTTATAACTCGAGTTCTGCTGAAAAGATGTTGAGGGACTTACATTGTTAGTTTGATAATTTTTCAGAAATGATATTAGTATGAAACATAACATCCTACGTTGCTTGGTTAAAAAATAATTATGAAGAACGTTCTAAATCAGATAAACCCAATTATGAGAGGCTGACTTTTTTCAAAGGTTCTTCCACTGAATGAATTTATGGGTCATTCTCACTGAATAGGAAAAAACAAAGTCCCACTTGATTCTATAATTTAAAAAAAACTATTTTTACCAATAATGTTTATTTTTACTAAAAGCTGTACCATCTAAGCTTTGCCATCTACTACTCATATTATTTACTTAAAAAATAATTCTAAACAATATAAAATAAAATAAAATATATGTAAAATATCATTCCCCTGGCTGTCCCCAACCCCAGAATTAGACTTTGAACCCAATAAATATTTATTAAATTTTGATTTATTAAAATTGTAATTATTAATATATTATCTCAATTTGTTCCTTTATAAGAGGAGTACATATGTAGAGATATACTATAATGCAATTCTGTGAAAAAACACAATGAAGTATGTCCATGAATTTGGGCGTCATTCCCCTGCACTTACAAAAATAGTTCTAAAAAACACCAATAGATGCTGCTGCATTAAAATTTGGCATTGATCCAATTTTAACTACTTGCTTGGAAGAGATACCTTAAAAGTTTGCAGTCTGTAGCCATTTTGTTTGTGAATGCAGGTGTTGAAAAGTGGAGTTCCAAAACGAATATCTTTATTAGCCATCATCACCCTGGATCATTTTTTTCTGGATCAACTAAAGGTAAGCTTTTTTTTATTTTGTTTTATATTTTTAATACAAGTTTTTTAATATGTGTAATTATTTTTAAATTTTTTTATTCCCCCATGTGGTTCTAAGATAGATATTACTAACAAAACATCATTCCCCTAGCATCATTCCCCTGCCTGTTCTTAAAACAGGGAAATGACTTTAGATAGGGTAATGATGAAATTAGAAATGTTATTAAGATATTGGTTGTAAACATTATAAATACATTAATAAAGAAACTAAATATTGTTAAAATGGAAAATATTCAAACTTTTTAGTATTGTTAACTATAAATGTGATTTTTATGAAAATTGAAATACTTTAGTTTTAGGTAATCTTTAAATGTAAACGCTACATTTTTTATCTATTAGTTTGTTACAATTTAGGAAATTTTAAAAAGAAAACAAAAATGTTTAATTTAGTTATTAGTACCCAAATATTTCATAAAATTTGACAATATTTTGCATTAATTTGAAACAGTATGTAATTATTTACTACTATTGTTACTTAATTTCAATTGGAAACTTTTTTATTAGTTGTTTTTCAAGGAAAATTCAATGTAATTTATCTTAAATCTATATTTTTCAATTTTCATAATTAAAAAAGAAATTAATGTTTAAGATTTTTATTTTAAATGTCTGATTAAATTTAGACACTTCATTAAATTTGAATGTATCTCATTTATTTTTAACAGGGATGCCACTTCACATTCATTTTAGTGAGAATTATAGCTTCAAATATGATCAAGAAATACATTCTTATCACTGTGGGCGGTCTCGTCAACAAGTGACCTTACATACTTTTGTGGCTTATTACAGATCAGAAGATAATGCAGACTTGGAGATTCAACCCATTTGTAATTCTAACAAAATGCCTTCAACATGATCCAGCTGCTATTTCGGCACATATGTGCCCTGTTTTGAAATATTTATTCTTAAAATTACCTTTAGTTTATAATTTATATTTTTATAATGACGGCCCTTCCATTGAATATCGCAATAAGAATATTTTCTTAATATTTCTACCACTTTGCCTGAAGTATTTCCTCATCTGCAAAGAATTTGTAGGAACTATTCTGAATGTGGACATGGAAAGGGAGCCCCTGATTGTTTAGGTGGCACGTTAAGAGAACTGCTAATAGAATTGTTGCCCAACGGATAGAAATAGCCGATATTACTACATTTGTGAAAACACTAACATTGCAAGGGCATCAAAATAATAGCAATTGATAAAGAAATCATGGAAAATGAATTGAAAAATAATGGCATAAAATTTAAAGGAACAATGAAAGTTCATCAAGTTAACTGGTATTGATCTGATTCAACTCTAGAATTTCATCATGTAAGTTGTGTTGAATGCAGAGTGGCAAAAGCTAAATATTGCAAAAATTTTGAAATAGGGAGAATCTGATTGAAAAATGAGCGTGAAAATATTCTACAAGACACGCTAACGTGTAATGATAAAAAAAAAAAAAGCTTGTTTGGCATAGGAGATTGGGTGCTAGTGCACTATGATGGCCAACTTTACCCAGGTGAAATATTAAGATTATTATCTGGGGAAGTTGAAATAAATGCCATGGCATACACTGGTGTACCAGGACGTTTTAAATGGCCAAGAGACTTGGATATTCATTTTTATCCCGTTGAAGGCATTGAGAGAAAGGTTGATAAGCCTGAACCATGTGACAGAGCAATATATTTTTCTTTCCCAAATGAAAGTTTTTAAACAAAATGTTTTCATTAGTGTAATTTAGTATTATTAAAAATTCATTAATGTAAAAACTACGTACAGTAATTTAAATAATTTTGTATATTGCTTTGATTAAAAATATTCATTGATATGAATTTTTATATCATTAATGGTTGACTGCAGTGCTTTATAGATTATTGTATCGTTCCCCTGGCAGGTAAGTCATTCCTCTGTTTCAAAATATCATTCCCCTGCTCTCTACCATCATTCCCCAGGAAATTGTTTTTTTTTAAATTATAAATAAAATACTAAATTTTAGGAATTATGAACGATGGTTGATAATTCTAATACAAATTCACTTTTTAAAGGTATATATGAAGAAAAAAGTAATTTATTTTATAGTTTATAAATTTGTATTTTGCAACTTCCAAATTACCCTGTTTATGGAGAATGACCCTTACTATACGGGTTGTAAACTGTTATTTAGATTATTTTTAGAGAAGATTAGGTCCATTTTTCAGTTAAAAGATTTTGCTTAGTGGATTTCGGTGGTACTTGATCGGTTAGTTAATTTTTCAGGGAATGTTTCAGTATAAAACGCATATTATTTGCTTGATGTTTATAGGTCATCAGGTTGCTTGATTTATAGAATTATAGCTGAAAGTTCTAGAATCAGGCAAAATCAATTTCTTGAATAATTAGCTTTTTCAAAAAAACCAATTACATTTTGACGGGGTTTGCATTAATAATTTTACATGAACGTTTTTAGTATATCACGTATTGTTCTATCGTTTTTTGCTGAATCCTACAACAAATGATTAACTGAAGAAGTTTGTCCTTAACAGCCTAAATTTTGCATGACTCAATAAAGGAACAATGGCGTAATAATTTTCATATTGTTTTCTGCTATTCGATTGAATATTCTAAGTAAATGTGCATAATGCTTTAAAACACATGATCCAATTCGCAGATGTATTTTATTTGATTCCAAATTTCTTTAAAAAACCTGACCAGCGTAGCGGGCGAAGACTGCTACTAATACATAAAAATTTCAAATAGAGAGGAAGGAAGGTTCTACTTCGGGTGGGGGGGGGGGGGCAGGAAAAGATAGTTGGAATTCTGAGGGGCCTGTGATGTAACACATATTCTATTTATATATTTCTATTAATTTTTCAAATGTGAGTCCCACCCCGCTCTTTTAAAATTTAATTTTAAAAGAAAAGCATTTTTAATAGTTATTGTTATTGTGTGTTCGTCTCCAAGTGCATATAAAATAATAATAATAAATAAAAAAACAAATAATAAATTAGTTTTAAAATATCATTCCATTTCTAGATTTTTCTTTCTTGTTCTTCAGCTGATTGAATATCAAACGAATTAATTTTTTTTTTCTGTTTTAAATAACTGCTATTTTTATTTCCAAATCATTTCATTTTGTCTTGTATAAAGAACTTAATTTGTTACCGGTTGAGTAATTTCGTTTAGGGTTTCTGGGTGTTGCGCAGTTTAGCTTCTGGCGATAAATGCTGTATCTTGACAACACTCATTTTTAAATTTTCTCCATTGGTTATCATATAACGGTCCTTTTTACCTGTACTTTTTTGCTCGGTTTGGGAATCTATCGTAAGCCAAAAGACTTTCTTTTGGCGTTTGTGAAATGTGAAAATTTAGTCAGTTTTACGTTTTGTCTTGGTGAAGTAAACAAGCACGCTCGCTGTTGTCAAAAATGACAAATATTTTCATTGTTATGTTCTATGGCATTTATGTTAACTTGCTGCATTCTTATGTGAAAAATTTATTGAAATTGCGTTTTGTTGCTGACAAGTCAACATGCACAGTTCGTGGTCGTTGAAAACTGAAGTTGTTCTTTTTAGTACTAGTGCACATTTGAATGGAGTTGCTGTAGTCCTGATGTTTGATATGCTCATATTTTTAAGTGTTCTTCAAAAATAAAGACAATTTAGTCAAGATGTTTGTGAACTGAGTTTTCTTTATCAGAAAATGCGTATATCACTTCGTTCCAGAAAAAAAGTAAAATATGAACCTGGTGCTCTCTACAATATTGCAATACGATCCGGCCAATCTCATAAAAGGTGGCTTTATTTTCATATTTTGCCTTCACAGGGCCATTATCTAAATTTGGCCTATATCCCACTTTTGTTAAAGTTTCAAAATCATAGCTTCAAAATTCTGAAAGTTATCATCGATAGAAAAAGATTAAAATCCGTTATTCCCAAAATGAAGCAAAAATATGAGGAGCTGTATCCAAATATAGTAGAACATTCAATACTGTGTAAACATTAATGAATGGAAAATGGATACAGCCCCTCCTTTTTTTGTTTCATTTTGGGAATATCGGATTTTGATCTTATTCTTTAGACGACAATTTTCAGAATTTTCAAGCTATGATTTTGAAATTTCAACAAAAGTTGCTCTATACATTTAGTTAACGCAATATGCAAATGAAATTTTTGTAGAGTTGACGCATGCGCAGTGAAAATTTATTTAGTAAACCTGCTCATTTTTCATACAATTATTAATATTTTTTAATTTTGATTACAGGATATTATGTACAATGTCGTTTCTCATATTTTCTGAAAATAACACTGCTTTTTATTAAGAACTCTTCAAATTATAAGCAAAAACCTTGGCAAAATTTGGGACCATTTTTTATAAAAATCCTAATTTCTCTACGAGCATATACATGCTATCCACCCACATAAAAATGAACACAGTTTCTATACTAATAAAATCCGTGCGCCTCTGTCTGTCTGTCTGCTTGAAACCGATTACAGTTCGCAACGAGGGCGAGTTGGAAGTCGCGAGAGGTGTCTTTCGATTGGAAAAATTCCGGGGAAGTCATTTCGGGCATTTTCGAGACCGTGGCACCAAAATTAAAAAAGTTATGAAATAAAACCCCCTTGGGAATCGGAACGAAAAATGTGTCAATTCCCAAACGGAGCTCCGAAGCAGAACACTGCGCCACCTTGCGGTGAAGAACATGAATTTTTCCCCTTTGGCTAAAAGAAGAAACAGCCGAAAGCTTCTTTTTCTACCGGCGCTAATTGCGTTTTTTCCCGCATCAATTTTTTTGACTTGCCGTAGAATATTTACCGTAGTTTTCGCTAAAATATTGAACTTACAAGGAAGGTCTCCATTGGGGGCATACTCAGAATTTTTTGAAAAAAATACGAATTAAACTACTCATGTAGGTAATAAAGGATCAGTGAAAATTAGCGACGGAATTACATTATTAGATATGTAAAAAAATAAAATAGTTTGGAATAATTGGCGTGAAAAGCTGAAAGCGACGCGAGATTTGGCGAGCAGTGCATTTCCTCGCCAAAAGCAGACGATTTTAACGAATCTGAAAATTGATTTTAATTGACGTCACTGTTAAAAATCTGCAGCATTTACTGCAACGTCACTCCACTACTTTTATAGAATATCACTCTTCTGATCAATGTGCTCCATAGCATGGTGAATTGATCGTGTCATACACTGTTAAAAATCTGCTGCATTTTGTTGCAACGCACTCCACCGCTTGTATATAATATCTCTATTCCAACCAATGAGAAAGCTCCATTTCACGGCCAAGTAACCGTTTTCTATACATGCAAGAGAGTGCGCTGCAACAAAATGCAGCAGATTTTTAACAATGTATTTTTCAATTTGGAACAATTTTAATCAATTTAAATTGTGTTTTAAATGATAAAATATAGTAATTTCATTTTGTTATAAGTACATATAAACGTATATGACAAAATTACACTTAAAGTAAAGTAAAAATGCAAAACTAAAATTACTTAAACTAAACTTATTTAAATAAATTGAACATAGAAAGTTTTTTCTTTAAAAAGTATTCGAAGCGTAAAAGCGTTTCTTTTAAAAATTTCGTTTTTTCGCCAACCGGAGATAAATCGCCAAATAAACTAAATTTTTATTATTTTTTTACGGACGTTATAAGGAGGTTCCGCCGAATTTTTTTTATAAACATATATAACTATATGAGAAGAACATTCTGTAATTTTTTCAGATTTTTTTGAGTATTCCCGTATGGAGACATTCCTTGTAAGAAATAAAACAGGACTATCGAAACTTTTTTTTTTGCGCGTTTTTTCTTAAACCATCATGCAGACAGTTTTTAAGTAGAAAAAAACTGATTACATATTCAGAATCTGCGTAAAAATCTGCTTCTGATGAACTAAAAAATACGAAAAAATGTCTTATGGGCGCTTAGCACACACCGTGCAAAATTTTTAACGGGACTATGGGCGCGAAGCGACCATAGCTCCGATCCACAATCTTTTTTTTTTCAAGTGCACGTGGCCCACCGTGCGAAATCACATATTTTTAACGGGACCATGGCTCTTTAATTATTTTTTTTTTTTGTGCTTGAGGATTCGAACACCAAGACTTGCTTATTAAATGAATTTTTTTGCTTATTATATACTGCTTAATACCGAGGTTCGTTTGGAAAAAGTGGCCCAGCTAGCTACGCCCGCTAGCTGGGCCACTTTTTCCAATAAGCCACTTAACTATAATCTGCAGTTTGAACGCTTTTGCTACATTAGTTTTGATAGGATTATTCAAAAGATATTCGTTCTTTTTAGGTGCGTTCGTAATTATGTAAATACGTAGCACCTATAGTTGTCGTTCAGTCCGTCCGTCTGTCCGTCTGTCTGTCTGTCCGCATATAACAACGCAAAAACTACCCAACCGAATCTTTTGAAATTTAAAATACATAATTATTACATAACTTTGTCGAGCCATTTCAAATTTTATGAGAGTCGGATGGATAGATCAATTACAGGGACGATCAAAAGTATTTCGTTACATTACGGTCAATGGGGAAAAATGTTGCAATTGCATTTTAATCGTTTGAAATTTAAATTACATACTCATTACATAATTTTGTCTAGTCATTTCAATTTTTTTGAAAATAGGATGCATAGATGAAATACAGAGACAATCAAAAGTACTCCGTTACATTAAGCCAATGAAAAAAAAAAGTTTCAAATGCATTTTAATAATATTGCGCTCATTCGAACATAATAATATTGATATGCATCATAAAGTACATATTATAATATAAATTTTGCATAATCGGTTCTGCAAAGAACTTTTGTTATTGATTTACAAGGCCACACAAAAGTATTCCATTACATAATGAGTTAGAGAGAACATTGTTTGTTGCGCATTTTAATTGTAATTAGCTATTTACAATTTTATGAGATTGATATTTTAAAAACTTCATTATCGTAATGAAGTGCGTACGAACGCACCTCATTTGCTACGCTTCACGTGCAATTTCCAACTTGTTCAAATTGTTGACGGTCCTCTGTTGGATTTTGGAAAAAAATCTTCTCGAAAATATATGATCTGCACTATTTTGTTTATACATCTGGAGTTTCAAAGTCATTCCTCATGTATACTTCTCGATATTTAACAAAACATCTGAAATCGCAAATGTCAAGACTTTTTTGATGTGACTGTAAGTATTAAATGTTGTTTTGTTAAACAAAGAAATATTGTTAATTTATTTGTTTAAATATTTTTTAGTTCTAAACAATAATTTTCCTAAAACGGTAGATTAGACTCTCTCTCTCTCTTTTTTTTTCTTTTTCTTTTATTTAACAGACAAAGCTATTTCGAAAATTCATATTAAAAATTCAATCATAAATTTCAAGCTATTTTCTCAATCATGACAGATTAATCAAGTCTACGAGATTTATTGCAAAATATTTTTGTTACAGTTTTTTTCGATAAAATCATGTACATTTTAAAAAAATAGTCACACAGTTTTTAAATACACATATTTTTAATAAAAAAAATCTGTGTTTTAAATACACATATTTTTAATAAAAAAATCTGTGTATTTAAAAAAATTCGCATTGTCATTTTAATTTTAGGGTAAATGTCAATATTTTTCGTAGCATTATATGGCACTTATGAGTACTAATTAGTACTTTTCTCCCGAAATTAAAATAATATTGTGACTATTTTTTTAAATGTACATGACTTTATCGAAACAAACTGTAACAAAAATATTTTGCAATAAATCTCGTAGACTTGATTAATCTGTCATGATTGAGTGAAAATACAGAAAAATATGCTCAAGAGATACGGAGATAATAAACATCTTGCACATTTACGACAGATTCCAGCATTGTCTTGGAACACTAGATATACATATATATGCAGTTTTGATTTGGCTCCACCGGGGGCACTTTTATAAATTTCGCCTACATTCTCCATGTTACATATTGTTGGAAAACCCTGTGATCAGTTATCCATGTTATGTGCTTCCTGCACAAAATGTGCTTATTATTATTATTATTATTTATTTATTTATTTATTTGCTGTTAATTGTCGAAATATTCTAATTTTTGTTACTTAAACTTCTTTATCTTTTTATACCTACTCGCTCCTTTTCAACTTTTTGGAGACAGGCCATACCGTTAAATGATTTTTGGACTATTGTGGTTCCCTTTTAGCTTTTCTTCGGCGTGTTGTTCTTTAATTCCATCCGTTTTTAATTGCCATGTATTTACTGAATTCCTTTATAAGCATGTAAAAACAAACATTTTAATGATCGAGAAGGTCATCTTGATTATGGATTCTTCGAAATAATCGATGGCTGCTTCTATTGTATTTTTTATGATGATTTTTTTTTCCGATTGGTAAATTTTCGAGTATCGCTCACATCACTAGCCATGTAATAGCAGCAGTTTTAGGTAGAACCGTGAAATTTGAGCTAACAAATCTATGAAAAAATTATTAAACTTTTATTTCAAGCGATTTCAGAAATTTTCTGCGTCTAAAATGATTAAAAAGCGGTACGAAAATTTAGGCCATACCGCCATATCTCAGCAGCAGTTTTAGATAGAGACATGAATTTGAAGTTACCTTATCTACTAAAATAGACCTAAGCATGTATTTTATTTATTTTAGAAATTCCCACCTAAGTGGGTTTGATGGAATAGCCGTACGTTTAGAATATTTTACCATATCTCAGCGGCAGTTTCAGGTAAAAGTGCCTGAAATTCAAGATAACACACCTACAAAAATAGTTAAACATAGGTACTTCAGTTATTTTAAAGCTATTTTGTCTATTATCTAGTCAACATCGAGTTTGAACTGGATAATGTAAATGTATATGAATAAGACAACAAATATGAATTTTGATTAGATTTTAAGATTTTGTATATTGTTGTATATAGATGTATTTTGTTTGATTCAAGTTTCCTTTAGAAAAATCGACCAGGGTAGCGGGCGAAGACTGCTAGTAACAATATAACTAAAAATATAATACATTATGTTAAAAAAATGGGATTGAACGAAAGATGACTGTAAAAGGTGAAAGTCATATAATGAGATAAGGTTTTATTTAAATAACAGAAAGAATTATTTCCTTTTTTTTTAATCTCTTAAAGTAAGTTTCGTTCTCATTCACGATATAAAAGAAACCAGGTCATATATAAAATAAAAATGGATTACATTTATCTTAAATTTAATATCCAGACTTTTTCATCATGCGAGCAAATTAAACAAAACCCTCAATCTGGCTTATTCATTCGGCCCTGTCCTCATACAAATTCAATTTTCTCATTCAACGGCGGAAAAATTAAAGCCATGTAATTCCCTTCCTAACAAACCAACTAATACTGAGAGAATATGTCTTATTTCTAAGATAAAAAAAAAATATCGAAGCACGCGATATGTTGCGCATTTTCTAACCTTACGTACTAAAAGAAATTCCGGTAATGAGTGTTATTGCCAACTTGTAACGGAAGTTTTAATCAGTTTTTTATGAATTTTTCCAATCTGATATTCGTGTTATGGTCACAGTGAGTGCGGAGACCATATGTCATTCTAATGAGTGAGTTTTTGTGTTATTTTATTTTCCTCGTTTGGGGAGATGACGAATTGAATCATCTTTTGTTAAAAACGGAATGATCAATGAAGTTGTTCGTCTATAAAGTCTAACTAAATGGTATCAGAGGGGGCAAAAAGCATTTAAGGTTGTGGTTCTTTACAATCTAGGATTAATATATAAGATCTGTGAAATAAACACATTTGATTTTAGTAGACATTGTCGACTACATAGGAACCCCTAAAGAGGTGTAAGTGACAAAATTTAAAAATAAATAAATAAAATAAAATAAAATAAAACTACTAGTTTAAGAGTCGGCTATCATGTAGTATTCGCCCGGAGATGGCGGCCATTTTTTTGCTTTTTGTAAATTTCTGTATTTAGATTTATTCATTTATCTTTCGTTGTTTTTTAATGTATAATCTCTAAAACATTTTTAACTGTAATTTTGAAGTCTATATTTTTAAAAATGAATATTTGCTTTATTTAACTGTTTTAAAATTTATGTATTTACCGTTTCTAATTAAGAATTCCTATGTCCCTTCTCCTATTTATTTATTTTTTCTTTTTTACAAATAATATTTGGAGTGCAGATTTTTAGTTTAAAAATTTGATGTTGTTTATGCATAATTTCTGAATTGTTCCAAAATTAAGTATAAAATGGTCATAAGTGACCAACAAAGAAACAAGGTGGCGGACTCCGGGCGAATACTACATCTGTTCCCAAGAGTCGACGGTACAAAAACTTATGCCACCGAGCACAAGAAAAAAAACCCTTTATTTTATGGAAGAGTAGCAATAGGGGAATCTAGTGATCTAAGTCTGCCGAAAGTGAAATGGTGCATAAGCCAAAAATTAATACCACTAGTGTCTTACACATGTTTTCGTATCTTTGATTGTACGGCACACACAATTTTAAACCTACGAGTAAACCGCTAAAAAAAGAGAAACACTACAGTCACATTTTTTGTTTTCTTGAAGAACTGTTTAAAATTCTATAATTCCATCAGGCTACAAAATAGATGCCCCTTGCATACTCCTTACAAATTCAAGCTAATGCGCTAATCCGATTTAATCCAAAGGTGACAGCTACTTTGCTCCTCACCTGACAGTCCGACACTCCTCTATCTACACACTCCCCGTGCAGTATGATGTTCCACGAAACCACTAGGGATATTAATTTTTGGCTTTTGCACCACTTCCCTTCCGACAGGCATGGATCATTAGATTCTCCTATTACTATACTCTTCCATAAAATAAAGGATTTTTTTCTTGTGCTCAATAACATAGGTTTTTGTGCTGTCGGCTCTTGGATTATAAGTGCATAGATGACCTGTAAATATCCCTTTTAGGTAGCTTTCATTACAAAAAGTAAAAAGCTACCTATTGCAGCCGTCCGGAGGAAAACACTTCCGGAAAATTTTGGTATATATTTCACCGATCATGACCCCCAGACCCCAAAACCACCCTCCGTTCAAATGTTGACATATATATATATATATATAACCATATATATATATATATATAAATACTTTTATAAATACATCCAAAGTTATTCAGACAATACCAATAAAAGAACCAATGAAACCAGTATTTTTACATTCATATCATCAAAAACAGTTGAAGCCTGAAGAGAAATAGAAGGCAGATTACCAAACCACTAAGAAACATGTGGACAAATGGACATTATACAACCAGAGTAATTCATATACTACCATACAATAAACCAATGAAACCAGCATATATATCTGATTTTTGTCATGCGATAGCGATAATTAGCGTATTTATGAACCGATTTGAATGAAACTTGGTATGTACATAGTACATACAAATATCTCGACCGAGTTCGTTGGCCAGCATCATCCGCCATCTTGTTTCAAAATGGCGGCCATTTTAAATTTAAAAAAAAATTTAAAATTTAAAATTAAATGCGAAAAAATTAAAAGTCGAAAAATATTTTTATTTTATGTGTTAGATCTTAAAACACCAATTGCAGAACACTTTTTACTTTGTCCATATCTTAAAAAATGATTGAATTATAACACTTTGAATTTTTCTTATGGCTGACATTTTGAAACGATCTGATTTTTGTCATGCTATAACTAATGTATTTATGAACCGATTTGAATGAAACTTAGTATGTACATAGTAAATAAAAATATTTCGACCGAGTTCGTTGGCCAGTATCTTCCGCCATCTTGTTTCAAAATGGCGGCCATTTAAAAAATTTAAAATTTAAAATTAAATGCGAAAAAATTAAATATTGAAATTTTTTTTATTTTATGTGTTAGACCTTAAAACACCATATCTAGAACACTTTTTACTTTGTCTATATCTTAAAAAATGATTGAGTTAAAGCACTTTGAATTTTTCGTATGGCTGACATTTTAAATGATCTGATTTTTGTCATGCTATAAATAACGTATTTATGAACCGATTTAAATGAAACTTGGTATGTAGATAGTACATACAAACATTTCGACCGAGTTCGTTGGCCAGCATCATCCGCCATCTTGTTTCAAAATGGCGGCCATTTAAAAAAACTTTAAAATTTTTAAAATTTAAAATTAAATGCGAAAAAATTAAAAGTTGAAAAATATTTTTTTTTATGTGTTAGATCTTAAAATACCAACTCTAGAACACTTTCTACCTTGTCTATATCTTAAAAAATGATTGAGTTATAGAACCTTGAATTTTTCTTATGGCTGACCTTTGAAACGATCTGATTTTTGTCACGTGATAAAAATCGTATTTATAAATCTATTTGGATGTAACTTGATGTGTACATAGTACATAATAAAGTCTGAACCGAGTTTGTTAGCCAATTCCATCCGCCATCTTGTTTCAGCATGGCGGCCATTTAAATTTTTTTAAATTTAAAATTTGAAATTAGGTACAAAAAAGTGAGAAATTGAAAAAGATTTTTCTTTTATGCATTTGACCTTGATACAAAGATTTCAAAGCATTTTTTTGTTTCGTCTGTATCTTAAAAAATGTCTGAGTCATAGTACTTTTAATTTCTAGTGTTGCTCACATTTTCAAATGATCTGGTTTTCGGCACGTGATAACACGCGTATTCATACACCGATTTGGATGAAACTTGGTGCATAGATAGGACATACTGATTCTTGGACCGAGTTTGTTGGCCAGTTCCAACCGCCGTCTTGCTTCTAAATGGCGGAATATTAATTTTTAGCTCACAGGCTATCATAGCCTGAGAGCTTATGTGCCCGCCCGTTCTGTATGTATGTTCGTACGTAACGCGATAACTCATGATAAAAATATCCGATCCACTTGAAATTTCGTACATAAGTATATCCTGATAAGGCGCTTCCCTGATTAGTTTTTGGAGTTCATCCGATATGTATAAGAGGGGGACGGGGGCTCATGCCCCTTCCCTTAATTGATATAAATTGGTTTTTCATGCAGAATTAAGTTTTCGTTCAAAATTTAGATATAGTATCATTCTGATGGGGCGATTCCGTGACTGTTATTTGGTGTTCATTAAATAAATATAAACAGGGGGAACGGGGGTTGTAATGCCCCTCCCCTTAATTTATATAAATGGGTTTTTCAAGCAGAATTGTCAGATTTGGTTCAAATCTCTGAATAGTTTTGGAAGTTTAATGGTTAAATATAAAAGAGGGGGATAACTCTTTTAAAACTATAGAAATGCTAAATGGGTTTTTATTAAGAATTATCTGATTTGCTCTGAATTTCGGATGTAGATTTTTTATATGATAAAGCATGTCCTTGATAGTTTAGGAGGTTCAATGATCAAGTATAAAAAAAAGGAAAGAGCTGTTTCCCCTTATTAATTTTTTTTTCGAACAGAATTAACCCTTGAAAATATAAGGCTGTAATGTACAATCAGTGTGCGTAGTCTGTGAGCTCAATGCCATCAGTTTAACTGGGCAATATTCTTTTTATTTATTTTTTATTTAAATTTTAAAATTAGGTGCAAAAAAGTAAGAAATGAAAAAGATTTTTCTTTTGTGTTTCGACCTTGATACAAAGATTCCAGAGCATTTTTTGTTTCATCTATATCTTGAAAAATGGCTGAGTTTTAGCACTTTCAATTTCCAGTGTGATTGACATTTTGAAACGGTCTGAAATTTGTCACGCGTTAATGCACATATTTATAAACTGATTTCGATATAACTCAGTGTATTAATGATACATACCAATGTCTTGACCGAGTTCACGGGCCAGTTTTATCCGCCATCTTGTTTCAAAATGGCGGTCATTTACATTTGTCAAAAATCTTTTAAATGTATAATGATGTATATACAAAAAATTAGAAATTGAAAAAAGGTTCTTTCTAAACTATTTGTCTTAATAATGAGTTCCGGAGTATTTTTTGCTTTGTCTTTACCTTAAAAAAAGCCTGGGGTATAGCAGTTTGAATTTCTAATGTGGGTGACATTTTTTTTTAAAAATCAGTTTGCTTGCGATAGCACTCGTATATATTAATCGATTTCGCTGTGAGTGTGCATGTTCACATGAATTAAGATTTCGATCAAGCTCATTGGTTTTTTTATCCATCATGCTGCTTTAAAATGGATATCATGGAATTTGGCGACCCTATAAATCGCTTAAAACAAAACCAGGTTGAATAAAAGATTACTAATTTCTAAAAATTCCTATTAACCCATTTTCGGCCAAACGTTCGTATACGAAACATTTCGATAAATATATTTTTTTAACACTCTGACACATTTTTTTCAAGAATTTTATTTTTCTTCTATTTTTTAAGGCTTTTGAAGACATCCGTAAAATATTAGTAATTCAATTGGAGTAAACACTTTCTCTTAAAAAATTTTCAAAATACGCTAGAGTTTTAATTTGAAACGCCTTTGACAAATTCGACTTTTTAAAAATATATTATTATTCCAATTGAAATGAATTATATGTTTTTAAAATAGATTAAAGTTGCAAATTCTGTATATGAAATAAGAATAAAAACAAAAGTCATAAAAATATTATTCATATTCATATTATTCATTATAAGAAATAATATTTTATATTATTATATAAAATATTATTTCTTATATAAAATATTATTTTTCATGCACGAATCTTTTTTTGTGTCTTAATGTATGTAATTTAAGCATATTTCAATAAAAATAATGCTACATTTTATAAAATTTCTGTGCTTGGCCTAAAATGGGTTAATGTTCAGTATTGACAAAAACTAGTATTCAATCTTATATAATCGCGTTCCACTATTTTGAGCTTCGAATATTTGATTTATATAACTTAATTTAAAATAAATAAATAAGTATATGAAAGCTACCTCTTCCTCCCGGCATTGCCGGAAGGACTTTTTCTTTTCAGGTAAAGAAATATAAATTATTTTCCAATTATGTGCTGCGCTCTAGAGATAAACCACTTTTGCTGAATATTAATCAATATTGATTAGTTATAAATTTAAAGAAAGTTTTCCTCTATTTTTTTTTATTGAAATAAGAATTTTTTTATTGAAATAAGAGTTCAAAAACTACAATGAATCAAGCGGAAGTTTTCTATTTCAATTCAGTCAATTCTTATTGATGTTCAAATTTAACTTCAATTATCTTTAAATTCTATTTATTCCAAACCGAATTTTTGCCATTTGTATCCCTTGGCTATGAAGTCGTCATATCTAAAAGCTCAAACTTAGCACAAAATCATAAGACTTTCTATATTATATAAAACTATATTTTCTAATCTTTTAATTTAAATAGTGTTGTTACACATCAACAGTTACGATATATAGTACATTTCTTTAAGATTAACTTAGTGTTCTAATGATCAGTTAATAACAATAATAATAATAATCATGTATTCAGCATAGATTATGAAACATTCTTTTCAACACATTCAAAATACTATTACAAAACATTACAATTTAATTTTCTGAAAGAACAATTTAGAAACTACATAACGCATTTGAAAACTGAATATATGCAATTTCAATGATTAGTACAAAAGAAAAAAAAAATCAAATTTTCTGTGCAGCCCTGTGTATGACCCATAGATTCATATAAAGCGGATGGGCAAAAAGTCCGTAGAAACTTTAAAAACTCATAAAAGCCGAAAAATAACCGGAATAAAAAACGGTTTACAGGGTTAGCATCTATAAATCAAGGCATTTTTTAAAGACAATAATAAAAAAATAACTCTGAAAACATCTAAAAGATGGGGCTGGAAACGTTCGACTTTGGTGGAAATATGCAGATGAGACTGTTAGAAGAACTTACACTGCCAATTCACAATTAGTTCACAATAGAGAGCCATGTACTTGATCATAGATCGGCGCTGATTCCTGGTTCAAGCAAAATAACTTCACCAATAAAGCTATTTAACCTTCGCACGCATCAGCCTTGATCAAGTACATGGCTCTCAACCGTGAACTAATTGTAGATTAGGAGCTCAACTTCATTTAACAGTCTCATTTGCATATTTCCATCGAAATCGAACGTTTCTACCGCCATCTGTTGGATGTTTTATGAGTTAGCTATCTTAAAAAAAATCCCGTGATCTATAGATGCTAACTCTGCAAACCGTTTTCTATTTTAGTTATTTTTTCGGCTTTTATGAATTTTTAAAGTTACTACGGACTTTCTGCCCATCCTGTATATTACATAATATGCCAAAAGTTAGTTCAACTAAATGCATAGCTCAGTTAAAATTTCCCATTCAGCAATTTTCGTCAATAAACAGAAATACACTTGACCAAACACTATGTTTTTTAAAATCAATTTTGAGGTAAACTATGCCTTTAAAAACAAGTTGGAAATAGCACGTGAAGCGTAGCAAATGAGATGCGTTCGTGCTATGTCGAAATTTTAAAAATATCCAATTCTTGCTGTTATAGTAGGGGGAACTGGGGCACATTGATACACCCCCTCTACTGCTCACAGGGTCATTACAGGAAGTTTCACAGCAGCTCCAAAAGGTGATGCTAGTGCTCTCAACTACATACAAAAAGCCTTGGAATGATTCAGTAGTTTGATGAAATGGGACGGGTGATTTATTGTTTTTGTAGGTCAAAAGTAAATTTGAGTTGTACAATTGAAATGGTATTATTCAACTGTTCCAGTATTTTCAACCGAAAAGAGTATTCTTCCTGACAAGTAAACCTACTCTTTATCAGTTGCTCATTCTTTATTGTTAGATAAATTATGAAGTGTTGGATTTCAGACTCATTTTATTCAAAATGACTGTATGGGGCACATTGATACAGTCTATGTCAGGGCACAATGATACAACCTAAATCCTTTTCTAGTTCATTTTTAATAACCTTTTATTATTTTTTTACCATACACTCCTTAATCCAACCATTTTTCTCCAAAAATTTCTAATATTAATTTTTAAAGAAAAAAAAAGGACGGCAGCCTGGAAAATCTCAAATTTATATCGATTCTCCAGAGAAAAAGTATTTTCGACATGAGAAATATTAAGTAAGAGAAACAGAGAAGAGCGCTACAGAACAGCACATTATAATTATATTATAAACAAAATTTTTAATATAATTATCCTTTATTTTATGTTTATAAATCGATTTATAAACAGAAAACCTGGTAATTTTTTCAGATTTCCTAAGAAAGAAGATAATGCTGGGGTTGAACTGACAGATATAACAAAGTTACCACAACCAACAATTAGACAAGAACAACCAGAACATCAGGTCATTATACATTTCATTTTGATTGCTTTAATATTGCTTACAAATAAATTGCAGGTGATTTTAATTTCTATAAATAAATATAAAATGGTTTGCTAACTATTTTTCTATGAAAAATATGCATTGGTGTTATTTTGTCTCCATTTTCCCAGGCGTATCAAAGTGCCCCATGAGGTGTATCAATCTGCTCCGGGGATGGGGCACATTGATACAAATGACTTTTTTTGATTTTTTTTTTAAAATTACATGCAAAAATGATCTGTAAAACAACGATTGTACATTTTTATAACACTCTACACAAGTTTTGCTGACACCACATGGAAAAATAACTTGAAACTTCTGCTTTCTGGACACCAAAAAAATTCTTAGAGAAAAGTTGTATCAATGTGCCCCAGTTCCCCCTATACAGTACTTAGGATACAAACAGTGGTCGAAATCTTTTGTGTGTTCCTGTAAATACTATCTATTTTCTATTATACAGAAAAGAATTTGTATTAAACTTCAGTCATGTATAGCAGTTTCATAAAATGTGAAATAGTTTAATATAAATAAAACACGCCCCAAACAATGCTTCCCATATACCATTACGTAGTGGAATACTTTTGTGTGGCCCTGTAAATTAATAATAAATGTTCTTTGCATCATAGATTGTACAGAATGTATATTTTAGTATATACAATTCTGTACAATTCATGCCAATTCTATTACATTCAAAAGAGTGTAACTTCATTAAAATGTACTTGAAACTATTTTCTAATAGAATAATTTTGATTGTAGTCCAGGCATTACGTGCTCAAAAAGTACAAATAAATGCAAGTTTTGGTGTAGTTTTGATTTTGGTTCCCTTTATGTTTTTTGGGTCGCTGAACACGAATCTGGCATTATCCAACAAAATTTCTCCCCGGAAACACGTTTTTTTGGCGAAAAACGTGCAAAAAACGTGGCTTTTTTTCGTTTTTTCTAAATAACTTCAAAATTATGCATTTTACATAAAAGTCATCAATACATAAATTAAAGAGCACGAAATTTCCTACATTTTATGTATTTAAAGTTTTTTTATTTGATCAATGGTTTAGCCGTGTGAGAGCCGCAAAAATGGGTGTGAAAAGCAAAAAATTCTGAAAAATGTGAATTACAGCACCGTACGTCGATGAAACATGAAAAACAACCATTTTACTCAAATTTTTCCCACTTAATAATACTAAATATATTATTATTGACTATATTTTATTAATCTGATGTTTATTGTTTCTTTCATAACTAAAAAATAAATAAAAATGAGCATATTTGTGATCAAAATCTTCATTTGCTATTACAAAATAATAATAGTAATAATTTCTTAATTTACTTTTAAATAATGTACATAAAATAACTAAAACAGGCTTTAACATATAAAAGCTGACACAAATTCCAGTTCTTAAAGTTCTAGAAGTTCAAAATGTGGGTGTGAAAATTTAAAAAATCCGGAAAATACGAATTATGGCACTGTACACATAGATTTAACATAAAAAATGACCATTTTTTTTTTTTTTTTTTTTTTTTTTTTTTTTTTTAGCAAAGATTGACTTTAAATGATACTGAAGATATTATGATCGACTATATTTTACAATGAAGTTGCTAACAATAAAAACGGCGACTCATTATGAATTATTATTTAATAATTAATAATTATGTACATTAGTAAGTACATTTACTTTAAAAACAAAGTTCTGTTTTCGCTTTCTTTTATTTGAGGATCCCTGCTTTTCACCGACATCTACAAAATAGAAAATAGACGAATGGAATTAGTGGGTGTTTTTATAACTATCAATATTATAAATAAGTTTTTTTAATAGTAAATATTTGATATCTTGCGGCATAACTATTTCCCTTTCCATTGGTTCCTCTGATTCATTGTGTGGGCAATCCATTTCCAGATCGGTTTCAAAGTCTAGTTCATCCTCTTCGTCTTGACACACAACTGCGATGTTTTTGCAGTTTCCCGAAGCAAATCTTCTATCTGATATCTTCGCAAATAATTTTTGCTGCTGCTTCAAGCACTCGCAGTCTCTCATCTCGATCAGATTTACATGTTTGCTGATACCATGCATTAGTCAGTATCTTCCCTCCTATATTCTTGAAACACACAATAGACTTTTTTTTCTGATTCTTTGTGATCAGTATGTCGTCTCCATATCTCTCAGTGAGGTTAAACTTTATAGTTCTCATATTAGGTTGATAACTCCCTGTAACCTGTTTCATTAGCTCTTCCATGGAGAATTGACATTCGTCATCATGATTTTATGTCGTATGTGCTTTGCATTGCTCTGACGATTGCCTCGGCAAACGGACCACGTTTCTTCTGTTCTTGGACCTTCGACCTCCTATAAATATATTTAAAACATTTGATGTGGTATTGAGCATCTGCTGCGATCAAATCATTCACTGGTTCGATGCGCTGAATTATAGCCTGCCCATAATCATCATTGCCAGCTCTTGCTGCTTTCAGAATTGAACTCCCATGTGTCGCACACTGTATACAGTATTGTGTTCGCTTGGTGGATTTTTCGCTTGTGTTGCAATAAACTCTTCCGAAATGCACAGTCCACATATAAAACAATTTGTTCGAAAATTAAACTGAGGAGTTTATGATCTTAAAATTTGAAAAGTGCTAGCACTTTGTTCCTCAACTGTCTTCACATAAGCAGTAATCATCCGTTCATTTACGTATGCTTTTCTACACTTAACATGTATATATACTGAGGTTTTCCCCTTTAGGAAAACTGCCTATCCATCCTTTCTTTCTGTATTTGCCTTGATTAACGCTGCAATACCTCGACTAACTTTCGCTGACGGCCCCTCTTCTAGAGTCACAAACAAAACACAGCGACATCGCGCAAAATCACTTTAGCTGTTCACTATATTCACGAAGACACAAACAGTGAATTACTAAATTATAAGTAAGCAGTTGCATATGGAAACTGAGAGGAATGTATCCTCCTGATAAGCTAGTGATCTGTGCGACGCATATTTCTAACAGAGGCGAGACTGGCGGGAGAGTTAGTATTCTACTGAACGTGGACATGGGATGTGGGGGTGGGCGCTTGACCAACGTTATTTCACACTTTTACCCCTTCAATCAAGAGGGAAAGTGCAGATGGGATCAGTTAAAGCCTGTTTTAGTTATTTTATTTACATTATTTAAAAGTTAAATTAAGAAATTATTACACTATTATTATTTTGTAATAGCAAATGAAGATTTTGATCACAGTTATACTCATTTTTATTTATTTTTTAGTTATGAAAGAAACGATGAACATCAGATTAATAAAATATAGTCAATAGTAATATATTTAGTATTATTAATTGGGGAAAATTTGCGTAAAATGGTTGTTTTTCATGTTTCATTGACGTACGGTGCTGTAATTCACGTTTTTTCAGGTTTTTTTGCTTTTCACACCCATTTTTGCGGCTCTCTCACGGCTAAACCATTGATCATAGAAAAAAACTTTAAGTACATAAAATATTGGAAATTTTATGCTTTTTAATTTATGTATTGATGACTTTTATGTAAAATGCATAATCTTGAAGTTATTTAGAAAACACGAAAAAAAGCCACGTTTTTTACACGTTTTTTGCCAAAAAAACGTGTTTCCGGGGAGAAATTTTGTTGGATAATGCCAGATTCGTGTTCAGCGACCCAAAAAATATAAAGGGAACCAAAAATCAAAACTACACCAAAACTTGCATTTATTTTTTACCAAATGCCTGGACTATTGTCCCTGTAAGGAAATTATACATCCGATTTTCATAAAATTTGAAATGACTCGAGAAAATTATGCAAAAATTATATATTTTAAATCTCAAACGATTTGGTTATGTAGTTTTTGATATTATATGCGGGCAAAGAGGCGGATAGACAGATGGACAGACATACCGACAGATGAACGAACAGACTGAGCGACGACTATAGGTGCTACGTATTTATATAATTACGATCGCACCTAAAATATCCAGATCTTGATCTAATAGTATACAGTATTCCGCATACAGTTTAGTAGCTAAAATCTTTTGTGTGTTCATGTAAATTCTATCTGCTTTCAGGTTCTATCTATCTATATACTTCTATCTGCTTTCCTTTCTTTACAGGAAGGAATTTGTATTAAACTTCAGCCATGTATATCAATTTCATAAAATGTTAAATATTTTAATACAATTAAAACGCGCACCAAACAATGTTTTCACTATGCCATTATGTAATGGAATAATTTTTGTGTAGTCCTGTAAATCGAAAACAAATGTTCTTTACATGTCGTGAATTATAGTACATATTTCATTGATGCATATCAATTTTATTATGTTCGAAAGAGTGAAACATCATTCAAATGCACTTGAACCGTTTTTTCCTATTGACCGTAATGTAATAGAATACATTTGATTGTTCCTATAATTGAACTATGTATCCGATTTTCGAAAAATTTGAAATGACTCGACAAAATTATCTAATAATTACATATTTTAAATTTCAAGCGATTCGGTTGGGTAGTTTTTGAGTTGTTATATGCGGTCAGACGGACAGACAGGAGGATGGGCTGAACGACAACTATAGGTGCTTATGTATTTACATAATTACGAAAAAGGACAAAAAAAGGACATTCCCCTTTCTTTTAATGTCCAGTTTCTTCTTTCAAGCAGTATTTTTTATATATAATTTTCAAGAAAAAAACCCAGCTGTTTTTAGGCTTAGCTCAGTTTCTGATTTATATAAACATAAGATAAAATTATGATAACAATTCCTTAATTCCGTTTTACACATTTCATATGTGTGAAAATCAAGTTCAAAATAAGAGTTTGATCTTTAATAATCAGACTTTTCAATTACAAATTTTTTTAAATCTGTGATTGTAAAGTAGGAAGCTTTTATTAATAACTAGCTAACCCGCCCGGCGTTGCCCGGGTCCGTAATAATAATGTTAAACGAACTTTAAATTTTTATGATTTTATCTTTAACTCGAAATATGCACTGTTAAAAATCTGCTGCATTTTGCTGCAACGCACTCCCCTGCTTGTATAGAAAACGGTTACTTGGCCGTGAAATGGCGCTTTCTCATTGGTTGGAATAGAGATATTATATACAAGTGGTGGAGGGCGTTGCAGCAAAATGCAGCAGATTTTTAACAGTGTGTGTAAATACACTGTTAAAAATTTGACCCTTTTGCTGCATCGTCACTCCACCACTTTTATAGAAAATGATTACTTCAGCCTATTATGGAGCATTCTCATAGGTCAAAAGAGAGATATTCTATAAAAGCGGGGTAGTGATGATGCAGCAAAAGGGTAAATTTTTTTACAGTGTACATAATATTAAATACGTGCCCCCTGACTGTGTCAAAAATCGGTTAAAAAAAAACAAATATTTAGCTGCAAAAATACCCAAAATAACTGCAATGGGAAACGCAGGAGGGAATATGTGTCCAGCGATTGCGTGATTTTCGTGTTAAAGTGTTGATATTTATCCTTAAAATTACTGTTAAGTGACTTAACTAAATACTTTTTTCACATACATATCCCAAGTGAAATATTTTCAATTTCAAACTAATTATATCACGCTTAAATCCGACTATACCGTGAATGAAATCGATTCTCGGTGATTAGCTAAAAGGTTAGTATATAGTATTATATTTCCTAACCGTAACCAAGTTCTAATTTAACACTAACTATAAACGAAATATCTTAACCATCTCGCGCTAAGTACTTAGTTTCACTTTCCACCGCTACGGAGCGCATTATGTTTTGTAGAACATCCTAATTTTAGGTTCGGATTGGATTCATGTCCATGGAAATTATTTTGTCTTCTTCGGATACAATTATGGTTGTTTGGAATACTTTTGTTCAGTTTAGATTCGATTCAATTCAGATTCCGTGTTTTTTTTCCTTCAAATGGGATTTTTAGGTTCTGGTCGGGTTGTACTTTTATGGAAATTATTTTACCTAGTTTTAATGAGGTTATACTTAACTGAAATATTTTTGTTAGGTTTAGATTAAATTTAGTTCAAATTTCGGGATTTTTTTTTTTTAAACTAATTTTTTGATTAGGATTGGGTTTATGTCCATGGAAATTATATTGTCTTGTTCGTATCTGGTTATAGTTATTTGAAATATTTTCGTCGGATTCAGATTTGGTTCGATTCAGATTTCAGGTATTTTTTCAAATTGATTTTTAAGGTTCTGGTCGGATTCATGTCCAGGGAAATTATTTTGTCTTGCTCGGATCCGGTTTTGGGTCTTTGGAATATTTTTTTCGGGTTCAGATGTCGTTCAATTCAGATTTCGGTTTTTTAATGGAATTTTTAGGTTCAGGTTGGGTTGCGCATCAACGGAAATTATTCTGCATTGTTCGAATAAGGATATGCTTCTCTGGAATATTTTTGTCAGATTCAGATTTAGTTCAGTTTTTTTAGGTTCGGATCGGGTTCATGTTAATGGAAATTTTTTGTCTTGTTCGGATCCATATTTTTGTCAGGTTCATATTTGGTTCGATTCAAATTTCAGGTATTTTTTCCAAATGGAATTTTAAGTTCGGATTAAGTTCATGTCCACGGAAATTATTTTGTCTTATGGTTCTTTCGAATATTTTGATCGGATTCAGATGTAATTTGCATAAAATTTCAGGTTTTGTTTTTTCAAATGGAATTTTTTAGGTTCGAGTCAGGTTTATGTTCACGGAAATTATTTTGTCTTGCTCTTATCGGTTTTTTTTTTTTTTTTTTTTTTTTTTTTTTTTTTTTTTGTCTTAGATTACAGTGTAATATTTTAAAGATTTTTCGAAATAAATTTTTAGAATTTCGAAATTTCAAAAATTTATTTTAAAAAAACTATGAAATGTGGCACTTTAAGCCGAAAAACACATTCTTTGGCAGCAATCTAAAGCAAGAAAAATGTCAAATCGAAGCATTCTTTGCAATCAGAACACAATCTTTTCAAAATATTTACCGTTCGAAACTTTTGCATAAGATTTTTACAGCTTACCTGATAAACAAACCGTTTACTGCATAATTCTATTGATCTTTGTTTTTGATTAATTTAATTTTGAAATCAGGGTGTTATTTGCTGGACATCCTGTACATTCTAATGTACGAAGTACGAACGATCCGACGTAACAGCTGTGTTCAAAAATCTTAAGTTAAACTGACATTTTGCCAGTCTATGACGGCGTTCAGAGACGTAAACCTGGGTTACGTAGGGTTTCCCGAGTAGAACCCGAAGCGTTCAGAGACCGCCGTCACGTGACTTTTCGTACCGTTCAGAGCCGTGAATTACCGAGATTTCGGGTAACCCACATTACCTGCAGAATTTTGTTGGGTAAAGTGATCACGTGGTTGGGTAATCTGGTTTGTTTACCATTTGATAGCGTAACTGCGACTGTTTATTGGAATATCTCTGTTTTGATTAGTTTTTTTGCACCATGGCCGGATTAAGGGGGGGGGGGGGGCTAAGGAGGCTGCAGCCCCGGGCCCCAACCAGTAAGGGGGCCTCAAGCAGAGGCTTAAGTTGTACCAAAGTTTCGTTTAAAACAATTACAGGGGTGTAAGAGCTGCGCGAAATCGCCGTTTTTTTACAACTTAATCTGAATTGCCATTTGACATCATTGCTGTCTTATGGAAATTGCCTGAAAATTTTCAGGTTTAACAAAAATGGCGATGAAAACGAAATGAAAAGGGTTGCGTAAAAAAAGCGCGAATTTCTTCAAAAAAAGAACGGATTTAATCAAGATCGCGAAAAAGCGCAATTTCCTTCAAAAGGCCGTGGAAAAAGCGATAATTTCGTCAAAAGGTCGCGGAAAAAGCGTGAATTTCGTCAAAGGATGGCCCAAACAACCGCGATTTTGGCAAAGAATCGTAAAAAAAAAAACCGCAAATTTCATCAAAGGGAGGAAAGAAAAAACGCAATTTTCCTTAAAAGATTGCAGAAAAAGTGCAAATATAATCAAGAGTTCGCGAAAAAGAGCAAAATTTAACAAATCATCGGGAAAAAACGCGAATTTCGACAGAGGACAGAGGAAAAACGCGAATTTCGTCAAAGGGTCGTGAAAAAACAAATTTTGCGAAAGAATAGCGAAAAAAAAGTAAATTTTGTCAAAGTGTGGCGGAAAAAAAGAGAATTTCTTGAAAAGTTCTCGGGGGAAA
The DNA here is from genome assembly GCA_964019185.1 of Maratus speculifer. NCBI lineage: Eukaryota > Metazoa > Arthropoda > Arachnida > Araneae > Salticidae > Maratus > Maratus speculifer. The sequence goes on from OZ025291.1 coordinate 135,400,987, forward strand.
AACGCAAATTTTGTCAAAGGATCGCGAAAAAAACGTGAATTTTGACAAAGAACCTCGGAAAATTGCGAATTTCTTCAAGGGTTTGCCAAAAAAACGTAAACTTTGAGAAAGAATGGCGAAAAAAGCATAAATTTTGTCAAAATGCGGCAGAAAAGTGAGAATTTTTTGAAAAGTTCGTGGGAAAAAGTGCAAATTTAGTGAAAAGATCGTGGAAAAAGAGCGAATTTTGACAAAGAACCGCTAAAAAACGCGAATTTCGTCAAAAGATTGCCAAAAAATGCGAATTTTAAAAAAGAAACGCGAAAAAAAAGGCGCGAATTTTGTCAAAAAGTGGCAGAAAAAGCGCAAATTTCACATAAAATTTGCGAAAAAAGCACAAATTTAGTCAAAAGAGCCAAAAGTGTCGCCGCCGAAAATAAGCGAATTTTGACAAAAAACCGAGAAAAGGCGCGAATTTCGTCAAAAAATTGCCGATAAAACGCGAGTTGTGACAGAAATCCTCAAAAAACACAAATTTCGTCAAAGGATGGCAGAAAAGCGCGAATTTCTTGAAAAGATCGCGGGAAAAGCACAAATTTAGTCAAAAGATCGCGGAAAAGAGCGCAGTTTGTAAAAGAGACGCGAAAAAAGTGTAAATTTCTACAGAGGATCGCTTGAAAAAAACGCGGATTTCGTCAAAGAATCGCTAAAAGAAACATTAATTTTGGCAGAGAATCGCTGAAAAAACGCGAATTTCGTCATAGAATTACAGGAAAAACGCAAATTTCAGAAAAAGATCACAGAAAAACTGCAAATTTTGTCAAAAGGTCACGAAAAAAAGGCGAATTTAAAAACACTATTAAAGATAACAAAGAAAAAAAAAATGATTAACATTATACATATTCAAAATCTAAGATTTGTATTTTAGGATTAAAAAACAAAACAAAGGTGTGTATGTGTATTTGAGGAGGGGGTGACATTCAGTATCGTGGTAGGAGGCTTAAGATTTCCAATAGCATAAAGGGGAGGGGCCCAAAATTCCCAGTAGCCCCGGGCCCCAGAAGTGCTTAATCCGGCCCTGTTTTGCACTATATTTTCGTTTTTTCATATTAAGGAAATGATAATATAGACTTTTTGATCTAAGTTTTACATTTCGACAAGTTTAGAACAGTAATTTCGTTTATTCATGCTAAAAAAAAGAATAATAAAGATATTTCTAGTTTAAATTTTCCATATGACCAATTAGTTAAGCTTAAAAGCAAAAAAAAAAAAAAAAAAAAAAAAAAAAAAAAAAAAAAAATTTTATTTTGGCAAAATATGTTTAATATAAGTAAAAACTAAGGGTAAAAAATAGGAATAGTTCTTTATGTATCAATAATTACATGTGTGTGTTCCATTTATTTGAAATTTTGTTTGTCCATATTTTTGTAATTGCTAAACGTTTAACACAGCTCATAATGATTTTAACACATAAACTTATTAATAAAGTATAAATTTTAGAAACATTTTGATTACAAAAACACACAAAGATAAAATGCATATTTTAAGAAAAAAGAAGTTACTAAAATAATTTCCAGTGGAGATATTTTAAAAATATGAATGCATTATGAACCTATAAGTTTGACTCTAGCAAATGAATTTGATATCTTATTGACCAGCACTTTTAAATATTTGATTCTTTAGCCAGACTAACATTTTGGTTCTTCAGAATGAAAAATATGTTTATCTAATATTTTTATGAGCAAATACTGCAATATAAAGTTATTTTTCAATATTTGTTTTAGAATGTCAGATAATATTATTAATTCGTTTTAACATATAAAGGAGTCCATCAAATTAAAAATGCTTTAAAACTATCCTCTTATGAAATGTCAATTCTAAGCATAGGTTTTTTTTAGTGTATAAAGTTATTTTTTAAAAAGATCTTGTTTTACAACATGAAAGTATGTGTGTTAAATACTATATACAATTTTTAATATTTTAAAACTCTGAAATTTAAAGCACCTGTGTACCAAATATTTGGTATTTGGTTAAAATCGCTGTTAAAGTATTGTAATTCACATTATTACTTTATTTATTAAACAAAAAGAAAAAAATTAAATTCTTGTATCATAAATTTATTTTTAATTACTTGTAACAGTTAAATTACTAATGCACTTTTATTTGGTTTGCTTTAGAAAAAACTGACGATATGTCAATTGCCTTTCTTTTAAGAGCATTCTGTGATCATCAGGAAATGAAAGACATAGAGAGACATAGTCAACAATGTTCACTGGTGATCTTTGATTTTTAGACTTCTGATAAAAAGTCATAAAACATCAAATGAACTCTATAAAAATTTCTGACGTCAAGTGTTGGATTTTTAAGATCAAAACAAATTACTTTTCTTGACTACAGAAACAGGAAGGAAGTATATATTGTTCTGTTGTTGAAAATTCCTTCTGATTGTCCTTTCAGTAAATACAGTAAAGAATGCTTTGAATATGGAAAATGGAAATTTCTTATTTACCTCAGGCTAAGGAAATGTTACTATAACACATTTTGGAATGCAAACAATTAAAAAGAAAAAATCTTGCAATCCATCATTAATCAATATGTTTCAGAATTCAATTTTTAGAATGAATTTTTTCTAGAGAAAATATTTATTATATATATATAGGCAGTCACTTCAATTAAAATGAATAAACATATTTTATCCTTAACAAAATATTAGTTTAAAAATTCTGATTCAGCATTAGTTTTAGTAACGTACTTTAATGATAGTTTTATTGTTAAAATTATTACTAATAATCAATTTATCTAAAAGCAAAGCATAATTTTGATTACTGTCATTGATTTATATATATTTGTAATCAATTAACTAATTTAAATTTGGCAATAAGTACATTTTTTTTTTCAAGCATTCTGAACCACCTCCCATAACTAGAAAAAAAAAAAACACAAAAACCCTGAAAAAACACAGTGAGTTGGTTTTTTTCTGAAAAAACCCAGGTAATTAACAACCCTGGTTGGAAAAGATAAAGCTACAAAAATACTCTTTTGTAGTTACTCACACTATGTGCTTTTTTTATTTATTAAACATTCAAAATATTAAACTAATATGAATCTCTTCATTTTAATTTAGCCACACTCATACTAATTTTAGAATTCTTATTGCATTTGTAATTTTTAATACTTTTTAGATAAAGCTATAAAATAATGAACTTTTTAACAGAATTGTTATCCAAAAATGTAAGGTACAGCTAAAATAACTTTTCAAATCACAAATGAACTTAATATTAATTTCCTGATTGAAATGCTGATATTACAGACTAAATAAAAACCAGAGCAGCAACAAAAGTGGTGTGGAAGATGTGTCAACTAACAGCGATTACAGCTTAGGCACCAAGTTCCATATACATTCTTGTGGCGTGTAATTTAAGGTATTTAATGAACTAGCGAGTTACACTTACAGAACAGGAAATCAAAATGAAACCCTGCCCTGTGAGTGTACCCAGCTGTCATATAAATACCAAATGATTCTTCTTCTGTCCCTCTTAACTCAGCCCCATGGTATATCTACAACTTCAGTAATAACTGCGTAGCTTATACCAAGTTAATATTGAATTCAGGCACTTTTCTCAGGGGACATTTCATTGCTCCGGGGAAAATGTCCCCCCCCTCCCCCCCCCCCCGGACCACCCCCTGAATTCAACACTGGTGTGAACAACAAGATTGGCACATTAATGCAACTTCTTCTGCGATGGCGTTAATACATAAGTACCAATATTTTTATTTATACTGCTGTCAGAAAAGCTTAAATATTCACGAAGAATTCCAAAAATAATAAGAGTTACCTATAACTGCTGAATTAAAACAAAATTATTCAGATTAATACTATAATTAAATAATGAGTACTATCATTTTTCTTGATCTCAAAAAGGGGACAACATTATCAATACATCTAATTTTGCTAAAAAAAAAAAAATACGTTTTTAAGTTTTATGTAAACAAAAGCCACCCACCCAGAAAAACATTTTTCATCATTTTATCAATGACACTGATTTAAATCTCAAAGTGTATTCCCCACTATTTATGATAGTTTTAATTTCTAAGAGCCAAGTGTTAAGAAGTTTTAAATCATTTAGAATAAATTTCACTGTTATTTTTTTTTAAGTCATCATCAAAGAAAAGCTAATTAAATAAATTTCAAAATATAGAGATAGGAAATAGCCTAAAAAATTTTCATCAGATAAAGTAGGCTTATGTTTATTAATTCACTGAATAGAATTAATTTATTAAATTTGAACACAAATTTCTAGTTACTACAATACTGCATTATAGAAAAATATACACATGAAACCTGAATTATACGTGCTTATAAAAATACATTGGAGCATACATATACAAAGAGAAAAATAATAAACTCACTTTTATTCCTCCAGTAATAGCGCTACGGTTAGGTTTAAATTGCAGACCTTTTTTGGCAGCAAAATAAATAAATAATAATACACTACATACACTTCCAGGCGTAATGTAACTGGTGATCAAAGGTTCTATATTATTTTAACCTTTACAGGGGGGCTCAGACAGCATCTATCTGAGAATACCTGCAAACCTGGACAGATGTTGTCCAAGCCCCCACATAAAGGTTAACATAGTTTTTAAATCAAATACTGTCAAAATTCAATACAAACTAAACACAGGTTCAAATACCAACAAACGCAGAGCACAACAAAATTCTATAGCATTGTGTGATGCAATCATCTATCTAGATCACGTTACTTTTTCGCTTCAGAGCCATTCTAACGTCGATAACAATATATGGCTGCCATCACATTTGTAAATGTAAATAAAAAACATCTGCCCACTTTACTCAAAAGCATTCAGAGCCATTTTAACCCAACGTTACATTGAGAAACCTGTATGATGTCATTCCTCAATTTTTCGAGTAACTCGATTTTCAGTCTTTGAACGCCCTCTGTGAAGAAACATTTTAAGCCTAGTTTATTTTCCATTTTCTTTAAAATAAATTGGATGACCCAACACTGGAATATTTTCGAGCGGGAGGTGGCCGCATAGACAATCATCGAGTTCACTGCTGAAATTCCAGAATTAGTTAAAACTCGATTTGCTTATTGAAACACAATCGGTCTGCCGAGTCATATCTTGGTCGAAAACACTTGAAAACTAGATTTTAGTGATTGACTTTTTTGGGTTTACTAGTGGAGCAGGAAAACAAAATAATAAACTGATGAATCAACTGCTAAAATCATATTTTCAGGTGTTTTCCACTAAGATATGATTTGACAGACTAATTGCGTTTTAATATGCCAATCGAGTTTTAACTAATTCTGGAATTTCAGTCGTGAACTTGATCCCACTGCCACCTCTTGGTCTATTTCTATTTATGCAATATAATCTTAAATACTTTTACGTATAATAACATAGCTTCTAAATAATTGTAATGTTAACATATCACTGAAGTACAGCTAACATATTGTTAAAAATAGTGTCTAAAATTAAAAAAAGACAAATAAAAAATGTTAGAATATATTTTAATTAACTCTTAAATATTTAACTATTTTAAAAGTATGACAAGTTCTACAGTTGTAGTGTGTTAATTTAAAATCTGATTATGTCTATCAGAATTCAGTATGAAAGAGATTTGATTAAAGAGAACTTGAATAGAAATTATTTTTAAATAAAATAATTTTTGCAAAAAAACAATAAGCTAATTTTCTTTTTTCATTCTTCTTGCTATTCACTTTTCTATCAAAAATACAATACAGTCAATAAAAAATATAGGGTAGCAAGGGTAAGCTAAACCTGAATTTTTGTTCACAACTTTAACAATAATGAAAACATTTTAATGAGATGAGATTTTGATCATATTAACTTTGCTTTGTATGAAATACAAAGAAGTCATTGGAAGTGATCTAATTTTTGATTGAAATATATTTCACAAAAAGCAAAATAAGTCTCTTCTAAATATTGTTAAATATCTTCGTTTTGGCTGAATATTTGGTAGTACAAGTATTAAAAAAATGCGCTGGTGAGCAACAAGAAACGTTAATATGTTTTTAAATATGAAAAAGTGTTTGACAAGTGCTTCTAATTGAGCATGAGAGAGGACAAGGAGTTATTTCTTGGCTGCAGCTGACTGCCAATACCAAATTTGAAAAAATCATATTTGCACTTTTTCTGTGTAAAGGAAATCAGTCACAATTACGATAAAAATGTGAAGCGCAAAGACATAGCCAAGAAAAATGCAGCATAATTAAACATGAATGTAAGGCGAAATAGTACCAGAAACCTTAGTTCCTGTAGCGTATCATACTCATGCAATGCCACCAAGCATGCTCCCAGCATAGAACTGCACAGAAAATGATTTGTATTACAGAGTCAACAGTGCAGTTCACATGTAAAGTAGAATTGAATTAAAAAAAAAAAAAAAAAAAAAAAAAATACAAAGTTTTACGCAAATTTCTTTCATATGGAAAAAGCACAAATATGACTTTTACAAATTTGGCACTGACGGTGAGCTGCAGCCAAGAAGGGACCCCATTAGAAGCATTTGTCAAACACTTTTTCATATTTAAAAACATATTAACCTTTTTTGTTGCTCACCAGGGCATTTTTTAATACTTGTCATTCAAATTTTTTGTTAAAAACTGAAGATTTTTTTATATCTTGAAAAGAAAAATATTTGCTGCCAAAATTTTATTTTTATATTTGAATTAATTATTGCATTGTCAAATAAAATGCATGATGTCTGATAAATAAACCAAGGAGTCGAACGAAATAATTACAGTGTGCTCACAACTTTATTCAAAGAACTGAAACTAAATGCTTCGCAATAAAAACAAATAATTATGTTTTCCACGTGATTTATTTAATTTGAATGAATTATACTACATAAATAAAAAAATTATACTTATTTAAACTTTGTGGCAACGAATAAAAAAAAATCTACAACAGCAACAATGTTCAACTGGAACTTTAAGACACAAATTTGATTTTCTCGGCAATCGTCAAACATACAAAGATGGAAAAAAATCCATTTTAAGTTTTACCAAAAGGGGTACTACTCTGTTATCCCGTCGACTAAAAAATTATCGCCAAATTCTAAGATTAAATGCTCATAATGGAATGTCACGTTCAATGACATTAAATACGTTAAAGGTGTTTAAAATGTCATTGCATGATTTTATTTTGACTTTTTATTTGTATTTTTATTAATATTCTAATAATTATTTGCTTTTTTTTGTTATTTAAAATAAAAATTATGTCAATAAGTATAATTTGGCTATTAGTTTGGCGATATTTATAATTTGATGAAATTGGTCGACGGGATAACAGAGTAGAATTTTAGGTCTTCATTTTTTCGTTAAAAGTTAAATAAAAAACTACAGTAAACTACGAAAATTTTTTGAATGCTATCATTTTATTCGTCTTGTCAAGTTCTATCTTTTGAAAAAAAAAAAAAGAAAATCACTGTCATACGTGAACTGTTTGCCACAAATTTCAAAAAGACATTTTCATTTTTCATTTCTTAAACTTATTATACCAAATGCTACCGCGTATGCTATGATAGTATGACCAAGCCAAATAGACAGCGCTCATTACATCCCTAGTATTTAAAATAAAAAATTGAAATGCATAGAATAGAAATGAGCTTTAAAACATATTACAAAGTTTACTATAAATAAATACCCCCAATCATCACTATATCACTTCAATGTAAAATTCTGGATTGAGCAACCCCCCCCCCCCTGATCCCTCTAGTTACATCTATGCAGAAAATATGCATACAAAATTTCTTATTCTCATCAAAATCCCTATAGTCGAACATTATTAACTTATTTATAACATTTTCAGACAAAGATAATTTAAAAATATTTACAGGAAAAGAAAGAACATTTTATTATTGTTATCTAAAAAAGTATGAGTAGAATAACTTTTGAAATCCCAAATGAACTTGATATCAACTTATTAACGTACTGTGAATGAAACACATCCACTGTCACAAAATGAGACCTTGCAACATCAGTGAAGAGCTTGAGTGAAGACACCAAGGACTAGCAGGCTACATTTACAGACAGAAAATTAATAAAATATCTGCCTGATAATGTATCCAGCTGTCATAAAAATTTTAACAGATCTTCGATTCCAGAGTTCCTTGACTTCCCAGCAGGCTTCTTAACAACAGGAATAACATTATGTGATTTCATTACACTCCATTATAAATTAATATATTGATACCAAGTTCAATTAGAATTAACAAAAGATATTTTAAATGTATACATTTTTAGATAGTTTTAAAAACTTCTTTAATTTTCTGTAAATATTTTTATTTTTTCTGCTGTCTGCGAGGTATTTTTTTATTTTTGTTTAAGAGTAAAGAAATAAAGTAAACAATATTACTTGGAAATAAAAAATAAACTAAGTAAGCATCAAAACAAACACATTGCAATATAGTTACAGCTACCTGCAGTTGTGTTACCATATTCTTGAATTCATGGAAACACACAATCTGCCCATTTTCGCGATGTACACAAAGATATTTAGCAAATTAAGCGACTGGCTTTTTTTCCCCCGATCATTTTAAATTTATTTTATAATTTACACATCCATAAAATAGAAGTTTCTTGGGAGGGAAATGCCAGTAGAAACGTTTATTTGATATATGCTTTTTTTCGCGAGAGGGCGAGAATTTTATTATAAATTTTATAGATATAAGCACATAATAATTTAAACATACCATATTTTCAACCGAATGATTGCATCTCCACTTCACACTAAAATCGCCAGCAAAATCTGCAGCAGACATTTGTGCCACAGTATTTCACATAAAAAATAACTTTTTAAACACTTCCCCTTCTAACAAGAGTGATTATTCAGAAAATATCATAATCTTCTCATCTGACGAATAATCTATCTGCACTATCAAAAGCCCAGTTGCCGCCATGTTTGTTGATGTAAATAAAAAAAAACCCGTAACTTTTCCCGAAAGCGTTCAGAGCCGTTTTCACCCAACCTTTACCTAGGGCTACTAGATTTACGAGCTGAAGCATCCGCCATTGATATGCCTTTGGGTTTGCAATATGTACCCAGCGCCCATTCGCTTGTATGTAAACAGAGAGCAACGGTGCTGCATTTTGACAGTTATTTTCTATTAAATACACGTTATAATTAAATACGAAATTTATGGTAAGATGTTGCTCTGATATGAATTGTTCAAACCATTTTAGAAAAGGACACAAGGCGTTCCAATTTCTGGAAGAAAACACAAAACAAACAAAGTAAATAACCAACTGTCGTCGAAATGATTGGCGCGGTTTTTGAAAGCGCCAAATTTAAAAGTCGGTCAAAAATAAATGATGATTACGATTCTTTTAGATTTAATTTTTTATATCTGTATTTATATAATTCTCGTATGATAGCGGTTCCAAATCAAGGGTATGCATGCTCTTGGGGATACGTTACGGGTTTTCTGAGGGCATGTCTTAAATAAGTAATGTTTTAAATCACAAAAATGTTAGAAATGATAATGTAATTTTTATCGATTTATTATATGATTGAGAAAAGATAATAACAAATAAGAAAAATTGCACAATTAATTATTATTATTATTATTTATTTATTATTATTATATAGTATTAGATATTTTAATTAATTATTTTATTATATTAATGTATTATATTTTATAATGTATTATATTATATTATAATTATATAATTTTTTGTAGATATAAATATAATATATAACGTAATAACATATTAATACATAACTTTATAATTAAAAAAATAATAATATATAAATTGTTATATATAATTAAAATTATAAATAATTTTAAAATATAAATATATAAATAATGTAAATATAATTATATTATATTATAAATATTATCCCAATATATATACATATTATGTTATTTTGTACAATTATATTGCATTATACAATATAATAAATAATAGATTATATATATATATAATAAAATATAAAACTATATAAATATAATAAATTATTCATATTTAATTTAATAATTGTAATTTAACAATAACAATAGTAATAATAATAGTTTAATAAATGACTAATTTATAATTTAATAATTAATAAAATATATTAACTATAATTATAATAAATGCATTATGTAAACTAGTCGTTGGGGGCCACCGTAATACTTACCCATCATGGATATGTATATAAAAATAAAACATTTGAAAACTATTTATACAATGCATTGCAATTCATAAACAAAATTTATATATTGTTAATATACATAGTAATGCTTTATTAAAGAACTGCTGATGTACCAATTTCAACAAATTATATAAAACGCCAAGTAGTACCGAACTGCGTAAAAGAAACATCCTTATAACTCCAAAAATAATAATTCTATTAACTAACAATTAACTGTGTCGGATTAAACGTCTCATTTCCAATTAAAATATACCTCTGAATTGAAATTTGAATGAAATACAGGGTCATGAAAAATCGAAGAATGTGGAAAACAAGATTACAAATATCTCGGCAACTAATAATCCGATCGACTTCGTTCTATATGCAAAATGTGTGTTATTTTATTGCCTTTTACGTCCATTCCTTAGAACAAAAAATTTCGAAAATTTTTATATACCTTTCATCAGAACGAATTTTTCGAGAGTCCAAAAAAATAGTTCCGGATAATCGAGGTTGCTGATATTAAATAGGCTTCGTCCCATTCTTACATACTAACTACATACAAAATTTCAAGTCTCTATCTCAATTTGTTAGGGAGATAGAGTGTTTACAGACAGACAGACAGACAGACGGACGGACGGCAAAATTTTTTTTTCTAAAAATATGTTTTTCGGAATCTCCACTATCTAAAATGTGTAAATCCGTCAAAAATTTTTTTTTCGATTTTCAAAACGATTGCAAGACTTACCTTATACTACGTATGATGGGTAAGTAAAAATATATTTAAATAATATGTAAAGTATTATGTATAATTATTATGCATTACATTAATGTATTAATTATTACATTATTTATTTATTTATTTGTTTATTATTTATTATTTAATTATATATTTATCTTTTTGATTTACTATGAGTTGATAGAATATCATTTTTTAAATATATATTTGTTAATGAATATATTTTTTAATATTTGATTTTAATTAGTTATACATTTAATTTTTTATTGGTTTACTATGAGTTAATAAAATATTATCATTTTTTAAATTAATTCTTGCCAGTGAAATAAATTTTTTAATATGTAATTTTATTTATTTATACAATTATGTTTATTAATTTACTATCAATTATTACTATCAAATATAATTTTTTTATGAATTCTTGTTAGTGAAACTAATTTTAATTTAATTTATTTAAACAATTATTTTTATTAATTTGCTATTAGTTAATAAAATATTATCACTTTTAACATCAATTCTTGTAATTGAAACTAATTTTTAATATTTAATTTTATTTATTTTTACAATTATTTTTATTAATTTACTATCAGTTAATAAAATATATAATAATTTTTTATTTTTTTAATAATTTATTAGAACAGAAAAAATACATTCTTCATTACTATTTTATTTTTAGCGCATATTTATATCTATCAGTTCCTTGTCACTTTTTTGCTGCGTCACATTTTTTCAGCATTTGTTTTTTCTGTCACTTTCTTCCAGTCACTTTTTTTCCGTTTATCACATAGATGATGCATTACTTGTAGTTCAAGTAATATATGATAAACAAATTTCTTGAGATCGCCAATAAGGCGCTAAAGTCGCCTCTGTAGTAGCCAAGAAACAGGGATGTACCCACAGTGTACCTAAATATGGACCTTTACCACGGGAAACCAGTATGACGTCATTCCCCATTTTCCCGAGTTACTCGTGTTTCGGTCTCTGAACGCGCTCTTTGAATTTTAAAGATCTTTGGGAAAAAAACAGTCACTTTTGAAATGTCAAAATCTCAAATTGGTTTCTTTCATAGAGTAAAAAGAAATTAATAGAGTGGAAGTATTATCTCTGGAGGTGATGCTGAAAATTTAACCCTACATTAAGTCCAATTAAGTACCGACAAAAGCACGTGCTCTGACACGCCTATCAATTGAAACAGTTTTAAATCCGTATTTTTTTGCTCTTGTTTCTTAAAAAGAACTAACCTATCGCTTCACCGGTAAAAATTTATTAATTACTTTATCATATGTGTTTTAAATATCAATATAGAAAATTATTTTACCGTTTTGCTTGAAAATATAACATTCTTTTGTTAAAACATTAAAATCGTCTGCAGTCAGAAATCTATATTTTAGATTAATATTTATTACTTAAATTTTCATATATGATTTTAAAAGAACGTTTTCATCATTATATTTTATATATTTATTTACATGCAATTATTAAGTCATAAACATTTTTCATCTACGTTATAAAGTATTTAAAATTACATTAAATTAGGAAACTTTTAGTAATACAATTTTTAGTTCGCATCAAATGTTTTCAATATCTTATTTAATTTCAATTTGACATTTAATTATTGCTAATTTTCCAGTTTCTTTTATTTTAAAAGCGAACATTTATTTTAATAAATAATAATAGAACAAAGACCATTTTAAAAATTTGCTATTTCTTCTTAAAATATGCTTCAGTTGTAATTCATTTCTTTCAATTCGTATTATAATACAAAATCCCTTCCACGTCCTTTTGTTTGGAACATTAAAATTTGAGCGATAAATAAATTCATATTGCAAACCTTTTTTGAGGCTTACTTCACCTCCACTTATCTCATTTCTCCATGGATTTCTTTAATTCTGTCTCAGCTTTCTTATTACTTCTGCGAAAATTTTTACACAACCAACCAACCGTAAAAAAATGAAAGAGAAAAAAAAAATGGGAAAAGATGATTTTTTATGAGAGTGACCTCTCGATTTTAATTAATTACTCAGTTAATAATTGGAATTTCGAAATTCTGAGCGTCAGGTGCATCAGGAGAGATATTGGGCTACTCTCAGAAAAATTTTGAGCTTCGTACGTACCGTAGTTTTCGCTAACTATCGCAGACACACACACACACACACACACACAGCGATTTGTTATTTTATTAATATAGATTTATAGCTACTCTACTCGGAGTAATAAATTTAAAAGGAATGACAACTTTTAAACAAAATTAGGGCTGTCTCACTCCTTCTCATCCCCAACTCCTTTCTCCTAAATATACAAAATCAGTAAGACCAGCTGGCCTTTTGCAATTTTTGCTCTGAAAAAAATATTTATTCCTTTTTAATACGCGAATAAAACCGTAAATTGTTTTACCATACTTAATGGGAAAATATATGTCTGTTGGCCTTTTTAGGTGTGTTCGTAATTATGTAAATACGTAGCACCAATAGTCGTCGTTCAGTTCGTCCGTTTGTCCGCATATAACAATGCAAAAACTACCCAATCGAATTATTTGAAATTTAAAATATATAACTATTACATAATTTTGTCGAGTCATTTAAAATTTTCATACAATCGGATGTACAGTTCAATTACAGGACAGTCAAAAGTATTTCGTTAAATTATGGTCAATGGGGATAAAACAGCTTCAAATGCATTTTAGTGATGTTACACTCTTTTGAACATAATAAAACTCATGCATCTATGGAATATGTACTAAAACATACATTTTGTACAATCTGTAGCGCAAAGAATAATTTTTTTAATATACAGGGCCACACAAAAGTTGCCTATAGTCGTCGTGCATCCGTCCGTCCGTCTGTTTGTTTGCATATAACAGAGCAAAAACTGCCTAAACAAATCGTATGAAATTTAAAATATATAATTGTTGTATAATTTTGTCGAGTCGTTTTAAATTTTATGAAAATCGGACGTATAATTTAATTATAGGGAGAATCAAAAATATTCCATTACATTACGGTCAATAGGAAAAAATAGTTTCAAGTACATTTTAATGATGTTACACTCTTTCTAATATAATAGAATTGACATGAATGTATGAAGTATATACGAAAATTCTGTATAATCTGTGATGCAAAGAATATTTATTATAAATTTATAGGGTCACACAAAAGTATTCCTCTACAAAATGGTAAGCGGGGAAACATTGTTTGGGATGTGTTTTAATTATATTAAATCATTTCACTTTTTATGAAATTGGCATTACAAGTTAATTCCAATATAATAGAAAAAATTTAGTATTTACCGAGACACACAAAAAATTTCAAATACTGTATTGTATCCAAAGTACTGTATATTTTAATAACTCCGTTATAGTACGAATGCACCTCATTTGCAACTTCTGAAGAGCAATTTCCGACTTGTTTTTATTATAAGAGTACGTTACTTATAGTTAAATTGAGGTATAAAACGAATAGGGCTTTAAAAATCAGAGCTTAATGATAATAATAAATATAATAAGAGAAACCTGGTTTTATTAAAAGTTTATTGCAGTGCTTTTATTAACAACTCTGCTTCCAAAAAATTAGTCAGCCCAAAATCGTTCGATATCACAAGCTTCGCAATGTTTCGGAACATAAGTTTTCTTGCTGTATTCCTTTTTTACTGTAGATTTCCATTCAAAGTTCTCCCCTTCGGCTTTATTACATGGTAAGCGTTTAACATATTTTTTATGATATTCTGTCAGAGCTTCATTATTCACCACATTTTTAATGATTTCTGCTTGGATTTTATAATCATTGATCCCTTCCATGTGATTTAGATGATCTCCAATAGTCTCTTTTATGAAAGTGCCTTCATAGGCTTCGCTGTTATTCCTGGTTAATTTTGGACACCCCGATCTTTTGGGTGCACATTTACCGCAATTACCACTGGAACAAAATTTCTTTTCGTCACCGAAAGCTCTGTCACTGTCAATAGTGACTTTTCCGTCAGAGTAATGTTGACTAAATCTTTTACCAGTGTCTTCGATGTGAACAACTTTATTTGGATCTATTTGCCGCCTTCTTCGTACATTTCTTTCACTGGTTTGTTCACGCTTTGTTTCACTCTTACCATTTAAAATTTTAGGTTCTTTGCCCCTTTCCGACATTTTTCGGTGTTTATGAATGCTCTTCTTAAATTCTGAAAAAAAAAAAAATGTGATTATATATATATATATAAGTGGAGAACAAAACAAATTTATAGAGAGAGAGAAAGAATTTAAGTTCAAAATTTAAGTTCATGTATAAGCTTCTAAAAAAAATTAATGAGATGAAAAAAATAACGGTAAAAAATAGTTGTACGTTACTCCAAAGTCTAAAGTGCTTTCTATCGTCATTTTTTGAAATTTATCTGTATAATTTATTTTCAAGACAATACTGACATAAAGAATAATTTTAGTGAAAACCGTAAATCAATTGACTAATATTTCTGCTTTTTATAATCATTTGAAATTTGAACCTACCCATTCCCATTGAACACAGTTCAGTTTGCGCTACTTAACCACAGATTTTGAGCTTAAAATTTAAGTTTATGTCTAAACTTCTAAAAAAAAATTTAATGAGATGCAAAAAAGAACGGTAAAAAATAGTTGTTCGTTACTCCAAAGTCTAAAGCGCCCTCTATCGACATTATTTTTATCTTTATAATTTATTTTCAAGAAAATACTGACATAAAGAATAGTTTTCGTGAAAACCGCAAACGAATCGACCAATTTTTCCATTTTTTATAATCATTTCAAAATTTGAATTCTAAACTTTGATGGCGCCTATCTCCTTCGGAAGACGTTTGGGACCCTTAATTTCCCATTTAATATTATTTGTTTTGATGTGTACAATCACCCCTTAAAGTTTTGCCCAGTAGTTTAGATGCACCCTGTATATAATATAACTTCTATTTCTTAAAAAAAAAAAAAAAAAAAAAAAAAAAAAAAAAACACTTGAATGAGTTGATTTTGAAAGAAACTCTTTCATTATATGTATACACTATATGACCATTAATTACCGGTCACCTTCAATTTTAGACAGTGCCAGATTTACGGCAGGGCATCCAGGGCACGGGTCCCTGATTTTCCGGGGCCCCCCTATGCAGCTGAAAGTTTTTCAATTATTATCCAAAATCAGATTTAGTTTTTAATATTCGATGAAGTTTTACATTTCATTCTACATTCTATACTGTTCATGTTGCATTTCTATAACGTTGTATATTTTGTCTGAAACTTCCATTTATTACAGGGAATATTTTCTTTCATCTTTATCACTTTAAAAATATTTATTTTATTTATTATTCTTGTTTAATCCTTTTCCTGTTATCGTCAGAATATTTGAGTGTTGGTGAGCGTAGTTTGTCTTGCATGCTGTAGAACCTCCTAATATTTTAAATAAATGTAGCTTGATATTGTCGTAAATTTATTATTAGTTGTTGCATAATTTATTATTCCAAATGTATAGACTTGCAAAAGAAAGATAAATAGCACCACACAGTTTATTATAAAACATTTACTCATTTAAATCTGATAATTGTAAAAGTCATTAATTATCATACTTATCTATATTATAAAGGCCAAACATATCTGTGCGTAACGCATACGTCATTTTGCGAATGGCAACACTTTCAAACTTAAAATGAAATTTCGGTATTGCAATTCTTGCTATTAAAATTTTTTTAACTTCCAGATATTGCACATTTTTAATTTTTACACCATCGTGTAGAGAAAAAAATGCACTTTTAAATGAAATTTGTTTGAAAGTTGTATCTTAATTTGTTTTTGAAATAATAACTTTTTTGTAGTTTTTGATACCGCTTTTCTAATCGTGGCAACAGTATTACTCCATTTCTATTAAAAACAAAGGAAAAAGGGAAAAAAAATTATTACGATCTTTTTGTTTATTTGATCTTTTGTTTTGATTATTGATTTTTTTGTTGCCATTTTCTCATAAAGATGGAAAAAATTGAAATTTAAATACCTTCTGGTCTAAAACCCGGTGAATTTTGATTTAATTTATAAAATTTGATTTACACGTAAAAGAATATCAACAATTTAATATCTGTTTCAGCTAATAGCATTTAGACTTTGAGTTTTGAACCAAAAGGATCAAATTAAAATTCCAATTTTTTTGAACAGGTGAATGGTGAAAATGATGCCAGGTTTAGATTTCACGGGGAAAAAATTCTATGATTGAGTCAAAGTTGAATAAATTTTGCTTTTTGTTTCATTTTGGAATATTAGCATACGAACCTTAATTGATAACTTTAACATAATAACAGATCTTTATTATTTTTTACTACTTACATGTACGATCGGTTAGAGTTTAATTTTAACAATTTCTACAACTGAGTTTTATAGAAATATGTTTTTGTTAATTTGACGTTAAATATCATCATATCGTTTGTTTAAAAGTTAGACTTACCAATATAAAATGCATTTTTTTACTATAATTAATTTTGTAGGTTTATTATAAGTCAATGAAACAGTTCCTTTTTAAACATTTTCTTTCGTCAAAATTTGACGGGTTCTACCTTGTTTTTTTAATGGACATCTTAAAGTCAGCAGTGGTTCTTTAGTAACTATCTTTTCCATTCTTTTTTAAGTCAATCTTCCGTGTAAGTATCAGTGCAAGAGAAGCCCCCATAAGCACCTGTTTTAAGGGCCTCCAAATTTATAAATCTGTCCTTGGTTTTAGATATTTTGCAGAATATTTAAAGATATACTTGTCCGATTTTCCTGGAACTTCAGGATTATGAAGAGTATGTATGACTTCATATTTATCAATGGTAATTTGGTAATTTCAGCAAGACAATTTAAGTAAAAAAAAATACGTGTGGCACTCGGGGACTGCCGCGGTAAAGCTATTGCATAGCATTTTTTATCAACTTATGCAATTATAATTATTTACTTATTTTTTATTTATGCAGTTTTTTTTTTGTCTTTGATATTAATTCAAGTTACACTATTTGAGCGTGATGACCGATATCAATTTTTTTTTCTTTTATTGAATAAATGAGAAGTTAATATCGTTTAAAATATCTTTATTATCTTACAATACATGTAGGTTAATCAGAAATTTTTATAATTAAAACCATACGTTTATGGTAGCTGAAATAAAAAACATAAGTTTGAGACTTGATATTCTCAAAATATCTGAAAAATACAGCGTCAATGTCTGCCGAAGTCTACAGAAGGATACCGTGCCGAAGTCTGCCAAACTGAAGCGACGTTAGCAGGAATGTTAGGTTTTTTTCTCTTTACGGAATTTCTAGATTCTTTCGCCGCGCTCAAAGCCCGCGATAAAAGCTATGCAATACCTTAATAAATTACCAAACATAATTTGGCCGCACTACGAAAATTAGATCACGAGTTATAAGCATTTTAAATTTTCCAAACCTCACCGTGGGGGTCTCCTATCACCAAAAATTAAAACTGTCTCATAATAAATTACCAAACAAAATTTGGCTGCGCTACGAAAATTAGATCGCGAGTTATAAGCATTTTAACTTTTTCGACCTTCACCGTGGGGGAAGGGTCTCCTGTCACCAAAAGTTAACACTGTTTCATAATAAATCACCAAACAAAATTTGGCCGCGCTACGAAAATTAGATCGCGAGTTACAAGCATTTTAAATTTTTCGACCCTCACCATGGGAGGGGGGGGGGTCTCCTGTCACCAAAAATTAACACTGTCTCATAATAAATTACCAAACAAAATTTGGCCGTGCTACGAAAATTAGACCGTGAGTTATAAACATTTTAACTTTTTCGACCCTCACCTTGGGGGTCTCCTGTCACCAAAAATTAACACAGTCTCATAATAAATTACCAAACAAAATTTGGCCGCGCTACCAAAATTAGATCGCGAGTTATAAGCATTTAAAATTTTCCGATCCTCACCATTGGGCGGGTCTCCAATGACCAAAAGATACATTATCCTACCTTGTTTTATCATAAGACGATTCTTTTCTATACACATGCTATCAGGAATTTTTATTATTGAAACTATAGATTTATAGTAACTGAAATAAGAAATATAAGTTTGTAACTTGATATCCTCTAATTATCTGAAAAATACCGCGTCAATGTCTGCCGAAGTCTACCGAAGGATACCATGCCGAAGTCTGCCGAACTGAAACAATGGTTAGCCGAGTGTTAGGTTTTTTTCGTTACGGAATTTTTGTTTTTCGTTACGCTCAATTTTTCTCGTTACGGAATTTCTATATTCGGTTGCTGCGCTCAAAGCCCGCGATAAAAGCTATGCAATAGCTTAAAAATAGGGTCACCCTGTAAAATTAAATGCTACAGCTTATTGATTCGTGGATTTGTACTATATGTGTATTTATTTGCGTAATAATAGCACGTATATTCATGGAGATATATCGCTATATATATATAGTTGAAAACATTTTGGCAGTTTTTTTTATTTATATCATTCAGGGTTTTTTACCAAACTTAACGGCAGTTTCTGAAAATTTCACAAAACGTAGTAGAAATAATATCGTGCAATTTGAATGTAAATGTATTAATTATATGATGAAATATGAGATTTGTATGGAATATTTTTTATTTGCGTATGTACACGAGGACATTGTTTTTTTTTTCTCTTTTTTTCATGTTTTCATAGTCAATTCGTCATGGAACAACTCGATAAAAAAAAAAAAAAAAAAAAAAAAAATTCTGTCAAAAATCATAAAAATTTAGAAAGTAATCGGCGAGTAAATGAGAAGATTTTTAGTTGTTCTCTAAGAACAACTAAAGAATAAGGGCTTTTCCCCAAACTGTTATTTTTAATTTTAATTTTTTTTAATTTTAATTATTTATTGATGCTTTAGATTTCTTTGGAAAGTCACCAGAACAAACCTAATAAAAGAATAAAGAAGTATCAAAATCTACACATTTCGTTTTAATCAACTCGTTGACATTAATTAAGTACAATCAACTTTGCTGAAAACCAGTTAATAAAAAGTGGAAATTTGTGGAAAATCCTTTACCATTCAGCAGCTTTCAGAAAGCAACTCAAAATCGGCTATTGAAGATATCTGTCTGAACTTTAAAAATATTTGACTGGCTTTTTTTTTATGAGTTGCTCCGTAGAGTTGACTACTATATCTTATATACACTCCTGGACAAAATTATAAACTCAGAAAATTTTTAATTTGTTTACATCATAATATAAAAAAACTTAGCTTTACATAAAAAAAAAAGATGATGAATATTTATAATGAGACATTTAAATTTAATATAACTCATAAATAAAATGGAGTAAGTAATTTAAATAAGGAAATACATAACTTAAAAAAAAAAATAACATTATGTGAGACCTGGAAAAAATTATAAACTCAAAGTAATGAATTTCTATATTTTGGCACATTTGATATAAATAAATGCATTTTATGATAAAAAACTAATAAATGGACTCATTATGATTCAGTATATTTCAATACATCAATACATGCTTTAATTTTTCTTATAAAATAACATTATGTGAGACTTGGACAAAATTATAAACTCAAAGTTATGAATTTCTATACTTTTTTTTAAATCTAAATAATAAATTTCTTTTGTAATGAGAAACTAATTCAGTGAAATTATTTTTCGCGTTGGTATTAAAGCAAACGATATTTATTTATATTTTCAATTATCTCTATGATTTTATTTAAAAACATTTATCTTTGCCTTTGAATTACTTTTAGAATAATTTTGCTTTCTTTTAGTGCATCTTGTTTATCTTGTGTCATTACTTGTTATTCTTAGAACAGTGAAAATCAACAACTTTTCTAATTCCTCGAGGAAAGGTTCTCACAGAGGTACAAGTTGGTAAAATTTTGGCTTGGAAAAAGCAACGCCAAATTGCTTTCCTAATTAAATGTTAACAAGGAGCAGTAAAAAGCGCTTTAAAGAATCCGTCAGTATATGGAAAGAAAAAACGGAGTGGTTGACATCCAAAGATAACAGAAGGAAATCGAAGATCTATCTTACGAACACATCTAGTACTGGAGCTTCTTCTAGCCGAATTGTAAATACTTAAAGCTAAATGTAAGCTCTTGAAGAGTCAGATGAATTCTTCAGCAAGCACCGAATATGAAATGGAAGAAAATTAAAGCTAATCCAAAACTTGGGCCCCATCACATGAAAACCACACTTCACTTTGCACAACAGCACTTGTCATGGACAACAGAATGGAGTACAGTCATCTGGTCAGATAAAAAGAAGTTTAATTTAGACGGCCCAGATGGGATAAGATACTACTGACATGATATCGAACATGAAGAATGGTATATCTTTAGTCGAAACTTTGGTGGAAGATCCGTGATGGTGTGAGCTGGTTTTTTTTCGGAATAGTAAAACTGCTCTGGCTTTTCTTAATGGAAAACAAAAAACAGAAGACTCCAATTAATGCTAGAAGATAATCTTTTGAAACACGGACCCTTTGATCGCTGGAGTAAACTGGGTATTTCAGCAAGATAATACAGAAAAACACTCTGCAAAAAGCATAAAAGGGTGGCTGAAGCATTGGCATATAAATGTCTTGAATTGGCCAGCCCGCAGCCCTGATTTAAACCCCATTGAAAATTATTGGGGTATAATGGTTCGAATAGTCTATCGCGATGGACGTCAATATCAAAACACAAATTATTTAAAGATGGCTGTACTTTCAACCTGGAGCCAGTTGTTTATGGAACAGATGGAAAAAAATTGTTGAATCTAAGCCAAGTCGCCCATTCGAAGTCATTCCAAAAAATGACGGTTCAACACATTTTTGAATGTATGCATTAATGCTTTGCATCAGGATTCAAAAGTACGTTTACTTCTTAAACTCTATAATTTTATGTTTTCAGTTTACACATGTACTATACTTATATTACTCATCTTTTTTTGAAAAACTCATATAATGATGCATTGATGTATTGAAATATATTCATCCCTAATAACTCCATTTGTTAGTTTATTATCACAAAATGTAGTTATTTATATCAAAAATATCAGAATGTAGAAATTCATAACTTTGAGTTTATAATTTTGTCCAGGCCTCACACAATGTTATTTCATGACAAAAATTAAAATATGTATTGAGTATGTAAATGTATTGATCCATAATGACTCCATTTATTTGTTTCTTATCACTTTTATCACAAGTTAAAAAATGGGAAATGAATAGTTATTGTTAAAACTTTGTCCTTCTTTAGGAAAATAAAGTTCATTTTTTTAGATACATGTTTCAAAATATGTGCATAAGAAGGAGGGGGGGGGAGGGCATCGTAATTTTATAGATGCTTCGATGGAGGGTGGCCGATAAAAAATTGGGACCTATTGGTCTAAAGCAGTAAATATAAATTAAGCTTTTACCTCTTTCCCCTTCCGTATCTGTAGTTGTCGTGAAAGGAAGAGTTCTGGAACTGCCCTCAGATTCATATTCATCATCTGACGCTGTGAAAATTGTCTCTCGAACCTTAGTTTCTTGCACAAATGGTTCTTTTACAGAATGTTCCTGAATACCATGCTTTATGCTATTGCTTTTACTTTTATCTTCGTGTGTGTTCGTTGTGTGCATTGTATATACTTGATAACATGGCTGTCCAATTTTGTAGTAAAAAGGACTTTCTTTACGCACTTTATGATGCTTTTGTTTTCGTACCTTAGCACTATCATCAACATATCGAACTCTCTGTTGAGGAGAAAACTTTACATACTTTTCATGAGGCGAAGCAACACGAGATATTTCAGTTTTTTCCATATGTCTCGGCGCAGTAGGTAAATCTACAATCTTGCGTTGGGATTTGTATTTAAAATTTGGTGACGCATCTCTTCTGTGAACAGTATCCCGATGAGAGGATTTTTGTGCCATGTAATTGATAGCTTCGATTGGTATTTTTGTACGGCATGTATGTTTTGGTATTACAAACAAATCACGTCTAAATTTTGGAGGCGGCAGCGGTTGTAATGCTGTTCTTATGCAGTTTTCCTCGCGATGTGAAACTTTTACAGTATGTTCTTTTGGAGATGAGTAAGCTTCTTTGGAGCATATTGAAATTTTAGATGAAGTTTTAACGAGTTGAGAGTTTTCTGGGTAATTAATTTTCGACGGTCGTTGATAAGATGCTAGATATTTAAAGTTTTTGGGTGGCAACGGACGGTTGCGAGGTGAACATTGTCTATGAATATTTTGAGATGTTAAAGTATGCAGATATCTCTCATGGTTCTCATCTTTTATGTTACGCAGATTTACTGAAGAAAGATTTCTGTTGCACCCATGTCTTGTTCCTGTTAAAGATAATGAAAAGTAAAGTTACTACACTAAATAAATAGTAAACATGTAGATTACTTCATAGAAAAATAAACCACAAATATGGCAAAATATTAATCGTATCAGCATTTACAGATAATACTTTGATATAGAAAGCTAATCCTTTTTTAATTAAAATTATCATTAATTTGGTATTGGTTAGTATTGCCATGATATTTGCTACTAAATCTATCATTTCATAATGCCATAGAAGAAAAAGTTCATGTTGGTCTTTATATGTTCTATCTTGTTTAATGCATAGATAGGAAAAGTACAGATTAAAACATTGGACAACTGAACAGGAACCTGTAACCCTTGATTTTAGGTCTTGAAGTTTTGTATGCGATTTTAATAAGGCTGACTTTTTAAATCTATTTTGATCTTATTCTGATTATAATCCATGTTGTGGACTTTTAAAGGTCGCATAATCCAATAAAGACAAACTTGTGAACCACTGACGGCCACGTTAACCTTAATCCAAATTGCTTGATAGGGTCCCACTATCAATGGTTTTAACGGCTCCATTAAAAAAAAAAAAAAAAAAAAAAAAAAAAAAAATTGGCGTTTACAAATAGACCACATGACAACTCGCCGTAAATATGTAAATTTTTTAAGAATCATGGCGCTAATAATTTTCATGAATAAAGAACAGCTTAAAGCTGGCCGCATTATGTTTTTAATGGCCATTATGAAAAAAACCTAGTCGCAACTAAGCAATCCTCATGAATAAATGTCAATTATAAGATCGCCATAATCATGACATTTGTGGTTGTCAATAATCTCCATATAATGCTTGCAATATAAACTAGCTCAAAATTAGATATAGATATGCCATAAAGATTATTTAGGTATACATCATAATTTATTCTATAAAAGAAAATACTTTTTAGAAAGATCATAAAATAATAATGCATATTTGCATGAATCAAATACTCATTTAGGTATACTTTTCAGAAAAGTTAAACGTTCACTTCTCTTGAAATCTCCCAAAATATTCAAAATACAATGCTTGACATACTAAATTAATTAATTTGTTTATTTTTTCAGTTTATATTTTAGAAATCTATATGAAATGCCATTTTTAAATAATAGAATTTCATATCAACTTTAAAAGTGTATAACTGGAAAGTAAACTAATTAATTTACTGTGTCAAGACATATGTTTCAGGAATTGTTGGAAGTTTTTCAAGTAACAGAACTTATAATTTTTTTTTGAAAAGTGAACCTAAGTAAGCATTAATATTTGTTTTTCATGCAAAGCATTTTATTACTTAAACAACCTTCCATAAAATGTTTTTCGTATAGAATAATTTTGAATTTATGATTAAAGAACATATATGAACCTGACATGATCTAAGATGTAAATTATATATTATAATAAAATATGCGTTATGGGTCTTTTTAGTTTTGTTTTCACTGTTTTTTAAATATTTATTGCTAAGTTTGTTAACATACTGCTTTAGAGTTGCATTTTTTATAATTATACTAAAACAAAATACTTACAGATTCTAGGGTAATATCTATAATCATAATGTTAAAAAATAGTTTAGCAAATTGCTAAAAAAAAAACTAAAAAACATTAACCTTTAGTTGCATACTGTCCACTACAGTGGACGAAAATTCTATTATATTTCCTATCCCACCAATTTCATCCACAGTTTCTATTTAAAGCTTATGCTACTCTGAGATATTCCAGCTTTCAAGAGAAAAATCGAGATGGCACCACAACTCGAGTAACATAGCAAATAGAAAATAGCAAATTTAGCGTCGGGTATTAGTTTTAAGGTATGCAACAACGGGTTAAAGAATTATCTATTACATCATTTTACATTAAAAGAAAATCCACACCATTTAAAGGAACTAGAATGTGTAAATAAAAGTACATTGGACAATAATAACTATGAAAGTAAATTTATTCAAATTAAACTATTCAAACTTTTCAAGGTATTTTTAATTTCATGCATCAGAAAATACCAATCACTATTTTGAAGTAATAAAATACGAAACTTTAATCGAAAATTGAAAAAAACCTCAGTGCTTCCTAACTTAAAGAAAATTTTAATATAAGGACTGTTTCTTAGAAATCTGCACAAAATTTTCTTGACTGTAAAAATATGAAAAAATAACACAAATGAGTATTGTAAGGCAGCTTTAATAACTACAATACGCTGTAAAACTATTATCGGGTTTAAATTAAACCGTTTTATCGTACATTATCATTTGTACTTGATTGGCACTTATTAGACATTGTAAAAATTTTAGTAGCGAATTTGATCTTAGGTTGTGTCGTGGAGATGACACATGTGTAATAGCTATCATTATCATTAAAAGATGAGCGAGTGAGCGTGAAATATGACTCGTCATCTAAGATGCATACTCGATCAGAGAATTTTCGAAACAAGCGATCACACTTCGTTTTCACAGAAATTATTTGTTTTTCTGTTCGTTTTGATATGACCCTTTATTGTGATATTCATAACAAGACTGCTTCAACATAGCGCAAATGCCTAAGTCACCACACTTTGAACTTGCAGCTAACTTGTCATGTAAGTTCATTGCTTGCTGTATCAAATTTATTGCAAATTAACGGCAAACAGATAGAAAATTTAGATCTATCATAACAGGTATACTGCAGATTTTTTGCAAGCTAGTAGAAAATGTAACTTTGTCGGGTCAAAAACATTGCAAAATTATTGCAATATAATAATATTGTTATGCCGCACTACCTGTTTACAACTGTCACACTAAAAGTTTAAGCCCTTCAGGCCTATTGGTGCATACACACTGATATAAACAGCATTAGAAAATGCATACACCGTTTTTATCACCATTAATAAATAAAGCTGAAATTTGTACATGCAAAGTAAAGATTTTTTGGTATTTGAAAAGTAAAGCATTAAAAAAAGCGGTGCCAATCGAATAAAACTTGTGTAAAATATGCAAT
Organism: Maratus speculifer; assembly: GCA_964019185.1. Classification (NCBI taxonomy): domain Eukaryota; kingdom Metazoa; phylum Arthropoda; class Arachnida; order Araneae; family Salticidae; genus Maratus; species Maratus speculifer. The sequence goes on from OZ025291.1 coordinate 135,427,108, forward strand.
ACCGGAATTTTTCTATTCTCTTAACAGAGAGATTTTTTGGTTTTGTCAATTTCGTGAATTAAAGACAGTCATGCATCAATTTCACAACAAACTACTCATGCAAGTGGGAGATAGTCTACCTTGAAGGAAATATGCTGCGACTTCGTTAAATGAAATTTGCAGCGGCAAGATAATATCAGAAAAAATCCAACTCTCTGCAAATGTACATGTTATCTGGAGCAAGAAACAGATTATATCGATAAAATTTCAACAACTATGAGAAAAAAAAAAGAGTTAAGAGTTTCTTAAAAGACGTTTACGGAGTTTCATTTTTTAAAAATTATTTTTTCCTTTTTAAACACAAAATATTTATACATTTTGAATGGCTCTTGCAGATAGCCGGTGGTCCTGGCAAAAATCTAGCTTAAAGAACCAATCATAGTTTAGACAAACAAAATTGTATAACACTGAAAACGGTTGTTGATTGTGTTTATGATGGCCAATTTTCAATGTCAGGGATATAGGCCTTAGAGGGGAAGGGGGAGTTTTCAGGAAAACTCCTGCGTTCAGGGGAGAAAATTCAAGGTTCAAATAAAACTATAGAAAACTCCGAACGAATAGGCCGACGGATGCGATTGGATTCGAACCCAGCATTTCCCGTCTACCAGTTTCGATGGCAAAACCTCTCGGTCCCTAGTGGGCCACTGAAAACGAAACTGGTGATAATTTAATATGATGGAATGATTCGAAAATTCTAACATTAACAAATACCATTTGATCACTAAAATTTTAGTTCTTATTCTTATGTTAATGGTACCTGCGTCAGCTGACAGAGTTTTTCTCTCGTTCCCTTCCCATCGAGCAGATCTCTTGAATTCTCTGGTTCGATCAGGGATTACTTCTTGCGTCGACGAATAAACGAGCTTTCCATTTTCGATGTGGTGGTCTGACTGGAACACTTTCAGCATCTGTCCACCCGCATCGGATTCTTCGGCGTAGAAATTGAGCTTTACGTTAGAAGGGCAACACCCTGATTCCGTAGAGCTTCGAGGAATGTTGAGAAGGCCTTTATTTTGTAGAACATCATAAGGATTGTTTGGATTTACGGGTAACATCGGAAATGTCTCTAAGGGGAGTGTTCCTGGAAAATCATCAGTCACCTACAAAAATAAAACAAAATAAAATAACCCCTTCCCTGATCACACGGGCAACGTGTTTTTGCCAATCCTGATATATAATTTTCACGAATTACTTTTTATTGGAAATTTTGCATTTAAGGGTGTATTTCAATCCAAACTGCTTATTTTCTGATTTATTTTGAAATTTATTTTTGCTCCGAAACGCATCAAACTGGCAAATTGTCTTATTTAGAAGGTACACACGGTGCCGTGATTATCGATTTTTTTAAATATATATATATATAAATGCAGAAAATATTGCAAAAATATGCTGTCAAAATTGGCATTTTGAACATAATTTTCCGAAGCGGTAGATATGGGAATAAAAAAAAAAAAAAAAAAAAAAAAAAAAAAAAAACGGTTATGTTGACAAAGTAATAGCTTATAAATCAAATTCTAATGAATTGACCAAAAAAAGAAATCACATGGCATCTTATACATCTCTTCAAAAATCACCTCAGCAAGTTTCATGTTTCTACTTTTAAAAATTAGTCTGAAAATGTGTCAGAAAAATTCGAGCTGTTGAGAGTGGAGATATGCACCCTTAATCCGAGCATTTTTCGGATTCAATTAGGTAAAAATTTCTGTTTTGAAAAACCAGTGATAAAAGATTAAAAATTCTGTAAAAGACGTAAAAAATTAGGCATTATTTGAAAATTTTTCTCAAAAATATTGATCAGTTAGGTGGTTAATACAGTAAAGAAAATATAATTTCATGCATTTTTAGTTAGAATAATCAGCATACATGTGTTGAACCAAACACTTCTAGTTTTTGGCCATACAAAAGTGGATTATACATTGTGTACAAGGACAGAAAAATCCGTAGGAAAAGAAATAAGGCTTTAATATGATCTTCAGTAACTCATTTCATAAGAATTTTCATGAGATGTCAAAAGATACAAAGATTAAAATTGATTTGGAAATAAATAAATAAAATGTTGAGAAGGCCTTTTTTTTGTGGAACATCTTAAGGATTGAATATTTAATATGTGACTATCACATTGCTTACAAATCGTAGAACCAAGGTAATGAAAAAATGGTCAAACCGGGGATCGAACCCGGAACCCTTAGAACATGCAAAATAATAATAATAAAATGCAAAGTTTTTTTTTTTAATCAAATTTTCTTTTAATAACTTAAAATTTAGGCTCGAAATGCAAGGTTAAGCATCAGATTAAATATCCCGAATATATAGGCATTTTTTTAACCTATAATAATAAAAATGATGCAAACAAAAGCTATTGAGAATTGCAAAATTTAAAGTATCATTTAAATTTACATAGTGCAAGTAAAATAAATAGAAAAATAGAATTAATTACATTAATGTAGGGAAAAAGGTAATCCCTTCTCAAATTAAAAAAAAAAAAAAAAAAAAAAAAAAAAAAAAAAAAAAAAAAATTCTCAAATTAAAAAGAAAAAAAAAATGTTAGAAAAGCTTTAAATGGATGACACTGCGCTATTTAAGGTTCTAAGAGTGCTCAAACTAATGTGAAAAATTGCATACTAGGTCTCTCAATTTTTACCATTTATTATACTTAGATATTTACATGCGAAAAAAACTTCTGTTTTGATATGGGTATTTTGAAGATTTTTACAGAATGATACAGCGCAGTATCATCGATTGTCAAAAATGTGAATTATTTACAAAATTACGGCACATACAAAACTTCTGAGCACACAAACGTAAACATGTAGACGTTAACATCTTGTGCTGCAGTTGCAGTCTTACCAACAAATATAAGTGAGAAATGACAAACTGGGCGTCGTCCTCGTAGCTTAAATGGTAGAGCAATTGGAGCGATATTCCAAGGGTTCCGGGTGCGATCCCCGGCTCGGACATTTTTTAACTATGTTGGTTCCACGACTTAGCAATGTGATAGTCACATATTAAATAATAATTTTCAACGTAATTTCACTGCTGAAAATTAATTGTAATCTATATCATAAAGATTGTTTGGATTTACGGGTAATACTGGAAATGTCTCTAAGGGGAGTGTTCCTGGAAAATCATTAGTCACCTATAAAAATAAAATAAAATAAAATAAAATAACCGCACCCATGATTTGCTCGTACATTATATCAGCAATGTGTTTTTGCCAATCATGATATTTTATTCTCACCAGTAAATTTTTATTGTAAATTTTGAATTTAATCTGAGCATTTATCTGATTCAATTAGGCGAAAAATTCCGTTTTGAAAAACCAGTGATAAAAGGTTGAAAATTCTGTAAAAGGCGCACAAATATAGGCATTATTTGAAAGTTTTTTCAAAAATAGTGATCAGTTAATATAGTAAAGAAAATAGAATTTCGGGCATTTTTATTTAAAATAGTCGGCATACAAATGTCGAATCGAACACTTCTAGTTTTTAACCACACAAAAGTGGTACCAATACATCGTTTACAAGGACAGAAAAATTCGTAGGAAAAGAAATAAGACTTTCTTACTAAAATCTTACATAAATAAAACAAAATAAATATATGTAAGAATCGATATCTTCAATAATTTCATTAGATTTTTCATGAGATGTCAAACAATGCAAAAGTTAAAATTGATTTAAAAAAAATACAGAATCATTTTTTAGAAGGTGTCCTTCATAATGGATTCTATAACTTTAAATTTAAAAAGTCGTTAACAGTAACAAGCATATAAAGATGAAATAAGTTACATATCTCTTAGGCTAGTTCATAAGATTTATATGTGCAGTAATTTTGTAAATAATTCACCTTTTTGACAGTCGATGATACTGCGTTGTGTCAAACTGTAAAAATTTTCAAATTACCCATATCAAAACAGTTTTTTTTTTTTTTTTTCATTTCGGTATCTAAATATAATAAAGGGTAAAAATTGAGAGATCTCGTATTCAATTTTCCACATTAGTTTGAGCATTCTTAGAGTGTCATCCATTTAAATTATTGTTTTGAAAAGGGATTGCCCTTTTTCCTACATTAATGTAATTAATTCTATTTTACTATTAGCTTTATTTGCACTACATAAATTTAAATGATACTTAAAACTTTGCAGTTCTAAATCGCTTTTCTTTGCATTAGTTTTTATTATTATAAGTAAAAAAGGCCTAAATATTCGTAAATACATAATCAGATGCTTAACCTTGCATTTCGAGCTAAATTTCAAGTTATTAAGAGATGTTAAAATAAAAGTGTGATTAAAAAACCCCAAAACTTTCCATTTTATTATTATTATTATTTTTCATGCTAATGTTATTTGTTGATTGAATAATTAAAAACATTTATAACCTTATGACAAATACTTGCTCAAAATATTGCTCATATGATAAAATCGCAATATTAATGAATTATTTACAATACAATAATTTCTAAAAAGTACTCATATTTTTACACGGATTCGTCCACAAGATGCCCTAATATTTAAAAACTAAAATAATAACTTAAAACTATAATTTTTTGTCTACGTGAAATAATTTTGAAAATTAATTAGAAATTTAGATATGTCGTATTTTCCTTAAATAATAAAGCTCGCTATTTTCTTTATTCATATCTCGTGTAGCAGATTATTCATTTTTAACACTTTCAACAAAGTTAAAAAGTGTTTATGCTTCCAGTTTGTCTGTCTGTCCGCGCTCTTCCTCTTATAAATAAACCCGGATTGCTATGGAAATTTCAGAAGTAATTGACATTTACCCTAGCACAAACCCTATTGCAAATAAAGTGTCTACCATGATTAGTTTATTTACAAAGACAGTCAAAAGTTTTTCGTTACATTACGGCCTATGGCGAAAAAAAATCTTTTCAAAAGAATTTTAAAGGTGTTACATCCAGTCAAGCATATTCAAATTTATATGCATTTATGAAATGCACTAAAATATGCATTCTGTAAAATATACAATGAAAAGAATAGCTATTATTCATTTACAGGATTGCACAAAAGAATTCTATTACATAATAATAAAGGGGGAATTGTTTGCAACATACTTTGATTATGTTAAAATTTTCATGCATAATAAAATTGATATGCATCGCTGAGATTTAATAAAAGTTATTACATGTCTAATTCGGATATAAGGATTCAAATAGTATATTCTATCCAAAGCACTGTATATTATCGATGATGGCTGGTGGATGGATTAAATGCATTTTTAATTATGATATACGCTTTTAAGTTTCGCTAAATGTATGCATATTATAAGATGTGTATAAATGCTATTGTTACACAATTTAGATATATAGGGTTACACAAAAAAGTTTATATAGGTTACTGAATATGAGTGTAATTTACGTAAACGTGTTCTTTAAATGAATTATGCATTTTTACTCTGAATTGCATTCAGTTTACTGAGAAATGTTTGTAGAATATAGATAATGTGATATACAGGGCCGCGCAAAAAATTGGATACATGATCGCTTATGTATGATAATTTCTGGAAATCTAATTTCAATAGCTTTAAGAATATTTTAGTTTGAACTAAATTTTAGCTAAATACTGGCATGTAATAAAGGTACTAGGTAAACTACAGAGCTGAACAAAAGTATTCAAGTATGTTTCCATCTATTAATATAAATTGCTGAAAGAGAAGTTTCAACCCATTAGGCGTTTTCTTGCTAAACTAAATTTCCCCTTTACATAGTACACATCAATCGACAGATAAAAATACATGGCTGTCCAAAAATATTGGAATACATATTTGGCTATGGACAGTGACACGCTATTTCCCTAAATAGCGAAGTTTTGTAAGAGATTTCAGGAAGTGTTGGAAAATCTATGCTTAACGCATGATTTTTCTTACTTGCTTGTTTTAAGAAATTTAGAAATTCATACAGAGGCGGATTACCCATTAGGCTGAGTAGGCTGAAGCTTAGGGGCCCAGAAGAAAAGGGGGCCCGGTGCTAAAATTTTCCTAATATAAAGAACAAGAAAATATTTTTTTACACTGGTCGCACATTAATATTTAATATAAAAGACAAAAGATGTGCAAAACACTTTGTCATAATCATTTATATTTTTATTATCAATGATTTAGGAGTTTATGAATCAAGCATGTGATTTAATTTTTTCAGTATATACCTCTTTGAAGGAGTGAAAGGGGGCCCTCAGAAAGTCAAGCCTAAGAGGCCCGGGTGATAGTTAATCCGCTTCTGAATTCATCATTGTGCGCGCGGCAGCGCGCAACAATAATATGATTGAGCGATAATGCTTAAGCATAGGAAACCGCAAAAACACGGATTTTTCAATTTTTCTTTTTGCAATAACTAACTAAATACTTATCCAATTTTGATGATTTTTTTTTAAATGTTCGTCTGACCAAGGAGCACAACATAGCACAAAAATTATTTTTTTTATGGCATACTGTAGGTGTACTGTAGAGTATTCTGAAAATCGGACAAAAATTTTGTGTCACAGCACTTTTCTCGAAAACTACTAAAGATAAAAACTTATTTTTTTTTTTTAAACAAAAGACAAACTTTTTATCCCGGGGTAGTCATCGAGAAAACGTTATTTCGCTGGGCGGTTTTTCTGAAATTGCGTATTTTCCAAACTTGGCCATAAATGGGTATATCTAACGTTCTATTGCAGATAGAATGTTGCGGTAAAGTTTATTTTAAAGATTTTGCGATGCTAATTAATCCTGCAAAAATTCATAGCTTTACGTTAAACAGTTTTTTTACAAGATGAAATAAAAGAATAGCAGTCATCAATCTAAGGTACTTCTGATCATCGGAGAGAAAAACCAGTTACACCATTCGATTAAGCATAAAAAAATACAGAATGCTTTTTTTTCTCTTATTTTTAACTTAACTTTTTAACGAATTAAAAATTTTTTTGAAAATTTTGACATGCTGATTTTTGTCATTTTTTAATGAATCATTTACTGAATAATTATGCACGGTGTCTAGCCTGGTGGCTGTCAAATTTGATTTTTAATTTTAAATTAGGCAATTTTTTGCACCATGCCAACGGTTACTTGGCCGTGAAATGGCGCTTTCTCATTGGTTGGAATCATTGTGCGCGCGGCAGCGCGCAACAATAATATGACTGAGCGATAATGCTTAAGTATAGGAAACCGCAAAAACACGGATTTTTCAATTTTTCTTTTTGCAATAACTAACTAAATACTTATCCAATTTTGATGATTTATTTTTTAAATGTTCGTCTGACCAAGAAGCACAACATAGCACAAAAATTATTTTTTTTATGGCATACTGTAGGTGTACTGTAGAGTATTCTGAAAATCGGACAAAAATTTTGTGTCACAGCACTTTTCTCGAAAACTACTAAAGATAAAAACTTATTTTTTTTTTTAAACAAAAGACAAACTTTTTATCCCGGGAACATTTTTTATTTCTATATATAAAATACAAAACAAGTTGTGCAGTATCCCTATGGAATATGGAAAAATAGAAGGACTAGTGAAAAATGCTCCAAGGAGCAGTGCAAAAGCAGAATATGATTTTAATTGAGCATTAAAAAGTAATGGACAAGTTTTTTTTTTTGGAAAAAGTACACAAACATTTAAAAGTAATGAACAAGTTTATTTTATTGAAAAAATGCCCAAGCATTTAAAAGTGATGGACAAGACTTGAAACTGAGTCAAGAACTAGTAAATAATTAACTCAAGACTTGAAAATGGCTGATCATGCTCTTATGTGACAAGCATATTCAACGTCCTTTTTTTGTCCCTGCCTATACTAAGGCCAACATGCCTATACTAAGATAGACAGGGATAAAAAAAAAGGACGTTGAATATGCTTGTCACATAAGAGCATGATCAGCCATTTTCAAGTCTTGAGGAAATTATTTACTAGTTCTTGACTCAGTTTCAAGTCTTGTCCATCACTTTTAAATGCTTGGGCATTTTTTTCAATAAAATAAACTTGTTCATTACTTTTAAATGTTTGTGTACTTTTTCCAAAAAAAAAAAAAACTTGTCCATTACTTTTTAATGCTCAATTAAAATCATATTCTGCTTTTGCACTGCTCCTTGGAGCATTTTTCACTAGTATATCATATGCTTTGCGAACCAACTTGATTTGTTAAGCTCTGCGAAATTTCTTTTTTTAAAGCCAAAATAGTGATTACTTTCTGCAATAGATGGCGCTCAAGTTCACGAATAAAGATCTTTCAAGTGAGATCTAAGCGGCAGGAATATTGAATTCAAAATTAATTATTTATAATAATTTTGCATTATTTAATACCTTTTAAGGGTGTTCTCAACTGCTCCGCTCAACAAGTGCAAAACATTTTGACACATTTGCAAATTCATTTTTTAAAGAAAAGGTATAAAATTGGAAAGGCCTGACTCAGGGTCAAGGGCGTGCAAAGAAAAAACTACGCTCGCAAAGCGCGTAGCGCCGCACAGCAAACAGCAAATTTGGCGCCCCCCTCCCCCAACTATTTCTTGTAACAGTCCAAAAATGACTTTGGCAGTATAAATTTGGCGCCCCCTAAATTTCTGCGCCCGGGGCGACCGCCCCCTTCGTTCCCCCTCCCTTTCGCACGGCGCTGGCCTGACTAGGGAAGCGATTTTGAATCGAACTTAATTTTCCATTTTTTGATCAATAAATTATCTATCGAGTTCTAAGTACCTATCGATCACGTGATTACCCATTTTTCTTCTGCTTTTCGACCGGTTTTTCTGCTTTCGTCGGGAAATGTGCTTATAAACGTCAACTTTAAAGACTTGCTGTGAAAGATCTATCGCGTTTTTTAAAAAAACAGAAAACTAAGTGCAGTTAGAAAGTTTCTGAACAACAACACCTGCTATTTTCATGCATTTCCGAACAAAAATAAATTAAAGCATATGCCACAAAGCTGCCATTTTTGATTTAAGAACAGCCTTAACAGTGGCGTAGCTAGCGAGCGGCAGAGGCGGAGGGGGCGGTCCCCCCGCCGGGTATCATTCTCTAAGGGGTGACACCCAATCTTTATTTGCATATATATATATAATCTTATAAAATATTTGGAAAAGATTTCTGAAATAAAATCAAATTTCAAGCGCATCACGCAACAGAGCTAATTTTCTTTTTTTTTTGGAGAATCTGAAATTTTACCAGAATGATATGTCTAAATAAGATAAGCACCAAGAACAGAAACTCACCTTTCTAGCGAGTGCGTAGTATACGGCAAACTTTAAAAAAAATATTTTTTCCTGCATATTGACACCGCACTAAGTTATGCGAACTATGGGATGAGTTATGAGTCGCCCATGTGGTTTCTTATATGGGAGGTCTGAAGGTAAGAGAGGTTTGGTCATTTCCTGCTTAGTTAGAAGTGTTATAGATGCCATGCGTTCCTTTCCCCCCCCCCCTCTCCCCACCTTTTTTAAGTGATTGCACCCGCATACAATATAATCTATATTAAAATATAATATAATCTATATTAAAATATAAAATAATCTATACTTTAGTCTGTGTCTGCACCCTTGAATTCCAAAAAAACAAATTTTAGGTTTTTAACTTTATGTAAACTATATACTGCGTCTCAAAAGTATATGAACAGGTCATATTTTGAAATAACACCTCAAAAAGGAAGCAATAATCATGGAAGATTAAATAATAAGCATATAGAATCATAGCATAAGTTTATTACGATAAAGAAATACAGTACAAGTTTACAGAAGTTTTGTTAAAAGAATCAAAATAAAAATAGACATTCCCATAAATGTATGGACTTTTTTAGTATTTTGTATTTAAATTACAATTTTGTATTCATTTCTTCGAATTACCTATAAAATCACACCAGCATGCAAAAAATGTTGAAATTTAATGTTATAAAACAGACAATCTTACCTTATCTACAAAACTAGAAAACGTTTTTTGATTTTCAGTTTTTTGAACTACGCATTGATCTTCAAATTCACTACGTCTACAAAAAAACTTTCTAATCATGATTTCAGACTAAACTAACAGTGTTGCATTTTTTTAAAAACGAAATCTTAAGCAATATTACGAAAAATATGCTCTATTTTAACAGTTATTTTCAATTGCAGTAAGGCGATTTAGATAAGATTTCAGATTTTAGAGGAGAATTGAAATATTTTGAAAAAATAGATAATTTATTTGATTTAACAATGAATTATTTTATTTTTAAAGAATCTTCAACAATGTGATTTTAAAAGAATGATGATTTCATATGTTTTCTTTACTTTTCAATTGTTGCATATCGAATTCTATTGTTTTGAAAATCTTGAAACAATGAATAATTCTTATAGACTTTTAATATCAGTAAAATATTGACATTGTGTAATGTGTAATTGTTATATTATTAGCGTCATAATGTAGTAAAGAAAATTCTGTGATTGGGAATATCGTCAAATAAATTAATAAATTAGATATAACAAGGCTTTTTTTAGCACTTTCCAACAAAGTTGAAAAGTGCTTATGAATTCGGTTTTGTTTGTCGTCTGTCCGCGTTCTAACTCCCATAAATATACTCAGATTTTCATGCAATTGATAAAGCTCATTTAGGGTCACCAAAGAATGTTTGGTATTACATATGAAATAAGTACGATTAATGATTCATTTACAGAGACACTTCAAAAATTTCGTTGTAGAGTATTTTAATGACATTACGGTATTTCAAAGGTATTGAAACTGTAAATCACTGAATTTCACTATGATCACGTTAAAACAAAGCATTTAAAACATTTTTTTTTATTAATTTACAGGGGCACACAAAAGAAATCGGTTACTATCTTTGCGTAAAAAAATATTGGAAAGTACGTTTTAAAATTCGGTATGCGTTTCTAAATTTAATTAGTTTTTTGAATATTATTCTTTATACATAAATTCCATACCTCATATACAGGGTTGCTCAAAAGTATTCTCATACTATTCTCCTTACTGCAAGAAATTGTTGAAGAGGAATTTTCAACTGAAATATGTGTATCTCTTAAATGAACTTAACTTTGGAATGCATGTTATTAATAGATACAAATCTCTATATAATATACAGGAGTGCTAATAATTTCAGATAATTTTCCGATTGTAGATGAGAACAGCTGAAATTCGATTTGGAAATGTGTTATGCATTTTCATATGGTGAAATGAGACGTAATATTTTATTTTTTTTTAATGAAGCAGTTCTTTTACATTATTCTGAATGTGTTGGAAAGTGTTTCATAATCTATGCTTGACGCCTGATTTTTTTCTTCCTTGTTAAATTTGTTGCCATTTTTTATTGCTATATTTAGATTTTTTTCGCCGTTTTTTAACAAATCCAGATAATGCTGGGAGGGTCAACTATTTACTGTTTTGAAAAATCTGCCTCACCTGTGGCTATTTTTAATGTAATTTTATTAGTCATGGGTAACCTAATAATAACGAAATAATAGTTTCTAAAATATATAAAATATTGCTATTCAAATTACACTTCCGAATTCAGAAAGAATGATAAAATTAAAATTTCTAATACAAATTTGACTTTTGTAATTAAAAAAAGAAACCTAAAACGAGTATATTAAATGGTGTAAAGATTTTTCAAATAACAGCATATCGAAGATATACTTTAAGCGGTGAAATTTATATGGATAGTGTCGCTAATGTTTTGCTTTATTTTATTTTTATTTAGCATATTTTTTTCGTTAATTTACGGAACCATGTGGTCAGGTGATAATATCCTATTCAAGTACTCAAATTTTTCAATTCCTAGTTTTATTATTTTTATTTTTATTTATTTATTGACAATTTTCCAAATCACTGTAATCAAGTGAGACAAATCGATCAAATACCGGAATTCTCAAATTTAATTTCTCAATAATATCCACAATTAATATAATCTTAAGAAAAAAATTTAATCATGCGGCAGAATTCCGAAATTTTCTTTTTATTTATCTATTTTTTTCCTATTATTTCCTTAATCGGTATAATCATCTGTTGACGCTTCAATTATATGTCAAAAACCTTCTAATTCCTATTTCACACGTCTTCTTTTTTTTTTTTTCGATTATCTCCGTAATCAATGTAATCAGTTGTTGACAACTTAATCAAGTACTGGAATAAATTATTTTTCTCTCATTCCAAATCCTTTTTTAACACCATCAGAAATTTATTTATTTATTTATTTATTGACATGTGTTTAACTCATATGGCCAAGTGATAATACCTCATTCAAATACCTGAATGTTTCAATTCCTAGTTATTTTTATTTTTATTTATTTTTATTTATTTTTTAGCCTCTGATGCTATTTCTTTCAGACAAGCTAAAAATGTCGTGTCATCAGCCCTGAGTTTTCTACTCAACCGATTTTGATGATTGTTTTTTTAAATGAAAGCTATTTATTTGAAGTTGTGCCCATTTTAACTATTTTTTAATTTATTTCCATTTTTATTTTTAATTTTAAATGCTTTTTTACGATATTTCTTCAAAATGGTGGCAACTTAGTTTAGCTTTTCTCTCGATAATAAAATCACAATATCAATCAAATACAATATTATTACGGACGCCTTTTTCATATTACTAATAACAGTAACTTTTAAAAAACATTTGAAGATAAAATGACGTCACTATTTAAAACATGGCATTTTTACTCATAACGATATTACATTTCAATATTTCTTTTCATTATGGACACTGAGATTGAGATTTTACTTTCAGATGACTTCAGTTAGTGAAAATGATGTCATAGTAAAAATGAATATAGTTTTTTTTTTCTTTAAATAAAATTATTTTTCTGTGAGTGCATATAAAATAAAATTTCTGGATTTCGCCGGCACTCAGATTACAATTTTAACTGAAGATGTGCGAATATTTGCATGCAAAATTATAACTGGCAAACTTGACATTAAGTTTGGAAATATATTTATTACATATTGATTCAATAATGTAATTACTTTTGTTTTTTTTAAAACCAAATCGATCGGGCCTTTTAAACATTTCATTTGTCGAATTCGACGGGATTCCACTCTTTTTATTGTTAAATTGCATTTCCTTTTACTCAATCTATAAAAAAGCGTTTAAACTAAAGAAAAAATCCGTTTTTGATGAATCTAGTCAATGAAGAAGTAGCACGTTACTCTTTATTATTCCGCAATTCCAATGTCTCAGAGAGAAATTGCCATTCAATTGGGTATTTCACGCCGTTCTGTTTGTTATTATATTGATAAACACAAGAAAATGAAGTTAGTTCATTGCATTCTAAACGGGGTCGCCCTTCTAAAAAACCTCTATTGATTTTTTTTTTCCCTAATCGGAGGCGAAACTGAATTCTGCAATGGCAGAATCTACATTCAACTTGTATTTATTTATTGACAATTTTTGATATCAGTGTAAATCAAGTGAGGCTACTCGATCAAATACCAGAATTCTCAAATTTTATTTCTCAATAATATCCATAATCAATATAATCTTAAACTGAAAACTTAATAATGCAGCAGAATTCCGAAATTTTCGTTTTATTCAATTTTTTACCATTATTCCCTTAATCAGTGTAATCATCTGTTGACAGCTTAATTAAATGTCAAAAAGCTTCTAATTCCTATTTCACACGTCTTCTTTTTTTTTCGATAATTTCCGCAATCAGTGTAATCAGTTGTTGACAACTCAATCAAGTACGGGAATCGATTATTTTTCACTCATTCCAAATCTTTTTTAAACACCATCAGAAATTTATTTATTGACATATGTTTAACCCATGTAGTCAGATGATAATACCTCATTCAAATACCTGAATTTTTCAATTCCTAGTTTTATTATTTTTATTTTTATTTATTTATTTATTGGCAATTTTCAAAATCAGTGAAATCAAGTAAGGCTACCCTATCAAACACTGGAATTCTTAAATTTAATTTCTCTATAATATCCATAATCAATATAATATTAAGCTGAGAATTTAATCTAGCGGCCGAATTCCGAAAATTTTGTTTTATTTATTTATTTTTCCCTATTATTTCCTTAATCGGTGTAATCATTTGTTGACAACTCAATTAAATATCAAAAACCCTTCCAATTTCTAATTCAAGCGTCTTCTTTTTATTTTATTTTTCGATAATTTCCGTAATCAGTGTAATCAGTTGTTGACAAGAGATCAGTTGTTTATATTTATTTATTTACTAGCGGCCTTCGCCCGCTACGCTGGTCGGTTTATCTAAAGAAATCTTGAAGAAGTAGTTAGATAAGGTTCAGACATACATTAAAAAAAAAAAAAAAGCAAGTCGATCATTCAAAAAACGTTGGGAAATATCAAATATTTACTGTAATTTTTTAAGAAAAACAAAGTTTCGAAAAAAAAAATTAAATCGAAAAAAAAATTACACTGACATATTAATGCAAGGAAATTTTCCCAGAGAGAAAATTCGCCTTGAATACAATATTTCAAATTCTTTTAATTGCTTATAGGCGTTAATGCCAACATAGTGAAAAAAAATTCCATGCTGGGAATCGAACCCGGGCCATCAGTATGGCGCACTGACGTTCTACCGACTAAACCACATGGAACGACAGCCAGCTTGAAACTTTCTCATACTTAAGTAGACTGGCAAAAACATAACGATAGCGCGTTTTAAAATCGCACAGTGACATCTATTGGATTTTATATGTACTAAAAAACGTTATGTACTAAAAAACGTGAGCAGCGCACCTAATAGTTTCTTTTGTTTCTTTTTGTTACTTTTTTGTCTGTTGTCCGATTTTGATGAAACAAAGCCTATACACTGCCCGGGAGTGTGCATTCTTCATTAGTGAAAACCGCATAAAAATCCATTCAGTAGTTACGAAGATAACCTCGAACAAACAGACAGACAGACAGACAGACAGACAGACAGACAAAAAATTCAAAAATTTTTTTTTTGTGTTTCATTGGTTTTCTTTTATCGCCCTGACTCCATTTTTGTCAATTATCTTCAATGTACAGACACACCGGGTCCTACTGTTTTATTATATGTATAGATTTATTTATTTATTTATTGACAATTTTCGATATCAGTGTAATCATGTGAGACTATTCAAATTTATAAACATATACTGGACAATTGCACCATAAGATTTAACTACTACGAATGTATTTATTAAAAATATAACACATTGCTCAATGGTGCACAAAACAAGAACATTAATATGAACTTGTACAATTAAAATAAAATAAAAATATCAACGTTTCGTGCCGTCTTCAGGAAAGTATGATAATGAAAGGACCAAAAGTTTGCTTCCTGATCGAGAGATATTTCTAATAAATTAAAATCGAAAAGAATTAAAAGTTTAAAAATATTGCCACTTATACGTGAGTAAAAATTAAAATATTGCAACGAGATAAAAATTTAAGATTTTATGATGTTATGCCATATTTTTGGTATATTGTAGGATAAATTATCATCATTTATTTTCTCGTGCGATGATTTCGAAAATATAATCTCGATGCGAAGTCATCGCACGACAAAATAAACCATGTAATGATAATTTATCCTAAGATATACCAAAAATATGGAATAACATCATAGAATCTTAAATTTTTATCTCGTCTTAATATTTTAATTTTTACTCACGTATAAGTGCAACATTTTTAAATTTTTAGTTCTTTTCGATTTTAATTTATTAGAAATATCTCTCGATCAGGAAGCAAACTTTTGGTCCTTTCATTATCATATTTTCCTAAAGACGGCCGCAGAAGACGGAGCGAAACGTTGATATTTTTATTTTATTTTAATTATACAAGTTCATATTAAAGTTCTTGTTTTGTGCACCATTGAGCAATGTGTTGTATTTTTAATAAATGCATTCGTAGTAGTTATTCAAATTTAATTTCTCAATCATATCCATAATCAATATAATCTTAAATTAAAAACTTAATGAGGCAGAATTTGAAAATTTTCGTTTTATTTATTTTTTCCCCATTATTTCCTTAATCAGTGTACAGTAATCAGTTCTCAATCTGTTGACAATTTAATTAAATGTCAAAAATCTTCTAATTCCTATTTCATACCTCTACTTTTTTTCCAATAATTTCCGTAATCAATGTAATCAATTGTTGACAACTCAATCAAGAACTGGAATCGATTATTTTTCTCTCATTCCAAATCCTTTTTTAACACCCTCAGAAATTTAAGCGGCACTTTTTCAAATAACAGCCTATCAAAGATATCCTGACTGGCGAAATTTCTGGATAATGTCCCCTATTCCTCAAATTCTCGTTTTCAATAAAATTCTTCGTCATACAGCCTCCTTTGGTGAATTTCGATTGTCAACTGGGGTCTTAGTTCGGGCTCATTTTTCACAGTTTTATACCAGAGCTTGCGTATGATGGAAAATTGCGCTTCTCCCGGCAATTCACCGCCAGCCAATAGCGAGCCAAGATTTCCTGGACCATCCTCTCCGTTCTATCAGTTTTACGCCTGTATCTATATATTTTGTTGTTTTCGATAAGGCTCATTATAAAAACCTCTTCCCCCATTTTTATATTTATTTTTTTAAATACTTCTTCCTCTATCTCTTCAGTCTTTGCTGGCTTGTCAGCTGAGACTAATAGCACCACGATTTTTCGGGGTTGCACATTTTTTGGTTACGGTCGCCAAGTTTGTCGCCATATTTCAATTGAAAATAAAGTTTAAAGCGTTAGCGAAATTTAATCAAGGTTAAATTTTTCTTAATTTAGAGGCGAAACTGCGTTTTTATTTGTTGTATTTCTTTATAGATTCGGTGTAGATGAAACTGCACAAAATTAATTAAATATAATGTTTTTGAGATAACATATCATTGTTGTATTTTTTTTTTTTTTTTTTTTTTTTTTTTATTTGAAGAATGTAGCAGTTCTCAAAGAAAAAAAAATCCGCTCACAACGTGAAACTTTATGACAAATTAATAAATGCGTTTCAAAACGTAAAGTACGATATTTGTTAAGCATTGTCGAAGTTATTCTGATAAAACAATTTTTTGTTTCATTTTTACATCAATTAATTACATATTGAATTACGAGCAATTGTCGGCAATGACGGCCGTGACGGCAATTTTTTTTCTTTTTCCGCCGAATCATGTTTGGAAGTTCGGTTCAAAACGCCAACTTCAACAACCTTTTCTGAAATGTCTTTCTCTTTTATCGAAAAATGGATAACTGTCCTATTACACACTTTCTAATAAGAGCACTTGCATATTTTATATGTTTGCGAACAAAGATGAATTAAAAAGTGTGTCCGAAAATAGCCTGTTTGGAGTTAAAAACAGACTTAATAATTTGAAAAGGCAATTGAAAATTTTATAAAATTAAATCTGTAGTAAACAAGTTGGAAATTGCACGTGAAGCTTAGCAAATGAGGTGCGTTCGTAAGATAACGAAGTTTTAAAAATATCACTCTCATATATCAACCTCATAAAATTGTAAATAGTTAATTACAATTAAAATGTGCACCAAACAATGTTCTCACTATACCATTATGCAATTGAATATTTTTGTGTGGACTTGTAAATCAATTACAAATGTTCTTTACACCACAGGTATCCAGAATGTATATTATAATATGCACTTTATACATGCATATCAATTTTATTATGTTCGAATGTAACACCATTAAAATGCATTTGAAACGTTTTTCCCCATTGGCCGTAGTGTAGCGGAATACTTTTGATTGTCCCTGTAATTGATCTATTCATCCGATTTTCATAAAAATTGAAATGACTCTACAAAATTATGTAATAATTATGCATTTTAAATTTCAAACGATTCGGTTGGGTAGTTTTTGCATTGTTACATACGGACAGACGGACGGACTGAGCGACAACTATAGGTGCTACGAATTAACATAATTACGAACACAGCTTAAAACATTAGAGCCATATTTGAGAAGATTATTTTTGTGGTCTCAATCCAATTGAGTTGAACTCTCTGAGAATTGTAGATTTAACTTAATTAATTACCCTTGTATTAAATCAACTTAAATCATTTGTTAGTATTTTAAATGAGCTTTCACCTAATCGTATCGCAATCATTAAAAAGAGAAGTAATATACAATTTGTAAATTTGTAACATTTTAACTTAAAAAAAAAAACGCATGGTGTTATGTAAGAAAAAGACAATTTAATTACCTATTTCTATACACCGTGTATATACAGTTTCTATTTAATCGTTTGTATATAATACGATGAGAAATATTTCGCTGAAATTCAGAAGAATTTTACTAACAATTAAGTTTTAAAAAATTTCGTCTTTTTGTGGTATAATTATAATGATATTATTTTCACTGGGATCTTGATATTTTTATTTCTTCTTTTACGGCAGGATTCAACTATAAAAGGTCCTGCTATTTTTCTGAGTAGCATTTAATTTTTTTCTGCATCAAAGTACATGTTTATGAAGTAAGGATTTCACACCTTGATTTATGAGTTTACGTTTTAAGCGTTACTTTTTGCCTCGAAGCACAAAAAAATCTATGGTCTTAACTTAAACATTTTTCAATAAGTTTTTTTGAGTATTTGTAAATTATTTACTGGTTTAAAGTTCATAAATTTGTAATTGCGTTAATTTAAGTTAATGGTTATTAAACTGATGTTTTAAGGAGGTTTATAGTTTTAAATGTATACTTTTGAACCTAAATTACTAAGCGCCCAAAGGATCAATTTAGAAAAAGTTAGGTTTTTTTAATGTCTTTTACATTCTAATTTTGTTCGAAAAGAAAACAAAAACAAAACAATGAATAAGTATTTACATTATTATTTTAGTTTCGGAACTGAAGAGGTTAAGATCTAACTGAATCTGCTTAAATTCTCCGCCTTCATTCGTGAATTAGTGCACTCAAAATATGTGCACCACACACAAACAGATACACTGATGTATGGATAGACAAGCATTTTTCTAAAAACAGCAAAATCGTGGTAAAGATTTTCTAAAAAGTATAAGTCCGCAGAAAACCAGAAGTCGAATATTGTCGCGAGATCCAATACTTTCTTCTTGTATTGATAGAAGAAAGTAAAAATACACTCAGAGTCCTTTGAGTTCAAATACACAGAATTTAGAAAATAAACTAGGTTTTCATTCGTATTTTCATTCACAAAGTAGTTGAAAATGCACGCTTTCATTACGACACTACTTTCATCTTCAAAACTTTTAGCTGTTATTCAAAATGGAATCTTCTTATAATTTTGATTCTTTGACTATTTTTTAAATTAATAATCAGAACTGAATTAAAACTAGTTGGATGTGGCAATCCCAAAACTTTCTTCTATCTCATGTACGTTAATACTTCCGGAAAAAAGTACCAATGCAGTGTCACCGGTTAGGCAATTTACACCAAAATCTACAACAACTTATTTCAAGTTATAACTAAATCTGAAATTTAATGAAAATCCGTGCATTAGTATTTGAGATAAAAACGTCTCAAAAATCGTAGGGAAAAAAAAAAAAAAAAAAAAAAAAAAACTAGGTAGAAGCGCCATTGTTGAGCTATTTATTCCAAAAACTAAGAAATACTATATCAGGATTAACTGAATTTGAAGTTTGATGAAAATTCGTGCATTAGTTCCTGAGATAGAGCTATTGGAATAATCATGAATAATGCCACATAGCAGCGCCACCTGTTGAGCTATTTACTCCAAAAACTGAAGAACACTAATTTATATCAGGGAATAACTGAATCGGAAGATTGATGAAAATTCGTTCTTTCGCTCTTGAGATATAGCTATTGTGGAAATCGTGAAAAAGGCAGTATAGCAACACCACCTGTTGGGCGATATACACTAAAAACAAATCATATCCAGTTTATATCAATGTCTAATTGAAACTAAAGTTTTGTGAAATTCCGTGGATTAATTCGTTAGATAGATTGCCCACAAAATTTATGTCTTATACAGACTGACAGACAGACAGACTCACTAACAGACATTTTGTAAAAACATGTTTTTTGGAATCTCTGATCTTTAAAACGTATACATCCTTCGAAAACGGAATTTGAAAATTTTCACGAATCCAATACTTTTTTCTTCTAAAGATAGAGGAAAGTAAAGATATCAATAAATAATTAATTTCTTTAAATTAAACATAACAATTCCTATTAGAAATCCTAGTCTTCTATACATGTCCTCTTTAATTTAAACAAAGAAAAAGTTCTTTAAAAAAAAAGAAAAAGAAAAGAAAAAAAGACACTGATGTATATCTTCTGGAAGTTCGGAACGCTTTCTCTTACAAACCAGAATCATCTATTAAAGAGATTTACTTTCTAATTCAGTGAAATGAATAGCACCTCCCACGTTTAACATCACTGCCTTACCCTAATTCAAATAGTATATTTAAAAGGAATCAGGTGTAAGGAAAATAACGTAATGCTTAGTATTGGGCCATGATAATAGGACACCGGATAAAATGATGATAGAAGAGGTCAACAAATGAGCTCAGTGAGTTTTTTCGAGACCAATCGGGGTCTAAATATGTCACAGAGTTCATAGAACATAGAAATATGTTATTTTTGTTTGTATAATTTGCTAATTTTATGTAAGAAAATACACTTTTTTAACACTTTCCAACATTGTTGAAAAGTGTTTATGACTTCGATTTGTTTACCTGCCAGATGATCTCCGTGTTCTAACTCCTGTAAATATACTCGAATTGCCATATAATTAAAGCATGTTACAGTAGTTTTATTATAGCATAATCTCTATTTAAAAGGAAATGATACATTTTAACTCGTTTACAGGGATAGTCAGAGTTTCGTCACTTTATGGTATAAATAAATATATGGTATAAATTTAAGAATTAAATCGTTTGCATTGCATTAAATAGTTTGAATAGACCAAACGGGGCCTAAATATCTCACAGAGTTCATAGAGCACAGAAATTTGTTATTTTTGTTCATATAATTTGTTAATTTTTATGTAAGAAAATGCACTTTTTAACTCTTTCAAACATTGTTGAAAAGTGTTTATGACTTCGACTTGTGTGCATGCCAAATAATCTCCGTGTTCTAACTCCCATAAATATACTCAGATTGCCCTTATAATTGAATATCTTATTGAGGTTTTAATGTAGCATAATCCCTATTTAAAAGGAAGTGATGCATTTATAACCAGTTTTCAGGGATACTTAAAAGAGTTTCGCCACTTTATGGTATAGAAGGTAAACCATTTTCATTGCATTTTCAATTATGTTACGCTATTTTAAACATAATGAAATTAATATTAATTTCTGAGGCGCACTCAAATATACTTTCTGTAAAAAATGGAATGCAATGTCTTTACAGAGTTACCCAAAAGAATTCCGTTACATAATGGTCTGCCAGAAAGAAAATTGTTTGCTGTGTATTTTAATTATTTTTATGCTATTTCAAACATAATGAAATAGGAATACATTATCGAGGTATACTAAAAGGTATTTATTGTAAAATATGTTGTGCATAACATTTACCGTTCATTTACAGGGACGTACAAAACAGTTTTTTTAGACCATCTTTATGAGTGATTACTGCTGGGAGTGCGTATTTTAATAAAACTAAATTTTTGCATAGTAACGACACATATAAATTCTGTATGTAAAGCACAAAATAATTTCTCAGTATTATTGGTATTATTGTGCCTGGGACATGGGCTATTTAAATGTGGTTTTTAAGCGTGTTATGTATTTTCTACCTGATCTACATTTAGATTAACTAAATAATGTGGGTAGAATATAATGAATTGATATATATACAAAGTTTCTCAAAGTAATTAATTTATTGTCATCTATGGATGGCTATTGCTGGAAAGGCATTTTTAGTTGAGTTGAAATTTTATACTTGATGATTGCTTGATGATTTTATACTTGATCTTTTTAAACTTGAATTAATTTTTAACTTAATATGTGTTGTATATACAAATATATAGATAATATCCAGAACTGTACCAAAGAATTCGAGTACGGTTCCGTCTGCTTTGTGGAAAAAGCTAAAAGTGGATTTCATCTGCGTAATGCGTTTTCTAAACTAAATTGTAGCAAATTATGTAGTATGCATAGAAATCTATAGATTATGCGAAAAGCTACACATAAGAACTTTAGTACTTTTATTCATTTCTAAGTGTAACATTATATTTCATTACGTTATACGTTTATACGTTCGACATAATATTTCAACGTTTTAAATCGTGAAGTATTGTAACTTTTTTCAGAATGTGTTGGAAAGTGTTTCATATTCTAATATGCTTTCTGTTTTTTTCTTTTTCTTTTTTGGAATAAAATTTTTTACATTCAATTTAGAACATAATAACAATCTTATTAAGCCGTAGTTGGAGGGAAAATTTCTGTCGCATAACTGCCGCGAGCGGGCTGATGCCAAAATGCTCTCACCAGACCGGTTTTATCGAAATTGCCATTTATCAATGGACATATGGATACAACCCCTCATTTTTTGCCTCATTTTGGGAATAACGGATTTTGAGCTGATTTTATAGACGATCACTTTCAGAATTTTCAAGCTATGTTTTTGAAACATTTACAGAAGTTGCTCTATACATTTAGCTAACACAATATGCAAATGAAAGTTTGATATCATTGGCGCATGCGCAATGAAAAATTATTTAGTAAAACTGCTTATTTTCCATACAATTTTTATTATTTTTTAATTCTGATGACAGGGTATTGTGTACAGTGTTGTTTTTCATATTTTCAGAAAATAACATTATTTCATATTAAGAACTCTGCAAATTATAAGCCCAAAAAGAAAAAAAAACCTCGAAAAATTTTGGGACTGTTTTTATAAAAACGTTAATTTTTCTACGAGTATAAATGCTATCCACATAAAACTAAACACAGTGTATTACAATAAACCAGTTAATCATAATCTACAATTATAGCGCTTTTGCTTCATTAGTTTTGACAGGGTTATTCAAAAATTATTCGTTCTTTTTCAATTTGTTGACGGTCCCTCAAAAAGTTTCGGGAAAAAATCTTCACTGATACGTATGACCTGTACTATTATATTTACACGCTTAGAGTTTCAGGATAATTCCTCATGTATTTTCTAGATATTTAACAAAATGTCTAAAATCTCAAGTGGCTGGTCATGTTTGGCCATATAAGTGTATATGTGAAGATAGCAATGGAAAAAAAAAAGAAGTTAATTAAGTGCCGATTAGTAGAACAGAGCGTTTTGATTTGGCACTCCTTCATGCTTCAAAAAAGAAACATTTGGATAACCTTTGTTTAAATTCTCCATCTACTTAATTCAATACAGTATTGTAATGTGCTTAAGGTATCCGCACACCTTCAAAAGTGATTTTTTTGAAAATTTTGAAATTATCTTTTGTTATCCATTTTTTTAAATGACATTTATTTTAAAACTTTGAAAAAAAAATTAGCAATTACACAAAAATAATTTATTAAAAGAAAAAAATAGTTGAAATTATGTCAGAAAGTGACATCTCCGCATAGTTCAAAATAAAACATACGTGATGGTGAAACGTGATAGTTCAAAAATAAAACAATGTATTGACATTTTGTAAATTTCATAATAAACAGAATAACTTTCTCTAGGATTTCGACTACACATATTATAATCGCATCTCTACCTCAGATGATATGGCAGTTAAAGTACTCATGTAATGAAAAATTCCCAAAATCTGTCTCATATTTGTCATTTATATCAGTGTAAATATGAAACTATTTAATACATTATTATGATTGTGGTCTATTCTGTAAACGACATTTGTAAAAGAAGTACAGAAAATTTCATATATAATTTTTTGTTTTAGGATGTTTTGCGCATATCGTAAAAATCTGGAATACTTCATTTTGAGAATAACTTTAAAACACAATTCAAAAGCTGTAGTAGATGTAATTTTAAACGGCTATAACTAGGGTTCTATTTTAGATACAGACAAAATTTAAGCAGATTTCGATAGATAAACGATTTTATTTTAATGTCATCGCAAAAAGGAAAAATCGATATTTCGATCGAAAATTACGTTTTAACCCTTTAATGGACAAAGCATTTTCATTGCTAAGATGTTGAAATAAATGAATGACACCGGTAATTGCGAACAAATTATATTTGTAAATAAGAAAAAGTAATTTTTCAAATACGTAATAAAATGGATTTTTTAAAATTATAATTCCGGTGTCGCTGTTGCATATCGGAATTAAAATTTTCACATTTCGAAGAGAAACCAATGAACGTTTACCCTTTATCTACCGACGGTACTTACAAGTACCATTAAAATTACTTATAAAATTCTTTTAATACATCAACTAGTTGTAATACTGCTTAGAATGAGTTACGGATTATTTTATCTTGTTTCCAAAGCATTACTGGTTACACAAAACAAAAATATTTTTTAAACGATGATCTCTTTTGCCTTTGTATCTTTTCAGCTTTCTTGGCGCTGAGGGAGGGGGATGGGGATTTTTCAATTCGGAAATATTTCTATATTTATATTCTAATAACATCATGTTTGTACATTTTATAATTCTACAAAATACTAAGAAAACAATTTAAAATAAAAGATTTGAGTGGTGTTGTAAACATTGCACAAAATCCCTGTAAATTCAAATTTAATTAATCCTTCTAAATCCTTCAATCCTTCTAAAATTTTTCAAAAATTTATTTAATGATTATGTAAATCTTTTAATTTAGTTTAAGACAATTTACGAAAAATGCTTTAGAATGTAAAATTTTCACGAATTCATAATTCAGTAGATAAAAGGTTAAAGGGTCAAAGGTGCTCGGATACCTTAACAAGTAAATACAATATTTAAATTTAATTCAGCAAGTATTTAATGTATAAACTATAAAAGCCTGTCACATAGGGTAGCACAATAATATTGCAATTGGATTTGTAACTCCCGAAACATTTTCTAATGAACCAGAATTACCAGCAAAGCACATTCACTTATGAATTGGGTGAAAGGAATGGTAGCGCCTACTTTTAGCATCTCACTGTTACCCTCATTTGAAGGAATCTAAAAAGAATCAGGTGTATGCTAGTGAAATAACAAAATTTTTTTGTAATGGGCCATGGTTATAGAACACCGGAAAAAAAGCTGAAAGATAGGTCAAGAAATGAGCTCAGTAAGTTCTTTCGAGCCAAAACGGGGTCTAAATATGTCACAGAGTTCAGAAAACATTCAAACCCCTTGAAGTGGAGCAGAACGGTTGGCGGAGGTAACGAAATATATGACAGAAAAATGGAATCTCCCATCGCACATTCGATTCGGGTCAAATTACAGAGTGACCGTGTTATGTATTACAAAATTTTTATCATTGAGGAACAAAACAAGACTATAAAAAGCCCTTTTTTAAGCAATTTTTTTTTGTTTCGATTTAACTATATTATATCAAAATTCACTTAGGCGCATATTATTTATTTGTATAAAAAATATTTAATTTGTCATAGAAAATTAAATATCGAAATGTACAAGAAAATTTGAATTTTTTTTAAAATTAAACAATTAGCTATTGCGCATAAAAGAGGCTATAACGATATCAATTTAAGGAGAAGGGGTTTGGCTTTTGATATCGTACAATATCCCTAAGGGGGCTCTTTTGAAATTATTATCATTTTTAATACCCCCCCCCCCCCCCAAAAAAAAAAAAAAAAAAAAAAAAAAAAAACTTTTCTTTTTTATCAAAATAGTCTATTAATTTTTTTTCTTCGTCCGTTATCTATTTTTATGAAAATACAAAGTTGTTATTAAAGCTATTAAGTAATTTGAAATCATTTTACTCCAAAAAAGGAAAAATTCTAAAATTCGGTATTCCTATTTTTCTGCCATTCCTAATGAGCATATAATTCATAGTTAGCGAAAACAGGTTCGAAATTATGATTTTTTATTTTTAGTTAGTTACTTGTAGAACAAGTCGGGAATTGCATGTCAAACGTAACAAATGAGGTGCATTTGTACTCTAATGAGGTTTTAAAAATATTCAGATCTTGGTGCATATTATACAGTACTTCGGATACAGTATTGCATCCGAAATCTTTTATGTGTTCCTGTAAATGCCATCTGCTTTCTCTTATACAGGAAGCAATTTATAGTAATCCTAATTTAATGCAATTAAAACGCGCCCCACGCAATGTTCATCCTATACCATTATGCAATGGAATACATTTATGTGGCCCTGTAAATGATTAACAAATATTCTTTGCACCACAGATCGTACAGAATGTACATTATAGTACATATTTCATAGATGTATATCAATTTTATTATGTTCGAAAGAGTGTAACTTGAATACAATGCGCTTGAAACTATTTTTTCCCGTTTGGCGTAATGTAACGGAATACTTTTGATATCCCAGTAATTAAACTATACATCCGGTTTTCATACATCTTATTTTTATAAAATTTGAAATTACTTGACAAACGTATGCAACAATTGTCTGTTTTAAATTTCAAGCGATTCGGTTGGGTAGTTTTTGCGTTGTTATATGCGGTCAGACAGACGGACGGACTAACGACGACTAAAGGTACTACGTATTTATATAATTACAAACGCACCTAAAAATGTGGCAGACCTCATCTTTTATTGATAAGAAATTTTGCCTTATTCCGAACCCATAAGGGAGACAAGTGCAAGAAGACAATATGACTATTGAATGCACTGTGTAACAAAAAGCTGTTACATAAATATTTTAAAATAGTGTTTCCTTAAAGTATTATTTGGTGAAAACTTATTTCATGTATAATAGGGATATTTTAATGATTTCTCTTCATTTAAATCTGTAAAATATGTGAATAATATGTGGTAAAATATTTCGAAATTATCCAAAAACATTGATCGGTAATTTTATTCTTTGACATTTTCAAAGTGAATGAAAATCTATATTATATATCAACAAGTAAGAAAAATCATGCGTTAAGCATAGATTATGAAGCACTTTCCAAAACTTAATGAAATCTTTAACAAAACTTTGTTATTTAGGGAAATAATAGTGCCAAATATACCCAAATATGTATTCCAGTACATTAGAACAGACTGTTTTTCATATGTCAGTTCATATAATGGGAAAATTTAGCTTAGCAAGAAAATACCCAGTAGCTTGAAATTTCTTTTTCAGCAATTCATACTATTCGATGGAAACATACTTGAATACTTTTGTTCAGACCTGTAGTTTACATTGTACATTTATTACACGTCAGCATTAAGCTAAAATTTATTGTAAACTAAAAAACTTTTAAAAACTGAAATCACATTCTCATAAATCATCATTCATAGGCGTCCATGTACCGAATTCTTTGCGTGGCCCTGTATATCCCTTTATCTATATTCTGCAAACATTTCTCAGTAAATTGAATGCAGCTCAGAGTAAAAATGCATAGCTTATTTAAGAACCACGTTTAAATAATTTACGCTCATATTCAGTAACGTTGGTGAGCTCTTTTGGGTAGCCCTGTATATCAACTATAACATTTATACACACCATATAATGTGCATATATTTAGCGAAATATAAACGCGAATATCATAATTAAAATGCATTTCATCTCTCCATCAGCCATCATCGGACACATACATATACGGTACTTCAGAAAGAATATACTATTTGAAATCTTTTGTAAGGCCCTGTAAATGCTATGTACTTCATATTATACAAGATAGTAGAGTATAATTTATATTAAGCTTCAGTGACATATGTCAATTTTATTATACATGAAAAGGCTTAATATATTTAAAATATGTCACACAATTCCCCCTTTTACCATTATCTAATGGAATACTTTTGTATGGCCCTGTAAATGAATAACAGCTACATTTTTACCTTATATTTTATAGATTGCATATTTTAATATGTTTGACAGGGTATAACATCTTTAAAATTCCTTTGAAACGATTTTTCCCCATAGGCCGTAATGTAATAGGAAACTTTTGATTCGCCCTGTAGATAAACTAATCATGGTAGAAACTTCATATCCGATAGGACTTGTGCTAGGGTAAACGTCAATAACGTCCTAAAATTTCATGGCAATCCGAGTATATTAACGATTTTTCCCCATGCGCCGTAATGTAATGGAAAACTTTTGATTCGCCCTGTAGATAAACTAATCATAATAGAAACTTTATTTTCAGTAGGGTTCGTGCTAGGGTAAACGTCAATAACGTCCTAAAATTCCATGGCAATCCGAGTATATTAACGATTTTTCCCCATAGGCCGTAATGTAATGGGAAACTTTTGATTCTCTCTGTAGATAAACTAATCATGGTAGATACTTTATTTTCAGTAGGGTTCGTGCTAGGGTAAACCTCAATAACGTCCTAAAATTTCATGGCAATCCGAGTATATTAACGATTTTTCTCAATAGGCCGTAATGTAATGGGAAACTTTTGATTCGCCCTGTAGATAAACTAATCATGGTAGAACCTTCATTTTCAATAGGGTTTATGCTAGGGTAAACCTCAATAACGTATAAAAATTTCATAGCAATCCGAGTATATTTACGGGAGTTAGAGAGCGGACAGACGGCCATCCGGACAGACGTTCAGACGGACAGACGGACAAACGGACAGGCAAACCGAATGTATAAGCACTTTTCAACTTTGTTGGAAAGTGCTAAAAACATGTCTGTGTAAAAGTCACACACTAAGGCGATGCGTAAGACATGCAGCTTGAATTCGGGGGAAAAACTGGCTTAAGGGATCTCCGGAATCTTTACCGGTGGTGCAATTTAGCAACATGTCACATTTAGCTTTTTTTCTCAGTCCCAATAAAACATAAATGCATACATTTTTTTAATATAGACAACGTAATATCTCTTCTATTCAAAATATTTTTTTAATATTCTACATTGAAATATTATTTTATTTTTTTAATGTTTAATTTTGATGAAATATTTAAAAATGTTTTTTGACTTCCATCGACAGCGCGCAACATTTCTGAATAAAAAGAATACTGCCCAGTTAAAGTAATGGCATTGAGCTCACAGACTACGCATACTAATTGTACATTACAGTCTTATATTTCCAAGGGTTAATGCCGTTCGAAAAAAAAAAAAAATTAAAGGAGAGGAAACAGCTCCCCCCTTTCTCCTTTTTATACTTAATCATTGAAACCCCTAAATAACGGGTAATAAACAGGGACATGCTCTATCATATAAAAAATCTATATCCAATATTCAGAGCAAATCGAAAAATTCTTAATAAAAATCCATTTATATAATTTAAGAGGAGTTATCCCCCTCTTTTATACTTAAACATTAAACTTCCAAAACTATTCAGAGATTTGAACGGAATCTGATAATTCTGCATGAAAAAGCCATTTATATAAATTATGGGGAGGGGCATTAGAACCCCCGTTCCGCCAGTTTATACTTATCCAATGAACACCTAATACGAATCACGGAGGCGCCTCATCAGAATGATCCTATATCTAAATTTTGAATGAAAACTGATAATTCTGCATGAAAAACCCATTTATATCAATTAAGAGGAGGGGCATGAGCCCCCCAGTCTCCCCTCTTATACTTATCGAATGAACTCCAAAAACTAATTAGGGAAGCTCCTTATCAGGATGTACCTGTATACAAAATTTCAAGATGATCGGTCATTTTTATCATGAGTTATCGCGTTACGCACGAACGGACGAACGAACGTACAACTTACATACAGAACGGACGGGCACATAAGCTGTCAGGCTATGATAGCCTGTGAGCTAAAAACTAATAAAGCAGCTTGCATTAAACTTGGTAAATATAAAAACTTTAACCTCTTCAGACCTGACACATTTTAAGCCATCGTAAAAATTATTTCACAGTTTGTTCCATCTATTTATAGGTATAGAAACATAGTTTTGTAATAAAAAGTAAAATAATTATTATTAGTTTGTATTTACTAGCAGGTACACATATGTGCACCTCGAGTTCATACTGCAAAAAACACTTCATTTTTCAAAAATTTATTTAAACGACGAATTTGGTGGAAAATTGATACATATAAGCTTATTTTACATTCTATTTAAAAAAAAAAAAATATTTTTTTATATATAGAGATACATATTGCATTTTGTACAAATAACTCTTGTCCTTGATTGCCTTCATACTTATATTTTGAAGCAAAGTTATTATTTGTTGAACGAGGAAACTGTCCAATTTTGTCGCATCTAATATAGAAAATTGGCTTCTAAATCCTCTTACGTTGTTTTCGCTGTGGTTTATTTGCGGAATAATCTTCAAAATCAATTTCGGATAAATAAATTTTGCGTGGTCTCCATGGTCGTCGTTCTTCACTGACTTTGCTCTTTTATTTCATCAGTACATATGCAATCTCTCAAAATACCGCAAGAGAGAAAATCTGTCTTCTCGAGGAACTTCACCTGTTTTACAGTTTCTGATATACATTATCCAACAAATGGAAATAACCAAATCTATAAAATGCATAAAAACTCGTGTTGACTCCTTTTTTTGTGTGAATAGAACAACGGTAGTAAGCTAAACACCTATCCTTTAAATCTGTACCACCCATAGACGTTTTGTATTTACCATTGCAGGTTGTGTTACATTAATTTAACAGTTTTGATCTTTAGACCACCTAGCACAACTGCTCTTGGGATCGCTATCGATGCAAGTCGAAGGCAAAGTTACACATTTGTTATCTTTCCAGCTTAGTATGCTTGATTTTTTTTATCTGCTTCTCGAAGTCTTTTGTTCATAATCATTCCAGTTTGGTGGATATTGTTCCTCTATAAAAAGTCGACGCATTTTACACTAGTAAAAAAACTGTCCTAATAAATCAAACGTGTGTTGTCTTTTGGTATAAATTTAAAACAACAATTTAACAATGCCTCCACCTAGACCTAATCATAATTATTTTAAAACATCAGCTTTTACAATTCCTTTTCCATGATATATTTG
Organism: Maratus speculifer; assembly: GCA_964019185.1. NCBI lineage: Eukaryota > Metazoa > Arthropoda > Arachnida > Araneae > Salticidae > Maratus > Maratus speculifer. The sequence goes on from OZ025291.1 coordinate 135,457,963, forward strand.
GCAGTCAAGGGAATGGCCATCCCTGGAGGATAAAAAAAAGTTTTTTAATCCCAACGCATTAGGTTTTAACGGCACATACTGTCTAGATCCACAACGTCCAGCAAAAGGGATGTAGTGATCTCTGTTCATCTAGTGATAAAGGTTTTGGCCGGGGCAGGGACAAACATTTAATTCTTACTGCATTCAAGATAAGATTTACTTTCCATAATTTTTCATCTCTTAAAGATCATTTGATTTATCTGCAAAACGAAGAAATTTTCTAATCTCAAAAAATCGATCACGTGACATAGTAGTTGCAATTCTAAGTACTGACAAGTCCATTTGTCAGCAGAAGCCTGCTTGGAGATATTTTAAAGTTTCCATGAGTATGTGTACGCTTGCGACTTTTATAATTTCATATTTAGGTGTATTTATTAAGCGACAGTTTCGTGTTAGAATGGAATATAACGAAATTGGAATTGTATGAACGGAATTAGTTTCATATGAAACTTTTCCTCAAAAATCTTTATTTAACTAATCTAGAAATGATTCAAAAGGATTTACGATGCTGGAAAATCTGCTTTTAGATAACCCTCATCAATCAATGATCCTTGGAATACTATTAGAAGAAAAAAAGATTAAATAAATATTTGCAAAAAGATGAGGTTTTATTCTCAGCATTATTATTCCAGTGCGCTGTAACACAAGTTTTAAAAATTTACTTATTTTCAGCTTTCTATAACAAAAGCCTTTTAGGTTACACTTTATTGTTACACGGATTCGGGATAGGTACTGGAGCAATATCCTCAATGGTTATATCTGTGTCGTCTAAATATTCATTGCTAAAAGACTCACCATCACCATTGGCCTCATCAGTTTATTTACTCTTACAAAGATATAATAATTATAATATTTAAAAATTAATGTTTTATTTAAAACATCAGCAAACTGAACTCGTATTTGTAATTAAGTATAATTTTTTAATAATTCCATAACTTTAGCACTGCACCAATTAGATATCATTCAGTACAATTTTTTTGTGTGAGATGACATCTTTCCAAAAACGCAGAATTGAAACCGGAGGTGCACGTACGTGTACGTTACAAATTCCATCTAATTTAAATAGATATTATGATCTAGCTAAAAAATTTAAATGATTTATGTAATACTGAAGAGTTTATAAGCATTTTTAAAAAAATATTATGAATAAATATTGATTTTCTAATTATAAAAATGTACTTACTTTTTCGAAGTTTTATATTTTTTGCTATTGCTCGTTTATTTTCTCCAAAATCATATGAATTAAAATTGCTAGCGCCATTTCTTGCTGAAATTAGAAAAGGCTAACGTACACAAATGACATCCTCCCCTCGCAATAAAAAATTTTCAAATATTAAATGAGATACGCAGTTGAAATCAGAGGTACACAAATGTGCACCTCGGGTCTGAAGAGGTTATATTAAAGAATAGCTTATACTTCAAATTTAATATTACAATAGCATTGATTATTTAAAATTGGCAAATTTCAATTAAAGAAATGAATTTTATCAAAATTTATAGTTTAAATTTAAATTCAAAAGAAATAAATAAGTAAATTGCTTTCAAATGAAATATAAGCTCAAAATATATGAGTTTTACATCATTATTAATATTGGGGGCTCTTGAACCAACAGTTTTGCTACAATCTTGCACGCAGTGTACGCAAATCAAAATACAATTTTAATTTTTTTTTTCAAAATTAATCATTCTAACAAAATAATAAAATTTCAATGTAGAATATTAAAAAATATATTTTAAATAAGAGCTATTAAGTTTTTTATATTAAACATTTTTATGCGTTTATGTTTTATAGGGACCGAGAAAAAGAATTAAATATGACATGTACTTAATATGCACTACCAAGTAAAAAGTAAGACTCCTGAGACCCTTTATATCAGATTTGTAAAACCTTTCTTCTTTGTTTCCACCATTTTTAGGTACGTTCGTAATCATGTAAATACGTAGCACTAGTTGTCGTTCAGTCCGTCCGTCCGCATATAACAACGCAAAAACTACCCAACCGAATCGTTTGAAATTTATAATATATAATTATTACATAATTTTGTCGAGTCATTTCAAATTTTATGAAAATCGGATGAATAGATCAATTACAGGGACAATCATAAGTATTCTGTTACATTACGGTCAATGGGGAAAAGTGTTTCAAATGCATTTTAATGGTGTTACACTCATTCGAACATAATAAAATTGATATGCATCTATAAAGTACATATTATAATATACATATCGCATAATCTGTAGTTTAAAAAAAAAAAAGTTATTGTTTTACAAGGCTGCACAAAAGTATTCCATTTCATAATGGTATAGGGAGAACATTGTTTGGTACCCACTTTAATTGCAATTAACCATTTACAAATTGAGATTTTACAAATTGACCATTTACAAGAGTGATATTTTTAAAACTTCATTGTCGTACGAACGCCCTTCATTTGCTACGCTTCGCGTGCAATTACCTACTTGCTTTCACTTCATGTCGTGCTTCATGTTTCCCTGTCGTCTCATTGTGGGATGTCACTTACGCTGACGTCATATCGATTGTGGTGACAGTCTAACAGTCTAAGCAATTTATCCCCCCCCCCCCCCGTCCTTCTTTTCGCAAATTTAATTGCTTTCAGATATTCTGTAATGTAAATTTTTACATCATCGATAAGGGAGAAACATATATACCTTCAAATACACCCATCCGTTATTTTAAAACTATGTCTCAATTTACTGATTTTTTATGGTTTTAAAATAATTTCCAAGTATCAATTTTTTAAAAATCTATTTCTATCGGATGCATCTCAATCACGAAATATTAGCTCACGATTTTAGAAGTTTAAAATACAGGTGTGCATAAGTAATAACAAACATTGTTATGAATGCAAAATTATAAGGCAAATTTATTTAATAGTAGTAGGTTAAAAAAATTCATAGGCGTACTTTTTCATGAAAGATAAATCACATAAAGCATTTAATATATAAAAAAAATGTTGAACTGAATTTAATTAAAACACATTTTGTAATATGAAATTCAATTTTGTAAATTTTAATCGCTAAATTTTTCAGACTCTAGCAATTTTCCGATGATTTCTTTCTGCGAATGTTGAAAAATATTTCTGTTTCTGCTCTCTTTATGTATGTTCATTTATACATTCAAACGGCAGATGCAGACAGAATTGTTGTATGTTGCACTGTGGTCGTACCTTTAAATATAATTATAGTATTTAGCATAAATTTTGTCAGAAATTTCTTAATAATCAAAATGCATTACCGTACTACAAAAAAAAAAAAAAAAAAAAAAAAAAAAAAAAAAAAAAAATTAAACGATTGGATAAGGTTTTTTCTTTTCATTGAAATTATAACGTAATGGCCATCCATATTTCGTGAAATAGGTTGGTAGCAAGTGAAGTATTGAAATATATCCTTACGTATATGTGATTTTAATTTTTGAAATCTATTATCATGTGTCAGTTTCATTAAAATTTCGCTACGTTATTAACGTCAAACTCTGTTTTTCATTTTTTTAAGTAAGAATAATTATTTTTGCACGTTCTTAATGCAATGAAAAAATCAATTTTCTAAAAAAAAAAAAAAAAGTATATGTAAATATATAATTATAATGGATAAATTTATTGTTTAATTTAATTTATCTTTGTTAATTTTTTTTCTTTTGAGAATTTTAATTTATTGAGATAGTTTATATAGAGAATAGATGCACTAGATCTAAGCGATCACAGCGCCAAATATGGTACCCCAACCAAATTCTCTCTTTCATAGAACGTATTTTTATACTCCGGGGAATTTTTTTAAAAACTGTAGAAGAAATTGAAAATGGCAGTGCAGAAAGTTACATTTTACAGTGCAAAACTTATTCTTCCGTTTTCATTATTAAAAGTTATGACCAGATTTCCTTTTCAAAAGGTGTTTAGGCAGTTTTATAACTCCCCCTCCACTAGCGCATGCGACATAAGCAGGAATAGGTCCTTACTAGATACTTGAAACTGACGTTTTTATAAATTGAAATGGGAACGGCGCATTTATTTTTAAGACAGGAAATAAACATTTGTTCCAATTACATTCGAAACGAAGTACCCGTTTTATATTAGGAACCCTTGAATAAATGCCTCAAGAAAATCTTCCATTTCTGTTGGAATAAATTATGTGGAATTTGTTTGTCGTTCAACATGCAGACGATATTTGATGAGTTTTTGGCTGCGACCATAACTGCCCAAATGTTGTTTTTATCGCAGCCATTATAATCGTAAATGGAATATATATCAGAAAATTATTTTCCTAAGAGGCTCTATTTGTTTGAGTTCCAGATCGTTTTGAATTTTTATTTCAGAGCTTTAATTTAGAAACTATTGCTGTTTTATAATTACGGTGTTTTAGCAAACTTAATTATTCCAATATATTTTTATGTGAATGGTTTACGTATTACAGTTTTTTCTAGGCACTTAAGTTTTAATTTATGTTGTGGATTATAAACTAAAAGAAGCAAATAAAAAAATGCATATATAACTTTAAATGAGTTATTCGCGTTGCAAAATTTATTCACTTTAGCTTGGCTAATTAGAGGGAAGTGTTTTGTGTAAATAACACGTATAATAAAAAAAAAAGTAAATACTTTTTTTTCCTTGTATTTAAATTTTTAATATAATTAAATAATTGGTACTACTAGGTTAACCCATCGATCAAAAAATTATCGCCAAACTATAAGATTAAATGCCAATAATGGATGATCGTGAACCTCACATTCAATGATATTAAATGCGATACACCTGCTTAAAACGTCATTAAGTGATTTTTATTTGTATTTTTATCAATATTCTACTATTATTTGTTTTTTCGTTATTTAAAATAAAAAATATGTCAATATGTATAATTTGGCTATTAGCTTGGCGATTTGTATAATTTGGCGAAATTGGTCGACGGTATAACAGAGTAGTACCAAATAATTTATTACTTTTCTGATATTTGATAGTAGATACAATAGAGATAATAATTACTAAAACAAGATGTATCTTTCCGGCAATTTTGCAATTAAATGTAATTTTGAGAGTTAATCTAGTAAAAATGGCTACATTTATTCATTAAAAAAAGCGATAATAATAATAATAATAATAATAATAATAATAATAATAATAATAATTATTATTTTTATTAATGGAAACTTCTGAAATTCTAAATATACTGAAAGTTCACTGACTTTCACTAAATTGTAGTTTTAAGCGTATATTATTTGGTTTAACTGTTTTAGTTAGAAAAAAAAATCGAAATCAATAGTATTATTTTTCAAAACATCTAGTAAATTTTGATCCATGCAATTTGCATATTTAACTCACTTTGAAAAATTATAGTTTTGAATGCAAATTAATTTTTTTGTTCATAACTTGCGAATTATCAATTTTAATTACGAGATTACTGTATATATATATTTATTTATGCGATTTTTTGTAATAAGTAGAATTTATAATTATAATAACATTTACTTCATTTTATCTTTTTAATGATAGCTTGAAGTTTCTGAACATTGTTACATTAACTTATGCTTACTCTGTAATTCTGTCAATAACTTCGTTATTAATGCTGGCTTATTCTGTAACTGTAACCTTATCCTACATTACTCCGCAAAAACATCAGCGAACACGACTCCCTTAAAAATAGGATTAGTGCGGGTTTGGAATCGGATTAAATCCCCTTCCTAGCGGATTGTTATTCCGACGAGTTCTGTAGCAAAATCCCAGTCTACATTTAGAAAGGATTTCAACACTGGAGTTGCTGGTTCATCGATAAGTGTTAATTTCATGTGATTACAAATAGTTTAAAATATAAAGAATAAATTTTATAAGTTTCTCTAAAATTAGAATTTTTAATTCTATAAATGAAATCATAGAAAATTCATGTTAAACCAGTCTATATCAATCAATAAATTCTTTTCCGATGATAACAACGTGCATAAATAGGTCAATTTAAATATCAAAAACAAAAATAAATAAATAAAAACTTGATTTATAAAAAAAAGAAGAAAAATATCAGAAATTGCACATTAAGCGTAGTAAATGAGGTGCGTTCGTACTATAACAATTTTTTAAAATACTCAGATCTTGATGTTATAATATATAGTACTTCGTATACAGTATTGTACCCGACATCTTTCGTGCATCCCTGCAAATACTATTTGCTATCTATTACACAGGAAGTAATTTTAGCAAATCTCAGCAACGTATATCTGTTTCATAAAATGTGAGGTTGTTTAATATAACCAACTTCCCCCAAACAATGTTTCCCCCTCTACCATTATGCATTGGAATACTTTTGGACCTGTAAATTAATAACAAATGTTCTTTGCACCACAGATTGTACAAAATGTACATTTTAGTATATACTTCATAGATTCATATCAATTTTATTATATTCGGAAGAGTGTGACATCATTAAAATGCACTTGAAACTATTTTTTCCCATTGGCCGTAATGTAACAAAATACTTTTGATTGTCCCTGTAATTAAACTATACTTCAAATTTTCATAAAATTTGAAATGATTTGACAAAATTATGCAGCAATTATATATTTTAAATTTCAAGTAATTTGGTTTGGTATTTTTTTCACTGTTATATGCAGACATGCAGACGTACTGAACGATGACTATAGGTGCTGCGTATTTACATAATTACGAACGCACCTAAAAAGATAAAATAGTCATTTTCTGAAAAACGATATCACTCACAGGTTTCTGTAGGAGTACAAATTAAAATGAGTGAAAAATGATATAGAGTGTATAACAAATAATGTGTGCATAAAACAGAACAATTTTCTAATTTTGAAAACTAAACTAAAAACAGATTATTCTGTCTCAAAACCTCATAATTTGTTTCTGGTTGTAAGCATTTACATCACATTACTGGGCAGAGTCAAATTAATACGGGCAACAGGTTTCGGATATAGGGAGTACCATCATTATCCAAAGAGACGAATTTTACTATTCAGAAAAGTGGTGACTGTGTGCACAGATTCTAAGCTCTTAAGGCCCTACATCAGTAACGCTCCGAGATAGAACGGCTAATGTTATTTCAATGGAAGAAATTTATCGCTTTCATTCCTTTGCATTTTGCTCAAATTTAATAATTTTTGTTGTTTTGAAAACCTGTAGGCTTAAAGTATGCACGTCATTCTGAAATTTTATTTCTTTTTTGAATTTTAAGGCGATACAAGTGCGTTATTTTATAGTCTTTAAAATTCACCTTTAATGTCTTATTACGAAAAATCTGTTTGACATTTTAAAATTTGGTAAAACAGCATGCAGAGTTTAATTATTTAGCTTTCAGAAAATGTTTTTTATTTTGATTTTTAAAAAAATTTAATCTATGCTATTTGTATAAAAAGTTGAAGCACTTTGATTTAAAAGAGTCGAAAATGGTGTTTAACTCCGCCTTTAAAAGGGAGACGCCTTAAGAGTAATTAGGGTGAAAGACGATATGGGTTTACGCTGTAGGGAGTCTTACAGGGACGAAGGTGTAAAATCTTGCCTGTGGCTATTAGTAAAATGTTGTTTGCTGCTTTAGGATGAAAAAATAAAAACATCCTTTTCTGAATGCATGATATCTCACGCAAGAAGTTCGATCAGAAATGAATTTCAGAAATGATGTAAATACATGTTGATTTCAAAAAGTTTGTTTAACTAGGCATCTAATCTCAAATATACTTTAAAAGCATTATTGATTTCGAATAAAAACAGATTTACCATTTTTATTATTTTTCTTCCATATATTTGAAGTTTAATTTCTAAAAAAGATTCTTTAATTGCGTACAACATCAAAGTGATATATTCGTTAATTCATAAAACATAACAGAATTAACTTTTTGTCATCTGCAGTCGACAAAGGGAAAAGAAGAAAGGGCAGAAAGGAAATAACAATGGTTCTGACATTAAAAATGAATAGATATATTCGCGAATAAATACATTTGTATTAAATTTTTCTATATCTTTTTTTTTTTTTTTTTTTTTTTTTTTTTTTTTTTTTTGTATCAGTCTTTTAGACAATTCTTAATGAATTAGTTTAAATGTTCCTTTTCATAAATATTTCATAAATATTTCTATTTTAATCAATAAAAGTTTGCAGTATACTCACTCTAAAATATAAAGTAATTATTATGCAATTCATGATTAAATTGGATAACACTAATTTAAAAGATAGAAATATATTTATTTTGACACTTCTATCGAAAATTATGACTAATTTACAATACTGTAGCAAATATATTCTGTTGCGGTAAAATTCACATCCGTAAATGATATATTTATGCTTTATTGTATATAAATTGTCTTTCCTTTCTTTTTCCCTTTCAGGAAGATAAACGAATGATTTTTAAAGTTCTTGTACTATTTTAACCAAATAATACGTATATATTCCACAGCTTGTCATAGTCTAACTGATCTAAATTTTAGAATAACGGTTTTTTCACTCACGCGAAAAGACAAACTCAATTATACTAAACCTACGGAAGATTTTTATAAAGATGCCATATTTTCATTCCAATTTTTAATTTTTTTTTCTGCATAGTATAGGTGACGATGGTTAGTATAGAGGCCGCTTTTTACTTTTTTCGATACTGATTGTAGATTTTAAATATGAGGATAATATCACTTTTGAAAACGGTTCCGAAAATGAAACTGTCCTGTAAAGAAAATTAAAAAAGTAGAAAAAGGCCTTTGAAGAGATCGCTCTGAACTATTAAAAGGGGAAAAAATATTAAAATGCAGACGAGATTTATTTATAAATTTCGACCGTTGGATTATCGTCGAAAGAATTACTATAAGCTAGTAAATTGTTTCGCTTGATTAAAGTTTTTTTTTTTTTTTTTTTTTTTTTTTTTTTTTTTTTTTTTTTTTAATTACCTGTAAAATAAATCGAAAAATAGAAAATAGCCTTTGTGCAAATCGATATCAACTAGGCAAAGTAAGAAAAAAAATACTTAAAACTATTAAAACACAGACGATAAACTTTTATAAATTTCTTTCATAGCATTAGCTTTAAAGCGAAGGCATTGATTCGTTTAACTGCAGTAGCCTCTTTAAAATAAATGAAATCGTAAAGGCTATTCAATGTAAGAAAAAAAAATAATTTTTTTAAATGTAGGCGAGATATTTTTATAAATTTCTACAATGGGATTTCGCTTGACTGAAGTAAGTCACTTTAAAATACCTGTATCGAAATCAAAAATTGTAATACGGTCTTTGTACAGAAAGATCTCAGCTGTTCAATATAAAAAAATTATTAAAATATAGACGAGATATTTCTATAAATTTCTGTCATAGGATTTCGCTTCATTGAAGTAAACACCTTTAAAATACCCGTAAAAAAATCGAAAAAAATATAAAGAGGTATTTGTACAGAAATATCTCAGAAATTCAATGCTAAAAAAATCATTTAAAAAATTAAAATGTTGACGAGATATCTTTATAAATTTCTATAATGGGATTTCTCTCTATTCAAGTAAGCCACTTTAAAACACCCGTAAAAAATCTAAAAAATGTAAAAAGATCTTTGTACAGAGAAATCTTCGATATCTAATGCCCCCCCCCCCGAAAAAAAGTTTAAAGACAATTAAAATACAAACGAGATATCTTTAAAAATATCTAAAATGTGATTTAGCTCTATTGAAGTAAGTAATTATAAAATACCCGTGACAAAGTCGAAAAGATATAAAACGTTCTTTGTAAAGAAAGATATCAGTTATATAATGAAACAAAAATTACAAGTATTAAAATGATCTTTAGAAATGACTTTTAAATGATCTTAAAGATATCTTTATAAATTTCTACCATGGGATTTTACTTGATTGAGGTAATCATCAGTTTATATTTACTTGTAGACGAGATATCTTTATAAATTTCTAACATTCAATGCTAAAAAAATCATTTAAAAATATTAAAATGTAGAAGAGAAAAAAATATATTTATATGAACTTCAAAACTTCATATGATTTCGCTTGATTGAAGTAAGCCCCATTAAAACCCCCATAGCAAACTCGAAAAAATATAAAACGGTCTTTGTACCGCAAGCTCTCAGATATCCAATGCCAAAAAATCATTTAAAAAGATTTAAATGTAGAAAAGATACATTTATAAATTTCTACTACAGGATTTCGCTTGACTGAAGTAGCCTCTTTAAACACCTGTAAGCTTCACCAAAAGAGTACAAAACGGTCTTCATACCGAAAGATCTCAGCTATCCAATGACAGAAAAATTATTTAAAAATATTAAAATGTAGAAGAGATATTTTTATAAATTTATGCAATTGAATTTCAGTTGACTGAAATAGCCTTTTTAAAATTCCCCTAAACAAAGACGAAAAAGTACAAAATGGTCTTTGTACCGAAAGATCTGAGATATCGAATGCCAAAAAATAATTTAAAAATATTAAAATGTAGAAGAGATATTTTTATAAATTTCTACCATTGGATTTCACTTGACAGAAGTAGCTTTTTTAAAATGCCCCTAATAAAAGTCTAAAAAGTACAAAACGGTCTTTGTACCGAAAGATCTTTGCTATCCCATGACAAAAGAATCATATAAAAATATTAAAATGTAGACGAGATATTTTTATAAATTTCTACCATTGGAATTCACTTGACTGAAGTAGCCTCTTTAAAACATCTGTAAACAAAGTCGAAAAATAACAAAACGGTCTTTGTACCGACAGATCTTAGCTATCCCATGACAACAGAATCATTTAAAAATATTAAAATGTAGACGAGATATTTTTATAAATTTCTACCATTGGAATTCACTTGACTGAAGTAGCTTTTTTAAAATTCCCCTAAACAATGTCGTAAAAGTACAAAACGGTCTTTGTAACGAAAGATCTTAGATATCCAATGACAAAAGAATCATTTAAAAATATTAAAATGTAGAAGAGATATTTTAATAAATTTCTACCAATGGATTTAACTTGACTGAAGTAGCCTCTTTAAAACACCTGTAAACAAAATCGAAAAAAGTAGAAAACGGTCTTTGTACCGAAAGATCTGAACTATCAAATGAGAAAAAATCATTTAAAAATATTAAAATGTACAACTGATATTTTTATAAATTTCTACCATTGGAATTCACTTGACTGAAGTAGCCTCTTTAAAACACCTGTAAACAAAATCAAAAAAGTAAAAACATTCTTCGTACAGAAAGATCTCAACTATCAAATGAGAAAAAATTATTTAAAAATATTAAAATGTAGAAGAGATATTTTTATAAATTTCTACCATTGGAATTCACTTGGCTGAAGTAGCCTCTTTAAAACACCTGTAAACAAAATTAAAAAAAAGTACAAAACGGTCTTTGCACTGAAAGATCTTAGCTATCCCATGACAACAGAATGTTTTAAAACTATTTAAATGTAAACGAGATATTTTTATAAATTTCTACTATTGGAATTCACTTGACTGAAGTAGCTTTTTTAAAATTCCCCTAATAAAAGTCTAAAAAGTACAAAGCGGTCTTTGTACCGAAAGATCTTACCTATCCAATGACAAAAAAAATCATTTAAAAATATTAAAATGTAGAAGAGATATTTTTATAAATTTCTACCATTGGATTTCACTTGACAGAAGTAACTTTTTTAAAATTCCCCTACTAAAAGTCTAAAAAGTACAAAACGGTGTTTGTACCGAAAGAACTCAGCTATCCCATGACAAAAAATCATTTAAAAATATTAAAATGTACAAGTGATATTTTTATAAATTTCTACCAATGGAATTCACTTGACTGAAGTAGCCTCTTTAAAACACCTGTAAACAAAATCAAAAAAGCAAAAACGGTCTTTGTACCGAAACACCTCAGCTATCCAATGACAAAAAATCCCTTAAAAATTTTAAAATGTAGCAGAAAGAATTTTATAAATTTCTACCATTTGATTTCACTTTACTGAAGTAGCTTTTTAAAAATTCTCATAAACAAAGTCGAAAAAGTACAAAACGATCTTTGTACCGAAATATCTCAAATATCAAATGAGATGAAAACATTTAAAAATATTAAAATGTAGAAGAGATACTTTTATAAATTTCTACCATTGTATTTAACTTGACTGAAGTAGCTTTGTTAAAATTCCCCTAAACAAAGTCGAAAAAAGTACAAAACGGTCTTTGAACCGAAGGATCTTAGCTATCCAATGACAAAAAAATCATTTAAAAATATTAAAATGCAGAAGAGATATTTTGATAAATTTCTACCTTTGGAATTTACTTCACTGAAGTAGCCTCTTTAAAACACATGTAAACAAAGGCAAAAAAGTACAAAACGGTCTTTGTATCGAATGATCTTAGCTATCCAATGACTAAAAAATTATTTAAAAATATTAAATTGTAAAAGAGATATTTTTATAAATTCCTACCATTGGAATTCACTTGACAGAAGTAGCCACACTAAAATATCTGTAAACAAAACCAAGAAAGTACAATACGGTCTTTGTACCGAAAGATCTTAGCTATGCAATGACAAAAAAATCATTTAAAAATATCAAAATGTAGAAGAGATATTTTTATAAATTTCTACCATTGGATTTAACTTGACAGAAGTAGATTTTTTAAAATTCCCCTACTAAAAGTCTAAAAAGTACAAAACGGTGTTTGTACCGAAAGAACTCAGCTATCCCATGACAAAAAATCATTTAAAAATATTAAAATGTACAAGTGATATTTTTATAAATTTCTACCAATGGAATTCACTTGACTGAAGTAACCTCTTTAAAACACCTGTAAACAAAATCGAAAAAAGTCGAAAACGGTCTTTGTACCGAAAAATCTCAACTATCAAATGAGAAAAAATCATTTAAAAATATTAGTAGAAGAGATATTTTTATAAATTTCTACCATTGGATTTCACTTGACAGAAGTAGCATTTTTAAAATTCCCTTAATAAAAGTCTAAAAAATACAAAACGGTCTTTGTACCGAAAGATCTTAGCTATCCCATGACAAAAGAACCATTTTAAAATATTAAAATGTAGTCGAGATACTTTTATAAATTTCTACCATTGGAATTCACTTGGCTGAAGTAGCCTCTTTAAAACACCTGTAAACAAAATTAAAAAAAGTACAAAACGGTCCTTGTACAGAAAGTTCTCAGCTATCCAGTGACAAAAATATCATTTAAAACTATTAAAATGTAGACGAGATATTTTTATAAATTTCTACTATTGGAATTCACTTGACTGAAGTACCTTTTTTAAAATTCCCCTAAATAAAATCGTAAAAGTACAAAACGGTCTTTGTACCGAAAGAACTCAGCTATCCCATGACAAAAAAATCATTTAAAAATATTAAAATGTAAAAGAGATATTTTTATAAATTTCTACCATTGGATTTCACTTGTAGGAAGTAAATTTTTTAAAATTCCCCTAATAAAAGTCAAAAAAGTACAAAACGGTGTTTGTACCGAACGAACTCAGCTATCCCATGACAAAAAATCATTTAAAAATATTAAAATGTACAACTGATATTTTGATAAATTTCTACCATTGGAATTTACTTGACTGAAGTAGCCTCTTTAAAACACATGTAAACAAAGGCAAAAAAGTACAAAACGGTCTTTGTATCGAATGATCTTAGCTATCCAATGACTAAAAAATTATTTAAAAATATTAAAATGTAGAAGAGATATTTTTATAAATTCCTACCATTGGAATTCACTTGACAGAAGTAGCCACACTAAAATATCTGTAAACAAAACCAAGAAAGTACAAAACGGTCTTTGTACCGAAAGATCTTAGCTATGCAATGACAAAAAAATCATTTAAAAATATTAAAATGTAGAAGAGATATTTTAATAAATTTCTACCAATGGATTTAACTTGACTGAAGTAGCCTCTTTAAAACACCTGTAAACAAAATCGAAAAAAGTAGAAAACGGTCTTTGTACCGAAAGATCTGAACTATCAAATGAGAAAAAATCATTTAAAAATATTAAAATGTACAACTGATATTTTTATAAATTTCTACCATTGGAATTCACTTGACTGAAGTAGCCTCTTTAAAACACCTGTAAACAAAATCAAAAAAGTAAAAACATTCTTCGTACAGAAAGATCTCAACTATCAAATGAGAAAAAATTATTTAAAAATATTAAAATGTAGAAGAGATATTTTTATAAATTTCTACCATTGGATTTCACTTGACAGAAGTAGCTTTTTTAAAATTCCCCTAATAAAAGTCTATAAAGTACAAAACGGTCTTTGTATCGAAAGATCTTAGCTATCTCATGACAAAAGAATCATTTTAAAATATTAAAATGTAGTCGAGATACTTTTATAAATTTCTACCATTGGAATTCACTTGGCTGAAGTACCCTCTTTAAAACACCTGTAAACAAAATTAAAAAAAGTACAAAACGGTCCTTGTACAGAAAGTTCTCAGCTATCCAGTGACAAAAATATCATTTAAAACTATTAAAATGTAGACGAGATATTTTTATAAATTTCTACTATTGGAATTCACTTGACAGAAGTAGATTTTTTAAAATTTCCCTACTAAAAGTCTAAAAAGTACAAAACGGTGTTTGTACCGAAGGATCTTAGCTATCCAATGACAAAAAAATCATTTAAAAATATTAAAATGTAGAAGAGATATTTTTATAAATTTCTATCATTGGATTTAACTTGACAGAAGTAGATTTTTTAAAATTCCCTTACTAAAAGTCTAAAAAGTACAAAACGGTCTTTGAACCGAAGGATCTTAGCTATCCAATGACAAAAAAATCATTTAAAAATATTAAAATGTAGAAGAGATATTTTGATAAATTTCTACCATTGGAATTTACTTGACTGAAGTAGCCTCTTTAAAACACATGTAAACAAAGGCAAAAAAGTACAAAACGGTCTTTGTATCGAATGATCTTAGCTATCCAATGACTAAAAAATTATTTAAAAATATTAAAATGTAGAAGAGATATTTTTATAAATTCCTACCATTGGAATTCACTTGACAGAAGTAGCCACACTAAAATATCTGTAAACAAAACCAAGAAAGTACAAAACGGTCTTTGTACCGAAAGATCTTAGCTATGCAATGACAAAAAAATCATTTAAAAATATTAAAATGTAGAAGAGATATTTTAATAAATTTCTACCAATGGATTTAACTTGACTGAAGTAGCCTCTTTAAAACACCTGTAAACAAAATCGAAAAAAGTAGAAAACGGTCTTTGTACCGAAAGATCTGAACTATCAAATGAGAAAAAATCATTTAAAAATATTAAAATGTACAACTGATATTTTTATAAATTTCTACCATTGGAATTCACTTGACTGAAGTAGCCTCTTTAAAACACCTGTAAACAAAATCAAAAAAGTAAAAACATTCTTCGTACAGAAAGATCTCAACTATCAAATGAGAAAAAATTATTTAAAAATATTAAAATGTAGAAGAGATATTTTTATAAATTTCTACCATTGGATTTCACTTGACAGAAGTAGCTTTTTTAAAATTCCCCTAATAAAAGTCTATAAAGTACAAAACGGTCTTTGTATCGAAAGATCTTAGCTATCTCATGACAAAAGAATCATTTAAAAACATTAAAATGTAGACGAGATATTTTTATAAATTTCTACCATTGGAATTCACTTGGCTGAAGTAGCCTCTTTAAAACACCTGTAAACAAAATTAAAAAAAAGTACAAAACGGTCTTTGCACTGAAAGATCTTAGCTATCCCATGACAACAGAATGTTTTAAAACTATTTAAATGTAAACGAGATATTTTTATAAATTTCTACTATTGGAATTCACTTGACTGAAGTAGCTTTTTTAAAATTCCCCTAATAAAAGTCTAAAAAGTACAAAGCGGTCTTTGTACCGAAAGATCTTACCTATCCAATGACAAAAAAAATCATTTAAAAATATTAAAATGTAGAAGAGATATTTTTATAAATTTCTACCATTGGATTTCACTTGACAGAAGTAACTTTTTTAAAATTCCCCTACTAAAAGTCTAAAAAGTACAAAACGGTGTTTGTACCGAAAGAACTCAGCTATCCCATGACAAAAAAATCATTTAAAAATATTAAAATGTACAAGTGATATTTTTATAAATTTCTACCAATGGAATTCACTTGACTGAAGTAGCCTCTTTAAAACACCTGTAAACAAAATCAAAAAAGCAAAAACGGTCTTTGTACCGAAACACCTCAGCTATCCAATGACAAAAAATCCCTTAAAAATATTAAAATGTAGCAGAAAGAATTTTATAAATTTCTACCATTTGATTTCACTTTACTGAAGTAGCTTTTTAAAAATTCTCATAAACAAAGTCGAAAAAGTACAAAACGATCTTTGTACCGAAATATCTCAAATATCAAATGAGATGAAAACATTTAAAAATATTAAAATGTAGAAGAGATACTTTTATAAATTTCTACCATTGTATTTAACTTGACTGAAGTAGCTTTGTTAAAATTCCCCTAAACAAAGTCGAAAAAAGTACAAAACGGTCTTTGAACCGAAGGATCTTAGCTATCCAATGACAAAAAAATCATTTAAAAATATTAAAATGTAGAAGAGATATTTTGATAAATTTCTACCTTTGGAATTTACTTGACTGAAGTAGCCTCTTTAAAACACATGTAAACAAAGGCAAAAAAGTACAAAACGGTCTTTGTATCGAATGATCTTAGCTATCCAATGACTAAAAAATTATTTAAAAATATTAAATTGTAAAAGAGATATTTTTATAAATTCCTACCATTGGAATTCACTTGACAGAAGTAGCCACACTAAAATATCTGTAAACAAAACCAAGAAAGTACAAAACGGTCTTTGTACCGAAAGATCTTAGCTATGCAATGACAAAAAAATCATTTAAAAATATCAAAATGTAGAAGAGATATTTTTATAAATTTCTACCATTGGATTTAACTTGACAGAAGTAGATTTTTTAAAATTCCCCTACTAAAAGTCTAAAAAGTACAAAACGGTGTTTGTACCGAAAGAACTCAGCTATCCCATGACAAAAAATCATTTAAAAATATTAAAATGTACAAGTGATATTTTTATAAATTTCTACCAATGGAATTCACTTGACTGAAGTAACCTCTTTAAAACACCTGTAAACAAAATCGAAAAAAGTCGAAAACGGTCTTTGTACCGAAAAATCTCAACTATCAAATGAGAAAAAATCATTTAAAAATATTAGTAGAAGAGATATTTTTATAAATTTCTACCATTGGATTTCACTTGACAGAAGTAGCATTTTTAAAATTCCCTTAATAAAAGTCTAAAAAATACAAAACGGTCTTTGTACCGAAAGATCTTAGCTATCCCATGACAAAAGAACCATTTTAAAATATTAAAATATAGAAGAGATATTTTTATAAATTTCTACCATTAGATTTCACTTGTAGGAAGTAAATTTTTTAAAATTCCCCTAATAAAAGTCAAAAAAGTACAAAACGGTGTTTATACCGAACGAACTCAGCTATCCCATGACAAAAAATCATTTAAAAATATTAAAATGTACAACTGATATTTTTATAAATTTCTACCATTGGAATTCGCTTGACTGAAGTAGCCTCTTTAAAACACCTGTAAACAAAATCGAAAAAGTAAAAACATTCTTCGTACAGAAAGATCTCAGCTATCCAATGACAAGAAAATCATTTAAAAATATTAAAATGTAGAAGAGATATTTTTATAAATTTCTACCATTGGATTTCACTTGACAGAAGTAACTTTTTTAAAATTCCCCTACTAAAAGTCTAAAAAGTACAAAACGGTGTTTGTACCGAAAGAACTCAGCTATCCCATGACAAAAAATCATTTAAAAATATTAAAATGTACAAGTGATATTTTTATAAATTTCTACCAATGGAATTCACTTGACTGAAGTAGCCTCTTTAAAACACCTGTAAACAAAATCAAAAAAGCAAAAACGGTCTTTGTACCGAAACAACTCAGCTATCCAATGACAAAAAATCCCTTAAAAATATTAAAATGTAGCAGAAAGAATTTTATAAATTTCTACCATTTGATTTCACTTTACTGAAGTAGCTTTTTAAAAATTCTCATAAACAAAGTCGAAAAAGTACAAAACGATCTTTGTACCGAAATATCTCAAATATCAAATGAGATGAAAACATTTAAAAATATTAAAATGTAGAAGAGATACTTTTATAAATTTCTACCATTGTATTTCACTTGACTGAAGTAGCTTTGTTAAAATTCCCCTAAACAAAGTTGAAAAAAGTACAAAACGGTCTTTGAACTGAAGGATCTTAGCTATCCAATGACAAAAAAATCATTTAAAAATATTAAAATGTAGAAGAGATATTTTGATAAATTTCTACCATTGGAATTTACTTGACTGAAGTAGCCTCTTTAAAACACATGTAAACAAAGGCAAAAAAGTACAAAACGGTCTTTGTATCGAATGATCTTAGCTATCCAATGACTAAAAAATTATTTAAAAATATTAAAATGTAGAAGAGATATTTTTATAAATTTCTACCATTGGATTTAACTTGACAGAAGTAGATTTTTTAAAATTCCCCTACTAAAAGTCTAAAAAGTACAAAACGGTGTTTGTACCGAAGGATCTTAGCTATCCAATGACAAAAAAATCATTTAAAAATATTAAAATGTAGAAGAGATATTTTGATAAATTTCTACCATTGGATTTAACTTGACAGAAGTAGATTTTTTAAAATTTCCCTACTAAAAGTCTAAAAAGTACAAAACGGTGTTTGTACCGAAGGATCTTAGCTATCCAATGACAAAAAAATCATTTAAAAATATTAAAATGTAGAAGAGATATTTTTATAAATTTCTACCATTGGATTTAACTTGACAGAAGTAGATTTTTTAAAATTCCCCTACTAAAAGTCTAAAAAGTACAAAACGGTCTTTGAACCGAAGGATCTTAGCTATCCAATGACAAAAAAATCATTTAAAAATATTAAAATGTAGAAGAGATATTTTGATAAATTTCTACCATTGGAATTTACTTGACTGAAGTAGCCTCTTTAAAACACATGTAAACAAAGGCAAAAAAGTACAAAACGGTCTTTGTATCGAATGATCTTAGCTATCCAATGACTAAAAAATTATTTAAAAATATTAAAATGTAGAAGAGATATTTTTATAAATTCCTACCATTGGAATTCACTTGACAGAAGTAGCCACACTAAAATATCTGTAAACAAAACCAAGAAAGTACAAAACGGTCTTTGTACCGAAAGATCTTAGCTATGCAATGACAAAAAAATCATTTAAAAATATTGAAATGTAGAAGAGATAATTTTATAAGTTTCTTCCATTGGATTTCACTTGACTGAAGTAGCCTCTTTAAAACACCTGTAAACAAAATCAAAAAAGTACAAAACGGTCTTTGCAGCGAAAGATTTCAGCTATGCAATAACAAAAAAAAAAAAAAAAAAAAAAAAATCATTTAAAAAATATTAAAATGCTACTGAGATATCATAAATTTCTTCCATTGGATTTGCATGTGAAAGGGATTTTTCACATGATTGAAATGATTGAACATCTGAATATTCTGCATGTATTGATTATAGCAACGTGTTTCCTTTGCACTTGTAAATTCTTTTGAAAAAAGATAGCCGACCGAAAAATCATTTACCAAATCAATTAGCCATCTATACTGAACCACATACACACCTATCGCATGTGGTAAACAGATGTCAAGGCGGCTTGTCCTTTTTTTTTTTTTTTTTTTCCTTCAATGTTCGAGGCATAAGTGTTATTTAAATATACATATATATATTTTTATAAAAACTTCCTTCATTCAATTAGGACTTTTTATTTTTATTGTTGTTTTTCATTTTTAAAAACATTTACTTTTCCTATGAATTCTTATAATGACAAAAATAAATAAATAAGGAAATTTAAGGAAATTTAACTGAATTCAGCGAAATAACAATGATAGCTAAACATGACATTCTCCATTTTTCGTAATTTTGCACTAAATACTATTAGACATTAAAAAAAAAAAAAAAAAGAAAGAAAAAGAGAGAGAAAGAAAGAAAGGAAATGCATACGTATGTTCGTTTTTGAATTCATATAAGCGATTTAAATACATTACTTAATAATTTTGAGTATTACTCAGGTAATTACCCGAATACTTTTTGTCTGCTTCATCTTTGAAGTATTTTTTTTAATAAGTATTATACAAAGATTTGCGTAATTTGTGCTTGCAGAATATGAAATAATTTAAATCAATAAATGAGATTTTACATTTGCACATTATTTCAGTTTACCTGTTAGAAACAAGTTTTTCAAACTTTCCCCTCATCTTTAACAAGCAAAGCTTTATAGAATAAGTACAATTTTATTTATAATATTTTTTATATTTTGTTTATTTTATTATTAGAATCTGAAATGTTTACATATGCAGGAGTGAAAATTTACTTTTGTGTCATTGTACTTTTCTGACATATGATACAATAGATATAGCTGTTTTCATGATTGCATTTAGAATAAGAACTTATTGAAAGCAAATAGCTATTTCCTAGTAAATTTAACAATTAAGTTATCAATAATTAAGGAAATATTTCGCAGTTCATTAGTGAAATTAATTGCTTTCATTATCACAAAATCAATGTTTTTAACTTTGGATGGGAAATTTTTTTTAAATATTAAGTGTCAGAGAATTACAAATATCAAATTATTTGGATAATGGGGCAAGGGGGAGGCATTAGTTTAAAAAAAAAATTAATAAAATTTCTTGTAGCGTAATGCATGAAATTGTATATTTTCCATTACGTTTAACATATAAACTGCCCAGATTGATATATTATTTGTTGTAATTAGTATATTGCAAATGTGTTACAGATGAAACTGCTAGTACATTGCTTTGAATACTAAATAAAAATATTTCAAAATGTAACAACAAAACTGAGGTTTGAGGCCACTGATCTGCTGATTTACCAGTTTCATTTCTTAGACTACTCTAATTTCATTTCTCTTTCTATTTACTTCTATAAATTTAATATTACAAGTATTTTGTTGTGTACAGAGCAGTTTTGTCAGAAATGAATCATGAAATATTTAAGACAGAAAATAATATATCTTTAACAACTTGTATAACCTAAAATAAATAAATAAATAAAGTTACTGAAATGGCACATCTACCCTATATATATATATATTATTTTATTTTGTACTATAAGTAATGCATTCTACATAAAAATGATTTTTAATTTATTCTTTTTATTTATTACTCTGTTTTCGAAGGAGATTTCAGATGGAGACAAAATACGAAAAATGCTTTGCACATAGCAAAATTTGTAATTTCGTGTTTGTTTACATAATAGAAAATAAATGTGAAGTAATATTTGAAGGGGGGGGGGGGACACTTAGTAGAGCTATTGAAAACTGAAACTCTCAGAATTTTAAAGAAAACTAAAATGTTTTAAAATATTTACATTTTGATAATGATATTTCAAGTGCTGTTCGTAAGTCTAATAATGCTTTAGATTTGTTAATATTTAGAAAGTGTAAATTTTTAGAAATTTTTTATGTTTAGAAAGTGTAAATTCATAGAAATTACCAGAATTATTATTAAATACGCTAATCTGATTTCAAAAATGTAGCAAATATGCCTTTGTGGACGCAAATTGTGTAAATAAAATTTGTATTATCTTTGTTTAGCTTAACATATTGTATATATCATTGAAAGTGTTCATAAACAAGATATTTATTTTTCTTTGTACCATGTAACTACTAATGTAATTAATAAAAATATTGAAAGTTCAAATTGTGATTACGTATTTAAATGGTTATTTATAAATATATTTACATTTTATTCTGTTAGTTATTAGAGCAAAATCATATATAAATAAAGTCATTATCATATTTCATTAAATTCAATAAACAGGCATAGAAACCGCGATTAAAAGTTTTTTCTCTCTCTTTCTTATTAGGTACTAATTTGGAATTAAGGTGATAAAATGAAGCAATTTTTTTACAATTATTACTATTATTATTATTTTTATTTATTTATTTATTTATTTTTTAATTACTAACAATGACAGCCCCAGCAGACATATGGTAAAACTTTCTTGAAGCTCTTTAACATTTTATTTTTCTTTAGTAGTCAATTGCAGTCTGTTTATCGATCTCAAAATTAAAATCTCAGTAACAAATTGCTAAGCGAATAACTTTATTTATTCATTCATTTATTTAAATTTTACTGTTTTAACGTATGCTATGAAAACTAAAATATTTCCGATAAAAAATTTCTTTTAAAATTGAGAAATGTCAATGATTTGTCAATTTAACTCTAATGGCTATGTGGGGCACTTGTGAACAGACTAGTTGAGGCAAATACGAATAGTTCATAAATGCGCCAATAATAGTTCTGTGATCCTGTTTCTTTGACAAGTTTCCTGTTTCTTTAAAAATATTAAAATATAGAAGAGATACTTTTATAAATTTCTTTCATTGGATTTCACTTGACTGAAGTAGCTTTTTTAAAATTCCCTTAAACAAAGTCAAAAAAGTACAAAACGGTCTTTGTGCCGAAAGATCTGAGATATCCAATGCCAAAAAAACATTTAAAAACATTAAAATGTAGTATTTTCTTTTTTTTTTTTTTTTTTTTTTTTTTGTTATTACTACCATTTGATTTCACTTGACTGAAGTAGCTTTTTTAAAATTATCCTAAACAAAGTCAAAGAAGTACAAAACGGTCTTTGTACCGAAAGATCTGAGACATCGAATGCCAAAAAATCATTTAAAAATCTTTAAAAGTAAAAAGACATATTTATAAAATTCTACGATAGGATTTTGCTTGAATGAAGTAGCTTCTTTAAAACACCTGTAAACAAAAACAAAAAAGTACAAAACAGTCTTTGTTCCGAAAGATCACAGCTATCCAATGCCAAAAAAATCCTTTAAAAATATTAAAATGTAGAAGAGATATTTTTATAAATTCCTACCATTGGATTTCACTTGACTGAAGTAGCTTTTTTAAAATTCCCTTAAACAAAGTCGAAAAAGTACAAAACGGTCTTTCTACCGAAAGATCTGAGATATTGAATGCCAAAAAATAATTTAAAAATATTAAAATGTAGAAGAGATATTTTTATAAATTCCTACCATTCGATTTCACTTGCCTGAAGTATCGTTTTTAAAACATCTGTAAACAAAATTAAAAAAGTACAAAACGGTATTTGTACCGAAAGATCTAAGCTATCCAATGACAAAAAAAAAAAAAAAAAAAAAAAAAAAAAAAAAAAAAAAAAAAAATAATTTAAAAATATTAAAATGTAGAAGATATATTTTTATAAATTTCTACCATTGGATTTCACTTGACTGATGTAGCCTCTTTAAAATACCTGTAAACAAAATAAAAAAAAATACAAAACGGTATTTGTACCTAAAGATATCAGCTATCCCATGACAAAAAATCATTTAAAAATCTTTAAATGTCGAAAAGACATACTTATAAAATTTTACAATAGGATTTCGCTTGACTGAAGTAGCCTCTTTAAAACAGCTGTAAACAAAAAAAAAAAGGTCTTTTTACCGAAAGATCTCAGCTATTCAATGACAAAAAAAAAACATTTAAAAATATTAAAATGTAGAAGAGATATTTTTATAAATTTCTACCATTGGATTTCATTTGACTGAAGTAACCTCTTTAAAACAACTGTAAACAAAATCAAAAAAGTACAAAACGGTCTTTGTACCAAAAGATCTGAGATATCGAATGCCAAATAATGATTTACAAATATTAAAATGTAGAAGAGATATTTTTATAAATTTCTACCATTGGATTTCACTTCACTGAAGTAGCTTTTTTAAAATTCCCCTAAACAGAGTCGAAAAAGTACAAAACGGTCTTTGTACCGAAAGATCTGAGCTATAACATGACAAAAAAATCATTTAAAAATATTAAAATATAGAAGAGATATTTTTAGAAATTTCTAGCATTGGATTTCACTTGACTGAAGTAGCTTTTTTAAAATTCCCCTAGAGAAAGTCGAAAATATAAAAAACGGTCTTTGTACAGAAAGATCTCAGCCATCCCATGACATAAAAATCATTTAAAAATATTAAAATGTAGAAGACATATTTTTATAAATTCCTACCATTGGATTTCACTTGACTGAAGTAGCTTTTTTAAAATTCCCCTAAACAAAGTCGAAAAAGTACAAAACGGTCTTTGTAGAGGAAGATCTAAGCTATCCAATGACAAAAAAATCATTTAAAAATATTAAAATGTAGAAGAGATATTTTTATAAATTTCTACCATTGGATTTCACTTGACTGAAATAGCTTTTTTAAAGTTCCCCTAAACAAAGTCGAAAAAGTACAAAACGGTCTTTGTACTGAAAGATCTGAGATATCGAATGCCAAAAAATAATTTAAAAATATTAAAATGTAGAAGAGATATTTTTATAAATTCCTACCACTGGATTTCACTTGACTGAAGTAGATTTTTTTAAATTCCCCTAAACAAAGTCGAAAAAGTACAAAACGGTCTTTGTACCGATAGATCTGAGATATCGAATGCCAAAAAATAATTTAAAAATATTAAAATGTAGAAGAGATATTTTTATGAATTTCTTCCATTGGATTTCATTTGACTGAAGTAGCTTTTTAAAATTCCCCTAAAGAAGGTCGAAAAAGTACAAAACGGTCTTTGTACCGAAATATCTGAGATATCGAATGCCAAAAAATAATTTAAAAATATAAAAATGTAGAAGAGATATTTTTATAAATTTCTTCCATTGGATTTCACTTGACTGAAGTAGCCTCTTTAAAACACCTGTAAACAAAATCAAAAAAGTACAAAACGATCTTTATACCGAAAAATCTCAGCTGTTCAATGCTAAAAAAATCATTTAAAAATATTAAAATACAAACGAGATATCTTAAAAATTTCTATCTTGGGATTTCGCTCTATTGATGTAAGCCACTATAAAATACTCGTAACAAAATCGAAAAAATATAAAACGGTCTTTGTACAGTTCAATGATCTCAGCTATTTAATGCTAAAAAAATCATTTAAAAATATTAAAATGTAGAGGAGATTCTTTGGAAAATGTTTAATGTGCAATCTCTGACATAATAATCACGATCTGTATGTTGTCTTTTAAAATTACATATAAATGATTCAATTTCACTTGAAACTATCTAACAAAAAAGGTCAATGTCGACTTGTTTTAAAACGGATCCGAGTGCTTTGTCAGAAATTATCTCGAAGAAACTATCCAAATGCA
The DNA here is from genome assembly GCA_964019185.1 of Maratus speculifer. NCBI lineage: Eukaryota > Metazoa > Arthropoda > Arachnida > Araneae > Salticidae > Maratus > Maratus speculifer. The sequence goes on from OZ025291.1 coordinate 135,483,212, forward strand.
CATATCCCTCGGGCTATCAGTATTGAAAAGGTGCGAGAATTTGCTAATGACTTTTTTCTTCCTGGGGTATCTTATCCCCTTTTTATCGCCTGGAGGTAAAGGGTGGCGTGAGATGACCATTTTCTTATTAATTACAAGCTTGGAAAATATCATTGGTCTTTTAAAGTGTCAATCTTTGGGTTCGGGATACGCCTTCCTGGTGGCAACACGCATAGGTTTGTGATCGGATGTTGAGTTTCGGTTTGACTGATGCAGGCTCTTAATTGGACTCAGGAACGGCTTGATATGGCTAGCAAAATAACCAGAAAAAAAGGCCTCATCGTTGATGGTTCAGAATCCGTCTTAACTTTTGTTTCTAGGTAGTATATCTGAGAACTATGTCATACATTAATTATACAACATTTCGACTCGCAAAAAAAATAAAATTCGTATATTTTCATTATATCAATGACAAATTGTAAACTAGTTGGATATGCCAATCCCAAAACTTTCTTCTATCTCATACGTATATACTTTAATACTTCAAAATTTAGTTACACATGTTAATGCATTAATATTATTAATTCAATACTATATCAGTTATGATTTTCATCTTAAATTTCTGCTGCATTCATTTAAACGGAGTAAAAACGAGTTTCCGTCTTTGCACGACGGAACAATAAAACGATAGGCAGATTCTTTTTTCAAATTCAGGAAGGATCAACTCGGCCATACCCAAATATAATCATACAAAAAAAAAAAAAATTACTTTAGCTCTACGCATAACTTCAAACACTTTTTGACAGTAAAATAATAAAAATAACATAGACATCGCGATTATAGCGCCTCCTTCCGGCGGATTTTTTTTAAATTCAGAGAGAGTCTGCTGACCATAGCCAAACACTTATACAAAAAAATTCATTAATTTCTATACATAACTTCATACACTTTTCTGTGGTAAAAAATCGAAAATTTCACAAAAATCGCTATTGCGATGCCCCCTTGCGGCGGATTTTTTTTCAAATTCAGGGAGAACCAACTAGCCATAGCCAAACACTTACACAAAAAAAATTATTTAATTCCATGCATAACTTAATACACTTTTAGTCGGTACAATATTGAAAATGGCATAAAAATCGCTACTGCAGCACCATCTTCCGACGGATTTTTTTTTTCCAATTCAGAGAGGACCAACTAGTTATATGTAGCCATACGCTTGCACAAAAAATTTGGTTCAATTCGATGCATAACTTAATACACTTTTAGTCGGTAAAATATTGAAAATGGCACAAAAATTGCTATTGCAGTGCTTCCTTCCGTCGGAATATTTTAAAATTGAAAAATATGTTTGCTTGCCACAACCAAAAACATTCACAAAAAAAAAAAAAAAAAAAAAAAAAATCAATTATATGCATATTTTTATACACTTTTTCATGGCAGAATGGTGACATACGGACACACATACAGATACACGAACAGACACATTTTGTAAAAACTTGCTTTTTGGAATCTCTGACCTCTAAAACGTGCAAATCTGTCCAAAACCGGAAGTCGAAAAAAAAAAAAAAAAAAACTTCGATTATAATACTTTTTTCTTTTGAAAATAGAAGAAAGTAAAAAGTTCCCTGGGCTTGTTTAACGATTTCATAATATACTTTCTTAAATCAGTTTATATACAGAAACTCTGAATTACATTCAAAATCTGGGAATATAGAGTAATCAATTAACATTCGCGTGGGTTAGGTTCCCGAAAACATCCGCGAATGTTGCGATACTTCAAGTACATATAAGGGGGTTAGGTTCTAATTTTAATGGAAAAGGGCAACTGAAATTCAAAAAATATATTTATTAAGCATTGTATTTATAAGTACATACTTTAAATAAATTTCAATAATGCAAACATATTGTAAAAAAAAATTTTTGCTAGTGTTGGGTGGAATTTTTTTTTAAATGTTTGACATACAAGATCTTTATGTTTATGAATTTCAATGTAACGAAAAGTTGCGGCCTTGATTACCACCAATAAAGAATTACCTTCAATTACTGGTGGTGAAGCATTTTTCAACAAGTTGTTGTTGATGTTTTAAAATTTTCCCGACAATTTTAGCAAAAAAATATTTCACCTGCAATAAAAATTTGAAATTTAAGAAAACTGAAAAAAAAAATTGCATAAAAAATAAAGGAAATTACTGATCTATTTAAGGATCTTTTAAGGTGATCTATTGATCTATATATTAAGGGAAGCTTCCCTTAAGATATATCTGAAGCTGCCCTAAATTGAGCAAATAGGGGCTTCCAAATTTTATATTGAATTTATTGATATAATTTTAATGTTAGATTGATGTCTGTTTTAGATATGGAATTTGTATATTATTGAATTTGGCTTTGTATGCATAGCATGAAATATTAATAATTTAAGTCGTTACAAAAATTGAGAGAAATATTTCAGAAAATTGATATTTTATGTTGTGCATGTATGTTGAATTAAACAATTTTATCAAATTAACATTTTAATTATTAAATCATTTTTGCATATTTTCTTGATTGTATCCAATGTTTGTATAATAAGAACTTGAAAAAGTTGTTTAATGAAATATAGGTGAACTTAACTGAACCATACTTTGAAATAATATTTGTAGCACTGCCAAGTTTCCGCATATGTCAGATTTAGAAAACTCATCCCGATTGAAAGGGGGGAATATATATATATATATATATATATATATATATATATATATATTCGCGAAAAACCAAGTTTAGTCTTCGAGAATGTTGAAATATTTTGCATTTTTTAGTTTGTGAGTAATCAAAACTCGCGAATAGCTGTACTAAATTATCTTTATAAGCGTGATTTGTAATTAACATTTTACAATTTTTTCCACTGTGATGAATTTTTTTTAAACATTGGAGAACTGAGGAGAGCCATCATTTTCTAGATTAAAATTAATGAGAGTTTTCTTCATCTCTATAATTTCTCAATTGTGCCTCATGGATTTTTCGCATGTTGGTAACTGATAACACCATTTGTGATAGAGGGAATAAGAACGCATTTATAGAAGGATAATTTATAAGATTAAGAAATAGATATAAAATTCATAACTGAAATACGATTAATGCCAAACTGCATAAGAAATAAGTAATCTCTGTGAATTTAACATATTTGCTCTGAAGTTATGTTAATTGTTTTATTAAATGTTCGAAAATTTAAGACGACAAATTATATTTACAAAAAAGTCTATCAGTAATTATAACATTTTCATATTTAATTGTACAAAAATTCCTTTAATTTATATATATGTATATAAATATCCAAATACTTACTAATTAACACAATCTCTAAAGAATAAACTACTAAAAAAATTACATTTTTGAAAGAATTTTTTTTTCAAGTATCCATTTAATTCATAAGCATATAGTCATATATTTAAACTATTAAATTTAATTAAAAAAATATATAACAATAGAGTTTTAAATCTCTTTTTAAAATAAAATTTTGCATTTTTCAAAAACTTACTTAAAGTTTTATGCACTTAAATAACTTTATAACTTATAAAAAATATATATCTATATGCCAATGTACGGGATCTCACATATACAAACCCATCATATACTAGCTGTTAAAAATACATGGAATGCATAAAATTATATTAATACGTATATGGGTGAATATAAGAAAATACGGAAATTGCTGTCCCCACAACAAAATTCCTATTAAATGTTGTATAATTCAATTTATTTTGATACATTCTAACAAAAAATACCCTTTAAAGTTTTTTCAAGAGACATTACATTTTTAATACAATAAATAAAGGAATTAAAAAACTTAAAATTTCAGATTGTCTATTCTGACATATCACAGTGTGATGTGGGCAAAGTAAAGGGCCTTCTGCTATGTTACATGACATTTCGGTCCTTGGCCCTTTCGGCCCTTGTTATTTCTTTGCTCGCCACTTTATAATTCTGATTCTAATTGTTGTGGACACGCCAAATGCATAAGTTCAACATTATTCGATTTTTTATTTATTTTTTTATTTTTTTTATTTTCTCGGCCCTCTTCTCAAATTTTATAAAAAGCTGTGTAAATTAGTCCGATAAATTTAAATTTTTATAACTCGTGATAATGAATTTACAACGAACTGAAAATTTGTTTGATTAAACAATGTGATACATTTTTTTTATTATTATTATTTAACAGAATGAATATTTTAAGTTTTATTATTAGTAGTAGTATTGGGTATTTTTTATTTACTATAAACGGCAATAAATATTCTTTTGACTGTTTTCGTACATTTTTTAGAACCATTAAATTATTATTAATTAAATAATCAAAAACTGTGCTTATTTTTTTCTTCTTTCAATTAATTTAATAATAAATGTGTTAAATAATTGAATTAGACCAGCGGTTCCCAAACTTTCTTGGTACGCGACCCACCTTCCAGTGAAAAAAAAATTTCGCGACCCACCTTTCAGTAAAAAAAATTCTTGCGACCCACCAAAGAAAAAGTTGTATATCAGTGTAGCAATTTTTGTACGATCTATATACACTCGAGTATCCTATCCTACGAAAAATGCAAATTTTCATACGGAAAATGCATTTTCAACAAAAACAAGACTCGGTAATCTCAATGTGTGTAAGTGAATGGTAATTAAAACAATGCACAAACTATAAAGATAGTTTAAAATACGTTAAATTATTATGAAAACATAACTTTATAATCAATGAGATTTTTGGTACTGGTGTTTACCAATGTGGGAACTATATTAACGAGTAATTTGTTTCAGTACATGTCTTTCAAAAACAGCAAAGTAGAAAAAGCATGTTCTCATAAGCACGAAGTGTTGAATTTAATCAAGGACCTCAAAACTGATTTAGATATTTCTCGACATTCTGTTCGTATATTAATCAAGAAGGAGTTAAGGATTTTCCCTTGAAATATTATTTCCTGTTAAAATTGTCATATCTTTTTAAACAGATGAAATAAAAGTTATATTTTGATGAAAAAAACCTCGATTGTTCCGCGACCCACCAAAACAATTGCCGCGGCCTACCAGTGGGTCGCGATCCATAGATTGGGAACCGCTGAATTAGACAGTTGTAAGCTATTATAAATACACATTTCCTCAAGTCACCTTCCTACACCCTCTCCTTTAATAATTCAGAAATGAGGTATACATTTATTGAATGCTCATTTTAATTCTTTATCAGGCATAAATATTAAGGCTGCAGAATTCTTCTTATTTTTGAGATAGTTTAAGTCAGAAGTAGTAAAATCATAGCTGCCAGCAAAATCTTTTTGATACATCTTTGAAAACAATGCGATTAATGTCTTTGTAAAAAATGAGTAGACTTTTGTTATGTCATTTTCCTGGTTTTCATACATTAACAAATAAAACTGAACATTGCATGGAATTCATGCTACTGTATTGAAAACATGTTTATTATTATTATTATTATTATTATTATTATTATTATTATTATTATTATTATTATTATTATTATTATTATTATTATTATTATTATTATTATTATTATTATTATTTAAGTTCTTCAAAATTTAGCAATTTTATTATGGAAAATATTTTACTCTCTAATAGAAAATAAATTTACTCTTGAAATTTTCAATCGTTTTCATTGAATACTTTCAATATCTCAGAAGATCAAAATTCGGCATTTTGTAACATTCACCCATATGCATATAATATACTCTTATTGTATTGTATTTTATGCTTAAAAATCAATTGATCAATATTTGCAATTTACTTCACAACATTTCTGTTGCGTTACATAGACGGTTCTCTGTAATAAAACTTTAAGTTTATTTCAGTTTGATTCTTTTTAAAATTGCGTAATTATTTCTATATTGCTATAAATACTAAACATCTTATGTATTTTCACAATTTTATTTATCACCTTATTGTGAAACTGACACAAACAAAAATAATTTTTTTTCTTCTGAAAAATGAATTATTTTATACTTAAAATTTATTAATCACGTAATTAAAAACTTGAGACATGTTGCTGCTGATTATTTGAAACTCTATAGACAGTTAAAATTGTACAGATACATTGGCAAAAATTATATCACGGCTGGAATTCAGCCTTAAAAAAAGAAAAAAAAATGCGGATTTAAACTTACTTGTGGATGGCGAAGTAAGTTTATATTGTACTTACATTACCATTATAAAAATCATATTTTGCGATGTACATCATCTTATACATAATTCAATTCTGTATGATCAATGCTTTCGCGGAAAATAATAATAAAAATAATAATAACAATGATAATAAAAAATTTAGCCTAATAAATCCGTTATAAAATTATAAAATTATAAAATTATAAATATGGCCCAAAAGTTTCTTCTCTCTTTTTTTTAAACAAAAATAACCCAAACAAATTTAAAAAACGGCGAAATTTTATTGAATAATATATGTGCTATTCTGTTCTGCGAACCTTCTTCTACATTTCCAGGAGTCTTATAATGCTTTCTTTCAAAAAGTTTTTTGATTTTTTTTTCAAAATACTTATCGAGGTGATTTTTTATGTCATTAAAATAGTTATTATTATTTTTTTTTCGGTAAAGAGAATTTTCGAGAGAAAAACGCAATAATAATCGGATATAGCAATGTTCGAAAAGTAGGGAGGGTGCGTCAAAGCATCTCAGTCGAACGCAAGGAATTTGTTTTTCCCAGACAAAAATTGTCCTAAAAGCTTCTTTTTCAATTCATGTGTTATTTTTTAATTCAAGTAGCACCACTTTCTGAAAATAAAAATCTTTTACTCACACTCTAAGAACATTTGCAAAAGAAAAATATTATAAAGCGTGTTTTTAAAAATATTGATGCTAATAGAATATAAAAATGGTTGCTAGCGGCCGACTTGCCCAAGGCCTGTTGGCGAGCAACTTTGTAAATCGCATTTTCAACATCAAAAAGTTCCCTTTTAAAAAACATTGGTCCCCATGGATAAAAGTTGAAACTTTATAACAACCTAGAACGCAAGCAATCCTGATTCAGTCGAGATAAAGGTCCCAGTACTTTCGTTAAAACCGGACCCTTACAGAAGAAAGTTTTGGTCTCTATTTGGCAAAATTGGATCTAGTACGAGCGATTCCCACCTAACCAGATCATCATTTCTGAAAATTACTACTGGAAGATGAAATGAAGGTAGCAATAGCCACGAAACACCCCAATAAAGCAAACAAACGAGGTATTATCTTCCATTATGACGAGTCCATTCCACATGCATCTTTGACTGTCAGAACTCCTTGTACTCAATTGAGACATCCTGATCCATTCTCCTTACTCTCTGGACATTGCTCCGTCCGACTACTATTTGTTTCTTTCTCTCAAAAGCTCTGTTCACAAAAAAGATCTGTGAACGACATAAAAATTTACCTCGATAAGTATTTTGCCACGAAATCAAGAAAGTTTTGGAAAGAAGGTGTTATACTACAGGAAAGACAGAAAAAGGTTTATATAACAGATTGGCAGCAGCGTTCTATCGCAATTTCCAACGTTTATTTTTTGCAAAAAAGCGGAAGAAACTTTTGGAACAATTTAATACTAGTAGTTATTTGATTTTATATAGAGACTAAAATAAATAAATGTATAAATAAATAAATTATAATAAAATATTGCTTATTTTTCAGCATTGACATAAATTATCATATTTCAGTCATTATCCTGTGCGTCACTTTCTTCCATATCAATTTCCGTTACTTTTCATTGAATTTAAAATAGTTCGAAGCCATCGAAAACTTAAATATATAATTAAATACATAAAATGCATTTTTTAAGTAATTCTTCATCTTAAAAAATAAATTTTCAGACAAAAAACAGCAAACTGTATTTATAAATACCGTCTTTGTTACATTTTAATGGCTTTCACTGGAAATACTTCCGAAAAGCCATCTTTCCATTATAAGTTGATGAAGTTAGCGACATTCAATTATATCCCGTCACTTAAAAGTGAGATTTAAAAAAAATGGTACTGGGAAAAGAGAGGAAATGTAATTTTCTTGGAATTTGATCTACCCATTTACCTAATAGCTCCCATTATAAAGCTGTCTAAATTCCCTTATTTTAGAAAAGATTATCTCGTTACTATAAATATTATTTAAGCGTCTAATAGGTTCAGGATGAATTACATTCAATCATGAGTACCGAGATTGATATAAAAATTGGAAAAAAAGAAAAGTGCTTCTCTTGGAAAATTGCATTAATTAGTTGCTTTAGAGACTGCAAAAGTTGACGCCGGTTAAGTTAAAGTGCAATATCCATTTTCATTTCATGAATAACAGTTTCATAATAATAACAGGAAAGAAAAAAATTCATGCGTCAAGTATAGATTATGAAGAATTTTCCAACACATTCAGAATAATGTAACTAAAAAATTAAAATATTAGGCCTCAATTCACCATATGGAAATGTATAACAAATTTCAAAACCGAGTTTCAGCTATTCCCATCTACAATTGGAAAATTATTCGGATTTTTTAGCAGTCCTAGATATGATACAGAGATTCGTATCTATTAACAATAAGCATTCTAAAATTTAGCTCATTTAAGAGATACATATATTTTAGAAAATTCCCCTTCAGCATTTTCTTCTAATAAGGAAAATGGTTTGAGAATACTTTTGTGCAGCCCTGTATATGAGGTATAGAATATACATATAAAGAGTAATGCGCAAAAAACTAATTAAATTTAAAAGCGCATACTGAATTTTAAAATGTACTCTCCAGCAATTACTATACGCAAAAACAGTATTGCAACCTATTTTGTTCGTGTGACCCTGTAAATTAATAAAAAATGCTTTAAATTCTCTGCTTTAATGTGATCGTAGTGAAATGCAGTGATTTATATCAGTTTCAATACAGTTGAAATAACGTAGTTTAATTAAATATTCTTCAAACGATTTTCACCTTAAACCATAATGTAATCGAATTCTTTTGAGTGGCCATGTAAATGAACTATTAATCATACATACTTCATAAGCAATACCAAATATGCTTTGGTGACCTTAAATAAGCTTTATCAATTGCATGTCCGAGTATATTTCTGAGCGTTAGAGAGTGGACAGACAGAGAAACAAACCGAATACATAAGCAGTTTCAATTTTGTTGGAAAGAATGCTAAAAAAACGAAAAACCATCTATCAGGTACAGATTATTAAACACTTTTAAACATTGCCAGTGTAGCATTAAGATCTTGAATTATTTCATACAATGAAATGATATATCTGAATAGGCATAAATAAAAAATAAAATAAAATCAGTAAAAATACATTTTCAACAATTGCTGTCTGTATTCAGTTCTGTGTGAATTCTGCATTTATTTACATCCTACCCAAGTCTCTCGGCTTGTCTCTTATGGATTACTGTGCATTCGGACCTTTAACACAAGCTCGTTGTATTTCAAAATATTGAACGGACTCTGGAAGATTGTGGTCGGAGAGTGAAACAAAATCAACCATGTTACAGTCCCTCAAATATATCTTCGAACCGACTGACTGGTTCCAAGATCTTTCCATTTCAGATTTGAATCTTTAAAAGTAGTTTAAAAAATTTGCAAAGAAAAAAAGGGTGCAAATAAAAAGAGAAGCATTCTCTAATAAATTTGCATACTATTTTAGTTCAAAAAACTTAACCTTTCAACTCCAGCCAAGAATCAATATGCCAAGCATATAGTTTTCTTTTTAAGTAGTTTATAAAGAACAGTTTAAATGGTTAACTGTTAATAATAGAATATAAATTTCTGTTATGATATTTTTAAAACTAGTTAACCCTTCAGCGACACAGGCAAGTAAGGTTCCACTCAAGACAATCCATTTATTTTCAAAGAATTTTAATAGAATAGTTACAAGTTTACATAGAAAATTAATAACCAATAATTAAAAATAGGAAACATTTTTTGAATCAGGAAGAAAAAGAAGACTTTTTTTTTAATTGAAAATAAATTCGAATCTGAAATGGAAGAATTTTGGAACCGGTCAATCGGTTCGAAGATATATTTGAGGGACTGTAATTTAAGAAAAGCTGTTTTATTTTAGAAATCAAGATGTAATGCGTTAAATCAGTAAGCAAAGTATCAGATTCAACCTGCAGTGTGTCCTTAAAGACATGGTGCACTTTTAACTGGTCACAGAAAATCAACGAAACAAGATAAAAATGCGAAATACTCATAAAATAAAAGAACTCTGCAAGTTTTATACCTGTTCAATGCTATTCTATGAGGCCTCCATTTGAAACAGAAAATTACAGTTATTATTCACTCTGTTTCGCCAGATATCCTTAACTGTGTGTAGAAGGATTTAGTAATTATGAATCTGTCATTTTATGATTGTGTTAATATTCACTGTGTGAAAGGCAATAAATGGAGGACTCATCGAACTAATCTTAAAAAGTATAAAATTCGGAGAGTTTTCCTTTTTAGTTAGTGAATTTTTTTTTCTTTCATTTTGTTTCGTTGATTTCTTGTGACCGTCAAAAGTGTGCCATGATTTTACGGATTCACTCTACACTGTTAAAAAAAAATCTGAAATTCCCAGATATATTTTTTCTTGAATTTTGCAGAAAAAGTCCTTTTTCCCGCAAAAGGGCATTTTCTGTTAAAAGTCGAATTTTCATCACATTTCCTTAACGGACGAAGATGGAAGGAAACAACGGATATACTCCGTTATTTATCACAAATTTATTTTGAATGTTAATAAAACTGATATGTTGTTGCATAGAAATGAAAAACCTCAATGAGAGATTCCATGCTCTTTTGTAAGATTTGTAATATGCTGCTGAATTGCAACTCTACTGATACCAACAATTTTCTAAGCAACAAATTAACCAGACCATATTCTTATTATTCATTAAGCAAAGATAATTTCCCTAATAAATTATTTAATCAAGTCACATTAGAATTATTCATTAACCATAAAAAAATCATATTAGTAAATTAGCCTTATTAATTAAAACTTGCTAGAATAATAACAGCATCGATAAAATTACAATCTATCTAAACAATGTATAAAAATAGAAACCTGTAGAATCTACTATGCGTCTTTAGAATTGCGGGCATTCGAAGACCCTATGGTACTATAGCTAGAACAATGGGCTCCCACACCAAAGGTCGTCAGTTCGAATTTCCCCGACGACATTATTCTTTTCCTCCTTCAATAAATATCGGAGCTTTAAAATTATTTGGTAGATGGCACCACCAGCCAGTTCTTATACAATCGCTTCTTCAAACGGAGTTTTTAGGTCACAGGCTATCATAGCCTGTGAGCTATGATAGCCTGTGGATTAATGGACACCTAATCATAATATATATAACCATAAATTATATATATTATGATTAGATGTTCATTGAATAAATATAAACAGGGGGAACGAGGGTTCTAATGCCCCTCCCCTTAAGTTCTTTGTTTTTCAAGCACAATTGTTAGATTTCGTTCAAATCTCTGAATAGTTTTGGAAGTTTAATGGTTAAGTATAAAAGAGAAGGATAACTACTCTTAAATTATATAAATGCTAAATGGGTTTTTATTGAGAATTATCCGATTTGCTCTGAATTTTGGATATAGATTTTTTATATGATAAAGCATGTCCTTGATAGTTTAGGAGGATCAATTATTAAGTATAAAAAGGGGAAAGGGGAGAGCTGTTTCCCCTTCTTAATTTTTTTTTTCGAACGGAGTTAACCCTTGAAAATATAAGGCTGTAATGTACAATTAGTATGCGTAGCCTGTGAGCTCAATGCCATCAGTTTAACTGGGCAACATTCTTTTTATTTACTACTATATCGTTCTTTTGCTATGTTCTTCCGATAGTTCCTTCTTTTATTTTCCTGAACAGAAAATCTACTAACGGAACGGAGAAAGCCTGGAAACTTTGCTGCCAGTGGTTTTACCGTGAATTCAAGGATTTATTTTTAACAGTGTATTCGAAAATAAAATTCTTTGTTTATGTATTTCTTTTTATTCAAAACCTTTATAAAAATTTGTGAACACCCTCTGTGTTTCATAACATAATATACTTGTTGATTAACTGTGAGCAGGTATAGTATTATTATGTAAAAGTTAATACTTCTGGATCATGCAGGCTTTTAACCATCTTTTTCCTATGAAAAATTTCCTTCATAATAACATGATATGACCACCAATTCTTAGCTAACGGACACATTGAAGACCTCTGAAATAACGAAGATTAACAGCTTAGTGTACGATAAAAGGCCACCTATCAAGTGGCAAATCCCCGAAGAGAAGATAAAAGGTCTGGCCGAGAAACAAAGTTATCCACAAAGAGAGAATAATTTGATAATGCATTGAGTGAATTACGTGGGACAAAGAGAGAGTCTTAGAGACGGCTTCTGTTTCTCGCCTATAAGAAACAATTATTTTTGGGATGTCTGGAGTTTATTCGGTTATTGGACCGAATGGGATTAAAAGATGATAAAATCAGAATAAAGAAAAGTCGACTGTATGTTCGGTGGAATCGAATTAGGAAAAACAAAAACATAAAAGCATGTTTTACAGATAAATTTTGTAAAAATCCAAAAGGTTCAAAAGAATTCAGAGAGTATAATTTGGTGTACTTATTATTTATTAGCCAACTTCAAGAAAATGAGTCGCATGATAATATTCGAACAGCGCATTTTGTAAAATTATCGTTTGTATCGTGTATTTTCAATTGTAGTTTCACTATATGCTTGATAAATATATATCAGTTATTTAAAAAACCAATTTTTGGTTCGTATCAAAGACTTTTGTATTCAGTTCTCTATATTACTCTCGTGTTATCAGGCCCGTAGCCAGGATTTTCTTTCGGGAGGGGCTCAATTTTGGAATTTTTTCTATTCTTACAAAAGTAATTTGAATAATATTCAGTAAAAAAATTAAAAAAAGTCTAGGCTTATGCTAATGTGCGTTTCTACATAGGATACTTGTTAACTATGTCAAATATTGTTATTTCACATTTAATTTTTTCAATTTCTGTTGCAATTTTTAACTTTTAAGAGCACTTCCAGTTTCCAAACCGGTTCGAAAACCAGAGAATTTTTAGGAAAAGTTTTCTGCGAAACTTAAAAAGCACGAACTAACAGTGTTTGAGATGAGCCTCAAGTAGGGGAGAGAGGGGCACATGTGAACTGGGGGCACCTTTGAACACTCTAAATATTTTCCTACAAATAAATTATTTTCTAAAAATGTCTATGGCAATACATTACTACTGTTTCAGTGCAATAAATATACAAAGCTGATCCATTTCGTATGCGCAATAATGTCTAAGCAAGATATGTATTTTTCTCCCTCTTGAATCTAAACTTAAGAAAATAATGTTGTAAGATTTTTGTTCAAAATTTTATATCCATAAAATTTAGATTTATTGTTGAACACTTAAATAAAGATGTAATCTTTAGTTTATAAGCTTTGTTTTATTCAACAATTGTAATGTTGAACTCCATGTGATGGAGTACTATTGAACATCTAAAACTATCAAGTAAATATTACCTAAATATTACTATTTTTGGAATTTTTTCAATGTGAAAAGAGGTTAATTAAGAATGTCAAAGAACATGAACTTATACTGTTAGCAATCCTTCCTTACTGCACAGATATATTAGAATCTCTGGATATATCAGCGATTGGAAGTTTCAAACCTAAATTGATGATGGCATTCATTTATTTGATAATTGCAAATTCCGGATACACAATAATGATTCATGGAACAAAGCCTATACTCTTTCATTTACTCTTTCCCAAACTATGGAATTACTAGTGCTTTCGTGCTTGATAAAACGGAATTTAAGTCAGGTTTTTTCATAAAAAATGTGAATGTGTGAAAATTTTTAATTTTCCAAAAGCATCAGGTATCATATTGGTGTATTACAAGGATATTTAAAAAAGTTTTCTCAACCAAACATAACTGGAGACACATTCTGTGTTGTTTCAACAATGATTTTTGACATCCACTTTGAAGGATTTAAGTTTGGTTAAATAATAGAAAAATTATTAGTTTCAATAAAATATAGTTATTAAATTTTATTCATATTACTTTATATTCCTGAAACATATGCAGCGTTTTATGAAAACTCTCAAAATTTTTATATTTTATTTATTTGTTCAAAGGTGCCCCTTACTTGTTCAAAGGTACCCCTACATGGGGCAGGTTTGAACAGAAATATTTCATCTTTTTAAATCCTCACAATTTTTTTAATTTATATGGAAAACTTTTAATTTCTGGTTCATATGATGAAGAAATGCACTGTTTTTAGTATGTAATACTTAAAACTCAAAAAATATAATTCAAATAAGAAAAGTACTCATTTTTTAAAAAAAATTTCAAACGTGCCCTGCTCTCTCCTATACTATGAAAAAAAGTTGCAAAATATTGAAATGCAAACAAATAATATGTATTGATTTAAAACACAGGATTAATGTTAACGTGCGAGAATATGACATTACGAATGCGAGGTCTTGAAACTATTAATCCATAAATAAAATTAATAACACGCATTATTTAAAAAAAAATAATAATAATTGCTACACTCATATGTAATCATAAAAATTATGTTTGTATTTCACATTCTCTGATTATGTTCGCTGATGATATTCTCCCTCTCCCGGGCCACCCCCTGAATTCAACACTGTTTACTAGTGTAACAGAAACAATGATTATAAATGATACTCTTGGTACTGCTTGACCAGTTTTAAAAGACCTGTCTTGGCATACTGCCAAAATAATGGACATCTCTGAAGGTTGGGAAGCATTAGGAGGGGGACGAAATTCCTCTCCATTTACGACAAAAGCAATAGTAGGAAAAACTCTTTTCATTGCTATTAGTCCTATTATCAACAATAGACGCGTCTAACTCAGACCTATTACTCACGTGACCAGTCTTTAATGCTTGGCTCAGCAGTAAAATAAATTTACTAGCAGTGTTGAATTCAGGCACTTTTCTCCGGAAGAGATTTTTGGGGCTCCGGGGGGACATTATAGTGTTCCGAGGAGGGGGGAATTGTACTTTTTGACCCTTGAAAACACAAAA
Source organism: Maratus speculifer (assembly GCA_964019185.1). Taxonomy (NCBI): domain Eukaryota; kingdom Metazoa; phylum Arthropoda; class Arachnida; order Araneae; family Salticidae; genus Maratus; species Maratus speculifer. The sequence goes on from OZ025291.1 coordinate 135,498,227, forward strand.
TCGCAAAATTTCCGGGGTGGGACATCTCATTTCTCCGGGGGAAGGGGAATGTCTCCCTCCCGGGCCACCCCCTGAATTCAATTCAGTTTACTAGTACAACAGAAGCAAGCATCATAATTTCTCAGCCATGATGCTGATTGACTTATCAAGATCTTCTGTAATTCCCCAAAGAATGGAAACCATGAAAAAGCTACTCAGTCTGTCATCGACCATAACGCTTCGAGTCAAAGTTTTAATTATTTTCTTTGCCAAAAACTATCTTTCAGCACTGTTACTCGGCTTTCAACCAAAACTGTCAGCAAGTGTTTGATTTTATCGTAATACGTCACATTACAGTACTAAAACTTTTAAAACCTCTGTGTTGGTGTCAACATTAGCAATTTGTTTGCACCCTAATTCATATACAGTTTTCTTTTGCCACATTGGCACTTTATCCTGAAAATACTGCATCAGATTCTCTAATTTGCTTGCTTTTTAAAGTAAGCACATCCTGGAAGATGTAACTGGGAATCTCTTAGAATGTCTTCATTCGAAATTAATCGATAATTTAAATTTTGAATAAGATTTTCTACATGGGGAAATAAGACCGTGATGTTGTAAAACTTGTCAGTGGATGTAATTTGAAGGTTTGTACCTGTTGCCTGTCTAAATGTTATTCTTGAGATCTTTATTTCAGTTCGGAAGATGTCTTCCCGAAGTTTTGATGTACAATAAAATCTTACAAACGATTTCTACATCATTTTTCTACATATTTATGTAAAACAGGGCTGTCCAACCTTTCATTAGGCGCGGGCGCACTTCATCAAATAGCAAACATTGAAGGGCGTCATTATTAATATGTCTGAAAATATAATAATTTACTATGGATTGCAGGGTTGCTAGTTTCGATTCTCTTTTATATGCAGAAATTCCAAATTCATACAGAAATTTCCGAAAGAAGAATTTTTATTTTAAATTAAAAATTATTATTGAAGTAAAAATTATTATTCGAAATTTCTGCTAAGAATTCGATTTTCTGAATAAAAAAGGAAGCAATACTGGCAACTATTGTAAAGAGTAACGATATTCATACGTCTTATACGATGCACAAACACCTCACAACATAAGCCATAATACCTCTTAAAATATAATTAGAGCTCGATGTAAAAATAATTTCGGAAAAAAGGTTAAATCATAGTAAAATTAGAATTACATTTTACAAAAAGAGGGTCTATCAAAATATTTTGTAATAAAAGGCTAAAATTTAATGCTTTTTATGAAAGAAAAATCGTGTGGAACACTAACTATTTTAAAGAATTTTTTTTTTAATGGGTTTTTATTTAAACAGATTTTAGTAACATGAAGTTATTCATAAAGTTATTCATAAAGTCTTTATGAATCATTTCTAAGGGCGCCATGGCGCCCGCGGACGCCGCGTTGGACAGCCCTGATGTAAAACAATTAGGCATCTTTAGCATGGGTTACAGCCAATATTATATGACGAGATTTTTTTATTTTTCTTGAAGCACTAAATTTGCCTTCAGGTGATTTTTAAAACTTTTGTCGGTGCTTTGACAAGTCCATGACACTTTTGAATGAAGGCAATCAGCATGCTGTTAGACAATTTAAGATTTAACCAATGCCTTTCACAGAGGACATATCTAATTTTTAGATACTCTGAAGAATTCTAGAATGAACCCCTCTAAAATGACCAAACTTATTGGCTACTTTGTCATATGCCTATGCGACGCATTTATACATGGCAAGACATAATTCATCACAATATTGTAAAATTACTTTTCTTGAATTTTCGGAAGAGAAGACATTTATTGGAATAACACTTTAAAAAAAAAATTCCGAATTATTGGATTTTGTGAATTTTTTAATAGTTCAAATATCTAACACAAATGGCAAGCTGTTTTGCGCTTGAAATGTCCATAGTTTCATCAGCAATTAAGCTAAAACAGATCGCAATATTAATTTTGATAATTAATACTTTGGTAAATGTATCCTAGACTATTTGAATGATATCATTCTAAGTTTTTGGGGTGAAATAAATAGCATTTCTAAGGATATTTATAATATCTCGTTTCAATTCATTCTCATTCACTCCAGACTTTGCTCAAAGCTTAAAAGAACTCTTAGCTATCAGTCTTCTTTTATACCAATTTCTCTAAAGTTAGAGGATTGTCATCGTGGTCAGTGGCTATTTCGTTCTGCACAAAATAAGATATTAAATTTCAAGTATTAGTTTAAGGGCTGCACTAATTTCTTCTTTTCCTGGAGCTCTTTGAAAAAACTCAACAATGAAATTGGATCATTCCATGTCAAGTGTCCTAAATTTTGGCATGGTTCCCGCTCGACCCCCTTCGATTTTTATGAAATTGATACAGAATATACATGTAGGTATATGATGAACATTTGGAAACTGTTTAGTGCAAAAAGTTGTATAGTTGGAGAACCAGGGGTCCATTTGTACCAATCACTATTTCATGCTTGTAGAAAAAACGGCCAAATCATGAAGTTTGGCATCATATTGCTCATGATATATGAAACCTTACTTATTGAAGATAGGTGATCTAGTACAACTTTTTGTGCTAAAAAATGCAATTGCAGTATTAAAAATCACAAATCAAAACTATCGTGATTACTAGGCCTCAAAGTAGGCCGTACGGCCAATCTGGTTGAATTTTACCCTTACTTTAACATGCTGTAACTACTGCAAATATTACTTTAAAAATTTCTCGCTTTACAAACTAATTACCTATGGATATATCATAAAGCCGCTGTAGTTGTTTTTTGATTGTTTAAATATTCATTAAATTATTGATGTTCAAAATCTAATAAAAAATTAAAATTGTCGATTTTGTCTCATATTCAGAAGCGTATATCTCAAAAGGGACACTTCTGATTTGGTTATAGTTAGTACCACTGGAAAGAGCATATCTTAATTTATATAAAAAACTTTATTTCATTTTGGGTCTTTTAGATTCAGAAGAAAAATAATAAAATTCAAAAACCTGCTGTACGAGATAATTCAGATACATACAAGAAAGGTATATGTTACAACAGGGTCTTTCAATATATTTTGAACCATTCTTTTTTATAACAACGATTAATGCATATAATAACTATCACTTTTTCTGGTCACAGTTACTTCCCCTTTACCATTATGAGTGATTTGTAACCGCATTGCCAATGAGTTATATCCAATAACCAGGCAAGACTAGCTCCTGGTTGGGTATTGCATGTTTAACAAGATTTATACAAAAATATTCCTTTTCTCTGTCAGTTTATGCTTTAAATTACTGTCAAAACATTCTGTATCAAGATTTTAGCTCTATGGATTCTCATGATTATGATCAGAGTCAATAAAGCATTGGCTGTGCTAATAATTCTCAGTGCCATTTGACGACTTATTGCGCACATAAAGGTTTTAAGCTTTTTAAGGAATTTTCCTCTGAGGAACTGGGGTTAATTAATCGCCGAAGTTTATTGCATCTTGAAGAAAATTCTCAAATATGCTTTCATAATGAAATATTGCTTTTGCATAAATTTGAGTTCCTTCAGCGAACATGTTGTAATCCTTTCACTAAAGACATTCATTGCGTACGAAAATCTTTGCGGTCCATCAATTTAAAAAGTTCTAATCATTTAACACAATAAGAAACTAAGAAAAATCTCAAACCAGACTAAAAAATATGTAGATCATGCAGAAAAGAATTCGAAGGAAAAAGAACAACATAGTCATCTTCTTCAAGCGAATTGGAGCAAGATGAAATAGATGTAAAAGAAACGTTGAACAAAAGTCTAACAGCTATTGATTTATCGCCTTTAAAATTTCAACGAACATCAACAAGAGATATTAAAAGCTATGCAAAGCAAAAGATAAGTGAAACTGAACATGTGATTTCAAAGAAAATAGCTATTGTTGCTGGTATAGACCCATGTAAATTAAGACAACCTACTACACGCAACCAATGCCTAGACTGTTTAGATTACAAAAAGCTAATTAAAGAATTGAAGGAGAAGTTACAGTTGTCAAAACGTCCAGAACAAATACAAATATTAACAATGGCACCTCAAAGTTGGACAATAAAAGAAGTTATGGAAGAGTTTGAAGTTTCAGAAAGAATGGTAAAAGCAGCGCGAAAATTAAAAGCAGACATCGAGATATTTGCTTTACCTAGGGCAAAGTGTGATAAGAAGTTGCCAGAAAACACAAAAGAAAGAGTATTAATTTTTTTTTTCAAGATGAAGAATTTAATCTAAAATGTCCAGGAATAAAAGATTTCATTTCTGCTCGGATAGATGGAAGGAAAGTTCAGATGCAGAAGCATCTATTAATAAGCAATTTGAAAGAAATGTTTGAAGTCTATCGAAGTAGTAATGGACCGGAAATCGTATTCTCCAAATTTTGCGAGTTAAAACCAAAATGGTGTGTGACTGTCGTTGCAGCAGGTTCACATTCCCAATCTGTGTGTAAAATGCATCAAAATGTGAAGTTGATGCTAGCAAGCTGCCCAACTGATGTAGATTATAAACTCCTTATAAGTAAAACAGCTTTTGACTTGAATTCTAAAGTTTGTATGCTTCATTCGCATCATTTCTGCGAAGAATGTATTGGAACAGATGATTAAAAAATTTTTTTGGAAAGTATTTTCGAAAATAGTAATCCAGAAGACACCATTGAATTTAAACAATGGGTTCACACAGATCATGACACGTTAGAAACGAAGCAGATGACAAAGATTTTATTGAAGAATTGGTATTGGAAATCTCAGCAACGATGTCTTAATAAATTTTATGCACCCTCATGGACCTTCGAAAACATTTTATTAGCCCACTAGACAAGACCTCTGTTGGATTCTGGAAGAGCATATAATTACTGTCCCATTTCTAATAAAAACAAAAATTAGTCAGCAATACAATTTACCGAAAGCCGTTGCAATCGCAATCAATAAGAAATTTGACAAACTGAACCAATGAGTAATGTTTTTTATAGATTGGGGATCCGGAATCAACATAATGGGAGCTTGAAATAATCAAAACATTTAGTCTATAATAATCTATGGATCCCGTTAGGTACCCGCATTCAAAATTTAAAACATGCGATACCCAACCAGAAGCTAGTCTTGCCTGGTTATTGGATATAACTCATTGGCAATGCGGTTACAAATGATTCATAATGGTAAAGGGGAAGTAACTGTGACCAGAAAAAGTGATAATTATTATATGCATTAATCGTTGTAATAAAAAAGAATGGTGCAAAATATGTTCAAAGACCCTGTCGTAATATATACCTTTCTTGTATGTATCTGGATTATCTTGTACAACAGGTTTTTGAATTTTATTATTTTCCTTCTGTATCTAAGAGGCCCAAAATGAAATAAAGTTTTTTTTATAAATTAAGATATGCTCTTTCCAGTGGTACTAATTATAACCAAATCAGAAGTGTCCCTTTTGACATATACGCTTTTGAATATTGGGCAAAATCGGCGATTTTAATTTTTTATTAGATTTTGAACATCAATAATTTAATGAATATTTAAGCAATCAAAAAATAACTACAGCGGCTTTATGATATATCCATAGGTAATTAGTTTGTAAAGCGAGAAATTTTTAAAATAATATTTGCAGTAGTTACAGCATGTTAAAATATGGGGAAAATTCAACCAGATTGGCCGTACCGCCTAATTTGAGGCCTAGTAATCACGATAGTTTTGATTTGTGTTTTTTAATACTGCAATTACATTTTTTAGCACAAAAAGTTGTACCAGATCACCTATTTTCAATAAGTAAGGTTTCATATATCATGAGCAATATGATGCCAAACTTCATGATTTGGCCGTTTTTCCTACAATCATGAAATAGTGATTGGTACAAATGGACCCCTGGTGCTCCAACTATACATTTTTTTGCACTAAACAGTTTCCAAATGTCCATCATACACCCACATGTATATTCTGTATCAATTTCATAAAAATCGAAGGGGGTCGAGTGGCAGCCTCTAGGCCAGTTGACATGGAATGACCGAATAATTATATTTCTATTTTCCTGAAGAAATCTAAAGTTTGTTTGTTAAAATAACATACGGTTTGTGATAATCTAATTGTATATGTTTTAAGAAAAACGTTTAGCCTTTTTCCAATGACTGAAACATGTAGAAAATAGTATTCCAAATTTTTCTTGACCTTTCTTATGCCGTATGTATATTTCTACTTAATGTTTCTTAGTCAAATTAATAATAAGAAATTACACTTGATCAAATTTTACTGCGCATAAAGAGGTAAACATTACTTTTTAAAAAGAATTTATATTTTTAGTGGTACATACCTATTAAAAAAACATATATCAAAATAACCGATTTAATAAAGGGTTACCGTAACTGTAATTCAGTAAATGAATATTTTTACAGCTAAAAATGCAATTGATTTTAATGTAATGGAAGATAAAACCAAACAAAACTTATTTTTTAATCATACAGATAATTTTGTATTTTCAAACTTTCGGGAGGGGCTTCAGCCCCCTTAGCCCCCTCCCTGGCTACGTGCCTGCGTGTTATACTTGCAACTTCAGCTTTTAGTACTGCAATGAAATACGCACTTTGATTTTCTTATTTTAAGAATTTAATGTATTTTTACACTAGCAGCGTTTTTATTTATTCATTTTCAGTTCCATTTTTTTTTAAATTATTATTATTTATGACCCTCTTTTATGATTTTTCCCTTTCTCTTCTTTCCTTTTCTCTCTATCATTTTCTTAAAAAATAAATAAACAAATTGGATACTTTTGAATATGAATTTAGTTATAGTAAATGTATAGATATCTACTACGGCAAATTTCTAATATATTCCTTTTAATTAATTTTTTTCACATTTTATTGATATACTAGCGAGCTACGCCCGCTAGCTGGGCCACTTTTTCCAAACGAACCTCGGTATTAAGCAGTATATAATAAGCAAAAAAATTCATTTAATAAGCAAGTCTTGGTGTTCGAATCCTCAAGCACAAAAAAAAAGTAAATTAAAGAGCCATGGTCCCGTTAAAAATATGTGAATTCTCACTGTGTGCCACGTGCACTTGAAAAAAAAAAAAGATTGTGGATCGGAGCTATGGTCGCTTCGCGCCCATAGTCCAGTTAAAAATATTTGGTTTTGCACGGTGGGCACTACGCGCCCATAAGACATTTTTTCGTATTTTTTAGTTCATCAGAAGCAGATTTTTACGCAGATTCTGAATATGTAATCAATTTTTTTCTACTTTAAAAACTGTCTGCATGATGGTTTAAGAAAAAACGCGCAAAAAAAAAAGTTTCGATAGTCCTGTTTTATTTCTAAGTTCAATATTTTAGCGAAAACTACGGTAAATATTCTACGGCAAGTCAAAAAAATTGATGCGGAAAAAAAGCAATTAGCGCCGGTAGAAAAAGCGGTTTTCGGCTGTTTCTTCTTTTAGCCAAAGGGGAAAAGTTCAGGTCCTTCACCGCAAGGTGGCGCAGTGTTCTGCTTCGGAGCTACGTTTGGGAATTGAGATATTTTCCGTTCCGATTCCCAAGGGGTTTTTAATTCATAACTTTTTTAATTTTGGTCCCACGGTCTCGAAAATGCCCGAAATGACTTCCCCGGAATTTTTCCAATCGAAAGACACCTCTCGCGACTTCCAACTCGCCCGCGTTGCGAACTGTAATCGGCTTCAAGCAGACAGAGGCGCACGGATTTTATTAGTATAGATATAGTTTTACAAATAATGATTAAATTTATCTATCTATCTACTATCTATCTATCTATCTATCTATCTATTTATCTATCTATATATATATATATATGATGTTTTGATATATAACTTATGCCAGAATCTTATCGCGATTTATATCCTGATTTGTACTAAAATCAGCTAATTCTATCACGGATATATTTTTGAATTTTAACGATGTTTGATTGGAATTTTTTTAAGTCTATTAAATCATGAAAAAAAAAAAATACATTTTACAGGGTGATCCTAAATATTATTATTTTTCTCTTTCTGTTGTCCTCCCTCCCCTGATATCAAATCGACGTTTATAAATATCAGGTCAAACATATTCTTTATAATCTTGAAGTTCTAGATTAATCCGACAAGCATGCTTTTAAAAATTCGACAAAATGCCTAAAATTGAAAGTGTTCGGTGATTAATGACCATATAGTGTATATACATAATTATTCTTGTTCCAAAGTCGATTGGGCAGAGTGCGATACAATTTTCGGCTTTAAGCTATTTATCTCAATAGAAATCGACTGGTTTTTGCTTATATTTTATAATCTCTGCCCTCGAAGACGTGATTTAGAATATAAGCATTCATTCGTTCTATACTCTTGTTTTTTTCTTATGAATTTTTCGTAATTAATTTTACAGAATTTTACAGAACATAATTTAAGTAGTATTTGGCATTTGCTGGTTATTATATATATTTCATAATATTTGGCCAATATCATATATTTCAATGGTTTAATAATATAGAAAATTTATATTCATATACATATTTAACAGAATTTAAGATTTTTCGCAAAGGTTAACATTATTCTATATTAATTTTCCTTTTAATAATATTCCATACAATATTCCGACTTATAAAATTAAAAATCTGTTTTTAAACTAAGCTATCAATCTTTATATGAAAAGTGTAAAATCTTAACCCATATAAAAATATTTATTCCAATTTACTTAAACCTAAAAAGATGGAGCTGAAAAATTATATACTTTAAATAAAACATTTTATTATATAAATCACCAGTAAAATTCACTGTGATTTCTCGTGTTTATCAAGCTTTTCTAAAATCCTTTATATAATTTCAAAAGTGTATATTTTATAAATTATTCCGTTGCAAAAAACACTTATTAAAATGTAATCTGAAGGATGTTAATCTTTTGCTGAATCGAACTAGAAGATCTCAACCTCATCATTTCATTTTTACTTTCTTCTACCTTCAATAGAAAAGAGTATTGTAATCGAAATTTTTCTCGACTTCCGGTTTTCGACGGATTTACATGCTTAGGAGTCAGAGATTCCAAAAAATATGTTTATGCAGAATGTCTGTCTGTCCGTGTTTCCGTATATGGTCATTATACCATCGAAAAGAGTATGAAGATATGCATAGAATTGAACCAAGTTTTTTGTATATGTTTTTGGCTATAGCAAACAGGTCCTCTTTCAATTTTGAAATATTCCGCCAGAGCTGGGATTGTAATAGCGGTTTTTGTGTCATTTTCAACATTGTACCATCGAAAAATGTATGAAATTATGCATAGAACTGAACGAAATTTTTTGTGTATGTTTTTGGTTATGGCCAGCAGGTCCTTGATAAATTTTAAAAAATTCGCTGGATGGGGCTGATGTAATAATGCTTTTTGTGCCACTTTCAATATTATACCATCGAGAAGTATATGAAGTTATGCATACAGAATTGAGCGAAATATTTTGTGTATATTTTTGGCTATGGCCAGCATGTCCTCTCGGAATTAAAAAAACTTCCGCCGAAAGGGGGCGCTATAATCTCGATGTCTGCGCCATTTTCATTATTGTACGATCAAAAAAAAGCATATAAAGTTTGCATAGAACGGAACTAATCTTTTTGTGTATGTTTTTGGATTTGGCAAGCAGATTCTCCCTAAATTTGAAAAAAACCTGCCGGAAGGGGGCGCTGTAACAGCGATTATTTTGCCATTTTCTTCATTATACCATCTAAAAGTGTATGAAGTTATGCATAGAATTGAACCAATTTTTTTGTACATGTTTCTGGTTATGGCCAGCAGATCCTACCTGAATTCTAAAAAAAATCTGCCAAAAGAGGGTGTTATAATCGCTGTGCCATTTTCTTTATTGTACCATCAAAAATTGAACGATGTTATGCACTGAACTAAACTAATTTCTTTTGTATTTGTGTTTGGCTATGGCAAGCATGTTAGTAGTAGGAAAAGGAGAGTACGGGGACAGCCGGCGGCGGCACTGCGGCACCGTGCCGCCGCCGCCACCACCGTGCCACCGCCGCCCTCCTGGTCCCTCCTGCGGTACCCCTGCGCCCACCGTGCATCCCCCACCACAAACGCCTCCTAGTGGAAAAAAGGAACATTCTATTATAACAGGAGAGGTGATCAACCTTCCCTAATTAAAAATATTATCAATCACATCTCAACTCGGAATCATACTATATGATGAAGATTAAATTTATATTTGAATTTTGAAGAACCATAATTTTAATGAGTATTATTAATTAAGCGAAACACTGGAAAAATCTCAGTTTTAACCATTTTATTTAGATTTCTTCAACTACAAGATGAGATTATCAATTTAACACAAGAAAGTTAAACATATATTTGAATTTTGGTTATAGACATCTTAATGAGTAGTATTAATTAAGTAAAAACAATGGAAAATATCAAGTTTTATAGAAAAAGACTGATTTCTTACGATTTTTATCAACTTAAGAGAGAAAACTTAAACGTACATTTCAGTTTTTCAACAGCTATAACCTTAATAACCATTCATAATTAAGTAAAAAACAATGGAAAATATCGATTTTTATAGAAAAAGACTGATTTCTTACGATTTTTATCAACTATAAGATCAATGTATCGACTTAAAACTTAAAACTTAAACATACATCCTAGTTTTTCAACAACTATAACCATAATGAGTATTGATAATTAACTAAAAAACAATAGAAAATATCAAGTTTTATAGAAAAAGACTGATTTCTTACTATTTTTATCAACTTAAGAGAGAAAACTTAAACGTACATTTCAGTTTTTCAACATCTATAATCTTAATGAGTATCGTTAATTAAGTAAAAAACAATAGAAAATATCAAGTTTTATAGAAAAAGACTAATTTCTTACATTTTTTTCAACTCAAACTTCAGAATATCAATTTGAGATAAAGAAATTTAAACGTGCATTTCAGTTTTTAAGTGACTATCACTTTAATATTGTCTTAATGAGTTTTGTTAATTAAGCAAAACAACGGAAAATACCGATTTTTAAAGAAAGAAAACCAATTTCATCATACTTTTATACACCAACTAAGTAGAACGAATAATAAACGAATTATTTAAAGAAATATTCAACACATACGCACATTTGAACCTACGAAGCATTCTTTATTACGTCATATCCAAACTAAAACTTTTTTCTACAACCCCTCCACCCATGTACTCCAAGTAGGGGAAACACACAATAGAGTTCTGACGTCACAACTTACAAAGGTATACAAAAAAAAAAAAAAAATGTTTAGGTTCAAGTAAAAGTATCGCATAGAGAGAAAAAAGAAGACATTTAAACTATTTATCCATTCTAGTTTTATAACAGTTACCACAACATCACCAAATTAAAATTTGAAGTCATAATGAGTGTAATTAATTAAGCAAAATAATAGAAATATTAGTTTTTCAGTGAGGAAAAGACGAATCTAAACAAATTTTATTAGTTTTACACTAGTTTAATAATAATTTTAAGAGGAAAAAGACGAATTTAATAATTTTTTTTTTTTTTTTTTTTTTTTTTTTAGTTTTACACTATTTTTCTCATCTCCAACACGGATATATGAATTTAACAGAAGAATTAAACGTGTATTTTAGTTATTAACAACCGAAAAGTGATAAGTATCATTAATTAAACGAAAATAAATATCAGTTTTAAAGAAAAGACGAATTTGAATAATTTTACACTAGTATTTTCAAAAGCAACATGGAAATATCAATACTTATTCACATATTTCACTTATTCACTGTATTCAATACTATATTTAATAAATTTGGATACACTTTAAGAATTTCCTAATCTATAATTAAATATTAGCTGTATATTTAATGTTACCCATGTTTTCAACATTAGTTCATAATCGTGAATTTTGTATTTTAAATACCATGTATTCAGGTTCAGATTATTTTCACTTGAAATCATACAGAATTTTTTAACAGAGTTTGTTTTTGAAATCATTGAAGCAACTGTATTTAATATTTTTAACACCAATTTTCTAAGATTTTCTAACATTTTCCGATTATACATTCTTCAGAAGTACATTTCTAAATGCTACAATCACTTTACATATCGAAAAGATATCATTGAAGCAAATGTATTTAATATTTTTAATACCAATTTTCTAAGATTTTTTAACATTTTCCGGTTATACATTCCTCAAAAGTTATTATTACGTATTTTAAACAATAGAAAATATTAATTTTAAGAATAAAAAGACGAATTTAAACAAATTTTATTAGTTTTACACTATTTTTTCTCACCTCCAACACGGATATATCAATTTTAACAGAAGAATTAAACGTATATTTTAGTTTTTAACAACAAAAATGTAATAAGTATCATTAATTAAACAAATATAAATATCAATTTTCAAGAAAAGACAATTTTTTACACAAATTTTCAACTTTGAAATACATTTGCTTACATATATTGTTACAGTATATTACTAAACTTAAAACTTTTTAAAAAGTTTGAATGTCTTTATAAAGGGTTCATACTTATATTTTTCACGTCTTGACTGCATTCGAAATCTTACAACAAAAGTATACTTTTATTATTATTATTATTATTATTATTATTATTCTAGAAAACCTAAAAAATCGTTTCTTGCTGCTTTAGACACTTGACATATTAAAACTACTCTACCCATATAATTAATCAAATTAGGACATGATTCATCTTACACTTCAAAATTTCTGAATTTTTACAATACTTATTTTCATCAAACTTTATTCTTGATCCTATATATTTTAATAGCACAGAATTTTCACATCTGTCTTTATCTACTTATCAGAAAATTATTAAAACACCCAACAACATTTTTCAAATATGAATATTATCTTTACAATTTAATGATGCAAAACATACACGAATACAAAGTTTAATTTTTACAAACATTTCATATTTCTTCAAACCAAACTATTCGAAATTTTCACAACATAAGAGCAAACATTAGACGAACTTTTTAACATTAATATTGCTTAGATCTTTTCATCATAACTTTTAACTATGATAATTATCCATTTTTAGGTTGATTGTCGAAAAACTGTAACTGAAATTACATAAACTTAATGTAAAAAAACATGTTCTCACACAATTTCTTGAAATTCAACAAAGAATTGACTATTACTCTCATACTTATCTACTTCAATCTCGACTCTCGATAGTATATAGATATTACATCATTACATACTTACAACTCTTTTCAAACGTTTATCAGAAAATCAAGTCAAAGTCTAGTAGTTATCACACCTGTTCCTCAGAAATATTACTATCATATGAAACAGTAAAGAAAATTAATAGATATTTAATATTTAATAACTTCATACGTGAAATTACTGCCGAATGAGAATACTAATAATCAATAAAATCAACTGTTGGACAAAAAAATAGTACAGATTACCGAAAATTCAAATCATTTTTTCTACAAAAATTACAAAAATTAACAAATGAATGACCAGTTAGAGAAATAATTAAAAAAATAATGAACATATTTACAAATTTATTAAAATCACACCTTTTTCTGGATTACAAACCACAATTTCTTGAAAAATTTAACACCGAATTTGTAAGATTTTAATCCTAGTATTACATACACTCAATAAATATTCAAAATTAACAAAAAAAATAATTTTTTAGCCTCATCAATAAGCAGAAATTCTATATTAAAAGAATATTTTCATAGTAGTACTTATAAAAATGAGAGTTTACAAACTGATTTTCATAATTTTATCACATTTAAACTTAATTTTTATACATAAAACATTATTTAATCAAATTTTATACTTTCTAATTCAGTAAAATTCAATATTTTTTTGTTTTTAAACCAATACCACAATATTTATTTACATCAAACTTGATTCTTTACCTTTTATATTTCCACATTACACAAGTGAGTTAAATACTAACTTGGAACGGGAGTTGAAGTCAATTGATTCAATTCGATTTTCATCGTATACGCATTTCCCCTACACGAAATTTCTTACTTCTATAATCATCTAATGTATTAAAACTAATCTACTCATATTTTTAATCAATTCATCAGATGTTTCATCTCGCACTTCTGAATTATCATCCACCAAGTTGCTTAAAATATAAATACTATCTTTATAGTTTTAATGTAGTACACATGACTAATCTTGAGTTTCCATCTATACTATTAATCAAATTATCATATGTTTCATCTTACAGTTCAACGATTTCTGAATTATCGTCCATCTAGTTGTTTAAAATATTAATAAAATGTTTATAGTTTTTGATTATACATAGTATGTATGAATACAATCTTTAATTTTTAACAGTTCATATTTCAAATAACCTATTTCCGAAACCAAACTATGTGAATTTTACCACAATACTTATCATCATACAGAGATTTGTGTTTCATACTTTTTCTAAAAATTATCAGATATGTACTCCTCAGAGGAATTTCTATCATATGAATAAATGAAAAAAAATTAATTTATATTAAACGTACAGCGAAATTTGATTGCAATATATATGTATTTAATAAAAATAAATAAATAAGCGATTATTTATACATTAAACCTTTACTAAATATATATTTCTTGCGTTATAAAGATGTTTCAACAAGATGAACCAAAACAGCAACAAACTTCAGAAATTAATGATCTGAATGATTCATCCCTAGCACATGTAGCGTTAATGAATAATACATATGTAAGTACTTATATGAAAAATACTAGAATTCGTATATGAATCGTAATTAGAGTAAATATAAAATGATTTGTCTTACTGCCAACACTTTAACAAATGCCTTTTTACCTATATTGTAGAAAAGAATCCTAATTGTTTGCATTTATTTCTATTACAAATGTGTTCTATTTGCTACAAACACTTCTTAAGTAAATGGAATTTAACAGAACATACAAAAATCCATACAGGTGAAAAACCTTACACTTGGGAATTTCACTAAATGCTGTTTTCAAGAAGGCTTGAATCAAAAGTGCACACATCATCATATAAAGCATCGTCAGTTATATGTAAACTTAGTGAGGATATTCAAAAATTATTTAGACGTTTGAAGAATTTAGACATAAAGGAAGATATTTAGGCTATATATCCATCATATTTTCATAACACTTACCACAATATCTCAAACTTAAAATTTGGAAGACATACACACTGCTGAAAAGTAATTTTGTTACCCGTGATTCTTCTAACCAGCATGAATGTATAGATATTATTTTGCAATGTATTCTTTAAATGCCCACAATAAATATTCTTTTATATGCATATATCGTTGTGTTTATTTTTTTAAAACCTATTACATTAATAAAATAGGTTACACATACATACACATAACATTTTAAGTGAAACAACACTCTCACAACTTAAAAAATGCATAAGAACATACAAAAATAAGCAGATGTATGAAAAAATATTCAAGTTTACAGAATAATTTCAAAGTTTTCTAGAAATACAAACAAAAAATATTTACAATATTAAAAAATTACAAAAGTGAAAAGAAAAAACACAAATGTAAAACAAAAACATCAAAAAGTGAAAAACTCAAAACAAAGTTTTTGAAAAAAAAATTTTTTGAAAAAATATTTTTTGAAGTTTTGGTTTTTGTAAAAAAAATTTATGTTGTAAATTTTTTTTTTCAAAAACTTTGTTTTGAGTTTTTCACTTTTTGATGTTTTTGTTTTACATTTGTGTTTTTTCTTTTCACTTTTGTAATTTTTTAATATTGTAAATATTTTTTGTTTGTATTTCTAGAAAACTTTGAAATTATTCTGTAAACTTGAATATTTTTTCATACATCTGCTTATTTTTGTATGTTCTTATGCATTTTTTAAGTTGTGAGAGTGTTGTTTCACTTAAAATGTTATGTGTATGTATGTGTAACCTATTTTATTAATGTAATAGGTTTTAAAAAAATAAACACAACGATATATGCATATAAAAGAATATTTATTGTGGGCATTTAAAGAATACATTGCAAAATAATATCTATACATTCATGCTGGTTAGAAGAATCACGGGTAACAAAATTACTTTTCAGCAGTGTGTATGTCTTCCAAATTTTAAGTTTGAGATATTGTGATAAGTGTTATGAAAATATGATGGATATATAGCCTAAATATCTTCCTTTATGTCTAAATTCTTCAAACGTCTGAATAATTTTTGAATATCCTCACTAAGTTTACATATAACTGACGATGCTTTATATGATGATGTGTGCACTTTTGATTCAAGCCTTCTTGAAAACAGCATTTAGTGAAATTCCCAAGTGTAAGGTTTTTCACCTGTATGGATTTTTGTATGTTCTGTTAAATTCCATTTACTTAAGAAGTGTTTGTAGCAAATAGAACACATCTGTAATAGAAATAAATGCAAACAATTAGGATTCTTTTCTACAATATAGGTAAAAAGGCATTTGTTAAAGTGTTGGCAGTAAGACAAATCATTTTATATTTACTCTAATTACGATTCATATACGAATTCTAGTATTTTTCATATAAGTACTTACATATGTATTATTCATTAACGCTACATGTGCTAGGGATGAATCATTCAGATCATTAATTTCTGAAGTTTGTTGCTGTTTTGGTTCATCTTGTTGAAACATCTTTATAACGCAAGAAATATATATTTAGTAAAGGTTTAATGTATAAATAATCGCTTATTTATTTATTTTTATTAAATACATATATATTGCAATCAAATTTCTCTGTACGTTTAATATAAATTAATTTTTTTTCATTTATTCATATGATAGAAATTCCTCTGAGGAGTACATATCTGATAATTTTTAGAAAAAGTATGAAACACAAATCTCTGTATGATGATAAGTATTGTGGTAAAATTCACATAGTTTGGTTTCGGAAATAGGTTATTTGAAATATGAACTGTTAAAAATTAAAGATTGTATTCATACATACTATGTATAATCAAAAACTATAAACATTTTATTAATATTTTAAACAACTAGATGGACGATAATTCAGAAATCGTTGAACTGTAAGATGAAACATATGATAATTTGATTAATAGTATAGATGGAAACTCAAGATTAGTCATGTGTACTACATTAAAACTATAAAGATAGTATTTATATTTTAAGCAACTTGGTGGATGATAATTCAGAAGTGCGAGATGAAACATCTGATGAATTGATTAAAAATATGAGTAGATTAGTTTTAATACATTAGATGATTATAGAAGTAAGAAATTTCGTGTAGGGGAAATGCGTATACGATGAAAATCGAATTGAATCAATTGACTTCAACTCCCGTTCCAAGTTAGTATTTAACTCACTTGTGTAATGTGGAAATATAAAAGGTAAAGAATCAAGTTTGATGTAAATAAATATTGTGGTATTGGTTTAAAAACAAAAAAATATTGAATTTTACTGAATTAGAAAGTATAAAATTTGATTAAATAATGTTTTATGTATAAAAATTAAGTTTAAATGTGATAAAATTATGAAAATCAGTTTGTAAACTCTCATTTTTATAAGTACTACTATGAAAATATTCTTTTAATATAGAATTTCTGCTTATTGATGAGACTAAAAAATTATTTTTTTTGTTAATTTTGAATATTTATTGAGTGTATGTAATACTAGGATTAAAATCTTACAAATTCGGTGTTAAATTTTTCAAGAAATTGTGGTTTGTAATCCAGAAAAAGGTGTGATTTTAATAAATTTGTAAATATGTTCATTATTTTTTTAATTATTTCTCTAACTGGTCATTCATTTGTTAATTTTTGTAATTTTTGTAGAAAAAATGATTTGAATTTTCGGTAATCTGTACTATTTTTTTGTCCAACAGTTGATTTTATTGATTATTAGTATTCTCATTCGGCAGTAATTTCACGTATGAAGTTATTAAATATTAAATATCTATTAATTTTCTTTACTGTTTCATATGATAGTAATATTTCTGAGGAACAGGTGTGATAACTACTAGACTTTGACTTGATTTTCTGATAAACGTTTGAAAAGAGTTGTAAGTATGTAATGATGTAATATCTATATACTATCGAGAGTCGAGATTGAAGTAGATAAGTATGAGAGTAATAGTCAATTCTTTGTTGAATTTCAAGAAATTGTGTGAGAACATGTTTTTTTACATTAAGTTTATGTAATTTCAGTTACAGTTTTTCGACAATCAACCTAAAAATGGATAATTATCATAGTTAAAAGTTATGATGAAAAGATCTAAGCAATATTAATGTTAAAAAGTTCGTCTAATGTTTGCTCTTATGTTGTGAAAATTTCGAATAGTTTGGTTTGAAGAAATATGAAATGTTTGTAAAAATTAAACTTTGTATTCGTGTATGTTTTGCATCATTAAATTGTAAAGATAATATTCATATTTGAAAAATGTTGTTGGGTGTTTTAATAATTTTCTGATAAGTAGATAAAGACAGATGTGAAAATTCTGTGCTATTAAAATATATAGGATCAAGAATAAAGTTTGATGAAAATAAGTATTGTAAAAATTCAGAAATTTTGAAGTGTAAGATGAATCATGTCCTAATTTGATTAATTATATGGGTAGAGTAGTTTTAATATGTCAAGTGTCTAAAGCAGCAAGAAACGATTTTTTAGGTTTTCTAGAATAATAATAATAATAATAATAATAATAATAAAAGTATACTTTTGTTGTAAGATTTCGAATGCAGTCAAGACGTGAAAAATATAAGTATGAACCCTTTATAAAGACATTCAAACTTTTTAAAAAGTTTTAAGTTTAGTAATATACTGTAACAATATATGTAAGCAAATGTATTTCAAAGTTGAAAATTTGTGTAAAAAATTGTCTTTTCTTGAAAATTGATATTTATTTTTGTTTAATTAATGATACTTATTACATTTTTGTTGTTAAAAACTAAAATATACGTTTAATTCTTCTGTTAAAATTGATATATCCGTGTTGGAGGTGAGAAAAAATAGTGTAAAACTAATAAAATTTGTTTAAATTCGTCTTTTTATTCTTAAAATTAATATTTTCTATTGTTTAGAATACGTAATAATAACTTTTGAGGAATGTATAACCGGAAAATGTTAAAAAATCTTAGAAAATTGGTATTAAAAATATTAAATACAGTTGCTTCAATGATATCTTTTCGATATGTAAAGTGATTGTAGCATTTAGAAATGTACTTCTGAAGAATGTATAATCGGAAAATGTTAGAAAATCTTAGAAAATTGGTGTTAAAAATATTAAATACAGTTGCTTCAATGATTTCAAAAACAAACTCTGTTAAAAAATTCTGTATGATTTCAAGTGAAAATAATCTGAACCTGAATACATGGTATTAAAATACAAAATTCACGATTATGAACTAATGTTGAAAACATGGGTAACATTAAATATACAGCTAATATTTAATTATAGATTAGGAAATTCTTAAAGTGTATCCAAATTTATTAAATATAGTATTGAATACAGTGAATAAGTGAAATATGTGAATAAGTATTGATATTTCCATGTTGCTTTTGAAAATACTAGTGTAAAATTATTCAAATTCGTCTTTTCTTTAAAACTGATATTTATTTTCGTTTAATTAATGATACTTATCACTTTTCGGTTGTTAATAACTAAAATACACGTTTAATTCTTCTGTTAAATTCATATATCCGTGTTGGAGATGAGAAAAATAGTGTAAAACTAAAAAAAAAAAAAAAAAAAAAAAAAAAAATTATTAAATTCGTCTTTTTCCTCTTAAAATTATTATTAAACTAGTGTAAAACTAATAAAATTTGTTTAGATTCGTCTTTTCCTCACTGAAAAACTAATATTTCTATTATTTTGCTTAATTAATTACACTCATTATGACTTCAAATTTTAATTTGGTGATGTTGTGGTAACTGTTATAAAACTAGAATGGATAAATAGTTTAAATGTCTTCTTTTTTCTCTCTATGCGATACTTTTACTTGAACGTAAACATTTTTTTTTTTTTTGTATACCTTTGTAAGTTGTGACGTCAGAACTCTATTGTGTGTTTCCCCTACTTGGAGTACATGGGTGGAGGGGTTGTAGAAAAAAGTTTTAGTTTGGATATGACGTAATAAAGAATGCTTCGTAGGTTCAAATGTGCGTATGTGTTGAATATTTCTTTAAATAATTCGTTTATTATTCGTTCTACTTAGTTGGTGTATAAAAGTATGATGAAATTGGTTTTCTTTCTTTAAAAATCGGTATTTTCCGTTGTTTTGCTTAATTAACAAAACTCATTAAGACGATATTAAAGTGATAGTCACTTAAAAACTGAAATGCACGTTTAAATTTCTTTATCTCAAATTGATATTCTGAAGTTTGAGTTGAAAAAAATGTAAGAAATTAGTCTTTTTCTATAAAACTTGATATTTTCTATTGTTTTTTACTTAATTAACGATACTCATTAAGATTATAGATGTTGAAAAACTGAAATGTACGTTTAAGTTTTCTCTCTTAAGTTGATAAAAATAGTAAGAAATCAGTCTTTTTCTATAAAACTTGATATTTTCTATTGTTTTTTAGTTAATTATCAATACTCATTATGGTTATAGTTGTTGAAAAACTAGGATGTATGTTTAAGTTTTAAGTTTTAAGTCGATACATTGATCTTATAGTTGATAAAAATCGTAAGAAATCAGTCTTTTTCTATAAAAATCGATATTTTCCATTGTTTTTTACTTAATTATGAATGGTTATTAAGGTTATAGCTGTTGAAAAACTGAAATGTACGTTTAAGTTTTCTCTCTTAAGTTGATAAAAATCGTAAGAAATCAGTCTTTTTCTATAAAACTTGATATTTTCCATTGTTTTTACTTAATTAATACTACTCATTAAGATGTCTATCAACCAAAATTCAAATATATGTTTAACTTTCTTGTGTTAAATTGATAATCTCATCTTGTAGTTGAAGAAATCTAAATAAAATGGTTAAAACTGAGATTTTTCCAGTGTTTCGCTTAATTAATAATACTCATTAAAATTATGGTTCTTCAAAATTCAAATATAATTTTAATCTTCATCATATAGTATGATTCCGAGTTGAGATGTGATTGATAATATTTTTAATTAGGGAAGGTTGATCACCTCTCCTGTTATAATAGAATGTTCCTTTTTTCCACTAGGAGGCGTTTGTGGTGGGGGATGCACGGTGGGCGCAGGGGTACCGCAGGAGGGACCAGGAGGGCGGCGGTGGCACGGTGGTGGCGGCGGGGCGCGGAGGGATGCGGAGGGGCGGTTGCTGCGTGGTGCGGCGGCGGCACGGTGCCGCAGTGCCGCCGCCGGCTGTCCCCGTACTCTCCTTTTCCTACTACTCATGTTCTCCCTGAATTTGAAAAAAAAAAAAAGAAAAATCCATCGTGTTGGGCCTCTGTTAGACTGCTATTTTCCTTATTGTACCATCGAAAAGAGTATAAAGTTACGCACAGAATTGACCCAAATATTTTCAGCATGTTTTTGCTTGATGGCCAACAGTTCTTCCTTGGTTTTGGAAATATTCCGTGAAAAAAGGATGCTATGAGTAAGATTTTTGTATCAGTTTCTCGATTTTTCATAGTTCTATATCATAAGCTCGTGTGGCGACGGAAACTCGCATCCTACTAAGCCAGTTTTTTGCAGAACGCTGATGACAACTGAATAAAGGAAAACTATTGATTTTAATAAATATGATCAACATTAATCTTTTTTTTTTTAATTCCGATTAATTGACTGAAGCAGAAATTTAAAGTGAAAATTAAAGTTGATATAGTATCGAACTAAAATATTAAAATATTAATATGTGTAACTACTTTCAGAAATATTAAGATGCATGTGATAGAAAAAAAAAATTTCGGATTGGCACATCTGACTAATTGAATCTTAAGATTGTAAGCTAGTAAATTTTCTTTCCTTCTAGATTAAAAAACCAGTAGTCAAAGCTAATTAAATCAGAAGTTTTTATTTAACATAAAATTCAAAAATTCAAAGTATTTGGAAGGAATTTTGTTATTCGTCTTGCTTTTTATTTAAAAATTTCTGCAGAATGTTTTAGAACAACATTTATTTTTTCGCATTTCATTTAAGGTTAAAAAAAATACTGACTGCTTATTTTTTAAATGTGCATGTGTATCGTATGAAATAAATTAATGAACAATCAAAATAAAATAAGAATTCATCATTCAACTAATTTCTCTCTCGAAACTTATTGCAATTGAAGCAAAAATATCACTAGTTTTTATCTCATATTTGTAATTCAATCAATTTTTTTTGTTCTCCTCAAGAATTGAATAGAATTATTAGTTAGTGAAACAGAGTAGTTGACCAATTCTAATGTAGCCTGACGAGATAAAGTTGTTTTTGCAAAATTCAACTTTTTAAAATATTTGGAAAGATTTGTCTTCTGTTTTTTTCTTCTTAGGCAGGTTTTAACTTTTAGAAAATAAAATTTTTAAAAATAAAGCACACAATAAAATGCTCAAACTTAGAATAATTTCTTATTCCTCTAAGTGTGTAATATCAGAGGTTTTACAAGCATTTATATTTATATTCTTAATCGTACCACTATTAAAATATGTATGTATATTCTTTGTACTATATTTTTCTTTCAGTTATAAGAAATATAATTCAAGAAATATCTAGGTTGGAAAAAAATGGTACGAATTTTTTGAAATAGAATATAATAATGGTCGCCTCTCCTCTGTGGTAACTTTTAATGTGCATAGCACAAAATCGATAAAATGTAGCCCATGTGGCAAACACAAAACCTTCTTCCATTCCATCACGTTAATACTTTCTGAAAAATGAAACATAGCAGCGACATCGATTAGGGGATTTACTCTAAAATCTGATCAGCAACATCTTATGTCAAGTTCTAACTGAATCTGAAGTTTGATGAAAATCCGTGCATTAGTTTTTGTGGTAAAACTATTACAGAAATTGTAAAAAAAATCTGGATAGAAGCGTCCTCTGTTGAGCGATCTACTCCAAAAACGAAACAACACTAATTTATATCAGGAACTAACTGAGTCCGAAGTTTGTAAAAATTCCTGCATTAGTTCTTTAAATTGAGCTATTGCGATAATCATAAATAATGCCGTATGGCAGCGCCACCTATTGGACGATTTACACCAAAAGTAATCAGCACTTTATTATATCAAGTTAATGGAATCTAAAGTTTTATGAAAATGCGTCAGTTAGGTCTTGAGATATAGCTAAAGCGAAAATCGTAAAAAGCACAGCATAGCAGTGCCACCTATAGGCTGATTTATATTAAAGAATAAACAGCACCAGTTCGATCAGGGAATCTAAAATTTTATTGAATTCCGTTCAATAAATCTTGAGACAGAATAGACACTAAATTTGTGTCACATACAGACAGATCGTCTTATAGAGTGACTCACATACAGATATTTTGTAAAAACATGTTTTTTGGGTTCTCTGACCGCTAAAATGTGTAAATCCGTCGGAAACCAAAATTCGAAAATTTTCAGGAATCCAATATTTTTTTCTTGTAATGGAGGCGAGGGAAAAAAGTGAAAAATGAAAAACAACAACAACTAAATAAATAAATAAAATAATAGTTTATATTTATTTTTTAAAAACTTCCTTTATATCCGTGGTTGTCCAACTTGCGGTCCGCTGGTCGCAGAGCTTTAGTTATATTCACATATATACGCCTTATTTGATGAAATAAATTGTATGATTTACTAGGACGTAGAGTTTTATTTGGAAACAGAGGTGGCGAAAATTTTTTAGACAAAAATTTTCGATACTGCTGCTTTAAATAGTGAAGTAAAAATAATATCTTTATAAGCGACAAAAATAAAATTAATTTATGTTTTATCGAATTATTTCATCTACCAAATATAACATTATTTATCACCGTTTATCCCAGAGGAATGCTTCTGATTGAGTATCGCTTCCTGAGAGGAAGGTTTGTTTATCTTCATTAGGCTCTAGACAAACAATTTTTCTCCAATCACCGTCTGATCAAATTATAACAGAAAAGAAAATATAAATTGAATTTCGGTCAGATCAAATATAATGGTATTTAAAAAAATCCTGTTATGACTCGTGAAGTAGAAATACAAGATTTCCCAAATCACTTGATTTTCAAAATCTTATATTTGTAAGTAAATCAATTTCTTTTTTCTTTTCTTAGGCATAAAATGGGATTATTACAACTAGTGGGTTGCATATAATTTAATAAGATGATATAAAAATATTTCTGGCAAAATTCAATTTCTTCAAAGCCATGGAAGGTCTTTTTTACTGGAAAATTAGCTTTTTATTTTCTTCTAACTTTACAAGTAGAAAGTATTGGATTCATGAAAATTTTTGAAATTCGATTTTTGACAGATTTACACGTTTTAGGGGTCAGAGAACCCGAAAAACATTTTTTATAAAATGTCTGTCTGTGACAAAAATTTATATGTGACAAAATGGACGCTCTATTTCCAGAACTTCACAAAACTTTAGATTATGTTAAACCTTGATATAAACTAGATCTGATTACTTTTTGGTGCATATCGCTCAACAGGTTACGATACTATACTGCATTATTACAATTTCCACATCAGACATACCTCAAGAACTAATGTATGGATTTTCATAAAACTTTAGATTTAGTTAGTACTGGATGCAATATGGTGCTGATAACGTTTTGGTGCAAATGGCTCAACAGGTGGTGCTGCCACGGTGCATTATTCGTGATTATCGCAATAGTTCTACCTCATGTACTAATACACGAATTACTCTAAAACTTCAGATTCAGTTGGTCCCTGATTTAGATTAGTGTTGTTTAGTTTTTGGTATAAATCGCTCGACAGATGGCGCTCCTATGTTACGTTTTTTACGATTTCGCAATAGTTGTTTCGCAAGAACTAATGCATGGATTTTCATCAAACTTCATATTCATGTATTTAAATTTTCAGCTGTGAAATTATGCTTGAAAATATTGAATATTTAATATATGAATTATGACTTGCTTACTAAGCGTAGAACCAACATGGTGAAAATGCCGGGTTCGATCTGCGGCTTGGACATTTTTCACCTTGTTGGTTCTATGCTTAGTATGCAAGTGATAATTCACGTATTAAATATTCAACTTCAGATTCGGTTATACGCTATATTGAATAAATTTGACTCGAACTACATTTGCAATAGACAAGTTCTGTTATATTACCTTACCGACATGGAAGTTTCCTGCTTTTCTGTTAAAAAATTAGAAGACGCCATAATGACTTATGCATCATTAGAAAAAAAAAGGCAATGTTTTTCATTAGTTATTTGATAATTGTCGACTCATGAAATATCATATTTATTTCACAGAAACTATTCACTACGAAAGAACTACTAAGCTACCCTTTCAAATTATGATAACTACCATGCTCTTAAAGAAAATTTACAATACTAAACGAACTATATATGAGGAGCCCAGAAGCCAAGGGGTATAAGTGACAAAATTGAAAAAAAAACAGTTAAGTGCACAGGCTATCTGGAAATATGTCTATTTATTTGTAGGTAAAGAGTTAAGAGTGATTTTTTCATTATGTACTGAGTTATAGGGGTCAGTTACTTAACCTCTTCCCCAAAACTGTGAAACGTGTGGAGGCCAAGGGTTATAAGTACAGTTGTGTCCAGGGCCCGACTTAGAGAGTGGGGGGCCTTGAGGCAAACATTATTAGGGGGGCCCCCTTCTATCTTAAAATTTTTCATAAATTATACTGAAGTGACTAAAACTAAAATTCATATTGGTATGTGTATATAAATTTCAAGTACTATTCACATTGATATATATAATAGCAGAAGAAAGATAACTTTAAGAAACTATAGAACACAATTTTTTTCAGTTTCAGAAGTATAAGAATAAATGTGAGACTTTAAGAGGGCATGCGGCACAGAAACAGAGGGGGTAGGAAAAAAAAGCTCCTTAAAACTGAAAAAAAAAAAGAATTTTGGTCACTTTTGGCCATTTTTTATCATTTGACACTCTTTTAACGAAAAACTTATAGATTCATTATAAAATTCTTGGGGAGCCCCCTCAAGCCGGGGGGCCCGGGGCAATTGCCCCGCATGTCCCTGCATTAGTCAGGCTCTGGTTGTGTCCGTTAACGTCTATATAGCAGAAGCGCGACCAACGACATACAAAGCAATTTGCTTTTTTATGCATTAAATAAATGCATTTTAACTGTTATCAAGTAAGAAAAATCATGCGTTAAGCATGGATTATGAAACACTTTCCAACACTCCCTGAAATCTTTAAAAATTTTTGCTATTTAGGGTAATAAAGTATTACTATGCATTTCCAAATATGCATTCTGATACTTTTGAGCAGCTCTATGTTTCATTGGTCGGTTGATATATACTGTATAACGGGGAAAATTAGTTTAGCAAGAATACACATAATAGTTTGAAATTTCTCTTTCAGCAGTTTATACTAATAGATGGAAGCATACTTGTACACTTTTGTTTATTCTGTAGTTAATCTTGAACCTTTATTATACGCCAGTATTTAGCTGAAATTTACTTCAAACTAAAACACACTTAAGACTTCTGAAATCACATTGTCAGAAATTATCATCCATCGATGACCATGTATAAAATTTTGTGTGTGATCCTATATATCATTTTATCTATATTTTACAAGCATTTCTTGGTAAACTGAATGCAATTCAGCATAGAAATATATAACTTATTTAAAAGCAATCTTTAAGCTCATATTATGTAACCTTTACGAGTATTTTTGTGTAACCCTGTATATGAACTATAGCATTTATACAAGTCATATAACATGTATAAATTTAGTGAAACTTAAAAGTGCAATTCATAATTAAAATGGCATTTCGTCCATCCATCAATCATCATTGATAATATATACAGTACTTCGGATAGAATATACTATTTAAAATATTTTTTGTGTCCCTGTAAATACTGTGTACTTCGTATTATGGGCAAAATAATTTATATTAAGCCTCAGCGATATATATGAATTTTATTATACATGTCGCAAACAATTCCTCTTTATCATTAGGTAATGTAAATCTTTTGTATGGTCCTGTAAATAAATAATAACTATCCTTTTCACCTCAGATTTTATAGAATGTTTCTTTTGGTGTAATTCGTAAATACATATAAATTTTAATATGTGACAAGGTGTAACATCTTTCAAATCCATTTAAAACGATTTTTCCCATAAACTGTAATGTAATGGAAAACTTTTGATTGTCCCTATAAATAAACTAATCGTGTTAGAAACTTCATTTGCAATAGGTTTGTGTTTAGGTAAACATGAATAATTCCCAAAAATTTATAGGCAATCCGAATATATTTACGAGAGTTAGGGCACGGGCAGACAGACAGACAAATTAAAATCATATTCACTTTTCAATTTTGTTGGAAAGAGTTAAAAAATATAAAATTTCAATATTTCAAAATTTTAAATAAAATTTTTAAACTTACATTAGAACAAAGATTTTTCTTTCATTCATTTATATCAACATCGTTCATATTTTTTTTTTCGTAAATTCATTTTTTATTTCATAATTTTTCCTTCTTTAGAATTTATATTAAAACAAAATTTTGTCCTTTCATTTATTTATATAAACATTGTTCTTAATTTTTTCATAAATACAATTTTTTATTTCATATTTTTTCATTTCTTGTGCTCATTCGGCACTTGTACCTTTTAGTTTCCAAGCACTTTTCATTACTGCTTGGAAGCCAAGGAGTACAAGTGCCGAATGACGATAAACATTGCTTAGTTATAAATAAAAAGAAAAATTGTATTCCATTTTTTTTAAAACGGTTATTGAAATAAGAGTTCAAAGATCACTAAGAAGTAAGCAAAAGTTTCATAGCTCAATTCGTTGAATTACAATTGATTTTTAACTTTGAACTCAATTTACTCGAAATCTAAATTTTGTCACTTGTACCCCTTGGCTTCTGGACTCCTCATATATTATATGATATATATTAAAATAAATTATTCACTTAAAAAGTTAACAAGAAATGACTTATTTAATTTTAAACTAGTTAAGGGAGTTTGGCATGCAAAATTACAAATTCCCAATGCCAGATTAATAATAATAATAATAATAATATTTTTATTTAGTTTAAAAGACTAAAACAATGAGTGAGATGTTCTTTGAAAAGTGAATACATCATATTGATTTGATTAAAATATTTACTTCTTGTCATATTAATTTTTAAAGTAAAACACAATAACCATACATGGCCGCTTTAAAAATGTGTTATAGTATTAAAATTCAAGTCGGAAATTATATGTCAAATGAGATTATAAGAGGTGCATGATTGCATAACAAATGACGTGCGTTCGTACTAATAACGAAATTAAAAAAATATTCAGACCTTGGTGTAATACAAGCGGTGGAGTGCGTTGCAACAAAATGCAGCAGATTTTTAACAGTGTTGCACAAACTACAACACCGCTAAAAATCTGTACCATTTTCTGCAGCGTCACTCCACCGCTTTTACAGAAAACGGCCAATTCACCGTGCTATGGAGCATTCTCATTGGTCAGAAGAGAGATATTCTATAAAAGTAGTGGAGTGACGTTGCAGTAAATGCTGCAGATTTTTAACAGTGAAGTCAATTAAAATCAATTTTCAGATTCGTTAAAATCGTCTGCTTTTGGCGAGGAAATGCACTGCTCGCCAAATCCCGCGTCGCTTTCAGCTTTTCACGCCAATTATTCCAAACTATTTTATTTTTTTTACATATCTAATAATGTAATTCCGCCGCTAATTTTCACTGATCCTTTATTACCTACATGAATAGTTTATTTCGTATTTTTTTCAAAAAATTCTGAGTATGCCCCCAATGGAGACCTTCCTTGTTAGAATGGGTACATTTTTACTTTTTAAGTACGGAGCCCAAAAAATTACGAAAAAACACTAGACAGTACAGTAGCTACAAACATAGCATCTTACGTACAGTAAAAATGCCATTTTAAATATACATGTTTCACAATCTGGTAAAATGCTGGCATGCTCCCCGTAAAACCAAAGAAATAAAAAAAACACTTTCTTTTAAGTTTAATTTGATTTTCCCCCCATAAATTAAACATTAAAAGCCGATTCCATGGAGAATGACAAATTTTTCTTTATACGTGGGTGAATTCGAATTTTAAAAAACTAGATAAAAAATATCATACCAGAATAAATTTGTATGATTAATTGTTCAGTTGGTTACTTTTGAGAAATTCACCTTACCTTATAGTCTTCCAACTTGATATTTAATTAATGCTAGAAAATTCATCCTATGTAGCCGCATGTTAATCCTCATTACTGGCCGTCCATCAAGACGTACATTTGCTAATTATTATTTTAAGGATCAAGTTACTGGTGAAGGTATACACAATAATGATTTGTTGTAATCGACTTCAGTGAACTAATGTTGTTATATCCAACAAATAACGTTGCAGTAAATTAGAATTATGACTTATATTTTGTTACATTAATGCGGTGTTTTCAGAATATCTCCAACTATCGTGTTATTTTTTTTTAATCTTCTGCTAAAAAGTACTTTTTAAAACCCTAGCATCCTAACCGTGTTTTTCCGTCACATAATATTTTAATTCAAAGGCTGATTTAACACAAGATTGACATTAATGTTATTATTGTTTTAATTGTATAAGATAAAAAGATATGTAAAGTTATCAAATACGAATCTTCATATCAATACTTTTCACAGTTATTATTTTATGAATCACGAATGAAAAAATCTGCAGGACGCTTAAAGGATTACAGAGTATCTTTAAAAAAATCTAGTAAGTATATTTAGGACATTAATAGTGATGCCATGTAAATAAAACTGACTAAAATGTACTTAAAAGTAGGAAATAATACTTTGTTCCATCTGAATAAAATGAAAAAATTACTCTGTCATTAATAACTTCCATAAATTTAACATTTTATCAGATGTGCACATTAATGAACAAAAATCAAGGCAACATTATGCACGATTGTGATAAAGCAAATACAATGAGAGTTTTTGCTTTCATGAAAGGATAGTAAAACAGTTGCAGCAAGTAATATGCCTTATTGATAAAACTTTCTGCACTTTTCTTAGTTCATTAATGTGTATGCGTAATAAAATATAATGAAGGATTAGAGATTTTTTTTTATATTATTAATTGATTAGGAAAAAAATCTAGCTTTTATTGTGTTTTAGCTGAAAAAAAAAATCAGTTTTATTTTTAAATTTATATTATTATTTTATTTCTAACTTGTTGAAATTTCTGAAGAGTTTGAAACATGCAATGAAAAACTGCCACTGTGATGTACACGTATATGAAAAAGTGAACTGTATGAGATCTATCTTCATTCCTTAATATATGTCAAAAATTTTACTTAATTACTCATTCTTATATGAGAGGAAAATTAAGTGCCATAAACTAAATAAAAAATATCACACAATATTGGATTCATATGTTTCGATATTCAATTAGCCTACCTTCGGCAAATTCGCTGAAAGCATAGTCTTTTGTCTCCCAACTTAGGATTTAACTAATGCTGCAGAATTCTCTGCCGATGACCACTTGTTAATCTTCGTTACTGGCTGTTCATCAAGAACGATAATGTGCTAAATATCGTCGACGGATCAAATTACTAGGATGAAGGTAGATAACATAAAATCCCATCGTATCGTCCAATGAGTTAATGTTCGAGTTAAGGTATTCAATAAATGGTGTATGATCTGTAATGAGACAGGATTTTCAAAGTCTAGCTTTTTTCTGAAAAGAAGCATTTTTACTTAATTTTTTTCTTGCGAGTTTTAGTAAGTGTATTAAAAAAATCAAGAAGTGATTTTAATTTACATGTTCTTGAAATTTTCAGATATTATTCTTTTAATACCAATTCACATGTACTTTTAAAAATTTATTAATGTAAATAGGATATGAATACGATTACTGTTTAATATTAGGATCAAAATACTTTTTTTTTTTTTTTTTTGTATGAAAATGTTTTTCATATTTGTACATCTCCAAATCTCATGAAGGACATATGTGAAAGGATAAGGTTAGAAAAATTTATGGTAATAAATGTTTCAAAACTAATGGATATACAGGGTGATTATAATTAAAGTCCGAGTTTCAAAACGCTCTAAAAAGCGAACCACTCGTTAGAATGGCGTCAAAATTTAACAGCATATCATTGAAGAAGGGGGAAAGAACATGATCCAAAAAAAAGTTCCAAATTTGAGGGACAGATGGCGCTGTAAGCGTCAGTATATGTAAATTAAAATACCTGGCATGCGCACGACAATTTCAGGTGTTATAAAAGCGTTGGGTAAACGGCGTTTCCTCATTTCGCTTCTCAGACGTTGGCCATGGGTGTCTCAATGAAGGATCGTGCTCTGCTTGTAAAGCTTTATTACAAGAACGGTGATTCTGCTATTCTGCACCAGTGGCTCTGCAGAAGTTCAGGACTCTCAAGGGTATGAAAAAAAGGCGCTGGACCGATGACTGTCAGAGGTCTGGTGAAAATGATGCAAAAATTCGAAAATACAGGTTCGTTTGATGTGCAGTCTGGTAGAGGAAGGAAAAGATGTGATTCGGCGGTAGTTGAAGAAGTGGCCACAGCAGTTCAGGAAGAGTCTAGCGGTGGTGAGCAACCATGCAGTGCACGGAGAATTGCCCGAACATTGAACAGGCCTGTGAGCACGGTACATAACATTCTACGAAACATCCTGCAATGCTATCCGTATAAAATTTGCCATGTGCAGGAGTTGTTCCCTTCTGACTTGCCAGCAAGAGAGCGTTTTGCTTTGGAATTTCTCGCTCGAATGGAAGTGGACAATGATTGGCTGTGGAAAATTCTGTGGACAGACGAAGCCCATTTCCACCTGACGGGATATGTCAATACACAGAATTGCCGAATATGGGCAACAGAAAATCCACTCGCAACGAACCCAGTACCACTTCATCCTGCAAAGGTCACTGTGTGGTGAGGATTTACGGCATCATTTATCATAGGGCCGTATTTTTTCGAGGAGACGGGTGCTTTAGGTCCTGTTACCGTTACCGTCAATGGTCAGCGCTATGAGTCTCTTTTGCGTAATGACGTCATTCCAGCTCTGCAACAGCGTGAATGTCTGGATAGTATCATTTTTATGCAAGATGGCGCTCTTCCGCACATTGCAAATCGAGTGAAGCAGTTGTTGAGGCGGCATTTCGGAAGTGCTAGAATTATCAGTCGTCATTTCCCTACAGCCTGGCCGGCCCGATCACCTGATCTTAATCCGTGTGATTTCTGGCTGTGGGGTTATCTGAACGATATTGTGTTCAGTACTCCGATTGCCAACGTAGCTGAATTAAAGACACGCATTGCGCAACACATTCTGAACTTGACCCCGGATACACTTCGATCGGTTTTGGAACATGCCGTTTCCCGTTTTAATCTTATTGCACACAATGGTGGGCAGCATATTGAACATGTTTTGCGCCAGTCTCGCCAAACTTAAAAACCGATTGGATGGATGCTTTTTATGCGGTTTTTGGCCTCAGGACAATTAAAAACCGGTTAGATGGATGCATTTTATGCGATTTTTGGCCTCAGGACAATTAAAAACCGGTTAGATGGATGCTTTTTATGCGGTTTTTGGCCTCAGGACAATTAAAAATCGATTGGAGGGATGCTTTTTATGCGGTTTTTGGCCTCAGGACAATTAAAAATCGATTTTTCCCATCCGATGTGGTACGACCTTGCCGTGGTGGACGGGCTTACGTAACTAACAGTATCACACGCGTACAGTCATGCACACTGAACAATACAGTTGGTTTATATCGTGTAACTTACGCCTTAACCGTTGTTTTACGATTTGTCCTTTGTAGTCGAAATTATGACGCTTACCACGCCATCTGTCGCTAAAATTTGGAACCTTTTTTTGGTTCATGTCCTTTCCCCCCTCTTCAATAATACGCTGTTAAATTTTGACGCCATTCTAAAGAGTGGTTCTCTTTTTAGAGCGTTTTGAAACTCGGACTTTAATTATAATCACCCTGTATATATAATTATCACAATTTAGTATTTATATAGGTGTTACGTTAGGAGATGCAAAGTAGCTCAAAAAACGAATTTGATTTTAATGGTACAAAATAAATGACATTTTAGTTTTATAATTTAAAAACTTTTCAGCTTTACGGGATTAACACTACTATTTTTTCTTGGGAGGAGGGGGGGGATTAGGTTCGGATTAAGTTGGCTCTAAACGTTTTGAGTTCGTGTCTACTTCGAATTAGGTTTTCAAACTTTTGGGATGATCCGTTTTTTCAAAAGAAAGTCGATTATTTTTCAAACGAATATATATATATATACATATTTGAATGTTAATGAGTATATATATATATTCATTTTTGTATAAAAACGAAAAAAATGGCATTTGAAAATTATTGTTAATTATTTCTCCATAACTGTATTTTAAAAAAAAATGAATTATTTTGTTGTTTCATCTCGGGTTTCGCGTTGAATTTTTTTTCTTTTCGATTTTGACTCTGATTTTGACTCTGATTTTTAGTTGACTTTAAGCAGAGATTTCTGGCTCGTTTCGGTTATCCTGACCAATACAAGACTCCGCAGCATAGGCGTAGCGTGACCAAAACTTTTGGGGGGGCACCAGTGAAGTAAAAACTGCGCCCCTTGGCAAATTTTCAATTTGGCGCCCCCCCCCCTAGCCCCAAAAAAGTAATAAAAAATCGTTTTCTTTCGGTAGGCGTCATATGTATATGTAAATAATTATTTAGCGTTTATTTTGGAACTTTAAAAGGTTTAATTTTAATTAAGAGATTCAGGTACATGTGATGACCGTCTCTTTAGCATGTCCTTCCAGTGGAACATGCTAGAGGTCTACATTTACAGGAATTTCCAGGCACGGGCTCAGCACGGCCCGGCGTGGGTATTTATTAAAAGCTTCACCCGAGACCGGCTCGTTTATATTTTCACAGTTTAGGACCAGGTCCTGCTCGTACAAAAAATCAGTGAAAAAACGTAAGTATTAATTGGATAATTTTACAGTATACTTTAAATTGCTGTGTGTTCACAAAATACTCTGAAAATAGTCAATAGCAGCATTAATAATTGCTTAGACATTTAAGACTTTTCAATATTCAAATAAAGATTCATAAAACTTGATGTAGGTTAGAATTTTAAAAAAAGTTGGTTAAAAAAAAAAAAAAAAAGAAAAAAAAAAAAAGAAAAAGAAAAAAAAATCCAATCCTAACCTTTGAAACTATAAAAAAAGTAGATTTTGAAATACGAGGGTTATCGAAAAACGATTTTTCCACAGAATCAAAAAAGAGACAAAACATAACTACCCAGACTGGATCCTGTTGAAGTACTGGTTGCCCCCAGCGTGGTATCGCTCTAAATAGCGCGAAAAAGATTCTCAATGCAGGAAACCACCTTGAAACACCTGTTTATCTGGAAACTGTGCGCCAGGTGGGTGCCTAACCAACTTGCACCTTAACACAAAAACAAACGTGGGAAAGCAGCATTGATGTTTCTGTAGCGATATCACGATGAAGGAAATGAATATCTCAACAAGATTTTAACGGTTGATGAGACGTGAGTTGACAACTGTAACAAGTTTCTGCCTCCATTCCCAGGTGGCAGACTTGTATGACACTGGACTCAAAAACTTATCCCACGTTGTGACAAGCGTTTTAATTCCGTTGGTTCTAATGTGGATTTGTTGTTAAAACATAGCTGTATCTTTTGTAATAGTTCTTTTTGGGTAATTATATTTTGTTTCTTTCTAGCCACGGAAAAATTATTTTATGGATGACCCCCGAATTTTTCAGTAAATTATTATTCTGATCCAATTTATCTATTTTCTGATACATTTCTGAATTCATTTCTTTTCGAAAACACATAAAATTGGCAGACGTTCTTATTCAGAAACTGCGTAATCGCATGGAATTTTCCATTTTTCGTAAAACACAAAAAATCTTTAAAAAAATACTGCCAAAGTTGTCATTTTGAATCGAAATTCAAGACGCAATCGTACTAGGGAGAAGAAAAACTTGTCATCAAGTGATTAGAATAGGTTATTAAATCAAAAAGTTATTTATTTATTTTAAAAAATGGAAAATGCTAATCGATTACAAATTACTTCAATCATCAGCCTGTTAATTTTACGCCTTTATAAAGGAAAATGAGTCAGAAAGTGTGTCAAATTTCACGTTGTTGAGCTGGGAATTTGAGAGTAACCTTAAGTTGTACTTACAAAAATTATATTAATATGCGTTCATTATCGCTAATAACATTTTTACAGAGCATATTCCTTGCCCATTACATCCTGAGAAAAATTAAACCTAGTTTTGTCCCGTCTCGACTGTGTAAAAAAATGCAAGCCTGATCTTAGCCCGGTACAAGCCTGCTGAAAAAAATTAAGCCCTGATTCAGATGCCATATAACTGTCCGATGCCGATCTATATGCTGGACACTTCATACAATTATTTATTGATATTATCAAACTATCATCGGCTCGTGACGCACAATTATACATATTCTTGCGAAAG
The DNA here is from genome assembly GCA_964019185.1 of Maratus speculifer. Classification (NCBI taxonomy): domain Eukaryota; kingdom Metazoa; phylum Arthropoda; class Arachnida; order Araneae; family Salticidae; genus Maratus; species Maratus speculifer. Next base: position 135,533,714 of record OZ025291.1, read on the forward strand.
TCAGATTCATCGGCCCAGTAGAGATCTTTATATCGGGCCAGTAGGCCTGCTTAATTTTTTTATCGATCCGGAACGGCAGGTTCGTTCAATTTTTTTGCTGGCCCGGTCCTTTACATTTGTTTAGAGGCCCGATTAATCTATTAATTTTCTTCAAAACATAATTACTTGCCCCACTGTAAACAACTAGATCCAGTTTCGCTCTGACTCGACTATGCTGAAAAAAAAAAAAAAAAAAAAAAAAAAAAAAAACATATAATGTATACATAAGACTCAGTCCAGCACGACTCTGCTTATGAAATTGAGTTTGTGCTCAGATACGATATGATTGTCCAATTATATGATCTCTAATCTGGGCATATTATAATTTCTATAGTGATTTTGTCAAACTAGTATCGGTTCGTAAAATGCATTTATAATTGTTATTCTCGCGAAAGTTCATAACCAATTAAAATTGTCCATATTTTATCTGTTTCGCTTAAATTTTTACGTAGAGCCGTGAATGAATGAATAAATGTGAAATGAATGAATAAATAAAATGAATAAAACTAGTCGTTGGGGGCCGCCGTAATACTTACCCATCATGGATATGCATAATATAATATATGAAAATAAAACATGTATGAAATATTTATAAAATGCATTGCAATTTCAAAACAAAATTTAATCGTATATTTAAATTTTTTTTAATATACATAGTAATGCTCTATTAAATATAATGCAAAACGTATACGTGCCGCAAAAAGACTTAAGAATCCTTGTTTATCCTCGCCAGCAAAATTTTACTGTAAAATTTACCTTATTTAATTGGAGCATTTTCCTGATTTAATAATGCACAAATTTCTGTTTAAAAAAATTGTTGACAAACATTAAAAATTTCGTAAAAGGCTCCCGTCGCGAAGGAGTTAATGAATTGATGATGAACCAATTTCGACAAATTATAAAAAACGACAAGCTTCTCAAGTAGTACCGAATTGTGTAACCGAAACATCCTTATAACTCCAAAAATAATAATCATACTAACTAACAGTTTACTGCGTCGGATTAAGGGTCTCATTTTCAATTAAAATATATCTTTGAATTGAAATTGAAATACAGGGTCATGAGAAACCGAAGAATGTGGGAAATAAGGTTACAAATATCTCGGCAACTAGTAATCCGATCGATTTCATTCTTTATGCAAAATTTGTGTTGTTTTATTGCTTTTTACATCCACTCATTAAAATAAAAAATTTCGAAAAACTTCATATACCTTTCATCAGAACAAATTTTTCGAGAGTCCGAAAAAAATAGTTCCGAATAATCGAGGTTATTGATATTAAATAGGCTTCGTTCCATCCTTACATACTAAGAACATACAAAGTTTCAAGTCTCTATCTCAATTTGTTCGGGAGATAGAGCATTTACAAACACACAGACGGACGGCATTTTTTTTTTTCTGGAAATAAAACTGTTTTTCTGAATCTGCAGTAAATAAAATGTGTAAATCCGTCAAAAAAATTTTTTTTTCGATTTTCAAAACGATTGCAAAATTTACCCTATGCTTCGTATAATGGGTAAATAATACCCCCCAAAAAAAGTCAATTTTGATTTTAAAATATAATTTTTAATTTAAAAATTTTAAATATTAATCATGTTTGAAGATGGATATATTTTCTAAAAAATGTAATTCTTTTTAAAGTTTTTAAAAAGTTTTAAATTTTACAGAAAAAAAATTAAATCATCTTTGTAATTTACAAAAATATTTATTTTTGAAAACATATCTTTTAAAAGAAAAAATAGTATTTTTCATATTCTTTGCTACAAGATTCATTGAAAATATGGACTGGAAATGAAAAAAAAAAAAAAAAAAAAAAAACCTAATAATAATAAGATGAATAATAACAATAATAAATCCTGAAGACAGTTGAATATATTATTGAAAATCATGGTGAAAATTTTCAGGACTTTTCAAGATTCAAATCTTCATTGTATTATATATACTAATGAAAAAGAATTTGTAAATATATAAAGAAAATATATGTTGCCAAACGCAGAAAATAAAAAAAAAATTACACAGACATTTAAGCTGATTCTCGAAAAGATTTTTTTTTTCCTTGCATAACAACAAAAAATTTCCTGACATATTCTCTGACTAAATTTTAAACTTAAAAGCATGCCAACTGCAATCGTGATTATTGAAGAGATTTATGATCAAATGTTTTTATTTCTATTTTCCGATAAACGAATTAAATCTTAAGGAAGGTTACTGTCTCAAGGAGGTAATTTTTTTGCCTCACTCTCACTATCACCGCCCGAAAATTCAATTCGAAATGCCAAATTGACAACTCTTCTAAAAGTATTTCTGAGTTTATCGAAAAGTGGAAAATACTATTCAGTTATAAAATTGAAAATAAGAGCACCTGTTAGGATAAACAAAATGTGTGAAAAAATGCAGTTTGGATCAGAGAATTACATTGAAAAAAAAATTCTTACTATATTTTGCAATGATAAACATTTTAGTTTGTAGGTTTTTTTAAAATAAAATCAATAATAAAGTATTACCAACTTAACAAAAGTTATTTTTGGGCTTCTTACAAAATAATAAGGTAATCATGAGTTGTATTTTATGTTATTTCATATTTTTGCTTCATGCGCTATTTATAAAATGATATTTTGTGCCAGTGGGAAACAGTGTTCTCGGATTTTACACCGCCCCCCCCCAAGAAAATCATAGAAAAAAATTTCTTTAGATTCCCAAAATATTGACCTAATGCATTTTGAATGGTTAATACTGACACTGTAACATATAACAATACAAAAGTTTTTTTTTTTTTTTTTTTTTTTTTTTTTTTTTTTTAAATAAGCGAAATACATTTAATTTTGCAGTTTGCTGGATAGATATAAATGCACTCTTTATAACTGGTTAAAATTTTACATATTCTATCCAAACATTTCCTAACCGCACCTAAAGTAACTTTGGTACAATTTAATTTACTTAAAATGACAAATCATTGTGATCATACATCAAAAGAAATTCTAGTGATAAGACATCGCGAGCAGGGGCGTAAACCACCCTAATCGCGTAGGGGGGTGTCGCTCAAAAATTTCCGACTCCAAGAAGGAAAATTTCCGAGTACTATGGCTAACATGAAGACTAATATACATATATATATATATATATATATATATATAATTCGCAAGATAATTATGACTTAGTGTATCGAGATAGTCAAATAATCTTATATTATGTTATTATTAGTCTTATATAATATATTTTCCCCATTATTAGGCGATCTCCTGATGGAATACAATAACCGTTCCACCCAAGGAGGACACGAGTCGTGCATAATACGAATAAGCAGTCAAAGGGCTTTCCAGCAATATATAACATGAAAGGTATCGGCTAAAATCAGAAAAGTGGTTGCCCATGAGGGCAAATTAGGAATCCAACGATATATCACAAGAGAGATGTATTCCAAATTTAGGAAATTGTCCTCCCTCCCAGAATAGACCCTACCCCTAACTATAAAATTTTCATATATTATAAGTAATATTTATCGGAGGGCTCCCCCTTCCCCCCCCCCAAAAAACAAAAAAAAAAAAAATCGGTCTAAAATGATAAAACGTTACAATTTCAAAAAAGATCGAAAATTGTCCCCAATAGAGGATAAGAAAGGGCGGGGGGAGAGGGAGAAAGAGTGATTTGAGGGCTTTCCTATGATATGGCCAAAAAAGTATGGAATTTTTCCACCCCCATTTAAACTCCTCGGGGGTGGAAATTTTAAAATATCGCCGAAACACGTATTTAATTAGTTTTTAAAAATTTTATTTTCAGTTGTTTCACGTTCTTATTTGAAAAGACTGTTGAGATGTGCCAAATGTTCTAAATTTTTCGACTCCCCCCTTTTAACCCCTTATGTTGAGATTTCAAAAATCACTGGATTATGTGTTTAATAATTTTTATAGTAGATTTATTTTCTGGAATTTTACGCTCCTACCTTAAATGTTTGCTGAGATATGGCAATTTGTTCCAGAATTTTTTACCTCCCCCCGCTTGTCCCTCTTAAGGGGGGTAATTTCAAAATTTCCATCTTAGTGAATGCTTACATCATAAGAAGTACTTTCTCTCCAATTTTCATGGTTCTAGATTCAGTAGTTTGGGATGTGCGTTGATTATCACTCTGTCAGGACAAACTATTTTATATATTTATAGCTATCTCTAGTATTAGATAAAATATATAATTAGATACATCATATAAATATATTAGATGCAATATATAGATAAATAACAAATAAATTATTAAAGCAGAGTATGTAAATTTTTAGGAGCGAATTCAAAGGGTTTTCAAATTATACTCAAATTTTTTAATAAATAAGGCAATTGTACATAGTTTTTCTGACTCCTAGAGAAAACATGCGCAAAATACCAAACAAATAAACGAAATACATAAGCCAAAAGTAAAATTCTGGTTCCTTTTTCATCTACCCCCCCCCCCCCCCCCCCCCACACACACACACACAGGCACATCAGGCACAAAAAATGTACCAGTAAAGTTGAAATGCCTTTTTAAAATTTCAAATTGCAAAAGAGGTTTAAAGATCTATTTAATCATCAATTTGCTTTAACAGTCAAAAGTTGCGCTGTTTTATCCTCCCCCAAGGCTAAAATTATTTTCAAGTTTCAAATGATTAAATTTTGATTCTTATTCTATACACACACACACAAAAACATCTATCCATAAAATAATAATCAAAATATTGTTATGCAGGGAGACAAAATTATTTTTACTTGTACTATAACAAAGTTTTAAAAATATAGAATATTTTACATACATTGACATTTGAACTTCAAAAAATAAATAAACTTTCTTAGTTGTTGAACCTTGAGATAATAAAAATGAAAAGCCATGTAGGCAAAAATTTATTAAAATACGACACATTACTCTTAAATAATGATGAAATAAAATTGATAAAATATAAAAAGATCTATAATACAATTTTAACTTCGTGTATAATACTAAATACATTGACTTGCAATTGCAAATTGTAAAATGGTTGGCAAAAAAGAAGGCAAATATATTGAAAGAAAAAAAAAATGTAGTTAAAAATGATAATAATTTCATGAAATTTAAATAACAACTAGCTTGTCATCTCCAGTTTGTAACAAAAATTGCAAATAGTTAGGGAATTGCGATACTAACTGTAAAAACATTTATATATATCGAATAACAGTACATTTTTACAAGTTATTAAATAAATTATCTGCCCCCTCAAAAAATAAATAAATAAATAAATAATAAAATAAAATAAATAAATAAATAAAATAAAATAATTCATTTTTAAATATGAAAACAATTCAGTTATTTACACATTTTACATATCTAAAATTTTCTGTAATAAAATAGCTAGCTTACTTCAAAGGGATTTTTTAGAGCTCCAACAATGCACAACGGTATATGTATATCGGCTGAAATTTTATCAGCATGCTTTTGCTTATTAAGTGTGTTCCTGTAATCACTATCGAAAATATATTCACATAACCCACATTGTACTTTTTGTCTCTTACATTAGGTGGGGGCATAACTGAAAAAAAAAAAAAAAAAAATATTGAACTAGTAACTATATACCAAAACATTCTCCCATCAACACTTTTTAATTGAATGATTTCGTACTATGAGCCAGAATACTAACGGTTTAAACAAAGAGTTACGCAGGCGCAGTTTGTTTTGTAACTGACACATAGGGCGGGAGATGCTACGTCCAGTCATTTAGGTGCCCAAGCTTTACGTTGAAGAGAAAACAATGTTTTATCTTTCTATTTTTTAGCATTCAGTTAAAATCTCTTTAGCGTTTTTTTTTTTTTTTTTTTTTTTTTTTTTTTTTTTTTAAGTGAAATTGAAATCTGTTTGCTTGGGGAATATTTCAGAGACAAAAAATTGTCAAAAATACGGGATTTTTTAATATAAGTTTTAATTCTTTCTAACGACAAACTTAAAAGCAGCATAACAATTTGGTGTTACAACTCATTTTTCTGACTAAACAAAATGTGATAATAACAGGGCTCCCAAATGGTCCGCCAAGTGAACATCAGAATTTTCTTAGAGAAGTTTTCTTTTTAGATTTTTCTTGCAAATTGTCAAGAAACCCCCTTTGGAAGTTGATTCTTGCGCAAATGTATGATGAAATTTTCTGTTAAAAAATACTGATGTTCAGTTCGCGGACCATTTGGGAGCCCTGTAATAATAATAAAAATATTAAAAAAATTTAATATAATTGACTGAGGAAAAAGCTAACGAAAGTATTACTTCTGAGAGAAATAAACTCGTATAGGCTGTAAAATATCCAGATTATTTCGAGATGAAAATTCAAAGTATTTGGGTATTTTCAAATTTCATTCTGTATCATTATAAATTTCTTAAACAATCTTTTAAATTAATCAAAAATTATGTAAAAAAGTAAGTATAAACAATTTCGCCTTTATTATTATTATTTTTTTTAATAAAATAAAAAGAAAACACAAATTTAGATAGTAGGAAAAAATGAGACTATAATTATTTTCAATTAAAGGTAAAATTTGAATAGAATGGAAAATATCCAGATTTTGATATGAAAAAATACCAAATATTTGTATTTCTATAAATGAATTTTCATCGTATACCACCTAAATTCCGTGATACATATTTCTAATTAAATTTAAAGTTTAGATTAAAAAAATAGAAGTTTCTTCACTTCGATCAGTATATCTTAAAATTTCGAGATTAAACTAAAAACTTTCCAACAGTAAAAAAAAAAAAATACAAGTAGATTTCGATATATCCATATCCAAGTCAAAAGACACAGAAAAAAAAAAAAAAAAAAAAAAAAATCGGAATATCAAGGTTTTACTCAAATATCACTGTTATAATTAACGGTATAACTTTTAACATTACTAGAAAATGCACAAAAATATATATATATATTTTTTTTCGTCATATCGAAGTTTCCGAGAACACAATATTTGACAAATCAACATTTTTCTGAATAGTTTTATCAGAAAAATAAAATCCTATATATTAATAAGTTATATTAATTAATTACTAAATTAAAGTAAATCGTAAATTAGCAATTATTTAAATTAATTAATAATAGTTCGGCTAGGAATATTTTTTTTTTCTTCATCCTAAATTGGTTTTTTTTTTTTTTTCTTATTTTTCTTATCAGAAACTGCAAGCGGAAATAAATCCGACTGAGAATAAAATTTTATAGGTTTTCTTCGATCTAACTTGTTTTTCTTATTTAATTAAAAACTACAAAAATATTTCTCCATAAATATTTATAGATTAATACCCTTTTTTTTTCGGCTAAATTTACTTTTTTCCGATCGAACAAGAATTTTTCCGACTGACTTTTCCTTTTTTCCAATTTATAAATCGTTATAGGTTAATACATAATACTATTTTTTCCGACTAAAGATGCCTTTACCGGTGGAACAGAAAACATCTAATTGATATTTTCGTTTTTCCAATTTATAATTTTTTTTTTATAGGTAAATGCCATTTTTTCCGATGAAATAAAAAATTTTCCGATTTAAAAATTTACAAGTATTTATAGGTTAATACGTAATACTATTTTTTCCGACTAAACATACCTTTCCGGATTGAAACGGAAAATTTTCCGAATGATAATTTCGTTTTTCTAATTTATAAGTTTTTATAGGCTAATACCATTTTTTCCGATCGAACAAGAATTTTTCCGATTGACTTATTCGTTTTTCCAATTTATAAATTTTTATAGGATAATACTATTTTTTCCGACTAAAGATGCCTTTTCCGATAGAACGGGAAATTTTCCCAATGATACTTTCGTTTTTCCAATTTATAAGTTTTTATAGGTTAATACCATTTTTTCCGATTAAACAAGAATTCCGACTGATTTTTCCTTTTTCCAATTTGTAAGTTTTTGCGTAATACTATTTTTTCCGACTAAATACGCTTTTTCGGATGGAACGGGAAAATTTCCGAATGATTTTCCAGTTTATAAGTTTTTATAAGTTAAGAACATTTTTTCCGATCAAACAAGAATTTTTCCGACTGATTTTTCCTTTTTCCAATTTGTAAGTCTTTATAGGATAATACGTGTAATACTATTTTTTCCGACTAAACACGCCTTTTCCGATGGAACGGGAAATTTTCCGAATGATTTTCCAGTTTATAAGATTTTATTGGTTAATACCATTTTTTCCGACTAAACATACTTTTTCCGAAAGATCTGGGAATTTTCCGACTGATTTCTCCTAGGGGGGGTGTTGCATCCCCCCAAACCCCCCCGGGATTTACGGCCCTGATCGCGAGATAAAAAAATAATTAAGTATAACCGTAGCTCTAAATAGGTTAATTTTTTAATGTTAATTAAAATAAATACATAAGTTTGCATTGTGATTATTTACAAGGGCCCTATCACTTATAAATTTTTCGCAAAATTTCAATTTAAAATAACTTTGAACCCCCCCCCCCCAAAAAAAAAAAAAAAAAAAAAATGTAACAAATATGCTACAACGAAATTATTCCTAGAAAAGATGACACACATAAACTTATCACTAAATAAAACAGACTGAGATAATGTCTCGATTAATCATATTTATTTACAAGTTATTAATAAAAGAAAACCATCTTTACAAAATTAATTAAATTAAGAAACAAGCAGACTTAAGCTGCACTTTTATACTTCCCCAACATGGAAGATTACTTTGACATTATAATAGTTTCTTTCTATCAACAAGCGAAAAACGTTTTGACACATTTACAAATTCATTTTTTAACAGAAAGATAAAAAAAATTTAATGCCTGACTATGGGAGCGATTTCGAATTGAACTTACTTTTCCATTTTATGATAATTAAATTACTTATCGAGTTATAAGCTATTTCGATGACGTAATCACCCATTTTTCTCCTCCTTTTAGACCGGTTTTTCTGCTTTCACCGGGAAATATGCTCAAAAGTGTCCACTTTGAAGGCTTGTTATGAAAAATCTATTGTGCTTTTTAAAAAAATAGAAGACCGAGTGCAATTAGACAGTTTCTGAATAACAACACCTGCTAGTTTCATGCATTTCCGAACAAAAATAAATTAACGCATGTGTCACAAAGTTGCCCTTTTTGATTTAAGAACACCCTTAATATATAACATACACTGATTTTAATCATTATTTTAGATTTTATCAAATTGATATACAAAATCAATTTACTTATTTTATTCGCTCCTTCATTACATTGATAGCATGAAATTCTGTAAAAATTCTAAGCTTAACTTATATATTTAGTAATTGTTAATAGTTACAGAAGCTAAATTTATGTAGATCCAGGTCGACATCGTGCATTTAGTTTCAAATTCTTTTTTTTTTAATAGTATATATTAAAACAAACAAAATTTTAATTGGCGCCTCTTTTGCCTTTCGTTCTGGTGTCCAAGGCACGTGTCCCCTTAGCAATTCCTAGGGAAATTGGTTGCCGTTTGCAATTATCGTTGAGGGTACAATTTCACACTGAAGAGATTTTTAAGCAAAAGCTAACCTATTTAAATGACAAGAGGCATAGGGATGCATTTGATTTAGTTTTCCTTTCGAATTTTCTGGCTATGAGACATTTTTACCAAATTCCATATATATTTTTGTATGTAAAGACAAGAAAAAATCTTAATTTGACGCCTCCTTCGCCTTTTTTTTTTGGCGTCCGAGACACATTCCCCCCCGCCCCCTCTGCAACCCATAGGGAAATCGCTTGGTTTTTGGCAATTGTCGGTGAGGTACAGTTTCACACAGAAGAGAATTTTTGAGTAGAGACTAACCTATTTAAATGATAGACGGCATAGAGATACTTCAGTTTTATTTTGAATTTTTAAGCTGTGAGACATTTTTATGCAAATTCAATATATATTCTACATATACATTTTTACATGCAAAGACAAACAAAATCTTCATTTGGCGCCCCTTTTGTCTTTTGTTTTGGCGTAGTGGCACATGTCCCCTCTGCAACCCCCAGGGAATTGCTTTGCTTTTGCAATTATCGATGAGGTGCATCTTCACATAAAATAGGACCTATTTTATGTGAAGAGAGACTAAACCTATTTAAATGACAGAAGGCATAGAGATGCTTTGGTACAGTTTTCACTTCGAATTTTATGGTTGTGAGACATTCTTATGCAAATTCCATACATACACATGTTTGTTTGTGAAGACAAACAAAATCTTCATTTGGTGCCCCCTCTGCAAACCCTAGGGGAATCGCTGGGTTTCAGGCTGTGAGACATTCTTATGCAATTTCAATACATATACAATTTTGTATGTAAAGACAAAAAAAAAAAAAATCTTCATTTGGCGCCCCCTCTGCAACCCCTAAGGAAATCACTTGGTTTCAGGCTGTGAGACATTTTTATGCAAACTCCATACATATACATTTTTGTATGTAAAGACAAACAAAATTTTAATTTGGCGCAACCTCTTCAACCCCTAGGGTAATTGCTTGGTTTCAGGCTGTGAGGCATTTTTATGCAAATTCCATACATATACATTTTTGTATGTAAAGACAAACAAAATCTTTATTTGGCGCCCCCTCTGCAAACCCTAGGGAAATCCCTTGGTTTCAGGCTGTGAGACATTTTTATGCAAATTCCATACATATACATTTTTGTATGTAAGACAAACAAAATCTTCATTTGGCGCCCCCTCTGCAAACCATAGGGAAATCGCTTGGTTTCAGGCTGTGAGACATTTTTATGCAAATTCCATACATTTACATTTTTGCATGTAAAGACAAACAAAATCTTCATTTGGCGCCCCCTCTGCAACCCCTAAAGGAATTACTTGGTTTCAGGCTGTAAGACATTTTTATGCAAACTCCATACATATACATTTTTGTATGTAAAGACAAACAAAAGTTTAATTTGGCGCCCCCTCTTCAACCCCTAGGGTAATCGCTTGGTTTCAGGCTGTGAGGCATTTTTATGCAAATTCCATACATATACATTTTTGTATGTAAAGGCAAACAAAATCTTCATTTGGCGCCCCCTCTGCAAACTCTAGGGAAACCGCTTGGTTTCAGGCTGTGAGATATTCTTATGCAAATTCCATACATATACATTTTTGTATGTAAAGACAAACAAAATCTTTATTTGGCGCCCCCTCTGCAAACCCTAGGGAAATCCCTTGGTTTCAGGCTGTGAGACATTTTTATGCAAATTCCATACATATACATTTTTGTATGTAAGACAAACAAAATCTTCATTTGGCGCCCCCTCTGCAAACAATAGGGAAATCGCTTGGTTTCAGGCTGTGAGACATTTTTATGAAAATTCCATACATTTACATTTTTGCATGTAAAGACAAACAAAATCTTCATTTGGCGCCCCCTCTGCAAACCCTAGGGGAATCGCTTGGTTTCAGGCTGTAAGACATTTTAATGCAAACTCCATACATATACATTTTTGTATGTAAAGACAAACAAAAGTTTAATTTGGCGCCCCCTCTTCAACCCCTAGGGTAATCGCTTGGTTTCAGGCTGTGAGGCATTTTTATGCAAATTCCATACATATACATTTTTGTATGTAAAGGCAAACAAAATCTTCATTTGGCGCCCCCTCTGCAAACCCTAGGGGAATCGCTGGGTTTCAGACTGTGAGACATTCTTATGCAAATTCCATACATATACATTTTTGTATGTAAAGACAAACAAATCTTCATATGGCGCCCCTCTGCAAACCCTAGAGAAATCGCTTGGTTTCAGGCTGTTAGACATTCTTATGTAAATTCCATACATATACATTTTTGAATGCAAAGACAAACAAAATCTTCATTTGGCTCCCCCTCTGCAACCCCTAGGTAAATCGTTTGTTTTTTGTCAATGGTCGATGAAGTACAGTTTCACACAGAAGAGTGTTTTTGAGTATAGACTGATTTATTTAATGACAGAATGCATAAAGATACACTTGGTTCAGTTTTGCTTTTGAATTTTCCGTTTGTGAGATCTTTTTATTCAAATTCGATATATATACATAAATTTTTGCATATAAAGACAAAAAAAGCCTTCATTTTGCGCCCCTACGCCTTCTGTTCTGGCGCCCGGGTACAGATGATTGGGGGGGCACGTGCCCCCCCGGGCCCCCCCGACGCTACGCCTATGCTCCGCAGTACAAAAGTAGAACGCGGTTTATCTCTGTGACACAGGTACAGAAATTTGAAAAGAAACCGTGTAACTAAATTCCATACTGTTCACCCTGAGAGTTAAATTCTTACATTAAAACACTTGAATCAAGTTATAAATAAAGTGCACAAGAGTCGTAATAATTAAGCTTTGATCATAGAAATAAAATTATACAGGGTGAGTCATAAATATCGAAACAATAGGCTATCTCCTTAAATATTGCTCTTAGACCCATACTTCCAATTGCAAAAATTCATAAAAAAAGGTGAAATTTTTGATAAGATAAGTTGCAACTCCATGGGGGGTCTATTTGAAAAAATACGAAAATTAACTTTTTATATGGCCCCCATAGGATAAAAATTCCAATTAGGAAAACTTTCCTTATCCAGTCCTGAATAATACACAAAAAGTTGCATCTTCATATCTTCAAAATTCACGGAGTTATAACCGTTTGAATAATTCATCAGGTTTTAAGAGATTAGACACAAATTGAAATGCGCGCAATTCGAAAGACAATGTTACTTTAGCAGTTGTAGGAAACGCGTAAAAAATCAGTTCAGTTAGAATTTTGTTTTTTTTTTTTCTTTTTTGTGATGGTTAGCCATATAAATTGCTAAAAAAATTTAACATAAAAATTAAAAAAAAAATTATAGGGTTAGTACAGGTTTAAATGTAATAGTTAAAAATCGTTATAACTCCAAACATTATTTATCGGATTTCAATTCCTTTCTATTTAATTAAAAATGAAAATCGGATTTTAGTTTTGTTTCGGGGTTTTTGCTTTTCAATATTTATCTTAGAACTATTAAAAATATTTATTTAAAAAGTAATAACTTTTAAAAAATTATATTTTAAAAAGTAAATAATTTTTCATTTTTTTTAAACAAAACTAATGTAAAATAATTAAAAATGACGTGTTTCAAGTTTGTACTTTTTTTCTTTAACAATTCTTAACTTTTAATAATTTAAAGACAAGAAATAGTCGGGAAAAAAAGTCATTATACAGAAAAACGAAATGTTCTGTTTTACTGCCCATCAGTTATTTAAAAGAATGCTTTCCTAAGATGCAGATTAAGTCTTTTTACAAATTTAGCTCTCACAACTTCAAGCTTTTTATCGTCTTAGAGAGGCTGTTAAAAAATCTGTATTCTGAGCTCTGGTCAAATCAGGACCGAGACGTTAATTTTTTCTGAAGACTCGCCTATCCGGGCCTAACGTATTTTTCATACCGGAGATACTTAGGTCTGCACTGGACGAAATTTTAAATCCCGGTCTCCGTATTAAAGTCAAAGCCTCTGAGTGACCTAATACGTGCACGAAATAAGTAAAATTTGGTTCAATCAATATTTTTACAAAAACCACATAAATTTTAATATCGCTTTTATTTTGCAAAAAAGAAAAAAAAATCTTTAAAATTGATTTTTTAAGAATAGTATATTTAAATGCTAAAAAAATTAAACAAAATAAAACCAGAGAAAAAAATTCTGCGTATAACGGAATTCTGTCTAAAACAGAAAATATGTTGATCCATGCAAAATAAATACAATAATACCTGAGAAAAAATAAACTCCATTTAACTAGGAACCTAGGAAGGGCATTTGTCTATTACGTATGTTTTCTTTCCTATGTGATTCCGTCTTAAAAGGTTTTACTGTATAACATTTTTCAAAGTCTCCAACGCACGGGATGTGGATTAGCGATAATAAAATATAAGTGAAACATTTACATATAAACAGAAATTCATTGATAAAATGAATGTATCACAGCCTTTGGCGCTTCTTTAATAATAAAAAGTGTAAATATACAAATTGAAATTCTATATTAAGTATTTTTGGTCAGAACACCTCCACGCATAACAATTTTTAACTATACTGAATTAAAAAACGATCTAGAAATTCACGGCTTAGCCGGCTATGATTTAAGCTTTTTTCCAGGCTGGTCCAGATTATGATTTCAACATTATTTCATGCCGGGCAGAACTTTTTTTCCTATGGGTCGGTTTAGGATCGGATCTATATATTTTGATCTATTCAGACCTCCAGCGCTAACGATGACCATGTTTAGAAAACAAGTTTTGATTTAAATCAATACGCTGCTTTATTATGTCCAAATAACAGGCACGGTCTTAAACCGACATATAATAACGAACAATTTGTGAACGATCCCTTATTTGTCTTGAGAGTGGATGAAAAAGGCATCGTTTACAGGCATGGTAAAGTGGTGTAAGTCACGAATTTTTGAGAATTTTGGATTTTCATATCTTTATCAGGTTTTCAGATACGGAGATGAAATTTTTTTTGTTCAAATTAGGAATGGATAAGGAATAATTTCCTAATTGGAAATTTCGCTCTGCGGGGGCCGTATAAAAATTTAATTTTCGTATTTTTTCATATAGACCCGCCATGGAGTTACAACTTATATTATCAGAAATTTCACCTTTTTTTATGAGTTTTTGCAATTGGAAGTATGGGTCTAGAGGCAATATTTAAGGAGATAGCCTATTGTTTCGATATTTCTTAACTTAAAATGTTAAATTTATATAATCCTTGTTTTCTAATTGTAATCCTTGTTTTATAATTATAAAGTTTGTTTATATGTAGGGACTAATCTCTGGAACTACCGAACCGATTTCAAAAGTAATGGTACCAAAATGATGGTGTTCTTCCCTGTTCAAACATAGATACTGATCTTATGTCGATAGGTGCTGATCTTATGTCGATGCCACTAACCCAGGGAGTACAGGCGCAAAATAGCGATTTTTAAACAATCTTGAGAAATAACGAACCGATTAAAAAAATAAGGATTCAAGATGATGGTGACAGTCCTTGGTTCCAACATTGACTATATTTTATGTTGGCGTCATTACCCCATAGGAAGCAAAAACCTTTCTAATGATGCAACTGTTGTATTACTGAAGGACATAGAAACATAACGTTTGGTTTGTTTGTTATTTATAAGATATAAATGATCTCAAAGAGCGTTTTCCAAAAATACGAAATTTAAAAACGGTGAAAATGGGTGAAAAGTGTTCTAAATTGCAATTTTTAATCCATCTCGGAAGTACGGACCGATTAAAAAATAATGATGTCAAAATGATGGCGATAGCCCTTGCTCCAACATAGGCTACATCTTATGTAGGTGTCACTTCTCAAAAGGGGTTCAGGAGTAAAAAAAGTTAAAAAAAAATGTGACTTTTGCGTTACTGAAAGACCTAGAAACATAAATTTTCGGATGTTAATTACTTATAAAATATAAATAATACCCAAGAACAGTTTCTAAAAAATGTAAAATTTAAAAAGGGTAAAAAATGCGCGAGATGAGATATAAAAACTTTCTAGATTGAATTTTTTAAACAATCTCGGGAAGTAAAGAACCGAATTAAAAAATAATGATGTCAAAATGATGGTGACAGTCTTTTCTTTAACAAAAGCTATATCTTATGTCGACGTCGTTACCCCAAAAAGGGTGCAGAAGCAAACAAACGCTCTAAAATGCGATTTGTGTGTTACTGAAGGGCTTAGAAACATGAAATTTAGAATGGTAGTTACTTATAAGATAAATATGGTCCCCAAAAACATTTCCTAAAAAATTCGAAATTTAAAAGAGGGGAACACTCTAAAAGTGGAAGGAGTGAAAAGCTCACTCTATGGATGAGTGAGAGGCATTTTCACTCTTTTTAGAGTGATTTTTGTAAAAATAAACTCCTTAAGGGTGTATTCGAAAAAACGCTTTTCCACTTTCAGCAGCTTTAAATTTTCCGATACAATTTCAGACATATTTTTAAAAGTAGAATCATGAAACTTGCTGAGGGGATTCTTGAAGGGACGTATGAGGTGCCGAGTAAAGTCTTTTTACGTTCAATTCATTAGAATTTGATTTATAAGCAATTAACTTCTTTGGAAGACCCTTTTTTTCGTTCCCTTATCTCCCATTTCGGAAAAATCGGTTCAAATTGCCGTTTTTGATTGCTTTTTTTGCAATATTTTGTACACTTATCAAAGAATTGACCTTTACGGCACCTTGCGCACTTTTTAAATAAGAGAATATGCGAGTTTCATGTGTTTGAGAGCAAAAGTTAATTTAAAAATAAATCGGAAAACAAGCAGTTTGAATCGAAATACACCCTTAAAAAGTGGAATTTTCCACTATATAGAAAGGAGTGAATTATCTCACTCTATAATCAAGAGTGAGAGAGTCACTCCGTCATCGAGAGTGAGAGATTGCAATGATGAAAGTAAAATACAGCATTATAAACTTTTAAAAATTCCCGTTCAACTTTGAATAAATAAATGGAGTAAAATAATAAAAATCAGCAAAATCTAGTACTTTTTAGCAGCAATGTGCGAAGAGAAAACTGCACCCGGGACAAAGTTTGAATTTGGCGCCCCCCCCCCCCTTCTTCTTTTTGTGACAGATGTTATAAAATTGAAAAGTGTAGAAACAAAAATAAATTCTATTGAATGCATGTTTCACATTTACTTTATAACTTAAAAAGATTTAATTTTAATAACTAAATAATACAAGATAAAATTTCGCTTATATTTTGGGAAGGGTATTTGGAACACAGATCTGGATTAAATGTATATACAGTAAAGTATAACAGTTAGTAACTAATCCCTTTTGCATTCCAAGAAATAAGTTATTTTGAGAATATGTGTTTTTTCTTACAAAAAGCCTATCCCCTTTTTTTAAAAGAAAAGAAGAAACGAATAAGGTTGATTCTATAAATTTTGCGCCCCTCACTTTCTGCGTTCCGGGCAACCGCCCCCTTCGCTCCCCGCTTCACACAGTCGTAATTTTTAGTTTTCAAAACTACATTTCGTAACTTTACTTTGAAAATTACACAACACCGATTTGGTATCAAAACGCATTCTTTTTAAAAGAGATCTTTTTAATAGTGACTCTTAAAAGAGTGACTTATGACGTAGTGAGAGAGTTACGTATGCATTACGTAATCATCAACTAATCAGAAGAGTCTTGTGTTCAAAACTTTCTGCGAGATATGAAATGATCATCGTTCGCCATTTTAGAATCGTCTGTTCTTCAAAACCATCATTCTTTCCCCTTTTAATAGTGAAACTAAATTATACCTAAAAACGCATACTATGAGCGTTGAGATATATTAAGGGAGGCGCAGAGGATATATACTACCATCATGGACGTTCATGGATGGGAATAATATGCTGTTTATTTTCAGAAATAGAGGATATACGGAGCTTCTTTACTCTATTTACCCTCCACTAATCTTCAGATTATCACACTTTATGCATCTTCGGATTATCATACAGATAGCTTTTGAAATTTTAACGGTAAGTTGTATTTAATTATAATCTTTTATTCTGGTACAGTTTGAATGTCACTTTCAGTTATGTAGTTATGTTATATAGGAAACAATCGACCAAGAATTGTTTTCAGCAGCAGTTTTTTTTTTAACTGTGATTTGTGATGTAAAATATCTGCCTACTGCCCTCGCATGAAAACTAACTAAAAGGTCTGATTCAAAGTCCATTCACAGTAAATGTAAACATTAATTTCAATTACTTAAAAGATTGAATCAGTTTCTTCTGTGGAGATTTTTTTTTTCAGTTTTTTACTGTTTTCGGATTATTAACTCTTTAGTTTGGAGTTGAATAATAATATTCGATTATAATGACATAACGAAATGATTTCAGTTTGAAATTTAGCATTATACTACAAAAATATCTTCTTGATCATTACAGTTGGGACTCTTTTCAAAGATATTTTAATAATATTTTAAATTAATATTTAAAATCCTAAATCTTTATACTAATGTTTTCAGATTTAAGATTTGGCAAATTTATAAAATAATAGCAATTTCTTATAATATATGACAATATTTTTGAGAAATTGATAAACCTAATTATTCATTAAATTCATTTACTGTAGGGTGTTGTTGCTTAATATACAATTATAAAAAGTTAATTATATTTTAAATGCTTTTATGATACTTTCCTATAAAACATACGAAATCTTTTTAACTGATGTTTATAAAATTCAATATATTACTGGAATAAAAAATTATAATTAAATATGGCTTATTTTTCTCCGGGAAAAATTTTTGTGGCGAGGGGGGGGGGGTGATTATAGAGTTCCGGCGGCCTATTTGTAATTTTTTACCATTGAAAACAGAAAATCTCAAATTTTTCAAGGAGGGGGCAGCAATAAAATTTAAATTGCACATAAAAAAAAAGCACAAGAAAAGAATAATGATTATTGATTAAGATTTTGGTTTAATACTTGTCTTTATGGGCATTTTAAAACTATCATGTACTTATAGGGCTTCCAATGAAAGTAACACAGGGTATATGTTTGAAATAAAATATTTTAGTTTATTTCTGTAAGTAATATACTTTAATACCTATGTAATTTTAAATAAATTTTTCCTTAAAAATTCAATCAATGTTTACAAACTATAAATTAAATTAATATTGTCACTAATGTATTTTTTTTTTTTACAATGCCCATAAAAAAATATAAACTAACATAAAAAAAAAGAATTCATTTCATAAAAAATGAACACTCACTTTTAGGAAGCAGTGACTATTCACTGCTATGAAAGAGTAACTATTCACTCCTACGAAAGAGTTACTATTGACTCCTACCAGGAGTGAAAAAACGCACTTCTTTAGCAAAAGTGAGTAGTCACTCCTCCGAAAGAGTGATTATTTACTCCTGTTTAGAGTCAATATTCACTTTGCAGGAGTGAGTATTCACTCTTTGGAAGAGTCAACAATTCCACTTTTGCTCAGAGTGAATACTCACTCTAAAGAGGTTGGGCATATTTTGAGTCTGCGATAGAGTGAGTATTCACTACTCCGGAGTGAATGGTCACTCCTTTTTATTTAGAGTGAAAATGAGCGAAAAGTGTCCTAAAAACGTTCTAAATGGCGATTTGTAAACAATCTCAACAAGTATCAAACCGATTCCAAAAGTAAATTTGTGGCGATGTAGCCTGTTAAAAAATAACAAACATAAGCTATTTTTTATGTTCGGCATGCTATCAACAGAGGGTTTCAGTTGCAAAAAATGTTCGAAATGTCTATCTTTTTAAGTTGTAAAAAGGTCAAATAAATAAAATGTAATAAATTAATTCAAAAACTATAAACCAGGGGTTATATTAGATTTGGTTTATGTTGGGCTCAGTAGAGTGAAAAAGATTAAAGACTTCATGCTTGAATCTTGTATTAATTTTACCATTTTTTAAAGAAATAGTAAAAATGTTTTATATAGAAAAATTCTCAGAAAATTTCTTTTAATTATATTAATGGTCAACAACGCCTAGATATGTTTCATATATATTAACACTGTACAAGGATTACTGAAAGAATTATCATAATAGCTAAAAAAGTATGAATTGATATGTACTACTTTGAATTCTAATTTTTTTTTTTTTTTTTTTTTTTTTTTGAATTTGTATACTAATTTTATGAATTAAAAAGTAGTTCATTTTCTGCATTTGTAAGAAGTTATATCAGAAAACTGTGTCTTCACTTGTCTCAAATTAAATCGATGAATCCCTTTGAGGGAAGAAGTCCTACTTAAAAATATATTTACAAGTTAACTTTAAAATAGAAAGAAAACATTAAACCTAATAATACATGCGAAACACATTTAAAGACGAACATTACGGCATATTTAAAATGATTACGAAAAAGTCTCTTCTTTAATACTTTCCAACAAAGTCCCAAAATATTTCGTCTGTCCGCGCTCTAGCTTCCGTAAATAACTTGGATTGCCCTGAAAATTTTCGATATTATTGACGTTTACCCTAGCAGAACTTTATTTCAAATGAAGGTTCTAGCATGATTAGTTTATTTACAGGGACAGTCAAAGGTGTACCGTTATGTTATAGCCTGAGGAGAAAAATCGGAGAAAAATCGTTTCAAATGAATTTTATAGATTTTACACTCGGTCCAATGCATTACAAATTATATGCATTTACGACGTGCACTAAAATATGCTTTCTGTAAAATACGCGGTGAAAAAAATAGCTGTTATTCATTTACAAGGCCACACAAAAGAATTACATTACATAGTGGTAAAGAGGGGAATTGTGTGCGACATATTTTAATTATATTAAATTATTTTATACATACTAAAATTGATATACGTCGTTGAAACTTAACATAAATTATACGATATAACCATATATAATACGAAGTGTACAGCATTTACAGGGACACACAAAAGATTTCGAATAGTACAGGGTGGTCATAAAAAAACTTTGCCGATATATGGGGCTCTAGCGGCCAGCCCGCTCAACCGATCGAGGTGAAATTTCAGATATAGCTATTCAGAGGTATGAGCTCGAGATTCTGTGAACGGCAACAAAATGTCGCTCACGGTTACGGTTATAGTTACAGAAACTCGAAAATTTCCAATGGCAACACTCATTTTTTTCTCATCGCAAAATGTTCAGCGCATGCGAAAACCATAAAGAGCGTTGGAACCGTACGTGTATCGCAAGAAACGGACATGTTATGCACGCACAAAAAACTGTTCTGCGAATCCTCCCCCCCCCCCCCTCATAGGAAAAACTTGATTGGGGCGCAAGGAGGAAATTTGCATATGACACACAGTCAGTACACTAATCTCTGATTACAATACAGATCAGAGAAATTAAAACTTTCATTTTGATTACACATTTTCCATATGGGTGCCATCACCATTAATTGCCTGTGATGACACCCATGTGGAAAATGTGTAATCAGAATAAAAGTTTTAGTTTCTCCGATCTGTATTGTAATCAGAGAATAGTGTACTGACTCTGTGTCATATGCAATTTTCCTCCTTGCACCCCAATCGAGTTTTTTTTATGGGGAGGAAGATTCGCAGAACGGTTTTTCGTGCGTGCATAACATGTCCGTTTCTTGCGATACACGTTCGGTTCCAACGCTCTTTATGGTTTTCGCATGCGCTGAGCATTTTGCGATAAAAAAAATGGGTGTTGCCATTGGAAATTTTCGAGTTTCTGTAATTATAACCGTAACCATGAGCGCCATTTTGTTGTCGTTCACAGAATCTCGAGCTCATACCTCTGAATAGCTATATCTGAAACTTCATTTTGATCGGTTGAGCGGACTGGCCGCTAGAGCTTCGTATATCGGCAAAGTTTTTTTATGACCACCCTGTATATTCTTTCCGACGTACTATATATGTATTCGATGATGGCTGATGGATGGATAAAATGCATTTTAATTATGATATGTGCTTTTAAGTTTCTCTAAATCTATGCATATTATATAGAATGTATAAATGCTACAGTTGATATACAAGGCTATATCGAAAAGATCGCAAACGGTAGTGAATATGAACGTAAATTACTTAAAGGTGATTTTTAAATAAGTTGTGCATTTTTATGCTAAACTGCATTCATTTTACTAAGGAATAGTTTTTGAATATGGATAAAATGATATACAGGGTCACGCAAAGAATTGAATATATGGACGCCTATGAAGATAATTTCTGAGAATGTGTTTTCATTAGTTTTACGAATTAGTTTAAAATAAATTGTAACCAACTTGTCAGGCTCGGATTGCGACTGACAAGTTAAATAGACTCTTCATAAAAACTGGTAAAATGTAAAAGCAACACCAACTTTTTGCAGCCCCAAATTTTGGCGGCCCTGGGCAAATGTCCGGCTCGCCCCCCCCCCCCCCCCCCTTAAGCACGGCCCTGGTTGCAGTGACATCACCATGCTTTACGGGCTTGTTAATCTTCGTTACTCGCAGTCCATAGAAATGACCATATGCCAAATATTGTCTATGGATCAAAGTAGTGAATGTAGATTCGATAAATTTGTATCCCAATTGACTTCTATACATTAACCCTTTCGCTGCACCTTTAATTCGATGAGCGTCTTTTTTTTAGTCTTTTGTCACAGACTCTTGAAAAGAATACTTTTTTGCCTAATTTAATCGGGAAAAATTTTTTGATTAAATAAGACAAAATTTTCACTAAAAAAAAAAATGGAGAGAATTGTTAAAAAGGATTAATTAGATAGAAAAAATGTACGTCCGAGGAAATCTCGGGTTGTGCTGTGACATTGTAAGGGTTAATGCTGAAATATTCAATAAATGATGTTGAGGTAGATTACCATTATGATCTGCATATTATTGTTACGCAAAAAATTGCGTTACGTTTCCAAAATAACTTTTTTTCCGATTTCTGGACCGAAGTATTTTTTTTAAAGTTGTCTTTAAAATATTCTAGCTAATTTATTTATTAAAATGTTTTAGTATAACATCAATGGTTAGTAGGAATTAACAGGACATTGGAATTAGCAGGACATAGATGATGACAAAACTGTTAGAATTTTGATATTTGTCTCAAAATTTTCAAATATTCTGATTTAGATATAAAATAACTATTTTTTTTTTATTTGCACGTAAAAAAATGTTGTGAATCTGATTACAGTTATAAGCATTCAGAGTGCATTTGTTTTCAGCTTACAATTTTGTACAGTTGCTCTGAAAGTTATGAGCTTTTTCGGAAATTTTTGGGCTTAGACTCAAATTCCGATTCCATAGGAGCTTTCTCATTTCTAGCAGTAGGGGATAGTATTATACTTAGGGACAATTTTCACTTTTTAATTTTTTACTTCGATGATTGTAATCCGATTTAAAATTTAAAGGCAACATTTCAATATACCAACATATTTCTGTATAATATATTTTTAGAAATTCTGGCAGTTTGAGATAAAAAATCGCCGCTCATTTGAAGTATAGGGAAAAAAAATTGCCCCAAGGTGCAACATCCTGTTGTAAAGTCAAATGATACGTAGATAGACTTGATAGTAAATTCAAATGATACGAAATATCATTCACGCACAAGAAACTCCCTTTTACTTTGAAGACTTTTTCCTGACATGAATTACTTTTTTACCGGATTACCAGAAAAATCTATTAAGTTTTATTACATAATTACCAATTATTAGATTGGGCATAACAAAACGTAATTCTTTTTTTCTAATTTTATGTATTAGTTTTTGCATTATAGTAGGATTTATAAATTTTTAAGACACAGGCATAGAGATGTTTAAAAAACATTTAAAACATATTTATGATGTCCCAAAACTAGAACTGTCCTATAGGGATAGGAAGGGGGGGACGAGATCGAGTGACCGACCAGATGCTAAAAACTAAGAAATGAAAATACAGTAAAACCCTGATTATCCGAAAAGCATGGGACCGAAGCATTTTCGGATAACCGGGGTTCCATAGAAATTTTCTGATAATCGGGGTTCGTAGGAATTTCGGAATAAACGAAAGGCTTATGGTGGAAACTTGTTTGATGAAAAGCTGTGACTGTAATTTGAGACATCGTTGTAATAAAAATGTTGCGGTACTGTATTCAAAGCAGACTGAATGGCAAACCAAAATTACAAGTTGCTCCAAAAGCAAAGACTTAACTTATTGTTTAAAATCAAAACTACAAAGATCCTAGATGTGGTTTTTCGATATATTGAAGGACAAGAAGATGCAACAACATAAGATGTGTTGTTATTTAAAAAGTGGCGTGATAAAGCAAAATTGAAACGATGCAAAGTTGAAAAACAAAAATAAATCACAAGATATTTTTAAAAAAATGATGTATCGTACGTGTCTATCTAATAAAGTGCCTAGAATTACACAACGGACCAAATAAGATTGTTTACTCTGTTTATTTATTTCATTAAGAACATGCTTTTTTAATACAATTTCTACCAGTGTCGAGTACACTCTAAATAAAAAGGAGTGAATAGTCACTCCAGAACAGTGAATACTCACTCTATCGCAGACTCAAAATATGCCGAACCTCTTTAGAGTGACTATTCACTTTGGGCAAAAGTGGAATCATTGACTCTTTGAAAGAGTGAATACTCACTCCTAGGAAGTGAATATTCACTCTACACAGGGGTCAATAATCACTATTTCTGAGGAGTGACTATTCACTTTTGCTAAAGGAGTACGTTTTTTCACTCCTAGTAGGAATGAGTAGTCACTTTTTCATAGGTGTGAATGCTCTTTTTTTTGCAATGAATTCCCTTTTTTATTGCTATTATGGGCATTTTAAAAGAATCGTGTCTTTTAGAACATACAATGAAAATAAATACAAACGTGGTAAAGATTGGAATAAAATACTTTATTGACAATATTTATTTAATTCAAAGTATGTAACATTAATTGAACTTTTTAAGGGAAAATGTAATTAAAGTTACACATGAATTAGATTATTGACAGAAATAAACTATTTTATTCCAATCTTTCTCCTTGTGTTTGCTTTCATTGGTAGTCCCATAAATATATGATAGTTTTCAAATGCCCATAAGCACAAGTTATTAAACAGTTTTAAAATATTAAACATGCATTTTTTTTTTCAGATATACCCATTAAGTTTTACATATTATTTAAATAAATCCATAATGCACGTTATCTATGTTTTTTTTTTATGTGTAATTAAAATCTTATTTCTGAAAAATATATATTAATACAAGTCGTATTTATAAAATGACATGGTAAGTCATATTTAATTTCAATTTTTTATTCCCGTATATAGAGTAGATGTGCATGTAGTACCTGCCGGCGAAGACACTCACGAGCTAATGCTAATCCTATGGGGAGAGATTTTTCTAATATCTCGTTTGCATTTTGACATTTTATTTATTTATTTATTTTACATTGAATAGATGAAGTTCGTCTCTATATCGCATCTTTTTTTACTTTTTCGATTTTGGTCGCAGATATTTTTATAAAGTTTCTTTTACTTTCAAAACCGGTACCAAAAATGAAAGTGTTATTTAAAAAAATATTTGCAGACAAAATTGAAAAAGTAAAAATAAACAAATATTTAAGAGAAAATGTGTTTTTGACGACTTCTGTAACTTAAGTGTTTTTATTTCAGTGGTGAACGATTAAGCCCTATAAGCCCTTCTTTGACTGTGCCCTTAAACATTTTTTTCGGCTTCATGAGCGGTTTGATTGCCAGATTATAAAATAGGCAAAACATCGTTAGATTCATTTTTAAAAAATAATAATAAAATGAAGAAGATATTGAAATTTTATAAATCACATTAATATAACATAAAAACAACTATTTATAAAAATTTTGGTGTCATTACATTTTGGTAAGTGCAATTTAAAAATTAAAATTGATTACTTAAGTTTTTAATTAAATCAAAATACTTTATGCACTATAAACATTACCGTAATTGCTTTTTTAACAGTGCCTATATGAGGTGTACGTTACTGGAAAATCACTACTTAAGTATTCCAGTTATGGACACTCCTCTCAAAACCTTAAAAATTAATGAAATTTTATAAACGACATTAAATACATAAAATTCAAAGCTTTCTTCAACTACAAAAACAAAAAATTGAAAATTTTGCAATAAAATAAGGAATACATAAATTTATTAAATGAAGCCAGCTCTTAGTATGATTTTCAATGAAAACACGATTTTCAATGAAAAAAAGTGAAACTTAAAAACATTATTTTGTGCTTCCTGATTAGTTTAATTAAGAGTGTCAACAAAAGTACTAAATTATAAAATATGCAAAGGCGAGTTACGAAAAAAAAAAAATAAATAAATAAAAAAAAAAAAATAAAAGCTAAATTTTTATTAGTTATTTTTTTTTTATAAACCAAAAACATTCAGGTGTGTACATTACTGTTACATCTACCCTATAGTATTCTATAAATGTGAGTTAAAGTTTTATAAAAGTATACTCATGTACGAAAAAGAAAAATAAAGAAAATATAAAATACAAGAAATGACTACATATGTATTATTCTTACTATTGGAAAAACAATTTTAATGAGTTATTTATCTCTAATAAATAAATTTCA
The DNA here is from genome assembly GCA_964019185.1 of Maratus speculifer. NCBI lineage: Eukaryota > Metazoa > Arthropoda > Arachnida > Araneae > Salticidae > Maratus > Maratus speculifer. Next base: position 135,559,714 of record OZ025291.1, read on the forward strand.
TCTAATGTAAGTCATACTGCAAACTTTTAAAATTACTAAAGCCATTCATTTATAAACATCAAGGATAAAACGCAAATCTTTGCGTCAGCGATTTTTTTTTCCTCCACATAGAGATAGCAGAAGCAAACAGCTTCCTGTTAAAGTAAAACTTTAACTCAACATTCTAGAAGTTACATTCGGAAAATAAAAAGTTGAAATAAAAATTGACTTACCGGTTTTTTATGTTAAATATTATCCGTTGTTTGATGAATAATAATCCTTTGTTTGATAAATAAGATATGTGCAGTGCAACATCTTCGTCACTGAGTATTAATGGAGCATTATTGCTTTTTACTGAATTATTTGTTCTCCATTTTGACTCCAGATCAAGAAACTTAATCTATGAGGATTATTTTGAATCATAAGATATCGGAGTATATCCAAGATCGAAATTTAAACTACTTTTCAGTATTAATAATACAAATTAAAGATCCACATTTGCAGACCGAGGAAACGAAAGTGAGACACATAACGGGCACGATAAAATGGCGGAAACATTTTTATCATCACAACTGAGAAGACGATTTCTGATTGGCTGATGCGTAATACATATCTAAGTCACTTTTTAAGAGTGACCGTTGACTCTATCGAAGGAGTGACACTCATTTTTGAAAACGAGTGCGTTTTAATAGCAAATAAGCGTAATTTTATAAGTTATATTATAAAATGTAATTTTTGAAAAGTAAGAATTGAGATATTTTGGTACTTTTCATTGTTTTACTCCATATATTGGTTCAAAGTTGAGCGGGTATTTTTTCCAAGTGTATAATGTCGGGCTTTCACTCTCGTTAACGGAGTGAGATTTTTCACTCTCGACCATGGAGTGAGATATTTCACTCTCGACAACGGAGTGAGATATTTCACTCCTTTTTATGGAGTCGGAAATTCCACTCTTTAAAGAGTGTATTTGTGTAAATTTCACTCTAAAAAGAGTGAAAATGCAAATCACTCCTACAAAAAGTGAGCTTTTCACTCCTCCCAGTTTTAGAGTGTAGATTTTGATTTTTAGTTATTTCGCTTCTAACTTTCAAAGTTAGTAAGCATTAAAACAACTCTTCAATGTATTAAAAATTATTTGGAATTGTTTTGATAATTCATTACAAATAACATTGCATTCATTATATTATGTTATATTCATTACATTCATTACATGCATTACAAACAAAATAATAATTATAAATCAAACTATGTTGAAAGGTATCATTTGACATCGGTAAAAATAGTGATGATAGTAAGATTTTTCACATTTAAGGCTGCGAGCGAACAGCACTAGTTTTTATTACACTAAAAGAGCAGTCAATCAATCTTTGTTTCCGAACGGAACAAAGGTGAAATCTCTTTAAAAGATTTTTGAGGGACTGACCCTATTAAATTGTCAAAGGAAGGGGAACTTTTTTCTATCCCATCTTCAGTCGTAAAGCTGTCAAATGATTTCGAGTCCGATTTCTCTCTTGAAGTTCAAAAAAGTTCACTGAAAAAGCACCTTATACATCAAAGCGCCGACACGAAAGATCAAAAATAGCGACACCTGACCGCAAGAAGTTAGTGAGATGTGTCTGGTCCTTAAAAAGAACTTTAAGGAAATTTTTGGTCTTTCGGTTAAGCCGATATTCGGATAATCGGTATTCGGATAACCGGGGCTCTAGTGTATATAAAATGCTTGAATAAAACTTAATAACTTCTTTAAAATTACTTATCCTTAGAATTACTTACAAATTCTAGCTCTGAGTGTTGAATTCAAACATTTTCATCCAGGAGGAATTTTTGTGCTCGGAAGAGGGAAGTGGGGTGGGAATTGCATTTTTTTTACCATTGAAAGTACAAAATCTCAAATTTTACACGTGAGGAATTTCATTGCTCCGTAAAGAAATTTCATTTCTCCCTAGCCACCCCCTGAATTCAACACTGTAGATCTAGCTCTGTATAAATCTGTGAAAATTATAAATCAAAAATGTTCAAAGCTCCATTACTTTCTTTTTTGTGGAAATTTAAGAAATTGAAAGTAAAGTAGCTAACAATTTTGATTACAATCTATCTGTTAATAACTTACAAAGTTGTACAAATGAATGCAACAAAGAATATTGCACATCATTTCTTTTTTGTATTAAATATTAATCTAATATGAATTAATAGTCCAAAAGAAAATCATAGCACCGGACCCCATTTTCCTCCGTGCCTCTAGACTTAAGCCTATTCAATCTAATGAAAAATCCGGCTTGAAGCACATAGTCCCAGTCATGGAGTTATGAATTTAGGTTTTTCCTTGATTTCAGTAACTCAATCAGCGAGGGGCATTAGAAACAAGAACAACTTGGCTATTACAAAATATAACGGAAAAATTATTAATTCCAAACACAAAATGATAAAAATCACATAATAATTTATTTCTACGTCAATCTAACATTAGAATTGATATTAACAATACCAACCCATAAATAATAGTAATAATAAAAAGTATGAAAATTGGAAAGTTGACTTGAGAAATATATATTCAAACGCTAAATATTAGAACAATTCAATTTTTTTATAAGATTTGTTAAATTTATTCACTTAAAAAATAGTTTCATAATTAATAAATACGCAGTGACACTGAATACGCTGTGAAAACAGTATTTATTTCTTTTATGTTAAACCTTGAAAGATAAAATTATCACTGAATATTTATCTCGAATATTGCATTTTCCTTTTATTATATCGCAGAATTTATATTAACAAATTTTATCAGACATTTTTTAATTTTAAAAGTTTTCGGCAATAAGAAAATTAAATATCTTTGTCGTTATATAATTTCTTTTCCTGAACTAAAGATGATTAATCATTAAGTTGAGGCTATGACACTTGTTCTTTATCTGCACATATTAATTTATTGGTGCATGTTAATCTATTGCTAAAAGAAATTCCATACGAAGTCTTTTTTTGTACTAGCTTGAATTACTTTAGAAAAAAGTTTCTATGTTATTGCCTCTCAAAATGTTATAAAATATTTAAAAAGCAAATATAAGCTAAAATTTGCCGATTTTAGATAAAAATTTGATAATATAATATCCAACGACAATTACAAAAGGTAACAGGAATAAAAATGTGTATCAAACTTGAATTTATAAAAACTCCTCCTGCAGCAACTTTATGTATCAAGTAAATTAAAACAAACAATGTCATGTAAAAATCAATGTATTTTTGAAAATAAATCACTGATATAACAAGAAAAAAAAATCACTACAATTTAATGTTATAAACACAACTTGTTTAATTCATTCATTTAAAAAATAGTTTTACGCTAATTGATTATGCAATGATGATGCATGTCAAAACGATATTTATTTCTTTTATACCTTGAAAAATAACACTATCACTGAATATTTGTCTCGAATATTATAGTTCCTCATATTGTATCACAAAACTTATATTAATAAATTTTATCAGAAATTTTTTAGTTTTAAAAGTTTCCGGTAGTAGGAAAGTTAAACATTTTTGCCCTTATATAATTTCTTTTCCTGATCTAAAGATGGATAATCATAAAGTTGAGGCTGTGCCATTTTTTCTTTATCTGCACGTATTAATTTATCGGCGCATGTTAATCTATTGCTAACAAACAAATTTGATATAAGGCCTTTTTGTACTAGTTTGAATTCATTTAAAAAAATCTCAAAACTTAGCTTTTATGTTATTGTCACTTAAAATGTTATAAAATATTTAAAAAGGAAATATCAGCTAAAATTTGCCAGTTTTAGGACATATATCGGTACAATATCCAACGATAATTACGGTAGATAGCGGGAATAAAAATGTGTATCGAACTTAAATTGATAAAAACTCCTTCTGCAGCAACGTCAAATAACAAGTAAATTAAAACAAACAATGTCAATTGAAAATCAATGTATTTTAAAAATAAATCACTGATATAGCAAGAGGAAAAAAAAAACACAATATATCACAACAATTCAATATTATAAACATAACTTGTTTAATTTATTCATTTAAAAAACAATTTTATGTTAATTGATTATGTAAAGATAATGCATGTCAAAACGATATTTATTTGTTTAAAGCAAATCTTTGAAAAATAAAATTAACACTGAACATTTTTCTAGAATATTAGATTTTCTCATGTCATATCACAGTACTTAAGGTGACTAATTTTATTAGAAATTTCTTCGTTTCAAAACTTTTCAGGAGCAAGAGAATTAAAAATTTTGTTCCTTTATATGAATTTTTCTTCCGATCTAAAAATGATTAATGATTAAGTTGGCGGGGTGACACCCACTCTTTCTCTCTCCATAAAACGGGAGTCGATGTCGAATAATTCAAGAGGGGACCCCCGGCTCGTCACCATGCCTCATTTCATGTTTTGTTGGATAACAGATTGTTTGACTCCGAGATCGTGGGGAAAGTTCACATATTAAAATGTTAATCTTGAAGGTTGCATATTGTCTGTTTTTTCGAATTATAACGCAAATCATGGGCACCAGCAGAACAAAATCCAGAGAGGCCGTAAGGAATGGGAAGGCAGGATTTTGGAATAGATAAGCGAGTATTGTTAATGTTTGTTTTTTTTTAAGATGGTAAATAAAAACATAAAGTAAATTTAACATTTTTAGGGTTTTCGTTGATCTGACGAAACCCTATTCGTCTCTGTCCTCTGTCTGTCACAGAGTCCGCATACAAAAACTACATAAATCAGAGAATTCAAATTTTGTGTATTTACAGCTGAATACCTCTTTGTCACACAGCAAATCACAAAATTTTGAAAACGACTATTATTTTAATTAAAATATTTTTTTATATCATCAGTTCAATTTTTTTTCTTCTAATTGTTGCCCGCAAGTTTAAATATATATAAAAATTATTATGTGTGTAACATAAATTAATGGATTCAATAAATCATCTGAAAACGCGCTTATTTGTTTTTACTATGCATTTTTGACAAATCCTTCTACAGGTATTATTAGTTAAATATAAAAATTTGAGATAGGATAGTGAATAATTTCCAGGAGGCGAATTCCTAAATATAATGTTGCTGCCATTTATACAAGGAATGATTAATTTTCTATTGATAATTTTCGTTTGTAAATTTAATGATAATATTTTGAAGGGCATGTTGTACGAAACCCTCTGTGCGATCTGCGATCACACTTACGCACTTGTGTGAGTAACTATAACTATAAAATTAATTTAATATTTTTTCTTTTTGTAAGAACAGCACATGAAAGCCCGTCGTTAAAATGTATGTACGTTAAAAAATGCATAAATTTAATAATTTTATAAAAAAGGTCAAAATGCTGACTAATACAAAAATAATTTTTACCAACTTTTTTTTCAAAAGGAGAATTAAAACAATAATTTCCTTTTTAGTCAAGGCGCCTCTGCCCTCCTGAATCCACATTTGAGATATTTGTAAAGCGCATGAACGTAAAGAAAAAATGAACTAAAAATTGTTCTTTAATTGAATTTCTTAGTTGTTCTTTTCTTTAATGCAGTCAAACCTTGTTAACATGGACAGTCAAGGGGAAAATGTTTTTTTTTTTTCACGTGTTAAAAGTAATTACAAAACCAAATTCTACATTATAAATTATAAATTAAAGGTTAGAAATTGGAAGGTTTGGCAAGGTATATTAAGAGAGGTCGAAATCCGTCATGTACTGTTGTACTATTGTGTATGTGTGTACAGGGTGTCCAGCAAATAACACCCTGATTTCAAATTTAAATTTCTCAAAAACAAATATCGATAGAATTATGCGGTTATAGGTTTGATTATTAGGAAAGCTGTAAAAATGTTATACAAAAGTTTCGAAGGGTGGATATTTTGAAAAGATTATGTTCTGATTGCAAAGAATGCTTGACTTAACATTTTTCTTGCTTTAAATTGCTTGGTCTGAATGAGATTTTGGGAGGACAACGCCATATTTTAAAGTTTTTTGGAACAAAATATTTGGAATTTCAGAAATTTCAAAAATTTAGTTCTAAATATATGGCTAAGTACCCCGAAAAACTCGTTCTCTACAAGCAATCTAAAGCAAGAAAAACGTCAAGTCAAGCATTCTTTGTAATCAAAACATAATTTTTTCAAAATATTCACCATTCGAAACTTTAGTATAACATTTTTACAGCTTACCTAATAAAGAAACCGTTTGCCGCATAGTTCTATCGATTTTTGTTTTTGAGAAATTTAAATTTGAAATCAGGGTGTTATTTGCTGGACACCCTGTATGTTAAAAATAGTTCGAGTTATTCGAAGTTAAATAAAGTCCTTCCGGCAATGCCGGGAGGAAAAGGTAGCTTTCATATACTTATATATTTATTTATTTATTTTAAAGTAAGTTACATTGTTCAAAAATACTAAGCTCAAATTAGTGGAAATAATCTTTAAAAATTAGTGATTTTATAAGATTGAATACTAGTTTTTGTCAAGACTGAATATTAATAGGAATTTTTAGAAATTAGTCATCTTTTATTCAACCTGGTTTTATTTTAAGCGATTTAGAGAGTCACCAAATTCCACGATATCATAAAGTGTATGCCATTTTAAAGCAACATGATGGATCGTTCAGATCAGACCGTTTCAAAATGTCAGCCATAAGCAAAATTCAAAGTGCTATAACTCAATCATTTTTTAAGATATAGACAAAATAAAAAGTGTTCTGGAATCGTTATTTTAAGTTTTAACACGTAAAAGAAAAATATTTTTCAACTTTTAATTTTTTCGCATTTAATTTTAAATTTTTAAATTTTTAAAAAATTTAAAATGGCCACCATTTTGAAACAAAATGGTGGATGATGCTGGCCAACGAACTCGGTTGAGACATTTGTATGTAGTATGTACATACCAAGTTTCATTGAAATCGGTTCATAAATACGCGTGTTGTCACGTGACAAAATCAGATCGTTTCAAAATGTCAGCCATAAGAAAAATTCAAAGTGCTATAACTCAATCATTTTGTAAAATATAGACAAAATAAAAAGTGTTCTGGAATCGTTGTTTTACGTTCTAACACGTAAAAGAAAAATATTTTTCAAATTTTGATTTTTTCGCATTTAATTTTAAATTTTAAATTTTTTTAAAAATTTAAAATGGCCACCATTTTGAAACAAAATGGCGGATGATGCTGGCCAACGAACTCGGTCGAGACATTTGTATGTACTATGTACATACCAAATTTCATTGAAATCGGTTCATAAATACGCGTGTTATCACGTGACAAAATCAGATCGTTTCAAAATGTCAGCCATAAGAAAAATTCAAAGTGCTATAACTCAATCATTTTGTAAGATATAGACAAAATAAAAAGTGTTCTGGAATCGTTGTTTTAAGTTCTAACACGTAAAAGAAAAATATTTTTCAAATTTTGATTTTTTCGCATTTAATTTTAAATTTTAAATTTTTTAAAAAAATTAAAATGGTCACCATTTTGAAACAAAATGGCGGATGATGCTGGCCAACGAACTCGGTCGAGACATTTGTATGTACTATGTGCATACCAAGTTTCATTGAAATCGGTTCATAAATACGCGTGTTATTACTTGACAAAAATCAGATCGTTTCAAAATGTCAGCCATAAGAAAAATTCAAAGTGCTATAACTCAATCATTTTTTAAGATATTGAAAAAATAAAAAGTGTTCTGGAATCTTTGTTTTAAGTTCTAACACGTAAAAGAAAAATATTTTTCAAATTTTAATTTTTTCGCATTTAATTTTTAATTTTAAATTTTTTAAAAAATTTAAAATGGCCGCCATTTTGAATCAAAATGGCGGATGATGCTGGCCAACGAACTCGGTCGAGACATTTGTATGTACTATGTACATACCAAGTTTCATTCAAATCGGTTCATAAATACGTTAGTTATCGCATGACAAAAATCAGATATATATATATATATGGTTATATATATATATATATATATATATATATATATGTCAACATTTGAACGGAGGGTGGTTTTGGGGTCTGGGGGTCATGATCGGTGAAAATATACCAAAATTTTCCGGAAGTGCTTTCCTCCGGACGGCTGCAATAGGTAGCTTTTTACTTTTTGTAATGAAAGCTACCTAATATTACATACAACTGGACGAGGCAATCGGATACAGTTCGTGCTGAAAGTATTTCGTGTTAAGCGTGTTTGGGTTAACGGATTTTTACAGTATTTCCGAATTTTAAGTTACTCGTAAAGGAAAAAACTTATTTTTTTTTTTCAAAAATCAGAAGAAAAGAAAATTTATTCAATTAAATTTCTAATTCCAGGAGGTTCAATGCCCCCTATTTCTATTCAGTGACATTCATGTTTCAAATTATGTATGAAATAGCTACAAAGATCCTTGATGTATTCGTTTGCATTGCATAAAATTTTTGTCCTGTTTCGGAGTGCGATGGGCGAGGGATAAACCTAGTTTTACTTTATCGGAAAAAAAAAATCTACAATATCGATATTATCAGTTTTATTGTTTATGTATATATAAGAAGCCTCCTTTATCGTGCGGTAAAATGAAAATCACAACAATTACGCGATGCAATTATTATTATATGTACGTTGCCAGTGTCACAATGTGACTTAAAAGAGTTATAAAGCAGAAGAATTAATGTGAAAATTTCTAAGTAGTATCTTACGGCATCCTTAAAGCCAGACTGCATTATGCATTTATAAAACAAAACGTTGAATACGCAATTATTGAGCTTTGAATTCGAAATAAAATTTTACCATTGGCACAATCAGAAAAAAAAAAAAAAAAAAAAATATATATATATATATATATACAGTTTAATCATTTAGTTGTTCTTGGGGGGGGGGGGTGGAACCCCATTCGATTGGAAATTATATTTTCTTCAATTTGGTGCTAAAAAAACTAAGTTTAGAAGGTCTTTTTGGTATTAAAATTATACCAAACTCTGAAATTTTAAATTTCGAACACCTAATATTGACACCATGTTTGGCTTTTATTGGTAAATTTGACATAAATGCCAAGAAACAAGATCGTGAACGAAACAACAAGAAAATCATTCGGTCATGCATTTTAGGAATTATGGAGATTTGAAATTCGAAACTCGAAATGTTACATTCATTTGTAATCGTTACAAAACAGACTGCATTGTGGGTAGTTGTTAAAGTAAGGATACCCATAATTAAGCGGTCCTCCTTTAAAGTTGTCATAGACATATGTATTTAAAGTACATATTTTCATTTTATGGCCTATTATTAATGTTTGTTTAATCATGTATTTCTAATTAACAAAATTCTAAAATGTGCATATTTTGCATCGTAATGGAAAAAAAATACTAATAATTAAAAAAGTTAATAAATGCTAAAAATCTTCAGGAATTTTAAGGCCACCTTGAAAACTTTCCAACATGTTTGATATGAATTACTAAGTAAGCCACATAAATAATCCATCAGCAGTTAATAGTATTACTATAATTTGCAAGAGGCAGTTATTTAGTACAGATGTGAGACACACTTACGAGCAATCAGTTTAATGCAGTAGCAATAATTAAATTAATGATGTGTAAAACATAATGTGAAATGATTGTAAACTCTTCGTTCACTTATACGCGAGTAACACATGAGCTGCAAGAGGAAAGGTGAACAGTATCTCATGTTAAATATTCTATGTTTTTAATTTTTGGGATGCATGAACACACGTGAAATAGTTGAGATAAGAGCGTGAAAAACGCAAATCTTACAGATTTTCAATTTGTTTTTAAACGATCGGTAACAGTGGTGAAAAGTGATATTATATATAAATTATTTGAAATTGTTGATGAGGAAGGGATGGATGTTAATCTATAAGTATTAAAGGTATAAATTTTGACAGTATTACAAACTGTTAAAATGTAATCATTGAAAAATTTCAAAACGGCTCAAATTTTAAAATTCAGTGAAATTTAAAAACTTTTTTTTGAAGAAGAAGAAAACAGAAATGAGTAATATTCCCGCTTAACATATTTTGTTTTTTTTCTCACAGCATATTTGAAGTATCCATTTCAAGTGAAATTTTACAAACAATGAAAATGGTCAAAATTTAAAATTTTTCTGTTTCAAAATTCTTATTTCTATTCATTTTCATGTGTATCACATCTACAGGTTTCGAAATTATTTATGTGAAAGCTTCCAAATTGATCTGAAGATATTCAAGAGGCAAAAATTTACTGGTCTGCAATTTGCTGATATGTGAATACAAAATAAGCAGTTAATAAAATTATTTTAATGTTTAATAATGCTTTGAATTAATCTTCTTAAACCGAAGAATAATCAATTAATAAGCTGCAAGTGAAATTAATTAAGATGTTAAACTTTAGTTTACCACAATAATATCGATAATTGCTATATAATAAAATACAGTGTAATGCATAATGTGCCAAACCAGTTCTTTCCTCCAAAAATACTTATTGGAATTGACACTCCAACGGAGACTGGTATGTCGTCTGTGTATATTCGGAGCTTGAGAACAGAAACAGAAATTTGTCAACAAAAAGTAAAAATGACTATTTTGGGGGGGTGGGGGGACTAAATACAATTTCAAAGTGCTATAAAAAATAGTAATAATTATTGATTATTAGTGTTGTTTCAATAGTTGCAGCAGACTTTTTTAATTACGCAGTTTTATTGCATATTTGTTAAAATTTTGTTTTATTAAGAAATCCTTATTTTGTTATGGTATATTAGCCGCAAAGTTTAGTTTACTCAGGACTATTTTAAATACGAATAGTGTGTTTCTTAGAGCATAAACTACCCGAACTTTGTTCATCTAAACGCTTCCATATTGTCTATTATTTTTATCAGTTTTTTTTTTTCAAATTTATGTTAAAAACATAATTTTTAATCATCGTCCTTGGACGGGCATCTACACTAGTAATAATAACAACACACATGAATAATGGAAATTAATCTAACTTAAATCAGGGTTGAATGTAAAACAGAATCTTCTTATTCAATTTTATTACAGGTAGTCTCAAAAGCACATCGTTTTGTAGTTTTCAAATTTAAAGAAATGCAAATATAAAATATCTTATGAGAAAAAAAAAAAAGCTATTTTTTTTTCTTTTAAATCCCATGCACTCCTTAAAATATTTATGTTTGGCTGTACTTAAATCCAAAGGGGCAATTTAAGACATAAGTTTTAATTCAATTTTGTTCATGAAACTTTCAGGTATTGCTATTCAGAAACTATGTATGACGTTTTCCGATTTTTCGTTAACACACTAAATTTTTCAGAAAATATTGTCAGAATTACCGTTTTTAATGAATTTTCCAAGAAAAACCTGTCAGGGAAAGGAAAAAGCGTCTTGTCACGTGATCATACAAGCTTGTAATTCGATGGGCAATTTATTTATCAGAAAATGGAAAATTTATATTCCAAATCGATTCTATAGTCTAAACTGCTAGTTTGATACCTTTACGCTTAAAAATATGTAAGTCAATGTGTCAGAAACTTTCGCACTTGTTGAGCCGTGAACTTGAGCACAACATTAATAAATAATTGAGAGAAAGAAAGAAAGAGTGCAACAACAGAATTGTAACAGATATAATATTTTTTTATCATTAGAAATTATAAAATCATTAGTTAAAAATATTAAGATGGAAAAAAAATCTGTCCTGTTTGTTGTTTTTATCATTTTGCCAAAAACGCCGAATAAATTATGAGACGTTTAATTACCTTACAAATGAAATCCTTTATTTACAAATTTCTACCCATTTGAAAAAAAAAAATCATTATTTTTATGTGTTAATAAAGCGCCAAATGCTGTTATCATAATTGCAATTTCTCCGGAATCTGAAAAAGACTCTCATAAAATACTTGCAACTTAAAAAAAAAAAGTTTTCAGTTATAAAAGTACTAATAAAATAAGCTTTTTTTTAAAAAAATATCAACCGACTTCAAAAAAAGCGCTTAAAAGAATGAAATAATTCTTTAAAATTCTCTAATGACAAAATGTTATCCAAAAATCAGACATCGGATATCAGGTACCGGCATAAAAACAGTTTAATTTAATATATGTAATTTAATATCCACCAAACATGGATTTTAGAGAGAATATTTTTTAGAAGAGATGAATTTGCATATTTATCATTTAATTTATGAATATATACATATAAATGTAATGAATTACTTTTTGAAGTTGGTGCCAAACAAGCAGAAACGATAATGATTTTCGCCATTTTAATTTTGGTACTAGGCACATTATACCCACAATTCTTATTATATTGAAGATAGTTTGGCACCAACTTCAAAAAGTAATTCATTACATTTATATGTATATATTCATAAATTAAATGATAAATATGCAAATTCATCTCTTCTAAAAAATATTCTCTCTAAAATCCATGTTTGGTGGATATTAAATTACATATATTAAATTAAACTGTTTTTATGCCGGTACCTGATATCCGATGTCTGATTTTTGGATAACATTTTGTCATTAGAGAATTTTAAAGAATTATTTCATTCTTTTAAGCGCTTTTTTTGAAGTCGGTTGATATTTTTTTAAAAAAAAGCTTATTTTATTTCCTACTTTTTAGTTATTCATATTGTAATACTCAATTATGTGTACTGACATATGATGTCTCTTTGCAATGCATTGTCTAATTGATGTACTTTGCTGGGTTTTGAAGTATTCGATTTGCTGATCAATTTCCTATTTAATTTTCAGCTATTCGCAAGCAACTTACAATGCCGGTTAGTATCATTGTGGATCTTTAGGTTTTTCGGATGTGGTAACTTGATTGGATAAGATCTCGCTCTTTGAAAAGTTACCGCATTCATCAAACTTTAAGGTTCACATCGATTTTTACGCAACTTATAAACGGGTATCGACACACACGGTTTTCCAAACTGCATAAAATGTCCGAATCTAATCTGAATCTACATACATGTGACTTGTGTGCTCGACATGAAGTCTGCTTGTAAGTTATCGTCAATATACAGGGACGAGATAGCACAAGGACATTTTACAAGACAAGAAATTATACAACCAGGAGATCCACATAAAGAATGCGTGCAATGGAGCCAGTGGGATTCGAACCCCCAACCTCCTACGCTCGAAAGCAATTAGCGGCGTGGTGCTTTGACCACTCGGCCACGGAGGCCCTACATAAAATGTAGGAATTTTCTATTACAAAACTTGGCAATTTCGCCTATGAACAAGTACGATCATAGGAGTGCAAGAACAATACACACATATACACTTGATTTGAGTGCTCGACATGAAAGCCTGCTTATATTTCATCGTCAATATACGGGGACGAAATAACGCAATGAAATGTTTATAACACGAAGAAAATACATCTGGGTGCTCAACGCAAAGAGTGTGTGTAATGGAACCAGCGGAATTCGAACCCACAACCACCTACGGTCGCAAGCGATTAGCGGTGTGGTGTCTTGACCACTCGGCGACGGAGGCCCGAGTGAAGAATTAACTAGCTTCACTTTAATGGCAGCAAAATGTTTCCCCATTTTCTTTTTGTCTATATTCTTCTCAACTTTTCAAACATCCCTGTATATTACCACTTTGATATCGAGGAATTCTGTCAGAAGAAAATCTGAAAGCATTCCGGAATTATATCGGTAACCGAATTTGAATCTCAAGACAATATCGATACACATAGCAATATATTTTAATTTCTTTGTGTATCCGCCTTAAAAAAGCACCTTGATACACAGGCATTTGTGCTCTGACATATAAAGGTACTTTAAAGGTAGATTTTCAGCTTTTTGACACCTATTTTGTCATGTCGGTAAGCATCAATGCAGGCCTTCCATGTTCCATGATGCAGGCCGGTGTATACGAGAATTGATGCAGTTAAGATTTCTCACTTTGGAAAGAACTCCATCTCTGCAACAGTGCACTGTTAAAAATTTGACCCTTTTGCTGCAGCGTCATTCCACCGCTTTTATCGAAAAAGATTACTTTACTGTGTTATTGAGCATTCTCATTGGTCATAAAATAGGTATTCTATAAAGGCTGTGAAGTGACTCTGTAGCAAATGGATCCAATTTATAACAGTGTATACATAATTGTTTCAACCATTTAGCGTAACGAGACTGACCAATCAGAATCCTGCATTTTTGCAAACTTTTCACTGAAGTAAATAGTGAAGTAAATAGTGATTACTTGAAGTAAACAGTGAAAAATTCGCAAAAATGCAATGTTTCTAATTGGCCAATCTGATTTTGTTAACAGCGAAAGAGATCTTAGGTGTAATCCGGTAGATTTAGTTCTATTAACGAAACCAGATTGACCAATTAGAAGCCTGCATTTTTTGCGAAATTGTCGCTGCTACACTGTTAAAAATTTGACCCATTTGCTGGAGCGTCACTCCACCGCCTTTATAGAAAACGATTACTTTACAGTGTAATGGAGCATTCTCATTGGTCATAAAAGAGATATTCTATAAAAGCTGTGAAGTGACGCTGCAGCAAATGGGCCAAATTTTTAACAGCACTGTAAAAAATTTGACCCTTCTGCTGCATCGTCACTCCCCCGCTTTTATAGAATATCTCTCTTTTGACCCATGAGAATGCTTCATGATAGGCTGAAGTAATCGTTTTCTATAAAAGCTGTGGAGTGACGATGCAGCAAAAGGGTAAAATATTTGACAGTGAGTGTAAGTAAGTAAATTTTCTTATTGGCCAATCTAAATTCTCAATAGCCGAAAATCTACCTGAATCCGGTTCATCCAAAAAATCGCAAGATCATGTATCTGCGTAAGAGTAACAGCATGAAAAATGGACGTTTCTAATTGGACGACAGCTTCAAAAAGGATTTGAATTTATAATGTTTCTATTTTTAAAAAGTTCTAATTACTAGAATTTGATGAAATTGAAATGGGACCACACGGGCACCTTGCACTTTCAAACAAAAATAGAATTATCGAAATCGGTTCACATTTGCGGAAGTTATGGGTGAACAACAAATACATACAGGTCGAAATCATAACCTCCTTCTTGAAGTCGGTTAAAAATCATCTTTTACATTAAAAAATATAGCCCCTCTTCAAATGTATTGCGGGACTATATACTGCGGAAAATTATTCATTCTCTTTAAACTCGTTCTTTGAAGCGTTTAATATAGGAGTCTAATGCCAACATTTTGGAATAAATATCGATTACTTTGTAAGCGAGATAACTCCCTATAAAAGCTTAAAGTCCATTTATCAGCTTATTTCAATGCCCAAAGTGTAAAAATGAAGTGAAACTTCCATTTATGACGTCACAAAGGCTATTCGCTGATCTCATAACGATGTTTTCACAAAAGAACTTTGTACTAAAATCTACTTTGATAAATGGAGTGCTTTCAACTGAATAAGATGGATACAATTTTCTGTTTCGATGTGTTTCTAACTGATCTTTTTTGCTTCCTTCCGCATCTTTCGAAAAGTGATGCCAAAAGACGAATCATTATTGAAATTTTTCAGGCGACATTTATCGAAGATCATAAAAGAAGAAACAAAATACAAAATGGAAAAATAGAAAATAAAGCAATTTAAGTATCATAAAATTTTATAATTTCAAAACAAAATAAAGTAATCTTTATGATTTATTTTATGTTAAAAATAAAATTGTTTAATTAATAAAGTTGAAAACATGCAAGTTTCAAGGGCTCAAACCGATTTTTGATGTCCTTTTGTTAAAGCTTAAGCATTTTACCATGATCAGAAGGACCTCGGCAGTTATATATGAATAAAATTTCTCATTAAATCTTGATAAATTGATAAAGGAAATATATTTATTAGACCTTGATAGTCACAAATTAAATATATTATTAGACCTTGATAGATATAAATAAAATGTATTTTGTGTAGTAAATTTTTATCACTTTTTCTTATCGATATAATAAAAATTTAAATACTATGAGTATTTTTACAAATCATGAAAATCCTATGTGCCCATGCCGTAGTGAATTAGAACTATTGAGGGAGACCCAAACCCCGTTTTCGGCCAAAAATCATCAAAAGTTCAAAAAATGTTTTATCTCAGAAAACGATAAAACACATATTTGTGAATATTCATGCAAAATTTCAGAACTCAGAGACACTTGGAACAGGTAGCAAATGAACTTTTTTAATTGTAGTCACTGGAGTTTAAAGGACTAGCGGCCATTTTAAAATGTGTTTTCCTGAAAATGACTTTTTTCATATTTTGCCCAAGTTCACAGTACTAAGGCTCAGTGGTAAAATGATTTAGAAACAAAGTGTTTATGTTTTTAGAATCTTAAAAAAAAAATTGCAACAAAAGTAAGGAGAGATTAATGAAAAGTGATTTTTTTTGCTAATTATTCCTTATAAAAAGATTCTTAAATAGTACACCAAAATTCGTTACTTTAAAATCAATAATAAAAATTTTGGGTTTTTTCTTACGGGTCTCCCTTAACACTTTCAGGGGCAAGGAATTTCTGCTCCAAATATGTTCAAATAATTGATTCACACCACAATTTAAGAACAGACTTATTTGAAAATAATCAAGAGCTGTTTCTCGCGCATATTATAAAATAGAAATTGTACTAAAATTTTACTGGTTCCAGTTCACAATTGGAACAATAATATTACGTGTTTGCAGGCTGCAAACACCGCCCCTGAAAGGGTTAATAGTGTAAATTTTTATTCTCATGATATATTTATAGGTTTGGACTACATGAAATGTGATGTAAATTATCAAAATTTCATTTATACTCTAATCTGTCAGTTATAAAATTCACACTTATCGCATTTCATGTTTGCATAATAGTGTAAATTAATGTAATTTCTTTATTTTGAATGTTGATTCAATGCTGATCAGGAAACCACCTCTAACGAAGTTCTCACCTAGGAATGAGACCTGGTACCCTATAGACCAAAGTTAGAGAGCCTACAAAATGTGTTTAAAAAAAAAAAAATAGAAATATTTATTGGTACTACTTGGTTATCCCATCGACCAAAAAAATATTGCCAAATTATAAGATTAAATGCCAATAATGGATTACTGTGAATGCCACATTCTATGACATTAAACACAATACACATATACTGTGTATTGCGTTTTTCACCCAAAAATGAAAAAATGGAAAAATTTACATCTGCAACAATACACATGTTTAAAACGTCATCAAGTGGTTTTTAATTCCACCTTTTATTTGTATTTTTATTCCTTTATTTGTTCTTTCGTTATCGGAAATAAAAATTATGTCAAAATGGTATAACTTGGCTATTAGTTTGGAAATTTTTATAATTTGGCGAAAATAGTCAAAGGGATAATCAAGTAGTAACTATTTATTTTAGTAATTTTTACCTTATTTATACTTAATAAAATAGTTTGTTCTCACTGACTGATAATCAACGCACAGTCCAAACTATTGAACCTAAAAGCATGAAAATTGGGCAGAAAATACTTCTTATGACATAAGGGTATACTAAGACGGAATTTTAACCCCCACCTAAGGGAGTCGAAAACTCTGGAATACATTGTTATATCTCAGTAGCCGTTTAAAGTAAGAGCGTAAAGAGCGTAAAAACTCCAGAAAATAAATCTACTAATAAAACAATTTAAAAGAATATTTCAGCGTTTTTAGAAATCCACCCTAAGGGGGTTAAAAAGTGGTCGAAAATTTTAGGACATTTACCATATATCAGCAGTCGTTTTAAGTAGGAGAGTGAAATGGCTGAAAATAAATCTATTAAAAGAAACTAAACACATGTTTCAGCGATTTTAAATTTTTTACCTCCGAGGGAATTAAAGTAAGGGTGGAAAATTTCCAAAACTTTTTTGAACCTGAAATGTGACATATCATCGAAAAGCCCTCTGACTTCATATTGTGAAATTTTTTGTCCCCCCCCCCCCCCAATGATAAAATTCCATTCATTAATTCCCGACATAGATCTATTGCAGAAATCGGGAAACATTCAGCATAGCAGCGCCACCTGTTGGGTGATTGACATCAAACTGTAAATAGAACTAGTTCATGTCAAGCATTAACTAAATCTGAACTTTTAAGAAATTGCATTAATTAATTCTTGACATAGAGCTATTGTGGAGATCGTAAAAAATGCAGCCTAGAAGCGCAACCTGTTGAACGATTTGTATCAAAAACTAATCAGCATCAATTTATATCAGGGACAACCTGAATATAAATATTTATCAAATTCCGTGCATTAATTCTTCAGTTAGAGCATAAGATTTATGTCACACAGACAGACATTATGTAAAAACATGTTTTTGGAATCAGTGACCCCTAAAACATGCGAATCCGTCAAAAACCGGAATTAGAAAGTTTTCATGATTATTTCTTCTTGTAAAGATGGAAGAAAGTAAAAATGAATTTGAAGGTCATTTGTCTCTTTAATTAATAACAACTTAAGATGCATAAAAAATTGACGATAATTTATTATTGAAATTTTTACTATAGTTCGAAGGAGAAAACTTTATATATATGTATTTTGTTATCTTCGTATTATATTTAGCAAAATTGAGTCCACTTCGATTTTTACTGTCGAGTCTTTCTTGTTAAATATACTTGAAGAAATATCGTCACCTGAGAATAATAAGGTTCTATCTGTGTTTTTGGAAAAAAAAATGACTTATCGATATAGAAAAGTTCTATTAGGCATTTTTGCATCAAAATAATGTTATTTATAATTTACATATTGTATTTACGATTATTTTATGACATTATTTTAATCCAGAAATACCTTTTTAGATACAAATAGATCATTTTTATATCGATAAGTCAATTTTTTCAAAAGCACAGATAGAACCTTATTATTCTCAGGTGACGATATGATTTCGCATCTGGAAAGGCAAAACAATTACATCTCAAAAAACGCTGGATAGGATAGCTGAAAAAAAAATATTTTTTCAAATATGTAAATTGATGCAAAAATATTTCCAATATTTGTCTCTATGTGATACAAAATATATATATAAATATATATTTCTTATAACGGAAAGCTAAACTTACTTTATCAATAAAATAACTTCTAAATTGAAATTTTTCATGCGCCAAGGGCTGTCCCATACGCCACTTTAGACGCACTTGCCATATGTTTTCTCCCTCTAGCACACATCATTACTTTAATTTTATACATTTTTAAAACTCTTTGTATTAATTCACTTCCAGATTTACCTAATATATCATAGTTTATAATTACGCTTGTCAATGTACATGGTAATTTTTTAAACATTAAGTCTGAGAATTTTCTTTATCATGATTCTAGATATAGTTTAAATTAAATGAGAAATTTATCTATAATCGTTCATTTTTCTTATTTTACTATGAACGAACTCGGTAAAAAGAATATGTAAATACGGCGTAAAGAGATAGAACTAATATGACATGTTAATTCTAAAATAAATAAAATTTTGAAATTTATTTGATTGAAGGATTTAGGTTAAACCCATTTTGAATTTTTACGTATCATATTACTTCTATAAGTTCCTAGTTTTCTCATTTATCTGTACCAAAAGACGAAACAAAACAATAAAGAATGTTAAAATAATATTAATATATTATGTAAAAAAGATTTTTCATTGCACATTTAATTTCTCTTTACTTTTGCTTCGACTATTTTATAAACAGAAAATATCATATGAAAAGCCCAGAAGCCAAGGAGTACAAGTGACAAAATTTAGATTTCGAGTAAATTGAGTTCAAAGTTAAACATCAATTCTAATTGAATGAATTGATATATGAAACTTTTGCTTATTTCTTAGTGATCTTTGAACTCTTATTTCAATAACTATTAAAAAAAAAAAGTGGAGTATAATTTTTCTTTTTATTTATAACTAAGCAATGTTTATCATCATTCGGCACTTTTATCCCTTGGCTTCCAAGCAAAAATGAAAAGTTCTTCTAAGCTTGGTACAGGTGCCGAATGAGAACAAGAAATGAAAAATTATGAAATAAAAAATTGTGTTTATGAAAAATTAAGAACAACGTTGATACAAATAAATCAACGGACAAAATTTTGCTTTAATATAAATTCTAAAAACAGAAAAAATATGAAATAAAAAATGAATTTACGAAAAAAAAAAAATGAACGATGTTGATATAAATGAATGAAAGGAAATTTTTTTTTTTCTAATATAAGTTTTAAAATTTTATTATAAATTTTGAAACATTGAAATTTTATATTTTTTAACACTTTCCAACAAAGTTGAAAAGTAAATATGATTTTATTTTGTCTGTCCGTGCCCTAACTCTCGTAAATATATTCGGATTGCCCTGAAATTTTTGGGAATATTCACGTTTATCTCAAAAAAATCCTATTGCAAATGAAGTTTCTAACACGGTTAGTTTATTTACAGGGACAATCAAAAGATTTCCGTTAAATTACGGGTTATAGGAAAAATCGTTTCAAGTGAATTTTAAAGATGTTACAACCTGTCAAGCATATTAAAATTTATATCAATTTACGAATTGCATTAAAATAAATATTCTGTAAAGTATGAGGTGAAAAGAACAGATATTTTTTATTTACAGGGCTACACAAAAGATTTACATTACCTAATGATAAAGAGGCCATTTTTACAACATATTTTAATTATATTGCAATTTTCATGTATAATAAAATTGATATACATTGCTGGGGCTTAATATAAGTTATTTCGCACATAATACGAAGTACTCAGCATTTACAGGGACACAAAAAAGATTTCAAATAGTATATTCTATCCGAATTACTGTATATTATCGATGATGGTTGATGGATGGACGAAATGCCTTTTTAATTATGATTTGCGCTTTTTAAGTTTCACTAAATTTATGCATATTAACTTATGTGCTATAGTTCATATAAATGCTATAGTTCATGTACAGGGCTATACAAAAGATTTTGTAAAAGTTACTGAATATGAGCGTAATTTGCTTAAAGATTGCTTTTAAATGAGTCATGTATTTCTATGCTGAACTGCATTCAGTTTATTAAGAAATGCTTGTAAAATATAGATAAAATGATATACAGGATCACGCACAAAATTTTTTACACGGTCATCTATGGATGATAATTTCTGGAAATGTGATTTCAGTAGTCTTAAGAGTGTTTAAGTTTGAACTAAATTTTAGCTAAATACTGGCGTATAACAAAGGTTCAAGGTAAACTACAGGATAAACAAAAATTTACAAGTGTGTTTTCATCTATTAGTAAAAACTGCTAAAACAGAAATTTCAAACTGTTATGCGTTTTCTTGCTAAACTAAATTTCCCCATTGTGCAATATAGAATACATATTTGGCTGTGGACAGTAACACGCTATTACCCTAAATAGCAAAGATTTTTAAAGATTTCAGAGAGTGTTGGAAAGTATTTCATAATCTACATTTAAAGCATGATTTTCTTACATGTTAACAGTTAAAATGTATTAATTTAATGTATAAAAAAAAGCAAATGACCTTGTGTGTCGTTGGTCGCGCTTCTGCTGTAGACGCTAACGGATACAATTTCACTTATACCCTTTGGCCTCCACGCGTTTCACAGTTTTGGGAAAGAGGTTAAGTAATTGACCCCTAAAACGCAGTACATAATTAAAAAATCACTCATAACTTCTTACCTACAAATAAATAGACTTATTTCTAGACAATCTGTGGACTTAACTCATTTTTTTCAATTTTGTCACTTATACCCCTTGGCTTCTGGGGTCCTCATATATATTTTACGCATTGTGACACAAATGTTACCTTCAAAGAAAAGCAATTTCAGTTTTTATTGGCAGAATGCATTAAAATCTGTATATAAAATGCCGTATATTTTAAAGTATTAGATGACTGGCAAATAAGAATAAGGCAAGATGATCAACATTTTAGTGTTTTTTCTTTTATCTATTTTATTAAACAGGTGGCTCTCCTACACGGTGCTCCATAGAGTCCTACAATGAGTGGGATAACTCGATTTTATCCGAATTCAACACAATCCGCGATTCGGATCGAGTCGGCTTCACGCTTTTTTTTGGGGGGTGGGGAGGGAGAGTTAGTTTGACTTTAATCGTTTCGAGTTAGGGCCGGTTTTCGATTAGGTTTTCATTCTTTTAGATCAGGTTCGGGCTGAAATGATTTTTCAAAATATTGTTCTAAAACTTTTTAAATAAGAAATACTGTAGTAAACTCCCGCTACAATGATATCCGATACAACAATAACTCCCTGTTCTACAATAATATTTCCTGGTCCCGGTGAACTTACATGTAAACTAATGTTAACCTCCCCTCAATATTACAATATTCTCTAGAACAATAAACCCCTGTAAAACGATTTTTCTTTTAAAATTTCAATGTTATTTCCTCTTTTTATAACGATATTTTTGGTTTTTGAATACTGAGAAAAAATCTTTGTCATTCATCATCTTTGTCATTTTTTCGGTCTATTTTGTTAACAGAAGACTCACTGTTGATTTTAAACATATCTCTTTAATGTAAGATTAGCTATTGTTCAGATTTTCATGTATAACCCTTATTGGAAATGGAAAAGGAAAAACATAATTCTAATCACAGAACATGTGCCAAATCGCTTGGTTTGTCATCTTCTCATTGCTAGAGGAAAAGCTAAAGTGAAATATTTATAAGTGACATTCTAAAAAAGAAGAGTTCGAAGCTTTTAAAAGGTGTGTAGAATTGGGCGATTTAGAGTCTTAATGGGAGGAATCAAAAATTTGATTTTTGATTTTGTTTCTTTCTTTGTGTACTATCCTTTAGATGGCAGAGGAAAACAACTATCTTTTTGAGATAAAATGAATATTATCAGCGATATTGATGCGGGAATGAAACAGGTTGATGCAGTTAAAAAATACAGATTATCGAAATCTACAAAAAAGTTCCCAAAGAAGAAGAAACATATCGAAGACATTATAAGTTCAAATACAATTAACGCACAGAAAAAACGACTGACAGTTGCCACAAATGAAAACATTGATGCTGCTGTTTTAAATTGGTACCAAGAGGTGCAACAACAAATCTTCCAATAAATGGAGCCTTGTTATGTGTACAAGCACGTTAAATATACAAAAACGCTAAGGAACGAAAATTTTAAAAGTAGTAACGTTGGCTAATGTGTTTCAGGATCGTCACAGAATAATTTCCAGGAAGTTCACGGAGAGAAAAAGTCTGCCCTGATTAATGACGCATTTGAATAGTAGCAAAACAAGATGAAAAATATCTTATAAAAGTATGCTCCAGAAGAAGTTTTTAACCCAGATGAACCTGGGCTGTTTTTCCAACTCCTAGACACAGGCGTTCAAAAGTGAAAAATGTTATGGACGGAAGAAATTGAAACAGAAACTTACTGCTCTTCTATGTACAAAAAGCACAGGCACAAATAATATCCAAAATGTTTTAAGAACCTGAAGTCTTTCCGTGGAATATAAAGCCAATAAAAAGTCTTGGATAAATTCTATTTTTTTTTCTGAATGATTACAAAAATTATAGAAAGAAATGAAGAAGAAAAAGAAAAAAAAATCGTTTTGTTATTAGATAATTGCTGCGCTTATGCCTCATTTCCAAAATTACAAAATGTAGAAATTATTTTTTTTTTCCTGCCAACTGTTCTTCAATCTTACAGACTCGAGATATGGGTATAATTGGATGTTTTAAGGAATATTACAGAAAACGGTTGGCAGAACTGATACTTATACATTTTGATAATAAAATAGAAGACCCTTTGAAAGCTGTAAATGTGAAGAAAGCATGTGACAATATTGCTGGAAGTTGGTGGGAAGTAATAGAGAAAAACAATCGTAATTATTGGAAAAAAGGCCGGTTTTTGTCATGAAGATTAAAAAATCTCATTGTGATAAAAATTTCATTGAATGAGATCATTCATATGATCAAGAATGTGTTTTGAACATCCAAAAATCTTTATTTTAACTTGATAAAAGAAGTAGCAAAAAATCTGGAATTAGCGTGGAAAACTATTAAACAGCAGATAACGACCTCGTGTCTTTCACAGGAGATGCTGATGAAGACATTCTCTCTTTGAAACTACTAACGAGATTGAAAACAACAGGATGGTGATAGAAGAGCATAATGATACAGGTCCATCAAAATCCGTACTGTCATCCAAGGAAGCTCTTCAATCTGTGAAACCTTTAAAAACATTTGTTTCAAGCCTTTAGTCGACAAATGAAGATCATTTTCGTGTACTAGACTCAATGCATACCTTTTTCGTTGATTTAATTGTTAAAAGATGAATAAACATACCAAAATATTGGATTGTTTTCAAGAAAAATAGTTTTCAGGTGTGTGAATA
Organism: Maratus speculifer; assembly: GCA_964019185.1. Taxonomy (NCBI): domain Eukaryota; kingdom Metazoa; phylum Arthropoda; class Arachnida; order Araneae; family Salticidae; genus Maratus; species Maratus speculifer. Next base: position 135,583,941 of record OZ025291.1, read on the forward strand.
TTTCTTTGCTCGTTTTCTGAATTTATTTAAATTTATTTTGCATTATTTAACTATTACTATTAATGCTCTGCTAACTATTTTCTTCTAAATATAAATATTTAAGTAGTATATACCTTAAAGTAAATATAATTCACTATTAAATACCCATAATATGTAGGGCTTTGATATAACAATAACTCCTCTACAGCAATATATTTATATGGTCCCTAAAATATTGTTGTAACGAGGTTTTACTGTATTTGAATATTAATAAATGTATAGTATATGTTCATTTTTCTTAAATTAAAAAAAAAAAAAAAAGCGAAAAAGGTTGAATTGACATTAAAAGTATAGTTGTAGATCTTTTATTTTCATAAGTGTACTAAAGTACGGCTTTTTTTTCGTATGGGTTGGGTTCGGTTTCGGGTTTGAATATTTCGGGGAACTTTAGTCATGGCACTGCATACGACTTTCAAATTAATGTCATATATCCCAGAAAGCTGGGTATGAAGCAATAGAAAAAAATAAATATATTATAAAATGCTTTTTTTTTTTAACCTCACGCTTGCTCTTAAAATCTAATAAAAAATATAATAAAATATAATTAAATATGGGTCTACTATTTTTTTTTCTTCTTATTATAAACCCTATAATGAAATTGAATATTGCAACTCTGTTTTGCAATGTTTTATTTATAACTTTCGGGGACATCTTCTATTACCTAATAGGCTTAAAAAACGCCGCGCTGTAAATATTAAATTGTTAACAATGATTAAAATTAAAAATTGTGCATTAATAGTTTATATATAATAGTAGTTTATTATAATGTTTTAATACGTTACCGAAAAAAAGCTAGTGAAGCCATCGAACTTACTTCTCTATCTGGTTATAGAAATCTCTTATAGAAATTTTAATGCGATTATAGAAATCTCTTATAGAAATTTTAATGAGCAGTGAATTCAGACACTTTTCTTCGGGATGGATTTCTGGGGCTTCGGGAAAGATGGAGGAAGGGGGGGGGGGAGTATTTGTACTTTTTGTCCATTAAAAACACAAAGTCTCAAATCTTCTGGGACAGACAACTCATTGCCACCCCTGAATTCAACACCGTTAATGAGTATTCAACTGTATTGAGCGATTCTAAAGTTATTAACTGGCCATAAATAAGTTTAGATTGTTTTAGGGGCATTGAGAAAATAGTACATGTGATATATATACAATAAGAAAGAGACTTTGTTTAACCAATTTTATAATTTCAGTATCATCTTACCTATGTGGCAAAATTTACTATGGTATATCTTTTTCCATATAATAGTTCATAAAATTATTGTTTACAGACATGATCCTGCAAAAAGAGAAATTCCTTAATTTTGAAAGCATTATTGGACATTCTCTGAATGGATGCAAAATTTCAAAGAAAATGTTGGAAGTAAGGTAGCACCTATAGTGGGTCACGTACCACTAATGGGCTACGAATTTGTAACGTTTGAAAACAAGCCCAAAATGCAGTTCGGAAGAAGATTGAAATACATCTAACTGTCTAACATCCTTAAGGAATAACTTTCCGTAAACTGTTTGAAATAATTGTTTTTATTTGCGTTCGTAATTATGTAAATATGTAGCACCTATAATCGTCCTTCAGTCCGTCCGTATCTCTGTCCATCAGTCCATTTATCCGGATATAAGAAAGCAAAAACTACCCAACCGAATCGTTTGAAATTTAAAATGCATAAATTTTGCATAATTTTATGCAGTTAAATTTTTATGAAAATCAGATGCATAGTTTAATTACAGGAACAATCAAAATTATTCCGTTACGTTACGGCCAATGGGAAAAAATATATTTCAACTATTTTTAATATTGTTAGATTTTTTCGAACATAGTAAAATTGATTTGAAGTCCTGCAGTATGTACTAAAATATACATTCTACAATGTGTAGTACAAAAAATATTAGTTATTAATTTCCAGGGACACACAAAAGGATTCCATTGCATAATTATATAGGGAAAACAATGTTTGGCGGGGGCGCGTTTTAATTATATTAAACTATTTCACATTTTACGAAATTGATATATGTACGTATGTTGCTGAAATTTACTACAAGTTACTTTCTCTATAATAGAAATCAGATAATATTTACAGAAACGCACGTGAGATTTCGGCTACTGTATTGTATCCGAAATACTGCATGCTGTTACACCAAATATCTAAATATTTTTAAAACTTCGTTATAGTACGAACGCAACTCATTTGCTACTCTTGATGTACAATTTCCGAGTTGCTTTTCTTCTGATACATTTGTTCATTTTCTAGAGTGTCTTCAAAAACAGATTTTTTCGCGAATTCTCAGAGAATTCCTTAATAAATATATTTTTATTTAAGATATTATTTCTTTAACCTCCTCAGTCCTGAGACAAACTTTACGAGAGGCCAAATTTTAAGATGTATCGTTCTATATATCGATGCTTATGATATGCAAGTATTTATTAAAAATGTCTAGAATTAATTTTAATAATTCTGGAAGGATTTAAATTAACTTAAAGAGTGTTTTTTAGTGTCTCCTAGGCGACCTCAACCTCGGGAGGTTAATATTATGTTTCATTTTAAATGAAACTACTGTTGATATACGTTATTAAATTGTAAATAATATCTTGAATAAGCTAAAAACTTAAAAGTCCATGAATCAGAAATTTACCAGGCCAACAACTGTAGCATTTTTTTTTTTTTTTTTTTTTTTTTTAAGAATATATTTTTGAACTTTGAATGTGTTTTCTGAAGTCTAGGAGTAGGTTAAATATAGGGAAGATGGGGGGGGGGGGGGGGCACGTTTGAACTGTGGGTACCATTAAACACTCTAAATATTTTCCGTGAAATAAATCATTTTTAAAAAATGTATATGGCAATACATTACTACTACTTTAATGCAATAAGTATAGAAAGCTACACTTTTTTGTATGAACAGTATTGTCTAAGCAAAGTATATATTTTTCTCCCTCTTGAATCTAAACTAAAGAAAATAAAGTTGTAAGATTTTTGTTTAGAATTTTGTATCCCTAAAACTTTAATTTATTGTTCGATACTTAAATAAAGATGTTAGCTTTAGTTTATAAGCTTTGTTTCACCCAAGTTCTTCAGCCGAATTGAGAAAATCGTTGTAATGTTGAACTCCATGTGATGGAGTCTTTCTATTCGTATTTGTCTTTTGCCTTTGTATACTAAGTGGAAATATTTTTTTCATCTTTTTTTCTACTTCCTGCTTTTATGCCTGTGTTTAATAATCCTTACTAATTTTTAAAAAATCATTTTGTAACAATATTTGATAATGTTTATTCAGAAAAAGAAAACAGGTTTAAAAGTTCATTTTAAATTTTGAAGTGTCGTTACTAAATGTGAAATTAATACTTACATTTTATTTAAATCAATTATAAATGTCAAATTAGTTTTTAGTTTAAGCGTTTTTGATTTCGATGACCATTCTGCGATTCAACAATTCGCAGACCTTTAATTTATCATTGCGTAACAAGCAAGCTCATATAACATTTATTCAATAAAATGAAATTACGACTTAAAAGCCTATTTTGCCCTATCAAGTACATTTAAATGTAACTACCTCAATTTATATTTATGTCTATTATAATTGTCGAATTTATTTATATTTTAAACCTTTTTAGCGTATTTATTTTAGACAAATACATCTCCAGGTAATCGCCCCAATCAAAATAATATGCTACATCATAAAACATCTTTTATTATTTTATATCACATTTAATGGATTCAACTTCACTTAAAAAACAGTAAAGACTTTTAGACTCATTAAAAAATTTTCAAAAAATAGAAAAGATATTTTAAGATGGTCTTCTGCTTATTTTTCGGAGATCAGTATTGAAAAGAAAAAAAAAAGTCACAAAAATTTAAAAGCTTATTTTATCTTATCAAAAATACTTAAATGCAAATAAATACTTATGTACATAGATAAACATATTTAAGTTGTTTGTGGTTGTTAAATTCATGTTTAGTTTAAACGCCTTTAATTTATTTATTTTTATCAAATTTATCTTCAGGTAATTGATGCTACAAAATCATGTACGAAATTGGAAGGAAAATATTGCTAGTTGTTTGTGATCCTTTTCTATATCTTTTCTCCATTCAATTTCACTTGAAATACAATAAAGCTTGAGTATCATTATGAAGCTGTTTAAAAATATAAAGAGGGTTTTAAGACCTTTTAAAGCATTTTTTAGCTGTAAATTATCAAAGAAAATATATATGAGATAAAATTAAAGAGCTCATTGTAACTTATAGTATATATATTTAAATCTAAATGCCTGTTAAATTTAATTATAAGTACAGGATTCATCCTTAGTTTAATGTTATTAGCTTCTAAATTATTCTTAATACTTAAAACATATTTTCAATCGTAAAATTGTGTGCCAGATAGTATAGAAAACTTTGTATGAAATAATTTCTATGAAGTATTTTTAAAAATTCAATTAATGTTGAAAAATAACGAAGATATTGAGTATCGTATAAATTCTAGAAAGATAAAATATTAAAACTATTTAAGATTTTCTTTTTATGCATCTTTCGAAAAATGAGTTATCAATAGATAAAAAAAAATTGTTTTAAATGCTTATCAAAGATTAAGAAAGCTAATTTAAATTATCAATTCATTTAGTTTGAAACAAATATTTAGATTTTTGTTTAATTCAGTCTTTTCTATAGCAAATTCATTTTTAATTTAAACAATTTTAAATAATTAACTTTTTATAAAATATTCCTCCAAATAACTGTTTTTTACAAAACCAAGTACGAGATGATTAGATTTTTTTAATTGCATATTGTAAAAAGAGAGTGTGTAATAAAAAACTAAAAAACTAAAAAAATCAAAGTTTAAATCTTTTTTTAGCCTTGTTTAACTCTTCGTATATATTTCAATTGAATGAATACTTATTAAATTAATACTTATAAAAAGACTTCACAACAAATTTTAAGCAATCTTTTCCACCTTTAAATGAATACTCCCCCCCCCCCGCCCCCCCCCCCACGCTAGAATCTATGTATTAATTTTTCGAGTTCTACAGCCAATCTTTTTCTTTTCTACAATAAATTTAATTTTCTTTTCAATATAATAAAAGATTCAGAAGTTTTAAGATAATTGTTACATTGTGCCCACAACAGAATTTAAATTTTTCATTTGACTTGGGTCGGGAAGGATCATGATTAGTTTTTTTTCCTCTACATAAAAGGCCTACGTTTTTTTTTTTTTTTAATATCTGAGCTTGATTTTACAAAGACTGTTTTAGTACTTTTTCTATTTTCTTTGCAGTTATTTTTACTAGGACACTTTCATTTTCAGAGCCGGTTTCGAAAGTGAAAGAATTCTCATAAAAAAAAAAAAACATGCAAATAAATTCGAAAATCCAAAAAACGGGCTTTGTAGAGAACGACCTTAGTTGTGCAATTAAAAAAATGAATTGAAAATATTGGAACGCAAACGAGATATCCTTAAAAACGTGCTCCATTGGATTAACATTAATGTGACTGAAATAGCCTTGTCGAGCAAGAAATTTATTTTGTAAAAATAATGGTAGTAATAATGAATTTTTGGCACGGGGAAATTTGGAAATATAATGTAATGATTTTTCAGAGAAATATTTTTAAAAATCATCTTTTTACTATATAACTTTAAAAACTATGATGTTTAGAACCATATTTTCTTAATCATTCTGAACATATTAATGTTTTTATGGAATCTTTGTAAAAATTTAAGTATATAATAAGTGTAAATCAGCGGTTCCCAAGCCTATAGGTCGCGACCTATATTTTGGTGGGTGGTGAACAATCGACGTTTGTCAGAAAAATATATTTTATTTCATTTATTCAAAAATATAACAATTCGAACAGCAAGTAATCCCTAAATTCCTTCTAGATGAATATACTAACAGAAAATCCGGAAATATCTTAATCAGTTTTGAGGTCCTTAATTGGGTTCAACAACACGATATACTTGTGTGAGCATTCTTTTTCTGCTTTGCTGTTTTTAAAAAACCTGTACATAAACAAACTGCACATAGGAAGTGACTTAAGGTTAAAAATTAGACTGTTTTAACTTTGATATAGATGACCTCATCGGCAAACATCAGTGCCAGAAAATCTCATTGATTATAAAGTTATGTTTTGATAATAATTAAATATATTTTTTATTTCCTTTGCAGTTTGTAGGTTGTTTTAATTGTCATTTTACTTACACATATTTGGACTACGAATTCTTTTTTTTTTTTTTTTTTAGAGTGATTTCATACAAAAAATTGCTTTTTTTTTTTTTTTTTTTTTTTTTTTTTCTTAAGGTTAGGATAGCTAATAGCTCATGAAGGTCATACAACAACTGCCATACTGATATACACCCTTATATTATAGTTGGATCGCAAATTTGTTTTTTACTTAAAGGTGGGTCGTGTACCTATAAAGTTTGGTAACCGCTGGTCTAAATGATTATTAATATTTGGTAATACTTGATTATCCTGTCACCAAAAAAACTATCGCCAAATTATAAAATTAAATGTCAATAATGTATGGTCAGGAATGTCACATTCAATCACATTAAATATCATACATGTGCTTAAAAGTCATCAAGTGATTTTGAATTCCATTTTTTATCTGTATTTTTATCAGTGTTTTACTAATTTATTTCTTTTTTCGTTATTTGAAATAAAAATTATGTCAGAATGTATAAATTGGCTATTAGTTCGGCAGTTCGTATAATTTAGCAAAATTGGTTGACGAGATAACCAAGTAGTACCTAATATTTCTATTTTGTATGCTCTGTCTTGCAAACATTTATTAATCTAAAATAGGAGTAGATGTGCCAGTAATGGGCTCCCTTAAGAAATTTCTTTAAAAAATATTTTTTATTATTAGTTATAATTATTATATTCCAGTTTTTTTTTTTTTTTTTTTGTATTATATCAATCTTTCAGCAATATTTAACTAATCCCATGGTTATATTTTTCAATAGAAATAAAAATTTAATTTTAAGTGATAAAAATACGTCAAAACATCCAAAAGCCCAGTAATAGACACCCCTCCTAAAATCTTAAAAATAATAAATAAATTTTTGTAAATGACCATTATTATATAAAATTCAAAGTTTTATTTTACTATCCAAATAAAAACATTCAATTTTTATAAGAAAATAAAGACGATTAAATAAGTAAAGTCAGCTCTTTGCATATTCATTAAGATTTTCAATGAAAAACAATCAAACTTTATTTTCTGCTTCCTAAATGATTTGATGAAAAGTGTAAAAAAATAATCCAGATTATAAAGCATGTAAGAAGGAGTAAACAACAAAATAATAGAAGCATAACTAATATTTATCATTTTTTTTTCAAAACAAAAACTGAAAGGCGGTCCATTACTGGCACATCTATATATTTCTATAAATGCAATATTCTTAAAAAAATAAATAAATAAATAAATAAATAAATAAATAAAAAAAAAAGAAAGAAAGAAAAGAAAGAAAGAAATATGTATATTTAAAAAAAAAAAAAATCGAAAATTTTTGCGGAAATTAAGTCGGGTCTGATTTCATTGATTTTTTCACAGGCCAGGTCGGGTTTGTTTGATTTATTTTATCATGGGTCGGGTCTTGAACCACATTCTAAATACAAACGATCTGGGCCCTTTTTTGAGAATATGACATCGAAAATGAAGATTTTAACTCGGGCTTATTGTGGCTATATGACAGTCGTTGTTTGTGGCAACTGAGCATGATTCTAGTTGTAAAGCTCAGGAATATTCCTCAATGATTTTCCCAATATTTAGAAAAAAAAAAAAAAAAAAGCGGGTCATCTGAAAAATATTAATTTTAGCAATTCCAAATCAGTAAGTTTAGTAAACTCTTCGTAATGTAAAATATCGTTGAATAAAGATAAAAAACTTTATTCTGTTAAAAAAAAAGTTCACTGTTTAGAAAAAAAAAAAAAAAAAAAAAAAAAAAAAGATTCTACAGAAATTGTACTGGTAATCGGAACGCCAGTACACTTTACCGTTTTTTAACGGAAAAATTCCCATAAATTCCAGGAATACTTCCTTTTTTTCCGAGTTTTTCTGGAATGTAAGGAAATTTTTCCGCTATAAAACAGTAAATTGTATTGAAATCCCAATTATCAATAAAAATTCTGTAAAATCCTTTTTTTTTTTTTTTTTTTTTTTTTTTTTTCAGTGGAACAAATATTATTGGTTCAGTATTAACCTCCTCAGATTTGAGGCAAATATTACGAAAGACCACATAAATCCACATAAATCTAAGTATTATAAAACATCTCCAAAAATATAACAGCCAATATTTATGCCTATGATATGAACGCATTTTTAAAAAAAATGTCTGTAATTTTAACAATTCTACAAGCATTTAATTTATTTAACACTAGAACCGCCGCACCACAGAGGTAAAAAATGAAAATATTTCGATTCGAACCAGTATTTTTATTAATTTTGTTTCTAAAATAAGTTAAATATGTTGCCCTGAGAAATAAGTTTAAAGTTTAACCACGGAGAAATAAGTTAAATAGTTTAGATAAAAATTCTACTGTAAAATTTTTTTATAACATTTGTGTAAAATTTTCAGAGTTTCTAGTGTTAAAGGGTGTTCTTTAGTGTCTCCTACAGGCGACATCAGACTGAGGAGGTTAAAATGTTAAAGATTTAAGTAACGACAAAAGTTTATATTTAAATAAATCAAAAATTGTTCTTAAAAAAAAAAAAAAAAAAGGTTAATGGGAAAATGTTTGTAGATATGTAGATTGCACAAAGATCCATTATTTTCATCAAACAAGGAAAGTTTCTATACAGGCATACTCCGGAAAATCTGAAAAAATTACAGAATGTTCTTCTCATGTATATAAGTTTATATAAAAAATTTCGGCGGAACCTCCATACAGTATCCGAAAAAAAAAATGAATTCGTTATTTGGCGATTTTTCATCGATTGGTTTCGTGTTAAACTTGTATAGGTAAATTTACTTTAAATAATTTTAGTTTTGTCAGTATGTTTTTGTCAATATGTATAATTTTGATCGATATTTGTATGTGTTTATATTCAAATTTAACCCTCAAAATTTGCAATTTAAAACGAAATTCATAATTTAAATTAATTAAAATTGTTTCAAGCTCAAAGTCCAATTGAGCATTGTTGATTCGATTTTGTTGCTATGGAAACATCTGGTTTTTATTTTTGAATACGCTTAAATGTATGATAATAATTTTTCTCAATATGGATATTGTTGTTTATGAAAAAAAAAAAAATCTAGATATAAATAAAATAACTCTTCAAAAGCAATATATATAATATGTAATACAATATATATATATATATGTGTGTATTTAACCCTAGCCACTCCGTTGTCTCCGCTGCGGAGACATCATCTTTCCTTCCAAAATTTGTTTTTGGCACCAGTAATAAAAGAAAATAAAATTTTCCTTATTTAATCAGAGAATTTTTTAAATTGTCTACTTCAAGGAAAGTTCCTTTAAAAAAGTGGTGCTAATCGAATAAAATTTGTGTAAGAGGCACCGGAGTCCGAAGGGTTAATATATTAAATTCTCTCATTCTTTATGTTTAAATTCATTAAATATCATTTACACGCGTTCAAAATATCCAACAGCTTTCAGTTGCATTAAAACCGTTTGCTATTGGTGAGGAAAAGTGCTGCTACCAAATCACATGGCACTTTCGTCTTTTAATCTAAATATTCGAAAGTATTTTATTTTCTGACAGACTTTCTACTGTAATTCCGTCGCTAATTTTGCCTGATCCTTTATTACACACATGAGTAATTTAATTAGTATTTTTTTTTTCAAAAAATTTTGAGTATGCCCAGTATGCAGACCTTCCTTGTCAGATCGTCAATCCAAGCCAAGATTAGATCGAAATGGAGAAAATCCAAGAATTTATTAAAACGTCCTTGGGCATGAATTCTTTAAACACATTTATAATCGAATATAAACTTACAATTTTAAAATAATCTAAAACACGTCTCACATAAAGAATCCTTCCCATCATAATGAATAATCAATTAAAATATCTATTTTAATCTGTCAAATATTTAAATGTAAATCAATACTTTACAAAATGGTACAGAGAATAATTAATAATTATATTATTAATAGAAGTGAATTTATGTATTAAAATCGATTGTAATTCCAAAATATATTGATAATTGATAAATACTTTTAATCATATATACTTTCATATAATTACTTTGTACTAGATAAAGGAAATAATTATTCTTCTATAATAATTTTCTGTAATCCTTTTTCATAGTTTTTTTCTCTTGAGAAACAATAGAGACATACCTACAGCGTTTGTAAAAAACAATGAAAGAAATATATCTTGTTATCTTTTTGAAAAATAAGGATTCGAAAAAAAGAAGGAAGAAAATTCGGCTATATCGATTTTATACAGATAAGGTATTTTAATTTGAAGAATTCAAGCCAAGCTTTAGGCTGCAAGTGTAAAAATTCAAGAGTTAGCTAAAATATCTTTGAAAATGTCCATAAATACTAAGAAAAATAGGACCTCAAGTAGCTTCGTGCAATTCACTTTTTTAAATAAAATATAGTTTTCTTATTTTCTTTCTTTCTTTTTTCTTTTAGGTGCATTCGTAATTATGTAAATACGTAGCACCCATAATCGTCATTCAGACCGCGCGTCCGTCCGTTCACATATAATTGAACAAATATTACGTAACCGAATCGTTTGAAATTTAAAATATATAGTTGTTGCATAGTTTTTTCGAATCACTTCAAATTTTATGAAAATCGGATGAATAATTTAAATTATATAGATAATCAAGAGTATTTCGTTACATTACGGCCAATGGGAAATTTTTTTTTTCAAGTGCATTTTTATTGTGATACACTCTTTCGAACAAAATAAAATCGATATGCATCTGTGAAGTATGTACTAAAATATACATTATGTATAATCTGCGATGCAAAGGATATTTGTTATAATTAGGCTACACAGAAGTATTTCATTACATAATGGTATAGGGGGAAACATTGTTTGGTTCGCGTTTTAATTATATTGAACTATTTCACATTTTATGAAATTCATATACGTTGCTGAAGTTTACACAAGTTATTTCCTGTATAATAGAATACAGAAAATATTTATAGATACACGCAAAAGATTTCGGCTACTACACTATACCCGAATTACTGTACTATGATTACATCAAGATCTGAATATTTTTAAAACTTCGTTATAGTATGAACGCATCTCATTTTCTACGCACGACGTGAAATTTCCGATTTGTTATTCGGCTATCTATCTAGTGATTTATGTCTTCATTTTTTTGCAGCATTAATATAAATACTTATAATTAAATATAGTTTATAATATTATGTACTATATTTTTTATATACTATATTTTTTATAACTTTTTTTTTCTCATATCACGACATGACTATGTAATCCCGCACAATCATACATCTGCTTTGTTTTACGCTTGACTTATACAATGGAACGTTATTTTTTGAGACAACATTGAATTTGCTGGAAGAAAGAAATAGCGTATTATGGGCTAAAAAGTGCTCAGATATATCAAATGCATAAAGATGAGATACTTATATCTCAAGACCAATTCAAGCCAAGGTTTAGGCCAAATTCCAAGAGTTAATTAAAATGTCTTTGAAAATTCCTTATCTAAATCTTTGTTAAAAATCTACAGATCCATAATACGGAAAAAGGTTAATATCTCAAAAACAAATTGTGATACAGTTTTCAAACTAATTGCATTTAAGAGTTCTTTTTTTTCCTTATACGACGACATGACAATCTAATCCCGTACAATGATACATCTGCTTTGTTTTACGTTTGGCTTATACAATGGAACGTTATTTTTTCAGACAACATTGAATTTTGTTGGAAGAAAGAAATAGCATATCGGGGGCTAAAATGTGCTCAGATATATCAATTCCATAAAGATGAGATACTTACATCTCAAAACCCACTCAACACAAGATGTAGGTTAAAATCCAAGAATTTATTAAAATGTCTTTGAAGATTGCTTAACTAAATCGTTGTTAAAAATCTATACATCAATAACAAGAGAAAAAAGACTTAAATAATGCTATACAATTTATTCATTTTTTTAAATGAAAATATGTTCTTTCTCTTTTCTTTTTTTTTCTTTTTTTTTTTTTTTTCCTTGAGGGAGATAAAAGAAAAAAATGCTTAGAAGAGAAAAAAGTGTTCAGATATGTCAATTGTGCTTAGAGATGAGATGCTTTCATCTCAAGACCAGCAATCCAAGCGATGGTTAGAACGAAAGGGTGAAAATCGAAGAGTTAACTAACGTCCTTGAGCATGAATTCTTTAGTTAAACCCAATGACAATTGAATCGAAACTTCACAATTTGACAATCTGCTGGAAATCTGTCGCACTTAGGGAATCTTCCCCATCACATTTGATCTTCAGAACGTGCTTCCATCGCCAGCGCGCGTCATAAAATGCTAATTGACTTGACAACGTCTCGAATTTGATTTCAGCTAATTAATGATTTCCCTCATTAACCCTAACCGATTTAGAACGGATGGATTGCAACGCAATTACATCATTATAACCGGCACCGCCTTTATTTACGCCGTGATTAAGAACATGGTTAAACGACAGCTCGGGTCCGGATAGTCACGAACGGGTACTTGGGGAAGAGACAAATACGCTCTCAGTCAAAAACGGTTTAATTGGATTGTCTCCAGAAGCGCTTCCCCAAAACTTTCTCCCGCGTAAACAGTTAGAAAATTTACTTGTTTTTAATGCGGCTCATTATTCGATGCAAGAACGGTGACAGTTTGGAGAGGCGTAGGTTGCGTTGTGTGCACCAGGCTAATCGAAAATTGCATTTTTCTTTGCAGAAGCAGAGGCGAATAAAGAAAAGTCGGCAATAAATTGAATTAATTTATGTTTGGTCTTTTGTTACTAGTCTGCAATTACGATAGTCAGAAAATAATTCTCTTTTTTTTCTTGTGTGTCTTCCGCTCCGGGAAAAATTCTTATTTCGGTAATCATTTGGAAAATTTGTTTAGAAATATTCCTGACTAATTATTAGTAAAATATTAAGCCAGAGTAAAATATTTAATGCCCATTAGACTTCGGGAAAACTTTAATATGCATATATTTTTGTTTTGTTTTTTGTCATGTTTGTGTAGCTTGAGGTTTAGGCAAAAATGAGTCGCAGTTTTAGAAGTTTGTATTTAAGATTTTTGTGAATATGACAGATTCATACTTTGTATGTTATGAATTTTTATGCATGATTAAATGAATGTGGCACATCATTATTGCGCGTATTTTTAAAACAGTGATGAAAGTTTTTGTCATTTTAGGTAAATATGTTCACCAATCGTACTTGAATAGCACATTGTTCAAGTAAGCGCGAATATTTTCTTTATGCATTTTAAAAATTTGATGAGGAATTTGCCAAAAATCCAAAACGTTAACTCTGCGTCGGTCGCAATTGGTTTGACAAGTAAGCTGCGCCATGTTAAGATTGACAATTTATTTCAGTATGGTTTGTTTGCTTGCTTAGAGGTTAATAAATGAGGGTTTAAAGAAAAAATAAAAATAAAAAAAAGAAAGAAAGACACTTCAATTTTGAATATCCCTTTTTTGTACTTTCTAAGGAAGGTCGGTTATCATTTTAAAAGCGTTAGAATTGAGTTAATTAATGCTAATCACGATTTTTCCAATAGGCATATGCCAGGTGCTCTACACCCGACTCAACAAATCCAGAGCTGCACTCGACGAAGAATTAAGGCTATTCTCAACTGCTCTGCTCATCAAGCGCAAAGCGTTTTGACTCATTTCCAAATTTATTTTTTAACGGAAAGACATAAAATTGGAAAACCTGATCATGGAAGCGATTTGTAATTGAACTGAGTCTTCCATTTTGTGATCAATCAATTACCTATTGAGTTATAAGCTTTTTTTTTTTTTTATCACGCGTCAAGGCTTTTTTCTCCTTCACCAATTGTTTTTTCTTCTTTCTCGAGGAAATTCGGTTCAAAATGCTCCTTTTGACCCCAATTTCTGAAAATTCTATTGTGTTTGTGCAAACCAACGGGTAACTGAGTGCGATTAGATAGTTTTTGAACAGTAACACCTGCTAGTTTCATGTATTTCCACACAAAAGTAAACTAAAACTTATGTCATAAAGTTGCTTTTTTTTATTTACGAACACCCTTAAGACGTGTTAAAAATCATAGGATCCATATAGAGGACATAGAGAGCAAGGATACAGTGGGGTGATTGGTTAGTTGGAAAGTGCTCTCTTAATTTTTTATATACGAGAGAACACGATCTCCCTTTAATGTGATAATGGATTACAAAAATCCAACTTTAAATCGGAACTTTAATTCGATACCTCTTCATCGGTAGCCAACTGCTTAAGAACCCACACTACTCACTGAAAAAGACCTTGATGATAATGTTAAGTCTACGGGGGCGTTCTTTTCAAATATCTCGCTCAAACTTCAATATTTTTACATGATTTTTTTCACATAGGATAGCTGAGGACGATCTGCAACAGGGCTAGTTTTTACTTTTTCGATTTTGGCTATATATATTTCATATTATGATAGTTTCAATTTCAGAACCGGTTCTAACTGGTTTTGAAAGTTAAAGTAATTTTTAAAAAAATCTGAAACCGAAATCGGAAAAGTAAAAACTAGCCCCGTTGTAGATCATCCTCAGCTATCCTATGCAAAAAATAAATAAAAAAATAAATAAGAAAGAAATTCTATGAAAATTTGGGCGAGATATTTGAAAAGAACTCCCCCATAGGCTTAACATTGTCATATGGATCTTTTTAGTGAGTAGTGTGTGCTCTTTATTACTAGATTAAGAATATGGAGAGAAATATATTAAATTCTATAACTAATTAGGTAAGTTTTCCCTTTTTTTTTTTGTTTTTTATTATTATTAATGTATTCTTTTGAAGGTTAATTGAGCATTTGAGATTTTCCAGAAAATTTCCTCTTCCGAAGCAAATTAATACTTAAACCGTTTATAAAGACTTATACAGGCCTTAGATTACTGTCGCTTCTCTTTTTATACAAATCTTGTTTCATTTAGAAAAGAGTTCATCAGCTGAACTTTTAAGGAGCAAACTATTTTGCAATAATGATACCAAACTTTTTGAAATACATCACACATGAGTTTGACTGGTTGATTAATTTTTATTGGCAAAAATTTCCCAAGAGTACTGCGGCTAGCAATATCGAAAATAATAAGCAAACAAAGAAACATAATTTTAACATTCAGAGATCTGATCTGTTTCAACCACATACAGTTCTCTGGACTGAAGATATTTCATTTGGTACATTTCATGATTAAAATAAAAATAGCTGAGTGATATGTATTTTAATAATTTTAATTTATTATAAACTTCAAACTGTTCTTATTCATAGTGAGAGAACAGCTTAAATGTAATAAAAATTTATATTTAATAAGAAATTATTGAATAAATTATGTTTTACACTTTTAAAAAAAAGTCCGCATAATAAAACATCTTTAAACTTAATCTAAAAGTCCGCATCCATAAAACACAGACATAAATAAAAGCTAACCAAAATGTGGCTCAAATACCTGAAAAAAATAGATTTTAATTGCATATGAACATTATTTAGTAAAATTTGATAACTAATAATGCATAACCATTAAGTGTACCATTAAATGAAATAAAAAAATTGGATCACTTCATGTCACGTATAGGGGACAGCTTTTCTACATATTTCTGCTGTTTTAAGAGGACACACTGCCTTTTAAACGATCTCTTCAATTTTGAATAGTACTATAATATATGTAATAGAACAATACTTAGTATTAAAAATTGAATAACATTTTAAAAAAATCTGGTAGAATAGTCTATTTTAATAAAATTTAAATAAAAAAAACTTTTTAAAAATCTCTACTATTTTTTTAAATATGAATATCTTTGCTTCGATTTTTTTCCACATTCGTTAGAATACACTACATAAAACTGTGCATGAATTTTTAGATGTGTGGTACTTTTCATTTAATGATTTTTTTTCTCTCGTGTATATTAAAAAATGAAGAAAATTCAGAAAACTCTCAAACTGAATATTTTTATATAAACAATTGTAAACTTGAATGTCAAATCCACAAACAAAAATATTAAATACACGATAAAGAACAAGTAAAAAAATTTCAAACCTCTATCTAAATTAGCAAAAAATTCTTAATATTTTTTGAAGAAGCAAGTTGTAAAAATATGAACATATTTTTAACATATGAATATGTTTGAAACATATGAATACATTTAAAACTTTCATTTATATGGATAATTGTGCTGGATTTGTTAACAAAAATTACAATATCTCGCTATACAACAGTCATATAGGTAAAAATGAGGATTCAAAATATTCACAATTAAAAAAGCTTTTAGTTAATATTAAAAAAGGAAAATCGATATTTTGATCAATTTCAAGGTATTATGTCCTCTTAAATGGAATATAAAGGTTCGTTTACATTTTAAATCTGGTAATAATCAGTGTTCGAAAGTTAAAATGCACATAAATTGCATAGTATTTAATCTGCAGAATCTGCTCTATTTTTTAAGGTACAATTTGAAAAATCGATTTTTTGTGAGGTATTTGACGTTCGAATCTCCTTAATGCGATCTTCGGTTAGAGCGGGGAGGAGGAGGGACCCCTCATAAAAGGGAATTCATTGTACATAAGAATAAGTGAGTAACACAAAATACTTATGTCGTTGTTCTTGCGGTTATTATTATTAATATCATATAACCATCAATTTGTCAAGATATAATGTTTGAGTCGATACATCTCCACCATACACCTATAATTATACATGCCTAAGATACTGTATATCGAAATTAGATGAAAATAAAGGATGAAAGGTGGTGTCGCGATGAAAGAGAAAATCTTAAGGATATCGGAAAAGTTTTAACTTTGTTTCCAAGATTAATAAGTTTGATTATCTGCTTTTCACATGTATCGAGTTACTTGGGAAGCGCCTTAACCACACAAGAATATCTTAACCACATGATAGAATTTGCACTCTTAACACGGAGCTGATGAATAGTCAATTTTATACCTTTCATTCATACTATAAACAAATAAATAAACTTTTAAGCTGCTAATTTTGAAACTTATTTAGTTTTTTTGTCACGTTTTGTAATCGTTTTGTAATTAATTTATGATTTGCAGCGTTTAAAAGTACATAACCAATTAAAATTTTTCTAATAAATATTTTTGCGACAGCATGAATTATTATAGCATACTAATATTCAGTGACTGACAAAAGTTGGAAATTTCTGGCGCCAGGAAAATTTTTAGGAGCCAGTTTAAAGAATCATTTCTCTGACATTAACGCATTGACTGCAAAATGGAACACTGGATACTCATAATCATATTCAGCATTTTTAGGTGATTTGCGCCATTTTGCAGTGAACAAGTTGACTATTCAATAAAAATATCAAACTCAGCAAAAATTTTAAGATACCATTTTTACATTGTGAAAATTAAACAGAGACAAAGTGCGAAATTTAACATAAACCAGTAGACAAATTAATATCCTTAGCTTTAATTCCCAACGAGAAATTATAAACATAAATTAACAATGCGTTTGAAATTTTGAATTGAAATACCATTTATCTTGTCAATTGATTTTTCAGGATTAAAATCTTGTTAACCCATTCGCGATGGGAACGTTTTACGAAATTTATAATGCTTTGTCACCGATTTTTAAAAACATAAATTTATGCCTTATCAAATTGAGAAAATGCTCCGATTAAATTAGACAAATTTTACAGTAAAATTTTACTGGCGGGGATAAACAATGATTCTTAAGCCTTTTTTTGCTGCACGTACGCGTGTCGCTCATTCCCAAGGGGTTAAACATGGTCCGTTTAAATTTATCAACAATAAACTGTTAGGTAAAAAAGTTAGTCGCCAAGAGGAATTTTTTAGTCGCTCAGGGTTTGTCGGACCCTTCTAATATGGGATAATATTAACATTGATTGAGCTTATAAACTGTTTAATCGGTAAAAATGCCGATATCATGATATGCCCATAAGTATAATTTTGTCAATTCAAATGATCATTAGTTATTTTCCATGTGATGTATCGAATTACGATTAAATGTTGTTGTTGATTTTTAGAATCGCACAAAAATAAAAACTTAAATCACCATTTAAAATTAATTTTTGTAAAAGAAAATGTTAGTTTTAAACTATGAATATAAATATTTTTACCACTTTCATAAACATTTTATTATTCCCAATTGAAATCCTAAATTTTCCAAGACTGAAGTTGAATCTTTTTTTCTGTTCTGAATAAATTTCTAAGGTAATTTAATCACTATACTTTCTGAAATGTTTTAAGGCTTTCAAACGTTTTAAGGTTCTGGAATAAGGTATTTGTACCCTATATGGACAGGGCTTTCAATATGGACATCCCTAATACTTTTAAAGGTAATAATTTTGATCGAGAGATGGCTCAACATTTTCGCGAAGAAAAGCAGTTGAAAAGATAATTAAGACTTGAAAGTGTAAAAAAGCGCGTTGTTCGCCATTTAGGAGGAAACTTGTTGTTTCGAGATGTGCTGATCTTAATTACTTGTAATCTTAAATTCTTATTAGCTATGATAAAATTACATTAAATGTTGAAAAGTGGAGTATTTTAGAAAGCTAATAAAACACATTTTCGATTGCTAGTGCATATTTTGATTAAAAATATTTTCCTTTTTCATTTGTTACAAGGTTTAGTAAAACTACGCCCGGTTCCCAATATGGACAGCTTATGACCCCATCGACTACAACTGTAAGAAAGAAGAAAATTCAACGTTGCCAAGCAATAAATTGAAAAGGCATCAAGTGGTAAAATATTTGTTCAACAAGACGCCATTTGAACAATCTCTCAAAAACCTTCCTCCAAAAAACCCTTGCAGAAAAATAAAAAAGAAGCCCCCCCCCCCCCCCAGTAGGATATCTGTTGGCGAAATCGTAGGTACCAATGGTAGGACTTCCTCAACAAAGGAGAGCTGGTACTGCTGTTTTTGTAGTATTGATGCTTTTTCAAGCATGCCGTCATGCATCACATGTAGCAGATATGTTCATGAGGATTATGTGGAACTTACTGCCCATGGTGAAAAAGTTTCTATTTGTCCATGCTGTGAGGACTGAGTAATAACAGATGTAAATTCGCAGACAGATGCAATAAAGCTAAACAAAACCAACAATATTATTTCATATTTACTAGTAACTGAGAGGCATGGGTATTCGAAGGGTAAAAACCGAGAATGACCCCCCCGCCTTTCTAAAATGCATGTTCTGAAGATATTTACTGTTCCCCCTCCTCTTCCGAATACTTTAAGATACATTTTTTTAATTTCCTCTCCTCTAAAATCCCTTAGAAAAGTGGCTCTTCCGTACACACCGTGTAGAAAGTGAATAAGGAAATACCTGTCCATAATAGGGACAGGTAGTTCCTTATATGGACACTTGTAAACATTTTTTGTTTTTATGATTTAAATTAAACCAGAATAATTACAAGGTCTCTAATTTTTATAATGATAGCCAATAATCCAAGGATAGTGGTCATACATTTTTGGAGTCCTATGACGTGTATACGGGGGTGAAAAAAATTCATTTTCCTTAGGGTGTCCATATAGGGTACAGGTAGTATATAATTTTCTAATTTTTATCCTACACCTTGTATTTTGTAATTTTTTCTTTCCGAAAATTAGATATAAAAAAATGTCATTTTTTTGTATTTCCATTTCCATTGTATTTCTTTTTGCAGAAATTTAAAAGGAGCATCGTGAAAATATAATATCCATTTACTGAAATTTAGTATCCATTGCCTGTATTTCGATTAAAAGAAAAAACTCTGGTAAATATAAGTAAATAAATAAAAATGCAATTAAAAGTGCTTCATATTTTTAAAAATGCTAATAAATAGAAAAATTTTAAAAAATCAATGTATTTCGTTTTAGAACAGCTTTAATTTAAATATTGATAATTTCAACTAACAAATATAATCCGTATAAGCCTTAAGAATTTTTCTTTTTATGGGAAGCGATTCTTTCACATTTATTTATTTACTAGCGGGCCGCCCTCGCTTTGCTTCGGGTAGAGCAAGTCGCCCAGTCCCGTGTCACTACTGACACCGCAAATTGTTACTACCACTTCATCCCATTAACTTCAACTACTAAAAGCATTATCTTCCTTTTAGGTAGTCGGAAAAAAGTAGCCTATATGTTAATCTAAGGTGTCAGATACCTGTATACAAAATTTCATAAAGATAGATCCGACCGTTCTTGAGTTATAAATGGTGTAACTAACACGACTTTGTTTCATGGATATAGATTATAGCAGCCCGCCCCGGCTTCGCACGGGGATTAAAGAAAAATTTCAAGTTATAAATTTTTACACACACAATCATACTCTCTTCTTTGTGCGTGGGGTTACTAAAAAAGTGTAAAATTATAAAAGAAAATTCGGATATTAGTATTTTTTTTTTATTTGTAATAATGTTTGTAAAAA
Organism: Maratus speculifer; assembly: GCA_964019185.1. NCBI lineage: Eukaryota > Metazoa > Arthropoda > Arachnida > Araneae > Salticidae > Maratus > Maratus speculifer. The sequence goes on from OZ025291.1 coordinate 135,604,512, forward strand.
GTTTTACACCTACAAAACAAAAGCCATTAAATTTATTGTGTCAGAGCTTCCCCGTAAACGATATTAGATGCTGTTTTACTTTGTGGCAGCAAAATAAATTGATTTTCAGGAGCTCCGACCCGCGATAGACCAACATACAGTTGGCCATGAGTAAAACATTCTTTTCGTAGGTCGATCCCTACTAATTCGTAGGTTTGACCTTGGGACTTATTAATAGTTAACGCGAAAGATGTTTTTACAGGAAACTGAAGCCGTTTAAATGGGATTGGTAGATCAGTTGGGATCATTGGTATCCTCGGTATATGAGCTGGTTGACCAACTGCTGGGCCGGTGATAATGGTTGCTACAATTAAATTGTCCTTCAATTCCTTTATGAGTAGCCTCGTCCCATTGCACATGTTCGGAGGGCTTAAATTTCTCAAAAGCATGATTGGAATTCCAATTTTTAACATCAATTCATGTGGTGGCAGTCCAGAAGGGTTTAGTGAATTTAAAAATTCCTGTGGATAATGGACTGCGTCTTCGATATTAGTCACGGTGTCTATTGATTTGAAATTTTTTACTTGGCCGGGAACTTTTTGAATAATCAGATTGTTTATTTCGTTGACACTATCATTCCTAGGTGATACTATTGCCCTAGAACACAACCAATGAAAGTCTTTTTCATGTAAATTCTCGATGTCAGGGTATACTGCATCTATTAAAATTTCTAAACTATGGACTATTTGGCCTAGAGACTCATCCAGAAGGATGTTACAATTTCTGCTTAAATCTGGAATGGGGAAAATTCCTTCCCCAAGTTTAAGAAGTTGCTGTGGAAAATCACTATCTGTCATTCCATGAAGATGAGCTCTCATATTTGTCCGTAATTTTATATTTTCAATCGAAGTCCATAAGGGCGACGATTTTAAGCATGCTTTGATGATATCTGCTCGCGTACCTCTGTTAATAACAGGAAGAGTCTGTCGGAAATCTCCAGAAAATACAAAAGTAATCCCGCCCATGAGAGCAGAGGAATTTCTAAGATCTTTTAAAGTTCTGTCCACGGCCTCTATATGTGCTCTATGGCTCATGGTGCATTCATCCCACATAATCAATGAGGCTTCTTGTAATAATTTACCAAGAGGCCCATTTTTGCGAATAAAACATATAGATTGTTGCTCAAGATTTATGGTTAGCGGAAGTTTAAAAGTTGAATGAGCAGTTTTTCCATCCTTTAGAAGGGTTGCAGCGATTCCTGACGAAGCAACTGCTATCGCTATCTTCCCAGATTGTCTTATCTTAGCAAGTATTAAATTTGCAAGAAAAGTCTTTCCAGTGCCTCCTGGCGCATCCAAAAAAAAAATTTTGTTTTTGTTGTTATTCACGCTATCGACTATAATGTCAAAAGCATATCTTTGATCTGGAACTAATTTTGGCAGATTTTTATTAACAAAAGCGGTCAAATTATTTGTGTTATAGTGCTGTACCATTGTATTTGTCACATTATTTTCTGAACGAACTGAAGACGGCAATCCAAAATCACTTAGGTTTTTATCATTTAGTTGTAAAAGTTTATTTTCAATTTGTATTAAACCTTCATTATAAATGTCATCACTGTATGGTAAGGCGAAGTCTTGATTTTGCAGTCGGAGTCTATGTCTAATATCTTGACATAATTCGTCTTTGAAATTGTCCCACAATTTTAATGGTTCCGACGGCTGACAAAATAAAAGTATGACCACAAACAACTCTCTCGGTTGTACTGGACATTGCGAAAGCGATGCTTCTCTCAGTGTGTTTTCCCAATGGTCATCGTTTTCTAGCAAATCCCTGTCACGGCAAGCTGCTTGATAGGTCTCTTTGAGAACTCCGTCAACGGTTTTTAAATACTCGAATGAGGTTGGACCGCGTACGTGATGTAGCAACATCCTAAGATAAAAACACTCTGATTGAGAAGGATGTACACCGTAAACTCTTCCTAAAGCAACATCTTTTTTTATACCCGGATGGCCAATTATGTCCTCACCACGCCGCCTTCTTGTGAATTTGTTGTTGGCCCATGTGTAGTATTGCGGAACTTCGTGGTATAGAAGTGTCTTTGCGAATTCATCTTCATTACAGAGCTCAAAGAAAGCCATCAAAGTAGTTTTACGTGGATTTTGGGCCACTTGTTCAGCCGTTTCTGCGGTGAAATACACCCTTTGGCCGTTTTCTAAGTGGACAGCTAACTGCAGGACTGTAGGATGTCGCTCGTGGATCGGAAATTCGAATATTCGCCAGGCGGCTTCGGATGTACTTATGTAACGACCATTCACATAGTTTTCCACTTCATCGTTTGGGTTTCTGACGGTAAAAGTAGCTTGGTCAGATCCCTTATTTATATATTTACAAATGTATTTGATGGCTTGAACTGAGTGGCAGTACTCTACATTTATGTGAGCGTTAAATGTCCTACACAATAGTGGAGAATAAGGTACAATCCATCTATTATCAATATTGAACCTACTTCCTCCAATATTTAGTGTAGCACTCTGTCCTCCATTTTCGATGTCACGGCGACGATAAACTGGATAACCGTCTTCTCCAGTTTGGGTATCGTTGACGAAACGTCGAGGGTACTTTTTTGTACAAATACCATTTTTCATACATGGTGCTGTTAAGTTATGCTCTCCGCATGGTCCGCGGACCATATTTTTAGTTACGATATTGTGCAACATCGGATCGTTTTGTTGATTGGGCAATTCCGCAACTATGACACTGTCAATTTCGTCTGGCTGGATTTTTCTTTCCAGCCAAAACAGCAAATGACAGTGTGGTAAACCACGTTTCTGCCACTCCACACTTGCCATATAACATTTTACTTTGCTGAATATTTCATCTTTCATGAATAATTTTATGAATTTCTTCATCTTTAAGTGAAATACTCTTGAAATTATGTCATGGCGATTGAAAAACCGCTGACCAGATAATAGTTCTAGTTTAATTTCAGGCCATTTGGAGTTACACGTAAAAGTGACAAATAAGTCTGGCCTCCCATAGTTTCGGACATAAGTCATGGCATCTTGGGTTTTTTCATGCAGATAACGTGCAGAACCCGTGAATGAAGATGGCAAGATTACGCGTTGGCCTATATTTGATGGGTCTACATTTGCATCTTGATTTAAAACGTCTCTGAGATGAATGTATTCATCAGCCCTCAGTCTCTGTTGATTACGACATATATAATTTAATCTTTCTGATATCATTTTTGCCATCATATCGACAATATATTGACTAAATAATTCCCTATAATAATGTAATGAATTAAAACAGTTAGCTCTAACCATCAATCTAAATGCATAAAATTGCATGCACGTTACAGTTTTGTTACGCATGTGCCAATGTGGTGCTTATATGACATCTGTGCCAAAAACACTTATTGTGACGTAACTATAACAGTTAGACATATGCTGTCGCGACATTTTTTTAAGATAATTATACGTTCTGCAAAGTCGTAGTACATTATTTTGCTTTATAATCAATAGTATTCGCAGCGCACGCGATGTAAGGATTTTTGGTACTTCTAGGTTATCCCATCGTCCAAAAAAATATCGCCAAACTATAAGATTAAATGCCAATAAGGGATAATCGTGAATGTCACATTCAATGACATTAAATACGATTCACGTGTTTAAAATGTCATTAAGTGATATTAATTTCATTTTTTTATTTGAATTTTTATTAATATTCCACTAATTATTTGTTTTTCGTTATTTAAAATAAAAATTATGTCAATATGTAAAATTTGGCTGTTAGTTTGGCGATTTGTATAATTTGGCAAAATTGGTCGGCGAGATAATAGAGAAGTACCGGATTTTTTAAGGTCATTTTTCTACACCTTGGGTTACATTATTGGCATTTTAGTAAGGATCCCCCCCTTTTTTTTTAAATATAATATAGCCTATGTTTACCGGAAATAGTGTAGCTTTCCAACAGTGAAAATTTTTTTCAAATCCGTCAGGTAGTTTCGGAGCCCATTCAATTCAAACAAACAATCAATCAAATCTTTCCTCTTTATAATATTGGGTATTGATGTGACGTCATTATTTACTGATTTTTATTAGTTACATATATCCATGCCTCTTGTTCCTTTAACAAATATTTCAAAATTCCTATGTTGTTTAAATTATGACATCATATTTTTCCAAATCAAATATTTTAATAATAATTTAATTCTTTCTCTTTCACTTTACTTCTAATTATGTCGCCATTTTTCGCAGAGAACCTCTTATTAACGTAACCGATATTTGTGCGTCTTATATAATAAAATAGTTTTTTTCAAGTATGACGACATATTTATTTTCCTTTGAATTATTCTTATTTTAATTTCTTACGTGGATACTGTTCAATTGAAAATTAATTGCCGAGGAGATATTATTATCCCAGATTTTGATTTTATTGGCAACGTGAAAGAAAAATGGTTATTTTTTATCGGAAAAATTTTAATTGATTCTGTATGAAAAATAATGAAATTTTGAACTATTAAGGAAAATATTTGAATAAATCAATTAAAAATTAGCCTATGATCACCGGAAATTGTGTAGCTTTCCAACGGTGAAAGAATTTTTCTAATCCGTCAAGTAGTTTCGGAGCCTATTCAATTCAAACAAACAAACAATCAAATCTTTCCTCTTTATAATATTAGTATAGATTATTATTATTATGTTCGATTCTTAATGTCCCCTTTTTTAATTATCGTTGGGATTTTCCTTTAATATTTTTCATTTTTACTATTTCAGTTACATAATGGTCTATGGGAAAAAATCTTTTTTCAGTGTATTTTAGTTTTGTTACACTACTTCAAACATAATTAAGTTAATACTGAATTAATACTGAATATAACTAGATTAATACTGATTTAATACTGAGGCGTACTACAAGCTTACTATTTGTGTAACATGATGTGCATTGCATTTATCAAGGTACACAAAAAGATTCGGATACAGTACTGCAGCTTGAAATATTGTCTGTAGAGATAATTGTTCGAAGTGCGATTTCATTTAATGGCATACATATTCAAGTTTAACTAAATTTTTGTTTACTATGGGTTGTGCATAAATGCTATGGATCGTATACAGGGCTACACAAAAGTGTTAGTAAATATTGTGGTGTATAGCGTGGATTACTTAAATGAGGTTTTTAACTGAATTTTGCAATTTCAAATTGAATTACATCTAGTATAGTAAGCGAAAAGGTATTTGTGTAATATAAATAAAATCACATACATGGTCACGTAAAGAACTAGATACATGTGTCCTAGGGAGGATAATGCCTGAATGTATAATTTCAGTAGTTTTAAGCCTATTTTAAGCTGAATTAAATTTTAGCTTAATATGTGACGCATATAAAAATTTGTTGATAATATACAAGACTATACAAAAGAATTTAAGTATGTTTTCGTTCATTGGTAAAATATTCAGAAGGTGAATTTTCAATCTATTATGTATTTTGTTGCTAAACTAAGTTTTAGCATACTCTATAGAATATATACAAACTTGTGTGGTTAAAGTCTAGGGCTGCACAAAACAGTTTAATTATTTTTCAGTCTATGGACGATAGTTGCAAAAGTCTGGATTTTAAATGTGTTTAGACTTTCCTGAAATGTTTACTTAGTTATTTTCTTTTTTTATTAAGCAGTGAAGTTTCGTTAAAGATTTCTAAAGGTGTTGGAAAGTGTTTCATAAGCTATCCTTAATGCGTTAATTTCTCTTTCTTCGTTTTCGTTCGATCTTTTTTTCCAGAAGTCCCGCAACTTTTAACTTCATACCAACTAGTACCAATCACTGCATTGCATACTGGCAAGTAACTTTGTACATTATGTCCGCTTGCACCATCATTGAAACACTTTTCACAAATTCAAACTTACTTTTATTTCCCACAATCACAGAATTATTTAGAAATGTAAGACTTCTAGAAAATTTTTATTCATAATCCTGAAAATCGGACAAAGTTGTTTTATTTTCTTGTAAAAGCTAATCGGGTTTTTTTTCTTTTTCCCTGAAAAGTTAGCCCTTCATATTGATATTTCTGATATAAGACAGAAATTTGAAGATTATCTTTAGCTGGTAATCGACAACAAAAACTTGACATTACTTTTATAGAGAAATTTAAAAAAATGTTATTATTTATTTATTTATTTTTAAGATGAATGAGAATATCTGAATTTTTCACTCATAAAATATTTAAGGAAAATCAATATTGTTGAGAGGAAAAATAATTTAAAAACACAATTAATTTTGAGTACTTTGTTACACTTTGTAAGTAACTGACTAGGTCGCTGTTAAGCTGTGGTATTTGCACTTGCTATGCAACAGACATGATAACTCGCCTGTTTCAGTTGATAAAAACTGCGAGGCACGAGATAACTGGCCTTCTATTTTAAACAAGAATAGAATGTCATTCATCCTGCATATATTAAAAATACTTTCCTACATCATTAGAATATCTTTAAAAAAATTAATTTTGAAACAATGAAATGATATTTAAATAAAAAATCTATTTTCAGACCATTTTTATATTCTACAGCTGATAATATGTTATCATTCTTTCTTCTTCCATAAGATATATAAAATTAATTCATACGACATAATACACAAACATTAGTTAAGTTTTAAAATCATACAACTGCTGAAAATGCACTTCTACAATTATCCCTCAGTGTTGTAGCCAGATTCTTTTGTATATCTCTGTGTGTAAATGAATGATAAAGAGTACTTAATCAATGATAAGCTATAAAAAATATGTTGTAGTCCACCTAGGTGATCCATATCGGCTCTATTATCTTTGAAGTAATGTGACATCCTTAAACTATTCTCGAAACAAAATCTCTCACCTCCTCCATGGATCATAATGCTATGCAAATCTTTTTTTGCATCCATCTAAACATACTATACATGCTACTCACTTCATAATCTATAGAAAGTACGTACCTATCTCAATAATGGATACCAATTTCATTAAGTTTGAAGTATTGTAACATCATTTAAATGAACCACCAACATTTAGTGCCCATTCACTAGGATGTAATGCTCTTATTTTGTACACCTGTATATGAACTAATATTCCCAGATACTTTATTTTCAATAACAAACGATTTATAATAAATATCATTAATATCTAACGATTACAAGACATTTCCAAATCTACTTACGAGAGCTAGAGCACGGCCAGATAAATAGACAGTTGTCAGACAGACAAATTGAAATCCTAAAAGAATTTTCAACCACCGTAAAATCCGGCATTAATCGACGCAACGGTCTATAATGCGCACCTACGATTCGAAATTGTATTTTTCTATTTTTAAGTATGTTTGCCTGTTTCTTAAAAAAAAAAAAAAAAAAAAAAAAAAAAAAAAAAAAAATAATAATAATAATAATAATAATAATAATAATAATAGTAATAATCTGAAATGTAGATGCCATGTGATGGTCTTGCATTTTGAAGTCATTCCTCCCAAGGATTTTCATAGGCTTTAAGAGCAGCATACTGAAGTGAGAAGAAATACATGGATGTTAAACGGTCATAAAACATTTACAAAATCCCTGCCAATTTGGCCACAGGCGTAGGTAAATTTCTAAGTTAAGCACTAATTTCACCAACAAAAACTAAATCACGATTAGAAATAAACCTACTTTAGCAATTTTATCTGGCCGCTTTTGATGAGTTTTTTATTTAATTTTTCTGTAACAATTAATTTTAACAGATTCATTTTCAAACTCTTTTTTAAAAGCAAAAACATGAAATTTGCTAAAGTGATTTTTGAGAACATTCTTAAGCGACCTGTGTTTTTATTTTCAGTTCTATTAATTAGAACTTGATTTAAAAACAATTATTTTCTCTATATGACCATGGACTATTGCTTCGGAATATTCGATTGAAAATGTCCACTTTGACAGTATTTTTTAAAAATATATTCGACTTTATCAAAATAATAATAATAATAATAATAATAAATTAATAAATCGATCAATACGGCACACATGTTTCTGAATAAGAAAACCTGCCAACTGGATGCGTTTGGGGGCAAAAATAAATTTAAAAATGAGTCAGAAAGTAAGATGTTCGAATTTGAAAATATATTTTTTTCAACCGCTGTGTACTTTTTTTTTTATGTATGAATTGGTCCTATCAATAACTTGTCAGTATGAAAGTTGTAGATAATATTAGGAAGATTTATAACAAATTTAATTGGATTTGATATCTTGAGAATTCATGAAATTCTGAATTTTTTTCGCTGTAAAATTCCATTTTTTCGCTCCTTGAGCACATTTTTAATTTTAATCAAAAATCTACGATACACAAGTTTTTGGACCTTTTTCTAGTAATAATAATTTTAAACTGATTTGATATGTGTTATAATTGAGAAATTATGTTTTTCTTTTATTTATTTATTTATTTTTTTTCGGTTTCCACAAAACCTCTCCCTATTTTCTACCCCTTGATCCAATTTTACCTATTAACAATGTTGATCAAGATTTTATGCCGCTTGATTTTATATATGAGCTTGGAAGAGGTTTATGCAGTTATCGTGTCCATAAAAAAGTGATATAGAAAGATAAAAAGATACATATTTTGATTGACAGTGGTTTTGAGGGGCCTACGGGTCATGATCGGTGTAAATCTGCTAATTTTTTTTCAGGAATTTCAATGTAGGGGAGAATGTAATAGGTAGTATTTCTTACGAAAGCTATTCAAAGGAGGCCAGATGCATAAAGTCATTCTAGAAATAATGTGTGAGTGGATAAGTGGATAATAAAGGCATGGAATGAAATTAAAACTTGAACTAATTCAAAAGTCGTTTAAAATATGTAGTATATCTAACAATCTGAGAAGAATGGGAGATTATGATCATACTAATTTATGGATCAGAATGGTAGTGATGATTAAAATGAAACAGAATTCGATGATGTACCTGAAGATTTAAGCGAAGATAAATATCACCTGCTTTTCTTATTAAGGCTGTTTCTCAACTGCTTTGCTCAACAAGCGCAAAACATTTTGACACATTTACAAATTCATTTTTTAAGGTCATAAATTGCAAGGTCTGACTATGGAAGCAATTTCGAATCGAGTTTTGTTTTCCGTTTTATGATCATTAAATTACCTATCACGTTATAAGTGATTTCGATTACACGATTACCTGTTTTTACCTGTGCCCGGCTGGGTTATCATTCCAATTGGTTCAGTTGGCAGAACGTCGGTGCGCTATACCGTTGTTCTAGGTTAGAGTCCGGATTTAGACATATTTTCACTCTGTTGGCTATACGCCTTTTAAGCAATTAAAATTTGAAATAATGTTAAAAAGTATTTAATGTGAAAATGGCTTACCTGGTCAGTGTAAGTCAAGACATTAAAATATATTTATTTTATGACAGTTTTTAGAAAACTGTAAAATTTCTGAAATTTAAAGAAAAGGTTTACTGTACTTAGTTTCTTGATCATTTTTCTGTGAGAGTGGATGCTTTATGTATAATGAAAACAGGAACATTACAAAAACAAACCAGATTTTTCAAAGACAATTTTTATTTTTTCAAAATGAAATATTAACATATTAACATATTTTCTAAAATTCTGTTCAGAATTAAAATTTGTTCGCATAACTTTATCCTTTGTAATATCAATTGTACAATTGTACGTGAGTCTTATAGATTTAAATTATACTACTACATAACTACAGAAGCAGCAATTATTTATCTATTCCATTTGTCATTATGCATTCAATATTTTTACACAATGTGTCAGTTATAAAACAGCATTTTAATATCACTATCATTGGTTAACAATATTATATGTATATTTTTATTTGATAATTTAAATACTTTCTATCAAATTTTATCTACTATTTTAGTAAGCTTTTCAATTATAATAATTGACTTAGTTTGTAAACTGAAAAGCGTATTTTTTTCAGCACTCAAAACATTACATATTTATTAAATTTGATGCTAAAATTATAAAAAATGAATAAGGCCTTTCGAAGGAGCTAATTTTTCTACTTCAGACACAGAGAAATTTTGCTGCTACTTTCAAAGTAGTAGGACATTTTTTATCCATTCGAAAAAGAAACACTACTTCTTTCAAAAGTTTTTGCTCATTTATTAAAATGTTTATGATGTTTCTAAAAAACTCTTTTGATCCTAAAATTATTTGCTATTAGAATTCTTTTTCAATAAAATAAGCAAGCTTTAAGTTGTGTGAACTTAACATACTTTTTTATTTGTAAGACTTTAACTGTGTGTATTTATTCATTAATATCATTCATCTATTCACAATGGTTTAGATCAAAATGAATGCTTTTGTTAACTATTTTGTTTGTTATGCTTTTTACGATAACTTCTTAATCTCTTTCTAGATTCTTTTTAAATTTACTGTTACTTTATGTATATATGTTTAAGTATAAGTTAATTAAATAGTGAGAAAAACAAAAAAAATATAAGATGTATAAGTTTAGAAAATTCAAAAACAATGTAAACACTAGTAAAAAATAGAAAATTGTAAAAATAATAAAATAAATAAATTAAAATTACCTATATAGGTTTAGAAACTGTAAAATAATGTAAAGACTAGTAAAAACATTTTAAAAAAATAAGTAAATAAGAAGAAAGACAAAAAATATAGCATAAAAATATGATACATAACTTTAGAATATTAAAAACAATGTAAAGATTAGTAAAAAAAAAAATAAAAAAAATAAAAAATATACTGATAAAAAATAAAAATTACGGTACTAGAAAATAAGGTATACAGGTTTAAAAAATATTAAAAAAATATAATCTAAAGACTAGTAAAAAAATGAAATTAAGAAATCACATTAAAGTTAAATGAATGCATAATAAATTAGAGCTGATCAAAATAAGTTTTAGGAAAAATGAATATCACAGACAGCAAATGGAAAAAACGAAATAATGATTAATTAAAAAAAAACATATCGATTTCGAAAAGAAATAAGAATAAACATTTACTTTGTTTCATGTTTAAGTAAATTATAGTTTAATGGAGACACATTAAAATTTTTATGCTTTGTTTTGTACAAAATAAACAAATAGAAATAAGTCAATCTCATCTATTTTTCAAAATTATTTAAATAAAAGCATTTATAAGTTTTTTTTACGGCCTCTATAAAATAAATGGACTAAGAGATGTGTAGATAAAAATGACTGAATATTTTAAAAAGTAAATATTATAATTTTTTATGTTAGTTTTACAGTTTTTATTTTTGGTATTTAAATAATTTGTTCTTTATTGGCGAAACTTAATACTTTAAGACACATTGTTCTAATTTATTTTTACAATATTGCATTATGCCACTTTTCTTATACATACTTTCAGAAAATTTTTAATTATATGAGGTCTCTCTGAAGTTTGAGTAAATAGAGTAGATGCACAGATGAAAACTTTTAGGCTTTTTTCTTACCATTACTTTTGAATAGAAATTTGTGGACTTTTGCAGTGTATCAGGTATTACGAAACAAGGAAATTTGTCACCATATTTTTTGAAAATCTTTTTACTGTACCATATACACGAGCAATTTTTTTTCTCACTGTTTAGTAAATTGTATAAGGGAAGAATAATATGTAATGTTTGTGTGGGTGTGTGTTTGCGTGTATGTAAATAAAATGTTTATATATATATTTGGTTTTTTAGCATGGGGGCCTTGGCAGTTTTTTTCAAAACCTTTGGACAATTTGGAGTTAAGAAAGTGCCATTTGTTGCCAACTGATTTAAAAAGCTATGAAATCAAGCCTAATAAGCATTTACACTTACTAAAATACTCATATCTATAAAAAAAAATTTATTTATATATATATACCTATTATTATTGCTTTTGATGCATAATTTAATACTGATTATACTTAAAAGTAGATAAATGGCTTCTTAATATTAAATAAATTGTGCACTTTTTATAGGAACAGTGAACGAGTTGTTAGGAAATGTTTCCAAAATTTCTTCCCTTCAATTCAATTTTCTCTGTCATAACAAAGCCTCTATATTTGAAAAGTATTTAAACAGAATTTTGGCGATTAAATAAGACAAAAATTACTAATACACTATAGCGGTAACAAAAAGCGTAAAAGTTGACAGCTATGGTAATGTCAGTACCCCTTTGGAATGGAAAGATCGCAGAGGAACGAAGGATGTTCAAGGAATCGAAGCACTCTCCACTGGAATGGACTCACGAAGAGTAAGTAGTACGTTCTATTATAGAAATCTAACAATATGAAAAAGAAGCATCATGTACTGTCCTACAGTTCACTAGCTGGACCACACTGTTTAACTTCAATGAATTGTTCCGTAGTTCATTCTCATCCACTCTTACTTTCAGCAAATTATATACATCGTAATGTCAGATCATGTGATGTCAGACCGAGAAGTTGGCGAAGGAGACGATGTGGATGTCAATGGGTGGAGTAAAGTGGTCGGAAAAAGTGTCATTTTCCTTCCAGTATCCCCAGAAGTACTGCTCGGAGGAGAACCGGCTAAAGAATTGTGATGCCCAGGAATTGGACACGGAGACATATGGCGCCCAAAACTGCAGGCACATAAAGGAACTGAAAAAAAAGTGATTTAACAAATTACAACGACCATTTGAAAAATATTTTCAATGACTAAAATTTTAGATTTATAAACAAATTCTGTATTCAAATATTAATGAGGTACTACTCTCTTATCCCGTCGACCAATTTCGCCAAATTGTACAAATCGCCAAACTCATTGCCGAACTATGCATATTGACATAATTTTTATTTTAAATAACGAAAGAAATAAATAATTAGTAGAATATTTATTAAAATACAAATAAAAAGTCGAAATAAAAATCCCTTAATCGCATTTTAAAAACGTGTATTCTATTTAATGTCATTGAACGTGACATTCACGATCATCCATTATTGGCATTTAATTTTATAAGTTGGCGATAGATTTTCAGTCGACGGGATAACCTAATAGTACCAATAATAATAATAACAGATATAAATTTTCCAAGGGGATGAAAAAAGTCTGGGCCAGGATTCGAATCAGGGATGTATTGTCTGAAGCCGCCAATGCTCTTCCAACTCTATAGTATCAGATGAAATTGTGTGATCGATAAGTTTAGGTGGGTGAAATTGTCCACCAGTATTTGTCCAGTATGGCTCAGTGCGAAGAGCATTGGCGGCTTCAGCCAATACATCTCTGGTTCGAATCCTGGTCCGTACTTTTTTTCACCCTCTTTGAAAATTTACATCTGTTAAAATTAATTTACCAATTGAATAATCACATTATAAATTATTCAAATAATAATAATAATCATTTTTATGATGATCAAAACATGGCTTACATAATAAGAGTCATATATTATATACTTTATGGATTAAACATTAATATTCCCGGATCAATCATAAACAAATTTTAAAAGAAATTTCAGTTTTACAATTTTCGGTATTTCAAATTTTTAAACTTCTAAACATCGAACTTTTTCAATTTTTACACCGTCGTATAGGGAAAAAATGTACTTTTGAAACAATTTGTTTGAAAGCTTATTTCAATGTGTTTTTGAGTTATTAAATTTTTGTAGTTTTTAATACTTTTGTTGCTATCATGACAACAAAAGAATAATAACTTAGTTCCATGATCTTCAATACTGTTTTAGTCCAATAATTAAAAATTCAAAAACTTGAACCGTTTTATTTTCCATGTACCCTTAAAAATAGTTTGATGTGTTCTGCTATATAAATATAATTATTTTTTTAGAGTAAAAAATAGAAATTTTAAACTAGTCAAAAAATTTTGAGATGTCAGTTAAATTTTTAAATAGGTATCATGTTAAAATTAATGCCTTTTTTTTACTTCTGAATTTCAAATTTTTAGATAACAATTCGGGCTAATTTGCTATTTTATTAACACAGCTTACCGTAAATAAAATGAACACCTATTCATTTATCTAATTTTAAATGTTTATAAATTCAAAATACCTTTTATTGGAAAAAATGTCGATGATGAATTATTGTTCGCCAATGGATGAGAAGATGCCAAAGGATGCGTTGTTGGAAAGCACAGAGGAGGGAATGGAAACCTTGGTAAGTCCGTATGTGATGTGGAAAGTAAAGCCTCGATGCAGTGTTGGCGGCTATTCGTTTGGCTGCAGGAGAAAAAGGAACTAAAATTGAAGAATGATAATGTTGTGTTTTAACAAATAGAAAATTATAAAGGAATATTTAATAAAAGTAGAAATGAACATTTATTAGACTATATATTTGAATTATAATGAAAAATGAGTTAGAATTCCATTGAGAGGTCAATAACAGTTATGTAAATACATTTTAATATATTATTAAAGGAATGTGTTTGTAGATAAAAATTAATGAATAAAGTTTAAAATGGAATGCACACTGAATGCAATTTTTGAAGAGAAAACGTTTTATTTATATTTTTAACTCTATCATCAAGTGCTTAAAATAATGTATTTTTGTTTTATAAACTTATTAAAGAGTTTAAATTTTTGAAAAGAAATTATACATATGCATAGAAATAAAAAGGAGAAATAAGCAAGAAGATTTAATTAATATTTTTACAATTATTAAACAAAATGTACTATATTATTTAATTTGTGAATTTTTCAATCAAAAAATTATACTTTCAAAATCTCAACAAAAATATGTGAGTGAATATATTATAAATATATATCTGGTAAAAATGTTTCATTCCCTCACAGTTTAAATTAATTTCATTCCTTAAAAATAACTCAAGTATATTAATTACACTTTACAAGGAAAAAATATTATTATCATTATTATCACTATTATTATTATTATTCATAGTATTTTTCCCACTCTAACTGATTTCTAATTTTCTCAAGCGGATTTCTTTTTTACTTTCAAATTTTTGATTCCCACTTTCATGTTATGTAATGTTTATTTTATTAAATTCAGTATGTTTAATCTTTTTCGGGTTGATGTACTATTAATAGTACATGTGTTTTAATGGAGTATATTTTGCTTTAAGAAAATGTATTGCTATCATTTTACATGTAGTAATGTTAGTATACACTGTTAAAAATCTTCAGCATTCTGTCCAGTTATTTGACTGTTTTTATTGAAAACAGTAAAACAACCGTCATTTTACGCTATTCTGAACATATTATTGCCCATTTTATGGTCAGAATACAATTAAATCACGGTTATGTTACTGTTTTTTCAAAAAACGGTCAAATGACTGGACAGAATGCTGCAAAATTTTTAACAGTGTATGTCTATACATTTACTATATGACTCCAATGATATTTCAGTATTTTGTAATAATAATTATCATTACTTGCTTAATTCTCTATGCGCTGTTTGACATTTTTTTAAAAACATATCTTTCATAATTTAAATTTTAAATAAAAGTTATTTTCCTGAAAGAATCAAGTGAATAAAGCGCAAAAAGTATTAGAAAACTGTAATGCAAATTAAATTTTATTGTAATACGATATTTTCTAAACATCTTCAAAAACTGTTCCTTAGTCTACTGTTATTGATAGTAAGCAAAACAACATTCATTATCTTTCAGACAATGAAATATTCGTTAAATATTAATTAATTCATTTGGATAGCTAGTGTTAATGTTATCAGCATAAAAGTATTTTCTTTTAAAAATTAAAAATTAATCTGACATGAAAGGTTAAAAAAAATACTAATTACGATCAGTTTATTTTTTATCATTATTTAAACCAATGTTTCTTTCCGAGATATTCCATCTAATTTATAGAAGTTCTCGTACTTTAAGGAAATAAAGAGAAAAATTGTGAATATGCAAATTGCTTGCCCATTATAAACTATGGTTATTAAAACAGAATTTCTGTTTCATCAAAACTAGGTTTAAATAACTTAACTCTATTTTTAATTTAGTTTAACATAGACTAACATTTATATTTTATGCACTTTTATAACATATATTTTATCTGTTAATAATGCTATAAATTACTAAATTACTAATCTGGGGGAAAATCTAATACCTACTATTTTAATTATATAAGGTACCCTGGGGTAATAACGCCACGTTAAGGTTCTACCAATTTTCACGGCTTAGTTTTAGATTGTATTTTTCAAACAAATATAGGATCTGATACAGCAACTCATTGACTATCTACATAAAATAAAATAATTTAACAGATATGTGTTCATAAAATGTAATGGCGTGATTTCTTGACCAATGCTATTTGGCGTTATTACCCACCTATATGGGTAATAACGCCATGCAAACAAAACTATGAAATAAGATGGAATAATTGCATGTAGATTGCCCAATTCTAAAAATACAAACTCTACAAACTTAGAAATTGGCAAATTGCATTCTAAGCTATTGAAAATGTTCAGTTTTTTGTGAAAGTGTAAGAAAAATAAAGGTGTGGTGTGGGGGGGGATGGGGGGGATGAGGCAAAAGAATATCAGACCGTGAGCTTTTTTTTGCTTAAAAAGGACCGCTTAAATAGAAATAGGAGAAACATTGGACAGTTTTAATTGTGTTTATTTGAATCAGTATTTAGGATGTAGCTCGGACACTGTAGGGAATCAACCGGGGTATTAAAGTCAAGGATTGGCGTTATTACCCCGGTATAGTTATTGCGCAGTACATTTTCAATTACAAATTATCTCGAGAAGATATCCAAAATCTTCAACAACATTTTAAAAGTACATGAAATGCACTACAAATTCATGTAATTAACAGAGTATTTCCGGATAAAAAGATAGTCTCCACATCACAAAACGCATCTCGCAAATTTTAGATCAAGCGTTAATTTTAGTTGTTTGTAAAAACAATAAGACCTAAAAATGAAACAAATTAACTTGAAGCTGTTTTTTGCGATTTATATGACTCAAAACCCTTCTGCGCAGAGCACATGGGTATCATTTACCTGATTATTTCATAATTATGCAAAATATAAGCACTTGGCGTTATTACCCCGTCTGGCGTTATTACCCCAGGGTACCTTACAATTTATAACTTTATTTTCAGTTCATACTAAATGCTGGTTTAATTAATTAGCACTAATCTATGACACACTTAAGTAATTTTTAAGAACATAATTCTAAATAACAAATTTTTATAAACAGCTTGTAATTAAGAATGTCTGCATATAATTAATAGAAATATCCTCTTTTCTAAGAAACATACAAATAAACAAGAACTATTTTAATTACCAATGAGTACTCGGATCTTCATTAGCAAAATTGTTCTTTGTAATCATTTATGCAATTAAATTAATTAACAAACTTCGTACATCAATGCGGACGAATAAAGTTTAGTTCCCAAAATATTTCATCGAAACACAGGTTTCTTTTCGTTTTCTCAAGTGAGCTCAAAAATACTTATTTTAAAGATACTCATGAGCATTAATTAAGCCTATAATTACTATTATTTGGCATCACGATATTTGAAGAAGAATCTTTCGTTAGACCCATATCCAATCGTTCCATGCATCTTATTAATGAAAAAATTCTCCAAAAATAATTATGTGATACAATACAAGATATTAAAAATATTCTAAAATTATGTATGTTCTGTAACAAAATTTGGTATAGTTTTTTTTTATTTAGGAATTTATTTTTATTTAAAGTTACTTAAGATAAGTTTGAGTGCAATCCTATGAAAAATATATAAAATGTAAGATCCATTTTTTTCGAAAACTACCCAATCACTGGAAAATGCTCAAGACTTATGGCAAACAGTTTTTTCTGAGGGTTTTTTTTCTTTTTAATATATATATATATATAGAGAGAGAGCTGTAAAATTTTTTTAGAATTTTTCTATTTTTCAGAAATTTATTACTTTTTCGCTCATATTTTTAAACAAATTTGATTTATTAATAATAGGTCAAATATACAACGTATTTATTTTGCTATGTAAGAATTTATTGTTATTATTACTTTTTCCTGCAAAATTTGGATTGTATCACGTTTTTAAACTTTTGATAATTGATTCTTATGTATTTTGTGGCCCAAAATGACCTTAACTTTTAACCATGACATCAGATTTTTCATTCTCAAATTTCATAAAGTCAAAAAATAACAAAAACATGATTTAAATTTTTAGAAAGTAGAAATATTGCTGAAATCTGTTACTATAAAATAGACAAAAGACTTTTTTTTCATTATAATTTACTCACCTTTTGGCCTATATTACGCATTATGAATCCATAATGTTTAGTTCCCAAAATATTTCATCGAAACACAAGTTTCTTTTCGTTTTCTCAAGTGAGCTCAAAAATAATTATTTAAAGATACTCATGAACATTAATTATGTCTATAATTACTATTATTTGACATCACGATATTTGAATACGAATCTTCCGTTCTATCTTTCGTTCAATCTTTTGTTCAATCTTTCGTTCCATTCATTTTATTAATTAAAAAAATCTCCGAGGATAATTATGTGTAAAGTATAAGATATAAGGTACCCTGGGGTAATAACGCCACATTAAGGTTCTACCAATTTTTATGGCTTAGTTTTAGATTGTATTTTTCAAACAAATATATGATTTGATACAGCAACTCATTGACTATCTATATAAAAAAAATAATTTAATAGATATGTATTCATAAAAAGTAATGGCGTGATTTCTTGAGCAATGCTATTTGGCGTTATTACCCACCTATATGGGTAATAACGCCATGTAAAGAAAACTATGAAATAAGATGGAATAATTGCATGTAGATTGCCCAATTCTAAAAATACAAACTCTACAAACTTAAAAATTGACAAATTGCATTCTAAGCTATTGAAAATGTTCAATTTTTTGTGAAAGTGTAAGAAAAATAAAGGTGTGGTGTGGGGGGGAGGATGAGGCAAAAGAATATCAGACCGTGAGCTTCTTTTTGCTTAAAAAGGACCGCTTAAATAGAAATATTAGAAACATTGCACAGTTTTAACTGTGTTTATTTGAATCAGTATTTAGGATGTAGCTCGGCCACTGTAGGGAATCAAGCCGGGTATTAATGCCAAGGATTGGCGTCATTACCCCGTTATAGTTATTGCGCTGTACATTTTAAATTACAAATTATCTCGAGAAGATATCCGAAATCTTCCACAACATTCTGAAAGTCCATGACATGAACTACAAATTTATGTAATTAACAAAGTATTTCCGGATAAAAAAAAATAGTCTTCATTTTACAAAATGTATCTCGCAAATTTTAGATCAAGCTTTAATTTTAGTTGCTTTGAAAAACAATAAGATCTGAAAATGAAACAAATTAACTTCAAGCTGTTTTTTGCGATTTATATGACTCAAAACCCTTCTGCGCAGAGCACATGGGTGTCATTTGCTTGATTATTTCATAATTATGCAAAATATAAGCACTTGGCGTTATTACCCCGCTTGGCGTTATTACCCCAGGGTACCTTATATATGGATTATTTTGTCTCAATTAGAAATATTCTAAAATTATATATGCTCTGCAACAAAATTTGGTATATTTTTTCATTTGCGAAATTTTTCATTTAAAAGTAAACAAAAACACCAAACAAGGATAATTATGTGTAAAATGTGTGTGTGTAATTATGTGTCTCCAAGGATAATTATGTGTAAAGTATAAGATATATATATGGATTATTTTGTCTCAATTAGAAATATTCTAAAATTATATATGCTCTGCAACAAAATTTGGTATATTTCTTCATTTGCGAAATTTTTCATTTAAAAGTAAACAAAAACACCAAACATAGTCAGCTTATTTTCTTTCATTATTTAAACCAATATTCCTTTCTAAGATATTACATCTATTTTATGGAAGTACTTGTACAATGTACATTAAAGAGAAAAAACGTGAGTATGCAAATTGCATGCCCACTATAACTTTTGATTATTAAAACAGAATTTCTGTTTCATCAAAACTCGATTTAAATAAGTTGAACTCTATTTTTAATTTACTTTAATACAATTCAACATTTTTATTTTATGCACTGTTATAACATATGTCTGTTAATAATGGTATAAATTACTAAATTACTAATCTGGTAAAAAAAAAAAATCTAATACCTATTATTTTAATTATATACAATCTATACCTTTATCTACAGTTCAAACAAAAACTAAATACTAGTTTAATTAATTAGCACTAATCTATGACACACTTAAGTAATTAAAAAAAATAACAAATTTATATAAACAGCTTGTAATTAAGAATGTCTGCTTATAATTAATAGAAATATCCTCTTTGCTAAGAAACATACAAATAAACAAGAACTATTTTAATTACCAATGAGTGCCAGGATCTTCATTAGCAAAATTGTTCTTTATAATCATTTATGCAATTAAATTAATCAACAAACTTCGTACATCAATGCGGACGAATAAAGTTTAGTTCCCAAAATATTTCAGCGAAGCACAAGTTTCTTCGTTTTCTCAAGTGAGCTCAAAAATAATTATTTTAAAGATACTCATGAACATTATTTAAGTCTATAATTACTATTATTTGATAGCACGATTTTTAAAGAAGAATTTTTCGTTAGACCACATCCAATCGCTCCATTCTTTTTATTAATAAAAAATTCTCCAAAGATAATTATGTGATACAGTACAAGATTTATATATAGGTTATTTTTCCTCAATTGGAAGTATTCGAAAATTACATATGCTCTATAAGAATATATTTGGTTTAGTTTTTTATTTGAGAAATTTTTTATTTAATGTTACATAAGAGAAGACAACATTGGATGCATTCCTGTGAAAAATATGCGAAATGTAACACCCATTTCCTCGACAACTACCCGCTCGATTTTGATGAAATTTAGAGTCCATATTCACTGGATCATGCTCAAAAGTTATGGCAGACAGTTTTTCGGCGACTAATTTCTTTTTTATCCTAGAGCAATAGTAAATTTTCGGAAATTTTTCATTTTTTGAAAAAACAATTTTCTTAAAGGGGCTATGCAAATGTAACGTTATTAACTTTTAGGTGATTTTGAACCCCCCTCCCGGTAATAATATCGTTATCAAAGTGTATTTTTTTTTTTTCCTAGAATTAATTCCTTTTGTTAGAAGTGACATACAAAACTGGTTACATTTTATTTTTTGCATACTTTTTTTTATTCAAATGAAGAAAAGTCAATAAAATATTTATATCAAATAACACTTAAAGGAAATAGTTACTATTTAAAAATATTTTATAACAGCTTTTGTTACATAATGCATTCAACAGTTATAAAGTCTTTTTGCAGCTGCCCCGAACGGACGAGTGGTTGGGGGCAGACAGAAATATTTATCAGCAAAACAAGTGGGAATTATTCCTTCTCTTTCGCTTTTATTTATTAGTAAACACAAGTTTCTTTTCCAATATACTTCACATATGGTTTCTGGAACCGTGATTATATATGAATACATATATAAAAAAGACAGGAATATCAGACGTTGGGGTATTCCATAATTTAGAATTAAATAATTTTATTATAATTTTATTATAATTTACTGATTTTAATAATAACTTTGTATTTTCATAAAAATAGATAACAGTTTAAAAAAAATGATAGCATGCTATTTTTTTACCAAATAACCAGTTATAAATAAAAAGAGAAAAATTTTGAGTGGATCAAAATGATATCAATATCAAAAGACAACCCCTCCTCCTCCCTTAAAATGATACTGTTGTATTTCCACAGCCCCTGACTAATTATTATTAGTATTTTAAATTTTCTGCTCCATTATATTTATATTCTACCACCATTTTTTTTTTTTTTTTTATCGAAATCGCTTGAGTACTTTAAGAGTTAATGAGGTTTTTAGCTCAAAAGTATAATTTTTTGCAGAGCTAAATACCTTGGACGTTTTTAGTTTTTGTGAAGTTTTTGCATAGTTTTATCAAATAGAGAAGTAAAGTTCATATAAACACTTGGATAAAATTTAATTACATATAAAAATGAGAACAAAATGGTAGAGTAAAATTAATTTGAATGAATGTGGCCTCCCAGTCTTGTCTTCCCTTAAGGTAAGCAAAAAAGTTTGACTGCATGTATTATTGTTATAGCTATTACCGGTGAAAATGTTTGGTTCGCTTACCGTTTATGCTATAGATTTATTTTGCAAGATAAAAACTTATTTTTCCTAAGTTGCAAACTTCATAAAGTAAGGAAAATAAAAGCAAAAATCTAATATTTTAAAATAAATGTTTTTTTGGGGGGAGGGGGCGAAGGGATTAGATTTTGATAATTGATTCTTATGTATCTTGTAGCACTAAATCCGGAATTAAATTTTTACGATTACCTCAGGATTTTTTTGCAAATTTTTAGAAAGTCGAAATACTTCAGAAATCTGCTGCAATATAATAGACGAAAAACTTTTTTTCATAATAATTTACTCATCGTTTAGCCTGTATTATGCATTATGAATCCATAGAGGAAGTTTCTTTGAACTGTTATACTTCGCTCTTTTCCTTTTATATTCTCTATAGGGCGTATCTTAGTGTACCATTTTATTGTGGTGGTTGATAAAGCTGCAAATTTGCCACAAGCGCGTTTAAAACATTTGCCTTCTTTCGTTAAGATTTTGACAGATTTTGGCTATTTTTCTACTTTGAAATTCATAATCATCAAAAACTTTTGAGTGATGGTTGAAATTGAAGGTCATTTCTAATACAAAAACTTGAAAAATATAACCATCACAAATTTCTGCTATTCACAAGCACTCTACCTCTCCTTAATGTAATTTTGAATTTCATAATGTCTATTTTCAGGGGTTGTACATATATAACGTTATCACCTTTTTACTAATTTTTGACTTTCTCCTTAATTAACTATTATTAAGGAATAAATAGTTAGTAAGGAGTCTGATATCAGACCGGTATCAGACTTTATCATCCATTGACCCCCTTCTCCCCACCCGGTAATGATTTTGTTATCAATGTCTAAATTTATTTTTATTTTTCCTTTAGAGTGATACACAAAATCGGTTATATTTATTTTTCGCATATTTTATTGATTTAAATGAAGAGAAGTGAACAAACTAGCACTTTATATCAAATAACACTTAAAAGATTTTTTTTATTATTTAAAAATATTTTATGAGAGTTTTTTGCTACATAATGCATTCAACAGTAATGATTGTCTTGTTGCACTTGCCCCGCACGAAGTAAGGTGGAGGTGAGATAGAAATTCTAATCAACAAAACAAGTGGGCAACTTTCTTTCTCTTATATTTATTAGTAAATACCATCTTCTGTTCAAATATATTTCAGCTATGGTTTTTTGTATGAGAAGTCTGTGTGCCACCTAAACATTTGAGAAGTGGACAAAGAATCCTTCCCCTAGGCTTCTTGTAACATGAAAGTTTCTCAGTAGCCAATATCTTTAGTTTTTCACAAAAATGTTTGGCGTATAACTACTCGACAGTTTGCTTCATTCTGAAAGCATAATGTCACGTTCAAACACATGTCTGTTTCATGAGTGATACGTGTGCTTCAAGGGCTCAAAACCAACTAATTTCTGCTATAATATGTAGTTGACAGACCCTACCACACATATCGCTTGTAATCATCGTCCATTCGGCCTTCTGCTTGACGAGAAAAATCCATTCTCATTACTTTATGGACAGATCATGTATCTTATCATTTATTTTTAATTTTATTATTGCTGTTGTAACTTCACATAATGTAAAGAAAGTTTTAAAGTAACATAAAGGAGGTTCAGTATTGAAAGAATCATAAAACTTTCAAAATAGTTTAGACTTACCAATCTCTAAGTGTGGACCATAATGGAGGAGGAACTAGTCGTGTAGGCCGCAAAGTAGGAAAGTAATCCTTGTACAGAGCTGCACTAGATGACTGCGAAAAACCACTGGGCAAACTGGAACATATTTTAATTGAATCCGCTTCGTCCAATTTATTGTCGTCACTTGGTGAATCCATTTTTGATTGAAGATGATCCGCTTGCCCGGAGGAAACACTCAGAGACAGATGACTCTCTCCAGGTAATAGCTGTGATAACAGATTAAACAACATTAAGTATTCTTAATTGCGATTAATTTATAAAACATTGAATTCTGTATTGAAATTATATTTTATGGAAGGATTTATTAGGAATGAGCATTATTATCTACACTAAAGAAAAATCTTTATTAATCCACTAATTTAACAAAGAATGAAAATATATATAAAACCCATTTCCGAGTTATCCCTGATCCCTTAAAAATGCTCATTAACGTTTGAAACCTCATAAACTAATATACTCTTGATATTTAAAGATAAATTTACTAAAACAAAGTTTCTTTCGCTGTCACTACTTTCGGGAGCGTTTTCCAGAATTTTTTTTTTTAAATATATGAATCAAATTTCTCAAATCGGAATATATTTTTAGGTTTGTTAGGATGATAACAATTCTTGAAATTATACATCTAAGAGTAACATAATAGGAATTTTAATGTTATAATTAGTTTTATTATATTTGTCCGTGAAATATGTTTATTTAACATGAAAATGCTTAATTAAAGAAACTCAAATAAAAATTTTCATTTGCGTAATTGAACCTATACATGCAAGAGTAATACAATAATATTAATTTTCATGTTATTGTTAATGATAGCATGTTTGTTTGTAAAACATGATTATTTAACAATAAAATATTTATTTGAGAATAATTGATTAAAGAAACTCAATTAAAATCTTTTCGTTACTCAATTGAATTTGTACTCGCAAAAGTAACACAATCATATTAATTTTAATTTTATTGTTAATGCTATCATGTATGTCTTTAAAACATGTTTATTGAAATGAAAACTTTATTTGAGAATGATTAATTAAAAAAATTGAATTAAATACTTTCAGCTGCATAATTGAATTTATACATGCAAGAGTAATACAAGAATATTAATTTTAATGTTATTGTTAGTGCTGTAAACTTAACAAGTTTCTCTATAAAACATGTTTTTTTTAGCATGAAACTGTTTATATGAGAATAAATTGCATCCCAGGGTATATCCCATGTAGAGTTGACTTACTGATATGTTATAAAAACCACTCAAAAACTTTTTTGAAAATGGCATCAAAAGAGACTTCGTTTTTTAAAATGTTTCTTTAAATCTGAAAAATATATTAATTTCAAGGTGTTTTTAGAGATCACAGTCTACTGGTTATCTTGCATTCTATAACAGATATTCTAATAAGAAAAATGTATTAGATATTTTGTACAATAAATTCTAATAAATACGTCTTATTGTACTTTTTGCAAGAACACAAATGTTTACATAAAAAACGAAATATGAATTAATTAATTCGCTGCTTCTTTAGTATCTGATTAACAAAATTTAAAGCTTTCAGTAACATTAAGCTTCACCTTAAATGTTTTGTTATTTCTAATGTCCTTTCTGAACGATTGATTAAAAAATAATAAAAACTCCGAATAAGAGACACCTCTATTTAAGGGACAAAGTTCCAGTCCCTTGGGTGTCTTTCATTTGGAAGTTTCACTGTATCTACTTATAAGTTGCTAAAATATATACAATGCATTAAAAATAACAAAACCCCTAGATTTTTATATTACCGTAGTCTATTTATAGTTTATCATAGTTTAATTTGGGGATGTAATATTATTAACTATTTGGAAAATCGTTGTTGTCTTCAGTAGAAAATTGGGAAATCTGAAGTATATCTGAATCTTTTTATTGGTTGAGTTCCGCAACTTATTTTATTTTATTCGTTTTCTGATTGATCCATGTTTAATGTTTAGAAATTGAATACTTCTGCCACGATGACAAAAAAAAGCATTAAAAACAACAATAAAATTAGTAACTCAAAAACAAATTTAGATACAGGTTTCAAACAAGTTGTATTTAAAAGTATTTTTTTCCTTTATACGATGATGTAAAAATTGAAAATGTGCGATGTTTAGAAGTTTAAAAATTTACAGTTCCGAAAATTGTTAAACTGAAATTTCATTTAATATTTGTTTTATGATTGATCCAGGAATATTAATGTGACTCGGCATATTAATATGATTCTGTTATTACGTAAGCTACGTTTTGATCACCATAAAAATGATGTTCTTATTGTTTTTTAAACATAGAAATCATTTATAAGTCTAAAATTTTAGTCTTTGAAAGTATTATTTTCCAAATAGTCGTTGTAATTTGTTAAATTACAATTTTTTTCTTTTCTTTTTATTTATTTATTTTATTTCTGTTAATTTTTGTCTTTTCGCTGTGCACAAGTATACATTTTTGTCACACTATCCTAAATCTTACTTCTTTGGCTTCTTCGATGCCTTTATCGTGGCATCTCCACCTGCATTCGCCGTCCGAGCAGACCCCGCCCTGCTCTTTATTGCACTCCTGATTGCTGTCCTCCGAATCCGATCTCAGGGACTCGTTCATCAGCAAATCCTCTCCTCCCGCTCCGGAGTCGGAGAGCTTTAGCTCTTCCCCGCCGTTCTCCGAATCCAGGAGAGGACGGTTTTTCTCCTCTCGCTCTTTCCTCAAGCGTTCCGCCTTGCGCCATTTAGCGCGGCGGTTTTGGAACCACACCTGAGAACAGAGAAAACAACACGCTGTTTATTGAATTATCAGGTTTGCCTGCTTCAACGACAAAGGAAAATTATATATTGGATTGTTCGAAAAGTTTTATTTACTATTTTTTTGTGGAAGCAAATTATATATTTTTAAATGTTATATATATATATATATATATTTAATTATATATATTGGACAATTTCGATCGTTGCATTTTTTCATGAAACTGTTACTGGGCGTTTTAGTTCGGGAAGTGGCCGCTCAAAAAATCCCCTCATTTAGTTCATGGATGAAAATTTATGATTAGTTAAGATTTGATTCGCACATGAAAAAGTAACAGGTCTTCCAAGTCAAATCTTAATGAAAAATCCTTAAAAACTCAATTTTAGCTATTGACACGTAGGTTTACAAGTGTGTTTTCCTACACCAAAAAGTATGAGAGTATGGAGAACTGGGAGCAGGGAAACGTAATGGTAAATCAATGAGTCAACCGCTAAAATCGGATTTTTGGGTGTTTTCCACCAAGATACGACTTGACAGACTGATTGACTTTTGATATGCGATTCAAAATGTAACTAATTCTAAATTTTCATCCATGAACTCAATGAGGTGATTGTGTGAGCAGCCGCATCCCAGTCTACTTTGCTTCAGACAATATTTTTGCATTGTTTTCATCAGCTTCAATTAGCCTCCCCACAAGGTGTATCATTTATGTTAAGAAGTCGGAAATTGAACGTAAAACATAGAAAATGAGGTGCGTTCGTACTATAACTAGTTCCGCAAATATTCCGATCTTGCTGAAATAGCTATTGCACTCTTATGCAAAAATGCATGAATATAATATTTATTAAGTTTATGTATATTAAATTCAGTAATACGGAGATAATATGATTCCATCTTAAATAACACGTAATCACCATGATAATCTAAAATCAATACCTCCAAGGGATGTCATTGAATTAAATTAATAACGTATGACTGAATTTAATAGAATGAAAAAAATGTTTTATCAATATCTTTATAAGTTTTGATCCGTTTTTAAAAGAATTTGAAATGACTCGAAAAAATTCTGCTACGATTATATGTATTAAATTTCAAACCATTTGGTTGGGTAGTTTTTACACTGATATATACGGACAGACAGGCAGACGGATGGACCAGACGACGACTGTAAGTGCTACGCATTTACATAATTATGAACACACCTAAAAATTGCCGGAACAGAACCTTGGAAATCAGTTTTGGCATTGATGTTCTGTTAAGTTTTATCTCCGCAGAAAGTTTATATTTGGAAAATGATGAAATGATAGACTGACACCAGAATTTATAAATGAATTTATTAGAAAATAAGATTTTGCTTACTTTGATATACTTTAAAAAAGGGAAATTTTAATTAAATATTCTGGGTGTTTATAGTCTTAAAATAAGTGTCCTTTTTCGTGAAAACCGGCTGAAAACGGATAAATATATTTTTCCTATAAAATTTGAGTTGCTTAAGCAGTATTCTTATGTTTTTGCTATTAAAAAAAAAAAAAAAAAATCCAAAGATGCTATTTTTTTTTCTTGTTTCTACTCTTTTAATAACCCCCCCAACCCCCCAACACCCCTTAGAAAAAAAAGACAATTGGAAAAGTGAAAAAGTAATATTAATTAAATATTGAAATTTCGGTTGCCAAAGCACTCAATGGCAACATTATTCAGAATGAACTCGGCTGGTTTAAAAAAAAGCAGTTAAAGATATAAACAAAGAAGAAGAACAAACTTTTTGAACAATTCGTTAGGAAGTGTACATTAAGTTGCAATATCCAATTTAAACACACATCATATCACTTATATATTTTTAACTGACTTCCAAAAAGGAGAGGAGGTTATCAATTCAACGCGTATGTATATATTTTTTTTTTTATGTATGTTCACCGATTACTCCGAAACTATCCAACCAATTAACTTGATTTTGGTGTTAAATGAGAGAGCTTGCTCTCGAATTGGTACCACTTCCGTTTCATAGAAATTGGTTCAGTACTTTTTTAGTAATTAGGCAAAAACTAATAAAATTAGTGATTTCTCGCAAATCAGTGGATAAAAATTAGTGATTTCTCGCATATGGATGTCGAATAAATTTACCGATGCCAGGATAGCCGAGCGGTCTAAGGCGCTTGATTGAAGTTCTGGTTTTCGAAAAGTAGCGTGGGTTCAAACCCCACTCCTGACGTGCGTGTATATAATAATCTTTTCAGTATTATAATTTTTAAATATATATTTAACAAGTTAAATACTAATTATGCTATTAGGAATATTTTGTATTTAACCGTTACCACAGAGTATCAGAGAATTTTTATTAACTCAATACTTTATCAGTGAAAGAGTACTCAAAAAGAGAATAGACTTGCGAAAAGTAACATGACATTGAATCAGTTCTCTGAAGAGAATGAAGTTCGAACAGCCGAGCGGTCTAAGGCACCAGATTTAATCCCTGGTTTTGAAAGAGAGTGTCGGTTTGAACCTCACTCCGGACATATGTGTATAGTAGGGTGGAGCGAAAAAAAATTTTTTTTTGAAAATCAAAAACGGGTAGGTGCCAAAAGTTGCCTTTATACTAGTACATCAACTGCGTGAAATTTTACCGCTGAAAAAAAATGGCTTGAGTCTGCGCTTTTGCTGCAAAAATCGAAATTTTGGGTAAAATTTGTCATTTTTTGACATGTTTTCAAAAAAATTAAAAAATTCCTACAGAGCTGGTTAGTATTTAAAAGTGTTGCTTAGACCTTTATATTTATCTGCTTAACATATTTAAACTATAAAACAATATCTGTAGTCTGTATAATTGGAGCAAATCTGACAACTTTTTGTGAAAAATCAGCGTTAACCTCTCTATTGGAGCATACAACGAAACGTTCTTTTGAATGCATTTCTTACCTACCTGCTTTCAAAACTACTGTGTATATAACTCATAGAGGTGGTTGCATTATCCCACCCGTCTCAACCACCCAATCATCTAGGCCCAGTGTTTTATTTATGTATTGAATTGTTATTTTTTCCCCGAAGATGAGTATAAGTTTTCTATATGTCAAAGTAATTTATCTCTTCTTTGTATTCACAGACTTTGGATGATTTAGATCATGCTGGTGTGACTTGCTGCACGTATATTTTTAAACCATGTATAACAGAAGAGAAGCTGAGTAATGTATTGGGTATGTTATTGAACCTAGTCAGCAGTCTATTATCTTCATTAAAATTTCATACAATCAGTACATTATGATTGGAAGTTCTGTTATCACAGCATTCTTTCAATCAATTACATTTTATATGCAATGATTTGCCTAAAAAATCGATTGTATGAATTCAGTTTCTAGTATGCCATCATTTATTGAACCTATTACATTGAATATATGCTGAGAAGTTAGCTGTTTAATATTATGACGATCGTCACAGAGGATTGCAAATAAAATTTGCGTGTAAAACAACAATATATCTAAAGAAGTTTTAGTATGCTTTATGTCGTTTCCTGTGTTGTTCCGTAGTCTAGTAATTTCTAATAAGATTTTAGATTTATTATTTAGGTGTGTAGTACATTTGATATAAAACATCCCGCGGTATAAACTTGGATTTTACATTTGGTGTTGAAGACGCTGATTGCCAATCTGTGCTTATGTAAAGCGGAAAATTTTATTAACTTTATGACCTGTCTTTTCTGTGAGATGTTTTCTAAATTTTTATTCCCCATTCTTTCTGAGAAATAGCTTTCCTTATGAATTAGCTTTGCAATCTCCGACAGAAATTTCTAGTCTGTTCTGAGTATCTTTTTCTCAATTTGAGAAAATAATTTCTCTATTTTATATAAAAAAAATTGCAATAAGAAGTGAATATTACGTAGACAAAGATTTTCCTTATTGATCCAGTGAATCCATGTAGCTTAGAACGTTTTATATCGACTTCTCTAATAATTGACGCAGAGGAAAGTCACTGGAGTTCAAGTAGGGAAGGTTTCAATATCATAGATAGTTCTAAGCTTACCCCATGCAAAATGGTTCACAGTGACAAATAAAATTATCCTAATTTTAAATGAGCACTTATAGTCGATATCCGTCCATTTCCTCATAAAGTACAATGCATTATAAGTTTATGCCCAGGACATTTCACCATCAAATGTTGTCCACTCATAAAAAGAGGATCTAAAAGTTAATAGGAAATTAACTGGATACGAAAACACTTAGAAAACGGCATAAAACTAATGCAAAAAAAGTTATTTACAACAGCGGTTGCTTTACACATGGAGAAAAAATTTTCATTGCAATTCTCGCTGACGATCACCATCACATTAAACAGCTCGCTTCTCAACATATAAAAAATGCAAAAGTAGAATAAATGATGGCATACTTATAGTTGAAATATCTGAAATCATCTTTGAAGCAAATCATTACGTAAAAAAAAAAAAAAAAAAAAAAAAAAAAAATATATATATATATATATATATATATAATTGACTGAAAAAATGTTGTGGTAACAGAACTTCCAATCATTATTCATCAACTGAATGTAAGTTTGATAAATATAATAGATGGTCGAATAGAGCCCTTTAATAATATTCCCATGTATTACTCTGCTTCTCATTTTTTTTTTTTTTTTTTTTTTTTTTTTGTATAAACTGTAAAATCATACATGAAGATAGTTACAGCAGCATGTGGATGCAAAGAACTGGTGAACAAGGTGGAAGCATCGAAAACATGCCACATTTTTATAAAGAAAATCACAAATTAATGTATAAATAAAACACTGTACTAAGATGATCGAATAGTTGGGGCGGATGGTATAGCAAATATAGCCACCTCCACGACGCATGTCCAAGGTAGTTTTGAAAACAAGAGCTGTATTAAAAACAACAATTCGTTATATGACCCAATAGAGTGATAATGCTGTTTTCTTGCTAAAAGTTGTCTGTTTTGCTCCAGCTATAGGGAATAAACATATTGTTTTATAGTTTAAATATGTTAAGCAGATAAATATAAAGGTCTAAGCAACACTTTTAAATACTAACCAGCTCTGTAGAAAATTTTTTATTTTTTTGAAAAAATGTCAAAAAATGACAAATTTTACCCAAATTTTGAATTTTTGGAGCAAAAGCGCAGACTCAAGCCATTTTTTTTCAGCGGTAAAATTTCACGCAGTTGATGTACTAGTATAAAGGCAACTTTTGGCACCTACCCTTTTTTGATTTTCAAAAAAAAAAATTTTTCGCTCCACCCTAGTGTATAGTATACAAAAAAATTTTCCGTGTTATATATTTTTTTTAAGGGACTTCAAAAAAGGAGAGGATGTTATCAATTCGGCGCGAATGTATTTTTTTTCTATGTATGTTCATCGATTACTCCGAAACTATCCAACCGATTAATTTGTTTTTTGTGTTAAATGAAAGAGGCTACTCTTCCATTGGTACTTCTTCTATTTCATTGAAATTGGTTCAGTACTTTTTTAGAAATTAAATAAAAACCAATAAAATTAGTGATTTCTCGCAAACTAAAAGTAACATGGACCATGACTAAGCTCGCCAAATGGGGTGCAGCCAGGTGGCTGAGCGGTGTAAGACAGCAGATTTGATTTCTGGTTCTTGAAAGAGATCGTGGGTTCGAACCCTACTCCTGACATACGTGTATGGTTTACAGTAATTTTTCCCGCATTATAATTTTTATTAACTGACTTCAAAAAATCGTTAACTTTTAACTAAAAAGAGAAAAATAAACTTTTTTACCAAAAATTGAACCGACTTCAAAAGCTACTGCAAAGTGAAAAATAATTTTTTTACAGAATAGTATTAAGAAATTAAATTAAGAGCGTAGTATTTATCATGCGTATTATTATATTTATGTAGATTAATTTGATTTTTTGAAGTCGGTGCCAGCCAAGCCAAGTTCAAAATTAAAATTAATTATCCAATGCAAATCGTAAAAGAATATAGTTAAATTTTTAACTAAATATTAAATCATAAAAAAACTCGTAGATACTTGGATGCGTGTCTAATGGAAAATTACATGTAACTTGGCTTGGCTGCCACCGACTTCAAAAAATCAAATTAATCTACATAAATGTAATAAATACGCATGATAAATACTATGCTCTTAATTTAATTTCTTAATACTATTCTGTAAAAAAATTATTTTTCACTTTGCAGTAGCTTTTGAAGTCGGTTCAATTTTTGGTAAAAAAGTTTATACTTTCCACAATTAAACACCCGTAATATGTTTCACGGTTATTCTTTTTTAACAATTCGTCGATTTTTTCCCTACCATTCGTATAATTCGTTTAATACATTTTTTGAATTTGTGTATCAGTTCATTTCTCTGTATTCTAGTAGTATAAAATGCTTCATGTAATAAAGAATGGTAAATGTACATAAATAAATGTGCGTTTGTGTGTATATATAAAAAAAATCCATTACAAATCAAAGGGAAAATACTACTTTGCTTAATTAAAACCCTTTAAAACCCCTTTAAAGATTAGAAAAATAGGTATTCCGATAAATAACAGAGAAATTATTCGATATATTTACAGTACAGTCTGTAAATTTATTTAGTTTATTGTTTTTAGTGGTGATAATATATTTTGAAAAAATTATGAATTTTTTAATTTTGATGAACTAGAATTTTTCAAATGAACTTGAACTGCTGTCCCATTTAATTTTTAGCACATTTATTTCTATTCGTCACAGGATTAGATTCAGAGTCCTCTGGGTTGGCTGCGAACGGCTTTTTGATTATGCTATAAAAGCTATTTCTTACTTGTGTTTGCAAAGAATTATTCTGTGGCTAAACTGGGAAATACTTTTAATTTACTTTTGATATTATCAGTCTTTATGCACATGGTGAATAAAGCAACTGCAAAATGATTGTCGGAAAAAAAAAAAAAAACGTTCATTCTGCAGAGTGGAATTTTCCCTACCTAAAATATTCAAATTTTAATAAATGAATTTTCACATTAATATTTCTACTAAAGATTACTATTCTAGTAAAATTACGATTTCTACTAAATATTTAGGTAAAAGATTTTTTTAAAAGAATGTATTTTGAATTACAGGTTATAACAAAGATAAAAATATCATTAAATAAAAACATGGAAATCCGAACAAGGAAATAATTTGATACAAGAAGAAGCATCTACAAAATGACCACCGAGTAACTCAATTGAATGCTTTTAAACTATGACTAATAGAAATTTATAGTGAGTTTCAGAATCGTTTTATGTTTTACAGAAATTTTTAACTGTGCCTTATTCCGTAAAGGAAAAAAAATGACATCCAAGAATCAATCGTAACAGCTAAAGGGCCCCAATGAAACCTATTGTCAATAAAGTAGATTTCGTTTGAGAAAAGAATCTCTGGAATTATATTTTACGGATTTATTTGATCCTGATTCTCGGCATTACTTTTGCAGAATCTACATCAAATATCAATCCGTTGTAAGTAGTTTCCATTCTAACATGAAGAAACTCGTAGAATTTTTAAAAAGAATGTCTCTGTCCACGAGCTTAAATCGAAAGTCCTCATAATCCTGATCCAAATATTAAACCAAAGACGGACTGCATGTCTGCATTTTCTTTCATTGCAATCCGAAAGTTCCCGGGCAATTAATATATATTTTTACTTTTTAAAAAATAATTTTCATATATCGTTTTAAAAATAATTGTCATATATTACTCGTGTTGGAAAGAATATTTGGAATTTATTTTAGTATAATAAATTATCGAGAAATATATATATATATATATATATATCTATATATATATATATATATATATTAAATCTCGTTTTATGATAGAGCTTGAAAACTGAAATTTTTTTGTAAACACATTTTTCTTTTGTTCTAAACTAAACTATTATTTTTTTTATAAATCTTTATTTCAGTGTAATAGTCTAAATGATCATTGATGTTGCTATCATGAATTTCATGGTTTGTGGATATGTAATCTGAAATATGTTTAAAATTTTCACATACATGTTTATGCAATATTCTTTAACAAAATCTAAATTGTCGGTTAAAAAAAACTCGGATTATTTTAATTAAATCTAGTATGATTTAATTTATTTTAGAGTAATTGCGCGAATAATTGAACCCAGACCAATTTGACTTTCGTTCGGGTCGGGCTAGAAGGGATATAAAAAATGCCAAATCTCATTCCTGTCGCTGCTCCAAACTTTCTAAGAATACCCACTTATATTATTTGCAACTTAGAGAATAATTATCACAAAATTCTTTATATTTTGATAATAAAGAGATATTCAATTAAAACGAGAGTAAATTTAATTTGTGCCAGTTCCCTTTACAAACTTTCCCCGCTCTAGTACTTCACTGAAGTTTATAACTTTCTTTGCTCGTCGTCTACAATTACTACAGTATTTTGTTGCGGCTAGTAGGAACATGGTAGAAAAGAGGGGATGGGAAAATGCGAGGATTACGGTATTGATGGTGTTAAGTACACGTCCTTTATTCCTTTTAATCCACCTATCCTCTCCCTCTATTATATGATAAACTGAGGTGTCGGTAAGGGATGTATTTGTAATCATTTTAATCACAAAACAGACATTTTTTTGGGGGGGGGGGGGGATTTTAAATGCAATGTTTTATTATTAGTAATTAATTACATTTTCAAATATAACAAAGATTTCAGACATCATGCGATGAAACACAATATTCACATCTTGATTCAAACATAACACACATAATATGAACTTTTAAAAAGTTCATTGGTTTACTTAAAAGGCGATTAAAATAGCAGAAGAGATATTACAACTTAAAAATAAGCATATAAGAAGTTTTAAATGAATAATATATATATTTTTAATTTGTAATACGTCTTCTATTATTTTAGTCGCCTTTTAAGCAGACCAGTGAGCTTTTTTAAAGCTCATATTGTATATAAGCTTTAAGCTAAAACTATGAAGGTTTTAGCCATGTTTTGTGGCATGTGTGCGCGTGGGAGGGGATAACAAGATTCAGATATTTTCTTTGAAGTTTGAAGAAATCAAACTTTTGTTTTTCCAATGTCTAATAATAAGCGTTTCCATCCCCTCCCCCCCTCAAAAAAAAAAAAAAAAAAAAAAAAAAAAATACTGTGAAAGTTTTTTGAAAACTAGTTTTTTAAAAGTCATAACTAATACAATAACTTTAAAAAAAATGTGTTGTTGGGTTTAATTTTAGAAATGTATGGATCGTGAAAAATAGTTTCATAAAAAACTATAATTAAAAATGATAGTAGTTTGTTCATGCCACAGTTTTTTAATGAAAGAAAGATTTCATTAATTTTGAGGTCAGAATAGTGAAACCCACATCTTAGTTTCCAGGATATTTAGATGTCTTTCCAGATGAACCTAGGTAAGACTTTGATATCAAGCGACCACTTATAACAATTTACAGATGAAATATTTATAATTTTATAAATAAATCATAAAGCTTTGCTGCTTGAATATAAAGTTTAAATTAAATTTATGAAGTAGAATAGTTTTTAATCGAGAGAAAATAACATATATCAGATGAGAAATAAATTAAAATATTAATAATGGTAATTTATAGATAATATTTCGTAAAAGAGAAATTGACTACCTTGTATAGCTACCATTTTGCTATACAGCTGAAGATAGACTTATGGGTTTTTATCGCAAATAAATTTTGCTTATTCATTGATTCACATAATGCTGTTTTAGAGAATGTCATGGATCATGGAATGGGACTATTGGATAAAATATTAAAATTTCAGATGACCTATCTCATTTTAGCAATAGACCAATTCTTTGAGATTAGCTGGGGTTGAAGATAGAATCATTCGTAAAGGATTGTTAGATAACACATTCCTAATCAAATATATAATATAACTAAAATATTAAAGTATTTGTTTTAAAAATTATTTTATTTTTGTTCTACAAAAATGGTAATCCTCTACTTAAGTTTCCAGATGAACCTAGGTAAGTTCCAGATGAATCTTTCATTTTTAATAGTTGTTATTTATTCTATTATTTTTTTCTTTATTCCAAGTGCAATTAATTGTTTTCTAAATTGAGTTCGTTTTTATGGTAAAGGATAGTTGATTGTCTCCATATCATAGTTAATAGTCAATTGAAAAAAAAAAATCTATTTTTTTTCCTATGATATGTACTTTAATTCGAAATTAAGTAATCTGAATTACGAGAAAATGTTCATTAATTCCTTATATCAATAAAATACGATTTGATTTTCCGTGGCAACTTTCACAATTCAACTTTCTGTAACAACCCTGGTTTAAAGAAGGCTGCAGGAAGAATCATAATTTACTTTCAAAAATAAGCCTCTCAACAGTGATTCCTACAATGGTTGACTCGAGTGGGACATTAACCCCAGAATATCAAAATGTACAACTTCCCGCCCCACGTAAGATTTGGGAATTTATGTTTATTAATGATCAAGAAGGTGTAAATCCTTCGATCCGAATCTTCATAATGTCACCCCTTCCCAGAGATGCAGATATCCCTTCCGAAGAAAAATATCTCAATTCAATATTGTTTCATAATTTCACTTTTCTGTAACATCAATGAGACCGAAAACGGCGGAAGAAGTCGAATTGGTAAATCAACTGTTTTTTGGATCAAAAACCGGCTACATATACATTTTTTAAACCTGTAAATAATCAATTCAAAATTTTATTTGTCAAGTTTATGTTAGTAAAAACTAATGTTTTGGATGCTCTAACCAGTAGTGCAGTTTTTTAGCATTTAAGACTATTGATGTATTTATTGAAACAATGGAATTTCAGAAAGTGACATCACATGCCAGAACTGGCGGTATTTCAAACAATGGTAGTTAGTCTAGTAGGTAGGTAGGTAGTTAGTCTAGATGTCTTTCCAGATGAACCTAGATGAACCTTTGCAAACAAAAATATCTCCAGTAGACGAATTTTAGCCTGAACTCAGGTTGCATGCATAAAGTTTAACTAAAATTTTGCAAACTTAGTACATGTTCTCGGTTACAATAACAACATTTGAATTTTAGTAGTGTTTATTTAAGTAGATATAGAATATACTGTAACATACATTTTAAATGTCGTTAATGTTTCAAGTGTTAAGTTCAATGGTAATACTAAACAATAAATATCTCCAGAAACTGAATTTTAAATTGCGTGAATAAAGCTCATTGTCTCGTTGTTCCTGAGTTCAGAAATTTTCTTTTTGTCAAGGTATTAGAAATTATTTGAAAGCTTTGCTGTGATAAATCGCAAATATCGACTTAACCTTTTTTTTTTTTTTTTTTTTTTTTTTTTTGGGGGGGGGGGGGGGATAAATAAACTCTACAATTAATTGATTTAATATTAACTTATAAAATTCTTTATGAGGAACACATATAAGCATTCAAAATAGTTGGTTGACTCAATTGTATAATTATTATTCCATTTATTAATATTAAAAAAAAAACTTTTATTAATAAAAGTATTTCATCTTTTAGCAGACAGCAATGGACCTAAATAACATTACAGGCTAAAAGTGATACTTTCTCTCTCTCTCTCTTGCAAGTTAAAAAATAAGTTAATAAACAATTTAACAATTAAAAATATTTCTTCTTTCTGAAAAAAGAATGATTTTAAATAAGACTAATATATATATATATATATATATATATATATATATATATAATACCATTAAAAGTAGACAAGATTCACCAATGGATTTTATCAATATAACAATAAACCAAAAACGAAGAATTTGAATTGAATTGAATTATAAAAAAGAGAAAAAAAAATAGTGAAACGAGTATATCTGAATAAATGAATAAATAAAATGAATTCAAATGTAAATTGTAGTCCTCAGAGCAGAATCATCAGGCCCCAAATGCTCTGGAACTACAAATGAAGTGTGCGGTTTCATCCACGTATTAGCTATGAGATAGCAAAATAATACGTATTTGGGGCTACCAGCACACAAAAACCAGATTATTAAACAAGGAACAGATAAATAAATAGTTGAAAAAATGAAAAAAATTATATATTAAAACAATAGCGTGCAGCAATTAGTGTCAGTATCATGAGCAAAAATTAACCCTATTTTTGCACGTGGAAATAATAAACTTTACATTCATATATAATTTGGATAAAAAGTGAGAAAAAAAAATATTGAGAACAAAAAAAAACTTATCTGGTTATATCCATTAATGTAGAGAACGGCGCAGTAAAAATATTAATAAATTATAAAATATAAATGCAGGAGCATATATATATATATATATATATTAATTTTTTTTTAATTATTATTTTTCTCTTTTTATTTTTCTATCCAATTTTGTAATTTTGTTGTGATTCGTTTCTGATGTTTTTTCTTTATTTAATTTTGTTTTTATGTGTGTTGCCCCAACACACATATTATTTTGCTTTTTCATGGCAAATGTGAAGATGAAACCACACACTTCATTTGTAGTTCCAAAGCATTTGGAGTTTGACAATTCTACGTTGGTTCTGTAAATTCCATTTGTATTCATTTTATTTATTTATTTATTTATTTTCCCCCATGTTTCATTGTGGTAATTTTTATTAAATTCAATGGTTCGTATATTGTAATACAATTAATGGTTATATATATATATATATATATATATATATATATATATATATATATATATATATATATATATATATACTTTTATAAATACATCCAAAGTTATTCAGACAATACCATTAAATAGAATAATGAAACCAGTCTTTTTACAATCATATTATTAAAAATAGTTGAAGTTTGAAGAGAAATAGAAGGCAGATTACCAAATTACTTATATATATATATATATACATTCCTCCTTGCAAATTTAACGAAACCTATAAATAGTCTTCCTCATCCACTGAAACTTTCCCCGACCAATTCGCGATCGTTGATTGAAATCTCGTTTCAGATTGCGCGCAAGGATGACTGTGTGTTTAAGGTCGAGGGTTTGAATCCCGAGGGAGGTTTGACACTCTCACCGTCGGCCACGATGCGTGAAGGAGGTGCGACAGGCGAATGCATCATTCTTCCTCCCTGGGGGTTGAATTCGCAGTCTCGAACTTTAACAAGCGGTGCCACGAGGGGGCGATCATAACCCTTGGTTTATTTAAGGTAAAGGTGAGGAAAGCGGAAGCTGAACGAAATTAAGAAGATGATGATGAATTGGAGAGATGTTGAATAACTTGTTTGAGCATAGTCGGGGGTATTAATGGTTTTATCGCGTAGGTAAAATAAATAATGATAATTTATCATGAAAGATCTGGAAATTACAATTCAAAATTTCTGTATTATATACAAAAATCATGGTAACCATTGCAGCATCAGATCTTAAATTCATTGATGCTAGTACATTTCTGAATTTCCACACATTCATATTTTATTTTATTTATAATATGTTTAAAATAAATAAATAAATAAAATATTCTAACAGAAGTATATCAATATTTCTAATTGGAAAAAAAAAAAAAAAAAAAAAAAAAAAAAAAGGCGAGGGGACGAGGGGGTTGGGCGGTGATTGTCAGAAAGAAATCCAATGTAGTCAAGATTTTGTAACAAATGTGTGTGAATTCTGTTGTTTAAGACACGGTATTTTATGGAATATAGAAAATTAAATAAATCAATCTAAGTTTTTTTTTTTTTTTTTTTTTAGAAATCAGAACAATCAGTGCAAGACAGTTTTTAAGCATATCAGCGTAAAACTCAATGCAAAAATATAATATGTAAAAAACATTACAAATTCAATTATAAACTTCAACCTTTTTTTTTTTTTTCTTTTTTCAAAATGTATAATTGAAACTGTTCATTAACCTTATCCCCTTCAACATATTATATTTTAAAACAGTTTTTAAACACATGAATTAAAAAAAATAATAATAAAAGTCAAAATGTAGTCTTCTATGGCGGGGGGAGGGGGGCTAGTTTACCTGATGATTCTCTCTCTCTCTCTTAG
This sequence comes from Maratus speculifer, assembly GCA_964019185.1. NCBI lineage: Eukaryota > Metazoa > Arthropoda > Arachnida > Araneae > Salticidae > Maratus > Maratus speculifer. The sequence continues at coordinate 135,644,910 of OZ025291.1, forward strand.
TGTTTAATTACTTTAAGTTACTTAAAAATAATAAATTTCGCTATTTTTTCAAAATTATCAAGAAAAATGAAAGTTAGTTGATTAAATTTAAAAATCCAAAGAGGATCAGTTGCCCTTTCTGTATCCCTTATCGTGCCTATTATTAAAGTTTTTATAAATATAAACATATAATTAGTTATACAATAATTTTGATTAGCATAAAAAAAAAAATCCTTCTTAGAAATGTTATAATTTACTCTGTTCAAACATTAAATATCTTTAAAGCATTATTCCATATAAATTCTAATTAACAGGACGTTTTAAAATCTTTTAAGGTTTTTTGGTTCGGCGAAGATTCCACAGCCTGATCTTTGGAGAAAAGCGCATTAACTATTGCATCATCAAAAAATAAAATCCACTGACGTTATTTATTTTTAATTATAGTAGGTCCCTTATACTCGCCTCCTGTTTGACTTATTAATTAAACTAATAATTAATTTTAAAAACTTTTACTTCGTTCAAAGCTTAACAGGCTACTTCATTCAAATGAAAAGACCCATTCGCTAATACTAATCTTATGGAATGAATCTATAAAGATATATCTCGGTTGTATTTTAATATGTTTAAATTATTTCTTTTTTTCATTTGATAGCTGAGATCGATCGATATAGAGGCTGCTTTTTTCTTTTTCTTTTTTTTTTTATTTTGTTTATTTTTATTTTGTTCCTTCTATTTTCAGAACTTAACTTCGGTAACTTTGAAACTTCGGCTTTCGGTTTGGAAAGCGAAAGCATCCTTATAAAAAATATCTGCAACACCCAGAAAAAAGCTTTGTTGAATCAACAAAAATTTGTTTGGTCCAATATTTTTTTTCATTTACATATGGGCCAATGGAAATTTTGTTTGAATAAACAAAAAAATATTGTTATTTTTTTTTTCACTTTTTGTCTACAATTTTCATCCGAAATGCATAATAACGTAATAATAATGTCAATAATCCGTCTCAATTTGAAAAGTTTTTATTATCCAAAAATTATGTTAATCTTTTATAGCTATATAAGTCAATTAAAAAAATTATTTGAGAAAGTTATGGCTACTGCACACCAATTTTAATTTTGCAAAAACAACAAAATTTTGTTGGAATTACAAATTGAAAATACAAGACTTTAGTACGACGCAAATAAAATTGATGAAATTTTGTTAAAATTTTATAAGAGTGTTAACAATATTTTTTTTTCATCTGAGCAACAAAACCGATTTTTTACTTGAACTAAAAAATTCGCTTAAAACAATCAAAATGTACTCAACAAAACACGTTTTGTAGTTTTAATCAATTCCTTTTTCTGGATGAACCAAAATCGAAAAAATAAGAAACTGCCTGCATTCAGATCAATCTCAGTTATCCAATGCAAAAAAAGTCATTTACAAACATTGAAATGAAACTGAGATACCTTTATAAATTTCTTCCATAAGATCAGCATTAGCGAACGGGGCTTTTCTTTTGACTGAAATATCCTTTTTTAAAAGTAGTAGTTGAAAAATCCATTTTTAAAAGTAGAAATATGAAACTTGCTGAGGGGATTCTTGAAGGGACGTATGAGGTGCCGTGTGATGTCTTTTTACGCTCAATTCATTAGAATTTGAGTTATAAACAATTACCTTATCAGTATGACCCTTTTTTTCGTTCCCAAATCTCCCGCTTGGGAAAAATCGGTTCGAAATGCCATTTTTGATTTTTTTTTTTTTTTTTTTTTTTTTTTTTTGCAATATTTTTTGCATTTATCAAAGAATCGACAATCACGGCACCTTATGTACTTTCCAAATAAGAGATTTTGAAAGTATGGTGTATTTGAGAGCAAAAATGAATTCAAAAATAAATCGGAAAATAAGCAGTTTGAATCGAAATACACCCTTAATTGGCCAAAGAATGCTGCTGTTCGGGCGCTATTATTGGGTGTCGCCTTCGATCAAGCTTTGAAATCTTAATTAGTTGCATTTGAGGGAACCGTGCTAACGATTGGGCCATAAGCAATTGTTAAGGCTGTTCGCAACTGTTTTACTCAACAAGCGGAAAACGTTTTGAAACATTTACAAATTCATTTTTAAGATATAATTCATTTTTAAGATGAGAGATATAAAACTGCAAAGCTTGACCATGGAAACGAACTCAGTTTACCATTTTTTGATCAACAAACTACCTATTGAGTTATAACCTTTTTGATCACATAACAAAATCGATTTTTGCCCCAGTTTGGACTGTTTTTTCTTCTGTTCCACTGAAAGTCAGTTCAAAAAGCCCACTTTGACACTATTTTGTCAAAAATCTTGTGTTCACACAAAAAAAAAAAGGAAACTGAGTGCGATTAGATAGTTTCTGAACAACAACACCTGTTAGTTTCATACATTTCCGAGCAAAAATAAATCAAAACTTATGTCATAAAGTTACACTTTTTGATTTAGTAACAGCCTTAAATTGTAAAATGTAACATTTTCTGTAACATACCGGTCTTATAATCTAATATATGTTTATTTTTTCCTTTTCATCTTAACCTTTTCAGCCCCCCGGTGGCTAATTTCCGTTTACTCAAGGATACAGCGCTTGGCGAAATTCAAGGTGTGCCAAATGTTTTGACTAGCATCTACGCATTTTCTCGCGCATCATGGCTGCTTCAGACATTTTACTTACAATTTTTGTCGTATATGAGGCACTTGGAAGCTGTTGTAGAGTATCAGAGGCATAGCGAGGTGGTTAAAGCAGAAAGCTTGTAATTATAAGATTGCGAGTTGTGTCCTTGCTCTTGTAGATTTTTGTTTTGATTTTTATTTAAGTAATCAATAAAGAATGTTATAAAACTCAGTTACTTTGTATTAGTTTTATTGTCAATTAGACAATTAAATTTTAATTACAATTAAGTTATAAAAATTTATTTAAAATTTTATTACATAAAGTTTAATTTGAAATAAATATAAATAATTAATATGTTTTTAAATTCTGCTTTTTAATAATTAAATAAATATAATTTAAAATACAATAATTATTAAAATAAAATAAAAAAATATTTTTATTTTAGTTATGCTACCACCGTGTTGTAAGAGATGAATATCAAATTAGTAAAACCAATTTATTAAAGTTCTTATGTTTTAAAATGAGGCATCATTCATACACACACACACTATATATATATATATATATATATATATATATATATATATATATATATATATATATAATATTTATTAGTATTTATTTTAATAATTACTGTTTCATTTACAATTATAAAGTAGTGAAACATAAAAATATTAATTATAAATATTCAAATTTTAATATTTCTATGTACTTAATTAATGATAATAATTTAAGAAAAAAAGAAAAATCTTTAATCTTCCACAAACATAATTTAAGTTTTTCTTTTAAAAAATTATCAATATTTAAATATATATAACTAATATTAAATATTTATTAATTAATATTAATATATATACATACATATATATATATATATATATATATATATATATATATATATATATATATATATATATATATATATATATATATATATATATATATATATATATATATATATATATATATATATATATATATATATATATAATTATAAAATTATATTAATTAACATTATTAATTATTACATATATAACTAATATTAATAAGTATTATTATTTAAACAGATAATTAATGTTTTTAATGTTTTCGTTTAGTGATTTGTTATTAGTTCTCTTCAATTTTCAGTGTCTAGTAAAATATTAAATATTAAAAAAAAAAAAAAAAAAAAAAAAAAAAAAAAAAAAAAACAATCTCTATTAGATAAAAATTTTTAAGGTGGTTTTTTTTATATAAAACGTAATCTTTGTTTTGTATTTGTACTTTGTACAAATTCAATCATTATATCTATACATATAATAAAACAGTAGGACCCGGTGTGTCTGTACATTGAAGATAATTGACAAAAATGGAGTCAGGGCGATAAAAGAAAACCAATGAAACACAAAAAAATTTTTTTTGAATTTTTTGTCTGTCTGTCTGTCTGTCTGTCTGTTTGTTCGAGGTTATCTTCGTAACTACTGAATGGATTTTTATGCGGTTTTCACTAATGAAGAATGCACACTCCCGGGCAGTGTATAGGCTTTGTTTCATCAAAATCGGACAACAGACAAAAAAGTAACAAAAAGAAACAAAAGAAACTATTAGGTGCGCTGCTCACGTTTTTTAGTACATAACGTTTTTTAGTACATATAAAATCCAATAGATGTCACTGTGCGATTTTAAAACGCGCTATCGTTATGTTTTCGCCAGTCTACTTAAGTATGAGAAAGTTTCAAGCTGGCTGTCGTTCCATGTGGTTTAGTCGGTAGAACGTCAGTGCGCCATACTGATGGCCCGGGTTCGATTCCCAGCATGGAATTTTTTTTCACTATGTTGGCATTAACGCCTATAAGCAATTAAAAGAATTTGAAATATTGTATTCAAGGCGAATTTTCTCTCTGGGAAAATTTCCTTGCATTAATATGTCAGTGTAATTTTTTTTTCGATTTAATTTTTTTTTTCGAAACTTTGTTTTTCTTAAAAAATTACAGTAAATATTTGATATTTCCCAACGTTTTTTGAATGATCGACTTGCTTTTTTTTTTTTTTAATGTATGTCTGAACCTTATCTAACTACTTCTTCAAGATTTCTTTAGATAAACCGACCAGCGTAGCGGGCGAAGGCCGCTAGTACATGTATATTTAGTTTAGACTTATCAATTTATGAATAGGAAGGGTGCATTAAATCAGTGTCACAAAAGTTGGTGTAAATTCCTAAACATATTTTATTTCAAATGAAAAATTTCCAAGTATAAAAAATATTTTAATTTTAACACAATTTATTATTAATTGAAATATATACTTTTTTGATGATTCTTAGAATCTGAAAACTATACTTTTTTTTTTTAAATATGTTATCAATGTTAATGATATATTTGTATAACATCAAAATCTGAATAGATCGGAACAGAAGATATCGAAATTATGTACATTTTCTTACTATATAATTAAATGACCTAACTATATAACAACTATATAATATACACATACATAATATTTAAGCAGACTTGTATGAATGTATAAGTTCATACATACTATGTACATATGTTGATATTTATGAATATATTCATATATATTCCCAACATTAAGAAGTTTTAATTTATCAATCTTAGTGCATTGCTATACTTGGTGATTTATATCACATTAGTAAAATAAATAAGTAAATAAAAATTTGATATAACAGATCTCAGTATTTTCTTATAAAGTTCTTGAATTGATACTTAACAAGAAAATAAATTAAACAAAATAAAATTTATTTTTAGCTATTATCATGTAATTTATCCGAATACAATAACAGCTCTCTTTCGTTCTTTTTATTTTTTTTCATTATTATATTATTCATTATAAACTGAAATACTATAAGAAATGTAAAGAAATATACATTAAAATTCACAAATTAACACAACAAGTTACTCGTATATATTTCATTAATATTTGGTCGTATATAAAAAGAAAATTCCATTAAATTTATTATTATTTTTCTTTTCAAATAAATTATTTGTATAATACATTTTTTCAGTAGATGGCGACACTGTACGATGTTATCAAGGAATCTCGGAAGAGGAGTGAATGATGGGTGGAATAGCATTTGGCACACCTTGAATTTCGCCAAGCGCTGTATCCTTGAGTAAACGGAAATTAGCCCCCCGGTGTATCTTATAGGACATACATCTTTAGATTTTACGTCTATAAATAATGTTAAAAATAAAGAAATTAGTGTGATTGTAGTCTAACTGGTAGCTGAACTAAACAAAATAGCAGTTTGTTTCTTATAATGATTTTTTAGCGAGATATATGTTATATTAAATGTTGCGGCAAAAATGTACGAAATTTACAAAAATGAAAACGCAAACAATACTTCTTCTTCTGTGTGTTAAGATATCATTTGTAAAATCCATTGGTAAAAAAAAAAATATATTAAATAAGTATTTTTTTTTTCTTTTTTTTTTTCTTTTTTTTTCAATGAAAATAATAATAATAATAATAAAATCAGAGAATTGTCAAAAAATATGCTTATTGAATCCCCACGTATCATCAAATTTTATGTTAAAAAATAAGTCTTTTTTTTCTTTTTTTTTCTTTATCAATTTTTCTTAGTTACCAGTTTGTTAATATAAATTCACAACTGAAGTTTAAAAATATACATGAATAAACACTGGGGTTCTGAAGAGGATAAACTGAGAACTCCGCAAGCAGCTGAATCAGCTGTTATCCAAAATCTTGGAATAAAAAGAGATTACAATAATGAAAACACAAAATAAAGAAACTATGAATGTGATACGGAAAAATCAGAATAATATTCATATGACCAGAATTCATATTTAAGATATGTTATTTCATGGAATATTGTTTGCATCAGACCAAAAAAAAACATTATTAAATTCCTGTAAAAGATACCGAGAAATCCCCAGAAATGATTGAAACATAATTACATAGCAAATACATTAATGAACATTTAACGTAATTGATAAAAAACTTGAAAAATAATAGAACACGTGTAACCGACTAAAATAATGTGATACATAACATACATGTAAGACCATGTACTATAAAACAGCTAAAACTGAGAGATAAAGAGAAAGAAAGCGGGGGTGGGGCGGGGGGTACTACCTCGTTTTTAAAATGCGAGTTAAATGAAGAATAATAATAATGAAATTAAATTTTTAAGAATCTATGTATAAATAAAATGAGGAATCATCATCATCATCAACAACAATAACAACAACCATTTTCTATCCACTGCTACATGAAGGTCTCCCCCATTATTTCCCGTTTCTTGCTTTTGTTATCCAATTAACACCGCCACTTTTCTAATTTTGTCCCTCGATCTTATTTGGCGACGTTTTTGGGACACCATTGTAAAGTGCTTATATTCCATCGATTGCCTTGGCATCTTGTAATGTGCACCCTCCCCCACCACCCATTTCCATTTCAGCCGTTTAATATTCTCTATGATGTCGAAAAGTTTCGTTTACCTTCGTTACCATTATTCTTTCTCTGTCTCTTTTAGTTATGCCTAGCAGCATCTTTCCAGACATCGTTGTGTTGTTTGTAACCTTTGCACTATCCGTTTTGTTAGCTTCCATGTTTCCGCCCATATATGTACATAATGAAACTACCTTAGTACTTTTTTAAAGATGTTTTTCACAGATTCGAAACCACAAAATGCTTATATCATTCAATTTCTTTAACTAGCGAATATGTATGCTCAACAAATGCCGAATAAATTCTTCTTTAACTCCGAACTTATTTCCAGTTGACCTATTACTACCTTTTCTCCAGAAAACTAATCTACTAATCTAAAATATTTCGCCAACAGGTTATTTTAATTAAACAGTATAAATGTAAATATAAATACCTTTCTATGCCTACATTTGGATATAGGACTAAAGTACTACCTGTACATAAGTCGCTCAGTAATTGAAAAGATGGGAGTAAATTACACCAATAATTTATATTTGAATACTTAATACTTTTTTACTGAGAAAAATGGCACTTCCAAATCCGAGTAAATCGATATTTTCATTTTGCTCTGAAACTTTTTGTTTCAAATAAGATGACCCAATTCTTTCAAGTCTGAAATACCAGAAATACTCAGTTTTAGGCACAATTACTTTTCATTCCTTAAACGTAATAAATTTTACCAGGATAATTGAATTTGTTCATATAATAATATTTGTTATGATTTCGAACGAAACGCTCTTTTCAGTAAATATTTTATAACATGCGATGCGGCGAAATACATTTTTGTAGTGTTCGCTGAGGAGCCCTTAAATGCCGTCGTAGTATAATCACGAAAACTTAAATTTTATTCTCTAGCCTTCGAAATCGAAAAATGGGGGTGAATTTATAAAGGAAGGTATGGTGGAATTTGGCAGCCATCAATAATCTATAACAGGATCGGCGAACCTATGCACGCGTGCCGTAAGTGGCACGCGGTCAATTATTTTCGGCACGGCGTAGATTTAATTTCTCAACTCAAAAAAGTATTGAAATTGAACGAAATGCATAAATTTGACTGGCTACTTTTGTCTGAATTCCATTAGTTTAATTGGTGGCCGTTGTCATACAGATTGAAGGGAAACTTGTCATAGTTCAGTATTCAATATTCAATTCTAGCACAATATTGGCTCAAAAATGTTTCAATTTATGAGATTGTCGAAAAAGAAAAGGTAACATTCATTACAATAAAAAATGACGGTGATAAATTGGAATTTGATTAATCAATTACTATCTAACATGGAACAACAGAAATAGTACTTTTAATTTACTTTATAAAATATAACACCAATAATTATACATATTTTTAATTAAATAATTAAGACATTTTGATTTCAATTGACTTTTTTGTTTGTTGGCACTTCAAGATCACATAAAGTACATTTTTGGAAAAAGCTGGACACGGATATGAAAAGGTTCGCTGATCCTGATCTATAAATATAAATAACATGTTAGAATTGTGAATAAATATCATGAGTAAAGCGTCATTTACTCATATTTGAGTATATCAATGTTTTCAGAAATGAGTATATGCACGTTTCAAACTTGACTAATTTTGATTTGGATCCATTTTGAATATGCGGCATACTCAGATTTGAGTATCTTTTACTCAGTTTTGAAAATGTCAGTTTTAAAGTGTTATTTGTTAAATTTCTGTATTGCTTTTTATGTTGTTATTCTTAAAAGATTGTATTTCGCGAGAATTCGGAGCACCTTCTCCCCCCCCCCCCCCCAAAAAAAAAAATCTAGTTTATTTCACGTTTATATTTTACACTTTAAAATATGTGATCAAAGCTGACCATCACAAGCATATCTGTTCTAAAATTCTCCCTCCATAGAATTCGTTCTACAGGCGCCAACGAAAACTTTTGTCAGAAAATCATTATTATTATTATTATTATTATTATTATTATGATTATTATTATTATTATTATTATTTTTTTTTTTTTTTTTTTTTTTACGATTGTTAAAAATACATCGCATTTCTACATGACGAGAGCTAAAAATAAATATAAAACAATGCAATATAAAATAATATACTTAAGGCTACATAAAAAGAAATTCACTTTCTTAATTTAAAAACCAGAATAAAATCTCGTGGAATTAAACTTAATCAGGGCGCAAATTAGCTAATTACTTACCGCAAAATCAGTAATTGATACTTGCCTTTAACTTTTTAACAAGATACTTCTGGGAAGTATGATATTTTTATTGGCACATGCGGAAATAGAAACAAACATCTCGTTTCTACCAGAATTACCCTGAAATTCGCGGTTTCTATCGTCTTATTTTTGCGTGAATTACCCGCACAAAATTAATTAGGGGGAAAAGAAGTTTCGCATAATTAAAGTTTTAAATAAAGTTATGCCGTAATTTTGTAAAGTAGGAAAAGAAGAAATTTTTCTTTTTGTTGTTATTATTTTTTTTATGTAAAATAAGGAAATGACTGTATTTCGAATCCTGGTCAAATATTTTTCGCCTCAGATTTATTTAATTAGCTGTGTTTCACACTTATTAATTCTGAATTTTTCTTGTATTAATGAGATTTTTCAACTCGGACATTGGAAAGTTGAGACTTCAAAATGATAAATGAATGCAGACGAAATTATTGATAATATTTCATTTTTAATATCTTAAAAAAAATTAACGACAATGTAGGGATCAATATTTTTTTTAATTTTGTATTTATTTATTTTTCTAGTTCCGATTCTGCTAGCCAGATTACATAATTCAATAATTAGATCGATAGAATTAGATCTTCTTGAATTATGACTTCAAAATTAAAATTAGTCGTTGGAGGCCACCGTAATACTTGCCCAGCATGGGTATGCATAATATAATATTAAAATAAAAAACAATTTATAAAGTACACCGTCTTTTCAAAACAAACTTAAAACGTATATTTAAATATTTTTAATATGCATAGTAATGCTCTATTAATGAATTGCTGATGAACTAATTTTGACAAATTATTAAAACACCAAACTACTCAAGTAGTTTCGAATTGCGTAAAAGAAACATCCTTATATAATTCCAAAAGTAGTAATCATATTAATAATTTACTGCGTCGGATTAAGCGTCCTATTTCCAATTAAAATATATCTTTGAATTGAAATTTGAATGAAATGCAGGGTCATGAAAAATCGAAGAACGTGGAAAACAGGATTTACAAATACCTCAGCAACTAATAATTCTACACACTTCGTTCTTTATGCAAAATTTGTGCTTTTTTCATTGTCTTTTACATCCACTCCTTAAAATAAAAAAATAAAAAATGAAAATTTGTATGTACCATTCATCAGAACGAAAATTCCGAGAGTTCGAGAAAAATAGTTCCGGATAATCAAGGTTACTGATATTAAATAGGTTTCTTTCCATTCTTTCATGCTAAGTACATGTAAAATTTAAAGTCTCTATATAAATTTGTTCGCAAGATAGAGCGTTTAAAGACACACAGACGGACGGACGTCATTTTTTTTTCTAAAAGTATGTTTTTTAGAATCTCCAGTGCCTAAAACGTGTAAATCCGTCAACTTCTTTTCTTTTCTTTTTTTCTTTCTTTCTTTCTTTTTTTTTTCTTTTTTTTTTTTTTTCAAAACGATATGCATGTCCAAAAAATATACCCCCCCCCCCCCTCGTCATATAAACCTGATCCTGCAGGTTGATGAAATGGCAAGCAGCTCATTGAAATTACAAGCAGCTTTTATGCACATGACGAAGGGTTAGTTTTACATGATCTAAAATGAAATAAGCATGATTTTTTATAATTTTAAAAGTTTTATCGTTGTAGTTTTTTCCTTACTTAAATTATCGTTATATCTGACGCAATATTTAAACAACCTTGAGATCTGCTTCAATATTTGTCTACGAGTTATTATAGACTTTGATTTTATTATGCTATTCTTATATATTTAAATTTGATGTTTACAAACCAATCATTGAATTTTAGTTGAGAAAACTTACTTATAAAACCAATTTCAGGTAATTGTTTCAACTTCTTTGAATTCTAAAATTAGCTAAAATTATTTTATTTCCAAAAATTATTTTATTTTCATTTTGAGGTAAATATAAATTTTTAAAAAAGTTAGTAAAAAATATTTGACCACATTATCACATACCCGAAAAGTACATTTTTATGACCTTGACAATCTTTAATAATCACATAGACTCTTTGATCTTTTTGCAAATTGAATTGTTGTTATAGAGTTCAAAATATTTATATTATTAGCTGATAAATAAAAAACAAGTTTATTGTATCGAAGCATAATGCGACAATAGTGTATATAATGTTATACTCATGCTTAACTATATATTTAAACACATCTACAAAATTATATGAAAATAAGTAAAAATGAAAAAGGTTTTTTAAAAATACTTTTTTATAGGTATTCGTGAAAAACACATGTAAGTTTTTGATTACAATTCATGTTTTTGTCCAAAAACTTCCATTACAATACCTTAATTTGGCGTAAGCAACGAACTCGATTATGAAAAATTCGCTGCTTCTTTTACTCTTGTTACAAACCGCAAACAAGTGAATTTATCTTTAAAAATATTTGATATATATATATATATATATATATCTGTTTTTTGTATATGACAACAAGAAAAAAAAGTCAGCATTAGTTAAACTGCCTTTTTAGGATTTCTAAATTGATTAAACTCAACGTATAATCGCAAATTAAATATGATTAACCTATTAATAGATACAAGAGTAATTTTTTACATTAAACACTTTATTTGTTATTTATAATTTATCTTTTATCTTTTTAGTCTTAAAAATTTTGCATCGTTGCAGTTTGACAGTCATTAGGCCTATTTTTGTTGGTGCATCATTAAATGCACCAACTTTAATGCATCAACTTCAGTCTTTTCAATGCGCCTATAATTGAATAAGTTACAAAGCGATTGAGCGATTTATCATCGGTGATGAGCTAACAGAAAAGTGCTTTAAAATTAATGCATTAATTTATTATTAAGTTCTAAAAATGTTAAAATGTTACACTGCCCTCTGTAAACGTAATTTTTGTATAAATCTAGCACATTAAGTGGGCTAAGAATATATTAAAAAATATTTCTTTACGCATAAAAAACAGGCTGAGTTTTAATAAAGCCTATAAAAATAGGGGTCGCACATTCATCAATAAACTTTAATGTCATTCCATTCAACATAAAATAATATCAAATGCCATGGTAAACTGTGATATTTTACCTGCACTCTGGCTTCTGTAAGATTTATTTTCATAGCAAGATCCTCCCTAGTAAAAACATCCGGATAGTGAGTTTGGGCGAACGCTTTTTCGAGTTCTTCTAACTATTAAAAAAAAAAAAAAAAAAAAAAAAAAATTACAATTACAATTACAATTACAATTACAATTACAACAACAAAAGCTTTAAAAAAATAACTTTAATAATAGAAGTAACAACAACAACAAAAGATCATAAAATGAATTTTTTATTGCTGGAACAAGTAAAATATTTGACAACAGAAAAAAAAAAAAATCTAAAAAAAAATAATGTTTAATAGCCAAAAGGATAATTTTATTTTTGTAATTCTTGCAATTATGACAAGAAATCTTTTGTAAAAATATGTTATCAAAATACTATTTTATTTCAAATGTCAAATGCAAGCAAACAATGTAATTAAAATATGCGAAAAAAAATAGACTAATTTTTTATCGCCCTCTTTTAGATTTTTCTATCTTATAATAATATAAAGATGCTTTTTTTTTTTTTTTTTTTTTTTTTTTTTTTTACAGATGTTCCGAGGAAATTTTATTCCGTCTTTCAAAAATATTAACATGAAAATTAATCTAAAAAATCCAATTATATCCCAAAATTTGATATGAGTAAAACCATTGGGATAATTTTTTACGCTGTTGTAAATATTTAACTTATGAAAAAAAAAAAAATTAAAGATAGTCTCATGAAAATATGGGAATAAATTGAAGAACATTTTAAATTAAATTAATAAAAATTAAAAGTAACTGTGTGGTTAATAATGATAGTTTAAATATTTCATAAAAATGCTGCTGTAAAAAAAAAAAAAAAAAAAAAAAAAAAAAAAAAAAAAATGGAAAAGTTTAAAAATCATCATGAAATAGATCTGAGAATTTTGAAAATTTCATTTGTTATGAGAATATTTCTGCAAATGAAGCTTATTTATATTTTCTATGTGTATCCTATTTATTTATATATTCATTGATTTTTAGAGTTTATACACAGAATTTTTATCGGCTATTTATTATGATAAGATAAAGGCTCTTTAACTTCTGAAAAAAAAAATCAAACTGTTAAAAATTGTTGTTGTTCAAAGTATAGATGCATTTTTAAAAAATTCAAATAAAAATACAATGCACTAAAATATTTAACATGATTTTTTAATTTATGGCAATACCACACAACACTGCAAATTGAAAATAACCACATAGACGCGGAGGGGCAGTATAAATAATCACGTCATCAAGCTTACGACTGAAATTCCAGAATTAGTTAAAACTGGTTTTGCATATTATAATGCAATCAGTCTGACAAGTCATATCTTGGTGGAAAATATCTTAAAACAAGATTTTAGAGGCAGTCTCGTAGTTTTGCTATTGTTCTCCTGCTTCCAGGCCTCCATGTTTCCTGCACCTTTGTGTGCAGGAAAACACAATGGTAAACTTACGAGACAACAGCTGAAATCAGATTTTCAGATGTTTTTCATTAAGATATGATTTGGCAGGTCGATTCCCTTTTAATGTGCAAATCGAGTTTTAACTAATCCTGAAATTTCAGCCGTGAACTCGATGGGGTGATTGTCTGTGCTGACGCCTCCCGGTCTAACATTAAAAATATTTAACTTCGACTGTTTCACTGTGATAGAAATGAGGATATAAATAGGAATGAGCAAATTATTTTGTAGGCGAAGTGCAATCTATTTTTATTAGTAGAAAAAATAAATAAATTTTACATTGAATTTTATTTAATGGCACTTAAAAATGCCGTCAGGCTATAAGCTTACCTGGGGCAACTGGACCATGGGCTGTAAAAAACCGTTGATGCCTTTTAAGTTTAAGCTTTTTTGAACAATGCCCCTAATCTCTACTTCTTAAAACAACGTGTGTCAACTCAATCATAAATCTGTCTTTCCTGCGATAGGTTGTTGAAAATTTCGTTTTTTTTTTTTTTTTTTTTTTTTTTTTTTTTTTTTTTTTTTTTAAGCAATGTCATTTTCGTTGAATTTGATCGGCTTTTTATTAAAATACTGTGAGTACTTTTATTAAGGAATCGTTTTTTTTTTTTTTTTTTTTTTTTTTTTTTTTTTTTTTTTTTAACACTAACTATATAACACATTAATATTATTAGGTATCTATATATATTTATATCATGTTTCAATTGTAAGGATGGTGTTCCAGTTACTAATTATACAAAAGTGCTTGATTATTTCTTATTATTATTTGTATAAATAAATATAATAAATTCGCATTTGATGGTTTTCTTAGATATTTTGACATCAAAAATTTCTCTTTAGTTGATATATAATTTACAAAATCTGCCTGGCTTATTATTTTTATTTTTATTTATTTATTTATTTATTTATTTTTGAGTAATTTACAAATTTAAACATTATCTGATACTTCATTTTAAAAAGAAACAAACGCGCGGGGAACATAGATCCTCCTGGTACATTTGCTTCATTTTTATAGTAGAGGAAAGTCGGATAAAACCGGGACCCTAATGCTTTTCTTTTTATTATTGTGCACTATGTGAACAAAACAGTCAAAATTTATATTAAAACTATAAATTGATGCCTTGCGAAGAAAAAAAGCATTCATCCAGTCGCGAACAGAAGCAATTTAGATCATAACAACACTTTTTTTAGATGTGTGCAACGTCCCGGTTTTGTCCGACCAAGTCGGACAAAACTGGGAACTAGAAAAAATAATTAAAATCACATTATAACTTTGCAATAATGATTTTTTATTAAAGGAAAATTGACATGTTATACTTATAGACTGTGAATCTATATCAAATCTACATAAAATAACAATGAGTAAAATTCTGCTTTAAGAGTTGAAATTGTTGGGCACAAAATTCACAAATAAAAGTTCGATCTTGTTCATTTGCATTGCTGCATGCTTCATGTGCCCACCCTCTGCAGTAAAGGCACACTGTATCCAATGATAAGGTTTAGATTGTTCATATAAGCCATTGCAAAAGATGCATGCTTCACTTTCATCTTCCTCCTCGTTTGATGTCAAGGTTTTTTTCTTTGGACTTTTCTTTTTCACATCAGTTTTTCTACTTTTCTGTCATCATGGAAAGTTTTCGCTTCAGGGGTAAGCTCTTCTTGTCTTGTTTTTCCATCCTTTCTTTTTTTCTTGTTCGTGTTCTAATTTGTAAGGGGTTGAAGTAAGGATAGCTGTTTTCCCTCTCCGCTTGTCAGATTTCCTGATGGCCCTAGGATCCGTTGTACCGGAATAGGTTTTATATCGTGTGGTGAGACTGCAAAAGAACGTTTGATGTCTCTGCCCAGACATTGAGAAGACGTAAAAAAACTTGAAACTTCCCGATTATGTCCGATCCTCTGCATCCCGGTTTGTCCGACCACGCCATTTTGATGAAATGTTTCTCTAGCGTTGTTCAGATAACTCGTAGACACCAATACAAAACGTTAAAATAACAAGTAAATAATAGACTATCATACGTTATACTTACCTAAACTAAATACTTAGTTATTTAGGATTGGTAACATAATATTGCAGACGTCAAATTTTTAATTTTTTCACGTGAAATCTTTAAAAAATCACCACTGCGAAATGAGTTCAATTTCATTGTTTCTGCTTACAGGGAATTAGCATGCCGCTCGCCTAGTTGTATTTCTAGAAGTTTCCTTTAGATACTGCAGCAAATAAAACCATAAAGCCTGGTTCTTGGTTTTATCCACCTACCCTGTTTTATCCAACTTTCTCCTACAATTGAACCCACGAGGAAAGAAAGATTATATTTATAAATATATTTATTTTTAGCCATTAAATGCTATTTTGAATATTACTGTCTGATAGAGGGAACCTAATTGAGCATACATAAGTTCAGACTTTAATTCAAATGAATTTTAGCTTTTCGAAGCTAAATTGCCAGACGCTACAGAGTCACATTGTAAAATCATGACCCAGTTGCCACATGAAACCTTAAAAGACTAAAATAATAACATTAATAATAAAAGAAATAACAGCAACAAAAGGACAAAGATTTTTTTATTGCTGAAACTAATAAAATATTCGACAACATAAAAAAATCTTTAAAAGAAATGATAATGATATTTAATAGCTAAAAGAATAATGTTATTTTTCTAATTCTTTTTTTTACGATAAGAAATCTTTTGGTAAAAACATGTTTTAAAATATTATTTTATTCTATTTGTCAGATGCATGCCAATAATGTAATTAAAATATAAGGAAAAAAATATAAAAGAGCTTTTTTTTTTTTTTCTTTTACATACTCTTTTAATCATATAAAGATGCTGGTTTTTTTTTACAGATGTTTCGAGGGAATTTTATTCCACCTTTCAAAAATATTGATATGAAAATCAATCTAAAAAATCCAATTATATTCCAAAATTTTATATGAGTAAAACCACTTAGATCATTTTTATCAGGACATCTCTTTTTAAACATTATTATAAATATTTAACTAATAAAAAAGTTTCAATTTTTTAAAAGGTACTCTCATTAAATATGTGAATAAAATTGAAGAATCTTCTAAATGAAGTGAATATAAATTAAAAGTAACCGCGTGCTTAATGCTGATAATTTAAATATTTCATAAATGTGTTACTTTTTGGAAAAAGGAAAAAAAACTAAAAAAGTCATCATGAAATAGATTTGAGGATTCTGAAATTTTCTTTAGCTATGAGAGTTTTTACCACAATAAGACTTGTTTATATTTTCGATATGTATTTTTGTTTACTTATTTATTCATTTTTAGAGTTTATAGCTGAGAGTTTTTGTATAAAATATTCGCAGATATTTCTACTAATAAGATAAATTACCTTCAACCTCTGAATAAATTAAATAGTTAAAAATTATTGCCGCTCAAAATATATATGAAAAACATTTATTGGACAAACTATATAGATTTAAAAAACATTTTGAAATGAAAATACAATGTATTAAAATGTGTAAAATGATTAATGAATTCATGGCAGCCGCACAATTCACTGCAAATTGTAATATTTCGTTATATACAAATAACAATGACATTTTTATATTATAAAATTAGAATAAGTGTAAAATGTTGTATAACTTTTGTTTTTTGTGGTTTTCTACTTTGCTATTTAATTTCTCTGATATTAATTCTTTAATTATCCATTTATTTTTGGTTTTATGAGTTATTGCGATCAGGCAATAATGCCATCATGTATAAACCAACAATGTTTGATGATATCGAATAATACATAATTCCATTATGAATTGGCGTGTATAATTCTCCCCTAGTACTAGTCATTCATTATCAATAAATTATTTCTACTATTTTTTCTTTTTCATCTTTTCTGTTTAGTTTGTAGCGTCAACCGAGGCTACTGTGGGCCACTTTTTCCCGGTTCCACTCACATTTCCAACATAAACTAGTTGGATGTGCCAATCCCAAAACTTTCTTCTATCTCATACATACATTTTAATATTAAACTAGTTGGATGTGTCAATCCCGAAACTTTCTTCTATCTCATAAATACATGATATATATATATATATATATATATAAATAAATAAATAAATAAAAAAAAACGTGGTGACTTTAAAGTTACTTATTATCGAATTTCCTCGAACATTTGAGCTAGCCTAATGAGATTCTGGTATCCGAAAAGCCTAAAACGCAAAATGTAATTAATATTCTGAGAAAATGAGCTTAGTAGTGCCTCTTGGTGGGTAATTTATACTAAAACCTAATAAACATCTATTGATGTCAAGACCTAACAGAATCTGAAATTTGATGGAATTTCGTCCATTAGTTCTTGAGATATAATTATAACAAAAAATTTGCAAAACGTAGCACATCAACACCATATTTTGGACAATTTATGCCAAAATGTAAAAAAGCGTCTAATTATGTTATGGTGTAAAAGAATCTGAAGTTTGATGAAATTCTGTGCATTAGTTCTTGAGATATATCTAGTTTTAAAAAAACGTGTAAAATATAGCACAGCAGCACCATCAGTTGAAGGATTTATAACAAAACGTAATCATCGTGTAATTATGTTATATGTCATTTTGTAACAAAATCTGAAGTTTGATGAAATTCTGTGCGTTGGTTGTTAAGATATAGCTATCGGAAAAATCGTGCAAAATGCAACATAGCTGTACCACCTGTTGTAAGGTTAATACCAAAATGTAATCAGCATCTAATTATGTTATATATTCTAGTGTAAAAGAAACTAAAATTTGATGAAGTTCTCTGCATTAGTTCTTGAGATATAGCTATCGCAAAAATCGTGCAAAATGAAGCATAGCAGCGCCACCTATAGGGAAGTTCACACCAAAACCTTATCAGCAACTATGTATCTCAAGGTATCGCGGAATCTGAAGTTTGGTGAAATTCTGTGCATTAGTTCTTGAGATATAGCTGTCATAAAAATCATGAAAAACGTGGCATAGCAGCGCCACCTGCTGGCCAATTTACACCAAAACTTAATCAGCGTCTATGTATATCAAGGGGTAACAGAATCTGAAGTTTGGTGTAATTCTGTTCATTAGTTCTTGAGATATAGCAATCTTGAAAATCATGAAAAACGTAGTATAGCAGCGCCACCTGCAGGCCAATTTTCACCAAAAACCAATAGGCACTAATTCATATCAAGGTCTAACTGAATATAAAATTTTATTAAATTTCGAGCATTAGTTCTTGAGATAGAGCGCCCACAAATTTTTTGTCACATACAGACAGACAGACTCACAGACAGACACACAGACTCACAGACAGACGGACAGACACACAGACTCACAGACAGACGGACAGACTCACAGACAGACATTTTCTAAAAATAGTCAAAACGTGTTCAGGACCTTCTAAAACGTATAAATCCGTCGAAAACCGGAAGTCGAAAATTTTCATGAATCCAATACTTTCTTCTTGTAAAGATAGAAGAAAGTAAAAAAATAGTTACTCATTTTAATGCTTTAATAGTTTTAATTCAATACCTTACCAACTTTGATTTTCATCTTAAATTTCTGCTTCAATCAATTAATCGGAGTAAAAACGAATTTCCGTCTCTGCACGAGCTAATGGACAATAGAATGATAAGCAGATTTTTTTTTCAAATTCAGGGAGGACCTATTTGCCTTACCAAAAAAATAATCTTATACAAAATGTTTAGTTCAGTTCTAGAACTAACTTCATACACTTTTATGTGGTGCAATATTGAAAATAGCATAAAATTCGGTATTGCAGCGCCCCCTTCCGGCGAATTTTTTTCAGATTCAGGGCGATCTAACTACCCATAGCCATACACTTACACAAAAAATTTCGTTCAATTCGATGCCTAACTTCATGTACTTTTGGTCGGTACAATATTGAAAATGGCACATAAATCACGATTTTAGCGCCCCCTTCCGGCGGATTTTTTTCAAATTCAGGGAGGATCAACTAGCCATAGTCATACACATACACAAAAAATTTGGTTCAATTCGATTCATAACTTCATATACTTTTGGTCGGTACAATATTCAAAATGGCACAAAAATAGCGATTGCAGCGCCCCCTTCCGGCGGATAACTTTCAAATTCAGGGCGGAACAATTAGCCATAGTCATACACATACACAAAAAATTTGGTTCAATTCGATGCATAACTTCATATACTTTTGGTCGGTACAATATTGAAAATGGCACAAAAATCGCGATTGCAGCGCCCCCTTCCGGCGGAATATTTCAAAACTGAAGGAGGACCTGCTTGCCACAGCCAAAAACATTCACAAAAAATTTGGTTCAATTCTATGCATAACTTCATACACTTTTTGATGGGAGAATGGCGACATACAGACACACAGACAGACAGACACACGGACACACAGGCACACGGACAGACAGACATTTTGTAAAAACATGTTTTTTGGAATCTCTGATCCCTAAAACGTGTAAATCCGTCGAAAACCGGAAGTCGAAAAAAATTTCGATTACAATACTTTCTTCTATTGAAGATAGAAGAAAGTAAAAAAATATATATATATTATATATGATTTTTCAATGTCGAAATTGTGCTATAAACAATTAACGTGAAACAATGAAGCAAACCGAGTAATTTTAAAGAGGAGGTTTTGTATTCATGTTATTTTTTAACAATTTTTAAAGTTTTGGAACAAAGCAACTCCTGGGGGGGGGGGGGGCTTCTTTGGTCCATTCACTTAGTTTCATATAAAATGAATACATTTTTTACTGAAATCCTCTTGCAATAGAATATGCTAATGAATTCACCCTGCAAACTCGATAAATATACATATATCTTTTTTTTTTTTTTTTACCTTTTTTTTTCTTTTTTATATTTAAACACAATAAACCAATTGACAACATTAAAGAAACGAGAAACAATATTCTTCATGTTTGAGCAACTGGAACAAAAACAATTAATGTAACATTTTGCTACAGCAACATTTGAAAAAAAATGTTACTTAAAACATTTTTAAAGGGATTTGGTTGTGTAAAAGACATTTCTAAGTAATTTGAGCTATTTTCGGACCGAAAAAGGCCCCGCACAAAGTAGACTCGTAATACTAGTTTTCGTGTTACTTTTATGAAAACGTAAACATTTTCTGTCAAAAATAAAAGGTTAAAGGAAAAACTGTGATCATACGTGGGTTACAGACTACTAAAGGTAATATTTTGACACTTACTTTATTTGTTGCTCTTACCCAAATTGTTTCAATATAGAAAATTTGGAGGGTTAAGATTTACACATGAAAACAGTTGTTTATAAACACATCCAGTGTTGCCACTAAAAAAAACTAAATTGCCCCAAGCTATTCAAATACCCAAAAGTAGGTTATAAAATATTTTTCAAGGACCAAAACTATTAATTATCTTATACTATTTGTTCAATACAAAGAAAATATATACATACTTTTTTTATGGGATGGATCAAAGTGGCCCCTCAAGGACCAAAGTAGCCCAGTTGACGATATTTTATATAAGGAGATAGATGTATTTCTTTTATTTTTCAGTTATTTTTTTTTTTTTTTTAATTGTGAACTAACTTCGTCTATTTACAACATCCATCTTTTTTAATACTAGTTCTTTTTATTTATACAATCCTAAATTGATTTAAATTATTCACAAGTTTGATTTATTATAATTTTATTTTTAATGCCATAATTTTGTACAGTTTTTACTGTAATTTCATTAACTCTCTTATACCCATTTTAGCATATATAATATAACAGTGTTTCGAATTTAGTGGATTTGTTAATTCGGATACTTTAAATTCATAGCAGAAATTTAAAATACCAACATTTTCTTTATTTAATAACAAACAATACGTATTTAAATAAAGCATTTATTACTGAAATTTTCATTTTTTACAAAAAATATATACATGCAATTTCATTTTATACACAAAATATTATAGATTAAAAAAAAATGATGAAATGGGATCTATAAAAGGATGTTCAATAATAACATGTTAAAAACTGCACTAACCTGCTGCACGGAAAATGTTGTCCGATTTCTCCTTTGCTTTCGTCGCATGAAGCTTTCATCATGAAGCTCGTTTTGATATCCATATCCAGTATCTGAAACACATAATACCAAGAATATTTAACACAGATCATCTCCAAATGTAAAATAATATTGTTATTGCAATTTTACCTAAATTAGCACCGCCTCCGGATTTAGGTCTGAGTACTAACACAAAAATGGCGGTTATCGTCGGCGGATTTTTCTATGCATTACTATGGTTAACCTAAATTATTTGTTTAACCCTTTCGGGTCCGATTTTTTTTTTTAATTTTTAGAAAAAATCACCTTTACGTTAATAACATTGACACTAGCTTTTCAAATAGATTAATTATTATTTTTTAACTAATATTTCATTGTCTGAAAGGTAACGAATGTTGATGTTTTGCGTACTATTCAATTCATATAAATATGACGATAGGCTAAATAAGAGTTTTTGGAGATGTTTAGAAAATATTGTATTGCCAATAAGATTTAACTCGTATCACAACTTTCTAATACTTTTTGCACTTTTTTACACATTACTCTTTCAGGAAAGCAACTTTTATTTTAAATTTAAAGCGTGAAATATAAGTTTAAAATAAAAGAATCGCAAACAACCCAAAGAGAATCAAGCAAATAATAATAATTATTATTATTGCTAAATGCCTAAACATAAATGAAGTCATATAGTAAATGCATAGCTATATACTAAAATACTACATATAAATAGTAGCAAAAGTATTTCTTAAAACAAAATATTATTCCATGAAAAGACATGCACTATTAATAGTACACAGGACCCGAAAGGGTTAAATTTTCCTTTGATATATTTAATCTAAAAAAAGCATAAAAATCCTGTAAAATTATTTGATATTCATATTAAAGAAACCGCATTAAATCAGCAATCTTATTGGCTAACCAAATTCAGATATATAGACCATAATGACTTTAAAGTCTTACGAGCAAGGGTCAGTGAATTAAAGTTTTGGTCTAAGCAGTTTA
Source organism: Maratus speculifer (assembly GCA_964019185.1). NCBI lineage: Eukaryota > Metazoa > Arthropoda > Arachnida > Araneae > Salticidae > Maratus > Maratus speculifer. The sequence continues at coordinate 135,667,685 of OZ025291.1, forward strand.
ACGGTGAGTTCGCAGTATCTATGTGGTATGGCGAGTGTTTCTTGTACTGTGAAATGCCAGTTCGAATACGAACAGTCGAGAGTTTGAAAACATGCTTTTTTTATTTTTCAGTATTTCAGTAAGTCATAAAATTATAATTTTAATGGAAAAATATTTTTCAATATTCTATTAAATTATAAAAGTAATCCTTAACAATATTAGCAGTTTATATAAGGATTTTTAAAAAAATATAATCGTTATAATGTTTGCCATTTTAAAGAATTTCATGCATTTTACAGATAAATATTTAGAGTTAAACATATGAATTGGTTTATTATTATTATTTATTATTTTATTTTAATGAACAAAAAGTGATCGTGCATGAATTATAAATAAATTAATTAATTAATAAAAAGGTTGGCTTGCTTTCGCAGAAATAAATACTAACATTTTAAAAAACGCATAAGACGCATGCAATTTGTGTAATCTTGTGTAATCTTGTTTATAGAAATTGAAAAAAAAAATGATAACTGTGCGTAGATTATTAACGAACAATTATTTTTTAAATTATTTAAAATAATCATTGAATTATGTGCATCAAAGAGTACGCCGTGCATGAGGCAGTCAATCGCCCCTTTCAAGACATTAACCCTTTCGGATCTGATGTACTATTAATAATACATGTCTTTTTAAAGAGTATTAATTTGTCTGGACAGTTACTTGATTACTTTCTACATATAACAATAATAGTATATGGCTATTCTTTTCTTATTATAACTTCATTCATGTTTTAGCATTAAGTAATAATAATAATGAAAGTTTACTTAAATCTCTTTGCACAGTTGGTGATTCCTTCATTTTATACATACATTTCACTCTTTAAATTTAAAATATCAGTTACATTTCTGAAGCAATTGCGTGTGATAAAACGAAAATAACACTAGAAAGTCATAATCCTTTCTCAAATCCTATTGTAATGCCTCATTTTCCAAACCTCTTCAAAAACTCTTCCTTAGCCTACTATCATATAAATATGAATTGAATAGTTCAAAAAAAAATAGGTACATTCGTTAGATTTGAGACAATGCTATATCTTAAACATCCGTAAGTCGATTTGCATAACTTCGATTAACGTTATTACTACATAATGTTATTTCTACATTTAATATGTTATTACTACATATTAAAAAATAAGCAATTTTTTTCTCAAAATAGAAAAAAAAATTGGACCCGAAAGAGTTAAAAATTAGTATGGTTTGAATCGAGACATCCTATCAGAACGGGTCGAAATACGAACCGAGTAGGTATTGCGAATATGCGTGCGACCCGAGATACATAAGTATTTAGCCCATATTTGTATAATTAATTGAGATTCGCTTGAAAAAGTATTTAAGATCATCATTGCTGCTTTACATATTTACATAAGAATTAAAAATCAACCCTGTTGTTTAAAATTAACTTAAAATTGGATTAAAAGCCGTTTCCTTAGTCAAAAAGTCTGTTTTGCATGTAGTTTTATGTGTGTTGTATGCACATTTCTTAATCTTCAACATTAATCAAACATCATTCCAAATTAAGTTTGCATTATTTATTTCTTCAATTAATTTTTTTTTCATTGAGCAAAAGACTGATTTATTAGAATTTTGTTTTTCTCTTTTAGAAAGTGAAATTTTTGCATTGTTATATTATTGCCTTTTATTAGTTAGAATTTATTAATTTTATAATTAATGATATAATATATTATATTGATTATTTTTTACTTCTTAGTTTATTATTTATCATTTTAATAATTATTTAGCTATTGTTGTGTTTTATTAAACTTATTAATTTATAAAGTTGATGCTACTTTTTAGTAAATAAAATATTGCACTTCGTAAAAATCCCCATAGAATAAAAAAGAAAGAAGGACGCGTTTCGAGCTAAAACAATAACAGCACGTCATCAGCTAAATCATACACGTGTCCATAAACGGACAATGCCACAGATAAACAGACAGTGAGAGACAACGGAAGTTTATCAGTAACGCTGGCCCCTTACGGACTCGTGTACGATTCAGCTGATAACGAGCTGCTATTGTTATAGCTTGAAACGCGTCCTACTTTGTTTTTTATTTTAGAGTGGTTTTTACAAAGCGTATTATTTTATTTATTAATTATCGTCAGTGTTTTCGGTGTTGTTTTAACCGCTGTTTTTTAGTGTTGAAATTTTGTCGCTGAAAAATTTAGCACCGAAAATATTTTAGATCACTAATTGTAAACCAAAAAACTTCGGAATTTATTGCTGAAATGATTAAAACCTCCAAAATTTTACCTTTATAAAAAAAAAATACTAAAAGCTTTTTTTCGTGTATTTAATTTTTTTAAAAAGTATCCAAAATTCTGATGCGAATGTGGCATTTCAAGATTAAAATTAAGTAATTCAAAACCGCTTTTCGGGAGGTTAATGAAAATATATCTTATGACTCAGGTATTTTTCGCGTACTTTTGACACCAAAGAATGTATTTTAAAAAAATGCAAAAAATACGCGAGTAAACACTTTATTCAGTTTTATATTGCTATTGGAATAATGTAAAACTTCCAGTAGCCATTTAGGAATAAAAATATTAACATATCCCAAATCAATACTAATTATGATATTGAATAAATATTGACTTCTTGCATATAAATATATGCATCCTACTTAAAGAAAAGATGCGTGGTTATATTTTGTAATTAAGTTAATGAATATAATACAGTAAAATTGATAATTACAATGATTAATAATTACATTTACTAGAAATTAGTACGTACATTTTCATTAATTTATTAATTAAAACTAATTAACTTTCTCTAATTCGAACTCTGCTTCCCCAATTTAAAATATCATAATTTTATTTTGTAGGCGCAAAAAAAAAGAGGAAAAAATATGTATTATTAATTACCGCATAATCAGTTTAAAAATTTAGATTTACTTTTCATTGAATTCCAATAATTAATTTGATACTTTTTCACTGGAACATACTTAATGTTCGTTTATTTTATTTTTCATATAGCTTCTTCTAAAATCATCATTAATTATAGAATTTGTATTTTTATCAATTATTATAATTAATTTTTTATTAATGTGGTTTGAAGTTAATTAATGTAATCTCAATATTTTTATTATTATTATTTGTATTAAAATGTTCTAAAAGATTCAATTTTTTTATAATGAAAAAAAATATTTTTCGAATATTTCTGGGTTTTTTTATTTTTTTGCATAGCGTATTTAAATATTTATTTTAATCTATTTTGTATATTGCAAAATTTATACATATTTTTTATTTATTCGTTGATAATTGTATAATTAATTTTATTTATAATAAAGTATCATTAAAACGTCATACAAAACCTGCTTCTTTTGTGCTTATAAATTAGTGAAATGTAATTATTGTATATATTTTTCTTAATAAAATATTTTCAAATGGAATCTTTTAATGTAATTTTTATGTATAAAACATTTTACATAAGTATAAACTTATGTACAATAGTAATAATAATAAACGTAAGTCTAATCTTTACGTATAATCTTTAGATGTAAACTATAACACATAAACTTTAATAGCCTGTTAATAATACACTGTTAAAAATTTCTGTAAAAACACAGAAAAAAAAGCTATATTCTATGTAATCTTGCACTAGTTTTTGGTTATATACATTCGATCGAGTTTCTCGGTCATTAATTTACAAACATTTTCCTTATCTTACATTCAATTCCCTGGTCGCCCCAGTGGCGTGATCAATAGCGGCAGTTACGGCCACGCTGAGGGGTCCTGGTTCCAATCCGGGTACGACATGGACGGTATGTTGTCCCTTTATGTAGTGTAATAAATATGTAATGGATATGTGAAATAAAAATTGTATTGACTTGTCGTTGTTTCTGTCTGTAATGGATCATTCGAGGCGAAAGCCATAGTTGCTATAGGCCTCAAAGCAATGTCACATCAAACCAAACCAAACAAAACTTAATTCCCTGTTTCCAGGGATTTCCATATATTTATTTAAAAATATTTTTTTCTCTGTTAAATTTTGTAATTCAAAATAAACGTTTTTTTTTTCAATTTCTTTAACAATATAAAAGAAAATTTTATTTATTTATTTATTTATTTATTTATTTATTTTTAATTTAGAAAAATTTAGAAAGAGGAAAATCATCTGATGGAGTTGATGGGGAATTTTCCCCACTGAATCATAAAAGACTACTTTGTATTCAAATGCAACAGATCCTTCAGCTCGGTCATTAAAGTGTTCTTCCACTATCAAGATATCTCGGGTTCAAATCCCAGGGCGACCAGAAGCAAATTGTGTTAGAGTTTAATAATAGAGTAATTCAAATTTACTCTTCAAATTCAAATTCTATGAAGCTCTCTGAAGATGGAGTGATTCATTAACTTTAAATAATAAATTATTATCATTAAAAGTAAATTTACCGAATAACGTCTCTGTTATTTAACAGGATCTCGGCTTTTCTAAATTCTGTAATTTTACATAAGACTTAAGATAATGGATTACCCATAGATTTTCTGTAATTGCACAGAAATTTTTTTAACAATGTATTTTTTAAGTTTTCGAAGGACTTCTCCATTTCCATTTTTTCTATTTTTTCCATTCTAAAAGCGATTTTTTAAAATTTATTAATTAATTTATTTGTTTACTTATAGAACCTGTAAAAGTTACAAAAGCATATTCTTCATTTAAACTTTATTTACTTTTTTTTAATGAAGAAAATATCTTTTAAAGCTATGATGTACTTGGAATATTCGATGCCTAGTACATATAAGCTTGCATTTTGTTTTCTATTTCTTGTTCCCTCTATTCAGATCTTACTTTATAACCTTTACTGCCTTAAAATAAATGCACAGTGTCATGTTAGTGTGATTGTTTCATTATCTATTTGTGTTTGACTGTTTGATATAAAATATCTGAATACGGCGTGTAAATGCCCTCTATCGGTTATTTTTGGAAATTTTTTTTATTATACATGGGAGGGGGGAGGAGATCCAAAAACCGTTCGATCATACTCGCAAGCCAAACAATTTTCCGAGCATTACTTCTTTTATTATGGATTTTTAAAGTTTGCACGATTTTATGACGCACCCTGTATATTCAATAGTTGCATATAAAACGGAACATCAATATAATTTATTTTTACGTGATCTTGAAACTATACCACAACTTAAATGAATAAAAATAACGTGCTAAATATATGTTTTGAATACGTGCGCGTAGTTTCCCTGGTTCTTTCTGCGCAAAAGATTATCATAGAACTTTATTAATACCAACATGTTTCTTCATTTTTTTTCCCTATTTTTACAAGAAGTATTGGATTTATAAAAATTTTCGAATTCCGATTTCCGCCGAGTTTACGCGTTTTAAGGGTCAAAGAACCCGAAAAGGATGCTTTTGAAAAATGTCTGTCTGTGAGTCTATGACTCTGTCTGTATATGACACAAATTTTGTGGGCATTCTATCTCAAAAACTTACGCACGGAATTTAATAAAAATTTATATTCAGTTAGTTCCTAATATAAATTGGTGCTGATTAGGTTTTGGTGAAAATCGCTCAATAAGTGGCTCTGCTATGCAGCTTTTTACACGATTTTTGAAATAGCTCTATCTCATAAACTAATACATGGATTTTGATCAAAGTTCAGATTCAATTAATCCGTGAGATAAATTGACATTTTCTATATTTTAATATAATTCGCTCAACAGGTGGCACTGCTATGTAGCATTTATCACAATTTCAGCAATAGTTCTAACTCATGAACTAATGCATGGATCTGCATCAACCATCAGAATCAGTTAGTCCTTGAAATGGGTTGAAGTTTCAACATTTTGGAGTAAGTTGTTCAACAAATGGTGATGCTATGCTGCATTTTTTTGTGATTTTCGCAATATTTCTATCTCTAGAAATATTGCATGCGTTTTTCATAAAACTTCGATTCAGTTATTCCTAATATGACTTGGTGTTGTTTACATTTTGGTGTAAATCGCCCAACAGGTCTCACTGCTATGTTGCATTTTTTCATGATTTCCGTCATAGCCTTATCTCAGAACTAATGCACAGATTTTCCTCAAACTTCAGATTCAGTTAAATGTTGACATACGTTGTTGTAAATTTGGTTTCGGTGTAAATCGCCCAACAAGTGGCGCTACTATGCTGCATTTTGCATGATTTACGTTATTTTAGTGATAATCATATCTCAACAACTTTACGGATTTTCATATCATTAGAATTCCCATGATGGTCATAGATTGCCATTTAGTTTTGACACTGTGATAACGAATTTTGAAATATTAGCATGCAGGAGATAGAAAAAAGTTTTGGGATTGCCACCTTCAACTATTTCTTTACTTTTGATTACTTGAGATTTTTCTTTATCCGTAAAGTTTTCAGGGAATCAACCTCAACATTTTTATTTAAAAAACTTATTGAGTTTTAAAAATTTGAGAAATTTATAAAGCTTCAAGAATGGTCCATTTATTGATTTTAAAGTTTTACAATTGAAATATTTTTGAAATGTGATAATTTTGTGCTGTGGAGGAGTGTGATTTGATGCATTTTTAGATCAGGGTTCGTATACGCATCAAGGAATTTACGGAATTTTAGGTGCTTTAGTACTATAAATTTCGTAAAGTACTGGTTGCTATATTCTAAAGATAGAATTTTTTTCATTAAATAAGGCAAATATTACTTTGCAAAAATTCTGGTAAAAGGTACTTGAAAATCCTTGACGTGTACGATCCTTATAGACGTATGTAACTTATTTTTTCTCTTGTCAAAATTTTGAAAAGATTAGTTAATGTTGTCTATAGCTTTATTTACGAGACATATAAAGCAATTATTATGCTTATCTCTTTTAATATAAAATATTGTTTTCTTGAAAAGTTTTGCTTTTGGTGTTTCTATTTCTGAAATTACTCTATTCTGATATATGAATTATTACGTTGATTATAAAGCATGAATGATATATTTTGTAAGGATCTAACTGCTGTAAGAATCTAATTTGGCTAATTAAAGCTAGACAATGGACTGGTACATCGAAGTTTGGTGATGGTGGAAGCACTTGAAGGGATTAAGGTCTTTTTCTTCCTGTCGACAGTAAGTCTAGCGCGGCCTTTTTCATATGACATTAGCATATTAGTTACGGCTACCATTGATTAATCACCTGGACCTCCCTGGGAGCCGAGAGTCGAAGGAAATAGTTTCACTATCCCCAGACGGACGATGGCAATCTGTCGCCAAGGCGGATCCCAGCTGAACCAATCGAACTTTGATCTGGGAGGGGCCAGAGGGAGCGGTTTGCTCTCCAGCTTGGGATGAGAGAGAGTTTGGAGAAGGATGCTCGATGACGTGAGCTCGCTGTAAGAGGTGTGGGAGATTTTCATATAGAACCCAGAGTTCTAAGAACTGTACTTTATTTTATCTGTATCTTGAATAAAGATATTTAACATGGAAAAAGGAATTACATCACTGAAAGGCTACCAAATAACACAAAATCGAATCTCGTGAAGCAAATTCCTCACAATTTCCTTTCTTTCTGTTTCTCATTTTTCATATATAGATACTAATTTTTTTATATTAAAATTACTGTTAATTTTACTGAAGCTGTTCAAAAGTATTGCAGCAACAAAGATGTATTTTTTAAGGTACAGTCGACTCTCGTTAATTCGAAATAGGATAGTTCGAATCATCGCATAATTCGAACTAAACATGAAGTCCCGAAATTTTCAATGGTAGAATAACGTTAAAAAATTTCATTAATTCGAACTCATTTTCTCTTGACTTCGTTTAATTCGAACTAACTAGAATTCCGATTTTCATTTTTCTTTTCTTTCTCACGGATTTGAGATCATTTGAATAACTTTTTTCTTTGTTTTTTGTGAATATTGTTCCGAACGAGAATACATATAATCCAATGCATTTGATACCTACTTTCCTAGTGTCTTACCTGTCCATCAGTGACGCTTTAAAATTTTTCTTCCATTAAGCTTGTTTCTAATCTTTTAATTGGTTTATGTATTTATACATTCTAATTTAATATTAAGTCATATTCTAATGATAACAAACGAAATAAATTAAAAAAATAGTATAACATTAATTCCTTTGTAATAGCACCATATTAAGCATGTTTTCATTTCATATTTTCCATAATTCGAACTTCGGATAATTCGAACATTTCTTGTGGTCCCGACGAGTTCGAATTAACGAGAGCCGACTTTACTTTAATAGTACAATCAATAATAGATTACGTTAACAAACAACGTTCTATGATCGAATGGGATCACTCTAGCTGTACAGTAGGTAGCATACATTATATCCCAATAGCATTCAATTATAATTCATGTAGTTTAAATTTTGACTATTAAATAATGTCAGAAATGACTGCATGCAAGTATTACACTATATTGCCATTCATTATGGGACACTTGCGATTTTAGACATTTTACTAAATATCTAGAAAAATACATGAGGAATCATCTCGAAACTCTTAGTGTATAAATATAAAAGTATACGTCATACATCTCCGTGAAGATTTTTTACCGAAACGCCATAGGGGACCGTCAACAAATTAAAAAAGAATGAATATCTTTTGAATAACCCTGTCAAAACTAATGTAGCAAAAGCGCTCAAACTCTAGATTATGATTGAATGCCTTATTGTAATACACTGTGTTCATTTTTATGCAAATAGCATGCACACTCGCAGAGTAATTAAGGTTTTTATAAAAATGGTCCCAAATTTTTCCAAGTTTTTCCATTATAATTTTCAGAGTTCTTAATATAAAATTATATTTTTTTCAGAAAATATGACAAACAACATTGCACACAGTACCCTGTAATCAGAATTAAAAAATAATAAAAATTGTATGAAAAATGAGTAGGTTTACTATATAATTTTTTACTACGCATGCGTGAAAGATATCAAAATTTCATTTACATATTATGTTACCTAAATGTATAGAGCAACTTTTGCAAAAGTCTCAAAATCATAGCTTGAAAATTCTGAAAGTAATCGTCTATAGAAAAAGGACAAAATCCGTTGTTTCCAAAATGAAGCAAAAAAATGAGGGATTTTATCCAAATGCAGTAGTACATCCCATATTGTGTATTCTATATTGACACTAATCAATGAATATATGGATACAACCCCTCTTGTTTTTGCTTCATTTTGAGAATAATGGATTTTCGACTTATTCAATTGACGATTATTGTCAGAATTTTCAAGTTATGATTTTGTGACTTTCACAAAAGTTGCTCTATACATTTAGCTAACATAATATGCAAATGAAATTTTGATATCGTTGACGCATGCGGAGTAAAAAATTATTTAATAAACCAACTCATTTTTTATACAATTTTCATTATTTTTTAATTCTGATTACAGGGTACTGTGTGCAATGTTGTTTGTCATATTTTCTGAAAAAAATAATATTTTATATTAAGAACTCTGAAAATTATAAGGAAAAAACTTGGAAAAAATTGGGATCATTTTTATAAAAACCTTAATTACTCTGCGAGTATGCATGCTATTTGCATAAAAATGAACAAGGCTTATTACAATAAGGCATTCAATTACAATCTAGAGTTTGAGCTCTTTTGCTACATTAGTTTTGACAGGGTTATTCAAAAGATATTCATTCTTTTTTAATTTGTTGACGGCCCCCTTTGGAGTTTCGGGAAAAAATCTTCACAGAGATGTATGACTTACACTATTATATTTATACACTAAGAGTTTCGAGATGATTCCTCATGTATTTTTCGAGATATTTAGTAAAATGTCTAAAATCGCAAGTGTCCCATAATCAATGGCAATATAGTGTATATATAGATATTGAGTAATTCAAAGGAAATTAAGCATTTTTTTAGTTTATTTCTATTTTTGTAGTCGAACATTGAAGCCATTTTCCATATGGACATAACTGAATGTTGGTTTATCGAAAAGGAGCCTTGCTATTTTTTTTAATCATATCTCACACTTTACCATTAATAATGCAAACTTAAAAAGTTCATATTACAACTTAATAATGAAATAAACAACAACAACAATAATAATTATAAACCTTGAATTGATCTCTAAATTTGGATAACAGACATTGTAAAACATAGATATAATAATAATATTCCCTAATAAAATATACGATTAGCTAGCTGTCTTTGCGCTACTAATTATGTTATTTCTAATTGCCTATTTCTGTTACCTTAAATTACAGAATAATATCTAAGTTAAGTGAGGTGAAATTTACTGTGGCATATAAAATTGCTTTGACGGGCAGATAACGTAATAGTATGTCAAAAGTTATTGTTAATGTAATGAAAGTGGAATTTTATAAAGGATGTTCCTTGAGTCTTAAGTTGTGTCATGATTGAGTCATCTAACTATGCCATTAAGAATTATAAAATCGGTCCATTAAATCGAAGCAGTTAAGCATCTAATGATAATTCTAATCTTGCTGTTTCTGATAATGTAATGTGATACTAAATTTTCGGAAAAGCTCAGTCATTTTATAGAGGCGACAATAGTTACGAAATTGACACTGGGTGTAAATTTTTCTCGGGAATTACCTAAGCAATTTTTTTGTAAATTATATAAATTATAAATTGAGGAGTGTTCAGACTTTTCTAAGAAATGCTTCATAAGATTAAAAATAAATCACGTTTATAGATGATCATTTTTATTAAAAACCTGCTTTCATGATACCTGATATCACGTGATGTTTGTTTATCAATTCCATATTTCAAATTTTATGCAAAAAGGGTTTAATTATTATCACATATCTTAAAAATATCCCCATTATTGTGTGCTCGAAACTTATCAGTTTGTCTATTAAGTGTTGTTTTAAACCTCTATATCTATTATATCACTTTTAACACTTGTATTTTATTTTATTTAAATGCTATAGTTATAAAAAAAAATTAATTAATAAAGAATGTAGATTCTGTTGTTTTAAAAAATCCACACTATCATATTTTTTATTTTTTACGGAACTATCAATTTACATAATCAACTGGCAAAACTACTTTTTTTTAAGCATTGAAATCCTTTCAGTAATTCCTGCAAAAATCTAGCTCAGTATTGTTTTACATGTGATTTCATGAAAACATTTCCCATGTGATACACATTTCAGAAAAGTATACTAGCAACGTTGAATTTGTTAAAAATAGTTTAAATAGCTCGCATCGCATTACATCATAATAATTAGACTTTAAAAAAAGAAAGAAAGAAAGAAACGGTTGAACTTAGAACAACATTAACACAGAGCTGTTTATTCTAAATGTTGTATGTGGATCCTCTGACAAATTTCTATGTGCAGTAAACTTTCCCAAATATCCACAGAATTGAGTGGTGCTGCTATCGTGAATGATACACAAAATTATGAAAAAATGGAACAAATCAACGTGAATATGCACTTGGACAGTCTATTCACACAATAGGTAACATAAACATACATTTGAACAATTTATACTCACAATAGGTGACATAAGCATACTCATTATGTAAGGAATAATAACATTATTCTTTTCTTACAAATTTGTAAATTTGCTTTATTAAGAAATCAACCAAAAGTTTCTTTTTTTTCCCCTTTTTTCTTTCTTTCTTTCATTTTTCTTCTTTTTATGTTGAAACACTTCTTCTTTTTTTGGATCCAAGTCTTTTAGAACTATTTTATCACAAAGTGACGTTTCAGCTTCTTTCTTTAAATACTCTATAAGGCCTTCAACGTAAGCTAAATCTGCTTCATGGCTTACTCTATTTTGTTTTTTACTATTTTCTTCATCACTCTCTTTAAAATTCAAACATAACACTTCTTCTGAAATTTCTTCATCAGTTACATGCTCGAAACCTGGATTTAATCCTGGATAAATGAGTTTTAATTTATCCTGATTTGTTAATACTGTTACGAATTTTGTAAATAGTTAGTGTTTGTACTGTAGAATAATGTAATCTTATTAAGCTCCATTCCTTTGCTAATATTAGTTTTAGTTACATTGTCTCTGTTATCAAGCAAACTTGTCTATTATTTTCAGTGAATGTCTATGGCAGCTTTGCGAAATATTAGAGATATCGCCAAGTTGGCGTCACTTTTGGCGACTAATTTTGGTCGCCAAATTTGGCGATATATCGCCAAGTTGGCGACAAACTTGGCAATTGTTGGCGATGGTAACCCTTCCCTCCCTATGGTAACCCCCTCCCCCTTAGGTCTACTGATACATTGAATGTTTTTCCTTGGTTTCTGGATTTTTCTAGAAGGTTGTGGAAATTTCCGGCGCATGCTACGAGCCTATATAAGGAGGGCAATGCGAGCTGTTGTTGTCATTATTTACCAGTCAGTCATTGAGTGAACTTCTAGGGTATTGTTTAAGCAAGTTTGCTTGAGCTTTATTTACGTTATTTTGAATGTGATTTTAGTGTTGAAACGTTGTATAAAGAGTCTCTGGGACCTACATCTGCACTTGTATGATATATTTGAACAGTTATTTTTGAATATCTAGTAATATCTGTGAGTTTCGAAGACTCTGTTGTTCTGAAGATCTGTAAATAAATTATTTTCTACTTTTCTAAGAGAAAAGAGTTTGAAGTTGTCTAACCATAAGATCGAAAGAACCCTATATATGCAACAATACAATACAACCCTTTTCTTTTTTTCCCGACATTTTTTAAAATCGAAATTTAGACTCGAGGATAGTCGAGAGTTTATTGTACATGTGTTTAAAATTTATTGCCGAAACGTCAGTGAAGGCTTACTTTGGAGACACGAAATTTTTTGGTTTCTGTCTGTCAGTAACTCTGTCAGTCAGTCTGTCAGTCAGTCTGTCTGTTCCGCGATAACTAACGCAAAAAAAATGCGATTGGCTTGAAATTAAGTGGGTATGTTAGTGAGGCACTGGGATTAAGCTGTATAGTTTTTTGTTAGATTTGATTCATTCGTTCGGAAAATATAGAATATTTTATTTTGCGCAATAATGCTTTTCTATGGCAAATCCAATGATTTTCAATATTTTTTTCCTTGAGAGAAAATGACATATTTTATCAATGGAATTCAATAATAAATGGATACTGAAATTTACCAGTTAAATTATTCGTATTGTTTTAAAATTTTGTCTATGCATTTGTCAGATTTTTAAAGTTATTACTGCAAATTTTGGAGATTTTTTTATAAATGTATTCCAATAATATAAACTAATTTGGTTTAGAGATTTACTTATTTAAAATGTATTTATTTCATTTTCTTTATTTTCTCTTAATGGTTGCTAAGCAACCATTCATCCTAGTCCTTATTATATTTGAATGCTATAAATTTGAAAGCGTGGACGAAAATTTAAATGAAGTCAACGTCAAAACTTATGAATTAATTAATGTCTTTTTATCTTTGCGGATAAATATAACATAGCCCAGAAAAGAATATAGGCTATGTTTTATTAATTTTATTCAAATATTTTCTTTAATAATTCAACATTTCCTTCTTTTTCACACAGAATCAAGAGCGATTTTTTAGATAAAATTTAACCAATTTCCTTTATCGTTGCCCCCTCCCCCCCCAAAAAAATAATAATAATAATCTGGAATAATTTTTCAACGGCAATAAGTTTCAATTGAGCAATTTCCATTCGAAAAACCAAACTAAGAAAAAATAAATATGACGTCAGAATTAAAATAAAAATAAAAATAGTACTTTGTTAAATATTAAACAAGGAAATTTGTTTCGTTAATAAGAATTTTTCTGACGAAAATGGGGGCATAATTAGAAGTAAAAGAAATAAAAAATAATTATATTTTTAACAAATATTTCAATTGGTAAAATTTGACGTCATGATTGAACAAAAACAGGTATTTTATAGTAGTCGTTAAAAATACAAGAAACATGGATATCAATAACTCATGAAAAATAACGCCATTGCCGAAACTTCAGTGAAGACTTACTTTGAAGACACGAAATTTATTGTTTTTCATCTGTTAGTCTGTTCTTCTGTATGTTTGTCTGTCCCGCTATAACTGATACAAAATGCAATCAAAACATTTTTTTTTTTTTTTCGGAAAGAAAATTGTAAAACTCTAGATTACTGAGTTTACACTTACAAAAGTTCCTGATACATCAGATTTAGGTGTTTGTGGTTGGCAGGTATGTAGAAGTATGAGGATAATGAAAAATATTTGTCTGTTACTTATCCTTATAAATCAAAATGTATAAGGAAATGCAAGATATACAATAACCATTAGCACAATTATTAGAAAGTGACAAATTTAAATTAAGTGAGACTACAGAGGGTTCAGGGGCGCGGAGCCCCTCTGAAGAAATTTGCTATGTTATAATAAAAAAACAATAATAATAGATCATGAAAATTTCAGAATATCCTAACATAACTAAATTTTTAATTAACCGCTTTTGAAGGCTGAAAACTTCTAATTCTTATTTTATTCTTATAAACAATTAAGTACTATGAAAATTTTAAATTAAAGTTTCCAAGAAGTTGAATATTACCCAAAGTGTGTTTAACTATATATATATATGTACAAAGCTGACGTTGAGGCTCCTGATCTGCAGATTTACTAGTTTTAAATGGGGAGAAGGGTTTCAGGGTAGCAAAACTCTTTTGAAGAAGGAAGAAATTACTCTTTATATTTTATTTTTTGAGTAGTAGAAATGCTAATAAAAATTTATTGTTGAATATTTACAATGTTTTTATTTTTATATTACTACATTGCATTTTATGCTAATATATTCTATTATTTTCTACGCGATGTTCTGACATAAAATTTAAAATTTAGCTTATGTCATGGTTGTAAGCTAAAGCTTAGATATGATAATTTCATGTTCATATGGGATTATGCAAAGTCCATTTTCAGAAAGATAATATTCCCTTATACAATTTAAGCTTAGTTGCCTTTACGCCACTAATTATGTTATCATTAATTACTTGTTGCTGCTAGATTAAGTTATCCAAATGCGATGAAATTTACAGTTACAGAGTTTAATGTTGCTTTAATATGTAGATGACGTAATAGTTTATCAAAAGCTACTGTTATAATGTCAGAACAGAGAATTCTGGGATGTTCCATGAAGCTCAAATTTTGCCATTATTGAGTCATCAAGTTATACAATTAACAATTATATCATTTGTCATTTAAACGGAAAGAATTAAGAATCTGCTATCAATTCTCTTATTCGCAATTAATTTTAGAGAGCTGCTTCTTATATAAATGTGCATTGTAAAACTATCTCTAAGCTTTAGAGAACTGTTATCAAAGAGCTCGGTATTTTGGATCTATTCTTATAATCAAACAAATTCCAGACAATTATGTAAGAAATGCTGAAGTAGTTCAATACACCTTTAGCGAAAACTGGATTTTCATTTCTAATTATCCGATCAACATTATCTATTTATTCCATGTTATGAATAAAGCAGAAATTTATTAGAATATAGCAATTGTCTAATTCCTTTCGATTATGTAAGTGCTTGTGAGAGTGAAGGATGGGGGAGTTCTATATTTTGGAATTTAATTACTTAATATTTATTTCCTTTTCTATAGTAATTTTGTCGAAAAAAATAGTAAAATTTATTTTTCACAGGTAATTTCAAACAATTAATCACTAAAAGAAAAAGGAACTAAAACTTTTTCGTCACAGAAGTTCTGCTGAATAAAATAATATTAAATCTGTTTTTCTTATTATATTAATGCATTTAAAAATAATTTTAAATGCGATACAGTTAGTAGGGCTAGTAAGGCAGAGTCCTTTCTTCTGAAGAAAAAATAACTCTTTCAGTCATCTTTTTGAAAAATGCCAAAAGAAGTATATTGTTGAATGTTTACAATTTGTTAATTTCTATATTTCTATATCACGTTTTATACTTATATGCTTTATTATTTTGCGTGCGATAATTGTGATAAAAGACCATTATAACATGCGTAACATTATAAAATCATTCCTGTGTCTGTCTCTGCCTGTCTATCACAGCTATTTTACTCGTAAACTATGAAATGTAGAAATTTCATATTGGGAAAAATAATAAATACGTTTAGCCCACATATTTACAGATTCTTAATAATTCACAAGTATATTTGGAAAAAAATTTAAAGGGGCTAAATACATCCTTTGAAAAAAAAATCTTTTCTTTGTATATAGTGTGGGGGTATCGTGTGAAAGCTTTCGTAAAACTCAAAAGTACACTTCTTTTAATATTAGGTATTATATTTCGAGAGATAATCGAAAATGTAGTGGGAAAATATATCATCCCCCATATATTTCCAAATTAAAAATCAGTAGCTAAAATCAGTAACTAAAATTATGAAAAAAATTAAAAGCAATAGTTGTTAAGTTAAACCCTGCAAGAAAACTATAGCGATTGCCCCAGAATGCATAGTTTTTGAGAAAAATACAATTTTTCGTTACACAGAAATTACGATTTGCAGTTATTTAGCAAAGGTATTGAGGAGCGCTGGAAGTAACTATTGAAATAGAAGTATCAAAGCAAATTCGATAATGATTTTTAATAAAAATCGTCAGTAATTAGATTCCTAATGACTCGGACAGTTTGGACATAAATAATGACAGGGACGGCTACGTACCGTCGGCCTTTAACACATTCGCAACGGGATCCTTTTACGAAATTTTTAATCTTTTGTTGAGTATTTTTAAAAACAGAAATTTGTGTCTTATTGAACTGAGAAAAGGCTGTGATATAAGTAAGACAAATTTTACTGATAAGGATAAACAAAGATTCTGAGCGCTTCATGCGACACGTATACTGATCGCTCGTCTTCAAGGGGCTAAAGCCTAAATAACATATTTTAATTATACATTTAAGTAATGCAATTCCCAGAAGCAGTAGAAAAGCAATAAACGTATAATTGTAAAAAAAAAAAAAAAAAAAAAAAAAAAAAAAAAAAAAAAAAAAAAAAAAAAAATTATTAGAATTAATCTCATAAACACTATAGGATACACGACTAGTTTGCATTGAATGTATCTCTTAATACGCCTTTCGTGTCCTTAAAAGTTAATTAAAAATCTATATCTATCTGGGAAAATGCGGCACGGATCAAGACAATGCTGCAACTTTGCGACCTCATTTCTAAGCGTGCTTGTGCAATGCCAAGTTTTAACTCTGAGAAAGTTTTTTCTATAGTTACACTGTAATAATAGAAGATTATTATTACGCTTAATTTGGTTTTATGAAATTCCAAATGAAGTTTAAATATGCATTACTTTTATTATTGTGAATACATAATTAAGCTCGTTTTAAACAAATTAGAATAAGATTTTTAAAAAGTTATACAGAATAGCAATATTTGATATTACTTAAGCTTCATATCTGTTTAAATTTTTATGATACACCAAATTTCTAGTACTCTATACTACCAAAGATGACGGGTCACTTTCGGGTTTCTCCCCGAAACCCCATGACCGTCAACAAATTGAAAAAGAACGCATGTCTTTTGTATAACCCTGTAAAAACAAATGTAGCGAAATCCTTCAAAGTATAGAACATGATTAAGAGGCTTTTTGTAATACGCTGTGTTCATTTTTATGAGGATAGCATCTATGAACGTGAAAAAATTAAGGTTTTTTTAAAAACACTCGAAATTTTGCCAAGTTTTTTACTTATAATTTGCAGAGTTCTAATGTAAAAAACTTTCTTATCTGAAACTATGACATACATAACATTGTACTCAATACTCTGCAGTCAAAATTAATAATCTAATAAAAATTGGATGAAAAATGAGACGCGGTTTACTAAATAGCATTTCACTGTGCATGCATATGGAATCGAAATAGTATAATGTTCCTAATGTATTAGCTAAATGTATAGAACTACTTTGGAGAAAGTCTCAAATATATACTTTGTAAATTTCTAAAGTGATCGTCTATAGAATAAGCTTAAAATTTGTTGTTCATAAAAGGTAATAAAAAGATGAGGAACTATATGTTATACACTATTTCCAGTAAAAAATATTGCACGTGCTATTATATCTAGATACAGTCCTCATCGTTTGCTTCGTTTAATGTATATATATAGCTATACCCAACCTTACGTGGCATAGTTTTTTTTACAAATTATTATTCTTTTCGCAACGATTTTTTAATTAATGCAGTTAATACTAATTCATATATTTTTTGTACGGAATCCTCTGATGCTCTGTAATACACGCATTTTTCTATTTATTTATATTTCCTGTCTCTTTGTTTGGATTACTACATGCTTACATAGGGGACGGCGTATCTCACTTTAAAAAATACTGATCGATACCGTTACGAACTATAACGTCTATCAATTAAACGGAAAGCCGTTAAGAATTTAATCATAATTCAGTTAGAGGGTTATTTCTAATACTATAAATATATCCTCTAAAATTAAACTTTAGACAATCCATTTGGAAAACGCAACCCTTTCAAATCAAATGCGAAGCTAATTTCAGTTAATTATGTTAAAAACATTGAAATGATTAAAATTAACTTGAACTAAGACATAAAGACTAAAATAAATAGATAAATGAATAAAATAAAAAAGAGTTGAACTTGACACTGAAATTGACGCAGAGTTTGTCTCTTCTTAATTTCGTATGCTAATTCTACAAAATGTATTCTGCACAAGTACAGTTACAATAATTTTCTCCTACAATCTATGCCTAGTTGTCTTTACGCCACTAATTATGTTATCACTAATTACATGTTACTGTTAGCTTAAATTATTCGAGTCAAGTGAGATGAAATTTACGCTAGAGTATAAAATTGTTTTGATAAGCAGATAACGTAATAGCTTGTCAGAAATTGCAGATAGAATATCAGAAAAGTGGATGTTTATAGAACGTCTGATATAGGATGTTCTGGAGGTTGAAATTTTGCGATTATTGAGTCATCTAGCGATACAATTAAGAATTTCAACATCTGTCAATTAAACGGAAACAGTTAGGAATCTAATCATAATTTACTCTAAAAGCTACTTCTGATTTTAACGTGCATTGTAAAACTATGCTATAGAAAATATACTTATCGAAGCGCCTGGCATTTTAAATCAATTTTCATGGCGAAACTAATGTCAGCAAATTATGTTAGAAATGTTGAAGTGCCTCCATACCTTTAGTGAAAACAGAATTTTCATTTTTAATTAGCAGAATAACGTATGATTATATATTATCTATTATTAATAGATCAGAAATTTATTTGAAGACAGAAGTTTAATTACTCCTTTCCACATAGGCGTTGGCAAGGACTGATACGGGAGAGACATTGCATTCTTTTTGTTTTAAAATTTAATAATCTAAATTTTATTTTTATCTAATAATTTTGAAAAAATTAAATAAAATTAATTCTCTCGGATTATTATAAAATAATAAAATACGGAAAGAAAAGAGAACTATGGTATTCTATGTAAGTTAGCTACCAAGCCAATTTCATCAGGTAGTTTACGTTTCTTGAAACTGCGTGTAAGACTTTTTTTTAACCTTTTAAACCTTTAGGGAACCTTTTTATCCTTTTAGGATTCTAACATTACGTAAACTACGTTTTAATCATCATAAAAATGACGTTTATAATTTTTTTAATACAGAATTTATTTATAAATCTAAAATTTTAGTCTTTGAAAATATCATTTTCCGAAGTTATCATTTGTTAAATTACTTTTTTTTAAATTAATGTATATTTAAAAATAATCGTAAAGAAGAAAGTTCACATAGGTAGTATTCCCATGTGCCCCATACATACTTTCTGGCTAAAAATAAAAGAAAAGAAAAGAAAAACTGATTCATTTCTATCTCCTTACCTGATTGATAATCTTAGCAAGGTTGCCACAGCTGACTATACTTTTACATTCTGAATTCACTACACACACAGACAAAAAAAAAAAAAAAAAAAAAAAAAAAAAAAACATTTTACAGAACATTTTTTTACACGTTGTCAAAGCGTGTGTAAAAGACTTTGTAAAAGTGGCGCGAAATAGCAGCCCTGACCAGTGATATATTTGACAAATTCCCATTTGACCAAAAATCTGGAGTATGAGATATGAGAAATTCGTGTTACGTTACTAAATAATGATAAAAGAGTCTGCATTATCAAGATTAAACGTGAGTTTTCTGAAAAAATTAAGAAACAGTGGCGGATACAAGAGGGAGGTTAAGGAGATCATGACCCTCCCTTCCCGAACTAAGAAAAATTTTAAAGGAAATTTTAAAAATGCAACGTACATTAAATTCTTTTAGATTTATATCTTGTTTAGTAATTATAACCTTTCTGACTCTTTTAAAACTGTACTTAAATCCAAAGTAGGTAATTTCTGACGTATCCATGAAGTGTTTTTAACTCATGACGGCATTTTAGTAATTATGAAATGCTAAAAATGTCCATAAAATGTTCAAATTTCTTGAATGAGTCTTTGTCTTTATAAGAAAATGGAAAAATCTTCAATTTCTTAATATCTGAATAAATTGAGTATTTTTATATTCTACAAATATTAATGCAATTTTTCTTGTACGAAAGAAAATAACTTTCCAGAAGTATCAGAAATTTAACCATTTTGGATGTGAGAACAACCTTGAATATAAAATTTCTTATTAAGAGACGTGACACCTACTCCCCTCTCAATAAAAGAAGCCATAATCCCTCTCTAAATAGAGGGCTGGATCTGCCCTTGTTAAAACCCTTTAAGCGGCCTAACCCGGTTTTTCCGAAACGTAGTTTTTGGATTCAAAGGTTTATTTAACTTAAAATTTATATTAATGCTATTTTTTTTCAATTGCATATGATAAATAAATATCTAAGATTGTAGAATAGAAATATCCATATCAGTACTTTCCGTAGCTGTTATTTTATGAATCGTTAAACTTGAATGAAAAATTTCGAAGGACTTTTAACGGGTTAAAGCTTCTGTCTGTGCCGCGAAGACACTCGCGAGCTAATGCTATTCTTATGAGGAGGCATTTTTCTAATAACTCTCGCATTTTGATATTATATTTTTTTTTTCTGCATTGGATAGTTGAGGTCCCTCTTAAGATCGCTCCTTAATTACTTTTTCGATTTTGGTCGCAGATATTTTTATAAAGTTACTTTCACTTTCTGAACCGGTTCTGAAAGACAGACCAAAATCGAAAAAGTAATCAAAGAGCGATCTTGAAAGGAACTTCAGCTATTTAATGCAAAATAAATAAATAAATAAATAAATAAATAAAATAAAGTATCAAAAGGCGTAAGAGTTATTAGAAAAATGCTTCCCCATAGGAATAGCATTAGCCCACGAGTGTCTTCGCGGACAGGGACAGGAGCCTTAAGAAGCACCGCCAGGACCTAAAACAGTTTAAACAGCATACAATTCTTCTTCGCTTCTATTTGGATAACGAATGCTGCTACATTAACCTTTAACTGATACGAGAGAAAATGTCACATAACTAATATGAAGTGATCTATGAGACCACGCCATAGAAAGATAAATAAAAGACGCAATTATTTCATAGGATGGTGTTTTTGCACTAAACTTTTTATACAGGATTGTTATAAATTAAAATCCACTTATTTAAAAATCTCTGATGATAGTACTAATGTTATAAATAAAATAAAATTTCGGTAATATTTGTAATTAAAATGAAAGTTGCAAGTTAAACTATAAAAATTGAAACAAGCAGAGGTTTGTGAGACCTTTAATATTAGTTAAGATCAATTATATTATATTATATTATAATAATATTATATTATATTATATTATATTATATTATATTATATTATATTATAATTATATTAAATTTCATGAGGTGAAAGTCATATTTATTTGTAATACTTCATGAAAAACATGATTAGATAATCAGTCGAAATCATTGAACGTGGGCATAATCCCTGCAACTGTAGTTTATCTTATAATATCTCAAAAAAATTTGGCACAATATATATATTTTTTTAAATCTTAAGTTTTATCTTTTTTGAAATGTTTCAAATTTTCCTTCTTTCGCCAGGAACTTTCTTGGACGTAATCCATTTATTTCCCTATTCATAGATGGTGGCTGACACTTGATGATTATCAATCTAACTTTTGATTAATCTCCACTTATTTCGTTTTACTTTTTCTGGTGTATTCACTGAATGGCACGGATGCATTTTTCTAATTATGTAATTGGTCAAGACTCAGAAAATTGTCTCTCTTAAAGAACGCTTCCATTTCTAACATTTTAAATCAATATATATTTTACCCTGAGGACTACTGCAGCAGCAGTTCGAAACGTTGATATTATGTTTTTATCATCATATTCATTTTTACAAGTTCATATAAAGGTGCTTATTTTATGTACCATTTAGCAATGTTATGTGTTTTTATGAATGTACTTTTATTTATAATACTTTATGGTGCAATGGTCCAACATGTGTTAATGTTATTAAAGGATTACACTTTTGCATATTTATTATTTATTATTTTTTATATTTACGTATTACTTTTTATGTTGACGTATTTATGGGAGTTTTGACTAAAATTCTTATTTTATTTCGTGTTTGTATTCTTCGTTTTAAAACAGCGGCCTAGATTGTAGTTCAGAATTACATCTCTTCAGAAATCTTCCCCTTCCTTACGTTTCGTTCTGCTTCCGCCCATGCCTTTCGATGCATTTTATTGGTATAATTTAATAAATTCGATCTAATTTGTGTGGGTGCAGCATCGACACTACATGTTTATTCTAACAAATGACATTTCATCTAATCAAAAATACTGATGTTAAATATCTTCCGGAGGATTTCTATTCAATCTACCTCAATAATATTTTCCTCTAAAATAATTTAAAGGAGAACTGTTTTGAAATATAAAAGTGTCTTTACAAATCGAGCCTTTAGAAAATGGTTTCGGAAAGCGGCGAGCATCTCAAATCACTTCAGGGTCGAGATTCATGCCTTGGAGGAGAATTCGCAGAGAAGCTCGTTTTCCACTTTGCATAATGAGATTGTTTTGAGGCGGAAAAACGCCGATATCCTGGCAAGAGAGGAGAGAAAATATTCCAATTGACTTAAGGAGATTTAGGATTTCAGCAATGCATAGCTGGGGATGAGATTAGCCAGCTGAATGGAGTGGCGGATATTTTTCGTGGAAAGACTTTTTGGCACTGCGGGGCAAAAGGAAGACGTGTCAATGCTGTTCAACCCCCTTCTTCACGTAACTCTAAAATCCATTAATGTTAAAGATATGAAGCAGGGTTACCGGATATCTGAAAATTATTTGGTCGCCAAAATTGTTTGAAAAGTGAACAGTAGGCCGAGAACTGCCGTCCAGCTTTTACGTTCGGGTCAACCATTTCAAGTGGTCCAGAAAATATTTTTTTGGTCACTCGACCATTTTTTAAAAATCTGAAATTTTTTGTACAACAACCGTAGCATGATGGAAGTTCAAAATGACCGTTATTTTAAATTTATTATTATTATTATTATTATTATTATTATTATTATTATTATTATTATTATTATTATTATTTGTGCATGGCGGCCATTTTTGTTTCATCGTGTGCAGCGATTTTCTCAGGTACTAGGATACACAAATTGAACAGGTTATTGAACTTTTATATCTCTTTGGATGAAGTGGTCTAACAGACAGCTCACAGTAGTTATGCTACAATTTCTGCCGCAGAAATTAAGGTCTAAACAAATTAGAATTCCTTCGTAAGAACTATACGTTTAGCTTCAAATATTGTATATTATGGAATATAGAAATGTGTTTGATCTTTGTAAGGTATGGTTACATCAAACCTGCACAATGCATAAATGTGCTGCAATATTTTCCAGAAAAATGAAACAGTGAAAGTGAAAAATAAAATGTTTCTATTCAAGATTTTTTAATGCATTTTTTTATTTTTCAAAAAAAAAAAAAAAAAAAAAAAAAAACTTCAGAAATTTTATTTAAATAGGATAAACAAATGCAAATCTGTTTTTGAATTTTAAATGTTAATTATTCATGCTTACTGTTCTTTTATAAATGGCAGATTTATCCCGCAAAGTGGAGTATCCAACTCTGAGGTTCGGGATAAATGGCCAAAATCATTCAGTTTTTTCATAAAAATTCCTATTTATTTGTAATTTGTATAGCAATAATATTTTTTTATTAAGTTTTACTCAAACATTTGATTAGATAGGTTAAGTCTGCACTATAAAAAATATTATTATAAGAAACAAAAGAGGGGGGTGGGGGGTGGACCGAAAAAAGAGCAACTATTCCTGACCTAATCTAAATATAATTTATCTATTTATTTATTTTGTGATGATAAGATGAAGGACTAAATATGAATAAATGGGCAATTATAATGAGATGTAACGTTTTATAATCTTAGATTTAACTTTATCAGTTTTCTTAACGTAATAAAAGAAGTAGGCTAAGGTCATGAAAGTTCAGATTTAGACTGTGTGCTATAGACTTATTTGAGAAGTAGACAGTAAATGAAACCTTTATTTTAATGTAGACGATATATCTCCATGTATTACCTCCACTACATCAATGATCATTAGTCATGATATATTTCGTAAATTAATTAGGTTATTTTCTTTTACCAGTATTCATGAAGCATTTATATAAAATTCAGTGAAATTTCAGGATATTTCTGAAAACAATTATTAAATACAATTTTGTGCCATTTATAACTACAGTTAAACTATTCAATTTTCAGTATGTACGATGGGAGGAATTCTTAAACATTTCTGAAAAAAAAAATGTCAAAAGAAAACATAGATTTAACAAATAGAGTAAGGAAAGTTTGTGATAGTGAAAATATCTCAGAAACAGATGTCATTGATTGGGTAATTAGTAATGTAGATCACCATTTGACCGGCGATTAAATCTTTTTTATTCCGTAAATAAATTAAAGAAAATGTAAATAGTGACAATAAAGTACAGTCCTGTTGAAAAAATAGATAAATGAATAAATAAAGATAACCATTTTCTAGTGACTTGTCAAAAAATATCTTAGAAGATAGTTACTGGTACCAAACGATTGAAAATAAAATCTACTTTTATATGATGCATGTAAAATTTGCTTAAAAAAACCATTTGCATATTAAAGCGAAACCTAACTTTGTCTTTTTCAGTAGCAATACCGAATTCTGACATCATAAATGAACTCTACATTCTTCAATTAGTCTAAAAACAAATTTTCATGCAATTCTTGCGATAATTTTCCGTGGAATTAATTATTTTAAAAGGAGCATATTTTAAGGGCTGTATAAAATTGAAGTTCTACTCCATTGTTGACCAAAGGAGCTGACCAAGCTCTTCCTGATCAAGGCATATTTGGCGCCACTGAAACAGACTGCTAGATTACAAGATAGCATAAGTTTCGAAATATCTCGTCACTTAGATGGCCTCTTAAACTATCATTTTGCCGCCTTTTAACCATAATTTGAAAACTAATTGGAAGAAAAAAATTTAAATTTTAAATTTCCTTAAATCAAGACATAATAAATCTAAATCCATCATAAAAATTGTAGGTTGCAATTGACAATTATTCCGAATGTTAATTTCATAACTCATATAAAAAAAATTATAAAAATTGCAAATTCATAGTATTTATACATGGGTATTTCGTACTATTGCTACATAAAAATTAGTACATTAGGAGTATAATTTTAAGAGATATTTATAAAAATATGAAAATATAATTTAACATCAGAAGCACTAAATGTTTAATGCGAGTAATTAAAAGACTTCATTTCAAACATTATCATTCCAACGACTTGAAATTTGGTGTCTGGATACAGTTTGAACCGAAAATTTAAAGTATCTTGTTAAAATTGGGTATTGCCATTGAAAAAAAAAGTTTGGGTTTGTTTTAATATGTAAATGCAAGCAAACTTGATACACGCCATTTAAAAGTAGACTTTATTTCAAATACTTACCAGTAACTTTCTTCTACGATAATTTTTTGGGGAGTTAGTAAGGAGTTTTTGGGTTTTTTACCACGACTGTACATGGTGAATCGAAATGCGTTTCTTCGGAGGAAGCATTTCAAACATTAGACCTATGCATTTCTTCCCACTTTTTTTTTCTTTAACCCCCTGACTGCCCAGCCAAAGCGTAATATTGTTTTGTAATGTTGTTTTCTCTGTAATTTATTAGAAATATTTTTTTTAAAAAAAGATGTCTTTTCCAACCTGATACAAAATATATTATTACGTATACGTGTATAATCTTTGATAGCATTAATCCTAACTTAATTTTTCAAAACTGGGTTTTATTTGTAGAATTATACTAATGTAAATATTGCTTATGTTGTAGTGAAACCTGCAGCTTAGTGTGTAAAAAAATTCGGTCGCGGAAGTCAGGAGGTTAAAGTTGACACTGAATTTTATACATTTTCAATTTTATTTATATAAAAATTTCCGTACGTTTCCTAGGACAACGCAGGGAGTAAACAACATCTAATGTAATTACAATGAAAAAATTTGCTTAAGGTAATAGCATCTCGTCAGCATATCGAGAAGAAAAAATAATCATATTAATATTAAGAAAAATAAATTTGTGTACTTGAAATTGTAATTGCAAAAATAATGTTCAAATATAATAAAAATTGAAGATAAGCGTTTTTCGTATGTCGAATAGGCATGGCTATATCTCTTTTTAATAAAAACTATATCCCTTCCTCTTATCCGGATTTTTCTTATATTCTTATTACTCCAGTTCGGTTATGGGACGGTTTTACTCTAATGAGAATAGTGTTACGAGGAGACATCAGGCCAGAGCCAAGGAACGGGAGTATTTGATTCAGTCCTCCTCCGAAATTTTATAGGCCTGTGTTTATTAATCTAAATATTTTAAACTACTTAAAATACATATATATATATATTTCTCCTGTTATTACATTTTCTCAATTCTTTTTATTGTGTTTCTTTATTTAGAACTACGTTTGTTACATATTTACTGGAAGTTAAAACGTTTCAAGATACTTCTGAGATAACTAAGTAAAATTTCTAATTGAAACAACCTACTTAATATCCCAAGCAATTTACTAGCGACTTAAGAGTTTTAGAAAATGATTAGGTGAAACCAGGCCAAATGAAAATGCTTGGAATCGCTAGTTCAGCATGCTTTTGGAATGAGATGGGTGTTTCTATCACTGCCACTTAAAACTGCCATCAACAAAAGTTTTTACTAAGCTTAATTTAATTCAGAAATTGATTGAGGGTTAAATATTACTAAAAATAATTCAAAGTAGACAGTGATACACTGAACTATGCAAAAAAATTGACAATTTATATCCACACAAACTCAAATTATTTAAAAGAAAATGACTGAAAATGGAATGAAGATAAAATAATATTTCTTAAAAATAATTCCGATCTTGTTATCAATTGTCTAACTTGATAAAACTGTTAAAAAATTAACTTCACTTGAAATTGAAATACATTTTAACCAGCAGCTTCATAATTTTATGCTACAAAATACATTATATGTGTTTCCGCAGTTAATTGAAAGTTGGAAACGTTTCATTTTCAGAAACTCGCAGAAACATTCATTACTCATAATTAGCTGAGGTATGCAAGAAGGCAGTTCCAACAGGAGCCTAAAATCTTTACAATCTCATGCTAATTTTGTCAGTTGTTTTAATATTTGATTTACTTAGATTTTCGTAGTTTATCCATAAATGAACTTTTCTCTGTCTCTTTCATGTCAAATTAACATCTGTTTGTAAAATTAAAAGAAATAAAATAAATATTCAATTTGTCTGAATATCTTATAATGATTCTCAGCATACTCCCTCAATATGCACACAAACTTCATATAAGGTTCATGCTTGATTCGAATTCTACACAATGAATAAGCACTTTTCTGCATATTTTGACTCATTACTCACTCAACAGTGAAGAAAATTTGACTTCGTATTTATTTTTATTTTTAAAAATTGAAAATGTGATATAATTTGAAGTATCTACTGTTTTCAAGGAAAACTGTCTGTCAGTCAAAAGCTATAGTTTGGGAATAAACAAAAGTTTTTAAATATATATACATAAATATATAGGGCGGTGTTGTCTGGATAGTACGCAATGGTATGCACGCACACACACATATATATATATATATAACTGAGAAGGGGAGAAACATTTGCTAAATTGAAAAACATTTTATACAAGTTGTTTATTTGACTTGACACTAAATTACGGATAATTGTATACCTACATCAATTAATTTCTATTAATATTATTTATATAATATAATTAATTTCCATGATTAACTTGTACCTAAATTTTAACAAATTGGATTCCTAAAATACTATTTTTAAGTGCATTAAATGTATATAATAATTATCTATTTTTATTTTATATTTCATCTTATATATTAAGATATTGAGTTTAGATTAGCATAGTCAAATTAAATGTTTTTGTTTACATATATTCTACCAATCCATTTTTTTTCAATTTTAAGTTATTGGTAATTAAATTGATGTTTTAAGGGTGCGTTAATAGTTTTAGATCCGCATTTGTAACTTTATTTCAACGTACCGAAACTTATCCCACATCCCTCACATATGTGAATTTTCTCATTTTTGAAAAATTTCTATTTATAAGCTCTCTCTTTTAAGTTTTATTTTCTAAAGCTTTCAATCCTTCTATTTGTTTATTTATTTATTTTCAAATTTATTTTGAAATAATTTATTAAGGGCGTTTTTGTTTTTTTGTTTCCATATCATTTAAATGATTATATATGAGGAGTCCAGAAGCCAAGGGGTATAAGTGACAAAATTGAAAAAAATGAGTTAAGTGCACAGGCTATCTGGAAATAAGTCTATTTATTTGTAGGTAAAGTGTTATGAGTGATTTTTTAATTATGCACTGAGTTTTAGGGGTCAGTTACTTAACCTCTTTCCCGAAACCGTGAAACGCGTGGAGGCCAAGGGGTATAAATGCAACTGTATTCATTAACGTCTATATAGCTAAAGCGCGTCCAAAGACATGCAAGGCTAGTTCATGACTCTGAAAACGCCCCAGGAATTTGATCATTTTTAAACGTCGATTGATAGAAAAACACGATCACATGCCAATTTGTAACAATCACAGTTTAAAATTATTTACACCGTGTGACGTTTCAAACCTTATGAACTGGAGTTCTATGTCTTTTTTTTTTTTAATGTTTTTCGTCAGTTTTTTTTTTTTTTTTCTGTTTAGAATTTGCTTTTTAATGCATTAAATATTACATTAAATAAATGTAAACTGTTAACAAGTAGGAAAGATCAAACATTAAACATAGATTCTGAAACACTTTCCAAGATTCCTGAAATCTTTAAAAAAAATTTCGCAATTTAAGGTAATATAGTGCTACTGTCCATAGAAAAGTATGTATTTTAGTACTTTTGAACCACCCTGTGTTTCATCTGTCGGTTATATATGAGGACCCCAGAAGCCAAGAGGTATAAGTGACAAAATTGAAAAAAATAAACTAAATACACAGACGACCTAAAAATATGCTTTTTTCATTTCAGGTAGTGAAATATAAGTGATTTTCTTATTATTTGCTGAGTTATAGAGGCAAACCACTTTTTTCGAAAAACAAACAATATTGATTAATTATACATTTAAAGAAAATTGTACTTTATTTTTTAACAGTTATTGAAACAAGAGTTCAAAGACCAGAATGCAACAAGCAGAAATTTCCTATTTCAATCCACTCAATTGTTATTGATGTTCCAATTTAACATCAATTATCTTTAAACTCAATTTACGCCAAATCGAAATTTTGTCACTTGTACCCCTTGGCTTCTGGGGTCCTCATATATATACTGTATATTAGAAAAAACTAATTTAGGAAGAAAATGCGTAACAGTTTGAGATTTCTCTTACAGCATTTTATACTAATAGTATGGAAACATACTTGTATACTTTTGTTCATCCCTGAAGTTTACCTAGAACCTGTATTATACGCCACTATTTAGCTAAAATTTAGTTCCAAGTAAAACATTCTTAAGGCTACTGTAATAATATTTCAAGAAATTATCTTCCATAGATGACCATGTATCCAACTCTGTGTGTTGCCCTGTATATCATTTTATCTGTATTCTACCAACATTTCTGAGTAAACTGAATGAAATTCATCATGAAAATTCATAACTTATTTAAAAACAATCTTTAAGTAAATTATACTCATATTCAGTAACCTTTACCAGATCTTTTGTGTAGCCCTGTATATCAAATATAGCATTTATACATACCATGTAATATGAATAAATTTAATGAAACTTAAAAGCGCATATCATAATTAAGAAGGCATTTCATCCATCCATCAACCATATCGATAATGTACAGTATTTTCGATAAAATATACTATTTCAAATCTTTTGTGTGTCCCTGTAAATGCTGTGAACTTCATGTTATGCGCGATATAACTTATATTAAATCTCATGGAAGTATATCAATTTTATTATGCATAAAAAGTTTAATATAATTAAAATATATTGCAAACAATTTCCAATTTCCCATTATGTAATTGAATTTTTTTGTGTGGCCCTGTAAATGAATATTAGCTTTTCTTTTCACCACATATTTTACAGAATGCATATTTTAATGAACTTCCTAGATGAATATAAATCTTAATATATTTGACAGGGTGTAACACCTTTAAAATTCATTTGAAACGATTTTTCCCCATAGTCTGCAATGAAAAGAAAAACTTTTGACTGTCCCTGTAAATAAATTAATCATGCTATAAACTTTATTTGAAATAGGGTTCGTGCTAGGATAAGCGTAAATAATTTCCAAAAAAATCAGCGCAATTCGAGTATATTTACAAGAGTTAGAGCGCGGACAGACGGCCGGATGGCCAGACAGACAGACAAACTGAAAATATATTCACTTTTTTAAACTTAACAAAACTTATAATAAAATTTTAAATCTTATGTTAGAATAAAGTTTGTTGTTTCATTCATGTGTATCAACATTGATCTGAAGTTCTTCGTATCTTCATTTTTTTTATTTCATAATTTTTCCTTTTTAGAACTTTTATTAAAACAAAGTTTTGTCCATTCATTTATTTATATCAACAGTGTTCTTCATTTTTTATAAATTTATCTTTTTATTTCATATATATATATATATATATATATATATATATATATATATATATATATATATATATATATATATATATATAATACCATTAAAAGTAGACAAGATTCACCAATGGATTTTATCAATAAAACAATAAACCAAAACGAAGAATTAGAATTGAATTGAATAATAATAAAATAAAAAAATAGTGTAACGAATAAATCTGAAAAAATAAATAAATAAAATAAATGCAAATGGAATTTGTAGCCCCAAAAGCAGAATCATCAGGCCCCAAATGCTCTGGAACTACAAATGAAGTGTGCGGTTTCATCCACGTGTTAGCCATGAAATAGCAAAATAATACGTATTTGGGGCTACCAGCACACAAAAACCAAATTATTAAACAAGGAACAAAGATATTTTACAAAAAGGAGTTGAAAGTAAGTAAAAATGATAGTTATCCATATATATATATATATTTGTATTAATTTGGCACTTGTACCCTTTGGCTTCCAAGTAGTTTTCATTACTGCTTGGAAGTCAAAGGGTACAAGTGCCGAATGCTGATAAACATTGCTTAGTTATACATTTAAAACAAAATTTAATCGACTATTTTTCTAAACAGCTATTGAAATAAGAGTTCAAAGAACATTAAGAAATAAGCAAAAGATTCCTATCTCAATTCATTCAATTACAATTGATGCTTAACTTTGAACTCAATTTACTCGAAATCTAAATTATGTCACTTGTACCCCTTGGCTTCTGAGGTCCTCATATCTTATGAAATTTATTTTTACCTGATCTGTTTACATATCATTGTATTAAAATGGCATATTTCGTTATGCGCCCTAGCAAAGACTTGAAAGGAACTTTCTTTTCGAAGGATATTATTGACGCTTTCCTTTATTTTTATGCATCAAGATTTAATAGATATTTATATTGAGTTTAAGGTTTTAAATTGCTGTTTACATTTCTTTGATAACTAAATTTATTATTTTATGTAAATTTGTTTCATTAATTTATTTTTTTTAATAGTGGAAATTGCTTAGCTTCTATTCAAGAGAATTCCAAAACCAATAAATGTTAATTTGGTCTGTTTTTAAATTGTAAAAATTCTGCGAAATTTCATAAATACCAAGTATACATCCGCTTTCCAAGTTTTTCCAAGCCTTCGCAAAAGTTCCAACTATAAATTCCCTCCTTAAATTCATTAGAATTTCCTGTCTGCTAAAAAGGGGCTTACTTTCAATACTTTTCTGTAAATTACCAGCTCCCTAAGTTTCAATGTCTGAAGTTTCTTAACCCTTCACTACACTACACTGTAAAAAAAGGGTCGATTTACTACAAAAATTTTAGTAATCCTTGGAATTACTAAAAAATTTTTAGAAATCTTACTCGGTTACAAGAAAATCTGTAAGAATTACTAGAAAAAAGCTAGCAACGAATAAGAGTCAATAGTTTTATATTTTTAATAGCTTTACTAAAACTCACTTGGCGTGGCCGTGATAGCCTAGTGGTCATAGCACCGAACTCCAGGCTGAAAGGTCCCGGGTTCAATGCTGGGCACCGCCAGATACGCACCGAGTATTTAGTGTAAGTACTCGTTTAATAAAGGGATTATGAAAATCCTGTCGGAGCAGGTAGCAATGTTTGGTGCTGCCATCTATTGCGGCTTTGCCGAAAATCTTCGTCCGTCTTCTTACCCATTGGATGCAACTCGAAGGAAGCTGCTTCCCTTCGGGCACATGTAATGGTTATTAAAAATATTTTTGGAGCTATTCCTAAAACTTGATTGGTGGCTCATACTAAAAAGTTTTAAGTTAGTTATACAAAAAATTATTTTGTTCAGTTTACAGAAGAAATGTTTGTTTCACTTGCAAAAAAAAAAGTTTGTAATGGTTACTAAAAAAGTCTGTGGAATACAAATTTACTAAGAAATTTTTAGTAACCTCTTGAATTTTTTTTTACAGTGTATGTGCCACATCTCGCACATACTTAAAAACACACATTATGTGCCGTGAATTTGGTCAATATAATCGCTGTAACTGATCAAGAACAGTCCAAAGAATGGAATAACACTTATTTCAACCATGACAGAACGTCGCCTGAGAATAATAAAGTTCTATCTGTGTTTTTGAAAAAAATTGACATCGATATAGATAGGTTCTATCTGTATCTATGAAGGCATTTTTGCATCAAAATGATGTTATATATAATTTACATATGACCTTACAATCATAATATGACGTTATTTTAATCCAGAAATGCCTTCATAGATACAAATAGAACCTTTCTTTATCGGTAAGTCAATTTTTTCAAAAATACAGATATAACCTTATTATTCTCAGCTGACGAGATGGCTGCATTTGACAAAAAGAAAAAAAAAATAGAATTTGTTCGTTGAAAAAAAAATCGATTAAGCTATCAAGGCAAAATTTACTCTTATTATTTTTACTGAATATTTAAAAATATTAATACGAAGAAAGTTGCAGAGTGTTAAGAAGATAAAATTAATTAATTTAATCCTATTCAATTGCAAAATATAGCAACACAATTTTTAAAAACCTTATTTGTATATATAGGGTATACTACATGCCATAAAATATAAAATTTTAACTGAAATTTTGAAATTTAATTTTTTTTTTTTTACCATTTTTCCCATTATTAGACCTATATATGAATTTCAAATATTTTTTTCATAAAAATAAAAAAAATCGTGCAGTGAAAGGTTAAAACTTCAATTTTTTATTTTCCATTGAATATCTCAAATCGATTTCTACAAAAACTTTTTTTTTTTTTTTACTTTTTCAATTTATTTTATGAAGACATTTTTACTTTTGGGAACCAGTTTCGAATTTGAAAGTATCGTCATGAAAAAAAATTGCAACAGAAAAATAAATAAATAAATAAATAAAATAAAATCCGCAATTGTAGAAATTGACCTAAGTTACTAATGAAAAAAAATTAAAAATATTGTAATGCAAACGAGATATTTTTTAAAATATGTCTCATAGAATTAACATGAATGAACTTTGTTTTCGCGTGAATGAAATTGCGTATTAACTGCAGATGGTTAAATTAACTTGAATCATACAAATTATATTAATGATAGTACTAGTAACTATATTTATCATCGCATTTGTTAACTAATACTTAATTTTGTTTTAATAAAAAATAACTTAATAAAAATAACTTAATAATTTAATAAAAATAAATAGATATTTAACATACTTATTTAATTTGTCTAATATTGTTTATTTCTGTATAATTATTTACAATTTTTTTTATTATTGTTAAATTAAAATGTTTAAGTCACATACATTTGTCATATTAGTTCCCATGTTAAAACTTTAAAGCGTGATTAAGCAACTTAAGTTACATTTAAATACATTGATACTTTTCTCATTTAAAATATAAGTAGCATAATTCATTTATTTTGTGATTTATACTAGGTAAATAGAATTCTTATACGTTTTCTTTTAATTAAATTCAGTTTTCTTTTAATTAAGTAACTAAAATTCATCCTAGAATTTATTTACCATTAATTATTTTCGTTTTGTTAAATTTAATTGGATGTTTAATCTACTTAATTTGTTTTACTTACATTTACTATTTCCAGATATCATTTAAAAAAAAAACCTTTTTTTATTGCTTCTAAATTAAAATGTTTCTATCGCATCCATTTATTATATTATTCAATGTGTTAAAGCATTAAGTATGATTAGATATCTTATACTTAAATGTATTCTAAGTACAGGTAGCCTAATATAAATTAGTTTAACTTCTAATATCTAAGAGGAGTATAATTCATTTATCTTGTTTATTTATTTTCTGAATAATACTAGATAAGTAGAATTCTTATGCATTATATTTTAATTAAGTTCATAATACAATTAATCAAACATTATGAAAAATGATCGCGAAATTTATCTTCATTTACTCTAATTTGAAGATTATATTATAAGTAGAACTTCTTTAATGAAGACGAATCGAGAAGATTTTCGAAATATATTTTCATGAATATTTAATTGACTTTCTTCGAAATTTTTAATCTTATTACCCTTTAAATTAAAGACTCGTTGTCGCCGAAGTTCATTAAAACACTTATCGAAAATTAGCCAAGCAAATCATAAACCAAGATTTTTAACTTTAAGTCGAGAAATATTCTTAAATTATATCAAGATTCGCCTCATTAGTAAAAGCAATTAGTATTAAACATTAGATGCAATTAAGAACTAAGAGAGAAGTAATTAATATTAGTTAAAATCCACACCTTAGCTCCCGATTGAGCGATAAAATTGGAAATCTGGGAGTCCTTAGTCTTTACTCTGTTCCTTTTTATTTTATCCTGGGGTTTTCCCGAGGGATAGCCAAGAGTTTGATGCGTTTATGGGAGTTAGATTTGATCCAATTTGGACCAATTACGTACAGCGTTTTCAAAAGGAGCCTTCAAAATAAAAATAGGGTTTTGAAGATGGGTGAAGCATATAGTATCAGTCTAAAAACAAAATAAAAAATCGCCAATAAACAATCAAAAAATATTCACTGAAATTCTCAATTTTAAACTCAGAAACTTTACACTCAAAGAAGGTTTAAGGAGTAGGAGTTCGAGCTCCGGTTTCTATTTGCATGTTATGATTCAGTACCGAACAAAGTATTTGGAAATCGCTTGCAATGTCATCTGCATACTAAAACGTTCTCTCGCCGCACGTGGTGTGATTGTAGCTACTTAAGTATTTTCCACAGAACCACAAAATAAGCTGAACAGTGAACGGAAAATGGAGTTTTCAGAAACCGACACTGCGTCCTGGAATAAATGCTCACAAAACATCATTTTACCTTAAAAATGCGTTTTATTTTCGAGTAACCTTTCCTGCTTACGTAATATTTCAGTTTTCAAGTCAGCATTATTGAAACAGAAAATATTGAACAACTAGTTTAAAGTGAAATGATCCCTGTTTGTGAGTTTATTATATTTGCCGCTGAATATATGTATCGTTTTTTGTTTGCGAAAATGCGCAAAAGTGCTCCATGGTGTTTATTTAATAGACGTATGACATTCAATAAAGCAGAACAACTGAAATGCGATTTTTTTTCATGCATAGGTGTTTAAAATTTGATACATGATACCCTTTATATTTTCAGTTCACAAATTTGTTATTTATTGGATATATCTGTTTTTATTCTAAGTTAAAAATCCCATGTTTTCGAGAAAAGGTAAAAAAATATGTTTTCGTGAAAGGATTGCGCTTCCTTTCATGTAAATATTCTTTTTCTTTTTATTTTTCTTGATAGTTTTTCACGTATGTTGTTTGACAAAATAAAAAACTATGATAATTAAAATGCATAAGTAAAGGCTCTATTAAAAACTTCACGTTATAGTCATTTTTGTGGTTGGTTCTGATTTTCATGGTCTAACCAACTGTGCATCTATAAACTGTTTGACTGGTTGTTTTCAAAGTGCAACACGACAGTGAAAAAAATGGTTTCTCAAAGTTGAGTAAAAAGTACTCAATTTTAAGTACTTTACGTACTCAAAAACGCTCCGATCCAAATGTACTCAAAACTAAGAAACACATGTGGGTGATTCTCAAAATAGGGGACGATTTCAAAAGTGAAATCTTAAAAAAATTACTGTCAGCAAAATTTCTGAAAAAAATAGGTGTTGTTAATATAGTATTAGGTATACTTTACATGTAGTCAGCAGAGCTAAATATTTAAAAATTAACTTTAAAAAAAATAATTAGTATTTTTTGAGCCATGCTAATGACAAAACAAATTGCATGGAATAAATATATTAAGAAATTTTTATTTTCTTCCTGTTTAAATAATTTTTTCTATATTTATTAGCCTTCCTTTTCAGCAAATGGTTTCCATTTTTACATATATACATATAAGGAGAATAAAATCATTACCAAAGAGCAAACTTTGTTTACATGAGCAACATTCTGACACTAACAATGCAAGAAGCTGTCTTAGTGATTTTCTGACAGATTTAATGCATATTTTAAGGATAATAAATGTAATACCTAAATTTATGTGTAAAATAAAACTTTATAAAGGATACAATATAAGCACTGGTTACATTTATGCACATAGGAGTCTTTAGCATGGATAGAAAGACCATGCTAATGACACTGATATTTGTCCATGCTAATGACAAATTTTAATTTAAATAAGATTATGAGCCATAATATAATAACAATGCAATAGTCCTTTCTGAGGCTTTTTAAAACACAAAAGTTCTATGCAAATAAGTAAAATAAAAATTTTAACTATAAAATAAACATGAAAATTATTATCCATTCTAATCACATACAATTGATGTACTCCCCTAATATTCAACTTATATTCTTAAAATACAATACATGCTTCTATTTTCAGGCTGGGATAAAATGGCTACTTGTTGCCATGGAGAAACTTTATATTTTCAAACTATTGTCATATGTGAAAATGAAATTTTGATTAATAACCAGCTGTAATAGTATGATCTTGTTTTGAAAATAGAATATGGAGGACAAACTTTAATTCTTTTTTATATACTATAATTTTATTTTTAAAAAGAAATTTATTGGATAAATCCTCTCCTTGATTAATTTAAAGAAAGAATAGCATTTGTTTTATTTTATAAACATGATATTAACTCTTGAAAAATGCTAGTATACACAAGGCAAAGCTGCTGTGGACATCCATGCTAATGACATTTTGAACATTTATTCTGTTATTTTAATGTGTTTTTAACTAAAAAACGAGTAATTCTTGAGTGCAAATAATGAATAATATTAAGACAAACATATCTAAATATAAAAACATGACAGAAAACCTCTCAATTTTTTTTGTATGCCGAAAGACATAAATTGTCCCCTATTTTGAGAATCACCCATGTACTCATTTTTGATTCTATGATTGAGTTCAAATGTAAAACGCTATGAACTGCCCCCTTAACTTATAAATTAAAATAAAAATATATACGAACATTTATTTCTTACTCAGAATTTTTAACAATAAAAGATTAATTGATTGCTAATTAAGAAAAATAGCAAAATTTGTTAGGAAAATATCCAAATCGAATATTTTTATGACCAGAGGACTATTTGCAAGCACTTTTAAATTGTTTCAAAATATTGTGTATAATTTAATATTTTCATTTATAAGCATCTTTTATTACACCATGAATGAAACAAACCATTACAGAGTTCAAAATTATCGTTAGTTTGGATTTGATAACATATGATTTTCAAAATTGAGAAAGCAGTGCGATAATTTTTGATCCAAACATACTCAATTCAATATGAGTACATCGACGTATTCATTTTTGGAGTATTTCATTTTTTTCACTGATGGATTCAAATTTTACACGTATGAGAGTAATACTTAAATATAGTTTTTAGAAAAGTAAATTTAAGTAAGTTTTAAGAAAGTAATTTAAAAAAAGATTTCTTATCAAGAAAGTAGGTTTAAGTATTGCTTCTCAAAGTGCTCCCTTGCAACATCGATACATTTTAACCGATCATCAAAACATTTATATCTCTCTGAAAATGGCATAGCAAAAACATAGCATTTGCGAATTTCAAAGAGCAACTTTTGTCGGTCTAGGATCATGTGGAAACATCGAAACTGTCAATTGTTGTTTTGTTTCGGGCTCATAGGTATAAATTCAGGTTTTCGTCACTTGCTATAATGTTGTACCAATGTTTTGAAGATTTTTTTTTTTTTTTTTAAGTTTTTCCTGGCTTCTTTTCAAATGAGCGTGCTTTTTCTCTTGAAATAAACTGTGGGGGTCCGCTGAATATATTTTTCACTTTTAAATGATCATGTAAAATTGAATTCACACAAGTCCTTCAAATCTTCAAAGATGTTTCGATTTCATCAGGTGTCACAAGACAACCAAACGTGATTACATTTTTTGCAGCGTCAATATTCTTGAGAATCACAGCTCTTTTTGATCGCCTCTCCTGAGCATCGTTTTAAGAACCTTACGATCGCAAGAGAATTCTTTAAACCAGTTGCAATTCTTTGCTTTAGAACAGCGGTTCCCAATCTATGGGTCGCGACACACTGGTGGGCCGCGGCAGTTGTTTTGGTGGGTCGCGGAACAATCGAGGTTTTTCATCAAAATATATCTTTTATGTCATCTGTTTAAAAAAATATGACAATATCAACAGGAAATAATATTTCAAGAGAAAATCCTTAATTTTCTTCTAGATTAATATACGAACAGAATATCTAGAAATATTTAAATCAGCTTTGAGGTTATTGATGAAATTCAACACTTCGTGCTTATGAAAACCTACTTTTTCTACTTTGCTGTTTTTGAAAGGCAAGTACTGAGACAAACTGAGTGTTAATACATGTTAACACATTTGTAAACACCAGTACCAGAATTCTCATTGATTAATGTAATATTTTCATAATAATTCAACGTATTTTCAACTATCTTTGTAGTTTGTGCATTGTGTATGTTGCGGCGATGCGTATTAACGTAATTAATAAACTCACATGCTTTAGTAGACTGTAACATACTTCATTTTAAGATATTGTGAAAGCGGTGCTTGCTCTTCAAGCAAAAACAAAACAATCCTGAATTAAAAATATTTCTGATCGTGATAATTCTTCTATACTTACGTGTCCCTTTCTTTTTTCAGCTAATTTTCTTGTGTTATCTAAGAACCTGAAAATATAACTTAAAACACGTAATATTTTAGTATAATTGTTACTGATACTTAAAATTTCATTTGCAAATTCATTAGAATTTAAACTTATTAATGTTGTACTGTTTTTCGATTTTAATTCTGCTGAAAAGTCACTATTGTTTTTGACTTGTTCTAAATCAATGTTCTGATCTGATTCAATGTCTCTTTTTCATAAGAAGAGAGGGCCATGCCACCAAAGTTAACAATCAATTAATTTGTCGAAGGTTAGTCCTCGAGATACAAGGTCTGCTGGATTGTCCTCTGAGCGTACATGTCTCCATTGAAAAGTCTGGATCAATTCTTGAATTTTGTAAACTCTGTTGGCCACAAAGGTTTTAAGTAGATGAGGAGGAGTCTGAATCCACGCTAAGACGATGGTTGAATCGCACCATAATATTATTTTACTGATGTTCAACTTTAGTACATTCATTATTTTAGATACGAGTTGAGACAATAAGGCAGCTTCGGACAATTCCAATCGTGGGATTGTCAAAGGTTTCAATGGTGCAACTCTAGACTTGCTGCACAGTAAATTTAAGGATGTATTAAATTTTGTGTAACAGCGTAGATAAATGGCTGCTCCATTTGCGAGCTCGGATGCGTCGGAGAAGCCGTGCAGTTCAACTTCCGAATGTCCTTCGTTTAAAACAAAACGATTGATTTTTAAATTGTTTATATTCTGAAGCGTTCTGATAAAACGTCGCCATTCATCCTTAATGTCATCTGGAAGTAGATCGTTCCAATCTAGCTTTAACAGCCAGAGTCTTTGTATGAAAATCTTAGCCTTAGCTATTCCAGGACCGAGTAATCCCAATGGATCGTAAATACGCGCTATGTCGGATAAAACAGTTCTTTTTGAGTATACAACTGGTTCCTTAACTGAGGAATTAAACGAAAAGCAGTCACGAACTGGATTCCATAACAATCCTAGAGTTTTAGTGTTCTGGTCCGCATTACGATCATTGAATATATACTTTTGATTGCTAGTTACGATTTTCAAGAGTTGGGGGTGATTAGCACACCATTGGTGCAACTTCATGCCACCACGTTCAAGTAATGCGATTAATTGTGCTTGCACTTGTTGAGTCTTATTTAAAGTGTTAGCTCCTGTTAATACGTCGTCCACGCTTATAGCGGTTGTTACTTTGATGACGTTCATATGATTTTTTTTAGTAAACTTGAATGTAGTACTTGAAAGAACAGAAATAAAAGCACTGTTGACCAGGTCTGTTAAAAAGATATCGAAAAACCCCACAATGACGAGTAAGTCACACTTTTATTTATGCATATATAATAAGGGGAGGTACAATTAGATGATCGGAGAGTAAGTCTCCGCACACAGATTCGAACCCTTTTCGTTCGAGACCAGCGGGTGAAGTGGCTGTCTTACAGAGATAACACACATAGCGTTGGCGTAGAACAAAGTCGCCAAAATACAAAAGTTTGCCTATGCACAATGGAGACGAATCGATAAATTGCAGCCAAAACGCAGCCAGCATGATCGGTATTCAATTTGACTCCTCTGCTGAAAAAGGGGGTAAAGTTCTCATGGTTGCCAACACATTAATTTACACGTGCAGCAAGGGCTTTTCTAACGGGCGATAAGAAAAGTTCACACCCAAGAACTGCAATAGTTATGTCTAGCAAGGGGTAACCAGATTTTAATGCGCAGATGTTAAATTCTTTTAGCATTTTCTCATGAAGGGAAAGAGGCATTAAGTTGCAATTTAACCGCGTTACTGTTTGATGACCATAAAAGGCAATGAAAGGAACATCCGATCAGACTGAGCTTACATCTTGAAATTGTTTTGAAACGGTTGATTAAAGTGCGGGCATATTTCTTACTAATAATCCAGAGGCATTAATTTTGGCGGTTAACGAAATAATGTCAGATGGAAATGAAAAAAATATGAAGCATAATTTTAAACGAATTTTGAATTGAAAAGGGAACGGGGGTGCATAGAAATAATATATAACAAAATAAGCAATATATAACGAAATAACCGTTATATATATCACCCGGTGCACCAGAAAAAAAAAACTTTTACAGTCCATTAAAGCTTGGAAAATAGAGGCGCTTGATTTTAACCCAAATACTAATCTTTTATATCGAAAAGAACCAAACATAGAAGTGAATGTTAACTGATTTTGGAATTTTGCAGGCAAATCAATCTGATGATATGCCTGATGAAAGTCGAGCGAATTAAAAAAACGATATTGTGAAAGATTTGAGATAATGATTTGAATTTTTGGAAGTGGATAGGAAGAGCCTTGAATTATAGTGTTAACAATTCTGAGATCTAATGCAAGTATATATTTCTGTATACCTGTACCGTCTGGTTTCTTTTTAACAAGAAGAATGGGGCAGGCCCATTCAGAACAATGACGTTCAATGCCAAGGGCTTTTGTAACGGGCGATAAGAAAAGTTCACACCCAAGAACTGCAATAGTTATGTCTAGCAAAAGGTAACCAGATTTTAATGCGCAGATGTTAAATTCTTTTAGCATTTTCTCATGAAGGGAAAGAGGCATTAAGTTGCAATTTAACCGCGTTACTGTTTGATGACCATAAAAGGCAATGAAAGGAACATCCGATCAGACTGAGCTTACATCTGGAAATTGTTTTGAAACGGTTGATTAAAGTGCGGGCATATTTCTTACTAATAATCCAGAGGCATTAATTTTGGCGGTTAACGAAATAATGTCAGATGGAAATGAAAAAAATATGAAGCATAATTTTAAACGAATTTTGAATTGAAAAGGGAACGGGGGTGCATAGAAATAATATATAACAAAATAAGCAATATATAACGAAATAACCGTTATATATATCACCCGGTGCACCAGAAAAAAAACTTTTACAGTCCATTAAAGCTTGGAAAATAGAGGCGCTTGGTTTTAACCCAAATACTAATCTTTTATATCGAAAAGAACCAAACATAGTAGTGAATGTTAACTGATTTTGGAATTTTGCAGGCAAATCAATCTGATGATATGCCTGATGAAAGTCGAGCGAATTAAAAAAACGATATTGTGAAAGATTTGAGATAATGATTTGAATTTTTGGAAGTGGATAGGAAGAGCCTTGAATTATAGTGTTAACAATTCTGAGATCTAATGCAAGTATATATTTCTGTATACCTGTACCGTCTGGTTTCTTTTTAACAAGAAGAATGGGGCAGGCCCATTCAGAACAATGACGTTCAATGCCAAGGGCTTTTGTAACGGGCGATAAGAAAAGTTCACACCCAAGAACTGCAATAGTTATGTCTAGCAAGGGGTAACCAGATTTTAATGCGCAGATGTTAAATTCTTTTTAGCATTTTCTCATGAAGGGAAAGAGGCATTAATTTGCAATTTAACCGCGTTACTGTTTGATGACCATAAAAGGCAATGAAAGGAACATCCGTTCAGACTGAGCTTACATCTGGAAATTGTTTTGAAACGGTTGATTAAAGTGCGGGCATATTTCTTACTAATAATCCAAAGGCATTAATTTTGGCGGTTAACGAAATAATGTCAGAGGGAAATGAAAAAAATATGAAGCATAATTTTAAACGAATTTTGAATTGAAAAGGGAACGGGGGTGCATAGAAATAATATATAACAAAATAAGCAATATATAACGAAATAACCGTTATAATGCTAGCGGAAAATTGTCCTTTTCATCAATTGCAAGCTGATTCAGAGTGCGCGTGGCAAGATAAGGTGCATTCGATGTACCGTTATATGTATGTACCGTACGTAAATCGTCTTTAACTTAAATATTTTGACTGGTTCTTCTTCATCAGTTTTCCTCAAAATTCGAAGCAAATCTCTCTGATTTTCCGAAATTAATATTTGGCGATACATCTTTATGATGTCAGCAGTAAAGCCGTATTTATGAGTTCGAAATCGACAAATAATATCGAAGAGCTCATCTTGGATTAATCCTCCGTTTAATAAAATATCATTTAAACAAACACCACTGGTAGTAGCTGCACTAGCATCGAAGACAACCCTTAATTTCGTGCTTAGTTTCTCGGGTTTCTATACCCCATGATGCGGCAAATAATATGAAAATTCCGGCTTATTTTCCAGCAAGATTTCTTCTAAGTGTCCCAAATTATTATATT
Source organism: Maratus speculifer (assembly GCA_964019185.1). Taxonomy (NCBI): domain Eukaryota; kingdom Metazoa; phylum Arthropoda; class Arachnida; order Araneae; family Salticidae; genus Maratus; species Maratus speculifer. The sequence goes on from OZ025291.1 coordinate 135,711,475, forward strand.
CGTTAATAAATTCTTCGCATAACAATTTCATGGCTGGATTGTGCGCAAATCGCTTAAGTAAGTGATTCAATCGTTTAAGTGCGTTTTCCTTTGATTCTCCTAAACATGCAAGCCCACCAGTTTTAATTGGCATTTCCACAATATACCTACCATCTTCTCTTCTAGTATGTGTACGCAAGAAATGTTCCTCACAATACTGCTCTTCTTTACTTTTTATTGGGTTTTTATCATGGACCGCTTCAATTTCCCAAAATTTTTGCATAGCGTTGGATAAATCATCCACAGATCGAACAAGACCACAATAATTATTAAAATTTTGTTGCGGCATAGACGTAGAACCACTGGCAATATAGCCAAAAACAGTTTCTTGAAAAACCAAATTTTGCATATTTATTTTGTTTTGTCCAATTAATTTAAAAAATACTTCGTTTGATAATAAAACATGTATTGGACCTGGTTTATCAAATTGTGGATCAGCTAACTGAAAAGTTTGTAAATGCGTAATAGGCATGATGTTTAGATATGTAGCTGGTGTTATGGGCGTAATTTTAGGAACAACAAAAAATTGCAATGTTTCATTAAAACTTCTGTTTTTATTTGCTGTGGTTGTTATAATACTTTCCTTTATATTCATAACTGAACCATTTAGCCCTGAAATTGATGCGTCTATTTTCCTTCCTTTCAAGAACAATAACTCAGAACATTCCTTCGTTATAAAGTTATTTTGCGATCCTGAATCTAACAATGCTCTAAGAGGAACTAATTCTCGTCTAGCATTTTGTACATATATTATCGCAGTTGAAAGCAGTACTTGTTTACTAGAAGAAGACGTCATACTCATTACAGTATTGTTAATAGTTGAATGCGTGTTATCAAATGAATGTGTATTTTCACCCAAAGCGGTAACAAACATCTGATTATTTGTGTAACTATAAGGAGTAAATGCGTTTGCAGTTGGCGATAAATTACTACTAATATTATTTTCATCTTGAATTGCTATTGTCTGATTAGTATCAATATTTTCCTCACCGCGTTCCAGGTGGATCAATGTGTGATGACGTTTGTTGCATTTTCTGCACGTGCTTGAACTTTTGCACTGGCTAATGTTATGAACTGTTGATAAACAGTGGAAGCATAATTTTTTTCATTTTAACAATATTAAACCTTTTTTTTTTTTTTTTTTTTTTTTTTTTTGCAGGTAAATTTAAGAATTCGGAACATCTCATTAAAATGTGATTGCCTTTACACATTGAACAAATGTGTGGACCTTCTGCTAACAAAGTCAATGACTTAGAATTAAATTAACGTTCTGATCCTTACTGAAAGGCTTAACAGACGTGACTGTATGGATATTTTCAAAAATTGAGATCGTTTTTCTAAAAATAAAAGTAATTCATCTAACTTCGGAACTTCTTTTGAACTTATCGTTATTTCATAATTTTTTCGAGTATCTCTATCTAACTTTTGGCGAATGATGTTCAAGATTAAAACATCTGAAAGTTTATTTCTATTATAATTCAAAATCTTCAAGGCGCGAATGCTTTTATTTACATTATCGACAAGATTTCGAAGATCTTTAGCGGAAGGCTGTGTAAGTTTATCTGCGTTTAAGAGTGAATTGATGTGTATTTCACTCTATCATTTTCGTATCTGTCTTTTAATGCTTGAAATAAAGATGAAAAAGTGTCTTCTGTGCTAATCAAAGCTCTTACATCACTTATTAATGCTGCTGATGAATAATGCAACTTTTGCGCATCTGATAGTTGCTCATTTGAAATTATTAAGTTGTTAAATTGTAATTTAAATAGACCCCATTCATCTGGTTTTCCGGAGAATTTCGGAAGAGATATATCGGGTAATTTAATATTTTTCGCGTTGTTTATTTGAGTAGAATTTGGTTGAATTTCATTGGAAACTTTACTTTGTTCTAAATGTTTAAGTTGCTCTTTAATTTGAAATTTGGCCTTTATAATTTTTTCTTGGTATTCTTCGCTAGCGTTAATATCAATTTCATACAATTTTTCTAAATTAATACCAGATTCTATTTCTTTATTTAGGTTTTTAGAGTTTGTTCTCTGTCATTTAATTGTTCTGAAATTTCTAAATAACTATCAATATCAATATTTTTATCTTTTATTAATGCTTCTAATTTACTAATTAATTTCGTAATTGAAGTGCGTAATGTTGCACGCTTTTTTTTTAAATTTTTCAATATTTTCCATGCTCAAAAACTTATAACAGCAAAAAGAATAATAAATTTTTCATACCTTGATTGATTGCTGCGGGCAGACGATTTTCTTTCTTTCTTCTTTCATCAGGGCAGCTTGTGGAATAATGTTCTAATAAAATTCAATGACGAAAACAGTTCATTATTTTCGAACTTTTCTTTTCGAAGTAAAGAAAAAAATATATACTCTTCGGTTCGACGGACCAGATGTATGTTGCGGCGATGCGTATTAACGTAATTAATACGCAACTATCACATGCTTTAGTAGACTGTAACATACTTTATTTTAAGATATTGCGAAAGTGTTGCTTGCTCTTCAAGCAAAAACAAAACAACAACTAAGAAAACTTACAGAAAGCAGACAATTTGCTTTTCTATAGTTACATACATTAGCGAACTTATGTGATGCCACATTTCAAAGATAAATTACAAATAACTCTAACACATTGTTTTAACTGCTATTCACTTACACAGATTAAGATTACCAATTCTTGTTTTTGTTGATTATGTATCTTCCGTACGAAAATTTGCGCTTTTCGTAGGATGGGATAGCCGAGCGTATGGAGATCGTACAAAAATTGTTATTACAGATATAAAACTTTATCTTGGGTAAGTCGCGATTTTTCTTTTTAATTGAAAGGTGGGTTGCGAAATATTTTTCCTCTGAAAAGTGGGTCGTGTACCAAGAAAGTTTGGGAACCGCTGCTTTAGAGCATAGATTGTTGCCAAACGTTGATTTAATTCTATTGTTTCCAAACGTCGATTTAATTCTAATGCTACACTATTTCTGTGTCAAGCCTTGTCAAAAACCACAAGAAAACCTTGACTCTGTAATCCCATCGACATAAATGAATAATTATTTAGAATTTTTGATTTTTTGAAAATCACAAGTAAATGGAATTTTATAGCTTTTGAGGTTTTATAAACACAGACATTCACGTAACTGTTTGAATTTCGATAAAATTCGTCTGCGCTGAAAGCAGTTAAGTACTGATTAAAAACTTAAGTACTGCCCCTTGTATTAGCCAATAGATAGGGCCCTAACTACTGAAAATATAGCTATATTCTTGCAAATTAGTATTCTCTTCATTAAATATCTCAAAGCATACTAAAAAGATTTCATAATATTCTTAAAATAATTTTAAGTTCAATACATTAATTTAATTCATCTATTCATCTATTTTTATCTTTTGCAGATGACCAATCTACAAAAAATTATCTTTTAATAAATCATTAAAAATTGAAATGTTTTTGACAAAATAAATAGTTTTAACAACTTTGCATTTAATGATATATTTATTTAAAACGCAAAGCTGAATTTTTAAGATCGACTATGGCTAATTTGAGCATGCGCATTAACCATTTTTGGGGTGGTGGTTTTATTTTCTGTCGCTAGACAGAATGCAAAACTAATTTTGAAATTCTTTCATTTTAGAGGAAAATTCATGGAATTTAAAAGTGGCCGAATGGTCTAAAATGCCAGAAAGATTATTTGTAATTCTTCAAAGGGATCATAGACTCAAACCTTGCTCCTATCATAATATGTTTTTTCTGGTAATGTTATTTTTCTGATAAAACAATTATGATGTAAATTGTATTTTAACGCAGGCGGGAACTCATCTATTTAATTTATTATTATGTATAACTTATCTCCACTGCATTTTTTTAATTAATGATTTTTTATTTAACATTTTAAACTAAAAGCTTTGTGAATTACCGATTAAATAAATAAAATAATCTTCAGTTTATTGTTATTATTATTATTACATTTGATATAAGACGACCTGAAAGATGACCTCCAAATTCTTTTTTTTTTCTTTATTTACACAAATTTAAAGAATACATCTTCTGCGACAATTTACGGATTCAAACGTATGGAATGTTCTCTCTCTAAGTGTTTTTCTTTCCCCGGGATAATTTTATTATTAAGATGCATCGAACATTGAGTTCTAGCTATTTTCTTATTATAAAAAAGTACACCTTTATTATTTTATACTTTTAAAGGTGTATTCCAATCCAAACTGCTTATTTTCAGATTTATTTTTAAATTCATTATTGCTCTCAAACGACTTAAACTGGCAATTTCTCTTATTTAGAAAGTGCCCAATGTGCCGTGTTTGTCGGTTTTTTAATAAATGCAGAAAATGCTGCAAAAAAATGCTCTCAAAATAGATGATTTGAACCGAATTTTCCGAAGCGGGAGCTCTGAGAACAAAGAAAAAAATAATAATAATGATCATACTGAGAAAGTAATTGTTTATAAATCGAATTCTAATGCATTGAGCGAAGCATGAAATCGCACGGCATCTTATACATATCTTTAAAAATCACCTTAGCAAGTTTCATGTTTCTACTTTTAAAAATGAGCCTGAAAATGTATCAGAAAATTTCGAGCTGTTGGAAGGTGGAAAAATATTTTTTCGAATACACCTTTAATATTGTTTCGTTTGTTTTCAGGAAGTTGAAGATTTCAGTATCATCTTTCTTTCTTGAATTATTTAGAAATGTTAAGCAATTGAAAAACAATCTTGTCTATGAATTCTGTCACTTTGTCGTTTCAATTTAGGGCGATTATAGCTTGAAAAATAGACTGTTATTAAAACTTTTCTTTTCTTTACTGTTATACTTTTCGTTCGTTAGTATTTTCTTTATATAATTAGAGAACATGATATGCTATCATAATGTAAACATTAATTATTTAATATTTTTAAGAGATGATAGAGCATTTCTCATTTCTGAAAGGAATTTTGATATATTTATAATCGAAGATTTCTTTTATTTTTATAATATTCAATCTGCTTTCTTTTGAAGGCTTTTCTTTTTGTTTAAGCATTGTTTCTCACTTAGTAATTTAAATAATAATATAATCTTTCTTGTTATCTTTAAATAGCCCAATGTGTTGTAATGTTTTACTCTAATGATAATTAGTCAGTTCTAGCCAGTTAACAAATCACTCTGAAAAGAAGAAAAAAGACAAAAGTATATCACACTCTTATCTTGAATATTAAATTAGGTTCTTACTTAAAATTCAATGGAAAAAACTTTTTAAATTTTAAAATCATGATAGATTGATAAAATAATTTTTTTATGCATTTCAGACGAAATTTTTTTTTTTTTTTTTTTTTTCCTAAAACTTTACTGTGAAATTCAGTCCTTCAAAAAGTTTCTAAATTCATGGTAATCTGATTTCTTCGAATATTAGTAAGACAACTATAAATATTTTTTACTCTTAAATTCATATATGCATCTTTTTTAAGTCACCTTTTCCGTGTCTGATATTGCAGTATTTTGCTGCATTTTCATTCAAAACTAGAATAATGTAAAATCGCAGGCATTTATCTTAAATTAATATAAATTATGACTTTTCATTTATTTTTAAGAAATTTTTCTTAAAATGGTGTATAAATATATCTTAAATCTTTTTAAACGTGCATTTTAAAAATATCCAAGTGAATTTATTTAAAGCAGAGTACTAATTTAATACAAGAAAAGAAAAAAATCAAAGAAAAAAGTAGAAAAGCTCAAATAAATTAAAATTTCAACTATTTTTTTCTTAATTGATTTAAGTTATGAGCTTTATTTATTTCCAATAAATTCTACTTAAAAAGATTGATAAATTCGGCTTAAATATTTTTAAGTATATTTTAAGCATATTCAAGTGAACTATTTCAAGTACAATACACTAGCGAAAAAAAAGTGAAAGAAAAAAGTATAAAAACTCAAACGAAATATAATCTCAGACATTTTTCTTTAACTGAGCTTTTTTTTTTTTTTTTTTTTTTTTTTTTTAATTTACCTAGAAAAATTGATAATTTTTTCTTAAATATTTTTTAAGCACATTTTAAACCTACTCAAGTGAATTAGTTTAAGCACAGTAGTTGTTGCGTTCTGGTAGTTTGCCAGTGCATTGGTGAAAAAAAATGAAAGACATGTATAAAGACGGAAGTAAAATAAAATCGTGGTATTTTTTTAATTAATTTAATTTATAGGCTTTATTTATTTCTAGTAAATCCTATTTAGAACGGTTGATAAATGTTTTTAAAAGTATATTTTAAGCATACTCAACTGAATTATTTCAGTTGAGTTTCTGCTAGTTTAACCCTTTATCTACCGAATTATGAATTCATGAAAATTGTGCATTCTAAAGCATTTTACGTAAATTGTTTAAAATAAATTAAAAGATTTACCTTATTATTTCATAAAGTTTTGAAAGATTTTCGAAGGATTAATTAAATATGGATTTACAGAGGTTTTGTGCAATATTTATAACTTCACTCAAACATTTTATCTTAAATTGTTTTCTTAGTATTTTGTAGAATTATAAAATGTACAAATATGATGTTCTTACATTATAAATATAAAAGTATTTCTGAATTGAAAAATCCCCATCCCCCTCCCTCAGCTCCAAGAAAGCTGTAAAGATTCAAAAACAAAAGAAATCATCCTTTTAAAAATACTTTTGTTTTGTGTAACCAATAATGTTTTTAGAACTAGTAATGTATCTGTAACTTATTCTAAATAGCATTACAACTAACAGACGTATTAAAATAATTTTATAACAAGTAATTTTAATGGTACTTATAAGTATCGTCGATAGAGAGGGGTTAAATACATTGGTGGGGAAAATGAAACAACCAAGTATAAAAACGCAAGTAAAATAAAATGTCTGTTAGTTTTCTTTAATTTTTCAAGTTATAAGCTTTATTTATTTCAACAAAATTTTATCTATAACGGCTGATAAATTTAGCTTAAATATTTTTTAAGTATATTTTAAGCATACTCAAGTGAATTATTTCAAACATACTACTAGTTTAAATACACTGGTGTGAAGGAAGCAAATATAAAAACCCAAGCAAAATGTAATATCTGATGCTTTTCTTTAATTAATTTAAGTTATTATTTCTATTAAGTTTTTCTAAGAAATCATGCTAAAATTCCGATAAATTTAATTTAAATTTACATATTTACTTATGTTTGAATCTCGCTTTTATTTTGATCTCATAAGTAGTAACTTTTAGATTTTTTCATCTCAAACAAACAAAAAGGAAAAAAAATGTATTTTGAAATGTTTTCCATTTTTGTCCGAATAAACTTTTAGCTGTTTTTAATTTTCATTGAATCCAAATTATGTACAATAGGTACTGCGGAAAAAAAAAATTATGTAAAAATATAATATTATTTTATAAAATTATTTTTTTTTTTTTATTTTTTTTTTTTTAATATGATAAAGGTATTTGCATTTAATCCTAAAAAAAAAAAAAAAAAAAAAGAAAAAAAAAAAAAAAAAAGGAAGAATAAGAAGTAAAAAAACATAAAAGAAAATAGCCTGTACCTACAATGACATTTTAATAGCATTTGTTTTAAGCTTAAGGCTGTTCTTAAATCAAAAAGTGCAACTTTATGACATAAGTTTTGATTTATTTTTGCTCGGAAATGTATGAAACTAACAGGCGTTGTTGTTCAGAAACTATTAAATCGCACTCAGTTTCCCTTTTTTTTTATGTAAGCACATTAGATTTTTTTAAAAAAGTAGTGTCAAAGTGGGCGTTTTGATTTGATTGACAAAATTGAAAAAACTGAACCAAGTGCGCACACAACATGGAAATATATATATACATGTATATCTTTAAAAAAAAAAAAAAAGGTTAATTTATGCCAAAATAGGCCTAAAGTGAAATAAGCCACAAAGTAGCTGCAAGAAATCGTGTTATCTATCTCTTAAGGATTGCGCTTATGCATCTTATCATTATGGATATTTATTTTTTTCTGGTAAAGAAATATAAGTTGCTTCCTAATTATATTCTGCGTTCTAGAGAAAAACCCCTTATAAGACCTCCAGTCGGCTTTGTGTGGTAGCGGGTCGAAAAATAGCGGCAAGAGGCTGGATCAGAATTCACTAGAATTTATTTAGTTCATTACAAGGAAATCTTTTCCGTTTATAACAAAATAAAAGATGGGTTCTCCACAACAGATTGAAAAGATTGTTCGTACACCGTTTGAGATGGCTTTACCGCCGCTCGTTAATATAATAAAAGTTTATCCGGAGTTGTTCTCCACAAGTCCTTTACCATAGGCATTAGCTGCCTACTAATTCGTTTCCGAGAGTAAGACACCGGTCACTACTCTTTCTGTGTCCGAGGAGCCAACTCCCCCGTCTCCACGCTCAGCATCCGAACAGGACAAAAGTCCCTTAGAGCATCACCTCGCTCTATTTATCCCGTTTTCCCTCATCCATCATCCCTCGGGATGACCCGCCTCTTTTGCTCTTGCACAGCGGTCGCCTTTTCGGGAGAAATATCTTTCTCCTACTTGTGGAAATCATCGCCATAGCGGTATCTCTCAACACTTCAAAGGTCCGTCTTCCGTGGGGTCTAAAATCGGCGGAACGACCATATGCACTAGTCGAAGAGTTCACTTTAAGTGCTCTATGGAATTCGGCTGACTTTCTTATGTCTACTTTGAGAGTGGAGAAAGATGTATTTCTCCTTTTGAGAATTCTTCGGGCTTTCCCGACGTGGGGGGGGGGGTAATTTTGGAAGCGTGGGAATGAAATTCATCACACCCTTTTGCCGAATCATAATCAATATTGATTAATTAAAATTTAAAGAAAATTGTACTCTACTTTTTTTATAGTTATTGAAATAAGAGTTCAAAGCCCACAACGAAACCAACGGCAGTTTTTTATTTCAGTTCAGTCAATTATTTTCAAATTTAAATGTCAATGATTAAATGTCAATGATTTTCAAATTTAACATGAATTAACTTTAAACTCAACTTACTCCAAATCGAATTATTGTCACTAATACCCCTTGGTTTCTGAAATAGTTATATATTTAATGAATATGGCTTTCATATCAATATACGGTATCCAAACTGCGCCAGGGCGTATACCACTTTACCGTGAAATATTTTTATACGAAAATTAAGTGTGTATTTCGATTCAAACTGCTTATTTTCCGATTTATTTTTCAAATCATTTTTGCTCTCAAATGCATCAAACTGGCAAATTGTAAAAAGTACACGAGGCGCCGTGATTGTCGATTCTTTGATAAATGCAGAAAATATTGCAAAAAAGTAATCAAAAACGGTATTTTCAACCGATTTTACCGAAGCGGAAGATCTGGGAACGAAAAAAAGAGTCCTACTGAAAAGGTATTAGTTTATAAGTCAGTCTAATGAATAGAGCGTAAAATGGCATCACACGGCACCTTATACGTCTCTTCAAAAATCCCCTTAGCAAGTTTCATGTTTCTACTTTTAAAAATGTGTCTGAAATTGTATTAGAAAATTTCGAGCTGTTGAAGGTGGAAAAGCGTTTTATCGAATACACCCTTAATAGTAGAAGATTGTTATATTAATTTATAATGTTATATACAACTGAAAATATGGAAAAGTATTTTCATTGTCCTTGTTAAAATATCAATAAAATATATCATGGAAAGTTATTTTGTTGCGATATCTGTCTCATGTATTTCTTTAATTATTCTTCCTCCATTTTCAAGCATAACATCCTCTGCTATATTAATACATTTTCATCCCTTTTGCCACTGTATATGCGCTAATACAATTATTTATAGGTTATTTATCAATAATTATCTACAGTGCGTTAAACATGAATTTTCCACTTATATTTTAGTAAGAGACAAAATACTTTAATTTTAAAGGCAAACACTCCCACTTAAAAATGGTTCGTGACAAAGTGATTTAATTACCATGTTTTTGTTTAGTAATGTGAAATCTATAAGAATCAATTATTATTCAATAATAATTTTGGTGGTGTGTAATTAGATCTGGATTTATTCCAATTCATTCATAATGAGATCGATTTGTGGTTTGCATTATAAATATACACCAGAAATTAAAAAAAAAAAAGGACTTAAGCTGATATTATTCTCACACACTATTTACTTTCAAAACTACACAGTGTGAGAAAAATATTTATTGTACTTCTAATTTACGTTCGTCAGATTCTTGTATAGTGAACATATTTCAAAAAACGATACTTCCGATTGAGCTCCAATTTGTCGAATATTTTCAAAGTACTGTCGGAAGAACTCTGTCGATTTTCATACAATTGACCGACGGATTGGATATTTAATGATTTTTAAATCATTTTCAAACCAGTTTGTGGTCTATTTTATAGAAAAAAAAACATCAGGGAAATGTGACAGGGTATGAGTAAAAAAATATTGCCATGATGTAATCAAACGCAGAGATAACTAACGCAGTTTCAAAATGGGCGGACCAACGTTCGACTCTAGCCAAGTCCATTGCTTTTTTTTTTTTTTTTGACACATACACCATTAAATTGAAAGCATGCTATTCCAGATGTTTTTTTTCCCTTGTAAATATTTGTAACAAACTTATCCAGGTTTTGGATATTTTATTAATTCTGATTTTTTTTTTCTTATAAATAAATCAATTTAAAACTATTGTATCTAAATAATTTAAAAATATATAAATGATTATTGTCTTAGAAAATTTATGCGAAATTTATTGAAAAAATTGTTACTACCAGTAAATAATATTATCGTGAAAAATACTTACATTGAGATGATGCAGCGGAATATAACGAAAATGGCAAGTTCTGTGGCCTAGCTGTGACACCAGGAGTATTGACAGTGAGAGGACAGTAGCAAAACATTCTAGTTCAGAAGCTAGAACTTGCCCTAAAAGACAAATAATGCATAAATGGCATTTTAATGAAAAATGGGAATCGTTTATGCAATTTATTTAACACATAATAACTATAAAAAACGCGTACAATTTAATAATTATGCATTTTTTAAATTACAATTTTCAAAATGCACATAATATCTGATTAATATTTAATAGCTTGGAGAAAACTTACTGTTTTTATGCAATCTTTTGAGGAAACTTATTTTTATGTTATCTTTTGAGGAAACTTGCTGTTTTTCGCAATTCTTTAACAAAATTTGCGGGGTTTTTTTTTTTTTGGGGGGGGGGGGGGTATTACTTGGCTAAACTCGCGATTTTTCTACACTACTATAAAAAATTCGTGTTTGTTTCACGATAGTTTGATGAAATTCACACTTTTCCATGATTCTTTGACTAAATTTGCAATGGGGAGGGGGGGGGTCACGATTTATAGCGTAATTTGCATTTTTCCGCGACCTTTTCACGAAAACCGCTTTTCTTTCGCGGAAAAAAGTCCTAAAGTTTCGGACAATTTCTTTTAATTGATTTCATTAATGAAGACAAAAATAGCCCGCAAGAGAATTTCTTTGTCCGCGACTATATCGCCGTGTCATGATGTTTCTGCCACTGGGGCTGGAGACGTGGTTGGGTATTAGAGTTTTAGGGGGATCCTCCTCTAAATAAAGATAAAGATATAAGGCACAAAGTCCCACCAGGGACGTGCTGCGCCAAAACAGAGTCAAACTGAAAACAAATATCGCTAATAAACAAAATTCTAAATACAGTTTTCGGTTATTTTCGAAAGAAAAAAAATCCTGCCCAACGTCAAAAATATTTACGACAGACAAAATATTATTAAAACGAAAGTGCACGAAAGTTGCAAACATTACTCTTTAAGTGCCAAATATATTTGTAGGAAGATAATACGTAAAGATTCAATTAATTAAATTACTTGAATGATTGGACATTGAAATAGCATCACATGAAACTTTAATATAACTTCATACAGTTTATTTTAGTTAGTAGCTTCTAAAAATACATTAAATTTAACACTTAAAAGACACAATACACTTTCTTTAGAAAAATCCAATTAGGTCTAATGTTAGAAGTATGTTTGACTAAATTATCACATGGAGCTTAGATTCTAGTTCTGAACGTGATGAGTAATATGAAAAGCATTCTGACAAATTTTAACTTAAATACGTTACAAAAATATATGTAATGAAACTATGAAGCTTGGAAATCTTTTATTTTCCAGAAATCAAATTTAAATTTTTCCTTCATGTTTTTGATATACATACGAAGTTAATCTGAAGTAGTCAATTTAGATTTTTTAATGCTTTTATGCAAAAAAGAAAAAAAAAACTTAAGGTTTACTTTGCAAGTATTGCATATTCTGCCAGATTAGATTACTATATTGTATAAATACGCAATTTGTGTAAACTGTTTATGAAAAAAAAAAAAAGAAAAAAAAGAAAGAAAAAAAAGAAAAGAAAGAAAGAAAATCGTGATTATATTGATATTATCGACAGTTGGAAAAATTGTAAATATCTGTAAATATGCAAAATAATGTTTTAGTGTAATAAACTATAATGAATAAGTAATGAAATACAATAAGTGTCAGAAATGCTAATAAAGTTTTAGTGAATAAATCATGTTAAAATGTTAAGTTGCGTGTCCTTTTAAATATCTTACCAAAAGTTTTTTTTTACATAGTTTTATCTTATATTTTAATAGTTAAAACTCAAAATTTTTGAGATATTTTTTACTACTTTTCGTTAATTTTTTCCAAATGTTTATTACATTAGAAAAAGAACAAACATTTTCAATTTTGAACACTAAGATTTTAAAAGTAAAATATGAAAGAAAACCTGGGAATTCTGCTACTTTCTCTTTCTCTTTGAGGGGGGGGGGGGGGAGAGGGAGAATAAAACTTCTAAGATTAAGAAAAAAAAACCGGTTAACGTATAGATTCCATATTAATATATAACATATATAATTAAATACTAGTGTATAAACAGTTAAAAAATTAATACATAAAAACTCTAATCATGAGTCCTACATCATCTTTTTTAACTAGACACTCTTTTTTCGGGAAGAAGCAGATTCTCTAAACGAAATTATTAAAAGTTATACATATGTATTTTTTATTTTAAATATGGCAGAATAGCTTTCAAAACCTATTTATCAAAATACACAAAACAATTTCTTGTAAAAGTATTTACAAAATAGATATTCAGAGACTCAGCATAATACTTAATAATCAATTACTTTTCATTTACTTTTAAGATCTAATTTGTGTCTTTACAATTATATGCATAAATTGTATGTGCATAATTTATAAAGCAAAATCCTTTACTTTCTAAAAGCATTTAAAGTAGGGGGTCGTTAAATACAAAATGAGAAAATCAGGTGTGGCTGACATGCCACGGATTTTATTGAAAACCATCGTATATCTAGATCATACTTATTTAAAAATAAATGCAAAGTAATAGATTGTAGACTCGTTTATTTCAGTATAAAAATTTATATTAAATATTGTTACAAAATCGAAGTTTTGTGTGCATGCTTGAAATTTCAAGTTTGATTATTAGCTTAAGAACGGAAAGACTGTATTAAAAATTATTTATAATTAATTAGAGTATATAATATAGTTAGAATGAACTATAAGTAACAGATTAGTGTAATTTAGTAATTGTGTTTTAATTCTGTAATTTAAAAATAAATAAGTAATAAAAAAATTGTAGGAAAAAGGAAATATTTTAGTTACTTGTCTTAACAAGAAGGACACCTCTTACGACTTTAAATTTATTTGACTTTCTAGCTAATAGTATATATTTTATGCATCTAAATTTTCATTCTTGTCTTTCTATTCCTTAATGAAACAAAAATAACAGTAAAAACTGTTGACGGAAAAATTCAATATTTTTATCATTTGTCTGGACACACCGAAAAGCTTTCAAAACCTTCAAAATTATTTGATATTATAAATAAAAGTGTATAGTTTAAATATATAAATTTTTATTCTTGCTTTCAGTCTATTTTTGTCTCAAGAATATTTTAAATTTGAGTAAAAGAAAAAAGATTCACTTGAACAAATAATTTTATATTAATCCTAAAATCACTCAGCAAAAGTAGATGGCAGCATCTTTTTTCAGCTAGAAATCTGCAATTTTTTAAGAAACGCGCTTACTTTCAAAAAGAGGTAGTCCATAGAATGTCACGAATGTTATTTTTTTATGCGATTTTTGTTATATTAGGAATCAAAAGGCAATCTTGAATTTTTTTTAGTACATTATAAATTTATTGATCCTTATGACTGTGCAATATTTTTAGTGTCGGACTTTCCTTTATTATTATCATTATTATTATAATTATTATTATAATTATTATAATAATAATTATTATAATTATTATTATTTTGATGCATAAGATATGATTCTGTAAGTTTTTTTTTTTTTTTTTTTTTTTTTTTTTTTTTTTTTTTTAATGAAGGAAATAAATGACAACTTTCAAACTTGGAGAATCCGATCATCATATGGAATACTACATCAGGAATCAATTTCACATGTATTTTACAATTCCTTTAATTTTTTATAGCGTCTCGCTTTTTATTATTTATTTATTTATTTATTTATTTATTCATTTTTTGTTAAATAGGTTTCAAGATACAGAACTTCAAATTTACAATTTTTTACGAATCCACGCAAGCCATTCTATGCCACAAGTTTTTAAAATTTTTAAACAGCTAAAATAATTTATTTTTTGGCAAGATATTTTGCAGAGTTATATTTGAAATTTGAATATGAATTGAACATGTGCACCAGTTTTTATTGAAATCGGTTCCTATGCAGCCACGGCATTTTTTTTTTTTTTTTTTTTTTTTTAGGTGGAATAAACCGTAGACGATAACATTAAACGATATACCTTATGTGCTTCAATGACAATCAATAATATCCGGATTTGTGATAGAAATTAAGACCTGCGATATAAAGTTTCCTTATACTAAACTTGCAGTTCGCGTGGAAAAGTTAAAGTAAAAGTTATTTAACACAGAAAATTTTAAAACTAAAGACGTAAAATCAGAAAATACATTTCATGCAGCTGGTTAAAATGAAAATTCAAGTTGAAACTAAAGACAATTTTTAATGAATAGTGCATGGAGACTGCATAGAATAGGATTAAGGATAATGTGATACACCAGATGATGGGATTATAGTCAGTCTATACTAATCAAGTCTACAATAATTATGAGAGATCAAGTTTTAAAAACAAATTTACATATGAATTAAGAAAATTATTAGTGATGTCTAAAAGTCTTTTACCGAAAGCATGGTGTTTCTACAAAACTCAGATACTTTTCACAGTATGTTTAAGACTTATTAAAATGTTTAAGAAAATAATTTGTCTAACAAGGAAGGTCTCCATACTGGGGTTACTCAGAATATTTTGAAAAAATACTAATTAAACTACTTATGTATCTAATAAAGGATCTGTCAAATTTAGCAGCTGAATTACAGTAGACAGTTTGTAAAAAAAAAAAAAAAAAAAAATACAGTACTTTCTAATATTTGGCATGAAAAGACGAAAGCATCACGCGATTTGGCTAATACTACTTTTCCTCGCCAAAAGCAACTGATTTTAATAAGGTACCCAGGGGTAATAACGCCAGGCGCGCTAATAACGCCAAGTGCTTATATTTTGCATAATTATGAAATAATCAGGTAAATGACACCCATGTGTTCTGCGCAGAAGGGTTTTGAGTCATATAAACCGCAAAAAACAGCTTCAAGTTAATTTGTTTCATTTTTAGGTCTTATTGATTTTACAAGCAACTAAAATTAACGCTTGATCTAAAATTTGCGAGATACGTTTTGTGATGTGAAAACTATCTTTTTATCCGGAAATACTTTGTTAATTACATAAATTTGTAGTGCATTTCGTGTACTTTTAAAATGTTGTTGAAGATTTTGGATATCTTCTCGAAATAATTTGTAATTTAAAATGTACTGCGCAATAACTATACCGGGGTAATAACGCCAATGCTTGACATTAATACCCCGGTTGATTCCCTACAGTGGCCGAGCTACATCCTAAATACTGATTCAAACACAGTTAAAACTGTGCAATGTTTCTCATATTTCTATTTAAGCGGTCCTTTTTAAGCAAAAAGAAGCTCACGGTCTGATATTCTTTTGCCTCACCCCCCCCCCCCCTCCCACACCACACCTTTATTTTTCTTACACTTTCACAAAAAAATGAACATTTTCAATAGCTTAGAATACAATTTGTCAATTTCTAAGTTTGTAGAATTCGTATTTTTAGAATTGGGCTATCTACATGCAATTATTCCATCTTATTTCACAGTTTTGTTTGCATGGCGTTATTATCCATATAGGTGGGTAATAACGTCAAATAGCATTGGTCAAGAAAAAACGCCATTACATTTTATGAATACATATCTGTTAAATTATTTTATTTTATATAGATAGTCAATGAGTTGCTGTATCAGATCCTATATTTGTTTGAAAAATACAATCTAAAACTAAGCCATGAAAATTGGTAGAACTTTAACGTGGCGTTATTACCCCAGGGTACCTTATAACAGAAAACTAATTGTTAATGGATTTTTAGAATACGTGTAAGTAAAATTGAGTGACTGACGCATTTATAAAGTTTCATTTTTACAGAGTTTTGTAGTTTATTGTCCATATTTTTAAATACTATTTGAATTTCTAGTTATATTTTCTTCGGACGTTTTACAAAATTATATATATATATATATATATATATATATATATATATATATATATATATATATATATATATATATATATATATATATATATATATATATATATATGGATTTTTGTTTAGTTATATCTATTGTATTACAATAATATTAATCATTTACATTATTAACTTACAATTAAATTTTAATTGAGAGTACTATATCACTACTCTGCGTATAGGGTACATTTATTAATAAGCTATATTATATTTATTAATTTAATTATTATTATTATTAATGTTTTTTTTTTAATCTTTTATCATCCTATATTAAGATATTTAGTTTTAGCCAAGCATAGTCAAAATAAATATTATTGATTAAAGTAATAAAAGGGTATTCTAAGGATATGTTAATATTATGCAATTACTTTATTCTACTTTTAATTATTTTTTTAATTTAATATTATGTCATGATCGATTATTAATTTTTTTTTCTC
The DNA here is from genome assembly GCA_964019185.1 of Maratus speculifer. Classification (NCBI taxonomy): domain Eukaryota; kingdom Metazoa; phylum Arthropoda; class Arachnida; order Araneae; family Salticidae; genus Maratus; species Maratus speculifer. Next base: position 135,728,587 of record OZ025291.1, read on the forward strand.
CTGTTCAATTATATGTCCAATTCAGCATTTTCTTTGTTATTGTGACTTTGTAGTCTACACGTGGATTTAACTCTTAGTTTTTACTTAATCTTAACTCTTTTTGTAATTTAACCTTATTTTTACTGCTCCAGTTATTAAGCTTTTTTATTGTCTTCAATATTTTGTATCGATTTCAATCCTAGCTGGATTTGTTCAACTTTTTTTATCTAGTTAGTTTGCGCGTTTCGCTTTGATTATTTGACTAGTGCTACCCTATTGAATTGGCGCCTATGTTTCGTAGCATCTTAGGAGCGAGTTGATTTTCCGGCGTTTTGCGTATTGTAACATTATCGCCGTTGGCGTTGGTGGCTGGGATAATCAACAATTTTGAGCCGAAATGCTCTCCACGTTAATTCAGTGTTTTTGGTTATGTCGGTTGATGTGTGCTTTACGTATGTGAAGTTTTTGCTCTTTTGATGTGTGATGATGGTCGTTAATGTGATTAGCATTGCAGTGATTAACAGATAAGTCGTTTTTTGTTTTTATTATTTTGTTATCTAACTTTTTATGACATTTATATATGAATACATGGTGTTTCTGTATGCCACGTGCTAGATTAGGGTAACGGATATGCTTTTGTGACTGATTCCATTTGTAGTTCGTTACTGATTTATTATTTTTTTCCCTTTTCCACTGTTTATTACTTGGTATTTCTTTTTGGTTTTTTGTGTGTTGGTAGCCCCAAATTCGAATTTATTTTGCTTTTCATGGCTAATACGGAGATGAAACCGCACACTTCATTTGTAGTTCCAAAGTATTTGGGGCTTGATAATTCTGCTTTGGTTCTACAAATTTCTATTACATTCATTTTATTTATTTATTTAAATTTTTCTCATGTTTCGGTTTGGTTTATTGATAAATTCAATTGGTGAATATTGTCTATCTATTGTCTACCTACCTCTATTATTCTTGTTCTTGTTATTCATATTAGTACACATTTATTCTCAAAATATTATGTAAAAAATGATCAGTCATTTGTATGATATTGTAAAGAAAACGGGAACTTTTTCAGAATAAAATATCGCTTTTCAGTGTCTTAATACTTTATTTCTGGCGAATATTTCTTTGTTACATAATGTTAGGTTCAGTAATTACAAATAACCATTCTAAAAAATTTGTTACATTACTTATAAAATACCTTGTATTTTATGAAATGGGTTTTTATTTAAAAAATAGTTTTAAATAGAACAAGGATTTTACTTAGATAAAAATATCTTCCCAATTATTTTAATAAGTATTAAATATACATTATTTTTAAAGGTATCTGAACCTTGTAAGCGATACCTTGCTCCCGGGGCAAGATTTTCACCGCACCCGCTTGCCCCCATCAAAAAAAAAAAAAAAAAAAAAAAAAAAAAAGTTAAAATATAAATGAGTATTGTTTTTAAACCTGATTTCTCTTAATTATTTTAAACTTGACTAGTATAGACTATAATCCCATCTTCGATAATCTTCTTCTGCGAGGTTTCTCCATAGATGGTTCAAAGAAAATTATATTTAGTTTGGACATTAATTTTCATTTTAGTTAGTAGCATAAAATTTTTATTTCTTGCTATGTCTTTAGTTTTAAAATTTTATACGTTAAATAATTTTTATTTTAACTTTTCAGCGCGAACTGCAAGTTTAGTATAAGGAAACTTTATATCGCAGTTCGTGATTTTTAGCACCAATCAAGGTATTATCGATTGTCATTGAAGCAAGTGCATATCATTTAATGCTATAGTCTACTTAAAATGTTTGTAGCAAGTAAAGGATTTTAACTTAGAAATTTTAAAAATACATTAAATTTATCATATATTTGTAAAATAGTCATTAAAATTAATTATTTGTCAAGTATTATGCTGTAGTTTCTGAATGCATATTTTGTAAATGCTTTTACGAATAATTGATTTCTATATTTTCAAAAATAGGCTTAGTAAGATATTCTGCTATATATTTAAATTAATATATATATATATATATACAGTGACGGTCAAAAGTTTCCGGCCAGCAAAAAATTTTCAGTTAATTTGTAAATATGCCCATATGAAGAGGAATCTCAAAGCGATACTTATACATTTTATTGGCATATTAGTTAGGAACTTACTTATAGAAGAACGAGTAAATATCAATAAATTTAATTGACAAAATTAAGTATAAAAGAAAATGCATGTTCTCAAAAGTTTCCGGACACTTATCATTCTTTAGTTTTTTCTATCCGTAAAGTGTTTTTTGGTTGTGTTTATGAATGAATCAATGTGTATAGCATAGTTTGAATTCAAATTTTAAAATTTCAACAATTATTGTTTATAAATGAGTGATTAGTTTGTCGCTAAAAGGCCAATCTTCTCGAGCTATTGAGGCTAAGTTATCGACCGGTAAAATGATTGTAAACGATATTTAAAAATTATATAAAGATGGCCATGACTTTCAGGACTTTCAGAGGTCCGGGAGACCCCGGAAAATTACTATTCCTGTGAACAGAATTATCAGGAGGAAAAACATTGATAATCCGCATGAAAATTCCGTTGCAATATATTGCGATTTACGGAATGAAAATATAGCTGAAATAAGTTAGTCTACCGTGTTATGATGCTGACGTGATACAGAACCTTATGGAAGAGTCGGTGTTAAAAAAATTTCAGAGGTAAAAAAAATACCGACGTACCCTACTGGCATTTTCCAAGGAACACAAAGTCTGGTCAAGTGAAAACTGGACAAAAGTTCTATTTTTCCATTAATCGAATTTGAAATTTTTTTGGTAGTGATGGCAGACACTACATACGATGACCTAACAACAAAAGGTTTGATTCAACCTATATTATTCCTACAATGAAACATGGCAGAGGATACGTTATGCCGTGGGGAGTATTTTCTTTAAAAAGTGTCGGTCCGTTATTTGAAATCCACAGCCAGATAAATGATACAATGTATAAGAATATCTTGCAAGACCATTTTTTGCCTTATTAGAGAAAAAATTTGGTCGCAACTATTTTTCGTAACATGATAACGACATAAATAATGTATGCAAGCCTCGATAAGCAATAGTTTTCGCACAAAAAATTTCGTTTTTGAAATGGTCAGCACAAACGCCCAACATGAATCCAATAGAAAATCTTTGATAAGTAGTTGGCAAAAGTCTGAGGAACTATAAATATTGCAACTCAGCCGAAATTTCGCCAAAATTGCAAAAAATGTGGAAAAAATGTACCATAGACGATCTTTAACCGTTGATTGTATGAATGTCACATTGTTGCGCCGCAGTACTTATTACTAAAGCTAATAAAATAGTAATAAAATAAAATAGTATTTGTAAATGTTGTTGATCACTGTAATTTTCTATTACAATACCACTTTTTTACGAACTTGTGAAGGTGGCCGGGAACTTTTGAGAACATGCGTTTATTTTTATAATTAATTTTGTCAATTAAATTTATTGATATTTACACGTTCTTCTATAAGTAAGTTCCTAACTATTATGTCAATAAAATGTATAAGTATCGCTTTGAGATTCCTCTTCATATGGGTATATTTACAAATTAACAGAAAAATTTTTGCTGGCCGGAAACTTTTGACCGCCACTGTATATATATATATATATATATATATATATATTACAAATTTAAAAAATTTTCGCCAAAACTAACCTTTATACTATCTTAATTTTCTTATAATAATATTCCGTACTTACTTCAAATTATTAAATTAAAATCTTGTTTCTAAATCTAATCTGTTAATCCTTATGCAGACGATATAAATTCTTAATTTGCCTTAAAAAACATTATTCCAGTATGCGTAAATTTAAAAAGATGGCTCTAAATTAAAAATATTCTTAATTAAAACTTTATTTCTTAATATTCCAAATAAAACTGATTTCTTCTATGTTTTTATCAACCCTTTTTAAGAAAGTCTTATTAAATTTATTCCAAAACCATACCTTTCAAAAAATATCATTATTTTATTTTATCTGTTTATTTATTTTTCCTACGTCAACCTTTGATGTGTGCATATTAATAAATTCATTTCTTTTCTTTTTCTCTTAAAATTAATCATTTATAAAAATCGTCTGCCTAAGATATTTAAAATTCTGAGTCAATTATAAATTGGTTAAATAATTTTTTTTTTAAATAAATTTATCGTTTGTGGAAAATAATCTCGTAGCTGGACAAGAATTCTGTTTACATAAAAGAATGATGGTTTGAGGTTACAGAATGTTCCAGAACTTTCTTTTTAGTTTAAAAAGGTGGAAGTCTCGAGATGAAAAAGAAGATTTTTGGGTTGCTTCTTCGATGAGGACAGCTCGCTGAAATAATGATGGAATTTTTGCAAAAGGAGCTTTTCCTTCCTCATTATTACGAATTTAATAAATGAATTTACAGCAGCCCATGACTAATTATTGGATCTTCTACATTTATTTATTTATTTTGTTTTTTCCCTCGCTTGCCATGACTGTGTGTTTCTATTTAACCAGTGGAAATAATTCGAGTTCTCCTTAAATCGTCACAACTAATCGAAAAGTCGGACAGGATTTTTTATCTGTGCTGCCTTTTTAATGAATGATATTTAAAGAAAATTGCGATGGAACGAAGAAAAGCATGCTATCGCCGAAGTTCGATTGAAGGACAGTCTATATGGTATTTTCAGCTTGCTAATGGAATGGGCTGTGGAATGAAGTGATGATAGGTTTGTGAATCGCCGATAATTGACTTGTCCTGAATTCCTGAAGCTTGATATTTTGGTCATAATGATAAATTTTTGAGACCTGGTGCTTTCGAATTGGATTTAATAAGGAATAGAAGCGCCACGACGAACTGCCATTCATCTTGTTGCGCCCCAAATATGCGATCATTGACTTTAAGTATTATTGGTAGTGATGACAAGAAAAAGAAAAAAAAAAAAACTTGCAGGGACAACTGAACGTCGGTTGCTAATTGCCTGGATAATTTTCGGGGTTCTTGTCTCCCCTAGGATCCTCTTGAGAATTTCTTCTTATTAGTGAGTTATTTTTAGATGTATTTAATTATTTTGTGTATCCTTTTATTGTATTTGTGTAGATTATTTATTCTCTGTTTGTCAGGTTTATTTATTTGATTATTTATCTGTGAATCTTACTTACTTACCTATTTATGAGTATTTTTATTATCATTATTATGTGTTGAAGATTGAAGTATTTTTATTCTTAAGGACTTAATTGAGGAGTATGATGTTCTTAAGATATTTACTGTTACTTATTAAGACTATTATGATATTTCTATGCACGATTAAAGGCAAGTTTGTAATAATAAGGTATAACTATGATGTTTACAATTTCTGTTTTATTAGATAAAATTTCTGGTTAAAGTTAGCAGCTAAATATAGTAATTTTGAAAAAATATGTAATTGATAGAAATCATTAACTTTGAAATTTATTGCGAATGATTTTACGATCAGGATTTAATAAAGAAAATAGAAGTGCTTCATTTATTCTAATAAGTAAGAATAAAAAAATTATGGAAGATCCTAAGTTCGTACCGTTTGACCCGAGTTCTGGAATGAACATTTTGTCTTGGTGAACTTATTTTGATAAAAAATGTGATAGGGAACAGAAAAATCTAGAATGGAAATTTAATTCTATTGCGCAATATTTGAAAGGTGAAGCGCAAAAAATTTATATCAATGACTGCTTAAATTGTACGGATTATGAACAAATTAAGAAAATTTTGATAGAAAGACTCATTGAATTAGACTTCCCGAGTTTTTCTGATTTTTCAAATCTGAAATTAGATAATTTAGACAATTTAGAAACTTATTTTCGTAAAAAAGTGGAAATTGGTAGGAAATTACATCTTAGTGAAAATATACTATTACAAGGTTTAACTGATGGTTTAAAACCAGAATTCAAAAACAATATTATTATAAATCCTCCTAGTAGTACCACAGAATGGTACCGGGTTGTCAAACAATTCGTGGAAGTTTCCACCCCACTAGTTTCAAACCAAGTAATAAATCAACCATCAGCTAGACAAAATTTTCAACCTTTTCAACCAACTAGGCCCTGGATTCAGCCAGTAAGGCCCAATAATACACCTAGGAATTGGATTTTCCAAAGGCAATCTCAGTTTCAAAGACCTAGAGTTTGTCAAAATAATTATATTCAAAATTCATACCCTTCAAGACCTTGTAGGATATGCACAAATAGGAGTGTGAGTAATGCTTTTCATTGGGAAAGAGAATGTATTTTTAGGAATGAGGTACCATCCTCTGATACTCTTCCAAATATCTCACAAAATAATTCTCATAATGTTTGGCAATTAATTGTGTATGGATGTACAAATAATTATAATATGCCATGTGTTGTAGATACTGGCTCAACTATTGCAATATTGCCACTTAAATTTGTTAAAAAACTTAATGCTAAAATTGAGACTATACCCTCAGTTACCATTGGTCAGGCAAAAGGATTTTTACATATAAATAAAAAATGTAGTGTTCTTCTAAAAGTGCGTAAAATTGAAAAATATGTTAACTTTTTAGTATGCAATACAAATTTGGATTATGCTATTTTGGGGTTAAAAGAATGTTCTAAATTTAAATTAACCATAGAATGTAAAAATTGTATTGTGAGGCAGGGAAGGAAAATTATAACTAACAGTATATCCATACATAATGAGAGATCCCTTCATTTCAATACAGTAAGTATGGACCAAGTACAACAAAACAGGGATCAATCTAATGAATTTGTAACCTCAGAATATAAAAAAAAAATATGAAATTAAATACTGGTAATATGGTAGCAATAGATAATTATGATAATGAAACACTGAATGTAAGTAATCATGATATAGAGTTACAATCTACTTGTGGAAATATTATGAAAAATGAAGACTGTGTTGAATATGATCACGAAATTAATGTGCATCCTGATTATAGAGGTTCCATGACTCTTCAAAATTTTCGCGATAATTCGGATTCAGATTTAACTGGGGAAATAAATTTAATTCAAGATGTAAATTTAAGGGAATTAGTTCATATTTATAGTGGTATTTTTGCAAAGCATAAATATGATGTGGGTAGGATTAATATTGAACCACAACGCGTTATACTAAACTCAGACCTACCTATATCTTTGAGGCCCTACCGAACATCTCCTCTAGAAGAAATAGAAATAAAAAACCAAATTCAATCATTGTTAGCAGCCGGACTGATAAAGGAAAGTAATAGCCCCTATTCTGCCCCTGTTACACTAGTTATGAAAAGAGAGGAAGGTAAAAAAACGCGATTATGTATAGACTATAGAAAATTAAACGCAATAATTAAAAACGATGCTGAACCCTTACCCCGTATCGATGGAATTTTAGATAAATTGAGTAGTGCTCAGTATTTTTCAACTTTGGATTTAGCCTCTGGCTACTGGCACATACCAATACATCCATCCGATACAGAAAAATTAGCATTTGCAACCAATTTTGGACTTTTTGAGTGGCTCGTGCTCCCTTTTGGCATAAAAACGGGCCCTCCCATATTCAACAGAATCATTCGAAGGATCCTTAATAAATATAAAATCGACTTTGCGTGCCACTATTTTGATGATATTATAATTTTCTCTTCCTCTTTAGAAGAACATTTAAACCATTTAGCTCAAATTTTTGACATTTGCAAACAAGAAAACATTAAACTTAAACTTTCTAAATGTAAATTAGGCCAAAATAAAATCAATTTCTTAGGTTATGAAATCACTAATGTAACTATAACACCAGCAAATGCCAATATTGAAACCATCAAAAATTTAAAACCTCCTTCTAATGTGAAAGAGTTACAACGATTTCTAGGTTCCATTAATGTTTACCATAAATTCATAAATAAATATGCCGAAATTAGATATCCTCTAAATCGATTACTTAAAAAAGATACAATATGGGAATGGAACTCAGAGTGCCAGGAGTCTTTCGAAAAATTAAAAAATTCTTTAATTGCAAAACCCATCCTCAAAATTTATGATCCTAAATTACCTTTACATATGTTTGTAGATGCCTCTCAGATAGCAGTAAGTGCCGTTCTAAAACAACCTGATTAAGAAAATTTCTTACATCCTATTGCTTATCATTCTAGAATTTTGAAGAGTTATGAGCAAAATTATTTCATAACTGAATTAGAATGTTTAGCTATTATAGATACTCTTGACAAATTCTATCATTACTTTCATGGTGTCAAGTTTACAATTCATACGGACCACGCATATCTAGTATGGTTAAAGAGTGTTAAAAACTTAAGAGGTAGGCTTTTTAGATGGTCGCTCAAACTTAGTATGTTTGATTATGAGATAAAATATGAAAAGGGTTCAACAAATGTCGAAGCAGACATGTTGTCACGAAATCCTGTTTGTCATTTTAATCAACATATTAGTTTATTGCTAGATAGGAAAGAAATTATAGAGATGCAAGACAAAGACAATGTTTGTGACAAAAAATATAAAAAAGAGAATGGAATTATTATAGTTCAGAAAAAGGGATTCAAAAAAATTGTTGTACCAATGTCATTAAGAAAAAAATTACTCCATATTGCTCATGATAATTTTGGACATTTAGGGATTCAAAAAATGCTTAATTTAATATCTCCCAACTATTATTGGCCTAATATGACAATAGACATTACAGAATTTGTTAAACATTGCGATACCTGTCAGAAAAATAAAAAACCAAAACAGAAAAGATTCGGCTTATTACAAGCTATGCCAGCAACAGATCAACCTTTTGAATGTCTTTCTATTGATACTGTTGGTGGATTTAACTATTACAACTCAACAAAAAAATTCTTACACATAATAATAGATCATGCAACTAGGTTTGTTTGGGCTTTTCCCTCCAAAAATGTTACCACTGAAACATACACTAACTGTTTAAAACAAATTTTCAATATCAAAGCACCTCAAAAAATACTTAGTGACAGGCATAAATCTTTCAGATCTCCAAGATTTAAGAAATTCCTTAGAAATCATCATGTTCAACAGCGTTTTACATCCGCACATCATCCTCAGACCAATGGAAAAGTAGAGCGCGTTAATCAGACTATAGTTACCAGACTTAAATTTAAAGTTAATTCCACTTCTTCTAAAATACCTTGGACTAGATTATTAAACCAAGTCATCGAAGAATACAACAATACGCCCCATTCTATCACCAAGTTCCCACCTGCCTATTTATTTTATGGTCAATTGCCTTATGAATCTCGTTTAAAACAAAACTATTAGACATCAGTAGACAAAGCCCTCAAAATTGCGAAAGCGCGAACTCAGGAATTTCACCTTAAAAGTAAAAGGCTCTATGATCGAAATTTTGTCGAATGCCCATTAAAAATACAAGACTCTGTAATTTATGAAGAATTTAAATACCCTAACACTCGAAAATTAGAACCTACTTTCTCTGGACCATACAAAATTATAAATAAACTTTCTGATGTAACTTATGAAATAGATAAATTTAATTGTGAGACAGGACAGAATTCCGTTATTGTGCATGTTTCTAAATTAAGACCCTATTTTTCACCAGAAGATTTTAAACTGTTTCATGAGCAACCCAAAAAACAAACAAAACCTCAGATACAATCACAATCACTAGATCAAACTAAAGTCAAGACAGTAGATTAAGTTTTAATTCTTATTCTTTAAATAGTTTATCACCATAATTTTCAACATTAGCAGGTATGTTCTTGGAGGCCTACAAGAATATTACTTGTTTTTGGGAGTTTTTGGGGTTAAATTGGGCTCCTTATGCAGGCATAAGATGAACACTTTGATTGTAAAAGCTTTCAAATTGATGTTGATAAATTAATTTTAAGGATGTTTAAGTCTAACTATATTTACTCATTTATTTGACATTAGTATTACTCTATTTATTCAGCAGATATTATATGATAATAGTTATAAAATCTGATGATTCTACTCAAACCTATAACATAATATGTGATTTTCAGTGATTGTGAAAACTACAGCTATTAAAAGTTTTTCAAAAAAGCAAAGTATTTTTATTTCCATTTCTCAATTAAGAATGACAACTTTTATTCCTATTTGTTTTTATTATTAAAGTTTATAAATCATGTGTAGATAAAACATTATTCTACATTTGGCATTTGAAAACTTATAACCAAATTTGACAATTTTGTGAAAGAGTATCAGAGAGGAATTATTGTAAGGAAATACTGGTTGAGAGTCCCTTTTTTAAATAGTTAGATTTAATTTTATTTGGATTTTGGAATTATTATGATTTTTTTATGTATACTTTCGGCTAGCAAAAAATACTTTCTTATGCTATTAGAAGATAAGAAAATTATTTAGTTGCTATGTAATTATTTTTATCCTCAACCAATATTTTCCCTATCAATAATAAACAAATAGTGATATTTTCTTTTGATTATACTCTTGTTTTACTATTATTATTATTATTATGATTTCTATAATGAAGTTTAGTATTAATTATACTCTTATTGAAAAATATTAGGATATGGAGTCTTATTATACTATTACTTATTATTGTTGTTATTGTTATTCTTTAAATTTTTCTATATTATTTATTATTGATATTGAGAGTGATGCTATTTATTATTGAAAAATTGATATATTATTGAAAGATGTTGGATCCAACATAACATTAAAACCAAAGATTAAACTAGGTTTGAAGATTTTTAATTAAAGAGACTGTATTCAGAGAACATTGGAAAAGACTCTTTTATATATACTATTGAAAGACTTGTTTCATTTAAAGGACTTATTTAAAATAAACTATGCATTAAGTCATTGTAATTATTTAAACTTCCATGAGAACGAATTTTTATTGTTTTTATTATATTTTTATCTCTTGCTTATTAATATTCATAACTTATTTACTGTTATTATATGTATTATCTCCTATGCACTTACAAATGGTAAGTGATGTTGTAACATTATTGTATTTCTTTCAGGGAAATGCTCCTACCTAAATTTAATTCAGAATTATTTTCTCTTAACTATTTTATTTTAATCGCTAATATTTTTTATATTGCGTTAATTTTCTTTTCTTCCATCTCTTGGCTTCCTGAGTTTGACAGTTTTATTCCAAAATTTAACTTTTCTAAATTATTATATTTCTGTTGTCTGAACTTGTAGTTTTATTTAACTATCAATTTCATACAAAGTCTTGGGGAGGGGGGATAATATTACAAATTTAAAAATTTTTCGCCAAAACTAACCTTTATACTATCTTAATTTTCTTATAATAATATTCCGTACTTACTTCAAATTATTAAATTAAAATCTTGTTTCTAAATCTAATCTGTTAATCCTTATGCAGACGATATAAATTCTTAATTTGCCTTAAAAAACATTATTCCAGTATGCGTAAATTTAAAAAGATGGCTCTAAATTAAAAATATTCTTAATTAAAACTTTATTTCTTAATATTCCAAATAAAACTGATTTCTTCTATGTTTTTATCAACCCTTTTTAAGAAAGTCTTATTAAATTTATTCCAAAACCATACCTTTCAAAAAATATCATTATTTTATTTTATCTATTTATTTATTTTTCCTACGTCAACCTTTGATGTGTGCATATTAATAAATTCATTTCTTTTCTTTTTCTCTTAAAATTAATCATTTATAAAAATCGTCTGCCTAAGATATTTAAAATTCTGAGTCAATTATAAATTGGTTAAATAATTTTTTTTTTAAATAAATTTATCGTTTGTGGAAAATAATCTCGTAGCTGGACAAGAATTCTGTTTACATAAAAGAATGATGGTTTGAGGTTACAGAATGTTCCAGAACTTTCTTTTTAGTTTAAAAAGGTGGAAGTCTCGAGATGAAAAAGAAGATTCTTGGGTTGCTTCTTCGATGAGGACAGCTCGCTGAAATAATGATGGAATTTTTGCAAAAGGAGCTTTTCCTTCCTCATTATTACGAATTTAATAAATGAATTTACAGCAGCCCATGACTAATTATTGGATCTTCTACATTTATTTATTTATTTTGTTTTTTCCCTCGCTTGCCATGACTGTGTGTTTCTATTTAACCAGTGGAAATAATTCGAGTTCTCCTTAAATCGTCACATATATATATATATATATATATATATATATATATATATATATATATATATATATATATGTATGTATGTATGTATGTATGTATGCATGCATGTGTGTGTGTTAAATAATTTCGTTTAGAGAAATATGTATCTGTTACCTCCCAAAAGTAGAGTTAAAATATGAATTCAAAAATATGAAGTAAGACTCTTAATGATAGATTTTATGTACCATTTTTTTAAATGTCTATATACTCGCATATTAACTATCTGTAACTTTATACCTATATTTGCAGCTTTATTTGCATCCGAGTTCACCAGACCTCAGATTACTTCTTTATTTTTTGTGTATATTGGATTATCAGACAAAGCCCAATGGAATTTACAAATATTCTTTTGTGAAGCCCACCCAGACGGCATTGTATGTTGTATTTTTGTGCCATAAATAACAAAAAAATTTTGGATTATTTAATATTTTCTATAAAATTACTTTAAATTCTCAAAATAATATTTGAAATACAATATGAGGATGGTGGGGACAGGGCACCGGTTGTTCGTAATTCATAATATCATGGCCCTGGTATTTTTTAAAAAATTAAGCTCTGCGTATATAAACAAGAAACTTTTCATTTCAAAATTACCCCCCCCGTAAAAATATATGTATATACATACATACATATATATGTATATATATATATATATATATGCTTTTATAAATACAACCAAAGTGATTCAGATATTACCATACAATAAACCAATGAAACCAGTATTTTTACAATCATCCTATTAAAATCATTTGAAGTTTGAAGTAATATAGAAGGCATATTACCAAAATTGTAAAAGGTAAATGGATAAATGGACAGTAGAAGGCTTTTTTATTAAACTACTTCATCAAGGGTGCATGGTTTAATATATATAACCATAAAAACCACTGCAGTTTACTACGATATTTTCTGATTTCTATCATGCTTACAAATTATTGATATGCATATACTAATTGATTATTATTATTATTATTATTATTATTATTATTATTATTATTATGTATTTATTATACTTTTAAAATTGCACTTTATATTGATATTTGTCACATCCAGTTTTTTTTTCTTCCAGTGTATGAATACATTGATACATTTTTTACATATTTAGAAATTATATCTTAATTTTTTCATATTTTTTTAATTATTCAATAATATTTTATTTAGTTTATTGGATATAATTTATTTATTGTTTTGTTATCTACGATTGTCTATGCGATTTAAGATAAACGATTACCTCTAGCGTTTTCTATTCAATTTTTCACACATTTTATTATTATTATTATTATTATTATTATTTACTTTTTTTAGCTTTAGACTGCACTTAATAACTGTTATTTTCTATCAACCTAATATTTCAAAACAATTTTCCTATATTTTTATTTTTTGCACGATTCAATAATTAACGACCGAATCATGCAACATAATACTCCTTTTTTATATATACACTCCGCAGTAACTGTGAGAAGTTTCGTGACAAAGTGCCATAACTGTTAATATAATTGTATTACATCAATTAAAACTGCTCTGAATTCTGATGATGGGTGGAAAAGTTTTTGAAATTTAATGTCGAATCATTTGTGGTCGTTTTGTGTGCTTCCGTCTGTAAAAACCGGAAGGTGTCATTAAATTATGGTCTTTAAATTAAACTTGCTGTTTGAATGGCAGTTACCGGAGGTAATTACGAGTGTATGAAAACGTTATATTAGTCATTATTTTGTAAAAACAAGATACTGGGAGTTTCTAATGTAAATAATTAGTCTGTGCACTATCTTTATTTGTGGTGGAATAGAATAATGTTCATTTTTGCTAAGATAAGGTTATTAATGGCAAGTGAAAAATCTTATTCTATTTAAGGGATCTTAAGAGTCTTACATTTTACCTGGTGAGGCAATTTAGCAACATGTCACATTTAATTTTTTTTTTTCTCAGCCTCTATGAAACATAAATGCATAACATATTTAATATAGGTAACTTAATTTCTCTTCTATTTAAAATATTTTTTTTTTTTTTATATTCTACATTGAAATTTTATTTCTTTCTTTCTTTTTTATGTTTAATTTTGGTATAAGATTTAAAATTGTTTTTTGACTGCGCGCAACATTTCTCAAAAACTAATAAATCAATTTACATCAAACTCGGTAAATATCTCCATTTTAAGTTAAAGAATAACTTATACATCAAATTTAATATTATAATTGCATTGATTATTTAAAATTGGCAATTTTTCAATTAAAAAAAAAGTTTTTTTTATTTTATTTTGTAATTAAAATTTTAAATAAATAAATAAATAAATAGTTTTCAAATAAGTATACGCTCAAGATATATCAGTATTATATCATTAGCAATATTTTGGAAGGCTCTTGAACCAATAGTTTTGCTACAATCTTGTGCGCAGTAGATGCAAATCAAAAAAATATTTTAACTTTTTTGCCAAAACTAAGCATTAAAAAAAAATTCAATGTAGAATATTAAAAAATTATTTTAAATAGAAGGTACATTAAGTTTTCTATACTAAAAATACTTTGCATTTGCGTTTTATAGGTATACTGAAAAAAAAATTCAATGTGACATGTTGCTAAATATCACTGTAAAGGTCTGCACGGGCCGATATAAAAATTTTCGGGCCTACCGGCCCGTTTTGAAGATTTAAACATAAACGATAAAATATAAACCTATTTTCAAGGAAAATGGTTTTAACGAGAATAAATATAAATATGCGTCACGAGCCATACTAGTTTGACAGCATCAATATAAAAATGTAACTTGTGCAGTGTAGAGATCGGCATCGGACAGTTACATCGTGTGTAACCCGTTTTAATATTTTTTAAACTGACTCGTGCAGGGCCAAGATTAAAATTAGAGATCAAGGCATTATTTTTCTACATATAGACTTGCCGGACCGAAAGAAGACTTAATTGTTCTCAAGATCTCTAGGGCAGACAACATAATTTGTAAAATTATGAACAGCGATAAAGAACTTATGTTAGCTTAATCTTTGGATATATACTTCTTGATGGTTTTTAAATTAATTTTTCAATAACACGAAAGTTTGACACATTTTTACATTAATTTTTAATTGTAAAAATATAAAAGTGGTAAGCCTGACTATTGACGGGATTTGGAATCGAATAGCGTTTTTCATTTTTGGTAAATAAAATACTTGTATAACCTTGTCGAGATACAATAGTTTCTCAAATGGTTGCAGGTTTTTCTCCCTTCCCATGCTATCGCTTCCGGAAATTCTATTCAATATTTTATTTGCTTGCAGTGTTCTTAAATTGCTTGTATCAAAAAATGGATAACGTCATTCGATTATATAGTTTCTGAATAAAGACACCTGCTAATCTTATGCATTTCTGAGAAAAAAATGAATTTAGAAATGTATCAGAAAGGAGCTTCTTTCAATTAACGTATGAATTTGGATTTAAAATCTTTAATAAAATGATATAGAAATATTTTTATAAATCTTCTTTTATTCAACAGCTTCAAGAGTTACGATGTTTTTAAAATTTCTTTTTTTTTTTTTTTTTCTTATATTCTAAGCCATATTAATTTTTTAATGAATCTTTATTTGAATGTTGAAAGTCTAAGAATCTTAGTGACAGGGATGGGAATTTTCCGCTTTTTGGCGGATTTCCGCTTTTTTGTTATTTTAAGAAACTCCGCGAATTTCCGCTTTTTTGTTATTTTGATATGTTTCAGATTTTTCACCCCAAAAATTTCGCTTTTTTCCGCGGATTTCAGAAATATGCAACAGGGATGCCGCGGACACGCTATAGCGCGTAAAATACACAAAATATCGGCGACGGGACGCTAAAAAATGGAGCTTACGCGTCCCGCGGGATGCGTAATTTTCATCAAAGAATCGCAAAAAAGGCAAATTTCGTTAAAAAATCGCGAAATAACGAATAATTTCCGGCAAATTTCGTCAAAAAAATCGCGAAAAAATGGCTAACTTTGTTACAAAATCCCGAAAAAAAGTCGGATTTCCTCGAAAAAATGACAAGTTTTGTCCAAAAAGCGTGATAAAACGGAAAATTTTGTCGAAACATTCGCGAAAAACGATAAATTTTATCAAAAAACGGTAATTTTCTTTAAAAGATGCGAAAAAATAGAACATTTCGTCAAAAGATCGCGAAAAACGGTACATTTCGTCAACGAATTGCGAAAAAGGAAATTTCACTAAAAAAATCGTGAAATAACGAATAATTTCCCGCAAATTTCGTCAAAAGATTTGCGAAAAAATGGCTAATTTTGTTATAAAATCACGAAAAAAAGGTAGATTTCCTCAAAATCGCAATTTTTCGCGATTGAAACGACAAATTTCGTCCAAAAATCGCGATAAAACTGCAAATTTTGTCAAAAGATTCGCAAAAAACTACAATTTTCATGAAAAAATCGTGATAAAACGGTAACTTTTGTCAAAATATCGCGAAAAACAGGCACATTTCGTCAAAAGATCGCGAAAAGCCATCACATTTCGCCAAAAAATCGCGAACAAACGGCAAATTTCACCAAAAGATCGCGAAAAAACGGCAAATTTTGTCGAAAAATCGCATTAAAACGCAATTTTCGTCAAAGGGACAAGAAAAGAAAATTAATGCCTGGTGGATAGAATTTTTCTGTTCCAAAAACTCTCCTGCATCCAAATTATTCTTTTTGCTGCTCCCAAAACAGATTTTCCTGCTTCACAATCTTTTTTTGATTGTTCCAAATCTTTCTCAGTGAATGTAACTTCTGAATTCTGATAACACCTATTCATTAAACAAAAAGTATCCCCTTACTTGTGGTGCAATTTTTCATTCGCGCGTGTGATCAAAATGTGGTGCAATTTTTCGTTCACGCGTATTTTCAGTCTTTTTGCTTTTTTGCAGTTCCCATCCCTGTAGTAATCATTAATGTTACTAGTGTGTATTTCCTGTCAAATATACTGTAAAATCATTCCATAAATATGTATGCAGTACTCTTTAAAAAAAATCTTAATTATATGATAAAAATCTGAACTATTTAGAAATAATAGAAATTGTAACGAACCAAAACGGGCCGGGCCTAAAATATAAAAAGTTGAACGGGCCGGGCCGAAAAAATTTTCCTACGGGCCGGGCCCGGGCCTGGAAATTCCGGCCCGTGCAGACCTCTACTACCAGGTAAAAAATAAGTCTCCTGAGATTAAAGGATCCCAGGAGTCTTACTTTTTACTTCTAATATTAAAAGCTGGATAAGAGCTATAATCTACTAATTAATGCGAACTCAATATATTAGCTAATTAATTAAAAGTTTTATAAAACTTTTAGAT
The DNA here is from genome assembly GCA_964019185.1 of Maratus speculifer. Classification (NCBI taxonomy): domain Eukaryota; kingdom Metazoa; phylum Arthropoda; class Arachnida; order Araneae; family Salticidae; genus Maratus; species Maratus speculifer. The sequence goes on from OZ025291.1 coordinate 135,745,973, forward strand.
ATTCCATTGTCTTGCAATGCAAAAAGTACTCGGATTTTTCAATAAAAGTAATAACAGTTTTAATGTACCCTATCGCTTTTCATAACAAATTAGAGGAATGTTCTTTTTTCAGTGTGATTTTCTCATTAATGACAAGTAAATTAAAAAATAATAACACTGTTTAATTAAATGCTATCATAAAACACACAACCTGTTCTTGAAATGACAATTATTGGAAATAATTACGATTGTAAAGAACATCACATTGGTCTAATTATTTTTTAATTCAAAATACTAGAATTAATATAGATAATTAGTTTTGTATGCGCATTATCTTTATTCATGATAAAACAGAGCAGGCCTGTCCAACCTTTTAGTAATCAGGGGCGCATCTCAGCTCTAGGTCTTTAATGAAGGGACAATACACGGCAATATTTTCTCACAGTATTAATGTATTTCACACGAATGTGTTATAAAATCCACACAGTATACGAAAAGACAAAAAGCGCCCTACGATTAGTTAATAATTAATTTTCAGAAAAAACAGAAATGATAATAAATTTTCAAATCATAGACTTTTCTATGAGAGGTCTCTCTCAGAAATGTTTGTAGGTGAAGACGTCAAAAACTTTAACCACGCCTATAATAATAACAAAGAAACATGGAGATCAGATACATTGCTTGGATTTTTTAGAATGTGAAATAAGTTTTGACTTATTCTGGAGACGCCAATTCAGCTTTATAAAAAGTTCAAAAACAAAAACCATCATATAATAACCAATCTATGAGTGGTTTTAGAAACAGATCCTGGAAGCGTTTTCGCAGATAAAAATCATTCAGCACTATTTTGGGGATTTTCCCAAACAAATTCCAAAAGAGTACATGTCACTTCAATTGCGAAAGGAGGTGAAAAACGATTCTTCTAATGTTACTTATTAAAATTTAAACAGTTATAACAATAGATTTTGTAAAAATCACCATAAAATAAAAAAACAAAGCAGGACGCGTTTCGAGCTAAAACAATACAGCTCATCATCAGCTGAAGGAGACACGTATTAAGATGAACTTTGTTCATCAAAGATGAGTTCATCTTTGAAGAAAACTTCAAAGGATGCCATGACGTCCACGGGCGCAGCGTTGGGGAGTCCTGTAATAGAGTAATGCTCATGTTTTCTCCAACAGGGTCATTATTATTTTTTAAAAAATTAATAGTTTAATTAAAAGCTTCAAAAGAGCATTATTGTTATTATTGAAAACCGAACACGATAAACAGACATTTGTATGTCCTAAGTGCTGCTGGATTTTTGATGTCAGATGTAATAATCATTTAATATTTTATTCTTCATGTCAGAAGTATAAAATTTTAAATGACTATTACTTCCTTCCGATAGCGCAATTAATCGTAAGAAGGAAAAATATATAAATTTCTAGGGCCGTATATTTTCTATCTTTGAGATTAAAGAATTTATGAGCCATTATTTTATCTTATTTTATAGTTTTGTTTGCATGGTGTTTTTTTTACCCAACATAGGTGGATAATAACGCCAAATAGCATTGCTCAAGAAATCACGCCATTAAATTTTATGAATACATATCTGCTAAATTATTCTATTTTGTATACGTAGCCAATAAGTTGCTGTATAATATTCTATATATTTTTATCGAAATAAAATTTAAAACTAAGCCGTGAAAATTATTAGAACCTTGACGTGGCGTTAGTTTTTGTAAAAAGTGTCTATAATTTAATAAAGTTTTTAAAGTTTTTTACAATTTATGAATACACTCATGACTAATATGAGGCTGATGTATCGTAGCATTACATTACAAACATATAAATGTACAAGTAAACTCTGTTATATAAAGTCACTTGAATACAGCGATGAATTTAACATATCACTTCATCCTAAATTAGGAAGCATATTTTTCCTGGGTACTAAATTAAGTGATCATTAAGGAATGGATAAAGCTGTAGAAAAGGAGAAAATATGCGGGAACTGGTGATAATCAATTCGGACAACATATTTCTATAAGCTGCCATCTACTAATCGCAAGCCTCAAATTTTTGGTCGCCAGTATCTACATAAGTATACGACAAGGTTTATTCCAGTTTTGCACCTTGATTTAATCACTGTAAACAGGTGCAAATTCTGGAGTTATTAAAGTTAAATTCCTTTTTAATAGTTGAAAAAAAATTTGGAATTCAAGTTTTTTTTTTTTTTTTTTTTTTTTTTTAATTAGCATGTTTTAAAAAGTTATTTGACAGAATGGGCTGTGATTTTGAATTCGCATATTTAGAAAATTATAATAATCGAATTATGCTTAAAAAATTTCAAGGTTAGAATGCATTACATTTTTTTTTAGAATATCACTTTCATAATTTAAATGTGAAATTATTGATATAGCTGTTATTTTTTATTTTGAATGTATGAATATATTTGCATATATTTGCATATATACATTTAAAAATATTTGCATATAGTTCTCAATACGCGATTATTTATGTTTTTATGTTAAAACTATGGAAAATTTTCGAAATAATAATAACTTACGTTCATCCAGAAAAACATATTAATATAAAAATGAACTTCATATTGGATTTGATTTTATTTTCAAAAATAATTTAAAATAGTAAAGATTTTGTTCAAATATACCTCATTACAACAAATGAATCCACATGCGAAGGTAAAGATTTTATAATTTTTTTAACCGAAATGGTGAACACAATATATAAATTGAATACATGTATTTAAATGGAAATGATTTTGATAAATAAAAATAAAAATATGAATGATACTTACACATTTAAATATTGAAGAATTCCATAATTATACCATTTTTCTAATAGTTTTATTATAAACTGTAAAGAAAAAAAAAGGTGTAAATCTACCAAACTACTTTTTGTAAAAGCTTCAGAAACCTGCCTATTTATTAAGATTTTATAGGTACATTGTATCGAAAAAAAGATGATAAATCTACAATACCAGAAATGTAAAGTAGCAGAAATATGTATGCTTACTAAAATTTTATCATGATACGGAATAGTTTCATGAATTTTTGTTGCTGTTGTAGCAGTTGCATAAAAAGTTCTAAGCATCCCAGTTTCCTAAAAAATATTCTTAGTAACTTTACAGATTTTTTGTTTTGCAGTAAAAGTGTTATCTATTATAAATTCTTTCTTTTTCTTTCTTTTTTTTCTTTTTTTCTTTTTTTCCAGTATAATTAATACTAGTAAAATGTACATACACGTAAAAAAAACTGGTTTTTTTAAATAATTAATAATTAAATTGTTCTTATTGTTGTTAGTATTAAAGAGCGTGATCAGATCATTGCAATGATGATGGTGATAAATAGCTTTCTTTTATTTTAAACTCAGATTGTATGTATCAGCATTGAAAATAATACGCCAGATACTTCTATCAAGTAGACATATTGTAAGATTGTCTGATACAATATCTCTCTCTCTCTCTCTCTCTCTCTCTCTCTCTATATATATATATATATATATATATATATATATATATATATATTACGCTAACGTATGTGGCACAAAAATCACGATTATTTATTAATTGTTTAATGGCAACGCCCAAATGAAGCGCATTTAGGCCGTGGTAAATTGGGTTTATTTACATTTTGTTCTTTTGCTGAATTGTGGAGCTTCAAAATATCGTTATTTATTATTATTATTATTATTATTATTATTCTATTAGCTTAAAAAATAAATAAAAATCATGAATTTTAAACATTTCAGTTTCAAATTTAAAGTTATGTTATTATAGATGAAATGAGTGAAAGGATCATATTATTAAATATATTTTAAGTGAAAATAATAAAATACAAAAAAAAAAAAAAAAAAAAAAAAAAAAAAAAAAAAAAATGCGACGGATACAACATTTGGCGATGCGCCAAGTTAGCATAAAAATACTGAGTGCTTGATTTATCGGCACAGATGTTATATATGCACCACATTGGTGCGATTTTTTTTCTTCTGATGCCAATTTGGTGAAAACTTCGTTTCCGATATCAATTACATACATACTTTTTAACTCTTTTCTATTATTTTAAAAAGAAAATAATAATAAATAAAGAAAAGTTTAATTAATAATTATAAAACTAAACAATTTATATCATTTTAAAAAAGAAAATAAAAGTAAATAAACTGTTTATTAAAGAATAAATAACAGTTGCCAGGTTATATCATGTGAGGCATATATTTCCCTTTTTGTTGCAATTGCGCCAATGTGGAGCGTATATGACATCTGCAATTCTTCTAATTTAGCAAGAAATTGAGCAATTGAAATAAATTATGAATAAAAGCAATGTGATTTAATGCTTAGTATGCATTTATAAGGGAGACCAAACTGGTCGCCAAGGGCAGCTAGTCTAATTAAAATCTACCAAACATTTTTAGATGATGATCCATATGTCTACGCTTCCTCAAAATTTTCTCCCCTTCCTTTCATAATTCTATTTACATGTTTACTTTGGAGCCCATAAACCTTTTTCCCAAATATAATCTCCTGCCAGTAAACATTATTCAAAAATAAAAATTGACAAAAATTCACTTAACGCACTCCGGTTTAATTTTTCCTATGGTAACTCGCTACCGAAAATTAAATCACTTCCCCTTTTCACTTATTATTTGATTAATGACATCAAGGATCATCGAAAAAAAAAATTACCGGAAGCTTATCCACAGGATATGTAATGGGGGTGTCATTGTGGAATAATCATTGTCTCCCCTGGGGGTCAAAGGGAAAGTACATAATTCTCCCCTCCCCCTCCCCATTTTCTATGCAACTTTCTCTGTCCTCACGAATAGGGGTCATAGAATACGCACAACATCGGGGTAATTATAAAAATCACGTTACAAATGGGAGGTAAAATGAGTTTGAGTAGAGATTTTTTTTTTCATGTTTTTATTAATAGAGCGGTAAGGGAGGTAGGGGAGGGGGGTTGCGTGATAGAGGGAGATTGTCACATAGCAAATTGATTCGCTCCTGCAGAGATGTCACGTATGGTATTGAGGATAAAGATGGGAAAGTTTGTATTTTTAGATGCACCGTATCAATTGGTTATATTATTTGTATGAGAATCAGATTTGTGCGATAAATATGAAGGGTTCTATTGAATTTTTCTTATTCTTCTTTTAGATTAAATAATTGGTACATTATTCTATAAATGGGATTGAATTACGGATACAAAACTAACAAAGAAAGAATACGTGATAAATTACTATTATTATGTTTTTTATTTAATTTTTTTCATTTATTTGTCCTATAATGAAAATATATAAAAAGCAAGTGATGTACAGATTATGTGATCGGAGTAATATATAAATATAAATTGTCATAATATAGATTAATATTTACAATTTCATATCAAGTTTTAAATTTTTAAAAAGAAAAGAAATGAATTACATTTTTATTTTATTTTCCATCTTAATCAAAGATACTAAGAATTAAAAAATAATGGTTTCTAATTGCTTCATTAAGTTTACGCAGTTTTTTCATATTGCATTTTCTTTGGACTTTTATGTTATTTTTAAGTGTAATTTTTATGTAATCCAATGATTTCCTTCCATTTTTTATTTGTTTGTTTATTTATGTTTAGTTAAAAATGGAAGATTAATATTTTCAACTTTAATTATTTGAAAATTTTATAAGTGAATTTAAGGAATAATTATAAAAATACTGATATAATTATTTATTTAAGTAAAGAGAATACTGGGTATAATTATATGGTAAATATGCAAGTTTTAAGATCCATTTCCTCGGAAACTACCCGACAGATTTTGATGAAATTTTGAATCCATACTCACTAGATTTTGCGCAAGTAGTTTTTTCCCTATGACTAAAACTTTTTTTTTTTTTTTTTTTTTTTTTTTTTAACAATGGCAATTTTTCTGAAACTAATTAAGTGCTTTTTTTTTCCTTAAATGTTTGATACATAATATCTTATATTTCTCCTCTAACACCAAAAAAGTTTTTATCGAAATCGTTCGTGTACTTTTAGGAATTAATGGGGTTTTAATATGATAAATGCAAGTTTTCGAAGAGTTAAAAACTAGCACACTTCTAACTTGAGTAAAGTTCTTTCACATCTTTTTCAAATACATGAATCAAAGTATATATAAACACTTGGACAAAATTTAGTTACATATAATACATGAGTATATAATGTTAGAATAAAACTAATTTGAGTAGGCATAAAGTCTTAGTTGTATTTTCCGTTAAGTAATTTTTAAAAAAATATATTAATTGCAATACATGGGGGGGGGGGGGTTAAAATAAAATAGCATAATGTGTACAATCAAAAATTTTTCAAGAGCTACAGTAAAATTACATGATTTTTTATTACTACATTTTTTCTTTTAACTTACAGTTCTGTTTTTATGAGGCAGTCAAATAGTGTTACTCATTTTTTACTTATTTCCTGTTGAAATAGAATTTTTGAAATTTGGAATACATATGTATTCCTGAAGACAATACATGAAATGGATATTGATTTATAGGGAGGACAATAAATTTAAAACGTTAAAAAAACATCCATATCGGTTAAATCAATTTTTAAAAAATTCTTGAAACTTGAGATGCATGTATAATTAAAATTAGTAAAAACATGTTCCGGATTTTTTTAAAATTCGACCCCTAAGAGGCGTTTTCCCCTTAGCGCCTAGTTACTTAATTTTAATTTGATTTCCTATGGAGAAATCAGTATCAGCTTCAACAGTGTTTTTTTCTTGAAAAGTACTAAAGGCATGATTACCACAATAGTGCGGAATTTGACCTCAAATATAATTTGCCATATATGAAACCAACTTGGGAATATCTGGCTAATTTTCGGAAATTCTTGTTTAAATAAATTAATCTATTTTTGTAATTTTAAATGAAAACATATTTTTTACATTTAGATTTATAATAATAATAATTATTACTCCTGTTCCTTCATTTCATCAAGATCCTATTTCTTCAGCAATATTGAATTATTTATTAAATTAAGTAAGGTTATATACATTAAATTATCTAAGGTTGTCTCTCACTTTAGAAAATCTTTATAGTCTGACTACTTTATTGTCTAACAGAAACTTTACCTTTGTCTAAAATATTCTAGCTTTGTAAACAATTTTAATGTAATTATAGTCTTTTTGAGAAAAAATATAAGTTTGCTGTAATTAAAAAAACTTTAAATGCAACATAATAAATAAATAAATAAATAAATAAATAAATAAATAAACAGATATCAGATACAATGAAGAAGAGAGGGCGGGGGGGGGGGGCTTATTTAAAATCGAAAATATTTTTTTCCAAAATACTTAGATCAATGTATATAATTTTCTTTTAAAAAATAAAGATGCAATATTTATCAAATCGATAACAAGATTCTAATAGTAACATTTAATTGATAGCTCTAAATAGTAACCAAAGATGTATATATGTCTTATTTATTATTTCTCGAATAAACATTACGCTAAAAAGTAACTGCATTTAATAAAATTTAATTGATTCCAAGGTTAGCTTTATTAAACCATGTTCTATCCAAATTTTATTATTTAAGTTTTCCGAATAAGTAAATATCCAGTTTAAATTACACGACTACTTACTACTTTGAATGCTGTACTGCTGAAACACCATTTCTTATTTCTATTTTTTCAACATTGTCGAAAAACTTTATGAGATGTTTCAGCAATATTGCAAATACTTTGAAAGATTTGGAATTATCATTAATTTTTCATTAAAAACTGGGTTTTACTCACGGTTTATTCACGTAAAATATAATTTTTCCGATTCAAAAGCCAAATTTTGCAGGTAATTGTTACATATTTTTGTTTCAGTTATTTAACTAATAGCGAAACTCCCATAAAAATCCGCTCAATAAAACTAAAAGAAAAAAAATATAAACAGGTTGAATTAATTATAGAACTTTCTTCCATAGCTATCTGAGCAACGTAGAGCTTTGTTTTATAAGCTAAACTTTTCCGAAATAACCTGACTGATAGTTCAAACAAATTTTAAATTGTTTAGTATTAAAATTCTAGAAATATAGAATGAATCGAAAATTATGTAAACAGTACAACGTATTTACCTTTAATGAAGTTAAATTGTTTTCATTCATTATCAAGATTTTGTTCGCTTGCTAAGTAGCATACTTTTGCAATCAAGACTTTTTTTTTTTTTTTTTTTTTTTTTTTTTTTTTTTTTTTTTAATAGTCTGTGGTATAGCTTTTTTCTGAAGATTATAAATAACTGATTTTTTGAATAGAATTCCTTAAGCTTTTTGAACTTTTCAGACTAGTTTAGACTAAAAAAGTGTTCATTTAAAAATGCATATAATTATTTTAATAGCAGATATTGTAATCATTTTATTGCTATAAATGTCTAAATTATCATAATCTGTTATCAATTTTAACATTTCATTTATGCTTGTTTGCTGACATCAATACTTTTATAACTGTAAAACAACATTTATTGGGAAAGGACATAATTTTAAAGTTTATTAATTCGGATATAAAACAGACTATTTTAGCGTAAAGTGGATCAATTTTCAGTAGTTTTTTATTAAACTACTCTGTGTATTTTTATAGATTGACACGTAAGACCTCTTACTAATAGGACAATTAACATGTATATTGTCCGGTTGAATTATAGGAATTTACTATAATTTCGAACATTTTTGTTACATTCGTTTGCCAGCAGTAGTTCCCTTTCGGCCAAGAAACAACATTTACAGGCCTCGATTAGCTGGGATTTAATAGTTTTGAAATTATCATTAATTTTGCAATCGAAGTATATCCATTAAATTTGATTCGTTATCAATGGTTCCCAAAAATTTATGCATCGCGTAACCCTCGAAGAATTGTATGGGGCTGGTACATCCTTCCCCCCCCCCTCCCTGCCCACAATCACTTTCCAAACGTTAGAGCCGTGAATAGAATATAAAAATAAAAAATAGCAGATATTTCCAATGTAAAATTGTGCGTCTTTGATTATTTTTTTTTTCTTAAAAAAAAATTCATTATTTTTGTTATAAACGCAACAGTTTCCGTAATAGTATCAGCTTTTATAAATGGATTCATACTAAAATCTTGCAAGCGTTTTATTGATTGTGATTAATTATATTAATGATTCAACTCATATATATTTTATACAATTAAATCATAGTGATATCTTATCATTTTTTAAATTTTATAAGTTTCAAAATAATTATAGTTTTACTATAAAAACATTTCTTAAAACCAAATAAGTGTTAAAGGGGATTTATATAGAATTAATAAAGCAGGGTGTTCAAAACAAGTTTAAAATCGGAAATTATTGTTTATTAGTAATATTACTTACCTTATTTAATCCGTAATTTGGCTTTGAAAAAAATAGACTATTATCATTCAGAAATGCTGATACTCAAATTTTTAAAAAAGTAGAAATTGTGATGAACTTCTATAGATTTTTTTACACATTAATGTGCAGTCTGGTAATTAAAAGACTATTTGCTAATACATTTTCCGCAAATCATGGAGGAGGGGGGGGGGGATCCATCGATTGGTAATAACATCTACTCAAATATTAAAATATTACTTAAATTATCAATTACTTAGCTTTACGTATTAATTAAATATTTTTTTTAATTTAAATTGTATTTTGTGCTTCGTACACATATAGAAATTGCAATATATTGCAATATATATATTTTTTAATGCTAACACCTAATTTTGACATAATTTTTTAATTAACCGGTAAATTTTACTTCCAGACATCACTCGGTCAAGTACAACATTTTAGAAAAGTAACATAGGTGTGCAAATTTTTAAACTCCTAATTCTAATTTCTTTTTTAATTTTGTAATACATCAGATCGCAAAGCTAGTATTTTTTTAAGCATTACTCAAAAATGACTTATTTGAATAAGTTGCTATTTTGTAAATGCATAATTAAAACTTTTAAAAATCGATTTCTGTTAAAATTTCGAACTCGAAAACTACTTGATTGAATAAGCAGCCACCTTGGAATGGCACAGTTTAAGATTTTAGAAATTTTTCTTGTTAAAATTTTTGTAAGTTAAAGTGCATGTTTTTTCAAATATTTGTTACAATATATAAAGGTGTACAGTATATATAGTGAATCTGGTTTTGTGACTATGTTTGTCTGTATGTGACATAAATTTTGTGGATGGTCCATCTCAAAAACTAATGCACGGAATGTAATAAAATTTATATTCAAGTAGTCTCTAATTTAAATTGATGCTGATTAGATTTTGGTGTAAATCTCTCTACAGATGGCGCTGCTATGTTGCTTTTTTTTCACAATTTCCGCAATAGCTCTATCTCAAGAATTAATGCATGGATTTTCATCAAACTTTAGATTCAGTAAATCCGAGATATGAAATAGTTCTGTTTAAATTTTGGTGTCGGTCACCCGACAGGTGGTACTGCTATGCTGAAATTTTGCCCATACCTACAATAGCTCTATCTCAAGAACTAATGCACGAATTTTTATCAAATTTCAGTTTCAGGTATAACTTGATAAATATTATTTCTGCATATGTTTTGGTATAAATCGTCCAACAGATGGCGCTTTTATGTTGCATTTTTCTCGATAACTGCCATAGTCTTATTTTAAGAACTAATGCGTGGAATTCCATGCCTTTAGAATCCTCACAATGAGCATAGATTGTCATTTAATTCTGGCAATGTGGTAGCGAATTTTGAAGTATGAACAACATGCATGAGGTAGAAGAAAGTTTTGGGATTGTCACATCCGACAAGTTATGTATTATAATCTGATAATTTTCATGCTGTTTGTTTGTTGGCACTAACCTCTTTCTAACCAAGAAACAGTTTATAGGCGCAGATTAGACAAGCTTTAGAACTATAAATATCATAATGGAACATTTAGGAACATTTCATGTCAATTTGTAGTACAAGATAATTATTTAGAATCAAACTTTTATGGACATTATAATGAATTACTCAGCATAAAATTATTATAATAAATGTATAAATGTCCATCCAACTTACAGATTTTTTTATATAGTAAAATTATTTAAATTTGTTATGAATCAAAGCAATATAATCCTGCGCATTTTTTGACAGGAATACTTTTATGACTAGTAAATAACATATACAGACAAAGAATAGACATAGTTCTACAAATTTCTGATTTAAAATTACTTCTACAGTAGGAAAGATTCATATAAACATGATTAACTTCGCAATTTTTTGTTAGAAAAATGGTATGAATACTTTAATAGATTAATGCAGGGAAACCCGTGCAAACGAAACCTGCCTATAACAAAATATTTTATTAATGGAAAAATGTTTTATGGCACCAACAGGAAATATATCATACAAGTATTCAAGAAATATTTTTTTTTCAACCCTCAACAGCTTGAAATTTACCAATACATTTTCAGACTTATTTTTAAATGTAAAGACATTAAATTGGCTGAAGTGATTTTTGAAGCGATGTATAAGATGCCATATGATTTCATTTTTCGATCCATTCATAAGGATTTTATTTATAAACAATTACTTTCTCAGTAGGATCCTTTTTTCGTTCCCAGATCTCCCTCTTTGAAAAAATCGGTTCAAAGCAACATCTTTGACAGCATTTTTTGCTATATATTCTGTTTTTATTAAAAAAATCAACAAGCATGGTACCTTATATTGTTTTTGAATAAGAGAACCTGACAATTAAATGCGTTTGAGAACAAAAATGAATTTAAAAATAAACAGCTTGGATTGGAATGCACCCTTAAGGTGAAAAAGTATCTAAAAGAAAAATTTTCTCCAGTCTCTAGCAATTTCGTTTCACAGGTATTATATGTTTCGTTTCACTGTATAAAGGAAATTATATTACTGCCAAATTTTACAAACATATTTATTATTTTACATTAGATATACTATCCATCCTTAAGATTATTATACATCATTAAGTTCTCATAATGCGCGTTTATCGGCAGCTCCAATTTTTATCACCAAGAAATAACATTTATAGGCACATATTAGCATTAAAGTTCCTAAATAAAAATATATTTCTCCAGTTTTATGCAAACTTTATCAATTTAACAGTAATTTCATATAAAAATGTTATGAATGTTTTAATTATTTAACGTTTGTAAAATCCTATAAATAGCGCAGCTTATTGAGAATATTGCTATGTTAAATTATTTTTATTTGGAATAAACTTGGACATCCTAGTGCTGTGTGTTTTCTTGTAGCAATACATTTATGACCAAGAAACAACATTTACAGGTAATGAAGAACCATAATTTTATAACTTTAAAAATTTAACTGGAGCAGAATCATTTCACATAAAATTAAATGACATCACAGAAGGTTTATAGAAAAACTTTATTCATACTTTAATAGATTAATACATGTAAAATTATAATAGCAGAAAGATTTTAAAAATATTTTTAATCCTGTTAAATTATCATTATTTTATCAATCTTATACGCTATATATATGTAAAAAAAATCTGTAAAGTTAATAAAAGTTTTCTGGGAAACTGGGATTTCTAGAAAATTTTTATGTGCAACAGCATAAATTTCTGTAACAGATAAAGATTTGCACTGAAAATTAAAAAAAAAAAAAAAAATCTGTAAGATTACTAAGAATGTTTTAGGAAACTGGAATTCCTAGAATTTTTTATGTAACTGCAACCCAGGTTACAGATAAAATTTTAACGATATAACTGTAAATTTAATAAAATCGTTTGTAAAATCGCAGATTTTTTGTAGTTTTACAAAAGTTAGTTTTGTAGATTTAAAAATTTTTTTGAACAGTGAGGAGATAAAATGTTAGTAAGCATAAAGATTTTGTTAACCTTTACATCTGTAGAATTACAGATCTTCTTTTACAGTGTAGTTCTAGTACTATCCGTTTGTCGCTAGCAACACCTATGTGTCCAAGAAACAACATTTACATTCAAAAATTAGCCTTAAATGTGTATTCGAAAAAAACGCTTTTCCACCTTCAACAGCTCGGAATTTTCTGATACAATTTCAGACACAGTTTTAAAAATAGAAACATGAAACTTGCTGAGGGGATTTTTGAAGAGACGTATAATATGCCGTGTGATGTCTTTTTACGCTCAATTCATTAGAATTTGATTTACAAACAATTATCTCCTCAGTGTGACTCTTTTTTCCGTTCCCAGATCTTCCGTTTCGGAAAAATCGGTTCTAAATGCCGTTTTTGATTGCTTTTTTTTTTTTTTTCAATATTTTTTGCATTTATCAAAGAATGAACAATCACGACACCTTGTGTACTTTCTAAATAAGAGAATTCGCCAGTTTGATACATTTGAGAGCAAAAATGTAATTTAAAAATAAATCGGAAAATAAGCAGTTTGAATCGAAATACACCTTTAAGGGGGCTGGTTACCTTTTCAGCAATAGTGTTTATTTTTATAATTAGGGTTCAAATGATGAACTCAAAGCATTTCAATGTTCAACTAAAAGTGCATTTAAAAAAATAACTGTTTAGTTAAATTTTAAAAAAATTTATAAAAATTTGAATTTTTAAAAAATTTTCCTACTTTTTTAAAATGTATACTTTTTCCCAATTTATATTTTTTAAGATATTCAAATGTATATTACACAGGACTGCTCAAGGATTTTAGATACATCTAATATTATATTTAATGTAACTTTTTCACTGATACATGTAGTGTAAAAAGATGAAATCTAACATATCTTCATTACTTTTACTTTAATTATTTTTTTAATAACATCTGGAGGCTATTTCAGTGAGCAGATTTATCATATATATAAAAATAAACGTGTACAAAAAGTTCAAATCTCTATCTCAAATACAAAAAAAAAAAAAAAAAAAAAAAAACTTGGTATTTTTAAAACATGAAAGTGAAGAAAATATGAATATGGAGAAAAGTTTAAAGTTTTCATTTGTGTAAACAATTGCATTAAGTGTTAGGACAAAATTTGCGATATCTCGTGATATAATTGCCTTATAGAAAAAAAAAAAGAGATGTCAAGTGGTTAAACAGGTTTTATTTAATATTAAAATAGCGAAATCGATTTTTTTTCTTTTTTGTTAAATTTTTTGAGATAATCTATCCTTTTAAATCCGAAATAGTAAATAAGATACATTATATCATACAAACTTCATCAACTTTACAATATTTTCATATAAAAATATTATAAATATTTTAAATACTTAATATGTGTAAAATCGCATTTCAACATTATCACAAATTGTTGATACTATTAAATGCCATAATTTTCGGAATGATAAATAATTTTGCAGTAAGAAAATTTCATGTAATCTTCCTCAACATGATAATAGATTCGTATTTAAAAAATATAAATATTTTAATCATTATGCATAAAACTACATTAGTAGCGAAATTTACAGATATTTTTAATCAAAGAAAAAAAATTTCTTGGTTTTATATTTTTCTCAATAATACGTAATATTTTAGTACAAAACTGCAATGTAACTTTGTTAAATTTTATAGAGTCTCGTAAGTAACTGTAACAAATGCTTTATTGATTACTATGTGTAAAATTATATTAGTAAGCATTTTTTTAGCCCAAGATTTTTTTTTTATCTTTACATTACATTAATTTGGTATAAATTCAAATATTTCAATATTGTTTATTTTCTAACAGCAACTTTTTGTGACCCCCCCCCCCCCCAAAAAAAAAAAAAAAAAAAAAATACAGGGAAAAATTAACCGAAAACACTGAGATAATCTTACATTAAAAAACATTTCTGTGTATCAAAAATCAGTAAACTTTATTACAGTGTTGTACCAAAATGGTGTGAATATTTTAGTGCAGTAACAGATGAAAATTTTTAGTAATATTAAAAAATTAAAATATTTTTGATTAGGTTAAGTTATTTTAATTGTTTATGAATCAGATAATTCTAATATTGTGCGCGCAATATTTTTAATATTAAAAAACAACATTTACATTCCAAAAAACTTATATAAGGATTGAAAAACTTGAAATAATCATGTTGGAAATTTATTACAGTCAGTTATTTTTGATATGATCTATTATCTACCACTATTTTTTCTACATTAAAATTTGTCACAAAGATTATTATTTGAAAATAATGGTTGACAAAATAATAATAACGACAATTCTCCTGTGTCTTCTTTAAATGTCCATTAAGTTCGTTTGCTTACAGCAATACATTTGTGATCAAAAAACAATATTTACAGGGGAAATTTTGAAATGAAGCAAACTGCATGTATTTTTCAGGTACTTGTTCTTAGATTATTCTTTCTATGATTGCATCAAAATAATTATACTAAGTTTGCATTAAAATATTTTCAAAATATTCAATTAAAAACTTGGAGGTGTCAAGGCTTTTCTTTTATTTATTTAGATTATTTTATTGATTTATCTTTGTTTTTATCTTCGTTACTCATGAATTTTAGTCATATTTATTTATTTATCTTAAATAGATTTTACTTTTAGTAGATTATTTATACTGATCAAAATAATTTCTTAAATAAATTTTAATATTTTTTTCCAATTCTTACAAAAGTAAAGAAATAATTTTGTCTAAATTTTTAATAAACATAAATATCCAAATAGAATATTAAAAACTTTTTAATAGCTATTCCTTTTTAGAGTACGAGTATTGAAATTTAGAAAAACCAAGTATTATTATTATTATTTCCAATTTAATGTAGAATACATATACCATGGCATTAAACATTTGTATTTAATACAATAGAATATCAATGATTCATTTTCAAAATATACATGCATAGAAAAATATTTAAAAAATGAATTTTTTACCTTTATAATGAACTGTCACACGTTGGTTTCATAGGAACTGAATAAACAACCGCAGAATAATGTAGAAATCGATGTCTATTGTATAACTATCGACGTTTTGCTTTGGAAAAACACAACTCAACAACATAAAAATGTGACTTTTTGCAAATTATACAATGCTTTAAAAAAAAAAGAGTGTCCGGCCAAAAGCGCTTACTATTGTGCCGCAAAGTCTGTCCATCCAGTGAATCTTTTAGTAAGTGGGTGTATCCAAACTTCATCGGATGGTGACGTCATCAAATCGGGGATTCAGTATTGGATATTTAATAGTGGGTGGGGATGCCTATGATCCATCCAGATTCTTTAGCGAAAGTGAAATTTCATTGAATTTGAGAAGCTTTCATTGCCTTTTGAGGTAAATTAGCCAATAAAACGCCGTAAATTGGCTTTGGATTCCGGTTAATTACAAAACTGCTCAGCCATTTTTAATCCATTTTTGCCTTTTTAATTTTTAATTGCATGTATTTCAAAGCAAAGCCTTTCTAAAAGTAAGAAAAAATAAAAAATAAAAATGTTTTCGTGTATCAAAAACTTTTAAGCTGTTTTAATTAGCACACTTAATTAGAAAATGTATTTAACGATATGAACCGTTCCATTTGCATTAAAGATGGTTTCATATGCATATTATTAGTGAGCTTAAATGGGTAATTTAATTATAATTTACGGTGATAGAATGCCTTTTGTTTGTAAAATTAATTAGTTATTTTAAATTTTCTTGATTAGCAAATTACGGAATAGTCTTTTTCTGTTACTATTCTTTATTAAAAGTTGCGGGGTGGGAGGGGGAGGTAGATTGTTTCAAGTCATATCTTTTTAGGTATCATATGATTTACAATTTTTAAAATATTTTAAGGAATTTCTTATTAACTGAAGAAATGTGTCATATAATCGATTTAAAAATAATTAAATTAAATCTAGGTAATTATATAAAGTAACTCGGGATGAAATGTTTAATTACAATTTTCCCTTAGAGGAATTATAACTTCTCTCTGGGTGGTTTGATTATAATACTATAACATTTCTATTTAGTAAAATTTTATAAATTAAACGGATGCAAATACTTTTCCCTGTCTAAATAATTTATACATTATAATTTAAATAAATGTTTTCCAGAATAAGGTATAATCCTGTTAAAATATAGCTTTATATTTAAATATAAAAGATTTTAACTTTCAAAAAAAGCAAAAATTTCTAGCAGATTTTTTTTTTCAATTTTAATTCAGTAAACTCTGTAAGTCATACATTTAAATTTTGTGCAGTTTTAAAGAGATTTCGGAAAAACAGGAAAAATATCAATATATGTTTTGTACGTAGATTAAAAATTTGTGTAT
This sequence comes from Maratus speculifer, assembly GCA_964019185.1. Taxonomy (NCBI): domain Eukaryota; kingdom Metazoa; phylum Arthropoda; class Arachnida; order Araneae; family Salticidae; genus Maratus; species Maratus speculifer. The sequence goes on from OZ025291.1 coordinate 135,763,095, forward strand.
CTTTTAACTTTTCTGTTTTTCTAGATATCATTTCTTAACAAAACAGTATTTAAAAATAAATTAACTCAATCTTGAAACTGGTAATATCTTAAGCAAATACTTATAATTATATTTAAACATACAAGCATATGCGTTTTAATCATCATTCGGAAATAATTCAGATTAAAACTTAATTTGATATTTAATTACTTAGACTTCTATATACAGTCACCTTCTATAGTTGGGGAACGTTGAAGTTGCGAGTATGTAAAAGCCTATACAGACTTTTCACTCCGTTGGCTTGGCGTCTTGGCTTAACCGTGACCTAACATGATTGCAATATCTGGCGTTTTAGCACTCATTTTGGCAACATAATATTAATTTTAAATTGAGTTTGCAAAATCTTATTTCAAAGATTTTTTTCTTGTCGTTTTATTGAAAGATTAAATATAATTGGTTACTGACAATTTATTATCAAAGCACATTATTTAAATTAGAATAACATACATATTTTCCACGAACTTTTCATCTTAAAAAATAATGTTTAGAATTAAGATATTTCGAAAGTTAAAAATAAACATTATTACAATTTAACATCTACCTATATATTTTTAAAATTATTTTGTAAAGGAAACGCAATTCTTTCTTTGATAAATGTGTTGTTAATAATCAGGTTTAAAGTTATATGTATGTAATGTGTACCAGGTATCTAACATTGCTCAATGTGCAATTTTGAAGAAACACACGAATTCACATTTGTATTTTATATAAAATCTATTCATATTTTTTTAAATTGCGATGAGAAAACATACTATTAAAACAAAAAGATTTTAGAACGGGTATGATTGTGGTTTGCAGACTTGATCACCTTTTTTTTATTTATTTACATATAGGAGACTGTAAAGAGGACATAAGATAAACTTTTTATTTTATAATTAATCAAAACATCCGCGCAGGAAATTTTTTAAAACATGCCAATAAAAAAAGCAACTTCAAAATTTAAAGTACAAAAAACTAATAACAATAATAATAATAATGAAAAAAATAATAAAATAAATATTAAAACATGAATTTCTACTGGCATTAAAAGGATAAAAAATAAAATAAAAAGAAAGAAAGATAAGACAAATAAACAATAATTTCATTTTCGATAGGGAAAGCTATCCTACTAAAATCCCGTTGAAGATACATTTAAAAATATTGAATGTAAAAAGGAAAACAAATCTAAAAGGAAACAAATTATAGAATGTACACATTATAAAAATATGTAAAATAAACTTTTCAGATTATTTTTTATAATTAATATTTTTTCTTTATTTGTTATTCAATCCCATGTTCACGTTAAAACTTTTTTATTTCAAAAATCTCGTTTCTTCAAATATTTTCAATGTTTCTCATCGATCTGAGCTGTAGCAGCTCAAATGAGACTATTTATTGCTATAAACTTCATTGTTTACAATTTATCAGTCATCATTGACTCAAGACGTGAGTGGGAATTATAAATTTAATGAAATTCGTATAATAGAAAATATTTCTGTGTCGTGAATGAATTAATTACGTAATTATATTATGAAAATAAAAAGTGTTGGATTTAAGACATAGCGAGTCAACTTAAGTCACACAAATAATTAATTAACAATTGTATATATTTAATAAATATCTATAATCAATTAATAATTATGTATAATTAATTAATAATTATACTAACTAAATAAATACGTTTAATTAAAATTAATTATGTATATTTAAATATATATATATATAATTAATTAATAACTATGCATATTTAATAAATACGTATAATTAATTAATAATTATGCATATTTATGTATGTCTTATTTTATAAATTTTTTACATTCGTTTTTGTTTTTGGCCGAAAATAGAAAGATCACCGAAATTCGGATTCAGTTTCAGCCTTAAAAACCTGTTTCACTCGATCCTTAAACTCATCACTTAAATAGAAACCTTTTTATTTATTTTATTTTGCTTTAATATTTTATTGTCATATTTGGTATGCATTTAAGGTAAATTTTTCCGATAAGTTCAAATCTACAAATATTGTTTCTGTATTTTAGAAAGTTTCAAAAATAAAAACAATATATTGCAGATTAAAAACTCCATTCTTCAAGTAATTATCTCTTAACTGACCGGAAATTGGGGGAGACGCGGGGTGTCGTTATTTGAAAAAGGTTTGCAATTTTTGTACAACACATGTTTATTACCGCCAAAATTTCGCCAAAGCGAATAAATACGTTTTTATATAAATTTTATATGTACAAGTCGTAATACTGACAAATTTTAACTTAAATCAGTTGCATTTAGTCAATAAATCGTTTTCGCATTAAAATTTTGGAGAAAAAACAGATACCGAGGGAGATTTTATTGAAATAGTCAATGCACTTTTTCTTGCCGCGGAAGCATAACACTCACAGTATAAACTGTACTCTCAACGTCTTCGTTCCCCAAGTATAGAGTTATACATTTCTCCCAATGTTTTTTTAATTTTTCGAAGGCCGCTATTGAAGTCATCGCAGATGACATCTTGGTTGACATCACTAGTGGTATCAAATCTCCAATCCTGTATTTATTTTGTTTTATTTTTATTTATTTATTTTTTTTTTTTCCATTGAATTACGGGAATAAGAAAAAGTCACTTGGGGTGAAATTAAATGAATAGAGTGTATATAAACGATTTAAAAGCCACATCACTTACAAGGAAGGTCTCCATACGGGCATACTCCGAAAAATCTTCAAAAATTACAGCATGTTATTCTCATGAGGATATATACGTTTATAAAAAATTTCGGCGGAACCTCCGTACCCTGTCCAAAGAAAAAATATGAAAAATTCTTTTTTTGGCGATTTATCATCGGTTAGCGATGAAAAACAATTTCAAAAAATGCTTTATATGTCAGTTACATTTTAAAGGAAAAAAGCTTCATATTCAACTTGTTTAGATAAATTAAATATCTTTGGTTTTGTCCGTTTTAGTTTGTTTTAAGTATAATTTCATTATATCGATATTTATATGTATTTATATTCAAATTTAACCATCAAAATTTGAGATTTAAAACGAAATTCAAATTTAAACTAATTAAAATTGTTTCGAGTTCAAAGTCCAGTTGAGCACTGTTAATTTGATTTTGTTGCCATGGAAACATCTCGCTTTTATTTTTGAATACGCTTAAGTGTATGAAAATAATTTTTTTGAATAAGAATTTTTTATATCTGGAAATATCTTTTCCAGATATAAATGCAATGAAATATATATATATATATATATATATATATATATATATATATATATATATAATATTTTATACTCTCTCATTGTTTATGTTTAAATTCATTAAATACCATGAAAACTGAACTGACTACAAAACTAATAACTGAAAACATCCAAAAGTTTTCAGTTGCATTAAAATCGTTTGCTTTTGGCGGGGAAAAGTGCTGCTCGCCAAATCGCGTGACATTTTCGTCGTTTCACGCCAAATATTTGAAAATATTTTTTTTTACAGGTGTTTAACTGTAATTCCGCAACTAATTTTGATTGATCCTTTATTACATACATGAGTAGTTAAGTATTTTTTTTCAAAAAATTCTGAGCATGCCCAGTATGGAGACCTTCCTTGTTAGATTATGAACCGCAACCGCCCAGTTTGCTTTTGAAAAGGAGTCAGAAATATGGGAACGCAGTGTGGCTGAGACTTTTGACTTGAGCACATTCATGATTAATTTTCGACATATTGCCGTAACTAAGATGAGTCACAATCATGATCATTTGGATGGTTATCCTTCAGTCTAATGGGATAAAGTCCTCCACTTTCTTCACTGCGATAGCATCGTCCGTGAGTGGTGCTCTTCCACGTCTTCGTCGTTTGTGAAGGACATGTAGCCAGTTAAAAAATTCCTTTTCCATCTACAACAGTATCGTTTTATGAACTATCACTTCCATAAACAACTAATATTTTGTATAAGGATAGAAAACCAATGATTAGAAAAGCACAAATAATGCACGAAAAGGCAGCAAACAGCCATTTCGAATCTACTATCGCGATTTTTTGTCAGTGTAAGACTCAACGTTTAAAGAATGAAAGCTGGGGCCAAAAAGCCATTTCGAATCTATTATCGAGATTCTTCATCAGTGCCAAGACTCAGCGTGTTAGAAAAAGAAAAGCTGAGGCTTTGACTCCGTGCAGACCTATGAAGAAGGAAGCTAGTTCCAGATCAGAATGAAAGAATACGTTAAACCCGTCCTGCCCGAGTCTTCAGAAAAAAGTAAGGTCCCGGGACTGTCCCATCCCGGCCCTAGAATACAGACTATTTTTAACGACCGCCGGGAAGATAAAAAGCCTTAACTTGTGAGGGCTAAAGTTTATGAAAAAACTCCTAATCGGCATGTTCGAAAAAGCATTGTTTTAAATAACTGACAGGCATTTCAACAGTACAGAAAGGAGGTGGAAACGTCAAAAGCTAAATTGAATCCGATGGTTAAGCTACAGAAAGGAGTAATTTCTTTTTAACATGCAAATTTTAAAAAGCAATTAAAAATTTTATTAGGAACCAATCTTAGTTTAAAACTTTGTGATTTTTAAAAAAATAGGTTACACCATTTTTTAAATAAATATTTTTAATATTTTTAAAATTAATATTTTAAAAAATCCAAACAAAACTTATTTATAATTTCTTCTTTGATTAAAAGAAAAGGATTTGAAAGTCTGATGAATAATGTTTAAGTCATAACGATTTGAAATTACTCCACTTAAAAAGATACTATTCAATAAAAAAAAATTAAACTTTTTGAGAAATTTTAGGATGCAATTTTTATTTGGAAATTATATGTTAACTAGCAGAAAAAACTAACTCAATAAAAATATAATCTAATAATATAAAAAAAACTAACTCAATAAAAAAGCACGCATGTCAATTTGTGTCTAATCCTTTAAAATCTGACGAATTATTTAAACGGTCATAACTCTGTGAGCTTTGCAGATATGAAGATAGAACTTTTTCTGTTTAATTCTTTTTTTTTTTTTTTTTTTTTTAATGAAACTGAGCAATTGGAAGTATGTTTCTAGGGTGATAATAATATTTATATAAGCTTTATCAATTGCATGAAAATCCAATTATTTTTACGGAAGTTAGAGTGTGGATTGATAGTCAGACGGACAAACAAACCTAACGCATAAGCACTTTTAAATTTTGTTGGAAAGTGCTAAAAAGTAGGTTGGATACAGCATGTATCTAGTTATCACTGGCTTCTTTTGAAGAATGTTCATGGTTTGAAGTAGCATGTTTCAATTATGGGAAGAAATTAAACAACAGGAAAAGAGTTATCGCAAAACATTCTAAACTCATTAAAATATAAAATATTTTTATAAATAATGTATAATTTTTTTACGATTTCAAGAAAGAAATTTAAATTTGAGGTAAAATGAGGAATTATGAGGTATGTATTTAAAGAACAAATAATAATTCATGTTCAATAATTCAAATATAAATTCATTTAATTTTCCTATAATGAAAATATAAATTTAATATACGTGCAATTATTTCAATATTTTATTGTGGTCCACCTCTCCCGTTCATATACTCCATCTCACCGGGAGTAGTCCGGGTGAGATGGACCACGAAGTAAAAAAAAATTTAAGAAATATATAAAAGATATATAATTTTTGATTTAATTTTCAGTTAATTTTCTGCAGTGAAATTAAGAATGAAATTATAGAATATATAATACGTGATTTATCACATGGCTAACTAAGCGTAAAACCAACATAGTGAAAATTTTCCAAATCGGGAATCGAATCTTGAACCCTTGGAATTGCACTCCAACTGTTCTATCATTTTCTGCTACGGGGACGATGCCTACCTTCGCATCTCTCATTCACATGTGTTGGTAAGGCTTCAACTGCAGCACAGGATGGAATCATCCTCGCAAGCACACAGTACTGCGGCGAAACATGACACACAAATAAATTTAGCATGGCGGAACACATATACAGGATGAGTCATAATTATCGAAACAATAGGCTATCTATTAAAATATTGCCCTCAGGCATATACTTCCAGTTGCAAAGTTTCATTAAAAAAATTGCAAAATATGATCATATAAAATGCAACTCTTTAGGAGGTCTATTTAAAAAATTAAAAAAATATACTTTTATAGACAAAATTCCGAATTAAGAAATTATTCCTTATACATTATTAATTTTAAAAAAAATCATTTTTATGTTTAAAAATTTCACAGAGATATTAAAATCCAAAATTCTCCAAAATTCGTGACTTTCACCACTTAAACATGCCTCTAAGCGATGTGTTTTTGACTCAATTTGAAAGTAAAATAGGGATCATTCACAAATTGCCCGTTGTTAAATGTCGATTTAAAATAACACCTCTCATTTGTATATAAAAAACAGCATAGAGATTTTACGCTTAACATGCTTTTAAAATATTCTGGTAGTCTGCATAAGAGATCTGCTCGAAATATCTGGGTCCAGTCCGAACTGACATATAGAAAAAAGTTCGGCGCGGCTTGAAAAAAGTTAAAATCATAGCTTAGCCGGCTTAACTGAATTTCTACATAGTTTTTTATATCGATATGGTTAAAAAGTGTTCGCATGAATTAATTCTGACCAAAAATACATATTATAGCTTTTTCCTTTTTTCATATTTTATAATTTTTACTTTTAAAGAAGCGCAAACAACTGATATACTTGTTTTATTCATGAATCTCTATTTCTACGCAACTGTTTCAATTTTCCTTTAATATCGTTTGTTTTACTAAAATCTTTTAAGAGGGTATCTCATAAGAAAAAAAATACGTTATAGACAAGTTCCTTTCTTAGTTCCGTTATTATATTCACTTTGCATGGAACTTTTCCGTTTAAGACAGGATTGCACCAGAAGCAAACTTGTTTTCACTGTTTTTACTGTATTTTATTTTTTCTCTGTTAATCTATTATCCTTTAAAAAAATTAATTTTAAAGTTTTTATTAAAAAATAATGCGTATTTAAAAATGAATGCATTTTTTAAAAAAAATTTTGGGCATAGTAAATGTTACTTATTTTTGCACGGATTAGATCAGTCAGAAAAAATTATTTTAATACGGGTTGTTTCGAAACCAGAACTGAAAATTTAGCCCCATGAAGACCTAGAAAGAAGGAAGCTAGTCCCGAATCGGGATGAAAAAACATGTCAGGCCTAGTCTTTCGAAAAAAGAGCCTTCTCTAGCCCAGTCCCAAGATACAGACTTTTTTTAACGGCCTCGCCGGGACGATAAAAAGCCTGCAGTTGTAAGGACTAAAATTATGAAAAAAACTCCTAATTGGCATGTTAGAAAAAGAATTATTTCAAATAACTGAAAAAAATGGCCAAAAAGTCAAAACCAAAATGGCCAAAAAGTCATTTCGAATTTATTATGGAGACTCTTCATCAGTGCCAAGACTCAGCGTGTTAGAAAAAGAAAAGCTGAGGCTTTGGCTCTGTGCAGATCTATGAAGAAGGAAGCTAGTCCCAGATCAGAATGAAAGAATACGTTAAACCCGTCCTGTCCGAGTCTTCTTTAAAAAGTAAGGTTCCTGGACTGTCCCATCGCGGCCCTAGAATACAGATTATTTTTAACAACCGCCGGGAAGATAAAAAGCCTTAACTTGTGAGGGCTAAAGTTTATGAAAAAACTCCTAATTGGCAGGTTAGAAAAAGCATTATTTCAAATAACTGACAGACATTTAAGTAGTACCGAAAGGAGGTTGAAACGGAAAAAAAGAAACTGAATCGGAAGTTTAAACTATGGAAAGAAGTTATTTTTTACATGCAATTTTTTAAAAAGCACTTAAATATTTTATTAGGAGCAAATCCTTGTTTAAAACTAACTTTAAATACGTTTTTCTCCATGACTTTTTTTTAATTATTTTTTGTATTTAAATTATTAACTCAAGAATCTTTAAAGAAATAAGGTGCAAACTTGAAGCTTGTCTTTTTTTTCATTATTTATTTGTTTTTTAAATTTTTGTTTCGGCAAATTTGAAAAAATATTTACTTTTGAACATATCAAATTTGAATAAATGAGTAACATCATTTTTAAAGTAATTTCTGTTAATAATTTTAATAATATTTTTAAAAAATCCTGAAAAAAAAACTATAATTATATTTTCCGCTTTAATTAAATGAAAAAAAATAAAATCCGATGGATAATGTTTAGAGTTATAATGATTTTAAATGACTGAGTTTAAAAAAAATACTAATGAGTCAAAAAAGTTTTAACTTTATGAGAAATTTTAAGATGTGATTGTGTTTGCAAATTGGTATGGTCAACCATCGAATAAACGGAAAAAAAAAAATCAAAATTCTAACTCAATAAATGTATTTTTTACATGTTTCCTAGAACTCTTAAAGTAATATTTTTCTTTAATTGCACGCATTTCAATTTGTGTCTAATCCTTTAAAACCTGACGAATTACTTAAAGGCCATAACTCTATAAGTTTTGCAGTCATGAAGATGCGATGTTTTGAGTTTAATTCAGGGATAGGTGAGAATTTTTTTCCTAATTGGAATTTTCATTCTACAGGGGCTGTATAAAAATTTAATTTTCGTATTTTTTCAAATAGTCTCTTCATGGAGTTGCAACTTATGTCATAATATTTTTCACCCTTTTTTATTAATTTTTGCAATTGAAAATATGGGTTTAGGGACAATATTTATGGAGAAAGTCTATTGTTTCGATAATTATGACTCACCCTGTATATAATTTCTAATTAATTTTCAGCAGTGAAAACTTTTACTGCTTCCGCTAAAAATATGTGTGCTATTCTTCCTCAAATCAATAAACATTGTGTACAGTATCCACATATTTGTATTCAGCAGTTTTTGTGCATTTTAATTTATAAGGGAGATCCGATACATTATTACCTTGATTTTTTTTCTTTTTTGTTATTCCCTAATAGCCCTCCTTATCAATTCAACGTTGATAAATATGAGGTCAAACATATTCTTTGTAATTCTGAAGTTCCAAGAGAACCCGACAAGTATATTTTTAAACATTCGATAAAATGTCTAAAAGGGATAGTGTCTAGTGATTAATGGTTATATAATGTATGCGGAGTGTGACAGTTTGTAAAAATCAAACTGTAACATTAAATTTTGTCAAATTTTTGAATTTATATTTTCGTTTATTGTCTCATCAGTCGTAATAACATTTCTTTGTGTTTATGGAAGTAGAATACTAAGAAGTGAATGAATAAATGCGTAAATTGTAATTCCAAAGAAAAAATGCAATTCTGCAACGTTCACAATTACGTTACATTTCCCATCTATTTAAAACGCGTATATTGAATATGTGTATATATCTATAGATGTTAGAGAATAATAAGCTAAAGAAAATAGAAAAATATCTTGTTTTATGCACTGACCAGAGTTACTTCACACACTATAAAGTCAACTTACTAGAACTTATTAATATAAATAACTGATTATTTTAGCATATTTAAATGATTATTACTTGAGGAAAAATTTATTCATAAACATATAATTAAACTGTTGTAATAATGTTTATGTTCAATAATTTTCAAAAATTTTCTAACTGCATTACAATTGAGATGTATATATGAATTGCAGTTTCTATATTTCCAAGTGGCATTTAAAATGTTGTTCTTTTTTCCTTCCTTTCTTTTTTTTTATTTATTGAAAAGAAAAAAAAAAGAAAATTTTTAAATGCTTTCTTATAGTGTGGAGAATTTTCCTTTATTCAAGCAGTTTTACGATTCTTAAAAAATAAATTGTAATAAGCTCCTTAATCTTAAATTAAAATTCAAGGTGTAATAAATCATTCATAAAAAATTTTTAATCAGGTCGTGCGTGTTCTCAGGTACAAACTCGCTACTCTTTGTCACAATCACGAATTAATTTTTAATTAGAAAAATTAGAAAATTTGCAATTATTTTTATTTGAATATCAAGAAATCTAATTATAGCATTTCTTATTTTACTATAAAGACGGTGCAAATAATTTCAAAGTCGTGCCAATTTTGGATCGATTAAAATCTAATTTTTAATATATTTATCGATAAATTGAACATAATTATTCGATTCCAAATTCCTTCCATACAGTTCTCAATGCATATTTCCTATTTTTATCTGTAAAAACGAGTTTGTGAACATATCAGAAAGTTTTGATTGTTGAGCTGGAAAAATGCTATTTTGATATCTGCATTAAATTAAGATCCACGGTTTAATATTAAAGTAAAAAACATCATTAGTTTTATATTAGTATTGTATTATTTTTTATAAAAGAAAACTTTATACATGTTTATATAATTATTCAAACATTAACTAAACATATTGATAGATATATATCTGTACAGGCGCTTATTTACATCGAAGCAAAGTAGAATTTGCACACACGTATACAGTTCATACGTAAATGGTATCTATCTATATTCAAATATTTATTAAATATTATATTCACAACACTGAAAAAAATCTGTAATTCTACAGAAGATATTGCAGTAATCTGTATGCTTACTGAAATTTTATCTGATTGCAATAAAATATATGAGGAGCCCAGAAGCCAAGGGGTATAAGTGACAAAATTGAAAAAAAATGAGTTAAGTGCACAGGCTATCTGGAAATATGTCTATTTATTTGTAGGTAAAGAATTAAGAGTGATTTTTTCATTATGTACTGAGTTATAGGGGTCAGTCACTTAACCTCTTTCCCAAAACTGTGAAACGATTGGAGGCCAAGGAGTATAAGTGCAGTTGTGTCCGTTAACGTCTATATAGCAGAAGCACGACCAACGACATACATACAAAGCCATTTGCCTTTTTTATGCATTAAATATATGCATTTTAACTGTTATCAAGTAAGAAAAATCATGCGTTAAGCATAGATTATGAAACACTTTCGAACACTTCCTGAAATCTTTAAATATTTTTGCTATTGAGGGTAATAAAGTGTTACAGTCCATTGCCAAATATGTATTCTGATACTTTTTAACAGCCCTATGTTTTATTTGTCGGTTGATATATACTGTATAATGGGTAAAATTAGTTTAGCAAGAAAACGCATAACAGTTTAAAATTTCTCTTTCAGCAGTTTATATTAACAGATGGAAGCACACTTGTATACTCTTATTCATCCTGTAGTTTATCTTGAACCTTTATTATACGCCGGTATTTAGCTGAAATTTACTTCAAATTAAACACACTTAAGACTACTGAAATCAAATTTCCAGAAATTATCATTCATCAATGACCATGTATAAAAATTTGTGTGTGATCCTGTATATCATTTTACCTATATTTTACAAGCATTTCTTAGTAAACTGAATGCAGTTCAGCATAGAAATACAAGACTTATTTAAAAGAAATCTTTAAGTAAAGTACGCTCATAGTCTGTAACCTTTACGAATATTTTTGTGTAGCCCTGTATATGAACTATAGCATTTATACATATCAAATAACGTGTATACATTTAGTGAAACTTAAAAGAGCAAATCATAATTAAAATAGCATTTTGTTCATCCATCAATCATCATCGATAATTATACAGTAATTCGGATAGAAATTCGGTCCTATTTGAAATCTTTTTTTGTGTCCCTGTAAATACTGTGTACTTTGTATTATGTGCAAAATAATTTATATTAAGCCTCATCGATATACATTAATTTTATTATACATGAAAATTGTAATATAATTAAAACAAGTCGCAAACAATTCCCTCTTTATTATTAGGTAATGTAAATCTTTGTATAGTCCTGTAAATAATTAATAACTATTCTTTTCACCTCAGATTTTATAGAATGTCTATTTTAGTGCAATTCATAAATGCATATAAATTTTAACATGTGACAAGGTGTAACATATTTCAAATTCCTTTAAAACGATTTTTCCCATAACCCGTAATGTAACGGACAATTTTTGATTGTCCCTGTAAATAAACTAATCATGTTAGAAATATGTGCAATAAGTTGCACAGAGTCATTGCAAGAGTCATTTGCAATAAGTTCGTGTTGAAGTAAATATGAATAATTCCCAAAAATTTCAGGGCAATCCGAATATATTTACGAGAGTTAGGACAGACGGACGGACAAACCAAAATCATATTCACTTTTCAACTTTGTTGGTAAGTGTTAAAAAATATGAAATTCCAATGTTTCTAAACTTACAATAAAAATTTAAAACTTATATTAGAACAAAAGTTTTTCATTTCATTCATTATATCAACATTGTTCATAAATTTTTCGTAAATTCATTTTTTTTATTTCATATTTTTTCCTTTTTTAGAACTTATATTAAAACGAAATTTTGTCCTTTAATTTATTTGTATCAAGATTAATCTTAATTTTTTCATAAATACAATTTTTTATTTAAAAATTTTTCATTTCTTGTGTTCATTCGGCACTTGTACCCTTTAGTTTTCAAGCAGTTTTCATTACTGCTTGGAAGCAAAGGGGTATAAGTGTCGGATGATGATAAATATTGCTTAGTTATAAATTAAAAAAATATCCTATTCCACCTTTTTTTTAAACAGTTATTGAAACAAGTGTTTAAGGATCATTAAGAAATAAGCAAAATTTTCATATCTCAATTCATTCAATTACAGTCGATGTGTAACTTTGAACTCAATTTACTCGAAATCTAAATTTTGTCACTTGTACCCCTTGGCTTCTGGGATCCTCATATATATATATATATATATATATATGTATATATATTTACAAAACAAGCTTCTTTAAAGCTACAGAAATCTGCAGTTTTACTAAAAAATCTACCAAAATTTCCGAAATCTTATTAAAATTTTGTTGTGCATCTGTTAGGTAAGTTTTTATTGTCGCCATTACATAAACAGTTCTAGGATCCCAGTTTCCTAGATGCACTTCAGTAAATTTACATTTTTTTTTTCTTTTAGCAGTGAGATGGGTATGCGTTTAATGAATACGTATAAAGAAAAAAAAAACATTTATTTAATGAATATGTACTGCATATTAAAAAAACATACAATTTATGAGTATTATTTCATAATACAATAATCCCTTAACATTCGCCAGGGTTAGGTTCCCAAAAGTATTCGCGAATATTCGCCACCATCGACTGTCAAATTGAGACCATCGACTTGGAATAACATCACATCCCATCTCGATGGTTGAGACTATCTTCCCGTATATATAAGGGAGTTAGGTTCTAATTTTGTTTTCTCTTAATAGAAAATAGCAATTCCGCTTAACAAAAATATATTTGTTAAGCATTGTATATTAAAAGTACATGCTTTAAAAAATTTTGAATAATTATAAATATACTGTACAAAATTTATTTACTAGGTTATGGATGAAAAAAAATAGTGATGTTCGACTGTTTAACAGAACATATCTTATGTTTATGAATATCCATGTAAGGAAAAGTTATGATATCGTTTTCTGTTTTAAATTTAAGACTTCTCACCAGTGAAGAATCGCATTCTGTTACTTTTTCAACAAGTTGTTTATGTTTTAAAATTTCTCCGACAATTTTTGCAGAAAATGTTTCACCTAAAAGAAAAAATTTTAAATTTCGAAAAGTTAAAAAAAATCTGCATAAAAAATAAAGTAAATTACTGATCTATATTTTCTCTTGACACAAAGGCTGAAGTTCTCGCAACTTAGCCCATACAATACTACAGTGTGTTATACAGAACATAATATACAGTGTCACGTAGTTCATAGAATTGTTAAAACAAAGTGTGTTTACTTGATAAAAAATATATATATTTGTAAAATAAAATTTCCGAATAACCAAGTTCATTCTTCGTGAGTGTTGAAATATTCCGCATTTTTTATTTCGCGAATAATCAAAATTCACGAATATAAAGTGATTATTGTTCATTAATGTTCTGGTAGAAAAATCAGCCAACAATTTACTAAAATACATTTGGTGATTATTGTTACGTTTTGTTTTGAAACATAGTAATAGGTCTCAAATTTAATTGTCTATTTATGTGTTTAAAAATCTTAATTTTGTACTTTATTTCGAATAAAATCAATTTCAATTTAGTTCATTTTATTTTACTCCTTTAATTGGATTACTTTTATGTTTAAAAATCCGAACTAGATTATACATCAAAAACTATTTTGATTTTCTTTGCTTATTTATATGAATAGTTAAAAAAAAAAAAAAAAAAAAAAAAAATGTTTGTAATGAATGCTTAGTACTGCATTCTCTTTAATCAAAATCCTCTTTACAGGAAATACAAAGCAAATATTTATCGAAACGGAGAAAAGATGGACTGATGATTTGAAATATTATTATATCCTAACTAATGACACCTTTCCTAATTGCATTCACTAATCGATATTCGTTATAGGGAGTTTGAAGTAGCTATGAGTCCAATCATCAACAAAGTGGCGCACAGCGTGTCGAAAGGATAAATTTCCATGATATAGGTGAAAATTGTCTGTCTTTTCAAAAGCTTTGTAAACTATGCGTAATGTTGTTCTATAAGACCCAAAGAATGAAAAACTGTATGTTATTTTTCTTTCTTTCTTTTCTTTTCTTACATATGTCCGAGCCTGCTTTTCAGAAGGAAATGCATAGAAAAAGAAAAGCAAGAAAAAAAAGTAAGAAAAATCATGCATTAAGCATAGATTATGAAGCACTTTCCAACACTTAATGAAATCTTTAACAAAACTTTGTTATCCAGGGAAATAATAGTGTATAGCCAAATATATCCAAATATGTATTCCAGTACATTAGAACAGCTCTGTATTTCATATGTCAGTTCATATAATGGGAAAATTTAGCTTAGAAAGAAAATACCCAGTAGCTTGAAATTTCTTTTTCAGCAATACATACTATTAGATGGAAACAACTTGAATACTTTTGCTCAGCCCTGTAGTTTACATTGTACCTTTATTACACGTCAGCATTAGGCTAAAGTTTATTGTAAACTTAAACACTTTTAAAACAACTGAAATCACATTCTCATAAATCACCATTCATAGGCGTCCATGTACCGAATTCTTTGCGTGGCCCTGTATATCCCTTTATCTATATTCTGCAAACATTTCACAGTAAACTGAATGCAGCTCAGCGTAAAAATGCATAGTTTATTTAAGAACCACGTTTAAATAATTTGCGCTCATATTCAGTAACATTGGTGAGCTCTTTTGGGTAGCCCTGTATATCAACTATAACATTTATACACACCATATAATGTGCATATATTTAGCGAAATATAATCCCTCCATCAGCCATCATCGGATTCATATACGGTACTTCGGAAAGAATATACTATTTGAAATCTTTTGTGTGGCCCTGTAAATGCTATGTACTTCATGTTATGCAAGACAGTAGCGTATAATTTATATTAAGCTTCAGTGACATTTATCAATTTTATTATACATGAAAAAGCTTAATATATTTAAACATTACCCACACAATTCCCCTTTTACCATTATCTAATGGAATTCTTTTGTGTGGCCCTGTAAATGAATAATAGCTACATTTTCACCTTATATTTTATAGAATGCATATTTTAATGTGTTTGACAGGGTATAACATCTTTAAAATTCCTTTGAAACGATTTTTCCCCATAGGCCGTAATGTAATAGGAAACTTTTGATTCGCCCTGTAGATAAACTAATCATGGTAGAAACTTCATTTTCGATAGGACTTGTGCTAGGGTAAACGTCAATAACGTCCTAAAATTTCATGGCAATCCGAGTATATTAACGATTTTTCCCCATGGGCCGTAATGTGATGGAAAACTTTTGATTCGCCATGTAGATAAACTAATCATAATAGAAACTCCATTTTCAATAGGGTTCATGCTAGGGTAAACGTGAATAACGTCCTAAAATTTCATGGCAATCCGAGTATATTAACGATTTTTCCCCATAGGCCGTAATGTAATGGGAAACTTTTGAGTCTCTCTGTAGATAAACTAATCATGGTAGATACTTCATTTTCAGTTGGGTTCGTGCTAGGGTAAACCTCAATAATGTCCTAAAATTTCATGGCAATCCGAGTATATTAACGATTTTCCCCCATAGGCCGTAATGTAATGGGAAACTTTTGATTCGCCCTGTAGATAAACTAATCATGGTAGATACTTCATTTTCAATAGGGTTCGTGCTAGGGTAAACCTCAATAACGTATAAAAATTCCATAGCAATCCGAGTATATTTACGGGAGTTAGAGAGCGGACAAACGGCCATCCGGACAGACGGCCAGACGGACAGACGGACAGACGGCCAGACAAACCGAATGCATAAGTACTTTTCAACTTTGTTGGAAAGTGCTAAAAAAGTAAAAACCAAAAATAAATAACTGAGGATTTTTTTACTTTCTTCTATCTTAAATAGAAAAAAGTATTGTAATCGAAATTTTTTCGACTTCCGGTTTTCGACGGATTTACATGTTTTAGGGGTCAGAGATTCTAAAAAACATGCTTTTACAAAATGTATGTCTGTCCGTGTGTCTGTGTGTTCATATGTCGCCATTCTACCATCAAAAAGTGTATGAAGATATACATAGAATTGAGCCAAATTTTTTGTGAATATTTTTGGCTGAGGCAAGCAGGTCCTCCTTTATTTTTGAAATATTCCGCCGGAAGGGGGCGTTGTAATCGCGATGTTTGTGCCACCGACCAAAAGTATATGAAATTATGCATCGAATTGAACCAAAATTTTAGTGTAAGTGTATGACCATGGCTAGTTGGTCCTCCCTGAATTTGAAAAAAACCGCCGGAAGGGGCGCTGCAATCGCGATTTTTGTGCCATTTTCAATATTGTACCGACCAAAAGTATATGAAGTTATACATAGAATTGAACCAAATTTTTTGTGTAAGTGTATGGCTATGGCTAGTTGGTCCTCCCTGAATTTGAAAAAAATCCGCCTGGAGGGGGTGCTGCAATAGCAAATTTTATGCCATTTTCAATATTGTACCACTTAAAAGTGTATGAAGTTAGTTCTAGAATTGAACTAAATTTTTTGTATATGATTATTTTTTGGTAAGGCAAGTAGATCCTCCCTAAATTTGAAAAAAAAAGAAAAGAAAAAATCTGCCTATCATTCTATTGTCCATCGGCTCGTGCAGAGAGGGGAAATTCGTTTTTTCTCCTATTAATTGACTGAAGCAGAAATTTAAGATGGAAATCAAAGTTGGTATGGTATTGAAATAAAATTATTAAGGTATTAAAATGAGTAACTATTTTTTTTATTATTATTAAAATGTACGCATGAGATTTGAGACGTGAAGGTTTTGGGACTGGCACATCCAACTAGTTTTTAAATTATTTATTTAAGTTTAATTTTACTTACCCATATAGGGCAAGTCTTGTAATATTTTAAAAATTGAAAAAATAATTTGTATCTTTACACGTTTCAGATATTAAAGATTCCAAAAAATATATTTTTAGAGAGAAAAAAAAATGTCGTCTATGTGTATGTGAGTCTGTAAATGCTTTATCTCTCGAATAAATTGGGAAACAGACATGAAATTTCGTATATACTTAGTATGCGCAATAATAAAAATAGGTCTATTAAATTTTAATAACCTCGATTTAAGGATTCATTAAAATATTAATATAATTTAGAATAAAATTTAAAAAAAAAATTAACATAGATTTTTATTTTATTTTACTGAAAATACACGATCGCAACATTAATGATTACTTAGATTCTTCGACATTCAACATTCAAATAAAGATTCATTAAAAAATTAATATAATTTAGAATAAAATAATAAAAAAAGAAATTAAAAACATAACTTTTGAAGCCGGATATACTAAAAAAATAAATTTATGAGACTATTTCAGTATCATTTATTAAAGATTTTCTCAAATCCAAAAGAATTACTTTGCAATACATTTCTGTATTCATTTCTTTTCGGAAAAGCATAAGATTAATAGATGTTGTTATTCAGAAACTATATAATCGAATGGCGTTATCCATTTTTGATAAAAGCAATATAACAGTGAGAAAATATTGTCAAAATTAGCGTTTTGAATCGTATTCTCGGAAGCGACAGTATATGAAAGAACGCCATATATCTGTAGCCACGTGACAGGAATCTCTGATATCTCTACAAGTAATGTTTTTAGTAAAATGGAAAAAGCTATTCGATTCCAACTTCCTTCAATAGTCAGGCTTGTCAATTTTAAACCTTTACACTTAAAACTTAGTCATAAAATGTGTCAAAGTTAAGTGTTGTTAGGTAGTGAATTTAAGAACAATCGCAGAAGTTCATAATCGCTATAATACTTTTACAAAACATATTATCTGCCTACACATCTTGAGAACAATTAAGTCCTGTTCCGGCCCGGCTCGATTATGTAGAAAAACAATGCAAGCCTGATCTCGGCTCGGCGCGGGTCTGGTAAAAAAGTACTAAGCCCGAGTGAGACACAATGTAATTGTCCGATGCCAATCTCTACTCTAGATAAGTAACATTTCTATATTGATGCTTCCAAATTAGCATCGACTCGTGACGCGCATTCATATTTATTCTCGTTAAAGCCATATTCATTAAAAACAGTTCATATTTTATCAGTTTTGCCGAAATCTGCCATATGACAGGTTAATAACTTAATGGTCGCATTCAAAATGTTTCATTTACTTAAATTTCCTGAGTGTGAATTTTATCTTGCATTGGGCAAACTTCCTGCTCCAAGAAAATTATAAACGCAGTGTGAAAAATAAAATAAGTATAAGATAAAAGGATAACTTTCCAATTTTTTCGAAGCCCCCTTAAATTATTAAAGGGAAACGATGGTTCACGTGCCTTTTAAATAATCAGGTCCTGTTTATAAAAAGCATACTCATTTTAACTTTTATTAAATACATATACCAGACTTGTGGGTTAACGACATCAGTGCATGTCTGCTTATAAGTCTTCTTTGCGATATAGCAGACAGGATAGACAGAAAAAATGACAAAACTGGAGATTACAGACATAAAGGCCATAAAATGTGTACATTGAAATCAGTCTCACCAGGTAAGTCCACTGGGGCAAATCATGGCCTTAACTAAGGATTGCCATAGGGGGCATGTAACCCGGGCGCTGGAACGGAAATCGAAATAAATGCTAAATAAAGATTTTTTTTCTGTTGTTTTTTCTCACATTTATGTTCAGCACAGTATTATTAAAATCGTCCTTTCTGGAAATTAAAATTTAGAAGAATCTAAGGATGATGTGGAATAAAGATCATATATAAAAAAAGATTTTTTTTGGTTCCTTTTGATTTAGTTTTTAAGTATTTAACAAACTAATATTACACAAAGCTGATTACTTAGGTCAGTATTACGCATTTTATTATTATTATTATTATTTTATATTTTAGAAAAGGGAGACTATTAAATTTCTCTTTGTACTATCACTTTGTGGAGTAGAAGGCAGCAAGCTCCATGTTTGCCACGAGTGCAAAAAAGGACCAGTTTCGGCCCTAGACAAATTATCTATCATCGTTCCCCTTACCACTCACAATCTCAGTGGTCCTCCTTTAATCTTAGAATTCAAATAACTGTTATAATGATGCTACATAATGCTGCCATTTTCATCAACAACACTGAATGAAATCAATTTTCCGTCAGACGTTTAATAACTCACTTCAAAATCACAAATACGTAATTAATAACGCAACATAATCTCGCAAAATAAACTAAGCACAGCATACTCGAAACCCTTTAATACTTTTAACTGATGACCATCTTTGTTTAAAGCACTTTCATGCTCCTGAAAATTTAATATTGCAGCTCACGTTTAAATCCCGAACACACGCACCGTAATTTGCGAATTTCAATCAAAAGAGAAGAAAATTTCGAGCTGCGTTAAAGCCTTCCCCTTCCTGAAAAGATTTGAAACATTAGACTGGTGGACATTCCTGAGCTCTGGCATTCATTAATTTCTCAAATTAAACCCCTGCCATAACCTCTTCAAATTCATTTTCCGAACATAATGAACTGATTAATAAAATTGTTGCTAATCTAAGCACCGCCGAAGCGGATTAAATCCGCCAAGAGATTATAATTGTGATTGGCGGCATCTAAGCTCGCCAAATGGGGAGAAACACTGTGTTGTCCAGTGAGGTTAATATTTAGTCATCTATATTATTGTCGTAGATCGATTGTCAATGCCAAAATAGAGCAAGTTGTAATGTAGTTAGGATCGGGTTAAGGTTATCAAATGAAATTATTTGGGACGGCCTCCTCATTCAGATCTGTAATATAAAGATCCATTAACGTGACTTACTCATTAGAAATGTTTTTTTACGGATAAAAGCGCTTAATATTTGTGACAAGGTGACAATAATGCAATTAAAAATACAATATAACAGTAAATCTTCTTTATACTTCTAAAAAATAGTACTAAATGGAATAACCTCTCATAAAATTGCCCGAGATGGGAGACAAGGGAAACATGCAATATATCCTTATCAGCGAACATTAAAACAATAATTTAACCTCCTCAGTCCTGATATTGCCTGGAGAGACTAAACACATTAACAAACACCCTTTAAATTAATTTAAATGCTTTTAGAATTGTTAAAATTTCATCTAGATATTTTTGATATATGTGTGCATATTAGAAGCATCGATATCTAGACCAATGCATCTTTGGAGATGTTTTATTATGATTTTAAACAGTTTTTATAGTCCCACATGATATTTGTCTAAAGACTGAGGAGGTTATGAGGCTACTTCATTCAAATGAAAAGACTCGTTTGCTAATACTAATCCTATGGAAGAAATTTATAATGATATCTTGGTTGCATTTTAATATTTTTAAATAATTCTTTTGTCATTGCATAGCTGAAATCGCTCTGTATGTAGGCCGTTTTTTATTCGTATTATTATTTGTTTGTTTGTTTGTTTGTTTACAGATATTTTTTATGATGACGCTTTCATTTTCGGAACCGGTTTGGAAAGCGAAAGCAGCCTCATAAAAAAGATCTACAACCAAAATCGAAAAAGTAAAAAACGGTCTCCATTCAGATCAATCTCAGTTATCTCATGAAAAAAAATTTATTATTTAAAAATATTGAAATGAAACCGAGATATCTTTATAAATTTCCTCCATAGAATTAGCATTAGAGGAGAATCAGTCCCTTAATGATGCATGCAGATAAAACTTTATATGGTGTGGATTCGGTAACTATTTTTTAAAACAAATTTATTCAGAATTTTTTCTCCTTCAGCCTGGTAAACATAAAACAAAATTAATATACTTTCAAATTTACATAATGCAGATACAGCTATGTAATTGTAGAATGTGATTCAAAAGGAAATCAAAAACGAAATTTAAAAATACAGCTATTAAAAAATGAAAAAAATAAAATTGAAATGTTTCCAACGACAAGCGAGTTTGTCATTATTAAATGCACAAATAAATTTAAAAGCTTTTTCCTCTGAGAACGACAACATGAAATTTCATAAGAAACTGCCAAGATCTGTTTACTAAATAATCTCGTGAATCTCCTGTTTACCCACTGAAATACAAAAGAACCTCCAAATTTACTTTTCAAACCTAATTATAAAAAATAATAATGCTTTTTTTTTTTTTTTTACTGTTTTGCAATTTGTAAATCATAAAAGATATTTTGAAGTTCAAGTATTCTCAACCGTAGTTCCATATTTGTCTTTTACAAAATTAATTGATTTTGTATAATTATGCATTTAATAAAATAATTAATATGTATAATATATAGATAGTGGGTTTTAGTTTAATATTTAAAATGTTATTTACTCGAAATTTTGGTGATAAAATTTCAAATTATTTAAGCATTAGAAAAATGGATTTAGTAAATTAAAAAAATTAAAAAATGATAGAGTAATAATTAATAAGGGGCCCTATATACATATAATAATAAAAAAAACTCAAGTGCGAGCAATAATCGTGTTCAAAGGGTTCCATACATTAACTATGAAATATTAACTGTATTATTAAAATTAATATCATTGCAAAAAGAATAATGAGATTTCATAAAAACTATACAACGCACGATTGAGTATACTTGATCTGTATATACTAGAAAAGTAATGAGTACAACATAAAAGCTGAAAGAGATATGAAGCCTTTATACTCTAAAACTGGGAGGAGTGAAAAGCTCACTTTTTGTAGGAGTGATTTACATTTCCACTCTTTTTAGAGTGAACTTTATACAAATACACTCTTTAAAGAGTGGAATTTCCGACTCCCTAAAAAGGAGTGAAATATCTCACTCCATGGTCGAGAGTGAAAAATCTCACTCCGTTAACGAGAGTGAAAGCCCGGCATTATACACTTGAAAAAAATACCCGCTAAACTTTGAACCAATTTATAGAGTAAAACAATGAAAAGTACCAAAATATGTCAATTCTTACTTTTCAAAAACTACATTTTATAATATAACCTATAAAATTACGCTTATTTGCTATTAAAACGCACTCGTTTTCAAAAATGAGTGTCACTCCTTTGAAAGAGTCAATGGTCACTCTCTTAAAAAGTGACTTAGATATGTATTACACATCAGCTAATCAGAAATCGTCTTCTCGGTTGTGATGATAAAAATGTTTCCGCCATTTTATCGTGTCCGTTATATATCCGACTTTCGTTTCCTCGATCTACATATGTGGATCTTTAATTTATATTATTAATACTGAAAAGTAGTTTAAATTTCGATCTTGGAATGATATACTCCGATATCTAATGATTCAAAATAATCCATATAGATTAAGTTTCTTGATCTGGAGTCAAAATGGAGAACAAATAATTCAGTAAAAAGCAATAATACTCAGTGACGAAGAGGTTGCACTGCACATATCTTATTTATCAAACAAAGGATTATTATTCATCAAACAAGGGATAATATTTAACATAAAAAACGGTAAGTCAATTTTAATTTCAACTTTTTATTTTCCGAAATTAAGTTCTAGAATGTTGAGTTAAAAGTTTTACTTTATACAGGAAGCTGTCTGCTATCTGTATGTGCTAGGAGAAAAAAAAAAAAGAAAAATCGCTGACACAAAGATGAGTATTTTATGACTGTTGTTTACAGATTGCTTTAGTAATTTTAAAAGTTTTCAGTATGACTTAGATGAAAATAAGTAACTCATTAAAATTGGTTTTCCAACAATAAAAACAATTTATTTTACTTTATATTTTATTCATTTTTCTTTTTCCTACATGTGTATATTTCTATAAAACTTTAACTCACATTCGTAGAATACTATAGGGTAGGTGTTGCAGTAATGTACACCCCTGAATGTTTTTGGTTTATAAAAAAAATAACTAATAAATATTTAGCTTTTATTTATTTTTTTTTTTTTCGTAACTCGCTCTTGCATATTTTATAATTTAGCACATAGGTTCCCAACCTTTTCTGGTCTACCGCCCCCTTTAAAAGAGAAAAAAATACCAACGCCCCCCCCCCCCCCCCCGCTCCATAACAATTAATTATACAAAATGTTAAATTATTATTGCATATTATCTATATTTTATCTGTATATCAATCTATTAATCAAAGTAGAAGTTAATTAAAACGACCATCAAATGTAGAAAAAAAATTAATAAAAATTGAAAAATAATCAGAAAACTAATAAGAATTTTAAAACAAATTAGTGAAGTAGTTGAGGCTATTGGAGTTTTAACAATTTTTTCATATCAGATTCCGTTTTCTTCAACATCAGTCACAAATTGTCATGTTCAAAGATGCATGTTCTTTTTCTTAGACAATAAATTAGCTACTGCATAGAACCCACTTTCAGCGAAATTTGATGAAAGAAAAGTAATTAAAATTTTACGTACTCTCCCTCACAATCCAGGTTAGAGAGCTGTACGTTTTGAAGTTAGAACTCTTGGTATCCATTTCTGAATTTTACTTACAGTTCTCATTTGCTGCGAGTTCCACGATTTCCTCCTCCAAATATGATGATACTGATATAGCTGCATTTGCAAAGGATCTAAAAACCAACTCTTCTGTGTGCAGCAGCAACTGATTGAATTAATTTGCAAGTCTGATGCAAAATGATAGTGATATCTGCACTACAAAATAAACAATTGTTTCACTTTGTTGTGAAATGATTTTCAATATGAAGTTGGCAAAATATCCTGTCATTCAATGAATTTCTTCTATTTCTATTGACTGCTCTAATAATGCAATGAAGCAACGTATACAGGTGTTCATTCCAATTTTTTGAAACGAATTGCTGATGATGTGTAACGAAATGTACAGAGAGCACATTTAGTACTGCTTGTTTAAAATGCTTTAATGAAACTCTCCTAATGTCCCGTCGTTGTTCGAGCAATATCAGTAGCAAGTGACAAAATATTATAATAAAGAATTTATTTCTCTTGGACTAACTTCGTGGTATTAAATATCGATTCTTTCTTTGTATAGGTTTCTAAATTTTTATCAAATAACTCTTGATTTTTTTTTATGAGTTTTTGTTATTTGGTAATGCTGATCTATGGAGTTGAATGAAAAATTTGCAGGTCTTTAAGTAACAACATGATGATGTTTCAATTCTTTTAGCTATCTATTCCTCTTTGTACCGAACTTTTACTCAGGATTTTTTCTGTTATATCAGACGGTTTCTCATGATGAGGAGCAGTTTTTATAATTTCTGGGACTACAGGCAAGATTAATTTCTTGCCGACTGTGTGCAATTTTATTACTTTTGTTATTAAAATTATAATGATATATGAGGCTCGTAGTCCGTCAGTTTCTTGTTTAGATGATGACTTATAAAGATCTGATACAGTTGACTGTTTTAAATTTTCTTTTCCAGTCTTTGAAATGGTCAGTGGCAATATCAAAACTTTCTTCTATCTCATACATGTTAATAGTTTAAAATTCGCTATCATAGTATCAAAATTAAATAGTAATCTGCATCCAACGCAAGGATTCTAATGGCATGAAGTTCCGTGCATTAGTTCTTGAAATAGGACTACTGCGACTATCGTGAAAAATACAGAATGAAAGCGCCACCTGTTATGCGATTTTCACCAAAACATAATCAGCAATGATATTTATCAAAGTAAAACTAAATCTGAATTTTGATGAAAATCCGTGCATTAATTCTAGAAATACAGCTGTTGCAGAAATCGTAAAGAAAGGCAGCATAACAGCATCAATTGTTGAGCGATTTTCAACAAAATGAAAACAGCATCTATTCATGTCAAGGAATAAACAAATCAATAGTTTGGTGAAAATCTGTGTAGTAGTTCTTGAGATAAAGCTGTTGCGGAAATCTCGAAAAAAGCAGCATAGCAGCGTCACCTGTTGAGTGATTTACACTAAATACTAATCAGCATCAATTTATAACAGAGAATACCTTAATATAGATTTTTTATAAATTTCATGCAATAGTTGTTGAGATAGAGCACCTATAAAATTTATGTCACATACAGTCAAATAGGCTAACAGACAGACATTTTGTAAAAACATGTTTTTGGAATCTCTGACCATAAAACGTATAAATCCGTCAAAATCAGGAGCTTGAAAACTTTCACGAATCTAATACATTCTTCTTATAAAGATAGAAGAAAGTAAAAATAGTACATAACTTTGTATTTTATATCAGCACATATTTATTCAAATGCTCTTGTAGCCAGAAGGCTTCATGGCTTCATTTGAAAAAACATTCTTGGGAAATTAAGCACAGGTAACAGTTTGTTTGTTGCAGAGTTCCTAGATCCATATTTCAAGTACAAAATACTGTATTGCTGGCATTTCTTCTTCGATCAAGATATTTTGAAATATAAAATTTTTACCGATATAAATTTAAATAAATTTACTTTCGAGCAAATTTATAGATATAACGATTTTTATCAATATCACTAAGGTTAAAGAAATTTCTTGAACTGATTCAAATCACAGGTTTGGTTAAAAATATTTGTTTAGGCATATATTGTGATATTTCAGAATTTTTTGAAATACAGGTTAATAAAAAAATAATTATATTTAAAACTTTTAGCGTGAAGATAACTGCGAGTTTTTTACTCCACAATTTTTGAATTCATGATGATTTTTAATTAGAGTCAATGTCTTTCATCGAGTTCTCAGATTTATTTTCGTCTGTATAGATTTCCATTTAAAGGTGCAGTTAAGATTTTGGTCTCGGAATAGGCAATGTAGAGGAGATCAACTATTTTCATTATATTAGTTCCTAAATAAGTAGGTATGCCATGACCGCCCCCCTCGGCCGCCCTAACGCCCCCCATTTTTCTCTAGACTCGCTACCGCCCCCCTGGAAGTCTCTAGCGCCCACTGGGGGGCGATACCGCCCCCGTTGGGAACCGATGATTTAGCACTATTGTTGACATTCTTAATTAAACCAATTAGGAAGCAGAAAATAATGTTTCTAAGTTCCACTGTTTTTCTTGAAAATCTTGATAAACATACTAAGAGTTGGCTTCATTTAATAAATTTATAGTATATTTCTTATTTGCTTGCAAAATTTGCAATTTTCTTCAAGTTGCTACTTCAAAATACAGCAAAGTGTAAATTTGAAAGAATTTATTATATATTTCATTTATTGCTCTTTAGAAATTTTCATCGTTCAGGGAGACAGGAGAGGGCAGGAGTCATGAACACCGTGACCTCTCCCTTGGATCTGCCACTGTATGTAACAGAAAAAAAATTTTGTACATAAAACTGTACTTTCGACACATCTAAATTTTACTGTCTTGAAATGTTTAACCTAAAAAATATTGATAATATCAAAATATGGTACTAACAACTTTTTAAAAAATTATAAATCTTAAAACGCATTATAAAAGAAAATGTAAACAATTTATGGCTGTAGTGCAGTCACTCTTAGGCAATCTATACTAATAAAATAACAAATTACTCTGTCTGTGTGTATGTGTGTGTGTGCGATGTCTAGCAAAGTCTACCACATGTAGAAGGCTGAAATTTAGGTGAAGATAGTCCAAGACAGGTGCACCTGATGCATTTCTTATTTAGAAAATGTAATTTGAAAACTAAATAAAACTCTTACATATAAAGAAAGCAACAAATATTTCAAATTATACTTTATTTGTAACAAACAATACACAAAAAAGAAATATACTTGTACATTTCATACATTATTGCACAAAATTAAAAAAAAAAATGAACAGTCATTAACACATCATCTGAGATCATACTTAAAATTATTTTATCAAATGCTTGGTTAAGGGTATGCACAAAATAAAGCAACACTTAATGGTGTAAAAATAAATAATGCTCATTACTATTGTATTTATCACACATTAGTTGACTAATTAAATATAAAAAATACTGAACATTTCTACTCTATGAACAAACATACATCTGCAGCAAAATATAGAAAATGCACAAGACATTAGAATAGAATACTGAGCATTATGAAATGAAATGTATTTATACAAAAATGTATTAAAAATTACAGCACTACTGCACAGCTAAAAGTTACTTTCCTTGAGTGTCTACATGGGAATCTCTTTCTTAGCACTCAGTTGATCTTTACTGGATTATGTAAGTTTCCTTTTTCTCCAATTTTGAAAATATATATACATATTTATTATGCTGCAGCAACTTTAAATAATTAAATAGTAAGGGAAACAGGAACTAAGGATTTTTTACCAAAAGATGGAAAATCCTCTGTTCTCCCCCCTTTTTTTCAGCTATCTAATTCCTGCCCCAATGAGCCCTTTAGGAAAGCCAAGTCTTCTTTCTACATTTCTACCAATCTCTTCCACAATTTCAAGGAGAGGAAGAGTCACGGTTTCCTCCTCATCTAAAATTTGAAAAAATTAAATAAAAGCTTACTTTTGATTTTGATTTGATTTTATTTTTTATCTTTTATTTATTTATTTATTTTATTTTATTTGGGGGGTGGGGGGAGTATATTTTGTATTGTTTTTATGTTAACATGTTATGGTATCTGACAAAAACATTTTTGATTATATCACTTTAATATTCTCATTAAATATATATACTGTAGCCTTGACAGCCTATTTTAATAAAAGTCCATAATCTTGCTCCTCCCTGTATTTTATTCTATCCGCACCCATGTTATCTATCCTAAAAATGCTTGACAAAGTGGTATAAAAAAGTATTAATTTAATTTTTATGCCCTTAGATTCATTTCCTTTTTTTACTGCATGGTTAGAAAAGGACAGTTAAATCAATAATGCAACTAAACTTTGAGGAGAGAAATCATTGAAAAAAAAAAAAATTGCATAGAATTCACATATTTATTATAATGAAAAAAATAATAATTCTCTCAAATAAAGATAAAAGATGTTTAAAAGAAACTTTTTACTAATAATGATGATTTAATTAATTTTCAATAGCATCATTTTCCATTAGCAGTAAATTAAATCATTTGACATGAGTTAAATGTTATTACAATAACAACACAAATCAAATACAAATCATCTGAAGTCATTTTTACGCAGTATAGTTTAAGAATCAGTTTTTAAAAGGAATTAATATTTTAATAAACATTAATTTTTGGTCCACATAATTCTGTCTCCTTAATAGACAGATCCAGTTTATAATGCAAGAATAAAGCAAAAAGCAATCACTTGCTTAGAAAATTAAAAACAATATTTTGAACACATTTTACCAAGAATTTAAACATCCAAAAGATATTCTAAGTTTATTTTGCTGCTCTTCTTCTTATTATTATAACTAGTTTAAGATATAATATTTTTTAATGCAATGTATTGATGCATTAAAATTAAAAAATAAAATACGAAATTCTTTTATTTTATAAACAAAATAAGATAAGGATATCTAATGTATCCCTTAGTAACAAACCAATATTGATTATATTGAGGTCCAATATATCAGAAATATTATCAATGAAATACCAAATACTCATTAAATATTGGATTTATGTTGGAAATATATCCAACAGAACATGCTTATGGCAGAAATATTAGCTTTGCATTTAAACATGGGGTAAAAAGATGTGGTACATCTATCCCTCCTCCAGATTTCCACATTTTACTCATTTTTTTAAAACACAGTTTTGAAAAACATAATAAAATTTATTCTTTTGAAGCAATTTAAACAATTAAACAGTAATAGAAGAGACTAAAGGATAAATATTACCCTCTTAAACCACCCATGAATGGTAAAATTTTGTTCTTATTTATTTATACATACATGCATTTAAAAATTATCTTAATCAGTGAGGAGAGGCTGGAAAACCATTCTGAAGAAAAGAGTAATAAACTGTTACAGTACCCTATTTTGAGGGGGAGGGGGAAAGGGAGTAGGTAAAAGTTTATTTTTATTTTTTAATCATTCTTATTTATTACATTTCTGTGTTCATTTTTATGATAATATGTTTAAAAACTGTTTCGAAAATGATGTTCTAACAAAATATTCTTAGATTAATTTATATTCTTCATTTTTAAAAATGATTCACTGGCTGAAGAAGCAGACTACAGATACAACTATTCATGCCGACAGTGTGGCATTTTTTTCTGTGAGCATTGACAACAATTGCCAAAATATAGCCAATTTCAACATACACATATTTAATACAAATAATTTTGGCCAATATTTAAAAATACCTCATCTATCTATGAAGTAAAAAATAAAATATACAAACATTTCTCTTGCTAGAACAAGAAATATATGGATGATTGTTGCAATCAAAAATTCAATCTTGCTGTAAAATCAAAGAAAAATAATGCTTTTAAATATATTCTGCAACTAAAAACTGTATTGTTATTTCAAAATGTCAAGATATTTCTTTTATTTTTAGAAAATATTTCATCTATCAGATAAAAAGTAAAACAAATATTGTTTAGTAAAATAAAAATGTACACATGGCCATACATAGAAATTAATCACTATAATTTATAAAACAACACTGGGAAATTTTCTAATTTTTCTATTAAATTTTCTAGTATAGAAATACTAAATAAAATGTTTTGGGATTTCTGTAGATTCATGAACAAATGGGTTTTTTATTAAACAAAAATGCAATTGGTACTAATGGAATATCTAAAATAATTCAATATATTTATATTTGTACATTGGAAATTCATTTACAAAAAAATTAATGCCTGACATTAAGGCATTAAACTTATTATTAAGTAAAGGCACTTCCAATATTTTAATTTTAAAAATTGTCATCCAGGATAGAATGTTATTTCCAAAACAACATTAACAATGTCATAGAAGAAAATATTTTAATAATTGCTTGAAAAACAAAATTGTAATACAATTCAAATTACAAAAAATAACTTTGACAAGTATCAACAGTAGAGATAATTCCATAGTAGTTCCATAAATAAGTTGAATTAATAATAACACATTTCAACAGAGTTTGATTTTTCAGGCAGTTTAAAGATTTATCTTTTATGATCTTTCCAATAAATAAACAAATGAAAATGAATAAACTTAAACAAAAAATGTATTTTTATACAATATTTCTAATTTTGATTTAAAAAAAAAATTATAAAATATTGACAAAAAATTTTTGAATTTTTCCTCAGGAATACATAAAATACTAGCAATAAATAAAATAAATTCGAAAAACACTTTCAAATTTTAAGTTATGAAATGTATCTAAATCTCATTTTAAAAATTATAAATATTACAAAGGCACAATTTTCTGGCTCTAAGAAACTCTTTCTTCAAACATCTACTTTAAAAAGACAGTTCTTGAAACAGGATATTTTAAACAAAATAATCTATTTGGTAATTCAAGCTCTGCAAGTCATTGAAACATCACGAAACTTTGCCAACAGAGACAGGAATAGGTGCACCTACAAGTTTGTAATGTTCTTCAGGAGCTTCATTTTCAATAACAGGAGGTGGAGGTGCCATTTCTTCAGGTATACTATCTCTATGAGACATTTCAGGGTCTTTAGAAGACCTCAAACACACATTGTAATATTGGGGGTTGCGGGATGAAATTTTATCACTTATGTTCATAGAGTCTTTTTCAATGTTAAATATGACATCAGAGTTTGGCACAGATGGAAGATTGTTCACACGTTTAAGAGAAGATAATTTGTTACCCACACAACAGCTTTTAACAGAACTAAGATTGTTTTTTGTTGCTGCAACTTGACATGTGCACGCTGCCTGTGTGTTGGTGTTATCCATCAATGTTGTCTTTGGAAAATCATAATTTGAAGACACACTGTCAGATCTTTGGAATGTAGTTGGGTTCGGAATGTCATATGACTGCTCTAGATCAAATATAGACAGAGGGATGTCAAATTTTCTTGGAGGTGGTGAAGATATGGGAAGTGGAGGTGGTACTAGATCATAGTCAGTTTTGGGGTCAATTGGCACAGGCAAAGAATTCTTGATGGGAGATTTCACAATGGGACAACTAGGCCTTGGAGGTGGAGGACAGTCATAATTTGCATTAGGATTTTCAAAAAGAAAATCTGTGGAAATAAAATTAATGTGTTATATAAATATCCCTAATCATAAAAAAACAAACTTTTTCTTAAAAATTTTTTTTAACATAAAAATATATTTCTCTAAAACTAATGAACCCCCCCCCACCCCACCTCTTATAAAACAAAAAAAAAAAAAAAATATTAAGTAAGTAAATAACTTTGTAATGACATAATACAGAAATGAAATGAACACATTTTAGATCAATTGTGGCACACAAATATGTCACTAAAATATACAATTTTTTTTTTTTTTTTTTTTTTTTTTTTAAGTATTGATTAGTGACAGAATGCACACTAAATCAAAATATGTCATACCAGATCAAAACTGGGGATTTTTTTTTTTTTTTTTTTTTTTTTTTTTATTTAAAACATACTATGTGCTTATTTCTTTTCTTTTAGTTTTTGCATGATATTAATACAGAGCTTATCACTTATTTAAAAGCCATCAGTTTTTAAAATGTGTTTAAAATACATTTTCAATTTACTTCAAAATGTGCTCTTGTTTTTAGAAATTATTGTTAAGCCCTAAATCATAATACCTGGATGCATAATGCAAAATAAAACATTCTGGAAATTAATGAAGTAGTAGTAAGAAACAGCAGTTAGTAAATAAAATTATAAAAAAAAAATATTATTATCTGGTTTCTATCTACAAAGAAAAAGTAAATTACAATGCTGCTATCATAATTGAAATTAATGTAACCTTTTGACTTTTTTGGATCATAATACAAAAAAAAAAAAAAGCTTATTTGATTTTTTAAAATATTTGTATCAAATTTGCATACTTATTGCAGCTTTCATTAATCCCCTATAAAATATTAATAATTTGTAGTTGAAATATAATGTTTTTGTATTTACACACAACACATACAAAAGTTTCTGCAATTTATAACTTGAAAAACCTTTCAAAAATTTCTATAACGTTTATGCATAGTAAAATTTTAAATAGGTTATTCACATGATTATTTATTAAAAGACAAAAAAAAAAAAGAAAAGAGAATTATTACCTGTACCAGATACAGATGATTTTCTAATTCTGAAATCTCCACTTAGAGTAGCACTCTTAGAATC
This sequence comes from Maratus speculifer, assembly GCA_964019185.1. NCBI lineage: Eukaryota > Metazoa > Arthropoda > Arachnida > Araneae > Salticidae > Maratus > Maratus speculifer. Next base: position 135,795,502 of record OZ025291.1, read on the forward strand.
TGGCTGTATGTAGTCTTGTATCTTAAATGCTTCTTCAAATGATGGTGGTACCATCTTCTTATGAACAATTCCATACTGAGGAATTTCAGATTGCTTGCAATCTTCAAGGCTACTGTAACGAGAGATTGGCTTTACAGGACGAGGAGGGGGAGCAGGTGGTTTGCTATTTAGAGTAAGACTCTGCATATTTTTATGCAAATTGGTTGCATTAGAAGATGCGTTGAGAACTCTTTTCTGTGCATTGTAGCGAGATTCAAATTTTTCCTAAGAAAAAAACAAAAAGTTACAAACGATCAATAATGTTCTATTTCTGGTTCAAATTTATGACTTAAAGAATTATTATTTAATTTAATGTCTATTTAAATATAAAATTTGCAAATGAAATGAACTAAATTTATATATGAGGAAAAGCATAACATAAACTTTGAAAATGCAGAATGTAGATGAATTAATATACACATAATCTAAAGCAATTAATTATGCAAAACATTAATGTTCAATTAATAATGTATAAGCACTACACTATCAAATAAAAATAGTGATGTGCACTTAACAGACATTTGCTTTTAATTATTTATTTTATTTTGCACTATTCTTTAATCAATTAATTAATTATTACTTCAGAAAGTTAGTTGTCCTCTTTAATTTTAAAAAAGATTTGGAAAGAAAGGAATATTGTGTTTAAAACCAAGAAATTAATTAATTATATTAACAGAATTAAGCTGTCTTCACAATTCAGCTGACCTTTTGAAAAGCAGTTTTTTAATTGATTTTTGACAAATCTACCATTTTTTACAAAACACATTTTTAGAAATCTAAATTCAGAAGCTATAGTAACATTCAGACTATGAATCATTCTAAGTACCTGCTTATCAAACTTTATATCAAAATTATAAAAATTTCCGTCTAGAAACCAAACAAAACATTATTCATCAAATATTTCAAGAAAATAAATATTTTTATTTTTGTATACACACTACTAAACATGTTTCAATTCAAAGAACTTCCAAAGAACTTTTACTGCTTTCATATTAAAATACGGAATAAAAACAACTTTAAAAAATTTTCATACAAATATATTGTTCCCTTCTTTCCTCAAATAAATATATAAAGATTAAAAAAATTATGTGCATAAAATATCAAAGTCAAAAATTAATTTTTTCACAAACACAAGAAAAAACCCCATGATTTGTGATAGAAATTTTTAATAAAACATCACGCAATAATTCCTATCTTGTACATTCGTATCTCATATCTTGTACTTCATATCTTGAATTAACATACATGATTATTGAAGTATCAAAGCGCTGTAGTAAAAAACTCAGATGAATACAATAAAAAAGAACATTTGAAAGTATACAAAAACAAATCAAATTTTACCATCAACAGTTGCCAGTAAATGAAAATGGCATTTAGAGGTGAACAGAAAATGTTTTGTGTCTAATAATTTCCAAAATCTGAATCAGTAGTGTTGATTTAGTGGACATTTTGCAAGAAATATTGAACACAGGGACCAACTAACAAGACAATTCATGTGCAATACAATAAGTTCAAAGAACTTTGATAATACCATATTTAGAAGAATATGGCAGGAACTTGACTATAGCATTGATGTATGCCATGTGACCAAGGGCTCACACATAGAATATCTGTAAGTTATGTAAGTAAAACTTGATTTGTTTCTGCATTCTTTCAAATTTCCTTTTATGGTGTATTTATTTTCATTATTTTACTACAGTGCTTAGAAAACCCGGACGGAATTATGAGTAAGGGGCCACCCGTAATATGCTGTCATGCTGGGAGACTCACAAAATTGTGTCAGTTTATGACAAGGGGGTCTAAGGGGCAAGGAAGAAATGTGGTATCCCACATTTTGATTAAAATAAAAGCATAAAAAAATCAGCAGATTAAATTTTCAAGTTATCTTAAAAGTATATTGTAATTATTAAGTAAAGATAAGATTTAAAATCGAATATATTAAATTCCATTTCAAATTCCAAAGTATTACTGTTTTCCATTGCTCTTTCATGTTGATATTTTATTACTATTATATATTAATTATGTTTTTTGTTGCAAACCTTAATCTTATTTTCAATAAAATAAATATGCAAATCATTTTTATTATCATGCTTACAAATGTCACTAAAACGCATATGGATAAAGTTTAAAAATAAAATTTTAAATATCCTGGATAATATAGTGCTTTGTTTCTGAACAAAAAGCACTATATGTTAATGTAATATAGTGTGACATGTGACAAGAAGGGGGAGGGGGTAAAATGAAGTGTAACACTTTGTGAAAGAGGGGAAGGAGGAGGTTAATATATATATATATATATATATATATATATACACTATATTGCCATTGATTATGGGACACTTGCGATTTTAGATATTTTACTAAATATCTAGAAAAATACATTAGGAATCATCTCGAAAATCTTAGTGTATAAATATAATAGTATACGTCATACATCTCCGTGAAGATTTTTTACCGAAACTCCTTAAGGGACCGTCAACAAATTAAAAAAGAATGAATATCTTTTGAATAACCCTGTCAAAACTAATGTAGCAAAAGCGCTCAAACTCTAGATTATGATTGAATGCCTTATTGTAATACACTGTGTTCATTTTTATGCAAATAGCATGCATACTCGCAGAGTAATTAAGGTTTTTATAAAAATGGCCCCAAATTTTTCTAAGTTTTTCCCTTATAATTTTCAGAGTTCTTAATATAAAATAATATTTTTTTCAGAAAATATGACAAACAACATTGCACACAGTACCCTGTAATCAGAATTAAAAAATAATAAAAATTGTATGAAAAATGAGTAGGTTTACTAAATAATTTTTTACTGCGCATGCGTCAAAGATATCAAAATTTCATTTGCATATTATGTTAGCTAAATGTATAGAGCAACTTTTGTAAAAGTCTCAAAATCATAACTTGAAAATTCTGAAAATAATCGTCAATTGAATAAGTTGAAAATCCGTTATTCTCAAAATGAAGCAAAAACAAGAGGGGTTGTATCCATATATTCATTGATTAGTGTCAATATAGAATACACAATACGGGATGTTACGACTACTTTGGATAAAATCCTCATTTTTTTGCTTCATTTTGGAAACAACGGATTTTGTCCTTTTTCTATAGACGATTACTTTCAGAATTTTCAAGCTATAATTTTGAGACTTTTACAAAAGTTGCTCTATACATTTAGCTAACATAATATGCAAATGAAATTTTGATATCTTTGACGCATGCACAGTAAAAAATTATTTAGTAAACCTACTCATTTTTCATACAATTTTTATTATTTTTTAATTCTGATTACAGGGTACTGTGTGCAATGTTGTTTGTCATATTTTCTGAAAAAAATATTATTTTATATTAAGAACTCCGAAAATTACAAGGGAAAAACTTAGAAAAATTTGGGGCCATTTTTATAAAAACCTTAATTACTCTGCGAGTATGCATGCTATTTGTATAAAAATGAACACAGTGTATTACAATAAGGCATTCAATGATAATCTAGAGTTTGAGCGCTTTTGCTACATTAGTTTTGACAGGGTTATTCAAAAGATATTCATTCTTTTTTAATTTGTTGACGGTCCCCTATGGAGTTTCGGTAAAAAATCTTCACGGAGATGTATGACGTATACTGTTATATTTATAAACTAAGAGTTTCGAGATGATTCCTAATGTATTTTTCTTCATATTTAGTAAAATGTCTAAAATCGCGAGTGTCCCATAATCAATGGCAATATAGTGTATATATATATATATAAGCGTGATATCATTTATGGACAACCCCTAACCTTATAATATAAATTAAAATATTTTGTATATTATATATTTTGTATATTATATATATTTTATCATACCATAAGTATAACAACATTCAACAATAACTATTACCTTCATTTTATTATTTCTGTCATCTCCAAAGTCAGAATGATGACCACTGTCTGAACCAGCACTAGCAGTACTTAATCTGTCAAATGAAGAACCACCTGTGGAAATTGGAGGAAAAAAATGTCATAAGATATTAGTTATATAACTTTTAGTACTTAACAAACTTATACCAAACAACCTTTACTAATCTGTTGCATTTTTTATAAAAGTAAAAATTATTCTAATTCTCTTTTTAAAAATAAAAAATGTATATTTATTTAAAATTTTTAACATCTGTTGAACCGATTTAAATCATCATCAGTTAAATTCAAACAGTTATTTATTTACTCCGTCAATTTAATCTATATCTTAATGCAAAAATAGAGCTAAGTATTTTAAAACACAAATGATAAAAAATAAAATATTTTAACACATAAAAAATAAGCATTTTATTTAACCATTTTATTATGATTTTTTAAACATAAATTTTAAAAATACATAATTTTATAATAAGTATATGAATTAACTTATTTTAAAAATATTAAAGTTTTCAGTTTTGAATTTTACAGTCTATGACAAAAAAGATACACAAAGTAGAATTTAGTTATTTGAAGCAATATGAAAAATCTCGCACAAAGCCCACAATTAACAAACAGACCAACATATATTTATCTCATACTATTTTACTTTCCATTTCTTGATATTTATTAATACAATTAGCAAAGAAATCTGAGCATCAATATCTAATTCAAATTTATAAGTTTTTTGGTAAAACTAAATACATATTATAAGCATCCAGCATATTTGAGCCATTAATTGGACAAAATTGGTGCCTAATACATCTAGCTGTTCCAGATGCAGAATAAAGTTCATGATGGGAAAATGTATGACGTATGAGAAAATATGTAGCCAGGAATATGTTTAGAAGGAATTTGAATCCTTCAAATAACATTTATATATTTTTTTTTTACTTAAAAAAGATTCTTCACAATTTGTGTTCTCTTAACCCATCGAGGAGCAAGCAATAATGTCACTGTAATACTGAATTCGCACCGGAATAATCAAATAATTTTATTTTTAAATAAGGAGCAGCAATTTTTTTACATTTTGCGCCTAAAGCTAAAAATTTAAAATTTCATGAAAAGTTTCAGGTGTGAATCTTGTTAAAATTAGGTGGGATAAAATATACCTCACTGCCCCTCATGGGTTAAAACAGGATACCTTACAAAATTCTTCTTTCAAAAAATATCTTTAAAAAGTGTTATTTTTGAGACACAATTTCCATACAAAATTTAATCATCTTAAAATAAAATTGCAGTCTCATAAAATAGCTAGAATCACCAAAGAACATTTTATCTAACCAAGTAGAAAAGGATGATGAGAATATATATATACTTAATTCATATACTGTCTAAAATGCATTACATTCATTCATTGAAATGGAATCTTGTAAAATAAATGTTTAGACAAGAACTTGAATAAAATACAAATTTGAAAATCAGAAAATTTTTAGATTTTTACAAAAGCAAAATCTTGTGTACAAAAAATCGAAACACACTTTTAATAACATTCATCAATATGCATTATATATGAAGAAAAGAAATTTTCTAAATGATTAAATAAAATAAAGGCATTATACTCACTAGAGCTACTTGTGTTTGAAAGTACACTGAGAGTACTAACAGGACGTGCAGTATCAGGTTCAAATGGAAGTTTCTCATTGCTCAAGTCTTTTGAATTTTTCCGAGATAAACTACCCTAGAGAAGCAAATAAAATAATTACATAAATTTACAATTCAGAGTATTTTGAAACCAAAGTATGTATAAAGAATTTTTAAAATGATAAATAGGTCTTTAGAGCACATAAGTCTTTAGTACATATAAGATTTATGTCATGTTATTTTCAAAACTATAAAAAATATCCAATTCTTCAAAATAATCAACTATAAATATTTTTCTGATTTTAATATAAATAAGAAACTAAAATATGTTGCACTCAGCATAAAAATGAATAAAATAATAAATATTTTCTCCTTATTTATTTTTTTTTTCCCCGCTTACCAAAAAATTGATGTTTTACAAATCATTAAAAAAAACATATAGGAATAAGCATAAAAAAATTTCATCTCTAGAACAAGATTTTTAAGTTTGCCTGTTTTTTATTATTTAACTTGTTGTGCAGTTTTAATAAAAATAAATCAAGGCCAGTCTTTTCATGAAGCTGTAAATAAATGTTATACATATTTAAATTATAACATTTAAATATCTATATGTAAAAATGTATAACAAATATCTATGAACATATGTTATATACAGGGTGCGGCAGGTATTTGAGAACACGCATTATAGGTTAAATATTTTTCAGAAGGTTATAGTTACAATTTTTTTTCTGTTGCAGGTAAGTATGTCAGAGTCTAACCTAACGCAAGAAATGAAGCGGCACGCTGTTATTGTTTCCTTGGTTGCAGGGCACTCCGATTTAGAAATTGCCACATTTCTGAAAGTCGCCCGATCATTTGTTTTCAAAGTACGGAAAGAACTGGAGGCTTCCAAGGGTGATGTGGCGCAAATTACTCACAGGAAACGACATTGTCAGCGATCTGACATTATCAGGACACCAGAATTTGTGAGCCAAGTTCAAGTTAACATCGATAATGATCCTGGGAAGTCAATCAGAGCACTGGGTAAGGAATTGGGAGTTAATGAGGCCACCATTCGACGAGTGGTTCATGAAGACCTTCGATACAAGTCCTATGTCATGCGGAGAGGACAGTTCTTGTCTAAAAAGACCAGAGAGAACCGTCTGATTAGAGCCAAACGTCTCCTGATTAAATTAAAACATCCAGAGGAACCGGGAATGCTGTGGTTTTTTTCTGATGAAAAAAACTTTGTGCAGGACCAGAAGACAAACCGAAAAAATGATCGCTGGCTATGTAAAACACCCGAGGAGGTTCCTACCGTCATGCACACAAAGTTTCCAGCCTCTGTGATGGTTTTGGGGGTCGTTAGCAGCAAAGGAGATGTGATGCCGCCACATTTTTTTGACCAAGGTGTTAGAGTCAACGCCGCTGCTTACACTGAGGTTCTGAACACGGTTGTGAAGCCCTGGATTACTACTGTAGCACAGGAGAGGCCGTATGTTTTCCAACAAGACTCTGCACCATCTCACACAGCTCATACAACTCAAGAATGGATGGCGGAGAATTTTCACGATCACATCACCCCAAACTTGTGGCCTCCCAGCTCCCCAGATGTTAATCCAATGGATTATTATGTATGGGGCGTTGTTGAAAGAGACTCTAATAAACATCCTCATAGCACAATTTCGTCTCTCAAAACAGCCATTGTGGATGCAATGGCGAATATTAACAAAAATCATCTGATTGCTGCCTGCCGTCGGTTTCGACACCGTGTAGAAGCTGTTATTGCAGCTGAAGGAGGTTTTATTGAATAATATTATTTAATGTACATATGATCAACTGTATATAATGTCAAAGTTAATAAATGTTCTTTCGTTAGTATTTATTCCTGTTTGTCTGCAGAGATAACTTTGTTCTCAAATACCTGCCGCACCCTGTATATTTGTTATAATGTTATATATTAAGTATGTTTTTAAATCTATATAATTTAAATAAATTTAATGGCCACTTCTGGAAGCCCTACTATGACCTCAAAATAAAATCTAACCCATAAAATAGCTTAATTATAAATTTTTATTACTTTTTTAAAAAATAGTTATTATTAATATGAAGTTTTTGTGAATAGCTTTAGAGATACTAATAAAAGAAAGTTTTTCTCTGTCTGTCAGTGATGGAGAGTGAAATCTACCAGATGTTGATGTACAAAGTTGGAAATTTTTGTGAAGGTATTGCAAAGACTCTTGTGATGCACCTGAGACTGAATTTAAAAATTCTAATAATTAGTTGAGATTAAGTAAAAATTAAGGCTCATTTTCATTAAAAACTCACCTTGCTCCTTGGTGTGTACATATGCATAGATGTTTTATTTTTGCATTGGTAGAAATCAACCTTTGAAAAATTAATTTTCAAAAAAAGTCATTTTTCAAAAAAAGTTTTTTTTCCTCATTGCTTTATTTTAGAAACCAAAAATATGTTCTTAAATCTGAAACTTTATTCAAATAGATTGTGCAACTGGTTTTAAAAAACATGAATTTTAATCCTTTTAATCGCACCAGCAAACTCAGTCATTTCATGCCTCATGGAGACAATATTTTTCTATGCTAAAAGTAACAAAAATGTCTGTTTTTTAACAATCTTTTTACAGCATTGCAATAGACCAGATTTACATCACATACAAAAAATTTGAAATGTTTAACCAAGTAGAATTCATAATGTTATATATATATATAATATTAGCAATTTTTCTTGAAAGTAAAATGTGTGAAAAATTTGATGCAATCAATATAAACCCAAATGTTTCTATGGGATTTCGCTCCCTTTTGGTGTGCAATGATCCAAAAATAAAATTACACAGAAAACAAAATACCAAATAGAATGAGTTTTTAATTCAACATTTTTTCATTTCAAAATATAAATACAGATATAATAGAGTAAAGATATAAATCATACAAATTTAAGACTCATCTAAAGGTCTTTCATGATGGGCAAGCATAACTGAGTGAGCTATATAATTCAGTGCAAAAAAAAATAGTTTCAATACTTAAGTCCATCTGTTTAAAATTGATATTTATATAAAATTTTACTGATACTTTTCAATGGTAAGTATTATTAGTAGTAGAAAAACTCATAAATTATTTGAATATTTCAATAAAGAATTGAGGCCTTTACTACATCTATTCATAGGGGTTTTTTTAATTAATATTTTTTTTTTCAATCACTATAAAGTCCTTAACTGTAGTACTGATACTTTTTCATGCATAAAAAAACTGCTTTGGCCCACTGCCTTCAATAACCTACACCATCAAATTAGTATGATGTTATACATTTTAAACAAAAATCTACTGAAATGAACCATGAGTTGTAGGCTTTTTGGTGCATAACTTCAGGCATACAACTACCTTCATGCCAAATCTTATAGTTCTACATTCAGTTTCTCCACAAAACATATAGTGTGTGTGTGCCTGTGCACACACATACAATGTTCAATTTTTATTATTATAAATAACTTCTTTTAAAACTATTCTAAAAACTCATGATTATAATTTTTATATGTAATCACAAATGAACAGTTGTTTAATTGGTTAAAATTATTAAAAGAAAAAACATTATCATATACCATCTTCCAATAACTAAAATCGATTTAAATTTCTGAAAATCTTGTTAAAATATTGATATTTCTAATTAATTTTGATTAAACTTACTTTTGAACCCAAGCTTTCCTTTCTTCTTAACTTGTTATTTAAAAACTGGCGAAGTTCAGAGAAACTTGACGAATGTTTCTTACTCAGTTTGGCTTTTTGAGCTTTGGCATACAAATTTCTCAATCCATCTAAAGTGCTCTATATTATAAAAAAAAGAAAAGGATGCCAATAAATTATTATTCTCAAACATTTAATGAATATTTCTGTTAAAAAAAAAGCAAAAAAAAAAAAAAAAAGCAAAGTAAATAAATAAAGAACCAAAAATTATATATATATATATATATATATATATATATATATATATATATATATATATATATATACAGTAGACTCCCTTAAATCCGCGTCCCTAAAATCCGCGAACGCCAGAAATCCGCACATTTTTTCAGATGTAAACAATGAAATTAAAGATGGCACTGAAGTCAGCGGCTAATGCAATACAAATAATTCTTTAAATATATATTTAAATCCTTTTCAACTTCTTCCTTCTTTTTAAATGTCAATTAAAATTCAATGTGCTATTCAAATAAATGTCCTTCAATTTAAATTCTGCAGTGTTAAATAATAGTTCTTTTCTTAGACGTACGATGATCGATATTTAATCGAATTAATCATTATTGTATCGCAGTTGCAGTGTAATATAACTTTCAACGGCCGTTTGGTAGAATTTGCAATTCGCATGGCAGGATAAATTTTGCTATGTAAAATTATTATTTTAATAGTTCTATTACTATTTTCGTGTCCCTGCTAGTTACGAAATGAATTTGGGATTTACATTCGGTTTACTAATTACGATGATCGATATTTAATCGAAATAATCATTATCGTATCGTAGTCGCAGCGTAATTTTTGCTGTATAAAATGAATATATTTTTTAATTAATCAAGCTTTTTCTATTTATTAATAAAAGCAAATATTTTTCTTTATAAAAAAGATTGATTTTTCCTCATCATTATTTATATTTACTATTGCATCTTAATTATTTACTTTATTTTAAAAATTTTCTAAAATTTTATTTTACTTATTATTATTATTTTTTTGTAATAATAACTTGTTTTTGAACTATTTATTTATTTAAATATTTTACTTAATTATTTTAACATTTCAGTTTATCATATGCATTGATTACAATGCTTCTTACCAATCAAATTAATGTTTCAAAAATGTAAACAAATGAGTGATCAGAAATCTGAAAATTTCTAAAATCCGCACAACCCCTGGTCCCAAGCTTTGCGGATTTGTGGGCGTCTACTGTATATATATGCAAATAGAACAAAAGCATTTCTTTTAACAACAACAAAATCTTGAAAGAAAAGGAAAAGAAAATATATAGAGATATGAAAATCTTTATGATAATACATATAGAAATGTATACAATTATACAAATTTATGCGCAACAATCGCTAAAACACAAAAAGAAAACCTTATCTATCTAAGGATAGTATACAGACAAAATTCTTGTATGTGTTATGTGTTATGCATTGAACATTTATTTCATTCTTTTAAATGGAATAATGAAGCTGCATCATTTTTTGAAAACACTTTGCAATATAAAACCCAAAAATAAATCTATTGAATAACTATTGATTTTTAAAAATAAGTCTTAAAACAAGCATCTTCATTTACTACATAACAAAGATGATCACTATTAAAAATAAGTACAAATAATAATAATAATAATAATACATATACATTAAAATTACATTGATACTGAATTACCTTTGCCTCCAAATCAGACACTTGATACAAAATTTTCCACTCATTATGCATTCTTTCAACATCAGTGAGAGAAGCTCCTTTCTTATAAGCTTCCATGATGTCTATCAGTTTCGCCTGACTTTCCAGGAGGGTCAGCTTAGTTTTGTCTGGAATGGGAAGAAAGCGTTAAAAAGTGGAAAATTTAGTTAAGTATAACATTATGAGCTGCAGGAAGACACAAATTTAGGAAGCATAATTATTTAACAAGATTTTTATGTATTTTAAAGAAAAAGAATATGTGTATATATTTATGTAATCAACCAATCGATTTTGTTGATAGACAAATGTTGATAGCATCTTAAGTGTCCGCAGCAGTGAAACTCTTCAATTGCGAAATCCTGTGTAAAGCTCTCGGAAATTTTTGAAGCACGATGACTCATTACCTAATATAATGATTATACTAATGTTTTCACCATTAGAAAGTAGTCATTATTTGTGGATGATATAAGTCTCTAAAAATTGTCTATGCAAATTTTAAGTATTTTTTAAAAAATGATAAAATTTAGTCAAATAAAAATTTCAAAGTTCATAGGAATTTTTTTTTTTTGTATACTTAAAATTTACTTAAACAATTTTTAAAAACACATATCATTAGCATCTGATGTCTACTTCCTGATGATGATAATGGTATTTTAACAATTACATTAGATAATGAATAATTGTGCTTTAAAGTTTTCCCAAAGCAAACGTGGGATTTCACAATGTGAGGAAGTTTCACTGCAGCGTAGCCTTAACATACATGGGTGCAAGGAGTCCATCCAAGTCAACACTGAAATCTTTTCTGAGTATTTGAAATAACTAAATGAAAAGGGGTTAGAACATTTCTAAGCCTTGCATTATGGCTAAAAATTGATCTCTTACAATAAAAGAAAGTGACGGAATGTTCTTGATGATAAAATTGCTATTATTTAAGTATATAAGGTAGAATTTAGAGTTAGTCAAAAATCTTTTCAAGACTGAAATCAGTCCTCAGACTGAAGGTCTTGCACCCGTGTTAACATATTAAATAAATTTTAATAAAATTTTACAATTCAATCATTTAATTAAATTTTGGATAATTTAATTTAAAAAAATTGCTGCATTATTTGAACACACCAAAATAAAATAGAATAAATAAGAAAAGAAACAATGTTTAATTACCTGCAGGTGAATGACATTTCAGTATATCATCTGATGAATTATGCTTGTCACTTGAATCCATAAATATATGGGAAGGTTGAATATTTTCTAAAAGATTAGAAAGGAGAAATATTTGAAACTGCTTAAAATTACAAATATACAAATCAATTTCAATAAACATTTGTTAATATCATAACAAAATTGAACACACAATCAGATGGAAGCTAATGAATAATTTGAATGAATTGATTTGCATGAATGAATTTGTTATAACATTATTTAATGTATTGTAATTAAAATACAAATATAACACAGCAATTCTATAAGAACTGTGAATGTATCATATCCTTATTTAGGATAAATCATTTCTTCCTCTGATAAGTTTTGTGATGTCAACAGAAAATCTGAGCATTGTAGAACAACTAACATTTAATGGTGAGAACAACTTTTTCTTGCAAAGATATAAGGTGTAATGTTTCTCATTCTTTCATTTGCTCTGTGGAATTTCCAATAGAGCATTTATTCTTCTAAATTCATTAATTTTCAGATGTTACCAGAAAATATAGAACAACCATTGTAGAACAACTGTGATATCGAGTGGGAGAAAATATCTTTGTTTGCAAAGATATAAGATTCATTAAGGTTAAAAAAAAAAAAAGGATATAGCACCTTTAAAATTTTTCACTTTTCCTGCCATTCACTTAAAATTAACACATGCCACAATTTATAAAGAGAAGGAACAATTTTAGACAGCAAATCGGAAATTGAACTATATTACAAATACCATGTTTAACAATGTACATATATTTTCAAAAATTTGAGGGTAGGTAATCTGGAAATAGATCAAACATCCAATAACCTATAATTTCGCTTTATACGATTAAAAACATACATATGTTTAGAAATAACTTATTAAAAAGGTGTTACAGAATGACCCTTGTTGAATGAAAAATCTTAATTTCAAACAATTAATCAAAAATGCAATATTTTGAATCATTGTTAAATAAAGTTTATACATATATTATAGGTATATTAATCAACACTTACATACATGTTCTACCTGTATAAATTTGCAAAAAAACAAATTTTTATTTTACATTTCCTATCAATGATAGGAAATGTCCTATCATTCTAATTTTATAGACGATATTTGTACTGTAGGATGCAATACCTACCCAACAAACACTCACTAACGGCCGCGTTCAAATTTCGTTGCAGCCAAAAAGAGTTAAGGCCATTTGTAACCAAACAAGCAAACGACCAGCCGCTGATTGAGGCAACTATCACCGAGCCGGTAACTGATCGGCGATGACAGAACTATTGCATTTATATTGCCGGTCAATTCTTAAGGGTCAGTTTCCGGCAAACATGCACTGGCACTTAATCTTCTCAAAAAAAAAAGGCCTAATATAATCTAACCCGCATTTTTATTTAATGAGATAAAGGCTTTTTTTGTCTTCATTTCTTTGAAAAAATATTTTAAATCTGGGTTTTAATAAACATATAAATATGTTGTGAGATTTATATTTAAAACAGTAAAATGATTTCATATTTTAATTTAATTTGAAAATATTTTATAAAAAAGAAGCCTCAAAAATGTATACAATATTCCAAATATTTTCTTTGTCGACGCCCTTATATATTCATTATTCTTAAAAAATAACTGAAAGAAAAAAATTAATAAATATTTAAAATAATTTAAAAGCATGGGCACAAGGGAGAGGTTATGGGGCTAACAATTATCCCTTAAAATAAAAAATGTTTTTGTAGAACAATACTTTTTTATAAATTTTTTTTGTTCATTTTGCATCAAAAGTGTTTTAATTATTCCCCACTTAAAAACATGCTTTTGATATATTTTGTGACATCAATACATTTAATTACTTTTGGACTTAAATCAATAAAAATTGTTTTTGTAATCAACCAACTTTTTCCATTTTTCTATAAATGTGTACATTTGGAATTGCATCCACACTTCCATCATATTTTATTTACCGGAGTCTTTTTACATTCATTATTTATAAAAAAAAATAATTGAAAGAAAAATGAATAAATATTTAAAATAGATTAAAATAATTTAAAATAAATATTAAAACATTAAAGCGTCCTTATATGAAAGTTGCTAATTGCCCACCCCTGCGAATGATACATGGTCCCTTCTAAATGAAGGACTTGGTGCGCTTCTGTGCATTTGAATAAGAATACCTGAAAATTTATGTATTTAAAAATAAAAATGAATGTGTCACAAGTCCGAAACTAGGGGGGAGGGGGGGGGAGAGAGGCATGTGCGCCAGGGTACCAGAACAAAAGTTGCTCCATTTAAGGTTTCATACAAAAATATATGTGTATGTATGAAATACAAAGAAACTCGCAAGCTTATGTATCATTCTTTTTAAATTTATGAAAGTAACTTCATAAAATAAAAATTCTGCAGCAAAAAAAAAAAAAATAATAATAATAATAATAATAATAATAATAATAATAATAATAAAGTAAACATTAACCCGATTAGAATTCAATCTCAACTATTCTGAGCAAGAAAAGAAATCATTTAAAACTATTCATATGCAAGAAAGATTTTTTAATGCTCCTATAGGTTTAACATTAGTGACCCAGTTTCTTCGTACTAGTGGAAGCTTTTAGCACTCAAGCTAATGTTAATCGCATTTTTCATTTATTTAATAGGCATATTAAATAAATGAAAATTTTCTAAAAGTGTATTATTAAGCTTTGAAAACTTTAATTATCAGTAGTATTTAAGTAAGTTTTTTTTTCTTTTTTCTTTTTTTTTTTTTTTTTTTTTTTTGTGAGTTAAATTATAGACCTTTTTTTAACTATATAACTATAAAAATACTTTATTGTTACATATATATGTAATTGAGTGTGTGTACATATTTTATTTAAACCAGTATGACATGGCACTTATTTGTAAATAAAGGTTCAAGGTAAAAAAAATTCTATGATTTCAGATATTCACTATGCATAATTATCTTTAAAAACTTATCCTGTTTATTTTATCTTTTTTTTTTTTTCATTTTGGACCTACTAAGTTCGATAAAGAGCCTGGAATCATACGCACAGTAATGACACATGTGTGTGGGAAAGACTTGTTTCAAAGAGGGCTATTTAAGGACACGACAATGACATGTAGGGGTCACAACATTTCTGCTGTGTCATGGCATGAAATCACTAGGTGACTGGTGACTGGACTGTGTGGATTCACAAATATCTCTGCGGTGGGAAGACACGTTTAAAATATTGTAAGTCTGATTATTTTGTTTGCCAATTCATTATATTAGTTTAATTTCAAATATTTCTGGATCATTATAATGCATTTTTATAATATAATTATACAAAATAAGTAATAAAATTAAAATATGCTAAGGTTATTAATCGTCCTTTTATGAATTTATAAGACACAAAATGTTAGAATTTGCGACTTCACTCGGATTTTTTAAAAGTATTTTTGTTTGGTAGGATAGTTGTTTTTTACTATTGTTCTTTAAAAATTTTCATTCACTTGTATCGCTAAATGAATTTTATTTTATGATTCTTTTTTTCCCGAATTGTTGAAGTTGTAATTAGTAATTTTAAAAGAAGTAACTAATTTTAAACATTGTGACTTATTTATGTCACTTTCATAATTCTTCTAGTTTATTTAAAATAAATTAAATTGATGTTATATATATATATATATATATATATTTAAATGCTACTTTGAAAGAAATTTTTTTTTATCTCCTCTGATATCGGATTGTAATTTGTTCTTATGGAAAATGTCATTAAATTAAACAACTGAGTAATTTTAATACAATATAAAAAAAATTAGAGTGAAAAAAAAAAAAAAATAAAAATAAAAATAAAAATAAAAACTTATTGAAATAACCAAGATATTTTTAAAAAATCTAAGATTATTTTTCAGACGAAATGTCAGAATACATTGTTTAAACTCTTTTTTAAATTATAATTATAATTTGGCAATTTGATAATTCAACTTTAATGAGAAAATCTAATGGTATCCGATAGTAAGCAAAATAAAAAACAGAAAGGGGTTTAAAAAAATTTTTTCATTAAGGACATATGGAAACATAAAATAATATTTTTTTATTATTCATTATTATTTTAATAATACTTGTGTGAAAATTTGTGTTTATAAAATGAACATGGTTCAGAAATATTTCACTTGTTTCTTTGTTATGATTTAATTAGACTTTAATGAAAGGGCAAAAATAATGAAATAATGACAACAGACTTTTCAATAAGTGTTAAAAAAAAAAGAAAAAGAAAGAAAGAAAAGCACCTTTTTTAATAAAACATACATAACTAAATTTAATATTACATACATTATTTAGACATATATTCAAATTTTGTTCTATAAAGAATATTTATTGGCAGACTGTTTAAATGATAAAGTGCTTTTGCTTGAAAAACACTATATTTTAATAATCATTTAGATTAACTTAAAGAAATTTACTAATTCACTTATCTTGAACTTTTTCAAAAAATTTTAAAAGACAATGCTTGGCATAACGAATTAATTATTTTATTTTTCCAATTAATAATTTTAAATGTATATGACATGAAACTATTTAAAAATCAGATTATTCATTTTTAATGTATCCTTATATACATTATAAATGTGAAAGTGTGTCCGAAAATTGGAATGAACTTGGCTTCAAAACGGATGGATTAATGTCTTTGAATTTTTGTATATAGATAGCTTATTAGTCTGAAATGAACATAGGCTAATTTTTATTTATTTTATTCAAATATTTTTCTTAATAATTTAACATTTCACTATTTTTCATACAGAATAAATTGAAAAATTTTCCATAATATTTAATCATATTTCTTTTTTCGTTGCCAAAAAAAAAAAAAAAAAAAAAACCGGAATAATAATTTCTCTTCTGTAATTAATTTTCAACTGAAAGATTTTCACGTGATAAAAGAAAATGAAATAAATAAATGGACCCGATTATGTTTTTCGGTTCGAGGTTAAAAACCGTGATTTTACCAATTGTGACGTCAGAGGAATACTGTTTTTCTTCTTATATCACGCAGACTATTATATAAAATTTCTTTTACACTTAGAAGACTTCACAAGAATATAACTTCACACTTTACAAGAATATGAATATTTTAGTAGTTTTTCCAGATATTAATCCGTAATAAAAATGAACCTTTTTCTTTCTTTCGGTTCGAGGCTATAAAATTCAACTTTTTTACCAATTGTGACGTCACAGGAATACTTTCCATTAAGAATTTTAAAAATATCAATGTAACGTCATATCTGAAACAAAGTATAAGTTTTTAAATTTTCAAAAATTCTTTTTTTTTTCGTTTTACGGAAACTACCCCTTTTTTGACACTTTCTAACATGGTCTAAAAGTGTTTACGACTTGAACCTGTCTGTATACCGGATGCCGAGTGCTTGGGGTCTGCCGTCTGTTTGTACGTGTTTCAACTTGAGTAAATATAGTGCGATTCATACGAAAATAACATACGTTATTGAGATTTGCTATAGCATGTGCGGCATTGAAAATGAACCAGGTAGCAATTATAGCTGAATCACAGGAGCACTCAAAAGGAGTCTTTACATTATGATATACGGCAAAAAAATCATTTGTGGTGTATTTTGATAATGTTACATGATTTTAAATGTAATGAAATTTACATGCATTTTTAAGGTTCACAAGAACATGGTTACAATCGAATATGTTAAGTATAGTACTTATAGTGTGCGTACAGTGAGCTCAAAAGTATTTCAATATATCATAGTCTGTGAAGAAAAACCATTTGCAGCATATTTTAATAATGTTATTTTATTAAGGTTATTTTAATAATATTGAAATTGATATCAGTTTCTGAAGAGCACTAAAACAGGATTTCTGTAGAAAATGGGGTGAAAAGGTTTAGCATTCTTTTACAAGATAACAAAAAAATGTTCGGTAATATAATAGTCTACGGGGAAAAAATATTCCCAGCGTATTTTAATTGCGTTGCACTATTTCAAACATGATGAAATTAATATACTGAGATAATCAATACAATGATAAATACTGAAATTTACTAATATGCTTGCAGTAAAGTATGATTTGCATCACATTTGTTGTTCATTTACAGAGACGCATAAAAGATTTTGGACCTGTGTCCAGATCTCAGATATTGTATCCAAAGTATGGTCTATTAGAAAAGATTGCTGAAGAGCATTTTCAATTATAGTATGTTTTTTTAAAGAAAATTAATGCATCCTGAAGTTCAGCTACATTTGGTATAATAAGAGATGTTTGTAGAATTAAAATAAATCATGTATCGGACTATACAATAAACTGGATATATGGTCACCTGTGCAATAGCGATTCCCGGAAATATGAATTCAATAATTTGAATCGGGATTTTTGCTTGAATAATTAAGGCTAAATATGCGGTCGTATAAATATTTGCACGTAATATACAGGACTGTACAAAAGAATTCAAGTACGTTTCTGTCTATTAT
The DNA here is from genome assembly GCA_964019185.1 of Maratus speculifer. Lineage (NCBI taxonomy): Eukaryota > Metazoa > Arthropoda > Arachnida > Araneae > Salticidae > Maratus > Maratus speculifer. Next base: position 135,814,110 of record OZ025291.1, read on the forward strand.
TAGAAATTGCTAAAGGTGAATTTTAATCTTCGTTATACTTTTTCTAACTAAGCAAAATTTTAACATTGTATTTAGAATATTTACAAGCACATAGATCACATACACAGATGCAGAAAAGAATGGGCCGGCGAAGTTATGTATTATGGAAATGTTGGATATTTTTTTTATTACCTAGGTTTAACACATGATTTTTCTTTCTTTGATATGGAATTCTGAAATACACTACAACATGATTTCTGCACCATTGGGGTGCGTTACAGCTGTTCTACAGTATAAATGGATGCAATTTCATTTTCGCGATCGTTAATATTATCTAACACATTTTCCATTTATTTGACTGAGTTCTTTAAGTCCCCTATAAAAAAAAAAAAACTACTGCATAGCCTGGTATAAGATATGTGTTATATATATTTTAAATTATTGTTAATGAAATGTTTTGTTTAATTAAAGCGTTTATCTTTTTTTTATGCTACGTGAACGACGTCACGGGTAACAGCTAGTAATTTAATAAATAAACAAATTATTAAATTCATTATGCCAAGTATTGTGGTTTGGAAATTTTTGCATAAATTCAAGGTAAGTAAATTTATATGCTTTTTTAAGTGTATCGAAATGATTGTTAATATATTCGTTTTTCATGCAAAAACACTTTATTATTTAAACAATCTTCTAATAAATATTTTTAATAAAATAAATTTTGAATTTATACCTAAATAATCCTTATAGCATGACAGTGGCAGGCTTTCGGCTGGGTTACATTTAAAGGAAACCATAAGGAAAAATTTTGTGGGTAACTTTGGGCAAAATTTAATTCTTGATAACCACAAATGGCAGAGTTACAACTAGCTTCAGGCTAATTATCGTTTTTAATGGCCATTAAAAGAGTAATTGTGGCCAATGAGGCTATCCAGCATTTTAAGTAAAAAAATAGTGGCATGATTGCGAGCATTTTGATGCATTTCTGGCCAATTGTATTCAGGCCTCATTTTGGCTGGCGCGACACATTTTTCACGGAGACATTATGGCCAAAGATAGCGGGCCTCCATCAAACACTTTCGGCCAAAGTTAACTTGCCATCAGTGGTTCGCAAACTCAGTGTTTGTTGGGTATGAACTTTTTTTCCCTCTTTAATGGAATGTAACTCTAACAAATTTCAAAAGGCAGAAATGAAAGCAACTTGCAGAAAAAAATTTCAAAATTTTAATAATTATAAATGATTTTTTTAAATGCAACAGTAAGTATTGCTATGAATTCTGAGTTAATACTAATAAGCAATAAGACTAGAATATAACGACATGCAACAGCACACCTTTCCAGTGATTTCTAATATACATGTTATGTTCCTAAATTCTTTTAAAAAATGAACATTTGATGAAAATTTCAAATTAAATTCATGATGTAATCAAAACCATATAAGAAAATATAAATTTTTTAATCCTGTGATATGACAGAACTAAATTACAGTTACACAGATAAATTTATATTTAAGTTATAAAATAGCACAATAACTAGACTACTCAAAATTATGCCTCCAAAACAAAATTCAATGTAAAATAAAATAATGTCTGTTCTAACACTTTCCTTGATCTCTTCAGACAAACAATAATAATAGCAGAAAAATTGTAAAATAAAATATGGTTAGCTTAATAAAAACAGAGTTTCTATTTTTCCACATATAGAAGCCAAAATAAATTTGGAGGAAAGATAGATAATGATAGAAAAAAGAAACTAAGTATTAAAATAATCAAATAATTGTTTAATAAAATCAATCTCTGACCTTAAACTCGTTAACTGTCAAAATTAATGCAATTTTATTTAACAAAACTTTTGTTTAATTCTTAAAAGTATAAAACAATTTAGGTTACAGTATAAAAACACTTGCTCTAAAATTATGCAACATTAATGTTAAAATAAATAAAAATATTTTTTCAATTTTAAAAATTGACTGGTAATTCAAGGTTTAATTATAATTTGCTAACAATGTTTACCTTTATGTGAGCCTTTCATTTTTAAATAATCATTTTCTTTGTCATAGGGTTCACTTCCTACCATTCGATTTGCAGGGAGATGAAGAACAGGAACTGGATGTGCAGGTATATCATAATAGTCAGCAGGATTGCTGCATTTGTTCTCATTTTCTGAAATTGATAACGTAAAATACAATGAAGCACAGAAAGTTAGATAACTTCATGTAAAGCAATAAAAACTCTATAATAAGCTCTTCGATATTCTGAATTTACCTAGAAATATGTCATTTGTAAATTATGACAAGAATATCAATTCTGTGTTTCTAACCTTTATTTTCTTTCTAAATTATTGCTCTGGTTCAGTTACAATAAAATATTTTATTTCTGGTCCAGTTTTTACTCTAATTTACTCTAACAATTTAAGTTTATAGGATTTGATTCAGTACCAGTTTTCCTGATTTCATAAAATTGCCAAAAAGAAAATACAAAGTATATCAAACTAAATTACAATGTACTATCAAACTAAATTACCAAATTAATAAAAAAAGAAATATCCACACTTAACATCCCCTTTTCTTGTAAATTATTTAAACCAGAAATATGTTTACAATGCCGAAAAAGATAATACTTTAAAAAAAAGCAGATATGAGATAATTTTTTATAAAAGTAAATAAAAACTTATCTAAAATGCAACAAATTTTAGATAACAAACTTCATTTTACCAGAGTTGGCAAGTTTCTGCCGTGGTGGTTAAAACCAGCGGTAGAAACCGGTTAAAACCGGCATGGCAGAAACTGGTTTCTGCCAGTAAGTGGCAAAAACTGGCAGAAACTAAGAAACAGTGCTAAAAAAGAACTTTACTCAGCAATGATTCATAATTCACACTTACATTTGATATGTAAACCATTGAGCTAAAAATTAAAACATAAGATTATGAATGTTATTCAAAGTATCAAAACGTTTAAAAATGATCATATAAATACATACCTTGCTTATTTAAAACACTAATTTTCATTCACTTGAAAAACAAACTTTCACAACAATAACCTGATACTGTACAAGTTTAATTATTAATATTATTGTTTACAATTGAATTTCTATTTCTTTTAAAAATAAATTTACAAAAAATTTTGATTTAATAACAAATTACTTTTCAGATTATTTTTAAATAAATAACATAATACAATTTCTTGTGAAAATATATAAGTAAATAATTGAAGCACAAAAAATAACATAGACAAAGAAAATTTAATGAAATATCTTGTACAATTATTTTACAATATTGAAGAAACAAATTACCACTCAAATATACTATTAGTATTTTTTCCACGAAGCATTCCATAACACAGGACTAATTTTGCTAATCTTTCTGCCCCCAGATTATTTCTTAATTTGTTGAGTATAAAATATTGAGTTGTATAAAATAATTGTTTAAACATAAATTACATATGCATATGTAACAAAAAAAAAAAATGTTACATTACTCAATTTTTCAAAAATCAAATTTTTTTTTTTAATTAAAACTATCCACAATATTTTATTTGTGTGCATATATTTATTCTGAATTATTTAAGTACTAATTATTTAAGGATGAACTACTTAATAAATTTAATATTACTAAAAAAAAAATCAGAGATTATGTCACAGAATGTCTTTATGCCAGTTGTTGCCAGTTTCTGCCGATTAAAACCGGTTATAACCACTTTCTGCCGGCAAAAACCCAACCCTGCATTTTACTCTATGTTATTTACACTGAACAAGTCCATTATTTTGTGATGTTTCATGAATTTCAATTTCTCAGCAATAACGTTCTCCATTATTCTATTACTATCTCCTTTACGTTACAAATTTGACTGACCCCATCGTCCGGAGTAAAATGTTAATGCATATAACTTATCACATAATTCTGAATATATGACCTTACCCCTAATGTAAGCCCCATCCCCAATTTTCAATAAATTACATTTTTTCAATAAATAAATAAATAAATAAACCATTATTGATTTCTTTAAGGATTGTAAATTGAAATGTTGAAGAGAATAAACAAATACAAACTACAGATTTCTTTGCAGCTTCTGTAAAGTGGGCATTTTTGGCAGGCATTTTAACTTTCTAATAACTGATTATATTTTAATAAAATTTTATTACATAGCCTAATTTACTATTATTTCTACTTGCTGAAAATTTGAAAGAAATCATTTAATTTACATAAAAGATATGGATTATTATTTTTTTTTTAATGGTAGCAGAAAAAAGCATTTGGTTTTTCATTCCGTAACTTAATAGTTTTTATTTTCTGCACCTAAACAATGCAAATTTTTTAATGTATTCACATAATCTTTTCTGTATTTAAAATATCAGAATTAGAATTGTTTTTTCTCTAGCAAATAATGAGAAAAAAAAAATTAGTGTTTTGAATCATTAGGGAAGTTTTAAAAAGTCATTGTGGCAAGGCATGTTGATGTGAGTATCGCAAGCCTGGAAAAGCATTACGGAAGAACAAATCGCAAAAGCATTTTGTCGAAACTAGGCATGTGGAATGAAAAGAATGATTATCTTTGTTTTTAAAAATTGTTAAAAGAGTTGAGAGGTTTTCAATTCAGATTTAAGAACTCCAAATTTATAATACATGGAAAAAAGAAAAGAAAATAAAGAAAGAAACAAAAGGAAAGGAAAAAAAATGCTTAGTTAAACAAAGTTTAGATTTTGGAAATTTCTGAATTTCAGATGTGAATTTGAAACTTTCTACAATATTTTCATAGTTTAATTTAGTTTTCCAAGTTGCTTTTAAAACTAAAGTACTTTCGTATAAGTTTTAAGAAAACAAATAAAATAATTTACCAGTAATAGTTGGTGCAGGTATGACTGTTGTTTCAATACTTTGCTTTCTTTTCAAACATGATGATTTCTATAAAATAAGCAATAATATTTCAAATGAATGAAAAAAAAAATCACACATTTTTATGAATTAAAAAAAGAACATAAAAAAATGATATCAAATAGTAAAATAATACTAAAAGCTCTGAAATAACATCATTAAAAATAAATAATGTAGGGGAAGATTAGGCAGCCCCAGACACTTGGATAAATTGAAAATAAAAAACAAATGAATGAAATTTCTTTACTTAAAATAAAATTATGAACTTCTTTAATGATTTTAAATAAATATAATAAAATAAATATCGAATTATTTAATGAAATATACTGAAAATATATTGGTCTTATTTTCTTTGGCGTCAGAAGAAACAAGCAGTAAATATTGTCTGAACTAGCATTATAAACATCATATACATAATAAAAATCCGATGCATGTATATAAATACAATGTTCATGGGCCCAGTCTTAACATTCTTGGTACTGAATCTAGTCATCTTCAAATGCTTTTCCAAATATGATGCATTCTGTCTTGTTTTTTGATAAATTTATAGAAGAAAACAAAACACTCACTCTCAGGACTAACTTACTCGGTGCTTATGTCGCAATTAAACTGTATTTGTTTTGTCTTTAGATAGCATTCATTTACAATAACTCTTTATTTACACAACACTTTGAATTTCTTAGAAATTGAAGTGTAAAAGGTTGCCAATTGTGGCTACCCAATTTTCTACTACATTTTAGTCTAAAAATTAAGATAGTCTTTCTTCATATTGAAACTTCTTAGATTGTAAAAACAGTTGATTTTATGCATTGCTCTGTTTGCATTTGTTGGCAGCTTTATTATTTCAGGATTAGAAATGATTATTTAATAGTTAATTTTCAGGACATCCATCTAAATTTACTCTAGCACGCATAAGGAAGTTTCATTTCAAATATTTTGCAAAGGCACATAGCCCATGATTGATTCAGTTAATTTTCACTCTAGTGTACACAGAAAGAGGTAAAGTTTCTATTTTTCTAGAAGTATATCTAAAACAATAAAAAAGCATTTGAAAAATAATTAACAAAGTATATTAATAAGAAATAGTCAACAATAGTAAAATTTCCATTACTGACACTTTTGAAAAATTCTCTGGTTTACTATCATTTTTTTTAATCTACAACAGATACATATTTTACCTCCAAACAATGGACAAATGATATGGTCCAGAGAAGACTGGTATTTATAGGTTTTACTATATTTACATTCAAAAGAAATTTCAATAATTTACAAGTTTTCAACTGAAAGTTACAAGTATTTCTAACAAAATAAAATAAAATAAAATAAATAAATAAATTAATTAATTAAATAAAAATAAAAGTTAAAATTTTCTATAGCAATAACAATAGAATTTTAAACGGTCTTTATTTATGTTAATTTTCAACAATTTTTTACATGTGGAATAGTAAAATGCAGCTTTGTGAATTTTTATCATTCAACACCAGCATATTCAGCATAAAACAACAAAACACAAAGAAAATTATTAGAAAATCCGGAGAAGTAGAGCACAAATTAAAAATGTGGAAAAATAAGTGAAAATCATAAACATCAGGCTAAAATGAAGTAAATCAATAAGTCTGATTACATCAATGTTGAATTTAGATAACTTACCAAAAATTCATCAATGACTGAAACTACTTCATTATGTCCAGCAAGGTTTGCTAGCTGAACTGGAGTTAAACCTCGAATGTTCCTTATAGAAGTAGCTAGTCGTGCAGAAGGACAGTTAAGAATTTCCTTGACTAACTGATGAAGACCATGACGTGCAGCAAAATGAAGTAATGTGGGAAATTCCTCCTTTGCTATTAAGAAAAAATTAAATATAATGAACTTCCATAACTTGAAAATAAATTTTATCCCAATACAAATAAATTTTTAAATAAACTTATTTTAATGCCACATTTATTATCTATTCAACAAAATTTTACCATAAATATGAAGAGATTACAATACAGCAATAATGACTTCAACAAGCATACAAAACACTACAACAACCATACTATAAAAATCACTTTCTAATATTATCAAAATACTTTTAAGAACTTTCATGTTTTTCATAAAATGAAATTATGTATCTAAATAAACAATTTAAAAAACACATAATGCAGCAAAACACCTTTTTTTAACATATGTTGTCCATAGTCAATTAATAGTGTGAATAGATTATTTTGTACAACACTGTATATGATCTATAGAATTTATAGACATCAAAATACACAGAAAATTAGAAATGAAAAATACTTATGACAGTTAAATTTAAAATGTAAATTACAGTTGAAAACTCAAATAATTTTTTCGTATAGATCATAATCTAATGGAATTCTTTTATGTATCACTGTAAAAAAATTATAAATGCCATTTACTCTTTAATCTATACAAAGCATGATGCAGTCAGTCTAAATTATGCTTATCAATTTCATTATGTTTAAAGTACACACAATAACAAACAGTACATACCGGGTGTCCAGTAAATGACTGACCCATTTTGAATGTAAATAACAAAAAAACTGTTAGAGATAAAATGCACGGCTTGCTGTATTGTTATTAGAATATAAATAAATTTTAAAATATGCACTTTGTTAATGTAATATAATAATATTTAAAATAATATCTCAGTCTCAAGACTGAGGAGGTGAAGTATTATACAGATGGTTCAATCACAAATATTATTTTAAATCACTTTCCAACCAACGTACCCTATTTCTGATGCTGATTCGAGAGTCGATTCAACATATAGATTCAGATTTGACAACATATAGATTCAGATTCAGCCGAAAATCTCATATTTATGAAAATTAGAGTTATGTCTGTATTCAAACAGCCTGTTACTGCCAGCATGATATTTTTTTCCGAAATTTGAACTATATTAACAAAGTACATGTTTAAAAATTTATTGATTTTCTAATAACAATACCGCAAACCGTGCATTATTATCTCAAACCGTTTATTTGTTATTTAAGTTCAAAATGGGTCAGTTATTTACAGGACACCCGGTACATAGTAACAACAGTAAATATCACAACTAACAATTCTTCCTCATAGGCAATAATGAATAAACTACAGTAAACATCTATTACATATATCAATAACATATCGATTGAAGTATTTTTTTGAACATTAGAACATAGACAAATAGAGAGCATTTTCCAACTGCATTAGCAAGTGAGAAAAAAATATATAAAGAACTTTTACAATTCCATTTAAAATAGTTAAGAAAAATATAAAAATAAAAACAGTACAAGTATCTAAATGTGTGAGTTATTGCATGAATTATAATGGTATTAGAATAAGTATTTTTGAAAAAAGATAGTAGAAATCACCCCATTGTCAATCTATTTCAAAGAAATTTTATATCTTTAAAAAATCTTAGTAATAGGCATTTTCATGAGAATTAGAAGACATTACAGATTTTCTAAAGAAGAAAGTATTTTAGCTTAGGTATATTAATGGAAAGCAATTTCATAAATAATAAAAAGCTAAAAAAATACAACTAGAACTTTTTTAATTACGAGCCAGAAGAGATGTAACATTAATGTATACAAGAGCAGAAGTGATGCTATGTGATGATGAAATTGTTGCAACTTTAATAATATTTAAATACTTGCTAATAAAGAATACAACTAAAATTAATAGTAAGCAACTCTCCTTATTAAACAATAATGTTACTTACCATTTATTATACCAGATTTTGTACTAAAAACATTTTAAGTTTATAATAAAAAGAAAATCAAAATCAAATAACTTCCCTCAATATTCGAAAGTATTTTATTTTCTTACATGTTTTTTACTGCAATTCTACCGCTAATTTTCACTGATCCTTTATTACATACATGTGTAGTTTAATTAGTATTTTTTTCAAAAAAATCTGAGTATGCCCAGTATGAAGACCTTCCTTGTTAGTAGCAAAAAATGCCAATAAAGCTATCAAATAAAATTTCATTTTTCAAATTTTCAAGGAATTTCATGTACTTGAAAGTGAATTTTTTTTTCTTCCCCAAGCACTTTCCTATACATATATATTTTTTTTTAATTTATGAACAATGATTATAGAATGGGAGCTAGTTAGTTAAGAAAAAAGAGGAAGATGGAAGAAAGAGGAAAAACTTTTTCTGGAATAAATCTTAACCGTTTAAACGCCAATGTTCCCAAATGGGAACATTGGATTATTTGTAATGCAAAACATATATTTTCCAACATAATAACAATGTCCTTATTTTTCCAATAAAATATAAGGTTGATTTGATTTTTTGAAATGAAAATATTTATTTTTAAGCATTTACCGCAGTTATTAATGAATATGTAAATTCATTAATTTGCATAAAAATATATTATTTGCTTTTATTGTTTTCTCTAAATTACTTACATTTGATCGCTAGGAATCTAAATGTTTTTTGGAATTCGAGAAAATACTCAAGAACAATATACAATAGCATATATCAGAAAATAATTCGTTAAATTTGCATAGGTTGTCAACCAATAATCACATTCCAAAATGTGAACAATGAAATGAAAACAGCCAAAAAACTGCAGAAATATATTTTTTTGATATTTTCTAAATTTGTATGCATAAATTAAAACATCTGAAGTTGTATTATAGGAAAAACAATAATTATTATTACATTGCGATATTGATTCAGCATCTAAACGGTTAACATTGAGAAAGAACGAATTAGAAGAAGATATCGGATATGTATGTATAAACTAAATTGTGATTGAAGAAACAAATATCATAAACATTGTAAGTGTTTACTGTTTTCAATAACCTCAATTAGTGATTATTCCCCAAATAAACCTAATAGCATTAAAAGCAGTGATTATACTTTTTACAAGCCATTAAATGTTTCATTGAAGAGGCATTATAAAACTTCATTTTTTCCCCACAAATAAATGTTAACTAAAACAAGCCCCGATTATGACTAATTGGGGCCCTGGGCAAAGATAAATCAGGGGGCCCCTTTTGAATCATTGCAACATTATTCAAATAGAACTGATGGTCACTTACATGAGTATGTGTAATGCATAAACATTTTTTTGCACATTGAATATAAATCGAAGAAAAAGCTCCATCAATTCTAAATTAAATATCTTAATTAATAAAAGTACATTTTTTTCCTTATTAGAGAACAAAACCTTTATATAAGTTTGGCAATTTGTTATATTACTTTAAGATGAATTTAATAACTAAAACATATGGAAGCGTTGGAATTGGAAAAAGAAAGTAAATATTCCTTAATTTAGTGTATGGATTTGGGGGCCCCTTAAAGTCTGGGGCCCATGGGCAAAGTCCCGATTTGCCCATTCGGTAATAAAGCCCTGAACTAAAAGATTCTTTAGAAGAATATGCATTAAATATTAAAATTCTATAAACTTAAAAGAAATATAATACTAAAAATCATAATGCACAAAAAAATTATATAAAAGATAAAAATAAAATAAAGTAACATATTTTAAGTATTGACAATGCATATATAATAAGTAAAAATTCCAATTTAAAACATTAATGCAGAAAACTATATGTAAATTAAAACTACTACTTCCTCAAACAAATACTCCAATTAATAAATTAGAAATCGGAATGAATTTGTTGCTGCATATTAAAAATCATCAATTTTAAATGAGGTTGTAGGTCATGACACTATAATTCATGCATGACAACTTGTAACAATAAATAAATAAAAATACAGAAAGCAAAAGCAAACAATATATTTACTTTTTTTAATTTTATCTTGTTTAACATCTTTATCCAACAAATCAAACCCTGACTTTGGCATGTTTTCTTTGAATGCAGAAGCCAGGTGGGAATCCACATCATGTAATGCTGCCATCCCAAGTGTGTTGCACAGAAATTCATAAGGAGATGCCACAGATGAAAGCAAACTATACAGCTCACCCATTTTCGAAACACATTTAACAGGACAAATTCCAAGTAAGTCTTCACCACACCAGACACGGACATTCACCATATTCTGGGCTTGCATTAGTTCATCTAAAATTACATAAACAGCAAATAAAAGTCTTGCAAATGGTGCTATTATTAATTTCGATTCAAAATGGCACAACTGAAGTTAATACAAAGATGAAGCAGCAAACAACCAACCAAAGCTGAAACTAAACTTTTTTGCACTCAGGGCAAATGAGGATTTTGGCACCACCTTTCAGCAAAGCATATTTACAAAGAAAATTTTACTAATTTTCTAATAGCCGATTTATTTTAAAACTTAAAATATCTAATCATAAAATATGTAATACTGAACTAAGTATAATCTACTTTGTCAAACATTGATGCATTAAAATTTTGCAAATGGAATCTAAAACAATTTCACTCTATAACTTTTAATTTCAAACTTTAAAATATTAAAATAAGAACAATCATAATGAACTGTAATAACTAAATATATACATTTTTTTTAATGTGAAAATAACTTTTTTAATACTTTGCTCAATATCAGTCCTTTTTATAACATAATAAAAACTGAGTACACTTATTGATAATTTTGTAATATATATAAGAAAAAATTATGAAAAATGTGAGCTAAACAGAATCCAATTTAAAATCACATAATAAGTTTATTTTTCCACCACTAAATACTTTTAAACAAAACAGTAAGCACAGTAGAGTCCCGCTAATCTGAACTAATTTGGGCGGAACAGTGTTTGGTTTCACAGAAATTCAGAGTTTAAAAAAAATCGGTATTTTTCTGAACTCCATTCGGAATAGGCAGATTTTCAGAATAGTGGTAAGTTTCTACTGTATTAATTCAACTATAAATACAGATTTATGAGTAAGGGAAGGAGGTTCCAAAAAGGTGGGGCTCCAAAATTATAAGTCAGGCTCAAGCCTGCGTCTTAAAAAAGATCTGATTAATCAAATAAAAAAAATTACACTAGCATTTTTACCATAAAGTAGAATGTAAACTTTAATTAAGCTGTTAATTTGAAACACTTCAAAGAGCACATGTACTATACAATATAATGAGAATATTTCTTTAGAAAATTTAAATTTTACAAAAGCATAAATTTATTAAATTACTTAAAAATTCATTGTTTTTAAAATTAAAAAATATTTACTTAAATTAAATAGTACTTACAATGCCAAACTTTAAAGCACATTTAAAGATAAGAAATTCAAAACACTTTTCATAACTTTGCATACCTGGAATAACGAAAACAAGAGTGAAAGGATTTCTTCTCTTCACTGGAACTTCTCTTGTATCATTCGCTTCAAGAGTAATTCTTATTTGAGAAGAATTTTCAAGAGGTTTGGTCAGCAGCACATAAACTTTACCATTTCCCTAATGAAAGAAATAACAAGCAATATTAAAATTAAATTACAAAGAAATACTCAAACATATTATAAAACTATTAACTAAGCAATTAATAATGAAACTGTCCCAGTTCTGTTGTTTAGACTAAATTATTTTTTTTATTAAATCCAATACATAAAGCACGGAAACAAAATTAAAAAAGAATTATATTAAATATACGAGAACTTCAGTGATCTAAGCTAGCTAACTGCAAAATTCTATGTTAATTTATGATGAAATTTATATCTATGAGCAAATTTAATTACATTAATTACTATTAGCAAATATAATCACCAAAAATCAAATTGTAGACATTCAATTCTGATAAACATAATTTAAAAATTTGTCATATTAAAATTAAAATACTGAATATCTTTAAAAATATAAGTTTTGCAAATTTTATTTAAGTAAAAATTTCATATCTTATTCCATTTTTAAAAATAATTAAAACCTAAGAAAAGAATTTTTGAAAAATTGCTAAAATGAGACACTTTTTTTTTTTTTTTTTTAAGGTTTACACTAAGTTTTGATAATTATATTGCGCAATGTTTATAATCATGTGCTTAAATTCCTCTACAAATTAAGATTAACATAGTATTTTGCAAAAGAAAAAGCTGTTTCATTAATGATAGAAGCCCTTTTAATAACGTACTGGAAAACTAATGTTAAATGAGAAAAAAATCACGATTTGAGATTAATTTCGTGCAAATTTTATAATAGATAAAAATTTTGGAAATTGCAAAAATTTAAATTTTCAGAAATCCAGCCAGGCCAAGTTCATAAATATTATTTTTGTAAGCTCTTGATATCCAAATGTGCATGTAAAAAATAGTTAAAATTATAAAAATAAAAAATTACTTAGCGAAAAAGAATACACTATCAAACAATATTGAGAAACACCGAAAATACTGGCGATAAATATATATCAATAAATATATCAAACGTTTTCTCAAACATTACCACTTTATTTGATTTGAAAACAAAATTCCCCTCTACCTTCCCACCACTCTGCATAAAAAAAAGAAGAAAAAAACAGAAATTGATGATGGATTTATTACTATATTTTACTGCAAAAAATAGAGAAAATATTAAAACAGTGGTAATAAGAATTATTTAAATAATAATAACAATAGTTTATATCAATAGAGCAGAAGGAAATACATTTAATAAAAATCAATTCTCAAGATATGAAAATATTAGAAATATAATAACCTGAATAGCTTTTTAAATTAAATTCTTACCTCTTGAACCTTCCTAGGAACTAATTTGAACTTTGGTTTATTCAATCGTTCGTTTTCTTTCGAACGAGCGAGCATTTCATGAATTAATTCGATAGCATTCCGAACCATATTAATGTCTTTATCTTTAGCTTCCAGATGGCGCCACTCATCATATGCGATCAGGACATCCTGTAAATAAAGATAAATATTTTTAAAAAATTGCATTTATTTTTAAAATAGTAAAAAAAAAAAATATCTAGATCCCTGAGAAGTGATAAATTTAATATATATATATATATATATATATATATACATACAGAGAGAGAGAGAGAGATACATGTATCATTTTTTCAGGTAGTATGTTTACGTAGTGTTGTTTATTTAAAAAAAAAAAAAAACTGCTCACAATCTAAAGCGGAAACAGCACACAAAATTAAAAAAAATTCTTCATACGAAATTGTTGTTTTCAGATTTTTGATAAATTTTCGAATTTAATATAATTGTAATTCTACCAAATAACCACAGATTGCAAATAGTAGAAACTAGAAAAAAACTTTTGGTGCTGCCACCTATTGGATAAGTTAAAATTCAGAATTCATTTTCTGTGATGTTACATTTACAGGAGAAAAAGTTGCAAACAATGAAAGACAGACTTTTTTTACACAAATACAATGTCTTAAAAAAAAAAAAAAAAAAATTAATTAGTCATTTTCTTGCAATCTTTTGAGAAAATTTTCCGTTATTTCACGACCTGTGTACAGAATTTGCATTAATTTACTGTTTTTTCGCGATCTTTTGACGAAATTTCCCGTTTTTCCGTGATCTTTTGATAAAATTTGCGTTTTTTATTTCGATACCTGGACAAAAAAATTTCGTTTTTTCGACAGCTTTTGACGAAATTTGTCGGGTTTCTTCATGATCTTTTGAATGTATTTTTTTTTTCTTTTTTCGGGATTTGTTTACAAAATTTGCCGGTTTTTTTTTATCTTTATCTTCCGGGATCTTTTGACGAAATTTGCCCTTTTTCGAGATCTTTTGACGAAATTCGTGTTTTTTTCCTATCTGGACAAAGTTTGTAGTTTTCTCGCAATCTTTTGACGAAATCTGTCGCTTTCTCGCGATCTTTTAACGAAACGTATCGTTTTCTTGCGATCTTTTAACGAAATTTGACGTTTTTTCGTGACCTGTTTACAAATTTTGACTTTTTTTGGTGAGGGAATTTCTTGTCGAAATTTGTTATTTTTTTCGTTATTTTTTTGAAGAATGTTTTTGTTTTTCGGGATCTTTTGATGTATTTTGCAAGTTTTTAACAAAATTTGCGTTTTTTTTTTTGTTTTTTTTTCCGCGATCTTCTTACAAATTCGCGTTTTTCCCGAGATGTATAGCAAAATTGCGATTTTTCTTCAAACTATTAACTTTTTTTTTTTTTTTTTTTTTTTTTGACAATTTGTTGAAATTTGCGATAAATGTCCGAATTTTTTGGATTTCTGATGTTCTTTTTTTTATTTTTGGAAATGATTGCCTTAAATTATCGGAAATTCAGAACAGAATCGATCATGATTTATAGTCTAATGTAAATCGGAGCTTCGTCAATCGCATGTCGTTCGGATCATATTACAGTGGCACATGACAAATAATTTCTAGCAATTTTTTTTCCCCTTAATTTTAACAGTTGAATAATAGTCTACGCCGATTCTGCGCCCGGGCCAGCTATTTTTCCATATCCGCGCTGATTGATGTTCGTTATAGCCGTTATACATATCTGTTCCAAATATATATGGGAAGGTGGAGGGGGGGATTCCGTTTCCGTGGGTGTCTTTCTGAGAGAAGCTAGATTATACAAGCAAACATCCGAACGGTTAGATCGACGAGCGAGACCGTAGCTTGAATGCAGCAATTCCCGTCTACCACTTTAGAAAACAGAACTTATAAGCCGTTAGTTTAGTTAGTGCACTTCAGTCTGCTGTAACTCCTGCATTTAAGTCCATGAATTTTGCGGTCATCTCTTTTTTATAGGTCTAAAGAGGGGGAGAGGGGAGCATATGGTTCTAAGCAATTTATTCAAACAAATATAAAATTAGTTGCTCTAGCGATAGATTTAATTTTAATTAAAAATAGATCTCTAACATCAATTTTTCTTTTATATATAAAAATAAACATGAATCTCATTCAGATTCAATTATATAATTTTTCATCTAAAATGGTATTCCTGGCTTAAATTTAATCCTAAAACCGATTCAGACAGGAAATAATTGGAGCCAACACTATCCGGAAACGAAATTAGCGACGATTAGAATCGAATCAAAGGGGAATCCAGCCTTTCATTTAGAGGAGGCATGGTTCTTTTTTTGAGGGAGGGGGGGGGGGGGGGAACATCTTTTAATAAGCAATTTTTATATTCATAATTGTCATCACATCCAAAATGGATACATTTCTGATAATTTTGAGAAGTTTTATTATTTCGTAAATACAAAAAATAGCATTAATATTCGTAAAAATATAAAATATACACATTTTAATCAGATACCAAAAATTAAAGGATTTTTTATTTTCTTATAAACGCAAAGAATCATTGAAGAAATTGATCATTTCAGCGAAGAAATGTATGCAAATTTTTAATATTTGACAGTTACAAAAATGTTATCATAACGGAGCAATCTTTACCGTGGCCTGAAATTCAGTTTAAAATCCCACAGTTTATGGAGATTTCCCGAAAGATTATTTGCTTTTATCGTAACAAGGTAGAACTCGTCAAATTTTGACGAAAGAAAATGTTTAAGAAGGAACTGTTTCACTGACTTATAATAAACCTACAAAATAGTTAGAGTAAAAAAGCATTTTATATTGGTACGTTTAACTCTTAAACAAACGATATTTATCGTCAAATTAACAAAATACTATTTCTATAAAACGCAGTTGTAGAAATTGTTTAAAAAAAACTTTAATCGTATATATAAGCAGTAAAAAATAATGAAGATATGTTATTATGATAAAGTTATCAATTAAGATTCTTATGCTAGTATTCCAAAAGCAAAAAAAGCAACATTTATTCAACTTTGACTCAATCATAGAATTTTTTTCTCGTGAAATCTGACATCATTTTCACCATATCAAAATTTACAAATGCACATTTCGCATCTGTATTCACCTTTTCAAAAAAAAAAAAAAAAAAAAAAAAAAAAAAAAAAATAGCATTTTAATTTGATCATTTTGATTCAAAACTTGAAGATTCAATACTATTAGCTGAAACAGATATTAAACTGTTGGTATTCTTTGACGTGTAGATCAAATTTTGTAAATGAAATCAAAATTCACCGGGTTTTATAACAGAAGATATTTAAATTTAAATTTTTTCCCTTTTAAGGAGAAAATGGCAACATAAAAGTACAGCAATAATTTTTTTTACCCCTTTTTCCCTTTGCTTTGTATTTCGATTCAAACGGTTTGTTTTCCGATTTATTTTTGAATTCACTTTTGCTCTCAAACACATGAAACTCGCAGATTGTCTTATTTAGAAAGTGCACAAGGTGCTGTAAAGGTCAATTCTTTGATAAATGCACCAAATATTGAAAAAAAAAACAATCAAAAACGGCAATTTGAACCGATTTTTCCGAAGTCGGAGATCTGGGAACGAATAAAAGGGTCTTCCTGAGAAGTTAATTGCTTATAAATCAAATTCTAATGAATTGAGCGTAAAAAGACATCACACGGCACCTTATACACCCCTTCAAAAATCCCCCCAGCAAGTTTCATGTTTCTACTTTTAAAAATGTGTCTGAAATTGTATCGGAAAATTTCGAGCTGCTGAAGGTGGAAAAGCGTTTTTTCGAATACACCCTTAATAGAAATGGAGTACCCCTGTTGCCACGATGAAAAAAGTGGTATTAAAAGCTACAAAAAAAAAAAAAAAATAATAATATTTCAAAAACAAATTAAGATACAGTTTTCAAACAAATTTCATTTAAAAGTACATTTTCCCCCTACACAATGGTGTAAAAATTGAAAATGTGCGATGTTTAGAAGTTAATAAATTTTTAGTAGCAAAAATTGCAATACCAAAATTTCATTTAAAATTTGAAAGTGTTGCCATGCGCAAAATGACGTATGCGTTACGCACAGATACGTTTGGCCTTTATAATATAGAAATGAAAAACGCGTAATTAATCACGTTTTTTCAATAACTATACTTGCAAAAGTCTTGTATCTGTGGTTAAAAATGATTTATTAGATTACCTACTTTTTATTTAAGCAGAGCTTTAAAAGAGTCAGAAAGATTCTCACTGTTGAGCAAAGGATAAATCCAAAAGAATGTAATACATATTTTTTCTTCTTTCAGAAAGTGGGGAGGGTAACCATCGTCTTGGATCCGCCACTGAATCGAAACCCGGGTCAGGTAGGATAAAATAAAATTATCCGACCCCATGCCTGATTAGCCATGGCCTGACTAATGCAGGAGCATGCGGGGTATTGCCTTCCCAAGGATAGATATAAGTTTTTCGTTAAAAGAGTGTCAAATGATAAAAAATGGTCAAAAGTAACCAAAATTCTTTCCCCCCCCCCTATTTTTTCTTTTTATTATTAGTTTTTCTTCTCCTACCCCCTCTGTTTCTAATACTCATTTATCCTCATATTCCTGTAATTGGAAAAAAAAAACTGTATTTTATATATATTTTTTTTGTCTTTTTTCTGCTAGTATGTATGTAGATGTGAATAGTACTAGGTACGAAATTTATGTACACATTCAATAGGTATGAATTTCAGTTTTAGTCACTTCAATATAATTTATGAAAAATTTTAAGATAGACAATGGGGGTCCCTGGGGCAAACATTATTAGGGAGCCCCCTTCTAAATCAGGCCCTGTGATTAGCTAACTCACCTTGATGCCACTGAGACCCGATGCAGACACTCCACACAGCATCGCAATTGTTTTGTTCGGTTTTAACAGTTTCGTAAATTGGAATCCATCCGAAGGTCTGTTGTCGAGGAAGTTGACTAACGCCGGAGAGAGGATGACTAAGACCACTCTGGCATCGCTGAAAACAGGCGTCTTGGAACAAGTGACGGGGAAAGCCATCTTTTCCACCTGCTCGTGGTGAATAACGGTTCCACTACCCTCGAATTGTCGGGAGAGATATGCATCCCACTCCACCACATCTTCGGCGAAAATGAATGTCACGTCGGGTGGGGTCATTTGTGATTTTGAATCTGGAAAAAGATTTTCAAAGGGATGTAAGTTAAATTAAAGTTCTCAAATTGGTTGTTTAGTTTTTACATACATTTAAATTTTATTAGTTGTAATACAGCAAATAGTAAAGAAACCATTGTAAAATTAATAAACAAGATTTCAACATGCCGAAAACTAGCAACTCAAAAATTCCAAACTAGTAAAATGTATCCATGCTTCGACAGTTCATGTCATTGAGTTTATATTATGTATGCATCTACTAATTCAAAACCAAGCAAAAAAAAAAAAAGAAAAAAAAAAAAAGAAAAAAAGAAAAGAAAAGAAAAAATAAAATAAAATATATTGCGAAATTTTATAATATTATAGATATGGGTGATTCTCAAAATAGGGGACAATTTCAAAAGTGAAATCTTAAAAAAATTATTGTTAGCAAAATTTCTGAAAAAAAAATAGGTGCTGTTAATATAGTATTAGGTATACTTTACATGTAGTCAGCAGAGCTAAATATTTAAAAATTAACTTAAAAAAATAATTAGTGTTTTTTGAGCCATGCTAATGACAAAACAAATTGCATGGAATAAATATATTAAGGAATTTTTATTTTCTTCCTGTTTAATTATTTTTTTCTATATTTATTAGCCTTCCTTTTCAGCAAATGGTTTCCATTTTTATACATATACATATAAGGAGAATAAAAACATTACCAAAGAGCACACTTCGTTTACATGAGCAACATTCTGACACTAACAATGTAAACAGCTGTCTTAGTGATTTTCTGACAAATTTAATGCATATTTTAGGGGTAATAAATGTAATACCTAAATTTATATGTAAAATTAAACTTTATAAAAGATACAATATAAGCAATGGTTACATTTATGCACATAGGAATCTTTAGCATGGACAGAAAAACCATGCTAATGACACTGATATCTGTCCATGCTAATGACAAATTTTAATTTAAATAATATTATGAGCCATAATATAATCACAATGCAATAGTCCTTTCTGGGGCTTTTTAAAACACAAAAGTCCTATGCAAATAAGTAAAATAAAAATTTTAATTATCAAATAAACATGAAAATTATTATCCATTCTAATGACATACAAATGACGCCCCTAATATTCAACTTCTATTCTTAAAATACAATACATGCTTCTATTTTCAGGCTGAGATAAAATGGCTACTTGTTGCCATGGAGAAACTTTATATTTTCAAACTATTGTCATATGTGAAAATGAAATTTTGATTAATAACCAGCTGTTATAGTATGACCTTGCTTTGAAAATAGAATATGGAGGACAAACTTTAATTCTTTTTTTATATACTATAATTTTATTTTTAAAAAGAAATTTATTGGATAAATCCTCTCCTTGATTAATTAAAAAAAAAATAACATTTATTTTATTCTATAAATAAATGTGATGATATTAACTCTTGAAAAAGCTAGTATATACAAGGCACAGCTGCTGTGGACATCCCTGCTAATGACATTTTGAACATTTATTCTGTTATTTTAAGGCGTTTTTAACTAAAAAGTGAGTAATTCTTGAGTGCAAATAATGAATAACATTAAGACAAACATATCTAAATATAAAAACATTACAGAAAACCTCAATTTTTTTGTATGCCGAAAGACATAAATTGTCCCCTATTTTGAGAATCACCCATATACAGAAGAATCTGACAAATTAAATGAATAACCGCCCAAAAGATTTAACTTTGAGACAAATCCGCGGAAAATTTCGGATAAGTTAAAAGAAAGGAAAGCAAGGAGAAGAGGGGTAGGGGGAGGAAATGCAGTGAATGCAAGTGCAACACACCCTGGCCACACACACTCAATGATCAAATCGGGATGTAGTTCGAGCGGTATTACTTCTACGCTGAACATCGAAATATCTTTTTGAAGATTTAAGCTTCCACATAGACCGAAATCCCCGTGGAAGATACATTTTTCATAATGATTTTCTCTTACGTCTATGTATTTAAGGGTGTTCTTAAATCATAAAGGACAACTTTGTGACATATGCTTTAATTTATTTTTGCTCGGAAATGCATGAAAATAGCAGGTGTTGTTATTCAGAAACTCTTTAATTGCACTCATTTTTCTGTTTTTTAAGAAACGCAATAGATTTTTCATAACAAGCCTTCAAAGAAGACTTTTTGAGCACATTTCCGGACGAAAGTAGAAAAACCGGTCGAAAAACAGGAGAAAAATGGATGATCATGTGATCAAAATAGCTTATAACTCGATAGGTAGTTTAATTATATTATCATAAAATGAAAAATTAAGTTCAATTCGAAATCGTTTCCACAGTCAGGCATTCCAATTTTATATCTCTCTGTTAAAAAATAAATTTGTAAATGTGTCAAAACGTTTTGCGCTTGTTGAGCGGAGCAGTTGAGAACACCCTAACATCACTTTAAATGAGAAATAGGGGTGAGGGGTAATATTGAGTATCCTTAACAAAAGAAAGGGAAAAAAATCAATTTTGGAATTAAAAGCCTAAGTTGCAGACCATCCAAAATCTTATGCCTCCCTTGCACGCACAAATCTACAAACTCATGTCATACCTTTAAATTTGTACATGTGACATGTGACAGCTTGTGCATGTGACAGCTATTTTAAATGTATAAGAACAGTATTTAGTTTAATGTTCTTTTACTTTCGCTTTCTCTAATTATCTCTTATTAACATTATAGCAAGTATAAGCGAGGGCAGACAAAAAAAAGTGTGGAATTTTACGACTCGAGGCGCCGGTCGACATCTGTTTTCCACTTAACGACCTAATAAAGTGAGTGGCTCTTTATCAAGCGAGAGCAAATTGAAAGGATGAACAGAAGAAATTACCGGAAGTCCGAGGGGTCCATTCAGAAACACGACCCACGGTGGCTGCAAAATCCAGAACTCTCTCTTTGCAGGAGGCCAGTCAAACAAGGTTAACAGGATTCGTCCCGGGAGAGGACAAAAAAAATCTTGGAAATTCATGATGTCAACTTTTGTTTCTGAAAACGCATCGCTTTCTATGCTCGTAAGCAATAGCATTTATAAATTTGATTAAGTTCGAAATTTTAGAAAATAAATCTAAATTTTAATATGTTTTGATTTACATTTTGCATCTTAAATTGTAACGTTAATAAAATCTCTTCACCGGTTGATGGAAGATATTTTAAGTAATCTGGATCATTTTAACGCTAAAACAATTCGTAAAACACTTTCTGCCGCATAGTTTTAAATTTATAAAAGCATGAAATTGGTAGGTAGGACTATTTAATTAATTTGAAATCGAATAACTTTCCCCCCCCCCCCAATATTACAAACTTATTTAACCTGGCAGAATAGGCTGTTTTGACACCTCATGCTTGCAAATATTCATCAGCTGTCTCTCCTTATAACCGAAATTGTCTTGTTCATCATACCTGCTTCCAAGGTTATCTTCCATGCGTAAAGTATGAACACAACCAATTCATATTATTTTTTAGTAGAACAATTTTGCGTGTGCAGACACTCAAAAAATCTTAAGTTTATGATCCATGTTACCCTAATTTTTATGATACTTCTTAAATTTCAGTATTTTTATCCACAATAATGTATAAGTTTATTATAATAAAAATTGCAAAGAAAAATATTTAAATGCTACATGGAAAAAAATTAAGGTTTTTGAATAAGGAAAATAAAGATTATAGCTTTTAGTTTATTTATTATTATTTTTTTTTTATTAACGAAAGTTTAACATTTAAGTTATAATCTTCTTGGTGAAGTATAAATATCATGAATTTCACAATCAGATTGAATTCTAAAGATTTTTCTCTTATTTATGCCATTTAGTATGTTTGGAGTGTGTTGACACTCCATGCGCCCATGCTTGTATGATGAATGACCTCATCTCTACAGTTGCTGCATGCTTAACATCTGTTGGAAACACAGAGTTTACAGCATTTACTCCCCAAAAAACAGTGTTTATATAAAACAAAAACGGAAAACAATACTCGACTTCTTAATTATTATTTTTATCAAGAAAAATCCTTTAAATGATGCACTTCTTCAAAATTGCAATAGTTCAAATCCTCCAAAACGCTGAATTATAATCATTTCATAATTAAAAAAATAAATAAAACTGAATTTATTTGTCTCTTTTCAGTTATGTACTTTTAAAAAAAACATTAGTGAACGGTTAATGAGAAGAAGTCAAAACGGAATATTAATTCTTCTGTGGCGAAAAGCCCCAAAAATCTATAGAAATTATTGTAATTTTCACAGAATGGCGAAATTTTCTAGAAATGTATTGTGAAATTATCTAAACTGTCCGGTGCTTCTGACTAAGGACCGTGATAATAACCTTAAATATATACTTAATAAAAATCTTTCGAGGCAAACTTAATGTTGGGAGGCGACTGTGAATTTGTGTGATTTGATTACCCCCGTCCCCCAAATTATCCAACGACAAACCTTTGGTTTTGCCCCCTTTTTTTATATGTGCATATGTTTAAAATTTACCTGCAGGAGAAAAAAAACTACTGTTTCAGTTATCCACTTTGAAAGATGATAGTATAAACCTATTTTTGAATATAAAATACATATATATATATATATTTTAATTTCTGCATGTTTATGTTCAAAATTTAAAAGGCGAAAAGAGGAAGGAAAAACAGAAAAGAAAAGAAAACGTTGCCAAGGCTGAGGGCCACAGGCACATCTGTTCCAAAAATTTTGCCGCTCCCTGGATTCTGTTTTGGTAGCGCCTGTAGTGGCGAACTAATGATATCCTTTTAAATTGCTGTTACAATACCCGGAAAATATCCGTAAATAACTAACAAAAGAACAATATATTCGATCAAGTAATACCTGGACAGAATAACTTCTCACATTTTCACTAATGGCAATCAGTAAACATTAATTCAAGTCTCGTATCGTAACACATTCTCTATCAATTTAGAAATATATTTAAATGCATTGTATACAAAGTTGGACGATTTTCGTGTTATTGACAGCAACGACCAGCCAACTGAAATCACCAATTAACGAGTGACTGACGTATTAATGAATGGAAAATCATGCAGCACTTAGAGCCGGTTATTAAGTTACATCTTTAAAATGACAATAAAAAAAGCTCTGACGGCCGGAATATCTAATATATTAGGCTTTGAAATTTTTATATTTTTTAACCTTTAGCTAATGTTACTAGTCTCACAGACCACAGCTTTTTTCAGTTTTTACAGCACAGAAATTTTGTATCATTTGGAACTTTAGTACTATCACCAGAGACTTTAAAATAGATAAATGTTAATTATAATAGTCTTGTATAAAAAGTTTAGTATAAAAGCACCATCCTATGAGTTATTCACATCTTTCATTCATCTTTTGATCAAGCGGTCTCACCAGATCGCTTCTCATTAGTTACGTTAAAATCTCTGTCAGATAAGTTAAAGGTTAAGTTTCTGCATATTATATTCTAAATTTAAAAGGAAAATTGAAGGGCGAAAAAAAAAGAAAAGAAAAGAAAACGCTGCCTACGCTGAGGACCACAAGCACATCTGTTCCAATTTTTTTTTTTTTTTTTTTTTTTTTTTCTCCCTGGATTCTATTTTGTCAGTGCCCATGCTAGTGAATTAACGACATTCTTTTGAACAGCAGTTACACTGTTCAAAATTTTTCTCTAGTTTGAACCAAATTTTTGTGCTCAGTAGCCACCACTATAAGATGGTGAATCTCGTACCAACATTTGGATCTTATCTTCCTATTTCAACCTCGTTTCAACTATTGGAATTATGCTTCAACAGGAGTTCCAAATATTGGTTCAAGATTTTACCATCTTACAGTGGCAGCTATTGAGCACCAAAATTTGGCTCAAACTAGATCAAGATTTTTTAGCAGTGTTCAATACCCGGAAAATACCTGTAAATAACTAACAAAAGAACAATATCTCCAACCAAGTCTACCTGGATGGAATAACTTCTCACACTTTCACTAATGGTAATCAGTAAACATTAATTCAAGTCTCGTAACACATTTTCTATCAATTTAGAAACATATTTAAATGCATTGTATACAAAGTTGGACAATTTACATGTTACTGTGAAAGTAACAACCAGCCAACTGAAATCACTAATTAACAAATGACTGGCGGGTTAATGAATGGAAAACCATGCAGCACTTAGAGCTGGCTATTAAATTACTTTTTTAAAATGACAATGAAAAAAGTTCTGACGGCCGGAAAAGGGAGAAGTGTCACATGATCACAGAATGAAGCCAAAATCGAATGCCTTTTTTTTTTTAATTCTGCGAAGACTCGTAATCGAAAAAAAAAATGTGAAGAGGGCATTGGATAAAAAATTAGATTTGAACGGCATGGAATGGTATAGTATTTCCTTATTCTCAATTTCCGGCCAATTGTCATCCATCAACGTAGCTTAACCCTGCTGTTCTGTTTGGATTTACTACACGTATGTAGTGTTCGGGTCAATGTGACCCGATTTAGAATATTACCTTTTCTAGCAGTAAATGAAAATAACTTTTTTAGAAATAATTAAAAAAAATAGTAAAATAAGCTTAAATATATATCAAATAATACAAAACACCAGTAAAATAACTTAAAAATATTTGAATACTTACTTTTATGTACAATTTGGACAAAAATAACTTACGTGAAATTTGCAAGTGTGTTTTTTGCAATTGTAACATAATATATTGGTTTTGTGTTCATTGGTGGATGGGCAGAACTTACATCTTGCACGTTTAGTACACAATGAAGTGTTCTCATCTGATTCCGAGGGTACGTTTGCACTTTTACTACGCATTCTCTTCACAATTTTGACTGAATCTTCGCTTCTGGGAAGATGCTGTCTTACTTCAATGTGTGGAAAAATTAGAGATTTCCCCAATTCTTCTAAAAAGAGCCTTCGTTTGGTTAATTTATTTTCATTCCATTTGCTGTTTATTGAAACCCACAGAATAAATGCATTGTAAGCAGATGTATCAAGCATATTATAGAATACTATCATAGGCCAGTTATTTGTTTTTCTCTTACAAGTGTATGTACTCAAAAGTTGATCAAGACTATCCACCGCTCCTTTAGTTGCATTATAATCTAATATCATTAGTGGTTTTTTGTCAGGTCTGTTGCTAACTTCATTTTCATGATGGAAAGTGCTCATAAGAATAACATTTTTGTTCTTCTTAGCGATGTAGCTGCTGCAACTGCTGTATCTTCTGTAAAATAAAATGATGAGCTGTGCACTTCTTTGTTTAGCATTTTCTCAGGAAGTTCGGGCTTATTTTTTCTAATGGTACCAAGCATAGTCATTTTCCGTTTTAGAAGTTTTCCCAAGTTATAGGATGTGGAAAAGTTATCACATGTAACTTTGTGCCCCGAATACCCATAAGTAAGGTCACTCACTACCCGCATACCCTGACTTTTCTCTGGCTTTGATCCTTGATTTTTTCCTGTATAAATTTGTGCATTCAGTACATACGAAGTTTTGCTATCACGTAAAGTCCATATTTTTATCCCATACTTGGAGGGTTTACTAGGTGTATATTGTTTGAAAAGACATCGTCCACGAAATCCTACTAATTGTTCACCTACAGTAACATTTTCACTTGGGTTGTACAATTTAGGTTGAATTCCTATCCACTTTTCCCAAATATCTCGAACAGCAGCTAATTTATCTACAGACCTTCTTTCTTGCCTGGTAGATTTATTGTCAAAACGAATAACTCTCGATATCATATGAAAGGTTTCGAGGGACATTGTAGCACGAAATATATTTCTGCCTGTTTCTTGATTCCACAAACTTTTTGTTGATTCTCCATATGATTTGTACACACCAGCTAATAATAATAATCCGATGTATGCTTGAAAAGTTTCAGTACTAATATCTTTCCACTCTTTTTCATACACTTTTCTTCCTTCTATATTAGTCATTTTTATGATTTCGTTCTCGATTGTAGAATTGAATACCGTCGCAAATGCGCTTTTTATGTCAGTTATCCTTGTCGTTGCATATCTTGTGACACCTGAAGTAGTTTTTATAATATTAGCAGACGTTAATCGACCAGAATGAAGAAGGGGATTCAATTTCCATACTATTTCACAATTCTTAGACTGAATACTCTGTATATTGTGCGTCTGCGTCTTTTGAATATCAATATCAATATCGTTGTCAGAACTTTCATTTTCAATTTCCTCACTTGTATGAATTTCATACTCAGATTCATTTTCCTCTTCGCTGTCAGAGGCTTCCATTAATTTAGCAATATCAGCGTCGCTCAAATTTCTACGATTCGCCATTTTTTCACTAATACTCAGAGATACAACTGTTCTTCAGATAATTAGAAATTGAAATACAACAAGAAAAAAGAAACGCTACTAACAGGTGCATTTTTTCCCTTCCTCCAATGATATCAACATTTGACTTTGCTCTCCTGTCACATGATCTAATACCAGTGCAAACGTAACAGATTTCGAAATAGATACGTTGCAGTAATTATTTTTATTGAATGATTCCAAACAAAATTAAAAGTGCATGATAAAATTATTTTTTAACTCGGGTCAATATGACCCGAACAGTACATTAAGACTAACTTAAAAAATATCTCTTGGAAATATAAATAAACGTAAATACTTCTAGGAATATATACTTATATTACTAATGAACAAAGTCGAATAGTTTCATGAAAATATCTCTGCGCTAATTTTTTTTATAAGTGAACAATAAAATTTCCGGGTCAAATAGACCCGAACAGAACAGCAGGGTTAAAGTGTTAAAAATAGCCGAGTGCAGACACAGATATAGATATCAAGCAATTTATGGATTTGATGCGATATATTTCGATGAAATTTGAACAATACAAGGTAAATGATAAGTATAAATTAGATCATTTTACAGAAAAATAAAATCAGACTGTGATAGAGAGAGGGAAAAGGGAGAGGAAAGAGCGGAAGAGAGGGAGATGTTAATAGTGCGAGATCAGTATGTGATTTAGAACTATAGTACAAAAATAACAATTTTAAAATCATCTTAACATTTTGATTAGAAGAACAAAAACGTCCCAATTAAAAATTTTCTCTTTCTGTTAAGTCTGCAACTTTTATTGAGCGCGTGAAAAAGTTTAGTCAGATATGCATTACTTGCTTTATAATTTACATTCACTTTTTGAGTCAGTTGTGACTGATATTATAAACAATGAAGAGCGCCGAAAACTAGCCTTTTTTGAGTCCAGGGTCCTTTTCCACAAAGTATATTTACAAAGAGAATTATACTAATTTTCTAACGATTCCTATTTAAAAAAAAAAAAAAAAAAGTATAATTAAAAACGATGTAATACTGAACTACATAATCTGCTTTTTCAAACATTGATTCATTGAAATGGTATCGAAAAGAATTTAAAAAAAATCCACTTTATTCATGATGCTTATGCTATTATCATATTTAGATTCTTCTATGCTTTGGCATACCCCAGATAGGACGATTGTAACAATATCTTACTAAACATAGATGCAAGAAAAATCGGCACACAAAATCTTCATTTAGCGCCCCGAGGCAAATGCCCCCTCCTTAGTTTTGGCCCAGTGTGAAGTCCACAGTAATTAATAACCTTATTTGAGCAGATAAAATGCAAATCGATGGATAATGTTGAAAAATTCCGAATGAAGAAACATGATTTTCGGAATGAAGATAGTTTTGGTCCGGCCGAATTTTTAGAAGCATCCTCGCCGAAAAAAAATTTCGGTCCGTCTCTAACTACTATTATTAAAACTATTTATTTAAACTAGTGTGAACTTTGAAGAATAATGATAAAATTGTAACAGGTATGTATATATACAAACACATCAGTGAAATTAAATTAAATTCTGTAATAAATAATGAAAAAAAAAAAAATTCAAGTTGATTACACAGAAATAAAGACAGCCAATATTTTAGACATACGATTACAATAAAGAGAAATATCTTGATTTTTTTTTTTTTTTTTTAAAGCATAAAAAGGAAAAATAACTTAAGCAAAACATCTTTGAGAAGCAAAGATTTCATATTTGTGCTATATCAGAAACGCGTTGTATTCAGATGCACATCACTCATATAAAATTTGAAGGTCAAATCAGTAACGGCGTTTACGACAAAAAAAAAAAAAAAAGAGTAAAGAATTTACAATATGAATTCTTTGAATGGTCCACTGCATAAAATTAATAGAGGAACACACACATACAGAATGGTTATGGAACCACACCTGTAATAGAAGCTTATCACTATAACAAAAATGTCATGAAAGACAGAACAATGTGGCTTGCTGCCTATAAAGTTCAAGCAATAAAAGAACTTTTTTATTTTCTTTTATTACTGTGGGTAAGCGAAAAAAATAGGCTAGAATCGCAATTTTAATCTTGTATTTTAGCATAATTTTATCTTTCCTATTGCAGAAAAAATAAGTTATTAAATACATACCTACAGTGGCGCCAACTTCTGAAAAATATTGGGTTGGCTCTATAGGACAAAATTGGGAAATTTTGTTACCGGCCATTGGCCAATAAGACTAGTTTTTCAAGTGGCTACTTTGTTTAAACTAGTGGCCACTTTTTTATTTAAAAATATTAAGCAGTAAAATTTCTATAAGTATTAATCTAAAACTGAACAGTCCAAATAAATATGATAATATAAATCAGGGTTGGCATGATTTAAATCAACCGATTTAAATCAAGATTTAAATCTAGATTTAAATCAACTGATTTTTTTAAAAAAATCATTTGATTTAAATCATTTTTTTTTCTTGTTTCATTTTGGAAATTAATCAGCAGAGAAATGAGAAATAGGTGTAAATAAGTAACAGGTGTTTTTCTGGTATTTTCAGGATTGCTATCAGAAAGAATGTGGCAGGTACAGGTTAAGTCTAGGTGTCCCCCTCCTAATCCTTTAATTGTTTGTTCTTTTGTAATAAACTTTAGATGATGAGGCAAAACACAAACTTTTTATAAATCATATTTTGTTTGCCAATCTTGCAACTAAATGATCTGGATCTTTTTAGTTTCACAAGTAAATGATTACACAAATTCATTAATGTTCCCCAAAATATCAGATACTACATGCAAGGAACAAGTTTTAAAACTTGCCATATTACACAATCAAATTTCAATCAAAGCTTACGAATTTTTAAAATTTTTGGGTAAAAAGTTAGAAAATGTATTAGATAAAGATAGCAGAGTTGCCGAATCTCCTGATTTTGGCAGAAGACTCCTGATTTTCAGATGTTTGCTCCATGCTCTTGATTTTTCATACTTTTTAAATGTTCTATTATTTAACAATCAAATGTGCTGTGATTCAGTGAGAAAAGCTCTAGTACAGGTGTAATTGTTCTTTAGTATGTTTGACCAGTAGTATTTTATGTGATGAATTACATTCAGATGCATTGTAAACTATGTATCTTTAAGGTTTGTTATTGTTACTATGGTCATGTATTGAATTATTAATAATTTGTCTTTATTAAGACTTATTTATGATCTTTACTGTAGTTTTATATAAGTTAATGAGTAACAAAACATCCCTTTTTTTATAACATAATATAAACTTAAACTTTCACTAAAGATGTTTACATCAACATCAACAAATTAACAAGTTTTCATTGACAAAAATATCTCCTGATTTTTGAAATAAAATCTCCTGATTTTTAACTTTCAGAACTTGGCAAGTCTGAGATAGAATTACAAAATTTAAAGCAAAATATGAACAAGCTATTTATGGTTGTCATTTTGCTGGAGTTTTATTAAGTCATTCTGTTTTAAATTGAAATGAAATTTCACTTAGTGTAGAGGAAAATAATGAAAATTTGGCATTCATTAAAGAAAATTGTCCAAATCTTTTCACTACTGTAGCACATTTTCAAGCAGAAAATGGCCCATTCCAAAAATTACCATTGCTTGAGAAAAAAGTTTCAGATATTATGACAGATTATGATTGGTGGAAGTCCTTTTACATAATGGGAGGTAAAGAGATAATCAGCGAAATTGAAATTGAATTTATTTACCAAATAACAACAGCCGTGGCTTTATCTGCTGGAGTAAAAAGACAATTTTCTTCTTTTGGACTAGTTTATTCAAGTCTTCGTAATAAATTAGGAGTGGACAAAGCTTCTAAATTAGTGATTTTGTTCAAACAATTATATCTCTGATCTATTTCTATTTGCTTAAAAACTATTGAATTAATTGTGATTTTTACCCCTTAATATAAATAGCTTGCATTAAATAAATATTTATTATTATTATTATTTAATTTTACCCTTTTTTATTCATTTACAACCTATTTAAGTTTATTTCTTATTTAGTGTGCATAATTCATTTACAAAATAATAGAATGGCTTTAGATTAAAGCCTAGATGTTTAATTTTTAGTACCAAGAACCAATCAGTAACTGGAATATAGTATTTACTGAACTATATAATTATTTCTTATATTATTTTTATAAATTATAATTTTTATATATTTTTATGAACATTATTTATTCTTTTTTAGTTATTTTTATGAAAAACTGCTCCATGTATTGTAAAAACATAAAAACACAGCAATTAAAAATAGAATTCTAAAAAAATCAAATAAATCTGATTTAAATCAAAAAAATCTGATTTAAATCAAAAAAATCTGATTTAAATCAAATAAATCCGATTTCTTTGATTTTTTTAAAAAAATCATGATTTTTTTCCAACCCTGATATAAATATATTGAAACCTAAAAAAGTAGAATCTCTGATGAAAAATAAGTAAATTGTATTATCTCCTTGTAAAAAAGTGGCCACTGATAGACAATTTTTCAGTGGCCACTTTTTCTCATGTACTGGCCATGCGGCCGGTGGCTAGTGCTAATTTTGCCCTTTAGTTGGCTCAAAAATATTGGGTGGGCTAAAAATATTTTGGAAAATGGTACGACCAGTTTGTTGGCTTTGAAGGCTGGGCAGATGGTGAAAGATGAGAATTTTAAGTCAAGCTATATAGTGTTTTAATAAAGTTGAAATTTTACTAAAGTATATTTTCATGCGTTTTTCCTTATAAAGACACTAATATTTATTGTAATGTCATCATGTCATGAACATGACTACAAATTGAAATAGCAGAAAGTTAAGCTTGGACTAGTGATGGGCGATTCTGGAAATTTTGAGAATCGATTAAAATCGATATCGTATAAAACAACATCGATCATAATAAGAATCGATTTCTCAGTTCTAGAATCGATACTAGAATCGATATTTTGATATTTAGGTTCACACAGAGAAGCTCCAAATTACTAATTCCAGAGCTTAGACAATCAGCAGAACCGTAATTACCGCCTCCCACCCCCCCCCCCCATCCCCATTTAGGGAGGCATAGAATTAAGCTATTGCAGATTTTAGAGTCTGATAATAAGAATTTTAAATTGATTGTCACTTATGGTTTTCACTTACACAAAAACTTTGACAAATTTGAGAGACATAACTCAACTAATAACAACACTGAGTAACTTGACATTAAATCGAGTATAAAGAGTGCCAAGAGCGTGTAACTAGGATGGGGAACATGGAGTATAGACAAAAAAAACTTTTTTTTTCTAATGCCAACCAAATGTTACACGAGATAGTTTGGAAGAACATAAAATATGTCCCATTCCCAAGGGGGCAGGTAACCCCCACTCTTGACGGAAAGGCGACCATAGCCCAAATGTATCTTTTGTCGAAGTTTCAAAATGAGGATTTACAATAAAATAGAACGAGAATTGGACATTTTAAAAATTGCATGCATACTTTGAACGGCCCATATAGTAAAGATTGGCGAGGAAGGGGGGGGGGGGGGACGAGGGATTAGAACGGACGAACTTGAAAAAAAAACATAATTGACTAATAACCCAAATAACTGAGCTTCTAAGCAAAAATATAGTGTTTAACTTAGTGTTGAATTCATAGGGTGGCCCGCGGGGAACATACTCTTTGAAACTATAAAAAGTGCTAAGAGCATGTAACTAAGTGGGGAGAGGGGTAGTAACAGAAAAAAAACGAGGAGATAAAAGCTTTATAACGATATGTTACATGAGATGGTGTGGAAGAAACAAAAAATATCCCCCCCCCCCACCCAAGGGGGCAATGTGAATCTCAAACGGACAGAAGGGCGAGCCGGCCCAAATGTATCTGTTGTTGAGGTTTCAAAATATGGATTTATAACAAAATAGAACGAGGATTAGACTTTTTTTAAATCTCAGTCTTAATTTGAACGAACCTGTAAAGATTGGTGAGGAAGGGGGGGCGGTAGGACGGGCGAACATGAAAAAAAAAATTTGAAAAAATAGTGGCACTCTGAGAGTGCCGATAGAAGTGAAACCTTGAACAATTACGTGTGTATTTTTGAATCGCCAGGAAATACTTTTAAATGAATAAAAAAGGTTCTATAATATTAAAAAACATATTCATGTCTATAAAAAAAAAAACGCGCGATACCATATGCCCAGCTATTGTAGTTAACTCACTATAACTACTTTCTTACACTTTAAAACGCGATAAATACACCAACCAAAATTAGACCATACTATCGATAACTTAATCCTTATCCAAATAAATAATTTTGTATTAATGCCTGTTACAATATCTGTAGATTACTTTTTGAATTTTTCAAATCGGACATTCCATTCAAAAGATATTACGAATTTAAAGATGACAATCTAAAGAAACAATAGCGTTACTGAGTACTCGGTGGCCAAAAAGCTTAGGGATTTCGTGTGCAATCAAACGATTGCGGGTTCGGACCCCAGTTTCGCTGATATGTATCAATGGTTTTTTTTTTTTTTTGAAGAAGTTTGAAAAATTAAAATTTTAACACATTATGGGTCCGTAATGTGACCTGAAATGATTTCTTTTGCTAGATTTGTAATGCATGAAGCATAAGCTTTCAATAGACATATTGTATCAAGAAAAAGCCCCTCTGCCCCCCCCCCCAAAAAAAAAAGGTCCTATTGGGAAAACCGGAAAACTGGAAAAGCAAAAAGAACGGCGAGAAATGGTTAGCTATACTAGAATTTTTCTCATCACTGTAACTCCTATAGAAGCAAAGTTATAGCCTTTTAAAGATTGAAATGAAGTGAAGAAATAAGCAAAATTAGGTGAGTGATCGACAGGGGGGGGGGGAAGAATCCACAGCTCTGGGGGTGCCATGTAGCTTAAACTTTTAAGTTAAAAATGGTAGAAAATTAAATGAGCGAAATTTTAAGGTGTATATTTGGGAAGGGTGCAAGCCCCCCCCCCTCAAAAATTTTTTTGTTTCTTTTGAAGAAACAAAAAAATATACCCCCCCCCCGGCGGGGCGCAGATAAACCCCAAACGGGCGGAAGGGCGACCCTTTATTTATCTTTTGTCAAGAATTTAAAATGTGGATCTAAAATAGAATAGACCGAGAATTGGACATTTTTAAAACTGTATGTATATTTCGAACGGCCCTGTAGGTTAAAACTGACGTGGAAGGGGGGATTAGAAGAGACGAGCGTGAAAAATAAAACATAATAAACTAATACTTCAAATAACTGGACTTCTAAATAAAAATATAACGATTTAACCTAGTGTCGAATTAATGGGGTGGCAGCAGGGGATTACCCCCCCCCCCCCCAGAAGTTATGAGATTTTATGTTTTTTAATGCACAAATTACGATTCCCCCTCCCTTACAGAGCTGTAAAACTTGATGCCTTT
The DNA here is from genome assembly GCA_964019185.1 of Maratus speculifer. Classification (NCBI taxonomy): domain Eukaryota; kingdom Metazoa; phylum Arthropoda; class Arachnida; order Araneae; family Salticidae; genus Maratus; species Maratus speculifer. The sequence goes on from OZ025291.1 coordinate 135,848,390, forward strand.
CTACGGAGTCGCAGAAAAATAACTGCATTCAACACTGATTTAGCCTAGAAAAAAAATCGAAATCGAATCTAAAGATCGACATCGAATCTAAAGATCGACATCGAATCTAAGATCGACATCGAATCTAAGATCGAAATCGAATCTAAAGATCGAAATCGAATCTAAAGATCGAAATCGAATCTAAAGATCGAAATCGAATCTAAAGATCGACATCGAATCTAAAGACCGATCTTACGGGCAGAATCGATTTTACATTTTTACTTTCTTTTGTAACTTTACAAGAAGAGAGTATTAGATTCGTGAAAAATTTTGACTTTCCGTTTTTGATGGATTTATATATTTTAGAAGGTCTTTAACACGATTTCATGGTTTTTAAGAAATATCTGTCTGTGTGTGTGTGTGTCACTCTGTGAGTCTGTATACGACAAAAATTTCTGACAGTTCTATCTGAAGAACAAATGCACGGAATTCCACAAAATTTTAGATGTAGTTTGACCTTGATATAAACTGAATCTAATTAATTTTTGGTGCATATAGCTTAACAGGTGGCGCTGCTATGCTGCATTTTTTGCGATTTGCGCAACAGCTATATCTGAATAACGAATGAACGGATTTTCATCACATTTTAGATCCAGTTAGTCCTTGACATGAATTGATGTTTTTTGCATTTTGATGTATATAGCTTCGCAGATGGCGCTGCTATATTGAATTTTTCACAATTCCCACTCAGCGCCATGTGAAAGGGGGGGGGGACGAAAGGAAGCGGTCGTTCCGAGCACGGAAATTTAGGGGGCGCCAAATTTTTACTACTAACATCACTTCTAGCCTATCACAAGAAAAAACTAATAGGGGGGGGGGAGCTAAATTGGAACTTTGAACCGGGCGCAGTTCTCTTTTCGCACGCCCCTGTTTTCATTTTAGCTTTATCTCAAGAACTAATGCACGGACTTTCATAAAAATTTAGATTCAATTAGTCCTTGATATTATTTGATGCTAATTACAATTTGGTTATACTGCATTATTCATGATTAACGCAATAGTGCTATCTCAAGAACGAATTTTCATCAAAATTCAGATTCAGTAAATCTCTGACATTGATTAGTGTTATTTAGTTCTTGGTGTAAATTGCCCAACAGGTGGCGCTGATATGCTGCATTTTTATGATTTCGCAATAGCTGTATCTCGCGCTTTCATGGATTTTCATCAAAATTCAGATTCAGCTGGTACTTAATAAAAATTGATCCTGATCAATTTTGGTGTACATCACTCAAAAAAAAACGCTATTTTGCAGGGTGGGGGGGGGGGGGGGGGGGTTCTGAGGTTTCTTTAATTCTTCTATCTTAGAAACTAATACACTGAAATTTTGGAATTGGCACATCCATCTATTTTATCTTCGACTTTTGAAGGAAAATGAAAATTAGATTACCTTCAGAGAAATCGATTAAAAATTTTAAAGAATCGATTAAATCGAGTTGGCCGTAGTATCGATTAAATCGATTTAAAAAATCGAAATCGCCCATCACTAGCTTGGACATTTCAGTTATTTGGGATTTATGGGTGGCAGCTGGAGAATTAAGGGTATATTCCGATCCAAACTGCCTTTTTTGAGATTTATTTTTAGATTCATTTTTGCTCTCAAATGCACCAAACTTCCGAATTCTCTTATTTAGAAACTATACAAGGTGCCGTGATTATCGATTCCTTGATAAATGCAGAAAATGTTGCAAAAAATGCTGTCAAAAATGGCGTTTTGGACCAAATTTTCCGAAGCGGAGGTCTGCAAAATAAAAAAAGGGTCACGCTGAGAAAATAATTGCTTATAAATAAAATTCTAATTAAATCAGCGAAAAATTACATCACACGGCACCTTGTACGTCACTTCAAAAATCCTCTCAGCAAGTTTCATGCTTCTACTTTTAAAAATGTGTCCAAAATTGTATCTGAAAATTTCGAGCTGTTGAAGGTGGAAAACCATTTTTTCGAATACACCCTTAAAAAACGTGGTCATTGACAGAATAAATTTTCTTTTAGGGTGAAAAAATAATAATAAAATAATGATGAAATAAATTTCTAAATAGTGCAATAAAAATTGGGCATATTAAAATTCAAACTCATTGGGTGGGCTCGGGCCCCACGGACCCATATAATTTGGTGCCACTGCATACCTAGATTAAAAATAGGGCAAATTTGATAAAACAAATCGGACTTTCTCCGAAATATTTATGGAGAAGAAGCACCGAGTTGCAAGCTATTGATAAATGTAATGAAATCGAAATAAATTAATAAAAAAATAAGATAAATCAGATTTATTTATATAGTTCAGTGTATTACGTAGTAGATAAGTTGCTAATCATAGTAATTATTATTATTAAAGTAGTCGGATGTGGCAATCCTAAAACTTTCTCCTATCTCAGACACGTTAATATTTCCAGAAAAATGAAACATAGCAGTGTCACCGGTTAGGTAATTTACACCATAATAGAATCTGCAACAATTTATTTCAAGTTCTAACCGAATCTGAAATTTGATAAAAATCCGTAAATTAATATTTGAGATGAAATCATCACAAAAATCGTAAAAAAAAGAAAAAAAAAATCTTGAAAGAAGTGACACCTGTTGAGCGATTTACTCTAGAAATTAAAAAAATACTAATTTATATCAGGGATTAACTAAATTCGAAGTTTGATGAAAATTCGTGCATCAGTTCCTGAGATAGAGCTATTGCGATAATCATGAATAATGCGCCATGCAACGCTACCAGGAAGGCGATTTACATTAAAAAACAATCAAAACCATATTATATCAAGGACTAACGGAATCTGAAGTTTTATGAAAATCTGTTCATTAGTAATTGAGATATAGGCATTGAGGAAGTCGTGAGAAAGGCAGCATAGCAGCTCCACCTGTTGGGAGATATAAACCAAAAACTAATCAGACACAGTTTATATCAGGGACTATCTTAATGTGAATTTTTACTAAATTCCGTGCTTTAGTTCTTGAGATAGAGTGCCCACAAAATAGATGTGACAGACAAACATTTTGTAACATGTGGTTTTTTGGAATGTCTGATCCTAAAAGTGTAAATTCGTCGAAAACCAAAATTCGAAAATTTTCACGCATCCAATACTTAACCCCTCCGCGACGGGAGCCTTTTACGCAAATTAGATTTTGTCACCGGTTTTTAAAAACAGAAATTTGTGCCTTATTAAATTAAAAAAACGCATCGATTAATTAAGGCAAATTTTACAGGTGGGGATAAACAAGGATGCTTAAGGGTGTATTCGAAAAAACGCTTTTCCACCTTCAACAGCTTGAAATTTTCCGATACAATTTCAGACACATTTTTAAAAGTAGAAACATGAAACTTGCTGAAGGGATTCTTAAAGGGACGTATGAGGTGCCGTGTGATGTCTTTTTACGCTCAATTCATTAGAATTTGAGTTATAAACAATAACTTTATCAGTATGACCCTTTTTTTCGTTCCCAGATCTCCCGCTTGGAAAAAATCGGTTCGAAATGCCGTTTTTGAGTGCTTCTTTTGCGATATTTTCTGCATTTATCAAAGAATGGGCAGTTACGGCACCTTGTGTACTTTCTAAATAAGAGATTTTGAAAGTTTGGTGTATTTGAGATCAAAAATTAGTTAAAAAATAAATCGGAAAATAAGCAGTTTGAATCGAAATACACCCTTAAGCCTTTTTGCGGCACGTATGCGTGTCGCTCGTCCGCAAGGGATTAAGAAAAGAAATAGAAATCAACAAAATTTGTTTTTGAAAATATATTTATCGATTCTATCGTAAATAACAGTTGCAGTACGTCATTCGCCAGTCTTTTTCGCCTTTCTTATTAACTAACTTTTTCTTTATTAAGTCTATAGATAATTATCTATTTAAATTCGAATCTTCAAGCTATTAATGACTTTTCCTTACACCAAAAACAAATTTCGTAACATTTATGACGTAACTAACATCAATAACACCATTAATTAAAAGAAGAATAAAAAAACATTTAAGGACATAAGCCGCTTATTATTTCTTGTAGAGCGAAGATCCTGAGTAAATTTATTCCGTGGAACTAAAATATTGAAACTATGATTCATTGACTGGAACAAATGAACGAATCAAAGAATTCCCGACCGACCTTGAGAAAACGTAGATTTTGAAAGGAAATGTACGTACCACGCAGGTTCTAAATATTTCATTAAAGACTTTCATGCATTATTTTCCTTCAAATGAAAAAACTTACTTCAAATAAAACATATTTACTGTTTGCAAAATGGGGATTTTTTTTTTCCGCGTTACTAGTCTTATTGTTGGAAAATTCGTTTTACAGGTATTGCTGATATTGAAAGTAAATAATTTGCACAAAACGAAATTTTTAATCAATTAAAAATAATAACATAGGGTCGTCTACATAGAGAAACTGTAGCAAATTTTAAAATGTTCAGTGCTAACACATAATTGGACCCCTCCTTAAATTTTAACTTTGAATATGAAACAAGAAGTCAAATACTAGTTTAGGATACATGCAATTAATCAATTTGGAATTACTAATGTTAAATTAATTCTTAATCGTTGTAAGAAAGATTACAAAGCGAGTTGTTCTTTAAGTTCTTTGTTGTTCTAATTCAGAAACTATATTAAACGGAATGGGATGTAATTTTGGATTAGCATATTTCAAGCTTTTAAAAATTGAATTCCGTTAAAAGGAAAAAAAAAATGTATAAGTTACTTTATTTTTTTCGAAAAATAATTTAAGAATATGCATATTTTTAAAAATTAATTGCCGGAAAAAGACAAAGAAATATGGTTAGATAAAAAGATTGTCTATACTTTCAAAGAAAAAAAAAAAAAGTTTACAATAAATTTGAAATAGCATTCCGGTTTGTGGATTTTTCCACTTTGGGTGCTAGTACTTAAGGTCCCTGTCCTTTCCCGTGTGAAAAGAGACTCGCGAGCAGTGTTCTCGCTGTCGCTCGCCATTGTGCCAAATTGCAACTAAATTCTTCATTTGGCGAGTAAATAAGCGATTAGATTCGCCAAATTTCTAACGCTCAATTTTTGCTTTTCTTTTTCCATTTTTTTTTCTTTTTTTGTGGGGGATACCCTTTATCATGTTCAATTGGGACGTACCACATGAATTAGCCCTTTATTTTTATAGTTAGGCCAATTTCGGTCCTATTTCAAGCATTTTCAAAAACCAGTCTTCTCATTACTATGCCTAAATTGATTTATTTTTTTGCAGAATATTTTTAAATATCATATTATTTTTTAATGAATTTGCTTTATAAGCACAACTAATTATTCACAACAGGTGTTACTAAAGATGCATATTTCCTATAATATTAAAATTGGAAGTTTGAATGTGTGTGTGTGTGCTTTAGTCCTGTGTTTTGAAGAGTACAATTTTGAAACTGCATTTGAAGTAAGGGATTCTAAGAAAAGCCGAAGAGCAAAATAAATATTTATTTGAATATGACATATTTTAATTTTTTTTTTATTTATTTATTGTGTAAATACCATAAAATTCTGAATTAACTTAGGAAGTTTTTTTTTTTTTTTTTTTTTTTTTTTTTTCAGAACATTTTAATGAGTTAAATCGGTTTAAAATTTTTTTTCTTGATTATGCAAGATATTTAGAATAAGCATATTTTTTAATATATTTTTAGCGGATAGTTAAATTTAGATTAATAATAATCGTTGTCACAGTTATAAAAACTTAGGTTATTTTAGAACGTATTGAAAAAAGGGGAGTACAATAAAGAATTAAAGATAATTTTTTTAGTGCTACACGGCGAATCTATTTGACTAATATTTTTTTCATTTGGCGAATGTTTTTTATTTTTAATTAGCCAAATTACTAATGTTGGTCAAATGTCAGCGAGAACACTGCTCGCGAGCTTATGCTTTTCTTATGGGGATTCATTTTTCTTTTAACTCTTTCGCATTTTGACATTTTTATTTTATTTTATTTATTTATTTATTTATTTTTTATTTTATTTATTTATTTATTTATTTATTTTATTTATTTATTTATTTATTTTTTATTTATTTTTTTTATTTATTTATTTATTTATTTATTTATTTTTTTTTTTTTTTTTTTTTTTTGCATTGGATAGTTGAGGTTTCTCTCAAGATCACTCCTTGATTACTTTTTCAATTTTGGTCGCGAGTGTTTTTTATAAAGTTACTTTCACTTTCTGAACCGGTTCTGAAAGTGAAATATAACTTTACATGAAATATCTATCGTATCTTCAGTGGCATCATATGGGCGATTCTCTCCAAATAGACCATAATAAGAATTATGAGGGAGTGATGAATTTTAACAAAATGTCCATTTACTTTTTTTGCCATTATCTGAATTGAGGTTAGGCTGAGTGGGCCTTAACTATATCTAAATACTTACAAATCAGTAATAATTATTTTTTTTAACTATTTACCTGCATTCAGTAGAGGCTGATGAGGGAGTGATGAGGAAAGCTTAGCACTATATCAGTCCCTCATCAGCCTCTTCTGAATGCAGGTAAATATTTAACAATTTTAATTATTACTGATTTATAAGTATTTGGATATAGTTAAAGCCCACTAAGCCTTGTCTCAATTTAGATAATGGTTAAAAAAGTAAACAGGTATTTTGTTAAAATTCATCACTCCCTCACAGTCAATCCTCATAACTCTTATTTTGTCCTATTTGGAGAGAATCACCCATATATTAAACGGCGTGTAGTCTTGAACGAGTTTCATTGCATTGTTAAAATAAAGCAATTTAAAAGCATATACATTTTATTGATTTTTTATTTATTTATTTAATTGTAACTGAATATATTTTTAAATCTATCCCGCCCAATTTTTAATAAAGTTTTTCACCAGAAATTTTTAAGAAAATTTTATAAGTTTGATGAAAAAGATTCATTCCACAATGAACCAAGTCTTAAAACAGATATCACATGTGAAAAAGTATGTGAAAACAGACTTGTTTGACTGTGGGAATTGATAAAAACACATTTCATGCACGTTATAACTGTTTTATCACAGTAAAAAAGAACTTGGTCTACTCCAATTGTAAGGTCTCTCGTTTGTACGTTTACACCAGAAGAAAAAAAATTGCAACAATTACAAAGTAACTGATGTCGTTAAGGCCCCTGTCCCTGCCCGCGAAGAAAACTCGCGAGCTAATGCTATTCCTATGGGGAGGCATTTTTCTAATAACTCTTTCGCATTTTGACATCTTTGAATATATATATATATATATATATATATATATATATATACACACACTTTTTTTTTTTTTTTTTTTTTTTTTTTTTTTTTTTTGCATTGGATAGCTGAGGTTCCTTTCAAGATCCCTCGTTGATTACTTTTTCGGTTTTTGTTGCCGTTTGATTATAATATGACTTACAATTTTGAAATGTAAAAAATACAGGTGTTTTTTCATTCAAAGCTTAGTAAAATGTTATCTATTAAACATTCGGAAAATTTAAAAATACCGCCCCCTAGCCTTAGCTTAAATCTTGAACTTTTCAGATAATTTTGTTTCATAATTTTATACCAATTAGGGAATGCAAAATCAATAATTTCGAGTGGTGGACGCCACTCGCGTCACTCAAAAATACCTGGATGATAATGTTTAGTCTATCGGGGCGTTATTTTCAAATATCTCGCTCAAATTTTAATACTTTTACGTGTCCCCCCCCCCTCTATAGGATAGCCTGGGATTGATCGGGCTGTTTTTACTTTTTCGATTTCGGTTCTTTTTTATTTGTTTATTATTAATATTATTATTTTAAATGATAGTTTCAAATTTATAACTGGTTCCGAAAATTAAAGTAGTTTTTTAAGAGAAATCTGAAACCAAAATCGAAAAAGTAAAAACTAACCCGGTTGTAGATCATACTCAGCAATTCCATGAAAAAAAATCATGTAAAAATATTAAAATTTGAGCGAAATATATGAAAATTGAGCCCTCATAGACTTAACATCATCATCTGGGTCTTTTTGAGTGACTAGTGTACGTTCTTAATTAAATAAAGCAGGATACATAATTAAGGACATAGTTAGCTAATTATTCCCCCCAGAGCGAAGATCCTGGAGTTAATTTATTCAATAGAACTAAACGGAAAACCTGTGAATCACTGTCTTACTTTCAAAATCATTGACTGGAACATAGATAAACGAATCGAACAATTCCTGACCTTAAGAAAAGACGTGGTACGAAAGAGAATTTACGTACCACGCACGCTGCGTCAGTATTTTAATTAATAAAAAGAATTTCAAGCATACTTTCTTCTAAATGCAAAATACATTTCGCGAAGAGGATGGAATTCGACGAAGAATGTAAATAATTCGTATAAATACAAAGAAATAAAGGCATAAAAACCTCATTTTTGTTTATTATGGAAAAACATATTTTCCCCTTTGCAACGTATTAGAATTTAATCACTGAAAAATAAAAGATAATAAAGCTTTTTTGTATGTAGGTCGTTAACACCTGTGAATGTCTCATAGAATGTCGCATACATGTTCTGTATAGAATGTATACAATCTTTGCTTTTTAACACAATTTTTTGTAATAGTAATTTTTACCCTATCAGATAGCAAAATTTCTGCGATTACCATAATTCGAAAATAATGGCAAACAAAATTCTTGCCTATATGACACGATTGTCTCGCGGGTTCTCGAAGTTCCTACAAGGTTTTCGAATGTTAGGAAATAATACTACATAACCTCTAAAACCCAATCTATATAACAGGAAAAAAAAAAATCTTTGTTAAACAATTTAGAAATTATTTATTCGAAAAAATTGCTTTGTTTTATTTATAAAACTTAATACTATTCGCGAGCACATCTAGAAATTACTAAATTTATCAACTGATAAATAGACAGATAAACCGTAATAGTTAATAATAGTTAATAACTGTAATAGTTAATAATAGTTTTCATAGTAATAAAATTTGCTCGAAACAACAGTGAAACGAGTGCTTTCAAGTAAAGAAAAAAAATTCATAATTGGTCTAAAAGAGTTTGTGTTTTTATGATATTTACTCATTTTTTAAATGCAAAAAAATAATTTTTTGGAAGCCTATGAAAATTTTATTTAATAATTTTATTTATTTACTGGCAAACTGGGCATCGCCAGCCTTAGACGGTCAGTTCGGAAACGGAACATATTCCACTATGCCATTCTTCAAAACTACTTTTAAAATTTTAGAGCGCATCGCATCTCATGCTAAAAAAATTAGGCTAGTACAACAAAACAAAACTCATTTAACATAAAATGCATAATATGAACTTTAAAATGTGGAGGCTTACGTAAAAGGCGATTAAATAATCAACTATAGATGTTAAAAGTTAATTTTATTTTAAAAAAAATCTTAATACTTTCAAACCTTTAAATAGGTTCTTACTCAGAGAATATTTTCTTTTATAAATACAAATATAAGATTTCGTTTTGAAAATGAACGAGACTTGTGGCTTGCAGATTGATTTAGTAATATTTTAAGTGAACGGTAATAAGAAATATTTGATTGTTGTACCGTGAAATTTTAATACGTCATTTTCTCAAGTTGTCAGGATTTTATTTTTAGGATGTTAAACCATAAACTGAGTATATTATAACACAGGGCATCATTGTACACTTTATTGCTTTTGCATAGGATTTCTATGGATTCTCTTATAATGGATAAGTAATAATTGGATGTTGGGAATATGATTTTCGTATGATCAAAATCTATTGTGATATTCTGTCTGAGTTATAAACGTGAGAGAGCAGTAGATTGGCGACAAAGTTAAAATTTCATGGTACAAGAATCAAATATTTCTTTTTACCGTTCACCTAAAATATTACTAACTCAATCTTCAAGCCACAAGTCTCGTTCATTTTCAAAACGAAATCTTATATTTGTATTTATAAAAGAAAATATTTTCTGAGGAAGAACATATTTAAAGGTTTGAAAGTACTAAGATTTTTTTTTTTTTTAAATAAAATTAATTTTTAACATCTATAGTTGATTATTTAATCGCCTTTTAAGTAAGCCTGAACATTTTAAAATTTATATTATACATTTTATGTTAGAAAGCAAGGCGAAATTTTCATTCTGTTATATATTTATATTTATTTACAAAACTCATTTTATGCAAAAAGAAAATAAAGCATAAAAAACAGGCCTTTTCAAAGCATGGGATAAATTGTTTCATTTCTTTCCTTATTTTAACCTATATCCCAAAAAACTTTCAACTCTTTTTTCGTCTTTTCTATTTTTTGTAAAGATATTTTAAAGAGAATTAAACAATAGCAGTGTCGTTTAAAAAATTTGTAACTCAATTTAACCTTGAATTCTAACACACCATTGTGATGAAACGAGCAGAGAGAGAAATGATCTACAAGTCGTTTGTCTCTTTCAGACAGACATGTCTTTTGAATAGATATATACAGAGATAAACAAATAAAAAGGTTTTTTCCCTTCGCAGAAGACACTCAACTATAAATGCAACGTGACCATGAATTTTTTTTTTAATCGGGATAATTGAAAGCTCCATACATCTAATTCGGAAAGTATGCGGAAACTGATTTTCCTGTAATCGTATTGCACGCAAACATTGCATAAAAAGGTAATTTTTATTACAGATACCATTGAGAAACGACAACTTTTATATACATAAGATATTTTTTCCCTCATCACCAGATCTGTGTAAAATTAAAAACTTTCTGTGCACATAAATGGGTTAAAAACTTTATGCAAATTAACGTTTAGAAGAATTACGTGTTCTATTATTTTTACGAATATAATAAATAATTTATGTAATAAATTTATGTTAATAAAATTTATAAATAATTTATAAAATAATTAAATTTATGTAATAAATAAAATAATGTAACATAATAGAATATGCAATAAAATATGTAAAAGAATTCGCACAATTTTTCTTCATTTAAAAAAAAAAAAACTAATTAAAATTGGTAATTTTTGATATAGTTGTTAGAAATATTTAAAAATAAACTAGAATTATAAATTGTATAACTGGAGTTTATAATATAAAAAATTCTGTAGAATAAAGATTAAATATTAGTAAAAGAACGAAATAGAAAATCTTACATGGCTTATCAAGTTCATATCAGCAGACGGCAGAAATAAGACACAAAACATCAATAGAAAAGGCAGCGATAGCATTTATAACTCAATGCAAAAGCAAGAAACTAAATATAAAACGCGCATATCATCACAGCTGCCTAGAAAATTACTCATGCGAATTTCCAACATAGGTAAATAAGTTTTGAACAGCCAAGGTGCTTTCTCAGAAACGAAACACTTCCCAATTCAATAAAACGATGGAATTCAGCTATAAAAAAAATTATGTTGCCATAAATGTGTGCAAAATAAAATACATGAAATTTTTTTATAAGTGTCATGAAGAAAGAATTTGGTAGTTATTAGCACAGATGTTAAAATATACCTTCGGCAATATTAAAAGTATTTGCTATGTAATGCTTATTAAAGAAAAAAATGTTTTGATCGCCTTCTTGCAAGAGATAAAATAAATATCATCCTACTCCTAAATTCATTACAAGTGGAGATAATACTTATCGTCTTTATTTAAGATTGCAAAAGTCAGAATTAGGCTTATTTTTAAAAATAAAGAATTGAGAATGTGTGAAAACAGAAGGAAGAACTAAACTGCGTTTGTATTTAGAAACAATTTAGCTTTCTTTATAAAATTAAGAATTAGAAACATATAAGAAAAATATGCTTTTGTTTTAAGAAGCAAACTTTCTAAAAAAAAAAAAAAAAAAAAATGTTTAGGGCTAGCTGCATAAGTCATGGAAATATAACATAGTGCTCTTCTTTATCATACTAATATATTAGCAGGATGTGACAATCCCGAAACCTTCTTCTGTATGATGCATCGTAATACCTCAAAAAATAGTTACAAATGTTCAATACTACACCCAGACTTGTATAAAACCAAAAACTTTCTGCGCACGTATTATTGGGTCAAAAATTTTCTGCAAATTAATTTAATGCCTGGTGTAATTCGCATTTTTTGGGCGATTCATGATCATAATTCTCGTTTTTTATGCGATTTATGAATGTAATTTGCATATTTTGAGCGATTTATGGACGTAATTTGCATTTTTTTATGCAATTCATAAACGTAATTCGCATTTGTTACACGATTTATAGACGTAGTTCGCTATTTTTATGAATTCATGGACGTAATTTGCGTTTTTTGAGCTTTCTGCCGACGAAATTCGCGTTTTTTGAGCGATTTATGGATGTAATTCGCGTTTTTTATGCGATTTATGAACGTAATTCGTGTTTTTTACAAGATTCATAAACATAATTCCCGTTTTATGAGCGACATAAGGACGTGATTCGCGTTTTCTACACGATTTATGGACGTAATTCGCATTTTTTGAGTCATATATGGTTATGTAATTCGCGTTTTTTACGCGATTTATGAATGTAATTTGCGTTTTTTGAGCGATTTACTAACGTAACTCGCTATTTTTATGCGATTCATGGATGTATTTTGCGTTTTTTTTTAAAGCTTCCTGCCGACAAAATTCGCGTTTTTTGAGTGATTTATGGACGTAATTCGCGTTTTTTACATGATTCAAGGACATAATTCGCGTTTTTTACGCGATTCATGGACGTAATTCGCGTATTTTGAGCGCTTCATGCACGAAATTAGTATTTTTTATGAGACTCATGCACGAAATTCACGTTTTTCACGAAACTCATGCACGAAAGTCACGTCTTTTATGCGATTCATGGGTGTAATTTGCGTTTTTAAAGCGTTCTTTGGACGAAATTCGCATTTTTTTACTCAGCCTTTGGACGAAATTCACGTTTTTCGCACGGTATTTTGTCGAAATGTTGTCTTTTTTACACGATTCTTTGTTGAAATGCACGTTTTTTTCGCGATTCTTTGTCGAAAAGAATGTTTTTTTACGCGATTCTTTGTTGAAGTTCGCGATTTTATCGAGGTCACTTGACGATATTCACGTTAATAGCAAATAATGCATTAATAAAATCGAAGGAATATTTTAAACTTTTAGTATTAAAAAAAAGTTAAAAAAATAAAAATTGTTTCTTTCTTAAAATTTTCTGTAAACTTCATAAAATTTTCTGCGCACGGCGTGCGAGCGTACGTCTATATTATACAACTCTGACTACACCAATTTTGACTTTGATCTAAAATTTCTGCTTCAGTCAATTGATTGGAATAAAAACAAATACAATTAATCTACAAAAAATCGAAAAAAAAATTACAAAAATCACTATTACAGCGCCCCCTTCCAGTGGAAAATTTAAATATTCAAGGAGAACTTGATTTTTTCATAGCTAAAAATATAAAGTGGAAATTTGGTTCAATTAATATTTGGTTCATTGCATAACTCCATGCGCTTTTTAGCGGTATAATAATGAAAATGGCACAAAAATGGCTAGTACAGCACCCTTTATAGCGAAATATTTCCAAACTGGACGGACTGGCCACAGCCAGAAACATAAACAAAAAATTTGGTTCAATTCTATGCATAATTCCATACACTTTTCGATGCTACAATAATGACAATAGCACAAAAATCGTTATTACAGTGCCCGCCTTCAGACGGAATATTTCCAACTTGAAGCAGGATCTGCCGGCCAAAGAAAAAAACATACAGAAAAAAAAAATGATTCAATTCTATGCATAACTTCATGCACTTTTTTATGAAACAATGACGAGACACGTACACAGACATTTTGTATAAACATGTTTTGGGGGATCTCTGAGCCTAAACACGGGTTAATCCGTCGAAAAAATTCCGATTACAACACTTTTTTCTTTGAAGATAAAAGAAAGGAATAATATTAATTTTGAATTAATAAATTTCGCCAAAATTTTCCAACTTCTTATGAGATAAAATATTTAATCTCCAACTAATGACTTCAACATTACAAAAATTATATCTAAATTTTTATGCCAAATCACAGATTAAATTTTAAGAAAAAAAAAATTACAAAGCCATTCGTAAAATTACACTTAAGAAAAGACTGTTTTCAACTGCTCTGCTCAACAAGCGCAAAACGTTTTGAAACATTTACAAACTCATTTTTTAAAGGAAAGATATAATATTGGAAAATCTGCCTATGAAAGCGATTTGACATCGAACTGTGTTTTTCATTTTTTTAATCATTATATCATCTATTTAGTTATAAGTCTTTTTAATCACGTAACAAGCACGTTTTTCACCTCATCACCATGTTTGACTAGTTATTCTTCTTTCGCGCAGAAATTCCGTTCAAAACATGCATTTTCACACTATTTTCGGAAGCATCTATTGCGTTTGCAAAAAAAACCCCGGGAAAATGAGTGGAATAGATAGTTTCTCAACAAAAACACCTGCTAGTTTCATGCATGTCTGAACAAAAATAAATGAAAACTTATATGCCGCAAAATTGCTTTTTTTTAAATTTAAGAATAGCCTTAAATAAACGCTTGAATAAGAAAAGTGTGTTCCTAAATATGAAACTCTCCACTGTTTAATAAAACGGCAAAATGCGCACGAATGCATGAAAATAATTTTGGAGAGTGAAATATAAAGAGAATTTCATATTTACAAACAAATGCATTAAAATATATCTTTAACTATGTTTGCTATATAATGTCAATACGTATAGCTATTAAAAGAATTTTTTTTCCCGCCTTCTTTCTTTTTATTTACCCATCATACATAGTATAATGTAAATCTTGCAATCGTTTTTTTTTTTTTTTTTTTTTTTTTTTGAGGGGGCGGGGGCGATTTACACGCTCTAGACACTGGGGAGTTAGAAATTTTTTTTTTTTAGGGAAATAAAATTGCCGTCTGTCTGTCTGTAAACGTTCTATCTCCCGAACAAATTGAGATAGAGACCTGAAATTTGGTGTGTACTTAGTATGTAATAATAGGAAAAAGCCTATTGAATATCAATAACCTTGATTTTCCGGAACTATTATTATTATTATTATTATTATTATTATTATTATTATTATTTTCGGATTTTCGTTTCTGATGAAAGGAATATAAAAAATTTCGAATTTTTATTTTAAGGAGTGGGTGTAAAAGACAATAAAAAATTTTTCATAAAGAATGAAGTCGATTGTATAATTATTTACCAAGGAATTTGTTATCACATTTTTCACACTCTTCGGTTCTTTATGACCCTGTATTTCATTCAAATTTCAATTCAAATATATATTTTAATTGGAAATGAGACGTTTAATCCAACGCAGTAACCAATTAGTTAATAAGGATTATCATTTTTGGAGTTATCAGGATATTTCTTTTACGCAATTCACTGCTACTTGAGTAGTTTTTCGTTTTTTATAGAGCATTACTATGCATTAAAAATATTTAAATATACGTTTAAACTTTATTTTAGAATTGCAATGCATTTTACAAATAGTTTGCATGTGTTTCATTTTCATATTTTATATTATGCATATCCATGATGGGTAAATATTACAGTGGCCACCATCGACTAGTTTTAATCTTCTTCAAAGAAGCAAAGCAATAAATCATTCTTCACCTTGCATTCACTAAAATACCATGAAGTACTGCTTTCTGTTTACGATTGCAAACAAAGGACAAAACTATGCTTACATCAAAGAACAAAGAGTCGAACGTATGGAAAAAGAAGTGAACTGCATTTGTATTTAGAAACAATTGGGCTAACTTGTTTACAATATAACAACTAACAGCATGCTATAAAACATTCGTTTTAAAAATAATTCATCTTAAACAAATCATTTAGAGCTGCATACACCACCGAAATATCTAATAAAGTCGACTCTCGTTAATTCGAACTCGTCGGGACCACAAGAAATGTTCAAATTATCCGAACTTTCAAGTATAACAGGAAAACGTGTTTAAAGGAGTACTGTTACAAAAAAATTAATGTTATAGTGGTTTTTTTTTTTTTTTTTTTTTTTTTTTTTTTTTTTTTTTGTTATCATTAGAATATGACTTAATATTAAATTAAAATATATAAATACATAAACTAATTAACAGATTAGAAAGAAGCTCAATGTAAGAAAAATTTAAGATGTCACTGATGAACAGACGGAGCATTAAGAAAGTGGATATCATGTATACTCGTTCGGAACAATTTTCACAAAAATCAAAGATAAAAAGTTATTCAAAAGGATCTGAAGTCCGTGAGAAAGAAAGGAAAAATGAAAAATCGAAATTCACATTAGTTCGAATTAAACGAAGTCAAAAGAAAATGAGTTCGAATAAATGAAAAATTTTAACGTTATTCTTCCATTGAAAATTTCGGAACTACATGTTTAGTTCGAATTAAGCGATGATTCGATTTATCCCATTTTGAATTAACGAGAGTCGACAGTATGTGATTTTACTTTATCATGCTACATTATAATCTATATTATGAAGCAAAAAATGCTGGTGAATAATGATGACGTCACACACTGAGAATAGCAACATCTGATTAATAAATTTCTCAATTTTACTGCAATTTTTAAAAATTTCTGAATGTAACACAATTTTAAATTTTACACCGTCGAATAGGGGGGGGGGGGATCGTTCAAATACAACTTGTTTAAAACCTTTACCTTAATGAAAATCTATATACATCACAAGACAGTTATTTTCGAAAAATATATAAGTTTTTATACGGTTCCTGTCTCATAGATGCTCTTTGAGTTTAACTATTATACAATGAATATTCTAATTAGTACTGATTCTATTAATCAGCGATTCAAATAACCGTCAATCACCTTTATCAGAAATTCAAACCCCAAACCCCCTAAAACCGAATTCTGGCTGCGCCACTGGTTCCTGGATCTTATAATAAGAAACACTTTTTACATGATTTTACAAATAAAAATGAGTAATTTTTTTTTTATTTTTTGCAACCAAAGCTTTGAATTTTAACATATTTCGAATTTTAGGAATTTTAAACTTTTTTTAGCATTACAAATGCGCCCCCCCCCCCCTCATCGTTATTAGTACTAGAAAACGGTGAAAATTAAAAAATATCATAATTCGATATAAGTAGAAGAATGATTTTTTCGATGTTATCCTGATTAAACCATTTTTATAAAATAAGACCTAGGAAATTGTAAAAATTTCTGATAAACCGTTGTTTACTCCACACCTAAGCAGACATTTCGTTAACAGGATAATTGTTACTGCCCTCATGCGGTCCGTTTTACCGAGGTTTAACTGCAATAATTGTTATAATTGAAGCAGTGGTTTTCGATTTGAGATTTAAATTTTAGTTCATTACCTTATTCGTATTTTGTCGTAAGTTGGCAGTGGCGCCAACTTATAAATTTTAGCCTGTGGGGCTCGAGTCCACCCAATAATTTTGAATCATAGAGTACCCAATTTTCATTGTACTAGTTATTTATTTCATTATTATTTTTTTATTTATTTTTACTTTTAGATCAAATTTATTTTGCCAACGACCAAGTGTTTTAATTTTCCGACTAAGACCCATAAATCCCAAATAAAAGAAATGTTTTGCTTCCATGTTTAATTTTCTTATATTTCAATTTGTAGTCATGTTCAAGATATAATGACATTACAATAAATATAAGTGTCTTTATAAGGAAATACGCTTGAGAATATAATTTTAACTAAATTACAACTTTATTAAAGCATGATAGAATGACTTAAAATCTCCTCTTTCACCATGTGTCAACCCTTCAATAATAAACAAATTGGTCGCACCATTTAAAAAAAAAATATTTTTGAGCCCACCTAATATCTTTCAAAAGTCGGCGCCACTGAATACAAGCATTTTGAAAAATTTAGCAACAAACGAAGAGAACCATCTTTTAAATAAATTATCAATTCAACTTTGATTATTATCAATTATATCCCTTACAGGTCTGGTGTATTATTAATAGTACATGTCTTTTCATTGAGTATTATGCTGTCTTATTGCTTTTGTCACTATCGACATGTAGTAACGGTAGTATGTGTCTATGCATTATTGTGACTTTATTTATACATCGGCACTTGGAAATAATAATAATGATATAAATTTGCTTAAGTCTCTTTGCGCCATTGATGATTCCTTTGTTTTAAACACATATTTCCCGCTTAAAATTTAAAGTATTGGTTACTTTTCTTAACATATAATGTATAATGAAAAGCCAAAAATATTAGAAATTTGTAATACTTGTCAAATTCTGTTGTTATACGATATTTTCCTAACGCCTCTAAAAACTCTTTCTTACCTTATTGTCTTATGAATATGAATTGAATAGCTAACCCAAACTAACTATATTCCTCATATTTCAGATAGTGGTATTTTGTTAAAACTTCAGTAAACCTATTTGGATATCCACTATTAAGGGTGTATTTCGATTCAAACTGCTTATTTTCCGATTTATTTTTGAATTCACTTTTGCTATCAAATGCACCTTTCTTGCAAATTGTCTTATTTAGAAAGTACACAAGGTGCCGTAACTGCCGATTCTTTGATAAATGCAGAAAATATCGCAAAAAAAGCACTCAAAAACGGCATTTTGAACTGATTTTTCCGAAGCGGGAGATTTGCGAATGAAAAAAAGGGTCCTACTGAGACGATAATTATTTATAAATCCATTTCTAATGAATGGAGCATAAAAAGACATCACACGGCACCTTGAACGTCTCTTCCAAAATCGCCTCAGCAAGTTTCATGTTTCTACTTTTAAAAATGTGCCTGAAATTGTATCGGAAAATTTCGAGCTGTTGAAGATGTAAAAGCGTTTTTTCGAATACACCCTTAATATTATTAACATAAATAAAATTTTTATCTCAAACTTGGAAAAAAAAAAAAAAAAAAAAAAAATCGGACGCGAAAGGGATATAATGCTAAGCAGCAGCCTAAGTAACAGTTTTTAACTAAATTGTTAGATTTCAAATATCAGCAGTAGTAAAACAAATCTTCAAAATGGAACTGTGTTTATTATCAGTTAGACAATACCGAGAGAAAGATAGTATGTGAAAAGTTCGTTTCCCTCTGGTCAAAACAGAAAAAAAGTTAATATCCGATCGGAATGAAAGTACATCACCTGCCGGATGAGATGCCCTGGCCAGCTGCGAAAATATGAGAGATAATCAAAGGTAAATTTGCTTTTTCAGCACTTCCCGAAATGTTAAGACTGCTGACAGGGTAAAGTGTGCCGTGGTAAAGAGTCATAATATTTTTGAATCAGAAACAAGTGGGGAAAAAAATAAAAATGTAAAATTAAGTCTGTTCTCAACTGCTTTGCTCAACAAGCGGAAAACGTTTTGACACATTTACAAATTCATTTTTCAACGGAAAGATATAAAATTGCAAAGCCTGACCATGGAAGCGATTTGGAATCGAACTCAGTTTTCCATTTTTTGATCAATAAATTACCTACTGAGTTATAGGCTTTTTTCGATCCCGTGACAAGATCCTTGATTTTTACCTAAGTTTGGATTGTTTTTTCGTCTCTCCCACGGAAAGTCAGTTCAAAACGCCCACGTTGACACTATTTTTTGAAAAATCTATTGTGTCTACAAAAAAAAACGGGAAACTGAGTGCGATTAGATAGTTTCTGAACATTACCTATTAGTTTAATACATTTCCGGGCGAAGACAAATTAAAACTTATGTCATAAAGTTGCATTTTTTGATTTAAGACCAGCTTAAGGAATTCAAATCGACCTTTTCTCCAATAATGCCGGATCAAAACACGCAAATCATGCTGTTCAATAGGCATTTTGGAGCATTTTGGAACTCCTATAGATATACCACTAGTCATTAGTACTTCTATACACGATACAAATTCTGGTAACTATTGGACTGAAAATTTTCCAGAACTTTTTGCTCAACCTAATGACACTCACTGCAAGATTCGCCGAAATAATGTTTCATAGGTGGTATTTAATGCTTTCACGATTTTCAAATAGTAATATTTGCTTTTAATGTGCCAATAAATCTGTCAATAAATATGCCAAATCTTTCTTTTCAGAAAAAGTCAGTATTATTAACATTAGTTTCAGTAGTATCAATATTACATTAAAAAAAGGGGGGCAAAATTGGTTTATTTATTCTGTTGTTATGTTTTCTTACATGAATGACACATTCATTGAAGCTCATGGGTTTTTCCTTTATTTTATACAAACTAATAAAATTCATAAATTACAAATAAATTTATATAAATAAATTATATAAATAATTATAATGTTTATTCACATAGAATGAAGGTTGTTATATCAAATATCATTCTGTTTACCTTTAAGAAACTGGGAAAAATTATTTTACTTGCCAACACGCGAAAACAATCGAGAAACAACTAAGAAAAGTGTTCTCACCTTGTTTTTCTCGAATAACAGGAAGTGATAAACACTAGTTTTCAAAGAAACTAAAAATATGCATACAAAATAAGTTACGCGTCATAAAATATTCACTTACTACTTCTAAAATTTTCAATGTTTTTCTTCGATTGACACAACCATAAACAATGGCTATGTTGCATTCTCATAAAAATAATAATATTTTCAGTTTTTTTTTTTTTTTTTTTTTTTTTTTTCTTTTTTTTAAGGGAAACGAATCTATGAATACTAACTCACAAGATGTCATTAGATACTGTATTTATATTAAAAGATTTATCTGGTTACACAAAAACCTAATGTGTTAAAAACCTGGTCACGTGAATGTCGGATTCACTATATCGCATTACAACAAGGAAGAAAGGCTAACGTAAAGAATACCATGGAAGTCATAAATTACTAAAGAATTTGCTACAACCATCCCGATTAATCCAAATAATTATATTGCGGCATATAAAAGCTTTCGGAATTTTTCCAAATAATATTTCGCCCGCTGGAATAATTATAAACGGTACAATAATACATTGATTACAGTACACTGATTAGAGGACATTGGTTAGAGGTACAGTATAACCTCGATTAACCGAACTCCGATTAATCGAGATTTCTGTTAACTGATCCGATAACAAAGCCTGATTTTATTTTCAGTAATCAGGAGGCCCTATTGATCACCGGGTGCAATGTGTTATCGAATAATTATATCCCCAAATCACTTGATTGACGACAGTGTGGAGGATTTCCTTTTTTAATTTGTTGGGCTGTTAAACATAACTTCATATATTTATTTTTATCATTTCAAAAACGTTCTGTAATTTTTTAGTCTACGATATATTAAATTCGAAAGCACGGCGAGGTTTTTTACAATTAATATTAACAAAGATTTCCTATATCCAAAGTACTAGCGGTCCCAATTACCTCGGATAATCGAGGTTGCACTATACTGTACAGTGGATGGATATACATTGGTTAGAGGTAATATATTGTACATTGGTAGTATATTAGTAGTACGTACAATGGTAAGTTGATAGAGCAGTACATTGGTTAGATGATTTTTCATTGAAAATATTTATATTTTTGCCTTTATAAATTGTTTGGTCAAAAGAAATTTCTCCTCTATAACTATACTTCTGGCAGATAAAATTCATAATCATCTCATTAGTTTTTCCATGGAAATCCCAGCTAACTTATTTGTAGAGATGCACCGAATAGTGATTTTGGCCGAATACCGAATGCCAAATATTCGGCCGGTAGCTGAACCGAATACCAAATACTCGGCTAGCCGAATAGTAATTGTTGGGCCGAATACCGAATATTCGGCCAACCGAATAGTAATTATTCGGCCGAATACCGAATATTCGGCTTTCCAAATGCTTTTGATATTTTAAAGGTAAAATGTTACATTTTGAGAACAATTTGACATAATATTTATTAAAAGAAACTTACATTTTGATAAACAAGAGTTTTTTATAAGAACATTTAGTATTGGAAAAAAAATCTGCCTTTAGTTATTTAAGAAGCACAATTATGAGACTTTTTTATTAATAAAATTTTTAATTTCATGCTTTCTTCTACGAATTAAAACGAACATTTTAAAATCAGAGAGAAATATTGAAAAAATGGTCGAAGAAAAAATTTACAGTCTCATAATTGTCCTTTTTAAATAACTTAAGGCAGATTTTTTTCAATATAAAGTACAAGTACTTTCAACTTAATTCCTTGCCTTGATAGCTATTGTTAATCTCAAAAGTTTTTATTTCTTGTTTAAGGACTTTTATAAGGAAAAGCAAGAAACAGATTGTTTACAAAACAAAATTTAGGAATTTGCATCTGCACATCATTTATTCCTAAGGAGAATCCTAAAAAATCACCATTTTAATCCTTCTCATGTTAATTTTCTTAAGTTATACTTTACAAACAGCAAATAAATATGTAAAAACATTCTATTTTATCTAAATATGACTTTCTTTCCAATTATTTTAAATATATTTTTAAATAGATGGTTAAAAGTAGAAATTGTGAAAAGTTTTTTAAAATGTGTTTTTAAAGGTTTTATTGGATTCGGCCAATACTTTGATATTCGGCCAAACCGAATAGTTTGATATTCAGCCTTACGGAATATTCAGTAATATGGCCGAATACCAAATAGATACCGAATATTCGGTACATCCCTACTTATTTGTCTCACTCTTTTCGTCCTTGATTATAAAAACTCTGAAACAACCGCAGTTATAATGTGAAAAATATATCCAACTGGGGAATTCCAAACCCCTTAATCAGATAAACACCCTCAACGTCATACACCTCTCTTCGAGAAAAACAATATGACTACGAACTTCTTCATCAACAAAGATCCATGTAACAACAGAAACGCCGTCCGCTATAGCACTAATAAAACTGGTTTAGACGAAAATTTGAAACAAAAATAGAATTACTGAAAGGAATCTCTTGAAATTTCAAATGATAGTAACACATAAGTGAAAAATGCATTCCCTTACTGAAAAATACCCAATGCTAAATCTGTTTAGAAAATGTATCATAATTCAACGTTTTCTTTGGTTATATTTAAGATTATCATATCCGAATAAGTGCGCGGCCAGCTGGGTCTGCTATACATTTAGTATAGCAGAGTATCTGAGTATTTATTAATTCGTACTTTGTTCACTTTTTAAAACTTTAATGTACATAGGTGAATAATGATTAAATTAAATGCAAAATATAAATTATACAGGTAAGAATTCAGACATTTCATTCAAATAAACAAGCATATTAAGTATAAATTTTTCACTAAAATTTTGAACTAATTTTTCATAACCGAGATTTGTACCAAGGATTAACAAAGAGAAACAAGTAATATAGGCAAGGATGCTATTTATTTCTTTCGGAACAGCATAACATAGGTGGTTTTTTATTTTTAAATAACACTACACTGAGAAAAAAATATGGTTCTGACACCTAAAATCTAAATTGTGGCTTTAGAAAAAAAAAAAAAAAAAAAAAAAAAAATCATGTCATTCTTATAAATTCTAGTTCTCTTTGTTCGAGGGTTCTAGAGTCTCCTACTACAATTCAAGAATTTTTCTATATTCTTATTCTTGTGGTCAGGCTTATTTAAAAATCTTTTCAAATATATGAGAACACAGTTTTAGTAATAACTATAGTTTTAGTAACTATAGTTAGCTTAGTAACTTTAGTAACTATAGTTAACTAGCTTAGTAACTATAGTTAACTTTAGTAACTTTAGCTTAGTTTTAGTATTTATAACTCTGGTTTATGAAACCATTCCCAAAATCAAGCGATATTTTCTCGCTTCTGAAGCGATTCAAACGCTTTGTCACTTAAAAAACAAGAGACTAGAAATTCTAGATCATTTCGTCTGTTCAGCTTAGTTGTTAACCCTATTCGCATAATTCGGACATCTGTATTTCTGGTTTAGGAATTTTGAAAGAGACAAACTATTCATTCTAGGGGAAGATGGTATATATTTTTTCTCAGTGCAGTTTTGAACAGTAATTTTGTCTTACAAACAAAGATTCTGCTTTTAGATAAACAAAAACTTCTATTCAGAATACTCAGAAATGAGGATTGTAAGCAATCTATCCCGCATGTATACGTGACTATTTCCGAGGCAGTTAAAGCAAATGCGGTTCCATACAATACTGCATATAAAGTAAGAAAGAAAAAACATTTTAAAACAACGTAGCATATTATACTTTTGTAACAGTTTTTTTTTTTTTTTTTTTTCCCCACTAAAGTTTGTCTTTGGTTTTTTCATTAGCGGTGATTTATTTAAATAAAATGCTGTTTCAAAGTTAAAGAGAAATAATCCATGGACATGGAACACACAAATTAAATTTATTTAGAAAACTACCATGGAAATTCTCTAATATTATTACAAATCTTCTTTGAGCACGACACCCTCTGGTTGATGAACGCCCCTGTAATTACAAATGATTACCTTTTCCTAATTGCGGGCGCAGCGGTAGACCGCACAAAAAATGTGTAATGCGTTAAAAAACTTGGTAAAGCATTTTCTAAAAAGTTAATTTTTTGTAAGGCAATAGTCACGTAACTTAGCAGTAACTTTTTTTCCCCTGTAGCGCAGTGGTGGCGGGAGAAATATTGTTTATCGTTGTAGGTAAGAATTAAAGCCTCTGAGATGAATTATCAAAAATAAATAAAGTAATGCCTTAAAAATTATTTTTTAGTTCTTTTTTTAACGCTTTCCAACATAATTATCACGTGTTTGTGAATTCAGTTTCTCTGCCTGATCGTGTTTAGTTTTCGAAAATATAATTGCCATGTAATTTTTTATGTTATTGAGATTTACTATAGAATGTTAGGTATTGAAAAGGAAATTATACATAGCGTTTGTAGTTTGTCTACAGAGGCACATAAAAGAATTGTATTACATTATGGTCTATGGAAGGGGGTAGGGTGTTTGTACGCAGTCTATTTTAAGAATATTAAACTATTTCAAACTTATTGAAATTAATATGCATTACTGAGATTCACTACAAGATGCTGGCTGTAGAATATGATGTGCATAACATTTTACTTTTGCAGGGATACAGAATATCTTTGATTATATGCAGTATAATATCCATGAGTGACAACTACTGAAAATGCATTTTCAGTTGTGGTAAGCTTTTTATTTTTTATTTTATGTTATTATTACTTATTTATTTATTATTAATTTATTTATTTTACTTTATTTATTATTAACTTACTTATTTTATTTTATTTTACTTTATTTATCTATTTATTTATTCTTTACTATTACACGTTATGTATCAATTCAATAGATCATATAGAGGACGCACAAAAAATTAATTTGTGTTTATTTTGATTGAAATTGGTGAAGGGGGATTTTCACCTGAGTTATGCATCTCCTAACTGAACTAAATTTAGAATGCTATACTATATACATAGAAATTTATAAATCATAAAAGCTTCACAAAGGAATTTGAATGCTTTTTGATCTACACTATATGGCCATTGATTATTGGACACTTGCGATTTTAGACATTTTTTTTAAATATCTAGAAAAATACATGAGGAATCATCTCGAAACTCTTAGTGTATAAATATAATAGTATAAGTCATACATCTCCGTAAAGATTTTTTCCCGAAACTCCATAGGGGACCGTCAACAAATTAAAAAAGAATGAATATCTTTTGAATAACCCTGTCAAAACTAATGTAGCAAAAGCGCTCAAACTCTAGATTATGATTGAATGCCTTATTGTAATACGCCTTGTTCATATTTATGCAAATAGCATGCATACTCGCAGAGTAATTAAGGTTTTTATAAAAAATGGTCCCAAATTTTTCCAAGTTTTTTCCTTATAATTTTCAGAGTTCTTAATATAAAATAATTTTTTTTTTCAGAAAATATGACAAACAACATTGCACACAGTACCTTGTAATCAGAATTAAAAAATAATGAAAATTGTATACAAAATGAGTTGGTTTACTAAATAATTTTTTACTGCGCATGCGTCAACGATATCAAAATTTCATTTGCATATTATGTTAGCTAAATGTATAGAGCAACTTTTGTGAAAGTCACAAAATCATAACTTGAAAATTCTGAAAATAATCGTAAATTGAATAATTTGAAAATCCGTTATTCTCAAAATGAAGCAAAAACAAGAGGGGTTGTATCCATATATTCATTGATTAGTGTCAATATAGAATACACAATACAGGATGTACTACTACATTTTGATAAAATCCCTCATTTTATTGCTTCATTTTGGAAACAACGGATTTTGTCCTTTTTCTATAGACGATTACTTTCAGAATTTTCAAGCTATGATTTTGAGACTTTTACAAAAGTTGCTCTATACATTTAGCTAACATAATATGCAAATGAAATTTTGATATCTTTAACGCATGCGCAGTAAAAAATTATATAGTAAACCTACTCATTTTTCATACAATTTTTATTATTTTTTAATTCTGATTACAGGGTACTGTGTGCAATGTTGTTTGTCATATTTTCTGAAAAAAAAATATTATTTTACATTAAGAACTCTGAAAATTATAAGGGAAAAACTTGGAAAAATTTGGGACCATTTTTATAAAAACCTTAATTACTCTGCGAGTATGCATGCTATTTGCAATAAGGCATTCAATCATAATTTAGAGTTTGAGCGCTTTTGCTACATTAGTTTTGATAGGGTTATTCAAAAGATATTCATTCTTTTTTAATTTGTTGACGGTCCCCTATGGAGTTTCGGTAAAAAATCTTCACGGAGATGTATGACGTATACTATTATATTTATACACTAAGAGTTTCGAGATGATTCCTCATGTATTTTTCTAGATATTTAGTAAAATGTCTAAAATCGCAAGTGTCCAATAATCAATGGCCATATAGTGTATATATCATAACTGCTAAAATTAGGTTTTCATTATGCATTATAAGTTTTTCAAATTATTCACTTAAATATCATATTTCACCTTATCAAACTGGGAAATTTTATTTGTAGTATTCTGAATGTTACGAAAAGTGTTTCATAATCTATCATTTTTGACGTATAATTTTATTTTATTTTTGTTTATTTATTTTTAGTTTTTGAAAAAAATCTAAAACTATTCCTTGCAACTAGGGGCGTTTAAAAAAAAAAAAAAAACGCAGGTCCTAATTACCTCAAGAGAAATACAATTCGAATAATAACTATAACTAACAAAAGATAATTAAAAACATACTGAAAAAAAAGTCTAATTAGATTTTGTAGTAATAACATACAGCCTCTTTGATATCCATGATTATTCAGTAACTATTAATAACTTTCTCAAATTATTTAGTATTTCTGAAAAATTCATTAACACACGGTATGAATAAAGAAAAAAAAAAAAAAACACCGACTATCCAAATAAAAGCCTTGCTATCGAGGGGCCAAAGCTCCTTTCCGGATACGCGAGGGCAGGAAACCAGGGAAATTGCGCACAAAAAAGTTTTTGAGATAACTCGGTTCAACACAGCTGTAAAGCTACAAAGAGGATATCCGTACCGTGTTGAAGACACGCGCCTCCAAGCTTTCGGGGGCGTTTTGTTGGGGGTAGGGTAAGCTCCCCCTCGCCCCTGTAAGATGGCGTGTGTGCTTTATGATGGTTTATACAAGTTTTTTTAATGCGACGTTCGAGCGGATGTTTCAAAAACACGTTCTAAGAACAGAGTTATGACTGCCACATGTCATGTTGTCAGAAGAATTACGCTAATGGCTATCCGCAGTTTTTTGCCTTTTCCCTCTATGGAATGGGAGAAATTTAGAAATAATGTAAAGCCATTAATCTCCTTTAATGACATGGGACGAAAAAAAACACATTTCAAAACACATTCAGAGTTCGCTGAAGATTCCCTAGCTTAGCTGCTGTTTACAAATTCAGAAACAGGAACATGAGGGCGATATGTCAATCAGAATTATCTTCGACCTTTTGATGGATTGAATAATAGCGTTGACTTAACTGGCCTTAACCTTCAAAACTTTTCCAGATAGTTCTTTTTCTTTCTTTTTAAATAAGTTTACATTGATCTATTCAATATTCTTATCAACAAAAAATAACTCTGTCTCTGTGGTAGTAATTTATAATATATTGTTAAACATATGAGAATATTTTTCATTCAAAATATAAGCGGACATTCTTGAGCATCTTTATAAGGACACAAGCCTCCTAAAAATTACAAAGCACACAAGCCTCCTAAAAATTACAAATTCTAAGGATGATATGATTTAAGGATCCTGTGTAAAGCGGAATTTTTTTTTTTATTC
The DNA here is from genome assembly GCA_964019185.1 of Maratus speculifer. Classification (NCBI taxonomy): domain Eukaryota; kingdom Metazoa; phylum Arthropoda; class Arachnida; order Araneae; family Salticidae; genus Maratus; species Maratus speculifer. The sequence continues at coordinate 135,876,511 of OZ025291.1, forward strand.
CATTTTCAAGATTTTTATGAATTAATTTTGACAAAGCAGATAACATAGTTCAGTATTATATATTTTATGATTATATACTTAAAATTTAAAAATAAGTTGGTTATTAGAAAAATAGTAAAAATTTCCTTGTAAATATGCTTTTCGGCAGAAAAGGAGGGGCGGCGCCAAAACCCATGTTTGGCCCGAGTGCAAAAAAGACTAATTTCGGACTAGACTGTCGAAAAATCACTGTTTGTGGCATATCACAATCAGTGATATCGGTGACTTTCGAAGAATTGTATATAATGAAACGACAAGTGATAACAGAAACAATATTTTCAAACAAGAACTTTTTACTAATAATATAAAAGAAAAAATATATTTTTTCCACTTACCTAAATCCTAATTCAATCAATTCATAAAATTAAAGTTATTAAAGCTATTATTTATAAAAGCTTATTAAAAATAAACGCTATTTTTTATGCGTACCTTTTCTTTATTTTTAAATCTATCATTGTTATATTCGGTGTAAAATGCGCAGCCGTAAATTGTTACATATCTTATTTTTGGTATTAAACGTCCCCGTTGTACGTCGGACTTCAGCAATGATAATTCTTTACGTGCATACATGTAATTTTTTCAAATTTATTTATTTATTTTTTTTTTTAATCTCTAAATGACTTCAATATGAAATTATGAGTTCACTGATAGTCAACTCCATTTAAAAATAAATAAAGAGAAAACAAGTCAGCAACAAATGAAAAAATATTCAATAAAATATGATGCGCTACATAGTTGCACTGCACATGTTCAAAGATTGAATTTCCACTGGTAAATCAGCGTAAAACACAATACCATTCCGTTCCTGTTTAAAATCTTAAGAAAGATTTATTATTATGAACGAATTCTTTCACAGGACATTCTCGACATTTATGATAGCTGTGATCATAAAATTTACGACTATGTCGACAGACATTTCTGTCATGTACCGGGTGATCCAAAAGTCAGGACGAACTTTAAAAATGAATAACTCGAAAACGAATCAAGATACAAAGATACGGTTTGCACCAAATGGATGGAAAAGAAACCGGATTTTGTGTGACAACGAAAAAAATAGTTTGCTGTTGACATCCAAAAAATGACACGGTAGTGTTTTTTGCACCAAAAGATGATTTGCAAATGAAAAAATGTTGACAATTTCCAAGTCAGCTTAGTTACAGTTAATTAGTACAACAGAAAATGTTCAATGTGCTGTCCCTCATTCATAAGTGCAGCTGTGAGACTAGGCACTACACCGTTCACAGCATTTAGTAGCATTTCTTGCTTTATGGCAGACACGTTTTGGCGGATGGCATCTTTCAATGCTGCTAGTGATGCCGTTGATCGCCAATAGAACAATATTTTTTTGTTGTCACACAAAATCCGGTTTCTTTTCCATCCATTTGGTGCAAACCGTATCTTTGTATCTTGATTCGTTTTCGAGTTATTCATTTTTAAAGTTCGTCCTGACTTTTGGATCACCCGGTATTTTGCGGTATAGAGACATCAGCGTAAGCTGTAAGAGAATGCGTAGCTATGTTCAAATTTAGAAGAACAAGAAAAAGGATGCATACTTATTCTTTAAAATGATTCTTTGAAAACGCAACAAGGGAATATATATATATATATATATATATATACCACCCATAAACTTCATTAAAATCAGAAATTAAAGAGGGTTTTACTCGTAAACGAGAGGTCTTTTTAATCCTTTCGCAAAAGTCCATTAAACAATTTAAAAATTTTTTTGGACATATCTACTTTTGAAAAATAATCTGTCTTATTTACCTGATATAATTTTGTGATTAAATAAGGCGAAAATTACTATTCGAAAATAGTGGCGAAAAAATTAATGATTGAACGCATCCAATATAACTCGTATACGGGTGGGCGGCATGATACTATCAGTGTTGCATTCACGGGATGGCCGTGGTTTTCAAAGGTCAAAAAGTACAATTCCTCCCCCCCCCCTCGGAACTGTATAATGCTCCCCTCCGGAATCACAGAAGTCCCTCCCGGAGAAAAGTGTCTGAATTCAACACAGCATACTATGCTCATCGCTAAAAAGATTAATATAAAAAAAAAAAAAAGTTGTCACTTGTCACTTTTTTCCACACATTTGAATCTCAAATAGAAAAACTGAGTCTATATTTGAAAACATAAATGTTCTTTTATTGATGAAAGCATAAATGTTCTGCTATTTTAAAAATTTATTTAGATTAATTAAAGACGACGAGAAAACATCAATTTTGTAGAAACATGTTCGATATTTCACGCGAAAAATTTTAAAATTTATTAACTTCACACAGTTTTATCCCAATCTTTTCCCACAGGGGAATTTATTCTAAATCTGTTAAGTTTTTATTATTATTATTATTAAAAGTATCGAAAGTACAAAAACTAACGAAAGGGAAAAAGCCAAAGTATGAAGTATTTGTTCAGCAGACGATTTCAACAGACAATGCCAAAATTAAAGGATGTCCTTGATATTACTAATTCTTTAGAAAGGAAAGAGTAGGTCGATCATTCTACATCCCTACGCAATTCGTGTAGGTTATGGGGAAAAAAAGACAATAGTTTATCAATTAAAGGAATCACCAACATGAAACATGTTTCTGAGCTTCGAGATTTCAAACAGGAAAAATCACCAACGCAACTAAACTACAAAGAGATGTTGTTTTAATCTACATTTCTCAAAGCATGAGTAAAAGTTATGTTTTGAAGACATTTTCGGTAGAAACATTTATTCTTATACTTTAGTCAAAAGATTACTCTTGCGGATGTTTTTACAACGACAATGTGCAGGCATAATTATTAATGTGATTTGTAACATTTATTTATTTATTTTTTGTTAAATTAATTACCTTTTGAGTGATAAGTCTCAAGATTATCTCTTGATAACAATCACTTGTTTTTCATTTAATATTTTGCTCTCCAGCATTTTCGTGTCCAGAAATTTCATCAAAAACACTTACTTTGACAACATTTTCTGATCAATCTCTTATTTTTCCGCAAAATGGAAAAAAAATCTGTAGATTATTTTAACCTTCTCAGTCCCGAGACAAATTTTATCTAGCACTGTAAAAATAAATTTTAAATTATTATGCAACATCTCCAAAGATGTATCAGTCTAATACATCGATACTTCTGATATAGACACAAGGTAACATCAGGACAGAGGCGATGCCTACAATCGAATGTGTCCGGTGAATTCGGATCAAACAATTATGAGACCAGCGAAATTAGATTTGTTTATACTAAACAGTGGCGCCAACTTATATGGGCCCGAGCTCACCCAATAATTTTGATTCATATCGTATCCAATTTTCATCGTTTTAGTTATTTATTTTAATTATTATTTTTTTATACATTTTTCTCCTTAGAATAAAAGTTATTTTGCCAAGGGTCATGTGTTTTAATTCTCTGACTGACACCCATAAATCCCAAATGACTGAAATGATTTGCTCCGTGTTAAGCTCTGCTAATTTAATTTGTAGTCATGTTCATGATATCGTGACATTGCATTGAATATTAGTGTCTTTATAAGAAAAAAATGCATGAGAATCTAATTTAATAAAATTGAAAATTTATTAAAATGTGATAGCACGTAATAGCTTGATTTAAAATTATCATCGTTCGCCATCTGTTAACTCTCCAAAGAAAAACAAACTGGTCGTACTGTTTTACAAAAATATTTTTTTCAGCCCACACAATATTTTTGAGCCAACCCAATATTTTTCAAAAGTTGGCGCTACTGATACTAAATATGTAATAAGGTGCACGTGTCTCGATTTTTAAAGTAAATTTTAAGGGGAATGAGAGGCGACATGCATGAGAAAATACCGTATTTACATAGAAATAACATATGTATATATATTAGAGAGAACATATGTATACTTATTAGACAGAACTTATAACATCATCTGGAAAACGTTATTACAGATAAAATAATTCTAATTGTAATTCGTTACATCATGGAATTCAAATTTATTGAATTCAGTCACAAACGATATACAGTGTCTCACAAAAGTGATGGGACACTTGTGCTTTATAAAAAAGAAACTGCAATAAAATAAATAAACAAACATGTGCAAAAATTTTTTGGGTGTGTTTCATATTTAAAGTTAGTAACAATTATTACATAACATACATTTTGTCAAAATATTAAAATATTAATTTAGTAAAAATACAATTGTTCAGAACGGAGCAAAAAATGGCTCACATAAGTGATGGGACACTTACTTTTCCATCAAATATTTATCCAAAAATTTTACTTTTTAAAAGGTTTTAATATTTTGTTGGATTTCCTTTTACTTTTAAAACATGATTTAATCTTTTTGGGATGGATTCGACTAATTTTTTTTGTGATTTCTGGAGTGATTTTACCCCATTCTTCTTGAAGCACCGATTTTAGTTGTTTTGAAGAAATGGTGTGTTTGCGAATTCTTGATTCCAATTCTTGCCCAATATTCTCTAAGGGATTTAAGTCTGGAGATTGTGGTGGTGTTTTTATTATTTCAGGACAGTTATATAGCAGCCAGAGTCTAACGTTCAGAGCAGTGTGCTTGGGGTCATTGTCCTGGTAGAATTTAAAATCGTTATGAAGGTTCAATTTTCGTGCTGAAGATTTCAAATTTTGCTTTAAAATATCAATATACTTGTACTGATCCATTATACTGCCAATAAAAACAAGATTACCAACTCCAGCGGACGACATACACCCCCATACCATAACTCCTCCTCCACCATGTTTTATTGTTGGTACCAAGTTCTGTTTGCGAAATTCTTCCCTGGGTTTTCTCCACACCAAGATTCTACCGTCAAACCAAATATATTAAATTTACTCTCATCAGCAAATATAACTTTATTCCAGTAATCAGAATTCTTATTTATGTTGGATTTTGCGAAAGCTAGTCTGAGTTTTCTATTCTTTTCACTTACGAAGAATTTTTTCCTGGCTACTCTACCGTGATATCCAGCAGATCGAATTACCCTTCTAATAGTCTTAGAATTAATAATTATTCCATATAATGCTTGTAATCAGCAGCAACTTTGAAGCACTATTTCTTGGAATTTTTTTTTTTTTTAATATTTCGAACGATAATTCGCTTTATTCCATTGGATAGGTTTGATGGTAGACCAGGTCTTCTTTTATCCTGAATCATATGATTCTTTTTATATCGCTTAATGATATTGAAAACTGTTGAACGACTCAAGTTAACTGTTTCAGCAATTTTTCTAATAGATTTTCCACGTTCAATATGCAAACTAATACCTAATTTTCGAATTTCAGGCGAAGTTTCTTTTCGTTTAGCATTCATGGCTACACAGAGCTAAAAAAACACAAAAATTCCAAAACAAACTGGAGAGAAATACTGCAGACGATTTTATAAATTATTGCCAATTGCTTTTAAGTAAAAATAAAACCCCAAAAAATATTTTTATTGCTTATTTCAGACGATTTTTGTTGCATATATAATGGTGTCCCATCAATTATGTGAGCTATTTTTTGCTCCGTTCTAAACATTTGTATTTTTATTAAATTAATATTTTAATATTTTGACAAAATGTATGTTATGTAATAATTTTTACTAAATTTAAGTATGAAACACACCCACAAAAAATGTGTATATGTTTTTTTTTATTTATTTGATTAGTTTCCTTTTGTAAAGCACAAGTGTCCCATCACTCATGTGAGACACTGTATTTGACAGTTACCCAGGTAGATACCAGTTCAGAAATTATAATATTTTTTTTTCTTTTTAAAAAAAGGAGTAGACGACTTTTTTTCGAATGTGCTACATTTGAAAAAGAAAGAAGTATAAAAAAATAATAATAAAGTTTAACCTAAAAAATATTTCCTAGAAATTTCCCAGGAATGAACGACGAAATAATATTATACAGAATTTATTTATTTATTTGCTGAAAAAGGATCAAAAGAAACTGCATAAACAAATTTAATGAAGTATGACTGTTATATACATATTAATACACATGGGGGATTTTCAACATGGTAAAATAATACACTGAACATGCAAACAATCTATGCGAATACGACTTCTTTATCATCTATTTATTTTGATAATCCACGAGAATAAATAAATGTCTGGTTCCCAACGCCAAGTTCAGTGGTCGTGGATGGCAACGATGACCTCTTTTTTGTTTTCTTTTCTTTCATTGCTATCTTTTTCATTCCACCCACTAAATCGAAAAACGGACGATTAAAAACCAAAACATAGTTGCTCACCTAATTTCACAGAAACCTGCTCCAGTAAATTTTTCTTTCACTTTGTTGGCAGAAATCTTGCCAGAATTCGGAGGAAGCAAAAAGAACTATTAAAAAGAAGAAGAAGAAGAAGAAGAAGAAATGAAAAGAAAAAATGTGGGAGAGGGGGGGGGGAGAGAGAAGGGGCCTTATTGCTGTTTCGAAAGTGAAAATTTAATCCAGTACTTTATTTTTAAACTAATATTTTAACCTGAGAGCGTTACTGTGAACTGAAAAGATAACATTTGAAGGGTTAAAAGTTAAAACTATTTCTGCCTAAATAATAACATTTGTAGGTTAAAACTATTTCTGCCTAAATAATAACATTTGTAGGTTAAAACTATTTCTGCTTATGTCAATAGCAGCCTTTTAAGATTTTAATTTAAGTTACTTTATTTGAATTATATTAAATACCATTAAAGGGGGAAAAAAAGTTTATTTTTATTTTTTTGTTTGTTTAAAACAGTTTTTTGTTTGTTTGTTTGTTTAAACCGGGTTTTTTAAGCATCCTTTCTTATTACATATACATGCATTTTTATTGATAAAAATAGACACTGTTGGATTATAAGTAGTGTAACTTTTTTTTAAAATAATTTAAATTATTATTTAAGTTAAAATAATTTAAATTAAATAATTACAATGAATTTATGCAGAAAATTTAAAAAATTCATGTTATAATTTAAACAGCATTAAAATTTAATGTTTAAATAGTAACAATGTATGTTTAAATAGTAAAATTTAATGTTTAAACAATATTAAAATTTACTGTTTAAAATTTAATTTAAACAGTACTTATAAACTATCTTTTGATTATTAATTACAAACATTTGGATAAGTTTGATAAATATAATATTCTTTTCCACAGTTATTCAAATAATAAATTTCAACTTCTTGGGATTTTGTTTTTTTTGGATGACAATATAAAGTCAAAATTTTTAATCATTAAATTCAGCAGATAACAGGAAAAAAAAAAAAAAAAAAAAAAAAAAAAAAAGATTGTTATTATTAAAATGCTATTATTAGCACTCAATCTTTGAATACTCTCTTATTCGTCTTTATATTTTTATTTTAATTCTTTAAGGTAAATCTCCTCAATCAAGAAAAATTTCCTTTACAGCCTGAGCAAAATCTTAAAGATCATCGTGTTACTTTATTAATTGCGATTAATAATTTGTATTTTTTTAAATAAAATATTTTATACTAAATATTGAATATTTTTTAACTATTTTATCTTTGATCAATTCACATGTTTGAAGCTTTTCCTTTAGAGCAATACATAGGTTCACCAATGCATATTGATTTTAATTCTATACATAAAAAATGACCTGAATCTACTATATCTAATACTTATTTCTAAAATAAAGTGTTAAAAGTAGAAATTATTTATATCCAATAGTCTAAAACATGATAATCAAATGATAAAGAAAAAAAAAAAAGAAAAGAAAATGTTAGTAGATTTCTTCTAAAAAAATCAATTAGTTTTTTTGAGGAAAAAAATTGTTCGTTTAAAACGTGGTTTAAACAATGGTTAAAACCAATTGGTTTAAATTATGCCAACCCTGGTTGCAAATTTCCCGATATCCAAAACATTCCTATTTCAAGAATTAATGCACGGAATTTCATGCCTTTAGAATCCTCACGATGAGCACAGAATATCATTTTATTTTGGCACTGTGATAGCGAATTTTGAAGCATTAAAATGCATAATACAGAAAAAAGTTCAGGAATTACCACATCCGACTAGTTTAGTTTGTTATCTATTTTTATGAAAATACAAAGTTGTTATTAAAATCACTAATTTATCATAAAATTATTTTGATAACGATATCATTACGGGTAGGGGGATGACAACGTATGATATCGCAAAGTTGGGGCGGGGGGAGATCCAAAATTACAAGAAAGTTGATAACATTATAAATGCTCAGCCCCATATAAAAATGTAAAAAATATGTTCATTGCACTTCATATCTGAAAGTAAACTCAGGATCAGTAAAAACAAAACGAAACAAAGGAGGGGAAGAAACTTCCCACCACCAAAAGCAAGCGCGCAGCCAACATAAACAGCTGTTTTAAAATCTGATGATTGCTCAGTTAAAAATAACGATGAGCCCTTTTTTTGCTCTGAGAAATGGCAATATGAAAGGATTAACAAATCGCATGAAATTCTCTCGTATTTAAAACATCGTTTTTGTAGATGGGATTCAACTTGTTAAATTCGATGAAAATAATATTAATTATTTCCGATTCTGAACATTTTCCAATGTAGTTGAAAAGTGCTTTAAAAATTCAGTTTGTCTATATGGGGCATGGGATTGTTCTAATACGCGTACTACGCGATAAGCGAAATGACATGTAATTGTTATTTCTTAATAAGGTTCACCACAGAATATGTTCACTATTGAAAATGAAGTGCAGTATTTATAGTTTGTTTATAGAGGCACTCAAAAGAATTCCGTCACATTATGGTCTATGGGGGGAAATCATTTGCTTTGGAATATTTATGCTGATTATTTAGACATCTTATTTCACTGAATGAAAAAATAAAATTTCTTTACAACATTTATTAGTGTTCATGTGTTTCATAATGTATACCTGATGCATGATTAAATTATATATACATTATTCGGGATGAAGGGGGAGTGTTGCTTTAAGTAGTTAGAATCGGATTAAAAACTATAAATTAAATTTACAGAAATCTGAATATATATATATATATATATATATATATATATATATATATATATATATATATATATATATATATATATATATATATGAAGCACTGGTAAAAAGACAATGGGCTTTGATTAAAAAATATAATAAAGATCAAATTTAAAAACTTTCTTCGCGAAATTAAGTGTTATAACATTGGTAAAATGAACTTCCAATGGGCCCATATTGATATAAAACTCATGTGTTTTCGAAAATTGTTTAAAAAAATGCACTAAATATTAAATGATCGATCCCTCACACCATCACAAATGTAATTTTATATATTATTTCAAGAATTATTGGCTAAAAAAAGAAAAATCCCAGTGACTTTACTATCTGATAAGAGTACAATCTTTTTCTTGAGCCTGTTCTCTGATGTGCTATACAGCATATGCCTCATACATAAGATAGCCTAACGCGAGATCCTCAGTTTTCAGTTCCCAAGCAAGCTTAGCGCTCATTTTACCGACTCGTAAGGGATGAACGGCTCAGGGAGCCTTGTCCAGTCCGGAGTCGAACTATGGACCTGTTGCATGGCAGTCAGGCGTCTTAGCACTACGCCGCCACCATTTATAAAAATGAAATCATTTATTCGAAAGGCATACAAAATGAAGTCACTGAGAATCCGGACTGGATTTATTTACACTGGAACACTTAATTTTTTTCCCGCCTGAGAAGTAGATGCTTGAGAAATTTAAATATTGCCTTTGACTCTTATTTCCAGACTAGATATAGGTTTGTTTTTTTTATTATTAAATATTAAATATATTAAATATAGAAAATATTTAAAAATAACGTTTCATTCCTTAAGGGTGTTAAAAAAGGGCAACTTTGTGACATATGCTTTAATTTATTTTTGTTCAGAAATGCATGAAAATAGCAGGTGTTATTATTCAGAAATTGTCTAATTGCACTCATTTTTCCGTTTTTTAAAAAAACACAATAGATCTTTCATAACAAGCCTTCAAAGTTGACGTTTTTGAGCACGTTTCCCGATGAAAGTAGAAAAACAGGAGAAAAACGGTGATCACGTGATCGAAATAGCTTATAACTCTATACGTAATTTAATTATCATAAAATGGAAAAATAAGTTCGATTCGAAATCGCCTCCATAGTCAGGCATTCCAATTTTATATCTTTCTGTTAAAAAATGAATTTGTAAATTCGTCAAAACGTTTTCCGCTTGTTGAGCGGAGCAGTTGAGAACAACCCTTAAAGATTAATGAGAATTTTAGTACTTTAGTTTTGCCATCTATAAAATAAAACAATTTTTGAGAAAAATGTGACTTAACATCTTTTTCCGCTAGTTTCTTCAAGTATAAAAACAATAACAAAACATGCTTAAAGAAAAGAAAAAGAAGAAAAAAAAGCCAGAAAGAAAGAAAGAAAGAAAAAAAAAGTTAAATTAATTGACCAACCAAGACAGATAACAAGACACAGTCTTGAAATGCTTTTAAAAGTATGCTAATCAAATTTCCGGGGATTGAAGAGAACTAGTTTCTAAATTTATTTATTGCACTGCATTTTTCAATATCCGACACAATTTTTTAAGAGAAAACTAAAAAAAGGTGTTTTTTTAATGTGTCAGCTGTCACTTCAAAGTCGAAAAATATGCAAGAAGTGACATTTTTGGGGGAAATGCACGCAATTTCTCGTCCATTCATCAAAGCAAAATGCATAAGGTGCTGACATGTTATGTCAAGACAAGCGTTCAACGCGCTTTCATAAATTTAACTCATTTCTCTGTTTCTTGCATTTTTGTGAAATTCTCATCTACTGTGAAACGTTTAGAAATGTTTATTTTTTCAAGACAAAATATCAACGCCCTGAAAAAATTTCTAGACAGTTCTAAATTAAAAAATTAAACATGCATTTTGTATAGCTCTAGTCAAAGTGAATACAGGTAGTAAGATTAATCCGCATAGCAAAGGTTATAAAAACCCGCATTTTGGAGATATACGATAAAAAAAAAACGATTAATCGAATGTAGGCCATCCAGTTGTTGATTATTTAGTAAATTATTATTCATAAATGCCGTACTGACTCAGATAGTTTTTATTTCGACGTATTATATCATTCTTAAGTAAAAGCAACAAGAACAAAAATAACGAAATTCTAGAACATAATTACTCATAAAAGATAAAATGAGTAAAAATAGATAAAAAGTCGCAACAAGTTAATATTAATTGAAATTAGAGTTCTGCATCGGGTCGGATAACCTGTTATTACACGAACATGGCTTGTCGAAAGATTTGAGTCGGGTTGACGTCAGGGTTGCAAAAAACCCGGGTTTTTCTATAAAAAAAACCCAACCAGGTGGGTTTTTTTGGGTTTTATTGGGTTTTTTCGGGCTTTATTGGGTTTTTTGTTTTTTTAAGAGGTGAGAGCAGAAGTCTCTTATTGCTAGAAAGTATGTATTAAATTTAAAAATCTTTTGATACTTTTATTAATTAACTTAATATATGTCATTTTATTGAAATAATACAAATAAATCAGTGTGAAAAATGTTTTCACTTCTAATACCATATGATAATATAATAACTACATAGCACATATTTAAAAGTTACTTTAATAATTTACTTCTTATGTTCCCAACTAAGAACATATTTTTTTAATTAAATGTTTTATCCTTTATCAATCAATGGATGATTGATAATATTTTCAAGATATCTATGGTCCACTGTAAGAGCAGTATATTCTTTGAACATAATACAGAGCTATTACTAAAAATATTTTACAAATGAATTTTAATTATCTACATAACCGATTATAATTTAATTTGAAATGAATTTATAATACTTATATAATATCCATCAATGTTTATTTTTATAAGCAAGCATGGATAGTATAATATGTATTAGGAAATAATATTTAAGGTACAAAACCCCTCCCGCCTCATTAAAAAAAAAAAAAAAAAAAAAAAAAAAAAAAAAAAAAAAAAAGATTTCAATAAACAACAACAAAAAAATGTTTATTTGGATGTTTTGAAAAAAAGTACCTTCCTTTTGTTTTTACCAATACTGGCCAAAAGGGAATTAGTCGAATTTGTATAACCAGTTGGGATGAAATTTGAATAATTGACTATTATGAAATTTCACATTAATCTTGATATAAAATATCTTGTCATTTTTCATCTATGCAATAATGTTATAATTAGATATATTGATTTTGGCCTTTTTTTTTTTTTTTTTTCATAATATTAACAAGCATTTAAAAGAATTAAGCGCTTTATTTTGACAGTATAAGTTTTGTCATAATTAGCAGTACGGTCACAATCTATTCTGATAAGATAGTGTAACTCTTTAAACACAAAGGTTTAAAAATGAATGTAAATCCTGCTAAATATTAAACACTAATATGATAGATTGTAAAAAACCCAATAAAACCCGCTTTAACATGGGTTTTAGAGTGGGTTTTACTCAATAAAACCCACCCGGGTTTTTTGCAATCCTTGGTTGACGCTAATGTATATATTTTTTTTTCATCGATTATAGGTAAAAATGACTTCCCTACTACGGATTGGGTTGGCTTTTATTTTTTCGGGTTCAGGTCAGTTTTAGATTGAGTTTTGGCATTATGTGGATCAGGTTCGTGTTGATCAAAATAAATCCAAAATATATTTTTTCTGGAGAATTATCAAACTACAATAAGACATCCATAACTGGCACTCAGGAATAGAGGACACCTTTATTTAGCGAACACTTCTCCAATTGATAGCACTTATATATTTGTATGTTTTTTATCTCTCAATAGTGGACACCTCCCAAGCTACGTACACGTAAGGTGTGTGTGTGTGTAGTGCACATTAACTATAACAAAATCTTTTTTTTTTTTTTTTTTTTTTTTTTTTTGTAATATTTTTTTATATTTTGAGATGATAAAAGAAGAGGCTCATTAACTGTGTCATAAATAAACAATAATCTATGGTCACATTTCTTATACACATTTTATTTCTTATGCAGTTAAATTAAAAGATCTATATAATACGCATTCATATTTAAATATGTGTTCAAATTTCTTGTAAAAATTCCAACAATTCGATTTTTAACTTCCTAACTCTGATGGGCACACAAGAAGCATTCTCAAGTGAACTCAACTAGCATAAAGAAAATTAGTCACCCTGAGCGGTAAAAATTTGGATAACCCAATCACATGCAAGACTCTATTCAATGATCCCGAGATGTCCGTTATTGTGAAGTTTTACTATATTTGAATATTAAAATATATATATATGTCCATTTTTCTGTATAAAGATAAATTTGGTAATAGATAAATGTAAATTACTTTTTAAAATTGCATGAATAAGTAATTGCATTTGAAAGAATGCATTTTTTAAAATATTAATTTAATGTTAATTTTGAAAATAATTTTTTTTCCCTTCGGGTTTGTGTTGGGCACAACTGATACGTGCGGGGCTCTTTTTTTTCAGATTAACGTCAAAACTTAAGCATCAGAAGAAATAAACCGCTTTTCAATACACACAAGAAACATCTGTAATAATATTTCCTTATTAGATGATGAATAATAATAAACGAAATAAAACCTGATAAGACGAATCATTAGGAGCAGAATTTTTTCAGTTTTACGCAGGTTCTGTTTTCATAGTTTTTACTGTAGTTAATAAAAGAAAATTTATGAAAATGGGACCTGCCTTAAAAGGAAAATCGCCTGGTCTCACCGAAATGTACAGAAAACTCTTTAAGGGTGTATTCGAAAAAACGCTTTTCCACCTTCAACAGCTCGAAATTTTCCGATACAATTTCAGACACATTTTTAAAAGTACGAACATGAAACTTGCTGAGGGGATTTTTGGAGAGACGTACAAGATGCCGTGTGATGTATTTTTACGCTCCATTCATTAGAATTTTATTTATAAACAATTATCTTCTCAGTATGACCCTTTTTTTCGTTCACAGATCTCCTGCTAGGGGAAAATCTGTTCAAAATGCCGTTTTTCATTGCTTTTTTTGCAATATTTTCTGCATTTATCAAAGAATTGACAATTACGGCACCTTGTGTACTTTCTAAATAAGACAGTTTGCCATTTTGATGCATATGAGAGTAAAAATGAAGTCAAAAATAATTCGGAAAATAAGCAGTTTGAATCGAAATACACCCTTAGATGGTGAACCAATTCAAACGGAAACCTCTGTAAAACGGAGTGCTCCTGTTGTTTGCAGTTTCTTCTTGACATGTTTTGCTGTAATTCGACAGTTAACAAATGTGTTAATTGATAGGGGTAATACATTAACCCCTTGAAGGGCACCGGTATATTATATATACCACTTAATTTTAATTCCCTTATGCTACATTGGAACCGGAATTTTAGTATTAAGATTTGTTTTTTATAATGTACGCGAAAAATAGCTTTTACTTTCTATCATATAAAATTGTTTGTGAATCCCGGTGTCAATCAATCATTTGAACATTTTAGGAACAGAAGTGCTTTACCCCTCAAGGGGTTAACTGAATTGTACTTACAATGTTACAATTCACAAAACTGCACCGAGATATGTTGTAAAATTTTAAAGCGATCACAAAAATACATTTATCAATATTGCCCTGAAATATGCTGAAATGTGTAGTAATTGTACAGATTAGACAGACTTAGAATATTGCCACCTTTGTGAAAATGTAATACGTAAGAACCGTTAACATAACATTGTTATCAAAAATGTCAAACGTTAATGTTAAAAGTAAAGCTACAGCTTATCGTCGTTATCAAGCTCTAAAACTTATCTTACTACACAAATAAGAAAAGCTGCTAAAAGTTTATTTTTACAATTCTTTAACCTTTTGAAGCTATAAATTCAAATTAGAGAAAAGAAATCATTTATCGCTGAACTAAAGAATTGTGAAAAATAAGGTCAATATTTACATACACTCATTGTTCGGCAAGGAAATTTAAATCTCCATTGGGTTTGCTATCTTAGAATTACACGAGGATCTTGTCTTATTTTCGTGATAAGGAGATATAAATAAATCACAAACAAAAAAAGTATTAAAAAACGGACTATTTCGTTTTAGATATAAATATTTTAGGTTATTTTTGAAGAATTGTAAGTACAAATTAATTTCTTTTTAATTTTAACATAGGATTCATAGAGGTCCTGCAGTTTCCAGACGAAGAAAATTTTGAAGAAAATTTATTTTTTCAACTTAACCCTTTCGGATCTGAATTTTTTTTGTTTTTAGAAAAAATTACATTTACGATAATAACATGAACACAAGCTATACAAATAGATTAATTAGTATTTAACGAATATTTCACTGTCTGAACGATAACGAATGTTATTGTTTTGTGTACTATTCAATACATATTCATATGACAATAAGCTAAGAAAGAATTTTTGGAGACGTTCAGAAAATATGGTATTACAACAAGATTTAACTTATATTACAAATTTCTAATACTTTTTGAGCTTTATTACACACGATTCTCTCTGGAAAGTAACATTAATTTTAAATTTAAAGAGTGAAATATATATTTAAAATAAAAGAATCGCAAACGGCGCGTAGAGAAATAAACAAATATATTTTTTTTTTTTTTTGTTATTATTATTATTAAATGTCTAAACATAAATGAAGTCATGTAGTAAATGCATAGACATAATACTAACATTTTTTTATTTTTAAATAGTAGCAAAAGTATTTCTTAAAACAAAATAATACTCCATTAAAATATATCTACAGCAGACCCGAAAGGGTTAAACTGAGTTTCCCCCAGGTTTAAGAAAGGTGCTACTGTTCTGAAAAAGGCATTTTTTACATTTTTCAGGGCACTTTTTACATTTTCAGGGCATTTTTTCATTTTTAAGGGCACTTTTATTAGAGTTGAATCTAGAATCTAGCGGTTCAAAAAGTCGTGAAAAAAAAAACAGAAAATCCGCCAAAAAATTTAAAAAAAGGTAAATTTTTTTAAAAGATCGCGAAAAAATGGTAAATATTGTTAAAAAATCGCGAAAAACGGCGAATTTTGTTAAAAGATCGCAAAAAACAACAGATTTTGTTAAAAGATAGTAAATAACGGCATATTTTGCTAAAAAATCGCGAAAAAACGTCACATTTTGTGAAAAAAATCGCGAAAAACGGCAAATTTTATTAATCGATCGCAAAAACAGTAGTTGTTAAAAGATCGCAAAAACGGAATATTTTGTTAAAAAATCGTGTAAAAACGACAAATCTCGTGAAAATATAGCGAAAAAACGGAGCTTTTCACAGAATTTTCCGTTTTATTTCGATTTTTGGACGAAATTTGTCGTTTTTTTTTTTCGCAAATTTTTTGACGAAAGTTACCGTTTTTTGCGACTCATTTGACAAAATTTTCCGTTTTATCGCTATTTTTGGAAGAAATTTGTCGTTTTTCCACGATCTTTTGAGGAAATCTGCCGTTTTGTGAAATTTTGTGACGAAATTAGCCCTTTTTTTGCGAATCTTGCCAGAAATTAGTCGTTATTTCGCGATTTTTAACGAAATTTGTCGGTTTTTTAGCGATTTTCTGACGAAACTACCCATCCCACGGGACGCGTATGAGGCTATTTTTTTGCGTTCCGTCGCCGATTGTTTGCGTAATTTAAGCGCTATAGCGCGTTCGGATCATCGCTGGAAAGCTGCCTTTTTTCAAGTGTGGGGAAAGAAGGGCGCTATTTTTTTAAATGAATGACAAGAGGGGCGCTAGTTTTTGGATGAGGGGCAAGAGGGGCGCTAGTTTTTAAACTAAAGGGCAGGAGGGGCGTAGCGCCCCCCTAAAACCCTCTGAGGGAAACTCTGGGTTAAATATACATATATGGTATCGCAGAGATGCAAAACGACCAAGAAGATGACCCCAAGTAAGGTGGAGTGACGAAATCAGAAAAGTCGCCGATGTAAATTGGAAGACAAAAGCACAAGATAGGAGACTTCAAAGAAATTTGGGGGAGATCTATATCCAGCATTGGATCAAAAATGGTTGATTATAATGATGATTATGATATATATATCTATATATGTAAAATTTTATTGCTTTTATTGCATTTAAAAAGAAATTTTGGTTTTACAGAACACTTTAAAAAATACCTTTATTAAAGTTAATATACGTTATTGGAACGCCATTAATAAACTTACTTTATTATTAACACAGTAAAATCTGCTAAGGCAAACAAGTGAGGAACTGAAAACGATTGAATGCGTTTGAGAATGTAGATTTATTTGCTTTATTACTATTTTAACTGGAGCAGTCATTTTTTTTTTCGCTTAAGATTTATCTATATTATAGACAAGTTTTGTATTCGAAAGTTACATGTATATAAAATTAGTAAATCAATGTACAGATAAATCATAAATATTGGCTAATCACTAAAAAATAATAGAAGAGCAAAATAACAATTTTCTAATATACACCAATGAGGGAATATTTTCAGGGCCATGGAAACCCCAATATAGAAACTGCGCGGCAACGCACCCACGCAGGAAAGAGGTTAGAAAATTGTTCTGAAGGGCACTTAAATTTCGGTATAATGAGCGCAATTACTGTAAGTGCTTTACCGCTTGTTTAGTGGCTTTTTTTTCTTCTTCTTCCATTTTCGTTAGCGGTTTTTTTTTTTTTTTTTTTTTTTTTTTTTTTTTTTTTTTTTCACGATATGTTTAACGAAAGGAAACCACAAGCCCAAAAAATATTCGAAATTTTGGAATTGGAGCAAATTTAGTGTCAAAAATTAAGATAAAGTCAAAAGAGTTAAGATAAGTGTCAAAAATAAGATTTTACAATTTCTAGCATTTGGAAGAAACATTTAAGGGGCTACTTCGGTCAAATGAAAAGACCCTCGTTAATGCTAATCATATGGAAGAAATTTATAAAGATATCACGGTTGCATTTCAATATTTTTAAATGATTTTTTTTTCTCTTAGTTGGATAGTTGAGCATTGATCTAAATGCAGGCCTTTTTTAAATTTTTCGATTTTCGTTGCAGATATTTTTTTATGAGGACGCTTTCGCTTTCCAAACCGGTTCCGAAAATGAAAGCGTCCTCGTAAAAAATATCTGTAAACAACAACAACAACAAAAAAAAAAACACTTAAAAATATTAAACTGCAACCGAGATATCGTAATGAATTTCTTCCATAGGATGTAACAAAATTAAGTATTTGACGCCTCCCATGGTAGCCCGGTAATTTCGAGTTTCAACTTATTAAGCTAATGTAAGTCATGAAACAGGATTAAATACCTTAAAAATCATTTTATTCAAGCTACTGAGAGGCGCCTTTGGCAATAATGGCGCCCTGGAGCAGAATTTTTTTTCACATATCTACAAATGGTGCATTTAAAGGGAAAAAACTGATACTAAGAATCATCACGTATTTAGCGTATTTTTTTTTTTTTTTTTTTTTTTCCCACCTCTCTACGAATGATGCATTTAAAGGGGAAAAACTGATATTAAGAATTAGTCACGTATTTATAGAAAATACAGCTTTAATCCGAAAAGCCCTTTCTATGTCTTTACTAACCCAGGTGAAATGTATTCACATCTTTGATTTATCCGGGGACACTCTTCTAAAATACACTGTTAATTACTGTGTTGCCATTTTTCCGTTTAAAAAACTTATAGCTTTGTCTCTCAGCACTATTTTTTACTTTTTTTTATTTATTTATTAATTTATTTTTTACTTAGTTGCAAATTAAAATTTTCAGAATTTTTTGAAAAGAGTAATTTTATGTCGGCTAACTTTTAAAAAGTTTCTGAAATACATCGCATAAATAATAAATCGTAAAAAAGAAGAAAAAAAAAGATAATGATAGTAATTAATAAAAAGTTAAGACCCACTGAAGTCAAGTTTTGCAACAAGTTCATAATAAACTCGCACATTATTTTATTATTTTGAGTTAGCATAAAACCAACTAACACCTAAAATATGTCTTTAAGCCCTTTTGGGGACAATCTTTGATTATCCCCACCAATAAAATCTTACTTTAACTTTGGCCTTATTTAATCCGAGCATTTTCTCGTGTCCATTAGGTAAAAAACTCTGTTTTCAAAAACGCGTGATAAAATATTAAAACTTCTATAAAAGACTCATACTAAAGGAGGTTAAAGAAAGCAAAAATAATAATAACAATAATAATAATAAATTTAAATATATGAATAAATGGACGATTCAGATAAAATAATTTTTTGCAACTGTGTTGATGAAATGAAATTTCAAGCAAGTAATTATTTATCTCGTGACAATTTTTCAAAAGAAATGTCAATAATATTCTGATCTGTCAGATCAAATATTCATATCTGATATAGGGTAGATGTGCCAGTAATGGGCCACCTTCCAGTAATGGGCCACCTTGCACTTTTTGGTTTATAAAAAAATAATAAATAATAGTTAAGCTTTTATTATTTTTTTCTGAACTCTACCTTGCATGCTTTATAAGCTGGATTAATTTTTTACACTTTTCGTCAAAACAATTAGGAAGCAGAAAATAAAGTTTCACAGTTTTTCTGTTTTTCACTGAAAATCTTAATGAACATGCTAAGAGCAGACTTTACTTACTTAGTTTTATATCTTTTTTATTTTTCCGTAAAAATTGAATGTTTTTGTTTGGTTAGCAATATAAAACATTGAATTTAATATACCAATGGCCATTTACAAAATTTTATTTATTTTTAAGATTTTAGGAGGGGTGGTCCATTACTGGATTGCTTATTTCGTGATTTGCCAGTAATGGGCCACCCAAGTGACCAATACTAAAAGTGTAATTTCAATAGTGATAAAATATTTTGATTTAACTGAAAACTAAATAAACAAATTTAATACTTAAATTTTACTTACTAGAATTTAATAAAAACAATTTCTTTATAAATACAGTCAAGTCTCTCTATAGCGAAACTCCATACATCGAATTTCTCTATATAACGAATCTTTAGTAGGAATGTTCCCCTTTTCCCATGATTACATTAAAAACAGTCTATATATAGCGAAATATCTATCTCCATATAACGAATATTTTCATAAAATGTTCTTTATTCAGTTGTAAAAAAATACTTCGAAATCACATGAAATCAAATTTCCATCTCTTATTCCTAATTTATCGCTCAGTGCTGAGTTTTTTTTATATTACTCCTCTGCTTGAATTTTCTTGTTCCTTAAATCCAACAAATTCATCAACCCCCTCCTTTCACATACCTTTCAACATCCTTCTCAAAACAGTGTTAATTGATACATATAAGAACGGGATCAATGAGGGTAATTGAAGAAAAAACAATTTACAATTGCTTCAAAAAGGCCGAATTTTGTATACAAGAGGATAATGTGGATTCTGAGGAAGAAGAAGATGTGACTTATGCAGACATAAAAAGAACAAGTTGGAAATTGCACGTGAACGTAGCAAATGAGGTGCGTTCGCGTACGATAACGAAGTTTTAAAATTATTCAGATCTTGCTTTTATAGTAAATAGTACTTCGAATACAGTATATTGGTTGAAATTCTGTAAATATACAGGAATAGTAATTCTTATTACACCTCAGCAACGTATATCTTATTCATAAAATGTGAAATAGTTGAATATAATTAAAACACGTACCCAACCGTGTTTCCCCGTATAGCATTATATAGTGGAATACTTTTGTGTAGCCCTGTAATTTAATAATAAAAATTCTTTGCGTCACAGATTGTACAGAATGCATATTTTAGTATATATTTCATAGATTCATGCCAATTCTATTATGTTCGAATGAGTGTAACATCATTAAAATGCATTTGAAACTTCTTCCCCATTGACCATAATGTAACTGAATCCTTTTGATTGTCCCTGTAATTGATCTATGCATCCGATTTTCATAACATTTGAAATGACTCGACAAAATTACGCAATAATTATATGTTTTAAATTTCAAACGATTAAGTTGGATAGTTTTCCGTTGTTATATGCGGACAGACAGACGGACAGACAAACGGACAGATAGACAGACTGTCAGACAAACGGACAGATAGATGGACAGACAGATGGACTGAACGACAATTATAGGTTCTACCTATTTACATAATTACGAACGCACCTAAAAATAATTATCTGTTATTTTTTGTAGGGTGGCCCATTACTGGAACATAGGCGGTCCATTACTGGAACATAGGTGGCCCATTACTGGGCATTAGGGTGTTTAGACATATTTCTATTATTTAAAATGAAATTTTTATTTCTATTGGGAAATGTAACTGTGGGATTAGTTAAATATTGTTGAAAGATTAATCTAATATGAAAAAAATTGGAATACAATAATTATAACTATTAATAAAAAATTATTTTTTAGAGAAATTCCTTAAGGTGGCCCATTACTGGCACATCTACCCTATATCTGATATATCTGACATATCAGATCAAATATTCTGATTATAAACGAAGTCAACTAACTCGGCATAGTGGGGAAAATGAACGACACGTAATTAGAGGTCTGCACGCGCCGAAATTCCCAGGCCCGAGCCCGGCCGAAAGTTAAAATTTTGTCCCGAGCCCGGTCCGACTCGAACGAAAGAAATATTGGCCCGGTCCGGCCCGGTCCGAAAGTTAAAATTTTGGCCCGAGCTCGGCCCGGCCCGATAGTTAAAATTTCGGCCCGAGCTCAACCCGGCCCGAAAAAAAGTTAAAAATTCGGCCCGAATCCGGCCCGGCTGAATTTCTACAGAACATTCATCTTTACTCTAACGGAAGAGTTCAGACCAAAA
Source organism: Maratus speculifer (assembly GCA_964019185.1). Classification (NCBI taxonomy): domain Eukaryota; kingdom Metazoa; phylum Arthropoda; class Arachnida; order Araneae; family Salticidae; genus Maratus; species Maratus speculifer. Next base: position 135,898,194 of record OZ025291.1, read on the forward strand.
AAACTTATCTTAGTCATTTTTTTTATGTTTATAATCTCTATTTATGCAGAAGTGTCATAGGCTGCGATATTTACGCTTTGAATGAACCTTTGTTTGTTGTATGTAAATGTTTCAGTTATCATTAATATTATTAATACATTAAAAAAAAAAAAAAAAAAAATGGTATATGGTAAAAGTAAAATCTTTTAAGACATTGGAAAGAAAATAATATGTTTCTTTCTTAGCAGATGTAATTGTTTAATATATTTTTTTTCTCGCGTATTGTTGTATTCATTTTGTAAGAATAAACAGTTTAAAAGAAATTTGCAGATTTCAGTTTAAACGAAAATTCCGTCATAATCATGTTTTATTTTATGTGTTTAATTCTATTTTAAGACGCCTAGTGATCTACGATTCTTTAAAAAGAATAAATTCAAATGTTAATTGTAGAATAATGACGACTTAAAAGTATATGCCTATTTTGCAAAAATTTTTGGACCAAGCCAAACTTTACTGATTTATGAACAGACTTTTCCACGTCGAGAAAAGGATTTTCATTCGGGAAGATTCAACAGGAACTGATTATTTTGGCCCGTGAAGACTAGGAAGAACGAAATCAGTCTCGGCTTCGTACGGAAAAAATAAGTTAAGCTCGGCCCGGCCCGATACTCCAAGAAAAAAGTTAAGGCCCGAGCCCGGCCCGAAAAGATTAGTGACTAGGCCCGTCCGGCCCGGACCGACCCATGCAGATCTCTACACGTAATCACTAATTCCATTTCGATTAGTCAAAATAATCTTTGTTATTTAATTCACTTTTCATTTTAACTGTTATTGTTACTTAAACAAAACTAAATTTCTCCATAAAATAAAGTACTGGATAAAAAAATCCATTTTTTAACACAGGCAAAAGAAGCTTAGAAAAACGATCAAGCTAGCAAAACTTCTAGCAAATCCTTAAAATAATACTAAAAAAAAAAAAAAAAAGAAAAGAAAAGAAAAAAGAAAAAGAAAAAGAAAAAAAAAGAAAGAAAGAAAAAAAAGAAAAAAAGAGAGAGAGAGAGATAATGACAGAAATTAATAAAAAGTTAAAGATCCACTGAAGTCAAGTTTTGCAATAAGTCCATAATAAAATCGCACATTATTTTATTCTTTTGAGTTAGCATAAAACGAATTAACTCCTAAAATATGCCTTTAAAGAAGGTGGGGAAAAAAAAAAAAAAAAAAAAAAGAAAAAAAAGAAAAATTAGACCCGTAAGGGGCTGTGCAAATGTAATATTATCAACTTTTTGGTATTTTCTGACCCCCTTCCCTCCTTTCGATATCATACGTATTCATCCCCCCCCCCCCCCCGTAGTAATGATATCGTTATAAAAGTGTAAAGATTTTTTTTTTATGTTGTTGTTTTTAGAATTCATTTCTTTTGTTTGAAGTGATATATAAAACTGGTTACTTTATTTTTCGCCTACTTTATTGATTCGAATGAAGAGAAGTCAGTAACATATCGCTTTACATCATATTACACTTAAAAAAAATAGCTAACATTTAAGCGTATTTTATCATAGCTTTTGCTACATAATGCATTCAACAAAATAATAAAGTCTTGTTGCACTTGCACCAAACGGAGGTGGGATGAGGAGTAGATAGAAATTCTTATCAACAAAGTAAGTGAATAAAATTCTTCCTTTTTCTCTTTTATTTTTTAGTAAAGCTTCTTTTTAAGCTTCTTTTCAAATATACTTCACATATGGTTTCTTGAACTGTGATTATATGTGCATGCACACATGAAGAAAAATAATAATGTCAAATATTGGGGTATTTCATATTTTATAATTAAAAAAAATTATAATTTAGTGATTTTAATAATAACTTTGTATTTTCAGAAAAATAGATAACCGACTAAAAAAGGAGTTTTTTGATACACTATTTTGAATCAAAGACCATATTACTAATAAACAGAGAATTTTCATTCGATCAAAAATAATATCAAAAGACAATCCCCCCCCCCCTATCTCCCCAGATATATTTTAATATATCATTTGTCAAACCTCCCCCCCTCCCCCCTAAAATGATAACTTCATACATGCACAAACCCTAATCACCAATTCCATTTTGATTAGTTGAAATCATTTTAGATGTTTAATACACTTTTCAACTGTTACTGTTACTTGAACACAGCTAAATTTCTCCGTTAAAATAAAGGACTGAATAGATAAATAAATCCAGTTCTTAACAGAGCAAAAAGAAGCTTATAAAAACTATAAACCTAGCATACCTTCTAGCGCATCCTTGAAATAATCGTCAAATGACGCCATAAACAAAACAATTTGAGACTTCAAATAAAGAAATGCGGAAAAGTTACGGTTACGCTGCAGACTTAATCCGTTTTATTCTTAAAAAGCTGAATTGAAGAAATGCAACAAAATAAGATTTTCTACGGTAATAAAGTAATTCAACTAAGTATAAATGAATCGTGCAGTCAACTAAGAAGAAAAACATATATTATATTCAAGAATTAACCCGTCAGTAGTCGCGTGTCGGTCTTTTCGCCGCCCGTGTAACTTATCTTCTCCTAACTTGCATCAGATTACAAATACAACGGAAATCTACTATGTAGCTGACTTTGAAGCTTTCTTGACCACCTCAGTGAAGTAACAGGGTACCTCTGTTTTTCTTTCAGGTACATTTTTAGAAATAAAGTTGAAATTTGCGAAAAAGTCTACGTAACAATCACTAATATCAGTTCATTTTCACTTTTTTCAATTACTCCATATCACATGAATAAAATGCATAATTTAAGAAAACTGCGAATTTATATCTTCAATGAAATGTTATTTTCGTATATTAGATGAAAAATATTTCTTATTTTACATGTTTGGTTTGCGGGGGGTCAGCGGCGAAAAGACCGAGCGCGACTAATGACGTTGTGAAAAAAGTCGCGACTACTCGCGGGTTAAATAAAAACGCCCTTTTGATCCCTTGTGGGAAAAAAAAGACCGTTCAGTTTAAAAGAATTACACAAAAGTACTTTTTGAAAACCGGCTGTTAGCATATGCATATTTTGGATATAATCCAGGGCTCCTTTGTATCAGAGACGTTTTTCAGTGGCTCTATTATTATTATTATTATGACTATTTTCATGAATAGAAAGTGTAACGGTGGGCGGGGTTGGAATTCAAACATATCAGTTAACCAAGAGTGACTTTTTGAATCCTAAAATATTAAAATACACTCGATTCTTTGAATGTATGCTTCGGAATTCTTTTTTTGTACACAGTTCTGCCACTATTTTTGAATAGGATTTTTCCTTCCATTTGATCGCAGAAAATTTTTATAACTTTTGCGTTTGAATGCGATAATTACAAATTCTACGATTTAAATATCACATTTAAAAAATTCCTTATCTGAAATAGTGATATCATACTCCTTGGAAATTCGTAAGTAAGATGGTATATATATTGTATAAAATAAATAAATCTAATAAAACTGCACAAAACAAATTAAGATTTTTAATAGAGAACATGTCGAATAAGACATTAAATTTTAATACAAGATAATGATAATTCAATTTTTAAGAAGGCACGTAGATAGAGATCTGCGCAGGTCAAAATTTCCAGTCCCGAATAAAGGCTATCTTGGCCCAACGCGATCCGTTTCAAAAACTAAAAGGTCAGGCTCGGATGCTAAAATTAATAACCGAATTCAATTTCCCCAGAAAATACCAATTTTTCTTAATATAAGTAATTTTTTTTTCCTCCTAGAATGCTGAACACACATTTATGCGAAATTTTAACATTATAGACTTTTGTACATCTTACATATAGACATCTGTACTCTGTATATCATACATCTGTATGTTTTAGATTACTCTATTTTCGCAAATCATGGAATGCAGAATAAATAGCATCAATAGCATCTCGCCTTGTAGACCCAGTATGTAGAACGAAAATATAAGCCTGATACTGGCCCGGGTAGAGTCCGCTGAAATAATTAAGCCCTGGTTCAGAGACAATGCAATTACTGCTCTAGATTAGACGCTAGATATTATTGTACTGATGTCGATCTAGCATAGATTTGTGCAGCATATCATCTCCGTCACACCCATTAAAAATTGTTCACATTTTATTGGCTTGGCTTTTGATATTTTTAAATTTTACATAAAGCTGAATTTTTTCATTGACTCGGCACGGCTCGTTGGAAATTTTCTTTTAATTTTGCTGGCCCGGGCTCTGCAGATCTCTACACGTACGTCCTACTTAAAATACACCCTCTGAAAAAGCCATTCTTTAGAAATCCCAAACTAAGATAAAAGTGAAAGGTGTGACTGCTTCTCCCACACATTTCCTGCCTTTCACAAAATCTCTGGTCCAAGCAGACCATTTTTAGTCGGTGCACCGCCTCTCAGACAGACCCAATGGATCATCTGTTCGATTTATAGCCCCCAACAAGCCTCAGAAAATAAGCAAACAATTTCTCCGGAAGCCCATTCGATCGCGCCCACAGCTGACTTCATATGCTCATTGAATAAACTAATGTTTTCTAAAACGGTACATCAAAGAGTGTCGATGAAGGAGAGCTGAAATCCGGAAGAAGAGAGATGGGCGTCTTACATGTGTTCACACTTCACGAAAATAACAGATAGCTGTCAAAGTAAAGATGATATACGGTTTGACTTTGATTGGATGAGAGAAATGTGTATTTTGTGTGTTATCGGAAATGAAATTACAGTAAACAGCGATACGAACTGTTTTAAAATATAAATAGAATGGGGGTTTATGTTTAAAAAACTGTACGAATGAAAAGTTGTACGGAAGGTTTTCGAGTTTGATTCCTTCATAAATGTAATTTTGTAAAATCCCTAATTTACTTATTGAATACTCCTTTGGAAATTCATAATAATTATTTATAATTTTTTTTCCCCTCCTAATTAGCAGGGTTCCTACACAATTCTCGTAAAAAAATTCCCGGACTTTATTAAAAAATTTCCTTGACCTGTCTCACTAAAAATTCGACTTATATATTGTTGTAAAACCCTCCATACAGGACAACGCGCCCACAGCTGACTTTATATGCCCATTGAATAAACTAATGTTTTCTAAAATGGTATATCAAAGAGTTGCGATGAAGGAGAGCTGAAATCCGGAAGAGAGATGGGCGTCTCACATGTGTTCACAATTCACGAAAATACCAGATAACTGTCAAAGTAAAGATGATATACGGTTTGATTTTGATCGGATGAGAGAAATGTGTATTTTGTGTGTTATAGGAAATGAAATTACAGCGATATAAACTGTTTTAAAATATAAAGAGAATAGGGATTTTAAACTGTAAGAAAGAAAACTTGTACGGAAAGTTTTCAAAACAGATTACCTCATAAACATAATTGGCTCCATTAGTGGCTGAGAGGTTCTGCTCTTGAAGCTGATAGACGGGAGGTGCTGGGTTCAAAACTAATCGCGCCCATCGGCCAAGCCGATCGGTGTTTCAGATGAATGTAATTGCCAGTGTCCATTTTAGTTATATAAATATACAATGGAAATAAAAAAAAAAAATGTTGCGACTAATTGCTGTTGCTGTGTATCTTGTATTTCCATGCGTAAATACGGGTTAGCTTTCCTTAGAAATAGTCCAACGGAGGGCACCCTTCTCCTTTTAGGGTCTATATCCCTCTTGTTGATAATTGGTCGCCATAAACAGAACCAACCAACCTGATACTGTGAATAATAAGGATTATTCGAGAAGAAAGCCTATAGTTGCTATAGGATCCCCCCCCCCCCCAAAAAAAAAGCGCTTTTTTCTCAAAAAAAAAAAAAAAAAAAAAAACAATGTCAACTAAATTAAAATAAAGAAACAATTTTGTCAAAAAAAAAAAAAAAAGTTTCGAGTACTTTTGCAGTTTTTATATGTTCATTGCCACTGACTGATTAACTAATCTTATCTGAAAGAAACATCAAAGAATGGCGATGAAGGAGTTCTGAAAATGCGGAATAAGAGTGAATGTGTTTGCTCTCTTCTCACTTCGCGAAAATACAAGATAACTGTCAAAGCAAGAATGATAAACGTTTCAACTCGATGAGGGAAATGTGTATTTTATGTTTATTACGCGGGCGAAATTAGGGCAGTAGAACAATACATGGCTTGTAAATATGCGTATACAATGATGGGTTTTCAGAAACAGCGTGACAGAAAATGTTATGGAGAGATTTTTAAATGGAAGGTCTTCAGAAGCGCATATTCGAAATATTTTGTAAAAAATTTTGTCTTGTGGGAGGTTTTAAAGCATTTTTTTTTTTTTTTTCAAGCTATGCTTATTTAATAAATTATCTTCAATGGAGTGTTCGTATACAAATGAATACATATATAACAAAGATTTGGGTCAAACAGAAAGCGAAAAAATTATATTTTCCACCAATTAACCCTTCAGTAATTTCAGAAGTGTTCCACATATACATCTCTGTGTTTGAAATATTCGTGTTGTTTTAATTATTTATAATGGGGAATTAATTAATTGCTCTTCAAAAAATTCATCAATCCCAGTTTTATATATATATATATATATATATATATATATATATATATATATATATATGTGAAATCTTTGAATAAGAGGGAGATTTTCATATACAAGTTAATTTGATATGCATGGCTATGCAGACTTCTATATGGGTAATTCTCTCCAAACAGGCCCAAATAGGAGTTATGAGGAAGTGATGAATTTTAACAAAATGCCCATTTACTTTTTTACCATTACCAGAATTGAGATTATTCTAGGTGGGCTTTAATTATATATAATGTCTAAATAACTATACCTAATTTCTAAGTAATATAATCTAAATTCCCAATCCTCCATGTTTTTTTATACTTTTGGATTTTTTGGTTTTTATACTTTTATACTTTAAGAAAGCACTATGGTAAATTACGAATCAACCGCTAAATTAATGTTTTTCGGTATTTTCCATGAAGATATGACTTAGCAGACCGATTGCGTTTTAATATATGAATCGAGATTTAACTGATCTTAGATTCTCACCCATGAAGTCTATGAGGTTATTGTCTGTGTCGCCGTCTTCCGGTCTATATGTGTTAAAATAAGTATACGGTGTTTAAGATAGGAGAAAAAAATGATTGTAAATATGTCACGTATAGAATCTATTTTCCTGTTCTATTTACCTAGATACAAGATATGAGCCAATTATAAAACATTAACATTTAGGGTTTAAAAAAAAGAAAAAGAAAGAAAGAAAAAGCATTCACGTATTACAAAACTTAAGATCACAAATTCTATAAAAAAAGAAGGAGAAAAAACGAAGAAAAGAAAACATACTAATGTTATATGTTTCGGCGTAAAAGGCGGTTATGTATCTAACAAATTTTTACAAAAAGAACAATTTACTGACAGAAAAATGATATTTTGACTGCATTAGACGAGAACAACATGTAATTTTTGCTTCTGGGACAGAAAGAGAAAGACCAGTAAAGCAAACTGACATGAAAACAATGAACAATATTATGATGTCACAGGGGAGAAAATCAGATTTATTTATGTTTGGAATCCCCGTCTAACCCAGGTTTCAGAGCTTGAGCCCAAGTCGCTTTAAGTTTTTCTTGTTCTTTTAGACTGGCTGATTTACTGACACTGACACTAGATTATTATTTTTTATATACATATAATACACGTAAAATAGATATGATACAGACTATTCGAAAAATGTCAACTCAAAAAATTACGTTTTCCAGAAAATTTAAAAAAGGGTTCTAAGTAAAAAAAATAAAATATTTTTTTATTGTTTATTGAAATGTGCTTTTAAATCATAAATTGAGACATATTTCCATTGTTTCATTGTATTACTATCACAAATATCACACAATAATGATTATTTTTTGGAAATTTAGATGAAAATATAAAAATTCTTGAGCCCCTCAGAAATTTCCTGCCCAAGGCACGGGCACATAGTGAATATACGATAGTCAGGATCTGCTTCCCAAAATTTCATTTAAACTAGTAACAATAGGTTGACTTTTGAACAAAGATAAAATACGATTACACATCTATTTCAAATACCATTTTGTAACTGTGAGTTCATTCAACTCCGAGACCTCAGCATAAAAAAAATTGAAATGCAACACCTTTTATTTATTTATTGTGCTAATGCATAATTTATGACTTATTCTATGATTACCTTTGCCCTTTGTGAATTAATCAATGGTGATTTTAATGCACAGGACTTTTTCTTCTATATGAAAACGGCACATCTCTATTCCGTTTTATTTCGTTAACTCGAAAATACGGATAAAAAATAACGAAATTACATTTTAAAACACAAATGAACTGTGTTTTAGTTAATAATATTATAATTACTAAAGATCAATTGAGTGCCCAAGAAAATTCAGAATATTTTTCCGCATGTCAGTGACTATAAGTAAGCGATTTTTCAGGAATTTTTTTCTTGGGGTTTAATTTGTAAAAAGTAAAAGATTTTTTTGTGAAATTCCTTTAATTTTTGTCGATTTTTTTCGATTGTGCTCATGTGTTGAAAATTTGTGCGCCCGGTGAAAGTTTAATAACAACTTCTATAAAAACTCTTCTGCTAAAGTTTAACCTTTCTGGTGATATATATTTTTTTAAATTTATATATTATAAAAATATAAAAATGAATTATGAATTATAAGAGCATGCTTTTAAATTTCATGAAATGGCTTGTTTTATTAACCCTTTTAGGGGCAAGACATTTGTGCTCCATAAATGTTCAATTAATTAATTTTCATCGCAATTTACGAACAAATTTAGTTGAAAATAATCAAAACCGTTTCTCCGCGCATATTATGAGATCAAAATTGTACTAAAAAATCATTGGTGGCAATTTGCAGTTTTAGCATTAAAATTAACTTCGCAGACTGCAAACGGCGCCCCTCAAGGGGTTAAAAGCAGGGTTGGCAAGTTTTTGACAGTGTACGGTTTTATCCGGTTAAAACCGTGGTTTAAACCGTCATGGCTAAAACCTCTTGTCAAAAACCTCGTCAGAAACCTCAAATACTACACTGATCTGTAAAATTTCACATTAAAAATCTGTCACAAATATACAATATTAGATGTAATATTAAAAATTCACTTTTACTGTATTGTATATTATCATTTCTGGAAAAAAAGGAAAAAAAATTGCCATAAATCTGAAAATTTGGAATGCCTTCAAACTTGCTCAACTAGCAATGCTTCTGCTATCAAACTCTGCTAGCTTAGCACCAATTGAGAGAGTATTTTGTAACTTTGGCTTCATACACTCTAAACTCATAAACCATTTGGGAGTAAATAAATGTGCTAAATTGGTTAAGTGCTATAGGATGCTGTGGAGTAAAATTGATCCAGATTATTTACTGTACAAAATCATTTTCTATTGTTTGAACATTCTAAAAAAAATGTTTTATTGCAATTAAAGTAATTTAATTTTTTTTGTAATTATTAAATTACAGTATAATTAATTTTAAATAAAAAATTTCTCAATGTTTCTCTCTTGTTCTTAAAATGTTTAAAGCGCATTACACGCTTTTGACGGTTTAAGCCAGTTTTTGACGGTTTAAACCAGTTTCTGACGTCAGAAACCCAACCCTGGTTAAAAGAAATTTTCTGAAGAGGCCTGTTTTATTAAATAATTTTTAGTGAAGGTGCCCTTAATGGGCTTCAAATTTTGTTTGTATTAACCCCTGATTTTATACTAGTTTTTTTTAATGCGAAGTAATTGTTTGATGCCCATAAAAATTTTCGTTTCGGTGAATTTCCCCCCCCCCCCCTCCTCCTACGCGCGCACACACACACACACACACACCAAAATCATTTTTAAGCTACTGCCACTGCTAAAGATAAAATTCAATGTAGAACAAAATAAATGGCAACATTTGAATAGCTTATTAATTGCTTTCTTTGGTCACAACCGCATGAAACTAAATGTTCCAGAAGAAAATGAACGCAAAAGATGTTCCAGAAGATTATGTAGCATTAGAAAGTTTGAGATCACGTCACGAATTCTCATGCTTCAGCAAGTTACCCATTTTAGCAGAAAACGTATTACCATCTAACTGGGCAATTATCTATGTTACGAGCACATTTATCCAATAGATAGATCCCGATAACACAAATATAACTAGGCATTAGTTAAACTATTGGGGAGGTTTACTTAACAAGCAGATAAAAGTTTAAATCAAAATAAAGTACAACAATATTACGTGACGTAGCCTTATTAAATTGCATTCACGGTCGAGAGGAAAAAGCAAGATTCCAGAGAGCTTAATTCGAAGAAAGTTTGGATATTTGAAATTCTAGATAAAACAATCAAATCAGGATGTGAAACTCCAGTCATGTAACAAACACGCAGTGGATATAATAACAGTACAAACCACGAACCATTAATTTTAGAAACAAAAGAAATAAAAATAATCATGGGTTATATACAGATAATAAAATGTTTTTTTAGATTTGTTGATATGTAAATAACTATTACAATGCATACAGCCTAAAGCAAAATAACAGGGTTCCTACATAATTCTGGTAAAAAAATTCCCAAACTTCTTCTGTTTTCCCTGACTTTTTTCAAAAATTCCCCTGATCTTTCACAATAAAAATTTGACTTACATATTGTTGTAAAACCCTTCACAATGGACAATTTTAATCTAGATAAACCTAAAAAAAAAGTATGTGGTGTAGGAATTTCAGATTTTTAAATATTTTTTCACATTATGCTATTGTTATACAGTTTACTTAAATTTTATATAAAAGTTTTAGATTAGATGAAATCGAGATTCTGGTGGAAAGTAGTACATCAAATATTCCCTGAACCCTTCAAATGTATAAAAATTTCGTTGATTTTCCTGGCTTTTTGCCTAAATTTTCAAATTTCCTGATTTTTTCCTGATTTACTCGACTTGTATGAATATTCAATAACATGTCGCATAATTCTATAATAATAGTCCAAGATAATGTTAAACCATCTTTTTTTATTTTATTTATTTATTTATTTACTTACTTATTTACTTTAAGAATAACTAAAACTTGAAATTTCCTTATCTCGATTTTTTTTTTCCATACCTTGAGGAAAAATATGCGTAATTACTTTCTATAACTCCATTTGTAAGTGACTATAGAAGCATTTCGAAATATCGAAGTTAGATTTTATTTATAAATTTATAATTACTTTTTGAATAAATATATCTGTGTAACAGTTGAATTGCTTTTGAAAATTCTTAGTTGCATAAGAAGATATATTCATTACATTTATTCAGATTTGAACTTGTGTAGCGTTGAATAAATTGAGGATTAAAAATAAAAAACGCTGAAAGTAAAAAAGACGAAAATTTCCAAAAGAGAGGGGGAAAAAATGAAAAATCACTACTTTTAGGTACTTCCAGTGTTTTCCACTTTAATCGTTTTGGGCTTTTTTCTTTGTTCAACACTTTAAAATGCAGGTACCTAGCTTCGTTTCGTTTAGTGTTTAAATACCTAATACATAATACATTTCTTTTATTTATTTATACTATTTATTTATAATTTTAGACTTATAAAAAATTCTATATTTTAAAAAATAACATCATTTTTATGATGAGCAAAATGTGGCTCACGTAATAACAGGGTCATATATTACTGACGCCATGCACTAAACATTCATATTCCTAAACCCATCGTTAAAAAAAAAAAAAAAAAAAAAAAAAAAAAAAACGGAAATGTTTCAGAATCGGCAGAGTAGAAGATGAGAAGATTATTGCACATTCTGAAACAAATTACCAAAACACATACATTTTTTAAGTTTTTTTGCATAGATAACATCGAAATAGTTGAAAAATGCAAACATTCTGGTTAAAAATAAATATTAAAGCAATTCGCATACATTAAATACAAAACTTGGGGATTTTTCAGCATAAAAAAGAGCAAGGTGACAAACGATTTACCTTGCACTTCCCGAGGCAAACTGTCAAAAAACATTCGTTTTCTAAGATTTATTTTTTTCATAGAAAACATCGAAATGGCTGAAAAAGATGCATAAATTCGGGTTAAAAATAAATATTAAAATACAATTCCTTCTAATTTACTCGAGTTTGGAGAAATATGTTATGACAGGCGATCAACAGGCCTGTCAGAGTCAGCATTTGGAAAAGCACCAGAAAATTCAGAAGAAGCTACAAGTGTTTCATATGCATGACGAAAGTTGATAAGACACAATTTATGTCAGGAAAGGAGAGATAAAGAGGAGGGAAATGGTTTTCGTTGCTGTATAAGGGGTCTGTATTCCAAAACTGGATGAAGGAGGATAAAATATCACATTTCTACATATTCGTCTCGTTCTTGTATACTTAAATACTTCAGTTACGCATTACTTTTTGCTTTCTTCTAATCTTTACAAAAAGAAAGTATTCAATTTGTAACAATTTTCGACTTCCGATAGATTTACACGTTTTAGAGGTCGGAGTTTGTTAAAAACATGTTTTTACAAAATGCCTGTCTGTGAGTCTTTGCGTCTGCGACTCTGTCTCTATGTAACACAAATTTATGGGCGCACAATCTCAAAAACGAATGCATGGAATTTAATTATATATATATTCAGCTAGTCCCTGGCACTGGCATAAATTGGTGCTGATTAGTTTTTAGTGAAATTCGCTCTACAGAAAATTCGCTGACGTTGCTATGCAGCATTTTCCACGATTTCCGTAATAGTTCTAAGTACGGATTTTCATCAAACTTTAGATTCAGTTAGTCCATGACATGAATTTGACATTTTTTACATTTTGGTATAAATTGCTCAACAGATGGCGCTGCCATGCAGCATTTTTCATAATTTCTGCAATAGCTCAATCGCGAGAACTAATGCACGGATTTTCATCAAACTTCAGGTTCGGTTAGTTCTTGACATGAATTGACGTTTTCTACCTTTTAGTGTAAATCGGTCAACAGATGCACTACTATGCTGTATTTTTTTGCGATTTCCGCAATAACTCCAACAGGTCACACTGCTATGCTGCATTTTTCACGATTTCTGCAATAGTCTTATATCTTAAGAACTAATGCATGGATTTTCATAAAACGTCAGATCCAGTTAGATGTTGACATTAAGTTGTTGCAAATTAGGTTTTGATGTAAATCACCCTACAAGTGGCGCTACTATGCTGGATTTTACATGATTTACGTTTAGCAATAGTCATATCTGAAGAACTAATGCACGGAATTTCATACCATTTTAGGATTTCCATGATGGGAAAATATAGCCATTTAATTTTGGCACTATGATAATGAATTTTGAAATGTTAACAAGGATGAAATAGAAGGAAATTTTGAGATTGCCACTTCCGACTACTTTTTAATTACTGTCTTTTTTTGTTAGTGAATTTATTATCTCAATATTAGGAAATGGTTATGTTAACAGTTTAATATCGAGACATCCAGCCGAATTTAACCTACTGCACCTAAAAAATTTCTCTTCAAAAAGCTAGAAAAAAAAAGGGGGGGGGGCGATATGGACTTTGGTCGATAAAGTTAATTGGACAATCCGGTTAATCGGCGCCCAGATAATCTGCGCTCTACTGTAGATTATAAATTAAAAATAAATCTTCATAAACGAAAAACTGTTTATGGAGAAAATTCAGCGAGATCCAGTAGCAGGGGGAAGGAGGATTATTTTAACCTTTTCAATAAAATTTATTTCAATACTTATCTTTTATTATTCTTTTATTATCTTCTATGACTTCTATTATTTATACTTATCTTCTATTATTATAATTATTACTACTATTATTATAAAAAATGTTGCACTATACACGATCAAATAAAGATTTTGAAGTCAAACCGAACAATTCATGCAACGCATCGATCATGTATGAATTAATTTGAGAACGAACTGCTGAGACTCAGTATTAGTATTAAATAGAAATTGCATTGTTGTTATTTATTTCGTGCATTAATCATCCAAAAAATAGTTTAGAGCCTTTTTCATCCTATGAGAAACTATTTTTACATTAAAATGGGAAAGAAGACAACTTTTCTGCCTTAGAGTGTCTTATGTGTAACAATTCCACCCCCCCCCCCCAAAAAAAATAAATAAATAAATAAATAAATAAAATAAAAATAAATAAATAAATAAAACTTTCTGTCTTCACAAAATAATTCTTCAGCGAGGTGGGCCGGCCGTTTTCACGGCCTTGGAATGGTTGCCCTCGGCATCTGAAATCTGTTTTCCGGCGTCAACAAGAACGACACCGAAGATATCAAGGCATGAATGCTCAAAAATTGAGTTGCCATAGAATCATGTAATCCATGCTACACCCACCACTAATGCACTAACACCTCTATTCAAATATTTTCATCCTCTTTTGTCTATCATATAAAATTATAAAAAATCCATAAAAATTTATAAAAAATCTCAAAAATTTCATAAAAATTTAAAAATTTTATAAAATTCATAAAAATATATTTTTGTTGTAATGCTATCCTTAAACTTCCTTATTTTTATTATTTTTCCTTGAGCTCTTTTTCCCACAATTCCATTAGTTTACTCTCTTTTTCTATGTAATTTTAACTGCTGCTACCATTAGGGACCTGTGGTCAATTCTGTCATCAATTGTTATGCTTCGGGGATGTGGGACAAGTGTCCCAGGCTCCTCGAACAAATATCCTAGAATCTCTCACAAAATAATTCTTCTTTCTATGAAAACCCAATGTTATTGCTCTCTATCTGCCTGAAGCACAAGAAGAACCGCGCCCTTTTCGTATGATGACGATGTCCGTGAATAAACAGTGTCATATTTACAGTGTCGTGAATAAATGCATAATGATCTCTCTAGATAAAAACAGCTATTACATTTTTTCATTAAGGCATAATTAACTTGTTAGTATCATTTTCAAAGAATACAATACAGCAGGCAGAAGAATGAAAATAAACCATGACAAATTTAAAATGCATTATTTTTCTTTAATTTAGGAAAAGGAACGTTATTTTACTCTTATAAGTTAGATTCAAAGATAGTCTGTTATGGGAAAAAAAAAAATGTTTGTAAGCGTGTGTGTGTGGGGGGGGGGGTGAATGTAGTAACATATAAATGAGAAAACGTAAAAGAAAAAATGCAAACACAGAAAATCTCTGCGATAAATTAGAAAAATTCTAAAGAAAAATAATTAATAATATTATATATGCATATGAAAAAAATGAGAGAGAGAGAAAATTGCTAGTGCATGCAGGGTTACATTTTTGTATAAAGAGACCATAATGTAAAATAATTGTGAGGATCCTAAATTTCTTCCAGACATGAAAAGCAATCTTTCAACATTAATGGGGACCCCTTTTAGAAATGGTACAGATTAGCGAACAGAACTTTTTTAGGAGAAATTTAGTGTCGTTAGAAACTCCCAAAAGCAGCCCAGGCTGCATTGAACCAACCTATATAACTTTTTACGGTCGGTGTAAGTCCACCGCAAAATATACAAAATTCATCCAAAAGTATCCACAATATAATTCTTCTTTTAATGAAAACCCAATGTTATTGCTCTCTATCTGTCTGAAGCACAGAAGAATCGCGCCCTTCGTATGATGACGATGCCCGTGAATAAACAGTGTCATATTTACAGTGTCGTGAATAAATGCATAATTGTGTAGATAAAAATAGCTATAAATTTTTCATTAAGGCATAATTAACTTGGAATATTCTTTTCGAAGAATGCAATACAGCGGTTAGAAGAATGAAAATAACCCTTAACAAATTTAAAATGCATGTTTTTTTCTTTCATTTAGAAAAAGGGAAAATATTTTTAAGTCTGAGTCAAAGATATGTTTGTTATGAAAAAAAAGCGTAAAAAAAAGAAGAAAGAAAGAAAGAAAAGAAATACAGAAAAATTTCGAAAAGAATTGGAAAAATTAAAGAAAAATCATTTATAAAATAAGAAAAAAAAAAAAAAAAAGAAGAAAAGAAAATTGCTGGTACATGCAGGGTCGGTCTTCTGTATGAAGAGACCATAAAACCAATTAATTTTGAGGACCCTAAATTTCTTTCAAACATAAAAAGCAATCTTTTAACACCAAGACCCCCTATAGAAATAGAGCCTAGTATACGGACCTGAGAATAGAACTTTTCATGGGAAATTTGGTGCCGTTACAAGCTCCTGAAAGCAGTCCTGGCTGCATTGCACCAATCTATGGTCTTTGTAGGTCCATCGCAAAGTATGCAAAAATTTCCTTTTTGTCCAGATAAAAATCTGATTCGATTTTTGAGAGGGAGGAAAGGACACGTGGACATTTTGTATCATTGATACCATTTAAAGTTTTCACAAAAATACACAGGCCCCAAAAACAAATTTTTCATTACAACTAACCACTCCAAAATTCTACTAGATGAGTCAAAATTTTCCACCCTTCATCAGAACGTACCTAAAGTAATTTCATTACTTTATGATTTCAATATAGATTATTAGTAAACTTTTTATGATGTGAGTTTCATTGAATAATTGAAGAAAATTGTGTCTCATCATTATTATGCATATTTAAATAAGCGTTATTAATAATTTACTTGATCATTATTTTTATATTTTAATCGTTTATTTTTTTTTCAAATTTTTATTATTTTACTTAATAGTTTTAATATTTTACTACATTGTATCATTGTAAGCATTCATTACAATTTAGAAAGCAATGCTACATTCAAACTAGTTTATGAAATGTAATCAAAATTATAAAATCTGCAAAACGTCTGATCCCAAGCTATGCGGATTTGAGAGAGTCTACTGTAATAAAATCATCTGATTAATAAATTAGTTTTTTTTTTTTTTTTTTTTTTTTTTTAATTTATATTAGTATTTTATTTGCTTACAACTACACAATTCTGACATTGTAGATTCCAGTTAGTTTTACCTTTCCTTTAAGATCCAAGCACACTGCCAGCCGTCCAGGACTATGAAAAGGATTTATTTAGGGCAGACCATGAAAACAGGATAACCAGTGGAAGATTCATATGTATGATGCATTATAACCGTATCATGTTAGAGTCAGAGTACTGCCATTTATGTATACACAGTTGCAGTTCTTCATCGTGATTACGCGCGGAACCAGGATTTCAGTGAATTAATTTATTTTTATTTTTGATATAAAATACATAAATTAGTGAAGAAAAATACTAGTAATAATATAGTAGTGAAGGAAAATAATAATAATAATAATAACATAACGACCAGGCACGTAGCTAGGGAGGGGGCTAAGGGGGCTGAAGCCCCTCCCGAAAGTTTAAAAATAAAAGTTAAATTTAATGATAATAAAAACTGCTTTTTTTTTTAATTCTTCTATTACATTAGAATTATGTATATTTTTAGTTGTAAAAATACAAATTTATTCGACTAAAGTTATAAACGGAATTTTCACTTTATACACAGTACAATTCGATAAGTGTAATGCATGTATCACGCCGTTAATTTGACTTAGAAAAAATAAGTTTAATGTGCGTATAGCAGAGTTTCCCCCAGAGGGTTTCAGGGGGGCGCTCCGCCCCTCCTGCTCTTTAGTTTAAAAACTAGCACCCCTCTTGCCCCTCATCCAAAAACTAGCGTTCCCCTTGTCATTCATTCAAAAAAATAGTGCCCTTCTTGCCCACATTTGAAAAAAGGCAGCCCTCCAACGATGATCCGAACGCGCTACAGTGCGTAAATTACGCAAAAAAATCGTCTCATACGCGTCCCGTGGGACGGGTAATTTCGTCAAAAAATCGCTTTAAAAATGGCAAGTTCCGTTAATAATCACAAAATAACGGCTAATTTCCTGCAAGATTCGCAAAAAAATGGCTAATTTCGTCAGAAAATTTCACAAAACTGCAGATTTCCTCAAAAGATCGTGGGAAAACGACAAATTTCTTCCAAAAATCGCAATAAAACGGAAAAATTTGTCAAATGAATCTCAAGAAACGGCAACTTTCGTCAAAAAATAGCGATAAAACGGCATATTTTGTCAAAAGATTTGCGAAAAAAGGCATATTTCGTCCAAAAATCACAATAAAACGGAAAATTCTGTGAAAAGTTCTATTTTTTTGCGATATTTTCACGAGATTTATCATTTTTCCGCGATTTTTTAGCAAAATATGTCGTTTTTTGCGATCTTTTAACAAAAACTGCTGTTTATGCGATCTTTTAATAAAATTTGCCGTTTTTTCGCGATTTTTTAACAAAATTTACCTTTTTTTCTTTTTTCAATTTTTTTATGAAATTTCTGTTTTTTTCATGACTTTTTGAACCACTAAATTCTAGATTCAACTCTATAAAAATGCCCTTAAAAATGAAAAAGTGCCCTTAAAAATGTAAAAAGTGCCCTTTTCAGAACAGTAGCGCCCTGCCCTTTTTTAAACCGGGGGAAAACTCTGGTATAGCGCATAATTTAACTTTAGGAGTCAAATTTAAAATATTTACTTTCGTGTTATGATCTTTCTAAATTTCCTCTATACTCATATCACGAAATAATAAATATTTATAATCATCAGCGTTGAAATGTTTCGTAGAAGAAGGAGCCAAAAACTATAATGTACCCTTGTAATGTAAAATTCTGTGTAAAATAATGATTTTTTAAAAAAGAATTTAACTATAAAAGCTTTTTATTAAAAAAATAGTAACAAGAAATTTTGAAATGAAATCGTGCGAAGAAAGAAGATACGGTATCAACAAACTTACAATGGTGCCATAGCGGCCGGTGTTTTTCGGCTTTTCACTGAATAAATTTGAGTTAAATTGTTTGCAAATGAATCTTTAATAGAAAGAGAATGTGCACACGGTAGTCTGTTTATGTGAAAATGTTTCTTTGTCTTTTGTAGAATTATGAACTGCATGCATGGGTAGAAATGGACTCCTGAGTAGGGCATTTTTGGCGGTTTTTCACGGTGCCTTCTAAAGCGTTTCTAGGAGGCAACATTTAACATTTAAAAAATCTTATTTTCTGCTGAGCAAAAATACTACTAAGAGGTAATCATAATGTTAAAAGAACAAATCAGGTCCTCTAATGTTAGAGAACAAATAAAAAAAGATGGTAGGCTAAGAACTCTAAGATTTATAGGAAAGCCTGGAAATGAGGAAATGAAACGTTATAAACGCTCATAGAAATACTACTTCTTAACTTCAACCCAGACATTCAGAATGAAAACATTCAAATATGTTGAGATATAGTTCTTGAAGAACTGATTACCAAAATAAATAAAGCGATCTATTTTAGGTTGAATACTGATGAAACTATGGACATTTCAAGCACAGAATAGTTTACCCTTTGAGTAAGATATGTGGACTAGTATTTATAAAATGCACAAAACCCAATATTTCAGGAAATTATTTTAGTTTCATTCCAGTAAATGATTTGTCCGCCGAAAATTATAACAGAAGAAATAGTACAACGTTGTAATGAACTACGTAATAATATGTCTCAATGACAGAGAAACTAATATGGTTGGACATGTTAGTGGGATCCAACCTACAATTCGTCTGAAGTGTCCCAAAATCAGATACCTCCAATTTGCAAGCCATTTTTTATACCATACATTGCCCAAAAACACATGGTGATTCCTGTCATCCAAATCTCTCTTGGAACAGTTAACTGACAATTTGTCTAGAAATCAACATAAGGCAAATTTGATCCTTCAGCAACTAATTTCATCATATGCCTCAGAAAACAAATGAAAAATGATTTGTCAGCTTTTGAAACACAAGATTTACAGAAAGTCGTGAAAATATGGTAACTTTTGTCAAGCTGTTTGAATGAATTTGCATTAGTTTAGAAAATATTCCGGAAAACAGATGAAATATTTCACCAGCTATAGCCCTTTCTTGGTAGTCATGGAATGGAAAAGAGTGCTTTTTTCACAAGCCAATTTGTTTGTAGCAAGCTTTTCAATTTGACAAAGCCATTGTCAGCTCATCTTTATGATAAATATCGCGACACAATTACGGCTATAACTCATGCTAAAGATGTCCAAAATTATTTTAGAAAACATTGAGAAAATGAAATGCGAAAATCTTTTGAGAGACATTTAATTCTACATCAAAACTTAGAAAAACGTTTTTCAAATTGAAATAAAAATACCAAGATCAAAATTTAGACAGAATTTACATACAAAACACCAAATTACATCCACTGAAGAGTATTAAAGGGCCACAGCCTGCATTTTCAGTGTTGAAATTCTTTTTCAAAATTCGAATGACAGATTCATTTCAAATGAAGACATTTTAACAATCTTTCAAATACTTTTCTCAGGATGTGCGTTTTCGGAATAAGCAAACAAATTAGAGAATCTCTCATTATTTTCGGACATAAGGTGTTAATTTCGTAAGTGAAAGTTAAATGTGAAGTATGGTATGAGAGAATTTGTAATGTTGATAGAAATACTGAGGTCCTAAAAGTTTTAGAATACTGCAATGCGATTACAATACAATGAGAAACTTGCCAACACGCTTGACTATACCATTTCGGTAAAAATACCTATAGGTATTAGTTCAGCCCTATAGGGCAGAAAGGTCTTTTTCAACAATGAGAAAATAAAATTTTTGCCTCGAAGCACTATGGCTGATTAGAGACTACTGTTGGTGTTGTTTATGACGGCTAGTTACCTACACGAGAAATATAAGCCCGAAAGATCTGAGGTACCGTCCATGGAAGTCGTGAAAAAATAACCTAGCCCGTAACTATGCAATTAAATCCCTGGTTCGAAGAAAATTATGGCAAACTCCATACAATTAGGCTGACGGGTGAGATTCAGATTGTGTTGGAGCCCAACATCTACCAACAATGAGAGACTGAGCAGCCTTGCAATGATATCCATTCGTTTGTACATTACAGTAAATCCTGATAAACTAATCAGCCTTCCGGCAGCGAAGAAGTCACACAGACTGCTTCCGTAGCGCTTGTAAATTTATTGTACCAAGAGTACCACATTTGTAATTTTTGTAATCAAAGAGTGTGAAGTATAAATATATTTTTTTACGATTACCTGTAATTTGTAAGAATTATTATTATTATTATTATTTTGAAAAACATAATATTAATTTTATCTACAAATTAATCATTTTAAGACCCCGCACCAGTAATGCAAGACACGTGTACGCTAATGATAATCCTGCGTTTTAAATCCATTAAAATTACTTGCTTGCATTTCGATACATATATTTTTTAAATTTCTTATAAAAACTAGTCGTTGGGGGCCACCGTAATACTTACCCATCATATATATGCATATATAATATATGAAAATAATACATTTGAAAACTATTCATAAAATGGATTGCAATTCCAAAACAAAATTTAAACGTGTATTTATATTTTTATTGTGCATAGAAATGCTGTATTAACGAGTTGCTGATGAATCTCTTTCGATAAATTATACAACACGCCTAACTACTCAAGTAGTACTGAATTGCAAAAAAGAAGCATCCTTATAACTCCAAAAATAATAATCTTATTAACTAACAGTTTATTATGTCGGATTAAGCGTTTCATTTCCAATTAAAACATATCTTTGAATTGAAATTTGAATGAAATACAGGGTCATGAAAAATCGAAGAATGTGGAAAACAGGATTACAGATATCTCTGCAACTAATAATTCGATCAACTTCGTTCTTTATGCAAAATTTGTGTTATTTTATTGCCTTTTACGATCACTCCTTAAAATAAAAAATTTCGAAAATTTTTATATACCTTTCATCAGAACGGATTTTTCGAGAGTCCAAAAAAAATAGTTCCGAATGATCGAGGTTACTGATATTAAATAGGCTTCGTCCCATTCTTACACACTAAGTACGTACAAAATTTCAAGTCTCTATCTCGATTCGTTCGGGAGATAGAGCGTTTACAGACAGACAGACTGACAAACAGACAGACGGACGGCAAAATTTTTTTTCTAAAAATATGTTTTTCGAAATCTCCAGTGTCGAAAACGTGTAAATCCGTCAAAAAAAAAAAAAAAAAAAAAAAAAATTCGATTTTCAAAACGATTGCAAGATTTACCCTATACTACGTATGATGGGTAAGTAATACATGAGGTTCGTCGCAAAAATTCTTAGTTCTTACCTTTTTTTATTTTTTTGCAGTTTTTTTCCTCAAAAACACTTTCGGTTTTCGAACTGGTACTGAAAGAAATCTTTGAAATAAAAAATTGTAATAGAAATAAAAAAAAATCACAATTTTTGGAATGGATGAATATGTCATAGGTTAAGCCTTCTTAATTTTATTTTTTTATTTATTTACACTTTAAATTATGCCCATTACTGCTCTGTCAGATAAATAAAAAATTTCAAGATTGAGCCCCTCCCGAAAGGAAATCCTGGCTACGGCCCTGATAACGACAACGCAATAAATTTTCTATTTCGTCAAAAAGATACAGATAATATCTAATTTATAAAAAATTTGCAGCTTTAAAAAAAAAAAAAAAAAAAATGATAAAGGAAATTCACATAAAAAAACTGATTAATTTTGTTGTAAAATAAACAAGATAAAAATGGAACGAGCTATAAATAAAACACACAGATGAATAACATTGTGATAAAAGATAATAGTGAAAAAGTTAATATTTAAAAATCAATTTCTAATAATACAACATCCATTGATCCGACAAAAACACGTGAAACGGATGCTTATTACGTCATTTTTCTATTTTCTGTTAGTGAACTAAGTTCGCTTGGTAAATAAACGCAACAAAAAATCACACTTTAATATAACAAAAGTAATTAGTAAGCGTGTGATAAAAAAAATATGCGTAGATACATGCATCAACATTTAAAATAAATTAATAAGATAATATTTTGACTTCATCTTGGCATAAATCTTCGCTTTATTTTATATTGTTATTAGGGATGCACCGAATAGTGATTTTGGCCGAATACCGAATGCCGAATATTCGGCCGACAGGTGAACCGAATACCGAATATTCGGCTAGCCGAATAGTAATTGTTGGGCCGAATACTGAATATTCGGCCAGCCGAATAGTTAACTATTCGGCCGAATACCGAATATTCGGCTTTCCAAATTCTTTTTATATTTAAAAATTTAAGGGTATTAAAATGTTACTTTTTAAAACAGTTTTACATAATATTTAATAAAAGAAACTTACATTTTGATAAACAAGAGCTTTTTATAAGAACATTTAGTATTGAAAAAAAATCTGCCTTGAGTTATTTAAGAAGCACAATTATGAAACTTTAATTAATAAAATTTTCTACGAATCAAAACAAACATTTTAAAATCAAATAATGAAAAAATGGCCGAAGAGAAATTTTACAGTCTGATAATTGTCCTTTTTAAATAACTCGAGGCAAATTTTTTTCAATATAAAGTACAAATACATTCAACTTAATTTTGAATAAAGGCATGTTTGGCTCATAGTTCTTTTCTTATGAATGGTGGTATTTTCCACCCTTCCCATCATATCATATTTTACAGAAATCAAAGCATGTGAGTTGAAAATATGTTATCTTATTTATTGTTAATATAATAAACGAACACACAAGTTTTGACCTAGAGTGAGATGAAATACAATGTACCGTAATTTCGGGTGTATAAGCCGCGGATCAAACAATTCTTTTTGGACCCAGAAATCTTATTTAGTGATTGAAGACAAATATTTACGGCGATCTAACTAGTTATAATTGTTTCTTAAAAAATTCTGGGTCGAAAAAGAATTGTTTGATCTGCGGCTTATACACCCGAAAATACGGTACTTATGACTCAATAAGTTGATTATGGTTTCATGAACAAAAATTGTCTGCCTTGATAGCTATTACTAATCTCAAAAGTTGTTTTTTTTTCTTTTAAAGGACTTTTATTTGGGGGAAAGCAAGAAACAGATTATTTACTAAACAAAATTTAGAAACTTGTATCTGCACACAGGCCCGTAGCCAGGATTTCCTTTCGGGAGGGGCTCAATTTTGGAATTTTTTTTCATCTGACAACAGTAATGTGTATACATTCGAACCCCGTTATAGCGAACCCATTTTATAACGAACTCACGGATATAGCGAACGAAAACTTTAGCCCTACCATTTTCCTATTATATTTAATGCTACTTTATCCTTTTATAGCAAACCTCCGAAATATTAAGAATCGGTTATAACGAAAAAAAATTTCTTGTCGACTAATGATTTTTTTATTTTTTTACTTTTCCGCAGTTGTGAAAATAGGATTTCGATTCTAAATTTATAAGATAATGCGAAAAGGCATACCGGCTACTGAAACATGGTGCAAACCAGATTTTGCTCAGTTTACTTCATTAATGATTATATTTAATAGATTTTACGTTTTTCTCTTAATACATCATTATTGAATATATAGGCAGCAGTTAATAGTATGCACACTTTGTGAGAGTAACATTTATTTATTTATTTATTTTTAACGGTACAGATATAGTGAACAGAACTTTCGGTCCCTTGAAGTTCGTTATAACGGGGTTCGACTGTAATTTAAAGTGTGGATAAACAAATAAACAAGGTTTTACCTTCGATATAATCTTGTGTAATATATTTGTCCATTCGAAAAATTGTTATTTTTTCGATTTCTGTTACAATTTTTGGTTTCTAAGAGCACGTTCAGTACCTGTTCGAAAACCGAAAGTGTATTTAGGGGGGAAAAACCGCAAAGAAAATAAAAGAGCACAATCTGGTATTTTTTGCGATGAACCTCATGCATCTTTATGAGAATTTAAAATATATACATTAAAATGCAAGCAAGTAATTTTAATGGCTTTAAAACGCAGGATTCATATTAGCGTCTTGCATTGCGGGTGCGGGGTCTTAAAATGATTAATATGTAGGGTTATGTTCCAGCGAATGGATATCATTGCAAGGCTGCTCAGGTAGGTTTTGGCTTCGAACAAAATCTTGCCGGTCAGCCCAATCGTTTGAAGTTTGCCATAATTTTCTTCGAACCTGCGAATAAATTTTATAGTTACGGACTTAGATTCTCTTTCAACTATTCCTATGGAAGGCACCCCACATCCCTTCAGCCCTATAGTCCTCACGTAGATAACTAGATTCATAAACAACACCAACAGTAGTCTCTCATCAACCGCAGTGCTTTGAGACAAAAAATTAATTTTCTCATTGATGAAAAAGACCTTTCAGCGCTGGCTATTTTTACTGGGATAGTAGCCAAGACTATCAGCAAGTGTTTTATTGTGTTGTAATGCATTGCATTACAGTACTCTAAAACTTTTAGGACCTCTGTATTTCTATCAATATTACGAATTCTTTCGCAACCATACTTCATATTCAACTTACACTTACGACATTAACACCTTATGTTTATGAAAAAAATATTTGAAAATCGGGTAGAATGTCTTCATTTAAAATGGATTTGTCATTCAAATTTTGAAAAATACTTTCTACAAAGGAAATGTTCTACAAAGGTTTGTATTTGTAGTCTGTCTAAATTTTGGTCTTAGGATTTTTATTTTAATTTAAAGACATTTTCTAAGTTTTGATGTAGAATTAAATGTCTCTCAATAGATTTTCATGCACATTTCCATTTCTCTATGTTTTGTAAAATAATTAAAACATCTTTAGCATGAGTTACGGCCGAAATTGTGACACGAGGTTTTTCATGAAGATGAGCTGAAAATGGCTTTGTCTAACTCAAAAGATTGTCATAAACGAATAGGCATGTGAAAAAAGCATTTTTTACCATTCCATGACTGCCAAGAAAGGTTTGTAATTGTTGAAGAAATATTTCATGTATTTTCCAAATAATTTTCTAAGTTTATGCAAATTTATTCAAACAGCTTGACAAAATTTATCATATTTTCATGATTTTCTATAAATATTGCGTTTCAAAGGCGAAGAAATCATTTTGGGGCATATGATAGAACTGCTTGTTGAAGGATCAAATTTACCTTAGGGTGATTTCTAAAAAATTATCAATTCATAAACTGTTCCAAGCGAGATTTGGATGGCAGGAATCAGCATGTGTTCTTGGATTATGTAATGGTTTAAACAGTGGATTGCAAATAGGAGTTATCCGATTTTGGGACATTTCTCATGAATTGTAGATTTGATTCCATATCATGTCCAACCATATTAGTCTCTCTGCCGTTACGCCTTGTGATGCATTTAGTCATATCATTACGTAGTTCATTACGACGTTGTACTATCTCTTCTATTATATTTTCGACGACAAATCATTTACTTGAGTAAATCTGAAGTAATTTCCCGAATTATTAGGGTTTGTATATTTTATAAATACTATTCCACAAATCTAACTCAAAGTGCAAACTATTCTGTTCTTGAAATGTCCATAGTTTCATCAGTATTTAACCTACAACAGATCGCGTTATTTATTTTAATAATCAGTTCTTCAGTAACTATATCTCAGCATGTTTGAATGATTTCATTCTGAATGTCATTCTGCCCAAAATTTCCAAGCCTGAGCCCGGCCCGAAAGTTAAAATTTTGGCCAGAGTCCGGCCCGGCCCGAACGAAAGAAATATTGGCCCGAAAGTTAAAATTTCGGCCCGAGATCGGCCTATCCCGGAAAAAAGTTAAAAATTCGGCCCGAACAGGCTCGGCTCGGGTGAATTTCTACAGAACATTGATCTTTAACGGAAGAGTTCAGACCAAAAAAACTTATCTTAGACTTTTTTTCTTTCTTTTATGTTTATAATCTCTATTTATGCAGAAGTGCCATAGGCTGCAATATTTACGCTTTTAATGAACCTTTGTTCGTTGTATGTAACTGTTTCAGTTATCATTAGCATTATTAATACATAAAAAAGGGTATATGGTAAAAGTAAAATCTTCTAAGATATTGGAAAGAAAAAAATTCGTTTCCTTATTAGCAGATGTAAATGTTTAATATATTATTTTTTCTTGCGCATTGTTGTATTCATTTTGCATGAATGAACAGTTTAAAAGAAATTTGCAGTTTTCAGTTTAAACGAAAATTCCCTCATAATCACGTTTTTTTTTTTTTTTTTTTTTTTTTTTTTGTGTGTGTTTAATTCTATTTTAAGACACCTAGTGATCTACGATTATTTAAAAAGAATAAATTCTAATGTTTAATTGTAGAATAATGACGATTTAAAAGTATATGCCTATTTTGCAAAAATTTTTGGACCAAGCCAAACTTTACTAATTTACGAACCGACTTTTTCACGTCGAGAAAAAGATTTTCATACGGGAATATTTAACAGGAACTGATTATTTTGGTTCGTGAAGACTAGGAAGAACGAAATCAGTCTCGGCTTCGTACGGAAAAAATAAGTTAGGTTCGGCCCGGCTCGATACTCCAGGAAAAAATTAAGGCCCGAGCTCGGCCCGGCCCGAATACCGTTAATGGAAATCGGCCTGTACCCGGCCCGCCGGCCGGTCCGGGCTCGGGCTTCGGGCCGAGGCCCGCCTGTGCAGATCTCTAGTCTGGGCTGAAATAAGAAGTAGTATTTCTATGGGCGTTTATATTGTTTCAATTCCACATCTTCAGGCTTTTCTATAAAACTTAGAAGAGTTCTCAGCCTAGCATCTTTTTTTATTTGTTCTCTAACATTAGAGGATTGGTATATGATTAGCTCTTTGTAGCATTTCTTGCTCTGCACAAAATAAGATTGCTTGGAAGTTAGATGTTGCCTCTTAGAAAATTCCTTAGGATGCACTGTGAAAAACCGCCAAAAAAATCCCTGCTCAGGAGTATCCATCCCCACAGTTGATAACTCTATAAAAATCGAACAAACTTTCCCTCGAATCTTTAATAGAAAGAGTATGTGCACAGAGTAGTCTGTGCACATTCTCTTTCTATTAACGATTCATATGCAAACAATTTAACTCAATATTTTCCAGTCAAGAGCCGGGAAATGGTACCTTTGAAAGTTTGTCGATTCCCTATCGTCTTTCTTCGTACTATTTCTTCTAGAACTTTGCTACTACTAGATTTTTTTTAATACAAAGCCTGTTATAGTAAAAGGTTTTTAAAAATCACTATTTTTTATATTATTTTACATTACAAGAGTCTATTACTGATTTGGCTGCTTTTTCTTCAAAACATTTTAACACTGATAGATCTAAGTATTTATTATATCGTGATATAATGAATATATAGGAAAATAAGAAAGATCATAACACAAAAAAAGTATTTTAAAATTGACTCTTAGATGTTAAATTATATGTCATACACGTATTAAACTTATTTTTTCCAATTCAAATTAATGATATGATCCATGCATTACACATCGAATTTTACTGTGCATAAAGTAAAAATTCCATTTTATGAACTGATATTTTTAGTGGTAGATACGAATAAAAAACAATATGTCCGAATGAGAGGTATAATGAGGAATTGATAACTTTAGATAGTAGCTTTAGATACGTAAATAAATCAATATGTTTACAAAAAAATATATATATACGTAGTTATAATGAAATGGAAGAAAATTTTTTTTAGCAGTTTTTACTATAATATTAGATCAAACATTTTCTTTTAACTTTCGGGAGGGGCTTCAGCCCCCTTAGCCCCCTCCCTGGCTACGTGCCTGTCTGCACATAATTTATTCCTAAGGAGAATCCTAATAAATCACCATTTTAATCCTTCTCATGTTTAATTTTCTTAAGTTATACTTTACAAACAGCAAATAAATAATGTAAAAACATTCTATTTTATTTAAAAATGATTTTGTTTCTAATTGTTTTAAATATAAATTAAAAAATTGACAGTTAAAAGTAGAAATAATGAAAAGTTTTTAAAAGTTTTTATTAAGTATTGAATGGCCGAATGGTATGGCCGAATACTTTGATATTCGGCCATACCGAATATTCGGCAGGCCGAATAATTTCATATTCGGCCAAGCTGAATATTCGGCTCAACCGAATAGTTTAATATTCGGCCTAACCGAATATTCGGTAACATGGCCGAATAGGCCGAATACCGAATAGATACCGAATATTCGGTGCATCCCTAATTGTTATTATTATTATTATTACAGAAATTTATAAAGAGTAGAGAAATATACTGATTATGCAAAGATAAATAATAAAAAAATTATAAATACTCGAAATAATTATTCTAATACTAAGGGACGAGACAAAATAAATATTGGTACAAAAGATTTTATACATTTGCCTAGGGATTTCAAACGATTTTTTTTATCATTATACAGCAATATTTTTCAATTTTTTTTTTTTTTTTTTTTTTTCGCGTCATTTTTAAATTTATAAATAACCTTTTTTGGCATATACATTATAATTAAATAAAAGAGTTAAAAAAAAAAAAACACAAAAACTTATAATCAGAAAAAATATTGTCATTTGTTATAAAGAGAATATCAATTAAAATTTCGAACTTCTCAGCATCGATCTAGTTTCTCTTTATCATAATTTAATATTTAATGATATACATGAGTTTGACATTTTTTATTTGCACCTAATAAATTATAATAACCATTTATTTATTTTTGAAAACTTGAATTTTTTATTGACATGCTCCAAAAAATTCTTCAGATTTCTAATCAAACTAAATTCTATTTTTTTATGATTATGTAGAAGAAAAGATCAATGACAAAAACTTAGCAAGTGCAAAAATAATGATGAATGAAGGGGATAGTCTCATTGTTAATAAATAATCAAAAGCAAAAGTTTAATCCTCAAAATTTTTTGAGGCACAACAGTTTTTTTTTACGTCACACCAGTGTGCTATGGTATAGCAGTTGTAAACTTTTGTTCCACCGGTTCGTCTTGAATTATGAACGAACCCCGTGGCAGAAACACGGCGACACGGCGACATAGTCGCAGACACAGAAAATCTCTTGCGGACAGTTTTTGTCTGTACTAATGAAATCAATTAAAAAAATTTGTCCGCAACTTTCGCACACTTTTGTCTGCAACTTTCGGACACTTTTGTCCGCAGTTGTCGGGCACTTTTTGTCTGCACTAACGAAAAATGTAAAAAAATTGTCCAAAACTTGCGGACGACTTTTTTCCCCGGCAGTACGCACGCCGCCTTACGCATCTGTTCTGATCCGGACGCCAAATTCCCGCCTCTAAATTCATTCATCTGCACATTCCGAGAGCATACGAGCTCTGCGTTCTGCGGTGCGGCCGCCAAGATCAACTGTCATTCCGTAGAACATGTGCTTAGAATGGCGGGCAGTTTTTGTCTGTACTAATGAAATCAATTAAAAAAATTTGTCCGCAACTTTCGAACACTTTTGTCTGCAACTGTCGGACACTTTTTGCTGCACTAACGAAAATTTTAAAAAAAATTGTCCAAAACTTGAAAACGCTCAAAAGAAAAAAATAAAACATGAAATTTGTTAAAGGATCCAATGAAAAGAAAGTATTTCGTCTTAAGACCGAGGGGAAAGTATTTCATCAATGGATCATGGGGGGGGGGGGGCAAATTTCGCCAGAAGACCACAGAAAGAAATGAGAATTTCCTCAAAGGACCGTGGGAAAATGCGTATTTCATCAAAAGATCGAGGGGGAAAAAACTTGAATTTCTACATAGAATTTTTCAATTTTGTTTACAGGATTTTTTTTAATTATTTATTTGGATACTTTTATTTTTGGAATCGGTTTCGAAAGTATCCCTGTCAAGGGAATCGAATAAGTAAAAAGCGGCCTTTATAAAAATCGATCTCCGCTAGTTAATGCAAATATAAATAAAATGAACAAAATTGAAGTACAATATTGAAGTGCCAGCTAGATATTTTTTTTTTTTTAATGTTTTCCATTATATTGCATGCGGATGTTCTCATATAAATAACTGATACCGATTGTATTTTCAATTGGAAAATTACCCGAGAATGACAAGTGTTTATCTAAATTCCTCAGGATTGCATTCTTTAAAGTTATTCTGTCTTTATAACGAAAACAAACATTAAAAGAAAATTTAATGAAAAATAAAGTATTATTGTGAAAAAAAAGTTTGTTTTAAATAATTTTCTATTTTGCTTCACGAAATATTTTGTTTTAAACTGTTTCTTTTTTGCATAGCAAAATATTTATCAATAGAACGAAGCTTATCTGATTTTCACGGCGTTTCCGAACACACGTGTATTTTGCTCCAAGTTCAACTGAATTCCAGGAAATCCTTTATTCTCTTTTCTTCTGTGATTTATTGACAATAAGATACGGGCGTATTACAATGGCTCAAGAGATAACTATCTCAACCTTACTTGAGAAAGGTACTTGTCCTACAGTGTGATTGAAGTTGAACTGGAAAAATCATTATACATTAAACACGCCACCTGCGAGCGAACATAAAACACGCTGACTTCTAACCGTAAAAAGTAATCATGTGTGCTTTGCAGCCAGGTCCGAGTTCTCGCAGCTAAATAAACAACCATGTCATGATAATGAGACTTTTTTATCTAGTGAATCTAAGAGTGGACTTTTTCATGGATATATATAATTTTCATAAGATTTATTACATTTTAATAAAAATTTGGTATACAGACTAATTTATTATTATTGAGAATCGCTGAAAATTTGAACAAAATCGGTCAATTCATAACGAAAATAAAATATTATTTTCGTTTTTTAAAGTAAATAGAAGAACAGAAATTCATTTTCAGTTTATTTTTTCTATTTGCTGCTCGATTTTTTTTTTTTTTTTTTTTTTTCCCTCAACAACGCAAAACTTTTTGACTTATTGGGATCTCCTTTTACTTTTAAAAGAATACAATTCGCAGAAGTACGCAAATGATTTGGAATTAAAAAGGGTGTTATTTTTTTTCAATAAATAACATCTTAAATTTAAATATTCTGGAATCGCAACAAAAAATTTTAAAATTAAAAAAAAAAAAAAAAAAACGCGAATTTTTTTTTAAGTGTCAAAATTTAAAAATCGCAGAACAAAATGTTAGGTTAAAAAATTTAAATTGGATTCCTTTTACAAACATTAAAAATTACCACGAAACACGTCTAAAATCGCTGATGAATGTGAGAAACTTATGAAAAAAGGACAAAATTTGCTACATTGGGATAAGATAATATAGTTGTAGTAATAGTAATTTTTATAATTAGTATTAACGCATTTCATAAATGTAAAAAATCACTGCAAATTGTGAAATATTTTATTATTATTATTATTTAGTGGGGGGGGGGGGAGAATTAAAACGTAATCAATAAAAAAGCTAAAATTAAATCTAAAAAAATCGAAAATTGCAGAGAACATAATTACTGTTCTAGATTTATTATTGGATTTGTGTTTCGAATTTCGGAAAATCTCCGTGAAATGGAAGAAAAACTATAAAAATCGTATTAAAAATTCTCAAAAAAAATGGTTGCACGAATTCAAATTCAATTTTATCGTAAAAAATATACAAAATATACTATATTGTAAAAACAGTTTGAAACTGGATTCATTTCACAAATGTAAAAAAAAACGCCGCAAAACGCGAAAAAACACGGAATATAACGCAGTTTTTAACATTTTGATGTATTTTCGTTAGGGCGGCGCTTACGGTGGGTGCGGCGCATACTCCCAAAAATACGGTTTTAGAAATATTTAAGCATATGTGTACAATTCCCCCCCCCTACCCAATACTTTGATCTAATTATAGTTTTAAATCTGTGATATATTGCTACAAATTGTAGCAATTTAACTTCATACTCAATTATCAAATGTCTAAACAGAATTTTGGGACAATTTATTTATTATATATTACAGTAAATATGCTCGACAATTTTTCCAATGCTGATTTATTAATTTTTGTTTTTGACCTTTTTTTATATGCATTTATGAAGTAGTTAAGAATATTATACATAAAATATACAGAATACCTGATTTGCGATACATTCAATTTACAGTGTCTTTTCTCTTTCCTAAACATATGATGTGTAAATGTGTATACAGTTAGAAAAAAATATTGCGTTGCGGTTGCAGACAGAATTTGATATTAATGAGGATTGTCGCAGACACAGTTAAAAAATTCTGCCACAGGGTGAACGAATTTTTCACCTGATTTTTCTGGTTCCCGAATTGCTAAATAAGGATTCGATTTCCTTAGATTTGCATTAGCACAAAACCCTTAACACCCACATTAAAATTTTAGATTTATAATAAAGGATATGAGGCTTATTGAATTTTTCATTGTGTTACAGTAAAAAAAGGACAAAAGATATTTCCGAAGGAAGAATGGGGAAAAGAATATAATAAAAGAGAACCGGAAGCATTTTTCTTTTAGCACTTTTATTTGTTTATTTGATTTATTCATCTCGGGAACTTCCTTTTTATAAAAAAATTTCATTTTAATTATGTAATTAAATACTTTACTTTCAAAAGAAAACTATCATTTCATAACTTTGGAATCAACAAGATAATGAGGACATTAAGGAGAAGTAAGTTTCAATTTTCAACATTTAAAAAATGAATGAAATTTAACTTTCCAGAAAAAAATATTTATCATATTGATAAAATTTTTATAAAATTTTAAAGTACTTTTGTTTTCACAATTCAAAAATACTATAAATAGGTACATTAACATATAATAAGGAGGGACTATGTACGCTCAACACACAAACGCAAATGAAATTTTTTTTAAGAAAAAGATTTTGTGAAATATTTTTTTTCCTCAACATTATTTTTTCTGAATCAATCTTTAACTCTTTTGGAAACATAATTTGCCATATTACTATAAATGGGGCAAAAAGAAAGATAACTTTTTTTCTTACTAAAAAATGCATATGTTTTGTAATTATAGGTGAAGAGGATCGGTAATAACTTGAAAGAATATTAAAATTTTGAAAACAAAACATCGTAACATTATAGACCACTTTATTTCATGCACTTTTCAAATTTATCACGGAGCCTATTAATTATTAGAAACATAATTAGTCATAATAGTTAAATAATAATAATAATAATAATAATAAGTATCTACAATTTTTTCTCCTACAGTGCAAATAATACACCTATTATAAAGAAAATCAAATAAGAGAAAATTGAAGTCTTCAACAACAAATATATATATATATATATATATATATATATATATATATACATATAGTGTAGATATAGTATATGGTAGTGTAGAGTTGTAACTGTGCAATAACAGCATCTGAGATTTTTATTTAAATTTGCACCTTTAATTTGCTATTATTGTGCTATTATTAATTTCCTGTTAATTGTGCAATTATTATCGATGTGAAGGAAAAAAATAGAGTTCAACAAGTTAAAATTACTGAATTAATGAAAATTAACGAACTTACTTTTACGCTCGGTACTCGTAAGTTGGGGAGAAAATCCACGCATTTCAATCTCGATTTGTCAAATGATAAAACCACAAGCACATGTTCGCTTTTTGAAAACAAAACATTACGTACTAAGTTCCACAGCGATTTGACACTACCGACGCAATGAAAACTTATAAAAGACTTTCAGAGCCACACAACACCTGGTTGCCGTCATCAAAGTGTACAGAAGGAGGTTGCTGGAAAGAGTGTTTCCGCTGCCGCCAAATTTTCGCCAAGAGCGGGAGGATTTGAGTAAATAAACGTATACGGCCGGATGTTGTGATAAATAAAATCTGCTGGATGGATGGAAAAGACATATGGAACTTCCGTCCGACCACGAGTTCCTTGCATAGGAAACGAAATTTTGAAAATCAGTTTCTCAGCTATTTTTGGAAATAAGCTAAAAGTTTATTGGTTTTGGAGGATAAACTTTTATAAATATAAAATTGGAAGATTTATGAATCCAAGGAGTACTAAAACAGGATAAAGTAGTTTATTTTTATTTCATTGCACGCTTAAAAATTATTTTGGTGACTTCTTAAGACTTAACACATGATCTGGTTCATTTGAATCATCAAGTTGAGCAATTATTATTTTCACACTTTTTTATTCCTTGGGGGAGAGGGGGGATATTTGCCCTAAAAAGCAATAGAAGATTCGGAGCCTTAATTAATTTTAAAGGTTTGTTATAATTTATGATATTAAGTACATTAGAATTTGGCTTTTAAAATATACTTTTAAAAAATCTTTATTTATAGATTTTAAACAAAAAAGTAAAGTTTTTAATGAACATAAAGTTTTTTCGTTAAAATTAACACATTGAAGAAAAACATTTTAGGAGAAATATTTTGTCAACAATTTGGAAATAATGAGAATAATATTTTTTGAATAAAAGAGTATTAATATGGGAAAAGACCATTGTATTTAATTAAAATCCAAAAAAATATTTAAAATCCAAAATACCTACAATTATTTAAATAGTATTGCCATAATCATATGACATCGAGAAAACAATGTGAAATAAAGTAAAAGAAATAATTAAATAGTTATTTAGGGTAAGGAGAAATAATAAAACAACAGAAAAAAAAAGATCGATGAAATAGATTTTTTTTTTTTAACTTATTTTTTATCTAGATTTAAGAATTGGCTTTTTTGTCCTTAAAATGTATTTTTCTTGTTTCTATTATTTTATTTTATATATTAATTAAGTTTCATTAAATTCTACTACATTTTCAGGTTTTAGAGAAATATATATATTTATTAATCAGGGGGAACCAAAATCAGCCAAAGAAAAATCCATTTTTGACAAGTTACGTCTTAGAAGATCACTCTCTCAAATAACTGAATCATATTCTTTTCACTATATGTATTCCTTTTGAAACATAATTCTGTTATAGGCAGATTTGGCTTCGTAAGTTTTATTGCATTTGAATTTTCGATCCAGTTTCAAACTTTAATGGCATATAATATGAAAGATTTTTTCCCTTAGTTCAAAAATTTTTAACCTGCACTAACGTTACACTATACTTTAAATTTATAGTTCCACAAATATTTCGACAAAAATTCCTCGATTGTGATTTTTTTTTCGCTATTAAAAATTATTTATTATTACTACATCAATTTAAAACTTCGGTGAAGTTTATATTAAGAAGAATGGTTCCATTATGGAATTTCTAAATTAACTTTCACTTGTATAATCTTATAAATGGACCTAATCTCTCAGTAAGCACATCTGCACCTCGTTAGAGAATTTATACTATGAATAATCCTTAATTGACCGCGACCATCTGGATTGACCGCTTGAAAAAGTAAACAAGATACTGACATAACGCCTGAAGTGATATCAAATGATCTGATACCCAGCACGTGTTTGGTGTACAACCATAAGACTAATGATTAATACTAATGGCAAACACATGCAAGATCATGCTTGCTATTTCTTATATAACAAATTAACGAAAAAGTGATAAGCTCTCTCGTTCTAATTGTTTTTTGGTTCAATCTACACATGTGTAACATCTGAGGGAATAATAATTGATAATGGCTTTAGTAAATTTAAATTAATATGTAACAAGCTTATTAAATATTTTTAATATGTATTATCATAATAGGTAACATACATCTTTATAAGATGCACAAGTCAAGCGAGGAAATAACGAAATATTTAAGTTTTCCAACAAACAGAATATGGCCCTCAATTGAAATGTAAATTTTTCGAAGGAAAGCTAAGTCGAAATAGGCAATAATTAAATTTCTGATAAGAAAAACATATCCAAACTCTATTATGAGCGCATTTTGGTGAACCAAATTAATCGTACTTTTGTTATTTCTTATGTCTATTGTGACTTTCGAACAATTTAGTTCTCAAACAAATTTTCGGACGAATTTTATTCAAAATCCGATGTAGCATTGTTTATAATATAGGATAGATGCAACAAATTTCAAAATTATTTTTGTTTGTTTAAAAGAGTAAAATTACCGTTTGGATACAGATATTACTTTGAAGGCTTTATTACACGTATAAGTTATATGTGTAGCAGAATTATGACCCTTTTTTGTTGCTTTAAAAACAATAATTAGCAAAATAATAAGAGAGAGAAATTTTAACATTTTGATAAAAACTAATAGATTTGGAATATAAATAAGATTATTTGAACAATGTGCAGCAAGAATCAAAAGCATTTTCTGTTTATCGTTCGAAATGACCTCAAAAAAAGTTCTAGAACTAAATATAAAAGAAAAAAAATCTTTAAATTTCAGGTTTGTTTGTTCTACTTCCGCATATTTAAAAGTAGTTTTGCTTTTACTGCTTACTTATTTCTGTAATAATCTTAACGCATTCAATTTTTTTTAAAAATCATAGGAGAAGCTTATTTAATCATTCACACAACTTAAACTAATGATATATTCCCCTTTTGACCAGCTACTTCAAAATGAATGTATATAATCAATTACATTACGGTAATTGCCCTTGGAGCAGGAATCACACCAAAATAACACAAACCTGTATTCACAGGTTTAGCTCCACTGACCTAAGAGCAACTATTCACCCGCTCTGTCTTCTGATCTTTTTTTTTTTTTTTTTTTTGTCTTCCCTTAATGCAAAACAAAACACAATGGTTATCCATCAAAATCACAGCCAACAAACGAGTTTATTTTTATTACAGGAGAAAGCTCAATGATTATAAAGTAATCACATTAGTCCCGTGAAAACTATTGTCTTTTCTCAAGAATTGATTCTGGTTAAACAATACCTGTACGTGTTCCTAACTCTTTTTGACATTCACTTGCACCGAGATTTACTCAAGTGAATCATTCATGTTTTTTATCAAAGGTGTCATGAACTTGCCGAACAATCTGTGAAAGGTTAATTTACAAAAAGCATAATGTAATTATTTATTCGATGGGGAATTTTGCTTTAAATCGGAATTTTCATAATTAATCAAAGAACATTCTATGGTTGCTAGATTTTTTTTTTTTTTTTTTTTTTTTTTACTTACTTAAAATTTACCATTTAC
Source organism: Maratus speculifer (assembly GCA_964019185.1). Lineage (NCBI taxonomy): Eukaryota > Metazoa > Arthropoda > Arachnida > Araneae > Salticidae > Maratus > Maratus speculifer. Next base: position 135,935,873 of record OZ025291.1, read on the forward strand.
CAAAGGCCAAAGGAAAATTTTGATGAGCTTTTTTTAGTATAATGATAATAAATAAATATATAAATAAGACTCCCTCAAATCCGTAACTCTTAAAATCAACAAGTGTCTAAAATCATCACATAATTTACAGAAAAAAAAAAAAAAAATTAAAACATTCAAGTCAGATGTAGGGACAAATTTGATTTTTATAATTTTATATCATTTTCACACATACTTTAATTTGTAATTTTCGTTAATATTACAAAATTCATATGATTTAATGAAGGAAGAAGAAATTTATTTCGAAAAAAATTCAAGCTATTACTGATATTACTGGTAATCACAATATTTTTATCAAATATATTTATGTATTAATCAAACATTTTTGGTTATTAAGTCTGGCTAAACATGAAATAAAACTTCCTTATTTTATGATTTTGATGTGAATTAGTAATGTATTTTTATAAGGCAAGTTTCATAGGAAAAATACATCTCATCTTTATAATAAATATTTAATTACACATTATTGATTATTTACTTAACTATGCAACTTAACCTTTGCTTTTAATATTTTAATTATTTTAAAAATTACCTGAATTTTTATTATTTTAGTTTTATAGTTATTTTAATATTTTATTCCCGGGTGCAGAATCGGAGCAACGCTGTAACGTACGTCGCAGACTCTTATGAAGGTCTGCAGACTATTTTTCAACTGTTAAAAATTTAGCAAAAATTAAAAAAATTCGGTCCTAAATCCAAAAATTCGGACATAAAATGTATTGCGAATTTCGACAAATGGTCTTCGAAAAGAAATCAATTTCGTCATAGATTGCGGGAAACACGTGAATTGTCAAAGGAACTCAGAAAAAAACGAATTTCGCCCAAAGATCGCGAAAAAACGAATAATTTCTTTAAAAAAAAAATCACGAAAAAATGATTTTTCGTCAAAAAAAATCACGGAAAAACGGCAAATTTTCTCAAAAAATTGCGAAAAAACGGTGAGTTTCTTCAAAAAATCGCGAAAAAACGGCAAATTTCTTCAAAAAAATTTGCAAAACAAAGACAAATTTCTCCAAAAAATCGCAAAAAACGGCAAATTTCTTCAAAAGATCACGAAAAAAGGGCAGTTTTCGCCAAAAAATCTCGATAAAAAGGCAAATTTCCTCAAAAATTTGCGAAAAACCAGCAAATTTGCTCAAAAATGCGATAATTTTTTCAAAAGAGCGAAAAACGGCAGTTTTCGTTAAAAAACACGAAAAAAACGGCAAATTTCTTCAAACAATTGCGAAAAACGGTATTTTTTCAAAAGATCGTGACAAAACGGCAAGTTTCGTTAAAAAATCGCGAAAAAACGGCAAATTTCCTCAAAAGATCGCGGCAAAATGGTAAACTTCTGCAAGAGATCGCGACAAAACGGTAGTTTTCGTAAAAAAAAAACGCGACTAAACGGCAAATTTTGTCAAAAAAAACGCGAAAAACCCGCAAATTTTCTCAAAGGAAAGCCCCCTCCCCCTTTCGGACAATGCATGAGGTGTTAAAAATTCTGAGAACAACGGCAACTAACCTTTAAAAGTACTTTCCTTTTATGTCTATCACAAATATTTGGGAGGTTTGAGTGTATATAATGTAATGCGAAAGATTGGTCTGCAGACTGTTTTAAGTTTTTACTTGTGCTGTAGACTGCAGAAAAAAACTATCCTGCTGGGTTTTATTATATTATAAGCATTCGTTACAGCTTCGATTTCATTGTCAGTTACGTCTAATTATTGTTTTAAAAATGTAAACAAAGCAATCATCAGAAATCCGCAAAATTCCAAAATTCGCACAACCTCTGCTATCAAGCTGTGCGGATTTGAGGAAGTCTACTGTATTACCGGAAAAAAGCACGTTTAAAGATTAGAAAAGAGCACAGAAGTTCAGCTTTATTTTATCACTTGTAAAACCGAAACTGTTCATATTATTCGCTGTTTATCAACGTACATTAAAATTAGCGTACGGAACAAAAAATAGTTTCCCTTATAACAGCAATCACGTCAAAAGATAAAAGAATCTCTGTATGCGTCAAAAAAAAAAAAAAAAAAAAAAACAATTGATATAAGTTAAATATACGTCTGATAGAAAAGAATCGAAGTAAGTAATAATGAAAAAAAATATTTTTACTCTGAGTTTTATTATTATCAATGGCTATAAAGAGAAAACTGCGCCCGGGACCAAATTTCAATTTGCCCGCACCCCTCTTCTCTTTGTGACAGGTTTTACAAAATTGAAAAATGTGGAAACACAAATAAATTCTATTGAATACATATTTAGTGTTTACTTTAGACCTTTAAAAGGTTTAAATGTATGTAACAACGAAATAATATAAGATAAAATTTCATTTATATTCTGGCCAAGGGTATCTGGAAAACAAATTTAGAATAAATCTACAGTAAAGTATAATAGCTTGTAACCCCTTTTGGATTCCTAGAAAGAAATCACACGCTATTTTGAAAATGTATGTTTTTGTCACAAAAAGAAACTTCCAAATTTGTACATATATATTTTTTTTACAAGAAAAGAAGAAACAAACGAGGATTGTAATATAAATTTGATGCCCCATCACTTTCCGCGCCCTGGTTGACTCCCCCTTTATCCCCCCACTTCATACGACCCTCTTATTTTTATTATTATTATTGTTGCTGTTGTTATTATTATTATTAGTAGTAGTAGTAGTAATAGTAGTAGTAGTATTATAAATCGAAGAACAAATTCTCTTGTTATGCGAGAGAAATTTATAACATTTGCTTAAATTTACAGAAATTTATCAAAATAAATTTTATCAATTCCTTACGCCTTGTAAAAGGTGGAGAGACAAAATAAGTGTCGCATAGAAATAAACAAATGAAATAAAATAGATTTATTATCGAGAAAAGAATGTTTAAAGATAAGAATAGAGTACTGAAATTGAACTTCATTTTATCACTTGCAAAATCGAAGCTGTTCCTATTATTCTCTGTTTACCTAACTACTTAAAAACGAATATACATAGCAAAGAATAGTTTCCCTTAGAACAGCAATCGCATCAAAATCTAAATAAACACAAACCTGTACACGGAAAAAAAAATCGGTGTGAGGTAAATATACGATTGATAAGACGAGTCAAAGTAAATAATTACGATTTTTTAATTAATCGAAGCACAAATTCTTCTTTTGTACGAAAAAATTACCGGATTTACTTAAAAATTTCAAAAAATTTTCAAAAGAAATTTTACCAATTCCTTATTTCTTGAAACAGATGAAGAAACAAGATAAGTATTCTATAGAAATAAAAAATAGTTAAAGCATAGAAAAGTGCACTTAAATTTATTTTTCAATTTAATTCAATCGTTTAAAGAACTGGTGGAACTGTTTACATTTCGCTGTTTATTTAGCTTCTTTAAAACAAGCCTACCTAACGAAATCACATTAAGCTGCTTTTAAAACAACAATCATATCATAAGAATACTTATCGGAACGAAAGTAAATAAAACAGTTGGTATAAGATAAATAAACGACTAACAGAAAAGTTCTGCAAATTAGTATATTCTGGATTAGATAGAGAAAGTTCACTGGGAATTTCAAAATTAGACCAAGAAATAATGAAAAAATTCTTACAATTATCATTCTTTCCCTTAAAAAAAAAAAAAATAATAATAATAATAAGGAAATAGAATAAATGTTCAATTGAAATAATGACTGATTATAAATTAGAAAATTTCAATATAAGCGTTTTTAAAATAAAAATTAAATTATGTATTAAGAATAAATCGCTCTTGATTATAATTTCATTAAAGCATCATGAACTCTTTTAATGAAATAATAATAAAAAAAAATTTAAACAATCTTTATTTAACGTAAATATTTATTCCACCTTTTTTTTTTTTTTTTTTTTTTTTTTTTTTTTTTTTTTTTTTTTTTAAAGGAAGAAGAAAAAATTTCTAAAATAATGAAAAATTTAAGCAAATTTAACAACTTTTTTTCTGAAAGAAAGGTTAAAGCTGTTCTTAAATCAAAAAGCGCAACTTTATGACGCAAGTTTTAATTTATTTTCGCTCGGAAATGCATGAAACTAACAGGTGTTTGTTGTTCAGAAACTATATCGAATCACACTCAGTTCCCCGTTTTTTTTGTAAACACAATAGATTTTTCAAAAAATAGTGTCAAACTGGGCGTTTTGAACTGACTTTCCGTAGGAGAGAAGAAAAATCAGTCCAAACTGTGGTAAAAATCGCATTGTCACGTGAACAAAAAAACTTATAACTCAATAGTTAATTTGTTAATCAAAAAATGGAAAACTGAGTTCGATTCCACATCGCTTCCATGGTCAGGCTTTGCAATTTTATATCTTTCCGTTGAAAAATGAATTTGTAAATGTGCCAAAACGTTTCCCGCTTGTTGAGCAAAGCAGTTGAGAACAGACTTAATATACTTCCAAAATAAGACATATAAATAAGAATAAGTGTATATTAAATGGAAAAATGCTGATTTGACCCTCTGCTTTTAAAAATTAATCAAAAATTCTTCATTGTTATGAGACAGAAAATTTTAAATTTACTTAAAATTTTCTTTTTTCTAGGAGAATTTAACCTGTTTCTATAATGAATAAAAATAAAAATAAAAATAAAATATTTAATCTATATAATTACTTTTTAAGATTACAAAATTTAAATGTATTCGGTTAAAAAAAAAGAAAAGAAAAAGAAAGAAACAATGCTTTTTTCTGATATTGGTGAATCATTGATGTTTTCATTAAAGATTTTATAAACTTAGTAAACATTCACTAAAAAATCCATAATTAAAAAATGTATGGTCGAGCGATGAGGTGGCTGTGGAAGTTTTAACTGCTTCCATTCGATTTATATATTATATTTTCTTTATTTTTTTTTCTGTTTGTCACTACAATTTTAAACGTCTAGATTCTAGAATATTTTTATCTGGTTGAATTTGATAGAAAAAATGAAGAAAGAATTTGTTTTTATTTATTTTTGTGCATATGATAAATATCCGATATTGGTATATACACTTTAATTTTTTGGTTTTTTTTATCTTTATTACTTTTTAAGAAATGATGACAAATTTAATTTATTATTTCATGAAATAAAAGCGAATTATCATTTCCATTTACTTTAGTTAGCTAACGTATGATAATTTCGACATCTTATCAGGCTCAAAAAGAAATTGTAGTTATTTTCTTGTCAGTAACAATAAGTACGTTTCAGATATTTCGAGAGTAAACGAATATTATACAACTAATTTAATGCTTAATTAATTTGAATTAAAAGATAATTAGCATAAATTGGTATACAATAATGCATTAGTAATTTTATAAAATGCATACTTGGGAAAATTCTTTACACTCAGGGCCGAAATTCGAAACTATAACCTTTTTTGCACTTGGAATAAAATATTGATTCATTAAAACCTTAAAAATGAAATCGAAAGGAACCGAAAAAAAATTCCGCTTTATATAAGATCCTTATTATATATCATACTTAGATTCTTCTATGCTTTGACATACGCAGAAAGAACGATTTTAACAAAAGTCCTTCCGGCAATGCCGGGAGGAAGAGGTAGCTTTCATATACTTATACATTTGTTTATTTATTTTAAAGTAAATGACATTGTTCAAAAATACTAAGCTCAAATTAGTGGAAATAATCTTATAAAATTAGTGATTTTATAAGATTGAATACTAGTTTTCGTCAAGACTGAATATTAATAGGAATTTTTAGAAATTAGTCATCTTTTATTCAACCTGGTTTTATTTTAAACGATTTAGAGAGTCACCAAATTCCACGATATCATAAAGTGTATGCCGTTTTAAAGCAACATGATGAATCGTTCAGATCAGACCGTTTCAAAATGTCAGCCATTAGCAAAATTCAAAGTGCTATAATTCAATCATTTTTTTAAGATATAGACAAAACAAAAAGTGTTTTGGAATCATTGTTTTAAGTTTTAATACGTAAAAGAAAAATATTTTTCAACTTTTAATTTTTTCGCATTTAATTTTAAATTTTAAAACTTTTTAAAAATTTAAAATGGCCACCATTTTGAAACAAAATAGTGGATGATGTTGGCCAACGAACTCGGTCGAGACATTTGTATGTACTATGTACATACCAAGTTCCATTGAAATCGGTTCATAAATACGGGTGTTATCACGTGACAAAATCAGATCGTTTGAAAATGTCAGCCATAAGAAAAATTCAAAGTGCTATAACTCAATCATTTTGTAAGATATAGACAAAATAAAAAGTGTTCTGGAATCGTTGTTTTAAGTTCTAACACGTAAAAGAAAAATATTTTTCAAATTTTGATTTTTTCGCATTTAATTTTAAATGTTAATTTTTTTTTAAACTTTAAAATGGCCACCATTTTGAAACAAAATGGCGGATGATGCTGGCCAAGGAACTCGGTCGAGACATTTGTATGTACTATGTACATACCAAGTTTCATTGAAATCGGTTCATAAATGCGCGTGTTATTACGTGACAAAAATCAGATCGTTTCAAAATGTCAGCCATAAGAAAAATTCAAAGTGCTATAACTCAATCATTTTTTAAGATATAGACAAAATAAAAAATGTTCTGGAATCTTTGTTTTAAGTTCTAACACGTAAAAGAAAAATATTTTTAAACTTTTAATTTTTTCGCATATAATTTTAAATTTTAAATTTTTTAAAAAATTTAAAATGGCTGACATTTTGAAACAAAATGGCGGATGATGCTGGCCAACGAACTCGGTCGAGACATTTGTATGTACTATGTACATACCAAGTTTCATTCAAATCGGTTCATAAATACGTTAGTTATCGCATGACAAAAATCAGATATATATATATATATATATATATATAATGTCAACATTTGAACGGAGGGTGGTTTTGGGGTCTGGGGGTCATGATCGGTGAAAATATACCAAAATTTTCCGGAAGTGCTTTCCTCCGGACGGCTGCAATAGGTAGCTTTTTACTTTTTGTAATGAAAGCTACCTAATACCGTGCTAAACATTGTAAGAAAAAAAATCTTTATTTGGCACCCTTTTCATCCTTCTAGTTTCGGGCTCTTAAAATATAACATTATTAATTTTTTGGTAATTTTGAACCTCCACCCCCTTCTTCCGATATCATACGTTATCATCCCTCGAGCACCCCTCCCCCTCCTCCCCGGTAATGATATCGTTACCAAATGGTAATTTTTTTTTTTATTTCTAGAATTTACTTTTCTTGTTCGAAGTGATATACAAAACTGGTCACATTTACTTTTTGCATACTTTTATGATTCAAATGAACAATAAAATATTACTTTGCATATGAAAAACCTTGAATTAAATAATTAAATTAAGAAATAGTTACTTCTTAAAAGTCTTTCATAATAGCTTTTTGTTACATAATGCATTCAACAGCCCTATTCCAGTTTCCCCGAACGGAGGAAGATGGAGGGCAGATAGAAATTCTTATCAACAAAACAAGTGGACAACATTCCTTCTCTTACTCTTTTATTATAAGTAAACACAAGCTTCATTTCAAACATACTTCATATATGGTTTCTCGAGCCATGATTATATATGCATACACATATGAAGAAGAATAGGAATGTCAAACGTTGGTCAAATCTTCCTTATTTTAGAATTAAATCATTTTATAATAATTTTGTGATTTTAATAATAACTTTGTATTTTCATAAAAATAAATAACTAGCTTTAAAAAAAAAAAGAACCATGCTATTTTGTACTAAAGATTATGTTACAACAAATAAAAAGAGAAAATTTTGATTGGTTCAAAAATGATATCGATATCTAAAGATAGACCCTTTCCCTATAGAGATATCATGCGATATCCTATACCAGACACCTCCCCCCTCTCCTAAAATGATAACGTTATATTTGCTCAGCTCCTTTTGGCCCGATTCATATTTAACATTTCCTTTTCACAATCCAGCACACGAGTATATGTAAGGAACAGAAATCATTGTAATTCAAATATAACAGAAAGTATTAGAGGGAAAATGTTGCTTTTTTGTAATACTTTGAATTTTTAAAATTAGTCAAATCAAAGTCTATTTTTATATAAGAGACATTTCTTAATTTATTTAAATTTTTCTCACCGCCGAATGAAATAACCCCATTCCTTAAATAATTAAAAGAAAAAAGATATTTAATCTAAATAAAATCTGTTTTCAATTTTAAAATAAAAAGAAACAATATGCAGCATTGCCGATGTCGAGTGAAAACTTCTACATTTAATTTAGAATTTTCTCTTTAATTTTTTATTGTTTATTAAAAAATCTTTTGGAGACAAAAACAAATTTTTTTTGTGGAGTTTCCAATAAAAAATACAATAAAGAAAAATTGCAAAATTTCAGCATAAAGAAAAATCTTTCATTCAATATTTGTTTAATTTAAATACTACAGTTTGGTTACTATAATGAGCAGAATGTATACAATACATAATAATTTCCCGAATTTTATGCAACAAAGTGAAATGCAGTGACGAAAATAATATATATATCTATATTTCTACTTTGGTTCTGAAAATTTCAATCATACTCCACATAATTTATTTTTTCCTTGTTTTAATTTGGTAAAATATATTACATATAATGGTTTTTTATATGTTACATATATATTTTGCGTCTCGGAAAATTTTGCATTTGATACAAGATTTGATAGCTTTCTCTTTATATATATATATATATATATATATATATATATATATATATATATATATACTTTTTTTTTTTTTTTTTTTTTTTTTTTTGACGTATTTCAGCAATAAGTGGTCATACTGGACTAGAGGTAGAAACCAAGGTCATTTTCCAAGTAGTGCTACATTTATTTCTTTACAATACACGACCATTTATGAATAGCTGTCAAAAAATGTAGTAATAATAAGAGTATTAAAAATCACGGAAACTGAATCTATAAAGCCATTTTGATGAAATGTAACTGTGGGATATAGAGAACAGAAATATAATTAAAAAGATATATACGTATTCGACTTAAATTTATTTATTTTGTGGGAGAAAAAAAGGTTAAAAAATACCCTCTGAAATGAAACAGAGAAAAAAATAATTAAAAATAATGGCTGAAAATTCTAAGGCACGTATAAGGTTGAAATTTTTTGTGAAGTTTGCTCGAAGTATCGCCTGATGCAACGAAGTATCTCCTGAGATTCAGAATTTTAAATTTCTAAGAATTAGCATATTTAATAATTACAAACCACAATTAAAAGAGTGAAAAGCATTCATAGTTCAATTAAAGAAAATAAAATTAATTCAAATAAAATCGAGTTCACGATATAATAAAATCATACTTATTTAAGATTCATTTGAGGGTGTTTTTAAATCGAAAAGTGCAACTTTGTGACATATGCTTTATTTTTGTTCGGAAATGCATGAAAGTAGCACGTTGTTTTTCAGAAACTGTTTAATTGCACTCAATTTTCTGTTTTTTAAGAAACACAATAGATTTTTCATAACAAGTCTTCAAAGTTGACGTTTTTGAGCACATTTCCCGACGAAAGCAGAAAAACCGATCGAAAACTAGGAGAAAAACAGATGAGCACGTGATCGAAATAACTTAGAACTGGATAGATAATTTAATTATCATAAAATGGAAAACTAAGTTCGATTCAAAATCACTTCCATAGTCAGGCATTCCAATTTTATATCTTTCTGTTAAAAAATGAATTTGTAAATGTGTCAAAACGTTTTGCGTTTGTTGAGCAGAGCAGTTGAGAACACCCCAATGCTGGTAGATCATCTAGTGAATATATAAAAGAAACGCGTAAAAATACAGACAATATCTTGTGGCCTTGAAACAAAACTCGTCAAGATTGCCTCTAAATGAATGATCCGATTTAAAAAGACATACACGTCAAATTAGCTTCAAAACGCAGTAGACTAAAATTACAGGAAATTCACCGATCTGAAAAAGCCATGCTAATTAGACATGGATTCCGAAATGAGATAGCTGTCAGCGGTTATTGCCTCCTGAACGGCATAAAGAAAAACATTCATGTGAAAATGGGACGGGCAAGTTTGAAAAAAGCGAATATGAAGAAAAATGAATTTGTTGTTTTAGAGGCTAGAAAATATACTGCTTTTCTCATGTATTTATTGCTTTGGTATTCATAGAGTTGAGCGAAGGGCCTCGCATAAAAATAGGTCATTCATATTCTGTGAATGACTAAAGAGTCAAGTTGAAACATCAAGAAAGCTTTACGACCCCAGACTAAGCACAGAAAAAGACCCGGATGATAATGTAAAATCTATGGGAGCGCTCTTTTCAAATATCTCACTCAAATGTTGTTTTATGATTTTTTTTTTTTCTTTTTTTGCATAGGATAGCTGAGGCCGAGCCACAACCGGCCTAGTTTTCCTAGATTTTACTTTTTCAATTTTGGTTTCAGATTAAAAAAAAAGAAAAAAAAATCACTTTACATTTTAAAACCGTTTTAAACCGGTCTTAAAATTGAAACTATCATAATATAAAAAATATGTAAGCAAAATCGAAAAAGTAAAAACTAGGCCGGTTGTAGATCGTCCTCGGCTATCTTATGTAAAAAAAAAAAAAAAAAAAAAAAAAAAAAAAAAAAAAATCATATAAAAATATTAAAATTTGAGCGAGACATTTGAAAAGAACGCTCCCATAAACTTTACATTATCATCCGGGTCTTTTTCCGTGACTAGTGTTGCGCCTTAATTGTACAATTTAACCCTCTCGTCACCCTGAGTCTCATATGAGGCTCCTACTTCGAATCGCAATATTTGAAAGAAAAAAAAAAGATTTTTTTTTTCTTTTTCGTTTACAAATTCCATTAAATCTTTTAGAATACATAAGAGGCATCTAAATAATTGCATCAATCGTACTTAGGGGCCGGGCCGTCCATAAATGATGTCACGCATTTTTTCCATATTTTTGACTCCCCTCCCCCCCCCCTTTGTCACAAAGTGTCACACTTCACTTTACCCCTCCTTCTCCCCTTTGTCACATGTCACGCTATATGATGTAAACATATACTTGCAGTTCAGGAACAAAGCACTACGTTTTAGATAACATTTCAAATTTTATTTTTAATCGATGTTTTTAAAAATCGCGAAAAAAGCAACATAGCAGCGCCACCCGTTGATCGATATACACCCAAAACTAACAAGATCTAGTTTATATCAAAATCTAACAGAATCTAAAGTTCTGTAAAATTCTGTGCCTTAGTTCTTGAGATAGAGCTCCCACAATATTTATGTCACATACGGACAAACAGACAGACAGACTGACAGACTAATAGACAGACATTTTGTATAAACATGTTTTTTGCAACCTCTGACCCCTAAAGCGTGTAAATCCGTTGAAAACCAGAATTCGTAAATTTTCACGAATCCAATAATTTCTTCTTGTAAAAATAGAAGTAAAAAAAAGTGAGAGAAAAGAATTAAAAATTTACGAACGAAACGTTTTGTTTGACATATAAAGTCTACGTCAAAACTTTTTTTAAATATACATTTCATTTTTAATGTTTTTAAAAAGGACTACATATCCCAGTTCGTCGAGTTGGATAAAAAGAAACACTGCTTAAAAAAAAAGTTAAGTTTTTCCTTTTTTTGCGGCGCCAAAAAGGCGAACTTCGCCAAGGAAACATTTCCAGTAGTAAAAGATTAACGAGCACGGTTTATTAAAAAGACGAATCTCCTATATTGCAGTAGTTTTAAGAATTATTAATATACGAAGTGTAATAATAAAAGTATCGGTTAAAACTCAATATTTGATGCATATTTCTATCATTTCCAACGCTATTTTTAAACGCGGGATTTCTATTTTATTCTTTGAAGAACTGGAAAAGATTGCATAAAATTAGAATATGTTAATTAGATTTGAAAAGGTGGTAGTGCTTTTAGACGAATTTACGAATTTTATGGTTTATGCATTTATTATTATTATTAAAATAGATATTTTATGAGCTCATTTTTGTTATTTATTCCTTTCTGAGAAATAAAGTACACCAAAACGATTATTTTCCCACTTTTCTTTGGAACCTATTTTATTCATTAAATCCCACTTGGACGGCTACAACGAAATCTTGGAAAAGGCAAGATTTTGGAATAGATTATACAGAAATCTAATCATACAAAATCATTAAGTATTCAAAAAAAAAAAAAAAAAAAAAAAAAAAAAAAATTAGACCAACATTTATCAAAAATATAATTAAAATAGTTATAATAATTATAACTTTTTTTTTTCATCAGAAAGCAAATTTTAAACATATGAGAATAAAAAGAGAAAAATATAACTAAAAATTATTTTTAACGAGCACTTTATGTCATGATATCATAAATCATATGTTCATCATATATGTATGAAAAAAAAAAATCCTCTATTATTATCATTATTAGTTAAAACATTTGGAGAAAAAAGTTGGGTAAACATACAAAAGAAAAAAGAAAAACAGGAGAGTAAAATCGGATAAAATTCTGCAGATAAATACACAAACTTCCGAACTGCGGGCAATTAGTTGCAGTCTAGTGGTTCGCGCGCTTTTTTTTCCGAGCTCTCAGAAAACAAACTTCAGAAGATTTCCGACATTCATCTGAGTCGTAAAATGGCCCAGGATTTATGACCATTACGATTCTTCCTGATGTAGATAGGGACACATTTTGCGAGTGCGGCCGCTTCAATGGCGAAATTACAGTAGCCAATTAAAAGGCTAATGGCGTATTCTTCGAATTCAGCATATAAATACAAAATAAAATAACATTTCTTCATGATCTTATCAATGAACTGCACAGACAAATATCGACCGTGATCAATAATAACAAAAACATGAGAAAGGAAAAACGTAATTAAATAAATTATTCTTGAAATTGAATCCTCAATGGATAAGTTTATTGCAGAGGAACCTTTGTAATAGCGGTTCCCAAACTATGGGTCGCATAAACAGTCGAGGTTTGTCACAAAAACATATTTTGTATTTTATAAAACATATTTTGTATTTTACCTTAATTTCCATATGAAGAAATATACGAACAGAATATCCAGAAACTTCTAAATGAGCTTTGAATTCTTTGTTGGAGTTCAACACAACATACGCGTGAACAGGTTTTTTGTAACTTGGCTGTTTTTGAAAAACATGTATAGAAAAAACTGTGTGTTGAAAGTAAATTATAGTTGAACTTAACAAGTTTTTACCCTGATACAGATACTTTCATCAATAAACACCAGTGCCAGAAAGCGCACTGATTCAAAAATTATATTTTTAAAATAATTAAATGTATTTTAATTATCTTACTAGTTTGTGTATTGGGTTAATTATTATTCCACCTATGCACATTGGAATTACGAATTGTTGGTTTCATTGATAGTGTATATTTTTCATACGAAATTTGCATTTCACGTAGAATAGGATAGCCGATAGCTCATACAAGTTATACAGCAGATTTCATATTGATATACATCATTATATTAGGTGGGTCTCGAAAAATATTTTTTTCTTAAAGGTGGGTCGCGTACCAATGAAGTTTGGGAACCGCTGCTCTATAATTTGGATACTTACGATTCCAATAAAAAGTGTCCTATTTGATGCTTATAAAATTTTATGCTTAATTTCAATAGTCTATATTCTCTATTAATCACAAGCCTGTGAGAATGATATAAACAGGGATCTAGTGGAGGATATACGGGGATATACGTCGTATACCTTATGGATTTTTTAAAGCAGTACCGTATACTCTCTGTTTCTCCAGAAAGCTATAATACTATATACACTCTAAGGTGTAACCCTCTGCCTTAAGCGTATACCCTCTGCTTATAGCGCATATCCTCTGTTATTTTTGCGATTACCTCCTGGATATAAATCAGGCATTTGTTACCACTTTAATTTTTATCACTTATTTATCAATTTCTTATCTCTATTTTTCCGGTCACTTTTTTGTCACTGTCTCTTTTTTTTCCGGTCATATTTTTTTGTGTAACTTTCTTTCGCTTTTGTTTTTTTACGTCATTTTTTTCCTGTCACTGATTTTCCTAGATTCAGGTGAGTAAACGAACAATCAACTGCAAACAAGCTGAATTGACAAATATTTTATACGTTAAAATTATATCTATTTTTGACTTTATTGTAGAAATTAATTAACAAGTATGTTCTTTTTGTATTGTTCACAGTTTCATTTGTTTAAACTTTAAAGTTGATTTGAAATATAGATTCTTTAAAAATTTGATATAATTGGCGCTTCTAATATTGTTCGCATTTATATTCCTATTAAGGGGCCATTCACAAATGATGCCATGCTTAAAGGGGGGCTGGGAGAAGGGGTTCAAGAAATTGTGGCCGTTTGTGACAAGAGGGTGGGAGAAAGTAAGAAGAAATGTGACATCAAAAATTTTGGTTAAAATAAAAGTTTTAAAATTCAGTAGATTAAATTATGAAGTATGAAGTTATTTTAAAATTAAAATATTTTGTGTTCATAAAGATAAAATTTAAAGTCAAATTAATGTTAAGGGTGTTTTTAAATCAAAAAAGGCAACTTTGTGACACATGCATTAATTTATTTTTGTTCGGAAATGCGTGAAAATAGCAGGTGTTGTTATTCAGGAACTGTCTAATTGCACTCATTCTTTTGTTTTTTAAAAAACACAATAGATTTTTCATAACAAGCCTTCAAAGTTGACACTTTTGAGCATATTTCCCGACGAAAGCAGAAAAACCGGTCGAAAAGGAGGAGAAAAACGGGTGATTGCGTCATCGAAATAGCTTATAACTCGATAAGTAATTTAATTATCATAAAATAAAAAATTAGTTCAATTCGAAATCGCTTTCATAGTCAGGCATTAAAATTTTATAACTTTCTGTTAAAAAATAAATTTGTAAATGTGTCAAAACGTTTTTCGCTTGTTGAGCGGATCAGTTAAGAACACCCTTAAATTCTATTTTAAATTCTAAAATACTACTGTTTTTAATTGCTCTTTCATATTAAAATTTTATTACCATTCTACATTAATTATCATTATTATTATTGTAAACATTTTGTTGTAAACCATATTTCATACAAAACATGAATCATTTATCTTGTTCAGCTCACAAACACATAGTTAAAGTTTAAAAATAAAAATTTGAGAAGTGATCTAAAATGTAGTGCTTTGTATCCGAATTGCAAGAATATGTTTATGCAATATAGTGTGACATGTGATAAGAGAGGGGAGGGGGGGGGGGTAAAGTGAAGTGTGACACTTTGTGACAAAGGGGAGGAGGGGCGTCAAAAATATGGAAAAAATCACGTGACATCATTTATGGATGGCCTCTAATATGTATTTAGACCTTTTTATGGAAAGAAAAAGAAAAAGAAAAAAAAGAAGATAAAATTCGATACTTCTATAATCCTTTTCTACTTCTAAATATCGTATTCAAAAAGAGCTTGGGAGTTTCTTTCGATTTTTTTTTTAATTAAAATAATATTTTAAGTATAATTAAAATTACATGATAAGAAGAAACCTACCATTATAAAAATAAAATTATAATAGGATTTCGCTAAATTTGCTTAGGTATGTTTGTTTTAAGGCTGTTCACAACTACTCTGCTCAATGTTCGCAAAAAGTTTTGACGCATTTACAAATTCATTTTTAAATGGAATGCTATAAAATTGGAATGCCTGACTATGGAAGTGATTTGGAATCGAACTGTGTTTTCTGTTTTTTTTATACATGTGTATATATATATAAATAAATTACGAATTCAGTTATAAGCGATTTTGATCACGTAACAAACACGTTTTCACAACTTTTAGAGTGATTAATCTTCTTTCGCGAGGAAATTCGGTTCAAACACTCATTTTGACAGTATTTTCTAAAAAATGTATTTTGTTTGTCTCTATTTTGTTTGCAGTGATAAAAAACGGAAAAAAATAAGTTTGATTACAGAGTTTCTGAACCTGCCAGTCTCATGAATTTCCGAACAAAAATGAACTAAAACTTATGTCATAAAGTTGCCCTTTTGGATTTTAGAACCCCTTAATATTAAAAACAAAGTAGCAACTGCAATATTTATTTATATTTTAATATTTTTCTATGAAACGATTTTTTGCAATCTTTTGATTTTGTGCTGTAACTAATTTTCTTTAAAACATTAGTGAATTTGAAACATTTTACGAAAATCGAAAATTCCAGAATGATACAAACTTTATTTCGGTTACTAAAAGAAAACCTGGTATGTAGGGGGGGAAACATTCGGTTCACCCCTTGGGGCACTCCTGTAGCGTTTTTATCTGGAAAGCAAAACTGACTGTTTTTTTCCATACCCCACCCCTTTGCGGAAACGGGGACTGTGCTATGCCACGTGACACGATGCGCCCCATATGCCATACTGCACCCCTCAGGGGTCACTTCCGGACATTCTATCTTTCCTTGAGCTCCCGCACCCTCTATCCTACTTTTTTTTCTTTAAAAGAATACAGTCAGTCACAGCTTCTGAATTACGGGTTATTTTTACTATTTTCGCCCTCTTTTTTTGTGCAGCTTTTTCTTTTTTTCAGAAGATGAGCAGCGATATTTGTCAATCAGAAGATCTTCGAGGAATCAGATTTTAAGACCAATATAATTTACGGTTGTTTCAGAACCCCCCACAGTTTTGCAGTGACATAATAAGACAGATGTTATAAGTAACGAATTCTTTGAATTAAGAGGCTACTTCATTCAAATAAAAAGACCCCGTTCGCTGATATTAATCCTATGGAAGAAATTTATAAAGATATATCGGTTAAATTTCAATATTTTTAAATGATATATATGTATATATATATATATATATATATATATATATATATATATATATATATATATTTGCATTGGACAACAGAGATCGATTTGTATGCAGGCCATTTTTTACTTTTTTGATTTTGTTTACAAATATTTTTTACGAGGACGCTTTCATTTTCGGAACCAGTTTAGAAACCGAAAGCAGTCTCATAAAAATTATCTGCAAGCAAAATAGGTAAAGTAAAATACGGCCTCCATTCAGATTAATCTCAGCTATTCAATGCAAATATAAATAAATAAATAAATAAAATCATTTAAAAATATTGAAATGCAACGGAAGTATTTTTTTAAATTTCTTCCATAGGATTAACATTAGCAAAAGGGTCTTTTTATTTGACTGAAGTAGCCCTTTAATCGAGACCATCAATAAGAATAAGAAGTTTAGAAGGACTTTCTAAAAAGTTGATCCCCCATTTTTCATTCTCTAACTCTCGTACAATCCCACTATTTTCTGTCACATTTAAAAAATCATTTTTATTTGTAAAGGCATACAATTCGCATGTTACATGGCATACAATACATTCAGATTGTAGTGCTTCTGAATTACGTTTTTTTTTTTTTTTTTTTTTTTTTTTTTACTACTGTCGCCCTCTTTTTTTTTTTTTTTTTTTTTTTTTTTGTGCAACTTTTTTTTTTATAGCGACATTTGTCATAGAGGTCTGCACGGGCCGCAATTTCCAGGCCCGGGCCCGGCCCGGCCCGTAGCAAGTTTATTTCGGCCCGGCCCGTTTAAATTTTTATATTTTAGGCCCGGCCCGGCCCGTACAGAAATCAGTGAAAACAGGCCCGGCCCGGCCCGTTTTGGCCCGTTACAGTTTCTACGATTTCTAAAAAAAATCAGATTTTTATCATATAATTAAGATTTCTTTAAAGAATACTGCATACATATCATTGGAATGATTTTACAGTATATTTTACAGGAAACACACATTAACAACATTAATGATTACTTAGATTCTTAGGCTTTCAACATTCGAATAAAGATTCATTAAAAATTTAATATGGCTTAGAATAAAAGAAAAAAGGAAGAAAGCTAAAAACATCGTTACTTTTGAAGATGTTTGATAAAAGAAGATTTATAAAAATATTTCTATATCATTTTATTAAAGGTTTTAAATCCAAATTCATTCTTAAATTCAAAGAAGCTCCTTTCTGATACATTTCTAAATTCACTTTTTTCTCAGAAATGCAATAAGATTAGCAGGTTATCTTTATTCAAAAACTATATAATCGAGTGGCGTTATCCATTTTTTGATACAAGCAATTGGAGAATACTACAAGCAAATAAATTACTGTCATAATTAGCGATTTGAATAGAATTTCCTGAAGCGATAGCATGGGAAGGGTGAAAAACCTGTAATCATTTGAGAAAGTATTACATCTCAACAAGGTCATACAAGTATTTTATTTACCAAAAATAAAAAACGCTATTCGATTCCAAATTCTTTCAATAGTTAAGCTTATCACTTTTATACTTTTACAATTTAAAATTAATCAGAAATGTGTCAAACTTTCGCATTATTGAGAAATTAATTTAAAAACCATCAAGAAGTATATATCCGAAGATAAAGATAACATAAGTTCTTTATCGCTGTTAATAATTTTACAAATCATGTTTTCTGCCCTACAGATCTTGAGAACAATTAAGGGTGTATTTCGATTCAAACTGCTTATTTTCCGATTTATTTTTGACTTCATTTTTGCTCTCATATGCATCAAAATGGCAAACTGTCTTATTTAGAAAGTACACAAGGTGCCGTAATTGTCAATTCTTTGATAAATGCAGAAAATATTGCAAAAAAAGCAATGAAAAACGGCATTTTGAACAGATTTTCCCCTAGCGGGAGATCTGTGAACGAAGAAAAAGGGTCATACTGAGAAGATAATTGTTTATAAATAAAATTCTAATGAATGGAGCGTAAAAATACATCACACGGCACCTTGTACGTCTCTCCAAAAATCCCCTCAGCAAGTTTCATGTTCGTACTTTTAAAAATGTGTCTGAAATTGTATCGGAAAATTTCGAGCTGTTGAAGGTGGAAAAGCGTTTTTTCGAATATATCCTTAAGTCTAGTTCCGGTACGGCCAGTCTATATGTAGAAAAATAATGCAAGCTTGATCTCTGATCGCCATGAGTCAGCTAAAAAAAAAATATTAAATCGAGTTGCACACAATGTAATTCTCCGATGCTGATCTCTACACTGTACATTTTTATATTGATGCTGTCAAGCTAGTATGGCTCGTGACGCACATTTATACTTATTCTCGTTAAAACCATTGAAATTAGCTCATATTTTATCGTTCCAGCCCAAATCTTCAGAACGGGCCGATAGGCCCGAAAATTTTCTTAATCGGCCCGGCCCGGCCCGTCTGGCCCGTTCAATTTTTTTGTCGGCCCGGCCCGTTTATGTTGTTTGTCGGCCTGGGCCCGTGCAGATCTCTAATTTGTCAATCAGAAGATCTTCGAAGAATCGGATTTTAAGCATCAATATAATTTACGGTTGCTTCAGAACCCCCCACAGTTTTGCGTTGACATAACAAGACAGATGTTATAGGTGATGAATTCTTTGAACTAATCGGGGCCATCAATAAAAGTAACAAGTTTAGAAGGACTTTCTAAAAAGTTGATCCCCCATTTTTACTTTCTTCTATCTTCAATAAAAGAAAATATTGTAATCGAAAATTTTTTTTCGACTTCTGGTTTTCGACGGATTTACATGTTTTAGAGGTCAGAGATTCCAAAAAACATGTTTTTACAAAATGTCTGTCTGTCCGTGTGCCTGTGTATGTGTCCGTATGTTGCTATTCTACCATCAAAAAGTGTATGAAGATATGCATAGAATGGAACCGAATTTTTTGTGAATGTTTTTGGCTGTGGCAAGCAGGTCCTCATACAGTTTTGAAATATTCCTACAATTTTGAAATATTTATTTTGTAAGGGGGCTCTCCAATAACAATTTTTGTGCCATTTTCAATATTTTACCGACTAAAAGTGTATGAAGTTATGCATCGAATCGAACCAATTTTCTTTTGTAAGTGTATCGCTATGGCTAGTTTATTCTCTAACTCTCATGTCATATAAAACCGCTGTTTTTGGATGCATTCACAAAATCATTTTTATTTGTAAAAGTATACAATTTGAATCTTTTGTTATACATGCAGATTGTAGTGATCAATGCCCAAACATATTTTTATTTGTCCAATTTCTCAAGGTTTTTTTTTTTTTTAATTTTTTATTGAGAATTTTATTATTTGAATAGAAATATATTTTACATTTCGGAAAAGGCATTTCCTTTAACCACTGTTGCCAAATTTTAAAGAAGCACAAATAATAATATTTCAAAGCATTTAATAATTAAAAAAATATATTTGCACTTGAATTTAAAAAGTCCTTCCAGCCAGTGCCGGGAGGAAGAGGTAGCTTTCATATTTCTTACTTTAAATAAATAAATAAAGTTATATTATTCACACATATGAAGCTCAAACTAGTGCAACCCGATTATAGCAGATTCAATACTAGTTTTAGTCAATACTGAATATGAATAAGAATTTCAAGAAATTAGTCAGATTTACACAAGATGGTTTTATTAAAGGATTTATATTTTGTCGCCGAATTATCATTATGATATCATAAAACGCCTGTCATTTTAAAACGACGTGATGGGTAAAACTAACCAATGACCTAGGTCGAGATCTTTGTAATTCCTGGGCAAATCCTCTTTCACATCGAAATCGGTTGATATATGCGATTGCAGTCGCAAACAAATAAGTTTTTAAAAATGTCATACACATTCGAAATTCCAACTGCTTATCTCAACTATTTTTTAAGATAAAGATGAAACAAAATATTCTCCAGAGTCCTTGTATAAAGATCAAATATTTAAAAAAAACTTTTTTCATTTTTTTATGTACATAATTATAAATTTAAAAGTTTTTTGACAAATTTAAATGACCACTGTTTTGAAACAAGATGGCGGATGAAGTTGGCCAACGAACTCGGTCGAGACATTGGTATGTACTTTGTTACACACAAAGTTATATCTAAATTGGCTCATAAATATGCGTATGACAATGAAAAAAAATAAGATCGTTTCAAAAATTTAGTCACACTAGAAATTCAAAGTGCTATAACTCAGACATTTTAAGGTACAGACGAAATAAAAAATGCTCTGAAATCTTTGTATCAAGATCAAACACACAAAAACAAAACTTTTTTCCAATTTCGAGTTTTTTGTACCTTTTTTAAAATTTATTTATTTATTTAAATTTTAAATGACCGCCATTTTCGAACAAGATAGCGGATGAAGTTGGCCAATAAACTCGGTCAAGACGTTGGTATAGGTATGTACTCTATACACGCCAAGTTACATCCAAATCGGTTCACAAATACGCTTGTTATCACGAGACAGAATCAGTTCTTTTCAAAATGTCCGCCACACTAGAAATTCAAAGAGCTATAACTCAGCCATTTTTTAAAGATATAAACGAAACAAAAAATGCTCTGGAGTCTTTGTATCAAAGTCAAACACATAAGAAAGAAATCTTTTCCAATATCGAAATTTTTGTACTTTATTTTAAATTAAAAATGTAAAGTAAAATTTAAATGGCGCCCATTTGGAAACAAGAAGGTGGACGAAGTTGGCCAACGAACTCAGTGAAAACATTTGTTTGTAAGACGTATAAACGAAATTATATCCAAATCAGTTCATAAATATGTGTATTATTGCGGGACAAAAATCAGATCGTTTCAAAATGCCACACTAGAAATTCAAAGTGCTACAACTCAATCATTTTTAAAAATATAGACAAACAAAGATGCTCCGAATTCTTTGTATCAAGGTCAAACACCTAAAGAAAAAATCTTTTGCCATTTTCTATATATATTTTTTTTGTATTTAATTTTAAATTTATAATTATATATATATATGTAATTAAATAAGCCATTTTGAAACAAGATGGCGAATGAAGTTGGTCAATGAACTCAACTGAGACGTCGCGTCGGTATGTACTATATACAAACCAAGTTACCAAATGAACCAAATTGGTTCATATGAACCATATGAACCAAATTGGTTCATAAATACGTGTATTACCACTTGACAAATATCAGATCATTTCAAAATGTCAGCCACACTTGGAATTCAAAGCGCTATAACTCAATTTTTTCAAAAAGATGTAGACGAAACAAAAAAATGCTCTGGAATCTTTGTAACGAAGCCAAAATCATAAAAGAAAAACATTTTTAATTTCTAATTTTTTGTACTTAATTTTAAATTTTAAATTTTTTCAGAAGATTTAATGGCTTCAAACCGCCGTTTTGTTCCAAAATTACGGATGAATACATATATATATATTATAAAAGTATTTATATATGTACATATACATATACATATATATATTTGTGAGGAGGGTGTGCTAGTTCTTGCTAAATTGATAATTTTGAAGGTATATATATATATATATATATATATATATATATATATATATATATATATATATATATATATATACAGGGTGTTTCTAAATTCATGGTACAAACTTTAAGGGGTGATAGTACACATCAAGACAAACAATATTAAATAGGAAACTAAGGGTCCCAAACGTCTTCCGAAGGAGATAGGCGCCATTAAAGTTTAGGGTCAAAAAATTCAAATGATTATAAAGAACAGAAAAATTGGTCGATTCGTTTGCGGTTTTCATTAAAACTATTCTTTATATCAGTACTGTCTTGAAAATAAATTATAAAGATAAATTTCAAAAAATGCCGATAGAGGGGGCTTTAGACTTTGGAGTAACGAACAACTATTTTTTACCGTTATGTTTTGCATCTCATTAATATTTTTTAGAAGATTAGACATAAACTTAAATTTTGAGCTCAAAATTTAAATGTGTTGGGAGTGGTTAAATAGCGCAAACTGAACTGTGGGGATTGAGGTTCAAATTCCAAATGATTATAAAAAACGGAAAAATTGGTCAATTGATTTGCGATTTTCACTAAAACTATTCTTTATGTCAGTATTATTTCGAAAGTAAATTATAAAGATAAAATTCAAAAAATGCCAATAGAGGGCACTTTAGACTTTGGAGTAACGTACAGCTACTTTTTACCATTATTTTTTGCATCTCATAAAATGTTTTTAGAAGCTTACACATAAACTTAAATTTTGTGCTGAAAATTTGAATCGTTGAGAGTGGTTAAATAGAGTTAACTGAACTGTGTTCAATGGGGGTGGGAAGATTCAAATTTCAAATGATTATACAAAACGTAAAAGTTGGTCGATTCGTTTGCAGCTTTCTCTAAAACCATTCTTTATGTCAGTATTTCCTTGAAAATAAATTTTAAAGATAAATTTCAAAAAATTCTGTTAGAGGGCGCCCTAAACATTAGAGTAACCAACAACTATTTTTAACCATTATTTTTGTATCTAATTAAATGCTTGCAAAAGTTCAAACTTAAATTTGGAGCTCAAAATCTGCATCATTGTGAGTAATTAAGTAGCGGAAAATTGAACTATGTTCGAGGGTTGGGGAGGATAACATTTCAACTCCTCAACTCAGTTCAGTTTGAACTTCTTAACCCCTCCCATCGATTTAGAATTTGAGCTCAAAATTTAAGTCTAAGCTTTTGCAAGCATTTAATTAGATACAAAAAATAACGGTTATAAATAGTTGTTGGTTATTCTAAATTTTAAGGCGCCCTCTAACGGAAATTTTTGAAATTTAACTTTAAAATCTATTTTCCAGGAAATATTGACATAAAGAATAGTTTTAGCAAAAACCGACCAATTTTTCCGTTTTTTTTTTTTTTTTAATCTTTTGAAATTTGGACCTCCCCACCACCGTTGAACACAGTTCAGTTTGCGCTACTTAACCACTCCCAACGATTCAGATTTTCATCTCAAAATTTAAGTTTTTGTCTAAGCTTCTAAAAAAATTTTATGAGATGCAAAAAATAACGGTAAAAAATAATTGTATGTTACTCGAAAGTCTAAAGCGTCCTCTATCGGCATTTTTTAAATTTTATCTCTATTATTTTCAAGATAATACTGACATAAAGAATAATTTTAGTGAAAATCGCAAATCAATTGACCAATTTTTCCTTTTTTTATAATCATTTGAAATTTGAACTCCCCCCCCCCCCCAGTTCAGTTTGCGCTACTTAACCACTCCCAACGATTTAGATTTTGAGCTCAAAATTTAAGTTTATGTCTAATCTTCTAAAAAATATTAATGAGATGCAAAAAATAACGGTAAAAAATAGTTGTTCGTTACTCCAAAATTTAAAGCGCCCTCAATCGGCATTTTTTGAAATTTATCTTTATAATTTATTTTCAAGACAATACTGACATAAAGAATAGTTTTAGTGAAAACCGCAAACGAATTGACCATTTTTTCTGTTTTTTATATTAATTTGAATTTTTGGACCCTAAACTTTAATGGCGCCTATCTTCTCCGGAAGACGTTTGGGACCCTTAGTTTCCGATTTAATATTGTTTGTCTTGATGTGTAGTATCACCCCTTAAAGTTTGTACCATAAATTTAGAAACACCCTGTATATATATACACTATATTGCCATTGATTATTGGACACTTGCGATTTTAGACATTTTATTAAATATCTAGAAAAATGCATGAGGAATCATCTCGAAACTCTTAGTGTATAAATATAATAGTATACGCCATACATCGCCGTGAAGTTTTTTTACCGAAACTCCATAGGGGACCGTCAACAAATTAAAAAAGAATGAATATCTTTTGAATAACCCTGTCAAAACTAATGTAGCAAATGTGCTTAAACTCTAGATTATGATTGAATGCCTTATTGTAATACACTGTGTTCATTTTTATGCAAATAGCATGCATACTCGCAGAGTAATTGAGGTTTTTATAAAAATGGTCCCAAATTTTTCCAAGTTTTTTCCTTATAATTTTCAGAGTTCTTAATATAAAATAATATTTTTTTCAGAAAATAGGAAAAGCAACATTGCCCACAGTACCCTGTAATCAGAATTAAAAAATAATAAAAATTGTATGAAAAATGAGTATGTTTACTAAATAATTTTTTACTGCGCATGCGTCAAAGATATCAAAATTTCATTTGCATATTATGTTAGCTAAATGTATAGAGCAACTTTTGTAAAAGTCTCAAAATCATAGCTTGAAAATTCTGAAAGTAATCGTCTATAGAAAAAGGACAAAATCCGTTGTTTCCAAAATGAAGCAATAAAATGAGGGATTTTATCCAAATGTAGTAGTACATCCCGTATTGTGTGTCGACACTAATCAATGAATATATGGATACAACCCCTCTTGTTTTTGCTTCATATTGAGAATAACGGATTTTCAACTAATTCAATTGATGATTATTTTCAGAATTTTCAAGTTATGATTTTATTACCTTCACAAAAGTTGCTCTATACATTTAACTAACATAATATGCAAATGAAATTTTGATATCGTTGACGCATGCGCAGTAAAAAATTATTTAGTAAACCTACTCATTTTGTACACAATTTTCATTATTTTTTAATTCTGATTACAAGGTACTGTGTGCAATGTTGTTTGTCATATTTTCTGAAAAATATATTATTTTATATTAAGAACTCTGAAAATTATAAGGAAAAAACTTGGGAAAATTTGGGACCATTTTTATAAAAACCTTAATTACTCTGCGAGTATGCATGCTATTTGCATAAAAATGAACACAGTATATTACAACAAGGTATTCAATCATAATCTAGAGTTTGAGCGCTTTTGCTACATTAGTTTTGACAGGGTTATTCAAAAGATATTCATTCTTTTTTAATTTGTTGACGATCCCCTATGGAGTTTCAGTAAAAAATCTTCACGGCGATGTATGGCGTATACTATTATATTTATACACTAAGAGTTTCCAGATGATTCCTCATGTATTTTTCTAGAAATTTAGTAAAATGTCTAAAATCGCAAGTGTCCAATAATCAATGGCAATATAGTGTATATACAGGGTGTCCGAAAAGTCTGGAAACGGTCGAATAACTCGAGAAATACATATGAGATTGAAAAACGCAAATATACGTGTTAAATATTTTTAAATAAGCTACTCAGTGATACCAAATTTGACCTTCGTAACCGACCCCCTGGGCGTCAGAGGGGGTCCAACTTTGAAATCTTAAATTATAACCCCCATTTTTTATTGCAGATTCGGATTCTACGGACAAAAATACGTAACTTTTGTATTTGATGTTTATTTCGAATCCTCGTTTATCACGGTGTAATTGAGCATATTAAATCGATACATATTTCGGCTTTTCCAACGGGATTTTCCCTAATCGAAACTAATTGGGGAGAATTTATGACATCAAATTCCTCGTCTTTTGCAATAATAACGTTTCCTGAAAATCACCCGTGCCAATTATTTCGGTAGTGCTACACAGTTAAAAATTTGATCCATTTGCTGTAGCGTCACTCCGCAGCTTTTATAGAATATCTCTTTCATGACCAATGAGAATGTTCCATAACACAGTAAAGTACACTGTAAAAAAATTGACCCTTTTGCTGCATCGTCACTCCACGCTTTTATAGAAAACGATTACTTTACTGAGTTATGGAGCATTCTCATTGGTCACAAAAGAGATATTCTATAGATATTTTTTATGTGATTCATGAATGTAATTCGCATTTCTTATGCGATTTATGAAAGCAATTCACTATTTTTATGTGATTCATGTATGTAATTGGCGTTTTTTTGAGCTTTCTGCTAATGAAATTTGCGTTTTTGAGCAATTTATGGAGGTAACTCAAGTTTTTTATGCGATTTATGAATGCAATATGCATTTTTATGCAATTTATGAATATAATTCGCATTTTTTACACGATTTGTAGACATAATTCACATTTTCTGAGCGATTTATGGATGTAATTCGCGTTTTTTACACGACTCATAAACGTAATTTGCGTTTTTATGCAATTTATGCCCACAATTAGTGTTTTTTATGAAACTCGTGCAGGATATTCACATTTTTATGCGATTCATGGATGAAACTTACATTTTAAGTGCGGTCTTTGGACGAAATTAATGTTTTTCGTGCAGTATTTTGTTTTTTGCAGTTTCAACTGTATAACCTAACATAAAATAGAACCCCCCCCTTTTTTTTTCCCCTTCTCTAATGGGAAAAAGTTTGTTTTTGTGTTTGTGATATATAAAAAAAAGTTACAATTTTTTCTTTTAAAAAAATTTCATTGGGAGAATTAAGACATTTTTTTTCCCTCCTTGTGGTGGCTAGAGAAACTTTACGAGAAAGTTGTTATCAAGAGATATATCTTAATATCAGTATTAGGATCTTAATATCGATATTAGGAAAATAACCTTACGTAATTTAAAGTTGAAATTTTGAAAAAATCCAATCTGGTTTTTGGAGTTTGGCCAAATCATAACAACACTGCTTTAAGTTAAATATGTTAAATTAATATAATTCCTTTCAATAATTAAAAAAAAAAAAAATCAATTGAAAGCTTTTTTTTTTTTTTTCCTTTACAGCTAATTTATTTTTTGGTCATTTTATTAATACTTAGAAATTCCTCTAAACCTGGCTCTTTTGAAATATATTTAAATTGGCATTTATCGTTGCATTGATACCTTAGATTAAATAATGATACAGTTGTAAAATCATGAAAAAATTGAAAAAAACCCACAATGGGTTTTTTTAAGTGGGCCCATCCGAAAAAACCCAGTCAGATTTTTTCGGACTGGGCCTACTTGAGCGAACCCTGAAAATAAGTGGATTTTGTCGATTGGATTGATAAAAATAGAGAATTTTGTTAATTGGATGAGAAAAAATAGTGAATTTTGTAGATTGGATGAGAAAAAATACAAATAGTGAATTTTGTAGATCGGATGACAAAAAATAGTGGATTTTGTCAATAAAAAAATAATGATGTTCATAAAAAATGAATTTTGTGAATTGAATTGATAAAAATAAAAAATTTTGCCGATTGGATGACAAAAATAGTGAATTTTGTCGATTGGATGAAAATAGCTAATTTTATCAATTGGGTGACAAAAAAAGAAAACAAATTTGTTGATTTGGTGCTGAAAAAGTGTTGAGTGGTTGTAGAAAAGCTGCGAATTTTGTCTATTGGATGAATAAAAGAGCCAATTTTATCAGTTGGATAAAAAAAAAATGTTGATCAATGAAAAAGATAGTGAATTTCGATCAGGTGCAGAAAAATTATAAATTTTGTCGAGTGGTTCTGGTAAAAGTTCAAATTTAATGGATTGTTTAAAAAAAAAAAGTCTTTTGGTTGTCACAAATAGTAAATTTGTCGATTTGGTGCTTAGAAATTGCTAAATTTGTCCAGCTTTTGTAGAAAAACTGAGACTTTTCTCGATTGAATGAATAGACAAGCAAATTTTCTCAATTGGAAGAAAAAAAATGAATTTTTGTTGATCAATGAAAAAAATAGTTTGTTTTGATCAGGTGCAGAAAAATTACAAATTTTGTTGAGCAGTTGTAGAAAAACTGCTAATTATGTCATTCAATGAAGAAAATAGTCAATTTTGATCAACTGTGGAAAAGTTAGAAATTTTTTTGAATGGTTCTTATAAAAGTTCAAATCAGTTTTTTTTTTTTTTTTTTTTTTTTTTTTTTACAAAAAATTGCAAATTTTGTCACTCTGGTGACAAAGCAAATTTGTTGATTTTGTGCTTAAAAATTGCTAAATTTAACGAATAGTTGTAGAAAAGCTGCCAATTTCGTCAATTGGATGAAAAAAAATTGTGAATTTTGTTGAGTGGTTCTGATAAAAGTTCAAATTTCTTGGACTGTTTACAAAAAATAGCAAGCTTTGTCTTTTGGGTGACCAAAAAATAGTAAATTTGCTGATTTGGTGCTGAGAAATTGGTTATTTTGTCAAGTGGTTGTTGAAAAACTGTGAATTGTGTCGATTGAATGAATAAACAAGTAAATTTTCTCAATTGGACGAAAAAAATGTGAATTTTGTTGATCAATGAAAAAGTAGTCAACTTTGATTAGGTGCAAAAATATTATAAATTGTCAAGTGGTTCTGGTAAAAGTGAAAATTTTATAGATTGTTTACAAAAAATAGCAAAATTCGTTGATTTGGTGCTGAAAAATCGCTAATTTTGTCGAGCAGTTGTAGAAAAACTTTGAATTTTGTCAATTGGATGAAAAGAAAAATATGAATTTTGTCGATCAGGTGCAGAAAAATTACAAATTTTGATGAGTTCTGGTGAAAGTACAAATTTTATAGATTGCTTACAAAAAAAATAGCGAATTTTGTGGATTGGGTGACAAATTTTGTTTAAATTTCATAATTTTTTTTTTTTTTTTAAACAAACAGAATTTCGTCTTTTGGGTGAAAAAAATAATATTTTTATTGATCAATGAAAAAATATATATATATCAATTTTGATCAGTTGCGAAAAAATTACAAATTTTGTCGAGCCATTGTAGAAAAACTGTGAGTTTCAGATCACATGCTGATTGGAAAATTGTAAATTTAATATTTTGGAACACAAGATTACCAAAATAGAAAGATTTTTTTATTTTCTTGTTTCTCTTAAAACTGTTGAATCAAAAATCAAACAAAGGGTTTATTTGTATTTATTTATGTTTCTGTAAAATTATGTCTGCACACGTATCAATTTTTTGTATCCTAAAAATTTCATCTTTTCATTTTCAAAACAGGTGGATCAGATGTTTAGAACAATTCCATCTTGTCGACTATGTGGCTATAAACCAAAAGGCAGTCGATGTTCAGCAGGTTCCCAACACTGTCTGGCAGATACTTTCTATGTTAATTGTGATTGTGTTATTAATTAGTCATATTTTTAATATATATAATTTGTACTTTCAATAAATGGAGCGGCATACCGCAAGCCAACTGAATTGTGTTGCTTTCTTATTGTTTATTTTACAATTTTATTTCAGGTAATCCTCACTGCCATCTGTTTTCTTTTTTACTATTACCAGTATTTAAAAATAATTGTATATTATTGGTTAGAAATAATAATTAAAAGAATCTAAGAAATTTAGAAAAAATAGTTGACTGTGGTAGCCCTGTTATTGTTAAATAAGTTTAATTGAGTAAGTATTTTAATCTATAGAGTATCTACATCTTTAAAATGGATGAGTTACAAATGTATTATATATAACTTAAAAAGTTCTATTTTTGTATTAAAACAGGCTAAAGTTAACAATTTTTATTGTGTTGCGACAGATGCAAATGCCATTAAGAATTCGTGCTTATGTGACAAAATGAATGAGATTTGTCGACAAAGATGTATATTTACAAAATATTTATCATGTAAAAAGTATTTCTCATTATTAAATATAGATATTAAGCAATAACTGACTGAAATAAATATGTTGGATTTAACAATTTGTAAATTTTGTAAAAAAGAAAAAAAAAGTTTAAAATATCAGTAGTTTGTGCTTCAGAATTAGTTTTGAAAGGCTTAATTCTCAAATTCACAATGTTTAAGATTTTTTTGTATGTAATACACTACATCTCGATATCAAATATTCTTTTATTGGTATAGAAAAGATTAAATGATTTAATCTAGCTGCATATGATGGAATTGTTGCCAATTTTTAAAAAGAATTGTGCATCAGTGAAATAGTTTTCAAATAACTTACTGTACTTTTAAATTGTATTTTTTGCCTTATTTGTTATGAAAATGTGATGGCTATAAGTTAAAGAAAAATGAACTCAAACGGAAGTTATATTAAAGGGTGCATCTATATTTTATGTAAAAAAAAGTTATTTATAAAATTTTGTAGCATAAAATATGAAAGGCATACAGAAATTGTTGCAGAGTATTTGGCTTAATATTTATTAGATATTTCTTATTCTTTCAAATTTCCCAAACTTACCTCTTTAAAATTCTAGTGTAAATTATGAGAAAAGTAGCTGTAACTTTACTACAGTTTCTTAGAAGCGTTACAGATGTGAAAATGCATATACAAAAGTTTTTGTAATTCTATTAAAGGTTTTTTAAAAAACATACTAAAAAAAGACCTGTAATGGCTGCTAACAATTTCTTAGTTAAGATACAAAAGAAGTATCTGTAATAATACTAACCATTTCTTAATAAACATCTGTAGTACTACTAGAAAATCTCTGGGCAACTGGGATTCCATAAACTTTTCTAGTAACCAATACAGTTTCTTCTTAAGTAAAACTACTGCATTAAACTTAGTAAACAGCACACAGACTTCCTTAGTGAACATACTAATAAATCATTGTAGTATTACAGATACTTCTCTTGTACCTTCACTAAGAAATGGATAGTAATATTACTAACCATATACTAAATAAATACCTGTAATGGCTACTAAGAATTTCTTAGTAACGATACAAGAGAAATATCTGTAAAACTACTAACCATTTATTGGTAAACATACTTAAAAAGGACCTGTAATGACTACTAAGAATTTTTTAGTGAAGATACAAGAGAAATATCTGTAATACTACTAACCATTTCTTAGTGAAGGTACAAGAGAAGTATCTGTAATACTGCTAATCACTTCTAAATTCCAACTAAAAAAGCACCTGTAATGTCTACTAATGACTTCTTAGTACGCTCACTAAGAAAGTATTGGTGCTGTTTACTAAGTTTAATGCAGTAGTGTTACTTGATAAAAAGCTGTATTGGTTACTAGAAAAGTTTATGGAATCCCAGTTGCCTAGAGATTTTCTAGTAGTACTACAGATTTTTTTTTACAGTGTATAATAGCTGTGGAGTGGCGCTGCAGCAAATGGGTCAAATTTTTAGCAGTGTAGCACTATTGAAATAATCGCCACGGGTGATTTTCAGGAAACGCTATTACTACAAAAGACGAGGAATTTGACGTCAAAAATTCTGCCCAATCAGTTTCGATTAGGGAAAATCCCGTTGGAAAAGCGGGAATATGTATCGATTTAATATGCTCGATTACACCGTGATAAACGAAGATTTGAAATAAACATCAAATACAAAAGTTACGTATTTTTGTCCGTAGAATCCGAATCTGCAATAAAAAATGGGGGTTATAATTTAAGATTTCAAAGTTGGACCCCCTCTGACCCCCAGGGGGTCGGTTTCGAAGGTCAAATTTGGTATCACAGAGTAGCTTATTTAAAAATATTTAACACGTATATTTACGTTTTTCAATCTCATATGTATTTCTCGAGTTATTCGGCCGTTTCCAGACTTTTCGGACACCCTGTATATATATATATATATATATATATATATATATATATATATATATATATATATATATAGTGTTCTCGCTGACATTTGACCAACGTTAGTAATTTGGCTAATTAAAAATGAAAAACATTCGCCAAATGAGAAAAGTATTAGCAAAATAGATTCGCCATGTTGCGCACACACACACACACAAAACATTTAATTCTTTAATGTATTCCCTTTTTTTCAATATGTTCTAAAATAACCCAATTTTTTATAACTGTGACAGCGATTGTTATTAATCTAATTTCAACTAATCCGCTACAAACATTGTAAAAAAAAAAAAAAAAAATGTATACATTAAATATATATGCATATGTACGAAAAAATGAAAAAGCAAAAATTGAGCACTAGCAATTTGGCGAATCTAATCGCTTGTTTACTCGCCAAATGAAGAATTTAGTCGCAATTTGGCGCATTGGCGAGCGACAGCGAGAACACTGTATATATATATATATATATATATGGTTGGTTATATATATATACACCTATATATTACATCCAATATATATACACACACACATATATATGCATATATATATATATATATATATATATATATAGGATGGTTTTGGAATTTGTGGGTGCATGATCGGGGAAAATATATTAAAATTTTCCGAAAGTTTATAAAAGTATTTAATAATGAAAATTACGTCATATTTAAAAAACCAAAATAATAATATTTTCACCCAAACACTTTCTAATTGAAAAAATATTTGCTCATGAATATTAAAAGACAGTGAAAACTATAAAATAATTAAATTATTAAATTTAAAGCAATGTATTTAAAATGCTACAATCAGAAAGATTTTCTTATAGAATCTAAAAGATTTTATTTTAATTAGACGTTATTATAAATCTGACGTATTACCCATTAAACGTGTAAATCCGTCGAAAATGGAATTTCGAAAATTTTCACGAATCCAAATAATTTCTTCTTGTGAAGATAGAAGAAAGTAAAAATGAAATTTTGAAGTTATATTCGATTTTAAACTAGGGTTAGTGTTACATTATCAAATATACATATATATATTCTTGACATATACATATGACTGAAAGAGGAAAGAATGTTATATCTTCTTAAAGGTGTAAAACAATATATAGGTATTATGACTTCGAGAACGTACGAATTAGTTTATAAACTTCATAACACGAAACCAGCTAACACACAAAAACGCCGAATGCCAAGAAAGAAGAGGAAAGAAACTTTCTTTGCAAGAACAAGAAGAAAATTCTCAAGGATCTGAAAATGACTGGAATATATCTCTTCCTGTCAAAAATTATCTGCAACGCAGTAGATAGTACATGGTTTTTTTTTTTTTTTTCGTCATATACTTAATAGTGTTCGAAATACGCTCTCTTAATAAAGCTGCGAGATATATGATCATTAAAAAATAAACGTTGAAAAGAGTTGAATATGTCACATAATTTATTTAGAAACAATTTAGAAGATTACATTTATTACTACATCATGAATTCGTTAAATAGAGCTATTGGTTTAAAAAACAAAGACTTTTTTTTTTTTTTTTTTTTTTTTTTTAATTTTAAAACTAATAAATACATTCTAAATCCATTACATTTCTATCTTTGCCTTTTTTGATTGATTCCCTTGGTAGAGTTTTCCTGTTCTTAGCATTGTACTAAAAGAAATTTAGAAGAATTTATGCATAATGGAGAATCGGGATATTTGGCATTCCGCGAGGTGGGTCTTAGAGCCAGGGTCTGATTACTGCACAGGCCAACTAGGTCATGGCATTGGGCCCACTGCTGAAAAGGTCTAAATTTAATAAAATGATTTAGAAAAAAAATCTTTAAATTGCAGTTTCCTGCATCTATTAAAAGAAAAACTAAAAGGATTTTGTTTAACTTGGACAATTGTATGATAATCTAAGGATAACCCTTCAAAATAATCCCAATAAAAAAGAATCTAATTACTATTTTTGTGCGAGGGGGGGTTGGGCATTGAAAATGCGTTGGGTCTTAGGCCCCCTACACTATTAATCGGGGTCTGCTTAGAGCACCTGAAAATCGGGATATGCCGCTTAAATGGGGACACTTTGGAATACTACTTCCGGATTATTGCCTAAATTCATAACTGCTCTCACTCACACACATACTATTCATTTTTATGGAAAGGAAAAGTTATGGTGTAATGCTGTGCAACAAGTGAATGCTAAATTTAGTCTTATCATTACCTGTTTTATTTACTAAGCATCTTAAATGCGATCTATTCCCTGCAGCAATTTTTTTTAACTTATCTTACTTCCTTAATTTAGCAGATTGTGGTTAGTATAGTTAATATTCTGTCCCTTTTTCCCTTCTTGTAAATTTGAGAAACCGCAAAGAAGTGCAAACAGGACGTTTGGTGTGAACACAGTGTCCAATTACAATTATTTGACTATTAACCCGAGTCATTCCCCATTTTTTCGGACAAAACGGAAATTCTCAAATTCCTGTTCGGAAGATAGGGTCAAAGATTGGCGGAGGTAATAGAGATATAGCACAAGGACTGGCGCCATCTAGATCAAACGACCTGCTGTGTCAAGTAAATAATTCATATAGCATATCAAAAATACTGAGCTTTTATTGGCCGTCGTATGATACGTATCTATTCACAGTAAACTTGACATTATCCATAATTTTAGAATACTAATAAAATAAAGATAACATTTTTTGGAAAAGAAAAAGATACATTTACAGTAGCTCCAACTTATATGAGCCCATGGGGTACGAGCCCATCCAATAATTCCATCTCTCCACCCACAAATTTTGACAATTTCAATTGATTTAATGCATAATTTATTTTTTGTTTTAATTATTTAATCGTTGAAACGAAATTTGATTTTATTAACTTACAAAGAAGTTTTGTTTAAAAAATAAGGCCACAAATTAGACTGTCAGGAACAGTGGCGCCAGCTTATGTGGGCCCGTGCCCACCCAATAATTTTGAATCATAGCATACCCAATTTCTATTGTTCTAATTATGTATTTCATTATTATTTTATTACTCATCTTTTTCCTTAGAATAAAATTTATTTTGTCAATGACCATGTGTTTAAATTCTTCGAGAGATGCCCATAAATCCTAAATGACTGAAATGTTTTGTTCTATGCTTAACTTTGTGCTAATTCAGTTTGTAGTCATGTTCATGAAATCATGACATTACAATAAATGTGTCTTTATAAGGAAAAGCGCATGAGAATATATTTTAATAAAATTGTAATTTCATTAAATTATATTCAAAAAAGAAACTAATCGCACCACTTTACAAAAAAAAAAAAAAAAAAACTAAGCCCATTTAATATATTTAAGCCAACCCAATATTTTTAAAAAGTTGGCACCACTGGTCAGGAACACTGAAAAATCCCTTCAGTGGTTGTATAAGTTAAATTTCTCGCAAAAACAAATTTCCTGTCTTTTTTGTCAGCGATTTTGATGTCTTCAATTAAAAAAGCACTTAGATGACTAAAATATATGCTTTTCTTGCCATTTAGAATTTTGCACTTTCAATAGTTAGCAGTTCCAATGTTATATGAAATAAATATTAATACATTTATAAAAAAGAACTTATAAGAATATGATTTAATAAACTTACTTATAAAATTATAATAAACTTAATAATTTAAAAAATTGCTTAGATAAAACATAATTTAATTTTCGAATTATCATCTTTAACCTTTTGCTTATCCCATTTCTCTGCACACCAAGAGAAAAAAATATCTTTGTGTTATTTTATTCAAAAATTTGCAAGCCTACCCGATATTTTTGAAAAGTTGGCGCTACTATACATTTACAGAACTTTATCAATTTAGTTTAAAGCAAAAATGTGCAGCTGTACTGTTGAATAACAAACACATTTATAATTTTCCAAATAACTTAAGGCATTTACATGAAAGAAATTTATTTTGAATTTTGATTTTTTTTTCCATGAGGAAAAAATAAAGCATCATGCATTTTTGGATAAAAATATCGAAGTAAATCACTCCAGAAAAAAAAAAAAAAAAAAAAAAAAAAAAAAAAATTTAACCAAAATTCGAGTACAATATTTTTCATCACATTTCAGTTTTAGTACACATTTATTTAATTCCAGAATTCGTTTACAGTGAGAGCAGATTTAACTAAAATTCGTTTTTATTGAACAAAACAATAATATTAAAATAAATAAATAAATAAATAAAAAGTAAAAGAGATTGTAAATAATTTATATAATTGTATAATATTTATATTATTGGTTGTTTTTATCAACTTTCACAGGATGATAAAACAAAGTAATTCTTCACTTTTTTTAGGTGCGTTCGTAATTATGTAAATACGTAGCACCTATTGTTGTCGCTCAGTCCGTCCGTCTGTCCGTCTGTCTACATATATCAACGCAAAAACTACCCAACCGAATCATTTGAAATTTAAAATACATAATTATAACATAATTTT
Source organism: Maratus speculifer (assembly GCA_964019185.1). Classification (NCBI taxonomy): domain Eukaryota; kingdom Metazoa; phylum Arthropoda; class Arachnida; order Araneae; family Salticidae; genus Maratus; species Maratus speculifer. Next base: position 135,972,342 of record OZ025291.1, read on the forward strand.
GTCGAGTCATTTCAAATTTTAATCGTATGGATAGATCAATTACAGGGACAATCAAAAGGATTCCGTTACATTACGGTCAATGGGGAAAAAAGTTTCAAATGCATTTTAATCGTTTGAAATTTAAAACATATAATTATTACGTAATTTTGTCGAGTCATTTCAAATGTTATGAAAGTCGGTTGCATAGATTATTTACAGGGACAACCAAAAGTATTCCATTACATTACGGTCAAAGGGAAAACAGTTTCAAATGGATTTTAATGATGTTACACTCATTCGAACATAATAGAATTGGCATGAATCTATGAAATATATACTAAAATATGCATTCTGTACAATCTGTGATGCAAAGAATTTTTATTATTAAATTACAGAACCACACAAAAGTATTACACTACATAATACTATAGGGGGAAACATTGTTTGGGGCGTGTTTTAATTATATTCAACTATTTCACATTTTATGAATAATATATACGTTGCTGAGGTGTAATAAAAATTGCTTCCTGCATATTTACAGAAACACAAAGATTTCGACTACTATACTGTATCCGAAGTACGCTCTACTATATCAGCAAGATCTGAATATTTTTAAAACTTCGTTATCGTACGAACGCACCTCATTTGCTACGTTCACGTGCAATTTCCAACTTGTTTTATCCTCTTTCTGTTAAAATGAAAATTTTTATCAATACATCGTCTAATTTTTCTCACCCTCCTCCTTCCTATAACATGATTAACCTTTTGCAGGTCAGTGTTCCCAATTGGGAACATAAGTTAAAAGAATTATAAAAAATTAAATTTAATCAAAATTGACTTGAAAAAAGTAGCAGTAGTAGTAAAAAGATGACTTGATTTTTTGAAATAGAAGCTACATTAATATCATTAATTAGAAAATGTACAGAAAAAAATGACCAATGACCTCTGGAAAATGATCAGTCATAAAAATGTTTTTTTTGAAATAGGTTTTTCGAATTAGATAACTTGATTTTTTGAAATAGAAGTTACATTCCTATCATTTATGGGGATATGTACAGAAAACTTTAAAAATGATCAGTGACCACTGGAAAATGACAGCCGGAAGTGACCAATGTTCCCAATTGGAATTATAAATAATTTTTTCCCCACCATATTAATGACTAATATCCTTTAACTAAAATATTAGAAAGCATAATGTGTAAAAAAATAATGTAAATTATGCCTGGTTCTGAATTTGGCCTGTAAAAGCTTAAAGCTGCTTCTAGCATCTCATATCAACCTTCTCATCAGATAAGCAACATTTCTGACAGATAGTACATTTAGGAACGCCCTCCTCACTCCTTCTTATATCACAGAATTCCCATTAAATCTCTACTCGCGCATAACAAGTGAAAATGCATTCCAACAATTATTGTTCATAGGCAGTACTGTTGTGGAATTCTTTTGTGTGTCCATATAAATGAATCACAAATTAAGTGCAGACCATATTGTACAGAAGTGCTTTGAAGTATTCCCCCCTCCCCATAGACCGTAATATAACGGAGACCGGCTTAGTGCGCCGATGCCGACTCTTCTTTTCCTTCCCCTGCATGAAGTGCGCTCGGCATCAAAGTGACCGGATATCGTTGCCACCCCTGTCTCTTGTACTTCTGAGCACGAAGTGACAGCTTCTTTTGCTAGAAAGACTCTTTTTGTTGGAGTTAATTTGCTAAATTGGGCACTTTAACGATAATTTCGGCTGTCAGTAATGTTTTTTTTTTTTTTCAACTCACAAAAATTTTATGTAATTATATATATATATATATATATATATATATATTTGTTAAAAATAGATATTAAATCACAGCAGGGGCGTAAACCACCCTAATCGCGTAGGGGGGTGTCGGCTCAAAATTTTCCGACTCCAAGCAGGAAAAGTACCGAGTACTATGGCCAACATGAATATATATATATATATATATATCATAATTCACAAGATAATTATGACTTAGAGTATCGAGATAGTCAAATAATCTTATATTATGTTATTATTAGCCTTATATAATATATTTTCCCCATTATTAGGCGATCTCCTGATGGAATACAATAACCGTTCCACCCGACAGGGACACGAGTCGTGCATAATACGAATAAGCAGTCAAAGGGCTTTCCAGCAATATATCACATGAAAGGTATCGGCTAAAATTAGAAAAGTGGTTGCCCGTGAGGGCAAAATAGGAATCCAACGATATATCACAAGAGAGATGTATTCCAAATTTAGGAAATTGTCCTCCCTCCCAGAATAGACCCTTCCCCTAACTATAAAATTGTCATATATTATAAGTAATATTTATCGGAGCCTCCCCCCCCCCCAAAAAAAAAAAAAAAAATCCGGTCTAAAATGATAAAACGTTACAATTTCAAAAAAGATCGAAAATTGTCCCCGATAGAGGATAAGAGGGGGCGGGGGGAGAGGGAGAAAGATTTATTATATGAAAGAGTGATTTGAGGGCTTTCCTATGATATGACCAAAAAAGCATGGAATTTTTCCACCCCCATTTAAACTCCTCTGGGGTGGAAATTCTAAAATATCGCTGAAACACGTATTTAATTACTTTTTAAAAATTTTATTTTCTGCTGTTTCACGTTCTTATTTGAAAAAACTGTTGAGATGTGCCAAATGTTCTAAATTTTTCGACTCCCCCCTTTTAACCCCTTATGTTGAGATTTCTAAAATCACTGGATTATGTGTTTAATAATTTTTTTAGTAGATTTATTTTCTGGAATTTTACGCTCCTACCTTAAATGTTTGCTGACATATGGCAATTTGTTCCAGAATTTTTTACCTCCCCCCGCTCGTCCCTCTTAAGGGAGGTAATTTCAAAATTTCCATCTTAGTGCATGCTTACATCATAAGAAGTACTTTCTCTCCAATTTTCATGGTTCTAGATTCAGTAGTTTGGGATGTGCGTTGATTATCACTCTGTCAGGACAAACTATTTTATATATTTATAGCTATCTCTACTAGCATTAGATAAAATATATAATTAGATTGTTATGCAGGGAGACAAAATTATTTTTACTTGTACTATAACAAAGTTTTAAAAATATAGAATATTTTACATACATTGACATTTGATCTTCAAAAAATAAATGAACTTTCTTAGTTGTTGAACCTTGAGATAATAAAAATGAAAAGCCATGTAGGCAAAAATTTATTAAAATACTACATTACTCTTAAATAATGATGAAATAAAATTGATAAAATATAAAAAGATCTATAATACAATTTTAACTTCGTGTATAATACTAAATACATTGACTTGCAATTGCAAATTGTAAAATGGTTGGCAAAAAAGAAGACAAATATATTGAAAGAAAAAAATGTAGTTAAAAATGATAATAATTTCATGAAATTTAAATAACAACTAGCTTGTCATCTCCAGTTTGTAACAAAACTAGCAAATAGTTAGGGAATTGCGATACTGTTAAAAACATTTATATATATCGAATAACAGTACATTTTTACAAGTTATTAAATAATTTATCTGCCCCCTCAAAAAATAAATAAATAAATAAATAAATAATAATAAATAAATTAAATTAAATTAAATAATTCATTTTTAAATATGAAAATAATTCAGTTATTTACACATTTTACATATCTAAAATTTTCTGTAATAAAATAGCTAGCTTACTTCAAAAGGATTTTTTAGAGCTCCAACAATGCAAAACGGTATATGTATATCGGCTGAAATTTTATCAGCATGCTTTTGTTTATTAAGTGTGTTCCTGTAATCACTATCGAAAATATAATTACATAACCCACATTTCACTTTTTGTCTCTTACATTAGGTGGAGGCATAACTGATAAAAAAAATATTGAACTAGTAACTATATACCAAAATATTCTCCCATCAACACTTTTTAATTGAATGATTTCGTACTATGAGCCAGAATACTAACGGTTTAAATAAAGAGTTAACGCAGGCGCAGTTTGTTTTGTAACTGACACATAGGGCGGGAGGTGCAACGTCCAGTCATTTAGGTGCCCAAGCTTTACGTTGAAGAGAAAACAATGTTTTATCTTTCTATTTTTTAGCATTCAGTTAAAATCTCTTTAGCGTTTTTTTTTCTTTTTTCTTTTAAGTAAGATTGAAATCTGTTTGCTTGGGGAATATTTCGGAGACAAAAAATTGTCAAAAATACGGGATTTCTTAATATAAGTTTTAATTCTTTCTAACGACAATTAAAAGCAGCGCAACAATTTGGTGTTACAACTCATTTTTCTGACTAAACAAAATGTGATAGTAATAATAAAAATATTAAAAAATTTAATACAATTGACTGAGGAAAAAGCTAACGAAAGTATTACTTCTGAGAGAAGTAAACTCGTATAGGCTGTAAAATATCCAGATTATTTCGAGATGAAAATTCAAAGTGTTTGGGAATTTTCAATTTTCATTCTGTATCATATAAATTTCTTAAACAATCTTTTAAATCAATCAAAAATTACGTAAAAAAGTAAGTATAAACAATGCCTTTATTATTATTATTATTATTTTAATAAAATAAAAAGAAAACACAAATTTAGATATTAGGAAAAAATGAGACTATAATTATTTTCAATTAAAGGTAAAATTTGAATAGAATGGAAAATATCCAGTTTTTGATATGAAAAAATAACAAATATTTGTATTTCTATAAATGAATTTTCATCGTATATCACCTAAATTCCGTGATACATATTTCTAATTAAATTTAAAGTTTAGATTAAAAAAATAGAAGTTTCTTCACTTCGATCAATATATCTTAAAATTTCGAGATTAAACTAAAAACTTTCCAACAGTAAAAAAAAATACAAGTAGATTTCGATATATCCATATCCAAGTCAAAAGACAGAAAAAAAAAAAAAAAAAAAAAAAATCGGAATATCAAGGCTTTACTCAAATATCACTGTTATAATTAACGGTATAACTTTAACATTACTAGAAAATGTACAAGATTTTTTTTTTTTTTTTCGTCTTATTGAAGTTTCCGAGAACACAATATTTGACAAATCAGCATTTTTCTGAATAGTTTTATCAGAAAAATAAAATCCTATATATTAATAAGTTATATTAATTAATTACTAAATTAAAGTAAATAGTAAATTAGCAATTATTTAAATTAATTAATAATAGTTCCGGCTAAGAATAAATTTGTTTTCTTCATCCTAAATTGTTTTTTTTTCTTATTTTTCTTATCAAAAACTGCAAGCGGAAATAAATCCGACTGAGAATAAAATTTTATAGGTTTTCTTCGATCTAACTTGTTTTTCTTATTTAATTAAAAACTACAAAAATATTTCTCCAATTCATAAATATTTATAGATTAATACCCTTTTTTTCGGCTAAATTTACTTTTTTCCGATCGAACAAGAATTTTTCCGACTGACTTTTCTGTTTTTCCAATTTATAAATCTTTATAGGTTAATACGTAATACTATTTTTTCCGACTAAAAATGCCTTTACTGGTGGAAAAGGCATTTCCACCTTTGGAAATGCCTTTTGGAACAGAAAACTTCCGATTGATATTTTCGTTTCTCCAATTTATAATTTTTTTTATAGGTAAATGCCATTTTTTCCGATTTAAAAATTTACAAGTATTTATAGGTTAATACGTAATACTATTTTTTCCGACTAAACATGCCTTTCCGGATTGAAACGGAAAATTTTCCGAATGATATTTTCGTTTTTCTAATTTATAAGTTTTTATAAGCTAATACCATTTTTTCCGATCGAACAAGAATTTTTCCGATTGACTTATTCGTTTTTCCAATTTATAAATTTTTATAGGATAATACTTATTTTTTTCCGACTAAGCATGCTTTTTCCGATGGAACGGGAAATTTTCCGAATGATACTTTCGTTTTTCCAATTTATAAGTTTTTATTGGTTAATACGATTTTTTCCGATTAAACAAGAATTCCGACTGATTTTTCCTTTTTCCAATTTGTAAGTTTTTACGTAATACTATTTTTTCCGACTAAATACGCTTTTTCGGATGGAACGGGAAAATTTCCGAATGATTTTCCAGTTTATAAGTTTTTATAAGTTAAGAACATTTTTTTCCGATCAAACAAGAATTTTTCCGACTATTTTTCCTTTTTCCAATTTGTAAGTTTTTATAGGATAATACGTAATGCTATTTTTTCCGACTAAACACGCTTTTTTCGGATGGAGCGGGAAAATTTCCGAATGATTTTCCAGTTTATAAGTTTTTATAGGTTAAGAACATTTTTTCCGATCAAACAAGAATTTTTCCGACTGATTTTTCTGTTTTTCCAATTATAAGTTTATATAGGATAATATGTAATGCTATTTTTTCCAACTAAATACGCCTTTTCCGGTGGAACGGGAAATTTTCCGAATGATTTTCCAGTTTATAAGATTTTATTGGTTAATACCATTTTTTCCGACTAAACATACTTTTTCCGATAGATCTGGGAATTTTCCGACTGATTTCTCCTAGGGGGGGTGTTGCACCCCCCCAAACCCCCCCGGGATTTACGGCCCTGAATCACAGAAAAACAGACAGTATAAGAATGTATATCCGTTAACATAAAGTGCACAAATTAAAAAAAAAAATAAATAAATAAATAAATAAATAAAAACGGAAATAAATAAAAGTATGGTTATAAAAAACCCGTATACATATTTTTTCACAAGAAATTTAAACATTGGAGATTTTTTAAAAACTAGTCGAGAAAAGAAAATTTTGTGAAGAATTAATAATACTTGTTTTCTAACAATGTGACATTTTTTTTTTCGTGCATATTATTTTTTGTTCAGAAACATATTTTTTAAATATTTGACATAGCATAATTATATATGGAAACAAATATATTCTTCAATTTTAAACTAATTTCTCATTTACTGTACATTCAGGTGCTTCACGCTAAGTTCAGATGTTCATCCTAGGCGGTATTTTAACTGAAATTTAAATCTGTATTTTTTAATAAAATTTGATCTTTACTGAATATATAATTCATGTTTTTCTTATGCACATGCTTACAAAAAATAATTATAAGAAGATGAAGAACATTAAATTTCCTTATGAATTCAAAGCTGAGAATTGCGTTCTCATTAAAAAAACATGCATCTAAAAGGGGTCAAGAAATTTATTATCTTAAGTTGCACTTAAGGTACTTCACAAATTCCGACAACACAAAATGTTATGATTCATTGTCTGATTCATTTTTATGCTTAAAAGGGAATAGAATTAACGGGAATATTGAAGCTATTTTTAATTAAATAGTGTTTTCCCTTTTCAGATAAATAAATTACTTAGAGTTATAAGTCATTCTTGTTACGTGACAACAATTTTTTCTCCTTTCTTTCACTGCTATATCGAAAATTTGGTTCAAAACTCCAACTTATACTGTATGTTCTGTAAAATCATATGCGTTTACCATGAAATGAAAAAGTCTTTCGACTAAATTCTGAATTAGAATACCTTCTAATTTAATGCATTTTCGAGCAAAATGAATTCAGATATATGTCAGAAAATAGCTTCCTTAAATTTGAGAACAGCCTTAAGATTGTTTTCAAACCCACACTGGTTACATTCCAGAATTCATATTTGTTTGAACTTGCATGAGAGTGACAGATAGTGTTATTTCGAAAGTATGAAATCAAACGGTATTTTCAATTTTCATTAAAAGCAATATTTTTCAAAATGCTGTTAAAAAGCATTTAGAATTTGAACTGAATTTCAATAAAACGCTCTAAACTGAATTTTCAGATGTTATAATGCTATAAAATTTTCATCGAATGACAATCGCTTATAATTCAACATGTAATACAGTTTATATAAAAATGAAAGGTTATTAAATTTTAAGTCAATTCAAAATCATGTCTGTAAGTAACATACTTTTGCGTTTAAAAGTGAGTATGTAAATTTGTAAATTTCAAGGAAAACTCTTAAAACATCCTTAAATCTATAAACTTTCAACCACACGATTTTCTATTACAATTTTTAATTTCGTATTAAATTAACACATCTGCTCCAAATATAATTTTAAACTTTTAGTGTTATCTATAAATATAAAATATCATTTTCAAAGATAAATGATCTCCTATAAAAGAAAAATACATTTTAAATAATAGGTTGTAATTGACTTTATAATTTTCATCTTCAGAATATTTTTTTATTAATTTTTTTTTAAATAAAAAGCCAAATTTTTAAACAGAAATATTGGATCAGTTATTTGGTAACTCAGAAAAAATATCAAATACATGAAAGAATAAAAATGATGTTGTGAAAAAATATATATATATATATATTAAGGCTGATTTTAAATAAAAAAAAAGCATGACATAAGTTTTTATTTATTTTTGTTCGGAAATGCATGAAACTAGCATGTATTGTTGTTCAGAAACTATCTAATCGCACTCATTTCCCGCCCCCCCCCTTTTTTTTTCAAACACAATAGAATTTTCAGAAAATAGTGTGAAAGTTGGCGTTTTGAACCGAATTTCTAAAGTAATTTTAAATCAATTAGTATATTTGGATAAATATTATAACAGAATCATTAATAAATAGTGAAGAAAAACTTCGTTTAATATTGCTTTGAGAAATTTAGCTAGACACATAATAAAGCCGTTTTTAAAAAGGGTAATGGAACACAGAGTTCAATAATAAAAAACCTTAACGGAAAAGATGTTGCCAAAACACAATAATGTAAAACTATTTTTTTTCTCTTTAACAATTTCCACGTGAAAGAAGAATAACCATTCAAATCGGGATGAAAATGTGTTTTTCATGTGACTGAATTCGCTTATAAATCAATAGGGTGATTTATTGGTCAAAAAAAAAAAAAAAAAAAAAAAAAAAAGTTCGATTCAAAATCGTTTTTACAGTCACGACTTGTACTTACTAAGCATAGCAGTTGAGAACAGCCTGAATGATTTTTTAAACAATCCTAAATTGAACCTTTTTCCATTCTGCTTTATTTAAAAATACTACTAATGATAATACTATACGTTACATTAATAAACTTATATTAATAATAAATTGAACCTGCTACTGACAGATTTGGTATTATTTGACGGGGAAAATTATGAAAATCAATGAATTTTGATATTTTTTGAAATATGTTTTAAAGTTGTTCTTTATCCTATTAAACCGTTTTTTTTATGGGGTTTAGATACTTTTTTATTTAGTAAAACTTTTTTCTTTTACTAATAAGTAAAACAATAAAATTTCCCTTTTAATTATAAATAAAACTTATCAAGTTATGATAACATGAATTTTATGGATTTTCAACATGTTTCTTCATTAAAAATGAAAAAAAGTCCTTTTATCTAAATGTTACGAGTCCAAATAGAAACTTTCATAACAATATTTTTTTTTAAATTAAAATTTAAATCATAAATCCCCTTTTTTTCGTAGTAAATATTGTAAGTATTCTCTACTTGAGGAATTACAATTCATTTTAATACTCTATTTGCATTTATTGCATTGAATATCTTATAAGATGTAATGCAATGCTAAAGGAATGCAGACCAGGTACATATAAGTATTGTGATTATTGCCGCCAAGATTTACTATAAATGGATTTGCGTTCAGAAGACTTTTTGAAAAAAAAATCTCTTTAAGGCAACCTTCAATACAATGATGGATTGCTTATCTCACCTCCTTCCGGCGCACTAGATACAGGTAGGGTCGAAGCTGTGAGCTCACTTTATGATCTCCTCCCACTGGCGGGCGCAGTTGATGTACACCCAATATAACGAAATTCTTTTGAGTGACCTTGTAAATAAACCGTAAGAACTACACACTTTCGAACGTGTCATAGTAAATCATAAGTAAGAACATATACCAATTTCATGGAACTTCGACTATATTTATGTGAGTTAGAACAGGCAGTAGACAGACAGACTGGCAAACAAAACTGAATTTACCAACACTTTTTAATTATAAGTATTAAAAAACCAAATTTCCCATTTTCTAATAAATTGTTTTATTTTTTAACCGGGAAAATATTAAAACGGAGAATAGGCGAAAAGTTTGCTGCCAGTGCAATTTCCGTTTTTTCATGAACTTTTTGTTCCTTACATGCAGTTTTAAACATTAAAAAAAAAATATAAATATTTAAAACCCACATCTTTACTAATCTGATTTTTGTTTAGTTAGTTTCAGTAAATTATATTTTTTTTTTCTTGTTGGTTGATGTCACAATGTCTTTCTTTCTTTTCATTAATTTTTCTCTGCAATAATGTATTTTTTGCGTCATTTTTAACGTTTCTCGTCTTTAAATGTAGGTGGATTTGTAATCCCTTGGTACTTAAAGCTGTCAGGGATTACGATTTTCGCTGTGAACATTCTGTTTAAAATCTGAACACGCTAACAGCTGTTCCATTCAATTTTTGTCAGCTTGTTTTAATCACGTCTCAAGATTATTAAGAGAGGCAAGATAAAATGACACAGCTCGGATGTGGTTATGATAATTTATTTGATAAATTTTTATTTTTAATCTGATAAATGGTGATAATTAAAAAAATAATAATAATAAGTTTAAGCTAATTTTCATCTAAAACGTTTTTTTTTTTTATCATAATAATATTATCATGATAAAAGTCTTGTTTGATGATGATAATTAGAGATCTACCAAATATTCGTTCAGCTAAAACTATCTGTATTCCAAAAATCTCGTTTTTTCCTTCGGTAATTTTAATTTATTCATTGATTTGGACTGTGTAGGCTCAAATAAGATTAATATTTTGCTGTGCAGTCATTATTTATTGTTGTGAACGTCACTGTTTATAATTATCAGTCATCACTGATTCATATACACTCATTGCCATAAAAATTTGCGCACCAAGAAATAATTGTGGGATCGTAACGAAACTTGGCATAAAGGTACGTATCAGGCAGATATGCAAGTGATTAGAAAGTGAGATTGCGCATTGCGTAATGCCACTAGAGGGCGTTAAACTTCGTCCTCCTTGGAGTATAAAACTGGTAAGCTGAACTTGTCTGAGAGTACCTTTTTTTGCAAAAGGAACGCTGAGATAGACATGCCGTAACGCAATCATCTAACACAATATCAGCAGCTGTCATAGCTGGAGAGGGGAAGAATAATCGGGATGATGGAAGCTGGGTGGTCAGCTCGGCGTGTAGCTCGTCAAGTAGGCCATTCTGATTTTTCTGTAAGGAGGTGTTGGGACCAGTGGACTGAAGAGATGTCATTTACACGGCAACCAGGCTCGAGACGTCCTCGACAGAACAGTCATCGAGAAAACCGTCACATCATACGAAACGCATGAGTAGAGCCAACTGCCTCATTGGCCGCTATCCAGACACAGGCAGCACTTTCTCTACAGATCCCTTTGTCTTTTCGAATCATCGCAAGGCGCATGGCTGAAGGACATCTGGAATCGCGGCGCCCATTACGTGTGCTGCCAATGACACCCACCCACCAACGCCTTCGTCTGGAGTGGAACCTGGTCGTCTTCAGCGATGAGTCTAGATTCAATTTGAGTAGCAATGACAACCGTGTTCGTGTGTGGAGGCGCCATGGTGAACGCCTCAATCCTTCTTCGCTTTACAGTGACACACCGCTCCTACAGCTGGAGTGATGGTATGGTGTGCTATTGCTTACGATACACGGTCACCTCTAATATTGATCCGTGGCACAATGACAGCTCAGCGGTACGTCCAGGACATCCTTCAGCCACGTGTGTTGCCACTAATGGCAGGACTCTCACGAGCCATTTTTCAGCTAGGCAATGCTCGGACATACACAGCAAGGATGTCACAAGCCTGCCATCGCCACATTACCACCCTTCCCTGGCCTGCTCGATCACCAGATTTGTCGCCAATCGAGCATATCTGGGATCATTTGGGGCGGAGTTTAGTTGAACTCGAGGCGCGTTTACAGAAACTGTGGAATGAGATGTCTCAGGACACCATACGGAACTTGTATGCCTCAATGCCCGCTCATATTGCATTGTGCATTCGCGCTAGAGGGGATACAACAGAGTACTAAAATTTCCGTTCATTTGTACTTTTTTATAGAATAAATGATCCTTTTTTTTGGTTTTCTAATCACTTACTTCTATCACAGTAGTATTTACGCATGTAAAATTTCGTTTCATTTGGACGTCTTTTTCTTAATGCGCAAATTTTTATGGCAATGGGTGTATGTTGGTGCAAATTATAAAGCAAGCACTTCATATACGACTAAGGTTTAAAAATGCTTTCCAAGTGCTCATTAAAAATTGCAGACTTAAAATTAATAGAAGCACATATATTACTTATAAGTCTGTAGTTAAAAGAATTTTTAAATAATGTCCATTTATATTCAAAATAAATTTTTTACAAACAATATTACTGCTCAAATTTATTTATTTAATTGATTCAAATATTTGCCAAAGCATACAATTGAAAATTGGATAAGGGGTTGTCTTATAAATAATGTCACACTTTTATTCAATATTTTCGGCCCTTCTCCTTCCCTTTGTCACAAAGTATCACACTTCACCATACCTCCCCACGTGCCACGCTATATTATATAAACATATTACTTGCAGTTCAGATACAAAGCACAACATTATAGACCATATTTCAAATTTTATTTTTAAACTTTAACTATGTGTTTTAATGATATTTGCGAGCATAATAATAATAATAAAAAAAGCTTCATGTTTTTATTTTGTATGAAATAACACTAATGTTTACAACAAAAACACAATTAATATAAGTAGTAGGAAAACGACAGTACGGGCTCATGCGGTGGCGGCACTGCGGCACCGTGCCGCCGCCGCACCACGCAGCAACCGTCCCGCCGCCGGTGCCGCCGCCAGTGCCACCACCGTCCCTCCTGTGGTACCTCCTGCCCCCACCATGCATTCCCCTCCACGAACGCCCCCTAGTGGAAAAAAGGAACATTCTATTATAACATGAGAGGTGAACAACCTTCCCTATTCAGAATTATTATCAATAACATCTCAACGCGGAATCATACTATATGATGAAGATTAAATTTATATTTGAATTTTGAACAACCATAATTTTAATGAGTATTATTAATTAAGCGAAACACTGGAAAAATCTCAGTTTTAACCATTTTATTTAGATTTCTTCAACTACAAGATGAGATTATCAATTTAACACAAGAAAGTTAAACATATATTTGAATTTTGCTTGATAGACATCTTAATGAATATCGTTAATTAAGTAAAAACAATAGAAAATATCCAGTTTTATAGAAAAAGACTGATTTCTTACGATTTTTATCAACTACATGATCAATGTATCGACTTACAAGTTGAAAATTAAACATGCATTCTAGTTTTTCAACAGCTATAATCTTAATGAGTATCGTTAATTAAGTAAAAACAATGGAAAATATCAAGTTTTATAGAAAAAGACTGATTTCTTACGATTTTTTCAACTACAACATCAATGTATCGACTTACAAGTTGAAAATTAAACATGTATTCTATTTTTTCAACAGCTATAATCTTAATGAGTATCGTTAATTAAGTAAAAAACAATGGAAAATATCAAGTTTTTATAGAAAAAGACTGATTTCTTACAATTTTTTCAACTCAAACTTCAGAATATCAATTTGATAGAAAGAAATTTAAGCATGCATTCCAGTTTTGGACAACCATTTCCTTCATGAACATTATTAATTAAGCAAAACAGCGGAAAATATTAAATTTTTAACTGATTTCTTCACATTTTTTTATTTTTTTTAATATAAAATCAGAATACACAACTTAAAATAAAAATTAAACATATTTTTTTTTTAGTTTTTGAACAGTCGTTACCTCAAAGAATTTCGATAATTGAACAATTAACAAAGGAAACTAATGATTTTTTAACGAAAAAAGACGAATTAAACGAATTTGGTTAACTTTTACTCTAATTGGAAATTTCATCGTACTTTATATATACCAACTAAGTAGAATTTTAATACATAAACGAATCATTTAAAGAAATCCTCAATACACAAATGTGAACCTGCAGAGCATTTCTTATTACGTCATATCTAAACTAAAACTTTTTTCTGCAACCCCTCCATGCATGCATTCCAGGTAGGGGAACATAACAAAGAATTTTGACGTCACAACTTACAAAGGTATACAACAAAATGTTTACGTTCAAGAAAAAAATATCACATAGAGAGAAAAAAAAGAAGAGATTTAAGCTATTTATCCATTCTAGTTTTATAGCAGTTACCACAACATCTCCAAATTAAAATTTGGAAGTCATAATGAGTGTAATTAATTAAGCAAAATAATAGAAATATTAGTTTTTCAGAGGGGAAAAGACGAATTTAAACAAATTTTATTAGTTTTACACTAGTTTAATAATAATTTTAAGAGAAAAAAGACGAATTTAAACCTTTTTTTTTTTTTTTTTTACACTATTTTTTCTCATCTCCAACACGGATATATCAATTTTAAGGGGAACGGATACTCCATCTTTTTTCTCCATGAAATTTTGGAACAAAATATAGAAATAATAGATTGATATATATACAAAACAACAAACATTTAGCACAATTTAAACCCAAAATTGTTTCATATTAAGTTTTATATTGTTATTTATTGCGTAAATGTTTAATAATGTTTAATAATTATATAGTATCTTCAAAAGATGGATTTTAGCCGCCATTTTCTTAGTCGCATGAAACACTTATTTTTTTTTCCAATTATTCATTTGGTGCTGCCATCTATTATTCGAATACTGAAATAACATTAGTACGTGAAAGTTTAAAAAAGTTATATCAGTTTTTTCATTTATAAATAGACGAAAACATTTTCTGAATTGTATCAAAAATGTCTATTTTGGAGCAAATTTAAATATTTTTATTAAGGAGTACTCAAATTTATCAGAAACAGTTACATTTTTTTAAAAATTGCCGTAATCTTAAAATGACTCGGTTGGCGAGATTTTCCAGCAACCTAATTCAAATAGTTTATGGCAACCCCACTTTAAAGGCGGAGTTTTTTTTTCCCTCGCATCGTTTGTGCTATTTCTAAACGGAAACGGAATGACAGCATTGTAAACTAATCGAAACTAATTGAGGCTCTCTTTGATAAGATCCTTGGCAGTTTGCAAAGAGCGGGCAGCCTGGTTGAAGAATTACCCTTCTTTTTCATTTCAGCCGGCAAAGATCTTAGAGAGGGAGTACCATTCATTCTACTTTCTTTGCAGTCGGATAACGTATTGCAAAGAGCGTCGACAGCTTTAGGATAATTGAAATATGCTATTATTTCAATAATTTTAATTACTGGATAAATATCTAGTAATTAAAATGATCAACTATAGGCCCAAACATCGTGTTGTACCCGACCCAAACTTGAAGATTCCAGTTAAAGCCAGGGCCGTAGCTAAGGGGGTGCTATGGGCGGCTCAGCCCCCCCCTAAAATATTTTGAGCCCCCCCCCCCCCTGGAAAAATTCCAAGGTCACTAAATGTTTCAAATATTCAAATGAAATTCTGTTCAAAAATCTAATTTAGTTTTGAGACCCTTTCACAGTTTTACAGTGTTACTAAATTGTACCTAAAATAAGTGTTTCAACGCTCCCTCATCCTATTTATACATATGAAGCTAACATGATGTTTAATTTTGCACCAATTATACACTCAAAATTTTCATCATCCTATACTTTTCTTAGCATAAAATGAAGTTATTACAACAGTTTAATGAGAAACATAGTACCTACAATGTGAATATACACTAATTTATCTTTCTACGTTAGAGAGAGAGAAAAAAATTATGAGCCCCCCCCATACATTCTTTTGAGCCCCCCCTACATTCTCTTGAGCCCCCCCCCCCTATCATTCACTTCTAGCTACGGCCCTGGTTAAAGCATTGTTGAATTCAGACACTTTTCTTCGGGGAGGGGGGAATTAAGCGACTCCCGGGGGGGGGGGGATTGTACATTTTGACCATTGAAAACGAAAAATCTCAATATTTACGGAGGGAGCATTTCATAACCCGGGCGGGGGGGGGGGAGAGAATTCCCTTCGAGCCACCCCATGAATTAAACATTGAGTTGAAGTCCATCAGCAATCTAAACGGAACCCCACAAAAACATTTCCATCGAACTTAAACCAAATCCAATCAAGACAAAGTAATTTTCGTCGTCACTTAAATTATTTTTAATCTGAAAATTTCATTCGAAGATAATAATATACAGGATCCTTATGCCTTCGGGATAATCCAGGCAGGATGATTTTAATAATACCGTGTTACATATAAACGTGAGAAATATCGACATACCAAAATCTTTATTTGACACCCCTTCGCTTTGGCGTCCGGGGCACATGCCCCCTTTGCTTCCCCCTTAATTTCGGCCCTGATAAACAGTAACTATTTATGAAATGGAAAACGAAATCTTAGTCAAAGTTTTAATAGTAACATAGTAACTTAATAGTAAAATAGCCGTGAAGAGATGAACTTCACTATTCAATGCAAGGGGGGGGGGGGAAGAAAAAGAAAAAGAAAAGAAATAAAAATGTAGAATTGAAACAAGATATTAGAAAATAAAATAACCCCTTCCCCATGGGCACTAAGCATAGCGATCGCGAGAATTTTAGGGGTCAGGAGTGGTATTCAGCTGACGTTATCAATTGAAAAGAAAACAAGTTAGAAATTGCACGTGAAGCGTAGCAAATGAGGTGCGTTCGTACTATAACGAAGTTTTAAAATATTCAGATCTTGCTGGTATAGTAGAGCGTACTTTGGGTACAGTATAATGGTCGAAATCTTTGTGTTTCTGTAAATATGTAGGGAGTAATTTTTATTATACTTCATTAACGTATATCTTATTCATAAAATGTGAAGTAGTTTAACATAATTAAAACACACCCCAAACATTGTTTCCCCGAATAACATTATTTAGTGGAATACATTTGTGTGGCCCTGTAATTTAATAATAAATATTCTTTGCATCTCAGATTGTACAGAATGTATATTTTAGTACATACTTCATAGATTCATGTCAATTCTATTATGTTCAAATGAATGTAACACCATTAAAATGCATTTGAAACTTTTTTTCCCATTGATCGTAATGTAACGGGATACTTTTGATTGTCCCTGTAATTTATCTATGTATCCGATTTTCATAACATTTGAAATGACACGACAAAATTATGTAATAATTATACGTTTTAAATTTCAAACGATTAAAATGTATTTGAAACTTTTTTTCCCCATTGATCGTAATGTAAAAGAATACTTTTGATTGTCCCTGTAATTGATCTATGCATCCGATTTTCATAACATTTGAAATAATTCGACAAATTTATGTAATAAATATACGTTTTAAATTTCAAACGATTAAAATGCATTTTAAACTTTTTTCCCCATTGATCGTAATGTAACGGAATACTTTTCATTGTGCCTGTGATTGATCTATCCATCCGATTTTCATAAAATTTGAAATGACTCGACAAAATTATGTAATAATTATATATTTTAAATTTCAAACGATTCGGTTGGGTACTTTTTGCGTTGTTATGTGCGGACAGACAGACAGACGGACGTCCGTCCGTCGGACGGACGGACTGAACGACAACAATAGGTGCTACGTATTTACATAATTACGAACACACCTAAAAAATGGAAAAGTTTGAAATGGGCATATGATCTGTGATCCCCATGCAGTCATACAACTGTTATCCTAATTGGGAAGTAGCGAAAATCATTGCAAAGAAAAAGATGCCCCAGGCGGCTTTCTCAATTGTAATATTCGTTCATTCTATAGTTAGAAAAAGAAATACGTATACATAGAAGACAGCGGGTGAAAAATACTGCATATTTTGTCACACTGTCTCCACCCCTCCACAAACAGAGATTCATAGAAGAATTCACACCGGACATGCATAGCATTCTCCAACCGGACATACATAGCAATCGTTAAAAATGGATTTTTACTGAGTTATTAATTTTTTTAAGTTTCTTGTTTAGATATATCATTCAATCATAGAAAAAAAAATGAAAAAAAATAATATTATTAAGTTAGTTTTATTAGTTGTTTCAAATATATGCTCTTTTTTTTTTACTTAGAATAAAATTACAAGTGAAAGAAAGAAATTTTAATTTATATTAAAAAAATATTCGAAAATTTTCGAAATTTTATATTCTTTTTCATTTTATTGTGGAATCGAATCTAGGAAAAAAAGTGACCGGAAAAAAAGTTATCGGAAAAAAGTGACCTAAATTACAAAAGCGGAAAAAAAGTGACACGGAAAAAAAAGTGACAAGGAAAAAAAGTGACACGGAAAAAAAGGGACACGGAAAAAAAGTGACAAGGATTGATTTTGGGGAATTATTATTGATTTTGGGGATTCATTGGTTAAGTATGAAAGAGGGATGGGGGGGGGGACTCATAATTTAGGTAAATGGGTTTTTCATGCTGAATTAACTGTTTTGGTTCAATTTTTGGATATACGTTCATATTGAAAAGACGCTTGCCTGATTAGTTTTGGGAAGGGACGATTACCCCCCCCCCCCAATCCGTCCTCAGTTAGATGAATGGGTTTTTATGCAGAATTATCCAACGTGTGTCAAATTTGAATATACAGGGCCTGACTAAGGTAAGGGCATGCGGGGCAATTGCCCCGGGCCCCCGGTTTGAGGGGGGGCCCCCAAGGAGAGAAAGGTTTATTGTTAAAAGAGGGCCAAATGATATAAAATAGCAAAATATTACTAAAATTCTTTTTTTTCAATTTTAAGTGGTCTTTTTTCTCCTACCCCCCTTGCTTCCCTGCCCCACGTTCCCTTAAAGTAATAGTTACATCATAAGAAATTTAATAGTTAAAATTATTTATCATCTGTTATTATGTATAAAGATGTGAAATATAAATACTGAAATCAGTACTTGGTACAAAATTTATGCATACATACAATAGGTTTGAATTTTAATTTTAGTCACTTGAGTATAATTCACAAACATTTTTAAGATAGAAGGGGGCCACTCTAATAATGTTTGCCCCAGGGCCCCCCACTGTCTAAGTCGGGCCCTGTGAATATAGGTTCTTTTCGATAAGGCTTATATATAGTATATAATGCATGAAGAGTTTTAATGGTTATATATAGAGGGAGAATGGGGGATAACCTTTCTTAAATTAAATTAATAACTTTTTACGCATAATTATCCGATTTGCTTAGAATTTTGGACATAGATTCATTATGATAAGACGTATCTGATTAGTTATGGGGTTCTTCTGCTTATTATAAAGGGTGGGGGGCAAGCAATTATCTCCCCCTTAAACTAGATAAATAGGTTTTTATACAGAATTACCCCATGTATTTCAAATTTTAAATATAGGTTCTTACTGATAAGGTGGAACCCTGAATAGTTTTAAGGATTTGATATCTAAGTATTGAAGGGGAATAGAATATAACCTACCTTAAATTAAATTACTTTTTACGCAGAATTATAGGATTTGCTACAAATTTTGGATTATAGATTCATTATGATAAGGCGTATCCCTGATTACATATGAGGTTATTTTTCTAATTAAAAATTAAGGCGGGTGATTTTCCGATCCCCTTAAATTATATAAATTGTTTTTTATGTTCACTTATACGATATATTTCATATTTTGGATATATGTTTTTTCTCATAAAGTTAGTCCCAGAATAATTTTAAGGGTTTAATGGCTAAGTATACTGTCAGGTTCTGAGACCACCTCTGCTAAAGATTGGAATTTCCGTTATTTCTCTATCTTAATCTCTTTCATATTATACCGGCTGTGTACTAGAATTTTCAAGATGACATTCTTTCTTTGTTGAAGGGAGAATTGACAGATTATCCTCTACAGGTGGTGAGTGAGAAAGAGGAGATTGCGGAGAGGCGTGTTCATCCGTCAGTGAGGTATGTGGATGATGAGCTGACAAGCAACATGTCACTAATCAAGAAAGGAATGTGGAATGTGTCCAATGGATAAGCCCCAAAGGGGGTTGACATTGGGGAAACACCGTGATTTGAGAAGAGCAAGTCTTATCTCAGATTAGTTCAGTTCGTATCTGGGTTCATACCTAGAGAGTAGTGTAGGACAGAGGTCCTGATAGGGTGTGCTCTGCGTTGTAGAGCGGAGGCAGTGCGTGTCTGGAGAGCAAGGGACACAGACGTCCTGGTGTTTAGTGCTCTGGGCCGAGAAGTGCAGGCCGAGTATCCATGTGTTGGGAGATTCGAAAGTGATCTCAGATAAAGTTAATCTAACGTGCATTGAGTGTGAGGTGGAAGGTGTAATTCGAATAGTACACAGCCAACCTTTACTGTATTTAATTTAATGTTGAACCGGATCACCTGTATCCGAGTTGTAATTGTATATAATGGTAAATAGCGTATTTAGTGTGTACATATATTCTAAATAAACTGTTAATTCAGTTAATTGACAGCGTCAGTGTTCATTTACACAATCCTCACAGTGGGTGACCGATATCACCTAGTAATATCGGTGGTGGCAGCTATAACTACCACGGACTTTCTTCAAAGTTATGCGGGCTGAGAGAAACGTCCGACATATACAGTGGGGGAACGGAGGATAACCCCCCTTAAATTAATAAATGGCTTTTTACGCAGAATTATCTTATTTGATTCAAACTTTGAATGTGCGTTCATTATGATAAGGCGAACTCCTGATTATTTGTG
This sequence comes from Maratus speculifer, assembly GCA_964019185.1. Taxonomy (NCBI): domain Eukaryota; kingdom Metazoa; phylum Arthropoda; class Arachnida; order Araneae; family Salticidae; genus Maratus; species Maratus speculifer. The sequence goes on from OZ025291.1 coordinate 135,992,972, forward strand.
GGTTATCCCCCGTTCATCCCTCTATACTCAGCCATTAAACCCTTAAAACTATTCAGGGATTCACTTTATCAGGTAAAACCTATATCCAAAAGTTGAAATACGTTGGATAATTGTGAAAAAAATAATCTTATTTAAAGAGTGGGGGATTAATCGCCCGCTTTCCCTTATTTAATTAGCAAAAGAACCCCATAATTAATCAGAGATACGCCTTCTTATAATGAATGTACATCGAAAATTTGAAGCAAATCGGATAATTCTGCGCAAAAAGCCATTTATTTAATTTAAGGGTGTATTTCGATTCAAACTGCCTATTTTCCGATTTATTTTCAACTTCATTTTTACTCTCATATGCATCAAACTGGCAAATTGTCTTATTTAGAAAGTACACAAGGTGCCGTAATTGTCAATTCTTTGATAAATGCAGAAAATATTGCGAAAAAAGCAATCAAAAACGGCATTTTGAACAGATTTTCCCCTGGCGGGAGATCTGTGAACGAACAAAAAGGGTCATACTGAGAAGATAATTGTTTATAAATCAAATTCTAATGAATTGAGCGTTAAAATACAGCACATGGCACCTTGTACATCTCTTCAAAAACATCCTCAGCAAGTTTCATGTTTCTACTTTTGAAAATGTGTCTGAAATTGTATCGGAAAATTTCGAGCTGTTGAAGGTGGAAAAGCGTTTTTTTGAATACACCCTTAAGGGGGTTTATCCCCCGTTCTCCCTCTATACATAACCATTAAACCCTTAAAACTATTCAGGAATTTTTTAAAATCTAATTTAAGGCCAGGGGTAGTAATCACCCGCCCCCTTTTTAATTAAAAAAAGAACCCCATAAATAATCAGAAATACGTCTTATCATAATTAACCCATGTCCAAAATTCGAAGCAAATCGGATAATTATCCGTAAAAAGCCATTAATTTAAGAAAGGTTATCCCCCGTTCCCCTTCTATACTTAACCATTAAACTCCTAAAACTCTTCAGGCACTTTATACTATATATAAGCCTTATCGAAAAGAACCTATATGCAAATTTGACACAAAGGGGGTAGGAGAAAAAAGACCCCTTAAAATTAAAAAAAAAGAATTTTGGTAATATTTTGCTATTTTATATCATTTGGCCCTCTTTTAACAATAAACCTTTCTCTCCTTGGGGGCCCCCCTCAAACCGGGGGCCCGGGGCAATTGCCCCGCATGCCCCTGCCTTAGTCAGGCCCTGTATATTCAAATTTGACACACGTTGGATAATTCTGCATAAAAACCCATTCATCTAACTGAGGACGGATGGGGGGGGGGGGTAATCGTCCCTTCCCAAAACTAATCAGGCAACGTCTTTTCAGTATGAACGTATATCCAAAAATTGAACCAAAACAGTTAATTCAGCATGAAAAACCCATTTACCTAAATTATGAGCCCCCCCCCCATCCCCTTTTCATACTTAACCAATGAATCCCCAAAATCAATAATAATTCTCCAAAATCAAACCTTGTCACTTTTTTTCCGTGTCACTTTTTTCCGCTTTTGTAGTTTAGGTCACTTTTTTCCGATAACTTTTTTCCGGTCACTTTTTTTCCGTTTACCGTGGAATCATCCAGGGCCGGTGAGAGGGGGGGGGGGCACAGGGGGCAACTGCCCAGGGGCCCGAGAGTTAGAGGGGCCCGCACCGTTCCGAACAATTATAGAGATTTCATATTATTCCAAATCTGAACTTGCACACATTTTTTTATTTAGAAGTTAACTAAAAAAAATGTTTCCGAGAATTGTTGTGAGACGATTTTCACTAAATACATAGTACTATTGGTAACAAAATCGCTGCATAGAACAAGACAGATCTTATCTCTTCTTGTCTTGTAATGAGGCAAGCACTAATCTAAAAGCTGTCAATTCGTTCATTGTTTTTCTTACAAACAGCCAGGAACTTCCTGCCTTCCTAAGAAATTTAGAAAAGACCCTTTTTTCACCACAGACTGCTATGTCCATGCCTTGAGGCGAAAAAAAAGATCTATACTATAATGGGTCCATCAGATACTGGCAGGAAAACCGGCGCATTTATCGGACAAAAGATGCAACTATAAAAACGAGGGTATATTATACTAGGGCCCGGCTCGCACTAATTGCGATCTCCTTAGGACACCGAGTTTCTCTATACAGGCTCTTACCGATTAAACACGAGAAACACATGCTTCTCTTGGAAAGTTTTGAAAGGGTTTTAAATTGAGACCATAGAGAGTAGAGGTCTGCACGGACCAAAATTTCCAGGCCCGGGCCCGGCCAGTACAAAAATCAGTGAAAACAGGCCGGGACGGGCCAGGTCACAATTTCTATTATTTCTAAAAAATTCAGATTTTTATCATATAATTAAGATACCTTTAAAGAATACTGCATACATATATATGGAATGACTGTACAGTATATTTAACAGAAATGCACATTAGCAACATTAGTGATTACTTAGATTCTTAGATTTCCAACATTCGAATAAAAATTCATTTAAAAATTTGTATGGTTTAGAATAAAAGAAAAAAAAAAGAAAGTTATAAACATCGTAACTTTTGATGCTGTATAGTAAAAGATTTATGAAAATATTTCTACATCATTTTATTAAATATTTCAAATCCAAATTCATTCTCAAATCCAAAGGAGCTGAGTTTCTGATGCAATTCTGAATTCATTTTTTTTCGGAAACGTATAAGATTAGCAGATGTTTTTATTTAGAAACTATGTAATCGAATGGCGTTGGCGTTGGCGTTATCCATTTTTTGATACAAGCAATTTAAGAAAATACGGTCAAAGTTAGCGTTTTGAATAGTTTCCGGAAGCGACAGTATGGGAACGGAGAAAAATCGTACAAAAATCTCTTATATCATTAATATATCAAAAATTACATCTACAAAAATAACATTACTCTTATATCAAAAATTACATTAGCATAAGTTCTTTATCGCAATTAGTTATTTGACAAATCACGTTGTCTGCCCTACACATCTTCAGAACTATTGAGACTATTTTCGAACCGGCTCGTCTGTATGTGGAAAAAAAAAAAAAAAAAAAACAATGTAAACCTGATTTCGACCCCGCACTAGTCTGCTAAAAAAATAATAATCCCGGGTTACACACAATGTAACTAATTTTACAAATCATGTTGTCTTGCCCCGATACAACTTGAGAACAATTAAGTCTAGTTCTTGCCTAGCTCGTCTATATGTAGAAAAACAATGCAACCCTGATCTCGGCCCGGCACGGGTTTACTAAAAAAATATTAAGCCCGGGTTAACACACAATGTAACTGTCCGATGCCGATCTTTGCACAGTACAAGTTACATTTCTGTATTGATGTTGTCAAACTAGTAACGACTCGTGATGCGCATTTATACTTACTCTCGTTAAAGCCATATTCATTAAAAAAGCTCATATTTTATCGTTTCTGCCTTAAGCCCATTATACATTTTCGCCTTATTATACATTTTCATCATCGCCTCATTATACACTTTTTTTATCGATCCGGGCCGGCCCGTATGGCTCGTTCAATTATTTTACCAGCCCGGCCCATTGAAAAAATAATTCAAATTCTGACCTCTAAAATAGATTCTGTTATGTTAATATTGTATTTTTATAAAGTTGTATATTTTGTCTGAAACATCCTTTTAATACTTTATTATAGTGAATATTTTTTTATCTTTATTACTTTCAAAATACATTTGTAAGAATTCGTCTTACAAATTTAGAAGAAGAGAGAAGAGAATCACTTATCTTAATATGAATATCTCGGGGCTACAGTCTACTTTAAATACTTTTTATTTCTTGAAAGACAGACTTACATTTAGAACACTAACACACATACACTATTTACAAATAAAGCTTTTTTTTTTACATAATTCTCCTGGAGCACGCGACCAACACAAGACATAAACTCACAGTTCATAACCAAATTTCCGAATTTTTTGAACATCACTAATAATAGAATGCTTTTTTTTTAAATGGGAAAAAAGTGTTGCCAGATTTTTTTAAGACGAAAAATATTACAACTACATTTTTAATTTAGCAGAGTTTTGGCCACGTGACGACTGGCAGTCTATTTTTTTTCTTTGGAATGCGCCTGTTATTTTTAATTCTTGTTTACCTGTTTGTTTAAATTCTTGTTTTCCTGTTATCGTCAGATTATTTGAGGGTTGGTGAGCATAACTTGTGACCTGTAGAACCTCCTAATATTTTAACCCTTTAAGCATCCGGCTTATTTTTTGCTTTATGTTAGATTTATAAAATAATACCTATGAAAACCATTTGTATGGGGATTTGTTGATTGTGAAGATCTGCTGGCGTTGTTAGGTATAAAATAAAACTCGAATGGAAAATTAAATGCTTCAAAATCTTAGAGACGAGAGGGGCAAAAATATGTTTTTTTTTTTTTTTTTTTTTTTTTTTTTTTTATGAGGGAGGCCTCAGAAGACCTTCTTCAGGAGTCCTGTACCTACTGTGCTTAGTGAAAAATCACATATTATTGATAATGTTTGCCGCTTTACATAAAAACTGAAGTTTAATATTAAAGTTTTTTCCCATATTTTCCTTAATACACTTGACAAGAGTCTCACCCAGGTTTAAAAAGGGGCAGGGCGCTACTACTTTGAAAAGGGCACTTTTTACATTCTTCAGACCCGTTTTTTGATTTTTAAGGGCACTTTTATAAAGTTGAATCTAGGTTAAAAAAAATTGAGGAAAAACAGAAATTTCGTCAAAAAATCGAGAAAAAGATCCAAAAATTCGCTAAAAAATTGAAAAAAATTTACATTTTGTTAAAAGATCACGAAAAACAGCCGATTTCGTTAAAAAATCGCGAAAAAAACGGCAGATTTGGCTAAAAATCGTGAATAAACAATAAATGTCATGAAAAGATCGCGAAAAAATGGCAAATTTTGTCAAAAGAACGCAAATTTCGAAAAAGGGGCGTGAAAGAAAAAAAAAGCACATAGTTCGTAACGAGAAAAGAGTCGTCTCCTCTTTTCTCCCATCTCTCTTGTAACCTTTCAGAAAATTTGTTTTAATTTTTTTTTCCCTTGCTTTGGATCACCTTTGTGATTCTGTCAGAGTTTTTCCGAAATTAAGAAAAATCGGCAGTCATTTCGAGCATTTTTCGACAGTCATTTACGAAAATTAAACAAGTCAGGACACTCCCTCTAAGGCCTATAACCATCGTGCAGATAATCGGCAGTGGCCGTTATACATAACACCACAAACACACCTTATTTATATATTGAAACGTCTAAGAATTTAAGTAATCATTATTGTTGCTATTGTGAGTTGCCTATCTTGCACATAATAGTTGAATTAAAGAAATGTCTAGCTAGCAGTGTTGTGCACAAATTCCAGCAACTTCCCATCATATTACATTTCACAAAAATCTGTTTGTGAAAGCAAAGTCCGTTGGAAATGTTGTTACAGCTTCATTATTGTTGAACGATAGGGAGGAAAATACAAACTTATCTCAAAGAAAAAGAAAAAAGGGTTAAAAAAATGCTTTTTTTTTTCTACTTTATTTTCTTTTTTGAGGAAGGATCGAAAATCATAAAAAATGCAGCATATCAGCGCCGCCTGTTGAGCGATTTACATCAAAAAAGAATCAGCATCAATTAATATCAGGAACTACCTGAATATTAATTTTATTCAATACCGTTTATTAGTTCTCGAGATAGAGTACCCACAAAATTGGCAATACATAGATAGAGTCACAGACTAACAGCTAGACATTTTGTAAAAACATGTTTTTGGAATCTCTGACCCCCCCCCCCCCCCCACATACACACACACCCCCCACCCTTAAACGTGCAAAGCCATCAAACCAGGGATTCGAAAATTTACACAAATCCAATACGTATTTTTTGTAAAGCTAGAAGAAAAGTAAAAACGAATGAAGATGAATGTCTTACGTGCATGATGAAATACAATTCAAAGTAATTTTGATTGAACAAGTATTATTTTTATTTTAATTTTTGAATGTTTTTTATAGCAAAAATATTTATGATTCAACTAAGAATTCTTTTTATCATTTCATTTAGGAAAATCAGTGTTATATAAACATAGATTAAAGCCATATTAAATAGTTTAAAGCCCATTTCATAAGGTAAAGCTGTCTTTTCAGGACAAGCGTGTCCCAAAAATTAGTTTTAAAATTTTATTTTGCCGGAATTTTCTAAATAGTCCTTGTAACTTTAATAAAATTATCTGGATAAATAATGTACATTATATAAATTAATATATATATGTCGCATTTTCATGAAACGACAGACTTCAAGGGGATGAGTTTTAATTACGATTTATTTAAATCATATCAAAATCTTTTCGCAAGTCTTTACATCATGAGTTCTGGAGACCAAGTGCGTAGATGTATAATGGAAATCTCTCATCTCCCGCGGGTTGCCAGTTAAAAAGGCCATGTGTTTTACTTAAATTAATACGATAAACTTAGGTTTCTTGTTGCCCTGTAAAACCCGTGATTATTAGTCATGGGGCCCGTATCCACATTGAGGGGCGATTTATTAAAAAAGTAATAAATAGGTCTGATTTTTTGTATTTTCTTACAATTTCCCCCCCTTCCAGACAAGTCTCCGGGGATGGGCCGGCTTCCATCCATGATACTCACCTGAAAAGGGTAAACAATTTTTACATTAAGTGAGCTAATGGGAGATGAGTTATTTCTTTCGTATACTTAACAAATAATAGAATAACAATAATAAAATATGTACAAATATCATATCTAAAAACAACACTATTATAAAATGTACCATTATACGCCATTGAACATGATAAAAACAATTGTATTAATAAATGCAAAACACTCAGTAAATATTATACATAGAATAAGATAATCAAAATAAGAAATATGTTGCAGATGGATTCTGAAAAGTCCAATGTTATTTACATTTTCAATTTTGTATGGAACTGTCCTGACGTAGTTCAGGAAATAGTACTTTTACACATAACACCATGTTCACAATACTGCAAAAATAATTTAAAATTCAAATATTCATAATAAATCAAAAAGGTAATTAAAATTCCAAATATTCATAATAATGCAAACCGAGATCAGATATAATATAATATCAGTTCATATGATACCAACTATTTCAGTTTGTTGGTGTAAGTAGTTTAAATTGATTACTAGGAAAAAAGTATCTTAGTTTGGAAGCGTGTATTACTTCATAATCCTTTTTTGTAAGCCAATTAGGCTTATTTATTTTGAAACTTACATTGGATAGTTTTTCCATAATTTGATATGGACCAGAAAAAGGCGGACTTAACTTCCGAGTATTCGGATAGTGAAATTCTTCCACTATGACAAGGTCACCAGGTTTAAAAGGCGCTTCCACAAACTTTAAATCATACCTGACTTTATTTTTCAAGTGTTGTTCACTTGTTCTTTGGAAAGCCTCTTTTCTGGCTTCCTCTACAGGGGGATAATAATTTTCATTGCATAATACTAATGGATAAGGTAATTGGCCGAACATTAAGTATGCAGGAGGGTACTTGGTTACTGAATGAGGTGTGTTATTGTACTCATTAATTACTTCCTGCAGAATTTTGGGCCATGGGACGTTTGAAGGGGTAGAATTTACTTTAAGTCTTAGTCGGGTGCAAATTGACTGATTCACACGCTCATTTTTCCCATTACACTGTGGTCTATGAGAAGAAGTAAGTAATTTTTTTACATTCTGTTTATGTACCCATTTACGAAGTTTAGACGCTGTAAACGCAGGATTTCTATCAGTTAAAATTTTCTTGGGAAGTTGAATACTAAAAATCTGTTTAAGAATATTAATGTAGACTTCAGTTGTAACATTTTTAGATGCAAAACCCCAAACATAACGAGTAGCGTGATCAATAGCTATGTGCATATACCTTTTAGATGAATTATAACAGTTAAAACCTCCTACTGAATCTAATGAAATTATATCGAAGGGTAATTCTGCAGGTGGTAATGCCTCCAGAAGACCAAATTTTGGTTGGTGTGATTTTTTGTTCAGTTGGCAGACCTCACAATGCTTGACAAATTGTGTAATATCGTGGGTCATGCTGTTCCAATAGTATTGTGGGGAAATTAAATTTAACATTTTTTGGATTCCGGGATGGCCAAATTCTGAATGGGTATTTATTAGTAATTTCTCTCTCAAGGAGAATGGTACTACAATTTTTTGAAAACCCTTTTTGCGAATTATTACAATGTCATTAACTTTTTGAAATTTAGGCCCTGTTATATTATCTAATTGTTGGTGTTCTTTAATTTCATCTGACGTTAATAAATGAATATGGGGATTTACAGAAAAAGTTGGATTTCTTGAAAGCATGTCTGCTTCAAAATTGGTGGATCCTTTGTTATATTTTACAGTATAATCATACATACTTAATTTTAAGGACCATCTGAATAACCTACCTGTTAAATGCTTCACCTTCTTAAGCCATACTAAGGAGGCATGGTCAGTATGTATTGTAAAAGGTTTTCCGTGAAGGTAATAATGGAATTTGTCAAGGGCATCGATTATTGCTAGACATTCCAGTTCTGTGATAGCGTAATTTTGCTCGTAGGGCCTTAATTGTCTCGAGTGGAACGCAATGGGATGCAAGTTCCCTTTTTCATCCATTTGTTTTAAGACAGCACCTACGGCTTCCTTTGAGGCATCAGTATAGACATGGCATGGGAGGTTAGGATTGAATAATTTTAAAATAGGCCTAGAAATTAATGCGTTTTTAAGCAATTCAAATGATTGTTGACAGACATCTGACCATTCCCAAGGAGCATCTTTCTTTAACAATTTATTTAGAGGGGCTCTTATTTTAGCGTACTTGTCTATGAATTTGTGGTATACGTTTACAGAACCAAGGAACCTTTGCAATTCTTTAACGTTTTTTGGAGGGATTAATTTTTTAATAGTTTCGGTGTTAGCATTGTCTGGTTTTATTTGGCCGTTACTAATTTCATAACCGAGGAAGTCAATTTGAGATTTAGCAAAGTTACATTTGGAAAATTTTAATTTTAGATTTTCTTGACGGCAAATGTTAAATATAGTTTTAAGGTGATCCATATGCTCGGCATAGGAATCGGAATAAATTATAAAATCATCAAAATAATTGGTAGCAAAATTAACTTTATGTTTATCTAGGATTCTTCGAAGAGCTCTTGCAAATTGAGCTGGGGCATTTTTATAGCCAAAAGGAAGAACCAACCACTCATAAAGACCTTGATTGGTTGCAAAGGCCAACTTCTCTGTGTCTGAAGGATGAAGTGGTATATGCCAGTAGCCAGAGGCTAAATCTAGCGTGGAAAAATATTTGGCATTGACAAGTCTGTCCAAAAGCCAATCTATACGGGGCAATGGTTCTGAGTCAGTCTTACAAATGGCATTGATTTTTCTGTAATCAATACAGAGACGCGTTTTACCTTCTCCTTTTTTATATGCCAGAGTGACGGGAGAGGAATAAGGACTGCAGGACTCTTTAATAAGTTTAGCTTCCAGTAATTCTTGTATTTGTTTTTGAATTTCTTCATTGTCCCTAGGAGATGCACGGTAAGGTCGAAGCGAGATAGGAAGTTCCGAGGTGAGAGTTACCCGCTGAGGTTCCCATCTGACTCTACCTACGTCATATCTATTGCGCGCAAAAATATCCTTGAAGTCGCTTAGAAGCCCTTCCAACTGTGAGTTCTCTTCAGTAGTACAATGACTAAAACTTTTGTCATCATAATCCGAGAGAATTTGAGTATCAAGATAACATTGTCCTTGTTGCGACAAAATTTCTTGATTTGATTTGGAAGGAGAACGAAGCGGCTTCTTGCAATTCATATCACTCGTTAAAGTTAATGTATGATTGAATGAGTTTCCCCGAGAAATTTTATTGGAAATGTTTTGATCATACTTAAGAATGACTCTATCCTGAGTCAGAATATTCGAGTAAAAGTCCATCGATATATGGAATTTTTGTAATTCTGGAGTTCCCAGTATCGCATATGGCAAGAATGACCTAACTAGGTATAAGGTGCTATTTTGCCTGATATTTCCTATTTTGAGGGGTACGTGAAGTTTTTCAGAAATCTGAACTTGTCCTTGGGTTTGATTAACATTAAGAGGATGACAGCTTTGAATAGACGTCATATCCAAAGCTGCAACTAAGTTTTCTGGAATAAGTGAAAGGGTACTTCCGCTATCCAATAAAAATGGTATTTGAACCTCATGACAAGTTTTTGGATACGTATGATTATCGTAATTCCTATATGTGATGTACCCCGGGACTATAAACCGTCATAAAGCATTATGGGGTATTCCTTGATCAGGGGAATACCCATGGGCATTTTGTGATTGAAATTGATTGCTGTGGGTTGTCAAGTTGGGGTTCATTGTTGTCCCTGTATTGCCCTGAACATCATATTTATGGAGTAAAGTATGATGTCTTCGATAGCAATTTTTACAATTCATCTTGGAGGGACATTTATTTGAAAAGTGGCCACCACGCAAACAATTGATACATAGTTTGTTTAGTTGGACAGTTCTCCAACGGTTATCTAAGGACATATTTGTTAATTTTCTGCAGGTATGGGTGGCATGCGATTCAAGACAAACACCGCATTTAGCATTTTCTTGATTTTTGGGGAATTTATATCTATCGGAAGAATCTCGGGAATAATTTGCATTTCTTACATCTGTTTTAGTTGGATTCTCCAACGCTAGCATACTTTTGGCATGAGTCTCTAAAAATTTTAAAAATTCCGTGAGACTAGGCATATCATTATGAGTAAGAGAGAGCTCCCATCGTTCTTTTAGATTATCACTTAGTTTTTGAATTATAGTATAAATTATCATGTTATCCACCAAAGCATTTTGAGTCAAATTCAAAGACTCTAGAATTCGAAGTGACTCATTACAAGTATCTATTATGTCAAAAATAGCTTTAGAGGAAGAGGGGCAATTTTTCATGTTTTTAAAATTGTATAACTTACTTATTTGTGCGATGGCTAAATCCCTAGTTTTATCATAGCGAGCGCAGAGAGTATCCCATGCATTTTTATAATTGGCTTCCGAGAGAGGAAATCCAGAAATTAATTTATGAGCAGGACCCTTTACACTAGCCAGTAGATATTGCAATTTTGAGACGCCCCCCAACTCCAAATTTTGATCTATAGTTGTAAGAAAAATCTCTTTAAAAGAAAGCCATTGATCAGCTTCTCCGTGAAAAGGTTTTAATTCAAATTTTGGAAGATTAACAGTTTTTACACAAACATTACCTGTAGTTTTATTTAGGCTTTCTGAACCACCCTCGTGAATGTTTAAACTTTTACTTAATTTATTACGTGATGTACTTATTGCTATGGTTAAATTGTCTAATTTAAATGCAATCTCATTATATTCATCAATTATAGGATCAGTTTCCGATGCATCGCTCTGAAGAATGGCATTTTCATGGAGTTTATTTAATTCGGTTTCAATATCCTGAACCTGTTTACCATATAAATCTAACTCTTCAAGAGTTACAGTTTCATTATCAATTTTGGGATTTATAATATTTTTTATACGAGTGATTTTTCCCTTAAGAACAGTTTTTTGTTTTTTAATAGCTTCCATTTTTAATTAATTTTATGACAACTTCCTAAAAATCTAAATATAAACAAATTCTAAATGACCTTAAAAAAAAAATAATAATAATATCAACATAATACAAGCATCTGCATAGAATTGTGAAATGAAATAAATAAAAAGAATTAATTATATAAATTAATTAGACGTAAATATGGATATCCATTTTTTCTTTCAATTTAAAATATAATTACACCTTAAAACCATGGTTTGTAGAAGTAATAAAAACAATAACACTAGAGATATATTACTTACCTTAATCAATTAGTTTTATAATCAAGGAATTAGGAAAAAAAAAAAACATGTGCACTAATATAAACAAATAAACAAATAAATAAATAAATAAAATAGTGTACACTTGTGAGCTCACATATAATAAATTAAACATTCCTTTAATCATAAATCACTGTACCACCCCTTGAGTATACTCATGTAATAGATGTCGAATAAATTCACGCAACACGAGTTTTTCTTTCAATAAATAACGAAGCGATTACAGGAACACTATTTGAAGATTATTGATGAATCACTAGAAAGCGAACAGAACTGTTGAAATCGAAAAGATTTACGCGTTTCATGATGACTCGATGACTGCATTCAAACACTTTGTTGTAAACAAAACGCAAAGTACCCGACATTTTTTGATGAAAACATTGCTCTCATTATCACCATAGAAGAATAAACACAGGTTGCACCACACACTTCGATGAAACCAGACGAACACAAAACCTCTTTTAAGAACGCACAAAAACAAAATAAATCACAAGTTCGGAGAGACCGGCCGAAGTAATTCATCGCACGACAGAAGGCAGGAGGGGGGACGAACGGCGATAGTTGAAGTCCCTCTCAAGAAGAAATCCAGTGTCCAGGATGCGGCAAAGCCCGACCGAGTGATAGAAGATAACATCTAAGTATTCCCACGGCCAAACTCCATGAGCGCTTGCTTCCGTTCCTTATACGGCCTTGACAATCACCCCTTAATTTCGGAATCATTCATTCACCGCCAGGTGGCTTGATACTGACTGTGAATAATGCTTACTGAACGTTACTTTTACACATAAAAATACGAAAAACTTCGCTGTATATGGGTTATAAAAGATATATATTGTATGTATATTTTGTATGGCCGTTCTTTTTCTATAGACAGAAAAAACTGAAAGATTTAGGTATAAATAAATACTATGCTTTATGCAATTAAAAATATTTTTAATAACACTCTACCATAACATCGAAAACAAAAATTATAATTTAATTTTTACTTTTATTTACATTTAAATTCTTGATTACTTGAAACACTGAGAATTCTGATGATAAAATATACAATAAAACATTTTTTAAAAACAATATTTACCGTTTCAAAATATAAAGAAAATCAACCAAAACTTTATCAAAAGAAAAAAAAAAAACTCTTTGAAATAAGGATAACTTTTTAGAACATTTAATGCCGTACTTCGGATGAAAAATATAGATATATAAAGTTGATTGCAGATAATTCACACTATAATTTTAAATATATGAGGTACAGAAGATGAAGTGCACTGGGAAATATTAATATATATGTATATTTATATATAATTATAGATTTATATTGTTTAAAAAATATATATTTTTTATTTTAAGGGAAATTATAAAATCAAATATTTGAATTCTGGACAGTCATATTATAAAAAATATAATACATTTAAGAAAAAAAAAATCTATGTGTTGATCTGAAATATACAAGCATATAGAAAAATTCACAAACTTGCATATAAAATTAAACATTTTAACTTTGTACAGTCACGGGATTAAAGTATATGATAAAAATAAAAATGTAACCACATGGTTTCATAATATAAGCAAATCTTTTTGGCAAGAAATCTATCCGGCAAGAAAAAAATAACGATTTTTTTCAATACATGGAAATTTACACTATTCTTAATTATTTTTTAAAATATGGATATATACATATATATACATTGCAAACAATTTTCAATAAATTTGAGCCATTATATGTGCTGATCTGAAGTTACAACCGTATAGAAAAACAACATACTTACATATTAAATGAAATATTTTAACTCCGGACAGACATGGCAATAAAGTATACGATGAAAATAAAAATATATTTACATGTTTCAAAACATAAACAAATGAAGCAAACTTTTTCGACAATATTGGGCAATGATATCATATCGATTTTTTTTTTTTTTTTTTTTTCTTCTAAAACATGGGTATTTATGTGTATCTTAATTATTTAGAAAATATTAATTATCTGTACATTGCAAACAATTTTTCAAATAATTTAACCATTATAAGTGCTAATCTTTAAAAAAAAAAAAAAAAAAAAAAACATATAAAATTAACTATTTTAATTCTGGAAAGTCATCGTATAAAAATGTATGATGGAAATAAAGGTGTATTTTATAATCATTATATAAAATATAAGTTTTTTCGCCCTTGTTCGGCAATCAAAATCATATATATATATATTTTTTTAAACTTGGATATTTACACGATTTTTAATTATTTGAAATATATATATTTACATTGCGAATGATTTTCAGATTTTTTTAATGGTACTTTAAACACTGAGAGAATTTTTACAATAAAATATACAATAAGAATTATAAAATTAAATTTAAGTAAACTTTAAAAATTTTCTTGATAAAGAATTTTTATACGATGAGTTGGCCTCATTTGTGAAGTTCTTTGCCATATTTTTTAAAATAATAGGCAAAAACTTTGCACATATTAAAGAACATATGTTTTTTTTTGTGGTCATTTAAATCGCATGCCCACAAAGGGCTTTTTATTAGTCTTGGAAAAATTAAATCATAACTTGTTTTAACAAGTCCGTTTCCGTTTAAAATCGGTATAATCTGTTCCATAAAATCCATTATTATGGAAATCAAATTGACAAACTGGGGTTTTGGGTAACAAAGTCCACCTCTATCCTGATTGGTAATCAACTGCAGTATTGGTGCATCACATTTGTCGGTTTCAATGCTTGATAAACAGGACTCGCATTCAAATTTTTCTTTAATTAATCTCACAAGATATCCGCTAACGATGGCAATGCTTGCGAACTTCAGATTAGCTTTTGGTGGTACTAAATAAAAAGAAATTAATTAAGTGGCTTATAATTTCCGTTATTAAATTTCAGGTTAAATTCACGAATAAATTTAGAGCCGCAGCAATTTTATAAAGTACCACAGAGTTTCCCCCAGGTTTAAAAAGGGGCAAGGCGCTACTGTTCTGAAAAGGGCACTTTTTACATTTTTAAGGGCACTTTTTATACAGTTGAATCTAGAATTTAGCGGTTCAAAAAATCGTGAAAAAACAGAAATTTCGTCAAAAAAATCGAAAAAGAACAAAAATTTTGTTAAAAGATCGCGAAAAGATGGCCGATTTTGTTAAAAGATTGTTAAGGGGCAAGCCTAATTTATTGAAAAAGACTTTTTTTTTTTCTTTTGAGAAAAAAGAATACTTTTGTTCAATAAAGGGTTCTTTTTGTTTCATAAACGGGTGCTTTCAGGATTCACATTTAGAAAGTTTTGTACAGTCAAAAGAGGATTGAGAAGAAAGGGGGGGGGGGGAGGAGAAGGTCGCCTCGGGCTCGGAAATTTAGGAAGTGCCAAATTTATGCTACAAACGTCATTTTTGGGCTGTCACATGAAAAAGTTGGGAGGGGGGGGGGGGGAGGCCTTAAATTCTAATTATGCCCCAGGAGTAATTTTTCCCTTCACACGCCTAGATTGTGAAGTAGGAAAATCCGCTTTTTGAGAATTAAAAACACAATTTTGAAGCAGGAAAATTAGTTTGTAGAACAGAAAAATTCAATTCTGGCATTAACTTTTTTTTGTGTGTGTGTCTCTATAAGGAAATTTGCATTTTTTTTTTTTTTTTTTTCAATCTTATGACAGAATCTGCAGTCTTTTCGGGATATTTTGACATATGTTGCGTTTTTTTGCGAATTTTTGGCAAAATTAGCGGTTTTTCGGAAATTTTTTGACAGAATTTTCCGTTTTATTGCGATTTTTGACGAAAATTTGCCGTTTTTTGCAAATTTTTTGATGACATCTGCCGTTTTATCGCAATTTTTTGACGAAAATTGCCGTTTTTCGTGAATTGTTTGACAAATTTTTCCGTTTTATCGCGATTTTTGCATAACAATTGGCTTTTTTTACGATCTTTTAAGGAAATCTGCCGTTTTTATGGGATTTTGTGACGTAATTAGCCATTTTGTCGGGAATTTTACCGGAAATGAGTCTTTATTTCGTGATTTTTTTTAGTGAAATTTGACGTTTTTTTCGCAATTTTTTAACAAAATTACACGTCTTGTGGGACGCGTAAGAGCTATTTTTTGCGTTCCGTCGCTGATTTTTTATGTAATTTATGCGTTATAGCGCGTCTGCATCATCGCTGAAGAGCTGCGTTTTTTCAAATGTGGGGCAAGAAGGGCGCTATTTTTTTTTCAATGAGCGACAAGAGGGGCGCTAGTTTTTGGATGAAGAGCAAGAGGGGCGCTATTTTTTTTTAACTAAAGGGCAAGAGGGGCGGAGCGCCCCCCTGAAACCCTCTGGGGAAACTCTGGTACCATTTTCAGAAACTATCGCCTATATGTCTAATGATTGCTAGTGTATCGGTATAATGATAACTGATTTCACAAAAAAGCACTTTTTCAGCATGGCGCCTGGTGCCAGGGCACTGCCCGCACCAACGTTGCTGCGACTCTAATTAAATTCAAAATTAGTGTTAAATGACTTACCTTGTTCTATCATTAGACGATCCAGAATTTCTAAAGCATTTTCTGGAAGATCATATGCAAATTTTGGTTTTTGAAGCACACGGCCTTTTATGATTTTAACATTTTTTGTAGAAATACTACAATGATTTTGTCCAGCATTAGAGTATTTGGATCTTAAAAGTTGGCCAGTTTTTAAAATTTTTTCCATGTTTAATAAAGTTGTCTTTACATCCATAACATCATTCCCACCATTCATCTGTCTTAGTGCAGAAAAGAATGATTCAATGGGGTCACTATTCAATGCTCTGGTTAAAATGTACTGATAGCCAGACTGTAACAGGTATCTTATACAGTTTGTTGTAGATAATGTTGTAAATATTAATGCTTCATGTGTCTCTTTCGTTAAAAACTGCATTTTTCTTTCAGCCGATGATTCCTTTATACAGGTAATATAATCCAGAAAATCATTCTCTAGCCAGTTAAGCCTTTCATCATCCAAGGCAAAGAAAGGCATTTTGTTTTTATTTCTTGAATTTATATACTGATCGCAATTCGATACATCGTGTATTGTAAACCATTTGTATATATTTTTCATGAATTCAATTGTACAGGAAGCATCTTTAAATTCATATGCTTTTGGGTGGCTGGCTGAATTTTCACATAGAAAAGATAGAGCAGCAGTTACTGGTGGAGAAAAAATCATTACGGCCCGACCAACATTCATCTTGTCAATATTAGTTGGCTCGACATGTCGCCTTGTTAAATTTCTAATTGCTTTGATATTTTCTTTTTGTTGCAATTGTTGCAATTGTTTTATGTATTTTCCAGAAATAATTTCGTCCTTATAGGCCATTTCCTTTTCTAGCAACTGGGATCTTACATTTTTGATCAAATGGTTTTGATCAAAACTTAAAAAGAGAGGCCTTGTGTTGTCATTTGGATGAGGTACTTGATAATGTAGCTTTCCATTCCCTAAAATGCGAAACATGGCGACATTTGTTTTGTGATTATCAGTAACCAATCTTATTATTTTAAAGCCACATTTTTCAACTTCTGATAAGACTTCGAGGGTTAATTTATGCAGTTCCTTGCCAGTAAGTTGCTTAGTAAAAAAGTATCCACATGGAATTCTGAAATTTGAAGACAAACCATTAATAAAAAAACACAACAATCTATTGGCTAATTGCCTTGGATTTTTTTTTTTCACTATTGGTTTGAAAACCAAAATAATTGTCAACCTTATCATCATACTGAAGATTTTGTTTTATTGCCATTTCATCAATAATTAGAGAGCAGAATCTTTCATAACAATTTAATTTATCTGCTTCCTCAATCAGTCTTTCTTTTATTAAAGTCGTGATTCCTAGCTCTCCAGTAAATGGCCCCAGATAGCGCGTTAAAGTAATTTTAGATGGCAAAGTCAACAATTTTCTTTCTCGTACACATCGGTATCCTTTGGGAGAACAGGCATTCCACAATACGCATTCACGAATAACTTCTTCATTCCATGTAGGTCTTTTAGCAAAAAAGTTATCAATCTGATTAAGTATAAAAACAGCTTTCGTGTTACCCACTTCTTCACCCATAATAATCAATTTCTCTAATTCAGAATGATATTTATTTTTTTCATAATAACTCATTTTTTCTTCGACTCTATTTAATTGCTCTTTTAAATTTTCAATTTCGGCATTTTTCTTCCATAATTTACTTTTTAAGAGCTTCATTTCATTTCTCTTTTTATTTAGAATGTTGCTAATATCATTTACGCAAGTTTCATTAAGTTCTGTTGAAAGCAAAGGATGAGAGTTTTCATCTAATTTCGGATAATCTGTATCTATACAGCTTCGTTTCCGTTTGACAGATTTTTCTTGCTTCTTTTCTTCTTTTCTTTGAAAAACAGATTTTCTTTTTTTCCCAGGTTTAGGTTGCATGTAAGATGGGTAATTTTCAAATATACTTGGTTCTGCATTTGCTGCCAACCGTCTTCGCTTTGGAGTCTTTGTATAATCCTCTTCCCGAAAATGCTTACTGCAGACAACTGACGAATTCGATTTGTCATTCACATGAAAATTTTCCCTGGATATAGCTTTCAACCATTTATTTCTTAAATCTAAATTTGAAGGAAATTCATGAAAAGAAATTCCTGGTATTTTTTTTGCTTTATCGGAAGTGCAGTATGGAACACAGCAATGAACCATTTTGTTATTAAAAAAGAAATCCGAAATCGCACATTCATTCAAGTTTTGCTTAACGAAATACTATAGTCCAGTCCAAGGCGATAAGAAAATTCCCCCCTTTTGATTCAGTCGTTAAAAAGCGCCCTCTACGATTCTCGGAGTGAAAAAGGATTCCGCGAAAACAAAGGCTTTTCGAATGTTTGTTACGGCCGTATAAGGAGAGAGAAAGAGGGAAGGACATTGAGTTCGGCCGTGGTATTCCACGATACAACCCACTTTTTGGATGAAAATTCACGAATCCCGTGTTTCAAATCCGGCAAGGCTCGACGAATGGTAGAAAAATATCTCAGTATCCCAACATGGAATACGTTTGCTGGATGATAACTCATGACGAGACATTAGCTCCTTTTCAGGGCCTCTTTCGATGTTTCGAGTCAGAATGACCACTGTCTTTGCTTTCCTTTGTGGGTCTGGTATTTTTAATGATGTTCATATTTCGTCGATTATTTTTCCGCACTAGGTATCATACTGCCGACTATGAAGAACTGTCGCATTTTCATGAAACGACAGACTTCAAGGGGATGAGTTTTAATTACGATTTATTTAAATCATATCAAAATCTTTTCGCAAGTCTTTACATCATGAGTTCTGGAGACCAAGTGCGTAGATGTATAATGGAAATCTCTCATCTCCCGCGGGTTGCCAGTTAAAAAGGCCATGTGTTTTACTTAAATTAATACGATAAACTTAGGTTTCTTGTTGCCCTGTAAAACCCGTGATTATTAGTCATGGGGCCCGTATCCACATTGAGGGGCGATTTATTAAAAAAGTAATAAATAGGTCTGATTTTTTGTATTTTCTTACATATATATATAATCTGAATTATTACACAATCAATTGTACTGCGGCATGAATGGAGCATAATATAAAAGAGCACATAATGACCCACGTACAGCAGTTATTGTTCGTAAGCTTTATGTAATTCAATTATTGTTCATTTTCTTCTGTAGCCAAATTCTTTTGTGCATTTCCCTAGAAATGAACGATAAACTCTCTGCTCACCAAGTTCTTATAGTAAGAACCTTGTAGTGCACTTCAGTGAAATATATTAATTTAAATATATTTAAAATAGTGTAATATCATTAAAATACAACATAAATGATCGTTCCCCTTCCATTTCCTCTTCCATTTATCCATTTCATGGCAAACTAAAATGCCCTTTCAGAAGGGATTTTTAATTTCTATAAATAGCTTTCGACGTTTCAACAATACCTTAAATATGTTCTATTTTTCATTTTTGTATATCCACTTGGTTTAAAAATAAGCATATACAGTGAAACCTCCGAATAAGGGACACCCGTGGGACCGGAACTCTTGTCCCTTAAATAGAGGTGTCCCTTATTTGGAGTTTTTACATTTTTTAAAATTAATCATTCATAAGGACATAAAAAATAACAAAATATTAAAATTGAAGTTTAAATGTACCCGAAGGTTATAAATTACATAAATTAGGCACAAAAGTAATAGATAATTAATTTTTTAATTGATTACTTAATTAGGAATTGATTTGTTGAGTTATTGATTTGTATTTTTTACGTAAATGTTTCTGTAATGCAAAAAGTCCAATAATATTTTTAAAAATCTTTCTTGCGAAATAATCAATAAAAAAGTGACTATTTTGCAGATTTCAATTTTTCTACTACTAGACTTTTCAGATATTCATTTACCACACTTTTAACTTTTAGTCCTTCATTATAAGCAGTATTTACGAAAAAATATTCAACTGCTTTGCATATTTTAAAGCATCTGTGAATTCTTTATTTCACAATTTTCTTTCTATTTCATTTTCAGAGTCATCCCTCACAATTTTCAGCATTCTTTTATATATAAACTGCGAGGTGGCACCATAGACAATCACCTCATCAAGTTCACGACAGAAATTCTAGAATTAGTTAAAACTCAATATGCATGTTAAAACGCAATCGGTCTACTAAAACACCTAAAAATCTGAACTCTGAAAATCTGAAATTTGACTCATAGATTTACCATTATATTTTTTTGCACTCAAATCTATGAAAATATGGAGACTGACTGCAGGATACTTTAATGATAAACCTACGAAGGAACCACTAAAATCGGGTTTATATGTGTTTTCCACCTAGATATGACTTGGCAGACCAATTGTATTTCAATATGTGAATCGAGTTTTAACCTATTCTGAAATTTCAGCTGTGAACTCGATGAAGTTATTGTCTGCACTGCCACCTCTGGCTCTAATACGGATAAACGTATTTCGATGTCTTCATTTGAATTGTGGATAAATAAATACCCATCAGTTAAGTTGCATACCTCTGTACCAACATAACTGCCTATCTGATAAGTTCCCAAAATTCTGTATTTTAATTTTCATCAGACTACTTTATTATCTCAAAAATGCAAAAATCAACCACTTTAACATTTTGCACTCGTATGTCCAGTATGACTGGGCAGAATCTTTCTTTGCAAAATTTATTTTTGTCATACGAATAACAAAAGAAAATAAAATTTGTTATTTAATTAAATCTTTTTTTGAAAAAAAAAAAAATGTATTTGAAGGGAACTTTTCGAGTCAAAAGGGTTAATCTCATTTTCAAGTGTCCCTTAAATCGAGTGTCCCTTATTCAGAGGTAAATACATTACACTTCCTATACCAAGGGACTGGGACCGGAACTTTTGTCCCTTAAATAGAGGTGTCCCTTATTCGGAGTGTCCCTTATTTGGAGGTTTCACTGTATTAGTTTATATTTGCATATATTAGTTTATATCTGCATATATTAGATTAATATTCAGCGTATATTTCCGTAATAAGATTTATATTATCATAGAGGTTGAACGATTTAGATCCGTGCAGATTTGCTAAAAATATGTAGAAAGAAAAAAATATATTTGTCATTAGAAGAGAAATAATGAAGCGTTTTATTGCCGAAAATCGCTCTTCACAGTAAAAAGTCAGTATAAACAGCAACTATTTATGAGCTGGAAAGTGAAACCAAGTCAAAGAAATTTTAATGGATAGACATGTTCTTTGCCTTGTCACGTTGACGTTACCAATAGAAAAAAAAAAAAAAAAAAAGCTGAAAAAGAGATTGGCGTGTAATCCCCAAATAGCCTGGATTGGATACCACTGAAATCTGTTTCAGGCCTTGGGGGGTACAAATACGCCGTAGTCCGAAAGTGCCGCAGGCTGCATTCACTATCCTATTGCAATTCCATACCCATTCATTCAAAGATGGATAAGTGCTAACAGATAACAGATGAACTAGTAAACCTGGATCTTGTAACCGCCACTTCCAACTGAGTACTTTCTTTACTGAGTACTTGTACTTTTTTTTTTTTTTTTTTTTTTAAGTTTATTAGCACAATTAGGCGACATGTTTTGCAAAAATATTTTGCTTGATTTTTTTTTTCTTTCTTCAACAAAATTTTCCTTTTATTTACTAATAAAATCTTTTTTCTTAGTAAACAAAGTAAAAATATTTTACTGTTAGTGAATATATGTATGCATGATTACCAAATTCCGTCACGCTTTGAAATAATTCAATTGGAATATAGAACAAAAAATTACTTATCAGTTATCCTCGCAGATGATTGAAAAAAAGTTTAGATCTATTTTAATTTCTGTTAGTAGCTTATGAGGTCTGTTAAAGGATTGCAATACTGCGTCTGCGTGCGCAATTGTATTATTATTATTATTATTATTATTATTGTTATTACTGTTATTATTACAATTATTCTCACGCGGTTTAGAAATTAGCATATATTTGCATAATAAAATTTCGTACTTTTCGGTTAGCCGGGCACCAGTGTTTTATATGTTAATATGCTCATAACTTCGTTCTTTAGAGAAATAAGGCGTTACTGTGCATAGCCAAATGTGTATGCCAATATATTTGAACAGCCCTGTACTTGATCTGTCGATTGATATATACTATATAATGGGAAAATTTAATTTAGCAAGAAAACGCCAAAAACGGGATGAAGTTTCACTTTCAGCAATTTATACTAATAAAAGGAAACATACTTGAATACTTTCGTTTAGTAGTGTAGTTTAACTAGTACCTTTATTTCATCTCAGTATTTAGCTAAAATTTAGTTCAAATTGAAATATTCTTAAAACTACTGAAATCATATTTCCAGAAATTTTCATCCATAGGCGACCATGTATCTAAATATCTTTGCGTGGTTCTGTATATCATTTCATTTTATCTATATTCTACAAAGATTTCTTAGTAAACTGAATGCAGTTCAGCGTAAAAATGCATAACTTATTTAAAAACCACATTTAAATAAATTACACTCATTTTCACTAAAATTTAGGAGTTCCTTTGTGTAGCTCTATATATCAAGTACATCATTTACACCCACCATATAATATGCATAAATTCAAAGAAACTTAAAAGCGCATATCATAACTAAATATTCATTTTATCATCTCTCATAGATAATATACAGTATTTCAGATACAAAATACTATTTGAAATCGTTTGCGTACTCTTGTAAATGCTATGGACTTCGTGTTTTGCGTGAAGCAATTTATATTAAACCTCAGCGACGTATATCAACTTTATTATACATGAAATAGTTTAACATAATTAAAATATGTCGCAAACAATTCGCCCTTTTACCATCAATTAATGGAATTATTTTGTGAGACCCTGTAAATAAATAATAACCATTATTTTCATCGCATATTTTACATAATGCATATTTTAGTGCACTTCGTAAATGCATATAAATTTCAATATGATTGACAAGGTGTAACATCTTTGAAATTCATTTGAAAAGATTTTTCCCCATAGCCGTAATGTAACGTAAAACTTCTCACTGTCCCTGTAAATAAACTGTCCATGCCAGAAATTTCATTAGCAACAGGATTCGTGCTAGAATAAATATGAATGAATTACAAAAATTTCAGGTTAATTCGATATATAATTATGAGAGATAGAGCGCGGACAGACGGCCAGACAAACCGAAATCATAAACACTTTTCAACTTTGTTCGAAAGTGTTAAAAAATAATCGTGTTGTGTAGTCAATTAGCGGATTTTTTTTCTTTTTTTTTTCATACAAAGTAACTAGCAGAACATCCGATAAGTTACCTTTATTTCATTAATTATGGAATGTATCATTAAATAACGCAAAAATTACTATTAGAAGTTTCTGGTACATGAATAAAAAATAGGTTAAATTGAAAACATTGGTAGAAAGGGGCATCGCAAAAATTTATGCACACATCCTCGCTTTCGTAAGGATGGCTTTACCTACAAGCATAAAATTCGTGCACAGTGATAATCGAAAAGCGTTTTTCATTTCCCTGCATATGCAATATATCTTGATTTATAATGGAGTGTTGCTGCATTATGAACTTTTCCTGGTTGTCGCGATCCGAAAAATTCAACAACACTTTTTGAAGGATTTTCTTTTTTCGTATGAAAAAATGTTATTTGTATATAATTAACAACAATAATGCTTGCAACTTTTATGTATTTACGAATGTGAGTGATTTTATGGATGTGTCAGAACTAAAAGTGACTTAATATTTGGAATTTGTATGAAAATAACACTTTTACACATTCCCTTGTATAATATTACGATAATAAGTCATGTAAAATTTATTAGCTAATTCATTTACATGTGTATTTGTATTTGTATATGCACCATTTGCACAATTCCGGATAGCTTTCCACAAAGTCATAACTAACATTAATGAAATACTACTAAAGGTTTGTAAATTTTAAGATAAAATAACAAGTTGTTGTTTAGATTATAGAGAATGACACTTATCACTCATTTACAAAAAAAAAAAAAAAAAAAAAAAAAAAAAAAAAAAATCAATTTTAAGATTGACTATAATTGATAATTGCCGGATATATGCTTTTTTACCTGTGATTGCACGTTTAAACATCAACTTTTTAGTGTGTTACACGGTATATATGATTTCTATAGTTCAAATAAAAACTGCCAAAAAAAAAAAAAAAAAAAAAAAAAAAAAAATCGCACACATTATTATAGTCATCAATTGCTGAAAATAAATTTTACTATATTATGTATTTTTTAAATTTTTTATTTAGATATTTTATTGTATCACAAATTAAAATTGAAATAACAGCTACTTCTCAAGTTTATACTAGTTAATTTCTGACTCATTTAAAAAAAAAATGTTTTTGTTTGTAAAAGTTCAGATTAGCAAATGTTCTTATTCAAAAACTACGTAAACAAATATATATCTTTTTTTCTTCTTTTTTTGGTAAAGATGCAATTTTGTCAAAGCTGGCGTTTTGAACTATTTTCATCTATTGACTGTAATGGAATGGAATAGTTTTGATTGTCCTTGTAATGAAATTATACAGCCGATTTTCATAAAATTTGAAATTATTTCACAAATTTATGCAACAATTGTATATTTTAAATCTCAAAGTTTTGATTAGGTAGTTTTTGCTCCGATATAATCGGGCAGACAGACAGATAGACAGACTGAACGGCGACTACGGGTGCTACGTATTTATATAATTACGAATGCATCTAAAATATTCAGATATGGATGTAATAATATGTATACAGTAATTAGGATGCACAGGGCCGTGCTTAGGACTTTGGCGGCCTGGTCACTGGTCGAGATAATTCGATCTTTCGTAAATAATACTCGGTTTTAAAACAGAGCAAATTAGCTTGTTTTTAGAGTCTCTATAATATTTAATCGGCAGTGGCGCGAGTACTTTTATACGAGGGAATTTCTACGTATTTGTATCATTCACCGCGTCTACAAGTACGGGAGGGAAGGGGGAACGAGAAACCATTTATAATTTGTGAAATCAAACTGCTGAAAGGAAATTTTAATTTTTATCATCTGAATTAAATATTTTTTGCGTTTGAGAAAAGAGTTTTTTAGCGACTGACAGACAAAATGATATGAGATTTAAAAAAAAAAAAAAAAAAAAAAAAAAAGATGGCTTCTACGAGCAGGCCAACAGTGCATGTTTTTATTTTATACTCGTGTACATATGTTGTACTTTTCCATAATTGAGTATATTTTTACTCTTTTCAAGCTGTTTAAAAAATAAAAAAGTTGCTTTACTGCAATGTTTTTGTTTAATTCCTACTTCTACACGGCTTTCTCGACATTCATCTTGTAATCTGAAAATTTTCATAAGTTAATCTTATCAATTAATTTGTTCAAATATAAAATCCGTCCGGATTAACCAGAATTTCGGATTAGCGAGTTCTACTGTAATCCGAAATGTCTTTTGCCGGTATGTCGGTACGTTTATTTTTTTTATCTTATTATAAATAGCTTAATCATTTAATAGCTTAATCAATTAAATAGCTTAATCATTTTATAAATTAGGATCGATTCGAAAATCTATTAATTTAGTTCGATCAAATGAAAGAATAAATTTCTGATTAGAAGGGGAAAGCATGTAAATTATACAAAAATAATCGTCGGAATAGCAAAGTAAATTAAATATCGAATTCCGATGTAACGAACAAAATAACTTTTAAAACCTTTGGAATAGATTTTTATAAGTAAAAACTATTCGGACAAAATCAAATATTCCGCCGTATACAGAGTTTATTGTATAATAAAAATCATAATGGGAAACTTGAAAATCATTTTTATGTTAGATTTATACCCGTCTTATGCAGAGTATTAAAAAAACCGATTTAGAAAAACAATTATAAACGGGATAGAAATAGAACATGGAAGGGATAAAAAGAGAACATTCAAAGGTCGCCGTAGCACCCTGGGTGCGGTGCAGTGTTGATCAGCCCTACTTTACCATATAGAGCACTGAGCGAAAGGGGCGATCGCCCCGGGAGTGATTATTCAATAGGGCTCCAAATTTATACTAACGCCTTCATTTTTTGGCCTGCTACAAGGAAAAGTTGTCAGGGGGGGGGGGGGCGCCAAATTGACCCGGGCGCAGTTTTCTCTTCGCACGTCCATGATCATATCCATGCCCATGAAAATCCGTGACAGACGCAACGTTTTGATTGTTACATTTAATATACAATATTAAAACAGTTTTGTTTTCATATTAAAATAAAATTTTTAGGAAAAAAAAAGTTTGAATTACCTTTTTTTGAAGAGAATATTCTTTCTAAAATTGTTTATATATATATTTAATAAACAAAATACTTTTAATAAGAACACTTATGTTTTATAAATTAAAATCAAAACATTAAACTTTACGAAAATACAAAGCTCCCGTTTTTGAAATGAATGATTTTACTGCAAACTAAATAATAATAAAAATAAATGAAATCGAAGCGAAAGTGATGATCTTTGTTGCCAGACAGTCTGCTTGTTCGTTGCCGCTATTGGTAACATATAAAATATACTTTAGATTTTAAAAGATTTTGATTGGATGTTGCCCTAAACAAAGAAACCTTCTTACTCCGTGAAAGAAACTGTCAAGAAAAAACAATACAATTATTTTCCTTTGCAAAGGGAATAAATTCTTTTTATTGGTTTTTTAATGCTTACAAAATTATTGTTTTTTAAAAAGATATATAAAGAATATTTTTAACCATGTTGTAGTTATTCTAGTATTTGTCATATTTTTTTTTTGTTTTATTTATTTATTTTTTGTCTTTTTTAAATTATTAACTTCACGTAGATGAGGGCGCATATTTACTTGACCGAGGGCGCACCGGCCCATGGGCCTTGGAGAAAGAGAGAAAAAAAAATACCCCCCCCCATTCTTCTATGGCTTGGTTGCAGCGCAAGAGAAATTTTTCAAATGTTGGAAAAAATATATAAGTTTAACGTACAGAAAAAGGGAAATTCTTGCTATTTTACTTTAAAAAAAACCGATCCGAAACAGAAACCTTTAAAAAATTTAAAGGTCTACAGGCATTCCATTCCTTTTTTTCTGTAAACAAACAATCTAAGAGGTACGTGATTGGAGTTTACCGATATGACGTTCAAATAGAGCCCGCCTCCATAAACTCTTAACAGTTGCCAGACATTGGCAGTAAAGCGCTTATCGTTTCTTCAGTAAAAATCGCCAGTTTACCAAACTTCCGATCACCCTGTTGCAATCAGAGCCATCTGTCGGATTGATTCGACGGTACAAAGGAGTACTCCTACTCCTTAACAGAAGAATTAAACGTATATTTTAGTTTTTAACAACAAAATCTTAACAAGTATCATTAATCTATAATAATAAAGAGAGAAGGATGTTTGTCTGTCAGCGCTGTTCTGAAGAGACCGCTGCATGTAGAGTTACAAAATTTGGAGGGAAGGTACTTTTTTACATGTAGTTTTGCACCTCGAAGCCCGATTTTCGATTTTTTGTTTAGATTTTTTTAAATAATTTTTTAGGCGATTTTTAGCGTCATTTTTGCGGTTTTATCCCATTAGTGAAAGGGATACGGTTTCATTCTTTTAACCCAAAATAGCAATTTTTTTTTCTCTTTTCAACAAAGTTAATTCGGAATTTGTACAGCGATTTTTGAATTTTTAACGAATTTTTAATGCGATTTTTAGTGTTTTTTCTCATTTTGCGGCTATTTTTCGAGATTGATAAAAAGAAAATCGTTTCAAACTTTTAGCCTAATGCACTAAATTTTGTGTTTGTTAAGATTTTTAGATTTTAACGATTTTCAATGCGATTTGTAACGCTTTTTCAAGATTTTTTGCATTTAGCATCTATTTTTTTCATAGTTGTTCTATCAAAAACTTGAGCTGTTGAGAATGCAATAAGTAGTATTTTTTTGCGAAATCCAGCTAAAATGTTAAAAATTTAGGTACCACTATTTTCGAATAGCAATTTCATCAAATATCTTAAATTCTTGCTTAAGACCGCTACCCCCTCGAGTAATGTATCACCTGATAGGTTGTTTAACAGAGTATCGTTTTGATAAAGTTTTTGAAGAATAGGAGTGCGCTACCTGGTGGTGGAAAATGGAACTAACAGAACGCGATTTTGTTAAAATTTGGAAATACAACAATGTGCTTTGTTTTAAAATTTAAAATGGTTTGTAATACATGATAAAAAAATTTAAAAAAAGAATGGTGTGACACATTTCAGGGTGCGTGAGAGGAAGGGCGCGAACAAAATTAGGAAATGTAACATGGAGATCTGTTTTACACTTTAAGGTAGTTTATAACGCATGTTAAAATTTTTAAAGTACTGGCGATGCTCTGGAGAGACCGCTGCACGAAGTTATGTGTGAAGTTTTACACCTTGAAGGCCGATTTTTAAGTTTTTTTAAATTTAATTCATATGCGATTTTTAGTGGGTTTTGAAGCGATTTTTCCACATAAAAAGAAAGCGTTTTCATTCTTTCGACCTAATTTAGTGAATTTTGTTCTTTTTTCAGTATAATTTATTTGGATTTCGCGCAACGATGTTTGGATTTTTAGTGAATTATTTAATGTAATTTTTAATGTTTTTTCGAATTTTACCGCTATTATTCGACATTAGTAAAAGGAATTTTGCTTACAACTTTCAGGCTAATGTATTAAATTTTAGCTGTTAAGATTTATTAATTTCAGCGATTTTTAATGCGAATTTTTGAGATTTTTTGCGTTTGATGTCGAATTTTTGTCATTCATGAGATATTTCCAACTACAACGTTTTACCCTATTAGAGTAAATTTTGACCCCTGTGATTTTTTAATATTAGTGATTTTTAATGCACTTTTCAATGCAATTTTTAGATTTTTTCGAGTTTTATGGTGATTTTTTGATATTGGGAAGTAAAAATTGATTTCAAACTTTTAATGTAATATAATTTTAGAGATTTTTAACGCGGTTTTTCAAGATTTTTTGGGTTCCGTGTCGATTTTTTATTATCTATAAAGGATTTCCATTTACTACTTGATTATCCTGTCGACCAATTTCGCCAAATTACATCAATCGTAAAACAAGCCAAATTATGCAAATTGATGTAATTTTTAATTACAATTTGTAATTTGTTTGTTAAATAATGAAAGGAGAGATAATTTAAAAAAAAACATTAATAAAAATACATATAAAAATACGAAGTAAAAACCACTTGATGACGTAACAAATATATGTAACATGTTAAATGTCAAGTGAATATGGAATTTACGATCCGCCATTATTGTCATTTAATCTTATGGTTTGACCTAGATCTAGATAGTTTCTTGGTCAACCGGATAATCAAATAGTACAGATTTCCGATTAGAATGTTTTATTCGTTTGATGAAATTCTGATTACTGCGATTTTAAAAATAACTAGCGATATTTAGTGCATTTTTCAATGCGTTTTTTAATGAACTTTTTAATGCGATTTAGTATCATTTTTTTTTCGACCCCCACCACAGCGGTGTTTTAACAATTAAAAAAATTATTTTGGTTTCAAACTTTTAGCCTAATATAGTAAATTTCACCATTTACCTTTTTTGAATTTTGTCGATTTTCAATGTGATTTTTGATATATTTTGTGTTCTGCGTCGATTTTTTTGTAATTCATGTAAAAAGGAATGATTGCTATGTTTTACACGACTAGAATAATTTTTTATTCACGGGATGTATTTACATTTAGCGATTTTTAATGAATTTTTCAATGGTTTTGTATTGATTTTTTGAATCTCACGGCAATTTTTTGAAATTTGGAAAAGGAAATTAATTTTAAACATTTACCCTTCATTTACGAATTTTGAAATTTAGGGATTTTTCAATGTAATTTTCAATGCAATTTTTAGCAATCTTTTCATTATTTATCACGCTTTGCGCCAATTTTTTTCATTCGTATTTAAGAAAGAATTCAGATTACACTACTTTACTCTATTAATGTAAATGTTGTCCCCTGCTATTTTAAAATTTGAAACGATTTGTAATGCATTTTTGAATACAATTTTTAGATGTTTTCGAGTCTACGGCGATTTTTTCACAATTGGAAAAGAAAATTTCTGAATAATTTGTAGCTTAATGTAGTAAATTTTGACATCAATGATTCAGATTTTTAGCATATTTTCATAAAACCTTTAGCGATTTTTTTAAAGTTTTGTGTCGATATTTTTTAACTAATGAAAGAGTTCAGATTTCAATGCTTTGTCAAATTATGGTAAATTTTGTCCGCAGGAATTTAATATAAATATTTATCTTACTATGGTAAATTTTGTCAGGATTTTTGAATTTTACTGATTTTTAATCTGTTTTACAGTGATTTTCAGGTTCTGCGACAGTTGTTGACATCGGCAAAAGAATTTCGGTTTCCAATTTTTAGCATAAATAGTACAATTTGTTTTCCACGCTTTTTGAATTTTTCCAATTTCTAATGCGATATTCAATGTAATTTTTAGTTAGTTTTGGGGATTTTAGATGTTCCGTGTTGACTTTTCCTTATTCATGAACGATTTCCGATTACAATATTTTCGACTGAATATTAAATTTTTACAGCCATGACTTTTAAATATTCAGCGATTTTTAATATAGTTTTCAATACGATTTTTATCCATTTTTTAAGTTCTTTGGCGAATTTTCTGCCATTCGGAAACCAATTTTGATTTCAAACATTTTGTTTAATGTAGTTATGTTTCGAATGCAATGTTTTATCTCTTAATATGATTTTCGCGTTCCATGTCTACGTTTTGTTATTTATAAATGATTTCCGATCATACCCCCCCCCCCCCCGGCCCTGCCTTAATATTAATTTTTTAAGCATTGACTTCCAAATATTTAGCTATTTTTTAATGCAATTTTCTATGTTATTTTTAGTTATTCTTTAAGTTCCGTGGCTATTTTTTTCATCCGGAAATCGATTTCGATTTCAAACTTTTTGTTTAATATGGTTAATTTCTTGATTAGAATATTTTATATTATAACAGTGAATTTTTACCCTAGGGATTTTTTAATGTTTTACGAATTTTATTACAATTTTCGATGCAATTTTTGGGCTTTCTCAGTCATTTTTTATTTTTATTTTATTTTTTTAAATTTTTCAAAGGAATTTGATTTTAAGCTTCTAGACTAATAAGACTCTGATTTCAAACTTTTCTCATTTATGGTAATTGTTTTGCTCTCCTATTTTGATCTACAGCAATTTTTAATGCAGTATGCTTTTTTTATTTGTTTGAGTTCACGGCGATTTTTTCAGATACGGAAAAGGAATTCGGTTTTAAATTTCTTTGCTAATATGATAAATTTTCTCCTGTGCGATTAAAGGTTTTTATTGCGATTTTTAGCGGGTTTTTTTTTTTTTTCGCATTTCAATGCTTTTTATATTATCAAATTAATTAGATTCAAAACATTTATCCAAGTAGAGTAAATTTTGAGTTCCATGATTTTTGAAAATTTTGCCATTTTTAAAGCGATGTTTACGTTTCTTCGCGACCCGCTTCGATTTTCTAGACGTTCAATTTTTGGCCGAATGTAGTAAATTCTGATCTCTTTTCTTCAAAGTTTATTCGAATTTTGAAACACAATTTATGAATTTTGTTTTATATTTTTATGTGATTTTTAATGTTTTTTTGCGATTTTGTAAGATTTTTCCTCGTTAGTAAAAGTAATCCAGTTTCAATTTTCTAGCCCATCTCTTTTCAACGAAGTTTTGACGAAATTCGTGCAGCATTTTTTCAATCTTTCGAGTTTTTTATTATGATTTTTAAAGTTTTTTCGCAATTCTTGCTGTTTTTTGACGAACCCGGGCAACGCCGGGCAGGACAGCTAGTTAAAAATAAATAAATATCAGTTTTAAAGAAAAGACGAATTTGAATAATTTTACACTAGTATTTTCAAAAGCAACATGGAAATATCAATACTTATTCACATATTTCACTTATTCACTGTATTCAATACTATATTTAATAAATTTGGATATACTTTAAGAATTTCCTAATCTATAATTATATATTAGCTGTATATTTAATGTTACCCATGTTTTCAACATTAGTTCATAATCGTGAATTTTGTATTTTAAATACCATGTAGGTTATTTTCACTTGAAATCATACAGAATTTTTTAACAGAGTTTGTTTTTGAAATCATTGAAGCAACTGTATTTAATATTTTTAACACCAATTTTCTAAGATTTTCTAACATTTTCCAATTATACATTCCCCATAAGTACATTTCTAAATGCTACAATCACTTTACATATCGAAAAGATATCATTGAAGCAACTGTATTTAATATTTTTAACACCAATTTTCTAAGATTTTTTAACATTTTCCGGTTATACATTCCTCAAAAGTATATATTCTAAACAATAGAAAATATTAATTTTAAGAATAAAAAGACGAATTTAAACAAATTTTATTAGTTTTACAATATTTTTTCTCATCTCCAACACGGATATATCAATTTTAACAGAATTAAACGCATATTTTAGTTTTTAAGAACAAAAATGTAATAAGTATCATTAATTAAACAAAAAATGAATATCAATTTTCAAGAAAAGACAATTTTTTACATAAATTTTCAACTTTGAAATACATTTGTTTACATATATTGTTACAATATATTACTAAACTTAAACTTTTTAAAAAGTTTGAATGTCTTTACAAAGGGTTCATATTTATATTTTTCACGTCTTGACTGCATTCGAAATCTTACAACAAAAGTATACTTTTATTATTATTATTATTATTATTCTAGAAAACCTAAAAAGTCATTTCTTGCTGCTTTAAACACTTGACATATTAAAACTACTCTGAGATATTCTACCCATATAATTAATCAAATTAGGACATGATTCATCTTACACTTCAAAATTTCTGAATTTTTACAATACTTATTTTCATCAAACTTTATTCTTGATCCTATATATTTTAGGAGTACAGAATTTTAACATCTGTTTTTATCTACTTATCAGAAAATTATTAAAACACCCAACAACATTTTCCAAATATGAATATTATCTTTACAGTTTAATAATACAAAACATACACGAATACAAAGTTTAATTTTTACAAACATTTCATATTTCAAACCAAACTTTTCGAAATTTTCACATCATAAGAGCAAACATTAGACGAACTTTTTAACTTTTTAACTTTTTTTATTGCTTAGATCTTTTCATCATAACTTTTAATTATGATAATTATCCATTTTTAGGTTGATTGTCGAAAAACTGTAACTGAAATTACATAAACTTAATGTAAAAAACCATGTTCTCACACAATTTCTTGAAATTCAACAAAGAATTGACTATTACTTATCTATTATTATTCTTATTAAATACTTATCTACATCAATATCGAATCTCGATAGTATATAGATATTTCATCATTATACACTTACAACTCTTTTCAAACATTTATCAGAAAAATAAGTCAATCAAAGTCTAGTAGTTATCACACCTGTTCCTCAGAAATATTACTATAATATGAAACAGTAAAGAAAATTAATAGATATTTAATATTTAATAACCTCATACGTGAAATTACTGTCGAATGAGAATACTAATAATATATAAAATCAACTGTTGAACAAAAAAATAGTACAGATTACCGAAAATTCAAATGTTTTTTCTGCAAAAGTTACAAAAATTAACAAATGAATGACAAGTTAGAGAAATAACTAAAAAAGTTAATGAACATATTTACAAATTTATTAAAATCACACCTTTTTCTGGATTACAAACCGCAATTTCTTGAAAAATTTATCAGCGAATTTGTAAGATTTTAGTCCTAGTATTGCATACACTCAATAAATATTCAAAATTAACAAAAATATAATTTTTTAATCTCATCAATAAGCAGAAATTCTATATTAAAAGAATATTTTCATAGTAGTACTCATAAAAATGAGAGTTTACAAACTGATTTTCATAATTTTATCACATTTAAACTTAATATTTTACATAAAACATTATTTAATCAAATTTTATGCTTTCTAATTCAGTAAAATTCAATACTTTTTTAGTTTTTAAACCAATACCACAATATTTATTTACATCAAACTTGATTCTTCACCTTTTATATTTCCACATTACACACGTGAGATAAATACTAACTTGGATCAGGAGTTGAAGTCAATTGATTCCATTCGATTTTCATCATGTACGCATTGCTTCTACACGAAATTTCTTACTGCTATAATCATCTAATGTATTAAAACTAATCTACTCATATTTTTAATCAATTCACCAGATGTTTCATCTCGCACTTCTGAATTATCGTGCATCAAGTTGCTTAAAATATAAATACTATCTTTATAGTTTTAATGATATATAGTATACACGGTTTATCTTGAGTTAGCACTTCCATACTATTAATCAAATTATATGTTTCATCATGCACTTGATCTTAACCTTTTACAGGCCAATGTTCCCAATTGGGAACATAAGTTTAAGCATTTATTAAAAATTTAATTTAATCAAAATCGACCAAAAAAAATTAGCAGAAATAGAAAAAGAATGACTTTATTTTTTGAAATAGAAGTTTTATTCCTATCATTAATGAGGCAAGATACAGAAAATCATAAAAATGACCAATGATCACTGGAAAATGATCAGTCATAAAAATGATTTTTTGAAATAGATTTTTCGAATTAGAATAACTTGATTTTTTGAAATATAAGTTACATTCCCATCATGTGTGAAGAAATCTACAGAAAATCATAAAAATTATCAATGGCCACTGGAAAATGACCGCCGGAAGTGACCAATGTTCCCAATTTGGAACATTCTGAAAACTATAAAAAAAAAAAAAAAATTCCACAATATTAATCACTAATATCTCTTAACTAAAGCATTAGAAGACATAATGTACAAAAAAGTAATTTAAAATATGCCTGGATCTGAATTTGGCCTGTAAAAGGTTAATGAATTCATCTTGCATCTGAATTATCGTCCATCGAGTTTTTTTTTTTTTTTAATAATAATATATTTATAGTTTTTGATTATACATAGCATGTACAAATACAATCTTTAATTTTAACATTTCATATTTCAAATAACCTATTTCCGAAACCAAGCTATGTGAATTTTACCACAATACTTATTATCATAGAATAATTTGTGTTTCACACTTTTCTAAAAATTATCAGATATGTACCCCTCAGAGAAATTACTATCATATGAATAAATGAAGAAAATTTAATTTATATTAAATGTACACGAAATTGATTGCAATATACATGTATTTAATAAAAATAAGTAAACAAGCGATTATTTATACATTAAACCTTTACTAAATATATATTTCTTTCATTATACAGATGTTTCAACAAGATGAACCAAAACAGCAGCAAACTTCAGAAATTAATGATCCGAATGATTCATCCCTAGCACATGTAGCGTTAACGAATAACACATATGTGAGTACTTATATGAGAAATACTAGAATTCGTATATGAAACGTAATTAGAGTAAATACAAAATGATTTGTCTTACTACCTACACTTTAACCAGTGCTTTTTACTTATATTATTGAAGAGAATCCTAACTGTGTCCATTTATTTCTACTACAGATGTGCTCTATTTGCTACAAACACTTCTTAAGTAAATGGAATTTAACAGAACATACAAAAATCTACACAGGTGAAAAACCTTACACTTGGAAAGATTACCATAAATGCTGTTTTCAAGGAGACGTGAATCAAAAATGCACACATCATCATATAAAGCATCGTCAGATATATGTAAACTTAGCGAAGATATTCAAAAATTAGTCAGACTTTTGTAGAATTTAGAAATAAAGGAAGATATTTAGGCTATTTATCCATCATATTTTCACAACACTTACCACAATATCTCAAACTTAAAATTTGGAATACATACACACTGCTGAAAAGTAATTTTGTGATTCTTCTAACCAGTATGAATGTATAGATATTATTTTGCAGTGTATTCTTTAAATGCTCACATTAAATATTCTTTTATATGCATATATCGTTGTGTTTATTTTTCTAATACCTATTACATTAATGAAATACATAACATTTTAAGTGAAATAACACTCTCACAACTTAAAAAATGCATAAGAACATACAAAAAATAAGCAGATGTATGAAAAAATATGCAAGTTTACAAAATAATTTCATTGTTTTCTAGAAATATTAACAAAAAATATTTACAATATGAAAAAATTGCAAAAGTGAAAAGAAAAAACACAAATGTAAAAACAAAAACCACAAATGTAAAAACAAAAACCACAAAGTGAAAAACTCATAACAAAGTTTTTGAAAAAAAAATATTTACAACAAAATTTTTTTTTACAAAAACCAAAACTTCCAAAAATATTTTTTTCAAATTTTTTTTTTTTTTCAAAAACATTTTTTACAAAATTTTTTTTTTCAAAATAAGTTTTTGCAAAAGTAAAAAAAAAGAAAATCACAACGTTAAAAACAACAAAATTTTTGAGACTTTTTTCATAACTTTTTTGAATTTTTTGCAACATTTTTTTGCAATTTTTTTTACACTTTTTTTAACAAAAATTTTTCATTTTTTTAAAGTTGTCATTTTCTTTTTTTTACTTTTGTAAAAACTTATTTTGAAAAAAAATTTTTTTGTAAAAAATGTTTTTGAAAAAAAAAAATTTTGGAAGTTTTGGTTTTTGTAAAAAAAAATTTTGTTGTAAATATTTTTTTTCAAAAACTTTGTTATGAGTTTTTCACTTTGTGGTTTTTGTTTTTACATTTGTGTTTTTTCTTTTCACTTTTGCAATTTTTTCATATTGTAAATATTTTTTGTTAATATTTCTAGAAAACAATGAAATTATTTTGTAAACTTGCATATTTTTTCATACATCTGCTTATTTTTTGTATGTTCTTATGCATTTTTTAAGTTGTGAGAGTGTTATTTCACTTAAAATGTTATGTATTTCATTAATGTAATAGGTATTAGAAAAATAAACACAACGATCTATGCATATAAAAGAATATTTAATGTGAGCATTTAAAGAATACACTGCAAAATAATATCTATACATTCATATTGGTTAGAAGAATCACAAAATTACTTTTCAGCAGTGTGTATGTATTCCAAATTTTAAGTTTGAGATATTGTGGTAAGTGTTGTGAAAATATGATGGATAAATAGCCTAAATATCTTCCTTTATTTCTAAATTCTACAAAAGTCTGACTAATTTTTGAATATCTTCGCTAAGTTTACATATATCTGACGATGCTTTATATGATGATGTGTGCATTTTTGATTCACGTCTCCTTGAAAACAGCATTTATGGTAATCTTTCCAAGTGTAAGGTTTTTCACCTGTATAGATTTTTGTATGTTCTGTTAAATTCCATTTACTTAAGAAGTGTTTGTAGCAATTAGAGCACATCTGTAGTAGAAATAAATGGACACAGTTAGGATTCTCTTCAATAATATAAGTAAAAAGCACTGGTTAAAGTGTAGGTAGTAAGACAAATCATTTTGTATTTACTCTAATTACGTTTCATATACGAATTCTAGTATTTCTCATATAAGGACTCACATATGTGTTATTCGTTAACGCTACATGTGCTAGGGATGAATCATTCGGATCATTAATTTCTGAAGTTTGCTGCTGTTTTGGTTCATCTTGTTGAAACATCTGTATAATGAAAGAAATATATATTTAGTAAAGGTTTAATGTATAAATAATCGCTTATTTATTTATTTTTATTAAATACATGTATATTGCAATCAATTTCGTGTACATTTAATATAAATTAAATTTTCTTCATTTATTCATATGATAGTAATTTCTCTGAGGGGTACATATCTGATAATTTTTAGAAAAGTGTGAAACACAAATTATTCTATGATAATAAGTATTGTGGTAAAATTCACATAGCTTGGTTTCGGAAATAGGTTATTTGAAATATGAAATGTTAAAATTAAAGATTGTATTTGTACATGCTATGTATAATCAAAAACTATAAATATATTATTATTTAAAAAAAAAACTCGATGGACGATAATTCAGATGCAAGATGAAATCATTAAGATCAAGTGCATGATGAAACATATAATTTGATTAATAGTATGGAAGTGCTAACTCAAGATAAACCGTGTATACTATATATCATTAAAACTATAAAGATAGTATTTATATTTTAAGCAACTTGATGCACGATAATTCAGAAGTGCGAGATGAAACATCTGGTGAATTGATTAAAAATATGAGTAGATTAGTTTTAATACATTAGATGATTATAGCAGTAAGAAATTTCGTGTAGGAGCAATGCGTACATGATGAAAATCGAATGGAATCAATTGACTTCAACTCCTGATCCAAGTTAGTATTTATCTCACGTGTGTAATGTGGAAATATAAAAGGTGAAGAATCAAGTTTGATGTAAATAAATATTGTGGTATTGGTTTAAAAACTAAAAAAGTATTGAATTTTACTGAATTAGAAAGCATAAAATTTGATTAAATAATGTTTTATGTAAAATATCCCTTAGCAAAAAATGGCATAGGATTTTTTATGGAAACACATGGTTTTATATGGAAAATCATAAAAAAATTATGTCATTATATGTAAACATATTGTATTCATATGGTAAACATTCATCGCTCTATGGTATTGCAGAGCAATGTCTATGGTAAAGTTATAGGATAATGATATATGCCATACATTTTATGGTATCCAGAGAAATGTGTATGGTAAAGTTATAGGATAATGATATACACCATACATGATATGGTATTCCATAACTAGGTGTATGGTAAAACTATAGGGAAATGAAATTTACCATACATTCAATGGTGTTCCATAGCGTGATGTATAGTAAAATAATACATAATTGTTTGCACCATAAATTGTATAGTATTTCAAAGCATGGTGTATGGTAAAATCTTAAAGCCTTTTGAAAGTTTATAATATATTAGATTTTGTGTAACTATAATATAAAATTACTCGGTTGTGGTCATCTCAAAACTTTCTACTATCTTTATGTATGTCTTATGCACTTCTAAAAAATAGAATCATAGCAACGCCACTGGTTAGATAGTTTAAACCAAAATCTATTTAGGAACAACTTGTGTTAACTTATAACCAGTCTAATGAAAATCCCTTGATCTCAAATTAATATAACATAAAATAACATATTATTTTATTCTTATATAATTCATATATATGAGTATGTAAATGCGTTGAAAAAAAAATCTTGAGGAAAATAAATTATTCAATAAAAATATATAATTGACATATTTCCTATAAAATTCTAACAGCGATTAAAGGAGTCAGGGACACACATAAAAAATACTGCATTAAAAATTTATCTGATTTTTTTATGCTTATAACATTTTTTTAAAATCATATTTAAAAAAAGAAATATTATGTTTTTTTTTTTTTTTTTTTTTTTTTTTTGTCGTTTTTAGCATCTAGCTTTTAAGCATGGATTGTCATGGATAAGACTTTTTGTATGCGTTTTTCTTCATGATGGGTTATCACAATTTCTTACATTTAAATTGTTATAACTCAAGAACCGTTAAACATAAATGCTTTAAAATTAGAACACGCCTTTTTTTAATTGCTTTACTTTAAATTTGATTCAGCAAATTTGAAAAAAAAAAATATTTATTTTTGAAAGTATTTTTTTTTTCAAACTTTTACTTTAAATAAATTTTTTATTAATATTTTTGAAAAAGCTGAATCAAAATTAAAATGTAGGTGTTTCTGTTTATTTAATTTCTAAAAAACAAAAATTCTACATTTATTACATTGAGTTGCAATAATTTTTAATTTACCTCCACTTTTTTTAATAAATTTTAAATTAAAAAAATATAGAGAAGTTTTATCATGTGATTTTGTTTTAAAATGGTATGTTTAATATCACAAAAAATTGCGAAATTTTAATTCAACAAAAGATTTTTTAATGTGTCCCGCACCCCCTCAAAATAAACAAATTGTCAAAAATAGCCTATAATTATTTAAAGAAAATCTTTTTGAATTTATTTTAAAAAGGACCTACAAATATTTGAATCACCAAAAGAATTTTTGAAATATCTTTTGAAAATAATAACAACAAAATATTAATACATATATATTATAATATATAATATTAATACATATATATTAATATAATATATTATAATATATTAATTAAATATTAATAAATTTAATAATACAAAAAAAAAAACGGTTTATAATTAATTCACGTTATTTGATAATTTTAAAGTCATTTTATATGGAACAACAAGGATTTTAATTTTATTTAAAAGTTAAAAATTATTAAAAAGATTAAACATTATTTTACGATCTATAAAGATATCAAAAAATCTACAGATATTTTTATCGACCTCAAATTATGATAATATATGAAATAATAGTGTTATTATTTTGTTCTTATGTATTTCATATATGTGAGCAGAGTCTATGCGTTATAAATAAAAAATCCTATGGGAGAAATAAAATGATTTAACAAAAATATATATTTGATGACATATTTTCTATAAAATTCTAACAGCGATTAAAGAAGTTTGTAATTACAAACTTCAAAATTACAAACTTCTGTAAATACAAACACATTCTTAAAAAAAACTGCATTAAAAATTTCTTTATTTTTTCTTATGCATATAACGATGTTTAAATCATGTTTTCTATTATAATTTGAAGAGACAATAGTCAGACAATAGTAGTATTTTTTAGTTTTGGTTTTTATAATAATTTATATTCATTTTATATGCAACAACAAAGTTTTTATTTTATTTTATTTAAACGTTAATAATTATTGAAAATATTAAAAATCATTTTACAATGTATAAAAATATTGAATATATCTATTAATCTTTTTGGTATTTAAATTTAAAAGAAAGATTCAAAATTTCTGTAAAAATTATCTGAAAATTAGTAATATATATATTTTTTTACTTTAAAATGAAAAAATGCTCGTAAGTAAGGAATTAATATAATACATTAATATAATCATTAAAAATATATTATATACTAAGTTATCAAATGATTTCTTATTCTTATTAAATATTATTTCTTATCGACTTTCTATTTTTTTTAAATTAATTTTAATAAATAGAAAATAGTGTTTCACTTAATTAATTGGATTTTATAACTAAATAATATTTGCTAAGATATTTACTCCATTCATTAAAATAATAAATTAACTTATAAATACATGTCTATAAAACAATTTATAAAAAAAAACCTTTAAAACTACCTTCTTTTGTCAACCATTAATTTAGAACGACAAATAACGATGATTTACCGAAACGCTTTATTCATATAACGTTTTATAAGCACAGCTCATCACCCCGCATGGCCGAATGGTTAGGACGCTCGTCTCCCACCCCTACCGTCCGTGGATCAAATCACGCTGCTTCCCAAGGTCGAAGTGCATTAGTAAGCTTAGTTCCCCGTATTCCTAAAAGATGGCGCCACCAAAGTTGATATCGTTATTATTTTTTAATATATAGTACCATAAAGAATTGCCATACACTTAACGTTTATATGGTTTTTCATAAGAATTTCCATACACTTAACAATTATATGGTTTTCCATAGAATCACTTTTACCATAGGCAAAAATCCATATGATTGCACTTATGATGTTTTTTTATGGTAATTCTATGCCTTTTTTTGCTAAGGGATTAAGTTTAAATGTGATAAAATTATGAAAATCAGTTTGTAAACTCTCATTTTTATAAGTACTACTATGAAAATATTCTTTTAATATAGAATTTCTGCTTATTGATGAGACTAAAAAATTATATTTTTGTTAATTTTGAATATTTATTGAGTGTATGCAATACTAGGACTAAAATTTTACAAATTCGCTGATAAATTTTTCAAGAAATTGCGGTTTGTAATCCAGAAAAAGGTGTGATTTTAATAAATTTGTAAATATGTTCATTAACTTTTTTAGTTATTTCTCTAACTTGTCATTCATTTGTTAATTTTTGTAACTTTTGCAGAAAAAACATTTGAATTTTCGGTAATCTGTACTATTTTTTTGTTCAACAGTTGATTTTATATATTATTAGTATTCTCATTCGACAGTAATTTCACGTATGATGTTATTAAATATTAAATATCTATTAATTTTCTTTACTGTTTCATATGATAGTAATATTTCTGAGGAACAGGTGTGATAACTACTAGACTTTGATTGACTTATTTTTCTGATAAACGTTTGAAAAGAGTTGTAAGTGTATAATGATGAAATATCTATATACTATCGAGAGTCGATATTGATGTAGATAAGTATTTAATAAGAATAATAATAGATAAGTAACAGTCAATTCTTTGTTGAATTTCAAGAAATTGTGTGAGAACATGGTTTTTTACATTAAGTTTATGTAATTTCAGTTACAGTTTTTCGACAATCAACCTAAAAATGGATAATTATCATAATTAAAAGTTATGATGAAAAGATCTAAGCAATAAAAAAAAGTTAAAAAGTTAAAAAGTTCGTCTAATGTTTGCTCTTATGATGTGAAAATTTCGAAAAGTTTGGTTTGAAATATGAAATGTTTGTAAAAATTAAACTTTGTATTCGTGTATGTTTTGTATTATTAAACTGTAAAGATAATATTCATATTTGGAAAATGTTGTTGGGTGTTTTAATAATTTTCTGATAAGTAGATAAAAACAGATGTTAAAATTCTGTACTCCTAAAATATATAGGATCAAGAATAAAGTTTGATGAAAATAAGTATTGTAAAAATTCAGAAATTTTGAAGTGTAAGATGAATCATGTCCTAATTTGATTAATTATATGGGTAGAATATCTCAGAGTAGTTTTAATATGTCAAGTGTTTAAAGCAGCAAGAAATGACTTTTTAGGTTTTCTAGAATAATAATAATAATAATAAAAATAATAAAAGTATACTTTTGTTGTAAGATTTCGATTGCAGTCAATTCGTGAAAAATATAAATATGAACCCTTTGTAAAGACATTCAAACTTTTTAAAAAGTTTAAGTTTAGTAATATATTGTAACAATATATGTAAACAAATGTATTTCAAAGTTGAAAATTTGTGTAAAAAATTGTCTTTTCTTGAAAATTGATATTTATTTTTTGTTTAATTAATGATACTTATTACATTTTTGTTCTTAAAAACTAAAATATGCGTTTAATTCTGTTAAAATTGATATATCCGTGTTGGAGATGAGAAAAAATATTGTAAAACTAATAAAATTTGTTTAAATTCGTCTTTTTATTCTTAAAATTAATATTTTCTATTGTTTAGAATATATACTTTTGAGGAATGTATAACCGGAAAATGTTAAAAAATCTTAGAAAATTGGTGTTAAAAATATTAAATACAGTTGCTTCAATGATATCTTTTCGATATGTAAAGTGATTGTAGCATTTAGAAATGTACTTATGGGGAATGTATAATCGGAAAATGTTAGAAAATCTTAGAAAATTGGTGTTAAAAATATTAAATACAGTTGCTTCAATGATTTCAAAAACAAACTCTGTTAACAAATTCTGTATGATTTCAAGTGAAAATAACCTGAACCTGAATACATGGTATTTAAAATACAAAATTCACGATTATGAACTAATGTTGAAAACATGGGTAACATTAAATATACAGCTAATATATAATTATAGATTAGGAAATTCTTAAAGTATATCCAAATTTATTAAATATAGTATTGAATACAGTGAATAAGTGAAATATGTGAATAAGTATTGATATTTCCATGTTGCTTTAGAAAATACTAGTGTAAAATTATTCAAATTCGTCTTTTCTTTAAAACTGATATTTATTTATTTTTAATTAATGATACTTGTTAAGATTTTGTTGTTAAAAACTAAAATATACGTTTAATTCTTCTGTTAAAATTGATATATCCGTGTTGGAGATGAGAAAAAATAGTGTAAAACTAAAAAAAAAAAAAAAAAAAAAAAAAAAAGGTTTAAATTCGTTTTTTTCTTCTTAAAATTATTATTAAACTAGTGTAAAACTAATAAAATTTGTTTAAATTCGTCTTTTCCC
Organism: Maratus speculifer; assembly: GCA_964019185.1. Lineage (NCBI taxonomy): Eukaryota > Metazoa > Arthropoda > Arachnida > Araneae > Salticidae > Maratus > Maratus speculifer. Next base: position 136,037,341 of record OZ025291.1, read on the forward strand.
CTCTGAAAAACTAATATTTCTATTATTTTGCTTAATTAATTACACTCGTTATGACTTCCAAATTTTAATTTGGAGATGTTGTGGTAACTGCTATAAAACTAGAATGGATAAATAGCTTAAATCTCTTCTTTTTTTTTTCACTCTATGTGATATTTTTTCTTGAACGTAAACATTTTGTTGTATACCTTTGTAAGTTGTGACGTCAAAATTCTTTGTTATGTTCCCCTACCTGGAATGCATGCATGGAGGGGTTGCAGAAAAAAGTTTTAGTTTAGATATGACGTAATAAGAAATGCTCTGCAGGTTCACATTTGTGTGTTGAGGATTTCTTTAAATTATTCGTTTATGTATTAAAATTCTACTTAGTTGGTATATATAAAGTACGATGAAATTTCCAATTAGAGTAAAAGTTAACCAAACTCGTTTAATTCGTCTTTTTTCGTTAAAAAATCATTAGTTTCCTTTGTTAATTGTTCAATTATCGAAATTCTTTGAGGTAACGACTGTTCAAAAACTAAAAAAAATATGTTTAAATTTCTATTTTAAGTTGTGTATTCTGATTTTATATTAAAAAAAATAAAAAAATGTGAAGAAATCAGTTAAAAATTTAATATTTTCCGCTGTTTTGCTTAATTAATAATGTTCATGAAGGAAATGGTTGTCCAAAACTGGAAATGCATGCTTAAATTTCTTTCTATCAAATTGATATTCTGAAGTTTGAGTTGAAAAAATTGTAAGAAATCAGTCTTTTTCTATAAAAACTTGATATTTTCCATTGTTTTTTACTTAATTAACGATACTCATTAAGATTATAGCTGTTGAAAAAATAGAATACATGTTTAATTTTCAACTTGTAAGTCGATACATTGATGTTGTAGTTGAAAAAATCGTAAGAAATCAGTCTTTTTCTATAAAACTTGATATTTTCCATTGTTTTTACTTAATTAACGATACTCATTAAGATTATAGCTGTTGAAAAACTAGAATGCATGTTTAATTTTCAACTTGTAAGTCGATACATTGATCATGTAGTTGATAAAAATCGTAAGAAATCAGTCTTTTTCTATAAAACTGGATATTTTCTATTGTTTTTACTTAATTAACGATATTCATTAAGATGTCTATCAAGCAAAATTCAAATATATGTTTAACTTTCTTGTGTTAAATTGATAATCTCATCTTGTAGTTGAAGAAATCTAAATAAAATGGTTAAAACTGAGATTTTTCCAGTGTTTCGCTTAATTAATAATACTCATTAAAATTATGGTTGTTCAAAATTCAAATATAAATTTAATCTTCATCATATAGTATGATTCCGTGTTGAGATGTTATTGATAATAATTCTGAATAGGGAAGGTTGTTCACCTCTCATGTTATAATAGAATGTTCCTTTTTTCCACTAGGGGGCGTTCGTGGAGGGGAATGCATGGTGGGGGCAGGAGGTACCACAGGAGGGACGGTGGTGGCACTGGCGGCGGCACCGGCGGCGGGACGGTTGCTGCGTGGTGCGGCGGCGGCACGGTGCCGCAGTGCCGCCACCGCATGAGCCCGTACTGTCGTTTTCCTACTACTAATATAGAATAGTAATAAAATATTAATATGAAAGAATAGGTAAAAATAGTAGTATTTTGGAATTTTAAATAGAATTTAATATATTTAGCTTTAAATCTTATTTTTACTTTATAAATACAAAATATTTTAATTTTAAAATAACTTCAAGATTTAATTTGCTGATTTTTAATGCTTTTTATTTTAACCAAAATGTGTTATGTCATATTTTTTCTTATCCCCGCCCATTCCTTGTTACAAACTGTCGCAATTTCACGACCCCCCCCCCCCTCTAAGTGTGATATCATTTATGGGCGGTCCCCAAGTGCAGTTTTATTGTATTTCAGAAATATGAATTGCATAAAACTGATGCAATGATTTATACGCTTTACGATCAGAACAGAAAATAATCCAATTTAGAATTATCAATGAAATTCAGAGAGCAAGAATTTAAATTTTTATTCACTGGATATGTCCACTGGATGTGTCTACATCTGGTTATGGAGGCCGATTTGGACACAGTCGTAAAAGAGCACTCACGAGTCAATTTTCTCAACTATTAAAGATGTCATTTTCACCTGACCTTACAATTTTTATTCATTCATATCTACTACCTAATATTTTTTTAATGAACGATATCAATAAATATAATTAAAAATAAAAAACTATTTCTTCAAATAATAATCATACATACAGAAAAAAAAAGCGAAATGTTTTGGAAACTAAAAGAAGTTACTTTGCAGTCCATGTTATTATATTTGAGTTTAAGTGGACAGTGCTTTGAGGCCTATAGTTACAATGGTTGTTGCCACGATTGATCCAGAATACACAGAAACAAATACAGAACACTTTATTATTACAGAAAATCCAGTACATACATTAATTACACATCAAAGGGACAACACAGACACCAATGTCGCTAGCCGGACTCGAACCGGGGACCAGCGGTGTGGAAGCAGCTGCCGCTACCAACCTGTTATTATATATGTCTGAAAAAACAAAAAAACAAACAAAAAAAAATCTATTCATTTCTCAGCTTTGTGATTCGTTCTTCACCTACAGATTTTTGAAAATCCCTGTTAAAAATTTGAAACTTGTCACATCGCCACTCCACCACTTATACAGAAAATTATTATTTCATTGTATTATGGAACATTCTCATTGGTTAAAATAACGATATTCTATAGGTGGAGTGACGATGCAGCAAAAGCTTCAAATTTTTAACAATGTAAAGGAAAGGTTTACAATATTGTTGGTAACTATGATAATGCAGTAAATTGTGGCCTCGGTGGCCGAGTGGTTACGACGCCACTCTTACTCTGGAGGTCGTGGGTTTGATTCCCGCTGGCTCCATTGCACACACACTTTGTGTGGAGCTCCTGGTTGTATTTCTCTTGTGTTGTAAATTTCCTTGTTCTATCTCGTCCTTGTATATTGACGATGACTTATAAGCAGGCTTTCATGTCGAGCACAGAAGTTGGATATATGTTATTCAAATAAATAAATAAACAATAAATTGTAGTAATATTCCTTCTATATTAGTAAACACGTCTGTGGTTTTTCATAATGAAAAACTATTTTATAGATTATTGATCATTTTCAACTACTAGAAATAATAGAACATTTGACGTCTGGTTGCATATCAGAAACATGACTCGAGAAAGGGAAAAATTACTCTAAAATTAGATTATTCGGTCGAAAACCGGACTGTTGGCAATACTAATTCTATGTTCGAGGTTTTGAGTTCGGATTACATTACACTTACCACTTTTGAGAAAAGTGAAAAAGCACTTAGGGTGTATCTGGATAATCTATGAGCTTTCCAATTTCTTATCCTTAGATTGAAGATAATGACGATAAGATATAGTGTGTCATTACCCTTAACTTAAGTGACTTCCTATTTCCATTATCTTAATGAACTCCTTCCGACTAGTATCCACTTTCTTTTCTGACATAACTGTTTATTTCCATGGTCACTCTCATTCTAGTTCAGTTACATAGTAGTTCAGCTGATGCTGTTCCAGATTTGGCTAAATATCGCACGAAAGTATTCAAACAGAACTGTGTAATTTATACTCTTAGCAATTCTTACATAATTTCTTTCCACTTTTCCGTAATCTACGGTGTTTAATTCAAACGCTTTTGTTCGGGAGGGATTTTTGTGGCCCCGGGCGAGGGGTAATATTGATTTCCGGGCGCGGAGGTGTGGGGGGTATTAAACTTTTTGCCCATTGAAAACTCAAAATTTCAAAATTCCTGGGGGGAGGAGCAGATGCTTTTTTCCGGGAAGAGTTTTTGTGGAACCGAGGAGGGCATTATTGATTTTCGGGTGTGTGTGAGGGGGGGGGGGTATACTTTCTGCCCATTGAAAACTCAAAATTTCAAAATTTCCAGGGGGGGAACATCTCACTGCTTCAGGGAGTAGTGTCTCCCATAGGCCACCCCCTGAAATCAATATTGGTAATCTAAATGTGTTTTTCACAAAAATGCGTTGCATGAAATTTAAATTATGTTTAACAAATAGAAAGAGCAAAAAAAAAAAAAGCATATCATTGCAATTTTTTAAACTGAATTTTGGATCATATGTAAAATGTCGTAAGAATAATATAAATCTATAATAATATAATGTTCACACCTCAGTGGTAGAATTTTTAACATTTACTGCCACAAGTTTCATTAACAGCAACATGATATTTTTTGGCATTAGAAGCGAATTAAATTTATATATAACACAATCCATTCAAAGAGAGTTCATTTCATAAAATTTGATTTTTGCTACAAGTTATAGTTATAAGTTAATAGTTTAGTTTTTTGGCTCCTGAAGACAAACAAAATGTCGAAGAGCTTCAAAAAAGCTTTACCATAATTCTACAGTTGCTACCATATTTGGTATTTTTAAAAATAAAAAACATGTAATAACTAGTAAAAATTGGCAACGTTCACATCTGCCCCGTGTTCACATGTGACGTAGTATACCCTATATATTACCTATTTGATGTAAAAGTAATAAAAATGGTATAATTGTCCTGGAATTACCCATTAAGATTTTGTCTAATGAGAAATTGCTTGAGACATTCATGAATACTTGAGAGGATGATTATATCTCATTATTATTGGATCACAATGTAGACTTTGTTCAAAATAATAAATTAAAAATCAGGAACTATTCTTGACGAAGTCACTGATCTTTTAACAAAATGAAACAATTTCTTACAAAAAATGTTAATCCTTGCATTTTCCTATTAAAATTAATATAAAAACGTAGAAATGCTTTTTCCGAATTACAATCATTTCGAAATTCTGGCTTACGATGATCACTTGACAAACGTTTTCATACTATCTACTCATAAGAGAATAGTATTAAATTTGATTCAATTATTAGTTGCTTGCAACATCCATAGATACTTGTTGGTTTGATTATTTTTTCATTAATACTTGGTCACGTTTTTTGTCAAAATTATAATAATAATAATAATAACAATAAAATAAATAAATAAATAAATAAAAATAAAGAGTTATTCTTCACGATTCTTGTCGAAATCATTGTCCGCTTACCAAAGTGTGACAATTCCTTTAAAAAATTATTATATTATTCTCATATTTTTTTGGTTTAAATTTAATCTAAGAATGTTGAGTTGCTTTTATCGAATTACACTTACCTTATAATTTTGAGTTACATTCATTAGTTTAAGGATACATTTTCTTAGTACCTATTCAAACTCATTAGAGTTTTTTGATATTAAAATTTTGTAAAATTCCAAGTTGCCCGAAAGATCCAGGGGCAATTAAGGGATGATTATTATCTCATTAATACTTGATAACAGAGTTTATTGAAGAAAATAAATCAAGAACCAGATAGGATGTAATCACACATTTACTATATAGAATATTTATCAAAATTTATTGTGCTACATATTTTTCTGGCAATACTTGTGAAAAACACGTTTATATACTAAATTGGTTTACATTTTCTAAGCAAAATTCCATAATTATTTCTTTTTCTCTCATAAAAATCATACATTGGTATAAAATCATCTTTCGAGTATCTCAATTAACTTAATAATCATTCAGTTTCAAGTGTTAGCGAATTCAATCATTAATCATCATTATATGCATAGAATTTCTCGAAGAAAATAAATTGTTAGTTATAATGTAATCATATATTTATTACGCACACAATTATAAAAATGTGTTGAGTTTCATATTATTTTGGTAATACTTGTCAAAAACATGTTATACAAAATTTGTTTACATTTTTAATCTAAATTCAATAGTTATTTCCTTTTCACTCATAAAATCTCATATTGGTGTAAATATAATTTTTATCATTTCCTATTCATTAACCTTTCAAATATCTTAATTAATTTTGGAGTCATTAAGTTTCAAGTGCAAGCAGCTTCAAACATGAATCATCATTACATTGTATCTTTTCAGTTAACTTCTGTGTTTAAATTTGTTCCTCTTATATTATCTGACATTTACATCCCTTCAATTTAGGTATGCCATTTATACCTCTTTTTGCTAAATCGATAATAATATGTTTGATAGTTTTTTTTTTAATCATATGCATTAACATATCCATTTTGGCTTTGCGCCAAGCTCGATGCACAATAAAATATGTTGGCAATATAAAATTGATCTGTTCCATTTCGATTCTCAGAGCGAAAAGTCCTGTAAGTTTAAGTGTGAGGATCACTTCGCCATTTCAATATCAACTACATCGCTCTTTATATTAAATTGATAAATTGCCCTGAACAGGAGATTTTTTTATTTTTCAATAATAATTTGCGTTTTACGTGAGCTGAGAAACTGGATATTGCAACTAGCAGCATAAAGTACAAAATTATTTTAGTAGGTATTTACTAATCAACCGGAAAAACAATCTTATGAATACAGCAAACCTAGATGGACTTGTAACATGATAATATAATTGCTCTTTTTTTTTTATAATTTTTTATTTAAATTAATATAAAAACATTGAGTTGCTTTTATCAAATACTATCTCTTCATAATTCTGGATTGCAACCACCAGTTTTGCACACTGAACAGGCAAGCGGAAAAAAGCGTGAGTCAAGAGACATTTCAGCCTGTTAACAAAAAAGAAACATAATATTAGGAAAAAAGAAACAGTTTGAACACATGATTTTGTCTCTTGTCTTACTTTTTTTTTATGTGACATCTGCCTTAGATAACATTTCTAGTAGTTACACAGCGTAGACTGGTGTCAATATTTTGCTCAGTTATTAGTGGCTTGTAACATTCACACATACTTTTGGGTAGGTTTCTCGCTGCCACTCGCCAGTGCGCCAAATCGCGACAAAATGCTTCATTTAGAGAGTAAATGAACAATCGGACGCGCCAAATTGTGCGTGCTCAATTTCTGCTCTTTTTTCTGAGTGGTTACGGTTAAGATTATTATCCACGTTACTGTACGACTAGTGACGCTTTTCATTTTCAATCGCACCTTGCCACTTGCATTATTATTAATAGAGATACTGACTCAACACAAATTCAGTTTAGCGACAGCCAATAGCACAGAAAGGATTATACGATAAGTATTTCTCTGTTGTCAGTTTATCACTATTTATGCACCGGAAAAGTTACAACCGAATTACTCGTATCAATCGCCAAAATGAGAAATGCTCTCCCGAAATGAGGGATTGAATTTGCCATTTACTGTACTGCAAAGTACTATTGGCCAATCACCATTTTTTTTTTGGGGGGGGGGAGGGGGTTATAATAAAAATCTCATAGCAATTTACCGCTAAAAGAATGGTTGAAACATTTTGACATTTAGGAGACATTTAGATTTACTAATATTTAATAGTTTTTTTTTTTTTTTTTTTTTTTTAAGCATATATTAGAGTTCATATTTTCTAAACAATGACAAAGAGTTGTGGTATTTTAGAACACACACTGGAAAAACAAACAGGATACAATAAGGGGTTAAATGTAGAATTCAGTGTTTCACACCAAATTAATTTTACTAGGTTTTTTTTTTTTTTTTTTCATTTGGCTACTGTTTTTTATTTATCATTTGCCAAATCGTTAATCTTGCTCAAAAGCCAGCGAGAACCCAGCTTGTGGATGTGGTTATTATTTTATTAATTAGCGATTACAAATTTATTCCAATGGAATAAATTGCGAATTGCAAGATATTCTTGTCGAATGCACATTTTTCATTAATGTGGTAAAAACGATGAGGTGTTTTATATAAATTACTTTCACTTTATAATTTTGGCTTATGGTCGTTGAAAAGCTTTCTTAGAAATCTACTTATTAGAGATTGGTGTTGTAATTTGTCCAATTACTAATTTCTGGTGACATCCACAGATACTTGCGGGGGTGATTATTATCTCATTAATACTCGGTCACATACTTTGTTTAAGAATATAATCAAGAGCTATTTTTGACGATGTCATTGGTCGCTTAACAAAATGGAACAACTAACTGTTCTTTTTCATTAACAGCGACAGAGTGGCTTCTAATTAAGTCAGCTTACGCATAAAAAATATCCAACAGATGAACGCTCGACTAATTGCACGCAATCGTCTGGTAACAACTTTTTCTTTTTTGTTCAGTCTATGGCATGTGGTATGAGCAGAAAAAAGATAGGGAAATTCTTGTGGTAGAGTTACTTGTTTTTTTAATGAAGAATAATAATGAAAAACTGCGAAGCCATCCCTGTGTGGCGCGAACGTTTATATTTAAATGGTTTGTGGCATAGCTAGTTCTTGAGGAAGTTTGATTTACGGTTAGTGTTTCAGCGAAGTGTCATTCATTATTCTGTATCATTTACAGAAGTTATCTTAATTTAGATACTTCAAAGGGGGGAAAAAATTACTCGTAGTAAATTTGTATGCAAGAAACGAAATGAAGAATAGTATCACATTTCTTTCATTCATTTTTCGTAAAAAAAGAAAGTTTTTTCTTTTTTGACAGACGAAGTAGTAGTTTTTTGTTGGAGTATATATGTGTGTGCGCGGGGAGACAGGATAGCTGATTATGAGTATGAGGATATAATGAAATTTCACTGTAATACGTGAGTTATTTTTAAGTGCAAAATGAAATTACGTCTTTGCCCCCCTTCTTTATCGCTCCCACTGAATTTGATTCAAAGCTGATACAAAGAGCAAGATACTTAACAGCCCACACTAGTCACTGAAAAAGACCCGGATGATAATGTTAAGTGTATGGGGGCGTAATTTTCAAATATCTTGCTCAAATTTTAATATTTTTGAACTTTTTTTTTGCATAGGATAGCTGAAATTGGTTAGTTTTAAGGCTAGTTTTTAATTTTTCGATTTTGGTTATATTTTTTAAATACTAGGATAGTTTAAATTTCAGAATCGGTTCAAACCGGTTCCGAAAGTTAAAGAAAATTAAAAAAAAAAAAAAAAAATCTTAAACCAAAATTGAAAAAATAAAAACTAGCCTTAAAACTAACGCCGTTTTGAAAATAACGCCGCCATACACTTAACATTATCATCCGGGACTTATTTTGAGTGGCTAGTGTGGGCTCTGAAACCATAACTAGCTTTTTGCTTAACACAAAGAACCAAAATAAAAACAATAATAAAATAGTCGGACGGGGTAATCCCAAAACTTTGTTATATCTCATGTATATTAATACTTCAAAATTCTTTACTACAATGCCAAAATTAAAGGAAGCAGGACGTTTCGGTCCCGCCATTTCGGTCCCGCCGTTTCGGTCCCGCCGTTTCGGTCCCGAGACATTTCGGTCCCGAGACGTTTCGGTCCCAAGACATTTCGGTCCCTGGCCATTTCGGTCCCGAGACATTTCGGTCCATGGTCATTTCGGTCCCGAGACATTTCGGTCCCTGGACTTTTCGGTCCCTTCTCCAGCAAGCTGAAATTTTGTGCACGGGAAATATCTGACATAATTTTATAAGGAACATTTTAGAGTGTTGAATTCAGGGGCAGGTCATTCCCCTCGGAGCTATCAATTACCCCCCCCCCCTGGAAATTTTGAAATTTTGTGTTTTCAGTGGTAAAAAAGTGTAATCCCCCCCGGAGCCACAGAAGTCCCTCCCGGAGAAAAGTGCCTGAATTCAACACTGGTTTTTTAACTGAAAGTCGCATAAAATTTTAGTGTAATGCGATTAATTAGAAGTAACAGGTACCTCAAAACTTGATCAATTATTTAGAAATCGATGGAGATTTCTGAAAAAAATTCACAGATGAATGGCATTTTTTTAAATTGCCAGAATGTTTTGAATTCTTGAACGAGGAAACGGGGAAGTTAACTTGGAAACTGATAACTAAATTTATAAAATAACCCAATTAACTTATGATATTATTAACACACCCCATAATAGTTGTAAAATTTTAACTTCTGAGATGCATGTTTCCTCTCCAGGGAGACAAAGGCTTTTAAATTGCCAGGAGAAAAGAAAGAGTTATTGTTATATGGAATTTATATTCTGACACTTAGCATATTATAGGATTTCATCGCTGAAGTCAATTTTCAGAATTATAAGTGTTTCATTATTTTGCACCCCCGCCACTTCCCGCATAGGAGCAAAAATGTTGAAATAAATAAAAAACATGTGTATCTGGTGGTATTTTACCCCCTGTGCCAAAATTAAAATTGAATCCTCTTTTTGTTTATGGCATTTTTTATACATTGTTTTTTGTTACTAGCATTTATTTTCCTTTTAAACTTTTCCGTTTTTAAATTAAGAAAAGAGTTTCCAGATTGCAATACGTGGCGGTAGTTAGCATTGCAATTATTTTATTACATAAATATATGACACGAGCAGAAATAATTATTAAAATAACTTGCAACCTAAAGATTTTTTTTTTTTTTTTACATTTTAGAAAAATGAATTACATCTTGAATTATTAGCAAATATTTTTTCATGACAACAGTTCTTCTTTTATTGTTATTATTACAATCTAGAATGTTTATTATATTGACGCTTCCTTGTTTTTATTAATGTTTTCCAAAACAACGGCAACAGCAAAAAAATTATATTGCCATACTTTTATGCATATATTACATTTATACAACACATCTGTTAAATTTTCTAAAACCAGCTTAAGGAAACTAATTACAAAATTATTAATGTAATGCGTATTGAAATTTGTCATTTCATTTAAAGCTGATATTATTATATAAAATAATTATTTTTAACATTAAAATATAAAAACCCTCATAAAAAATATGAAAAAAAAGCCTTCTGTCAAAGTAAGTTAAATTAAAAAAGGTAACTTAAAATATTATGTCTAGGTGGTAAATATCTTATCTAACAATCTTATTTAGTTATGTTATAAGTTTTGAATATTTCGATGTCATTCATAAGCTGTAATAATAAGGATAAAAAATATTCCATTCTACTTTTTATACTGGTTTAATTGATACTAAAAGCGTTTGAAATGAAGATAACAGCAAGAGGAATAAAAAACACCGAGAAATGCTGTTCTTTTCAAAACATTCATATTTCTTTTAAAAAATGCCAGCGATTATGTGGGAGGTCCGTCCGCATTTGAACTCCAGAGTATAAAGGGCATTGTAAAGAATAAGGGTTTCATCTGACAAGTGTATAAAGATCAAGATACGTAGAATAAAGCTAACTACCTAGCTCTTCTAGCTATCTTGTATAAAGATGACTATTTGTTCAGATGGACGTTGACAATTGATTGACATGCAGAATTTTTGCTTAAAAGAGGTTAATCGTAGTACTTAGCTGATACTTATATGCATACATTTCCAATTTTATAGGAACACCAACATAAAAAAAAGTGTTTAAAAATTCTCGGCACACGGTTTTTGATTTGTTATTTACTTAATGTTATACATTATTTTATTAAATGATTAACATCATCTTAGAAAATTTGTAAGCATTAATAATTATGTTGTTAAATTAAAAAATTAAATTATTTTTATCAAACATATTTATTAATAAGGATCCAAAATTATTTTAACTAATAATTGTTTAAGTGACTTATTTATCAATTACTTGTTTAAAATCTAGTACAAGAACTATAACAAGTTATATAGAATATAGTAATTGCTATAGAAGTTATAGCAAAAAAAAAAAAAAAAAACATATTTTTTAAATTTCAGCTACTATAATGTTATTAACTTCATTAGGATGTATAAAAATGATAAGGATTCTCAAAATAAATATGTTATTTATTCATTTATTGGTTAGTTTATCATATTTTTCTTACTCTTTAAATATAATAATTAATATATGATTGATTTTTGCGAACTGTAAACTATAACTTTGTTTCAAAAAATTTAAATCTGCATCTAAATAATAATGTTACCTAAACCTGTTAAGAAATATTTTTACGCATTGTTACAGTGTTGCATTATTATGTTTAATTAATTATTACGTTACGTTACTAATTGATTTTTCAAAATAATAATAATAATTTCCTTTTTTGAAATAAATAACAATTTTTGAATAATAACTTATGGTGATGATTAATTGCTATAAATTAAACCTCAAAACAGTTAGTGATTTTAAAATGAAAATCAAATTAATATTTTATTAAATTTGTGTATTTTTAATTTAATGAATCTTTATATAATTAAATTGATAAAATTATTAATATGCATTTCGAATTTTACTTTACATAAACTCAATAAATAATCTGTTTTATATTCAATTTATCATTATGTTTTGTAGTAGTTATAAACTGAAGCTTATCGTTTACCTGTTTATTTATTTTATATTTAAAGTTACTGAAATTTAAAACTATTTATTCAATTAATAATAAAATAAAAATAAAAATTGTCAATTTTTTTCTGTGAAAGTGGGAGCGAAAAGGTAATGGAAATAAATAAATAAACGATAAATTAAAAAAGTTTAGTTTTGTCAGTTAAAAATCGAAAATAAAATTATTTAAAATAATAGTTACATTATTATATAAAATTAAAAAATAATCATTTTATTACAAAGAAATAGGCCTACTTTCAATAAAATTAACTCACAAAAATTGTCTTCATAAGGTAAGAAAACTGTTTAAATAAAAAAAAAAAAAAAAAAATTGCAACCAATAATTATTTTATAAAAAAAGGTCGTTGGAGCATTTATATTTTTTTTAACAAAATTTTTTTATAGCACGCCTAGTTACGAAATCACTAATATAAAGATTCTAAGAAACTGTGCGAAAACAATCAATAAAAATAAAAGTTAATCAATAAAAATAATAGTTTATAGTATAGATAAAATACCTAATACAAAAAATATATGATAAAACTTAAAATATTTATTATGTTAAATAATAGTAATAAAGACAGTGTAAAATTATATAACATTGTTTAATCAAATTTACAACTCGCTATGATTTTATTATCACGAGTTACAATAGATTAAACTTATTGGACTATTATATTCAGCTTTGTATAAAACTTGAGGGAAGGGGGGCAGGAGAATAAAAATATTTAAAAAGGCCCGAACAATGTTGAGCTTACAACGTTTAGTGGGTCTTCATCAATCAGAAACCAAGTTATAAAGTGGCCGGTAAAAAATAGCAATGGACCGAAATGGCAAGAGACCAAAATGATTAAGGACCGAAATGGCCAGGGACCGAAATGGCAAGGGACCGAAATGTCTCGGGACCGAAATGTCCAGGGACCGAAATGTCCAGGGACCGAAATGTCCAGGGACCGAAATGTCTCGGGACCGAAATGTCTTGGGACCGAAATGTCCAGGGACCGAAATGTTTCGGGACCGAAACGGCGGGACCGAAATGGCGGGACCGAAATGTCGTGTACCCAAATTAAATAACAATCTACGTTCATCGTAAGGATTCTAAGGGCATGAAATTCAATGCAACATAAAAGTGCCATTTGTTGGGCGATTTATACCAAAATATAAACAGTAATAATGTATCGCAAGTTATACCTGAATCTGAAGTTTGATAAAAATTCATGCATTAGTTCTTGAGATAGAGCTATTGCAGGAATAGGGAAAAATGCAATAGCAACGTCATTTGTTGAGCGATGTGAGCATCGTCGTCTGTAGACACAAATTACTAAAATATTGTTTTTAAGCATTATGCAGTTCCTAACTACATTATATTTCAGTTTACTGAGGAATAACTAAAATTTAAATTCATGTACAGAGCTGCAAAAAAGAGATAATATACATTACTATCTATGGATGATGATTGTCGGGAATTAGCATTTAGATCTATATTATAAACTGTCAGGTTCTGCGACCACCTCTGCCAAAGATTGGAATTTCCGTTATTTCGCTATCTTAATATTTTGTGTATTGTACTGGCTGTGTACTAGAATTTTCAAGGTGACATTCTTTCTTTGTTGAAGGGAGAATTGGCAGGTAATCATGTACAGATGGTGTTGGGAGAAAGAGGAGATTGCTGAGAGGCGTGTTCATCCGTCAGTGAGGTATGTGGATGATGAGCAGACAAGGAACATGTCACGGATCAAGAAAGTAATGTGGGATGTGTCCAATGAAAAAGCTCCACAGGGGGGTGTACATTGGGAAAAGCAGTGATTTGAGAAGAGCAAGTCTTGTCTCAGATTGGAGCAGTTCGTATTACTTCTTTCTAAATATATCAAACTGTATTGTTAATCCATAACAATCTAAAAGAACTACTATTAGTAGTATCACAGCATAAGACCATTTAAACACACTAAAATATATCCAAGAGACGTAAAAGGAAAACACTTGTTATCTATTCAACATTTTAATCGACAACTGCCTACATCATTTAATAACATTTTACACACAGATATCATGACGTCACAGAATTAAAACAAAGTGAATACAGTGGCGTCAATCTGTCGGCATTTCAGAATTAAATTATAAACATAAAAAGCAATATATTACACTTAATGTTTTAGAAAATGATCACTATATAAATAAATCTTACTTGATGATAAAGAAAATGATTATTATTACAATAAATCTTTTTTAATGATTTAAGAAATTACTTTACATTAGTTTTGATTGATTTATTATATTAAATAAGTATGTTAAATGATTCTGCTAAATTATTATGTGAAATTATTATATTAAATTATTAATGTTACCGACAACATACTCCCCCCTTTTGAGTTGCTGACTAGCTACTCAAAATTAAATACTTCATTTACCAAATCTTTTGGGCATTTTAGAAATACGCCCAAATCGAGTTCTATAACTCATTGTTTCCGGTTTAGTCGTCCCGTCTGCAGAATCAGAACTCACGAGAGCATCTTGCCTACTGCTTTCTAGCTGAAAAAAAGAAGGATTCATATTATTAGTAGAAAGTTCGAGAGGAAATACTCTTTGAATAGGTCTTAAAATCACACCGTGTTCTGCTTTCAATTTAACAGTCCTAACTTTACCATCCTTTCCAGGAATTAGATCCACAATCTTTGCAAGCGGCCAATTGAGACGTTTTTGCACATCGTCTCCAGTCAACACAAGTTCACCCAGCTTTAACTCTGGTAACTGGGCTATTTCACGACGTCTTTGAAGAAGTTGACCAATATATTCAGTTCGAAAACGTATTCGCAGTTGTTCCATGAGCTTAACTTTGTATCTTAGTCTTTTGCGAAACTGTTTAGCGTCAACTTCGTCAATGTCCGTGACACTGGAAGAAGAGTTTTGCACTAAAAACATATTAGGTGTTAAGGGAACTAAATCCTCTGGATTTTCGGATTGATATGTGAGGGGACGAGAATTGATAATGTATTCACAATCACACAAAATTGTTTGTAATTCTTCCAAATTCACAACAGCTTTACCGAGAGTTCGTCGGAGAAGCTCTTTGATCACACGGATCAGCCTTTCCCACCAGCCACCCCACCAAGCGGCTGAGGGAGGATTGAATTTCCAAATAATTCGTTGCACGTCGGAAAAACGAGATAATTTTTCCCAGTCTATCTTTGACAGATCATTATTGGCACCTTTGAAGTTGCTACCATTATCAGAATAGATTATTCTAGGTCTACCTCTTCTTGCGATGAAACGTCGCAAAGACAGCAAAAATGCATCAGTTGACAAAGAGGAGACAAGCTCTAGGTGCACGGCTCTGTAAACTGCACAAGTATATAGCACTATCCAGGTTTTATCTGCGTTTTTAACAAATAAAGGACCTGCTAAATCAACGCCTACAATTTCAAAAACACTAGAATCCAATACTCGATCAAAGGGTAATGGCACTGGATCGGATTCACGAGATTTAATTTTGTAGCGCTGACAAGGAATGCATTTATTTACAACTTTTCGGACAGTTTTTCTACCTCTTTGAATCCAGTATTTTTCTCTTAAGATACTTAACAAAATGTGAGTTCCAGCATGACAGTTCGCTATATGAAAATGTTCTATTAGTCTAGTTGTCAAAATACAGTCATCAGGTAGAAGAATGGGCGATAAAAAATATGGTGTATCAATGCGCTCTGTAATCCTTGTCTTTATTCTAATTATACCATCTTCATCTTTGACGTAATGTGTGTTAAAATTAATGTCAACAAATGAAGTGGTGGAGTTTCGAAATGCCCAGTAATATTATTATATTTATTGGCACTGGTATAGCACTTAATAAAAAAAGATAATAGTCAAATGTCTGCTTACCTTTACTGGTAAGCCAGCCAAGAGTCAGGTAATCCTTGCGTATCGACGCGAAACCAGCTGCAGAAAAATAAGTTAGTTGAAAACGAGAATGCACGCCATTATTGAAATGCGTCACACATTTTCTAAATTGGTTTTATTGATGGCACAAGGAATAACGGTTTATCTTGGTTATACTATAAAAAAATACTAAAAATATGATACTTGATTAATACAGTTATATAATTATGATAAGGATTTAACATGAATACAAAAACCGGATTTAAAGAATGTTTTTAAAGAGTCGGCGATATTGCTTGGTTTTAAATGAACCAGCACACGGAATCCCACAGCAGCTTCTGATGAAACGTAGAAAATCCGACGGGAAAACTGCTTTTCATGCACAAAGCAAAGTTGCAAGATTGCAGAATCATTTCTCTTTTTGACTTTCCTTACTTCGTAACATGACAGTCTAGTCTTATAATATCGTAGTGCTGCCATCTAGTGAGTCTAGGTTAAATTGATCTTGGTTACAGCACTTGGGAAGAAAAAAGAATGTTTTTTAATGTTCGCGTGTTTGACACAAAACATGTTCATCTTGAGAGGTATTCTAACACCCCCGCTTTTTGTGACAAACCGATGAATGTACAATGTTTAACTGGTTTCTCAAGTATTCAAAGTGAGGTTTTGGCAACGGTTATGTTAACACGTCAGCCAGCATCAATTTTGATGGGCAATAGGTTATTTTTATAGTTCCGTTCTGGCACAAATGTCTGATATAGTGAAATTTTATTTCTATGTGTTTGGTTTTGCTTTGCGCTTTTTCATTTTCAGAGAGTTTTATGGCTGAAATGTTATCCTCATAGAGGGTAACTGGAAGTTGTTGGTTTAGTTCGAGATCAGTTAGTAATTCTAATAGCCATATGGTCTCTTGGCATGCACTGGAGGCGGCGATATATTCCGCCTCTGTAGAAGAGAGTGATACGCAACTTTGCTTTCTTGACAACCACGCTAAGGAGTTATTTCCTAGTTTAAATAAATTTCCTGTGGTGGATTTCCTATCCACCCTGTCGTTACCCCAATCAGCATCACTATAAATTGTTAACACTGGCGGCTTTGACTTGTCAATGACCAACTTTAAATCTTTTGTGGTGAGTAAATATCTGATTAGTTTTTCGACTGCTTGCCAGTCCACCTCTCTGGGTGATTCATTCCTCCTTCCCAGTATTTTAACAACCGATGCTATATCGGGTCTAGTTAGGGTCGCGATGTATAACAGCCCCCCAATGGCCTGCCTATATTTTTTGTTATCTCCCAGTAATTTTCCATTTGGGTCTAGGCTGAAATAATTAGTGCTTATAGGTGTATATGTTGGTTTTGCGTCTAACAAATTAAATTTTTCCGCAATTTGCACTATTTTGTTCGTCTGATCTAATTCTAGATTTCCTTTTTCTGTTTCTTTAATATTAATTCCTAGATACTGCGAAACCTTTCCCAGGTTTTTGATTTCGTATTGTTTTGAAAGTTCAGTAAATATTTCGCACGTGTCTTCTTTATCTCCGGCGACCAAGATGTCATCCACATAAACGATTATGTAGACGACTTTTCCATCTTGTACTCTTTTATATAGACATTTGTCTGACGCGCATTCTTTGAAATTTAATTCATTTAGAGATTTGCTTATTTTCAAGTTCCACGCCCTAGCTGCCTGCTTAAGACCGTAAATTACTTTGTTTAAGCTGCATACTTTATCCTCTTCCCCCTTTTTCGCATATCCTTCGGGTTGAGCCATATAAACCTCCTCTTCTAATTCGCCGTGTAAAAAAGCGGTTTTTACGTCTAAGTGAGTTATGTCGAGGTTTTTGTATACTGCTGCGTTTAAGAATGCTCGCAGGGTGGTATGAGCAACTACGGGTGCGTAGGTTTCGTCGTAATCGCTACCATATTTCTGCGCGTATCCCTTAGCAACTAGCCGCGCCTTATATCTTTCTATTGACCCGTTTGCTCCCGTTTTTGCTTTGAACGTCCACTTACACCCAATGACGCGTTTTCCTGGTATTGACTTTATTAGTCTCCAGGTATTATTTTGTTTTAGGGACTCTATTTCCTCATTTGTTGCCTCTATCCATTTATTTTTAGTTTTCACGTCATTGATGTCCTGCAGTTCCGCCCATGACTTTGGCTCCTGAATTTGGCATAAATTTGCACTTATACCGAAATGGTTTGGTGGTACCCCGTGATTTTGCCTTTCCGACCTTCTAAGTTCGGGGGGTTCCTTGGCTGGGGAATTAATTTGATCATTGTTATTTTCTCCTAGTTCGATTAGGATATTTTCGGCGGGTGTTTCGTAATCGTTATTTTCTTTATCAGATTTAAATTCCTCTTGTTTAATTCCATCCTCAAAAAACTTTACGGTTCTAGATATCATTATTTTATTTTCACCCGTATAAATCCTGTAACCTTTGCTCCTGAAGTCATAACCTAACATTATTCCCTCGACGGCTTTCTCGTCTAATTTTCCCCTTTTAGGCTTATCGATGTAGGCGAATGTCTTACACCCGAAAGTTTTGATATTCGAGAGATCCGGTCTCTTGTTATTCCAAAGTTCGTATGGCGTTATGTTATTTTCATTCGCTTTCGTTGGCAGTCGATTGAGGAGATATGTGGCGGTCATGACCGCTTCTCCCCAGAATTGTTTGGGTAATTTAGCGTCTGATAGCATGGTTCTAGCCATTTCCATTATAGTCCTATTCTTTCGCTCAGACACGCCGTTCTGGGGGCTGCAGTAGGGAACGCTTAACTGGCGCTGTATCCCATTCTCGATCAGGTAGTTTTCAAATTCGTCACCGATATATTCTTTTGCGTTGTCGGACCTGATTGCTTTTACCGACTTGCCAAATTTATTTTTCGTCAGCGCTATGTATTCCTTTAATTTGGTAACGGCTTCGGATTTATGCGCGATTAAGTATGTCAGGGTGTACCTGCTATAATCGTCTGTAAATGTTATGAAGTATCTTTTACCTCCTATCGTTTCTGTCTGCATAGGGCCACATATATCTGAATGTACAAGAGTACAGATTTCTGTACTTCTGTTGGTAGCTGCTTTAGGGTAGGGTAGAACAGAAAGTTTCCCTTGAATACACTTGGTGCATCGTATATCATGTTTACAGTTATTAATTGTTATCCCTTCAGCTAATTTGTGATTGACTATGTATTTGATATCGTCAAAATTTCTGTGTCCGAGTCTCCGGTGCCACATTGATACGCAGTTTGGATTATTACAAAATGTTTGAGCGCATATTGTGTACCCATATTCATCTTCGGGGTTTAATTCATAAAGATTATCATTTAGTTTAGCGGTCAAAATTATTTTATTGTCTTTGACAAATAAACATTCGTTTTTCTCAAATATTACCTTTATGTCATTTTCGGTAGCTCTTTTAACCGATAATAAGTTGCTTTTTAGTTCTGGGCAATATAACACGTCCTTAAGTGTAACATATTGTTGTTTGTTTGTTCTTAATTTTACGTCCCCCATCCCATGTGAATTAAGCCATTTTCCGTTTGCAATAGTTATGTTGCCAAAATTACCGGCTGTGAATGTGGCGAAATTTTCTTTCGTGGAGGTGACGTGTCTCGTACAACCAGAATCTATTATGTAGGTGTTTGGATCTGTTGTTTGTGTTTGGTTCACCTCTATTAACTCATTTTTGAAATTATTTTCTACTGGGAGGAGAGGAATGGTTGATTCATTGATTGATTCATTTGAATCATCATGTTTGCTAGTTTTGCTGTTAAAACAAAAGTTCGATGAGTCACCAGTCGAGTTGTTTTGTTTTTTAGGGGTATCGGAATTGTTTTTGTAGATTTTTGTTTTATTAGTTTCATATTTTTGATAGTTGATTCTTTGCTGGTTTTTCAATTTATAACATTCCGAACGGTAGTGCCCTTCAATCTGGCAAAACGAGCAATATTTTTTGCTTTTGTTTCCTTTACTGATTGTTTTATAAGCGGTGTCCTTGGGACGGGAGTAAGCATTTTTATTTTCCACTCTATGGGAATATTCATCTAATAACTTATTTTTGACCATTTCGAGATCGAGGTCCTTCTCGTCCCTCGCCTCAATACTAGTTATTAGGGGAGCGTAGGATTGTGGCAGACTGCATAGCATGATTGCCACTACATGAGAATCATTTATATTCTCACCTATAGCTGAAAGCTGATCGCGGAGCGTGAGAATTTTATTGATGTGTTGGCTGAGGTCTCCTCCTTCCGGGAGCCTTTGGGAGTAAAATTTCCTCAATAAGAACAGCCTAGAGGATAAATTTTTTCTTTGATGGACATTTCGCAGTTTCTCCCAGATTTGCTTTGGCGATGTGAGATTTCGTATGTGCACAATCTGAGAATCCTCAATACAAAGGCAGATTGTTGCTTTAGCTTTGGCTGACCTTTTCATGTAGGCATCGTCAGCCGTACTGGGTGGTTCTTCATTGATAAATTTTAAGAGATCGTCTTTAATAAGCAAATTCTCTATCTTAAAACTCCAATTGGAGTAGTTAGTATCATTCAACTTATCTATAGAACCTATGTCTCTATTTACTGCCATGTTTATTTTTAATTTGAGTTAATTATGCTCTGACATTATATATCTTTATTATGCACTGTATATCTATATATAACAATATTATTCGGCGTTTTATATTTATGAGAAGTTTTGGGAATTTTCTTTATAATTATATAAATGCAAATATATATATATATGTATATATATCAAGTATAAAAAATATTATTAATTATTTGTGCTATACACAAATTTATTTATCAAATATAAGAAATATTATTAATTATTTGTGCTATACATAAATTTATTTTACTGGGTTTTTAATATTCCTCTGTATCAGTCTCATAATCTGACGTAATGTGTGTTAAAATTAATGTCAACAAATGAAGTGGTGGAGTTTCGAAATGCCCAGTAATATTATTATATTTATTGGCACTGGTATAGCACTTAATAAAAAAAGATAATAGTCAAATGTCTGCTTACCTTTACTGGTAAGCCAGCCAAGAGTCAGGTAATCCTTGCGTATCGACGCGAAACCAGCTGCAGAAAAATAAGTTAGTTGAAAACGAGAATGCACGCCATTATTGAAATGCGTCACACATTTTCTAAATTGGTTTTATTGATGGCACAAGGAATAACGGTTTATCTTGGTTATACTATAAAAAAATACTAAAAATATGATACTTGATTAATACAGTTATATAATTATGATAAGGATTTAACATGAATACAAAAAACCGGATTTAAAGAATGTTTTTAAAGAGTCCGCGATATTGCTTGGTTTTAAATGAACCAGCACACGGAATCCCACAGCAGCTTCTGATGAAACGTAGAAAATCCGACGGGAAAACTGCTTTTCATGCACAAAGCAAAATTGCAAGATTGCAGAATCATTTCTCTTTTTGACTTTCCTTACTTCGTAACAACTTGCCCCTTTAGCCTCAAAGATTCGGAATGCTCCCAAAACCGATCTGCGCAACTTCTCGCGCATTCTATCGCACTTCAACGATTCCTTATGTATATTTTCATAGTGTCGCCGTCTAGGGAGAAGATAATTAAATAGTAATGTTCATCTAATGCCGTTGACTAAATCACACTATGTTTTATAAAATTATAAAATGTATTATACAAATAATTTATGAGAAAAAAAAAATATTTAGCAGAATTTTGTTTTTATGCACCATCAGATTTAAAATAACTATATACGAGAATTGTTTCAACTTGTATTAACTGAATTTGTAAATTTTAGTTTATATTTCTTTACATTTATTATAGCATTCCAATTTATAATCAATAATAATTAAAAATAAAAAAGAAGAGAACGAACGAGAGAAAAAAAACGCAATTTTTAATGTAACATAGTTTTTTTTTTTTTTTTTTTTTTGTTTATTTGTTTAAATAACCCATTAGTTAGATACTGAAAATTGAAGAGAAATAATAACAAACCACTAAGTGAAAACATTGATGATATATATAAGCAATAATACTTATTAGTATTATTAATTATATGTATCAATAATGCTGTTAACAAATATAAATTTTCATATATTTAATATATATATATACATATATATAATTTTATAATTATTATGTATACATATACATACATAACACTAATATTAATAATTTCAATTATTAATATTAATTATATATATTTAAATAATTATTAGATAATATCAATTATACATCTAAATAGTGATAATAATATAAGAAAAATATATTATTGTCGCCATTTAAATAATTATTAGTTAATATCAAATATATTTACTTAAATATTAATTAATATGTTTAAACAATAATACTTATTAATAATAGTTTAATAATAAGTTTAATAATAATAATTTCAATTAATAAAAATATATATGTATAATATATATATATATATTATAATTATTGTTATCTATCTATTATATGTATATATATAGACAATTGTTAGTTAATATCAATTATACATTTAAATAGTGATAATAATATAAGAAAAATATATTATTATCGACATTTAAATAATTATTAGTTAATATCAATTATACTTACTTAAATATTAATTAATATGTTTAAACAATAATACTTATTAATATTTGTTATATACATAGATAATTTCAATTAATTATTGTTATCTATCTATCTATTGTACATATATTAATATTAAATAATTAATATTATTTATATATGTTTAAATAAAAATATTAATTATATATTTAAACTATTATTAATTAATATCAATTATATATTTGAATAGTGATTATAGTTTCAGAAAAAGATATTATCGCTACTTAAATAATTATTAATTAATATCAATTATATGTGTTTAAATATCAATGAATTATATAAATTTAATATCATTAATGATTATATATTTGAATAGTGATAATAACATACGAAAAAAAAAAAGAAAATTTTAATTATATTTGCGGGATATTAACGTAATTAAAGATTTTCTTTTTTTACTTATATTATTATTACTATTTAAATATTTAAGTACTAGTTAAGAACTATTTACTATTAAAATTTAAATATGTAATAATTTTAATAGTAAATAGCTATTATTGTAGTTTACATTAGTTATTAATAAATAGTTATGTATTTTATTTAAATATAATTAATTAATGTTAATTAATATTTTTAATAATATTTTAAAATATAATAGAATTTAATTTTTTTAATTATTCATTTTAAAGCTAAATTTTATGTATTAACAATTTAAATTAAATTTTTACAAATTTTTAATGAAAATAAAAATTTTATTTTTTAAGTGGCAATAAAAAATACAACAGCGCAGTAACTAACATATATATATATATATATATATATATATATATATATATATTATACTGTAAACATAAAACAATAATTGATTTTTATATGTTTATAAATATTCTTTATTAATAACTTAAATAAAGACCAAAACATAAAAACAACAGCGCAGTAACTAACATATATATATATAGTATATATATATATTTTATACTGTAAACATAAAACAATAATTGATTTTTATATGATTATAAATATTCTTTATTAACAACTTAAATAAAGACCAAAACAAAATTCTATAACAGATAAAACAGCAGCAAGGGCACAACTCACAATCTATCGCTCACGACGATTCTACCTTAACCACTGCGCTATGCCGCTCATGTACAACCTTAACTTTATACAAAGAAGCTCATGTGCCGCGAAAGTGTAAACAAAACTTCCGGAGCAGCAACAATGCGCGAGAAGTTGCGCAGATCGGTTTTGGGAGCATTCCAAATCTTTGATGCTAAAGGTGCTAGTCAGTCTAGTCTTATAATATCGTAGTGCTGCCATCTAGTGAGTCTAGGTTAAATTGATCTTGGTTACAGCACTTGGGAAGAAAAAAGAATGTTTTTTAATGTTCGCGTGTTTGACACAAAACATGTTCATCTTGAGAGGTATTCTAACAATCTTTAAAGCAGCTTAAGTAAGGTATCGAAGCTACATCTGGGAAAAACTCGTTTTGAACAATTGAAATTAAAGTTTTTTCAGCATATTCTAATTCCTCAACTGATAATTTACCAACTTTTCTAGCACTGTTTCGTGATCTCACATTATTTATGAATCTTAATACCCATGCAACTAGTCTAATAATCGACTCAAATTTTGAAAATTTCCTAGCGTACCAAGGAATATTTTTAACTGTTGTATTTACGTTACACAATTTCATTTTTCTCCTTTCACTAACAATCTCAGGAGTTTCACTATCAAGAGTTTCGGTTATGGGCCATTTTTCTTTTTCGTCCATGAGCCATTTCGGCCCTTCCCACCACCGTGATTCTAGCAATTGCTGTGGAGAACACCCCCGAGAAATCAAATCCGCGGGATTCATTTTTCCTGGCAAATGGCGCCATTCATTATTGGGAAAAAGACTTTTTATTTCTTTTACCCTGTTCGAAACAAAAACGGACCATTCACCGTATGCCGGACCATGCGTTGCACTTATCCAGTACAACGCAACCATGGAGTCATTCCAAAACACTGTTTTCATATTCTGTATACAAAGTGCTTGCTGTACTGAATGTGCCAACCTAGCTCCGATATTACACGCGATTAATTCCAACCTGGGAATTGACGCTTGCTTTATAGGAGAAACTCTAGCTTTTGCTCGAATTAATTGAATTTTTACAGCGTCCGGGGTTTTCGTTCGCAAAAATACACAAGCTGCATATGCCTCTTTGCATGCGTCAATGAAAACATGCATCTCGGTAGACTCATTTATTTCAACATATCGCGGAATTTGAACGTTTTCTAACATATTTATTTCATTGAACCATTTTTTGAAAGGCCTTTGAATTTCCTCCGGTAAAGGAGAATCCCACCCTAGACCTAATTTCCAGGTTTGTTGCAATATAATTTTCGGTGGCAAAGTTGCTGGGCACAATATCCCTATTGGATCAAAAATTTTCTGCATAGAGCTCAAAATTAATCTTTTAGTGAAATTTTCATTGCTACTCAATTTATCAAATTGTAAATTACACTTAAGCATATCGCAATCCAGATCCCACAGTATCCCAATCAATTTTGTTACACCTGAACTTTTTGAAACCTTTTGAGATTGAACATTACTTTCCCAATTTCTCAAATTGAAACTACCTCGAGACATAATGTTTTCAGCCTGTACTATAAATTCGTCTTGTTCCGCAGCATTCGAAACACCAGTAACACAATTGTCAACATAAAATGAATATTTCAACTTTTCAGAAATATTCCTATAATTAAGAGGTACATTATCTAATAAATGGGATATCGTGGCTGCCAACAAAAATGGGCTTGAATTTACTCCAAAAACCACTCTGCAATGCCTATAAATAATTTATTCATTAACGGCAGGATAAAAAAATCGTAAAAAATCTCTATGATCCGGATTTATGCTAATCTGCAAAAAAGCTTTTTCGATATCCACAGAAAGATCTATTTTATTAATGCGAAACCTATCTATAATATCCGGTATTTGCTCAATTAAATTCGGACCTTTATACAAAATATCATTTAAGGAACACTTTCCGTATTTTCTAGCGGATGCATCAAAAACGGGCCTAATTTTAGTAGTAGCACTGTCCATTTTTATAACAGGCCGATGCGGCAAAAAATGCCCCTTTTCGACGTTCCCCGTTACTTTCTCAATTATTTTTAATTCTTCCCATTCTCGGAAAACATTTTGATAATCAACAAAAATACCCTCCTTTTCAGCGCGTTCGCACATTTTCTGATGTCGCTTCCACGCCAATTCTTTATTATTGGGTAATTCAATCATATCAGATTTAAATGGCAAACAAACTTCATACCTACCACCCGGAAGAATTTCAATGTTGGTTTTGAATTCCTCTATCACTTTGGAATGTTCATGTTGATTTTTTAAATTTTCTACAGGCTCTCTAATATCGATCGTTTCAAAGTCCCATAACTCATTAATGGTAACATTTTTTACATACAAAGATACAACAGACAAAACATTATTACTATCATAATTACCACTCAAGTTTTGATTGGGTTTTCCAGTTAATACACAACCTAAGCGTGTTTCTAACAAAAATAAACCTGAATTTAATTTCTTACATTTATTAGTGAATAATGTGCCAATTAAGTCAGCACCTAAAAGTAAATTGATTTCTGAATCATCAGACTCAAGATCAGGTAAAATTATTTGTTTTTCTCTAAGCTCAATAAGTGCCTCCACACTAGATAATTTAGGCACAAATCCGGTAATTTTATTTTCAGAGAATACCTCAGCTTTAATACTAAAGGAATCATTCAAATCAGAAATAATTAAATCATAAACATCATGCATTTTAACTGAGGTTTCTCTCCCCCCCAAAAAAGCAATGAGTCATTTTAATTTTCCTCTTAGGAACCAGATGTAGATTCTCAACCACTTTTTTACTGATATAGCTGTTTTGAGAACCAGAATCGATTATACTGCGAACTTTTAGTTCCACATCCTTATTTTTAACTTTAACCATTAATGTCATAAGATATACATTTTCAATATTAGAATGATTTGTCAGAGTATTAGTTTCATGTATATCACTTTTGTTCTTATCATTAGTATTTTCAATATTATCATCTGGGCACTTCAAATAATGGTGAGATTTTTTACACTTAATACAAGTACTTTTAAATCTACAATTTTTATATATATGGTTTGGTCTAAAGCAACCAAAGCAAGCATTTTTCTTTAACAATAGTTTTTTCTTATTTTCTAAAGTCATATTTCTAGCTGTAAAACAATCTCGAGACAAATGCCTTTTATCACAAAATATACAAGAAATTTCTCTCTTACCTGGATTTCCGAAAGACGTACTCACTAAAGTAGAAGCCGTTGCAGGAGTCGAAAATTTAATATCCCGCTCTCCCTTTTTATAAGTTGAACTTGCACCGAAACCACTTCGCGCTAAAGCCACCATCTCTTCGCTTTGAACTTCTTGTTTAATGAAGCACATTAAATTTTTTAATGATCTTTCTTCATGTCTTGCATCTTCCGAATTTCTTTTTCTTTCCCATGACATCAGGACTTCTTCGGGAAGTATTGATTCTACTAAAGGTATCAGGAAATCCCCGTACTTTTCCTGAGTACGGCCCAAACTTTCTAACGATCTCAGTTTTCCTTCTAGTTCATCATATAATTTAGGTAAATCTGTTTTAACACGACCAGCGATAGCGTTTTTCATGACCATGGATAAGAAGTCCCGTATATAAACTTGAACAAGCAAATCTTCTCTACCAAATCTTTCTTGAATCTGATTAATTGCTTGTTGATAATTAGCAGCCGTTGGCGTTGCTGGGTAACTTTCAACCACTCTCGCTGCCTTTGAATTCGGAACCACTGCTTGAATTAGATATTGAAATTTATCGGACTCTGGAATACTTTTATCTTCATGTATCTTCTGAAACTGCGACCAGAAGGACAAATAATCTTTAACGTCACCGTTAAATTTCTTCAATTCAATCTTCGGAAGCTTAAAATTTCTTTTCTCAAAGTATTCATTTCTATTTTCAAACACTGGTAACTGTAAAGAAATAATTTTTTCTTCTATTCCAGTCTTCATTTCCAGGTATTTATCTCTATACTCTTCCGCCGATTGAAAATCATCTTCGCATTCCTTTTCGCAATCTTTACTTTTCAAAAGAATGTCGCTGATGTTCTTCTGACATCCATCTAATCTTTCGAATTTATCTTCTAACTGTTTCTGCAAAACAGAAAAGTTTTTGACATCAATGTCCGGTTTCATCAATTCTTCTTTAATTTTATTTGCACAGGCAGAAAACGATATTCTTAGTCTTTTTCTTTCTTGTTTTAAAATGTTTAAATCCATGTTTTATGCTGTGTCGCCCCACGTTGGGCGCCAAAAGTATTACTTCTTTCTAAATATATCAAACTGTATTGTTAATCCATAACAATCTAAAAGAACTACTATTAGTAGTATCACAGCATAAGACCATTTAAACACACTAAAATATATCCAAGAGACGTAAAAGAATAACACTTGTTATCTATTCAACATTTTAATGGACAACTGCCTACATCATTTAATAACATTTTACACAGAGATATCATGACGTCACAGAATTAAAACAAAGTGAATACAGTGGCGTCAATCTGTCGGCATTTCAGAATTAAATTATAAACATAAAAAGCAATATATTACACTTAATGTTTTAGAAAATGATTATTATTACAATAAATCTTTTTTAATGATTTAAGAAATTACTTTACATTAGTTTTGACTGATTTATTATATTAAATGAGTATGTTAAATGATTCTGCTAAATTATTATGTGAAATTATTTTATTAAATTATTAATGTTACCGACAACAGTTCGTATCTGGGGTTCGTACCTAGAGAGTGTGTAGGACAGAGGTCCTTGTAGAGAGTGCTCTGTGTTGTAGAGCGTAAGCAGTTCGTATCTGGAGAGCAAGGGACACAGACGTCCTAGTGTTGTTCTCTGGGCCAGATAGCATAGGCCGAGTATACATGTGTTGGGAGATTCGAAATTGATCTCCGATAAAGTGAATCTAACGTGCATTGAGTGTGAGGTGGAAGGTGTAATTTGAATAGTACACTGCCAACCTTTACTGTATTTAATTTAATGTTGAACCGGATCACCTATATCCGAGTTGCAATTGTATATAATTGTAAATAGCATATTTAGTGTGTACATATATTCTAAATAAACTGTTAATTCAGTTAATTGAGAGCGTCAGTGTTCATTTACACAATCCTCACAGGGGGTGACCGATATCACCTAATAATATCGGTGGTGGCAGCTACAATTACCACGGACTTTCTTCAAAGTTGTGCGGGCTGAGAGGAACGTCCGACATAAACATTTTATTTTAAAACTCAATTTTAGAATAGAGTGTGTTCAAAAATCTGTTCATAATATATTGAGCTGTCAAAACAATACGAATACAAGACAGTTTATGTATAGAAACTACTGAAAATGAATTTTCAATTACGTTATGTATTTACTTACTGTTTTAAATGTTTGAATACTGTGTGGTGTAGGTAAAAATTTGTAGATTATATACAGAGTCACGATTCCGGAAAGGCTAGAAGGCGTTTCACAAACCATGTGGATTGCGGGATTTTTCTTCATTGTTAATTATTATTATTAGCTCTCTAATTACATTTATTGGTACTGTCACCGCACAACACGTTTTTCTTTCATATATTCTTTTATATTTTTTTTATCCCCCTAATTTGTAAAAACCCGCTTTCAGTTTAAACATTGACACAGCCAGTTAAGGGGTTATTTCCACTCATGTGAAAACAGCCGTTAATCCTATGGAAGATTTTTTAAAGATACCTCGTTTGCATTTCAGTATTTTTATTTATTTGTTTATTTATTCACTATTATAATTATTATTGTACTGAATAACTGAGGTCGATCTCTACAAAGGCCGTTTTTTACTTTTCGATTTTCGTTGCAGGTTTTTTTTAATAACAATTAAAAAAAACTTAATGCTTTCACCTTCGAAACCGGTTCCGAAAGTAAAATTATCCTATTATTACTAATAAAAAAAACTGTTAAACAAATTAAAAAAAGTAATAAAAGGCTTTGGTAGCGGACAATTTTAGATAACCAATGCAAAATAATAATAATAATAATAATAATAATAATAATAAATAAATAAATAAATAAATAAATAAATAAATAAAAATAAAAATATAAATATTTGGAAACGAGATATCTTAAAAAATTTCTTCCATAGGTTTAACATTGTCGAAAGGGTGTTTTCCGTGAGTGTAATAGCCTCTTAACAATTAAAGATGATACATTTACAACATGATACACAGATTAATGAAAAAGAACTGCGTCTGAAAAGTTATTTCCCTTCTAAAATAGAAAAAAAAAAAAAAATGAAATCAAACTGGTGTCAGAGGACAAATAAAAAACACATGTTGGATTTTAATCAACCCTATAACCACGGCGTGCTATTTATTGTCGCCGAAATAAGACACTCACTGTCAGCTTGGCTCAGGGTTATTTTCAGCAACACATAATTTACCAGTTTTGATGATATCTTTGCCATTGAAAGATGTATGTGCATGGGCTATTATGACCGATTTTTTATCTCTGTAAAAGTGAAGATAATCCGAAAGTATAAGATTAAATCAGAGTAATATATCTTTGTTTCTCTCATTCACATTTGATTATTAGATCAAAGATGCTTCTTTAGGGTAAAATATTTATTTCGTTTGATTTATAAATAGGTCATTCTCACAACAGGGGTTTTATGCGGTCACAAAGAGATAAATATTAGGCAATGTAGCAAATCTTTTAATACTTTTATTCATATGGATACTTAAATTTTAATCAAGCAGTTAAATATACAGTCAAGTCTCTATATAACGAAATCCGCCGTTCAGTCAAAAAATTCGTTATATAGAAAAACTTGTTGAATAGAGAACGGCAAAAAAATTTTCTTTTAATGTTTAAATTTTGAAAAGGAATTGTTTTTGAGGTGTTTAATTAAGTTTTTGAAATATTTAACGGAATTTTTCCATAATCTCAAACATTTTCGCCACTTGCTTTTAGGTAGCTTTCATTACAAAAAGTAAAAAGATACCTATTGCAGCCGTCCGGAGGAAAATTTTGGTACATTTTCACCGATCATAACCCCCAGACCCCAAAACCACCCTCCGTTCAAATGTTGACATATATATATATACATATATGATCTTTGTCATGCGATAACTATCGTATTTATGAACCGATTTGAATGAAACTTGGTATGTACATAATACATACAAATGTCTCGACCGCGTTCGTTGGCCAGCATCATCCGCCATTTTGTTTCAAAATGGTAGCCATTTTAAATTTCTTTAAAATTTTAAAATTTAAAATTAAATGCGAAAAAAATAAAAGTTGAAAAATATTTTTCTTTTATGTGTTAGAACTTAAAACAATGATTCTAGAACACTTTTTATCTTGTCTATATCTTAAAAATTGATTGAGTTACAGTACTTTGAATTTTTCTTATGGTTTACATTTTGAAACGATCTGATTTTTGTCACGTGATAACACGCGTATTTATCAATCGATTTTAATGAAACTTGGTATGTTCATAGTACATACAAGTGTCTCAACCGAGTTCGTTAGCCAGCATCATCCGCCATCTTGTTTCAAAATGGCGGCCATTTAATTTTTTAAATTTAAAATTTAAAATTAAATACGAAAAAATTAAAAGTTGAAAAATATTTTTTTTATGTGTTAGAACTTAAAACAACGAATCCAGAACACTTTTTATTTTGTCTATATCTTAAAAAATGATTGAGTTATAGCACTTTGAATTTTTCTTA
This sequence comes from Maratus speculifer, assembly GCA_964019185.1. Taxonomy (NCBI): domain Eukaryota; kingdom Metazoa; phylum Arthropoda; class Arachnida; order Araneae; family Salticidae; genus Maratus; species Maratus speculifer. The sequence goes on from OZ025291.1 coordinate 136,068,813, forward strand.
TGGCTGACATGTTGAAACGAACTGATTTTTGTCACGTGATAACACGCGTATTTATGAATCGATTTGGATGTAACATCGTGTGTACATCGTACATAATGAAGCCTGGAACGAGTTCGTTAGCCAGTTCCATCCGCCGTCTTGTTTCAAAATGGCGGCCATTTAATTTTTTTAAAAAAATTTAAAATTTAAAATTAGGTATAATAAAGTGAGAAATTGAAAAAGATTTTTCTTTTATGCATTTGAACTTGATACAAAGATTCCAGAGCATTTTTTGTTTCGTCTGTATCTTAAAAAATGTTTGAGTTATAGCACGTTTAATTTCTAGTGTTGCTCACATTTTGAAATGATCTGATTTTCGTCACGTGATAACACGCGTATTTATAAACTGATTTGGATGAAACTTGGTGCTTACATAGTACATACCAATGTCTGGACCTGGACCAAGTTCATTGGCCAGTTCCATCCGCCATCTTGTTTAAAAATGGCGGCATATTAAATTTTTAAAAAAATTTTAAATTTTAAAATAAGATGCAAAAAATTGAAAAATATTTTTCTTTTGTGTGTTTGACCTTGATACAAAGATTCCAGAGCATTTTTTGTTTCATCTATATCTTGAAAAATGGCTGAGTTAAGCACTTTCAATTTCCAGTGTGGTTGACATTTTGAAACGGTCTGAAATTTGTCACGCGATAATGCGCATATTAATAAACTGATTTGGATATAACTCCGTGTGTACATAGTACATACCATGTCTTGACCGCGTTCATTGGCCGACTTCATCCGTCCTCTTGTTTCAAAATGGCTGCCATTTAAATTTGTCAAAAATCTTTTAAATGTATAATGATGTACAAACAAAAAATTAGAAATTGAAAAAAGGTTCTTTTAAAAGTATTTATTTTAATAATGAATTCCGGAGTATTTTTTTTGCTTTGTCTTTACTTTAAAAAACGCCTGAGATATAGCAGTTTGAATTTCTAACGTAGATGACATAAAAAAAAAAAAAAAAAGTTTGCCCGCGGCAGCACTTGTATGTATTAATCGATTTCAATATGAGTGTGCATGTGCGCATGATTTAAGATTTCGACTAATTTCATTGGTTTGTTTTATTCATCATGTTGCTTTAAAATGGCATACACTTCATGATATCGCAGAATTTTGCGACTCTCTAAATCGCTCAAAATAAAACCAGGTAGATTAAAAGATGACTAATTTCTAAAAATTCCTATTAATATTCAGTCTTGACAAAAACTAGTATTCAATCTTATAAAATCGGGTTCCACTAATTTGAGTTTCAATTGTTTGAATAATATAACTTAATTTAAAATAAATAAATAAATAAGTATATGAAAGCTACCTCTTCCTCCCGGCATTGCCGGAAGGACTTTTTTTTTTCCATTGTCTTAGTGATTATTTTCAAAATTATTTCTTTATCAGAGAGAGTTATGCTTATCGCAGAAGCAATTTTATGCAGATGCAGTAGACGATAACACCAGCATAGATGACAGTTAGTAAGAACTCTTTATTCAAATGATCCCTCACGACAAAAATGCTCCGAGGTGCACAGACAAGTAACATCCACTTTAAACTCTAAAATTAATGAGAGATAATTTAGGTAGATGAAAATCTGTTGGAAAAACGACCTTTTCTGCAATTGCCCCCTTATCCCTTCTTTATTCCTGCCTTACTATTCAAACCAAGAAACGAACACCATTTTCAAGACGACAATGGAATAGTTTTATCTTTTAGGATGCTTTGTGATAATTGCAAATCGCTCTAGTAGCAAGCATATGTTTCAAACTTTTCCAAGAACACATACTCATCTTGGCTAAAACAAAGTCAAGTGTGACCATGCAAGAATGCATTGAATGCCTTTTTTAGACATAAGAAATAAAGTAGAATAATTTAACTATGAGATATAAACCAGAAATCAACGAAAACAAGTTATTCTAGAAATTATTTGAAGAGTTTTCTGAACACATGAAAGAACATTTTTGAAAAAAATTCTTTATATATTTCGCTATATGGAGATTATTTTTAATGTAATCATGAAAAAATTTATCGTTCCTACAAAAAATTCGTTAAATAGAGAAATTCGTTGGATAGAGTTTCGTTATAGAGAGACTCGACTGTATTTCCGACAAAATAATTTTAATAATTAATGTTAATATTTTAATTAATATAAATCGAAATGCACCTGGCTGGCACGAAGAATGCTTAAAAAAGAAGAAAAACTACACAAATTCTGAATAAATTTTATTGGAAAGAGGATAAAATTTACTGTTTTTGCTAGAAGATTAAAACCGGATTCTTTTTATTAATATCGAAAAATTGAATAAAATTTCGCTACAAATTCAAAACTTGCAGTACACAAAATTTACTACAGTAGGGTAAATCTTTGTAACAGCAATACTTTCACGAATGTCGAAAAATCAGTTTAAACCTCTTTAAACACGAAAAATTGGATTGGAAATTACAACAAAAATCGCTGTAAGCAAAATTTACTTTATTAAGCTAAAATTTTGAAATACAAATTCCTTTTACGAATAACAAACAAGCGCAGTAGAATGCAAAGAAATTCTAAAAGTTGCTAAAATTTAAAAATAAAGGCAGTCAAATTATTTTAAGTAAAAAGTTTGAAACATAAATCTTTTTATGAATGTCAAAAATCGCCGCATAACTTAACCCAATAAAATGCTACAAATTGCGTTAAAATTACAATAAAAATCATTGAAAATTAAATATAAGGAGAGTACAAAATTTATTATAGTAGGCTAAAACATTGCAACTTTAATTCTTTCAAAAAATAAATAAATAAATAAAATAAAATAAATAAATAAATAAAAATAAAAATAAGTAAATAAAAAATAAATAAAACGCGCAGTTTTATGAAACTGTCTAAAAATCATATTAAACCTTGCTAAACAATAAAAAAATTAAAGTAACAAAACTTAATATATTACTCGAAAATTTGAAACCGAATTCTTTTTATTGATGTCAAAAAATCATCAAGAGTCGCATGAAAACCTCTCTAAGAAGCGAATAAAAAATTCGCAAAAAACTCGAAAATCGTTGTATAAATTCAAAATAAACTTTGTTGAAAAGAAGTAAAAAAAAGCTAAACCAATGAAAACCGATTTTTTTTTTTTTTTATCCTATTAAAAAAATCATTTAGTTCTACGTACAGCGGCCTCATCAGAACTGAGCAGACGTAACAGACAAAGAAAGAGGCGCAAATTTCTATCTTTCTTGTTTATAGACTTTTTTTTGCGGGGGGGAGGGGGGGGGGATAGTTGATAAAATTTAACGAAACAGAAACTAGTTGAATGTAGCAATCCCAAAACTTTCTTCTATCTTATACATCTTAACATTTCAAAAAGTAGTTATGCATGTTAATACTTTAATATTATTAGTTCAATGCTACACCAATTTTAATTTTCATCTTAAATTTCTGCTTCAGTCAATCATAATTTCATGGATTTTTCGATGGTTAAATAATAGAAATGGCATAAAAAAAACTCTATTATGGAACTTCCTTCTTGCGGAATTTTTCCGAATTCTAGGAAGATCTGCTAGCCATAGGCGAAAACATACACAAAAAATTTGGTTCAATTCTGTGCATAACTTTATACACTTTTCGGTGGTACAATAATGCAAATAACATAGAAATCGCTATTATAGCGCCCCTGTCCTAAGGATTTTTTTCAAATTCACGGAGGACCTGCTGACCATAACCAAAATCATACACACAAAATTTGGTTCAGTTCTATGCATAATTTCAAGTATTTTTCAATGGTAAACTATTGAAAATGGCACAAATTCCTATAGTAGGACCCCCTTTCGGCAGATTTCTTTCAAATAAGGAGGATCTGCTTATCATAGTCAGAACCATACACAAAAAAATCAGTCCAGTTTTGCGTATACCTTCACACTTTTTTTTTTTTTTTTGATGATACAATATTGAAAATGGCACAAAAATCGCTGTTACAGCGCCACCTACCGTGGAATTTTTTCCAAATTCAGAATTTAAGGAGGACCTGCTTGTCCCTACCAAAAACTTACACAAAAAATTTGGTTAAATTCTATGCATATTTTCATAAACTTTTCGATGGCACAATGGCGACACATGCACATATGGACACACGGACACAGACATTTTGTATAAACATATTTTTTGGAATCTATAACTCCTAAAACGTGTAAATCCGTCGAAAACAATTTCGATTACATTACTTTCTTCTATTGAAGATAGAAGGAAGTAAAAAAGAAAAAAACTTGATTAGTAAGCATTTTTTATATTTTCACAGGAAAATAAAACTCAAAAGTCTAAAATTTTAGAAAAGTCAAAGACATATCTTTTAAAACATTCGCTGCCGATCACGCACCAGCGCGTGATATGGCGCCAACGGTAAGGGGCTACTCACGCGCCAGCGCGTGATGTGGGATGATGTACAAAAGCCAGTCACGGGCTGGCACGGGAAAATTTTTCACTGATTCTTTGTTATGAAATGTTAATCGGCTTGTGGGAAAAACCCACTTCTACAGTGCAGCATTAACTATCATCACATCTTCACGTAAGCGGCAGCAAGCGTGTTAAATCAGCCATAGCTATTAATTAAAAATATGCAAAAATATTTTACATTTTTATTTAAAAATTATCGACTGGAGAACAATTATTGAATACATATTAAATTATGCAAATTAAACTATACAAATTTACTATTAAATATTACATTTACTTTTAAATTGCATTATTTACTACATTGAACTATTTGTTATTGTTATATAATATTTGTTAAAATCTTTTATTTCCCGTTATTGGATATCCAAATGTTAGAGAAGTTTTAATTCCATCACTTTAAACATGTTTAACTTAAAAAACCTGCATTCTTTAATGTTTATTAAATAATGCTTTAATTATTATTAATAAACTTTTTAAAGTATAGTGTTTTTAAGATATACTATTAAAGTTGTTTTTAAGATACATTTTTTAAGAAATACTGTTCACAAAATTGTGTTTAAGTTATTTTAAACTAGAATAATTTAAAAATTTAATCGATAAGTCAACTTCTAGAAAAGTATAAATAACCTGCAAAAAACACGTTTCCGAAGCAATTCTTATTGAAATTTCTATATACAGTCGAGTCTCTCTATAACGAAACTCCATACATCGAATTTCTCTATATAACGAATTTTTAGTAGGAACGGTCCCCTTTCGCATGATTACATTAAAAACAGTCTCTATATAGCGAAATATCTGTCTCCATATAATGAATTTTTTCATAAATTGGTCTTAATTTATTCAGTTTTAATCCTTAAGTGGTAACCATGGGTCACTAGTGCCTCGGTCAAATTTTCTTTCCTTGCTAGCTTAGAGGAGAGAGTGGGGAGCGGGACTAAACTACCCTGAAAAAAATAGTACACAAGTAGGCTATTAGCTCCCGAAACGCCAATGTTTTAGTGCGTTCACAGCCGACGTAAGAGCCAGTCAAAATTTCGAAAAGGCACGAGTGACCCAGGGTTACCATTTACGTTGACAAAAAGTGTAAGGTAAGAAAAAATTTGTTTGGTTAGGAATTGATGTTTTTTTCATAAAAAAAATCGATACATTACACACACTTGGGTTTCCGAACCTTACTTTTTATGCAAACACGTGTTTATGAAATTGTTTGGTGTGATTTCAGTTTGCTCTCCTTCTTGGCTTCCTTCGATTGTTTATAAATGATGATATCAGTGTTGCTGTAATTTTTCATTATTATATCTTTTGTTTAATTAAATAAAGTTTGATAATTAACATCATTTTCATAAATAAAATTGATTATAAACTAATAAAATTTCTATTTCATTGTAAATTGTAACTATTTATAAGTTAAAAAAACGTCATTTTTATGCTCAAAACTTAAGCATTTTTTTTAATTTATACCGGCTATTTTTTTTTTTTTTTTTTTTTTTTTTGTGAAAGTACCATTTTTGATCTTCAATTTCCCGTTTGAAACAGCAAAAAATGTCAATTCTATCCAAAATTATGATTAAAAAAAAAAAAAAAAAAAAATGTGCATTTTTCACATTTTTATTTGTTTATTTAAACATATTGTTTAAACAAATTAATAAATCAGCAATATTATGACTGATTCTTGTTCAAGGGTAATTGATGTAATATCATGAATTTTTTTAGAATTTTTAAAGCACTTTAAACCACTTTTTACAGCGCTTAGCACGAGTGACCCATGATTACCGTTTAAAGGTGCCGAAAAACACGTTACCGTTTAAGGGTTAAAAAGTTTCGAAATCATATGGAATCAATTTTCCACCACTTATTTTTTATTTATCGTCAGTGCTGAGTTTATTTTTAACATTACTTCTCTCCTTGTTCTTTAAATCCAACGAATTCATCCCACCTTCCACACACCTTTCCACATCCTTCTCAAAACAGTGTCAATTGGATTGATACACATGTAAGTGAGGAATCAATGAGAGGCACATAAGAGAGGCCTTCAAATGGAGGGAAATGTTAACTACAATTTTTCATTCCTTGCTAAAATTTGACCCTTTTTTTTTTTTTTTTTTTTTTTTTTTTTTTTGAGAGCCTAACAATTTTAAAATCAAAACAACAAAAAATTATAGATTTCTTCGTCTGAAATTAATGCAAGTCTTCCTTATTTGATTTTCTTTAAGCTTTTAAATAAAATGTCTGTTTTCTTTTTTGAAAGAGCTTAAATAATTAAGAAATAAAATGTTAGGTTAATATTTACTTTTAAACATTTCAAATTCTTAATTCAAAAGATCAATTTGTTAAAATTCAAAAGATCAATTTGTTAATATTTGTTCAAATTTCACACTTTAAATACGATTTTTAACATTATTCTCTATGCATCGAATTACTCTATATAACGAATTTTTTACTGGAACGGTGGATTTCGTTATACAGAGACTCGACTGTATATTTATATAAAATAAGAAATGTATGTCTGCCTGCTTGCCTGACTGCGGATAACGCCGAAATTAGAACACCCAGGTTTCTGAAATTTTTGTCCTGTGTGGATGCTAACACACGAAAGTTCTCCTCGCAGCCGGATTTTTAAATTTCAATTTAGATTTTTTTTTTAATTAAAACTTAATGAGTAAGAGAATATTTGCAGCTTTCCAACAAACCACGGCAACGAAACAGCCAGGTTAGAGGCTGTTTGCAGACCGCCACCAATTCGTGGCTACGAAGCAGCCCGCCAATGAGACCAGGCAGTAAATATGAAATTTAACTACTGTATTTCACGGCTGAATACCAGCAACAAATTGCTTACGCATTTGTGAATTTTTCCTGTGTTGGGGTATTTCCATGAGCATTTGTTGTGTAAGTCACATTTCTAGTAACTGATAAATCGTTGGCCACCGTTATTTTCGAAAGATTTGCATGGCCTTATTCAATTAGTGAAATACAGGGTGTATCTAAACTCTTGGGCAAAACTTTAAGGGGTGATAGTACACATCAAGAAAAACAATATTAAATAGGAAACTAAGGGTCTCAAACGTTTTCCGAAGGAGATAGGCGCCATTAAAGTTTAGGGTCCAAAATTTCAAATAAATAAAAAAAAACGGAAAAATTGATCGATTGATTCGCGGTTTTCACTAAAACTATTCTTTATGTCATTATTTTCTTGAAAATAAATTTTAAAGGTAAATTTCAAAAAATGCTGATAGAGGGAACTTTAGACTTAGGAGTAACAAACAACCATTTCTTACCTCTATTTTTTGCATCTCATTAAATGTTTTCGGAAGCTTAGATTTAAACTTAAATTTTGAGCGCAAAATGTGAATAGTTGGGAGTGGTTAAGTAGTGCAAACTGAACTGTGTTCAGAGATTCAAATTTAAAATGATTATTAAAAATGAAAAACAAATTATCGATTCGTTTGCGGTTTTCGCTAAAACTACTCTTTAAAATACTCTTTAATTCTTGAAAATAAATTTTAAAGATAAATTTCAAAAAATGCTGATAAAAGGCGCCTTAGACTTTGGAGTAACGTACAATTATTTTTAACCGTTATTTTTTAAGTCTCATTAAATGCTTTCAAATGCTTGGACTTAAATTTTGAGCTCAAAATTTGAATCGTTGGGAGTAATTAAGTAGCGCAAAATTGAACTGAGTTCGGGAGGGGGGGGGGTTAAATTTCAATCCCTGAACACAGTTCAATTTGCGCTTCTTAACCCCTCCCAAAGATTCAGAATTTGAGCTCAAAATTTAAGTCTAAGCTTTTGCAAGCTTTTAATTAGTTACAAAAAATAACAGTTAAAAAAAAGTTTTTGGTTACTTTTAAGTTTAAAGCGTCCTCTAACGAAATTTTCTGAAATTTATTTTTAAGATTTATTTTCAAGAAAATACTAACATAAAGAATAGTTTTAGCGAAAACCGCAAACGAATCGACCAATTTTTCCGTTTCTTATAATCATTTGAAATTCAAACCTCCCCCCCCCCCCTCCCTTGAACACAGTTCAATTTGCGCTACTTGACCACTCCCAATAATTCAGATTTTGAGCTCAAAAGTTAAGTTTATGTCTAAGCTTCTAAAAACTTTAATGAAATACAAAAAATAACCGTAAAAAATAGTTATTCGTTACTCCAAAGTCTAGGCACTTTCTATGGGTATTTTTGGAAATTTATCTTTAAAATTTATTTAAAAAAAATACTGATTTAAAGAATAGTTTTAGCGAAAACCGCAAACGAATCGATCAATTTTTTGGTTTTTTATAATCATTTGAAATTTGAACCTCTGAATACAGTTCAGTTTGCGCTACTTAACCACTCCCAACTATTCAGATTTTGAGCTCAAAATTTAAGTCTAAGCTTCCGAAAACATTTAATGAGATGCAAAAAATAACGGCAAAAATAGTTGTTCGTTACTTCAAAGTCTAAAGCGTCCTCTATCGGCATTTTTGAAATTTATCTTTATAATTTATTTTCAAGAAAATAATGACATAAAGAATAGTTTTAGTGAAAACCGCAAATTAATCGACCAATTTTTCTGTTTTTTATGTTTATTTGAAATTTTGGACCCTAAACTTTAATGGTGCCTATCTCCTTCGCAAAACGTTTGGAACCCTTAGTTTCCTATTTAATATTGTTTGCCTTGATGTGCACAATCACTCCTTAAAGTTTTGCCCAAGAGTTTAGATACACCCTGTATAACTCATATAAAATAAGTCACATTTTTCCGTTCTAAAATACTGATGTCCAAAATCGTAGTATGTGACATCACGACATGTGCTCATGGAATTACCCATTGATGATTTTGTTTTTCCTAATTGATTTACAATCGATCTTCAAAATCCATCCATATCACCATCCAAAATAGGACTCCTATAACTCCGTATTGTAGGAGCCTTAATCCAAAACAAGTGGTAAATTAGGTTATTAGTCCTTTTATGTTTTCTTAGGGTTTGTTCAGATGTGCAGCGCACGTCGCACGCGTGCTCGGAAGATTTTGCATTGAGTAGGTCTCATTGAAGAAAGAAATTTTAAAATATTCAATTATTACACTTTTTTTGTGGTTCAAAACAGTTAAAATTAAGACTATATTATTTTATCCTTCCAAAACATGGTTTTTGTAACAGAAATACATACCTGTGTTTACTCAGATAAATTTTAAAACATTCTAAAATTTAAAATATTCTTCAGATAAAATTTTAAGTTTTTTTCCTATTTTACTATGAATGAAGATTTTAAATATTCGCAATTTGTCTGAAAACATCTATGGTCCCGGGCAACGCCTTTCGGATCAGCTAGTAATTACAATAAATAATTAAAAAAATTGTTAATTTAGGAAAATTTTCCAAAAACTACTGTTGTTGTTTATGGTTTTGTAACATAAACTACTGTTTATGTTACAAAAACAGGAAAAAAGGTTGTTAATCTTTTACAATTTGGAAGTGCAATTGAAATTTGTAAAAATCAATACAATCTTTATATTATGCATTGTTTTAAAGATTATTTTTGCATGAAAAACTCATAAAATTAGTAAATTTTACTACTTTTATAATTTTATTTAGTGTAATTCATCTGCATAACAAATATTTCAACAGCAAACAATATGCGTTTGTATTGTTGAAAACACTTGATATCAAATAACATTTTAAACAATCTGTTTTTGCCAATTTTTTCTAGATTACTTTTATAGTTGGAAATCATATGTCACATGTATGGTTTTTTTATTGTTATTTTGGTTTATTATTTTAAATTTAATTCAGGATAGTTGCTTTACATTGTGAATATTTCAATGGAAAATGTTAAGCATTGAATGGAAAATCTATTTGCAATCAATAAAAAAAAAAAAAAAAAGGAAGCAATAATCAATGTAAGGCACTGTTGTTAAGATTTTTTTTATAATTGAAGAATAGTATATGGCACATGCATGGGAAATTATTAAATCTATTATTATTAATTTTTTTTTTTGAATCATAAATTTTGTTCAGGATAACTGGTTTATTTAGTTCTGAAATCCATTAATTCTGAAATCCGTATAAGGTTATGCAATGAGTTTAGGTCATTACTCTCAAATTTAGTTTTATAGTTTAGAATCATACGATACAGATCTTGCGAAATTGATATATATATATATATATTTTTCATTAGAATTTTTGATTGATTTACATAGAAAACAACTCGATGATACTAATAATAATAATAATAAAATGTTATTGTATTGTTAAAAAATATATAGGATTCAGTATAAAATTGAACAACCGGTTTATGTCATTGTTTTCCAGTTTCAAGATTAGTTTTACAGTTGGAAGATAAATTACAAAAACTTTGTGAAATTAATAATTTTTTAAAATTTTTATTTTGATACGTTTATTTAGCAAATACTACGATAAAAATTATAAACATTTGTATTATTGAAAACTCAACTGAAATCAGTATAAAGTTAAACAACCACCATTTTATTGCATTATTTTTAAGATTAGGTTTATAGATGGAAAATATGTAGCACACGACTTGTGAAATTAATAAATTACATTATCATCATAATTTTTTATTGGTTTGCATATAAAAATAGTTAATTCAGCGAAATAGTTCAACGTTTGTGTTATTGAAAACACAATTGAAATAAGTAGAAAATCAACTAAACATCATTTTATGCTATTGTTTTCACTGAAAAATCATGTGGCATACTTATGCAATTCTTAAATTTTATTATTACTAAAGTTCCTTTCCTTTAAATTTTATTAAATCGATTGATTTAAATAACGTATGAAATAACTAAGAGTGCATGTTATTGAAAGGCTACATGAAGTTTCTGAAAAATAAATAAATAAATAAATAAATAAAAATAAATAAAAAAAAAACTTTGTAGTTTGTTTGCTAAAATTTAATATTGTTTAATTTATTTCATTATTATTAGAGGTCAAAATAATTATTTATAAACGATTTCAAATATAAATATTCTAATTTTCAGCCTTTTTGTAGCTGAAAATAATAGTTTTAATAAGGGAATGAATTGCTCTTTTAAAAATAAACAACTCTTTTCTAATTAGCAAAAGATATGATTTACAGGTAAAATATGTCACAGAAAAAAAAAAAAAAATTAACAAATACAGATGAACAAATACGTCTTTTTCCACATTTACTGAATAAATACGTCCTGTGATTTCCCCCCCTTCTTTTTTGTGTCAATTTTTAATTTTCTATTCAACACGAAAGATTTTCTTCTCTCTGCGGAAAAGTGTTACTTTGAACTTTTTCCGAAAAAATGAAAGGGATCTTTTTCCTTTCACTTCTTTGAAGAAACGCGTGTCATCCCTGACCGAAACCAGTGACCTGTATCACACTCACTACTGATACAAAGGTTTACTTTTCTTTATCTTGTTCCATAAAATGTATATGAGCAGCCCTTGAGAACCTCTGACACCGAATTCACTGCTTATCAAATAGCAGTCAGCAGCGAGAACATTTAAAGAAGGAGAATAAAAGTTTTAAGACATATAAGCTGAACAGTGATTCTTTTTGTTTCAATCCACCAAGGTAACACATTTAGAAACAACGAGTTTAAATTTAGGTATATTTAACATTTATCACTCCTTGTGTTCAGTGTTGCTTGTTGTACAAGCACCCGTGTGACTGAGCATATATAAATATGTTGCATAATTTTTATGTCTAATTACATTTTAATTATTTTCTTTACAAACTGCTTTGTCACTTTTTAAACTGGAGTTGAGCAGAGATATATATTGATGCCGTGAGTATGGTAAAAAATTTGCATGAATACCACGATTTTCCACAGCGATTTTTCTTTAAACATTTCAAAAAATCATTCTCTGCATTATTATTCCTATATTACAATAACATTATTATTTGTCAGTAAAAGAATGATGTATTACAGAATATATAAGCAAATACAAGATGTTATAGATGCAAATATTGAGATATAAATATTATATTGCAATAATACTTGTATTAATTTGTGAAGTTCTTAAAAGATTTGTCTTATTGTTTAACTTTCTGTAAAAACTAAAAAGATTTTTTTTTCACTTCCACAACGCCATTTTTTATGTTGGGAATTTAAAACCAAAAATCATACTATTCGTATGAATATGCAAATGCATTTGTATACAAGCAAAACAATACTATTTAACAACGAACAGATGCATTTTTTGTTAACTGTAAAAAATTTTATCAAATTAATTACACAAGAAACATTTTAGGTACACTTCTTAAAAATACTACATATTACATTCTCCCAAATGTTGGAATTTCTAAAAACAAATTTGATGATCTATTTCGATCATGACCCCTAGAACCCCAAAACACCCAAAAATGAATCTATTTATCTATCTGTATCACTTTTTTATGGACTCGATAACTTCCACAATTCTACACAAATCTCTTCCAAACTGACCTGACAAACCTTAATTTGGCACATAAAATCAAGGGAAAGAAAATGTCGGTTAGGTTTGTTAATGGGCACAATCGGGCCAAGAGGGTACAAATAGGGTGGGGATTTGTTAAAACCGAAAAAACCCATAACTTCTTAGTACTTACATATCAAATCAGCTTAAAGTTTTTATTAAATCTAAAGTAATTGCCAAACATTTATGTATAACAAATTTTTGATTAAGTAAAAAATGGTCTCAAGGAGCGAAAAAAATACGGTTTTAGGGGGGGGGGGAAATCATAACTTTGTTATTTCGGAATATATTAATTCCAATTAAGTTTATTATAAATCTTCTTAATATTATTACAACTTTCATAGTGGCAAGATATTGATAGAACCAACTCTCACCGCAGGAGACCGGCTTAGTGCGCCGATGCCGACCCCTCTTTTCCTTTCCCTGCATGAAGTGCGCTCGACGTCAAAGCGATCGGATATCGTTGTCACCCCCGTATCTTGTACTTATGGGCAGGAAGTGACAGTTTCTTTTGCTAGAAAGACTCTTTTCTGTTGGCGTTAACTCGCTAAATTGTTCGCTTTAACGATAATTTCGGCTATCAGTATTGTTTTTTCTTCAACTCACAAAAATTTTATGTGATGATATGTAATATTTTTTTTTTTTTTTTTTTTTTTTTTTTTTTTTTTTAAATAACTATTAAATCACAGGAAAGTGCACAAACTGAAAAAAATAAATAAATAAAAAAGGGAAATAAATAAAAGTATGGTGATAAAAAATACATATTTTTTCACAAGAAATTTAAACATTGGAAATTTTTTTTAAACTACTTGTGAAAAGAAATATTTATAAAGAAATAATACTTGTTACCTAACAATATGATATTTTTTTCTTCAAGCATATTATTTTTTGTTCACAAACATATTTTTTAAATATTTGACATAGCATAATTATATATGGAAACAAATATTTTCTTCAATTTTAAACTAATTTGTCATTTATTGTACATTCAGATGCTTCATTTTAATTTCAGATGTTCAACCTAGGCGGTTTTTTTAACTAAAAACTTAAATCTGTATTTTTTGATAAAATTTGATTTTTACTGAATATATAATTCTTACAATCAATCATGTTTTTCTTATGAACATGCTTACAAAAATTAATTATAAGAAGATGAAGTACGTTAAATCTCTTTATGAATTCAAAACTGAGAATTGCGTTCTCATTGAAAAACATGCATCTAAAAGGGAAGGGGGGTGAAGAAATTTACTATCTTAAGTTCCACTTAAGATACTTCACAAATTCCCTGCTGACAACACAAAATGTTATGATTCGTTGTTTGATTCATTTTTATGCTTAAAAGGCATGAAATTAACAGGCATATTGAAGCGATTTTAATTAAATAGCGTTTTCTATTTTCAGATAAATAAATTACTTAGAGTTATAAGTCATTCTTGTTACGCGACAACAATTTTTTCTTCTTTCTCGCATTGCTATATCGAGAATAGGTTCTAAACTCCAACTTTTACTGTATGTTCTGTAAAATCATATGCGTTTACCATGAAATGAAGAAGTCATTCGATTAAATTTTGAACTAGAACACCTTCTAATTTAATGTGTTTTCGAGCAAAAATGAATTCAGAAATGTGTCAGAAAATAGCTTCTTTAAATTTGAGAACAGCCTTAAGATTATTTTCAAGCCCAAACTGGTTACATTCCAGAATTCATATTTGTTTGCACTTGGATGAGAGTGACAGATACTGTTATTTAGAAAGTATGAAATTGAACGGTATTTCCAATTTTCATTAAAAGCAATCTTTCTCAAAATGCTGTTAAAAGGCATTTATAATTTGAACTAAATTTCAATAAAGCACTCTAAAACAAATTTTTCTGATGTTAAAAAATAAAAAAAATGTAAAATTTAAAATTTTCATCGAACAACAAATCGCTTATAATTCAACATGTAATTTAGTTTATATAAAAATTAGAGGTTATTAAATTTTTAGTCAATTCAAAATCATGTCTGTAAGCAACATGCTTTTGCGTTTAAAAGTGAGTATGTAAATTTGTAAATTTCAAGGAAAACTCTTACAACATCCTTAAATCTTAAAACTTTCAACCACACGATTTTCTATTAAGATTTTCTAATTTCGTATTAAATAAACACATCTGCTCCAAATATAATTTTAAGCTTTTAGTTTTTTTTTTTTTTTTTTTTTTTTTTTTTTATCTATAAGTGCATTTTCAATAATAAATGATCTCCTATAAAAGAAAAATACATTTTAAATAATAGGTTGAAATTGACTTTATAATTTTCATCTTCAAAATATTTTTTAATTAATTTTTTAAATAACTTTTTTAAAATAAAAAGCCAAATTTTAAAATAGAAATATTGGATCAGTTATTTGGTAACTCAAATATATGAATGGATAAAAAAAAAATGTTGTAAAAAAAAATATATATTTTAAGGCTGATCTTATATTAAAAAAAAGGCATATAAGTTTTTATTTATTTTTGTTCGGAAATGCATGAAACTAGCATGTATTGCTGTTCAGAAACTATCTAATCTCACTCATCCCCCCCCCCCTTTTTTTTAAACACAATAGAATTTTCAGAGTGTCAAAGATGGCGTTTTGAACCGAATTTCCGTGTGAAAGAAGAATAACTATTCAAATTGGGATTAAAATGTGTTTGTCATGTGATTGAATTTGCTTTTAACTCAATAGGGTAATTTATTGGTTAAAAAATACAAAAAACACATTTCGATTCCAAATCGTTTTTACAGTCACGACTTGCACTTACTAAGCAGAGCAGTTGAGAACAGCCTGAATGATTTTTAAAACAATCCTAAATTGAGCCTTTCTCCATTCTGCTTTATTTAAAAAATACTACTAATAATAATATTATAAGTTACATTAATAAACATATATTAATAATAAACCTGCTACTGACAGATTTGGTATTATTTGACGGGGAAAATTGTGAATTATCTTTTTATTTATTTATTTATTTATTATTATTTTTTTTTTAATTAACAGTAGATAATCGTTGGAACACCTTGAAAGAGCTAGCAAAATTTGGGGCGATAGTTTGCACCAGACCCATTTAAATCAGAAGTCCCCTTTTTTTCGTAGTAAATACTATAAGTATCCTTTACTTGAAGAATTATAGTTCATTTTAATATTTTATTTGTATTTATTGCATTGAATATCTTATAAGATGTAATACAATGCTAAAGGAATGCAGACTATGTACATATAAGTATTGTGATAATTGTCGCCAAGATTTACTATGGCTTGATTTGCGTTCATAAGACTTTTTGAAAAAAAATTCTCTTTAAGGCAACCCTCAATACAATGATGGATTGCTTATCTCACCCCCTTCCGGTGCACTTGATATAGGTAGGGTCGAAGCTGTGGGCGCACTTTATGATCTCCTCCCACTGGCAGGCGCACTTGATGTACATCCTCACCGCAAAGGAAAAAAAAAAAAAAAGAGAACAAAAAAAAGGGTTTGCAGTAGAAAAAAAAAATCATAATTTCGTCAATTCATAAGATCCGCTTAAATTTATTATAAATCTTCTTATTATTTATTATCTACAACTTTTACATTGACAATTTTTTGATAAGGCCAACTTTTACAGTAAAATCAAATTATAAATATCATCATCATCATAATCAACCGTTTTCGATCCACTACTGGATGTAGGTCTCCCCCAGATTTTCCCAATGTTTCCTGTCTAGTGCTTTCGTCATCCAATTTACGAAGCTTTTCTAATTTCGTCACTCCATCTTATCTGTGGTCGTCTTCTTGATCGTTTTACATCTTTGGGATACCACTGTAGTACATTTGTGCTCCATCTATTGTCTTGTCTTCTTGCAATGTGCCTAGCCCATTTCCATTTTACTGTTTGATTCTTTCAAGGATGTCAAAAACTTTTGTCTGATTTCTTATCCAGGTTATCCACTTTCTGTCTCTTCTAGTTATGCCTAGCATACATCTTTCCATACTTCTCTGTGTTGTTTGTAGTCTTTGTATCATCCGTTTTGTTAGTGTCCATGTTATGTTCCATAAGTATAAATATATAGCACTTAAAGAAAAAAAAAATCATCGTATTAACATGATTCTGATAAAACCAACTCTTAAAGAAAAATAAAATTAAAAACTGGTCAAAAGCGGCCAGATAAAATTGTTAAACTTTATTTATCTCTAATTTTAAATTAAATTTTCTTGATGAAATTAGTACTTAACTAATCTACCTGGGCCTGTAATCGAACCAGCAGGGATTTTTTAAATAGTTGTTGAAAACTGTAAAAGTAGATCATTCATTCTGAAAAGTCATCTGTTATAATTTCTCACAAGTACAACAATTTTTCGCCAAAACTGGCAGTACTGCTATTAAACATTTTTCATATTTTTAAATCTGCCATATGTGCGTATTTGGAACGGTTTTAGGCGTATCATTACATCACAGCAATTTTTTGCAAAAATTTTGATTAGCGCAAACAACACGCTTGCTTCTAGAACAATTACTGACTTTTTACTTTACAAAATGTTTAAAACACGAAAGTGTGAAGTCACTGGACCATATAACCTTGTCCTTTAAAACCACTTTTTTCTTTTTAGGAGTCGCGTGCGATTCAACGTTAATTCCCCGTAACTCATTTACCTCATCACGCCGTCAATGTGCTTCGAATGAGTCAAATTTGTCATCTGCCAAACGATAAAACCCTTTCTCTGGAAAAAAGCGTTTCGTGTTTCAGGAACGAAAATAGAAGAAATTAGACCGTCCGTTCCTTTATTTATTCACATCTGTCCACTTGCCACTTTTGTTTAGAATGATAATTTCTGATGAAAATGACTGATAAAGTGGGTTAGCAGATTCCTCTGATAAATGGTTCGTGGTCAGAACTCATTTTTCATTCAGGCAACGGGTTCTTATAATGAATAGGTCATTATTACATCGTTTTGAATTTCTAGGCGAAACAAAAGAAAGGTTACTTGAAACTGCCGTTAACTGGAATATATAAATTTACTAAATTTCAATAGCAAATCCTGTAACAAGATTCGAATTCATTTATACTTTTTTCACGTGAGTTTTCCTGTCATATTTCCCTTTTATACTACGGTATATATACTGCTTTTGCATTATTCTCATTCAAACAGGGACAAAAATGTATTTAAAAATTCAATCATTATTTCAGCAACAGACAGTTTAATCGTCTATGCTTCAAAAATACAACGTACTAAAAAAGAAAAGAAAAGAGAGAAAAATCACGTGCCAAGAACAAATTATGAAGTTTTTTCCACAACTTCCAGAACACTGTAACGAAACTTCGAGGTTTAGTCAGATGAAAAAAGATATCAATTTAGAAACCCAATTTCAGCCCACAATCAAAAAAGTACTCAAATTCTTTTGTGCAGCCACGTATAAGATCTGCAACGTGTATAAGTTCCATAGATCATATACAGAGCTGCATAAAAGATCTTAAATATATTTCCATTTGATGATGAAAATTGCTGAATGGGAATTTTCAACTGTACTATGCGCTTAATTGTACAGACTTTTAGCTGCTATGTAGTATGTATATTAGGGTGGGCCGAAAAAAACTTTTTTTCGATTTTTGATGATGGCGGGTGCGGAAAAGTGGCCACTAGTAGCACTTAGTTTATACAAAAAATTTGAGATATTTTGGACATTTCCTTACCCTGCCGCAAACGGATTGAAGTTTTGCCAAAATGATCAATTTTGAACTTTTTTCGAAAAAAATTAAAAAATTTTAAACTAAATTTATTTTGGTTGTATTTACTTGAAAAGGCATATTTAATGTACCAAATGTTTAAATAAGATCTGGTCATGCATTATTTAATATCTATGTGTATTATAACTTAGCCTATTTTTATAGCTTTTTCTCGTATAGCAAGCAAAAGTTGTATTTGTTTGAATCGATTGTTAGTTTCTCTCTTATTTATGTCCCTTGGTCTTCTTTGTATTTTTTTCTTTGTGTCAAAGGCAATTTATTTGGGCAACGGAAAGCAGTATACTTCAAAAACAAATCTGGAAGGTAAGAAGGGCTTGAAGCAGGACTCTAAGCGAGCGCAATGACTCCTCGTAATACTGAGGGACTGAAGGATGATATAGATGAGAGCCAAAATGCGATAAATGGTTCTTATTATTTCTCCATGCTCAGTTATTATTTCTCCATGCTCCTCCGACATCTGTTCAGTGTGAAGGTGAAACCTTTTCCGAGTGAGATACAGTGCTTTTTGGATTGTTTAATGTTCCATTATAGTGTTTGGTGCGTTTTATTATGACGAGCTTAGAAAGGGCTAGTATGAAGGACTATGGCAATGTAAAGACACGCGATAGCGTGCTAAGTAGCCTTTTGGAGACATCATACATATTGAAATATTGCAACTGCCAACTTTTGCTGATAATCATGCGCCACTACTACTGGTTGCTTCACCATGTAGAAGTTCTGACAGCAGATGATACGAATCTCGTTATTGAAAAAAAAACAAAGTCAGAAGAGAGAAATAGAAACTTGGAAAGAAGATGCAGGCAGAAGATGTTTTTGAAAGAAGGAAAATTAAAAGCATATTTTTTGATGGTAGAAAGGATAAAAGTATATTCAGAGGGGAAAAAAAGAACAAGTGGCACCGTCGAGAGAAAGGCGAGGAACACATCACCGTGTTGTTTGAACCTGGTTAGGAATACTTGGATCACTTGATACCTCGTTCCGGTCACGGAAAAGAAATAGCAAAATCATTATATAATCTTCCAAGTCACCACAAGTTAGACTTTTCTGCACTGATAGCATTTGGGTGTGATGGCACCACTGTTAATACAGGAAAACGCAATGGTGTCATTGCCTATCTCAAAAAAAAGAACTAGGAAGAGAGCCAGGATTTTAATTACTAACGCTTAACGCATGAGTGTAAAATTCTACAAGCAGTTGTGATCCATCTCGATTTCACAGCTGTCCAGGTTATCCATTTTCCATTTCTCGAGGACATACTCCGATTGAAACTTCTTCATAAATATCAAATAAGCACTTTTGACCGGTACTTAGATCTTCAGTATTTTCCATTTCTGATATCCATGAATTAGCAATAGGCTCGAACAAAGTGACACGTAGATTTTTCACACCCCATTAGTCTAGCGCCGATTGGTTTGGCAAAGGTCTTAGGTCCCGTGTTTCACTATCAAGTTTAGAGAGTAGATGTCGAAGTGGAATACCGTTCATATGAAGAATACATATAAAATGTCACAGCCTCACTCTTCCTAGTTTTTTTTTCAAGACAGGCAATCACACCATTATGTTTTCTTGTATTAACAGTGGTGCCATCACACCCAAGTGCTGTCAGTTCAGAAAAGTCTGACTTGTGGTGACTTGAAAGATTATATAATGATTTTGCTATTTCTCTTCCGTGATAGGAACGAGGTATCAAGTGACACAAGTATTCTTGACCAGGTTCAAACAACAAGGTGATGTGTTTCTCGCCTTTCTCTCGACGGTACCGCTTGTTCTTTTTTTCCTCTGAATATACTTTTATCCTTTCTACCATCTAAAAAATAAGCTTTTAATTTTCCTTCTTTCAAGAACCTGTTCTGCCTGTATCTTCTTTCCAAGTTTCTAATTCTCTCTTCTGACTTTGTTTTTATCGATGACGAGATTCGTATCCTCTGCTGTCACAACTTATACATGGTGAAGCAACCAGTAGTAGTGGCGCATGATTATCAGCATAAGTTGGTAGTTGAAATATTTCAATATGCATGATGCCTCCAAAAGGCTACTTTTCACGCTATCGCGTGTCTTTACATTATCATAGTCCTTCATGCTAGCCATTTCTAAGCTCGTCGTAATAAAACGCACAAAACACTATAATGGAACATTAAATGGTCCAAATAGCACTGTATCTCACTTGAAAAAGGTTTCACGTTCTCACTGAACAAATTTCGCAGGTAACTGAGCATGGAGAAATAATAAGAACACTTTATAGCATTTTATCTCTCATCTATTTCATCCTTCACCCCCTCAGTATTACGAGGAGTCACTGCGCTCGCTTAGAGTCCTGCTTCACCCAATTCTCATCTTCCAGATTTGTTTTTGAAGTATACTGCTGTCCGTCGCCCAAATATATCACCTTTGACACAGAGAAAAAAATATAAAAAAGACCAAAGGCACATAAATAAGAGAGAAACTAAAGATCGATTCAAACAAATACAACTTTTGCCTGTTACAGGAGAAAAAGCTATAAAAATAGGCTAAGTTATAATGCACATAGATATTAAAAAATGCATGATCAAATCTTATTTAAACATTTGGTACATTAAATATGCCTTTTCAAGTAAATACAACCAAAATAAATTTAATTTAACATTTTTTAATTTTTTTCGAAAAAAGTTCAAAAATAAACATTTTTACAAAACTTCAAGCCGTTTGCGGCAGGGTAAGGAAATTTCCAAAAAATCTCAAATTTTTTGGATGAACTGAGTGCCACCAGTGGCCACTTTTCCGCACCCGCCATCATCGAAAATCGAAAAAAAGTTTTTTCGGCCCACCCTAATGTATATATATACAAATCTGTACATCATATACAGGGCTGAAAAAAAAGTAAAAAATACTACCATTCGTCGTAATTGTAGAAATCGGGTTTTTAAATGCGTTATGAGTGTTTTTTTTTAAGACATAATCTTTTAACTCAATAAACTTTGAAGTTTTTTTGGCAGTGTATATGGATATAATGAACAGTGTTTCATAATCTATGCCATCACTTTTCGTTCTTGTAACATTAATAAACTTAATGCTTCAGAATTCTATGTGTTATGTTAGATTAATTTGTTGTGTCACAGTATTTCCTACTTCTCTTTTTTATTTTAGGAAGTTAGCTCAATGACTTGCAACATATAGATGCAGAAAATTAAGACCCATGTTTCATCCTGACATTTCGAAAGGCCGCAAACTCTTAAATGAATCACTTCCTCTTAATTAAAGCTGAAAGTCATTTCCTTTGTTTTTTTATCTCCAAGTAAATAAGTTTCATCATAAGGCGGTCAAATACCGAGAATCGAAAGCCCCCATCGTAGTTAGGGGAAAAAAAAATGAA
This sequence comes from Maratus speculifer, assembly GCA_964019185.1. NCBI lineage: Eukaryota > Metazoa > Arthropoda > Arachnida > Araneae > Salticidae > Maratus > Maratus speculifer. The sequence goes on from OZ025291.1 coordinate 136,090,795, forward strand.
AAAATAATTAGACGAATAATTATAATGCTGTCACAAATTATAAATCTAAAATAGTTGTTACTAAGCCAGGATTATTAGCTTGAAAGTTCTAGACATGCCTATGGAGGCGTAGGGCTCACGAGGCTTACCTCATGTAAATCAAAACGAATATTATAACAAGGGTTCTCTCTGGCTATTGAGTGAGCAACATTAACGATTTGGCGAATAAGAAATAAAAAACAGTAGCCAAATGAAAAGAAATGTTTGTAAAATAGATTCGGCGTGAAACACTGAAAAATTTATCTGTAACTCGTTATTATATTATCCCCCCCCCACTTTTTTTACAAAAATTCTAAAGTAGTCCAATATTTTGTAATTGTTTATAAAATAGAAATTTGACTTTACACTACCGAAACTAATAAAAATAAGTACATTCTATATGTCTTTGTGTGTAAATATTTCAGACATTCTTTTAGCAGTCTAAATAACAATTAAAAACAGCTATTTTTGATTTTCCGTTGGGTAAATACATTAAAAATTGTTTTGAGATTTCAACTTTTAACAGACATACACACACACAAATATATACATATATGTAAATAATGGAGTCCAGGGGATGTAGAACACAATATTTAATAATTCTAGACTGTAGGATACAATTAGTATTTACAGTTTTAAGTAAATGGGGATTTGGGACCACTCTTGTTCTTGTCATTACTATACCGTGGCGTCATCTTCGGTTAGATTTCGGGATCTCGATCGAACATCTTTCTCCTATCGCATCCGAAATGCTTCTCTCTCATTTTAGACTGTTGCCAGGCTACTTGGATAAAAAGTTGTAGTCAGCAAATTCACCAGCATGATTGGTTTTTATGCGTCATTCGTATTCCGTGGGAGAATGCTGAATCTGCTCCATTTCTGTTCATGTTGCTTGTTACTAAGGGCAAGATGCTCTCGTCAGCTATACTTACTATTTTGCTGGGTCTGTGACCTCAGCATTGACATATACATGTATATATATATATATTGACAATATTTTTCACACAACTAATAAATACTATAATGGCTAATTTTAATACCGTATTCTAGCAAAACTTTTCTCTATTTGGCGTTTGATGCGAGTAATTTTGTTTGTGTTTTTATGGGTAGTGATTAACTGACAATAGATATATGCCTATCGCATAATCATTTCTGTCTTTCGCTGTTGCTAAACTGAATAGGTTTTGAATCAATAGCTTTATAAATAGAACAATGTAAGTGGCAAGGTGCGATTGAACATATGAAACGACATCAATCGTTCAGCATTTCGGATAAGAATCTCAACCTGTATTGGCACACACACAAAAAGAGTAGAAATTGAGCACTCGTAATTTGGATAGTCAGTTTGTTGTTTTATCCGCCAAATGGAATACTTTGTCGCAATGGCGAGCAAAGGGGGCTAAGGGGGGAAGTATGAAAGGAGGTTGTAGCTAAGGGGGGAAGGGGGGGGGGCAAGGGGGGCGTCCGCCCCGGGCGCCGAGGCCTAGGGGCGCCAAATTGAGAGAAATTTTTACATATCTATATTGGGGTGGGGGCGCAAAATTTCTTGCTGGCCCCGGGCGCCAAAACACATAGCTACGCTACTGATGGCGAGAGAACCCTGATTATAACATAGATGAGCTCTCCCCAAAGATTATGCTTTCTTTCTTCAATGTTTCATAATGCTTCACCGAGAAAATAGTATTATTCATTATAAAAAGCTATAAATGTTGATAATATTTCCAATATGTAATTCTGCCGATAAGAGGTCTTGTAGCAACTTTACAACTATCACTTAAGGTAAGTAAGACTGGGTGCAATCCTAAGTAAAATACGCGAGATTTAAAACTCGTTTCCTCGGAAACTACCAGACCGATTTCAATGAAATTTAGAATCTATATTCACTGGATATGCTCAAAACTTATGGCAGACAGTTTTTTTTCTCGATTAAAACTTTTTATTTTAGATCAATGGAAAATTTTCAAAATTTTCCATTAAAAAAAAAAAAAAAAAAAAAAAAAAAAAAAAAAAAAAAAAATCTGAAATTTAAAACTGCCTGCTGCGTATGATCTTACTTTTATACTCTACTACCAAAATAGGGTTTATGGAAATTGATCGAGAATTTTTAGAGGATATATGAATTACAATTAATATTATCTTATACGTCCTTCAACATTATAATTTAAATCCCATTTTCCTTAGAAAGAAAGCCTGCTGAATGATAGAAAAGCGAAGGTATTACATGTGCACAGCAGCTGCATCTATAAATTAAAAATGGATCCTTTATTTAGTTTTTCGCCTTTGTATTTTACACAAGCTCACTATTTCACGGCAGAAAAATCAATAATGTATTTGTACGGCTTACATCATGTCTCATTGTGATTTTTCAAGTTCACACTATGTTTTACATTAAGTCTACGGGCGCGATTGGGTTATATATATATATATATATATATATATATATATATATAAGGCCATTAATTGTAAACAATATGAACCATTTGAATTTAATAGAAAAAACCATACTGAACATGAGGAAAAATAAATAAATAAACAAAATGAATATAATTGAAATTTGTAGTACCAAAGCAGAATTGTCAAGCCCCAAATACTTTGGAACTAGAAATGAAGTGTGTGGTTTCATCTTCGTATTAGCCAAGAAAAAACAAAATAATGCGAATTTGGGGCTACCAACACACATGAAACCAAAATTAAATAAAGAAATACCAAGTAAACTATAGTGGATATGGAGATAATAAAACAGTAATGAACTATAAAGTGGAAGGGAGTCCCGAATTCACGTCCTTAACCCTGAAATCGCACGTGGAAGATAATAAAATGTCTTACCAGTTGAACTCTGCTATGCTAGTCACATGGGACGAGCCTCCGGACATAATTAGTACAGCAACTGATAGTACAGATTCTTCTGACGGACATCCGAAAAAAAAAGAGAACCGCACGCTTCTTGGCGAATCGAACATCGACCGTGGCCAATCTACGCGCGCAGAATCATCGAGTCAAATCAGCTACTGACGCCAAAATAGCTATAAAGGAACACTATAGCAACGCACAGCTAGACGACGGAGCGCGAGAAAAATTAAGAAAAATAATTAAAACAAGCGCTCGCACAAACGAAAGAACCAATGAAAAATGAACCAATTAAGCTAGGAATGAAAGTGATACATTATATTAAAGACAATTAAAAAAGCTTAATAATGGGAACAATAAAATTAATATTAATATTAAATTACAAAAAGAGTTAAGATTAATTATAATACAAAGAGTTATATCCACGTGTAGACGTCAAAGTCGAAAAACAACGAAAATATCCTATTTAGAACGTGACAAGAAATATCATCATGAACAAAGCACAACAAATTATTTAATTGGACTTAAAATTGAAAAGGAGAAAAAAATGAAAATAATTATCGTACATATCATAATATTAAATTAATAAATGAATTAAAAACAGAATAATGTGATAACAGAAAAAATAAACCATACCCCATAGTTTACCCTATTAATATTTTAATCAATAATATTTAATTTGACTATGCTAGGCTAAAGCTAATATCTTAATTTATGATGATAAAAGATTAAAAAATAGCTATATATGTACCCTATACATTTATTAGTGCTATAGGTCTCTCATTTATTAAAAGTGAAATGCAATATATATTATTTATATATATATATCGAGAGAGAGAGAGAGAGAGAGAGAACCATTAATTCTATATAATGTATGAACCGTTGAATTTAATAGGCAATTATCACATTGAAACATGGAAAAAAAAGAACACAAATGGAATTTGCAGAACCAAGGCAGAATCCTCAAGCCCAAATACTTTGGAACTACAAATAAAGTGTGTGGTTTCATCTTCATATTAGCTATGAAAAAGCAAAATAATACAAATTTGGGACTAGTACCAACACACATAAAACCAAAATTAAATAAATATATAAATAAATATTTTAAATAAAGCATACATTGCATTAACAAGGATACTACTTTATAAACTAATTTCCTGGCGATTTTTTATCGCAGTGTGATTATTTCTTGCGATATTCTAATATTAGAGGATTATAAAAGTATCACATTTATAATCTTCTAATGCATCAGTTATATATTTTAATTTTTGAATAATCACTTAATATAGGGTTGGTCGGGGCATGTTGGCCATACATTCACATTCGCCCATTCTTGATGTTTTTCAGACTAACCGGTCGACTGCGTATGTCTTAATATGTCTTCTTTCACCATGTGGTCAGCGAACTGGTGCAATCAAACGAAAGTCACTTCAAATTTTCCCTCAGGTTAGATTTTTTTTACATGTAAATTTTTTAAACATTTTTTATATATTATAAATAATCGTTTTTCATTTATTTATAAATCAGAGTTTCACTTTGATGAATACAATTTAAAAGACAGCTTCTTTTCTATATACGATCATCAAACACCAAAATGGCGGTATGGGGCAAGTTGGCTCATTTAATTCGGCTATGTTTACTCATCTCTTCTAATTTCTTCTTTAGATTCTGACTTATCAGATTCTGATTCAGGAAACGAAAAGGAAAATTGAGACCAATAAAAACACTAGTTCAATCAGTAATCTTAACTATTCAACCAAAATACTGCAGAAAACTACAGATAATTCTCTACATCAAATTTCCTGGTATCTATATAGTAGGAGTTACAATTCCAACGTCGAATGATTTAAAACCTTGTGATAAAGTTGAATAAAATAATTTTTATTTTAAACCTTTATATTTTCGATATGGAAAATTAAAATAACATTTGATATTTTATGTGTTTTTTCATCCTCTAGTACGCCGATTTAGAGGGCCAACCTAAACCGTTTGATGGGAATGGTTGACCCAGTCACTTGATGTCTTTTTGAGCCTTATATGGAAACTATTAATTTAAAATTTTCTTATGCATGGTTATGCTTTAAAATGCACTAAATGTAAAAAAAAAAAAAAGACAAGAAAAAGAAGAAAAGAAAAAAGAAAAAAAGATATTACAGGAAAAAAAAGTCAACTACCCTGTTTTACCCAAATTGAAGGTAAGGGAGAAAACGATGATATACTCAGATAATATTTGTCCATGTCCATCTCCCTCTTAAACGAGTATTTTTCATTCATTCTTTTTTATATTTATCTTCAACGATACATTTCTTAATGGATTTTTACCATTATTTCTCATTTATAACTACCTTCAACTATGGTTTTCAAATAATTAAACTTCATTTTTTCTCCATACGAAATTGCTAAAGAAATGCTTAAAATGCTAACATTGGTTACTAAAATGCGATTTTAAATTCCGGAAAACACATAAAATTAATAAAAATCTAAATATCATGTCTCGTTAATTTTTGGTTGTAAGAAGAATAGAACTATTTTCATTGTTACGGGGACTGCAAAAAATAATTTCATAACTTCGGCCCATAGTAGCAGATTTATAAGCAAAATTCACAGCTTTATCGAAGGATCTTTTTTTAAACAGAACGATATATATGAAAGGAATAACGTACTTCAAAGAAATATATATCAATCCAAAAGGCAATGTTACTTTCGTTATTCAATATACCAGTTATGAATATAATGTTACGAATTTTGTAAATAGTTAGTGTTTGTACTGTAAAATAATGTAAATAATCTTATTAAGCTCCATTTCTTTACTAATATTAGTTTTTGTTACATTGTCTCTGTTATCAAGCAAACTTGTCTATTATTTTCAGTGAATGTCTATGGCAGCTTTGCGAAATATTTGAGATATCGCCAAGTTGGCGTCACTTTTGGCGACTAATTTTGGTCGCCAAATTTGGCGATATATCGCCAAGTTGGCGACAAACTTGGCGATTGTTGGCGATAGTAACCCTTCCCTATTTATGGTAACCCCCCTTAGGTCTACTGATACATTGTTTGTTGTTCCGTGGTTTTCCAGGTTTTTCTAGAAATTTCTAGCACATGCTACGAGACTATATATAAGGAGAGCGATACGAGCTGTTGTTGTCATTATTTACCAGTCAGTCATTGAGTGAGCTACTAGAGATTGTCCAAGCAAGTTTGCTTGATGTATTGAGTTTTATCTACGTTGTTTTGAATGTGATATAGTGTTGAGACATTGTATAAAGAGTCTCTGCGACCTATATTTGTACTTGTTCGATAGATTTAAACAGTTATTTTGGAATATCTTGTAATATTTGTGAGTTTCGAAGACTCTGTTGTTCTGAAGATCTGTAAATAAATTATTTTGTACTTTTCTAAGAGAAAAGAGTTTGAAGTTGTCTAACCATAAGATCGAAAGAACCCTATATTAGAGGTCTGCACGGGCCGGAATTTCCAGGCCCGGCCCGGCCCGGCCCGGCCCGTAGGAAAGTGATTTCGGCCCGGCCCGTTGCAAAACTCAAAAGTTCGGCCCGGCCCGTTTAAATTTTTGTATTTTAGGCCCGGCCCGGCCCGTACAAAAATCAGCGAAAACAGGCCCGGCCCGGCCCGTTTTGGCCCGTTACGATTTCTACGATTTCTAAAAAACTCATATTTTTATCATAGAACTAAGATTCTTTTAAAGAATACTGCATACATATCTATGGAATGATTTTACAGTATATTTTACAGCAAATACACATTAACAACGTTAATGATTATTTAGATTCTTAGGCTTTCAACATTCGAATAAAGATTCATTAAAAAATTAACATGGCTTAGAATAAAAGAAAAAAGGAAGAAAGCTAAAAACATCGTTAATTTTGAAGCTGTTTAATAAAAGAAGATTTATAAATATATTTCTATATCATTTTATTATAGATTTCAAACCCAAATTCATTCTTAAATTCAGAGAAGCTCCTTTCTGATACATTTCTAAATTAATTTTTTTTCTCAAAAACGCATAAGATTATCAGATATCTTTATTCAGAAACTATATAATCGAATGGCGTTATCCATTTTTTGATACAAGCAATTTATGAATACTGCAAACAAATGAAATACTGTCATAATTAGCGTTTTGAATAGAATTTCCGGAAGCAAGGGAATGGAGAAAAACCTACAATCATTTGAGAAACTATTATATCTCAACAAGGTTATACAAGTATTTTATTTACCAAAAATGAAAAACGCTATTCGATTCCAAATACCTACAATAGTTAGGCTTATCACTTTTATACTCTTACAATTTAAAATTAATCAGAAAATGTGTCAAACTTTCGCACTATTGAGAAATTAATTTAAAAACCATCAAGAAGTACATATCCAAAGACTAAGCTAACATAAGTTCTTTATCGCTGTTAATTTTACAAATCATGTTTTCTGCCAATAATTAAGTCTAGTGCCGGTCCGGCCAGTCTATATGTAGAAAAATAATGTAAGCGTGATCTCGGACCGGCATGAGTCAACTAAAAAAATATTAAAACGGGTTACACATAATGTAATTCTCCGATGCCGATACACTGTACATTTTTATATTGATGTTGTCAAACTAGTATGACCACATTTATACTTATTCTCGTTAAAGCCATTTTCGCTGAAAATAGCTCATATTTTATCATTTCTGCTTAAATCTTCAAAACGGGCCGGCAGGCCCGAAAAATTTTTTTTTCGGCCCGGCCCGGCCCGTCTGGCCCGTTCAATTTTTTTGCCGGCCCGGCCCGTTCAATTTTTTTGCCGGCCCGGCCCGGCCCGGCCCGGCCCGCGGGCCGGGCCGGGTACGGGCCACGGGCCAGGCCCGGGCCCGTGCAGACCTCTACCCTATATACGCTGTAACATTTGGTGTCAGGAGTCGGGATCTTATGGCGAAAACAAGAACAATGGATGGTCAACTGAAAGAACTGTTAGAAGCTATTAATGGAATAAAGGCAGAATTGACGAAAGGCCAAGAAGAGTTGGCGGAAAAAATGAATAAAGGCCAAGAAGAGTTGGCGGAAAAAATGAATAAAGGCCAAGAAGAGTTGGCGGAAAAAATGAATAAAGGCCAAGAAGAGTTGGCGGAAAAAATGAATAAAGGCCAAGAAGAGTTGGCGGAAAAAATGAATAAAGGCCAAGAAGAGTTGGCGGAAAAGATGAACAAATGCCAAGAAGATGTGACTGAAAAGATTAATAAAGGCCAAGAAGAAATGAAGAAAACTTTAGAAGAAAAGTTCTCGTCGGTAGAGAGAAGAATAGGCTCGGTAGAAGAGAAAATAGAGGAAGTAGAAGAGAAAATTCAGAATGAAGTTAGTAATGTTGAACAGAAAATGGAACGGAAAATGGCGGAAGTAGAAGAGAAAATTCAGAATGAAGTTTGTAACGTTGAAGAGAAAATCAGTAACGTTGAAGAGAAAATCAATAACGTTGAAGAGAAAATACTAGGTGAAGTAGATGAAAAGCTAAATAAAAAAGTACAAGATCTTGAGAAGAAACTTTCAGCGTCTAGTGGTAATTATGAAGAATTTAGGAATCCGCCTGCTTCTCCTGTGCACATTAAGCTGTCGACATACGATGGAAAGAGTTCCTGGCAAGTTTACAAGACCCAATTCACCATTGTAGCTGAAGCGAACAAATGGAGTGACGAGGTGAAAGCTTGTCAACTGGCAGCATCTTTAAGAGGAGAAGCCGCCGACGTGCTGCAGACATTGCCCGATATGACGCAACTCAATTTTGAGACTCTAAGTTGTGCACTTGAAATGAGATTCGGCGAAAAATTCTTCAAGGATTACACGAGAATACAAATGAAGAGCCGCCATCAAAAATCGAGTGAAACCCTTCAAGAGTTTGCCTCGGAAATTGAACGGCTTGCAAATTTAGCATTCATTGACTGTCCAACAAATGTACGGGAAATGCTCTCACTGCAATATTTTGTAGACGGAATAAAAGATCCAGAAGTGCAGAGAGCGGTACGAATGGCAGATGTACAAGATTTAAAGGCTGCACTACTATATGCCTTAAAGTTGGAAGCAGCTACACAAGCCAGCCGAAGAGATCGTCATTCAGTCCGAGGGGCAACGGTGAACAAAAGCTCAGACACTGAGAACGACGTCTTGAAAGAAATTAGGAAAATAAATCAAGAAATTGAAGCTTTAAAATACGGAAGAACAAGTTCAAGAAGACAGAATCTCACGTGCTGGGGATGCGGTGATACAGGACATCTCCGAAGAAATTGCCCCAAAATCCACGAACGTGAGATAAATTCAAACAGTCAGCAGGGAAACTAAATTTTGGCCATCTCGCGGGGCGGAGGTTGCCAGAGAATGAAAAGCCCCACCTGAAGATCCTCCAGATATAAAAAATGAGCGGCGGTGATAACGAATTATATGTGATAGGCTTTATTAACGGAATTCAGTGCCGTATGATTGTCGATACAGGAGCCAATGTGACAATAATAAGAGAAGATTTGGCTCGAAAATTGAAATGTAAACTCATCTGGACTCCACCATGCGTTACCCTGCAAACTGTGACGGGCGACAAGATAGGCATATATGGAAAGGCCAATTTAACTATCAACTTTGGAGGAACGAAATATTACCATACGGCATATGTGGCTGATATAACAGATCCTTGCTTAATCGGACTAGATTTTCTGAAGAAGTTTGACTTCAGACTTGATTTCAAAAATAACAAAATGATCTCAAAATTTGAAGAAATAAGTCTTTTTGGATTAAATAACGAAATTGAATGTAAACAAATAGTAATAGCCAAAGAAGACATTAATCTAGATGCAAGAACAGAATGTTTGGTTCCTGCTGTAATTAAAAATAAAACTAATTATCGATTTGGCCATATAGATTATCCAGAAGACAATAGTACACAAGCAGGAGAATTGGTGGCTTCTTCAGTGGTAGACCTCTCGAAAAAGACCATTCCAGTCAGAATTGCTAACATCAGTGATAAGACGAGGACTATCAAGAAAGGAGAGGTGATAGCGTCATGTGCTCCTGTGACGTGCATAAGTCAAAATTCCAGTCACTCTGAGAAATCTTCAGATAATTTAGTCAAGGATTTGTTACAAAATACAGACTTAAATCCAAAACAGTTGGAAGCTGCGGAAAATTTAATTAGAGAATTCCAAAGTTTATTTTCCCAAACATCTGAAGACTTTGGACGAACTAAAATGGCACAACACCGAATTGACACGGGAGATCACTCTCCTATTAAACAGCACCCTAGACGATTACCTTTTGCCAAGCAAGAAGAGGTGCAGAATTTAATTAAAGATATGGAAGAAAATGACGTCATCGAACCATCAACAAGTCCATGGGCGTCTCCCATTGTATTAGTAAGAAAGAAGGATGGTTCTACAAGATTTTGTGTAGACTACCGCCGACTGAATGACGTCACCAAAAAGGATAGTTACCCTCTGCCAAGGATTGACGACACTCTTGACACACTTGCGGGCAACACTTGGTTCTCGACTTTAGACTTGAAGAGTGGTTACTGGCAGGTAGAGATCCATCCCGACGACCGCGAGAAGACTGCCTTTACAACGGGACAAGGATTATGGCAGTTCAAGGTAATGCCTTTTGGTCTATGTAACGCACCTGCAACTTTTGAACGCCTTATGGAAACGGTTCTTCGGGGACTGTCATATGAGGCATGTCTTGTTTATTTAGACGATATCATAATCATAGGAAAATCTTTTGATGAACATCTGAACAACCTCAGGCGGGTGCTACAAAAATTAAAGGAAGCTAATTTGAAGTTAAGCCCTTCGAAGTGCAGTTTGTTTCGTAATGAAGTCGCCTACCTTGGACACATCATTTCGGCGGAAGGAGTTAGGACTGATCCGGAGAAGATATCGGCCGTGAAAAATTGGAATCGTCCAGCAGATGTTCACCAGCTTCGAAGTTTTCTAGGATTATGCACCTATTACAGAAAATTCGTCAAAGGCTTCTCGATGATTGCAAGACCACTTCATAAATTAACAGAAGCCAATCAAAAATTTATGTGGACACAGGAATGTGACGCTGCTTTCGAAAAGCTTAAGGAGGCCTTGACATCCACTCCAATTCTGTCGTATCCTCAAATCGATAAACAGTTTATACTTGATACGGATGCAAGCAACGAAAGCATTGGCGCTGTACTGTCCCAGGAAATCGACGGCCAGGAGCGTGTTATCGCCTATTTCAGCAAGTGCTTGTCAAAGGCCGAGCGAAACTACTGCGTAACAAGAAAAGAGCTTCTTGCTGTAGTGAAAGCCATAGACCACTTTCATCACTATCTTTACGGTCGAAAGTTCCTGATCCGAACTGATCATGCTTCTCTAACTTGGCTATTGAATTTTAAGAACCCTGAAGGCCAGATAGCCAGGTGGATACAAAAGCTTCAAGAGTACGATATGGAGATACGCCATCGAAAAGGCTCATCACATGGAAATGCAGATGCTCTCTCAAGAAGACCCTGCTCAGAGAATTGTAGATACTGCGACCGGGCTGAGAAGAAATTTAATGTCAAAGGTCCTATAGTAAGACAAGTTACAACTGGGTCTACATCATCGCAAGATCCGTGGAGTGACGAGAGCCTGCGTAAAGATCAACTTGCTGATCCTGAAATTAAGCCAATTCTAGAGCTGAAAGAGGAGTCCAACAGGAAGCCCAGCTGGCAAGACATGGCCCATTACCATCCTACGACTAAACGTTATTGGGCTCTCTGGGATTCCTTACATTTGAAGAACGGCATCTTGTACCGAAAATGGGAGTCTGACCATGGAAAGACATGTAGATGGCAACTACTACTCCCTAAGTCGAGAATTTCTATGGTCCTTCAAGAACTGCATGGTAGTCCCACAGGAGGTCATTTTGGTGTAATGAAGACCCTGCAAAAGGTTCGAGAGCGTTTCTACTGGAATAATGTTCGCAGTGACGTGGAGAAGTTGTACGCATACAAAAATCGCCACACGCCAAACCGAAGGTCGTACACTATAACCGGCTAGCCCCTTATTTTGGCCAAAGTGATTAGAAATTCGAAACTTGAATTTCAGACCATGGTCATGAAAGTCGCTTTTTGTAAATATGTAAATAGTAATTAGTTCTTATTTATGTAAATTTTATTATTATTGTTATTATTTATTTATTTATTTATTTGTTTATTTATTTTAAGTGTTTTCCTCTAACTCAAGGATTGCACTGCCCGGGACGTGCAGTCTTTGAGGAGGGGGTAGTGTTACGAATTTTGTAAATAGTTAGTGTTTGTACTGTAAAATAATGTAAATAATCTTATTAAGCTCCATTTCTTTACTAATATTAGTTTTTGTTACATTGTCTCTGTTATCAAGCAAACTTGTCTATTATTTTCAGTGAATGTCTATGGCAGCTTTGCGAAATATTTGAGATATCGCCAAGTTGGCGTCACTTTTGGCGACTAATTTTGGTCGCCAAATTTGGCGATATATCGCCAAGTTGGCGACAAACTTGGCGATTGTTGGCGAGGGTAACCCTTCCCTATTTATGGTAACCCCCCTTAGGTCTACTGATACATTGTTTGTTGTTCCGTGGTTTTCCAGGTTTTTCTAGAAATTTCTAGCACATGCTACGAGACTATATATAAGGAGAGCGATACGAGCTGTTGTTGTTATTATTTACCAGTCAGTCATTGAGTGAGCTACTAGAGATTGTCCAAGCAAGTTTGCTTGATGTATTGAGTTTTATCTACGTTGTTTTGAATGTGATATAGTGTTGAGACATTGTATAAAGAGTCTCTGCGACCTATATTTGTACTTGTTCGATAGATTTAAACAGTTATTTTGGAATATCTTGTAATATTTGTGAGTTTCGAAGACTCTGTTGTTCTGAAGATCTGTAAATAAATTATTTTGTACTTTTCTAAGAGAAAAGAGTTTGAAGTTGTCTAACCATAAGATCGAAAGAACCCTATATACGCTGTAACAATATATTTATTCGTCTTTTATTTAATAAGAAATCATTAAGTTTTCGTTTTGAGCATTTTTTCTTATAAATTTCTTTTCTTTCTATTTGAAAATTTCCCCTTAATTGATAAAATGCCAAATAGTAAAAGAAAGAAGAAAAACTCGGATAAAAAAATTCTTGAGAAAATATACTTTCATGAAAAAGATATTATTTTATTATTAAATATGTCGCAATTGTTATTTAATTTCAAACAATGGTCAAAGTGTTATAAAAAATGTAGATGTATCAATATCAGTGAAGTGTAAAGGATTTTGCTCCAAAGAGGCTCAGCAAGGATGATTTATGTGAGATAATGGAAATGGCCTAAATGATGCACAAAATTAGTAAAAATACCATTTTCGATTTATTTCGAGGGGAAGGGTCATCTGTGTTCATCTACTATCTGGATACGTCTCTGCTCATTATTTTAAACTTTTGGTAGAAGTTGTGAATCGGATTTTATCTTTATAAACCGCAATTTGAAATCGGTAAAAATTCTTTTCTTCTTCGAATTTGGTTAACACTACACTAGAAAAATATATCTAAAAAACCGCAAATATTTTAGTCATTTTTTCAAGTTAGTTACTTTACAAATTCTTCCAATAAGGCAGTTTTTTTATATTAATATTCCATTTGGTCTATCTAAAGCAAAATAATTTTTCTCCTGTCCATTTCTGAACTGATCATCATGACAGAAATCATTCTGTCATGTTATTGTCAAAAATATTGTCTTGACAGAACCTCTTATTTCAGTGTAAATTTACCATGCAAAATTGCTAAATTCTTGAATAAATTGCCACGTACATGGGTACAAGCAGAACAAAATCTCAAAAATGCATAAGATTTGAAACAGACGTGCCAGCAAAACAAAATCCCGATAAAAAGCAAAATTTTGATAAAGACGCGAAGTCTTTTCTTTCTAACCAGGAAACTACACCTTAGTGTAACAATGAAAAAAAAATCTAAGTAAGCAACAATCAAAAGAGTATATTGAAACACATTTGTTGACGCATAAAATATTTCCCCTCGTCTTCACATTATTGAGTTATACAGGGTTAGCACAAAAGAATGACCGGGTTTCGAAGATTTATATTTTCAAAACTGTTTCACATATTATAATAAGTGACATATGAAAATAAAGAGGTTCATTGCATGGTTTTTTCAGTTATAAATGTTCGGTATTAAATCTTTTGTAACACTACTAACACCCAGTGACGTAATTAGGATGGGTGATACCCGGGGCGGCTGTAAATGGTGCCCCCCCCCCCAATCTGTCATATTTTTTCAATCACAAATCTACATTATTATAAAAAATGACCATATCATTTCGGATTTGCTTTTTGTCCTCCTGTATAAAAAAATGCACATGAGCGACTCATCACTCATCCCATAGTCCTCATAAGTCAATGCGGTGTCTATACGTAAAAAAAAAAAAAAAAAATTCTAAAGTTTGCTTTTTTTTTTATTCACTCGTTGGATAGGTTGGTTTCTGTTCCCTGGTGCATATCTTATTCAAGCACCCCATTCTAAATTTTTCACATTTTCAAAAAACGGGAAATTAATTCTGATGCGTCGCATCAGAATTAATTTTCTTCCAGAACTTTTTTCTAAACAATTATAAGATTATGTGTATGTATTTACAAACAAAGAATGGGTGTCACCTCTTAGAGGGTGACAACAGAGGAACCGAGGCGGACCGCCCCCCCGCCCCCCCCCCAAGCTACACCACTGCTGACACCAAATCTTAGGCTTGTTTCACACATTTGGCAGCTCCGCTCAACAAGCGCAAAATGTTTTGCAGAGCTGCCAACTTCTACGCCTATTTAAATCTTATAAACATGTTTGGAACCACAAAAATGTTTTAGTAAAATGTATACCAACTATATTCAATATTATGCATTACAATACATATTCTTAATAATTTACTAAAATTTCTGTTTCTAAAATATTTATTTGACTGTAAATAGGCGTAGTAGTTGGCAGCCATGGTTTTGACACATTTACAAATTCATTTTTTAACAGAAAGATATAAAATTGGAATGCCTGACAATAGAATCGATTTCGAATCGAACTTAATTTTCCATTTCAAGATAGTCAAATTACCTATCCAGTTCTAAGTTATTTCGATCACGTGATCACCCGCTTTTCTCCTGCTTTTTGACTGGATTTTCTGCTTTCATCGGAAAATATGCTCAGAAACGTCAACTTTGAAGGTTTATTATGAAAGATTTGTTGTGTTTTTTAAAAATCAGAAAATTAAGTGCAATTAGACAGTTTCTAAATAACAATATCTGCTATTTTCATGCATTTCCGAACAAAAATAAATTTAAGCATATGTCACAAAGTTTGCGTTTTTGATTTAACTTCTTAACCCCTTGGGGACGAGCAACACGTATACGTGTCGCAAAAAGCCTATAGAATCCTTGTTTATCCCCACCAGTAAAATTTTACTATAAAATTTGCCTTATCTAATTGGAGTATTTTCTTGATTTAATAAGGTGCAAATTTCTGCTTTTAAAAACCGGTGAAAAACATAAATATTCGTAAAATGCTCCCGTCGCGAAGGAATTAATGCTAGATGTTTTATTTTGCAAATTTTAAAACTTTATACTTCGATAACGGGGAGATAGGGGCAAATAATTTGTGCATCTAAAAACACGTTTGCTCATTCGGTTGCTACTTATTTAGAATTTTTCCATTATTATACTATTGGGGTAGTTTCCTTGTAAGACTTTTTTTTGTCTCAATGTCACATGCAAGAAGTTTTCAACCATATTGACATAAAAAGAAATACAGGAAGGTGACAAATAAGACGCGTTAAAAATCCAAAAATAAGCTTCTACCGGCTTTTTTTAAAAGAAGAATTATAACAGTTTATTATTTTTCCATCAGGAGGGAGATCTGCTCCCTTGAATTCCCGGCCCATTTAAGGTGAATTTGAAACACATGAACGGAAAAGGAAAAATGTAATTAAAAATTATCTCCTGCGGTGGATTGAAAGAAAAGGGGTAATAGTCTTCATTTCCTTTTCCTCTTTGATTTTACTTATTTTAAAACACATCTGAAGAACGCATTTTTAGGGTTTCGCTCATCTGACGAAACCCTATTCGTCTCTATCCTCTCTCTGTCTTTCTGTCTGTCACAGAGTCCGTACACAAAACTATACATGTCAGAGCGTTCAAATTTTCTGTACTTTTAACTGAATACCTCTTGTCCCACAACAAATCATAAAATTATGGAAAAGACTATTATTTTAATTAAAATATATATTTTTTAATATCATAATTCAATTTTTATGTCTTTTTTTCTTCTCATTGTTGCATGCAAGTTTAAATAGATACAAAAATTATTTCTTTTGTACCCTTTAAAAAGAAACGGAGTACTTCTGGTGCCACAATTACAAAATTGGTATTAAGAACTAAAAAGAAAAAAAATGAATATTTCAAAAATAAATGAGATACAACTTTTAAACAAATTGCATTTAAAAGTACATTTTTTACTATAGGATGGTGTAAAAATTGAAAATGTGCGATATTTATAAGTTTAAAAAGCAATAGCGTAACATTCAAAATATAAATTTCATTTCTTCTAATTGTTGCACGCAAGCTTAAATAAAATTATTATGTATGTAATATAAATTTATGGATTAAATAAAGCACGTGAAAAACGTTTTTATTTGTTTTTATTTCATCATATTACATCTTAATTATCCCCTATTTTGACATGCGAAGTGAATTTTTTTTATTTATTTATTAAATTTCTATTCATTTAAATTACTAGCCGCCTCTGGTGACCGGTCTGGTCTCCCTTAAATTTATGTTAAGCTTTGTAAAATGTTACATTTATACATAATTTTATTTACTTCACTAAATCTGTAGATACTGATGGAGAAATCAACAAATCTATGCGATCAAAGCAGCATTTAGGGAAAGAATTCAGTATTCTATTCTGGTTGGCGCGATTGGTGAATAAATCCGAAATGACGACAAAAAACCACTTTTTGTCGTTTAATTTAGTAATAAAATGTTTTGAAGGAGATATTAAACGAAACCCTCTGTGCGATCTGTGATCACACTTATCCACTTGTTATTATATTAGCACTTTCCAACAAAGTTGATAAATGCTTATGCATTCGGTTTGTCTGTTCTTCTTTCCATGCTCTAACTCCCGTAAATATACTCGGATTTTCGATTTTCATGAAATTGATAAAGCTTATTTAGGGTCATCAAAACATGTTTTGTATTGCATATGGAGTAAGTACGATTAATGGTTCATTTATAGGGATACTCAAATTAATTCGATTACATTATGGTCTGTGAGGAAAAATCATTTGGAGAGTATATTAATGACATTACGCTATTTCAAACGCATTGAAACTGATATAAATAACAGAATTTTATTACAATCACGTTAAAAAAGAGCATTCATAGCATTTTTATTCATTTACAGGGGCACACAAAATCAGTCGGTTACAGTACTGTCTTTGCGTAATGATTGCTGGAGTGTATGTTTTAAAATTCGGCATGCGCTTTTAAATTTAATTAGTTTTTTACATATTACTCTTTATATATAAATTATATACTTCATATACAGGTCTGCACAAAAGTATTCTCATACCATTCTCCTTATTAGATGAAATTGCTAAAAGGGAATTTTCAACTGAAATATATGAATCTCTTAAATGTATTAAATTTTGGAATGCATGTTGTTAATAGACACAAATCTCTACATCATATATCATATACAGGGCTGCTAAAAATTCGGATAATTTTCCGATTGTAGATGGGAACAGCTGAAATTCGGTTTTGAAATGCATTATACATTTCTATACCGTGAAATGAGATGTAATACTTTAATTTTTTAGACGATGCAGTTTTGTTACATTAATCTGAATGCGTTGGAAAGTGCGCTTCATAATCTATGCTTGACACATGATATATTCTTTCTTGCTATAAATTTTTTTCCCGAATCATGGGAGGAAAATAAATTTCAGTTAATTAAAATTGATAAATCCAGGAAAAAATGCGCTCTCTTTTACCATGCATAGTTAAAGTCCAAGCCCTGATTATCGACTAGGCACAGAAATCACATGCTTGTATTAAGAATATTTTAAAGGGGCGGAAATTGAGAAAACAGGAAGGGGGAAGGCAAATTTAAAACTGAATTATTTCCTTTCCGGATTTCTATGTAATTTCTTTTTAACTTATAAATTCTCTTTTGTATATGCATTTTAGAAACGTGTTTCATAAAAATGCCTTTCTTAACAAATTATTTTTTCACGTAATAGATTTATTTCAACCACATGATTATAGTTCTTCAGTTTGTTCATTATTTTAGATATTTTGCAGATTGAATTTGAATATTATTTAGTTTAGCTTGCTTGCATGCAAAACATGAAATATTAATAATTTAAACTATTGCCAAAATTGAAAGAAGTATTTTTTTTTTTTTTATTACATTTTAGGTTGTGCTTACATGCCGAATAACTTTTTTTATTTAAGTTAAATTTTTATACAAATACTATCAAAATTTAAAACTGAATTATTTTCATTCCGAAATTTGATATAATTTCTTTTTAAATTATAAGCTCATTTTTATATATACATTTTAAAAACGTGTTTCATAAAAATATCTTTCATACAAAAAACTTTTTTTCTTCATGTAATGGATCAATTTCAACCACATGATTACAATTCTTTAGTATGTTCATTATTTTAGATATTTTGCAGATTGAATTTGAATAATATTGAGTTTAGCTTGAATGCACAACGTAAAATAATAATTTAAGCAATTGCAAAAAATTGAAATTTTTTATTGTGCTGAATAACTTTTTTATTCAAGTCGCATTTTTATGCAATTACTATAAAAATTAATTTTTTCTTGATTAAATTAAATTTTTGTTTATATATATCAGCAAAGACAAAATATAGATTTTTAATGAAATTTTTAGGACCTTTAAGCCACAGTTCTAACCCACTCTTTGGAATAGGTTTTTACATTGGTAAATTTCCGAGTTTGTTAAGATTTTTTTTTTTTTTCGAATGAAAGGGGCCCGCCCGAAATGATACGTGCTTCCCGTAATTTTAGAAGTTAATAAAATATTGGTTATGTCCATGTATAATTAAAACCACGCTAATTCTCACCCCTGTCTCATAAAAATAACTTTCAGTTTTTGAGTGCATGCAATATAATCCTAAAGTCGAAGCTTCTGCCTCTGTCGGAATGCGAAGTTTGCCAGCTGAATACCAACTCAGACTGACATACGTTTACAGTTGGAATGCATCGACTTTTCGCTAAGACCGGATAGGAACAATAGGAATTAAAGTTAATCCTGAAGTCACTGCTTCTAATCTTACAATACAATGGAACGTATTACGTTTGTAGATATTTTGGGGGTTAAAAATTTGTTTTTATATAAATAACTAGGGGGGCCCCGCCCCCCTGCTCGCTATGCTCGCCAACCCCCCGCGTAATCGCTTCGCGATTCCAAATTATCGGCTACCCCTGCTTGCTGCGCTCGCCAATAACCCATGGTATGAATAAGCAGCTGCTATTCTAAACCAAAAAAAGCACAAGACGGAGCGATGTACGCAAGAACTATTTTCTCTCTCTCTCTCTCTTTTAATGAGAGAGCATTTTTAGGAAAAAATTTTACATTTAACTTAAATACATATATAGCAGTTAATACCACAAAAATGAATAATAATTAAATTTTAGGGTAAATGTCTTTCCACATACATAGATACTGTAAAATAATTTAACTGCAACTTTTAAAAAAATTTTTTGCCACAGATATCTCATACGCACTACATTGGTGCGATTTGTCTCTTATGCCAATACCATATATACATCTGGGTAATTAACTGACGCCAAAGTGTCATTATTTTGCTTGATATGACAACCGGGATGTTATTGTCTATTTACAATTTTTTTCTTTTTTTTTCAATTACTAGGGGGGCCCCCGCCCCCCTGCTCGCCAACCCCCTGCGTAATCGCTTCGCGATTCCAAATTATTGGTTACCCCTGCTTGCTGCGCTCGCCAATACCCCATGGTATGAATAAGCAGTTGCAGACCTTTCAAATGATGTGTCACACGACTGGTGTTGTAAAGAAATTAAAAATGTGCCCCCCTGGGGGGCAGAATGGGAGGCGACACAAAAGACATCCATAATATGAATAAGCAGCTCCAGACCTCTCTAATGATATATCGCACGACTGGTGTTGTAAAGAAATTAAAAATGTGCCCCCTGGGGGGGCAGAGTGGGGGTGACACACAAGACATCCATAAAATGAATAAACAGTTGCAGACCTTTCAAATGATGTGTCACACAATTGGTGTTGTAAAGAAATTACAAAATGAGACCCCTCTAAGGGCAGAGGGGGGTTACACACAAGATATCCATAAAATGAATAAGCAGTTGCAAACCTCTGAAATGATGTGTCACACAACTGGTGTTGTAAAGAAATTAAAAATGTGCCCCCCTGGGGGGGCAGAGTGGGGTAATGACACACAACACATCCATAATATGAATAAGCAGTTGCAGACCTTTCAAATGATGTGTCACACAACTGGTGTGGTAAAGAAATTAAAAATGTGACCCCCCCTGGGGAGAGCAGAGTGTGGGGGTGACACACAAGACACCCATAATATGAATAAGCAGTTGCAGACCTTTCATATCTTGTGTAACACGACTGGTGTTGTAAAGAAATTAAAAATGTGTCCCCCCTGGGGAGCAGAATGGGGGATAACACACAAGACATCCATTATATGAATAAGCAGTTGCAAACCTCTCAAATGATGTATCAAACGACTGGTGTTGTAAAGAAATTAAAAATTTGGCGACATATCGCCAAGTTGGCGACAAACTTGGCGATTGTTGGCGATGGTAACCTTTCCTCTCTTTATGGTAACCCATACGGCGATGCATAGACGGAGTCCTTTCCTGATTGGTCTATTCGACTCATGGAAGGAGTGGACAAACCGGATTCGTTAGTTCCGGAAATCTTCCACATCAGCATCATTCCAGGAGTCATTCCTTTTAAGGCTAGTTTTTTTTTACTATAGAAGGATATTCCTTAAGCTTGGAGAATCATCTTTATTTTTATGAATGTCTAACTTAATTTTTCATGATACAGATCGTTAATTAAATGCCTCTCAAATAGTTACACATTTAAGGGTATATTCGAAAAAACGCTTTTTCACCTTCAACAGCTTGAAATTTTCTGATACAATTTCAGACACATTTTTTAAAGTAGAAACATGAAATTTGCTGAGGGGATTTTTGAAGAGACGTATAAGGTGCCGTGTGATGTCATTTTACGCTCAGTTCATTAGAATTTGATTTATAAACAATTATCGTCTCAGTACGACCCTTTTTTTCGTTCACAGATCTCCCACTTCGGAAAAATCGGTTCAAAATGCCGTTTTTGATTGCTTTTTTTTGCAATATTTTCTGCATTTATCATAGAATCGACAATCACGGCACCTTGAGTATTTTCTAAATAAGACAATTTGCCAGTTTGAAGCATATGAGAGCAAAAATGAATTCAAAAATAAATCGGAAAATACGCAGTTTGAATCGAAATACACCTTAAAGTCGAAATCATAACTTAGCAGACTTCATGTGGCCGAAATAGATAACCAGGTACACTTTATCACTATTTTTTCAAAAAAGATAGTTTTGTCCTATTTAATCATTGTGATTAATTATGAAAAAATAAAATTTTAAAATTAGTGGTGGAAGTTTGCCTTATATGACTCGAATACAAGAAGAATGATATTTTAAAAAAGGATCATGTTAGTATACTCATTGTCTTCCCTTAAGGGTGTATTGCAATCCAAACTCTTATTTTCTGATTTATTTTTAAGTTTTATGTTCCTCCTTTTAAAAATGAGCAAATGAAAATAATCTCAGAAAATTTCGAGCCGTTGAGGTTGAAATTTTTTTTTCGAATATACCCTTAAACTATATTATGGTTCCCTGTCTCAAAATTCGAAGCTTCTTTGCTGATGACAGTGCATGCAAAACAATGAAATTTAAGTATAAACGTAAAGATATCTGAACTGACAAAAACTAACAATATTCATGAGCAATACGAAATTCGAAATTTGCAGTTATAACACGGAAAGGTGGATACTGAGCTGTTTTAAATTTTCGTTTGCAAATAAAGGCAATTCCAAAGTGCTTACAAAAAAATCTATGATAATGCGGCCAAAATCTAGTATTTGTTAAGTATCAGATGTATGTCAAATTTTAACTACATGATTTATTTTTAACACTTTTCAGTATACTTGAAAAGTGTTTATGAATTCGGTTTGTGTGCCTGTGTGCATGTTATGTGCAGTCTGTCCGATCTTTAACTTGCGAAGATGTACTCAGATTACGATGAAATTTTTAAACATTACATATTGAGATTTGCTATAAAATGTTCGGTATTGAAAAAGAAGTATTAGTCGTTGAGCCAGGGGCTTGTGTGGTTTCATGTCAGAGGGCTTGGTAAACTATATATTTTTGTATTCACCACAACTACAGCACCTCATTTATTCGTGATACTTTCAAAACGAGGGTAGCTTATTGGCGCCATATTGGAAAATGGCCGCCGTTGTTGAGTTAGGGAGTCGTGTGGTTTCATGTCAGCGAACTTGGTAAACAATAAATTTTTGGATTCATCACAACATTAACATGTCATTTATCCATGATACATTCAAAACCAAAGTAATTTATGGGCGCTATTTTAGAAAATAATGGCCATATTAGAAAATGGCGGTCATATTGAGGCAGGGGCTCTTGTGATTTCATGTTGGCGAACTTGTTAAATGATACATTTTTGGATTCACCATAACATCAGAATGGCATTTATCCAAGATATTTTCAAAACCAGGGTAATTTATGGTTGCCATATTGGAAAATGGTGCCACCGTTGAGCCAGGGGTTCTTGTGGTTTCATGTCAGTGGCCTTGTTGAATAATACACATACATTTTTCAATTCGCCACGATGAAAGACTGACATTTATCCATATTTTCAAAATCAGAGTAGCTTATAGGCACCGTATTGGAAAATGGCCGCCGTCGTTGCCAGCGACTTTGTGGTTTTATGTCAAAGAGCTCGTTAAACCATACATTTTTGGGTTCTCTATAACATCAGAATGACATTTATCGAAGATATTTTCAAGAATAGAGTAGCTAATAGACACTATTTTGTAAAATAACCTCTGATAAACAGGCTGATCTTAAAGAATTCCTTAGTTTTGTATGCTATTAAATTAATAGGGTGATTCAAAAGACAATAAGTAAAGATACGCAGAGGTCAAAAGCTACAAAGAAGTTCAGCCAAAGACCTGCCGAAATTAAGAGATATTTTTGGTTAAAGGGCAGCATTTCTGCACATGATTTGTTAAAGAACCAAAATAAGTATTTCAGACAAATTTGTTTTAGATCCAGATCTATCTTTGAGCAAGATCCAGAAAGAAAAACGTGATATAACATATTCACAGAAAACGATTATCAATGAATGAATAAATCTAAATATGGTAATAGTATCAATTGGAGCAATAACAATTCTAGAAATTGTCGAAGACATGTTCAAAGATCATGGGATGGATGAAAAAGTTTACCAAATTTTCCAGAGAGACTATCTGTCTGAGGACTCAAAGCCAGAAGGATTTTTCAAACTTCCAAAGATAAAGAAACTAAATATATTGTCTGACTTGAAGAAGAAAGAGAGTGTAAATTTTAATAAATCAAAGTTTGTTTCAAAGACAAAAAAAAAAAAAAAAAAAAAAAAAAAAAAAAAATCTGTTAACTCAAATGACGATTATTGCACAACTGATAAATTTCTATATGAGAACTGTCTGTTACTACCATCTAGGACTTCATTCAAGATCCTTAGCGACACTTGATGGTTCAATGCGGAAAACTGAAAATGCAAACTGATGAATGTTATGAAAAAATTGCGACTGCTGAAAGAATGCACGTGATAATGTTGTTAAGATAAATGACGGAATGTACTTTGTTAAAACTACCACAGGAGCTACAAACATTTGGAGAACTAGCAAAGAATCTTTTTTCTGAAATATTACAAGATTATACATCCTAACAAGGAATAAATGTTGTATCTGACACATACAGGCATGTATCAATAAATAAAAAAACCCCGAAAAATATGAACTGTTGATGATGATATGCAAATCTTCGTCTCCGGGGAAAACAGTACGAAAATAGAAGCAATTTCATTTCTAAAGAATGGCAAAATGAATATTATCTGAAATAGTTGAATACACGAATCATATAGGTTGTCTACTGAGGAAATTATATAAATTCACGAAATAACTAGTTGAATAATTCTCTAAATTGACCTGCTTCCAAGAAGGGATGATAAGTAACTTTTGTTTCGAGTACACCATGCTAAAACACAGTGTCTGGATTTAGAAGTTTTATTATCTCTAAAGATACTGATGTGGTAGTTATTAGACTGTTTTATCTAGAAATCGACTTGAAATGCTAGGAAGGGTTAATATTTGCGAAGTTGGGATCTAATGACAGGTAAAGTAAACATTAAAACTTCAGTAATATGCATGGACTTCCAGGTAAAAAGGTATATAATGCATCACTTGAAATGCTTTCACAGTCGAGTGAGATACAATAAACGCTTTCCCAGGCAAGGGAAAATGATGATTAAAAGCATAAATTTTGAGATACCCTTAAGGCGCTTGATACTGAAACTGATATATTACAGGAAACAAAGAAACATGCTGAGTCGTAAGTTTGCCATCTCTATTATGGAAAGCACAATTACTCAGACATCAAGGAATTGCGTTATATTATGTGTCCTTTTTTCTGAAATAAAACGAGTCTGTGGAGTCGCATTGCCTTTTGTCATATAGTAATCCACTATACCTATCGGTAACGTTAACTAATTTACACGGTCTTGTTAGTAAGGAGTACCTACAAATTGATCCTTATCTTCTATTCGCAGATAAATATGGTTGATTTTTTGGAAAAGGTAGCGAAAGAAAATGCTATCTAGAATGGCAGTTCTCTTGATCCTGAAACTGCTTTGGAACATGTGTCACATTATCATGTCCATGGCTTTTTAATAAACGGAGATGTACAAGCATATGCAGAATATAGAATTGTACTGGGACGATGGAAATTAGTTGAACATGCGAATGTCAATCTATGATGATAGCAATGCAGAGGACTAAGATTTCGCTTATTTATTAACCCATTCCAGACCAGCATCTTTTACATGAATATTATTTGGTTGACACACACCTTTTGTCATACAATTAAAAATAGTTTAGCAAGTGAATATTTTAATTAAATAAGAAAAATTTAAATTTTCTTGTTTAGTGGTATCATAAACAAGCGATAAAAGCACGTTTTGAAGATGCATATATGTACCCATGGTCCCGAAAGGGTTAATTCTTAAGACAAAGTACAATAAATTCTCCATTACTATTTTGTTCTTGAATTGCTGTAGCTTATCCACATGAAAATAGCATGCATTAAAATGCAAAACAAGATTTCAGTTTTCTGTCATGCAAATACTTTTTCAACTGTTTATGCAATTCAAAATATTAATAATCATATTAAAATAAAATCTTAACAATTATATAATTCATATAACGTTGTATGTTCAACAATATTTGTTCTTTCCATTTTTTCATTAAAATTTAATTATGTAATAACACCAAAAACAAAAACTCATTTGTTATGTATTTGCGATAGAGGGTGCTCTTTTTTCAATATGGCGTCTATAAGCTACCACGAATTTCATAGTATCATCGAAAAATGAACTCCTTGGATCATTGTGAATCCAAAAATGTATATATCGTCAAGTCCCCAGAGATGAAACCGAAAGCCCTAATTTTGGCTTCTGGCTCAACGACTACATAATATTTATACCTCGTTTAAAGCGACACACAAAAGAATTCCGTGACATTATGGTCTATGATAAAAAATCGTTTCCGATACATTTTATGGATGCTAAAAAGCTTCAAACGTAATGAAATTAAAAGAAGATTGCGGTGTACTATAAAATATTTTTAATAGACTAAGGCGTTCGTAGCATTTATCCTCGTTTACAGAGGCACCCAAAAAAATGCTATTACAGGACGAACTATGATCGATTTCATTGAATGATTTTTTTTCCTTCTTAATAATATCTAATACTGTTGGAAAGCATTTCATAATCTACTCCTAATTATTGATTTTTGGTTTTATTTAATTGTATTTAACGTATAGTATGGATATTTTCCCATAAATGTGGTGGCGAAGTTATCACCACATTCCAGATGCCCGTAAAATCGCATTGAAGAGTCGAGATATAAGTCTGAGCGAAATAATGCAAACTAAACGAAAAACTCTGGAAGATGCTGCACCGGATTATTGGGTACGGGGATGCACCGGTCACAGAGTGAGCATCCTTGTTGACCTTTATCTCTATGATTGAGGTCTTGTTCCTTTATTGACGTAAAACATGATACGGGGAAATCTATATTATAATTATAATGCTTTTATTTTTATGTTAACATTGTACATATATGCATATTCCCACGCATATTAAAAAAATATTAAATATTTGTAAATTGGATAATGGACATTTTTCTTTGGATCACCTCTATGTTCAATTTCCATATAAAATCTCTATATTTTTCTCCTTTAGAATTTTACTGCAATTCCATCAAGTCTTTCCTTTTTCCGCCAGTTTCGTTTGCGCTTAACCTTTTCGGGTCTAGTATACTATTAATAGTACGTGTCTTTTAATTGAGTATCATTTTGTTTTAACAAACACTTTTGTTACAGTTTACATATAGCAATGTTACTATGTGTTTATACATTTACTATTAGACTTCATTAACGTTTAGGCATTTAGTAATGATACTAATAATAAATATTTTCTTACAAATATTTTCTTAATTCTCTTTGTGACATCTGCGATTCTTTTATTTTAAATATATATTTCACTCTTTAAACTTAAAATAAAAGTTACTATCTTGAAAGAATTATGCATCCTGTAATACCACTTTTCCTGTAATCCTGTAATAAAGTGCAAAAAGTATTAGAAAGTTGTAATACCAGTTAAATTTTGTTGTAATATATTTTCCAAAATCTCCAAAAACTTTTCCTTAGCCTATTGTCATATGAATATGAATTGAATAGTAAGCAAAACAACAACATACGTCATGTTTTAGACAATGAAATATTCGTTAAACTCTAATAAATCTAAATAAATAGCTAGTGTTAATGTTATTAACATAAAAATAATTTTTTCTAAATGTCGAAAAAAAATTGGACCCGAAATTGATATATATATTGTAAACAGGTATTAATTTCTTTATAAATATTTTTTCATTAATTTCCCGCTGACGTCCTCTCAAGCAAATATCCTTTTTAATCCCTTATTTAAAATTTACAACTATTTTTTGAACAAGAGACAGTCACGCTGCCATTGTCACTGCATTACAAATGCATTCATAATCATCCCAACAGCACCGGCTTCACAAGAAAATAAAACGAATTTCCGCTAAAACAGTCCACGAGTGCTTGACTTAACCTATTCTCTGTAAAGCAACAATTTTTCTATCTAATTCACTTACAGATAATTTAGTTATAGCGGAACTGTGCCCTTGACAGTCAAGCCATACGCTTGGTTGCCGCTAGCTCGCGACAAAATTTAATGAACGAATTAAGACTATCTTTTCCTTGGGTGTTAGAATTGAGTAATGGACAAATGCAGGCTATAGCGTCACTGCTGTCTTAAAAGTCGCGATGGTGTCATGTTTTTTATGTATCATTGTTTGACGCAGTAGCTATTTTAAGGTTTAGAGTACACCCCTAAAAAAACTGAACGATGGTCATTACTCTATCTAAGTAAACTCTCCGAATAACGCCATTTCAAGAGCACGGCTATTTAGAGCTGTCCACTATTCAGGGGTAAAACTATTCAAATATATAGATATTAAAAAGAAAAAAAAATCAGGAATGTCCGTTATAGAGATATTCTTGTATTTCGTATGTGATTGGTACCAGTTACCAGTCGGTTAGAAATAAGGTTAGTAATTAATGCTGTGCTTATATTTTATTTATGAAGTTGTTTACATACCAAAATTGTTGCATATTTGAAAAAATTGAAATTTTGAATTTCAAAACTGATACTTAATTTTGACATCGTATTTTGATTCTTCGATAAATTGTAAGTAATGATACTAAAAGGGAAGCCATTCGGTTTAGTAGCTCAGGAATGATGAAGGTTTAAAGTTTGGAATTGCTAATGGTAAATTCCATTATTAATATTTTTATAAAATAGATTGCAATGCGGATAGTTGTTTGATCATAACTCACAAACTTGGCATTACTTGGCAAAATGAGCTGTAATTTCAAATTCTGATATTTGAAGATTTTAGAAATTGATTTTAGTAAAAGAATTTATAAGTTCCTGCTGATGCGATATTGCACATATTCATCTTGCGCATCTTTATCGTCGAACAGAGCGCAAAAACAACAGAAATTGAACTTTCCACCAAGTGGCATATTCAGGGGATCAGTTGGTGGTGCTATAGCCCGCTCGAAATTTGTAAAAAAACATAAAATGTAATTACGAAAGTTTATTAAAATGTAATGAAATCTTCTAAGATAGAATTTATAGGGAGCACAAAAACATTCCGTTTTAGGCAGGTTTTCATTTAAAAGTATTATTTGGCAGAGATCACAAAAAAACTATTTCAGCCAAGTTTCCATTGTACACAGGTTATTTTTACACGTCATAAAAATTATACTAATTAAGACGAAAACTCGCTTCAAAAGAAATTTTTGCAGTCCTATACAATTCAATCTCAGCAGGTTCTATGTTATACTATGCAATACCTTCTATGATAAAAATCGTTTTAAAACGAAAAAGTTAACTTTCTTTTGATTCCCTTTTAGAAATTTTTACTATATCTCAGCCCACCTCCGAAATGCTAACAAGGAAGGTCTCCATTGGGGGCATACTCAGAATTTTTTGAAACAAATACGAATTAAACTACTCATGTAGGTAATAAAGGATCAGTGAAAATTAGCGGCGGAATTACATTATTAGATATGTAAAAAAATAAAATAGTTTGGAATAATTGGCGTGAAAAGCTGAAAGCGACGCGCATTTTTGCCGATCCCACCGAAGCTAGCATAGGGGAGAAAATTACGGGCTTCTGATTGGTCGAAAAAGTGTTTGCAAATAGATCATCCTGACGGCTAATGTACGTATTAGGAACGTATATGGGTATATCATTAAAATAATAATAATAAGAAGAAAAAAATTGCATTTTTTAAAAAGTAATGCAGAACAATTGAGTTTGACGCCATAAAATGAAAATACTATTGTTTCTAAATAAATTGTTCTGATTGTGTATATATGTGCATGTCATGTTAAAAAAATAGAAAGAAGAAACGACAATTCTATTTTTATTATTTTCTAAAAGTAATACAGAACAATTGTTAAACATCCTGATTAATTTCTTTAATTATAAATTCCGAATTATCTATTTCTTTATCTATTAATAAATATGTAAAAACAGAAGGAAAATCCAGCTTTCAAAAGCTTTTCAAACAGAAATTCATGATTAAATAAACGTAAACTCAAAAATGAAGGAAAGCAAAATTATTCAACCAATTAGAAGCCCGTGTTTTTCTCCCCTATGCTAGTTTCGGTGGGTTCGGCAAAAATGCAAGTGACGCGGGATTTGGCGAGCAGTGCATTTCCTCGTCAAGAGCAGACGATTTTAACGAATCTGAAAATTGATTTTAATTGACTTCACTGTTAAAAATCTGCAGCATTTACTGCAACGTCACTCCACAACAAATAAAGAATATCTCTCTTCTGACCAATGAGAATGCTCCATAGCACGGTGAATTGACCGTTTTCTATAAAAGCGGTGGAGTGACGCTGCAGAAAATGGTACAGATTTTTAGCGGTGTTGTAGCTTGTGCAACACTGTTAAAAATCTGCTGCATTTTGCTGCAACGCACTCCACCGCTTGTATATAATATTTCTATTCCAACCAATGAGAAAGCTCTATTTCATGGCCAAGTAAACGTTTTCTATACAAGCAAGGGAGTGCGTTGCAACAAAATGCAGCAGATTTTTAACAGTGTATTTTTCAATTTGGAACAATTTTAATCAATTTAAATTGTGTTTTAAATGATAAAATATATTAATTTCATTTTGTTATAAGTACATATAAACATATATGACAAAATTACACTTAAAGTAAAGTAAAAATGCAAAACTAAAATTACTTAAACTAAACTTGTTTAAATAAATTGAACATAGAAAGTTTTTTCTTTAAAAAGTATTCGAAGCGTAAAAGCGTATTTTTCAAAATTTCGTTTTTTCGCAAACCGGAGATAAGTCGCCAAATAAACGAAATTTTTATTATTTTTTTACAGACGTTATAAGGAGGTTCCGCCGAAATTTTTTTTATAAACATATATAACTATATGAGAAGAACATTCTGTAATTTTTTCAGATTTTTCTGAGTATGCCCGTACGGAGACCTTCCTTGTAAGTCTAGATACACCACTGCTTTCTATAATCTACAATTTTTGAATTATTCATACAAATACATTAGTACAGTAGACTCCCTCACAGGGCCGTAGCTAGAAGTGTACGATAGGGGGGGGGGGGGGCTCAGGGGGATGTAGGGGAGGCTCAAGGGAATGTAGGGGGGGGCTCATATTTTTTTGTTCTCTCTCTAATGCAGAAAGATAAATTAGTGCATATTCACATTGTAGGTACTATGTTTCTCATTAAACTGTTGTAATAACTTCATTTTATGCTAAGAAAAGTATATGATGATGGAAATTTTGAATGTATAACTGGTGCAAAATTAAACATCCTGTTAGCTTCATATGTACCAATAGGATGAGGGAGTGTTGAGACGCGTATTTTAGATACAATTTAGTAACACTGCATAACTGTGAAAGGGTCTCAAAACTAAATTAGATTTTTCAACAGAATTTCATTTGAATTTTCGGAACATTTAGTGACCTTGGATCTTTTTCCAAGGGGGGCTCAAAATATTTTAGGGGGGGCTGAGCCTCCCATAGCGCCCCCTTAGCTACGGCCCTGCTCCCTCAAACCCGCAACTCTCTAAAATCCACACATAATTTACGGATGTAAACAATGAAACATTCAGTTCAGATATAGGGACAGAATTTGACCTTTTTTTAGTTTTATGTCAATTCCATATTATATTTTAATTTGCAGTTTTTGTTAACATTACTGAATTTATGACTTTTTACAAGGAAGAATAAATTTATTTCTGAAAAAATTCAAGATATTGCTGGCATTATTGGTAATCTCACAATATTCTTACCAAATACATTTATGTATATTAATCAAGCTTTTTTGGTTATTAAGTCTGGCTAAACCTGAAATAAAACTTCCGTTATTTTGTGATATTGATATGAATTAGTTGTGTACTGGAGGCAATTTTCATTGAAAAATTTAGCAAAAATACATGTCATCTTTACAATGAATATTTAATTATACATTATGGACTTGACCTTTGCTTTTAATATTTAAATCATTTTAAAAATTATCTAAATTTTTATTATTTTAGTTTATTACTTATTTTAATATTTTATTATATTGTAAATATTCATTATATTTTCCATTGCGTGATTAATTGCATTCAAATTACTGTTAGGTAGATTTCGTAAGAAATATTACCTATTGCAATCGCACCAGTTTATATATATACAGGGTGATTCATAAAAGATGGCAGAACTTTAAGGGGTTATAGTACACTTAAAGACAAATAATATTAAATAGGAGACTAAGGGTCCCAGACGTATTCCCAAGGAGATAGGGGGCATTAAAGTTTAGGGTCCGAAATTTCAAATGATTATAAAAAATGGAAAAATTGGTCGATTCGTTTCCGGTTTTTGCAAAAAATTTTCTTTATGCCAGTATTTTCTTGAAATAAAATTTTAAAGCTCAATTTCAAAAAATGCCGATAGGGGGCGCTTTAGACTTTGGAGTAACAAACAACTATTTTTTAACGTTATTTTTTGTATTTCTTTAAATGATTTCGAAAGCTTAGACTTAAACTTAAATTTTGATCTAAAAATCTGAGTCCTAACGAGTAGTTAAGTAGCGTAAACTGAAATTTGAAATTTGAAACCCTTCTTCCCCCAGAACAAAAATCAGTTATTCCCGATCTTTGTGTCGTAAATTAGGCTCTAACTACTGCCGCGTTTTGCTAAAATTATTCTTTATGTCAGTATTTTCTTGAAAATAAATTTTAAAGAAAATTTTCAAAAAATTCCGATAGAGGGCGCTTTAGACTTTGGAGTAACGAACAACTATTTTATACCGTTATTTTTTGTGTCTCATTAAATGCTTTCTAAAGCTTAGACTTAAACTTAAATTTTCAGCTCAAAATCTGAATCGCTGAGCGTGGTTCAGTAGCGAGGGGAGGGGGTTCAAATTTCACCTTCTGAACATAGTTCAGTTTGCACTACTTAACCATGCCCAACGATTCTGTGCTGTGATACGAGGCAAAAATACAACTTTCGTCAAGGACTGCATAGTCGGAATTCACTCATAAAGGCACTGGCACAGTTGGAAACGTCGCTCATGTAAACGTTAAAGCTCCATTCCTGACGCTAGTCACCGGGTGAAGAAGGAGACAGAAAGTATGCAAATGTCAAATGGGGAAGAAGAAGAACACGTATGCAAAATTTCGACACGATTCAGGCATAAAAACCACTGAACGGTGAGTCAAGTGTAAGTCGCTGTAGTAATGAATCGGAAGATGGTGCCCTTCACGAATAAGGAAAAGGCTGAGATGCATTTAATTTACGGAGCGGCAGATGGAAATGGTGCAGAGGCACAACGAATGTACGGAGAGCGATTTCCCAACAGGCGGTTGCCTAACCGCAAAACTTTCGAGCGCTTGCACAGACAGTTGTGTGAGACGGGATCATTTCTCGCTTCCCGGTCGAATGCAGGTCGTGCAAAAAAGGACGAATCAGTAGTTGTTGCAGAAGCCATTCTGGATGTAGTAGCGGCGCAGCCAAGTACAAGTACACGAACAGTGGCTAGGCAGGTGGATACCTCACAGTCCATGACTTGGAGGGTACTGAAGGATGAACATTTGCTCCCGTTTCATGTGCAACGAGTCCAGAAACTGTCTCCAGGGGATTATCCAAATCGTATTGAATTCGCCCGCTGGTTTCTGCAGCAGAACTCGCTAAATCCACATTTTGGACGAACTGTGCTTTTCACCGATGAATGTACTTTCACACGTGAAGGTACATTTAACACACACAATGCACATGTATGGGCGGATGTCAATCCACATGCTATGTATCCATATGCTCATCAGAGACGCTTTTCCATCAATGTTTGGGCAGGAATCCTCGGAGACCACCTAACCGTACCTTCTTCCTGAACGCCTCAACGGTAAAACATACCTCACATTTCTGCAACATGTGCTGCCAGACCTGTTAAACGTTGTTCCTCCACGCATCCGGCGGGTCATGTGGTTCCAGCACGATGGAGCGCCAGCCCATTACGTACGAGACGTCCGCAACTATCTGGACATCACATTTCCGAACAGATGGATTGGTCGAGGTGGTCCTGTTGCTTGGCCTGCTCGCTCGCCAGATCTTTCACCCCTCGATTTCTTTTTTTGGGGACAATTGAAGGCTCTTATGTATGATACACCCATTGAATCCCCCGAGGAACTGGTCGCCAGACTTTCCGCCGCTGTAGGGGAAGTGCTCGAAAAGCCTGATGTTTTCGCGAATGTTCGCCGTTCCATTCTTCGCCGTTGTTCTGCGTGCATAACCTCTGGTGGTCACAATTTTGAACATTTATTGTAATTACATGTTAATAAATATGCTTTGGTAACATAATCCTAATTTGTGTCTTTTTACCTCGTATCACAGCACACAATGTGTGGACATGGTAAACTGAACTGTGCTCAGGAGTAGAAATTTCAAACCCCTCTCCCCAGAAACTTAATCACGTCTAACGATTCAGATTTTGGGCTGAAAATTTAAGTCTAAGCTTTAGAAAGCATTTAATGAGACACAAAAAATAACGGTATAAAATAGTTGTTCGTTACTCCAAAGTCTAAAGCGCCCTCTATCGGAATTTTTTGAAAATTTTCTTTAAAATTTATTTTCAAGAAAATACTGACATAAAGAATAATTTTAGCAAAACGCGGCAGTAGTTACAGCCTAATCTACGACACAAAGATCGGGAATAACTGATTTTTGTTCTGGGGGAGAAGGGTTTCAAATTTCAAATTTCAGTTTACGCTACTTAACTACTCGTTAGGACTCAGATTTTTAGATCAAAATTTAAGTTTAAGTCTAAGCTTTCGAAATCATTTAAAGAAATACAAAAAATAACGTTAAAAAATAGTTGTTTGTTACTCCAAAGTCTAAAGCGCCCCCTATCGGCATTTTTTGAAATTGAACTTTAAAATTTTATTTCAAGAAAATACTGGCATAAAGAAATTTTTTTGCAAAAACCGCAAACGAATCGACCAATTTTTCCATTTTTTATAATCATTTGAAATTTCGGACCCTAAACTTTAATGCCCCCTATCTCCTTGGGAATACGTCTGGGACCCTTAGTCTCCTATTTAATATTATTTGTCTTTAAGTGTACAATAACCCCTTAAAGTTCTGCCCATCTTTTATGAATCACCCTGTATATATCTATCTATCTATATATCTCACTTTTTTATGGACACGATAACTTCTATAATTCTTCGCCAATCTCCACCAAACTGGTACATAAAATCAAAGGGGTTAAAATCTCGGCTAAGTTCGTTAATGGGCAAAATCGGACCAAGGGGGTCGGAATAGGGGGCGTTTTTGTGAAAACCGAAAAAACGCCATAACTTCTTAATTAAAGTAGATATTGAATCGGTTTAAAGTTTATATAACTTCTTAAAAATGGGCCAAAAGTATATGCATGACAGATTTCTGATAAATTTAGAAGTGGGCTCAAGGGGCGAAAAAAACAGGGATTTTGAGAGAAAAAAATTCATAACTTCGTCAATTTTCAAGATATCGAGTCCAACTAAATTTTTTATAAATGTTCTTAAAATTATCTAAAACTTTTGTATTTACAAGTTTTTGATAGGACCAACTTTTACCGACGAAAAAAATTAAAAACGAAAAGAAAAAGGACGCTGAAAAAAGAGAAAAATCCATAACTCCGTCAATTTTTAAGATATCAAATCTGATTAAATTTATTTTACATCTTCTCAAAAATATCTACAACTTTTATATTGACAAGTTTTTCATAGTACCAATTCGTATAGCAAAAAAGAAATTAAATAAAAGTAGGAGTTGGAGAAAAGAAACTTCAAATCCAAACTGCTTATATTCTGACTCATTTGTAAATTCATTTTTGATTTTAAACGCATCCAAATGGTAGATCCTCTTATTTAGAAACTGTATAAATTGACGCATTGGTCAATTTTCTGATAAAGACAGAATATATTTCAAAAAAGACTACCAAAAAAGGTATTTTGAACAGAATTTCTGAAAGTCATCGGGACTGAAAATTGAAGGAAGTATTCAAATAAGAAATTGCGTTTTTTCCTGACTCGTTTTTAAATCCATTTTTGTTTTCAAACGCATCCAATTTACAGATCCTCTTATTTAGGAACTATATAATGTGATGCATTGATCGTTTTTTTGATAAAGACAGAATATATTTTAAAAAAGGCTACCAAAAAGGGTATTTTGAACAGAATTTCCCGAAGTGTTCGTGATTTGAAAATTTAAGGAAGTTTTCAAATAGCAATTTGCGTTTTTTATGACTCGTTTTAAAATCCATTTTCGCTCTCAAACGCATCCAATTTACAGATCCTCTTATTTAGGAACTATATACTGTGACGCATTGGCCAGTTTTTTGATAAAGATTGAATATATTTTTAAAAATGCTGTGAAAGTGAGTATTTCGCACAAAATTTTCCAAAGCAATTAAGTTTAAAGAATTAAGGATGTATTTAAACAACAAACCGGTTATTTTATGACTCATTTTTAAATTCAATTTTTTTCTCAAATGCATTCAACTGACAGTTTTTTGTTATTTAGGAACTGTATAATGTACTCAAATACTGTATAATGTACTGTTTTGGTCGATTTTTTAATAAATTCAGAATCTATTTCGAAATATGTTGTCAAAATGGGCATTTGGGTTGAATTTTTCTTAAGATGATTCTGATAAAATCAGTTTTTGCAGAAAAATGAAATTAAAAATTTTTCATAAACGGCCAAATGAAGTTATTAAACTGGGTTTATCTCTAATCATATAAATTTTTTTGTTGAAATGAGCACTCTTCGAAATCTACCTCCGCCTATAGGCCCAGCCGACAGGGATTTTTAAAAAATGCAAACAAACAATGTCTAGAAATCCGCAAAATTCTAAAATCCGCACAAACACTGGTACCAAGCTGTGCGGATTTGAGGAGTTTACTGTATTAGAATTATTAAAACAAATATTTTCTCTTTAAAATATTCACTATAGCTATACCATCATAAAGTTCAATTGAGAGCGACGGGATGAGACACGTGCATTGCGTTCAGTGACAGGATATCAAATACGCTGTGTCACGTAAACAGTCAATCAGTTTATTAAAAAAACTGCCAGTAATAAAACTTACAAACATAAAAAATTATGACAAATACTTATTAGAATCTTCGAAAAAAAAAAAAAAAAAAAACATTGTATATATTCCTACTGCAATAGAAAATTAGAAAAAAAAGACTTTTTTTCATAAAAACAAATTGTTCTTAAAAAAAAAAAAAAAAAAAAAAAAAAAAGTATAAAGCAGTTAGTTATTTAGCTTCGAAATTCTCTTCCGTAATATTAAACGGTTGGGCCATATTTTAAAAATATTTTGAATTTTGCGATTGTTAATCATATCATTTGCAAACAAAATCACATGGTAAACTTATCATAATTAAAAAAATAATAATAAAATTTAAAATCTATTAAAAAATGGGGTTTTATTTTAAAATCATTATAATATTGAAAATATTATTTGTAGGATTTCATTTTTTTCTTACATTTAAGAAAACAGAAATATCTAAATTTTTATTTTGTTTCAGCATTTTTAAAACTATTAATTAAAAAAAAAATATCTAAAGTAAAAATTTGAAAAAAAAAAAAAAAAAAAAAAAAAACTGTTGTAACTTTTAATTAAAAAAAAATCATAATTTCAAAAGTAAACATTTTTTCCTAATTTTCTGAATCATAATTAAAGTAAAAAAAACAATAAATAAAGACATGTTCCAAGTTGATTCAAGTTTGAGTTTTTATTTTTAACGGTTCTTGAGTTATAACAATTTAAAAAGGAGAAATGAAAAAAAAAACTATCAGGAAGTAAAAAGTATTTTTATAAGAAATCATTTCCATAAACAACCGTGCTTGAAAGCTGGATTTTGAAAACAAACCAAAACGAAAAAAATAATATTTCCTGTTTTCACTTAGAAACATGTTTTAAACATCATTTTAAGCAGAGAAAAACAAATAAATTTTTAATGCTGTATATATTTATTTTTAATTTGAAGATTTTTGTATCTCAGACCTCTTCCCTTAACAGACACAATTTTAGCATAACTTTAAATTAATTATAAAAAACAGGAAAATTTTTGTCTTTCCATAAAATTATATAAATTTTAATTTTTTCTTTTTTTATTATGAAATATTGATTATGTGGCTCGGCAGCACACAAAAGATCGTCGGGCCACAGGTTGAGTATGGCTGCTTAAAAGATTTGAATTCTAAAATCTGCAAATAATTTGTGATTCAGTTGAAGATCAGGTGCTTAAAAAATAACTGTCTAAAGGAAAAACTTGAATTACGTCGGATTTTGAAAACAAAGTCAGTTTTTGATGGTGGTAGTCAGGGGGAGGGGAGGAGAGGTTAGACAAAATGTGATTTTGCGTGGATGAAATATCTGCCCAGAACTAACCCTGTTCACTTGGCCATGAAATTATCTGCAACGATTCCTCACATTTATACTAGACATCACCAGAATATTGTCTACAATTTGCATAATAAATCAATCAGCCATCTTTATAGACATAAACGTTGCAAAAATGTTACTTCAGATGTGATAAAAAATAAAATAAGATGCCAGTTCAAAACAACTTTCAGAGTGTATGAGACATGCAAGGAATATTAGAAAAACATCTTCAACAAATGGATTTGTTTGTCTGACACAAAGAAGACATCAAACTTTCGTCAACAGGAAGACAATTGACAAAATTTGTTTCATCATACGAAATTCAACAGAATAAATGCATGAATAATAATAACCAAAAATTTATTCAACATGGTCCAAAATATTTTTGGTAATTGAAAAAAATGGATTCTTGATTTAGATACTTTCATCCCTTACCCATAGGATATGGTTTCTCCCAGCACAATAGAAAAAAAAAAAAAAAAAAAAAAAAAAAAAGGAAAAAAAAAATGTAAGAAAAGAAGAAACCAACAGAAAACAAAGTACCGTAAAATGGGGTGAATAAGAACGAAACTTCCCGGTCATACAAATAAATTCATTATAAATATATGTGATATTTTTAGTTGCCAATGTTTTATAAGAAGGTTATAACATTAAGGGTTGGGAAATTCAGTTTTGACATGTTGGTACCACTACTGGGGTATATAAAAAAACTTCAAGAGGATCCCCAAAAACCTCATTTTTTCAACGTCTTCAAAACTTTGTGTGTAACTACAGTATTTTTCGTATTCTAAACCTAAGAGAGTGGATTTTTAATTAATGATAGACCTGTAAACGATATGCTGTATTAAATTCTACTTATTTCTAAACTACATAATGAAAAAATGAAAAATGGCTTACAACATCAGACATTTAAGATTTACGGGGTGAATCGGAACACGTTTTCTCCCATGGTTTATTTTTATATACAGTAATAGTTTCATGCAATATATGAAAAAATATGTACGAATATG
This sequence comes from Maratus speculifer, assembly GCA_964019185.1. Taxonomy (NCBI): domain Eukaryota; kingdom Metazoa; phylum Arthropoda; class Arachnida; order Araneae; family Salticidae; genus Maratus; species Maratus speculifer. Next base: position 136,129,665 of record OZ025291.1, read on the forward strand.
TATTGTAACAATATTTTGTTTGCTCTAATTACTTGAAGAGTTTAAAGGTGCCAAGAAATTATTTGGATAAACAACAAAGTCTATGCCTAATCCAATGGACATGGAACACACAATAAAAGAATTTAAAAATAGCCAATTACTAAGAAAAATTGCGCAGAATTATTCTCTGACATCCACAACATTACACAAATACCTCAAAATGAAAAACCAATTAAAAAAGTGAGGGATGCAAACAATACTAAGGACTAAGGATGAGGACGTATTAGTAGATCGTATTAATACATACAGCGATTGGGGTCACTCAATATATTCACTTCCCCAATGACTACTAGTAAAGAATAACACATCACAAGGCTGAATTTGTATTAAATTCTACTTCTGCAATTCGAATATAATTTCTTAAAATAAATTTTAATTTTTCTTGATTTCAAAATTGTTTTCTAATATTTAAAAAGGCATATCTTTACTTGTATATAAAATAAAGGCTTGGTTTCACAATAACTACGTGTTCCTATTCCTCCCTTATCATTATTACATGTTTTTATTAACTCTATTAAAGTTTGAATCCGAATAAGTAAAGATTATAACATTTGTTCCGATTCACCCCTATCTGCAGGGTGAATCGGAACACCATTAAAAAAGTAAATAATATATATATAAACAGTAAAATTGTTTCGTTTTTGCTTAAAAAGTAAAGAACAAAACAAGACCGAAATTTCTAGTAGAAAAATAAAAAAACTAAAAAATCAGTTGTTGCTTTTTTTAACGTTAAAGTTGAAAATTGTTCCGATTCACCCCATTTTACGGTAGGCACTCAAAATTAAAATATATTAACTATGTAAGAGAATGAGATTCAAAGTATAGTTATATAAAATATAAAATGAAAGGTAAACCTTTCATTTTAGATATTTCATTAATATTAAAAATATTACTTTTTGGAAAAATAAGTTAATTTTTAATAACAAAGTTAAGGTTCAGAAAGCCTTTACAAATAGTAATGGATTTTACAACTTTATAAGTAGAGGGATGGTTTTTTCATTGATTATGCCATTCTTATAATATATATATATGAACAAATTCTTTATTTTTTAAATAAAAATGCATTATTTTATGACTCTATTGTGCAGCAAAAATAAACGAATTCGTAATTATATATACTAGCATCTAGCATGTATATCTCAATGCTGATTTTAAATAAACTGATGTTCTAAAAATGTCTATGGGTATGTCGAAATTCTTGAATGAATTTTTTTAATCTTTTGCATTCTCCCAATCTAAGTTAAGAAACTTATTGCAGCATCACTACTAAAAGGTTTTTGTTTTGTTATGCTATATTTTAATGCAATTTTTAATACAGTATTTATTGCAATATTACTTACCTTAATAAAATTGCCGCCGCTAAATGATCCATACTATGTAATACTTATTTCAGAAGTCTAAACAAGTAAGAAAAATCACGCGTTAAACATAGATTATAAAACGGTTTCCAACGTTTCTTGAAATCGTTAACAAAACCTTGTTATTTAATTAAATAACGAGCTGTTTATAGCCAAATATACATATTACAACACTTTTGAGCAGCACTGTGTTCGATCTGCAGGTTGATGTACATATATATCTATTAAAAGACACTTTTCAAAAGTAAAAAAAAAAGCCCCTCCCCCAAAAAAAGATGAAAGTTGTGTTTAAAAAATTGTCTGATATCAAATTTCCAAGCTTATCTTATGGTATTTATTTAACATTTTCCATTAAAAAAATTACTATTTGTAAGTCAATGCATTTGCATATGTTGATAAAAATCCTTTTCTCTTGTACTAAAAACATCGTAAACGTGTTTTGAAAATTCAAATGTTTTAAAGTTATGCATGATGGGCTTGGCGGCCATCTTTCCATATTGTACACTAATTTCTATGTACCCAAATCCGTAATTAAAATTTAAAAGTAAGAATTGTTACTTAACTCTTTACGACGCAGTGGTATCATTGATATACCACTTAATTTTAATTCCCAAACGCCGCATTGGCACCGAAATTTTGTTTTAAAAAAAATTACTGTATACTGAATGCGGAAAATATGGCGCTGTTTTCTTATTTACAAATAAAGTTGTTTTCAAATTCAGGTGTCAGTCATTAATTTCAACATTTAAGCAATGAATTTGCCATGCGCCGCAAAGGGTTAAGCAGACATTTCCGTGCTAAAATTCTGGTGTTCAAAATTAAAAGTTTTGTTTAATTGAAGGGAGTTTATAAATAGATCACTGAGTGGTAACGTGTTAAATATGTCTGTCTATAGTTAAAATCAGAAGTTCTAAATTGTACTTAATGCAAACTTATTATGCTTTCCTTTACAAACTTAGTGCTTAGAAATTTGTGTAAAATATGGAAAGATGGCCGCCAAGCCCGTCATGCATAATTTTAAAACATTTGATTTTTCAAAACACGTTTACGATGTATTTAGTACAAGAGAAAAGGATTTCTATCAACATATGCAAAGGCATTGACTTACAAATAGAAATTTTTTAATGAAAAATGTTAAATAAATACCATAATACAAGCTTGGAAATTTGATATCAGACCATTTTTCCATTCACCAATTGGAATGAGTTCTCGTAGAACCTCTGTAAGTAGGAAGTAAGAAATATATGTGCACATTATATTTGTATATCATTTATTTCTTAGAGTAATTTATCATTTAAAAGAGCAAGAATCAGCTTCTTTTCTTAAAGTATCGTGCTTTTTTAATTTATACGGTGTTTAATTTTGATAAAGAATGAAAATTTTGTAAAAAACTGATTGAATTGAAATAAAATATAGATCTATAGTTTGTATTTTACTTAGATATTATACGAAAATCTAGTTTAGCAAGCAAACGAATAATAAATTGAAATTTCCCTTTCAAGAATTTGTGCCAATACACGGACACTTACTTGAATACATCTGTGCAGACCTGTATTTTATCTGCTACCTTTACATTCACACTACTATTTAGTTTAAATTTAATTCAGACTAAAATACTCTTAAAACTAGTAAAATCACACTTCCAGAAATTATCATCCATTGACGGTCATATATCTAATTTTTTGCGTGGTCCTGTAAATCGTTTTATCTGTATTCTGTAAACATCATTTAGTATACTAAATATAATTCAGCATAAAAATGCATAACTAATTTAAAAACGCAAATTCATTTATTCCTCGGAAAATGGAGCCAAAGATATTTTCTGATTTGTTTGTCTGCCCGCGAACGAAAAGCCTGTCATTTACAGTGTACACTACCTGGCCATTGATGATCGTCCACTTGCGATTTTAGACATTTTGTTAAATATCTAGAAAAATACATGAGGAATTATTCTGAAACTCTCAGTCTATAAACATAATAATACAGGTCATAATTTCCGTGAAGATTTTTTCTAGAAACTGTATAGGGGACCGCCAATAAATTAAAAAAGAATGAATATCTTTTGGATAAACCTGTCAAAACTAATATAGCAAAAGCGCTCAAACCTTAGATTTTGATTAATTGGCCTATTTTAATAAACTGTGTTCATTTTTATGTCGATAATATGTATACTCGTAGAAAAATTAAAATTTTTCTAAAAACAGTCTCAATTTTTTCCAAGATTTTTGCTTATAATTTGCAGAGTTCTTAATATAAGACAATATTCTTTTCTGAAAATGTGACAAACAACACTGCACATAATACCCTGTAACTAGAATTAAAAAATAATAAAATTTGTATGAAAAATGAGTAGATTTACTAAATAATTTTTCACTGCGCATGCGTCAACGATATCAAAATTTTATTTGCATATTATGTTAGCTAAATGTATAGAGCAACTTTTGTGAAAGTCTCAAAATCATAGCTTTAAAATTCTGAAAGTAATCATCTATAGAATAAACATAAAATCCGTTGTTCCCAAAATGAAGCAAAAAAAATGAGGGATTTTATCCAAATGTAGTAGTACGTCTCATATTGTGTGTTCTATATTGACACTAGTAAATGAATATATGGATACAGCCCCTCTTGTTTTTGCTTCATTTTGGAATAACGGATTTTCAATTTATTCTTTTGACGATTATTTTCAGACTTTTAAAGCTATGATTTTGAGACTTTTACAACAGCTGTTTTATACATTTAACTAACATAATATGCAAATGAAATTTTGATATCGTTGACGCATGCGCAGTGAAAAATTATTTAGTAAACCTATTCATTTTTCATAGAATTTTTATTATTTTTAAATTCTGGTTACAGGGTATTATGTGCAATGTTGTTTGTCACATTTTCAGAAAATAATATTGCTTTATATTAAGAACTCTGCAAATTATAAACAAAAATCTTGGAAAAATTTGGGACTGTTTTTAGAAAATTTTTAATTTTTCTACGAGTATACATACTATCAACATAAAAATGAACACAGTTTTTTAAAATAAGCCACTTAATCAAAATCTAAAGTTTGAGCGCTTTTGCTACATTAGTTTTGACAGGGTTATCCAAAAGATATTCATTCTTTTTTAATTTATTGACGGTCCCCTATACAGTTTTCGGAAAAAAATCTTCACGGAAATGTATGACCTGTATTATTATGTTTATACACTGAGAGTTTCAGGATAATTCCTCATGTATTTTTCTAGATATTCAACAAAATGTCTAAAATCGCAAGTGGACGATCATCAATGGCCAGGTAGTGTATATAACATATTAAACTCATTTAGTATTTTGCGTGGTCCTGTAAAACGTTTTATCTGTATTCAGTAAACAACTTTTAGTATGCTAAATGTAAATTACCATAAAAGTGCATAACTAATTTAAAAACACAAAATCATTTGTTCCTAGGAAAATAAAGGTACTTTTTGATTTGTTTGTCTGTCCGCGAACGAAACGCCTGTCTTTTACTGTTTAGCTAAAATACCTGTGTAAGTAGGAAGTAAAAAATATATGTGCATCCTAGAGTAATTAATCATTTAAAAGCAGCGAGAATTAACTTTTTTTCTTAAAGTATCATTCTTCTTCAATTTATATGGTATTTAATTTTGATGAAGAATGAAAATTTTGTAAAAAACTGATAGAATCGAAATAAAATATAAATCTATATTTCGTATTTTAATTAAATATAATACGAAAATCTAATTTAACAAGGAAACGAATAATACATCGAAATTTCTCTTCCAGAAATTTGTATACCAATAGACGGACACTTGCTTGAATACATTTGTATAGCCCTGTACTTCTTATGCTACCTTCACATTCACACTACAATTTAGCTTAAATTTAATCAGACTAAAATATTCCTAGAACTAAGTAAAATTACACTTCCGAAAATTATCATCCATTGACGGCCAAATGTTTAATTTTTTGCGTGGTCCTGTAAATCGTTTTATCTGTATTCAGTAAGCAACATTTAGTATGCTAAATGAAATTCAGCATAAAAATGCATAATTAATTGAAAAAGGCGAATTCATTTATTCCTAGAAAATGTAGCCAAAGATATTTTGTCATTTGTTTGTTCGCGAACGAAATGCTTAACTTTTACAGTTTAGCTAAAATTTAACTCAGACTAAAATACTCTTAAAACTAGTAAAATCACACTTCCAGAAATTGTCATTTGTTGACGGCCATGCATCTATTTTTTTGCGTGGTCCTGTAAATCGTTTTATCTGTATTCAGTAAACATCTTTTAGCATGCTAAATTTAATTCAGCATAAAAAATGCATAACTAATTTGAAAACTCGAATTCATTCATTCCTAGAAAAATAAAGCCAAAGATAACTTTTGATTTGTTTGTCTTCCCACAAACAAAATCCTGTTGTTTAATATTGATGATTATAATTGGTTAATATTAGTCTGAAGGCCATCTTTTCGTATTTGACATTAAATTCTAATGTACCCAAATTCGTTGTTAGAACCCAAAATTGTTTCTTATTCAGACATTTAGATAGCAGACACTTCCGTATTTAAATGCTGGTGATGAAATTTAAAAGTTTTGTCCAGTTATAGGTAATCTATATGATATCGTTGGATGGTAACAGGTTAAATATTGGTTAGAAATTTGCATAAAATATGGAAAGATGGCCGTAAATCGATATGATATAAAATACTATTGGTTATAATTGTACAAAACTGGTTCAGTTGCTACAACTGATTCGGTAGATTACCCTCTTTAAATAAACATTTTATGGTAAAATCGTATTTTATCATACAGTGACGTCAAAGTTGTTATCTATGTTGATTCTCTACTCACACACGAAGCGAATATCCGTTTACCATGGTTCTCTTTTTATATAAAAATCACACTCAACTCAATTTTTTTTCAAAAGTTTTGTTTACATTAGGAATGAAACTTTAAATGCTAATAATTTTAAATGACTACATTTTAGAAGATATCTCTTTTTCAAAAATTAATTTTATTTTAAAAATCTTTCTAAAAATGAACTTTTACAATGTTTTATTCGAAAAAATAATTTTGAAGAAAATATCAGATTGGCAAATGAAACTTGAAGTGGCAGCATCTAAAATTATTTGCTCTACTATAAAGTAGCTAGTACACGATTGGCGGGTTTATCTCACTTGGCATAATTTCTTAATAAATTAGTAGTTTTTTTTTTGCTTATTGAGGATAGAAATTTTATTTTTTAAAACTGAATTTACAAAAGCACGTAGCTTGAATAATTACCTCTCCGAAAATGCATTTTATACTTATTTCTGTGTCTTATTTAAGTCTGTACCTTGATTGAAAAAAAATGTTTGACGAAGAAAAAAGTGATCATTTTCAGTATCTCGACGTTTTTCAAAACATCTTGTATCTTTCTTTATAAATATTTTATAAAGATGAGTTTGATTTAAATTAAATCTTTTCTTCATTAGATTCTACTAGTTTTCGTTTTATTTCTCTGTGATAATTGATTTCTAAAAATTCTTCAATTTTAAAATGCCATGTTTGATCGATTTAACATGGAGAAGTTGTCTCGAGTATATTAAGCAGTTAAGTGGTCGTTATGTTTTTGGCGTTTGTTCGTTTGGCGGGCATATTATTTTTTTTCTAGCTTGGCTTGGCAGAACGACCGTCCTGCTTGATACTACACTGGTGTCCAAAAGTTAAGCATAATTGGTAATTAAGTAATTATTTTTAAGTAATGAAAGAAATATGAATCGGAATGTGCTGAAACTCCAGGTGTGTAAACAAAATAGTACGCGTCACATATTTTCGCGAAGAGTTTTCCCCGAAATCGAACAGGGGACCGTCAACAAATTGAAAAAGAACGAAGATCTTTTGGATAACCCTGTCAAAACTAATGTAGCAAAAGCGTTCAAACTGCACATTATGATTAATTGGCTTATTGTAATGTACTGTGTTAATTTTTACAAGGATAGCATGTATACTCGTAGAGAAATTAAGGTTTTTATAAAAACAGTCCTAAATTTTTCCAAGTTTTTTGCTTATAATTTGCAGAGTTCTTATTATAAAATAATGTTCTTTTCTGAAAATATGACAAACATCATTGTACACAATACCCTGTCATCAGAATTTAAAAATAATAAAAATTGTATGAAAAATGAGTATGTTTAGTAAATAATTTTTCATTGCGCATGCGTCAACGATATCAAAATGTCATTTGCATATTGTGTTAGCTAAATGTATAGAGCAACTTCTGTAAAAGTTTCAAAAACATAGCTTGAAAATTCTGAAAATGGGAGCCTATAGAATCAACTCAAAATCCTTTATTCCCTAAATGAAGCAAAAAGATGAGGGGCTATATCCATATTCCATTGTTTAGTGCCTACACAATATTGCACGTACAACTATATTTAGGTAAAACCCCTGATTTTTTTGCTTCCTTTAGGAATAATGGATTTTGAGTTAATTCTATAGGCTCCCATTTTCAGAATTTTCAAGCTATGTTTTTGAAACTTTTACAGAAGTTGCTCTATACATTTAACTAACACAATATGCAAATAACATTTTGATATCGTTGACGCATGCGCAATGAAAAAATATTTACTAAACATACTCATTTTTCATACAATTTTTATTATTTTTAAATTCTGATGACAGGGTATTGTGTACAATGATGTTTGTCATATTTTCAGAAAAGAACATTATTTTATAATAAGAACTCTGCAAATTATAAGCAAAAAACTTGGAAAAATTTAGGACTGTTTTTATAAAAACCTTAATTTCTCTACGAGTATGCATGCTATCCTTGTAAAAATTAATACAGTACATTACAATAAGCCAATTAATCATAATGTGCAGTTTGAACGCTTTTGCTACATTAGTTTTGACAGGGTTATCCAAAAGATCTTCGTTCTTTTTCAATTTGTTGACGGTCCCCTGCTCGATTTCGGGGAAAACTCTTCGCGAAAATATGTGACGCTTACTATTTTGCTTACACACCTGAAGTTTCAGCACATTCCGATTCATATTTCTTTCATTACTTAAAAATAATTACTTAATTACCAATTATGCTTAACTTTTGGACACCAGTGTATATAATAGGAAATCATAATTTAGCAAGAAAACGCATAACAGGTTAAAATTTCTCTTTCATAAATTTATACGGTATAATCATACTTGAATACTTCTCTTCAGCCCTGTAGTTTACCTAGTACCTTTATTACACTCTAGTATTTAGTTAAAATTCAGTTCAAACTAAAACACTCTTAAAACTATTGAAATCATATTTTCAGATATTATTATACATAGGCGACCATCATTTTTTTGTGTGACTCTATATATCATTTTATCTATATCCTACAGACATTTCTTTGTAATCGGAATGCAGTTCAATGTAAAAAGGCATAACTCATTTAAAAACGATCTTAAAGTAACTTACACTCATACTCAATAACCTTTATGAACTCTTTTGTGTACTTCAGACAGAATATACTATTCGAAATCTTTTGTATGTCCCTGTAAATACTATGCATTTCGTATTATGCATGAAATAACTTATATTAAGTCTCAGCGATGTATATAAATTTCAATATACATGATATAGTTTAATGCAATTAAAATATGCCGCGAATTAGTTTCTCCTATATCATTATGTAATGCGATTCTTTTGTGTGGCCTTGTAAATATTAACAACTATTCTTTGAACCGCATATTCCAAAGAATGCATATTTTAGTGAACTTCGTAAATGCATATCAATTTGAACGTTTGTACAGGTGTAACAACTTTAAAATTAATTTAAAATGCTATTTTCCCATTAGCCGTAATGTAACGGAATACTTTTGATCTTCCTGTAAATAAACTAAACATTCTTAAAGCTTCATTTATAATAGGGTTCGTGCTTGAGTAAACGTAAATAACTTCCAAGCGATCCGAGTATATTTACGAGAGTTAGAGCGTGGTCAGATGGATAGGTGGACAGACAAATCGAGTTCATAAACACTTTTCAACTTTGTTGGAAAGTATTAATAATATATTTTAAAAATATGTTGGTTAAATTGAATTGTATAATTTTTAATTGATTTTATGTATTTTGGGTGAAATTTCCTTTCTTCGAATAGCCAATGATTAAAAAGCTAGTAAAGTTTTATTCGGGTGTAATCAATAGATTGACAGAGGGGGGGGGGGGGGCAAATAAATGCGAATTCTTCGGATGGATGCACGAAGAAACAACAGTAAATCATTATTACATTTGACGTGAGGATACTTTTAGGTAGTTTTGTATGAAATACTACTCATTGCGGTCCCTCCTATGTTGGAATTTCTAAAACATTTTTGCAGATCTACACCGATGATGATCCCTCCTAGACCTCAAAACTACCACCAGTAAACAAGTTTATTATCTATCTATCTATATCACTTTTTTATGGACACGATAACTTTTTAAATTTTGCTCAAATCCCTTCCTAACTAATACATAAAATCAACGGGTATAAAATCTCGGTCAAATTCATTAATGGTCAAAATCCGGCTGGAAATAGGGAGGGTTTTTGTGAAAATCGAAGAAAGTCTCATAACTTCTTACTTAAAATAGAATCGAATCAGTTTAAAATTTATGACACTTCTTAAAAATGAGCCAAAAGTTTATGCATGACAGATTTTTAATAAAGTTAAAAATGGACTCAAGGAAAAAAAATAAATATAAAATAGGGTTTTTGAAAGAAAAAAAAATCATAACTTCGTCAATTCTCAAGATATAAAATGCAATTAATTTTTCTTTATAAATGTTCTTAATTTTATCTAAAACATCTGTATTTACAAGTTTTTGATAAGACGAACTTTTACCGGGGAAAAAAAAATTAAAAAAGAAAACAAAAAGGAGTAGAAAAAGAAAAATTTCCATAACTTCGACAATTCTTAAGATACCAAATCCGATTAAATTTATTTTACATCTTCTCTATAATATTTACAACTTTTATATTGACTAGTTTTTTATAGAGCCAATTCTGTAGCAAAAATAAATTAAACAAAAATAGAAGTTGTAGAAAATATCTTAAATTCAAACAGCTTGTATTTTGATTCATTTTTAAATCCATTTTTGCTCTCAAACTCAGTAGCGGCAGCTACCGCTACACCGAGGGGTCCTGGCTCGAATCCAGGTAAGACATAGATGGTATGTAGTCCCTTTGTAGTGTAATAAATATGTAATAGATATGTGAAATAAAAATTGCGTGTAATGGATCTTTCGAGGCGAAAGCCATAGCTGCTATAGGCCTCAAGGCAATGTCAAAATCAAGGAAGGAATGCTCTCAAACACATCCAAATGGCATATTCTCTTATTTAGGCACTATATAATGTGTCGTATTGGTCAGTTTCTTGATAAAGGCAGAATATATTTGTAAAAAAATGTTGTCAAAGTGAGCACTTTGAACAGAATTTCCCGAAGCGATCGTGATTGAAGAATTGAGGATGTATTCAAATAAAAAATTTCTTATTTTCTGACTCATTTTTAAATTCAATTTTGCTCTCAAATGTATTGAGTAGGCAGTTTCTCTTATTTAGGAACTGTATAATCTACCGTATTGGTCAATTTTTTCATAAAATCAGAATATATTTCAAAAAATGCTGTCGTCAAAGAGGACATTTTGAGCCGAATTTCGCTTAAGATGATTCTGATAAAACCAGCTCTTACAAAAAAATGAAATTAAAAAATGTTCAAATCTCTAATCATATTTTATTTTTTGTTGTTGAAAAGAGAATTAACTTCGAAATCTATCTCCGCATGTAGGCAAAACCAACAGGATTTTTTTTTTTTTTTTTTTTTTTTTTTTTTTTTTTTGTAATTAACAAATAATTTTTTTCTGTAAAATTCTATAAATGGAAAAGAAATTGCGCTAAAATGATTCAATTAACGAATGAAAATGTCTTTTTAGAAAATAATTTTGTATCAATCAAAATTATACTTATTTTTTTTATTTATTTAGGAAACTGGGTGTTAAATGTAATAGGATAACTTAAGGAAAATATTTTTCAAATTTGTAACATTACGATAAAAAGATTTAGGTTTTATACAAATGACTCTTCAAAAATTAATAAATTAATTACGGATTATATCGAAGATCAAAATATTATTAAATAATTTCCCGTCAGGAAATCCCTGTGATACGGGCAGTATTTCCTCTCATAACTCATGACTCGAAGGTTACTCACTTTTTTATTTCCTTCCTCGAATTTAAATCTAACTACTGGCTGATTGGGAAATCACTGAAGGCCTCTGAATTATCACATTGCCGAAAAATCCTTGTTTGTTAGATGAAGCTGTTTCACTTTTGAAATTACATTACATTACACTTTACTTGTTACTTATTTTAGAACTGTGATTTAGATTTTAGATTAAAAATAGCTATTTAATAAGGTGATTCTGAAAAATAAATAAATAAATAGGTTTTTTTTTTTTTTTTTTTTCGTATTCAACAGTGCACAGTGATGAAGCATTTCAAATTACTGGGCGAAACCGCGGAAATTACCCTTTTTCTAGCCACAAGTTTGAATAATTGAATTGTATATCAATATCCTTCAGATATGATTAGCTGATCTTAATCGCATAAAATAAAAGCATTGCAGTTTATTTTAGTTCATGTTGTAACAGCTTTGATGTTGAGCATCTTGAAAATTAATTATCATCATTATTCAATCTAAACGATACACGAAAAATTAATCTTCTCTGGCATTTATTTATTTATTTTGTGTTATTTTAAGATAGGCTATGTTTTAGGAAAAATGTATCAATCGGTTTTGATCGTAAGCATTTAAGAATTTGTGAAAAAGATGTATGATAATAAGGAGTTATATGGTTTTTATTTCCTTATATGGCTTTATGAAAAAATTTTGTTAATTGTAAATTAATAAATTAATTTTAAGGCAGTTTTCAGGTGCGTTTGTAAATATGTAAATACGTAGCACCTATTGTTGTCGCTCAGTCCGTCCGTCTGTCTGTCTGTCCGCATATAACAATGCAAAAACTACTCAACCGAATCGTTTGAGATTTAAAATACATATTTATAACATAATTTTGTCGAGTCATTTCAAATTTTATGAAAATCGGATGCATAGATCATTTACAGGGACAATCAAAAGGATTCCGTTACATTACGGTCAACGGGGAAAAAGTTTCAAATGCATTTTAATGATGTTACACTCATTCGAACATAATAGAATTGGCATGAATCTATGAAGCATATACTAAAATATGCATTCTGGACAATCTGTGATGCAAAGAATTTTTATTATAAATTACAGGGCCACACAAAAGTATTCCACTATGCGGGATTATGCTATACGGGAAAACATTGTTTGCGGCGTGTGTTAATTGTATTAAACTATTTCACATTTTATGAATAAGATATACGTTGCTGAGGAGCAATAAAAATTAATTCTTGTATATTTACAGAAACACAAAGATTTCGACTACTATACTGTATCCGAAGTACGCTCTACTATATGACCAAGATCTGAATATTTTTAAAACTTCGTTATCGTACGAACTACGAACGCACCTCATTTGCTACGTTTCACGTGCAATTTCCAACTTGTTTGTTAGTCGGGTACTAAAGAAAATTATCTTTAATTTTATATTGTTTTTACAATCTGATTAATTTTAATTACTACTTTCTTTCGTTCTTCTTCTTCTTCTTTTTTTTTCTTTGTCTTGCTATTTTGAGAAAATTGTATATGTAAAATCATATGATTTTAAAAATCCTGATTACCGAAATTCTGTTTCGGTCTTAGAAAGCTATTTCGATCGATCATGATTTATGAGTTTACTTGCATTAAATCAAGTTTTGCTTCTGTTTTTTTTTTTTTTTTTTTTTTCTCCCACTACGGGACTCTGACTCCTACGAGCTACTTTCATCAGCCCCCATTATCGCACCACAAACTCTAAAATCACGCTAATTTGATTGGCTTTTAAAAGATTGTAAAACATTAATCTATATATCTCTATCTAAAAGGTTTTCATTCTAAAAGGTTTGTCATCTATTAAAAGGTTTTCATTAATTTCCCTTTGATTGAGAAATTTTAAAGTCTAATCAGCTGCTGTTAAACATCTACTGGTTATTTACATTTTAGATTAAAATCAGTTGAACAGTTAAATACACAGAGTCGTTGTCTCCTGGTATTTTTTTGATTCGCGGTATAAGAAATAGTTTTCAGTAAGGCATTTTAAATGCATTGTCTAAATGTAATGTAATTTTCACTAAATTTTTCTTTCTGTTTTTACTATTCCCGTGAAAATACTTTTGTTGCTTCAAAGGAAATATTATTTGTGTCGTCTTAGAATTCACAACAATTGTTAAAGAGATCATATCAAAATACAATGTAAATGTCTCATCTTTTATTTTTTTCTTTACTGCTTTGCAATATTATTTGGTCATTTTAAATATGACGTAATTTTTTTACTTGCTGCTTTTAACGCATTTTAATGAATTTATTTAGCATTTGCAATTTTTTCCCCTTTTGATATTTTGAAGATATTTTTATTTCTACTTAAAAGGAAATATCTTTTATTTCCGCATTAATTGTTTCCATTTACGGAGGTTCACACATTTGAATGAATTCATTCTTTTAGTATTTTCTTAATCTTTTAACATTCACGCGTAAATATAGTTTTATGACGTAATTTTCAAAATTTCCCGATTTCAGCTCGTTATTTTTTAATTCTCATAAAAAAAAAATCCGTTTGGTATAGTCACGTGTATTTATTTATTTTTATTTATTTTTTTTTTTTTTATTTGAAGGAAATATTATTCTTTGATCATTTGGCAACGGTTTAAAATAATAACGTTTTCTAAAATATGTAAAAAATATGTTGTAAAAATGTGTCTGCGCACCGGAAACTTCCAAAACTTATAAAATGACATAAAAAAATTTAAATTTCTATGTATAGTTTTTGCTTCTATAAAACTTTTTAAATGGACCAATTTCGATCAGATTTACCATTAAATATTACCTCTTAAAATAATTCTTAGATTTGAAAACTGCCTGCATCAGCATATTTATTAAACATTACTCAATACCACAAATTTTAATGTTTTTGTCTACTGTAGTTTTTATAATGCTAGCGAAGAAATACCCTAGGTCACAAAAAATTCATTGTCAAAGGTGGTGACAGTGTAAGCTACTTTTTTATAGAATAGAGAGATACCTCTAGCATTGATTTTTTATAGTCAGTTATTATATGGACAGTGTCACATACAGGCACAATCCTTATATAATATAAAAAAATCTTTTTTTTTAATGAAATATTTTATCTTGTCGTAACATTGTAAATTTATTTCACTTGGATAAGAATTTCGTATGCCGCTTTTTATTATCACAAACAGAAACGTCATTGCAGCTTGGATAGGGCATTGTTCTTTCGTTGGATTTATATCCAGATTAACTGTTTATTTGACAGGAATTATTTTTTATAACTGATAAGTATTATCAAAAGGGTATGTTTATTGCTACAGATGGACACACAAACCGAATTCAAAAGCATTTTTCAATTTCGTTGGAAAGTAATTTGTATTATTTATGAATTAATTGATCATGTTTAAATATTAAAGATATTTAGCACTATTCAAATACATTATTAGAAATATATATTAAGTGTTTAAGTATAAATCAAGAATAAATACAAAATATAGTAGCTTAAAGTTAATTTTCAAACCTAGTTATCAGACAATTCTACCCAATTTCCAACCTGATTCACAATTCCCTTATTCCGATTACATATTTTCGGATACAAGTACAAAAAATACTCTACTCTATATTGATATAAAATTTTAAAAATGCTTTACTGTAAAACTAACACATTGACGAAATTCACAATAAAAATGTAAGCAATTTAATTTTTATGCATTTTAGCATGCAATTGTCTGATATTTTATGTTTAGCATTTTTACCTAATTAGATTCATTCCAGTTTTCTGCATATTTTAAAGGAAATATTTTCTCAGTAACCACATCGGTTGTTCCAGGAATTCTTTGATGCCTAACTAATAATGTAGAGGAACTCGAGCAGAAAATTATTTTGTGCAATAAATATCTTTTTTTGAAATGTATTTCATTCATTAAAATGCTTAAAAGATACAACTCTAAGCAACGAAGCAAAGAAATTTTCTTGCGATTGTAAAAAATTACTCGGAACACAGTAACCCCATGAAATACTAAACGATAGCTATTATCCACGAACCATGAATTTGAATTCATTTGGCAATGATCGACGCAGTTGAAGGTAAGATATAACATCGGAATGACGTTAAATTCTATCATTATGAATGAAATTACATTTTTCGATGTCGTTTTCACGTCTAGGAATCTTAGAAAAATTGTTTTTGTGCTTCCAACACGCGAAAGCTCGCGTAATGCGTGTGTCCACCAATTTTTTAGAAGACGGGACTTACGCAGTTCAACAATTATGACGTCAAAAAAGACAACAAGCTTCTACGAATATTTTGGCTTAAAATACCAAATAATAGTTTATAATATTTGTGATCAAGGACAAATTTTAAAAATGAGATCACGGAAAAATCGCATCTCCTTTCAAAGACAAAAGAATGACAAGATTTTATGTATGAGAAAAAATTCTCAGATAACAACCAAACAAACAAAAAAAATGTCTTTTTTTTTTTTTTTTTTTTTTTTTTTTTTTTTTTGAAAGTAATACATGTTATTTACATCCATTATTGATTCTATATTTTAATAATATTCATCTTTATTGGGTAGACGCTAGAATAAAAGTGATCATGCAGGATGACACAATAAAAACAGCACAATCCTTGATCTTTCTAGAATCCCTACTATATTTACTTATCTAATCAGGAAGGCCTTAATAGCGTCGGTATTTACATATATATATATTACAAATTTAATTTTTTTTTTTTTTCGCCAAAACTAACCTTTATACTATCTTAATTTTCTTATAATAATATTCCGTACTTACTTCAAATTATTAAATTAAAATCTTATTTCTAGATCTAATCTGTTAATCTGTGTGCAGACGATATAAATTCTTAATTTGCCTTAAAAAACATTATTCCAGTATGTGTAAATTTAAAAAGATGGCTCTAAATTAAAAATATTCTTAATTAAAACTTTATTTCTTAATATTCCAAATAAAACTGATTTCTTCTATGTTTTTATCAACCCTTTTTAAGAAATTCTTATTAAATTTATTCCAAAACCATACCTTTCAAAAAATATCATTATTTTATTTTATCTATTTATTTATTTTTCCGCCGTCAACGATAATGTGCATATTAATAAATTCATTTCTTTTCTTTTTCTCTTAAAATTAATCATGTATAAAAATCGTCTGCCTAAGATATTTAAAATTCGGAGACGGCGTTCAGAGACGTAAACCTGGGTAACGTAGGGTTTCCCGAGTAGAACCCGAACCGTTCAGAGACCGCCGTCACGTGACTTTTTCTATCGTTCAGAGCCGTGAATTACCGAGATTTCGGGTAACCCACATTACCTGCAGAATTTTGTTGGGTAAAGTGATCACGTGGTTGGGAAATCTGATTTGTTTATCATTTGATAGCGTAACTGCGACTGTATATTGGAATATCTCTGTTTTGATTAGTTTTTTTGCACAGTATTTTCTTTTTTTCATATTAAGGAAATGATAATATAGACATTTTTTATCTAAGTTTACATTTCTTACAAGTTAGAACAATAATTTTGTTTATTCATGCTAAAAAAATAATAATAAAGATATTTCTAGTCTGAATTTTATTTTAGATAAGTTAGAAGATAAATGTTAATTTTTCATATGACAAATTAGTTAAGACTAAAAGCAAAAAAAAAAAAAAAAATATATATATATATATTTACTTCGGCAAAATATGTTTAACATAAGCAAAAACTAAAGGTAGAGAATAGGAATAATTCTTTATATCAGTAATTACAATTGTGTGTTCCATTTATTTGAAATTTTGTTTGTCCATATTTTTCTAATTGCTAAACATTTAGCACAGCTCATAATGATTTTAACACATAAACTTATTAATAAAGTATACATTTTGATTACAAAAACACACAAAGAAAATATGCATATTATAGGAAAAAAGAAGTTACTGAAGTAATTTCCAGTGGAGATATTTAAAAAATATGATTGCATTATGAATCTGTAGGTTTGACTCTAGCAAAGGAATTTGATATCTTATTGACCAGCACTCTTAAATATTTATGTTTTGATTCTTTAGCCAGAATAACAGTTTGGTTCTTCAGAATGAAAAATATAATTTTTATCTAATGTTTTTATGAGCAAATACTGTAATATAAAGTTATTTTTCAAATTTGTTTTAGAATATCAGATAATATTATTCACTCATTTTAACCCATAAAGGAGTCCATCAAATAAAAAATGCTTTAAAACTATCCTCTTATGAAATAACAATTCAAAGCATAGGAGTTTTTTTTAGTGTATAAAATTATTTTTTAAAAAGATCTTGTTTAACAACATGAAAGTATGTGTGTTAAATACTATATAAAATTTTTAATATTTTAAAACTCTGAAATTTAAAGAACCTGTGTGCTGAATATTTGGTATTTGGCCAAAATCGCTGTTAAAATATTGTAATTCACATTATTACTTTATTTATTAAAAAAAAATTAAATTCTTGTATCAAATTTATTTTTAATTACTTGTAACAGTTAAATTACTAATGCATTTCGGTACTTTTCCCTCCCATAGGGACTTGGCATTATATTAATAGTTAGTTATATAAGGTTTAATGGCACAAAATCCCTTGAGGGACATGCTGCGCCAAAATTATATTAAAAAGCGGGGTACTTACATATTAACGCCACCACAGCAGAAGTTGTGCTAATGCGCCGATAAAGAGAAATTTTATTGTTCGCATGCGAATCCAGTTACCTTTTGGATCCCATGTTGTCTTATTGTTTCCTGATTTTTGATGCCATTTGTTAGTGCTACGAAAATGCGCATTTGCGATTTGCCAAAAAAGAGACAATTTTGAGTCTATGTTAAACTGCATATCAACTCATTTTCCACTGAAATCCGATTGACTATTTTATTTTTAAATAAAGTGTTTTCAATTTTGAAAGTGTTTTAATTTTTAATAAAGTGTTTTATTTTATCCCAATTTTCTCGCACAAATTTTAGGTGTAGATTGGCAGTACTTAAAAACTGTCATATCTGTCGCTGCAGTGGCGTTAATACTTAAGTACCAAAAGCAGGTTTAGAAAGTGATATCTAGTCCTCAAATAAAGTAAACAGCTATGAAAAAAAAACCTGATGAACATTTGTTTATATACATTTTTATACATAGATATATATGATCTTTTATTTATAAAATACTTCTGTTTGTATATAATGAGATAAATAGCTTCTTTATATTAGATTAATTGTATAAATGTTCAAAAAAAAAAAAAAAAAAAAAAAAAAAGACAAAGTTTTATGCAAATTTCTTTTATATGGAAAAAGTGCAAATATGACTTTTTCAAATTTGGTACTGACAGTGAGCTGCAGCCAAGAAGGGACCCCTTGTCCTCTCTCATGCTCAATTAGAAGCATTTGTTAAACACTTTTTCATATTTAAAAACATACTAACCTTTTTTGTTGCTCACCAGAGCATTTTTTAATACTTGTCATTCAAATTTTTTGTTAAAAACTGAAGATTTTTTTATATCTTGAAAAGAAAAATATTTGCTGCCAAAATTTTATTTTTATATTTGAATTAATTATTGCATTGTCAAATAAAATGCATGATGTCTGATAAATAAACCAAGGAGTCGAACAAAAATAATTACAGTGTGCTCACAACTTTATTCAAAGAACTGAAACTAAATGCTTCTCAATAAAAACAATTATGTTAAATTAATTATGAATATATGTTAATTATAAATAAAAACAATGATTTATTTAATTTGAATGAATTATATTACATACATAAAAAATTTATACTTATTTAAACTCGGTGGCAACGAATAAAAAAAAAAATCTACAACAGCAACAATTTTCAACTGGAACTTTAAGACACAAATTCGATTTTCTCGGCAATCGTCAAACATACAAAGATGACAAAAAAATCTATTTTAAGTTTTACCAAAAAGGGTCTACTCTGTTACTACTCTGTTATCCTGTCGACCAAAAAATTATCGCCAAATTCTAAGATTAAATGCTGATAATGGAATATCACATTCA
Organism: Maratus speculifer; assembly: GCA_964019185.1. Classification (NCBI taxonomy): domain Eukaryota; kingdom Metazoa; phylum Arthropoda; class Arachnida; order Araneae; family Salticidae; genus Maratus; species Maratus speculifer. Next base: position 136,149,268 of record OZ025291.1, read on the forward strand.
ATGACATTAAATACGTTAAAGGTATTTAAAATGTCATTGCATGATTTTATTTTGACTTTTTATTTGTATTTTTATTAATATTCTAATAATCATTTTTTTTTTTTTTTTTTAGTTATTTAAAATAAAAATTATGTCAATAAGTATAATTTGGTTATTAGTTTGGCGATATTTATAATTTGATGAAATTGGTCGACGGGATAACAGAGTAGTACCCCAAAAGGATTAAAATAAACCAAAAATGAAGTTAATCCCTCCATGGGATCATTAGCTATCGCTTGTTGAATTTTAGGTCTTCATTTTTTCGTTAAAAGTTAAATAAAAAACTACCGTAAACTACGATAATTTTTTGAATGCTATTATTTTATTCGTCTTGTCAAGTTCTATCTTTTGAAAAAAAAGAAAATCACTGTCATACGTGAACTGTTTGCCACAAATTTCAAAAAGACATTTGCATTTTTCATTTCTTAAACATATTATACCAAATGCTACCGCGCATGCTATGATAGTATGGCCAAGCCAATAGACAGCGCTCATTGCATCCCTAGTATTTAAAATAAAAAATTTAAATGCATAGAATAGAAATGAGCTTTAAAACATATTACAATGTTTACTATAAATAAATACCCCCAATCATCATGGTATCACTTTAATGTAAAATTCTGGATTGAGCAACCCCCCCCCCCCCCCTAGTTACATCTATGCAGAAAATATGCATACAAAATTTCTTATTCTCACCAAAATCCCTATAGTCGAACATTGTCTGCATTTCTTATTTATAACATTTTCAGACAAAGATAATGTAAAAATATTTACAGGATAAGAAAGAACATTTTATTATTGTTATCCAAAAAAGTATGAGTAGAATAACTTTTGAAATCCCAAATGAACTTAATATCAACATATTAACGTACTGTGAATGAAACACATCCGCTATCACAAATGAGACCTTGCAACATCAGTGAAGAGCTTGAGTGAAGACACCAAGGACTAGCGGGCTACATTTACAGACAGAAAATTAATAAAATATCTGCCTGATAATGTATCCAGCTGTCATAAAAATTTTAACAGATCTTCGATTCCAGAGTTCCTTGACTTCCCAGCAGGCTTCTTAACAACAGGGATAACATTATGTGATTTCATACACTCCATTATAAGTTAATATATTGATACCAAGTTCAATTAGAATTAACAAAAGATATTTTAAATGTACATTTTTAGATAGCAGTTTTAAAAACTTTTTTAATTTTCTGTAAATATTTTTATTTTTTCTGCTGTCTGTGAGGTTTTTTTTTTATTTTTGTTTAAGAGTATAGAAATAAAGTAAACAATATTACTTGGAAATAAAAAATAAACTAAGTAAGCATCAAAACAAACACATTGCAATATAGTTACAGCAACCGACAGTTGTGTTACCATATTCTTGAATTCATGGAAACACACAATCTGCCCATTTTCGCCATGTACACAAAGATATTTAGCAAATTATGCGACTGGCTTTTTTTTTTTTCCGATCATTTTAAATTTATTTTATAATTTACACATCCATAAAATAGAAGTTTCTTGGGAGGGAAATGTCAGCAGAAACGTTTATTTGATATATGCTTTTTTTCGCGAGAGGGCGAGAATTTTATTACAAATTTTATAGATATAAGCACATAATAATTTAAACATACCATATTTTCAACCGAATGATAGCATCTCCACTTCACACTACAATCGCCAGCAAAATCTGCAGCAGACATTTGTGCCACAGTATATATTTAACATAAAAAATAACTTTTTAAACACTTCTCCTTCTAACAAGAGTAATTATTGAGAAAATATTATAATCTTCTCATCTGACGAATAATCTATCTTCACAATCAAAAGCCCAGTTGCCGCCATGTTTGTTGATGTAAATAAAAAAATCCCGTAACTTTTCCCGAAGCCGTTCAGAGAAGTTTTAACCCAACCTTTCCCCGAGAAACCAGTATGACGTCATTCCCCGATTTTCCGAGTTACTCGTGTTTTGGTCTCTGAACGCGCTCGGAGTCAATTATAAATTGGTTAAATAATATTTTTTTTTAAATAAATTTATCGTCTGTTTAAAATAGCCTCGTAACTGGACAAGAATTCTGTTTACATAAAAGAATGATGGTTTGAGGTTACCGAATGTTCCAGAACTTTCTTTTCAGTTTAAAAGGGGGAAGTCTCGAGATGAAAGGAAGATTCTGAAGATTTCTTGGGTTGCTTCTTCGATGAGGACAGCTCGCTGAAATAATGATGGAATTTTTGCAACAAGGAGCTTTTCCTTCCTCATTATCACGAATTTAATAAATGAATTTACAGCAGCCCATGACTAATTACTGGATCTTCTACATTTATTTATTATTTTTGTTTTTTTCCTCGCTTGCCATGACTGCGTGTTTCTGTTTAACCAGTGGAAATAATTCGAGTGCTCCTGAAATCGTCACAACAAATCGAAAAGTCGCACAGGATAGGTAATGCCTGTGCTAGTGCCTGTTTCGGATTTTGAAATGAATCTACTGAAGAAGTAAAATGCTATGTAAATGAATCTAATGAATCTACTGAAACGAAGTGATGACAAAAATATGAATCGCCGAAAATTTTTCCCGCCATGATTGAAAGTGTTATTAAGCAAGAATTGCCATTACCTTTTGATTCCTCGAGTGAATGTAACAGAGGAGATTTTAATGTTAAACAGCTTTCTGTCCGAGTGGTTTGAAAGATTTCTTCTAAATATCTCGTGAATTCCTGAGGCCTGATATTCCACCTTTTTGCTGTTTATGTGTAACTGATGACTCAAGATAATCATGGTCATAATGACAAATTTTTGAAAATTAATAACTTCAAAGTGGTGAATATGCGAAAGGTATTTGATGAGGAATTTAATAAAGAATGGATTTTATTGAAGATTTTTCGGGAACTGTAAGTTTATTTTATTAAATGTTTTGATTATTATTTCTATTCTATTTATGATTGATGGAAAGTATTTATTATTTATTTATTTATTTATTTATTATTTTATTGATGAGAGTAATTTGAAGTTAATTTATTAAATTACTAATTTATTTATTATTCTATTATTTATTGTATGTTATGGATCTGATATAGTAATTTTGAAAAAATATGTAATTGATAGAAATTATTAACTTTGAAATTTATTGCGAATGATTTTACGATCGGGATTTAATAAAGAAAATAGAAGTGCTTCATTTATTCTAATGAGTAAGAATAAAAAAATTATGGAAGATCCTAAGTTCGTACCGTTTGACCCGAGTTCTGGAATGAACATTTTGTCGTGGTTAACTTATTTTGATACAACATGTGAAAAGGAAAAGAAAAATCTAGAATGGAAATTTAATTCTATTGCGCAATATCTGAAAGGGGAAGCGCAAAAAATTTATATCAATGACTGTTTAAATCGTACGGATTATGAACAAATTAAGAAAATTTTGATAGAAAGATTCATTCAATTAGACATCCCGAGTTTTTCTGATTTTTCAAACCTGAAATTAGATAATTTAGACAATTTAGAAACTTATTTTCGTAAGAAAGTGGAAATTGGTAGGAAATTACATCTTAGTGAAAATATACTATTACAAGGTTTAACTGATGGTTTAAAACCAGAATTCAAAAACAGTATTATTATAAATCCTCCTAGTAGTACCACAGAATGGTACCGGGTTGTCAAACAATTCGTGGAAGTTTCCACCCCACTAGTTTCAAACCAAGTAATAAATCAACCATCAGCTAGACAAAATTTTCAACCTTTTCAACCAACTAGGCCCTGGATTCAGCCAGTTAGGCCCAATAATACACCTAGGAATTGGATTCCCCAAAGGCAATCTCAGTTTCAAAGACCTAGAGTTTGTCAAAATAATTATATTCAAAATTCATACCCTTCAAGACCTTGTAGGATATGCACAAATAGGGGTGTCAGTAATGCTTTTCATTGGGAAAGAGAATGTATTTTTAGGAGTGAGTTGCACTCCTCTGATACTCTTCCAAGTAGCTCACAAAATAATTCTCATAATATTTGACTATTATTTGTGTATGGATATACAAATAATTATAATTTACCATGTGTTGTAGATACTGGCTCAACTATTGCAATATTGCCATTTAAATTTGTTAAAAAACTTAATGCTAAAATTGAGACTATACCCTCAGTTACCATTGGTCAGGCAAAAGGATTCTTACATATAAATAAAAAATGTAGTGTTCTTCTAAAAGTGGGTAAAATTAAAAAATATGTTAACTTTTTAGTATGCAATACAAATTTGGATTACGCTATTTTGGGTTTAAAAGAATGTTCTAAATTTAAATTAACCATAGATTGTAAAAATTGTATTGTAAGGCAGGGAAGGAAAATTATAACTAACAATATATCCATACATAATGAGAGATCCCTTCATTTCAATACAGTAAATATGGACCAAGTACAACAAAACAGGGATCAATCTAATGAATTTGTAACCTCTGAATATAAAAAAGATATGAAATTAAATACTGGTAATACTGTAGCAATAGATAATTATGATAATGAAACACTGAATGTAAATAATCATGATATAGAGTTACAATCTACTTGTGGAAATATTATGAAAAATGAAGACTGTGTTGAATATGATCACGCAATTAATGTGCATCCTGATTATAGAGGTTCCATGACTCTTCAAAATTTTCGCGATAATTCGGATTCAGATTTAACTGGGGAAATAAATTTAATTCAAGATGTAAATTTAATTGAATTAGTTCATATTTATAGTGATATTTTTGCAAAGCATAAATATGATGTGGGTAGGATTAATATTGAACCACAACGCGTTATACTAAACTCAGACCTACCTATATCTTTGAGGCCCTACCGAACATCTCCTCTAGAAGAAATAGAAATAAAAAACCAAATTCAATCATTGTTAGCAGCCGGACTGATAAAGGAAAGTAATAGCCCCTATTCTGCCCCTGTTACACTAGTTATGAAAAGAGAGGAAGGTAAAAAAACGCGATTATGTATAGACTATAGAAAATTAAACGCAATAATTAAAAATGATGCAGAACCCTTGCCCCGTATCGATGGAATTTTAGATAAATTGAGTAGTGCTCAGTATTTTTCAACTTTGGATTTAGCCTCTGGCTACTGGCACATACCAATACATCCATCCGATACAGAAAAATTAGCATTTGCAACCAATTTTGGACTTTTTGAGTGGCTCGTGCTCCCTTTTGGCATAAAAACGGGCCCTCCCATATTCAACAGAACCATTCGAAGAATCCTTAATAAATATAAAATCGACTTTGCGTGCCACTATTTTGATGATATTATAATTTTCTCTTCCTCTTTAGAAGAACATTTAAACCATTTAGCTCAAATTTTTAACATTTGCAAACAAGAAAACATTAAACTTAAACTTTCTAAATGTAAGTTAGGCCAAAATAAAATCAATTTCTTAGGTTATGAAATTACTAATGGAACAATAACACCAGCAAATGCCAATATTGAAACCATCAAAAATTTAAAACCTCCTTCCAATGTGAAAGAGTTACAACGATTTCTAGGTTCCATTAATGTTTACCATAAATTCATAAATAAATATGCTGAAATTAGATATCCTCTAAATCGATTACTTAAAAAAGACACAATATGGGAATGGAACTCAGAGTGCCAGGAGTCTTTTGAAAAATTAAAAAATTCTTTAATTGCTAAACCCATCCTCAAAATTTATGATCCTAAATTACCTTTACATATGTTTGTAGATGCCTCTCAGATAGCAGTAGGTGCCGTTCTAAAACAACCTGATAAAGATAATTTCTTACATCCTATTGCTTATCATTCTAGAATTTTGAAGAGTTATGAACAAAACTATTTCATAACTGAATTAGAATGTTTAGCTATTATAGATACTCTTGACAAATTCTATCATTACTTTCATGGTGTCAAGTTTACAATTCATACGGACCACACATCTCTAGTATGGTTAAAGAGTGTTAAAAACTTAAGAGGTAGGCTTTTTAGATGGTCACTCAAACTTAGTATGTTTGATTATGAGATAAAATATGAAAAGGGTTCAACAAATGTCGAAGCAGACATGTTGTCACGAAATCCTGTTTGTCATTTTAATCAACATATTAGTTTATTGCTAGATAGGAAAGAAATTATAGAGATGCAAGACAAAGACAATGTTTGTGACAAAAAATATAAAAAAGAGAATGGAATTATTATAGTTCAGAAAAAGGGATTCAAAAAAATTGTTGTACCAATGTCATTAAGAAGAAAATTACTCCATATTGCTCATGATAATTTTGGACATTTAGGAATTCAAAAAATGCTTAATTTAATATCTCCCAACTATTATTGGCCTAATATGACAATAGACATTACCGAATTTGTTAAACATTGCGATACCTGTCAGAAAAATAAAAAACCAAAACAGAAAAGATTCGGCTTATTACAAGCTATGCCAGCAACAGATCAACCTTTTGAATGTCTTTCTATTGATACTGTTGGTGGATTTAACTATTACAACTCAACAAAAAAATTGTTACACATAATAATAGATCATGCAACTAGATTTGTTTGGGCTTTTCCCTCCAAAAATGTTACCACTGAAACATACAGTAACTGTTTAAAACAAATTTTCAATATCAAAGCACCTCAAAAAATACTTAGTGACAGGCATAAATCTTTCAGATCTCCAAGGTTTAAGAAATTCCTTAGAAATCATCATGTTCAACAGCGTTTTACATCTGCACATCATCCTCAGACCAATGGAAAAGTAGAGCGAGTTAATCAGACTATAGTTACCAGGCTTAAATGTAAAGTTAATTCCACTTCTTCTAAAATACCTTGGACTAGATTATTAAACCAAGTCATCGAAGAATACAACAATACGCCCCATTCTATCACCAAATTTCCACCTGCCTATTTATTTTATGGTCAATTGCCTTATGAATCTCCTTTAAAACAAAACTATTACCCATCAGTAGACAAAGCCCTCAAAATTGCGAAAGCGCGAACTCATGAATTTCACCTTAAAAGTAAAAGACTCTATGATCGAAATTTTGTTGAATGCCCATTAAAAATACAAGACTCTGTAATTTATGAAGAATTTAAATACCCTAACACTCGAAAATTAGAACCTACTTTCTCTGGACCATATAAAATTATAAATAAACTTTCTGATGTAACTTATGAAATAGATAAATTTAATTATGAGACAGGACAGAATTCCGTTATTGTGCATGTTTCTAAATTAAGACCCTATTTTTCACCCGAAGATTTTAAATTGTTTCATGAGCAATCCAAAAAACAAACAAAACCTCAGATACAATCACTAGATCAAACTAAAGTCAAGACAATAGATTAAATTTACCATAAAAAAACCATAATTTTCAACATCAGCGGGTATGTTCTTGGAGCGCTACAAGAATATTACTTGTTTTTTGGGAGTTTTTGGGATTAAATTGGGCTCCTTATGCAGGCATAAGGTGAACACTTTGATTGTAAAAGCTTTCAAATTGATGTTGATAAATTAATTTTAAGGGTGTTTAAGTCTAACTATATTTACTCATTTATTTGACATTAGTATTACTCTATTTATTCAGCAGATATTATATGATAATAGTTATAAAATCTAATGATTCTACTCAAACCTATAACATAATATGTGATTTTCAGTGATTGTGAAAACTACAGATTAAAAGTTTTTCAAAAAAGCACACTTTTTTTATTTCCATTTCTCAATTAAGAATGACACCTTTTATTCCTATTGTATTTTATTATTAAAGTTTATAAACCATGTGTGGATAAAACATTATTCTACATTTGGCATTGAAAACTTATAACCAAATTTGACAATTTTGTAAAAGAGTATCAGAGAGGAATTATTGTAAGGAAATACTGGTTGAGAGTCCATTTTCTAAGTAGTTAGATTTAATTTTATTTGGATTTTGGAATTATTATGATTTTTTTTATTTATACTTTCGGCTAGCAAAAAATACTTTCTTATGCTATTAGAAGATAAGAAAATTATTTAGTTGCTATGTAATTATTTTTATCCTCAACCAATATTTTCCCTATCAATAATAAACAAATAGTGATATTTTCTTTTGATTATACTCTTGTTTTACTATTATTATTATTATTATGATTTCTATGATGAAGTTTAGTATTAATTATACTCTTATTGAAAAATATTAGGATATGGAGTCTTATTATACTATTACTTATTATTGTTGACATTGTTATTATTTAAATTTTTCTATATTATTTATTATTGATATTGAGAGTGATGCTATTTATTATTGAAAAATTGATATATTATTGAAAGATGTTGGATCCAACATAACATAAAAAACAAAGCTTAAACTAGATTTGGAGATATTTAATTAAAGAGACTGTATTCACTGGACATTGAAAAAGACTCTTTTATATATTCTTGAAAGACTTTTTTCATTTAAAGGACTTATTTAAAATAAACTATGCATTAAGTCATTGTAGTTATTTAAACTTCCATGAGAACGAACTTTTATTGTTTTTATTATATTTTTATCTCTTGCTTATTAATATTCATAACTTATTTACTGTTATTATATGTATTATCTCCTATGCACTTACAAATGGTAAGTGATGTTGTAACATTATTGTATTTCTTTCAGGGAAATGCTCCTACCTAAATTTAATTCAGAATTATTTTCTCTTAACTATTTTATTTTAATCGCTAATATTTTTTATATTGCGTTAATTTTCTTTTCTTCCATCTCTTGGCTTCCTGAGTTTGACAGTTTTATTCCAAAATTTAACTTTTCTAAATTATTATATTTCTGTTGTCTGAACTTGTAGTTTTATTTAACTATCAATTTCATACAGTCTTGGGGAGGGGGGATAATATTACAAATTTAATTTTTTTTTTCGCCAAAACTAACCTTTATACTATCTTAATTTTCTTATAATAATATTCCGTACTTACTTCAAATTATTAAATTAAAATCTTATTTCTAGATCTAATCTGTTAATCTGTGTGCAGACGATATAAATTCTTAATTTGCCTTAAAAAACATTATTCCAGTATGCGTAAATTTAAAAAGATGGCTCTAAATTAAAAATATTCTTAATTAAAACTTTATTTCTTAATATTCCAAATAAAACTGATTTCTTCTATGTTTTTATCAACCCTTTTTAAGAAATTCTTATTAAATTTATTCCAAAACCATACCTTTCAAAAAATATCATTATTTTATTTTATCTATTTATTTATTTTTCCGCCGTCAACGATAATGTGCATATTAATAAATTCATTTCTTTTCTTTTTCTCTTAAAATTAATCATGTATAAAAATCGTCTGCCTAAGATATTTAAAATTCGGAGTCAATTATAAATTGGTTAAATAATATTTTTTTTAAAATAAATTTATCGTCTGTTTAAAATAGCCTCGTAACTGGACAAGAATTCTGTTTACATAAAAGAATGATGGTTTGAGGTTACCGAATGTTCCAGAACTTTCTTTTCAGTTTAAAAGGGGGGAAGTCTCGAGATGAAAGGAAGATTCTGAAGATTTCTTGGGTTGCTTCTTCGATGAGGACAGCTCGCTGAAATAATGATGGAATTTTTGCAACAAGGAGCTTTTCCTTCCTCATTATCACGAATTTAATAAATGAATTTACAGCAGCCCATGACTAATTATTGGATCTTCTACATTTATTTATTATTTTTGTTTTTTTCCTCGCTTGCCATGACTGCGTGTTTCTGTTTAACCAGTGGAAATAATTCGAGTTCTCCTGAAATCGTCACATATATATATATATTACACAGACAAATATACAGATAAATGCATATGTATTTGTAATTATTACTATTATTGTTTGTAATTAGGAAGGAAAACAAACATTCAAACGCATAGCTTTAAACAGTTTTCTTTTCTCTAAAAATAAATGCTGCTTCTTATAATTGTATCGTTTCTCTTTTCATCGAGGGCATAAAAAAAATTCCATTTCAGTTGGGATTCCGTTGCATAGGGTTTTCATTTTCACAGTTTTGTAGTACAAATGAAACGATAACAAAAATTGTGAGTCAAATGTCTATGTAGGAGAAATTTTATCTTTGCAAAATGAAGTAAAATTACTATTGCTGTGAATATACTAAATATATCTACCCTATACATATAAAATCATAATGAAACGATTTTATGAAATGACTGATTTTATTTAACGAGGATTTCTCCAAAAATATTGAATATTATGCGGTAAAATTAAAACCAAAAATCCTCATTGATCCGTAGATATAAAAACTAATATTAGAATATTAAAATTTGAATTGGTTTTTGAGATATTTATTTTTTTCTAATTTCAATTAAATTTTTCTAGTGATGGCAAACAAATTATTTCATTTTTGTGAAAAAAAGTAGAAAATGCATAGTGATAGGATTGTTAGATTTTTTTCTTCTGTCATTTTCAAACTAAAATCGAAAATAACTTTTATTTTAATCAATACTGAAGACAATATTATGATTAAATTATGATTTACAAAAATATTCGGCAAAACAAAACCTTATTTTTACTCATTTGATCTCCAGTTATAAATTTACATCAGCAAATAAAAAATCATCTGCCACTTTAATCGTTGAAATAAATTCCATTGTCTTAAAAATCATGAAGGAAACAGATAGATAAAGATGCAGTATACCAAAGAGTGGTTTGCAACATGATGCCCATTATTACTCAAATTTAAATGTCATCAATCGGCCAAACAAAATAGGGACGTGAAACAGGGACCGGATTCTCTGACATCATCCTTGCTTTTTTCTTTCTCTAAATGAAAATGACCTGATTATACACTCCTCAAAACAATTAAAGGATATTGCAGTTTTAGGTGGATTTTGTATCTGGGAAACTTTTTAGCTGATTGATACATGGTCGACAGACATAGTAGGTTATATGAGAATAAATTACACATGTTTGGCAGAAAAAATGCATTTTATTGAGCATTTGTGTACAAAAGGAAAAAACACAATTTGTGCATATGAGAAAAAAAGAATAAGAAAAGGTGTTTTCTTCAAAGAAAATCATTTTCTGTAGGGGGTATGGTTTCCACGGGCGGCCAGCAACGTTGAACACCTTTGAGGCATGGACTCAATGGAGCTATTAATGACGAGTTGGGATATTCTGCCCCACTCTTCCAGAAGAGCTCTTTCCAGTTCTTGGAGAGTTTGTGGGGGTTGTTGGCGGCCAGAAACTCGTCTTCCTAGAGCGTCCCAAACGTGCTCGATTGGATTCATGTCTGGAGAACACGCTGGCCATTCCATTCGAACGATTCCTTCCTCGAAAAGGAAATCCTCCTCCAGGTTTGAACGATGTGGCCTGCAGTTATCGTCCATTAAAATGAAGTTATCTCCGATTGCTGCAGCGTAAGGGACTACAATAGGTCTGAGGATCTCATCCCTATATCGGCGACCAGTCAGAGCTCCATCTCGAATGATGTAGAGGTCAGTGCGCCCGTCAATGGAGATGCCACCATACACCAACACTCCTCCACCGCCAAATCTGACACTTTCGTGCACGAACGCAGGATTATTCCTACTGCCACGGTCCCTCCAGATGAAAATACGCCTATTATCCGGATGCACAGAAAAACGGGACTCGTCAGAAAACAGAATATTGCTCCATTCATTTCTCCTCCAGTTGACATGCTCGGTTGCCCACTCCCTGCGGTCGCGACGATGCCTTGATGTTAATCTAGCACATACCATCGGTCGGCGAGCATACAGACCTACAGCATGGAGCCGGTTTCGGACAGTCTGAGTTGAAATTGTGGTGCCTGTAGCCGAGCGAAGGTATTGTTGGAGAAGAGTAGCGTTCATGTTTCGGTGTCTCCGAGCTGTTAACGCTAAATGCCGATCTTCATTGGGCGTTGTTGCCCGTCTACGACCTTGCCCTGGTCTTCGGCCTGCACATCCACTCTCCAAAAAAGGTTCCAAATCCTGGAAATGACACTTTGTGACACTCCAATGGCTTGCGCTACTTCGGCTTGAGTTTGGCCCCCTTCTAACCTACCAACAATTCTCCAAGCTTCAGAATCTGTCAAATGACTTCGCTGAGACATCGTACTCATCGAAACAAAGCAATCACTGAATGCCGATCATCCTTGTCTTCATTCTCTTTTATCCAGTTGAAAGTCAAATTTCATTCGCTGCCGCTGAAGCGACGTTTTTGACGTCAAACTCAAAATTTGCATACTCCACAGTTTGAAAACCAGAAAAATTTGCATTTGTGATTCTCTTCTTCTATTTTCGGCAAAAAAAATTTCGTTTATATCTTTATTTTATATAAAACTTCAAATATCCTTTAATTGTTTTGAGCAGTGTATTTAAACATTCTAAAGTACCATTTCATTGTATTAGAATTAAAAATAGTATTAATAGAAGTTTTCTTCTTTTTTGCGAAAGCACTTATTAGTGTTTGGGCCGAACGAGCGGATTTTAGGGTTACTTTTTGGGCGTCATCCTAGCCACCACCTTCATCTGTTTTATTTCTCTTCATTTTATGCATAAAAATAATAATTCCACCGAAACTTTTTTTTTTTTTTAAGTTGACAATAGCGCATAAACCCGAAATGCTTTAAAAATAAAATATGCAATTTTCTAAGCTTTTTTAATCCTAAGCTGCAACTATTTTGAGTCATCTTCTAAGATTATTACTTATAGATATAATTTTGTCATTTTTTTAAAAACTTATACCCGTATTTCCGCAAGATACGAAAACAATTTGCGGCGGTTTGTGACGTCACGTAAAATCACTTTTTCGCATCTGGCGAAAAGTGCTATTGTGATGATACGAATTTATAAAAACGGATATGGGAAACGAATGTATGGAATAGTAATGGATAGCATTCCTGTGACGTCACAATTGGTATAACAACGATTTTTATAGCCTCGAACCAATACGAAGAATAGGGTTCTTTTCTTTATTAGGAGTTATTAACTGGAAATAAATGCTAAACTACTGATATTCTTTTAAATGTAAACGAAAATTTCTCTAATCGTCTGTATGCGGTAAGTTCAATAAACAGTGTTCGTGTGGCGTCACATTTAGTAAAATGGCAATTTTTTATAGTCTCGAACCAAATGGAAGAATACGATCCATTGCTCAACTGAATCTAAGGAGGATTAAAATTTCTTGCTTGGTTTTCTTTTCAATTTTAAAGAAAAAATGATATGAATAATGCGAACATGACAACATTAGCAATAAACAATTTTCTGGAGCTATAAGAGAAATGTCATTAAATCTGAAACAAATTAACTTTCAATATATTATTTTTTTAATATTTTGCATTTATAAAATTTAAAAGTTATTAAATTTCCTTTAGAAGTGCTCTGATATCTGAAACGAATATATGAATTAATAATCGCCCAAAAGACTGTAAAGGAAAAAATATCGTTCTTTGATTTTCTTTTCAATTTTAATACGAAAATAACATCAAAAATGTAGAAATAATATCATTTGCTCTTTTCTTTTGAGCATTTTCAGCAATGCCATTTAAATTTAAGACAAGTTAATATTTCAATAACATGATTGAATTATATATTTGTACGTAAATCTGAAGGAGAAAAAAAAACTTTAAAATAATACAACTATTTCACGCAAATCAAATTTGAGATAAAGATTAAGCCATAAATCAAAACTATGCATTCAAATCGATTTGTTTATGGGATATATTCATTTGAAGTCATAATGGGAATCACATGGTATACAAGTAGCTCAAAAGTAGCAAATTTCTTTCAATGTATGTCATGAAACAAATGAGGCACATGTACGTCATAAATGAATGTACGCCTGCATTTCAAGCAGCATAAATAGAGGTAGCCTGCTCGAAATATTTTCGAGTTTTTCTGAACAAATTACTATTTGATACTTCTTAGAAAATTTGTAAGTAGATTAATAAATGAAATAAATAATTTAAATTAAAAATAAATAAATAAAATGAATATATGCATAAGGGTGAATTAAAATAGAGAAAATAATTAAAACCTCTTACTGACTAATCAAAACATAATATATAAGCGTAAAATTTCAATACGTGGCACATTTCGTGGTTTTAAATATTATTATCAAGCTGATGTAGTTTTTTAATCCTTGAATCAAACGGATGAATATTGTCTATAGTGTCGTTATAAAAGACATTGACAGTGATATTTTAAGTTTTTCATGGCGGCTCGGACAACATCTGTCCGAGCTCCAGGATAAAGGTTAAACACAACCATTCTTTTTAAACAGATTTTCAAATATGTAACTGTTTATAATTATCAATTTTCAAAGTAAAGTACAGCTGTAGCGAGAGCAACGTATAAAGCCATGGTAATCGTAAAAGGCTCCATTCAAGACTGAATGGTAACCCGAATACAAAAAAATTATCGTTGTTCGTGACAATCTTCCGTAATTTGGTAATTTTTTTTTTAAGAAAAGACAAAATATAATGTTTATTACCTCTGAACGGGGTTGGCGGGCGTATCTCGCAAGGGACAGAGCCCCTTAGTATTATACATATATATATATATATATATATACACTATATTGCCATTGATTATGGGACATTTGCAATTTTAGACATTTTACTAAATATCTAGAAAAATACATGAAGAATTATCTCGAAATTCTTAGTGTATAAATATGATAGTATACGTCATACATCTCCGTGAAGATTTTTTACCGAAACTCCACAGGGGACCGCCAACAAATTAAAAAAGAATGAATATCTTTTGAATAACCCTGTCAAAACTAATGTAGCAAAAGCGCTCAAACTCTAGATTATGATTGAATGCCTTATTGTAATACACTGTGTTCATTTTTATGCAAATAGCATGCATACTCGCAGAGTAATTAAGGTTTTTATAAAAATGGTCCCAAATTTTTCCAAGTTTTTTCCTTATAATTTTCAGAGTTCTTAATATAAAATAATATTTTTTTCAGAAAATATGACAAACAACATTGCACACAGTACCCTGTAATCAGAATTAAAAAATAATGAAAATTGTATACAAAATGAGTTGGTTTAATAAATAATTTTTTACTGCGCATGCGTCAACGATATCAAAATTTCATTTGCATATTATGTTAGCTAAATGTATAGAGCAATTTTTGTGAAACTCACAAAATCATAACTTGAAAATTCAGAAAATAATCGTCAATTGAATAAGTTGAAAATCCGTTATTCTCAAAATGAAGCAAAAACAAGAGGGGTTGTATCCATATATTCATTGATTAGTGTCAATATAGAATACACAATACGGGATGTTACGACTACTTTTGGATAAAATCCCTCATTTTTTTGCTTCATTTTGGAAACAACGGATTTTGTCCTTTTTCTATAGACGATTACTTTCAGAATTTTCAAGCTATAATTTTGAGACTTTTACAAAAGTTGCTCTATACATTTAGCTAACATAATATGCAAATGAAATTTTGATATCTTTGACGCATGCGCAGTAAAAAATTATTTAGTAAACCTACTCATTTTTCATACAGTTTTTATTATTTTTTAATTCTGATTACAGGGTACTACTGTGTGCAATGCTGTTTGTCATATTTTCTAAAAAAAATATTATTTTATATTAAGAACTCTGAAAATTATAAGCAAAAATCTTGGAAAAAATTGAGACTGTTTTTAGAAAAATTTTAATTTTTCTACGAGTATACATATTATCGACATAAACATGAACACAGTTTTTTAAAATAAGCCACTTAATCAAAATCTAAAGTTTGAGCGCTTTTGCTACATTAGTTTTGACAGGGTTATCCAAAAGATATGCATTCTTTTTTAAATAATTTTTCACTGCATGCGCAGTGAAAAATTATTTAATAAACCTACTCATTTTTCATACAATTTTTATTATTTTTTAATTCTGATTACAGGGTATTGTATGCAATATTATTTGTCATATTTTTAGAAAAGAATGTTACTTTATATTTAGAACTCTGCAAAATTATAAGCAAAAAACTTGGCAAAATTTGGGGCCATTTTTATAAAAACCTTTATTACTCTGCGAGTATGCATGCTATTTGCATAAAAATGAACACAGTGTATTACAATAAGGCATTCAATCATAATCTAGAGTTTGAGTGCTTTTGCTACATTAGTTTTGACAGGGTTATTCAAAAGATATTCATTCTTTTTTAATTTGTTGACGGTCTCCTATGGAGTTTCGGTAAAAAATCTTCACAGAGATGTATGACGTATACTATTATATTTATACACTAAGAGTTTCGAGATGATTCCTCATGTATTTTTCTAGATATTTAGTAAAATGTCTAAAATCGCAAGTGTCCCATAATCAATGGCAATATAGTGTATATACAATATATGTGTGTGTGCGCGTGTGCGCATAAAAACCTGTGTGAATTATATTAGGAACTATATATATGTGTGTGTGTGTGTGTATATATGTGTGTGCGTGTGTGTGTGTGTGTGTGTATATATATTACTAGTTTTTGTCTTAGAAAGTATCTTTCTATGACATTCCTTTCATCGGAATCATAAAATGATTCCTTCTAAGACAGGATGTCGTTATAGGCATAGACAGGCTCCATTGTCATAGGTTTTACTGAACAGACAAATAATTTACATAAAGTAGGGGGAACTGGGGTACATTGATACATGGGGCACATTGATACACTCCCTCTACCGCTCACAGGGTCATTAAAGGAAGTTTCACAACAGCTCCAAAAGATGATGCTAGTGTATTCAACTACATACAGAAAATCTTGGAATGATTCAGCAGTTTGATGAAATGGGACGGGTGATTTATTGTTTTTGTTGTTCAAAAGTAAATATGAGTTGTACAATTGAAATGCTATTATATAACTCTTCCAGTATTTTCAACCAAAATGAATACTCTCCCTGGTAAGTACAGCTACTCTTTATCAGTTCTTCATTATTTATTGTTAGATATATTGTGAAGTGTTGGATTTGAGACTCATTTTATTCAAAATCGCTGTATGGGGCACATTGATACAGTCTATGACGGGGCACATTGATACAGCCTAAATCCTTTAATAGTTCATATTTTCATTATCTTTTATTATTTTTTTTACCATACACTCCTTAATCCAACCTTTTTTTTCACGAAAAATTTCTAATATTAGTTTTTATTGAAGTGAAATAGCTCTAATTTCTTTATATTAGAACATTTTATAGTATTTTTGAAAACAGAAGACGTAGGAACTTACCCAGCATCCAGTGCTAGTAGAATTAATAAAAGAAAAGGATGCCATTCTGGCAAATCTCGAATTTATATCGATTCTCCAGAGAAAAAAGTATTTTCGACATGCGAAATGTTAAGTAAGAGAAACAAACTGCAGAACAGATAATGATACTTATATTATAAACAGAATTTTTAATGTAATTATCCTTTATTTTCGGTTCATGAACCTATTTATAAACAGAAAAACTGGTAATTTTTTCATCTTTCATAAGAAAGAAGATAATGCTGGGGTTGAAGTGCTAGATATGACAAAGTTACCACAGCCAACAATCAGACAAGAAACAGCCAGAACATCAGGTCATAATATATTTAATTTTGATTGCTTTAATATTGCTTAAAAATAAATTTTGGGTGATTTGAATTTTTATAAATAAATATAAAATGGTTTTCTAATTCATTTTCTATGAAAAATATGCATTGGTATTATTTTGTCGTCATTTTTCTCAAACGTATCAATCTGCCCCGGGGATGGGGCACATTGATACAAATGACTTTTTTTGATTTTTTTAAAATTACATGCAAAAATACTATATAAAACAATGATTGTACATTTTTATAACATACTACACAAGTTTTGCTGTCACCTCATGGAAAAAAAAACTTGAATTTTCTACTTTCTTGACACCAAAAAAAATCTTAGAAAAAAACTATCAATGTACCCCAGTTCCCCCTACTTTATGGAATTTTTATTATGCCTCTATATGTTTTTAACAATATTTTTTTAAGGAGTTTAAAAAGGACGTAGCATAAAATAATGAAAATCGTCATACGAATCATCATCAGCTTCTGAAGTTAAAAGTAGTATAAATAATTTTTTTTTCTAAAAATTCAAAAATTGTTATTAATTTTGAAAAAAAATCACAAGTTTTACGATTTATTTTAATTTAAAACATTCAAAATTATTATAACTGGAAAAAATATCATGAAATCGAAAAAATACCATAGCAATTAATATTTCTTTTTTCTTGTTTATAGCAGAAATGTAGCAGGAGCATCTTGAGATCTAACGACAAACTTATCAAACTAATTTATCAAGCTTGAAAATGGGATGAAATTACTGAAATATGTCTGGTTTCACTTCAGTTCTTTTTATAAAAGTGAACTTTTTTTTCTCCCTTTTCGTATGTAGTCGCTTTATTTATTGAATGATAGTCTCGTGGCGTAAATAATGGGCAAAACGAAATATGAAAAATTCCCAAGCTAATGCTTCACTGGACGATGCTCAACACTGATCAGCCTAGGGGCTTCTGCTTCTTCTTCTTTTTCTTTGATTCATTCATCAACAACTAAAGTAGCCAACAAACTACTCAACCCTGAAAAAAAAAATCTTTAAGTAAAGGGTGTTGTAGAAATGCAGTCTCAAAAAATTTCATTTTTTGGTTTTCACTTCCTTGCGATGAGTAAAACTGCTTAGCTATGATGGTCAAAAGTAGATTTAATAGAAGTTTTCAACATATTCATGTGCAATATACCAATCATTACTGTCATTGTTCGATCAAATAATCTTAATTTAAATATGGAAAAATAGTAGTTATTGTGTTGCATTAGGCTACAAAATCTAGTTGTTGGGCATATAATGCATGGAATTTTTTGAAAAAGAAAAGTTTGTTTCCCATATTTTTTTAAAGCAATTACAGCGATGTCTATACAGATGTTAAAAGAGCTATCAAGAAATATTGATACAGACAATTTATCATTTATTATAAATAATGTTAAGCTCAGTTTAGTTATTCCCACTCTAAAGTAAATTTTCGATGCATTCAAATCTATTAAAACGGAATTCCTCATAAACATTAATCAGTAAGAAAATACCAATTTATACTGAATTTCGTTTTATCAGGATAGTATTCATTTTGTAAAATAATGAAACTTTTCCGTGAAAAACAAGATTCCTTATCGGTAGGCTTCGCTTTTTCCAATCTGTTTTAATGTAGTATAAATATACACTATATTGCCAAAGGTGACCGGCCACTTGCAATTTTAGACGCTTTTCTAAATATCAAGAAAAATACAGGAGGAATTATTCTCAAGCTCTAGGTGTACAAGCAGAATAGTGCGGGTCATATATTTCCGCGAAGATTTTTTTTAAAAATAATTATTTAAAAATTTCCCTTTTTAAAAAAAAAAAATATTCCCGTTTGAACATATTTTTCAGTTTAAAAGTGTTGGGAAATATTATTATTTGGGTTTTTTAAAGTCTGGCAACAGAAATAAAAAGTTTTTCAAATTATGTAATAAGTCTGTAAGATAAAAATTTGAAACAAAAACTGAAAAAACTAGACACATTTAAAAAATGAATTACACTGCACAACACGGTCTAGTCAAATAATGCCTTCAAAAGATGATTTAATTGATTGATCCATAAAACTTATGCAACTGAATTGTCCCAATTTCAACATTTATAGCGCTTAAAAATAATTCTTGAAAAACCTCTACTTTAACGTATGTATCATACATTTTTCTGCATCATACATCATACATACAAATCTCTTGTTTTACGTTTATGCAGGATACGCTAAGAAAGTTAAAAGGTCAAAATAAATTCAACTATGGCAGTAGCAGCGTTAATTACTTTTTTCTTTTAGAATTGAGATATACACTATATGGCCAGAAGTGATCGGCAACTTGCGATTTTAGATTCTTTGTTAAATATCTAGAATAATAGAAGTCTAATTATTCTGAAACTCTAAGTATGCAAACATAATAGTACAGGTTATACATTTCCGTGAAGATTTTTTCACGAAATTCTATAGGGGACCGTCAACAAATTGAAAAAGAACGAATATCTTTTGGAAAAACCTGTCAAAACTAACGTAGCAAAAGCATTCAAACTTATGATTATGATTAAGTGACTTATTGTTATAAACTGTGTTCATTTTTATGCGAATAGCATGTATACTTGTCCCAAATTTTTTGCTTATAATTTGCAGAGTTCTTTTTATAAAATAATGTTCTTTTCCGAAAATATGACAAATAACATTGTACAAAATACCTTGTAATCATAATTAAAAAATAATAATAATTGTATGAAAAATGAGTAGAAAATAATTTTTTATTGCGCATGCGCAAACGCTATCACAATTTCATTTGCATATTGTGTTAGCTAAATGAGCAACTTTTGTAAAAGTTTCAAAGACTTTGTTTGGAAATTATGAAAGTGATCGTTGAAAGAATAAGCTCAAAATCCGTTGTTCCCAAAAATAAAAAAAAAAGAGGGGTTGTATCCAAATATTGTAGTACGTACCATATTGTGTATTTTATATTGACACTAATCAATAGATAAAAGGATACAGCCCCTCATCCTTTTCCTTCATTTTGGGAATAACAGATTTTGAGCTTATTTTCCTGATGATCACTTTCAGAATTTTCAAGCTATGTTCTTGAGACTTTTACGAAAGTTGCTATTTAGTTAGCACAATATGCAAATGAAATTTTGATAGCATTTACGCATGCGCAATGAAAAATTATTTAGTAAACTTGCTCATTTTTCATATAATTTTTTTAAATTTCTGATTACAGGGTATTGTGTACAATGTTATTTGTCGTATTTTCGGGAAAGAATATTATTTTACATTAAGAACTCTGCAAAATATAAGCAAAAAACTTGGGACTGTTTGGGACTGTTTTTATAAAAACTTTAATTTCTCTACGAATATACATGCTATCCGTATAAAAATGAACACAATTTATTATAATCAGCCACTTAATCATAATCTATAGTTTGAACGCTTTTGCTACATTAATTTTGACAGGGTTATCCAAAAGATATTCTTTTTTTTTCAATTTGTTGACGGTCCTCTATCGAATACCGGGAAAATATCTTCACGGAAATATATAACCTGTACTACTATACTAACACACTTAGACTTTCAAGATAATTCCTCATGTATGGTTCTAGATATTTAACAAAATGTCAAAAATCGCAAGTGGCCGGTCACCTTTGGCCATATAGTGTATGAGGCCCTTAGGAAACTTTATTTCAAGATAGCTCTATGCACCTCTGTTTATTATTTTATTTGTATAGAACATTTTCACAAGAATTAAACTGAAATTCGAAATCCTAAATATACAAGGCAATAAAACTAGATCAGTATTATGCTCTAACCAGAACTACGGAGTCGATGGGAAAAACGGCCGGCACCGACTCCGACTCTGACTCCAGGAATTTTAACGGCTTCGGCTCCGACTTTGACTCCGGGCTATACACTGGTGTTGTTGTTGGTTAAGATTATGAGGGAACGATAGAAAAATAAGGCAAAATTTTCACTGTTCCGGTATTAATTCCATTCTTAGAGTTTTGAATTTAAAAAAGGAAAGAAAAATATTTTTCGTTTTACAATTTTGCGTTCCACAACCCGAAAAAGCCTACTATCAAAATCTATATACACTCTAAAAAATAAAAGTGTAAATTAGACAAATTTACATAAATATGTGTGTAAATTCCTAAAATTACACACCTGACATAAAAATTACCCACTTTTTGCAAAGTTTTACCTGTTTTTATGTGCATTTTAGCTTAACAAACTAAGTGTGTATTTTGTTATCACTTGAAAAATATAAATAGATGTGTAAATGCTGAAAAATGTCTGAATTTACACAAATTGGTATGTTATTGTAATTTACACATAATGATATAGACATAGGTAAGTATGTAAATTTCTAAAATCACCCACTTGTCTTAAAAAATACACTTTTTATACAAAAAAATACCTATTTTAATGTGTGTTTAGTTTATAGCATTAAGTTTGTAAGTTGTTATCAGTTCATAAACTCAGAAAAATGTGTATATGTAGATAACACTTGAAATTTCGCTAATTGGTGTGTTACAAAAATTATAAATGCGTGAATTTTAAAGTAGACGTTACGAAAAGGATAAGAGGCTTACATATTATTCGGAGCTACACTTTTTATTTCAGTAATCCCATTCCATAAATAACATGGTGTCATTGCATTGCTGTAACAGTAATTTTAATTAATAAACTAATATATATATATATTTATAAGATACTCTGACCACCTGTCTCACCCTCTCCGTTTCAGCCGTCTCGCTGACCGCTGTTTTTCACAATTTTACTTGTAATTTTCAGTAATAGTGTTAGATTTCATTCTTAAAGCGAAATTAATAAAACTTCATAAAGAGGCATTATAATAGAGATAGAATCCCACTTTATGCTTATTCATAAATTTAAATTATATTTTTTGTACTGCTGGTAATTTTTCTGCTGCCCCCACCCCCTTAATTAAAAGGACAGTAGTTTAATCTTCAGTAGAATCTAAAAACTATTTCGAATTCATTTAATATGTAACATAAAATATAATTCATGTAATTAAAATAATTCTAAATTCGTATCCTGAGTTATTTCTACATTTTGAACATCGAATATAAGTATGCTTGATTTTACCCTAAATTATTTTAGCCGTCTCATAGCTTGTAAGCTTTTATCCATTTCAAAGTTTAACTTGTAATTTTAGATTAACTTCAGTTCGCACTACAATTGATGGTCGTATTCACGAACTACTTCGATAATGAGTTAGACGCGTATCTAGCATAGAAAATTAAATCGTAATCGACGTTGACTTTGCTTCATCAGGTTTAAGTTGGAAACTAATGGTGGGTCCAGCGTTGAGAAAAATATAGAAGTTATTCTCTAATAAAATATAAGGTATGTAATCTCATACGTTCGTATTACCTCCAATTCTTTTTATCTGATTTGTTTATATTTATGTATAAATGTATAAGCTATTTGTATGATTGCTTTTTTATATTTAAGAATTTTTTACAATATATAATTTACTTGCCTTAAAAAATGTCAACATTACCTAACTCCTGACAAATGTCCATTAAAATAACAACTGTTGTGTCTAAGGTTATGTCTAAGGTTATTTATTTTTTGAAAGATTTTCCTCTTAAAAATAATTTATGTGTGTACTTTAACAGTAGCAAAAAAAATAAATAAATAAATAAATAAATA
The DNA here is from genome assembly GCA_964019185.1 of Maratus speculifer. Lineage (NCBI taxonomy): Eukaryota > Metazoa > Arthropoda > Arachnida > Araneae > Salticidae > Maratus > Maratus speculifer. Next base: position 136,172,495 of record OZ025291.1, read on the forward strand.
AATAAATAAATAAAATAAAATAAAAACGTTAACATCATTTTTTAAGGGGGGGGGGGTGCGGGGTTAAATTTTGGGAGGTTCTGTGAAAGATATTATACTTTATTTATAAACTATTACACAAACGTATATCATATCTCAAAATTATATATTCTGATTTATAAGTTAAACAGCTCATCTGAGTTTTATTTATTTATTGAAATTTTTGTAAGATTTTTTTTTTCTTATTTATGGAACATATAATGTTAACTAAGTTTATCATCGATTAAAACTATAGCGTTGCTTTTGAATTTCTAAGTTACATTTTCCAATTTTGAGAAATTTGAAATATTTATTTATCTTAATTACATTTAATTTTCAGCTGTGTTTTAATTTGAAAATATTACATCAGAAGAACTATGTTCCACTAAAATAATCATATTAAAGAACACATAATTTTTCCTTGTTAATTATAGATTTAATAAAAATATACAGAAATAAATTGCAAAAGGGCGAAAATACGTTGATTTAAAATAACTCCAGACTAAAAATTCTGAAGAAAGTTTATGTTAAAGTAATAGCTTTCTCTTCAAATATGCATTTTTCCATTCCAATTTCGCCTATTATTACAGAATTTACATGACATAAAACAAATGATTGTATGTATATGAAAAAATTATAACAGTTGTGTCATAATGAATATTCAAAATCGATCTTATCAGTCCCCCCCCCCCTTACATAAATATCCCCCACCGGGTGAGTTTTATACATTAAAGACACAAATGTAATTGTCTAATAAATTCTTCGAGCTTTAATTTCAAAAATTTATGAGTCAATTGATCTTTGGATATAGACACTGTATTTCTCATTTTATTTTTTACTATAGCTGATAAATAAATATACTAATTAGTTTGATATCTAAAAGTTTACTTAGAATATTTGAAATTTTCATTTATGAAGATAGGATTCATTTCATTAATGTTAAAATATATTTGTATTTTTTTAACACAAATTTCTAAATATAAACTTAAATGCAAAAGACGTTATTTTAATGATTCAACAGCCTTTTTGATAGTCCTGATAATATTTTATGGTAAATTCTTTGTAATGATGGATATTTATGAAAAGAAAACAATTCAACATATAATATAGGTGATTTATGTATATATAAACAAATCAGCTAAAATAATTGCAGGTAATATGTGTGTGTGTGTGAGAGAGATGAAGATTACATACCTTTTTCTATTTCTTATAGTATTTTAAATATTACTTTTATAACTGTACTATGTAACACAGTACCTTCTGTATAACTGATTTTGTATCTTGAGTCTGAAAAATAAAAAAATAAAAATTGAGTCTGAACTCTGAAAATAAAAAGTGTGGAGATTGCAAGTTCACCAGCTATGATTATTTCATCTGAGTCTAAAATCTTTCATTAATTAATTATTTCTTTTTCTTTATCTTAATTTTTAACTGCATGTACTGAATAATATCTAAATGAGGGGAAAATATAAAATTAAGAAGCAAGGAAGAATATAGAAAATAAAACAGCAGTTTTTATGTGTATACTAGCGAGCTACGCCCGCTAGCTGGGCCAGTTTTTCCGAACGAACCTCGATATTAAGCAATATATAATAAACAAAAAAATTCATTTAATAAGCAAGTCTTGGTGTTCGAATCCTCAAGCACAAATAAAGTAAATTAAAGAGCTATGGTTGTTATGCGCCCATTATCCCGTTAAAAATATGTGATTTCGCACAGTGGGCTCTACGCTCCATGGTCGCCATCGTCCCATTAAAAATATTTGGTTTTGTACGGTTGGCTCTGCGCGCCCATAAGACATTTTCTCGTATTTTTTGGTTCATCAGAAGCATACTTTTACGCAGATTCTGAATATGTAATCAGTTTTTTCTACTTTAAAAACTGTCTGCATGATGGTTTAAGAAAAAACGCGCAAAAAAGGGACAAAAAGAGGTTTTCGACTGCTTCTTCTTTTAGCCAAAGAGGAAAAGTTTAGGTTCTTCACCGCAAGGTGGCGCAGTGTTCTGCCTCAGAGCTCCGTTTGAGCGTCGTTTGGGATTTGAGACATTTTTCGTTCCGATTCCCAAGGGTTTTTTAATTCATAACTTTTTTAATTTTGGTCCCACGGTCTCGAAAATGCCCGAAATGACTTCCCCGGAATTTTTCCAATCGAAAGACACCTCTCGCGACTTCCAACTCGCCCGCGTTGCGAACTGTAATCGGCTTCAAGCAGACAAAGGCGCACGGATTTTATTAGTATAGATTTAAAGGAGAGTGGGTAGGAATGGGACACTTTTTACAAAAATAATAAAATCAACTTTACTTGACACAAATACAAAAATTTTGATTTACAGAGTACAAAATGAAACACTTCCTAATGTCTTTGAATAATATAGAAACATAATTTGAAGAATCAATTTTATAATTAAAGAAATTGTAAATTTCAAAATGTGCCCCGTACTTCCCCACTAACACAGAAGTAATATTTATACTATGATGGTTGATGAGGAATATCAAAAACTTATGTCTTAAATGGCTATATGCTGAATTTTAGATCCATAGCTTCTATAGTAACATAGTTTTAGAGGGAGGGGTAAACTTGTAAAAACCTATTTATAGGGAATTTTTAAGAGGAGGGGGTGAGTGTGATAGGCTGATTTGGAGCTTATGAGGCTACACTTGTGATAGTGGATGAGAAGTATGTACATCAATATGATGAGTCCAAACAACACTACTTTATCGCATCCATTGTCATAAATCTAGCACCATAAACTAAAAATCAGGCTTTCAACTACACCCCCCCCCCTCCGATTTTACTCCTCTACATAAAACTATATGAATAATGCAGCTACGGTTCTGAAAGTAAGCATAAAATCAACTAAGACATTAGACTTCGATATTCTACTTCAACCCATTGCAGTATTGATATTTCATATACACTAAACACAATAGTTATTGAACCTCCTTCGAATATGCGTATTTTACATATTACGCAAAGAAATGTGTAAATTACAATAACACAATAATGTGTGTTTTTGTGCAATACACATTTATCAGCGTAATCACAGAAGATTACACAGATAAATGAGTGAGAATATTACTCAGATATATGTGTATTCTTGCGCAATTTACACATTAATGTGGGTATTTCATGAGTGATCATTATCACTTTTACCCACTTAGTGTTATCATCAAATTACACACTGAAATGTGTATTTTGAAATTTACACATTAGGTGTGTATTTTGACAATTTACACACAAATTTACACATATAAATAAATCGTTTTTGTATCATCGATTTACACATTTTTGTGTGCAAATTTACACTTTTATTTTTTAGATTGTATGTATATATATATATATATATATATATATATATATATATATATATATATATATATATATATATATATATATATATATATATAAACAGAAATTTTATTATTTTGGATTAGTGGACTTGAAAAAAAATAAATCTGTGTAATTTCGACATTGATTCCTGTAAAAATCAATAGAAAAGAAAACGAAAAAAAAAAAAAAAAAAAAAAAAAGGATGAAAATAAAAATTTTACTAGTTCGGAAATAATTTAGGATCTACTTTATTTTTCAATTAAAAACGGTTTTTTCAAAATGTCTTATAAAAAAAGGGGGGGGGGAAATCGAATGATTTTTAGCAACTCCGACTGTTTTTCTCAAAAATGAACGAGATTCTGACTCCGATTCCGCAGCGCTGGTTCTAACTGCGGTAATATAAAAACTGTTTAAAGGAGTAAAGCAGGAAAATATAACTGACTGTGACCTTTTCTAGAAAAACTTACTAAAGCAACAAATTATTTTTTCCTTCACGCTGCTGTTCTTTTCATTCGCGAACAAGTTTCTATTAATCTCTTGAGTCATTCCATGAAATACACCCTCTCTCTTCCTCGTTTTTATAAATGAAACATTAATTCCGACTTTCATAAAAGTGTGGTTGTTTTTGTAAAAGGCAGAACATAGTTCTGAAATACAAACACGAATACTGAATTATGTGTTAAACATGGATTAAGAATCTCTGTGCGCCTCTGATTATTATTTTATTTATATAGAACATTTTGACAAGAATCAAACTGAAATTTGAAATCCCGAATATGCAAGGCAATAAAACTAGATCAGTGTTATATTCTGACCAGGATTGCAGAATCGGTTGGAAAATCGGTCGACTCCGACTCTGACTCCGGGAATTTTATCGGCTTAGATTCCGACTCCGACTCCTGACTGGCTAATATACTAGTGTTGTTGTCGGTTAAAATTATAAGGGAACGTAAGAAAAACTAGGCGTTGGGGGCCACCGTAATACTTACCCATCATGGATATGTATATGAAAATAAAACATGTGAAACTATTTATACAATGCATTGCAATTCATAAACAAAATTTAAATATTGTTAATATACATATTAATGCTATATTAAAGAACTGCTGATGTACCAATTTCGACAAATTATATAAAACGCCAAACTACTCAAGTAGTACCGAACTGCGTAAAAGAAACATCCTTATAACTCAAAAAATAATAATCATATTAACTAAAAATTTACTGTGTTGGATTAAGCGTCTCATTTCCAATAAAAATATACCTGTGAATTGAAATTTGAATGAAATACAGGGCCATGAAAAATCGAAGAATTTGGAAAACAGGATTACACATATCTCGACAACTAATAATCCGATCGACCTCGTTTTTTATGCAAAATTTTTGTTATTTTATTGCCTTTTACGTCCATTCCTTAGAACAAAAAAATTCGAAGATTTTTATATACCTTTCATCAGAACGAATTTTTCGAGAGTCCGAAAAAAATAGTTTCGGATAATCGAGGTTGCTGATATTAAATAGGGTTCGTCACATTCATACATACTAACTACATACAAAATTTCAAGTCTTTATCTCAATTTTGTCTGGAGATAGAGCGTTTACAGACAGACTGACAGACAGACAGACAGACGGACGGCAAAAATTTTTTTCTAAAAATATGTTTTTTGGAATCTCCACTATCTAAAACGTGTAAATCCGTCAAAAATTTTTTTTCGATTTTCAAAACGATTGCAAGATTTACCCTATACTACGTATGATGGGTAAGTAATAAAGCAAAATTTTCACTATTTCAGTATTAATTTAATCCTTTGAGCTTTGAATTTAAAAAAGGAAAGAAAAATATTTCCCGTTTTATTATTTTGCGTCTCACAATCCGAAAAATCCAACTATCGAAATTTAAAGAACAAAACAAAACAGATTTTTTTCTATTTCGGACACGTGGATTAGAAAAAGATAAATCTTTACAATTTTGATAATTAATTCGTGTCCACCAGAGTAGGAAAAATTCGATGGAAAGGAAGAAAAAAAGATAAAGATAAAAATTTTACTAATTCGGAAATAATTCGGGATCTACTATAGTTTTTATCTACTGTGCACGTCGGGCAGTATATTTAAAATCTTTAATTTGGGTAGCCTGATATATATATAAAAAAAAAAAAAAAGTGTATTATATATATATAAAAAAAAAAAAAAAAAAAAAAAGTCAGAGTTGGAGTCGACTTGTTTTTTTAGCGACTCCGACATCTTTTGCTCAAAAATGGGTTCGATTCCAACTCCGACACTGACTCCGACTCCGCAGTCTGGTTTTAACTGTGGTAATTTAAAAACTGTTTAAAGGAGTAAAGCAGGAAAAAATAAGGTATCCTGGGGTAATAACGCCACGTTAAGGTTCTACCAATTTTCACGGGTTAGTTTTAGATTGTATTTTTCAAACAAATATAGGATTTGATACAGCAACTCATTGCCTATCTATATAAAAAAAATAATTTCACAGATATGTATTTATAAAATGTCATGGCGTGATTTCTTGACCATTGCTATTTGGCGTTATTACCCACCTATATGGGTAATAACGCCATGCAAACAAAACTATGAAATAAGATGGAATAATGGCATGTAGATCGCCAAATTCTAAAAATACAAACTCTACAGCTCTAGAAATTGACCAATTGCATTCTAAGCTATTGAAAATGTTCAATTTTTTGTGAAAGTGTAAGAAAAATAAAGGTGTTGTGTGGTGTGTGTGGGGAGGAGGGGAAGGGGAGGAGGCAAAAGAATATCAGATCCTGAGCTTCTTTTTGCTTATAAAGCACCGTTTAAATAGAATTATTAGAAACATTGCACGGTTTTAACTGTGTTTATTTGGATCAGTATTTAGGATGTAGTTCGACCGCTGTTGGGAATCAACCGGGGTATTAATGCCAAGGATTGGTGTTATTACCCCGGCATAGTTATTGCGCAGTACATTTTAAACAACAAATTATCTCGAGAAGATATCCAAAATCTTCTACAACATGTTGAAAGTACTTGAAATGCACTACAAATTTATGTAATAAACAAAATATTTTCGGATAAAAAAAATAGTCTTCACATCACAAAACATATCTCCCAAATGATCAAGCGTTAATTTTAGTTGCTTGTAAAAACAATAAGACCTACAAATGGAATAAATTAACTTGAAGCTGTTTTTTGCGATTTATATGACTCAAAACCCTTCTGTGCAGAGCACATGGGTGTCATTTACTAGATTATTTCATAATTATGCATAATATTAGCACTTGGCATTATTACCCGCCTGGCGTTATTACACCAGAACACCTTAATTGACTGCGAAACATTTCTCGAAAGAACTTACTAAAGCAACAAATTATTTTTTCCTTCACAGTACTGTTCGCTTCATTCGCGAACAAGTTTCTATTAATCACTTGAGTCATACCTCGGAATTTACCCTCTCTCTTCCTCGTTTTTATAAATGAAACATTAATTCCGCCTTTCATAAAAGTGGTTGTTTTTATAAAAGGCAGGACACAATTCTGAAATACAAACATGAATGCCGAATTACGTGTTAAACATAGATTAAGAAATAATGCGTGATTAGAAATAATAATGTATTAAATATTGATTTCAAAACTTATTTAAGAATTTAAAATATGCAAACATTACGTCTAAATAACCCTTTCGGGTCTAGTGTACTATCAATAGTAATAGTACATGTTTCTTTAAAGGGTTATTATTTTATTTTAAGAAATATTTTTGCTACTTTTTACATGTAGTAATATTAGTATATGTCTAAGCATTTATTATATAATTTTATTTAAAGTTTAGGCTTTTCTTAATAATAATAATTAATATCCGCTTAATTCTCTTTGCGCCGTTTGCAATTCTTTTATTTTAAACATATATTTCACTCTATAAAATTAAAATAAAAGTTACTTTCCTGAAAGGGTCATGTATAATAAAGTACAAAAAAAGTATTAGAAAGTTGTAATATAAGTTAAATCGGTATTACGTATATTACGTAATAGCGTATTAACGCCACAGCAGCAGAAGTTGTGTTAATGCACCGATAAAGAGCAATAGTTTTGTTTGCACGCGCACAAAAAAAAAAAATGGCGTCAAAAACGAGCAAAAGAAGCACTATAAGAGTACTCAAGCAATAAAAATGTATTAAAAAAAGCACCAAAAATCATCAAACAACAACGCAACAAGGAATCCAAAAGATAACTGCGTGTGCGTACAAACAACAAGATTGCCCTTTTTATTGGCGCATTAGCGCAACTTCTGCTGCGGTGGCGTTAGTACGTAAGTACCGTTAAATCTTACTGTAATACAATGTTTTCTAAACATCTCCGAAAATTCTTCCTTAGCTCATTGTCATATGAACATTAATTGAATAATACGAAAAACAACAACATTCGTTATTTTTTTACAGTTAAATATTCGTTAAATACTAATTAATCTATTTGCATAGCTAGTAGTAATGCTATTAACGTAAACGTAATTTTTCTAAAAATTGAAAAAAAAAAAATCAGACCCGAAAGGGTTAAGAGATAACATTATTTAAAACACAGACACTTTTTAACTATAAGAGACATATAAAAACATTGAAACACAGTAATTTATATATTGGATGAAATCATCTTCATTCTTCATCAGTACAATGTACGGAAAATCACTAAAAATCACAAAACCAACTTTACCCATGTGAAACCTACATCAAACATATATTACAACTAATTACAAGATTAACATTTGTTTAAAAGAACGATGTACTTAGATGGACTATTTCCGGCTTCGTTAATTCGATTAACAGCTGAATTCATATGCCAAGATTCACAGTAGGTTTGTTTTTCATGGGTAAGTTGGTTTTTGTCATATTTCCCGTTGAAATGACAATTTCATCCGAAACGCGTATGTTGTTGTTTTTATATGCTTAATTTAACTAAAAAAATGTCTCTATTTTAAATATTGTATCTCTTATTTAATCATTTGCACAATGATTTTTTAACATTTATATCTCAAGTACCATTTGAAATATTACATGGGGCCTTTCGGATAACAAGTATAATAAATATATATACACATGTACATTTTTAAGTAAATTTAATATGTAAAACTCTTTACTTTCTTCTGTCTTTACAAGAAGAAAGTATTGGATTCGTGAAAAATTTCGACTTCCCGTTTCTGATGGACTTATACGTTTTAGAAGGTCTTGAACACGTTTTTGTGGTTTTTAGAAAATATTTGTCTGGCAGTCTGTCTGTCACTCTGTCATTCCGTCACACTGTCACTGTACGAGTCTACATGTGGCAAAAATTTGTCTGGGCTCTAACTCAAGAATAAATGCACGGAATTTCACAGAATTTTAGATTCTGTTAGACTTTAATATAAACTAGAGCTTATTAGGTTTTAATGTACATCGCTCAACATATGGCACTGCTATGCAACATTATTCACAATTTTCACAATCGCTCTATCTCAAGAACTAATGCACTGATTTTCTTAAAACTTTAGATTTTGTAGCTCCTTGATAAAATTTGGTTCTAATTACATTTTAATGTAAATCGCTAATTAGGTGGCACTGCTTTGCTGCATTATTCATGATCATCGCACTAGTTCTATCTCAAGAACTAATGCCCAAATTTTCATCAACTCCAGATTCAGTTGCTTCCTGATATAGATTAATCTTTTTACATTATGGTATAAATCGCTCTACAGGTGGCGCTGATATCCTGCATTTTTCACGACATCGAAATAACTGTATCTAAAGAACTAATGCATGGATTTTCATTAAACTTCAGAGTCAGTTAGTATCGGATAAAAATTAATCCTGATTATTTTTGGTGTACATCACCCAACTGTGATGCAGGATTTTTTAAAGATTTCCGCAGATGCTCTAATAGAAATTCGCAGTTCTAATTTCCACAATGGAATAATTGATACACGAATCTACATCAAGCTTCAGATTCAGTTAGAAGTAGACATAAGTTGTTGCTGATTAGATTTTGGTTTAAACCACGTAACTGGTGGCGCTGCTATGCTGCATTTTTCAGGAAGTATTAGCAGATATATAAAATTGAAAAAAGTTTTTTTTTTTTTTTTTTTTTTTTTTTTTTTTTTTTTTTTTAACTTAATTGTATATGAGGACCCCAGAAGCCAAGGGGTATAAATAACAAAATTGAAAAAATTGAGTTAAGTGCACAGGGTATCTAGAAATATGCTTTTTTATTTCAGGTAAAGAAGTATAGGTCATTTTCTGATTATTTGGGGAGTTATAGAGATAACACTTATTAGGGACTTATACTTACACTTATTATTATAGGATTAACACTTTTTTCGAAAAGCAAACAATATTGATTAATTATACATTTAAAGAAAATTGTACTCTATTTTTTTAACAGTTATTGAAATGAGAGTTCAAAGATTAGAATGCAACAAGCAGAAGTTTCCTATTTCAATTTAGTCAATTGTTATTGATGTTTCAATTTAACATCAGTTATCTTTAAACTCAATTTACTCCAAATCGACATTTTGTCACTTGTACCCCTTGGCTTCTGGGCTCCTCATATAAGAACGGGTTGTCATGGATGACTGAATCAAAGAAAGTGGCTGGATTAGACTTTTCAAAATTATGATTTGTGAGTACGGATACGTAATGATTTTTATCTTTTTTTTTTTTTTTTTTTTTTTTTTTTTTTGTTAATACTAAGTGATGGGCATTTGCTGAAGTGATGTGGGAGATACTTTTATTTATCTCATTTTTCTTCTCGTAAGTTTGAGTGGACGTATAAGCAATCTAGCATTCAGTTTTAATTTTAAAAATGTTTAATTTGCCTTCAGTTTGTATTGTATGTTTAATTAAATACTGTTTGAAGTTTTTATTTGAGTTGTGTTTTTACAAATTATTTTAAGTTGCAAAATGTACAAGTGAATTTCAGACTTATATATATCTTCTTTTTGAAGACCAGCACGCAGTTTGAAATTTATAAGATTTCATATTGGGGATAGAGGTGGGATGAAGGGTGGAGTTATTTCTGCCTGGTCACCCACTGAAGCGAAACATTCAGTTTGTTCTACCTGTATAGTTTAATACAATATAACTTCAAAAATCTGGCTTCATCAGGATCAAGACTATGTCGGAATTTTTGAAGGAATATCAAAAATATTAACTAGGAAGAGCAAAAGTAGTACTATATTCTTGAGGGATTCTTTAGCCCTAATTTATCTTATTATGAAGTGATAATTATGTATAAGAAAATTAAGTATAAAAAATATTTACCTTAATTCATATTTTCTATGTTACAGAAAAAAAAAATCTAATAAACAGTGAATTTTTTCTTCTCTTGTAATTTCGGAAATATCGATATTAACTTTCTTTGCTTCAGTTTTCTTTGGTCCTTTTTTAACACTTTTATTTATTTATTTATTTATTTATTTATTTATTGTTGTTGTTGTTGCTTGCATTTTATTCAAATGTAGGAAGTTTATTTCGGTGATATAATCTTGTTTTTGTTAAGTGTATATTAATTGTCATATCAAATTTATGCATTTTCCTAGTGATAGTTTTTCATCTTCATCTTCTGAATCGTTACTAGCATTATCGGCTGTTACATTTAGCTCAGGGTCAGCAATCTCGCTGTCCATTAAATTTTTCATTGTTAATGCATTTTCATCGATGCTAGAGCAATCTTTTATTTCTATGTCCCTTTTTTTCGGCGTTTAATGCCTTTTCAGATTTTGCGTATTCAATGAGCTCATAAATTGCGTCCTTTTCATAGGAAATATGAAAGCCTAAAAATTCTTCCTCATCAATAATGTCGCCATTTCCGAAAATTCGTTCTGGCCATATGTTGCACTATCTATTTCGCAAAAAGCTGTCTCCAAAGTTTTTCTCGTTGCTAGCAATGGTGCAGGTCACGGAGTAAGAAACAGGAGGGGAAAGTAATATTAAAATTTTGCCATGCGGATTTTTTAACGATAGGTGACGACGCCGTAGATGGTGGACTGTCGATCAATACTTCTGCAATGCTTTTCAATGGAAAAAATGTTCATTTTTATTTTTATTTATTTATTTATTTATTTATTTATTTATTTATTTATTTTACGAAAAGTATGAATTTTTAGAAAGTCGTAAAAATGAAAATCTGATTAATTGAAGTTTTCTTCACAACGTACATATTTTTTAAAGGTACTTGGCGCTTCATTATCTTTTTTAAGCCATTTAAAATCCGAGATCATCCTGACAAAAACCAAAGAACAAGACATTTAAAAACATTGAATATCGCGGATTAAAATGACTGTTGTAAGTTGAATATCGAAAAGAAATAGACATGATTTTTTTAGAAATTAAGTATTAATTAAGTATTTTGGAATAAATTTTAATTTCGCGTATAGTTTTTAAACCCTTTGAAACCTTTAATAATTCATAACTTTGGATATTTATACAATTAAAGCATGCAGAATTAAAGAAAATTTTTATTTTAATTATTTATAGGAAAAAAAAATTGTGAAAATTATAGGATCTCCAGACTATACATTTAAAATAATTTAAACATTTTTTAAACTTTGTTTCTATTTTTTCATTTGTGACTGTGCAGTAAAAATAAATCTATTAATCAAAATTATTCTTAGCTCATTCAGAAATTTTTGCTTTTAAATCGCCATCTTCTTCATCCGGACAGGCCCGTGTGAAAGGGGGAAGGGGGTGTCGCCCCGTCCGAGGAGATTAAGGGAGCACCAAATTTATTCGACCAACACCAATTTCTTTTTTTATCTCTTTCTATCTTTACAAGAAGAAAGTATTGGATTCGAATAAATTTCCGAAATCCGGTTTTCGACGGATTTTACAAGTTTTAGGGGTCAGAGATTCCAAAAAACATGTTTTTATTAAATATCTGTCTATCTCAAGAAAAAATACGCGGAATTTAATAAAAATTGATATTTAGGTAGTTCCTGATATAAATTATTGCTGATTAGTTTTTGGCGTAAATCACTCAACAGGTCGCTCTGCTATATGGTGCATTTTTTACGATTTAAGCAAGATATACCTCAAGAACTAATGCACGGATTGTAATAAAAATTTATATAGTATAATCTGATAGGTAGTCCCTGATATAAACTGATGCTGATCAGTTTTTGGTGTAAATCACTCAACAGGTGGCGCTGCTATATCTCATTTTTTTACGATTTACGCAACAGCTGTATCTCAAGAACTAGCGCACAGATTCTTATTAAAATTTAGTTTTAGGTAATCCCTCATATAAATTGATGATGATTAGTTTTTAGTATAAATCGCTTAATAGGTGTCGCTGCTATATTGCATTTTTTACGATTTATGCAACAGCTGTATCAAAGAACTAATGCAGAAATTTTAATAAAAAATGATACTGAGGTAATCCTTTATATAAATTAAAGCGGATTGACATTTGGTGCAAATCGTTCAACAGGTGGCGCTGCTATGCAGCATTATTTATAATTATTGTTTTGTAAAATTTACAAATCTTATGCACATTAAATAACTTTGTATTTAGACACAAAACAAAGTCTGTGCTTTTAGGGGCGTGCGAAGAGAAAACTGCGCCCGGGGAAAAGGTTTAATTTGGCGTCCCCCTTCGATCTTTTCCTTGTGATAGGCCAAAAAATGACGTTGATAGTATAAATTTGGCACCCCATAAGTTTCCGCGTCCGGGGAGACCGCCCCCCTCCCCTCTTTCGCACGGCGCTGTGCGCTGTATTATTCCACATAACATTTAAAAAACATATACACTAAGATCTATAGACAATAAAAAATTCTCAATTTAAATATAATTACAAGCAAATAGCTTTATATTTAAGCCTAAAAAACATCACTCACTTGTGGAGCACGGAATAAACTTATTTTTTTCCCCTTCGCTTTTTTTTTTTCTTACTATCATAGCCTGTTTTATATCCAGGAACACAGGTATTATATTCCATCTTAATTAATTTTATGAAATATCAATATGAAACATAAACGAATAAAATAAAATATCTTTTAATTCGAACATATGCATCTTAGGCATTCGATCATACTGAAAGTCTGTTAAAAACCAGCCTACCACGCATTGTAACGCCTTCATTATTTACCAAAATTTCACTTCGTATTTTCGAAGAGCCATGCGCATTTAGTTTCCCCTCCTGTTTCTTACTCCCTGGTGCAGGTTCCTGGTCGAGGTAATTGGTTTAGAAGATAACCGCCTCTGAGAAGTGCGAGGAAAAAAAGGTCAAATTTATATATATATATATATATTATATATATATATATATATATATATATATATATTGCATTTTTTTTTACTTTCGATCTTGAAGTTTTTTAATTCGTAAATATTGCTACTTTTTTTTTTCTTCTATTACTTGAAAATGCAAAACAAAAAGGAAGAGAAAAGGTAATTTTGAGACCGGATTTCTGAATGTCGGATTTTTCAAGTTAGAGTGCATACTGTCCATAATGTGAAGGTTTATATTTACAGTTAATATTGAGTTTTAATTATTATAATATTATTATTGTTATTGAGTTATTATTGAGACTTTCGAGTTTTTAGCGTTTTAAAAATTTCATATTTTAGTTAATTGTACTTTTCTTGCAGATTTTGTGAGCTACTCTTGTGTCTATGAGACAATAATTTTCATAGATAATTTTTCATTTTCATTAAAATTTGAGAGCTGATTTTACTATTCTTTTAATTTTCGTTTTCGTATAGTAATTAAGCCAAAGCACTTACAAAAATGTTTATTTACTTATTTATTCATTTATTTACTGAAATTTTTAAATAAATATAACTCTTAATAAATTAAGAAGCATATTATGTAAAATCTTTGTTGTTGATCATGCTAATAATCCTATTCAATGTAATAATTACACTCCTATCACTAGTGTAAACTAGTCGTTGTCGCCACCGTAATGGATACGCATAATATAATATATGAAAATAAAACATGTGTAAGCTATTTATAAAATGCATTGCACTTCTAAAATAAAATTTAAACATGCATTTAAATATTTTTAATACATAGTAATACTCTATTACTGAACTGCGGGTGCTATTTGATTATCCTTTTGACCCATTTCGACTAATTATATACTACCTGGACATAGATGAACGCCCACTTGTGATTCTAAACATTTTGTTAAATATCTAGAAAAATACATGTAGAATTATCCCGAAACTTCTAGTGTATAAATATAATAGTACAAGTCATACATTTCCGGGGAGATTTTTTTCCCGAAACTCCATAGGGGACAGTCAAAAAATTAAAAAAGAATGAATATCTTTTGAATAACCCTGTCAAAACTAACGTGAAAAAGCGCTCAAATTGTAGATTATGATTAAGCAGCTTATTGTAATAAACTGTGTTCATTTTTATGAAGATACCAGGTATACTTGTAGAAAAATTAAGGTTTTTATAAAAATGGTCCAAAATTTTGCCAAGTTTTTTGCTTATAATTTTGCAGAGTTCTAAATATAAAGTAACATTCTTTTCTAAAAATATGACAAATAATATTGCATACAATACCCTGTAATCAGAATTAAAAAATAATAAAAATTGTATGAAAAATGAGTAGGTTTATTAAATAATTTTTCACTGCGCATGCATCAACGCTATCAAAATTTCATTTGCATATTATGTTAGCTAAATGTAGGGGAAGGTGGTGTACCTTGGAGGGGTGTGTACCTTGGAGGCACATTGATTGTGCAGCCACCTTGAGTGATAAATTTAAACTAAAATATTATTTGCATGTATTTGTTACTAGAGGCTCATGGGAAGTTCTTCTACTATTAATCAACAGACTTGTTGCTGCTGTAAAAAACAAAGTTTATTTTCAGTACCAAAAAGTTACTTTTCAAGGACATATTCGTTTCCTTCCATAATTGTAAGTATTAACTTTTGTTTTAAACTGATTATCACAAGTTGAAAGGCATGTTTTCAGCTACATTTATGTATGCTTGAAAATGGCTAAATCTAAAATATGAAGATGTGGAAACCATTTTTGTAAAACACTTGCTTGTAGTGTACCTTGGAGGTAGCTAATGTTGTGTACCTTGGAGGTACCTCCAAGGTACACACCTGCTAAATTTATTAATAATTAAGAGTAAAATTTGTTAGAAAATATTTCTTTACTTTAATAACCAAAGTACTGGGCTGGGCAAATGGGCCTAAGTTTAAATGTTAGGCTATTAAATTGATGAAGCCTAAGTAAAAATTCAAAATCAAAGTTATCTAAGTCTAGTATTAAACAATGAATAAATATTTTAATAAATATATAAATAATTATTTATATATATATATTTATTAAAATATTATTATAAATAATTATTTATACATTATTAATATTTTATAAATAATATTTTTTACTGTTTTTAATTTCTTGCAATTATTTTCAGAGAAGTAAAAGGTTCTAAAATGCCTAGAAGTAAATTTAGATCACCTGAATGTGGAATAGAACTAAAGATGTTAGATATAAAGAGGGAGTGTTAAACAGTGGTTATTTGTATTTGACTAAACTTTATTTTATGGCTAAACTGTTCAAACTTTATTATTTCAGTTATATGAACGATTTTGTGTTCTTAAAATTGTAAATTTAAACTAATTAGACTTATATTAGCATAAAGTTGTCTTATATTAAATCATATTACTGTAAACAAATAATAAATCAGCTTTCTTTCATGCTGTGTAGTACTTAATCTGTTAAAAACAAATACCTCCAAGGTACACCATACCTACCTCCAAGGTACACCACCGGTGGTGTACCTTGGCTGTATTGTAAGGTATTTTTAAAAAAATAAAAAAGTAGTGAAGAAATATATTTGGACATTTCAGAAAAATATATGTAACAGCTAAGATCCTTAAATTTTTGAAAAAAAATGTTTTACAGATATTTTCCAAACACTTTTTTTGTAAAAAATCAAAGTTTGAAATTACCTCCGAGGTACACCACCTTCCCCTATAGAGCAACTTTTGTGAAAGTCGCAAAATCATAGCTTGAATTTCTGAAAATAATCGTCAATTGAATAAGTTGAAAATCCGTTATTCCTAAAATGAAGAAAAAGCAAGAGTGGTTGTATCCATATATTCATTGATTAGTGTCAATATAGAATACACAATATGGGACGTACTAACTACATTTGGATAAAATCCTTCATTTTTTTGCTTCAGTTTGGGAACAGCGAATTTTGTGCCTATTCTATTAGACGATTACTTTCAGAATTTTCAAGCTATAATTTTGAGACTTTCACAAAAGTTGCTCTATACATATATCTAACAAAATATGCAAATGAAATTTTGATATCGTTGACGCATGCGCAGTGAAAAATTATTTAGTGAACCTACTCATTTATCATACAATTTTTATTATTTTTTAATTCTGATTACAGGGTATTGTGGTCAATATTATTTGTCATATTTTCAGAAAAGAATGTTATTTTACATTTAGGGCTCTGCAAAATTATAAACAAAAAACTTGGCAAAATTTTGAACCATTTTTATAAGAACCTTAATTTTTCTACAAGTATACCTGGTATCTTCATAAAAATGAACACAGTTTATTACAATAAGCTGCTTAATCATAATCTACAATTTGAGCGCATTTGAGCGCTAGTTTTGACAGGGTTATCCAAAAGATATTCATTCTTTTTTAATTTGTTGACGGTCCCCTAAGGAGTTTCGGGAAAAAATCTTCACGGAAATGTATGACTTGTACTATTATATTTATACACTAAGAGTTTCGGGATAATTCCTCATGTATTTCAGTAGATATTTAACAAAATATCTAAAATCACAAGTGGACGTTCATCAATGGTCAGGTAGTGTATAAATCACTAAATTACTCGTAAATTACAGAAATTGGCAAAAATTTTCATTTTAAATAACGAAAGAACAAATAAATTAGTACAAAATTTTTCATATTTTTAATGAGAAAAAACTTGTAATACTTAATGTAGGAAATTTTATCTTTTTTAAATTTATGTATTGCTGAGTTTTACGCAAAATGCATAGTTCTTCAGATATTTTGAACGAAAAAGAAAAGACGGATTTTTTTACACTTTTTTAAAAAGTGTCTTTTGGAAGAAAAAAAAATGTTTGTAAACCTCAGATTTATGTTCAATGATACAAAAAACTTAATGATATCAAATATCAAAACTATACCAAAACCTTCTTTTATTTATCCTTTTTCAACACCTAATGCCTGGAATGCCCTAAATGTCGCACCGCGCAACTTAGTGATGTCAGCGAAGTATCAATATATCGAAGACCCGTGCCAAAAACATGGATTTTAATGAAGAAATGACAGATTATGTAAGTAATGCCTCTTTTGCATGATTTACGTTTCTTTTAGTATACATTATTTGAATTCATTCCAGTTTTAATAAATTCGTTGAGTTACTGAATTACGCTAAACATCGTCTTTATTTATATGACTTTCAGAGCAGACCTCTTGAAACACGCCTTAACGAAGACATAGTGTGCTCTTTTTTCACAACATCATAACATCAAGACTGCTTTAGAAGTAAATTGGAATTTGTCCAGAAATTTCAACAGAAATTTTTCTCTAAATTTATTTAATACACATACATAATATATTTATTTATGTATTTTTATAATTTTAATAGAAATAAATAATATAATATTAATGATATAATATAGTTATATGTATATATATAATATCTAACCAAGGAGAGTAATACAAGGTGACAGGGATGGCAAATTTATCATTAACCTTCCTACCCTGTTGAAAATTACTCGAACTTGATTAAAAACATTTGACACCAGAATTTTTATTTAAAGCTATTTTACATATTTATTTAACTTAGTTATCTGAATCCTTTATTTAATTTAGTGTATAAAGAAATTTCTGGTTCAAATCGAATAAAATATACGATATAAACGAGTCGATTCGACCCATTCAGGGTAGGAAAGTTAAATTAACAATTTAAAGAAAATAAATATGATAATACAGAATTATGAATTACAGAAAAAATACGTAAAATTAATAATTAGTATAACGGTGAACATTACCTTTATAATTTATCTACAAACAGGGTGTATCGTAATTCCTTCTTGAGCTTAGAAAAGTTATGTTATTCTTAGAAACTTATTATAATTACAGCAGGATGTATCATATCGCATTATACAGAATCATTTCAAGTCAGGTCTTAAGCTTTACAAATGTTCACTGCTCCACTATTGACTCAGATTAGTCCAATTTCAAAATCAATTTTATGCCATACTTAACGTAGCATCTCACATACAATGCTGGCAAACACACGCGCGATTCTTCCTTCAAGTACTAGAAAATTTGATAGATTTTATCATGCATTTTAACATTTTCCAACAAAGTTGAAAAGTGTTTATGATTTCGGTTTGTCCGTCCGCGCTCTAACTTCGCAAATATACTCGGATTGCCCAAAAATTTTTAGACATTATTAACGTTTACTCTAGCACGAACTCTATTTTAAATGACGTTTCTAGCATGATTATTTTATTTACAGGAGCAATCAAAAGTTTACCGTTATATTACGATCTATAGGGAAAATAATTTCAAATGGATTTTAAAGATGTTACACCCTGTCAAACATTAAAATTTATGTACATTTAAGAAATGCACTAAAATATGCATTCTGTAGCATATGCGGGGAAAATATAACTCTTATTCATTAACAGGGCCTCACAAAAGAATTCCATTACATAATAGTAAAAAAACCCTGTCGGCTTGGCCTATAGGCGGAGGTAGATTTCGAAGAGTGCTCATTTCAGCAACAAAAAATAAAATATGATTAGAGATAAATCCAGTTTAACAATTTTCTTTGGCCGCTTTTGAAAAAATTTTAATTTTTTTAATGTAAGAACTGGTTTTTATCAAAATCATCTTAAATGAAATTCGGCTCAAATGCCCATTTTGACAACATATTTTGAAATATATTCTGACTTTATTATTAAAAAATCGACCAATACGCAAATTATATAGTTCCTAAATAACAAAAAACTCTCAATTGAATGCTTTTGAAAGCAAAATCGAATTTAAAAATGAATCATAAAATAACCAATTTGTTATTTGAATACATCCTCAATTCTTAAATCATGATCGCTTTGGGAAATTTTGTCCGAAGTGTTCACTTTGACAGCTTTAAAAATATACACATTTAACCTTTATCAAAAAACTAACCAATACGGCATATTACACAGTTCCTAAATAACAAATAACTGTCAATGGAATGCGTTTGAAAACAAAATTGAATTTAAAAATCAGTTATAAAATACCCAATTTGTTATTTTAATACATCCTCAATTCTTAAATCATGATCGCTTTGGGAAATTTTGTGCGAAATGCCTACTTTGACAGCTTTTTTAAAAAATATATTTAGTCTTTATAACAAAAACGACGAATTCTCACATTATATAGTTCCTAAATAAAAAAAAAACTGTTAATTGAATGCGTTTGAGAGCAAAATTGAATTTAAAAATGAGTCATAAAATAACCAATTTGTTATTTGAATACATCCTCAATTCTTTAACCATGATAGCTTTGGGAAATTTTGTGCGAAGTGCCCATTTTGGCAGCCTTTTTTGATTCTGCCTTTATCAAAAAACTGGAAAATCCATCACATTATATAGTTCCTGTATAAGAGGACCTGTAAATTGGATGCGTTTGAGAACAAAAATGGATTTGAAAATGAGTCAGAAAAAATGCAATTTGTTATACTTCCTCAATTTTTTCAATCACTATCACTTTGGGAAATTCTGTTCAAAATACCGTTTTTGGCAGTCTTTTTTGAAAAATATTCTGATTTTATCAAAAAACTGGCTAATACGTCACGTTATACAGTTTTTAAATAGGAGGATCTGCCATTTTGATGCATTTAAAATCAAAAGTGAATTTAAAAATGATTCAGAATGTAAGCAGTTTGGATTTGAGTTTTTTTCTTCAACTCCTATTTTTATTTAATTTGTTTTTGCTATAAGAATTGGTCCTATGAAAAACTTGTTAATATAAAAGTCGTAGATATTATTGAGAAGTTGTAAAATAAATTTAATTAGATTTGATTGCTTAAGAATTGAGTAAGTTATGGATTTTTTTTGATTTTCCACCCCCCCTCCCCTTTTTCTTTTCGTTTTTAATTTTTTTTTTCATCGGTAAAAGTTGTTTCTATCAAAAACTTGTAAATACAAAAGTTTTAGATAATTTTGAGAACATTTATAAAAAATTTAGTTGGATTTTACATCTAATAAATTGGCGAAGTTATGATTTTTTTTTCTCCCAAAAACCCCTTTTTCTTTTTTTCGCCCCTTGAGCCCATTTTTAACTTTATCAAAAATCTGTTATGCATAAACTTTTGGCCCATTCTTTAGAAGTAATATAAACTTTAAACTGATTCGATATCTATTTTAATTTAGAAGTTATCGCGTTTTTTCTGTTTTCACAAAAACCCTCCTAACTTCCACCCCCTTGGTCCGATTTTGCCCATTAATGAACTTAACCGAGATTTTATGCCCCTTGATTTTATGTAAAAGTTTGAAGAAGATCTGAGCATAATTATGGAAGTTATCACGTTCAGAAGAAATTGATATACACCGATAGATAGATAGATAGATAGATAGATAGATAGATAGATAGATAAACTTTTTTACTAATGGTAGTTTTGGGGTCTAGGGTCGTGATCGGTGTAGATTTGCAAAAAATTTTCAGAAATTCCAACATGGGAGCGATCGCAATAGATAGTATTTTATACGAAATCTACTTAAAAGGGGGAATTGTGTGTGACATATTTTAATTATATTAAACTATTTTATGAATAATAAAGTTGATATACGTCGTTGAGGCTTAATTATAAGTTATAAAATATAGTAATACATAATACGAAGTACATAGCATTTAAAGGGACACACAAAAATTTCAAATAGTATCTTCTTTCCTAAGTACTGTATTGTATATGTATCCGATGATGGCGGATGGATGGATGAAATGCGAATGATATGCATTAATTAATTATGCATATTTAATTATGATATACGCTTTTAATCTTTACTAAATGTATGCACATCATAAGGTATGTATAAATGCTGTAGTTAATATACAGGATAACACAAAAGAGCTCGCAAAGGCAAATGTTACAAAATTACACACTCCAAAGTACTGTACTGTATATGTATCCGATGATGACTGATGGATAGATAAAATGCATTTTAATTGTGATATTCGGTGTCACGTTTCACTAAATCTATGCATATTATATGGTGTATATAAATGCTATAGCTTATATATAGAGCTACACAAAATACCTCGCAAACATTACTGAATTGAGCGTAAATTACTTAAAGATGGTTTTAAAATTATGTATTTTTACGCTGAACTGCATTCAGTTTACTAAGAAATGTTTGTAAAATGAAGATAAAATGATATACAGGGTCACGCAAAGAATTGGATACAAGATCGCCTATGGATGATAATTACTGGAAATGCGATTTAAATAATTTTAAGAGTATTTTAGTTTAAAATAAATTTTAGCTAAATAATGGCGTACTAGGTAAAGTACTATGTAAACTACAGGGCTGAACAAAAGTATTCAAATATGTTTCTATCTATTAGTATAAATTGCTGAAAGAAAAATTTCAAATTGATAGGCATTTTCTTGCTAAACTAAATTTCTCCATTATATAGTATTATATATCAACCGGCAGATCAAAAATACAGGTCTGTTCAAAAGTATTTGAATACATGTATGGCTATAGACAGTAACCTTATTTTCCTAAATAACGAAGTTTTGTTAAAGATTTCAGGAAGTGTTGGAAAGTTTTCACAATATATACTTAACGCACGATTTTTCTTACTTGTTTGTGTCAGATTTAGCTACTCAGACCTATGTTAAATTCAGGCATCCTCAGTTGTAGAAGGGATTTCTGCAATTCCGTAGCCAAAACAATAAAATTTCAGGGTGGAAGGGTAATTTTTTTTCGGTTGAAACAAAATCTCAACTCTTTCTGCGACATGATATTTCAATGCTGTATGGGAAGGAGGGAGTGTTCTCTCAGAATCACTCCTGAATTCATCGCAGATTCAGACCATAGATAAGGAAGATATAGTTATTTATATTTAGACTTATTTAATCTGTATCGAATATCGAATGTTAAAGAGCGGCTAGACAGCCAGGCAGACAACTACATTGAATTCCTTTACAACTATGTTAGAAAGAGTTGCAAAAAATTTAACTTATCTAAAGCGGGAAAGAAAAATAACTGACTTGATTTAGGTTTTTTGCAGCAATATCTCTCTGTCTAATTTTCTCTATTACCTGTTTCCTGACATGCCTAGGCCTACTAAACTGTAAAATTGTTTAAAAGATTGTCTCTCATAAACTATTTAAAAAATGGAAGTATCAAAACTAAGCTGAATTTATTTCCATCATGGATGTTTCTTTCATGAGTTTACTTGTTAACTCAAGTTTTGCTTCTATTTTTTCTCCCATCCTGACAACATTTCTCATTGTTTTTAATAGTCAATAACTGTATGAAGTCTGACAAAGTAAATAATCACTATCTTTAAAGAAAAGAAAAAACAACTTGTATTTTCTTCTTAAAGCCTTTTACCTTTTCGTATATTGTAAATTTATTTGTACTTGGATGAGATTTTCGCATGCCGTATTTTAATTATGACAACAATACCGTCATTTCAGCTTGTAAAAGGCATTGTTCTTTCGTTGACCTCACTATATCTAGATCATCTGTTTTCTTGAAAGGAAATGTTTTCATAACCCATAAGTATTTTTAAATATTGCTGCAATTTATTTACATAAACTTACAAATATGTCGGCAAAGATAAATGAAATTTTTCATATATTAATTTAAAAAAAAAAAAAAAAAAAAGCTTAGTTTCATGAAAACGGAAGGTGGGGGAATTACAATTGCCTTAATCTGCCATATCCAGAGTTTAATTCCGACACTTTTCTCCCGGAGGGACTTCTGTGGCTCCGGGGGTGACAATATGGAGTTCCAACGGGGAAATTGTATTTTTTGACCAGTGAAAACTCAAAATTTCAAACTTTCCGGGGAGGGGGACATTTTGTTGCTCCGGGAGGAATGTCCCCCCGGGCCATCCCCTGAATTCAACACTGGCCATGTCTGATTAGACGTTTCTATATCAGAAGCAGTTACTAATCATAAAAGCATTAAAAGTGACATTATATAAAACGTTACACTTGATTAAACGATCATATTACGTAAGTTATTTTTAAAAGTGAACGCTCCATACTGTGCTGAACGTTTTCCCATCATGAGAGATTCTTTCAGATGCTTACTTGTTAACCCGTGCACCCACCTGTGTTTCCAACTGGCAAGAGAGATAACTAGGTCGTCAACCATTTAAAAAGCAATTCAAGGAGAGAGACGACCAGCTTGCTAAATAAAGATCTGTGTGCTAATGAAGTTATTATGCATTGACAGAGAAAGTGTTCCAAGATTACTTTCCTGTTTTTTTCTTTGTTTATTTACTCAAGTTTTGCTTTTTTTATTTTTTTTTTATTCTCTGCTCCTGGTGCTTCTTTTTTAGGATCTATTCTATGCTGCACTACCCTTTGAAAAATAATTTTATTTTTCTTTAAAAAGTATTTTTACTTTATTTTAAATTCCAAATTTGTTGGAGATGAGAGATTTTTATGCAGCATTAGAATGTATTGGTTTCATATTCATCATCAAGGCCAAAACTATCCTTTTTTTGCACCTGGAACAAACATGGATTTTGGTGTTTCCCAGCCCGTCTAATCTGAAAAGTAAATTTATAAAGAGAATTTTACAAAATTTCTAAGAGTAGATTTATTTTAAATATGTAATAATAAAATGTGTAATACTGGGAACTGCATAATTATCTTTGTCAAATATTGATTCATTAAGATCTTGAAAATGAAATCGAAAGAAACCAAAAAAAAAAAAAAAAAAAAAAAAAAAAAAAAAAAAAATCTCGCTTTTTACAGGTTTTTTATTTATATCATCAGACGTATACAGACGTGAGAAATTATGACAAACAAATCCTAATTTGGCCCCTTCTTCATTTTCCGATTTCCCGGGTAATAATAAAACAATAAGAATTTCTGTATAGTAATTCAATATATATTTTTTTTATAATTTTTTAATATAAGAAAATGATACAATGTATTAGGTTACATTCAAAAATATTTTTGTTTCTTCAATACTTATATATGAAAAGCTATAGATGGCGTTATTTTATGATTAATGACCAATGCAAAATGTTATATTAAAGAGTGCATGGTGTTCCATATTGTATATACTAATATTTATTCTTTTATCTATTTCTAGGTTACATAATGGCTGACACAAATGCTGAAAAGTTCTTCATTATGACATTATTTTAAAATTGAACATAGAGCTGTTGAAGCAGCTTGAAAATTTCGTTAAGTCAAAGGGGGTGATACGATCAGCGATCGTATTGTTTAAAACTTTGAAAAACATTTTAAGGGAGATGACATATGTCTCTTGAAATGAAAACCTGAATTGGCAGATCATCATTTGTTAAGGCCCCTGTCCCTGGCCTAGGAAACGCTCACGAGCTAATGCTATTCTTATGGGGAAGCATTTTTCTAATAACTCTTTCGCATTTTGACATTTTTGAAATTTTTTTTTTTTTTTTTTTTTTTGCATTGGATAGCTGAGGTGCATGCCGACAGCGCACCTTTTTTACTTTTTCGATTTTGGTTGCAGATATTTTTTACAAAGTTAGTTTCACTTTAAAAACCGGTTTCGAAACTGAAAGTGCTTTTTAAAAAATTTATCTGCAACCAAAATTGAAAAAGTAAAAAAAGGTGCGCTGTCGGCATGCACCTCAGCTATCAAAAAAAAAAAAAAAAGGTCAAAATGTGAAAGCGTTCTTAGAAAAAGGCTTCCCCATATGAATAGCATTAGCTCCCGAGCGTTTCTTTGACCGAGGACAGGGGCCTTAATCTGCAAGATTTTAAGCAAAAAATGGAGATGAATCCAACCACCAGTACATGAAAACTTTCAAAAGAGCTAAGACCGTTCAAGGACAGTATGTACCGAGCTTTATATAAACTACGGAAACGTGCAAGAACTTTAGAGACCTTCCTTATGAGCTAACTACACGCCAAGCAAATAACAGAGCATACATGTACAGAGCTCTTCAGGACAACCCACAGGATTTTCATTTTTTCAAATTCATAGTGAAATATGATGAAAAATGGATATAGCTACAAAACTCATATATTCGAAAAGAACGGCTGGATGTGGGCCAATCAACCCAACTTGTTACAAACAAGGGCGATTTTTTTTTTTTTTTTTTTTTTTAAGTTCATTTCGCGTCTGGTAGAACTTTGAACAAGTTATTTTTTTTTAATCATTCGATCTGTCAACTCTGAAATTTACTGCGAACAACTAACTGTACAGCGTGTATGCCTCTTATAAAGCAAATAGTCTGCATCGGTCAAAAGAGGAAGGACTCTAATCCAACAAGATGGTTGCACTTTTTCTTAATTCATATGCTGATGAATTGTCCTAAGACTACGATCACTACTCGTACAGACTACGAAAAAATGTTCTTTTATTTTAATATACTGCCGCCGTCGCCGATTTATATACGTACTATCAAGCACGTTGTGAGGAGAATTATAAAAAATAATGCTTATTCAATTAAGCTTGATGAACAGTTTATTTGCAAATTATTTACATATAATTATTTACATTATTTACAGTTAAGAACTAGGGTATAGATGATCTGGCCTGATATTAAGTTACATATAGCAAATATTTTTTGCGTGCTGGGTTAATTTATTAAAATATGGTATTTCCCTCTCAGATTGGATTATTTAAATGGGTTTATCGGAGGATTGCCCTTGATTTCCGGCACTACACCGGCTATATCTAGCAAGAGACTTCTTTCCTGAACACCTCTTTCCTTTTAGAACTTTTCCCGAAAACTCTACCGCGGGAACACCAACCACATATCTTCAGGTCAACGCTAGAACTTTGCTCAGAACAAATCGACCACCCACTTTGGGGTTTATGCTATACTGTACTTTTTCTCACTACAAATCCTCCCCAAAATACAGCCTAAGGGGATTTTTCTCTGCCAGCAGGGATCCCCTGTCTTATTTACAATTTCTTTCTTCCCATGCCATTCACTACGTACTAAATAGAGGTTTTTTTCTTTCTTTCTTTTTTTTTTTTTTTTTTTTTTTTTTGTTTCCCTTATTTGGGATTTATGTTCTTGAATAGAATGAGGTATTGCATCAATAAAATGCCTTTTATTGATACAATGAGATTTGTTCATATAAGAGGATCTAATTGTAATATTTCGGATCAGCTTCAAGATAATAAAATTTATTGTCATAAATCCGCGTGCTCATACATTTGAAGTACCAATAAATAAATAAAGTGATAGTATCAGATAACTATAATCATGACAGGTTGTAGTTGCATTTATATGCTCACTAGCGTCAGAAATCTGACAAAGACAATGTAGGATCGTACACATTTTGCAGATTCTTAATAAAGCAGAAGTTTAGAGGAATCTAACTTTTATCTCTTCACCCCCATATAGTTCAGATCTTACGCCTTTGAACTAACATATCTTCCATTTCATAGAGATATTTTTTCGGGAAAGGTACTTCTCTAATCTTGATGATCGGGAATAGGATAGACCGTACTTTTTTCTTCCAAATTCAAAGACTCGTATAAAAATAGTCAGGGCTCGTTGATATACAGGGTGTCCGAAAAGTCTGTAAACGGTCGAATAACTCGAGAAATACATATGAGATTGAAAATCGTAAATATATGTGTTAAATATTTTTAAATAAGCTACTCAGTGATACCAAATTTGACCTTCGTAACCGACCCCTGGGGGTCATAGAGGGTCCAACTTTGAAATCTTAAATTATAACCCCCATTTTTTATTGCAGATTCGGATTCTACGGACAAAAATACGCAACTTTTGTATTTGATGTTTATTTCGAATCCTCGTTTATCACGGTGTAATCGATACATATTTCGGCTTTTCCAACGGGATTTTCCCTAATCGAAACTAATTGGGGAGAATTTATGACATCAAATTCCTCGTCTTTTGCAATAATAGCGTTTCCTGAAAATCACCCGTGCCGATTATTTCGGTAGTGCTACACAGTTAAAAATTTGATCCATTTGCTGTAGCGTCACTCCACAGCTTTTATAGAATATCTCTTTCATGACCAATGAGAATGTTCCATAACACAGTAAAGTACATTGTAAAAAAATTGACCCTTTTGCTGCATCGTCACTCCACCGCTTTTATAGAAAACGATTACTTTACTCTGTTATGGAGCATTCTCATTGGTCACAAAAGAGATATTCTACAATAGCTGTGGAGTGACGCTGCAGCAAATGGGAAATTTTTTTAACAGTGTAGCACTATCGAAATAATCGTCACAGGGGATTTTTAGGAAACGCTATTCCAGCAAAAGACGAGGAATTTGACGTCAAAAATTCTGCCCAATCAGTTTCGATTAGGGAAAATCCCGTCGGAAAAGCCGAAATATGTATTGATTTAAAATGCTCGATTACACCGTGATAAACGGGGATTCGAAATAAACATCAAATACAAAAGTTACGTATTTTTGTCCGTAGAATCCAAATCTGCAATAAAAAATGGGGGTTATAATTTAAGATCTCAAAGTTGGACCCCCTCTGACCCCCAGGGGGTCGGTTGCGAAGGTCAAATTCGGTATCACTGAGTAGCTTATTTAAAAATATTTAACAAGTATATTTACGTTTTTCAATCTAATATGTATTTATCGAGTTATTCGGCCGTTTCCAGACTTTTCGGACACCCTGTATATCAATGGATATATGTATATATTATATAATAGGTATATATTAATTTTTCAAAATATCAATGTTTTTTATATTTTCGATGTTTTGAGTTTATTTGTAAAATATCAATGTGTTACATATTTTCACAAGCTTGATATTTATTTTCAAAATATCAAGATATATAATATTTTTTACATTCGATATTTATTTTAAAATATCACTGTGCAAGATATTTTTGATATTTTTAGTCTAAACAAGTTAAATGAAAACGAATTTTCAACTGTTATTGAATGTGTCATACTCATAATGTAGATACGGAACTTTTGCCTCTGGCTGTGACTTTTTTAGCCAAAGAAGAAAACAAATATATTTCCCACGAATTATTTTTGA
Source organism: Maratus speculifer (assembly GCA_964019185.1). Lineage (NCBI taxonomy): Eukaryota > Metazoa > Arthropoda > Arachnida > Araneae > Salticidae > Maratus > Maratus speculifer. The sequence goes on from OZ025291.1 coordinate 136,201,057, forward strand.
AGATTTTATTTTTAAATATAGAACTAATATGTGATGCATAATTAATTCATAACAGCCTGTTTAATTTAAATAATCACTTATTTAATTTAACTTTTAATCAAACAGTAATTAGAAAAAAAATTCTTTTCTGGTTTTATCTCAGTTGAATTTAAACTGTATAACATGTTAGAGGATACAGGAAAAAAAAAGGCGAGCTTTCTTTTTTGTTAATTTTTTTAATTGAAAATCATTTTGTATTTAAAATTTTCTGATCTTTTTAATGCTTTAAATTGAATTCCATAGTTTTTTTTTCTTTTTTATAAAATAAAGGAAAACAATTTTTAATTAAAAAAATTCGTTCTGTTTCAAATTAGTTTTTTTTTTTCCATTTTGTTCTAAATAAAGTAAAAAAAAAAAAAAAAAAAAAAAAAAAAAAAGAAAGAAAGAAAGAAAAGGAAAAGAAAATTTAATTTTAAAATAACGTATGATTAAGGTTTTATGTTAGGTGCAATATATTTTAATTTCTAATTTATATTATTTATGAAAATCTCTATTATCAATAATAATTTGGCTATTTTAAAAATATCGGATATTTTTTTATATTTTCAAAAAAGATTTGAATATAGTATTGTTCTACTTGCAAGGAAATGGAAAGAAACCATAAAATTTAATGGGTTTATATTTTGATTTGTGATTTGTAAATTTTTTGTTAAAATATTGCTACAAAGGTATGACTAAAAAACGAAATTACTTTTGATACAGCCTAGTAATATTGCTCCACATTGTGATACGAATAAAAAACAGCAGAGGCTATTCTACACATAGAAAGATGATAAACTGTGTTAAAGAAAAAAAAAAGTCTCAAGGAAAAACTGTTTGTTAAATCTAAGGTGTATAATTATACATTCAATAATTTTTAAAGTATACATTCTCATGATCAGAAGAAGAACTGAAAGAGTAGTGATATATCTAGACTTAACATTTTGGAGGGAGTTGAGAAATAGTAAAAGTCTCAAAGAGGGAATCACAAGAGGCGGGTAAAATACCACTTTAAACAGGTTTTTATGAAGACAGGTATCGCATCTATTATAGAATCAAAAACTTCTAAGGCGGAACCGCAGTGGACAAGGAAAATATTCGTTTTAGGCAGGTTTTCATCTTTACACGTATAATTCCATGTTCATTCATTTTTTAAAACAGAAAATTATCTACCAGAAGGTATTTCAGTAAATAGTAAATGAAATCGAAGTAAAGAACAAATTTAAAAAAACCAAGAGTATTCTCACTCTACATTAAATTTCCTTCAACACATTCTAACAATATCCTTTTGGAGCATGAGCATGATATTTGCAATATTTAAATATTGAATGGCGCTTTTCCTTTTCTCATAAGTGTGGTATATTTGGAATAGTAGCTCCCTTCTTGGGACACTTCCGAGATTGCCTCGTTCCGAAAATTGGTTTAAGGGGCCGTCCATAAATGATGTCCCGCTTGAAGGGGGGAGGGGGTGTTCATAAAATTGTGACAGTTTATGACAAGGGGGTAAGACGAAATGCGACATCACACATTTTGGTTAAAATAAAAGCATTAAAATTCAGTAGATTAAATTTATGAAGTATGAAAATATTTTTAAATTAAAGTATTTATAGTTTATAAAGATAAGATTTAAAGCCAAATATGTTAAATTGCAAAACACTGTTGTTTTCAATTGCTCTTTCATATTTATAATTTATTACTATTCTATATTATTATTATTATTATTATTATTTCTAAACTTTATTTTATACAAAATACAAATCATTTTTATTGTTCAGCCCATAGATGTCATTAAAACACATAGTTAAAGTTTAAAATTATAATTTGAAATGTGATTTAAAACATAGTGCATTGTTTCTGAAGTGCAAATATACGTTTACATAATTTTAGAATTGACAAGTGACAAGAGGAGGGGAGGGGGTAAAGTGATTCCTGACACTTTGTGACAAAAGGGGGGGGGGAGGGGAATCAAAAATCTGGAAAAAATGCGTGACATCATTTATGGATGGCGTCTAAACTGTCGAATTTGATGTTATTTTCCGAATTATTTTTAATTATAAATTGTGGTTGATCGGAAGCTTTTTGTGTATTCGAGATCCCGAATCACTTAATGAAATTTATAATGTATTTCAAATGTAAAGAAACCTTATTTCTAATTTTTTTTTTTTTTTTTAAAAAAAAGGTTACACAGCCACAACCTTTTTTGTCAATATTTTGTAATGTTATGGTAATAAAATAATACATCACAATGTTATAACGATCTGAATAACAAGTCTATAACATGTCAAGCATTTAAGTAAATTAAAGGAAAAACGGATCAAGATTTTGCTGTTCTTACTGAGAAAATATCTGTCCATGCATTGGATTAAATCACAGATTTTCAACTAATAAGTAGCAATTATAAACATTTTATCAATGTATTTTAACCCAACTAAAATTAATAATGTACTTTTAATCAAATTATACCATGTTTTGCACAGTAAAAAGCGTATTTAATAGACCTGTGTATAACGGAAAATTGACTGAAATGATTATTTCGTGGGCTCTGCAAAATATCACGCTTTCTAAGATGAAAACCTTGTCTACGCCAGAATACTTTCTGGTTCATTTTAATTTTTATCTTAGTAGGTTTCATTAAACTTTGTTTAACTTTCGTAATTAATCTTGAAATTTTCTAGAAATTGCGGAGAGGACTGCAACCTTATGAGCCAACCTCCTGAATACGCTACTGTGAAGGAGTATATTATCTCATATGCATGAATGCTATTATTCACCTATTGTGAAAAGTATTTCTTCAAATTCCTACAATAACATAATCTCTAAATTTTACACACAACCTTATAAATATTTCATAATTTTTTTTGTTTATGGTGATGCTCGAATATAATTATCAGCATGTTATCTGACAATAGTTTGACTACACCCCACTTAGAATAAAAATTCTTCTTTACATGTGATAACTTCTTGAAAAAACATGCAATCATAGAGGCATTCAAAATCATTCATTTCGAATTCCTTACTTATTGATAATACGGAAGACAAGAAAAATAATGATTTTTTTGTTTCTGTTCTTTTTTTTTTCTTTATACATGCAATTTAGCTACCTCTTCACTCTTCAGGAAGTACAACAGCGAAGAATTTCTTTTTAAGGGAAAAAAAATCGCAATTCAAGGACGGTCAAGGAGAATGTTTCTCAACTGATGTTAATCTTAGAAGATTACCACTAAACATGGTGGGTCAGAACAGAATATTTTCTCCAGATAGGATAAATAACGTAATATATAAAATAGCCTATGTCTGGAGCAGATTTATATGCACTATTCGAGTAGTTTTACATTGTTGCGATAATGATTGAAACACCAATTTAGTAATTTACAACTCTGTGACTAGGCTATTCACTTATGAAAAATCTTGTCGGCTTTTTTTTCTTTTTTTCTAGATATCAAATTCATTGCTAACCTCAAGAGTCTAACATTTGAACATCTCTTAGCCAATTGCTTGGGCAGTCATGTGTAAACAGAATCTCTTCCTTCCTGAGGCTTGTATTTATAAATTGATGAACAGACGCCAATATTTCGTCATTTGACAGATTAATATGGATTTCACTGGTGGAATAATACATTATATAAGAAGCCGGACTTCACTGAGCTATGATATATTGAAGTTAAATTGATTTAAAAGCACTTTTACCCTCCCGACCTGTTTTTAGAAATTTTAACTTAAAAGACAACCCGTGAAATGTGATATTGATTGATGGAATTTGAGTATCATTTCACTGTTGCTCAGTTACATGATAAAATAATGTCGATTACCATTCTTTAATATTTTGTTTATTTTCTTTGCTATGCGGATGTTACTGGTTTTCTTATCAAATTATGAAAAAATATTAAATAAATGGGCATAGGAAGGCATAATTTTAAAAAGATGCATTTTTTTTTTTTTTTTTTTTTTCAAGAGAAAGAAATGTATGCATCCATTATCTTCTTCTTCCTTCTATTCATCTCAAATTTGAAGTATCACATGTGATACTTCCGAACGGAAGACGACATATTTTAAAATGTTTGCATTTTTTACATTTTCACTTTATTTCTATACAGGATGTCTCAGAACTTCGTGTACAAACTTTGAGGGGTGGTAGAGAACATCGTTTGTAACCATAATTACATAGGAAAGCATAGGCGGAAACATCACCCTCACTTGTTAACCCTTTCACATACAGTGGCTAAGAAACTACAAAATTTTTAATACAAAATTAACATTGACACCAGTATTTTATGATTTTTCCATTTATTATGTATGTGAAATGTCTTTCTTTCTTTGCAAATACATTTTCCAGCAATTTCTGATGTCGTTCATTTTTTTCCACATTTTAGCAATTTCTAATAGCTACTATACTTGATTTTTAAGAAACATAATTTTTAATTTAATTTATAATTAGATCATTTCTTGTACTTTTTTCTGTGTAATAAAGCGTTCTACACTGCTTTCTGCATTGTGTCATAACTGTGTATGTGTGTTTCTTTTTCACGGGCAAAGCACTTCCATTGCTGAAATGTGGAAAAATATGAATGGCATCAGAAATTGCGGAAAAATGTACTTGAAAAGAAAAAAATAGAAACAATTCTCATACAAAATAAATGGAAAAATCATATTAAAATTTTGGTACTAATGTTTATTTTGTATTAAAAATTTTGTAGTTTCATAGAGAAATTACTGTCTGTGAAAGGGTTAACAAGTGAGGGTGACGTTTCCGCCCATCTTTCCTATGTAATTGTGGTTCCAAACGATGTTCTCTACCATTCCTCAAAGTTTGTACACGAAGTTCTGGGACACCCTGTATAGCGGAATGTTTTTAGCTTTGGATTAAAGCCAATAAAAGGCAGCACCGATGCTTATTTCATTATAAAATAAGTAAATATATATTTCATTCTAAAATAAATGTTGTTATCATCTGAGTTTTCAAAATGCATTCCAGATAGTATGCTCCAGAAATTAAGGAATTTTCATAATTATTTAACTTAAACACTTTACAAAAAAACTTTTGAGGAATCGTAGATCAATCAATTAATTAAAAGCCTCCAATTTGTTACTACGTAATTTAGGTTATCAATAATTCAATCGATATATTAAGAATATTAATAATTTCGGATACATATTTGTTAATCAAAATTACCAGTTCCTTAAAGTACCAGTTTCAGAAAAAAGGCTCTTTCTGCCATCTATGGTGCCTGTTTGTTTGTGCAAAATCAATGAACTGTATTTGCTGTGTTATTTTACCTTCAGGTCTGAAGAGCCTATGTGAGATAATCTATTACGCTTATGTATGTGGCGCAAAAATCACGGTTATTTGTCAATTGTTTGATGACAACGTTCAAATAAAACGCATCTAAGGCTGAGGTAAATTGGGTGTTTATTTACGTTTTGTTTTTTCGCTGCAACTATGGAGCTTCAAAATATCGTTATTTTTATTTTGTTTTTTGTTCTATTTGCTTAAAAAAAATAAATAAAAATCATGAATTTTAAACGTTTTAGTTTCAAATTAAAGTTATGTTACTATAAATGAAATGAGTGAAAGAATTAATATTATTAAATATATTTTAAATGAAATACAAAAAAAAAAAAAAAAAAAAAAAAAAATGCCACGCGTACAATATTTGGCGATGCGCCAAGTTAGCATAAAAATACCGAATGCTTGATTTATTGGAACAAAGTCATATGGGCACCACATTGGTGCGATTTTTTTTCTGATGCCAATTTGGCGAAAACTTCGTTTTCAATACCAGTTACATATAAAGTTTTAACTCTTTTCTATTATTTTAAAAAGGAAATGACAATAATTTTAAAAAAAAGTTTAATTAATAATTATAGAACAAAACAATTTATATCATTTCAAAAAAGAAAATAAAAGAATAAACAATTTATTAAAGAATAAATAATAATTGCCGGATTATCATGTGAGACATATATTTGCCTTTATTTTGCAATTGCGCCAATGTGGTGCATGTATGACATTTCCGCTTATTCTTCTTGCAGAATCTCCTAATTTGGATAAAAAAAATTGAGCAATGAAAATAAATTATGAATACAAGCAATATGATTTAATGCTTAGTATACATTTAAGGGAGACCAAACTGGTCGCCCAGGGCGGCTAGTATTGATATATTCAATTTATCTTTATATTTGAATAATAATATAACAGTTTCAAAAACATCGAATTAATTATACATCTTCTTTCCTTAAACGTAATCTTTGGCTCGTATAGAAACAAATAAATTACTTTTAACCCTATATACAAGAATTGCAAATTTAGCCCTGAGTTCTGATTCAATTTAAATAAAAGCATATTTTATTTCCGGACGTAACAATTTTTGCCGTTCTCGGTATTTTGTACAATAAATGAGGTATCACAGGTATTAATAACATATTTAAAATTTATTATATCATATAACAAACACGATACGTAAACACACATTCGGAGACATCTTACATCAATATAAGAAATAGTTCTTCACAAGAAAGGTTTTTACATATTTGCGATGCCGCGGCTGCCATCTACATACTTTTTGCCCTACAACAAGTTGGAAATTGCACAGCAAACGTAGCAAATGAGGTGCATTTGTACTATAGGAAAATTAAAAAAATATTCAGACCTTAGTGTAATAGTACACAGTAATTCGGATACAGTATAGCACCCGAAATCTTTCGTGTGTCCTTGTAAATACTATGTGCTTTCTATTATACAAGTAAGTAATTGGTAATAAATCTCAACAACGTAGTATATCAATTTCATAAAATGTGAAATAGTTTAATGTAACTCAAATATGCCATAGGAGCAATCATTGTTTGCAGAAATATAAAAGCCTTGTAGTAAGAATTTTCGAAATTAGCTGAGAATTAATAATCAGCTGAAATATTAACCCTTAAAAACTCGGACGGTTTGGACATACATTGTGATAGGGGGCTGTGTACTCTGTGTACCATCTGATTTTAAAGAGCATATAACAACTTTTAATGATATATTTGTGTAGTCATGCAATACCCAATAGCAGTACAAAAACAATAAATGTCAAACTGTTAAAAACAGACTATTTAAAATTAGTCTCATAAATATTATAGGATTCACGACTAGTTTGCATTGAGTGGATTTCTCATTACGCTTCTTGTGTCTTTAAAAGTCAATTAAAAACTTATCTGGAAAAATGAAACACGGACAGAGACAGCTTTGCCATTTTGTGACTTCTTTTCGAAGCGCGCTTAGCACAATGCCAATTTTAAACTTTAAGCAAGAATTCTGTTTAAGCTACAATGTAAAAAGAAAAGATTATTGTTACGAATTTAGTTTTATGAAATATCAAATGAAGTTTAAATATGCACTGCTTTTATTGTCAGTATCCAATTAAGTTCGTAAAAATATAATGAAAAAATACAGATTAGGATAGGATTAAAAAAAGAGTTATACAGAATAGCAATATTCTATATTATTGATTCATATTTTTCTGGTATATATAGATATATCCGACACTACCTTGTATATATAGTTTTTTACAAAATCTTATTCTTTTAGCAACGATATTTTTAATAATATAATACAGTTAGTAATTCATATATTTATTGTATGTAATACTCTGAGCACGAATTATACTTACACTTGACCGTTTCTTTTTATAAGTAAAGAAACTTTTACTTCTTGAAGCAAAAACTTTCCCAGGAAAATAAAGAAATAAAAAGAACCAGGCAGATGAACTCTTATTGCAGCAATTTCTTTTGATGGATAGTGAGAAGTAATTAAAATCAACTTAAGTTGACAATAAAGTGACAATAGCAAGAGCAGTCTAGAAAATTTGCCTCCAAATGACTGTAATTTTACAGAGATATTATCTTACACAAGACACTTCGATGTTTGCTGCTGCTTTGATGTTAATTTGCTACTGTTGATGCAGAAGGCTCAAACGTTGTTAAAGCAATTGAACATCACAACGAATGGTTTGATGGGAGTCGAAGCATAAAGCCTTGGAGCATCAGAAGCAAAAATTACTAATTTCACAGTATGTTGGTCAAAGTAAAATAATCACAATTCTTACCTTTTCTTAAAATTTCATTTGCAGTGTCTTTTTCCTTTTTTTTTTTTTTTTTCTGTGAAACTGTTTTTGAATTTAAATAGATGGATCTAAACTGGTATCTAACAAAATAAATGAAACTAGTTTTAAATAAATAATCTAATTCTCGGTCATCTGGAGGCATAAAAAATGGAAAATTGAATTTTTAGCTAAACTTAGAAAATCAAAAACACAATATTTTATTAGTTTTATTGGCATTATATCCCTATAATGGATAGTATTTTAACATAGAAAGTTCATATTTAGCCAAAGTATTATAATTATCAATAGCAAACACTTTTTGGTATTAAAATAATTGGCATAAATATATAGTGGTTTTGAAGAAATCGTCTGCAATGGATTTGGTACCGAAATCATTTTCCAATTATTCTGTGACGATAACAGATAAGCATTTTCTCTTACATCGGAATTGAATTATTCATGCAGTGATAGTGTGTATAATTATCATGGCGTCGGTTGAGTTTAATCAGAGTTACTATTTTTCATTCATTAATAGTAATAATTAAGAATATTTTAATTTCAACAATTTTAAAGTCATTTCAACTATCCTATTGCAACAAACAAAAATATTACAACAAATTATTCAGGTGACTTCCGATTGGCCTATAGTAATAGGTTTTGCCAGGGCGAATATACAAGGTTTTTAGTCGTTGCCGTCAATGCCAGACATAAATCTACAAATATCCAGAAAGTAAACTGGTAAGGTAACCCTTCGTTTTATTATGGAGCTCAGTAAGTAACCTAGTACATCTAGGAGCTTTGTTTCTTAGACATTATTTGCAATTTTTAAAGCGATTTCATCTTCAGTAATATTTTTAAAAAATAAATTTTGACTATATCTGTATGCATTTTTATACAATAAATTAACTAAGCAAAAACATTAAAATCAAACGTGGGAAAATTTTCAGAAAATCATTTTTGCCAAGGATTTTTTTGTATCAGTTATCAAAACTCTACACACAAATGTTTCGATGGTCTTCGGTTAGCACTATTTATTAAGCATTGGTGGATTCCTAATATTTAAATATTCACTAAAAGTAAAAAGGTGCAGAAATTAATAAACATGTCCTAACCAACAAATCCTGATCTTCGGCGATAATTAAACACCAAATGGAGCTAAAATTTGACCAGTAAAAATATTGTATAAACGCGAACAAAAAGCAACGAGCAAACATGACACGGCCATAATTAAAAACAGTAGATATGGTTACTGTTAATTCTGACTTTGAAAATACTCGTCACCTTTTGAAAATCACTCAGTCTACATTTCTAGATAGAAGTATTCTCCTATGTGCGCAACATATGACATATGTAAGCCTTTAGTTGGTAAAATCGCAAAAAAAAAAAAAAAAAAAAAAAAAAATAATAATAATAATAATAATAATAATAATAATAATAATTTAGGCTTCGGTTTTTTTGGAATCGCTATGCTGCTGGGCTCCGGAGCATAGTATTTTTGAGCAGGGGTGCAGAAAATGTTTTTACTCCCAACATTCCCCCAATCTATATGAAAATTTCCCCAAAATTTTATGGTATATTATAAGTAAATGCTATATTACTGTAGCTATAGAAAATTTATTTTTACATTATTTCTCAACTTTTTCGCGAGTATATTCGGCAGGGGTGATTCTGAGTTAAATGAAAATTTTTGAAATTCACAACAAATTTTCTGAAATGTTACAGCAGAGTGAGGGAAAAGAATGGAATCACTTCCAGTACTAACTAAAAAAAATTTTAGGGCTCTTTGACAAAAATAAGTGTTTTTTCTAGATCGTTTGACGAAATTTGCGATCTTCTGACGAAATTTGCATTCTTTAGGACTTTTGTTGAAATTTGAGATTATTTCGCGATCCTTTGACGAGTTTCGTGGTTGTTTTACCCTCTTTTGACGAAATTCACGGTTATTTCGCAATTTTATGGCATTCGCAATCGTTTTGCCTTTTTTGAGGAAATTTGCTGTCGTTTTGCGATTTTTTGGCGAAATTGCTTTTTTTCCCCGTAATTCTTGGACAAAATTAGCTGTTTTTTATGTCCGAATGTTCAGATTTGAAACAGATTCACTTCTGTACATATTACCGAATCGTTATACTGATATATTTATTTGTAATGTTTTTTTTCTATCTGGGAAAATTATGGAATTTATCATTAAGATCGAAATCAGTCGTATATGTTTTGCGAAATTTCCCCCGATCCTAGATCACAGGATGATTATATTCTGCCTCCCCCACCCCCCCTGTTTATAAACTCCTGTTAAAACCCAAAAAATTTTAAATATTTATTAAAACAAAGAAATATCGGATTTGAGATACAGCGCAAATTAAGCACTGTCCAGTAGGGTGGAGCGAAAAAAAATTATTTTTTAAAAATCAAAAACGGGTAGGTGCAAGAAGTTGCCTTTCTGCTAGTACATCAACTGCTTGAAATTTTACCGCTGAAAAAAATTGGCTTGAGTCTGCGCTTTTGCTCCAAAAATTTAAATTTTGGGTAAAATTTGACATTTTTTGACATTTTTTCAAAAAAAAAAAAAAAAAAAAAATTAAAATTAAAATTCTAGCAGAGCTGATTATTATTTAAAAATTCTATTTAAACCTTTGTTATTAATTACTTAATATAATTAAACTATAAAACAATATCTTTATTACGTACAGCTGGAGCAAAACAGACAACTTTTGGTAAGAAAACGCCTTTACAACTCTATTGGGACATACAACGAATTGTTGTTTTTAATACAGCTCTTGTTTTCAAAACTATCTTTGTCATACGTCCTGGAGGTGGCTATATTTCATAGTCCAATCGTCCCAACTACTCGATCATTCAGTAGAGTGTTTTATTTATATATTGATTTGTGATTTTCTTTATCAAAATTTGGCATTCGATGTATCCACACGATGTATCTATCTGTTCTTTGAATTCACATGTTGCTGTGAGTAACGTCATGTATATTTTGACAGCTTATATAAAAAAAATGACAAGCAAAGTAATGCACAGGAATAATTTTAAAGGGATCTATTGGTCATCTATTACCTTTATTAAACTTATATCCAGTTGATGAATAGTGATTGGAAGTTCTATTACCAAACATTTTTTCAGTCAATTAAATTTTTTTACGTCAGATATTTCAACTATAAGTATGCCATTATTTATTCTACTTTTGCATTTTTTATATGTTGAGAAGCGAGCTGTTTAATGTGATGGTGATAGTCAGAGAGAATTGCAATGAGAATTTGTTCTGCTTGTGCAGAGCAACCGTTGTTGTAAATAACTTTGTTTGCATTAGTTTTATGTCGTTACCTAACTGTTTTCGTAGCCATGTAATTTCCCATTAACATTTAGATCCCCTTTTTATAAGTGGACAACATTTGATGGTGAACTGTCCTGGGCATAAACTTATAATGCATAGTACATTTCGAGAGTATGTACAGATTCTAATCGACAATAAGTACTCATTTAAAATTAGGAGAATTCTATTTGTCGTTGTGAATCATTTTGCATGGGGTAAGCTTAGAATTGTGTATAATAATGTATCATGTGCTACTTCAACTCCAATGAATTTCCTCTGCGTCAATTATTAGAGAAGTAGATATAAAAGTTCTAATCCACATGGATTGATTGGATCAATAGGAAGTCTTTGTCTACGTACTATTCACTTCCTATTGCAATTTTTTATAACACAGAGAATAATTTTGAAAAAACTATTTTCTCAAATTGAGAAAATGATACTCAGAGCAGACTAGAAATTTCTGTCGGAGATTGCAAAGCTAATTCATAAGGAAAACTATTTCTCAGAAGAACTGGGGAATAGGAATTTAGAAAACATCTCACACAAAAGACAGCTCATAAAGCGAATAAAATTTTCCGCTTTATATAAGCACAGATAGGAAATCAGAGTCTATAGGTTCACTCACAAAATATATAATCCAAGTTTGTACCGCAGGTTGTTTTACACTAAATGTAATACACACCTTAAGAATAGGTCTAAAAACATATCGGAAATTACTCGACTACGAAACAACACGGGAAACGATGTAAAACAAATACTAAAACTTCTTCAGAAATATTGTTGCTTTACACGTAAATTTTGTTTGCAATCCTCTGTGACGATCGTCATAATATTAAACAGCTAGCTTCTTAGCATATATTCAATGTAATAGGTACAGTAAATGGTGGCATACCAAGAAATTGAATTCATTCAATCAATTTTTACGCTAATCTTTATATATAAAATGTGATTGAAAAAATGCTATGGTAACATAACTTCCAATCATAATGTATTAATTGCATGAAATTTTAATGAAGATAATAGACTGATGAATGAATTCAATTAACAACATACTCATTACATTACTCAGCTTCTCTTCTGTTATACAAGGTATAAAAATATACGTGCAGCAGGTCACACTAGCAGTATCCAAAGTCAGTGAATACAAAGAAGAGGTAAAGTACTTTGATACATATATAACTTATGCCCGTGTTCGGGGGAAGAAATAACAATTCAATGCATAAATAAAATATTGGCCTTAGATGGTCGGGTGACTGGGACGGGATGCATTCAAAACAACAATTCGTTGTATGCTCCAATAGAGAGGCAACACTTATTTTTTACCAAAAGTTGTCAGATTTGCTCCAATAATATAGAGTATAGACTAAAGATATTGTTTTTGTAGTTTAAATATGTTAAGCAGATAAATATAAAGGTTTAAGTAACATTTTTAAATAATAACGAACTCTGTAGAAAAGTTTTAATTAATTTGAAAAAAAAGTCAAATTTTACCAAAAATTTCGACTTTTGGAGCAAAAGCGCACACTTAAGCCATTTTTTTTCAGCAGTAAAATTTCACGTAGTTGATGTACTAGTAGAAAGGCAACTTTTGGCACCTATACGTTTTTGATTAAAAAAAAAAAATTTTTTTTTCGCTCCAGCCTACTGTCCAGGGCGGATTTAAAGCATCATTTGGGCCCAAGTAGCCCTCTTCTGGATCCTCGTAATTGCAAATTACGATGCCATTTACATTCAAATATTCTTTTCCTAGTCACTTGTTTTATTGGTTTTAGATTGCATAATAATTTCCATGGCAATTAGCCTTCTTAGAATTGCTTTTTATCTCATCCGACTTCCTTCTTGACCACGTCGACAATGTTAAAAGAACTGGCTACCAGCCAATTGACAAGTGACATCGTCATTAAGTTATTGCACTGCAATCTTAATTTCAAATTAGTTTTTAAAAAAATCTTTTTTTTTTTTTTTTTTTTTTTTTTTTTTAAGTGCTTGTTAGCATTTGAAAACGGAGTTGTCTCATCAATGTCATATCACAATTTATTCAGTTACTAATTAAATATATAAAATCATGTCTAGTTTAAAACACATCATTTCATGAGATTATATATATATAGTGTACAGGGAAAGGTGACCGGCCACTTGCGAATTTGGACATTTTGTTTAATATCTTGAAACATGCATGAGAAATTATCCTGAAACTATAAGTATGAAAACATAATGGTACAAGTCATACATTTCCGTGAAGATTTTCTCCCGAAACTCCATAGGGGACCGTGAACAAACTTAAAAGGAACGAATATTATTCGAATAACCCTGTCAAAATTAATATAGCAAAAGTATTCAAACTGTAGCTTATGTTTAAGTGGCTTATTGTAATAAATTGTGTTCATTTTATGCGGATAGCTGTATACCCATAGATAAATTGAGGTTTTTATAAAAACAGTCCCAAATTTTTCCAAGTTTTTTTGCTTACAATTTGCAGATTTCTTAATATAAAATAATATTATTTTCCGAAAATACAACAAACAAGGTACAACAAAATACCCTGTAATCAGAATATATATATATTTTAATTATATGAAAAATGAGCAGGTTTATTAACTAATTTTTTATTGCGCATGCGTGAACGATATAAAAATAAATAAATAAATAAAATAAAATAAATAAATAAATAAAATAAAATAAAATAAAATAAAATAAAATTTGTATCCAAATATAGTAGTACGTGCAATGTTGTGTATTCTATATTGACACTAATTAATGGATGAATGGATACAGTCCCTCATCTTTTTGCTTCATTTTGACAATAACCCCACCCCAGAAGATTTAAAATGATATGTTTTTTAATGATCAAAAAGTGAATTTCACCCCAAAACTGTAAACTAAGCTGTAATATTATATAGCTACTAGCAAGATTTTTTAGATATTTCTTTGAAAATAATATAATTAAAGTTTTTGTAAAAATTGATTTGACTTTTATGTCACTTTCCTGGCTTCCTTAAATTAACAAATAAAATTGTACGTTACATGAAATTTGAGCTACTATATTGAAAATATGTTCCTTCAAACAAAATTAAAATGTTAAACCTAAAAAAAAAAAAAAACAAGAATGTTGTCTCTATCCTGGCATACATATTCCAAAAAATATTATTACACAAAAAATTAACCTATTATTTAAGTTCTTTAAAATTTAGCAATTTTATATGGAAAATCCTTTAAACCCTAACAGAAAATAAATTTACCTATTATTTAAGTTCTTTAATATTTAGCAATTTTACATAGAAAATCCTTTAACCCTTTTAGTGTCCTAACCAGGTTTTTCCGTCACAAAATCTTTGAAATCAAGGGCTGATTACTTACAAAACTCATATTAATGTTATTTTTTGCAGTGCATAAGATAAATAAATGTGTAAGGTAGTCATATACAAATTCCCTTACAAATATTTTTCATAGATATTATGTTATGAATCGTTAAACATAAAGGAAAAAATAGGCCAGACGCTTAAAGGGTTTTAAACTCTAACAGAAAATAAATTTGCCTATTATTTAAGTTTTTTAATATTTAGCAATTTTACATGAAAAATCCTTTAAACTCTAACAGAAAATAAATTTACCTCTTGAAATTTTGAATTGTTTTCAATGGATACTTTTAATACCTCAGATGACCAAAATCTGGCATTTTGTGGTATTTATCCCAAGATTTTGTAGTAGCTGTCGATAGTTGTATGTATTATTTTTGATAATTCATTAATACGCAAGAAGTTTTTTTTAACGATTTTTCGTAGTAATGTGTAAAATAAATAATATGCACAAATTGAAAGACTAAACTCGGATTTCTTAATTCTCTTAATTAGTTGTAATTTTAATTTACAAATTTTGAACAAATTTATGTTTTTATTATTTTATCTAAAAAAAAATCCGGTGACAGGACCCTTTATAAAACTGGACCCCGTTAATTTTTCACACACACTTCTCTCTCTTCGACCCCATATTAAATCTACCTTTTTTATGGAAAAAAACCGCTCCCAAGATTTTTTTTTTTTTTCGATTATTTTAGTTATAAGGATTTTTACATATCCGGGTATCTTCCAGAATACATTAGTTCGAATAATTGAGCTTTATTGTACAATAAATTTGCATTCGAAAAGATTAAAAGCATTTTTGCCCAACATCAACAACAAGAAAAAGGCATGACAACTAAAAATCCATCTATGAATGAGGGACGACAAAAATTATTATACACGATCTGAAGTGAAGCACATCTATCACAATAATGTTGCATACTATCACATTACAAATCCGCGTCATGAATATTATGCATGTTCTTTTTTTCTACTCTTTTAACATGCTCGTCATGAACTCTTGCAGATTGCATCTGAAATGTGACGACAATCACTAGTTTTTGCAGCATTCAAATCATTTTGTTGATTTGCATTTGAAATCAGAATTATTTTGCTTCTAGAATGACAGCACGTGAGGTGAGTGAACGCAGGCTAGTGGTCTGAGTTAGTGTTGCTAGATTTAGTGTCATATAAAAAGCGACACGGGCTGATAAAATAAGCAGGACAATCTGGTTCTAAATTGAGACACAAAGTAAGCCAGGTGAAAAGAAACCTGTGTCGAGCGGAATCCTCCATTAAACGAAAATTTTCATCGTCTATACTGAACATTTATATTAAAATTATAATTGTTAAGGGGCTGGTCACTTAGCTTCCGATTCCCATCACTAATGTAAAGTCTATAAGCATTTGAAGCATTCTTATATTTAAAATATCTCCTCGATAAATTTATTTTTAACTTCTATTTTTTGTATGTACCTCTTAACAGACCGGAAGGCGGCAGCACAGGCAATTACTTCATCGAATTCACGGATGAAAATCTGGAATTCGTTAAATCTCAATTCGCATGTTAAAACGCAATCGGTCTGCCAAGTCATATATTAGAGGAAAACATCGAAAAACCCGATTTTAGAGGTTGACGCATAAGTTTAGCATTAAGTTTTCCTGCTTCTAACCCCCCCCCCCCCCACGTAATCATACATTTGGGTGCAAGAAAGCACAATGGTAAACCTATGAGTCAACCGCTAAAATCGGGTTTTGTTTTTCGATGTTTTCCACCAATATCTGACTTAGCAGACCATTTGCGCTTTAATATGCGAATCGAGCTTTAACAAATCATAGATTTTCATCCGGCAACTTGATAAGGTGATTGTCTGTGCTGCTGCCTCCCGATCTATAAAAGATTTCGCAGTTTTTCTTAGTTTTAAAATTTTTTCTAATGTAGGGTAGATGTGCCAGTAATGGGCCACCTTCCAGTAATGGGCCACCTCGCACTTTTTGGTTTATAAAAAAATAATAAATAATAGTTAAGCTTTTATTATTTTTTTTCTGAACTCTACCTTGCATGCTTTATAAGCTGGATTAATTTTTTACACTTTTCGTCAAAACAATTAGGAAGCAGAAAATAAAGTTTCACAGTTTTTCTGTTTTTCACTGAAAATCTTAATGAACATGCTAAGAGCAGACTTTACTTACTTAGTTTTATATCTTTTTTATTTTTCCGTAAAAATTGAATGTTTTTGTTTGGTTAGCAATATAAAACATTAAATTTAATATACCAATTGCCATTTACAAAATTTTATTTATTTTTAAGATTTTAGGAGGGGTGGTCCATTACTGGATTGCTTATTTCGTGATTTGCCAGTAATGGGCCACCCAAGTGACCAATACTAAAAGTGTAATTTCAGTAGTGATAAAATATTTTGATTTAACTGAAAACTAAATAAACAAATTTAATACTTAAATTTTACTTACTAGAATTTAATAAAGACAATTTCTTTATAAATACAGTCAAGTCTCTCTATAACGAAACTCCATACATCGAATTTCTCTATATAACGAATTTTTAGTAGGAATGTTCCCCTTTTCCCATGATTACATTAAAAACAGTCTCTATATAGCGAAATGTCTATCTCCATATAACGAATATTTTCATAAAATGTTCTTTATTCAGTTGTAAAAAAATACTTCGAAATCACATGAAATCAAATTTCCATCTCTTATTCCTAATTTATCGTTCAGTGCTGAGTTTTTTTTTTTTTTTATATTACTCCTCTGCTTGAATTTTCTTGTTCCTTAAGTTCAACAAATTCATCAACCCCCTCCTTTCACACACCTTTCAACATCCTTCTCAAAACAGTTTTAATTGAATAATTATATATATACGAACGGTATCAATGGGGGTAATTGAAGAAAAAACAATTTACAATTGCTTCAAAAAGGCCGAATTTTGTATACAAGAGGATAATGTGGATTCTGAGGAAGAAGAAGATGCGACTTACGCAGACATAAAAAGAACAAGTTGGAAATTGCACGTGAACGTAGCAAATGAGGTGCGTTCGTACGATAACGAAGTTTTAAAAATATTCAGATCTTGCTTTTATAGTAAATAGTACTTCGGATACAGTATATTGGTTGAAATTCTGTAAATATACAGGAATAGTAATTCTTATTACACCTCAGCAACGTATATCTTATTCATAAAATTTGAAATAGTTGAATATAATTAAAACACGTACCAAACCATGTTTCCCCGTATAGCATTATATAGTGGAATACTTTTGTGTAGCCCTGTAATTTAATAATAAAAATTCTTTGCGTCACAGATTGTACAGAATGCATATTTTAGTATATATTTCATAGATTCATGCCAATTCTATTATGTTCGAATGAGTGTAACATCATTAAAATGCATTTGAAACTTTTTCCCCATTGACCGTAATGTAACGGAATCCTTTTGATTGTCCCTGTAATTGATCTATGCATCCGATTTTCATAACATTTGAAATGACTCGACAAAATTACGCAATAATTATATGTTTTAAATTTCAAACGATTAAAATGCATTTCAAACTTTTTTCCCTATTGACCGTAATGTAACGGAATCCTTTTGAATGTCCCTGTAATTGATCTATCCATCCGATTTTCATAAAATTTGAAATGACTCGACAAAATTATGTAATAATTATGTATTTTAAATTTCAAACGATTCGGTTGGATAGTTTTCCGTTGTTATATGCGGACAGACAGACGGACAGACAAACGGACAGATAGACTCAGACAAACGGACAGACAGACAGACTGAACGACAATTATAGGTGCTACCTATTTACATAATTACGAACGCACCTAAAAATAATTATCTGTTATTTTTTGTAGGGTGGCCCATTACTGGAACATAGGCGGTCCATTACTGGAACATAGGTGGCCCATTACTGGGCATTTGGGTGTTTAGACATATTTCTATTATTTAAAATGAAATTTTTATTTCTATTGGGAAATGTAACTGTGGGATTAGTTAAATATTGTTGAAAGATTAATCTAATATGAAAAAAATTGGAATACAATAATTATAACTATTAATAAAAAATTATTTTTTAGAGAAATTCCTTAAGGTGGCCCATTACTGGAACATCTACCCTATATATACTTAATTTTATATTGTGTCTTAAAAAGGTTACAGTTCGTCTGTTTTTAAAACATAAAATATTAAATTAAGCATAGATTTTAGAAATATTTTGAGAATTAAGGGGGGGGGGGGGGAAGAAACATCCTTTAAAAAGAGTACACAGAAAAAAGAGGTTAAAAACATTAATTTTCCCAAGAGATAGTTTTAATATACCAATGGTTAAAACGTCCATAGACTTAACATTACGGAGGACAATTCCAAAGCTGAGTGATCAGCCCTGCACTGCTCAACAAGGGCGGAACTTTCTGACTCATTTACTAATTCATTTTTAAACGTAAAGGCACAAAATTAGCAAGTTTGAGTAGTAAAGTAAGTTGGAATCGAAATGAGTTTTAATTTTTTTTTTTTATCACTAAATTATTCATCGAGTTATAAGTGATTTTTGGTTACGTGTCAACCTTTATTTTTAATTTTCATTGACTGGTTTAACTCATTTCGTTCGAAAATTTAGTTCAAAACGATTTTATTTTGACAGTATTTTCTGAAAAGCGTTTACTAAACCAGTTGGATGTGCCGATTCCAAAACTTTCTTCTATTTCATACGTACATTTTAATGTTTCAAAAAGTTGTTACACATGATAATACTTTAGTGTTATTAATTCAATACTATACCAAACATGATTTTCATCTTATATTTGTGCTTCAGTCAATTAATCGGAGTAAAAAAGAGTTAATGTGGAGCATGATATTAATTAAAATCAATAGTTTTCCTTTAATCTGTTATCATCAGCTGTTTGAAAATATCTGGCTTAACAGGACGTAAGTTCCCGTCTCTGCACGAGCCGATGGACAACAGAACGACGAAGAATCAAGAAAATGAAGCAAAAACGTTACGCTATCATGATGCTCTTTTCCCGTAATGAGAAGTACGAGGCTGGATATCGTTCCAAGTTGTTCAATTGGCAGAGCGCTATACCCATAATCAGTGTTCGAGTCCCAGCTTGGTTATTTTTTCCCTTTGTTTTTGTTGGTTGTACGCCTTTTAAGCAACTAAAAATGTGAAATATGCAATGCAAGACGTGAGAAATTTTCTACAGAAAAGTTTTCAAGAATTATATAAAAATAGAAATTGCTAGTTTTATAGAGAAATGTGTGATACTACGCTGAAGTAAATATTTTTAAAATCGAAGACTTAGTAATCCAATTTTTAATTGCTTGAATTAATTTCTCCAATTTTATATATTCGAAGAATTATTTAAAAAATTAATTTAAACGTTGGACAAAATAGTTAAATAATTGTATAAGATAAAAACTATACATAATAATTTAATTATGTTTTTTGCAGAAACATTTCTGACTATTTTGAAGTATGCATTGTACAATCATTCTTTAAATTTGTCTAAATTTTATAGTTTTTTAATTTAAATTTCATCATTATTGTAGAGATTTAGAAGAGCACACTAGAAAGAACACTTTATCACGATCTGTGGTATGGATAATATTTTTACACAGAACAAAAAATGTACCATCAAATAAGTAGTCCAAAAGCCGACAGCACAAAAGAACTCGACAGTCATCGAGCACAAGAACAAAAATCTTTATTTTATGGAAGAGTAGTAATAGGGGAATCCAATGATCCATGTCTACCGGAAATACAGTGGTGCACAAGCCATAAATTAATACCTCGAGTGACTCACTCGTAGGTTTATCATTGTGTTTTCCAGTACCTACTTTTCCATGTTTTCATACCTTTGATTGTACTGCAAACGCAATATTAAACCTACGAGTGAGCCACTAGTGGCATTCATTTTTGGCTTATGCACCACTTCACTTCCGGCAGACATCGATCATTAGATTCCCCTATTACTGTTTTTCCATAAAATAAAGGGTTTTTTTTTTCCTTGCGCTCGATATCATAAGTTTTTGTGCCGTGTTTCAAAACTGAATTTGTTGTTTTTTTATACTTTTAAATTATTTCCTTGCATGTTTTTAAGTTTTGTTAGAATGCTAAATAGAAATAACAAAGTGTCAACACCATTACCTTTCTGTCACTCCCCAGATGTTAAAAAGAAAGTTTTAGAACGTGGAACGCCTTTGTAACTTTCTGGAAAATTCATCTCTTGGGGATGGGGCATTGCTTAAAATATGAGAAAAACTATATTTACCCAACCCATTATTTATATGTAAGGGTGTAAAAATCCATTCTTCATTTCAACAACCAAAATAAAAAGCCTAGCGTTGAGAGAACGTTAAAAATTCTAAAAATGCTGTTAACTGCTACCGGGCTGTTTAAAACTATGATATATTAGCAGACGATAGTTTCTATAGAAATTTTACTGTTCACCTTCAAAAGCGAAGGGTTTATTTCGAGCTCTTTGTTCCTCTTTCGGAATTAGGAAAACATAGCTGTTTACTTTCTGAAGGAATATTTTAGCTACGGTTGAAAAGTTTAAAATAGTACTGTAGTATACGACAATTGCTTTTGCTATAAATTATGAAAAAAATAATGGCATCTTTCGGATATTTTAGTATAACAGCGAAAATAAGTAATTGATTAGACATATTTCGATGACATATGAAAACTAGTCCTTGGGTGTGGGGGAGGGGGGACCATAATACTTACCCATCATGGATATGCATAATATAAAATATGAAAATAAAACATGTGTAAACTATTTATAAAATGCACAGCAATTTAAAATAAAATTTAAACATTTATTTAAATGTTTTAAACAAAACGGCATTTTATTGGATTACAATGATAGTCTTTGGGAATTTGGTGAAATATCGGACATAGCTTTACGTTGGCGTCACTTTTGGCGAATAATTTTCATCGCCAGATTTGGCGATATACAGCCAAATTGACGACAAAGTTAATATTTTTTAATGGGATAATCAAATAGTACTAAATTGCGCAAAAGAAACATTCTTATAACTCCAAAAATGATGATATTAACTAATCATTTACTGCGTTGGATTAAGTATCTCATTCCAATTAGAATACATTTTTGAATTGAGATTTGAATGAAATACAAGATCATATCTCGCACAGAATTCCAACCCCCCTTTACCATTATGTAATGGAATTCTTTTGTGTGGACCTGTAAATGAATGATAACTATTTTTTCACCGCATGTTTTAGGCGCTTCGCAAATGCATACAAATTTTAATAAGTTTAACAGGGTGTAACATCTTTAAAATTCGTTTGAAACGAACATTTTATTCTGTTGCGCCATCTTATATGGGCCCATGGGGCGCAAGTAGGGTGGAGCTTATTTTTTAAGTTTAAAAATGTAATCTTCTCCCTTTCTAAATACAGTGTCTCACAAAAGTGATGGGACACTTGTGCTTTATAAAAAGAAACTGCAATAAAATAAATAAACAAACATGTGCAAAAATTTTTTTTGGTGTGTTTCATATTTAATATTAGTAACAAGTATTACATAACATACATTTTGTCAAAATATTAAAACATTAATTGTCTGAGCGTAGCGAAGTCTTATACTCAGAGTACGTAACGATATTAAAAATAAAAAAAATTCTTTCGTCAAGCAAATCTCAAAAAGTACTTGTCGGATTTCGAGTCTGTTTGTACCAGAAGGTACCTATGAAGGTAATCTGGTGAATGCACCTACTTTTAAAAATTAATTCCAAATAGTTTAAAAGCTATGTTAAAAAAACTGAAAAAAAGCACAATTTATTTGCATACGTCACAGAAATTTGGTGTGCGTGATATTTTCATCGGCTGGATATTTTCGTAGATAACCGAATCAGTACATGGAGTAAATAGTAATCATTTACGCACTCAGAAATATTGAATGCAATAAAACATTTTAAAATTTATTCATGCAGGAAAATAAAACTGTTATTTTTTATATTAAAAAAATGTCATAAAAACTTTGATTTTGAGATTTTGTGATAATCTCTTAATAGCATTTTTTGATCGCTAAAAGAATGTTTTATACAGGGTGATTCAGCTCGTCGGTGACAAACTTTAAGGATCGATAGAGCACACCTAGACGAACATTTTTGAATAGGGAATGTAGGGTCCCTGACGCGATGGTAAGGCGCTAGGCGCTTTCGAAAATTTGGGTGCCGAAATTCGAAACGTCATAAAAACTAGGGAAATGGTTAGATTTTCTTGCTTGTTGCGTCGAAATGATTCTGTTTGTTTAGACTTTCTTCAGTACCAATTTGATAAGCGTATCTCTTAAAACATGGATAGGGGGTGCTGCAGACTTTGGAGAGCTAGACAACAACTTTAAGCGCGTTATTTTGATAATTTAACACATGCTCGCCAAAGTTTATACTCTAACTTAAAGTTTGAACCCAAAAGTAGAGCCCTGCAAAAAGCGTAAGAGCCGGAATAAAATGTCAAAGTACAGGGTGGTCGAAACTCGAAGGCTCCTAAGAGATAAACAAACAGATTTCTTGACTTATGGCATGCATTTTCATGATTCTGTTTGCTGGGGCTCTCTGAAACTCAGTTGAACGGTACAAAAAGAAACATCGATAGGGGGCGCTTTGGGCAAAAAACATAATTCGTTGACATTTCGGACGCTAACTGGAAACGGGGCGCTACGATCAGTTAGTAATAATGAAAACACATTTTCTACCTCTGCTCAACACTTCTGAATAAATTTAGACCAAAAACATCAATGATACTGGAAATTTATTTACAAAAAATAACACTACAGAAGATGCTCGAAATTTCGACCTTGGGCCATGATGCAGGCTTCGCACCTCCGTCGCATTGAGGAGTGTGTGTTTCCAACAATGCCAGGAGTATCTCTGATCTGCCTTGCAGCTGCCACAATGCGCGCCACAAGTTCTTCAGCACTGCTGACAGGTCTATGGTATACCTCGGCCTTCAGGTAACCCCAAAGGAAGAAATCCAAGCAGGTGAGGTCTGGTGATCGGGCAGGCCAGTGAACTGGACCCCCACGCCCGATCCACCGCTGGCCATACCTTGCGTTTAGATGGAGACGCACGTCGTTCGTGTAATGGGCCGGAGCTCCATCGTGCTGGAACCACATCTGGCGACGCGAACCTTCGGGTACGTGCGCCTCCTCCAGAAGCTGCGGCAGCACTTGATCCAGGGAAATCAGGTAATTTCCACCTGTCAGCCGTTCAGGTAACAAATAAGGGCCAATGAGGCAATCCCCCAGAATGCCGGCCCACACATTTACTGAGAAACGCTCCTGGGCTGCTCGGCTTCTGGTTTCATGTGGATTTTCATCACACCACACATGATTGTTGTGGGCGTTCCACATTCCCTCCCGGCTGAAGGTGGACTCGTCCGTAAACAAAATGCTGTTTACAAAACGGGGATCCCTGGATCTCATCGCCAAGTACCATCTTGAGAATTCCACTCGAGGGCCAAAATCCTGCTCTCTGAGCAACTGCACCCGCTGGATGTGGTAGGGGTGCAGATTCCGGGAACGTAAGATGCGCCACGCAGTTGCTTGCGAAATGCCAACATGTCTGGCGATATCTCTCGTGCTAAGACCTGGGTTGTCCTCAACCAGGTTAAGCACAGCCTCTTTGTTGTCGGGGGTGCTCACTGATCGCTCCCGTTCAGGCCTGCCTCCGTCGAAAGATCCCGTTGTGGACAACCTCTGGTGTACTCGAGCGAAGAAGGCATGGCAGGGGATTTGCCTGTTGGGGTAACGCTCGGCGTACAACCGCTGAGCGGCTCGTCCATTACAACCAGCAGCGCCATACGCCAAATGCATGTCAGCCAATTCAGAGTTTGTGTACCGTTCCATCCTACTACCGATCTGCAGACAAGTAACCCGAAGCTTAAGTAGGTACCGCACGTTCAAAAGACGTGTCTGCGCATACAACTACGTCATCTCGCGTTGTCGTCGACGCATTACGTATCTTTTGCATAAATCAGCAAAAAGCACCTTATGTAAATTTTATTGCGCGCATTGTGCATGATTGAAACCAGCTATGTTTGTTAAAAAAAACAAACAAACTGCAGTTTTAATAGCTTCTTATGATAAGTAAATTACTCTCTTGTTTTGTTTCTAACTGATCGTAGCGCCCCATTTCCAGTTAGCGTCCGAAATGTCAACGAATTATGTTTTTTGCCCAAAGCGCCCCCTATCGATGTTTCTTTTTGTACCGTTCAATTGAGTTTCAGAGAGCCCCAGCAAACAGAATCATGAAAATGCATGCCATAAGTCAAGAAATCTGTTTGTTTATCTCTTAGGAGCCTTCGAGTTTCGACGACCCTGTACTTTGACATTTTATTCCGGCTCTTACGCTTTTTGCAGGGCTCTACTTTTGGGTTCAAACTTTAAGTTAGAGTATAAACTTTGGCGAGCATATGTTAAATTATCAAAATAACGGGCTTAAAGTTGTTGTCTAGCTCTCCAAAGTCTGCAGCGCCCCCTATCCATGTTTTAAGAGATACGCTTATCAAATTGGTACTGAAGAAAGTCTAAACAAACAGAATCATTTCGACGCAACAAGCAAGAAAATCTAACCATTTCCCTAGTTTTTATGACGTTTCGAATTTCGGCACCCAAATTTTCGAAAGCGCCTAGCGCCTTACCATCGCGTCAGGGACCCTACATTCCCTATTCAAAAATGTTCGTCTAGGTGTGCTCTATCGATCCTTAAAGTTTGTCACCGACGAGCTGAATCACCCTGTATATTTCGCGCGTGAAAATTAGAAACAATTACATTTTTAAATAAAAAGTTTCTTTTATGACATCATTTTCCCTTTATATTTATTTTTATTGCATGTTTTCTTTTAACTTATATTTTGTTTGTGTGTGGAAGTCAATTCTGGTCACTAATTTTTCGGCACGGATACCACAAGCGCATCAGATTTGGCGCAATTTTTTTCAAAGCCCGTTTGGCGAAAACTCCGTTTTCAAATAACGTTTACATGCACAGTTTTAAATTGTTTTCTATTTCCAAAAAGAACTTACAGTAAATAAAATAATAATAATAATTAATAATTATAAAAAGAAATATTTTATAATTAAAAAAAGGAAATGAAAGTAAATAAACATTTTATGAGTAAATAGACAAATAATAAATAAATAAAGCCGGATTACCATCTCAGGTAAAATAAGCCATTTTGACGTCAATTATGTACCCTAGTGCATATGTGACATCTTTTCCCATTTTTCATGCATTTCCTGTTGGCATACAACTTTGAAATTTGGAATATGTATGCATACTTGGGAGCAATACTGGAATTAGACATTGATTTTTTTTTTTTTTTTAATTCGATCCAAAAAGGGGCAATGGGGGCTATTTTTTAAAGATTTATACAATTTATACTGCATAAAGGAGCTACTTACCTATTTTTATATACAAAAAGAAGTAAGTGGTATGTAAAAACAATTATAGTATACATAAATAAAATACTTGATATAATATACTAGAGATATAAGCACCGGTTTTGGCGAGATTTTTTATGCCAATTAGGCGAAAATATCGTTTTGATTACCAGATACATATAGCATGCTATAATAACACGTTATTTATTTATTTCAAAAAAAAAAAAAAAAAAAAAGGAATAAACGAAACATTTTCTGTTATAAAAAAATAATAATAATAACAATCATTAAATGATAATATTTTTAGAACAAACAATTTATTATAACATTTATATGATAACCAGCATGTTAGGCAACTGAACAGCATTTTGGCACCAATTAGGTACCTCGGTGTGTATAGGGCATATATGTGCCATATTTATTTGTAAAACTGAGCACGAACGTTTTCCAAGTGTGTTTTCATAGTCGCTTATATCTTTTTACAACATAGCGCACCTTTGGAAGCCAAAACTGCACAAAAGAAAAAAAAAATTAATATTTGCAGTATTTTTTTTTTTTTTTTTTTTTTTTTTTTATGTAATGCACATTTTGTAATCTGTAGGCTCGATAATCGGACCTCGTTTTTTTTTGCTTTAAAAGATGATATTTCATACGACGTCTTTTTTGGATTCGTCGTTTTTCCATATTTGATAGTGCGTCTACTCGTTTTGTAACTTTTTTTTTGTAACTTTCTTCTTTATTAACAGTGACATTTGGATTTCCTACTTAAATAAAAAAATTTCTAAATACAAAGAATTTTGTTAAAATAAATAAATAAATGAAATGCGGACATCTATTGCTCAAAGCACAAAATTTTTCCTATTGAGTTAATAAAAATCAGTAAAAACATAATTTTTATGATAATAAAAAGGTGACTTATGTAATAACAGAGTCATATATTATGTACGTTATGGATTAAGTATGAATATTTCTCCACCATTTATAAATAATAATAATAATGAAATAAAATGCGGACAGACCAAAGTCTATATTTGACTGAAAACAACAACCATTTTCTAAATGCTTTAAAAAAATGGCCAATGAAAAGTGATATTTCAAAAGTATTATGAAATTAGTTAAAAAGCCATTTATTTTACACTAAATGAATAAAAGATTTATATTTTTAATGAAATAAATGGGATTTGAAAAATTATTGGAAATTTATCACCATAGATGTATCAATATTACAATCAGTACCTTGTATGCAAAATGGAACAATTAGCAATACTTTTTGTACACGAAAAATGGTCGTTGCTTTTTTTTAAGGTTAAAAAGTAGATTACGAAATATTCCTATACAGAGATGCCAAGCCCCCGCTTATTGCATAGCAGAATTTTCTTATAGGAAAAGTTATTTTTTAAATCCGCAGAATGTTCCAATTTAATAAAACATTTTCTGTATTAAAATACCGGTATCCAAAATGCCGGCTCTGCCTATAATATTTTAATTAATCACGGTACTTTTTTTAATCGGATTCAAATTTAGTGAAGACAACGTTTTTTGGCCAAAAGCAGCTTTTTTCCACATGTGTAACTACGATACAATTCATTGATGCTGAAATAAAATGTTTTGACTTATGCTATTATTGCTTCCTCTTATTTATTTATTTGAATTTTAAATAAGATGACTCAAAATCTTTTTTTTTAAATGTACGGAAAAAATGCATTTCGAGAGAAGGCGAAAAGAACAATATTTGGCGATTTATTACCTGCGTTTGGCTAAGTATGTTACTACCTTGTATTTAATACTCTTCACAATACTTCGCTGTTATATGGACTTAGGCGCTTTTATAAAAAGTTTGACGTAATTTGGGCTTAAGAAAGTGAGTTTTTTACTGAATACTACAAATAAATGAAAAATGAATACTAAGAAATACTAATAAAAGAAAAATGATGCATTATATTGATCTATGTATATTTAAAAATGCATCTGCTAGCACTAATTAGATAATTTATGTGTATATAATAGGCGATAAATAGCTTTTGATTCTGTATTTCTATGCTATAAAGCATTAACGTTTATGTGTTTTTCGTTACCATTGGGAGTACCTAGCCGATTTAAAAAAAAAGTCCTTCCGGCAATGCCGGGAGGAAGAGGTAGCTTTCATATACTTATATATTTATTTATTTATTTTAAGGTAAGTTACATTGTTCAAAAATACTAAGCTCAAATTAGTGGAAATAATCTTATAAAATTAGCGATTTTATAAGATTGAATACTAGTTTTTGTAAAGATTGAATATTAATAGGAATTTTTAGAAATTAGTCATCTTTTATTCAACCTGGTTTTATTTTAAGCGATTTAGAGAGTCACCAAATTCCACGATATCATAAAGTGTATGCCATTTTAAAGCAACATTGTGGATCGTTCAGATCAGACCGTTTCAAAATGTCAGCCATAAGCAAAATTCAAAGTGCTATAACTCAATCATTTTTTAAGATATAGACAAAATAAAAAGTGTTCTGGAATCGTTGTTTTAAGTTCTAACACGTAAAAGAAAAATCTTTTTCAACTTTTAATTTTTTCGCATTTAATTTTAAATTAAATTTTTTTTTAAAAATTTAAAATGGCCACCATTTTGAAACAAAATGGTGGATGATGCTGGCCAACGAACTCGGTCGAGACATTTATATGTACTATGTACATACCAAGTTTCATTGAACTCGGTTCATAAATACGCGTGTTATCACGTGACAAAATCAGATCGTTTCAAAATGTCAGACATAAGAAAAATTCAAAGTGCTATAACTCAATCATTTTGTAAGATATAGACAAAATAAAAAGTGTTCTGGAATTTTTGTTTTAAGTTCTAACACGTAAAAGAAAAATATTTTTCAAATTTTGATTTTTTCGCATTTAATTTTAAATTTTTAAAAAATTTAAAATGGCCACCATTTTGAAACAAAATGGCGGATGATGCTGGCCAACGAACTCGGTCGAGACATTTGTATGTACTATGTACATATCAACTTTCATTGAAATCGGTTCATAAATACGCGTGTTATCACGTGACAAAAATCAGATCGTTTCAAAATGTCAGACATAAGAAAAATTCAAAGTGCTATAATTCAATCATTTTTTAAGATATAGACAAAATAAAAAGTGTTCTGGAATCTTTGTTTTAAGTTCTAACACGTAAAAGAAAAATATTTTTCAACTTTTAATTTTTTCGCATTTAATTTTAAATTTAAAATTTTTTTGAAAATTTAAAATGGCCGCCATTTTGAAACAAAATGGCGGATGATGCTGACCAACGAACTCGGTCGAGACATTTGTATGTACTATGTACATACCAAGTTTCATTCAAATCGGTTCATAAATACGTTAGTTATCGCATGACAAAAATCAGATATATATATATATATATATGATTATATATATATATATATATATATATATATATATATATATGTCAACATTTGAACGGAGGGTGGTTTTGTAGTCTGGGGGTCATGACCGGTGAAAATATACCAAAATTTTCTGGAAGTGCTTTCCTCCGGACGGCTGCAATAGGTAGCTTTTTACTTTTTGTAATGAAAGCTACCTAATAATGTGAGCAAAAAAATGTTGGTAACCATCTTTGCTGCAAAATATACTATATTTTGCGTAGGAACGATAATCACCATCAATGCACGAGTAAAAAAAGTTCTAAAATTGAGAATTCTTTGATGTTGATATGACTAAAAATTTAAAATCTTTTTTTTTTTTTAATGTCAACTTTTAAGATATAATATTCTCGTTATGAACGGTATCTAAAAGATTCGACAATTTAATTTCACAAATTAAACTTTTTTTTTTTTTTTTTTTTTTTTTTTTTAGAAAAAGTTTTAAACCCAATTTATTGAGAATATTGCAATTTCTAGGATACTGTTGGGGTCAGAAACTATAACTTTGCCATCACAGTAACTTATAAGATGTAAGTGCTCGTTTAGGACAAATTTTTAAAAAATGATTCTTTAACTCTTATCGACAACCTCATTGCATCCGTGGCAAACAGATATTCAACATTATAAACTATTCGGACGGATTTCACACCATATAAAATACACTCCATTCTCTTCAAACATAATAGTTTATGTTATTTATAGTTTCTCAAATCGGTGCGAAGCTTCTGTTTATGCTCATGACATCATTTCAAAGAGTTATATTTCCAATATAGGAAAATTTAGTGTTTTATTTTCTGTATTAACATTTTGCATATTTCCAATTTTATATCCATGCATGGTTTGCTTTTCTTTTATAAAAACAGTATATGCAACTTTATATGTAAGATTTTGTAATTCTATGATTCAATATGCTTATTTTCATCATATTTTATCACAATGAATGACAATTAAAGGTAACATCTCATTTTCTTTACTTATCGCAAGTTATTAAATGTGTATTCTCAGCAATATCGCTCAGACTAATCCCTCTGAGGGAAGTCCTAGTTTAGTAAAAATACAATTGTTCAGAACGGAGCAAAAAATGGCTCACATAAGTGATGGGACACTTACTTTTTTATCAAATATTTATCCAAAAATTTTACTTTTTAAAAGAAATTAATATTTTGTTGGATTTCCTTTTACTTTTAAAACATGATTTAATCTTTTTGGGATGGATTCGACTAATTTTTTTGTGATTTCTGGAGTGATTTTACCCCATTCTTCTTGAAGCACCTATTTTAGTTGTTGTTTTGAAGAAATGGTGTGTTTGCGAATTCTTGCCAAATATTCTCTATGGGATTTAAGTCTGGAGATTGTGGTGGTGTTTTTATTATTTCAGGACAGTTATATAGCAGCCAGAGTCTAACGTTCAGAGCAGTGTGCTTGGGGTCATTGTCCTGGTAGAATTTAAAATCGTTATGAAGGTTCAATTTTCGTACTGAAGATTTCAAATTTTGTTTTAAAATATCAATATACTTCTACTGATCCATTATACTGTCAATAAAAACAAGATTACAACTCCAGCGGACGACATACACCCCCATACCATAACTCCTCCTCCACCATGTTTTACTGTTGGTACCAAGTTCTGTTTGCGAAATTCTTCCTGGGTTTCTCCACACCAAGATTCTACCGTCAGAACCAAATATATTAAATTTACTCTCATCAGCAAATATAACTTTATTCCAGTAATCAGAATTCTTATTTATGTTGGATTTTGCGAAAGCTAGTCTAAGTTTTCTATTCTTTTCACTTACGAAGAATTTTTTCCTGGGTACTCTACCGTGATATCCAGCAGATCGAATTACCCTTCTAATAGTCTCAGGATTAACAATTATTCCATATAATGCTTGTAAATCAGCAGCAACTTTTGAAGCACTATTTCTTGGATTTTTTTTTAATATTTCGAACGATAATTCGCTTTATTCCATTGGATAGCTTTGATGGTCGGCCAGGTCTTCTTTTATCCTGAATCATATGATTCTTTTTATATCGTTTAATGATATTGAAAACTGTTGAACGACTCAAGTTAACTGTTTCAGCAGTTTTTCTAATATATTTTCCACGTTCAATATGCAAATTAATAACTAATTTTCGAATTTCGGGGCAAAGTTTCTTTTCGTTTAGCATTCATGGCTGCACAGAGCTAAAAAACACAAAAATTCCAAAATAAACTGGACAGAAATACTGCAGACGATTTTATAAATTATTGCCAATTGCTTTTAAGTAAAAATAAAACCCCCAAAAATATTTTTATTGCTTATTTCAGACGATTTTTGTTGCATATATAATGGTGTCCCATCTAGAGGTCTGCACGGGCCGAAATTTCCAGGCCCGAGCCCGGCCCGAAAGTTAAAACTTCGGCCCGGGCCCGGCCCGGCCCGAACGAAAGAAATATTGGCCCGAGCCCGGCCCGGCCCGAACGAAAAAAATATTGGCCCGACCCGGCCCGGCCCGAAAGTTAAAATTTCGGCCCGAGCTCGGCCCGGTCCGGAAAAAAGTTTAAAATTCGGCCCGAACCCGGCCCGGCTGAAGTGAATTTCTACAGAACATTGATCTTTAATCTTATGGAAGAGTTCTGACCAAACAAAATTATATTAGTCTTTTTTTTTCATGTTTATAATCTCCTTTTATGCAGAAGTGCCGTAGGCTGCGATATTTACGCTTTTAAATGAATCTTTGTTTGTTGTATGTAAATGTTTCAGTTATCATTAGTATTATTAATCCATATTCCCTGTAATGGAGACAAAAAGTCGAAAAAGCGGTATATGGTAAAATTTCCAAAGACAAAATCGCTTTGGAGCGAAAAAAAAAAAAAAAAAAAAAAAAAAAAAAATACATTCCCTTTTTAACAAATATAAATGTTTAATATATTTTTTTCTCCCGTATTGTTGTATTCATTTTGCATGGATGAACATTTTAAAAGAAACTTTGTTTTCAGTTTAAAAAAAAATTCCGTCATAATCATGTTTTTTTTTTTTTTTTTTTTTGTGTGTGTGTGTGTGTGTGTGTGTTTAATTCTACTTTAAAACGCCTAGTAATCTACGATTCTTTAAAAGGAATAAATTCTAATGTTTAATTGTAGAATAATGGCGGCTTAAAAGTATATGCCTTTTTTGCAAACATTTTTGGACAAAGCCAAATATTACTAATTTATAAAAAGTCGAGAAAAGGATTTTCATATAGGAAGATTCAATAGGAACCGATTGTTTTGGTCCATGAAAACTAGGAAGAATGGAATCAGTCTCGGTTTCGTACGGAAAAAAAAGTTAGGCCCGGCCCGTCCAGCAAAAAAATTAAGGCCCGAGCCCGGCCCGGCCCGAAAGATTAGTGACTAGGCCCGGTCCGGCCCGGCCCGAGTCTTCAGAAGTAAGGCCCGAGCCCGGCCCGGCCCGAAAGCCATTATTGGAAATCGGCCCGAACCCGGCCCGCGGGCCGGGCCGGGCTCGGGCTTCGGGCCTCGGCCCGGCCCGTGCAGACCTCTAGTCCCATCACTTATGTGAGCTATTTTTTGCTCCGTTCTAAACATTTGTATTTTTATTAAATTAATATTTTAATATTTTGACAAAATGTATGTTATGTAATAATCTTTACTAAATTTAAGTATGAAACACACCCACAAAAAAATGTGTACATGTTTTTTAAATTTATTTGATTAGTTTCCTTTTGTAAAGCACAAGTGTCCCATCACTTATGTGAGACACTGTATGTTACTTATTATAAAAAATTAATCAGGCAAAATATTAATGTATTTGAACAATATTTAGAGGTACCTCAATGATGGGAAAGTTTCTAATATATAAGCAATGATAAATATACGTGCGCACTAATTCTATGTCAAAGAAAAGTAAATATCATCTTATAAAATATATTTATAGAAGAAAATATATTTAACAAAGACTCAATTCCTGGACAAATAATGTTTGAGAGAGTTAAGAAATATGGAAAAATAAAAATTAGGTTTCAAAGCAACATTACTTTTGACATTCATTGGGATGGAAAATTAATGTATGATTGGACTGGAAAAGAAAAGGTTTATCGATTGCCAGTATTAACTTTTGGTGAAAATGTTACTCAACTACGGACTGTTAAACATCTGCCACAAGAAAAGCTCAGGCAGAATACTTGAGAAGATTGAAGAATGAGGAATAGCAGATAATATTCAAGCAATATGCATCCACATTACCATCTCAAACACTGATTATAATTGTACTGCATATGTTCTTATAGAGCAAAAAACAGAGCTTTTGTTACTTGCTTGCAGGCATCACATTGTGGGACTGAAAATTAGTATTGTGTTTGAAATATGCAAGAGAGTCAAATCTTCATCCGAAGTTGCACTATTTGAACACTCTCAAGAATATTGGAATTTCATTGATAGATACAAATACGACCCAGGAATTACAGTTGATGATGTCGCAAACGGTATACTGTCACAAAGTTTGGATATTGAATGCTTAAATTAAATTGACTTCAAAAGAGGAAAAAGGTGTACATATGTATATGTTTTCACGGTCTGTATATATTTGAAAGCTTGGATCGCTGCTCTCAAATTTCTTATCTGTTGTTGCTAAAATTCCTACTCGAATACTCATCAATACATTTAGCTATTTCCAGATCATCATCACCTAAACTTGCTAATTTCTTGTTGTAGTATTTATCAGAAGGACTTGCTGGATTAACTTCATCTGAGAGCTGTGTAAGAGTGTAAGCCAAAAGATGCATTGTTATTGCTTTACAGATTGAAGCTAATTCAGAAAAACAAGCTCCAAATTACTCCAAGCGAGTCAGTGTTGCTCTTCACTAATTCAAGAATGAACTAGTCGTTGGAGGCCACCGTAATACTTACCCATCATGGATATGCATAACATAATATATGAAAACATAACATATGTAAACAATTTATAAAATGCATTACAATTCCAAAACAAAATATAAATATTTAAGTATTTTTAACACATCATCATGCTCTATTAATGAATTTCTGATGAACCAATTTCGATAAATTGTGTGAAACGCCAAACTATTCAAGTAGCACTGAATTGCCTAAAAGAGACATCCTTATAACTCTAAAAATAATTATCATATTTACTAACGATTTCTTGCATCGAGAAATACAAGGTCATGAAAAATCAAAAAATGTGAAAAACAGGATTAGAAATACCTCGACAACTAATAATCCGATCGACTTCGTTTTTTATGCAAAATTTGTGTTAATTTATTGTCTTTTACGTCCATTCCTTAAAATAAAAAAATTCGAAATTTTTTTAATACCTTTCATCAAAACGAATTATTCGAGAGTCCGAAAAAAAAACAGTTCCGGATAATCGAGGTTGCCGATATTAAATAGGCTTCGTTCCATTCTTACATACTAAGTAAATAGAAAATTTCAAGTCTCTATCTCAATTTGTTCGGGAGATAGAGCGGTTACAGACAGACAGACACACAGACGGACGGCAATTTTTTTTTTTTTTTTTTTTCTAAAAATATGTTTTTCGGAATCTCCAGTGTCCGAAACGTGTATATCCGTCAAAAAAAAAAAAAAAAAAAAAAAAAAAAAAAAAAAAAAAATCGATTTTTAAAACGATTGCAAGACTTACCCTATACTACGTATGATGGGTAAGTAAAAATTGGAAGATTTTGTTTCAGCCATGTCAATGATACTGTTTCAATTTCTGGAATTTCCAGTAGGATATCTTGCAGTTGATCCTAACTTGTGGGAGTCAAGAAATAATTATTAAAATGTTAAAAAGATGATATCCTTTTCTTGACACGTAATATTTTGGACTAGCTTTAAATAGCATTGCCAATTCTATTTAAAATAAATATTAGTGTATTTATAATTAAGAATTTATCTACCCTATCTACAGGGGTCGGAGCATATAGGACAAATTGTATTTTCTCACCAGTATATTTTACCAATAATCTTCATGATATATTCTTATTGTATATCGAATAAAAATGTCTCTTGAAGATTTATAGATAAAAGATACTGGTAAGAACAATAAAATTTGTCCTATATGCTCCGACCCCTGTATCTATCTATATTATAAAGGCCAAACGTATCTATGCGTAAGGCTAACGCATACGTCATTTTGTGAATGGCAGTACTTATCTTTGCAATTTCGATTTTGCAATTTTCGTTAATGCAAATTTTACACTTCTAAACATCGCATATTTTTAATTTTTACACCGTCATATAAAGAAAAATATGTACTTTTAAATGCAATTTGTTTGAAAGCTACATCTCAATTTATTTTTGAGATATTAAATTTTTTTTTTAATAATTTTTAGTACCAATTTTGTAATTGTGGCAACAGAATCACTCCATTTTCTGTTAAAATAAATAAATAAATAAAAATTAAATCGCGCAACACTTTTCCATGCAATTTCTGTTTTTTAATTTTTGCTGCTGCAAATTTTACAGTTCTAAACATCGTACATTTTAAATTTTTACACTGTCGTATAGAGAAAAAAGTATTTTTAAAGGCAATTAGTTTCAAAACTGTATCTCTATTTTTCAGATATTAATTTTTTTTAAAATAATTTTTAGTATCAATTTTGTAATTGTGGCAACAGAATCACTCCAATTTCTCTTAAAATTGAAAATATAAATTAAAATGCATGTATTAAAAATACAGTCTTATAAAATCCGGTGAATTTCGGTTTTATTTTGTTTAATAATTTCGATAATTGAGTTTTATAGTATTTTGTTAATTTAAACTTAAAATAATATTTGTTTGAGAGTTAGACTGACCAATATAAGATGTATCTTTTACTGCAACTAATTTTGTAGATTTATTATAAATCAATGAAATAACTCTTTCTTAAAGATTTTCTTTCGTCGAATTTCGACGGGTTCCACCTCGTATACATAAAGTCCCAATGAAACGATTTTATGAAACGACTGATAGTATTCTACTGTTATTTCTTTGGAAGTATGGAACATTTAGCGTTGAAATTAACACCAAAAATCCGTATTGATCTGCGGATTTCAAAAGTATTGTTATATTTTTTAATTTTAATTAGCTTTCGAACCAAAAACCGATCAGATCTAGTTTATATAAAGGTCTAAAAGAAAGTTTTGTGAAATTTTGTGCATTCATTCTTGAGATAGAGCTATTGCGATAATCGTGAATAATGCACGATGGCAGTGCCACCTGTAGAGCGGTTTGCACCAAAATGTAATCAGCACCATGTTACATCAAGTACTAGCTAAATTTTAAGTTTTATTAAAATTCATGCATTAGTTCTTGAGATATGGTGGTTGTGAAAATTACAAATAATGCAGCATAGTAGCGCCACTTATTCAGCGATATACACAAAAAACTAATCAGATCTAGTTTATATCAAGGTCTAAAAGAATCTAAAGTTTTGTGAAGTTTTGTGCATTAGTTCTTGAAATAGAGCGCACACAAGATTTTTGTCACATACAGACAGGCAGGCAGACAGACTGACTAAGACATTTTGTAATAACATGTTTTTCTGGTACTCTGACTCCTAAAACATGTAAATCCATCGAAAACCGGATTTCAAAAATTTTCATGAGTCCAATACTTTCTTCTTGTAATGATAGGAGAAAGTAAAAATTTAATTTTAAACACGTGAAGTTTCACCTTCTTTTAAGGAGAGATTTTCCTTAAGAAAATACTTGTGGAAAGAATTTTCTGGTCTGTAAAAATTCCAAGAGAAAATTCCGAACGAAACCTGGTTAAATTTCACACGAAAACAAATTTTCTGTATATTTTGCCATTTGTTTTAATGTCTTGAATTGATAAAGCACTTAGATGACTAAAATGTATCCTTTTCTTGACACTTAAATTTTTGCATTTGCAATAAATAGCATTTTCAACTCTATTTAAAAATCAATATTAGTGTATTTATAATTAAGAATTTACATAAATATAATTTAATACAATTACTTATAAAAATATAACAATTTGAAAATTTGCATTGAAAAAACAATTTCCAAAAACTTTACTCATTTGCTCCCATCCTTCCTCCCTTTCTTCACACATATATATACAAAGGGGGAAATGAAAAGGTGGCGCTTCTAGTAAACCAACACTTTCATACAAAACCATTGTAAGAGAAATATGAAATAAAATGAAGGTAAAGTCATTCGCTCAGGAAAAAAAAAAAAAAAAAAAAAAAAAAAAAAAGAATTAGAGGAAGAGTAAGCTTGAAACATAACTACTCAAAACCTCTCCAACTCAAAACAACTTTATTTCAGCCCCTTAAAGATTCTTCTATCACTCACTCATCGAAAGATTTTGCTTTCACTGAAAATCCTGAATTTTTGGGGTGCGGAGGACACTAAAATAACTTTCCCTCTTTGCTGAGACTATAAGATCTAAAACAGTAATTTGCGGCACACCACTAACGGGAAAAAAAATGCACAATCCACCTAATATCAGTATGTAAATTTTTTATGACCCCTATAAGCTATCGCCTATCCCATCTTTTAGAAAAGGCAAATTTTCGTACGAAGGATGAAAATCAATAAAAACACAATTTGATTATTTCATTTTCATTTGAAAATTAATTAAATATATAAAAAGTACATTTAATTATCATCAGAACAGAACTTAAATCAGTGTAATTTCTGGCACTGGTATTTACAAATAAGGTATTTATATCAGAGTTAAAATTGGTTAAT
This sequence comes from Maratus speculifer, assembly GCA_964019185.1. Taxonomy (NCBI): domain Eukaryota; kingdom Metazoa; phylum Arthropoda; class Arachnida; order Araneae; family Salticidae; genus Maratus; species Maratus speculifer. The sequence goes on from OZ025291.1 coordinate 136,239,357, forward strand.
TTTAATCTTAAATTACTTTCTACTCAATTTTTTTCTGTACATGTTTCTCAAAACAGCTAAGTAGAAAAAACAAATTCATGTTGGTATTTAATTCCATCAAGCACCTCAAAGCTGATTTAAATATTTCAGAATATTCTGTTAATATGTTGATCCAGAAGGACATTAAGGATTTTTCCTGGGCTGCCATAATATTTTTGCAACTACTAACATATCTCACAACGAGACCATAAAATAATGACCGACTATTTAAGAAAACATCGTTCTCTCACAAAATTTTAGCTTAAGCTAATAGCTTTCATGATTAATGCGGTTGTAAAATATTGTATTTGTTATTTTTTTCCAAATAGATGAAATGAAATACAGTAGACCCCTTCAAGTCTGCACACCTTCAGCCCAGAGGTTGTGCAGATTTTAGAATTGCAGATTTCTGGTCATTGCTTTGTTTACAGATTTTAAACAGTAATTTGAATTCGATTAATCAAGCAATCAAAATTATAACGAATACTTACAATAAATAATAATATATTAAAATAATTAAGTGAAGTAATAAACTAAAAATAATAAAAATTAAGAATTTTAAAAATATTAAAAGCAAAGGTCAAGTAAATAACCAATAAAGTGTAATTAAATATTCATTATAAAGATCAGATGAATTTTCTCAAACTTATTAATGAAACTTGCCTCATAAAGGTATACTACTAATTCACTTCAAAACTCTAAAATAAGGAAGCTTCCTTTCAGGTTTAGTCAGACTTAATAACTAGAAAAGCTTATATAAATATACTTGGTGAAAATATTGTGAATACCAATGATATCAGCAATATCTTGAATTTTTTCAGAAGTGATTTTTCCTTCATGAAAAAGTATGAATTCAATAATATTAACGAAAATTACAAATTAAAAAATATATGGAATTGGTATAAAATAAAGTCAAATTTTGTCCCTACATCTGAATACAGCAAGTTTTGTGGTTTATATCCGTAAATTATATACAGATTTTAGGGAGTCTACTGTATATATTTTTGTGGCAAACCTCGATTGTTCCGTGACCCATTGGTTGGAAACTGCTGATTTTAAAGAACAGTTAATTGTTAAAATTTTTGCTTCCATTGCCCATTTCTGTAGAATTTTTTAAATTCTGCATGACTTGAAGAAAGTTACATTTTTTTTTTCTCTCTCTCCATTGAATTTTTCAGACCAAAGTTAGATTTAAGAAAAGAATAAATAAAAAATAATGCCCCTCCATTTTTAATGAATTCGTATAAAAATTTCACAATGGTGCATAAGCAGGAACTCCAATGCACTGGACTTGCAAGCAAAATTTATTTTAATTTTTAAGTTATGGGACAGTTACCAAAACATGAAATGCAAGATTGCTGTATAAAAATAACATTTATATAAGTTAAAAAAGCAAATATTCAGTTGCCATTCAAAGCAATTGTGTCTTACAAGGAAGGCCTCCATACGGGCATACTCCGAAAAAAATACAGAATTTTCTCCTCATGAGGATATATAAGTTTATAAAAAAAATTTCGGCGGAACCTCCATTCCCTGTCCGTAAAAAAATAATGAAATTTTCGTTATTTGGCGATTTATCATCAATTGGTGATAAAAAGCGATTTTTTTTTTTTTTTTTTTTTTTTTTTTTATATATGTCAGGAAAAAAGTTTTATGTTCGACGTGTTTAGGTAAATTAAATATCTTTGCTTTTGTCAGTTTTAGCTTGTTTTAAGCATAATTTCGTTATATTGATATTTATATGTATTTAATTCAAATTTAACCATCAAAATTTGAGATTTGAAACAAAATTCAAATTTAAGTTAATTAAAATTGCTTCAAGTTTTAAGTCCAGTTGAGCATTGTCAATTTGATTTTGTTGCTATGGAAACATAGCTTTTATTTTTGAATACACTTAAATGTATGAAAAAACTTTTACTGATTAAGAATTTTTTTTACATATGAAAATAATTTTCCAGAGGTAAATTAAATAACTACAGCAACAAATAATATATACATATGCAATTTAAATATATATATATAAAATATATTAAAGTCTTTCATTGTTTATTATATATTAAACTCTCAACCACCAAAAATTTTTAAAATGGTTTAAATTCATCAAACACCATTTATGCGGATTCTAAAAATCCAAAAGTTTTCAGTTGTATTAATATCGTTTGCTTTTGCCGGGGAAAATGCTACTCGCCAAATCGTGCGACACTTTCGTCTTTTCATGCCAAATATTCGAAAGTATTTTATTTTTTTACATGTTTTCTTCAGTAATTCCGTCGCTAATTTTTACTGATCCTTTATTACATACATGAGTAGCTTAATTAGTTATTTATTTTTTTTTAATCTGAGTATGGCAAGTATGGAGACCTTCCTTGTTAGTTCTAGTAATTTCACTTCCAGGATAAAAATACAGAACACTAGAAATGCTATAAAAATAATTTAAAAAGAAGTAAGGTATTCATACTATAAACTGATTTAAAGCCTTTAAAATATCATCCTTTCTTCTTTCTCATGTTACTGTTAAAAGTAAATTTGTATATTTATGTACTTTATCAAATGTGCATTATTTTGTGTATTTATGTATATTAAATAATTTGCATATACGTTAAATTGTTTTTATGTTTGATATATTAAGAGCTATTTCACACTTTTCTATACTACATTAAGTTGCCTTTAAAAAACGAACATAGACTTATGACTTAGGCACACCTTTATTCCGATGTTCAAACAACTTCAATATTAATTTCTGAATAGCTGCTCTAGTTAGTATACTTTTGCATTTCTAAAAAGCCTCAATGACAAAAAATTCCCGTCGTTTGCAAATTTTTTTTGGGGGGGAAAAAAGTATAATTATATTAATATAATTATATTATATTAATTATATTAATAAATAAAAATTATATTAATATAATTTAGTTTTATACTTAAAGAAATTATGTTTCACAGGTTCACAGAAGTCCCATGCAAGGCAGTAAAAGGAAAAAGGCACGACACAATTTAAAGATAAAATCAAGACTTTATTCATCAAAGATGTCATAAGGTCTTTTTTTTTTAATATAAATATAATTTGAGATTTGATTCTCTGTACATATTTTCATGTTGAAATCAACATGAATTTAAAAACCAGTTTTTAATTACTTTTTTTACAAAGGAAGCCCACAACTAGAAAATTTTGAGAATATTTTATGTACATTCTTATGATACCGAGCAATTATGAATTTATAAAAATCAGCACATAAAAGTAAAATACATTTTGGAATATTCTTGAACCTTAAAATTTAAAAATAAGACTACTTACAAGAGCTTAAAAAATACTTATGATACTGAGTATAAAAAAACAATTTTTAAATAGAAAATATTATTTAAATTAACCAAGATAACATTTATTAATGTTATACAATAAACAAGATGTGAACAAAAGTAAAGAAAGAGGTAGGAAAAACTTTTAAATACATACAAAAGACAATTACAAAATACATATTCTGTGGTTAATTTTACAGGAGTCAAGTTCTTTAATTTGTTTAAACTGATTCGATTTCCAGATCATAGAAATCTAAATTAATAATGTTTTACTTTTTTCCACATGTTATATAAAACAAATTATGAGTACAATTGTAAGTCACTGTTCAATTTTTTGGGGGACTTTTAAAATTAATGTATATATTCTTTCAAATAAGTTACTTTGTTCCAAATTGCTAGTATGTTGCTATAGGTAAAATTTAGTTTTTTGTAGAACACAACATAATAATACAGAGGATGCTGGACCCTCAATAGCAGAAACTGCAGTACAGTAGCAGTGCTATAATTTATTTTAGGCCTTTCAGATAAATCTATCAGCTTAAAATTAACTACGCTTAAAAATTTAGTTTGTTTTTACATTTTCTTTGTAAAATGCAACATTTGTTTTATGAGTTACTATAAGTATTTATGGTAGTAGCTTGGTTTAGCATTGTTGGGTTGCATTTAAATTTTGGTTTCTGCCAAATGGATACCGGAAATTCTGTTACTGGGATACAGGGAACATTTTTACTCTTTCATTGCTAGATAACTCTACAAAGTAAAAAAGGAAAATTTTGTATTGATTTACAACAAACAGAGGTTTGTTCTAGAGGCATTCATAGAAATTGCAAGACTTAGTACATATTACTTTCACGACTCCTTTATATAATCTGTATTTGTACATAATACAAAATTGGCCACTTACACATTTTATAGAAATTACCAAGTTTGGAAAAAAAAAAAAAAAAAAAGCCAAAAACAGTTACCAAGGTTAATTTACTCAAGATTTTATATCATTTAAAATTAAATTTCCATAATCACTCGGTGATGAAAATGCAAAATAATTATACACTTAAAACTATGTGGGTCAGATAATAAAAGACTATATACACATAATCAACAATGTAAAAATGAAAAAGTAAAATAATATATGGCACATGACCAATATACCTGTAAATACATATGAATCAGCAGAGGAACACCAAAAATTTGAATCAATTAAAATAAGCAGCTGATTTGGAAAATAACGACAATTTCGATATGCAACAATTTGTGCAACAGTTTTTTTTTTTTTTTTTTTTTTTTTCCCACAGTAATTTTAATTACATTTTTTTGATATGATCTAGAATATGATAATCATTGTTCTAAATAATGTAATTTCAAGAAACAAGAATGTTTACTACAACTCATTAACAGTTTTTAATTCATAATAAATCAGCTTAGAAATGGATAATAAAATTAATATGGACAGCTAAGATTCAATTTCCAAGCACATAACAAAGCATTTTTAGGAAACAATCAAGCACACTTCAAATTCTTCAAAGGAACATGAGAACCTCAAAATAAACTATATCAGTAATTTACCAACAAAAGTATATGCACAAAAAAGGCTTTTGTAATATTTCAAAAAGAAGCAAGAAAATTGCAGCTACCAAAATAACATACACATATATGTAAAGAAAATACTATAGTTGTTTAACAGAATAAAACATCATATTGAAACAGCAGAGCAAAATTTATTTAAAAAGTGCCAACTTCATTCTACACACATATCACAGCTCCAATCTATTTTCTAATTACAAAAATAATCCTGAGCTTACCTTTTGGTATACCAGTAAATCTGAAGAGAACAAGAAGAGTTTTTACTGTTAATTTGTTGCTCATAATAAAACAGCTCTATTTTATTTCACATTCCACATTTACATTCATTCACAACATTCATTTTAGAATAAGTAAATTTTCACACATAAAAATATTTTAACAGGTAAGAAATGTACAGTATCAACAACAGGTGGGATGTGAGATCATGCTCAGTTAAATAATAAATATATTTAAGATGAATGTTAAACATTTAAGTATTATCTACATAATACAGTACTTTAAGAATCAATGGCCATCTTTTTAAATAAAAAAAGAAAAAACAAATTATGAATTTATTTTTGATATGACAGTCTACACTAAATTTTAAAGTGTTTACCAATATATTTCTCTGTAGAAGGTTACTCAGTTAATAAAGAGGCAGAAAATTTTGAAGTTAAAAGGTAAATTTCAAATTATAAAAGCATACAATTATGACTACAGTATAGTCAGTAATAGCTTGTAGCCTTGTGTTAGGCTTATTGAAACAAACAAACTAAAAGTTTGATTTTCATTATTGAAAAAATAATTCTATTCTTTTATTCAAACTCAAATTATGTCTGAAACTGATCGATGCATCAGTGTAAGTCTTAAGAATATTTAAATTTTTTTTTTTTTTTTTTTAGTTTTAACATAATGAGCTTCAGCATAGAAAATTGATAAAATTAGTATTATAGTTCAAACTTAATTTTAATCATGTTAAAAAAATGATACATGAGGATATAAAATAGAGCTATAAACAATCTGCATGGGAAAGCAGACCTTTTACAGAAAAGCTAAAAATTTTAAATAGCACCAGAAAAGTAACAAATCATTGATAGTTTTCTTATACAAATTAAAACTGTGCCGCTTAAAACTGTTTTGGGCATCATTTTTCACCTTGCAGTTCAAAGAGATATGCTTATGTAAACAAAATATTATGAAAAATTCAATATTTATTTTTGTTTTTATAAAACAACTTAAATGGACTTGTGAGCAAGATTAAGGTATAAATGGTAAAATAAATTTAGTAATTTGCATATCTACTGTCTTAAGTTATACAAAAGAGTTGCACAGGCAAAAGACAATTATGTGACTAGATTAACATTCACAAGAATTAAACCCTAATGAACACTGAAATTACTTACACTTGCTAAGAATCTGTTTATTACACAGATTTACATACATTAATTTATTAAATTATAATTTGAAATACTTTACTAACAAAAGGGGAAGAAAGAAAGAAAAAAAAAATCAGGTAAAATAGTTTTTTCTTAATATATAATCTTCATTCTGTTTAGCACTGAGGGAGTGGTAACATAACCTTCAATATCTCTGGCCTAAAACATAGTTTTTGATTGCACTCTAGCAATATTTTTTTGATTTTGAGGAGAGATGTTTACAGAAACATGAGTTATAGCATTCATTCTTAACTTTTCACCACTGTTTTTTTTTTTTTTTTTTTTTTTTTTCCCAGTTTTACAATCATTTTCATACACATTTATTTTAATATGGAAAATAGCAATAGATTATTGCAGCAAAATAAACACAAATTCTGCTTTTATATGTAATTTTTTAGTAAAATAGTTTTAATAACATATTTTATGTTTAAATTCAGTTACTTTTTTCAAACAGTTTCTTTTTCATCCAATACTTTTTTTACAATTTCACCAGAGTATATATACACATTTTCTTTGTAAAAATAAGTATACATTTTCTTAGTGATATATTTTTTTTTTTTTTAAAGAGGGGAAAAAAAGCAAACAACAACAACAAAAAAAACCCTATTGCAATAGATTTTTGAAACAAAATAGTAATTCTCCTGTAAAAAGGCTATTTTTAAGTATATTTTTCTCTAAAACTTGGTTTTCCACCAAAGCTTCTTTTGCATTTAAGGGTGTATTTCGATTTAAACTGTTTATTTTCTGATTTATTTTTGAATTCACTTTTGCTTTCAAACGCATCAAACTCGCAGATTCTCTTATTTAGAAACTACTCAAGGTGTTGTGCGTGTGTCAATTTTTTGATAAACAGAAAACATTGCAAAAAATGCAGTCAAAGTTGGCCTTTTGATCCGAATTTTTTAAAGCGGGATATCTGGGAACAAAAAAAAGGGGTCATGCTGAGAAGGTAATTGTTTATAAATCAAATTCTAATGAATTGAGCACAAAATGACATCACACTGCCCCTTATACGTCTTTTCAAAAATCCCCTCAGCAAGTTTCATGTTTCTACTTTGAAAAATGCATCTGAAAATTTCGAGCTGTTGAAGATGGAAAAGTATTTTTTCGAACACACCCTTAAAAGCTTTTCTTAAAAATACAAAGTTTCTTATTTGTATATTTAAATTTTTTATTTATATCAGATTGTTTTTAATATATAGGAGGGGCAGGGAATCTAACAAGCTAAATGGGAAATACATCAAAATACTGGAATGAAAATCATTTGCAGAAATCCTACCATAATTTTAATACAAAATGATTTTGATAAAAAGAAATCGAAAGTAGCCTCATTTAATTTATAATGAACTACTGCAATAAAAATTAACACTTATTTGAAATAATATTAATTATCAAGACACTAATAATTAAAATTACATGATTTTTCCAGTTATTTATAAATAAAATTAAGTAATTTTCTACATAAATTCTAATCTTTAAATATGCATAGTGAATCAAGGAGTTACATCAGGGGTCTGTCCAGACTTTCCTGATCATGTTTTTGTGAAATTGTGAAGTTTTTTTTTTTTTTTTTTTTTTTTTTTTCATGTGAAAATTCTAGTAATAAACTTGTGAGTTTTAAACTATTGATGTATTGAAATCTTTCACATATAAAAAAAAACTAAATAATATGTTCTTGGGTAATTTTTTTTTTACAGGCCAAATTTTACTTTTAAATGATTAAATTTGTGAAAAGTTCAGCAGTTTGAAGGGGAAAAAATTCTGTAAAAAGGTCTAAGGAAATTTTGTGAAGGATCTTGTTTTGGAATAAAATATTTTAAGATAAAAAATTTTGCGAAGGGTCCTTTAAAGTACTTAAAATTTTCTTAAACATTTCCCCATACATGGTCTTTTTTTCTTGCTATTTGGTCCTTTTTATTGTTTTTTTGGTGAGCTTATGTGTTGCATAAGTGTGATAACAAATTTAGAGTCATGAAGTCTGTTTTTGTTACGATTTATCATCATTAGGAGGTTATAACATTTTTTGTTGATATTGCTTGACTGGTGTTTTTTCTCTATCTTTTATAAGGTAGTAATTACTAATTCTGTAAACTAATAAAAGCATGATATAAATCATTGTTATTGTGCAATGTAAACACTTTAAAATAAGTATATAATTTAAAATGATTATTTGAGTAATTTTTGTCATTAATTCAGGCATGGCATTATGTAAACAGAAAAAAAATTGCACTATTTTTCTAGTGGATAATTAACAAAATCAGACTCAAATATGTTTTTTGAAGAAAATAAAAAATCAGGATTAAACTTATTAATTGAGAAGAAAAAAAAAAAAAAAGATCAAAACAAAAGCCATAAGGTATGCATAAAACACTTAAAATTTATCACACCATGTGCTAATTACTACCAAACAATTATAATTATTAAAATAAAAAATCTAAATACGTCAAACCACAATTGACCACAAATATTTTAGACAAAATTCACTCAAACCTTATTCACAAGCCAATAGTGTCTACCTTTTACAAACAAGTATAAAAAATATAAAACAAATTTTACAATTTAAAACAACAAAAGTAAACTAAACATATGCAGTAAAAAAGTACCATAATATAATTAATGATTTAAGAACATAGAAAAAATTCTCTCAGTATAAAAAATGAAATAATGAAAAAATGCAAATTATATTACAGTAGACTCCCTCAAATCCGCAAACCAGAAATCTGCAACTCTCTAAAATCCGCACACATTTTATGGATGTAAACAATGAAACTTTCATTTTGGATATTGGGACAAAATTTGATTTTTTTTTAGTTTTGTATCAATTCCATATATTTTTTTATTGGTAATTTTCTTTTAATAATACTCTATTCATGTTTCTTTCATGAAGGAAGAATAATTTTTTTGGAAAAAATTCAAGATATTGCTATTATCACTGGTAATCACAATCTTCTTATGAAATATATTTATGCATTAATCAAGATTTTTTGGTTATTAAGCATGGCTAAACTTGGGAAAAAAAAATCTTTTATGATTTTGATGTGAATTAGTAATGTACTTTTATGAGGCAAGTTTTGTTAAATAATTTTGGAAAAATACATTTAATCTTTACAATGAATATTTAATCATACACTATTGATTATTAACTTGATCTTTGCTATTAATACTTTAAACATTTTAAAAATTATTAAAATTTTTATTATTTTAGTTTATTATTTATTTTAATATTTTATTATATTGTAAGCATTCATTATAGTTCCAATTGCACTATTAATTACACTAAAATTACTGTTTAAAAATGTAAACAAAGCAACGACCAGAAATCCACAAAATTCTAAAATCCACACAACCTCTGGTCCCAAGCTGTGCGGATTTGAGGGAGTCTACTGTATTTAACAGTTGCAAAACATTTTATTCATTTTCAACTTTTTCTGCTCTCAGCTGCCATATATAATTTTTTCTTTTCAGTGCATTTGTTGTGACTATTGATGATTCAAAGATATGCATGTTAGAAACTACATAAATTTACAAATATATACATACACCATTTACAGATACACATAACACTTAATGTATTGAATGCAATCATTCTCAACACATATGCAGCATACAGATTACTTTGGCACAAAATATTGCTGAAAACACAAAATATCATATTATGCAGTTCTTTAAACTTGATAAAGCCGATATTTTTATTAATTCAAAGAAAATCTTGGTCAGAAGAATAAAAAGCTTTAAAAAATGGAAAATAAAACTTATTACAAATTTTGAAACGAAGAAATGTCTTTTTTAGAAATCTTAATACAGCAGAGAATAAGTAAATCTGATAATTGGTTTCATGCAAAAAAGGATGAATTGTGCAATCTTTATCCACAGAACAAAAAATTCAAGTATGATAAAAAAGATATTCTATTATTGCAGAAGATTAAATTTAGGATAAAATAACAATTACAAGATTCTTTTTAATGAAATTTAAAAGTTTCTAATTGGTATATTTTCATTTATTCATTAAAAAAGCTTAGAGTGGGTTATTATATAGTAAGATTTTTAGATCTGTGTAAAAATAATTTGAGAACATTTTTATTTAGAAATACCCCGTTTATACAATATATTCATTACAAAAGTTAAAATCAGGCGAATGGCAGTAACATTCTCTTTCCCAATTTCAAGTACATAAAAAGAATAATTAACCAGGACAGTGGAAAGAATAGAAAAAAAAAGTTTAATAATGATTTAAATTTCCTTCATTACTTACAATCTGCTGTTAGAAGATTTCAAAGTTACAATTTATCAATATTCTGGTGGAAAGCATTGTAGGTAATTTTCTTTTTAGCAAAATATCTTTTAAAATTTCAATTCTTTAATGAGTTGATATGTGTTTTTCAAAGCTCAAACTAAAAACAAATTTACAATTTAAAAAAGGGTTATGTACAGAACAGAAAATTGTATAACAAATAAAGAAAAATAATTAGCATTTTCTTTCATCATGTAACAAAGAGTAAAAAAGGAAAAGAAAACCAGGATAATAAATAGCAATTTCTCGTACAAATATATAAATCTAAAATTTAAGCAGGGAGAGTTAGAAAAATGATAATCTACCTTAATATTCCATAATCCAATATCTTGGAAACAAAAACTTACTGGCAGTGTACATTTTAAAAATATGTACCAACTCCAATCCTGAACTTTAATTAAAAAAGGAATCCAAGTGGTAGAGAAATTTTTTTATGATTGTGTTAATTAACAAAGTAACATAACTTAATAGTATTTCAAAATGGCAAAATTTATCAGATAGTAGTATACTTGTCATTTTTTATACATACACCAAAGTTAGATTTTCTCTTACAAACTATAAAATTCATTACAGAAGGTGCTGTTTAGTGTGATCATATATAATGTTATAATTTGTTTAATGATATCAGAATCACAAAGTTCTGAATACTTTTATTTTACCACATGTTCAAAAAAGATTTTTGTAATCAGCACCTTCATTTATTGTTATATCATTTCCTGAAACCTAACATTTATTGCTATCAATTAATTATTATCAAATAGCATCTGTTCCAATGTGATCACATTAAGATGCACCTACTGTATATAAATGTCATTTTAATCTTTCGGGCAGGTAGTTTGAAAAGAAGTCAATTCTGCAAAATCACCAGCACTTAGTAAGTTTATTCTTCAAAACAACAGATAAATTTTAACAGGAACTTTTAGTAATCTTTAATACACTATTTGAATAGAGGAATCTATTGTGTACCTTAAATTTTACCAGCAAAACCCACTGTGCATATGTAAATGTATGTTAACACATTTAACTCAAAGTGTCATTAATATATATTTTTTACAAATATAATGTTAAATTATCAAAATTGAAATTTATTTAATAGAAACTGCACACCATTTTAAAGTTCAGGATTAGATAAAAGAAAACTAATAGCTAAATACAAGTATTTATGATGCAGATGAAACAAAACATTGATAAATACAGCACAGCTGTAAAAAAAGAACCATGGGAGGAGGAAAATAATTAACAAAATGAATAAAGAAATGGACTATTCAACATTCATTAGCAATATCACTAATCATTTTTATAGAAATGATGATTGATGATTATAATTGGCACATGACAACATTGCATGGCAATGATTTATTAAAGTCCAGCTTGATATTTTAATAAAAATTGGTTAATACATTTAATAATAATATATTAAAGATAAAAGAAACAAACTTAATATCATTAATAATCAACTGAGAGCATAGCCATCAAAATTTCAAATTAAAAATATTGATTAAAATACAAGAGGAATAAAATAAACAAGGCAAAAGTTTATATCTATTTTCAGAAAAAATAGCTGGAAGAAAAAAGTAAGAAAAAGAAAAGAAATTATAAAAATCCTTTAAAGTTAAAAAATTACTTTCATTACTAAATTAACATTTTGAAATTCAATTTTCAAAAAAATTTTTAATTTGAAATTATGACAAATATGCATAGTTTAAAATTTTTTCAGAATAGTTTTTAACTGAAAACTTTAAACATCAATGAAAGAAAAGATTTTGAAATAAACTGTGTAGCTGCTCACATTCTATCTTATACAATCACTATAATAAATGAAAGATTGTCAAAAGATTTTTTAAATCTGGATTTATGATATATTAGAGACCTGCAAATAATTTAAGCAATCACTGTTGATTAGTTGGTTTTTAAAACATAACTATATTTTAAAACATTTAAATAAATAAAGTTTTAACAGAATTTCTTACTTCAATATTCAAGATTATAGGAATCTTTAAGCAAGCAAATTTACCAAATAGATCAACATCTTTTTTCAAAAATATGTAATACTTGTTAATTCTTTGCCCCTCTCCCTCCTTCTCTCAACATTTATACTGAACAATTCTAGCATCTATAATAATATATAATACAACATTAAGTTTAGCAAGAAAATTATTATTATTATTATTATTTTGAAAAATACATTTGTGAACAATATAAAAGAAAATGCAATACAAATTTTGAAATTTCAAATGTGAAAAGCTTTTCTTCTCTGACTGAATTATTCTAAGAAAATGAAAATATGAACTCTAATATTTAAATGTCACTTAACAGCTAAATAAAATAACTATATCCAGATTCCTCCCTCCATTTTTTATTTATTTATTTTTGTTTATAAATATGAGAAATAAATAAAATACAAACAGAAAGGAAATAATAATTAAAATAACTTACCACATGCTTAAAAAAAATCATAACGATTTTTTTACATTTTACAGAAATCCTTCACAGAACCAAATTTCAATGTATAACTTTTAAATATTATCATGCGAGTTTGGAGAATAAGTCCTCAACATCACTGTAACTATAGCCATAATAGACAAATGCATTAAAATTAATTATATTTTAATTATATCCGTATTTTTGTCAATGGAAAACAGGAGTTTTTTAAAACAATTCAAAATTTAAAGCCAAGATAAAATGCTTCTGTTTAAGCTTCAACTTGTCAATAATTAGAAAATATGAAAAAATTAGAATAAATATTTAAAAGAATTTGCTACAAATATTACAAATTTGCAGGTCTCTGCCCATTTCAACTTCAAATTGTGAAAAGGGAATGATAATATATGAATGATTAATAAAATTTCCTTCATAAATGCTTCATGAACCAGCATTATACACAGATTGAGCAGTAGGCCTCAACTGGACAATTTGCATTTAGGCCTGACCTAACTATTTGTAGATCAAATGGCAACAATATAGATAATAAGAGTCCCGACTCTCATAAAGGCACAAAGTAATATATAGTAAAATTCCAGCCAGCTTGTAGCTGATAAAACCAGAAGCTTTTTTGATTTTTCAAAAAAGTACTATCAAATTGTGGATTATACCAGCTTCTCTTCTTTGTGCTGACTTTCAAGTTGAGAAAGAGACTTCTTTACTCGTAAAGCTGTTACCCTCGCTCTAGGATTTTGTTTCCAACACTCTTGAATAGTCTTACTAAGTGCCTGAATTGTCTATATGAAAAAATGAAGAAAATATTAATTTAAAATACATACAAAATTAATTTTATAAACTAATGAATTTGCAGATCAAAAGCCTATATGTCAGCTCTACAAACCACTGTTTATTAATCTCATTTTGTACAATATTTAATATCTTACAATTCACAATTTAATATATTTATAAACTTATAAGATTTCTTGAAGCTTCTAAAAGATTTAAAAGTGTCTTATACCAGGGTTGCCACTCTAATCTTGAAAAAAAATTTCCTTGTATTTTCCCTGTACTGCAATGCATTTATTCCATGTTGAGTGCGAAAAAATATATGCATGTATGAAGGCTAATTAGAAATGTTATAATTTGCCATTACCAAATTCCCTGTGTTTTCCAGATTTTTTTAAGAAATTCCCTGGATTTTCCCTGTTTTGAGAGGAGATTTAAAATTCCCTGTGTTTTCCCAGTTTTCCAGGTGGCGTGGCAACCCTGTATACTGTTGCAAATCAGAAGCAAACAGTACAGGGTTCCTAGCAAACATGACTGCCAAATTATCTGACCAAATCTCAAAAAATTCCCTGATCAAATGGCATACAACAACTTTTGCTACCAATTTTCATAAACCTTTGTCAAAGGTTTATGAAAAGCATTTTTTTTCTGTGATCATTCTTCAAATTTCTAAATTGTGATTTTTCTTCCTGAGAATATTTGATGAACTTGCAAAATATATTAGAATACAAAATATTCAAATAATCAAAATCTGTGATTACCAAGACTGGCTTTTCCTCATAAGTAGATCGTCAGTTATACAGAATAAATTTGGCTAATGCCTGTCATATTTTTATAATAGACTAGAAAGAGGTTAACAGAAAACAAATGAAGATTTTGAACTCTATACATTTATAAATTATTGCAATTTAATCTTATTTCAATGGATACTCAAAACAGGAGAAGTGTACTATTGACTATTTGGGCAATAACATACATAACTTATATTTTGAGACTGTAGATCTTTTTATTCTTTTACAGGCAAAAAAAGAAACATTCATGTTTGAACACTTTTGGCTCTTCACTGCAAAAAAACTAAAGTAATCTAATATATAAAATAAGAGATGTTTGCCTGCCTGACTGCGTATAATGCCGAAATCATAACACCCAGGTCTCTGAAATTTTTGCCATGTGTGCAGGGCCTGACTAAAGCAGGGGCATGCGGGGCAATTGCCCCGGGCCCCCCGGCTTGAGAGGAGCCCCCCAAAGACAGACTTGAGTTTTTTGTTAAAGCAGTGTCAAATGATAAAAGTGACCAGAAATCAACAAAATTCTTTTTTTTTTTTTCTAAGTTTTAAGGGGCTTTTTTCTCCTACCCTCTGTTTCCATACCCCATGCCCCTTTAAGACCTCACATTTATCCTTATATTCCTGTAACCGAAAAAAATGAATTATATAAAGTTATCTTTCTTCTGTTATAATGTATACAGAAGTGAATAGTACTTAGTACAAAATTTATGTATGCATACAATAGGTATGAATTTTAGTTTTAGTCACTTCAGTATAATTTGCAAAAAATTTTAAGACAGAAGCCCCCTCCCTAATAATGCTTGCCTCAGGGCCCCCCACTGTCTAAGTCGGGCCCTGCATGTGTGGATGCTAACACCAGAAAGTGCATCCCACAGCCAGATTTTTAAATTTCAATTTATTTTTTTTTCAATTAAAACTAACTGGGTAAGAGGTTATTTGTAGCTTTCTCCCAATCCATGGTAATGAAGTTGTCAGATTCGAGGCTTATTGCAACTAGCCTTCAATTCGCAGCAACAAAGCAGCCAGTCAATGCAGCACTTCCTAGATTATGCTAGGAGGCGCTGTCCAATGAGAGTAGACGGTAAATAGGGATTTAATGATTGTATTTCACGGATGAATACCACACTGTTAAAAATTTGAAACTTTTGCTACATTATCACTCCACCACTTTTAGAGAAAACTATTACTTCACAATATTATGGAGCATTCTCATTGGTTAAAATACAGATATTCTATAAAAGCGGTGGAGTGATGATGCAGCACAAGTTTAAATTTTTTAACAGCATAGCAACAAATTGCACTCACATTTGTTAATTTTTCCTGTTTTGCTGATTTTTTTTCCCCCTTGATTGATTTACAATTGATCTTAAACATCCAACCAAGACACCATCCAAAAAAAGTAGTTTGTATTTTTTTAGGGTTTGTTCCGATTTGCAGTTTGCATCGCGCACGTGCTAAGAAGTTTTTGCATGGAGTAGGTCTTATTGAAGAAAGGAATTTTAAAATAATTTAATTATAGTATTACTTTTGTGGTTCAAAACAACTAAAATCAATGACTATATTTCTTTATCCTTCTAAAACATGGTTTTCATAACAGAAATACATTTTTGTGTGCATTCAGAATAAATTAAAAATATTCTAAAATTAAAAATATTCTCCAGATAAAATTTAATATTTTTTTTCTATTTAAGTATGTATGGAGATTTTAAATATTCACAATTTATTTGAAAACATGTATGGTCCTGGGCAACGCTGGGTGGACCAGCTAGTATAATAATAGTTTATAATAATTGTTAATTGAAATAAATACTATAAAATATTTCTATATCATTAAGACAAAATATTTACACATACTTTATGCAGATTCTTTTTATTAAAAAAATCTCTACTTCATCATAACAGGATTTTCAGATGTTCATAAAATGAATTAATTACAATCTCTAAGTTATACAATGTATGAAGATAAACAAGGTGAGATTATTTGATTTCTCAGGTATGCTTAATATTATCTTTGCATCAATCCCCCCAAAACAGGATTTTTATTCAAAATTATGAACTGGTACAATATAATATTATAAGTATTATAAGATGATATCAAACTATTTTTAAATTGCTAATTAGTGGTTACAACAGAGTGCATTTCTCAATTTTTTAAGAATCACTAAATAATTATTCATTACCTGACAAGAACTCCAATATTTAGGTATATCTGGTCTTGTCTGGTCAACACATACTACTTTTTTCATATCTTCAAAGCTAGGATTTGTGGGCACAAATTCATAAAAAGGTAATTGATATTCTTCTACAACACCTAATATGAAAAAGTACAAAGTGAAAATTTATCAAAGAAAAGTAAAATACATCAGAGTTACATAAAAAATTGAGTTGAGTGCGATTTTTATATAAAAAATTGGTTGCCTGTAAAGTCGGTATACGAGCGAAAGTTTTACGTGACAACGACTTTGAGTTGTAAAATAATTTTAATGTGAATATTCATTCGTATAGTAGGAAGAAGGATGAAATAATAGTAACAATTTAAAACATTTATTTATACAAAGAATTATATTTAAAACATTAATTTATACAAAGAATCTCGCACTGAATTTCATATTAACAAAATTTTATTTTTACCTTTACACATACATACGTATTTATATACAAATATACATACAATAACTTGCAATACACTGTGTTTGTTAAACACATTTTACTTCATGTTTATTGATGTCAAATGTTGAATTTTGTAAACAGCATATTAAAGAATTTTTCAATGAGCAGAATATAACTAAAGTAAAATGGCTTTCACTAATCACATATCATTAGTTTTCCATAATATACCACCGAATTATGAAATAAACTACACTTATTTTCTTTGTACTTTATACTAATAACTAATACATAACGTATTTCGTCTTAGTTTGATACTATCTAAAATTCCTATTAAGCCAATTCACATTCACGTTCAGAAAATGGTCCCACAAGTGACCGGAAAAAGTTAAGAGAAAACTGAGCGCGTATCGTGAGCGGAGCGTAATGTAACGTAACGTAACGTAACGCAGTTTCTTGAAGTGTCTCCCGGCAAACCAATTTACAAGACGTTGTCACGTCAAAAAATAAAACAAAGAATAATAATGACACACAAAACATACATATGGAATACATACAGAAGATCTGACGGCAAATACTGAATTACTAACTGCAAATAAGGTACTTAAAATGCATAAATTTTCCTCCATTTGTCCATAAATTCTTCCATGGGTTTGCATTTTTTTAGGGGGGAGGGGTGTTAATCGCCAAAGGGTTCATTTCTATCAATTGAAATATAATCATGATTGATATATATCCTTATATATATTATAAATGTGAAAGTGTGTTCGAAAAATTGGAATGAACTTGGCTTCAAAACGGATGGATTAATGCCTTTGAATCTTTGCATATAGATAGATTATAGGAGTGAAATGAACATAGGCTAATTTTTATTTTATTCAAATATTTTCCTTAATAATTCAAAATTTAATTATTTTTCATACAAAATCAATAGGCATTTTTCAGATAAAATTTAACCATTTTCCTTTCCTGTTGCTAAGAAAATAAAAAATTGGAATAATTTTTCAGCGGCAATGAATTTTTAATAAAAAACTTCCACGCGAAAAAGTATAATAAAATAATTTAAAAGAAAATAAATATGACGTCATGTTTGAAATAAAAGGTTTATTTTTTATAATATATTTAACAAGGATATTTGTTTAGTTATTGGAAATTTTTGTGTAAAATATGGCAACATAAATTAACAGTAAAAAGAATGAAAAAGAATTATATTTTTAATAAAATGGTTCACTTATGAAAATGTGACGTCATAGTTGAAATAAAACAGGTACTTTATATCAGTCATTAAAAATACAAGGGGTATAAATATCAGTAGCTAATGGAGCGAGATAAATAATGATGTCATATTTAAAACGAATCAGAAATATTTTTTACTTATACTAATTAATAAGTTATAAGTTACATACAAATGAATATTTTTATTCAAAACTCATAATTATCAATGGAAGAAATTAATTTGTGGGGAAAAGGCGGAAAATAAAATCACTGATTAATATATTTTTGACTGGATTTTTTAACACTTTCGAACAAAGTTGAAAAGTTATGCTTTCGGTTTGTCTGTCTGGTCGCTTTCCAACTTTCGTAAATATACTCCGATTTCCATGAAATTTTTGGATGTTATTAACGTTTACCTAGCACGAATACCTATTGAAAATGAAGTTTCTACCATGGTTAGTTTATTTACAGGGATAGTAAAAAATTTCCTTACATTGTGGCATTATGGGGAAAAATCATTTTAATTAAATTTAATGATGTTACAGCCTGTGGAACATATTCAAATTTATATGTATTTACAAAGTGCACTAAAATATGCATTTTGTAAAGTATGTAGTCAAAAGGGCACTTACTATTCATTTACAGGGTCACACAGAAGAATTCCATTGCATAAGAATAAAGGGAGGAACAGTTTCCGACATTTTAATTATGGTAAACTATTTCATGTATAATCAAATTGATATACGTTGCTGAGGCTTAATGTACATGCATAATACGAAGTGCATAGCATTTACAGGAACACACAAAAGATTTCAAATATTATATATTCTATCCGAAGTACCGTATATCATGGATGATGACTGTTACATGGATGAAATGCATTTTGAATTATGATGTGTGCTTTTAAGTTTTGCTAAATGTATGCATATTAAATGGAGAGTATAAATGGTATTGGTATAAATAGTTAAATTTAGATATACAGGGTTACACAAACGATCTCGGAAAGGTTACTGAATAACAGCATAATTTACTTAAAGGTGGTTTTTAAATAAAACATGCATTTTCATTTTGAACTGCATTTAGTAAACTAAGAAACGTTTGTAGTATATAGATAAAATGATATACAGGGTCCCACAAAGAACTGGATACAAGGTTGTCTTCGGATGTAATTTCTGAAAATGTAATTTAGGTAGTAATAAGGAATATTTTTGTTTGAACTAAATTTTAGAAAGATACTTTCGTGTATTAAAGGCACTTGGAAAACTACAGGGCTGAACAAAAGTATTCAAGAATGTTTCTATCTATTAGTATTAATCGCTGAAAGGAAAATTTTAACCAGCAAACAAATTAGCAAATAGGGATTATCAGAAGTTTTTTACCATAAATTCGCGATAAAAAGTTAATTACACATGCTTTTCATCATCGAAATTTTTTGCTTGATTGATCAATTATTTTTCTTTAAATGTTATGTGAACGAAGTCACGGGTAACTGCTAGTATATTATAAATGTGAAAGTGTGTCTGAAAAATTGGAATGAACTTGGCTTCAAAACGGATGGATTAATGTCTTTGAATATCTGTATATAGATAGATTATTGGTCTTAAATGAACATAGGCTAATTTTTATTTATTTTATTCAAATATTTTTCTTAATAATTCAACATTTCACTATTTTTCATACAGAATAAATTGTAAAATTTTCCATAATATTTAATCATCTTTCTTTTTTCGTTGCAAAAAAAAAAAAAAAAAAAAAAAAAAAAGGAAATAATTATTCCTCTTTTGTAATTAATTTTCATCTGAAAGATTTTCATGTGATAAAACAAAATGAAATAAATAAATGGACCCTATTCTGTTTTTCGGTTCGAGGTTAAAAACCGCGATTTTACCAATTGTGACGTCACAGGAATGCTGTTTTTCTTCTTATATCACGCAGACGATTATATAAAATTTCTTTTACACTTAGAAGACTTCACAAGAATATAATTTCACACTTGACAAGAATATAAATATTTTAGTAGTTTTTCCAGGTATTAATCCGTAATAAAAACGAACCTTTTTCTTTCTTTCAGTTCGAGGCTATAAAATTCAACTTTTTACTAATTGTGACGTCACAGGAATACTTTCCATTAAGAATTTTAAAAATATCAATGTAACGTCATATCTGAAACAAAGAATTTTCGAATTTTCAAAAACTTTTTTTTTTTTTACCATTTTACGGAAACTACCCCCTTTTGACACTTTCTAACATGGTCTAAAAGTGTTTACGACTTCAGCCTGTCTGTATACCGGATGCCGAGAGCCTGGGGTCTGCCGTCTGTTTAAGTATAGTACTTATAGTGTGCGTACAGGGAGCTCAAAAGTATTTCAATATATCATAGTCTGCGAAGAAAAAACATTTGCAGCGTATTTTAATAATGTTATTTTATTAAGGTTATTTTAATAATATTGAAATTGATATCAGTTTCTAAAGTGCACCAAAACAGGATTTCTGTAGAAAATGGGGTGAAAATGATTAACATTCATTTACAAGATCACAGAAAAATGTTCGGTAATATAATAGTCTTCGGGGGAAAAATATTCCCAGCGTATTTTAATTGCGTGGCACTATTTCAAACATGATGAAATTAATATACTGAGATAATCAATACAATGATAAATACTGAAATTACTACAATATGCTTGCAGTTAAGTATGATTTGCATCATATTTGTTGTTCATTTACAGAGACGCGTGAAAGATTCTGGACCTGTGTCCAGATCTCAGATATTGTATCCAAAGTATGGTCTATTAGAAAAGATAGCTGAAGAGCTTTTTCAATTATCGTATGTATTTTAAGGAAAACTAATGCACCATGAAGTTCAGCTACATTTGGTATAATAAGAGATGTTTGTAGAATTTAAATAAATCATGTATCGTACTATACAATAAACTGGATATATGGTCACCTGTGCAATAGCAATTCCCAGAAATATGAATTCAATAATTTGGAATCGGGTTTTTTGCTTGAATAATTTAAGCTAAATATGCGGTCGTATAAATATTTGCACGTAATATACAGATACAGAACTGTACAAAAGAATTCAAGTACGTTTCTGTCTATTATTAGAAATTGCTAAAGGTGAATTTTAATCTTCGTTATAGTTTTTTTAACTAAGCAAAATTTTAACATTGTATTTAGAATATTTACAAACATATAGATCATATACACAGCTGCAGAAAAGAATGGGCTGGCGAAGTTATGTATTATGGAAATGTTGGATATTTTTTTATTACCTGGGTTTAACACATGATTTTTCTTTCTTTGATATGGAATTCTGAAATGCACTACAACATGATTTCTGTACAGTTGTTTTACAGTATAAATGGTTGCAATTTCATTTTCGCGATTGTTCATATTATCTCACACATTTTCCATTTATTTGACTGAGTTCTTTAAGTCCCCTATTAAAAAAAAAAAAAAAAAAAAAAAAAAAAAAGGTGAATGTAGATTTTGCCATTGCAGAATGGAGTTTCGCCTCCGATTAGGAAAAAAAAAAATGGATAGAGGTTTTTTAGAAGGGCTATCCCGTTTAGATTGCAATGAACTAACTTCATTTTTCTTGTGTTTATTAATATAATAGCATACAGAACAGCGTGAAATACCCAATTGATTAGCAATTTCTCTCTGAGACATTGGAATTGCGGAATAATAAAGAGATACAATTTGACGTGCTACTTCTTCATTGATTAGATTCATCAAAAATGGATTTTTTGATGAATGAATTCTTAACTCAATGCAAAAAACCGCATAAAAATATTTGCATTTTTAACGGAGTTATAAGCATTTATGTATCAACACTTTCATAGCCGCATCCATATAATTTCAACTTTAAGTTGTGTTTTCCCAAAACTTGATTTTTGATGACTAACACCAAGATTTAAAAAAAACTATTTGATGGAATGACTTAATTTTTTTTTTTGCATCCATATAACATCATTATCTAGATTATGAATTAATATATTTTAGATAGTTTAATATTTTGAGTATTTTTAATGGAAAAAAAGTTGTATTTTTGGGTTTTTTTTTTTTTTTTTAATTTTCAACTTTGAAAGATTTTTTGATAATTTTTTTATAAGTGATAGTTATATCCTTAATTCATTCTCTAGATAATGATGTTAAATTCATGCAAAAAAAAAAAAAAAAAAGCCATTCTATCAAATGGTTTTTTTTTAAATCTTTGTGTTAGTCATCAAAAATCAAGTTGAGAAAACATGACTTAAAGTTGAAATTATATGGATGCGGCTATGAAAGTATTGATACATAAATGCTTATAACTCCGTTAAAAATGCTAATATTTTTATACGGTTTTTTGCATTGAGTTAAGAGTTAATTGAATAATCAAACTAGATCATAAAAAAAAAAAAAATCTATTTTTTGAAAAGTTTTCAACCCCTGAGCCCCTTTAAACAACGTCCATCACTAGATTGATGACACTTCCCATCTTCATTGCAATGAAACTATTCAAAGGTTTACACACATAAATGGGATAATATATTCAATTTCAAAAGTGCTTTGAGGGATATTTTTTACAACCTGATTCATATCACATGATTTTCAGATGCTCTTAAACTGAATTTTAATTTGATCAAATCAGACTGACAATTCTGCAATGCATGAAACATTTTAAAAAAAGTAATGAGAATGCAGCACAAAGGTTTGAATTTTTTATTTTCCAGATGTGCCACCGCAACTTCCTCAGATACAGTCCCAATATTTTCACTTTTGTATTTATCATTCATTTAGAACAGCCATAGTTTTTCACAACACACAGAGGCTGCAAAAAACACATTTGCAGCATTATACAATAATTTTAAACTAGTTGAATGTGGCAATCCCAAAGCTTTCTTCTACCTCATATACATTAATACTTCGAGAAAAAAACATAGCAGCATCACCAGTTAGGTATTTTACATCAAAATCTAACCTGCAACAACTTATTTCAAATTTCACTAAATCTGAATTTTGATGAAAATCTGTGTATTAGTATTTGATATAGAATTATCACAGAAATCATAGAAAAAGTGGATAGAAGGCAGCTAAAGCATACCAATTTACATCAGGGACTAATTGAATTTCAAGTTTGATGAAAATCTGTGCATGAGTTCCTGAGATAGAGCTATTGCAATAATCATGAATAATGCTGCATAGCAGCATTATGTGTTCAGCAATTTACTCTAAAAACTACAGAAAACTAATTTATATCAGGGACTAACTGAATCTGAAGTTTCATGAAAATTTGTGCATTAATTCCTGAGATAGAGCTATTGCAATAATCATGAATAATACTGCATAGCAGTCCACCTGTTGAGTTGTGCTATTTACACCAAAACATAATTAGAGCCATATTATAAAAGACTAATAGAATCTGAAATTTTATGAAAATATGTCTTAGTTCTTGAGCTATAGCTTTTGGGCATATCATGAAAAAGGCAGCATCAGCACCACCTGTTAGGCGATGTACACCAAATACTAATCAGAGTCAGTTTATATCAAAGTCTAAGTGAATCTAAAGTTTTGTGAAATTTCGTGTATTAGTTCTTGAGACAGAGTGCTCACAAAATTTATATCACATACATACAGACATTTTGCTTAAACATGTTTTTTGCAAGTTTTGACATATAAAATATGTAAATCTGATGAAAATCTGATTTTGAAAATTTTCACGAATCCAATAATTCTTGAAAGATAGAAGAAACTAAAAAGGAGTAATTAAAACAAAGTGTAGTATAAAAAAACATAACAAAGCTAATGTTATCTGTAAAATAAAACCTTTGCCACAAAAATTTTTTAAACTCATTTTCAAATAATATACTTCAATGAACATTTTTATTGCAAATATAGAAATATGTCTGCTGTGATTATTGTTTTAAGATAATGGTAAAACATTTGTGAGCCCCCCCCCCTGCCCCCCACCAATTACAAACATTTAGTCTTAATAGCAGTATTAGTTACATTTTAAATAAATGTCTTTTACTCAAAGATTTTTTTTTTTTTTTTTTTTTTTTTTTTTTTACTTGCACTTTCAACTAATATGGCATTTCAGGTTTTTTAACAATTTTAAATTATAAATAATAGGACAGACTTGATTTTCACATAAATGCAGATAAAATAACAGTTAAGACCTATATTTGTACTATACTTACCATTAACTCTACAACGTCTAACTACTTCCCATAAAACAAGGGCAAACGAGTACATGTCTGCCATTATATAAGCTTCAAAACGTGATGTATCTAATGATTCATCTAAGACTTCAGGTGCCATGTACCTTCTGGTACCTACTCTAGTATTATTACCTATGTCCACTTCCATAGTATCACTAGAAAAACAAACAGGATAATCAGAAATACTTAAAAAAATGCTCATACAATATTTAAATACATAAGATTTTAACAATTTATTACTAATCAATGGAGAAAGTGTAGATAAGTAAAGAACAAAAAGTATTAAAATAAATAAATAAAATGTAATTTAAGTTATGTAAAATTTAATTTTATGTAAAAGAACTTATTTATTCTTCTTCCCTTTTAAAGATAACCATTAACTGATATGATCTTAATAGGCATGTTAAAAGTTCTTTAACTAGCAATTTAATTTTTAAAAATTTCTATCCATAATAAATAAGCATAAATGTTTAAGAAATATAATTAAAAAAATTACATAGCCTGGGTTTATTTATAATTATGAAGGAAATTTTGAATTTTAAGAATCCTTTGAATCAATTCAAAATAATGATACTCCATGTAAAATAAAGATAATACTGCTCTACATTTATTCTCAATTTTTTTTCAGAGGGGGTGGGGAATTAAAAAAAAAAATTATTTGTAACTGTCAAAGTTATCTGAGAATTCCTCGATGTGACCATTAACTGAACACAAAAAATATATAATTAAAATATTATAAAGAGTTTTAGAAATTAAAATAATAAGAATTTGAATGTTATTTTTCATACATGTTATATTCAAGTTTTAAAAAGAATTTTTATCTGTCAAATAAATTGTAGTCGGAGATGTTCGACTTCACTATGTGGTTTGTAACAAGACATTGTGCCAGCCAGTATTCTTAGAAATAATCAGTCTTCTATGGTCTTCATTTAGAATAAAAATGTTTTATAGTACCGAATGAAAAAATAAAATGATTGTTAAATCTCATTGTCTAGCTCAAGTAGCAATTTTAAAACAATTACTAATCAATGGAGAAAGCATAGATAAGTAAAGAACAAAAAATATTAAAATAAATAAATAAAATGTAATTTAAGTTATGTAAAATTTAATTTTATGTAAAAGAACTTATTTATTCTTCTTCCCTTTTAACAAATTAACTTGTTTTCTTTTTTATCTTTACTTGTGCATGACACTCTTTTTTCATATTCTTAATGGAAAACTTATTTGAGTCAATTTACATAGTTCTTTTATTATTATTTTATTTCATTTGTTTACAGTGACAATCATTTGTTTACAATTTCTGTAAAAAAGCAACAGCTGTAACTCATTCAGTTGAAAAATTTTGAAATTTGACCTTTTTGGAAATCAATCACAGAAGAACGAAGGGGAGGTCATAAATATTTGTCACTGTTTACAAGAATATTTTGCTGGGCAGCAGATCTAAACTTTGCACAAATAAAAACAAGGCTTTTTTTTTTTTTTTTTTTTTTCCTTCTGAATTCTAAAATTGCAATTGCAAATCCCTCATAGAGTTATAAAGATTAAAATAAAAAGATTGACAGCAAAATGTAAGCAAAAACATTTTGTCCTACATAATTTTTCTGTACCCTAGCATTTACAGAGGTCTTTTTAGATTTTCCACCCTAAAAGAGTCCTGTTTTAGTGAAATTGTGAAAACCTTTTTGCATGTGTGAAAAATCTAAACTTTAAAATTTTGTAAAAAACTTGTTTATTTTTAATGTTTTATAAAAAGACCAAATTTTTTCCTAAATAGATTTCTGGTTTATTGCTAATTAATTTTTTCCAATATCAAGCTAGCATTTCTGTAGTCTGATTTCTTTTCTTTTTTTTTTTTTTTTTTAATGTGGACTTACAAATCAACAAATACATACCGTTTGTACTTGACTGCCAACCCAAAATCTGCTATGGCACAGGTTTTGTCTTTTTTTACAAGAATATTTCTACTCTTAATATCTCGGTGAGCAATAGCAGGCTTGCCTGAAAATAATAATAAATAATATATCTATATAAATATTGGAAAAAATTAATAAATTTTACATTTTCTTGAAATAATACGCCATGTGTTTATGAAAATATAAATTGCATTTGACAAATACCATAACCTCTTAACATTTACCAGAATTAGGTTTACGGAAACTTCCAAGAAAGTCAAAACTATGAATGCTGAGACTATCTTTGCGTGCATAAAAGAGGGGTTAGGTTAAAAAAAATTTTTTTTTTAGTGGAAAAGAGTAACTAGAGTTTTGTTTATGAATTTACATGTAATGAAAAAGTACAGCCTCAATTCCTATTTGAAATTTAAGACTCCTCATCCTCACCAGTGAGGAATCACATTCTTACTTTTTCAACAAGTTGTCAATGTTTTAAAATTCCCTTGACAATATTTGCAGAAAATATTTCACTTGCAATAAAAATTAAAAACAGAAAAAAAAAAAATCTGCACAAAGAAATTACTGATCTAGATTTTCCTTCAACAAAAGGGCTGAAATTACCATTAGGCTATACAGTACATAAATGTCCAGTGTCACACGGTTCATAGAATTGCAATTGGTAAAACAAAATGAGTTTACTTTGTAAAAAATATTCTTGAGAAAAAAAATTGTGAATAACCAAGTTCAGTATTTGCAAATATTAAAGGATTACTGCAATTGAAAAAAAAAAAAAAAATATTATACATATACACACATATATATATATATATATGGTTTTCCTAAAAAATTCATATATTCTTTAATATACAATTAGTAAGTACACGATCTAATAATTAATACTTTGCATAAAAAAGTACAAAAAAATTATTAAAACAAAAAATAAGAATAAAAAATTTAAAATGTATATAAAAGGTTGATTGCGTGGGCAGATGTTAGAATACGGAGGAGGGCAATGTTGTCTGGATAATACACAAAGATTAATTTAATATATTTAAAAAAAAAATAATAAATAAAATAAAAAATTTAGAGTGGGAAATTCATTTGTTAATTTGGTACAAAATTTCTATGGAAATTTCTATTTTAAATAACACCAATGTATGGATTATTGTTTAGTTATATCTATTATATTAATAATTTTAATAATTTACATTATTAAATTGCACTTCACTTTTAATAAATGAGTGTACTATATCACTACTAAATGTATAGCTTAATAAGCTATTTTTTAATCTTTAATCTTCCTTAATTAAGATATTGAGTTCAGCCTAGCATAGTCAAAATAAATGTTATTGATTTAAATAATAATAGGGTAAACTATGGTATATTGTTTAATTTTGTCTGTTATTACATTATTCTGCTTTTAATTAATTTATTAATTTAATATTATGATGTGTACAATAAGTCGTTTTTAGTTTTTATTATTATATTATCTCCGTTTTTCTGTCATATGATATAGATATATGAATACTTCAAGTTTTAATTTACGATGTGCGGTATCAGGGTAAAGGTCGTACATTTGGGATTCATTCTACTTTATAGCTCATAACTGTTTTATTTTCTCCATATCCACAATAGATTACTTGGTATTTCTTTAATTTTGGTTTCATGAGTGTTGGTAGTCCCAAATTCGTATGGTTTTGCTTTCTCATGGCAAATACGAAGATGAAACCACACACTCTATTTGTAGTTCCAAAGTATTTGGGACCTGATGATTCAGCTTTGGTTCTACAAATGCCATTTGTATTCATATTATTCTTTTTTCCTTTCATATTCAATGTGATATAAGTTATTAAATTCAATGATTAATATTGTTTACTATTAATGGTCTTTATATTATATTATATTATATTATCTATACTAATATTATAAAGAGGAAAGATTTGATTGATTGTTTGTTTGTTTGTTTGTTTGAATTGAATAGGCTCCGAAACTACTTGACGGTTTTGAAAAATTCTTTCACCGTTGGAAAGCTATACAATTTCCGGTGAACATAGGCTAATTTTTAATTGATTTATTCAAATATTTTCCTTAATAATTCAAAATTTCATTATTTTTCATACAGAATCAATTAAAATTTTTCCGATAAAAAATAACCATTTTCTTTTCAGTTGCCAAAAAAATCAATATATGGAAAATAATTTCTCCTCGGCAATTAATTTTTAGTTGAACAGTATCCACGTGAAAAATTAAAATAAAAAAAATTTCAAAGGAAAATAAATATGACGTCATTTGTTATATTATCGGAAGTTTTGTTTGCACAGATATCATATACACACCGAGGTAACCTAATGGACACTAAATTGATGTTATTTTGCCTGGCATGGCAACCCGACTATTGTTTATTTAATTATTAATAAAATGTTTTTTTATTTCCTTTCTCTTCTTTAAAATTATGTAAACTGTTTTGTCATATACTTATTATTTAAATACTAATTGTTATTATTTTTTAAATAACAGAAAATAATTTAAATATATATATGAAACTGGTATTCGAAAACGATTTTTCCGCCAAATTAGTGTAAAAAATTATCCTGCCGACCTCGGCGCGTACATGACTATTGCGCTGTTTTGTTTATGTATTAAGGATACTTTTAGATCATACATCCGATTACAGAAAATTAGTCAGATTATTTAATTAGAAGTTATTAAATTTATGTTTTTTTATTATGAAACAGACGAAGAAAAGAAAATTTACTATTGCTGCCCGACTGGAGAATTAACCTTGATGTTATTTTAAAAAACTATCGAAATGGCGATTTTTTAATTATTTGTTTACGTTTTTTTTGTTTATATTATTGCAAACATTTTTCCACTTTTATACACGCATCACCTTGGCGTGATTTTTTTTATGATGCCAATTTGGAGAACACTGCGTTTTCAAATACCAATTACATTTATATTATTTTTATTTATTTTCTATTTTTTTAAAAAGGAAATAATAATAATAAACTAAGTCAATAAATAATTATGGAACAAAACAATTTACATAATTTTAAAAGAGAAAAGAAAAATAATGAAATAATTTACTCAAAAATAATCAACTATTACCGGATTACCACGTGAGGCATAAAATCGCAATTTGCTGCAATCGCGCCAACGGGATCCGTAGATGACACCTGCACCTACATGTTATTGGCAATATTATTGTTTATACAATTTGTTTATATAATTTGGTAATACTTGATAACCCCATCGACCAAAAAACTATCGCTAAAGTATAAGGTTAAATGTCAATGGATGATTGTAAATGTCACATTCATTTCACATTAAATTTGTTATATGTAATTGTTACTTCATCAACCAATTTTAATTCGAAGTTTATTTGTATTTCTATTAACATTTTAGTAATTTATTGATTCTTTGGTTATTTAAAATAAAAATTATGTCCATTTGTATAATTTGGCGAAATTGATCGACGGAATAATCAAGTAGTCGAACAAAAAACTATCGTCAAATTATAACATTAAATGCCAATAATGGATGATCGTAAATTTCACATTTATTTGAGGACAAACATGAAATAAGTCTGGTACATTTGTAACAATATCGTTTCTAGCACTTCTAATGTTTGACACTAAAAATCATAATGGAATCGATTACAGAAGGTAGAAAGATTTTATTAGATGCAAACTAAAGACTTATTTTTCTACAAAATTTAGTCATCAAGATTATTCTGATTTAACGGCTACATGTTAGCAACTGTTTTATAAAAGGAAGAGGTAGTGAAACTGATGTAATTTTAATGTTATTCAAATAATAAAGCTTTAAAACACACTTTTTATGCTTCATTGTTCTACTAAATATTTAAGTGAAACACCCTTCTTCGTCTGCCACTTTCACGGAGGGCACCCTTTCCTTAGGACCTATATCCCACGTGTAGATAAATGGCCGTCATAAATACAAACAAACAAAAACTCTTCTTTATCTTTAAATAATTCTTTACATTTTTTACTCTATTATTCTTGCTGGAACAGATTAAGGCAGATAGGAAACTACAGTAGACCTGCTAGCAGAGGACGTTTATTAAAAAATGTAACATGAAATGACATTGTATGTAGGCTACCAGAACTACACATAGTGCAAGTTCAGATGTCAGGATTTTAAGAACTAAGAAATGATAATGTACAATCCGAAAGTTTATAGAGTTTGATAATCAATGTCACTAATTATTGCAATGCCCTCTAATGTAATAGTATGATGACTCGAGAACATTTTGATCCCTGTTGTCATAACGGTCTCATGTTCATACGAAACTCTACTATAAATGATAAAATAAAAGAGATGGTGCTTTATTGCCCAAATTTTCGCCAAGACTTACAATAGTACAATATCGCAATGGCGTTGGCATGATTTTCAGCAATACGGAAGATCATTCCAGGGTGGTCTATACTGCTTTAAAATAAAATTTTTAAATCACCATTTTTTTTTTTTTTTTTTGAGTCAAGGTTTGTTTGGAAATATGGACCAGCGAAGCGGGCATAGCCTGCTAGTATATATATATACACACACATACATACATACACGCCTATCTATATATATGTAATGTTACTAATGTAAAATTAAATATTACAGAATTTAATCATGAAGTAACAACCACTATTACACTATCTGATCAAATGTATGTAAGTGTTTTTGAGTTTAGATCCTTTGTTCTATATACAGAGAAATTAATTCTTCTTGAACTTCAGAAATGTAAAGAACATATTTGAATTAATTTTTTCAGCAAAGCTTTAGTTATAAGAGTAGTGATTAGGGGACTAAAAATGAATACCGTAATTTCACATACATAAGCCGAACTGAAATCTGTATACATAAAAGAGTCAAATTTGCATATCATGCATGTTATCTCATGCAGGGTATCCATGCCACATGGAAGAAAAAATCCCCTGATGTATTTTCCGAGATGTACAATTTTTCCATATCAACAATTAACGACATTTTGATATTACATATGATAATAAAACATGTGAACAGTAACAATTGCTCCCAATTTCTCAGAATAGACTCATTTTGGCAGGTTTTCCCAGGTTTGGGAAATTTTTTGTATTATCCCCTGAGATTCCCCTGATTTTTACAACTGAAAATTCATCCCTGACATTCACAGGAATCCCATATTCCCCATGATGAGGATGAACCCTGAAGTTATATGGTTGATTGTAAATTGACAGCTATTTTGAAGGCTAAAGTTTTGGAAATTCATGGAGCGCAGTAATTTAGTGGCAACAAAATAGACAGAAGCATTTCATGCATTATTGTAACCCGTTTTGGCCAGAATTGGAATAGAACCTTTGTCGGTGGGTGAAAGTGCAATGAGAAGCAGGAAATCCCATATCTATTATTAATCTGGCTTAAAGCACAAACAATGACTTCAGATATGGGAATTATTCTTTACCCATTGGGTGTAATTCATATCTTCAGACATTATTTGAAGCATCCATTGTTTGACGTCGAGCAATAGCTTGCAAGCAATTTTCCCCTCACAATTAGTGGTTGGGTACTTTCATAATGATAGACTAGGAGGCACAGACAATCAGTTCATTGAGTTCATGGATGAAATTCTAGAATTAGTTAAAACTAAAAACTCCATTTGCATATTAAAATGCAATCAGTCTACTAAATCATAGCTTGGAGGTAAATACCTGAAAACCCAATATATGCAGTTGACTCATAGGTTTACCATTATGTTTTTCTACACTCAAAAGATATGAAAACATGGGGGACTGGGAGCAGGAAAACACAATGGTAAACCTACAAGACAACTGCTAATATAAAGTTTAAAAAGGTGTTTTTCACAAAGATATTTTTTGGCAGACCGATTGCATTTTAATATGCAAATTGAGTTTTAACTAATTCAGGAAATTCAACTGTGACCTTAATGAGGTGGCTGCCTGTGCTGAAACCTCTTGGTCTGCAATGTCTTTGTTTAGCTCACAGTCCAGCTTCAAATCTTCTTGAAGCAGTTTCTTCCTCCATTTGTGTCAATTTGTCTTCGAAAGTCTCATTCTGCCATGGTGAGTCTTCTTGCAACAGCTTCTTTCTCTGTCATATTAAATCTCCTTTTACGCTGTCTTACAGCCCCTTCTTTTTATGAAGAATTGACAGTTATTAATGTGTGCTTAGGCATCTTATTTTGAAAATTTCAATTTCCAAGGTTATGATCAAATATTAAAAAATATGTAACAGTCCATCAGCAGTTTGCCAGTATTTTCAAAAGCAAAAAATATATAAAAGTCTAAGTTTTCCCCTTTTAACTATTCTTATTTAATTAAAAAACAGGGTAAAAAAATTAACATCAAATAGACATAATAATTGAATATGAAATTAAAGTTAGCATAAAACGCAATGACGACAGACAATTTTAAAACAACTAAATAAGAAAAGTGTTGAGTGGTTCAATAACTATTCAACTCAGAAAAATATCGTTCTACTACTATGCATTTAATTTTAATGTCATTAATTTATCATACTGGTATAGAAACTAGAAACAATTGATAAAACAATCGCTTAGGAACAATGGAATAAATAGAATAAAAAGTTTTGTTGATTTTTGTGATAAAATGTTAAAAAAAAAAAAAAAAAAAAAACAAGCACAATTAAACAACAATTGCATGCACATAAGGTAAAAGAATTATCGTAGTACCTGCTACATCTCCTTAGTATTGATATTTCAGAATGGCATATGCAATATGTATATCTCACATTGCAGTAAACATTTAGAGCTGGTTAGAACTCGCTTAATTACAAATTGAACATAAATTTTTTTTTGTCAAAATAAATGGATAAAATAATCATAAAAAAAGAAAATAATAAAATAAAAAAATGAAGGAAAAATAATAAAATTTGACTAATTGTTCATGGGCCTTGTACCCTGTGGTTTCCAAGTTTTTGAGTTTACATAGTGTTTATGTAATTGGTTTGTCTATCTAAGCTCTAACTCCTGTAAATATAATTGGATTTTCAAGCAATTGGTAAACCTTATTTAGGGTCCTCTAAGGATATTTGGTATTTTATATGAAGTATGTGGGATTAATAATTCATTTACAGGGACACCCAAAAGAATTGGGTAAAAATTGTTTGCAGAATATAATTTTAATGAATTACGCTATTGTAAATGTATTAAAGTCGATATAAATCTTTGAATTGCAGTATTTCACAACGATTATGATATAAAACAGAGCATTCATAGCAATTTTAATCCATTTACAGGGACAAACATTAGAAATTGGTTAAATAATTGTTTTTGTGCTATAATTGCTGGAAAGGCATTTTCATTTTCTGCATGCACTTTTTTATTTAACTATTTTTTAGATGCATTTGTAATTATATAAATACATAGCACCTATAGTTGTCATCTGATCTATCTGTATATAATAGCATAAAAACCACACAACCGAATAGTTTAAAATTTAAAATATATATTTGTTATAAAATTTTGTTGAAGCATTTCAAATAATCATTTCAGTAAAATCGAATATGTAGTTCAAATACAGAGACAGTCAAAAGTATTCTGTTACACTATGTCTGATGGCATAAAATAGTTAATTTTTTAATGATGTTACACCTGTCTAAATGAAATGAAAATGAATTTATGAAAGGCACTAAATTATACATTTTGTGTAGAATATGCCACAAAAAGAATGTTTATTATTCGTTTACAGAACACTATAAAATAATTCTGTTATATTGGTATAAAGGAGAGAGGGAGCATCTGCAACACATTTTAACCATGTTAGATTATTTCACACATAAAAAAATTGATATGTATTGCTTAGGTTTACTACAAGTTACTTCCTGTGTAATAGAAAAGCCATTTCCATATTGTTGAATTAGAAATAATATATTAACTTAATAAATGATCCAGTTTTATTACATTATTCTGAATGCGTTGGAAAGTATCATAATCCATGATTTTTTTTAAAATATGATTTGTGATTTATAGACATCATGGCAATAAATTAAAAAAAAAAGGGTGAAAAAATACGTACATAGATAATTTAATGGTAAGGAAAGGAAAGCAAAAAAAAGTGTAGCGAATCGTAGATTTGCAGGAAAATCTTATGTGAAGTTAAAAGAACTGAACAATGCTTAAGAGCTTACCTTGTTTACCAACAATATCTCCATGGAGGTGTGATAAACCACATGCAATTGTAAATGCAAAGCGGACTGTACTTGTTATGTCAAGAACATTTATTTTTAAAAAGTCATGAAGTGAACCCAACTCATGGTAGTCTGTAATAAGAAGCATCTGAGTCCATGACCCAGTGCCTTTGATATCAGCAGCAATAAAGCCTATATAAATAAAATGCACACAATTAAAATATATTTGTAATTTATCAAAATATCAAAATGCAATTATTTAAAAATAGACTACAAAATTTTTTCAGTTATAAATATTGTATTTATTTCAACTCTCCACTTATCGTGTGACTCTGATAAGAAAGAATCTATTTAAAGTTGCTGATTAAGAAGGTTCTAAAACAAAACCTATGGTACTGACAAATTGTTTTGTAGGAGTAAGGTTATTATTCACCAGTAGAATGGCTTGAAATTAAACAGAAAAAGAAGGATCATACTTTTTAAAAATGAAATTGGCTTACCTATTATCGCAACAGCAGTTGGTTTAACCCTTTATATTCTACTTAGCGAATTTAAAAAACTTTTCTTGGTCTTTTTTTTTTTTTTTTTTCATTGCATTACTAGAATGCATTAGAAGATATGTGTACTAAAAATAAGATTTATTTATTTTCGTTAATTACAGCTAATTATATTAAGTGGTACTTCAAAGTATTATTGGGACATAACATTTTGACAAAAATAGACAAAAAAAAAAAAGCCCATATTCAACTTTTTTTTATTATTTTAATGTGACCTATGCATATAACAAATATATATATGAGTGGATGATGAAACTGCTGATACATCATTGGTGAACATTTTGCCATTAGAAGAATATTCTACAGTTGTAACACTATTGTCCGATGAAAAGTATATCTGAAAATAATTTCCAAGTATAGAAAACTCAAAAGCATTTAAACATGCTAAAAGACATCTTTAGAATTTTTTTTCTCTGATTTGTAATTCCCCCCCCCCCCCCCACTTAGTTCTATAAAAATACAATAATTCTTCTAAAGATAAAAATGACATTTTATTGTTTTATCATTCATCAGATGTCATACATAAATCATGCAATACCTTACATTACATTGTATCAAAATCCATCTACACTCACACATTCCTAGTTAATACAGGGCTTGAATTTCAGGGCGGGATGGCAGGATTCCCAGCCGAAATTTTGAAATCCATCCAAAAGTATAACACGGACAAAAGGCTTCTGCCCCCCCCCCCCCAAAAAAATCATGAATTTTCTGAGAAATTTTGCATTTTGAAACTACGATCAACTTCCATGACCTTTTTGCAGATTTTGTGATATTTTCGTGTGACTGAATGACATAGTTTATGAGTTTTTTAATATGAAAAATAGTTGAAATTCATGATTTTTTTCCGCAACCAATTGACAAATTTTACAGATTTTTTCCTGGGGTTGATTGACAAGTTTTGTGCTACTTTCAACAGGGTTCTTACACATATTCCAAGAAAAAATCCTCTGAGAATCCCCTGATGTATTTATTTTCTGGGATATACAATTTTTCAATACCAACAATAAACGACATTTTTAAAATCAGAATCATGACACTCCCATCTTCTCAAACTAAAATAAAAGCAAGGTAATCGCAAAAATAAACTTTATACATCACTTAAATAAACAATACGAACAGAATTTTAAAAGGAAAACATTAAAATAAGTTCTGCATTTTCATAAGGAAAAGTGATGAAACTGCTAAGTTTACAACAAATCCAAACTTCTTTTATGTAAATTTAATATATGAATATTCATTTTATTTTACTGGGGCTAAATCTCAGGATAGCATAATGAGATTTTATTGAAACTACATCATTTCCTTTTACAAAAAAAAAAAAAAAAAAAAAAATGATTTATGAACATAGGTTGACAAGCTATTTTACAAAAGGTCATTTTTACCTTTGCCCTCGAGCATGTCACCTTTATAAAATTAAGATAAAAATTTTTATTTTTCATATTACTAATTATTTGAATGCATAGTATTTTTTAAAGTGTTCAGAGAATTAAGTTGATGTTACTCCAACTTTTTTAAAACAAGGACTATAAAATGTGTTTTAATTATGAGTTTTAAAACAGATATGAGTGTAGTATACATTTTATCTCAGAGTTTTTCAAAGTAAATTAGTACTAGATTAAAAAAAATATGAAAATTTGAGAAATCTAGAATTATATGCTAGTACATAAAAGTGCTAAAACTGCAGATTTAAACAGGATTTTCATCATTAAAATACACTAAAACTGAACATAAAAAGTACTTCTTACCTAAAATATTTTCATGCCTAAGAAGGACAGTCTTATATATGTCAGTTTCCCTGGCCCAACTTGCTTCCTCTGAAGTAAAAAATATTTTGACAGCAACATATTCATCCCTTAACCTTGCTTTCCAAACTTCTCCAAACCGACCTTTACCAATGCTTTCTAACATTTCAACTTGTTTGCCAATAGTGCGCTGAACCTATTTAAAAAAACAAATGAGTGAGAACAAATATTTAAGCAATGATTTTACAGAGTGCCTATTCTCACCAGCAAAAGTTTCTCAGACTTTTACAGTTTTTCTATGGCAGTAAAATAAAATTCCCAGGTATCAAGATTTTGATATCACATAGAAAAAAAATTACTTTTCAGTTAGCTGAATGCCAGTGTTATAGATACATACACACACAAGAGCCAAAACATTATGACCACCTACCTAATGTTTTGACCCATCTTTGACCAGCAAAAAAGCTAGAAAACCACCTTGGCATGGTTGCTACAAGTTCATGGTATAAGACTACAGATAAATTGTATTAGTTTGATAAGCAGTGGTCATGCGTTGAATGACACCTGAAATGTGCTCTGTCAGAGTGGAATTCGTTGAGTTAAGCAAGCAGGAATAACAAATTCAGTATTATGTTTTTGGAGCATATTGAGTACAACTTGAGTTACGTGACATCGAATTATTATGTGACATTGCCTTACACAAAGACCCACAGAGATGTTCAGATAATGAATGGCATTCACAATGTGTTGTACAACAACCACAGGTGCTAGGGAGGTCCATGTAAACGTTCCCCAAAGCAAAATATTGTGACAACTGGTCTGTGTATGACCTGTTATATAAGGCAGAATAACAGTTGACATAGAAGACTGCATATCCAAACAAAGACATTAACATGCTGAAAAATGAATCGTGTTTCATCTGACAAGCAAATTCTCTCCTTAAGTCCAGTCATGATATTCCCATGCCTAGTGTAGAAGTATTTGGCGATGATGCTTAGTCGGTAGGGTATCATGAGTGGGACATTAGTTTCGTTGTCACACAATAATGTCAGCTGAACTGTATGCCCCGAAAGAATTTCACTTAAACCTGCTTTCTCTTAGGATGTAAATTGAATCAGTCTCTGGTGCCAATTTTGTTTTACAAAAGGGGGTAGAGGGGGGGGGGTACCTCCAACGCGATGGCTTCTACTGATGGTTTCACCGGTATTTATCCACTTTGTACAAGTACTAACAACGCTATGTACTGAACAATCCAAGAGATGTGTAATTTCGAAGCTGCTCGTTCCGAGTCCCAGGTGTTTGAATTCTTCCTTCTACTGCTTTGACATATTTTAATTTAAAACAAATAATAAATATTAAATAAATTGCTCCTTTATCAAACAAAGATAAATAAACAGACAAACACCTAATCAATCAATCCTACATTATTCAATACAAAGTTTCTGTGGAGCTGGAATTGAAAATCTCCCAGTTACAAGAAGGGACTGAAAGGCGGATGAACAAAATGATTTGCATGAAAGGTTGAACTACTCTTTACCTTTACGAAGAGTAAAGTTTGATAGCAAATTTTAATCCTTCATTTTATAATAATTTAAATAAAAACACCCATTTTTTCCCCTTGGAAGTTTAAATTTTGCCGACTTTTAATCAAGAATGGTAAATTTTCCTGATTTTTTCAAGCTCCCTCTCTAAAAGGGGGGGGGGGGGGAAGATTCCTATAAGGGATTGAGAAATTGATAAGGGATAAAATTAGCAACTTAAATGTTACTTTTTCCCTTTTTTAAATGGCTGATAAAAAATTATTGATTGCCACCTTTTCTGTTTGAATTTTTTCAAAGATTCACTCACATGCTTTAAAAAATGTGCTTTTATTCCATGTCATTGATTCTCAGAAAATTTGAAATTAATTTTCTCTTGAACACCAATGTACTACTATTTCAACATGGCCCATGCAGACTTCTATTTAATCTGTATTTAATGATATGCAGAGATACAATTTGAAGTAAGCCATAAAATTTTTACTTAACTATGCAAACAGTTTTTTTTTTTTTTTTTTTTTTTTTTTTTTTTTTTTTTAAATTAAGGCATACATATTGTAGAAGTTGAGTCAACCTAGTTTGATTTTAGCATAGACTGGGACATGAAATGTGAAAATACAAATGGCCTGGCATGCACCAAGAAAGCTTTTGTTTGAGCCAGATTGAATCTAGGTCCAGAAATAGTGAATCAATTTATAAAAATGCTACTATAAGTAATTCTGAAATGAAAATTTTTATTTTAAGTATTTCTGATGCAATGTTTTAAACAGCAATCTTAGCTAGTTGTCCAATTCAAATTTTAACATTTTTACTTAAAAGATCATTTAACAAACATGGCAAGCTGATGTTTAATTTTTTACTCAATTGCAAAAAAGTTGTTGAAAGCATTAATATTGCAGCAAATTTTCTGAGACTTTTTTTGTGATCTTTAGACGAAAATTGCCATTTTTTTCATAATCTTTTGAAGAAAAATGCCTTTTTGTCACGATCTGATGATGAAAGACTCTGTTTTCTTTTTCGCGATTTTTTGACAAAAAACATGATTTTTTTGTAATCTTATGTTGAAAACTGATTTTGTAATAATTCCAAAAAGTGTGTCAGTCCATAAATCAATGCTAATGATATGCATGCATTCATCAAAAAAGACTAGAAGTATTTTAACAATTCTAGAAGCATTTAAAGTGTGTTTTTTATTGTTTTCTGCAGGCAACCATAAGGACTGAAGAAGTTAATGTAAAAGCATTTTCTTTTATTTAAATATGTTTCCCTTTGTGTATTAATATTTTGATATTTGGCCAAGCTGAATATTGACCAAATAGTTTGATATTCGGCCTAACCAAATACTCAGTAATAAGTTGAATAATGAACATTTGGTACATCTCTATCTCAGAATATTAAGAGGTTAAGTAATTTTCCTTACCAGAAGAGGCACACCAGAACCACTTCCAGAGGTAGCATTACTGTCAATCAGATCTTTCACTGAATCCCCTCCTATGAAACCTTTACATGTTTCAACATCCATATAGCTTCTGTGGCTCTCCTTTTGATTTTTTATTCTGGAAAAAGAAGAAAGAAGAAGAATGAAATCAGAAGAAAAAGAGAACAATAACTTGATGAATTCAAGAATTAACTGAGATTGTACTATTATAATTCAAAATTAAAAAATCAAAACACTAACAAAGAGATGGCACTATGAGAGTTTATACAGTATCACATTTTAAAACAGATTTGCACAGAAAAGTGGCAAGGTAGGCAGACTTGATTCAAGAATAGCAATTTACAAATTTCAATATACTTTAGACAAGGTTTGTTTTTTCATATGACATGTCAAAAACCTTATACACATTATTTTAGCAATCATTTGTGTTATTAAATCATATTAAAACCTAATTAAATGATAATTTATAAGCTATATAAATTATTATTTAGTTGTACTACATTTAAGTTGTAACAAAATTATGTATCATAATTCAAATTATTTGTTAATTGTCATGCTTATAAAAATAGTTAAAAATATTTAAACTACTATTTAATACTTTTTAAAAGTACTGGTTACATCTTACTATTATCTGTTCAGTTTATTAAAAAAAGCAATGTAATTTTTTTTCAAATAATTTAAAAGTTTGTGTAAAGCTAAAGTAGCCAGTATTCAAAGACTGACGATAAGTTGCCTAGATTTTGTGCGATTCTAAAATTGGTTTTGTATAATAAACATTAGATATAAGTCACAGTTGCAATACAAACGTTCTCTAAGTAATTAATTGAATTATAATATGAAATCAATATAATTAAACATTCTTGAAATCAATAATTTAAAAGAAGATGGTTTGTTAATTTCAGTTTAGAACAATTAGAATATAAATTAGAATTACAATATTAGAATTACAATATTTAGAACAATTTGTTTAGGTACTTTTTGGTATACATAAAATATTTATAAATGAAATATTAAGCAAGAATTTTCACCACATACTTTCATTTTTAAAAGTTAAAGCATTTGATTTTTCAGTTCATATTCTTAATGTAAAGTTACTTTTAATTTTTTTTTTCTATATTTATAACTTACAATTATTTTCCATTTTCTAAGCAAGTTGTTGATCCAAAACCAGTTTGATTCTGTGGTGTTATACAGGATTTGTGGTTTTTAGTGTCAAAATGTTTATTCAGATATCTAAAACTAAAAATTATGAAAAATTGTAAATTTAATGTTGTAACATTTACAGAATTTTCATAGTTGTAGAAAGTGTAAAAAAGTATTAAACCTGGTACAGTTTTCAATATTATAATATCAAAACATTTTTGAGAGTGACTAAAGAAAATTGTTATATTCACAACTAAATTGTGAATTTCATTACAGATGATAGTTGTATCAGACATTTTTATATGCTTGAAAAGTCAAAGCCATATTGTAACAATACAGATGGCACTACAACGAGTTTTCTATGAAGATCTTGTATTGATTGAGAAAGTAGTTTTAGTTTGGCAAAGATATCAAACAGTGTTACTTTAAAAGTTTGAAAATCAGCAAATTCTAACATCTAATATAACAAGTAAAAAAAAAAAAAAATGTCTGAAAAATGCTTCTAAAATGTTTTTGATTTTGGACCATTTTAATAAATGCTGATACAGTGGAACACCGCTCATTTCTTATTTATACATTTTTATCATCTATACTTTTTTTTATATAGCCCTGGCAAAATACAATGGATATTAATGTTAAATAATTTCATTTATAAATTTTTCTTTAAATTACAAATTTTATTTATACTTTTTTTAATAAGTCAAGAAAAAAAATGAGTGTTTAAATCTTAGATTTCCAATTCCCGACTCTTCAATTTTACAAAAGACTGACCAAAATCTGCCCAGTTGAACAAAAGCTGTATCCTAAGAATGTGAACAGCCCATTTTGGGGATGAAAACCAAAATTTAAAAAGAGCAAATCTTGCCAAAGAATTAGATTTACCAGTTTCAACTTTAAAAATGCTAATTTATAAGTATAAGATCATCAAAGAAAGCCATCATGAAAGTGGCCGTAGTGCTTAATTTCCAAAGCTGAAAATTCCCCGATGCTGAAAAATTGCTTTTACAGAGGTTTAAATCAGTGTTGTGTAAAAATTTCCATCAGTGGTGAGCAGTAGTAAGTTGTAGATTATATTCGAAATAAGAAGTTTAGTATAACATACTTCTTGTATTTCATGTATTTTATTAGATTTTTTTTTTTTTTTTTTTTTTTTTAGTAATTACGAAATGTGCCTTCTTTTGTGAATTCCATTTATAAGTTGTTTTTCTTGTTCCCGTAAAAAACAGTGCTTCACTGTATGTAACTCTTACTTCAGGGTTAGAAATTAACAATCATTAGTCGTCATATGCAACTAATTATTGAAATGCAACTATGAAATGCAATTATTGCATTTCATGACTTAAGATTATACCTAGTCATCAAAATTGATACCTAACTTTTTTTTTCAATTAACTATTGTTTAACAAAGTCTCTCATTTGTTCTTTAGAATAAATCATCTAACAGTAATTCATATCCGAAAAAAGTAAAAACACAATAACAGAATTATCCAGTTACTTATTAGTAACTTAAAAGTAACAGTTTTGCTACACTTGACTCAAAAGGAATAGGTATATTAGTTTATAATTTTATGAGTAATTTCTTGTATCTATGTAGAAACACTTATTGATTTATTCACACAATTAGAAAGAGGGCATCCAATTAGTTTTTATTTAAAAAAAAATTATTTTTGTCCCCTCAACCGAAACACATGTGAACAAATTTAGACATTTTTTATAATGATAATATAAGTTAGAAATTCTTGATAAATGCATTCAAAAGTTTCACCAAAAGAACATATAAACAATAAACATTCAAGTAAGTCAATGTTTATTTAGATAGCTTAAAATATATTTGAGAAATAGTCAAAAAAAAGCAAAAGTTGTTCACATGTGCTGCCTCTCCGCTACATTTTAACATAAAAATAACAAAAAATAGTATGCTGAATAAAAATAAAGAAATTTTCCAATTACCTTATGATCATACAAACAACAACAATTACAATTATCACACAGCATACAGTCACTGAAGCAACAAACATTATTACATGATATGGGCCATCATAAGTCATCAATTCTCCATTATACACTGAAAAGGAAGAAAAAATGTATACTATAAGATGATTAAATATCTTTTTTATACAACACATACAAAGTTCTTTTAGAAAGAATCTAAATAATTTAAGAAAGAAGATAAAAATATCTTTTAGATTTTTTTAGCATAATAAAAATATAGGCTATGTTACATTAACCTAACAACTGACCGCTCTTAGATTTTAGGGCTCCGGAATACTGTACTCCTAACTCTATGTGGTATTTTACGCAAGTCTGAAGCTTAGTGTTTTCCTTGCATTTATTCCCATGCATGCTAAGGAATAGAGTATGCCCAAGTGGGGCCCAGTTCGAAAAGACTCGCCCGGATTTTTTCAAGTAGGCCCACTTAAAAAAAACCCATTG
This sequence comes from Maratus speculifer, assembly GCA_964019185.1. Taxonomy (NCBI): domain Eukaryota; kingdom Metazoa; phylum Arthropoda; class Arachnida; order Araneae; family Salticidae; genus Maratus; species Maratus speculifer. The sequence continues at coordinate 136,282,882 of OZ025291.1, forward strand.
TGGATTTTTTGAAATTTTTTTAATGCTTTTTAGGGATTTGTTTAGGAAAATTTTAGGTCCTTTAAAGGACCTTTGACAAAATAATTTATCTTAAAACAGGACCCTTCACAAAATTATTTGTCTCTTAAATAGACTTTTCACAGAATTTTTGGTATATGCAGATACATGCTGTATATTTTCTTGATTTTTTAAAAGGGACACCATATACCCTCTGTTTCTCAAAAGAGCTATACTATATATCCTCTATTTTTTCTATGACTACATTACGGATTTTCATGCCTGTATTCTAAAATGCATCCAAATGCTTTAGCTCTTAATGCATGCCTTAAAAAAATTTTCAACTGATTTCTGATTTGAAATGAATGAAAGAAACTACATAAATTTAGCATGTTTAACATAAGGCAGGGTTGTTATGATTTCGGCTAATGCAAAAAACTTGGGGTGTTTTTTCTGAAAATTTCAGCTTCAAATTACATTAGGTTAATTTCTTAATACTGATATTAAGATATGTTTCTTAATATCAATACACCACTCAAAGTTTATCACTCCCCACCACAAGGGAAAAAAGCGTCTTAATTCTTCCAATGGCAATTTTTAAAAGAAATAATTGCAACTTAATTTTCTATAAGTATGTGTAACTATCACAAACACAAACTTTTTCTCATTTAAAAAAAAGCAAAAAAAAAAAAAAGTTTGTTATAAAATCCATTCCATGTTATGTTATTCAATTGTAACTCATAACAATACCAAATATGCTGAGAATCTTAATTTAATGATGCAACTATGTAAAGTTATTTGGTTTATTCTATTAATTAAATATAATAAAAAATACTACCGTAATTTAGGGAAAAAACGCTGCAACGATTTTGAGTTTAAAAGTTGAAATTTTCATACATGCGGCGTTTACGAAAATTTTGAACAAATTAGTGTTTCAAAAAACTTTTTTTTCTCTTCTTTTTTTCCCGTGTTCACGATCATAAATCAACAAATGCAATGCATCATGAGTCACCCTTTTCCAAGAAATACGGTGACTGGAGTAAGCAGGAAGGGACAATAGATGCTTACTTTTATTGCACTTCATTGTAGAAACAAAGTATTGGAAAGCCAATTGTTCTGAATTTCACAATTGAAATGTCTCTTTTGTAGGTACATTTCAGTTCAGTTACAAAAAACTACAGTATTTTCCACCAGATATTTTCGATCCCCTGTTAGTGAAAGATTTTCCATTTCTCATTCTTATGATGACTTGCATATTTTTAAAATCTTTTTTATTATTTATCCAACAATAAGAGCGAGATTTTGTAATTTCCGTTCTTATGACAAACGATGACACATATTAAATGATACACTTTAAGGCATATTCCGTAAACGTTTGGGGGAGAAAATGTTCCAAGAAAGTTAAAAAAAATTAATTTTCCAATAAAGGAAAAAGTGGGAAATTATTTGAATTCTATTCTTTTCATATTTAAAAGGACTCTGTGAATGTGTCATCAAAACCGTGATGTTTGAATGTGGAAAAAGAAATTAATGAGCTGCAAACAAACAAAAAAGAAAACAAAGAAACAATAAGCAATACGTGTTTTCTTTCATATTATAAGAAAAAAAAAATCAAAATCTTCTCTGATAATTTACCGATTTTCTTCAAATTTTCAGCAAGAAGCAACAACAGTAAATTAAGCTGTGTAATAAATTTTTATTATTGCAATACTCTTTCCGTATTTATGCAATATTTTGGGTATGTTATTGCTTCTTTAATAAGGCAAAATAATTTCTTTTGACTGCGGCCTTTACGACGGGTGTGGCGATTATGGCGATTTTTTTCAAAACTCATTATTTGAGGGTGTGGCATTTCTTCCCTAAATTATGGTAATTCTGATTCAACACTAGTATCAATGTAGTACTTTAACCCATTCGCGACGGTGTGAGCATTCAGAAGCGCACATCTCAGGACAGAGCAGGGAAATTCGATTTCACGTTCAGGGCCAAAGGATTTTCGAAGCTAAGACTAGCTCTTGTAAAGTATTTTTTTTTAAATATAAAAAAATTGTTTTTCCATATAACCATTTGAAATTCACATGCATGAAATAAGGTGTTATTATATATATTCACACAAAAAATTGGAGTATTTCCTCCTATATTTAAGTATAAAATGACATTTAAATATATAAAATGTATCTTTTAACCACGTTTTCAGGTTAAGAAACATATCATTAGAACATTTTACTCAATCAAAGAATAATTTGGTTTTAAAAAAATAATAGGCTAATCTAAATAATTTAATACATTCTTAAACAAAATAAGGGTTTTAAAAAAGTTGATTTATTCACAAATAAAAATAATCAAATCAAACTTTCAAAACAACTTGTGGATGTTATTTTTCAATATTAACTATGCAGACATGCATCAAAAATAGTTTTAAAATGTTTAATTTAATTAAAATTTTTGAAAATTCCAAAATTACATTTAAATGTATTATCAATCATAAAATATCTTTTAAATAAAAAGTATTTAATAATAATAAGTAAAGTAGAATTATACTTTATAATAAACATTTCTAAAAAGTTATTAAGTGTTAAAAATATTTCTGAAAATAAAAGAACAATATATATATTACAGGGTTCATACTCTCTTTGCATGATAAAATTCAAGCACCTCACCCAAAATTCAAGCACCTTTCCAGAAATTTTAATTTCTGAGCCATTCAGAAATTAAACATAACAACAAATTTTTAAACTGAAAATCAGCACTCGGAAGATTATTTGTAAAAAGGAAAAAATAAAGAGCGAAAGAGAGAGAAGAAATGCATAATTAGCAAAACGGTAAACACATAAATTTTAAAACAGTTAAATAAAGCAAGTATTCATTTAAATATATATATATATATATATATATGAAGTTAGTCAAAATTTCTTCGGAGATTATAAATTAAAAAAAAAACAACAACAACGAATAAAAAAATAAATAAATCCAAATGCAGAAATTTAAAATTGGGGAAGAAAAAAGTAGTTGCCATCTAAGGGCCGGGCAAATACTACATGATAGTCAAAGAACCAGAAATAATTTGATTTTTAAAGATTTTTCTAAAAAATTAAAATATAAATTCAATAACGGCCTAAGCAACATTGGGGGGTCATTATAAGTTACCAGTAGCCAGAGTTAATATTGGAGTAGCCAGAGTTAATATTGGATGGGGAAGGGGTCTAAATTTTCAAAAGTTAGTTATTTCACTTTTTGCGCGATGTTTTGACGAAATACGCATTTCTCTGGGATCACTTGATGAAATTTGCGAGTTTTTCACAATTACTTAACAAAATTTTGGTGTTTTACACAATCTTTAAATGCTTTTCACGATTTTTTGATGAAATTTGCACGTTTTCTTGATTTTTTTGTCTAAGTTTGAGCGTTTTTCGCAATGTTTTGACTAAATTTGTTCGTTTTTTGTGAACATTTGACTGAAGTTGCGCGCTTTTTGAAATCTTTTGATTAAATTCTTACTTTTTTCGCAATAATTTGACAAAATTTGCACGTTTTTCATGATCTTTTGAGTAAATTAATCCTTTTTTTGGCGGCAAGTGCGATTCATACACTTTGATGAAATGAATGTTTGTTTACAAGATCGTTTGAGAAATTTCATGTTTTTTGTGCAATCCAATGTCAAAATTCACATTTTCTCAAGCAATCCTTTGACGAAATTCGCGATTTTTTTATTCGTATTTTTATCCGATGACCATAATTTTTGTTGAGTTCCACACTAATAATGATAAACTGTAATACTTGGCACCCCTAAAGTGAGTATCGCCTTACAATTGTGCCCGTAGAATTCCGAAGCTAAGTCGAATATAAATTCGACTTAGCTTCGGATTTATCCATTGTAATTAGATAGGATTTTCCAATCCTGCAGTCAGCAGTAGCAATAAGTTACCCCCTTTTTTATTTATCTTTTGTTAACTTAATCCTATAGACGGAAGGAAGAAGGGAACAAAACTGAGTACAAATGCTTGTACTCTGGACTTTCTGAAAAGAAAATGAATGATCGAGTTTCGCAGAACAAATATTTTTGCCGATCATTATTATTATTTTAACACTTGCAATTTCTTTTTTTTTTTTTTTTTTTTGAATATCTTAAGGAAAATTAAGCACCTTTAGAAGAAAATAACAAAAATTAAGCACCTTCATTAAAATATAAACAAATTCAAGCACTTTCAAGGACCATTTTTCTCTTAAAAATTCAAGGACTTTCAAGCACTTTCAAGCACCGTATGAACCCTGATATTAATCTATCATAAATGAACTATCAAATAAAGAGTATTTGATAATTATGAGTAAGCTTGAACAACTTAAAAAACATTCATGAAAGAATATGTTGAAATTAATATATATATATATATATATATATATATAATACCATTAAAAGTAGACAAGATTCACCAATGGATTTTATCAATAAAAGAATTAAATTGAATTATAGTAAACAATATTAACCATTTGAAATTAACCATTGAATTTAATAACTTATAGTACATTGAACATGGAAGGAAAAAAAGAATAATATGAATACAATTGAAATTTGTAGAACCAAAGCAGAATCTTCAGGTCCCAAATACTTTGGAACTACAAATGGAGTGTGTGGTTTCATCTTCGTATTTGTCATGAAAAAGCAAAACAATACGAATTTGGGACTACCATCACACAAAAACCAAATTATTAAACAAGGAACAAAGATATTTTAACAAAAAGGAGTTGAAAGTAAGTAAAAATAATAGTTTTCCATAACAAACAAAAAGGATAAAGCAGAATGGAAATATGATTGAACCGGAAAAATAATTAATAATCGATATTAACATAAAATTAAATTAATAAAATGATTAAAATTAGAATTAAGAGATAACATTCATGTTAACATATAACTTAAAATACATTATTGTTACTTTAATCAGTAACATTTATTGTGACTTTACATGGTAAAAACTCATTATCTTAATATAGGATAATAAAAATTAAAAAATAATTAAAAAAAAAAAAAAAAAAAAAAAAAAATTGAAATATACATGTTATTGTATGAGTTTATTTATCAAAATAGAGTTAAATTGTTATATTATAATCATTAACTTTCAAAAGTTTTACTTTTTAAAGACTAACTATATTTTTTAAATCGCTGTCATTTTATTCTTTATCAAAAATTTTTTTGACATTTTAATGAGTATGGAAATATAATACATGGATGTATATAACTTAATTTAAAATGAATTAATCTGAAACGATAGATAAAATTATGGAAAATAAAAAAAATAAAACTAAAGTAAAAAAACAAACAGTTCTTTGAAATTTTCTTTACTGAAATAGTTCCAAGTATTATAGAAAGCAAAATCCTAGTATCGGTAACTTGTTTTTCTTTTCCTTTTCTTTATTATTTACTGTGCAAATTAATTTACCGCAACAAAATAAAATTATAAATTGGACATATCTTTTCATTTTTAAATAGCAGATCTCAAAGTCGAGAAATCACAACGATATACATACAATTTCCAACACAGTTTTAAAAAAAGAAAAGAAAATTTTAGAAAGTATTCATTTAGTCGACCTTCAACTAAGCAAATTTTCAATCCAGATAAAAATAGAAAAAAAAAAAGAGAAATAGAACAACGCATTAATCAGAAGCCTTAGTCATAGGCGCCCAGAATGCATCATGTTTATTGTTCATAAACACTTTCTCTTCTTCCTCATTTCCAAGTTCTGTAGAAAAATATATAAATAGAGTTTTATCACGCATGTTAAAGATTTATGATCAAAAAGAGATTCCATTTCAAAATCTTCAGTCAGCAGCTTAAATAGATGATAAAATAATCATTTTCTTTTCACTGCAATAATATTTTGAAAAATTAACATAGATTAATAAAAAAAAATTTAAAAACATTCATTGATTCCATTTGTTTTCCCGGTTAGAAGGAAAAGTTTTTTCCTTAATATAAAATCAAATACGATTAAGATGAATTTTTCATACGTTATACTCTTATGCATAAAACGTTCCAACCGCTCAGCACGAATACTAGTCGCTAGTGATCTGAGTGCCAATAGCACTGTCGCGTATACTGGTCATGTGGGATGTGAGTGCTAACGGTGCCGGCACGTATACCGGTTGCTCGTCCCGAAGGGGTTAATGATAATTTCATTGTTAAAATTGTTACTGGTAATCAATTTTTGTAAAAGCAAAGCGTAATTTCAATTATTGTCATTGAATGATTTATATATTTAGTTTCTTTAAATTGTATTTAGTAGTAACTACATTTTTTTTTAGACATTCTAAATCACCTTCGTTACTTTTAAAAAACTAATAAAAATCAAAAAATCCTAAAAAAGCCCAAACAGATAAAATCCGGTGAATTTTTTCTGAAAAAACTGACATCTTTGTAACTTAACTAATCATTTTTATGATTTTAGCTATTACAGATATTTTCAAGTATTCCAAGCAGACCTGCTATGTACCCCACGTAGGGCACGGCTGATCTAGAAGATGATATTTATATAATGTGGATTGCAAACGCTTCTTAACTACAAAATTCATCGTTAATACTTCAGAAATTGCACATTATATAATATATAAATATATATTATATAAATTACACAATAAAGATCTTGTATTAGTTATAATTAAACCTATACAAATATCTATCACTAATTTCAGAAATTCTTCTGGAAATACATCATTCAATAAAAGAATTATTTATTATCTCATTTTTCTCAATTTATTATTTTTTTTAAATACAGAAAAAGACAGAAAATGCTAAATTTATACTTAGAAAAAATTCACAGTTTTGTTACAATTTCTATAATCCCATAATTTAGATACATGACCCCATATGAGAAAATCTGGTTTTAAGATTTACAGAAATAAGACAATATACTTACTAGGACTGGCAGTGGTAGGTCTAATAACAAGTTGAGGCTCTAGCTCCTTGTTGCACAAATCTTTATTTGAACAACAGGCAATAGATTTTGGAACCATGTGGGGTACTAAGTGACCTTTGCACTAAAAAAGGGAACATTTTGAATTATAAACTTTTTTCAGATTTAACTACAGTTTTACATAAATATTTACATTTCTTTTCATTGTACTTGTCTTTTATTTCTATACAGTCAATAAAATACCAAGCTTGTTTGGAAACTAAACACAGAGGATTCAGTGTTAGGCTACCACCTGGCCAGAATATATTTTGTATGGCATCCCAGGGTTAAGGCCCCTGTCCTCGCTCGAGGAAACGCTCGCGAGCTAATGCTATTCCTATGTGGAAGCATTTTTCTAATAACTCTTTCGCATTTTGACATTTTTGAATTTTTTTTTTTTTTTTTTTTGCATTGTATAGCTGAGGTGCATGCAGACAGCACACCTTTTTTACTTTTTCGATTTTGGTTGCAGATACATTTTTTAAAAAGCACTTTCAGTTTCGAAACCGGTTTTGAAAGTGAAACTAACTTTGTAAAAAATATGTGCAACCAAAATCGAAAAAGTAAAAAAGGTGTGCTATCGGCATGCACCTCAGCTATACAACGCAGAAAAAATTATTAAAAAATGTCAAAATGCGAAAGAGTTATTAGAAAAATGCTTCCACATAGGAATAGCATTAGCTCACCAGTGTTTCCTCGAGTGAGGACAGGGGCCTTAAGGAAATAGGGATGAGCATTGTATATCCAGATCTTTCAAGAATTGTACAGCCACAATTTTTTGTTGTTGTTGTTGTTTAGTTTTTATTGTAATTTACTAAGACGGAAAAGCCTTTGTTATTAAACCAACTCTTGTAAATAGGTCTTTTAATACAGTTAAACCTCGAAAATCCAGAACCGTCGGGACCGTGGCAGTTCCGGATTTTGGAGGTTTATTAAAAAATCTTTTTTTATGGCTATATAATAACAAACAAAAAATGCAATTTTTTCTCCCAGTGCAAACAAATAACGATTCTTCCGATACTACATTTTTCAAAGTTTTAGTGACTTATTTTTATTTATTTATTTGAAATTTTACTATATCATTTCATAAATAAGCCACGGTAATATATATATACCGTAAAATACCGTTAATCCGTCCCCCTCCGAAACGCGACGAAAAATCGCACAATAGTTGGAGGGGGGCGCTTACACAGGATTTTTCCGCGATCGTTCAACAAAATTTACAGGAATGAGTCAAGATGAAATGAATGAAGCATGAATTTTGATGAAAAAATTTGAGTTTTAAAAATACCCGTAAATTCTGTTGAAAAAATGCAGAGAAAAGGAGAAATTTGTAAAAAAAAAAAAAAAAAGCCAAAACAAGCATGAAATTAAATAAAAAATCTCGAAAAATCGCACATTTCATCAAAGATTCATGATTTATTCATTTCAGCATGATTCATCCGTTTTTAGCGATTTTTTTGGAGAGGGAGGGCGTTTTCTCAGGATATTTTGAAAATTTCACATTTTTTATAAAGTGGGGAGGGGGCGTTTGATCGGAAAGGACAGATTAACAGGATTTTACAGTAGTTATCAGAATTTAACTGCAATTAATGAAAATTACAGCTATGTCTTATTTTAAAAATTAATAAAACTGAAATCGGAAAAATGTCCGGATTTTAGAGGTTTCTGGAATTTGGAGGTCCAGATTTTCGAGGTTCAACTGTAATAGTATATGCAAACAGTCTGACTGCAAGAGGATTAAGAAAGTTTTTCAAGGTCTACACATATTTATCACAACTTTTTATGATAAAAGAAATCTTTCAAAACCTTTTATAGAAAAATAGGAACAAATGCACATCTGAAAACACATAAAAAACAGAAGCTTTTGTTTTAGGATGTTATGGACACACATAAAAAGATAAATTTAACACCCTTCTTAAAGTTTTGGTTTAAAATAGAAAATACCATTCTTTCCTCCTTCATGTGATCATAGGTCAGACTGTACCTGGTGTGAACTGAAAATGTTCGCCTAACATGAAACCCAAACTTAACAAAAATATTATCTCAACCCAAAATCAAACATGAAATTAAACCAATTCATATTTTAATATAATGATCGTGTGTGAGTATTACTCACACTCAGAGGGTATTGTACAATAAAATATAAAAAATATTAACTATATTATATACTATATTATTTTTTTTTAACACAATCTAACTGATTGATAAAGTTATCATACGAATATATTATATTATATATTGGACAGGGTTGTTTGGTTTAAACCAATGGTTAAAAAAAAAAAAAAAAAAAAAAAAAAAAAAAAAAAAAAAAAACCATGCTGGGTTTTTTTTTTATCTGGTTTTTTTTGTTTTATTTTATACATTGAAAAATGCAAAATCCAAATTATGCAGAAGCTACGAGCTAAGTTGTAGAAAACTGTTGAATTCATAAATTTCTAAAATGACAAATATTTTTAATCAACCCAGCTTTTCATATAAACTATAAGTCTACATGGCAGAATAACCAATTTTTTAAAAATTAGCTGGTTAGAAAAAAATTAGTTTTTTTTCTACCTTTTTTTTTAAGGTTAAAATTTATATATAAATATATATATATAACATTAATTGTAAAACATTCATAGCCCGAAGGGCAAACTCGAGTTAAAAAAAGCACTTTTATTTAAATTGCTTGATTAGTTAAGATTTATTAAGGATTTGATCATTCCTCAAAGCCTCGAATATAACATTTTTAAGCAATTTTCTCCATTTATTGCTTTTTGTTATGTATGCTAATAAATAATTGGCAGATTTTTGCATTGTGTTTATTGGTTAAGCCTTTGTTTTTCTTGCATTCTTACATTGGGAATGGGGATTTTGCATTACGATTTTATTCTGTTACTAATTGGGTTGGCATAATTTAAACCAATTGGTTTTTTAGAACAAATCTACATAATATTTTCTCATTTTTATAATTTAAGTGTACTAAATTATTGCTTGCTAGTAATTTCTATTTTTAAGTCTTATCTCAGCAGTCACCATGAGACCTAGTGAGTCTAGTCTAGGCCATGTTAGTATACATGTAGAATGCAAATTTCATGCAATGATGAACATATCTGAAGCTATAAAGAAAACAAATTATGTTATGTTGGAAAAGGCGAATGGATTAAAAATATGTAATATTTAGAAAAAAAAATTTTTTCCTTTGAGAAATGTAGATTTACAGTTAATAACATAAAATGACCTTTAAGATTTTCATCAAACTCTAAAAGAAAATTTTCTTGATTGGGGAATTATCTTTAAGAATAATAATAATAAAAAAAGCTCAAGATATAGTCAAATAAGAAGACATTGAAAAATTTAGTGCTGGGGAAGCACCTGTTTACATTTAATTAAAATATGCAATAAGATATATTTAAATCTTCTATTGCACAACCAACTTATATCAGCTGAGAAAATTGGAGAGAAAAAGACAAGGCAAAGTTTGCTTGAGACATAATAAAAAGAAAATCTCATGAAAATGCCTAAAAAGAAGTAATTTTTTGTTTAGACATTTAAAAGTACTAAGCATTAAAATATAGCCTGTAGTCTGATGGCTATTTAAATGCTTTAGTGGAAGACAGTATTTATAAAACTGCTTTATATTTTAAGATCAATGTTTTCAATAGTCTAAAAAGTTATTAAGTAGGTATTTTTGTTTATTTTAAAAATTTTGTTTGTCATCCTTTTTTTTTTTTTTTTTTTTTTTCTTCCTGGTAGTTTCAGAGGAGAAATGTCAAATAGCAATGCACAATACTTCTTAAAGTGCGTAGACTCTACTGCCAAATTCAAATCATTCCGAAAATTCTTTATAAAAAGCTTTATTTTCAATAAAAGATAATTCATGTAGTCTTCTAACAGAAAAATCAGGCATCTCATATAACAAGTATTTCAAAGAAATTATTTTGAATAGCCTTGTGAAAATAATATATATGAAACTGCATCATATTTATATTCTTCATCATTTATAGTGCTAATAATTAAAAGATTGTATATTAGGATTTTCAAGGTGTCAATGTTTCATTATGTAAAACATTTTATTTAAGAAAAAAAAGACATAGCTTTTTCTAAAAATGTTTAATATTTAAATGATTTCCATTTTCTACATAACAAATTGTATATTAAATTATTACATTGATTAGAATTACTTTTAAATCAAGTTATTACTTATATATTCAAAAATATTTATTTTTATTGATAAATATGCATGTATATGTAATAGGAAATCACATTTAAAAAAACCCTGTTTAAACCAAAAAAACCATAATTTTTGGTTTAAAAAAAAAAAAAAAAAACGGTTTTTTACCAACCCTGATATTGGAAAATAATCTTTGCTAAAAAAATAAGACTTTTGTAGAAAACTAAACTATACAACGTAAAAAAAACAAACAAAAAAAAAAAAAAAAAAAAAAAAACAAATGAACAAGACACGGAAAAACAACAGATTTCATCAAAAGATCGCAGAAAAAAAAAAAAAAAAAATTGTAAATTTCATTAAAAGATCGTTAACAAACTGGAATCTTTTGTCAAAAAATAGCAAAATGAACAAGATTTGTTAAACGATCGCAAAATAAGACAGATTTTGTCAAAAGATTGTGGAAAAAAAAAAAATTTCGTCAAAAGATCGTTAAAAAACAATGGATTTCGCCAAAAGATCTAAAAAGCGGCAGATTTCGCCAATAAATTGAGAAAGAGATAAGTTTCTTTAAAAAATCACAAAAAAAACCCCAAAAAAACCAGTAAGTTGTCAAAAGATTGCAAAAAAAGGCAGATTTCATCAAAATATCACAAAAAACGGCAAATTTCAACCCAAAAAAAAAAAAAAAAAAAAAAAACACGGAAAAATGGTAAATTACGTTAAAAAATCGCGAAAAAACACCCAATTTCATAAAAAACAAAAAAAAAAGATTGTGAAAAAAAATCACGATAAAACAACAGATTTTGCCAAAAGATCGAGAAAAAAAAACGATAAATTTCATTTAAAAAAAAAATTTCAGAAAAATGACAGGTTATGTGAAAGTCACAAAAACGGTAAATTTCGTTAAGAAAATTGTGAAAAAATGATAAATTTCGTCAAAAGATAGTGAAAAAATACAAATTACATCATAAGATCGTAAATAAACTGTAAATTTTGACAAAAGATCACGAAAAAACGACTAATTTCGTTAAAATTATTGCAAAGAAACGACATATTTCACCAAACGACAGCGAAAAAACGATAGATTTTTCCAAAAAATCAGGATAATACGATAATTTCACCAAAAAATTGGGATAATACGATAATTTCGGCAAAAAATCACGATAATATGATAGATTTCGCAAAAAAATCAGGATAATACGATAGATTTCGCCAAAAAATCAGGGAAAATAAATTTCGATAAAAAAAAAAAATCACGGGAAAATGACAAATGTCCAAAAGTCATGGAAAAATAGTAAATTTCGTTAAAAAAAAAAAAAAATCGTGAAAAAACCAGTAAATTTAGTCTAAAGAACGCGAAAACACGCAAATTACATCATAAGATCGTAAAAAAAAGTACATTTCGACAAAAGATCATGAAAAAAAACTGCATATTTCGTCAAATAATCAGGATAAAACCTCAAATTTCATTAAACGAGCGACAAAAAAAGTTGGCAGTGTATTTTGCTGCTTCAATTTTTTTTTCTCTCTTTGCTTTCTCTAAAAACTGATTTTGCTGTTCCGAAAATGGATTCTTCTGTACCAAAATTTGTTTTTTGACCATAAATTAGTACTGAAAATTTTAACATTTTAGATACACATCCAGTGTATTTAAAAAAAATATTCAGAATTTTCTATTTCTTTTCCATAATATTTACTTTGTATTTCAAAGTATCACTGCTATAACATGTATACTTCGTGGTAAAAAAAAAAAAAAAAAAAAAAAAAAATAGGGACTTTAAATTTTCTGTGCAGTCTTTCTAGAATAATTTTTATATTTTTAATTATATTTGTCCCCCTTTTTATTTTGTTTTTTTTTTGCTCAGTTTAACATTTTATTATAATATTGATTTTAGTAACTAAAAAATTGTTTTGAGAATTTAAGGAAGCAACCTTATAGCATATTCTGTTCAATGGAATTGTAATTGTTTTCTGCATTTCATTACTATTACAATATAAATGATTTCCCCCCCCCCCCCCCTAATATCATTCTATTTATTTCTTCTGTGCTTTTAATATTTAAGCAAGTAAGAAACTTCCTCAATAAATATATGCTATACTATATTTCAATTTAATTTTAAATAAATTGAGCTATAACTTAAAACTTAAAGAACTACTTTACATATCATTACTATCTAATTCTTCAAAAAATATTAATTTTGCTATTTACTTATTTAGGTTTATTATAGTTAAAATACAGTTATATTTTTATAATATTAATCAGTAAGAATCCTATTTATAATGTACATAAGGGCACTTTTAGATTAATCAGGTGCCAGTGTTATATATACATATATGTATATATAACAATGGCACCCGGCTAACCAAAAATTGTAACACGCTACTCCTGCAGACAATTTTCAGCCTACTGTATTTCTGTCACAGACTCAGTCACAACTTTCTGCTACTGGGACCACCATAGTCCGTTCCACTTTTTTCCAGATAGGTTTTAACACTAGAAAGACCAGAAATTTTAGATAAGTTTTTTAAAAATATTTCACACTAGAATTTTGAGTTAAAATAGTTTAAATTTTTTATTTAACATTTTCCTTAATAGATTGGACAGCAGCACACATTTAAGACATCCTTGCATCTATCAATTACCTCTAAGCTGATTTCACTTTAACCAATGACTGACAAAACTGATGTTACAAGGAAGGTCTCCATACTGAGCATACTCAGAATTTTATTAAAAAAAAAAAAAAAAAAAAATACTAATTAAAGTACTTATGTATGTAATAAAGGATCAGTCAAAATTAGTGGTGGAATAACATTAGAAATTATCTAAGAAAATAAAATAGTTTCGAATATTTGGCGTGAAAAGACGAATAAGTCACACAATTTGGCAAGCAGCTCTTTTCCTCGCCAAAAGCAAACGATTATAACGCAACTCAAAACTGTTGGATATTTAGAATGGGTGTAAATGGTATTTAAACATAAACAATGAGAGACTATAATATATTATATACATATATATACATATTGTATTACATATATATGTATTACTTGTTGAAGTAGTTGTTTAATTAATCACTGGAAAAAATGTTTTCATAGATTAAAAAAAAATCATATTGAGAAAAATTATCTTCTCATATTTAAGTGTATTCAAAAATAAAAGCCAAATGTTTCCATAGCAACAAAATCTAATTGACAATTCTCAATTGAACTTTGAGCTTGAAACAAATTTAATTTAAATTATGAATTTTGTTTTAAATCTTAAATTTTGATGATTAAATTTGAATATAAATACATATAAATATTGATATTACAAAATTATACTTAAACTAAAACTTACAAAACTGGAGTTATTTAAATTAAATTTATCAAAACAAATTCAACAGGAAACTTTTTTTTTCTTGAAGTGTATTTGACAAAATATTTTTTGAAATTACATTCCATCGCCAACCGGCGATAAACTGCAAAATAACGAATCTTTCATTATTTTTTTATGGATACTGAATGGAGTTTCCGCTGAAATTTTTTTTATAAACGTATATATAAACATAAGAACATCCTGTATTTTTTTTCAGATTTTTCAGGGTATGCCTGTATGAAGACCTTCCTTGTTAGAGCCACATGTCCCAAAAATTCTTACATGTCTTGTTCGAAAGCATGATTTAAAACTCCCATGCACTTATCAAACACCTCTAAGCTGACTTTACCGTAACATTTTCCTAGAATCCATATATTGTAGTTAATCAGGTTTTGCAGTTTAGTAGTAAGCTAGTTTCTATTTTATTTTAATGATTAAAACAGAAATAAAGTATTTAATATGCACCCCCCTTCCCTTGCCCTTAACACATAAATAGAAATAATATTATTGTTAATATGGTTGCAAGAAGAAATAAGAAAATATATAACATAAAAGTGCAACCATGAAATGCAGTTTTAAATCTAGAAATAAAATTGTAGGCGTTACTTGATGCCATACATAAAATTCCCAATTTTTAACCCTGTATATAGGTGATTTTGTGGCTAATCTAGCAGTAAGCAACCAAGCCAACCAATTCGTAGATTCTTGGAATGTTACCAGGTATTGACTGTTACATAGTGGAACTTAAAATGATAAGCATTCAATCTATAATTCCGTTTCAGGAATGCTTGATTTCCACTCGATGAATACTTACATTTCTGTCGGTTTCAATGCAGTCATCATACAAGTTGTGAAGTTGTAAAAGTAATGAAAATAAACATGGAGTTCCTACATAAAAAGAAAACTAAGGAATCTTCTGAGAAGTATAATTTATTATCACATATCGTCTAAAACAATTCCCTCTTAAATACTTTAACTCAATCTTACTCATAGTGGAGATTTAAGAAGAAATTTAGAAGCAAAAACTAGCATCATACAGGAACTCCAGGCAGCATGAGATGTCAACAAGCTGAAGAGTCAAACAATTACTAAAAAATTGCATATAAATGTTAGCACTTGAAAATCATGCAAAATCTCTCTTTGGTTTATGCTTTAGCTTTTTGATACAATTCATGATTCCGTGTGTTTCTGATGTGTAAAGAACATCATAAAAAGGCCCAATGAAAATAATTCTGCAAAGAGTCCTGCAAGAAATGCGAATGAGCTAAAAAATGAGTAGTAAATATGAAATCCCATCCCAAGGTGGGAAAAACTTTGGAATATATATATATATATATGACTCTTTTAAAAACATTTGAATTTACAATAAATAACACACACACACATATATATGTAGAGAGAAAGAGAATAGCAATATAATAAAAGATTACTTTAGAATGAAAGTTACAAACCTGTATGAGTCCCCTTTCCTCAGGAGGTAAACATCCATAAGTTCTCTCAATTTCATAAAGACCTGTCTCAGGGTTAATTACTTGTTCTACAGCACTAAAACATTTACTATGGGGACGAGCAAGACAAGTGCCATTTGGTTGATTTGGACCAGGACACAAGCCAGCACAATAACAAACTAAACATGAAACTGAAAATACAGAAGCAGTGTCATAAGAATTTAAAAAGATGTATTAAACATTCAAATGTATTTAAAAAAAAATCTTAACAGGATAATAAAAGGTATATCATTTGATCATAAATAAAAATCATTATTTAACAGAGTAATAAAATTATGCACGTGTGTGTGTGTGCGAAACCAGCATTTTTCCATTCCAAACCACACATGACAAGTTGTACCAATGTGATTAAAATAATGACTAAAACATTTTTATAATTAAAAAAAAATTGTAAAGCTAACTAAAAATAAATTGACCTAACAATTTGTTACCATAAAAAGTTTTGATCAACTGTTTCACATTAGTATTGTTTATTATAAGGATAAACTGGATATTTAATACAGTAAACTTTCTCAAATCCACACATAATTTAGAGATGTACAGTGCGCGAAAAAATTATAAGGACACGCGAAAAATCGCCAAATCTAGAAGCCTTGTTATCAGAATCGTATGCAAATTTTTGCAGCAAAAATAGATGTAAAACTAAAATATTTCATGCGTAAAGTAATTAAAATTTTCCATTTTAAATCTTTTAAAATTTAAATTTTGATTTTTGAACTAAAATGAAAACGGAAAAAAGTATAAGGACATTGCTTTTTCTCCAGTAATTATTTAAAAATTTGCATATTTGAAAGCAACAAATGACATTTCCGAGTTAAAAGATTCCTTTGCGAAAAAAATTTCCTACTCGGCGACTTTCAGTGTAAATTTGTAACGATGCCCAAAGGAACTCAACTTTCTGACTCTGAAAAAGGAAAAATTGTTGCTTTTCGAGAATGTGGATTAAGTGGATGGGAAATTTCAAAAAGAATCAAGAGATCTAAAACGGTAGTTTATAATTTTCTAAAAAATCCTGGGATGTATGGTATGAAAAAGCGAACTGGGAGACCCGACATTCTCTCTCGTCGACAAAAAAGAATGATTGTAAGAAGAGCTTGCGAGAAAAAAGAAACCGCAAATGAAGTTAGACAATATTTGAGTTTACCATGCTCAACGAGGACTGTTCAAAATGTTTTGAGTAAACATCCTCAAGTTTCTTATGGGAAATTAGTGTCACGTCCCCCTCTTACAAATCATCATAAGAAAAGAAGAGTTGACTTTGCCAAAAAATACATTTCTCTTGGTCAAAAGTGGGCTGATGTAGTTTTTTCGGACGAAAAAAAGTTCAATCTTGATGGACCTGATGGTTTTCGTTATTTTTGGTATGATTTGCGAAAGACCAAGGAAGTGTTTTCCAGGCGTCAATTTGGTGGTGGCTCAGTTATGGTATGGGGCGGTTTTGCGGCAAATGGAACCACTCCAATTGTATTTATCAATCATAAAATGAATTCGGACAGGTATGTTGATATGTTAGGAGAAAATTTGTTACCTGAAGCGCCACTAATTACTTCAGGGGACTATATTTTTCAGCAAGATAATGCTTCGATACACGTTTCTAAGAGCACAAAACTTTGGTTTGAAGCTAATTCTGTAAAGTTACTTGATTGGCCGGCGAGAAGTCCCGATCTTAATCCAATCGAAAACTTATGGGGACTTCTAGCCCGAGAAGTTTATAAAAATGGCACACAGTATCAATGTAAACAAGATCTTGTCGTCGCTATCAAAGACGCTTGGGAAAAAATATCTGTGGACATTTTAAAAGATCTGTCAGGATCTCTGACCTCTCGGCTTATTCAAGTGATTGAAAAAAAAGGTAATTTTCTTGATTATTGAAATATTTTCAAAGTATTTTGGAACATGTCCTTATAATTTTTTCCGTATTTCCTTTAATGTTAAATTTTGTAAAATCAGTATTTTGAAGCTGTATTATGTTTTTTATCGGGTATAAATGTTATCACAAAATTATGTAGCAGAAGTAAGATGTATAAAAATTTCATTTAGGTGAAATGAAAATAAAGCATATTTTCATGCAATTAAATGTTGTCCTTATACTTTTTTCGCGCACTGTAAACAATGAAATATTCAGTTCAGATACAGGGACAAAATTTGAATTTTTTAGTTTTATATCAATTCCATATATATTAATTTGTAATTTTTGTTAATATTACTAAACTAATGTTTTTCGTGAAAGAATATATCCTATCAAAAACATGAATGTGAAAAAATGCCAAGTTCGTTAAAGGTTTCGCTAATAAAAGAAGCGAGATCTAACTGCAAACCAAGTTTTTTTGAAGCTCCTTAAATCATAGCTCCTGTCATGCATAATATTCTTCAATTGCTTAAAATGATTTGTTATGTTACTTGTTATTCAATAGAGCGACTTGGCAAGTTTTCTCTTATTTTAATTTCTCTATTTAGTTGATCACTTCCTTAACTTATCAATATCTTAACTTCAATATACTTATTCGAACACTTGATTGATTAGATCTTTGCCAATCCAGATTCTAGATTAAATTGTACTCCGACTCTAAGATTAAAGTTGGTAGCTGAAAACTTGCCAAGTCGCTCTATTGAATAAGTGTATAGTAAGTATATAGTATACAAGTAGTGTAAATGATTTTAAGCAATTGAAGAATATTATGCATGACAGGAGCTATGATTTAAAGAGCTTCGAAAGAACTTGGTTTGCAGTTAGATCTCGCTTCTTTTATTAGCGAAATCGTTAAAGAACTTGCCATTTTTTCACATTCATATTTTTGATAGGATATCATTTTTTGTCAAATCACTTTTTTTATTAGTGAAACCTTTAACGAACTTGGCATTCTTTCATATTCATGTTTTTGATACGATATCATTATTTTTTGTCAAATAAGTAGGTATTTGTTTCCTTTTTGAAATAAATGGGCTTAATATTAAATTAACTTTATTTAATATTCATTAATCTTACAGATTTTCCTGCTTTTATTCACTGTTTTTTCAGTCAAATTTAAAAATTTTAACATTAGGACTGATTATGTTCCTTTAAATTCCACTAAAAGGAATAGGGATGTTTCGTTTCTTTTACGTGATTGGGTACTACTTGATTACCTCGTCGACCAAAAAAGTTTGTCGCCAGCTTGGCAATATATCGTCAAATTGATGACAAAAATTATGCACCAAAAGCGATGCGCACTTGGCGCTATTTCTGGTATTTCGCCGAATTCCCATAGACTCTAATTGTAATCTGGTAATTTATCCAATACTTTTGTTAGAGCAAGGACTGTCGTCATCATTTTGACGCTTTTTTTTTTTTTTTTTTTTTTTTTTTTTAATCGGTTTGCTAACTTCCCAAGAAAGATATTTAGAAAGTTTTTAGAACACTTTTAGCACATTTTTACCCTTTTAAATTTTCTATTTGTTAACTAATGTTCTTAGTGATCATTTATATCTTATAAGTAATGAACATGCCAAATTTTATGTTTCTAGGTCCTTAACATACAGACATCACATTTTTAGAACTTTTTTGCTCTTTTACCCCTTTGGATTAGTGGCATCGATGTAAGATATAGCCTATGTTGGAGCAAGGACTATCACCATCATTTTAATATTATTACTTTTAAGATCGGTTTGTTGTTTGCTTAGATCGCTTAAAAATCCCAATTTAGAATGCTTTTCGTGCATTTTCACCCCTTTTAAATTTGGTATTTTTTAGCAAATGTCATTAGTGATCCTTTATATCTTATAAATAATTAACATGCCGAATTTTGTACTTCTATGCCCTTTAGTAAAACAAAAATCTCATTTTTAGAATGTTTTTGGCTTCTGAATTCTTTTTGGTTAGTGGCACAGACATAAGAAAAATACATTCAATCTTTATAATGAATATTTAATCATACATTAAATATGATTATTAACATGACCTTTGCTTTTAATCATTATTTAAAAATGTATTTCCTGATACAATTTTAAACATTTTAAGTGAGTTTATTTTTTAAACTATTTGTAGAAATGTGTCGTATAATCATGGGTGCAAGTTTGAAATTTTGCCAGGACTGAAAATATTTTGAATTACTCCCCCTCCCCCCACCGAGTGAACAAATATACACGTGCATGATTCACGTTTTTTTCATGACCGTTTGACGAAATTCGCTTTTTCCCACGATCTTTTGACAAAAATTCGTGACCTTTTCGCGGCCCTTTGACAAAAATTCGCGACTTTTTCTCGATCCTTTGACAAAAATTCGCGACTTTTTCTCGATCCTTTGACAAAAATTCGCGACTTTTTCGCTATTCTTTGACAAAAAATCGTATTTTTCCGCAATTCTGAAAAAATAGCGTTTTTTCCGGTATCATTTGACGAAAATCGCATCTTTTTCGCGATTCTTTGAAAGAGACTGCGTCATTTTCGCGATCCTTCGACAGGAATCGTGTTTTTTTTTGCTATTCTTTGACAAAAAACGCGTCTTTTTGCAATCTTTTGTCA
Source organism: Maratus speculifer (assembly GCA_964019185.1). Lineage (NCBI taxonomy): Eukaryota > Metazoa > Arthropoda > Arachnida > Araneae > Salticidae > Maratus > Maratus speculifer. Next base: position 136,303,341 of record OZ025291.1, read on the forward strand.
GAAAAAGTGCTTTTTTTCCGCAATCTTTTGACAAAAATTACGTATTATAAGAAATCTTTTGAAAAAAATCGTGTCTTTTTTCACGATCTTTTCGACGAAAAACAGATTTTCCTCGATCTTTTGACAAAAATCGCAGTTTCTTCGCAATTCTGACAGAAATAGCGTTTTTTCCATGATCACTTGAAGAAAATCGCGTCTTTTCTGCGATTCCTGGACAGATTCTTTGACGGGAATAACGTTTTTCTTGAGATCCGTCGGCAGTAATCACGCTCATTCCGCAATTTTTTTGACAAAAAACGCGTCCTTTTACAATCTTTTGAATGAAATAGCACTTTTATCTGCGATCTTTTGATAGAAATAACGCCCTTTTCCGCGATCATTTGACAAAAATTACGTTTTATTCTTAAAATTTTGACAAAAAATCGCGTGTTTTTTAGCGATCTTTTGGCAAAAAATGCGTCATTTTCGCGATCGTTTTTCATCGTCGGAGATCTTTCCGTCCCGCTTCCGTCCTCGGGAATTTTTAAAAGACGGAAATCCATCCTGTGGACGGAAAACTTGCACCCATGCGTATAATTTTAAGTTTTGGATTAATCCTAAGTTAATTAATTTGGAAGAAAGAAAAATGTACGTAAAATTACAATAAAAACTTAATTTATATTTTTATGTGGGAAATATATATATGTATTATAAATCCAGTATTTAGTTTTTATCAAATAGACCATAAGGAACAATAGACAACAAAAATAAATACAATAGAGTCTAATTGTAAACATTTTCTATTTTTAACCGTAATTAAGATATAGAATCAGGTTTGAATAAAAGAGACTAGGTACTTTTTACATTTAATTTGAGTAATGTTTCATGAGTTTTCTAGTATTTATATTCATGCAGATAATGAAAGCAAATGTTAACTAACCCAAGCTGTCCATTCATTACTCAATCACATAAAAGTTATTCAATGTTATGATTAGCCAAAAAATAAATAAATAAAACAAGATAAGGAAAAATTTATTAGCTTAGAATAAATTAATTGAACTCGAGAATATTTACCTTACCTAATTAATAATTTTTTTCTTAAAAGTTCTATTTTTGTTATGAATAAAAGAGCGGTGCTATTTCATTGTATAGTCTTACAATATTACACTAAAACAACTAAAATACTTTACTGTCCGTGTCCATGATATTACAAAATAAGTATAATTTCCACATACATGTGCCAGTATTTCTTTTATTATATTGGTAATATTTCATAACTAAAAAAAAAATTAAATGTTGCTGATTCCTTAAAAATGTCTTTATTATCATATAACATCCAATTAAAAGCTTGTAAGACAATGCATATGCACAGCTAATCAGGATAAAGTACATAAATTGTAACAAAAACAAAGAAGAAACTTTAGGTATTTGCTATAAATAAAAGATTTAAATTTCAAAGCGAATAAGTAACATAACTTAAGAAAAAACAAATGATGTAAGACATTACAGACTAATTCATGAGAAAAATCTTTATGACTCTATGCAAACATTTACATAAATTACGAAATTTACAAAAAATATGTTTCAGAAATGTATTACAATACTGCTTGGAAAAATTTAAAAACAATGTAAGTAATTGCAATAGTAAAAAAATTGTAAATTTAATTGTGTCGGAAATTTATGGCGGAAAATGCTATGCTAATTTTTTTACTGTATACATAATTTTAAGATAAAAGTATAATCCTTCTCCTAGCAAACAATGTTTTACTATCATATAACATGCAGTTAAAAACTTGTAAACAATGCACAGCTAATGACGATAAAGTATATACTGTAACAAAAGAAAGAAAAAATTCTAGGCATTGTAAATAATAAAAGATTTATTTAAAAGCGAATAAGTGAAATAACTTATTAAGAGAAAACAAATGGTGTAAAATATTACAAATTAATCCACAAAAAGCATCTTAAATTTATGACTCTATGCAAACATTTACATAAATTACGAAATTTACAAAAAATATGTTTCAGAAATGTATTACAATACTGCTTGGATAAATTAAAAACTACGTGAAATGCAATAGTAACAAAAATGCAAATTTAATTGTACTCAAAATTTATTGAGGAAAATGCTATGTTAAATTTTTTTCGGCATACATAATTTGAAGATAAAAATATAATCTCTCTCGTAGTAATCAATGTTTTTATTATCATAATAACATTATATTAAAAACTTGTAATGAAATGTATAATGGTGATAAATTATACAAACTATAACAAAAACAAAGAAAAAAAATGCAGGTATTGCTGTTAATAAAAGATAGATTTAAAAGAGAATAACTCATTAAGAAAAAACAAATGTTGTGAGATATTACAGATTAATCCAAAAGAAGCATCTTTTGAGTCTCAATGCATAATTTGTATAAACAGAAAATTTGTAATAAAAGTTTATGAGAAATTTATTAAAATTCTGCTTGGATAAATTAATTGCTGTAATTGCAATAGTAATAAAATTGCAAATGTAATTGTGCTGAAAACTTACTGAGGAAAATGCTATGTTAAAATGTCAAACATTTTTCTGTGTACATAATTTGAAGGTAAAAATATAGGTGTATCTATCATAGCAAACAAAGATAACATAATTAGCGATACAAAATTAATCAGAAAAAATAAAAAAGTAAGTAAATATGACATATATCTATCTTTTCTTTCTTTCAAAAAATATATAATATTAATATTTACTGATACACAAATAGGTGAAAAAATTGTAAACAATCCGATGAACGGGGTAGTAGGTGTAGACAGTTGTTACATATGTATATTAACTAATATTCAAAATAATTAAAGATAAACATACCATCTCTTGATAACAATATTATTGAGACGATAGTCCTTATTAAGCAGCGATACCTTAAAATAACGCCATTGGCATCCGCCATTTTTATGAACACATTGAAGAGGTCATATATAACTAAAACATCAAATGAAAATTAAAAAAATAGTAGCACAACGCCATCTAGTAAGCAAAATGATAACTGTTGAACATGAAGCTCCAAAAGATTACGGTCAGGATCTAGATAGAATTTCCTCTTTTAATGGAGCGTGATTGACCAATCAAAAGCCTGCATTTTTTGGAAATAGTGAAAAGTTCCCAAAATCCACGTTTCTAATTAGTCGGCCTTGTTTTGCTAACAGTGAAAATCTATCTGATCCCTGCCTACATTTTTGGAAAAGTTGAAGGAAAGACAAGCATCATTCGAGATCAATGATAGTTTTATTAAAACAATATTAAACATTTAAATAATTATTTTATCAAATATATTTTGCTAGTGCATCTTCGATTAAAAAGCGAAACAAATTAGAGTTCTTATACCCTGTTCACACTATGGATAGTTAAGATATCTCAGGCCTGGAACTCTCTCGGGCTAGATACAGGAAAAACCACTCGCTCTCATTGGCTATAAAGCTTCGCTTTTACTGATTGGCTGTTGTGGCCGTCTTTATTTTAAGCGCATGCGCATACGTTACCTTTGTTCAGTTCAGAGATACAGTGACATTCGCTGAGATATATTATATCCAGTTCACACTATGGATAGTTAAGATATCTCAGGCCTGGAACTCTCTCATCTGTGCTCAGAGAGTTTCAACTCTCTCGGGTTAGATACAGTAACAACTGCTCACTCTCATTGGCTATGAAGTTTCGCTTTTACTGATTGGCTGTAACGCCCGTCTTTACTTCAAACGCATGCGCATACGTTACATTTGTTCAGTTCAGAGATACAGTGACATTTGCTGAGATAACAGGCATCCAATTCCGGGAGGGTCCACTTCAAACACGGCGATCTTAAGATATCTTATGTTTGTGGTGTGAACAGGGTATTAAGAAAGTGTGATGGAAACCAGAGTACCTTTATACGTAGGCGATTTGATGAAATGCTGATTTCTTCCGATAACTTTTTAAACAAAAACCACGAGGCAACACTTAAAAATTTGACCCATTTGCTGCAGCGTCACTCCAAAGCTTTTATAGAATATCTCTTTTATGACCAATGAGAATGCTCCATAACACTGTAAAATAACCGTTCTCTATATGTTCCCAAAGCGCGCTTTGATATATAACTAAAACATCAAATGAAAATTAAAAAAATAGTAGCACAACGCCATCTAGTAAGCAAAATGATAACTGTTGAACATGAAGCTCCAAAAGATTACGGTCAGGATCTAGATAGAATTTCCTCTTTTAATGGAGCGTGATTGACCAATCAAAAGCCTGCATTTTTTGGAAATAGTGAAAAGTTCCCAAAATCCACGTTTCTAATTGGTCGGCCTTGTTTTGCTAACAGTGAAAATCTATCTGATCCCTGCCTACATTTTTGGAAAAGTTGAAGGAAAGACAAGCATCATTCGAGATCAATGATAGTTTTATTAAAACAATATTAAACATTTAAATAATTATTTTATCAAATATATTTTGCTAGTGCATCTTCGATTAAAAAGCGAAACAAATTAGAGTTCTTATACCCTGTTCACACTATGAATAGTTAAGATATCTCAGGCCTGGAACTCTCTCGGGCTAGATACAGGAAAAACCACTCGCTCTCATTGGCTATAAAGCTTCGCTTTTACTGATTGGCTGTTGTGGCCGTCTTTATTTTAAGCGCATGCGCATACGTTACCTTTGTTCAGTTCAGAGATACAGTGACATTCGCTGAGATATATTATATCCTGTTCACACTATGGATAGTTAAGATATCTCAGGCCTGGAACTCTCTCATCTGTGCTCAGAGAGTTTCAACTCTCTCGGGTTAGATACAGTAACAACTGCTCACTCTCATTGGCTATGAAGTTTCGCTTTTACTGATTGGCTGTAACGCCCGTCTTTACTTCAAACGCATGCGCATACGTTACATTTGTTCAGTTCAGAGATACAGTGACATTTGCTGAGATAACAGGCATCCAATTCCGGGAGGGTCCACTTCAAACACGGCGATCTTAAGATATCTTATGTTTGTGGTGTGAACAGGGTATTAAGAAAGTGTGATGGAAACCAGAGTACCTTTATACGTAGGCGATTTGATGAAATGCTGATTTCTTCCGATAACTTTTTAAACAAAAACCACGAGGCAACACTGTTAAAAATTTGACCCATTTGCTGCAGCGTCACTCCAAAGCTTTTATAGAATATCTCTTTTATGACCAATGAGAATGCTCCATAACACTGTAAAATAACCGTTCTCTATAAAAGCGATGGAGTGATGCTGCAGCAAATGAGTCAAATTTTTAACAGTGAAGACCGAGGTGAAGACTCTTTTACTCCGCAAAAATTTTGCGAGTATGCCACAAGGACATTTAGAATAGAAAAACTTATAATTTAAGCGCAGAACTGTAAGCAACAGCTTGCGCAGTTATGATGCGCAGTAATTCAGGGCGAAACATTACCGAGTTTGACGAACTGTGTATTTTTTGGACAAACCTTAATTTAATTAATTCAAATATGCAAAAGCGCATCCAAAGGGTGGGAGTGGGAGGAGTTAAAACTCCTCCCAAAGCTAAGAAAGATCGCTCTAATTGCCGCTTATAGGCTAGGATTAAAGCAAGGGCGGCGCCAGAATTTGCCCGACGAACGGGCACTGCATCCCCGACAAGGGGGCCAAGTTAATAATATATATTAGAGGTCCCCGCGTGTCACTCCATCGCTTTTATACACTGTAAAAAATATAACTATTTTGCTGCACCGTCACTCCCCCGCTTTTATAGAATATCACTCTTTTGGCCAATCAGAATGCTCCATGATAGTCTGAAGTAGTCGTTTTCTATAAAAGCGGTGAAGTGACGATGCAGCAAAATAGTCATTTTTTTTACTGTGAATGAGAATACTCCATAATACATCGAAATAATCGTTTCCTATAAAAGTGATGGAGTGACGATGCAGCAAAAGGGTCAAATTTTTTGCAGTACACAATTTAATGTAATTTTAGAAAATAGTGCATGATAATAACTTCAGCATAAAATTTATCTTTATTGTTGAAAAATGAACAAGTACGAAGTCATTCATGCATCATCCTGTGTAGTCATCCATGTAGATTTTTATTTTAAAAAAATTCCGATTTTTTTTCTTTTCGAAAGATTGGATTTATTTGAATCTGAATTTAACCTGCAAGGATTAAAATTCCGCCAGACACCAAATCGCATGAAAAAAATTAGTTTAGTCAATCCAACTTTCAAAATAAATAAATAAATAAATAAATTAAATAAAATAAAATTAAATAAATAAATAAAATAAAATAAAATAAATAAATAAATAAATAAAATAAAATAAAATAAAATAAAATAAAATAAACCTTTATATTTTAACCTGACCAGGCCGAAATTCAAATCGCGTTTGTAACAAAATGATCGCCCTCTAGTGATCTAAAGGGGAACTACAACACCCCTGCTTCTTTCATCGCGTCAGCATTGATTATTGTGTGTAAGATATCATTTGGGATACTAAATTCTTAATAAACATAAATAAAAGTATAAAAAAAATGATAATATATCTTGCTATGTGCCACAATACAACTCTAGAAAATTGGAAAATCACAAACTAAGCTTTCATTTATTCGCAAATTGAAAAAAATAAAATATTTGTCGCCTCTGCAAACAACAACAAATCTTTGATCAGCAGAAATTCCGATTCGTCGCGTATCACAGTTTGTTACAATTTACTAATAATCTAAATCAGATTATTAAAAAACCCCCATAAATTATTATTATTATTATTATTATTATTATTATTATTATTATTTTTATTTGGTTTTTTTTTTGCGATGTGAAAATATATTAGAATAAAATATAAACGTAGCTTGCAAAGTTTCTAAAAATGTTTTGGGGATTAAATAAATAAAAATAACTATTGAAAAATTCTTTGACAGCTTAATTTTTAAACCAATTAAGTACAATACACATCTAAAAAGCAAGATTTTACCAGGTTTAAAAAGTATTTCATTTAAAAGTTTAATATAATGGTCATCTTCATAAAAATTTTCTTTGAATAATCAAAATATTTAAAGCTGTTTTTTATAAAATAAATATAACAGATAATTTTCTTTTTTAGAGTAAAAAAATATAAACAAATAAAATATTACAATGGACATAGAAATAATATAAACAGCAATTCATTGCCTTAACATGGAAGAGGAATCATAAAAAAATTATTTTTAATTTAAAAAAAAATGCTTATTATTTTTTACACCCTACATCACAAGCATAAAACAAAAAATCTTATTGCTGTAGAATTAGGTGACAACATATGCTTAATCATAATGTTAATATTGTGAGGAAAAATGCATTCAAATACTAAAACGAAATACCAAAATTTTCTTTAAATCAATCTCCTTACACCATTAACCCGTTCAGGACCGGAGCCCCATATACGCACCCAGATAAGTCTCTCTTCACAGCCCGCGGGTTCAAATACGAGGTTCACTGGAAACATCTCTACGAGACCACGGGTTCATATTTGAAATTCCAAATCGGGACGTTATATTACTATTTTTAAACAATATTAGATGACGTTAGATGTCCGTTATTTTCGAGTATGGTAATCGTCCGATCATTGACCTTCATACCCTGCTAGATTTTTTTCGTTTCTGTTAGATGGGTGTGAGGGAGGGGGTATCATTCGTTTGTTTATGTAAACACAGCCATGTGCGCTGAGCTCGTAAGAGTAAGTGATTTAAATGTCTGGGATTCGTTTTCGGTATTGCGATTTTGTTTTATTTATGGGGGGTATTACAGATAAAATGCGTCATTTTGTATTCGCAGGTGAATTCTTTCTTTCTTTTTTCTTTTCTTTCTTTTTTTTTCCTAGATTGGAGGCATTTTAACATAAAGTTTTTACCAGATGCTCAGAAATAGTCATGGCGAAATGAGCGAGATTTTTAACTGAGAGCAAAATTTCTAAAATTATGAATGAACCTGATAGTGAATTAAGTTCGGATGACAGTATAAATAGTTTATGCTTTACAGATTCGAGCGATTCGGATATGACGGAAGTATATGATGCAAATGATCCCATCAATGCGCCCAGTGTTTCAGATTGGAGTAGTAATATAAGTGATCTTCCCAATTTGAATTTTTCTTCTGATTGCGGTGTAAAAATAAACAATTCTAACATCTTAGAAAAGGAAGCGGATTATTTTAATCTGTTTTTCAGTCAAGACATTATCGATCTGATAGTTCAACAATCTAATAAATTTGCTGCGTTTGAACTGGAAAAAGACGCACAAAAACCATCCACTTCAAGTGCAAAAAGCAAGAGTTTTGTGGACATTACAAACAATGAACTTACAAGGAAGGTCTCCATACGGGCATACTCAGAAAAATCTGAAAAAATTACAGAATGTTCTTCTCATACAGTTATATATGTTTATAAAAAAAATTTCGGCGGAATTTCCTTATTACGTCCGTAAAAAAATAATAAAAATTTCGTTTATTTGGCGATTTATCTCCGGTTGGCGAAAAAACGAAATTTTGAAAAATACGCTTTTACGCTTCGAATACTTTTTAAAGAAAAAAACTTTCTATGTTCAATTCATTTAAATAAGTTTAGTTTAAGTAATTTTAGTTTTGCATTTTTACTTTACTTTAAGTGTAATTTTGTCATATTCGTTTATATGTACATTTAACAAAATGAAATTAATATATTTTATCATTTAAAACACAATTTAAATTGATTAAAATTGTTCCAAATTGAAAAATACACTGTTAAAAATCTGCTGCATTTTGTTGCAGCACGGTTACTTGGCCGTGAAATGGAGCTTTCTCATTAGTTGGAATAGAGATATTATATACAAGCGGTGGAGTGCGTTGCAACAAAATGCAGCAGATTTTTAGCAGTGTATGACGCGGTCAATTGACCGTGCTATAGAGCATTCTCATTGGTCAGAAGAGAGATATTCTATAAAAGTAGTGGAGTGACGTTGCAGTAAATGCTGCCGATTTTAAAAAGTGAAGTCAATTAAAATCAATTTTCAGATTCGTTAAAATCGTCTGCTTTTGGCGAGGAAATGCATTGCTCGCCAAATCCCGCGTCGCTTTCAGCTTTTCACGCCAATTATTCCAAACTATTTTATTTTTTTACATATTTAATAATGTAATTCCGCCGCTAATTTTCACTGATCTTTTATTACCTACATGAGTAGTTTAATTCGTATTTTTTTCAAAAGATTCTGAGTATGCCCCCAATGGAGACCTTCCTTGTTAGAATATTTTTTGCTTTAGTACTGCTTATGAGCATAATAAAGAAACCTACAATCAAATTATATTTTTCAACAAATCCGATGTTTGCAATTCCATTCTTCAACAATGTGATCAGGGCCGTGCTTAGGATTTTGGCGGCCCTGGGCGAAATATATTTTGGCGGCCTTTTTTGCGAAATTTTTTAAACGGATATAAAATGTCATAAGCTGTACAAAATGTATCACAAGAGTGAAATTAGTATGATCTTTTTAACACAAAAAATTGAAGAAAAAAAAAGGCATCATAAGAATTATTACCAAAAGAATCAAATTTCACTTGCACATCAGTATGTATAATAATCCTTTTAGCTTACCATTTTTTGGCTTTTCATGATAAATTACAGTTCATTTTAATTTGTAGGTTTTAGCATCATAAATAGCACGTAATCTATATTTATATTATAAAGAGGTAAAGTTTGTTTATATGTAGGGACTAATCTCTGGAACTACGAACCGATTTCAAAAGTAATGGTGCCAAAATGATGGTGTTCTTCCCTGTTCAAACATAGGCTATATCTTATGTCGATGCCACTAACCCAGGGAGTACAGGCGCAAAATAGCGATTTTTAAACAATCTTGAGAAGTAACGAACCGATTAGAAAATAATGATTTAAGATGATTGTGACAGTCCTTGGTTCAACATTGATTATATTTTATGTTGGCGTCATTACCCCATAGGAAGCAAAAAACTTTCTAAAGATGCAACTGATGTATTACTGAAGGACATAGAAACATAACGTTTGGCTTGTTTGTTATTTGTAAGATATAAATGATCTCAAAGAGCGTTTTCCAAAAATAGTTCTAAAAAATGTCACTTTTGCGTTACTGACGGACCTAGAAACATATATTTTGGGACGTTAATTACTTATAAAATATAAATGATTTTCAAGAACTGTTTCTAAAAAATATATAATTTAAAAAGGGTAAAAAATGCGCGAGATGCGATATAAAAACTTTCTAAATTGAATTTTTAAAGCAATCTCGGGAAGTAACGAACTGATTTAAAAAATAATGATGTCAAAATGATGGTGACAGTCCTTTCTTTAACAAAAGCTATATCTTATGTCGATGTCGTTACCCCAAAAGGGGTGCAGGAGCAAACAAACGCTCTAAAAATGCGATTTGTGTGTTACTGAAGGGCTTAGAAGCATGAAATTTTGAATGGTAGTTACTTATAACATAAATATGGTCCCCAAAAACATTTCCTAAACAATTCGAAATTTAAAAGAGGGGAAATGAGCGAAAAGCGTCCTAAAAACGTTCTAAATGGCGATTTGTAAACAATCTCAACCAGTATCAAACCGATTCCAAAAGTAAATTTGTGGCGATGGAGCCTGTTAAAAAATAACAAACATAAGCTATATTTTATGTTCGGGATGCTATCAACAGAGGGTTTTAGTAGCAAAAAATATTCAAAATGTCTATCTTTCTAAATTGTTAAAAGGTCAAATAAATAAAGTGTAATAAATTAATTCAAAAACTATACACCAGGGGTTATATTAGGTTTGTTTTATGTTGGGCTCAGTAGAGAGAAAAAGATTAAAGACTTCATGCCTTGAATCTTGTGTTTAATTTTACCATTTTTTAAAGGAATAGTAAAAATGTTTTATACAGAAAAAATCTCAGCAAATTTCTTTTAATTATATTGATGGTCAACAGCGTCTAAATATGTTTCATATATATTAACACTGCACAAGGATTACTGAAAGAATTATCATAATAGCTAAAAATGTATGAATTGATATGTACTACTTTGAATTCTAATATTTTTATTTTGCTCATTTTCCTTTTTCACTTACCCATCATACGTAGTATAGGGTAAGTCTTGCAATCGTTTTGAAAATCGAAAAAATTTTTTTTGACGGATTTACACGTTTCGGACACTGGAGATTCCGAAAAACATATTTTTAGAAAAAAATTTTTGCCGTCCGTCCGTCTGTGTGTCTGTGTGTCTGTCTGTCTGTCTGTCTGTAACCGCTCTATCTCCCGAACAAATTGAGATAGAGATTTGAAATTTTGTATGTGCTTAGTATGTAAGAATGGGACGAAGCCTATTTAATATCAGCAACCTCGATTATCCGGAACTATTTTTTTCCGACTCTCGAAAAATTCGTTCTGATGAAAGGTATATAAAAATTTTCGAATTGTTTTATTTTAAGGAGTGGACGTAAAAGGCAATAAAATAACACAAATTTTGCATAAAAAAGAAATCAATCGGATAATTAGTTGTTGAGATATTTCTAATCCTATTTTCCACATTCTTTGATTTTTCATGACCCTGTATTTCATTCAAATTTCAATTCAAAGATATATTTTAATTGGAAATGAGATACTTAATTCGATGCAAGAAATTGTTAGTGAATATGATTATTATTTTTGGATTTATAAGGATGTTTCTATTACGCAATTCAGTGCTACTTGAATAGTTTGGCGTTTCATACAATTTAGCGAAATTAAGTCATCAGAAATTCATTAATAGAGCATGATTATGTGTTAAAAATACTTAAATATACGTTTATATTTTGTTTTGGAATTGTAATGCATTTTATAAATTGTTTACATGTGTTATGTTTTCATATATTGTGCTATGCATATGCATGATGGGTAAGTATTACGGTGTCCTTCAACGACTAGTTGAATTTGTATACTAATTTTATTAATTAAAAAGTAGCTCATTTTCTGCATTTGTAAGAAGTTATGTCAGAAAACTGTGTCGCCACTTGTCACAAATTAAGTCGATGAATCCCTTTGAGGGAAGAAGTCCTTCTTAAAAATATATTTACAAGTTGACATTAAAATAGAAAGAAAACATTAAACCTAATAATACGTGCGAAACACATTTAAAGACGAACATTACGGCATATTTAAAATGTTATATTTAAAATGATTACGAAAAAGTATCTTTTTTAATACTTTCCGACAAAGTTCCAAAATACTTATGATTTCGGTTTACCTGTTCTCTGTCCGCGCTCTAGCTTCCGTAAATAACTTGGATTGCCCTGAAATTTTTCGACGTTATTGACGTTTACCCTAGCAGAACTTTATGTCAAATGAAGGTTCTAGCATGATTAGTATATTTACAGGGACAGTCGAAGTTACGTTATAGCCTAAGGAGAAAAATCTTTTTAATGAATTTTAAAGATTTTACAACCTGTCAAATACATTACAAATTATATGCATTTACGACGCGCTCTAAAATATGCTTTCTGTAAAATACGCGGTGAAAAAAAATTTCTGGTATTCATTTAGAAGGCCACGCAAAAGAATTGCATTACATAGTGGTAAAGAGTAGGGATGCATCGGATACCGATTTTGCCGGATATCGGATACCGGATATCCGATATCCGATTTGCCTGCCGGATTCGGATATCCGGTACTGAATATGTTTTTAGTTATGGTGAATGTTTGTTTATTTCTTTATGCAATGCCATCTCAACAATAAATTGCAAACATGTTTCACATACCATTACAACTTTTAAACGTATTGGAATATAATTTACAGAAACTATATATCTTTGACTATCAGGGTTTGAATTTCAGGTTTTCCCAGGCAGTGAGAGTTTTCCTCATAGCATTTGTAAATGCAGGGGTGTTAAACTACATGAGGAGGAAGAAATTAAAAAACTATTATTTTTTACATGCCATTTAAATATTTAATTTATACCAGCATGACAAAATTCCATTAAAATAATTTAAATCAACAACTCAAGATAATTATCCAAATGTCTATTTTAATTAAAACAAACGAAAAGAATCAAGCCTTATATATATCATATCTATTTTTCAATTTTCTTTCAGTATTATGAACAATTAATAATTGAGTTGCTAAATGAATATTTTAATTTAGATTTTATTCAATTTTGTGTGGTTTAGAATCTTTTGTAAGTTACACTTTTTTATTTTTATTTTATTTATTTATTTATTTTTGTAAAATCTGATAGGTATTCATTTTTAATTTACTTGCAAGAATAATACATTTAGATGATTGCATTGTCAATATCCTGCGGTGATTGCATACCACTTAGTGGAATTATCGTCAATACTGTAATTTCTGACATTTTAACTAATTGAATTATGTTTTTCTAAGCAATGGAATTTTAAACCCATATGAAATTCTGAAAAGGGCATAATCAGAAGGTTTCTTCTATTCCATGAGAAATGGTTTGTTTAAAAAGGTCATGTCCTAATTTCTGTGAACTATGCACATAAACTATTTATTGTTTCTAAATGTGTTTCCTTAAAGTTTGCCATTTTTTTTTTCAATCATTTGAAAAGCGGTTGATGTTATCGGTTGAGAATGGACCTCGTGATGTCTGCATTTTATTTTGTTTATTATTCGTCCAGGAAATCCATGACATATGTAGTATGTGACTCTTATTACATGAGTCATGTTTTGATCATTTTAAAAATAATGTTTTTACTGATTTTCATTAACTCAATGGGAAACATTAAAACATCTTGCTTTGGACAATGGATGTCCTCATTTTATTTATTTATTTATTTATTATTATTTTTTTACGAAATTCTTTAAATTTAGAAGAATTTTTATTTGAATAGGAAATCAAAATGTCATTTTTAATAAAGAAGAAAATAAAAAGTTACAAAATGGGCAGATGCAAATTATCAAATATGGAAAAAAAACGAATCCAAACAGGAACATCGTATGAAAGATTATCTTTTAAATGTAAAAAGAAGTATGATTATCAAGCCCATTGATTACAAAATGTGCGATGATTTCGAAAATGAAAAAAAATCTAATGCTGAACCATTGATTGTAAAAAAAACATGTTTTTTTTTTTTTTTTTTTTTTTTTTTTTTTCCCAATGTGCAACACAAGATCTAATCTCATTTTGTTTAATGCTGATTTCAGGGTAATTAGATAGAGCTCAGACTCTAGTGACCATAACTGCCCTTTCAGAAATTTCTTGTTTCGGCAAAAGAGACAAAATAAATTAGAAAAAGAAATTCACAAAATACGGAAATCGGCCATAAAAAAAATATCGCTGATTTTGTCCACCATGTCAAAAATAAATTTTTTAAAATAGTCAGTCGGTCTGAAAAAATTTGAAGTTTGAGGGAACTTGGGCAGTGGGAAAATATAGCGAAATTCATCAGTCATTTACGGTAAAATATTGTGAAATTTATCAGCCTGTCACAAGCAAATATCATGAAAATCATCAGCAGGTAACAGAGAAAAAACACAAATTTTTCAGCTGGACACAGGAAAATAATTATTAATTTCAGCAGAATGTCACTAAAACAAAAAGGGAAATTTTCCAATCAGTCGCAGAATAAAATAGCTAAATTTGTCATATTCAGTTGAGAGAAAAAAATTGTGAAATTTGGCAATCGGTCTCGAGAAAAAAGTTGCAAAAGTTTGCGAGGCGAGCAAGCGAGAAAATTGTGAGAAAAATTACAAAGTTTTTCAATCAAATGCAAAAAAAAAATCATGAATTTTGTATAATTGCCGTAAGAGAAAACTGTGAGATTTGCCAATTGACAGCGGAAAATATCACAAAAATAGTCAGTCAGTCCTGAGATTTGATCGCCATTTAACAAAAGAAAAAAAAAAAAAAAATTCAAAAACGGATTTTTTTTTTTTTTTTTGAAACAGGAATGTCTTGGCTATAAGATTTTTTAAGGCATGAATCCAGCCATCTCATGCCAAAGTTCAAGCCCTGTTTGTGTATATTAATAATATTGAATAAAAAATGTACTTCAAACATTTAAATATTCTGCTTATTTGTCAATGAAACGCTGATAATGGCTAATAATTACAATGAAATGCTGATAATTGCTAATAATTTGTACAATGAAATACAGATAATTTATAGAACAAATTTTACACATTTATCAATATGTTTATTTTATAATTGTAAAGTAATTTCACAAAGAAATACATAGCTTCCATTTGTAATGTAAACATAAACAAGGCTTTACGAATATACCAATGGTTGAAGAGTTATTTCCAAACATGGGTTTACTTAATGATTTTTTTCATGTTTTAATTATTTAATACTGTTTTACCTTAAGCTACATTTAATTTTACTTTAAGTTAAATCACTTTCAAATTTATAAGCAAAAACTTTTAATTTTAAATATTTATAATGAAATCATGAAAATAACTTGTTGGATGCACCAATCCCAAAACTCTCTTCTATTCCATATATCAGAATGTTTCAAAAAATATTTACAAATACCAGAGTTTCCCCCAGAGGGTTTCAGGGAGGCGCTCCGCCCCTCCTGCCCTTTAGTTTAAAAACTAGCGCCCCTCTTGTTGTTCATTCAAAAAAAAAAAAAAAAAAAAAAAAAAGGCATTTTTCTTGCTTTACATTTTAAAAAACACAGCCCTCCAGCGATGATCCGAACATGCTATAGCGGGCAAATTATGCAAAAAATTGGCGACGGAACTCAAAAAACAGCCTCATACGCGTCCTGTGGGACGAGAAATTTCGTCACAAAAATCGCAAAAAAAACAGCATGTTTCGTTAAAAATCGTGCAATAACGACTAATTTCCAGCAAAATTCGCAAAAAATGGCTAATTTCATCTGAAAATTTCACAAAACGGCAGATTTCCTCAAAAGATCGTGCAAACACGAGAAATTTCTTCCAAAAGTTGCGATAAAACAGAAAATTTTGTAAAATGAGTCGCAAAAAACGGCAAATTTCATCCAAATATCGCAATAAAATGGAAAATTCTGTGAAAAATTCCGTTTTTGCGATATTTTCATGAGATTTGTTTTTGATTTTCATTTTTTCGCGATTTTATAGCAAAATATGTAGTTTTCTATGATCTTTTAACAAAAACTGCTATTTTTGTGATCTTTCAATAAAATTTGACGTTTTTTCGCAATTTTTTTTAGCAAAATATGCCGCTATTTGCGATCTTTTAATAATCTGCTATTTTTTGGGATCTTTTAACAAAATCTTCTATTTTTCGTAATCTTTTAGCAATATTTGCCGTTTTTTCGCGATCTTTTAACAAAATTTACTTTTTTTTTTTGCAATTTTTGTGATGAATTTTTCTGTTTTTTCACTACTTTTTGAACCGCTAGATTCTAGATTCAATTCTATAAAAATGCCCTTACAAATGAAAACTGCCCTAAAAAATGTAAAAAGTGCTCTGAAAAATGTTAAAAGTACCCTTTTCAGAACAGTAGCGCCCTGCCCTTTTTTAAACCTTGGGGAAACTCTGCAAATACAATAGAGTCTCTATATAACGAAATCCATCGTTCAGTAAAAAAAATCGTTGAATAGAAAACGGCAAAAAATTTTGTACTTTATAAGAAAGCATTATGCTTATCCCAAAGGAGTTTTTATGCAGATGCAGTAGAAGATAACACCAGCATAGATGACGTTTAGTAACAATTCTTCATTCAAATGATCTCTCACAACAAAAAATGTTCCAAGTCGCCACAAACAACAAACATAAACTTTAAACTCTAAAAGTAATGAGAGTTAGTTTAAATAGATGAAAACCTGCTGAAAAAAAACAACCTTTTCTGCAATGGCCACTCACCCCGTCCTTATTGCTGACTTACTATCCAAACCAAGAAATAAACACCATTTTCAAGACGATAATGGAATAGTTTTATCTTTTAGGATGCTTTGTGATTATTGCAAATCGTTCCAATAGCAAGCAGATGTTTCACTCTTTTCCAAGAACGCAAGCTCACCTTGGCTAAAACAAAGTCAAGTATAACCATGCAAAAATAATGTTTTTTTTTTTTTTTTTTTTTTTTGGGGGGGGGGGGTTGAATGCCTTTTTTTAGACATAAGGAATAAGGTAGAGGATGCTATGTAGCTATGACTTATAAACGAGAAATCAATGAAAAAAATTTACTCTACAAATAATTTCAAGCGTTTTCAGAACATATAAAAGAACATTTTTGAAAAAATTCGTTAAATGGAGATATATATTTCGCTATATGTAGATTATTTTTAATGTAATCATGAAAAAAATTGACCGTTCCAACAAAAAATTCGTTAAATAGAGAAATTAGCTGGATAGAGTTTCGTTATAGAGAGAGTCAACTGTATTAATACTACTTCAATATTGTTAGTTCAGTACTATACCAACTTTTATTTTCATCTAGAATTTTTGATGCAGTCAGTTAATTAGATTAAGAATGAGTTAATCTCGATCATGATATTTATTAAAATCAATATTCTTTTCTGTTCTGCTATACATCAGTTGTTTGCGAATAGCCAATTTTAGAAAGATACGAAGTTCGCATCGCTGCACGAACCGCCAATTCTCTGTAAGGATTATGAAAAATCAAAATTATTTTACAAAAATCATTATTATAGTACCATCTTTGGGCAAACTATTTTCAAACTGAAGGAAGACCAGACAGTCATTCCCAGAAATGTATCCAAAGAAATTTGGTTCAATTCTATGCATAACTTATACAGTATTTGATGGTAGAACAATGAAAATAGCACAAAAATTGCAATTACAGCACCGCCTTACAGCGAAATGTTTCCATATTGAAGAAGAACCTGCTGGTTACAGTCAAAAATATGCACAAAATATTTGGATCATTCTATGCATAACTTCATACACTTTTTGATAGTATGATGGCGACAGTGGGACAGACAGATGTTTTGAATAAACATGTTTTTGGGGATATTTGATCCCTAAAACACGCAAATTCGTCAAAAAAAAAAAAAAAAAAAAAAAAAAAAAAAATGTTTACAATAATTTCTTCTTTGAAAGATAGAAGAAATTAAAAATAGGTTTGTTTAGTTGTGTAACTTAAAAACCAATTAACCCATTGTTAAAATTAAAAGAAAGAAAGAAAATCAGTAAAATCACAGTTTAATAAACAACTTCAAATTTTATGAATATAGAAAACCAACGTTTAGAAATGCATATAAGGTAGCAAACAGCTGTTTCGAATCTATTACCATTCGCTCCCGTAATAGGCATATGCGACTGTGCTTCCCTGTCGCTTTGCTCAGCTTAGCTTTTTCTAGCATGCTGAGTCTTATACTGATGAAGAATCTTGATAGTAGATTCGAAACGGCTGTTTTCTATTCTTTTTATGCATTATTTGTGCATTTCTCAATGTTGGTTTTTTATCTTTATACATTTTTGCACAAAAGCTTCATTTGCTATTTTGACTTCAAATTTTGTTTTACAATCTGAAAGTAGATACAATTTTCTAAAAGATGTAAACGTAAACTTTTAAATTTGTTACAGAGTTTAAATATAAATAGTTGGAAAGGGGCCGTCCATTAATCATGTGATGTTTTTTTGGCATTTTTAACCCCCCCTCCCCCTTGGTGATACATGGTGAGGTTCAAGACTACCCCCCCCCCTCCTACCCTATATCACATGTATTTTTTAGTACCTACAAAGAATCTTAATTTTTTTAGAATATTTATTATAAAATACAGGTTCAAGTATCATCAAATTTTACTATAGAAAGTAAAACAACTACAATAATAACCTTAAGAGGTAAACAGAAAGATTGCAAGTTGTTTTGGACTGACATAAAAATAATGAAAGAAATGCGAAAAACTTTTTTGTAGTAATACATAAACATAATTTAATTTACAATGTCCTCAGACCACGGATTAGCAAGATTTCTTCAACACCAATAACTGGATAAGTATCTTGCAAGTTAGTTGCAGGCACAGTGCTTTGTTGAAGATTAACATCGGTTTCATCAAGCCACTATTTTTGTTTCGCGTTAGCTCACAATTCATTGAATTTTTTTTTGAGCTACACTAGGTTTTTTTCCCTTCTTATACTCTGCAAATAGGTCTTTATACAGATCACCTATTTTAGACATTGTTTTAATGCAAAACGTACAAGGCTAAACAATTTACGCATGTATTCAGTGCCAAACCAACAGAATAACTGACACTGACAAGCTGAGTCCGGCAGGCACTTGTCGCGGCTCGCGGGAACTTCATTTCGTTCGTTGCCTGGAAACGGTGAATCAAGGTCACACTACAAGCCGCTTTCGAATTTGTACGCGTTTGACGAAAAAAATAAATACACGAAACGCCGTTTTTCGGTTCAGTATCGCGCGTTTGCCGAAAAAATAAATACTCGTGATATATTACTACACCCCCCTTCCCCCTCGTGATATTTCGCGATTTTTTTATGGACCCCCCCCCCTCCCCTCTCGAGCCTCGCATGATTAATGGACGGCCCCAAAGCTGGCAATTCTTTAAACTTTTGAGAATTACCTTTTATTCATCGATAGAAAACTTATAATAATATTTCATCTTTTGCATTATAAACAAAAGTTTTTCGCATTGTTTGGGATCAAACGATTACTGTTATTAATATATATCTGGTTTGTTGCATTCTGCCGGATATCCGATCGTATATCCGTTAGAGAAGTCGGATATCCGGTGATTGTGATTCGGATATCCGATGATATTTCGGATATTGGAAAATCAGCCGGATATGCCGGATATCGGATATTGGCCGGATATCCGTTGCATCTCTAGTAAAGAGGGGAATTGTGTGCGATATATTTTAATTGTATTAAATTATTTTATACATACTAAAATTGATATACTTCGTTGAGACTTAACATTAGTTATACGATATAACTATATACACTGGTGTCCAAAATTTAAGCATAATTGGTAATTAAGTAATTATTTTTAAGAAATGAAAGAAATATGAATCGGAATGTGCTGAAACTCTAGGTGTGTAAACAAAATAGTACGCGTCACATATTTTCGTGAAGAGTTTTCCCCGAAATCGAACAGGGGACCGTCAACAAATTGAAAAAGAACGAAGATCTTTTGGATAACCCTGTGAAAACTAATGTAGCAAAAGCGTTCAAACTGCACATTATGATTAATGGCTTATTGTAATGTACTGTGTTAATTTTTACAAGGATAGCATGTATACTCATAGAGAAATTAATGTTTTTATAAAAACAGTCCTAAATTTTTCCAAGTTTTTTGCTTATAATTTGCAGAGTTCTTATTATAAAATAATGTTCTTTTCTGAAAATATGACAAACATCATTGTACACAATACCCTGTCATCAGAATTTAAAAATAATAAAAATTGTATGAAAAAAGAGTATGTTTAGTAAATAATTTTTCATTGCGCATGCGTCAACGATATCAAAATGTCATTTGCATATTGTGTTAGCTAAATGTATAGAGCAACTTCTGTAAAAGTTTCAAAAACATAGCTTGAAAATTCTGAAAATGGTCGCCTATAGAATCAACTCAAAATCCGTTATTCCTAAAGGAAGCAAAAAAATCAGGGGTTTTACCTAAATATAGTTGTACGTGCAATATTGTGTAGGCACTAAACAATGGAATATGGATACAGCCCCTCATCTTTTTGCTTCATTTAGGGAATAAAGGATTTTGATCTCATTCTATCAACGATAATTTTCAGAATTTTTAAGCTATGTTTTTGAGACTTTCACAAAAGTTGCTCTATACATTTAACTAACATAATATGCAAATGAAATTTTAATAGCGTTCACGCATGCGCAGTAAAAAATTATTTAGTAAACCTGCTCATTTGTCATACAATTTTTATTATTTTTTAATTCTGATGACAGGGTATTGTGTACAATGATGTTTGTCATTTTTTCAAAAAAGAACACTATTTTATATTAAGAACTCTGCAAATTATAAGCAAAAAAAATTAGGACTGTTTTTATAAAAACCTTAATTTCTCTACGAGTATACATGCTATCCTTGTAAAAATTAACACAGTACATTACAATAAGCCATTTAATCATAATGTGCAGTTTGAACGCTTTTGCTACATTAGTTTTGACAGGGTTATCCAAAAGATCTTCGTTCTTTTTCAATTTGTTGACGGTCCCCTGTTCGATTTCGGGGAAAACTCTTCGCGAAAATATGTGACGCGTACTATTTTGTTTACACACCTAGAGTTTCAGCACATTCAGATTCATATTTCTTTCATTACTTAAAAATAATTACTTAATTACCAATTATGCTTAAATTTTGGACACCAGTGTATAATACGAAGTGCACAGCATTTACAGGGACACACAAAAGATTTCGAATAGTATATTCTTTCCGACGCACTGTATATGTATCCGATGATGGCTGATGAATGGATAAAATGCATTTTAATTATGATATGTGCTTTTAAGTTTCTCTAAATCTATGCATATTATATAGAGTGTATAAATTCTACAGTTGATATACAAGGCTATACCAAAGAGATCGTAAACATTACTGAATATGAGCGCAAATTACTTAAAGGTGATTTTTAAATAAGTTATGCATTTTTTTGCTAAACTGCATTCAGTTTACTAAGGAATAGTTTTAGAATATGGATAAAATGATATACAGGGCCACGCAAAGAATTGAATATATGGACGCCTATGAATAATAATTTCTGAGAATGTGTTTTCAGTAGTTTTACGAATGTTTTAGTTTAAATAAGTTGTCAAGGGCGGATCCAGCCTAACCTCCAGGGGGGGGTCACAACTTTTGTCCAATGATTTAATGAAACAATTTTAAAATACAGTAAATCTTGTGAAAACGGAATTACGATAAAAAGTAGCAAATTTCGCCGATCGAGCATGAAAAAAATTGTGAATTTTGTCAATTAGGCACGGAAAAATCACAAACTTGGTCGATCGGACGCGAAAAATCTCAGATTTCGTTTATCGGACAAGGAAAAAAAATTACTTTTTTTTATAATACTTGAAAAAATTGCAAATTTTGTTGATAGGTTGCGGAAAAGTCGCCTGTTTTGTCTGTTTACCGCGCGAAAATAACGCGAATTTCGTTGATCGGGTGCTGAAAAATCGAAAATATCGTCAACTGGACATTGGAAAATCGCCAGTTTTGTCTATCGGCCTTCGAAAAATCTCGAATTTTGTCTGTATGTCTGTCAAAAATCGCAAATTTTGTCGATCGAGCACAAAAAATCGCGAATTTTGTATATCTGGTACAAAAAAATCGAAATTTCGTTAACAGGGTACGGAAAATCCCCAATTTTCTCGATCACTTCGTAAAAAGCGCGAATTTATTCGATCGGGAAGGGGAAAATCGCGAATTTTATTGATTGGGAATAAAAAAATTGTTAATTTCGAGTTGATATGGAACGCAAAAATTGCCAATTTCGTGAATCGGGAAAGAAATTATCGCGAATGTAAGTCGATTCTCTTCGTAAAAAGAGCGATTCGGGAGATTGGGCACGAAAAACTCGCCAATTTTGTCGATTCGGAACGAAAAAGTCGCTAATTTCGTTGATAGAGCATGGAAAAATCGAAGACTTTGTCGATGATGCGGGGAAAAATCGAAAATTTTTTTGAGCGGCTGCAGAACAATAGCGAGTTTTATCAGTTTATCGCGAGAAAAAAAAAATCAGATTTCATCAATTTACGGCAGAGAAAAAAATGCAGATTTCATCAGTCAGTTAAGAATCGAGAATTTTATTGTTCGGTGCGGAAAAATGCGTATTTCATGGACAAGAACGGAAAAAGACGCGAATCTCGTCAATTGGGCACAGAAAAATCCCGAATATGGTCGATCGCTTTCGTAAAAAGCGCGAATTTAGTCGATCGGGAACGAAAAAAATCGCCTTTGGTAGGGCACGGAAAAATTGCGAATTTTGTCGATCGGGAACGAAAAAGTCCCAAATGTGGTCGATCAGTTTCATAAAAAGCGCAAATATAGTCGATCGGGAATGAAAAAAATCGCGAATTACGTTGATACGGCGAACAAAAATTGACAATTCCATCGATAGGGAAAGAAATTATCGCGAATACGGTCGATCGTCTTCGTAAATAACACGAATTCGAGCGATCGAGTACAAAAAACTCGCGAATTTTGTTGATGGGGTGCGGAAAAACCGCTAATTTTGTCGATGATGCTCGGAAAAATTAAAAAAATCTGAGTGGCTGCCATAGCCGGATTAAGGGGGGGGGGCTAAGGGAGCTGCAGCCCCGGGCCCCAACCAGTCAGGGGCCTCAGCAGAGGCTTAAGTTGTACCAAAGTTTCGTTTAAAACAATTACAGGGGTGTAGGAGCTGCGCGAAATCGCCGTTTTTTTGCAACTTAACTTGAATTGCCATTTGACGTCATTGCTGTCTGTATCTCCGAAAATTTCCAGGTTTAATAAAAGTGGCGATGAAAACGAAACGAAAAGGGTCGCGTAAAAAAGCGCGAATTTCTTCAAAAAAAAAACGGATTTAATCAAGATCGCGGAAAAGCGCAATTTCCTTCAAAAGGCTGTGGAAAAAGCGTTAATTTCGTCAAAAGAGAACGAAAATAGCAGGAATTTTGTCGAACGGTCGCGGAAAAAATGCGAATTTCGTCAAAGGATGGCCCAAAAAACCGCGATTTTGGAAAAGAATCGTAAAAAAATGCGAATTTCATCAAAGGGAGGAAGCAAAAACGCGATTTTCTTTAAAAGATCGCAGAAAAAGTACAAATATAATCAAGAGTTCGCGGAATAAGAGCAAAATTTGTCAAATCATAGGGTAAAAACGCGAATTTCGACAGAGGACAGCGGAAAAACGCGGATTTCGTCAAAGGGTCGGGGAAAAAACGCAAATTTTGCGAAAGAATAGAGAAAAAAAATAAGTGAATTTTGTCAAAGTGTGGCAGGAAAAGAGAGAATTTCTTGAAAAGTTCTCGGGAAAAAGCACAAATTTTATCAAAGGATGGCGAAAAAACGTGAATTTTGACAAAGAACCTCGGAAAATTGCGAATTTCTTCAAAGGTTCGCCAAAAAAACGTAAACTTTGAGAAAGAATGGCGAAAAACGTAAATTTTGTCAAAGTGCGGCAGAAAAGTGAGAATTTTTTGAAAAGCTCGTGGGAAAAAGCGCAAATTTAGTCAAAAGATCGTGGAAAAAGAGCGAATTTTGACAAAGAACCGCTAAAAAACACGAATTTCGTCAAAGGATTGTCCGAAAAAATGCGAATTTTGAGAAAGAACTGCGAAAAGAAAGCGCGAATTTCTCCAAAAAGTGGCAGAAAAAGCACAAATTTCATAAAAGTATTGCGAGAAAAGCGCAAATTTAGTCAAAAGAGCCAAATGTGTCGCCGCCGAAAATAAGCGAATTTTGACAAAAAACCGAAAAAAAGCGCGAATTTCGTCAAAAAATTGCCGATAAAGCGCGAATTTTGACAGAAATCCGCAAAAACACGAATTTCGTCAAAGGATGGCAGAAAAAACGCGAATTTCTTGAAAAGATCGCGGAAAAGCACAAATTTAGTCAAAAGATCGCGGAAAAGAGCGAAGTTTGTCAAAGAGACGCGGAAAAAGTGTAAATTTCTATAGAGGATCGCTTGAAAAAACGCAAATTTCGTCAAAGAATCGCTGAAAAAACATGAATTTTGGCAGAGAATCGCTGAAAAATGCGAATTTCGTCAAAAAGTGGCAGGAAAAACGCAAATTTTGGAAAAAAAAATCACAGGAAAAGCGCAAATTTTGTCAAAAGGTCGCGGAAAAAAGGCGAATTTAAAAACACCATTAAAGATAACAAAGAAAAAAAATTGTTTAACATTATACCTATTCAAAATCTAAGATTTGTATTTTAGGATTAAAAAAACAAAACAAAGGTGTGTGTGTGTATTTGAGGAGGGGGTGACATTCAGTATTGTGGTAGGAGGCTTAAGATTTCCAATAGCGTAAGGGGGGGGCAAAATTCCCAGTAGCCCCGGGCCCCAGAAGTGCTTAATCCGGCCCTGGTGGCTGCGGAACAATCGTGAGTTTCGTCAGTTTATCGCGAGAAAAAAATCACGGATTTCATCAATTTACGGCGGGAAAAAAAGCAGATTTCGTCAGTCAATTAAGAAAAGTGTATTTGACTGACGTAGTTCATGTGCGGAAAAATTCGCATTTCATCGAACAAGAACGGAAAAATGTGTTAATTTTGTGGATTAGGCCGGGAAAATCGTGAATTTTTTCAACCAAGTGAAGAAAAATCGCAAATTTCGCAGACCATTCGTGGAAAAAATCTCAAATTTCGTCGATCACACCCAAAAAATCGTGAATTTCGTCGATTAGGCATCGAAAAATTGTGAATTTCGTGAATCGGCTTCGCAAAAATCGCGAATTTTACTGATCGGGTGCGGAAAAATTGTGAATTATGTCGATCAGGCGCGGAAAATTCCCGAATTTTCTTGATTAGTTTCGAAAAAAGCGCAAATTCTTTCGATTAGACGTTATTTTGCGTTCTTGTTTGAGCACTTTTTACTTACACTATGCATCACTCTTTGAAGAGCTCCAGGGGGGGGTCATGACCCCCATGACCCCCCCCTTGGATCCGCCACTGTAAGTTGTAACCAACTTGTCAGGCTCGGATTGCGCCTGATAAGTCAAATAGACTCTTCATAAAAACTGGTAAAATGTAAAAGCAACACCAACTTTTTTGCGGCCCCAAATTTTGGCGGCCCTGGGCAAATGTCCGGCTCGCCCCCCCCTTAAGCACGGCCCTGAATGTGATGGCCAGAAATCGCTTTCTAGTGATTTTACGATATTTACATTTTTCAGATACTGGATCCAAAAAATATGAAAAGGTGAAACCGGTGATAGATCTCTTAATTCAAAAATTCAAATGTTTGTATATACCAGAAAGAAATATTTCAGTCGATGAAAGCTTGCTGGCATGGAAAGGAAGATTGGGATTTAGACAATATATTCCTTCTAAACGAGCAAGATATGATATAAAAATTTACAAACTCTGTGAATCCAGTACTGGTTATATATGGAGCACTTTGGTGTACACAGGCAAAGATACCGAAATGTCAGAAACAACAGGTTTGTACGGTGAACGTGTAGTAAAATCATTGATGTCAGATTTGTTAGGAAAGGGATACAATCTTTACTTAGATAGATTTTTCGTTTCTCCTGATTTAGCTGTACACCTTTTATCAAATGCAACAAACATTTGTGGAACAGTGAACAGATTTAGAAGAGGAATGCCGAAAAACTTACCAAAAAAATTTGACAAAAATGAAGTAATATGTTTGCAGAAAGATGGAATGAATGTATTTGGATTTAAGGATAAGAAAAAGGATGTGACTATGCTGTCAACTTTCCATAGCAAAAACATAGTGAATGTTAGAATAAATAGAAAGACGCAAGAAACTAGTTGGATGTGTCAATCCCAAAACTTTCTTCTATCTCATAAGTATATTTTAATATTTAAAAAACAACGTGGTGACCCCAAAGTTACCCACTATCGAATTTCCTCGAACATTTGACCTAGCCTAATGAGATTCTGGTATCCGAAAAGCCTAAAACGCAAAATTTAATTAATATTCTGAGAAAATGAGCTTAGTAGTGCCTCATGTTGGATAATTTATACTAAAACCTAATAAGCATCTATTTATGTCAAGATCTAACAGAATCTGAAATTTGACGGAATTTCGTCCATTAGTTCTTGAGATATAGTTATAACAAAAAATTTGCAAAACGTAGCACAGCAACACCATATCTTGGACAATTTATGCCAAAACGTAAAAAAGCGTCTGATTATGTTATGGTATAAAAGAATCTGAAGTTTGATGAAATTCTGTGCATTAGTTCTTGAGATATAGCTAGTTTAAAAAAAACCGTGTAAAATATAGCACAGCAGCAGTATCAGTTGAAGGATTTATAACAAAACGTAATCATCGTGTAATTATGTTATATGTCATTTTGTAACAAAATCTGAAGTTTTGGTGAAATTCTGTGCGTTGGTTGTTGAGATATAGCTATCGGAAAAATCGTGCAAAATACAGCATAGCTGCACCACCTGTTGCAAGGTTAATACCAAAATGTAATCAGCATCTAATTATGTTATATATTCTAGTGTAACAGAATCTAAAATTTGATGAAGTTCTCAGCACTAGTTCTTGAGATATAGCTATCACAAAAATCGTGCAAAATGTAGCATAGCAGCGCCACCTATAGATCAGTTCACACCAAAACCTTATCAGCGGCTATATATCTCAAGGTATCGCGGAATCTGAAGTTTGGTGAAATTCTGTGCATTAGTTCTTGAGATATAGCTATCATGAAAATCATGAAAAACGTGGCATAGCAGCGCCACCTGCTGGCCAATTTACACCAAAACTTAATCAGCGTCTATGTATATCAAGGGGTCACAAAATCTGAAGTTTGGTGAAATTCTGTGCATTAGTTCTTGAGATATAGTAATCTTGAAAATCTTGAAAAACGGAGTATAGCAGCGCCACCTGCAGGCCAATTTTCACCAAAAACCAATAGGCACTAATTCATATCAAGGTCTAACTGAATATAAAATTTTATTAAATTTCGAGCATTAGTTCTTGAGATAGAGCGCCCACAAATTTTTTGTCACATACAGACAGACACACAGACAGACAGACAGACGGACAGACTCACAGACAGACATTTTCTAAAAATAGTCAAAACGTGTTCAGGACCTCCTAAAACGTATAAATCCGTCGAAAACCGGAAGTCGAAAATTTTCATGAATCCAATACTTTCTTCTTGTAAAGATAGAAGAAAGTAAAAATTTATAAACGTGAATGTGTATCTGACTATAATCAAAATATGGGGGGAATAGATATTGGGGATTCAGTAATGATACATTATCCAGCATTTAGAAAAACTATAAAATGGTACCGCAAATTATTTTTTGCATTTATGGATATGGCAGTTTTAAATGCCAGTATTCTTTATACGAAAACTTCAGGAAAGAAACTCTCATTGCTACAGTTTAGATCACAAGTTGTTTATCAACTCATTGAAACATATGCTGGTCAAAGATCAGGTAATGTATTAACATCTCCAGTTTCTAATCCTTTGAGACTCACTGACCGTCATTTCCCAAATTTGTACATAGATAAAACAGGAAAAAAGTCTCGAAAAAAGTGTGTTGTTTGTTAAAAAAAAAAAAAAAAAAAAAAAAAACATTATGAATGTAAATATGCAATGTAGGGCTGTGTGTTGATCAATGTTTTGAGAAATATCACACATTGATAAATTTTTCTTAAAAGGTTGGTTTTCATTTTATGTTATATATTTTTCTTTTATAATCTCGTGAAAATATTTATATATAATTAATTATATTTGTTTATTTTTATTACAAACTATCTTTATGTGTGTTTTATTTACTTTTCGTATTATTTTAACGTGCTATATAGATAAATTTTTCATGTAACTTGTATTATATTTCCTTAAATATTAGAATTACATGCATAAAATGTGATTAAAATGCTTATAAATATTTAAATTAAAGAAATAAAAAGATGGAAATTTTACTAGTGTTAATATATATTATTTAACCAATATTACAAAGACTGTAAAGTCTTATAAGCGAAATATTAAGAATTATGAATTTTTTTAACGCGTTAGGCTTAACTTGGAGAAATGGCTGGGCCCGTAGAGTAGATCTTTCTCCGAGACGCACGGGCCGGTGGCAGAGCTTTTTCTCCGCGCCGGCGGTCCCGAACGGGTTAAATTTCTAATTTACTCAACACCATGCATAATAGATAGCTGTATAGTATATGACCTTATACTGCATTAAATTTTCTTGAAATGCATTGAAAAGTATTGTCCGATTATAAAACCTTCCTTTAAAATTAAATATAATTAGGATGCGCGAAGCGAATCCTCTACTAGGCCACTCAAATTACATTTTGTCGTACACTTTACAAAAAATCTATTCAATATTTTAACTTCAAATTAAACACAAAAATAAATTATGATCTGTAGATTTGCACAATATAATATTTTTTTTACAGTAAAACGTTAAAAAATGTGTTATTTTAATTAATTTATTTTACATGCATTTCCAATACGGACGCATTTTAGCAAATAAATAAAAAATGAAAAGCGTATATTTTCAGAAAAAAATATAAATCATGGAGTAAGTAATTATAAATAGAATCATGATTAATTTAATAAATAAAATATGTTTTCATTATTCAGCAAAATCGTTTCCACAGATGACACTTAAACATTTAAAAAAAATTGTATTGTGGATTTTTTTAATTTTTTTTGTAAAAGGGCAACAAAAGAATTGTAAACAAATAAAATTAATTGTTAAATTTGTTATATAAATAAAAAATTAAAAGAATTGAAGCGTGAAGTTGTTGCCTCGATTCAAGCTCTTTATAAATGTACTAAAGCAAAGTTGGCCGATTCAGAAACGACAAATTGACTTTAACCATTTCTTACTTTATCATTTGGATCTAAAGTAATGTTACGTTCTTATTTTTGGACCGAAAAAGGTTTAGTGAACGGGACTTTAGACTTTGTTGCACGTAATAAAGAAAATCACAAGCCACCAGACCAGATATCGCGAATAATCATGGATAAATTTGAATACTACAATAATTTAACTTATAAGAATTGGTGCGTACCAATTCCCCCTATAATTAAATTCTGGAAAAATGGAAGCATAAATTGCTCAAGGAAAATTTTTTTTTCTGCAGTTAGCTTTTGCTGTTATAATTTATAAATCCCAAGGTTTAACATTAGATGAAGCAGTTGTAGATATTGAGGATATATAGACACCAGTTGGCTTAAAAACGTACATAACGTTGTCGAGAGTGAAAATTCTTCAAAATTAAGCATTCCATAGAAATTTTCCTTACGAAAAATTCTACAATATCAAAAATTCTGATACGCTAGCATGTATAAAAACGAAGA
Source organism: Maratus speculifer (assembly GCA_964019185.1). NCBI lineage: Eukaryota > Metazoa > Arthropoda > Arachnida > Araneae > Salticidae > Maratus > Maratus speculifer. The sequence goes on from OZ025291.1 coordinate 136,333,211, forward strand.
AATTAGAAAAAAAAGTTTTACAGTTAAAAATTCATAGTATCAACGAAAGTAGATTTCAAATGTTTTTCAGAAAATAGGATTTTGATGAAGTAACTTTCTTCAAGCTCTCTTCAAATGTATTATTCTAAAATAGCTATAAAAGTTTATTTGATGTTAATTACAAAGATTGGAAACATGCATATTTCAAACAACTTTAAAAAACACCAGTGGTTACTGGAAATAGTAAAAACATCTTTAAAAGAGCTTTTAGTTGAAAATTTAAAAATATTTTGTAAAAGTTTGCTTCGAAAATATTTTATTATGCCAGTCTTATATCATAAATAAAAAAATTAAAATGCGCCAAAGCATAAAATAACGTTTTTGTTTAATAAAGATTCAAAAATAATATTAAAAAATATTTTTACTTTCAAATATCTGTTTTATAAAATAATGCTTCGCGAATCCAAACAAAGCATGGCTTTTGCTAGTATTTTAAAAAATACATGCAAAGTAAATTGAAATGATACAGACGATGTATGAAATAAACAAAACAGCACTCACCTGTAACAGTATAAGAAAACAGCGTTTTCACGTTTTATTTTTATCAATTGGAGTATTCAGCATATTTTATTCATTTTCCTTATTAAATAACGTACAGCTTATAGTGTACGGACTTTCTTTAATTACACTTGATCGAATGCATGCAGCTTCAATCTGCATGTCGTTTTCTCATTTACACTTTATCTTGTACATTTCTAAATGATTTTAAGCGAAAATTTAGGCCGCTTCAGTCAAACATATACCTCGCTCATAACTCTACATGAACTTTAAAATTCGTACTAAAGTAAGCCGATTTTTCATTAAAAGACTTAAAAAAAATCCACAAACAACCAATTTACACGAGGCAAGCACAAGCAGAAGCCGGCATTGATAACCGCGTGCACGTGCGACAGTTTACAAACAATAGCAGTGAGAAAAGCGCCACCATTGACGTCTAATACCTGGACTAAGAAATGGCAACCTTTCTTGAATCCAATATTACCTACCCACCAGCACGTGATGGTGGGTAGCAATGTGCGCCAAACCGGTTATTCTCCCTCCAAAATCTGTCATTGGAATTCCGCACCCACCAGTATCTTATATTTCGTCTGCGTTGATAGAGCTTCACGGTACACCGCCAAAGAGATCACCGCCAAAAAATGTCACCCTTTTGGCGATAAAACCTCGCTCATTCCAGCTTCAAGTATTTCGGAAGAGAACAAAGGGATCCGTTATCCAGTTGTATTTCTGATCCATGAGCGCCACCTTCCTTTCATTACAAACGCGAAAAATCAAAATATATGTACAAGATCTTTATTTTGGAGTGAAAAATATTCCAAAGACGTTTAAGTGTTAAGTTCATGATTAATATCTTAAAACTGGGCAAATACACTAAAGACATACTATACCCAAAAACTGTTTTATACCTTGGATGTAAAATTCATAGATTTCAGTGATGTCTTTGGACTTCTAAAATTTTGGGTCCCCACAAACAATAAGTCATATTTAAAATGCATAAAATGAACTTGTTCATTTGGAAAAGAAAAATGAAATGCATAAATTGTTTTAATAATAACAAATATCACTATTGTCTGCATTTTTTTTTTAAAGGGGTAGGTCGGTTTTATGGAAAAAAACATTTTTGCTGAAAAAGATACTTTCATCGAGTAAAAAAGTACTTTTTGTTCAATGAATGGGTGCTAGTCACATTCACTCAAATAAATGGAGCAACCAAAGACAGATTTTGGAGCAGAAAAATCTACTCTTTTTTTTTTTTTTTTTCATCCTTTGGACAGAATTTGCGTTTTTCTTTTTCCTTTTGGACGAAATTTGCAGTTTTTTTCCACGATCTTTGGACAAAATCTACCAATTTTGATAACATTAGGCATTAGAGCATTAATATTATTTTGATAGTATTTTCAAAGAAAAAATTGAATATGTTGCCAAAAGATAACAAACAACAGTAGTTTGTAGAATGCATATGAGGATAGAACAAGAAAATTTGATTTCACCTTTAGGGCTTGAGGATTCTGCAAAGCTAGCTCTAACTCTTGTAAAATGTTTTTTAAATTATAACAAAATATTTTTTCCATTTAACCTTTTGAAATTTACATACATGAAATAAGTTATGTATGTTCGTGCAAAAAAATAAAATAAGTATTTTAAAAAAGGCTGATGCATTTTCACAAATAAAACTTGCAAGCAACTTGTGCAGCTACTTTTTAACATTAATAGACGTACAATAAAGGGGTGTAGTCAGAAAAATAACAGAGGATATATGCTGTAAGCAGAGGGTATACCCTAGAGTGTGTATACTATAGCTTTCTTGAGAAACAGAGGCTATACGGTGTTTGTAATTATATGAAATGTACTCTGTACATTTATTCTAAAAGAAGAAGAAAAAAAATTCTCTTTCACACTTAAAAAAAAAATTGACACAATGGTTTTGCTTTATCTGTCAATATATGCTAGAAAAGCAATGCCTTTTATGCCTGCACCCTAAGGCAGCTACCTTACATATGGTGCCATCTCTAAGACTTTTATGATGTGACAATCACACAAAAGATATTACAATATCATAATTTTTAATGTCCCTATACCTATCTTCATAATGTCCTAATCAGCAAACTTATAATATTTTTTAATAAAAAAAAAGTATTTACTAACAAAGTATAACTTAAAATAAACTATAGAAATTAATAGCAGTGTTATAGTAATAAAAATCTCAGAGAATACATGCGATAGGCTGAGTTCAGAATGTTCATGGCTAGAGCTATTAGGGTATCACTATAGCTATTTTTGAAAAACAGAGGGTATACGAAGCTTCTTTAAAAATTTGAAAAGGTATATGGCATATACCTCCGTATACCCTCCACCACATCTCCGATTAATAATAAATCAGAGAAAATTATTGAGGGTACTTTTATACACAGTAAGTCTTTTGTGTTTTACATGATTTGTAAAGTATTTAAAATGAAACTTTATTAAACATTGTATGCAACTTTTAGATAGCTGATTTTATAAATAAAAAAATTATATGCTATATAGTTAAAAAATTTTACATATATTAAAATAATGATAAATAAAACGAAATAAAAAAAGATCAATTAAGAATCAAAAGTAAGCCTGGAGAAAAAAATACCTGAAATATTCTACTAACAGTGAAAAAAAGCTTATGACGCATTTGTCATTGTATGGTGTCTCAACCTCAGCGATAATATTCCTATGCTAATTTTCACCAAGGAGACTTAAGCACCAGATGTTTGTCTAAGGGAAGTTCCTTACTGCATAGGCGATTAATTAAAAAAACACCGAGCAGCAAGGACATTCTCTTGAATTTTTTTTTCTTTCTGTCATCTTCTTCAGCAGTTTAAAAAAATCTTTATTGGCTGTTCATGTTCAATCAATACATCTTCTTTAGTTTCAAAGATAATTCCAAAATATATTCTGCAATCTGTTAAAAAAAGAAATATAATATACAGAAAATTTGAAAATTTCACTTCAATACATCAATAACGTAAACATGCAGTTTCATGATATATTAATTTCAAAGGATTTTTTGAATAGTTAAAAAAAAAATTACAATTTTTATGTTATGTTTTTCTAGAAAAGTAAAGAAGTCCTAAAAGTTTTGCAAGCTTACAGGCATACCTACAGATTTAGAAATACTGTAGCATGGGCAAATTTTTTGTACAATAGACGCATAGAAAAATTAGGTGTAGGTATCTCACATATAAAAAACAAAAAAAAAAACTATGATGTATTTGATTGATATTAAGAGAGTACTAGTCTACAGCTTTAAAGTATGGTTTAGGGGGATCACTATTTTGAATTGTTGTTTTAATTTTCTCACTAAATAAAGATCTATTTCCTCAAAAAAAAGTGTCAAGTTGAATTTTACTGCCTGAGTATGTTTTAAATCATAATCATTAGTTTCAATAAGTCACATGCACAACTCTGTGTTATTTTTATGAATTCTAGCTTTGTGATTTACAAGAAAGTAAACAAATACCTATATTCAATAAAAATTCCATTCTTGCTACATAAATAAACTGTAGAATAGTTAACATACATTGAAATGTAGATATTTGTAGGGGACACAATTATAGAAGATATCATGTACTTTAAGTAATTTCTCTCCGTAAAACCACTTGTAGATAGGTACAAGCTTCATATAAAATAAATAAATAAAAAAATACAAAATAAACCAATTCAAACTTATATAATTTTCAAATCAGATACTAATATTTTAAGTGTTTCCACAACAATATTACTGGTGCTAGGAAGCTAGAATCTTAATTAAAATTTCTGTTTAAAAATGTTTCTAAAAAATAATATGGTATATTGTAATTTACAAAATAATTGTAGATTTTTTTTAATTAATAAAAGTTACACATGTAATCACAAAATTAGAAGTTTATGAAGCATTTATTTTTCATAAAATGTTTAAAAAAGCACTGAAAACAACCTCATCCATTGTTTTAAAAATCTGATATAATTTTAAAGTATAAAAACAAAACGAAAGAAATTTGTAATATTTAAAATAAAAAGATGAATAAACGCCATATATATATTTACAAATTGATTTTTATGAACAGCTAAGCAACGTTTATTCTTTTTATTTTTACTGGCTATTTGCAAATAATTTTGAATCATCAAATATAAATTATTAATTCACGGTATAAAAAGTAAACAAACACATACTGCTATATCGTAGAAGGAATTAAACACTTTCACGGTCGCCAAAAAAACGCGATAAACCTTCATTTATGGCACCCATTCTGCCAAAAAGACGAAAATAAATATTTATTTAAACAATATTGCGTAAAAAAAATGTTATAGACTCACTTTTTAAAGATTTCATAGTTTTAAAGAAAAACATAAAAAAAAACATTGAAGATGCAAAATGATTCCAAATTCGTTTGAAGAAAAGAAAGAAATGGAACGTTTACCAATGATTTCTAATGAACCGGAAGTAGTACCTGTGGTTCCGGTTAGGCGGGTTTTTGTTTATGTTGACACTGAGAATTCGGTCTATAGACATGAAATCCCTATTCAAATGCATGGGATATCATGGCAGCCATCTGAAGTAACTTGAAACACCTCAACCGCGAGGTGAGTACGGCAACTGTGAATTATTTACCATTAAGTGCTATGGCCAGATAGAGCTTAAAGAAATTTTTTTTTATCAAAAAACCCGAAGTTTACGCCATATTTTTTTGTGCCATACTGATTTTTATATCTAATTTTACGTTATAAATGTTAAATTTTCAGAAATACAGTTAAACAAAGCGATTTATTAATAATTTTATAGAGGTATGTTTGAAACATAGTATCTAATTTTAACATGCCTTATAAATCGAAAAAAAGGCGAAATTTGTATTGAAACAGAATTGTTAAAGAATATACGATCTCTAGAGATGTAATATTCATAATTATTGCATAGAAAGCGTTTGATTCAAACAATGTATAAAGTAATTTATTTGCTACAGTTAGCTTATCTTATTTGAAGCATTAAATTTAATGCTGATTTATTTTATTACCGCTGTAGAATTTATTTGTGTGCGATTTATTAAGTTGTTAATATGTCAGATTTATTTGTAATTAAATTTAAATAAAAGCTATTTTGAGATTATTTTGAAATTTTGTTCATTTTACAATTGTTGTTTATTTACTTTTATTGCATTCATTGAGAAAAGAGATGAGAAAAAACATTTTGTTGAGTACCCATGAGTGAGGGGGGGGGGGGGAGTCATGGGATTTCAAATTTAATTCACGCAATTTTTTATTTCTGTAATCATATTGAATAAAAAAACATAAAATTTCTCTTAATGAATTTTTAAATAAGAAAATGATTGTAAATACCATTTAAAATAACAGTATCAGGAAAGAATAAATTGCATTAAAATGACTTATTTTCCCTGTCCTCAACTTTCCTGATCCAAAAAAATAATTGTTAGATTCTTTTTATTTACATTCATGTTTAACATTATTATTATGGATATCCAATAGTGGCTTAGCCAGGCCATCACCTCCCTTTCATGAAGAAAAAATATATTGTTCTGAATCTTCATTTAAAAGAGAAAAATAAGGATAAATGCTAATTTTTGTTTTTATAGTATGTCTTTTATACTGATACCTAAATTCTTTTGCGTGCTAGTTTTTGAGAAAACACTCTTAGCTTGGTTTATTTCATGTTCATATTCTCTTTTAAAGAAAAAAAATCATAAACTTCCTTTTTTTTTTTTTTTTTTTTAAATCCTGCCTCTCACTAGGTTCTGCTCTGTGAGAATTGATGTTGAATTATCAAATTTACTGGCGTTTAATGTATGCTTTTAAAAATTATTATTTGTAGCACAAATTGAGAAAAAAGTTGTCTTTTTCATAATATGTGATATATTGTTTAACAGTGAAAGATCCAAGAATTTCAAAGAAGAAAAGCTCATTCTACATTTATTTTTATTTGTATATATTTTCCTTCTTATTAAAAAAACATTTACATTTTCATAATACATATTTTTCTCCCACTTGATATTTTGTATGATTTCATACAGTTATTAAAAATATTGCTACACGCACTTGATTTACCTTTCGACCCAAAAACTGTCGCTAATCTGCAACATTAAATCCAATAATGAATTATCATAAATGTCAAATTTACTTGCCATTAAAATGTTAAACGTGTTTGTAACGTCATCAGGTCTTTTTAATTCAATATTTTATTTGTATTTTTTATTAATGTTTTACAAATTTATTTGTTTGTCCATTATTTAAAATTACTTCCAAGTGGGTTTTTTTTTTTTTTTGGCTTTCAAGTCTATATTTATTGTTTACATACATTTTATATTAATATACATCTATGTTTTTTAACTAAGACACACTGAATAGTGATTTTGGCTGAATGTTTGGAAAACAGGTGAATCGAATATTCGGCTAGCTGAATAGTAACTGTTATGCCAAATACCATATATTCGTCCAGCCGAATAGTAAGTATTTAGTTGAATACTGAATATTTGGCTGCTGAATACTTTTTATATTTCAAAGTTTAAAGCTATTAAAATGTTACTTTTTAAAACAATCATACATAATATTTCATAATAGAGATTTATATTTTAATAAACAAGAACTTTTTATAAGTAAACTTAATACTGAAAAAAACTGCCTTAAGTTATTTAAGAAAGAATTATGAGACTCTTTTAATTAATAAAATTATAAATTTCATTTTCTTCACTACAAATTAAAACAAGCATTTTAAAGTAAAAGAGAAATATTAAAAAAATGAGGGAGAAAAAATCCGGTCTCATAATTATTTTTTTTTTAAATAACTCAAGGTACATTTTTTTTTTTCAATATAAAGTTTACTTATAAAAAGCTCTTGTTTATCAAAATGAAAGTTTCTTTTATTACTGTTTGCCCTAAAGAAACAGTAAAATCAAATGACGGCAATTCAATAAAAATAACTTTTCTACTTCTTTCGATTTAGCATAGAAGTTTTTAAAAGCATCCTACATTAATATCTGGATCTGGAATAAACGATCATTCTCAGAGATTATAAACATTCAGGATCTTAAAATCTGGCAAGAAACTTTCAGTGGCGAAAATATGGTCAAGACAAACAGTTTTTAATGAGAAAATCTCAATCTATTCCATTCATATTACAATATATTCAATCAAATATATACACAGTGCGAAATAGGCCAAAACTGAATAATTATTCACAACTTTATCAATAATGAGGATATTTTAGCAACATTTGTTTTATATTAATTTTGTTTATATTAAATATGATATTCAAAATGGCCGAATTTTGATCAGTAACACATTACAAATAGCATCAACTGAAATTTAATAAAGTAATGTCTAGCTCATAGTTTTTTTCCTATGAATGATGTCATTTTCCAGCTCTTCTCGTCATATCATATTTCACTGAAATCAAATCATGTCAGTTGAAAATATAGTTATGATATCTTCATTATTGTTAAAGTAACAAAAATATAGTTTCACCTCAAATAAGATGAGATATAAATTTACTTGTAACTCAATAAGTTGAACACGAATATTTTTTTTTGAACAAAAAAATTGTCTGCCTTGATATCTTTTATCAACCCCAAAAGTTTTTCTACTTTTTTAAACATTGTTATTTGGGAAAAAGCCAGTGGCGCAGCCAAAATTCAGTTCTAGGGGGTGGGGTTGAGTTTCTGTTAAAGATGATTGCTGGTTAATGGAATCACTGATTAGAATATTCACTGTATAATATTTAAACTCAAGGAGTATCTGTATGGCAGGAAATCATCATTTTTTTAGCACAATATGGCTCAGAAAAGTGATTTAGTTCAAATAACCAATTTTCACTTAACTAATCCATGTCATAGACACTTTCATAATTTTAATTAGAATTTTTACCACGTAATTAAATGAAATCTGATTCAATAAAGCAGCGGATTCGAAATGTGCCAAAACATTTAAATATTATGTTTGGTTTTGATTCATATAAGTGACAATTATAGCGAACATTCTCAGCTCTGTGAGGGGTTTTAACCGCAAAATCACCCCCATGGCTGAACACTAGAAAAAACAACAGATTATTTATTAAACTAAACAAAATTTAGAAGCTTGCATTTGAAAATCATTTATTCCCATGAGAATTCTAATTAATCATCATTTTAATCCTTCTCATGGTTAATTTTCTTAATTTATGCATTACAAACAGCAAATAAATAATGTAAAAACATTCTGTTTTATTTAAATATGATTTTATTTCAGATTTTTTAAAATATACAGTAGACGCCTCCAAATCCGCACAGCTTGGGACCAGAGGTTGTGCGGATTTCTGGTCATTGCTTTGTTCATATTTTTTAAAAAAATAATTTGAATGTAATTCATTATAAAATCAAAAGTATAATGAATGCTTACAATATACTAAAATATTAAAATAAGTAATAAACTAAATTAATACAAATTTAAATAATTTTTTAAATGATTAAAATACCAGAGCTGCCAACTTCTATGCCTTTTTAAATGAGAAAAATGCGTTTCTAACCAGAAAATTTATTAAATAATATACGTTCTGTATTTATTTCAAGATTTGTAGTATTGCATACTCTTTTAACTTGTTAAATGAAATTTCTGGTTCGAATGGGTTTGTTTGGTTGTAAAAAGGCATAGAAGTTGGCAGCCATGAAATACTAAAAGCAAAGGTCAAGTTAATAATCAATAATGTACAATTAAATATTCATTTTAAAGATTAAATGTGTTTTTCCTAAATTATTCAATGAAACTTGCCTCATAAAGGTACATTACTAATTCACATCAGGATCATTAAATAAAGAAGCTTTATTTCAGGTTAGTTAGATTTAACTAAAAAAGCTTGATTAATACATAAATATATTTGGTAAGATTGTGATTATCAATGATATCAGGAATATCTTGATTTTTTTCAGAAATAAATTATTTTTTCTTCATGAAGAAACATGAATTTAATAACATTAACTAAAATTACAAATTAAAAAATGTATTTAATATATATAAAACTAAAGTCAAATTTTGCACTTACATCTGAACTGAATATTTCATTGTTTACATCCGTAAATTATGTGCAGATTTTAGAGATTTGCAGATTTGAGGGAGTCTACTGTATTTATAAATTGACAGTTAATAGTAGAAATTGTGAATAGTTTTTAAAAATGTTTTTTAAGAGGTTTTGTCTGATTACTTAAAAAATCTCTGATATACTGAATACTTTGATATTCGACCAAACCGAATATTCTGCAGGCCATATAGTTTCATATTTGTCTTAACCGAACAGTTTGACATTTGATAATATGGCCAAATAACGAATATTCGGTAAGAGGTACCTAGACTAAATAAAAAGATTGTGGTTTAAAGAAAATGTTTTTTAAAATATAGTATGGTTAAAAAAAAAAAAAAAAAAAAAAAAAAAAAAAAAAAAAACATTTGGTTTAAACACTAAAAAACAGTGTGGCATGCTGTTTTTTATGTAGTTTTTTTCTTTATTTGCAGGGTTGGGTTTTTGACGTCAAAAAGGGGTTTTTGACATGACAAAGGTTTAAACCGGATTAAACCGTCAAAAACCTGTCAAAAACCCATAGAGTCACAATCTCCTGCCGTGCACTAGAGTTTGTTGTTAGATTTTAAAACTAGCAACAGTTGCCATACATTACGTTGAAATTTAATTATATCATGGGTAATTAGCAGGTCTTTAAATATTTTTAATTAATAAAAATTAAGGTAAAAATATTAGATTTCAAATCTCAGAAATTTATCTCGAAATGGACATGCAGAAATATTTGCACAAAAATTATGTTTAAATATCTAGTTATTTTATTCTTATTATTTTAATATTTTTAAAAAAATCTAAAGTTATTTAGTATGCATTTTGACACAGCTAATGTTTATAAGAATTAATGAATTAAGTGTTGTAAATGTAGGATTTTCAAAAGTGTGGAACTTGATACACATGTTTAATAATTTCTTTATGCTATATATATATAATTTCCAGTAGGTTAATTTGAATTTAAATATAATGCATATTATTTATTATATGTATGATTATTACACATCATTATAAACTATTTTTATCTCTTTATATCATTTTAATCTCTATTTTATCTTTCTCCTCCCCCCGCCACTCCACCCCACAGCACAGCACATACACTAATAGTATTAAAAATACAAATAATGTTTTATTTTGATAAGTAAGTAAGACAATAAGTAATTATTCAACAACTGAATACTTAAGATATTTAACAAAATCTTATAGTATTCAGTACGAAAGAAAAAGAAAGAAATTCACTAGTATTTGTATAAGCTAAATTTTCAGCATAGTAAATAAATAGGCAAAATGTTGAAATAGATACTCAGATATTTGTAGAAAAGAGTTGATTTTTTAATTATCTTTATGTTGGTTATAAATTCTAAAAATGACTGACGATTTCAAATTCATAATTACTGATTTTTCTGAAAAACCAAATAACAATTGTAAAAGTCAAAACAAAATATATATATATATTAGACTGATCTATAAAATACTTCTAAAACTAGGGATGCACCGAATAGTGATTTTGGCCGAATACCGAATGCTGAATATTCGGCTAGCCAAATAGTAATTATTGGGCTGAATACCGAATATTCGGCCAGCCGAATAGTTAAGTATTCGGCCGAATACCGAATATTCGGCTTTCCAAATACTTTTTATCTTTCAAAATTTAAAGGTATTAAAATGTTACTTTTCAAAACAGTTTTATATAATATTTAATAAAAGAAACTTACATTTTGATAAACAAGAGCTTTTTATAAGAGCATTTAGTATTGAAAAAAATCTGCCTTGAGTTATTTAAAAAGCACAATTATGAAACTTTAATTAATAAAATTTTCTATGAATCAAAACAAACATTTTAAAATCAAGTAATGAAAAAAAGGCCATAGAAAAATTTTACAGTCTGATAATTGTCCTTTTTAAATAACTCAAGGCAGATTTTGTTCAATATAAAGTACAAATACTTTCAACTTAATTCTGAATAAAGATATGTTTGGCTCATAGTTCTTTTCTTATGAATGGTGGTATTTTCCACCCTTCCCATCATATCATATTTTACAGAAATCAAAGCATGTGAGTTGAAAATATGTTATCTTATTTATTGTTAATGTAATAAACGAACACACAAGTTTTGACCTTGAGTGAGATGATATACAATGTACTTATGACTCAATAAGTTGATTATGGTTTCATGAACAAAAATTGTCTGCCTTGATAGCTATTACTAATCTCAAAAGTTTTTTTTTTTCTTTTAAAGGACTTTTATTTGGGGAAAAGCAAGAAACAGATTATTTACTAAACAAAATTTAGAAACTTGTACCAGCACATAATTTATTCCTAAGGAGAATCCTAATAAATCACCATTTTAATCCTTCTCATGGTTAATTTTCTTAAGTTATACTTTACAAACAGCAAATAAATAATGTAAAAACATTCTATTTTATTTAAAAATGATTTTGTTTCTAATTATTTTAAATATAAATTAAAAAATTGACAGTTAAAAGTAGAAATAGTGAAATTTTTTTAAAAGGTTTTATTAAGTATTGGATTCGGCCGAATAGTTTCATATTCGGCCAAGCCGAATATTCGGCTCAACCGAATAGGCCGAATACCGAATAGATACCGAATATTCGGTGCATCCCTAGCTAAAACACAAAATATTATGTAATTTTTTTATTATTATTATTATTATCTAATTCAATACATAATTTTAAAAAATAAAACCTACTTTAAACACTTCCAATTAATTTGATTACATAATCGAAATCAATCCAAAAGAAAATTGTCAAAGTAGAAATTTAGTTCAATAATACAGTTCATTGGGTGAAATGCAGTTTATTCTCCTTCGCCAAGGCGACTTTTTTTTTTTTAGCGATAAATGTTTCAATATGGCAACCCTGCATTTTCATTTAATCTGGAGCAAAACAGCATACTCCGGGAGACAAGACGCAAAAACGTGCCAATTTGGCGATTTTTGAAAATCGCGCCAAGAAGGAGAGTAAACTGCATTCGCACCCAGTTCATTTATTCACGTAGCACACTGTAGCATTTAACCAGTCTTGAACATCTTTCTGTTCCTAATCGATTACGGAACATGTCTAATCTTTAATATTATTTTAAACTTTACACTAAATTTGGTTATAAATAAATTTCTTCATAATATAATATCCTTGCATATTTTGAATAACATATTAAAATTTAATAAATATTACAAAAGTTAAGTTTCCCAAAATCTAAGGTTTTGTTTATTATTCAAAATATGTTTCTTCAAAAGTTTAAATTTATTTTTTCTACAACATATCTAAATACATTTTCTTTATTAAAAGCAAATAAATTTTACTTATTAAATATAAATATAGGGTGATATATGTATATATGTAAATAAATATTTTTATTTACATATAAATATAGGTTTTTGACAGTTTTAGCCATTTTTGACAAGGAGGTTTTTGACATGACGGTTTAAACCATGGTTAAAACCGTCAAAAACTGTCGCGTGTCAAAAACTTGCCAACCCTGTTTATTTGTGATGTTTCATTTACTTTACACATTATTGAAAAATGCAAAATCTATGTTATGCAGAAGCTACAAGTAAAGCTTTAGATAAATGATGAATTAATAAATTCGTAAAGTGAGAGATAATTTTAATCAATCCAACTTTTCTTATAAGCCATAAAGCTACATAGCAGGATAAATATTTTTTTGAAAATTAGCTGGGGAAGAAAAAACAAGTACTTAGTTTCCTTTCATCTTTTTCTAAGGATTTTAGTTTTTAAAAAAATCACCCAAATGACAGATTTGAGCAAAAATTAATTTTTATTTCTTAAATTACTTGATTAATTATGAATAGAAGGTGGTAGCACAAAAAGACAATCACCTCATCAAGTTCATGGCTGAAATTCCAGAATTAGTTAAAACTTGATTTGAATGGAAAGTTCAGTATCAGTCTCTGATGACTAATGTGGCACTTAATGTGTTAAATACTCTATTGCAACTATACCCAATCTTTTCTCAGGTCAAGTTCTCAGTATAAACATAAACAAAAGTGCTCCAACTGGAAGATATCAGCCGAGCTTCTGATTCAATGGAGGGCATTTGGATTTCTTCGTCATTATTAACAAATTTGAATCATTTTACATTATTTTTTTAATATATTTTTATGAATATTTCAAAATTTAAAGAAAGCGTGACAAGTATATGATTTTCAATGAAATTTTGTTTAAATAAATGTATGTTTAAGTTGTTTTCCACTGCATGAGTGCCTTAAATGGCAGTTTATTGCTTTTTTTGACGATCATGAAAATGCTACATTAGCAATGTTTTTGATTTGAAATTACGAAGGATAATGTAACATAAACAGAAACGTTACTTATCTTATATATACTATAAATGTGAAAGTGTGTCCGAAAATTGGAATGAATTTGGCATCAAAACAAATAGATTAAAGTCTTTGAATCTTTTCATACAGATAAGTTAAAGCCCGGAAATGAACATAGGCTAATCTTTGATTTATTCAAATATTTTCCTTGATAATTCAAAATTTCATTATTTTTCATACAGAATCAATAGGCATTTTTTAATTAAAATTTAACCATTTTCCTTTCCTGTTGCCAATAAAATAGAAACCTAAAATAATTTCTCAGCGGCAATAAATTTTAAATTGAGCAATTTCCATGCAAAAAAATGAAAAAAGAAATAAAAGAAAAGGAAATAAATATGACGTCATATTTGAAATAGAAATAAGAATATTTTCTGTTATATAATAAACATGGATATTTCATTAACAAGAATTTTTCTGTCTCAAATGGCGACATAATTTGAAGTAAAAAAAATGAAAAATAATATTTTCAATGAAATGGAAAAATGTAACGCTTGGAAAAATGTAACGTCATAGTTGAAATAAAACGGGTACTTTATAATAGTCGTTAAAAATACAAGAGGCATGATTATCAGTAGCTAATCGAAATGTAGTTACAAGTTTCTTACTGCATCTTTATATACATCTCTAAGGGGGCTCAGGGGTTGAAAACTTTTCAAAGAATCGATTTTTTTTATGATCTAGCCGCGTCCATATTATTTCAACTTTAAGTCGTGTTTTCTCAAAACTTTATTTTTGACGACTAACACCAAGATTAAAAAAATATTTAATGAAATGGCTTAATTTTTTTTTTTTTTTTTTTTTTTTTTTTGCATGCATATAACATCATAATCTAGATTATGAATTAAGGATATAACTATCACTTAATAAAAACAGTATTAAAAAATCTCTCAAAGTTGAAAATTTTAAAAAATACAACATTTTTTCCATTAAAAATACTCAAAATATTAAACTATCTAAAATATATTAATTCATAATCTAGATAATGTTATATGCATGCAAAAAAAAAAAAAAAAAAAAATTAAGCCATTCCATCAAATAGTTTTATTTATTTTTTTTTTTTTATCTTGGTGTTAGTCGTCAAAAACAAAGTTTTGAGAAAACGCGATTTAAAGTTGAAATTATATGGATGTGGCTATGAAAGTGTTGATACATAAATGCTTATAACTCTGTTAAAAATGCAAATATTTTTATGCGGTTTTTTGCATTGAGTTAAGAATTAAATGATTAATCAAATTAGATCATTAAAAAAAATCTATTTTTTGAAAAGTTTTCAATTCCTGAGCCCCCTGAAGTCCTTTTATTCCATAAAACTATGGTTTAAATTTTTAATTGGCCATAATGATGTTTTAAGATATGTTTATAATTCAAAGTTTTGTGAAATTATTTTGAAAAAGCAGAGTTTTTCACATCAGTAAAATTAACTAGATCCTAAAGTTTGTAAGGCTATTTTCACAGTCTAGTAACTATTGGTTCTGACAGATGTATATGCCACCACAATTTTTCAGGAGCAAGGGTAAGTGAAATTTTAAAATGGAGGGCCAAAATCACAGTCCGATGAAATCCAAACACCTCATCGGTCATTGAGTCGCGTCCTTTTCAGAGAACAATCTCTTAACGGTAGGCGAAATGTCGACTTACTCCCTTTTTTCGAAAAAAAAAAAAAAAATCGTAGCGTCAACTTTGATGTAAATCTTATCTGTTTGCATTTATAATCTATTTTTCACTCTCATTTTATATAATATCATCAAAATATCTTAATTGAGTTAATTTCGATGGTCTATCGTAAATAAATACAGACGGTAACAATTGCTTTACCCCTTACTCTTTTTCAAATGGAGAAACATTCGTGATTTTCACCTATACCACCCGACCAATGAGGTCGCTGGATCACACCTGACTGGGATTTTGGCCCTCCATTTTAGAATTTCGCCAAGGGTAAGACTTCTTGTTGATCCAGTTTTTTAGCTCACAGGCTATCAAAGCCTAAGAGCTTACGTGACCAAACATTCTATACGTGCGTAATGTGGTAACTCAAGATAAAAATATCAGATAAACTTGAAATTTTGGATATATGTATATTTTGATAAGGCACTTCCCTGATTAGTTTATGTTCACTCAATATGTATCAGAAAGGGAACGGGGCTAATGCCCCTCCACTTAATTTATATAAATGGGTTTTTCATACAGAATTATCAGTTTTCGTTCAAAAGTTAGATATAAGATCATTCCAATGAGACACCTCCATGGTTATTAGGTGTTCATTGGATTAGAACAAAGAGGGAGAATGGGGGGGGGGCACATGCCCCTCCCCTTAATTGATATAAATGGGTTTTTCTTGCAGAATTATCAGTTTTTATTCAAAATTTAGATATAGGATCATTCTGATGAGGTGCCTCTGATTAATATTAAGTGTTCATTGGATATGTATAACGAGGAGGGAGTCTAATGCCTCTCTCCTTAATAGATATAAATGGGTTTTTCATGCAGATTTATCAGATTTTGTTGAAAATTTAGATATAGCATCATTCTGATGAGGCACCTCCATGACAAGTATTGAGTGTTCCTTGGATAAGTATAAAGAATGGGGGGGGGGGGGGGCTAATGCCACTCCGCTTGATTTATATAAATGATTTTTTTTTTACAGAATTTATCAGATTTCATTGAAATTTTGTACATAGCATCATTCTGATGAGGACAAATCCATGATTTATTTTGAGAGTTCATTGGCAAGTCTAACAAGGAAAAAATGGGAGGTAACTGTCCTTAATTTAGGTTAATGCGTTTTTCACACAGAATTTATTGATTGGCTTCAAATTTTGGATGTAGGTTCATTCTGATAAGGTACTTCCCAGATTTGTTTTGGGAATTCATTGGATAAGTATAAATGGGAAATCAGTGGGATTACCCCTCTAAATTTAGAGTTTTTTTTTTTTTTTTTTTTTTCTTTTGCAGAAAAGTTTCCAAGCATTATTAATACATTCAATTGATGCTGGTTTTATTTGAGTTTCATATTTGCCTCATGTTGGTGGCTCGTTGAAAATATTCCATCATGTGCTGCATTTGTAGCTTAACTTATAGCGAGAACACAGGGTAAGGAATTTCTTGCATTTTTTTAAAAATCTCCTTACTCTGAGTGAGAAATTCTAGGCTGAGTATCGTTCCATGTAGTTTAGTCAGTAGAATGTCAGTTGCTATGCTGACCTGGTTCAAGAAATTGCATGGGGATTTTTTCAATTGGTTGGCATTTGTGCCACCTAAAATAATTTTTTTTTTCTACATACGTATACATGAAATTTAGATAAAATCGTCTTACAGTGAGAAAATCCAAATGTAAAACTAACAAAAAGGTTAAAGAACTTTAATCTACAATCAAAATAGAAAATGTAAATACAATACAAACGCTGTTAGAATTCAACATTAGTTCTATGCAAATAAGAAACTTTTTAAAAAAATGCTCACATAGGTTTAACAATTACGTTCTAGTTTCTTCATGTGATGACTACTGTAGTCTCACACTCGTACACTAATGTTAAACATACAGAAGCCTTTTTTTTTTTTTTTTTTCAGAATTCTTGCTTAAATTATGTTTATATATATACATATATGATACTTGAGGTTGATGTCTAACTTGGATTTTGGATTTTTTAAACTTTGGTTGTATTGCTTTAATATGAGCATATTTTAGATTTCAGAATCATTTCGAAACTATCTTCCAAAAATGAAAGCATCTGGATATAAAAGAGAAAAATGTTTCCAAACTCAAAAAAGTATAAATACAGAACATTAAATATCGATCACAAGCACCTCATGAATATATATATATATATTTGTGAAGAACGCTTTCATATTTTTACCACAAAGTGACTAATGTAGTAACTTAATTCTGCAATTTTAAATGCTTCAGTTGTAATAAAACTTGCCATAAAATCTTTGAAAAGGAAATTTGTCTGTAATAGAACTCAGTCTTGAATGAAAAAATTCTATATTTTTGTCAGAGAAAATATCAGCAATTATACCTGCTACTGCTAAGATGGAAACCTGTATAAAGCTGAATATTTTAAATTTCTTTTTTTTATTCCATTTTCAAGATTTTAAGAATCAATATTTAGAAAAGTATTTTAAATTTCAAAATAGTTCGCTATTAGAAACTTAGTAAATTGTTCTTTGTAAAGGAGAGGAGGGAGGGGCAAAACTATGTTCGCCTTAGGTGCAAATTATCACTGTTTAAAAAACTTTATATCAACTGACATTTTAAAGAAATAGTTATTTAAAAAGTAACAAATTATTTTGATATTTTCACTCAACTTCAATTCATAGACTCCAAAAATCAAAAATTGCACAAAATAGCATGTATCTTCAACTCTATATGTTTTTGCGAATTCTTTCATTTAAAAGTCTAAATTTAGACCAAATGGAATTAAAAATATAAAATCATTCTAATGTGGGGTTCATACATCACAGATCTGGGTTATGCTGCATGGGTCAGCTAGTTATTTTATATCTTAACCATTTTGTTATTAAAAATAAAGAAATAATTAAAAACAATTCTTGCACTATTGGTTTACATGATAAACAAGTAAATATTTGAAATGAAAATGACATTTATAATAAAAATATATTCACATGAAAACAGCAAATTTTTAATAAATTTTTTTTATTTGAAAGTACAAATTACAGAAACAAAATTTCTTTGTTATAAATATTATTACAGAACAAATTTATTATTGAATACTATAATGATTACTACACATTAAATAAAACAATCTGTATTACAATGGCATATGATGATGACAGTATGCTTTGCAGAAAATTTTATTGATCTGCAGAAACAGGTATTTAAATTTTAATCTGAAAGAAATATCTGTAAAAATAAACTATGTAAATTATGAACTATTAAGGCAGTATTTTGTAAAGAAGCAGGATAATCAATGTTCAGTTGGTATGATCAAGAAGTACTAACATCAAGTCTGAAAAGAATGTTTCTTGATATACCTATTTAAAAAAAAAAAAAAAATCATTCCATTAATAGAATTAAACTGTACATAAATTAAAAAATCAAAATATATTAAAATTTATACATAAATATTTAGCGAGACAAAAAGAAAAATGTCTCATTCAAACTGAAAGAATACATTAGATTTGAAGATATCAGAAATACAATAACTTACACTCATGTTCTATTAAAAAGAAAATCTTTATTGCTTATGCATCAAAATTTCTGAAAGCTTTGTAATGTATTTAGAGTACTGTATTTACTATTTAGAAATAAGATAAACTTATTGTGTGGGCAGAATATAGGCAAGCAGAATAGCTTTCAGGAAAGTCAAAACTGATATTACAGTCTAACTTGTCTATGTTGAAAATCTGCATATGTTGAATTTTTCCAAACCTGCTTATCTTGAATTTTTGGAATAAATACTACAGTGAAACTCGTTTAAGATACGAATCAAGGGACCGAGAGCATTTCGTATCTTAAGCGGGATCGTATCTTATCCGGATTTCATAGATTCTCGAATAATAATGCATATTAAAGACAGTGCACATTGTTATTAACGTAATTTTAGCCATTTATAACTCTTATTTTACCCATTACTAACACTTTTTAGACATTCTAGAAAATTTGAATTTAAGATATTGATTGAAATAAAGAATAATTTTATTTTTCTCCAAAATTTTATTGAATATCTGTTTGTACAGTAAAAAAATTAAAATGCCTTTATACAGTATTCTCTGCCAAATTAAAAAACAGACAATAAGATGAAAATTTTGTTAATCTTTAGAAAAAATAACTAAAATACATTACATACTTAAAGGCGAAGAATAATAAATTGTCATAATAATTTTTTGAAAGACAAACTAAATGTATGCAAGGAACAATAATCATTAGATACATTATAAAAATCATGATGTAGTTTTAGTTTCTTGAGAAAAAGTTATCTTGATTTGGTGCAACGTTAGGCGAGAATTTATTAGGAAGTTTTCTCCCTTGTTGATGTGGTAGAAAATTTTTCAACGAAGAGACCAGCATCCATCGAAGAGGCATACAGTTGCAGTAAGCTAAACGATCTCATTACAGTTGGGAATGATGGTATGGTTGGTACATCTGTTTCTTCATTTACGTCGTCTTCTAACTCTTTCTGAAGACCTAGGTTAATTGGAACTTTTGACGTTCGTGATTATATCTGCAATAGAGCGAACTTCACTTGTCACAACGTGATCGTTAATTTTGCCAAAAAGTCCATATCTTTGTATTCTTCTTGCTACTGCTCTTACTCTGTGATGTTAATATTTTGTAAAGTGCCCCAAAAAAGTAAGTGACAAAAAGAAACTCATAAAAAAGCACTCCCGAGGACGATTTATAGTAATAAAAATAATATAATAATAAAAAATAGCTAGATAAGCGATACAAAAAATAAAAAGCATAAAAGTATAGATGGATTTCACTAACAACTTTCTCATTCAATCAGGAGAGGGAGCAACCAATGAAATTTCAGATCCATCCACTTCCCAAGTGTAATGGTAAAACAAATAAAAGAGGTTGTTGTTTTTGTATTTTGTTGTAAAAGGAGTCTATCAGAATTCCGCGTGCAAAAGCAGTGGAAAAGAACATATTTTAGAGAGAAAAAAAGTTAAAAGAAAGTATCTTATGAAAAATAATTGAGATTTTACATATTCTGTCCTAAAAACACGCGATATACTGATTTCATAAGCACCATTTCGTATATTAAGCGGGTTTTTTGACATCAAGGGACCAATTTTCTTCGTATATTAAGCGGGATCGTATCTTATGCGTATGCATATTAAGCGGGTAATTTTACATGGGTTTAAGAGCCCACAATAATCACAGGAAAAGTACACAAAAAGACCCGGATGACCATGTAAAGTCTATGGGAGCGTTCTTTTCTAATATCTCGTTCAAATTTTAATATTTTGACCTGATTTTTTTTGCATAAAATAGTTCAGGATGATCCACAACCGGGCTAGTTTTTACTTTTTCGATTTTGGTTACATATTTATGTTATGATAGTTTCAGTTTCAGAACCGGTTTTGAAAATTAAAGTAATTTTTTAAAAAAAATCTAAAACCAAAATCAAAAAAGTAAAAACTAGCCCGGTTGTGGATCATCCTGAACTATTTTATGCAAAAAAAATCATGTAAAAATATTAAAATTTGAACGAGATATTAGAAAAGAACGCTCCCATAGACTTTACATGGTCATCCGGGTCTTTTTGTGTACTTTTCCTGTGACTATTGTGGGCTCTTAATAGGCAGTTTTCAAGGGACCGAAGATAATTCGTATATTAAGCGGGATCATATTTTAAGCAGGCGTATCTTAAACGAGTTTCACTGTACTTTTCAATTCAAGATCTGATCTTTTTTATTTTAAAAAAATAATCCCATTACAGCCACAATAAATGTTTGTAACTCACTAGTTCTCATTTCCGGGCATTTTTAGGAGACATATGCCCCTCTCAGCATGGTAGGTGTTGCTGAGAGATTGTGCAGGAACTAAATGTTAAACCAACGACAGTGTTCTCTTCAAAATTCTTATTTGCATTTCGGTACTTTAAGCTTTTTTTTTTTTTCGGCATTTGTTACTTGAGGCTGATGTAACCAAAATTCTTCCCCCCCTCCCCTTCAGATTTTTTCCATTTGAAGGCTTTTTTAATTTTGGAACAAGTTCTGAAACAAAATTTTCTTCTGAAAAACCATCTTAAAACAAAATAGTACAACAATATCCAATTCGACATTGATCTCAAATAACCTATGCAAAACGGATAAAAATAAATAAAAATATACAAATGCAAATGAGAAATTTGTAAAAAGAAAACTGTCATTGATTTAATATTATTTTGAAACCATTTTTGTGTAAGAGTTAAAGTACTCTAAGTTTATTATACAGTGTTATGAAACAGAATTCCTTTAAGAAGGGAAATAAATTTAAATAATAACATTTACTTTACAAGTTTTCAAAAAAAAAAAAAAAAAAGGAAATTATTTCTGTTTATCATTTATTTAAATAGATTCATAAATTTAGAGTATAATTTAAAAACACCTGTGCTACAAAGATAATATTCCAACAATAACATTATTTTTGTGTAAACAAATTATTACAAAAAAAAAATAAATAAATAAATAAATAAATGCTTTTAACTGTAGGATTAAGAGGCTACTTCATTCAAATAAAAAGACACTTTGCTAATATTAATCCTGTGGAAGAAATCATAAATATTCCACACTATATCTTTTTTCATAACTCAATCCACCCTCTTAAAAGTGAACTTGTATCTCCAGTGATAATTATAGCATGTCATACAATTTAAATTAATATTTTGATATTAACCTTTCGCCGGGCACACAAATTTTCATCACATGAACCGGCGTGTATTGCAAATTGTACAACAGGTGAAAAAGAATAAATCATTGCTGCTTTATTTTAATTTTACAAATAATTTAACTTACAAATATCATAAGTTATCTCTGATCACAATTTATGAAAATATTCCACAAAACTTATTTTAATATAAATATTAAAGCAGACGTTTAGATATATAAAAAGTTTCTTACCACTACAATCACAAAAAATAAAAACTAATAAGGAATTACTAAACAATAATTAAAGGTGTTCTTAACTGCTTTGCTCAACAAGTGCAAAATGTTTTGACACAAACTCATTTTTTAACAGAAAGTTATAAAATTGGAATACCTAACTATGGAAGCGATTTTGAATGGAACTTAGTTTTCTATTTTATGATAATTAAAATATCTATTCAGTTTTAAGCTATTTTGATCACATGATCACCCGCTTTTCGACCGTTTTTTCTGCTTTTGTTGGGAAATGGGCTCAAAAACGTCAACTTTGAAGGCTTGTTATGAAAGGTCTATTGTGAATTTAAAAAAACAGAAAATTGAGTGCAACTAGACAGTTTCTGAATAACAACCCTGCTAGTATCATGCATTTCTGAATAAAAATAAATTAAAGCATGTCACAAAGTTGCCCTTTTTGATTTAAGAACACCCTTAAGTAATTTCGGATTTACAGAATTAGTCATATTTCATCTATATTAGTTGCTTCACGTATCAAGCATAAGATTTGCTTATTTGAAGGCTGTTTGCAGATAAACCTTGTACATTTCATGCACTGTTAACAGATTGAAATGATAGTTGCAACTAATTGTGCAATCTGAAATAGAAAATAATTTCAGAAAGTGGAAAAAGAGAATCCAATATGGTTATTAACATCCTCTACAGCTTGAATTTTGTTTTAAAGAAGAAAGTGCATACTTTAAGAGTATAAGACGTTATACTTTTTACAATGGGCGCCCAACGGAAGGTTAAGTTCATTTGAGATTAGGAAAGTTATATTGAATGTACAATTTTAGATACCCATATTAAAATGTTTTTGTTTTTCAGTAAATAGCTTAATTTTATGCTGGTGTCTGAAAAATTTCATCCATTAGAAATATTTGCATGTAACTGTAAAAATCTTTGCAATATTTTAAATGCCACATTAGAATTGATTGCTTAAAAAAGTTAACACACTTAACTGATGAATAACAATGCATATGATATACATTCAAGCACATTTAAACAAATCTTACAGTAGTCAATCAATAGTCATGCCAACATGATTAAAAACTAAATTATGTTTTAAAAGTTTTGATGTTTTAGAAATTATATACTGAAACTTTAAGCAAAAAATTGACAGAAAAATAAACATCAAATGATAAAAGAATACTTGCAGTTTTAAGTTATACATTACTAAGTGGTTTAAAAATAGTAGTTTAATTAGTTTCAACAGAACTTTTATTTGAAAAGTTATCGTTAATAACAATGTACAGTAGACTCCCTCAAATCTGCACTCCTAAAATCTGCAACTCTAAAATCCGCACATATTTTACGGATGTAAACAATGAAACATTCTGTTCAAATATAGATGCAAAAATTTATTTTTTCAGTTTTATATCAATTCCATCCATTTTTTAATTTATAATTTTTGTTAAGGTTATTGAATTCATGTTTTTTCATAAAGGAAGAATAATTTATTTCTGAAAAAATAAAAGATATTGCTAATACCATTGGTAATCACAATCTTACCAAATATATTTATGTATAAATCAAGCTTTTTTAGTTATTATGTCTGGCTAAACCTGAAATAAAGTTCCATTATTTTTTTATCCTGATGTGAATTAGTAATGTACCTTTATGAGGCAAGTTTCATTGAATAATTTAGAAAAAACATTTCCTCTTTTATAATGAATATTTAATTGTACATTATTGATTATTAACTTTACCTTTCCTTTTAGTATTTTAATCATTTTAAAAAATACCTAAGTTTTTTATTATTTTAGTTTACTTTTTTTTAAATATTTTAGTATATTGTATGCATTTATTATACTTTTGATTTCATTATTAATTACATTCAAATTATTTTTTTTAATGTAAACAAAGCAATGACCAGAAATTCGCAAAATTCTAAAATCCGCAAAACCTCTGGTCCCAAGCTGTGCGGATTTGAGGGAGTCTACTGTACATGATTTCATGAGCATTTTACATAACAATTAGAATTATTTCATTACCACAAATATAATTATCTGTTCATAAAACAAAGAAAAATTAATTTCTTGTAAACACTAACTTTACATGTTTGTACCTATGTTTGAAATATTAAACAAGAAATTTTAAATATGTACATAATTCAATTTTATACGTCTTATAATTGAATGATAAATTTTTTGTCTTTCTTTTTTCATATAATTATTCTTAAATTTATAAGAATAAAATAAAAAATAAATAACATTGTCAGCAAAACCTTGCATTTTAAAAGTACAAATTTCACAGCTTTTATACTTTCAAATTTGTAAACAAACCAATGCCACCAAGCATAAGAGCCAAAAGTAAGGGTCAACATAATGCATTTTGCTCTTATTAAAATATATATGCAGATTTATTTTGATATATATGTACTAATATATATAAGTATTTGCATTTTAATGACTTACCAAAAAAGAAATATAAATTGAAGAACAAGTAATTCCTTGCCAATTTTCACGACAAATGGTGATTTCTCATTGAGGGTTCTTCATTCAGGACTCTGGAAATTTAAAAAGTTTGGTTAGTAAAAGGAGGTATTCTCTACTTCATATTGTATTCAACAGCAACAGCTTCTGCTCTTTTTTTAAATGAATTAACAGCTCATATTCAATTTCCACTAAAAAACTAAATCTACTCATGTAAACAGAGTATGGCTGGAAGTACAAATACAACCCACTACTACTTGGCATGACTTTTACAGAGAATTTGATCTGTAAACAGATACTTTTCTATGGGAGGGATTTCTAGTTTCGGCACTGGGGATCTCTGTGGCTCTGGGGGGGGGGGGGCACAGTATACATTTTTGAAAGGAAATGGCACCCTTTTCACCATTGAAAGCACAAAATCTAAAATCTTCCAGGGGAGGGAGGCAGTTACTCCATTGCTCTGACCATCCTCTGAATTCAACGCTGTACAACATAATTGTCTAATTTTAAATACAAATTTTTTTAATTAAAAAACATTTAATAAAGGAATTTTTAAAATGAAAATAAATTGTTATTGAATTTAATAGAAATAAACCTGCAGCTACTTTGAAAATCCAAAAATTGAATAAAAGCACAGTATTTTTATTTGTAGAGATTAATGTTCTACAAATGATTAAAGATTAAGATTAAAATTAAAGATTGATACCACTGCATCAAACCAAGCAACAAATTGAGTATCAAGAAGTATTTTTTGTTTTTTAATATTTAAAGTATTTTTGCAGTTTCACAGTCAGTTGGCACATTTTATCACATAATCAACAAAATTATTGTTTATATTTGTAAATAACTCTTATACAATTGTAATACTAAAAATTTTTGACGGCCAAATATCTTCAAAAGGATAATGAAAAAATGCCTTACTAATTTATTAATTTGTAATTAAATTCTGCAAATATTAAAATGCAGGATGCAGTGCTGACGTCAGAAATACATCCATGTACATAATTTTTATAACTTTCGCCTATCAGGAAATGAGGAAAAAAATAGTTTACAAAAATAAATTTTTGCATACATGAACAAAGTTCAATGAAAGAATAATAAATAACAATTCATTTAGTTAAAAGAAAAAAAAAAACTTGCATTTTAACAAGTTTAAAACAGCTCATTTTTAAAACAATCATTAAATGTAAATTACAAATATTCTATCGGATAATATTGAGATTTAATATTCTATAATTAAAGCAATTTTATGACAAACCGAAACAAAATAAGACTGCATTAATACCAATCAGCTCCTATGAAACAAATGATTTGCTACCTTTGATTTAACAGTTCATTATACTAACGTCCGTTTAAATTAAATGTTTAGCACATAAAAACTTGGTTTAAGCAACTGATTCTAATACATAGTAAATTTATGAACTATAATTTCATCTTTTTTCAAGTTTGACAAACAAAAATAATAGGTAGAGAAGTTTAGTTTAACGGTAGCAACTGTAACATAATAAAATAATTTACAAAATATTAAATAACTTTTTAAAAAATCTACTTTTTTTTAAAAAAAATCTAATTTTTATGCAAAAAGGTAACAAAAAAATAGCATATTAACAAAAGTAACACTATATTTTTATAATTGGAAAATGTTTTTTTATAACATTCACTTGCTTTACGAAAAATTAAAAAAACTTATGAAAAATAAAGTATTCTTTTGAAAAAAGGACTTAAATGAAACAGGGAAGAATAATACTTAATGATCCGCAATGAAAATTATACTAATAAAGGCATTTTCTTAGGTAAATTAAAATATAAAACATATACGAAACTCCATTATAAACTTACTTTTTTCCGTACGTCAGCTGTGATCAAAAATCCTCAGTTAAGATCACAGTTTTTCATGTCTACCTATAAAATGTCTTTGAAATATTCACCGGTTTTCATTCCAAGAGAATTAAGTTATGGGATGAGTACAAGAGTATGGGCGTGTTCAAGGGACACCATTTTTGCGCGCGCGCGCGCTCAAAAGATTCTGCATGGAGTAGGTGTTATCGAAGAAGGGAATTTTAAAGTTATTCAATTATTTAATTATTTTTACGGTTCAAAATTCGTAAATACAAATACTATATACCTTTATCCTTCCAAAACACGATTCTCGCAAAAGAAATACATACTTGTAGTTACTCAAATAAAATCTAAAATATTCCTGAAATGTATCACATGACCTATTTCATCTAATTAAGCCCGATCAGCATTTAACCTTGGCCACCAACCTTAGCACAAAGCTCGCGCGCGCGACTCAAAAAAAAAAAAAAAAAAAAAAAAAAAAAAATATGTGGGTGATTTGATCACGTGATTGTGCATTTCGTGCTTCTGTTTTATTGGTTGTACTTTGGTTGGTAAGTTGATTGATACAATTTAACAATTCAATTGTGGATCTAAAGATTTTAACTTTTTAACAATTTTTTTTATTATTTATTTAAAAATGATTTATCAGTTACTTTATATTTTTCGTGATAAATAAAATGATGTTATCAACTAAGATTGTGATATCAACATATTATAAGTTTTTTTTTTAATCTACTATACTGGATGTATTTCAATATGGAATTTGCACTGTTAGTTAAACAAATTTTCAGACAAGGTTTTAGTATATATATTTCTTATTTTATAATTGCATATTTTAATGCCGTGTGGATAACAGACTAAAATACATCATAAGATAGGAGAAACAAATGGCACTCAATGTCATGTTAATATACTCGTAATATAAGCAATGTACTTATATAATATTATCAGGAGAAAATTTATAAGCATTCTAATCATACTTTATTCCTTACAAAACTAATATTTTTTAAAGAGATATCTCTTTAAAAAATATAGGTGCAGATATTTTTAGTTTAAAAAAAATATGCATCAATTACATTTTGCTTTTTATAATATTTTTAATGTGCATTTTAACACAATATATTATGATTTGCATCTTAAATTTACTTCTAAAGAACTTAAAATAAAAGAAAGAAAGAAAGAAAGTAAAACATCAAGAAATTATTTTACGCGTATACGCACAATACCCTTTTTTTGTTTATTTGTTTAATATGTATATATAAATCACTTTGGAACGATACTTAGAATATTAAAAGGAGTTGAAATGTGAAACTTTCTTTTTAAAATATCCTATTTTCACGTATTATATAAATAAGTATTTCATTATTATAATAGAAACACATGTGCTTCTGTATTATTAATATAAAAATTTATCTTTAATAAAAAGTCCTATTTATTGATATAAAGCAACCAATAATAATAATTTAAAAAAAAACGTAAACACAGTTTATAGATGCGAAGGATTCGAACCCACAATCACTGATTTCAAGCTCAGCTCTCTATCCATTCGACCATTATGTTCACCTTTAACGGTAACAGATGATCTTTATCATTAGCACCGTCCAATCAAATCCATTATGTTTTTAATCTGTCCCTGAGCGCACAGTACCGAGTACTGTTCGGTACTGAACAGCCGCAATAAGGATCCACTCCACGTCCCTGACTCCTGAGCGCGCGCAGCAGCTGAACACGTCCTATGTAATCTTTGAACAGTTCTGGTATTTTGTATGGAATCCTTTGTATGCGAGTAAAATTCGTGCACGACTAATTATATTTTTAAATCTGTTCGGTAGTTAAAAATTTAACCCCTATAAAAAAAAAAAAAAACTGTTTTTTTATAATATAAGTACAGACATGAGTTCAATTCGAACCCGGATATTTTTAGAGAATTTCAACAATAATAAAGATATTTTAACGAAATTTTCAACAAATTTACATAACTGAATACCGAATTCGATGTCATTTAAAATCTCATTTGGTGAAAAATACCTGAAATCCGTATTTTAGTGGTTGACATTTAGGTTTATTATTGTCTTTTTATGTTTTAAAACTCTAATATTGTAAACGCTGTTTAAATGAAACACGAGAAATGTAACTGCTGAAAACATGCATTATGATTTGGATCATTAAAAATACTGATTCTATTAACTGGCGATTCAAATAACCGGCAATCACCTTTATCAGAAACTTACCCCTCCCCCCTCCCTTAGAGCCGAATTCTGGCTGCGCCACTGTAACTATGCATAAAATTTAAGTTTTCTCTTCACCAATAATAATTATCCTTGTTATTGTAATGATCCTTGTTATAGTAACTTTGTTGACACAGATCATGGTCACATTCTTACTTTGAACATTAATATTGTTGAAAATGTCTATTTATGCAGTTTAATGCCTATTGATATTTAATTTCATATTCCTTCTTATTTTAATATAAATTCAATTTTAAAATAATTTAATCTAGATCTTGATCTTTTTATTTACAAGATTTTGGTAGATTATAATAAGCCCCCATTTTATTTCACTGAATGGAAACTAAATGTTAAAATATGTAGATAAATTAAATTTTGAACTTTATAGGGATATAGACAAGTATAATTTAAATATTAACACTAGAACCACGGCTGCGGGTCATTATGACCCTTATCATATGGAGAGATATTGATTCGAACCAGAAAACACTTAATAAAATAAACTAAATATATGCTGAGGAAAAATATTTTCAATAAATAACTTAAACAGTTTTAAATGGAAATTCTGATGGGAAATATTTTTATAAAACTTGATGAATTTTTCCGCGGTTCTAGTGTTAAACAGTTAAATAATGAAATAAATAATTTACAAAATAAATTTATTATAACATATGTTGGGTCAAACAACTATTGGGAGTTGAAACGGTCTATAGAGGAGCTACTCGCAGCCTTCGGTACAGTAAAATTGTCCCTTTAATTCCCCTTTAACTAATGCTAAAGTGCCATTAAAATAATTCTTTATTGTAAATGAATTAAAAAAATTTTAAATATTCAAATTCGGATAATTTTGACTTTGTCATATAAAACAGAACACAAATGTCACATGAAATTGTATTTAAGAATAATCATTGTGAATAAATTAAAAATACATTTAATGCAATGCGCTTTCACAGCCCTATCCTGAAGTGAGAAGTTACAAATTTTCTCTCCCAGATGGCGTATTCGAGCGCTTGAATGACCAATGCAATAATATGTAGACATTATAACTCAACGTTATTAATTCAAGTTGTAAACACTATAGTCCAGTCATTTTAGCACCTTTTTTTACAAATAGCGGAAAAAATTAGAACAAAGCTGAATTTTTGCATAGGGGCTAGTTAGGGTATGTAGGGTATGTTTAACACACTAAATGTCCCCATCGATCTGATGTGAGCTTTCGCCCCCAAGGGGCGCTAATGAGCTTGAAAATAGTTTTTCTGTGAATATCTCACGAACAATGGCATTTAGAAAAAAAAAGTTCAATTACAAAGCTGTAGATTAATTTCCTACAAAAAGTGTCACTAACATTTTTTTTTTTTGTCACACCAATCCTTCCCTGTCAAAAATTAAAATAAAGTAAACATTATTGAAAAAAAATGCGGAAGCACAATCATAACGCGTCGATAAGGCAGTACAAATACTAAACAACTTTCGATTCTCCCCTCCTCAGCATTTCGACTATCAAGATTCTAGTGCACTACGGCATAATGGATACATCAAGAAACTGAATACATGGCTTGAAAAAAAAATCCACCTTTTCCAATTATTAATAAGTGCATCTCAATTTATAGAGGCATTGTCGGAGATCACAGAATAAATTGTCATGATGCATTTAGTGGCGGATGTAAAGTCATTGAAAAGATTTCGGGAAAAAAAAATTGGTGACTTGAAACTCTTACGTAAAGATCGAGTGCTATCACTAGGGGTGATGACTAATTCGTTCAAGTTTAAAACGATATTGTGATCCACTGTTGTTATTTCAACGCATTTCCGTTTGTATTAAAAAGCAAGAGAATTTGGAAATTTGCTTTCAATATGAACTGTTGCCATATCCTTTACATTATTTCAGGAAAATTGTATGAGAAAAACCACCAAAGCATTATTATATTCCATCTTTAAAAAAAAAAAAAAAATGCACAAAGAGAATTTAAGTGAAAATGTCAATGTACGTTATCGATCGAGGATGGCTTTTACATCGTGTTTTTTGGCTTTTCGGTGGAACATACATGAATGTATTAGAAAGTTATATTTCTTATGTCCAAAGACAATAGCTCTAAATGTATAATCGTTTTTGATGATTACTCTGACGAAGTTTACAACACAAAAATGGCCGAAAGAACTCGTCGGTATTCGAAAATTGCAACTTCCGACATTGATTTTAATGAAGAAACGAATATGTCTTAATCAAGAATTTTTCTTATGTAATCATCAAATTAAGTCACGTCTCATATCTATCCTTATGGAGAAATTTATGGAGAATGGTTTCGAAGTGAAACAAGCAGATGATGATGCAGACACACTAAGTGTTAAGACAGCTATTGAAGTAGCAATGTCTGGTGCTGTTGTCGATGATGTCGACTTGCTTGTATTTTTGACTGCTTTGGCACCTACAGAGACAGAGATATTTTTTTATTAAATCTGGAAGAGGAAGGATTGCAACCACTTTGTATTCGTCACACACTCTCAAGAATGATGCTGTTCTGAAAGATCATATGAGGAGCCCAGAAGCCAAGGGGTACAAGTAACAAAATTTAAATTTCGAGTAAATTGAGTTCAAAGTTACACATCGACTGTAATTGAATGAATTGAGATATGAAAATTTTGCTTATTTCTTAATGATCCTTGAACTCTTGTTTCAATAACTGTTTAAAAAAAAGGTGGAATAGGATATTTTTTAAATTTATAACTAAGCAATATTTATCATCATTCGGCACTTATACCCCTTGGCTTCCAAACAGTAATGAAAACTGCTTGAAAACTAAAGGGTACAAGTGCCGAATGAACACAAGAAATGAAAATTTTTTAAATAAAAAATTGTATTTATGAAAAAATTAAGATTAATGTTGATACAAATAAATCAAAGGACAAAATTTTGTTTTAATATAAATTCTAAAAAAGGAAAAAATATGAAATAAAAAAATGAATTTACGGGAAATTTATGAACAATGTTGATATAATGAATGAAATAAAAAACTTTTGTTCTAATATAAGTTTTAAATTTTTATTATAAGTTTAGAAACATTGGAATTTCATATTTTTCAACACTTACCAACAAAGTTGAAAAGTGAATATGATTTTGGTTTGTCCGTCCGTCTGTCCTAACTCTCGTAAATATATTCGGATTGCCCTGAAATTTTTGGGAATTATTCATGTTTACTTCAACACGAACTTATTGCAAATGACTCTTGCAATGACTCTGTGCAACTTATTGCACATATTTCTAACATGATTAGCTTATTTACAGGGACAATCAAAAATTTTCCGTTACATTACGGGTTATGGAAAAAATCGTTTTAAATGAATTTGAAATATGTTACACCTTGTCACATGTTAAAATTTATATGCATTTATGAATTGCACTAAAATAAACATTCTATAAAATCTGAGGTGAAAAGAATAGTTATTAATTATTTACAGGACCATACAAAGATTTACATTACCTAATAATAAAGAGGAAATTGTTTGCGACTTGTTTTAATTATATTACAAGTTTCATGTATAATAAAATTAATGTACATCGCTGAGGCTTAATATAAATTATTTCGCACATAATACAAAGTACACAGTATTTACAGGGACACAAAAAAAGATTTCAAATAGGACCGAATTTCTATCCGAATTACTGTATAATTATCGATGATGATTGATGGATGAACAAAATGCTATTTTAATTATGATTTGCGCTTTTAAGTTTCACTAAATGTATACACGTTATATGATATGTATAAATGCTATAGTTCATATACAGGGCTACACAAAAATATTCGTAAAGGTTACAGACTATGAGCGTACTTTACTTAAAGATTTCTTTTAAATAAGTATTGTATTTCTATGCTGAACTGCATTCAGTTTACTAAGAAATGCTTGTAAAATATAGGTAAAATGATATACAGGATAACACACAAGTTTTTATACATGGTCATCGATGAATGATAATTTCTGGAAATGTGATTTCAGTAGTCTTAAGTGTGTTTAATTTGAAGTAAATTTCAGCTAAATACTGGAGTATAATAAAGGTTCAAGATAAACTACAGGATGAACAAAAGTATACAAGTGTGTTTCCATCTATTAAAATAAACTGCTGAAAGAGAAATTTCAAACTGTTATGCGTTTTCTTGCTAAACTAATTTTTCCCATTATACAGTATATATCAACCGACAAATAAAACATAGGGCTGTTAAAAAGTATCAGAATACATATTTGGCAATGGACTGTAACACTTTATTATCCTCAATAGCAAAAATTTTTAAAGATTTCAGGGAGTGTTCGAAAGTGTTTCATAATCCATGCTTAACGCATGATTTTTCTTACTTGATAACAGTTAAAATGCATATATTTAATGCATAAAAAAAGCAAATGGCTTTGTATGTATGTCGTTGGTTCTTCGTCTATATAGACGTTAACGGACACAACTGCACTTATACCCCTTGGCCTCCAATCGTTTCACAGTTTTGGGAAAGAGGTTAAGTGACTGACCCCTATAACTCAGTACATAATGAAAAAATCACTCTTAACTCTTTACCTACAAATAAATAGACATATTTCCAGATAGCCTGTGCACTTAACTCATTTTTTTCAATTTTGTCACTTATACCCCTTGGCTTCTGGGCTCCTCATATATTGTTCCTTCACGCTTTTTAAGGTTGTGACTCGACATCAGCAATGTTTGAGAAAGGTAAAATGTCGTTAGCAAAAATTTTGAAAAAGGAAGAAGATCATAACATACAAGCTGCCAGCACTTTTAAATGTGGTCAAGTATCCCAATATGAAGTTTCCGAGGCAGGAAAAACTATTTTTCTTGCTTTATACGGTGGTAAAGCAGAAATTTCTCTGAACAAGCACCGTTATGTATGTTTCAAGAAAGGAGTTGCTGTTGGTAAAAAAAGTCTTTCGCTATTGCTGCCTACCGAAGATACAGCTAGATTGCTCAGTTTACGTGTTTATCATTAAGTACAATACTGGTTGGGCAATAAATTACTTCTTAAGAACTGGGGCTGGCAAAATGCACCTAATTTGTCTCCAATTCCAGCTACCTTACCACCCGCACCAAAAAATTATTATTGAATCCATTTTTTGTATTTACTCCAAAGGATGTGGAAAAGCATGTGGATGCCAAAAAAAATTGGATTGAAGTGTTCTTATATTTGCATAAATTGCTGCGGAGTTTCATGTCATAATGCAAGTAATATTGAATTTGAAGACAAGGAAGATATTGACAGTATCCTGCCCACTGCAAGAGAGGAGGAAAACGTCACTTCTGAATTCAGTGGTGATATCGAAAGGCAAATAAAAAGTACTAAAAGCAGCACAACAACGAAAGAAAGAAATACAGATAATGACGAAACTGAATCGAGGGTATAAATTGAAGCTGTGCAAAGAACTATACTAAAACAGTCAAACGATTGAAATTGGATTAAACCAGTCACTATAAGTGGAAAATGCCTACGAGGGCAAAATCACAATAAAAAAAATGCGCTAAATCCTTTATCTCAAGGGTAGTGTGGAAATAAGCATAAATGTATAATATAGATTCACTTTCACCATTCAAAGGTAAGAGTTTTAAATCTGTTTACATATTTTATTTTAAAGTAGCAGCAGATTTTTCGCATTTTTATGATTTTACTTTCAAATATGTTTATTTTTTTACATTTTAGGCAGGGAAGGGTTGGTGTGACAAAGAAATGTTAATGACACTTTTTATAGGAAATTAAATTATCTACAACTTTGTAATTGAATTTTTTTTCTAAATGTCATTGTTCGTGAGATATTCACAGAAAACCGATTTTCAAGCTCATTAACGCCACCTGATGGCGGAAGCTCACATCGGATCGATGGGGACTTTTAGTACGTTTAACTACATAGCCTAACTAGCACCTATGCAAAAATCCAGCTTTGTTCTAATTCCCCCCCCCCCCTATTTTTGCTAAAATGACTGGGCTACTAGTTCAACTTTCAATAAAACAAATCTTGATACAATCATTAAAAGTAAACATATTGCTCATTATTATAAATTATTGAAAATTAAAGATTATAACTATAGCTAGGGTAACATCCCCAGTAATTGACACATTAAGAATTTGTCTTTAAACTTACTTCTATTTTCATTACCGATAAATAAAATATTTACTTGCAAATATTTTTAAATCAAAGGGTGCATATCTGTGCATCTATTTTTTAAGCAAGAAAAGAAGCATTTGCAACAAAAATGGCCAATTTGATACAAGCCATAATTGTTTCTCTTTCCTAGGCACAATTGCCATCTAGTAGCATAAATCAAAGTTATAATCTTTAAAGTAAATGAGCATATAACTGGTATATCGTCTTGCATTTTTAAAAGACTGGATATAGATCTTATTTTAGGACATTTTTGTAGGATGTGCCAATCACTGGTGCTTGCCAATTACTGGGGATGTTACCCTATCCTTATATTGAGGCTTTTTCTAAATTCCATAAAATTCCTTTGAAATTTCGTACTAAAACAATTGGATGTAATATACAAAACAATAATGCAAGTGAATATTTATTAATAAACTTACTAAAATGCTAGATCTTACAAAAAATAATGATAAATTCTATAGAATAAAAAATAGTTTACAACTTGTAAATAATATAAAAATTTTAAAAACATTAAATATATCAAAACATTTGACTTTAATGATTTATTCAATAGAATAGATATTACAGATATATACTAGAGCCTAGCCCTAATATATACAGATCAATTAATTTATTATTCAAAGTATATAAGGATTCTTTTAATTTAATAAATAATGTATGTTTATCTTACTTTAAAAAAATAACTAAGCTTGTTCTTTATCATAATTACATGTTATTTAATAATGATATATTATGTAAACAAAGGGTTGGTCTCCCTCAGAGCAGGATTGTATCATCAATCTATGCAGAGCTCAAATTACATTATTATGAACGCAAAACTTCTATTGTTGATTATAAAATGCATAGGTATCTGGATGATATAATCATCATATACTCTCGTCTGTCTACCTTCTAACTCCCGTGAATATACTTGTATTTTCATGCAATTGATAAAGCTTATTTAGGGTCTCTAAAGCATGTTTGGTATTGCATATGAAGTATGCACGATTAATGGTTCAATTGCAAGGACACTAAAAACAATCGATTACATTATGGTATATGGAAAAAAAGGAGAATATTTTAACGTTTGGCGAATATTGAAACACATCTGCCGATCACGCGCCAGCGCGTGATATGGCGCCAACGTTAAGGGGCCATTCACGCGCCAGCGCGTGATGTGGGGCTCATGTCCAATAACCAGTCACGCGCTGGCGCGGGAAAATCTTTAAGTGATTCCTTGTTATAAAAAGTAAATCGGCTTCTGGGAAAAACCTACTTCTACAGTGCGGCATTAACTATCATCACATCTTTACGTAAGCGGCAGCGAACGTGTTAATGACAATACGCTATTTCAAATGTATTGAAGCTGATATAAATCATTGAACTTTACTACGATCATTTTAAAACAGAGCATTCATAGTATTTTTAAATTAATTTATAGGGTTTTCTTTGCCCTATTCAATTGATGAGATACTCCGATAAAATAAGTCACATTTTTCCGTTCTAAAATACTGGCAGCCAAAAATCATTGTATGTGACAGACATGACAAGTTTTCATGGAATCAGCCGTATGCGCTTTTACATTTAATTAGGTTTTTTGCACATTATTCTCTATAAATAAATTCTATATTTTATATACAGGGCTGCACAAAAATATTTGCATATCATTCTTCTTATAACAGGAAATTACGTAAGAAAAAGCTTCAACTGAAATATATGTATATCTTTAAAATGAACTAAATTTTGGAATGCAGTGTTGTCTATCTATCTATTATATATATAAAACTCCTCCGTGTACGACGATTCCGGGGACAACCCATCCACGAGAAAAAGAAACTTATTGCAACTACGTCCACGTTAGGCTTAACTATTCCGAGCTGTTCACAAATATTCTAATTGTTCAACTTATGAAAATATACATGTGAAAGATTTATTCATTACTCACTTTCTTTAAAACCTACAAAAACTATTTAATTATAATGTTTAAGTTCTAAATAAAACAACCAGAAATTACGGAAAAAAAAAACAAATAAACAATGTAAGCAAATCAACACTGTTGCCATTCAAGAATGACAAATTCCGTGATTGAATCTTTAGAATGACTCCTTTGTAACATCACGACTCAGGAACAGAAGCGGATTATCTACCACCCGGGCCCCTAGGCTTGACTTTCTGAGGGCCCCCTTTTACTCCTTCAAAGAGATATATACTGAAAAATTTAAAACACACGCCTGCTTCATTAGCTAATAAATCACTGATGACATAAATATACAAGAATTATATAAATTAAGTACAGGTTTTATATAATGCATTTGTTTTACAATTGTCTAATATTAAAATGCGAAATTTAATTTTTTTACGGTGTCGTTTTTATAACTTTGTAACTTTCAACATTTTATAAATGGTTACGACAAAGAATTTCCCACATTATTTGTCTTTTGTATTAATATTAGATCGTTCAATGTAAAAAAAAAAATAATAATAATAATAAATAATTTTTGTTCTTCATATTCGGAAAATCTTAGCACCGGGGCCCCTTTTCTTCTGGGCCCCTAGGCTTCAGCCTACTCAGCCTATTGGGTAATCCGCCTCTGCTCAGGAAAGAGCGAGGGAAAGAGCGGACGCGTTCGGGATCTATGCGCGCTGAGCGCGCACGCTCAGGAGTCAGGTACATGGAGTGGATCTTACAGCGGAATAGTACTCCGTAAAAACTCCTGAGCTTGCTCGCGAAGCGCGTGTATCTCCTGAACACGTTCATTGTTTACTCTTTATTGCTGACATTTCTTTTCGATCTTATAGAGCGAGTTATAGAGTGTTTTCTTTTAAGTATTAGCTAAAAAATGGGCCAAAATAGGAAATTTTTTATACATTTTAGATATTTAGGTATTTCTCGATATTTTTTGGCTGTAGTTTCACAATATAATCTTTTATAATTGATTTTTTTGCCTTACTTTATTCTTTTAAAATTTATGTATTTACGATTTGTTCATTACAAACCCCATCATCCACCAGACAGTTTTGTTATAATTTTAAATG
This sequence comes from Maratus speculifer, assembly GCA_964019185.1. Taxonomy (NCBI): domain Eukaryota; kingdom Metazoa; phylum Arthropoda; class Arachnida; order Araneae; family Salticidae; genus Maratus; species Maratus speculifer. Next base: position 136,371,428 of record OZ025291.1, read on the forward strand.
CAAATTTCTGTTAAAATTTTCTTTTTTTTATATAGATTTTTTTCTCCATGTTTAATCGCTGTATTTTCAAAAATTGTTTAAGCCTAAAGTGGCTGATTGACCACAGTTGTAATTTTTTATCATCCTTTTAAAAATGCAAACACGTCATTTTGACGGGCTGTCTTCTAGTATATTATAAAGGCCAAACGTTTCTAGGCGTAACGCATACGCCATTTTGCGAATGACAACATTTTCTCCCTGCAATTTCGGTTTTGAAATTTTTGGCTACTGTAAATTTTACGCTTTTAAACATCTTACATTTTAAATTTTTACACCGTAGAATAGAGAAAAAATGCACTTTCAAATACAATTTGTTTGAAAGCTTTATCTCAATTTATTTTTTAGATATTAATTTTTTTTTTTTAGTACCAGTTTTGAAATTGTGGCAACAAAATCACTCCATTTTCACTTAAAATTGAGGGGAAAAAAATTAAAATGCGTAACACTTTCTTCTAAAATTTCAGTTTTGAAATTTTCGTTATTCTAAATTTTACACTTCTAAACATCATACTTTTTAAAATTTTACGCTGTCGTATAAAGAAAAAAATGCACTTTCAAATGTAATTTGTTTGAAAGCTGTATCTGAATTTATTTTTGAGTTGTTATTTTTTTTTTATAGTTTTTAGTGCTAATTATGTAATTGTGGCAACGAAATTACTGTATTTTTTTCTTAAAATTGGGGGAAAAATACAAATTAAAGTGCTTAACACTTTCCATTTTGCAATTTTCGTTATTGCAAATTTTACACTTCTAAACATCGTTAATAATGTAGATTTATTCTAAATCAATAAAACAGTTCTTTCTTAAAAATTTTCATTCGTCGAATTTTGACGGGTTCCACCTAGACAATATAATGGCGTAACAGGGTGGGTTCTCAAAACCCGTAATATTGTAAGGTTATCTTCTCCTTTAAATCTAAGCAGAAAATTTTCTGATTAGATAAGGTAAACACAACTTTTAAAAATTACCGGTACTCAGAGCATATGAACACCCACCTTGCTTATATAATGATATGTTTGCACTGTAATAGATACAAATCTCTATATCATATACAGGGCTGCTAAAAAATTCGGATAAATTTCCAAATGTAGATGGGAACAGCTGAAATAAGGTTTTGAAATGAGTTTCACATTTCCATAGGGTGAAATGAGACGTAATATTTTAATTTTTTAAACGGTGCAATTTTGTTACATTATTCTGAATGTGTTGAAAAGTGCATCATATTCTATGCTTGACACATGATTTTTTCTTTCTTGTTGATTTTTAGCCGAAAGCAGTTTATTTTGTTATTATTAAATATTATTATTATATTTGTCAAACATTGAAATAAATTTAGCATGCAATGAGAAACTAGTTGGATGTGTCAATCCCAAAACTTTCTTCTATCTCATAAGTACATTTTAATATTTAAAAAAAAAAAAAAAAAAAAAAAAACGTGGTGACGCCAAAGTTACCCACTATCGAATTTCCTCGAACATTTGACCTAGCCTAATGAGATTCTGGTATCCGAAATCCTAAAACGCAAAATTTAATTAATATTCTGAGAAAATGAGCTTAGTAGTGCCTCATGTTGGGTAATTTATACTAAAACCTAATAAGCATCTATTTATGTCAAGACCTAACAGAATCTGAAATTTGATGGAATTTCGTCCATTAGTTCTTGAGTTATAACAAAAAATTGTAAAACGTTGCAAAGCAACACCATATCTTGGACAATTTATGCCAAAACGTAAAAAAACGTCTAATTATGTTATGGTGTAAAAGAATCTGAAGTTTGATGAAATTCTGTGCATTAGTTCTTGAGATATAGCTAGTTTAAAAAAAACCGTGTAAAATATAGCACAGCAGCACCATCATTTAAAGAATTTATAACAAAAAGGAATCATCGTGTAATTATGTTATATGTCATTTTGTAACAATGTATGTTTGATGAAATTCTGTGCGTTGGTTGTTGAGATATAGCTATCGGAAAAATTGTGAAAAATGCAGCATAGCTGCACCACCTGTTACAAGGTTAATACCAAAATGTAATCAGCGTCTAATTATGTTATATATTCTAGGGTAACAGAATCTAAAATTTGATGAAGTTCTCTGCATTAGTTCTTGAGATATAGCTATCGCAAAATCGTGCAAAATGTAGCATAGCAGCGCCACCTATAGGGCAGTTCACACCAAAATCTTATCAGCGGCTATGTATCTCAAGGTATCACGGAATCTGAAGTTTGGTGAAATTCTGTGCATTAGTTCTTGAGATATAGCTATCATGAAAATCATGAAAAACGTGGCATAGCAGCGCCACCTGCTGGCCAATTTACACCAAAACTTAATCAGCGTCTATTTGTATCAAGGGGTCACACAATCTGAAGTTTGGGGAAATTCTGTGCATTAGTTCTTGAGATATAGCAATCTTGAAAATCATGAAAAACGTGCCATAGCAGCGCCACCTGCTGGCCAATTTACACCAAAACTTAATCAGCGTCTATGTATATCAAGGGGTCACAGAATCTGAAGTTTGGTGAAATTCTGTGCATTAGTTCTTGAGATATAGCAATCTTGAAAATCATGAAAAACGTAGTATAGCAGCGCCACCTGCAGGCCAATTTTCACCAAAAACCAATAGGCACTAATTCATATCAAGGTCTAACTGAATATAAAATTTTATTAAATTTCGAGCATTAGTTCTTGAGATAGAGCGCCCACAAATTTTTTGTCACATACAGACAGACAGACAGACGGACAGACAGACAGACGGACAGACAGACAGACAGACAGACGGACAGACTCACAGACAGACATTTTCTAAAAATAGTCAAAACGTGTTCAGGACCTTCTAAAACGTATAAATCCGTCGAAAACCGGAAGTCGAAAATTTTCATGAATCCAATACTTTCTTCTTGTAAAGATAGAAGAAAGTAAAAATTGTATTCATATTTGTCGATTAATATTTACAACAAGCTATTTAAGCTTTATCATCAATAATTTTAATTTATGTTCTGCTTTTAACACTTAACACATCGGAAAACTGTTTACGAATTCGGTTTGCCTGATAACAGATCAAAACTCGGATAAATATATTGAGAACGACATGTAATGTTTATATGTTAGTGCAATTAATTATAGAAATGTATGGAAATTGAAGTGTATATCAATTATTATTTGTTTACAGGGATATAGTTCCGTTACATTAGTGTTTATGCATAAAAATTGGCTACTGTGCATTTTGTTTAAACTGCTTATACCTTAGCTTATACCTGCAGATACCTTATTTCAATGTATGAAAAAAGAACTTGCCCCAAAAATATTCTGTAAGATTAGAAAGCGCTTATCACCTACGTCTTATTCTTGATTTTTTTTTTTTTGGTTGTTAAAGAAAAAAAAAAAAAAAGTTAAAATTTTTTACAAGCCAAAGCACATCCAATTAAAGAATTTAATTATGTTTTCTTAGAGATGAAAATAATTAATGAAAGATGAAGTGAAAAAAAAAAGGACTCAGCGTGTTTCATCACTTCTTATTATTATTGTTATTGTTATTGTAATTATTCTAGTATAATGTAGGTAAATAGCTGTTAATGTGAGATTTTTTAGTTATCCTAACCCGCAGCTAGAGGGGTGTTAGGGGAAAGGTAATAAATTATGCATTATCCACTTACCTTCAAAATATTAGATACTGAGCAAAAATGTTAATAGTATTCGTCAAGCTAATTTTATTTGGTTTTAGAGAACGAGATTAAACTAATACACTTGTTTCAAACTTTTTGGACACTGCATTTCAACCATTTGAAGAAGCACGCTTGTAAAGCTGTGGTTCTCAATCTTATTTTGCCAAGTTTCATCTAACCATTTGTAAAATTATGATGCTCTCCGAGTCATGTAATTCCCATTATTTAAAACACGAATACTTATTCACAGGGAGAAAGTCCTTAACCCCTTCGCGATGAGAGCATTTTACGAAAATTTTAATGTTTGGTCACCCGCTTTGAAAAACAGAAATTTGGGCCTTATTGAATCGAGAAAATGCTCCGATTAAATAAGGCGAGTTTTAGAGTAAAATTTTACTGGTAGGGATAAACAAGGATTCTTAAGTGTTTTTGCGGGCACGTACAGGTGTCGCTTGTCTCCAAAGGATTACTGGGCATTAGCCCCGCGATTCCTATATCTTTTGGGATACCTTTTTTCTATTTAATTGCTGAACATGAATATTATATTAGGTGAAAATTACTACACAAACACAATATCCAGTTTAAACCCTTTTGTGAATCCTATAAGGCACATATACTTGCCGCTAATCTCAAATTTGTTAACAATGACTTTTTTCTTCATTTCGAAAATGGTTAACAGTCGTTTTTTCATCTATTACATTCCCAGAATTGGATAATATGTTTTGCAAATGCTTGATTTTTTGACGGGAATACGATTTAAAGCAAAGATGAAACACAAAAACGATGTTGCATTGCTATGGACCTGTCCAGATTTTTCTCATTGGATTATTCTGTTTTTATAAAATTGTGAAGTCATCCTCATATTTGTGAAAATTCTAATCATAATTATATGAATTTGAAGTTATTTTGATTATTGATTCCCTATGTATAAAAACACTAGGCAATATCCAATATGTTCTGTTTTTTTATTGACAGATTTAATTTTTAAATGACTAAATTTGTGAAAAGTTCAGTTTGAAGATGGAAAAATTCTTAGAAAAGTCTATTTGTAAGACAAAGAATTTTGTGAAAGGTCCTGTTTTAAGATATTTTCCTAAATAGATCCCTGATTACAAACTAAATATTATATCAATTATCCTGCAAAAGCGCTAATTGATATAATTAATTTGTTAATAATAAAATTAAAACTTTCGTAACTCTGCTTCTTGTGGGATAACAAAGAAAAACGAACTATTTTATACTTAATAGAAAATTGATTTAGAGATTATGCGTAATCAAGCATCACACGCACAGTGTCATCGAATTCAATTGTCTCATCTTTATGTTTTTTTTTATCAAAGTAATTTAGGAAGAGGATATCTTTTTAGGTGTGTTCGCGCGTAATTAGGTAAATACGTGCTATAGTTGTTCAATCCATACGCCTGTCCGCATATAACTACGCAGAACTATCCAACCGATCTCTTGAAATTTAAAAGGTATAATTATTACATAATTTTGTCGATTCATTTTAAATTTTATGATAATCGGATGCATTGTTCAATTTCTGGGACAATCAAAAGTATTCCGTTACATTACATTCAATGGGGAAAAAAGTTTCAAGTGTATTTTAGTGGTGTTACACTCTTTCGTACATAACAAAATTGATATGCATCTATGAAGTATATACTATAACATACATTCCGTACAATCTGTGGTGGAAAGAATATTTATTATTGATTTACAGGACCACACAAAAGTACTCCATTACATAATGGTATAGAGAGAAAATGGTTTTGTGAGCGCTTTAATTGTATTAAACTATTTAACATTTTATGAAATTGATATACGTTGCTGCGGGTTCCTACAAGTTATTTCCTGTATAATAAAAAGCATATAGTATTTACAGGGACAAACAAAAGATTTCGGCTACTATACTGTATATTACACCAAGATAAGAATATTTTTAGATACATTCGTAATTATATAAATGCGCAGTACTATAGTTGTCGTTCAGTCTGTCCGCATACAACAGAAAAAAAACTATTCAATCAAATCGTTTGAGATTTAAAATGTATAATTATTGCATAACTTTGTCGAGTCACTTTAAATTTTATGAAAATCGGATGTATAGTTTAATTACAGGGACATTCAAAAGTATTTCATCTCTTTACTGTCAATAAAAATAATTTCAAGTACAATTAAAGGATGTTACACTCTTTCGAATATAATAAAATGGACATGAATCTATTAAGTATATGCTAAATTATACATTCTTTACAATCTGTGATGCAAAGAATATTTATTATTAATTTTCAGGGCCACAGAAAAGTATTCCATTACATAATTTTATAGGGGAAAACATTGTTTGGGGCGTGTTTTAATTATTTCACATTTTATGAAATTGATATACATTGTTCAAGTTTAATATAGGTTACTTCCTGAATAATAGAAAGCAGATAGTATTTACAGGAACAAACATAAGTTTTCGATCCCTATACTGTATCCGAAGTACTGTATACCATAACAGCAAGATCTGAATATTTTGAAAACTTCGTTACAGTACGGACGCACCTCATTTGCTACGTTTCACTTGCAATTTCCAACTTGTTAAATTTAGAAATAAAGATAGATAATGACATTTTTGTTAAACTTAACGATAAGGTAATTTGAGAAAATTTGTTTTGTTTTTGGAAAGGAAATTAAGACGGAGGTGTAATGGAACATTTTTCGGGGAAGAAAGAGTAAGATTCAACCAATCCCCTCACCGAATTTATCTGTTCTATGAAGATTTTGGTAACTTACCAAACGAAAAGAAGAAAAGAGACGAAAATAAAAGAAAGGGTTACCACTTAAACAAACAAATCGTACTTGGCGCGAAGAGGTGGAACGAATTATATGACGCGGTTTGTTTACAGAAAGCACGAGATTAAAAATTAATTAAACATATTAAAAGAAGTAAAAAGAAAGCATAAAAAAATCCATTTTTTAATTTTTCATAATTAATATATGTAGTATGTATAATTCTCAATAAAACAAAATAAACGGCATAAATATCTTGAAATTAGAACTTGACAAAATTTAAATTGAAAGTGTCCATATCTGAGTGTCCCGTTGCGGCGCAGGACACATTCAGCGCTTAAGTGTTGAAACTAATGACTGACACCGGAATTTGAAAACAACTTTATCTGCAAATAAGAAAACGCTATATTTCACGCATTCAATAAACCGTAATTTTTTTAAACAAAATTCCGGTGCCAATGTGGCGTTTGGGAATTAAAATTAAGTGGTATATCCAGGGATGTAGTAGAGGGTATACTCCGTGTACCCTCTGGATTTTTTGAAAAAGCTCAGTATACCCTCTGATTTTCAAATTTAGCATTAGCGTATACCGTAACTATGAATGTCCATGATGTTAGCGTATATCCTCTGCCTACACCGTATACCCTCTGCTCTTTTTACGACTACAACAATGGGTATATCTATGAAACCATCGCGCCGCAAAGGGTTAAAGTCTTTCCGGCGCGGTGTATGTAATAAAGGACACCTAATTTTAATTTTACTGGCATCAAGAATATTTAATTAAAATTTTCCTTTTACAACATACCTTAAAATTAAGCAAGTTCCTATTTTCTAATAATTTCGTTAATAAATTCTGGTGGAAGTTAATTACTTGAAGCATATTTACTCGGCGCTGGAAAAAGTTAACACCTGTTTCCTCGGAAATTACCCGACAGTTTTTGATGAAATTTTTAATCCATATTTACGGGGTTATTCTCAAACTTACGGCAGACAATTTTTTCTGGGACCAAAGCTTTTTATTTTAGAACAATGACAATTTTCAGAACTTTTTTTCTGAAATTAACGAAAACTGTCTGCCACATAATATCTTATATTTATATGTTTTATCCCCCCCCCCCAAAAAAAAAATGCTTCGGTATTTTAGGAATTGTGGTTTTTAGCTGAAAAGTACATTTTTTCAAAGAACTAAAAAACTTAGACACTTCTAAGTTGTGTGAAGTTCTTGCAAAGTTTTATAAAATACAAGAATTAAAATATATGCACTATATGTCCAAGGGTGAACAGTCACTTGCGATTCAGACATTTTGTTAAATATCTAGACAAATATATAAGGAATTATCCTGAAACACGAAATGTGTAACCATAATTGTACAGGTCATACATTTCTGTGAAGAGCTTTTCTCGAAATACCATAGGAAACCGTCAACAAATTAAAAAAAGAACGAATAGCTTTTGGATAATCCTGTCAAAATTAATGTAGCAAAACCGTTCAAACTGTAGTTTATGATTAAGTGGCTTATTGTAATAAGCTGCTTTCATTTTTAGGTAGATTTCGTATGAAATATTAGGTAGATTTCGTATGAAATACTATCTATTGCATTGTCTCCCATGTTGGAATTTCTGAAAAAATTTTGCGGATCTACAAGAATCATGACTCCTAGACCCCAAAACCACCATCAGTAAAAAAGTTTATATATCTATCTATCTATCTATCTATCTATCTATCTATCGGTGTATATCACTTTCTTCTAGACACGATAACTTCCATAATTATGCTCAGATCTTCTTCAAACTTTTACATAAAATCAAGGAGCCTAAAATCTCGGTCGAGTTCGTTAATGGGCAAAATCGAACCAAGGGGGTGGAAATAGGGAGGGTTTTTGTGAAAACAGAAAAAACGCGATAACTTCTTAATTTAAATAGATATCGAATCAGTTTAAAGTTTATATTACTTCTAAACAATGGGCAAAAAGTTTATGCATGACAGATTTTTGATAAAGTTAAAAATGGGCTCAAGGGGCGAAAAAAACATGGTTTTTGGGAGAAAAAAATTCATAACTTCGTCAATTCTCAAGATATCAAATCCAACTAAATTTTATATAAATGTACTCAATATTATCTAAAACTTTTGTACTTACAAGTTTTTGATAGGACCAATTTTTACCGATGAAAAAAATTAAAAACGAAAAGAAAAAGGGGGGAGGAAAAAGAAAAAAACCCATAACTTACTCAATTCTTAAGCAATCAAATCTAATTAAATTTATTTTACATCTTCACAATAAGATCTACAACTTTTATATTGACAAGTTTTTCATAGAACCAATTCTTATAGCAAAAATAAATTAAACAAAAATAGGAGTTGGAGTAAAAACCTTAAATCCAAACGGCTTATATTCTGACTCATTTTAAAATTCATTTTTGATTTTAAACGCATCCAAATGACAGATCCTCTTATTTAGGAACTATATAATGCGACGTTTTGGCCAATTTTTTGATAAAGGCAGAATATATTTTTAAAAAGGCTGCCAAAAAAGGTATTTTGAACAGATTTCCCGAAATTATCGTCATTAAAAATTGATTAAGTATAACAAATTGCGTTTTTTCTGAGTCATTTTTAAATTCATTTTTGTTCTCAAACCCATCGAATTTACAAGTCCTATTATTTAGGAACTATATAATGCGACGTATTGGCCAGTTTTTTGATAAAGGCAGAATATATTTTTTAAAAGGCTGCCAAAAAGGGTATTTTGAACAGAATTTCACGAAATTATCATGATTGACATTTGAGGAAATTAAAAAAAATTGCGTTTTTACCGAGTCATTTTTAAATCTTTTTTTGTTCTCAAACGCATCTAATTTAAAGGTTCTCTTATTTAGGAACTATATTATGTGACGGAGTGGCCGATTTTTTGATAAAGGCAGAATATATTTCAAAAAAAGGCTGCCAAAATGGGCACTTTGCACAAAATTTCCCAAAGCGATCATGATTAATGAACTGTGGGTATTCAAATAACAAATTGGTTATTTTATGACTCATTTTTAAATTCAATTTTGCTCTCAAACGCATTCAATTGACAGTTTTTCGTTATTTAGGAACTGTGTAATGTGCCGTATTGGTCAGATTTTTGATAAAGGCTAAATATATATTTAAAAAAATCTGTCAAATTGGACACTTCGTACAAAATTTCTCAAAGCAATTTTGATTAAAGAATTGTGGATGTATTAAAATAATAAATTGGTTATTTTATTACTCATTTTTAAATTCAATTTTGCTGTCAAACGAATTTAATTAACAGTTTTTTGTTATTTAGGAACTATATAATGAGCATATTGGTCAATTTTTTTTTTAATAAAGTAAGAATATAATTCAAAATATGTTGCCAAAATGGGCATTTGAGTAGAATTTCGTTTAAGAGGATTTTGATAAAACCAGTTCTTACAGAAAAATGAAATTAAAAAAATTTTAAAAGCGGTTGAATAAAGTAATTAAACTGGGTTTATCTCTAATCATTTAATTTTTTTTTTTTTTTGAGATGAAAACTTTTCGAAATCTACCTCCGCCTATAGGCCATGCCGAAAGGGATTTTTATTTGGATAGCATGTATACCCGTAGAGAAATTAAGGTTTTTTTTTTATAAAAGTAGTCCCAAATTTTTCCAAGTTTTTTTGCCTATAATTTGTTGAGTTCTTAATATAAAATAATGTTTTCTCCAGAAAATATGAAAACAACATTGTACAGAATACAATGCAATTAAAATTAAAAAATAATAAAAATTGTATGAAAAATGAGTTGGTTTACTAAGTAATTTTCCACTGCGCATGCGTGAACGCTATAAAAAATTTTAATTGCATATTGTGTTAGTTAAATGTAAAATAAGTTTTGTGAAAGTCTCAAAAATATAGCTTGAAAATTCTGAAAGTGATCGTCGATAGAACAAGTTCCGAATCCGCTATTCTCAAAATGCAGCAAAAAAAATGAGGGATTGTATTCAAATATAGTAGTACGTGCCATATTATGTATGTTATATTGACGCTTATTCTATCGATGATCACTTTCCGAATTCTCAAGATATGTTTCTGGGACTTTCACAAAAGTTGCTCTATACATTTAGCTAACAAAATTTGCAAATGAAATTTTTATAGCTTTTACTCATGCACAATGAATAACTATTTAGTAAACCTGCTCATTTTTCCTAGAATTATTATTATTTTTTAATTTTGTTTACAGCCTATTGTGTACAATGTTGTTTGTCATATTTTTTGAAAAGAATATTATTTTACATTAAGAACTCTACAAATTATAAGTAAAAAATTTGGAAATATTTGGGACTGTTTTTATAAAAACCTTAATCTCTCTACGAGTATACATACTATCTACATAAAAATGGAAACAGTGGATTACAATAAGTCATTTAATCACAATCTACAGTTTGGACGCTTTTGTTACATTAGTTTTGACAGTTTTATCCAAAAGATATTTGTTTTTTTGCAATTTGTTGACGGTCCCCTACTTAGTTTCGCGGAAAACTCTTCACTGAAATGTATGACCTCTACTATTATGTTTACGCATTAAGAGTTTCAGAAAAATTTCTCATGTATTTTTCTAGATATTTAACGAAACGTCAAAAATAGCAAGAGGCCGGTCACCTTTGGCTATATAGAGTATAAACACTTGGGTAACATTTAGTTACCTATAATAAAGGAATATAAAATGTTAGAATAAAATTAATGTGAGTGAGCATGATGTCCCAGACATGTCTTTTCTTAATCTCTTCGGGACAAGTGTCTTTTATAGAATTTTATTCTTTTATGATCGGTTTTTCAAAACAGAAATCTTTGCTTAATTGAATCCGAAAAATTCTCGGATTAAATAATGCAAAATTTACAATAAAATTTTACTGGTGAGAATAATTAAGGATTCTGAGCACCTTATGCAGAACGTACGCCTGTCGCTCGTTCCAAGGAGTTAATAATTTAATAGCTCAGATAGTAAAAGTGATAAGTAACAAAATAAAACATAAAGAGTTAATCAAATGGTTGAAGATAATCTTACGCTCTCTACATCTGTTAAATTACTGTTTGAAAAAAACCAATATCCACAGCGATTTTAATTGATAAATAAAGAAGACATATGATAATAAAGCAAACAACATATTTGGAAATTACTGCTCATTTTCTCAGAAAGGATGATTGTACCTCTTACCACATTACCATATTTACACCCTGAGCTTTCCAATGTATAAAAGTATTTAATTAATTTTTATCTTTGTACGTCTTTCTCAAAACGGCGTTTTAAACGCTATAAGAAAATTGTTTAAGATATGCTTTTTTTAAATTATCGTTTTAAATATAGTGTAATTTTCATCATTCACTTTTTCAGGGGCAAATTACTTATATTCATAAAATAATGAAATGATTGACTGACACCAGAATTTAAGGGGAAAAATGAAACTAAGTAAAAACTTTTATTATTTTAGCCAATCATTTGGGCAATTCTTTAAAATGTTATTAATAATTTCAATAACAAACAATGTCGATGATTACACTTCTTCCCTATCAGAAAATGAAAAGTCCTATTTCTCGTTCCCCTTTCTATGTTTTTTTCTATGAGAAAATGGAATATCCTTTTTTGATTTTCACTTCAGAAAGAGAAAAGGGATGTTTCATTTTCTGATAAGAGAAAAATGTTATCGTTGGCATTTTTTTTCTTGTAATTTTTGCCATTTTTTCCTCTAAAAATGTCATGAGTCCCCACTTCTTTTTCTTTTCCATGTTTTTGTACATATGTTTAACATACTACATGACATATATTGTTTTATTCATCTGTGACTTTTTTGAGATAACACTAATTTAAATGTTGCACATTTTGAAAACTTAGAATATTTAACAGCTTATATTTGCTAACAGCAACAATATCTCAGTTCAGTACTATATTATACAGCTTGTCTTAGTAGTACACTTTCATATTCTATAAGAAAACGTTTGGGGTACTATTGTTTAAATAAGAAAATAAGTGCGGAAAATGGGCAAACCGTCATTTTTATTGTATTTTGTAGCAACATAATAATGTAAAGTAACAATTCCCCATAGAAACAAATACATTTTAATAAGAATATAGTGTTATACTAATAGTTTATCCCAAAAGAATTTTGCGATGTTGTTGCTTGCCATAGATATAGCAGTCCACACATACTGGTATTTCATTTTTTGCATGAAAAATTACATTCACAGCCTCGAACTTTGACATTTTCTATAGGAAAGAGGAAATTTTTTCAGGGTTTCAAAATTGCACTTTAGTTATTAAATATAATTTACTTTAACATAAAAAATATCAAGCCAATTAAAAAATACAACCATCAAGATACCTCTATTTTGTCTGAATTTCAAAATAATGGCTCTTAAAACAATGTAGACAGTCTTTGCTTCCGGTTAAAATTCTATTACAAAGTTAAAAATTCTTCAGTAAATAAATAAGTAAGCAAACTATGAATTTAATAGTTATGTCGAACAACGCGCTTAATCCTTTATGCTCCGACAATATTTAAAATACCCCCTCCCCCCCAAAGAAAAAAAAAACTTGTTAAAAAATTCTTTTAATACAGATTAGTAGTAATGCAGGTTAGAATGCTATTTTACTTTATCTTGTCTTAAAAGCATTGTTTGGTTGCACTAAACAAAAATATTTTTAAAATAATGATTTTTTTTTTTTTTCATTTGCATCCTTTCAGCTTTCTTGACGTGCAATATCTTGATATGGTCATAGGAGAAAACATTCAGTTCGAAAATATTTTTACAATTCTTTTTTTCCTTTTTTTTAAAAATAAGAATGTATACTTGTACATTTTTTCTATAAAATACTAAAAAAAAAAAAAAAAAAAAAAAAACCTACTTTAAGTAAAAGATTTGAGTAAATTATAAATATTGCGCAAAATCCATATCAATTCAAATTATTTAATTAATTTTAATTGGCAAAATTCTCCTAAAAAATTTTAAATGGTTTTGTAAATTTTCAAATGTAGTTTCAAAAATTTCAAAAAATACTTTTCAAGATAATCTATAGGAGTTTTTTAATGAATCATAACTTGGACTATAAAGGGTTAAACATTGAAATAATCTGAATCAGAAAGGCTGTTGTAAATAGTGAAATCTTTGGTGATTTTTTTGTTCATGAACCCCTGTTTTGAGGCTAATACAAAAATATTTCTTTCAATGAATTTCAAAAATTTATTTTAACAACTTTTTTTTGAATTTAAAAATGCTTTTAGTTTTTGTTAGTGAGTAGCTACAAAATTACTATTATATCCGAAAAAAAAAATCTTAAGCCTAAAAGCGTGCTAAAGGCCCTGAGCCTCTAGTAACACTTGGTAACTTATATTTTAATTTGAAATTATCACTCAGAATGACTATACAATCGATGTGTCTCCAAGGTACACCACCACCACCAAAATATGTTCTGGATTTCAGTAAGCTCGGGTTAGAGCCCCTTTTATAAGGAATAACAATCTTCCTTTTTTAATGTAACTTTTGCGTGCAGTAGATTTTACGGAAATAAACATGAGAAGCAACATCATCAAGAGTAAAACCAATCACGATTCGAATTATACGAAGAAAGCTTAGATATATCGTGCCCGTTCCGATCCAAAATTCAACCTTCTAATGAAGCTATAAAATGCCAAATTAAAAACACTCAAAATATCAAGCTCATCTATCTTATTGAAATAGTAAGCTCTAATATTCAAATAAAGATACAATGCTCTTTTAATACTAATCATGCTATTTTTAAAATTTTTTGATAGTATTAGTAATGTAAATTTTGTTACTGTTAATAAATTGGTTAGGCAGGTAATTTATTTTAATATTTTCCCACGATAAAATGTAAATGAAATACGAGACAAATAAAAAGAAGAGAAAGAAAGAAAGAAAAAAAATATTAAAAATTGGAAATGGTGTTATATTGTCATTGATGCTTTATTGCCACTGCTGCAAAGTTAATTTCATCATCATCATCATCATTATTATTATTTTAAAGTAAGATCAATGACCGAAAAAAAAACATGAAAGTTTTCTCGACCTTCCAGGAAACAAATTAGACGGAAATTCAAGATTAGCATCTTCTGCATCCGAGCATCTTGATCTACCGCATCCCTTTGGCGAATCATCCTTGGCGTCAGGCCTGCCTTCCGGCAAACCCAAGCACGTGTTTACAGGGGTTCGATTCTGAGTCAAAAAAGAGTTCAAATATAGTTTGAACAGTCAACCTACCCGCAACGATTTAGAGTCAGCCAGGGGTGACTGTACCGCGAACGATCGAGTCTTATTTATTTTGATTCGAAAAACGAATTTTTGAGAGAAGTATTCTCAAGCTTTCTGGAGAGAGATGGCCTTCCAACGTCCATTCTTGATCTCTTTGAAGAGGAACGATTCCCAAAGATGGGGATTCGGGATAACTGGAGGCAAAGAATATGACCAACCTCTGCGAATACAGATGGTGAGACTAACTTTCTTTAATTAATTTTATATGAAATTAATTTTATAATTTAATTAATTTTATATTAAAATGACGGATACATAGTTGTCAACTTTACCTTTTTTAAAAGTCGAAAAAAAAAAGCCCAGGTTTTTTTAATCAATTGTTTCTTAACAATAGAACAAATGAATTTACTTGTTGGACTTCCTACTTCCGGTACAATTTTACATCCAGAAGACATACAAGTCTTTTGCCAAAACATTAGGGAAGTATTGATAAATTAAGTGTAATTGTAGTATAAAAATACATGAAATACAATTAAATTAAAAATTTAAAAAGTATGAGAAAAATACAAAATAATTTAATAGAATAAGTAAAAAAAAAGTTAAAATTAAAGTGCAGAAATGCAGAAGAAATATAATAAAAAATAATCCATTAGTTTCGAAGTTAAACATAAAGACGGTAACCAACAACAACAACAAAAAAGTATCCTTCAAAAATCAAACATAATTTTAAAATATTAAATGTTAGAAAAGTAACATAAATATAATATATAATGTAATATATAATATAATATATAATATAATATATAATGTAATAAAACTAGAATTATGAATATGATTCCACAGATTGTAATATTATTTCTTTGTGGTTATTAATTTCCTTCATTTAATAAAATTTCTGATTTTAAGTTTAAGGGGGCTCAGGGGTTGAAAACTTTTCAAAAAATCGATTTTTTTAATGATCTAATTTGATTATTCATTTAATTCTTAACTCAATACAAAAAACCGCATAAAAATATTTGCATTTTTAACGGAGTTATAAGCATTTATGTATCAACACTTTCATAGCCGCATCCATATAATTTCAACTTTAAGTCGCGTTTTCTCAAAACTTGATTTTTGATGACTAACACCAAGATAAAAAAAAAAAAAAAAAAAAAAAAAAAAAAAAAACTATTTGATTTCCATCAAATAGTTTTTTTTTTTTTTTTGGTTTAAATTTTTTTGCATGCATATAATATCATTATCTAGATTATGAATTAATATATTTTAGATAGTTTAATATTTTGAGTATTTTTAAGTGGAAAAAAAAGTTGTATTTTTTAGGTTTTTTTTTTTAAATTTTAAACTTAGAGATATTTTTTAATACTGTTTTTATTAAGTGATAGTTATATCTTTAATTCATAATCTAGATTATGATGTTATATGCATGCAAAAAAAAAAAAAAAAAATCAAGTTTTGAGAAAACACGACTTAAAGTTGAAATTATATGGATGCGGCTATGTAAGTATTGATACATAAATGCTTATAACTCCGTTAAAAATGCTAATATTTTTATGCGGTTTTTTGCATTGAGTTAAGAATTAATTGAATAATCAAACTAGCTCATAAAAAAAAATCGATTTTTTGAAAAGTTTTCAACTCCTGAGCCCCCTTAAGGGTAAAATTATAAACGGGAGGTGGACAGTTATGCAGCTTTATGCGTGATTTTATAATTATTGAGCAAAAATAAAGCGAATGGCGATGCTATCTAAACATAATCATAGGAAAAGGGAACGGGAAAAATGAGGTGCTAAGGACGTATTGCGTTTAGTATGTGTGTGTGTGGGAGTGTCGATAATTACCAATTTATATTTGCTTGTTTAATTTTACATAAAAATACTTTCTTATGTAGAGGCGTATTGAATTATAAATTCGATTTGTAAGGAATACGATTATTACATTCTTTCAAACAATATTGAATTTACAGCAAAATAATCAATCACTAAATAGACATTTTTTTCTACAACATCGGGCATACAAAATGCCATACTGAATCCTTCAAGTAACTTCATAGATAATACATACACACACACATATATGCATATATATATATATATATGCATATATATATATATATGCATATATATATATATATGCATATATATATATATATATATATATATATATATATATATATATATATATATATATATATATAACTTTAAATTACTGACAAGTACGTAAAATATATTTTTAGTATTGTCTTAAAATGGATTATTTTAAATAGTTGAATATCTTGATCAATTATTTTTTCACTTTATACATAAAAAAAAGTTAATTCCTCAATGAATGTTTTATTTCCAGTATTTCTTGTATATTATGATCTAACTGATTTCGAAGATGGTCTTAAGAAAGATTCTACTGAATAGTACATGCCTCATATTTTCTTTATCTGTAATTTATACCTCTGAACTAAATGCAAAGAAAAGCCCTACAGGGCTTTGGCAGTTTGAAAATGCAATCGCAAAGTATTTAATTTAGTAACTAATGAAATTCCGTTATTCTAAAGGCTTTTATTTGAAAAAGTCATCTAGACTCCAGACACACTTATATTATCCATGTTAATAAATGCTCTTCCGAAAAAGCAAAATTTAATTTACTGGAGATTTTCGTTATCAATATGAGTAGCTTATTTTGATTTCTCATTTATATAAAAATAAAATTATCGTTTCAAACCAATTAAATATTATACAAAAAGTTGCCTGAATTCTATTGCCAAATATTGGCACTCCGTTGTCTCCGCTGCAGAGACATCATCTTTCCTTCCAAAATTTGTTTTTGGCACCAGTAATAAAGGAAAATAAAAATTTCCCTATTTAATCAGGGACTTTTTCAAATTGTATGCTTCAAGGAAAGTTCTTTTAAAAAAGTTATGCTAATTGGATAGAATTTGTGTAAGAGGCACCGGAGTCCGAAGGGTTGAATAAATTAATAAAATCAAATCTGTACATATTTGCATGAATTTTTAAAAGACGCTTAAACAAAATTTCATTAAGTCAGTTGTACTTGTTAATAGTATTAAATTCAGTCATTTCGCCGCTAGAGATTGTGTTACAGCACTGCAATTATTTTAACCCATTGATAAACAGTCACAAATCTTCGAGACGGGACTTTCGACGGGACATTTCCAGGTCCACCCCAGGATTCAGCACTTACTATTAATTTGTTAGTAGCAAATTAATGCCACATAATTCTAAAAAGTCTTATTTTGCAGAACTGTCCCAGAAAAAGTACTTTGATGCTTTAGTTTCACTCTTAGTTTGAAGAAAGGGATGTAGTGGATGGTCTATACAGTGATAAGCTATATATCTTTTGGATAATGCTGTAAAACCTCCGTAATAACAGTGTATCGCTCTAGAATATACTCTCTAGAGCATATGCCCTATGATTTTTTATGACAACATCACTATCGTAAATTGATTATAAATTGGCAATATTTAAATTGATAAAATCGAAACCCCATATATTATTATTATAAATATCAAACCCGATAGTAGTAAGACATAAAATCTGTTTTAATTAGTTTTACATATGTTCACATAAAGTCAAATAAGTGATACTTAAGGTTTTTTTTTTTTTTTTTTTTTTTTTTTTTTGTCTGACAGAAATTATGTTAGTAAAATATTTGAAAATGTTTGAAGATTTAGACAGTATAACTAAATTAAAACGATGGAATTTGAAGTATTAAAGAGATAAATTTGGTTGAATTAAGAATTACAGTAACAAATTACATTTTATCATAAAAGGTTTCTTTCTCGTTATTAATTTGTTTTTTGATTCAAATATATTTTCTGCTTTAAAAAAATAATTTTTCAAATTTTAAATATTGAAGGTTAAATATCTGAGTGATTTAATGTTCACTTTCATTTTCTTTTAATATTTTGCTTATTTAGAAACTAAATAGTTTCACGTGGTCTCTTATTAATCCCCCCCCCCTCGCAATGAATGCTTTTTCCTTCTAATTAGTTGCACTTGCTTCTTGTAAAAAACGTTTTTTTCGGAAAATAGCCTTTTTTCAGAACTAAGAGGCTATAATTAAATGAAACAGATGGAAGTTAAGGCTTTAACACTAGAACACCGGGAAATTTTACGCGACTTTTACAAAAATATATTTAAAACCAGAAAAATCATTTGAAATATTTAGTTTATTTATTTAGCTCTTTTTTTTTTTTATTGGAAATGATATATAACTTATTTCTTGAAGATTTTTCTGGTTTAAATTGACAATTAGTTTCGAACTGATACCTTCCCGGCGTTCTAGTGATAAAGAAATAACTTCAGTTGACTTAAGAATTGCAGTAACAAATTCAATTCCAATTGCAAAGGACGTCTTTCTCTTTATTATTATTTTATTCAATTGTGTTGTTTGGTTTAAAAAAATTATATTTTAAAATTCCAAATACTCTAGGTTAAATATCTTAGTGATTTAATATTCATTTCTTTTATTTATTTTTTAATCTTTTGCTTATTTAGAAAGTAAAAAAAAAACTTCTTGTACTCTTTTTCTTTTTTATTGAAATTTTTTCTTTTAGTATTTTTGATCATATTGCTTATAAAAAAAACACGTTTCCGGAAAATAGACTTTTATTGTTTTATTTTGAATAAAAGAATTATCGTATGTACTCGTATATAAGTCGAAGAATTTATATCGAAAACATTTGGGAGTTAAAAAAGGGAAGGGGCCGACTTATACATGGGAATTTGCAAATCTTTTAATTAATCACAAATTCGTCTAGGTTGGAGAGAAAGATAAAAGGTCACAAACAATGATCATTTCCCTATGATTGAATTTTTTTTTTACTAATAATGTCTCTGTAATTGCTCTGCATTCATTTTCACTTATATTAGATATCCCTTCTATACAGGGGCATTCTTTTCGTCATTTTAATCCCTTTTTAAAAAGAGTTCAACTTGAGAATGCTTCTGGATATCTCTTCTAAAAGTCCTGTAACACAATGAAGTACTGTGTTTTAGTAGTTTAACGCAGATCACACACTAACAGAAAAGTGAAAAAAGCATGAGTCAAGAGATATTTCATCCTGTTAACAAAGAAGAAACCGGTCTGGACACTACCATTTTGTCTCCCGTTTTATGCTTCTTGACGCTTGTCTGTTCAGTGAGCGATCTGCCTGCGAAGCTGTTTATCCTTCTAAATGACGCTTGGATAGATTTTTGATTTTTTTTTCTTTTTAAGTATCATTAAATTGATATGAATGCGCTTCAAATTAGTTTAAGCTTCTGCGGTTTTACATAATTATACAGTTTTATAATGTTCATTTATTATAATTGTCATTAAAGAAATGTAGGAAAAAAAGTTTACTAATTTAATGAAAATTTATTAGTTTTTTAAATTCTCGATTACAAATCATTTTTCAACATACTAACTGAAATTTGGTTCGACAAGTACACGAGTATATACAGTATTTATTTTTAGACATTAATTTGAATTTTTTAAATCTTAAAAATATAAACGAAGCATAGATTTATTTTAATTTACGCCTTAAAAGCTTCATGAAATAAAAATATAGCAATTAAAAATATCTATACATAGGGTATGTTAAAAAATAAATAAACGTAAAAATTACAGCATGTATAAAAAATTTAAAGCCTTTTATTTGTCTGTTTTGTATTGCAGATTATGTCAAACTATTTAAAATATTTAATTGCAGTAAGGTATTTGTACCCTATATGGACAGGGCTCTCAATATGGACACCCCTAATATTTTTAAAGGTAATAATTTTGATCGAGAGATGGCTCAACATTTTTGCGAAGAAAAGCAGTCGAAAAGATAATTAAGGCTGGAAAGTGTAAAAAAGCGCGCCGTTCGCCATTTAGGAGGAAATTTGTTGTTTTGAGATGTGCTGATCTTAATTACCTGTAAGCTTAAATTCTTATTACATATGGTAAGATTGCATTAAAGGTTAAAAAGTAGAGTATTTTAGAAAGCTAATGAAACATATTTTCGATTGCTATTGCATATTTTGCTTTAAAATATTTTCCTTATTCATTTGTTACAAAATTTAGTAAAACTACGCCCAGTTCCCAATATGGACAGCTTATGACCCCATCGACTACAACTGTAAGAAAGAAGAAAATTCAACGACGTCAATCAATAAATTGAAAAGGCATCAAAGTGGTAAAATCTTTGTTCAACAAGATGCCATTTGAACAATCCCCCCCAAAACCTTCCTCCAAAAAACCATTGCCCTTGCAGAAAAATAAAAAGGACCCCCCCCCCCCAATAGGATATCTGTTGGCGAAATCTTAGGTACCAATGGTATGACTTCCTCAACAAAGGAGAGCTGGTACTGCTTCTTTTGCAGTATTGATGCTTTTTCAAACATGCAGCCATGCATCACATGTGGCAGATATGTTCATGAGGATTATGTGGGACTTACTGCCCATGGTGAAAAAGTTTCTATTTGTCCATGCTGTGAGGACTAACTGAGGAATAACAGATGTAAATTCGCAGACAGATGCAATAAAGCTAAGCAAAACCAACAACATTATTTCATGATATTTACTAGTATCTAAGGGGCTTTGCATGGGTGTCCGAAGGGTAAAAACCGAGAATTACCCCCCCCCCCGCCTTTCTAAAATGCATGTTCTGAAGATATTTACTGTCCCCTCTCCTCCTCCG
Organism: Maratus speculifer; assembly: GCA_964019185.1. Lineage (NCBI taxonomy): Eukaryota > Metazoa > Arthropoda > Arachnida > Araneae > Salticidae > Maratus > Maratus speculifer. The sequence goes on from OZ025291.1 coordinate 136,392,837, forward strand.
AATACTTTAAGATACATTTTTTATTCCATCTCCTCTAAAATCCCTTGGAAAAGTGGCTCTTCCATACACACTGTGTAGAAAGTCAATAAGGAAACACCTGTCCATAATAGGGACAGATAGTTCCTTATATGGACACTTGTAAACATTTTTTTGTTTTTATCATTTAAATTAAACCAGAATAATTACAAGGTCGCTAATTTTAATAATGATAGTCAATAGTCCAAGGATAGTGGTCACATATTTTTGGAGACCTATGACTTGAAAATGGGGGGGTGAAAAAAAATACATTTTCCTTAGAATGTCCATATTGGGTACAGGTACCTTACTTGAAATATCGCTATAAATATTTATCTCTTTCATTATGTGTGAAAAACTTCACATTTCCTATTATTACAAGAAGATGTTACTTTCTCCTTTTATGCTTTATTTCATTAAAATTATTAACATTTCGTTATTTTTTAAACGTTAAGCATGTATATATATATATATTTTTTTCAGACGTGCGCGTGCAGCAGTTAACAAATTGCAAAAGAATGAATATCTTTTGGATAACCCTGTCAAAACCAATATAGAAAAAGGTTTCAAAGCATTCAAACTGTAGATTATGATTAAGTGGTTTATTATAATAAACTGTGCTCATTTTTATGTGGATAGCATGTATACAAAAAGTTTGTGTTGTACAAAAATCAAGTTTGCAAAAGATATTCGTTCTTTTCCAATCTGTTGACGGTCCCCTATGGAATTTCGGAAAAACTCTTCACAGAAATGTATTAACTGTTACTATTATGGTTACGCACTTATAGTTTCAGGATATTTCCTCATGTATTTTTGTAGATATTTAACAAAGTGCCTAAAATTGCAAGTGGCCGGTTACCTTTGGCCACATAGTTGTATAACTAAATATTGCCAGAAATCATATAGAATTGACATTTGTCGAGTGGAAAGATAAAAGTAATTTAAATTATACACAGATTTAGAGGAGTTTGAAATAGTGAATTCAAGAGGGAGAAAGAAATTTTATTAAGTCAAATATAGTCTTGCCCATAATGTTATACATCGATCTCTTTCATTTATAACCAGTGTATGGTAAATATTACTTGAATTCTTGTTTTAGTACCTTCCGACTATCTAAATTCTTATGTAGTCATTCGGTTTATTCCAGAAAGGAATTAGTCCGCTTTAAACTTTCAATACGAATTTCTCCAAGTTAGCTGCCAGTCTTCTAGTTATAATTTATGGTTCAATATGTCCAATGGCTAATTAAAAGCTGGTCTACATTTTTAACGAAATTTCTCTTTTATATATACATTAAATGAATTCAGATGCTTGATTAGTAAAATAAAAACACCCACTTTCATTTAATATAGCTGTAAACAACTGTTTTTCAGTTTTGATTGTAGGTTTTAAGTTCTCTAAAATAGTAACCGTGTAAGTTGGATTAATCACACAGGATAAATCTCTTCAGAAAAATAAAGACAATGTGATGCTCTGCTAATTTCAGTGAAAGCAACAGGCGTATTGACAAAAAGCCAGTATTTACTTCTGAAGTTTCTAAGAAAAAACTGAGAGAGCAAAAATATAAGTGATTCAAAAAGTCAACCTTGACAGCTGTGAAAATCTTAACAGATTGAATTTCGTAAAACTAGTTCAAGGTCAACTCTTTAATACTTTCTATAAAATAAATGTAAACTATGATAGTACAGAGTTCTTACTTTATTAAATTACTTCATCTTCGTATAAAGAAACGTTACTTAATAGCAAACACACTTTGTTTACTATCATTTGTCTGATACACTTGAATTATCTCCATTCTAACTCAATAAATTTTATTTAGTTTTTAAATTTAATGTCTTAGTGATGTAAACTAAATCTGATGAAATTTAGCAAAAGCATTTTATATATAGTGAAAACTGTGCAAATGAATCGCCAGCGATGTAATCATTTTCTGGTCAACTTAAACAGATGGCCAGCTTATAACGTTTCTGAATTTATAAAAACCACATTTGGTACACAACAAAAACAGATGAGCAGCACTCAAGGGTGGTCAACTTAACGTGTTTTATTGTATATTGCACTTTTGACTTGACAGAACTATCGATATTTGGTTAAAAACATATACTGAAAAAAGACGGTTTAGAGAGCGCTAAAGACGCCAGGTTTTTCGTGATGCAAAACTAAATGCAGTCAATCACAAATACCCATCAGATAATTGTGATAAGATGCAATCTGATAATTTATCTTACAGAGGTAATCGACAGTTCATCAGCAAAAAAATCTGCACATTATTTGCTTAACAAAAATTTTTTTTTATTTTTAACAATAAGAAATATCTTTTTTAGAAATTCTTAATTTTAAGAACAATAGAATATATAGTATGTATTTTTCTGAATGAAAAAAACAATGAACTTTCCTTTTTCACCAGGTTTCAATAACATGTTTGAGTAGTCACAGTAATCAAAACTCGGTATTGGTCTCGGTTTGAAATAAAAACCACTCTATGTTTTACAATAACCTTATTTCATCAATATTACACATATTCTATCATTATTACACGAATCATTTACGTTTATAAGAAATTCCTACTAGTGACCTGCGAGATTTGAAATATACAAATTTTGCGATCCGTGAGATCAGAAAGTTTGGTGACGCTGCTATAAGAAGCATTCAAGATTATCCATTCATACAAGTATCCAGTTTCCAGAACATCAAGTTCTTTCATAGTGATTAACTTTAATTCAATAAACAACCAGAAAAAAACAAACAAATGCAGTTTATTTATATTACTTTATAACTTTCTTGGCAGTGTCATGTTTTATAATTTTTATATTGGGAAGCAATAGAGATAATAACGAAGCATTGTTATCTTCTTTCATTTTAATTCTTAATGAAACAGGTAAATGCAGCGATAATTCAGATAATGAAGTCAAGTTTTTTTTTACAAAAAACTACTTTTGCATAATCCTTAATAAGAAACACCTACAGATAACGTGCATAGAAATTTTTATCTTTGCGACATGGTGTTACGAGGAAAATTAAACGTGATGCTAAGCTTTTACTTGTTAGATATAAGTAAGCAATCAAAAATCTAAAATATTTTAAAGCGCAAGCGTTAAAATTTAGGAAATTTTTTTAGTATGTAGTTGTGTATTTATAAATGTATAAATGCAATGATTTCTGACACTTAGGAATAAACTTGTGCATTTTAGGTAGATTTCGTATGAAATACTACCTATTGCATTGTCTCCCATGTTGGAATTTCTGAAAAATTTTTGCGGATCTACACGAATCATGACTCCTAGACCCCAAAACCACCATCAGTAAAAAAGTTTATATATATATATATCGGTTTTTGTGAAAACAGAAAAAACGCGATAACTTCTTAATTAAAATAGATATCGAATCAGTTTAAAGTTTATATTACTTCTAAACAATGGGCAAAAAGTTTATGCATGACAGATTTTTGATAAAGTTAAAAATGGGCTCAAGGGGCGAAAAAAACATGGTTTTTGGGAGAAAAAATTCATAACTTCGTCAATTCTCAAGATATCAAATCCAACTAAATTTTATATAAATGTACTCAATATTATCTAAAACTTTTGTACTTACAAGTTTTTGATAGGACCAATTTTTACCGATGAAAAAAATTAAAAACGAAAAGAAAAAGGGGGGAGGAAAAAGAAAAAAACCCATAACTTACTCAATTCTTAAGCAATCAAATCTAATTAAATTTATTTTACATCTTCACAATAAGATCTACAACTTTTATATTGACAAGTTTTTCATAGAACCAATTCTTATAGCAAAAATAAATTAAACAAAAATAGGAGTTGGAGTAAAAACCTTAAATCCAAACGGCTTATATTCTGACTCATTTTAAAATTCATTTTTGATTTTAAACGCATCCAAATGACAGATCCTCTTATTTAGGAACTATATAATGCGACGTTTTGGCCAATTTTTTGATAAAGGCAGAATATATTTTTAAAAAGGCTGCCAAAAAAGGTATTTTGAACAGATTTCCCGAAATTATCGTCATTAAAAATTGATTAAGTATAACAAATTGCGTTTTTTCTGAGTCATTTTTAAATTCATTTTTGTTCTCAAACCCATCCAATTTACAAGTCCTATTATTTAGGAACTATATAATGCGACGTATTGGCCAGTTTTTTGATAAAGGCAGAATATATTTTTTAAAAGGCTGCCAAAAAGGGTATTTTGAACAGAATTTCACGAAATTATCATGATTGACATTTGAGGAAATTAAAAAAAATTGCGTTTTTACCGAGTCATTTTTAAATCTTTTTTTGTTCTCAAACGCATCTAATTTAAAGGTTCTCTTATTTAGGAACTATATTATGTGACGGAGTGGCCGATTTTTTGATAAAGGCAGAATATATTTCAAAAAAAGGCTGCCAAAATGGGCACTTCGCACAAAATTTCCCAAAGCGATCATGATTAATGAACTGTGGGTATTCAAATAACAAATTGGTTATTTTATGACTCATTTTTAAATTCAATTTTGCTCTCAAACGCATTCAATTGACAGTTTTTCGTTAATTAGGAACTGTGTAATGTGCCGTATTGGTCAGATTTTTGATAAAGGCTAAATATATATTTAAAAAAATCTGTCAAATTGGGCACTTCGTACAAAATTTCTCAAAGCAATCTTGATTAAAGAATTGTGGATGTATTAAAATAATAAATTGGTTATTTTATTACTCATTTTTAAATTCAATTTTGCTGTCAAACGAATTTAATTAACAGTTTTTTGTTATTTAGGAACTATATAATGAGCATATTGGTCAATTTTTTTTAATAAAGTAAGAATATAATTCAAAATATGTTGCCAAAATGGGCATTTGAGTAGAATTTCGTTTAGTAGAATTTTGTGATTTTTTCCGCGAGACTATTTGATGACTTTCACATCATTTTTCATTTTTTCTCCCAAGATTTTTCCATGAATTTTTAGAAAATATTTGTAAATACCCCTAACTTTTTCTTTATATTTTGAAGTTTCCATGACTTTCCCAGACTACTTTGAAATTCCATAACTTTCCAGATTTTACCTGACTTTCCATGATGCTCGGAACCCTGTATGGTATACAAAATAAATTTGTCAAAAAATCAAATAAATATCTATTAAAATGATGAAATTTTGAATAAAACTTTAAAAAATAGTCCTTAAAAATAAATTAAAAGAAATAATTGCACACTGTGTACAGAAAACTTGTCAGATGCATAATAATATCTCTAGAAACTATGGCTAAACTGTTATGGATGCTTCTGGCTTATTCCATGGGTTCTGTAGTGTAAGTCACATAACTTATTAATTGCTATACTTGTTAGCCACCGTTATTTTCGAAAAGTCTGCTTGGCCTTATTCAATTAATGAGAATGTACCAATAAAATTAATCACATTTTTTTTTGTTCTATAATACTGGTACCCAAAAATCGTAGCCTGTGACTTACACTACAAGTACTCATGGAAATAGCCTTCTATAAAACAGCTAACGGAAATATTTTGACTTATTTCAACATTAAATAACTCATGAAATGATTCTCCTATTTAAAATTGTCTGCTTGATCAAATTTATCTGTTAGTTTTCTATAAAACTGACTATTTTCATATTTTTATATGCAATAGTCTTCCTGATATTAGCTTAGAAAACCCTCCAGCCACAAAAAACTTATTTACGGTGGTGACGACGTTAGTTTTTAGGTGCGTTCGTAATTATGTAAATACGTAGCACCTATTGTTGTCGCTCAGTCCGTCCGTCTGTCTGTCCGTCTGCTTGTCCGTCTGTCTGTCTGTCCGTCCGCATATAACAACGCAAAAACTACCCAACCGAATCGTTTGAAATTTAAAATACATAATTATAACATAATTTTGTCGAGTCATTTCAAATTTTATGAAAATCGGATGGATAGATCAATTACAGGGACAATCAAAAGGATTCCGTTGCATTACGGTCAATGGGGAAAAAAGTTTCAGATGCATTTTAATCGGTTGAAATTTAAAACATATATTTATTGCTTAATTTTATCGAGTCATTTTAAATGTTATGACAATCAGATGTATAGATCAATTACAGGGACAATCAAAAGTATTCCGTTACATTACGGTGAATGGGGAAAAAAGTTTCAAATGCATTTTAATCGTTTGAAATTTAAAACATATAATTATTGCGTAATTTTGTCGAGTCATTTCAAATGTTATGAAAATCGGATGCATAGATCAATTACAGGGACAATCAAAAGGATTCCATTACATTACGATCAATGGGGAAAAAAAAAATCAAATGCATTTTATAAGTAAATTTTTGAAATTTAAAACATATAATTATTACGTAATTTTATCGAGTCCTTTCAAATGTTATGAAAGTCGGATGCATAGATCATATACAGGGACAATCAAAGGTATTCCATTACATTACGGTCAATGGGAAAAAAGATTCAAATGCATTTTTATGATTTTACACTCATTCGAACATAATAGAATTGGCATGAATCTATGAAATATATACTAAAAATGCATTCTGTACAATCTGTGATGCAAAGAATTTTTATTATTAAATTACAGGGCCACACAAAAGTATTCCACTACATAATGCTATACGGGGAAACATTGTTTGGGGCTTGTTTTAATTATATTCAACTATTTCACATTTTATGAATAAGATATACGTTTCTGAGGTGTAATAAAAATTACTTTCTGCATATTTACAGAAACACAAAGATTTCGACTACTATACTGTATCCGAAGTACGCACTACTATATCAGCAAGATCTGAATATTTTTAAAACTTCGTTATCATACGAACGCACCTCATTTGCTACGTTCACGTACAATTTCCAACTTGTTTTTCTCTTAGAATAGAGCGATTCTCACTATTTTTTTACCACGGCCAGAAGTCAATTTCCCTCTCACCTTCACTTTTGAAACAACCTCGTACGTTTTACAATGTACTTTTATAATTGTTATTTTTTACATCAAGCTTAAATCATTTAAACGCTATTGTAAACATATACATAAAAAACTTTTCCCTTTTTAGGGTTCCGAACTGAAAACGGAACCATTATAAGATCACTCCCGTGTCTGTCTGTCTGTCACAGCTATTTTACTTATAAACTATGGAACGTGCAAAGCACAAATTGGGGAAGGTAATAAAGACTATTGACCCACATATTTATGGATTACTAAACATATACAATTGTTGTTAGGAGTAGGACAGGGGGCTAATTAAGCTTCTTGAAAAAAAAAAAAATAATTCTTTGTGTATCGTGTGAAACCTTTCGTTACACTGAACTAAAAAATACATTTTTTTAAAATTTTAGGTATTATATTTTCAGAGATATCATAGTAAACATTGTGCAAAAATATGTCCCCTACCCCCCTCTATATCCGAGTCAACTGAAACTAAAATTATGAAAAAATTAGAAGTCGCAGACATTAGTTCTAACCTTGCAGAAAAACTATTGCGGTTGTCGTAGGCATATAGTTTTTGAAAAAAAAAAAAAACACATTTTTCTGTTACACACAAATTTCGATTTGTAGGCATTGGGAAAAGGTGTTGAGGAGCGTTGGAAATACATATCATAGCAGAAGTATAAAAACATCGTTGATAATCATTTTTGAAAAAAAAAATCGTCGGTAACTAGCCGATATATTAACATTTAACGATAGGTATTGTTTGGACATAAATAATGACGGAGGCGGTGTATTCTGCGTAATCTCCTTTTAAATCCTAGATAACAACTTTTAATAATATATTTGTGTAATGTAATACCTAGTAGCAGTATAAAAACAATTCATACTGTTTCAAACATGCTAATTTAATTAAAATTAATCATACGAATCAGGATTCGTACGCATAAGAAATTAAAAAAAATATATTCATTTAGTATCAGGATTTTTTTTTAAATATTGTTTTCCTTATTTAATGCAAGTTCCTTACATCAGATAGCAGCCACTACGTTACGAAATTTTTTGTATTAAAATGTCTAATTTTTAAAAAAATTCTTGTCGATGATAACCTTTTATAAATACTATGGGGTTTCTGTCAAAGAATACAAATATGATTAGCTTTTTCCTTTTTCTAATAATGCAATACATTTTCAAAGCAATAATAATTTGTGTTATTCCACTTTGTTAATAGAAATTACAAGAAACATTTTTTTCTTTATTTCTCTTTAACATGCGTTGAAATAAAATACAGTTTATGGTATTTTTGGGGAGAAAAAATCTCAAATTTTATAAATTTTATTCTCTGCATTAATATTAAGCTTTAAATAAGAACATATCAAAGAACAGACAATAAGTAGCGGCCTTTTTTTCGTTTAAGCACATTTAAATAACAATGCTAATTTGTTATGTTAAACTAAATGTTAAAAATAAAATAAATACATTGTTTAACCGAATACTTAGTTTACAAAAAAACTGAGAATAGAGTATTCTAGGTTTTTTTTTTACCATGTCGTGAAGGGAACCGTAACAACTTCGAACACTTTGGAACAAATCCATATTTTTTTTTTTTCCAAGCAGCATTGTTTTTACATCAAACATTATTTTATTTTATATTTATATTACATGCTTTCTTTTCAATAATAACGAAAACACAAAAACGAAAAATCATGCTTCCAGCACAGATCATCAATTGCTACAACAACAACAACAACAACAACAACAATAATGATAATAATAAAGCACATAATAAAAAAAGTTTTTTATTCTTTTTTTTGCAGGCCTATATATGATTTATAGATTAGTATGTATAGTATATTGCAATGTTAAAAGTTAGTTCAATTACATGCATAACAGAACTATAAACGGAAGTTTTCATGAGATCTTTTCTGCAGCTTTGCAGTGATCGGCTGAATTTATACACTCAAAGTAATATGAAAATAAAGTTAAATTTAAAATCGTGTGCTGTAACTGAAAACGCACTTTCAGCAATTATTCTTCACTGGTAATACTGTATCCAAATTAAGTTGAGTGTCCCAGTAAATTGAACGACATCCACACCACATTCTACAGTTAGTGCCTTGCAGTACGAGCCAATGATGTATTTACATTTCAATATGTTTAAAATATGATAATATCGTTAACCCGGGAGGATGCCCGCAGGGCCTAAAAGAACCGGAGTGCGTATAGTTATTACAATTGTAACCACTAATTTTTTTAAAGTAATCTTCAACTTATTTTTTCGCAAAATTTATAAGAATTGTCTCCGTCTTTATAAAGAGAAAGTTATAATTTAATTTTATTATTGGCAAAATTAAAACCATTCATACCCTGCGTAAGCGCGCGTTCTCCCGGGTTAAAATACACAGCAAACGATTTCTTACCATAGACCGTTATGTATCGGAATTTTTTTAACCGTTTTTGTAAGGAACTGTAAGTGCTACACATTTCATTTTCAATACGGAACATTCATAGTAAAACACAATATTATGGAATAATTATTATAACATGGTAATCTGACAATATTTACTTACAACTTGAACAGATGCCAGATAGACAGACATACAAACCGAATTTATAAACACTTTTTTAACCTTGTTGAAAAATATTAAGTACCAACTAGTTGTCTTCTTTTTCTAATGCACTAAAATAACAATGATAATTTGCGCTGCCAAACATTGTTAGCCAAAAATATACAGTAAATACTCTATTTTAACTTTTCTTTGCAGCGTTTGGATGACAAATATTTTTGTAAATTTTAGAATAAATTCCTAGAAATCACAAATAGTTATTTTCCCCTTTACACTTGAAAACGTCTACTAACAAAATGTATTAGTCCTCATCTTTCTACGTAACGTAAATAATAACAGTGCTAAATTGCGTTGATAAAGTTTATTAATGAGAAACAAACAAAAGCCATTCTATTCTTATCTCTCCTTTACCCCGTCCCGAAGTCAAATTAGATATTTCTCAAACTTACTGGCAAGCTTACCGTCTCCACAAGTTTACTTCGTAATAGTTTTTTTCTTTCTATTTTCTGTTTTTCTTTTCTTTATTTTTTTGTCCCTTAAGTATGACTATTAACGTAGTCGATGAAAAATTTATTGTCTTAATTTTTAAGAATAACCAAGGATCTTTTAACAACCCTTATATGCTTTCATCTACGACAAGCTGTGATTAGAAACTTATAAACAAGTAATTTTTAACAAGAAAGAAATTTTTTTAATACATTCAACGTTTTAACACTAGAATCCCCCATAAAGGTTCATTTCGACCACTAAAATATGAATATAAATCGGTTCGAATCATTATAAAATATGTTTAAAAGAAAGAAACACGAAAATAAAGGTAAAATAAATACATTAAACAGTTTTAAATGAAATTTCTATTCTAAAATATTAAAAAAAAGAGTTTTAAGTTTGAACCAATTATCTTTAATGGTTCATGGCTTATAACAATTTAAATAGCAGAAATGTTGAAAAACCCATCATGAAGAACAATGCATTTTCACAAAAAATTATCTCCATAAGAGCTATTGCTTCAAAATCAGGATTTTTTAGCATTAAGGAGGTCCGGGACACATTTAACTTTTTTTTCTTTGATTGGATTAAAATTTTGAAATTTTTTGAGATGGTTAACCATATTTTTTGTAAAAAAAATCACAAGATAAAACTTCTCATAGATATTTAAAAAAAATTTAATTTAATTTTTGCTAAAAATTCGGGGTAAATTAAAATCGTTATAACTCGAAATATTATTTCTAGAATTTTAAATGTTTTTCATTTAAATAAACATAAATGTGTAAACTTTTATTTTGATTCACCATTTTTGAAATATTAATTCAAATAAAAATTAAAAATATTTAATTAAAAAAAATAATGCAACATTTTATTTTAAAAATGTTATTTTCAAAAATAAACATTTTTTTTCAAATTTGCTGAAATAAAATAAAAGTAAAATAAATGAAAAAGACATTTGTTTAAACTGTCTTTAAACTTTAATCTGTTTTTAAACTTAATCTTTAAGCTGTCTTAACCGTATATTGTTTTTATAATTGGTTCAAACATCGAATTAATAATTCCAAGTTTGAACCAATTATCTTTAACGGTTCTTGGCTTATGACAATTTAAATAGAAGAAATGTTGAAATACCCATCATGAAGAAAAATGCATTTTCAGAAGAAGTCATCTCCATAACAGCCATTGCTTGAAAGATATATTTTAAAAACAAACCTAAACGAAAAATATTACTATTTCCTGTGCCAATTAAAGACAGAAACATGACTTAAACGTCATTTTAAACAGAATAAAAAAAAGAAATTTTTGAATACAATAAGATTTTTTAGTCAATTTGAAGATATTTGTGTCACAGACCCTCTTTAATGAAGGCAATACTTTGGATGGTCTCAATATAATATCTGTCTTAATAAAATTTAGATTTATATATATATATATATTATTCATACTTTTCAGCAGAATATATCATTAGAAAATTGTTTGAACACCCCCATCTAGTAAATGAAATTACTACTGTATTTATAAATTAGTTTTCTTGAAACTATTTTCCTGTTTTCCAGCGAGTTTCATAGGCTCCAAAAGGAACAATTTGGTTTTGGTTTTCAAGGGTGCATTCCACATTGGTTATTAACCAATTTTCTGGCATTTTCTTGTTTGCCTCGGGTTTTGTGGAAAAGTATTGTTATTCATTAAAAGTAAAAGTATACAAATTAAAAAGTAAAAATAAAAAAAAGTTGGAAATTGAAAGTCAAGTGTAGCAAACGAGGTGCATTCGTACTATAACGAAGTTTTAAAAATATTCAGATCTTGATGTAATAGTACAAGATACAGTAATCGGAAACAGTATAGTGGCCGAAATCCTTTGTGTGTTCCTGAAAATACTATCTGCTTTCTATTAAAGAGGAAATATCTTGTAGAAAACCTTTGCAGTGTATATCAATTTCATAAAATGTGAAATAGTTTAATAGCATTAAAATGTGTTGCAATAGTGTTTCCCCATGTACCATTGTGTAATGGGATATTTTTGTGTGGCCCTGTAAATTAATATCAAGTGTTCCTTGCAGCACTGTTTGCACAGGATGTATCTTTTAGTATACACTTCATAGATGCATACGAATTCTGTTAAGTTCGAAAGAGTATAACATCATTAAAATTCACTTGAAACAATTTTTTCCCATTGACCGTAACATAGCGAAATGCTTTTGGTAGTCCCTGTAATTAAACTATGCATCCGATTTTCACAAAATTTGAAATCACTCGACAAAATTATACAACAATTAAATATTTCAAATTTCAAACGATTTGGTTAGGAATTTTTGCTCTGTTATATGCGGACAGACGGACGGACTGAACGACGATTACAGGTGCTACGCATTTTATAATTAAGAACGCACCTCAAAAAAGGTTTCTTTTATTTGATCTTCAATCAATTCCTTTTAAAGGAGTAAAATGCTTTAGAAACTAGAAAAATTATATAAAAATGTAAAAATGTAAAAAAAAAAAAAAAAAAAAAAAAAAAAAAAAAAAAAAAAAAATTAGAACTAAAAAAAAAAAATGAGTTAATGGTAAATCTCTGGTACTTTTGGAGTAAGTCTCAGATACAGCATATAAAGTAATATACCTTATTCTAGATACATTTAAAAATTTAAAATGACATTATACACTGTGGTCAACTAGAGGTAACAGAGAAAGATTGTCTACTAATACAGAAGTGTATTACGGTTGGACAGAAAAATCGGTACTTAAAATGAGTATTTTATAAATCGTAATCTCATCTGAATGTCCGAAACATTCATCCTGTTTTTAATGAGACGATAAAAGCAATTGTAAAAAATGTTACCAAATTTAATGCCAAAAGTGAGAGTTTTTTCAAGACGTTTCATGAAGATAACAATGCAGATCATGTAAATACTATTGCTTCGCACTGAAGTAAGTTGGCAAGGAACGTCAAAACTAATCTAGAAATAAAGACACAAATGCATTGCTTCGTTGAGTTACAGTTATGTTAAAGGCACATCTGTGATAAAAAATATACGTATTTAAATAGCTAAAAAAAAGTGACAGGTCATTATTAATGATGCTCTTTTAGGCTTTTTATGCGTGGATAACAAATTACTTTTCAAGTAATAAAAATAATATTATACACTGGATGGAGAAAAGCATGATTATAGAGAAGCATAGTTTAAGCATGACAAAGAAGAAAAAAAAAAAAGGTCTAGAACAATTATTCAGTGACTACACTATTCCTTAAACTACAGTATACACTACTTTTTGTGACAATGCTTTATTTATTATAGACTTTCTTGTTGGCATCATAAAATTGCAATTTTGGATCACTCTGCCAAAAAATTACTAACTGCTTTTAGAACTTTATAAAGACAGTGGCAATGATCACAGCAATGACTTTCGCTTTTGCAGTTTTAACATCGTTTCTAAACTCCACACAGTCTAAAATTTTACACTGTATAATCGGGCTAAAATGTATTTTTGAATGAAATTTGAAAACTGTTTATGGATTTTTAAATAATTTTTAAGCATGAATTTTTTAAACTCTATCTCAACAATAGACATTATTTCGATCTTGGAATGTTTATATCTAGAAAAATTTTGTTAATTCTTGCCAATTTATCTGAATTAGAAACAGAACTGTTGTGTGATTCTTGCCAATTTATCTCAGTCAAAAACAAAACTGATCTCTACATTTAAACTTGCTAAATTTTTTTGCGAGGCTCTCACATTTGGCATTAGATTTGCTATTATTGATAAATTTTATAATAGGTTTTAATACCACTTTTCATTTTTAGAGTAAAAGTTTTGGCATAAACACAATTTTAACATAACTCTTATACCTGTAAGGAAGCCAGGTATCTAGTTATCTAAAAACGTTTTGTCGCTTTTCGCCAATTTACCTCAATCTGAAACAAAAGTGTTGTGTCTACATTTTCATCGTTATAAATTTTTTTGAAGAGACTCTCACATTCGGTAATAAATTTAACAGCATTGATACATTTTGTAAAAGGTTTTAACACTTAATAATTAATAACTCGGCGTTTTTAGGGTAAAAGTTTTGGTACAAACATGTTTTTAACATATATCTAATACTCCAACGAAGTCAAATATCTTCGTTTGCTCATATCCAGAAAAGTTTTGTCGATTCTTGCCAATTTATCTCAGTCTGAAACAAATGTGTTATGTCTACATTTTCATCTTTTTAGATTTTTTGAAGAGACTCTCACATTTTGTACTAAATTTAACAGCGTTGATATATTTTATGATAGGTTTTAACACTTTATAATTAATAGCTTCGCATTTTTAGGGTAAACGTTTTGGCACTAACATATTTTTAACATAGCTCTATAACTGCAACGAAGTCATATATCTTCGTTTTCTCACATCCAGAGAAGTTTTGTTGTTTCTTGCCAATTTACATCAGTCTGAAATAAAAGTGTTGTGTTTATATTTTAATCTTTACAACTTTTTTGAAGAGGCTGTCACATTTGGTACTAAATTTAACAGCATTGGTACATTTTATAATACGCTTTAACGCTTAATAATTAATAACTTCGCGTTTTTAGGGTAAAAGGTTTAGCGCAAACAGATTTTTAAGATAACTGCAATGAAGTCATATATCTTTGCTTGCTCATATCTAGAAAAGTTTTGTCGATTCTTGCCAATATACCCCAGTCTGAAACAAAAATGTCGTGTCTACATTTTCATCTTTATATATTTTTTTTGAAGAGATTCTCACATTTGGTACTAAATTTAACAGCATTGATACATTTTATAATAGGCTTTAACACTTAATAATTAATAACTTCGCGTTTTTAGGGTAAAAATTTAGGCGCAAACAGATTTGAAGACAACTGCAACGAAGTCATTTTTCTTCGCCTGCTCATATCTAGAAAAGTTTTGTCGATTCTTGCCAATTTATTTCGGTCTGAAAGAAAAGTGTTATGCTTACATTTCCATCTTTATCAATTGTTTTGAAGAGACATTCACATTTAGAACTAAATTTGATAGTATTGAAACATTTTATAATCAGTTTTAACACATAATTCGGGATAAATGAAACAATTTTGGACACAAAGATCTTCTGCATATCTTTAATAGAATACCCGAGAAGCAGTTCTGGATTATAATTTTTATTGATTTTGAGTACACATTTTCTAACACATTTTTCTGATGGCAGGTTTTCTCTGCTTACTGATGTGGATATTGTGGTTTTTAAAGTTAAAATGTAACTGTCATTTATGTTTATGTACCATATAAAATATCTGAATCACAGCCATAAAAGTTTTTCTATTGAATACTTTCTCGCTATGATGATTAATTTTGGATTTAATAATTTTTTTTTTAATCTGGTAGTACCGGTTTTAGATGTTTCAAATATTTTTGTCGAAAATATGTTTCAGATAGTCATTTTTAGTTATGTAGTTTGTAGCGTAAATGTGCCTTCATATAAAGAGTTATTTTATGATGGATTTCAGTGGATTATCAAAATTAACTTACTGTTTATTCTAGTGGAATATATTACAATATTAAATTTTTGTACAGATAGATTTTGACAAGTTAAGAGAACATGATTTTATTTTATTTATTTATTATAATAAGAGATATATTAGAAAATTTAAGCAACGTTAGATAATAATGAACTCAAATAATTAAAGAAAATTTTAAATTGCATGATTGTCGTGTTTAATCACATCATATCATATATCATCATCATATCATATAAGCTACCTGTGCCTAATATGGACACCCTAAGGAAAATTTATTTTTTTCACAACCATATACACGTGATAGGACTCCAAAAATATATGACCATGATCCCTGGACTTTTGGCTATCATTATTAAAATTAGCGACCTTATAACTATTCCGGTTTTATTTAAATGATAAAAACAAAAATGTCAACAAATGTCATATAAGGCACCACCAGTCCCTATTATGGAAAGGCGCCTCCTTATTGACCTACTACACAGGGTGTAGGGAACAGCCACTCTTCTATGGAATTTTAGAGGAGAGGGGATAAAAAAATGTATCTTAAAGTATTGCGGGGAAGGGCACAGTAAATATCTTCAGAACATGCACTTTAGAGCGAGGGATCATTTTCGTTTGTGGCTCTTCGAAGATCGATGCAAAGCACCTCAGTTACTACAAAATATTATGAAATAATGTATTTAGTTTTGCTTAGCTTTCTAGTTTTCTGAATCTGAAGATTAACCTGCTGTACTTCCAATGTGGATATAAGGTGTCCATATTGGGAATCGGGAGTAGTTTTATTAGATCTTGTAATAAATAAATAAATAAAACTTTTTTAAGCAATATATTCAATAGTAATCGAAAATATGTTTTAAAAGCTTTCTAAAACACCCCACTTTTCAATATTTAAAGTAATTTTACAATATCTAATAAGAATTTAAACTTGCCTGTAATTACGATCAGCACACCACGAAACAACAAGTTTCCTTCTAAATGGCAAACAGCGCGCTCTTTTTTACTTTCCAGACTTAATTATTTTTTCAACTGCTTTTCTTCACTGATATGTAGCGCGATCTCTCTATCACAATTGTTACTTTTAAAAATATTAGGGGTGTCGATACTGAGAGCACTGTCCATATAGGGTTATAAAGCAGTAAACTCTGAAACTTCGGTTCGAGTGTTTTCAAAAACTTTCCGATGGATTTTTTTGCCGATTATATCATTCGATAGGAAATATTCTTGCGGAGGTTTGTGATTCAAATATACAGGGATAGCTATAATTTTTGGATAATTCGTATTCAATAAATTTCGTATTTTTCGGACATTTTCGACGAAAGGGTTGCCAGTAGTTACTTTTTGGTGAAAATTATCATTACTAAAAAATAAAAATGAATATACCAATATACCAGTAAGAAATGTTGCAAACATCTTGCAAATAAATGCAAAAAATAACTACTGGTAATAATAATAATAATAATAATAATAATAATAATAATAATAATAATAATAATAATAATAATAATAATAATAAAGAAAAACCGTTTAATGAGGCATATATTGTAAAAAAATATTTATATTAAAAATAAAAGAAACATTTGTAATGCTTAAAAAATAACGTGAAATATTACAATTCACTCACATTTGGCGATTTATCCTTAGCGTTAGACTAAAAAAAATGAACTTGAAAATTTGATTAAATGAATTTTGAATGATAGTTATTTTTTTTTCTTCCCCTTTTTTTTATGAAATTACCGTATCATATGATTTACAGCAGAGAAAAGAAGATCTAATTGTAAAAGTTATTGTAAGTTGGGAATTACATATTTGTTTGTTTGCGATTTTTATTTTGCTTTTGTCGCCAAAGAATGAGATTAAGCCAAAAATGTATTTGTCTGACATTAGGTTGTTGATGGTCGCAATAATGCTTCTTTTTTAAGTGAAGATAATTTTTTGAGTATACTTTAATATTCAATTGTAAATTAAATAGATATGAGTTAGTATTTTAAAAATTGGAGTAATGATATTTAAATTTTAGCTATAGTGAGAATTTCTGTCTCACATATATATTGTAAAATAACATAATTCTTTTTCAAAACTTTTTCACCACAATTTTGAAGAATGTGGTCAACGAATACAATCTTTCTTTTTCAGCAAATATTTTTTATTGTTTATTTATTTTTTCTTGCACCATTTCGTCAAATTTACTCACGGGAATAATTAAAGTTTTAAAAATTATAAAATGAAGAAGGAAATCTGTGCAATTCAAAAGAAATTTAGGCAATTATGCATTATTACTATCGATAAATTGAACGATTTGAAATAAAAATTGACTGCTGAAAAAAATGGCACTGGTGTCATATATGCACCACATTGGCGCGATTGCAACAAAACGTTGATTTTTTGCCCCGTATGGCAACTCCGTTATTGTTTATTTATAAATAAACTGCTAAATAAGAATTAATTTTTTTTTAGCTTTGCAAAATAATTTAAATTGTTTATTTTTTCTATAATTATTAACTAAACATTTTTTATTTATTAGCATCCGATGCTATTTTTTTCAGACAAGCTAAAAATGTCGTGTCATCAGCCCTGAATTTTCTACTGAACCGATTTTGATAATTATTTTTTTAAATGAAAGCTATTTATTTGTAGTTGTGTCCATTTTAGCTATTTTTAAATTTATTTCCATTTTTATATTTTATTTTTTATTTTAAATGCTTTTTTACGATATTTCTTCAAAATTGTGGCAACACAGTTTAGCTTTTCTCTCGATAATAAAAATTTATTTTCTAAAAAGATTGCTTATAATTATGCACTAATTGAGTTAAAAAATATATATATTTACTGAGAAATAATTTTAATAATGTAAATAAAATGACAGAAAATAATTTATGATAAAAATTAATGTCTAAATCAAAATAAGAGATTTTTCAAATGAGGAAAATTATGTCATTTAGCAACCAGATAAAAGGGAATTACAATATTATTATGGATGCCTTTTTCATAAACAGTAACTTTTAAAGAACATTTGAAAAGAAAATGAAGTCACTATTTAAAACATCGTATTTTTACTCATAACGATATTAGGTACTACTCTGTTATCCCGTCGACCAATTTCGCCAAATTATACAAAACGCCACATTAATAGTCAAATTATACATATTGACATATAAAAATCACTTAATGACATTTTAAACACATGAATCGTATTTAATGTCATTGAATGTGACATTCACGATCATCCATTATTGGCAATTAATCTTATAGTTTGGCGATAATTTTTTGGTCGATGGGATAACCTAGTAGTACCCGATATAATTTTTTTCCTTTTTTTTTAAATAAAGCTATTTTTCTGTGAGTGCATATAAAATAAAATTTCTGGATTTCGCCGGCACTCATATTACAATTTTAACTGTAGATGTGCGAATATTTGAATGCAAAATTGTAACTGGCAAATTTGACATTTACTTTGTAAATATAATTATTATATATTGATTCAATAATGTAATTACTTTTGCCTTTTTAAAAACCAAATCGATCGGGTCTTCTAAACATTTCATTCGTCGAATTCGACGGGATTCCATTCGTTTTATTGTTAAATTGCATTTCCTTTTACTCAGAGTCTATAAAAAAGCGTTTAAACTAAAGAAAAAATCCGTTTTTGATGAATCTAGTCAATGAAGAAGTAGCACGTCAAATTGTATCTCTTTATTATTCCGCAATTCCAATGTCTCAGAGAGAAATTGCTATTCAATTGGGTATTTCACGCCGTTCTGTTTGCTATTATATTGATAAACACAATAAAAATGAAGTTAGTTCATTGCAATCTAAACGGGGTCGCCCTTCTAAAAAACTTCTATCTATTTTTTTTTTTTTCTAATCGGAGGCGAAACTGAATTCTACAATGGTAGAATCTACATTCATCTTGTTGTTATTTTCTGTTTAAAATAATAGAAAACAATTTAAAAATATATATGTAACTGGCATTTGAAAACGAAATTTTCGCAAAATTGACAAAAAGAAGAAAAAAAAAACCCTCTCAAATGTGGCGCATATACATGACATATGTGCAACTCATTTTACAAGTCTTTTTTGATTAGCCATTTCTTCTTCGATTTTCTTAATATTTTTCCTGTGTTGGGTAATATTTAAAAGTTATTGGATTAATCTTCGATAACTGAGCTCCGCCAAATGACATATTTACTGTGTTATTGAAAGTTTTGTTGCCACAGGTATGATATATGCACCGAGGTAATTAATAGACTCTAAATTGGCGTTATTTTGCCTGACATGTTAACCCAACTATTGCTATTTATTGAAAAATAAGGTACTACTTGGTTATCCCGTCGACCAATTTCATCAAATTATACAAATCGCCAAACTTATAGTCAAATTGTATATATATTAACATGATTTTTAATTTTAATAATGAAAAAGCAAATAATTAGTAGAATATTAATAAAAATACAAATAAAAAAATCGAAATAAAAATCCTTTAATGATGTTTTAAACACGTATATTTTATTTAATATTATCGAATGTGACATTCACGATTATTAATTATTCGCTTTTAATCTTATAGTTTGGCGATTGTTTTCTGGTCGACGGTAAAAACAAGTAGTACCAAAAAGAAAATGTTTATTTACTTCCATTCACTTCTTTAAATTTATAAAAATTAACTTTTTTATTAATTTTTATTTCTTTTTTAAAAATAAAAAATAATTTAAATATATATATATATATATATATGTTACAGGCCAAACCCGATTTTAGGCCAAGCTAGATTGGCCTAGTCCAAACTAGTCTATCCTAATGCCCGTCGGATAGACTAGTTTTTCCTAGGCCAAACTAGTCTATCCTGATGCTCATAGGATAAACTAGTTTTTCCTAGGCCAAACTAGTCCATCCGAACGCCTATCGGATAAACTAGTTTTTCCTAGGCCAAACTAGTCTATCCGAACGCCCATCGGATAAACTAGATTTTCCTAGGCCAAACTAGTTTGGCCGAACGGTCATTAGGATGAACTAGTTTGACCTGCTATTCATTGGTTTGAACTAGTTTATCCTAGGCCGAACTAGACTGTACTAGGCCAATTCAATTTGGCGTGATTTTATTGAATCTAGAGATCGTCACGGCGCCAACTTTCTAGTTTTGATCTAATTTATCCTAGGCCGATGCAATTTGACTCGCTTTTAGCTCACATACTATCAAAGCCTGAGAGCTAATGTGCTCGTAGATTCTGTGTGTATGTAACCATGTACGTATGTACATACTTATGTACGTAAGTACGTACGTCGGACTAATATATAGAGACTAATATAACGGACTAATGTGGAATTAATATAACACAAGCACCCAAGTGTTGGAATTTGGAATTTGGATGCGATTTAGTTCAAATCAGCCGGCTTCGCCCGCTATCGGGACCCTTGTTTTATATAAAATCTCGAAACGGGCGTATGTTGAAGCGAATGAACCTCGAAGAGAAAAAACATGATGATAAATTTTTAAGAAAAAAGATTCCGCATCGAAATACTACTATTTCCTAATAGTAATTTTTGTAAACATTTTATATTCTTGTTGGAACATTTTGAAACTTACAGTTTATGAAACTTACAGTTTTGAAACTGACAATTTATCGCATTTGATATAAATTTATAAAAAAAAAGTCATATTTCGGCGTGAAAGAGGGTGTGGATGCGAACAAAATCGCGAAATATAACGGAAATTCTAGCTTTTAAAGCACCGCGACCTCAAGTAACATATCTACTATTAGGTTGTTTAAAGAATTTTCATTCAGATACAGTTTTGTTAATAATAGAGTGCACTCCTTGGTGTTGGAATGAGAAACTAATATAACATGGCTTAGTTAAATCTTGCTGGCTTCGCCCGCTATCTGACTGTCCTATGCAGCGGGGTTATGGTTGGAAATTCGTTCGCTTCGAGGCTCTTTCGAAAAGGAGGATTACATTCGGCGGTGCGTACTCAGCACGCTTGCTACGATTTGAATTTCGTTCGAAAAGAAAGAGGGCATTCGGCAGTACGTGTGCAGCACACCTGGTATACGCTGTCGCAAGCTGTAGGGATGCGGTTGGAGAACTAATGCACGAAATTTAATGAAAATTTACATTCAGGTAGTCTCTGATCTAAATTGATGCTGATTAGTTATTGGCGTAAATCGCTCATCAAGTGGAGCTGCTGTTTTGCATTTTTTATGATTTACGCATTAGCTTTATTTTAACTAATACACGAATTTCCATCAAATATCAGATTCAGTTCGTCCATGAAATGAGTTGGTGTTGTTTCTATTTTGAAGTAAATCACTCAACATGGCTATGCTATGCTGCATTTTTAACAATTTTTACAATAGCTATATCTCAAAAACTAATGAGCGGAATTTAATATAAATTTATATTCAGATAGTCTCTGATATAAATTGATTCTGATTACATTTTTATGTAAATCGTTCAAAAATCACTATTCGTCATTAGTGGCATTAAACGCGGAACATATTTTTATAAATTTATATCATGTGTCATAAACTATCTTAAAGTTTCAACTAGATCAACCTAGAATTTCCGTTATATTTCCTGATTTTCTTCGTCCCCCCTCCTCTTTCCCTTTCGTAATGGGACTTTTTTTACAATTTTTATCATGTGTTATAAACTATCACAAAGATTCAAACAGTTCCAACAAGAATTTAACATTTTTACAAAAATTACTAATAGAAAATAGTGGTATTTGACGCACACCATCTTTTTTCTTAAATATTTAACATCATGTTTTATTATGTTTCTAACAGTTTCAAATAATGGTAATATTTAATTATCAGCTAAAACCTTAAAAAGTGCTCCGATTAAAAAAAAAAAAAAAAAAAAAAAAAAAATCTAGCGTCCTCTTACTCTAACCTCCCCCCCCCCCCCCATCCTAAGTTTCAAGTGTCATGCTTTATTTAAGCTTTTTCTTATTTTTAAAAGAATTCGGATAGTTAGTTTCTTAATATGAACAATTTCGCCTGAAGCGATGTGTGAAAAAACCAATATCTGTTACGAATTAAAAATCTTTTCATAAAACCGAAAGTCTCTATCCGATTGAAAAAAAAAATTCGTTCTACGTTTATATCTCAGAACTCCCCAAATTAATCAGGTAAACGCCTTATCAGAAGGAAGATAAATTCAAAATTTGAAACAAATCGGTAAATTCTCTGTGAAAATCCTATTTACATAAATTAAGAGTGTTACCTCCCATTGCTCCTTTCTGTATACGTAAACAATGAATACTCACAACTGATCATGGATGTACCTCATCAAAATGATAGTATTATACCTAAAATTTTAATAAAATGTGATCATTTTGCATGGAAAACTGACTTAACTAAATTAAGGAATTGTGTGTGTGTGTGTGTGGGGGGGGGGGGTGCGGATTAGCCTTTTGTTCTCCTCCCCTTATTCTTATTCAATGAACCCCTGAAACTAATCAGGAAAATTCATTATCAGGATAAATCTATATCCAAAATTTGAAGCAAATTGGATATTTCTATCAGGAGTTATCGCATTACGTACACACGTACGTACATACGTACGTACATACGGCCATACGTACGTAAATTGTTACATACACATACACAGAATCTGCGAGCACATTAGCTCTCAGGCTTTGACAGTCTGTGAGCTAAAATCGCGTCAAACTGCATCGGCCTAGGATAAAATAGATCAAAATTAGAAAGTTGGCGCCGTGGCGGTCTTTAGATTAAAAAATATCACGCCAAATTGAATTGGCCTAGGACAATCTAGTTCGGCCTAGGATAAACTAGTTCAAACCAATGAATAGCAGGCAAAACTAGTTTATCCTAATGACCGTTCGGCCAAACTAGTTTGGCCTAGGAAAATCTAGTTTATCCGATGGGCGTTCGGATAGACTAGTTTGGCCTAGGAAAAACTAGTTTATCCGATGGGCTTTCGGATAGACTAGTTTGGTCTAGGAAAAACTAATTTATCCGATGGGCGTTAGGATAGACTAGTTTGGCCTAGGAAAAACTAGTTTATCCTATGGGCGTTAGGATAGACTAGTTTGGCCTAGGCTAATCTAGTTTGGCCAAAAATCGGGTTTGGCCTGTAACATATATATATATATATATATATATATATATATATATATATAACATATAATTGGTATTAAAAACGATGTATCGTCAAATTAGCTTAAAAATTATCACGCCAAACTCGGCGTGTATATATAACATCGGTGACGTTTTATTTATGTATTAAACAGACTACTAGATTATCAACCCGATTGTAGAAAATTTGTCAGATTATTTAATTTGAGATTATTAAATTTATGATTTTTCATTATGAAACAAACAAACAAACAAACAAAAAAAATACTATTGGTGCTAATGGAGAATTAACTACTACTTCATGTTATTTTTTAAAAATATTTTAAATTCTGGTCGACGGTAAAAACAAGTAGTACCAAAAAGAAAATGTTTATTTACTTCCATTCACTTCTTTAAATTTATAAAAATTAACTTTTTTATTAACTTTTATTTCTTTTTTAAAAATAAAAAATAATTTAAATAAATAAATAAATAAATAAATATATATATATAACATATAACTGGTATTCAAAACGGTGTATCGTCAAATTAGCTTAAAAAATTATCACGCCAAACTTGGCGTGTATATAACATCGGTGACGTTTTATTTATGTATTAAACAGATTACTAGATTATCAACCCGATTGTAGAAAATTTGTCAGATTATTTAATTTGAGATTATTAAATTTATGGTTTTTCATTATAAAACAAACAAACAAACAAACAAACAAAAAAAAATACTATTGGTGCCAATGGAGAATTAACTACTACTTCATGTTATTTTTTTTAAATTTCAAAATAGCGATTTTTTAACTATTTGTTTATTTTTCTTTCTTTATTTATTTTTGTCTACATTATTATAAACATTTTTCCATTTTATGTACGCATCACCTTAGCGCGATTTTATTTTCTGACGTCAATTTGGCGAACACTGCATTTTTAAATGCCAGTTACATACGATGTTATTTTCAATTATTTTCTATTATTTTAAAAAAGAAATATTAATAAATAAATTAAGTTTATTTAATAATTATATAACAAAACAAATTTTACAATTTTAAAAAATAAAATAAAAGTAAAGAAAAAGCTTGTTAGTAAATAAACAACAGTAACCGGATTTCCACGTGATCCATCGTATCCCCACCAACGTGGTCTGTACATGAGATCTGTACCTAACCATTATTATAAATATTATTGTTTATATGATATTTTTATATTATTTGGTACTATTTGATTATCAATTCAAACAAATACCTGCCGCCAAAGTATAAGACTGAATTTCAATGATGGATGATCGTAAAAAAATAACTTTCATTTGACATTAAACGTGTTACACGTGTTTATTACGTGTTTAAATATTTTTAACTGAACGTTTTATTTGTATTTCTATTAATATTTTAATAATTTATTGATTCTTTGGTTATTTAAAACAAAAACTACGTCCATTTGAATAATTTGCCTAATAGTTTATCTATACTAATATTATAAAGTGGAAAGATTTGATTGTTTGTTTGTTTGTTTGTTTGAATTGAATAGGCTCCGAAACTACTCGACGGATTTCAAAAATTCTTTCACCGTTCGAAAGCTACACTATTTCCGGTGAACATAGGCTAATTTTTAATTGATTTATTCAAATACTTTTCTTAATAATTCAAAATTTCATTATTTTTCATACAGAATCAATTAAAATTTTTCCGATAAAAAATAACCATTTTTCTTTCCCGTTGCCAAGAAAATGTAATCTGGAATAATAATAATAATAAATTAATTAATTCAATTAGTAATTATGGAACAAAACAATCTGTACAATTTTAAAATAGAAAAGAAAAATAATGAAATAGTTTACTGATAAATAAACGACTATTACATTACTGGATTACCACGTGAGGCATAAAATCGCAATTTTGTTGTAATCGTGCCAACGTGATCCGTAGATGATATCTGCATCTAAATAATATTGGCAATATCATTGTTTATATAATTTGTTTACATTATTTGGCAATACTTGATCTCCCATCGACCAAAAAACTCTCTCCAAAGTATAAGGTTTAATGCCAATAATGGATGATCGTAAATGTCACATTCTTTTGACATTAAATATGTTTTACATAATTGTTACGTCGTAAACTAATTTTAATTCGATGTTTTATCTCAATTTCTATTAATATTTTAGTAATTTATTAATTCTTTGGTTATTTAAAATAAAAATTATATCCATTTGTATAATTTGGCGAAATTGATCGACGGAATAATCAAATGGTACCAATTGTTTGTTTACACTCTATCTGGATATTTAGGTTCATATAATTAGCGTACTTATCGAGTCTCCGCCAAGTCATATGCCAAGCAGTCTTTAAATCTGCGTTTTAGCCTTACTATTATATCTTTTACATCTGCAGTTACTTTACCATCACTAAAAAAAGGTACTTCTAGGTTATCCTGTCGACCAATTTCGCCAAATTATACAAATCGCCAAACTAATAGCCAAACTATACATGTTGACATAATTTTTATTTTACATAACGAAAAAACAAATAACAAGTTGAATGTAGATTCTGCCATTGCAGAATTCAATTTCGCCTCCGATTAGGAAAAAAAAAAAAAAAAAAAAAAAAAAAATCTATAGAGGTTTTTTAGAAGGGTGACCCCGTTTAGAATGCAATGAACTAACTTCATTTTTCTTGTGTTTATCAATATAATAAGAAACAGAACGGCGTGAAATACCCAATTGATTAGCAATTTCTCTCTGAGACATTGGAATTGCAGAATAATAAAGAGATACAATTTGACGTGCTACTTCTTCATTGACTAGATTCATCAAAAACGGATTTTTTCTTTAGTTTAAACGCTTTTTTTATAGACTCTGAGAAAAAGGAAATGCATTTTAACAATAAAACGAGTGGAATCCCATCGAATTCGACGAATGAAATGTTTAAAAGACCCGATCGATTTGGTTAAAAAAAAAGCAAAAGTAATTACATTATTGAATCAATATATAATAAATATATTTCCAAACTTAATGTCAAGTTTGCCAGTTACAATTTTGCATGAAAATATTCGCACATCTTCAGTTAAAATTGTAATCTGAGTGCCGGTGAAATCCAGAAATTTTATTTTATATGCACTCACAGAAAAATAATTTTATTAAAAAAAAACTAATTTCATTTTTACTATGACATTATTTTCACTAACTGAAGTCATCTGAAAGTAAAATCTCAATCTCAGTGTTCATAATGAAAAAAAAATTGAAATATAATTTCGTTATGAGTAAAAATGCGATGTTTTAAATAGTGACGTCATTTTCTCTTCACATGCTTTTTGAAAGTTACTGTTATTAGCTATATGAAAAAGGCGTCCGTAATAATATTGTATTTCATTGATATTGTAATTTTATTATCGAGAGAAAAGCTAAACTGTGTTGCCACCATTTTGAAGAAATATCGTAAAAAAGCATTTAAAACTAAAAATAAAATATAAAAATGGAAATAAATTAAAAAATAGCTAAAATGGGCACAACTACAAATAAATAGCTTTCATTTAAAAAAATAATTATCAAAATCGGTTCAGTAGAAAATTCAGGGTTGATGACACGACATTTTTAGCTTGTCTGAAAGAAATAGCATCGGATGCTAATTAGTAGAATATTAATAAAAAGTCGAAATAAAAATCACTTAATGACATTTTAAACACGCGAATCGCATTTAATGTCATTGAATGTGACATTCACGATCATCCATTATTGGCATTTAATCTTATAGTTTGGCGATAATTTTTTGGTCGACGGGATAACCTAGAAGTACCTAAAAAAGAAATATTTTGAATGTGAAGGAAAAATCATTATCATGAAAAAATACTTGCAATTAATTTATCATTCATTCTAATAAAAAAAAACGGTACTACTAGGTCATTCCGTCGACCAAAAAATTATCGCCAAACTATCAGATTAGATGCTAATAATGGATGATCATGAATGTCGCATTCAATGCCATTAAAGACGATTCACTTGTCAATATGTATAATTTGGTGATTTTGATCGATGGAATAATCAAGTAGCACCCATTATTACTTTGCATTGTATCTGGATGTTTAAATTAATAGAACTGGCGTACCTATCAAATCTGCGCCAAGGCATATGCCGAGCAGTCTTTAATTCTGCGTTTTAATCTTACTATTATATATTTTTCCTCTGCAGTTATTTTACTATCACTAAAAAAATAATATTTGCAATTGGCAGGAAAAATCTTTTTAATAACAATTATGTAGAATTAAAAAAAAAAAATATTTGCAATTAATTTATCACTCATCCTAGTTTTAAAAATATATTGTTAGGAAAATAAATATACTTTAAATTTGGTCAAGAAAGAAATGTACATGAAATCCCAATAATAGAAAATTTTGTTTTTGATGATTATGTAGCAATTTTAATTAACGTTAAGCTCTATCAACAGAATTTTGTCAAATTAACTATAATATACAACTTCATTACCCCGTCAAACAAAAAATTGTCGCCAAGCTATAAGATTAAAAACCAATAATAGATTATTGTAAATTTCACATTTTTTGACAATTTATTTGACACATTTATTTGACAATTTGACGAAATAAGAGTGGTACATTTGTAACAAATCGTTACAAGCGCTACTAATGCTTGACGCCAAATATCATAATGGAATCGATTACGGAAGGTAGAAAGATTTTATTGGATACAAACTAAAGGTTTATTTTTCTACAAAATTAAGTCTTAAACATTACTCCTTGTTTTATGGCTACGTGTTCGCAACTGGTAAAATGAAGAGATAGTGAAACTAATGCAATTTTAATTTTATTCAAACAATTCAGCTTTAAAACACATTTTTTATTGATTGTTCTAATAAATATATAAGTTAAACATTCTTCTTTATCAGTAAATAATTCTTTACATTTTTTACACTTTGTATTCTGTTGGAATAGACCAAAGTAGATAGGAAAATGTAGTACACCTGCCAGAAGGGGACGTTTATTAAAAAATGCAATGTAACATGTAATGAGATTGTATTTAGGCTACCAGAGTTACACATAGCGTAAATTCCGACGCCGGAAGCTTAAGAACTAACAAATGATAATGTACGATCGAAAAGTTAATAAAGTTTGATAATCAATCTCAGTAATCATTACATTGCTCTCTAATCTAATAATGTGATAACTGGAGAACATTTTTATTTCAGTTACCATAACGGTCTCATTTTCATAACAAACTCTATTATAAATTATCAAATAAAAGAGATGGTTCTTAATTGCCTAAATTTTGTCCAAAGCATACAATAGTAAAATATGGCAATGGTAGTGGCGTTGTTTTCAGCAATACGAAAGGAAATTCCAGGTGATGGTCTATACTGCTTTAAAATAAAAAATTTAAATGACCAATTTGTTAGAATCAAGGTTGTTTGGAAAAATGGACCAACGCAGCGGGCATAGCCTGCTAGTACATTATAAAGCAGTAAGCTCTAAAACTTCGGCTCAAGTGTTTTCAAAAGCTACTCAGTGGAATTTTTTGCAAATTATATCATTCGAAAGAGAATTTTCCCGTGGTGGTTTATGAGTAAATTTATAGGAATGATCATAATTTTTTATTAAAAATTTTGTATTTTACGGATATTTTTGACAAAAGAGTAGCCAGTGGTTAATTTTTGGCGAAAATTATTATTGCTAAAAGAATTAAAATGTAATATAGTTAGAAATATTACAAAAATATTGCAAAGAAAAGCAGAAAATAACAATTGATAATAATAATAATAAAAAGAAAAACCTCTTAAAGGCAAAATATTATAAAAAAATATATTTATCTTAAATATGAAAGAAATATTTGTAACGCATAAAAAATAACTTAATATGAAATATTACAATTGATACAACATTAGGAAATACTAAATTTGCATAAGTTTCACAAAACAGAGTACATCCCTCCATTCACGCAAATTTACACGCGCTACTGCGGATCTGTTTCTAACTGTAATCATTGAAAATACCAGTAGACCTTAAGCTTTGTCCACCAGTGTACATAGAATATCCTCTTTCTCAAATAAAGCTATAGCATATAACGTTTATTGCTTTTCGACTACAACGTTGCCCGAAAGTTTTCATTCGATTTCTCGGAACATGAATAGGTTATGCATATGAATAGGTTTTCGTGAAAACATAAATTTAAAGAAGTATTTTAATCATTTTAAAGTATTTTTAACATTATATTATTCGAAATATCTTTTACTCATGGACTTTAAATTGACGAATTTCTTAATCCACAGAAACATTTTCGCTGATTGCTAAGAAGCCGACTGCATCATTCAAAATGTAATATTTTATGAACAATATTTAACGATTTTTCCTTAAATGGATATGAATTGATAAAAAAGGAAATAAAATAAAGGCATATTAGAGTGTTTTATTTGATTTATTATACAATGCGATTTTGAGCTACTGTTTTACATGGTTCATTCTACTTGATATGCTTTCGATCGGCTTACATATCAAAATTGCCTGATTGAATCAATTAACAGTAAAGGCAACAAAACAATGAAAACAAATATTGTATTTTTTACTTAGAGTTTTGATGTAATTTGTTTTTGAAAAAACTATATTTATTATAACTAGTACATCATTACTAATATTTTTTTTTATTTATTTGTAGGTTGCAGAAGACAGTATTGCCGAGCGTTGTGGTCTTCATGAAGGCGATGAGATTATACAGGTGGGAAGAGTCAATGTTCAGGATATGACTCAGAGTCAAGCGTATGAGCTGCTAGCTCGATGTGGAAATAAGATTGAAATGTTTGTCATAAGGTTAGACATTTTTAAAAATAATTTATTGTCTCTTATAAATATATATACAGTAGACTCCCTCAAATCCGCAACTTTCTAAAATCCGCACATAATTTATGGATGTAAACAATGAAACATTCAGTTCATATGTAGGTGCAAAATTTGACTTTTTCAGTTTTATATCAATTCCATACATTGTTTAATTTGTAATTTTGTTAATTTTATTGAATTCATGTTTTTTCATGAAGAAAGAATAATTTTTTTCCGAAAAAAATCAAGATATTGCAGATATAATTGATAATCACTATCTTACCAAATGTATTTGTATATTAATCAAGCTTTTTTTGTTATTAAGTCTGGTTAAACCTGAAAAAAAGTTTCGTTATATTATTATCCTGATGTGAATTAGTAATGCACCTTTATGAGGCAAGTTCTATTGAATAATTTAGGAAAAACACATTTAATCTTTAAAATGAATATTTAATTGTACATTATTGATTATTAACTTGACGCTTGGTTTTAGTATTTTAATCATTTTAAAAATTATCTATTTTTTTATTATTTTAGTTTATTACTTATTTTAATATTTTAGTATATTGTAAGCATTCATTATACTTTTGATTTCATTATTAATTACATTCAAATTACTTAAAAAAAATATAAACAAAGCCATGACCAAAAATCCGCAAAATTCTAAAATCCGCAAAACCTCTGGTCCCAAGCTGGCCGGATTTGAGGGAATCTACTGTATCTCTTATCTGAGTGCATTTATCTATATAGATATAAAAAACTAATGAAAGTTTTTTTCACTATTGACATATTCATTATTTTGATTGAAAATGCTTCATCTAAAGAAAGTGTATGATGTTAGTAACGAATAGTAAAAGAAAAAAAAATCAAAGGTTTACATACTGAAACGTATTTATGAGAATGTGACTTTTGTAAGAAAACTATTGTCTAATGAAGTGCCATTTCATTGTTGAGATATCCGTTATTCGGATTGGGAATTTTATTGAAGTTGATGATATACATCTCTCTTCCCCACCTTCTCTCATTTTACATATATATATATATAACTGTCTAACTTTTTCTAGAGCAATTATAAAATCTTAATGAATAAATATTACATAAAATTGTTCCATAGAATGACCAAACTTCCATGTAGACACCTTTTTTAATAGTTTGAAACTTAATCGTTTAATTTAGATGATATATGATCCAATATAAATCCAATGCAATTTACTATTACATTAAAAACTCTGAATACAGATACATATGGATAGGTTTTCACAAAAACACAAATTTAAAGACATTGTTTTAATATTTCCTAACATTAGTTGAAAAATCTTTATGAATTTGGATTGTTTATCCGTGCTCCAACTTCCGTGAATACACACAAAATACATAATATTTTATTGTTTTTCAAATTTGCCATAAAATTTTCGATATTAAACATGAATGTGTAATATTTTTGGCCAAAATATATGCTGCTTCCCTGAAGAAATTTAAAAAAAGGTTTATTGCCGATATTTTTACTTGGGCACGCGATTGCTTTACTCTTATTAAATCAAACAAACAAAATAATAATAATAATTTATTAATTAATAAACATCCTTCTGAAAATAGCCTGTTGATTGAAGCAAAAATCTTCAAAAATCCTTTTACATTTCGTTTTTTATTTTTTCAATGTGATATGTAGTAACAGATGAGTTATATCCTATTCTGTTGAAAGACAAACTGCCTCCCCCAAGATTATATATATTGGCCCACATACCTGAAAGAAGACGACACTCGAAAAGATGACACATATCACCTCGCATGACGAACCAGGATGAGATTAGATGGAAAACTTCCAGGATGACTCCTGTCTGACGTTTTTTCGACTCGCTGCCAAGAAATGAAATTAATTTTAGTTTTAATCAATGGATCTTTTAATTGTATAAAGGCCAAGAAATTCCGACCTTTCCATTTTTTAAATGATTAGGACAGCTGTAGTTAGTTTTTAATTTGTAATTATCAGTCGATTTAATTTACAAAACACGAAATGTCAAGATTAAAACGTACATTTGAAAACATTGAGAATAGAGAGGAAAAAGAAATAATATAACCAGAGAAGTTGGAATGATTTATTTTAATGAAAGCTATTTTTAAAAATTCTGTTTAGAAGAGTATAAATATATGAATGAAAAAAATTCGGTTTTCTGGCATTGATTTTTAATTATGAAAAAAAAAAAAAATTGTTCGGATCATTTTTTTTGTAGTAAATTATTTAATAAATCATCGATGGAGGATAATTAAAAAGTTTTTAATTTAGACAATTTGGGAAGAAAATTATTCATAGAAGATGTCGCATTTTGTAACATTATCATTAACACATTGTTGAGAGGTCAAGAGTATATTCAAGTTTATGCAGGTATACTATGTTATAAAGCGCAACTAAGAGCGTGTTCTGAATGCTTTGTTCTATCTGCATAAGCTGCCAACTTTTCCCATTTTATGAGAATGCCTTTTTCGAATAGTAATTTTCTTCTTATTTTAATTGTTATTTGAAATCTTTTTTCATATTTTATTTTAATTATTATTTTATCTTATCTTCTTATTTTATTCTTATTTCTTCCTTTTATTTTATTTTATTTAAGGCGGAAATATAAAATTTCTGCCTTAAATAAAAAGAGAATATTTCTATTCGATAGTAAGGATATTCTAAAAATGGGAGAGTTGCTGGCTATGTACTTATGTAAATTTTAATTCTAAAAATGTTGGTAATGTGCTGTCAGTCACGAATATGTATTTTTATCATATACTTGGGCGTATTTGTTAAAAT
Source organism: Maratus speculifer (assembly GCA_964019185.1). NCBI lineage: Eukaryota > Metazoa > Arthropoda > Arachnida > Araneae > Salticidae > Maratus > Maratus speculifer. The sequence continues at coordinate 136,426,007 of OZ025291.1, forward strand.
GAAAATGATTTTATAATAAATTTATACATTATAATATTTTAACCAGCACACAAACTTGAAAAACCTGTCAAACTGTGCCAAAAACTTTCAAAAGAGGGCGATTTTTCTTTTCTTTAAAATGAAATTTCAAATTAAACTACGTTGAAAAATGTGTTAATAGAGATTGAGCATAAAATCTTAAAATTATGCCAGCAATAGTGAAAAATGCAAGTCTAAAAACATAAATACGTTTGTTCTTAGAGACAGACTTTGAATCGAAAGTCACAGTTGTCAGTAGTATTTCATCCCATTAGATTCAACAATTAAAAAACGCTTTGTTGTAAGAGGCTGCATATTGCCAAGGAAAAGTTAATATGTAACTGTTGTAAAATTTGTAAGAATGATATGAATAAACATGAAAATATCCATGTTTTTCGAACATAATGGTGAAGAGTCACTATCATACAGACTTTAGAAATATTGCATGTTATGCCTAAATTACTTACCTTGAAAAGCTATATTTAGGCGTATGATGCATCGAAATACATTATAAATTTCAAATAGACAGCAATATGCAGTAGTGCTGTCATAAAAAAGTCAGAATTTACATGCTATGGATAGAGGATAATTTTTATTGCACTCTCCTAACACTGCAGGATATATGCTGTAGCTATCTTAGAATCTGAGTAAGCTATGGAGGGCATACGCAGTTTCTTTCAAAAATCATGAAAATATTCAGTGTATATAACCATGCACCTTCTACTACATCCCGGATCTTATCATTAAAACATTAATATATTATGAGCATAAGTGTTGTAGTGGATTTTTACGGCCAAAACAATAACATGATTAAAACAACTTTAGAAAAGAAGATCACTTTTAAAAACGATTTTCTTTTCTTTACTTAATTTTCTTCTCACCTGCTGTGCTCATTAAGCGCGAAACGTTTAGACACAATTACAAATTCCTTTTTTAATAGAAAAGTATAAAATTGAAAGGCCTGACTATGAAAGCGATTTCGAATTGAACTTTGTTTTCCATTTTATGATAATTAAATCACCAATCGAGTTATAAACGATTTCGATCATGTGATCACGCGTTTTTCCCCTTTTGCAAGACTGGTTTTTCTGCTTTCGTCGGGAAATGAGGTTCAAAACGCCAACTTTGACGGTTTGTTTTGAAAGATTTATTGCGTTTGCTTAATAATAGAAAAATAGATAGTTTCTGAACAACAACATCTGCTAGTTTTATGCATTTCCGAACAAAAATAAATTAAAATTTATATCACAAAATTTTTATAGAAAAAAAGAAGAAAAAAAGAAAAGAAAAGAAAGAGGAGATAAATACTCTCACTAATTTCCTAACAATAATTGAAGGAAATACGTAAAATATTTAACATAAATTAATTTCGTGTTAATGATAGCAACGCTATGACAATATCATAAAAATCACATTTTAGAACTCTTTCAATTTCAACACACGATTAAAACAGTATTAATAATATGCTTTATAAAAATATTTTTACCTTTTACTTTATTCTATTCTTAATACAACAATTGAATAGAGAACTGAATTATTTTAAAAATATGGGTTTATGTAATAAATAAACAGAAAAAAGCTACTATTAGTAAAATTTAGGGCCTTGCGAAAATACCTCCACCTTCCCCATGAGAAATCTGGGAGCGTTTGCTACTAGCTTACTCATAATTAGCAGTGAATAGGTTAACTTGTTATTGCTATTGTAGGAGAAATAATATATTTTATTTTTGGCTTCTATTTATGTACAGGTTCAAGTGTAAGCAGTTAGTAGCGATGATTAAAGATCGTTTATCTTGCGTCGGTGTTTATAAATAGAAGTTGAAGGGAACAGGAGATTATTTTCAGGTGATGTAATTCTAACGAGTATTCACCAGACTAAAATAATTATAGAAAAGAATTACAGTATATACATATATATAATAGAAAGGTGAATTATTGTGTTATATATTTCAGTGGCGCCAACTTTTGTTAGATATTGGGTGAGCTCAATTATTTTATTTTAAAATGACATAGGCATTTTTTTTCCTTTGAAGATAAAAAGATAGATGGGAAATTTGCTATTGTGAAGTTAGAACTTTTAAAAATAGAATGTAAAGTTGTGATTTTATTAAATTATCTTCTTATATGAGGTCTTCTTTTAATGGACAGCAATATCTTTTTTTTATGCCATTAATTTGACTATAAACTAAAACTCAAAGCAATTATAAACTAAACCAAAACTAAAAAAAAAAAAAATGACACATATCAAAAATCAGTTAAAAAGCCTTTGACAGTTCTGAAAAATCTTTTGTTTTTACTGAAAAAAAAAAAAAAAAAAAAAAAAAGAGAAAACTATTTGATTTTTTTTGTTTCTCAACAGCTGCTAATATTTTCGTGCATTTAGGATGAAAAATGAATTCGCAAATGGATCAGAAAATAATCAATCTCTGTATTTGAAAAAATATTACCATCAATACTTTTGTATGCATTTAGTATTTGTTAATTTAGATCACGAAGTTAGAATATAGAAAAGCATGAGCCTGTGCGCATCCACACAGAATTTCTGTGAAATACGTCTATACAATGCAGCCATTCAGTATCATCTCTATCACATACAGTAATATTTTAACTGGATTATTTCGGTTAGGGTCCTGTATGCCTGTGACTGCTATCCTTTATTGTATTTTCAGATAAAATGATTTGCAATTGAATAATTATTTTTACAGTGATTGAAAAATAAACAAGTAACAAAACAGAATAATGGAAATCGGGTGGGCTAAAAGCAAATTATTGGGTGGGCTCGGGCCCCAAGGGTCCATATAATTTGGCGCCACTGATATATTTTATATAACTTCTTTCAAAATGAAATTTATGAAGATGAAATGTTATTGAGGTAATAACAATAGCGGTTTATTTATTAAGATTTCGTGATTATTTTCAAAGGTACCGACATTTTGAAATATATTAATTCTAATACACAAGGCTTTTTTTTTTTTTTTTTTTTCGAGTAAAGACGTAGGAAGTATACATATCCTTAAACATTTCTTGATTCTACAAAATATTCTTCTTATAAATTTCGATAAATTTAAAAAAAATGTATAATTTTTTTGATAAATATGGTAAATTTTCAGATTATAAATTTCGAATTTGTTTCATTACTTATGTGATTTTTGAGCAGAAATCATCCATCCAAAGATAGACTGCAATTAATGACTTTCCTTTGTCAACCAAAACATTTTTTTATTTAAAAAATATTGCTTTAAGACTTATAAGAAAATTTATCAGAATTATAAAAAAAATATTGTTTCTTTTTTTAAAGTTTCGTTTATCTAATATGAGAATGAAAAGTTTGTTCCTAAAACCAACTTTAAACATTATATAAGAATGACATTCTTGTCGACCTCTAGTTTACCGATATTGAATAAGCTCAGCCAGAAAAATTTCTTTTAAGAAGAAATTTGGAAATGCAAACAAAATTTTGACAAATTTAAGGCGTTCAAGCGTTATTTAACCAAAAATTTCTAGAAAACTGTATGAATTTAATGCTCTGTTAAATTTAAAGATCCCACAAGCTTTCGGATAGTGCTTTTGAGAAAATTTAAATTGCGATTGGTATAAAAACTTTTAAGTTTCTTCCTTGATAGCATTTTAACGTATGGTGTTTTGGGTTTAAATAAATTTAACAACTGAATGTACTTTATTCAAACAAAGCAATGAAAAAAAAATGATTAAAAAAAAGATTTAGAACTAACTGGAATAAGTTAGAGGAAAACTTATATGGATAACATAAGTATAAAGTTTTACACCATTGATGCCTGCCTCGTTTTACGAACACAAAAAAATTTAGCTTTATTTTAATTTGTCATCATTATCTTCAAATACTTCATAAATGGATTAGCGGACCATGTTAATTTTAACACAGTTAGTTATGATGAAATTTTACTTTAAATTTGTCTAACCAAACACACATAGCAATATTGTGTTTGCAATTTATACGAAAACGTTCCATGTGGCAATAAGTTCAAAGTGTAGGTAAAATTTTCTGATCATAATTTTAGGAGTATCATTGATCCTTTTTTTAACACCTGTATTTTGAAACAATAATATTTATAGAAAATTTCTACAACAACAGAAATTTACAATTAAGAATTTTAATCTAGCACTATCGTAGGTTTTTTGTTAGGTTTGGATCCATTTTTTTTAATTTCGGGGGAATATCTTTATCCTTTTTTAAATCTAAGAATTACAAGAAGTTCAGTGTACTTCAGATTGTTTTTTTTACCATTTCAAAGTTTTTGCTCTCTCCCATTTTTTTACAATAAAGATCTAAGTATAACTCACTAAAATTACTCTTGTTTAATTGAAAACATTTTATGATCGTGAAATCATTGTTTGGAACAATACTGAAACTTTCAATCCATGCAACTAATCTAATCCTCCAGCATAATGAGAAACACTTGTAATCTCTGCCAAACTTGCTCACCGTCGAGTATTCTACTAAAAATGCCGAGGGTAAAAGATAAGCCTAAGAATCCTCTTCACCAAATAACGAAGAATCCAAAATTAGTTTCTGGATTGCCCGAATGTCTGCCACACCGTTTATTTATCTTGTCTGACTCACAAGTCCTCTGGGAAGCTTGATGACGGACTGAAAGCGAAATTGACGAAATGAAAATTAAACTCCACGGCATCTCCCCCCCCCCCCTCAGTAAATTTGCATCAGAAATAGATGGCAATAATTCACCCTCGTTAATTGATTTGTGGTTGACTTATAGGTGGCGGAATGGATTAAGAATTTTTTTCACACAAGATAGTCGCGCAAAAATATTTGGCTGACAACATTTTATGTGAATTCTTATCATATTTTGTAACATAATATTTTAAGGTTTTTAACTCGTTCATCTCACAAAAGCTTTATAGTCTCAGTTAGTTTTCTGCCTGTCACAGCATTCGTACTCAAAAACTATTTAAATTACAAAATAGATTTTTTTTTTTTTTTTTTTTTTTTTTTTTTTTTTTAACATAAAGCCAAATACTTTCTTTCATACCAAAAATTTCTAAAATTTTGAAAAAGTCATTTTAATTAAATTAAAATCGTTTTTCTTTTTATTTCTAAAGATAATCTTTAAAGTCAGCGTATATCGGAGAATATCCGTAGCACTGAGTAAAGTGTGTGTATTTTGTGACGGCCGATTATCTGCGCTAGGGATATAGGCCCGGGGGAGGGATGCCCTTCGTGGGGGTCTTTCTAAGGGAACCTAACCCGTATTTACGCAAGGTTCGAAGAAAACCACGAAAACTCCGAACGGTTAGGCCGACAGCCGCGATTGGGTTCGAACCCAGCACCTGCCGTCTACCAGTTGAGAGGTCTGAACCTCTCGGCCACTGGTGGGGCTCTGAGTAAATCGTTTACTTTCTTTGCAGAAGATTGTGGGTTCGGATCTATCAGGCAGAACTTTAAAATTTTGATTTTTATTGTTATTACACTTTATTTTCATATAGATAGGAGAAATTTCCCCCCATTTTTTTGTCGATTTTAAAGTGTTATTATTATTATTATTTGCAGAACAAAAATTTTTAAAGTAACTTAAGGTGGATATTTTTGAATTATTTAAACATTTTAACTATGTTTCAAACAGGTTTTTCTTTTAAAAGTTTTATCTTTTATTTTTACTTGCGCCAAATTTTTGAAATTGCTGAACTTAAAAATAGTCAGATTTTTAAAATTTCATTTAGACTATTTTTTTAGAATATTTTAAATTTGATTATTTTTTCGAATCATTTAAAAATTAAATGTAATTGTGCTGAAATTTGTGTAAGGAATTAATAAGGATTAATTAACAATTTTTATTTATTAATTTAATGATAAAGAGATATTAAACGAAACTTTCTGCGCGAAATGTGATCACACTTGTTTTATTAGAAATATCACCTTTTTAATTTTGCATTTATTTATTTTCTTTTTTTAAGTCAATGAAGAGAGTGCAACCTTAAATATTTCTGTTGGTTTTAAACTTTTCTGTTTTTGTATCCTAACCTCAATAATCTATGAAAAGTATTTTCAAAGCGTTGGGTTGGTTCTGTTATTTGATTATATTTTAAATATATGTTTCGCAAAAACAAAATAGTATTACTTGTCCAAAAGATTTATTTAAGGTATAGGTATTCTACATTCAACACCTGTCTTCTAAGTAGGGCAAAAATTTATGTATTATCAATTATTTCAAATTGTTTAGTATATACAAGGGCATTTTCATATATAAAATGTATTATTTTAATGCATTTTTTTTATGTGAAGGAAAAATAAAGTAAAACGTCACCACTACAAAAACAATGTTAGCCTTTTTATTTATTTATTTATTTTTTAAACCAGTAAATATAAAAAATAAGGTCCTAAAAAGGGAAGAATTGCAATCTAAGCTAGAAAATAAAAACTTTCATAGACATATTATGTAATTTTAAATTATCATTTTGAGGATTTTTGAAGTGTTTTGTGTAAGCTCATTTATAAAGAATAAGTTGTAAAATATTGGAATATTTTCATATATTTTACAAATACTTTATTACAATTATAGAGTTGCATAAATTGTTGACGGTCAGTTTTACATAAACATAACCATAATTTTTGAAAAATAAACGCTTTGTGCAACTGATTGTTTATGAAAATATAAGGTATTAAAAATTTTATTTCTGAAACTCTATCCGAGATGTTCACGCAAAGTTTTATAACTCTCTAGATTTATATGTTCTACTATTTTTCTTTGTCCCAATCTTCATATTAGGAGCTTTTTTTGTTCTTGATAATTCGGGTTATTTAAATAAGCATTTCAGATTTCAGAGCTAGCAGTAATAGGTACTTTATAAACTGAATATGTAAGTTTATATTATTTTTATAATGTAGGGAAATTTATAAAATAACCAAACTTGTCATAAAACAATAACAGCTAGTGTTCAATTCAGAAAATTTTCTCTGGAATGAATATATGCTGCTGCGTGTAGGACTTTATGGACTTCTGGCTGCAAATTTACTTCGATGTTCTATTTTGAGTCCGACAAAAATCCGGCATGCATTTAATCAGAAAAAGTATTTAAGAAAACTCATTTCGGAGCAATATAAGGCCTTTATGCACTCCCTAGTCTTAGTGAATCTTTACATCCAACAGGTATTTAGCCAACTTGCCCAGATGTTAGAGAGTTATTAAAAAACTAAGTTTAACTGTGGCATAAAACTGCTCGTAAATTATTTAATTTTTAAACAAATAATAATAAAGTGAATAACTTAAAATAATAATAATAAATATAAATATATGAATTAAAGTTAAATTTAAAATGCAAAAATAGATGAAAAAATAAAAATGAAAAAAATTTCATTCCTTCCTATGCTAGAATAAAAGGCGGAATCAACAACTACGGAATCTTTCTCATATAGTTTATCTTTCAATTTTTCGGAAATAATTTTCAAAAGCCACAAATTTTTTATTACAAAATTAACAAATTTTTGCTTATACATATATTAGCACACACATATAAAAGGATAAAAACAAAACTCTTTTTAAAACTTAAATTGAAAATTAAAATTCAAAAATTTAAAGCCCCAACTAATATTTTAAAATTTTAATTCTGAAGCTTAAAGCTACTTTGCCCATGATAACTTTTTTTTCCCCCAGCCTAACATTTATTACAGTCAGACTTCCTCTTAGGATGATTTTAAGATTAAAATTGCTCATCTAAGTACATTTTGCTGGCTTTTGTGTTTAAGCCATGATATGTCGCCAAACCCGGTAACTGTGTGGCTCTTGACCACATACCAATCAAAAGCTAATCAACTAATTAAAGAAATGTTTTTCCCAAATTTACAGCTGTGCTCTCTGCTGAAAATATGACAGGTCCCATGATATTAGCAAGAAGTCCGCGAAAAATGAGAGACTGCAGATTTGAAAATTCTAATTAATTTATGGCCTTATATATATAATTATTACCATTATTATTAATTATACAAAGAAAGAAGGAAACGTTTAAAGAAAGAGAAAATTGAAAAATTTCTGTGTTGAACGAAATTTCTGATTTATAATATGTTTGAATTGAGGCTGACTCCAAAGGAATATGACATTATGCCTCAACACTCATTCTAAGCATAAAATTTTAAATATTCTTTAGCATAAAAACACTCAATGAATTCATCACTGGTGACAGTAAAATAAATGAATAAATAAATTGCAGCTTTGGATTCTTTTATTATTTCTATTGATTGCTACTGGTGGAACAATATTGGTTACTACATGTTAAGTAGCATAAAGCCTAAATACCTAGCATAAAGCCTTATGCAGGACGGCTCAAGATAATTATTTAATTTAAGATTAAAAAATAAATACACAAACTATTTATTGATAAAGAGCATTATGAAACAGAGAACAGTGCCTGAAATTACTTTCAGAGGGATAAAATGCTATTGAAGAGAAAGCATTTTAAAAAATATTTTTTCGGGCAAACTGTCTAAAAATTTTCTAACGATTTCAAGTTGGAATGGTTCCCGTATATATTAATTGAACTGCGCTATTGTTTGAAATAGAAATAATTAAAGAGGCATAAATTTTTAAAAGAAAAACTTCAAAATGGAAAAGCTGAAATAATAATAATACATTTAATGATGTTTCTGTTCGGTAAATAAATTTAAGTGATAGAAAAATTGTAATTTAATAAGGTAGTCAAATACTTAAAACCCAAATAAATGCATTTCACACTATTCAAAACTTATTACAACATCATCAACAACAACTAAAATAGTTTAAAAATTGTATTAAAAATAGTTTGTAAATTGCCATCTTCCTTTATTTTTCCTTCTCACAACATATGGTTGCATTAAAAGTTAATTAAACCCTTATGCCGAAATAAAACATGTTTTACATTATAAAGGCAGTTAAGGTTATTCCAAATTCACAAACAAATTTATGGATATTTATGCTGTTTCTAACAGAGCTCCTTAATATGTTTCTAAAAAAAATAAATCAGCAGAGGAGGAAAAGTCTTGAAATGATATTTCAGTTCTGAAAAGGAATTTATTTTTGACAGACAGCTGTTCTTAATGATGAAGTTAAATTGAGAATTAGCAGAAAAATACATGGTTATTCTATTTTCGGAATAGCAATGTACAAAAACATTCCCACTTTGACAATTATAATTTATCCTTCATTAATGCATTTTTAAGAACTGAATCGAATTTAAATAGTATTTTTTTTAATACAAAAGAGGAAATAAGTTTATATCTCTAATAATACTAAATTCGATGCTAATTATTGTTTTTAAACTATTTTAATGTTTAAAAACAATATGTCAGCACTTTAACCCCAGTGCTAGGTTATAACTAGTTTAAAAATATTATTATATACTGCTTCTTTTTCTTTCTTTCAAGAATTATATTCTCTTGCATTTGTTTTTTTTCATGGTTAATTTGATGTTTTTTACTATATCAAATTTGGAAATATGTAACTATTAGATTAGCTAATTAAAAATGTATCATTAATATTTATTAAGTTTTCATTCGTAGTTTATTAGATACCGTAATGTATTTAGAATAATTTTTTTTCATAAAAAAAAGAAATAAGAAAGAAAAGAAACTGACATAAGAACATAAAGTTTTACACGAGTAGTAATACCAAATCCGATAATCGTTATTGTATGCAATTTGAAAATTATTATAAGTAGGGGGAACTGGGGGACATTGATACAGATTTTTTCAAAAAAATGTTTTGGTGTCTAGAAAGCAGAAATTTCAAGTTATTTTTCTATGTGATGTCAGCAAAACCTGTGTAGTGTGTTATAAAAATGTACAATCGTTGTTTTATATATTATTTTTGCAAGTAATTTTTAAAAAATCAAAAAAAGTAATTTGCCCCAGTGTGCCCCATCCCCGGGGCAGATTGATACACTTTGACACGTCTGGGAAAAATAGAGACAAAATAACACCAATGCATATTTTTCATAGAAAAATAGTTAGCAAACCATTTTATATATATTTATAGACATTAAAATCGCACACAATTTATTTGTAAGCGATATTAAAGCAATCAAAATGAAATGTATAAAGACCAGATGTTCTGGCTGTTCCTTGTCTGTTTGTTGGCTGTGGTAACTTTATCATATCTGGCACTTTAACCCCAGAATTATCTTCTTTCTTAGGAAAGGTGAAAGAATTACCAGGTTTTCTGTTTATAAATCGGTTTACAAACAGAAAATAAAGGATAATTATATTAAAAATTATGTTTATAATATAATTATCCTGTACCGTTCTGCAGCTTCTTTCTCTTACTTAACATTTCTCATGTCGATAATACTTTTTTCTCTGGACAATCGATATAAATTTAAGATTTGCCTGGCTGCCGTCCATTTCTTTTGTTAATTCTACTAGCACTAGATATTGTGTAAGTTTCTACGTCTTCTGTTTGCAAAAATACTATAAAATGTTCTAATATAAAGAAAATAGAGCTATTTCACTTGAATAAAAACTAATAGTAGAAATTTTTTACGAAAAATGGTTGAATTAAGGAGTGTATAGTAAAGCTAAAAATAAAAGGTAATGAAAAAATGAACTATAAAAGAATTTAGGTTGTATCAATGTGCCCCGACAAAGACTGTATCAATGTGCTCCATGCAGTCATTTTGAGTAAAATGAGTCGCAAATCCAATACTTCATAATTTATCTAACAATAAAGAATGAGGAACTGATAAAGAGTAGCTTTACTTGCCAGGGAGGGTATTTTTTTCGGTTGAAAATACTGGAACAGTTGTATAATACCATTTGAATTGTGCAACTCAAATTTACTTTTGACCTACAAAAACAATTAATCACCCATCCCATTTCATCAAACTATTGAATCATTCCAAAACTTTCTGTATGTAGTTAATTTCACTAGTATCACCTTTTGGAGCTGTTGTGAAATTTCCTGTAATGACCCAGTGTGCTGTACAGGGGTTGTATCAATGTATCCCAGTTCCCCCTATTTATCTAGATATTTTTTAAAGTATGTTTCATATTCAAAAAACGCATTGCGTTTAAATATTTATAGCTTGATGAAAACTTCTGCATCATTCTTGAATTCATGTATTTTAGAAACATGCTTTAATAGTTAATTTTAAATTTAAATATATACATATATATACACATAATTTAGAAGACAGTTTTACATATATGTTTCAAAATCTTCTATTGTTTTAAAGTAACAGCATCATTTAAAAAGGTTATGAAATAAAGAATGAGTCATAAAAAGCAATAAAAAGTGACTGTTCTTCATGCTGATTCTTCAATAATTGACATTGATTTATAATGTTGGTATTTAGATAACATTAAGTAGAATTATGTTAGCATTCTTTCCGTTCTTTTATTCATACGTTTTACAATCATATTGTTTGAAATATCAAAGTATATTTTTTTCATAATCAAGAAAATTATTTTCTATAACGCATTATTGACGTTTATTACTTTATTTATTATCATTATGTATTATTTCAAAATATTCTATTGTTCTAAAATCATAGCATTATTTAAAAAGATATGACAGAAGTTATAAGAACTTCTTTCTCGCCGTTCAAAAAAAAAAAAAAAATTAAATAAAATAAAAAAATAATAAAAGAATAATAATAAAGGGTTTTTAATGAATGATATTGATTAATATAATATTAGGTATTTATAATTTTACTTTATTTTTTTTAGTTTAAAACTATTTGTAACTAGCAAAACCCGCACACAAAGTAACACAAACTTTTGAAAAATATTGGGGCTGGGGTGGGGGAGGGTGCTTAAAAAAGTTTGAGTAAAGCAACACATACATATTTCCCCTCCCCCCCAGTGTATGTATCTGGAGACAAGGGCAAGAAAGAGAGAATGACCAATGATGATAATTCGAACTCACATTATAGTTTTTCTAAGTGAAATATAAAATTATTACAATTTAGTAAATATTTTATTAAGTTATATTTTTGAAAATTCTTCCGTACGTACCCTCTCCCAACCGCTCCAAGGCGAACATTAGGCTCAAAATACCCATCGCGTCCTATAACTCCAGTGTCTTAAACCCGCCTCTTTCAGCCTTTTGTTGTCTTTAATTTGTGTAATTTTGCTGTTAAATTTGTTCGGTATCGACGACTTGATTTTCTCCCTTCTTCTTGCTGGCTTCCGCTAGAGAGTCGGAATAAAAGAAGAAAGCAAAAGGACTTTGGACGGAATGCATCAACCGCGCTCCGCGAGTTCTGCTGAGATATAATATTAATATTTATTGTAAAAAACATATAAATTTTTAACTATTAAAAATGAAAGAAACAACTTAATAACATTTTAGTAACTACATCAATTCATCAAGATTTAAAACTGATGTCAAAATATGCAAGAAATTTGTTTTTGAGATAAATTTATTTTTTCATTTATTATTTACTATTTATTTATTATTTACTATATCAACATTTATTTTGCTGAAATGACTTTTCAGTGCTCCTGCAAGTCTAATTGATATTATTTCTAGTATTCAAATAAAATTATTTTGAAAAGTTTAGTAGAACCAAATTTTATTTCATCGATTAAATAAATATTGAAATAAATCGATCCAAATTGGGTGTGCCCGCGCCCCTCGGGCCCATATGAGTTCGCGCCACTGCATGTATGCAAAGCCACTCGGCCAGCTCATGATCTAAAACTTTTTGACTGAACAAATTAAAATTATTTCTTGATTATGCGTCAAAATAATGTATTTTGATTTAAAAGTATCCTTAAAGGAATATCTGACAAACGCAACGAAAAATCGTCAAGTCAGCATAGTACAACTAACCTGATTCCAATTTTGGGGTACGTGGGAGAAAACGCAGCAAATGTTTATAAAAAGATTCGCTTTCATATCTTTTTTTAATTCAGTTTTGCGCCATTTCATGGAAACTAGTGTTGCTTTAGCTGTCTATTTTATTTAGTACATATGACCTCAAGCAGTTGTCATTATGTTGTCAGGATTTAACGTTGTTCTTCTTCTGTGCATCTAATACTCGAAAATTTAAATGAAAGAAGTGCAATAAAGAGTGTTTGTAGAAGGAAAAATGGCTCAGCGCCGTAAATTCTATGGAAGGAGGTAAAGTAGTTAAAATAAACTGTAGATAAACATTACATTGCCACAAATATGTTACTAAGTATATATTTACTAAGTTTGTGCTTATTTAAATATTCTTGAACCCATAAAAAGAGTTGCATTTTTATGCTGTAATCTTACAGGTTATGATTATTTTTTTCCCTTTTACAACGTTTACAAATTAATAAAATAATGTAATTCATTGTATATATTTATGAAATCTTGATGTACAGATTTCAAAATAATATTTTATCCGGAGGCTCTAAAGTAATTTTAATTTGCAATTTTGAAGATTGAGTTGTGATATTATAGTAAGATTGAAAATATTTTTTTATTTCTGTAGAATTTGTAATTCATCTTCTATCTAAAATAATTTCATTTAAAAAAATTGGTAAAAAATTACATCATATACTCAGTTTTCGTGCTCATTGGAATTCTATCTTATTAAAAAAAGTAATAATAAAATATAAATACATATTGAAGTGCTAATCAAATACAGAGTTAAGCATTTTTACTGAAATTTATTTCATTCATAATATTTCTTTAAATTTGTGACATAAAAAGCTACGGTATATCGTTTTTTGAGAAATCGATTAATCGTTGCTCAAAATATTAATTATTCAAATTTATAAAAAAACACTAGAGTCATATAAAGTATGCAAATATTGAGTTGACTGGAAAATAATGTAGGATTGGAAGTTAATATAAAACACAAAGTGCAGGTTAAAAATGCATTTCTCTAATTTTGATGTGTTCTTAGTATTGTTGATTATTTACTGTAGAGCATAAAACCTATTCTATAATTGGGATGGGAGGTATCTGACTTAATATCACTTTTTTCCAATTTATCTATATCAACTTGTTGGACTGGGTACTTTTAGGCCATGCCATAATTTCTTCTTTCGAATTTTTAAAAGCACCTTTGAATTTCAGATTCACTAGTGCCTGAATATTTTGATTCTTTTTAAAACCATAACTTACCGTTACATGAAAAGCTCTAGGAATCCCAGTATCCTAGAAAAAGTTTAGTAACTTTACGTTCTTTTTTTTTTTTTCTTTTTTTTTCAATGTAGCATGCTTATGAACTTAAGCTTAATGAAAGCTTTTAAACTTAATATTGGAACAATACGGAAACATATTTCACCTTAAAATAATGTACTATTACATAACTGTAAAGAAATTTTAAAGCGATAGTTTAATACGTTCGCTGCCGCTTACGTGAAGATGTGACGATAGTTAATGCCGCACTGTAGAAGTGGGTTTTTACCAGAAGACGATTTACTTTTTACAACAAAGAATAAGGGAAATTTTTTCCCGCGCCAGCGCGTGACTGGCTATTGAGACATCATCCCACATCACGCGTTGGCGCGTAAGTGGCCCCTTAAAGTTGGCGCCATATCACGCGCTGGCGCGTGATCGGCAGCGAATGTGTTAATGGAACTTAGTATAAAGGGACAAAAAATTAATAAAAATTACAGTTTCAGAATCATTTTAGTATGTATACTATAAAAAAAATCTATAACCTTAGTAATCTAAATTTACAAAAATCTGTTATGCTTTCTAAAATTTCATATACAGGGTGAGTCATAAATATCGAAACAATAGGCTATGTCTTTAAATATTGCCCCTAGACCCATACTTCCAATTGAAAAAATTCATAAAAAAAGGTGAAATTTTTGATAAGATAAGTTGAAACTCCATGGGGGGTCTATTTGAAAAATTACGAAAATTAACTTTTTATACGGTCCCCGTAGGATAAAAATTCCAATTAGGAAAATTTTCCTTATCCAGTCCTGAATAAGACACAAAAAGTTGCATCTTCATATCTTTAAAATTCGCAGAGTTATAGCCATTTGAATTATTCATCAGGTTTTAAGGGATTAGACACAAACTGAGAAGCGCGCAATTCAAAAGACAGTGTTACTTTAACAGTTCTAGGAAACGTTTAAAAAATCTATCTTTTGAGTTAAAATTTTGATTTTTTCTCTTTTTTTGTGATGGTTAGCCATATAATTTGCTAAGAAAATCACATCCTAAAATTTATAAAAATTTCATATGGTTAGTACTGGTTTAAATAGTATAATTAAAAATCGTTATAATTCGAAACATTACTTATCGGATTTCAGTTTCTTTCCATTCAATTAAAGATGAAAATCTGATTTTAGTTTTATTTTTCAATATTAATTTTAAAACTATTGAAAATATTTATTGAAAAAATAATATATCTTTTTTAAAAAAACATATTTTCAAAAGTAAATGTTTTTCAATTTTGCCCGAAATGAAACTAATGTAAAATAATTAAAAATGACATTTCCAAATTTGTACTTTTTTTCTTTAGCAATTCTTAACTTTTAATAATTTAAAGACAAAAAATAGTCGGGAAACATTCATTATGCAGAAAAACGAAATGTGCTGTTTAACTGCCCGCCAGTTATTTAAAAGAATGCTTTTCTAGGTTGCAGATTAAATCTTTTTTAGAACTTTACCTCTCACAACTTCAAGCATTTTATTGTACTGGACAGGCTGTCAAGAAATCTCTATTCTGGGCCCAGGCCGGGTCAGGACCGACACGTTACTTTTTTCTGAACACTCGCCTATCCGGACCTAATGTATTTTTCATACCGGAGGGGGACTGCTTCCTAGGTCTGCGCTGGACGAAATTTTCAATTCCGGTCTCGAACAATCCGTATTAAAATCATTGTCTCTGACTGAACTAATACGTGCCTAAAATAAGTAAAATTTAGTTCAATCAAAATTTTTACAAAAACTACATACATTTTAAAAACGCTTTTATTTTACCCCCCCCCCCCCCAAAAAAAAAAAAAAAAAAACTTTATTTTTTTTTTAAAGAGTAGTATATTTAAATGCTAGAAAATTAAACGGATTAAAACCAGAGAAAAAAATTGCCTATGACGAAATTTTGTCTTAAACCGTAAATGTATTGATCCATGCAAAGTACATACAATAATACCTAAGAAAAAATAAACTCCATTTAACCCTCTTAGGAAGGGCATTTGTTTATAACGTATTTTTCTTTCCTATGGTATTCCGTCTTAAAAGGTTTTACTTTATAACATTTTTCAAAGTCTCCAACGCACGGGATATGAATTAGCGATATTAAAATGTAAGTGAAACATTTAGATATAAACAGAGATTCATTGATAAAATAAATATATCACAGCCTTTGGCGCTTCTTTAATAACAAAACGTATAAATATAAAAAACGAAAAGCTATAATAAGTATTTTTGATCAGAACTCCTCCATACGAAAGAATTTTTAACCACACCGAAGTAAAAAACTATGTATAAATTCACGGCTGAGCTGGGCTATGATTAAAACTTTTTTCTATGCCGGTCTGGGTTATGATTTTAACATTTTCCCATGCCGGCAGAACTTTTTCCCCTATGGGTCGGTTTGGGACCGAACCTAGATATATTTCGATCCATACAGATCTCCAGTGCTGACGATCAACATAATTTGAAAACAAGTTTTGATTTAAATCAATACACTGCTTTATTATGTCCAAATAAGAGGCACTGTCTTAAATCGACATTTAAAAACAGATAATTTGTGGACGATCCCTCAATTGCTTTGAAAATCGGTGAATAATGCTTCGTTTTCAAGCATGGTAAAGTGGTGTAAGTCACGAATTTTGGAGAATTTTGGATTTTAATATCTCCGTCAGGTTTTTACAAAACGAGATGAAATTTTTTTTGTTCAATTTAGGAATGGATAAGGAATAATTTCCTAGTTGGGAATTTTGCTCTACGGGGGCCGTATAAAAATTTAATTTTCGTATTTTTTCAAATAGACCCCCCATGGAGTTGCAACTTATCTTATCAGAAATTTCACCTTTTTTATGAATTTTTGCAATTGGAAGTATGGGTCTAGAGGCAATATTTAAGGAGATAGCCTATTGTTTCGATATTTATGACTCACCCTGTATACACTGTACAAGAAAATTATGTCAATCTAAAATACTTGTAAACAAAACTAGAAACATCTGTAACTTAACAAAAGAATTTACTAAAATTTTGTCTGTAATCTTCATTACCGTTACTTAAAAAGTTCAGGGAATCCGATTTTCCAAAAATTTCTCAGTAACCTTAAAAAGTTTTTGATTCAAGTTGAAAATCTGTAACTGTCACATGAATTTTTATTGCTGTCATTGCATAAAAAGTTCTTGGAATATAATTATACAAGAAATTTTTTTATAATTTTCCAAAATTTTTTAGAGTGTTTGAAATTTAATTTGGTAAGTTACGTTTTCTCATTACTTTGCTATCAGTTGAATAAATAAAAGTTTACAATAGAAGACAAAAAAAGTTAGTTAATAATAAAACAGATAAATTGAAAAAAACGAACAATAATTTTAAAAACAAACTGGAAAGATAAAAAATCTCGACTAAGAAAAACATATAAAATTCCTTTAAATTTTACAAAGTTCGAAAAAAACTAAAAATATTGATACATGCAAAAAAAGATAATAAATTGAAATTGTAAAAAAATTACGTAAAAGTATAAAAAATTTTCATTAACCAAATTATTATAAAAAGTGCTATTTAATATAAATGAGTTTTTAAAAGATAAATTCCTTAGTGTTATTTCAATTTAAATGTGTCTTATTTTTAGTATAAATAAATATATGATAAATCATTTTGTAGCAAATGTATTATCTTAGTCATAACTTTTAAAAATGCAAATAGGTGCATTCAAAATTTAATGTTCATGTTTTGTGATATTTAGTTTACCGACGTTTTTTTATTTAAAAAATGAAATGTTATTGATCAACCTTAATTAATGATTATTGTTTTCTAAGAAAACATACATTTATAATCATTAATTACAAAAAATATAAATAGGTACACGTGAAATCTAAGTCCATATTTATTACATTTTTTTAATACCGGCATTTTAAGATTTTTGGAAAATAAACAGTGTTATAGAATCAACCGTACTTTTACTATTCTTTCAAGTAAAAATCGAACTTAGATCGCTATTGTAATTTCTTAGTTAATACAGTTAACATTTATTTTATCTTCTTTTTCAACATATAACAATAAAATTAGTTAATTTGTTAAAATTTATCTCAATGTATCCAAACTTTCGCATTCAAATATTTTCTCAAAAGTCTTATAATAACTAAAATTTAAACAATTTAAACGTTTCGAAACAGTATCATATTTATCACATACAAAATATTTTGATTTTTTAAAAGATGTATAAAATGCTGATTAGAATGTGTAAGAAGTAAAGATAAATAAATTTTAAAAATAACCTCAAATAAGAAATTTTGGGAAACTTTCTTGGATCAAACAAGATGTATATTTAATGAGTAAATAAAGTTATTTAGAAAAAAAACTTATTTTCGAACAAATTTGATTGTTTCAGACTGTCTAAATTATAAAACAATATCTTTTAAAATATCTTACAAACTTTTAAAAATCTTAAAAATTTTAAAAATCTGATTGACTTAAACGTTGAAATAACTGATTAGGGATTTAGAAAAAATCCGAAACGTTTTATGAAATTGTTTTAATGTTTTTAATTTAGTTATTTGTATAGTCTGTGACTTTAATGAATTTTAATTTAGCAAAATTGACCGATACTTACTGCTTATTGAATTTATGTATGAGTTTGGAAGAGGTTTGTGCAGAACTATGGAAGTTTGGAAGTTATTAAATACATATATATATATATACATATAAAACAAATGTGCATAATATATATATATAAACATTATATAATACTAAAGATCAACATCTACATCGAATATGAAAATACCCCAATATAACATATATAAAAACGACAAGACAATGTAATAGAATTAGCAGTAGTGGAACAATGACAAATAAAACTGGAATTTGTAGTACGTGGCACGTTTTCAAGGGCAATGACACGCAGTCACAACAATTTACGATTAATTTCTGAAGCAGAAATCAGTAAAAAGGCTACAATGCATATTTTTCTGCCATTGCTCGTTTAATCGTAACAAATATATATATATATACAGGGTGATTAAAAAAAATGGAAAAAATTTTAAGGGGTAATAGTATACATCAAGACAAACAATATTAAATAGGAAACCAAGGGTCCCAAGCGTTTTCCAAAGGACATAGTCGCCATTAAAGTTTAGGATCCAAAATTCAAATAAACATAAAAAACGGAAAAATTGGTCGATTGATTTGCGGTTTTCACTAAAACTATTCTTTATGCTGGTATTTTCTTGAAAATAAATTATAAAGATAAATTCCGAAAAATGTCGATAGAGGGCGCTTTAGAATTTGGAGTAACGAATAACTGTTTTTTGCCGTTATTTTTTGCATCTCATTAAATAGTTTTGCAAGCTTAGGCTTAAACTTAAATTTTGTGCTCAAAATCTGAATAGTTGGGAGTGGTTAGGTAGCCCAAACTGAACTGTGTTCAGAGGGTTCAAATTTCAAATGATTATAAAAAACGGAAAAATTGGTCGATTTATTTCCGGTTTTCACCAAAACCGGAATCGTAATCCTTTATGTCGATATTTTATTGAAAATAATTTATAAAGCTAAAGTTTAAAAAATGGCGATAGAGGGCGCTTTAGACTTTGGAGTTATGAAAAACTATTTTTTACCGTTAATATTTGTATCTCGTTAAATTTTTTTAGAAACTTAGACATAAACTTAAATTTTGCGCAGAAAATCTGAATCATTAGGACTGGTTAAGTAGCGCAAGCTGAACTGTGTTCAATGGGGGTGGGGGAGTTTCAAATTTCAAATGATTATAAAAAACGGAAAAATTGGTCGATTTGTTTCCGGTTTTCGCTAAAACTATTCTTTATGTCACTATTTCCTTGAAAATAAATTTTTTAAAAATTTCGTTTGAGGGTGCCCTTAACTTTAGAGTAACCAAAACTTGTTTTAAACGTTATTTTTTCTATCTAATTAAATGCTTGCAAATGCTTAGACTTAAATTTTGAGCTCAAATTCTGAATAGTTGGGATGGGATCAGAAGGACAAACTGAACTGTGTTCAAGAGTTGAAATGTTACTCTCCCCGCCCCTCGAACACAGTTCAATTTTGCGCTACATAATTACTCACAACGATTCAGATTTTGAGCTCAAAATTTAACTATAAGCTTTTAAAACATTTATTTAGATATAAAAAATACCAGTTAAAAATAGTCGTTGGTTACTCTAAAGTTTAAGGCGCCCTCTAACGGAATTTTTTGAAATTTATCTTTAAAATTTATTTTCAAGAAAATACTGGCATAAAGAATAGTTTTGGCGAAAACCGTAAACAAATTTACCATTTATTTCGGTTTTTTATGATAACTTGAAATTTGAACCTCCCCACACCCATTGAACACAGCTCAGTTTACTCTACTTAATCACTCCCCACGATTCAGATTTTGAGCTCAAAATTTAAGTCTAAGCCTGCGAAACCATTTAATGAGGTGCAAGAAATAGAGGCAAAAAACAGTTGTTCGTTACTCCAAAGCCTAAAACGCCCTCTATCGACATTTTTCGGAATTTATCTTTATAATTTATTTTCAAGAAAATACCAACATAAAGAATAGTTTTAGGGAAAACCGCAAATCAATCGACCAATTTTTCCGTTTTTTATGTTTATTTGAAATTTTGGACCCTAAACTTTAATGGCGGCTATCTCCTTTGGAAAACGCTTGGGACCCTGGGTTTCCTATTTAGAATTGTTTGTCTTGATGTATACTATTCCCCTTAAAATTTTCCCCATCTTTTTGTATCACCCTGTATAAACACATTACATGGCCAAAGATGACCGCCCACTTGCGATTTTAGACATTTCGTTAAATATCTCAAAAAAAAAAAAAAAAAAAAAAAAAAAAAAAAAAATACATGAAGGATTATCATGAAATTTTAAGTGTGTAAACATAATAGTACAGGTCATACAACTCCGTGAAGTTTTTCCCCCGCAACTTCATAGGGGACCATCAACAAATTGAAAAAGAACGAATATCTTTTGGTAACCCTGTCAAAACTAATGTATCAAAAGAGTTCAAACTGTAGATTATAATTAAGTGGCTTATTGTAATGAACTGTGTTCATTTTTATGCAGATAGCATGCATACTGTTAGAGAAATTAAGGTTTTTATAAAAACAGTCCCAAATTTTTCCAAGTTTTTTGCTTATAATTATCAGAATTCTTAATATAAAATAATGTTTCTTTCTGAAAATATGACAAACAACATTGTACACAATACCCTGTAATATACTGTTTTTATAAAAACCTTAATTTCTCTACGAGTATACATGCTATCCGCATAAAAATGGACAGAGTTTATTACAATAAGCCATTTAATCATATCCACAGTTTGAACTCTTTTGCTACATTAGTTTTGACAGGGTTATTCAAAAGATATTCGTTCTTTTTTAATTTGTTGACGATCCCCTATGGAGTTTCGGAAAAAAAAGCTTCACGGAAATGAATGACTTGTACTATTATGTTTACACATTTAAAGTTTCAGGATAATCCCTCATGTATTTTTTGGGATATTTAGCAAAATGTCTAAAATCCCAAGTGGACGGTCATCTTTGGCTAATGTAGTGTATGTATATATCTATAAATAAGTAAAAAAACCCAGGACATGTAAAACCATATACAAACTGAATCATATATTGAAATATATGATCGTAAAATTTTTTGACCATGAAGAACGGAAACTGAAATGAGAAAAATTTACATTTTACTAAGCTGCAAATGTGTTCAAAATCACAAAACTGCATACTCACGTTACTTACAGTTAATGAGCTTGCGAACGGTTAAGGAATATTAAATGGAAGGGAATTTTTTTAAATTATAGTTAAATATAACTATTATTAAGAATATTATATTAATAAAATAATATTGAAGAAATTATATTTTATGCAAATTAATGGAAACCTAAGGTAATTTTAATAAAATGAATAAAAAATATTTGGTCAATATTTGAATTAATGTATAAAGTTTTTAACTGTGGGTTGTTCTTTGTTTTAAGAGTTGCGGTCGTGATAGGCGTAAATCTAAAATAATAATAATAATAATAATAATAATATAATGATAATAATAATAATAATAATAATAATAATAATAATAATAATAATAATAATAATAATAATAATAATAATAATAATAATAAATCAGAAGTTTCAGTATAGAGTCGAATATAATCGGTAATATTTTTTTTTTTACAGAATCTACTCCAAACTAAGAAAATCTGCTTTGGAATGTGAAATTTTCATTCTCATAACTCTTAATATAAAGCGTTAACAAAAAGTCTGAATGTTCTGTTTAAATAGTATGTAAATAATTGAAACTATGTAAAAACAATACGAATGGAACAAACAGCATGTTTTGCTAAAACATCATAATCAATGATTACAAAAGCATATTCATTTTATTTGCTGCAAATTTTTTCTTAATTACTTTTGATGTCTATAATTAAGATCAGCGAAGTATCTTAATACTCCTGCATTTTTAGACCTTATCTGACCTTGTTTCATTTCAAGCATGTTACCACCTGTTTCCACATATTTGCAGGAGGCAAAACAAAGCTCAAGTTTCTTTTCATGTCACTTCTTTTAACATGAAGCTGGCATTATTCCCAGCCACTTAACTAAAGTTTTGTCTATTTATCGAATCAAAGTCTTATTTCTTTCAGTTTTTCAGATATATTCAAAAGTCTTGTACACTACATGGCCATGTAAATGAACGCCCACTTGCAATTTTAGACATTTTGTTAAATATCTAGAAACATACATGAGGGATTATCCTCAACAAGAGGGGTAGTATCCATATATACATTGATTAGTGTCATAATAGAATACGCAATATAGGACGTGCTACTATATTTAAATACAACCCCCCCCATTTTTTTGCTTCATTTTGGGAACAACGGATTTTGTGCTTATTCTATAAACGATCACTTTCAGAATTTTCAAGCTATGATTTTGAGACTTTCACAAAAGCTGCTCTATACATTTGGCTAACATAATATGCAAATGAAAATTTGATATTCTTGACGCATGTGCAGTGAAAAATTATTTAGTAAGCCTACTTATTTTTCATACAATTTTTATTATTTTTTAATTCTGATTACAGGATATTGTGCGCAATGTTGTTTGTCATGTTTTCAGAAAAGAATATTATTTTATATTAAGAATTCTGCAAATTATAAGCGAAAATCTTGGAAAAATTTGGGACTATTTTTAAATTTTTTTCTCAGTGTATAATCCTATCGACATAAAAAATAACACAGCTAATTACAATAAGCCCCTTAATCATAATCTACAGTTTGAGCGCTTTTGCTACATTAGTTTCGACAGGGTTATCCAAAAGATATTCATTCTTTTTTAATTTGTTGACGGTCCCCTATAGAGTTTCGAAAAAAAACCCCTTCACGGAAATGTACGGTTTGTACTATTATATTTACACACTGAAAGTTTCAGGATAATTCCTCATGTATTTTTCTTTAACAAAATGTCTAAATTCGCAAGTGGACGTTCATCAATGGCCATGTAATGTATTACCCTATAACCTCCCCAGTCCTGGGGCAAATATTACGATGGACCACGAAAATCGGTTTAAAATTACTATACAACATCTCCAAAGATGCTTCAGTCTATATACAGTGGCGCCAACTTTTGACAAATATTGGGTTGGCTCAAATATATTAGGTGGGCTCAAAGATATTTTCGTAAAATGGTACAACCAGTTTGTTTTTCTTTGAAGAGTAGACAGCTAATTAAAATGACTTTTAAGTCAAGCTATTATGTTTTAATATAGCTGCATTAAAAAATTATATTATCAAGTGTTTTCTATTATAGGGACAGTAATATTTATTGTAATATTATCATATAATGAACATGACTACAAACTGAAATAGCAGAAAGTTAAACATTTACATTTCAGTCATTTTGGATTTATGAGTGTCAGTCGGAGAATTAAAACGCACGGTCATTGGCAAAATAAATTTTGTTCCAGGGAGAAAAATCAATAATAAAATAATAATGAAATAAATAAGGAAGTAGAATAATGAAAATTGGGTATGCTATAATTTATGGGTGGGCTCAGGCCTCACGGGCCCATATAAGTTGGCGCCACTGTCTATATATCGATTCTTATGATATGCACGTATTTAATAAAAAGGTCTAGGAGTAATTTTAACAATTATAGAAGCATTTAAATTAATTTAAAGGTTTTTATTTAGTGTATCCTCTAGGCGACATCAGGACTAAAGAGGTTAATCCTTTCCGGCACGGGCAAATTCTGTTAGTAAAATGAGAAATATCTACTGTCATCGGAATTTGCAAATGGCATTTTTAGAAATCAAGAAACCCCTAATCTAAGCTTTCATTGTAAAAACAAAATTTTATTAAAATATTATTGGTGCCGCTTGCAATTTTGGAATTAAAATTAGGTATCCCGGACAGGGCACAGTGTGTCGGAAAGGATTTAAGGGAAACCGGTATCTACATTCGACGAAAATTTGACGAAAATATTGACTTTCTATTTATTTTACTTAAATTATACTTTATTATCCCTAATATATTTTGATGAAGTTTCGTAAAATCCGAGTATTATTAATTCAGTTTAAAGCGGTTTTATTACATCGCTGTTCCTTTAAATGCAATTCAAAATCATCTTTTAAATTCACTTCATTTAAAAGTGATTTCTCCCAGTTTGTATTTTATCCATGAATAGGCATATTCAAAGTGATACAAATTTCATGTATAATTTTCAATTGATTCGCATTCTATTTTGGTTGATTTTTATAGTCTATTTCATAAAAATAAGTATCAAATTTACAATGAAGTAATTTTATTATTATTATTTTTTTTTTATGCATGAATATGTAAAATAAATTCAGTTTTTACTGTAACTTTATACGCGTTTGTGTAGATTTTATCTATTTTTTCCACAACTAATTAACTTATGATAAATTCGACACTTAAAATTACACAACACACTTCTATAAGTAGTTAAAAAAATAAATTAGCTAAAATGTACAAAAAGACGCAATTTAAAATTCACTTCAATTTTTCAAAAACTTTAAAATATTTCAAAAACTATAAATGTTTTCAAATTTTGCCAGAGAAATTGAAAATTTTTTTGATAGAATCATTTTTCCTTCATTGAGTCCTTTATTATTATGCCAAAAATGCACCTTAAATTGCTTGATTTAAAATAAAAAATTCAAGGGGTAATGAGTCCTCTTAAGGACGCACATAACAGTTGAATATTAGAAAATAAACTATATTTTTCGAAAAAGTATATAAAGAGAATATTTTCTAAGCACTTTAAAACAAGCTGTGCTAATATTTCTTATAATTATATTAGTTATGGCGTAAAATGTGCCAGTTGGTAGGATCCATGATTTAATTCCTACTTATTTATAACGATTTCTTATTTTACATTGCTTTCATACAGGGTGTCTAGTAAATAACTGACCCATTTTCAAATTAAATAACTAAAGAACGGTTTGAGATAAAAATGCGCAGTTTGCTGCATTGTTATTAGAAAATCAATAGATTTTTCAGCTATACACTTTCTTAAAATAGTTCGAAATTCAACCAACAGATGGCGCTAATGGCGGCTACAGGCTGTCGAAATTCAGACATTACTCTAGAGCTTTTCGGCTGATTTCGCAAAGTCGAATCTCAGTCGACAAGTTCAATCGAAGCTCCACTCATCTGTAGAAATAGAGTTTGTTAGATGGAAAGAAATTTAAAACAATATTTATACTTGAATAATGTCTATTTAATAAAAAACAAAAAAATAATAATCGACCTTTCACACATTTACCATAGGTAAATTGTATTCAAAAAATGTTTTTGTAACCGGTTAACTGATTTTCTTTTTACGTACAATAAATTGAAAATATGGGATAAACACAGCTTTTTTAAATTAATATTTAATCTAAACATTTCTTCCATTAAATAGTATGGAATTGTATTTAAAAAAAAATTAGAAATGTCAAAAAGCTTTAAGAGATGGATCAAGTGAAATCAGTGGTTAAAACAGTAGTACGCAAATAGTAGTAGCAAGTTCCCTGTCTAAAATAAAAGCAGGGCAGTGATTTATTATAAATCGGCGCATAAAAATATATTAAACCTTAAAATAAAGGTTCGTCTATATTTCGTCTATAACAAATCCTGTCTTAAACATAAAAAATATTAATAAAGACGGAGAAAGTAACATGCAAAACTACCTGCTAAGACGAAAACCTGTCTAAAATGAAATATTTTTCATTTTACCGCAAACCGAATTTATCCCTACGTTATATTCATACTTTGACATTTGACATATCTGAAAATTTTATTACGAAAGCCACGACAAATTTTAAGATGCTTTTTACACACAATCCGTCCCTCTTCTTCCCCTTATTGCAAACGCATCTACTCTGAAATGGAAGGAAGCTTAAAGAGAGATTTTAAGATGGCTTTTACACACACGTCTCCCTCCCCCCGATTGAAAACAATCTACGCTGAAATGGTAAGATGTTTAAAAAGAAAAAAAAAAGCATTGTACCTGTTTAATATCCTGCGAGTCATCCCTTATTAAAATTTCATCACAGAAGGCATAATAGTATCCTGAATCATCATAGAATCATCAAAGGTCTACTTATTTTAGTTCAATTTTATAAGTATAAATATTACCATATTATTGGAGTATTAGTGTTTTTATATACAATTTTTAAAAAGTTTTTAGAATATTTTTTTTTAAATACTGTTTTTTATTTCAAATCACATGCAAGAGGAATTTTTAGAATTATTCTTTTCTTTCTTTTACTCATGAAGAATAATTAAGGAAAGGGGGGGGGAGGACAAAAAATATATTTAATTATCTATGATGTTCTTTGTAATGAAATCTTCAAAAGGAGTAACTCGCAGGACATAAAACAGGTACAATGTTTTTTTTTCTTTTTAAACATCCTTCCATTTCAGCGTAGATCATTTTTCCGGTTGGGGGGGGGGGGGAGGAGGGAAACGTGTGTGTAAAAGTCATCTTTAAATCTCTCGTGGCTTTCTTAATAAAAATTTCAGATGTGTTAAATGTCAAAATATGAATAAAATGTAAGGATGAATTCGGTTTTCGAAAAAATGAACAATATTTCGTTTTAGGCAGGTTTACGTCCTAGCACCTGGTTTTGTATGTACTTTCTCCGTCGAAATCAATATTTTTTTACGTTTAAAACAGGATTTGTTATAAACGGATTCCTACATTCTAAGGTTTATTATATTTTTATGTGCCAATTTATAAGTCACTGTCCCGCTTTTTTTAGACAGGGAACTTACCAACACTATTTTTGTACCACTGTTTTAACCACTTAACTGATTTTACTGCACGACGACGTGGGAGAGAAGAGTTTGCTTGATCCACAAATTAAAGCTATTTAACACCTTCTAATTTTTTAAATACAATTTCATACTATTTAATGGAAGAAATGTTTCGATTAAATATTAAGATTTTTTTTACTAAAAAAAGCGGTATTTATCCCATATTTTTAATTTATTGTACGTAAAAAGAGAATCAGTTAACCGGTTACAAAAACTTTTTTGAATACAATTTACTTATGGCAAATGTGTGAAAAATCAATGAATATTTTTTTGCTTTTTATCAAGTATAATAGACATTATTCAATCATAAATATTGTTTTAAATCTCCTTCTATCCACTAAACTCTATTTCTGCAGGTGATGGAGTGTCAATTTAACATGTCGACTGAAATTCGACTCTGCGAAAGAGACCGAAAAACTCATGCGTATGAAAACTTGAGTAATGTATGAATTTCAACAGCCTGTTGTCACCGTCAGGGCCATCTGTTGGTCGAATTTCGAACTATTTTAAGAAAGTGTATATCTAAAAATTTATTGCTTTCTTATAACAATGCTGCAAACTGCGTATTTTTATCTCAAACCGTTCTTTAGTTATTTAATTTCAAAATGGGTGAGTTATTTACTGGACACCCTGTATCTACGACTCGTATCTACTTACGTATCTATGTAAGTTATAGTAAACAAAGAGTAATTGAAATTCCCATTATTTATATGTGAGACGTTGAGAACCAGAATGAACTATCCAGCATTTTTGTGAAAAATGAGTTTGATGTGTCAAAGTACTGCATGGCATAAACACTTTTCAATTATTTTGAAAGGTGTGCAAAACTAAAACCATAAAAATAAATAAATAAATAAAAATCTAGATATTTTATCACAATCTGTTTTTCTGTTACATAAATAAAGATCATTGGAAATACTGACGAAAAAAGTTGTGCGCTTATTAGCTTATAAGTATAAAATGGAAATAGAACGAAAACTTCTATAAAAATTTAATAAAAGTACAAAAACAGGAAAAAAAGTTATAATTTCAACAATATTTATTTAAAAAAATTCGAATTAAAATATATTTTTTGCTTCAAGATTATACAGGTATTATCGAAATAAAAACAATTTTTTAAGGATAAAATTTTTTAATTTACAAAGTAAAAACTTCAACTCATATTATTTTTTTAAATACATGTACGTTTTTACTTAATTTTTTTTTGTCAGCAAGCAACAACAAACAAAAATAAATAGGCATCAATGTAGCAAAGAAAAGCTTATAAAAAAATTGTGATTTTTTTCAACTACATAATAATTAAACGAATAAAAGGATTATATATCTTTTTAATTGAAAATGCAATAAAGCTGCTAAAGAAAACTTAACAGATATATATTTAAAAAATATGTGTATATAAATGTATTTGTAATGCATAAGAATTTAGTAACACAGTAAACAATGCTATCTCAATATTATTACAAATTATTAGGTGTGATTCACCGTCGTTGATTTGACAAGTCAAAACAGTTTTTGCATAGGGAAACAGCTATGGTGACAATCTACTTATTCAGTCATAAATACAGATATCACACTCCAAGCCGAACCCGTATTTTGTTCATAATTTTACTAATAATCTAAAGATATTAAAGTAATAGTCCGGGAGCTGGTGACACCATAAGCCCCATCATCGTGGAATTGAGACTTTTTTATGTAAGTCAATAATAAAAATCCTACGAACAAAATGAGCTAGGAGTGACTAGGTCTGAACCGAAAATATGTTTCATTAAATAAATTATTATGAAATTGCCATAATATTTTACAGACATCGTGGATATTAACCGCTTTTAGGGTATTTTATAGAACATTTTGTACTCTTTCAAGGAAAAAAGATTGTCATGACAAATTTTACTTTGCATGAAAAGTCTGTGATATCTATTTTAAGAAGACGAATGGTATTAAATATTGCAACTTTATTTTATTTTAAACTTTTACCGATGGCTGCTGTCCAACTGACGCTGTCCAATTGTCGATTTTCTACGAAAAGTGCAATTCATTAATGCGTTTTAATAATAATTAACTTATTTTCAGATTGTCAAATCTAGTCATATCTAGTTCATTTTATTCGTATGAATTTTTACTGTCGATTTATATGTAAAATGTTTCAGGTCCGCAATGACCTGACTTTCGATGTCATCAGCTCCCGAACTAAATGCAAATTAATTTTAAGATATAAATTATTGTAAAGATATTTTCAACAGACTTATTTTTCTGCTTTAGCTGAATTCTGTTTAAGAACTTAACCCATTAACGCCCAGCGTCCTCGTTTGAGGACGGTTACAAAAACAGCAAGAAAGCGGTTTTCCCACCAGTAAAGAGGAAGAAAAATGTATACCTTCTTTCACGAGACAGAATCCTTGATAAATTTAGATAAAAGTTAATTTGCTTTTAAAAGTGGTGGGAAATACAAAATTTAAATTTTAGCGAAGAAAATAATTCGGGCGGTAATGGTTTAATAACGGCGACTAGGAGGGACATTATGCTCTACAGACTTGATTTCCTTGTCTGAGCAGTCACTCTTAGGCAAACAAACAGATTTATTTTGCTCTCTGAGAAATATAATGACATCAAAAGAAGCGCTGCAGATAGCTTCTATTTGTATAACCAAGCAGTATTCTGATTTGGACCTGGAATAATTCTGAATGTATTAAATGATACATGCGGAGTCACTGATCGAACTACAGGAGAATCGCAGAACTTCCCACGTCGTCATAAAATTTTAAAAAGATAAAGTTACTTCATGATATTAACGTTTGTCTATTCAAGATAATGTTACAATATCTTTATTATCATTAAAGTTATGAAAACTCAGATGTGACGTGGAGTGAGACATCCCAATTTTTTGATGGAATAAGTGGATTTCTATTCTAGTTTACTTTATTTAAAAAAAGTTTACCTTGACGCATCTTATATGTATATTTAGCTTTTAGATATCCTGTATATTTTGCATAAATTAGATTCGCGACATTTTACTTAATTTACTGCGTAATTCTGCTAAAGTAAAACTCATTTTAAACCAGCTAAACATTTCATTCCCTCAGACGTCCCTAGGAAGAGGCAGTGGGTTGCCATCGTACTACTTTTACTTAATAGTATCTTTCTCCTTATTTAATTGTGATTACTTTAACAATAAGGAAAATACTTACAAGGAAGGTCTCCATAAGGGCATTGATTAAAATTGTTCCAAATTGAAAAATACACTGTTAAAAATCTGCTGCATTTTGTTGCAGCACGGTTACTTGGCCGTGAAATGGAGCTTTCTCATTAGTTGGAATAGAGATATTATATACAAGCGGTGGAGTGCGTTGCAACAAAATGCGGCAGATTTTTAACAGTGTATGACACGGTCAATTCGCCGTGCTATAGAGCATTCTCATTGGTCAGAAGAGAGATATTCTATAAAAGTAGTGGAGTGACGTTGCAGTAAATGCTGCAGATTTTTAACAGGGAAGTCAATTAAAATCAATTTTCAGATTCGTTAAAATCGTCTGCTTTTGGCGAGGAAATGCACTGCTTGCCAAATCCCGCGTCGCTTTCAGCTTTTCACGCCAATTATTCCAAACTATTTTATTTTTTTACATATCTAATAATGTAATTCCGCCGCTAATTTTCACTGATCCTTTATTACCTACATGAGTAGTTTAATTCGTATTTTTTTCAAAAAATTCTGAGTATGCCCCCAATGGAGACCTTCATTGTTAGTATATATTGTCGATAATAGAGATTAAAATAGGAGCTGCTGCAGTTCCGCTGTGCCTACCCAGGTGCTATCAATGCTGAGGATGTATGTTAGGACAATTCTGATCCTGAATAGTAATATCACCATCACATTTTTGCTAAATAAGTCAGTAACACTACCTTTTTAAAATGGAATGAATGGAGTCCAAATTTTGAACGTCAGTAAATTCTGAAATTCACTTAACTTCTGCTACTCTGTTTACTATGAGTTAATCGGAACTCCGCTTTCTGAACTTTTTTTCTTTTAAAGTACTTTTAAATGAAGAGTTGAGTTCTACAATTAACTTATCAGCTTTTTCTGATGATCTTTTCAACTATTTATTTATTTAAGATACACTGATAAAAATCTGCTGCATTTTGCTGCAACGCACTCCCCTGCTTGTATAGAAAACGGTTATTTGGCCGTGAAATGGAGCTTTTTCATTGGTTGGAATAGAGATATTATATACAAGAGGTGGAGTGTGTTGCAGCAAAATGCAGCAGATTTTTATCAGTGTACATGAACAAAAACAATAGTCATTATATTGTAGATACAAATTTAACAATTTATGCATATGCCGAGTATCTGTGTGGCCAAGGTAAGTATCTTAAAATGTTTCGTAATGTAAAGAGGTAAAATCTAATTTAGTGTTGTCCGGTTAAAAAAGATTACGGGACTCATCATTTATAATGTGAAAGCAGTGTTAAATTGTTTTGACGTAAAAAAAAAAAAAAAAATAAATAAATAAAACTATCGTATACAATTTAATTAATTTTCAGCAATGAAATTATTGAATATGTAATATATGATTTATCAATTGCTAACTAAGCGTAGAAACTAAAAAAATGTCCAAGCCGGGGATCGAATCCGGAACTCTTGGAATACCCTTCCAAGTGCTTTATCTTTTAAGCTAGAAGGAAGATTCCCAGCTTGCATTTTTCATACCCATATGTTGGTAGGGTTGCACTGCAGCACACGATGATATAGTCTTCATGAGCACCAATCCTGAGGTGTATCATGGATACAAGACACATACAAGCCTAGCATCGGTGAACACGTATACAATTTAATTAATTTCCAGCAATGGAATCATGCTTGAAATTATTGAATATGTAATGTGTGATTTATCACTTGCTAATAAGCGTAATAACTAACAGGAGAAAAATGTCAAAGTGGAGGATCGTACCCGGAACCCTTGGAATAGCGCTCCAAGTGCTCCGCCATTTAAGCTATGAAGATGATGCCCGGCATGACATTTTCCACACCCCTATGTTGGTAAGGCTGCACTGCAGCACAATATGCAATAGTTTTCATGAGCACACAATCCTGATTAGCAACATAAGACATACACAAACCCAGCATCGGTGAACACATATGCAGTTTAATTAATTAGAAAATTAATTACATTGTATATGTGTTCACCGATGTCATTGTTAACAGCTAATTGGAAAATCAATTTAATTGCATATATGTTCACCGAAGTTGGGTTTGTTTGTGTTTCATGTTGCGAATCTGGAATGTGTGCTCATGAAGACTATTCCATATTGTGTTGCAGTACAGCCTTACCAACATATGGATGTGAATAAAGCCAAACTGGGCAACGTCCTCGTAGCTTAAATGGTAGAGAACTTGGAGCGCTATTCTAAGAGTTCCAGGTTTGATCTCCGGCTTGGATATTTTAAATCCTGTTGATTTTTATGCTGAGCAAGTGATAAATCACGCATGGCATATTCAAGACAATTGTAACTGATGTTTGCGGGTTCTATTCCAATGGAGGCGAGAATGAAACGGGGGAAATTTTTATTCTCTACTTTTGACGAAAAAATGAATACAGTTACTCATTGTTGAACATTTTTCTTAAAAACACGTTATTGTAAGGAATATGGCCAAAAAGAGCCAATCGCTTAAAATAGGAGCTGATGAAGTTCCGCTGTGCCTACCCAGGTGCTACCAATGCTGAGGATGTATATTAGGACAATTCCGACCCTGAATAGTAATATCACCATCGCGTTTTTGCTAAATAAGTCAGTAACATTAACTTTTTTAAAATGGTAGATCCTGAGTCTACAGCAAATTCTGAAATTCACTTAACTTCCGCTACTCTGTTTACTATGAGTTAAGTGGAACTCCACTTTCTGAACTTTTTCTCTTTTAAAATACTTTTAAATGAAGAGTAGAGTTCTACAATTAATTTATCAGCTTTTTCTGATGCTTTCAACTATTTATTGAAACCCATTTACAGACTCGGGACCTTGCATGGAGAGACAAAGGATAATTCCCACTGATGTCTGAACTAAAAAATGGAACCAGAAAGATCCCATTTCGTATTAACTATTTACATTATCTGAAATGCAAAGTTCCTTAACCTTTTACAGGCCAAATTCAGATCCAGGCATATTTTACATTATATTTTTGCATATTATGCCTTCTTATGCTTTAGTTAAGGGATATTAGTCATTTAATATGATGCAAATTTTTTTATATGTAATTTTCAGAATGTTCCCAATTGGGAACATTGGTTACTTCCGGTGGTCATTTTCCAGTGTTCATTTTTCATTTTCATTATTTTCCGCACATTTACCCATAAATGATAGGAATATAACCTCTGTTTACAAAAATCTTGTTATCTAATTCAAAAAATCTGTTTCAAAAAAATCATTCTTATGACTGATTATTTTATAGTGGGCATTGATCATTTTTTATGATTTTCTGTACATTTCCTCATTAACGATAGGAATGTAACTTCTATTTTAAAAAATCAAGGGTTCTTTTTACTCTTTCGGCTAATTTTTTTGAGTCAAGTTTGATTAAATTTAATTTGTAATAATTTTTTTAACTTATGTTCCCAATTGGGAACATTGGCCTGTAAAAGGTTAAGCTTAATCTGTAAGTGACCTGTCTCCTATCTATACCGGGCCTTGCAATTTATGTATACTCCTCTGTTATAAAGTATTACACATAGAATTCATAAAATATATTAGCTATGACTACAACTTCATTTCTCGTTAAGGAAGAGAAATGTGTAGAAATACTTAAGCTTAAAAAAATTCCATGCTAGACACTTCCAGTACAATGTATGTGAACTGGATTCAATTTTTAGATGCAGAAAAAAGAAGTTATAAATCATTGACGCTGTGTTACGAAATGCATTCTTACTCATCTGACTCATGGGGTTAGGAGAAGAACTCTGTTCTTCAGAGTTAAATTCATTGTCATTGTCATTGCCATTGTCTTTGAACTCTTACATCAGCAAATTCATTATTTTCTTAACTAATCTGGATGTCTGGAGATGTTTAGTCTTGAGCATTCTGTAACATTGTAATAGTCATGAACTCTGGTGAAATGAAAACTAAAAATAACTGATAAATATTTTATTAAAATTTAAACATATTTTTAAAATTCTTAAAATTTTATCTTGGCAATCTATTTTTAATAAAAACAATGGGACCATATTTAAGACGAAAAAATTTTAGCTCTTATACCTTTCTTATTATTCTATGATTCCAGGCAACAGCATTTAAAAACGCAAAAACAAAATTGTAGATATTTTAATATATACATAAGATTAAAATTTAAACATTTTTAAAAGTCTGAAAATTTTATCTTTGCAAACATTATTCAAAAGGAATAATATTTAGCAGGATAGTTTTCTATTTATTTTATGATTCTAGAAAATTCCATGAAAAAAAAAAGGAAAAAGTAGATATATATATATATATTTCAATGAATGCATAAAAAAATATATATCATTACTAAAAGAAATGCTGTGTCCTGATAAAATTTTCAGTTTGAAAAAAGGCACTGTAATTATTTTTAAAAGGAAGAGAAAAGGAAATTTTAGAATGATATTGATAAATAACTTGAGTTTTTCAGATGAAACTTTAAATAAAACGAATACATTACTTACATATCAATATTAAAAGAAACAGTATTTTGAGTAAAGTCAGTGCAATTATATTAAGATAAAACATTAGAAAAGTAAAAAAAAAAAAGTTTAAAAAATTATGCGCTTGTTTGACATTGTTTAAAAAGGCAAAAGAGTAGATTTTCCTCTTTTATAATGATAACCATTATTAGTCAATTTTATGAATCACTTATGATTTCTTTTCAGATGAACAAAAACGAATACACATTTTTCATATGAATACTACTGAGAGAGAAACTCGATCGTTTTCAAAAGATAATAAATATTTTAAGTAATGTAAATATTTTTAATAGGAAGAATATGAGAAAATTTAGAGAAAATTTTGTTATATTCATATTTTAAAAGCGAAAGAGCTCACTTTCTTTTTATCTGTCAAACCACTGTTATTAAAGCGTATGAATATCAGATTGAATTCAATATTTTAAAGTCGCTACTAAGAGTAAAGCTGTTTTTTTGTATCATAGTCTCATTATGATTATTTTTAAAAGATGAAATAGGAAAATTTGCACTGAGATAATTTTTTACTTAATACCTGATTCCATACGGTTCCATTTGAAAAGGGAATGGAACAGATTTGATTTTTTCCCATTAATGAAAAAAAACAGTAATTATTAAAGAATGTGAATAACTACAATTTTTATGGTGAAACTTCAATTAAAATTAATGCTTTATTTTCACGACAATGCAGAAAAAATATCTTTGATTAATTTTCTATTTTCGATTAAATCGTAAATTTCGTAATTATTTCCATGGTGTATTTTTATTTAGATATTTTTCTCTCTGTCATATTATTCAGTACGACTCTATAAGAAATATAAAATGCCAATTCTTCGCTCATTAGTGAAATAACTATTCAATGGCATAAATAACAGTTGGGGATGAAATCTTCTCTAAAATGAATTCTATGCTTTCACGTCAGGGTTAAAAGTTTTGGCAATAATCTTTCACTAATTATCTATCTATAATGAAATTAGTTATGTGCCAAGGGAATTAGATTAAGATTTGGTCTAATTGTCCTTTATTAAAGATAAAACATTGATTATTATAGGATGTGAACTACTTTTTTGTGGCCAAATTTTAGCTAAAATGCAAAATTGACTTTTATATCAATACTAAGTCAAAACTTGCTTTTAGTCAAAACTTTTATGTTATTGCATTTAGAAAATATTTTAAAGTAATTATTTCTGACAGAAATAGAATAAGAACACTTTTTAGAATGACATTTTCTCCACTATTTTCTGATTAATTACTCCCTATTTGAATGATACAAACGCAAGTTTTTCGCTCAAAGATAAAATGTTAATTTATCATAGAAACGAATAAGCTTTAGTGTCGAAATTTTCACTAAAATCAAAGCAGTTTTATTTTTGACCTGTGTTAAATGTTAAAAGAATACTTTCTTTTCTGACTATCAATCTAAAATATTTGTTTACGTCTCAAAGGAATCGTATCAACGTTTGTTTTAGTGTTACGAGCGTCATGTATGCGTGATGTACAAAGTGTATATAATCCCAAATGTTTTCCGCAAGAATTTTTGAAATGTAATTTTTGTCTTATTTAATAAAGGAGGCATAGAGGACACCTTTTGAGCGGCCGATTCAATGGGTTCAAAGACAGGATCATTACTGAAATCCACAGAAGAAAGTATCCATTTATTCCCAGATAACCCAATCAGGACCAGCCAGTGAAGAATTTCGATTTATTGAAACTTTTACGAATTTTTCTTGAAATTTAATCACAGAATTTCTGTGATTAGCCAAGAATTTCTATTTGAAAACTGTGCTAGTAAAAATTCTGTCGATGCATCCGCCTCAATCATAAAACAACAATTAATGAAGAATTCGAATAATTTCAATTTTTCCTATGAAAGTGGTACTAAAATACGAGTTACTGCCATGTCAGTACAAAGAAAAAATTATAGACATAAAAATAACTTGTATTTTGAATCTAAGCAATGCGATTTGTAAAGAGCAGTATAAGAATAATTTTAAGTATATATTTTCTTCCATATTTTACTGTTCAATGCTAACTTATTTGAAAAATAAAATTGCAATTTTCCACTCAATGATAAAATATTCATTGTTCACGAGCATTAATAACCATTAAGTTTTAGTGTCGAAACCTTCACAAAATGAGTGTACTGTTTTCTCGTCAATGTTAAAAGGTTTGGCAATAGTTTTGTGTCTAACTATCAAGCTCTAATGACATTAGGATCGAGGAATCAGATCGAGGTTTGCCCCATTTTTTTCTTCCAGTTTATCTCAAACAAGGAATCTCTGTCTTCTTGCACTTTGGGAGTATTGTTCTCACGCGCGTAGAAAACAAAAGGAAAAGAAAAAAATATTACACTTCTTTTGAGGCACACAATAGGAAAGAATACCACCCTCTTAAGCCCCGAGGAAATTTTGACCCATCTTGGCTTAAAATAGAAGATTTCTGGGCCATGAGGCATCAAAAAAGTGCGTCATAGATAAAAATTGACTTCTCCGCTCGTGGCGACACCTGGAAAGCAACAGTGGGTGGTATGGACCACGTTTTTGCTTCTACTGTTACGTTATTTGAAAAAGACCGGCAAACGTTTTAACTGACAGGGAATTTATGAAGTCGTATTGAAAACTTAAAGTTTAATCAAGTATAGCGAAAGCATCACAGAGAAAACATCAGGTTAGTGGAGCGCTTTATGCTATTCTAAGTTTTTCTGGTCTTATAGTACTTCTTGAGTATATAACAAATCGCTCATTGAGTACAGCAATGTCAAAATATATCAAGCTTTGAAATATTTACATAGTTAAAACGTAATTTAAAAAAATAAATTTATTTCATATTTGTCAGTTGAAATCTTGTCGACAGGAGATATTTTATGCCTTTTTAATCCCTGACAAATCATTATATTAATAACTAGATAAGCCTTTGCATATTTGTGAATTAAGTTTAAGAGCTTCAGGTGTTATTGTTAATAATTACTGTGCCGATACTTGTCAATAGGCTTCTTTAAATGTTTGGTACCTGAATAAAGACAATTAAAAACAATCGATTATTTTTGAGTTATGATCATGTGATAATTGAAAAATAAATGAATTTAAATAAATTTTAATTAAAAATAATATTTTACTTAATTCCCTTCAGTGATAAACTATATTTATGTATTTAGTGAAATTTTATCTTGTTGCAGGATGCCCCAGGCGGTTGTTTGTTTATTATTTTGTCTATCACAATTTCAAAATAGTAATCTCTGAGGTAGATTACAACTAATAAGAAAAAGGAAGATTATTGTTCAGAAGTTGTAATTGACAAAATAGAAAAAGAAATTGTCACTTGTGGCAATCTGCACTGTTTAACTATCAGTTAATATTAAATCGTTTCTAAAAAGGACAATTTACCTCAAAATTGATCAAAAATTTGATTTTTTTTTTTTTTTTTTTTTTTTTTTTTTTTTGAAACATTAAATGGGAGTTTGTTTAATTGTGAATATTTTGATATTCCATTTTTATCCATACAGCTTTTATGTCGGGAGATATTGTAAATTTTGTTAATATATCCAGCTCAATTATACATGCAAATTAAAACTTTAAATGGACTTTTTTCCATGTTTACACCTGCGGCATTTCTCTGTTTTAAAAAATGATGATGCTTTATTTAGCTCTTTTCAACGAAGTTGAAAAGGACTATGCATTCGATTTGTCTGATCATATGTCAATACTCTAACTCCCGTAAATATATTCCAATTTTGATGCAATTGATAAAGCTTATTTAGGGTCACCAAAGCATGTTTGGAATTACATATGAAGTACGTACGCTTAATGGTTCTTTTACAGGGATAATCAAAAGAATTAGATTACATTATGGTATATGGGGAAAATCGTTTTGAGAGTATTTTAGAGACATTAAGCTATTTCAAATGTATTGAAACTGATATAAATCCCCAAATTTCACTACTATTACGACAAAGCAGAAAATTCATAGCATTTTTTATTAATTTACGGGTAGACCAGGGGCACACAAAAGAAATGGGTTACAGTATTGTCTTTGGGTAGCAATTGCTGGATAGTATGTTTTAAAATTCGGTATGGGCTTTTAAATGTAATTAGTTTTCGGCATGTTACTGTTTATGTACAAATTCTATTACCTTATATACAGGGCTGCAGAAAATCATTCGTATACGTTTCTCTTTATTAGAGCAAGTTGCTGAAGTGGAATTTTTTGAAACATATATATCCTTTTAATGAACTGAATTTTGGAATGCATGTTGTTAATAGCTACAAATCTCTATATCATATACAGGGCTGCTAAAAAAATTCGGAAAATTATCCGATTGTAGATTGGGACAGTTGAAATTCGGTTTTGAAATGTGGTTTACATTTCCATATAATGAAATGAGACATGATAGTTTAATTTTTTAAACGGTGCAGTTTTGTTACATTATTCTGAATGTTTGGAAAGTCCTTCATAATATATACTTGACGCAAATTTTTTTCTTTCTTGTTATTATTTGAGACAGCAATTTAAAGAATTTTGTACACGTTCTGAAAAATGTGATAAATCTGTGCATGAAATTAGCCTTCATATTTTTTTTTGTTGTTATTTAAAAATATAAAAGTAAGGTACCCTGGGGTAATAACGCCACGTTAAGGTTCTACCAATTTTCACGGCTTAGTTTTAGATTGTATTTTTCAAACAAATATAGGATCTGATACAGCAACTCATTGACTATCTATATAAAATAAAATAATTTAACAGATATGTATTCATAAAATGTAATGGCGTTTTTTCTTGACCAATGCTCTTTGGCGTTATTACCCACCTATATGGATAATAACGCCATGCAAACAAAACTATGATATAATATGGAATAATTGCATGTAGATTGCCCAATTCTAAAAATACAAACTTTACAAACTTAGAAATTGACAAATTGCATTCTAAGCTATTGAAAATGTTCAAATTTTTGTGAAAGCGTAAGAAAAATAAAGGTGTGGTGTGTGTGTGTGTGTGGGGGGGGGGGGGGGGTGAGGCAAAAGAATATCAGACCGTGAGCTTCTTTTTGCCTAAAAAGGACCGCTTAAATAGAATTATTAGAGACATTCCACAGTTTTAACTGTGTTTATTTGAATCAGTATTTAGGATGTAGTTCGGCCACTGTAGGGAATCAACTGGGATATTAAGCCAAGGATTGGCGTTATTACCCCGTTATAGTTATTGCGCTGTACATTTTGAATTACAAATTATCTCGAGAAGATATCTAAAATCTTCAACAACATTTTAAAAGTACATGAAATGCACTACAAATTTATGTAATTAACAAAGTATTTCCGGATAAAAAAAATAGTCTTCACATCACAAAACGTATCTCGCAAATTTTAGATCAAGCGTTAATTTTAGTTGTTTGTAAAAACAATAAGACCTAAAAATGAAACAAATTAACTTGAAGCTGTTTTTTGCGATTTATATGACTCAAAACGCTTCTGCGCAGAGCACATGGGTGTCATTTACTTGATTATTTCATAATTATGCAAAATATAAGCACTTTGCGTTATTACCCCGCATGGCGTTATTACCCCAGGGTACCTTATATGAAAATGCGTTAGATTACATCCTTTTTCATTATGCATATCAGTAAAAAAATTGTATTAAATGTAATATTAGGTGTACCTAAGAAGTCTCCATATCCGTGCGAAATCTTAATAAAAAATAAAAATTGAGCAGAGATAAATTATTGAATAAATTATTGTTATTTTAAAAAATAGCAGGGTTTTTAAAATGTATTTATTTAAAAATTTAAAAAATTAATAAATATGCAGTTATTTTTTTTCAAACTTAACTTTTAGCTGAACATTGAAGCGCAGTGTGTTTACCATTTGAACAATTTAAAAAAAAACCCCCACAAAATTGTTGAAAAGGTAAACAGTCCTCTCAAGAAATTTTTTAAGTTTACGCAAAAATAATCTTTAAGATATAAAACAATAAAAATAATTAAAACAACTGCATGTTCTTGCCAAAGAATAGTGGCTTATTAATTTTTTATTAAAAAAATAATAGTCCAAGATCCCAGAGCTCCCAGATGTTACTTATTTTCTCACAAGTAAAATGTATTGGATAAAGTAGTGTAAGTAAGTGCTATCAGCATAGTGATACCTGCTAGCTTGGACCGACGGCCAATTTACGGGTACCAGGTACCAAAGGTAGGTAAAAACACTACGAACTTTTCTTATTTTCTCAGTCTTGATTGTTATATATGATGCTCAGGGAACTATTTCAATACTTTATGTAAGCTCCCAGACCAATTGCATGGGCCAAACATCTTCCCAGACATACATAAAGTGTCGCTATGAGTATGAGCGCGAGCGTGATAATTAGATAGTTTTATAACATAGCTTCATAAAA
The DNA here is from genome assembly GCA_964019185.1 of Maratus speculifer. NCBI lineage: Eukaryota > Metazoa > Arthropoda > Arachnida > Araneae > Salticidae > Maratus > Maratus speculifer. The sequence continues at coordinate 136,467,506 of OZ025291.1, forward strand.
CTTATGTTATTAATGGTCTAATGGAAGTCTTTAGTAATAATTAAGCAATATTTTAACCCTTAATTTAAAAAATAATTATAGAATACCAAAATGTGAATACATTTGAAATCATAATCGAAATAAAGTAATTCAAAATATTGGAATATTTCAAATTAATTCCCCTTTAAGTATTACCAATTCATAACTGACATTCAATAAAAAACATTGATTAAATTCCGACTACTTTATTTAAAATCAGTATTCTTTTTTCAGTTTATTTGCTTTATCATCTTAAAATGGATTACTTCGGTAAGTTGAGCAGAACGCGCTTCTTTTGCATGTCTGGCTGGATGTTTGGCCATACAATTAGTCTGGGAGCTTACATAAAGTATTGAAATAGTTCCATGAGCACCATATATATAAAAATCAAGACTGAGAAAATAAGAAAAGTTCGCAGTGTTTTTACCTACCTTTGATACCTTGTACCCGTAAATTGGCCGTCGGTCCAAGCTAGCAGGTATCACTACGCTCATAGCACGTACTAACACTACTTTATTCAATACATTTTACTTGTGAGAAAAAAAGTAATGTCTAGGGGCCCTGGGATCTTGCTCTATAATAAAATATACAGCATTGAATAATGGCAAGCTTACACTGAAAATTCGTGAAACACTAATTGAACATAATAATTAACACTTCTAACTAAAATCATTTTTGATTGTGTTGCGAATGTGTTCTGCCAGGAAAAAGATTATGCAAAAAGTGTTGTGAAAATTGCATAATTTAGGGATGATTGTGTTCAGGTTTATATCTGAATTAAGTTATTTTTTTTAATTTACAGAACAAAAATTCCAATTTTTCTGATAGTTAAGTTCATAAAATAAGATTAATGTACATGATTGCTGTCAAGTACCAATGTTTTATGATCGCTAAATATAATTAAAATTTATACATTATGTAATTTTCCTTCCTGTAATAAATTATGTTCTCTTCCCCTACTTGCTCCTGTACAAAAACACTTTCTCGCTAAAATTTCAGGTATTTTTTTATGACACCCTCCCACCAAAATCGCCCCTGATAATTTTTACAGAAATATAGTTAATGGTATTTATTGTCAAAATTAGTCAACTCACTCAGTAATCGCCTGCACTTTTTTTTCCCTATAAAGCAATTTCTTTCTTATTTCCTTTGTAAAATTTTGTAATTTTAAAGGTACCATGTAGAAAGTGTTTTGAAAGTGTTTTACATATGTTTTTGTAGTGTTCTAAATTGTATGGTGTTTGCAATGTGTCGCTAATTTAATGGCAAAGTGATGTTAATTTAGTGGCAAAGTGATGTGCAGCACAACGCTACTGTAAGAAAATATTTTTATCAACACTACTTACAACACTATTTCAACACAATTAACAACAATATTTTTAAAACACATTTCTAGATAGCAACACTTTTGCAACATATTAACCCTCTGACAATCTTCCAAAAGGGCAAAATTGTAATGTTGTTTTCCCTGCATTTTATTTTAAATGCTAAAAAAAGATGATACTTTCAACATTATATAAAAAAAAACTTGATTACAACTTATAATGTACATCTTAAATCATTGTAGAATGCATTAAAAATCTATTAAATTATTAGATTTATATTATTTTAAATATTGCTTGTATTGCTGTGAAATTTGCATATTATTTAACATATTAACACGGGCTTGTTATGGAGAGGGTTAAGAACACAATCACAACATAAAAAATGTTTTGCATATGAAGTTCTCTAATTCCCAACACATTAATATGTTGTAAATTTGGTGACAAAAAGTGTTCTAAAATGTATTTATTTGAATTTGCAGTGTACTTCTTGAAAATAAATGTCGGTTAAGGAAAGATATAATAAACTAATAGTAATACGGTATATTAGAAAAATTATCATTTATTAATTGATTTTTCAATTCAGAAGTTATTAACACAATAGTGTTTTTTTCAATTAAATACAAGCACCGAATATAAATAGAACTTGTTATAACCTATTAAATAATTATTTATAATCCTGTATTAATTTTACTTTTTGATGGCACTTAAAATGCAATTTTATAAATAACAAGTTATTTTATAACTTAACATAAAACTGGTCGATTCTTTTTATTAAAAGACAATTAGCATCATTAATTAATTTCGGAAATATATTTAAATTTTTTCTGAAATCATTTTAATTAAAGTAAATGTTAAAGAAAAGAGATAAAAATTATTGAATAGGCCCATATTGAACAAAGTATATTAATTTCTGGCATAATTAGGGACATGTAAACTGCAACAGTTCATAATAAGCCTGAATTAACTTTATTGTTACATGTACGAGATTAGTTAGCTATGAGTTTCCTATTAAAGTAAAAGAGTAATTAAAGTTAGTACTATTTATAAAAGTGTATCGCTAAGTGTATCATTTCAAAATACAATGAACAAACTAATTAACCTTTTACCTGCTCCTATTTTATTGATTTTTTTTCCCGCTTGCAATTCTTTGTTTATTCTAATTATTTTCCAAGGGAGAAAAATAACTTATTCACTTTTACCGGCAATTTTGTATCCTTTGTGTATTCCAAAAGAATTTTAATTAGTTGTTATTTATTCAAAAAAAAAAAAGAAAAAAAAAATCAATTTCAAGGTAAACTAAGAATGTCTCTATTACGATTATTTTATGAAAAACCGCAACAAATATTATATGAGAAAAAAGCTCTTTTAAAAAATGTACTATACATAAAAGGAATTATAAAGAAGTAGTTTAATTCTCTCCATAATTAAAATTTATGAATACGAAAGTTAATACGTTTTATAAGTAATTAATTGATTAAAAAAATTAAAGGTTTCTATTCAGTGGAAAAATACAAGTAAAAATATTTGTCAGGCATATTATGTTTTCAATTTATTTCAGTTTTGTTTTATAGAGATGAATATAAAAAAAATATTTGTAATATTTGTAAACTAATTATTTTAATTAATATTTCTCTGTTTTTCCTTTTAATATATTACAAATAATTCAACTTTCATTTCAAAAATTTGAACTACGAAACATAGCAAAATTTTTTTTCTCAGCTTAAAAATAAATAAATAAAGTTGGTTGATGGCCATTTGTTAAAAGGAAAAAAAAAAAAAAAAAAAAAAAAAAAACATTAATTGTATTTTAAAAGATTGAAAAACATTGCTTTAAGAGAACAAACCATTTTTGTAGTATATGATATGTAGTGTGCAAACCAACATTTATTGATCATAGCACGGTGCTCTCTACACTGGCTCTTTCTTACACATGAGGGAAGATCGTTTTATACTTTCTTTATTATTTTGATGATTATTTGACTATTTTATTATTTCTATGCAAAAAAACATTTGGCATATATAAAATAGCTTTATTTCAGACTTTTAACATAATTAATACAATAAACTCAATACAAATAAAAAAAAATTAGAGGAGGGGGGGGGGGTTGAGAATTGAACCTGGGATAACAGCTTACTGTGTTGTTATTTTAAACAATAAGCTACTCTGGGCGACACTTTAATTGCGACAATTTCTCATTTTAAATCAATTTGGGGTATATACAAAACAATATTGTTGTGTTAAAAAATAAAAAACAAAATAACGAAGTTGAGTATCAATTATTTATTCTAAAAATTTAAATTTTTAAAAATAAACAAATAATAAAATAAATCTAAATGATATAATGATAATAATAATGAACGAAATATTAACGGCATTAAAAAAGAAAAAAAGAAAAGAAAAGTAACAGCTTAAGGAGAAAAAAAGAACCGTAGTTTTGTTGGGTATGACGTTTAGCAGGCAAGCTACCACTTAATGACCAAAACACGGGGTTACTACACAGGTATCTTTTATATATCCGAAAAAAGATTGACAAATTTTATTGTGTTTTAATCCTTAGATGATTAATCGATCGTTTTTTTTTATGCAGAACAATAGTGCTGCAATAAAAGAAAAAAAATCGAAGTTGTTTGACAGTCATTTATTTTTAAATGATTTATTTTGTGTATTTCATAAAATTATATAGTGTTTCCAATAAAGTATTCATAATTATAGATTTTATAATACTAATAATAACATCTTCCACCTTTCTCACAAAAAAGAAAGAATAACAAAAGTAAGGATAACATTACATTTCTGCGTGTTTAATAATTTAAAATATTTGCTTTAAATATGACATGTGAAAATAACATCTAAGTCACAACTATGTATCTCGATTGGAGGGTAATAGATTTAGACAAATAGTTTCAAATTGCTTGCAGCTGAAACAGGACATGAAATGAGTATAGATGTGTTCATTTTTCAATATAAAGCATAAAATTGATATTTGAGCATAGTTGTAGACTATTTTTCTATAATTGTACATTAATTAAACATGGATTAATTTTATAGATTGATTGAAAATAAAACCCCATTTCAAGACATTATGCTATTTATATCGCATTTGTAACTTACTTGCAATGGTTTTGAAAATCGAAAGATTTTTTTTGACTGATTTACACGTTTGAGACACTGGAGATTTCAAAAATATATTTTTAGAAAAAAAAATTCCGTCATTCTGTCTGCTTGTCTGTTTGTCTGTTTGTCTGTTTAACTGTTTGTTTAACTGTTTGTTTGCTCTATCTCCCTTACAAATTGAGACGGAGACTTGGAATTTGGTATGTACTTAGTATGTAAAAATGGAAAAAAGCCTATTTAATATCAGTAATCTCGATTATCCAGAACTATTTTTTTCGGATTCTCAAAATATTCCTTCTGATGAAATGTATATAAAATTTTTCGAATTTTTTTATTTTATGGAGTTGATATGGATAAACTACAATAAAAAAACATAAATTTTGCACAAAGAAGGAAATCGATCGGATAGTTTAATTGCCGAGATATTTGTAATCTTATTTTCCACATTCTTCGATTTTTCATGACCCTGTATTTAATTCAAATTTCAATTCACAGATATATTTTAATTGAAAATGAGACCCTTAATCTAACTCAGTAAATGGTTATTTAATATAATTATCATTTTTGGAGTTATAAGGATGCTTATTTTACACAATTCGGTATTACTTGATTATCTCATCGATCAAAAAATTATCGCCATAAATCAAGTAGTACCCGCAATTCCGTAATAGAGCGTTACTATGTATTAAAAATATTTAAATACACGTTTAAACTTTATTTTAGAATTGCAATGCATTTTATAAATAGTTTACATCTGCTTTTTTTTTTCCGTATATCATAGTATACATATCCATGATGGGTAAGTATTACGGTGGTCCCCAACGACTAGTTTTTTTTCCCCGTTTGTTTTAGTGAATGGCTATTGTCTTTTGGACTTGGGATCACAGTGATGTCTTATCCTCTGTCACAAATTGAACCCCATAAGCTCCAAATTAGCCTTTCACTCCCACTCCCCCTTTTACCCTTTTAATGCTAAATACTCATTTTTTGTTAGTAAATATTTTCTTCCGCTGTTCCACGCTAGATTATTCTTCCCACAGAAAAGCTTCTCCAAAACACTTTTCATTATTTTTTAAATAACTATCAACTACCTGGATTGAAGTGTTTGTCGTTATTAAGACATATAAATATCTATTACACTGAATTAAAAACAAATTTTACATTTTTCTCCGAAGAGATTATGCAAGAGACAACCTGATGTATCTTTCATTTGTTTTCCCCTTCGAATCATTTGCATTGTAAATGATTAATAAAAGAAAAAAAAATCAGTTTTACATTTTTACAATGGCGAAATTTGAATATATTAAAGGATATCCATCATGCTTGTTAGTCATACAAGCAGATACAGATGTTTTTTAAACGGCTAATCTTAAAACAACATTTGAAAATACATGTAGAACTTTTTACTTCTTTTAAATGCTTCTTGCATACTAAGTGTCTAGCAGATTGTATTTAAAAGGGCACCTGTTGTTTAAAATAGCATAAGAAGTAAATCAAGCACATCCGAAAATATGGGCTTTATTTTTGGTGTCATAATCAGTAAGCTCTTACGTGTTAAAAGCATTTGTCCTTTAGTGCTTTCTTGGATGGCCTTCAAAGTATGGAGGAAGCAATGTTCCCATGAATCAGATTAAACACGCTGCATTTTTTGATAGCATGTCAAGTTCACTTTCAAATTTTTTGGGGAGCAGCCCAGTGATTTTTCCAGTACTTGATGTCTGTTTACTTTGACATTTCATTTGTATTTCAAAACAATTGTTGTCAAAACAAAACTTATTTAATAACATATTGAGTAACAGTAACGAAAATCCATATACAGAGTGTTGCCGAATTCACTGTAAAATTTTTTTTCTTGAAAAAACGGAAAAGGTGCTGGCAGCAAAGTTGCCGCATCTGTTCTGTTTTTTCACGTAAAATTTATGCTTATGACTATTCCTTTTTCGAAACTGAAATGTTCTTTTTTGGAAATTGAAATATCCCCTTTTAGAAACTGAAGTATTCCGTTTTAGAAATTGAAATGTCCCATTTTGCAAACTGAAATGTTCCGTTTTGGAAATTGAAATGTCCCGTTTTGGAAACTGAATTGTTCCGTTTTGGAAATTGAAATGTTCCGTTTTGGAAATTGAAATGTCCCGTTTTGGAAACTGAATTGTTCCGTTTTGGAAATTGAAATGTTCCGTTTTGGAAACTGAAATGTTCCGTTTTGAAAATTGAAATGTACCGTTTTGGAAAATTAAATGTTCCATTTTGGAAACGGAAATATACTGTTTTGAAAACCAAATTGTCCTGTTCTGAAAATTGAAATGTTTCGTTTTAGAAACTGAAATGTTCCATTATAGAAACTGTTGCTTTCAGTTTTAAGCCTAGTAGGTGTTTTTCATTTTGCAAACTGGTATCTTCAGTTTTATGCCCGCTCAGCTGTATTCAGTTATCCGTTCAAAATTTTTCTCGCACTGAGATAGTTAGATTTCAAGGGGGGGGGGCAGGATTAATGCCTACATATTTTTAAAAATAGCAAACTAACATTTTTAATTCATATTTTCTGTATACTTTTAAATGATTCCTTTTTTAGTTATCAAAATCTCAAAATAATTCTAAAATATATACTTAATATAATTTAAGCGTTAGTACTTCGCAAAACAAAGTAAGAAATAAAATTAAGTACATATTTCACAAATATTTTCACACAAAAAAATGATGCTTCAAGAACTAACTTTGTAAAATGTAAAATATTCATTTCCTATGGTATTGCACACACATACATTTAACATTAATGAGGGGAATTAGAGATGTGATTTGCATTCCATTTGATACTGGCTTATCACTTGTTACTGATGGTATTTTTTGCGTTACTATAATTTGCTATATTTCGATCGTTTTTATTTACTGAAACCTTAATTCATTTTGAATAATGCTAATTAAATAAACAAGCATTTATTTTTATAATTGCTGACAATAAAATAAAATGATATATACAAAAACTGCTTCAATAGTTTTCAAGGAAAAAAAATATACAAATATATCAGTTTTTTTTTCCATTTTCAAAAGTGCTGTGCTCTTCTTAACCCCTTAAAATAAAAATTTGAAAATTTGTTTTTTACATGTATCCACTGCGAGCAAGACTGTAGCAAAACTATTGGTTCAACCCCCCCCCCCTCCGAAAAAAATACGGATAATAATGCGTAACTAATGTATTTTGAATGTATACTTCAATTGTATGCAACTTATATATTTATTTAAAATATGTAATATTTAAAAAAAAAAATGAAATTTTAAAAAGTTTTATAATTTTAATTTAAATTTCAAAAAAAGAAATAAATAGCTTACAAATAAAATATCTTTTCAAACTACATTACTTTTACATCATTATCAATATTTTTGGTGGCTCTTGAATAAATAGTTATGCTACTGTCTTGCGCGCCGTAAATGAAATTGAAAAAACAATTTTACATTTATTTTAATCAAACTTAAACAAAAAAATAAAATTTCAATATAGAATGTTAAAAAAATGGTTTTATATAGAAGATATATTAGGTTGTCTATCTTAAAAAAAATTATGCATTTATTTTTCATAAGGATCGAGAAAAAAATAAATGTTGCATAATTGCTAAGTTGCATTGCCAAGTAGAAAGTAAGACATTTAATACCACCTAATAGCTCTGAAAATCAATATATCATCACTTCTGACTATAAATTTACTTTTTTTGCACAAATCTTTAAATTTTCAAGGCTTTAATAACGAATCACTCTATTTATGTTGTAAAAGTTGTACTCTTTAAATGTCTCTGAGATATTTAACTTTTACAAACTTGATGATAATAAAGGCTTCTTATATATATTTATATGTAGGCTTTTGTTTTGTTCCTTTTATTAAATCTTAAAGGAAAAATTTTCATTGTTGCAATATTATAATTCGTTTAAATGATTTATTTAATATGCACCAAAATGATATTTTAGACATGCCCTTTGTGTCAATGTAATTTAAAACTTCACTTAAAAATATCTAGCTGCCAATCTATTTATTTTTAAAAAAATAGATGAAGAGAATTTTTATTTAAAAAATGTGAATAATAATATACAAATTAGAAAAATTTCATTTAACATTTTTCACTTGCATTATAGCTAGGTAATTTAAAAAGGACAAAAAGATTAGCAACTACAAACCTTCAAAATAACAATTAATACTATACAACATTTAACACTTAATACTCTTTTTTAACAAAACCACTAAAATTAGGAGTATTTTTGCTTACTGGATATTCAGAAATATAACCAGGAAATTCAGAAGTATAAACATGGCAACAGTTAATCTGTTACTAAGGGCTGTTCTCAGATTTCTAATTAATTGACCCGTTTTCGAAATATCCAAGTAAATGACAAACATTTTAGTGAAAATGAAGTGGATAACAACCATTCAATGAAAAATTTCCCAAATCTTCTAAATTCTGAAGGAAAAAAAATCACAAAATGCTCACTCCACCCCCCCCCTCCATCCCAAAAAATAGGATTTAATAATAAATGCAACTATTTCAATGCACTCAGCTAGAAATAAATCCTGACAGTAATTCACGGCAATTTCGTCAAAAATCCCTCCTCCCTCTTTTACTGATTAACAATCGCATTTATGATCAACTATTGATATCAATTAACAATCATGATTACTTAAATAAACCCAAATTACATATTTTTAAGACAATAGAATTTTTCTTGGAAATATAAAAAAAGCATGAATAAAAAAGCAAAACCAAATGTAATATCAAAAATACTTTATTGCTACAACATCACAAATTAAAATGCATTTCATAGACTATGTATATTAACTAGATTTATTGGCAGTTTGCAACTGTACCATTATTTTTGCATTTACCCTGGAGATTTTGTTTCCTGCATCTCGATTTATGTCAGCAAAGATTCTGAAAAATGAAAATAAAGAAAGTTTGTTATAAAAGAAATTAAAATATGTAACTAGATGTGCAATACAAAATTTACATGCGGTGCAGCAAGACGTCTTGCAAGTATAAGCTCTGAAAAACCCAAATTCTTAACATGTTACCCACACCCAGCATCAACGTAAATCAGTCTGATTCTCCATGAAATTTACTATTGGGCAAGGAAGAGCACTATCAACTATGTGATACTCTTCCTGTATCCCAAACATCATTGGAAGCCATGGAAAGTCATGGATCCTCTAAAACAATGATTTTATAGAGTAGCAGGGTTTAAATACTCAGGCAATAAACATTTTTATAGATATCAGAACATTAAAGTCATAAGGTGACTAGAAAAAAAAAAGTTTGCTAAACAAAATATAATCAGCGTTACAATATATATATATATATATATATATATATATATATATATATATATATATATATATATATAAAATTGCTATTAGCAACGGATGTTATATATTAATTATATATAAGATACCACAATAGGAAAAAATTCATTATGACTATTCAAAATGAAAAGATATCAATTAAATATCAAATTGTATACATTCATAATTACACGCGCGGAGCAGCATAATAATTTGAATGCTAATATAATACCATTAAAAGTAGACAAGATTCACCAATGGATTTTATCAATAAAAGAATTAAATTGAATTATAGTAAACAATATTAACCATTTGAAATTAACCATTGAATTTAATAACTTATAGTACATTGAACATGGAAGGAAAAAAGAATAATATGAATACAAATGAAATTTGTAGAACCAAAGCAGAATCTTCAGGTCCCAAATACTTTGGAACTACAAATGGAGTGTGTGGTTTCATCTTCGTATTTGCCATGAAAAAGCAAAACAATACGAATTTGGGACTACCATCACACAAAAACCAAATTATTAAACAAGGAACAAAGATATTTTACAAAAAGGAGTTGAAAGTAAGTAAAAATAATAGTTTTCCATAACGAACAAAAAATTAAGAGTTGCAAATTGTTTCATCATGAATATTACATGTGGTATATTTATAATATTTTAACTGTTAATTTTGCTATTATGTTTAATTCATTGTCTTGATATATGGTATATTAAATGTCAAAATCAATATATTTCCATTCTGCTTTATCTTTTTTGTTCGTTATGGAAAACTATTATTTTTACTTACTTTCAACTCCTTTTTGTAAAATATCTTTGTTCCTTGTTTAATAATTTGGTTTTTGTGTGATGGTAGTCCCAAATTCGTATTGTTTTGCTTTTTCATGGCAAATACGAAGATGAAACCACACACTCCATTTGTAGTTCCAAAGTATTTGGGACCTGAAGATTCTGCTTTGGTTCTACAAATTTCATTTGTATTCATATTATTCTTTTTTCCTTCCATGTTCAATGTACTATAAGTTATTAAATTCAATGGTTAATTTCAAATGGTTAATATTGTTTACTATAATTCAATTTAATTCTTTTATTGATAAAATCCATTGGTAAATCTTGTCTACTTTTAATGGTATTATATATATATATATATATATATATATATATATATATATATATAGAGAGAGAGAGAGAGAGAGAGAGAGAGAGACATATATATATATTTAGATACTATTTTAAAATATTTAATTTTAAGTTTATTCAACAATAATTAAAAAGACTCTAAGCAAAATAAATAAATAAATCTAACCGTTTTCTGGATACTAAATAGAAAATTCAATTTTCAGTTCCAATTAATTTAAAATAACGATAACAATAATTAATTGATAAATTTTACTTTCAAGAAATAGTAATTTGAAAATTTAATTTTGATTTGAAAAATTCATACAAGCATTTGAGAAAATACAACTTAACAAATTTTACTTTAAAGATATTTACTCTTAACTGCTGTGACAGGATTTGTCACATAACTACTGTGAGCGGACTGATTACATCTTCTCTTAATTTACTTATCTTTTCACATCTCATGTGTAATATTTTGGTTTGCTATGATACATTTATAAAAAGTAAATTTTGTCATCTTAGGCCTAATGTCGACAAAATTGGATAAAATAGTATATCTTTACTATGAATTAGGCCTCCAAGTTCCTCTGATGATTCTGTAGGTTCTTTATAGTTTTTCATTACACATTTCTAGTTTTCTCTGAGCATATTTTTTTCCTTTTTAGCATTCTGCCAACATGTTTATACATTTGTGATTTCATTTTAATTATAAGTACAGATATATAAAATTTTTAACTGAGGGCTATTTTGCGGTCAAGGGGTCTAGCTTTGCTAAAAATTTTCAGAAATTATAACGTGGAGGAGAACGTAATAGGTAGTATTTTATTAGGAAATCTACCTACAACTATAAAAGACTCCCTCCCTGAAATGATGAAAAGTGATTGATTTACTTTATCATTTTCCGTTTGAGTGACTTGTAATGTAAGTAAACTTATGCTCTTGGTTAATTTTTATCAAATCAGTGATAGTTTTATATCTTTTTTTATTCATAAGTTTTAAATTTGAATTTGTTTTAATAGAAATTTCTCAGAAGTGTTTTTTAAAAAAATTCTTTAATTTCTTATTTGATGTAACTTTTTTAGAAATAATATTGCGATCTTTAAAAATAACGATTATTTAAATTTATTCTACGAGAAAAAAAAATACATGAGAAAATCTTTATCGACATTAAAAAAAAAAAAAAAAAAAAAAAAAAAAAAAAAAAAAAAAAAAAAAAAAAACAAGGAAAATGGATATGGAATGTCTGTTATGTTCTTATGTATATATATATATATAACTGATTTAAATATTTATAATTTTTAGAGCATTGGTGAGTGCAAAGAAATAGAAAGTTTCATTTCCTAATAATGTTTTCTCAGTAATAATTAAGAAAGTTCAGTTTGCTTGATCCAACATTTATTATTTTTTTCGAATATTAATGAAATTAGACGAACATAAAAATGGACCAAATTCCATTTAATAAACATTAATTAATTTTTTTGTAGTCGATGAAGCTTTTATCCTTTTTAATTAAAAAAAGGTAATTTCCTTGATTAAAAAGTAGTTTTATCGCTTTCATAACAACTTAAAATTTCTAGCTATTCAAACTGAAAAAAAAAAGTCTTTATTGTCATTTGGAGAAAATGACAATTTTTATTTCTTTCTCTTGTCAGTTCTACGAATACCTTTCTTAGATAATGGAAAAAGTAATAAGAATTTTAATTCTTTTGAAGAAAAGAATATTATTTGAAGCTTGAGCAAATTTTAAATCAAAGTTGCATGCTGAACTTTTAATTTTTTATTGAACTTTTTTCTCGCAGTCTTATGTAAGCTTTATCATTTTTTTAAAATCAAAATACAATTTCCATTATTCTGAATCTTATAACTAAACGACGTCTAAAAATGAAACTGTATGTTCCTTTATGCTGATGCTACAGCTTATGTAAAGGATTGAATACGACAATCGATAGTTACTTACAAAAATTTGGGAAGAAATTCTTTTTGGCGCCAGAAATGAAATCCGATGTTGCCCAAAATAAAGTTACTTTATCACTTTTTTTTGGGGGGAGGGAAGGGTGTAAAGGGGGGGGGGATTTTTTACTTAGAAAAGGGAAAACAATAAAAAAAATAAATATATAAAGGGGTATCGTTTATTGTGTATTTTTAAAATCTTAATCGAATGACACCTTTCGAAAATTGGTACGATAATTTTTTAGGGTAAAAGGAAAAACAGGATCATTAAAAACCACTCTTGTGTCTGTCTGTTCTTTTGTCACAGCTATTATACTCGTAAACTATGAAACGTGGAAAGTTCAAACTGGCTGAAACAATAAATGTTGTTAACCCACATATTTATAGTTCATTAACCATTCACAAATACACTTAGGAAAAAAGTAGAAAGGAGGAGTAATTAAAAAAAAAAAATCTTGGTACATTGTATGCAATATCCTTTGAAAGTTTTCGTAACACCGAATTCAAAAATACATTTCTTTTATTTTTAGTATTATGTTTTCAGAAATATCATTGAAAATGCAGAAATATATACTTGCCTCCTCTATTTCTGAATGCCTTGAAACTAAAATTATGAAAAAAATAGGGGTAATAGAATTAATTTAAACGTTACAGGGAAACTATAGCTATTATCAAAGTCACATACTTTTTAAAATTTAATTGCATTTTTCCTTTACACATAAATTTCAATTTGTGGGCGCTCAGAAAACGTTTTGAGGAGCACAGGAGGTACCCATCCTAGCAGAAGTATAAAAACATTATTGATAATGATTTTCTAAAAAGATTGTCCTTAATTAGCTGAGATATTAACCCTTAAAGTTACGGATGATTTAGACATACATAATGACATTGGCGGTGTACTCTATGTGCCATAGGTTTTTAAAGTCTAGATAACAATCGAATTTTTTCGTAACACACAAATTTCCATTTGCGGTCGTTTACTCATCGCAGAAGTATAAAAGGGATGTTAATAATGATTTGACGCGCAGAAATTAAGCTTTGTTATAATTATGAATATGAATTGATCCATATCATGTTCTAAATGATGCTCACACGAAAATATGATTTTCTATCTATGGGGCCATTAAAAGAAACTGGTGAAGTCTAGCTTCAACAAAAAGCGGCCTAGATAAAGATTGTTTACATTTGCGGACATCCTTGATAATGGATCGTATATAATCGGTCATTACACGTCCCTTTTAAGCTTACATCGATATCCTCGATGATAATTTTGATTATATTCTAATGTGAGAAATATTTGATGTGATATGATTTGATTCATATTCATATTTATAATGCATTTTCTGTGCTCTAGATTTAATTTAAAATGTAAATTTTAAATTTGAATCTTTCTCTCGTTAATTTTTAAGAACTCAAAATTATACAAATGTTTATGGAGTTTTGCTAGAAGTAAAATGGTCACAAAAATAAATTATTTTAAATTACAACCATTAGAAAAAATGTATGAGAAAGAATAAGGATAAAGGTTTTTAAAACAGAAAAAAAATCATGAAACTGAAAGGTTAAATTATCTGGTATCTTGTAAAATTATCTGCATACGTTTATTCGGACAATGTGCCAAACTTTTATTAAACATGAATACACCATAACTGATGTCAAATGATGAAAGACACTTTTAATAACACCATCGGAAGAATACAAAAATATTATATCATTCTTTTAGTGGATTCGATAAACACCAATCTGGTAGTGATATTCTGTAAGAACTTTAAAAGATGGAATAGAGAAATGTTTGACTCTCGGAGCAACCAACTGCATTCCGCTGGAATATCTGATAGTTTGTGTTTATTAATCTTTTAAAAATTTCCCCTTTTCCCCGAAACTTCGTAGGTATACGACATAGCGTGAAAGATTTAATACCTCAGTTTTAGAATGCAAAAAGAAAAAAAAAAAAGGAATAAAAGCATTTCAGAAATATTTTATTTTATAAATTCTGTCTTTTAGCACTAAAATTGTATAATATTTACAATACATTGCACTGATGTTTTATAAATTATAATATAAATCTGTCGGCCTGTGGTTTTATGCAGTGACTACTGGATTATATGCAGAAACCAATCAAACCCCAATTTTTTGTATCACGCGAGCTTTATTTTTTAAGTAAATTTATGAAAACAATTGTGCGGCGTGTTCGAAAAATATGGTATTTCATCATCATTTAAGAAAATATTTGTGGGAAAGTTACTCAGACTCTTATAGAGCAATCTAAGTAAACAACAAATTCAAATTGATCATTGCCGATTATACATCATCTGTGGACACTTTGAAGTGGATATGAACAGAAGTTGTTCAAAACACGAAATATTACACCCGATTTCACGGTCATGCTTTATACCTTTCCCTTTTTCAGCAATTCAAGCATACAAAATATTTCATGGGACTAAGAGACACTGACAGACATTGACTGATAACTGAAAGAAAAACAGGTAGGAAAAACCCAATTTCTTACAAGAAAAACACAGTTTCTTTTCGGAGTAAGTAAAGAAAAACAAGGAAGTCTTGCATTTGACGGCTAACTTGCACTGCCAGCCACTCTGCGATCCTATCCAAAAAAAGCGTGGTGTAAGGTATCAAAATACGCGGGGTGTCCTTGGAAGACATTTGGATCCATTTTGCAGCTTATTGCTCATGTTTTGGCACAACTCCACAGCGAGAGGAGGCAATGCAGATCAAAATTACCATCTACAACTTTCTATTTGATCTTCTTCAAATTATAAAAGACGTTTGTTTATAATTTTTTAAGTATTTACACATGCAATATTTTGATTTGAATAATGAAGGCAGATGCATATGAAAGTGGTTTATTCCATGACTTTTATGTACCGACCACTTACTAAACCACTTAAGAGCAAGGGTGAATCTAATTTATTTTCACTTTTAACACTCTCCAACATAGTTGAAAAATGTTTATGATTTAGATTTGTCTAGCCATCTGTCTGGCCGTGCTGTAATTCACGTAAATATTCTCGGATTGCTGTGAAATGGGTATATGATTTTGAAGATGTTCATGAAGGCATGTTCGATATGAAAAAATGGATCTGGTACCATTTATAGCTCGTTTACAGAGGTACTTAAAACAATCCCGTTACACAATGATCTAGGAGGAAAAATTAATCGCGGTTTACATTAAAAATGTTACACTATTACAAACGTATCGAAATCGATATGCATCTTGAGGTGTACTGCAAGATGCCTACTATAGAAAAGAATGTGCAAAGTATTTATCGTTAATTTACAAGGTCACACAAGGTTACAATATTGTCTGTGAGCAATAATTGCTGGAAACGCGTTTACAATTGTAGTATAAATTTTTAAATGCAACTTTTTTTTTCATATTGTTTGGATTATATAAATTCCCAAATTAAATACAGGCCTACAAAGCAGAATTTGGAGGAGCCGTTTGGTGAAAATTACGAGAGAAAAATTTTCAACTGTGTTATGCGTTTCCTAATTGAACTAAAATTTAGTAGCAATATTATGTGGTAATACATACGTCATGTTATATGTGGTAATACATACAAATCTACAGATTATATACAGGACTATACAAAATAATTTGATTTTTTTTAAACTATAGTTAAAATATTTTAAAATTGGGTTTTTAAATGTGCTATGGGTTTTTCAAATCTGATAACTTAGATATTATCTTACAGCACTCTGAATGCCTTCGGCAATGTTTCATAATGTATGCATGAAAATGATTTTTCTTTATGGTTAAAACTGCGTGTGCATTTTATTTGTAGATCACCAACAAATATTTTATTTGGGAATATGTCTAGAGGAAGACGAAAATCAAAATGAAAAACTATTACTATCTGTGTTTTTCAAAATTAGGTACATAATATACTATCAGAGCTTTTCCATATTTTGTAAAGCATTTGCTTATTCTTTTTTTTTTTTTTTTTTTTTTGAGTATTTACATATTTGGCATTTTCATTTTGAGAAATTGAACAAGATGTATTTTAAAATGAATTTTCCTATATTTTTTAATTGCAGTCATTAAAAAAACTTGTTTAAAAGTAAATTAATCCAATCATTTAATTTTTTTAAAATCCTTATATTTATTATCCTGAAACTACACCATAGCAATACCAATTGACTTCACAAATTTAAACTTTCTAAGGGGTTCTGTACATGTCTAAAGATTATAATTTTTTGAGTGCACGTCCAAAATTTTGTTTTTAAGTAATAAAGATAAACAGGTACCAGATTAAGGAAAGGCAATGGGCGCACAGAACGCAGTCGTAGAGTCACAAATCTATAAGTAGCATTTAAAAAAAGCGTTAGCAGACTTTTATTATTTGAAAAGTTTTATGATAGTGAGATAATACTAGATTAAAAAAATATTCAAAGTAGGATTATTACTATTTTTAATAGTTATAATAATTCATACTTAACCGTGTAGTTCATTTTTATCATTCTAAGAAAGCTTATTAAATATCATATCTAAAAAGCATTTATTTCTTTTAGTTTTGTTATTAATGTACGCAATACGTATTTCTGGTTCTATGCATAAATATAACATTTTGCTACCTAAAAAAAATTTTCTTTATGATTTAAAATGTGAAATTATAAATAAAATAAAATATAAGAAAGACATATAAGAAAATTATTTCACCTTGCTACCCAATATAAACAACGCAGCAAAATCTCCAAAAGCCATAGTCGGATTTCGAAAACAGACGCATGCGAAAGTTGTTTTCTTGCCTACGTTCCATAGTTACTTAACCTTAAGTTATTTATAAGGATGCTTGATTCTTTTGAATTTTATTTTTTTAATGATTAAAACACTTGAAAACCCGATGTGTTTCGAACGTCCTTTACAATAAAATTAACAAAACACACGTGGACTTTTTTTATTGTACTTATTATTCATTTTAGAAATTTTACCGACAAAACTATTGCGTATAAGTGAAAAAAAAAAAAAAATTCAGCAATTACTTGCATGGTTTTGTCTAATAAGAATCTCAACAATAAATCCTTCTCTGACGATTTCTGTCTTTGGTACCGATTATTAGGTGCTTTCTTTATTATATAAATAAATTAGTATTTATAGTCGTCGTGTCTGGTCCGCCCGTGTATCTGTCCATCTATCTACATATAACAGCGCAAAAACTGCCCAACCGAATGATTTGAAATTTAATGCATATAATGGGTGCACAATTTTGTTGCGTCATTTCAAATTTTATGAAAATCGAATCGAAACATGAAAATATATTAGTACTAATTTTCTCCATTCTATTAAATACCATCATATTGCACCCTTATTTAGTGTAGCACCCTTATTTAGCACCCTCAAAAGTGTCACAACTCAAAAATTGCGTTTTTTGGGATGTGGTTACCATTCTACTTGGTTCTTACGTCTCTACGAATCACCTAAAGTACCAGATAGTGCACTTAAAATCCAGCCACCAGGTAGCAGTTGTGTTTGCAAGATGGCTACTGACCATTCCACAGCCTTGAAATAGTTTTTCGCTTTTTATATATATAAAAAAAGTTTTTTGAATCATGCTACTTTTGAAGTAAGGGTGCGATGTGTAATTAATTCAATGGTGATTAAGTCATGTTTAAGATGAAGCCTTATTATTTTCGCATTCATATAATTCCGTACCGAAATTTAATATACATAATCCTATTATTGTATTCATGCATTTTTGAATAAGAATGCAACAGCTATTGCACCAAGTTATGAATATTTTTAAAGCTAGTTATAATAATACGAGTGTATCTCGTTTATTACGTTTGACGCACAATTTTAGACTCGTTTATTCTTTAAAAATAATGACTAGGGGCTGTGCAAATATAACGTTACCAATTTTTTGGTAATTTGGAGCCCCTTCTCCCTTTTTGAGATATCATATATTATCATCCCTCAAACTCCCCCCCCCCCCCCGGTAATGATATCGTTTTCAAAGCGGATTTTTTTTATTTCTAGAATTTATTTCTTTGGTTCGAATTGATATACAAAACTGCTTATATCTATTTTTCGCATATTTTTATAATTCAAATGAAGAAAAATCAATATAATATCACTTTGTATCAAATGCCACATAAAAGAAATAGTTACTATTTAAAAGTAATTTATAATAGCTTTTTACTATTTAATGCATTCAACAGTAATAAAGTCCAGTTGTACTGGTCCCGACGGAGGAGGGGTGGGAGGCGAATAGAAATTTTTATCAACAAAACAAGTGGTAAGCATTCTTTTTCTTTCTCTTTTATTTATTAGTAAACACAAGTTTCATTTCAAATATACTTCACATATATTTTCTTGAACCGTGATTATATATGCATACACGTATGAAGAAAAATAAAAATGTCAAACGATGGCGTATTTCATATTTTAGAGTTAAATAATTTTACAAGAATTTAGTGATTTTGATAAGAACTTTGTATCTTCATAAAACAAGTAACAATCTAAAAAAAGATAATATGCTATTTTGTGCTAAAGACCGTATTACAAATAAAAAGAGAAAATTTTAATTTGTTCAAAAATGATATCGGTATCAAAAGACAACCTCGGCCTCCATCTAGAGATTTCTTACGATATCAAAAGACAACCTCGGCCTCCATCTAGAGATTTCTTACGATATCAAAAGACAACCTCGGCCTCCATCTAGAGATTTCTTACGATATCATATGCCAGACCCCCTCCCCTCTAAAATAATAACGTTATATTTGCACAGTCCCTTAAATAACTTTCTCTATTATAGCTTAATGTTTCTTCCATTATTTACTAAATAAAAGTGTATATAGACACGTAAAGAGATAGCTAAATGGTACAGAAAAACAATTTAGAAGTAACTCAATCTTTCAAAATGCTTTGTTTGTTATACTTAAAGAAGTTTATCATTTTGATTTAACGTTGTATTCTCTAACAATAATTTAATTTTTCATCTGTAACAGTGTTGTATTTTTTGTTCTATAACAGTATATGCATTTTCTAAAAAAAATATTAGATATTTATATTTGTGTTCTTTTTTTTTCAGGGAGGATTTATTAACACAGAGAAAAGGAAAAGTAAGCTATCCCATGAATTTTTAAACTAGAAAATTAGAATTCTTATTAAAATTCTTGTGATGACAATATTTAACTTTAAATATTCATGTATCAAAATGTGTAATTGAATGGGTAACCAAATGTGTTTCTGTCCCGGTTAAGTTTTGAAACAGTCATATTTTATGACTTAGAAGAGCTTTCAGTATGTTTCTTTATCTGCATTTAAAAGTAGGTAGATGAATGAAAAACTTATTTGCAACTGGCGAGAATTTTTTCTTTTCTTTTCTTTTCTTTTTTTAATATATATAAAATAGATTTTGAAAGAAGTTGGTCATAACATTATTAAAACTTTTGATTTCAAGTTGTGTAAGACTCGCTGATGTATAGTTAGCTGTTGTAAGTTGTTAGAAACATCATCAGTTGAATTATATATTTCATACAGACTACATACAGATTACTTTAAACAGTAACCAGGATTAGTGTGAAATGTTTAGCAGAGATGTAACCTTATCTATTGCGATTTGTCTAGTTGCAATAATTATTTTTTCTAATACACTTTGTAAAGACGGCTTGCATACAAAAGGAATATAGAAAAAAACTCCCCTTAAAAATGGATGTTTGTTACGAGAAAATTTTAGATGATAGTAGAAAGTGAAAAAAAAGTGCAGAAGAAACCGACTTCGGTTAATGGGGAGTTTCATTTAATCGAGGTTCTACTGTATCTAATCAATTGTTATTTTTAATTACAGAAATCCATATCTGAGGTATTTTAATTTTACTTAATCAAAACATTATCTGTGAATAATTATAGGAAAAGCATTTAACAAAATAAAGTGACAAGTTCCACAATTAATTTCTGACTTAAATAAATACATTAAATAATTATACGAAAAATACAAGGTAATGGAATTCAATGCCTGAAGTGCTAGTGTGTGAAGGAAAAGCTAATATCATTATCGGAGGCTTTATTCGAAATCAGATATACAAATTAAAATACTACCATTGAGGACCCGAGATATCCAAATAGAGCAGAAGATCCAACTCACAAAATAGCTCTTTTAAGATTACACAATTCTAAGCTTGACCAGAGAAAATGTATCTTTCAAAATTTTGGAATTGTTCGAATAAAAATATATAATCAAAACATCTATACATTATTACAACATGGATGTTAGTTCAAAACTCCAATGACAAAAACAAGCACTTTCGTTCATACTAAATTCTTGATAATTACAACAGCTATAAACTTCGTAATTAAATTTTTTACTAAAGGGACACTGTTTTCCATCAAAATCAAAGTGGTTCTTGTCCCTTATGTGGTAGTCCCCTTTTTAGATACATTTCACATTTTATAGTGAGAACGTTTGATAGGACACACCAGATATGGTCTACTTGATCCCGGGTCCGTTTTAGACCCATTAGGCAGACCTCCCAAAATTGAACCTATGGCTTATATTTTTTGCAGCCACAAAATTTTCGCCTCCATTGTATATTTCCAGACATTTGGTCACCAGACCGGCAATAAAATTGAGAGCTTAAAAACGTTCTTACAGAAAGTGTATGAGAAACTGTAAAATCAATATTAATAACAAATAGAAAGTTGCCAAGTTAATATATTATATCCAACTCGTCATATACAATATTGTGGGATTATTTGGTATAGATTCGTAGTTAAAAAAAGAATCGGTTTTTTGGGTAAAATTAAATTTTTATAGTATGTAGAAGAATGAACAAAAGTATTTAAAGTGTTATCTCAATTATAAAAAAAAAAAAATATGACAAAAAATGAGAATTCGCGTGCGCTCGATAAAATCGACCTCGCCGAACAGTATAAAACCATCTGCAGTGTTCAGGTAGAAACTCACAAGTACATGTTTTGGTCGCTATTCATTGTATTTGTGAGAATGTATTGAGCAATTGTACAGAATTGTCTCCCTTTTTAAACGTTAACGAAAGTTTGAATGTTACATTTGTAAAATTTGTCCAGAAGTCATATTCCGAAATGGCTCTATTCTCCAAATTGCACCGATATTTCTTCTGCCGCAAATGATGATAGGTAATGGGATGTAAAAGTGCACGAAAACCATCTACGACATGCTAATCAAAACAGCAAAAGCATCCAAAAAACCTCATAATGCTCGTAGATGTAACAAAACATTTTATATGTGCAGATAAAAGCACAGGAGAGTTCACAGTATGGCGCAGGAATAGCAAATTATGTGTAAATCGAAAAAAAAAATAAATATATATCGTCCCATTTATTTCTTCTAAAACCTTAAATGCATTTTCCTGGAAATTACATTTTTTAACATGGGCAAAATGTTAAATTGAGCAATTTTTAACATTTTTGGATAAAGTTTGTTCCTATCTACGCATAATTACACCCAGAGAAAGGAATTGATTAAAACAACAAAACAAAACATGTTTTTTGAGTACATTTTGGTTGCTTTAAGCGAATTTTTTGGTTAAAGTACTATGCCTCACAGGGACATGTTTTAAAAATTATTATTTTTTAAATATTTTTCAAATAAGTTTAAAGGTCAAAACTTTAAATATACATATATATATATTATAATATACATATATATATATTTTCAAAATAGCGCAATTTTCTTATTTTTCTAAAATTTAAAAATTTGAATCGGTGGCCTTTTATTGCAAGGTTATTTTAAAAGAAAAATTTGGAATTTTAATATTTTTTTTTTTGTTTTTACAGGAAGTTAATATGTTGGCCACCAAGCCTGGATATACAGGCCTACATGGCAACAGGTTTCTGACGTAATATGTGACAAAGTTTAACATACTTTCTCCGTATTTCTGTGATACACTATATGGCCAAAGGTGACCGGCCGATAGTGATTTTAGAAATTTTGTTAAATATCTAGAAAAATACCCGAGGAATCATCCTGAAACTCTAAATGTGTAAACCTAATAGTGCAGGTCCTACATTTCCGTGAAGATTTTTTCCCGAAACTCTATAGGGGAACGTGAACAAACTGAAAAAGTTCCGAGTCATTACGCATGCATGAACGCTAACAAATTTCATTTGCATATTATTTTAGCTAAATGTATAGAGAAACTTTTGTGAACATCTTTAAAATATAGCTTGAAAATTCTGAAATGGATCGTCGATAGAATAAGCTCAAAATTCATTGATCCTAAAATGAAGCAAAAAAAAAAAAAAAAAAAAAAAAGAAGCTGTATCCAAATATAGTAGTACGTGCCATATCATGTATTCTATATTGACACTAATCAATGGATAAATGGATACAGTCCCTCATCTTTTTGTTTCATTTTGGGAATAACAGATTTTCAGCTTATTTTATCGACGATCACTTTCAGAATTTTCAAGCTATGTATTTAAGACTTTCACAAAAGTTACTCTATATATTTAGCTAACACAATATGCAAATGAAATTTTGATAGTGTTCACGCATGCGAAAAATTGTTTAGTAAACCTGCTCATCTTTCATACTATTTTTATTATTTTTTAATGAATCTGATTACAGGGTATTGTGTGCAAAGGCCTTTGTCATATTTTCGGAAAAGAACATTGTTTTATATTAAGAACTCTGCAAATTATAAGTAAAAAACGTGGAAAAATTTGGGACTGTTTTTATAAAAACCTTAATTTCTATATGAGTATACATGATATCCGCATAAAAATGAGCACAATTTATTATAATAAGCCACTTAATCATAATCTGCAGTTTGAAAGTTTTTGCTGCATTAGTTTTGACAAAGTTATCCAAAAAGTACTTGTTCTTTTTTAATTTGTTGACGGTCCCCTATGTAGTTTCAGAAAAAAATCTTCACGGAAGTGTATGACCTGTACTATTATGGTTACACACTTAGAATTTGAGGATAATTCCTCATGCATTTTTGTAGATATTTAACAAAATGTGTAAAATCGCAAATGGCCCGTCGCCTTTGGCCATATAGAGCGTATACGTCTGTTGTATACTGTCAGAAACTTTTATTTTCATTTATTTCGCAATGGGCAAAATATGTTTCCTTTGTAAAAATGGAATCACGTGTTCCACATATCAAAAGTATTCACTGTAAAATATCCATTGTGCCAAACCAAATAGAGCTTAGAGCAAATACAATAAAACTAGGAGTAAATGATTTGGGACAGTAATATAGATATAGAAGATAGAAAAGAACATTTAATGTAATTGTATAACAGTTTATTGAATCTTTAGATTTTATTCCTTATAAAGCACATTTACTCCCAATTCTATGAATTTTTTTCCTTGTTCATTAGTGTAATATGTACACCAAATTTTATTGCAGCCAATATTTGGCCTTATAGATACCTATGCATTTTCCAATGAAGCTTTATATTTCTCTATTTTAACTATGGGAATCTTGTTCATGTTTAAACATTTTCATTCATAATACATTTTTTTTTCCAGGAACCTCCAGTTGTCAAAGCGGTGGTCCATAATCAATACAATTCTCCGTTCCAGCTGTATTCAACGGAAAACGTTGCTGAAACATTGGCAAAGCAAACTGAAGTTTTAACGGAAGGTTACATTTCACCGGAGTAAGTGTAAAAAAAATTCGTGATTCACAAAAAAAAAAAAAAAAAAAAAAAAAAAAAAAAAAAAAAAAAAAAAATTACACAACAGACCATTTGTAAAATAATAAAAACATTGTTAAATCTGAATTTATTATTCAATCAAGTGAATAACTTATGCAAGATTATTGTGCTTTCTAGGGAAGGAATTATCCTTAAAGAAAAATCCTTAGCATTATTCTAAAATTTCTAAATTTTATAATTCATGAACCAATTTGTCAATCGTGTCAATGCAATAAATAAATAAATAAATAAATAAATAAAGTAAAAAATAATAAATAAATAAAAAAATAAAAAAATAAATAAATAATAATAATAAAAGGTAAAAATATATCAAATAAATGTAAAATAAAAATATACCTGTTATCTTGCTTGAGAGAGAAAGAAAAAGAGAAACTTCTTTACAAGGATTAAAGTTAATGCTCATTACCAGTGTTCTCGCTGACATTTGACCAATGTTAATAATTTGGCTAATTAAAAATAAAAAACATTCGCCAAATGAAAAAAGTATTAGCAAAATAGATTCGCCGTGTAACACAAAAAGAAATTATCTTTAAACCTTTAATGTACCCCTTTTTTTTCAATATGTCCTAAAATAACCCAAGTTTTTATAACTGCGACAACGATTGTTATTAATCTAATTTCAACTATCCACTACAAATATATTAAATATATATATATATATATATATTAAAAATATGTATGTATGCATATGTATGAAAAACGAAAAAGAAAAGAAAGAAAAAGCAAACATTGAGCACTAACAATTTGGCGAATCTAATGGCTTGTTTACTCGTCAAATGAAGAATTTAGTCGCAATTTGGCGCAATGGCGAGCAACAGCGAGGACCCTGCTCATTACACAATGTAAACACAAAATGACTACCTATGCTACATATTGTATACAATGTCCATATTGTGGATA
Source organism: Maratus speculifer (assembly GCA_964019185.1). Taxonomy (NCBI): domain Eukaryota; kingdom Metazoa; phylum Arthropoda; class Arachnida; order Araneae; family Salticidae; genus Maratus; species Maratus speculifer. The sequence continues at coordinate 136,492,923 of OZ025291.1, forward strand.
ACTGGAAACTACTAATTATTTATTGTAAAAGACAGCTTCCTAAAAATTATAAAATTATTAAAAAGTGTTTTATGTCTCAAAAACCCTTAAAATGAGCAATATGCATACTTATTTGTAAGTAACGGAACTCAAAAAGCGGAAAACTTAAAAACAATGACAAATAACTTTTTCAAGCATGAAACAAAATTTCGAATTCTTCTCCCAATTACAAACTTCCATGTCAGAAGTTGTTAATTGTATGATGTATTTTAAGGCATTATTTGTTTGATATGTTTTGAGAGATTATTAATTGTCTAACACATTTAAACTCAGCCCAGCCCTAATTATGCAAATCAACTGTCCTTTCAAGTACTTAAAATTTTGTCAGATATACTTTAGTACATTTGATTAATTAATAAAAAAACAATTGATTTATTTTAAACATAAGTTTATAACGAAATTGTCTGTTAAAAACAGGGTAATTCAAATAATGATTATTATTTTGTTAGTTTTCAGGCTTTTTTGCAGACTCTTTTTTTTATTTTTTTTTCATCTTTTTACTTTACTTGATACTTAAATGACTTGCTAGTAAATGACCAGCGATGTATAATTACTTCTTTTTATCATGTGTACTTTATAGAAGTGATAAGGATAATAACACTAATAATTTGTATTGCAGAGAAGAAGAAGGGCCTGAAAATTTAAGCTTTAAGCAGAAATCTGCAGTATTTCAGTTATTAGAGGAGCAAGCTAAACAAGGTAAACCATACTAGAACAATTATAAGTTTTACATATGTTTCAATGCAGTTTGGCAACCAATAATAAGCAGATGTAAGCGAACATTATTATTATTATTAAGTGTATGTATGTGTGGGGAGGAAGGTGGGCTGTATGGATTTTAATGGAAATTAAAAAAGTGTACTATCTTATGAATTTGTAATGCTATAATATTTGCACTATTAATTGATATTTCGAAAGGTTAAATCCGCAAGCATAGGCGTTACGTTTAGATCTTTAGAAAAAAATTATGTAATAGGAAAAACAACAAAAAATATAAATTATTTCTGTAGTTATGTCTAAATTACTGGCGTTATTTGCGAAGTCGTCTTACTGACTAAATGGTTGACCTATGGGGATTGATTGAAAGGATTGACAGGTTTATTTCTCAGTGATATATACGAATCCTCTACACTAAATTGAAAACTGACAAAAACTACTATATTTATGTTTTTTGACATGTTGAACTTAAATTTGCGATAACATATAGGCGTTGCTATTGAATTTTTAAAAGGCGTATTCCGATTTAATATTGCAGTTGATCTTCTCATGACAAAATAAACCAGATACAATTATGAAAGACTCATTATGAATTAAAATGATTGTTTTCTTTTTTTCTTGAGTTAATTAAAGCTAAAATCATAGCTTAGTGTTCGGATTTTTCCTTTACTCTAAAAAACCATAAAAACCATAAAACCACTTGAATAATCGAGTATTGTCGATTCTGTCGAACATTCAACTACTTAAAACGTTCATTTATTAAAAAAAATATCTTGAATTGAGAAATTTCTACTATGAGGTGAGACAGTATTGCCAGAAGAAGCTATTGTCTAGTAACGACACTGAGAGAGACATTACACAAGATTTCAAAATGAAACCGAAAAAAAAAAAAAAAATCATTATCTACAATGGAATGGAAATGAGCGTAAATTACTTTTTCATTTCCAGAATTGAATCAAAATCTGCTGCGAAACGGAATCAAAAAACATTTAAATTTTTCATAAGTGAATTTAGTTAATTAAAACATAAATTAGATCACAAGCCATTATCATTATTTACTTCTGTTTATATATATAGTAGTAATTTTGTATTAAATTTAATGGTTTATATATTGTTTTACAATTAATGGTTTTATATATGTAAACATTTCGTATAACTGAACCATTGAAACATACGATATTGACCAAATATTATGAAGTCACTATATTAACAAGCAGAGGCAAAATACTAGTTATATTATGTAGTTCTATTAAATTAATTCAAATAATAATAAAAAAAAACAAGAGTATATAATCACAGATGAAGGCTTGTAAATCACGTCTTCATTGGCAGCAAAAGCAAAAACCAGTATATTGCTCATATAAGCAAAAAACAGTCGATTTCTATTGAGATACCTAGTTTTTAAGCTAAATTTGTTTAACCATTAATTGTATTACAATACATGAACCATTGAATTTAATAACTTATAGCACATTGAACATAGAGAGAACAAATAAATAATTAAAATGAATACAAATGGATTTTGTAAAACCAAAGCAGAATCATTGGGCCCCAAATACTTTGTAGCTACAAATAAAGTGTGTGGTTTCATCTTCGTATTTGCCATGAAAAATCAAAATAATACGAATTTGAGGCTACCAGCACACATAAAACCAAAATTAAATGAACACACACACAAAAAAAAAAAAAAAAAAAAAAAAAAAATCCAAAACTAGGCACATCAAAATTACTAAACTGGATAGCAAAATGAAATACACACACATATATATATCTATACACACACATATAACCTCTTCGGATCCGAAGGTCAAATAACATTGCAAATACTCATTCATTTATTTTACACAAACCTTAGATGACAGAAAGAGCCTTTTTTCTTAAATTGATATTTTAGGGTATGGTAATTTTGGTTCACAAATATGTATCTAAAATATCGATTTAATTATTGATAACCTAAATTGTGCAGTAACAAATTTAAGGCCTTTAATTAATTGACTGATACACAAAATCCTCAAAAGTTTTATTGTAAAGTGTTTAAGTTAAGTAATTATGAAAATTTCTTATTTTCTTAGGTACACTGGAATGCATTTTGAAAACTCAGATGATAATAACGCTTATTTTATAATAAAATAAACATCGGTGTTGCCATTTATTGTTTTTGGTCTAAAGCCAGAAACATTCCGCTACATAAGAAGCAAAGTACAAAAATGTAAAAAATTCAAACAGTTTAGATTATATCATATGTTCGGAAGTATCAGATGTGATACTTCAGAACCGAGGAGGGTAAGACTTGATAAAAGTTAAATCAGAAATAATGTTTAATGGAACTAATTATAGTGCCATAAATAAGAATATGGTGGACTTTCGTTAATACGTCTCCTCTTAAAGATGTTCTTAAATCAAAAAGGGCAACTTTGTGACATGCGTTTTTATTTATTTTCGTTCGGAAATGCATGAAACGAACAGGTGTTGTTGTTCAGAAACTAGCTAATCGAACACATTTTTCTGTTTTTTAATTTTTTATTTATTTATTTATTTATTTATTTATTTATTTATTTTTTTTTTTTTTTTTTGCAAACGCAATAGATCTTTTAGAACAAGCAGTCGAATTTGGCATTCAGAACTGTTTTTCCCAAGAAAGCAGAAAAACCGGTCTTTCAATGGGGGAAAAACGCGTGATCATGTTTTCGAAATCGCTTATAATTCGATAAATAATTTAATTATCATAAAATGGAAAAAAAAAAGTTCAATTTGAAATTGCTGCCATACTCAGGCCAATTTTATGTCTTTTGCAATTTTACATCTTTTTGTTAAAAAATGAGTTTGTAAATATGTTAAAACGTTTTGAGCTTATTGAACACAGTAATTGAAAACAGCCTTAAGACATATGTTCGATTAATGAGAAAAATTTTGTTTTCCCCATCGTCTTTTAGTTACAATTAACGCTAAAGACATTGCTTATGGGAACGGTTAAATTACAAATTTTCTCTTTTTTTTTTTTTTAAAGCTGTATAAATTATGAATGACACGAAACAAATATTTTATGCGGACATACATCATGTTTTAAAATAAAATATATAACTTTTCTCTATGAGAAAAATGCTCTTTAAACACAATGACACATTAGAAATTTATATTTAAACGTGCTCTATGCTATTTCTAAATTTCTGAAAATCAATTATTATTTTAATATAGGCCCAACATCTGAAAATAATCAAATGTATGCATTAGGTTTGGTATACATAAATTGCTACTAAAATTACAGCCTTTTTTACGCATGCTAGGTAAGCCTTTTCAGTTTTTGCACTAGATATTGAATTTACTGACAGTAATTAGGTAATTAATCTTCCTTTTATAAATAAATATACATTTATTAAAAATATAAAACTAAGAACCTACTTTTAAGACATCAAAGTAATTGAAAGAAAATTAGTTTAAATGGGGCGTTTTAACTCTTGTTACAGGTGAGATTTTTAAATAAATTGCGTAGTATTAATAAAAAACTTGATTTTATTGAAATCTCAATCGGACTAATTAAAAATGAATAAAGATAATTTATCAATGGCAAATTACAATCAAACGCTGATCTTCAATGTCTTTTAATTTAATTTATACCTTTAAAATTTGATTGGATTTCAATGTTTACTATTCCTTTAATGTGTCCACTCATTGGATAATGCGGAATAAAAGTTCACAAATTGACTGGCAACAATAAAAAATGGCTTTGTGCATTATTTAATCATAGTAGTATAGTAATGAGAGTTCCAGCCCACCGGGCGTCGGGCGTTGACCTCTAAGAGGGGTTGAAGGTCATCGGGCGTTCGTCGTCTAAGAGGGGGGTGGGGTGAAGGTCATCGGGCGTCACGCAAGGTTATGATGACGTCATCTTAGAGGATGAGTGTGTTTTAGATAAGAATTTTTTTTTTAATTTTAAGCGGGAATTTTAGGGAGTTAGAATTTTTTTTGGTGTACTATAGTACGATGATGTTTTTTTAATTTTAATGCGTTGACTTTAAAATTTTCGGTGCACTTTAGTTTTAGATAAGAATTTTTTTAATTTTAAGCGGGAATTTTAGGGAAATAGAATTTTTTTTCCGAACTATAGTACGAGGATTTTTTTTTTAAATTTAATGCGGGGACTTTAAATTTTTTTTTTTTGGTGCTGCCATCTGGTGTTGATTTTTAAAAATGCCTAATTTATTTTCGAAAAATTTAGCCGGGGTTTGATCTTATAAAATGAAGTCGTGGTTGAATAATAGATTTTTCACTTACCGATTCAGCCACGACTTCATGCCTTTGAAAGACTATTTTCAAAAGTGTTCGGTGGATTTTTTCGTAACCAATCCTGTTCGCTTATTTTTTTTAACCAATCACGAATGATTTCGTTATCACGTGCGCAGTAATTTTTTGATATATATATATGTTTGAAATAATTTTTTCGTTAGTCGAAGTTTTGCTGTTGCACAGTAAAGATATCTGTTTAATAAATAAATATGAGTCAAGTTTCCGCTGTCGGGGTAAAACAAGAAATGGAACCTGTTTCGGATATGAAGCCCTCTTCATCAGAACTTTTAATAAAAGAAGAGAAACCGGATTTCGTTTGTGAAACCTGCAACAAAACCTTTCTTCGGAAGTTTATGTATGTTAGACATATGAAGTTTCACCTGAACGAGAAAACTTTCAAGTGTGAGACTTGTGATAAAAGTTTCATTCAAAAAAGTGATTTACGTCGACATGTGAAGATCCATTCGAAAACGTGTGAGGTGTGTCACGAAATTTTCTCAAGAAAAGCAGAATTTTTGAAACATCAAAAAACTCATAAGTCTACTCTTCGCAGAAAAACTGTTAGACGGAATCAACAAAAAGATTATCAGCGAAGTGTGTTAATTAACCGCTTGTGTAATTTACTGCAGCGGGTGTGTGCTTCCTATGACTAATCCATGACGTCATCGTTTTTCAAGAATGTGATTGGACTTGTTAATTATCAGACTCCTTTTTGAGTGAATGTACTTCGCAATTTATTCAGTTTTCTGCTGACGCTTGATGTTAGAAGGTTTTGTAGATAATGCTGTCCCCCTCCGAGTGTCAACCTTTAATGGACGAGTCAAGATTCAATTTGGAAAATGTTACGCTGTGTCCTGCTTCTGACGATGTGGAACCTATTAATTCCCTTGATGAAGAAACATTTCCTGATTCCTGCTGTGAAGCTACTCAAGATTTGATGAATGAATTTTTCATTGACTTCAACTTTCAGAAATCTACTCCTGATCAAAAGTTAACAGAGGAACCTTTCATCGTTGTGTCTGATCAACAAAATATCATTCAAACCCCACTTGTGAAAGTTGAAAATTATATTTTTCGAAAAGAACTTGGAAACCATATATTTTTAGGACTGCAATTACAGAATGCTCAATACTCTGTTCAAATTAGAGAATTTTCGAGTGAAGGAATTCCAACTCAGAATGGAATCGAACTAGACATTTGCACTTGGTATGAATTTCAGTATAAAATATTTGCGTTTAATTTGAAATATACGAGTTCATCGTTTATCGCCAACTTTTAGTTTTGAATGAGGATCAGTCTGTTATGTGTTTGAAAATGTTAAAAAATGAAACTCTCATCCAATTAAACAATGCTCAACTTGAACAGTTGAAAGAAAAAGCCTATTCATTGAATCAGAAATTGATTCGTCATATGTATGAAAAACATTTACCTGCTTTATTAAAGCAAAATTGTGAACGAGGTTCTCAAGAAAATGAATATGTTTTGTGGTCTAAATTGATTTATTGTATCGAGAATTCTATTGTGAATATATTTAATCAAATTTTTGAATGTACTGGTTGTGTTTTTAGACATCCTAGTGTGAGTTTGCATTCCTGTTTTATGTTAAACAATCGAGAAAAATTTCAACAGTTATGGGACATGATTTTAATGCTTGTAAATTTCGACGATGTCCTATCCATGTTTTTAAAGAATGTAGATTCTGTTAGTGACCACTTTTTAGGTCATTTGAATGTAGAAACTTTTAAAAGTGTATTGTTTAAATCGTTTTAATAAATAGATTTGTTTTATTTCTGTGTCTTTATTTCTTCAAATGTGTGTGTGTGTTTTACTTTAAATGGGAGGTTCATTAAGATTTATGAAAAAAAATAGGAATAAAATATACAATTCAATTAAGAAATGAAATGAAAAAAAATGAATTAAGACAATACTTACCTGAAACACTTGCTTCCTTCACAGTGACTTGACTAGAAATGAAAGAAAATAATCTAAGTTCTTATCACTAGGGTTTCCCCCTTTCATCATGAGTGTTATCAAATCACGTGATTGAGGTTGCCTTATGTCATTCGGGATATCTTGATTCAACGTCATCAGTGATATCATACCACGTGACCTAATCTTATCAGCTGATAAGATTAAGCGATAATTACAAGTATAAAGCCCTGAGCAGCTCATTAGTGTTCATTCTTTTCGTTGGAGTTAAGCTGTTCTAGTTGGATACGTTCTGTTGCTGCTGCTGCTGCTGTCTTCAAAATGCCTTCCATTCACTTTACGGATAATGGATTAAATGTGGAGTACATCAGTGATTTCATCGAGAAACCTCATGCGGATCGTTATTTGTCTGAGTTGCGGACATTACCCTTCTTCAGACCTACTTTTCGTCTGTTTGGAAAAGATGTTAAGCCTAAACGTCTGATCTTAGCCTATGGAGATGCCAATACCAGCTATGCCTTCAGCGGAACCAGTGTGCCCGGTATTCCATGGACTCCCCTGATGATAGAAATGCGTGACAAAGTGGAAAAAGAAACTACCTGAAACTGAAATTTCGAATATGCAATTTCAAGTTACAGTTTTTATCCATTTCAATTTGTGCTAAAGTACACCATTCTAAATTCCAAGATGTTGAATAATAACTTTCCTTGAAAGTTCGGGTAAACCACTCGTCTTTATGCGAATCATCAAGTTCAGGTCTGTTCATCGGCGAGCAGTGAATAGATTCATCATCATCATCATCATCAGAGATAGAAAACAAGTCTAAATTTAATGCAGGATCCTTCGAGAAAGAAGAAAAATCTAGTCTTGGTTTTTTCAAATCCAGGGGGTGTGACACTAAATGTCGAAAGGTAAGACTAATTCGAACACCTTTTATGTGAGATTCTGCTCCAATCCCATGTGTGAACAGTTCATTGCTGGGTGGATTCATATTATAAAGAGAGCCATGTTCTAATTTTATAAAGGTAGAAGGCACATTCGGTCTTTTGAATTCGATAGTTCTCTGTGCACCAAAACTCAGTACTGAAACAGGGAAGACAGCATTCAAGCAGGATTCATCATCTTTGTGGTGACTAATGCCAGTCGATCCATCTTGGTAGAAATTAAGTAACACATAGTTGAACGTGCAGGCAGTTTCTTTTTCCACTTTGTCACGCATTTCTATCATCAGGGGAGTCCATGGAATACCGGGCACACTGGTTCCGCTGAAGGCATAGCTGGTATTGGCATCTCCATAGGCTAAGATCAGACGTTTAGGCTTAACATCTTTTCCAAACAGACGAAAAGTAGGTCTGAAGAAGGGTAATGTCCGCAACTCAGACAAATAACGATCCGCATGAGGTTTCTCGATGAAATCACTGATGTACTCCACATTTAATCCATTATCCGTAAAGTGAATGGAAGGCATTTTGAAGACAGCAGCAGCAGCAGCAACAGAACGTATCCAACTAGAACAGCTTAACTCCAACGAAAAGAATGAACACTAATGAGCTGCTCAGGGCTTTATACTTGTAATTATCGCTTAATCTTATCAGCTGATAAGATTAGGTCACGTGGTATGATATCACTGATGACGTTGAATCAAGATATCCCGAATGACATAAGGCAACCTCAATCACGTGATTTGATAACACTCATGATGAAAGGGGGAAACCCTAGTGATAAGAACTTAGATGATTTTCTTTCATTTCTAGTCAAGTCACTGTGAAGGAAGCAAGTGTTTCAGGTAAGTATTGTCTTAATTCATTTTTTTTCATTTCATTTCTTAATTGAATTGTATATTTTATTCCTATTTTTTTTTTCATAAATCTTAATGAACCTCCCATTTAAAGTAAAACACACACACACATTTGAAGAAATAAAGACACAGAAATAAAACAAATCTATTTATTAAAACGATTTAAACAATACACTTTTAAAAGTTTCTACATTCAAATGACCTAAAAAGTGGTCACTAACAGAATCTACATTCTTTAAAAACATGGATAGGACATCGTCGAAATTTACAAGCATTAAAATCATGTCCCATAACTGTTGAAATTTTTCTCGATTGTTTAACATAAAACAGGAATGCAAACTCACACTAGGATGTCTAAAAACACAACCAGTACATTCAAAAATTTGATTAAATATATTCACAATAGAATTCTCGATACAATAAATCAATTTAGACCACAAAACATATTCATTTTCTTGAGAACCTCGTTCACAATTTTGCTTTAATAAAGCAGGTAAATGTTTTTCATACATATGACGAATCAATTTCTGATTCAATGAATAGGCTTTTTCTTTCAACTGTTCAAGTTGAGCATTGTTTAATTGCATGAGAGTTTCATTTTTTAACATTTTCAAACACATAACAGACTGATCCTCATTCAAAACTAAAAGTTTATTATTGGCGATAAACGATGAACTCGTATATTTCAAATTAAACGCAAATATTTTATACTGAAATTCATACCAAGTGCAAATGTCTAGTTCGATTCCATTCTGAGTTGGAATTCCTTCACTCGAAAATTCTCTAATTTGAACAGAGTATTGAGAATTCTGTAATTGCAGTCCTAAAAATATATGGTTTCCAAGTTCTTTTCGAAAAATATAATTTTCAACTTTCACAAGTGGGGTTTGAATGATATTTTGTTGATCAGACACAACGATGAAAGGTTCCTCTGTTAACTTTTGATCAGGAGTAGATTTCTGAAAGTTGAAGTCAATGAAAAATTCATTCATCAAATCTTGAGTAGCTTCACAGCAGGAATCAGGAAATGTTTCTTCATCAAGGGAATTAATAGGTTCCACATCGTCAGAAGCAGGACACAGCGTAACATTTTCCAAATTGAATCTTGACTCGTCCATTAAAGGTTGACACTCGGAGGGGGACAGCATTATCTACAAAACCTTCTAACATCAAGCGTCAGCAGAAAACTGAATAAATTGCGAAGTACATTCACTCAAAAAGGAGTCTGATAATTAACAAGTCCAATCACATTCTTGAAAAACGATGACGTCATGGATTAGTCATAGGAAGCACACACCCGCTGCAGTAAATTACACAAGCGGTTAATTAACACACTTCGCTGATAATCTTTTTGTTGATTCCGTCTAACAGTTTTTCTGCGAAGAGTAGACTTATGAGTTTTTTGATGTTTCAAAAATTCTGCTTTTCTTGAGAAAATTTCGTGACACACCTCACACGTTTTCGAATGGATCTTCACATGTCGACGTAAATCACTTTTTTGAATAAAACTTTTATCACAAGTCTCACACTTGAAAGTTTTCACGTTCAGGTGAAACTTCATATGTCTAACATACATAAACTTCCGAAGAAAGGTTTTGTTGCAGGTTTCACAAACGAAATCCGGTTTCTCTTCTTTTATTAAAAGTTCTGATGAAGAGGGCTTCATATCCGAAACAGGTTCCATTTCTTGTTTTACCCCGACAGCGGAAACTTGACTCATATTTATTTATTAAACAGATATCTTTACTGTGCAACAGCAAAACTTCGACTAACGAAAAAATTATTTCAAACATATATATATATCAAAAAATTACTGCGCACGTGATAACGAAATCATTCGTGATTGGTTAAAAAAAATAAGCGAACAGGATTGGTTACGAAATAATCCACCGAACACTTTTGAAAATAGTCTTTCAAAGGCATGAAGTCGTGGCTGAATCGGTAAGTGAAAAATCTATTATTCAACCACGACTTCATTTTATAAGATCAAACCCCGGCTAAATTTTTCGAAAATAAATTAGGCATTTTTAAAAATCAACACCAGATGGCAGCACCAAAAAAAAATTTAAAGTCCCCGCATTAAATTTAAAAAAAAAATCCTCGTACTATAGTTCGGAAAAAAAATTCTATTTCCCTAAAATTCCCGCTTAAAATTAAAAAAATTCTTATCTAAAACTAAAGTGCACCGAAAATTTTAAAGTCAACGCATTAAAATTAAAAAAACATCATCGTACTATAGTACACCAAAAAAAATTCTAACTCCCTAAAATTCCCGCTTAAAATTAAAAAAAAATTCTTATCTAAAACACACTCATCCTCTAAGATGACGTCATCATAACCTTGCGTGACGCCCGATGACCTTCACCCCACCCCCCTCTTAGACGACGAACGCCCGATGACCTTCAACCCCTCTTAGAGGTCAACGCCCGACGCCCGGTGGGCTGGAACTCTCATTACTATACTACTAATCATAAAAACATGCAGGTCTTTAAGCAGAGGATTAAAATGATGAACCTACCAGTTAACCATTAGAATACGATTTGTAGATGTTTTCTACCAACCTTCACAGACCAGTTGCATTTTAATATGCAAATCGAGCTTTGGAATTTCAGCCGTGAACCTTGATAGCATCATTTAAATATTTACATTGTTTAATGCTGATGAAAAATGCCCACTCTTGGAAGACCCCGCCAAAGAGAGTAACTGTTTTTCTTGGTTTTACTATGTTTTTACTATTCTATCATACATGAACACATGAAAAATACATTCTGATTTTCAAATGAAGTTGATTGCATATAAACAACTGTTCGTAAAAATGTATCTTATATTTGCATATATTTCTTTTACAGAAACTGCACAAAAGCCTTTCACACGAGGAAGCCCACAAAGGTAAGACACTTTGATAAATGCAATAACATTTACTATTGACTAAGACTAATTTATATGCTGTTTGTGCCATTTTATATATTTAAAAAATTGCTGTCAACCACCATTAACGATCCCACAAAATCTAATTTTTAAAGCTCCTTTTTACGCCTTCGAATCTGTTATGTCTATCTCACACATACGAACATTAAGAGCAACATAAAGTTCAGAATGACTTTCCTAATAGATATAGTTTATTTCTATTATGTGTTACACATGAAGGCCTTTAAAAAACTAGCCCTTTTGTAATTAAATACTTTTGACACCTCGAATACAATTATTGGAAACATTCTTTTGTATGGGATGGACCAAATGGAAGTCTGTAGGGAACGCCACAGTTTCCCAAATCTTAGAAAGGAAGAACCTCCATTGAAATCATCTTCGGGTACTACGCTTCTATTTCAATGTACTTCATCTACAAGTTTTTGGCGATCATTTCTCCAAATACTGGATGCATTTGATGTTCGGACATTGTATTCTAATGCCATTTCTGCTTTCAATCGACGCGAACGAATACTATTCACTGATACACATTGTCTGAGGAAAACTTACATTGCCAATATACTTCTCCCGCCATTTTTACCATACGTACATAAATGGACTATTCTACAGAAAAATTTACATTTAGATTATAAAAATTTCAATAAATAAATGTAACCGCAAAAATACTATACTATCATCCATAGTTCAATTTTTACTTGTTGAAAGGTTTATGTAGGTGATCATAAAATTTTTTACCTATTTGATATTTAGTTTATTTTATAAAGATTTAGGTGTAATTTCCTTAATAACATTGTAACAGAGGATAAAAATACAGAACATCTTGTTTCATAATATCAGGCTCATTTTTTGTATGATATGAAACTTGAAGTAAGTATCTCCAAAACAGCTTGACACGTATAGATTAAAAATTCTTTTTTAATTAAATAAATCATGCTTACCTATTAAATTAAGAACGAAGGGTTCAAAATTTCTAGTTAAGTTGGACTTTAAAATTATTGACAAATGATAGCGTGTACACAAACGTCCAACAATTGAAATTAAAATGCCTCCTGCTACAGAACATTTTTATAATGAGACAAATTCTGCTATATCTTAGAAATTATTACCCATGATTCTGTTGTAACGGAGGATACACAAAAGACTTGTTAACAGTAGTTTAAATAAATTATTTAATAATATATATATTTATTGATTTAAATAATATTTAAATTTCATACAAATGAATTTTCAGTGAAAAAAAAGTACATTATTGAATAATTAATCAATTAAATCACACTCAAAAAAAAAAAAAAAAAAAAAAAAAAAAAAAAATTAAAAAATAAATAAATAAATAAAATGAAAATAAAATAAATAAATAATAAAATAATAAAATAAATAAATAATAAATTAATAAATAAAATAAAATAAAATAAATAAAATAATAAATAAAATAAATAAATAAAATAAATAATTAATAAATAAAATAAATAAAATAAATAAAATAAATAAATAATAAATAAATAATAAATAAATAATAAAATAAATAAATAAAATATATAAATAAATAAATAAATAAAATGAAAATGCTAATAGTAAAAATCACGTATAAAACATAATGAAAGTGTACATATATTTCTGTTCATTAAAACCACAGATTAAAAATTCACAAATCATCAGTTTTTGCCAAATAAGGTACAAGTTCTAAATGAGAAGGTATCCAAATGAAATTATTCACGTTTAAGTCAGAAAACGACACTTATGTCATTAGTCTTACACATTCTTCATAGACATACTTCATGCGTGTTGAACAAAGACACGATCCTTTTGTCAAATGAAGCAATACCTTATTAGATGATTTCTGTTTTGGACACATTTTTTATTTTCGAATAGAAACAGTATTAAAAATACAGGATATTTATGCATACCAAAAAATCGTCTAGTTATCTGATACATTATGCAAAGAATGTAAAATTCAATTAATAATTTATGCGGATTTCAGATGAAACTTTATTTGCCTTTTTTAACAACAACGTGTCGAAAGATCACTAGTTCGAAAATGACTACGAAGTTGGTATCGGTTATGGTTGAAATTAACCACATGTGTGAGACATAAACTATCTCTTATTTGTAATCATGTGTTGATCCAAGGCCGTTGCCTACAAGATAGAAGCTGGTAGCTTTTAGAGCATGGATTTTAAATAGTACAAGTACCTTATATATTTTAGATATGTCACATTATATAATAATCTGAAAACATTAGAATAAATTACAAAATTGCCAAAAGCAAGTACCATTTTACCGAAAATGGAACTTTTTTTTTGAATGACCCATATATGTATGAGTGTACTTGTATTATGTACTAAAATATTTGTTAGAACTTAATCATTGTAATCGATACAGATTTTGTCTGGTACAAAGCCCATGGTACCAAAATTCATACAAAATATTTACATTTTGTATGAATTGTCACTGATTTGCAGAGTTACTAACGGAAGCTATTCATGCTGTTTTCACAGATTTAGATAATTTTAGTTTCGATCATTACTGGAAACTCTGAGTGGCAGTTCAAAGTCGTATCTAGCATATTTCTTAAAAATTGGTAAAGTAAAAAATACACATTCGAATTTACATGTTTGTTTAAGGGTTGTTAGGAGTCTTACTTTCTACCTAGCGATGCAATTTAGCATCTTACATTTATTTATTTCCTCAGTCAATATGAAAGATAAATGCATAAAATTTTATATATTGACAACATAATATATCTTCTATTTAAAATATTTTTTTTAGTATTCTATAGTGAAATATTATTTTTTTTAATGTTAAATTTTGATAAAAAATGTAAAATTATTTTTTAACTTACATCCACTGCGCTGAGATTATAGGAAAACTATTGTTTCAAGAGCATCCCAAAATCTTGATAAAGATGTAAAACTAATGTATCTTTGACGTATTTTTAAGCATTTTATTTGACAACATTTGACAACACATTGACAACATTTTTAAGCAATTTATTTATTTATTTATTTGAAATTAAAATTAAAATGATAAAACTTTGAAAAAAGAATAATTTTTTACACAAGAATTGCCAATTTTTAATAAATGAATAAATAAATTGATTGAAAATGAAGTATATGTTTAAGATATGTTAGTTTGTCATAATTATCAACATTTTGGGAGAATCTTGAACAAACAGTTTTACCACAATCTTGCGCGTAGTAGATACAAGTCGAATAACAATTATTATTGTTTTTTTTTTATCAATACTAATCATTAAAAAATTTCAATGTAGAATGTGAAAAAAAATATTTCAAATAGAGCAGATATTAAGTTGTCTATGTTAAAAATTTTATGCATTTATGTTTTATAGAGACTGAGAAAAAAAATTAAATGTGACATGTTGCTAAATTGCACCGTCAAGTAAAAAGTAAGACTCTTAAGACATCTTAAGTTTTTTTTTGTACTAAATATTGACCTAGTTTTTATGTCTGTTAAACTTTTTTGATCAATTTTTTAATCCCCTATATTTATATTACAGGCAAACTATTGTCAAACCAAAGGCTGCTCCCCCGCCGCCGCCGAAACCAAAGCCACCTGCTCAAGAGATATTATATAACGGTTACGATACACCTCAGCGGCAGGTGTATCAAGATCAGCAAAAAACCAGCCGAGTCGAGTATCAGACAACTCAGAAAGTTGTAAGCCAACACCAATATCAACACCAATATCAACAGCAGCAGCCGATTCAGTATCAGCAGACATATCAGACAAGCTCTTACCAAGTATCTCCAGGTTATCAATCTCCTGCTACTGATAGAAGTTACTCTCCTGGTTATCACTCACCAGTAGCAAATTACCAACAAAAGAATTATCAACAAGCGTATCAGCAAACTTACCAACAAAATAATTACCAACAACCACAAAGTCCACGCTCTCCAGTAGTTAATAACTATCAGCAACAGCCTGGATATCAATCTCCTGTTACGAATACATACCAGCCTTTGAACCAAGTAAATTATCAGCAGAGCAGAGGTCAACAGCAAACTCAACCTAGTCAGCCAAAAGAATATCAGATACAAATCAAAACTACTACATCACAGCACTCACCAAAATCTCCAACAGCAGTTTCTAAAGCTGAATTTAAAAGTGAGTAATATGGAACACTGACATTTATCACGATTTACGCTGAAGTTTGTATTTAGATTAGACTTTACTTTATAAATAAAAAATATATATTTAGATAAAGAATGCTGTAAAAGGCGAATGTAGCTTATTTTAAAGACTAAAGCTCGTATTCACTATCTACACCTAGAAAACTTGGGTCCAATTTTCCAATGACATTCTTGATAAATCTGATTGGATGGGTTGGTGCCAAAATCCAATCAAATTAATGATGAATACCATTTGAACGTTCGACCTCGGTTCTCTAGTTTGAGGTAGATGGTGAATACGAACATAATTGATTTTGCTTATTTCTCATATTACTTATACTTGAACAACTCTTTTATACATTCTTAAAAAACTTAAACATTTTGATGCAATGACCTGCAATTCTTTACCAGAAAATTTTAGACACCTGCATTTGTAAATCTGCCTATATTTATACTTATATAAAATGCAATCTTTATGGAGTGTAATTATCCAAAGGGACTAATATATTTGCATATTTTTTTTATTTATCAGTGAACTATTATCTGGAATGATAAACTACAATTATTTTCCTAACATTTTCTTTAATATAAGGATTCCTGATGAGTTTAATATCACAAAAAGAATAAACTTGTAATAGATAGTTAATTATTTATAACTTAATTCCCAGGTAATTCTAATATTTTGAAACCATTAATAGAATAAGAGAATTAGGAGTTTTATCATTTTTTTCAAGTGAGTCATACTTCCAAAAAGGTAAATTTTTCTTACTTAAACAAACAAACAAACAAACCAAAAAATGCGGGTATAATTTTATTTTATTTTATTAAACTTATCCATCATCCTATTCTCATCGAGATTGTGAATAAGTATTTTTGCAACAAAAAAATTGCAAAGAGAGCCTACAGATATCTTGAGTTTGTGCACGTAGACAGAATTTTTCACGGGCATGATGTGTCTACAGAGTTTTATTTCAAAAATGGTTTTTAATGTACTAAAGGTTGCATTAAATAAAATTATGCTGTTGATGAATTAGGTTTTGTGTAATTATTAAGATATTACATGCTAATTTATTAAATTTTAGTATTTTATAATTTTTACTTCCTTTTATCTTGATCATAGAATTGGTGGAATGATCTTACGCTTAGAATTTCTTCACAGTTACTCCAAGTAAACTGAAGTTCCACATTAAATTTGATTTGAGTTCCAGATTAACTTATTTATGCATATAAAATTATCAACAAACTGTTTTTGCAGACCTTTCTGCCATCTTCGATGATCTGTTAAAATATTTGCAACCTATCAACTTGACCATTTATATGATGACCCCAGTTTCTTATGACATAAGTTATTTATGAAATAAAATTCACAATGTACAAGATTACTCTTTGAAAATTAACGTGAGATTTGTTTTAAAAAATACCGATATACAAACAAACAATTTATTACGAAAAAACATATTAAATCAATTTTATAAATTTTATAAATGATGTAAATTAGGTTATAACTGTTCTCGATCATGGTTTTTTAAAGACACTGCGTCCACATTGTTTCTATAAAAAAATTATTATTATTTTAATGTATTTTACCTTTTACATATAGCGGTTAATTTATGTCCCATTTCCATTATTGCAAGTGCAATTATTCTTTAATAAATATTTCAGACTTTTGTTTTGTAGGTTTATAGTGGAATTAACCAAGCTCGTTTGAAATATTATGGGGTAATATTTTATTTCCACCTAATAAAAAAAAGCCAAATGCCAGAAGCCGAATATGGGGATATAGGTTTATCTGTTTTACAGGATATTTTGAATTCTTATGCTTGAGGTTACGTGTGCAGAATTATGTGATATTACATACTAGATGTTGTTGGCAACAAGGTACTTAAATTAATTATATTGGCTTGAATTTTATGGAATGCCTCAGTTGGCAATACATTGGTACGTTAAGCCGAGTTTACCAGCTTGATTACTGGCATAAACATTTTACACACTTTGGGAATTGAAAAATTCTCTTTTCAAGTTTGTTCATTATTTTAGTGATATCATTGATGTTTTTTTCTAATTTTATTTATTCTTATTTTAGTTGGACCGCCTCCTCCTCCTCGAGGATCTTCAGTTACAACAACAACAAAACAACAACAACAACAACAGCAGCAGCAGCAAGACGACAACATGACCGCCGTCTACAGACAACAGTATGAACAACATCTACAGCAACAGTATCAGCAGCAGCAGATGCACATGAACCATCATGATGCTGGATCAGCAGTAAGAATAATCTACAAATTTAAAATAAACTACAAACAAACGCAACAAAACAATACTAATAGCGCAAAATGTTCACCGAACAAAAATGAACAAATGTATAAGAAGTATCAGTTTCTACTCACTGATATAGTGTACAATGGTGTAGGCACCAGCGGGCAGTCTCTCACCACTAAATTTTAATAATTATTTTTCGTCTAATATTTCGTCTAAATTTCTTGCGAGAATGCTAATAAAATTTAAGCAAAGAAAGCTAATAAAATTTAGTGGTAAGAATCTGCCCGCTGGTGCCTGCATTTTTACTCCCCTGTCATAAACTAAGTATTATAAGTTATTTATATATCATGGTCTTACCTAGTTTTAAGCTGCACGTAAAAAAGG
The DNA here is from genome assembly GCA_964019185.1 of Maratus speculifer. Classification (NCBI taxonomy): domain Eukaryota; kingdom Metazoa; phylum Arthropoda; class Arachnida; order Araneae; family Salticidae; genus Maratus; species Maratus speculifer. The sequence continues at coordinate 136,511,391 of OZ025291.1, forward strand.
CCAAAAACATAAAATAAATGAATCACATTACAGGAAATACTTAGTATATTTACAGTAATTTGTAATAAATAAGTTATCCTATTTTTTTTTTTATGATTTGTTGACTGAATACGAGATTATATTGCTGCAAGTTTCAGCAATGCGCCACAGATTTGAAAACTATAATTAAATGAATTTATTGGGTTTAGGGAGGATGAGAAAGACATTGCAGACATATGATTATTTATTATGAATAATTAAAGTATAAATTTATATGAATACATACATATCTAATTTTTCCTCTTATCAGAAGTTTAGGGTGAGGCCATTCCTTTTCTTTATATAAATGATAATAATAAATTTATCCGTTTTAACCCAGTTAATTTAAAGCCAATAAAAAAAAACCTTCTGTTATGTTTTGTATATGTAACTAAATAGCGAGTTATTTAGTTCCATTAAGAATTTAGTCTTCTAGAAACTTCTATCATTAACATGTTTTACTTCCTTTAACCTTTATCCGATGCTAATTTCGTAAATATGATTCTATATTTATATTCTATTCACACCACTACATTTCGAGAGTAAGTTTAATAGTATTTTTACTCTTGCATAAGCTGTTAAAATATAAATAAAAATATTTTATATAAAAAAGTAGTGTTAATCGAATAAATTTCGTGTAAGACATAAAGATTTTAATATTTCGTGGGAAGTCACATTAACCATTTTTATTTGAAAAGAAAGTAACAATTCTAAAAGTTCGTATTTCTATCACCTATATTTAACGGCTCGAAACGGAAAATTTTGCAAGATGCTATTCCGTTTCTATGACAATGTCGCTGTGTTTCTGCCATGGGGATTTCAACTATATTGGAATGTGTTAAAAAATAAAATCAGTAAGTATTTTATAAAAAAAAAGAGATTTAACAATTATATTTTTATATAATTTTTCTAATGCAAAAATTACTTGAATTAATTCAAAAAATTTTAATGAAAATGTCTTACATAATCTGCTTTTTAATGTTATATTTTATTTACTCACTCATGTATTTTTACTTTTTTACTTTTTTGAATAGATGCTGTCTTTTGCAACACTTTCAACTTTTGACGCTTAAAAACAGTTTTCCTTGATTTTAAAATAATTTATTTTTTCTATCAAGCCAAAATTCTTTTTCATGTTAAAAAAGAAAAAAAAATCAGGATTTTTTTTTTTCTATAATAAATTGTTTGATATTAATATTTCCTTTCTAATCCAATTTTAACTGTTATTTTAACCAAATCGCAACTTTTTTAATAATTAGAATTTTGAGAATTATTATGAAATTACTTGTGTTTTCTTTTGCTATTCTCTTTTATATTTTCCATTAATTGTATAAATTTACGAAAGTTTGATTATTTTGCATTTTCACAGTTTTTTGCTTCATTCCAGTCAATGTAATAATGTAAAGATTTATGTTTCCCATAAATTAGAAACTCTAATACCTGTACCATATGAGATATTTTTGATCAAATCCTTCGGAATCATTGTCTCATACACAAGGGTTTAACACAACATCACATTTCACCCATTCAAAATTTAGCACCATACTCTACCCATTAAGTATTTTACAACCTTACATGTGGTTTCTATTTATTCTGCGTCACTCATATTACAAAGAATCTCAGCGCATGTGATGCATGTAATATTTTGTTATTTATATTTTTTATCATATCTCTTTAGTTGTCAATAAAGTTCAAAGTGATATTAAATTAAAGCTTATAGCTAAGCTTTATTGCTTGAAGCATGAAAGGCTTAAAGATCAGATAAATGCAAATAAGGAAGTCTAGGGGATGTAGTTAATAATATTTAATATAACTTGATTAGATGATACAGAGACTATTTACAGTATGAAATAAAAGGGGGATTTGGGGGCATTCTGTTCCATATGTCGAAACGTTCGGCTATGTTTTGCTGGAGCTCAATAGGTATGTCCTGCCCGCTTCGCAGCTGAGAATGAATCTGTTTGACTTTTTACTGTTTTCAGGCTAATTGGATAAAAAGTGGCAGTCAGCACATACACACCCATGAACACATCACTTGCTTTCCGTAAGAGAATGCTAACCACAGCAGTAAACGAATGACATGTTTTGGGAAGGCAAAACTGCAACTTACATAAATGCTAGTTTATGTAACGCATGTTCCATTTCTTAGACATGTTCTACATATCTAAATACCAACTTTCACGTACGAAGATCAAAAGGGAAAAAACTAAATAATTGAAAATTCTTCAACATAATGTTAATCTGATGAAGAAAATTCACCGCTAAATAGCACGAAACAGTTTGCTCATTGTAGAGTATCTAGTTATTAAATTATTAGTAATGGCTGTTTGTTAATCAATACCAAAATAGCCATTTGTCAATAAAGCCCAGCTTCTTATTTACACACGGTCAACTACTTAACAAAGGTCAGTGACATTAATTTTGCTTTGCACAACAAAGCTCCAAAATGAAGAATCTCATTGTTGGCTTGCCAATCTGAAAGTTCTCAAATGTTTCCGAATATCGTCAAAGACTCACCATTTCTGTTACATGTTTTAGTAATAAGCAAAAATAAAATGCAACAGCGATTTTTCAAGAAAGAATTAAAGTTGAACGAATCCAGGTCAGGAACCGAACGTGGTGCCTTGGCTCAATGATCAATGCCTCTTCAATCAAGCTACTCAGACGCTTCCGACTTGGGACAATTCCCTCAGATGATCAAATGACCAATCCTGTAAAATCGTAACTTTTTACAGAAAGGTATAGGAATAACATTTATAGCTCAGCTGGCAGAACAATAGCGGTTTGAGATCTTGGGTTCGTTTTTGGAAATTTTTTTTTACTCTGTCCGAAAGAATTCGTCCAACTTAAACCTCCACCTAAAAAATCTAAATAATTTTGAGGCGTAAATTAATGGCTTCGGATTTATACGTATGACAGTAATTATTCAATAAATTTTACACCACCACCTTTTCCCAAAATTTTAACGTAAGGTACCCTGGGGTAATAACGCCAGGCGGGGTAATAACGCCAAGTGCTTATATTTTGCATAATTATGAAATAATCAGGTAAATGACACCCATGTGCTCTGCGCAGAAGGGTTTTGAGTTATATAAATCGCAAAAAACAGCTTCAAGTTAATTTGTTTCATTTTTAGGTCTTATTGTTTTTACAAACAACTAAAATTAACGCTTGATCTAAAATTTGCGAGATACGTTTTGTATATGTGAAGACTATCTTTTTATCCGGAAATACTTTGTTAATTACATAAATTTGTAGTGCATTTCATGTACTTTTAAAATGTTGTTGAAGATTTTGGATATCTTCTCGAGATAATTTGTAATTTAAAATGTACTGCGCAATAACTATACCGGGGTAATAACGCCAATCCTTGACATTAATACCCCGGTTGATTCCTTACAGTGTCCGAGCTACATCCCAAATACTGATTCAAATAAACACAGTTAAAACTGTGCAATGTTTCTCATATTTCTATTCAAACAGTCCTTTTTAAGCAAAAAGAATCTCACGGTCTGATATTCATTTGCCTCATCCCCCCCTCCCACACCACACCTTTATATTTCTTACACTTTCACAAAAATTGAACATTTTCAATAACTTAGAATGCAATTTATCAATTTCTAATTTTGTAGAGTTTGTATTTTTAGAATTGGGCTATCTATATGCAATTATTCCATCTTATTTCATAGTCTTGTTTGCATGGCGTTATTACCCATATAGGTGGGTGATAACGCCAAATTGCATGGGTCAAGAAAAAACGCCATTACATTTTATGAATACATATCTGTTAAATTATTTTATTTTATATAGGTAGTCAATGAGTTGCTGTATCAGATCCCACATTTGTTTGAAAAATACAATCTAAAACTAAGCCGTGAAAATTGGTAGAACCTTAACGTGGCGTTATTACCCCAGGGTACCTTATTATGAATTTAAATTAAGAACATCTATTAATGAGTAAAGAAACTTGCAGCAAAATTTAACTTTAAATTCAAACCATAAACTTTTAAGTTGCTGTTATTGAGTGTAACATTACTGAATAACATCTCTGTTGTGTATCTTTTCGCAGCCTAAAGCGCACATTATCAAAGAGAACATCTTTGAGCACAACTCCACTTCGGGCACCCCGATCACTTACCAGGCTCCCCCGGCAGCTCCTCCCAAGCCCAACTGGCCACCGCCGCCAACACCAGAGCAGTTCCGCAGTCCAGCTCCTCCTTCACCGACAGGCATGAGAGTGGGCTCCGTATGGCCACCCAAGGTATGCCACCATTCCTAAATTATTTATTTCTTATTACTTTGATTGTTGGCACATCTAAATATGTTAATACAGGGTGAGTTTGATGTCCTATAAATTTGAAAATTCAATAATAATTAAAGGGATTGGAATATGAGAGTGCAATGTCCAAGAAAATATTTTTCATGATCAAAAGATTTGTCTAAAAACTTTTGTTCGAAATTCCCTATAGACAGCACTATACCTATAAAACTGAGAAAAAATCCTAAGCAGTTATAAATCGATTATTTTGAATAATCTACAACTATATTTTAACGCGTGAGCACTTTGTAACCTCAAATCACATCCAAAAGGTATTCAGTTTTATTCCACACGTAATAGAACATATTGGTGTTCATCAGATGAGTTGTCTATTTATAAAAGGAACTTTTAAAAAATGGCAAACGATAGAAATGTATCATTCGTTGCAATGTACTTGGTAAAAGAGCAAATTTTAAGAAGATAATAATATTTAAATAATATGAATTCAATATAAGAATAACAGAAATAAAATAGCATAAATTTTCAAAATACAACGTAGTTTTTTAGTCACATGCCATAAATATTGTATTAAGTTGCAGAACAATATTATTAGTAAATTCAAATTCCGAGTACACCTGAGGCTAAGAACATTATTTGTTTCAGGGGCGGACGTACCATTTTTTTTAAATGTTCAAAATTCTCTTTAAAAATGTACTAATTTTTTCAAGTTTTTCCTAGATTATTTTTAATTAACCCTTTTATGTACATGATGTTGCATTGAAAAGCTTTCTTCCAAGAATTGTGTATTTCTTTTATCCCATATAAAGTTTATATCTAGTTCATAAATGCTTCTGGAACACAATGGTATAAGGCATTGTCATTTTCTTTTCAAATATTCAGTAAGAAAGATCTGTTTGCAACAAACCTGTTACAAATAAACTTAAACTATAGATAATCTATATTCACTTTCTGCTCTTGAATCTAAATAAGAATGAGATCAAAATATTTTGTTATTTCTGCTTTTTGTTGATGTATCTCAAGTTTAATATTTCGCATAAAACTATTTAATAACTAATTATAATATTTTTAATGCTGGTAAACATTATATTATAGTTATTATTACAGAGTTATTTTGTAATTTTCTAATAAATGTAAGGTTAAAAAAATCTCCATTATGTTATTTAATTTTTCATTTTAGTTCACATTTTAGTTCACATTGATACATTTCGAGTTCAAAATGTGCTTTAAAATCATTTAAAAATAACTCATGCATGTTTAAAATGCTTTTTACTGTGGAGTATTCAAATTATCATTATAATTTTAAAAAGAACTGATTTGAATTTCAAAAAGTAATTTTTAATGGTCCTGTAGTAGATTTTGATATACCTTTCACATGGAACTTGGTAAATCCATATCAAAAACATCAATTAGGAAATATTTTTAAATTATAGCTAATAAATATAAAAGAAGTATTTTTAACTTCTGTCTTTTTAACATTCATAAAAATGCTTATGGGGAGAATAACACATTTTCATTTTTGCAACCAAAGTTGATCAATTCTTAAAAAAGAGGAATAATACTGTCTTTAGGACTAGAAATACTCTGCAATGAGGTCTACAAAATTAGCCTCATACTCTGCCAAAATGTAATTATTGTTACACTGATACCAATTAATGCAAGCATGTGAATTATATGCATCTTCCTGTTAGATTTTGTGTGAAGTATCATCATAGTATTCATGATTTGGAAATACGCTACTGATCAAACTAAATCAAATTTATATTATTAATATTTGCTATTTTTCGTAAAAACATCAGTAAAACTAATTTTGTTGGCTTTAAACAATTTTTTATTATTATTAGTTAATTTGTTTTAAATTGTCAAAAAATATGTCTTTTCAATAAACAAATATTTTTAAAAGACAAATATATTAATTTGTTTTCTTACATAAAAAAAAAAAAAAAAAAAAAAAATAGAAACTTTAAAACTTTTATATGGTGTGCCTAAATGAAAAGGAAAATTCGATTATATACATTATATGACCAAAAGTGACCGACCACTTGCGATTTTGGACATTTTGTTAAATATTTAGAAAAATACACAAGGAATTATCCTACTCTAAGTATGTAAACACAATAGTCAAGTCATACATTTCCGTGAAGATTTTTTCCCGAAACTTCAGAGGGGATCGTCAACAAATTGAAAAAGAATCAATAGTTTTTGGATAACCTTGTCAAAAATAAAGCAGCAAAAAATGTTCAAATTGTAGATTATGATTAAGTGGCTTATTGTAGAAAACACTGTTCATTTGTATGCGGATAGCATGCTTACTCGTAGATAAATTAAAATTTTTATAAAAAATCCCTAAATTTTTCCAAGTTTTTTGCTTATAGTTTACAGAGTTCTTAATATAAAATAATGTTCTTTTCTGAAAATATGACAAACAATATTATGCACAATACCCTGTAATCAGAATTAAAAAATAATAAAAATTCTATGAAAAATGAGTAGGTTTACTAAATAATTTTTCATTGCACATGCGTGATTGCTATAAGAATTTCATTTGCATATTGTGTTAACTAAATGTATAGAGGAACTTCTGTGAAAGTCTCAAAAACATAGCTTGAAAATTCTGAAAAAGATCGTCGATAAAATAAACTCAAGTTCCATTATTTCCGAAATGAAGCAAAAAGATGAGCGGCTGTATCAATTTATCTATTAATTAGTGTCGATACAGAATAAACAATATGGCACGTACTAATATATTTGGATAGAACCCCTCATTTTTTTGCTTCATTTTGGGAACAACGAATTTTGAGCTTATTTTGTCGACGATCACTTTCAGAATTTTCAAGCTATGTTTTTGAGACTTTTACAAAAATTGCTTTATACATTTAGCAAACACAATATGCAAATGAAATTTTGATAGTGTTCAAACGTGCGCAATGAAAAATTATTTAGTAAACCTGCTTATTTTTGATAGAATTTTTATTATTTTTTAATTCTAATTTCAGGGTATTGTGGACAATGTTGTTTGTCATATATTCGGAAAAGAACATTACTTTATATTAAGAAATCTGGAAATTATAAGCAAAAAATGTGGGGCTGTCTTTATAAAAACCTTAATTTCTCTACTAATATACATTCTAACTGCAAATAAATGAGCATAGTTTATTACAATAAGCCATTTAATCATAATACACAATTTGAACGTTTTTGCTACATTAGTTTTGACAGGAATATCCAAAAAAATTTCGTACTTTTTCAATTTGTTGATGGTCTCCTATTGGAGTTTCGGAAAAAAAATCTTCGTGGAAATGTATGACCTGTACTATATGTCTACACACTTAATTTCAGGATAATTCCTCATGTATGTTTCTAGATGTTTATCAAAATGTCTAAAATTACAAGTGGACGGTCACCTTTGGCCATATAGTGTGTAAGAAGCATGCTATATAATAGCAGATTTTAAATGCAAGATATTTCATTTACAATTAATGTGTAACATGACATCTGCACAAAAAAGCCCTGATGTAACTGCAATGCTTAGAGCGATCTAGATTGTTTACTGATCCATTTTACAACTTTGCTCTGCCCATTTTTTATGTGAACCGCTGACACTTCAGTGATTTTTTTAATAGGTGAAGATAAATACAGAAATCAAGAGGGATATCGAGTTGGTATGGAAAATTTTTCAGGACTTCTCATCGAAATGCTTTCAGTAAGACGATGGTCTCCTTGACCACCTGTGGTTTAACGTTGTCCAAGAGCAATACTATGTATAACGATGGATTTAACACTTTTAGTGCCAAGGAGCGCCGTCGCGCTGCTCTTGCTAGTTGTGAAATATGCCAGCGTCGCGATAGCGCTCCTTTTGACAGTTCACTTTTGGCGCGCGCAGTGTTTGAAAAAGTGCTATTTAAATTTATTTAATTTATTATATTTACAATTTACAATTATTTATTTAATTTGTTATTTATTTCGCTAAGCAACAGAAATACCAAAATGTAAGAAATTTTCTAATTGCAAACGATAAACTGTGAATGAAAGACATTATCATTTTATTTCTGCAGTTTTTTCTAAGCTGTGTGAAAAAATATCTTTGTTTTTCTTGTTGTGATATAATTTTGAAAATTGGATAAACATAGTGACGGCCGTGTTACCGTGTTCGTATTTTTATTCCTTATATTGCATTCTAACTATTTTCGAGCGCATATTTTTTATATAAACATCGTGATCAATATTTTTTTTAAATATCTTTGAAAAAATATCTTTGTTTTTCTTGTTGTAATATAATTTTGAACATTGGATAAACATAGTGACGGCCGTGTTACCGAGTGTTGTGACGAAAGCGCTATCGCGACGATGGCATTTTTCAAACAACGCGACGGCGCTCCTTGGCACTAAAAGGGTTAATCTGCACTTGTTTTTGTTGACTTTTAAAGTCTTATCATTACTATGGTATCTGCAGTACCGCAGTATCGTTAGCACTGCGCTATTAGTAGTACTACGAAGAAATTGGAAAATAGCTCTTTGTTTTGAGCTAGAGGATTCTCTCATGCATTCGACCGCATAATTCAACTTACTGCAATTTAGAAAATAAAAGTCTACTTTTTTCGCTACTATGAGAAGCTGGGAAAAGCATCACGGCATAAATCTACAGACACATGTATACCGACTTCGGTTTGCTATAATGCCACTGCTACAATAAATGTCTCCTTTTGATTTGTGTTAACGAAACATATCAATTTAAATATGTTAGATATATATTTCAAGCAGTGTGTTTATTTTTGAGGATTATTACTTGTTCTGCTTTGATAATGAAAAACAATGTAGATTTTAAAAAATATTTTTTTTTCTGATTCTTCTGTAGCTTGCGGGGGATATGACGAAATATGGCAGTGTTCCTCAAACTGTGGTCCACGGATCATTAGTGATTTTTGAGGTCAATCCATTGTGGTCTTCTTATATTTCCAAAAAGACAATAAAAATAAAATTCAATAAATTTCTTATTTGACACTATACCACATCTTGCAATTTTATAGTAGTAGAGCATAAAATAATAAAACAATGGTCCTCATTTATTATTCTAATTGTAACTTGCATACTTGAAATTTAGTCTAATAATGTTTATTAATAATATTTTCCCTTATAATAATTGTATTTAATTTGATTCTTTTTAGAAAAAAAATCAGAAATTAAGATAGAGTATTTTTGAAATTTTAATTGTATGTTCTTTAATATGCTGATTAATATTTTTTTTTCAGAAATCTACAGTTACCGAGCTTCCAAGAACTGGATTTAATCTAGTAAGAGAACAAGGTAATAATGATTATATTCTTATTTCTTGTTAAAAATATTTAGTTGAGAAATAAGTCATTGCTGCGTAGAGTTTTTATACGGTATATTAACTTTATTTCGAGACCATTAACATGGAATGTCAAACTAATAAAATTGACTATTTTTGACACTTTTTGATATTTGTTTTCAATCGGGAACGTGATGAATGCAAAAGACTGCACGTGACTAATAGCAAAGAATCTGTAGCGCATTGTTACCGGCAGCATCATATGATGTGGTTAAGTCAATGTGAAATTTCAAAAAATACATAATGTGTATTTTTTGGGACGTCAAATTTTTTTTGACTCATTGCAGGCAGCATCCAGACTAATAAAAAAGAGAGGTTGGTTGCTCATGTCTCCTTTTTCAGGCTGCTTGAATCTTCTATTGCTCGAACGCACGAATGCAGGTGCGCTAAAAGATCATCATGTGGTTCTAAAGATCTAATGCGATAGGTAATGTGGCAAATAGTCTTTTTAGTCAGCTTGGAGGTAGAATCTGATTTACTTACAATGAATTCGCTGGTGAATCTTACAGATTGGATGTACAGTAGTGGAAAAAAAAGTAAATAACTCTGCAAAAAATTATCACAGAATCAAGTTACTGGTATCAATCGATAGGAAATAAAGTCTACTTTTAAATGATGTATATAAAATTTGTTTAAAAAGGCATATACTTATTAAAAAACTTTAATCTTGTTTTTTCAATACCAGTACCCAATTCTGACAGCATAAACGAACTCTACACCCTTCAATTAATCTAAAAACAAATTTTCATGCAATTCATACAATAAGTTTCCATGGAATTAATTGTTTTAAGACGAATATATTTTAGGGGCTGTATCCAAATTGAAGTTCGGCACTGCACTCGACTGGTGACGAGAAAGACCACCTTTCTATCAAGGCTGCTAGTTTCATGACTGCATAAGAAATTTGAAAATATCTAGTCACTTCTATCGTAGACGGGTCCTTAAAAATCTTTTTAAATATAAGTTAAAAACTATTTGGAAGAAAAATTTTTAAATTTTGGATTTTCATAAAGTAAGATTTAATAAATTTAAATCTATCAAAAAAGGTTAAATCAATATTTTTTTGAATATTAATTCCATAATTCATAATTCATATCATAAAATTATAAAAATTGCAAATTCAACTTATTTACGTTTGGGTATATTTTAGTATTTTTGCTACATAAAAAAATAGCACATTAGGAATAAAATTTCAGTAGGTATAAATAAAAATGTAATTTAACATTAGAAGCATTAAATTTTGAATGTTTATAATTCAAAAACTTATCCTTTAAATGACTCGAAATTCGATGTCTAGGCATAGTTTGAATCAAAGATTTTTAATATCTTGTTAAAATTAAATTTTGCCACAAAAAAAAAGAAAAAAAGAAGTTTAATCAGTTTTAATATGTTGATGACCCCTTAAGCAAATTTTATATACATCATTTAAAAGTAGACTTTATTTCTAATCGTTCAGTGCCAGTAACTTTCTTCTATAATAATTTGTTGAAGAGTTAGTCGGGGAGTATCTACTAATTTTTTCTCACGACTGTACTTTTTCAACACAGAAAATGAGCAATAAACATGCAGTGAAACTGTTAAAAATTGTGAACATTATTTATCAACATCATCAGGATCGAAACAAGAATTTTATCACTGGACGTCTGTTTTGTGTGTGCTTGAAACAAGGGGGGGGGGGGGAGTTTCAAACAGACGAATTTCAGCATGAATTTTTTTTTAAAACAATAAAAATATTAATGCCAATTTCTGTTCCTAAAAAATACATATAATCAATTCAAATATTCAGAATAATTAAATGACCGCCATTGCGGATTCTGTATTTCTTTAGACAACAGCTAATTGTCTTCACATAAATAGTATGATCAGAGCTAACATCCAAATGATCAACTAAGAATTTCTGTCGCATCATGCATAATCTTCAGATTTTGCACCTTGAGTTTCATCTTTATCATTCGCTGCACAACAATATTCCATTCGACACTGGTATAAAATTTAATAACTGATTAGATAAAATGTTTGCATCAAAATTAGCAGATTTCGAACACGAAGAGGTCACAAAATTTGTTTGAATAGGGGAAATAGTATTATATATATATACATATATATCTACATATATTAAATCATTTGTAGTGTTTATAACTTATGGTATTTACAATTTATTGTTATAGTGTAATTGGTTTAAATGCATTGTTAAAAGTATTTTAATATTTGATAGAAATAAGAGAATTTATTTTTTCATCTTGATATTTCAATTTAATGATCCGAAAGGAAATAAAAAGTCTACACTATACAATTACTATAATAATATAAACAACAAAAATAATTGAGAATGATTTAACAATTCAATTACCCCTCATCCACCTAGCCATTTTTTTTATGCCGTCAAACAAAAGCAGAAAAATTTCGCTGAATTTACGAAAGCAATTATAATTTCTTGTAAAGAAATTTTTTTTTAACAACAATGTCTGAAAGATTTTATTCTAATTCACTTTTCTATTTCTAATCTATGACAGAAAGAATAAAAATCACAATTTTTTAAATAGATTTTTTTTTTTTTAAATACAAGAAGTCTAAAAGTTTAAATTAAGCGAAAACATTCTTATTAGTTCGTTATTTTTTTCTTAACTGTGTTTTGTTTACTCATTTATGAAATTTGTTATACAATCTATTATCAAATTTAGTATAAAGAATTTATTCATCTGCATATTTGAAATGAAACCTAATATTATCTCACAAGTTTCAGTTTGCTTTTTTGAAGTAGTTTGAAGATTTTATAGAGTTTGGAATGTAATTATGGAAAATAAATATGTACATATTTACGAATAACGTATGTAAAGTGATCTAATTACTTTCGGAACAAAATTTCATGAATACATATTCATTTTTACAAATATTTATTTATTTATTCAAAGTTATTAAAAAACAATATTCAAAAATCATTTTATTTCTAAGAATTTGTTTTAATTCAAAAATAAAGTCTGTAGGGGAAGATAGGGATACTTGAACCACTTTTTAAATTTTAATTTTAAAAATTTTATTATAATTTCTTAGAACAAAATAAAATATTGAAAATGAAAATTGGATATTTTTTCTTCAACTGAAAACCACTTTCAATTAATTTTAACTATTTTTCTATGTTTAATAAATTTTTACTTTTTGTTTTACATCGTGGCTCAAGTATTTCTATGAGAGGGATACTTGAGCCATGGTGAAGGAATACTTGAGCCAGTACGGAAAAGTACCTACAAAAGTAATGTTTTTCGCTTTATTTTTGCACAAATATTTTACATAATGATAAATTAAGATACATAAAGTCCTTGAAAATCAATTGTGAAAATAAAGCTAGTAACACGATCATTTTTTGTGGTGATAATTGGTGGTCGAAGGAATATTTCAACTTGGGTGTAACTGTTAAATTTTTCTCAATTTAGTAAAATTGAAACACTGCGTGACCACAACTTTGTGGCACTTAAAGAATAGAAATGTTAATTTTTTTAAACAAAAATTTGTAGTACAGTTTTCAATTTTTTGTCTAGGAAATGGAAGGAAATGCGTCTGGCCACCACCGAAACCTGAAGATGAATATCGTAGCGGTCGAAGCACTCCTCAATCTCCACAAACAGGCCGAAGAATCGTTTGGAATCCATCACCATCCCCTCCCACTAATCGTAGAGTGATATCACCAGCACGTAGGAAGGACATCCAGTGGCCCCCACCCTCTCCAACTTCTATGGGCAACGAAAAAGAAACTCTCATTCGCGGTAGTCCTAGATTATCAAGGAAAGGAAGATTCGAAGATTACATCAGAGAACACGCGTCCATAAATGTCCCCCAGACATACAGGCCACCCCCTGGAACCCAACATGTTGAATACCGTTAGATTCGTGATTATATATTTTTTTCTGATTATTTTTTCGTTCTTTTCTTATTTTTTATTAGGCTTTTTTGAGAGGCATATTGTTGTAATAATATTTTATCTTAAAGTCAGATATATTTAGTTACTTTGTTTTGAGCAAAGATTTCGTCCAGTTTCATTGCATCGTCAGACTATTTTGCTTCGTTTTAAGTTAGCTATCATTATTTTTGTTATGGTTGTATTTTCTTGTTATGTTGCAGCTTTGGATAAATTGATGAATATATTTTTTAGCAAATCGATGAATTAATCTTTATTGAATTTTCCAAACTCTCGCAATTTGCGTGACGAAAATAATTTTTTTCTTTAAAAAATGTCCATATTTAACTAAGTTATAATAATGATAATAGCAATAAAAGATGGCAGATGCCCCAATGTGTAGGCTTGCCTCAAACCGTCAAAATCCATAAATACAAATTTGTTATTTTTGGAATAAAATTGATGTGATTTAGTCTTCTATCCGAAACCAAATTTTTTGGTTGATTACTTTTATTTCTGAATTTAAAATTTTTGGAATTACTTTTCATAAGGAACAATTAATTTTACTTTTTCATAATAATAATCACCTTCAAATGTACACTATCTTGTCCAGTGCCTTTTATCATTACAGTCTTTTTTCTCTCCTTATTTCAAAATTGCTTCTGTTGCTAGTGGTGTTGGCCCTTACAGTGTCCCAACAATCCCCACTCCCCCCAACTAGCAGGACTTTTGGATAAAAGTTGAAACCAATAGCTGCTAGCCATTGGTCCTGGAACAAACAGGGCAAGCAAAAGGATCATTTTGCGTTGGTATGTTCAGATATCCTTATTGATATATTATAATTAGAAAATCATAATTTTATTGTTAGTGACGTTTACACTGTTAAAAATTTTGTCCTAGTTTGAACCAAATTTTGGTGCTCAGTATATGTCACCATAAGATCACGAAATCTTGAACCAACATTTGGAGCTTCCTATTTCAATCTCATACCAACTATTAGAACTATGCTTCAATAGGAGCTCCAAATGTTGGTTCAAGATTTCACCATCTTATAGTGGCAGCTATTGAGAACCAAAATTTGGTTCAAATTAGGACAAAATTTTTAAGTGTATTTGTACATTGCTTGCATATTAGTTGTCAATTTTTTAGTGGTATCACCACAGTTGTTTTCATGAAATTTATTTTATCATTTTAAACAGAGTTACTTAATTTTATTTTTGATGGTTTAGTCTGAATTTTTTTTAAAATTAACTTTATACAATGGAGAAAGAGCTTCACTAATATGCATATGTTAGTTGACGTTTACACTGTTAAAAATTTTGTCCTAGTTTGAACCAAATTTTGGTGCTCAGTATATGTCACCATAAGATCGTGAAATCTTGAACCAACATTTGGAGCTTCCTATTTCAATCTCATACCAACTATTAGAACTATGCTTCAATAGGAGCTCCAAATGTTGGTTCAAGATTTCACCATCTTATAGTGGCAGCTATTGAGAACCAAAATTTGGTTCAAATTAGGACAAAATTTTTAAGTGTATTTGTACATTGCTTGCATATTAGTTGTCAATTTTTTAGTGGTATCACCACAGTTGTTTTCATGAAATTTATTTTATCATTTTAAACAGAGTTACTTAATTTTATTTTTGATGGTTTAGTCTGAATTTTTTTTAAAATTAATTTTATACAATGGAGAAAGAGCTTCACTACTCTTCAACAAAACATTTTAAAGTTACATTGTGCCATTGACTATTATTTTGCTGTAATATATTTGAATATGTCACCTTAAACAATCAAAAGGATAAAAATTGTCTTGGGAAAATTACATTATACATTTAAAAAGAGTGTGTTATTGAATTTATAAACATATTCAAAATATATTTTAGGATTACTGTACACATGTATAAACATTATCAATGAATGCAACAAACTGATTAATGCTTTATGTACTAATGGCACTTTTAAGTACTATTGATGAAAATTTAACATAAAATTTATTTACTCCGTCTATTAAAAAAAGTTTTTTCTTTACACACAACATTACTCTGCTTGATCAAATTTATATATAGTAGAGAAACAGTCGAAGTTGAATATTTTTAAAAAGTGGTAATTTTCTTAACCATTTTCATAGGTATATATTTTCTTTCTTTAAAAAAAGTTATATGAAATACTTGTCTGCAAAAGCTTTTCAATTTACAGAGTGGATCGTAATACATTTAAATACATTGCTTTTAAAAGAATTGTGATATTTCCGTAAGAGTATTTAATCTGATTATTTTTAAAAATACATTGCTGCCCATACAAAATGCAATTTCAAGAAGGAACAGAGATATCACAGCGAAATTTATTTGGTAGATAACATGTTGTATAAAGACCAAACGATTAAAACTACAGCCTCGTGTGACGTGTGGATGATGACAAAGTCAGTAGTTAGTGTAGCCGCCATTGTTGGCTATAACCGTTGCCACACGACTCGGCATAGAATCAAAGAGGTTTGGATGTCTCTGTGGAGTACAGCAGTTTATGCGGCTTCCACGTATTACCAAAGTGGATCTTGTATAGCAGCGGGTGGTGTATCCCAGGCCAGTCGTAGTGCAAGCATTGACCGAATGTTTCTCGATTGGCGACAGATCGGGAGAACAAGTAGGTCAAGAAAGCAATTCAATCTGGTGGGTAAAAAAGAACGCTAGAACACTGCTTGCCACGTGTTATCGCGCATTATTCTGTTGTAATATGCTGATGACAAGCGCTGAATGTATGGGGGTACCATGGGCTCCAACACATCAGAGATGTAGTGCTGGCTGTTCAGTGTGTATGTGTACTAGAGGGGTGCGGCAGTGAAATCCTATACCACCCCAGACTTTGATACTGCGTGCAGGACCAGTTTGACGATCCATAACACAACTGTTCAGAAGCCTCTTAACACAGTGTCTCCAAACTCGAATCCGACCATCGTGATGTTACACGGAGAAGCGACATTCATCAGTAAACACAATGTTATTCCATTTCGTTCTTCATAAGCGCCTTTTATCGCACTATTGGCGGCGCAAATGCCTGTCATTTCCAGTCAAGGGTAAACAAAGCAATGGATGC
The DNA here is from genome assembly GCA_964019185.1 of Maratus speculifer. Taxonomy (NCBI): domain Eukaryota; kingdom Metazoa; phylum Arthropoda; class Arachnida; order Araneae; family Salticidae; genus Maratus; species Maratus speculifer. Next base: position 136,528,019 of record OZ025291.1, read on the forward strand.
CTTGCGGATATTCCACTCTGCTGCAAACGGTGTCGATTGGTACGAGCTGACACCAAATGATGCGTAGCAGACTTCATCTGTTGCACTATGGTTCGTGATGTTGTTGTGCGATCCATCACTGCCATGTGCACAATCCATCTGTCATCATGGGCAGTGGTGCAACGAGGTGGGTGCGATCGGCCCCGTCGATTCGTCGTTCCGTCCTGCATACAGCGAATACAGACACGCATCACAGTTGCTTGGTTTCGTCCAACATGGTGATCGACTGATTTCTCTGAAGGGTAATCCGCAATTCCTATAGGTTAGTATTCTTCGACGGTCGAATTCAGAAACTTGATCAAAAGACGCTCGGTGTCTTTCACATGGCCTAAGTAGACAGTTTACGCAAAAAAAAGAAGAAAGAAAGAAAGTAAAACCGTATGAAGAAACAATTACCGTGCTTCAAATCGCCAATCTCTTCTTACCTTATACAGCGCTTAAATATTCCATCAAAATAATTCGTACTCGTGCCATATCAATGTAGTAAGGCAAAGAGACTACATCCTAAGGAATATTTCCCTTTTAATTCAGACAGACGCACAGTACATTTTTTAAACACCTTTAATTCCATAACAAAAGAAAAAAATTCCACTTGGACTTGGACGAGATACCCGTCAAGAAGACGATTGCTCTCAAAGCGCACGTAAATCCAACCAATTTATTCTCATTCCAAAGCCAATGTAATCTCTCTTATATAGTTTCATTGGGGAGGAAGGGGGGAAGATTTCACAAAATTTTTTTAATCTGCCAATCAAATTTTGAAAACTCACCTTCTACCAATGAAATTTAACCCACCAAAACAAAAATTAGTTAGCTTCCTCAGACATCCGAATTCCTTGTTCAAACAAAATCAATCGCAGGGGATGATGGGAATTCGAACGTTTTGAGAAAAATAAATAATGAAATATTATGCAACAGATACAATGAATTAAGTAATGGAATTTTTTATTTAGGAATGGAATTTTTTATTTAGGAAAAGAATTGTTTTAAAAGATTAATGTTTTTTAGAATAAAATGAAATAAAAAGGGTTGACTTAAAAGTATGGAAATAAAAATAATACGTTAAAATGTTATAAAGAGAAATAAAAAAGATGAATGTTAAAAGATTGTTTTGTTTTGTTTGTTTATGCTGGCTAATTATCTACGCTTGGGATATAGGCCCTAAAAGGTGGGATGCCCTCCGTGGGGATCTTTCTAAGGGAACCTAACCCGTATTTAAGCAAGGCTCGAAGAAAACCACGGAAAACTCCGAACGATTAGGCCGACGGTCGCGATTGGGTTCGAACCCAGCACCTACCGTGTACCAGTTTCGAGGCCAGAACCTTGTGGCCACTGGTGGGGATCAATGTTTACAGAATTTGGAAGTAATTAATTTAGGATTAAGGCGAAAATTTACTATTATTATTATATATATAGTACCTGTACCCTATATGGACACCTTAAGGAAAATGTATTTTTTCCACCCCCATGTACAAGTCAGAGGACTCCAAAAATGTATGTCCACTATCCTTGGACTATTGACTATCATTATTAAAATTAGCGACCTTGTAATTATTCTGGCTTAATTTATATGATAAAAACAAAAAAAGTTTACAAGTGTCCATATAAGGAACTACCTGTCCCTATTATGGACAGGTGTTTCCTTATTGACTTTCTACACAGTGTGTATGGAAGAGGCACTTTTCCAAGGGATTTTAGAGGAGAGGGAATAAAAAAAAATGTATCTTAAAGTATTCGGAGGAGGAAGGGGGACAGTAAATATCTTTAGAACATGCATTTTCCAAAAGGGAGGATCATTTTCGGCTTTTACCCTTCGAAGACCCATGCAAAGCCCCTTAGTTACTAATATTATGAAATAATATTGTTGGTTTTACTTAGCTTTATAGCATCTGTCTGCGAATTTACATCTGTTATTACCCAGTCCTCACAGCATGGACAAATAGAAACTTTTTCACCATGGGCAGTAAGTCCCATATAATCCTCATGAACATATTTGCCACATGTGATGCATGGCCGCATGTTTGAAAAAGCATCAATACTGCAAAAGAAGCAGTACCAGGTCTCTTTTGTTGAGGAAGTCATACTATTGGTGCCTATGATTTCGCCAACAGATATCCTGCTGGCGGGGGGAGGGGCTCTTTTTATTTTTCTGCAAGGGTTTTTTGGAGGAAGGTTTTGGGGGGATTGTTCAAATGGCATCTTGTTGAACAAAGATTTTACCACTTTGATGCCTTTTCAATTTATTGCTTGGCAACGTTGAATTTTCTTCTTTCTTACAGTTGTAGTCGATGGGGACATAAGCTGCCCATATTGGGAACCGGGCGTAGTTTTACTAAATCTAGTAACAAATGAATAAGGAAAATATTTTTAAGCAAAATATACAATAGCAATCGAAAATATGTTTTATTAGCTTTCTAAAATACTCCACTTTTCAACATTTAATGTAATTTTACCATATGTAATAAGAATTTAAGCTTACAAGTAATTAAGATCAGCACATCTCGAAACAACAGGTTTCCTCGTAAATAGCGAATAGCGCGCTTTTTTACACTTTCCAGCCTTAATTATCTTTTCAACTGCTTTTCTTCGCGAAAATGTTGAGCTATCTCTTGATTAAAATTATTACCTTTAAAAATATTAGGGGTGTCCATATTGAGAGCCCTGTCCATATAGGGTACAAATACCTTATAATATATATTGTACTAAAAATAGCTTTGTTTCTTTTTCTGCTTCTTAAAATGACGTTTAAATTATGTTTATATCTTAATTAGAACAGGAAATATTAACTTTTTCTTTTTGGTTTGTCTTAAAAATTTAGCTTTCAAGCGATGGTTGTCATGAAAGCGACTCCTTGTAAAAGTGCGGGTTTTTTATGATGATGAGTTTTTTCACCATTTCTTCTGTTTAAATTGTTATGAGTCAAGAACCATTTAAGATTTTAGGAACTTGGAAAATGTCTTTATTAAATGTTTTACTTTAATTTGGATTGATCAAATTAAAAAAAATATTTACTTTTAAAAACATGTTTTTTTTTTAAAAAGTTACATGATTTTTTTTATTTTTTACTTAAACTATTTTAAGTTATAATTTAAATTGATATTTTTTAAAATGCTGAATCAAAATTAAAGCTTATATATTTGTGTTTATTTAAGTGAGAAAAAGATTGAAATTCTACAATTAATATTTCAAGTTATCACAATTTTAAATAACACCCTTTTTTTTAATAAATAAATAAATAAAAACATTATGAGAAGATTTATCATGTGATTTTGGTTACAAACAATATGGTTGACCATCGCAAAAAATTTAAAAATTCAACTCAATAAATAAAAATTATTTTAAAATGTGTCCCTGATCCCCTTAACCCCTTAACTGGTTAATTCTTTTCCATTCAATAAATTGAAAATAGCAGATTCACACCACTATTATTTAAATAAAATATTCGTAAAATTTAGTCTAAAAATTTCCACCTTTCAATAGTATGAAAATTTTCTTAAAAATAATCGTTGTGTCAAAAAGCTTAAAATGATGAAGCAAGCAAATTCGTCTTGTCCGAACGCCTTTCGGCCTAACCAATTAAGGGGTTAATGTGATGAAAATACTTATGCAGATGGAGTTTAAAATGCCTTATACTATTAAAACATGACTAGAATCAATGGTGTAGTAGTAGTAAAAAAAAAAAAAAAAAAAAAAAAAAAAACCCACAGAATATACGGTCAAAGCAGAGGATGTACCCTAGAGCAGCGGTTCCCAATCTATGGGTCGCGACCCACTGGTGGGCCGCGGCAGTTGTTTTGGTGGGTCGCTGAACAATCGAGGTTTGTCATCAAAATATATCTTTTATTTCATCTGTTTAAAAAAATATGAAAATAATGTTTCAAAGGGAAATCCTTAATTTCCTTCTAGATTAATATACGAACAGAATATCCAGTAATATTTAAATCAGCTTTCAGGTCTTTGATGAAATTCAACACTTTTTCTACTTTGCTGCTTTTGAAAGACAAGTACTGAGACAACTACATATTAATATATGTTCCCACATTGGTAAACATCAGTACCTTAAATCTTATTGATTATAAAATTATGTTTTCATAATAATTAAACATATTTTTAACTATCTTTGTAGTTTATGCATTGTTTTAATAACTATTCACTTGCACACATTGAAATTACCAATTCTTATTTTTGTTAATAATGTATCTTCCGTCCGAAAATTTGCTTATAGAGAATGTACAAATATTGCTATACTAATATACAACTGAGTTGGTCGCGATTTTTTTAAAAATTGAAATGGGGCGCGAAATTTTTTTTTTCACTGAAAGGTGGGTCGCGTATCGAGAATGTTTGGGAACCACTGCCCTAGAGTATACATGCTGAAGCTTCTTGGGATACAGAGGGCATACGGTGTTCCTTAAAAAAATCCAGATGGTGTACGGTGTATACTCCCGTATACCCTCCACTACATCCCTGACATTTTTGTAGGGACGTATTATACATTTTTGTAAATTGTATTTATTGCTAGTTTAATTTATAAGAATTTCAGATAAACGTCTGAATATTTCTGATCAACTGTTGTAGCAATTGAAGCTAAGTGCGTATGATAATAAAATAATGTGAAAAGAAAACACTTGAACATTTATTTGATATGCGTGCATGTTAATTTGAGCTATTTAAAAAAAATAAGAAAGAAACAACATACTGTTTGAAAATGTATATCGCTTTTTAAGTCGAGAAAAAATAACATATTTCACTAACAAAAGCGTATTTTTAAATAAGTAGGTAATATGTATAGATACATCTATACATAATTGCTTAGTTTTGAACTCCTTCAAATAAATATTTTAAACATTTCTTTAATAATCTGTTTAATGAAACTTCAAGTTTCTAATGTAACTTTAAAAATAGCCAATAGATGGCAGCACTAAAAGTAAGATTCAAGAATTATTTTTAAACAGTTGCACGATGCACGGAACTTTAAATAAAAAATAGCAGGCGAACTTTAAAATAAGAAGATTAAAAGAATATTAATTTTAAAATTATCCTATTTTTTCTTGAGTGCTGACTTAATTAAATTTGTATACTTTATGAAAGAAACACCTCCTTTTTATTTCTAAGATCTTTGAAGGAAGGCCAGAAGAGAACAATAGAAATCATATGAGCATGTGAGTTTAAAACTCGACTTATCGGAAAAAAAAAAAAAAAAAAATCGAGTGCTTTCTATTAATTTTTTCTATTCTTTATCATGCAATTAAGTAACACTACAATCTGAAAAGAAAAAAAAACCAAACAAACAGTTTTACCTAGTATTTCTGGCATTGTGAAATCTTGGTTTACAATGAAAACCCATGAACGCAGTCAGAAGGTTTTCCCAAAATTTGATTTTCTGAAAAAGAAGAGTTTTGAAATTCATGTTTTCATATTTTTTTTCTTTTAAATTAACTTTAGTTAAATTTTTCATGATTTATGACAGGAATTTTTTTACATGCTCTGTTCATTTTTGTCACTGAATATTTAATTTATATTTTCAGAAGTATCTTGATTTACTTTAAGTCAGTAATTAAATATAAATTAGGTAACGGAATTTATTAAATTAATTTCTAGTGATTGATAATATTTGGAAATACAATGGAATTCTCGTTATATCACGTATAATTATATAGCTCTTCTTCTGTGTCTCCCTAAAATAACTTTTTGTAGACTGCAGTAAATTTAATTCTGCATTGTTAATTTTACTTAAAAAATTGTAATAACGTCCCACATGAATGGACGTTTTGAATTAAAAATATAAAGCATTTTCTTTAAATAATAAATGGTGTTCAAAAATTTAAACACAAACTTGTATCTCAGTTTTAAACATATCATACCTTTATCTCATTTTCCGATATGTTCCGGAAGTTACTTCTTTATAAATTACTGTTATACTAAAACCGGAAATAACTCTTTTTAAAGTCGATCACAATAAATTTAATTTTACACTTTAATTTTATTCAGAAAATTAGAATCGACACATAAATGGTGGGTTTGACTAAAAATATAAAGCATTTTATTGTAACAGATGTAAATTTTCTATTTTTTACCCAAACTTTTGGGGACCCGGACTTTTTGGGGACTTTTTTCACCCAAAATTGAAAAATGGAAAATTTACATCTGTTATAATTAATTTATCGATTGAATAATCGTGTTTATAAATTAATCTAATTTTATTGTAGATTATAATCTTTCTCTAAATTTAATGTCCTCAATGATATCGTAAGTTCTGAATATATTGAATTTTTGTCATTTTTGCCGATCTCTTCCGAAAGTGTCTTTTTATAAATATCAATTACAATAAATTTCATTCTCCATCTTTAATTTTATTTAGAAAATTGTAATATGTACATAAACGGACGCTTTGATTAAAAATATGAAGCATTTTCTCGTAGATTATCATTTCTCTTTAGGTTTTAACACTAGATTTAGGGAATTTGTCTAGTATATTAAATATTTCTTATATCATATTTCTCGTAATAACTTTCGTTCCGTTTAAATAAGTATTCTAAATTAGGGAAAAGGGCTAAATTGCATAATAAATAGAATAATTTAGACTATACACATTATAATCGCATCTCTATTTTACATGATAGGACAGTTAAAATACTAATGTAATGAAAAATTCACAAAATTTGTCTTAGGTCTGTTATTTATACCAGTGTAAATACATTATGTTTTGCATATAGTAAAAGTTTTAAAAACTTCATTTTGTGGAAAACCTAAAAATAACTTTTAAACACAATTCAAAAGCCGTAATAGATGTAATTTTAAATGGCTGTAACTTTTGTTATAATTAAGATACAGATACAATTTAAGCAGAATTCTACAGATAAAAGAATCGATTTTAATGTTATTGCATAAATGAAAAATCGATATTTTGATTGAAAATTACCCTTTAAAGGTGTTCGGATATCTTAAGTAATGGTGTGATATATCTTCCGCAGGAAAAGTTTCTCTTTTAAAACGGAACTCCGCTACAAACAGGTTACTTTTTCCAGATCTTATTGAACACAGTAAAACCTGCAAAAAATAACTGTTGGGAATTCGAAAAAAAAAAAATCCGTTTTAAACAAGTTTACGTCTTAGTGGGATGTATATTATGAATGATATTCTTTTCTACTGGAAAATAAAAATTGTTCAAAAGACAAATTATTTATCAGAGTACTTTGCATTAAGTTCCAATCGAAGTAAACTTAGCGAGAAGAGAAATTTAAAAGAATTAATGCATCATAAGAAATCGGACTTTTTGCGACCCGCGATAGAAACGGATTATGAAATCTTTGAAAATTGGGAGATCTGGCAATATTGGTTCATCCAGAAAGTTCCGCAGTTTTTTAAAGTGAAGCGTGATTGCATCTAATTATTTTGTTATTGCTGGTAAGGTGCGAGTTTGAATGAACCAGATATATAAAAACTGTATTTTCTGCTTACGCTGTATAGTTTTCGCTTGCCTTGTGACATAATTTTAATTTCTATACTGTGTTAAGAATGGAGAATCAGAAAGATCATTTTTGCCGTATTATTCTAAGTTATTTTAAGAAAGACAAAAATACTAGTCAAACTGCACGTAAAGTTTGTACTATATATGGACAGCATGCTATTTCAAATGACACAGTTCAAAGAGAGTTTGAGAAATTAAGTGCAGAAATATCAGCCTAAAAGATGATGCTGTTTTGGACGACTATCATCTGTAAAGAAGAACCCACTAAAAAAAGAGCTTCGCTGAAATTCCATTTTACACAGTTCAAGAACTATCATACATATTAAGTAATCCAAAAAGTACAGTGTATGATTGTGTGATAGCTTATTTTAAGAGGTCCTCGTTTACAGGTGATGATTGTTGTCCATAGCGGGCATAGTCTTTGAGATTAAAATTTCCGTACTTAAGTTTTTCAAGCCACTTTCGAACATCATCATTTAAAATATTACTTCTTCTGTATATAACAGAAATTTTACAAATAGTCTGATAGGCGTATTTATTTTCTTTGAAATAACAGGGGGAAAGAACTGCAGAAAATAATAAAAACTTTAAAATAATTCTCTTCAGAGTATTAAAAAAAGCAAAAGAGAAAGTTACCGAAGTTACCGAAGGAAGTGTACCAGTGTAAAATTAAAAGTGATTTAAAAAAGACAAGATAAAAGGCATTAAAGAATAAAAATTATTCAGCATGTTCAAACAGAAAAATTATGAAATCTCTTTAAAAGATACCATACGATGGAGAACAATAAAATATAAAGTTTACATAAAAATGAAACATATTATTGTATTATAAATATCTACAGTTTAAAAAAGATTTAATATTTTTTTCCATAGTCTTGCATAATATGTATTAATATGCGTTCAAAAAAAAAATCTCTATACATTTTGAATAATTGAGTTATTACTATTTCTGCAACTTTTGATTCATTCCTCCATATGTAAAGTTGACATTCAAAATCTCTCCATTTCTTTCCTTACAGGACACGCCGATCTCACAGCAACAGCTACTGGATTTCTCTTTTCATCTTTCCTGTCTTATCTGTAACTTTTCTAGTCTCATATACCTCTATACTTTATGAAAAAGGAAGAAAATCCCTATTTACGTCGAGCAGCTTTCATGGATTCGTATCTTACGCTATGTAAATCAATTAAATTGGTGCTATTTTATTTCTGTGATATGGCAAAATAAAAGCAAAATACTATTATAAATGTGTCCAATCATTGATTTGTCAGAAATAATTGTTGAACTAAATTTAGCAGTGTACACTGTAAAAAAAACTGTAAATTTACTAAAAGTTTTCAAAGAAATTGGGATTCCTAGAATAATTTATGCAACTGCAGCAGCAAAAATTCATGTAACAGATACAGGTTTAACCTGTAAATAAATAAATAATAATAATAATAACAATAATAAAAAAACTGCAACGTTATTAAGAATTTTTTAGGAAACTGTGATGACTAGTGCTTTTTATTTAACTTCAACCCGGGGTAAAGATAAAATTTATGCAAAATTTCTGTAATTTTAGTAGATTCGTTAGTAAAGCTATAGATTTATGTAGCTTTTCAAAAACTAGTTTTGCAAATTTACATTTTTTTTCGTACAGTGTATAGATAAAATTCTACTGAGCATATACACTTCTGCAAGTTTATATATGTAGAGTTACAGGTTTATTTACAGTGTATCCACTAAGCTGTCGATCCAAAATGCATATGACTATATGATGCATATGGCGCAGAATCTTAGCTTTTTTATTTTTAAAATCGAAATTACAACAGGAATTTTTAAGGGGACAAGGAATTTTGGAAATAAGATGTTATATTTTAGATTTTACAATTTCGTATTTGATGCGTTAGCATAAATTCAATGATTTGTTATTATGTAGCATGTTTCAAAAGATAAAGTTTAACTTTTAGTGTTTTTATTATTTTTAGTAAAGAAACTAAATATCTCAAAGTTCCATGCGCATTTCTTACCATCCAAACCTTAAAAAAATATAAAAATGTTAGTGGCCTGCCTTTTTTTTTGTTTCAGAACTACATATTTATATCAAAAAAAGAAGAAATATCACCCAGAGTTATAAACATTCGAAGGCTTCATAAACACTAAACAAGGTTACTCGTGCAATCGGATTTTGCATTATGCGACTGAAATAGAGCGTTTATAACTGTAGGAAATATGTCTTGGTTTTGAAATAAATGAACAGATTTGTGACGGAGAAGATTATCAAGTTAGGTATACATGCAAGAACTGTTGTTTCTTCTAAATGAACGAGAGTCCTTGCTATATTTAAAAACATTTATATAACGAGCACTATACGAACATTACACACAAATACTACACAAAGAATAAAAGAATTATGCTGGAGCGCGTCACACACGCATCATCGAACGATCAACATCCATCTTCTTCTCTATCACGATTGCCATCCGCATTCTGGAAAAATGTCCTTGGACCATGGAGTATAGGCGACCTTCACACCTTCCCTCCAGTTTCCACACGTTGGACGGTGTCCCACACTGTGGAACTACTCTTAAAAGTTCTACCAAAAGTCCTATTTTAGAGTCTTACTTAAAAAGTCCTACTTAGAAAGTCCGATACTTTTTCCCCATCCCTCGTCCCATCGAGAGCATTTAATTGAACTGCATATATATATATAAAAATTCTCATATTCTCACACTATATACTAAAAATAACAGATACAAATACACATTAATATTATACACATACATCTTAGAAATATCCTTAACTGCCAATAATAATGAAATAATACAAGAAATATAATTTATATATATATATCTATATACTTTTGAACAGCTAAATATATATATATTTAAGTAAAATACATTAACACAAATACTTTTGAATAATGTTTTTCACTTAATAAATTCATACTGTACTATATGATATATTTAATTTCCCCTTTTTTTCTGGTCTTAACGTTATACAGTTTTTTAAGTTGTTGCTTGGCATTTTTAAGATTATGTTTCAACAAATTCATTACTAAATGTCCTTTTCCAATGTTTACTATTAATTTCATTGGATCTTCTGGAAAATCATAAAAATCATCTTCTTCTATTTCTATCTTTAGTTTTCTTACTTTGGTTTTCTTTTTCATTATCTCATGTTTCATTTCGTCAAGATCTGTTGTCAATTTCATAAAGCATTCATCTTCAACTTGTTCATAATTGATAACAGTCAACAAGAAACCTGCATTTAACTTATCTGAAATCTGCACGAAATTGTCTACTTTTTCTTCAAAGCCTTCTTTATATTCTTTGATTTCTTCCTTCAACTTCTTTATAGTGTGAAATAAAATCGTTTTCGACTCTTCAAGTTGATTAACTTCATTTTCTACAGCAATTACTTTACCACAGATAATAAGATTTTCATCTTTTGTAACACCAGGTTTCAAATTTATGCTATGTGAATCAACTTCGGCTCTCTCCATTTCTTCATCAAAACCCACTCTACATTCTTCGATAAGTGCTATTAGTTCTTTTTGTAGTGCTATTACTTTTGAAGATGATTCACTTAAATTCTCTTTATTTTTAAAAAGTTCTTGAATATCTATTTTGAAACGGACACTTTTCTTTCCTAATTCTTCAAGTCTAGAATAATGCTGCTGGAAGTTATCCTGGCTAACTTTTAATTCATCAGTTAACTTAGAAGCTTTCTTCTCCAATTCAAGTTTTGATGACTCTGATTTTCGCAGTTCTTCAGTCATCTTAAAAACTTCTTATCTAAGTGAAATAATTTCCTTTTCTAATTCTTTTAATACAGTTTCTTTAGAATTTAAATCCTTCTGTAGTGATTCCAAATTTTTATCAGTAGTGCTTCAAGGGAAACTATTTTTTCATCTTCTTTCACAAAATCATTCTGGTAAAGCGATTTAAAATTTGAAAACTCTGTGGCAGCACTTTTTTGCTCTTCAATTTCTTTTTTGTAGTTTAATATTTCTTTCTGTAATTCCATTTCAGAAACTTCTTTCGTCCCCTTTAATTCAGCAATCTTTTCCTCAAGATGTTCAGTTTCTTTACGAAGAATTTTAGTTTCATTTTCTAATGTAGATATTGTTTCACACTGATCATGAATTATTTTTTCAGACTTGCTTTTTTCTACCTGACTTTCAGATAATTTCTCTTCCAGCATATCAATGTCTTTCAGAAATGAAGATTTGGCTGTTTTTAATGCAGTTATCTCTTCTTCTAATAAACTTATCTTGTCAGTGTAAATTTTAGTTTCTTTTTGCAATTTTTCATCTAGGATTGATTCCATCTCCTTTCTTGAAGTGGCATATTCTTTCTCATTGGTTTCAAGGTATTTACTTAGCTTATCAGTCTCAGCTTTATAACTTTCAATCTTTTCCTCATCAGATGCTTTATAGTTTTTCAGTTGCTCAATTTCTTTTTCTAAAGTCTGAACACTGTCTTTTAAAAGTTGATTTTTTCCAATTTCAGAAGTCAGTTCTTTTTGAAGATTTTCTTTATTAGACTGAATATCTTCCATCTTTTGAATCATCTCTCCATACATTGTTTCAAATCGTCAAATTCTAATTGCTTATTTTCCAGTTCTTTTCTCGCAGATTCCAATTCAGAAGATTTTTCTTCAATAGGTGCTCTGTTTATTACTTTTGTTTTTCTGAGCATTTGACAATCACGACAAGCAGCGAATAGTTGTTTTACTTCTTTTGGCAGTCCTTTCCACCAAAACGACATAGCAATTCTAACTGTTATTTTCTTAGCAGCTAAATTTCCACCATTTGGTGTTTCATGTGCTAATCTTAAAATTTCTTGTCTTCTACAAACAGGTACGACAAGTTGAACATATTTTTGTCCTCCAATCTCACTTCTATGAGACAATAAACCGGATTCAATCCAATAATTGTTTTTCGACCGCTTTGCATCTTCAAAGCATTTTCTTAGTGTAGAACAAGCCATTTGCTCCTTTTTAAACAATTGCGCTTGTGAAACCGAAGACCTTTCCTTTTGGTCTTCGTTGCAAACCTTTTTGGGCAAAACAGCTGCCTCAAACGGAGTAGGAATTAATTCCAAATCTGAAGTTTCTGAATCTTCATCTTCGTCACCTAGATTTGCTTTCACATTCCCTTCTGGACACTTTGACCTTCCCTTAACATTGAATACAGATTTTTCTTTATCTTTTTCAACCGGGGTGATATCTACCTCATCCCCTAAGTACAACTTTTGCTGTTCTTTAACAGAGCAAAAACCGTGGGAGTGACCAAAGCTTCTTCGTGTAATCCTTCCACTACCGCAACCGGTACCCGTACATACGGAATGACCTCATCTTCTATCCGAAGACTGAGCGGACCGGTAACAAGCTTTGCTTCTACAGGACTCCCTACTGCGGGTCTCAAAAATACTTTCCCACATGATTGTAAATATTCTTCCGGCACCATCGATTCCCGTAGCACTGTAATCTCCGCACCACTATCGATGATTCCCTGAAACTTCTGGTTACCGATTCCTAGATTTACCTTAAGGAGTCTCCCATCAGTTTCTTCTACCGGAAAATTCATATTCAAACGAAATACATTTATCCCCTTTTTCTCAAGATCAGTTTTGGAAGTTTTCCCTTCACTTTGTCCTGCTGTATTCAATTTGGGACAGGCCTTCTTCAAATGCTCTTCTTTCCCACACGCAAAACAGGCATATTTTGTGCGTAACTCTCTTTTATCTCGTTGTACTCCGACAGATGCTTCTGTCTTGAATTCAAATTTCGGTTTACTATCTCTCATATCCTTCTTTGAATCTAAACTATAATTATTCCAGCTTCTTTTCCGAGGGTTAGATAAATTCTTCTTTGGAAATTCGTTTTTTCTAAAACTATCTGTAATGCTCTCGTAATCATCGAGCTTTTCCGCTAGTTCTAATGGCGTTGTAAATGTAAGCCAATTTTCTAAAAAATGTTCTTTTATTTCTACAGGTACACGGAATTTCAATTGTTCTGTTACTATTAAGTCTTTTAATTGCTCGAAAGTGTTAATGTTTAATTCTGTTATCCATTCATTGAAATAACTTAAAAGCTCTTGGGTATAGTTTCTCCATGATTTGTCAGGAGTTTTGTGGTGTCTGTAGAAACACTGCTTTAATTTCTCACTGTTTAGTTTGTATCATTTTAAAATAAGAGTTTTCACGAAATCATAATTAACTGCATCTTCCGGGGATTCTCTAGCTAGCATATTTGCAATTTCCACCGGTAAAACTGCTAACAGATAAGCTACCCAATCCTTCTTTGGTACTTGTGCCATTTCTGCTCTTCTTTCAAAGTTTATCAAAAATAATCCCATTTCATCACGTTTTTCATCGAATTTCGAGACAATCTGCGACAGTTGAATTTTCGAAGCTGTATTTACCTTGAACTCATCTTTTTGTTCTGAAAATTTCTGTAATTGTTCCAATTTTTTCATTTCTAATTCATATTCTTTTGCTTCCCTAGCCATTCTCTCTTCCCTTTCTTCTTGACGTATTTTTTCTTCCCTTTCTTCTTGACGTCGCTTTTCTTCTTTCTCTTCTTGTCGTCGCTTTTCTTCTTTCACTTCTGCTTCTTTCGTTTTCCTATCTTCAACTATGGAATTCAAAAGACCTTTAACAAAATCTTCTTCGTACCCATCCCCTTCTAGTATAGCCTTTTTCAGTTCTGCAATTTTCAACCTTTCGACATCCTCAATACCAAGCTCAATAGCCACTTGCTGTAAGTCTTGCTTTCTAGTACCTTGAGTTAAATAAGCCATCTTCGATAAACTAAATTTCAAAAAATCGCAACAATATAACAATACTAAACAGTGTTTCTATTCTGAAGGAAACCTTCCCTAAGAACGCCTTAAACCAAATTTAACTTAAACTTGAGCATCATTTTGTTTATAACCCAATAAATTCAATGCACTTTATGTTATTTAAATACTAATATTACATTACTAAATAAAGTATAACTCATTTGAAACACAATAAATAAAAATAAAATATATGAACAAAACAATTCTTGCAATAATTAAAATACACCAAATTACCAATTTTTACCAAATTGTCAAGTTAAAAGTATTTAAAACATTTGTGCTCTAATAAAAAGAAATGTTTGTCAAAGTTTTCCGAAACTACTTTTAAATACCTCCTTAAAAAAATATACAGGGTGAGTCATAAATATCGAAACAATAGGCTATCTCCTTAAATATTGCCCCTAGACCCATACTTCCAATTGCAAAGTTCCATCGAAAAAGGTAAATTTTTTGATAAGATAAGTTGCGACTCCATGGGGGGTCTATTTTAAAAAATACGAAAATTAAATTTTTATACGACCCCCAGAGAATAAAACTTCCAATTAGAAAATTTTTCCTTATCCTCTTCTGAATCGAACAAAAAAAAATCCATCTCGATATCTGCAAATCCCTGGATGATATTAAAATCCAAAATTTTTCAAAATTCGTGACTTACACCACTTTAGCATACATCTGAGTGCAGCGATATCAGTTCATTTGAAATACAATTTAGGGATCGACCATTAATTTACGCATTGTTAAATGTAGACCCAAGACAATACTTTAACTTTTAAATATAAAATAAAAGCGTATAGCTTTTTGCTTTAAACTTCCTTGACATATGCTAGATGTCTGGAATATCTCGAGCTTGGCGCCAGACTCGTAATTGGCACGACCTATTGGCTGGACCGTCTTATTAAACACTTATTAAAAGTGTTATTAAATTAAGTGTTATTAATTAAACTCTCATTAACCGTGTCTTTAAAACTTATTGCCGCAGGCAATAAGTTTAATAAAAATAGTAATAGCGATAATGACCCTTATATTAACTGGATCATATGAAATATATTTTAATGTTATTGTACATTTTAATGTTAATGGAAATATATTTTAATAACTTACTTAGAATTTTTTTCAAAAATCTAGTTTGTAGTATTCAGCTTCAAAATTTATGTGGTTTTAAACATATTTTTACTTTTTTCTATCCTTACAAGAGAAAAGTATTGGATTCATGAAAATTTTGAATTCCGGTTTTCGACGGATTCACACGTTTTAGGGCTCACAGATACTGAAAAACATGTTTTTACAAAATGTCTGTCCGTGAGTCACTGCTTCTGTATCTCTGTATATGATATACATTTTGTGAGCGCGCTATCTCAAGAACTAATACACAAAATTTAATAAAAAATTATATTTACTTAGTTCTTGATATATATTGATGCTGATTAGTTTTTGGTGTGAATCGCTTATAACAGGTGACCCTACTGTAAAGGCTTTTGTGCGATTTCTGCGATCGCTGTATCTCCAGAATGCAAGGAATATCATCAATCTTCAGATTCAGTTATTCCTTGACATGAATTGATGTTATTTATATTTTGTTGTATATGGCTCCACGAGAGGCGCTGCAACACTGAATTTGTTACGATTTCTGCAATAGCTCTACTTTAAGAACTAATGGAGGAATTTCCATAAAAAGTCAGATGCAGTTACTTCTTTACATGAATTGGTTTTGTTTACGTTTTTGTATAAATCATCTTTCGGATGGCGTTTCATAATGAATTTTGTATAGTTTACACGATTTCAGTGATATCTTGTACTAATCCACGGAATTTCGTATCTTTAGAGTCCTCCGATTGCTACATCCGAGTAGTTTATTTATTCCAAACGGCATTAAAAAAAAAAAAAAAAAAAAAAAAAAAAAAAAAAAAAACTATTTATTCGAATGTTAAAGTCTTAAAGTATAACGTTTCTGTTGCGTATTTTTTTATGCTAAGCTCCCACTAATATTTCATTATAAGTGTATTTAACTGATCAAGGTTTAATGTGTTCGAACCAAACATCATTTAAGAAATTCAATTGAATAATTTCAACTTAAAACGTTTAAATGAAATATGCCGAAGATTCATTAAACACCTGTTCTTGTTTTAAAAAGATAACTGATTCGCAAGTTAAACAAAATTTAAAATGTATTTGTATTTGAACTGAAAACTGTATGTTAAACTCGAAAAAATGAAAAAAAAAAAAAAAAAAAAAAACGCAGCGGCTTTTGAGTCCGCTTACAGCAGTTAACACGTTGGGGATTGTTTTTTTTATTATTATTCCGGCCAATTATCTGCAATAGGAAATCCAGGGTTCGAAAAAAACCACGGAAAACTTCGAACGGTTAGGCCGATGGTTGCGATTGGGTTCGAACCCATTACCTACCGTCTACCAGTTTGGAGGCCCGTAATTAGAGGCATCTTTTACGCATCGTGTAGTGGCAATTTTAACAAGAAAAGTATGAAGTTGACAGGAATAAAACAATGAAAAAAATTGAAGTCGGCGTAATAAAAAAATTAAGTTTAAATAAGCTGACTCATTTAAATAGTAATTAAAGAAGGCGAAAATGGTAAAACTTAAACAAAATCTGAAATCGAAACTACACAAGAAGGAGTTAATCACCTTTGTTTAAAACTAAATGCACTTTTCTTCATCAGATGTTTTTATTTCAGTATTTCTCATTTTTAAACTTACATCATAAGTCAGTAACCCTTGGTTACGGTAACAATTCAATAGTTTTTTAACACCTCAATTAAAAAAAAAATTTTTTTAAATTGCCGAAAGATGTTTTCACCTCAGAAAATTTACTTTTAAAAATATGATTTGTTCACAAAAAGTTGCATCTTTTTTTTAAATTGCTATTTTAAATACTTTTGTTTTTTTTAAATATTATTTAAAGTGCTGAATCAAAATTGAAAATTAAACATTTTCATTTAATTAAAAGAAAAAAAATTCAACGCGACAAATAATATTTTGAGTTATAACAATTTTAATTTACTCTAAATTTTTTGAAAAAATTTTTTTTTGAGAAAGCTTATGATGTGATAGTGCTTACTAATTATCTGGTTAACCATCACAAAACATTCAAAATTCAAACTCTATAAATAAATAAATAAAATAAATGTTTCCTGGACAACATACAGCAACACTGTTTCTTCAATTACACACATTTCAATTTGTGTCTGATCCCTTGAAACCTCACGATTTATTAAAATTGTCATAACTCTCTGAGTTTTGGAGATATCAAGATGGAATTTTTTTTGTTCAATTCAGGAATGAATAAGGAAAATTTTTCTAATTGGAAGTTTTATCCTCTGGGGGCCGTATCAAAATTTAATTTTTGTATTTTTTAAAATAGACCCCCCATGGAGTTGCAACTTATCTTATCAAAAAATTTACCTTTTTTGGTGAAACTTTGCAATTGGAAGTATGGGTCTAGGGGCAATATTTAAGGAGATAGCCTATTGTTTCGATATTTATGACTCACCCTGTATACACACTACAATATATTTTTAAATTTTAAAACACTTCCACTTTTCTTAAATTATACTTCAAACGAAACCAAATATTTAAAAATTACAATTTTACATCAACACTCTTTTAATTAAATGCAACAATATTCAAGACATAACCATATATCTTTATCGCAATTTGAAACTCGAATCAAATCGCAGTGCTTTTCTTCTTCCATTTAATAAATTGAAAAATAAAACAACAAACAAAATAGTTTAACTTTCAGTTGACTAAAAAAAAAAAAAAAACAAATAAAAAGAAATATCTGTAATATTATCAAATAAAGAACAATTCATTATCACATTTTTCGTCTGATGTCACAACAGACGATAATCTGACATAATTTCATAATTTAATCTAAATTCGAAAAAATATTTCAAAATCACAGAATACTTGAAATAATACGTCTTCAAAATAAAAAAAAAATATATTTGCAAATGCTTTTATTTATTTATTTATTTATTTATTTATTATTTTTTTAGCTTCATAATTAAAAATAGCTATTTTCAAAGTATGTACTGCAAGTAAATATTTTTTTTCTTTTTTTTTTTCAAACAAGAATTAGATAAATACTTTTCTTTAACTACGTGTGTTCTAAACAAATGAAAGTTTACAAGGTTATTATTATAAGATTATAATACAATAATTGAAGTTCATTTTTCTTTTAATACAAACTCACAATAATATCATGCATTTTCGAAATATTTATTAAATAATAAAATTTTATTTACCGTACTCAATATAATTATTTATAACAGAACAGTTCTATCTGAACATTCTATTAATATTAACAAATGTACATTGTAACAGCACTATTATTTACGTTCAAAAACAATTACCGAATTAAATATCGTATTTTTTTTTCAACTATTGTTACAATCAATTTTTAAGTATTCGAACTATTCATATATATTACCACTGTAATAATATAAAACACATATATACCCTTTAAATATTTAACCATTTAAATAATATATATTTTACATGGCTCTCGATGGGACAAAACTCAAAAAAGAAAAAAAAAATACCTTGATAATAACTGGATTCATTGTTGAATATTTCTCGTCTTCACATAAAAAAATAAGAAGCTATCTTCTTGATATAATTTTTATTATAGGCGATTTTAATAATCTAACTTGAAGAAACTAAAGAACTTGAAACAAACATGGTAGACATCCTGGGCGTGCTGCGCCATTTTATCAAGTTGAGTATGCATGCGAGAACTGTTGTTTCTTCTAAATGAACGAGAGTCCTTGCTATATTTAAAAACATTTATATAACGAGCACTATACGAACATTACACACAAATACTACACAAAGAATAGAAGAATTATGCTGGAGCGCGTCACACACGCATCATCGAACGATCAACATCCATCTTCTTCTCCATCACGATTGCCATCCGCATTCTGGAAAAATGTCCTTGGACCATGGAGTATAGGCGACCTTCACAAAGATAACAAACATTAATTTTTTAAAATAATAATAATAATAATAATAATAATAATAATAATAATAATAATAATAAATTGAAAGGGACATTTTTACTATTTGGCTGTAATATGTCTACTCTTGACACTAAAGCTTTTATACCCTTCCAGTTCTAGGCCTCTATCAGTCACGTGAGTTTTTTTACCGTTCTATTCGTATATCTGCTTTCAGCTACCACACTAAAGAACCAAATTGATCTTATATGCCAATAACGATGAATTTAATTTCTAATTTTCGAAAAGTTTATTTTAAAATAAAGAAAACAATTTTTTTAACGCAAGGGAGCGGGTGCGTGTGTGTTCCCTGGGGTAATAATGCCACGTTAAGGTACTACCAATTTTCACGACTTAATTTTAGATTTTTTTTTTTTTTTTTTAAACAAATATAGGATTTGATACAGAAAATTATTGACTAAAATTAAAAAAGAATAATTTAGCCAACATGGATTCATAAAATGTAAAGACGTAATTTCTTAACCAATGCTGTTTGGTGTTATTACCTATCTATGTGAGTATGCAAATAAAAAGGCTGGAATAATGACATGTTAATTATTCAATTCTAAAGAAACAAATTCTAGAAATTGACAATTTTTTAAAATTGCCATTGTGATATCAGAATGTATTAATAATCATTAGATATTTTATTCTTTTGGCATGAGAAAGTTAGCAGCAATTAAGACATACAAATTTCTAGTCATACTTTTTGATTTAAAAAAATGGTAATAATGCTCTCTCATGTGTAAAATAAAAAATAAATCCTCTTCAGATGTAGTTCCAGCATTGAAAAGAGCTAACTTAAGTAACAACATCAGTGGATGGCGTTATTATTCCATGCTTATCGCGCATATATTGTAAACTATAAATAACCTCGCGAACACATCCAAAATCTTCCACAATATTTTGAAAGTACCTAAAATATATTTCAAATTTATGTAATAAATAATTTTTTCCCCATTATATATATAGTTTTCAAATCACAGAATTTATCTGGCAAATTTTAGATTGGGCGTTGACTCGTACGTGCTTCTTCAGACGATACAGTCTATCAATGGAACAAATTAACTTTTAGCAGTTGCTTGCAATTCAGATAACTCGGAGCCCTTCTGCGCAGAACCCGTAGGTGCCATCTCTCGGATTACTTTATTATTACACATAATATTAGCACTTGTAGTTATTATTCCCCATGCTGTTATTACCTCAGGGTACCTTATTTCTATAAAAAATAATTAAAATTTTTTCTAGAAAAAAATAATAAAAAATTTCTGGTACAAATATTGGTTAAAATTAAGTGAGATATAATATATCCCACCGCTTCTCAAGGATTTAAATTGAAAAGTTTTGGAGATACGTAGAATTCGAAATAATATGCTACACATTACGTTTAATTGTAACTAAGCATCTTAGCTTCTTAAAACATTTTTTAAATAATGTTCTAAAATTACAAAAAGAAGTTACTGAAGGAAGTGTACCGTGAAATTAAAAGTAGTTTAAAAGAGATACGATAATAGATTATTCTGTATGTTCAGTCAGAAAAATTTTGAAACTGCTTTGAAAGATACCAAGCCATGGAGAACGATGAAATATAACTTTTACATAAAATGAAAACAGATTATTGTATTACATATATATATATAAAGTGCAGGTTGGGGGAGGCTGTACACACACGAGTTAACGGCTGAAATTTCAAAATTAGACAGAACTCGATTAGCATATTAAAATGCAATTGGTCTTCCAAGCTATATTAGGGTAAAAACCATTGCAGACTCGATTTTAGTGGTTGATAGATAAGTTCATCACTGTTTTTTCAAAGGTATGCACCCAAAGATATGAAAATAGGGTAGACTGGGAGCAGAAAAACACAATGGTAATAAACCAGACAACCACTAAAATGGGGGTTGGAGGGCTTTTCCACCAAGTAGGAATTACCAGTCCATGTTGCATTTTAATATGCGTACCACATTTTAATTACTATTGGAATTTCAGCTGTCATCTCGATTAGATGATGGTTTATGCATCCGCACCCTGATCTTATAATAATACTAGCCCTAGAATTTTGAGAGCTATTTTGTTGTGGTGTCACAAAGTACGCGTGAAATAACTAATGGATCTCCCTATCATTGAAAGACATATTTTTCTAACGACGTCAGATGTAGATGAGAAAGAAAATATTCTCATTTCTTCGATTAAAAGGCGCGTTATTAACCCTTTATCTACCGACGGTACTTATAAGTACCATAAAAAATACTTATTATAAAATTCTTTTAATACGTCAATTAGTTGTAATACTGTTTAGAATGAGTTGCAGATACATTACTTTATTTTATTTTAAAAGCATTATTGGTTACACAAAACAAAAATATTTTTAAAAAGATGATTTCTTTTGTCTTTGTATCCTTTGAGCTTTCTTGGCGCTGAGGGAGGGGGACAGGGATTTTTCAATTCGGAAATATTTCTACATTTATATTGTAAGAAGATCATATTTGTACATTTTATAATTTTACAAAATACTAAGAAAACAATTTAAAATAAAAGATTTAGTGGGGTTATAAATATCGCGCAAAATCCCTGTAAATTCAAATTTAATTAATCTTTCTAACTCTTCCAATCCTTTTAAAATCCTACAAAAATTTATTAAATAATTATGTAAATCTTTTAATTTAGCTTAAACAATTTACGTAAAATGCTTTAGGATGTAAAATGTTCATGAATTCCTAATGCGGTAGATAAAGGGTTAAGCCATCCTGTTGGTTATTTCACCTATGTGTACCCAAATGGAGTTTTTTCCAATTTCATACCTGATTTCAACAATGATTTTCATATGCTATGTAACAATACATGGTGAACAATCAAGTGCGCTACTATAATTTTCAGAACGGCGACAGGTCTAGTTATGAACATGAAAACTAGGTACAGTAACGTGTATATACGGACTAGTAATTTAAATTGTGTATTTTTTCACAGATTTTAAATCGATGGAATAAGAATTCTGAAAATGTTTTATGTTTCTGTGATAAAAGGTTACCCCTGAGATTAAAAATAAATAAATAAAAGTAAAAATATAGCTGATGTATTTCGAAAATAAAACCCAACTTGTCAGGTGGCAACATCTTTACTTAAAAAAAGCTACAAAAAAAAAAAAAAAAAAAAAAAAAAAAAAAAAAAAAAAAATCTGCTATTTTTAAAAGATTTATTGGTTTGCTAAATTATATCCAAAATGGAATTACTACGACTAATAAAAATCTTATTATGGTATTCAAATGTTTGAAGCAGTTAATTCATTCTATACGGGAGATATGTCAGCTTGAGTGAAGGAATGCAGCATAGTATGTTTAACACACAGTCGTAGGGGGAAAAAATACGTGTGGCACTCGGGGACTGCCGCGGTAAAGCTATTGCATAGCATTTTTTATCAACTTATGCAAAAATAAAGCTTCAATGTCTGCCGAAGTCTACTGAAGGATACCGTGCCGAAGTCTGCCGAACTGAAACGACGTTAGCCGGAGTGTTAGGATTTTTTCTCGTTATGAAAGTTCTAGATTCGGTCGCCGCGCTCAAAGCCCGCGATAAAAGCTATGCAATAGCTTAATAAATTACCAAACAAAATTTGGTCGCGCTACGAAAATTAGATCGCGAGTTATAAGCATTTTAAATTTTTCGACCCTCACGGTGAGGGGGGGGGTCTCCTGTTACCAAAAATTAACACTGTCTCATAATAAACTACCAAACAAAATTTGGCCGCGCTACGAAAGGTAGATCGCGAGTTATAAGCATTTTAAAATTTTCGACCCTCACCGTGGGGGTCTCCTGCCACCAAAAATTAACGCTGTCTCATAATAAATTACCAAACAAAATTTGGCCGCGCTACGAAAATTAGATCGCGAGTTATAAGCATTTTAAATTTTTCGACCCTCACCGTGGTGGTCTCATGTCACCAAAAATCAACAATGTCTCATAATAAATTACCAAACAAAATTTGGCCAGGTTACGAAAATTAGATCGTGAGTTATAAGCATTTTTAATTTTTCTACCCTCACCATGAGGGGGGGGGGGCTCCCGTCACCAAAAAGTAACGCTGCCTCATTACAAATTACCAAACAAAAGTTGGCCGCGCTACGAAAATTAGATCCCGAGTTATAAGCATTTTAAATTTTTCAACCCTCACCGTGGGGGTCTCCTGTCACTAAAAATTAACAGTCTCATTATAAATTACCAAACAAAATTTGGCCGCGCTACGAAAAGTAGATCGCGAGTTATAAGCATTTTAAAATTTTCGACCCTCACCATGGGGGTCACATGTCACCAAAAATTAACAATGTCTCATAATAAATTACGAAACAAAATTTGGCCGCGCTACGAAAATTAGATCCTGAGTTATAAGCATTTTTAATTTTTCGACCCTCACCGTGTGGGGGGCTCCCGTCACCAAAAAGTAACGCTGCCTCATTACAAATTACCAAACAAAAGTTGGCCGCGCTACGAAATTTAGATCGCGAGTTATAAGCATTTTAAATTTTTCGACCCTCACCGTGGGGTCTCCTGTCCCCAAAAATTAACACTGCCTCATAATAAATTACAAAAACAAAATTTGGCCGCGCTACAAAAATTAGATCGCGAGTTATAAGCATTTTAAATTTTTCGACCCTCACCGTGGGGGTCTCCTGTCACCAAAAATTAACACTGTCTCATAATAAATTACCAAACAAAATTTTGCCAAGCTACCAAAATTAGATCGCGAGTTATAAGCATTTTAAATTTTTCGATCCTCACCGTGGGGGGGTCTCCTGCCACCAAAAATTAACGCTGTCTCATAATAAATTACCAAACAAAATTTGGCCGCGCTACGAAAATTAGATCGCGAGTTATAAGCATTTTAAATTTTTCGACCCTCACCGTGGTGGTCTCATGTCACCAAAAATCAACAATGTCTCATAATAAATTACCAAACAAAATTTGGCCAGGTTACGAAAATTAGATCGTGAGTTATAAGCATTTTTAATTTTTCTACCCTCACCATGAGGGGGGGGGGGGGCTCCCGTCTCCAAAAAGTAACGCTGCCTCATTACAAATTACCAAACAAAAGTTGGCCGCGCTACGAAAATTAGATCCCGAGTTATAAGTATTTTAAATTTTTCAACCCTCACCGTGGGGGTCTCCTGTCACCAAAAATTAACAGTCTCATTATAAATTACCAAACAAAATTTGGCCGCGCTACGAAAAGTAGATCGCGAGTTATAAGCATTTTAAAATTTTCGACCCTCACCATGGGGGTCACATGTCACCAAAAATTAACAATGTCTCATAATAAATTACGAAACAAAATTTGGCCGCGCTACGAAAATTAGATCCTGAGTTATAAGCATTTTTAATTTTTCGACCCTCACCGTGTGGGGGGCTCCCGTCACCAAAAAGTAACGCTGCCTCATTACAAATTACCAAACAAAAGTTGGCCGCGCTACGAAATTTAGATCGCGAGTTATAAGCATTTTAAATTTTTCGACCCTCACCGTGAGGTCTCCTGTCCCCAAAAATTAACACTGCCTCATAATAAATTACAAAAACAAAATTTGGCCGCGCTACAAAAATTAGATCGCGAGTTATAAGCATTTTAAATTTTTCGACCCTCACCGTGGGGGTCTCCTGTCACCAAAAATTAACACTGTCTCATAATAAATTACCAAACAAAATTTTGCCAAGCTACCAAAATTAGATCGCGAGTTATAAGCATTTTAAATTTTTCGATCCTCACCGTGGGGGGTCTCCTGTCCCCAAAAATTAACACTGTCTCATAATAAATTACCAAACAAAATTTGGCCGCGCTATGAAAATTAGATCATAAGAAACATAAGTTTGAGACTTGATATCCTAATATCTGAAAAATACCGCGTCATTGTCTGCCGAAGTCTACCGAAGGATACCGTGCCGAAGTTTGCCGAACTAAAACGACGTTAGCCGAAGTGTTAGGTTTTTTCGTTACGGAAGTGTTAGGTTTTCTCGTTACGGAATTTTTAGATTCGGTCGCTGCGCTCAAAGCCCGCGATAAAAGCTATGCAATAGCTTAAAAAAAAAAAAAAAAAAAAAAAAAAAAAACCTAACACCCACTACTAACTCTGCAACTAATTTTGCAGCTGTTCAATAATAGAGCAACGAACTTCAATTTGGATATAACCCCTAAAATATGCTCATTAAAAAAAAGTAATTTCTCTGAAATTAATCGTAAAACTTTCATCAAAAATTTTTACATAGTTTAACTGAAGGATGTATAATTTTTTTATGGAGTCAAATTTGTTTATTGTTATGAAAAAAAAGTTTGGATTCGTTTTGTTATACAAATGGTCCTTTAAGCAAATTTTATATACTCCATTTAAAAATAGACATCATTTCCAGTCGTTTTTACTCGTGAGTTTCTTCTGCAATAATTATTTGCAGAGTTATCAAGGGTTGTTATCATTTCCAGTCGTTTGTACTCGTGAGTTTCTTCTGCAATAATTATTTGCAGAGTTATTAAGGGTTGTTATCATTTCCAGTCGTTTGTGTTCGTGAGTTTCTTCTGCAATAGTTATTTGCAGAGTTATTAAGGGGTGTTATCATTTCCACTCGTTTGTACTCGTGAGTTTCTTCTGCAATAATTTTTTCGAAGTTATTAAGTGTTTACTTTTATCCCTCCGGGACTGTTGTAGTGCGCATGCATTTTATTATCGCAAAATTCATTATAATTTAGCATTGTTTTCAATTGAAAATATTCAAAATTCTTGTATTATACGTCATATTTTCTTCGTTACAATATTTATGGTATATTATGTAATTTCTGATAGAAATGTAATGATACGAATTCCTACGATACACATATTCTAAGAAACATACAATCACATGTTTGAGTTTAACTGAGTAAACTTTGTGTATGGATAAATATGCCTACGTTCGGAGCACCATTTCTTAAAAATAGACAGTATTAGATAAATATACATATTTTTAGTTCATTTGTAATACAGAATATTGAGAAAACATACAATTCTAGAATATCCTCATAAAATTTTAAATTATTGGATTTTTTTTTTTTTTTCGATTTTCCTTTTGTAAAATTTTATATTTGCGCCAGACAGCGTACATTCAATTATACCTTTCGATTTCCTTTGTATTTCATACTACAATTGCATGTACCTGTGTATTGAACTAGAAATTTTAAAATATCCTCTAAATTAATTGAAATATTTCAAAAATATGTCAAGCAGTACATACTTTATATTAAATATTAACATTTTTTGCATCATAAAAATAGGCCCAAGGGGCGAAAAAATAGGGTTTTAAGAAGCAAAAAGCTCATAACTTATAAATCTTATGATCTACAAGTTGTTGATAGAAACTATTCTTACAGCCAACCAAAAAAAAAAAAAAAAAAAAAAAAAAAAAGCTTGAAGAAGAAATTATCGTATTAACATGATTCTGATAAAACTAGCTTTTACAGAAAAATGAAATTTAAAACTCGTAAAAAATGACTAAATAAAATAGTTAAATTCGGTTTATCTTTGATCTTGAGTTAGTTTTTGTTGGCGAAATTTGTACTTAACTTTGACACCTACTTGCGGCTGTAAACCGAGTGAACAGGATTTTTTTTTTTTTTTTTTTTTTTTTTTTTTAATGTAACTATTATTTTGGGATCTTTCCAGTTAAGTTTTAGAAGTAGAACTTTTAAAAACAATCACTGATTTTTTAAAAAATATTTTCTTTTCTTTTCTGGGTTTATTTTATTTTATTTTATTATTATTATTATTTTTGTTTGTCATGGGTTTGAAAACAAGTTAAATTTTTATTGTTTTTTATACATGTACAATAAGTGAATTTACAAATAAAAAGATACAAACAACTTAGCTTTTAATATAGTTCATAAATAAGGTAAAGTGAAATGAAATAAATATAAGAATCAATAAAACTGCTTCTGTTTTCAAAAAATGTATTCAAAACTGATGAATGAGATTAAAATGTATTTTTGACGACACAGCAGATCGAAATACATGTTGTTTTCTCTAAAGTTTTGAAGGAAAAAAAAAAAAAAAAAAAAAAAAGAAAAGAAAAGAAAGAAAAAGAAAATGCCCTCGAGGAGAAAAAAGAGCTTGTACTCTAAATATTGATTAAACCAATCATTTTAAAGCTGAGCTTACCTTATTTGAAAACTAGCTTGTCCGGCTTCTTAATTCTTGTGAGAAGATGAAGTCTTCTGAAATTATTTCCAAACATAAATAATTTTCCCAATAAAAAGTTTTAATATTTGTTATGATACTATTATAAGAAAATTATAAATCTGTGATATCTACAATAGCTATATGTTTTTCCCAATATTTATTCTTTTATGAATCAGATATGTGCCTTCCAAATATTTGATGAAACAATGTACAGTCAGGGGAAAAAATAATGTAAATACCACCTAATAACTCTACAACTAAATATCATATCAGAAAGTTACTGGTACCAAAAGACTGGAAATAAAATCTACTTTTAAATGATTTGCACAAACTTTGCTTAGAGGGCCATCTACAAATCAAAACTGAACTAAACCCTTTTTTTTTTTTTTAATAGCGACCTTAAGGGTGTTCTTAACTGCTCCACTGAACAAGCGCAAAACGTTTTGACACATTTACAAATTCATTTTTTAACAAAAAGATATAAAATAGGAATGCCTGACTATGGAAGCGATTTCGAATCGAACTGAATTTTCCACTTTATGATAATTAAATGGGGGGGAGGGGGAGGTAGAAATCAATAGAAGAACTGTCTCATAGTATAATCTATTATCTACCTTAATTTGAAGTTGTTTTGTAATTTTGTAAGGTGTTTTTTGTAGTGTAAGAACCCTGTTTGTTATTCTTGTACTTGTATTTCCAATAGGTAAATAAATTCAATAGAATTTTAACGTTTTTTGGAACACCTTATAAACAGCTGAAATTTTGACAAATTTAATCAGAAATTTAGCTCTTAAAGGACTCAGAACAGTAAAAAATGCATGATACTCATTTTTGCAAAAATAAAACTTTCAAAATGGCGTCACTAGAATTAAATATTTTCTTTGTTTAATAATAGAGGAAACGCTTAATTCTAATGGAAGTACTTAAATTAATTTAATTTTGCAAAAATGTTATAATGCATTTCTGACTTCTTTGATCTAATTTTAAACTTCTATTTAAATCATGGTGACTGCATTTTCCTAAAATTAATAATTCAGTATGTTAACGAAATTGAATTTATGACAAAAAATGAGCATATAGCAAAAATATAAAAATCAGATATGAAGGATACTTTTAAGCTCATTTTAGTGAAAAAGGACGCTCTAAATTTTATCGGAAAAAGTTGCAACTGATGTAATAAAATTTCAATTTACTTTCTTTTTTTATATTTGCAGCGTTTTCTGACAGTTCTTAATCTCAATTGTGACAGAAATTTATTGGAGAAAAATGGGACAAAGAAAATATGTTTCATTCTTTTTAAATCTAGCCAGTTTGTTTTGCAATTGCATCGAATTCAAAATCCATATTTACTTTATAATCTCTCTATTTTAGAAAAAAAAGTAATAAATGCTGCCTTTATTGAATTTATTCTGACAGGTGATTTTTCCAAGTTTACATTAAAAATACTACAGTACAAATAATATGTAAAAATGGTAATGTTATAAAGAGACGTATGATAAACACAGGGAAATAGGCAGTTTTAAATCGTAAAATTATTTAAATGTTTTGTGACCTAACGGTATTTTAAAGTATCATTAAAACAACTTGTTATAAATTTAAATACATTTTAGTATGAGTTATAAATACTTTATTTTGTCCGTAAACCATTATTAGTTTCACAAAACGAAAATATTCTTAAAAGGATGATTTATTTTGCCTTTGCACCATTTCAACTATTTTGAGATTGAAAGATTGGGAAGGGGGGGGGGGGCGTTCAGTTCGGAAATATTTTCATATTTATATTGTATGAACATTGTATATTTCTTAATTTTACAAAATACTAAAAAAATATTTTAAATAAAACATTTGAGTAGAATTTAAAATATTGCACAAAATTCCTATAAATTCAAATTTAATTAATTTTAATTGGGAAAATATTTCTAAAGTTCATTAAACGATTGTGCAAAATTTCAAATGTAGTTTCAAAATTTTGAATTAAATAAAACTTTAGATTCAGTTAGACCTGGATATAAACTGATACAAATTAGTCTTTAATGTACATTGTTTGAAAAGTGATACTGTTGTGCTGCATTTTATACGATTTTCGCAATAGCTCTATCTCAAGAATTAATACACGAATGTTCACCAATCTTTAGGTTCAGTTAGTAATGCTGTTAGTAAGGACGCAAGCTGTTACTGATTAAGTTTTGATGTAAATATCACAACAGGTGGCGCTATAATGCTGATTTTTTTCACCATTTTCGCAAAAGCTGTATCTCAAAACTGATGCACACTATTTCATCAAACTTAACTTTCTGTTACATTTTCGCATAAATAGATTCTTATTAGATTTGGGTAACAATATTGATCAACATGTGTTGAATATGTACTCCTAGAGTTGGAAATTTTGGTTTCAGACCTCTAACAGAGAGTTTTTTGATATTCAATCCTTTATATAAACAATGCGATGTACTTATACAGGGTGATTCCAAATTTTTTTTACAATAAAAGAGGGGTGATAGTACACATCAAGACAAACAATATTAAATAGGAGACCAAGGGTCCAAAACGTTTTCCTAAGGAAATAGCCGCCATTAAAGTTTAGGGACCAAAATTTCAAATAAACATAAAAAACGGAAAAATTGGTCGATTGATTTGCGGTTTTCACTAAAATTTTTCTCTATGTCGGCATTTTCTTGAAATTAAATTATAAAGATAAATTTCAAAAAATGCCGATAGAGGGCGCTTTAGACTTTGGAGTAACGAACAACTATTTTTTGCCGGTATGTTTTGCATCTCATTAAATGTTTTCGTAAATTTACACTCAAACTTAAATTTTGAGCTCAAAATCTGTAGTTGGGAGTAGTTAAGTAACACAAACTGAGCTGTGTTCAGAGGGCTCAAATTTCAAATGATTAAAAAAAACGGAAAAATTGGTCGATTGATTTGCGGTTTTCACTAAAACTATTCTTTATTTAGGTATGTTCGTGAAAATAAATTATAAAGATAAATTTCAAAAAATGCCGATAGAGGACGCTTTAGACTTTGGAGTAACGAAACACTCTTTTTTGGCGTTATTTATTGCATCTTATTAAATGCTTTCGTAAGCTTAGACTTGAACTTAAATTTTGAGCTCAAAATCTGAATAGCTGGGAGTCGTTAAGTAGACAAACTTAGCTGTGTTCAGAGGGTTCAAATTTCAAATAATTGTAAAAAACGGAAAAAAATGGTCGATACTTTTGCTAAAACTAATTTTTAAATCAGCAGTTTTCTTGATCAATCAGTGTTTTCTTGAAAATAATTTTTAAAGATAAATTTCAAAATATGCCGATAGAGGGCGCCTTAGACTTTGGAGTAGCGTACAACTATTTTTAACTGTTATTTTTTTGATCTCATTAAATGCTTTCAAATGCATAGACTTAAATTTTGGGCTGAAATTCTGAATCGTTGGGAGTGTTTAAGTAGCGAAAAATTGAATTTTGTTCGAGGAGGAAAGAGGGTTAAATTTCAACTCCTGAACACACTTCAGTTTGCGCTTCTTAATTCCTCATAACGATTCAGGATTTGAACTCAAAATTTAAGTTTAAATCTAAGCTTCCGAGAACATTTAAAATGTTTTTGTAAGCATTTAATTAGAACCAAAAAATAATGGTTAAAATGAATTGTTGGTTACTCTGAAGTTTAAGGCGCCCTCTGACAGAATTTTTTGAGATTTATCTTTAAAAATTATTTTCAAGAAGATACTGACTTAAAGAATAGTTTTATTTTAAACCGCAAACGAATCGACCAATTTTTCCATTTTCTATAATTATTTTAAATTTGAACCTCCCCCTCCCCCTTGAACACAGTTCAGTTTGTGCTACTTAACCACTCCCTACTATTCAGATTTTGAGCTCAAATTTAAGTTTAAGTCTAAGCTTCCGAAATCATTTAAAGAGATGCAAACAATTCGGCAAAAAATAGTTGTTCGTTACTGCAAAGTCTAAAGCGCCCTCTATCGGCATTTTTTGAAATTTATCTTTATAATTTATTTTCACGAAAATACCTAAATAAAGAATAGTTTTAGTGAAAACCGCAAATCAATCGACCAATTTTTCCGTTTTTTTAATCATTTGAAATTTGAGCCTTCTGAACACAGCTCAGTTTGTGTTACTTAACCACTCCCAACTACAGATTTTGAGCTCAAAATTTAAGTTTGAGTGTAAACTTACGAAAACATTTAATGAGATGCAAAACATACCGGCAAAAAATAGTTGTTCATTACTCCAAAGTCTAAAGCGCCCTCTATCGGCTTTTTTTGAAATTTATCTTTATAATTTAATTTCAAGAAAATGCCGACATAAAGAATAATTTTAGTGAAAACCGCAAATCAATCGACCGATTTTTCCGTTTTTTATGTTTATTTGAAATTTTGGTCCCTAAACTTTAATGGCGGCTATCTCCTTAAGAAAACGTTTTGGACCCTTGGTCTCCTATTTAATATTGTTTTTCTTGATGTGTACTATTACCCCTCTTTTATTGTAAAAAAAATTTGGAATCACCCTGTATATTTTTGTTCAATGAATCCAATTCAATGGACCAGTATTACAGGATGGACACAAATTGTCATTTAACTTAGGCACTGTGATAGTGAATTTTAATTTATTAACATGCATGACATAAAAGAAAATTTTGGGGTTGGTTCATCTGACTTGTTACAATTGACAACAATTTAAAATAATAACCTTTTCTAAAATATATATAAAAAAATCTCGAAATGCTGAAAATCTGTATTTAAAATGGAAATACCCCCCCCCCCCCAAAAAAAAAAGACTCAAATAGAAAAAAAAATAATTTCTAATCTTACAAGGGAAGCTTCTAATGTACATCCGTTAAAAAAAAAAAAAAATCTTATGTATATTTTTTGTTTCTATAAAACTTTTTGAATGGAACGATTTTGACCTACTTTAACATTAAATAGCTCTTAAAATAATTATTCGATTTAGAAATTGCCTGTATCACCATGTTTATCAAACAGTTCTTTACAATCATAATCAATATACCTAATCAATTTTCATAAATAAACATAATCAATTTTCATATTTTTGTATGCAGTAGTTTTCTTAATATTTAACGATGAAAGACTCCTGTCACAAAAAATTCATTTATTGAAAAATACGTTTAAAAAAAATCCGAAGTTTACATTTTCCTGTGAAACAATATTAACATATATTTTTTTAGAGATTTTCATTATTGCGTTTGTAGAAATTAAAAAAATATATATATTTAATTATTCAGAATCATCGTTAAATTGTGTTAATTAAATTGCTCTCATAAAAAATATTCGCTTTGCATGATGCAGTCGACCGCCGCTTCCAAGACATAGAATGGTCTTAATCTTGCGAACTAATCAGAACGGTTCAACACCTGAACCGAGTTGGTATTGTGAATATGTGCGCGGTGCGGCGCCGAGGAACAAATCCCCGAGTCAAATGAAAATTAATTGCAAGCCGATTACAAAAAAAAAAAAAAAAAAAAAAAAAAACCATTGTTCCTAATATTGCAACTCTGTCTTCAAAATTAATTTTTAAAACAGAGTAAATCAGCGTATTTTTAGAGCCTGTAAGGTTTTAATGGAAACAGGAGTTTAGCTGGCAGATAGCCGAGACCGCAGTTTCCTGAATCAAACTAAAAAAATCTTACCCCACGATTTTATGCAGAAAACAAAGGTGATATATACAAAAGGCAATCAAACCATTAATACGCACATATTACACACAGCTCGATTTTCAAAGTAAATTTTTGGAGAAAAATATACTAGTTAATATTTCATTAGTTTTTTTTATTACTAAAATACTAGTATTTAAAAAAAAAAAAAAATTATAAATGTATTTTAAATGTAGAAAATTTTGCGGACTGATAGAAAATTATGGAAATTTTTAATTTAAAATAATACATTTTAAATAAATATAATAACTAATATTAAATTCTCACTGCATAACCTCTCTTATATTAAGACATCTATTCTACGGGGAATAACTGTTCGCAACATATTTTAACATGTTTCAATGTTTTCCACATGATGTAATTCATACACATTGCTAGGATTTTTCTACGAGATGTTTGGAATAAAAAATGATGTGCATCGCATTTATCTTTAATATATATGGGCATATAAAATATATCGGATGTACTACTGTATCCGAAAAGTGTATTTCAAATTATAGCATGAATTCTAAGCTTTTCTAAATTTTTACACACTTCGTGATATTTCGTCACCTGAGAATAATAAAGTTCTAACTGCCATAAAAAATGACTTTTTAGCATAGAAATGTTCTATTTGTATCTATGAATGCATTTCTGCATTAAAATTTCGTTATACATAACTTTATTATGCTTGCGATGGAGAGTAATACAGTTATATCAGAAAATGTCGAAACCAATCAGAATAACACAGCTCTATGTGTAAAACAATTGCAGACAGCATATCATACAGTATAATATTATTTTATTTTATTTTATAATATATTATCAGAATCGGCAATCTCTAATTTATTGTATGAAAGAATAAACTTTTTATGCAAATAAATCTTCTTTCGACAAAATATCAGTAAAAATCCTTTAAAATATGATTTTTAGTACTTCGTCAGGCAAAATGAATTGTGTTTAATTATGTTTGATTAATGGATGTAATCCATGCAAGGAGGAACTATTAATCATAACTGTTTCAGATTTACAAAATCCTGTAGGGAGAATGGATGACAGTTTAGATGAAGTACCAGTTTCTGATATTTTTTGTACGAAATTATTTCAAAAAGGACTGGTGCCGAAAATTCTTTAAAATCTAATTTATAGGAAAAACTATGAGTTTTTTGCATGTTAAAAGTATCATTACGTAGTTACGTACATAATCCTACTAATACCTCATCCTGAGCTCTGAATAAAATCGAAAGTGTGTTTTAATGTTTAAGTAAAGATTGTTGTGCCAAAGCAAATGAAAGCATTTAAAAATTGCTTAAATCCTTGGAGACTTAAATGCTCAAAACACGTCTCGGAAGAACAAGGACAGCATGTATTCAATGAATATTATAAGTTTTCACAAAATGAGAACTATTAGTCCATTGGAAAAACAGCTGATTACCTGGGCAAGCTAAAGAGATTAAGCATCAACACAAATTCCCAAGAAAAGAACTCCTTTAATTATTATTTTTTATAGAGAGTGACAAGCAATTCTACTTCGGAATATTGTCCTTCAGTCAAAAACCATTTTATACAGTGCATGAAAATGAGGATATTAAATTTGGTACCTTAATTAGAGATAAATGGGGTAAAAATACAAGTAGGTGAATTTCACATGATGTCAAGGATAAAATGAAATCTCATATTGAAAGTTTTCCAAAGATTGAGTCTCATTACAACAGAGCAAACAGTAAAAAAAAAAGAAAAAAATATATACATAGAATCAGGGATTAACTTACGAATAATTAATGATTTCTACTTTCAGAAATGCAGAGAAAGCCATGAAAAGTAAGAGAAAAATCTTCATTTAATTTCAATATAATAACTAATTTCTTGTCTTAATTTTTATAGTCTCCATTTCTCTTATCTCTTCCGCCCTATTGAAATAGCACGATAAAAAGGGACAGCTTTCGGGTTCATATTTAAAATAATTAAATATTCAAGATCGTTTGTGTTTAATGCAATAATATATAAAACTTAGGTAAATTCATCAATTTTGTGAACATGCTATTAATTAATCTGAATAAGTAAAAGAAGCTATTTTCGGTTATTATACTAAATATAGTTAGTAATAAATATTTCACTGTTCACTGATGTTTATTCGAATTAATTAAAGAAAATTCATTTTGTTGAGCTATAATAAGTTACATAAATTAAGAATAACATGTTTCTTTTGAGATAGAACCCTGTTATTCTAAGCACGAAGCGACGTTTGAAAATATTAACGTTCTATCAAATATTTGAAATGAAAAAAAAAAAAAAAAAAATCCACGAAAATATTATTTACGCATTTTAATTTATTAGAATTGCTGTCTTTATGAATATACGAACCTATTAACGCCTATACTATACGCTTATACTAACGCCTAACTATTATTTCATACAGAAATGTCAGCTTTCGTTAAAAATTTAGATATAGGATCATTCTGATGAGGCACCTCCGTGATTAGTACTAGTTGTTCATTGGATAAATATAAAGAGGGGGAACGGAGGTCTAATGCCCCTCCCCTTAATTGTTATAAATAGGTTTTTCATGCAGATTTATCAGTTTTCGTTCAAATTTTAGATATAGCATCATTCTGATGAGGCGCCACCGTGACTAGTATTGTGTGTTCATTGAATAAGTATAAAGAGGGGGAACGGGGGTTCTAATGCCCCTCCCCTTAATTTATATAAATGGGTTTTTCATGCAGATTTATCAGATTTCATTGAAATTTTATACATTGGATATTCTGATGAGGGCATTAATGATGAGGGCATCCATGATTTTATTTGCGAGTTTATTGGATTAGTCTAAGAGTGGGGAAATGGGAGAAAACCCTCCCCTTAATTTAGGTTAATGGGTTTTTCAGGCAGAATTTACCGATTTGCGAATTTCGGATACAGGTTCATAGTGATAAGATATTTCCCTGATTAGGTGTGGGATCGTTTGTTAAGTATAAAGGGAGTAATTGCGATTACCAACCCCCCCACCCTTAAATTTGACAAATGTTTTTTTCTGCAGAATTATCCGATTTGCTTTTAATTTTAGATGTGGGTTCTTTCTGATAAGACGAATCTCTGAATAGTTTTGGAAGTTTAATGGTTATGTATAAAAAAGGGGATAATTCCTTTTAAATTATATTAAGAGGTTTTTACTAAGAATTTCCCGATTTGCTCTGAATTTCGGATATAGATTTTTTATATGATAAAACATATCCCTCATTAGGTAAGGGGTTCAATGATTAAGTATAAAAGGAAAAATGGAGGGAGTTGTTTTCCCTCCTTCATTTGTTTTTCGAATGGAATTAACCCTTGAAAATATAAGGCTGTGGGCTAAATGCCATAAGTTTAACTGGGCAATATTCTTTTTATTTTTTATTGTTTTAGTGAGAAAGTATCTGGAAATTTACAAACAAGACGAAATTTGCGACGAATAAATGTATGACATCACGATGTAGGATGAATGAGAAGCTGGAAATGAGGAATGAGGAGCCTCTCAATATGCATCGCGGCACTGCGTGCTTTAAGTTATGCAATTCTGCTTAACCACTCGCATCGTTTCTGCTCGCTCGCCTGTTTCCCCTCCAAACTTTCAATATAAGGCGCTTACTTTATGTTATTTTGGATCGCTGAATCCTAAATTTTAATTTCCCACCAAAATCTCCCCCCCCCCCCCCTTAAATTTTGGTAGAATGATCGCCAAAATTGATATTTTAAATTATTTTTGGAAAAAATATATATAAATGGAGAAAGAGAAAGTTTGTAGCATATAAGATATGTAACATTATGCCGTAGGATGAACGGTAAAAAGAAGGATGTGTCGGAACATGTGCCGAGGCTCTGCGCACTATATTTTGCAATTCCTCTTAACCACTCATACCGTTTACATTCGCTCTCTCGTGTGCCCTTTCTGTTCGTTTTCTGAACACATAGTTTAAGGAAAATATTGTAATCATAATTTGCAAACGTGTGTAAATGAACACTTCTATTTGATGTAAATGTTATAAACCGTTGCCACAAGAACTGTATAGATTTCCGTAAAAATCAGCCGCCAGATTTGATATTTAAAATCTTCTAAGATTTTTTGATACCGATTCCATATGAAAAATCCCCAAAGAAATGTGAGGGAGCATATGTGATTAATATTGCAACGATAACATGAAACATTAATAGTACGGAGGTAACGTCTATAGTATCAAAATATGAAATGCAGTGTTCAAATCCAGCTCATTTTATAGCGTCAGAAAACTATACCTCCGCACATTTTATTTGTATTTTTTGAATAAATAGATATTTGAAATATAAATTACTTTCATGCATTTAAAATTTATTAATAATATGAGGGAATTTCGATCGTTTACAGTCAATCATTTTTATAGGTAATTTAACACATTTATGTCCTCTGAGCAAATTTATTTCAAATATCCACTTATACTGGTGAATGTAACAGTCTATTAGAATTATCAGTTTGAGAGTAACGCATCAGTATGTATCAGGAAATGATTTATTGAAATCTAATTTAAAGTGTATTTTGTGCAGCTCATTTACTAAAATTTGCCTGATGCATGTTATAATTAGATCACGTCTGTTTTTTGCGTTGATTTCCTTTCAACGTTTGATTTTAATAATGAAAAGAATAAAGCTCTCATCCTCATTAAGATCAGACTTCGAGTCGATTACAGAGGACTGTAATCGATTAAGATTACGATTATTTTCAATTTCAAATAATAGATTACGATTATGTCTCTATTTATGCAAGCCTGATTACAATTACATAATCGATTATCCATTTTTTTATTTCAAGATTACGATTACGTTTAGATTACGATTAATATTTTTTTGTTGGATTACGATTACCGAACTAGTCGATTACGATTACAGTTCGATTACAATAATTCCGTAGTCTACATGTTACAAACTAGAGTTACAAATTTACAAAATATGCGTTTCCTTTTATTTATTTATTTTTAAAGGAAAAATATATCATTTATATTAAATGAGCTATTCTTTTCTATACAAATAATATATGTTTTCCTTTTTGAATATTTTAGAACTGATTTCATAATTATAAATTTATTTTGAAATTAAGAGCATTTCTAAGGATGTTTGATTAATAGAATAGGTATATGTAACATGCGAAATTCTGATTTGAAATTCACGAATACCGGTGTACGTAGAATGAGCCCCCCCCTCCCCTTACACATACACTAAAATTTGGGGGGGGGGACATGTGTTTCACAATCTTTTTTTTTTCTTTTACGTAAAATTTAAACATGAAATGAGTTTAACTAAGGTTATTTTCCTCAGAACATTCGTTGCAAAACATTTAGGCAAATAAGCAAAACAAAATTTAAAAAATGAAAAAAAATTAAATAAAATAAGCTTCTACCAAAATTTTCGATATGGGAGAATTAAAGCAATTCATTTGCATACCTCTGTCCCCTTGAACCACATATTTAAAACAAAATTAAGACACATGAACGTTAACAGGCAAATACTACTAATAATAATAATATAAGATACTGTCTTTTGGTAAGAGTATATTGGGGGAGGGGAGAGGGGGAAACAAACCTTTCTGAGAAAAAATTAACTACCTTTTTCCCCCATTATTTATTTATAACTCATTTAGAGATAGTTTTTTTTTTCCTTTTTAAAATAATCAGAGATAAAAAAAATTTGGTGGCTACATTTCAAAATCCAGTTGTTCGTCATTGTATGCCGGCGCATATGCTAAAATAATTTACCAACAACTAGATATCATTACCATTGTCCTTTACCCTTAAAAAAATCCTACTTACACCGTATGTTTATTGACAAACCAGCCTTTTCTATTATTTTTTTTTTGGGGGGGGGAGGGATTCTGATAAAATAAACACACACACACACACACACACACACACACATATATAAACAGTCTTTTATTATTACAACTTTTGTAAGGAAACTGATCTATATGTTTAACTTATCCAGATATATTAAAATAGAAATTTTGAATAAACATAGTTTATACTTATGATTAAAAACACTATATAGTTAATTTAATATAAAAAAATTTCTTTCACTACAATTCAAAAGAAAGAGGCAAGATATCACTATGCAATATTTCTAAAATAAATCTATACAATATGCATATATCTATTAAAAAACTACCTGCATGTGGGTGTTCAAAATGTATTTGGTTTTTATGGAGACCCTGACATCTGACGAGCACAATTTGCATTTCTATTTTAAAAATTTCACGCCTTTTTCATTTAAATCTGATACAGATTCCGTGAAATAATCTTCGATTTTTTTGTTATTTCTCTTAGCCGTCTCTAACCTTGTAAACAACTACTTAGATATAACCAACCACAAAGAAATCCAAAATGCGAATGAGCTGTTAGATGAATTGTCACATGTAATTTAAGCATCTTATCTTTTTCTTTTTTTTCCCATTTTCTTTATTTTCCCATTCTCACAATTTAAAGAAGGTGATGTCTGTCCAATTGCTAAGTGCCCATAATAAAACCATAAAGAAAATATTTTTCTTTCTTTTTTTCTTTTCTATTCCTATCACACCCCTCAAAAACCCGCGAAACAAGACCCATTGAATTACCAGAGTTTTTTCCCCGATTTCCCATAACTTTTAACGAAGTCAGGCCATTTCTATGTTTTTATACTATATACCAGGGACGCAGGGACAGTCCTTTGGACAGCGTTGACTACATACAGTGTAAAGTATGCATTCTGTTTCACCCCGAACAGCTCCCTTACCTATGACCTCTTCTCACTTTTAACTTTAGGGGCGATTTAATGAGCTCCATACCAAGGAAAGAGTCTCTTTCCTTGGTGCAATGTTTAACTCACCGACCGAGTATTTTACGGATATGGCGAAATGAAGAACGGGGGGGGGGAAAGGTGTAATCGAAGAACGTAATCGTATTTTTGTGCTCGATTACGATTATATAGCTTTTTGATGCAGATTACATTGCGATTATCTGCATTGCGATTACGATTAGATTATGATTGTAATCAAAGTGAAATCTTTTGATTATGATTATATCGTGATTATTTCGAAATTAAAATTTACGATTACGATTACAATGCGATTACGCAGTTTTTGTAGTCGATTATAATCGATTACGATTACACGATTACGATTACTCGAAGTCTGATTAAGATACGAAAATTTTAAACTATTCATTCTTTAGCGATTTCCTTAATTTACATAAAGTTTAATGACTTTCGTGCTTGGTCATGAATAAATATGTAAATTCAAATACGAATGATTTTGCATTTCTATAGCGAGCGTTTTAAAAGTCACTCATAAATTG
The DNA here is from genome assembly GCA_964019185.1 of Maratus speculifer. Taxonomy (NCBI): domain Eukaryota; kingdom Metazoa; phylum Arthropoda; class Arachnida; order Araneae; family Salticidae; genus Maratus; species Maratus speculifer. Next base: position 136,568,552 of record OZ025291.1, read on the forward strand.
TTTAATTTATTAGATTCTGTCATTAAAGTAATTTAAAATGCATATGTAACATGAACTGAAAAGCGTGAATAATTACATCAAAAAGGATAATTTGATTTCCCCCCAGACATGTCATTTATGTGTATAAAAGTGAATAATTTCGTAATCAAATGATGGTTACGCAAAACAGCTACAGAGTTGCGAACTGATATTTAGAAATCGATAATAGGCAGAAAAGATTAAATTTATTAAGCAGCCGAGAACTGTAAGTTATCAAATTTTTTTTTTACCGTTGATAAGGCTATAAAAAACAGAAAATCCCGTGAAAATGGAATATGCACTGTAAAAAAAAATTCAAGAGGTTACTAAAAATTTCTCAGTAAATTTGTATTCCACAGAATTTTTTAGTAACCATTACAAACTTTTTTTTTGCAAGTGAAACAAGCATTTCTTTTGTAAACTGAACAAAAGAATTTTTTGTATAACTAACTTAAAATTTTTTAGTATGAGCCACCAAGCAAATTTTAGTAATAGCTCCAAAATTATTTTTAATAACCATTACGTGCGCCCGAAAAGCAGGAGCTTCCTTCGAGCTGCATCCAGACTTCTGAAGAGGAAGATTTTCGGCAAAACCGCAATAGATGGCAGCAGCAAACATTCCTACCCGCTCCGACAGGGTTTTCATAATCCCTTTGTTAACGAGACACTGCATACATTCGGGGCGTAATATTTGGCGGTGGCAAGTTCCGAACCCGGGACCTTTTAGCCTGGAGTCCGTTACTATAACCACTATGCTATCAAGGCCACACCAACTAAGTTTTAGTAAGAGCTATTAAAATATAAAACTATTAACTCTATTCGTTGCTAACTTTTTTCTAGTAATTCTTACAGATTTTTTTGTAACCGACTAAGATTACTAAAAATTTTTTAGTAGTTACAAGGATCACTAAAGTTTTTTTAGTAGATCGACCCTTTTTTTTTTACAGTGTGTGCATGAAGTATGAAAATTATTTAATATTACATTTTATTATAATAAGAGTGTAAGATCTTTTAAAACATGACGCATTTTTCTTTTGAATAAATATAAGATTCTGATAAAGTATGTACCAGAAAGCAAGTTGTAAATGCATGTCAAAATGGTAAATGAGAAGTGTCCGTACTATAAATAGGTTTATAAATATTCAGATCCTGATGAAATAGCATTATAAGCATCCATTTACGCGGGACACAAGTTGTCCATGTAAATCATCTCTTAAGTGCAAGGGGTTAATTAATTTTATCGACCCGGGAAATAAGTTTTCCGAAAGCTATTAATTCACAGGTAAACATTTTCCTGTTCAACAAACATATTTTACAGACCGACATGATAAATCAGCAGCATTAACAATAACATCATAATTAATATTATTTTCTTACGTCTGTATCTATGAATTCTCTGACCAAGCTGAAAATGTAAATTAAAAAATGATAACATCATAAAAACCGAATTTCCAATTTCAGAAAACTGATTATTACACTAAACTAGTCGTTGGGGGCCACCGTAATACTTACCCATCATGGATATGCATAATATAATATATGAAAATAAAACATGTGAAAAATATTTATACAATGCACCGCAATTCCAAAACAAAATTTAAACGTATATTTAAATATTGTTAATATATATAGTAATGTTCTATTAATGAATTGCTGATGAACTAATTTCGACAAGTTATATAAAATGTCAAACTACTCAAGTAATACCGAACTGTGTAAAAGAAACATCCTTATAACTCCAAAAATAATAATCATATTAACTAACAGTTTACTGCGTTGGATTAAGCGTTTCATTTCCAATTAAAATATATCTCTGAATTGAAATTTTAATGAAATACAGGGTCATGAAAAATCGAAGAATGTGGAAAAAAGGATTACAAATATCTCGGCAACTAATAGTTTGATCAACTTCGTTCTTTATGCAAAATATGTGTTATTTTATTGCCTTTTACTTCCACTCCTTTAAATAAAAAATTTCAAAATTTTTTATATACCTTTCAGTAGAACGAATGTTTCGAGAATCCAAAAAAATAGTTCCGGATAATCGAGGTTACTGATATTAAATAGGCTTCGTCCCATTCTCGAATACTAAGTACATTCAAAATTTAAAGTCTCTATCTCAATTTGTTCATGAGATAGAGCGTTTACAGACACACAGGTAGACAGACAGACAGACGGCAATTTTTTTTCTAAAAATATGTTTTCGGAATCTCCAGTATCTGAAACGTGTAAATCCGTCAAATTTTTTTTTTCGATTTTCAAAACGATTGCAAGATTTATCCTATACAACGTATGATGGGTAAGTAAAAAGAAACTCGGAAATGTTTTCGAAAATAAATGGCAGCAGAATAAACTTTGCTTTTCTAAGTCTTTTCTAACTATCGTGAATATTTTGATTTCTGAGGTTTATAAGAATAAATTTCCGAATGATGGGTAGCTTTAAAAAAATGTTTGTTTATTTTTGTTCATAGTCTTATTGTGTTATTGTATATTAAGAAACATGTGTTATTTTTTTTACAGTGCATGAGTAGTCATAAAAAATAACAACAAACAGGAAGACGCTATTTATGGTTAAAAGTATAATTTTACTCCTGAAAATTTTGCCAAAATATACGTTAAGGATTTTTGTTTTGAGACAGTGATGATAGAATCGAAAAATAGTCGGCAGCTCTGTATTTTTATTGAAAATGAATTCAATTTAATTCAATACACATGTGTAATGAAATAAAATAAATCTAAAATATAGTTTATAAAATGTAAATTATAATAAAATCATTTATAAAACAAAATTGCATTATATAAGGTACGTTTGATACTTAAATATTTGCTATATAAAGTAACCAGCAACACTTATGAATACTTTTAAATGCAATGAAAGCCAACGCTGTACTCGAAAAATCCTAATAATTATAAGTAGAGGGTTTGCTTTATAAAGAGATTACGTTAGAGAGTGCTTTAGAGATATTGGTGAGAAACAGAGTGTATAAGGGACTTCTGAATAAAATCCAGAAGTATACGCGTAACCATCGGGATACTATGAGTATCCTCTGGGTATGGTACACGGCATGTACTATATTATATGATCTTCTACACCCCTAGTAAAGTATCAGAGAAACGCAGTAAAAATTCTCTAAATGCAGGAATTGTCTATAACGCAGCCAGGGTTCGCACTGTTCTTAAAATTTTCGTACTTTCCTACCACAATTTTTAAGCGGTAATATTTAATGTATAATTCTATTGTAGATGTTAAACGGACCTTCCATGAAGATTTCTGATTTAAAATACTGGTAGCAACGTGTGGAAATTTTAGGAACGGCGCGAGCTCTGCGCAGCAATCACGTCTTAATTCTTTATGCTCGAAATTAATAATAGAGAAATTACTTCACCTTGAAGAATACTACTTCGCTAAGATTGCAAGCTCGGTAATTTTCAATAATGTTTAGTTCGTAAATATCAAATTCTGATGAGTAAATACTGTCACAGCAGTTTAAATAACTCAAACTTCCGATTAAAAAGACTATTTACAGTCTATTTACATACAATAAATAATACCTTATTATTCTTTAAAGAGAGTTCCATTATTACCGATAGATTTCGGTTCAGACTCGCATCTACAAAAAGAATAAATAGTCTGTCAACAGCAACAAATAGTAGTTTTATTGCCCCATCAACAAAATTGCTAGTAAAGCCAAGAGGCATTCTTAACATGCTGTTTCCGGCTGAGCACTTAGTTCAGCATCTAAATTAAACACTTTAACAAACATAAGAATATGCTTGCATACCTGACAGAAACTTCTGATAACATTTTTACATACATATACAAAGAAAAGATAGTAAGAAAATTTCTTTCTAAGAAAAGAAAAAAAAAAACACATGTAACGAATGCAAATTAAACAATAATAAAGGTAAATAATAGCAACAAAAGAAATGTAGATGTTTTAGTGTTTCTTAGTGTCTATTAGTCCACCAAGTCTAATTCAAGATTATATAAAAGTTTCACAGGTCGTTTGAGATCATTGTTTGCAATCTCTAATATACATGATTTTATTTTAGAGTCACGACCATATATGAGATCTTTAACACGCCTACACATCTACATGTATTTGGAAAGCTTTTCATCATGAATTAGCTCTATATCATTAACTTTGAACTATGGTGATGAGTTTACGTTAATAACTTGAAAAGTAGATCTAAGTTCTAGTAGGTATTCGTTTCTCCAACTTTTCCAAAAGTGGTCAGTACAGTCAAACCTCGTTAACATGAACACGCTTAACGTGAATTAGTTTTAATATGAACTGTTTTCACAATCTCCTATAAAAACGAATCCACAGATTTGATACTGATAACATGAATTATTGTTAATATGAACAAAATTTTGATTCCTGTTGAGGTTTCATGTTAACGAGGTTCGACTTTTTAATTTGTTGCTTGTATTTACAGTGGCGGTCAAAAGTTTTCGGCCCGCAAAATCTTTTTAGTTAATTTGTAAGTATACCCATATGAAGAGGAATCTCAAAGTGATACTTATACATTTTATTGACATAATAGTTAGGAACTTATCTATGGAAAAACATATAACTGTCAATATATTTAATTAACAAAATTAAGTGCGATGGAAAATGCATGTGCTCAAAAGTTTCCGGCCACTTTCGCAAATTTAGAAAAAAATGTTTTTGTAATATAAAATAACAGTGATCAACAACATTTTCAATTTGTATTTTATCCCCATACCTAGTAATATATACTGCAGCATTGCAACGTGACATTTATACAATGAACGGTTCAAGACCGGCTATGGTAAATTTTTTCCACACTTCTTGCAATTTTTTGGAAATTTCGGCTGAGTTGGAATATTTATAGTTCCACACAAGTTTGCCAGCTTATTTTCATAGATTTTCTATTGGATTAATCTCGGGCGTTTATACTGGTCATTTCAAAAGCGGAATTTTTTTGTTTAAATGCCATTGCTTGTCAAGCTTGCATACATCCATTAAGCCATTATCATGTTAAAACAAATAGTTGCGACCACAATTTTTCCCCTAATAAGATATCATATATTCTTTCAAGATATTCTTATACAATGCATCATTCATCTTGCCACGAATTTCAAATAACGGACCAACACTTTTTGTAGAAATATCTCCCCACATTATAACGTGTCCTCCGCCATTCTTCATTGTGGGAAAATATATGTCGAATTCTATCTTTTGTTGTTAGATCATCGTACGCAGCGTCTGCCAATTACTCCCAAAAAATTTGAAATTCGATTGATGGAAAAATAAAACTTTTGTCCAGCTTTCAATTGATCAGACTTTGTGTTCCTCGTAAAACGCCAGTCGGGTACGTTGGTATTTTTTTTTTTTTTTTACTCCTGAATATTTTTGTAACACTGACTCTTCACTAAACTTTTGCATTACGTCAACATCTTGATGCGGTAGACTGATTTATTCCAGCTATATTTTCATCGCGTAAATTGCGGGATATTGCATCGGCATTTTTATGCGCGTTATCAACTATTTTTCCCCTGATAATTCCCACCACAAAAATAATCATTTTCCGGGGTCTCCCAGACGTCAGAAAGTCCTGAAGGCCATTTTTATATAATTTTAAAATATCGTTTACAGTCTGTTTTTGCCGATCGATAACTTTGCCACAATATCTTGAGAAGATTGGCCCTTTATTGACAAACTTATCTCTAATTTACGAACAATAATTGTTGAACTTTTTATTTTTGTATTTAAACTATATTATTCACTTTGATTCATTCAGAAACACAACCAAAAAACACTTTACCGATAGAAAAAAACAAAGAAATGATGAGTGTCCGGAAGCTTTTGCACATACGAATTTCGAATTCTGCCCCTTTCTGAGAAGGGTCTTCAATATCCAATCAAAATTATAATGTGGTCACAGGACCTTAACATATTCCTAACTTTTGAAGCAATTGTACTTTATTTACTGAAACCTTTTGGTAAATAAATCAAAGAAACTAACTGGCCGGAAAATTTTGTCCGCCACTGTATATTTTTTCGTTAACAGAATCTTGTTCGATTTATTTTGAGCACAAATGAGAAATCCATAAGAAGGTAAAAACATTAATCATTTACTAGCCAAAAAATGAGAGGTTGTCTAAGGTAATGGTTCAGCTTTTTTTTCGTAGCGATAACATCAGAGACGTCAATTGATCAAAGTCTCTAGTTCTGAAAATATTGTTTCTATTTAATCATAAGTGAGACAAGGTTTGTTTAAAACTTTTTTCAAAGGTGTTTTAATCGATCTAGTCATTATTTCCCAGAAACTACTCCAACAGGAGTCTCTAGGAATTATAAACTTCCATCTTATCCTATTTTTTTTAAATAATCAAAAACTTCTTGTTTAGAAATTCTTTCCCAAGCATCTTTGAACTCCAAATAAGCTTTAGAAAAGATCTTGGCATTGTCAGTATATTATTTTGCAAAAACCTCTTCTAGAGAAAAATCTTCACAGTGCTAAGATTAAGGATGCACCGAATATTCGGTATTCCGCTTATTCGGCCATTTTACCGAATATTTCGTTAGGCCAAATATCAAACTATTCAGTTAAGCCGAATATAAAACTATTCGGCCTGCCGAATATTCAGTTTGGTCGGATATCAAAGTATTCGGCCGAATCCAATAGTTAATAAAATCTTTTAAAACACATTTTTATAAACTTTTCACAGTTTCTACTTTTAACTGCCAATTTATAAATAAATTTAAAATGATTAGAAAAAAATATCATAATTAAATAAAATAGAATGTTTTTACATTATTTATTTGCTGTTTGCAAAATATAACTTAAGAAAATTAACCATGAGAAGGATTGAAATGGTGATTTATTAAGATTCTTCTTAGGAATAAATGATGTGCAGATGCAAGTTCCTAAATTTTGTTTAGTTAAATAATCTGTTTCTTGCTTTTCTTAAATAAAAGTCCTTAAACAAGAAAGAAAAACTTTTGAGACTAGTAGTAGCTATCAAGGCAGGCAATTTTTATTCATGAAACCATAATCATAATCAACTTATTGAATCATTAGTACATTGTATATCATCTCACTCCAGGTCAAACTTGTGTTTTCGTTTGTTGCATTAACAATAAATAAGATACCATAAGTAATTTTCAACCCACATGCTTTGATTTCATGCTTTGATCAATTTACCTGGAATGACCCAGCTGATAAATAATAAGCTTCATTATCTAAATCTGATCCTGAATTTAGATCGTAGACATATAGCGAACTGTCTAGTATATTTACAACACTTGGTTGTTGATCGCGATATTTATTTTTTTAATATGATGTTTAATTGTGGCAACCAAAATAAATGGTAAACATGAAGTGCCTAATGGTACACGCCTAAATCTTAAAATTCTGAAAAAGTTGTTTGCATCATTATTGAACCAAAAGAAAATATATAGTATATATATATATATATATATATATATTTAAGGTAATTTCGGTCTTCGTCTACTAAGGAAATTTGTAGAAACGCCTTTCGATATCTGCAAAAAATGCAGTTTTGAATTTTTTGAAAATAATAATAATAATAAATTTGTGTTCAAATTAGGGTCACTGTACAAATAATCATTTAATGATTTATCGTTTTCTTTTAAGTAGGCATTGCATAACATTCAAACTTCAGTTGTGGATTTGTCAAGACAGGGCGGTGAGGCATAAAATATCCGCTATTTACAGTTTTATTAACCCTTTGAGCTCTGATGGTAGAATTTTCTACTACTTAGTTTTAATTCACAAATGTCACACTGGCTCCGGAATATTTGACCAGATTTCTTTGAAAAAGGTTTAATGCATTTTTTCGAGTATAGGGTCAGTCCACATCAAACCAACCAATGGACAAAATTTCAAGACTTTGGATTTTGTTAATTTTTGGCTCAGATGTTGTACAAGAATAGTAGATAAAAAATACAAATTTGCAATTTTTTTTAACCATTTGTTTTTGAGTTATTAATTTTGGAAGTTAAAAAAAATTTAATGAAATTTGTATTGTTTTGTAATTTTTAATCTGCTGTAACTTGAGAACTATTTGACCTAATAGTTGAAATTTAAATCATTTTTTTCAGTTTTTTATGCTGTTTCATAGGAAATATAACATGACCAAATTATTTAAAAAAATATGTTTTTCTGTAAAAAATTTACGTAAAATTTTTAAAAATTCAAAATCGGAATTTTTGATTTCGTTTAAAAAAATATTATATTTAACACCCTTTTAGCAACTTTTATGCCAAATTTCATGATGGTACTCTTATGGTATCATAAAGAAAAAAAATATTTTCTATATCAATGATCGGCCAATTTCTGTAAAAAAAATCTCATTATTTTATGTTAAAAAGCAAATTGACTATAAAAAGTAGCCTATTTTTGTTTCCAATTTTCATATTTCTCATTCACGCAGGTCAAGTTCAATTATCAAATAAAATTTTAGTATATAATTCACTAGGTTCACCAAGATAATTAATATTTTGTATAATTGACAAGCTAAATACTTTTTTCAATTTATTTTCTTGGAATTTAAATAGATTTTTTTTTAAAATTATTCATAGTTTAATATTACTTTTAATGAAATTTTATCTTTAAAAAAGGAATAAATCATATATATTATAAAGCAGAAGTTCTGAAACTTCCAAACGAGTGTTTTCAAAAACTACCCAATGGATTTTTTTGCCAATTGTATCATTCGATAGGAAATATTTTTCCGAAGGTTTATGATTCAAATTTACAGGGATAACTCTGATTTTTCGTAGTAAATTTCGTATTTTTCGGTTATTTTTGACAAAAGGGTTGCCAGTAGCTGTTTTTGGCGAAAATTATAATTGCTAAAAGAATTAAAATGGCTATATCTATTAGAAATATTACAAATATCTTGCAAATAATAGCAGAAAATAACTACTACTAATATTAATAATAATAAAGAGAGACCGCTTAAATGAGGCTTAATATTATAAAAATATATTTATCTTGAAAATGAAAAAAATATTTGTAATGCTTAAAAAATAAATTAACGCGAAATATAACAATTGGTTCAACTTTTGGCGACTTATCCCTGGTGTTAGAATAAAAACATGAATTTCAGAAATTGATTAAATGAATTTTGAATGATAGTCATTTTTTTTATTCTTTTCTTTCCCTTTTTTATCGAATTTCTGTATAATATAACTTACAGCAGAAAAAAGCAGATCTGATTGTAAAAGACACTGTAAGTTGTGAGTTACTATTCGTTTCTATACCATTTTCATCTTGCTTTTGTCGCCAAAGAATGTGTTTTTAAGCCGAAAATGCACTACTGACTTAATGCCTGACTTAGGTTCTTAATGGTCGCAATAATGTTGTTTTATTTTTCAAGTGAAGATAATTTTTAGAGTATATTTTAACATTCAATCGTAAATTATATAGATATAACTGAAAAACTGAAGAAGGAAAGATTACCCCATCGATTAAAAATCTACCACCAAATTCCAAGATTAAATGTCAATAATGGATGATCGTAAATGTCACATTCACTTGACATTAAGTATAATATAAATACTAATTATGTCATCAAGTGATTTTTAATTCGACATTTTATTTCTACTTTTATATATGTTCTGCTAATTTTTTTTTCGTTATTTAAATGAAAATTTATGCTAATCTATATAATCTGGCTAATAGTTTGGCGATTTGTATAATTTGGCGAAATTGGTCGACGGTATAAGCAAGTAGTACTGAAGGAAAAATTTTGCGATTCAAAGTAAATTTATGCAATTATGCGTTATTACTATAGATAAATTCAACATTTTGAAGTGAAAAATTCCCGCTGAATAAAGTTTACAAGTCTTTTTTAATTGACCATTTCCTCTTCAATATTTCTTCAATCAAACTTTCGCTATTCTCTTTCGCACAGGCTAACAAAAATGTATTTTAAATATTTTATTAGATAAAACGTAAATAATATTTTTCTATTTTTAAAAAAAATATTTTGAAAATCTAATTCTTCCATTATGTGTCTTACAGGACAAAATAGCAGAATTACTTTTAAAAATGGTTTTATCTGTTAATTGTATGTTATTTGTTTATTTGGGTGTTTGAATTTATTTTTGTCATCAAACAATGCGATTTTATACGAAGAAGGCTTAAGCAGGAGCGATGTTCACAATTACTAAGTTCTCTCACTCTCTTTTAAATGTGTGAGAGCATTTTTAGGATATTTTTTTTTATGTTTAATTGTAAATATATAAATAGCAGTTATAGCAAAAAAAAAAAAAAAAAAAAAAAAAAAAAAAAAAAAAATGCGTATAATGTTTAAATTTTAGTATAAATGTCTTCCTCATCCAAACTGTAAAATAATTTAATTGCAACTTTTTAAAGTTTTGGCGCAGATGTCATCACATTCGCACGATTGCAACAAAATGGCGATTTTATGCCACACATGGTAAACCGACTATGGTTATTTATTTATTAATAAACTATTTATTAACTTTCATTTTGTTTTTAAAAATAATATAAATCATTTTGTTCTATAGCTATTACTTAAACTTTTTTTATTTATTATTTTTTTTTTTCAAATAATACAAAATAATTGAAAAATATTTATGAAATTGGTAATTAAAAACCAAGTTCTCCAAATTGGCGCCAGAAAAAAATTGCGCCAATGTGGTGCATATCACATTGGTATCAGCATGGTGGACATCTGTGTCAAAGTTTTTTCTTATACATAAGTAGGGAAAATGCAGTATAAATTCCGATTAAAGTTTTTTCCAAATGGAAATTTTGTCACGTATTCGGCCATACACTCCTCGAGGTATCTCACTGGCGCCAAAATGGCATTATTTGCCTCATATGGTAACCCAGCTATAGTTGTTTATTTGATAATAAGTTGTTTATTTACTTTCATTTTTTTTCCTTTTTTGGAATGATATTTGTTGTTTTGTTCTACAGTTACTTTTTATTTATTGTTAATTGTTGTTTAAAATGATAGAAAATAATAAAATATACATAAATTTCTTTGGTATTCTAAAACGAGGATTTTGCCACATTGTATTTGCAAGATAATCGTGCTAAACCTATTGCGTATATGATGTCTGTGTAGGAATCTTTTGTGAAATATGAAAAGTGTAAATTGGCTACTACTTGATTATCACGTCAACCAATTTCGCCAAATCATTCGCCAAATTATACAAATTTACATAATTTTATCTTAAATAACTAAAGAGAAAATGCTTAAATACGAAAGAGCAAATAATTTTGTTTTCATTTTTCAGGAGCAAATTTTGCAATAATAAAGTAATTGTTGTAGTAAGAATTTTAATGTTTTTTTTTTTTTTTTTTTTTTTTTTTTATCGTTGGCAACTTGTTGTAACGAAAAATGTTTATTTTTTTTCCTGCTATTGTTTTGTAAGAGCTGGTTTTGTAAAAGCCATGTTAAGATGGTATTCAAATTTTTGAACCCTTCCCAATTACCACCCCCTTGGGCCGATTTTGCTCATTTGCAATTCCTACTAAGATATTAACCATCTCTGTGTACTTGACGAGTTTGAAGATGATTCTTGCATAATTGTGCCTTTCATCGCACGGACAAAATTTAATATATATATAAACTTTTTAGGTGGGAATAGCTTTGGGTTCCTGGCTTCACATAATGAAAAGTTGAGAAGAAATTTTTCAGAAGTTGTACCATGGTAACGACTGTAATAATTAATATTTCTTCAGATGAGGGAAAATTTTAAATCCTGTTGCCATAATGGTCTAATTTCGCTTGCAAATGTGCAATGTTACTAATAAACTAAAATAGTTACTTCTAAATAGCTGGTTTTTGCGCAACGTTTAAGATTAATATCACAATGGTGTCTAAATCGTTTTCAGCAATGAGCAAGGTGCTGCTGGAGGTCCAAATTATTTAAAATACAAATTTAAATTCACCAGTTCGTTTCATCTACGGTTGATTTTGAAATATTGACCAGCGCAGCGGTCATAGCCTGCTAGTTGGTAATAAATGAGTTAATGGAAAAAAATAGAAAGAAAGAAAGTAGAGTTCAATAACACTGGACCAATTATATGGCCTCTGTGCACCCAGTCGTTGTTTACTACAAAGAAAAAGACCAAGAAACAAGAAATCAGATTCTACTTCATAAGAGTATAGTATTCATCTCAGATTGCTTAACACACAACACAGTCCTGGTACATGTTTTCCAGAAAAAGCTAATAGAATTTTTGAGAACTATTTTCCCCCACTTGAAGAAGCTGTATTACTTTTCAGATGGCTGAGCAGCATAAATACAAAAACTGGAAGAATTTTGTTAATCTTTGCGATCATAAAGAAGGTTTTCATGGAATTGAGGCCGAGTGGCATTTTTATGCAACGGCACATGGTAAAGGTGTATGCTATAGAGTTGGAGGCACAGTAAAGAGGCTTGCTGCTAAAGCCAGCTTCCAAAGTCCAACAGGCTACCAAATATTGTCATCTTTTAAACTTTTTCATTGGGGGGTGAGAAACATGCTCTCTGTCACATTTTTATGTGACTAATGAGGAATATGTTGAAGAACAAAAGGTGTTAAAATCAAGATTTAAGGAAGCTGTGGCAGTTGTTGGGACTCAAAAATTTCATGCGTTCATCCCTTTCGATAAGGACAAAGTCCAAAGGAAGATATACTCTTTTCTGACAATATGGAAACACATGAAGTTCAGATGAGTCCTAGTGATGAAGACGTTTTGTTTGAAGAAATTGTGGGTATGTTGCTTGTGCCTATGAGAATGAGTGGTGGGTGGCATGTTGTTTCACAAAAGATCAGGTTTAAGAAGACGTTAAAGTTTCTTTCCTTCATCCAAACGGAACATCTCCGTCATTCACTTATCCTAGAAAAGCAGACATTTTGACAGTACCAAAATACTTTATTTTATGCAAACTACATCCAATAGCTACAACAGGCAGAACATAAACAGTAATCAAAGAGGAAAATGTAAAGTGCAGGTCAATTTTTACATAAGAAGAAAAAATACTTGTACTAAGATCTAAAAATTGAGCTCCACTGTGCCAAATTGAGTTAAGTAAAAACATTTGCTTATTAACATCTAAAATTTATTATTTGTCTTTTAATAAAACAGGCTATTCTTAAATTTCTCCAATTTGTATTTGTTTCCATGCAAGTAACACTTCGGGCTAAACTGTGCACTATACCTTAAATTGTTTTTTATTACAGATTTACATGAACATGGATACAAAAAATATTTTTTTTCTGTATGACACCATAGGAGTACCATATTAAAATTTGGTATAAAAGTTGCTAAAAGGGTGTTAAATGTAATATATTTTTTACAAGAAAATCAAAAGTTCCAATTTTGAATAAAAAAAAATTATATAATTTTTTTACAAAAAAATAATAATAAGTAATTTGGTCATGTTATATATCTTATGAAACACAATAAAAAACTGAAAAAAAATGCAAATTTTAATTCTCTAGATCAAATAGTTTAGAAGTTATAACCGATTAAAGATTACAAAACTATACAAATTTTGTAAAATTTTCAAAATTTCAAAAATTTATAACTTTAAAACGAATTGTTGAAAAAAAGTTAAACTTCACAATTTTAATCTCATAAGTAAGTAAAACAAACAGATAAAAAATCAGTACAATCTAAAACATTAACATAAAAAAATATTTTTATTGGTTGATTTCATGTGGAATTACTCTATACCGTAAACCGAATTTTTCAGTTGCAAATTACTGGGCTGAATGTGACATTTGGAATTTTGAAGAAATTTACCCACCAGAGCTCAAAGGGTTAAAACAGTCTTCTACTATGTTATTTAATCCCTGTTCAATAACAGATTCTTTACATTTCTGCAATAATTCCTCATTTTTATGAAATTTTCTATTTAAGTTAATAAATTTATTTCTAGCATTGTTATGATTACTCCCTAAATCGTTTTTATTAAATTTCCATAACAAGTTAGCTCCGTGAAGGTGCTCAAGGAAATGCAAATTGTTTTCGAAATTTTTCATTAAATCTTGATCTAATTCAGAAATGTTCTCTTCTGTATTCACCCCTAAAACTTCTAACTCCCACAATGATTTCAAATCATTTGCAACAGGTATCATAACATGAGTAGATAAGACACCAGCTTGTTTACTATCACTATTTTTGTTTACGTCAACTGTCCCGCAGAAAGAATGTCCAAATAAATTTTCGCATATGAATAATGATTTATTTACTGGATATATTCTACCATTAATCTGATATAGATGTTCAATTCTAATAATATATTAACATAACTATTACCAAAATGCTCCCATCTGTCAAGACGAAATTTGGAAAGTTTTCTCTTTATTTTAACTGCAAGGGGAATTCGTATCAAAAAAGTTGTTTGAGAGAAAATAACTAATACTTCAATAATCATACTACGCTTTTTATCTGTCAAGTGAGTTAGCTTCAGATGAATGACATCATAGCATCGTTCTTCAGATTTTTTCGAACCGAAAGTATAGACAATTAAATTTTCATTTCAGATGATTACTAGTTTTAGTTTAGAAACTAAATTTTCGGTAAAGAATGTTCGATGACTATAGTAGAATCAAACAAAGAAAGTGCGGTATCGGAATTTTCACCTGCTTCTACTTTTACATGAATAGTTTGTAACATTGCTTCTTTATTTAGATTATATATGTTACTACTGCAGTGGGATATTGAGGATACAATGCTATTTGTCTGTTTCGATATTTCTGTTTTTTGATTGTTAGAATTACAAAATATTGTATTATGAAATGTTTTGCCACAAATTTTGCAATTTTCATTTGAAAACTTACAAAAGGTGGAAATACGAATTTTTCGAAAACCATTTAAACCATCTACCTTCTTTTTTCAACTTTTCTCGCATTTCAGTAACTGACAGCGACTCACAATTTTCAGTATTACGATCACTTTAATTACAAAATATACAGTTATTTTAATGTTTGCTGTTAAGACTGAGGTTATTGAAACGCTTTTTGTGTAGCTTTGAAAATTGTTCTTATTAGTTTCGTGTTTATTATCCTGAATTGTTTTTTTTCAAAATCAATCAATTGTACAATGGCTTCACTAGATTTGGTTTATTCTTTTATGAAATTTTTTAATTCATTTATATCCAGTGTTCTCGCTGACATTTGACCAACGTTAGTAATTTGGCTAATTAAAAATGAAAAACATTCGCCAAATGAGAAAAGTATTAGCAAAATAAATTCGCCATGTAGCAAAAAAAACTTTAATTTCTTTAATGTATTTTTTTTTTCAATATGTTCTAAAATAACCCAAGTTTTTTTAACAGTGACAGCAATTGTTATTAATCAAATTTCAACTATCCGCTACAAATATAAAAAAATATGTATAGATTAAATATATATGCATATGTATGAAAAACGAAAAAGAGAAAAAGAAAAAGCAAAAATTGAGCACTAGCAATTTGGCGAATCTAATCGCTTGTTTAATCGCCAAATGAAGAATTTAGTCGCAATTTGGCGCATTGGCGAGTGACAGCGAGAACACTGTTTATATCCCAGTTAGTACATTTAGTGCGATTTCTATTGAATTCTAGAGTAATATTAGAAGAAATAAGTTTAAAAAGAATTGGACCTAACAAATGTCCATATGAGCCCGATACAACACCTAACGATTTTAGATTCCTTATTTGAATTTCACATTCATCATATAGATCTCAAAGAGCTTTAATATTACAAGACATTTTTACAGGTTTTAAACTGAGTACTTTAGTCATATAATAGCTTATTACAAGGTCGTTACGACTAAAACGACTTTTCAATAACTTTATAGCATGAGCATAATTTTCTTTAGTCAACGAAAAGCAAGTGATTTTAAGTAGCAAAGTTTATCAATCGGAATTAAATGCTCATTGTTATCAATTGCATTCGAAATTTGATTACAAAATTCGAGCCATAAACGTGAATCCCCATAATATTTAGATATGTTAAGTTTTGGAAGTTTTACTAAATTTTGATTCAGAATTATTTTACCTCCTATTAGAGAACTATTGTTGCTACTACCATCACTTTCATTGTCTGAAGCACCTTGTATAGTTTCAGGAGTAACGGTATTATCATTTATAAATTTGGAAATTTTAAATTTCAATTCAACATAATTTTCAATATATGTTTCAGACTTCTCTATTTCTTTTTCAAATTCAGCAACTGGAAGCAGTGTTACAATCTCAGAATTTGACGATTTTAATGTTTTTATTTTATCATTTAACAGCTGTTTTAAAATATCCAGTTGCGATGTTTTATTTTCGATAATTAATTATGGAACGAAATTTATTCCCGTAGGCTCAATACTAATTTTAACTTTATTCAGAAACCATCCTAGTTGAAGTCCTGCCATGAGCCACTAATTTCTTTGCAGAAAATTAAACAAATTTCGTCTTTTGCTGATCGCTTGGAGAAGGTCTTACAAGAAAAATAATTCCGGAGAGCACATTATTCATAAAACTTCTAAACAAAGTTCAGTTTTTTTTTTTTTTTTTTAAATTCGCGACAAGTTTTAAGTATTTAAACCCTTTTGTGCCTTTTTAGGCAACGAGTTTAACTCTGATTCCGAATAAAGAATGAAGGTCAATAAACTCGCCGGTTCTATTCTGTCAGGAAACTCTCAAAGAAATAGATAAAGTAATAAAATCGTCAGTATTTGTTCCAATCCAAAAGAAAAAAAAAATGCATTTGTTTACTGAATTTCGAAAGGAACTGGAAATAAAAGTTATAAAAGATAAAATCGTGAAATTAATGCAAACGTCAATGCATTTATTTTTTAAAATCTGCAGTAATTAAATTATGTAATTAACTTTGGTTTGATACTTAAATTTATACATCTTTTACTAATGTGGAATTTTTTTTTTTAATTACAGTAATTGTTATCTTTTTACACCATTTGAAATCTAGATTTATACATGTCCAATTGTAAGGGGCCACCTCTCGAAGCGATTAATTTTTATTGGAATGGAGCATGGTTTTCAAGGAGCTTTTACCATATACTCATATTTATTAAAGTTCTGAAAAAAATCATTAGATTCTTGCAAGTTGGTACATTACAAAGCAGGGCTACAAAACTTATTTTTTGAAATTAGTTTCAATGTTTTTGAAAGAGATAATCTTCATTTATTAATTCGTTTTAATTGAATTTATACCTTTTAAAAAAGAAAATAAACAATTATTTTTTAATTTATTGAATTTAAAATGCATACATACTCGTATTATCATGTGTGCTTTTTACCCTTATAGCCTTAGGAGTAAAAACTCAGGAGCATTTTACACGGAATAATTAATACTGTTATTCGGTTATCGAATACTGAAAATGTCGTTATCAAATCGAATTGAACGAAAAAAAATAGCAAAAGAAAGAAATTTTATTTTATTTTATTTTTCGTTTGCCAAAGCGCACATGCATGAAGCACAATGATAGTATCATTAAGGAAACTCGTGCATTTTGAGGCACTCACACAACGAGGTTGTTGAATCTATACTGATCTTTCTCCTTCTTTTCATAGACGCTAACTACGTAAAATAAGTCATATAGTAACGAATTTAATGTATTTTGAGGTTCAAAATTAGGGATTTACTTTAGTAGGTCTAATGATTTAAAAACAAAACAAAAAATGGAACTTATTTTTTACTTTCAAGTCTTTCAAAGTTGGTATGGAATGCGGGTTTGTTGCAATGTTATGAAATCGTCTTTCTTTTTTGTAAACCAAAGGACTGTAAAATGTGGTTTATAATTTACTGTATTTATAATTTACTATGCACTGCATTTACTTAAAAAAAAAAAAAAGCAAATACAAAGAGAACATGAAAAAATGGGAATAAATTAATCCTGCTTTCGTTACTTGCCGTGGTAAAATCTAATTTGACTTTCTAGCATGCTTTCTCGAATAAATTGTATCACTGTAAATATTTTAGAAAATATATTTCGAATAATAAGATTTTAAATACTTTTATAGAACTCATTTAAAACCACTATCAACATAAACACATTTGTATTTTTATAGTTTCAAGTATTTAGACTTATTATGCTTGACGTAAACTCTATGAACATCTACCTGAAAACAAAGACAACAGGTTGATTTCATTTCCTTGAATCTTTTTTTTTGAAATTCCTTGACTAAAATAATAGGTTACTTTCTGAGTAGCTGTAGCTTTAGAGGTCGTCTTAAACCTAATTTAAGACGGCTGTGGAGGTAAAGACCCTGATCCAGGTAAGTTGACAACAAATTTCGGCGACTAGGAAGTGATTGTGTGGATAAAAATCCGTCTTGCAGAAAGATGGAAAACACAGACAAAACATTTCTGTAACACTACAAATTGCTTAGTAATACAAAAGTCGACATAAACGTTGCATGTTCTTCAGTTATGAAAAAGTTGAAAAATGGTACAATTTAAAATTGATAAAAATTTAGGATTTAATTTAATTTATTTAATTAATGGTTCTTTTACTGTTTAAATTAATTTACAACGTGTAATATTTATGATTCTGTTAAACTTTAGACATCATTAAAACTTTTGTATCAAAATCACATTTCTGGTATGGATATTTTCCCTCTCCTCAAATCATGAAGTTTAGGTCCATTGGTCATTGTTAATCTCAATGTCTGGATTTTGAGAAAATGTAACGGTGAGAAAAGCAGTTATTTTCTGTTAACAAATTCTTGCATTTATTTTATCACCTAGGTAACATATTCAATAACCTATTTATTTTATAGAAACTGAATAAGAAAAGTTGCTGGCAATTGCATTTTTTCTCATTTTTAAGATTTTTTTTTTAAAGAGTTTTTGAATGTAAGAAATTTAAAATACTTTAGGGTTTATTTTTATAATTGAAAGACAGTTTTTGGATTTTTGGGCAACATTTGGCGTATTTTATTTATTTTTTTTTATCTTAAAATTTTAAACAAATTCGAAATGCACATTAAAAATGTCGAATTAAACATGATGAGCGATCAAAATTGACTTCCGAAAATATTTATTTTTCGTGTTATTTATCGCTTTTTAAAATTATTTTTAAGGAGCAGTGTCAATATCACAGCATTAAATTTAATTTTATTTTTTCCAAAGCACGTACCCCCCCCCCCTCTCGCATTTCAAATCGAAAATTCATCTATCCTTACCCCCTTTCTCATTTTCCTCTGCTCATCTATGAACAAAACGAAGAAATAGATCCTTAATTATAAAGGAAGAGGACAAAAGAGCAGGGGCCGTACTTGTCCGAAATTTCACGTCCTGGATATTCTAGTTTTTATAGAAAATATCCTCTTAAATTAGGAGAAATTTCAAGCGTTTAACCCAGATTTATTCTTCGATAAAAAAATACTGATACTTGTTCTAAAAAATTCCTTGAGGCGTAAGACTGCTGAAAGAGTCTTCTCATTTATGATTTTTTATATCCGAAACTTTGGTTCAAATTTCACCAATTAAAAGTAACAGAGATATATAAAATAAATCTTAGCTTTTTTAGATTGAAAATTCATATTCTATTCATATTGTATGTTCAAGGAAATTTATAACTAGAATAAATTCGTATGCACAAAAATTTTACTGCTCACAATATGTTTTGTAATCGAACAGAGCTTTTCCGTACACTGTAAAAAAAGGTCGATCTACTAAAAAATTTTTAGTGATCTTGTAATTACTTTTGTAATCTTACTCGGTTACAAGGAATCTGTAATAATTACTAGAGAAAAGCTAGCAACGAGTAGAGTTAATAGTTTTACATTTTTAATAGCTATTACTAAAACTCACTTCGTGTGGCTGTGATAGCTTAGTGGTCATAGCACAGAACTCCAGGCAGAAAGTACCCGGGTTCGATGCTGGACGCCACCAAATATGCACCGAATGTATGCAATGTAAGTACTCGTTAAATAAAGGGATTTTGAAAATCCTGTCGTAGCAGTTAACATGGGTAATTATCTCTGGACTTTCCTTCCCCTTTAGAAACATGTCAAAATAGAGCAGGTAGCAATGTTTGGTGCTGCTATCTATTGTGGCTTTGTCGAAAATCTTCCGCTTTTGAAGTTTGTCTTTTTACCCACTGGATGCAGCTCGAAGGAAGCTACTGCCCTTCGGACACACGTAATGGTTACTAAAAATAAATTTGGAGCTATTACTAAAATTTGCTTGGTCGTTCATGCTAAAAAGTTTTAAGTTAGTTATACAAAAATTCTTTTGTTCAGTTTACAAGAAAAATGTTTGTTTCACTTGCAAAATAAAGTTTGTAATGGTTACTAAAAAATTCTGTGGAATACAAATTTACTAAAAAATTTTTAGTAACCTCTTGAATTTTTTTTACAGTGTACAGAACGGAGTGTAAAATTGTAATTTAACCTCCTCAGTCCTGAAACCAATATTATGAGGGACCCCAAAATAATATATTAAAATTATTATGAAACATCTCCAAAGACATAGTAGTCAAAATATCGGTGGTTGTGATATGCAGGCATTTATTAAAAAGGTCGAGAAAATTTTTTAAGAAATTTTGGAAAGATTTAAATTAATTTAAAGGGCGTTGTTCTTTAGTGTCTCCTGCAGACGACATCAGGACTATGGAGGTTATTAAAAATTAGCATTCAATAATAACATTTTTCAGCCATTTTAGTTTTGAAACAATAATTTGTATGTGAAAATATCTTATTTTGAAATTGGATGAATGAAGATTAAATAAGAAATCCTAGCTTCTGTTTTTATCAATCAAAATTAATATGGCATGGTGTCTCTAAAATTGTTTTTAAAATTATTTACAGAATCTTAAAATAAAAAAATTACGCGCACAAACTATGCGATAATTTTTCTTCTCCTTTTTTTGCATAAAATTTCATAACAGCATCTGAAAATATTTTCCAAATTTCGATATCAATTTTAGACGTTTTTGCTTTCCTTTTCATTTTTTTTAAAAGAGAAAAGTTTATTTTGATTTACACATGATAATTTATTATATAGCTCATTCTATTCTCATAAAATTTTATCAGTAATAAGAAAAGTAAAAAAATAAAACAAAATAAAATAAATGGCCCAAAAAATAGTTGTTGCTATTACGTTATCCTTTATGCAAACGATAACTCTATTACGCTAGCAGCGTATCTGGAACAGCAGCAGTTGAATAAGGCTAAAATAGATTTAAGAAATCATAACATCAAAATAATTCTGGAGTCTGCAAACGAAAACATATCCAGCCGTTAAAAAAAAAAAAAAAATCAAAAACACATTTTTTTACATAAACAAGAATCCCCCCAAAAATTTAACTAAAAAAAACCGAAATTGCCAAAATACAAAACAAAACTTATGCTTAATATTTACAGTAAGTTACAGTTACAGCGCGCAGGTGTAGATACCATGAAATAATCAAACAAAATCTCTGAAGACATAGCAGTTGCATAGAAAAAAAAAAAATCCAAAGAAAATGTACACAACAATGCGAATTTTAGACACTACGTTTGTGATTTCAAAACAATGTCTAGTAAAGACTGTTTTGCTTCACGTCTATCAGGATTTGACAATCATCTAAGCAAAAAGAATTCGTGCATAAACCGCATATTTTCCAAGTAACCATTTTTATTAAAATTTTTTAATTTTTTTAATATTTTTCATTTACAAGTAAAGTGATTTATACAATATGTCTCAAAAGTATATGGGCAGACGATTTTTTGAAATAACAGCTCAAAAAATTAATCCATTATCACGATAATAAATAATAAGCATATGGGATCATAACACAAGTTTATAACAACAATGAAATATACAGAAATGCTTTGCAGAATTATTCTATATACAGTGTCTCACATAAGTGATGGGACACTTGTGCTTTACAAAAAGAAACTAATCAAATAAATTTAAAAAAACATGTACACATTTTTTTGTGGGTGTATTTCATACTTAAATTTAGTAAAGATTATTACATAACATACATTTTGTCAAAATATTAAAATATTAATTTAATAAAAATACAAAGGTTTAGAACGGAGCAAAAAATAGCTCACATAAGTGATGGGACACCATTATATATGCAACAAAAATCGTCTGAAATAAGCAATAAAAACATTTTTTGGGGTTTTATTTTTACTTAAAAGCAATTGGCAATAATTTATAAAATCGTCTAAAGTATTTCTCTCCAGTTTGTTTTGGAATTTTTGTGTTTTTAAGCTCTGTGTAGCCATGAATGCTAAACGAAAAGAAACTTCGCCTGAAATTCGAAAATTATTTATTAATTTGCATATTGAACGTGGAAAATCTATTAGAAAAACTGCTGAAACAGTTAACTTGAGTCGTTCAACAGTTTTCAATATCATTAAACGATATAAAAAGAATCATATGATTCAGGATAAAAGAAGACCTGGGCGACCATCAAAGCTATCCAATGGAATAAAGCGAATTATCGTTCGAAATATTAAAAAAATCCAAGAAATAGTGTTTCAAAAGTTGCTGCTGATTTACAAGCATTATATGGAATAATTGTTAATCCTGAGACTATTAGAAGGGTAATTCGATCTGCTGGATATCACGGTAGAGTAGCCAGGAAAAAATTCTTCGTAAGTGAAAAAAATAGAAAACCCAGACTAGCTTTCGCAAAATCCAACATAAATAAGAATTCTGATTACTGGAATAAAGTTATATTTGCTGATGAGAGTAAATTTAATATATTTGGTTCTGACGGTAGAATCTTGGTGTGGAGAAAACCCAGGGAAGAATTTCACAAACAGAACTTGCAAGGAAGGTCTCCATACGGGCATACTCAGAAAAATCTGAAAAAATTACAGAATGTTCTTCTCATATAGTTATATATGTTTGTAAAAAAAAATTCGGCGGAACCTCCTTATAACGTCCGTAAAAAAATAATAAACATTTCGTTTATTTGGCGATTTATCTCCGGTTGGCGAAAAAACGAAATTTTGAAAAATACGCTTTTACGCTTCGAATACTTTTTAAAGAAAAAACTTTCTATGTTCAATTTATTTAAATAAGTTTATTTTAAGTAATTTTAGTTTTGCATTTTTACTTTACTTTAAGTGTAATTTTGTTATACAGGGTGATTCAGCTCGTCGGTGACAAACTTTAAGGATCGATAGAGCACACCTAGACGAACATTTTCGAATAGGGAATGTAGGGTCCCTGACGCGATGGTAAGGCGCTAGGCGCTTTCGAAAATTTGGGTGCCGAAATTCGAAACGTCATAAAAACTAGGGAAATGGTTAGATTTTCTTGCTTGTTGCGTCGAAATGATTCTGTTTGTTTAGACTTTCTTCAGTACCAATTTGATAAGCGTATCTCTTAAAACATGGATAGGGGGCGCTGCAGACTTTGGAGAGCTAGACAACAACTTTAAGCCCGTTATTTTGATAATTTAACACATGCTCGCCAAAGTTTATACTCTAACTTAAAGTTTGAACCCAAAAGTAGAGCCCTGCAAAAAGCGTAAGAGCCGGAATAAAATGTCAAAGTACAGGGTGGTCGAAACTCGAAGGCTCCTAAGAGATAAACAAACAGATTTCTTGACTTATGGCATGCATTTTCATGATTCTGTTTGCTGGGGCTCTCTGAAACTCAGTTGAACGGTACAAAAAGAAACATCGATAGGGGGCGCTTTGGGCAAAAAACATAATTCGTTGACATTTCGGACGCTAACTGGAAACGGGGCGCTACGATCAGTTAGTAATAATGAAAACACATTTTCTACCTCTGCTCAACACTTGTGAATAAATTTAGACTAAAAACATCAATGATACTGGAAATTTATTTACAAAAAATAACACTACAGAAGATGCTCGAAATTTCGACCTTGGGCCATGATGCAGGCTTCGCACCTCCGTCGCATTGAGGAGTGTGTGTTTCCAACAATGCCAGGAGTATCTCTGATCTGCCCTGCAGCTGCCACAATGCGCGCCACAAGTTCTTCAGCACTGCTGACAGGTGTATGGTATACCTCGGCCTTCAGGTAACCCCAAAGGAAGAAATCCAAGCAGGTGAGGTCTGGTGATCGGGCAGGCCAGTGAACTGGACCCCCACGCCCGATCCACCGCTGGCCATACCTTGCGTTTAGATGGAGACGCACGTCGTTCGTGTAATGGGCCGGAGCTCCATCGTGCTGGAACCACATCTGGCGACGCGAACCTTCGGGTACGTGCGCCTCCTCCAGAAGCTGCGGCAGCACTTGATCCAGGAAAATCAGGTAATTTCCACCTGTCAGCCGTTCAGGTAACAAATAAGGGCCAATGAGGCAATCCCCCAGAATGCCGGCCCACACATTTACTGAGAAACTCTCCTGGGCTGCTCGGCTTCTGGTTTCATGTGGATTTTCATCACACCACACATGACTGTTGTGGGCGTTCCACATTCCCTCACGGCTGAAGGTGGACTCGTCCGTAAACAAAATGCTGTTTACAAAACGGGGATCCCTGGATCTCATCGCCAAGTACCATCTTGAGAATTCCACTCGAGGGCCAAAATCCTGCTCTCTGAGCAACTGCACCCGCTGGATGTGGTAGGGGTGCAGATTCCGGGAACGTAAGATGCGCCACGCAGTTGCTTGCGAAATGCCAACATGTCTGGCGATATCTCTCGTGCTAAGACCTGGGTTGTCCTCAACCAGGTTAAGCACAGCCTCTTCGTTGTCGGGGGTGCTCACTGATCGCTCCCGTTCAGGCCTGCCTCCGTCGAAAGATCCCGTTGTGGACAACCTCTGGTGTACTCGAGCGAAGAAGGCATGGCAGGGGATTTGCCTGTTGGGGTAACGCTTGGCGTACAACCGCTGAGCGGCTCGTCCATTACAACCAGCAGCGCCATACGCCAAATGCATGTCAGCCAATTCAGAGTTTGTGTACCGTTCCATCCTACTACCGATCTGCAGACAAGTAACCCGAAGCTTAAGTAGGTACCGCACGTTCAAAAGACATGTCTGCGCATACAACTACGTCATCTCGCGTTGTCGTCTACGCATTACGTATCTTTTGCATATCGATATGGTACGATATCTTTTGCATAAATCAGCAAAAAGCACCTTATGTAAATTTTATTGCGCGCATTGTGCATGATTGAAACCAGCTATGTTTGTAAAAAAAAACAAACAAACTGCAGTTTTAATAGCTTCTTATGATAAGTAAATTACTCTCTTGTTTTGTTTCTAACTGATCGTAGCGCCCCGTTTCCAGTTAGCGTCCGAAATGTCAACGAATTATGTTTTTTGCCCAAAGCGCCCCCTATCGATGTTTCTTTTTGTACCGTTCAACTGAGTTTCAGAGAGCCCCAGCAAACAGAATCATGAAAATGCATGCCATAAGTCAAGAAATCTGTTTGTTTATCTCTTAGGAGCCTTCGAGTTTCGACCACCCTGTACTTTGACATTTTATTCCGGCTCTTACGCTTTTTCCAGGGCTCTACTTTTGGGTTCAAACTTTAAGTTAGAGTATAAACTTTGGCGAGCATGTGTTAAATTATCAAAATAACGGGCTTAAAGTTGTTGTCTAGCTCTCCAAAGTCTGCAGCGCCCCCTATCCATGTTTTAAGAGATACGCTTATCAAATTGGTACTGAAGAAAGTCTAAACAAACAGAATCATTTCGACGCAACAAGCAAAAAAATCTAACCATTTCCCTAGTTTTTATGACGTTTCGAATTTCGGCACCCAAATTTTCGAAAGCGCCTAGCGCCTTACCATCGCGTCAGGGACCCTACATTCCCTATTCAAAAATGTTCGTCTAGGTGTGCTCTATCGATCCTTAAAGTTTGTCACCGACGAGCTGAATCACCCTGTATACGTTTATATGTACTTATAACAAAATGAAATTAATATATTTTATCATTTTTAAAACACAATTTAAATTGATTAAAATTGTTCCAAATTGAAAAATACACTGTTAAAATCTGCTGCATTTTGTTGCAACGCATTCCCTTGCTTGTATAGAAAACGGTTACTTGGCCGTGAAATGGAGCTTTCTCATTGGTTGAAACAGAGATATTATATACAAGCGGTGGAGTGCGTTGCAACAAAATGCAGCAGATTTTTAACAGTGTATGACACGGTCAATTCGCCGTGCTATGGAGCATTCTCATTGGTCAGAAGAGAGATATTATATAAAAGTAGTGGAGTGACGTTGCAGTAAATGCTGCAGATTTTTAACAGTGAAGTCAATTAAAATCAATTTTCAGATTCGTTAAAATCGTCTGCTTTAGGCGAGGAAATGCACTGCTTGCCAAATCCCGCGTCGCTTTCAGCTTTTCACGCCAATTATTCAAAACTATTTTATTTTTTTACATATCTAATAATGTAATTCCGCCGCTAATTTTCACTGATCCTTTATTACCTACATGAGTAGTTTAATTCGTATTTTTTTCAAAAAATTCTGAGTATGCCCCCAATGGAGACCTTCCTTGTTGGTACCAACAGTAAACATGATGGAGGAGGAGTTATGGTATGGGGGTGTATGTCGTCCGCTGGAGTTGGTAATCTTGTTTTTATCGACAGTATAATGGATCAGTACAAGTATATTGATATTTTAAAGCAAAATTTGAAATCTTCAGCACGAAAATTGAACCTTCATAACGATTTTAAATTCTACCAGGACAATGACCTCAAGCATACTGCTCTGAACGTTAGACTCTGGCTGCTATATAACTGTCCTGAAATAATAAAAACACCACCACAATCTCCAGACTTAAATCCCTTAGAGAATATTGGGCAAGAATTGGAATCAAGAATTCGCAAACACACCATTTCTTCAAAACAACAACTAAAATCGGTGCTTCAAGAAGAATGGGGTAAAATCACTCCAGAAATCACAAAAAAATTAGACGAATCCATCCCAAAAAGATTAAATCATGTTTTAAAAGTGAAAGGAAATCCAACAAAATATTAAAACCTTTTAAAAAGTAAAATTTTTGGATAAATATTTGATGAAAAAGTAAGTGTCCCATCACTTATGTGAGCCATTTTTTGCTCCGTTCTGAACAATTGTATTTTTACTAAATTAATATTTTAATATTTTGACAAAATGTATGTTATGTAATAATTGTTACTAACTTTAAATATGAAACACACCCAAAAAATTTTTGCACATGTTTGTTTATTTATTTTATTGCAGTTTCTTTTTATAAAGCACAAGTGTCCCATCACTTTTGTGAGACACTGTATCTATATATATAGGATGTCCTAAAAATATACGGAAATTTAGAGTATTTTGCATTTAAATACAAATTTTGGATCCATTCATTTGAATTATCTTAAAAAACTTATCAAGTATGCTTCAAAGTAGTGTTTTAAGAATGTATGGCTCTGAAAAGAACCAATCCTGCTTTACTTGTTGCTTTAATTCCTGAAAAATAGAAAATTGACGACCATGAGCATACACATCTTGTGCAAGCCCTTTCCAAAGGTTTCCAATTAAATTTAGGTCTGGGCTGATGACTGGCCAGTCTATAATAGTCACTTGATTCTGTGTAAACCAAGGTGTTTTTGAGTGGCATGTGTGAATCGATGTATTGTCCTCTTGGCTTTTCAGTTTTCTCTTTATGAAAGGTTTCCATATGGAAATAGATTACTTTAAAACGGACATTTTAATAATTCTCAAAACACTGTCAACCATTAAGAAAAGCAACTTCTTTTGTTGCATTGAAACAATTCGCGTCCCACACCATGAAAGAATCCCCTCCTTTTTGTCGACTAAAGAACTCGCGAGATTCTCGCCGCAGATATTGCCAACAGTTTGCACAGCCATTAGGGCCATCAAAATTGATTTTGCTTTCTCGACGAAGAAACATTTAACAATTAATCTTCCCAAAGCATGTGTTTTTTAGTTCAAGGAATGCGTGCCTTTTTATGGTGCACTTTCAACACAGGCGTCGGACACATTCTACGATATTTATGAATTTTGCTTGTGTGTGTGTTACGGTGAACAGTAGATAAGAAACGCCAAAGTCTTCGAAATTTCACGAGGAGACTTCTTTTGGGTTGAAATTGGTCGCAAAATCTTCCTGTCTTGTCGTAGAGTTGTTTTCTTGGTCGACTTGAACGATAATTTGCAATCGCATTGTTACGTTTGGTAAAATTTCATAAATTCTGAATCTGCTACTCTTTATTTATTTAGCAATGACAGAAATTTATATTTTTTTGAGAGTTTAAATGCCAAATTTTAGCTATATCAACAACAGAGAAATTAACATTGCGTAGCATTTTCCCAGTCTTGGACAATTAAAGAACGGGCAGTGATTTTGTATTTCGAAGTGTTCACATGTACAGAATACAGAAAATGAATATTTTTTTGATACGTTGATAACAAAAGCAGTTCGCTTCATTGTCCATATATTTTTTGGGGTAGCTTATTTTAAGTTTTATTTATTTTTTAATTTTGTAAAACCTATACTGTATTTTGTTATTGTAATAAACATAGATCATGATTCCATATGCTTATTATTTTTTTCATGATTATGGCTTCATTTTTTGAGCTGCTTATTCTAAAACCGCTTGTCTACATACTTTTGGGACGCACTGTACAAGAATAGCTTCTTTTTTTTATAATTTCCTTTACAAGTTGAAGAAATTTAAAAGTAGTCATTTAACCTTTTTAAATTTGATTATGATCGATCAATAGTTAATTAATGTACAACAATACGAGATGTCATACAAATAAACTTTCGGGGAACATCCTTGAAAAAGAGTCAAGACAGCAGCGTCCAGAATGGCAGCATGTTCTCATGAATTATGATGCATTCCAGCTAGCATTGATTGCCGGATTTGGGAGATTATTCATGTACTGGTTATATACTTTACGAATTTCTTTCACTAATAATAAATCTATGGGCGGGTGATGCATTTGTCTATTTAAAATATCTCTTCGGGAAATCAATATTTTAAACTTATGTTTTCTATGTACTCTCCTTAACCTCTTCAGACCTGAGCATAAAATAACTCTAAAAATATATATTTATTGCTTTTGTATAATCGAAATGACAACATAGATGACAGAAAGAGTCATTTTTATGAAATCAATACCTTAGGGGATTGGTAATTTAGATTTACAAATGTGGATATAGAAGTACTAATCCCCTTAAAACATTAGTTTAACTATCAGTAATATAAATATATGCAATAACAAAATTAAGGTCTTTAAACAAGTAAATGATCAGCAAATCCTCAAAATTTTGTATTGTAAAGCATTTAATTTAAATAATCATGAATATTTCTTACTTTGTTGGCTACAATGTCTTAAAGGTATTTTCGAAGTTCGGATGAAAATAATATTTGTTTTATGAGGTAATAAACTGTCATCATTGCTGACATTTATTGGTTTTGTTTTAAAGCAAAAAAAATTCAGCTGTATAGAAGTACAGTAAAAATGCAAAAAATTCAAACAGTTTAGTTTTAATGAAGAAAAGAATGGCGGTACACATTTGTGTACCTTAGGTCTGAAGAGGTTAAAGGATGTCTCTTTTCTCTTTAGTTATCGAAATGTTTCTAAAATACATACTTGACTTTATGTAAAGTGTTAAAATGTGTCTCACAATTCCTTAGCCTTTAACGCATAAAATATTAAATTTATTTATATTTTAGAAATATTTTGAGAACTAAGAATAAAATAAATGCGTTTTAAGAAGAGTGAAGCATACTAATTTCCCGAGGAGATATTTTAAACTTACGAATCAATCTACACTCATAGACTTAGAATAAGATTGAGGAATTCGGAAGTTGGGTGACTAGCAGTCTTAAAGAGTTTATTCTGAAATCTTAAGCTCAATATCATTGCATCTATGTGAAACGTGTGTGCAATAATCTGAGCTATATGAGGAGATCGTACACCGTATTAAAATAATTCAGCACTGTCAAACGAAATTTTAGTTTGTCATTTAAGTACAAAAATTAGTACGTTACAGCTTACCTTTATGTTTTAGGTATTTCAATGCTTTAAAATTAATTCTCTAATGACTGTGGCAATGTATTTTACAATTAAATATTATAATTATACATTATAATTAAAGATAATAGTTCATTGAAAAAAGATTTATCAAAGCCTTATGCAGATTAAAAATTAAATGTTAATCTACCAGGGATATGCAAAATAATGTGTTACTGATAACAGAAGCATATAAAAACACACATATCTTTACATAATCTTTTTTTGAAACTACAAGGGATATGCAAAATAATGTGTTAGTGATAACAGAAACATATAAAAGCACACATATCTTTACATAATCTTTTTTTTTTTAATAGTTTTAAAAATCTAGCAAGATTCACGCAAATTTGAAAATGAATAATGTAAAAACATTAATGATCCACACAGTAATAAAAACGAAATTTTTCTTTAAATTAAGTAAGTAATTATGCAAACTTTTTTCCAAGAGTATTTTTTTCAAAAACAATTTTTGTTAAAAGAAACTATAAATTAATTGCGTGTTAAATTAAAAACTGACATTTACTTTAATAGTATATCCTTTTTTAGGCGCTTAAAGAAAACTTCATGAGTTAAAAGAAGTAATTACACGCGATATCTTTTAATTGTGTGCAACGTCCCATACTATGGGATATTGCATGTTTCGAAGTGATGAAATTTTTTATATCAAGGATATTTAAACAAGGTTAAAGAGTTGTGTTTCAAAAGTAATCATTTTATTATCTTGATAAGTTATCATTATGCTATATGTAGCGTGAATTAAATGACTTGTGATTTTATCAAATAAAATGTTTGAGAAGAAGGAAAAAAAATACGCCAATTTTTCTTTTGAAGAAGTGGTGCGAGATAAAATTAAAAAATAATCATCTGTGACAGTACTCTAGTAGCCGTGCTTTTTTTTTTAAACAAATACACTGTGTCTTTATGAGTGATATCTCACTCATACCGAATCGTGCAAAACAACTTTTCTGATGTATTTTCAGATGCACGAGTATCGAATAAAAGCATTACCAAACGATCTGTCGTCATTTTTTGCGTGCATGACGATAAACCCGCCGAGACAGCAAAGAAAATCGAGATTATCTAAAAAAGTGACTAATCTTCGTGCTCAGGGACATTTACAACTTTTGTTCCTGTTCGATTTATGCAAACAAAAAAATTATCATGATTTGTATGATTTCTTTTATCATGGTTACATTAAAAAAAAAGAACTAACTGTATATGAATTTCACTTTGTTTACAAATGAAAATAATTTCATAATCGTGTAAGAAAGCAATAGGTTTGAATTTAAAAACAAACTAAAACACATTAGAGCATTTCAGTTGTTTCTTAAATAACAGTAGCACTGGAGGTCGTTTAAATCTAATTTAAGATGATTGCGGAGGTGAAAGTTCTGAATCAGTTCAACTCATCACGGCGTTGTAACAAGGAATTCAACTTATCTACTGAGTAGATCAAAAGTAGTGCGAAAAAAAAGCTTAAAAATATTACATTTTTTTTAAATTAAAGAGAAAATAAATTCAATTCAAATAATTTAATGTTAAAAAAAAACAAGAAAATTTTCTTAACGTTCGGCTTGTATATGAATTTGGGCAGACGACGCCTTTTGTCCGAAAGCTAGCTTCCGGATTAGTCGTGATTGTCTTACAGTTAAGGATTTTGGTCTTTCTGAATGTTTCTTACGTTCGTAATCTTCGGTATTTCTGTATAACCAATTGATCCATGAATAACCTATTTTCCATGAATAATCTATATTTTCCATGAATAACCTATATTGAGAAGCGTTGCAGTTATTTTTCAAAATCGAAGAATTTTAAAAAGATGTCAAAGTGAAAGCATTACTTTTTTTTTTTTTTATTATTAAAGATAAACTAAATGCAATTCAAAAAATTCAATGTTAAAAAAAAACAAGAACATGAAAGATAAACTAATTATGAATTACTAAACAGACTTGACTACACTATAAAGAGAAATTAACTTAAAATATGCCTATAATATTTAATTGAAAACCAGACATATAAAAAAATAAGCGTTTCTCTGTGTAACGCAACAGCCTCATCAGTACAAATATCAGCAATAACAGAATATCGAATAAGCCCTGGACACAGTCAAAGTCAAAGTTTCAAAAACATATATTATTCCTCCGGAATCAAACCGGATTCATTGAGCATGCAAGGGTATAGCTTAGTGAACCAATTTTCCATGAATAACCTATAACGAGAAGCGTTGCAGTTATTTTTCAAAATAGACGAATTTTTAAAAGATGTCAAAATAAAATTTACGTATGCATTTTTGTGGCAAAAAAGGGACTTTTAATTTTTAACATATATTTCAAAAGAGGTTGTCAAAATCGGAAATTTAAATCGAATTTTCATTAAGATGATTCTGATAAAACCAGCTTTTACAGAAAAATGAAATTAAAAACTCTTCAAAAGCAGTCAAATAAAGTTATTAAACTAGGTTTATCTCTAATCATATTTTACTTTTTGTTAGTGAAATTAGCATTTAACTTCGAAATCTGCCTGCACCTGTAGACCGAGCAGACAGGTTTTTTTTTTTTTTAAATTCCACAAATAGGTATTACAGGATTGTTTTGTTATAGACAAAGTGTTATTTATGTCGTTATACAGCAAGCTTCTATATTACACTATAGACATTTTTCCAGTGTAGAAAATAAACAGTAATAAAACAAGAAAAAAGGCACACCATACAACAAGTTCTCCATAAACTCATTCTCAAGTAATTTATTAAATGTTTTATTGACTTAATAAAGAAATATGAAAAAATCAAAGTATGAAAAATTCCTCATTTGTGAAATATCATTTAATTGGTGGTGAATATATTGTCAATTGTTTAATAGTTTAGGCCATAGATTAATAGATATAATTTTATAATTTGTTAGCTAGGTAACGATGTCGTTGAATGTCATTTTTGGAATGAATATTAGGGTCAACATGGAACAAATAAAATAAGTACTTGCTTGTGGATGTTTTTTGCTTCACGTGTCGACGATGATCATTTGGAATTAATTTTTTACTGTGATAACTGTAACGAATTAGATAAAAATAAAAATATCTTTCATTCATTCATGCATGTTGTTAAGGCACTAAAAGTTAACAGAATAAAAATAACATTCTTGATCTATGTGTTCACGTAAAATGAAGGCGATGCCATCCATTCAGTAGAAGAGACACAAATAATAATAATAAAATGTGGCCAAATATACATCCCTTAATAGTATGCGACATAGGTTACAACGCTAAAACGACAGGCCATCTTTTTTCAATAAATGAGCAAGTTCATTCTGCTATTTTAGATTTAAAACGACTGACTGGCTAAGTGGTGGGTGTTTAGAAATTGTTCGAAATGTAATGAAGCTAACGTTCTTCAGCTTTCCAATCAAAATTTTAGGATTTAATAAATCAAAACCCTTTTCATTCAGCTTAAAATATTCTTATGGTGTGGTTCTTCTTATATATTCTTATTCTTATGGACCATGGTGAAATTTTCTAAGTTTGCAATTAAAGCTAGAGGTAAAAGAGACATTTTACCTTAACGTAATCGTTTTCGAAGCCCTTTTTTTTGAATGGACGGAAGAAACAAGATTGCTTGTCTTTAATTGCTTCCAAACAAATTTCTTAACGCTAATGCCTCTTTTTTCTACATTATAATATTCACAATGTACATAAAAAACTGTGTAGCATCTATACAGAACTTTTTAAAATAAAGTTGCAGTTAGACAAAATCCTATAAAATACCGCATTTTTTTCTTTTAAGAATAACAAATTTGAAAAAGAAAATATAAAACCAATTATCGAACTTTTTACTTAAAATTAAGTATTTTTAAAATTTTTTTGATAATTATCGGCTATATTTTTGACCTGAATAATTATTTTTATTTTTCATACATTTGAAGAAGTTACAAAACAAACACAATAATCAGTTTATGTTTTCGGAGAAAACAGCTCTGAAAGAAGAAAAACATACTTGTTTTTGAGTTATTGCTAAACAACAATTAATAATTATTTATTTTTTATTCTCCAAAATAGGATTCCTTCTTCTAATGATTTAGTTTATAAATATATAGAAATATTTTGAGCCAGTAAATAGTTATTACTACTAAAGCATTAAAAATAACTTACCTATTTTTTGTTTTTCAATTGTTAAAGAAAATATTGTGATTACATAATTATGTCTATGGGATTTATTAATTTAATCATTATTAATTATAAATTAATTATTAATTGCATAATAATAAATTAATTATTAATTGTGTAATAATAAATTAATTATTAATTGCGTACTAAACTGCGTTTTGTAGTACAATTTTCTTACGCTGTAATGCAATTATAAGATTATAGTTAGTTGAAAAATAATTAAAATTAATATTTTTGAAAATGATTGATAATTTATTAATGTTAAAACCTTGTGATTTTAAAAAAGTCCAAATTTTTGCCCACAATAAAACAAAATCCTACAAAAAATGTGACTAATAATGCTGCAATCAAACAAAGATCTTTGTTAGAGAGAATTGAACTCAAAACTGCTTTTTTTATATTTCTCCATTGTCATTTATTAAATTTACACTTACGTTAATGTTAATGGAAGTTTATGTAAATTAGATAAAATTAATTTTAAGAATTTCCATTCAAACTGTAATAAGGGCTTTCTAAGAATTATGCTTGGAAAAAAACACCGTAGTAAATTATCATTTTGTATCTTCATGTATATTGAATTTTAAGGAAGTTGACTATGCATCTAGTACAAGTTTTCCCATTGAATAGGTTCTTCGTTTTGTGCGGTAGTATATAGGAATTTATCAACAACGTCCCTTAGACAGTTGAAAGCCGTGACACGCTTTGTTGTGATGTCACGAAACGTCATATAAAATAATCCCCCCCCCCAAAAAAAAATAACGACTTGCATGTTTTGATTTTGTTGTCTCGTGAAATTATTAAACAATTCGCGACGGAGTTTTTTACGAAATTTTTAATATTTTGTCACCGGTTTTCAAAAATAGAAATTTGTGCCTTATTAAATCGAGAAAATGCTTCGATTAAATTAGGCAAATTTTACAGTAAAATTTTACTGGTGGGTATAAGCAAAGATTGGTAAGCCTTTTTGTGGCACGTATGAGTGTCGCTCGTCCCCAAGGGGTTAACCTTTAATAGATGTTTCAGAAATTGTAACATAACTAGTGTGAAGCGGTCTGTGAGACCGCAGGATCTACAGAGGAATAAAAGGCATGATTAACGCATAGGATGGTTGTTTTATGTACTAAACTTTTTGTTCAGGGCTGTTATAATTAACACTTACCTATTTAAAAGTCTCTGGTGATAGTATTAAAGTTCCAAACGGAACAAAATTCTGGTAGTGTTTGTAACTAAACCAAACTTCACAAATCAAACTATAAAAATAGAAAAAACAGTGGTCTGTGAGACCGGGAACATCAATTAAAGGTTAATTATTTTTAAGAAAAGAAAATCGAACAACATTTTTTATTGTTGCATTTTGATTGTTTTGGCAAAATTGAAACATGCAAGTTGTCCGATATCTTTTCCTTTGCATTTTCTTCTAAGTGTGAACACAATAAAGTCTTGCTTTTTTCCTTATCCCCCCCCCCCCAAAAAAAAAGAAAATTGAACGACTTGCATGTTTTGATTTTGTTGTCTCGTGAAATTATTAAACAATTCGCGACGGAGTTTTTTTTATGAAATTTTTAATATTTTGTCACCGGTTTTCAAAAATAGAAATTTGTGCCTTATTAAATCGAGAAAATGCTTCGATTAAATTAGGCAAATTTTACAGTAAAATTTTACTGGTGGGTATAAGCAAGGATTGTTAAGCCTTTTTGTGGCACGTATGAGTGTCGCTCGTCCCCAAGGGGTTAACCTTTAACAGATGTTTCAGAAATTGTAACATAACTAGTGTGAAGCGGTCTGTGAGACCGCAGGATCTACAGAGGAATAAAAGGCATGATTAACGCATAGGATGGTTGTTTTATCTACTAAACGTTTTGTTCAGGGCTGTTATAATTAACATTTACCTATTTAAAAGTCTCTGGTGATAGTACTAAAGTTCCAAACGGAACAAAATTCCGGTAGTGTTTGAAACTAAACCGAACTTCACAAATTAAACTATAAAAATTGAAAAAACAATGGTCTGTGAGACCGGGAACATCAATTAAAGGTTAATTATTTTTAAGAAAAGAAAATCGAACAACATTTTTTATTGTTGCATTTTAATTGTTTTGGCAAAATTGAAACATGCAAGTTGTCCGATATCTTTTCCTTTGTATTTTCTTCTAAGTGTGAACACAATAAAGTCTTGCTTTTTTTCCTTATCTAGGGGGTGTTGGAATTTAGATGCACTAATCAAAAGGAGCCTACAGATGGGCATTCTGTTTTGTGCTAGCTAAGATAAATACAACAAAATAATAAAATGTATACAATGCAAATTATACGCAAGCTTTTTTTTAAATAAAAGTTTCTAACTCTGCTACATATTTGTACACAACTTTCTTAGATCTTTATCTTCAATTTGGAGAGAAAACTTTTACATGAATAACAAACAGTTTGATTTCGATATTTTTGAGCTTAGCCTGTCAAAAATATTAGTTTTGGTGACAAAAGAAATATGTATCTATTTGTAATTTTAGAACTTACTTATTTTTTTTATAATTTTTACACAAAAAAGTAATTTTTTTAATAAATTTGTATAAAAAATTACATATTTTATAAGGTTGTCGAATAGTGGTTGACGAAAACAAATATTTTAAGGATTGAATTAACAGGTGTTAAATTACTAATATCAAATATAGCGGGATGCAATGAAATTGAAAATATAACGTACATTTTCTGGGTCAAATGATGTTACTTTCGACTGATGTTGGGTAATTAAACACAAATTCTTTATAAAGATTATGATCCTTTAAAAAAAGAAAAACAGTTGAAAAGATTCACTTATGTTAGTATTTATAAATGCAATAAAAAGAAGATAAATTATATTGAAATCTAAAATACATTAATAAAAAATATTATATGTGAAACTTTTGTGCATGTGCATTAGATGTTTTCGTTCATTTTGAAAATCACAGAGAAAAAATACACACCATCTTTCCTATTAAAACAACTCCTGCACAAATACTGCGTAATTTTTATTTTATTTCAAGTCGATATTTCAAAAAATATTGAAACTTGTAGTTTTGGATAAAATTTGATTTTGTAAATCAATTCAAATTTAAACTTGCTCATTACTGGAATACTAGAGTTATAATCGATTATAAAATGTTGTTACAATCGATTATAAAATACAATCCAAAACATACTATCCTAATATATTCTTTTGTATAAGTAGAAATATTTTATCTTATGCTAAAACATGCTGCTTATTATTCAAATCTGAAAATAATGAGAACAGTTCCCGAAAATAGAATGTTAAGTAGTAAGAATACTATTGGAATTAATTTTTTACGATATTTCTTTTTTTAATTTGCAGAAGATAAATTTGGATATTCTCGAGCAAAACTCAAAAATGTAAATAAAGAGCAAATAAAAACAAAACCTAAAAATTCCAGTAAAACGCACAAATAATAACCATGGTACATTTTCGTCAAGAAAATTTTTTTATTCGGTGTTACATTTATAAAACTACTAAAATTAAACACAGACGGGCATGCAAATACTAAAATGCATAAAAGTATTTAGTCATCATTGATACAGAGAATTTTATAAACATATGGAAATTAGGCATAGTTAAGAGATATTTAAAGCTAAGGTGATTGTGTACAGACATACAGATGAGGATAAAATAATGCGAACACTTGTGAAATAATGGAAAATCTTTATTAATAGGGGGTTGGACCACCCTTTGAATGAAATACAGATTTAATGCTCTGTTTGATAGATGCATAACGGTCATAGACAATATTTAAAGGTACATTAAACAATTCCTCCTGCAGAACGGTCTCTAATTCTGAAAGGCTGGGTGCAGGAGGAAGTGGCAACAGAAGTATTCCATTTTTGGACATTAAACATGGACCAATCAGAAAACGAATAAAATGAAAAACAGAAGTATTCCATTTTTGGACGTTAAATATGGTCCAATCAGAAAACGAATAAAACAAAAAGTTGCGGAATTCAACCAATAAAAAGATACAGATATGTTTCAGATATCCCAGTTCTCTACCGAGGATAACAACTATTTTTCCAAACAGTTAAAAAAAACTCTTTTTCCGGACTTAAATTTCGCGAGTCCCAAAATTAAGACTAAAAAATCTGAGTTCCTTCATAAATTTCAAATTAAGGCTATTTATAAACGTAAAATTAAGTAAAATCTCAAATATAAAAGGAATTACTTTTTGACGGATTTTTTTATTCATTTTTCTTCGGAAACGCAAGATATTGTCAAGTGTTCTCATTCAAGAACTCTGTAATCGAAATGCATCAAACGACGAATACTTGACAATCATTGGCTAAAGGCCAATCATTCTCTAACGATACGATGGGAGTGTTAACACCATAATTTCTAGATATTACCCATAAGATTTAGCAAAGATGCAATTTCGCCTGATAAAACAGGATTTACATCGCACTTATCCTTTGTACTAAGAATGCTTTGAAATGCTTTAAAGTGCATTATCCAACCGACCATATTATAGACAGAAGCTTTGCAACAGAAATGTATTATCGAAAATTATCAAATGCTTTGAGCTGGCATTATTTCGTATTTACTGTGATGGAATTTCTTTTTTTATATACTGAATAAGAATTGTACTTTTTCATTACATTTCTGTACACATTTTATGCATTTCTATCTCTTTATTTGTTAAAATGCGATACGTTGAAAAACAACAAAGAGCTTATATACAAGGAAAAAAAATTGTAATTTCTCTGGTGTAAAATTACACATATCAGTATGCCCAATTAAATATTATCTGTACACTGTGCAAAAAATATGTATATCTAGAAAACTAGTTTTTGTAAAGTTCGCATTTCTGTAGCTTTATAAAATAATCTAGTAAAATTACAGAAATCTTACTGAAACTATATTTGTAACGCGGATTGCATTTACATAAAAAGTTCAAATAATTTCAGTTTCTTAAAAAAATATTAGTAATGAATTTTTAGCTTATAGGCTATCAAAGCCTGAGAGCTTATGTACCCTCCCGTTCTGTATATACAGGGTGTTTCAAAAATGACCGGTATATTTCAAAAATCAATAAAAAATAAACGGGCAGCGATAGAAGTACACCGTTTGTTATAATATTCATGGGAGAACAGTAAATTTTGAGGCAGTCAAACTTTCGAAATTAATTACAATTTTCAACAACAGATAGCGCTGTAGGCGATTTGAAGGATATAGAAGAAAACGCAGTCTGTGAGCTGGCCATTCTGTAAGTCGTCTTTCTGCTGTAAGCGTGTGCTGTTCACAGATTGC
Organism: Maratus speculifer; assembly: GCA_964019185.1. NCBI lineage: Eukaryota > Metazoa > Arthropoda > Arachnida > Araneae > Salticidae > Maratus > Maratus speculifer. The sequence continues at coordinate 136,607,917 of OZ025291.1, forward strand.
AAATTTGTTGTGAAAATATGGTTTATTCCTTAGAACAGAGGATTTTTGATTTGAAAGACCAGGTGTACCGTCACAATCCAGAAACAATTGAGCAACTGAAGCAATACTATCTTCTGCATGTGAAGCCATCCCGCCTGACACGTTTATAAATGTTTCTGATAATTTCGTTCAGAAACTACGCCATATTATTGCTGCGTATGGTGGATATGTGGAAAATATCGTACTTAAAATTTTTCAAGACTTCAGCGCCATCTGTTGTTGTAAATTGTAATTAATTTTGAAAGCTTGTCTGCCTGAAAATTTACTGTTGTCCCAAGCATATTGCAACAAACGGTATATTTCTATCGCTGCCCCTTTAATTTTTATTGATTTTTCAAATATACCGGTCATTTTTGAAACACCCTGTATGTATGTACGTGCGTGCGTACGTACGTAACGCGATAACTCATGATAAAAGTATTCGATTCCCTCTAAATTTTGTATATAGGTATATTCTGATAAGTTTTATTCCTTGATTAGTTTTGAGAGTTCATTCGATAAGTATAAGAGGGATAACGGGTTAATGCCCATCCCCTTAATTTATATAAGTGGGTTTTTCATGCAGAATTATCAGTTTTCTTTAAAAATGTAGATATAGGATCATTCTGATGAGGCGCCTCCGTGATTAGCATTAAGTGATCATAGGATAAGTATAAAGAGGGGGAACAGGGGGCTGATGCCTCTCCTCTTAATTTGGATAAATGGGTTTTTCATGCAGAATTATCAGTTTTTATTTAAAATTTAGATATGGGATCATTCTGATGAGGCGAATCCATGATTACTTTTAGGTGTTCATTGGATGAGTATAAAAAGGGGGGAACTGGGGGCTAGTGCTCCTCGCGGTAATTTATGTAAATGGGTTTTTCATACATAATTACCAGTTTTCGTTTAAAATTTAGATATAGGATCATTCTGACGAGGCGAATCTGTGATTAGTTTTAGATTTTCATTGGATAAGTATAAAGAGGGGGGGACGGAGGCTAATGCCCCTCCCCTTAATTTATAAAAATGATTTTTTCATGCAGATTTATCAAATTTCATTCAAATATTGGACATAGGATCATTCTGATAAGGGCACCTCCATGGTAAGTTTTGCAAGTTCATTGGTTAAGTCTAAGAGGGGAGAAATGGTAAGTAATCCTCCCTTAATTTAGGTTAATAGGTTTTGCACGCAGAATTTACCGTTTTGCTTCAAATTTCGGATATAGATTCATTCTGATAAGGCTCTTTCCTACTTTGTTTTGGGAATGCATTGGATAAGTATAAATGGGAGATTGGTGGGATTACCCCTCTTAATTTAGATAACTGTTTTTCCTTGCAGAATTAACCGATTTGCTTCAATTTTTGGATGCAGGTTCATAGTGATAAGATGCTTCCTTAATTAGCTGTAGAGTTCTTTTGTTAAGTATAAAGGGGAACTGGCGGTTACCACCTTTAAATTTGATGAATGTGTTTTTATGCAGAATTATTCGATTTGCTTTAAATTTTGGACGTAAGTTCTTTTTGATACGGCGAATCTCTGAATACGTTTGGAAGTTTAATGGTTAAGTATAAAGGAGGGGGATAACTCCTCTTAAATTTTATAAATAAATTTTTATTTAGAATTATACGATTTGCTGTGAATTTTGGATATAGATTTTTTACATGATAAAACATATCCCTGATTAGTTTAAGGGATTTAATGATTAAGTTCTCCCCCCCATAGGGGTAATGTGGGGAGCTATTTCCCCCCTTAATTTATTTTTCAAACGGCTTTACCCTTTTAAAATATAAAGCTGTAATATACAATTAGTATGCGTAGCCTGTGAGCTCAATGCCATCAGTTTAACTGGATAATATTTTTTTTTTGATTTATAGTGCAAACGTGCATCTGACATAAGTTTATGTTGTTGCCGTTACATAAAAAGTTCTTAAAATCCCGATTTCTTAGAAAATTTTTAGTAACTTCGAAATTTTTTTACAGTGTATGCGAAAGAAGGATTGCCAAACTTTGACAATTATCAGATAATTAAGTTGATAGCTATATCTCAGATATGTATAGAAAATTAAGCTAAAAGGAACAAATTGATACAACAAGACAGTCGGGGCACGTCCTGAATTCTAGCTAAAAAAAATTAAGTTGTCCTATAGTTCTAAAATAACTCCCCCAGTCAATATATCTTTTCTCGAATATCAATATTTAGAACAACATGATTGTATTACTAAAATTGTTTTTAAAACTAAAATTCATTCATGGAATGGTATAATTATATTTGAATTTTATGCAAAACATCATAAAACAATCAAAAAGATTGGGGAAAGGTAAATAAAAAGAATATTGCCCAGTTAACCTGATGGCATTGAGTTCACAGGCTACGCATACTAATTGTACATTACAGCCTTATATTTTCAAGGATTAATTCCGTTCGAAAAAAAATATTAATGAGGGGGGATCAGCTCCCCCCTTTCCCCTTTTTATACTTAATCATTCAACCCTCTAAACTGATCAGGGACATGCTTTATCATATAAAAAATCCATATCCAAAATTTAGAGCAAATCGGAAAATTCTTAATGAAAACCCATTTATATAATTTAAGAAGAGTTATCCTTCTCTTTTATATACTTAACCATTAAACTTCCAAAAGTATTCAGAGATTTGAACGAAATCTGAGAATTCTGCGTGAAAAACTCATTTATATAAATTAAGGGGAGAGGCATTAGAACCCCCATTTCCCCTGTTTATATTTATCCAATGGACACCTAATAACAATCACGGAAGCGCTTTATCAGAATGATCCTATGTGTAAATTTTGAACAAAAACTAATATTTCTGCATGAAAAACCTATTCATATCAATTAAGGGGAGGGGCATGAGCCCCCCGTTACCCCTCTTATACACATCGAATGAACTCCAAAAACTAATCAGGGAAGCGCCTTATCAGGATATACCTATATACAAAATTTCAAATGGATGGGATAATTTTATCATGAGTTATCGCGTTACATACGTACGAACGTACGCACATACATACAGAACGGGCGGGCACATAAGCTCTCAGGCTATGATAGCCTGTGAGCTAAATAAAAAGAATATTGCCCAGTTAAACTTATGGCATTGAGCTCACAGGCTAGGCATACTAATTGTACATTACAGCCTTGTATTTTCGTTAATTCTGTTCGAAAATAAAATTAAGAAGGGGAAACAGCTCCCCCCTTTCTCCTTTTTTATACTCAATCATTGAACTTCCTAAACAATCAAGTACATGCTTTATCATATTAAAAAATCTATATCCAAAATTCAGAGCAAATCGGATAATTCTTAATAAAACCCATTTAGCATTTATATAATTTAAGAGGAGTTATTCCCCTCTGTTATACTTAACCATTAAACTTCCAAAACTATTCAGAGATTTGAACGAAATCTGACAATTCTGATTGAAAAATCCATTTATGCAAGTTAAGGGGAGGGGCATTAGAACCCCCGTTCCCCCTGTTTATATTTATTCAATGAACACCTAATAACAGCCACGGACTCGCCTCATCAGAATGATCCTATATCTAAATTTTGAACGAAAACTGCTAATTCTGCATGAAAATTCCGTTTGTATCAATTAAGGGGAGGGGCATGAGCCCCCCGTTCCCCCTGTTTATACTTATTGAATGAACACCTAATAACAGCCACGGTATCGCCTCATCCGAATGATCCTATATCTAAATTTTGAACGAAAACTGTTAATTCTGCATGAAAATTCCGTTTATATCAATTAAGGGGGGGGGGGCATGAGCCCCCCGTTCCCCCTGTTTATACTTATTCAATGAACACATAATAACAGTCACGGAATCGCCTCATCAGAATGATCCTATATCTAAATTTTGGACAAAAACTGTTAATTCTGCATGAAAAACCCGTTTATATCTATTAAGGGGAGGGGCATGAGCCCCCCGTTCCCCCTCTTATACATATCGAATGAACTCCAAAACCTAATCAGGGAAGCGCCTTATCAGGATATACCTATATACAAAATTTCAAGTGGATCCGATATTTTTATCATGAGTTATCGCGTTACGCACGAATGCACGTACATACAGAACGGACGGGCACATAAGCTCTCAGGCTATGATAACCTGTGAGCTAATAAAGAGAATATTGCCCAGTTAAACTGATGGCATTGAGCTCACAGGCTACGCATACTAATTGTACATTACAGCCTTGTATTTTCGTTAATTCCGTTCGAAAAAAAAATTAAGAAGGGGAACCCTTTCTCCTTTTTATACTTCATCATTGAACCTCCTAAACTATCAAGGACATGCTTTATCATATAAAAAATCTATATCCAAAATTCAGAGCAAATCGGATAATTCTTAATAAAAACCCATTTAGCATTTATATAATTTAAGAGGAGTTATTCCCCTCTTTTATACTTAACCATTAAACTTCCAAAACTATTCAGAGATTTGAACGAAATCTGAAATTCTGCTTGAAAAATCCATTTATACAAGTTAAGGGGAGGGGCGTGAGCCCCCCGTTCCCCCTGCTTATACTTATTCAATGAACACCTAACAACAGCCACGGTATCGCCTGATCAGAATGATCCTATATCTAAATTTCGAACGAAAACTGTTAATTTTGCATGAAAATCCCGTTTATATCAATTAAGGGGAGGGGCATGACCCCCCCCCGTTCCCCCTGTTTATACTTATTCAATGAACACCTAATAACAGTCACGGAAGCGCCTCATCAGAATGATCTTATATCTAAATTTTGTACGAAAACTGTTAATTTTGCATGAAAATCCTGCTTATATCAATTAAGGGGGGGGGGCATTAGCCCCCCGTTCCCCCTGTTTATAATTATTTAATGAACACCTAATAACAGTCACGGAATCGCCTCATCAGAATGATCCTATATCTAAATTTTGAACGAAAACTGTTAATTCTGCATAATTAATTTTTTGTTAATTTTGCATGAAAATCCTGCTTATATCAATTAAGGGGAGGAGCATGACCCCCCCGTTCCCCCTGTTTATACTTATTCAATGAACACCTAATAACAGTCACGGAATCGCCTCATCAGAATGATCCTATATCTAAATTTTGAACGAAAACTGTTAATTCTGCATAAAAATCCCGTTTATATCAATTAAGGGGAGGGGCATGAGCCCCCCTTCCCCCTCTTATACATATCGAATGAACTCCAAAAACTAATCAGGGAAGCGCCTTATCAGGATATATCTATATACAAAATTTCAAGTGGATCCGATATTTTTATCATGAGTTGTCGCATTACGCACGAACGAACATACGAACGTACGAACGTACATACAGAACGGACGGGCACATAAGCTCTCAGGCTATGATAGCCTGTGAGCTAATAAAGAATACTGCCCAGTTAAACTGATGGCATTGAGCTCACAGGCTACAAATACTAATTGTACATTAAAGCCTTATAGTTTCAAGGGTTAATTCCGTTAAAAAATTAAGAAAGGGAAACAGCTCTCTTCTTTCCTCTTTTTTTATACTTAATCATTGAACCTCCTATACTATCAAAGACATGCTTTATCATATAAAAAATCTATATCCAAAATTCAGAGCAAATTAGATAATTCTTAATAAAAACCCATTTAGCATTTATATAATTTAAAAGGAGTTATCCCCCTCTTTTATACTTAACCATTAAACTTCCAAAACTATTCAGAGATTTGAACGAAATCTGAAAATTCTGCTTGAAAAACCCATTTATATAAATTAAGGGGGGGGGGCATTAGAACCCCTGTTCCCCGTATTTATACTTATACAATGAACACCTAATAACAGTCACTGAATTGCCTCATCTGAATGATCCTAATCTAAATTTTGAACGAAAACTTAATTCTGGATGAAAATCCCATTTATATCAACTAACGGGGGGGGGGGGGTTAGAACCCCTGTTCCCCCTATTTATACTTATTCAATGAACACCTAATAACAGTCACGGAATCGTCTCATCAGAATGATCCTAATCTAAATTTTGAACGAAAACTTAATTCTGCATGAAAATCCCATTTATATCAACTAACGGGGGGGGGGATTAGAACCCTGTTCCCCCTATTTATACTTATTCAATGAACACCTAATAACAGTCACGGAATCGTCTCATCAGAATGATCCTAATCTAAATTTTGAACGAAAACTTAATTCTGCATGAAAATCCCATTTATATCAACTAACGGGGGGGGGGATTAGAGCCCCTGTTCCCCCTATTTATACTTATTCAATGAACACCTAATAACAGTCACGGAATCGTCTCATCAGAATGATCCTAATCTAAATTTTGAACGAAAACTTAATTCTGCATGAAAATCCCATTTATATCAACTAACGGGGGGGGGGGATTAGAGCCCCTGTTCCCCCTATTTATACTTATTCAATGAACACCTAATAACAGTCACGGAATCGCCTTATCAGAATGATCCTAATCTAAATTTTAAACGAAAACTTAATTCTGCATGAAAATCCCATTTATATCAACTAACGGGGGGGGGGGGGCATTAGAACCCCTGTTCCCCCTATTTATACTTATTCAATGAACACCTAATAACGGTCACGGAATCGCCTCATCAGAATGATCCTAATCTAAATTTTGAACGAAAACTTAATTCTGCATGAAAATCCCCTTTCTATAAATTAAGGGAGGGGGGGGCATTAGAACCCCTGTCCCCCTATTTATACTTATTCAATGAACACCTAATAACAGTCACGGAATCGCCTCATCAGAATGATCCTAATCTAAATTTTGAACGAAAACTTAATTCTGCATGAAAATCCCATTTATATCAACTAACGGGGGGCATGAGCCCCCCGTTCCCCCTCTTATACATATCGAATGAACTCCAAAAACTAATCAGGGAAGCGCCTTGTCAGGATATACCTACATACAAAATTTCAAGTGGATCCGATATTTTTATCATGAGTTATCGCGTTACGCACATACGCACATACATACAGAACGGACGGGCACATAAGCTCTCAGGCTATGATAGCCTGTGAGCTAAAAACTAATGATGTGTTAGCATACTCGTATATAGGTTATCACTCAACTCATTTGTCAAGATGAATGGATTGATGAGGACACTGTATATTTATGGTATAGGAATATATGGGCGTAATACCAATATTTGAGGCAGAAATACAGGAAAGAGACATAAAAGGAAGGTTTATTGAGAGCGTCATTGTCAAGTGCTATGATTACATTAAAAGTGTTGAGAATTACTGTAACCAGAACTTTTACATTTCAGGCATCGTCCATGGAGCGATTGATCAACAGGTTTAAAGATGCCAAGTAATTCTCTTATACGAGCAGTAACAACGGGTATTCGAAAGACAAAATACTCCTCCAGTCCCATAAATTTACACTCGAATCCATCGCGCCTCAATAGTGACATCCCGATAATTGCACACAATCCTTTGAAATGGGCTGGAAAGTCATTGTGCTGAAACCACAATCGGTTACGAATGAGATCTTAACACGCTGAAATAATTTTGGTAAAAAACGTTAAGAAAGTATAATAACAACTATCATAGTGCGTTGGATCAGTCCATTGGTATCATACCCAAAGGTATGAAATCTAAGACGGAAAACTGGAAGCAAGAAAACACAATGGTAAACTTACGAGTCAACCACTAAAACCGGATTTTCAGATATTTTCCAACAAAATAAAACTTGGCAAGCCGATTGTGTTTTAATATGGGAATCAAGTTATATCTAATTCTGGAATTTAAGAATTCTGGAATTTTCTGGAATTCATGAATTCTATGTGGTGATCGTTTATGCTGCCACTTCTCCGTCTACTTCTGAAGTGAAGCATGTGCAAAGCATAGATACTTCATGTTCAGTTCTGTATTTGTTAATTTTAGTTTTTATGACAAAAAAAATCAAGTTATTAATGTAATTGTTTTCACAGAAAAAAAGAATAAATGTATCCTCTTGTAGTTAATTTGTGATAAAAACGGAAATGGTAAAGGTTTTCGATCGTCGAATTCTCGTAAAGCTTGACGAAACTTGATGAAGTTGTTGCAAATTTTTTAACAAAATGATTTCACAGTAAATGAAGTCAACGTATAAATGGATGACTAGTTATTTGAAATTCTCTTTCAAATGCAATATTGATGAAAACTGGATATCTTCTGTGATAGGATTCAACGGATTTTTATTTTTGTGTTTTTGAGTAAAATTAGGTGAATATAAATTCTTAATATCAAGGAATAGGGAAGCTACATTTTTTTCCCTATATAGATCGCAAATTGTTTTATTATTTTATTATGATCATTAAAATTATACAAGAGAGGCGTTTATCACAGTAACTTTTCTCAGTGTTGCGTTATTTCAAACATATTGTAATTGATAATATATCACGATGTGTATAGAATTCGTACTAAAGAATAGGATATTCTGTAAGTATATTTATATTATTATTTCTGTAATGCACCTCCGTGATGTACATCAAGTGCAATATGTTTGAAAAATGTAACAACAATAAAATATTTGGCTAAAACTTTTTCATATCGTAGTTCTTTTAAGGGGCACATAAAAGAATTCTCTAAGTATACTATCACTGAGTAATAATTTGTGGAATTGCGTTTTCAATCGTACTGCACTCTCTTAAAACCTCAGCTACAAAATAACTCAAATTGAGCCGAAATCCACTCATTTCACGATTTGGAAGTCATCTTATCATAAAGGGTTGAAACAACTCGAGTGATCGAGTTGTTTTTAAGCAAATTAAATGAATATGAGCAATGGCGCCAACTTTTGAAAAATATTGGGTTGGCTCAAAAATATTGGGTGGGCTCAAAAATATTTTTGTAAAATGTTGCGACCAATTTTTTTTCTTTGAAGGATTGACAGATGGTGAAAGATGATAATTTTATGTCAAGCTATCATGTTTTAATAAAGTTTTTAAATTATATTCTCATGGGTTTTTCCTTATAAAGACACGTTCTTATTGTAATGTCATAATATCATGAACATGAATACAAATGAAATTAGAAGAAAGTTAAACATGGAAGCAAAACATTTCAGTCATTTGGGATTTATTTGTGTTAATCGGGGAATTAAAACATATGGTCATTGGCAAAATAAATTTTGCCTATAAAATAATAATAATGATACAATAATAATTTATAATAAAATAATAATGAAATTAATAGCTACAACAATGGAAGTTTTGTACGCTATGATTCAAAATTATTGGGTAATCTCGGGACCCACGGGCCCTTATAAATTGGCGTCATTGAAGATGAGTAAAACATTTAAAAAACAACACATTCGCGATTCAATAAATTACAACTCTTTCCTGAGAAACCAAATCGTTGTAAGAATGTACACTTTTAAATTTAACTAATTTGTTGTATATTAATCGGCATGTCTAAATACTATAGTTCATATTCATTTTGCATAAAAGGATTCAAGTATGTTTCCGTTTATTAACGGAAATTCTTAAAAGAAAACTGTCAACTGTATTATGCGTTTACTAAGTGAACTACATTATAACATACAAATCTACTTACCAAATTATAGGGGTTGATGAAAGAATTTGAATACATTTCTGACTGCGGTCGGTAATTTCTGAAATGGAATTTTCAAGTGTGTTTTGTGTTTTCTAATATTTTATTTTTTAGTCATCATGTTTCATGTTTTAACCGATTATTCTGAATATGTTACAAAGTGTGTTGACATGATATTTTTTCTTATTGCTTTCTGTCAATGTATCCTTATTTTATATTAACACATAAACATTTAAATCGATAACAATGAATAATAAATTTTTATTGCTTTTAAATCTCATTTGCTGTTTGTTTTCTAATTTTGCCATAAATACATAAGAGTGTTAAAACTTCAATATATTTTGTTCTTATTATCCACTTGAATTCAATATGGGAAATAATTTTTCATTCATTTAAAAATAATTCATGAATCAGAGGGTTCAAATTGTTATTTAGCAGGTTAAACTTTATTTTATTTTTTACATGACACTTAGCCAAATATACATGATATTGAACTTTAACTTGAGTTTTAAATATAGGAAGAAATTCAACTCTTCTAACAGCAGAAAAGTAAGTAAATCACGCATGTCGCCAACCCTGGCATTGTGGATTACTTATTTTTATTGGCAAGCCATACAAGTTCTGACTAGATTTTTAACACCTTGTGCTGTTTGCACGATACCAGACAATTGAATTGAGCAAATTTTTTATTCAGAATGTACAATTTTATGCTGAATTATACGATGTTTTGATGGAGTATTCCTAAGATTTTAAACAGAAAAATCATTATTTACTTTTTGACAAAATAAAATATAAATCAAATAAAAGCAAAACAAACTAACAAAAAATTGTATCAGTAGCCAATATCGGTTTGTTTCTTTCATATCTATTATCAAATAAGGAGAGGAGAATTAGAGTGAGAAAATGTAATTACATTATGGTAATTTACATTTAATGCATTGCTTAAAAAAAAAGAGTTTTTCAAGGTGTAAATGTTTTTATCTTTTAACACTTAGAATTTAACAAAAAAGGAAGAAGTTTTACTAGTTTTTTTTTTCACTTTAAACACAAAATCCCCCCCCCCTCCAGTATTTAGCTTATTTAAAAAATCAATAATAATAATAATATTAATAATAAAGTTCATCTATTATGGGGTCAGGTACCTTTTGAACTAACAAAATACAGGAAAATGTGGCCTCTGTAAGAATTGAAGTCACTCTGTATATAATTGACTTTTAACTATAAAATTGAAAACACATATTAAAAAGGATTCATTTTATTGGTTAAAGTTGTTGCAAATATTATAAGCGTATGCAATGATTTTTAAATAATTTTTAAAGTTAATACAATTTTTACGAAGAAATAATCCTTGCATGCCTTGCGCGCACGATTTTTCAAATTTGAATGGCTAAAATAAGCCAGGATTTTTTTTATAAGTACAGATATAATGTGCTTTCAAAATGACCTACGATGAAAAAAATAAAACTTATAGATCCATAGAAAAAAATTATTTTTTAATGAAATTCGAAATATCGAGATTTTTTTTACACAAAAGTAGTCGTGAATTCTAAACTTCTAACTTGAGGAATATAATAGTAGGTCATTTTGTGCTTCTATATGTTTAATACATTAAGTGAAAATTTTGTGAAATTCTGCTCAAAAATTTTTTAGAAATCGTGCGCGCACCGATCAAAATCGCTGTTTTGAGAAAATTGACGTTAAAGTTTAAATCACCCATTGATCGTATAGGAAAAGCGCTAAGTTTTTTAGACATAACTCATCTTCTAATGCAAATTTTTGAACGCGGTTAGTTTAAAAATGTTTGTGATAAATCTTACTTAATTTTAAGCTATTTTTTCAAAAATCGATTTTTGGATTCTTTAAAGGGTACCTGACCCCTTAAGTGACTGATATTATTTACAACACAACTGAACTTCGAAAATATTATTTTTACTACTACTAATGATTTAATTGAAGATTTTGTTATAAACAACATAATTGTACATGTATGAGAAACAATCACTTATATTTTTACTTAAATATATAGTTTTTCTTTTTTAAATGCATTTGATTTAATTGCGATTAAAGGTTAATAGCAAGCTGCAACTAATTAAATTTCAATTTAATTCCACTGGAATCAGGTTTAATTGCAAATAATTTATTTTAGTTGTGTTGTATACTATAATTAAATAAATCGCAGCTAAAATATTTTCAATTAAATTAAGTGGAGGTACATAAAGTTAAATATAATTTTTTTTCTTAGCGCTAATCTTTTTACTTTATTTTATTTTGTTCTAGATGTTTATTTTTTTACGTTTATAATTAATCAATCCTCTAAATCTTTACTCACTCAAATTTTGTAATAACCTCTCATGCCATTGTTTGGCTCTCTTACACACAGTTAAAATGTTTAACTTCCATTAAAAAGAAAAACAAATGTGCAGTATTTATTACCTTTATGTTACAATAAACAAAAGACCGATCGTCGGATGCATCCTCCACCCCCGCTTCCTTCTTTTTCTTTCTTTTTTTTAATCACGAATTTTAAAGCATAAAATTCTTTATCTTTGAAGTTTACTTAAACTTTTTTGTTATTTTGTTATATATATATATATATATATATATATATATATTGTTTAAACCTCTTTTTAAATGTTGACTGATTGGCGCAACACTAACTTTTGACGATTGGTTTCAACCCTTTTTCTTTTCCGCCAACCTTCCAATCAAGTGTGCAAATTATGAGTTTTCCCGAAAAAATCGCCGAGGAAGTCTTTTGGATCAATGTAATCAAGTAAAATTGAATTAATTTAAGATAAACTAGAAAGCTGATGGCGGAGCGGTCGTTAGATCAACACAGCACGCCAAATTGAACTGGCCTTAGATAAAATAGTTCAGACCAATGAATAGCAGGCTAAACTAGTATATTCAACGTGCGTTAAGCCAAAATAGTATGACCTAGGAAAAACTAGTTTATCCTATGTACATTATAGGATAAACTAGTATGGCCTAACAATAACTAGTTTATCCTATGTGCGTTAGGATGAATTAGTTTGGCTTAGGAAAAACTTGTTTGTTCTAGGTGTATTAGGATAAACTAGTTTGGCCTAGGCTAGTGTAATTTGGCTTGACATTGGGTTTGGCCGGTAACATATACATTTATTTATAATTTACTTGCATATTATATATACAGCGATAGGACAAAATAATATGAACATCCTTTTCGAAATGTGGCATAACTTTACCGTACAATATCGCTTTGTCATGTGTCATTGCAGTCTGCTATCTAATGATGGAGGAAGAGAAGGTATCAGTCGAGCGTTTGCGGGTGTAAAAGTTGCATGAGAAAATTCTATTGCCAACAAAACATAATTATGTCCGACCTGTCGGACGTCCAGAAATTCATGATTATTGGAGTTCACCTTGATGGAGAATCCGTGTCTAGAACAGTCAACCATATGAGTTTTTCAAGGACCACTCTGTCAAGATTTATGACAGCCTACACAAAACTGTGAAAGGTGCCTTCTGCGAAGCAGAATAATGGCGAAAGTTGAAGTTACTGATCGGGATAGAGATGCTTTGAAGAGGATAGTCGCCCAAAAATGTAAGACTACACTACTGTAGGTAACCTAGGAGATTATTCATATCCTAGGTTATCTGCGGTAGTATTTGCGAAGTTCTGAAAAGGGTTCTGAAAATGGATGTTCATCTCCGAGATTATCTGCAGCAATGTAGTCTTACATTTTTTGGGCGGCTATCCTCTTCAACTTATGTTTTTCTCGGTTGGTCAACTCCGACTTTCGGCCATTGTTTTGTGACTACTGTTCTGTGAGAGCATCTTTCACAGTTATGTGCAGACTGTCATAAACCTTGACGCAGTAGTCCTTGAAAATTCCTTAAAGTTGGCTGTTCCAGACACGGACGTTCCAGCGAGGCGAGCTTCAATAATAATAAATTTCTGGACGTCGGACAGGTCGGACATAATGGCGCTTTGCTATCATCAGAATTTTCTCACGCAACTCTCACACTGGCAAATGATCGACTGATATCTCTCGTTAAACCAACACTAGGTAGCAGACTGCAACGACACTTGGCAAAACGGTATTAGACAGTCGAACACATTTCGAAAAGGGTATTCATGTTATTTTGTTCAAACTTTGTATGTTATTATTTACGAAATTTCAACTAGTATATCTGTAAGTTTTCAATATTTTAATTAAAAAAAGCAAAATTTAAATTACCGCCACTTATTCAAAATATGGTACATGATTCAGTCATTTATTTTCCATATTTTGATTTAATAATGCGAAAGCTCAAATATCATCTATTATTTTTATAGGGAGAATTTTGATATCGATTAGTTCTACATTTTTGATGCATTTATCAGCCTCATTGCTTCACTCTATAATATATATATATATATATATATATATATATATATATATATATATATATATATATATATATATATATATATATATATATATATATTTCATGGCATGTATAACGCATGCACATACCAATATTGTACAAATACTCTGCATCAAATGAAAAAAAATAAGAATGATAGTTATTAGTTGGAGGCAAAATCATTAATTTTAGAAAGTTATTGTTCGGAAAATGTAAGCTATATTGTTAAGCACTACATTCTAATAAATCCACTTTCTAAAGCAAACAAATGTCAAAGAGTAATGCCGAAGTCATAATGATGATTTAATTAAAATCATTAAAATAAATAACAATATCTGAGAAAACATGGCTTGTGTAATATTCGCTGAGTTTAAGATGCGCTAGTTGTAATTCCCCATTTCGTATACCACTGTGAGTGAATATTGCGTGTTTACTATAAAATGAATTAAGAGAATTTTTATCCTTGCTATAAACGCGTCTTTGAAAAGTGATGATTAAAATATATAAAGGAAGAAAATGGGTAAATGTTCTGTTAAAATCGAGAAATAGAATCTTAATTACCAATACTATTTCCCTATTTTAGCAGAAATTTTTTACAGTGTATTTATTTAAATTTTTGAGGTTCTGTGCATAATTTGTGACTATACGATTTCAGTACTCTAAAACAACTTCTATAAACAGAAAGATAGTATGCAGTGACTATAACTTCAGGAGATCTTGTTTCCTGTAAATTAGGGTACAGTTGAGCTGCCACAGGTGACTACACTGTAAATAAAAGAACGATTTTACGGAAATTGTACTAGTAATGCAGACGTCAGTACAATTTGCTGTTTTTTAACAGAAAAATTTCCGTATATTCCAGAAAAAAATACGAAAAAAATTGAAAATTTTCTGGAATTTACTGACATTTTTCCATTTAAAAACAGTAAAATGTGCTGGCGTCCTGATTACCAGTACAATTTCCGTAAAAGCGTCTGTTTTCTGTAACAGTATATATATTTTTAGCACTTTCCAACAAAGTTGAAAAGTGCTTATGCATTCTGTCCGTCTGGCCGGATGTCCGGATGGCCGTCTGTCCGCGCTCTAACTATTTTAATATACTCGGATTGCTATGAAATTTTAGTGTGTTATTGACGTTTACCCTAGCTCGAGCCCTATTGAAAATGAAGTATCTACCATGATTAGTTTATCTACAGAGAGAATCAAAAGTTTCCCATTACATTACGGCCTATGGGGAAAAATCGTTAATATACTCGGATTGCCATGAAATTTTAGGACGTTATTGACATTTACCTTAGCACGAACCCTTTTGAAAATGAAGTTTCTACCATGATTAGATTATATACACATGAAATGTAGCATGTGTGTGAAAATGTAGCTATTATTCATTTACAGGGCCACACAAAAGAATTCCATTAGATAATGGTAAAAGGGGGAATTGTGTGTGACATATATTAAGCTAATAAATATATACTAAGCTGTTTCATGTATAATAAAATTGATATATGAAATTGAAGCTTAATATAAATTATACGCTACTGTCTTGCATAATATGAAGTACATAGCATTTACAGGGCCATACAAAAGATTTCAAATAGTATATTCTTTCCGAAGTACCGTATATGTGTCCGATGATGGCTGATGGAGGGATGAAATGCATTTTAATTATGATATGCGCGTTTATATTTCGCTAAATATATGCACATTATATGGTGTGTATAAATGTTATAGTTGATATACATGGCTACCCAAAAGAGCTCACCAACGTTACTGAATATGAGCGTAAATTATTTAAACGTGGTTCTTAAATAAGCTATGCATTTTTACGCTGAGCTTCATTCAATTTACTGAGAAATGTTTGCAGAATATAGATAAAGGGATATACAGGGCCACGCAAAGAATTCGGTACATGGACGCCTATGAATGATAATTTATGAGAATGTGATTTCAGTTGTTTTAAAAGTGTTTTAGTTTACAATAAACTTTAGCCAAATGCTGACGTGTAATAAAGGTACAATGTAAACTACAGGGCTGAACAAAAGTATTCAAGTATGTTTCCATCTAATAGTATGAATTGCTGAAAAAGAAATTTCAAGTTACTGGGTATTTTCTTGCTAAACTAAATTTTCCCATTGTATCAACTGACATATGAAATAAAAGGCTGCTCAAAAGTACTGGAATACATATTTGGGTATATTTGACAGTTTCCCTAAATAACAAAGTTTTGTTAAAGATTTCATTAAGTGTTGGGAAGTGCTTCATAATCTATGCTTAACACATGATTTTTCTTACTTGCTTAATTCTATCTCGCATCATTTTTTTAACAAAAAATTTTCACATACATTTTGATAGCATCTACAAGATAACTAAATTATAAAATTTATTTTCTTAAAATAGTAGGAAATACAAAAAAAAAAAAAAAAAAAAAAAAAAAAAAATGCTGTTTGCTGTATTTCTGGGTATACAGTTTAGCAGCCTTAAAACAAATCTGATAGACACGAAACAAATAGAACAAGCATGATTTTCTTCGTTTAATTTTGTTTTGTCATTTTAAAAATATTTAATATACATTTTACGCAACAAACTATAAGTTTAAGCTACGCTTGCAAAAATATATGTAATTTGCATATTGCACAAATGGATGTATATAATTGTATTTTACAAAAATATGTGTAAGAAAATTACTCATAAATATGTGCAATTTACACATTATTTCAGAGTCAAAGACAATTTTTTAGATACATTTAAACAGGCTAAAGTATTATCATCAAAATATATCAAAGAATGTGTATTTTGAAATCCACGCAACAACTGCGTACTTGGCAGTTTACACGTTACGTTATAGAGATGGGCAAATCGTTTTTGTATCAAGAGAAAAACTTTAATTTTAAGTATAAGTTTATGAAACTTTTCTAGAGTATATTTATCGTAAAGCGTTTGAAAAACCTTATTGATTTTAATGTCACATTCGCAACATTTTACTACTAAAAGCATTACTCGTACATCATTAGAGAGAAAATGCTTGCGTGTATCTTGCACAACATAGGTTTCTTTTTTTCTTAATGAGGAAAAAATTTCGTTATCAGTAACACATAAAGAATTATTCTATGGCCATTATTTTTACGAAATTATTATTTTTTCGCATTCGCATTGTTAGTTCAGTGAAAATGAAATTTCAATGAATGGCTGTGAAATGAGTTCTGGAGCGGAGATTGACTTAGTGATTTCTTCGAATCTTCAATAGAAATTGTTAAAATATTTAGCGAATTTGAGAGTAAAATTTGTCTGTATTTTATATTTTTATCTGAAAATATTCAGAAATAAAATTATTATTGCAATTAAAAGCCGAATCATAATTCAAACATTTGTAATATGATGCAAAAATTGCATATTGATGGATGAAACAAAATTTTGCAAGGTTTGGAATTTATTTTATATACCTTATAAATGAAACGTGCCAATTTTATAAATATACACAGATATTGATTAAGCAAGGTGGCGTGATGCTCAAAATTCGAAATTAAAAAGTTTAAATGTGGAGAGAAAAATGGATGTTCAAATGAAAAAATGGCAGAATTAGGTTTAATATTTAAATAAATAATAAAGCGTTACTTGTCATATCTCCACTAAAAAGGTTCATTATGCTTAAAAGTTACGACAAAAGAAAAAAAATAAATTCATTATATTATTTAATTACATTTTAAACTTATGTTACATAAAACGACGATAAATAGTAATTAATTAAAATTAAAAGAACACCTATTTCTCTGGTATTAAATTATTAATATATACCTGCCAGACAAAATAATTTATTATATTTTATTTTTTAACACGATTATTTTTTGAGAACACTTCTTTTTATCTCTTTAGATTTTCTTTTAGAGAAAAAAGTTTAAAAGAGCGATTAAAAAAATAAGAGTAATAATGATAATAAATATTTAATAAATTAAAAGAAATCATTTTTAATGTATATATTTTTTTCAAACTATGAAAAAATACTAAAAATTATAAAAAAAAAGGACAAAAGAAAAAAAGAAGAAAAACACTTTTAACAAACAAAAATATCTTCAAACAGTTTTGCTTTTCATTTAATAACGATTTTGTTTTTCATAAAAAAAGTAATCTCGCTTGATCTGCTGAAAAAAAATATCAATATTTTACTAAAATTTAATAACCGAGGTTTAATAGGGTATAACTATTAGTACTTTTATGGGATTTCGTTGCTACTCTTTTAGTTCTGTTGCTTATCATTTACTATAAATCATTAAAAGATTAAACTGTAAAAGATTTTGTTAAAAATGTCTAATAATGTGAGCATTAAAAACTAATGTTAGTTGAGTAGATGGTTTGATTAGTATTAATTATCCGGACTCTTGTTAATAAAATTAAATATATTTAAATATTAGCCAATATTTATTAGCCAATTTAAATAATAGCCAAATAAAACCAATATTGAGTAATTTTATATTTGTAAAGAAAATTTTTTTTAAAAACGAATTTGATGTTCTCGGAAACACAGTCTTCGGCAGCGTAGATACTCGAATTTTTGCAATTTTATATTTTTAAAAGAAAATGTATCCACCGAATTTATAATTAGAATCCCCCTCGGCAGCGTACACCGTGTTTTCTACATACATCTATTTGAATTATATATTTAAAAAAATAAAATTAAAAAAACAAACCTAATGTCACTGGCTAACCAACCGAGATTATTTCCTTTAATTCCTGATAAAGAAGTTCTTGGTGAGGATGAGAGGGGGTTAACATTGCCCACAAAATAAGCTGGATTATAATAACACAAAAGTTCTAATCTACTCAAACATACAGCTCTTCTTAAACATATGAAAAGTGGGATGAGGCATTGCTCAGAAGGCACAAAAAGGGTTAAATAATAAAATAATTTGCAGAAATATAAGTAGATCATAATTGCTGAATAAATTTTCCATTACCAAAGAATCCAAACTATAGAATACACAAGTGTTTATATTTTAATCGTACGGGAAATATTTCAGCCTTGAAATTAATAATTTTACGACCAAATCTCTTTATTTCTAAACCAAAATTTTATTATAAAAACAGGTTTTATTCTAACAACAGATAAAAGATTAGTTTTAGTATTCTAATTTTAAAACATTAGCGTTGGAATAAGTTTTCATTTCCGATCAAAGTGTACACAATATACCCTTATGAATTTTTGTTTATGTATCAGATTGATTATTTCCGAAACCAAATAGGAAATTATGAACAAAATTTATATTCTATTTTCTTAAAGAAAAAAAAAACGGGATTTAATTTTTTAATGAAAATAATTTATATTTTTATATTAATTGAAATAATTTAAGACAATCAATGGGAAATTTTAGCTCCCATAATTTAACATTTAAAATATTTGTCCAAATATCGCTATTTTCTTTTCAATGAATTTAAAAATTTGAAAATCGTCTGAATTAACACAGGAAAGCATTATAATATAAAGTCAATGTTTTGTATTTTCCGAACAAATGGACCAAATTTAAACATAAACTACATAGAGAAATTCATGTGTCTCGTCAACATACCTGCTTAGTGACATGCTATTCGAATACTTTCTGAGGAAGTTTTTGAATAACAGAAAAATAAATAAACATGCAAAATTAAAAAAAAATTAAAAAAAAAAAAAATTTTTTGTGCATATACAATGAACTTTAATAGACTTTTCAGCACTTATGGTGTGTGAGATATTTACAGAAACTCACAACAGAACTATTTTATCTGATTGCAAATTGACTGACAATGATGGATAAATGCTGGAAGTAGTTTTCCGCTGACATATGCATTTTTAAGACCTATTTATTTTTTAGTGTATTATGGGATGCATAAAATTTTATAAATCAATCTGCACGACAGAATTTATACACATTACCGGATGTGGGCAACAATTGCTGGAAACAGATTTTTATAGTATTGTGATTTTTAAAATTGTTAATTTAAATATCTCATTTCCATTGTACTCAATAATTAAATTTCTTAAAAATATTATATTAGTTTTGAAAAATTGATAATACTGTATATTTGACATATGATTTTCCGTTCTTATTTGTTTTAAATTAGTATTTCACCCATCCGTAATTGCTAAAGATATTGTTTTTGTAATTATTTAAATTTAATATGCGTCAAAGAAAATTTGAAAGCTATAAAAAATATTTAAATTTATTAAGGGAATTAGATGAATTAACAATTTTAGTTACATTACCGAAAACTTTAACTAAAACTTCAGCTATGAAAAGGATTACGTAGATTTTCTTTTATTTTTATGAATTAAAATTATACTATCGGTATTTACATTATTAAATCAATAATTTATTTGATTGAAAATACGCGAAAGAAATCACAAAACCGTTAATTAAAAAATTTAATTCAAATCATGATATTAAGTAATTTTAGTTGCATATTAAATCAGTTAATAATTTTATTTACCATTATTGTTAGCTTCAACTAAAAAATTTAACTTGGCAGATAATAAAATAAATAAAATAGAATTATTTCATTTTACTTTTTTAATTAGTGAAATTAATGAATATGAAAGTGCAATTATTTTAGTTAAAAATCCACTATAGAAAAAATAAAACGGCTAATTTATAAAATTTTAAATCTTAAATGAAATTATATCAATTATTAATTTGAATTACAATTTACGTATATATATATATATATATATATATAAAGGTATACATATTATTATTATTATTATTATCATTATTATTATTATTATTATTATTATTATTATTATTATTATTATTATTATTATTATTATTATTATTATTATTATTATTATTATTATTATTATTCTTTTTAACAGCTCAAGTTACATGAATTTGAAAGTGCTTATTTAAAATTTCGAATTCGTGATATAGAAAAGAAAAAGTGATTTATTTACAATATTTAAATCTTAATTGAAGATAAATTAATTATTAATTATATTTGAAATTCATATCTATAGTCATTTTTTGTTATTTATTGAAAGCTTTATCTGAAGCTTAGAACTACGATCACGATAACATTTTATTTCTTTTTCCTTCTTTTTTTTTCTTTAAACTACAAACACAGAAGTTTAAAGATGTTTTAATTTCAATTTACTGGTCAACCACTTGTGAAGGTGTGCTTGACGCTCAGAGTTAAAATTTTCGAATGCATTTCTTCTATTCCAGGCGACCTATAAAAAAAGACAAAGCTGCAGGTGGCAGCAGAAATGCTGCCAAAATTTGAGTCATCATAAACAGTTCCTTTCCATTCTGTCTTTTAATCCGATTCTGACAATGGAAAGAGAGTATCGGGATCCCTAAGACCACGTGACCTTGCGGCATCCCAATCTCTTCTGGATTCTGTTTTTGTTTGTGGTTTCTTTTTTCGGTTTCTGCTAGCTCTAACTTCTGCAGCATCCCATTGCTTTAAGCGTTTACAGTGAGGGTTTCTTTACAGTATACATCCCTGGTTTTTTGATATTAATTCAAATACATCGTAAGTAGATATTTTTATGCAGATTTTTATTAATATTTTGTATCCCATGCACTTAAATTTATGTTTATTTATAAATTTGTTAAATACAGTTATATGTTTTATGCATTTAACGAATTTGTTTAGATTTTTTTAAAATAGTAAATGTTTTTAAAATTTTTATAAAAACAATAAAAATTAATTTTTAAATCAACTGCTTTGACGGTGGAATATTTCGAATTTCCAAACTATTATTGCAGTTTAGAAAATTTATCTGTAATAGAAAATAAGGAATAATTCAACAATTACATGTAAATTTCCATTTGGGTTAAAAATTGTTTGAAATAATCTTTTGTAGGGTTAAAATATTTTAATTACTATAGAAGTATGTAAATTAAATAGCATCAGCCTTACTTAAATCTACTCAATCCTGTTGTCTCCTGGAGGAGACACTAAATAATACCTTTTAAATTAATGTAAAAGCTTCTAGAATTGTTAAAATTACTTAATTTTTTTTTTAATCAATGCGTGCATATTATAATAATTGATGTATAGAGCGATACATCTTTAAAGTTTTTTTACACTCATTTTAAATCTCTTTTCGCGGTCTCATGTAAAATTTATCTTAGGGCTAAAAAAGTTAAAATTTACTTTAAATTAATGCTAATCATGAACATGCGCTAAATATATGCAAAACGAATATATTTAATGATTTCTTTTAAATATATGCATGACAATTAAAAGAGAATCGTTAAAAACTTTAAATTTCATTAAATTTTAAGTAAATATTGATTTTATGAATGACTCTATTCAAGCAAAATATCATTGTAGATACATAAACATAGCTTTTTGTAAAGTATATAATATATTCCATATAAAAAATTAATGCTATTTAATTTCCAACATTATTAAAGACTTTTTTTTGAATTTTATTGAATAGCAAGTTTCGTCTATTTGCATACATGTCTGTATTTACTCAATTTACATTTTAAATCACTTTCCGTATTTTAAAAAGAAAAGTATATAATTTGACTGTGAATACAATAATGACATTATCTACATTTTATTTAATCATGCATTTATTTAAATAATTTATATGAGGGCAGATATTTTTTTAAATAAACTGTCTCATTATTTTAATAGAACTGGATTTGTTCCATATCGTAATATTAATAATAGATATTCCCCAACGGAAAAGTAAGAATTTATATTATAAATAAATATTTTGCTTATAAGACGTTGCTGTGATAATTAAAACATTTAAAATGCATTAAAATGCTTTTATTTACATGTTTAAACTCTTTTTAGTCGAGTCATCTTCAGAATGTAAAAAGAATAAATAAAAAAATAAATATATTTTTTTCTATTTACATTCTGAAGATGACTCGATTAAAAAGAGTTGAAACAGGCAAATAAAAGCATTTTAATGTATTTTAAATGTTTTTATTAGCTCACAGGCTATCAAAGCCTGAGAGCTTATGTGCCCGCCCGTTCTGTATGTACGTTCGTACGTGCGTAACGCGATAACTCATGATAAAAGTATCCTATCTACTTGAAATTTTGTATACAGGTATATCCTGATAAGGCGCTTCCCTGATTAGTTTTTGGAGTTCATTCGATAAGTATAAGAGGGGGAACGGGGGGCTCATGCCCCTCCCCTTAATTGATATAAATGGGTTTTTCATTCAGAATTATCAGTTTTCGTTTAAAATTTATGTATAAGATCATTCTAATGAGGCGCCTCAGTGATTGGTATTAGGTGTTCATTGTATAAGTATAAACAGGGGGAACGGGGGTTCTAATGCCCCTCCCCTTGATTGATATAAATGGGTTTTACATGCAGAACAATCAGATTTCGTTCAAATCTCTGAATTAGTTTTGGAAGTTTAATGGTTAAGTATAAAAGAGGGGGATAACTCCTCTTAAATTATATAAATGGGTTTTTATTAAGAATTTTCCGATTTGCCCTGAATTTTGGATATAGATTTTTTATATGATAAAGCATGTCCCTGATTAGTTTAGGGGGTTCAATGATTAAGTATAAAAGGGGGAAAGGGGAAGCTTTTTCCCCTCCTTTGATTTTTTTTCGATCGGAAATAACCCTTGAAAATATAAGGCTGTAATGTGCAATTAGTATGCGTGGCCTGTGAGCTCAATGCCATCAGTTTAACTGGGCAGTATTCTTTTTATTAATGCAACAACGTCTTATAAGCAAAATATTTTTTTATAATATAAGTTCTTACTTTTTCGTTGTGGAATATATATTATTAATATTAGGATATAGTTACTAATGAACGTAACCAAGACTTACTAGTGTTATTTTTCACATTGGATTTGTTCCATCTTCCATTTCTAATCCCCTTAAAAAAATGTCAACAGCATATATAATAAATATTGATTGTGAGAATAAAAGGATTAAAAAATTAAATTAGCTTTAAATATTTTTTATGAATTACACAAGATTTGAAAAATTATGCATGTACACGAATTTATGAATATGAAAGTTTTAAATGATTTACGTTCAATGCAATATGAAACTTAAGTTTATATTATACATTTACTTAAAATAAGTTATGGCTTCAATGATTGTATGTTTATACTGTTTTATTACTATGTTTTATATAAAGTGCAAAATATTAATAACATTTCTCAGCATCTTTTTAAACAATTTTATAACTCATTAAAAAATATTTTTTTTTTTATAAATTGCACAAGATTTGAAAATTTTTGTATGTACATGAATTTATGAATATGAAATATTTAAATGGTTTATGTTCAATGCAGTATAAAATTTAAGTTTATATTATATATTTGCCTTAAAAAATGTTATGGCTTCAGTGGTTATATACTTATACTGTCTTATTATTATGCTTTATACTTAGAGTGCTAAATATTAATAACAATCCCCAGCTTTATTTAAAGCAATTTAACGCATCATAAAAAAGTAATAAAACTTCCCTTTTAATTTGATGCATGTATTTTTCGTTTATGTATACCTTGAAAAATGCTCGTCTTTTCTTCTAGCTTTTAGCTTTGTTTCGCCTTTATTATTAAGCTCTTTTTTTGATATATATATGCTATTGCTTATGCATTATTTCTTTTTCTAACACATAGACACATAATGCTTTTTTAAAATAATTTCTTCACGAGGAAAATGTTTACTTATTTTAATTTAAATTTTAGTATTATTTTAAAAATAGAGAACTTTTTCTTATCTCCAATGTTAAAAGTATTAATTCCTCTTTTCAGAATTAAAAAAATTTATTTACACAATATTCACATCTTTCTTTCTGTATACAGATGTAACCTATTCTGCCTTTTTGTTAACACCTGCGCACGTATATGCAATAAATTTGCCTTCTCATTTTCTGAAACGTATATTTTAACACTATATTTCAAATTTAAACGTAATTTTAAATTCTAAATATAAATAGTTTTTCCATATTTCCCTATGATAAAAAATATTGCGAGTTCTAAAACTTGAATGCGCACATCAATGCGCAAGAGTATGTAAGAATTTCTCAGTAAAATCCCCCTAGGGCTATATTATGATGTTTTAATTTCATATTTAAATTTACATTTCAAATTAAAATTTCATTTTTCTTTAGTTCTGTGCTTAAACTATATCATCTTCTTATTTTAAATCCAATATTCAATGAAAATGATATGCGTTCCATAAAAGGAAATGTGTGCGGAATGTTTGTTTACATTCAGTTTCCGGTTCCTATCATAGTATAAGAAAAAATATTTATAGAAATCACACATACTTCTGCATATAAAACTATCTTCATACCCACCCATCAAGAAAAAAAAAAGTTAATTATTAAAACTCTATGTCATTGTAATAAAGTGAACTAAGGCAACAATGTTTCAATTCTGACAATTTTTATGTAATCGGATATAGTTACACAGAAGGCAAATCGTTTCGAAAGCAGATTGTAATTAAAGTGGTTGGATACATATCAAACTAACTGATAGATCGAGATAATTCTTTCAAATGCAACATAAGGATTGCTAAATTGGAAAATGCGACATATGAGCCCATTTATACATGAATGTACTATGCGTAAAGTAAATAAATACTTTCAAGAATCATACAACCTATTCTAAAGGGCGTTAAATACAGCACCAAACTATTTTGTTTATAACTTTATGTTGTATTGTTACAATTAAATCTAAGGCCGTACACATATTTATTTTTACAAGACTATTGGATGTTTAAATACGAATCCCTTCTAATTTGCTGTTTGTTTTTACCTCAAATATATATTTTGACAGCTTTCTCTTGAAAGAAAGCTTCAGATATAAATCAAAATGCGATCAAGGTCTGTGTCAGTATTAAGAAACGTATTATGGAATCTGAGTAATATAACGAAAAAAAAAAACTATTAAAATAAAGAAAATATATGTTAACAAGATAAACAATGTCAGTTTGGAAATCTTTTATATCAGCGCCTTTTTAAGTACATAGAATGTATAAATTGGCAATAGATTTATTAATTGAGTCTAAATATGGTTTTTTAAATTTGTGCTCGTTTTACATATTTGGTAATAACTTCACTATCAGAAATAAACGAAATTTTTTGGAGAATTTTTGACAATGATTTTACCGCTAGAGAAAAAAATTTTGGTATATTTTTTATATTTTCAATTAGATAAATTTTTTATTTTTTATTATGAATTAATTTAGGATCTAAGATAATTGGGATATGGGGTACTTCACGGGCAAACCAAAAAACAGGTCAGAAAAGTCTGATTAATATTCTACGAATGTAATTTTCTTGGAGTTAAAATGTATTCCTGCAGAAATAATCATTCTTTTTCAATAACGGAAAACGTTGTTCATCAAAGTGAGAATGTTTAGTTTAAAAGGTCTTGTGTAAAACATTGTAAAAATATTGAAATATATCTATGGATTTAAATTGAGAAAATGGTTACATTTTGCAATAGACGCGGCATAATGTTAATAATCTGTATTATTCTAATTGTCAGAGAAATGGCATATTCCTGGTACATTTTCATACAATTTTTGGGCTAAGGGTAAATTGGATCGCATATTTTATTTTCGCCTTAAATCAAATTGTAGTTTAGAACGAATTTTTTAATCTTCTAGTTTTCAGATCCTGTGAAATACCTCTACTTTGATTTATTTTACTGCACATTTTGTGTCAACAAAACAATTATATTACAATCTTCTCTTGCATTAATACAAATTTTAGCCTTGACAGCATGTTTTAGGTATAATTAGGCATCAACATTTTGACTGCAAATGAAATTTTCCTCCTTCACATCATATGAGTTTTGACTGATTCTTTTTCTACTTTTCTAGAATTTAATATTATTTAAAAATAATGATGTATATATATATTTAAATTTTGAAAATTAATTTATTAATATTACAACAAAGTTTTTAATTTTCAATCAAAAATTTTGCATTTAATTTGTTTTGAAAGAAGAATATAAAATACATAAATATTTAAAATCGCTTTAAAAAATCCAATAATGTTCAGTTTATTTACTAATCCTGCACATAAACGGCGCACTTCCTAGACTTTTTTAGCTCACAGGTTATCATAGCCTGAGAGCTTATGTGCCCGTCCGTTCTGTATGTTCGTTCGTGCGTAACGCGATAACTCGAGATAAAAATATCCGATCCACTTGAAATTTTGTATGTAGGTATATCCTGACAAGGCGCTTCCCTGATTAGTTTTTGGAGTTCATCCGATATGTATAAGAGGGGGAACGGGGGCTCATGCCCTCCCCTTAGTTGATATAAATGGGATTTTCATGTAGAATTAAGTTTTCGTTCAAAATTTAGACTAGGATCATTCTGATGAGGCGATTCCGTGACTGTTATTAGGTGTTCATTGAATAAGTATAAATAGGGGGAACAGGGGTTCTAATGCCCCCCCCCCTTAATTTATATAAATGTGTTTTTCAAGCAGAATTTTCAGATTTCGTTCAAATCTCTGAATAGTTTTGGAAGTTTAATGGTTAAGTATAAAAGAGCGGGATAATTCCTTTTATATTATATAAATGCTAAATGGTTTTTATTAAGAATTAGCTCATTTGCTCTGAATTTTGGATATAGATTTTTTATTTATATGATAAAGCATGTCTTTGACAGTATAGGAGGTTCAATGATTAAGTATAAAAAAAGAGGAAAGGGGAGAGCTGTTTCCCCTTCTTAATTTATTTTCGAACGGAATTAACCCTTGAAAATATACGGCTTTAATGTATAATTAGTATTTGTAGCCTGTGAGCTCAATGCCATCAGTTTAACTGGGCAGTATTCTTTATCATATATTAGAAACAAATTATGTGTTGCTTCATTCCTTGGACTGCATTCCTGACATTTGGAATATTAAGATAGAATGTTTTGGATAAAGAACACTTAAATAGCTCAGAATGAAATAGAAAGCTATAATGATTATTACTATATATTTTTTTACATTCATTTGTTTCTTTTTTAGCCGGTTTGATATGGATATTTAACCACTTAATAAATCAATATTTTTGTAAAAAGTTTTCAAATAAAGCTTATTTCTTTTAGGGGTCTTCCATAAATGATGTCATGCTTGAAGGGCGAAGGGGGAGGGGACGGAAGGGGATGCATGAAATTGTGACAGTTTGTGACAAGGGGGTGGGAAGAGATAGGAAGAAATGTGACAACTCACATTTTGGTTAAAATAAATGCATTAAAATTCAGCAAATTAAATTATGAAGTATGGAGTTATTTTAAAATAACAATATTTTGTGTTCATAAGGATAAGATTTAAAGGCAAATATGCTAAATTTTATTTCAAATTCCAAAATATTACTGTTTTCAGTTGTTCTTTCAAATTAATGTTTTATTGCTATTCTACATTAATTAGTTATTTGTTGTAAAATGTTTTGTTGTAAACTTTATTTCATACAAAATACGAATCATTTTTATTGTTCAGCTGACAAATGTCATTAAAACACACAGTTAAAGTTTAAAAATAAAATTCAAAATGCGATCTAAAGTATAGTGCTTTGTTTCCGAACGGCAAGTATATATTTATGTAATATAGCGTTACAGGTGACAAGAGGGAGATAGGGGTTAAAGTGAAGTGTGACGCTTTGTGACAAAGGGAATAGGGGAGTCAAAAGTAACGAATAAAACTTGTGACATCATTTATAGACGGCCCCTTACTTCAAAAATCCCATTTTTAAGTCATTTTTAAACGAAATATATGAAAAAAATTACAGATTAAAGATAAAGATTATATATGCAAATATATATTTTTATTTCCGCCTTAACCCTTTCAGGGCGAGCGACTTTTACAGAATTTTAAATTTTTCATCACCTGTTTTTTAATAGAAAAATTTTTGCCTAATTGAATTAGAAAAAATGTTCGGATTAAATAATGCAAAATTTACAATAAAAAATTACTGGAGAGAATAATAAATCTTGATTGACAAAAACTCGTTGGCCTTATGACGTATGAGCAATTCAGGGAAGCGATTAATTAATTTATTTTGATATATTTTGATTATTTTTTCTCTAACAAGCCAGTCATGGAGAGTACATACATGAACACTTCTTTCATGTGCTTTAAATTGTAGGTTGATTGCATAATTATCTACTTAATATTTATCATGTTAGAAATTCAAAGTTTTTATTTTAATTTACTTAATTTTGAATCCTATTAAACTCATAAAAATCTAAATCATAGAAACGTTTGTAGATCTATTAAAATAATGATTTAAGTCACTAAAATAACAACTATTATTAAACAAAACAAACAGCATTTTTACATTGTAGATTTCAAATTTATGTTTTGAAACCTTTAAATATCTTAACTTTTAAGTGAAATGTTATTATATGTTGAAAATGCAATATACATTTATTTTTAAAGTATGATTATACTACATCATATGTCAAGAATGATTAACTTTGGCTTATTCTGAATTCTAATCTATTTTTTCAAGTTTCGAAATTTTTCATTCGATTTTTTTTTCAAAAACCTTATTATTTTTAGTAGATATTCAATTACGCAATTAATTCATTAAACAAATGATCTATTCAATTTGAAACTTTTAAACATTTATTAAAAATGTTTTAAAAAAGCTTTATTTTTAATTTTATAGTTTATATATTTGTTAAATTAAATAAAGAAATCTACTGAATTTTTTAAACACTTTTCCTCTCCTTCACTAAACTCAAGTACTTAACTATTTTATTAATACAAATAAATGTTACCTGAATTATTATTTAATTATTTTTTAAATATTTTTCCCCGGAAAAGGTTCATTTAAGTTTTGTTTATTATTAATTAGATAGATAAACACGATATCTAAATTTTGCGAACTTAATATTGACGATTATAAATTGAATATTTCTAGATAAAGAATCAGATTAGCAGAAAAATAAATTTATTTCGTGCTTATTATTGAGAAATGCATTAAACTGTAACTGTAAAACTGTAGCTGTAACTGAGAGTGTAATATAAAGCATTTTTCACATAAAAAACGAGGACTTTTTTTTTATTATAATTACATTTCACAGGCTGTTTTTTTTTTTTTTTTTTTTTTTTTTTTTTTTTTTTTTTACTTGATATCTTTACTTGTAGCACCCATAAATCTTTCAGCAATAAAATAAATTAAAACTTCTTATGAACAGTTATATAAATAGTAGTGCGATCATAAAACAATATTAATGGTTTCATTTAATGTTAATTGCTGTTACAATTTATTACATTATAACAAAATTCCTTTAATTTAAAGATTAGCTGTAATTTACTGCTTAAAATTAGGTTTATCTTTGCCTGAAAAAAACATATAAAACTTCAGTTTTATGCTTTTTTGTGGGTATTTTCACTTTTTAAGTTTTAAAGGCATTAATTAAAATGAAATGGAATGCATTCACAAAGAAAAGAGGTCAGTGAACCTTTTACAAGTCAGTGAAATGGTTTCGCCATATTAATGAACTTCAGAAAACATTTTACAATGTCAATTGAAGGATTAGCGTTTTTGTTTCTTTTAAGTATTTCGGTATTCTATATCTGGAATAAGATTAAGAATCTGTGAGGTACGTAGTGTTAAAAATGATGACTATAGATGTTCAATGACTTACAATTACTTTTCTTTTCCTGGAAATAATCTGAAAATTTTTCCAAATTTCAATACTTATGCCTATATATATATATATATTCAATATCATAAGAGAATAGCAGAAAATAATTTTTTTAATGTTATTTAAACAAGAAATTCTTAGAAGAATTATTCTGTGTCATTAGTAAAGAAACCATTAATAAAACAAAATATTAATCCAAAATAATCATTAAAAAATATATTAATTTAATATTATTAAAAAGATCAATTTACAGAGAGTTTTTAAAGTTAAAAAGTTTAGAAAAAATATTCCATGTGTTTTATGTGTCAAAATATTTTTTTCATTTTATCATTTTTTTTACTTAAAACACCATTGTTTTATTAAATAAATGTATATCTATTTTTTGATTCTAGAGAAAGTTATTATTATTTTTTAAATTGCACGATATTAAATTTTTATTAACAATTCACATGTTAATCTATTTTATTACTAGTATGAGGAACTTAATAGTCTGATATTTAAAAAACGAATACATATATTTTTTGTCTTCTATATCAACGATATCAACTTAGTTGTATTGAGAATTTGAAATAAAAGTTAAAAAATATAGACAGTTTAAAAAATATACCGACGGCAAAAAAATTATTTTTGAGAAAAATGCAATTGGAATGTAATACGTAAAATTATTTTCATTGTTTACATTTAAAAAGAACGAAAACACGTTTTCAACCATGCATAGGGCAATATATTTTGTTTTTTAAAATTTTAACTCATTACAAAATTAACTAATGAAACAAAAATTCATACATTCGGTGGATTTTTGCTCATTTCAAAGTTCACTGTCCTTTCCCAAGGTAACTGACACTTTCTGAAGTACTCTTTTGAAAACTTAGTTCTTTTTTAAAATTTAATTTCACGGATTTAGATAAAATACTAAATAAAAACATGAAAAATCTTCAAAATATTAATAATTACTATAATATTTTTTTGAGTTGTTTCATGTGATTTTCAGCGAATGCGACTAAAACGTCTTACTTCATTTGATTCTTTAAAAGACGACTACCTTAATTTATTTTATACTCAGCGTGTGTTTGTTTTCAGTTGAACTAAAATCTTAGGGTAATTTTAAAATAAAAAGGAAATACGAAAGTTAGTATACTTTAATATGTTGCTTTTTCAAAATTTTCGACTTTAGAAAAATTTCAAAGCAAAAACATTACTTCGTTGTACATTTTAAATTTCATCCAGCTTCTGCTTTCAAAGTATTTGCATGTACTGTTTGCATCTTAAGTTAAAAGCTAAAGCTCTTTTGAAGAACCTTTTATATTTTTATAACACTGCATTTATAACTGATTATTTACAGGTACTTGTAGTTGTTTATATGGATTGGCGAAAAACAAAAAGGTGAAAGGGTTTCGTCAGAGAAATATTTAAATAACAACATTCTTTTATTTAATAGAAAATTATTTAAAATATATTTATTGAATATAGGTAGTCACTCAATCATTATTGGAGTTGGTAACTTTCAATCGATTTATTTATTCCAGTTAAATTATTAACTAAAAATCATGTTTCTTGTCTACGTATGTTTCACGAACATTGAAATTTTAATTTTCAAATAAAACGATATAAATTATACGTTTTTGTATAAATGCTAATACGTTTTATGTAGATAACTTCTGTTTGGAATTAGTCACAATACACCCTATGAAATCTGGAGAGTTTATGCGATTTAAACAAAAATCCATAGGTCCAAGTCTGATAAACCACTTACACTAGAAGATGTAACATTCAAACGTATATACATACATGTTGTCATAATACATTTACATATATTATAGACAGGCATATTAAAGCTTGTTTTTGCACATGATTTTTCTTGGAGTATCACATCTTTATCATCTTTATTACAAGCTGCTGTCGGATCTCTTAAAAAAAATCAACACTATTAAGAAAATGTGTGATGACTTTAAGTTCATTAAAATGCATGCATTTCTCTGTTGAATTTACCTATAATGCAATTAATGTGAATGGCTTAATCCTTCAGTGCATTGATAATGCTTTATTTTTTTTTAAATTAAGCATTGTTTTAGCTTTTAATAATATCACCTTTTGCAATAAAAAATAGTAAACTTCTTTCAACTGTTTTACTGGAATGCTTTGCATCTTTAAAATTTTATATTGATTCAAATCAACTTTAATTTATTTTTATCATGTCTTTTAATTGTTTTGCAAATAACTTTTTTCGTAAAAACATTATATTTTCTTAAACAGTTAAAACTCCTTAAATTGATAAAAAAATAAAACAACATTTCTTACTTTGATAAATGATAGATTTTCTCTTAACATTAAAAATTTAGAAAATATATTTGGAAGTTTACAAACATTCAATAAATGCAAACTACAACTATCTTGATGATTTTAATGATCATCATCAATATCACAACTATAACGGTGTTTATGAGTTAAAATATTTCAAACTGTACATGTTTATTTTTTTTATTAAAAGAAAAAGCTATTGCTTAAAATTTCTTTATAAAACGTGTTTTTATAAAACAGAAATATTAGACAGACATTAGACAGTATATTATCAATTAATATTTTTAAGCATCTTTTTATGCCTTTTTAAAAAATATAATTGTATATTTTAAAGCCTAAATATTAAGTCAAATTTCTTGATATTTAATCTAGAGACGTAGATTTCATCAAAATTTTTATTCGCCTCATGCAAAATAAATAATACTTAACGCGGCTTTGAATTTTTTTAAGGGGGGGGGGAGCTTGTGCAAGAAACTTTTAAGTAATCTAAAAAAGATATCTTATTCTGGTTGGAGATCCCTTTAAACGAAAAGATTAAGTGGATCCCAGGATTCAACATTTTATAAGACCTGACTTTTTTTATTAAAAGGTAAAAAAAGGTGCTTTTAACTTTGTTGGATGATCCTATAAAAATGTCCCCAAATTAATACACTAGATGCTCCCTCCATCTCCTTGATTTGCAAATTACTATTAATGGAGACTAATAATTGCTAATATTAGAAATAAAAAGTCTGTTAAGAACGAAAGTTTAAGAGGATTTTATCAGTAAATCACATTTAAAATAAGAGCTATATAATACATGAAACAGTAGAAAAAAAAAAAAAACAGTTCATAATATACTGACTCCATAAAAAAGAACACGCACTGCATTATTAAAGGTAAATCATTAAAAAGCAAAGCTATCTGAAATTTATAATTAATAATACACAAGAGCCCTTACTATATACACTGTTACAATAAAAAAAATAAAAAAAAATAAAAAAAACAGATTTTGCTGTTTATTTTTTATACATATGCATTTGCTGACAAATGGTATATATAGCTGTATGCAAAGACACCTAAATACAACTGTTAAAAGTTATACGATTTAAAAGACTCGCGATATATGCACCTTTTATTAAAATAAAATATACTCACCACACAGGTATTCAATTAAGAAAGCGATTTTCTCATTTCACGGTATAAAGTGTTGGGCAGAAATGCAAGAACAGCGGCAAAGTAGTAAACTGTGCGAGCGTATCAGGATAGGTAAGTTTAAGATTTTTCAAGTTGAAAGATTCAGCTATATCGTATTCAACTAGTGAAGCCAAATCAATTTGTGCCCATCCAATTGAATGAGAGGACATATTGAAAAATACTAGACAGATTGTAAAATGTTTTATACCTCATATGGACTTCAGAAGCAGAAGACGCACACTTTACAGCAACACTTGTTAATGCATATGTCAAAACATAAATTGCATCCAATGACTTGCACTGGCCATAATAAACCAATGATGATGAGTCAATTAGCATGCAGTGGTGAGGCTTGAATACGATTGTGCCATTCTGGTTACTAACAACATAGCATCGGGTTAATTAAATCGTACATCTAGCATGCCAGATTGTAAGTATTTAGTGTCATGGTTTTAGTTATGACTAAGGATATTTTTCCTTAACAATGTTAAGGGATCAAAATATTACGTGTTACGAAGCATATTCTCTGTCTCAAAGTACTTGGAATGCATTCTGACAACATAATTTCACCGTTTTATGCTTTCTTTTCATCCGAGTATATCTTGAGCTTCAAGCACAATAACTGCTCTTGCTAAAGATTCTGCAGGCTATCATTTGAGCCGAGAAGAATTCTACTGTATCCTTACTGAAATGGCCATCAAGAATCTCGGATTTTAATCCCTTTCAACACCATTGGAATTGTGTTGAAAAAGTATGCAAGCACACCTGCAGCAATTTAGTGAAAATAGTGCCCTTCTCAAGATTGCTATTAGTTAGAAGATGAGCTGACACGATTAATCGCCACTGACACTTATCAACACCGATGTGTTGAATGTAGATCGAAAATGTAACAGTTATTTTGTACTATGCATAAAATTGAGTTACGTGCAAGCACGTCATCTCGCATTAGTGTTTTAACTCATTTTTAGGAATTTCTGACACATTCTTGGCATGTTGTGGTGTCGAAATACTTCTGTAAGCTTAATGAAACTATGCCTAGTCATGTGGCAAATGTTATCAATGTTCTAAAAGCAGCGAGTTGTTTTCGATTAGGTTTTTTTCCTAACACAATGACCTTCGGTGTATTACTATTTAGTTAAGTAAACTATCAAACAACTTATATTTTTTTTCAAATACAATTAGAAAAATTGTAACGTTTTTAACATCGTGACAAAGTAAACAGTGCATATCGTCTAAAATTAAAACGTTACATCTGTATTATAAATAGTTTGGTTTAAGGAGTTTTTGCTGTGATGAACACTATATTATCCTGTATTTTATTTTTCCCTTAAAATTTTTTGACCTTTAATCGCAGGTACACAGAATACTATTAGTTATGAAAGAGCATGTACATAAGTAAGTACATGAGAATCTTTCAATTTTTTATAAACTTTATTGCTTCCATAGCTATGTACAGTATTTTGCTTTTCTTTCTGTGACTTATGTGAACTGATAATTAAAAGAGTTAATGAATTATATAACACATTTGAAAAACTGAATTTTTAAAAAAAGTATTGCATTAAATAATAAAAATTTTAATAACTTAAAAGAATTGCTATTCCAGCTCATTTTAAAATATTTTTTATTTAATGAGTTAAAATTTTGAATTCTTTTGTGATATTTAACCATATTAAGGTGGTCTGGGGTAATAACGCCAGGCGGGGTAATAACGCCAAGTGCTAATATTTTGCATAATTATGAAATAATCTGGTAAATGACACCCATGTGCTCTGCGCAGAAGGGTTTTGAGTCATATAAATCGCAAAAAACAGCTTCAAGTTAATTTGTTTCATTTTTAGGTCTTATTGTTTTTACAAGCAACTAAAATTAACGCTTGATCTAAAATTTGCGAGATACGTTTTGTGATGTGAAGACTGCTTTTTTTATCCGGAAATACTTTGTTAATTACATAAATTTGTAGTACATTTCATGGACTTTCAAAATGTTGTTGAAGATTTTGGCTATCTTCTCGAGATAATTTGTAATTTAAAATGTACAGCGCGATAACTATATCGGGGTAATAACGCCAATCCTTGGCATTAATACCCCGGTTGATTCCCTAAAGTAGCCGAGCTACATCCTAAATACTGATTCAAATAAACACAGTTAAAACTGTGCAATGTTTCTAATAATTCTATTTAAGCGGTCCTTTTTAAGCAAAAAGAAGCTCATTGTGTGATATTCTTTTGCCTCATCCTCCCCCCCCCCCACACACACACACTACCTTTATTTTTCTCACACTTCCACAAAAAATGGAACATTCTTAATAGTTTATAATGGCAATTTGTCAATTTCAAAATTTGTAGAGTTTGTATTTTTAGAATTGGGCAATCTACATGCGATTATTCCATCTTATTTCATAGTTTTGTTTGCATGGCGTTATTACCCATATAGGTGGGTAATAACGCCAAATAGCATTGGTCAAGAAATCACGCCATTACATTTTATGAATGCATATCTGTTAAATTATTTTTTTTATATAGATAGTCAATGAGTTGCTGTATCAAATCATATATTTGTTTGAAAAATACAAACTAAAACTGAGCCGTGAAAATTGGTAGAACCTTAACGTGGCGTTATTACCCCAGGGTACCTTATTTGTAAAGAAAATCACATCATACGTTTTCTAAAATAAGTGAATAAATAAAATAAAATAAAGTAACATAAAGTAAAATTTATTAAGAGAGTGGGGTAATTTAAAATCGTTATAACTCGAAATATTTTTGTAGAATTTCATTCTTTTCTCATTTAAACAAACACAAATATATAAGCTTTAATTTTGATTCAGCATTTTGAAAAATATTAATTTAAATAAAAATTAAAATTAGAAATGGTTAAAAAAGTATAATGAAGAAAAACGCATTTTCACAAAAGTCGTTTTCATGACATCATTGCTTAAAAGCTAGATAAAAAAAAAAAAAAAAAAAAAAAAAGAAAAAAAAAAACCCTGCCAAGTATGACTATTACTCGCACTCAGAGTGTTCTGTTCAGTAATTATATGAATCATTAACTGTATTATTAAACTAGTCGGATGTGGCAATTCCAAAACTTTATTCTATCTCATATATGTTAATATTTCAAAATTCGCTATTACAGTGCAAATATTAAATGAAAATCTATGCCCAACGTGATGATTCTAAAGGCCCGAAATTCCATGTATTAGTTCTTGAAGTATGACTATTGCCAAAATTAGAAAAAATTCAGCATAAAAGTGAGAGATTTACACCAAAACATAATCAGCAACAATATTTATCAAGGTGTATCTGAATCTGAAGTTTGATGAAAATTCGGGCATATCTTGAGATAAACCTATTCGGGAATTGGGGAAAATTCAGCATAGCAGCGCCACCTGTTGAGCGATTGACATTAGAATGTTTTTTTTTAAAGTAAAACAATTGAAAAACTCATGTTCTAATTATGAACCATTTATCTTTAACGATTCTTGACTTATAAAAATTTAAATATTAGAAATTGTTAAAAAATATAATGAAGAAAAACGCATTGTTACAAAAGTCGTTTTCATGACATCATTGCTTAAAGCTAGAGTTAAAAAGATTTATAAATTCTGTTGAGCGATTGACATTAGAATGTACATAGAATCAGTTCATACCTAGCTTTCACTGAATCTGAAATTTTATGAAAACTCGTGCATTAATTCTAGAGATAGAGCTATTGAAGAGATCGTGAAAAAATCAGCATAGCAACGCCACTCCTAAACTATTTATACCAAATGTATGCAGCACCAGTTTATATCAAACAACAAATCCCAAATCAGTTTACAAATTATCTTAATTTGCTTCTAGAGCCTAAAAACTCTAGAGTCATTAAAATTAATTCTAGAGTCTAAAATCTCAGAAATCGTCCAGCTTAATGATGTAATGACGTGGATGAAATCATTTCTAGCACTTTTTGTGATTTCGTCTCATTTCATAGAAATAAAAGTGAATCTGTAGAATATTTCAGACTGCAGAATTAAAACAGATGCTGAATGAAAAAAAAAAAAAAAAAAAAAAACTAAACCATTGCTACATTAAGCAGAAAAATCCAGATTTAGCTTCATGTGAACTCATAAGTGGATTGCAACCATGGTTTTCGATATAAAAATTGTCTGCTTCAACATATATTATCTTTAATACCATTGTGATGTAGCGGTTCACCGCTTTCGAAAGTTCAAAGATGTGTAACCCATTAACTATACACATTCTGGTATATAAGTTCTTTACACGAACTATTTAAATAAAATAAAATAAATAAAATACACATATGATGTACACATATGTATTCGCATTTTACATTCTCTTATTAATACAAGCCCAAACTAGACAATATAACTCAGAATGTCAAGACCACAATTTATGGGTTCTTTT
The DNA here is from genome assembly GCA_964019185.1 of Maratus speculifer. Classification (NCBI taxonomy): domain Eukaryota; kingdom Metazoa; phylum Arthropoda; class Arachnida; order Araneae; family Salticidae; genus Maratus; species Maratus speculifer. The sequence continues at coordinate 136,646,321 of OZ025291.1, forward strand.
AAATTCTCTTCCAAAGCTTAACTAACTATTCTCTTCTCCGATCTACAACTTTTTTCTCCACATTTCTTCTTTTAAAGGATCTCAGAATATTCTCTTCTCTCATAAGTAATTCATGATATTATCAGTTTTCGCAGGTGATTTCCATAATTTTTGTAAAAAACTAATGACATTCAAAATTTCTAGAACCTTCAAGTTTTCTCACATGCATTCATCTGCTTCCAAAGTAAAAATGGAAGCTACTGTTGTTCACTCTACTTCTTTTACTTCATTCATCGTAGCTCTTGATTGGAATTCTGTGATAAGTCAAATACTAGATTTCATCCAAATGTTCAATTTTTACTACAAACAGAACTACTGTATTTTATCTGAGAACCTTTATATTTGCCACATTGAACAATACTAGAAATATTCTTCTTGTGTTGTCTTGTAGATCTGTAGATCACTACATTTATACCCGTTACTGTTCGAGCATCAGTTTTGATGTAACCTGTATTTAAAACTAATATATTGCATTTTCTGCGTCTCCTATATTTTAAAAAATAGAATTTATGTAAAGTAAGTTGATATAATTTAAAAATCATCGAAAAATACTCTTTCCTTTAAACGCAATTTAAAATATATAAAAATTTCAAGCTAAATTCTAAGGTAAGTTATCAGTTGTGATGGTTAAAATAGTGCTAATGTTTTAAATAATGCTAATATAAAGCAATTGTATCGTACAAGCGATTATTTGGTAATATCTGCGCTACACAGTTATTGTCAGGCATAAGACAGATAAGATTTTGAAGAAATTTAAAAATTTAAATGCCATGTTTTAAAACTTCATTTTTAAAACAGAAATTTTTAAAAAACTTTGAAAATTCGTAAAGCAAATGCAAAAGAAAAAGTTGTACATATAATTTAACTAATTGTGATGTGAATTTATCTACCCCTTTTTGTTGAATTCTAGAGTTTCGTTTCAATGAAAAGTCTGAGTATATCATAAATCGTTTAAGCTCATATCTTAACATCACTCAATACATGAGATTGTACGTGGTTATAAAAAGTTAAAACACGTGTTTACCGAATAATTAATTTAGGAGTTATACGCCAAGTAGGCCTGGGTTATGAACTTGTTCACTGGCATAAATACAAGAAATTGACAACCGGAACCAAAGACTAACTAAGGGGAGAAGGAACAGAACGGAATGCATTCCAAACATTAGTTTATTGTGTCCTTTGATGAGAGATGGGCCTCTGTGTTGTAGACTCAAGTGCCAGAAAAACTGATTTATTAGTCTAATATTGTGTAGGGCCCCAATAAGTTTGCAGACGAGCAGCTACACTACGTAGCATAAAATGTATTAATGTCTGAATGTATGTTCGATGGAATTTATACCATGAATAATGCAAGGAAGTATACAAATCAGTAGGAGTGTGAAAAAGTGGAGACCTTTTCTGAGCAATATGTTTCAAGGCATTTCAAATACAATCATCAACGTTAACTTTTCAAAATGTCCAAAGGCAGAAGAATACTCTCGGAGACACTCGATCGAAATTCTTGACGTGTGGGTTATCGCATTGTCTTGCTGGAATTGTCTAAGTTAACTGGAATGCATAATGAAAATGAATGCCGGTAGATGATCAGGCAAAATTCTCAATTACCCGAAACCTGTCAGAGTCGTTTCTGGACATATCAGCTGTTCCATATCATGGCATCTGCATTCGCCAATTATATGAGAGGCTTTACCAACTTGAACAGGTCTCTGTTGGCTTCTAAGGTCATAGATACTTGAGATAGTCTCCGTATCCGTACACATCCATAGGCTGATATAATTATAAACGATACTGATCAGAGCAGACAATGTTTCCTGTCACCAACAGTGCACGAATCACGAATGTCTTGGCGGAATTTCGCCAGTTACCGACAGTCCCATTCTTTTAAGGTATTTTTCCAACCGCATAGCTGTCTGATATTTGGTTCTTTCTGGATACTTGATAATCACGGCACATTCGTGAAATCGTCGTGTGTAAAATTGCATCGCTCATTTGGAGATGCAAAGTCCCATTTCTCGTGACCAACAATAATATTATGTTCAAAGTCTTTTAAAGTTTGACAATGTATGATTGTAGCAACAGGAACCATTATAACATCTTCTTTAGACACCTGTTTCTTATATTGGACCTGCCAATAGCATTTCGTTATGCTAATTGTTTGCTTGCGTCAAATATTTTCATATGGAAGTTTGCACCAGTTTTCTTGGCTCTCTGGTGTATATTAGACTCTCAAAAATTTTGTAGCTACGTCAGCTTAATTATTTATGACGGCGTAGGTGGCCTTTTCCTATAATTGGTATTTTACTTGCAGGACATTTTGATGCGGTTTAATGCATTGTTGCTTGCAACTTGGATGTCGCTTATTTGAATTTCTTTCTTTTGAGAATATTTGAATACATAACTTTCTAATTTATTGCTAATTTAATCAACTTCGCGCAAATAATTTATATATTTCTAAATTTTCTTTTGCTTTTTGATATAAATCTTCAACCAAAGGTATGTTTGCATTCAAAACTTTGCAACAGATCGAAAAAACATAGAAAAGAAAAATAAATATTGAAACTTAAAATTCTATTAAAAGAAAACTAATAAGAACAAAATAAACAAAAAGGGCAAACAATTTTAAAGTATTTAAATTAAACGTCCGTTTTTATTCAGATATGACCGTTTATCATTTCCTCTACAATTTCGGATCTGTAAAATAATCTACAAGAGTGAAACAAGCCATTTTATTTTATATTAATAAGAAATATACTAGTTTCAATACAGAAGAAAAAGTTGCATACTTAAGAAATATATTAAAATCTATACATAAAATATGTACATTTAAGCTGCCGATGGGCTTCGAATTTTAGGTTTGTTTGAAAATATTTTCATTTAAAAAATAAATTTGTTCCACGCCAATTTTAAGTATATTTAAGACTATTATCACAGACTTGGGATGCCGGGAGGGTCAACAAATCTACACTAAAAATATATACAAAGCCTCATTTTTTATAAGTGAAAAAATCAATACATTTATAAAAAACGAAACGTTATTTCGAAAAGAAAATGCATTTTTGTTTCTCTTATACATGTCATTTTCTTTTCAGAAGCTACTTAAATTACATTTAGAAAAGCTCTTTGAATATGTTTTGAAAATTTTGTTTCAAAGGAATAATATTTCATTTAAAAATGCATTAAGAGGCGCATTTATTTAAGAGTTCTTTTTAAATGGTGTTAAAATTTTTTAGGACTACTTTATGTAGAACCATTTCAATCACATAATCACATTTTAAAGATGTAGTGATAAATAAACTTAATTTGAAAAAAATTAAAACTTTTACCTATTAAACGTTGGAATTAAGACGATATAAAACTTATAACTAAACAAATGATAAAAGAACCAAATTTAAAAAACAAGTCTGCTCCAGCTGAGATTTATTAGAATTAGGAAAATCAAGATTTTTTTAAGAAATATGTTTTGAATACTTTCCAACATACGTTTGAAAATGTTTATTACTTTAGTTTGTTTGTCCACCAGTTTGTCTGCATACTCTAACTCGCGTAACTTTGCTTGATTTAACAAAAGCTTCATAAACGTTGTGAGATCTATTATAAAATACTCCGAATTTCAAATGTCTAGTGTAGCATTAATAGTTTGTTCACAGATACACACAAGGTAATCGTCACCTTATGGTCATTGGATAGAATCGTCTGTAGCATATTTTTATAAAGTTACACCGTCTCAAATGTACTGGAAATTTTATACATTACAGAGGTGCAATTGAAATTTTTATCCTTTAGATTGTGGATAGTACGACTTTTATCATTATTTTATATTGAGACATACACATGAAGTATTTTACATTATGACCTACGAGAAAAATATATTGGCTATTTTATTTTAAATGTTACAATGCTTTAACAAAATGAAACTGATGTGCTATGCTGAGAGGTGTTACAGGATTCTTACAATAGAATACGGCGTACATAACATTTATCTGTTCATTTACTGGGAGACAAAAAGTAATTCAAGTACAGTTAACGTCTGAATTAAAAAACTTAAAATATTAAATAATATAAATTAAGACAGACTTGAAAATAATAATAAATAAATAAAAGTTATATGCAAAAAATTACGCTGAAAAACATCTAAAATAGAAAGAGTAAACTATAAACCTATTGGCCTTGTTAATAATAATAATAAAAAAATACAATAGCTTTTGTGAATTCTGCTCCTTCTCCTTTTCAACGTACTAAACAAAATTCCTTCATCTGCATCTCTAATTATAAGGGTATTTCTGATAAAATTTCCGGCATATTAAGATCATTTAATGCTGGTGTTTCTTTTAAACCAATTAATAAAGTTAGTTCTTTACAGTTAATTCTAAGCACAAATTTCAATACGATAAGTCCAAATTGGCAGGTGTTGTCTATGTTATTCCCTGTGGAGATTGTGATAGCGTATACATTGGTGAAACAAGCAAATCTTTAGAAATTCACCTGGAAGAACATATCAGTGCTCTAAAAAGCGGTAATTTAAATTCTAAAATTGTCCAGCATAGTCTTGAACAAAACACATCCCGCAGTTTACAAACGCCAGTATATTAAAATCGGGTTTTAATAGTTATCACGGCAGATTACTCCTCGAAGGTGGTTCACATGTTTATTGATTGTACACATTGATGGTTCACATGTTTATTGATCACATGTACTTGATTGCCAACACTAAATGAAGCTCGTTCTGTGCCTAATGAATATTATCTTTTTCTAAAAAATGACTAACTGTAACTGCCTTGATTTGTTCCAATGTTTGTTATGTAATGAATATTTATTTTGTACTCATGAGGCCTTGCGAGTAGCTTGGTGAAACCTTTTTTCTTTCTATTTTAAATGTTTTCCAGTGTAATTTTTTGTATATAAATTTTATTTATTTTTTATTGTTTTCAAGTCTGTCTTAGTTTATATTATTTAATGTTTTAAAAGTACAGTACTGCCTACAAATAATAATTATTGAAAGTGCCTTTTCATATTTGTTTAGTTGTGATAAGTGTTTCTAATTGAATTAAAATTTAGCTTAGTAAGTGATTTGTGTGAAATATTGTAGATCATTTACAAGGATGCATAAAATATTTCACGTTGCTATACATGGGCAATAATCATTGAAAAAATAAATATGCCACTCAAATATTGCAAATATGTTTTTGACTATGGTTGCCAATTGCTGAAATTGGATGTTCAACTGTAGTACACAGTACGCGCTTTCTAAACTGTTTATTTAGATATCGTCTTTTACCTATTAAACTGTAAAGTTTTGTTCTGGAAGTGTTGGAATGTGATTCATAAATTATACATAAATGAAGATAATTCTTTTTTTCTTTTTTTCTTTTCTTCTTTTTTCTTTTTTTTTTATTAACTAGCAAAACTAGCGGCTTTGCTCGCGTAATAGTTGAAATATGCCAAGTGATACTTCTATGTCTGATCTTCATTAGAAGCAATAATGTATTTAGGAATAATTCAAAAATTCCCATTTAAGCCACAGTTTGACTTAATTTCATTCTTACATGCATTATTCCGAAATGAGACGTAAAGTAGTACTAAGAACTAAAGATAATTTTAAATAAACGATAATTTAGAAAATATTTTGAAAATTTTATGCTCAATTCATACATTTTTTTCAGCATTCTTCTGACGTATTTATTCTTTTTTAGAAACAATCTTTGTATGCAATTACATTTTTAAATTAATCATCATGTCAAAATCCAAGTTTGTTTTCTAAGGGTCTACTTTCTCTTGAAGGGTTGTGGTATTACTGTAAAATGCCTATGTTAGAAAAGGGACGGTCACTATTAAATTGAAAATTTTAATTTTGAAATTGGTTTGATGTTATCTAATATACCAATGAAAAGTGATTTAGAAAGTTTTAAAAGGCTTTTATAGAATATTTATTTTTCCTGTTTACCCTAAGTAGAGGTGGTACTGGGACAGAACATAGAGGATCATGAGAATGATCTATATAGGATGCAGAGAGTGTCACTGTTGATTCAAAACCATCACTTATAATTGATTTATTACTTCCTGAGCTTGCACATAAAATCGTAATTTACAAATTTTTTAGAATGCTTTTCACACCGCCTCTTCACTTCACAACTTTTAATTTCAAATTTACTCTTGACAGCTCTTAGAAAACATTTATATTTTGTAAGAAACTACTATACGAAATATAAAATTTCTAGACTCCTTAGTAAAATAAAGATCCCCTTTTTGAATATTTTTAGATCCTGCACCCTTTGTTGATAGTGTCACCGAAGTAAAATGTAGCTTAAGTTTGTTATGTTTTAACAGCTTCAATATAACCACCAATTTACTTCTGAAATCTGTTTGATACGTGCTCAGATTGCTTACAGATTGCCATTCAGAAAGTTATTATTTTATTAAAAATTTGCAGCATTTGCTGCATCGAAACTCTACCTCTTTTACAGATTATTTTTATTCTGACCAATGAGAATGCTTTACTATATACTCAAGTAACAGATTATTGTCAAAGTGGTGGAGTAATGAGGATACAAATCATGCAGATTTTCAACAGTGTAGGATGCTTTTTCGCGCACCCCCCTTTTCAAATTCGAATTTTTTAAAAAATGCTAGAGATCATTCATATCTTAGAAGTAATTACCATGCTGAATTCCATACTTGTAGAGTCCCTTCAGTAACAGAAAAAAATCATTTCTAAAACTTTTTTTGTTCCTTTACCCCCGGTGGATTTGTGGCATCGACCTAAGATATAGCCTATGTTTCATTCCATGTTACCATCATTATTTGAGTGCCATTTCTTTTTAAATCAGTTCGGTAGTTCTGGAGATTATTCCCTGTAAACAAACAAACAAACTTTTTCTCATTATAATATAGATACAGACGACATAAGATATAGCCTATGTTTGATTCCGAGCGATCCCCATCATTTTGTTACTATTACTTTTGAAATCAGTTCGGTAGTCCCGGAGATTAGCCCCTACAAAGAAACAAACATTTTCTTTTTTATAATATAGCTATACATGACAAAAGATTTGCCTATGTCTGATACCGGACGAACAACATCTATTTGGTTCCATTACTTTTGAAATCGGTTCGGTAGTTCCGGAGATTAGCCCTTACAAACAAACAAACTTTTCCTCTTTATAATATAGGTACAGATGACATAAGATATAGCCTGTGTTTGATTCCGGGCGAACATCATTATTTTGGTACCATTACTTTTAACATCGGTTCAGTAGTTCTGAAGTTGTGGCACAGAGATAAAATTTAGCCTATGTTTGATTCAGGGCAAACACCATCTATCTGGTAAAATTACTTTTGAAATCGGTTCGGTAGTTCCGGAGATAAGCCCCTACAAACAAACATACTTTTCCTTTTTAACATATAGGTATAGATGAGATAAAATATAGCCTATGTTTGATTTCGGGCAAACATCATCATTTTGGTATCATTACTTTTGAAATCGGTTCGGAAGTTCCGAAGATTAGCCCCTACAAACAAACAAACAAATAAACTTTTCCTCCTTATAATATAGGTATACACGACATAACATATAAGTCTATGCTTGATTCCGGGCGAATACCATCATTTTGGTACCATTATTTATGAAATCGGTCCGGTAGTTCCAAAATTGTGGCATAGACATAAGATAAAGCCTATGTTTGATTCCGGGCGAGCACCATCATTTTGGTATAATTACTTTTGAAATCGGTTCGGTAGTTCCGAAGATTAGCCCCTACAAACAAACAAACAAACTAATTTCACCTCTTTATAATATAGGTATAGATTAATTTATTTTTTTTTAAGTTGTTCTAATGTCAAAGTTAAAGGGTTTAGAACTGAATCGGTGACGTCAAGCTATATCTTGTTCATTCAGTATCAGATGTTTCAAATATTTCCTGAAATTCATTTCAAAATATCAGATTGCTTTATTAAGCAGCCACTAGAAGAAACTTGAAATATCTGTTCTCAGATTTTTGCGAAATCATTCTAATACTTTAATACAGGGTGTCAATCAAAGAATGTCTTAGTTATAGATTTATAAACTCTAAACGCTGATAAGTGTTGGCTCAAGGTCACAAATAAAGAATAGCTCAAACAACTTTAGATAAGCACATGTGCTAGTACTACTTTGCTATTTACAAAATTGGAATCCCACGTACACAAAATGGCAATTCCTAAGCATGAAAGGTTATTGCTGCGCTGAAGTTTTAAAAGCCGTTAGAACCATGCGACTTCTTCCTTTGGGTTTTTATAAAAGATCATATCTACGTTCCTCTGCTACATAATAATTTCCAGGGTTGAGACATGGATAAGAAGAAGCTATTGCTTCCATTACTACAGACTTATTAACCGAACTTTAGGAAAAAATTAGGCTGAATCTGTGACATATAACTAAAGGTGTACAAATTGAACATGTGTAAGAAAAACTAGGTTAGCTTACCTTGAATTTGATGTCAATTAATTTTTTCAAAAACATTCACGTTATTTAGTATGTAACAGCTGCCTTACTAAGTTAATTATGCTGCATTTTTAAAACAAGTCGGAAATTGCACGTCAAGCGTATCAAATGTTCGTACTACTATAACGAAGTTTTGAAAATATTCAGATCTTGATGTAATGCTATTGCTAAGGTACCCTGGGGTAATAACGCCAGGCGGGGTAATAACGCCAAGTGCTTATATTTTGCATAATTGTGAAATAATCAGGTAAATGACACCCATGTGCTCTGCGCAGAAGGGTTTTGAGTCGTATAAATCGCAAAATACAGCTTCAAGTTAATTTGTTTTATTTTTAGGTCTTATTGTTTTTACAAACAACTAAAATTAACGCTTGATCTAAAATTTGCGAGATACGTTTTGTGATGTGAAGTCTATCTTTTTATCCGGAAATACATTGTTAATTACATAAATTTGTAGTGCATTTCATGTACTTTTAAAATGTTGTTGAAGATTTTGGATATCTTCTCGAGATAATTTGCAATTTAAAATGTACTGCGCAATAACTATACCGGGGTAATAACGCCAATCCTTGACATTAATACCCCGGTTGATTCCCTACAGTGGCCGACCTACATCCTAAATACTGATTCAAATAAACACAGTTAAAACTGTGCAATGTTTCTCATATTTCTATTTAAGCGGTCCTTTTTAAGCAAAAAGAAGCTCACGGTCTGATATTCTTTTGCCTCATCCCCCCCTCCCACACCACACCTTTATTTTTCTTACACTTTCACAAAAAATTTAACATTTTCAATAGCTTAGAATGCAATTTGTCAATTTGTAAGTTTGTAGAGTTTGTATTTTTAGAATTGGGCTATCTACATGCAATTATTCCATCTTATTTCATAGTTTTCTTTGCATGGCGTTATTACCCATATAGGTGGGTAATAACGCCAAATAGCATTGGTCAAGAAAAAAGGCCATTACATTTTATGAATACATATCTGTTAAATTATTTTATTTTATATAGATAGTCAATGAGTTGCTGTATCAGATCCTATATTTGTTTGAAAAATACAACCTAAAACTAAGCCGTGAAAATTGGTAGAACCTTAACGTGGCGTTATTACCCCAGGGTACCTTATATAGTATTTCGGATACAGTATAGAAGCCGAAATATTTTGTATGTCAGGTAAATACTAACTGCTCTACATTATACAGGAAGTAACTTGAAATAAAATTCAGCAAAGTACATTAATTTCATAAAATAGTTTAATATAATTAAAACGTTCCTCAAAGTTTTCCTGTATACCATTATGTAATGGAGCACATTTGTGTGGCCCTGTAAATTAATAACAAATATTCATTGCACATTGCACAGAATGCATATTTTAGTACATCCTTCATAAATGCATATCAATTTCATTATGATCGAAAGAGTGTAACATCATTAAAATGCATTTCAAGCTATTTTTTCGCAATGGCTATAATGTAATGAAATATTTTTATTGTCCCTGTATTTAATCTATGCATCCGATGTTCATAAAATTTGAAATGACTCGACAAAATTAAATAATTAATTGTATATTTTAAATTTCAAACAATTCGGTTGGGTAGTTTTTGCTCTGTTATATAAGGACTAAACGACGACTTTTGTTGTTACGTATTTACATAATTACGAACGCACCTGAAAATTTATCTTATAAAATTAATTTTTATATTTCTTCAAATCTTTTAAAAGTTAAATACATTATGAAAACGAAATACCTACGAACAAAATATAGGAATTTCTCAATATCGTAAATAGAATTTATACTTAAAATTATGCTTATTGCATCAAAAAAAAAAAAAAAAAAAAAAAAAACCCTTGAAATCAGAATTTATTATTTTTGTAAAGAATTTAATATAGTACAAATAATTTATTTAAAGCAATGTAATTTGTAATTCTTAAATAAGGTGGGATTAATATTATGATATTTTGTACTTACCTAAGCTTTGTTTTCTTAATATATATTCCTTGAATAAATTAATGTAATCCTTTATATATTGTTATATTTGTTTAAACGAATGGTTAATGTTGTTACATTGTAGTGAATCTTCCGTGAATCTTCTTCTAGCAGAAACAAATTCAAATACTTTTGACTTTGAATAAATAATCGCTTTAAATGAAATAACTTTTCAAATTATCTCTCTCACAGACGATCAGGCGATTCCGATTTGACCATGGAGGAATGAGATAGGTGGAGGTGAACTAAGCCTTAAAAAAAGGTTTGCAATATGAAACCATTTATCGCTCAAATTTTAATGTCCCAAACAAAAGCACGTGGAAGAGATTTTATATTAATAGGACGAATTGAAAGAAATGAATTGCAGCTGAAGCATATTTTAAGAAGAAATAGCAAATTTTTAAAATGGTCTTTTTTCTATTGTTTATTAAAAAAATAAATGTTTCCTTTTAAGAAAATTGAAATTGGAAAATTAGCAATTTTTAAATGTCAAATTAAAATTAAATAAGATATTGAAAACATTTGATTCCAACTAAAAATTGCATTACTAAAAATTTCCTTCTTTTTAGTAATTTTTAATACTTTATAATGCATATGAATACAAGAATTTCGTATAAATAAAAGTTTGTACCGAAAGGTCAAGAGCAATTACTCAAATGTGAACCAAGCATTTATTGACAATTCCAGTCTTTCAGCTAAAGTTTTCCAATCTGGTGAATTCATTTTGTTTGAAAATAACAATATACATAAATAATTCAACTAGTTCAAAATAATTAATAAAGAGTTTCTTTTATGGAATGAAATTTTTAAATAGCTCTCCGTTTTGCCTACATCAATGACTACTAATTTACTGAATCATCTTTATTTCTTTATAATAACATATTAATAATTGCATGTAAATAAATATTAAAAATTTAATGATGAAAACATTCTTTTAAATTCATGTATGAAAACTTAAGTAATAAATATTGATCTAAAATCTAGATTTCTGACTGCAAACGATTTTAAGATATTAATAAAACAATGTTATCCTTTCAAGCAAAATGTTAAAAGAATTTTCTATCTTGATATTTAAAACATATATGATACTAGCGGCCCGCCCTCGCTTTGCTTCGGGTAGAGCAAGTCGCCCAGTCCCGTGCCATTACTGTCACCGCAAATTGTTACTGTCACTTCATCCCATAAAAAAAAAAAAAAAAAAATCAACTACTAAAAACATTACCCTCCTTTTAGGTAGTCGGGTAAAAAGTAGCCTATATGTTAATCTAAGGTGACAGAAACCTCCATACAGAATTTCATAAAAGTCGATCCATCTGTTCTTGAATTACAAATGGTGTAACTGACACGACTTTGTTTTACGTATATATAGATTATAATCAATAGTATTCACAGCGCACGCGATGTCAGGATTTTTTAAGGTCATTTTACTCCACCATAGGTTGCATTATTGGTATTTATGTAAGGATCTCTCTCTTTTTTTTTTTTTTTTTTTTTTTTTTTGAAAATATAATATAGTTCATGTTCTCCGGAAATAGTGTAGCTTTTCAACGGTGAAAGAGTTTTTCAAATCCGTCAAGTAGTTTCGGAGCCTATTCAATTCAAACAAACAATCAAATCTTTCCTCTTTATAATATTAGTATAGATAATAATATTACGTGTGAAACAACAGATTAGTTCTTGCTACATTTTCCAATCGCGCGTTACAGCCAATAATGGCATAAATTACCATTTTATTACGAAATTTTAATCCTCTGTTTAATAACAATTTCGACGGTAAAAAACAAGAGCAAAGAAATACCTGTTTTAAACCGGTTTGAATTGATAGGCTTGTCAAAGCACGTGGTTTTTTTTTTGTGCTTAATTGGACTTAATGTAACGGATTTTAGGGTTACATTTTTGGCGTTACCTTCAAACATTGTACTTCCACTCTATTAATATCTCTTTACTCTATGGATTTGACCAGAGAAGTCAGTCAAGGAAATAAACGCCATTTTGGCGCGTATAGGACATCTGTGCCATATTTATTTGTAAAAATAAGAATAAAAATTCATCAGATTTGTTTTCATGGCTGCTTATATATTTTTGCAATCTGATAATTTGCGTAGTTTGCGTCTATCAAATTTTTAATCTTTATATATATAAATATATATATATAAACAACGAAATTTTGATTTCCTATTGAAATAAAAATTCTTCTAAATGTAAAAAAAAAGATCGTAAATAATAATAATAATAAATGGAAATTTTTTGCCAAAAGCAAAAAAAAAATTGTCCATTGAGTAAATAAAAATCAGCAAAAGCATCATTTTTATGATGATCAACACGTGGCTTATGTAATAATAGAGTACACTAACATTCCTCGACCAATCATCAAAGAATAAATCAAATGCGGATATCACAAGCGCCATTCTTGAACGAAAACAATAACAATTTCCAAATGGTTCAAAAAAAAAAGGCAAAGTAATATTGCAAAAGTATCATGAAATTAGTTAAAATTATGTATTTTAAATCAAAGGAATGAAAGGTTTATAGTTGTAACGATATAAATGGGATTTGAAAAATTATTCACAATTTATCACCTTAAAAGTATCAATATTTCAATCGATACATGGTACATCAAATATAATAATTTTCTCACAACGACTTTTTGTACTCGAAAAAATAAAAATAGTCCGCATTCAGATATACAATCAAGATTGGCGTCAAAATAAGTGTAATACTAACAAAATTGTTGTAAATGTACGAAAGTTATAATAGTATTATGAAATTGGCTTTGAGAAAACAACCAGACAAGAAGTATTTTATATACGCTTCGTGTGGAACTGGATCATTATGGTAATCATTATTCATGAAAGAAACAGTTATAAACTAAAAGTTTTAATTTCAATGTAAATATATATTCAATCGCTCCCCTCTCTTTTCCTCAAAAAGTCATAACTATGAAATTAAATTGGCATTCAGCGTCGCTTTTGAAAATACGTCATTGGTCAAACATTTTAATTAATCACGGTACTTTTTTTTATTTTATCCAGAATCAAATTTAGTGAAGAATATGGTTTTTACCAAAAGCAGCTTTTTACCATACATGTAACTTAGATTCAATTATTTGATGTTGAGACTTATGTCATTATCTCTTATATGTTTTGACTTATGTTATTATCTCTTATTATTTATTTATTTATTTATTCGTATTTTAGATCAGATGAGTAAAAATCGCGTTCTTGAAATGTATTTAATATGCATTTGATATTTGTGTATTTTAAATGGAAAGAATACATTTCTACACTGTTAAAAATCTAGTCCTAGTTTGAACCAAATTTCATGCTCAATAGCTGCCACTGAAAAACGGTGAAATCTTGAACCAATATTTGGAGCTTCTGTTGAAGCATAGTTCCTAAAGTTGGAACGAGGTTGAAATAGGAAGCTCCAAATTTTGGTACGAGATTTCCCCATCTCATCCGGTGGCAGCTACTGAGTACCAAAATTTGATTCAAACTAGAACGAAATTTTTAACACTGTAGAGAGAAAGAAAAGAGCAATATTTGGTGATTTATCATTTGCACCTGGCTAAATTTCATATTAACATAAATTGAATGCTATTCACCGTAGTTCACTGTTACGTGGACTTTGGGGCTTTTATGAAAAGTTTGACGCAATTTGGTTTTAAGAAAATGAGTTTTTTGCCGAATGATATAAATGATTATGAAAAAAAAAAAAAAAATGAAAAAGCACTATACTGGTCTATGTATATTTAAAAGTGAATTTGCCAACACTAATAAAACAAATTATGTGCGTATAATAAGAGATAAATGGCTTCTGATTCTGCAATTGCATGCCAATATTATAAAGCAGTAACGTTTTTGTGTTTTTGAGGTGTTATTATTTAAATTACCAAGCTAATATAGGAAATAATGTGGGCAAAAAATGTTGGTAACCATCTTTGAATAGACTATATTTTATGTCGGTACAACAACGTCCTTCAATGCAGGGGCAAAAGTTCTAAAATTGCTATTTCTCTAACAATAATAGGACTAGAAACTTTAAATTTTTTGTGATGATTATTTTTAAGATGTACAATTTCTAAAAGGTTCGAATGTTTAATTTGAGAAATAAACATAAAACTTTCTAAAAAGATTTTAAATCACGATTTATTTAGAATTTCTGGGATATTATTGGGGTTAGAGGCTGTAACTTTGGCATCATAGTAACTTATAAGATGTAAATGCTCGTTTTGAATTAATTAAAAAAAAAAAGAAAAAAAGAAAAAAAATACTTAACTCTTATCGACAACCTCATTGCATCCATGGAAAACAGATATTCAACAATGTAAACAATTCGGAGGGATTTCACACCATATAAAATGCAGTCCATTCTCTTAGAACGTAATAAATTTTTTATTTTGAATTACTCAAATGTTAGCGGAGCGTCTGTTTTTGCACTTGAAATCCTTTCAAGGAATTAAAATTCCAATATAAAATAATTTATTATTTTTTTTTTTTTACATTTAACATATTGCGTACTTCCAATTTTATATCTAATCGTGGTTTGCTTTCCCTTTATTTTAGACAGTGTAAACGAGTTTATGTATAAGTTTTGTAATCCTGTGATTTAATTTGTTTATTTTCATCATTCCAATTTATTGCAGTATATGGCTAATTAAAGGCAGCAACTCATTTTCTTTACATTTTCTTCTATTTTCTTTTCTTAGTTACATAGTAACTTCACGCTATAGTAGTTTTTTGGTCACAATTGTGACATTGCATACGTAACTTACAATAATGGCCCAAAAAATTAAAAATTTGCCGGAAAAGTATCTTTTACAATTCATAACTTGTTTTAAAGTAATTTTATATGTTTTTAAGAGTTTTTAAAGAAGTTCATATTTTAATACAAAGTGACATCGTTGAATAGTGGATTTTTTTATCATAGATTTTACGTGATCAATTTGATTTACAGTGAAATTACACTCTGGCGACTCGCTGCTATAATAGGAAATTCATTTTCCTGATACGGCTGCATTGCTAGTATTGCAGATATATGTTGTGTATTTTTAATTACATACTGTTTTATCCAATGTAATTTTCTGTCTATTATTCCTTTTTCGAGAGCGACGTTATTCTCTCTATCTGGTTATGAAACACTATTTATTATTTCCATGAATCCCAGTAAATAAGACCTAATAAGAAAATAAGTTCTAGTACATTTTTTTATAATAAGATGGTTGTAATATAATTCCTAAAATAAAAAACCCATTCCAGTATTTAGTCTCTATCACTTTGTTATCATACTGAGTATCTAAATAGAATAGTTTTCTAAAAGATCAACTAAGTTTAAAGAAAAAAAAAGACAACGACAGACGGAAATTTACACTGCCCGACATTGAAAATGCAACACTAGGAGTGGTCAGAAAGTGATAAAATTTGGGAAAAAGACAGAGACAACAAGGAGCATTAAGTGATCTTTATTTCAAAATGATAGTCAGAATACAGAACGAGAACGGCATTGGCTCAGTAGGATGTAGGTCTACCGCGGACAGCGATGCATGAAGAAGCACGTCTAGGCATAGAGTCAATCAGAGTAAGGACGGTGTCCTGAGGGATGGCTTTCCATTCCCTTTCAACCATTTGCCACAGTTCGTCTTCTGAATGAGGCAGGGGCGGAATCCGCAAACGGCGTACAATCACATCCCACACCTGTTCGATTGGTGACAGGTCAGGAGAGTATGGTGGCCAGGAAAGAATCTGTATACCTTGCAGAGCATGATGACACATGCTAGAATTGTGTGGTCGGGCGTTATCAGCTGAAAAATTGCATTAGGAAGCCTCTGAAGGTAAGAGATTGACACCGACCGCAGTACATTATCCAAGTACAGTTGGGCCGTCATAGTGCCCTAAATACAAGCTAGAGGTGACATGGAAATACACGCAATAGCGCTCCAAACCTTTATGCCACGTTTTCGCGTGGTGGAACGTTCCACAGTTACTGCCGATCTGTTACTTCGATCTGTCTCCACGTAAACGCCACATGCGGCGACTGTCACTGAATAAACAGAAGCGTGACTCATCTGAGAACACAGGGTTTCGCCATTCTGTCATCCACGTCGCTCTAGTCCAACACCATTCCAAACATTCGCGTCTATGCTGTCGCGTCAAAGGCAGTCCTCTTAACGGACGCCATGATTGCAGGCTATGTTCAAAAAGTCGACGGGAAAATGGTTCTGGTCGACACGGAAACATCCAGGGTATCTTGTACATGCTGCAGAATCGAGGTATAAGTGACTTGCAGCACCAACATAGCTTGTCGACACAGTTGCGTTGATCCATGCTTGTTGACGTCACTTTGGCTGCACCTGCACCCCTCAATCTTGCCACATTTCCTTGTTCCAGTTATGTTCGCCACAGCCGATGCACCGTGCTCGCATCCATGTAGGTATCAGCTGCGATTTGATGTAAGACCCTCACCCCCCCTTCTCAGTCCGATCACCATACCTCTCGTATAATCGTCTGTCTGCTGGATATGCCTTCGTTGATGGCGGCCTGGCATTCTCTTTTATACACGTATCCTACTAGACAAAAACAAATTTTCTCCAATAATTCGTCTGGCAGAAATAACGACACGAATATTGCCCATTTTGCAAGTTCCTTCCCTTATGTGTTACATCACATGTGTCAGAGACCTGCGCATTTCACATCATACGCATAACTCAGTGACATGGGTCTACTCTAAAACTTGGATAAATTTCTGACCACTCCTTCTTGGGGTTGCATTTTTAATGTCGAGCAGTGTATATTGAAAAGATTCTTCATAGGTGTGCTGGGAAGAACAGTTAAAAACAAATATCTACAGAATAAATATTTTAATGTTCTTTGTAAATGCATATCAATTTTTATTATCTTTGAAAGTGTGCAATTAATTGAAAATTCATTTGAAACGATTTTTTCCCCGTTGGCCATGATGTAACGAAAAATGTTTGACTGTCCCTATAAATAAACTAAATGTGCTAGAAACATCATTCGTAATAGAGTTAGTGCTAGCGTTAGAGTAAATAACTTAAGTAGTAAGTAACAAAAGTAACTAAAATTTCAGGGCGATCTGAATCTATTTCTGAGAGTTAGAGCGTGGCCAGACAAACGGAAGTCATAAACACTTTTGAACTTTGTTAAAAAGTATTAAAAATGTTTTTTTCTTTTTACTTATTTATTTATTTATTTATTTATTTATTTATTTATTTATTTTAACTGTAAGTGAATGCCATAAAAATTCAAAACAAAAATATATTTTGGTATATTCAGTTTTTTAGATATTTTAAATAACTAATTACATAATATTTAATTATTTGACACAATAATTACATAATGTTCTTATACAATAGATTCTTTTCATTCCTAGATAAATGTAACAGATTTTTGCTCACTCTTCCAATAAATAAAGGCCTTTAAGTAACCGATGTTGCAAACATCTTTGAAATCCCGCAAAATCTCTTTCGGGCTAACTCCTTACAAATATTTCCATTTATTTTAAGATATGAATGCTGAAAAGTGTTACCCATGGGGTTAATGCGTGTTTTGAAAGTAGTGATATTATGGAACACTGAAATTGCATTTGACACGATGCTTTGTTAAAAGTTGTGATCACGTTATAAGAGATTTTTTTTTTCATCCTTTAGAAAATATTTATGCTTAAACTAATATATGAATAATTTTTAGATAAGATAAGATTATTTTACGACAAATTAGATTAATTAAAAACTGTTTGCAATGATGCTAGAAACTCGCGTCTTTTTCACACTCCGCTCTTCCGATATCTCAGATCGACGATATCTCGACGATATCTCATAAGTCAAAATCGATCCAATCGATTATGAATGAAAGTAATGTATATTAATAGATAAAAATTTGCTAAATTTTTTTATCCTTCTATTATTTTCATCTTACTTACTTATGTTAAAATTTATTTATGATAGATCAAACGAGTATCACAATTTGTATCACACACCACCTTAATCTTCTGAGCTCTTCCACTGACTAGAAAAGAAGTTTCATGTAGTACAATCATCGGTAATACTAGAAGAATTTTTCGCACTTAAAAGCGTTATCCGTAATGCTTGGTGTACTACGTTTCAGCGACTCCACTGTAATATTTGTAGTATCAGGACTGAATGTACGATATCTCATAAGTCAAAATCGATCCAATCGATTATGAATGAAAGTACAGCTCATATTCAAAATATTAGAATAATTGAGAAAAAGTAATAAGAAAAAATTATTTGTCATTTATTTATTTTTTATACTAAGTAAATGCAATTAAATTTCTTATAAATTAAATCTGGAATGTTTAGATAAGATTTTAACATTTATAAAATATAAAATACAGCACAATAAATTAGGTATACAGCTTCCTTAAACACACCAGAATATTAGAATAAAATTTAGATTGGTTCAAAATATTAGAATCTTTTATTTTACGCAACAATATTACCTTATGAATATGAAGTAAATGGTAGATAATATTTTGTAGCATCCCCTTTAGCTTTCATAACAGCGTACAATCGATCTTGCATACTATACACAAGGTGTTTACAAATATTTCTATCAATATTAGCCCAAATAGACTTTATACGTGCCACTAGCGTTGCAAAGGTTAGAAAAAACCCGGTTTAAACCCGGGAATAAACCGGGTTTTTAGGAATAAACCTGGAAAAAACCCGGGATTTTTTGGAATAATTCGGTTTTTTGGTAATAAACCTGGGAATAAACCTGATCTATTGGAAATAAACCCGGGAATAAATCGACTTTTTGCAACTCTACGTGCCACTAACTCAGTTTTACTTGAAGGAGGATTTTCTTGAAGTTTTTTCTTCATTATACACCATAAGTTTTCGATGGGATTAAGATCTGGTGAATTTGGTGGCCAAGGAAGTACTTTAATGTTGCGTTGGCGGAACCAATTCTTAGTTGACATTGAGGTATGCGGGGACGCTAAATCTTGTTGAAAGATGAAAGCATCTTCAAATAAATCTTCTGATGATGGAATCGTGTAATATTCTAAAATTTCTTGATATATCAGAGAGTTAACCTTTTCGTAGACGATGCATAACTTTCCAGGTCCTTCTGCACTCATACAACCCCAAACCATGACACTAGCAGCAAATTTTACGGAACGTTTAAGGCATTCTTTATCAAATGCTTCTAGCTTCATTCTCCAAACTCGAATACCTTGATTACCATATGAAACACAAAACATACTTTCATCACTAAATAATATAATTTTCCAATCTTCATTGTTCCATAAACGTCTTGATTTACACCAATTCAATCTTATACGCTTTTGTCTTCCAGTCATGAGAGGTTTTGTTTTCGGTACACGAGATTCAAATTTAAATTTATGGAGACGTCTTAATGTTGTCGATGTAGAAACTTCAACTCCTTCTTCTTTCCATTTTCGGTGCAAGAATCGCACACTTTTAAAACGGTTTTTCTTAACTATACGCTTCAGTTTCCTGTCATCTCTAGCAGATGTTTTTGGTTTTCGGCCACCATTTCGGCGATTATTTTGAAATTTTCGAATTTTTGAATATTGTGTTAGTATTTTACTAACGCTCGATTGCGAACAATGTAAATAATTCGCTATATAACATTGATTTTTACCGTGCCGATACAAATCAACCATACGAAGTTTAGTAGATTCAGGAATATCACTCACACGGCCCATTTTAAGACGAAAAAGAAACAAACTGCAAAAAAGAATACTGATTTTAAATAAATTAGTCTGAATTTAATCAATGATGCCACCAGTTAAGAATTGGTAATAATTAAAGGAGAATTAATGTGAAATATTCTAATATTTTGAACCACTTGAATAAATATTCTAATATTTTGACTTTTCAAAATAATTTTTTTTGCAATTAATCTTTTCAAAAATGATATTAAATTTAAGATAACAAGTAAGTTTAATCAACAATAAGTTCTTAATAAAAATATCGTTTGCATATTTTCATTAAAAGACATTAAATTACCAAACGATATTTTCAATTTCTAAAAAAAAGGTAATTATTCTAATATTTTGACTATGAGCTGTAATGTATATTAATAGATAAAAATTTGCTAAATTTTTTTATCCTTCTATTATTTTCATCTTACTTAGATGATATAATATGATGTTACGCAACTTAAACCATGTTACAGCTTTCAAAACAGTTCATTCATTAAGCTACATTTGAATTTTTACATTAAAAGAGAGGAGTAGATAAGCATTGATTTTTACCCCACCAGTATATTAAATATTTTTTCTGATTTAAAATGTTTTGATTTTTTGTATGATTTAATATCTACGGGGATTACATAGAAAGTAAATAGACATATTTTTTCCTGATGCGACCATATTCCACAGCGTGCATATTCTACGCGGATTCGATAGAAGTGGAAATCGTCAGTCGCTTATGAATTTATGAGACACTACAATTGATTTTGTGGACCCCTGCCTTTAGGCTTGGTCAAAGTTAAAATGCAATGTTCTACACAGCAGCGATAGATCATTAAGTTATGTGTGAGATTCAGAAAATTGGCTTTGGAGATGTTGATAAAGATCCAGAAATTGTTCCGGAGTAAAAGACGTCAATTGGAAGCTGCATCGTGTCAATGTACCAAGACACACTTGCCCCTGAACTATGCAACACTTCTTCACTGATTTGTTTTTGGTGCACATAGCTCAAACAGGTGTCGCTGCTATGCTGCATTATTCATGATTTTTACAATAGCTCTATCTCAAGAACCAATGCGTGGATTTGCAAAAACCTTTGGATTCAGTTAGCCTTTGATATAATTTGGTGCTGATTACCTTTTGGTGCAGATCGTTCAACAGTTGGCGCTGCTGTGCGGCATTATTAATGATTATCACAAAAATCTCAAGAATTAATACACGGATTTTTTTCAAAATTTTAGATTCCGTTAGTTTCTGATATAGATTATGGTTTTTTTGGTATAAATCGTCCTACAGGTGACGCTGATATGCAACATTTTTCACGATTTCGCAGTAACAGTATCTCAAAAACTAACGTATGGATTTTCATCAAACCCCAGAATCAGTTTGTACCAAATAAAAATTGATTCTGAATAGTTTTTGGTGTACATCCCCAACAACTGAAGCTTTTATGCAGAATTTTTTAAGATTTTGCAATAGCTGTATCGCAGAAACTAATGCACAGATTTTCATCAAAATACAGATTCCGTTAGAAGTTGACATAAGTTGTTACTGACTAGATTATAGTGTACACCACCTAACCAGTGGTGCGGTTAAGCAGCATTTTTCAGGAATTACAAATGTGGGTGAGATAGAAGAAAATTTTGGGATTGCCACATCTGACTAGTTTCTATATATACTGTATTGTGCCAAGTATAATCTTACTGATCAAGATGACGACTGACCTTAACGGAGAGCCGAAAATCAATGCTTGTCTCAAATATACTTCATTTCAAAAACTAAAAGGTATTTTTAACTTCAATTTGAACTTTAAAATGTACTATTGATATTTAAAATGTCACATATGTCATAAAAAATGTCACATGGTAGCTCATCCACCCGGCTCTGCCCAGGCACTAGATTTTTTTAAAAATAGATCATAAATTTGTATCATAATAAATCTTTATCTTGATTTTGTATTGAATGAGTACTCGCTGACTGTGTGAAATATCGATAAAAAATGCTGATTAGTGGTAAAAAACTTGAAATAACTGTAACGGAAAATAAGGGCGGGGTAGGTTGCCGATATGCTTGCAACGAAATTTTAGCACTAAAATATTGATATTTAACTAGGAAAACTATTATTAGGTACTCAACTATTTTTTTTTTTACATCAAAATCCAGGGTGAATATATTTTAATTTTCAAATTGCTTATATCACTCTCAAAGATGTGATATAATCGATACGTGAATCAAATCCATACTCGATCATTAGCTAAAAGTTTAGTATATAAAATTAACATTTTAAAGCTATTGTATAAAATAAGGTACATCTTTTAAATTAAAATTTACCTAATGTTTATCTGTTATAACCCCAATATAAATTATATATTTTTTTTGTTTAAAAATAAACACATATAAACTCATTAATATTCCAATGTATGCGCTTTTTCATTTGAAAAATATGAGGGACTTTATTTTTAAAAATAGGGTCAATCGAATCGCAAAATGAAATAATCAAGAAGTAACCAGAAATTTATCCGCATCCGGAATATTTAAAGAAAATCCGACTTGCAATGATAAAAATTAGAACCAGTCCGACCATACAAGAAGAGTGTGCGAGATCGGGTTCGTGTAAAATCTTGTGTCCGACCTGATGCAGGACCTTACTCTAATGCAAAGAGCTGTCAACAATTGTT
Organism: Maratus speculifer; assembly: GCA_964019185.1. Taxonomy (NCBI): domain Eukaryota; kingdom Metazoa; phylum Arthropoda; class Arachnida; order Araneae; family Salticidae; genus Maratus; species Maratus speculifer. The sequence continues at coordinate 136,669,199 of OZ025291.1, forward strand.
GACTGTCACGAGTATGCTTGTGTTTACAAACCTCCCATTTTTCAATAAAAATCCTCGAATTATTTTATCGCAGATTAATGGTATCAAAAGGTCTTTAAATTTGGCAGCAACTCAAACTTGACTGTTCTTGTGACTGATCAACAAACTATACACATGTATAAATCTTCATTATGGTGTATGTTCCTCATACAAATCTTCAATTTCTAACAGATTTTTACGAAATTTCGGATACATACGTTTTAGAACTACAATAAAATTACTGGCCAGTTTAAAAAAAAAAAAAATCCAAAATACTTTTTACCTTCTTAGCCATCTGCCATAGTCTCTATTTTACACACTCACACGTATATTTAAATTTTCTTATACAATTTTTTTCTTCTCTGTTGCTTTCTTGAAGATATGTTTAGGGAATATTTTTATAAGTATACAAAAATTCGGACTCATTAGCTATATTTTCGATTTCGAAAGCAACGTAATTCGCATGCGCACGATAATGCGCATTTTTTTCGTACATTAAATTAATTTTTTTACTATAAGTGGTCGAAAAATGTAGGACATTTGTTTAAATGTATTTTGAGGTAAAATACGTACTATAATACAAGCATTTAATTTTAAAGAAAAATATTGAAAAGAAAAAAAATCTACTAAATATGACATCGCTCTTTAAGGAGTCTCAGAACTCTTAAAATCGAAAAAACTGAAAAAAAAAAAAATGAGACCATTTTGAATATTTAATATCTTAAAATGTTTATGATATTAAAACACAATTTTTTATTGAGATGAAAGACATAAGTACGTTCTTTCATTTTAAGCCTTTAAAAAATTGCAAGACGCAGAATTAGCATTTACAGAGCGCTCCAAACTGTGGGACATTTGACGAGCAGAAAATTGACATAACAGCTTACGCGCACGATTGCAAAATAAATATTGCAACCAGAATGGAAATTTTAGTCTCTACTTATACGTCAGATTGTAATAAATATCTTGAACCTAAATAAATTTATATAAAAAAAACATTTCTATTTTTAATACAAAGTTGTATTTAACTGATAGAAAATTTTGAAAATTTAAACAAGATAATCGCCTAAAAATAAACTTTTCAGTTTATACAGATTAACATGAAATATATATTTTGAAAATTTTATGTAAAAATACTTACACGATTTTGAGATATCGTGCGCGCTATGACCAAAAATGTAACTTGGGGAAAAATGACTTCCAAGTTACGGAAACGCCGCTTTAGCTATTGAGCGGGTAAAATTCTAAAATCCTTAACTTTTCTTCTAATGAGAATCTCGTGAAAACAATTACATAAAAATGTTCAGAAAAGTTAGCAGTTTAACATGTAAAAAAATTGAAAGCTCGAAAATTTCGAAGCTTTAAAAGTCCTGAGAACTGGAGTAAATAACGATACTCCTCTATACTTTTCAACCTTTAATTGTTTTGCTACTACACTCCCAGTATGTCATATTAATACCTTCATTTTTATGTCGTATTTTGGAATACAGAAAAAATAAATTATAAAACCAAAAAAGAAAATATTTAAGTAGTAAAGTAAATAGTAATTAGTAAGTAATTGGTAGTAATTAGTAAATAATTGCAAAGAAAAAAATCTTTAGAAGTAATTAAATTTTATAGCAAATATTTATCCATTTTATATTCTACATTTATTTTAATCACGGAATGTCTAACTTTAGTCCTGATTATATTTAAAAAGTGAATTTATTTAAACGTGATTAGTTGATCGTACACAATTTAGAAGAAAATAATAAATAACGTGAATAACATGTCATTAAATGCTTGAAAACTATTAACTTAATGAACTTTAAACTAATTGTTAGATAACGAATTAATGAATTATGTACATATTCAATATTCCAAACTGATTGCACTAAATAATTTGACAAAAGCACTTTGCATTTCATGTTTCGTAATGTTCGTAATATATGTTCAAAGTGAATCAGAATACTAGTTTACATGGCGAATAAGATTTGAATAATAAAGATGTTTATCATCAAATAAGTTTCAAAAGTGATATTGATTTAAACATAATAAATTATTTCTTTCAAAAATATTTTGAATGTGATATTGACTTGAATATAATAAATTACATATTTCAAAAAGTAAAGTTCAAGATTTATTAAAATATTTGAAATATGTTAGACCTATAAAATGCAGCAATATAGCATAAACATTTTATAACTATTCTTAGAATTATAGTTTAGAATATGAAAATATAAAAGGCTTAAGCTATAAAAACATTTTATATTTCTTGAAGGAAAATTACTTATTCAATTCAATACATTCCGAAGTCTTTTTAGTATTAACTTAGAAAGGATGTAATGTGTAATTTAACTCATAAGAAGAATATCCTAAATGCCATATTTGAAAAATAGTGATGTTTTAATTTGAAATAACATGTTTTAGCATGTGTATAAATAGCTGCATTTAAATCTCGATTTAATGAAAAATATGAAATAGTCTGACCTTTGATTACATCGCACGCAATGAGTATGTTATGTTAGTAATCATTTCTGTATCTAGCTTTTTTTTCCCCAACACACAATAACTTGCCTTATAAATGGCAATAAATTTTTATCTAATATGGAATGTTCATAATCCAAGTGAATTGAAGATATAGTTGTAAAAAGCATCTAGGTTTGCAAGTAAAGTAAGTGGGTTTCATTGAAAATCATAGAGGAATAGGCCATATGTTTTTCCCATTCTCAGGGTGGCGAGTGGTCAAGGAAAAATGCAGTCAAAAAAAGAATAATATACAAGTATTTTATTATAGAAAATGCTTCAAATAATATAAAGGGATTAAAGAAGACGTATTTTCTTTAATAACATACTGGTATTTAAAGAAAATAAGTTGAAACTGGTGTAAATTAATAAGAAAGATATAAAAACTTCTTGAACACACCATAAAACTTGAAGGGCCAAGCAAATTTAAGTTTTATGGTGTGTTTAAGAAGTTTTTATCTCTTCATGTACTGGTATTTAGCACTTTTTTTACAATGTTTTTCCCTGTACACTCGCCATTCTGATTCTCAGTCTATATATAGCATGGCTTGTCATAACACCGAACAAATTATTATCTGCAGAGCAAGATTTTTTTTAAACATAGTTGAACAGAAAAATGAGTATTATCCACTTCAGTTCTGAATAGTATAAGAACAATAGTAGAAGCCTGAATAGTAGAAGTCCGAGGAGTTCAAGTTACTTTGAAATTATCACAAATCTTTCACCTGTTCGTTTGCGTTTTAAATTTTTGCTACACAAAGAAATTCAGAAATTATTTTCAAATTTGAGTTATGTCTAAAGACATGTACTCTATTCAATCTATTACGGCTCTTTACAATGTCTGCACTTCTCTAACCTGGCACGATTTCCCCATCAAATGTTTTAATATAGACTTTTGGCACTGTAAGAAATATAAATATAGCGGTAAATTATATTGAGTTTTAATTCTCTAAGTTTTAGCTTTTGAATACAGATGAATGCCTTGATAATTGCATCGCATAGCTATCGAAACTTAAATATATTGCTGAATTAGTAGCTCTTAACAAAATATTATCGTATCACGTAATTAATTTTCGTAATATGCTACAGAAACAGATTAAAAGACCTATATAATGCCGATGGTTATTTGATAATAAAATTTACTTGTGTTTAAAAAGAAAAAGGATTGCAATATTGAAATTTATTACAAGTAAGACCTAAGAAACAATCAGCTGTAATGTTTCAAATGAAACTATTAAGAGGAAAGTGGAACCGTAGACTTAGCACACATAAATAGAACCGACAGTGGAAACACTCCAAGGTTATTTGCTGAACAATGGAAAGCTGTGATTTTTTGGAACCTTACTTGACGAGAAAAGAACGGAATTTACACCACCACTTCCTGGAGACTCGAGACGCCTGCCCTTAAAAAAATGAAAGGACCCTGACAGCAAAGGTTTCAAGAACTCTGTATTGTTTTATAAAAGTTGGCATGATTTATAGTATGTCATAAGTACTTATTTACTAAACTAATTAATTAAACAATGAACACAGCAGCCTAACTTTAGAGTGATAAATAGTTTGTCGATACTATAGGGGTGCGAAAAAGAATCGAAAGATATAAATGTAAAAATACATCCCGACCATTTAAAACATATTTATTTACATACAAAAGCAAATAATTTAAAATGATCACCTTTTTTTGTGCCTGGCATTTCAAGAAACTGCGAGTATTATCGTCAAATAAATAGTTTTAAGAATTATAAATATAAATAATGTAATTATAAAACTCTTAAAAATTGCGAAATTAAGTTTTTATAAATTTTAGAGTGAAAAAAAAAAACTTTTGTTTTCAAAACCTTTAAATTTTATTAAACCATTACTGCACTGTGTGCCACATCTGGAATATACCTAAAAACACTATCATTCTTATTATGTAGCATGAATTTGATCAGTATAATTGCTGTAACTGATCAAGAACAGCGCTAAAAATAACAAAAGTACAAAAAAGTGCTAAAAGTACAAAAAATAAGAATGCGTTGGGAAAAAAAATCAGTCAAGTTCATAAGGCAAAATGTGCTTTTATTATTTTTACTTATTACTTAAAAATATTAATATAAAGAAAATTACAGGGTGTTAAGCAGATAAAATTAATTAACTTAAGCCCATTTAGTTGCAAACTATAGCAATATAATATTTAAAACCTCAATTATATACATAGGGCACACCCTATAAAATGTGAAATTTTAGCTGAAATTTTAAAATTTATTTTTTAACTAATTTTCGCATTTTTAGACCGATGTATATATTTTTTATTAGTTATAAAAATTAAAAAAAAAATCATGCAGTGAATGGTTAATCTCTTCGCTTCTTGGTACATACCGCTCATCCGCAAATAAGTGACACATCTCGACAAAAGTAAATTTCGTAGGAGAGACAAAAGAAAATTTGCATGATTTTCTTTTCTTATTCTAGAAAATCATGCAAATTTTCTTTTTATAGCATTTAGCTTTGCGTGCAGGAATAACAAATTGGAAATTGCACTTGAAGCGTAGCAAATGAGGTGCGTACGTACGATAACGAAGTTTTAAAAATATCACTCTCATATATCAATCTCATAACATTGTAAATAGTTAATTACAATTAAAATGCGCACCAAACAATATTCTCCCTATACCATTATGTAATACAATACTTTTGGGTAGCCTTGTAAATCAATAACAAATGTTCTTTGTACCACAGATTATACAAAATGTATATTATAATATGTATTTTATAGATGCATATCAAATTTATTATGTTCGAATGAATGAAACACCAGTAAAATGCATTTGAAACTTTTTCCCCATTGACCGTAATGTAACAGAATACTTTTGACTGTCCCGGTAATTGAACTATGCATCCGATTTTGATAAAATTTGAAATAACTCGAAAAAATTATGTAGTAATTATGTATTTTAAATTTCAAACGATCAAAATACATTTGAAACTTTTTTCCTCATTTTGACCTTAATGTAATGGAATACTTTTCAATGTCCCTGTAATTGATCTATGCATCCGATTTTCATACAATTTGAAATGACTCGACAAAATTATGTAATAAATATATATTTTAAATTTAAACGATTCAGTTGGGTAGTTTTTGAGTTGTTATATGCGGACGGACTGAACGAAAACTATAGGTGCTACGTATTTACATAATTACGAACCCACCTAAAAACGTGCAAAGAAGTATAAAAATCTTTAAAAAGAAGACGTAGGATGAGATTTGGCCAGTCGGGTAAAGTCGTAGACAGTAGTAGTTTGCCTTCCTGTTTAATTCAGCTTTTTTCTGTGTGTCACAAATGGATATATTGCGTAATAAAGTAATTTTTCGTATAGCTACACTTACAAAACTGCTTGTATAGAAAGATGCACTTTTGACAGACCTATTAGTGTAATAAAACACAAAAAGAATTTTTGTGAGATGTGGGTGGTGGTGGTGGTGGTGGGGGGGGGAGTGAGCGGTATGTGGGACTCTCTTCTTTTTCTCATAAAAACTAAAATATTTGATGTTTTTACATTTTTACCAAGAAGAAATATTATCAATGGTCTACAGGATATTCTTACTACTCAGCTGTTATTGTACTAAAAATAGTAAAGTGTATCGACATATCTATAATTTATTGGCGTTCTATTAGTTCCGATATGTTCTGATTAGCTGTCTATATGATAGATTAGATACTATTGTCAATAGGGTTATCTGAGTGAATTGTTCTGCCAACTCTTGGTTCAAGTTGCTCAATTGAGAGGCTATCTTAATAGATGAATGTTTCTTGCTTTAAAAGCAAACGTAAAAATGAAAATATTTATACTGATTTCTTCAAGCCGTAAGTTATTTTTATCAGACTTTACAAAATGGCTTGAAGAGAGTATAGCCAAAAAAGTGAGAAATTTTTATATTTATTTAATTTAAATCTTTTACAATAATTTTTTTGAGGATTTTGCAGATCATTCATAAGTATAAACTATTTAAATTTTTTACTGTTGGACATAATTTATATCAAGTCTTTTCTTTTAAAGGTTATGGTGGCAAAGCATGCCCTAAGATTTATTTAAAACAAGCATATAATACATTCCAAGATAAAGGAGACAGCTTGATGTGAGATTAATTTTCACAATAATTAATCTTACATAGTTAAGTCAGTCTATTCTTACACAAATTATAATCGAAGCAATTCAATACTTTACAATAATCGAATTCAAAAATTCAAAAGGTCATTCTACCTCTATCTCAGTCATTAGAATTTAAACAATCTTACGTAAGAGCGTACATTTTTACGTTCTACTCATAATTATCGAATAAAAAATTACTGTGTGAAATTTAAAGCCCTTTTTCTGCCCTTCAAGACTGTTTAATTTTTTTTTACTTTAAAAAAAATGCTTTTTATGTTCAACAGTCTCAATTTAATTCAAACTCCCGAGGGATACATTAGAAATAATCGAAATTTTAATTAATATAAGCATGTATTTAAAAGTATATCATGAAATTACAAGGCCGTGAATGAAAGTTGCATATGCACCTGTTATTAATTCTGAAAATGTCTTGTTTTTATCTGATGAAAAAACAACAACAACAACAGCAACAACAACAAAAAAAAGTAAATAATAAGTAAATAATACCATTGCTTTAAAACACAAATCTTTATAAACCCTTAATAGCATTAATAATTCAATTTCAGTTTTAGAAGCCCGAGAATTGTAATTACTTAGTGTTTTTTATTTCCTTTTTTTGAAATACTCTAGACAAACAGCAGTTTCATTTTCTTTAAGTGCTTGAAGCTTAAGTTACAAAAGCTCGAGATTTAATTATTACTTTAATTTGTTTTTGACACACTCAAGATAATCTCCAGTGGAAATCCCCTTGAGCATCTCGATGTTGCTTAATTTTAATATAATATAAAAAAAATAGCACAGTAAATATTTCTTCAAATTAAGCAACATTTTTAGAGTAATTTGTACTTTGTTTATGCATTTCTTTAAAATTGTTTAATGAAAGATAATTAAAATTTAGTTTAATTAAGACATTCTGATTAAGGATTTTCAAAAAAGATATTTAAATTACATTTATTGTGGATTATAAAAATGTATATTCGTATATCCACTTAGTATTATATATACATTCATACATATATAGATATATATACATATGTATATATATCTATATATGTATATATATGTATATTATAAAAATATTGTACTTTAACCTAAAGTAATAAAGAAATTTACCGAATAAAGTATTTTTTCAGAAAATTAATTCATGAAAACAAAATTTATGATGAAATTGTTATAAAAAAAAACGAAATATATTATTAATACTTATTTAAAATAAATTAGAGTATAAAGTTTTACATAAAATACAATATAACAAAAAATATGAACTTTCTATGCTACTTAGTTTTGTCAATAATATCTGTTTTGAGAAAAAGAGAAAGTTCAAATTTACCTTGATATAGATAGATATGTCTCACACATATTTTTTTTTTTATAATAAAATCGGTTCCAATTGGAGTATCTTCATATTTTTTTCTTTAAAGTTAGGAAACGTGTTATTCTTTAACAATAGACCCCTTCCCCCGAATAAGATAAAATAAAATAAAATAACGTTGACTTTTTGCAAAGTTTCAAGGTGATGTAATTTCCTTGAGTTATATAAACTGAATACTTAATTACTTTAGTTTGTTTTTTACATACTCAAAACAATCTCCAGTTTCACTAAACTGGAGGTTTATTGAAACAGGAAATTGGAGGTTTAAGAAACTGGATATTTAATGACAGCATGTCATCAACATAGAATCTAGCATATAATAAAAAAATAAAGTTATCTTTGTCTTATACTTATTACACATAATTAGAAATTTACTGGAAATTGCATTACACTGTTTCTGTACTTGAAGACTAACAAAGGGACCAAAGTGAAAGGGTTTCTTCAAATGGACCTTGGTTTTTGAGAAATTGGGGGTCAAAGTTCAGTCTATATTTCAAATACCTAATTGTACAACATCGTAATGTCAATTCGTGGCGTCGTGCCAAAGCACGTGTTTGTGAATCGAAAGGTTGTGAGTTCGAATCCATCCTCGGCTTCTATTTTCTTTTTTACTTATATTTATATTTTTACACGTTACAAATTTTAAGTATTTTTATTACTAGAGAAATTGCTACAACTTTTATATTTTCTTAATAAAATGCATTTACATTTTTGAGTTTTTTCATGAAAATTTATTTTTTTTTCTGCAATTTTTAAACTAATATTTCTTTTGATAACACAGCAAAACTAATTTAAGCCTAGAACTTTTTTTCTTAAGTATTTTTTACTTTATGCACAATTCTGAAATAATGATTTTTCTTTTTTCTATCGCTTTTTCATTTTATTTTATAGTACTTTAAATGCAAATTTATCCTTTTTTGTATAAATAATACAAAATAATTTTCGCGTGAAATTTCTTAAACGTTTATAGGATTAGATAATTCAAGTAATGCATATCTTCGAAAGAGTAATAAAACATTAATACAGTAATGCTAAAATGCAAATTCTTACCAGCTATCCAAATTTTCAGTTTTCCAATTTTCTGTAAACACATTTATCTTACAAGTTCAATCTCAACAAAATTTATCGTTTGCACAAATAAGAAATGACAGATTACATTTATTTTTATTGGAAATCAAAACACTTTTTCCGTAATTCAATTGGAATGCAAAAATCGTCTGTTAATAAAATTTGCGATATATATAAAAATACTATTTTTTATTCTTTTTTCGCCTGCTTTCCTTTCCTCCATGACATAAAGATTTCTTTTTATTGATCATATATTTGCACTTATACAAAAGATGATTAAACTTTTTTTTTATCTTTTAATGTATTTTTAAACATATTTATAACGAATTAAGTATTCAAGGAATATAATTATGGAGGTTTTAAAATATGAAGTTTCTCATAAATTAAATCGGATTTGCGTTTAGATTAAAAATTTCGGTAAAAAATACTGATTTTCTCTAAAAGTTCATAAACGTAAACTTAATTTCTTAAGGGGACAGTTTATCCCAAAATTGATCAAAAAATCGATTTTTGTTTTGAAACATTAATTGAAAGCCTCTTTAATTGTGAATATTTTAAAACCTCTTTTTCATCCATACGACAATCATATCTTGACATGTTGTAAATTTTGTTAATACACCTAACGCAATTTCCATACTAATGATAACTTTAAACTTTTTTTTTCCTCTATGTTTATATTTACTTCACTTTCATGTTTTAAAAATGTTAGGGCTTTTTTTGTATTTGATACAGATATTTAAAATGTTTTGTACAATTTGATTGTTATATATGTGTTGAATATGCGCATGAAATTAGACTTAACGTTATTATTATTATAATTGTTATTAATAAAAGTATATATAAAGATGTGTTAGATTTCATCACTTTGCACAACTTATATCAAATAAAAATATATATTAAATGTAGCATTACATTATCTAAAAATCCATGCACAGTATTGTGTAATGCACATTTGAAAAAAAAAAAAAAAAAAAAAAAAAAAAAAAACAGGTGATTGATTAATCTAAAAATATTATTATTTAAAATTGTGGTTATTTTAAAATATTAAAATTTTCTTATACTTTTTCAAAATTTTAATTAAATACGCATTTTTATTTAATTATTTGTTGCAAAATGTACTTTTAGTTGAACCCTGAACTGCAGTCAGTTCATCAATTGAGCCATATTTTTTGAAATAATAGTAATAATAAAATATTGAAAAAGTAAACTGTCCTCTTCAGAAAATATCAAAAGGTCCAAAGCTGTAGAATTCCCAATTCTGCTTAAAATTTGTAACATGTAAAAAATATAAATATAAGTAAAAAAGAAAATAGAAGCCGAGGATGGATTCGAATTCACAACCTTTCGATTCACAGACACGTGCTTTGGCACGACGCCACGAATTGACATACCGCGTTGGTACTAATAAGTATTTAAAGCATACGCTGAATTTTGACCCCCCCCCCAATTTCTCAAAAACCAAGGTCCATTTGAAGGAACCCTTTCACCAGAATAATAAGTGGTATGACCCCTACAACATACTTTGAAATCATCAAAATCTGTGAGCACCATGTCTGGTGGTCCCTTTGTAAGATTTAAAAGAACAGATGACGACTTTAATTTCCATAATCCTTTCAAGACAGGTGTTCGGATAGACACTAACACTTATTTTCAATTCCGAAATTCCAAATAGTATCGAATTTTTTAAACAAAATATTGCTGTCCAACTACATATGAAGAGATTTTAATAATAATATTTCATTTCTAATTGCTAAAAAGGTGTAAGGGAGATTTTAAAAACAGAAAAATAGTTTTATTTTGTTGACATGTTAAAAGTCATAATAGATTCAACTCATTACAGAGTCTTTTTCAAAACAAATTAAAAATGATATTCCAAAGTTAAGTGTCTACGGTGCATTGAACTGAAACGTCATCATTCAGTTTATTAAGTGACGCACCGCTATTTTTTATTTTACTTGAATTTTAATTTCTATTTTTTAAAATTATTGAGGGACCCTCGGTCTTATATGTTGTAACTGAAAGAATTTCCTCCGTGCTCTAACAAGAAAAACTGTCAAAATTTCCTTCTATATAATCGTAATCTACCGATTTTTTAATATTATTAATTTTCGGAGTTTTTCGACACTGTTATCGACACAAGATACTGTTAAAAATCTTGTTCAAATTTGAACCAAAAAAGTTTGTTTTTTGGTGCTCAATAGCTGCCACCATAAGATGGTGAAATCTCGTACCAACATTTGGAGCTTCCTAGTTCAACCTCTTTCCAAGTATTGGTACTATGCTTCAATGGGAGCTCCAAATTTTGGTTCAAGATTTCACCATCTTACGGCGGCAGATATTGAGCACCAAAAAACAAACTTTTTTGGTTCAAACTAGAACAAGATTTTTAACAGTATATATATATATATATATATATATATATATATATATATTTAAAGCAAGAAAATGCTTAACATTTATTACTCTATAAGTTTTGTTCGCAGGGGAATGGAATTTTTATTATTTTATTGTTCAGAGCAAGGAAAGAATTTTTCTAAACATAACGTATGCAAATCAGAAATCATATAAAATTATAAGTTTTGGCATGAATGGTTTTTGGATATTATAAAGAAAAGCATTTGAAAAATTTTTGGAATTAGAAGTTTACTTTTAAAATTAATGTTTCGGCAATTAACTATTGGTCATCAATAAGAAGAGGTACTATACGTACATTTTATATTCTATTTATAGGGGGATTTTTAACATTGTTTTTGAAATTTCTTTGAAAGAAATAGACTTATGTTTCAGCCACTGAATATCTCAAACTATTCTAATTCAGTTAGCAACTTCAGACTGCAGCTTTAGACTGCAGCTTTCAGACTGCAACTTTAAAAAATGTGTTACTTGTGAATTTACCATATTCCTCCGCATTATCTGGCATGCCAGAAAAAATCGAGGTACACCAGCATGCCAGAAAAACTCATATTTACCGGCATACCGGAAAATAAGAGGTTTCGCTATTGGAGGATGGACGGCTAATTTATTATATTTTTTCTTACAATATTTTTAGATTAAAAAAAGACATCAATACTTATTTTTGTATTTTTGTGTTTCTTCCTCTCTGTATATATTAATTAATTTTTAAAGGATGAAGTTTTATTTATCTTATTATTAAGAAAAAATTCCATGCATGAGGTTTCTACTCCATGATAACGACATTAAGTTAAATAATCATATAAAATTACTTTTTTGATATAAGGTAAGAACATATTTGTCTCTTTATATATTTAAATAATAATTATATTTTTCTTATAATAAGAATATTCCTTTATTGTAATAATGTATGAGATAATCTATTTTTACAATGTAAATATTGGATGGGTGCTGGGAAACAGTTTTTTGAGAAATAGTATTTGACACATGAAACACAAACGTTTTTATTCTCTTTATGTAAATTAAATAATTAGGAAAGTGGGAAAAAACTCTACATCAATACTTTTTCTTTTCAATAGTATAGTCACGGGTGCTGAATACAGCTAATGAACCACATTCCTTTCCATTTTATAAGTTCCTCGCTTTTTCCGGAATGCTGGGAAAGACCAGGGACTTATATTCAAAAATCTTGTCTCCTTCAAATTTTTCGGCATGCCGGCTAATGCGGAGGAATACGGTACTCACTTTTTAAAATCCACGAACGATGAATTCCTTTTTATTCTTCACTGGTTATCTTCAGTATCTTACGTTATGTCAAGCACTAATCGTTTGATCTTATCAGGAAGCCCTTCATCAATAAATATGCTTCCGTATCAAACTTTGACAGATAACAAAACAACTTGAAGAAGCTATTTTGAAAGTATTTGTATGAAGAAAAATATTAATACGCGTCAAGCGTTTTATTTTATATCAGATCTTTTAATTTTATTGACTTCAGTTTTTTAGACTGCTGATGTTTCTCACAGGCAGAAAAAAACAATAGAATATTGAGTGCTTATAAATAAATAATAATAACAATAACAATAAACAAAGGCTTCAATCAAATAAATTAAAAAAATGTTAGAACCTACTTAATGCTATATACGTTGGTTTAATTTTATTGACTTTAATATTTTAGCTGCTGATGTTCCGCACAGAGAAAAAACAATGAAATTTTGAGTGCTTGTAAATAAATAAATACTAATAATAACAAACAAAAGCTTCAATCAAATAAATTAAAAAAATGTTAGAACCTACTTAATGCTATATACGTTGGTTTAATTTTATTGACTTTAGTATTTTAGACTGCTAATGTTTCACATAGAGAAAAAACAATGGAATATTGAGTGCTTGTAAATAAATAAATACTGGTAATAACAAACAAAAGCTTCAATCAAATAAATTTTAAAAAATGTTAGAACTTATTTAATGCTATATACGTAGGTTCTCCAGTAAAAACGGTCCATGTATTACAAAATTTTTATTTGGTAAGACAGTAAACTCTGTATGTCTAAATGAGTACATACTGCATTATTTCTCAACAAAATTTCCTTGGTCACTGAGTTATTTGTGGCAACAATACACCAGCTTATTGGAAGTCTTGTGTGAACATTTCAGTTTCAGAGTTAAAGAAAAGATAAGAGAAGGGGGAATCATTGGGAAAGACTTCTCTCCCCATGTTATTTTATAAATATAATGTTTTTTGTAACTTCCGAAGTTTTAATACTGTTTTTGTGTAGAATAGAGAAAGAAATACACTGTTCAAAACTAAAAACTTATACAATTTGAAAAGTCTTGGTTAATATTAGTGATCCTATATATGAGGAGATTTGGCGTTGACGAAATGACCGAATATATTTTAAAGCAGATGGATCACCGTAAACCGCAATGCATTTAAATGAGCGTCAATACAGGGGTCGGCAATTTTTTTCTGGCTGTGTGTCACAATCAGACAAAGTGTGTGTACTAGGCATTTCGGGTCGATTTTTCGAACTTTAAACTATCTTTTTGATGAATAGTAAGATAAATTTAATTGCAAAAATAATTACAATACGCTTTTTTAAAAGTTAAACCTTAAAAATTATTATTACTATAAAAGGAAAAATAACCAAATGAATTTTACTTTTTTTCAATAATATTAAATTGTTTCAATTTAATATTATTGAAAAAAACAATGAGTAACTATATTTCTCTGAGTAACTATAATTGCGTCACCATTCTTGCGCTACTGAACAAGCATTACAATTAGAAATGATGCAAAATAGCTAGCGTTTATAATCATCAAAGAGATGGCTTAACAGCCAAATTGTATCAGTAGCTCAAACAGGTTTTTGATTTAAAGAAAAGGGCGAAGGCTGCAATTGAACATTGCCTTCTGTCGCGACTTCGTTTGTTCAATCGTTGCATTCTTTACTGACTCTTTGTAACTAAACAAAAATGTTTGTGTTATTATTTATTTTCAGTTTATTTATTTATGTATTTTTCAAGTATTCGTCTCATATTTATGTTTTACAATTTGTTGTACAATTTGTTACCTAATTAATATATGTGTTACAGGCCAAACCGGTCTATTCTAACGCCCATCGGATAAACCAGTTTTTCCTAGGCCAAACCGGTCTATCCTAACGCCCATCGGATAAACAAGTTTTTCTTAGGCCAAACTAGTCTATCCTAATGCCTATAGGACAAACTAGGTTTTCCTAGGCCAAACTAGTTTGGCCTAACTTTTATAGGATAAACTAGTTTAGACTGCTGTTTATTGGTCTGAACTAGTTTATACTAGGCCAATTCCATTTGGCGTGATTTTATTGAATTCAATGACCGCCTCAACGCCAACATTCCCTAGGCTGATCTAGTTTATCCTAGGCCAATGTAGTTTTACGTGTTTTTAGCTCACGGGAGTCGAAGCCAGAGAAATAATGGGCTCACAGGTTCTGTATGTATGTATGTACGCATGTATGTACGTATGTGCGTACGTATGTATGTAACGCGATAACTCTTGATTGCGATATCCGATTTGGTTCAAATTTTGGATGTAGGTTCATTCGAATAAGGTACGTTTCTGATTAATTTTGGGAATTCATTGGATAGGAATAAAGGGGGGCGAACGGGAGGCTAATCCCCCACCTTTAATTTAGAAAAATGGATTATCATGCATAATTATTAGTTTTCATTTTAAATTTTAGCTATAGAATCATTGTGACAAGGCGAATCCGTAATTAGTTGTGGATGTTTATTGTTTAAGTCTAAATTTTAGACTTAAACAATAACAATCCACAACTCTAAAAGAAAGGGCAATGTAGGTAACACAACATAATTTAGAGGCCTGGCGGCCTGGTCAGGCGGGGCCCTGGCCTGGAAATTCTAGCCAGTGCAAACCTCTGACAGTATTTTACAACCCTTCGAATAAAATACATTATATAAGGGTGATAACAAAACCACTTTACACAAGGTTAGCTATGGAGCAGTAGTCGGGAACAATATTAAAAAGAAAATATCCCAATAAAAGTGATGGCTTTGCATACACAGGCTGTTTACACTAATTGTGTATTACAGCGTTATTTTTTTTTTTTTAAAGAATAACACCCTCGAAAAATAAAGTAAGTTGGATTACTTTTTCCTATTTCCTTCAATTATACTTAACCATTGAACCCCCAAAACTAATCACAGATACGCTTTATAAAATTAAACAATTACCCAAAATTTGAAGCAAATCAGATAATTCTGCTCAAAAAACAATTCACCTGTCAAAGGTAATCTCCAATTCCTCCCTTTATACTTAATCATTAAACCCTCAAAACAATTCAGGGATTCTCCTTAAAAAACTATATTCAAAATGTACGGCAAATTGGATAAATTTGCATAAAAACCTATTTATCTAATTTAAGGAAGGCGATAAAACGTCCACTACCCCATTATACTTAAACAAAAGAAAAACTCAAATTAATTAAAGAAGCGCCTGATCAAATGAATTCATGTCCAAAATTTTAAGCAAATTGGATAATTCTGTATTATTACCAATTTATCTAGTTTAGGGAAATAAGTAAATTGTAAGTTTCCCCCTTATATTTAACCGAAGAACCATCAAAATTAGTCAGTGAAGCGCTTCATTAGAATGAACAAATCCAAGATTTGCAGCAAATCGGTTAATTCTGCATGAAAAAAACGCATTTGTCAAAATTAGGCTGGATCCCCCCGTTATTCTCGTTGTTTTTATTCAATTAACCCCCAAAACTAATTAGGGAAGCGCTTTACGAGAATGAATTTATTTCTAAAATTTGAAGGAAATCAGTAAATTCTGCGTGAAAAAAGCATTTACATAAATTATGAGGCGTTACTCCTATTCCTCCCTCCATTTATACTTAAACATTGAACACTCGGAACTAATCATGGAAGCTCCTCAAGAAAATGCTCCTATATCTAAAATTTGAATAAAATATGCTAATAATGCATGGAAACCCATTTATTTGAATTAAGGGAAGGGGCGAATCAGCCTCTCGTTCCCCCTCCCCCACTTGTTCTTCTCCAATGACCTCCAAAAGTAATCAGAAAAGCTCCTTATAAGAGTAAACCTATATTGAAAGTTTGATGCAAATCGATTATTTCTATCAAGAATAATTGCGTTACGTACTTACGTACATACATCGATACAGAACCTACGAACGCATTAGTTCTCAGGCTTTGATAGCCTTATGAGTTAAAAACATGTCCAATTACATTATTTCTATCAAGAGTTATCGCGTTACGCACATACGTACGTACATACATGTGGTGTCCCAAAAATGACTGATGGATTTTAAAATTCAATAACTTGCAAATGATGACAGCTATTTAAAAAATTTTTGCAGAAGGGTTATGTCAGGAGTTTTTTTTTTTTTTTTTTTTTTTTTTTTTTTTTTTTTTTTTACCGTAATTTTTTATTTTAGTTCGCATCTCAAACAATAGGTGGCGCTGACGGCGGTTGAAGGCCAGGTAATCAGTGCTGAGTGAAGCGTCGATCTGGCCTTCAATCGCCTTCAGCGCCACATATTGTTTGAGATGCGAACTAAAATAAAAATTAACGGTAAAAAACTCCTGACATTATACATAACCCTCCTGCAAAAAATTTTTAAATAGCTGTCACCGTTTGCAAGTTATTGTAATTTAAAATCCATCAGTCATTTTTGGGACACCCGGTACATGCATACATACATACAGAACCTGTGGGCTAAAAACACGTAAAACTACATTGGCCTAGGATAAACTAGATCATCCTAGGACAAACAAGAATGTTGGCGTTGAGGCGGTCATTGAATTCAATAAAATCACGCCAAATTGAATTGGCCTAGGATAAACAAATTCAGACCAATAAACAGCAGTCTAAACTAGTTTATCCTATAAGAGTTAGGCCAAACTAGTTTGTCCTATGGGCCTTAGGATAGACTAGTTTGGCCTAGGAAAAACTAGTTTATCCGATGGGCGTTAGGATAAACCGGTTTGGCCTAGGAAAAACTAGTTTATCCGATGGGCGTTAGGATAGACCGGTTTGGCCTAGGAAAAACTAGTTTATCCGATGGGCATTAGGATAGACCGGTTTGGCCTAAAATCGGATTTGGCCTGTAACATATGCAAATTATACTTTTTTTGGAACATTTGAAATTATGAAATGGGGCAATTTGCCAGGTTACTATTAGATTTCTGGTTTAATATTGACCCTATAATATTACAAGAAAAAAAAAGAAAGAAAGAAAAGGCATGAGTTCTTAAGTTTTTCGTTTTCTGCCTTTTCAAGTATGAACAAAATACAAGTTTAGTAAATGTTTTTTTTATAGATTTATCATCTAACATAATTGAGAAATCAAGTCAAATTAATCAAATTTGATAAGTATGTAATTTGGATGATTGCACGTTATAAATGAGGAATGAAATTTACTGCATATTCAGCTGATGAATATTATGAAATACTTAAATATTGCGAAACATTTAATTGTAATTCTAATCAAAAATAATTTAGCTGTTAGCCGTTTAGAACGTTTTGATGTAATATCTGAAATGTTGTCTGATTAAGAGTTTAAAAGCTAAGAACAAAAAAATGAATAGTGTTCCGTTAGTTAGTGTATGGAAATTAAATAAATAAAGAAAATTAAGATAGATTTGTTTCATAAATAGTAGAATCTCGTTACAAAAAATGTCAATGGGTAAATAACTTCCAACAGTATGAAATTTTCGATGCCGTCAGTTTGCTAAAGGACTTACCAATGGTTTTCATTGTACAGTTTTATTTTTCATTAAAATTAAGTTTTAAGTCGAATTAAAAAATATTACTATATTTTAATTGAAATAAAAAAACAAGCAAAAACAAAAAAGTTCATTTAATCCCCTTTTCAAAAATTTTACTCTCCTCCAGAAAAAAGTTTATATTTTTATGTTTACACATAAATTATATACACCTGGCATGTTATGCTTTTTTTAAACAATGAATTGTTTGTAAAGCATTGAAAGTAGCATCACTGTAACAAATTTTATTGAATTTCAGAAAGCTGGCGGACGTTGCAGAAAGAAAGATGACGGAGACATTTTCGATGAATGTCATCGCGCATACGCTGTCGCAGCATTCAGAAATGATTGCGCCAGGCGTTATGGGGTAAGTTGAATTATTTTAGAAAACAAAATGATGATATACTCACATAAAAAGAGATTTTGATTAAGTTGGTGGCAATATTAATAACATAGAAGTTATTCATGTTTAAAAAAAGTATATTGAATGTGTTATTAACGAAATTATTAACAATGGTGTCATTCCCGTATGAAACAAAAGTTTCAATCAACTCTATGCTGCAAATAGTTAATTAATTATTGATGATCAATTTTTAATTAATGTATTTAACTTGTGTTTAAATAATTTCAACATTAGAAAATACAATTAACATATATATATATATATATACATATATATAATAAAATTGCAATCACAAATATAAACATAAATAAATGTGGATAATAGTAAATAGATAAATGGAAAAACAGGATGAACAATAATTCGGAAGCTTTAAATCTATGAGTAGCATACATATTCATCAGATAAGCATGCTAGTTCATAGAAAATATATATTATTTCGTCGAATTTTGCCATAAATATGCTTAAAAAGAAATGTTATTGCATCGTCAAACAATGACGAATAACGAAATAATTTGCCAAGTAACAAAATTTTCATTATTTTTTTACGGATACTCTGTCGAATACTCAGATATGGATACTTAGCTGATTTTTTTTTAATAGGCACATCTATCCTCATTTTTTCAGATTTTTTGGAGTACGCCCGTATAGACACCTTCCTTGTTAGTAGCATATGTTTGAACGTTAATAGATGATACTAAATCCTCCTAGTAAAGAACAATAACATTTAATAATTGAATATTAGAAATCATATTCGTCATTTAAATTATTAAATGTGAAATATTAAACGTGAAAAGGCACTGCTTCATACCTTCAATACGCTCTTAAAACCGCAGTCACAAAATAATCCAAGTTTGGCCGAAATTCACTCATCTTGCGATTTGAAAGGCAGCTTCTCAAAAAGAGTTGAAACAACTAGAGTAGCGAGTTGTTTGTAAGCAATTTAAATCAAGATGAGTAGTTTAAAAAAAAAAAACTCCTTTAAATCAAGAAAAGTAAACGTTTAGAAAACAATTCATTCACGATCCAATAAGTTACATCTCTTTTCTGAGAAGCCCAATCCACTTTTTCGTTTTAAGAGTGTATTAAGTAGAATTTTAATATATTAGTTTTACCACACTGTAAAAAAAAATCTGTAAAAGTACTAAACATTTTCTAGGAAACTGGGATTCCAAGAACTTTTCATGTAACGGTAACAGGAAAAACCCATGTAACCGATTCTAAAACTTGAATTTTTGCTGTTACCGTTACAGGAAAAGTTCTTGGAATCCCAGTTTTCAAGAAAAAGTTTAGTACCTTTACAGAATTTTTTTTTATAGTGCATATGATATACTATCTCAAAATGCTTTCATCCAGAAATAAACCAATTTTTGAGAAAAACATCCTTCAATTATTTTAGAAAGGAATGGAGTCATTCACATGTAACTGGAGATCTACATTATGTCAATTACAACAGTAATCATATTGGCGTTATTCATTCATGTTTAAGAGAGCATATTAAATGCCTTATTGACAAAATTATTAATATTTATGTCATTTCCACATAAAAAAGTTGTCGAATCATGTTTATGTTACAAATGAATCATTAGTATTAATATATTACTATTAATTATTATATATTACTATTAATTAATATATGTAAGTTATATCTCAAAAATTTCAATATCGAATATGCGTCACGTAGAGAATGACCTCTGTTTTGAAAAAATGAGATGGATCGAGAGTCAAACATGAATTTAATCCATAAGCATCGCCAGGAATGCGAAAGACAAAATAAAGACTTTAGTCTATGGAAATTTTAGAGAATTTTCAAAATGAAGCTTCGAAATTTATTTAAAAGAGTGGATTTACACGTACATGAGTTTTACATGATATACTTAGAGAGAGTCGAGAGAATTTCTTACCAATCCAGAAACTTTCCTCAGAAAGGACAAATTTATGAAGAATAGGTAAACAAATCTAAATTACAGAATTGTATAAAAAAATTCTTCGCAATCATCAAACTAAGATAATATATGTTAAAAGTGATAAAGTACATTTAAAAGGCATTTAAATACCTTTATTCTTATCTACAAGTTTCATTGCACAAACAGCGGCTTTATCTAGGCCTATATTGATGCAAATATTTCAGCAGAAAATTTTAAAAAGGAAATTGATAAACAAAAGTTAAGAAGTCACATGTATAATAAAATTAAGTTATCTGATAATATGTGTGTAAGTTGGATCTCAGATTGCACTAAGGGTTTCGTTTTTTTTCAAAATAACTCGTCCTTTTATGAATAAATCCAAATTGTTAATTTATAATTATTAAATTCTTACATACAGTGGCGTAGCTAAGGGGGAGCAAGGGGGCGTCCGCCCCGGGCGCCGAGGCCTAGGGGCGCCAAATTGAGAGAAATTGTTATATATCTATATTGGGGTGGAGGCGCAAAATTTCTTGCTGGCCCCGGGCGCCAAAAAACATAGCTACGCTACTGCTTACATAGATAATAACATCAATAAATTTAAATTAAAAATAATTACAAAAGGAAGTTATTTATTTTAATCAAATTAAAAATGTTGAAATCAAATTATTAAATTAAAATCCAAAATTCAAAACTTTTTAACTCTCCTCCTCCAAAGAAAAAATGTTTAAAATTAAGTTTAAATGCTGATTTATAATTAAAGCGGAAAAGTTTTTAAAATAGAAAGAAAATTGAATTGAAAAAATATGAATGTCCAGATGAACGAAACCTAATAATATAAACCCTTAAACTGGTCAAAAATACGAAATTTCTTCTAATTAAATCCATCAAAGGATGAAAATTTCAAGTTCCAGCATCGCGGATCGAACTAATAACCTCCTGTTTCTTAGCGAGATGCATTATCTCCATACCATGATGTCTACACGGAAAACGTTGAAATTAAGGTTCTCTTTTGAAATTTATATCACAAAAATGAACGGATGACGTTAGAAAAAATTACTTAATTAAAATAATACACTTTTTTCAAAATTCTATTATTTGTCGTGTGACACGAGGTACTCAGCTGTAAGTACACAAAATTTGAAATGTCTTACTTATACTATTTTTGTGTACGCACTCTGTGACGGACGGACAGACAGAGAACAGAGATGAATTGGGTTTCGTCAAATGAACGAAATCCTAAAAAGGGACATATGTGAATTATTTTGGAGAGAAATATTTTTCAACTAAACAATAGCATAAAATAATTCTTGTTCACAGATGTCCAATTTTATCAGAACATTTGATTTCATTACATTAATATGATCTTGCAATCTTATGTATGTAATAAAAAAAAAAAAAATTGCGCCATTTTTGTTCTCTCTTAGCTTCAATTCTAAATTTGTGGAACATATTTCAATCTTAGTTTCGTAACTTGTAACAGCTAAAATTCTTTTTCTTACTTTAGTTATTAATAAATTATTGCTTGCTTCTCAAAACGGCGGGAGGAATTTCGTAAGCTTTTTACTTTCTGAAATATTCCTGGGATTTTAATTTTATTTTTTATTTTAACATCGCGTGACAGGTGTTATTACGCGTTGCTAATGGGCTTGTTCTTCCGAGGAAAAAATATAGTTCTTGCCAAGGACCGCCTGCTACGACCAATTAGAATTGATCATTTTTGTCCGTTTGAGGCTCGAGTTCATCCTAATTGGATTTTTAAAATGATTGACGCTGAGTAGGAGGGAGCTAGTTTGTCTTGAAAATGTCCCCTTTTCATTTGGTCTTTTAGGAGGCTAGAATGCATCTTTCCTTTAAACTGCTCGGAAGCCATGTCATTTTTTCCGAGAAGGTAGAACGCCGGAATGTTGCAGCTTAGTGAGCGAATGCCGTAGTGATAGATGTGTGGAACGGTGATCTGTGGAGTAACTTAAGTTCGTGCTCTAAATAATAAAGAACTAAAACTGATTTTCTTGCATTGTTATTGGAGAAACTCCTACGAGAACAAATCCATGGCTTATCCATTTACCAGAACGACTGCTCTGCTCATCCTGCTATTGATTCTTAGTGAATAGTAGTATTCTACAGCCAACATGGTATTCTACTAGAGCTTATACACTATTATAGAACATCGTAGTCGTTTTATTACATGTATAATGAAATCAAAAGCTTTGATTTACCAGTTTGATTCGAAAATTTTTTCTGAATTACTTGGGTCAAATTCGATCTTGATAAAGTCGCCGTTTGAGAGACAAAGCAGTTGGATCAGAATAAAGGTATTTACAGGTCTTTTAATGTACTTTTATCACTATTAGCACTTTGTTTATTCTAAGTCATTTTAATTATTTAATTTTCCATTTGAAAATTTTATCGTAAGATTGCTATGTGACATCCCTAAAATTAAGTTCTTATTAAAATAGATTTTTATTATTTAAATATTGAAACACATAAATAAATAAAATTATGTTTACTCAACTTTGTTTAGTGGAAATAATGAGCATAGAGTTAGTAAAATAAACACTAATTGAAACACAATACTTTTATAACTTCTGAGACAATATAAGTAAATTAAAAAAATTCTTAATTCAACTAATAGTATTTATTATGTAACAAAAGTCGTCGTTTTTTTTCATTAGCGAACTCACAGAACAATAAGCCCATTTGTATTTCCTTTTGTAACTCAATTTCGATGTTATTATACTCTTCGCTAGAATACGTAAAATGGGAAAATTAAACAACGAAAAAAAAATCTAAATTTTCATTTTATATTATTAAAGGAGAAATTTCTCATAACTGTGAATGTAAATCGTACTTACATATAGTTATTTACTTAATGAATTCTAAACGTACAAATATGAAATTGTTATTAGAATAGGTGCATATAAATGCCATTTAATCTACTCAATGAAAAACTGCAACTTATGGTAGTGTTTAGAATTTTCCTTAATAATGTTAAAACATGTTCATATAATTAATATTTATAAATAATATAATTTATGCAGATGATGTTGATATACTTTAAAAATACTAATTTGCATCATAATTGCACTCATTATAATTAATTGGGAATTATAAAAGCGCATTCGAGAACTATGAATTAAAATTAACGCTACGCACAAATTAAAACAATAGGAATATACATAAGTATAACGACACAATCTTATACCATGAAGGTAGAATTATAGAAAGAAAACAGAGACGATGCTTCCACTTTTTACGCTAAAGTCCTTCCTAGTATGGTTGCCGTTTCCGGTGATTCAAGAATGGACGAAGAACGATTAATATGGCGCCCTCTACCTATTTTTTCGAAATCCGTCCAATGACGGCCCAAAACTAGTAGATAATAGGTCATGTTATCCGCAGAACGGGAGCACTTATATGTAATCTGTGCTTATATGTAATCTGACATAATAAATTAACTGTAAATCAAGAACAAAATTCGTTTTTAGGCAAAAATTTTACATAAAACATCATGAAACACCATCACCTGTTGGTCCATTTTGATACATATTGGAAAATTCAAATAAAAGTTATCCTATTCTAAAGTATTTAAAATATGCTATTATTTTACAGTCTGTTATATACTAAAACTAGAAATGATAAGAAACATATTTCACGTAAAAATATAAAACTTTTCTTCGTAACAAATTAAACATAAAATAAATAAATGGTAAAAATGCATTTCATGCTCAAATGAAACTAGTACGTTACCATATAGGAGAAAGCACGTTAAAACTGTATGCCTTATTATTAGTTGCTTTACTTGTTTAAAAAAATGTTGATTTTATATACGGATACTTTTATGTGAATTTCCTGTATATTCTAATAGAAACTTTCCATTTTGGGTGGAAATCGTATATTTTTAGTAATAAACGGAAAATTTCTCTTTTAATCTTATAGTCCAAGAGCCGACCGCACAAAACCTTAAGTCACCGAGCACAAGAAAAATTCCTTTATTTTATGGGAGAGTAGTAGGGGAAGCTAATCATCCATGTTTGCCGGAAGCGCAGTGGCGCATAAGCCAAAAATTAATACCACTACTGGTTGGCTTGTATACTTAGCATTATCTTTTCCTGCATCCAAATTTCCATGTTTTCATACTTTTAACTGTACGGCAAACACAATGTTAAATGTATAAGGACTAGTGGTATCAATTTTTGGCTTTTGCACCACTTCGCTTCCGTCAGGCATGGATAATTAGATTTTCCTATTACTACTCTTCCATGAAATAAAGGGATTTTTCTTGTGCTCGATGACTTAGGGTTTTGTGCGGTCGGCTCTTGGACTATTACTCGTTGAGTGTGAAAAACAAAAATGTCTCTTTCTAATTGTGAGAACACGGAATGTCCTGTTAAATTTTCATAATTCGAATTTGGTCCATAAGGATATGATTGAATATGTCCAGGGGGAAAAAGAACAGAGTAACCATGCTCTAATGTAGAATACCGAAGTTGAATCCCGAGAAATACGAGTACAAGACGGTCAAAAATGGGCTTCATAGTATGAAATACAAATATCTATTCCGTAAAAATGTATCAGTATATATAACACAGATTTTTTTTACAAATGTTGAGTTATTGCTTACCGTTACTTCTTAAAACAGAAATTTTCTGTTTGAATTGCGGAAAATTTCTACATTAAAAACAGGGGAATAGAAACATTGAAATTCGGTGAACAAAAAAGGTAGAATATGAAGCAAATTAATATAAAGCTATTACATTTTCTGTTTTCCATGACCCAATTGTCCCCAATTTTTTTTTTTTTTATTTACATTAGAATTTTATGAAAATTTAGGTTATTTTTTTTCTGTGTTTCTATTTACACAATAATATAATTATGAATAAGTAATATTTTATCACATTTTTATTAATAAATACTTTATTAGAAAAAAAAAAACAAATCATGTTTTCTTATCCCGAGAGTAGAGTAAGAAATGTATGTATACAATAAATGAAAAAATTTAGACTTTCTTAAGAAGAAAAAAAAAGAAAAGAAAGAAAGAAAAATATATTTTTCATTTTTGACTAAGGAATTACAAAAATAATATTTGATTTATGAAGTTACTTACTTGCACTTTAAAGTCAAAATGATAAATATTTTCATTGCAATTTCAGAAATTACGTAAAAGAAGTTCACCTCTTTAAACTATAGAAATATCAGATTCATATTTGTAGTTTTGCCCACCTTTTATTCAAGCATTGTTTACCGGCTATTTGAATATTATATTCCCATATCTGGCTTGATCCTACGCAAGGTATATGCTTTTTCCCCTAGAGAATAATACATTTCGAAAAGTAAGGTTAGCTCAAAATGGAAAAAATAGTATTCGATAAATAAACAGAAAATATATTAAAAATCAAATAGAAAAGAATCAAGTTTATGTAACATTATATTTACATTATATAAAATGATTTTATATACCTTTACAATTTTTCCAGTGGCTATTTAATATTTTTTATTCTTCGAGTCCAAACAATAAAGGGAAATGGTTCTATTAGCTCTTTAAAAAAAAAGTTCATATATATAAGGTACCCTGGGGTAATAACGCCACGTTAAGGTTCTACCAATTTTCACGGCTCAGTTTTAGATTGCATTTTTCAAACAAATATAGGATCTGATACAGCAACTCATTGACTATCTATATAAAATAAAATAATTTACAACTAAATTAATTTAGTTGTAAATTATTGTACAACTAAATTTTGATACTAAATTTTTGACACTAAAATAAAATAATTTAATAGATATGTATTCATAAAATGTAATGGCGTTTTTTCTTGACCAATGCTATTTGGCGTTAAAACCCACCTATATGGGTAATAACGCCATGCAAACAAAACTATAAAATAAGATGGAATAATGTCATGTAGATTGCCCAATTCTAAAAATACAAACTCTACAGCTCTAAAAATTGACAAATTGCAATCAAAGCTATTGAAAATGTTCAATTTTTTTATGACTCTGAAAGAAAAAGAAAGCTGTGGTGGTGGCGGGGGGAGGAGGCAAAAGAATATCAGATTCTAAACTATGTATTGCTTAAAAATGACCATTTAAATAGAATTATTAGAAACATTGCACGGATTATTTGAATCAGTATTTATATTCCCATGCATGCATTCTATGCGATAGAAAATATTGACTTTTTTGTGAAATTGAAAGAAAAAGGAGTGAAGGGGAGCTTCAACAGAATATAACACCCTGTGTCTCTCTTTGCTTAAAAAGTCCCGCTTAAATATGATTATAAGAAACATTGCATGGTTTTAACCATTCATAATGTAATATTTTAATCATGTGAAGTTTTATAATAACTAGAGTTATATGTAATAAATATTTTTGTTAAACCTTAACTGCTGTTAGCGTCTCACATACCGCTGAGTTTTTCAAGTTTCAGAGTTTAACTTGCAATTTTTAGTTTAACTATAGATACTGGGAAAATTTTGTTTCATTTGGTGTCCTTTTACTATCTCTAGAAACTTTTGAATAGCTGAATTTTATTTATAATAGTCCTGTATATAAGGTTCAATACAAAAATAATATTCTAAAAGTTAATTTAACATTTTATTCATCGTCAGATTAAGCGGTCTGACAGGCCGCTCACAGTAAGTTATGCGACAATTTTTGTCACAGCAGTTAAGGGTTAATACTATTATAGTAATCTAGTAAATAGTTTTTAACCCATAACTCCACACTAATGCGGATTCTCCAAACCTACAGTTAAATTGTCGACGTTTTAAAGAGCATGCTTTAATAAATTTTTAATATATTGAATAAAAATTTTTATTAAAAAATATTATCCCAAAGAGATCTCTTATTCAATTTTATATATAATTCATATGGTTATACATCATTATCTCTATATTAGCAACAAAATTAACCTTTAACCGCTGTTAGCAATCTGACTGAACACAGTACCCCCTACCACCCAAAAAAATAGAGTTTAACTTGTATTTTCAGGTTTAACTATAGTTACAACTAAAATTCTCTTTCGTTTGGAGTTCTCGTAATATTGTTAGAAATATTTGAATAGATTAAATTTAATTAGAATTAATTCTGTACAAAAAATTTAGCGCAGGAACAGTATTCTATGATTTTTTATCATGGATCGCATTTTAACCTTTAACTAATGTTACCGGTCTCGTAAACCACTATTTTTCTTTTAATTTCTTAGTTTAACTTGTAATTTTCAGTTTAACTGCAAACACTACCGAAATTTTGTTTCATTTGGAATTTTAGTACTATCAGCAGAGACTAAATAGGTGAATATTAAGTATAATACACTTGTACAAAAAGTTTAGTACAAAAACAAAATCCTATGAGTTATTCCCTCCTTTTATTCATCTTTCAATTTTGTGGTCTCACAAGCAGCATCACATTCATACGTTACAATTTCTGTCATATCAGTTAAAGGTTAAATTTATAAAGTTTTGAAAAACCGAACGCTGAGAAAGCGGACAGTTAAAATTTCGAACTCAATTGAACAATTCAGCGGAAATTTTATAGAAACATGATTTTGAAGATGTTCGAATTTGAATCTCGAAAACATTTTGATATAGTTTTATTTACAAGAGTTAAAAGTTATTTTTTACATTAGTAAAAAAAAAAAAAAAAATAATAATATAACAAAAAATAAAATAGCGAGATTATTTTTAAGTATGGGCACCCCCTCCCCCTTAATCTTACCACTTCAGCAATGATGATAATGCTGTCCCATATTAATATATAAATCCCCTTCGGATATAGTTCGGCCACTGTTGGGAATCATAGGGGGAATAACGCCAATCCCTGGCGTTATTACCCCGGGATACTTATTGCGCAGTAAATCCTAAACTACAAATTATCTCGAGAAGATATCCAAATTCTTCTACAACAATTTTAAAGTACATGAAATACACTACAAATTTATGTAAAAGCATTTCTGGATAAAAAATATAGTCTTCAGATCAAAAATCTTATCTCGCAAACTTTAGATCAAGCGTTAATTTTAGTTGCTTGTAAAAACAATAAGACCTAAAAATGAAACAAATTAACTTGAAGCTGTTTTTTGCGGTTTATATGACTCAAAATCCTTCTGCGCAGAACACATGGGTGTCATTTACCTGATTATTTCATAATTATGCAAAATATAAGCACTTGGCGTTATTACCCCGCCTGGCGTTTTTACCCCAGGGTACCTTATATTGAAAATTAATTACAAAAAAGAGAAGTAATTTTACATAGCTTCACAAAGCTTTTTCTTTTAATGGAAAGATGATGCAAATCATACTGCATAATCATCTAAATATAAATTTATTAGTAATTAAAAAAAATCAGATTTTTTTTAAAATAGAAAGAAGTATTTCAATCCAATGATTTTTGGAGACGATGTAAATTATAGTTTGTTATGGGGATTTGACATTATGATAAACAAATTTTGCTTCTAACATATACAAAAATGTAGAAATCATACTTTTCCACAATGACTTAATCCAAAAAACTTCAGTAAAATGTCAAAAATGGATCTTATTACATGGAAAATAATGATTGTAAAAATTTAAGTATATAGACGACCACTGAGATGTAGATTATGCATTTATATAAATATAGATATTATAATATAAAAAACATGTATTCCACAAACGCTGACTTTATACCGACGGTGGTAACGATCTCAACAATCAATTAAGTTTGATCTAAAATTTATCTACTTTTTCTAAAAATTTACACCGTCTAACAACAACAACAACAACAACAAAATTGAAATTTGTTTAAAAACTGTATTTCATTTTACTGATTTTTTATAATTTAAAAAATAATTTTTCAGCCTAAATTCTTTTTAATATACTTCTATTGTTTGATTATTGAATATTAAGCATTTAACTTAAAACATTATAAATAGTTCTGTTTTTATTAAAAATGAATAACAAATTTTACATTTGCCATAACAAAACCATCACTTCACCAATAAATAAATATTCAGTATTAAACATGACACAGTCTTCTGGAGTACTAATTTTTCAAACAGTTGTAGAGTAGTCTGAACAGTTTCTACTAACGATCGTCAGTCAACATATTAAGAACGTTTTAGTCTTAACTGTCCTTATAGCATCTGAAAATTGCATAAAAAAAAAAAAAAAAAAAAAAAAATTGAAATAGGGCACGTGAAGAAGGCAAGTATATCCTTTCACCTCACTACAAGATCAACTCAATGGCATGAAAACCTTTATTCTCCTCGTACATTCACTTAACAGGTGTGTTAAAATTTGTGCCATACATGTTGAAGATAAACTCTCTCATAAAGTTGACATCCAGGGACAGTACCTTGAAGGAATGTGTGACACTTTCAAAGAAACAAATGAAATGACTGACGAAATGAAGAAAGCAGGTGAATTTTTTTTCATCACTAAGAAAAATGATGCAAAAAACCTCTGTCTGAATTCACTTTGCTACATGCAATTGCACGAATCATTGAAAAGGAATACCGTCCACGGAATACCGTCTTATACTGCCCAATATTTATTAACGATATACCATCAAATCCAACTGTCTGAGCCTGATTATTGGTGGAGCAAACATCTAAAACTAAATTTAAGTAGAAATTTTGGCTTATTTAAATGCCATATACAGACAAATGTTTTGCCAGAAATAAAAACAAATTTCTATTTGTTTTTACTGATTATTCTACCAGCAGTCAAGCACTGACATCAGTAACTTGGAATTAGTAATTTATAACCCTAACAGTGGGTATGGGCACAAAAGACGGTGACTTACATCTTATTCGGACTATTCTACCTTTTGTCTTTGACGAAATAATCATGTGGATATCTTGTTCCTGCACAGGTAAGTATTCGCTATCCTAGGACGGTTGCAGGAAAAGAAAAATAATATGTTATTCTGTGTAAAAGATTTTTAAAGGGGTAGCCAGCTGGAATCATTGCTTAAAAATGAAATTACTGTGCCAGTTGCAGTCTATTTTGACAATTTAGATGACCTTGAAGAAGACTCAGTTCATCAAAGTTTGATGATTAATAGTTTTAGGAAATATAGTAAACTTAAAGATAAATTTAAAGTCAATTAATTATAAAGAAGTTTTTGAAAGCAACATAATTTTAATAAAGATATGCTATCTCATAACATACATCTTCGCCTTTTTATCCATAAAATATGTCGTAATTTTGTAACAGGTATCATTCGATCCAGCATTAGAAGAATACTAGGTAAAAGATATCCCATTGAACCTAGTTAAATGTTTTTTGTGTTTTTAAAACAAGTTAAAACAACCAAAACAAGTTAAAACAAATATTTTAATTGCGGATTCATTGAATCTTTATTTTTTGCACAAGAACGAATTTAATTTTAAATCTTTGTGAATGCACATCAGTTGTCCTTATCTAATCATAAGTTTGTACTTTATAATTATTCTGCGTAACTGGTAGATTTATTTATATTTTAACAGTCTCCTTTATCAATGAATCCAAATTGAATCAACCCAGAGGTGCAATTAGGTGGAGACTAGCAGTAGAATTATTCTTTTAAAGGAATCTGATACTTCTGCGTGCCTTAGGCATCAAAGGTGAGATAAAAAAAATATATAAAAATTAGGAAATCGCACAGAAGTTAAAATAACCTGACAGATTTGATTGATATAAAAACTCAGCAATAAGAAACACTTAGTACAGAAAATAAGAATATCGGTACTGTTTGTAAAAATCCTGCAATTGAAACTCTTACAAAAATAAACATATGTAACATTAATCAGTAATTTGTACGTCAATGCCTTAAATAACAACCGATGATAGCAACTGCTCGGAATACTCTGCAGCTGTCTGAACAATTTGCACATTCATTATCTGAAAACTGTAATTTAACAACTAAATCTCACCACGAAGTATCGTTTTAAAGAATGTAGAAGATAGCCTGATGCTCAACTGTTTTTTGTTTTGAACATTCCTAATAAACTTCTTTAATTTGCCGTGAACTGGAGTATTTCTTGCTGAATTCTTAAATTAAGGGGTAATGAAATGGTACATAAAACCTGTTCACTCTTTAGTGTACTATGTATATTAACATAATCATACAAAACTCCTGTTAAATGTGTTTTTACTAGCATAAAATTGCATTTTCAAATAGTCAAAATTTTCTTTCTAGTAGAATTTTTATACGTATTTTGTATAATTTCGTGTGCACATACTTAGTATATGTTTTAGCTTGGAATTCCATAAAAAAATTCATAATTTAACCAACATTAACAGTCATAATTTCGATTTGCCTGATTTATTCTTCGAATTCAGTTTCTTGACAATCTTTTTAATTCTCCACACTTCTTCTTTTTAATTCTCCATTCGTTCTACACACAAAAAAAACTTTTTTTACGAAAATTTTTTACACATTTTTACTTAAAAATATATGTAGATTAAAAATGTGTTGTAAAACAAACGTAAATTTTTTTAAACCTATTTATGTAAAAAGAAATTATGCTGCAAGTGAGAATACGTAGAGGGACTGGAGGAATACTGGAGGGAGTGTTGTGTAAAAAATAAAAAATACCGAAAATGTCTGCGAAATCCTTATTTGTGAAACTTTATCAGAATGAGACACATTTATCATTTATCTTTTATCTTTATTACTTTAGCTATACTATGTACTAGAATAAAATATGTACTATAATAAAACTGCTTAACTCGTAACTCGAGACACGAATTTTCTTATGCGGTCAAAGACATAGCGTCAAAAAAAGACTCCAATGTTATTTTTCTTTTCTGTCTTTTGTAAGCAGAATTGGAATTCATTTTGGAAGCTAGATATATTCTGGAAATCATGTAATGATAAAAGAACTAAAGGACGCTATTGCAGTGATAATTTTAACCAAGGAAAGAAAACAAACCACGTGAAAATTACAGACATAGAACAGCGCTAAGTCATTTTTTTCCCATGTCCAGTTACGGGTTAAATTGCTTCTCAGTTATTCACAACAAAACCAAAAATAATACTTGCTGCCGTCAGCGAAAACCTTGCATACTATCCAAGAGAGTTATGAAATTATATCCTTTATCTTCTTTATTTGTCAGACCTATTTCTATAGAAGCACTTATAATTAGAAATGGAGTAAACAAATCATATATTTATAGTGACATTATT
Source organism: Maratus speculifer (assembly GCA_964019185.1). Taxonomy (NCBI): domain Eukaryota; kingdom Metazoa; phylum Arthropoda; class Arachnida; order Araneae; family Salticidae; genus Maratus; species Maratus speculifer. The sequence continues at coordinate 136,701,960 of OZ025291.1, forward strand.
CTACGAGGATTAGTGCAGCTAATTTACGGAAAATTTCGTAAAATTTTCTCGGAAATTCTGATTTTAAGAAGCAACTAATTAATAAGATGTGCAACTACCTTCTTTTACTTATTTGCCACGTGTCTACGTTAAAGATTATTTTGAAATAAAATATTTTTTGACTTAGGTATTATTAGTACATTAATTAGCCACTCTCATTTAAGATTTTAACACGAGAATTGGATTAATTAACTTTCGTTGTATAAAATGTAATAGTAGAAATACATTAATTAAGTTTCCTTGAATATGAAATTTTTATGAAACAGTTAAAGGAAATTTACTAAAATAACTGTCTACTAATCCGCTTAGTTCTTGATGTGCATTAAAAGAATTACAAGTATTTTAAATATAATTGGACAACTTCATGCCATAGTAATGCATAAGAACACTGAAGCTTTATAAAATATATAATAAAATTTAAATAAACATGCTAATTTTATGACATTTTAATAGGAAAAACAAAATACGGGAAAAAATGTCTTCTATAAAATTTTGGAAATGAAACTGAAACTGAAATTAAAATTTCACACTTTTTCAAATGGGATATAATAGAATCAGTTATAATGTGATAATGTCAATGTTATGAAAAAAATATATATTTATAGCTGATCATTTAACGAACGTACATCTAAAAATCAGCACATCCTTAAAACATTTTATCTAATAATGTAAATTTCTTGAGTATCTCAGAGATAAAATAAATCCAAATAAAATGTTTTCTCGCTTAAACAACAACAACAACAACAACAACAACAAAAAACCACGTTTTTTAATGTTTTGGCTACACAAAGTACTGATATCTCAAGTTTACATAATTAATAATCGTTGAGCTAGAAGCCAAAATTAATACGTTTGATTTCATCTCTGAGAACGTGATGATATATACCTTTTTGGAATTTTACAATGGTCCAAGGAGCTCATTTTGTGATGATTATGCGAAATTTATTTTAATTTATCGACGCCAAATTAAAAAGATAAGCGCCCTCTATCGCATATACATACGAATAAATTTTTTTCAGTTATCACATAATTAAAACGATTTCAATATAAAATAGTGAGAACAAATATTGCTGGGCATAAAACGCTACACAAATTATGTATTTATTAAAATTTTATTTTAACATGATACTTATTCTTATATTTAACGTTATGTTTATCAATATTTTTAATTGGATAAATATCTCAAAAGACATTTGTGATGAAAGAAAACCGAAATCTGCTTTGCACTTTAATGCACATTATTTTCATGTGAATAAAGTGCAGGAATTCAAGAAATAATTAATACTGATGAAAATATGTACTCAGTCTCCGAAGAATTAATTAATAACAGAATTCTTAGTCTTCTTCGTTATAATCATCATCGGTTGACATTATTGTGTCCAAATCCCTTTCAACGTCACAGTTGGAACAGTTCTATATTCTGCATATGGTTGTTCAACTTAGGTTGTTGAAAAGATATGCACATGATGGTATGACACACATTTTGAACAAGAACATGACATCAGTTTCCGTAAGCAGCTTCAAAAGCAGGAAGACTGCCATTCCACTAGATCTATAGATAGTTTCTTTCCCCGTCATTTGCTTCAAAAATCCAACCAAATTTATCTGGGAATGGAAGAGTACAATCCACCTGTAGGCACTTCTTCCAAACGAGACTGTGGGAATTAGCTCTCATCATTTAGGTTGTGTTACTACATGGCAGAAGACATTGCGACACCACAGACCCCCTTTTTTTACAGAAAAATTATAATATTGCACAATTTATCAATGTCAGAGTATTTATGTTTTCCAGAATACAAAAGACAAATTGCGACTCAAGCTGTTTCATTGTTTCTTCTGACACATCAGTTTTAGTATCAATAGTGGCCCAAGTAAATCTCAGAATTCAGTGTTCTGAATCATAATTTTCCCTTGCCTGCAAAAGCACTTACTGTGTAGCATTTACTCTGACATGGGATACATAACAGATAGCATGTTACATACCTCTTTACCCAGAATTTCATGCATCTAACTAAATTTGTATTACTTTAGCCTCTCACTTGATCCACATTTTACAAATATGAATTCTTTGCAGTTTTAAAAATCATTTTCTAAGGAAAACAGTGGGATAAATGCTACATCAGTATCTATAGAGATAATAATATTTCTAAATCCACATGCTAAAGCATTGTGTACGCGAAATAAAAGGCAATGTCGCCTATCAATTGTTATTGGAAATATGTTTATTTAGTGGCTTCTTCAGCTTGACGTTTCGTGAATTTATAGTATTTTTCACTACGGGTAACATACATCATTCTTACATTCAACTAATTCACGTAATGATAATTTTGGCTTTCCTGTGAAATAAAATGTATGTTTTTTTTTCTTGTTCTTCTCAATAGATAAAAACAGCTTCCATTTTCTTATTGGATGTTTTAGTAGTTAAGTAGTACATAACTTTTATGGCGGTATCAACTGCTCATGTTTTTTCGTTCATCTCTTTTTATTGACACTTGACCTGCATATATCAATTATAACACTGAGAGAATGTAGATTCTTGTATTATTTTAGGAAAATATTACTTCTGGTGGATTACGATTAAAAAGTTTTGAACATAGTAACATATTAATTAACACCATGAATGAAGTTCTTCAAATAGGCAACTTCTGTTTTTGTGTCTTTAATAAGTATATACAAATTAAAAATTCATTATTAACATTTATATTTACAGATTTATTAAAAAATGTAACTTTTAACTTTTATCCTTTAAAAATCAATACAAATGATAAATAATTGACTGGCATTTATGTAATTAAATAAACACCTTGATTTTTGATAATATGTAATTAATTCAACGACAATTTTATGTGAATTCTATTTCGTTTAAAATTTGAAGTTTTTTTTTAAAATTGAACAATATTCAGAGCAGGTTGTTTAATTAAAATAAAAAAAAAGATGTAGTAGACATGTATACAGTAGCTGAAAAGTCATTAATTATTTCGCATCAAACTTTAAAGAACTTTAATTAATTAAAGAATTCAGAAAACATACGCACAACTTGAAAAATGAGGTACCTTGCTACTATAATTTGTTTTATAAATATTCAGATCTTTGTGCGATGACTTTTGATAGGACCTAATAGAAAGAAAACTTTTATTAATGTATTTTTAAGGTTTGACTCTATTTTTATAAAAATTTTAAATGATTCGATAAAATTCTGAAATCGATTATATATATATATATATATATATATATATATATATATATATATATATTAAACTCCAAAGCATTCATTTGGGTAGTTTTTCTGCTAATAAATGCGGACTGCGGGTGGATAAGACGACGGGAATAGGTGATACTTATTTATATAGTTAGTAACGCACTTAAAATCAGTGAAAACAGAAGTTTTAACATATCAAATGAAAATTACTTTTTTAATTGCTTACCTAGCTTTAAATGCCAACCTAGTGAAAAAGATTCCAAGCCAGGAGTCGAATCCGGGCCATCAGTATAGCGCACTGACGTTCTACCGACTAAACGACATGGAAAGACACCCAGCAAGGAACTTATCGCTATTACATGTTGGCAAGGCTACAAACGCAGCACAAGATGAAATACAATCCGCGAGCCACCAATCTGGGCAATTACAAAACACAAATTAATCCAGCATCGATGGAATATAAACTATATGCCCATTGATTATTGGACACTTGCGATTTTAGACATTTTACTAAATATCTAGAAAAATACATGAGGAATCATCTCGAAACTCTTAGTGTATAAATATAATAGTATACGTCATACATCTCCGTGAAGATTTTTTTTACCGAAACTCCATAGGGGACCGTCAACAAATTAAAAAAGAATGAATATCTTTTCAATAACCCTGTCAAAACTAATGTAGCAAAAGCTCTCAAACTCTAGATTATGATTGAATGCCTTATTGTAATACACTGTGTTCATTTTTACGCAAATAGCATGCATACTCGCGAGTAATTAAGGTTTTTATAAAAATTATCCCAAATTTTTCCAAGTTTTTTCCTTTTAATTTTCAGAGTTCTTAATATAAAATAATATTTTTTCTGAAAATATGACAAACAACATTGCACACAATACTCCGTAATCAGAATTAAAATATAATAAAAATTGTATGAAAAATGAGTAGGTTTACTAAATAATTTTTTGCTGCGCATGCGTCAAAGATATCAAAATTTCATTTGCATATTATGTTAGCTAAATGTATAGAGCAACTTTTGTAAAATTCTCAAAATCATAGCTTGAAAATTCTGAAAGTAATCGTCTATAGAAAAAGGACAAAATCCGTTGTTTCCAAAATGAAGCAAAAAAAAAAAAAAAAAATGAGGGATTTTATCCAAATGTAGTAGTACATCCCGTATTGTGTATTCTATATTGACATTAATCAATGAATATATGGATACAACCCGTCTTGTTTTTGCTTCATTTTGAGAAAAACGGATTTTCAACTTATTCAATTGGCGATTATTTTCAGAATTTTCAAGTTATGATTTTGTGACTTTCACAAAAGTTGCTCTATACATTTAGCTAACATAATATGAAAATGAAATTTTGATATCGTTGACGCATGCGTAGTAAAAAATTATTTAGTAAACCAACTTATTTTGTATACAATTTTTATTATTTTTTAATTCTGATTACAGGGTACTGTGTGAATGTTGTTTGTCATATTTTCTGAAAAAAATATTATTTTATATTAAGAACTCTGAAAATTATAAGGAAAAAACTTGGAAAAATTTGGGACCATTTTTATAAAAACCTTAATTACTCTGCGAGTATGCATGCTATTTGCATAAAAATGAACAAGGCGTATTACAATAAAGCATTCAATCATAATCTAGAGTTTGAGCGCTTTTGCTACATTAGTTTTGACAGGGTTATTCAAAAGATATTCATTCTTTCTTAATTTGTTGACGGTCCCCTATGGAGTTTCGAGAAAAAATCTTTACGGAGATGTATGACTTATACTATTATATTTATACACTAAGAGTTTCGAAATGATTCCTCATGTAGTTTTCTAGATATTTAACAAAATGTCTAAAATCGCAAGTGTCCAATAATCAATGGCCATATAGTGTATTAATGCGTGGAAATTTTTTTTCCAGAGAGAAAAAATTCGCCTTGAATATAACATATCAAATGAAAATCAAATTTTTTAATTGCTTAAAAGGCGCAAATGCTAACCTCGTGAAAACGATTCCATGCTGGGAATCGAACCCAGGCCATCAGTATAGCGTACTCACGTTCTACCGACTAAACCACATGTAACGACACCCAGCTAGGAACTTATCGCTGTTACACGTTGGCAAGGCTACAAACGCAGCACAAGATAGAATACTATCCGCGAGCCACCGATTTGGGGCAATCACGAAACACAAATTAATCCAGCATCGATGGAATATATTAATGCGTGGAAATTTTTTCCAGAAAGAAAATTCGCCTTGAATACAACATATCAAATTTTTTTGAGTTGCTTAAAAGGCGCAAATGCCAACCTAGTGAAAAAGATTCCATGCCGGGAATCGAACCCGGGCCATCAGTATAGCGCACTGACTGTGTCGTTCCTTGTGGTTTAGTCGGTAGAACGTCAATGCGCTATACTGACACTTTTACTCACACTTTTTTCTTTCGAATAATTTGCAATTGTAGTCCAATCTTACAATTTGGGAAATAGTTTTTGTTTTCAAAAAACAGAGACATATAGGTAGATGAAACTATATTTTAAGCACGAGGAATTTTTACTAATCATGGGCTTATTTCAATAACATTGAGCGTGCCAATGAATGAATTAATTTTCCTCGTATAATATTACACCGTTACTTAAAAAATGACAAAAATCAATAAATTGGTATTTCTAGCTATGATTATCATTCTATTTGATTTTTACGAATCTACTGATCACTTTAAATACCAGATAGTACGCAGATAATTCAGCCACCAAGTAGAAGTTGTGTTTGCAAGATGGCCATTGACATTTCTGTCGCTAGGAAACAATTTTTCGCATTTTCTGAAAAACGGGTTTTTTCAGCTATGACGGTGCAATATGTCCATTGCAATATCTTGTTGGTAGATGAGCTACACATTTAATTTGCAACTCATCTAAAATAATCTTTAATCCAAATCTTTACTTGAACTTAATTATCCTGAAGTAATCAGTATCTATCGAAACCATAAAAATAAACTTAATTGTGATTTCGCTGTTCCCTCACTGGGGAAATCTTTTGTTAATTTTACTAGCATTTTCAGACATTATCAGTTTCTTGGCCTACACAATTTCTTAGTGGTTATTTTCTATAATTTTCAGCAATTCTACAGGTCCATAAGCTATCTTTCGAATCTGCTTCCGGTCCACATATACCAGAAAAATTCTTTCATACTTTGCACACATAATGAACCTCACATGCTAATGAAATTAGCATGTAACTATTAAAACGTTCAGATACTAAAATGTTGTTTTATCTGCGTACATTGTTTTGCTCCAAGTATAATTTTAACTGTCAAAACAGATACATATTACACAGCAAAAAATCTTCTTTTTATGCCGAAGAGTAAGTAAGTAAACATAAGTAAAACTTTACTAAAAATCAGATTTTTTTTTTTTTAATTTGCAACGCATTTTTTAAAAATTAAAACATAAAATTATTTACCCGCTAAAAATTAATCATGATTTAAAATCTAAACGCCTTCTAATACCATTTAACTAAAAAATGTATTAAATATCATTTGTAAATATGTTTTAAATATATTGTTTAATTTTACTAAAAGTTAATCAATAATGTCGCTTTGTATTACAAAGAAATTATGTCTAATAGAATGCATAATTTAATCAAATTAAAAATGTTAAAGTCAAATTATTTAAAAAAAAATCAAAAATCCAAATTCTTTGAAAATCCGAAAATTTAAAAAATTAAAAATTAAAAATCACGGAGATTAAATAAAAAAAAATAAAAATTTCTAAAAACAAAGAAAATTATTTAAACGAATTTTAAAATGCTGAATCTTCAATAAGTTGCAGTAGTTTTTAAAATAAAAAGAAAATTGAATTCCAAAAAGAATTATAATTATCAATTATTATTTATCCTAACATAATAATAATACTAATAACATAAACCCTTAAATTGCAAAAAATACAAAATTTCTTTTAATTAAATCCATGTCACTATAAAAAATTCAACTTCCAGCTCCAGAGTTTGAACTAAAAACTTTTTGCTTACTAGCGAGTGGCTGTAACCCCAACCTATGATGTCTACACGAAAAGCACTGAAATTAAGGATGTCTTTTGAAATTTAAATCTAAAAAATAAACGGATGACATTGAAAAGTTTAATTTAATTAAAATTTAATTCTTTCAATTTTTTTGTCATATGATACAAAGTATTCAGCTGTAAATATACAAAATTTGAATATACAAAAATTGTCTCTATTTTATGCAATTTTTGTGCACGGACTTTGCGACAAATAGAGAGAAGAGTGAAACGAATAGGGTTTCTTCAGATGAATGAAACATTAAAAAGAGGAAGTAAAACTGGATAGACTGATAAATAAAAAGGAATAGAATCATGTATGAATAATATTTACTATGATGCGTAACTTTTACAACGTTTATACAGGGTGTTTCTAAATTCATGGTACAAACTTTAAGGGGTGATAGTACACATCAAGACAAAGAATATTAAATAGGAAATTAAAAATCCCCAACGTCTTCCGAAGGAGGGCGCCATTAAAGTCTTAGATCCAAAAATTCAAATGGTTACAGAAAACAGAAAAATTGGTCGATTCGTTAGCGTTTTTCACTAAAACTATTATTTATGTCAGTATTGTCTTGGAAATAAATTATAAAGATAAATTTCAAAAATATCGATAGAGGGCGCTTTAGACTTTGCAGTGACGAACAACTATTTTTTACTGTTATTTTTTGCATCTCATTAATTTTTTTAGAAGCTTAAACCAAAAACTTAAATTTTGAGATGAAAATCTTAATCGTTGGGAGTGGTTAAGTAGCGCAAACTGAACTGTGTTCAATGGGGGTGGGAACGTTCAAATTTCAAATGATTATAAAAAACGAAAAAATTGGTCGATTCGTTTGCGGTTTTCGCTAAAACTATTCCTTATGTCAATATTTACTTGAAAAGAAATTTTAAAGATATCTTTCAAAAACAGTCGTCAGAGGGCGCCTTAAACTTTAGAGTAACCAACAGTTATAATAAATTATTATTTTTTGTATCTAATTAAATGCTTGTAAAAGTTAAAACTTATATTTTGAGCTCAAAATCTGCATCGTTGTGAGTAATTAAGTAGAGGAAAATTGAACTGTATTCGATGCTTGGGGAGAGTAACATTTCAACTACTGAACACAGTTAGTTTGCGCTTCTTAACCCTCCCATCGATTTACAATTTGAGCTCAAAATTTAAGTCTAAGCTTTTACAAGCATGTAATTAGATGCAAAAAATAACGGTTAAAAATAGTTGTTGGTTACACTAAAGTTTAAGGCGCCCTCTAGCGGAGTTTTTGAAATTTATCTTTACAATTTATTTTAAAGGAAATATTGACATAAAGAATAGTTTTAGCGAAAACCGCAAACGAATCGACCAATTTTTCCGTTTTTATAATCATTTGAAATTTGAACCTCCCCACCCCCATTGAACACAGCTCAGTTTGCGCTACTTAACCACTCCCAACGATTTAGATTTTCAGCTCAAAATTTAAGTTTATGTCTAAGCTACTAAAAAATTTTATGAGATGCAAAAAATAACGGTAAAAAATAGTTGTACGTTACTCCAAAGTCTAAAGCGCCCTCTATCGGCATTTTTTTGAATTTCATCTTTATGATTTATTTTCAAGATAATACAGACATAAAGAATAATTTTAGTGAAAATCGCAAATCAATTGACCAATTTTTCCGTTTCTTATAATCATTTGAAATTTGAACCTCCCGCATAGTTCAGTTTGCGCTACTTTACTACTTCCAACGATTTAGATTTTGAGCTCAAAATTTAAGTTTATGTCTAAGCTCCTAAAAAAAATTAATGAGATGCAAAAAATAATGGTAAAAAAATAGTTGTTCGTTACTCCAAAGTCTAAAGCGCTCTCTATCGGCATTTTTTGAAATTTATCTTTATAATTTATTTTCAAGACAATACTGACATAAAGAATAGTTTTAGTGAAAACAGCAAACGAATCGACCAATTTTTCTCTTTTTTATAATCATTTGAATTTTTGGACCCTAAACTTTAATGGCGCCTATCTCCTTCGAAAAACGTTTGGGACCCTTGATGTCCTATTTAATATTGTTTGTCTTGATGTGTACTATCACCCCTTAAAGTTTGTACCATGAATTTAGAAACTCCCTGTATATTGCTTTTATATATGTATACTTTATGTCAAAAGTATGCTAAAATATTAAATTATCTTTAATTTTTCTTACTGTAGGGAAATAACTTTAAAATAATTATAATTAATGAAAAATATATCTTTAAAATTTATTTTTAAATCTTTTATGAAAATTAGGTTGAAAAGCATCGACTAGTTATGCTTAAAATTATTTTCGGAGCATTTATGATTCAATAAATTTATGATTCGACATTTATTAATCCTTATACTACATATTTAATGTAGTGCAATTGAAATGCAAAAAATAAGGATTATTATGTTTATTAAAAAAAACTCAATTTTTAAACTTTTGAAATTAGTTATTTACAATTATAATTTCTTTTCTTAGCGGATTTTATAAATTGAAAATATATTTTTGAATAGATTTAAAATGAGAATGTTTACTTTTGTATACCACTAAATTTATAAATTACATGGTTCATGAGTTATGTTAATCTTTTGGGTATAAAATTTGATTCAAATTACTCAACGTAAATAAATAAATAAATAAGTATATATATATGTTTTGAAAAACATTCTTAGAAGATACACAAATCATGTAATTTCATAAAAACATTTCATATTAATTTTAAAAAGCCTAAGTTGAATTTTCAAGTTGTTTTATTTTTTCTTCGCTCTCGATTAGTAAACAGAAACCAAATTCAACACAGATTTAAAAAAAAAAAAAAAAAAAAAAAAAAAAAAAAGTTAAAAATACGTTTAAGGAAGAAGTAGTAGAAAATATAAAATTAGAAATGATTGGTATTTTTAAAACGATATCCCCGGTGGAAATATAAATAAGAAGTTAAACAACATATCTTCAGTACTATATGTATAGACAAACAGTCATAGAGTAAAATATGTCGAAAAGAGTTTTATTTGTTGTTTTAAGTCTAAAAGTGACTTGAAATACATTAGTACTTTTTATGACTCATACGCCCAGAGGTGCTTCGTATTTATGAAAGTAATATGAGATATCAAATGATTGCTTAAGGTTGCTTGTTAATCAGGGGTATTCAAGATTCCTCACTATTGTTAAATTGTGGGCTGCAATGATTTCGCATTTTTAAAACTTCTCCTGAGTAAGGAAAATGCACCAGTAGTGGCCCACCTAAGAACATTTATCTAATTATTATTAAAGTATTGGTGAATTAAAAAAATATATCTTTTTAGCTTAGTCCTTACTTTTATGTATAAGAATAAACATTCAAATTTTGATAGTATATTCTCTAGAAAAAATGAAAAATAAAAAATGTTATCTTCCTCTATGCTCCAGTAGTGGGCCATAGTAACTTTCAGATGCTCCAGCAGGGCCCCCCCTAGAAGTGGGCCACTCCATTCTTGAGTTTAATACATACTCTACAGACAGATGTTTTACATTTCTACACTTAAATGTACATAATAATGAAATCACATTTAAAATTTTGATGATTATGTAAAATAATTTTAGCTTCTTTTTAGTTTTTTCTTATAGTCTGTAAAAACACCATTCCAGCTCAAAAACTATGAGAATACTGAAGTTGTCCCTTTGCCTAATAACAGATAAGGGTCCAGCCAATCAGCAATAAGTTTGTTATCTGACAGGGATGACTAGAAAATTTGTTTTTCAACTTTGAAAACTGGTGGCCCACTATTGGTACGTGGCCCACTACTGGTACACTTACCCTAAATTAATATTTTTAACTCGTATTTTTTGTGTAATTTTCATAGAGAATGTTTACATTTACTTTCTTTTATCTTTACAAAAAGAAAATATCAGGTTAATGAAAATTTTCGATTTCCGGTTTTCGACGGATATACACATTTAGGGATTAGAGATCCCGAAAAATTAATTTTTAAAAACTGTCTGTCTGTAATCTGAAAGTCTGTCTGGTTATCTGTATGCATGTGGCAGAAATTTTTTGGGTGCTCTATCTCAAGCACTAATGGAAGGATTTTAATAAACTTTTATAATCCGTTACTCCGTGATAGTAACTGATTCTGATTAACTTTCGTAGTGAATCCCCCAACAGGTGGCACTGCAATGCTGCATTTTTCACGATTTCCGCAATAGCTTTACCTCAAGAACTAATACAAAAATTTTCATCTAACTTAGAAATCAGTTTGTCGTTGGCCCAAATTGTTACTCATTAGTTTTTGGTGTTATTCACTCAATAAATGACGTTGGTATACTGTATTTTGTAGCGTTTTCACGATTTTAGCAATAGTTTCATGTTAAGAACTAATGCACTAAATTTCATACATTTAAAATCCTCATCATAGGCATAGATTGTCATTTAATTTTGATAGTATGCCAGCGAGTTTTCGAACATTATTTATTTACTTGAAGTATTATAAGTTGTGGAAAAGGGGTATGAAAAAGTAGAAAGTTTTGAATTTGCCACATCGGATGACATTTGAAATTGTCAAATTATTTCTAAAATATGTATGCTATTTATAATTTTATGTGTATCTTTATATAATCGAGTGACACTTTAACACTTCATGTATGGTTAAGTTTATTTTAGAGGTAATTTGATAACTGAAAAAAAAGGGATATTATTTCCAAATAGTACACATAAAAATTGAGTTGAAAATATTAATTTTCTGAATTATTATTTTAAGAATATGGATACCACAATTTATAGATGCAGCATTAGCAAGGGGAATTTGAAATATCATTGACCACCTACATTATTATCTTTCTTTAAACGAGGATTGGCAGAAAAGTCCCGTGTCTGATAAAGAAAACGACATTTTTTTTGTTTATTTAATTTATTTCTCAACATAATTTGCAGAAAAACTAACAATTTTACCATATCGGAATTCTAATTTAGTTAAACCATTTCAATAATGCGATTCGTCGAGCTCGTCAAAACCGTTGTTTACTGCATCAATTACCACTTCGTTCCTCTGAAATCTTCGTTCATAAAGAAATTAGATATTAGATGCTGCTTTTAAAAACAGTCATCTCAAATGTATAGTATGCAGTAAATAAATTGTGGAAATTTCAGTTGTGCTAAAATAACATGATGCATCAAGTTAATGTAAAAACATATAAATGTTGAAATATGTAATTAAATGTGTCTTTTTTTTAACATAGACAATCCGTTGCTTATCAAAAGAAGTTTTTTAAATTTAAATTTCTGCACTTCTGGTTTTTAGAAATATTATATAGGGGTCTCCTCTTACTTTTGTTTATTACCTAACCCCCCCCCCAAAAAAAAAGTTAATTTTACAGGTCTAATTTAATTTCAAAAATATTTCTAATTTTCCACGAAATTAAAAGTTATATGCACCAAACTACTTACTTTTGTAAAAAATATGAAATTAAAATTTCATATACCATATTTTTAAGAAAACTTTCTTTAATATTTAAGGGAATTTTTTTTGTAGCACCATAACTTACAAATTTGTATTACATTAGAGCCCCGCTAATTCGGACCCCGTCAACTCTGATCTCCGGATAACAGTCTGTCGATTTTTTATCAAGTCTGAGAAGCGATCGGCAAATTTTCATAACACAAAATTATTTCATCCTCCCTTTTTGAATAAAGAGGTCTTTTATGAAATATTTCCGGAAAAATCCTAAAGCTTTCTTGTTTAAACTCTTTGATGTTATATAAGTTTATCAAAGGAACAACTATGCATCATTTAAGTTTGGTAATTTCTATTTTCACAGCATTCTATTTAATCCATTTAGAAATGTCATCAAAAGCTCACTGCACAATAAAGTTTTGCTTAGAGCACTGCAAGAAAGCAAAATAGTTTCTGTAGACTGATAAGGATGACTCTCCGATCTTCGCCAGCTGTCCGTAGAGATCTCGGGACTATTTCCTTGTCTTCGTGAAAAAATCTTCAACAAGTCAGTTGCGGAAAATTAAAATATAAGAAGGAATAAACGAGAATGAAAGAAAAATTACGGCTGAAGATTTTGAGAGAATGTTCATACAAATTGATGTTTGCTCAGATATTAATATTAGCGACATTAGCAATCGATTAGAAGAAGAAAATTAAAATAGCTATGCGTCACTTACAGATGACAAAATAATCGTTTTGTGCACAACTGAAGAAAATGGAGATGAAGATGATACAGGTGAAACAGCATTATCAATGATGATCAACCAAAATTTATTAGCCATAACTAAACAACGTCTCATTTAGCGCAATTGATGGTTTATTTTAAGCTTCATGTGGAGACTACACTTAACGAACTACATATTATTCTTATTACTTTATTATGCTCAAGCGGATGTGTGACCATCCGGTCATTAAAAATGGTACAGTAGTGAATTAAAAACTTTATAATTACAAAGTAAATATTTTTATTGCCTGTAAATATTGAATACGTTTAATATAAATTTGATTTTATGTAAGTATGTTTTTTTTCATGTTCCAGATAAATCGGATTTTCTATAATTCGGATAGGGTCCGGTCACAATTCTCTGAAATTTTGTTTTTTGCATCAAATAAAGCCCGCTTTTAGTGCTAAAAAAACCGCTGAAAATTGATAAAGTTTAAAATGGCACCACTCAGTAAGTCTTGGTAGTATAAATATACTTTTTTTTCAATTACTTGTTAGAGCATGGAAAAAGTTTTCTAAATATAACTTAAAACACATAAAGAAAGAATAGAAATTAAATGTATACAAAAGTAACTATTTGTGGAGTAAGCAGCTTTTAATATGATAGTTAGCAATATTTAAAGTATTTTTGCAATTGAAAATACATCTTTAAATTAATAGTTTGCTTAAAGCGAAACTAATGGTTTCACTATTGCAAAACAATAGACAGAGATAGTGTGCATATATGGTTTGAAAAGTTTTAATTAAAATGATTAAATTTACAATTCAATATTATATAGTTTCAATTGCTTGCATCTAAGAAAAATTCCACATTTAATGTCAAATAAAAGCAATGGGAAGATGCCATAAATATACCTTCAAATTTAAATAAAACTTCGAAAAATATATATAGATTTATTTTACCTTGCTGGATGAAAACATTTTATCGTTTCAGAGTTTTGAAGTTTATAGGAGTGTAAAAATGTTTTGAACAATTTAAAGTATAATATTTCTCATACATTTTATCCCGTTTCGACTTTTAAACTAAAATGAAAATTTTGTTATCGTATTTCCGTTTCGCAATTTTTCTTTCCGAAGTTATATTTCTATGCACTTATATTATGAAAAGCTATATGTTGCAAGGTTTTACTTTGGAAATAATTCAATTTCTGAAATTCTTAAATAAATGTAACTCTAATTCATAAAAATTAAACTGTATTTTTTTATTTATTTTAATCATAGAAGTATCATTAATAGATTGGCATCATTGCCTTTTGATTTTGTTTTTGTACTTAGCAGCACTTTTTTTTTTTTTTTTTTTTTTGTTTCTGAACATAATTAAGGGTCAATCCATTTCAAGTGGTTCAGAAAATATTTTTTTGGTCGCTCGACCATTTTTAAAAAATCTGAAATTTTTTGTACAACAACCCTAACATGACGGAAGTTCAAAATGACCGTTCTTTTAATTTTACTATTTTTTGTTTGTGCATGGCGGCCATCTTTGTTTCATCGTGTGCAGCGATTTTCTCAGATACTAGGATACACAAAATTGTAAATATCTCGTCTTCTATTTTCCCAATTGAAATGGGCTTTGCAGCATTTTGTTCAGAATAAAATAGGCTAAATATACAGTGATAGAAAAATTTCGAAAAACAAATTTTTACAGGTGAAATTTTAGCACAAAATGTACGATTTTTTCCAAAATCTATCTGTTTGCAAGAGGAAAATTTTCATGCAAGAGCAACTGTCAACCTTACACAATTTTTTCTACAAATAGGTCAAAAGTAGATGTACTCATACATCAAGTCCCAGATCCATGAGTTAATTTCTCTTTGCGAAAAAAATTCCGAAATTTTTCAAAAATTTCAAAAATCGCACATTTTAGGCTTTGATATCTCTGGTGGGGCACGAGATAAAAATCTGAAATTTTGGCCTGTGATAGTATTGTGTTGCAGCGTTATGTACAAAAAATGTCAAGAAGGAGATTTGACTACAAGCTGAGATATGACATGGAAAATATATGAAAACAATACTGTCAAACTATTGTAAACCTACTATGTAATTGTTCAACAAGACTGTCAACCTTGCACAATTTTTTCTACAAATAGGTCAGAAGTTTGTGTACTCATACACCAAGTCCCATATCTGGGAAAAGATTTCTCTTTCCGAAAAAAATTCCGAAATTCGTCGAAAATTTCAAAAATCGCACTTTTTTAGGCTTTGATATCTCTGGTGGAGCACGAGATAAAAATCTGAAATTCTGGCCTTTGATAGTATTATGTAGTAGTGTTATGTACAAAAAAAATCAAGAAGGAGATTTGACTACAAGCTGAGATACGGTGATTAAAAAAATGTTAAGAAATGCTATTACGACTACATTAGGAGAAATGAGATTAGTCTCTTTTATTGTACAATATTTAAACAGAAAATTTCGTTTGTTGAAAACAGTTAAATAATAAGCATTTAATTTACAAAATACTATATATGCTCAACAAAGAGCTTAACAATATTTACGAGAGATGTTATGAGTTCGACCAGTTACTGTTGTCAGTCCATCAGGCTGTTCTTTCTAAAAATTTTATTTGAAGCCCCCCAAGTCTTGTCATCCCTTGTTAACTTGAATGAAATTCTCTAAGTTTAATAATTGAAGCCATGTCAACTCGATCAGTTGCAATTCATTGTCTGTAATTTACTTTTCCTGAAATATGTTCCGAGTAAAATTGTTGCAATAGCATTTTTAGTAGATTTGTTCATCTGGTCAAATAGTGTATTGGCTTAGCATACATTCTGAATTGTTTAAATCACACAGAACCATTTGAAAAAGATTATTGTAACTAACATTTAACTTTGTACCATAAATAATTAATTTAAAATTTTTGAGGTATGAACAATTACATAATATGTTACAATAGTTTGGCAGTATTGTTTTCACATATTGTCCATGTCATATCTCAGCTTATAGTCAAATTTCCTTCTTGAAATTTTTTGTACATAACACTACTACACAATACTATCAAAGGCCAGAATTTCAGATTTTTATCTCGTGCTCCACCAGAGATATCAAAGCCTAAAAAGTGCGATTTTTGAATTTTTCGATGAATTTCGGAATTTTTTTTCGCCAAGAGAAATCATTTCCCAGATCTGGGACTTGGTGTATGAGTACACGCACTTTTGACCTATTTGTAGAAAAAATTGTGCAAGGTTGACAGTCTTGTTGAACAATTACATAGTAGGTTTACAATAGTTTGACAGTATTGTTTTCATATATTTTCCATGTCATATCTCAGCTTGTAGTCAAATCTCCTTCTTGAAATTTTTTGTACATAACGCTACTACACGATACTATGATAGGCCAAAATTTCAGATTTTTATCTCGTGCCCCACCAGAGATATCAAAGCCTAAAAAGTGCGATTTTTGAAATTTTTGACGAATTTCGGAATTTTTTTTCTCAAAGAGAAATTAACTCCCAGATCTGGGACTTGGTGTATGAGTACACGCACTTTTGACTTATTTGTAGAAAAAATTGTGTAAGGTTGACAGTTTCCCTTGCATGGAAATTTTCCTCTTGCAAACGGATAGATTTTGAAAAAAATCGTAAATTTTGTGCTAAAATTTCACCTGTAAAAATTTATTTTTCAAATATTTTCTTACACTGTATATTTAGACTATTTTATTCTGAACAAAATGCTGCAAACCCCATTTCAATTGGGAAAATAGAAGACGAGATAGTTACAATTTTGTGTATCCTAGTATCTGAGAAAATCGATGCACACGATGAAACAAAGATGGCCGCCATGCACAAACAAAAAATAGTAGAATTAAAATAATGGTCATTTTGAACTTACATCATGTTAGGGTTCTTGTATAAAAAATTTCAGATTTTTTAAAAATAGTCGAGCGACCAGTACTGGACCACTTGAAATGGATTGACCCTTAAATAATTTTTAAGAATTCCATTTTTCTACTCTAAAGTACTTATTTGTATTACGGATATTATATAAATTATATCATATTAGTAAAATTGCATAGTGCTAATATTAATCATACTTGTATTGCTCAGAATATAAGGGAATGAAAGCTTGTTTTTCAAATATACATTATATTATGGTGACCGCTACTTGCGATTTTAGACATTTTGTTAACTATCTCGAAAAATACTCGAGGAATTATCCTGAAACTACAGGTGTGCAAATATAATACTACAAGTCATATATTACCGTGAAGATTTTTTCCCGAAACTTCATAGGGGACCTTCAACAAATTGAAAAATAACGAATATCTTTTGGATAATCCTGTCAAAACTAATTTAGTAAAAACGTTCAAACAGTAGATTATCAATAAGGGACTTATTGTAATGAACCGTTTTCATTTTTATGTGGATAGCATGGATACTAGCAGAGACATTAAGGTTTTTGTAAAAACAGTCCCAAATATTATTAAGTTTTTTTGCTTATAATTTGCAGAATTCTCAATATAAAAAATGTTCTTGTCAAAAAATATGACAAACAGCATTGTACATAATACCTTGCAATCAGAAATAAAAAATTATAAAAATTGTATGGCACTTTTACTACATACTTTTTCACTGCGCATCCGTGAATGCTATCAAGGCGGGCTTACTATCTGAGACATAAAATCGCCATTTTGTTAAAATCACGTCAACATGATGCGCACATGGCATCTTTGCCAGGCGTGTATTTTAAATATATGTAATGTAAATATTTTGCATGTATATATTCGAGATGAAATGAGAGAATGGTTTATATTTTAAAAGAACTGAATTCAGTTAGAATGACGAACATGGAAAAAATGTTAGGCAGTTTATCACATACGCTTTGCTAACATAAAAATATCACTTTTCATTGCAATTTTTGTGGCAACCTATATTAAGAATCATAAATAAGTATATTGGTTGACAAAAATGACAGTTACGAGGTCTGTTTATAATGTTAGAAATATTGCTAATATTGAATATTACGATATTATTTGCAAGTCAATCAAAAATACCATCACAATGATAGACATATGTTTGTCTAGCTGTAACAGCTGATCATAAAATCAGCAAAACTGGAAAAGTATAGGTGTAGTTTGTAACATATGTATTAATTAAAAAGGTAAAATTAAGTAATCGATTCACTAACCATTAACATAATGAACCGTAAAAAAAGAAGAGTTAAATTGATCCCACTTATTCCATAACCGAGTCTACAGAAAATCGGTGTAATCTAAAAAATAGTTTTTTTTTCTTTTTTTTTTTGGGGGGGGGGGGGGAAGATGAATTTTGATTTTTTTTTTTTTACTGTATCAACAGCATGCTAAAATGTATGTTAATTCGCTACTTATTTCAATTGAAACATGGAAGTAGTTTTTAGTGCAAACATTATATAACTTTCGATTTATTGAACCCGCTTATTTAACCGTAAGCATGCAAAACTGTTAAATTTACTATTTTTTGAACCATTTTTTTTTCGAGTTATAACTTAAATTTTTCCCCTTTTCAAAAATGAAAATTTTTACTACATTTTACTGCTACTAAGAAATAATTACATTTTCATGTCTGCTGTTTAAATAGAATTTTTGAAAAAATATTTTAATTTAAATATTTGTTTGTTCTGTTATTTTTCATGTATTATTTGTTTAATAAAATAGTACTCAAAACTTTGCAATTTTGAACTGCAATATTTTAAAAATTATTACTTTCGCACCAACATTGTTAATTTTTTGAAATATTTCACTTGATGCCATCTTTTATGCTTCGCAACAATGAAGTAATATAACGCAACCGTACCGAATTTTTACATTACATTACAGTATATATTTTTTCGTTTATAGCAGCGGCACGGATAATACACAGTTAAGCAACTGGTATACAGCTTGAAATTAACACTGAAACGATAAAATACTTTTTAAGTAAATAATTTAAAAATTAAGATGAGGGAAATTCTATGATCAAAATATAAATCCAAACTTTTCAGGTAAGCGAGATTGCTTCGGTACAAAATTAAATAAAGTTGTTGTAACCATGATTCGTGCATCGAAAACTTTGTAAAAGTATGTAATTTTATGTAATTACGGGTATTTATTCAGCAGAGATAACGAAAAATAACACGCAGTTTTAAAAATTTCGATGATCACTATTATTATGACGTTACATCTATCTACTTCTACTTTACATATAAAATGCAAACATTTCGGCAGTTGATAACCTGAGTCCTGCTGAAAACATTTTCATGGAATTTGCACTGCCAGATAATATTTTGGGGAGGCATTTAACGTGCTTCACATCGTTTTATGTTACTTACGTATCGAATTATGGGAGAAAATTTTAAAATCAGGAGTACTCAATTATAGAATATTATTCATTTTAAAAAGGTCTACTAGCCGCATTTTGATAAAACTTGCATTGTAAGTTAGATAATTTTCAGGGGTGTTTTCAATATATTCCTTTTGCTCTACATTGCTGAGTCATAATGTTAGTTAATTATATTCGAAAAAATATTTGTTTGTTCTGTTATTTTTCGTATATTATTTGTCTAATAAAATGTACTCGAAACTCTGTTTTTTGAAGTTCAATGTTTTAAAAACTATTACTTTTGCAGCAACAATGTTATTATTATTTTTTTTGAAATATTTCACTTGGCGCCAACTTTTATGCTTGGCGACAATGAAGTGATATAACGCAACTGTACTGAACTTTTAGATTTCAATAGATATATTTCCATTTATAGCAGAGGCACGGATAATGTACAATGAAGCAACTGATATATAGCTTGAAATTAGCACTGAGAAGATAAAATACTTTTTATTTAAATAATTAAAAATTTAAGATGAGGAAAATTCTATGGTCAAAATACAGTAAATTTCTATAATCACGTGAATTAATTCAAGATTAGTCTTTATAAAAATTACTAATGGACGTATTTTCATTGTTAGATGGAGATATTTTTAGGAATAGTTTCTGTAAATTGCACATGGTTGAGTCGTTCTATAATAAAACTTACTATAAAAAATCAAAGCTTGGTGTAAGAAATCAAAATTTGTGCCTTTTTAAATCGAGAAAATGCTCTGATTAAATAAGGCAAATTTTACAGTAAAATTTTACTGGTAGGGATAAATAAGGATTCTTAAGCCTTTTTGCGGCACGTATACGTGTCGCTCGGCCCTAAGGGGTAAACAATGTTACAGAAATTTTGTAAGTACATTTATGCACTACTGTTAATTTATTTACGTTTTTTTTTGTTTTGTTTTTTGCAGAATCAATTTCATGAAACCAGAAAAGCCAATCAACACTTGCTCAGAAGTCTACAAACTAGTTCAAGAAGAAGAACAGAACAAAGGTAAAAATTTATTAATTACATCTAAGCATATATGTTTACTAATAGGTTATAAGCCTTCATATCTATCATAATTTATTAATAACTATATCTAAATACATTAAAAAAATATGAAAATGTATTTTAACTTGGGAGATCCAAAAGAAAAAACATCGTCCATTTTTAATAGATGGAATAAAATATTTTTTCTCACGGATATTTTAAAAATTGGTTTTGTGATGAAAATGACATATTGTTAAATAAAATCGTTTTAATAATTAAAACTTTTTTTGAAAAATTGTGCTTAAAATGATATAATTTTCTCAGGTATGTTTTTTCACAAACTCCTAAAATAGATGTCAAATTTCGAAGGATGGTGTGCTTTCATTTTTAAAAATAACATAAATGTAAAATGACATGGAAGACACAAAACGAAAAAATATTTTCAATTTGAATTGATGGTGTTTAAGATTTTTCTCACAGATATTAAAAATAAAGTGCTTTTCTGGAGAAAATGACAATTTTTTTAATGAAATCATGCATTTTAATCTAAATGACATTCTTTTTTCGAACATGTTATTTCTTTTAATTTTCTATTATGAAAATATTGAGTACTTTGGTCAGTATTATTAATAATTTTCATTCTTTGCAGGAAATGAGGTAAAAATCTAAACTTCGCAAACAATAGTTCCATTAACCATATCTAATTCTATTTTCCCTATAGAAATTATGCTCAAATAAGTAATTTTCTAATAAATAAAATATTTCTCTGCAAAAAAATATTATTTGAAAGAGCGCAATATCGATTTTCTTCCGATGCAATCACAAAACTGCCAAAATCAGGCTTACCTATCAATTAATTTCTTCTATAAAAACCACTTACGAGGCTAATATGATTTAGAGATTGGCGTCGTACCATCTTTTTTTTTTTTTTTTTTTTTTTTTTTTTTTTTTTTTTTCTCGAGACTCTTATCATAATTTCTAGATGTGTTCCAAAAGAATAAATGAGGTATTTGTAAAGATATTTGTGCCAACTGAGCAGTTTTACTCAACATTGCTTCTGTTGTAGTGAAAGGAGATAGCTATTTTTCGTTTCCATGCGCTGCTAACTTATGAAGTGAAAACGTTTATAATTTACGCGTTCAGTCGCAGTTTTTATTTGTCTTGAAGCAAGAATTGATACAGGTGTCAGCTATTTAAACGTAATACTGCATCTAAAATTAAAAAAAAAGAAAAAAAAAAGTAAATAATTAATAGAAAAAAAATTTAATATAAGGTTTTGTTTAAATGATAATATAGTAAAAATTAATAAGTACGTTTAAAATATATAAATTTCATTACAGTCATTACGTAATACATTCTCATTTAGAATCTCATTGTTAGAATTTCTGAAAAATCTTTGCAGATCTACGCTGATCAGGACTCCTAGAATCCAAAATTTTAATTATCTATGCATGTTATATACATATCTATTATATATATATAAAATCATAATGAAACGATTTTATGAAACGATTTTATAAAACGACTGATTAAATGACAGTAATTATTTTACAGTAATTTTCCCTAAAATATGTAATATTATACGGTGAAATTAACATAAAAATCCGTATTGATCCCCAGATTTCAAAACTGTTAATAGAATTTTTTTATTTAAATTAGTTTCCCAAACATTAATTTCTTTCTAATTTTATTTTTATTTCTATAATGGTGGCAACCCAATGACTCCATTTTTATGGAAAGAATGGAGGAAAGTGAAAAAGATAAGGATTATTAATTTTTCTGTTTTTCCCATTATTTTCAATTTGAAATTGAAATTATATTTTATACTAGCTGACTCGCCCGGCGTTGCCCGGGTCCGTATTAACAATATTAAATGAACTTGAAATGTGTATGATTTTATCAATAACTGGAAGCATGCAGAAATGCATTGTTTGAAATACGTCGCAGCTGACTTTGTGAAAAATCGGTTTTAAAAACAACAACTAATATTAAGCTCTAAAAATACTTAAAATGAGCAATGAGAAACACGGGAGGGAACATGTATCCAACGATTGCGTTAGTTTCGTGGTAAAGTGTTGATATTTACCCGTAAAAATCACTGTTAAATCACGTAACTAATTACTTTTTTCGCATAGAAATCCCAAGTGAGATATTTTGAATTTCAAACTAATTATATCATTCTTAAATCCGACTATACCGTGAATGAAATCGATACGCGATGATAAAAGATTGGTATATAGTATTATAATTTCAGAGCCATTTAACAAAAGTGTATATTTTTAAACAAAGCATGCGTATTGTTGACTATGTGGACAAATTCCTAACCGTAAACTTTTGTACCGTAGCCATAATCTGTCTGTAACCTAACTGCGACTTAACAGTATCCTACCGTAACTTAAATATAACATAAATGTAACCTAGCCATTACTTTATTGTAACCTATTCTTATTCTAACCATCACATAAATGCAATTTAACTTTAACCTAACTTTAAATTAATCGTGATCTAAATGTAACCTAACGGGAAATTAAATAAAATCAAAGACTTACCGTAATGTAATTGCAACCTAATCGCAACCCAAATGTTACCTAACTATTCATGGAGTTCATGTCCATGGAAATTATTTTGACTTGTTCGGATTTGGTTATGATTCATTAGAATATTTTCGTCGGGTTCAGATTTGGTTCGATTTAGGTTTCAGGTATTTTTTGAAATTCGATTTAAATTTTCGGGTCGGATTCATGTCCATGGAAATTACTTTGCCTTGCTCGGATTCAGTTATGTTTCTGTGAAATAATTTTGTCGGGAACAGATTTGATTCAATTCAGATTTCGGCGTTTTTTTTTAAATGGAATTTTTGAGTTCAGGTCTTCCTGCGTGTCCACGGAAATTATTCTGTCTAATTCGAATAAAGACATGCTTCTCTGGAATATTTTTGTCAAGTTCAGACTTGGTTTAATTCAGATTTCGGCTTTTTCTTCTAATGTAATTTTTGGATTCGGGTTTTCTTGCGTGTTCACGGACATTATTCTGCCTTGTTCGAATAAATACATGCTTCACTGGAATATTTTTATCAAGTTCATTTTAAATTTCGAGATTTTTTCAAAGAAATTTTTTAGGTTCAGATTCGGTTCATGTGCATGGAAATTTTGTCTTATTGGGATCCTGTTACGGTTCTTTGGAATATTTTTGTCATGTTCAGATTTGGTTCGATTCAAATTTCAGTTATTTTTTCAATAGAATTTTTAGGTTCGAATTTCGTTCATGTCCACGGAAATTATTTTATCATACTCGAGTCCGGTTATGATTCTTTCTAATATTTTGATCGGATTCAGATGTGGTTTGAGTCAAATTTCAGGTTTTTTCAAATCGGATTTTTTAGGTTCGAGTCGGGTTTATGTCCATGGAAATTATTTCGACTTGCTCGAATCGGGTTATAGTTCTTTGGAATACTTTTATCGGGTTCAGATTTGGTTCAATTCAGATTTCGGATTTTTTTTTTCAAATGGAACTTTTGGGTTCGGGTCTTCTTGTGTGTTCACGAAAATTATTCTGTCTTGTTCGAATAAGGAGATGGTTCACTGGAATATTTTTGGGCAAGTTCAGATTTGGTTCAGTTCAGCTTTCGCGATGTTTTCAAAGAAATTTTTCGGGTTCGGATTGGGTTCATGTCCATGAAAATATTTTGTCTTGTTCGGATCCGGTTGCGATTCTTTGAAATAGTTTTGTCAGATTCAGATTTAGTTCGATTCAAATTTCAGGTATTTTTTTCAAATGGAATTTTAGGTTCGTATCGGGTTCATGTCCACGGAAATCATTTAGCCTTACTCTAATCCGGTTATGGTTCTTTCGAATATTTTGGTCAGATTTAGATGTGGTTTGGGTCAAATTTCAGAATTTTTCAAATGGAATTTTTTAGGTTTGAGTCGGGTTTATGACCACGGAAAGTGTTTTGTCTTACTGGGATCGGGTTATAGTTCTCTGGAATATTTTTATCGGTTTCAGGTTTTGTTCGGGTCATATTTCAAGTTTTTTTAAGACAATATTTAGGTTCGGGTCAGGTTTCATGCCCACTAAAATTATTTTGCCTTGTTTGGATCGGATTATGCTTATTTCGAACATTTTTATGGGATTGAGATTTGGTTCGGGTCAGTTATCAAATCCATATTTTTTTTTTTTTCAAACAGAATTTTTAGGTTCGGTCGGGTTTATACTCACGGAAATTTTGTCTATCACGGATCGGAGTGTGGTCTGTTTTTTTCTGGTTGGGATCCGGTTATGTATTAATTAGTCTAAACATTAAAGTTATAATCAGTTTTGCTACTATTCTTTCTATGGCTATTTCTGATACATAATTTACTTTGCTATTTGATAATTTATTATGGTGTATGAATCGTTTGCGGATTCGAACAATTGTACGCCAAACAGCTATATTTTATCTTTGTTTTAAAACCTAATTAAAGCCATAATTTAATTTTAAATTGAATAGAATACATTTAAATTTTATCAATGAAAAAAAAAAGAAACTCCTAGAAAAGTGTTGTGTGATTTTTTTTACTGCACCACCGCTAATGACTCATACATTCTAATGTTCGAAATACCAAAGATCTGCGGACAACTACACAGTAAAAAGAAATTGAGTGGAAGTATAATGTCTTGGGCTGACGCCAGAAATGTAACCCTAAAATCCGCTACATTAAGTTCAAATAAGTATCAACAAAACCATGTGCTTTGACACGCTGATCAATTCAAACTGGTTTAAGCCCGTATTTCTTTGTTTTTTACCTTTTAAACTGTTATTGAATAGATGACTAAAATTTCGTTTAAAAAATAACGTTTTGTGCCATTATTGACTGTAATACACGATCGGAATGCATAAAAGATACAAATATATCAATCATACGCAAGAATTGTGTGATTATTTTTATCATATGACTTTGAAATATCAATATAGAAGTATCATTTAAGATTTTACTTGAAAAGTTAACATTCTTTCGTTAATGTCTTAAAATCGTCTGCACTCTGAAATCTAGATTTTAGACTAATATTTGTTATTTAAGTTTTCGCGCATGATTTTAAAAGAATGTTTTCATAAATATATTTTATATATTGACATAGAATTATTAATATATTGTTAAATCATAAACATTTTTCATCTACGTTATAAAGTATTAAAAAGTTCTAAAAAAAAAAGAAAACTTTTAGTAATACAATTTTTAGTTCAAATCAAATGTTTTCAATATTTTATTTAATTTTATTTTGACATTTAATTATTTCGAATTTATCAATTTCAATTATTTTAAAAGCAAACATTTTTTAAAAATAAATACTATATTAGAAAAAAGACCATTTTAAAAAATTACTATTTCTTCTTAAAATATACTTCAGCTGTAATTCATTTCTTTCAATTCGTCTTATTAATACAAAATCCCTTCCACATGCTTTTGTTTGGGACATAAATGGTTTAATATTGCAACCCTTTTTTCGGTGTACTTCACCATCACCTATCTTTTTCCTCCATGGTTTACAACCGCTGTGATAAAAAATCATCATTTAAACTGACAGTTTGCCAGTCTATGAATTTTAAAGCTCTGTTCCAGCTTTTTAAATTATTTATGCGAAAATTTTATGAAACCAACCAACCATAACTAAATGAAGGGAAAAAAGAAGAAAAAAGGCGATTTTTGTGAGAGTGATCTTTGGAATTTAATTAATTACTCAGTTAATAAATAGAATTTCGGAATTCTGAAGCTCAGGTGCATCAGGAGAGATTTGGGGCTACTCTCAAAAAAATTTTGAGCCTTGTACATGCTGTAGATTTTGCTAGCCATCGCAGACACACACACACTCACGCAGACAGACAGAGCGATTTGTTATTTTATTAATATATAGCTGACCCACCCGGCGTTGCCCGGGTCCGTATTAACAATATTAAACGAACTTGAAATTTGTATGATTTTATCACTAACTGGAAGCATGCAGAAATACATTGCCTGAAATATGTCGTAGCTGACTTTGTGAAAAATCGCTTTTAAAAGCAACAACTAATATTAAGCTCTAAAAATACTTAAAATGAGCAATGTGAAACACGGGAGGGAACATGTATCCAACGATTGCGTTAGTTTCGAGTTAAAGTGTTGATATTTACCCTTAAAAAAATGTTTTGAGCCATTATTGACTGTAATACACGATCGGAATGCATAAAAGATACAAATATATCAATCATAGGCAAGAATTATGTGATTATTTTTATCATATGACTTTGAAATATCAATATAGAAGCATCATTTAAGATTTTGCTTGAAAAGTTAACATTCTTTCGTTAATGTCTTAAAATCGTCTGCACTCTGATATCTAGATTTTAGACTAATATTTGTTATTTAAGTTTTCGCGCATGATTTTAAAAGAATGTTTTCATAAATATATTTTATACTAGCTGACCCGCCCGGCGTTGCCCGGGTCCGTATTAACAATATTAAACGAACTTGAAATTTGTATGATTTTATCAATAACTGGAAGCATGCAGAAATGCATTGTCTGAAATACGTCGCAGCTGACTTTGTGAAAAATCGGTTTTAAAAACAACAACTAATATTAAGCTCTAGAAATACTTAAAATGAGCAATGAGAAACACGGGAGGGAACATGTATCCAACGATTGCGTTAGTTTCGTGTTAAAGTGTTGATATTTACCCGTAAAAATCACTGTTAAATCACGTAACTAATTATTTTTTTCGCATAGAAATCCCAAGTGAAAAATTTTGAATTTCAAACTAATTATATCATTCTTAAATCCGACTATACCGTGAATGAATCGATACGCGATGATATAAAAAGTTCTGAAATAAAGAAAACTTTTAGTAATACAATTTTTAGTTCAAGTCAAATGTTTTCAATATTTTATTTAATTTTATTTTGACATTTAATTATTTCGAATTTATCAATTTCAATTATTTTAAAAGCAAACATTTTATTAAAACAAATAATATAATAGAAAAAAGACCATTTTAAAAAATTACTATTTCTTCGTAAAATATGCTTCAGCTGTAATTCATTTCTTTCAATTCGTCTTATTAATACAAAATCCCTTCCACATGCTTTTATTTGGGACATTAAAATTTGAGCGATAAATGGTTTAATATTGCAACCCTTTTTTCGGTGTACTTCACCACCACCTATCTTTTTCCTCCATGGTTTACAACCGCTGTGATAAAAAATCATCATTTAAACTGACAGTTTGCCAGTCTATGAATTTTAAAGGTCTGTTCCAGCTTTTTTAATTATTTATGCGAAAATTTTATGCAACCAACCAACCATAACTAAATGAAGGGAAAAAAAGAAGAAAAAGGCGATTTTTTATGAAAGTGATCTTTGGAATTTAATTAATTACTCAGTTAATAAGTAGAATTTCGAAATTCTGAAGCTCAGGTGCATCAGGAGAGATTTGGGGCTACTTTAAAAAAAATTTTGAGCCTCGTATATGCTGTAGATTTTGCTAGCCATCGCAGACACACACACACACGCACACACACACAGACAGAGCGTTTTGTTCTTTTATTAATATAGATTAATCGATAGTAAGGACAATATTGTGATTAAATCTTGTTTTCCATGCATTCCAATTCATTTTTATGGAAAGAAAGCAGGAAAGTGAAAAAAAAAAAAATAAGGGCTATTAATTTTCTCATTATTTTCAATGTGAAATTGAAATTATTTTTTATTTCAATCAATAGTAAGGACAATATTGTGATTAAATTTTGTTTTTACGGAAGAATCAAAAAACATTTTTTTTTTTTTAATTTTAGTCGCCAGGAATCAGTTTCTTTTAAGAATCAAAGATCGTTTGTCCTCTTACAAGTTGACATAATTTCCATTGACATGGAAAAAAATTCATTTTTGTGCAGTAAAAAAAGAGGAAAGGGATTCTTCGATTTTTTATTGATGCCATAGTGAAGTTGAAAAGTGAAATTATTAAAAACAGAAGGAAATTTTTAAAATAAGAATTTAATTATTAGGTGTTGAAAGCTGAAAATAGGAAAAAAATACGTCAAAATATTTACAGGTAATTTTGAAAAAAGTACGAAAACTTTAAAATAATAAAATTATTGCACGCGAAATGAATTTAAAAGTTATAATTGCGCCTTATGTTAAATATTATCAATATAAAATGCATGAAATAATTAAATTATTACTCGAGAAAACTTTAAATTTTGAAGATTAGGTCGTATTTTTAAAGCTAAAACAATATTCCCAAACATTTTTAAATTAAATAATATATGTATGTAATGTAATTAATATATAAATGTAATCACAAACTATTTTCGATTTATTTTGCAGAAATTATACTCGAATATAGTAGAAAATTATGATGATCTTATTAATTAGGATAAAAAATATACATTGTAAAAGGAACTTGAAAAATTACATGATGGTGTATTAAAATAGAGAAAATATTTCTTGAATAAGCTATAGCTGATCCTGAAAATATCTAAAATTCGAACACAACATATGTAAGCGTAACGTGGTTCTGAAAGCTATTTGTAGGACATATTTCGCCATGTAGGACATATTTCGCATTGTCTTGATACTTACATACATTTTTTCTATATTTATATGGCTGTTTCCATCTATCTTATATAACACATTGTGGATTTTCGAAACTAGATTTTGATTAAGAAAATTGATTAGCATGTGAACGGTGAGTGTTACAGAAATCATCCTTGCAGAAGAGTAATGGGTGAAGCCATAATTTCCCTTTCTGAGTTTCCTTATAACAGATTCCAATATCACCCATAAAATGACGCTGCATGAGCACAAACTACAGTAGTGCTAAAAAAAAATCTAGGTATTTTAAAGCAAAAATATTTTTTTTTTTTTTTTTTTTTTTTGCATGACAGAATGAATGGTAAAAATAGACTTCATGTTGTACCCTTTTCATACGGTTATTTGGGCGTTCTAGCTGTTTAAAAAAGTAGAATTCTAAGTACTGCAGATATTCACAGATTTAACAAAGCAACGTTGTAAAGAAATCCTATCGTCACGCATTAACTTGCTGCAATTATAAATCAATACCCGTGATTGTTTAAGTAATAATTCGGCTAATTATAAAGAAAGGAAAAAACTGTGTCTCAGGTGTTAGGAATTGTTTTAGACTATCCTCATCGAAAATTTCAGACATTTATATGTGAAATCGATTTTAATGGTCATTGTACACACATATAAACTCGCCCCCCCCCTTTTTTTATAATTATAGATGGTTGATAAGGATAAATTTACACATTAGTGTATGCAGTTAGATCATTTGAATATCAATATTTGAATTAGCATTTAATAATATTGCTAAGATCGGCAAATAAAAACATAAAATAAAGGAAAAATCTTGTATTGTTTATTAGTCTTGGCAATTATTCCTCAACTAGAAAGAAATTAACAAAAACTGTCCTAATATCGCAGAAACATTTAAAAAAGTCAATGAAATTTCATCACTACCATGGGTAAAAAAGATACATTTTAACTACTTCCAGAGAAATTTGAAAAAGGTCCAACTATAGATAAAACAATAGGTTCCAAGGTAAGCTCCTTATTATTATTATTTTTAAAGGTTTAGGTTTCAGTTAATTCCAAAACCCTATTTCTGCAAAGGCTACTGATTTATTTTTCAGCTAATATTTTCTAAAGATATAGGCGAAGTTTCCAGAATCGTGGCTATTTATGAAGTTATGAGGAATTTTATAAATGATTCTTTTATATTAGGAAACGTTTCGGTGATCTTATGCAGTGTATGTAGGATTTCACAAGCAGTAACGAATATAAATTAAACAAAAATTAAAATATGAAGCATTTGGACAAGATGGTTTAGATGATACAATTTAAAAGTGAAGAAATAATTGGAAAAAAAAAGAAGAAAAAATAGTTACACAGAAGGCATTAACCAAACTGCAAAGCTCATGATGTCAGTTTAATATGCCCCTCTCCTAACACATTATAGAATAGTAATAGAAAATTTATTTCAATACACGTGTATATTTAAATAAACAGAAACATAGCATATATATAAAACAAAATTAAATAAATAAAAGAAAAAAGGAAAATGGATGATTATTCACTTAAAGGAACACTAAAATAAATGGACAAATATTATTTTCTTATATTATTTAGACAGAACTTATATACATACATTATTAAATATATATATATATATATATATGTATGTATGTATGCATACAATTTTAAATATGAAAGGATACATGCAGTAATGTCAATTATTATTATCATTATTACTTATACTATCTATTAATTACAGTCGGATCTTGTTAAAACGAATATTCACGGGGATTTTTTTTTTTTTTTTTTTTTTTTGGTTCGTGTTAAAAGTGTTGTTCGCGTTATTTATATTTTATAAATACATTTCCATCTAATAAGAATAAATATGCATACGTACTTTCAAAATCTACTGTATTGATGGTACTGATTTTGTTTCCTTAGATTATGATTAGTTAAGGGTGTTTTTGAATCAAAAAGGGCAACTTTGTGACATATGCTTTAATTTATCTTTGATTGAAATGCATGAAAATAGCAGGTGTTGTTATTCAGAAACTGTCTAATTGCACTGATTTTTTTGTTTTTTTTAAAAAATGCAATAGGTTTTCATAACAAGCCTTCAAAGTTGACGTTTTTAAGCACATTTCCCGACGAAATCAGAAAAACCAGTCAAACAAGTTAGAACATTTGGCATACCTCAGCAATCATTTTAAGTAGAAGTGTGAAACGGCAGAAAATAAATCTATTAAAAAAATAATTAAAGATGTGTTTCAGCGATTTTAAAATTTCTATCTCCGAGGGGGCTAAAAAGGGCGGAGGGGTAAAAAATTCCAACCTTTTTCGGACCCATCATGTGATGTATCATCGGAAAGCCCTCGGACCGTTCTTTCATTTTATGAATTTTTCTTCCCGCACCCCAATTTGCCCCCCGGGGGGCATTTTTCGAAATTTTCAGAAATTGTAGCGTTTTATCTTTATAAATCGAATTTTTTTACAGGTTCCTTTGATAATATTAGTTATAGTGTTTGAAAAATTCGAAGAAAGCAACATCGACTTTGAAAAGGATATTGTAGATTATATGAATAAGACAACAATTATAAATGTTTAATTAAATTGTAAGTTTTTTTTTTTTTTTTTTTTTTTTTTTTTAAATTGTTACTAGATTATTTCGTTTGATTCAAGATGCCTTCAGAGAAACTGACTAGCGTAGTGGGTGAAGACTGCTAGTTGCCTATATAAGTTGATGGGATAACTGGAAAGGGTTCGACTTAAAAGTAATTCGCGTTAAATGTGTTCCTGTTAATAAGGCTTGACTGTAAAAATGTGCCAATAAAAATATCCTTAAGGAGGCTTAAGGCTTGAAAACTTTGCGAAAAATCATTTTTTATGATCTATTTTGATTATTCAATTAATTATGAACTCAGTGCAAAAAAACCACATAAAAATATTTGCATTTTTAACGGGATTATAAGCATTTATGTATGAACACTTTCAAAGCCGCACCCATATAATTTTAAATCGCGTTTTCACAAAACTTGATTTTTGACAACTATCCGCAAGATTAAAAAAAAAAACTGGTTGATGGAATGCCTTAAAATTTTTTTGCATGCATTTAACATCAATATCTATAGAATGAATTAATGTATTTTAGATAGTTTAATATTTTGAGTATTTTTAATGAAAAATCTTGTATTTTCAGGGTTTTTTTAAATTTCCAAAT
The DNA here is from genome assembly GCA_964019185.1 of Maratus speculifer. NCBI lineage: Eukaryota > Metazoa > Arthropoda > Arachnida > Araneae > Salticidae > Maratus > Maratus speculifer. The sequence continues at coordinate 136,734,502 of OZ025291.1, forward strand.
TAAAACACTTTTTAATAATTTTTTTCAATGATTATTATATCCTTAATTCATTCTATAGAGTAAAGTTTCCTGATCATTTTAAAGCAAAAATTAGGTTCTTATGTGAATTCAACGTTAAGATATCTTACGGATGGTGATATAACACATAATTTTTTTTTTCGAAAATTGTGTTATATAAATCTTGTTATATTTTTTATTAGATTACATTGAAGTACTTCATTTTATAATTTTATCAGACTACAAACATGCCTTAAAAATATCAGAAAGTTTAAATTAATTACATTGAATACTCCTGTTTTTATATGGACTAGAGACGAGAGCTCTGTTTACATGTTTTTCCGTATCGATCAAGTCCTGAGCCTCCTTAAAGTCTGATTAAGAATTCTTAAAATTAAATTTTTATAAATGAGAATTTAATGAAATAAATCACTTTCGTCAGCATATTTTCAGTTTAGAAATATATTTTAAATTAGTTTTTTTTTCTTTTAAGAAACACCGAATTTTGAATTTTTTGATAGAAAACCAAATATTTACCCAACGAAAAACCTTTTTATCCGAGAAAAATACGAACACAGAGTATTATTTTTGGAAAACTTGTTGTTGTATATCACTTTTTTAATAACCCAGGAAAACATTTTTTAATGAAAATTTTATCCGATATGAGTTCGTATTAAATCATTTAAATTTTTTTTCAATATTTTGATGTTATTAGTTATTTTTAGCATAGCATGAAGACACTTCATATTCAAAATTTAATTAATATGCATTCAAAAAAATTCTTTTATTAAAGTTTACGTTTTTAATTATAGTTATATAAACATTTCTTCTGTTGCCGGATTTTCTTATTTATAGGAAAGCATGTTATATGAAAATAACTTTTGTGGAAAATTTTGCTTCTCTGAAAAAATGAATATGAGCTTTCTTTTATTTATATAATCGATCGTTAATTAAAAAATTATTTTTATAAAAACAAAAATTATCTATAGGAAATATTATTCATCAGATTAATGCCATTTAAGAACATGTAACAGATATTCGTTATTAACACTTTTCCTGTCAATATCAAATGAGACATTTTAAAGATTTCGATTTAGGTCTGTTTTGATTATAATTTTTGAATGTAATAAGCATAATTTTTTTTTTAGTGTATTGAAAATAATTAACGATTGGTTTAATCTAAAACTTACAAATGGAAAACCACAAATCGAAGTGTTTAAAAAAATATCATTTGAAACCAGTAGAAATAGTGTCATAGAACATTTTTATTAATGGGTAATTTATTTTAATAATCTATTAACGACTATATTTGATAGTTTTATAGATTAAAAGTAACTTAAATTATATGATAAATAAACATACAGTACATTTATATGTATATATGAACACATACATATAATTAAATATATCTATATAAATAAATATTTATATAAACATGTATAATGTTACATCAGTAATCGACGAACAAAATTCTCCATTTTAGTTAAAAGTGTATTGACTCAAAGCAATACTGGAACAATTCATCGTTAAGACATCCACAGGTGAAAGAGCTGACCTGCAAAATGACATGGCATAAATAATTCAACAACAGCATTTTAAAAAATGCGGTGGTTTAAAAAAGTATTCCATCAATATTGCCAGTATAACAATTTTATCTGTGTATCGAGTGAAATTTCTTCATAGCAATTGTAGAATTTTAGGGTTTCCCGATAAATGAATGCCATACAGCTGTAATTCCAACTTCTTTGTTACATGATCATCATACACAAGAAAGGGGCAAAAAAAAAAAAAAAAATTGAAAATATTCGGATGAACGTTTTTTTTTTCGATATTGCAGTTACATTTTATAAGTTAAAATCACCGAAAAAAAGTTTCCTGAATCAGACAGAAAAGATTTATCCCCCAAAGCGTCTTGAGAGCTTTTCTTCATTTTCATAAAAATGCTTATAAGAAAATCTTAAGGAAATTTTCTTTCCCTGTTTATTTCTAAAATGGAATTCATGTCTCTTTATTTTATATGCATTTTAAAATACAATCCTGATTAAAATATTTTTGTCTACAACAGATTAAAGTTGTTTTGTGAAATGGAAAAATGCGGGCAAAACTGCTCAGAGGGAGTGAATGCGTATAAATACAAATATCTGAATTATGACAAGGGCAACTAATCAATGACGAACACGGAAAGCGCGGATTGAAAAAATCATTGCCATTCGGTTTTAATTTTGACGGGAAGAATGTTCCAGAAAAAGCCGATAGCAAGATATCCAAAGGAAAAATTAAAATGGAAGAATTTTGAAAGCTGAATTTTAAAAGAAAAACCTGTACTGGTGCAGAGCTAAACTGAAAATAAACATGAATGACTTATTGAAAAATGAAATAATTTAATGACAATTGAAGAAAAAAAATGAAAAAAATTAAAGCGAATATAAAATTTAGAATGTTCTATAGTTAGGCTAATAGTTAAAATGCTTTAAATATATTAAAACGTTCTACAATAATTATATTTAAAAAAAAATACAAATTACATGTGGATAGCGAATACAGATGCAAAAGTCTAACAACTTTATATCTCATAACTTTTTATTGTAATTTAAAAATGTAATTTTTTGATAAATTCTTCACTTCACTTCGGAAGAAACTCCATTAACATAGCAGCAGACCTATAGCAAACCACGGTGGAAGAATTTCTTTAATGTACTTTTCCCGTAATTTTTGGTATTTTTCTGATGTCTTTAAAAATGGTTTAAAATTTAAAAGTAATAACATTTTTTATTTTTTAAAAGTGATTCTCGAAAGTTTCATCTATCCAGGCATATTAAAAGTAAGATAGAATGGCTAAGATGGGAAATATATATCGGTTATAACAAAGGAAGTTCTCATTTTAGATTAAATAAAGACTTCTTTCTAAAATTTGCAAAATATTTAAACATCGCTATACAAATTTCAAATAAAGTTATTAAAAAGAAGATAAAATTTACAAAAAGCTAAACATTTGAGTTTGGATTGCTTTTATGAGTGATTCAAAATCGCCTTTGAACTTGGAAAATCTTCGTTAAATATAAAATAAAACACAATGAAATGTACCTGAAATCTTTTAGTTAGGTACATTAGTACACTGAAGAGCCAAAATATTATAAACACCTAACTAATAACGCGTTTGTCCTCATTCATCACACAAAACTGCTCCAACTTACATTGATATGGATACAACAAATCTTCGGTTGATTTCCGAAGACAGATTATCTCAGATGTTCAGTCAGCGTCACGCAAGTCCAGGATATTAGTACATAATTATTTTTCAACTCAGAACTACCGTTCAATGACATCCCATATGTGCGCTAATGGATTGAGATCCATTGAGTTAGCTTGTCAGGACTTCACTAGAACTAGAATTCAGTATTATGTTTCTGGAACCACTCCAGCACAATTCGAGTCCTGCGAGATGGGGCATTATTATCTTGAAAGAAGAATCCATTTCTATTTGGGATGCCAAATTCAATATAACGGTGGAACTTGTACGCAATGATTTTTCCGATTGTCTGTGGACTTTATAGTGTGTTCTACCACAACCACGGCTCCCAGAGATGCCCGTGAGATTGTTCTCCAAAGCATAATATCGCCACCACAGTCCAGTGTACGACCTGCTGTAAAGAGCAAGTTACAGCTCGAATGGAAGACGACATACTCTGACACATCTGTCGAAGTATTAAAGGATGAATCGTGATTCTTCCAACCAGACAACTCTCAGCTAATAATCTCTCATCTCAGCTCTCATTCTTGGCTCATTTATGATGTTCCCGGGTGTAGTGTATGATTACTTGGCGATGATACTTAGTCAACAAAACACTCTTGTGCAGGACGTTAGCTCCATGGTGTCATATTCAAGAGTGTCATCTGAACTGTGTTCTCAGAATCAATTCTACTGTGACCTATATTGTATCGATACTAATTGATCTAATTGACATGTATTGTACTAATTGATCTAGTCATTCCTTTCGATTTTGCTTTACTAAACACGAGAATTTCCGACATTCTTTTTTTTAGCTAACACGTGGACATTCAACGCCATGGCTTCTACTGATGGTTTAACGGCCATTCATACACTTTGTGCAGATATTTAAATTGGTATATCACGAACAAAATAAGCATGGTACAGTTTTGGAGATACTCGATCTGAGTTATCAGACCATTCAATTCTGCCTTCACCAAAGTCCCTTAGATAGACAGCCTTTCCCATCATAGGCAAAAATGATTTCCTCAGTTTTTTTAGAGCAGTTGAATATCATTCTCACCTGATTACTTGGCCTCCACGTCGTTCATCTTAATCGCAACGTCGTAGCCATCTTTTTTTAGAAAAGTGGTAAAAAAAGTTTTGGGTAATGCCATTTACTATCACCCCGGGTTTTAAGATGTTTTCTCGCAGAAAATCGTCTGAAATCAGGAGTTGGCACAAAAACTGCTTGTTAAGTTGATGAATCTTATAGCAGTTTAAATTAAACTCAAATTTATATCCTTTAATTCCTTTACAGCTTTAACGCTTTATTCCATTTATTAGAGAAAGAGGAATAAAAAACTTTTATATAGGTATGACCCAACGAAAGTTTAAAATCAGGCGTAAAGAACTTAGAACAGGTATAAAACTTAACAGGAAGAAACCTGCTCATCCCAGATTAAATCAAAAAGCGAACACTGATATACTTTTTAAAGGGAATAGATTAATTTACCGGTCTAATTTTTATTTAAAGTCCATACATAAGAGGATCTATTGAAATTTATTTAAAAAGTTCACATATTTGTAACGATTTGCAGTCTTTTCACATCCCAAGTATATGGATTGAATGGTTGGACAATTTACTAAATAATTATTTAGCTAGACCACCGACAATATCCAAATTAAAAAGCACGTGATATATTTAATTTAATTTCAATAATTATGTATTCCAGTTTTTCACGTTCAGTATGTTTGTAATTTTATTTTCTATTTACAATCTGAAGATGATTCGAATAAAAAGAGTTGAAGCATGTAAATAAAAATTTTTAATGTATTTTAAATGTTTTTATTAATACAACAACATATAAGCAAAATATTTATTTATTATATAAATTCCTACTTTTTCGTTGTGGAATATATATTATTAATATTACGATATACTAATTTTAAAATTTCGAATAAAACACCCCCATTTTTTATCAAAAATTCGCATTCTATGGTGAAAAATATTCACCTTTTGTATCAATATTTTGTTCGGAATATCATAGATAGTGATGTAATCATGTAAATGATGAAGTTGATGATGTTATTGGGTTTCTTTTTGGGACTTTAAGCAGTACATTCGTTTAGATTGTAAACAATGGTCCCCTTTTTACCCACTATATAGGAAGGAAAGTGCCATTTTTCAATTTAGTTACTTAAAAAAAAATTTTTTTTAAATTATGGCTTGAATGAAAAGTAGGATTTTCTGCTCACAAAATGAATCTGTCTAAATTTTGTTCTATTACAGCGTCATCTACGATGTTCCGATAGAAAAAAAGACAAAAAAAAATTATATTGCCTTTAATTATAAAATTTAGGTCTTTAATCCGTAGATCCTGAACCTTCAATAAAAATAGGGATTCTTAATTAAATTTTCAATGTTAGATCCTCTCTGATTCACAGGGTATAAGAGTGGGAGATGATCTTTGACATCACTGAAAAGCTTTTTAAAGATATCTAACACTATTTTTCCGTTTTTCAATCATATGTTTATTTTTCAAGTTATTTAGTTGTTTACAGATTTTTCGGACACTCTGTATATGATACGGTACTACCAGAATTAATATTAGCCCCCTTTTCACATACATGCTTAATATATAAGTAAAATATGGTCAAACATATACATTAGAAATTCTTAAAAACTAAATATATTTTTTGTCTAAACGTAAACACTGCCTCTGTTTGGTGTATAGACTTTTGAGTATTTTATTTTACCTTAAAGAATATAGCTTCAAAAAACATCTCCCACTAGAAATGGTCTGAGACTTAAAATATATAGATTTTTTCCCGCTGGAATTAGCTTTAAAGACTTTATTATGCATCAAATATGTTAAATGGAAATTTTATTAAAAATGTAAAATTAATTACTTTTGAAAAACTTGATAAATTAAAGCGGAGATAAAAAATTACTAATTTAATCTATTAGAAGTGGTTCATTCATGCCAGCAAAAATATTAAAAATTGTTCCTATTTCAATTGAAAATTCCAGCATAGCTCTATTTTATATATTTGTTTTCATGGTGCAATTTTCCAGTGTAAAGGATGCTATTTTTTTTATACCTAAAACATGAGGTGTTTTAATTTGATAATATAAAAAATATTTTAAAACTTTTCATAAGAAATTCTTACAGTTGAAACACTGTAGAATACGACTAGACGATATATGGATGCAAAACTATATGACAAGTATATCATGATATCGATAATAATAATAAATAAAGTAACTACATAAGGATATATCGTAAATACTGTATTTCTGATCTTGTTTTATTATACCTCACTGCAGCGTCTAGGGAATATGTGGTTAGCTATGATATATGCGTTAACGTTACGGTGTAACCGTCTCAACAAGGTCTCCTAATTAATAAGCATGTTCGGTGGCTGTTTAGTAAACAGTGTTTACGTCGTCGCTGATTGGTTGGGACTTGTGAGTTAACGCCTGAAACATTAACGTTAAGAATGATTACGCCATTATAGAATTGATACTTAATGATGGGAACACTCTCAGTCGAAGCAGTTTACAAAAAGTGATAAATTTTAATAGAATAAAATCTATTTTAAAAGTTTTTTAATTGTTTTTTCTTTATTTTGCAATCCGATTGTGCAGTTAAAAATCGGGATATCAATAATAAATTCGAGTGAGGGACTCTCCTAAATGTATATTGTCTTTATTGAACAATAAATCATAATGCATAAATTTTCTTATAACAAAACTTAATTAAACTTGTAGATTATTCCTCTGAAAAAAAAAAGTATTTGTTATACTTTCATCCACTTTAAAGATTTTCTACGCGTTTATTACAATGCGTATATCATTTGTGAAATGTATTCGATGACCTTGTATTATCGATTGACAGTCTTGAATTCAAAAATTTTTCATTGGAATTTATTTCTGTTGTATTAATATAGGTACCAGCAAGAGGAAGGCAGAGGAGGAAAATTGGTCCTCTCTAAATTTTTAAATCCATCCAAAATTTTGTTTCTCTCTTATGTTTTTGGATAAAATAATAAACACATTTTTTAACACTGCGTTGTTTTATGTGGTTCATTTTAAAAACGCACACCATAACTGAGAATTTACATTTTAGTAGTTATGCTCATCAACAGTAATCTAACCGAATTTTTATATGTTCCTATAAATGTGTAAATAAACTGTAAAATAAAATGCTAACCGTATTATATTCTGTAGTAAGTGTCTTGTAGTACGCCTCAATAATGGATATTAATTTCAGTATGTTTGAAAAAGTCTAACATCATTTAAGTGCATAGCAAATGATTTTGGCTCGTTCACAATTATGTAACATAATCTTTTTGAGTGTCTCTGTAAATATTACATTATTATTTTTTTAATACCAAAAATGCCGTTGTAAATCTACAGTATACATTAATTACATGAGAATCCTAATACCGAGTGAGCAAAAATTCCGTAAAAAATTTAAAAATTCATAAAAGACGGAAAAATAACCGAAATAAAAAAACGGTTTGCAGTGTTAACATCTATAGGTCATGGGATTGTTTTTTAAGCCAGCAATAAAAAAATAACTTATAAAACTTCCGACAGATGGCGCCGGAAATGTTCGACTTCGGTGGAAATATGCAAATGAGACGGTTATCAGAAATTGCGCTGCTAGTCCACTATTAATTCACGATTGACAATCGTGTACTTTTTCAAAGCTATTGAGTGCGAAGGATAAAGCTTTGTTGGTGAAGATATCTTACGTGAACTAGGAAACAGCGACCAATCCTTGATCAAGTACATGGCTCACAATCATGAACTCATTGTAGATTAGCAGTGCAAGTTCTTGTAACCGTCTTATTTTCATATTTGTAACGAAGTCAAATGTTTCCTGCACCATCTGTCGGATTTTTTTTAGTTCTTTTTTAAAAAAAATTAAAAAAAAAATCTTTAAAAAAAATTCCGTCACCTACAGATTATATCAACGCAAACCGTTTTTTATTTCGGTTATTTTTTCGGCTTTTATGAGTTTTTAAATTTTTTTTTAATTTTTTACCCACCCGGATATTTACGCATGTTAGAACTTGGACAGATAGGCACACGTTCAGAAAAACTGAATTGGAAAATACTTTTTAGCTATATTATAAAAAGATAAAAATAGTACTAGAGAGACATAATATGAAACACCATTTAGACTATTATTAGTCACAACTTGGGGCGAACCTCTCAGGGCAAATTGACATTTAGGAGACTTTTCTAGTATTGTTATTAATCCATTACCTATTAATTCTTTTTAAAAGTAATATTTTACAGTAAAAATAAAAGTTACACGTTACAATTTCTAAATTAAATTTAAATAAAAAATGTTGTTTATTTAATTTGCGAAAGATTTCAAATAAAACTTTCAAAATACAATAGACTAGGAGGAGATTGCACAAACTATCATCTCAATAAGATGACGACTGAAATTCCAGGATTACTTAAAGTTTGGTTCTTATGCTAAAGTTCTGCTAAATCCTATCTTGGTGTAAAAGACCTTACCTACATACCCAATTTTAGTGGCAGACAAGTAGGTTAAAGTTTTGTCTTTTTCTGCTCCCTGTCCTTCCTGTATTCACAAGTTTGCATGCAGGAAAACACAATGACAAACATACCAATGAATCACTAAAATCGGATCTGCAGGTGGTTTCTGCCAAGATGTGACTTGCCAGCACAGTTCTATTTGAATGAATTAATCTTGTTCTGCACAGTTAAAAATTTCTGTAAAAACACAGAAAAAAAGAGAGGGTCTCTGTAAATGTACATTAGTTCTAGGTTAAATGCATTCGATCGAGTTCCTCGGTCATCATTTTACAGGCATTTCCCTTAAATTATATCTATTTTCCAGTATGGATTGCTATGCTTTTATTTAAAGATATTTTATTCTTGTAATTAAAATACACACAATTTATAATTAAAAATACACAATTTTAAAATTCTTTTGCAATTTTATTAAAAATATTACAGAAGAAAATTTAGTTTAGGAATTTTTTTAAAATAATTTTGAAAGGGTAAATTAATCTCGTCGGAGTAAGCGGGGATTTTTATCCCTTTGCAGTTATTTTCTTCATATGTCAGAAGGTTGGTAATATTAAAAGTAAATTGCGTAGCATTATTTCAAAGCTGTCATCATTACTACAATGCTATTGTTATTATTATTTCATTGGCAAATGCGTTATAAATACATATATTAATCTTCTAAAAACATATTACACAAAATGAATAAAATAATGAAAAGGTAAAAAAATCACTTTCAAATAGTAAATTGCATCTTTTCTGTTTATTTTTCTGTTTTTTCTTACTAAAAACATCTTTTAAAAATTATTAGCGCATTGAAAAATAAATTCTGCGAAATTTTGAAAAATTCTCTAAAATATTATTGCTGTAAAAAGTGAATTAGTTTCAAATTTTTGCATTAAGAAATCCATTGAATTTTTTAATTTATTACTTAAACTAGTTAAAATATTAAAATTGATTAAAAAATAATAAGTATTAATAGATAGATTAGAATAAATTATAATAAATCGTGCATGAATTCTCTAACGAATATATTTGAAGTGAAATCTTTAAAAAATAGAAATGCAATGAATTTTCTTTGGCCTGAATCATAAAAGACACACTTTACACTCATACTCAGCTGTTCTTATAGCTTAGTCAGTAGGGTATCCTTTCACTATCCAGAGTTCTCGGATTAAAACTCAGGACAGCCAGAAACAATTTTTTTGAAAATTAAATGGTATATCACTTATTGGTATATCAAATTTACTCGAAAAATTCTAATCTTCTATAAAATTTGAAACGATATACAATGCATTATTTTGGCTGTTATATACTTTAACTTTCAAAATATCGATTATAGAAAAAAAGAAAAGAAAATAAAAGAAAAAGAAAGAAAGAAAGAAAAAAATGTAATTTAACAAATTACAACGACTATTTGGAAAATTATATTTTCAAAAAATAAAATTTTAGATTTATAAATAAATTCTATGTTTAAAATAATAATAATAATAATAAACATCATTTTGATGATGATCAAAACGTGGTTTACTTAATAACAGAGTCCTATACTGTGTACGCCATGGATTAAAAATTAATATTCCTGTACCAACTATGTACAAACTTTAAATGAAATTTTAGTTTTACAATTTTCGTTACTGCAATTTTTTAAGCTTCTAAACATCACACATTTTCAATTTTTATACCGTCGTATAGAGAAAAAATATACTTTTAAACGCAAAATTTTTGAAAGCTGTATCTCAATTTCTTTATAGTTATTATTTTTTGTAGTTTTTAATACTTTTTTATCATTGTGGCAACAGAAGTATTTCATTTCTGGCCGTTAAACATAAACCAATCAAAAAACAATAAATAAATAAATAAATAAAAAACAGAAGTATTCCATTTTTGTACATTAAGTATGCACCAATCAGAAAATGAAAAAAAAAATGGAATAAGTTGCGGAATTCAGCCAAGAAAAAGATTCAGATATGCTTCAGATTTACCAATTCTCTACCGAGGACAACAACTATTTTCCCAAATAGTTAAAAAAAAGGAGATTTTTTCAAGACATGTTCCAAACAGTAAGAACATTGATATCCAAAGATGAAAACATTAATATTTTCATAATATTTGATGTATTAGAATAATTTATATTTTCAGCTACTTTTTCAGTGGTAATCTCATTTAATGTTTGTTATTATTTTTAGAAGATAGATTTTTTTAATTGTACTTCAATTTTACAAAAACATGAAGTATAATAGTTCTAAATATTTCCCAGTTACGTTTGCGAAGATCCCGATCCATGTAGCCCTCGTGTGAAAGTGATACCTGTGGCTTCCATTACCAAAAAAAAAAAAAAAAAAAAAAAAAATCTAACTAACCAAATCAATTTTATTTTATTTTTATCTTTATTGATGACTTCGTTAGAAGTTTTACTAATGGTGAATGTATTCGTTCAAATAACTCTACTCGTGGTCTCCAGGAGGGTTAAACAGAGGTAAGCGACTCTCCCTCGAAGAATTTTCAAATAATTACAGTTTCTTTTTTTTCCCAAATTAAAAATGTACATATTATTTTGAAATGATTTAAAATAAGCTGTGGGATTTTGCCACCAGCAGACAGATTTTTGTTCTGCTTTCTTTTTACATTTATATGTTAAAAATTACCTTTAATTGTAGTTTTTAGCTTTTTAGCTTTAATAAAGAAATAAAATTTTTCAATATCTCAATAACAGTAATAATAAATTAGCTGAAAGCTTATATATTTATTTATTTTTGTTAATATGTTTAAAAATTGTTTAGTACGTAAAAATCTGATTAAAAAATAAATGTTTGGATTTATCATTAAAAAAAAAATTGCCTACATTCACTTCACATAGAATATCTTTTCTCTCCTTAGATTTCATTATCTGGTCAGATGATACATTGTTAATAGATTTTATTGTACTTTTATCTTTTTTTTTTTAAATATGTATTTAATTGTACATTTTCTTTCTGAATCAGTGTAATTTTTTTTCTACTTCATTACAGCTAAATCACCCACACCAGGGGCTGGCTCAACTACTCCTCCAATTTTTCAACCCCACTATCCAGCTAAAATCCCGCCTTCTGTAGCACCAAAACCTGCGCAACCAAAACCTGTGCACACTCCAGCTCCAAAACCGGTGTCAACTGTGAACAAAAACGTTCCCTTTGCACCCAAACCAAGAACTCCACCTCCATCGCAACAACAGGAAGGACCTTCTCAGGGACCATGTACAGATTGCGGACGACTCATAACGTAAGTATCTGCCAGTTACAGTTCAAATGAAAATGGATAAATTATTTTGGGAATTAATGTTAGGCATATCCAAATGAAACCCGTTAGACAATTCTATTAAGCGGACCATGAATAACAGAAACACAAAACTGTTTGAAAAGAAATAATGGTATATATTTAAATCTGCAGCATACTTATGTTTGAAGAAAGTCACTATGTTGTTCAAACATGAAACTCATTGTTGGAGAAGGCGTCGAATGTCGTTGAAAAGAGATATTTGAATTGTTTCTAAACGGTAAATTTACTTGTCTCAAGTTCTTTGACGACGGTTCGTCCTCACAGTTGTGTCAAATATCATGGAGTTATGAATATAGAGGACTAGCATAAGTGGAAAACTTTCATGCCAAAATCGAGTTCCTTCCTCCTACTACTTTTTTCGCTCATAAAACCTTTACCGATAGTAGTCCAATCAGCAGTATTCAGTGATAGATGCGGCTAAATATGGCGGGTGAAAAAAAAAGGGGGGTGGCAATGGCATCAGTTTAAGTCGAAGAAGATATATTTCGATTGTTTCTGAAACCCACAGAAATGCTAAATTCACTTGCCAAATAACGAATTCTTCGTCGACGGCTCGTTTTCGCTCCTGAGACTATATCAAGGAATTAAGAACAGAGAGCATTAGGCATAAAAATCGTCTTCTGTGGAAAACTTTGATATCAAAATCGAGTTTTTCCTCCCGCTCTTTTGTTCCCCACATTAGACTTATGAACTTCCGACGAATCCAGTCAGTAGTCTTCATTGCAAGATGCGGTCGAATGGGTTGCAACGAATGAATGGGTCATTATTCTCAATCAGTGTCTCGGTAACAATATAGATCACCTGATAATGACGTGCCAAACCCGCCGATTTCTCATTACCGCCTCCAAACATTCACAATAAATTCATACGAGTTATTTTTGATAAGCCTTCAATTTTATTCACAGTAACCATTTTCTGATGAATCTCAACAAGCTTGTAATCGTTTGACGATAAAATGTACATTACTGCACGTTGATCTTGTTTGGAAAGGTTCATAATCACTTCAGCTATCTACAAACAGAGAAAACAGAACGATCGTTTTGAAACACAATACGTGTTTAATACATAAAATATCACTATCTGAAGCGCATTTCTCATCTTAACCCTTTTGGGTCCGAATTGTTTTCAATTTTTAGAAAAAAACCCTTTTACGTTAATAACATTAATAGTAGCTATCCAGATACATTAATTAGTGTTTAACGAATATTTTATAGTTTGAACGATAACGAATGTTGTTCTTTTGCATGCTATTCAATTAATTCATGCTATTAATTTAATTTTTTTTTAAAATTTTTTTAAAATTTTTTAATTTTGGTATAGTAAAAAGTTTTTTTAAATGAGAATCTTTATGCATAGGTATTGATTAATTTCATTAAAATCGAATAGAAATTTTCTTAAAGAGTCAAAAAATAAACAAAGTCGCTCTAAACATTTTTAAAACTTTGAACAATTATGAAGAAGTTCATCTATAATTGGAAATAAAAGAAAGAAAGTTTTTACTTGGAAGTAGTTTAGTATTTTTCCTTTTAACTCCAATTTGGTTGAAAACATCCTGCGAAATGTTAGAAGAATAACAATTAAAAATTTTCAGCGAAACGTTTGATTTGTTTTTCATTTCGAAAGCGATAAGTATTTCTTTTAATGAAACAAATGATGTTTTTCGAAACACATATGTGGGTAAAAGTTTGGGAAAAGAGAGAAAGAGAAAAGAAAAAATATAAAATAAAATAATGCAAAAAAAAAAAAAAAAAAAAAAAAAAAAACTGAAATAACAAAAACAAAACTGCAAATAATATACATCTCTATATTCTCTAAAAAATTGAAAAAAGTTTCAATGAATTTATTGTGTGCCTCCACCCCTCCAAGAATGAATTTTTAGCAATAGAAACAACTGAACAATTAATTTACATTTTAAATATTTTTTCTTTCATTTCAATGTAGTTAGAGCCTTTTTATTTAGATGTCTCAGATTTTTTAAAAAAGCATACTTATTTTATTGTGTTAACCTTTTGCACTCGAGATGTGACACTTACTCACCACTACTGTTGTGCAGTGTCCCTCTTAAACTGAAATACCGGTTATATCTTACAGTTATTTCGTGGCCATCAGGCCATCACAACTTTTTTACAGCTATCAGGTAAGACGAAGAAAATTAGTTTAAAATACTGGTGTTCAGAACATTTGGAGCACCCATTTACGTGGATGCTAGTGGTCAGCGAGAATCCTCTCTCGAGTGCAAAGAATTAATTAGTGTGTAGAAAAAGAACTAACAAAATTAAGCTTAAGGGGGTTCAGGGCTTGAAAACTTTTCAAAAAATCGATTTTTTTATGATCTAGTTTGATTATTCAATTAATTCTGAATTCAATGCAAAAAACCGCATTAAATATTTGCTGTTTTAACGGAGTTATAAGTATACGGTTTATGAATCAACATTTTCAAAGCCGCACCCATATAATTTCAACTTTAAGTCGCGTTTCTCAAAACTTGATTTTTGACAACTAACATCAAGATTTAATAAAAACTATTTGATGGAATGGCTTTATTTTTTTTGCATGCATATAACATCATTATCTATAGAATGAGTTAATATATTTTAGATAATTTAATATTTTGAGTATTTTTAACGAAAAAAAGTTGTATTTTTTAGGGGTTTTTAAATTTTCAAATTTGGGAGTTTTTTTAATAATGTTTCTTTTTGAGTGATAGTTATATCTAGGGATGAGATTTCCGCTTTTTTGGACACCAGTAAAATCTTAAAGAAAATGTTGTTATTTGAAATCACGAAAATGTTCCGATTTAATAATATAGCATTTTCTCTAAGATTTTACTGGTGTGCAAAAAAGCGGAAATCTCATCCCTGGTTATATCCTTAATTCATTCTATAGAGAAAAGTTTCCGGATAATTTTAAAACAAAAATTAGGTTCTTATGTCAATTCAACGTTATGATATCTTGCAAGTGGTGATATAACACATAATTTTTTTTTCAAAAATTGTGTTACATAAATTTTGCTATAGTTCTTATTATATTACATTAAAGTACTTCATTTAATGATTTTATAAGACTACAAACATACCTTTAAAATATCAGAAAGTTTAAATTAATTACAATGAAAAATACTTCTGTTTTTATATGGACTCGGAGCGAGACCTCTGTTTACATGTTTTTCCGTATCGATCAAGCCCTGATCCCCTTAATTACTAAAACCACATCTGAATGAAATGTATGTCTCTAGTATTTATTATAAATACAGTTAGAGCAATATCGAATGATAAATATTTATTGTTAGCAAATTTATTCCCTGCTTTAACTAGACTAATTTCAAGTTAATAATAAAGTGTTAAAGGATTAAAGAATTTAGACACAGCTATAGTGAAAGAAAATAAAAAAAGCTACATTTTTTAAATACGTGGGTGGTTCGACAATTATTGTCCCTAGTGTATATAAAATATTTCTATTAAATATGAAGGAGTGAAAAAGGGGAGACTAAGGGTGTAAAGCTGGTTTGGAGCTTATAAAAGTAGATTTGTGACAGAGAATGAAATGTGGCTACTTTAATTAGGACTCGGGATCATTAGAATTTAGCCATATTTCATTCACTGTAAATAAGCTAATCACGTAAGGTCCAAGCCAGCCCCCCCCCACACACATAAAAATAGCGAAAAAATGCCGAATGATTTTGTGATAAATAATAAATGAAATAATACACTTTGTTAAATTTACCATAAAATAAAAAACAATGCAGTATGTGTTTCGAACTAAAATAATAACAGCTTGTCATCAGTTGGAGCAGACATGTGTCCATGAGGAGACACTGTCAAAGATGAACTGAAAGATAGAGGAAGGAGAATGCAAAGCGTGCGAAGGGTGGCGCAAGTTAAAAGATCACGTAGGGAAAATAAAAGTGATGTCAAAATAATAGAAGAGAAAAGGGTAAAATAATAAATCTCTTATTCATTTAAATCATCAAAATACGTGAATAATATTTGTAATAACTATGCCTGTATATTATTGTAAATATATATATAAAAAGGAAATTGTATAAAAAAGCAGAATTGTTTTGAGATAGTTAACGATACCGCAAAAGGAGGGGCTCAGGGAATGATAACGTATGATATCGTAAGGAAGGTAAGGTATCCAAAGCTGCCAAAAAAATTATAACAGTATATATACACAGCCTCTATGGGATGAATTCTTATATATTTTTGCATGACAGACAAGTATGTGGAATTTTTTTTCAATGTAGATGCTCGGTTGCATAGATGACCTAAGCCATGTAAAAAGTGCTTTTTACACTTAAATTATTATATTCATCGCAAACATTTGAGAAATTGTTGCTATAGTACATCGAGATATTCACACCTTATTTCTACGTAAACACTGTTTCGCCCTTTTGTACATATAAAGACACAAGCTGTTTTTCCATATTACAATGCAGTTATAACAGATAGTCTGCTTTGTTCAACATTCACTTGTAGCATCTTAATGTATAGATGTTGGTGTTTGCTAGTCTTTGTAATTATGATAGGAGGGAAAATACTTAAAGCTGCTGTATAAAAGAGATATATCGGTTATATCTTAATGTATTTTCAATTTTCGTTGCAGAGGACCTTTCGTAAGTTTGAGTGACAGGATTCTTCATGAAGATTGCTTCAGATGTAGCACATGTGGGTCATCTCTGAAGAACATAGGCTTTCATAACATCGCTAACAAACTTTACTGCGATACACATGCCAAGTTAGCCGCACGAGTCATTGCTGGACAATCCACGGGGAGACCGGGATCACCTGCACCAGTAGCACCCACAACCCCGACAGCGTAAGAACTGTTACTTCACTGTTATATTTTATCGTGGCTATATTGTATGGGTGAAACATATATATATATATATATATATATATATATATATATATATACATATATATATATATATATTCATTTTAATTATGTTATAATTTATTTTTAATATTTTCTTTCTCCAGTTGCTTTTGGTTTTATGTGTGGTGGTAGCCCCAAATTCGTATTATTTTGCTTTTTCATGGCAAATAAGAAGATGAAACCACACATTTTAATTGTAGTTCCAAAATAATCGTAGGCCTGACGATCCTACTTTGGTTCTACAAATTTCGATTATATTCATTTTATTTTTTTCTATGTTTCAATGTAGTAATTTTATATTAAATTCAATGATTTATATATTGTTCACGGTTAATGGTTTTATATATATATATACATATTTAATGACGATTTAATTCATCATAATATTGGCTAAATAATATTTTAAGTTTTATTTGATGACGTTTTCATTATTTAAAACAAATGGATTTTTTTGCAAAACAGTGGTTGCTATGTTTTTCATTTGCTGGAAACGCAATGTCACCTATAATTACTGCACGCTTCGGTCATGTAAGCTTTTTCAATCTAAATGCATGTTAATTGATAGATAAATTTCTGTGTAGATAAGGTAAAAGGGAGAAGTAAATGGATGTAAATATAGATGTAAATGCGTAGATATAGATGTACATGTGCATACGTATAAATTAGATTATCGCTTAGTTATAGATAGGTAGAATTAAGTATTTAAAAATGTTTAAAAATGTAGATGGGTAAATGCAGATGTAATGTGTATGCTTGAAAGTAAAATTGTAAATGACTGGATGCTGATGTATTGTGTGTTTGAGTGTAAAAATGTAGATATAGATACATAGATTTTGGTGTATAAAATATTCTAAAAATGTAGATGGGTAGATACAGATGTAATTTAAATGTTTTAATCTACGAATGTAAATATGTAGATGTGTAATGGAGATTTTATATGCGTTTGAATATAAAAATGTAGATGTTTAGAGGCTATAGATTTAAATCTTTAAAACTGGTGCGTAGCAGCACATGTAAATGTATAAATATAGATGCATGAGAAGTATTTCCCTTGCAGCTTGTAGTTTTATACCGTAGTTCATTATGTTCAGATATGTTAATATATTGAAGTAAAAATGTAAAATTATATATTTTATTTTTTTATTCTGAGCCACTTTGAGCATAAAAAATGTTTATAATAACACTGTATTTCGATAATATTCACTGTAACATTTCAGAAAGTTTAATAAAAAATGACAGAAACATGATTTGTTCAGTAAATCGAAGTTTTTCAAACGCAGTTGTAAAATAATTTGTTATGAAACGTTAAACCCTTAGATTAGCTTGTAATGCGATTGCCATTCTAGAATATCTTTTAAAACTTTCCAGAATTTAAAAAATACTTTTGAGATATTTGTGAAAATTTCTGTGATAGATGTAGCTGCTGGCTACTATAGAGAATCCTTAGCACACATCAAGACAAACAATATTAAATAGGAAACAAAGGGCCTCAAACGTCTTCCGAAGGCGATAGGCGCTATTAAAGTATCGAATCCAAAATTTCAAATGATTAGAAAAAACAGAAAAATTGTTCGATTCTTTTGTGGGTTTCACTAAAACTGTTCTTTATGTTATTATTTTCTAGGAAAAAAAATTAATGATAAATTAAAAAAAAAAATACCGATAAAGGTTGCTTTAGACTTTGGAGTATCAAACAACTACTTTTTATCAGTATTTTTTATTATCTCATTAAATGTTTTTAAAAGCTTAGACTTAAAATTTCAGCTCAAAATCTGAATCGTTGGGAGTGATTAAGTAACGCAAACTGAAATGTGTCCAATGGTTAAAATTTGTAATACCCCCTCCCTTACTGAACACAGTTCAGTTATTCCTAATCTTGGTGTCGTAGACCAGATAAAAACTAGAACCCCTACAAGTAAAATAAACAAGAGAGGGATAACAAAAATTTAAAAAAAAAAAATCATAACAGACATGAGCAATTTCTCCGCGCAAAATAAAAAGAAACAATTTGATGTACGTACGTAGTGCGCAATATGAATGCAGGTTGACACGTAGAAAATGGTATACGCAAGATGGTTGGTTGGTTGATTGTGCCTATGACGGCCAATGATCAACATGTGGGATATAGGCCCTAAGGCGGGATAATACCCTCCATGGTGGTCTTTCTAACTGAACCTAATCCATATTTACGCACGGAAATCCAAAGTTCGAAGAAAACCGAGGAAAACTCCAAACGATTCGCTCGACGGGAGCGATTGGGTTCGAACTCAGCACCTCCCGTCTACCAGCTTCAAATCAGAATCTCACCTCCACTGGTGGGGCGCACACGCAAGACATTCGTGAAGAATCCCAAAAACTGTTCGAAAGAGTGCCCATCAGCAACGATGCAGGCCTCACAAAGCCTTCGGAGAAAGTTGCAAACATTAGCGATTACCCCGGACATTTTCCAGCTATCACCTGCTACGACTGCAACATGTATTACATCCTTTTGTACTACACATTGCCGGTCTATCGGTGACACAGACCGTTACTACATAATGGCTATGTGACTGCAAATTATTTCTTGTTATTTAGGGCGGAGAAATTGCTCATGTCTGTTATGAATAAATTTTTTATTTAATGTCGTCATCCCTCTATCGTTTATTTTACTTGTGGTAGGCGTTTCTGACTGGTCTCCGACACCGAGATCGGGAATAACTGAACTGTATTCAGGGAATGAGGGTATTCAAATTTCAACTCCTGGACACAGCTCAGTTTGAGCTATTTAACCACTCATAACGATTCAGATTTTGAGATCAAAGTTTAAGTCTAAGCTTTTAAGCTTATAGTGAGACACAAAAAAAAAATAACGGTAAAAAATAATTGTTCGTTACTCTAAAGTCTAAAACGCCCATTGGCATTTTTTTTTAACTTTATCTTTAAAATTTATTTTTAGGAAAATATTGACATAAAGAATAGTTTTAGCCAAAACCGCAAACGATTCAACCAATTTTTCAGTTTTTTATAATCATTTGAAATTTTGGACCCTAAACTTTAATGGCGCCTATCGCCTTTGGAAGACGTTTGGGACCCTTACTTTCCTATTCAAAATTGTGTGTTTTGATGTGTAGTATCACCCTTTATATTTTTGCCCAAAAATTTAGATTCACCTTGTAGTATTGATATAACTTTGTAAACAGCGATAAGTAATACAGCTTCTGATGTATTGGGAATTAAAAATATGCATATAAATGTTAAATTTTCAATACATAATTTCAGATTTTCACCTGCTCCTCTCCCAAAAACTATGTTTGCACCTTTTACACCTTCGGCTCCCTCGCCCGCTGCTCCACCAAAACCGACTTTCCAGTCTTTTGCACCGCCTGCACCAGCTCAGCCAGCACAGCCAGCACAGACTCACACCACAGGACTCACTCCACAAGCTCCAGTCATTCCTAGCTTGCCAACATCAAATATTCCTCAACCAGTACCGAGACCTTTCGGAGAAAATCTTCCTCTTTCACCAAGTTCCTCTGGACATTTGTCGTTCAGAAGTATTTCACCGCAGCCGTTCAAGGTAAGTACTTATTAATTACCCATCATACGTAGTATAGGTTAAATTTTGCAGTCGTTTTGAAAATCGATTTTTTTGGACAAAATTACTAGTTTCAGACACTGGAGATTCCGAAAAACACATTTTTAGAAAGAAAATTTGCCATCCTCTGTATGTGTGTGTGAGCGTGTCCGTCCGTCCATCTGTCTGACAGTCTGTAACACTCTATCTCGCAAACAAATTGAGATAAAGACTTAAAATTTGGTGTGTACTTAGCATGTGATAATGGGAAAAAGTCTTTTTAATATCAGTAACCTCGATTATCCGGAACTATTTTTTTTTGGATTCTCAAAATATTCGTTCTGATGAAAGGTATATAAAAACTTTCGAAAATTTCTATTTTAAGGAAAGGATGTAAAAAAGAATAAAATAATACAAATTTTGCATAAAAAAAGTCAATCCGATAATTAATTGTAGAGATATTTGTAATCCTATTTTACATATGTTTCAATTTTTCATGACCTGATATTTTTTTATGCAGTAAATTAACATATCTTTTAAGCAATTCGATACTACTTGAGTAATTTCACATTTTATATAATTTGTTGAAATTGGTTCATCAGCAATTCATTAATAGAGCATTACTATGTGTTAAAAATATTTAAATGTACGTTTACATTTTATTTTGGAATTGCGAAGCATTTTATACATAGTTTACGCATGTTTTATTTTCATATTTTATATTATGGATGCCCATGATGGGTAAGTATTACGATTCTCGTCCCCCAACGACTAGTTTTTAAGATAAGGAGTGTTGTGAAATTTATTATGTATTCATAACACTACATTTAGATTTGTGTGCATATTT
Source organism: Maratus speculifer (assembly GCA_964019185.1). Classification (NCBI taxonomy): domain Eukaryota; kingdom Metazoa; phylum Arthropoda; class Arachnida; order Araneae; family Salticidae; genus Maratus; species Maratus speculifer. The sequence continues at coordinate 136,755,860 of OZ025291.1, forward strand.
TCATTTCGATTATTCCAAGAAATTAATTAGGCGATAATCTTCACCAACACTTCATCAACAATACTCGTACTCCCACACGCCATTTTAATTCCATCCACAAAATTTGTACGCCTATGTGATATTCTGGTATGCTGATAATATTCGAGATCTGAAATTTAAAATATCTAAATGGTATTTTTTAACTCACTTTCTGCTGATGGTACAAAAACGCACCATTTTTTAAAATTATTTTTTAGCTTATGAAATTAAATGATTTCATTAACAAAATTCTTTGTAGGGATTAATGAATAATTTTAGCGGAGATGACAAATGGATAGGTATAGATCTCATGTTTCTCTTATTCAACATTTTTTGAAATATAAAGAAGCTTCTATATATCTATTTAAGAACATATGAGAACACAAATTTCAAATCTTCCCTTATCCCAAATGTAAAATATTTACTTTCCTCTATTAATCTATCCTACAGCTGAATCTGAATAAAAAACATACTGCAATTTACAAAAATCTAGTTTTATCGTCTATTTCTATCATTATAAAATCTTTGTTTACAATGATGCCAATGGACGTAATCAGAGGTTTTTCGCGATTTTGAAAAATTTGATTTTTTGGATAAAGCGAATTTTTAAATTCCGATTATATATATTTTAAACTAGAACCTTTGTTTAAATTAATTTAATGTTTTTTTTTTATCACCACTCGCAATTTTCTAATGTATGAAAATTATAAAATTATTGTTTATGACTGTTTGTAAAAAAATGAAACGTGCCTATAGAAGATAAGTACATGGAAATATTTCATAAATAATTAAAATTTGAATGTCCATGAATTTTATTCGGCTGAATCAATAAAATTCACTCGTTTGTTTTGTTGTTTCATCAATATTTAACTATACCAAGCTTTTTCATAAGTTCTTCTAATTTTTGCATAGTTTTAAAATTCTTAAATTGTAATAAGATGTTTTCCCTCGCATGTTTCTACTTATCACATTAGTATTTATTTCAACAACCTGATTTCGATAAATGTTTCAGAGAAGGTCAGGTGATTTCCATAAAGTGACGGCTCCTTCAAGTCCAACTCCTGGATCCACTCCACAATCTCGTCCTGCTTTTAGCTCTGGTGGACCTTTACCATTTGAAATGAAGCCATATTTGCCACCTGACACGGTAATTTTTTTTACGTTTATTTTTTATTCGAACAGGTTTATTTTTCTTTCAAATTTAACACACTATAAATTTTAATATCAATGTTCGTAAAACAAATAACCTTGGGTAATTAAAAACATTATTATCGATTTCACTATCATTCTCAATTGATGAAACTTGACTGTTTTGAATAGTTCTACTGATTATCATTTGAAATAAGTAATTAATTATTAAAACTTCATAACCACCATCTTATTAAGCGGTTAATCATGCAGAACAAAATAATTGGGTAAAAATTTTACAATTCGAGAATCCTGAGGTTGACTAACGACTAATAATGGTCAGGTTGATTGTCGCCAAAAAAAAAAAGCATTTGTCAAGAATGACTTAACAGTATTTAATAAAGGTTCAAGATCTTAGAAATAGACTGCCAAACACACTAGTATATATTTTCAGTATCTTCTTATTTATATATAACAAGTATCTACAGCTTTTACAGATAGATGATTCACTATTATTAGTCATTTTATGGTTTTCGGGATAAATTATTATTAATTGCATAGTTCAATATTATCGTGAGAGAATTGATGGGTATTCTTTGTAAACATTTTCTTAATGCTCAATAAAGACTATTTTGCTAAAACAGTTTTGTTATCATTTTTTTAGTACCAGTCATCCATTTTCTCTGCTTTATCTGATATCGGAGGATCAAGTTCTTCATCTACAGCCATGAGCTCTATGGAATTTTCTCAGAGTCAAACAAGCCAGTCAACTCAAATTTATCAAAAGACGACACAGGTCAGCCAAAAAGTATCATCCTCTCAAATATCCTCTTCTCAGCAACAGACTGCTATAGATTACAAGCAAATGCTTGGTGGACAACAAAGTAAGACATTCTTTAATATAGCTTATATATAGAGTAAATTTGAGTACTATAGAATATCATTTACATTTTTATTTTTAAGTCAATAGAAAAATAATTGAGGTACATTAGAAGTTAGTAAAGTAAAAAATTTGTCTATTTCTACATTTATTTTCAATGCATTTTAAGTGGAAGAAATATATATATATATAAATATTTAGATTTAAAAAACAAAGAATTACATTTTTCCGGTAATATGGAGCAATCGGTCACTTAGAAACAAGTTTATAAGGAATACTAAAATTATTTGAAAAACCCAGATGTACAATAATAAGCAAGATTAAAAAAATAATTAAGATTTATAAGAATAACCAATTTTGTTTAATCAGGAAACAGTTGCTCATCATTTACGAATCATCGGATTCTTGGAAAAATTGCTTTAATTTTTACAAAAGTCGCATATGCAGTCTGTTGTTTTGGTCGCACCAAAGTGCATAAATCATACATTTTATCCACTCTTCACGCCTTCCATCTTGTGATTATATTTCTTTGCAAAATAAGCAGCTGCATCTTTCTCATTTGGTACAAACGGGTAAAAATTCATCTCAGATGACACGTCAGAGTTGAAAGATTGTTTATTTCCATTACACTCGTCTTGAAACTGTTGTTTAGCTGACAAAACAAAATAATCTTTTCACTCGTCAACAAGTTTGCATAGTGATAAAATGCCTAACGCAGCAATAAATATAACTTTTCAACTTAATACTTAACTTGGCTAACATCATTGACGAAGAGATTTTAAAACTAATAAGAATTTCATAAAAATTATCTGAAAAGAGCTGCAACTATTGAAAAAAATATTTGATTTTACCGAGTCATTCCAACAACAGGCATTCAAACATAATTCACCGTAATGCATTAAAGGAAAAATAAGAAAACATTTAGCAGTTTTGCATTTTAATGCAAGTACAAATACTGAAGAATTCCATGTTGCCCGACCATTCAATTGTACCCGGACTACTCTAGTTTGTGGTTATTGAAAATTATATTACAAATGATTATGTGAATTAGCTAGTAACTATTTATAGGTGAGTTGAATGAGTACTGTTTGGTAAAATTTAGAATATGGTTAGGCATATTATTGGTGCACAAACTGCATAGAAGCTATCATATTCCAGCAAAAAGATATCTAAAGAAAATACTTGGTGTCCATTAGAGTGGTCCCTAGCAGTAGGCAATTTTCTGATAGTAAAAGTTTTTCTTTTATCTCCCTCTAAAGCTCTTCTAATCAACAACAACAAAAGAGAAAAAAATACGCATAAAATTTTAGCTAAATCGGACAACTTTAAGGCGACCCGTAATTACCTTGAAAAGTGTAACTTAATAATTTTAATCCAAAATGGTATTTCGTACCCATCGTGACCATTTTCTTTCTTATTCTAAAAGAAATTAATGTCGACATAATCAAGTAAAACCAGGTATTGTATAAAAATGTTCTAAAATAAACTAACAAAAATTTCATTTGAAAAATTCTAAAAATAGCGTGTAAAAGTTAAAAAATATTAGGATCTTCTAATAAAGCTCACGTTCTCGATAAGAGAGACCATTTTTATTTCAACAATAATTCTGTTGTATCACAATACAATAATATAAACAGCTTTCACACTAAACATTCTTCAGTGTTCTGTGTTTTTTCCAAGCAGAGGTTTAATGGATGTTGCGTATTTCTTACAGATTTTGCTAACGACCTGTATTTTTTCTCTATTTCATTTTTTTTTTATGAAAATATAATTGAAATCATAAATGAGTTTGTCACTTCTTTCTACCGTCTTCTCAAGTCCTTCAAATTAACTTTTGTAACTAGGATGAACTGTCCATATTGAAAAGTCTTGGTTTACGAATTCGGTGGTGATCGAAAATATCGTGAAGAAGTTTTTTGTATCATTAGTTACAAAAAATAAAAGCACTATGATTGAAAGGGAAGAAAAATCATTTTGGTTCATAATGTGCCTTTTGCATTTATTTTTTTTCTTCCAGTATTTCACATTTATCTGCTTCCAACATGAATTGACCTATATTTTATTTAGAATTTATTGGAACATTGTCATCAAATATCAATAGAGCCAGAATTTTGGGAGACAAGTACCTCAAATGATTGGAAAAGTTTTTAGCATTATAATATCCTGATAGCTTATCAGCTGCTGCTAGCTGTTGTTTTTGCGTAGAAAATTGATATTCAAGAAATCCATCAATGGTAGAGAAGACATCACATTTCATTATTCCAGTCATAGTAACTTTTTTACTGAATTTAGTCCAAATTTATCTAAATCTTTTAAAAAATTCTATGTTTGGATCGAAAGTTGGTCTTATCAGTGAGTCAAAACAATTCCTCAAAACTGACTCATAAATGTGATGAGACAAGGGAAGTATAACATGTCGCGATTGAAATCTTTTCCGAGATTTGTACAAGCAACATTTACTTGACATGCGTTGCCTGTTGTCATAGCACAGTAATGTGTTTGAATTTTGTCAGCTATACTCAAAATACTTACTATTTGATAAACAGCTATGGCTTACTCTTCACCAGCAGGTCAAGATTTTAGGGTCTCCCAGCAATTCGTTCTTGGCTTAAAAAATTGGTAATATTGCCAGTCTATCAAATTTTGAAATGCCTGTGAGTGTTGGAAGCAGTTTTTCTTAACAGTGGAACACTAATTCTTGACATTTATATAGTATAATTTTTTCCGTATTTATTTGCTTATCGCCTCTCTAAATTCTTTTATATTTCGTTGGAAAGAAGTTCAATTTATTATCAAGTTTTTAGTATCGCCCGAAAGTGTCCGCACATCCGATTAATATGTAGACCGTGTTTCAGTCAATATCTTTCCACCTGTTAAAAGCTTCAGAAATGCGAAAAAAAAATTGCAATCTATCTCGAGTGGCTGAAAGTTTTCTTATTGCTCAGGTTGTTGCTGTTTCTGATGCATACTTATCAATGGCAGTAGAAATCATTAATTATTGATGAAACAAATTTATAAGTATATACATATACATATGCATTTCTTCATAAGTCCTATTTTTCCAGGCAGTTTCCATTAAAGTGCACTTAAGTGCTTTTTTTCCTCGTGTTTTCATTTCTGATCTACACCAAACATGGATCTCGACCTTTATTTTTGGTGTTAAAGCATTAAGACTGTCTTGTACAATTCAATTTTCAGCTTTCCTAAAAAATCTCAATGAACTACGTCAAAAAGATCAACCATAATTTCAACGAAAAGTTTTTTCCTTTTCCTTATATTTAGCTCGAGTTAAATTTTTCTGTAAAACTTCCCATTCATCATGGAATTTAAGAAGCTAATCAGTGGTCAGTTTTTCTAGCAGGAATTCGTGCTTTTTGCTAAAATGGAAACCTCTTGTATTACTAGTGTTCCACTTTCTTTCGTTGTAAGGTTTACAACTCTTACATTGTAGAATGAAATGCTTGAAACTTGTTGATTCTATGGTAGTTTGGCTCCCACGATCGGAATGGAAATGTTACTTACAAGATTGAATAAAAGTATTTTCTTAACTTGTGTGATGAGGTTATAAATAAGGTTAGCTCAATGGTTCGCTACCACAGCTGTGGTAAAGCAGAAAAGCTCAAATCAATTAATGTAGTTCCAAATATTTATAAAAAGTTTCTATTTTAATCAAAATCAATCAAAATCTGATCTTTATTTTTATCTTCAATCTTCAAACTCTAAATGATCATGTAAAATTTTAGCGGTTCTTAATCTAAATTTCATCATGCCTCTCATAGTGCCCAATTGGCGAAATCACTCACTTGAAAGAAATAACTACAGAAGTTTTAAAGAGATATTACAATAGAGATATGCCAATTATGGTTTACCCGTACCAGGTACAGGCATGAATTTACCGTACTTTTTACCAGTAAATTTTATTGTAAATTTTGCACTATTTAATTCGAGCATTTTTCATATTCAATTAGGCAAAAATTTCTGTTTTGAAAAAACGGTGATAAAGGTTAAAAATTCTGTAAAAGACATGAAAAAATTGATATTAGTTGAAAGTTTTTAAAAGAAATATTGATCAGTTAAGTGGTTTAGTAATGAAGGACATTAAAAAGTATTTTTAATTCAAAGTTTTAAACCGATTTTATACCGATGATTTTTTTTAATAATGAAGGGTTATCTAATACATCGACAAAATCATCGAGAGTAGTTTCTATAGAAAATTATTGATATTTAAAACTGGGCTTATTGAATATAATAATACTTTGTATTTTTATAAATTACTCAGCGGATTTTTTTTCTGTATTTTAAAAATTCAAAAGGGATACATGAATAATTGTACATTTCTTTTTTTCTGTTATTGTTCAGTTGTTTTCATCGTGTTCTAGACATTTAATTTGTTAATTCTGTTTTGTAAGTTTCAAACACAAAATATTTATATGTTAATTTTTCAACTTTTATTCGTTCTCAATAAATCACATTTTACCTTTTATTATTTTAAGATTTTAATTTCACTAATGTTATAATGTTATTGTTGGAATTACAGCACGCCTTCACAGATTAAAAAAATTAGAAGCAACATCATCTTTATCTTCTGTAGCATTCCGAGGGAAAAAAAGGTGCAGTTTACAAATGCGTTGTGTAGATTTTTCTACCATTTAGTTTCTAGAGTAGAATGTATACATTCTCATATAAGCATATATTTTAGCGTTTAAGAATGCGGTTTAATTTGTTGTAAATATTTTATAACATTTCGCTATTGTAAATGATTTCAAGTATTCATGGATATAAAATTAAACCAATGCATTAATTAAATTATAAGAGTCGTTTGTTCTTCCAGCATATAAAAATTAGACTGGAATATTTGATGAGCATTACATGCAGCAATTCATTAAAAATATACTGTTATCTTAAAATATATATATGTAATTGAAAATTAAATTTTGATTTTTATAACATAACGGAAAAAATAAATATAGACTATTTTTTTAAATTTATTAAAAAGGGCATAACATTAATAAGACAATACGGTTTCTCTCGAAAAATATACGCTTTTCAACATACTTGAGAAGACAATACATTCAGAAATAGTAAGTAAAGGTTGTGGATAATGAGTTTCAATATTGTACATTTAGTTAAATTCAAGAATCCAATAATATGCATTAAATGTTTCTTATTATAGGCATACATATTTTTTCTCTTTTATTTTATATCTATTTTTAATAAACCGTTGTAGTGATTAAAGTTAATTTGACCATTAATTTGAAATATTCTATCGAATTTAAAATTTATTTTTCAAATTTGCGCGGTATTTAAAAAATTCACTTCATTGAATAAATGTTTCACTTTCACATTCTTTAAATCCATGTGTTATCATAAGTTGTTTTTCGTCTCTTATTGCAGAATGTAAATAAATGAAAAGGGCTCTTACCTTCTGAATTCTTTGGACCGGTAGTAAAAAGTATTGAGGTTTTGAGTTCTCATATTTTTTAAATACTTACTGAAATACGTCTATAATATATTTAAATTATATTTAGAACCTTATAAAATCTAAAAATAAACATAATATAATAAAAAATACAGTTCGTTTAATATAACAAACTTTTTAGAAATGTTTTCAGCTATTCTTAAAAAAAAAAAAAAAAAAAAAAAAAAAAAAAAAAAAAAAGTAGTTTGGGAATTAGTTTACAAATTTATCTGTGGCTAATGTCAGTATATTATGTATAGAATGAATTAATATCATTTCGTGAATCAATATTATTGCAATAGTGTAGATAAAAATTAAAAAACAAAACTATAAGATCACTTCTGTTTGTCTCTGTCAGTTTTAATCGTTTTTATGGAAAACTTTACAACGCGAAAAGTTTAAATGGTGTAGGGTTATAAAAGCTAATGATCTACATATTTATCGAAATATTCGCAGTCATTTGCAAATATTTGTATGATAAATTTAGGGAACTAATTAAATTACTTGAAAATACACACATATACATATATATGTATATTTAATACCTTTGGAATCAAATATATCTAATAAGTTCAAATAACAATATTAATCAAAAATCTAAACGAAGATGGCATGTAATAGTATTATACTTCATTCGTTATACTAAAACATACAGAAATAAAGCTTATTGGCATATAAAACCCACTAGAAAATTTCAAAATATTGGTAATATATATACATGTGTGTGTGTATTGTATATCATGTGGATATTGTTCGAAAGACCTTGTTACATCAATCAATCAAAAAAAAAAAAAAAAAAAAAAAGAAAAAGAAAGGTATTGTATTTTTATAGATATCGTCAAAAATGCAAAAATGGTAAAAATGTGCACTTCAACCCTACTTTTAACTCTATTAAACCTGAAATAATAAAAAAATTAGGGTAACAGGACTTTATTTAATCGTTGCAGGTAAATTATGCAATCGTCTTAGGTCACATAGTTTTTGTAAAGTTTGCATTTTTCAGTTATACAAAAATTATACTTTACAGCAAGTATGTTCAGTAGCGCTCAAAGACGGAATCATCCAAGGGCTGTTCATAATTACTTATGTATACATAAATATATATAGATATGAGTAATTACTTGCGATATCAATTAAAAACATATCACTAACACTAGAAAAACGCATTTCTAACGAATGCGGAGTTGCACTTAGCAAACTTTTTCCCAAGCGTGCTTAGCACAGTGTCAAATCTAACGTTTGAATAAGGTTTTTATTTTAGACAATTCGTTTCATAGTGATAAATAATGAACGTTTTTCATTCCAATTTTTTTGATTATTAAAAGTAATTATTGAAAAGTAATTCACAGGATAATTCCAAGACACTAATGTTTAATAGTGTTGAAAAGACAATCGCTTATAACTCAATATATAATTCATTTATAATGATAAACATTTAGATCACTAATCACTTCAAATACTTAATATTGTAGTTTTAATAGATTAGTTGTAAATAATTATTTAGTGCAAGTAAAACTAGCACTTGAGCGATTTTATTTATATATATATTATTCAATTTTAATTTCTTTTTCAAAATATTTTCTGCCAAAAACATTATGTATAATTAATTCATTATATTAAATATAGAGTTAATTTTAACATAAGTTTTACGTTTAAATTATCTCACGAATCGTAACACATGTGAAAAAAAATTCTGAAAATTTTGCAATATTAACTAAACTGTATTTTTTAATTATATCGTAAAATGTTTATATTTACATTTTATGAAGCCTTAAAAATGGCTTAAATACATTACAGAAGTTTGCGTACTTTCAGTTAATGTTTTAAAATCTATGTGAACTCAAAATTATATCACATTTCACTGGTGTTGGAAAGACTTCAGAAGTTACGACCCCCCTTAAGTTAAACGTAATTTTTATAATGAAAATTTAATAATTATTATTAAATGATGCAAATTGGTATAATTCACAATTATTTTAGAAGCATAAGTGCATTTAATCACTGACATTCTTAAAAAAGTTAGTAATTTAAATAGACAGACATTTTTCTATTAGTAACATATTACTAACAATTACATTTCTTCCCTGCATTTGTATGTTTATGTAAAGTAACAGCTATTTAGCTCATTATTTATGTAGTGCTTTTTTATATCATTAATTTCAATAGTAACCAGAGCATATTTTCCCCTTCCAACCCCCAAACCTACTGACTTTTCTCAATTTAAAAATTCCGCTTAACTAAATTAGAGACTAAATTTGTTTGGCCACCTCCTAAAACCGAAATGGCAGCTGATGGCAGCATCCCTGTCGACGGACCCACTCAAAATTACTCCCCCCTCGTAACCCAGCCCGCCCCTCCCACTATGAACGACACCCCAACACCTTTCCATTCTGTGCAGCCCCCAGTTCCCTACCAAGCACCAGAAGAGCAGCAGAAGCAGCCAGAAGTTCCCGCACCACCTAGCACATTCTCCGTTCCTCCTCTTCCATCTACATTCTCTGCTCAGCCTGCAACTGTAGAAGAATCTGTACCAGGTAATTCCTTCACTTTAATATTCTCATAAAATATCTGTCTATTCAAAAACTTCTTTTTAGTTTAATTTAATTTTTTGCTGTCAGTGTAGAGTATTTAAATGTAGATTTTTCAAAATTATATAAAACGTACTTTTTTTTTTACTAGCAAATCTGACGGTATTATAGGGCTATAAGGATTTTAAGTCCTGATTCTAGAACGGTTGGTAGTCTGAACTGAAAAAAACCTTGTTTTTGTTTGAAAACCAAATTTTATTGGATCTAGGTTATATGTTACACTAAAGGAACACAAATTGCTACTGGTTCTAATCAATTTTAATCAGAAGTCTCTAGGTTACTCCTACAGCATACAGAGAACGTTATAACTGACCTTTTTTACATTCAACATTTAGTGACAATGTAGATCGTGACCTTAGTCGGAAATCGTTTGCTCCACAAGAGACAGTAGGTCTCTTATCGGAGGAAGGTCTGCCAGTGTCCATCACTGTCTGTAACATCTTCCGCTCGCACATCTACGTACTTTTCAGAGAACACCGTCTCCCGCCGCGCAACACTGTCTGTTCTCTTCACTCTATCCATGCATCCTTTTCTACCCCTTGGAAGAGCAGGAGTGGCGCGTCCGTTCTCTATAAACCTTACCTCGGCGCTCCTATTGACAGTAAGGTTTCACTGTTAGTCTTGTGTTGCCAACGGCTGTTTGGATCGAAATGAAACTTATACTCCTGGCGTCACTCAGGTGATAAAACCATTCATCAGGTCTGTACCGTAGCGAATCCCTAACATCACGAAGAAAAGATGCTTCCAGACATTAGGCGCCAAGCTCATCATCTTTATTGTAGCTTTCCGTGGGAAAAATGTCCGCTGGAAATGTCTGAACTTAGCACAGCACTAAGTTAAAAGTTCACTGATTAAAGCTGATTATTCTTTAATAAAGATTTTACAGGACGTAGTGTTTGGTATTAAGCTTCATTTCTGCATTACTGACGAAAGAAATCAATGTGACTTTTCAAGGGACATGGATACTATTCTATGTCGATTATTAAATATCAAAACTGTTCACCATTAAAGCACCTAAGTTTGGGATGAGAGCATATTTAATTGCCTATCATCTTTAACCGCTTCCCTGTTTTGGCCGTACGTCCTACGGGCAAAGTGTTTTTGCCAATCATGATTTGCCCGTACCATGTACGGGCATCCGACTCTAATCATAATTTATTACTCTCACCAATAAAATTTTACTGAAAATTATGTATTATTTAATCCGAGAAGTATTCTGATTCAATTACACAAGCATTTCTGTTTTAAAAAATCGGCGATAAAGGATTAAAAATTCTGTAAAAGACATGAAAAAATAAACATTATTTTAAAGTTTTTTTTTCAAAAATATTGATTAGTTAAGTGACTAAATCTTGGGGAAAACCGGATCTGGTTATTAAAAAAAGCAAAGCATTTTTAATTTTTAAATACTTAGGTGTTATCTTATAAGAAATACAATAATCTTGTCAAAGTATTCGATTTAGCGTAATTTTAATTTTACTTATTGCTAACTTTTTGGTATAAATTTACTTCTCCCAATTTCGATAATTTTAGGAATAATGTAACAACCCACACCAGCCATTGGTTGGTTATCACAATGTGTAGAGTTTGTTGTCATATGGAGTTGTCATCAGTTGTTATATCACATTGGAGAAGATTTGACTGGGAAATTTAAACATAAAAAACTCAGCTTGAAAAAAACATATATGATTGTATTATTCTCTGAAATTGCACAAAGAAAAAGATATGTGTTTGGGAAAGAATATTGAAAAATAAATAATTAAATAAAAAGTTACTCAAAGCACTGAAATCAACTTCAATCATTCATTAGATGGAAAATTTGTTTGTCAATGTTGGAAAACACAGGAATGCCTTTGGGGCCAAGAGCGCAAAATTCATCCTCCTCCCCCCCCCCCCCCAATATCACTTTTCTTCATGCAAGGTGCTGCATTCAATATTAAATTTTTGGGAAATACTTAATTAAAGTGCGATAATTTATGCTAAATCATGGTTTTCTTAGAGAACTAAAATTTATTCAAATTCTCTCAGTGGAAATTCATCTCCCCCCCCCTCCGTCGCCCAATATAGCATTAAGAGGAATTTTACCGCGAACTACCCAAAAGATACCTCGTGAAATAAAATTCAATAATTGGTTTGTATGACTAAAGATGGTTGTCTCTCCTATGGTATTTGGCTCACTCAATCTGTGACAACCAACCTTGTTCATTTTTCAACATTATTTGTTTAACCAAAAACCTTTTCAATTATTATGCCACGTAAAAATGTAAAGCTATAGTGCACTATAATTAATAAAAATCAAAATTTAGAACAACATAAAAGAAATACTCACCCATTACGAACATAATAACTAAATAATAAATCAATAAAATAAAGTAAAATAAAATATTATTTAACATGTAATATTTTTTGTTGCATTATCCTCTATGTCACGGCATCAAAACATATATATTGACGAATTGACGGAGTTTCACCGGCTATACAATAGAAGAAATAAGTTTTGTGAAAGAAAAAAATCATCTGACAACCATTATAATTTTTTGTAAAAAGTATAAAATCAATATATACATAGTGAGACCGAAAATTTTCAAAGAGATCCAATAAACACAAAATTAAAAACTGAAAAGAAAATTCATTTCCGCCGATCATTGAATGTCCGGAATTCCGTTAAATGGGGTCCCATTCAGGTGGCATTTAAATTTTAGAACAGAAAATAGCCACAAGGAGATAAATCTGAGGAGTAAGGAGGATGATTAAGCTCGATGATCCCTTTAGAGGCCACAAACTCTTGCAACTTTTTGGTCATCATTCAGAAAGTGGAGGAACAATGCTGCACAAAACTTTCTTTCCTTAAAATATTCCTTTAGGATCCGATGAGTTGTGCTTTTGTCGATACCTGTCACCTCGTTGATCAATACGACCGAAATACAACACTTTTTTTAGCATGACATGATTCATTAGGATTTCATGATTTCATGATTCACTTTTATATCACTTTCATGATTTTTTTCAGGCGACAAACCACTTATCGGATGGCCGCTGTGTTCATTGTCTCTCAGACTTTCTCCTCCAATTTTAAGCTTCTTGTGCCATTCATAAACAGTCGATCGACTTAAGGTTTTATCCCAATAAACATTCTGCATCATTTGCAATGTGTTGGTAGCCGTTTTCTAAAGTTTGACACGTTGTTCATTGTTCGATCTTCGAGAACTTGGACATGATAACGTTGCACTGATGCAACTAATCGTATGCATTTAACATCGTACAAGCGCTAGGAGCATTGAATTGTGCTGCTTTCGATGATGAAGTGTAGTCGGACTCTCGATCTCACTTGCGAAGACAAGTCATCTGTTGACTAGTAACCCTCATAGCATGCATAGTCACAGTGACGTCACAATGACGTCACTGTGAGTCACTTTGGTCACATCAATCTGTGACCAAAATGCCACCACTCAGTGACGTCACATTGTGACTGAGATGTGACTTTTTTAAAAATCCTTAGAAAATTACAAAAATTCTTTAAAACATGTTATTTACTTTAAAAAACATGTTTCTGGCAATTTAAATATCGTCGCTTTTGTCACAGTTTCGTCACAATGTTAATGTCAAAGTAGTCACAAATGACACATTTTTCACAAATTTGTCACAAAGAGCTCTAAAACGGCCATAACGGCTTCACATTTCAGTCACTGGGACTTCACATCGACGTCACGCGACGTCACATGGACGATCGATGGTAATAAAGTCACAATGTGACTTCACAAGAACGTCGCAGCGCGTCACCATGCCTTACGGGAATTTAACGAGTCGCACTCCGGGAAATTTTGAGATGGACTGTGTAAATGAAGACTTTCAAAAAAGCACGTACAACGCCAAGCGGAGATATTCAAAAACAATATTTATTCGATAAGATCACCGATCAGGCTTATATATTCATCATAGTCTCAGCCGCCCATGCTTTCTTTGATATCACGGCCTTCCGCTACAATTTGTGTAATAGAGTATGCGTGAAATAAAATGTTACACCCTTTTTACTAACATTCACAAAGTGGTGAGAAATTGCCAAAATCTGTGACAAGGGCAAAACTTTAAGTATATCTATATGTTACGGTTAATTTGATAAACTCGGTAATTATTAATAATAACTACATCTTTTGGTAAATTTGATAAATGTTGCATATTAATCAAATTTACCGTATATTATTAATAATTGCCAATGAAGTTCGGTCAATATGATTAATTAAGCTTTAACGAATTATACTTAACAAAAATATGTACTATCATAACTGTTTGAAAACAAAATAAAACTAAATCTAAAAACAAAAATAATTATTAAGAAACAATAAAATTCAATCAAAAAATTGTTCCATTAATAAGACGCAAAAGATTAAACAGTTTAAAATAATTATTTATATAATTACTGAATGAATGATAAAAATTTTAAACACTGAAATATTCAAAGATTAAATTATACAGCTTTGAAATGCATTCTTTTAGTAATGCATGTTTAGAAAAAAATGTATACAAAATAAAAATTTGAAGCCAAACGAGCTCAAATTTATTATATTTACCAATCTTGATTGGTAATTATGAATAATAATCAGTTAGTTTGAAATATTCTCAAAAATGTATTATATTAACCGGTTTATTAGTATACCAATTGGTTATTATTAATAATAACCGGTTACTATTAATAGTAACCGATTAATCAAATAGACCGTAACATATATATATCGCAGCAAACTTATTGGATGCGTTCTATGAGTTCCAGATTTTGTAATAAATCAGTGAACGAGACAAAAAATCACACCATTTATCTGCAATAAATGTGCCCATTTTTCGGAATTTTGTAAAAATTTAGGGTTTGATTTAAGGAAATTGTTTAGTTGTAGATGGCAGTTCAAATTTCGTTTTTAGAAATCATCACGTTCTTTTTTTTTTTTTTTTTTTGTCGTTTGGCGTCATTTATTCAAGTACAATTTAGTTCTAAAACATGTTTTTTGTGGTATATGTTACATTTTGTTACTAAAAACGCGCATTTCTAATGAATTTTTTACAAAGGCAATAATTAAAAAAAATTGTTTTAGAAAACAGGCTTTGTTCTCTTTTGTATTAGATAAAAAACTAGATATTGATGAAGACTCGGCAAGTAACTTTCATCTTAAGGCTTTTATTGAAAATTGAAAACTAACTTGTCTAAGTGAAAGCTGTAAGAGATTTTCATATTTAGTTTAGTTTCTTAGGTTGTCTTACAACTGCATGAAAATGCATTTTTAGATATTTTCATATTAGAAGCATATCATCTGTAATTCATAAAAATCTCTATATTCATTGCAACTTTTTTTTTTCTTTTTAATTCTGATCACTTTAATGATTAAAAGCTAGTTCGACAGTATATTTGTTAAATTATTGTTTATTTATTTATTTTTTTCTATTCACACGGCGAAAAAGTATTAGAGCCTTAACAATAACAATTCATTTCAGATTTTTTTAATTCATCGAAAACATAAAACTTCAATCATAAATGTGTTTTTAATACAATTCTATAAAGGCAATGAGGCTATGCATTTTCGCCTTTATACCAAAAAATTTTATTGCACTTTTACAACCTTTCACAGTATTAAGGAAAAATGTTATACAGTTTACATTTTTATCTTCACAAAATATCTAAAAGAAAGATTTATATTTAGCATTAATAATAATAACATTCATATATTTTATAAATAATTTTTTAACTTATTAAGAGTTGAGGGGGAAGCTTTTAAAACTAATTTTTTTTTTATGGATAATAAACAAGATGCATTTCTTATCTTTATCAATTTTAAGTAGACATTATTCTCTATAATAATAATTTTTCTTTGTTTCCCCATTCCCAATAACTGAGGCGTAGAAAACCAGAGTGAATTATTTCACAATTTTATCAAAATTGAGTTAGAAATATCAAGTATTGTATGTCATGCCATCTATTTGCTGCGTAATGAATTAAATAATTTCAAAAAATTCAGTAGATAGTCCAACATATCTTTTATATCAAATCAAGCTACCACTGCAAAAGGGAATCAAGTGACTTGATGATTCTGATACTTTCAACTTAATTACCATATGCTTCTTGAAGAAATTATAAGTCTTCTGGCTACTTTAAAAATTGGCTGAAAAGAGTTTGACAAAAATCTGTTCCAAATTTTCGAAAGTATTTTTCTTATAAATGAGGCTAACAACATTGCAATACTTTGGTTTACGACGTCTTAGTTGTCTTCTATGTATTATTTGATTTTAAAATGTAAAATGTGTATGCCATCATGTAAATTTACACTGGTCATTAAAATTTAAGAATAATGACATAAATAAACATGATACTTAATAAAAGAACAATAATTTATAGAATTTTATTCAAAACCCATTAGTTAACATGATTACAAAGTTTGATTGTTGATCATTATCAAAATATTGAAATTAGAATCAAATTTATGGAAATTCGACAGTGATAAAATTATTAAGACACTTTTTAATATGATGTATAGTCATCTCAGACAAAGATGCATACCTCGCATCTTGATTTAATAGACTTTAACCAAAGTGTTAATCAACTTTTGTATAATTTAACACCACACTTCTAAAAGTATACCATTCAGATTTTTGAGGTTACGGAGAAGAATTTGGCGAAGCAAAAATCGGCGCCCTAGGCATTTCATTCATATTGAATAGAATTCAAGTCGGGTGAGTAAGGTGGTCAATCTATTCTAGAGATATCTTATTAAGATCAAATATTATGACACCACATGCGCTTGGTGTGGCCGAGCACTGTTATCCATTAAAATAAACTCTAGACCAACAACAATCATACAAAATCTAACTTGGACTTTCCTCCACATACATCCGAGGGATTACAGAACCTCCTTGAGAGATATGCAGCTCGTTGTAACTATTTATCGGGATTCCTCCCCAGTCGTAGAATCGTAGTCGCAGAAACTGGATATTTAGCGGACAAGGAAAGGCAAGTTAAGAAATTCCTTTTTCTCATATAATTCAAAACATGTCTAGACTTAGTGTTCAGATAATATTTAGACTCATCAGTAAACAATATTTGAGCCCAATCTTCTTGGATCTATTAAATTTGATGATGACACTAGTTTAAACGGACTTCTTTGGAAGCTGAAATGAGTGGAATATTAACTTTTGGTTTTATTGCATACAACCCACACTCCTTGAGAATTGATGCAAAAGTAGAAGAACTAATTAGAATTTCTGTTTTACCTTAAAGGTCTAAACTAAATCTCTTATAGTCGTTTCGCGGTTTCTCTGAGCCAACAATGACAGAAAACGGCTTTTTATTGCAGCTACTGCTCTTGACTGCCCTTGATATGGAAGCCTATCAATGTATCAAGTACTTAAAAAGCGGCATCAAACTCTTGATACGACACTTTGAGGGACATCCAAATCTTTTGAATGACCTCCTTTTGTATTTAACTTCCCTCGATTCTACCAATTATTTACCACTTTTAGTCTTCATTTAAATTGAGCCACAACTTTTTGGCCCCAACTAATGAATGCTGATCACTCTCCAATAGTAGTTTATTTTAAACAACACTACAGGCCAGAATTACAAAATGCGTCCATTGTGTACCACATTGTCCATCACCGAATTTCCATATTTCCAGTGTTAACCGATGTACAGAAGTGCAATTTTATGTTCAATTGCATTTAATTAGCATAAATAATTGCAGCAGTGGGCATTTGCTGCAACTCTAACTTAGTGTGCAGATTTTTTCTTATTATTCATTAATTTTGGTGACCTGTGATTTTATACTGTGTAAAATGCCTGTATTAGTGCCAAAGATATTTATGATCAAAACGTTTCCTTTTTAAATGCTATTTAAGATTTATAAATTTTATAAAGTTGGTAGTAATACTTTGTTTTGATATTTCATATACGTAGTAAGATCCGAAAATTTGGGGACTACGGCCATTCTTGACAACGTAAGTGCCTAAAGTAAAACCACTTGAAATGTATTCTCTTAATTCTTCCTTACCCAAGTTGGTTTATCTATGTCATGTGACCAAACCATATGCGTAGCTGTTATCTTCCGAAATTAGTTATCTTTGCCCTACAACGTAAGAAAGATGGCTTTTCGTGAACAGCGTTGCATCATTAACCTCTGCGAAATGTATAGGTAAAACACCAGTAGAGACTTTTAAAATACTAAGAAAGGTGTACGATGAATTTAAAGGTGGAGATTCAAGGTTTAAGAATGGCATCCATGTTTTAAAGAGGTTCGAAAATCCATCAAAGACGATAAGTGTGTTGGACAACATTTGCTGAGGCTAAACACTGATACCTTCTGCATGACAACGCCATTTGGTATGCCTCCCCACCTAGCAGAAATTACATGACAACACAGCATCACATCGATACCAACTGGTAAAACAATTTTTCGTCAAAACTCGCACTGATGTGCTTCCTCATCCCTCCTATCAGCCGGACATAGCTCAGTGTGACTTTTACCTGTTTCCATTAAAAGAAAAAAAAATTCTACAGGGACACAGTTTTTAGTCATTAGACGACGTGAAAGCAACATCGCATGAGGCCTTACGGGAATTGCGAAAAATAATTTTTAGTGGTGCTTCCAGAAGTTATACCAACGCTGGCATATGTTTATCGTCGCACAAGGTGACTACTTTGACGGTGGATATATTTCGGTGCTGTAAACTATCCAGAGTAGTGTTTTTTATAACTTGTACCCGAACTTTTGGATCATACTACGTATTTTTGAAATGTGCTCAAGATAATCAGGTTTATATGTACTTTTAAATAGCTTACGTAAAAGTTTCTCCATGTGAGATATGGCCATGTGAGATAATAATTATAATACTATAAAAATATTCTAAAAGATCATTTGAATAATTATTCTAATGTAGATTCTTTGTTAAATCTTTAATTCAGAATATTATTTTTAAAATTCAACAAAAAAATATTTTTCTTTTAAATTTTACTTGTTTTTATACTCAGACATTGTTTTTCCAAAAAAAAAAAAAAAAAAAAAAAAAAAGGTGTGGGGACAAAGAAAACTGATACTAAAGGGGTTAATAAAAAATTTCTAATTGTTGTTCTTAAAGTCAAATTTCCCCCTACAAAGGCAAATTGTTCCCGGGTGGGGGCGTATGCCATACATTGGTAATCATTACTGGCTTAAGGTTTGCGCGTTCATTTTTGGGATAGATTTTTTAAATAGATCATGCTTAAATATGTTTTTAAAATTATGAAAAAATAAATAAAGTGACACATTTTTTAAAGAATTTGCATTTGACATTACCCCCCCCCCTCCCCCCTGTTGGATGGTGTATAAATTGGAATTTCGCAATTTTTAGAAATAAAAACTTTGTGATAAATAAAATGTGATTGGATGAATTAAATCTTGGATGATCAGATGGACAGATTTTTCCATTATAATACAGATTGGATGCGAAATCTAGGTGAATGGAAAATGAAACATACTGCAGTTCACACGTGTTTTCGCTGATGTGGCAAAAATTACTCTGTAACTTTTGCCACAACTTTTTATAAACTTATTTTTTATAATTAAATAAATATCTAAATATTAAAAAATTGAATAATATAAATTAAGACATACTTGAATAATTTTTTTAAAAATAAATAAAATTTATATACAAAAAATTAAAACACTAAAAAACATTTAAAAATACAAAAGTAAACGTTTCGCCAAGCTACACGCAAAGCCTCGTCAGTACAAATAATAATTCATTGCATAACAAACATTGGAACAAATTAAGACAGTTACAGTTAGTTATTATTTTTTAGAAAAAGATAATATTCATTCGGGACAGCACGAGTCACATTCAGAGTTGGCGATCGTAAGGAAGTGTACCAATCTTCGAGGAGAACGTCATAATTACTACAACCTGATTTTATGATACTGGCCTTTGAATGAAGCTCGTGCTGTCCCGAATGAATATTATCTTTTTCTAAAAAATAATAACTATCTGTAACGGTATGTTTGTTATGCAATGAATTATTATTTGTACTGACGAGGCCTTGCGTGTAGCTTGGCGAAACGTTTACTTTTGTATTTTAAAACGTTTTTAGTGTTTTAATTTTTTACATATAAATTTTATTTATTTAAAAAAATGTATTCA
The DNA here is from genome assembly GCA_964019185.1 of Maratus speculifer. Classification (NCBI taxonomy): domain Eukaryota; kingdom Metazoa; phylum Arthropoda; class Arachnida; order Araneae; family Salticidae; genus Maratus; species Maratus speculifer. Next base: position 136,776,081 of record OZ025291.1, read on the forward strand.
AGTTTGTCTTAAGTTATATTATTCAATCTTTGAATAGTTTTTTAAATTCAGACATTGAATATATGTGTACTGCAAACTTTTTAAACTTTTTTTTCATAATTAAATAAATATCTAAATAGAAAAAAGGATTCATCATTATTTGTTTTCCACTTTTCTAGCTGCGCCTAAGAAAGAGGAAGCTCCTGCTCCTGCACCCGCTCCCGCACCTCCACTTCCAACTTCTGCACCACCGGCTCCAGCTCAATCGAATATGTCAGGAAACTTGGCATCGTCCTTTGCACCAGTTTTACCTCCAGTAGTAGATTTGAAGTCATCCTCTTCAGCTCCAGCACAGCCAGGTGTACCAACCGGAGCTGGCTCAAAGCCTGCGCCCAAAAAAGGCAGAGGTCAGCTCATGACAGAGCTAACTCCTGGAAGAATTCCAATTTGTGGTGATTGTGGAGAACCAATTAGGTAACTCAATATTATATTCATGAAAAACATGAATTCGTTGCATAAATTTTTATTTTAAAGTTTTATTTAACACTTTCGGGTACGATTTTTTTTATTTTTCAGTTTTTAGAAAATATTACTTTTGCGATAATAATATTAACACTAAGCTATCCAAATAGATTAAATAGTGTTTAACGAATGTTTCATTGTCTGGAAGATAACGATTGCTTTTGTTGGGCGTACTATTCAATTAATATTCACATCACAGTAGGTTAAAAAAGAATTTTTGGAGATAGGATTTTAGAAAATATTGTATTGCAATAAAATTTAACTTGAGTTACACCTTTCTAAAAATTTTGAGCTTTATTACACATGTCTTTTTCAGAAAAGTAACTTTTATATTAAATTTAAAGCGTGAAATATATGTTTAAAATATAAGAATCGCAAACGGCACAAAAAGAATGAAGCAAGCAATAATAATAATTATTATTACTAAATGCTTAAACATAAATGAAGTCATATAATAAATGTATAGACATTTACTAGCATTACTATATGTAAATAGTAGTACAAATATTTCTTAAAAGAATATAATATTCCATTAAAAGACATGTACTATGAATAGTACACCAGACTCGTAAAGGTTAAAAATAAAAGTAAATCAAACGTTATTAGAAGTATAAAATACATTGTTAAAAGGCACTTTGGAAATTATAAAATTATTACGATTGTTTCAGACCAAAATTATTAACTCTTTTCCATCTTCAAGCCAAAAAAGAACCACTTTCAAAGCAAACTGAATAAGTAGTGGTTTTGCGTCTGTGGTAAATGCTGTTCTTAATAAAATATTTTACCGCAATATTCTTCGTAACACAATAAATGTACACAGTGACATTACATATCAATAATCATAAATGTATAGAGAATTTCTTTAAATTTAACATGGAATTACTATGATCGATAAATTATAAAAAAGTCCTTCCGGCAGTACCGGGAGGAAGAGGTAGATTTCATATATCTTATTTATTTATTTATTTTAAAGTAAGTTATATTATCCAAACGTACGAAGCTCAAATTAGTGAAACTCGATTATATGAGATTGAATACTAGTTTTTGTCAATACTGAATATTAATGGTAATTTTTAGAATTTAGTCATCTTTTATTCAAGCTGGTTTTATTTTAAGCGATTTTTACGATATCATGAAGCGTATGCTATTTTAAAACAACATTATGGATAATAGTCCTTCCGGCAATGCCGGGAGGAAGAGGTAGCTATCATATACTTATTAATTTATTTTAAATTAAGTTATATATATATGAAATATACGAAACTCAAAACAGTGGAACACGATTATGTAAGATTTAATACTAGTTTTTGTTAATGCTGAATATTAAGAGGAATTTTTAGAAATTAGTCATCTTTTATTCAACCTGGTTTTATTTTAAGCGATTTATAGGGTCGCCAAATTCCACGATATCCATTTTAAAGCAGCATGATGGATTAAAAAAAAAAAAAAAAAATCAATGAGCTTGATCGAAATCTTAATTCATGTGAACATGCACACTCACATCGCAATCGATTAATATATACGAGTGCTGTCGCGGGCAAATTGACTTAAAAAGAAAAAAAATTCACCCACATTAGAAACTCAAACTGCTATATCCCAGGCGTTTTTCAAGGTACAGACAAAGCAAAAAATACTCCTGAATTCATTATTAAGATAAATAGTTTAGAAAGAACCTTTTTTCAATTTCTAATTTTTTGTTTATACATCATTATACATTTAAAAGATTTTTGACAAATTTAAATGGCCGCCATTTTGAAACAAGATGGCTTATAAAGTTGGCCGTGAACTCGGTCAAGACATTGGTATGTACCATGGACACACGGAGTTACATCGAAATCAGTTTATTAATATGCGTATTAACGCGTGACAATTTTCAGATCGTTTTAAAATCTCAATCTCACTGGAAATTGAAAGTGCTCAGCCATTTTTCAAGATACAAATGAAACAAAAAAATGCTCTGGAATCTTTGTATCAAGGTCACAAAAGAAAAATCTTTTTCAATTTCTTACTTTTTTGCACCTAATTTTAAAATTTAAATAAAAAAATAATATTCCGACGTTTTGAAACAAGACGGGGTTGGAACTGGCCAACGCACTCGGTCCAGGCATCGGTATGCCCTATGTATGAACCAAGTTTCATCCAAATCGGTGTATAAATACCGTGATATCACGTGACGAAAACCAGTTCATTTCAAAATGTGAGCAACACTAGAAATTAAAAGTACTATAACTCAGACTTATTTAAGATACAGACGAATGCTTTGGAATCTTCGTATCAAGGTCAAATGCATAAAAGAAATATTTTTTTCAATTCCTCGCTTTTTTTTGTACCTAATTTCAAATTTTAATTTAAAAAAAAATGGCCGCCATTTTGAAACAAGATGGCGGATGGAACTGTTAACAACTCGATCCAGGCTTTATTAAGTACTATGTACACACCAAGTTACATCCAAATCGATTTATAAATACGTGTTTTATCACGTGACAAAAATCAGATCGTTTCAAAATGTCAGCTATAAGAAAAATTCAAAGTGCTATAACTCAATCATTTTTTAAGATATAGACAAAGTAAAAAGTGCTTTAGAATTGGTGTTTTAGGATCTAACACATGAAATAAAAATATTTTCCAACTTTTAATTTTTTCGCATTTATTTTTAAATTTTAAATTTAAAAAAAAATTTAAATGGCCGCCATTTTGTTTCAAAATAGCGGATGATGCTGGCCAACTAACTCGGTCGAGATATTTGTATGTACTATGAACATACCAAGTTTCATTCAAATCGGTTTATAAATACGTTAGTTATAGCATGACAAAAATTTGATCGTTTCATCGTTCGACAGCCATCCCTAATAGCATGCATGGTCACAGTGACGTCACAGTAACGTCACTGTGAGTCACTTTGGTCACATCACATCTGTGACCAAAATGCCACCACTCAGTGACGTCACATTGTGACTGAGATGTGACTGAGATGTGACTTTGTTAAAAATCTTTAGAAATTCATAAATACCCTTCAAAACATGTTACTTACTTTAAAAAACATGTTTCTGGCAATTTAAGTATTGTCGCTTTTGTCACAGTTTCGTCACAATATTAATGTCATAGTCACAAATGACACATTTTTCACAAATTTGTCACATTGTGACCACTTTGTGAAACGTCACAAAAGAGCTCTAAAACGGCCATAACGACTTCACATTTTAGTCACTGCAACTTCACATCGACATCCCGTGACGTCACAATGACAATCGATGGTCACAAAGTCACAATGTGACTTCACAACGACGTTGCAGTGACGTCACTATGCTTTACGGGATAAGACAATTTCAAAGTGCTATAACTCAATCATTTTTTAAGATATAGACAAAGTAAAAAGTGTTCTAGAATTGGTGTTTTAGGATCTAACACATAAAATAAAAATATTTTCCAACTTTTAATTTTTTCGCATTTAATTTTAAATTTTAATTTTTTTTAAATTTTTTAAATGGCCTCCATTTTGAAACAAGATTGCGGATGATGCTGGCCAACGAACTCAGTGGAGATATTTGTATGTACTATGTACATATCAAGTTTCATTCAAATAGGTTCATATATTCTTTAGTTATAGCATGACAAAAATCAGATCGTTTCAAAATGTCAGCCATAAGAAAATTTCAAAATGCTATAACTCAATCATTTTTTAAGATATAGACAAAGTAAAAAGTGTTCTAGAATCCGTGTTTTAGGATCTAACACATAAAAAAAATATTTTTCAACTTTTAATTTTTTCGCATTTAATTTTAAATTTTAAGTTTTTTAAAATTTTTTAAATGGCCTCCATTTTGAAACAAGACGGCGGTTGATGCTGGCCAACGAACTCGGTCGAGATATTTGTATGTACTATGTACATACCAAGTTTCATTTAAATCGGTTCATAAATACGTTAGTTATCGCATGACGAAAATCAGATATATATATATATATATATTTGGTTATATATATATATATATATATATATATATATATATATATACATATATATCAACATTTGAACGGAGGGGGGTTTTGGGGTCTGGGGGTCATGATCGATGAAAATATACTAAAAATATCTGGAAATTCTTTCCTCCGGACGGCTGCAATAGGTAGCTTTTTACTTTTTGTAATGAAAGCTACCTAATACAAACCAATGAGCTTGGTCGAAATCTTAATTCGTGTGCACATGCAAACTCACATCGAAATCGATTAATATATACGAGTGCTGTAGCGGAAAAATTGATTTTAAAAAAATGTCACGCACATAAAAAATTTAAACTGCTATATCTCTGCCGTTTTTTAAGGTAAAGATAAAACAAAAAATACTCCGGATTTAGAAAGAACTTTTTTCAATTTCTAATTTTTTGTTCGTACATTAAAAGATTTTTGGCACACTTAAATGGCCACCATTTTGAAACAAAATGGGGCATGAAGTTGGGCAGTGAACTCGGTCAAGACATTGGTATGTACTATGTACAAACGGAGTTATATCGAAATATGTTTATAAATATGCTTATTATCGCGTGACAAATTTCAGATCGTTTCAAAATGTCAACCACACTGGAAAATGAGAGTGATATAACTCAGCCATTTTAAAAGATATAGATGAAGTAAAACACACTCTGGAATCTTTGTATCAAGATCAAACACACAAAAGAAAAATCTTTTTCAATTACTTTTTTATACCTAATTTCAGAATTTAAAATTTAAAAAAAAATTTAATATTCCGCCATTTTGAAACAAGATGGTGGATGGAACTGGCCAACGAACTTGGTCCAAGCTTCGATATGTACAATGTGCTGTACAGACAAAGTTTTATCCAAATCGGTTTATAAATACGCGTGTAATTACGTGACGAAAATCAGATTATTTCAAAATGTGAGCAACATTAGAAATTCAAAGTGCTATAACTCAGCCATTTTTTAAGATACAGACAAAACAAAAAATTCTCTGGAACCTTTGTAACAAAGTAAAATGCATAAAAGAAAAATCTTTTTAAATTTCTCACTTTATTGTACCTAATTTTAAATTTTAATTTAAAAAAAATGTAAATGGTCGCCATTTTGAAACAAGAGGGCGGATAGAACTGGCTAACGAACTCGGTCCAGGCCTCAGTATACACTATGTACACACCAAGTTTCATCTAAATCGGTTTATAAATACGCGTGTAATCACGTGACAAAAATCAGATTATTTCAAAATGTGAGCAGAACTAGGAATTCAAAGTGCTATAACTCAGCCATTTTTTAAGATATAGATGAAACAAAAAGTGTTCTGAAATCTTTCTTTTAATTTCTAATACATAAAATAAAAATATTGTCTAACTTTTAAATTTTTCGCGTTTAATTTTAAATTTTAATTTTTGTAAAAAATTTTAAATGGCCGCCATTTAGAAACAACATGGCGGTTGATGCTGGCAACGATCTCGGTCAAGACATTCGTATGTACTATGTACATACCAAGTTTCATTCAAATCGGTTAATAAATACGATAGTTACAGCATGACAAAAATCAGATATATACATATATATATGGATATATATATTATATATATATATTATATATATATATATATATATATATATATATATATATATATATATATGTCAACATTTGAACGGAGGTTGGTTTTGGGGTCTGGGGGTCATGATCGGTGAAAATATACCAAAATTTTCCGGAAGTGTTTCCCTCCGGACGGCTGCAATAGGTAGCTTTTTACTCTTTGTAATGAAAGCTACCTAAAAGAAAAAGAAATCCACACCGAAAATGCTTGTTTTATTAGATATTTAAATCCAAAATTAAACCAACATATGTATTCTATAAATAATCCCAAAAACATTGTTTTTATTTCTAAGTAACATAAATTGACACACAAATATAATGTCCATTGCTACAAATCTAGTAGCAACGACCTTTTTGTGTGTTCAAACTCAAAATTCGATCATTATAGTACTTAATAATAAGCACTTTACATATGAAAATAGCTTCAGCTGTGGGGACTAAATCTCAACAACATCAGTCAATGCCCCTATCTAATTAAATATGAAGTTTCATGGAATTCCGTCGAACTGTCTTTGAATCAGAGTATCTTCAAAAGAATTGTGCCAGACGCCACATACAAGCAGACATTTATCATGCAACAAATGCAATTGTAATATTTATGGTGCATTTAACATTCTATTTAATTTAATATTTCAACTCTGAAATTAAAAGATCGAATGGTATTCTTTTAACTATAAATTAAATTTTTCTCAAGAAATTGAATTATTATTTGTTATCTAAGCAAATATATAACATTGTCATATATATGTCATTTTTGATACAACAGCAGTACTTAAATCTAAACTATTTAAATGTGACAACAATTATTATACCAGTTTATCTTACTTTTATTGATTTAATTCTTATTTTACTGTTATATACTTATCACACTATAAAAGTAAAATATTAAATCGTTTCACATTCAAATTTAACTTAAATTTGAATGTGATTTAAAACATAAGATCAATTAATAAACAAAATGCAATTGATGAATAACCAATATAAAAAAATTTTCCAAAGCAATAATCATTATTCAGTGTTTTCCACGAAAAAAAAAAAAAAAAAAAAAAAAATGAGTCCGATAATTAGCGATTCTCTGTACACTGTAAGATTTTTTTCTGAATTTAGCAATTGCTTTAAAGTGATAACATCTTTTATTTTATGCAATTCATATGACTTATCCTTCAACTATTATTCCCAAATTCAAATTTTGGAATTATTATTTTTTTATTATTATCGCGTTAAGTTTCACTTCTCTATCGATATTAATATGAATAATACTTTTTTGCTAAAAATTTATACCCTCATCTTCATCAAATACGCTACTAACATTAATATTATAAAACTTTTTAAATTAACAATTTATCAGGTATGCATCAATGACTGAGCTTCCCTCATCACAAAAAAAGTCTTTCTCTCATACATTAAAGTTTCTCATTTGAATAGAAAATTTAAACATTATTTGAATTTAACATATGAAAATACCGCATTCGTTTAATGTGGTGTCTAGTTTTTATTTACAACAGCAATTAATAGCATTAAGAGTGATTGATATTACTTAGATTTAAAAGTTATCTTTGTAGATTTTCTGAAGGTCTCTTAGCATTTCAGGGATTCAATTTGTTATTAATGGATTTATTTAAGTATCAAATACTGAAAACCGACGAAAAACTTTCAACGTCTCGAATTTAAAATGTGTCATTATATAATGTTTTCTTTTACGGTAGAGTAAATAGAATTTCTCTTTTATGACGTTACCGTGATTATTTGGTTTCAAAGATAAAAGAAATTTTTAATTGAATTTGGGAATATTCTCCGCATTTAGGAAATGTTGAGCAATGGAAACTTCTTTAAGAAGAAACATTTTAATGCAGTAACGTATTTTGTGTTTCGTTCTTGAAATAAGGATGATTAATTATGTCATATTTGTATAGGATTTTTGCATTAAGATTTCAGGAATAAGAATTTTGTCGCGTACATAAGTCATCACATTTAGGCACATTAACCTTAAACATATATAAAATGATAAGAAATTAAAAGCTTATTAAAATGAAAAATTTAAATAAAAAATCAAAGATTAAAATTAAAAGCCCCAGTTTCTATTTTATTAACTTTAAATATAATAATGAACACCATTTTGGCCCTGGTAGATTTGTTTTGTTTTCCGGTTCAACATTTATTACAATAATCCTAAAAATTCCATCCGTATTTAGAAAAATGAATGCACAGAATATACGCTGACAAAGTTGTTGTTTTTATGATGGCTGATTATCTACACAGGAGATAAACCCGAGGGGAGGAGGGAAGGGTGGTACCCTCCGTGAGGATCTTTCTAAAAGAACTTAATCCATATTTATGCATGTATAACCCAAGTTTGAAGAAAACCGCAGAAAACTTTGAACGATTAGGCCGACGGGCGCGATTGGATTCAAACCCAGCACCTCCCGTCTATCAGTTTAGAGAGCAGAACTTTTTGGCCACTGGAGGCCAAAAAGCCACCACTATGCAATTAAAGATTTAAATATTTGTACATAAGATTTCCAACTACAGGAGTATTGCATAGCTAGAATGAACAGGGATGCCAATAGGCTAATTTAAAATTCAGATTTCTCAATTAGTACCACATTTTTTGAAATGGTAAAAAATCGACTTATGCAATGACAATTAATTAAAACCAAAACAAAAGGAATTTTAGCATTTATAAAAAGTGGTGCCAATCGAAAAATCTCAATAAAAAAAAGCAGCCTACTAGGAACACTCACAACGATCATATGTATAATTATTTGAACCTTATTTACAAAAATCCTGCATGCAAAATATTAAGTAGTCTGAAAATAACTTGCTGAAAATTTCTTAAAGATATTTTATTGGTAGTATTGAAACAGCTTAAAATATAGCACGTAAAAGAGATGAAAAGGAACTTTCTTGAATTATAAAGGGAAAAAAATAGAAGATTTTAACGTTTGGAAACCTCTTCAAAGCTTCCCGACCATTAGCTAAATATCAAACATAATATTAAAAAGAGTATTTCTCATTCAACAAGATTAAATGCATAAAAAGTAAAATTTTAAAAGTTGTTCTTTGATTATGAACCTTTGAATCATTATTCTCAGACAATTATTATATATTTTTTATGATTATCAGATATTTCCTTTCTTCACAATGAATTTTTCTTATTGAAAATATATTTTCAATTTTTAATACTTCCAACAAATGTTGATATCATCTGCAACAAATTTTAGTTGCAATTTATCATTATTTTAAGGGAGATAAAGACTGGGAGCAATCCTACGGGAAAAAAGCGAGTTTTAAGACCATTTCCTCGAAAATTATCCGACCAAATTTGGAATCCATACTCACAGGATTTTTTTTCAAGACTTCTGAGAGATATTTATTTTTCTGCGACTATTTTTTTATTTTTATTTTAGAAGAATTGAAAATGTATAAAAAGATCTAAATTTTCTTTAGATCTGCGGGGCTTGGAAACATCCTGTATAAATAAAAACCCATCATTCTAGCACGTGAACGTAAACTGTGGTCCTTTAAATAGATGGAATTTACGAGGGTTTGTTTGTTCTGGTTTTGTAAATTGTAAACCGCGTAATGTTGCGTTGCCAAATGTTACATCACAATGACGTCCCTATACACAGTTATTGAAGTTTTAAACTATCGGTTAATTACTAGGCACTCTGTATATATTTATTTGTTTCCATTTTCAAACTTACATTTCAAGTTCTTTTCAATATCTCTTCATTTATATTTCACATTTACTTCTATTTTGTTAATATAATATTTAAATGTTTGGTACATACTTATTTGTTATTTAATCGGGATTGTCGGAAATTTTCTGGCATACATTTTTAATAGTGGTATAAGAACTAAAACCGCAACTTTTTGACGAAAAAATGTGCGCTTAAATAGAACATGTGTTTCGATTTTACAGTTCTCTATCTACATTAATCTATAATAATGCCTGAATGTATAATTCTAGTTTGCCACTTCAATTTTCCAACCATACGTAACGTTACGTAGTAGGTTACTGATACGGAATAATTTATGTATTTGTGAAGAATATGTATCCAATATGTCACGTTTAATATCAGCAATTGTTGTCAAGTTCGGTTGTTAACGATTCTGTAACGTTAGGCGACATACCCGTACGAATTCTTAATGATATGTATCTATTGTTCACACATTTTTAAATATTTCTGCTGGTTTTATTTTTGGAAAATTTAAAATATGAAGTGTATATGTATACAAACATTCATTTCCAATATTTTTGAAAGAATATTTTATTTTTTATTTTGTTCAATTCACGATTTTATCCAATAAAAATAATGTTTATTCATATATAAAATAGTTTGTCCTGATTGTCTGATAATCAACGCACAGCCTAAACTATCGAACCTAGAAGCATGAAAATTTATACATTTATAAAATAGTTTGTCCTGACTGTCTGATAACCAACGCACAGCCCAAACTAACGAAGCATGAAAATTGGGAACAAAATACTTCTTATGACGTAAGCGTGCACAAAGACGGGATATTTGAAAATTCCGGAATTAAGGGGGAAAAACAGGAGGTTGAAAATTCTAGAACATCTTGCTATAACTTAGCAACCGTTTAAGGTAAAAGCGGAAATTCCAGGAAATAAATCTATATGAAAAAAAAAAAATAATTAAACTCATATTTCAGCGATTTTAAAAATTCCCTCCCCTAAGGGGGGGGGTAAAAGGGGGTCGAAAAATTCAGAACACTTCGCACATGTCAGCAGTCGTTTTGAGTAGGAGTATGAAACGGCAAAAAATAAATCTATTAAAAAATAATTAAACATGTATTTCTGCTATTTTAAAATTCCCGCCTTTCAAAGGGTTAAAGTGGGGGTGGAAAAATTCAAAACCTTTTTTGGACCCGTCATGTGACATATCATTGGAAAGCTCTCAGACTACTCTTTCAAATTTTGAAGTTTTCTTTCGTTCCCTCTATTCGCTCCCCGGAAGTGCAGTTTTCGATTTTTTTTGAAACCTCAATATTTTATCATTTTAGATCAGATTTTTTATGGCTCTCCGATAAATATCATTTATAATATATGAAATGATTGATATGAATGGTATAATGATTTTAAAGAGAGGGGAAAGGTCTCTTCCGGTGGGCGTGAAAGTTGGAACTCTGCGGGACGGGGCAATTTCTAAATTTGGAGCACACCCCTCATGTGATATGTCAATGGAAAGCTCTGTGACACTATATCATATAATATACCCTCCACGCCTCTCCCCCCACAATTTGCCCCCTGCAGGGGGCACTTTTCTAAATTTAGCCCCAATAAACCTCATGTGATATATCGTTGGAAAGCCTTATGACTACTTACTCATAGTACGCCCTTCCGGTGTCCTTCCCTCCAGCTTTACCATCTTAGGGGGTAGGGTTATCGTATTACTTCAGGGGGTCTTCCAATGTATAATGGTTCTATAATGGGAAAAATATAGAACTGAGCTCAATGAATTACGAAAATCAATAAAAAATTTTTATCGCTTTTACCATCCATTTAGTTTTTGTTTTTGCCACCAAAAAATGCATCTAATTCTTATTTCTTTGGCCATTATGCTGCTAATTGTCGAAAAATTATTATTTTTAATACTTAAACTCCGTCATCTTTTTTATATATACTCGTGCCTTTTCAACTTTTTTGAACCAGGGGATACCGTCACATTACTTTTGCATTATTGTGGCTCCCTTTTAGCTTTTCAACTAAGTATTTTTCTAAAAATTCCATGTTTTAGTTGCCATGTATGTACTAAAACCTTTATAAACATGTAAAAACAATTATTTTAATGAACGATTCTAGAACATCTTGATTATGGATTCTCGGAAGAAATCGATAACAGTATCGATTGTGTATTCTACGATGACGGGTTTTTTTTTCGATTGGTTAATTTTTTAGAATCGTTCACATCCTTCCATTTTTTTAGAAGGCATATAGTCTCGCAAAAACTTTGGAGACAGATTTTTTTTTTTTTTTTTTTTTTTTTTTATGGAAAATGATCGACGGGATAATAGAAAAATACCAACATATCTAAAATTAATTTATGAATCTGTATTTATACGCTTTTCATAAGAATTATTTTTTTAAATTTTTGAATAAGCGAATTCTTTTTAATTGAATAATGAGAAAGATTAATAATTTTGATAGTATCTGAACCTTTTGAGTATCACTATTTCAGAATACAAAGATTAGCTTTATTTAATGAGACACATTTGCAATTGAATAAAAAGATTGTTATTCGGAAATAATGATATTAAAAAATCGGAAGCTGCTACGCATTTTGAAACTGATAGCTAACCATGTTTGCTTAGTTAACAAGTCGAAAACTGTACATCAAACGCAGCAAATAACCCTCATAGCATACATAGTCACAGTGACGTCACATTGACGTCACTGTGAGTCACTTTGGTCACATTACATCTGTGACCAAAATGTCACCACTCAGTGACGTCACATTGTGGCTGAGATGTGACTTTCTTAAAAATCTTTAGAAAATTGCAAATATTCTTCAAAACATGTTATTTACTTTGAAAAACATGTTTCTGGCAATTTAAATATCGTCGCTTTTGTCACAGTTTCGTCACAATGTTAATGTCAAGGTAGTCACAAATGACACATTTTTCACAAATTTGTCCCACCGTGAGTTCAAAAAGTGGTCACAATGTGACGTCACAAACGAGCTCTAAAACGGCCATAACGACTTCACATTTTAGTCACTGTGACTTCACATCGACATCACGTGATGTCACATCGACAGTCGATGGGCACAAAGTCACAATGTGACTTTACAACGACGTCGCAGTTACGTCACCATGCCTTACGAGAAGATATGCGTTGGTACTATAAGAAAGAATTAAAAATATTCAGATCTTACTGTAATAGTATATAGTGCTCCGAATAGAGTAGATAATCGGAAATCTTTTGAGTATCCCTATAAATACTACCAGCTTTCTATTATACAGGAAGTAACTTGTAGTAAATCTCAACAGCGTATATCAACTTCATAAAATGTGAAATAGTTTAATATAGTTAAAATACACCCCAAACAATGTTTTCCCCTATGTAACAGAATACTGTTGTGTGGTTCTGTAAATTAATAAAAAATATTCTTTGCACCACAGATTGCACAGAATGTATATTTTAGTATATATTTCATAGATGCATATCAATTTTATTATGATCTAAAGAGTGTAACATCATTAAAATGCATTTGAAATTATTTGTTCCCATCGACCGTAATGTAACGGAATACTTTTGATTGTCCCTGTAATTAAACTATACATTCGATTTTCATAAAATTTGAAATGACTTAACAAAACTAAGCAACAATTATATATTTTAAATTTCAAACGGTTCGGTTGAGTAGCGTTTGCTCTGTCTTGTGACCGACGAACGGACGGACTGAACAACGACTATAGATGCTACGCATTTACGTAATAACAAACATGTCTAAAAACAAGATAGATATGTTCTTCGAGATATCGCATTAACGCGATCATTTGTTTAGCGAGCTATCATTCAATTCATTTACAGGGTGGTCATAAAAAGACTTTGCTGGTGTATGAAGCTATAGCGTCTGGTCCGTTCAACCGATCGAGGTGAGATTTCAGATATAGTTATTAATTAGGTATGAGCTCGGGATTCTGTAAACAGCAACAAAGTGGTGATCACAGTTACAGTTACAGGTACAGAAACTCGAAATTTTCCAATGGCAACGTTCAATTTTTTTTCCGTCGAAAAATGATCAGCGCATGTGAAAACCCTAAAGAGCGTTGGAACCGTACATGTATCGCAAGAAACGGACTCGTTATGCACGCACAAAAAACAGCTCTTCAAACGTCCCCCCCCCCAAAAAAAAAAATTACGATCGGAGCACACAGAAGAAATTTGCATAGACACAGATTCATAACACAAATCACTAATTACAACACTCCAAGCCATTTCGCTGCAGTAATTCTGGTATGACGTAATTTTACAGCATTGCCGTATAGCGGACACTGTTACAGCACAAGTTACAAATCCCGTTGGTATCACTTCAAAAAAAGAAATACGGCCCGGAAATAATTGTGCATGTAATGCCGCACCATGCAGTAACTTTCATGTCGTGTAAAGGTACGGGCGCCACAGCGTGGGAATTCATGTCTGCGCACTGCACACAATTTTTCGTGTTGTCATTGCCAGTTAAGGTGAAATGTTCCCCGTCTGTCCATAATAAGTGAAGAGGCCTGTCCTTATCTCCATCATATTTGATAAGAAATTGATTAGCAAAGTCTATACATTGTTGATGTTCCCCTACTTTCATCTAGACGCGAGCTTCCGGCCTACATGGCCAAAGCATTTGGCAATGGTTTAGACGGTAAACACGCGAGGTTTTTGCAGCATTCAGCCCATTCTGATAATAGAGTTTTATCAAATGACTATGGACTTTCGCTGGAAGAGTCATTTCGTCGGCATGTGCAAGCTCCCGACTGAAGAACTAACATTCCCATCACACTTTTTATCCGTTTTCTACGCTGACTATGTGGCAAACGGCGCTCTATAATTGGTGTTTTGCTTCTGTCATATGCAAATTTTCTTCATGCGCCGTAATCGTGTTTTTTTTTTTTTTTTTTTTTTTTTTTTTTTTTTTTTATGGACGTTCGCAGAGCTGTTTTTTGAGCGAGCATAATGCGTCCATTTATTGCGATACTCGCACCGTTCCAATGCTCTTTAAGATTTTAGCATGCTCTGAGTATTTTGCGAGGGAAAAAAATGAGCATTGCCATTTAAAAATTTTGAGTTTCTGTCGCTATAACCGTAACCGCGAGCGCCAATATATTGCCGTTGACAGAATATCGAGCTCATACCTGTGATTAACTATATCTAAAATCTCATCTCGATCGGTTGAATGAGCCGGCAGCTAGAGTTCGATATATCGCCAAAGTTTTTTTATGACCACCCTGTATGTACGGTTGCAATAAAATCATGTATAAATGATTGGTTGATTTGGTTGATTTTTGTCGTCCGATTATCTACGCTAATGGGATATAGGACCAGGGGGAGTGCCCTGCGTGGGGGTCTTTCTAAGGGAACCTAACCCGTATTTACGCAAGGTTCGAAGAAAACCACGGAAAACTCCGAACGGTTAGGCCGACAGCCGCGATTGGGTTCGAACCCAGCACCTGCCGTCTACCAGTTGAGAGGTCCGAACCTCTCGTCCACTGGTGGGGCCCATGTATAAATGCTTTTAATGTTTTAGGCAAACGTTTTTATAATACCAACAAAAAACAAAAAATTAAAACTATTACATTTTTGTAAAAAAAATTTAAACGTAAAGTTATGAAAATGTCTCTTATGCTTTAAATGCATACGAAAGGCGATTTTGACTTATATTTCTTGAATTCTTTTAGATTTTGAAGAAAATGTAATTTCCAGAAAATATATTTCTTTTGCATATTCCAATTGCTTGGAGTTTCACATTCTTTTTTTCGATACTTTTTTGCAATCGCCTTGTTTTTGACGTCCGATATAACACTGTGCACTCTTATTTTGATTGAATGATACATTTATACTCTTCCGTTTCCTAGATGAATACTAGCTGTATTACTCAGTGTGACATGTTATTATTGAAACAGATAGATGTTTTTTTTTTTTTCATTTTGAGACTTACTTTGGCTATCATACTCACTTTCATTTCTTTTCTATGAGAGTCAAGAAATCAATTTTACTTACCCATCATGCGTAGCATAGGGAAAGTCTCGAAATCGTTTTGAAAATCGAAAGCATTTTTTTGACGGATTTACACGTTTCAAACACCAGAGATTCCAAAAAACATATTTTTAGAAAAAAAGATTGCCGTCCGTCTGTCTCTGTGTGCGTGTCTGTCTATCTGTAAAAGCTCTAACTCCCGAACAAATTGAAATAAAAAATTGAAATTTGGTGTGTATTTAGTATGTAATAATGGGAAAAAGCCTACTGAATATCATTAATCTCGATTCTCCAGAACTATTTGTTTCGGACTCCTGAAATATTCGTCCTGATGAAAGGTATATAAAAATTTACGGATTTTTTTTTTTTTTTTTTTTTTTTTTTTTTTTTTAAGAAATGGACGTAAAAACAATAAAATAATACAAATTTTGCTTAAAGAACGAAGTCGATCAGAATATCCGTTTCCGAGATATTTGATATCCTATTTTCTACACTCTTTGATTTTTCATGACCTTGTATTTCATTCAAATTTCAAATCAAAGATATATTTTAATTGGAAATGAAATACTTAATCCAACGCAGTAATCTTTTAGTTAATATTATTATTATTTCTGGAGTTGCAAGGATGTTTCTTTTACGCAATTAGGTACTACTTGAATAGTTTGGTGTTTTATATAATTGGCTCATCAGCGACTCATTAATAGAGCATGCTATGCATATAAAAAATATTTAAATATACGTTTAAGTTTTGTTTTGGAATAGCAACTCATTTTTTAAATAATTTACACACGTTTTCTTTTTTTATTTTATATTATGCATACTTATGATGGGTAAGTATTACAGTAGCCCGCAACGACTAGTATTTTAAAGCTTTCAAATAATTTGACTTTTTTCTATGCGTTATATCATATAAAATTCACCCACAGTGACAAAACATTATTTAGCCATTGTTGTTTTTATTGACAATAGCATTTCGTCTGTATTGTTTTTATCATAGATAATATTGCTATTATTGGCATGAAATATTCCTCCAACTGCGGTGTTAATATTTCGCGGAAATAGCACCAACATTGGCAATAAATATTTTGCCTATTCATTGATATTTCTAATTAAAAACCAATATTTTTGAAATATAAACTATTTTTACAAATTTTGATTTGAAATTATTTCCAATGTAAAATTAATATTTTTATTCTGACCATCCAATCTAGGTATAAGGATAAAAACCAACGATTAGAAATGCACAAATAATGCATGGATAGGTAGCAAACAGCCGTTTTGAATCTACTAGCGAGATTCATCATCAATGCAAAAACTCAACGTGATTTAAAAAACAAAGCTGAGCAAAGCGACAGAGAAGCGTTTGCTTTTATAAGAGAATCTCGAAGAGTGCTCTATAGTAGATTCAAAATGGCTGTTTAATACCATTTCATGCATTATTAGTGCATTTCTTATCGCTGATTTTTTTTCCTCATACATTTTTGCACAAAGGCTTTAGTAGCTATTACAATACATTCAGTCTAGATCTAATACATCTGGTCTCCAGTTATTATTATACTTAATAAAAAGAAATTTAAAATTGTGTGCCATATGTGTTCTTATATTTACTCTCTACCATAAAATTTTTAAATCGAAATCGAACGAGTACTATACGATTTAATGGGGTTTTTAGCTGAAAAATACAATTTTTTCAAGAGTTTAAAAATTTAGAGACTTCTAACTGTTGTGAAGTTTTTGCACAGTTTTATTAAACACATGAATCAAAATATGTTTAAACATTTATATAAAATTAAATTACATATAATAAATGAGTATGAAATGTTGGAGTAAAATTAATGTGAGTGCATCGCAGTCGTGTCTTTACTGTACCTAGTTTTTCTTTCTATAAAGAAATTACTGATATTTGACCTGATAAATTCCCTGAAGCATCGGGCCCCTGTTCAAAGTGCTTATATGCTCTATTAGATGTAATATATCTTTAGTAAATGCAATTTCAATAATTACATTTTTAAGTTTCTTTACCCGATTGAGACTGTTTGTTCCATGACTTATAAGTTGTAAAGTATAAGCAGAAGACAGAAATATTTGATTTCTTGATCGAGGCATAAAGCAATTGGTCGTTGATTTTAGTATTTGTAAAATAGAAAATAATTGTTCTATAATAAATATCCAGAAAATGATTAAGTTCAAGGATAATTGCAAGGTATAAGATCAGCTATCGAAATAATTCTACACACATGCTCTCGTGCCATATTTCGAGAGATTGGTTGATCAAAATCCTTGTATCTGATGATGATGCCTGAGCATAACTCTGCTCTTTATTCAAAATTTCAGTTCTTTTTCTATGACAGGTGCTTTACCGTTTGCTGCTAATTTTGAAATTTAATCAAAATAAATTTCTTACTTTTTCTTCGAGAGATTAATGTTATGTTCACTTGAAAATGTATTCCAATCATGTACAAAAAACTTGAAACTCTTCATTCTCTCTCATTTTATATCACTGAGGAAAAAAACCCTTAATCTCTCCGTAATTTATAGTTGTGTACAGCATTTAAGTGGAGAAAAAAATTTACTTTGTAATAAAATCCTATACTACTTAATACAGCAAATACGGCTCTTCCCGATCAAGGTCTGGAACATATGAGAGAAAAATATCAAATAAAGATTATAATAAAGAAAATAAAGAAATAAAGAAAAACTTATAAAAATACATTTGCGATTATAAAATATCATATGAAAGAAGAATTAATAATATAATCATGACATAATTTTACATTATAACACCATACAAAACAGGGCTTTGTTGATATCAAAAATAAAGTTAATAAATCATGATAATTTTAAATTATTATTTAATTCACTCATTTTATTCAATCATGAATTTATTCGTTTAAATAAGTATATCTTCTTCAATAAAAAATTGATGGAAAAATGTTAATTTTTGGAAACATTTTATTTGGTAGCATTTTTATGTTCGTTAATTTTGATTTGTAGAGGACCGTTCATCATAGCATTAAATAGAACATGGTGTCCTGACCATTTCCACTGCAACAATTTGCACTGCAAAACGCCTTTAATAGATATTGGATTCGTCGAAGAGCAAGGACAGCTATACTGCGAACATTGTTATGAACAATTTTTGGCACCAATCTGCAACAAATGTAATGTCCGCATTAAAGGGGTACGTATTTAAGTTTTTATTTCTTGTAACCTGCAAAACTTCAGCATGAAAATTCTTAAAGATACATTCTTGATTAAGAGGATGTGATATATATCTTTTGAATTATCACTAATTTCTGACGCTGCCTTTAAAATGTGGGATAAACCAGTATTCATAAATAATCAGTGCTCTTTATGATATATAACATTGATGTACATTTCCTTTCATTTATGCTCTTTACTTATGCCAAAATATTTAAAAATTCAGTCTACTTTGTGTGACAGTTGTAAAACTTTTAATCTTAATTTATTTCTTTCATATCTTTAATTTAATTATTATATTTTATGTATGTGTGTGTTCAAAATTGGAAAGAGAATTTACAGAATTTTTCTGTAGATCAGAAGAATGGCCCTAAAAAGAAATACACAGGAAGAATCCACTGTTTATATGAACAGCTAATTATTTGATCAATTTTTTTTAACTGAATTTTTGAAAACAAAATGGAAATCATAACCAAGTTTCTATCTTATATTTATATCCGTCATTAATCAATGATCTTCTAGCTTGTAAATTTGCAACATTTAAAAAGCGATTAAATCGGCTGAAAAAAGTTTCCAGTAACCAGACGAAACCTTCGGTAATTTTTTTACTCTTTTCATTTATCTAGCTTTTATTTTGTGGAATTTAGCCAGAGTGATAAGTGTGTAAACACAACAACAACAAATGTTTGTTCTATAGACTGATATTCTAGATAAAATTTTCTATTTTGAAAAAAGTTGAAGATAAAAGGAATATTAAATAGGGAAAGCGCGTGCACTCCTGTTATAGGTTGGCACATCTGACATGTGGCAGGGCGAAGAAACATATTGTCTTCCTTCAGAGCACACCTAGATTTTGAAGAAAAAAAAAGTAAAATTATCTGTAGCTATATATATACAGGGTGAGTCATAAATATAGAAACAATAGGCTATCTCCTTAAATATTGCCTCTAGACCCATATTTCCAATTACAAAAATTCATAAAAAAAAGGTGAAATTTCTGATAAGATATATTGCAACTCCATGGGGGGGGGGTCAATTTGAAAAAATACGAAAATTAAATTTTTATACGGCCCCCGTAGAGGAAAATTCCCAATTAGAAAATTATTCCTTATCCATTCCTAAATTGAACAACAACAAAAAAAAATTTCATCTCCGTATTTGAAAATCTGACAGAGATATTAAAATCCAAAATTCTTCGAAATTCGTGACTTACACCACTTTAACAAGCCTGTAAACGATGAATTGTTGACTGATTTTCAAAGGAAATGAGGGATCGTCCACAAATTGTCTTTATTAAATGTCGATTCAAGACCGTGCCTCTTATTTGGACATAATAAAGCAGCGTATTGATTTAATTCAAAATTTGTTTTCAAAATATGTTGATCGTTAGCTCTAGAAGTCTGCATGGATCGCTGCCCGGCATGGAAAAATGTTAAAATTATTATCCGGACCAGCCTGGAAAAAAGTTTAAATCATAGCTCGGCTCAGCCTTGAATTTCTACACAGTTTTTTACTTCAGTGTAGTTAAAAATTGTTTCGCGGGGAAGAATTCTGGCCAAAAATACTTAGTATAGTTTTTCGTTTTTATATTTATACTTTTTATTATTAAAAATGCGCCAAAGGCTGTGATATATTTAATTTATCAATGAATCTCTGTTTATATCTAAATGTTTCACATATATTTTAATATCGCTAATCCATATCCCGTGCATTGGAGACTTTGAAAAATGTTATACAGTAAAACCTTTTAAGACGGAATCACATACGAAAGAAAAAATACGTAATAGACAAATGCCCTTCCTAGGAGGGTTAAATGGAG
Organism: Maratus speculifer; assembly: GCA_964019185.1. Classification (NCBI taxonomy): domain Eukaryota; kingdom Metazoa; phylum Arthropoda; class Arachnida; order Araneae; family Salticidae; genus Maratus; species Maratus speculifer. Next base: position 136,796,885 of record OZ025291.1, read on the forward strand.
TTTATTTTTTTCTCAAATATTATTGAATTTTTTTTTTTTTTTTTTTTTTTTTTTTTTTTGCATGGATCAACACATTTTCCGTTTAAGACTCCTAGGATTTTATTGTGTTCAATTTTTTAGCATTTAAATATACTATTCTTAAAAAATATATAAATTTTAAAATTTTCATTTATTTTATTTTATTTTATTTTTGTAAAATAAAAGTGATTTTAAAATCTATGTGGTTTTCGTAAAATTTTTGATTGAACCAAATTTTACTTATTTCATGCACGTATTAGGTCAGTCAGAGACAGAGGTTTTAATACGGATTGTTCGAGACCGGTATTGAAAATTCCGTCCAGTGCAGACCTTATTAAAAGTTAAGAATTGTTAAAGAAAAAAGTACAAACTTGAAACATGTCACTTTTAATTATTTTACATTAGTTTTGTTTCGGGAAAAATTGAAAAATTATTTACTTTTGAAAATAAGAATTTATTTTAAAGTTATATAATTTTTTCAATAAATATTTTTAATATTTTAAAAATTAATAATGAAAAACAAAATCCTGAAACAAAACTAAAATCAGATTTTTATCTTTAATTAAATGGAAAGAAATAGAAATCTGATAAATAATGTTTTGAGTTATAACGATTTTTGACTATCCCATTTAAACCAGTACTAATCATATGAAATTTTTAGAAATTTTATGATAAATTTTAAGATGTGATTTCCTTAGCAAATTATATGGCTAACCATCACAAAAAAAAGAAAAAAAAATCAAAATTCAACTCAAAAGATAGATTTTTTACACTTTTCCCAGAACTGTTAAAGTAACATTGTCTTTTGAATTGCGCACATTTCAATTTGTGTCTAATCCCTTAAAACCAGATGAATTATTGAAACGGCTATAACTCTTCGAGTTTTGAAGATATGAAGATGCAACTTTTTGTCTATTATTCAGGACTGGATAAGGAAAGTTTTCCTAACTGGAATTTTTGACCTACGGTGGCCGTGTAAAAAGTTAATTTTCGTACTTTTTCAAATAGACCTCCTATGGAGTTGCAACTTATCTTATCAAAAGGCTTACCTTTTTTAATGAATTTTTGCAATTGGAAGTATGGGTCTAAGGGCAATATTTAAGGAGATAGCCTATTGTTTCGATATTTATGACTCACCCTGTATATTATGTCTAAACTGTTTGTCAAGTGTTAATGCATATAAAATTGATACGAAATAACAAAGGTATAATACAAAGATAAGGCTGCACTGTGTGTGATTGTAACATCACCCTCAAATGACTTATTTTAAAAGATAACAAGATAAATATTAGTGCTCGCGATAGGATACGTATAGCAGCTATACGTTTAAACGATATACGTATATCCGTATAATACGTTTTTCTGCTATACGAATACTTTAAAATATACGTTTAAACGTATCCGGATACGTATAAGGAGTATCAGTTAAACGTATATTTTAGAATACGTATATTTAATGTATACGTATATTCCACGTATCGTATCTAATTTAAATATTGGACTTCATCAGTCTTATGTCACTGAATGAAGAATAATTTGGAAATCGGTGGCGTTACGACAGGAATTCGTATAGTATGTCTTATATATACAAGATCAAGCAATGGAAAGCGTATATTTTTTAAAACAGTTTGCAAAAATTTCACAAAATATCAGACTCTTGATTGGCCAATCTGTTTTCACTAGCAGTGAAATATCTATTTTCAAAATAGCGAGTTATTACCGTGAATTGCAAAAGTATTTTGCAACATTGTACTTTGAATTTATTTAGATTTTTTTGTTCATCTCAAGATAATGAGTTCACATACCCCATTATTTTACACTTTGTGTAGGTAATGTATACAAATTGTATCCATTGTAAATAACCAGAAAAATTAAACACTTTTTGAGGAAAGAATGAGAGTATAAATGTTTCAGATTTCTTGTGAATTCTTGTTAAATTTAGTTTTTTCTTTTTAATTATTTAAAAATTCTTTATTCACTTATTGTTTTACACTCCAGATTGCACCCGAGCGTAAATGCTATTCTTTTCATGGAGCTAATATTTTCTAACTCTGTTAATGTATAATGAAATTTCATTTTTTTAATCTTGACATTCTCACCAAAACATACATAGAATCACTTCATATCAAGCATTAGCTGAATCTGCAGGTTGATGAAAATCCGTGCATTAATTCAAGAGATAGAGCTATTGCAGAAATCGTAAATAAAATACAGCAAAGTAGAGCCACCTGTTGAACGATTTACATACAAAACTAGTCAGCAACAATTTCTATCAGGGACTACTTGAATATATAGGGGAGACTGGGATGCATGTGAACAGTTCACATAAACATAGCTTTTTGTCATAACTGGGTTAATTTCTATAAGCAAAACTACTCTATATAGTAAACAGAACTTTTTTTTTACGCATGGTATTTTTTAAAAATTAACTTTACAGTTCTTCTTACTTTTCTTAATAGTTTATTGAATTAAAAAAATTTTCATATGTGCCCCAACGAAAGAGCAGTTGTAAACACAAACGAAAAACATGTGAACACAAGGAAAAAATTTTTTACATGTTTTTATTATCTTTTTCATATGTTACCTTAATCATTAGTTGTATTATTTATTAAATTCACCATAAAGAAAAATATATGTATATTTATTTAGTTTCTGAGTTATATGTTTAAGCAAAATATTATAAAATAAAAATGAGTAGATTTGGGGGGGGGGGGCTTAGATAATTGATAAAATATTGTTGCAATATAACAAAAAAAAATAAAGAAGTAAACGTGAGAAAATAATTAAAGAATTTAAATTTTGCTTAGGGCTTTTTGTTTGAGAGAGATTTTAGGGAGGGCGCATTTGGATAATATTTATAGGAAAACTACCAAAAGGTGAAAGATTCTCATTCCTATATTTGCCTTATTTGCCTGTAAATTAAGGATAAAAAATTATTTTACATTTATAAGCTTCCTCTAAATTTAATTTCTTCTGCTTTTAAAAGAAAGGGGGGAGTCAATAATGGAGATTTCACGGTAGTTATACGTTTAAAAATTTAATTTTCTTAATATATATATATCTATTTTCAAAACAACAAATAAAATAGCTGTTTTAGAAATGGAAGTAAAATAATACTACAAGTTAAAATAATACTACAAATAAAACAGAAAAAATTGCAAAATTGTTAAACGCAATATTTTTTGCATTAATGATGCATAAGAATTGTATATAAAACTAAACTGTTAAATAAAATAATGTATAGCATTTATTGCAATTTAGAAAACATGAAATTTATTTAAATTACAATTGAACATAAAGAGCTTGTTGCTTTTTATGTATTTGCTGACAGTTGTGTTTGTAGAAGTTTCTATTACACAAAATCAACTTTATATGATAGAAATGTCTTCTATTTCTATAAAATATAGATAATGGAGCTGGCATTATTGTCGCGAAGTTAACTAAAAGGAATAGAATCACTGAATGATTATTGGGTAATTTAATGACATATTCAGATCTGCCCCAACTAGACTCTTCATACGTGTCCAACATTCCCACAAGACTTGAAATGACAAATCATTAGCATTTCTCAATTTTAAAAATAAAAAATATCATAAATATTTATTAGTATCCATAGTATATGTTAAATAAAGAAAAAAAAGAATAAATAAATAAAAGTATTCTTTTATCAAGCTGGAGATTTTACTTTTAAGTACAGTAAGCAGTATTTTGGCTCCTGGGGACAAACAAAATGTCGAAGAGTTTCAATTTTTTTTTCCATATGTCTATAGATGCTTCCATCTTTGATAATTTTTTGAAATAAAAAAAGTCGATAAATTATAAAAAAGTCCTTCCGGCAGTATCGGGAGGAAGAGGTAGCTTTCATATACTTATTTATTTATTTATTTTAAATTAAGTTATATTATTCAAACAATTGAAATTCAAATTAGTGGAACCCGATTTTATGATTGAATATTAGTTTTTGTCAAGACTGAATATTAATAGGAATTTTTAGAAATTAGTAATTTTTTATTCAACCTGGTTTTATTTTGAGCGATTTAGACAGTCGCAAAATTCTGCGATATCATGAAGTGTATGCCATTTTAAAGGAACATGATGAATAAAACAAACCAATGAGATTAGTCGAAGTCTTAAATCATGCGCACATGCACACTCATATTGAAATCGATTAATACATACGAGTGCTGCCGCGGGCAAACTTATTATTATTTTTTAAATGTCACCTATGTTAGAAATTCAAACTGCTATATCTCAGGCGTTTTTTAAGGTAAAGACAAAGCAAAAAAATACTCTGGAATTCATTATTAAAATAAATACTTTAAAAAGAACCTTTTATCAATTTCTAATTTTTTGTTTGTACATCATTATACATTTAAAAGATTTTTGACAAATTTAAATGGCAGCCATTTTGAAACAAGAGGACGGATGAAGTCGGCCAGTGAACGCGGTCAAGACATGGTATGTACTATGTACACACGGAGTTATATCCAAATCAGTTTATTAATATGAGCATTATCGTGTGACAAATTTCAGACCGTTTCAAAATGTCAACCACACTGGAAATTGAAAGTGCTTAACTCAGCCATTTTTGAAGATATAGACGAAACCAAAAAAGCTCTGGAATCTTTGTATCAAGGTCAAACACACAAAAGAAAAATATTTTTAAATTTTTTGCATCTTATTTTAAAATGTAAATCTTTTTTTTAAATTTAATATTCGCCATTTTAAACAAGATGGCGGATGGAACTGGCCAATGAACTTGGTCCAGACATTGGTATATACTATGTAAGCACCAAGTTTCATCCAAATCAGTTTATAAATACGCGTGTTATCACGTGACGAAAATCAGATCATTTCAAAATGTGAGCAACACTAGAAATTAAAAGGGCTATAACTCAGCCATTTTTTAATATACAAACGAAACAAAAAATGCTCTGGAATCTTTGTATCATGTTCAAATGCATAAAAGAAAAATCTTTTTCAATTTCTCACTTTATTGTACCTAATTTTAAATTTTATTATTTTTTTTAATTTAAATGGCCGCCATTTTGAAACAAGATGGCGGATGGAACTGGCTAACGAACTCGTTCTAGGCTTCATTATGTACTATGTACACACGAAGTTACATCCAAATCGATTCATAAATACGCGTATTATCACGTGACAAAAATCAGATCGTTTCAAAATGTCAGCCACAAGAAAAATTCAAAGTGCTATAACTCAATCATTTTTTAAGATATAGACAAAATAAAAAGTGTTCTGGATTCGTTGTTTTAAGTTCTAAAACATAAAAAAATATTTTTCAACTTTTAATTTTTTCGTATTTAATTTTAAATTTTAAATTAAAAAAAATTTAAATGGCCGCCATTTCGAAACAAGATGGCGGATGATGCTGGCTAACGAACTCGGTTGAGGCACTTGTATGTACTATGAACATACCAAGTTTCATTCAAATCGATTGATAAATACGCGTGTTATCACGTGACAAAAATCAGATCGTTTCAAAATGTCAACCATAAGAAAAATTCAAAGTACTGTTATTCAATCAATTTTTAAGATATAGACAAAATAAAAAGTGTTCTAGAATCATTGTTTTAAGTTCTAACACATAAAAGAAAAAAGATTTCAACTTTTAATTTTTTCGCATTTAATTTTAAATTTAAATTTTTAAAGAAATTTAAAATGGCCGCCATTTTGAAACAAAATGGCGGATGATGCTGGCCACCGAACTCGGTAGAAACATTTGTATGTACTATGTACATACCAAGTTTCATTCTAATCGGTTCATAAATACGATAGTTATCGCATGATAAAAATCAGATATATATATATATATATATATATATATATATATGTCAACATTTGAACGGAGGGTGGTTTTGGGGTCTGGGAATCATGATCGGTGAAAATATACCAAAATTTTCTGGAAATGCTTTCCTCCGGACGGCTGCAGTAGGTAGCTTTTTACTTTTTGTAATGAAAGCTACCTAAAAAACATATAATAACTAGTGAAAAATGGCAATGTTCTCATATGCCCTATTTTCACATGTGCCCTAGTCTCCCCCATATATGTTACTTAATTCTGTGTATTAGGTCTTGAGATAGAAAACCCACAAAATCCATGTTACATACAGACAGACAAAGTCACAGACTCATAAACTGACAGGCAGATATTTTGTAAAAACGTGTTTTTCGGACTTTCTTACCCTTAAAACGTGTAAACACGTCGAAAGTATTCCCGAATCCAATACTTTCTTCTTCTAAAGATACAAGAAAATATAAAAAACTAAGTACTGTGTCGCAGATTTTCCAAAGATTAGTTTCATTCTACCCACAACTAATGTAAGACATTTTATAATAAATAACTTAGTTTTTTGGGAAAAAAACCAAAATCTAAACTGAGGAAGTATTCAGATTTTTTTAAGTACCTGCATAACAAGTAGTAGTTAAGTAAACACATCGTAGTTCTTTGAACAAAGAATCGCGATGGGGATACTCTACCGGATATTTCTCAATGTCTCTAATTCGCAAAAAAATATTGAAACATCAAATTTCATACATTGAATGAAAAACGTTTAAACGTTTATACGTTTAATCGCTTGGGTAAAATCCGTATATACGATGTACCGTATACGCTGTTTCGTGTAATACGTATAACTGCCGATGCCGAATTATACGTATAGCAAATACATATTTCGTATAATACGTATTATACGTATGCTCGTATAAACGTATAATCGGGAGCTCTAATAAATATTTTGAAATAGTTATTTGAGATACGCTACATTACAAAATTTGCAAATATTTAAAGTAGGAACACAGGTGGAATTAAATCCTGGAAGCAACTTAATTGAAAAAAAAGTTAATATTGGCTCTATTATTCCCACAACTCTACCAGTGTCTGAGATGTAGGCAGATTCAGAGTTCTTTCTGATCATTTATGAATATTTTAATATTTTAATTTATAGTTTGGGAGCCGGAGTCGCCGAAAGCCCCGGAATTTTTAATTAAATTAATTATTAAAAAGCTACAATGTTTTACCGTTATCGCGGATACTGATTACTTTTAGACAGTTTTATAGAAGATTTTGTACTCCTTAAGAAAAACTTTGCATGGCAAATTTTATTAGAACGCCGAATGAGTTTGAGAAGCAGGCGGCCGCGTGTCCTTCATACGTAATCAACTGTTTTCTTGACGCTTAATAGTGTCCAGACGCGAAATAAAGGCACCACTTGTGAAATATAAGCTAAATAAAGGGAAAATTTTAGAACTGGTGGATGTTTTTAAAAATGTATGTTAGACTTTTCTAAGATCAACGTTTGTCGAAATGAACGTTTAATGAAATCAACGTTTAACGAAATTCATATTAACGGGTGCACACTATAGCTCCAGTTTTGATCTTAGATTACTTTTTATGACAGCTAGCAGCAATTACATGCTGAATTCTCCGCCTGCTGTTCAAACTAGCGATGGCGTTCAATATTGACAGTGATTTTACTTGCAAGGCGAAAAATTGAGTCTAAGAAAATGAAAGGCATTAGAACATATTTTAGCACGTGAGTTTTAAATTTTATAAATTAAGTAGAATAAACAATCTATCCTTTACTGTTTCATGTCATAAAAAACAGTTGCCAACTGCTATAATTTTTTGTCATCAATAACTATTAAAAACAAACTTATCCTTATTTAATCAAAGAGTTTTGTTATCGAATAATAAGAAAGTTAATCTTCTTCTTATTATTATTATTTCAATTAGTGATGACAAAATTCGTGGCAGTTAGTAGCTACATATAAAAGTAACACATTGATTAGAAGTAAAATTATTAGAAAATGTAGTTGTTATATTTTTGAAAGGACCAATTACTGCTCTTAAAAAATTATTATGTTTTGTTCATTTTTTATTCAATTAAATAACAACGAGCGAATCAAGTTAAAAACAAATCCTTTTACTGCATTATATCATGTTACCTTCCCAAATAATGTATTTATTGGATAGCAGAACTTTAAAAATTCAATTAAGTCAGTAAATGGTCCAGTATTTTGGTTATTTTACTTACATACCCCCACAATGAAAAAGTATTGGGTTGCATTCACAAAAGAATTCTCTCAGAAGAACTTTTTTGTGTCTGAAATTGCAGATAATAGAAAAAATATAGTAAAGAAAATATTTTCGTTGTTGAGTATATATTTGGTTTTATTAGGTGAATAGTTTTTTTTTCTTTGTCAAGGGCATAATTAAGATTTATTGGTGATTTATTGTTTTATTAGAAAACAAGAGATTACTTTTGAACCTCGAATTAAATTGCTAGGAGAATATAACAAAAATAGTTTTCAACATCAGTTAAAAGATATCTTAATACGCACTGTAAATTAATCTTTACAGTGCATTACAGTATACAGTACAATATTTACAGTTATTATAGTTTATACGACCTTAAAAAATAATGGGCTGAATGAGCTCAAAATTATATGTGCAGAATTTAAATGCAATACAATGTTAATTAAGCTACGTTTTTAACTAGAGAAAACTAAGTATAATAGGCGTCGTTTTCTAGTTTGAATTTCAGCTGGATCTAATTCAGTTTCAAATGCACAATGCAAGTGATTCATTCAATAATAACAAGGCAAGAACTATATGAAATTATGATATGTTATAATACAACAGATGACTGCGTCGAAAACTTTGATCATTAAATGAAAGATATTCGGTACGAATTAAACAATTAACAAGCGATAATGAAACATAATATAATTAAAGATAGTGATTTTAGTAAAAAAAGGATGGAAATGTCAATTCGGCAATAATCAATACATATATTACGGTAAATTTGATAAATTCGCTAATTATTAATAACAATCACGTCTTTTGGTAAATTAGATAAATTTTGGATATTAATCAAATTTATCGGTTAGTATTAAAATTACCCATGAAGTTCAATCAATATGGTTAATTAAACTTAGTAACGAATATATACTTTACAAAAATATGTACTGTCATAACTGTTTGAATCTAATAACAAAAATAATTATTAAGAGACAATAATACTCAATCAAAAGAAGTGCTCTATTAATAAGATGTAAACGATTAAACAGTTTAAAATAACTATTTTTATAATTACTGAATGAATTAGATAAATTTGTTTAATACTAAAATATTCAAAGAATAAATTATACAGCTTTGAAATGCATACTTTTAGCAATGAATATTTAGAAAAGCATACACAAAATAAAAATCTCAAGCTGAACGAGTTGAAATTTATCATATATTTACTAACCTTGATTGGTAATTGTTAATAATAACTGGTCAATTTGATAAATTCTCATAAATTTATTATATTAAGCGGTTTATTTGGACATCATTGGGTTATTATTAATAATAACCAGTTACTATTAATAACAATCGATTAAACAAATTGATTGTAACATACATATTTTCTGAACAAAAGAAATATAAATTAAGGATTAAAACGTTAATGATGTTTTATGTTAGAGATGAATTTAAGAATGAATTGCTTGGTACCAGGGCTTGTTAGCGTTGTTGCGGTTATACATTCTAGCTTTAATAAATATACATAAATGTAATTAAACTGAACTAAAAATAAGAAAATGTAACTATTTTCTTTAATTAGATATTTTTTTATAAATTATATTTTTTTAATTATATTTTTTTTAGGATTGCTTGAATGCATTGGACAAACAATGGCATCCAGAATGCTTTATCTGCGCTTACTGTAAAAAACCTTTCGGAAATAACTCTTTCTATCTGGAAGATGGATTACCTTATTGCGAGAAAGGTGAGTTAACCATGTTTTATTTAACCCTTAACTGCTGTGACATAAATTGTCGCGTAATTACTGTGAGCGGTCTGTCAGACCGCTGAATCTAAAGATGAAGAAAATGTTAAATTAACTCTTAGATTACTATTTTTAAATTAAACTTTATGTACAGCACTATTATAAATAAAATTCAGCTATTCAAAAGTCTCTAGAGATAGTAATAGGGCTTCAAACAAAACAAAATTTGACTAGTAAATGCAGTTAAACTAAAAATTACGGGTTTAACTCCAAAATTGAAAATATTAGTGCTCTGTGAGATCGCTAACAGTAGTTAAGGGTTAAAAGCTCTTCAAACATTAATTCATTCTCTTTTTATTGATATTGTAGTAATTTCCAACGATTTCTTCAATGATCTTTCTTCATTTTCTGCTATAATAATATAAATTTTTCTGAGATTTATCTCTTATAAGTTTTCTTGAAATTTTGCAATATTGGAATTACATTGTAAAAATTATCCATGTTACGCTAATCTTATTAAAATATATTTATAGCATTAGAATTACTTATTACGTCATGTCATTATTACCAATATAATAATATTGTGAGGGAGTGACCTTTGTCATAAAGGCACTCTAGTATTTCTGAGATCGTGACGTCAATAATTTAACATGTGTAAGCGTAAAAGCGACATCTATCCTCTCTTTTACTTTAACTTTCTAGAGTGTGTGTGTCTCTTTCGGGTTCTGCAGTTAGCTCGCGGTTATTAGTAATATGTTAATGTGAAGTATCTCAGTTTGCAGCATATAAAAGCTTGGAGTTTGAGTGTGTGGAGAATATCTCTGGCATTAGCCAGCGAGAGAGTGTCTCTGGCATTAGCCAGCGAGAGAGTATCTCTGGCGTTAGCCAGCGTGTGAGTATCTCTGGCATTAGCCAGCGAGTGAGAGGATCTCTGGCATTAGATAGCGAAGTGAAACACTGGCGATTAGCCAGCCGAGTGTTCTGGAGATATTAGTCAGCGAAATGCTAGCAGATTGAAAGTAGCAGCGAGCCTCCAGTGAGTTGTAAAGGAGTTTCGGTATTCGACTGGAGAGTTGGCCGTGGTAAGAAGTTTCATAGTAATTACATTTTGATTATTTGGAAGTGAATAAAGAATTACACACAGCCACGGGCTGTCTAATTAAACTTTTATCTAGCAGCTTAGACGAAAGATAGTTGAGAAGTAATAGAAGGTGCCACGATTGAGCTAGTCCGGAGCCTGTGAGTATGCGTTTAGCTTTTTCGTAGTATTCTCAGTTGTGGAAAATTTAAGACATGCTCCACTTCCCTTGAGCCCTTATCATTTTAATAAACTGTGTTTTTTTATCTTAATTACTGAGTATGTCTGCATTTAACCCCCAACACGACCAACCAACCGTTACAAATGACACCCAACGTGTGTGTAACGTTACAACATTATACTATGAATATTTCTAATGTAACGCCATTTTATATTATTGGTCTTTTTTTTTCGTAAATAATGCATACCCATTTACTTTTTATGAAATATTCATGTAAAATTGTCATGGGCCGTTAAAATGTGATATTCAATATAATATTTATAAAAATTAGAAAAAAGTTATTGGACATGTTTCTTTGCATTTTTTTTCTTCTTGGATCTAACAGATAAAGAAAAAATCGAGATCAAGATCAATAATGAATGAAAAAAACAAAAATAATCCAATTAATAAATTGCAAACGTTTGCTCAACAAAAACATAACGTTAAATTTCTTTGTCACTATTCAAATAAATGTGGATATTTTTTTTAATGAAAGTCCTATTATAAAATATTGCCCTGCCATTTTTCTACCTATATATAGATAACACAATATATTTAAGGGAATTCGTCAGTTTGACGAGCACTTTAAAATGCATAATTTAGTAATAATTTACATTTATTGTATATAGATACAATAAAACCTCCCTAAAGCGACCCTGTTTCGTTCCAATAAAATTTGGTCGATCCGAGAGGTGGTCCCTTAATGGAGGTCATATTTAAATTTAAATTTTAATTGTTGAAAAAAGGTGACATTAATATTACTATATTTTTCACATTGAAATAAAGGTATCAAATCTAATTGTCAAAACAAAAATCGCATTAAAAATCGTAGCAGGCAAAATTTCGTGCATTAGGCGAAAGTTTGAAACGAAAATACTTTTATTAATATCAAAAATTAGCCACAAAATGCAAAGAAACACTAAAAATCGCATTAAAAAATTGACTAAAAATTCAAAAATCGCTGTACGGATTCCGAATAAATTTTATTGAAAAGTGGACAAAATTTATTATATTGTATTAAAACAATGACTCACAAACTTATCGTTTTGTTATTATAGATAGATATAGTAATTTGAATGCCGGTGTCGAAAATGTGGGCGAAGGAAGATATTTTCATCGTAATACATTCTAATTCATGATTCTATAAAATCAGTATATTTTCGAATATTTTAAGCGTAACATTAGAAACTAAACAAATAGACAGGTTCAGAAAATCTAATGTTAAATGCAACAAATTTAAGTTTTATATTTCGAATTTTACTCAGAAAAATATATATAGGTTATTTGTTTTTTGAGTTTTAACTTTTCGATATACATTATCCACCAAGGCAAAATATATCAGAATGCTTAGATATGATTGTTTCTGCAAAATAATTCCCTAGTAGATGTAAATTAAATGTAATACTTGTCATATCACTTTATGTGTGCTTGTAAAATTTAGTAAAGTACTGTGATAAGTTTTATTAAAGTATAACTTTTATTTTCTTTTTAGTGACCAAGGTTTTGAAATAATATTATGAAATTTATACTGTAAATATTATATGTGGTAAATAATTTATATGATCTTGTGTAAATATTAGAGAATAAAAATAATAATAATAAATATTCAATGCTGTTAAACATTCAAACATGATTTTCTATTTTTTTTTTTTTTTTTTTTTTTATAGTACGAAACGTAAATGATAAAAAAAATATTTAGACATTCCTTTAAACGAAAAATAAAGTTATTAAATGGCAAATTATGCATTATTAGAAATGGAATAAAAATTATTTAAAATGAAATAAAGATCCTATTGTTAGTAATTGTGATATACTTTATTAACAAAGTACTTAATTAAAATTTAACAAAGATTAATAATCATAAAAAGAAACTTTTTAAAAATTCCAAGTTCCTATCATTTTTATTTTCAAAAACAACATTACTTTTTAAAAGAAAATATGGATGATAAAGTAAATAAAACACGTAAAAACTTTCGTCAAATAAGGAACAATGCAAACTAATATTTAATTATTTTGTTATAAAAATGTAAATAAAACATAAAACATGTAAATAAAATTAAAACATAAAAATATAAATACCGTGCTTTAATAGGGTTTTATGATAAAAAAAATTATTCTAGGTAAATACAGGTAAAGTTTTTGATGAATAAATAAACATTTTATGTAAAGAATTTTAGATATGTCTTGCTGCCGCAGGCATATTCACAATACCCACTCGGTTCAGACACAAAGCCCTTCTGATTGGCTTGCTAGATTCAGACGATATCGATTTTTAATGTCTTGAACGTGACGATCGACGGTATATCAAGCATCTCGCATTTTTGATGCACATATTTTAAGGATGCTTCTGAAAAAGTTAAAAAATACATAAATATGTATTTAAATTATTACATGTATTTATCATATGTTTTTTCTGCAAATTGCGAATTTAATGAAATTAAAATTGTTTTTATTAGGGTTTGACAAAAAATATAAATCAATAAATTAACATCACCAGATACATGAATCTCATGAAATAGAAATTCTTAAAATGCATGAAATGTAATAAAAAGGTAATTACTTTAACGAATAGTAAAAGTTTTCATTACAAAAATCGCTAATATTGTTTAAAATCATTTTTATTACTTAATTAACTGTTAACAATAGAAAGTTACCATTTTTTCATTCAAATTAATTTAATTTGATTAATAAAATTTTATAACCTAAATATTGAAAAATAAAAAATATGTTTTCATTTAAATTATTTTTTATAACTTAAATGTTGAAAAACAAAAATCTCCACCTTTTAAAATATTTCACTACTTCACTGTAAAACATTTGTGGTAACGTTACTCCATAAAATTGGTGGCAGCTACGATTTACACTTCATTGAGTAATTTTTCACTTACATAATGGTGTAATAAAAACATGCATTACTGGTGTAACATTGCAATGTTACACAGATTATATCGGTTAAAATACTCCACCAAATTGGAGGCAGCAAGGCTGCCACCAGTTTTATGGAGTAACGTTACCACAAATGTTTTACAGTGTTGGGTACAGTGTCTAGAAATATACTTCTATATACAGTAACTTGGGTTTGAACTGGAAAACTATAGTACTAGAAACAAACGACATACCATATAACAACTCATTCACTCTCAATCAGCTTAGAACAAAATTCTAATTAGCTTAACATAGATTCCAAGACATTCAAAGTCAGTATGGTCTGAATATTATATATATCCCGATATTCAGTCATCAGGCTCATATATCAGGATATATGAATCTGATGGGCCAATCAGAAGGGTTCTGGCTCTGAACCGAGTAGATATTGTGAACACACCTGCCGCAGTTAGTGTTATGCTCGACCATGAACTTCAGATACAAGGTTTTTGATCAATCTATCTATTGAAATATGCCACGAGGACTCGTGTGTTAGAAATTTTTCGATATCTTTCCCTGTCCCTTGAAATTATCCTTAAACTTGGTAATTTTTCTAGATATTTATTACAGAAAGATTATTTTCTATTTTACCGGTCCCAGCAGCACAAATGTTATTAGGTAGAAGCTATTTAATGCGTTAAATGTCAATATATACATATAGCAAAGTTTGTTAAGTAAACAGCTTATTTGAATTCCGAATTGACAAACCACACCAATTATTTTTAACCCACATTCTATCAAAGCCTGAGAGGTAATATGCCCTAATATTCTGCATGTATGTATGCAGAACGTAACTCATATTTTATAAGAACCCTTTTGAATAAAAATTAAAAATAGATATGGGTTCCAGTATAGCTTTATTGTCGATTAATACTTTGCAATCAAAAATAAAAGAACAAAAATGTTTTTTTTCTAGACTAATTTTTATATATAATGTTCAGTTTTAAAGATATAAAATTAAAAAATCTGACCATGGAAGCAATTTGAAATCGAACTGAGTTTTTCATTTTTTGATTCAATTACCAATTGAATTATAAACTTATTTTGATCACATATCAAGGCGTTTGTCACAGCAGTTTGACAGAATTTGCGCGGAAAGTCAGCTGAAAACGCCCACTTTGACGCTATTTTCGGAAAAAATTATAGTTTTTGCAAAACAACGGGAAAATGATTATACGGGAACTATTACATAGTTTCTGAATAACAACTTCTGCTAGTTTCATGCATTTCCGAACAAAAATAAATTACAAATTATGTCATAAAATTGCCCTTTTTGATTTAAGAGGAGACTTATGTAAATGATACTATTCAAAAAAAAAAAATCGATAAAGACTAATAATAATAATAATAATAATAATAATAATAATAATAATAATAATAATAATAATAATAATCCGTTAAATTGACAACACTTGAAAAAAAAGAAGGAATTCACACTTGATAAATGAATTTGCGTTTTAAGTGTGATCTTCTTAAGAGGGCTCAGGAGTTGAAAACTTTTCAAAAAATCGATTTTTTTATGATCTAGTTTGATTATTAAATTAATTCTTAACTCAATGCAAAAAAACGCATAAAAATATTTGCATTTTTAACGGAGTTATAAGCATTTATGTATCAACACTTTCATAGCCGCACCCATATAATTTCAACTTTAAGTCGCGTTTTCTCAAAACTTGATTTTTGACGACTAACACCAAAATTTTAAAAAAACTATTCGATGGAATGGCTTAATTTTTTTCTGCATGCATATAACATCATTATCTATAGAATGAATTAATATAGCTTAGATAGTTTAATATTTAGAGTATTTTTAATGAAAAAAAAGTTGTATTTCTAGGGTTTTTTTATTTTAAGTTTGAGAGTTTTTTAATAATGTTTTTTTTCGAGTGATTGTTTGATCCTTAATTCATTCTCTAGAGTAAAGTTTCCTGATCATTTTAAAGCAAAAATTAGGTTTTTAAGTCAATTCAACGTTAAGATATCTTGGTGTTGGTGATATAACACATAATTTTTTTTTCAAAATTGTGTTACACAAATTTTGCTATATTTCTTATTATATTACATTGAAGTACTTCATTTTATAATTTCATAAGACTACAAACATACCTTTAAAATATCAGAAAGTTTAAATTAATTACACTGAATACTTCTGTTTTTATACGGACTCGAAGCGAGAGCTCTGTTTACATGTTTTTCCGTATCGATCAACCCCTGAGCCCCCTTAAATGGCGAAAGTTGTTTATGTTATAAGCGGAATCGCGCAACAAATGTTCACGCATTAAACGGGACATATTTGCATTAACCTTTGCATTAGCCAGGTTCAAGTGATCGGAAAAATATCATAAATTAAGAAGATCGCGTATTATCCGTGAACGTCTTTGCGAGTTTCGACTGTAATTCATGGGAAATTTTTATTTTATTTATTTTATGAAAATATTTTTATTTCTAATCAAAATATTTCTATTTCGTGCCAACCAAATGCTGGGTTGTTGGTAAATTTAGTGCTACACAAATTTGCACAGAAGTAAAATAAATTATTAAATTTGCAAAAATTATTAAATTTGCTTAAGAAAGAACTTTTTTCTTTATGTTTTAATATGTATTTATGTATAATATTTTCGTTTCAGATTGGAACGAGCTGTTCACCACCAAATGCATTGCATGCGGATTTCCAATTGAAGCTGGTGACAGATGGGTTGAGGCTTTGAACAACAATTATCATTCACAGTGCTTTAAATGCAGTGTAAGTTACAATTTCATAGCAACATTGTCCCTAATACTAAACGTTAGTATATGCTATAGTGTGTCGCATAAACTATATTTGGATATAGCCCAGCCCCTCAAATTTTTGCTTTCTTTTAAGAACAACGCTTTAAACAATGTTTTAAACTTAAATGAGCCTAGTACTTTCTGTCTTTAATGCTTAATTATTAATCTCTGATAAAACAAATTTTGAAAATATATATATATATATATATATATATACATATAAATATTAACTGCGTTTATAACAAGTAAATGCAGGTCATCTATTTCAATCTACAGCTAGGCAAACTAGTTCGGCTTATATATATATATATATATATATATTAATAACTTATGTTGATAAATCTCCTAATAATTATGCAATTATTTGTAAATCTTATTATCATCAACTGCTTGCATCTAGTATATCTAATAATAACACATTCCAAAAAATTAACGATAACTTACTTGCCAATAATCGTAAAATTAAAGGATTCTATAAATTATTAGACATTAACCCTACAAACTTTAAATATCCTTATCTAGTCCTTATACCCAAATTTCATAAGCATCCTGTTAAATTCAGAACTGTTACAATTGGTTGCAATACATATAATAATGCTGCTAACAAACTTCTATTAGTAATTCTCAATCAAATATATAACATTACAAAAAAAAGTGATAATACACATTGCATAAAAAATAGTTATGAACTGGTCCATATTATGAAACATCTTAAATGTATAAAAAATATCTCTACTTATGATTTTAAAGATTTATTTAACAATATCGATTTATCGGATTTACATAATATCATTAATGAGCTTTTTAAAAAATATCAACACGAGTTGGATATATCACATAATATCGATTCTGATTATTTTCATACTTTAACCAATTTCATTATCTATAATAATTTTATCATGCATGATAACAATATATATATTCAAAATGTTGGTATACCACAAGGTGGTAGTACATCTAGTGTATTATTTGACTTATACTTATATTACTATGAACGTCACTATTTAAATAATAAATTACATTTATATAGATATATAGATGATGTAATATTAATTGATACTGATAACACCTGTTTATCTCAATTCCCCGTTGATTATCCTTCTAATCTAGAACTTTCAAAAAACCTAGTTTTTAATAATACAATTAATTTCTTAGATATTAAAATTATATTAAAAGAGCACAAATTTATCACTGATATTTATGACAAAAGGAAAGAATTTAATTTTAAAGTCAATACCTTTACTAATTTTAAATCTTGTCTTCATAATTCTGTATATCGTAATATAATACTTAACCATTTATATAGAATAAAATGTCTATGTTCTTCCCATTTAATTAATACTAATATTAAAAAGCTTGTTTATGATGCTATAAATAATGGTTATCCTAAAAAATCCATATATTCTTTAATTTATAATTACTGATTACATGATCTTATAATTAGCTATTACATGATCTTATAATTAATTCTTTGCGTAAAAAATGCATAAAAAATTATAAAACATAAAAATAATATAAAAAATTAAAAATGTTATAAAAGTAATAAATATATATATATATAGGTCGGTTGGGCGGGTAGATGATAGAGTAAGGAGGAGGGTGGTATTGTCTGGATAAAAACGCAAAGGTTAATTAAAAAAAAAAAGAGAGAGAGAGAGTGGGTTATTTATTTTTACATTATTTTTACATTTTTCTAACATAATTTTAAATAGTTTAAATGACACCAATATATGGATATTTGTCTATTTTTATTTATAGTTAAATAGTTATATTTTCATTATCAAATTAATTTTAATGTTATTGATATAATTTTTGGTATTATTATTATTAATATTATTACTATTATTTTTATTTATTTATTTATTTATTATTATTTCATTAATAATTATTTATTTTTTATATTTTATTTTTATATATATATTTTTTAATTTTTTTAATTTTTATTAATTAATTAATTAATTAATTTATTTTTTATTTTTATTTTATTTTATTTTTTTTTTAAATTTTTATTATCCTATATTAAGATAATGAGTTTATACTATGTAATGTCACAATAAATGTTACTGATTAAAGTAACAAAATGGTATTTTAAGTTATAAGTTAATATGAATGTTATAACCTAATTCTAATTTAATTGTTTTATTAATTTAATTTTATGTAAATATCGATCATTAATTATTTTCTCTGGTTCAATTATATTTCCATTCAGCTTTATCTTTTTTGTTCGTTACGGATAAATCATAGCAATTTTTTTTTCTTCTTTTTCAAATTATTTTTTCGCCATTTGGCGAGCATGACATTCTATTTAAAAAAAGAGCAACCCTGCTGTTCCTGCTACGATCCGATGCTTGAATTTCTAACAAACTGGTTTTTCTACGTGATAATGTTCTAGCTCGTATAGTAAAGTATTGCTTCTTGCTTTTATAATTTATTAATAATTCTATTGCGCTGTCCTCTACATTCATGGTGATAACCAGATAAGTTTTTTTTTCTCTCTCAATATCTTGTTTTCATACTTTTTATCGAAATTATATATGCAAGTAATGTTTATCATTTCCAAGTGCATAAATAGGGTTAATTTATACTCTTGTTACTGACACTATTTGCTGCACGCTATTGTTTCAATATATGTATATTTTCATTTTTTCAACTATTTATTTCTATGTTCCTTGTTTAATAATATGGTTTATGTGTGCTGGTAGCCCCAATTACGTATTATTTTGCTATTTCATGGCTAATACGTGGATGAAACCGCATACTTCATTTGTAGTTCCAGAGCATTTGGGGCCTGACGATTCTGTTCTGTGGACTACAAATTTCCTTTGCATTCATTTTATTTTATTTATTTATTTATTCAGATATTCTCGTTTCACTTTTTTTTTTTTATATATATAATTCAATTTTATTCAAATCCTTCGTTTTGGTTTATTGTTTTATTGATAAAATCTATTGGTGAATTTTGTCTACTTTTAATGGTATTATATATATATATATATATATATAATCATTTATTTTAAAATATCGAAGGTTTAATCCACCATTGCATTAGTATTACTAATTACTGCAAGTAAAATTCAATTAATTTCGCAAAATTTAACACATAATTTCAATAGAAAATAGTGTTTTTTGAACTAATACGCCAAAAAAATTGTTATATTTTTATTTATTTATTAATTATTATTTTTTTTTTTTTTTGCTTTATTTAAAATATCATTTTTTTTTTATTTGAAATCAGTGCTTTGTCTACTCCTCTTGAATACACCGGCTGTTTGTGTACTGAAATTACAACAGTAATTTTTTTAATTTAATATTTTAAATTTTCTATCTAAAATAATTGAAATATTGATCACATTATAATAAGTTTAATAATTAACTTGATCCATTAATTATTCACATTTTATAATTATTGGAAATTTCGTTTCGTCAATTTAAGGTGAATATACTGTAAAATAATAATAATAATAATAACAACAACAACAACAACAACAACAACAACAACAACAACAACAACAACAATAATAATAATAATAATAATAATAATAATAATAATAAAAACTGTCAATTTTAGCGCCAGTGGAAAACCTCTTAATCTGTAAATCTGTAATTTCTCTTCACAATAAGACAAGTGTCATATCGCAGTAAGAAAAGTATTACAACAATTACTTCTCTTTCCTAACAGAACAATTTTTTCTAAACATCATTTACGGAACTTGCACTGTTTTAATACGGAATTTGTACTGTTTCCGGAAAATTGGCGTCAAACTTACTGGATTTATACAGATTTGTAACATCAAAATGTCAGTTACGGAAATTGTACTATTTTCACGAAAAAATGAATCTATTCTGTAAAATTTTACGAAAAAATTTGTGTACATTAACGAATTTTTTACAGTGTAGTTATTTTATATGTGGTACTTAATAGTACATTTATACTTTTTAGCTGTGTGGCAAGAATTTGGAAGGACAAAGCTTTTACGCTAAAGGTGGCAAACCATTCTGCAAGCAGCATGCAAGATAAAAATAGGAAGAAAACATATTGAACTTTATAAAGAATGACTTTGTGTTGCTTCATCTTTTGTGTGGCTTTTTGAATGTCCATCTCCTAATATATATATCAGTGTTTTTTTCCATTGGCGCTGGCAGTACATAATTAAGGCAAGATGCTGAATTTCGTGCAATTTTGTTTTTATTTTTTTAAATGGAGAACGAAATACGCTAAATTAAGAACTTTTGGCGCATAAAAAGCAATTTTATAATTTAACACATTAAAAATTCAAAAATACCATTTTATCAGTGTGTCTGAAAAAGGAAATTTGAAATAGTTAGTAATCTTTTTCACCAGATAGACTCTGAGCCCCTGAATGCCCCCTTCTTCGGTTTAATATAAAATAGAGGATTGTAAAAAAGATAGAAACAGATTGTTTTAGACCACAGAAAAAAAAGTCGATTGATATCAGGGAAGGTATACGGGCTTTGACGAAAAATTCATTTTTTTTTAATCTATTTTAAGTTAGTTGTAATTTTTTATTAATTATCAGAGAAAAAAAGCTAGTTAAATTTTAAAATCTAGGTAGGAACAATTTCTCCCTCTTCCTGCCAGCGCCTATGGATTCTTTACAAATCCCTACAATATTAGATAACCCTTCCGGAATCGAAATAGCTCTTCAGGGGGGAAAAATCTAAAGGTTTCTAATGTCTGATTTTCGTATCGTTCAAAGCACAAGTCTCAAATCTATTCACTTTAAATATTAACAAATATTCATAAAAAAATTGCGATCAGCGTCTTTCTATAAATATCACCTTCAATATTTCGAATTATAATATTTGCAGTGTTGGAAGAAACAATTAATCAAACATTTACAGAAAATTTTAAGATTATCTGGATTTCAGAAAAATAAAATATTTTTGATCTAACATCTATATTGCCATTCAGCTGGTAAACTTTCGCAGGTTTTACAATGGAAGTAATATTCATTATATTTTGCTGTTGCACATGGCATCAAAATTGAATCCAGTTTTTTCTGATGATATGTGTAATTGTTCTTCTAACTTGTATCTTTAATGTTATATGTATAAAATAAATCTAATATTACACGCATTGTGCGAAAAAGATACGCAATGAAAATTTTACATGCTGAAAAGTTAAAGTGTGATATATAATAATCAATACCAGCTAAAGCACTCCTAAAATATTTTTCAATTCAAAATGTCATAAGATATAAATGATGTTAGCCACATTATTTGAAATATGCAATTCATGGGTATAAGATAAGCAGCATGCTTAAAAAAGCACAAAAAATTGTATATCATAAAAAAATCATGTCCGAAAGGGTTAAAACTTAGTTTAGATGAGGTTAGATTACGTAAAATTTTAAACCACAAATCATTCAAATGGTAAAATTTTTAATTTGGAGACGACATTATCACATTATATTTTTACCGTGCCAACGAAAGTTATTTTTCAATGTCACGTAAAGAGCTTACAATGCAGGGAGCCTAACACAAATTTCTTATGTATGTGTATAGCTACTGACAGCAGAAAGAAAAATTTTGCTTTATATTTTTATTGTAATTACCTGAATCATGTAAATTTACTTAATTTATATCTCTAACTTTAATTTATGTATAACACTGTTTATTTCTGTAAATTCATATTTTAAAAATATATGAAAAATTTAAATATTTATCAAACGTAAAAAATTTAAATGAAAAATATATGTATGTATTTTTGTTATTTCTAAAGTGCCAAATTTTATTTGAATTGCTTGTATATTTAATAATAATAAATATACCTCATTATTTAAAAAATTAAAAAAAAATGTTTTGCTGCATTTAAAACTTGTTAAAAAGAATCCATTATTTGCGAAGTAATTTTTTATGTGTTACGACAATGTAACAATATAGCAAAATAAAAATTATTATATAAAAAAAATATTTTGCCTCAGTTGTCAGTTATGATTAGAAAAAATTATTGTGAATTTGTTGCATTTTGAAGCCACTTTAGAGCCACTTTTTCTGTCAGGATTACATAGATTGCAGAGAACAAAAATCCTTCTTCAAATAACATAAAGAAAGTACCAATCCATTGCATCGTTTCATTTGTCGAGAAAATTGTAAATAAAAGTCACATTCCGTGATACAAAAATAAACTTTATCAGAAATGAGAAGAATCGTAATATATTACTTACCCATCATACGTAGCAGTACAGGGTAAATCTTGCAATCATTTTGAAAATCGAAAAAAAAAATCAGACGGATTTACACGTTTCAGATACTGGAGATTACGAAAAACATATTTTTAGAAAGAAAAAAAAAAATGCCGTCCGTCCATCTGTGTGTGTGTCTGTAAACACTCTTTCTCCCAAAAAAGTGAGACAGAGACTTGAAATTTTGTAAATACTTAGTATGTAAGAACGGAACGAAGACTATTTGATATCAGTAACCTCGATTATCCGGAACTATTTTTTTCGGACTCTCGAAAAATTCGTTCTGATGAAAGGTAATATAAAAAATTTTCACATTTTCTAGTTTAAGGAGTGGACGCAAAAGGCAATACAATAACGTAATTTTTGCATAAAGAACGAAATAGATCGAATTATTAGTTGCCGAGATATTTGTAATCCTGCTTTCCACATCCTTCGATTTTTCATGATCCTGTATTTCATTCAAATTTCAATTCAAAGATATATTTTAATTGGAAATGAGACGATTAATTCGACGCAGTAAACCGTTAGTTAGTATGATTATTATTTTGGGAGTTATAAAAATGTTTCTTTTACGCAATTCGATACTACTTGAATAGATTGGCGTTTTATAAAATTTGTCAAAATTGGCTCATCAGCAATTCATTAATGGAGCATTACTATGTATATGAAAAATATTTAAATATACGTTTAAATTTTGTTTTAGAATTGCAATGCATTTAATAAATAGTTTACCCATCTTTTATTTTCATATATTATGTTATTCATATGTATGATGGGTAAGTATTACGGTGGCCCACAACGACTAGTTTAGAAAAGAGATTTTGTGTTTCAACATAATGGCAGTGCACTAAAGACCACCACGCGTATCACCTCCGTACTATTATAGTGCTTAAAATCATACAGTTCACAAAACTAAAAGAAGTATCTAAAGGACTTGCTATGTATCATATATACATACAGGGTGATTCTAAATTGTTTTTACAAAAAAAGAGGGGTGTTAATACACATGAAGACAAAAAATATTCAACAGGAAATCAAGGGTGCCAAACTTTTTCCGAAGGAGATGGTGACTGCCATTAAAGTTTAGATTCCAAAAGTTCAAATAATCATAAAAACGGAAAAATTGGTCGATTGATTTGCGATTTTCCCTAAAACTATTTTTTATCTAAATATTTCTTGAAAATAAATTATAAAGATAAATTTCAAAAAATACCGCTAGAGGACGCTTTAGACTTTGGAGTAACGAACAACTATTTTTTGCCGCTATTTTTTGCATCTCATTAAATGTTTTCGGAAGCTTAGTATTAAAGTTTAATTTTGTGCTCAAAATGTGAATCGTTGGGAGTGGTTAAGTAGCGCAAACTGAATGTATTTAAGGGGAGGGAGTGTTCAAATTTCAAATGATTATAAAAAACGAAAAAATTGGTCGATTCGTGTGCGATTTTCGCTAAAAGTATTCTTTAAGTCAGTATATCCTTGAAAATAAATTTTAAAGATAAATTTCAAAAAATTCCGTTAGAGGGTGCTTTAAACTTTAGAATAGCCAACAACAATTTTTAACTGTTATTTTTTGTATCTAATTAAATGCTTGCAAAAGCTTAGACTTAAATTTTGAACTCAAATTCTGAATCGTTGGGAGGGGTCAAGAGGCGCAAACTGAATTATGCTCAGGAATTGACACAGTTCAGTTTGCGCTACTTAACCACTCCCAACGATTCAGATTTTGAACTCAAAATTTAACTTCTAAGCTTCCGAAAACATTTAATGCACAAAAATAGCGGCAAAAAATACTTGTTCGTTACTCCAAAGTCTAAAGCGCCCTCTAACAGCGTTTTTTGAAAGTTATTTTTATAATTTAATTTTAAGACAATATTTACATAAAAATTGTTTTAGGGAAAATCGCAAATCAATCGACCAATTTTTCCATTTTTTATGATTATTTGAAATTTTGGACCCTAAAATTTAATGGCGGCTATCTCCTTTGAAAAACGTTTGGGACCCTTGGTTTCCTATTTAATATTATTTGTCTTATGTGTACTATCACCCCTCTTTTTTTGTAAAAACAATTTAGAATCACCCTATATATATATATATATATATATATATATATATATATTCATATACACTGAAGAGCCTGATTACGGTTTAGCGCAAAACAGCTGCAACCCGCTTTGGCATGGTAGATACAAATCCTAGGTAGATAGCTGGAGACAGATTGTATCTGTGACAATTCCGACTGCCTAAATTAAATAATTACAGCCAGAGCTGCTACAAAAAGAATATCAATATTACTATTGATTCTAAAAAATTCATATTATGAAAATTAGGTAAGACATAAAAAATTCTTACCTCCAACATTCCAATTTCTCGAGAAAGTCGGGGTATCGAGGCTCCAAATGCCCTAAGCCTTCATCGGCAGCATCAGTATTAAGAACTCTTTAACTCAAAAACAATAGTCCTTCTTCAATTTTCATATTTGAATAAAGACGAATCACAACATAAATGCACACAAACAATTATTTACAGAATCGGCCGTGACGTTTTCGCTATTACATGTTTGTTCTACAAAACTTCGAACTAATCTACAAAAACAGAAAAAAGAGAGAAAAAAAATTAATAAACAAAAATGTTCTTAGTGGAATAAAACTGTTCGGCGCATGCGCCACATCTTTACGTCGTCAGAGAGAAAAACAGAGTTTCATTTTTCACATTGCGCAATAGTTTTTACAGGTGTTTGGATGAAAGGAATATGAAATAATTTCCAAATCCCAACATCCTCCCACCTTTGAGTTTCAGGGGTTCTGCTGGAACTCAAATTTTCCAATTAACTATCGGTTTTATGCTGCGTCCATATCTTGAGCAATGAACTAAAGAGTCAGAATTTCGGTTCAGGACCGAACCACTGTGAGGTTCATTGGATTGTTCGTTGTTTTCTTCCGAAGAGCGTGAATTTTTCATGTCGTTGAAATGACTTCTCATGATATCATTATTTTTGATACCTCTAAAGGTATTAGTCTACTCGTTGTTCTGATGAACTCACCACTTTTCATTTTTACCTTTACAAGACGTACTTGTCCATCCTTAGATGGGAAAATTTCAGTTATTTTGGCCAGAGGCCAATCGATTCTTCTGTTATTGTCACTAGATACAATCACGACGTCACCTATTGCAAAAGGTTTCTCTTTTTTGTTACTTTTAGTTGGTTGTTGCAATTGACCTAAATATTCTGATCGAAATCTTTTACGAAGGTCTTCTCTTAGTTTTTGTTGGTAGGCATGCCTTTTATTCAACGATTCAGCATCCAAAATATCCATATCTGGTGTTCCACTACCTTTTACTTCTTGCAGATACATGGATGGAGTGAGGGGTACAAGATCGTTGTTGTCTTCGGAAACATATGTAAGGGGGCGGCTGTTGATTATACTTTCGATGTCACACATTACGGTTTGCATCTCTTCATAATTTAGCGAGCTTTTTCCTAAGACTTTTCTGAGTATTCTTTTTGTCATTCCGATTAGTCGCTCCCATCACCCTCCCCACCATGGAGCTGAAGGTGGAATAAATTTCCAAGTAATTTTTTTGGATATACTATGATTTTGTACTGAATTCCAATCTATTTCATTCAACAAATTTTCGGCCCCTACGAAATTCGATCCATTGTCGGTGTAGATAATAGAAGGCCTACCTCTACGGGCGATAAATCTTCGTAAAGTTAATAGAAAGTTTTCGGTTGATAAGGAGGTGGCTAACTCAAAATGAGCCGCTCTGAAAATTGCATACATGTAAATTACTAGCCATATTTTCCTATTTTCTTTAAGAATAAGGAGGCCGGCATAATCCAGACCAACAATTTCAAAAATGGCAGCTTCTCGAACTCGATCTACAGGTAAGGGAGGAGTGGCTATTTCTTGTGGCTTAAAATCGTATCTTCTGCATATTACACAGCTTCTAATAATTTTCCTTAGTTTTCCGAAATTTTAAGATCCAAAAATCTTCCCTCAAATTAGACATCAAAATTTGTACCCCGGCATGTCCTAGTTTTAGGTGTCTAGATCTAATTATTTTTTCAACTACGGGATGGTCATGGGGAAGTATGATAGGGTATCGAAAATTCATCGTATCTTCTCTCAATAGTATACGTGATTTCAGCCTTAGAACTCCAGCGGAATCTGTTATGATCTGAAATGATTTTAATCAATTATCTAGGGGGCCACTAAACGATTGTTCTTGAACTAATTTCAATAATTTATTTTCAGCTTCAATCTGCTTTTTTACAGTTAAAATACTATATTCTCTATCTTCTTTAGTTTTCTTGCAGTTTTGGTAAAATCTAAATATCCATCCGATTACGTTAACTAATTTTTCATACGATGAAAATTTTGTAAAAATTTATTCATTGTGAATATCTAAATTGTTAGCACTAATAATTGTTTTTCTTCTTTCGGCATCTATAATTTCAAAATCTGGAAATATTTCTGATTTTGGCCACTCGTTAATTGGTTTCTTTAGCCACTGTGGTCCCTCCCACCATTTGTCTCGGGCTAAAACCTCAGCGGTACAACCCCTTGAAGGCAGGTCCGCAGCATTTAAATGGCCGGGAATAAAATGCCATTTTGAAGAATCACTTAAAGACCGGATTTCTGATACACGGTTATAAACAAAAGGCGCCCAATTTTCATTTATTTTTATCCAATAAAGTGCATTAACCGAATCAGTCCAATAAAAAATGTCAATATCATCTAATTTTAAAACAGTTTTGACACTATTTGCTAATCTAGCCCCAATATTGCAAGCCAACAATTCCAACCTCGGGATGGAAATTGTTTTCATAGGAGCAACTCGGCTTCTTGCTTGAACCAATAAACAGAAATTGCCATTCTCATTTTCAGACCGTATAAATATACATGTAGCATATGCTATTTTGCTAGCTTCGCAAAAAACGTGCAAAGACTGCAGTTTATCTGCACCCCGAGAAAAACACCTAGGTATTTCAATAGTCCATAATTTATCTAATTGTGTTTTCCATTTTTCAAATTTTCTCTTTATAGAAATAAGGTCATTTCGTATCCCATGTCACCTTAGCTTTCCAACACTCTTGTAATAATATTTTAGGTTCTAATGTTACAGGACACGTGTATCTAATAGGGTCAAATATTTTGTGTACAGCCGATAAAATGTTTCTTTTGGTTACTTTGCGTTCATCCTCGGAAATTTCCTTTAAATCAACTGCTAAGGTGTCCCTACTAAAATCCCACATTAGACCCAAAATAGGGACTTTTTCCCCTGTCAAAACTTCCCGAAAACTATGCTCCCACCCGCGTGGCTCGAATTTTGCATCGCTAAGAAGGGTTTTTGACTAATCGATAAATCTATTCAGTTGTTCTTTACTATCAACACTCGTAACAACAGTTGTCTACATAAAATGATTCTAACAATTTAAGCGCAGTGTTTTTAAATTGTTCCGGTGCGTTTTTTAAATGATATTCTAACGTGGCACCTAAAAGATAGGGACTACAAGAAATGCCAAATACTACTCTTCTATGTTGAAGCGTTATCATTTTTTGAGGGTCCCCTTCTTCATACCACAGAAATTTCAAGAATGAGTGATCTTTTTCTGTAATGCCAATTTGCAAAAAAGCCTTTTTTATGTCAGCAATTACCCCAATTTTTCCCAATCTAAATCTATTTAAAATAGAAGGAATCAGATCTACGAGGTTAGGCCCCTTTTCAATACAGTCATTTATAGATGGCGAGGCGAATCCTTTTCCCGAGCTGAACCATCGAAAACTGGCCGCACCTTTGTAGTGGAGTTTTCTTTAACCCCCTGACAGCCCAGCCCAAAGGGTAATATTGTAATGTTGTTTTCTCTGTAATTTATTAAAAATATAAAAAAAAGATGTTTTTTCCAACCTGATGCAAAATACGTTATTCGTATCGGTGTATAATCTTTGATAGCATCAATCCTAACTTAACTTTTCAGAACTGGGTATTATTTGTGGAATTATACTAATTTAAATATTGCTTATGTTGCAGGGAAACCTGCAGCTTAGGGTGTGAAAAAATCAGCCGGCGGCAGTCAGGAGGTTAAACACCGCTCTATGAGGAAGGAAATGCTCACTACCTAATGTTTTTCTCTGATCAACTTTTTCTATTATTTTCTCGTCTAACCAGTCATCGAATACTTGATAATAATCACTTAATTTTCCTACCCTTTTTAACGAATCGACGCATGTTTTTAATCTACGTCGAGCGATATTCTCGTAGCTGGGTAAACGAGGGTGGCCCTGTATCCATGGAAGACTAATTTCATACCGACCCTCGCCATCTACTCTAATATTACTGAGAAAATGTTCTTTAGTGGCTAATTCTATTTCCTCTCTACTCTTTTTCTTCCCCAGGATCGCGAATTCCTAAAGTGTCAAGTTGCCATAACTCGGTAATTTTTGCCTCTTTGACATGCAGCGAAAAAATTAAATTGTTCATATGCTTATTTTCATAAGCTTCAGTTTTCCCAAGAATTGTCCAACCTAAACGAGTTTCCATGAAAACTAATCCGTCCTGTAATTGTTTTAAATGTCCGGTAAATAATTTCCCGGCGACATCTGCACCAATTAACACATGTATCTCATCAGGAGAAAATTCATATAGTAAATCATTAACTTTAGTGACTCTATCAGTCAAAACTATTCCGTACATTTCATTAATAAAGGGTCCTTCCGGTATAGCTGAAGTTTCAGAGCAAATTTTTTGTTGATCTAGTACCTCAAATTTACATCGGAAACTATTATCCATATTTCCCAAATTAATCAAATATCTATCGTGTAGCTCTTCACATTGTCGCCCCCCAAATAAGCTATGCACTATTCTCTCTTTACTTATGCCACTATATCCTAACATTTTAGCAGCAAATTTCGTTATGTATGATCGTTGCGAACCCGTATCATATAAAATTCTAACATTTCGTACGATATCCCCATTGTATATACGTACAACCAATGTTTGGAGCAAAACTCGTTTTCTAGATGTTGTATTCGTAAGCATGCAATCTTTATTAGCAGTTGAATCCTGTTTAGAATTTTCGCCTAAATTAATTTTACTCTTTTCTATGCACATGGTGGTGATTTTTCCCGCAATGAGAACAGTTAATTTTAGTTTTACAAGCTTTTGCTAAGTGGTTAACATTGAAGCAACGAAAGCATGCTCCTTTTCTTAATAAAGCATCTTTTCTTTTCGCCAGTGTCATTTTCCATACCGCTCTACAATTTTGACTACGGTGTTTGTTTTCGCAAAAAACGCACTGTTCTTCCAATTTTTTATCATTCGCATTATACAGTTCGGCCGCCGTAGGAAGAGAAAAATGTTTATCTTTTCGATTGAATTTTGTTTCTCTGTTTACTGAAACATCTTTATCGAAAGAAAACCCACTCTTAGCTAATTTAACCTTTTGCTCCATCTCAACTTCAATCTGTAAAAGTTGCATTAAAACATCTAATTTATTAATTCCCGGATTTTAATCTTTATCCTTAACAGTTAACGTACCAAGATGTTTTTCCCATAATTTAAGAATATCTGAAGGCAATGCCGATTCGACCAATAGATATAAAATCGACGAATAATTTTCGCTCGATACTCCTAACATTTTTAATGACCGAAGATAAATTTCGATTTTATCGTATAATTTAACAAGAGACAGTTTTTGCCCTTGTCTCAAGGAATTATTAATAACTAATCTTAAGACTTCGCGTATATATACTTCAATTAAAACATCTGTTCTAGCGAACCGTGCTTTCAACGATTGTATCGCTTCTGGATAGCTCTCGGCTGTGGGGGAAAAGGCATCTACTATTTCTCTGGCTCGCTATCCTTTTTGTGTAACCATGATCAAATATTGCATTTTATCTTCATTTGCTATATCATTATCTTCGTGAATTTTCTCAAATTGCCCCCAAAAAGTTAACCAGTTTTTGATTTCACCGTTGAAAGGCTGGAGCTCTAATTTAGGTAACTTAAATTTTCTTCTTGTCGCCATGCCATCTAATGTTAAAGAACTATCTGGATTAAGACCTTTTTCTAATTTTTGTATATAACGCGATAATTTGTTTTTTGTTTCTTGAAAAAACGTATTAAATTTATCGATAGAATCGTATTCAGTATCAAAAGCATCTTGCTTACAGGTTGGGTTTCAGACAAATTATCAAGAATTTGTTTATCTAAATTCACAAGTTCGTTTTGTTTTGCTTCTAATCTTATTAAAATTGAAGACAAGCTATCTAAATCATCACAATTAGCCTGTATAAGCTCTTTAATTTCTTTACTTAATTTCGGAAATTTGAACACACTGGCGTTCTAAACTTTCGTAATTTTTCCATAATTCTAAATCAAAAAATTTTTCTAATTTCTTATTCACTAAACTACGGAGCACCCGATCCCAGCAGAGGATGCCATTTTTATGTGACAACTCAGACTGTCTAAATTAAATAATTACAGCCAGAGCTGCTACAAAAAGAATATCAATATTACTATTGATTCTAAAAAATTCATATTATGAAAATTAGGTAAGACATAAAAAATTCTTACCTCCAAAATTCCGATTTCTCGAAAAAGTCGGGGTATTGTGGCTCCAAATGTCCTAAGCCTTCATCGGCAGCATCAGTATTAAGAACTCTTTAACTCAAAAACAATAGTTCTTCTTCAGTTTTCATATTTTAATAAAGACGAATCACAACATAAATGCGCACAAACAATTATTTACAGAATCGGCCGTGACATTTTCCCTATTACATGTTTGTTCTACAAAACTTTGAACTAATCTACAAAAACAGAAAAAAGATAGAAAAAAAAATTAATAAACAAAAATGTTCTTAGTGGAATAAAACTATTCGATGCATGCGCCACACCTTTACGTCAGAGAGAAAAACAGAGTTTCATTTTTCACATTGCGCAATAGTTTTTACAGGTGTTTGAAAGAAAGGAATATGAAATAATTTCCAAATACCAACAGTATCAGATGTTCAAGAAGCGATCATCCAAAATGCGGGATATTCCAAGGCGGTTGTTTTTGAGCTCTGAGCTGTCGTTTCACGACACTCCAAATGTGTTCTTTCGGAATAAGATCCAGGTAAGTTGGGTGACCCGTAGCGTTGCAAAGGTTAGAAAAAACCCGGTTTAAACCCGGGAATAAACCGGGTTTTTAGGAATAAACCTGGAAAAAACCCGGGATTTTTTGGAATAATTCGGTTTCTTGGGAATAAACCTGGGAATAAACCTTGTCTATTGGAAATAAACAAGGGAATAAACCGACTTTTTGCAACTCTAGTGACCCGACATTACCTTAATTCAGTTTTATGTTTCGGAAACCATTCCAGCCTTGTGAGTTTGTGAATTTTCCTGCTGAAAGATCCTATTTCCAATGCCATGTAAGGGTGCATCTGGTCCGTATGATGTTCAGATTGTCTCCAGCTTCCATGCTATATTCTATCACACCCATTACTCACAGAAACGCCCACGAGAACAGCCTCCAAAGTATCAGCACCGGTCCTGTGAATGAATAGCTGCACAACAGGGGTGAAATTGTTCACTTGTAAGATGACGACACTGACGCAGTTATTGAAGTGATGAATACTAACATGATTTATCGTAGCAAGCAACTCTTACCCAGTTACTATATAACACTTACTATATAACACTTGGCCAAAAGAGGAAGATAACTGGGAGATCCGCTGCGTCATACTTCTGTTCCTCGCCTAATCTTTTCTTTAAGGCTCTCTTGGTTTGATCAATATAACCTAAATTACAAGAGTAATGATTAAAATAAATACCCCACCGTTCTCAGTACGAATAAGATCTTCAATGTGGAGAATTTAATTTTATTTAAAGGTTTGAAGATAACTTAAAAATTGAAACGAGAAAGTATTTTAGTAATTTAAAAAAAAAGAGGAGAATAGAAAGGTAGACCTATAGAGTTAAAATTAGGAGGGTTATTAGAATCAAAAAGAGGATGTTTAGGATTATTAAATTTATGCAGAGCTTTGTCAATCAAAGTGGGATTATAACAACGAGCAAGGGCAAGAGACCCATATCTGTGGGTCATAAACCGTTTTGGACGATGGATGAGTGTAGCTGGATTCAAAGCTATGTAAAGAGTGTTTTCCTGCTGTAACAATAATATTAATTTAAACAAAATATTCATGAACTATATTGGCGTTGTCAAAAATTGAATAAAAGTGTGATGTAAGAAATTAATGCATTTTTCCTGATTTAGATAATCATGTTTTATTTAAGAATATATTCACCAAACTTTGTTGTTATTTTGTGTATCCCAAGTTAAAAAATTTGCTATATTTTATTCGTAAAATATTTGGTTAAAATAACATTGTATTTCTCTTAATTCCACTATTACACAGAGGCTACATGAAAAAGATCAAAAGAAGTTTTCCCATATCCATGATTGTAATTGCAATTTTATTCTTGTTTTAGTTTTTGCCTTACCTATGTACATTTTTAATGCATTACATAAGGGAAATTTTAGTCTCTATTTTAAAAAATGTTTTAAATTTTCAGTTTACAATAAATATAAAAAAATATATACAGGAACAATATCATGCCGTAGTGAATATTTTACAAGATGAATATTTTGACAAGACATTCATTAGAACATTCAAATGCTATATCTACCTTTATACTTGAAAATACACATTACATATGAGTAAATGTTCCATTTCTGTGATAAAATAAATATATTTTTTAGTGCAAGTATATTTGCTAGACAATTTTTTTTTCTATCGACACTTATTTTTTACTGCACAGGGATATTTCTTAGAACTGGAGGCAATTATTTTATTAGATTTTGGAAGCTTTTCATACAAGCTCACATAAGATACATTTGAATAATTTTAAAGATTATTTCATCAATAACAAGATTTAGATGCATATATTGAACCGATTCTCATAGCTTTTGGACGAATAAAATGCAAATATCAAAGCGTCATTATTTCCTGAATAAATTCTACTAGACCTTGTTTGATTAGGATCAGCATAAAAGGAAATGAATCTGCATTGATAAAAAAATATTTGATTGATAAAAACAGGTAAAAAGATTTTATATCGAAAAAAAAAATATTATGTTAATGTGTGCTTATTTGAAAAGCATTCAAAAGTTTATTTGGAAAGCTGAATATATTTACGTAAACGATACTTCTTAGATGCTAAAGGAAAAAAATAAAAAGAATATCAAGCGTAGCTGGTTAAATATTTACTTTTAAAAATTTCTGTAAAAAGTGTCAAATATTTTCAGACAATTTGAGACTACCAATGAATTTGTTACTACCAATATTTGTTTTCATTCATTAATTGAATAAAATATTTATATCGCGAGAAAATAAAAAGAATATTGCCCAGTTAAACTGATGGCATTGAGCTTGGAGGCTATGCATACTAATTGTACATTACAAGCTTATATTTTCAAGGAATAATGCACCGCAATAAAAAAAAATTAAGGGGGGGGGGGATTTCCACCCTTTTTTCTTATGATTGAACCCCCAAAACTAATCAGGTATACTCCTTATCATAATGAACCTATATCCAAAATCGGATAATTCTGCATAAATCCCCATTTATTTAATTTAAGAAGGCTATCCCCGTTCCTCCATTTATATTTAACCATTATACCTTCAGAACTATGCAGGGATTCACCTTATCAGAAAGAAATTATATCCAAAATTTAAAGCAAATCGGATAATTCTGCATAAAAATCCATTTCTCTAATTTAAGGGAGGGGGTAATCGCCCGTTCCCCTTTTTATACATAACAAAAGAGCCCTAAAACTAACCAGTGAACCGTGTTATCAGTAGAAACTTATATCCAAAAACTGAATCAAATTTTTTAATTCTGCATGAAATATCCATTTATCCAAATTAAGAGGGGTAGCCCCCAGATCCTCCCTTTATACTTAACCAATGAATCCCCAAATCAAATCAGGGAAACGCCTCATTGGAATGATCCTTATATCTAAGATTTGAAGATAATCGGTAAATTCTGCTTTAAAAACCTCTTTAACTATATAAAGGGAGGTTACCCCCTAATTCCCTCTCCCTTTACACTTAACCAATAATCATCCAAAATTAATAATGGAAGCACCTCATCAAAATTATCTGATAGCTAAAATTTGAATGAAATCTGAAAATTCAACATGAAAAACCCATTTATCTAAATTAAGAGGAAAGGGGGGTTAGCCCCCTTTCCTCCTTCATACTTACTCAATGAGCTCCCATAGCTAATGAGGGAAGCGCCTTATCACGATAAACCTATATCCAAAATTTGAAAAAAATCGGATATTTTTATTATGAGTTATCGCTTTATATACATACATACATACGTGCGTACTTAGATACACAACGGACGGGCACATAAGCTCTCAAGCTTTGATAGCCTGAGAGCTAAAAAGTTGCAAACAAAAAATATTGTCCATACAGAAGTTTTTTGCTATATTATCCCCTCTCGTTACAATGCTTATTTTTTTTAGTGTCGCAAGTGAAGAAAATATGTTTCACTTTAATCACATAATTTAAGTAAATTTGTGAACAAATATATTTTGTTAATTTTATCAAGAAAATTGTAATAAGTGTATAAAAAACAGCTTTAAAGAATCGTATAAAATTGCTACTGCCACGTATTCAACCCTTATCTTTTTTCAATCACCTATTAGACCTTCGTAATATTTGCGGAAGGAAGAGAATTGTGGTTTTCATCCCAACAGAGGCAATGTTTGCTAAATATGTAAATGTATACATGATACTTGATAGCATCTGAAAATCTATATTCCAGATTCGGGAATTGATTAATAGACTGCAAAAGCTATTCGGGAACGTTTTATAAAATCAATTGCACTGAAAAAAAAATTGTTAAATTATAATTTTAAAGTTTCAAAATTTTTTAGACAAATTTAAAAATTTATAAGAATAACAATAATTTTCCTTCATAAGTTGCTTATCCTTCATAAGTTGCATAAATTATCTGAAGGGGATTTGTAGAACAGATATTGAAATATATTTATGACATGTCACATTTGAAAATCGAGCATTTAATAATGCCAACTAATGACAGTTTTTCCAAATTTTAATTATTTTTTTCTCAGAAGTTATTTCATCAATAAGTGATAAAAAAAAAAATACATGTGATCATATCTTATAAGTAAGAATAAACATACGCAGTTTCATTAAAATCTGTGATGGTGGGTTACGTATTAATTACTACTTCTTGGAATGCCTCTTGAGTGTTTCTAACTACAAGCTGCCGCTGGTGACTATTTATTTATTCTATTCGCACCACTATATTTAAGAAATATATTTTGTAGTAGATTCCTCTTTAGCATGTTTTTAAATTATATGAGAAAGATTTTTGTTTCGAGAAAGTGGTGCCAGGGAGAATTAAAAGTCGCCAGTAGCAGCCCTGTAATACGAAAAAAAATAATAATAATATATGTTTACACTGTAAATAAAATAAAATAAAATAAAATAAAATAAAAAAAGTTGTCGTGTAACAGATGTAAAGTCAGAGTTCTGTATGCTAACTAAAATTTTATTCTTACACTGTTAAAAAAATGTAAACTACAAAATTTGTTTTTCAAAATCTACATTGTACACTGTTAAAAATTTTGCAACATTCTGTCCAGTGATTTGACCGTTTTTGTCGAAAACTGTTACATAACCGTAATTTAACAGTATTATGACCATATTTTTGCTAATTTTATGTTTAGAATGGAGTTAAATTACGGTTATGTATCCCATTTTTTTAAAAAAACGTTCAAATGTCTGGGCAGAATGCTGCAAATTTCTAACAGCGTAAAAAAAATTCTGTAAAGTAACTGAAAGTTTTCAAGGAAACTGGGATTCCTAGAACTTTTTCTGTAACGGCAACAACAAAAATTCATGTAACAGATACAGATTTGCACTGAAAAAAAAAATCTGTAATGTTATTAAAAATTTTTTAGGAAACTGCGATTTCTAGAATTCTTTATATAACTTCAACCCATCTTAGACGTAAAATTTTGTAAGATAACTATAACTTTATTAGATTCGTTTGTGAAGTTACCGAATTCTGTAGCTTTCCGAAAATTAGTTTTGTATATTTGCATCCTTTTTTTTTGCACAGTGTACAGATAAAAGGTTAATAAGCATACAGATT
Organism: Maratus speculifer; assembly: GCA_964019185.1. NCBI lineage: Eukaryota > Metazoa > Arthropoda > Arachnida > Araneae > Salticidae > Maratus > Maratus speculifer. The sequence goes on from OZ025291.1 coordinate 136,834,076, forward strand.
TCGGCAACTTTTCATCTGTAGGATTGCAGATTTTTTTTTACAGTGCACAGGAAACTGCACACTGTAAAAAAAAAAAAATCTCTAAAGCTACTAAAAATTTTTATTGGGAAACTGGGATCCTTTAACTTTTTATGTAACGGCAATAGCAAACATTCATGTAATATACATGATTTACACTAAAAATCAAAATATCTGTAAAGTTACTAAGAATATTTGAAGAAACTGGAATTCCTAGAATTTTTTATGTAATTACAACCCAGATTACAGGTAAAATTTTAGTAAGATAACTATAATTTTATTAGATTCGTTTGTAAAGTTACCGAATTCTGTAGCTTTCCGAAAATTAGTTTTGTAGATTTACATCTTTTCTAGTACAGGGTACAGATAAATTGTTAGTAAGCATACAGAACTCGGCAACTTTCCATCTGTAGGTTTACAGATTTTTTTTTAACATTGTAGCTTTACAAGAAAAAAAAATCTACTAAAATTACAGATATCTTACTAAAATTTCATCTGTAACTCGAGTTGCAGTTACACGAAAAGTTCTGGGCATCTTAGTTTCCTTAAAGATTCTTAGTAACTTTACAGATCTTTTAATTTACCTTTAAAACTCGTATAAGTTACACAAACTTTTGTTATTGCCGTTACATAAAAAGTTCTATTCGTCCCAGTTTCCTGGAACATTTTTAGTAAATATACAGATTTTTTTCTTAACAGTAAAAATTTGTGTATTTAGAAAAAAAAAATGCCGCATTTTCACTGTCGATTTCATTTACTCGTAAATATATTCTACACTGTAAAAAAATGTCTGTAAAGTTACCAAACTTTTTCTAGGAAACTGGGATTCCAAAAACTTTTTATGTTGCGGTAACATGAATATTTCATGTAACCGACTCTGAAACTTGAATTTTTGCTGTTACCGTTACAGGAAAAGTTCTAGGAATCCCAGTTTCCTAGAAAAAGTTTAGTAACTTTACAGAATTTTTTTTACAGTGAAGGTATTTTTTTTACAGAAAGGACTTTTTTTATATCTGAACAGAATCCTTTTTCTACATGTTTCTTAAATAAAATTTCTACACGATAACGCGAAACATGAGCTGACAAGTTACGCATAAAAAGTTACAAAACTTTTTCTCCGAAAATGGGATGCCTAGAACTTCTTATGTAACGGTAACAGCGAAAATTCATATAACTGATTCTATTACATGAATTTTTGCTGTTACCATTACATAAAAAGTTCTCGGAATCTCAGTATCCTAAAAAAATCGTAGTAACGTTACAGATTTTTGATTACACTGCAAACATGTATCTGTTACATGAATTTTTGTTGTTGCCATTACATAAAAAATCTATAGGCGTTCTAGATATTTATAATCAGTATTAGTAAATATACAGCTTTTTTTTTTAGTGTAAAATTATTGCATTTAGAAAAAATAAATTACCCAATTTTCACTGCAGATTTTATTTTCTCGTAAATATATCCTACTAGAACAGGCTTTTACCTGAACAGAATCCTTTTTCTACATTGAGAAAACACAGAAAACACTGACGATAATTAATAATTAAAATAATACACTTTATAAAAATCACCATAAAACGAAAAAAAAAAAGTAGGACGAGTTTCGAACGAAAACAATAACAGCTCGTCATCAACTGAATCATACACATGTCCGTAAGTTGACAATGTCAGAGATAAATTGAAAGAAAGTGGGTGGAGATTACAAAGAGTGCGACAGGCGGCGCTAGTTGAAAGAGCACAGACGGAAGACAAAAGTGAAGCCCAAATAATAAAAGAGGAAAAGATGAAAAAAAAATGAAAAAAAAAATAATATTTTTTTCATCTTATGGTGTTTTTTACCTTTTACTAGGTGTTTCCTAAATAAAATTTCTACACGATAACGCGAAACATGATATGCCAAGTAACGCATGAAAATTACAAGCAGCTACACTGTAAAAAAATTGTAGAATTACTAAACTTTTTTCTAGGAAAATGGGATGCCTAGAACTTTTCATGTATTGGTAACATCTAAAATTCATGCAACCGATTCTATTACGTGATTTTTTGCTGTGACCATTACATAAAAAATTCTAAGAATCCCACTTTCCTAGAATAAGTTTAGTAACTTTCCAGATATTTTTTCCTACAGTGTATAATCCAAAGTTGCTCAAATGCGTTGATGCGTAAATAAATTTTAAACATTAAAGTTACACCAACTCCTAAAAAACACTGTAAGTATTTCCCTTATCGATTTTCTGAAACTGGAGAAGAATAGAAAAAGATGATGAACAATACATTAACGAGAAAATGTTATACAATTAGATATTATAAGGTTTGATTCTGGAAGCTCTTCAAATGCTGGGTATTTCAGAATTCCTCTTAAATTCAGAAAGTTTCTAAAATTTAATGGAATTTATTGCATTACATAATATTAACTACACTAAATAAAAAAAAATAATTAAAAAAATAAAATAAAATGAGAAAGAGAAAAGGCGAGAAAGATATGAAACCATTTTTATTCTTTTCAAAAATGTTAGATGGCTTAAAATATTTACTTTGTCTCTAAGACCACTAATTTCATTAAACAAGTTTCGATTAACATGATGTTGATGTGTTATTTAAATTTACTATAGCATGTTTCGTATTGAAAAAAGTGCGTAGTATTTGTAATGTATTTATAATATACAATGTAAACTACATTTTACATTGTCAAATCAATTTAACTAAACATTTTCTGTTTTTTTTTTTTTTTTTTTTTTTTTTTTTTTTTTTTTTTTTTTTAATTCTTAAAAGTCATTTTTCTATTATAAAAACCCTTGCTAGATAGCACCCAAATAAACAAATAAATAAATAAAAACTGTCTAAAAATATAAAATGATAAAACCTTGGCGTACAAAGAGTCTGCGTGTTATTAATTTCCATGCATGGCTCATAACAGAAATATACTGTTTGTAAATCTGAATTTTCAGGATAATTCTTGATGTAGTTTTCTAGACATTTAACAAAACATCTAAAACCGCATGTGATCGGCCATCGATGGTCTTTTAGTGTAAAATCCTTATGAACATTTACCATTTTTTTAGTAAATACAGGGTGAGTCATAAATACTGAAACAATAGGCTATCTCCTTAAATATTGCCTCTAGACCCATACTTCCAACTGCAAAAAATCATGAAAAAGGTAAAATTTCTGATAAGTTGCAACTCCATGGGGGGTTCTATTTGAAAAAATACGAAAATTAAATTTTTATACGGCCCCCGTAGAGCAAAATTCTCATTTAGGAAATTATTCCTTATCCATTCTTAAATTGAACAAAAAAAAAAAAAAAAAAAAAAAAAAAAAAAATCATCTCCGTATTTAAAAACTTGACAGAGATATTAAAATTCGAAATTCTCCAAAATTCGTGACTTACACCACTTTACCTTACTTGTAAACGAAGCGTTTTTGACTGATTTTCAAAGCAAATGAGGGATCGTCTACAAATTATCCGTTAGTAAACGTCGATTTAAGACAGTGCCTCTTATTTGGACATAATAAAGCAGCGTATTGATTAAAATCAAAACTTGTTTTCAAAATATGTTGATCATCAGCACTCTGTCTGCATGGATCGAAATACCTAGGTTCGGTCCCAGACCGATCCGAAGGGAAAAAAGCTCTGCCCTGTATGGAAAAATGTTAAAATCATAACCCAGACCGGTCTAGAAAAAAGTTTAAATCATAGCTCGGCTCAACTGTGAATTTCTAAATAGTGTTTTACTTCGGTGTGGTTAAATCTTCTTTGCTATGGAGGAGTTCTGACCAAAAATACTTAGCTTTTCGTTTTTTATATTTATACTTTTTATGGTTAAAGAAACGCCAAAGGCTGTGATATATTTATTTTATCAATGAATTTCTGTTTATATCCAAATGTTTCATTTATATTTTAATATCGCTAATCCTTATCCCGTGCGTTGGAGACTTTGAAAAATGTTATACAGTAAAATCTTTTAAGAGGGAATCACATAGGAAAGAAAAGAATACGTTATAGCCAAATGCTCTTCGTAGGAGGGTTAAATGAAGTTTATTTTTTTCTCAAGTATTATTGTTTTTTTTTTTTTTTTGCATGGATCAACACATTTTCCGTTTAAGACAGAATTCCGTCATATTCAGAGTTTTTTTTCAGGATTTTATTATGTTTAATTTTTTAGTATTTAAATATACTATTCTTTATTTTTATTTTATTTTATTTTATTTTTTTGTAAAATAAAAGCAATTTTTAAATCTATGTGGTTTTCGTAAAAATTTTGATAGAACCAAATTTTACTTATTTCAGACACGTATTAGGTTAGTCAGAGACAGTGATTTTAATACGGATTCTTCGAGACCGGAATTGAAAATTTCGTCCAGTGCAGACCTAGAAAGAAGGAATCAGTCCTCTCTGGTATGAAAAATACATTGGGCCCGGATAGGAAAGTGTTCAGAAAAAAAAAAAATAAAATAAAACGTCTCGGTACTGACCCGGCCTGGGTAGAGGTCTGCACGGGCCGGAATTTCCAGGCCCGGCCCGGCCCGGCCCGTAAGAAAGTTATTTCGGCCCGGCCCGGCCCGTAAGAAAGTTATTTCGGCCCGGCCCGGCCCGGCCCGTTGTAAAACTCAAAAGTTCGGCCCGGGCCCGGCCCGGCCCGTTTAAATTTTTTTATTTTAGGCCCGGCCCGCACAAAAATCAGCGAAAACAGGCCCGGCCCGGCCCGTTTTGGCCCGTTACAATTTCTACGATTTCTAAAAAAATCAGATTTTTATCATATAACTAAGATTCCTTTAAAGAATACTGCATACATATCTATGGAATGGTTTTACAGTATATTTTACAGCAAATACACATTAACATCATTAATGATTACTTAGATTTTTAAGCTTTCAACATTCGAATAAAGATTCATTAAAAAATTATAATATGGCTTAGAATAAAAGAAAAAAAAGAAAGCTAAAAACATCGTTAATTTTGAAGCTGTTTAATAAAAGAAGATTTATAAATATATTTCTATATCATTTTATTATAGATTTCAAATCCAAATTCATTCATAAATTCAAAGAAGCTCCTTTCTGATACACTTCTAAATTCATTTTTTTTTTCTCAGAAAAGCATAAGATTAGCAGATATCTTTATTCAGAATCGAATGGCGTTATCCATTTTTTGATACAAGCAATTTAAGAATACTGCAAACAAATAAAATACTGTCATAATTAGCGTTTTGAATAGAATTTCCAGAAGCAATAGCAAGGGAAGGGAGAAAAACCTGCAATCATTTGAGAAACTATTATATCTCAACAAGGTTATACAAGTATTTTATTTACCAAAAATGAAAAACGCTATTCGATTAAAATCCCTTCAATAGTTAGGCTTTTCACTTTTATACTTTTACAATTTAAAATTAATCAGAAAATGTGTCAAACTTTCGCATTATTGAGAAATTAATTTATTTAAAAATCATCAAGAAGTATATATCCGAAGACTAAGCTAACATAAGTTCTTTATCGCTGTTAATAATTTTACAAATCACGTTTTCTGTCAATAATTAAGTCTAGTACCGGTCCGGCCAGTCTATATGTATAAAAATAATGCAAGCGTGATCTCGGACCGGCATGAGTCAGCTAAAAATATATTAAAACGGGTTACACATAATGTAAATCTCCGATGCCGATACACTGCGCATTTTTATATTGATGCTGTCAAACTAGTGTGGCCACATTTATACTTATTCTCGTTAAAACCATTTTCGTTGAAAATAACTCATAATTTATCGTTTCCGCATAAATCTTAAGAACGGGCCGACAGGCCCGAAAATTTTTTTTATCGGCCCGGCCCGGCCCGTTTATGTTGTTTGTCGGCCCGGCCCGGCCCGTTAGAAAATTTGAAACGATTCCGCCGGCCCGGCCCGCGGGCCGGGCCGGGTACGGGCCACGGGCCAAGCCCGGGCCCGTGCAGACCTCTAGGCCTGGGCCCAGAATACAGATTTTTTAACAGTCTCTCCAGGACTATAAAAAGTTTGAAGTTGAGAGGGGTAAATTTCTAAAAAAGACGTAATCTGCAACTTAAAAAAGCATTCTTTTAAATAACTGACGGGTAGTAAAACAGCACATTTCGTTTTTCTGCATAATGAATTTTTCCCTACTATTTCTTGTCTTTAAATTATTAAAAGTTAAGAATTGTTAAAGAAAAAAGTACAAACTTGAAAAATGTCATTTTTAATTATTTTACATTAGTTTTGTTTCGGGCAAAATTGAATAACTATTTACGTTTGAAAATATGATTTTTTTTAAGTTATATTATTTTTTCAATAAATATTTTTAATATTTTAAAAATTAATAATGAAAAACAAAATCCTGAAACAAAACTAAAATCAGATTTTATCTTTAATTAAATAAAAAGAAACTGAAATCCGATAAATAATGTTTCGAGTAATAACGATTTGTAATTATCCCATTTAATCTACTACTAACCATATGAAATTTTTATAAATTTCAGGATAAATTTTAGGATAAGATTTTCTTAGAAAATTATATGGCTAACCATCACACACACACACACACAAAAAAAAAAAAAAAAAAAAAAAAAAAAAAAAAAAAAAAAAAAAAAAAACCTCAAAAGAGAGATTTTTTACCTGTTGCCTAAAACTGCCGAAGTAATTGTTCGCATTTCAATTCGTGTCTAATCCCTTAAAACCTGATGAATAATTCAAACGGCGATAACTCTGTGAGATTTGAAGATGCAACTTTTTGTGTCTTATTCAGGACTGGATAAGGAAAGTTTTCCTAACTGGAATTTTTATAAAAAAGTATAAAAAGTTAATTTTCGTACTTTTTCAAATAGACCCCCCCCCCTCCATGGAGTTGCAACTTATCTTATCAAAAATTTCACCTTTTTTATGAATTTTTTCAATTGGAAGTAGGGGTCTAGGCCAATATATAAGGAGATTTTGATATTTATGACTCACCCTGTATACTACCACTCTAACATTTCAAAGCTACTTTAACTGCCCCAGCAGTGATCGAGGAGTTCTGACCTCCAAACTGGTAGACGGTAGGTGCTGGGTTCTAACTCAATCGCGATCGTCCGCCTAGCCGTTCGGAGGTTTCCGTGGTTTTCTTCGAACCTTAAATTTCCTTGCGTAAATACGGAAAGACCCCCACGGAGGGCACCCAACCCCTTTGGGCCTATATCCCACAGTGTAGATAATTGGCCGACATAAATACAAACAAGCTACTTAAACTTTTAAGTATCAATTAAAAAGATGAAATATGAGATAGGGATATGGTCTTGAATAGCTCGCACAATGAAAGTAAGTTTTAAGCTACATATGTTGTTGACCCTTTGTGGCTAATAACACCGATTTCAAAAATGCTTTCTCAGATGTTAGAATATACCATTTTAAATAGATAAAAAATACACAAAAAATAAAACAGTATCGAATAAATGGTCTTTTTTTCTCCGCAATAAACAGAAAATTGCCCCCTAATAAATATTACTAAATATTGTCAATTTTCTTATTCAAAACTGTAAAGTATATTAATTTTCCTTTATAAAATACAGGGGTTGGACAAAAATATGGAAACACCTTTAAAAAAAACACGTTTCCTTGCCTAGTATTGTGTACGGTACCCGTTGTTATTCAAAACAGCTTGCAGTCTTCTCGGAATGGATAAATACAGTTTCTGTATGTTTGCCAAGGGAATATTGTACCATTATTCCTGCAAAACGGTGGCAAGTTCAGATAACGATAATGGCGGTGGACAGCGAGAACGCACTTTCCGCTCCAATGTAGACCGCAAAGGTTTGATAATATTCAAATCTGATGACTTTGGTGGTCTGGGGAGATGCGAAAATTTTATCATCGTGCTCAGAAAACCAGTCCTGGACAATAGGGTGGGTCGAAAAAAACTTTTTTTCGATTTTCGATTATGGCGGGTGCGGAAAAGTGGCCACTGGTGGCACTCAGTTCACACAAAAAAATTGAGATTTTTTGGACTTTTCCTTACCCTGCCGCAAATGGCTTGAAAATCTGCAAAAATGCTGATTTTTGAACTTTTTTAGCGAAAAAGTTAAAAATGTTAAATTAAATTTATTTTGGCTGTATTTTCTTGAAAAGGCAGCTTTAACGTACCAAATGCTTAAATAAGTTCTGATAATGCATTATTTAATTGCTAAGTGTATTTTAAATAAACCGATTTTCATAGCTTTTTCACATATAACAGGCAAAAATTGTATTGGTTTGAATCGTCCGTTAATTTTTCTCTTATTTATGTTCCCTAGTCTTTAAATTTTTTTCTATGCGTCAAAGGTCATATATTTGGTCAACGGATAGCAGCATAACTCAAAAACAAATCTGGAAGGTGAGAAGAGGTTAAGCACTGGACTCTAAGAGTGCGCAATGCCTCATCGTAATGTTGAGGAAGTTAAGAAGGAAATAAATGCGAAGAGAAAATTGCGATAAGGGATTGTTATTATTTTACTATGTTCAAAACCTGCGACATATGTTCAGTGTGGACGTAAAACCTTTTCCTAGAGAGATTCGGTACCTTTTGGATCATTTGATGTACCATTACAGTGTTTTGTGTGTTTTATTACGACGAGCTTAGAAATGGCTTGTATAAAGGTCCATGGCAATGTAAAAGGCACGCAACAGCAGGAAAAATACACTTTTTGGGGCACCATGCTTATTGAAAGACTTGCCAATGACAACTTATACTGATATCGGGCGCCACTACTACTGGTTGCGAAGCGATATGGCAGAAAATCGAAAAATCCAACATTAGTCAATAGATGATGTTATTAAAAAGGTAGGTGAAAAAATTACCGAAATCTTTAAAAAAGCTCCTATACCAGTATTTTCCAAACGATCAATTTACAAAAAAGATTAAAAACTACTAAAAGGTATCGTACGAATTCTTCACAGGTTGTCTTTACTTTCAAGCCCATACGATTACAGGATTTCCCCAATGATCTACACTTCTTTTAATAGTGATAGTTTAGAATAATAATTTAATGGTAGGTGAAAAAGTTATCGAAATTTGAAAAAAAAAGCTTTTATACCAGTGTTTTACCAACGATCAATTTACAAAAAGATTAAAAACTACTAAAAAGTTTCACTATTTTGTACGAATTCTTCGCGGGTTGTCTTTACTTTCAAGCCCATACGATTTCAGGATTTCTCCAATGATCTACACTTTTTTAAATAGTTTTTAATCTTTTTGTAAATTGATCGTTGGGAAAACACTGGTTTTTATTCAGATTTCGGTAACTTTTTCATCTACCATTTTAATAACGTCATCTATTGAATAATATTGGATTTTTCGATTTTCTGCCATATCGCTTCGCAACCAGTAGTAGTGGCGTATGATATCAGTATAAGTTGGCAATTGCAAGTCTTTCAACAAGCATGGTGCCCAAAAAAGATATTTTTCATGCTGTCGCGTGTCTTTTACATTGCCATGGACCTACATAATAGCCATTTCAAAGCTCGTCATAATAAAACGCACAAAAGACTGTAATGGAACGTCAAACGATCCAAAAAGTACTGAATCTCTCTAGGAAAAAGTTTCACAGCTACACTGAATAAATGTCGCAGATTTTGAGCATGGTAAAATAATAACAATCCCTTATCGCAATTTTCTCTTCAATTTTATATTTTCCTTCACTCCCTCAACATTACGATGAGGCCTTGCGCACTCTTAGAGTCCCGTTGTACCCCCTTCTCTCCTTCCAGCTTTGTTTTTCAGTTATACTGCTGTCCGCTGCCCAAATATTTGATCTTTGACGCATAGAAAAAATTCAAAGACCAACGAACATAAATAAGAGAGAAATTAACGAACGATTCAAACCAATACAATTTTTGCCTGTTATACGTAAAAAAGCTATGAAAATCGGCTTATTTAAAATACACTTAGCAACTAAATTATGCATTATCAGAACTTATTTAGGAATTTGGTACGTTAAAGATGCCTTTTCAAGTAAATACAACCAAAATAAATTTAATTTAACATTTCTAACTTTTTAGCTAAAAAAATTCAAAAATCAGCATTTTCGCAAATTTTCAAGCCATTTGCGGCAGGGTAAGGAAAACTTCAAAAAATCTCAAATTTTTTATGTGAACTGAGTGCCACTAGCGGCCACTTTTCTACACCCGCCATTATCTAAAATAAAAAAAAAGTTTTTTTCGGCCCATCCTACTGTACAATGTGAGCTGTGTGAACAGGGACGTTGTCGTCTTGGAAGATACCATCATCATTGGGGAGCAAAGCTTGTACTATTGGATGGACTTGATCGGCCAAAATGTTCACATAAGTCTGTGCAGTAATCCGCCCTTACAGAGTTATCATGGGGCCAGAAGAGAACCACGATATGGCTGCCCAAACCACCACCGAACCCCCGCCATGTTTCACTCTTGGCAACAAGCAGTCTGTATTATAGGCTTGAGATGGCGTTCTCCAAACGTAAACTCGGCCAGAAGTGGGGAACAATGTGAAAAATGACTCATCAGACCACCTCTTCCACTGCTCTATAGTCCAGGCTTTATGACTTAAACACCACTTTTTCCTGTTACAGGCATTAGCATTACTGATGGATGGCTTTTAAATTGCAACACGGCTAGCAATTCCCTATTTATGAAGCCTCCTTCTAATTGTTTTGGTACTCACAGGATTTGGTAACACGACATTCATTTCAGCAGTAACTTTTGCAGCTGTGGACTGCTTATTTTTCGCGATAATCCTCCTTAATGATCGTCTGTCACGATTACTCAGCATACACTTTCGTCCGCGCTGTGGTTTAGCGGATGATATTTTTTCCGCATTTCAAATATGCGGAATAAATCTACGACACAGTACCTCTTGAAACACTAAAAACCTCGGCTACTTTGCTTACGGAAGCACCCACCATACGCGCGCCAACAATTTGTCCACGTTCGAGGTCTGTTAACTCTGACATAATGCAATGATAATCTCACATAACAGTGCTCCAACAACGACTGAACGGTGCAGCGATTTTACGAAGTTGTATAGGTGGCGTCAGTAGGCGAAAACTCCAGTGTTATCAACATAGTTCATTATAATCAATCTTTCTTTTCAAACATGCATTTCAAAAGGTGTTTCCATATTTTTGTCCAACCCCTGTATCTATCTTTGGATGTCTCTAGTCATTTTAACATACGGTCAATGGTTCATTTACAGAGATACTCAAAAGAATTCGATTACATTATGGTATATGGGGAAAAATCATTTGAAGAGTATTTTGATGACATTACGCTGTATCAAATATATTGAAACAGAGCATTCATTGCATTTTTTATTCATTTACAGAGAGACACACAAAAGAAATCAGTTACAATATAGTTTTTGCGTAGAAATTGCTGGAGAGTACGTAGTAAAATTTGGTATGTGCCTTTAAATTTAATAAATTTTTGCATATTAATCTTTCTATATATATATATATATCCTATACCTCATATGCAGGGCTTCACAAAAGTATTCGCATACCATTCTCCTTATTAGAAGAAATTGCTAAAATGGAATTTTCAACTGAAATATATATATTTCTTAAATGAATTAAATTTTGGAATACATGTAATTAATAGATACAAATATCTATATGATATACAGGGATGCTAAAAAATTCGGATATTTTTCCAATTAGATAGGAACAGCTGAAATTTGGTTTTGAAATGCGTTATACATTTCCATATGGTGAAATGAGACGTAATACTTTAATTTTTTAAACGGTGCAGTTTTGTTACAGTATTCTGAATTTGTTGGAAAATGCTTCATAATCTGTGTTTGATGCATGATTTTTTTCTTTCTTGTCCACTATGAAACTGTTACTTTTTGATTACCATATTTTTCTTGAAAATCTGTTTTGATACAGTTTTAACTCATATAAGTTGTAAAAGATTTTTTAAAATAAAATTATGAATGCATAATGAATTTTTTGCCATCTTACGCCTTTTTTGAAAAGCATTGACTATTTAATGGAGACTTTCTTAGAACGAGCACAAATATTAAAAATTAACGCAGTAACTTAAAAAAAACAAGAATAAAGTTCGAATTATTCAAATTCCAATCAACAGAACTTTCTTTGGGATTGAATTTCATAAGTATTTCAGTCACGTTTGCAAACATATGTTTTCACAGAATAAATTCGTCTTACAAAATTCAGAAATTTAATGGAATTGCTTTATTGTTAAATTCTGAACAATTACAAACTTTTTCCAAATTATGTGTTGAACTGAACTTTGTAAATTTGAATAATGCATATGCAATGAATGTTTTTCTGATTCCAAATATACTAATCAAGCTTATTTAGAAGGCCCCTTTATAATTAATAAGTTGAGAAGAATTCAGTGTTAGAATGTTTATCATTGTAAAATCTGGCTGAAACAGGGAAATGAAATGTGACTTCCGAAGGATTCATTAGTAAGATTTTAATTTCCATATATTCTTTTTAAGTTGTTGTTTACTCGAATTTACTTGTCGTTTACTTGTAATAAAATATCGCTTGAAATATACAAGTTACATCAAAGCTGTTATAGGTAAGTAAAATTGCAAAGTAATTGATGAATGAGAATGATTCTAATGCAGCAATGTATACCAACTGCAGCAAACCTTTTCTAGATTTCATATAACTAAACATATTACGTCTAAATCACAATTATTAAGGAGTTAAAATCCTTGATGGGTGTAAAACCCCCACATCACTCAAACCAGACAATTCTGTAAAGAAAACTAACTATTGGAAATAAATTATAGAAAAAGAAAGGAACAGAGGACAGTTGATTTATAGCTCAGACAAGAAATTTATAGCGGCAATAAGACTGTGACGGACGCCCATAAATAAGATGACAAAACAGAGACACTTTCACTAAGAGTGTATTTACGACAGGGCAAAAGGGGAAATCTCCGTGTGGGGTAATAATTATCAACCACATAGACACTCTGACGACTAGGCCTTTAAAAGCCCCTAGAAAATTAAAATTAGGGGGTGTTCAAGTTAATAGTCAATTTAAGGACAGCCAATAACAGTGGACTGCCTTAAAAGAAGCACAAATGAATTCACACGAGACTGGAAGGGGAAAAAATATGTTAAAAAGAAAACTGTGAATGGTCGAAGGATATTCGACTACAGAATAATGAGTATACATTTTGCATCTTGAGTTTTTTTTTTTTTTTTTAAATAATAAGAGTCAGTCAGTCAGTCAGTCTACTAAGTGTGCTCGGTTGAGGTGTGCCAATATGAGTAACCAAAATGTTCCAGACTTCTACTCATATGTCCGGATATACATTTGCCTGTGGTGTCAGCAACTTTAAAAAAGGTATGCATTTTACCGACTTATTTCCCCTTATTTTTGCCCACAAGCATAGAGTATGATGGAACAATCAAATAATAGGGAAACACTTGCACGCCAATTGTCCCGAAGGTTAATTCATTTTGGTGATGATTACTCATGAATTTATTAAATCAATTTCGATGTGGAAAATATCGTGCTACAAAGCATAAAATGTAATTATGCAGTAATGCCAACAGCTATAAAAAAAAAGAAATAGATTTTGATTTGATTATTTTGTATCTTTGTAATTTATTTATGTGCATGTATATATTTAGTGTATTATGTGTGTTCTGTGTTGTACAATAAAATGTTATTGTTTTATAAATGACAAAGCATGGTAATGATTTATGGAGTATGTGTCGAAATTAATATTGGTGCATGCTGATCAACGTTTCATAAGGATCTGATAGCATCAAAATAACACAACGCATAAATTAATCTAAATTTTTTGGATGAGAATATTTTTTTTTGTGAGAAATTTTAATTGAGAGTATTTTGTAAGGAATGTTATCATTCTTATTAATATTATTATTATTATTCCTTATGCTGCAGAAAATATTCTTTTCCCTGATCAGATCCTAGAAACATAATACGATCACTAACAGATGTAATTATAATTATTATAAAATAAAAAAAATTGGTTCATCAAATTGATGCACAATTTTGGGGAGAGAAATCTCGGAGAAAAATCAAAGATAATAAGGAAGTAATATAATTATTACAAATTATTTTTAGGTATGTAAAAATCTCTCCATCATTTCAACCCCCCAAAAAATTGGTGCCGTGATACCAGTTCCTTAATTATTTATTTTTATGTATTTAATTTAAATGATTAAAAGAACGAACTTGGTTGATTTTAGTACTTTAATAATACGGTAGTATTGTAATTTCTTTTAATTTGAGTACTTTAAAGAACCAAATTATTTTTTCAAGAAATTAATTAGCTTCAATTTAGATATTATTACTGCCATATTAGAAGTAAATATTTAATTAATATTGTGACTATTTGAATTTTTTTTAAGAAAAAAAAATTATTAATTTTGTGATTACTTGAATTGCTTTTGCGAAAAAAAAAAAAAAAATGATAATGAAATGAATGAATGATTCTGACAAATATACATGTTAAAGGAGATAATTAGATTGGAGATAAGATAGATTCTCTTTTTATTATAAGAAAATAGGAGTTGTTGTTAAAATTGGTATATATATACGTAAAATAATAAAATAAATAAAAATTTGTTTTTTTCACATAATAAATTTTATGAATATGATACTAAACCGAGACATTGGCATGCAAGTGTATTTTTGTTGGAGATAATTGGCACATTTTTCAAAAAAGAAAACTGTATATATATGTATGTTTACACTATTGAAAGAAAAAGAAAGGTTGTTATTTAATTTTATGTATTTATGTGTCTTAGGATAGAAAGGATTTTATTCTAAAATTCATCAAATATTTTGATATTTTATATTTAGCACATGTGGATAAAACTGTATAAATAAAAAAAAATAATAATAAGATATGTGGATATATTCATATCAAGTTGGTTATTTTTTAATTAAATCATTGTAGTTTTATTATTTAAAAAATTGAGGATAATTGAGTTTATGACTAAAGGAGGTACGAGAAATCTCTCAGAAATAGCACGCGTTTAAGTGGCGTTAAAACAAGAAGGCAATTAAAAATATTATTAAATAAAAACGAAGAAATTTCGGGAGAGAACAAAAACGATAAACAAAGAAAAAAAACAAAGAATTCGGGATCAAAAATTTCTTGGACAGGAAATATGGCAACTCCTAACGCAGAGCATTTAGTAGGATTAATTTATCCGTTTGATGGTAAAAAAGAAACTAATATCAATTATTTCCTACTACAATTTGATAATTTAATTGACAAAACGAAATATAGCGATGAACACAAATTAACAATTTTGAAAGCCAAGATCATAGGATCGGCAAGGGAAACTCTCATGCAGGATGAATCATTATTTTTAGAAGCAGACATAGGAAAATTCAAGGAGAAGTTAAAAGAATTATTTTCCGTTAAATGTAATTTCGGGGGTGCTCAGAATTTATTTTTCAGCCTAAAGCAGAAACCCGATCAAACATTAGCTAATTTTATAAATGAATTTAATGCTACGGCAAATTTATATATAAAAAAAAGTGGTCAAAAATTAGAGGATAACAGCAACGCAAAATTTTTAGACCAAATGAAATTGGCAAGATTCCTAGATGCAATCCGCGCAGATATTAGTTTAGAAGTGAGAAAAAATGCACCCGAAAGTTTTGAGGCAGCATGCAAGTCCGCACTAAGATTGGAAGAGGCTTACAATCAAGCAAATATTCCCGAAATAAATAGCATTACCGTTACTAAAGAGAATGAAATATTGGGAAAATTAAATAAATTAAGTGCAGACAGTGCAGAGCAAATTCAGACACTCGTCACCGAAATAAACAACCTTAAATTGAAATTAAATAATAGATCGGAGAGAGAAAAAAACATGCTGTGAGGTATGCGGGAAAGAAAACCATGAGACAAAAGATTGTTGGTTCAGACAAAAATATAGTAATGATAACGCGGCTACGAATACTAACAGATTTCAAATTAGTAGAGGGTCGCAGGTCTCACGCACAAGAGGCTACAGAAATAACTATAAACAGCAACAAGGATTCCAAAATATGGGGTATCAGGGACATAATGGTAACAATAATTTTGGCAGTGGGAACTATGGCTATGTAGCACCCCACTTTTCTACCCCCCCTCCCCCCATATACAATTATATGTATCCACAGGAATATTACTATAATACAGGAGCACAGGGGTTCGCACAGCCTTCAAGAGGTCGTGGAAGAGGTGGCTATCATAACAATTTTAATAAATCCCAGACAGACGAGCAAGAGGACAATTATAATGAACAAAATAGCAAAAGGGAAAATAAGCACAGAGGCCACTCCAAAAGAGGTTCATTCAATAACAAAAAACGACACGAAAAACATGGGTCGGAAAACTAAATCAGAGGCTCGCTGAAAATAAACAACAGTATTTTAGCGACACAGGTGAGTCTCAGTTTAAAGGGTGTCGCAAAATAAACAGATTTATTGCCAGTGTTAGAAATGAAGGAGAAAATCAGTTACCAATCATTGACCTAGAGATAAATAACATCAAAATTAAAGCGTTATGTGATAGTGGGGCGGCGGTCTCATTGCTTTCGCCCATTATTTTTGATAAATTAAAGGAAAAAAATGTAAAATTTAAATATCTAGGAAATCAAATACAAATACAAACTTTAACGAATTCAAAAATTTATTTTAAACAGTGTATTAGACTGGTTTTCAGAGTAAAGGGCAGTTTTACAACAGGTACATTTTGCATCACAAATAAAGATTTCGGTCGAGAATACCAAATGCTTTTGGGATACGATTATTTAAGGGATAATAATATGATTTTGAATTTCAAAGAAAAAACACTTATTTTCAAAAATATAAAAATTAAACTGAATATTCCAGAAAAGGAAACAGGGATACAAGTTAATAATCTAACTTCAGAAACAGAAGACAAGGATAGGCAAGAAAACAATCCATCAGGGTCTTATGTAAAAGAAAAGAATAATGATAACAAGAAAAAGACACAGTCCATCACCAAGCAAAAAAATATGTATGCTAAGACCATAGCAACAATTTTTATAAATGCAAATTAAAAAAAAAATAGTTAATTTACAGTGTCATGATGCCATAGCAGAACAAGAGGTAATATTATTAGAACCCTTGAGAGACGACTCGAAATTCACATTTCAAACTTCATTGCATGAAGTGCAACAAAATAGTAGAATTCATGTCATAATAGCAAATAACACTGACAAAAGAATAAAGTTGAATAAAGGGATAAATGTAGGCAAAATAACAAAAGATATATATTTTAAACAGGATACAAAATCCGATGACATTGAACAAGGAACAATTTACGAATTAAATAGCTTAAATATCGAAGAGATCAGAAAATTAAGAGAAGCAGAGTTAAGAGAGACAGACTTTGATTTAACACATTTACCCGAAGACCTAAGAGAAAAATTAAAAAACATACTCATGAGAAAAGCGCATGCATTTTCAAAGTCATATAATACTTTAGGTCAAACATCTTTAGTTATACCAAAATTTAATTTAAGTCATGACTACCCTATACAAACCAAACCTTATAAACTACCTCAAACAGTCAGACAATATGCGAAAACAGAGATACGGAACTTACTAAGAGCAAAGATTATTGAAAAATCAGACTCAAATTATGCGTTTCCAGTGATTTTTGTTAAAAAGAAACAAAGTAATAAAGAAAAGAAAAATGAAACCAAATATAGAATGGCTATAGATTATCGGTTATTAAATCAAATTCTACACACATACAGCTTTCCCATACCGGATATTAAAGAAATTCTTTACTCGATCAGCGGAAAAAGGTACTACACGGTGTTAGATCTCCATAGTGCATTTTTTCAGATAAATTTAAGGCCACAGGATAGGCAAAAACTAGCATTTATTACTGAGAAAGGAAAATTTAACCCTTTAAGGCTCGCTTTTGGGACAAAGAACAGCAGCGCTTATTTCTCAGAATTAATTGATAAAGTGCTAGGACACTTCAACAAGTCCCAAGTGGCATACTTCATGGATGATGTGGTAATTGGTACCAATACAATCCAAGAAATGCTACAAATTTTAGAGCAAGTTCTACAGACTCTCATTGACCACAATCTGACCATAGAGCCTTCAAAAATGCAAATATGCAAAGAAGAAATAGATTTTCTGGGCTTCCAACTCAACCGATGGGGGTATTCTCCAGCAAGAAAAAACATAGACAAAATTAAAAACCTAGTACGTCCAAAAACAAAAAAAGGAGTAAGATCACTTCTGGGTCTAGCAAACTACTTTAGAGCTTTAATTAGAAATTATTCAGATATTGTACATCCCTTAGTAGAACTTACAAAAGAAAAAGTAAAATTCAAATGGGGTGAGGAGCATGAACAGGCGTTGAAAAACATACAAGAAGCAATAATACAAAACCCTACACTTAGACCCCCAGATTTTAACAAGCAATTATTTTTGATATGTGACGCCTCGAAGCTAGCCATATCCTCAATTCTGGCACAGGAGTCTAATGGCATTTTATTGCCTATCGAGTTTTTTGGGAGAAAATTAAGAGGGGCAGAAAAAAGCTACCCTAGTATAAAATTCGAATTACTGGCAATTCATGAATCAGTCAATCATTTTAAACATATTTTATGGGGTAGACCATTCACGATTCTGACGGATTCGAAACCCATTACACAGCAAATGAATTTAGAAGCGCAATCTGACATAGTCAAAAGATGGATGACAGATTTGGCGGAATATAATTATGTTTTCGAGCATATCGAAGGTAAGGTCAACCCGGCTGATTTTGTGTCTCGTAATATTTGCAATTTAGAAACGGACTTACAATTACACAATACTCTATTTAAAGTCAACGAGGCTTTGTCTAATGACAACATTAAATCAGAACAATATGCAGACGAAAAGTTAAGAAAAATAATTGACAAAATAGAAAAGGGACAAAACAATCGAACAACAAAAAGATACATGTTAAATGATGATAAAATATTAATTCTGAGACCAGGTACAGAAAAAAAGGAACTACTCATTGCCCCTGACTCTTTGAAAATAGCCATTATGGAAGACGCGCATTCCCCCCATTTTGGATTCCAGAAAACTTATGACACCATTAAGGATAGGATATTTTGGCATGGAATGTACAGGGATATTAAAATATTTTGTGCGAACTGTACAGCGTGTCAAACAGCTAAACATCACAAAACGATAAAAGTACCAGTGCAAAGGGTGGTTAAAGACCATGAAGTAGGAAGTATATTACATATTGACGTATGTGGGCCTCTAACATTTTCTGTGCGAAAGAATAAATTTATTCTGACTATCACGGACGCAACTTCCAGATTTTTAGAAGCGGTTGCATTAAGAAATGTAGAAACACAGACAATTGTCAATGTGCTGAATAAGTACTTCAGTACTTTTGGAATTTGCAACAGCATATATCTGGACAATGCAAAATATTTTAGAAGTGATTTATTCAGAGAATATACAAAGGCGTTAAATATAGAATTACACTTTACGAGTGTATACAGAGCCAAGGCGAATGCAATTGCTGAAACGGTAAACCGAATTCTGAAGAGCTCCCTAATCGCAATGTCAAAAAGCACAACGGAATGGGACATTAGATTAGATTTTTTTAAACTACATTACAATAACACAATTCACAGGGCTGTAGGATTCGCTCCCGTACTCATTTTCTTTGCGAGAAAATTGAGAACTCCGTTTACATCGCATATTCCCACAGAAGAGGTCTCAACTAAAACTTATGTGGCACAGAGAATGGCACACATTAAAGAAGTGAAACTACAAGCACTGGCCAATCAGTCACGCATGCAAGATGAGTATGCTAAAGAAGAGAACCTGCTACATACACCTACTCTGAATTTGGGACAAGTAGTATACTTAAAACGTATAAATCCGGGCGCTCTGGCGAACAAGTTTGACGGTCCTTTTAAAGTAATAAAAAAATTACGCAACAATAATTATTTACTAAAAGACCTAACAGGTAATTATGCTCGGCCTATAAAAAGGAACATCGATTTATTATTCGCGCCTAGGGCAGCAACTCCTCATATAGACGTGAAAGACAGTACGGCAGAGGAGGATTCAGAGGGGGAAACATAAAAAAAAAAGAAAAAAGAAACATAAGCACTAACTATTATTTAAAATTTCTAGTGTATTTGTAATATATAGTGATTTGTATTATGTATTTAAGAAACAAATTTAATGTAGATAATTTTTTTCCTCTCTTTTTGAAATTAGAAATGTATAACAATGCGTTTTTAAGACATCATATAATAACTTGCCTTTTAAAATCAAGTAACATAGAGAAAAAAAAAGAAAGGGATAGCAAGATGAGTGTACTATTTCCCTCTGAGTTACAATTGGGGAAATGTGCAGGCACACTCGAAAAAATTATTACACACACTAAATATTAAATAGGTACTTCACAGAACTTCATGTTGCAAAAAAAAAAAAAAAAAAAAAAAAATAAATAAATAAACAATAATGATAATTGTACATTGGATGACTAGGACAGAAGCAATTGCTCAGAATAAATTCGTCTAGTGCATAATCAATGATACAAAAAAAAAAAAAAATACTTTAATTATTTATTCTGCATATTTAAATAAAGTGGAAACAACTTGAAGAGAAATAACTCTTACAAACAACGCATATGCAAAATTGATATTAAAGATATGTATATTGGTACAAAAAAAAAAAAAAAAAAAAAAAATACAGATTTTCATACAGAAATTTGATAAGAAGTTCGGCGAAGCACGCAATAATAAAATAACATATAACAATGGCAAGGCAAGTTATTGACACAACAAAATAACGTGGAAACTCAGCACATAGGATTCACAAAAATAAAGAACTCAAAGAAAAAAAATAAGGTTTTCTCACCAACAGAAGACTTTCCGCTTGACGAGATTGATGTGCTGACAGGTCTCGGGGGTAAACGGTTAACACACCCCAGATCAAGAGGGGGGAGAGTTGCTCCCGAATCGGAAATCTTTCTCTGGGCAGGGCATGGCAGAAAGCTATAAAATTGAATATCAGATTTAGTCGCATGGCAGTTTTAAGATGGTTCGCTATAAGGTAAAATGTTTAGATTAGGATCTTACGAAAACTCGCGTGATATAAGCATTCCCAATAATATTTAATCGGCAGAGTAAGATATATATAGAAAAAAAAAATAAATAAAAAATAAATAAATAAATAAATAAATAAGTAAAGGTTATATTTTTTTGGAGGACATTTTACAGGAATTTTTTTTTCTTTTATCTTTGACTGAAAATAAAAGGTATTACAAATTCTTTTGCTGCACGTTAGATATAAGTATGATGACATTACTCACGCAACGTAGTTTCAAAAGAAGGTCTTATGGGATAGTATACAAAAGAAAGTTATAACAATTAGACTTCATCACAAGGCAATACTTAGTTACATTGGATAAGTAACAGACGCAAAATTATTTTAGAGTCTTATCAGGAATCTATATAAAAGCAAATAAATTAGGAAGTTTTTTTTTTAATTTGAAGATTAAACGACACTATATATATTATTAGGTATATATATATATTTTTTTACCGACATAGGCGTATGGAAACATAACAATATTTTATAAAAAGTGTACAATTGCACATAAAAAAAAAAAAAAAAAAAAAAAAAAAAAAAAAATTGTAAGTGGTATTGATTTCGCACTTTTACACACTTCATAATAATATTTATATAAGGCATTAAAATACAATAATAATAAAACAATATAAAGGTTCATGTATGGATATCACATACGGCAGTGTGAGTACATATATTTATGAATATAAGGAAATCTTTCTGCGGGCAGAGAGTATTTCTCAAACCTGGCCAGGTTATTCACTAAAATGTATATACTCGATTGTCAATAATCCGTACAAATTAATATATATATAAATACAAATATTTAGGTATTAGTAAAAAAAAAAAAAAAAAAAAAAAAAAAAATTCAATTTAACTTTAAACAACATAGTAAATTTTGGTTAAAAAAAATAATAAAAAAATAAAAAAGATAAATTATTTTAATCAGTATGACATGCTGAATCATTTTAGTAATAAAATTAGATATAGAAGTCAATACATATTTCATATGATTAAGTAATTTTGTTTTCAAAATGTATTTCTTTTTCCCTCCATACTATAGTGTCTTTTAAAATTTTAAATACTCAAACTACAACAAGAAAAGGTAAATAAATGGATTGTATATAGATACACTCTATTAATATTACTTCATTTCACACTTTATAGCATTTACCAGCATTTATTAAAAGCATTTATACTTAGAAATATTCTTTTAGACTCTTCTAATGTAGCATAAGAATTATAAACAAAAAAATATTTCAGGGATTTCACTCCCTTTTCTTCATGTTTTGCTAGATAACCCCCCCCCCCTCAAATTAAGCATTTAGGAAACATATCAGATTTTTCTTTCGCTATTTTTTTTAGATAGATATGCACGGTAAAGATTTACTTGCAGAAAGTTTTTATCAACAATGTCACAACCAGTACTGAAAAAGAATTTATTTTCTTTAAATATTTTTTTCTCTGGCGGCAAAATTTGACTTTAGTTTTTCAAGTTTAATTGCAATTATCAGCCAGTGAAATGAAAAGGCACATTGATTTTCCCAATTTTTTTTTCAAGTTGTGATATTATTCAACTTTAGCATTGTATATTAAAATCTTTCAGGCAATGTTCAGAATCATAATACAATTTTAGGAACATTGTTAAACGATTGTCTAATCGCTGCATTATTTCCTGAAAGGCAATTTTATTAGAATACTTATATAAGACTCCCATATAGTCTGAGGGAAATACGAGATTTTCGACAGCAAGCGTCCTTTAGCCAGTCTGTAAGAAGCCATTTTCCCTGAAAATACAAAATAAACAGTACACAGTACATGGTTTTATAGCGAAAATATGTCAATTTTATAGAATAAAGGGGCGAAAATTTACACTGAAGGCATGCGTAGCAGGTTATAGGTTAATACGGGTTAGTTTCTTATAGTTTAACATAAGTTTCATGCAAAAAAATATAATTTTTAAGACAAAAAACTAGAAAATGACATACCTGTGTGTCTTGCAAGGACCATAACATTCGCTATCCCCGTTACAAACAAGTTTCCTCAATAGAGGGGTGACTTGTCGGAGTTGTTTTCCAGGAAAGCTTATCCATTACGTTTTTAGGGTGTGAGGTACTAAACACGTCATTAGCACCTGTCAATCAAAATGCGCGCTCCTCATCGGATGCGTTCTTTTTCGCGCTAGCTCGTTTTTTTTTCCTCTTTTCTCTCATTTAAGAAAACGTTCGCTTCTCGTATGGATAGCAATAAGGTATGCATTGAGCACAGGTGTCTGCAGCGATGTCCTCTATACCTCCTCCACGAGAATTATGAGGAATGTGTATACAACATTACCCATTTTATCAACACTTAACATAATTCAAATTTGTAACATTCAGCTATGATTTATGTTAATAATCTTGTGGATAATGTAGACTATACAAAACATGGTATATTTGTTTTTTTTTTAGATATTTCATATGAATGTACATAAAAAATGTTTCTCAACATTGTATATATATTTTACTATTTCTATACTAATCCAGATATGTTATGCAAATAACATTGGTGTTGCTAGGAATTTGTGTTGTTTTTTTTTGTTTTGTTTTTGGTTATTACATATTTTACTTTATGTGTTTAAAATATAATGCATTTAAAATAAACAAAAAAATGTGCCAATACATCTCAAATTCAGGTTTAGATTTTTCGGAGCTTTTACATGTTATTTTTTTTTCTTCCTTAGTGTAGAAAAAAATTATTCCAAATTTATACTTGGCTTTGATTGCATGATTTGGCATTTTAATGGATTAATTTAAGTATTGTATCAAAATTTGGGCATGGGGAAATAATACACAGAAGAGAAGATAATCGGACCTTGGAAGTGTTCACCAGAACTGAATCAAAATTCCAATGACTACGGATACAACATTAGCGACAGTGTGGTGTGCACAAAAATGATGTCTACAGACCTCATTTTTTTTTTAGACCCAGGGGATAGATGATGGGTGTAAAACCCCCACATCACTCAAACCAGACAATTCTGTAAAGAAAACTAACTATTGGAAATAAATTATAGAAAAAGAAAGGAACAGAGGACAGTTGATTTATAGCTCAGACAAGAAATTTATAGCGGCAATAAGACTGTGACGGACGCCCATAAATAAGATGACAAAACAGAGACACTTTCACTAAGAGTGTATTTACGACAGGGCAAAAGGGGAAATCTCCGTGTGGGGTAATAATTATCAACCACATAGACACTCTGACGACTAGGCCTTTAAAAGCCCCTAGAAAATTAAAATTAGGGGGTGTTCAAGTTAATAGTCAATTTAAGGACAGCCAATAACAGTGGACTGCCTTAAAAGAAGCACAAATGAATTCACACGAGACTGGAAGGGGAAAAAATATGTTAAAAAGAAAACTGTGAATGGTCGAAGGATATTCGACTACAGAATAATGAGTATACATTTTGCATCTTGAGTTTTTTTTTTAAATAATAAGAGTCAGTCAGTCAGTCAGTCTACTAAGTGTGCTCGGTTGAGGTGTGCCAATATGAGTAACCAAAATGTTCCAGACTTCTACTCATATGTCCGGATATACATTTGCCTGTGGTGTCAGCAACTTTAAAAAAGGTATGCATTTTACCGACTTATTTCCCCTTATTTTTGCCCACAAGCATAGAGTATAATGGAACAATCAAATAATAGGGAAACACTTGCACGCCAATTGTCCCGAAGGTTAATTCATTTTGGTGATGATTACTCATGAATTTATTAAATCAATTTCGATGTGGAAAATATCGTGCTACAAAGCATAAAATGTAATTATGCAGTAATGCCAACAGCTATAAAAAAAAAAGAAATAGATTTTGATTTGATTATTTTGTATCTTTGTAATTTATTTATGTGCATGTATATATTTAGTGTATTATGTGTGTTCTGTGTTGTACAATAAAATGTTATTGTTTTATAAATGACAAAGCATGGTAATGATTTATGGAGTATGTGTCGAAATTAATATAGGTGCATGCTGATCAACGTTTCATAAGGATCTGATAGCATCAAAATAACACAACGCATAAATTAATCTAAATTTTTTGGATGAGAATATTTTTTTTTGTGAGAAATTTTAATTGAGAGTATTTTGTAAGGAATGTTATCATTCTTATTAGTATTATTATTATTATTCCTTATGCTGCAGAAAATATTCTTTTCCCTGATCAGATCCTAGAAACATAATACGATCACTAACAGATGTAATTATAATTATTATAAAATAAAAAAAATTGGTTGATCAAATTGATGCACAATTTTGGGGAGAGAAATCTCGGAGAAAAATCAAAGGTAATAAGGAAGTAATATAATTATTACAAATTATTTTTAGGTATGTAAAAATCTCTCCATCAATCCTTTAATATATTTTAGAGAATTAAAAAGACTAAAAAATATACAATCATACCACACAATAAGTTTTTTTTTTTTTGTAAATGTTTTAAGCTGCAAAAGCGATTCTGTATAATGTCGATCGATAATCAAAGTTGATGTTCAGTTTGTTCATGGTCAAAATGTGCAATTAAATCAATGACACACTGTAGAGTATATGTAAGAGTAGAGCCGAATAATTAGTTTGAACCTTTGTTAGGAAGGGAACTCTGTAATCGCATAATTCAGCTTTCAAGAAAAAAATTACATTAACATTGCAACTCCATTTGTATATTTTGATATTTGCGAAACGTGAGATATGGTCAGTATCTAAGGAATGTTGAACAAGTTTTGATAGTAGGTTTCCAGATTTGTAAAAATGTTTATGTTCGACAAAACGGATATTGCTTGTTTGACCAGTTTGACTTATATAAATACATTTACAAACTTTACAGGGTTACAGTTTATTTTAACTATGAACTATACTGATTTCCAATATGAGGATTTGCATAATACATGTTTCATAATAAACAACGTTTAAATTTCAAAATATCGTAAAACATATGTTATACAAATTCAAACTTTATAGTACACTGTAAAAAAAAGGGTCGATCTACTAAAAAAACTTTAGTGATCCTTGTAATTACTAAAAAATTTTTAGTAATCTTAGTCGGTTTCAAAAAGATCTGTAAGAATTACTAGAAAAAATTTAGCAATGAATAGAGTTAATAGTTTTATATTTTTAATAGCTCTTACTAAAATTCAGTTGGTGTGGCCTTGATAGCATAGTGGTTATAGTAACGGACTCCAGGGTAAAAGGTCCCGGGTTCGAAACTTGCCACCGCCAAATACGCCCCGAATGCATGTAGTGTCTCGTTAATAAAGGGATTATGAAAATCCTGTCGGAGCGGGTAGGAATGTTTGGTGCTGCCATCTATTGCGGTTTTGCCGAAAATCTTCCGCTTCAGAAGTCTGGATGCAGCTCGAAGGAAGCTCCTGCCTTTCGGGCGCACGTAATGGTTATTAAAAATAATTTTGGAGCTATTACTAAAATTTGCTTGGTGGCTCATACTAAAAATTTTTACGTTAGTTATACAAAAAATTCTTTTGTTCAGTTTACAAAAGAAATGCTTGTTTCACTTGCAAAAAAAAAGTTTGTAATGGTTACTTAAAAATGCTGTGGAATACAAATTTACTAAGAAATTTTTAGTAACCTCTTGAATTTTTTTTTACAGTGTACATTCCTCACAGAAAACTGATGTAGTTCATAATATACTCTACAAATATTGTAAGTTTGTTAAATTTAAAAGTCAATTGTAAATCAAATTTTAAATATTGAACTTTTTGGGGATAGTGGTGACACCATCTTAAAACTATGAAACTGATCCTGCATGCCTTTTATATGAAGAGAAACAGTACATTTTGTAAGATGAATATCTAAGAATACAGTTATTTAACAAAAAAGCTGTTTTTTATTTTTTAAAAATAAAAATAAATCCCGTTCTGTTTAATAATAAAGAGTATAAACAAGAAAATTTGTCTATGGTTGTAGTTTTTGAGAAAAACTAATGCCTGAAAAAAAAGGTATATTTAAAATTACAAGCGTTATAGGAAAATTGTATTTTTTACTTTCATTCGTCTTATAAATATGTTTAGGGTTCTCAAATTATTTTATTTTTTCTACTTACATTAAAAACTAGTCGGATATGGCAATCCCAAAATTTTCTTCCATCTCATATATGTGAATACTTCCTGAAAATGCAGCATAGCACTGCCACCGATTTACACCAATACATAGACAACAACAAATTTTGTGAGATTCTAACTGAATCTGAAGTTTGAAAGAAGTCTGAAGTTTGAATTTCTGATATAGAGCTAATGTGGGTATATTAAAAAAAATATTTCTTAGCGACACTACTTGTTCGGTAATGTTCACCAAAAACAAATCAGGACCGATTTTTATCAGTGTTTTTATGAATCTGATGTTTGAAGAAAATCCATGCATTAGTACTTGAGATCATCTATAAAAAAATCTGAAAAATACAGCATAAAAGCGCTACCTGTTGGAAGATTTACACCAAAAATCTAAAGAATACTAATCTATATCAGCAACTAATTGATTCGGAAGTTCGTTTAAATTTCGTGTATTAGTTCTTAGGATTGAACATTTGCGATAATCAAGATTGCATTTGCGATAATACAGCGGAGCAGCACCTTCTGTTGAGTGATTTACACCAAAAATTCATCATCAAATAATATTAAGGACTAACTAAATCTAAAAGTTTGTGAAATTCCGTGCATTAGTTTTAGAGATAGAGCGCCCATAAAAATTTTGTCACTTACAGACTCACAGATAGAGTGACAGACAGATATTTACTAAAAACCATCAAATCGTGTTCAAGACCTTCTAAAGCGTATAAATCCATCGAAAACTGTAAGTTGAAATTTTTCACGAATCCAAACTTTTCTTTTTTAAAAGAAAATAAAAAGATAAAAATGAACAGTAATCAACTATTGGAATGAAATCGATCAAACACTGAATTCGCCTGATCAATTACTGGAGAAATGGCAATTGAAAAAAAAAACTATTTATTTATGATTTTGTTACTATTTAATTTGTGCGGATTTCATTTTTGTCTATTATGTTACATTCATTAAGAACTGTAGAAATCATGTTAGTTATTTCTAAAAGTTAAAAGAAGTTAAAAGGAAGGAAATATAATAAAAAACCCTTAAATTATTTGATCAACTACTGGGTCGGTCACCCTATATATTTTATTGAATTCAGTTTTATTTATTAAATTTTTCCAATCAAATTTTTAAAACAGATTTAACACCATAACAATGATATAGATAATTTAAAAAAATACTTCGACATCTTTTATGGCATTAAAAGTCGTTATAATTTTTCTGGCGCTGATATTTACATTTCTTTGTATCGTTTTCGATTTTTTTTATTTAACGAGCTTTGTAATCCTATTTATTTACTCTGCCTATATGTCACTCGTAGAATCTTTTGCCCATAAAACTACTTAAAAGCATATTTATTAACTTCACCTTCTTGAACGCATTTAACCTAAAAAGTATATGATATATCTGGACGAGATACTCTTAGCTTCATAAAACGTAAATAGCATTAGAAAAAGAAATGGGTAGATAGCAAATGTCTGTAGCTCTAGTGCAGACATCCTATGCAGTAAAAAAAATTGACATAATGATATTTTCATCAACTCTTAATAAGTCAGATAAATGAATTATAAAATGTGTGAATGTTATCAATTTTAACGTTAATTAAAATTTCTGTTACAGATATTTTGCGATTTTTTTTATCGAGATAAATTGTACGTACAGCAAAATAATTTTGAGCACAAAGGCGAAGATGTATATGCATAGCCTCATTGCATTTATAAAAGTAAGATAAAAACACATTTGTGAAGGAAGATTCATCACCTTGATAAGTTAAAAATGTGAAATAAATAGTTATTATTAAAGCTCTTATGAGGCTTCCACCGTACGAATAGAGTTCATTTTTTAAATTATAAGAGATATAATTTTCAGATTAAGAAGTAAGCGACTTTATAAATGCTTTTGTGGTGGCCAATGAAAGATTGAGAACGACTGATTTACAATAAAATCGTATCTTAACTGGGAAAGAATGCCTGTTTCAGACAGAGGTATACAATGTAAGGATAACTAATAAATCAAAAACTTGTCTAAAAAGGATTGATTTTTCAGATTTCGATTGATTAAGTTTTCATTCGTTTTTACCGTGAAAATTAATTAAATTGCTTTTTTTTTAACAAGATTCTTAATTTTTTTTTGTTACTTACAAAAACCTTTTTTACACTCAAAAAACTCTCTACACTCTTCTACACTCTTTCACTTGAAAAAAAAAAAAGATTGAACATGAAATCTCTATGAACTTCTTTAAACATGTTTTGCAGATCTTTGAGGTCTGCGGACCACTATTTAAGATCAGCTTTTCCCTTTACAGAAATAAATATAAGAGCATATTTTTTTTTTCAAAACACTTATTTACATTATAGCATTCTATATAAATAAATAGATCACATTTTGAGATTACTCCAGGAGATGTTTTTTCTTTGAAATATGTTTCTCTGGTTAATATTTAGAAAAAAAATTTCCAGCAAGCATAATTGAAACTATATCATCATAATGAAGCATGGATCGCAAAATGCAGTATTCGTAAAATTTATCGACATAAACACAAACATCAATATTGCTATTTAGTCAACAACGCGTTACGCAAACAATTTACAAAATTAGTCGTTTCGGATATGCTTCCACCCTTGGCCCGAAAGCCAATGATCATGTCTCTTTGAACGTCTGATAAATAGCGTTGTTTCTGCATTAAGTGAGTTATTGTAATGTTTTTCTGAACAGTTGTGAGCAGTTTGGTTTTCATTTCATGGGCTACCAATTTGCAATCAACTGTACGCCCGGAGTAAAAGTGAAATGTCTTGCAGGAACTGTTGGGAATGAAATGTTAAGCTATAGTAAATACTATCAAGTTAAAAACAAAAACAATTAAAAATAAAGCAAATTAAAAGGAAAAGGTTAAATGATTAAAAATGGTAAAACTATTACGATTAAGCAGAATAGTTAAACTAAATGTAAGATAGAGAGAGAAAAAATTGAAAAATTAACAAATTTAAAAAGTTGATGTATAACTATAGTTATGAAACTACTAGAGAGCAGAGAAAAGTTGTAAAATTTACATGTTTTATAGATTCCCTCCGACACCCTTTATATACAGTCCACTGCAATGTGCTGCCACCTGTCTTCTGTAATTGGTTATTTCACGTTGACATCGAAAGTAGGTGGTGGTTACATTAATATGACTGGACAGTATATATTTCAATCAAATATGTGTAGTATGTTAAAAAAATAACAATAACTACAAAAAAAAAGAAAAAAAACTACCACCCGAAAATATTCCTCACTCTCCTAATCTATTATCCCAAATATCTATTTGCACTTCAGATTTTCCATAAAAAACCTTTTTTTATATATAAATTAAGTGATTTAATTATGTGTACATTAATTTTTTTTTTTCTAATACACATTTCTGCAGTATTTGTCCAACCGAAGTTAATATAGTTCACAAAATATTTTGATGTGAATTATGTGAAACATCTTGATAAAATTAGTTTGTGTTATAAATAGACATCCATGAAAAAGAAGTTTATATAACATACTTTAGAGGCAATTACTCTGAGGCAATATAACATACATAAAGGTTTTTTACTTAGAGGCAATGTAACATACTTTTAAAAAATATATGTATTTGGTTTGTATTGTGAATGAATCGTAATATTCGCATTGAATATCGAAGAAAATATATTTTTAGATCAAACTACTACTTAGATATAAAAAGCTTGGTAAAACTTTTGTATCTAGTGTAATTTGTGGTATATTTTGTGTAAAAAGGAGCTATTTTTATCAGATTAAATAAAGGAAAATCTTAGTTTCATGTTACATATTTATTACATTATTATTTCTAAGAATTTAATTTCCAAAGAACTTCATATAAATTCTAAGAAATATTTTGATAAAATGTGAGAATAGAATTTCTACGTTGGATTAAACGAACATTATCCGGGATTTTTATGTTTATCATTTTACAAATTTTATTTTACATTGCATGTAATTGACGTGAACATTTCCTTTTAAGTCAAGTTTTTGAAAATCTCATAATTATCTATTATTTATGTTTAAATAAATTTCATTAAAGTTTTTTTTTAATAAGTTCCATTTTTGCCTTTTTAAAAAAATCTTTAATGAAGTTGTCGAAATTTTTGTTGGTACAATTTTAAATGAACTACATTTATACAGAACATAATTAACGCATTTTTAATTTGTTTAAATCTAATTATTAGTTTTAACAGTTAAAAAAAATCATTTCTAAATATTTATTTTCGTCATTTTTTTTAATTATTCTAAGCAATTAATTTAATTGTGTTTTCGAAAAGAATAAACCTCATTTTTTACTGCTATTTTTTGGTAGAATAAACAACATTAATAATCAATATTCCAAAAAACACTTCCTTAAAAAGAAAAAAAAAAATCTGGTAATTTTGAATTTTTGCATTACATCTTTAGAATTTAAATCAAAATCTTCAGGTTCTGGAATTAGTGCATTTCTTCTTTGTAATTTCTGTTACTACTCGAATTTCAAAATAATGTTTTAAGGATACCAGGCGTTCCAGTTTCACTACCCGATTTGAAAAACGTAATTGAAAATCATTTCTATATGAAACTAAATGAAATTTAGAATATTTTCTTATAATGCCGCATATTGCATTAAAAGGCAACTTTTTTTATAAACCGAGTACAAGTGGTTATTTATAAAAAAATTTACCATTTTTACCGAACTTCTTAATTTTAATTACTTGATTGTTTAAAGTACATGCCTTTTAAATTTGAATTTTGTTTATTTCTCTGTGAAATTTTATTTTTATTTGGCAGTATAGTTATAAAAATTTTCTATGGAAATAAACAAATGCTGTATTTTGTACATTATAAGTGACAAATACATTCACAAAAACACTTTAACTGGCAAAAAAAGAAAAAAATCATAATCAAAGAAATTTTTTTATTGGGAACTTGATTGCCTAGATAGTTTATATAATTTTATAAAGTAGTTTTGTCTATTATTAATAATATAAAGAAGCATCGCTTGTTTGCATCTTTGTAGGAGTAATTTCTGGAACTAAGGAACCGATTTAAAAAATAATGATGGCAAAGTGGTATGCTAGTTCCTGCTCCAATATGGGTTTATTTTATGCACGTGCCATTATTACCAGAGGAAGGGGTAGTATTTAAAAAGTACTAAAAATGCGATTTTTGTGAAACTTAAGAGCCAAAAATATTTAAAATTGTTCTAATAGTTACTTAAATGTTGTAAACTCTGTCTAAGAACTATTTCAAAAAAAAAAAAAAAAAAAAATCAAATTTAAAAGAAGGAAAAAAACTAAAATCATTCTAAAATTTTCCAAAAATTTAATTTCCATGGAACTGTTAAATATAGAAATTTGGAAATCGGCATGTAGTTACTTACAATATGTAAGTGCTCTCAAAGAACATAAAAAAATTTAAATTTAAAATGGTTAAATAAGCGAAAATCGTCCTAAAAATGATATAATCTACGCTTTCTATTGAATTGTTAAATATAGAAACTTAAAATCCGTTATGATAGATATTTGTATGATATATACTCCATGAACAGTTTCTAAATGATTCAAAATGTAAAAGAGTTAAATGAACAAAACACCATTTTAAAAACTTTTTAATAACCATTTGTATTAAATCAGATGAAATACCAAATCTATTTTAAAAGTAATGTTGTCAGAATGACGATGACAGACTTTGCTCCAACATGAGCTATACTTAATGATGCTGCTACAATCAGCAAGTGGTGAAAACTTGGAATATGACCTGATGATGTTACTTTTCAGATGTAAAGGTTTTCTAAAAAATTCAGAACTTCAAATTAAAACTCAAATGGGGGCTAAAGCTTCAAAATACTTTCTAAATTATTATTATTTTTTAGAAATAGTTTTAGTTTTCCTCACAGATTTCATTTTTGCCTAATGTAATTTATACAAACTGTGGCTTAATTAATAATTTTTGAGCTATCCATACTAGTAAAAATTCTTCTAATCAAAAAAGGTACATAAATCCTACTTCGCAGTTTACAACTATTACATTGTTAAAAATCTTGTGCTAGTTTGAACCAAGTTTTGGTACTCAATAGCTGCCACTGCAAGATGGTGAAATCTTGGACCAATATTTGGAGCTCTTGAAAAAAAAACATACAAGTATAGTAAGACATTGAATTTAACATATAAAATAATGATTGCATCATCAAAAAATTAACATTAGCAATATTAAACAATTAATATTAGAAATTATGCATTATATCACTATATGGTATGATTAGATGATAATATTGGAACTCATACTTCTGTATTTTAGTATATTTTTATTTTGAATGAAATATTCATTTTGATCTATTTTCTTATCATTGTTATCTTATATATATATTTAATACATAACAAGAGTTGCTAAACGTTTTAACAATCTTATATATATATATATAAAGGGAATATTTTATAATAGATAAAATTTGAGTTAAATATCCTAAAATCTAGTTGTAAAACAGGATATTACATTGAAGCATAGTTCCAACAGTTGGAACGATAGTGAAATAGGAATCTTCAAATGTTGATACGAGATTTCACCATACTATGGTGACAATTACTGAGTACCGAAATTTGGTTCAAACTAGAGCGAAATTTTTAACAGTGTATCGCAAAGCCTCAGGTATTGCTAATTGTTTATAATTATTTTTATTAAAATATTTATTAGTATTATAGATGTTAAAAAATTAAAATGGTTATAATTAATTTAATTTTGTATTTCTTATGCATAAAATTAATATTATCTCTTACTAACATTTTCTCTTTTGAGTAGAAATTGTAAATTTTATCCTGATCTTTACTTATTAAATATGTTTAAAATGCAAACGTTCCTTCTAAGACAAATAGTCGGAAATATTCCTTTTCAATTAAGAGAAAACGGAAAAATTCCTTTGAAATCGCTGCAATTGATTTCGATAGTTTAGGGAACAGAACATGCATCCTCTGATGGTAAATACTGACTAGGGAGCCTTCCCAGGTGTAAGTTGTGGATTTGGACGAGTGTGGCGTCAAACGGAAGATCTCGTCATGTACGTTAAAAAGTGCAATGCAACTATCCGTCCGAATCCAACCGTTTTTGATGTATCAGCACTTGAAGTGTGAATGAATAAAAAACAAATTGACAGGCAGGTATATAAATTGTTCGCAAGTTAAAAATTCCTTTGCATTATTTTTAATCTTTCTTCCAAGACCTTTTCCCCAACTACCAGCAAAAATTCTTTTACACCGACACATAGCCAGTTATTCCCCTTTTTTTAGATAGGCACTTCGCATTCTAAGAAGTTTTTGTATTCGAAGAGTTTTTCATCTGTTTTATTTCCAACACTTTGTTTTATGCAATTTTTTCAGCAAATGTGTAGCAAGATGTGATGGATAAACTGTATATGTATAAAGTGTGTAAAATAGAATGTTTTTCTTAGGCTGGTTTGACTTGTGAATAATTTATATACCTGTCTGTCAAATTATTTATTTATTCAAAGACACTTCAAGTGCTGATATCTCGAAAACGGTTGGATTCGGACAGATAGTTCTATTGCACTTTTTAATGTACATGACGAGATCTTCTTTTTTGACGCCACACTCGTCCAAATCCACAACTTACACCTGGGAACGTTCCCTAGTGAGATTTGAATCCAGGTAAAGGCAAGGCGATAAAAAAAGTGCGATTGACAAAGTGCAGTACAAATATCATTTCCGTTTCAATATGTAACCATATGTATAGTTATCAATACAAAAACCCTGAACGGGTTAAAAGCTTGTGACGCAGAACTTTATCTTATTTAAAGATTAAAATAGCAAATAAAGCCTTAGTGCAAAAATGTTTAAAGATAAAAAACCAACGATTATAAATGCACAAATAAAGTAAGAAAAGGTAGCAAACAGCCGTTTCGAATCTACTATGGAGATTCTTCATCAGTGCAAAAACTCAGCGAGCTAGAGAAAGCAAAACTGAGCTAAGAGACAGAGAGACGCAGGCTTATATACCCGCTACGGAAACGATCCCGCCTAAAGGAAAGCAA
Organism: Maratus speculifer; assembly: GCA_964019185.1. Taxonomy (NCBI): domain Eukaryota; kingdom Metazoa; phylum Arthropoda; class Arachnida; order Araneae; family Salticidae; genus Maratus; species Maratus speculifer. The sequence continues at coordinate 136,869,326 of OZ025291.1, forward strand.
CCAATGAGAAGAGAGCAGCCTAACAACTGGCTGGACAAGTAGAGACATCTACCGGAGAATAAACAAAACAAAAACTAAAAAGCGAGGGAAAAAAAAAAAGGTTTAAATTAAATTAAAGATTTCCAAATGCTAGGAAAATAAGGCGTACTTGATAAGTCATTGACTAAGGAGTGAGAATTTTTAATGATGTGGTAAGCTTCCCAAAAATCAAGATCAAGAATGGAAGAACACTTTTGGATGATGGTAGCTGAAGAAAAGTTAAACTTATGTTGTAAAGACCAACAATGTTGAGCAACGGAAGAGCGTTTAAGCTCTTGATTTTTGACATACCTTTTATGTTCCGTTAAACGAAATCTGAGAGCACGTTTAGTCTGACCAATATAAGAAAGGCCACATTGGCAAGAAATTTGGTAAATACCCCAGTTATCTAAGCGATCAATGGGATGCTTAAGATTTGAAAAGGCAATTTTATTAACAGGAGAAAAAATAACATTGAAATCGAACCTTTTTAAAATTTTAGCAACTTGCTGGCTGATTTTGGGGAAAAAAGGCAAAACAACCAAAGTATTGGAATTTGAATTAAAGTTTTTTCTTTCAGATTGGGTGGATTTTGTTAATTTTCTATGAATTGAATCTATAATATTAGGGGAATAACCACGATCAACAGCAATAGCTTTAAGATAATTAAGTTCATCACTGAGTAACTGAGGAGTTGAACAAATATTGGAGGCCCGGAAAACAAAAGTTTTAAAAGCCGCAACTTTCTGGTTAGGAGGATGAGAAGAATATCTATGAGGTGGAAGACTGACCGCAAAAGGTTTACGAAAGACAGTAGTCTGAAAATTATCATCATCGCGAATAACAAGAACACCAAGAAAAGAAAGGCAATTGTTCGCTTCAACTTCAAAAGTAAATTGAATGTAAGAATCAATCTTTATCTTATATTTCTAAGAATTTTAAATTTGGGACTTAAAATTAATGATATCAAAATTTATGTGACGCTATGCTATTAATTAATATATACTTATATTAAAATTTATTCATTAAGGTTTTATCAATTACATCTTTCATAAATTCAAAATATAAATCTTAAAAGATATGATATCAAAATTTAAGTGACGCCTTGACGAGGCTTTAAACAATGTTTTAAAATTCCATTTATTTATTTATTGTCTAAATACATTTTCATATCTAAACAATACTTTTCATTTTCCAATACACTTCATACACTTCTTTTAAATACATTACTTTCACTGAATATATATAATGCACTGAAATGTATTTATTTGAATAAATAGATTTACCTTTTCGACTACGCTAACCAAAATCAAAAATAACATTTAAATAAATAGTTTTTGCGTCATTGTATCCAAAGTAAGTTAAATAGATGCAAACAGATACAATGACGCAAAAACTATTTATTTAAATGTTATTTTTGATTTTGGATAGCGTAGCCCAAAAGATAAATCTATTTATTCAAATAAATACATTTCAGTGCATTATATATATTCAGTGAAAGTGATTTATTTAACAGTGTATTGGAAAATGAAAAGTATTGTTTAGATATGAAAATGTATTTAAACAATAAAAAAATAAATGGAATTTTAAAACATTGTTTAAAGCCTCGTCAAGGCGTCACTTAAATTTTCATATCATATATTTTAAGATTTATATTTTGAAGTTATGAAAGATGTAATTGATAAAACCTTAATGAATAAATTTTAATATAAGTATATATTAATTAATAGCATAGCGTCACATAAATTTTGATATCAATAATTTTAAGTCCCAAATTTAAAATTCTTAGAGATATAAGATAAAGTGCTGCGTCACAAGCTTTTGACCCGTTCAGCGTTTTTTGTATTGATATCAGTACTTTTTTTAGGTTAATAATAAAAAGATAAAAACAAAAAATTAAAGACTAATGCAAAGAATTCATATTCATGATTTCTGATCACCTTTAACTACCCCTCCCCCACCCACTTAAAAAAAGATATTTCATATTTTATTATTAATATATGCTGTGCTACTTGATTTCGTTAAAAACAACTGTGTATTATTAATTAATAGCATAGCGTCACATAAATTTTGATATCAATAATTTTAAGTCCCAAATTTAAAATTCTTAGAGATATAAGATAAAGTGCTGCGTCACAAGCTTTTGACCCGTTCAGCGTTTTTTGTATTGATATCAGTACTTTTTTTAGGTTAATAATAAAAAGATAAAAACAAAAAATTAAAGACTAATGCAAAGAATTCATATTCATGATTTCTGATCACCTTTAACTACCCCTCCCCCACCCACTTAAAAAAAGATATTTCATATTTTATTATTAATATATGCTGTGCTACTTGATTTCGTTAAAAACAACTGTGTAGAAAAGTACGTTAGTATAAGATAAGAAAGTAATGTACATTCAGCACCGTATTTCTAAGAATGAATTTCATAATCTATGCTGTATGTATCATTTCTCATTCTAGTTAACTATGTTTATTCTTTACACATGATGATACATATACTGCAGATGGATTAAAATGATCAGGGGTACAATATTCAGAGTGTGCTGGAAAGTATTTCATAATCCATGCTGCGTGCAAGATTCTTGTTAATTATGTTTCAACCTTTGTATAGGTTGGTAATATTGCAGATTAATTAAGACTATATCCGTTATAATATTCAGAATATGCTGGAAAGTGTTTCATAATCTATGTTGCACACAGGTTTTTCTTTCTTGTTAATTATGATTTGTTCTTTATATAGAGTGGTAAAATTACTGCAAATGGATTAAAATGATAGGCTTACAATAATGAAAATGTGTTGGAAAGTGTTTCATAACCTATACTGTATGTGTAACTTTTCATTCTTGTTAGTTTATTTATGTTTTGCTGTTTGCACAAAACATATATAAACTAACAAGGGGGGGGGGGGATTTGGATGGGAAGATTACTGTACAATGATGAAACTGATAGGTTTAAAGTATTCAGAATAAAATGGAAAGTATATAAACATGTTTAATGGAAATTTTTTACTCTCTTTAATTATGTTTTGTTTTTTGCACAGAATGGTAAAATATTTTTACATGAATGACAATAAGTTTACAATATTCAGAATAAGTCAGAAAATGCATCATTATCGATGCAGTATGCATGACTCTTCGTTCGTGTTAGTTATGTTTTGTTCTTTGCACAAGGTGGGAAAATTACTGCATATGGATGAAAATAGTAGGTTAACAATATTGAAGTTGCATCATAATCTATGTTGTACGCATGACTTTTCGTTCTTGTTAGTGTTTTCCCCCTAAACAAAGATAAAATTATTGCAGATGAATGAAGGCATTAACGTATTCAAAAATGTGTTGTAAAGTATTTCATAATCTATGATGTGCGCGTGATTTTTCATTCTTGAGGGGTTTGGTAAAAATGCCCTTAAGGAGGCACATTAGGCAGATGGGAAAGGCAAGTGCATTATATGAAAGAGTGAAGAAATGGCTGTCTAATGATATTGTGTGTTCTAAAATGTTATAAAAAGTTCTACCGAGAAATTTGGATGTAATTTCAAAATCAATAAAAACAGTAAATTAAGTATGCTTATTTCTTCTTGATAACATATCTATAAACATATAATTAAATCAGGTTTATATTAAAATTGATAATATATATTTTAAATTGATCAATGTACTTGTCATTTGTACAAAGAATGTCCTGATTGGTAATTGCCCCGGGGTGATCAATAATTACAATATTCCCAGGGTAGTTTCCGATCATCAAAATTTTTTTATTAAACAAACTTAAAATAATATTTTATTCAAAGTCTATATTTTATTGAATAGACTCATAGCAAATCATTAACTATGCTAAATTTGGTCACATCAATTATAAACATTAAAAAGATATTTAGATGTTAGTGTTTTTTGATCAGGAATTATCCCGGTCAACCCTTTAAGTTTCATACTTCAATTAGGAAAATGTTTAACCGACAAAGAAAAGAAAAGGACTCTATTATTTATTAGATGTTTTCATTTCATATGAAACTTTCCATTCTTGGGCGACTTAACTTTCAAAATAAAAATAATATACTTTTATCGAACATTTCTGTCACTAAGCATAAAACGTGCAAAGTATGGAAATTTACACATTTAACATTGTACGAAATATTTTGAAATTGACGACTTGAAAATTTTTAATTTTTTTCTCATAAATCATGTAAAATATTATTAATCCATTAAGAACCAACTTTGATTTACCAAACAGCTATAAATAAAATAAACAACTCAGAAAGCATCACAAGAATTTATGAAAAGAATTTGTATGTACAATGTACATATTTAAGAATTATTCAGATTTAGTTCTAAAACAAAATTAACAAATCTAGTAAAAATTTTAATTGTTAACACTATAGATCACTAAAAAGCATCATAAAAAATATTATTTATCTATGTGAAACCTTTTTATACAACATTTCAGTTTTCTAAGCATAAAACAAGCATAATTTAGAAATTTTAGCGTTGCTAAAATATGTATAGCTTGAGATGAAGAATTTTGCAAATAGAATGCTGCAGACTTCTGTTCTGGATATTGTTTACATTTTAAAAGCAGTAATTTGAATGTAATAATGGACTAAAAATCATAATGAATGCTTAAAATAATGTATAATACAGTCAACACTGTAAAATCCGCAAAATATATTATATGCAATGTTGATTAGAATGTAAATATTGAAAAATGTCCTAACATTTAAACATATAGTTAAAGTTATGTCATACTTCTTTTTCATGAAATAATTTTTTAATGAAATAAACAAAGATGTAAGAAAATTCATGTATTTTGTACCTTGCATTTAAAAATAAGTTATGAAAAGAACTTATGTGTACATATTTAAGCATTATTCGATTCTCTGAACTAAAACCAAATTAACGAATCTAGTAAAAATTTTAATTGTTAATAGATCACTAAAAAGCATCATAAAAAATATTATTTATCTATGTGAAACCTTTTTAATCGAACATTACAGTCGCTAAGTATGAAGCAAGCAATATTTAAAAAGTGTAAAGTAGCTGAAATATGTATAGCTTGGGATAAATATTGTGCAAATAGAATGATACAGACTTCTGGGTTTATTTACATTTTAAAAACAGTAATTTGAATGTAATAATGGGCTAGAAATCATAATAAATGCTTACAATAATGTATAATAAAGTCAACACTGTGAAATACACAAAATGTATTATATGCAATGCATATTACAATGTAAACATTGAAAAGCATCTCAATATAAGCTCATGGATGAAGTTAAGTGATACTTTTTTCATGGAATAACAATTTTTTAATGAAATAAACTAGGATGCAAGAAAACTCAAGTATTTTTTATTCAGCATTTAAAAATAATAATTTGAGTGAGGAAGTGATGTATGCTCGATTGGTTATGCCTAATGCAAACCTATTCTTCGTTAAAACAGTGATAAAACTTTAACAATAAGTGATTTTATCCCTACAAACGTTTTGCTTATTTCACAATATACATGAATATTTCCTTCAGTAAATTTTCTTGAACCAGAAAGTTTTATATTGGTTCAAGGAGTAATTTGTGTTCATAAACTAGAGGAAAAAATTACTGACAATAAACCAAAATAAAATACAGTACAGAACTTTTACCTGGCAATCTCGCAAAATTCGGAATATACTCCCTTCCCCTCCTTCTCTAATCCATAAGTTTTCAAAAACACAAACATAACAAAACAATGACATATAGAATATGAACAAATTCATATTTTTGCAATTATTTAAACAAAAATTCCTGCATTATTCAATGGTAGTAATCAAAAGATAAAAATATATAATTGTACCTAAGTAGTATTATTTTATCCTTTTCACACAAATTTAGATTGGTATAGTTAGAAAAACCTGAAATTTTAAATATATTCAGACCTGTTTCTTTCCCCCAAAATGACAGTGGTAGTTTTCAAAAACACACAATAACAAAACTGGAATAATCCCATGTAAAATAAGAATAAAAACTTACCTTTGGAATTTCATTAAAAGTAAAAATTATTATTTCAGAAATTTGTTGTTGCTTACAATCGTTTCATGATTTGTTTCAATGATCATTTCATGAAATGCATGCTTATTCCCATAATCAATAGAGGAAATCTGTGATGTTTTTCTGCAAATATTTGTCGAAGTTTGCAATATTTTTCTGTGACAGATTGCGAAAATTCATTCTGATACTGCAATCTTTTGATAAAATTTGCTATGTATTTCAGCCTTTTTTTTAATGAAATTTACAATGTTTTCCCTCAACTGTTAACTGAAACTCACACTTTTTTCAATGATGATTTTGCAAAACTCATTTTTTTATATTGTTTACATTTTAAAAGCAGTAATTTGAATGTAATAATGGACTAGAAATCATAATGGATGCTTAAAATAATATATAATACAGTCAACACTGTAAAATCCGCAAAATATATGCAATATTTGTTAGAATTACTCATTGAAAAATGTCCTAACATTTAAACTTATAGTTGAAGTTATGTCATACTTCTTTTTCATGAAATAACAATTTTTTAATGAAATAAACAAAGATGTAAGAAAATTCATGTATTTTGTACCTTGCATTCAAAAAAAATTTATGAAAAGAACCTATGTGTACATATTTAAGCATTATTTGATTCTCTTAACTAAAACGAAATTAACGAATCTAGGAAAAATTTTAATTGTTAACATTATAGATCACTAAAAAGTATCCATAAAAAATATTAATTATCTATGTAAAATCTTTTTAATCCAACATTTCAGTTGCTAAGTATGAAGCAAGCAATATTTAAAAAGTGTAAAGCAGCTGAAATCTGTATAGCTTGGGATAAATATTGTGCAAATAGAATGATACAGACTTCTGGGTTTATTTACATTTTAAAAACAGTCATTTGAATGTAATAATGGGCTAGAAATCATAATGAATGCTTACAATAATGTATAATACAGTCAACACTGTGAAATACACAAAATATATTATATGCAATGCATGTTAGAATGTAAACATTGAAAAGCATCTCAATATAAGCTCATGGATGAAGTTAAGCGATACTTTTTTTCATGGAATAACAATTTTTTTTAATGAAATACACTAAAATGCAAGAAAATTCAAGTATTTTTTATTCAGCATTTAAAAATAATAATTTGAAGGAGGAAGTGATGTATGCTCGATTGGTTTTGCTTAATGCAAACCTATTCTTCGTTAAAACAGTGATAAAACTTTAACAATAAGTGACTTTATCCCTACAAACTTTTTGTTTATTTCACAATATACATGAATATTTCCTTCAGTAAATTTTCTTGAACCAGAAAGTTTTATATCGGTTCAAGGAGTAATTTGTGTTTATAAACTAGAGGAAAAAATTACTGACAATAAACCAAAATAAAATACAGTACAGAGCTTTTACCTGGCAATCTCACAAAATTTGGAATACACTCCCTCCCCCTCCTTCTCTAATCCATAAGTTTTCAAAAACACAAACATAGCAAAATTTTAACAATGATATGTAGAGTATAAACAAATTCATCTTTTTGCAATTATTTAAACAAAAAATCCTGCATTATTCAATGGTAGTAAACAAAAGATAAAAATATATAATTGTACATAAGTATTATTGTTTTATCCTTTTTACACAAATTTTGATTGGTATAGTTAGAAAAACATGAAATTTTAGGAATTATGAAATTAATTAATGTGACATTATTCATATTTACTTTCCATATTTGTGCTTTTTTCTAAACAAATCGACAAAATTCGCAAATCTTAGATGCTGATAGCGAAAGTTTGCGATTTTTCTTCACATGATAGATGAAATTCTCTATTTTTTCCCGCACCAGATCAAGGAAATTTTTAATTTTCGGTGCCTAATCGATGATATTTTCGATTTTTCGGCGTCTGATCGACGAAATTTCGTGATATTTCTGAACCTGAACAACCAAATTTCCTATTTTTACGAAGTTGATCAAGGAAAGTCCCGAATTTTATGAACCTGGTCGATGAAATTTACGATTTTTTCTAAGCCGATCAATGCATTTAGTGATGTTTACGAAGCCAATCCATGAAATTTGCGATTTTTCTTTGCATGATAGACGAAATTTGCGATTTTTCTCCGCATTATCGACGAAACTCGTGATTTTTCATCATAGGATCGACGAAATTCGGAATTTTTCCGTGCCTGATCGACGAATTTTGCGATTTTTTCGCGCTTGATCCACGGAATTCGCGATTTTCATGAAGCCAATTGACCAAATTCTCGAATTTTACAAACCCGCTCGACAAAATTCGTGGTTTTTACAAAGCTAATCGACAAAATTCACTATTTATCTTCGCATGATCGACAAATTTTGCGATTTTGCAAAAATGTTTAAAGATAAAAAAACAACGATTATAAATGCACAAATAAAGTAAGAAAAGGTAGCAAACAGCCGTTTCGAATCTACTATGGAGATTCTTCATCAGTGCAAAAACTCAGCGAGCTAGAGAAAGCAAAACTGAGCTAAGAGACAGATTCAGATTCAGATTCAGCAGCGCGGGATAACCCACCAATCGGCATAGGCTTCCAGATCCCGCGTTGCAACTTTATTAAAAAAAAAAAATTACATTATTTAACAATGTTTAAAGATGGCATAATCTTTTTAACAATATGACAATAATGTTTACAGTTTTTAACGTTGTTAAAAAAAGACTATTTTCAACTCTATAGCTGAGTTATTGAATGTTCTATTTACAAGTCTATATAATAGTTGTTAAATGTTCTATTTACACGTAATTTGTTGAGAGTTGCTTTTATAAGACAAGAGAGAGTTGTAGAAATTTTTGTACAGATTACCGTAGCTATGGTTCGGGATCAGAGTCCTCATAATTATTGTTTGTACTTTGAAAAATATGTTCATTAATTTCTATAATCTTGACACATTCTATTATTTTGGAGTAGAGAGATGGAGTTTTTTGCACAATGTTGAACCACTGCTGTAGTTGTATGGTTCTGGATTTTCGAATATGAAATAAGGAAGTTAATGTGCATTCAGTTAGATAATGAATTGAAGTACCTAATTTGCCACATGTGCAGAATGGAGTTGGAGCTTTTTTAATTTTATGAAGATATGTTGGAAAAGGTCCATGATTGGTTGCAAATATATAAAGATTTCTATGAGGTAATATAGTGTTTAAATTTACTTTTGGCTGAAGGTCATATGTGTATCTCCCTACATTGCAATAGTCCCAGTCCATTTGCCATTGGGAAAGTGCTTTCTGCTTTAATATTTTTTTAAGAAAAGAAGCTGGGAGTGGATGATATTTTTCTTGCACACCTTCTTGTGTTATTGCGTTCTTTGCTAGTGCATCCGCATGATCGTTGCCATATGATCCCGAATGACCTTTTATCCACTGGAATTGAATATTTTTCTTTGTTTCTTGAAGCTTTTTAATTATTTGTGAGTTTATGAAATCTGTTGTGAAAATATCTTCCATTAGGTGCAGGCTTGATTGATTATCAGTGAAGATGATATATTTCTCCATTATTGAGGAATCTGCCCATTCTATGGCATCTAGTATAGCTAACTGCTCAGCTTGAAAGATTGAGTTATTATGCTGTAGTTTAATCTGATGTGTGTGAATGCATTTTTTATTTTTATATGAACAGAAGGCATAGGCAGTTCCTTGGTCAGATTTAGAACCATCTGTAAAGATGAGCGTTGAGGTGGTGTCTGGATTCCCTTCTAATATGTGTAGATAATTAACATATGGTGCAGTTAATGAGGAAGATATTTTTGGTTGAAAGAAATGCGACTGATATTCATCCTTAGGGATTCCTAAACGTAGCACTTGGCCTAATGTTGATAATGTACTGAGTTGAATTGCAAGCGGCATTATTCCACATAGCACGTTTAGCGCTGCTGTGGAAGTTTTCTTATAGGCTCTAGACACAAGAAGGAGGCATTGAGCTTGAATTGATGACAAGAGTCTTTTACCGTGTGAGGGTTGTAAATAAGGGAACCAGCAAGGTGAGGCATAACTTATTTTTTTTTCTAATATTTGAAGATACCATATTTTCAGGATTTGTTTTGATAAACCTCTGTAGGCAGACGCAAATTTTAATAGGTTTTGTGAAATTATGTTAATTTCAGACCGTTTCTTGTGCAGGTGTGGTAGAAAGGAAAAAGTATTATCTATAGTGATTCCTAGATAATCTATTGTATTGTCTTTCTTTAGTGAATATCCATCTAATTTAAAACTTGGTGCTCTTTTTAAGAATCGTGGGCAGCGGAGATTTAAGACAATGCATTTATCATAAGAAAATAGCATGGCTGTATTTTTTGCCCAGTCACTAATAATCCGTAGCATATCATTGCCCATCTGTTCTAATTCTCGTCGTGCTTGACCATAGATTATTAAAAGGAGATCGTCCGCATAGGCAATTACCTTGTATCCCAGATCCTTCAAGAGTCTCAGTAGCTTGTTCAGAAAAATCCTCCATAGAAAGGGGCCAAGACAAGAGCCTTGTGGACAGCCTCTGTAAAACCAATGTATTTTTCTTGATAACCAATGTGGCAAGGCGCCTCTGAAGGAGAGAAAGGATCGTATAATATTTATGTAGGCTTGTTCAAGATTTAAATATTGTAGCTCATTTAATGTATCTGACCATGGCAGTCGGTCAAAAGCATTTTTAAAGTCCAGAGAAATAAGCGATGTATAATTATTGTCGTCTTTGCTTAAATTTATATGAGAAAAGAGTTCTGCAATCGCCGATTCTGTGGAGCGTCCTTCCTGGAATCCATGCTGTGAATGCTGAAGTTGTTTTGAATTACGTAATGAAAAATTTATTCTTTTTAGAAGAAGTTTTTCATAAATTTTTCCGAGTATCGGTAATAAAGTTATCGGACGATATGAGGAGGCTATGTCCGGCTGTTTTGCTGGTTTTAAAAAATATACAAGTTCACCTACTTTCCACGCTTTTGGAAAGTAATTTAAGTGCAGCAAGATGTTAAACATGTCTAAAAGAATTTCTCTCTGATTTTTAAATAGTTGTCTTATTATGTTATGATCAATCTCATCAGGACCCGGAGCTTTATTTCTATTAAAAGTGTAAATTGCATTTTGTAACTCTTTGACAGTAATATTTGGAGGTTTTCCTTCTTCTCCTGTGTAAGGATTTTGGCCTGTTGGGGATATTGATTCGCCAAAAATTTGGGTTGTTAGTGCTTCGTAAAATTGTTCTGCTGTGCAGGTTTTTTCTTCTAGAGTTGACAGTGCATATACTTCTTTCTTATGGAAATCTTTGAATGCAATTTTTTTTAATTTTTCCATAGGGATTTTTCGATTGGTTGCAGAAATTTATCCAGGCTTGCTTTTTGGCTTCTAATAATGCCTTTTTATATAATGCTCGTTGTTGTTTAAAATTTATTATGTCTTGTGCTGTGGCTGTTGCGAGTTTAGCTTTCCTTCTTAATGCGCGAACAAAGTTACGTTTTGTTTTTAATTTATTTGTCCACCATGTAATTTTTGGTTGATGGGTGCTTTTACGTCTTTTGAGAGTTGAATCACATGTTTTTTAATATTTGTTGAAATTCTTGATATTTCTCGTCAAATTCCTCTTCGTTGGATACATTTTTGAAGTGAAAATTTTGTTGTTTTATTGATTTTTCTAACTGCATGTTGAATTTTTTAAATGAGGTGTGTTTTGTCCGATATCTTCTGTATGGTTGATCTGGGATTTCTAAATTTAATTTGGATGTTATAAGCCTATGATCAGCGAAATCCATTTCAGGTTTTACTACCCAGGATTCCACTGAAGGAAATAGCGCCATTGATGTTAATGTTATATCTGGCCAACCTTTCCTTATAGTTTCCTCTTTTTTGTTTAATAACTCAAATGTTGGTAGACTATGTGGTTCGTTTAATATTATGAGTCTTTTGCTAGCCATGTGTGAAATTAATTTCTGGCCTTTGTCGTCGTCTTTTTTGTACCCCCATAGCACGCTATGCGCATTCAGGTCACCTGCCAAGAAGAAAAGATTGCTGAAGCCTTTTTCTTCTGACCACTCGTTAAGGTCGTGTTGGAGATCTGCGGATGGAGGAGAGTATTGCGAACCTATTGTTAAAAAGTTTGTTTCAAGTTGGATGTTAATGAATATTGAATGGATGTTCTTTTGTATTTGTATATGACGAATTAAGGGATTTAAGATTATAATGCAGCAGTTATTTTCTAGTGATGAGTAATAAGGAGCTGACAGTGGAAGTCCGAAAGGTCGATTTTCTGTTTTATAATAATCTTGAAGGCAAGCTATTGATATATTTTCTTCCAATGCGTAGCGTATGAAGTCCGCCGTCGCACATTTGCTATTTTGCAGGTTTAATTGGGCAATTGTTAACCCATTAATTGACGTTGATAGGGAAGAATATAATTTATCTGATGAAACGATGTTTTCTGTTATGTTTATGGACGCGAAAGAGAAGAATTTTTATTTATTGTAAGATTTCTCTGGTGATATATGTTTTGAAAAACTTGACAATATGTGGAGTTAGCTGCGTGATTTTTCTCATAAGGGCAGCCATTTTGATCATATGAGTTTAAGCAATTAATGCAAGTGTGTTTGGTTATTTCATCTTTTAATGGGCAATATTCCGATTCATGCTTCTTTGCACAATATGCACAAATAGTATTTTTCCTGCATGTACCTGCTGTATGCCCGTAATATTGGCAATTATTACAGCGTATGATGGGGGAGTATGGCTTTATTGGGCAAGAAATAAAGCCCACTAGCAGCCTTCCCTGTCTTAGGAGCTTTATCGCCGATGAATCTTCTAGATCTAGCATTAGCTGGTATGACTTTAGTTTATCCCTGTTGAATTCCTTATGTTGGTTATCTGTTACATCTTCGTCTAGGTTTTCACTTATTTTTTTGTTTGACTTCCATTACTGTAACTGATTTTGGAATACCTAATATTATGATCTTTTTCCTTTTCTCTGCTGCATATTTTAATGTAACTAATGATGTTATTTTTTCATTTGCTTGAAGGAGGTCTGACAATCTGTCTATGTCTTCCTCTGTTTCGGATCTTATTATAATTGTATTTTTGTCTTTTGCCAATGTACTGAATATTTTTATCTTGTTTGCTTTGATATTTATGGCTTTGTTAAGTTCTTCCCTGATTCCAAACATTGTGAGCTTTGTATTTAATTTTCGGGTCAACAGAAGAGCTGATTTTGAATAAAGCGGTACAGGTGCAGAGATTTTCGAGGCATATGTGGAATTATTTCGGAGGTCTTTCGCTCTTTCTAGATTTGGTTCATTTTGAGTGGTAGTTTTTAATTGTTCTTGATTACTGCATAGTATTCCTAATTTATTACTCAACTCTTCATATAGTTTTCTCATCGTGTTTAGTGTTTGGTTGTGTTGTTGGAATATTTCATTTTTAATTTCTACTTCCATTTGGCGTTTTTGGTAAGATAGTCTTAGTTGGTGGCATTGAGTCTTCATTTCTTCCATACTCATTTCTTGTAGATCCCTTTCTAGATCAGCCGTTCTAGTTGTTGATTTTCTATTTGAGTTTTTAGATTTTCTATTTCGACATACTGTTCATTTTGAGCTGTTCTAGTGCTTTTAAGGAGTTTTATTTCTTTTAGTAGTTTGTTATAATATTTTTCTGCTTCCTTAGCATGTTTTGAATCATGTTTTTGTAAATGGCGATACATCATTTCCAATTGGTCCTCTAGGCTCATATTTTCCTCCATTACCATTTCAAAGTTTTTCAAATTCTTTCCTTGTAATGCTGGTTCACATTTTGATTTTTTAATTGTATTTTGAGTTGTTGTCACCACCAAGTCCAAATCATCCATGGATGAGCTTTTACGTGATTTTGATAGACAAACATTATTTTCTCCTTTACGACGTTTACTTATCGAGGAGTAAGTTCTTGAAGAAGGCATATTTTGGTTTGTTAATAGCTACGTTCAAAAAGGTTTTTAAAAATTTTCAAGAGTATTGTATGCAAAATACTAGGCTTCATCAGAGCCCACTACATGTCTCGTTGAAAGAAAGGAATATAGATAGTTTATAGCATAAACCGGTGAACTTGTCCACCGTAAATAGCTAAGATAAAAATTAAAATTAAATTAATATTTAAAAAAAAAAAAAAAAAAAAAAAAATATAGACTAATTTTGAATAGTTTTTGGAATAAAGAGGGGAATATTTAATGGAAGTGGTCTAAACGAAGAATGTAATGAAATAACTAATACGTAGTTGAAATGATAAGTAGTGCTGCTAAGAAAAAGAGTAAAATTTAGTTTGTTTCTGTGCTTATTGTTGTCGATCCCTGCACTTGATATTCTCATGTACTACTGTACATATATACCAGAGTGAGAAATGTGTAATGAATTAACTTGAGTAAATATACAATTTTAATCACAAATGAACATATATATATACATGCATACAGACATAAATATATATATACATATATATATACACACATACATACATACACACACACACACATATATATATATTTTTTTTATACTAATATAAAGTTTTTTTTTTCTTTAATATATATATGTATATATATATATATACACCGAAAAATATCCTGGTATGAAAAATAAGCGTATATTTCAAAATAAATACAGTAAAACGATTAAAATTTGTTTGAATTCACTCTCCGCCATAGTAAAAAAAAAAAAAAAAAAAAAAAAAAAAAAAAAAAAAAAAACAGTAATAGGAGCTAAATGTAAGATATAATGGTGTGCCACATACTACGCATTAAATAATGATCACCATTTTACTTTACAGTATACATTAAACATTATACGATATATTTAGACCTAAGGAGAATTGCAATACTTGGAACAAGGAGGGACCTCCTATGGCCTAACCTGTTTTTGAGGTTTACCTAGCAGCGCTTAAGCTGAAAATCTCCAGGCACCTATATTGTAAAATGCTCCATGGAGCGGGGGGAGGGGAAGGAGAGGCATGAAAGTTAACTAGTGACAAACGCTCTTAGAGACAAAAAGATAGAGGTACAACATGCCTGTATTACGGTGATAATTTAGAAGAGCCCCGAGAGTAGTTTAAAAGATGAAATTAACCCGATAAGGGGCCGGGGCGTGGCCCAAAACAGTAAGAGAGACCAAATGAGGGTAGATTTGAACTGTGGGGGTCAGTAGCTTTCAGTAGACATGTTACACCAAAAATTTAAGACCCCCCCTGCCCCCCCCAGGGGCGGACCCCTTGCAAATACCAGGGAAATTCAAAAGCCAGAAAAAAGTCTGTACAAAACCAGTCCAGCCAAAACATTTCTCCTCACTGTAGCTCCCATAGAACAAGAGATATAAGCTGTTAAAGTTTGAAAAGAAGTGAAGAAATGAGCCTTTTTGAGTGAGTGACCAACAGGGGGGGGTCTACAGCCCCGGGGGTGCAAAAATAATAAAAATTTTTAAATAAAGGTGATAGAAAATTGAACGAGCGAAAATTTAAGGTATATGTTGGGAGGGTGCGTACCCTATCCCCCCCCTGGACTGGCCCTCAAAGACAACACTTTAAACTCAAAAAAAAAAAAAAATTAATCATTTCATCACTGTTCGAAAAGATCTTTTAATGAAGAGGGCTGGGAGGCCCCAGCAGCCCTAAAAGCCCCTATAGATCGAAACAAAATCAGAATGGATAACTATAAGATAGAATGAAGAGGAATAAGTTAATAAAAACAAGGAATAATGCTATAAGTGTATAATACACGCTGTGATGGTTACCCGCAGACCTTCATACCTGCAGCTACACTACTAGATGTCCATGATATTACAAAATTCAATAAATCTAGAGAATAACTGTATGGCAACACCATACAACGAGCCTCTAGAGCAATTAATACCATTGAAACTATTTTAAATAAATAAACTAACTATTAATAAGGAATAACAAGAGATGGCAACTGGACATTGCCTCTCTACACTTTAGATCTTTAAGATCTCTAAGTTTATATTTGAGTTGATCCCTTAGAACAGCAACGGACCATAGTTTACGAGCTGGGGGGCCAGCTATAAACTTCTCAACTTGTACTGAACTTGGGCGGGATCTGCTAAACCCAAGCGTCGTAATGGGAGACATTTAAAAACAATGATAAACACTTTATGAACAACACTATTAGAGACACTTAAAATATTCAAAAGACAATAAAAAGCATGGCGGAGCAAAGTTCAAACATTACTGTAGACATACAAATGCATTATTTTAAGTTAAAAGAAGATTTAATATTTTTAATTGATTTTTTAAAAAATAGTTACTCCCTATTGGGACCGCATAAGCAAATTATAAAGAACGTACTCAAAACATTTTTCAAAAATTTATTTGTAATACTTAAAATAGACAAAATGCTTTCATATTAGCGGCGGAGCAAAGATAAATCATTAAATTACATATAATGACCACTTTTGCAAAGATACTATTATAATTTAGTATGTTACAAGGTAAATAAAAAATGTAAACAAGGCACCTTTCAATGGGGGGTATTTAAAAGCACTCGCCATTGCGTTAACAAGCTATACTAAAAGATTATTTAAACATATTAAAAAAAATAGAAAACTTACAAGAACTCAATCTAAGACAATGAAGAAACTATAATTAACGACGATTAATACCTAATATGAGGTTTTAAGATAATATAATATATATAAAAAAACACTTTAAGATTGACATCTATCGTAGCGATAGCAACGGAAGGGATTGACAACAGTTTAATAAAGTACCCATAACATCGTTAATATGTTACGTAGAAAAGCAAATTATACCTCAAAATGTTCAGAAAAGATTTGAGTATCATAAATAAATGACAAGATAGCAAAATAGTTAAGCATAATTAGAATATAAGCACAGAAAGTTATCAGTGTAGTTGCAATGGCTGGTTACCTGGGGACGAGATTAAGTAAAAAGCTTAAAAGTTTAAATAGCTATATCTCGGCAACCACTGCACCGATTTTGATCAAACAAGTGCCAAAATGCTCATCAGCACTTTAGGAAAAGAATGAGACATGATTTGAGGCTCTGACTTACCTGGTTCTTAAGCCTTTAGCCCTCCATGATGAGCTCCGCAAAACGCGACATACTACGGTGATGGCTCACCCTCAGCTTGAGCTAAGAGACAGAGAGAAGCAGGCTTATATACCCGCTACGGAAATGATCCCGCCTAAAGGAAAGCAACCAATGAGAAGAGAGCAGTCTAACAACTGGCTGGACAAGTAGCGACATCTACCGGAGAATAAACAAAACAAAAACTAAAAAGCGAGGGAAAAAAAAGGTTTAAATTAAATTAAAGATTTCCAAATGCTAGGAAAATAAGGCGTACTTGATAAGTCATTGACTAAGGAGTGAGAATTTTTAATGATGTGGTAAGCTTCCCAAAAATCAAGATCAAGAATGGAAGGACACTTTTGGATGATGGTAGCTGAAGAAAAGTTAAACTTATGTT
Organism: Maratus speculifer; assembly: GCA_964019185.1. Taxonomy (NCBI): domain Eukaryota; kingdom Metazoa; phylum Arthropoda; class Arachnida; order Araneae; family Salticidae; genus Maratus; species Maratus speculifer. Next base: position 136,886,815 of record OZ025291.1, read on the forward strand.
GTAAAGACCAACAATGTTGAGCAACGGAAGAGCGTTTAAGCTCTTGATTTTTGACATACCTTTTATGTTCCGTTAAACGAAATCTGAGAGCACGTTTAGTCTGACCAATATAAGAAAGGCCACATTGGCAAGAAATTTGGTAAATACCCCAGTTATCTAAGCGATCAATGGGATGCTTAAGATTTGAAAAGGCAATTTTATTAACAGGAGAAAAAATAACATTGAAATCGAACCTTTTTAAAATTTTAGCAACTTGCTGACTGATTTTGGGGAAAAAAGGCAAAACAACCAAAGTATTGGAATTTGAATTAAAGTTTTTTCTTTCAGATTGGGTGGATTTTGTTAATTTTCTATGAATTGAATCTATAATATTAGGGGAATAACCACGATCAACAGCAATAGCTTTAAGATAATTAAGTTCATCACTGAGTAACTGAGGAGTTGAACAAATATTGGAAGCCCGGAAAACAAAAGTTTTAAAAGCCGCAACTTTCTGGTTAGGAGTATGAGAAGAATATCTATGAGGTGGAAGACTGACCGCAAAAGGTTTACGAAAGACAGTAGTCTGAAAATTATCATCATCGCGAATAACAAGAACATCAAGAAAAGAAAGGCAATTGTTCGCTTCAACTTCAAAAGTAAATTGAATGTAAGAATCAATCTTTATCTTATATTTCTAAGAATTTTAAATTTGGGACTTAAAATTAATGATATCAAAATTTATGTGACGCTATGCTATTAATTAATATATACTTATATTAAAATTTATTCATTAAGGTTTTATCAATTACATCTTTCATAAATACAAAATATAAATCTTAAAAGATATGATATCAAAATTTAAGTGACGCCTTGACGAGGCTTTAAACAATGTTTTAAAATTCCATTTTTTTATTTATTGTCTAAATACATTTCATATCTAAAAAATACTTTTCATTTTCCAATACACTTCATACACTTCTTTTAAATACATTACTTTCACTGAATATATATAATGCACTGAAATGTATTTATTTGAATAAATAGATTTACCTTTTCGACTACGCTATCCAAAATCAAAAATAACATTTAAATAAATAGTTTTTGCGTCATTGTATCCAAAGTAAGTTAAATAGATGCAAACAGATACAATGACGCAAAAACTATTTATTTAAATGTTATTTTTGATTTTGGATAGCGTAGCCCAAAAGATAAATCTATTTATTCAAATAAATACATTTCAGTGCATTATATATATTCAGTGAAAGTGATTTATTTAACAGTGTATTGGAAAATGAAAAGTATTGTTTAGATATGAAAATGTATTTAAACAATAAAAAAATAAATGGAATTTTAAAACATTGTTTAAAGCCTCGTCAAGGCGTCACTTAAATTTTGATATCATATATTTTAAGATTTATATTTTGAAGTTATGAAAGATGTAATTGATAAAACCTTAATGAATAAATTTTAATATAAGTATATATTAATTAATAGCATAGCGTCACATAAATTTTGATATCATTAATTTTAAGTCCCAAATTTAAAATTCTTAGAGATATAAGATAAAGTGCTGCGTCACAAGCTTTTAACCCGTTCAGCGTTTTTTGTATTGATATCAGTACTTTTTTTAGGTTAATAATAAAAAGATAAAAACAAAAAATTAAAGACTAATGCAAAGAATTCATATTCATGATTTCTGATCACCTTTAATTACCCCTCCCCCACCCACTTAAAAAAAGATATTTCATATTTTATTATTAATATATGCTGTGCTACTTGATTTCGTTAAAAACAACTGTGTAGAAAAGTACGTTAGTATAAGATAAGAAAGTAATGTACATTCAGCACCGTATTTCTAAGAATGAATTTCATAATCTATGCTGTATGTATCATTTCTCATTCTAGTTAACTATGTTTATTCTTTACACATGATGATACATATACTGCAGATGGATTAAAATGATCAGGGGTACAATATTCAGAGTGTGCTGGAAAGTATTTCATAATCCATGCTGCGTGCAAGATTCTTGTTAATTATGTTTCAACCTTTGTATAGGTTGGTAATATTGCAGATTAATTAAGACTATATCCGTTACAATATTCAGAATATGCTGGAAAGTGTTTCATAATCTATGTTGCACACAGGTTTTTCTTTCTTGTTAATTATGATTTGTTCTTTATATAGAGTGGTAAAATTACTGCAAATGGATTAAAATGATAGGCTTACAATAATGAAAATGTGTTGGAAAGTGTTTCATAACCTATACTGTATGTGTAACTTTTCATTCTTGTTAGTTTATTTATGTTTTGCTGTTTGCACAAAACATATATAAACTAACAAGGGGGGGAAGATTTGGATGGGAAGATTACTGTACAAAGATGAAACTGATAGGTTTAAAGTATTCAGAATAAAATGGAAAGTATATAAACATGTTTAATGGAAATTTTTTACTCTCGTTAATTATGCTTTTTTTTTGCACAGAATGGTAAAATTATTTTACATGAATGACAATAAGTTTACAATATTCAGAATAAGTCAGAAAATGCATCATAATCGATGCAGTATGCATGACTCTTCGTTCGTGTTAGTTATGTTTTGTTCTTTGCACAAGGTGGGAAAATTACTGCATATGGATGAAAATAGTAGGTTAACAATATTGAAGTTGCATCATAATCTATGTTGTACGCATGACTTTTCGTTCTTGTTAGTGTTTTCCCTCTACACAAAGATAAAATTATTGCAGATGAATGAAGGCATTAACGTATTCAAAAATGTGTTGTAAAGTATTTCATAATCTATGATGTGCGCGTGATTTTTCATTCTTGAGGGGTTTGGTAAAAATGCCCTTAAGGAGGCACATTAGGCAGATGGGAAAGGCAAGTGCATTATATGAAAGAGTGAAGAAATGGCTGTCTAATGATATTGTACTTTAAAATGTTATAAAAAGTTCTACCGAGAAATTTGGATGTAATTTCAAAATCTATAAAAACAGTAAATTAAGTATGCTTATTTCTTCTTGATAACATATCTATAAACATATAATTAAATCAGGTTTATATTAAAATTGATAATATATATTCTAAATTGATCAATGTACTTGTCATTTGTACAAAGAATGTCCTGATTGGTAATTGCCCCTGGGTGATCAATAATTACAATGTTCCCAGGATAGTTTCCGATCATCAAAATTTTTTTATTAAACAAACTTAAAATAATATTTTATTCAAAGTCTATATTTTATTGAATAGACTCATAGCAAATCATTAACTATGCTAAATTTGGTCACATCAATTGTAAACATTAAAAAGATATTTAGATGTTAGTGTTTTTTGATCAGGAATTATCCCGGTCAACCCTTTAAGTTTCATACTTCAATTAGGAAAATGTTTAACCGACAAAAAAAAGAAAAGGACTCTATTATTTATTAGATGTTTTCATTTCATATGAAACTTTCCATTCTTGGGCGACTTAACTTTCAAAATAAAAATAATATACTTTTATCGAACATTTCAGTCACTAAGCATAAAACGTGCAAAGTATCGAAATTTACACATTTAACATTGTACGAAATATTTTGAAATTGACGACTTGAAAATTTTTAATTTTTTTCTCATAAATCATGTAAAATAATATTAATCCATTAAGAACCAACTTTGATTTACCAAACAGCTATAAATAAAATAAACAACTCAGAAAGCATCACAAGAATTTATGAAAAGAATTTGTATGTACAATGTACATATTTAAGAATTATTCAGATTTAGTTCTAAAACAAAATTAACAAATCTAGTAAAAATTTTAATTGTTAACACTATAGATCACTAAAAAGCATCATAAAAAATATTATTTATCTATGTGAAACCTTTTTATACAACATTTCAGTTTTCTAAGCATAAAACAAGCATAATTTAGAAATTTTAGCGTTGCTAAAATATGTATAGCTTGAGATGAAGAATTTTGCAAATAGAATGCTGCAGACTTCTGTTCTGGATATTGTTTATATTTTAAAAGCAGTAATTTGAATGTAATAATGGACTAGAAATCATAATGAATGCTTAAAATAATGTATAATACAGTCAACACTGTAAAATCCGCAAAATATATTATATGCAATGTTTATTAGAATGCAAATATTGAAAAATGTCCTAACATTTAAACTTATAGTTAAAGTTATGTCATACTTCTTTTTCATGAAATAATTTTTTAATGAAATAAACAAAGATGTAAGAAAATTCATGTATTTTGTAACTTGCATTTAAAAATAATTTATGAAAAGAACTTATGTGTACATATTTAAGCAATATTCGATTCTCTGAACTAAAACCAAATTAACGTATCTAGTAAAAATTTTAATTGTTAATAGATCCCTAAAAAGCATCATAAAAAATATTATTTATCTATGTGAAACCTTTTTAATCCAACATTTCAGTCGCTAAGTATGAAGCAAGCAATATCTAAAAAGTGTAAAGTAGCTGAAATATGTATAGCTTGGGATAAATATTGTGCAAATAGAATGATACAGACTTCTGGGTTTATTTACATTTTAAAAACAGTAATTTGAATGTAATAATGGGCTAGAAATCATAATAAATGCTTAGAATAATGTATAATAAAGTCAACACTGTGAAATACACAAAATGTATTATATGCAATGCATATTACAATGTAAACATTGAAAAGCATCTCAATATAAGCTCATGGATGAAGTTAAGTGATACTTTTTTCATGGAATAACAATTTTTTAATGAAATAAACTAGGATGCAAGAAAACTCAAGTATTTTTTATTCAGCATTTAAAAATAATAATTTGAGTGAGGAAGTGATGTATGCTCGATTGGTTATGCCTAATGCAAACCTATTCTTCGTTAAAACAGTGATAAAACTTTAACAATAAGTGATTTTATCCCTACAAACGTTTTGCTTATTTCACAATATACATGAATATTTCCTTCAGTAAATTTTCTTGAACCAGAAAGTTTTATATTGGTTCAAGGAGTAATTTGTGTTCATAAACTAGAGGAAAAAATTACTGACAATAAACCAAAATAAAATACAGTACAGAGCTTTTACCTGGCAATCTCGCAAAATTCGGAATATACTCCCTTCCCCTCCTTCTCTAATCCATAAGTTTTCAAAAACACAAACATAACAAAACAATGACATATAGAGTATGAACAAATTCATATTTTTGCAATTATTTAAACAAAAATTCCTGCATTATTCAATGGCAGTAATGAAAAGATAAAAATATATAATTGTACCTAAGTAGCATTATTTTATCCTTTTCACACAAATTTAGATTGGTATAGTTAGAAAAACCTGAAATTTTAAATATATTCAGACCTGTTTCTTTCCCCCAAAATGACAGTGGTAGTTTTCAAAAACACACAATAACAAAATTGGAATAATCCCATGTAAAATAAGAATAAAAACTTACCTTTGGAATTTCATTAAAACTAAAAATTATTATTTCAGAAATTTCTTGTTGCTTACAATCGTTTCATGATTTGTTTCAATGATCATTTCATGAAATGCATGCTTATTCCCAGAATCAATAGAGGAAATCTGTGATGTTTTTCTGCAAATATTTGTCGAAGTTTGCAATATTTTTCTGTGACAGATTGCGAAAATTCATTCTGATACTGCAATCTTTTGATAAAATTTGCTATGTATTTCAGCCTTTTTTTTAATGAAATTTACAATGTTTTCCCTCAACTGTTAACTGAAACTCACACTTTTTTCAATGATGATTTTGCAAAACTCATTTTTTTATATTGTTTACATTTTAAAAGCACTAATTTGAATGTAATAATGGACTAGAAATCATAATGGATGCTTAAAATAATATATAATACAGTCAACACTGTAAAATCCGCAAAATATATGCAATATTTGTTAGAATTTAAACATTGAAAAATGTCCTAACATTTAAACGTATAGTTGAAGTTATGTCATACTTCTTTTTCATGAAATAACAATTTTTTAATGAAATAAACAAAGATGTAAGAAAATTCATGTATTTTGTACCTTGCATTCAAAAATAATTTATGAAAAGAACCTATGTGTACATATTTAAGCATTATTTGATTCTCTTAACTAAAACGAAATTAACGAATCTAGTAAAAATTTTAATTGTTAACATTATAGATCACTAAAAAGTATCCATAAAAAATATTAATTATCTATGTAAAATCTTTTTAATCCAACATTTCAGTTGCTAAGTATGAAGCAAGCAATATTTAAAAAGTGTAAAGCAGCTGAAATCTGTATAGCTTGGGATAAATATTGTGCAAATAGAATGATACAGACTTCTGGGTTTATTTACATTTTAAAAACAGTCATTTGAATGTAATAATGGGCTAGAAATCATAATGAATGCTTACAATAATGTATAATACAGTCAACACTGTGAAATACACAAAATATATTATATGCAATGCATGTTAGAATGTAAACATTGAAAAGCATCTCAATATAAGCTCATGGATGAAGTTAAGCGATACTTTTTTTCATGGAATAACAATTTTTTTAATGAAATACACTAAAATGCAAGAAAATTCAAGTATTTTTTATTCAGCATTTAAAAATAATAATTTGAGTGAGGAAGTGATGTATGCTCGATTGGTTTTGCTTAATGCAAACCTATTCTTCGTTAAAACAGTGATAAAACTTTAACAATAAGTGATTTTATCCCTACAAACTTTTTGTTTATTTCACAATATACATGAATATTTCCTTCAGTAAATTTTCTTGAACCAGAAAGTTTTATATCGGTTCAAGGAGTAATTTGTGTTTATAAACTAGAGGAAAAAATTACTGACAATAAACCAAAATAAAATACAGTACAGAGCTTTTACCTGGCAATCTCACAAAATTTGGAATATACTCCCTCCCCCTTCTTCTCTAATCCATAAGTTTTCAAAAACACAAACATAGCAAAATTTTAACAATGATATGTAGAGTATAAACAAATTCATCTTTTTGCAATTATTTAAACAAAAAATCCTGCATTATTCAATGGTAGTAAACAAAAGATAAAAATATATAATTGTACATAAGTAGTATTGTTTTATCCTTTTTACACAAATTTTGATTGGTATAGTTAGAAAAACATGAAATTTTAGGAATTATGAAATTAATTAATGTGACATTATTCATATTTACTTTCCATATTTGTGCTTTTTGCTAAACAAATCGACAAAATTCGCAAATCTTAGATGCTGATAGCGAAAGTTCGCGATTTTTCTTCACATGATAGATGAAATTCTCTATTTTTTCCCGCACCAGATCAAGGAAATTTTTAATTTTCGGTGCCTAATCGATGATATTTTCGATTTTTCGGCGCCTGATCGACGAAATTTCGTGATATTTCTGAACCTGAACAACCAAATTTCCTATTTTTACGAAGTTGATCAAGGAAAGTCCCGAATTTTATGAACCTGGTCGATGAAATTTGAGATTTTTTCTAAGCCGATCAATGCATTTAGTGATGTTTACGAAGCCAATCCATGAAATTTGCGATTTTTCTTTGCATGATAGACGAAATTTGCGATTTTTCTCCGCATTATCGACGAAACTCGTGATTTTTCATCATAGGATCGACGAAATTCGGAATTTTTCCGTGCCTGATCGACGAATTTTGCGATTTTTTCGCGCTTGATCCACGGAATTCGCGATTTTCATGAAGCCAATTGACCAAATTCTCGAATTTTACAAACCCGCTCGACAAAATTCGTGATTTTTACAAAGCTAATCGACAAAATTCACTATTTATCTTCGCATGATCGACAAATTTTGCTATTTTTAAAAAAATGTTTAAAGATAAAAAACCAACGATTATAAATGCACAAATAAAGTAAGAAAAGGTAGCAAACAGCCGTTTCGAATCTACTATGGAGATTCTTCATCAGTGCAAAAACTCAGCGAGCTAGAGAAAGCAAAACTGAGCTAAGAGACAGAGAGACGCAGGCTTATATATCCGCTACGGAAACGATCCCGCCTAAAGGAAAGCAATCAATGAGAAGAGAGCAGCCTAACAACTGGCTGGACAAGTAGCGACATCTACCGGAGAATAAACAAAACAAAAACTAAAAAGCGAGGGAAAAAAAGGTTTAAATTAAATTAAAGATTTCCAAATGCTAGGAAAATAAGGCGTACTTGATAAGTCATTGACTAAGGAGTGAGAATTTTTAATGATGTGGTAAGCTTCCCAAAAATCAAGATCAAGAATGGAAGAACACTTTTGGATGATGGTAGCTGAAGAAAAGTTAAACTTATGTTGTAAAGACCAACAATGTTGAGCAACGGAAGAGCGTTTAAGCTCTTCATTTTTGACATACCTTTTATGTTCCGTTAAACGAAATCTGAGAGCACGTTTAGTCTGACCAATATAAGAAAGGCCACATTGGCAAGAAATTTGGTAAATACCCCAGTTATCTAAGCGATCAATGGGATGCTTAAGATTGGAAAAGGCAATTTTATTAACAGGAGAAAAAATAACATTGAAATCGAACCTTTTTAAAATTTTAGCAACTTGCTGGCTGATTTTGGGGAAAAAAGGCAAAACAACCAAAGTATTGGAATTTGAATTAAAGTTTTTTCTTTCAGACTGGGTGGATTTTGTTAATTTTCTATGAATTGAATCTATAATATTAGGGGAATAACCACGATCAACAGCAATAGCTTTAAGATAATTAAGTTCATCACTGAGTAGCTGAGGAGTTGAACAAATATTGGAGGCCCGGAAAACAAAAGTTTTTAAAGCCGCAACTTTCTGGTTAGGAGGATGAGAAGAATATCTATGAGGTGGAAGACTGACCGCAAAAGGTTTACGAAAGACAGTAGTCTGAAAATTATCATCATCGCGAATAACAAGAACATCAAGAAAAGAAAGGCAATTGTTCGCTTCAACTTCGAAAGTAAATTGAATGTAAGAATCAATCTTTATCTTATATTTCTAAGAATTTTAAATTTGGGACTTAAAATTAATGATATCAAAATTTATGTGACGCTATGCTATTAATTAATATATACTTATATTAAAATTTATTCATTAAGGTTTTATCAATTACATCTTTCATAAATTCAAAATATAAATCTTAAAAGATATGATATCAAAATTTAAGTGACGCCTTGACGAGGCTTTAAACAATGTTTTAAAATTCCATATTTTTATTTATTGTCTAAATACATTTTCATGTCTAAACAATACTTTTCATTTTCCAATACACTTCATACACTTCTTTTAAATACATTACTTTCACTGAATATATATAATGCACTGAAATGTATTTATTTGAATAAATAGATTTAATTTTTCGACTACGCTATCCAAAATCAAAAATAACATTTAAATAAATAGTTTTTGCGTCATTGTATCCAAAGTAAGTTAAATAGATGCAAACAGATACAATGACGCAAAAACTATTTATTTAAATGTTATTTTTGATTTTGGATAGCGTAGCCCAAAAGATAAATCTATTTATTCAAATAAATACATTTCAGTGCATTATATATATTCAGTGAAAGTGATTTATTTAACAGTGTATTGGAAAATGAAAAGTATTGTTTAGATATGAAAATGTATTTAAACAATAAAAAAATAAATGGAATTTTAAAACATTGTTTAAAGCCTCGTCAAGGCGTCACTTAAATTTTGATATCATATATTTTAAGATTTATATTTTGAAGTTATGAAAGATGTAATTGATAAAACCTTAATGAATAAATTTTAATATAAGTATATATTAATTAATAGCATAGCGTCAAATAAATTTTGATATCATTAATTTTAAGTCCCTAATTTAAAATTGTTAGAGATATAAGATAAAGTGCTGCGTCACAAGCTTTTAAACCGTTCAGCGTTTTTTGTATTGATATCAGTACTTTTTTTAGGTTAATAATAAAAAGATAAAAACAAAAAATTAAAGACTAATGCAAAGAATTCATATTCATGATTTCTGATCACCTTTAATTACCCCTCCCCCACCCACTTAAAAAAAGATATTTCATATTTTATTATTAATATATGCTGTGCTACTTGATTTCGTTAAAAACAACTGTGTAGAAAAGTACGTTAGTATAAGATAAGAAAGTAATGTACATTCAGCACCGTATTTCTAAGAATGAATTTCATAATCTATGCTGTATGTATCATTTCTCATTCTAGTTAACTATGTTTATTCTTTACACATGATGATACATATACTGCAGATGGATTAAAATGATCAGGGGTACAATATTCAGAGTGTGCTGGAAAGTATTTCATAACCCATGCTGCGTGCAAGATTCTTGTTAATTATGTTTCAACCTTTGTATAGGTTGGTAATATTGCAGATTAATTAAGACTATATCCGTTACAATATTCAGAATATGCTGGAAAGTGTTTCATAATCTATGTTGCACACAGGTTTTTCTTTCTTGTTAATTATGATTTGTTCTTTATATAGACTGGTAAAATTACTGCAAATGGATTAAAATGATAGGCTTACAATAAAGAAAATGTGTTGGAAAGTGTTTCATAACCTATACTGTATGTGTTACTTTTCATACTTGTTAGTTTATTTATGTTTTGCTGTTTGCACAAAACATATATAAACTAACAAGGGGGGGGGGAGATTTGGATGGGAAGATTACTGTACAAAAATGAAACTGATAGGTTTAAAGTATTCAGAATAAAATGGAAAGTATATAAACATGTTTAGTGGAAATTTTTCACTCTCGTTAATTATGCTTTGTTTTTTTCACAGAATGGTAAAATTATTTTACATGAATGACAATAAGTTTACAATATTCAGAATAAGTCAGAAAATGCATCATATTCGATGCAGTATGCATGACTCTTCGTTCGTGTTAGTTATGTTTTGTTCTTTGCACAAGGTGGGAAAATTACTGCATATGGATGAAAATAGTAGGTTAACAATATTGAAGTTGCATCATAATCTATGTTGTACGCATGACTTTTCGTTCTTGTTAGTGTTTTCCCCCTACACAAAGATAAAATTATTGCAGATGAATGAAGGCATTAACGTATTCAAAAATGTGTTGTAAAGTATTTCATAATCTATGATGTGCGCGTGATTTTTCATTCTTGAGGGGTTTGGTAAAAATGCCCTTAAGGAGGCACATTAGGCAGATGGGAAAGGCAAGTGCATTATATGAAAGAGTGAAGAAATGGCTGTCTAATGATATTGTGCTTTAAAATGTTATAAAAAGTTCTACCGAGAAATTTGGATGTAATTTCAAAATCAATAAAAACAGTAAATTAAGTATGCTTATTTCTTCTTGATAACATATCTATAAACATATAATTAAATCAGGTTTATATTAAAATTGATAATATATATTCTAAATTGATCAATGTACTTGTCATTTGTACAAAGAATGTCCTGATTGGTAATTGCCCCGGGGGGGGGGGGGATCAATAATTACAATGTTCCCAGGGTAGTTTCCGATCATCAAAATTTTTTTATTAAACAAACTTAAAATAATATTTTATTCAAAGTCTATATTTTATTGAATAGACTCATAGCAAATCATTAACTATGCTAAATTTGGTCACATCAATTGTAAACATTAAAAAGATATTTAGATGTTAGTGTTTTTTGATCAGGAATTATCCCGGTCAACCCTTTAAGTTTCATACTTCAATTAGGAAAATGTTTAACCGACAAAAAAAAAGAAAAGGACTCTATTATTTATTAGATGTTTTCATTTCATATGAAACTTTCCATTCTTGGGCGACTTAACTTTCAAAATAAAAATAATATACTTTTATCGAACATTTCAGTCACTAAGCATAAAACGTGCAAAGTATGGAAATTTACACATTTAACATTGTACGAAATATTTTGAAATTGACGACTTGAAAATTTTTAATTTTTTTCTCATAAATCATGTAAAATAATATTAATCCATTAAGAACCAACTTTGATTTACCAAACAGCTATAAATAAAATAAACAACTCAGAAAGCATCACAAGAATTTATGAAAAGAATTTGTATGTACAATGTACATATTTAAGAATTATTCAGATTTAGTTCTAAAACAAAATTAACAAATCTAGTAAAAATTTTAATTGTTAACACTATAGATCACTAAAAAGCATCATAAAAAATATTATTTATCTATGTGAAACCTTTTTATACAACATTTCAGTTTTCTAAGCATAAAACAAGCATAATTTAGAAATTTTAGCGTTGCTAAAATATGTATAGCTTGAGATGAAGAATTTTGCAAATAGAATGCTGCAGACTTCTGTTCTGGATATTGTTTACATTTTAAAAGCATTAATTTGAATGTAATAATGGACTAGAAATCATAATGAATGCTTAAAATAATGTATAATACAGTCAACACTGTAAAATCCGCAAAATATATTATATGCAATGTTTATTAGAATGTAAATATTGAAAAATGTCCTAACATTTAAACTTATAGTTAAAGTTATGTCATACTTCTTTTTCATGAAATAATTTTTTAATGAAATAAACAAAGATGTAAAAAAATTCATGTATTTTGTAACTTGCATTTAAAAATAATTTATGAAAAGAACTTATGTGTACATATTTAAGCAATATTCGATTCTCTGAACTAAAATCAAATTAACGTATCTAGTAAAAATTTTAATTGTTAATAGATCACTAAAAAGCATCATAAAAATATTATTTATCTATGTGAAACCTTTTTAATCCAACATTTCAGTCGCTAAGTATGAAGCAAGCAATATTTAAAAAGTGTAAAGTAGCTGAAATATGTATAGCTTGGAATAAATATTGTGCAAATAGAATGATACAGACTTCTGGGTTTATTTACATAACAGTAATTTGAATGTAATAATGGGCTAGAAATCATAATAAATGCTTACAATAATGTATAATAAAGTCAACACTGTGAAATACACAAAATGTATTATATGCAATGCATATTACAATGTAAACTTTGAAAAGCATCTCAATATAAGCTCATGGATGAAGTTAAGTGATACTTTTTTCATGGAATAACAATTTTTTAATGAAATAAACTAGGATGCAAGAAAACTCAAGTATTTTTTATTCAGCATTTAAAAATAATAATTTGAGTGAGGAAGTGATGTATGCTCGATTGGTTATGCCTAATGCAAACCTATTCTTCGTTAAAACAGTGATAAAACTTTAACAATAAGTGATTTTATCCCTACAAACGTTTTGCTTATTTCACAATATACATGAATATTTCCTTCAGTAAATTTTCTTGAACCAGAAAGTTTTATATTGGTTCAAGGAGTAATTTGTGTTCATAAACTAGAGGAAAAAATTACTGACAATAAACCAAAATAAAATACAGTACAGAGCTTTTACCTGGCAATCTCGCAAAATTCGGAATATACTCCCTTCCCCTCCTTCTCTAATCCATAAGTTTTCAAAAACACAAACATAACAAAATAATGACATATAGAGTATGAACAAATTCATATTTTTGCAATTATTTAAACAAAAATTCCTGCATTATTCAATGGTAGTAATCAAAAGATAAAAATATATAATTGTACCTAAGTAGTATTATTTTATCCTTTTCACACAAATTTAGATTGGTATAGTTAGAAAAACCTGAAATTTTAAATATATTCAGACCTGTTTCTTTCCCCCAAAATGACAGTGGTAGTTTTCAAAAACACACAATAACAAAATTGGAATAATCCCATGTAAAATAAGAATAAAAACTTACCTTTGGAATTTCATTAAAACTAAAAATTATTATTTCAGAAATTTGTTGTTGCTTACAATCGTTTCATGATTTGTTTCAATGATCATTTCATGAAATGCATGCTTATTCCCATAATCAATAGAGGAAATCTGTGATGTTTTTCTGCAAATATTTGTCGAAGTTTGCAATATTTTTCTGTGACAGATTGCGAAAATTCATTCTGATACTGCAATCTTTTGATAAAATTTGCTATGTATTTCAGCCTTTTTTTTAATGAAATTTACAATGTTTTCCCTCAACTGTTAACTGAAACTCACACTTTTTTCAATGATGATTTTGCAAAACTCATTTTTTTTTATATTGTTTACATTTTAAAAGCAGTAATTTGAATGTAATAATGGACTAGAAATCATAATGGATGCTTAAAATAATATATAATACAGTCAACACTGTAAAATCCGCAAAATATATGCAATATTTGTTAGAATTTAAACATTGAAAAATGTCCTAACATTTAAACTTATAGTTGAAGTTATGTCATACTTCTTTTTCATGAAATAACAATTTTTTAATGAAATAAACAAAGATGTAAGAAAATTCATGTATTTTGTACCTTGCATTCAAAAATAATTTATGAAAAGAACCTATGTGTACATATTTAAGCATTATTTGATTCTCTTAACTAAAACGAAATTAACGAATTTAGTAAAAATTTTAATTGTTAACATTATAGATCACTAAAAAGTATCCATAAAAAATATTAATTATCTATGTAAAATCTTTTTAATCCAACATTTCAGTTGCTAAGTATGAAGCAAGCAATATTCAAAAAGTGTAAAGCAGCTGAAATCTGTATAGCTTGGGATAAATATTGTGCAAATAGAATGATACAGACTTCTGGGTTTTATTTACATTTAAAAAACAGTCATTTGAATGTAATAATGGGCTAGAAATCCTAATGAATGCTTACAATAATGTATAATACAATCAACACTGTGAAATACTCAAAATATATTATATGCAATGCATGTTAGAATGTAAACATTGAAAAGCATCTCAATATAAGCTCATGGATGAAGTTAAGCGATACTTTTTTTCATGGAATAACAATTTTTTTTAATGAAATACACTAAAATGCAAGAAAATTCAAGTATTTTTTATTCAGCATTTAAAAATAATAATTTGAGTGAGGAAGTGATGTATGCTCGATTGGTTTTGCTTAATGCAAACCTATTCTTCGTTAAAACAGTGATAAAACTTTAACAATAAGTGATTTTATCCCTACAAACTTTTTCTTTATTTCACAATATACATGAATATTTCCTTCAGTAAATTTTCTTGAACCAGAAAGTTTTATATAGGTTCAAGGAGTAATTTGTGTTTATAAACTAGAGGAAAAAATTACTGACAATAAACCAAAATAAAATACAGTACAGAGCTTTTACCTGGCAATCTCACAAAATTTGGAATATACTCCCTCCCCCTTCTTCTCTAATCCATAAGTTTTCAAAAACACAAACATAGCAAAATTTTAACAATGATATGTAGCGTATAAACAAATTCATCTTTTTGCAATTATTTAAACAAAAAATCCTGCATTATTCAATTGTAGTAAACAAAAGATAAAAATATATAATTGTACATAAGTAGTATTGTTTTATCCTTTTTACACAAATTTTGATTGGTATAGTTAGAAAAACATGAAATTTTAGGAATTATGAAATTAATTAATGTGACATTATTCATATTTACTTTCCATATTTGTGCTTTTTGCTAAACAAATCGACAAAATTCGCAAATCTTAGATGCTGATAGCGAAAGTTTGCGATTTTTCTTCACATGATAGATGAAATTCTCTATTTTTTCCCGCACCAGATCAAGGAAATTTTTAATTTTCGGTGCCTAATCGATGATATTTTCGATTTTTCGGCGCCTGATCGACGAAATTTCGTGATATTTCTGAACCTGAACAACTAAATTTCCTATTTTTACGAAGTTGATCAAGGAAAGTCCCGAATTTTATGAACCTGGTCGATGAAATTTGCGATTTTTTCTAAGCCGATCAATGCATTTAGTGATGTTTACGAAGCCAATCCATGAAATTTGCGATTTTTCTCTGCATGATAGACGAAATTTGCGATTTTTCTCCGCATTATCGACGAAACTCGTGATTTTTCATCATAGGATCGACGAAATTCGGAATTTTTCCGTGCCTGATCGACGAACTTTGCGATTTTTTCGCGCTTGATCCACAGAATTCGCGATTTTCATGAAGCCAATTGACCAAATTCTCGAATTTTACAAACCCGCTCGACAAAATTCGTGATTTTTACAAAGCTAATCGACAAAATTCACTATTTATCTTCGCATGATCGACAAATTTTGCGATTTTTCTGATCCCAATCGACGAAAATCGTGATTTAATTAGAGTCTGATCGCCGTAATTAGCGATTTTTCCACGTGTGATCGCCAAAATTCGCAATATTTCCGTCTCAGATCAATGAAAATTGCCATTTTTCGGAATCCGATCAACTAGCAATTGTTTTGTGTGCAATCGACGAAATGTGTGCTTTTTCCATTCTTAATTGACGACATATGCATTTTCCGCTCCCGACCAACGAAATTCGCAATTTTTGTATCAACGCTGACGAAATCTGATTTTTTTACATGGCAAGATGAAACTAGTGATTTCTTTCTCTTTATAAACTGACGAAATTCACGATTGTTTTGCAGCCGAACAACGAAATTTTTAATTTTTCCGCTTGTCATCTCTAAATTGGCTATTTTTCTGTGCTTTATCAACGAAATTTGCAATTTTTTTTCTTTCCTGATTGACGCTTTTTTCTCTCTAAATCAACGAAATCTGTGATTTTTTGCGCCCGAACGACATAATTCGCGATTTTTCCATGCCTGATTGACAAAACACTTTCGTGCCTAATCGAGGAAATTTGCTTTTTTCCGAGACTCATGTGCAAAATTCGCGATTTTTCCATATCTGATGAGCGAAACTTGCGACTTTTCCGGTCCACATCGACAAAATTCGCTTTTTTTCTACATTTCATCAATGGAATTGGCGATTTTTCCAGTACCGATCAACGAAATTTTCGAGTCTTAAGTGATGAAATTTTATATTTTCCCGCAGTAAATTGACGATTTTTCCTGCGACATATGCACAAAAATTGCAATTTTTTCCAGTTGTAAATTGACGAAACTCGCGGGCCACACGCTAACCCATCGTGGGCCACAGGTTGTGCATCCCTATTTTAGAAGTTTTTTAAATTTTCAAATTTGAGAGTTTTTTAATGTTTTTTTATGTGATAGTTATATCCTTAATTCATTCTATAGATAATGATGTTATATGCATGCAAAAAAAAATTAAGCCATTCCATGAAATAGTTTTTTTTTAAATCTTGGTGCTAGACGTAAAAAATAAAGTTTTGAGAAAACGCGATTTAAAGTTGAAATTCTATGGGTGTGACTATGAATGTGTTCATACATAAATGCTTATAACTCCGTTAAAAATGCAAATATTTTTAAGCGGTTTTTTGCATTGAGTTAAGAATTAATTGAATAATCAAACTAGATCATAAAAAAAAAACGATTTTTTGAAAAGTTTTCAACGCCTGAGCCTTCTTAAACTTAAAGAGCATCTGTGTGGCAAGAAATTATCATTTTTTAGCATAATGCGTCTCAGAAAAGTGACTTATTACAAATAACGAATTTTTACTTAACTAATCCATGTAATATGCACTTTCACAATTTTAAGTAGAATTTTCGCCAGTTATTGAATTACTTTATTAAATGAAATCTAATTAAAAAAAACGGCGGATTCCAAAATGCGCAAAAACATTTAAATATTAAATTTGGTTTTGATTCATATAAGTGACAATTATAGTGATCTTTTTTAGCTCTGGGAGGGTTTTTAACCCCAAAACCACCCCCTTGGCTGTGTTACTGACGACAAAATTTTATGTTGGTGCAAGGAGTAATTTATTCATAGACATGAGAAAAAAAGTTTTTGACAACAAACCAAAAAAAAAGTACAGTACAGGATTTTTACCTGGCATTCTCATAAAATTTTGAATATACCCTGCCTCCCCCCTCTAATCCGTAAGTTTTCATACATTCTATATTATATTCCATATTAAGAAGGCGCCACTTGTCTAGTTTTGTTTTGAATCAGAACGCGTTATTAGCATTTTTCATTCAGGTAGAATTTATTTACTTAGAATAGAATTGATAAAAAAAAATGCACAAATTGAAAAACATCGAACAGACATGATAGAATCATTAAGTAATTTTCATGATTTTAATAAACCACATGGATGTTTCTTGTTATGCCAATTCAATCTTGCAATGTCTTAATATACAATGAATAAAGTCTGCAATAAAGTTAACCAGAGAATCTTGCAATGGATTTTTGCCGCCGCTTATTCAAATTTACTTAATTAAGAGGAATCGAGTTAATGAAATGTTGTATGAATTTTACTTGTTAACTTTATAGATTACTAGGTACTATTAGGTTATCTCAACTACTACTAGGTTATCGACCAAAAAATTATCGCCAAACTATAAGATTAAATTCCAATAATGGATGATCGTGAATGTCACATTCAATGACATTAAATACAATTTGTGTGTTTAAAATGTCATGAAGTGATTTTTATTTCGACTTTTTATTAATATTTTACGAATTATTTTTTTTTTCATTATTTAAAAAAAGTTCATATTTAAAATAAAAAATATGTCATTATGTATAATTTGGCAAAATTGGTCGACGGAATAACAGAGTAGCAGCGATTACTAAAATATTTCAAATTGAAATAATTTATGTAACTGAAAATGTTTTATCGAACATTTCACTTAAGTTTAAAACAAGCAATATATAGAAATTGTAAAGTCCCTCAAGTGTGTATAACTTGGGACCAGACATTGCACAAATATAATGTGCTCATCTTTTGTTTACATTTTTAAAAAGAGTAATTTGAATGTAATAATGGACTAGAAATCATAATGAATGCTTATAATAGAGTATAATACAGTCAACTCTGTGAAATCTACGAAATGTATTATCTGCAAAACATGTTAAAATGCAAACATTGAAAAGTGTTTTAACACTTAAACTCAAAGATAAAAGATATGCAATACTTTTATTTTCATGAAATGACAAATTTTAATAAAATAAACTGGGATTTAAGAAAATTCATGTATTTTGTACCCTGTATTTAAAAACAATACTTTAAGCAAGCCAGTAATTTTCCGTTGATTAATTATGATTAATGCAAACCTATTCTTTGCTCAAGCAGCGAAAAAATTTTAAAAATAAATAATTTTATCTCTATATATTTTTTGTTTATCAAACAATACACATAAAAAGTTCCTTCAGTAAATATTCTTGAACGGCAAAACTTTATGTTGTTGCAAGGAGTAATTTGTTTAAAAAAAAAAAATTACTGACAACAAAACAAAACAAAATGCAGTACAGGATTTTTAACTGGCATTCTCGTAAAATTTTGAATACACCCTGCCTCCACCCTGTAATCCATAAGTCTTCAAAAATACAAGCAGATAACTTTATTGCAAAGTTACACATTCTGTATTAATTAATAATCCATTGCAAGATTCTCCGGTTAACTTTATTGTAGAGCTTATTCGTTGTATATTAAGACATTGCGAGATTAAATTGACGTAACAAGAAACAACATGTGGATTATTAAAACCTGAAAATTACTTAATGATTCTACCTTGTCTGGTTTATATTTTTTAATTCGTGCATTTTCTATATCAATTTAATGGACATTATGTAAGAGTATGAATGAAAAATGCCTGAATGAAAAATGCTCCGTAACTTGCCGCGTTCGGATTCAAAACAAAACCAGCCAAGTGGCGCCACCACGCGTATGAATACATGCATATCTAAGAGCAAATAATTTAAAATAATTTTTGTTTGAAAACTTTAAAGAAAAATATATAAGTCGAAATTATATTGAATTTGGATAGTTAAAAAATATTTTTCTATTTTAAAAAAGGATTCAAAATATTTTTTCCACAAAATGCAGAAATATGCGATGTAAGAAACGTAATATTTTCTTCTTTACGAAAAATAAAGGCAATATAAATAGAAATTTGATTTAATATATATTTATTGAATGTTTTAAAGCACATGAGAAACTGTTTTTGTAGTTTAAAAAACATTTATTGCTTCGATTCGGGTGCTTTAACCGTGACTCTAACTACATAAGCCTTGTCGCACAGAGCTTGTCAGCTAACCCATAGAATAATATGTACTCCGCGAGCTAAAATAGTCCAATTTTCCAAGACCAATATATAACAAACAAGAGTTTTCCTAGAAACTAGGCAAGTCTTATTCACTTTATCTTAAAGAGATTCATATTATATATAAGTTTTAATAAAATCTCCCAGGCCGTTTTCTAGATTTCATTATCAGGGAACAAACACCATCGATTTCGATTTAAAAATGGGTATCGAGATCTAAAAATATACGGCACGTAGAAATGTAAAAATTAGATGGGATTAGACTGGGAATATAAGACTATATTAAAAAAAAATGGACCATTCTGACCAATATTTGCTGAGTTATTAGATGGCGGCTTTTCAGATTTCCTTTGATGTTGAGTTAGCTATATATATGAAGTTCCGCATCTCCCTTACGTGGATACCTTATGACGATGGTAGACTTAAAGCTGCGTCACTTGAAGGCTGCCACCTTCTATGATTATTTAAATATTGCAACATTGTTCACATTTATTTATAAAAGCAGAAATTTTCCTTTTTGAATATTAGAAATTTACCATTTTGAAAACTAGACAATACCACAATGGAAGTTGTGTGAAAAATGGAGAATATCCTACAACTTTGCTGGCAGTGTATTTCCTACTTTTCTCATATACCTTTTTTAAGCTGTATTTTTTTTTTTTTTTTTTTTTTTGTTATGTTAGATAAACACCGAGGAACAAAATAATGGTAAATTATGAATTTTAATTTAAAATTTGAAAATAACAATAAAAAACATTTCTAATGTTTATATTAATGTGTTACGAAACATGTACAAATGTGATATTTCTAAAATATTAACATTGTCCCTTTTGTTATTACAACAAAGAATTTCCTTTAAAGCATTTAAACAAACATAAATGTATTGTAAATTTATTTGAAATTAATTAATTTCATTAAATGAAGTTTACTCTTTAAATGTGCGACTCTATTATCTAAAAATGTGAATTCTTTTCATCTTTGTTTCAAAGGAGATTTTTCTGAAATTTAATCTACTGTATGGCAATGTTGAATGAATAGAAAACAATGCTTAATACAAACTTTGTATAAGTTGAATTGTATGATTAGGAGAAAATAGCGTTATTGTCAAGAAAAAAAAATTATGCAACATCCTGTTTTACAACTAGATTTTTGGAAATTTAACTCGAATATTATTATATATATATATATATATAACCAATAATTGTATTACAATATATGAACCATTGAATTTAATAACTTATTCCACATTGAACATGGAGGGAAAAATAAATAATTAAAACGAATACAAATGGAATTTGTAGAACTAAAGCAGAATCTTTGGGCCCCAAATATTTTGGAACTACAAATGAAATGAAATGAAGAAAAAATATAAAAAACAAGGCACATCAAATTACTAAATTGGATAGCAAAATGAAAAGGGAAAAAATAAATATAATTTTCGTCAACACATTTTTTAGAGCAATATATATATATATACAGTCGAGCCTCTATATAACGAAATCCATCGTTCCAGTAAAAAAAATCGTTATATAGAGAAATTCGATGTATAGAGTATGATGTTAAAAATAGTATTTAATGTGTAAATTTTGAACAAATATTATTTTTGATCTTTTTAATTAAGAATTTGAAATGTTTAAAAGTATATATTAACCTAACATTTTATTTCTTACTTATTTAAGCAGTTTCAAAAAAGAGAAAAGACATTTATTTGAAAGCTTAATGAAAATCAAATAAAGAAGACTTACATAAATTTCAGAGGAAGAAATCTGTAATTTTTTGTTGTTTTGATTTTAAAATTACAATTATTACGCTCTCAAAAAAAATTCTCAAATTTTAGCAAGGAATGAAAAATTGTAGTTGATATTTTCCTCCATTTGAAGGTCTCTCTTATGTGCTCTCATTGATTCCTCTCTTATATGTATAACAATTCAATTGACTGTGTTTTGAGAAGGATGTTGAAAGGTGTGTGGGAGGTGGGATGAACTTGTTAGATTTAAAGAATAAGGAGAGAAGTAATATTTATTAAAAAAAACCCTCTCCACTGAACGATAAATCAAAAATAAGTGATGGAAAATTGATTCCATATGATTTCGAAGCTTTTTTAAAACTGAATAAATTAAGATCAATTTATGAAAAAATTTGTTATATGGAGATAGATATTTCGCTATATAGAGTCTGTTTTCAATGTAATCATGCGAAAAGGGGACCGTTCTTACTAAAAATTCGTTATATGGAGAAATTTGATGTATGGAGTTTCGTTATATAGAGGTTCGACTGTATATATATATATATATATATATATATATATATATATATATATATATATATATATATATATATATATATATATATATATATATTACAAATGTAAAATTTTTTCGCCAAAACTAACCTTTATACAATCTTAATTTTCTTATAATAATGTTCCGTACTTACTTCAAATTATTAAATTAAAATCTTGTTTCTAAATCTAATCTGTTAATCTTTATGCAGACGATATAAATTCTTAATTTGCCTTAAAAAACATTATTCCAGTATGCGTAAACTTAAAAAGATGGCTCTAAATTAAAAATATTCTTAATTAAACTTTATTTCTTAATATTCCAAATAAAACTAATTTCTTCTATGTTTTTATCAACCCTTTTTAAGACAGTCTTATTAAATTTATTCCAAACCCATACCTTTCAAAAAATATCATTATTTTATTTTATCTATTTATTTATTTGTCCTCAGTCAGCCTTTGATAGTGTGCATAGCAATAAATTCATTTATTTCCTTTTTCTCTTAAAATTAATAGTCTACTAGATGGAACCCGTCAAAACTTGACGGCACCGAAGAAAGAAAAAGGTATTTTCCAGCTATTAAAGGATTTTTTAACGACTAATCTTCAGCAAAAATTTCAATAAATAAAAGAACAACCTGCATTTTACATCCAGGCAAATGACCCGCAATTGGCCGAGTTACATTCAAACATGCTGTCATAGAATTAGAATCTCTCTCATTTGATAATTTTTCATTTACAAATACAACACCAATAAATTGTACATAACATGAATAAATCATAAATTACTGTCATCACTCATTTCATACAAAATATACATACTTCACTTACTTCGCAGCAAAATAAAATAGAATTTATAGTTTGCCATTTAGCAACAACTATAACAATGATCCTCTCCGTGGTTAATTTGTTGTTACATTACCCACCCCATTCAACAAATAAACATTTGCATTTTCAACTACTTTTCTATTACCTTTTCATAAATCAAAAATACATGTAAATTTCACATATTAAAAAAATTAATGATAATATTTATTCTGGCTAGGTGAAACCCGTCAAAACTTGACAGCAACAATATGAAAGAATCAAAGAAAAAAAAGTATTTTGCCACTATAAAAAAATTTTCAAAGAAATTTTTTTTTTAAAGATTAATATTTATTAAAAATTTCAATATGCTTTTCCATTTACCAACGTAACACCAACATGACATGATCCCGGGCGCAGAATTGGTGCAACGCTGCGACACACGTCACAGACTCTTGAAAATGTTTGAAGATTATTTTTTAACTGTTTAAGTTTTTTAAAAAAAAATGCTAGAAATCATTTGCTATGTACCAAAGTTTGTCTAGGTACCATAAAAAACACAAAATCTGGCAAATAATCACAAAAATTAGAAAATTTCATCAAAATACTCCCCCCCCCCAAAAAAAAAAAAAAAAACATTGCCCGGAAATTTTATAAATAGATGTGGGAAAATAAAACAGCAAATATCGTCAACAGATTGCAAAAAACAACAAATTTCTTCAAAAGATCTCTAAAAAATTTGTCAAAAAACTGCAAAAAAAAAATTGTCTAGATATCCCAAATAAAACAAATTTCGCAAAAGTATTGCACAAAAATAAAAATTTTGCCAAAACGTCTAAAAAAATGGCAATTTTCATGAAAATTTTTTTAAAAAAAGGCAAATTTTGACAAAAAAAATCCCTAAAAAATGGCAAATTTGTAAACATATTATGAAAAAAAATTCAAAATATGGTGAGAAAACAAATTTCGACAAATGATTGTGAGTAAACAACAATTTTCGTCAAAGGATTGAAAAAAAAGCAAATTTTATCAAATAATCACAAAAAAGATAAATTTTGCAAAAAGATCTTCAATAAACGGCAATTTACATTGAAAAATCATGACAACACGACAACTTTCATCGAAAGAACTCGAGAAAAACGATAAACTTTACCGAAAGACCTCAAGATGACTAATTTCGTCCAGTTATCATAAAAGACGTGAATTTCGCCCAAAGATCTCAAAAAGCACATACAATTTATCCAGGTAATCGCAAAAATAGGTAAATTTAGCTAAAAATAGTGGGAAAAAATGACAAAGAACAACAATTTCGCAAACAAAAATCACGAAAAAAGGATAAATTCGATAAAACAGCAAATTACATCGAAAGATTGTGAGAAAAAAATGACAAATTTCACCGAAAATCCCCGAGAAAACAAATAATTTTGTCCTGGTACAATAAAAGATGGGAATTTCGTCAAAAGATCTTGAAAATACTTTAAATTTGTCTAGGTACTTCAAAAAACGCAAATATTGGTAAACAGATTGTGAGAAAACAACGCAGAGAGACTGCATTTTTGCTATCACTGTTTAATGCAATGCTGTGATAATTATATTTTTTCTCTTTACTTATCTTATAATGATCGAAATACGTTGGTTTTTTTCACTTTACGTAAGTTATTATATTTCCAAGTGTTTATTTACGTTCTTGGCTGATAAAGCATTTTCGATATTGTAAATCTTTCTTTCGTCTAAAAAAATGGCAATTTTCATGAAAAAATTTCGAAAAAAAAAGGGCAAATTTTGACAAAAAAATCCTTAAAAAATGACAAATTTGTAAACATATGAAAAAAAATTCAAAATATTGTGAGAAATCAACAAATTTCGACAAATGATTGTGAGTAAACAACAATTTTCATCAAAGGATTGAAAAAAAAGCAAATTTTATCAAATAATCACAAAAAAGATAAATTTTGCAAAAAGATCTTCAATAAACGGCAAATTACATTGAAAAATCATGACAACACGACAACTGTCATCGAAAGAAATCGAGAAAAACGATAAACTTTGCCGAAAGACCTCAAGATGACTAATTTCGTCCAGTTATCATAAAAGACGTGAATTTCGCCCAAAGATCTCAAAAAGCACATAAAATTTATCCAGGTAATTGCAAAAAATGGTAAATTTAGCTAAAAATAGAGGAAAAAAATGACAAATTTCTAAAAAAAATAACAAAGAACAACAATTTCACAAACAAAAATCACGAAAAAAGGATAAATTCGATAAAACAGCAAATTACATTGAAAGATAGTGAGAAAAAATGACAAATTTCACCGAAAATCCCCGAGAAAACAAATAATTTTGTCCTGGTACCATAAAGATGTGAATTTCGTCAAAAGATCTTGAAAATACTTTACCTTTGTCTAGGTACTTCAAAAAACGCAAATATTGGTAAACAGATTGTGAGAAAACAACACATTTTGTCAAAAGATGAAAAAGAGGTACGTTTCATGAAAAAATTGCAAAACAGGTAATTTTTTTCAAAGAAAAAAAAGCGAAAATATGATAAATTTCTGAAAATAACGAAAAAAACCCGACAAATTTAACAAAAAAAGCATAAATTCGATAAAACGGCAAATTACATCGAAAGATAGCGAGAAAAAAAAACGACATATTTCACCGAAAATCCCTGAGAAAACAAATAAATTTGTCCTGGTACCATGAAAGATGTGAATTTCGTCAAAAGATCTTGAAAATACTTTAAATTTGTCTAGGTACTTCAAAAAATGCAAATATTGGTAAACAGATTGTGAGAAAACAACACATTTTGTCAAAAGATGAAAAAAAGAGGCACATTTCATCAAAAGATCGCAAAACAGGTAATTTTTGCAAAGGAAAAAAGCGAAAATATGACAAATTTCTGAAAATAACGAAAAAAACGACAAATTAAAAAAAAAATCATTAAAAAAGCATAAATTTGATAAAACGGCAAATTATATCGAAAGATAGCGAGAAAAAAATGACAAATTTCACCGAAAATCCCTAAGAAAACAAATAATTTTTTCCTGGTACCAGAAAAGATGTGAATTTCGTCAAAAGATCTTGAAAAAATACTTTAAATTTGTCTAGGTACTTCAAAAAACGCAAATATTGGTAAACAGATTGTGAGAAAACAACACAGAGAGACTGCATTTTTGCTATCACTGTTTAATGCAATGCTATGATAATTATATGACAACACGACATCATGACGAAATCATGAACGAAATCATGACAACATGACAACTTTCATCGAAAGAACTCGAGAAAAACGATAAACTTTACCGAAAGACCTCAAGATGACTAATTTCGTCCAGTTATCATAAAAGACGTGAATTTCGCCCAAAGATCTCAAAAAGCACATAAAATTTATCCAGGTAATTGCAAAAAATGGTAAATTTAGCTAAAAATAGTGGGAAAAAACGACAAATTTCTAAAAAAAAATAACAAAGAACAACAATTTCACAAACAAAAATCACGAAAAAAGGATAAATTCGATAAAACAGCAAATTACATTGAAAGATAGTGAGAAAAAATGACAAATTTCACCGAAAATCCCCGAGAAAACAAATAATTTTGTCCTGGTACCATAAAGATGTGAATTTCGTCAAAAGATCTTGAAAATACTTTAACTTTGTCTAGGTACTTCAAAAAACGCAAATATTGGTAAACAGATTGTGAGAAAACAACACATTTTGTCAAAAGATGAAAAAGAGGCACATTTCATGAAAAAATTGCAAAACAGGTAATTTTTTTCAAAGAAAAGAAAGCGAAAATATGATAAATTTCTGAAAATAACGAAAAAAACCCGACAAATTTAGCAAAAAATGCATAAATTCGATAAAACGGCAAATTACATCGAAAGCTAGCGAGAAAAAAACGACAAATTTCACCGAAAATCCCTGAGAAAACAAATTTGTCCTGGTACCATAAAAGATGTGAATTTCGTCAAAAGATCTTGAAAATACTTTAAATTTGTCTAGGTAGTTCAAAAAACGCAAATATTAGTAAACAGATTGTGAGAAAACAACACATTTTGTCAAAAGATGAAAAAAAGAGGCACATTTCTTCAAAAGATCGCAAAACAGGTAATTTTTGCAAAGAAAAAACGCGAAAATATGACAAATTTCTGAAAATAACGAAAAAAACGACAAATTAAAAAAAAAAATCATTAAAAAAGCATAAATTTGATAAAACAGCAAATTACATCGAAAGATAGCGAGAAAAAAATGACAAATTTCACCGAAAATCCCTAAGAAAACAAATAATTTTTTCCTGGTACCAGAAAAGATGTGAATTTCGTCAAAAGATCTTGAAAAAATACTTTAAATTTGTCTAGGTACTTCAAAAAACGCAAATATTGGTAAACAGATTGTGAGAAAACAACAGAGAGAGACTGCATTTTTGCTATCACTGTTTAATGCAATGCTATGATAATTATATTTTTTTTCTTTACTTATCTTATAATGATTGAAATACATTGGTTTTTTCACTTTACATAAGTTATTTTATTTCCAAGTGTTTATTTACGTTCTTGGCCGATAAAGCATTTTCTATATTGTAATTTTCAAATCGTCTAGGTACCACAAAAAATGCAAATTTTGCCAAATAATCATAAAAAAAAACCAGCAAGCAATGAATATGGTATATAAAGACTGCTTTATCATGATTGAAAGCTATGCAAAAAGAGGGATCTCTTCTGATAATTTTATTTTTCTTTGTTGATTATAATGATCTTCATATTTCTGAAAAAAAATTGTTGAGAGATCAAGATCAAGCGATTAAAAAGAAAAAAAATAGCAATTTTCATCAAAATATTCCCTCCTCCTTCTCCCCAAAAAAACTCAGCAAATTTTGTCACGGGAACACTTTTTAAAAAAAGTGTAC
Source organism: Maratus speculifer (assembly GCA_964019185.1). NCBI lineage: Eukaryota > Metazoa > Arthropoda > Arachnida > Araneae > Salticidae > Maratus > Maratus speculifer. The sequence continues at coordinate 136,914,748 of OZ025291.1, forward strand.
TCAAAAAAAAAAGTGAAACATTAAATAAATATTAATGATTTACAAAGCTGTTTATAACTGGGATTATTTTCATTTCATATGCAATTCTCTATTATTCGGCGAGACTATGAGATGTAATGTAAATACCTCCTAAACGTTATGAATTTGCTCAAAAATGAAATTATAAGTGGGAAAAAAATCACCGTTTTTTGACATGAGTATAATAAGAAACTGAAGCAAAAAATAAATAGTGATTTGCGAATCTGTTTACATCCATGAAGTCAAACTATCCGTCGAAAATCGCACCATCAAAACACAAAACAAAAAACAATGTGATTTCCAGCCTTTTTTTTATACATACTAATAAATAAACTTGAAAATTACAATATAGAAAATGATTTATCGGCCAAGAACGTAGATAAACACTTTAATCATTAACTTATTGAATGTTTCAATTTCATATGAAACATCTCTACAATTAAGCCTAAGATTGCCGGCAATAACATTGCAAAAAAAGAATACAGATGGAAATAAATTAATTAACTTACGTAAAGTGAAAAAAACAATGTATTCCAATCATTATAAGATGAGGTAAAGTTAAAAAATTAATTATTATAGCATTACATTAAACAGTGTCAGCGTTCTTATCCCATATTTACAAACGCGCTTTGCAAATGCTCTTACAGACAGTAAGTACTCTCCTCCGATTAACCAATAGGAGGAGACTCTCAGAGACCGGCGCAAGTATCGATGCGTAGAGAAGCAATTAAACCACGATTACTTTTTCTGCCTTTCGTTTTAATATATAGATATAAATCGTCTGCCTAAGATATTTAAAATCCTGAGTCGATTATAAATTGGTTCAATAATATTTTTTTAAAAATAAATTTATCATCTGTGGAAAATAGTCTCGTAGTTGGACAAGAATTCTGTTTACATAAAAGAATGATGGTTTGAGGTTACAGAATGTTCTGGAATTTTCTTTTTAGATTAAGAGGGGAAGTCTCGAGCTGGAAAGGAGGATTCTTGGATTTTTTCTTGGATGAGTACGGCTCGCTGAAATAATGTTTCGGTAAAAGACATTTTGCAAAAGGAGCTTTTCCCTTTCTCATGATTACGGATTAAATAAATGAACTTACAGCAGCCAATGAGTAATTATTTGGATTCTCTACATCTATTTATTTATTTTCGTCGGTGGCTATGACTTCTCTGCGGTGAAAGGGAAACCCGGCGTTGATGTCTCTGGCTTCTAACTTTTAAATCGTCACATATATATATATATATATATATATATATATATATATATATAAGATTGTTAAAACGCTTAGCTACTCTTGTTATGTATTAAAAATATATATAAGGTACCAATGATAAGAAAATAGTTGAAAATGAATACATCATTCAAAATGAAAAGATACTATAAAATTATGAGTTCCAATATTATCATCTAATCATATCATATAGTGATATAATATATAATTTCTAATATTAATTGTTTAATATTGTTAATATTAATTGTTTGATGATATAATAGTTATTTTATATCTTAAATTCAATGTCTTGCTATACTTGTACGTTTTTTTCCTTTTATATACATTTTAATAATGTTATTATGATTTATTTCTAATTTTTTTTCATTTAATTTTGGTTTTATGTGTGTTGGTAGCCCCAAATTCGTATTATTTTGCTTTTTAATGACTAATACGAAGATGAAAGCACGTACTTTGTTTGTAGCTCAGAAGTATTTGTGTGCCTTTGTTTTACAATTTATAGTTATATATACCTAATAGCATGCATGGTCACAGTGACGTCACAGTGACGTCACTGTGAGTCACTTTGGTCACATCACATCTGTGACCAAAATGCCACCACTCAGTGACGTCACATTGTGACTGAGATGTGACTTTCTTAAAAATCTTTAGAAAATTATAAATATCCTTCAAAACATGTTATTTACTTTAAAAAACATGTTTCCGGCAATTTAAATATCGTCGCTTTTGTCACAGTTTCGTCACAATGTTAATGTCAAATTAATCACAAATGACACATTTTTCACAAATTTGTCACATTGTGACCACTTTGTGAAACGTCACAAAAGAGCTCGAAAACGGCCATAACGACTTCAGATTTTAGTCATTGTGACTTCACATCGACGTCACGTGACGTCACATCGACAATCGATGGTCACAAAGTCACAATGTGACTTCACAACGACGTTGCAGTGACGCCACCAAGCTTTACGGGTATATATGTAGATAAGTGTGTGTGTGTTTAAGTAAGAATACCCAGGCCATTGACTGTAAAAGCGCGATCCGTCGCGTCGGTCGTTATTTTCCTGGCGCCACACTTTGATTACTCCCATATGGAGCAGAAATCGTCCATCGAATGAGATTCAGCACTCTGCTGTCGGGTCATTCTCCGACAACAAGAGAGATCAATTAAGTTGTATTGTAGTGTAGGTGTTGGCAGGCAAAGAAACTGTCTATTTTATGGTACCTGGTTTATTAAAGGGACAAACGACCGTTAAGCTTAAAAAATTGATTTTTCACAAAAAAGAAATGTAAAAGTTTGAACATTTCTGCGCATTAAAAAAATCATGAAAATATTCCAATTATTTACAGAGATATGATACAAAACTATGGTGAATTCTACAATAATTTAAAGCCATTTATCTCAAAATGTGTTTTTTCACCTTGCGCGCAGGGTATCTCTGGAACTAATTAATATTTTTTCTTGAAATTTTCTCAGATTGTGTAACATATCATATCCATCAAACTGAACCTAAATTTTTACATCTCTTGCCCCACCCTCATTTTTCATGCAGGTCATACTTCTGATTAATGGGTTGAAATTTTTTTCAGAGAGAAAATTCGCCTTGAATATAACAATTCAAATGAGAACAAATTTTGTATTTCTTAAAAGGCGCAAATGCCAACCAAATAGTGAAAAACATTCCACGCCGGGATTCGAACCCGGGCCATCAGTATAGCGCACTGACGTTCTACCGACTAAACTACACGGAACGACACCCAGCAACGAACTTATCGCTATTACATGTTGGCAAGGCTACAAACGCAACACAAGATGTAATATAATCTGCGAGCCACCGATCTGGGACAATCACGAAACTCAAATTAATGCAGCATCGATTGAATTAATCCAGTATCTTTTAAATTATCAATCGATGCTGGATTAATTTGAGTTTCGTGATTGTCCCAGATCGGTAGCTCGTGGGTTGTATTCCATCTTGTGCTGCGTTTGTAACCTTGCCAACATGTAATATCGATAAGTTCCGCTCTGGGTGTCGTTCCATGTGGTTTAGTCGGTAGAACGTCACTTCGCTATACTGATGGCCCGGGTTCGATTCCTGGCATGGAATTTTTTGCACTAAGTTGGCATTTACGCCTTTTAAGCAATTCGAAATTTGTTCTCATTTGAAATGACATACTTCTGATTTTCTTAAAAATAATTGTTATTCTAAACTTTTTTAAAAAATATATATTTTTAGCCTTTATTTGAAAATATTTAGGTTCAGATTAAAGCGAAAGTATTGTAATATGTTATTACAGTTGATCTTTTGTATTACATTGGATATTTTGTTCAAAATCATGCGCGCAAGTAGTTGTATCAGTTTTTTTAATACTTACTGTTTAAACCTTTACAAAAAATAAACTTTTTTTCCCCTTTATAAGAATACAAAAATATCTTTTAAATTATAATGCTTCAATTTATATCCAGTAAAAAAGTTATAGTCATAGACCAAATACATTCTGAGAAATTAAATGTTAAACATGATGATTTTTCTTGCCTAGTTTTCTATTTTAATGGTCGTATGTCCCCTTAATTTCTTTTCACGCATGTCTTTTGAAAACCAGGGCCACGTTGGCTTGACATGGAAATTCTAAATCGGCCAGTTCTTGGACAGCATGTTTGATGACAAATCTGGGGATCCAAAATACACGGAGTTTCACTGCTCCGGACTATTTAAACGACGTAACTCAAATTATTCCTGTCAGATCGCGACACTATAAGAATGGGAGGTGATCTAACTTAATTGGTTAAAAAGAATCTGGGCGTTGTGACGTTAGAAAGGCGCGGCCATCCAGGCTCATTAGATAAAACCACAAGACATGAGAATTGCGTTTAAGTTATATATTTCATTTTAAAGATGGTCAAAAATGATATCTGAAAGTAATAAGGTGTATTGCTGGAAAATAAAGCTATCAGGGGCAACTTGATTTTAAACATTAGAATTAAGGTTATAAGAAAATTAGATGGGACTTTAAATTTTAATTCTTAAATTTGAATTTTAATTCCCTCAAATTTTAATTATCATAATATTTTAATTCTATTCTCTATAGCTTAGAATAATTGAATGTTGTAAACTAGAATATTCAGTTTATAATATTCTAGCTTATAGTATAAATTGAATTAATTGCATTTTACTGCTGGTTAGGCATGATCATCAATTCCTTATTCTGAATATGAACCTGTTGAAGTCAAAAGAGTGTAAGTCATTAATTTTAAAATCTGGCTATGAAGGTTATTTATACATGCTGGAATTTAGTTTTTAGACATCGTATATTTCACATATGACATGCGTGATCAGCAAATAAACTAATTTTCTGGTATTTAATATTATCTAATATTTGAATGGATGACAGATAAAAGCAAAATTCACGGAACAAAAAACCACGGCTTTAGACATTGAAAATCAGAAAATAAATGGTATCTTATTTTTTATGACTCATGAAGCGTTGATTCGAAAGCGTTGAATAAAGCAAAGCCGAACTGGCCATAATTAGAATGTTCTACAAATATTGTATAAACTAATCTTTGTAACATTTTCCAACATAGTTGAAGAACGTTTATGGATTTGGTTTTTTCTATCTGTCTGTTCGGGCTCTAACTCGAGTAAATGTATTGAAATTGTCATAAAATTTATGTATGTTTTGGGGGTTTACTATAACATATTCCGTATTAAAAATTAAGTGTGTAGTGTTTATTGTTCATTTACACAGACAATGAAAAGGATTCCATTTCATTACAGTCTACAAGGGAAAAATGAATTTCTATGCAGTTTTATTACATTACACTATTTTAAACATATTGAAATTTATATATCTCACTCAAGTGTACTACAAGGTGTTTATTGCAAGATCTGTAGTGCGTATAATTTATCTTCATTTACAGGAGCACATAAAAGTGGATACAGCACTATCCAAGAAAAATAACTGAAGGAAATGCGTTTTCAATTATGGTACGCTTTTTAAAATTTAACTTTTTTTTGCATATTACTTGGTGTGTATAAAATCTATAGAACATATACATTATTATACAAAATATATTAAGTACATTTCTACTTGTTGACGTAAATTGCTGAATGAGAATTTTCAACTATAGGATGCCTGCAATTGAAGTAATTTTTAGCGTGCATTGCAGTATAAATAAAAATCTATATATCATATATACTGCTAAAAAAATAAAATAAAAATAATGTTTAATGGCATAATAAATTAGCGTTTATAATAATCCCTTATTACAATTCGTATCTATCTATTAACAGTTGCAATAATCGGAGCGAACAAGCATATTATTTTATGCTTTTCCGAAAAATTGTTTGATGCCTTTTTCCATTTGTAGACCTTATCGTTATGAGAAGCATGTAACATTCAATTCCGGATCTGAAATTTGCGAGGTCAGTTCTTTGATCTGAAGACAATATATTTATTAAGTAATACTTTGTTTATTACATAAATTTGTACTGTTTTTTGTGTACTTTCAAAATTTTATGGATGATTTTGCATATGTTTGCAAGATGGTTTGCAGTATAAAATATACTGAGCAATAAGTACACCAGTACAGTAATTACTCCGGTTGATTATTTGCAGATTTAGAAATATACCCGAACAGGGTTTATTTTTTATTTTTTGCACGAAAGAGCATTATTGTCATTCTAGAAAATAAATAAATAAATAAATAAAGAGAAATTTGTATATTGTAAATGATATTAATATTTTCATGTCAGAAGAATAAAATATCTAATTATTATTACTGCATCCTGATATCACAAGTAATGGTAAATAACAGAAATTTTTATTTTCTACGGCTGTAAAGATTGTATCTTTTGAACTGGACAATGTACATGCCATTATTCGATCTTATTTCGCACTTCGAGATACTTCCATCGCGATATTTCACATTTCCATCTTATTATCACTTCGAGATAGCTCCTTTTATTTTATTTTTATTGCTCTAAATTACTGGCATATTAACTAATTTTCTATTCTTTAATAATATCTATCTTTAATTCTATTAAATTCTCCTTAAGTTAATTTTTATCTTTCTCAGTTTACTTAAATATAAATCTTTTAGTTTATTCTTAATTTGCTCCATCATTTTTTACCAATTTCTGTTATTATGTGTGAATTCGAATGTTTTTAAAAAAACTATTTCTTTTTCATTCCTTTTACTTACAAGGAAGGTCTCCATACGGGCATACTCCAAAAAATCTGAAGAAATTAAAAAAAGGTTCTTCTCATGAGGATATATACGTTTATATATATATATATATATACGTTTATATATATATGGGTTTTTTTGGCGGAATTTCCATATAACGTCCGTAAAAAAATAATGAAACTTTCGTTATTTGGCGATTTTTCATCGGTTGGCGATAGAATGCAGTTTCATAAAATACTTTTTATGTCAAATACGCATTAAGGAAAAAAAAGTTTCATGTTGAAGTTATTTAGGTAAATTTAATTTAAATAACTTTAATTTTGTCAATTTTTGTTCGTTTTAAGTATAATTTTGTTATATTGATATTTATATGTATTTATATTAAAATTTAACCATCAAAATTTGCAATTTAAAACGAAATTCATAATTTAAATTAATTAAAATTGTTTCAAGCTTAAAGTCCAATTGAGCATTGTCAATTCAGTTTCGTTGCTATGGGAACATTTTTCTTTGAGTTTTGAATACGCTTAAATGTATGAAAATAATTTTTTTCCAAATGAATTTTTTATATATGAAAATATTTTTTTCCAGTGATAAATTAAGCACTATAACAACAAACAATATATATGTGTAATACAAGATATATATACCGGGTGTCCCAAAAATGACTGATGGATTTTAAAATTCAATAACTTGCAAACAGTGACAGCTATTTAAAATTTTTTTGCAGGAGGGTTATGTATAATGTCAGGAGTTTTATTACCGTAATTTTTTATTTTAGTTCGAATTTCAAACAATAGGTGGCGCTGACGGCGATTGAAGGCCAGCTCGACGCTTCACTCAGCACTGATCACCTGGCCTTCATTCGCCGTCAACGCCACCTATTGTTTGAAATTCGAACTATATATGTTATTATAATTAAAACGCTCATCAAAAGATGTTCTCCCTATACCATTATGTAATGGAATACTTTTGTGTGGCCTTGTAAATCAATAACAAACGTTCTTTGCACCACAAATTATGTAAAATGTATATTATAATATGTACTTTATAGTTGGATATAAATTTTATTAATTTCGAATGAGTGTAACACCATTAAAATGCATTTGAAACATTTTTCCCTATTGACCGTAATGTAATGGAATACTTTTGATTGTCCCGGTAATTGATCTATGCATCCGATTTTCATAAAATTTTAAATAACTCGACAAAATTATGTAATAATTATGTATTTTAAATTTCAAACGCATAAAATACATTTGAAACTCTTTCCCATTGACCATAAGGTAACTTAATACTTTTGATTGCCCCTGTAATTGATCTATGCACCTGATTATCAAAAAATTTGAAATAACTCGACAAAATTATGTAATAATTATGTATTTTAAGTTTCGAACGATTAAAATGCATTTGAAACTTTTTTCCCCATTGACCGTAATGTAATGGAATCCTTTTGATTGCCCCTGTAATTGATCTATGCACCCGATTTTCATAACATTTGAAATGACTCGACAGAATTTTGTAATAATTATGTATTTGAAATTTCAAACGATACGGTTGGGTAGTTTTTGAGTTGTTATATGCGGACAGATGGACGGACAGACGGACGGACAGACAGACGGACAGACGGACGGACTGAACGTAGGACGAACCGTATACGAACCACTATAGGTGCTACGTATTTACATAATTACGCCTATATTTACCTAAAAATGACATTATTTGAAATTTTTTTCAAAAATGTTCATCAGTTAAGTGGTTATATGACAAGTTAAGGATAGTTTACCAACTTTTTGATAATGAAAAATAAGTGCCCTCTTAAAATTAAAACAAATATTCACATGTTAGAATATAAAAAATAACAAAAATGACTTTTGTAAAACTTTTATAACAGAAAAAAAAAACTAATTGTCTCGTTATATTTACTTACCCATCATACGTAGTATAGGATAAATCTTGCAATCTTTTTGAAAACCGATTTTTTATTTTGGCGGATTTACAATTTTTAGACACTGGAGATATATATATTTTATGAAAAAAAATTGCCGTCCATCTGTCTGTATCTCTGTAAACGCTCTATCTCCCGAACAAATTGAGAAAAAAAATTTAATTGTTGTGTCTAGTTAGTATATAATAATAAAAAGATGCTTATTTAACGTCAGTAACCTTGAATATCCGGAACTATTTTTTAAGGGCTCTTCGAAATATTCGTTCTGATGAAAGGTACATAAAAACTTTCGAAATTTTTATTTTAAGGAGTGGATGAAAAAAACAATAAAGTAACACACATTTTGTATAAAGAACGAAATCGATCGGATAATTAATTGCAGAGATATTTATAATCCTATTTTCTACATTTTTCAATTTTCATGACCTTGTTTTTCATTCAAATTTCAATTCAAAGATATATTTTAATTAAATATAAGCCGCTTAATTCAACGCAGTAAACTGTTAGTTAATCTGATTATTATGTTTGGAGTTATAAAGCTGTGTCACTTACGCAGTTTGGTGCTACTTCATTAAAATGTGAATAAGACAGTTATAATTCATTACCAAAAATTAAAAGCTGTTTAATTAAACATATCATTCAAAACAGTTAATTCAATGTTAAAGCTATTTCAGGTATTCGTAATTTAAATTAATGAAGAACAAAAAATGCGGCAAAACCTTACCAAGCATAGATTTAGTCTTTCTATTCACTTTGTAATATATCGCAAACATACAATATATATGTTTTCTGTGTCAACTACGAAAACTTGTTTAATTTGACCCTTCTACAAAACTTGCGTAATTCATCTGTTGATAAAACAAACGCTACAAATCTTAGATTTAAACAGCAATACACTCACTGAATCTCTTAATTTAAATTGTTACATACGACAAATTTTCGAAATCTTTACGGTACAAAAGATTCTTTACTATATATAAGTTAACCTTTAGTCTTTATAGATTACAAATAGTTGCCGTGAAATTGCATATATTGGTTTTCTAAAAGTTAAAGTTTTGTTTAACTTGAAAATACTCAACGCTTATAAGTTTTATCCGCATGTATTATGTTTCACGTCTTAGAGTATAAAATAAATAAAATTCTTTCAACGGATAGTGAATACCGTACGTTTATTTAAATATTTCTTAAAGGGAGATCTTAAATTTTGTTCTGCTTTTTCAAACATTAAATAAACAAGTAGATTAATATGTAATATATTATTCAAAAACTGATTTTAGAAAAATCAATTTTTTTGAAAGACATAATTTGTTGAAGAATGTATCTATGTATAATTAATTGTATATAATTAAGTATGTTTAATTATTCTCGGAATTCGTTCTTTTATAAGCAAACAGTTTACCACTAAATGCGTGAAATATTTTTGAATATTCTGAAATTAACAATAAAAATCTGTCCAAATAAATTGAACCTTGGATTTCGTTGAGTAAATACGGGTTAGGTTTCTTTAGAAACATTCCCACATATTTCTTTGAGCTCTCTCCACTTGTGAATTTTTTTGTCCATAAGAAAAATGTAAAACAATTCATGCAAATATTAAAATACATTGCTAGATGATGGTTCAAAGTGAGATCTAAAACAACAGCAACCAAAGAAACAAATAGAAAGTTGCACGTCAAACGTAGCAAATGAGGTGAGTTTGTACTATAGCAAAGTTTCTTAAATATACAGGACTTCGGATACAACACAGTATCCGAAATCTTTTGTTTGTCTCCGTAAATACTAAATGCTTTCTATTATACAGGAATTAACTTGTAGTAAACCTCAGCAACGTATATCAATTTCACAAAATGTGAAGTAGTTTAATATAATTAAAACGCACCCGAAACAATGTTTATTCCCATACCATTGTGTAATAGAATATTTTTGTGTGGCCCTGAATAATAACTATTCTTTTCACCGCATGTTTTTAGAATTAATATTTAGTGCACCTCATAAATGCAGATAAATTTTAATATGTTAGATAGAATGTAACATATTTAATATTCTTTTGAAACTATTTTTTCCATAGGCTGTAATGTTACGGGAAACGTTTGATTGTAGCTGTAAATAACCTAATCGTGCTAGAAGCTCAGCAATGTATATCAATTTCATAACATGTGAAATACTTTAATGTAATTAAAACTCGCTTCAAACAAAGTTTCTTCGTATACCATTATGTAATGGAATACTTTTGAGTGAACCTGTAAATTAATAACAAATATTCTTTGCATCACAGATTGTACAGGATATATATTTTAGCATATATTTCATTTATGTATGTGAATTGTATTACGTTCGAAAGAGTCTAAGATCATTAAAATGCACTTGAAACGATTTTTTCCATTGGCCGTAAAGTAAAGGAATACGGTTGCCCCTGTAATTGAACTATGCACCCGATTTTCATAAAATTTGAAAAGTCTCGACAAAATTATGTAATAAATATTTATTTTATGTTTTCAAATGATTCGGTTGGGCAGTTTTTGCTTTGTTATATGCGGACAGACGGACGGATTGAACGACGACTATAGGTGCTACATGTTACATAATTACGAACGCACCTAAAATCTAATTAAATATCCTAGCGAATCATTGTTATTTTTTAATAGCTTTTGATCGACAATCACTTAAATTTGGTAATAATTGGTAAGTTTAACTCAATTGGAAAAATAATCTTTTTATTTTAAAGCAATTATTTGAAATAAAAAAAATATTCAAACTACTAATTGCAAGCAATTAATCTAAATAAATACATATTTAGACATCAATGTTGAAAATAAACAAATAAATAACTACACTAAGACTATCGGAGGCATTTCAATTTTCTTTACTTTTTTTTTTTTTTTTTTTTTAACAAAAAAAAAAAAAAAAAAAAAAAAAAAAAAACCTTATTTCTAAATTTGTAATTTTTTACTATTTATATTTTAACATAATCAAATTTTCATCAATTGTGATATTTCGCACTGTTTACAAAACGATGCGCATTTTAATGAATTCTGTAAATTAGTTTAAATTTATTTAAAAGAGTTTCGTAATTTATAAAACTCTCTTCTTTCTTTATTTTTTTAGAATATTCCTCAAAAGTTTTTGTAAATTATAATTTGATTTATTATTTTTAGAATTCAAATGTGAAACTTTCAGAAATAAACAAAAACATTGCAGCCAGAACTTTCTGTTTCAATAGAAAAATTTTCCAATGTGAGGAGAATTTTAGAAAGAAACTTTACATTTGAAAAATTGTTTTTTGAATTTTCTGAAGGAATGAATAGTACAATATTTTACAATTTATTTCAAGAGAAAAGTGCCTTTTAAAAATGCGAATGAATTATTAAAAAATATTATGTTATAAAACATTTGTATTTCTGACGTCAGAAACATATTGATATCAACAATTTATGAACAATATTTTACAATTTATTTTAAAAGAAAAGTGACTTTCTAAAATGCAAATGAATTATTAAAAAAATATTATGTTATAAAAAAGTTGTTTTTCTGATGTCTGTAACATATTCATGACAATTTATTTAAAATAAAGTGAACCAGAAATCATCTATAGTAAAATTAATAATAATAATAATAATAATAATAATAATAATACTTTTGTGATTATACAGTAAAACCTCCATAACGGACACTCCCGAATAGCGGACACCTCTATTTAACGGACAATTTTCCAATCCCCACTTCCAAAACCTAATTTTTTGTATGTTTAACCTCTGAATAACGGACATTCCGAATAGCGGACACTATTTACGGCGATAAAGTATGAAAAAATATATATTTTTTTTAAGGTGAAAAAAAAGAAAAAAAAAGTAAAAGGCCTCTAAATTTATCAAGAAATTTTGTGATCACAGTTAAATGGGCTGGAGAAAATCCTCCCCCCACGTTCAGTGTTGAATTGAAGGGGTTGGCCAGGAGGGACATCTTCCAGAGCATTCAAATTCCCTCCCCCCACCCCCTGAAAATGTTGAGATTTTATGCTTTTAATAGTCAAAAAGTGCAATTCCCTCTCCGCTCGGAACTCTGTAATGTCATTTTGGAAAACAAATTATGTGTAATCGCAAGTAAAAGTTAACTTTTGTAACAGGTTTTTTCCATAAGAATGTAATAAACAGTGGATAAAGGTGTGCACAATTTTATTTCTGTGCCATTGCTTAAAAAATAATTTTTATTTCTGATTAATCATATAACAGAGGTTTTAGGACATATAAAAGTCAATTCATGAAATGTTAACCATTTATTAGCGCTTTTTGAATCTCTGAGGTTTTCCCAATAGCGGACACCTCCGAATAGCGGACAATTTCTGCAATCCCGAGGTGTCCGTTATTTAGAGGTTTTACTGTATATGTATTTTTCTATTTGCTTATATATTTAGACGTAGAAGATTGAAAAAATAAAATAAAACTGTATTAAAATTCTTGAAAAAATTTTAGTTTTCTTTTACTATCCCAAGAAAGAGATCCTATATCTCAAATTTTACTCTATTTTTATTATACTTTAATCATATTTTTATCCTTTACAATATTTCTAACATTTAAGAATCAGGTGAGTTTTAATTATTTTTGTTTTCGTTAAAATTATTTTAGTTTTCGTTAAAATTATTTTAGTTTTCGTTAAAATTTTAATAGCGAATTTCTCTAAATATGATTAATAAAATTTCATATTTTGTAAAACTTACTTCAGTAATTTCATGTTTTTTTTTCTTTTGAGATTGCTCAAAAGTGTTTTCAAATAATTCTTTAGTTTAATATTCAAAAACTTAAAAAAAACTTCAGTATTTTTGACACCTGCAATATGGATAATAGCTAACAAATTTTAAAGATGTGTAACGATCTCGATCAGTATAAAGCGAGTTACTACCTGCGAGTAACTGGCTTGGCCTTTTGCTCAACGGTTAACGCACTCGCTTCCTGATCACGAGGTCCTCAGATCAAAACCAACCGGCGCCAATCCCTTCATTGGTGACCCTGGACACGCACGCAACTCTCTCTCTCTCTCATCATCAACTTCCAGCGCACAACAATCAACTCACCTCATCATCAACAGATGGCAGCACCAAAACAATCTCTCTCAGCGCAAAGCCTGTCCTCGCATCACACTATGCTTACGACAGCATTCATTCACTAGTGCATATCGCTCGTCAGACGTCAGTAATACGTGTTTCTCACTGGGGGCATACTCTGTAACGATCTCGATCAGTATAAAGCGAGTTACTACCTGCGAGTAACTGGCTTGGCCTTTTGCTCAACGGTTAACGCACTCGCTTCCTGATCACGAGGTTCTCAGATCAAAACCATCCGGCGCCAATCCGTTCAGATGTTTACAAAAAAGACGTCATGCATAACATATGACCAAAAAAAATGGAGTTTTGTTAAATATTTTGTTGTTATTGTTGGTTTGTTTTGCTCTTATGCTAAATCATTTACGTTGTTTTGAAGTTGACAATACACATATACACATTTATTCTACCTCTCTCTATTTTTCAAGTACTAGTTTTTTCAATTTTTGCAGAATTTTTTTTAAACGGAATTATGCTTTACATTCTAACAAAAGTTTTAGTATTTATAGATATTTTGATGATTTGGTTATTTTCTATCACAAGATTCAAATATCGATAATGATATTTATTCTAACTGTTTCATATTAAACAGAGTAGCAGATACTTGTTTATATGTTAATTTTCTTGATTTTACATTAATACCTATTGATAATATTATGCAAATTACGCTTTTTGATAAACGTGAATTTTTTAATTTTAGTTCTCAATCCATGCAATATTGGTTTACAAAATTAGGTAAAAAAGTTTTTCTTAATTTGGGACGAATTAATGATGTCTATAAAATAACGCTTAATAGAGCAAACTTTTTTTTTTACAATAATCTATATTCATATCATTTTATTTATCATTATGTACATTATATCATTCTTTGATTGGTGAAGATGCATTTGTAGAATTATGTTAGCAACAAACTTTTGACAGAATTACTAACAGAATAGTTAGAATAGTTATTCTTAAGTCTCTATTAACCTTCTACCCTGTTAATAAAGTTGACACTTTAGATAATAAGAGACATAATTTACAGAGAGAGAGAAGGGAGGAAGTCATGGTGATTTTATAGATATTTTAGTAAGGCGTGGCAAATAAAAATTTAGAATCCATTGCCTTAGAAGGTTACATTAGAAAAACCGTGCATCCATATCCGCTACAGAGAACAGCTTTTAAAAGAAAAGTTAAATTTATTTAAAAGACTACTGATATCAATATTGTAAGTAAATTAGACGGAATATCACTCTATTTTCAAGTACTCAAATTAAAAAAAGAAAAAAATAATATTATACTTATTATCACAAATGGTATGAACTGAGAAGATAAAATTAAATTAAGGATATTATATTTACTATAAATATAAAAGAATCATTGAGATATTATTTAATAAACAATTTAGACAATAAAATATTAATCGTATTCCATTATTAATCATACACTGTTATGAAGATTGTGCTTGTAATAGACATAATCCAGAAGGTATTGCACTGTTTTAAAAAAACAGTAGATTTCTTAAAATCCGCAATCTTAAAATCCACAGCTCTCTAAAATCCACACATAATTTGTAGATATAAACAACGAAACTTTCATTTCAGATGAAGGGAGAGATTTTGGCCTTTTTTTTACTTTTATATCAGTTCTATATCTATTTTTTAATCTGCAATTTTTGTTAATATTACTGAATTCATGCAGGAAGGAAGAATAAATTTATTTCTGAAAAAATTCAAAATATTGCTGACATCATTTGTAATCATAATCTTTTTGCCAAATGTTTTACGCATTAATCAAGCTTTTTTGATTATGAATTCTGGCTAAATATGGAATGAAACTTCCTTATTTTATTATTTTGATGTGAATTAGTAGTGCACCTTTATAAGGCAAGTTTTATTGAATAATTTAGGAAAAAATGCATCTCATCTTTATAATTAATACTATATATTCTTGATTATTTAGTTGACCTTTGCTTTTAATATTTCAATTACTAAAAAAATAACTAATTAAAAAATTTTTAGTTTATTACTTTTAATTATTTTAATATTTTACTATATTGTAAGTAATCATTGTAATTTCGATTGTATTATTTATTACATTCGAATTACTGTTTAAAAAAATGTGATAAAGCAATGACCACAAATTCTCAAAATTCTAAAATTTGCATAACCTCTAATCTCAAGTTGTACGGATTTGAGAGAGTCTACTGTATATAATTATAAAAAATTAGATTTCACTAATCTTGCATTCATCACCGTCATTTATTTAAACAAAAGCATAATACAATGTTCGTGTTAATTTAGCTATCATGGACGCTACAGAAAAAGATAAAATACTCATAAATATTGAAATTCATGCAATATCACGTCACTGTCACACATCTGATTTCGATAAGAGTATATTTTCAGCACCAAGTTTTTGGAAAAAATTATTTCCCATTAGTTTTTATGCTAAAATAATATTAAATCAAAAATACGACCTACTTAAATAAAATCAGAATAGTTAAAGTGATATCAGAAAAGGAAAAGGAAAAATAAAGTTATCCGATTTCTGTTCGATACAATGTACCAGGAAATCTGTTATTTGAAATATAAAAAAAATAATAATGAAATACTAACAATATAATCGTATTCCACCTCCACAACAAATCGTGATTACAGAACTTCAGACATCGCATTACCCGTTATTTTTAAAGTTGGAGAAATTGAGGTTACAAAGTAAAGCTGGAGAACGCCGCTTCTGTGAGAAAGTTGAGGTTAGAACAAAGGGTAATGCAATGCACTCTTAATTGGACAGAGTGGAGAAAACGGGTACTTCAGATCGTTCGGATCACGAAAGATGTTATCATAGCAGCCCGTGAAAAGTGAATTTAGGGATCGTTCGAAATTTAAAACGTAGTGCATTTCACTTGCAAGTGCTACATTCATGTTTTTTTTTTTTTTTTTAACGGGAAACATCATTTTAAGGTACATAGCACCTATAGTCGTCGTTCAGTAGGTCCGTCCGTCTGTCCGCACATAACAGAGCAAAAACTATCCAACCGAATCATTTAAAATTTAAAATATATAATTGTTGTATAGTTTTGTCGGGTCATTTCAAATTTTATGAAAATCGGATGTATAGTTTAATAATTACAACAATAATTAAAAGTGTTTCGTTACATTACGGCCGATGGTAAAAAACAGTTTCAAGTGCATGTTAATGGTGTTACATTCTTTCGAACATAATAAAATTGATATGCATCTATGAAATATACAGTAAAGTATGCATTCTGTACAATTTGTGGAACAAAGAATATTTGTTACTAATTTATAGGGCTACACAAAAGTATTCCATTGCATAATTATATAGGGGGAATGTTGTTTGAAGCGCGTTTTAATAATATTAAACTATTTCACATTTTATGAAATTGATGTAAGTTGCTGAGGTTACCTACAAGTTACTTCCAAGTTAAGGTATTTACAGGGATACACAAAAGATTTTGGCTACTATAGTATATCCGAAGTCTACAGTACTATTATAAAGTACTGTATAAAGTACTATTACCCCAAGATCTGAATATTTTTAAAACTTTCTTATAGTACGAACACACATCATTTGCAACTCTTGACATGCAATTTCCAACTTGTTTTAAATTTCACCTTTCGTTGTGATACTCTGTAAGTATTAGGATAGATTAATATTTATATATATATATAACCATTAATTGTATTATAATATATGAATCATTGAATTTAATAACTTATACCACATTGAACATGGAGGAAAAAAATAATCAATTAAAATAAATACAAATGGAATTTGTAGAACCAGAGCAGAATCTTCGGGCCCCAAATACTTTGGTACTACAAATGAAGTGTGATGTTTCATCTTCGTATTTTCCATGAAAAAGCAAAATAATACAATAATATGAATTTGGGGATACCAACACACATAAACCAAAATTAAATAAAGAAAAAACATCAAAAAGAATACACATCAAAATTACTAAATTAGATAGCAAAATGAAAAGGGAAAAAATAAAAATAATTATCGTCAACATGATAATAATAAATAAATATATTTTTGCTGATAAAGCACTGTTATAAAAAATTATAGGTTCCTTCTATTACCGGAGGCTTAGCCATTTAATTGTTTATTTATTGTATCAGTACTATAGAAGATTTTTACTTAAGGTGACACAGTACCTGGAAATTGGACAAACTATCGATTTTCTTTTTTTAATATTACCTGAAAGCTACTTTAATTATAGATATTTTTGCGGGTACACAGCATTTCGTACTGCCACTTCAGTCCCGCCGTTTCGGTTCCGAGACATTTCAGTCCCAAGACATTTCTGTTCTTAGTGATTTCGGTCTCTAGCTATTTCTTTGCCGTCCACCTTATAACTTGGATTCTAATTGTTGTGGGCCCACTAAACGCTGTAAATTCAACATTATTCGGGCCTTTTTTAAATTATTTTACTCTCTCCCCCTTCCCCGAATTTTGTAGAAAGCTGAATATAACCGTCCGACAAATTTTAACTTTTATAACTCGTTATAATGAAATCACAGCCAGCTGAAAATTTGTTTCATTAAATAATGTAATATAATTTTACAGGGAATATTGCCTTTTATTATTATTATTTAATCGAATGAATATTTTAAATTTTATTATTTATCAATAAAAATAAAATTAAATAATGAAAAAAAAAATGGTGATTAATTTTATTTTCCCTTTAAATAGTTTAATAATAAATGTCGTTTAAAACTCAATTAGACTCTTATTGACATATGTGCATATTACTTCAAATCATCGCTCTACAATCTCTCCTTAATTCAGAAATGAGATACATTTATTAAAGTAGAAACATTTAATTTTTCTTATTATTTTGAATAATACAAAGTTTCATCTTATAAATTAGTTTTCATAAATTATTTTACCCTTATGAACATTAGGAAAACAATTGTGATTTCGTAACTAGGCGTGGTCTGACAAAATTTTGCTTACAAAAAACTGCCTCACCTTTTTTTTTTAATCATAATTATTGATTGCATTTTTTAAGTGAATTTTTTTCACCCCATGTGAAAAAGATTTTCACCCCATGAAGACAATTCTTTTGAGGTAATTTTATTGAAACTGGGCCTATTTCTTTGTAATAAGATGAATATTTTTTCCTTTTTTTTGTAATAATGTAATTGTTATTTTAAATTTTTAGCTGACAAAACTAAGATTTTTTTAATTGTAATTTATTTTATTTTATTTTAATTATTTATTTACAGTTTTGCATAGCTTTTTCGTTACTATACTATCCCAGAAAATATTCTTATTTAACTTTTAATATTAATTATATCAATAGTTTTAATTTTCAGAAACTTTAAATATAAAATAAATAAAGAGGTAAAATATAAATTTCAGTTTATAACATACTATAAAATATAATGATGAATTGAACATAAAATAAATTATGTATTGAGTTTCTTTTAAAGTAATAGTCGTAATGCATATTAATAATGTTTTACTTTAATAAATTAAGTATACATTAAATTAAAAAAATATATATAATAAAATATCAATTTCCTTTTTATATTATAATTACCAACCGTTTTGAGAATTAATTAATAACAATTTTTCATCACTTAAAATTTATATTCTTTTTTTCCTTGTTGTTTTTAAACAATAAAATATATTTTTTTGGAAAATCTGTCAAAAACATAAAGTTCAAGTAATAATTAATTAAACATAATAATGCAACATTGTGCCAAATGGGTAAAAATATTTTTTAACAGTGTTAGGTGACATTATTATTCAGATGCAGATTTTAATTTATTTAAGTAAATTTGTAGTTTACGATTCGCAAAAAGCAACACATTAATTCCTAATATTTAAAGAACAACAAAAATAATATAAACTAACAAATAAATTAATGAACAACATATTTATCTTGAGAGTCCTTATCATTTTTATAGATTCTAATGAAGTTAATAACATTGTAATAAAAATTTTAAAAAATACACTGAAATTAAGAAAAATATTTTTTTTTTCATTTATCCTATAATAACTATTATATAGTTCTTTTAATAAATTTTAAACAATTTATTGAAAAAATTAATCACATAAGCAATTAATAGTTAAAATAATTTTAAGTTGCTATTAATAAATATATTTAATAAAAACAATTTAATTTTTGATATTTTTAAAAAAGTTATACGTGTATGTGGTTTTCGAGCACTTATAATTGCATTATAGTAAATTTTTCTGTCCTTCATTTAAAAAAAACTCTACAATGTTCCCTATAAAATTATGTCACATATTTCACGTGCACTAAATTTCAGCTTGCTGGAGTAGGGTCCAAAATGGTTCGGGACTGAAATGACTTGGGACCGAAATGGCCTGGAACCGAAATGTCTCAGGACTGCAATGTCTTGGGACCAAAATGGCCGAACCGAAATGGCGGGACCGAAACTTCCTGTTTCCTATTTTGGCACCTCTTTTTTACTTATACGATAATTATGGCCCGTGATATTTTAATTTTTGTTAATAGATCCAGTGCATACCCATATAAACCCATTAAAACCCATACAAGTGAAAGCTTTAAAACCTGTGAAACTCAGTAAGTTGGTTGGGTGTTTTGCATTACTGTTAACAAATTATTGTTCCTAACCATTTCATTTTTTACCACTATTTGTTTCCCCTTATAATTAGTTGCATTACCCATTTAGTTACCCATTCGTACCATTGCGAAAATAAGTAACACAACAACTGTAAAGCTTCTGAATTATCCTGTGATCGTTTTAAGAAAGCAAAGTCATAAAATCACCGGAATTAAAATTCGAATTATAGGAAACATAATAAAATATTCGGGACGTATCTATTAGAATGCCAGGAAGAAGTTTCTATATATGTTGTTGAGACATTCATATCAGAGATGGAAGATAAAATATCGATTCAATGAATCTGTGAATTTGCATTCGAAATATTTTATAAAAGCGAGGAACTAGTTTTAAGATTGTTCAAGCAACGATGCATAACTAGAAACAATGAAAAAGTTAGATGCTTATCAGAATGTCATCTAGCGTAAAGACGTGTGAGAATCATACTTCAAACTAGATTTATGGCTGTTTTTTATTTATTTATTTTCTCAGATTTCGTCTTATCGTGTGGTGTTAGTATTTTAGTTTAGTTTTCCAAAATAAAGATAAACAGATTTATTTTTTCATTTACTTCGCTTTATTTTTTTAAAAGGAAATATGAGGTAAATGTCACATCTATACAGTTTATTTAGTGAAATATGGCAACTATTTTTTCCAAAGAAATGGTAATGTTTATAATACAATAATACTCTTTTAAGAAGCTTAAAAATTTGATAAAATCCATTTTTTCCAATACAACAACGCTTGTAGAATATTTTTATGTACAGTTTCAGTACAATTGAAGTGAGAACGTTTGAAAATTTCGCTCATTAGGTTAGAATGATCGGAAGCGACGCATGACGTGCTATTACAAGAGTTCCGGGTTCGATCCCCGGTCTGGACATTTTTCACCCAGTTGTTTTTGTGCTTAGTTAGCAAGTGATAAATCACTTGTTAAAAATTCATTAAAATGCTTGTTTTCCGACTCATTTTTAAATCAATTTTTACTTTTAAACACATTCACTTAGGACGTTCTCTCATTTAGAAATTATATAATGGGCTGTATTTATCGATTTTTTATTAAAGGCAGAATATATTTCATAAAATGCTGTCAAAGTGAGCATTTTGAACCGAGTTTCCCGAAGCAATCGTGTTGAAAGAAGGGTGTACTCACATAACAAATTGTTTTTTTTTTCTTTTTCATTTTAAATTCTTTTTTTTTTTCTCTCAAACGCATCCAATTCGTGGGTTCTCTTATTTAGAACCTATACAATATGCCGCATTTTTTAAAATACGATTCTTCAATTTTTTGATAAAGGCTGAATATATTTAAAAACAAATGCTATCAGAGTAGGCATTTTGAATCGAATTTCCCGATACGATTGTGCTGGGAGAATTATTGGTGTACTTAAACCCAAACTGCTTATTTCCTGACTTATATTTAAGTTCTTTTCTGTTCTCAAATGCATCCAATTGCCCGGCTTACTTATTTAGAAACGATATAATATGCCGTATTGGTCAATTTTTTGATAAAGACAGAATATATTTTAAAAATGCTGTCAAATTGAACATTTTGAACAGAATTTCGCGTAGCGATCCTGATGGAAGCGAAAAATATGATCGAAAAAATAATTCTTTATAAAACAAGTTCTTATTTATAGAATGAAATAGAATAACTCTAGGTCGCTTATAAATATCTTCAAAAATCACGACAGCAATTTTCACATTTTTCTTTTAAAAATGAGCCTGAAACAATGTGAGAAAATGTTGAGTTGTTGAGTACAGAAATATACATATATATGTATATGTGTATACACACACACACACACACATATATATATATATATATATATTGAAGATTGCCTTAACATAATTTTGATAAAACGAGCTCTTACAGAAAAATAAAATTAAAAACTCTTCAAAAGCGGCTAAATAAAGTTGGTAAACTGGGTTTATCTCTAATCATATTTTTATTTTTGTTCGTAAATTTGGCACTTAACTTAGAAATCTACCTGCGCTTGTTACCGAGTCGTCAGGGATTTTTTTCAATTTGTTAATTGTCCCCTATGGGATTTCGGGAAGAAATCTCAGCGGTAATATATATGACCTGTACTATTTTGCTTACACACCTTGAGTTTCAGAATAATTCCTCATGTATTTTTGTAGATAAACCAAAACGTCTAAAACTGCAAGTGACAGGTCAAGCTTTGGCCGTACTATACGCACAGTTAAACGATACATTAATTTTCGTAACCACATTTTCATAATACTAAAAATAAATGTAGAAAACATAATAAATGATGGAAATTGCTTGTTTAACTTACTAGATAAGTTAAGATTTCTGTTTCATGATCACTACTTATAAAAACATAAAAAAAAATCAAATATTGGAAATTTAAGTAAAAATGATTTTTAAGTTTTTTTCATAAATAATTTAAATATTTTTTTTTAAGATATGACACGGAACAATATAAATATTTGCAGATGCCATGTAAAATATGTAAGTAGCCTTCGTCATACCTGTTTTTTCTTTATCTCTCATTAAATTTCTGCAATTATTTTCTAGAGATAAACTCCATGCATAATTTTTTAATTAAAACAATACTATACATTATTTAAATATCATCATATTTGTTTTAATTATTTATCTAGTTAAATATCTTTTACTATTTACTATACTTTTAAATGTTACCAAAAAAAAAAAAAAAAAAAAAAAAAAAACCTCTCATTTTATGAAGTGCTTAAATAACGAAACCGCAAATATTTTTCAAGATATTGTTTAAAAAGGTAGAAATTAAATTTATTAGAATAAATAGTATAATAACTGATTCTAACATATGTTTAAATAATTTATAAAATTATCTTTGCAAAATTACATAACATTTCGATAAATGAAATTCGAAAGCATAATTATGGATTACAAATATTAAAAAATTTAATAGATATGGTTTGTTACATTTAGGAGTTTTAAATTAGTCGCTTTGAATTATGCTTAATTTCACGGGGGAAAAAAGAAAAAAGTCCTTCCGTCAATGCCGGGAGGAAGAGGTAGCTTTCATATACTTATTTATTTATTTTAAATTCAGTTATTTAAATCGAATATACGAAGCTCAAAATATTGGAACACGATTATGTAAGATTGAATACTAGTTTTTGTCAATACTGAATATTAATAGTAATTTTTAGAAATTAGTCATCTTTTATTCAACCTGGTTTTATTTTAAGCGATTTATAGGGTCGCCAAATTCCACGATATAAATTTTAAAGCAGCATGATGGATAAAAAAACCCCCAATAAGCTTGATCGAAATCTTAATTCATGTGAATATACACACTCACATCGAAATCGATTAATATATACGAGTGCTGTCGCGGGCAAATTGACTTAAAAAAAAAAAAAATGTCTCCCACATTAGAAATTCAAACTGCTATATCCCAAGCGTTTTTCAAGGTAAAGACAAAGCAAAAAATACTCCGGAATTCATTATTAAGATAAATAATTTAGAAAGAACCTTTTTTCAATTTCTAATTTTTTGTTTATACATCATTATACATTTAAAAGATTTTTGATAATTTTAAATGGCTGTCATTTTGAAACAAGATGGCAGATAAAGTTGGCTCGTGAACTCTGTCAGTACATTGGTATGTACCATGAACACACGGAGTTATATTGAAATCAGTCTATAAATATGCGTATTAACGCATGACAAATTTCAGACCGTTTCAAAATGTCAATCTCACTGGAAATTGAAAGTGCTAAAACTGAGCCATTTTTCAAAATATAAATGAAACAAAAAATGCTCTGGAATCTTTGTATCAGGGTCAGAACACAAAAGAAAAATCTTTTTCCATTTCTTACTTTTTTGCACCTAATTTTAAAATTTAAATTAAAAAAATAATATTCCGCCATCTTGAAACAAGACGGCGGTTGGAACTGGCCAACAAATTTGGTCCAGGCATCAGTATGTCCTACCTACGCACCAAGTTTCATCCAAATTAGTGTACAAATACGCGTGTCATCACGTGATGAAAACCAGATCATTTCAAAATGTGAGCAACACTAGAAGTTAAAAGTACTATAACTCATACATTTTTTAAGATACAGACGAAACAAAAAGTGCTTTGGAATCTTTGTATCAAGGTCAAATGCATAAAAGAAAATCTTTTTCAATTTCTCACTTTTTTGTACTTAATTTTAAATTTAATTTTTTTTTTATTTAAATGGCCGCAATTTTTAAACAAGATGGCGGAGGAAACTGGTTAACGAACTCGGTCCAGGCCTTATTAAGTACTATGTACACACCAAATTACATCCAAATCGATTTATAAATACGAGTGTTATCACGTGACAAAATCAGATCGTTTCAAAATGTCAGCCATAAGAAAAATTCAAAGTGCTATAACTCAGACATTTTTTAAGATATACACAAAATAAAAAGTGTTCTGGAATTGGTGTTTTAAAATCTAACGCAAAAAAATAAAAATATTTTTCAACTTTTAATTTTTTTGTATTTAATTTTAAATTTAATTTTTTTTTAAATTTTAAGTGGCCAATATTTTGAAATAAGATGGCGGATGATGCTGGAAAACGAACTCGATCGAGATATTTGTATGTACTATGTACATACCAAATTTCATTCAAATCGGCTCATAAATACGTTAGTTATCGGATGACAAAAATCAGATATATATATATATAACCATTATTTACTAAACCTGCTCATTTTTTATGCAATTTTTATTGTTTTTTATTCTGATTACAAGGTGTAATATACAATGTTGTTTGCTATATTTCCCAAAAAGTACATGATTTTTATTTAGAACTCTGCAAATTATAAGCAAATAACTTGGCAAAATGTGGGGCTGTTTTTATAAAAAGCATACTTTCTCGACGAGTGTGCTATCCGCATAAAAATGAACACAATTTATTACAATAAACCACTTAATCATAATTTGCAGTTTGATCGCTTTTGCTATATTAATTTTGACAGGGTATCCCAACGATCTTCGTTATTTTAAAATTGTTGACGGTCTCTCATTGCACTTTGGGAAAAAATCTTCGCGAAAATAAATTACTTGTACAGTTTTGCTTATACTACTGGAGTTTCAGAATAATTCCTCATGTATTTTTCCTGATATTAAACAAAACGTTTAAAATCGTATGTGTCCGGTCATTAATGGCCATATAGTATATATTTTCTGATGTCGATAGTAAGGTTTAATGCATAGTTTCCGATGTGCAATTAGGATATAACTTTTACAATAAAAACAAATAAATAGATTACTACTATTTATATTTTTGAGATCGGTAGATAATTTCTGTGAGGAATAAATTGCCTAATTTTGATTGTTTTAAAATGAATTTTATGTTGCACAGTCTTTGGGGGGGGGGGGGGAAGAGAAACAGCCCCTACTGACTCCTCAACAAATTATCACAGAAGAAAGTTACTATTATCAAACGATTGGAAATAAAGTGTACTTTTAAATTATGTACATAAAATTTGCTTAGTGGTCCATCTACATATTAAAACGAATCCAAACTTCATTTTTTCAATGGCAATACCCAATTTTAACAACATTCGGTTCAAACCATGCCTAAACACCAAATTTCAACTCTCACTACTTCTTGTATTATAAAAATTCAAAATTTAGTGCTAATATGTTAAATTACTTTTTCATATTTTTATTAATTTTTTCAGAAATTATACAATTAGTAACGTGCTAATTTTTTTCATATAATAATAATACTAAAAGAAAATAACATAAATACGTTGAATTTGAAAATTTTATAATTTTATGATATGAATTATGAAACTAATATTCCAAAAAAATATGAATTTCAACCTACAATTTTTTTCATGGATTTAGATTTGTTGAGCCCTGCTTTATGGTAATCCAAATTTTCAAATTTTTCAAATTGAAGGGTGTAAAATTCATTTATGTTGTCAGAATCGGGTGCTGCTGTTGTAAAAAACAATGTTAGGGTTCGTTTTAATATGTAGATGCCCCCTATGCAAATTTTATATATGTTACAGGCCAAACCCGATTTTAGGCCAAACTAGTCTATCCTAACACCCACCGGATAAACTAGTTTTTCCTAGGCCAAACCGGTCTATCCTAACGCCCATCGGATAAACTAGTTTTTCCTAGGCCAAACCGGTTTATCCTAACGCTCATCGGATAGACTAGTTTTTCCTAGGCCAAACTAGTCTATCCTAAGGCCCATAGGCCAAACTAGTTTGGCCTAACTCTTATAGGATAAGCTAGTTCAGCCTGCTGTTTATTGGTCTGAACTAGTTTATCCTAGGCCGATCTAATTTATCCTAGGCCAATTCAATTTGGCGTGATTTTATTTGATTCAATGACCGCCTCAGCGCCAAAATTCTAGTTTGTCCTAGGCTGATCTAGTTTATCCTAGGCCAGTGTAATTTTACGTGTTTTTAGCTCATGGGCGTCAAAGCCAAAGAAAAAATGGGCTCACAGGTTCTGTATGTATGTATGTACGCATGTATGTACGTATGTACGTACGTATGTACGTAACGCGATAACTCTTGATAGAAATAATGTAATTTGACATGTTTTTATCTCGTCAGCTACCCAAGACTGAGAACTAATGTGCCCGTGGGTTCTGTATCTATGTATCTACGTAAGTACCTAAAGCAATAATTTTTGATAGAAATACTCGATTTGCATCAAACTTTCAATATAGGTTTATTCTTATGAGGAGCTTTTCTGATTAATTTTGGGAGGTCATTGGAGAAGAACTAGGGGGGAGGGGACGAGAGGCTGATTCGCCCCTTCCCTTAATTCGAATAAATGGATTTCTATGGATTATTAGCAGATTTTATTCAAATTTTAGATATTGGAGTATTCTGTTGAAGCGCCTTCATTAGTTGTGGGTGTCAATTGTTTAAGTGTAAAGGGAGGGGAGAATAGAGGTAACGCCCCATAATTTATGTAAATGCTTTTTTCACGCAGATTTTATTGATTTACTTCAAATTTTAGAAATAGATTCATTCTGATAAGGCGTTTCCCTAATTGGTTTTGGGGATTAATTGAATAAGAAAAAAGGGAAGAACGGGGGAATCCCGCCTAATTTTGTTAAATGGGTTTTTCATGCAGAATTAACCGATTTCCTGCAAATCTTAGACTTGTTCATTCTGTTAAAGCGTTTCACTGATTAATTTTGGTGGTTCTTTGGTTTTTCGTCTGAACCAGCAATTTATTTCCTTTCTTAAAATATATAAATTTGTTATAATACAGAATTATCCAATTTGCTTAAAATTTTGGACATGAATTCATTTGATCAGGTGCTTCTTTAATTAATTTGGGTCTTTTCTTATGGTTATGTATAATGGGTTAGTGGACGATTTATCGCCTTCCTTAAATTAGATAAATGGGTTTTTATGCAGTATTATCCGATTTGCCGTAAATTTTGAATATAGCTTATAGTTTTTTCTTTAACAGGCGAATCTCTGAATTGTTTTGAGGGTTTAATGATTAAGTATAAAGGGAGGAATGTGGGATTACCCTTTCTAAATCACATGAATGGTTTTTTGAGCAGAATTATCTGATTTGTTTCAAATTTTGGATAATTGTTTAATTTTATAAAGCGTATCTGTGATTAGTTTTTGGGGGTTCAATGGTTAAATATAAGTGGGGGAAATGGGAAAAAGTAATCAAACTTACTTTATTTTTTGAGGGTGTTATTCTATAAAAAAAAAAGGCTGAAATACACAATGACTGTAAACAGCCTGTGAATGCAAAGCCATCAGTTTAAATGGGCAATATTCTTTTTAATATTGATCCCGATTACTGCTCCATTGCTAACCTTGTGCAAAGTGGTTTTGTCATCACCATTATAATGTATTTTATTCGATGCGTTGTAGAATACTGTTAGAGGTTTGCACGGGCCAGAATTTCGAGTTCCGGGCCCCGCCTTTCCCGAAAGAAAGTTATTTTGCCGTGACCCTGTGTAAAAATTAAAAGTTCAGCCCGAGCCCTGCCTCTACAAAATATGTGAAAAAAGACTCAGTCCCACCCAATCTGGCCCTACTCAATTTCTGCCAAAAATTCAGATTTTACTTAAAATACAATTAGGATTCCTTTAAAAAATACTGCATACATACATATTGGATAAATTTACAATGTATTTTTAAATTACGAGGTGTTCACAGAATGAAAAATACACAATATTTTATTGATTATTTAATTTCATAGACCATTCAATATTGAAATGGGGATTCATTAAATAATTAATGTAGTTTAGAACAAAAGAAAAAAAGGAGAGTTATAAACATCATAACTAAACTGTTCAGTAAAAAGTAAATTTGTGAATATGTTTCTGTGTCATTCCTTAAGACTTTTCTCAAATTCAAAAGAGCTACATCCTAACACATTTAAGAATTAATTCATTTTCGGAAAGGCATAAGATTAACAGGCATTCTCACTCAGAAAATATGTAATCGAATGGCGTTAATCCTTTTTTCCATAAAAGCGATGTACCTTTGAGAAAATACTATCAAAGCTACGTTTTGAATCGAATTTTCGGTTACGACTTCACGGAAAAGAAAAACTTGACGCCGTGACAAGAATAGCTTATATGTCCACAAGAAATTAATTTATAAAAAATGGAAAACGCTATTCGATTCCAAATTATGTTCACCTCCAATCTGGCTCGAATATGCAATAATAATAATAATAAATGCAAGCCTGATCTCAGTTGGCACGAGTCTGCAGGAAAAAAAAAAAAAACCCATGTAAAATGCATTATGTTTTTAGGGTGGACATGTGAAATTCCTGTATTGGTGTTATAAGCAATTACTCTTGACACACATTTATACTTATTCTAATGAAACACATGTTTTTTACCGGCCAAACCCGATTTCGAGCCAAATTAGATTAGCCTAGGCCAAATTATTTTATCCTAACGCCAATTATATAAACTAGATTTCCTACGCCAAACTTGTTTATCTATATGCCCGTAGGAAAAACGAGTTTTTACTAGGTAAGAGGGAAATCCGTCATTTTCCGTTCATACTTTACCATTAAACCCTCAAAACTATTCGGGGAATTGCCTTATCAGAAAGAACCTATAAGCAAAATTTGAAGCAAATCCGTAATTTCTGCGTTAAAAACCATTTATCTAAATTATCGGGGGGTACCTACATTGCCCTTTCTTTAATACTTAAACTATAAACATCCACAACTAATCCCGGAGGCGCCTTGTCAGAATAATTCTATATCTAACATTTTAAATGAAAACTGATAATTTTGCATGATAAATGCATTTCTCTAAATTAACGGTGGGGAATTAGACTTCTGTTCGCTCCCTTTATTCTTATTCAGTGATTTTCCGAAACTAATTAGAAAAGTATCTTATCAGAAGGAACCTACATCCAAAATTTGAAGCTAATCGGATATTTATATCAAGAGTTATAGCGTTACGTACATTCGTACGTACATACGTACATACATGCGTACGTACATACATACAGAACCTGTGAGCCCTTTATTTCGCTGGCTTTGACGCCCGTGAGCAAAAAACACGGATAATTACATTGGTCTAGGACAAACTAGATCAGCCTAGGAGAAACTAGAATGTTGGCGCTGAGGCAGTCATTGAATTCAATAAAATCACGCCAAACTGAATTGGCCTAGGATAAACTAGTTCAGACCAATAAACAGCAGGCTGAACTAGTTTATCCTACGAGAGTTAGGCCAAACTAGTTTGGCCTAGGAAAAACTAGTTTGTCCTATGGGCATTAGGATAGACTAGTTTGGCCTAGGAAAAACTAGTCTATCCGATGAGCGTTAGGATAAACCGGTTTGGCCTAGGAAAAACTAGTTTATCCGATGGGCGTTAGGATAGACCGGTTTGGCCTAGGAAAAACTAGTTTATCCAATGGGCGTTAGGATAGACTAGTTTGACCTAGGCCAATCTAGTTTGGCCTAAATTCGGGTTTGGCCTGTAAAATATACATCATTTAAATGTAGACTTTCCAATCATTTGGTACCACTAACTTTCTTCTATGATAATTTATTGCTGAATTAGTAAAAGGTGTTTTCATTTTTTCCCCCTCGACAATATTTTTAAAATGTTACAATAGTTCTTAACATATATGCAACGTCCAGCGTACCACGAAAATTTAAGACAAGTTGCCTTCAGGATTATTAGGGGTAATCAGGTTGAATAAAGGGCACAGTTTACATTTTGAACAATTTTGTTCATTTTTCAAAAATGTAGTTCAAATGGTAAAGGCACTGATTTCGTTGTTTAAAACATGTGCATTTTGAAAAAAAAAAATTAACTCCATATTTAATTAAAATTAAAATTATAATAGTAATAATAATTTTGGGAAATATTTGCCACATTTTTAAATATTAATATTTATACCTATTTTTTAAAATATTTTCAAAGGTATATTACACAAAGCTGTGCATGAACTTTTAGATACATCTAAAATTAAATTAAATTATAATTTTTTAATCATAATTATAGTGTAAAATGATGAAATCTAAGACATCTTCATGTACATTAAAAAAAAAAAAAAAAAACCTAAAGGCCATACGCATTTTTATTCGCAATTCCATACGTAATTATTACATATGTACTAAAGAAGATGTACAAAATTTTAAAAACTCATTCTCATACACATGAGAAAAAGTCAACATTTTGAAAACTGGAAAATTAGAAAATAGGAACATGGAGAAAAGGCCTTTTTAAATTTACATTTGTGTAAAAAAATTGAGCAGGTTGTATTTTCAAAATTTATAATGGCTAGTGATATAGTTACTGCATGGTTAAAAATGAGATGACAAAATCTTTAAAATTAAACGGGTTTTCCTTTAATATAAAAAATCGACATTTGACCAATTTCTAGTTCTCCAGTATCAATATATGTATTAACACTCAACATTTCACATTAAGGATTCATTTTAAATGACTTTAGTATCCTAAAATAGAATTTATTTTAGTTCATTTTATTGTTTTTGGGTTTTTTAAGAACCAATGAGGGAATCACGAAAATTAATTACGTATTGAGATAAATTTATTTTCCTCAATGGATAATTATGCTTCATGATGAGGAAAGGAACGATAATAAAAATTGTAGTAGAAGTGATCGTTGAAAAGTGATTTCAGAGTATGATCATATGAGAGTTCTATCTTGTAAAGAAAATAAAGGAATTCAAAATCACATATCTCTTTAAATGTTAATGTATGCATTAAAATATATAAAAAAATTAACGATCTTCTTATTAAAATTAAAATTTAAATAATACTTTTTTCTTTACTTTAGACTTAATCTGTTTGCGTTAGTAATTAAAACTAAAACTTCCACACATTTCTTTGTTATTTTATTAATTTATATTTCATTAAACTAATTTTTAAATGCCACTCCAACTTTTAACAGTTGTTTCAAATAAATGATTATGATGACAGGTTACACTTAATTACTTTTATTGGTTGAATTTTTAATGGAATACACCGTGTGTTTATATTTAAATATTCCACTTTCAATGGTTTATTACAAGAGTTCAAGTTAGACTATTTTCAACAAACCACACATAAAATTGAAGATAAGCTAATTTAATTTTTCTTACAAATGCTCAATATGTGTACTTTTATCTATAGGGCACACGTCCCACCTAAAGCTCAATTCTTAACACATTTTGATTAACAAATTCGAAGTAATGGAAAAGATAGCCTCTTTGATTCTGTGTGTCAACTGCGACAAATTATTTGGCAGCAGATGAAAGTAGATACGTCAAGCAATTGAAGTTCTAAATATGCTTTCCACATTTATTTATTAGGGCTAATTATTAGAAGCGAATTACTACGAGCAAATTATTAGGCCCGTTGAAACCGATGCCATCCAATAATTTTACCTTTCAGCCCATCTAATTTTCATTATTCTATTTTCGTGCTCATGAATTTTTCAATCGCTGAAGATAAATTATTTCAAGACGTTTCAAAATATTTTGTTTCAAAAAACGACATAAATAATTGCAAAAGATGCATAAAAGCCTGAAACATACCCCCCCCCCCCCCCCCGCATTCATCCTAAAGGACGTACAAATTATTTGTTATGAAAAAAAGAAAGTTCTTCATATTCGAGAATAAATTTTCTTCTTAACTGCACTAAATTTGCTGTTATTATTTTTCATCACTGTTCAATTTTTGGATTGAAGGATTTTTCATAAAGTGCTGCCAAAGCGTTTTAAGACAATTTTTAATATGCGTCAGCCAAGGAATCGACGTCATAAGACAGCTGTCGACAAGATAAAGTGACGAGATAAGACTCAATTATAAGTGAAGATTAATATGCATGTATGTATACACTATATAGCCAAAGGTGACCAACCACTTGCGATTTTTGACGATTTGTTAAATATCAAGAAAAATTCATGAGGAATTATTCTGAAACTCCAGGTGGGAACACAAAATAATACAGTTCATACATTTCCGCGAATATTTTTGCCCGAAATCCGTAGGGTACTGCTAACAAATTGAAAAAGAACTAATGTATTTTCGATAACCTTGTCAAGACTGATGTAGCGAAAGCGTTCAAACTACAGATTATGATTAAGTGGCTTATTGTAATAAACTGTTTTTATTTTTATGAGGATAGCATGCATACCAGTAGGAAAATTAATGTTTTCATTAAAACAGTCCCAAATTTTGCCAAGATTTTTGCTTATAATTTTACAGAATTCTTAATATAAAAAATGTACTTTTTAGATAACATGACAAACAACAATGCACACGATACTCTGTAATCAGAATTAAAAAATAATAAAAATTGTATGACTAATGAGTAAGTTTACTTAATAATTTTTGACTGCGCATGCATGAAAGCAATCAAAATATAATTTGATAATGTGTTAACTTAATGTATAGAGCAACTTTTGTAGAAGGTCACAAAAACATAGCTTGAAAATTCTAAAAATGATCGTCGATAGAATAAGCACAAAATCCGTTGTTCCCAAAAGTAAGCAAAAATTTGAGTCTGTATCCATATACCCATTAATTAGTGTCAATAACGCATACATAATATTGCACTGCACGTATTACTATATTATCATTTTAATACTTCAAAAAGTTCATCATTATAAAATTTTACATTAATTTTAAGACATTTTTCCTTTAGTCGTGTGAAGGTTATAAATCAACAGATATTCTTAAATGAATACACTTGTATACGGATTACGAAAACCATGTTGTTAATTATAGCGTCAAAGCTCAGGAAGAAATAAACTGATTAGAAAAGTACAGATTTCGAATCAATGGTTACACTGTCCTATCCCACATAATCTAGATTCTATGCCGGTACCACTACCACCTGGGATAGACAGAATCAACAAATCGTCTAAAAAAGCCTTTAAAAACTTCCTAAATTATGTTTCTTTATAGAATATTAGGAAATATCAAACCGATTTCAAAATTAACATTTGGAAATTAACATAGGCATTTTATGGTAGTGCCACTACCCTACGAGAGATGGTAGATCCCTAGGAAAAAAATTTGGATTTTACGTGATGATTAATTTTAAGATGTAAATGCATACAAAGATTGTTTCTGAAAATTTAAATAATTCAGATGAATATTGAAAGAAACGTATGAATTGAGCATAAAAGTTTCAAAATATTTTCTAAATTATCGTTATTTAGAATTATCTTTAGTTCTTGAAATGTCTCATTTCAGAATAATTCATGTAATAATGAAACTTAGCCGAACTGTAGCTTAAATGGGAGTTTTTCAATCATTTCTTAATATATTATTGCTTCTAATAAAAATCAGACATACAAATATCACTTATCATATTTTAATTATTACACGAGAAAAGCCGCTGGTTTTGATAGTTTGTTATATTTTTTTGATTTATTTATCTGCCATAATATTGTGTTTTTAATGGTTAAATATCAATAAATCTTCATTCTTTAATTAGTGAAATTACACATTTTTTATGGAGATTGGCTGAAAGAAATAAAAAAATATGCGTTTTAAATAAAATCATGAAGATCATGTAACGCGAAAGTATTAAGATTCTGACAAAGAAGTCGGAAAACATACGTCAAACGCTCCAAATGAAATCCGTATGTAATATAATTAGGTTTATAAATATTTAGATTTTGGTGCACTAATTGTTCACACTCGTTCAAAAATGCATCATTATAAAATTTATGATGATTACATATATTAAATTCAATAATGCGGAAATAATATAATTTCTTCTTAAAAATAATGTAATCATCATGGCAACCTATAATCATTACATATCATGGAATATCAATAAATTAATTTCGTATGATATAATGTATTAGAATGAATAGAAATTTTATTAATGTCTTTTTGAGCTTTTATTAGATTTTCATAAGTTTGAAATGGCTCAACAAAATTCTATAATAGTTTTTTTATATAAAATTTCAAACCATTCGCTTAGGTGGCTTTTGTATTATTATTATTATATGCGGAAAGACGCGCAGGTAGTTGGACGGATCAGACGACGACTATACGTGTTTATATAATTACGAATGCAACTAAAAAAATAAATAAGTAAAAATTTATCAAATTTTAAAATCACGTCATAATTTTTGGATCACACTGTATTTAGATTCCATAGAAAATAACTTAAACATAAAGCAACTTATAGAAAGTAAAAAATCATTCAGAAGATGTGTTTTAATGTTTTCATTTTATAATTTTTTTTCTATTATTTTAAATTATTTTGAAACACTTTGAAAACGGCTTACTTAAGTTTTACATTTATGTCATTCCAAGATAATTAAAAGAAAAAGACGGAATATTTTTTCAAAATTATCATATAAAAAGTAATAAACTATGGTTTTGCTTTTAGAAATCACAAATATTAAAGAATAACAATAATTTATAAAACCTTAGAAAAGAGTATCTAAAGAACTATGCGTGTATTTTCAGATATCTAAAATTTAAAAATAGCACATTAATAATCTAAAGAATCCTAATCTGTTTGTATAAGTTTAGACATACTAAATATAAATATATATCCATAATCGGAAGATGTCGCTTTCGATACCGGAATTTAAAGAATCGTAATCTGTTTGCAAAGTTTCAAGACAATACAAACACAAAAATATCGCCATGATCTAAAGTACTCTATCAGCTATAATCTAAAGACCCCTAATCTGTATGTTTTCTATTAATTTCAATTCTACTTTTCGAAATATAAACTAAGATGTCTGACTTTGACAAGTATTTGTGTTTATCTCTGACGCAACTTTTAGACCAAATTTGTACCATAGAATGGTCGAAAAGCAGAACTCATATATACTATTAATTTGAGATCAAAAGAAATGCAAAAAGCCGCCTTATAATAAACGAGCAAATATAGTTCATACTAGCCAAACTTGGCGACCAGTTTGGTCGCCCTTAAGTGTAATGCTAAGTATTTTATCAAGTTACTTTTATTCATAATTTGATTTACTTATTTCAATACTTTCCTCTCGGCAGATTCTGGTTGAGAAATAAATAATTCGCTGTATTTATCTTAGTTGGGCGCAGGAGATAAATCAGCAAACAATATTCTCGCTGCATTTTTTTTCGCTTTTCATAGATTTCATTTAAAACATAAAGTACTATGTGATAAACCCCTTTACCGATTTTGCCAAATTATACAAACTTATATAATTTTATTTCAACAAACGAAAGAAGAAATAAATTTGCAAAACATTGATAAAAATAAAAATAAAATGTTTAATTAAAAGTCATTTTCAGTAACAAACATGTGTATCTTGTTTACATTATGTCAAATCAATGCGACATTTACGATCATTCACTATTGGCATTTAATCCTATATTTTGGCGATAGTTTATTGCGGGATAATCAAGTAGTACCAATTATAATCCTTTCATTCATTCATTTATTTTGTTTAAAATACACAACTTTCATTTAAAACTGAAATATTTATAATTCACAACATTTTCTTATTTCTTAAAGAGAAAAAAAAAGAAAAGAAAAATAATAAATAGTACCGTAAGCCATGACATTTTTTTTCAACATCAAAGAATTAATTATTTTAATTTACTATGCGAAAAATTCAAAACGGTGAGTTAAAAAATTGCATTCTTTGTGGAAGATCGCAACAACTATATCGAAGCATTTATCGCCAAAAAAATCTCATACAAAATAAATAAATAAACAGAACAAACTATAGATCTATTCCCATGTTTTGTATTTAATAAATGTATATTAAAATACAGTTCTGAATGCTATTGGTCTTTGACAATTTATTAAATTTCCTATTATCTTATATTTTATAGTTATAAGATACAAGATAAGATTTACAATTAATTAATTTTCTATTATCTTATAATTTTCTATATTAATTTAAAATAATATTTTATGATTGTCTTTTGATAAGATGAAAAGAGAATCATCAAAGCATTTGAATTTCACATTAAATTTCGTTGACATTTGAATTTTATTTCAAGAATTTAAGTTAAATTTAGATTAGCTAAGAAGAAAAATCCAAAGAAAAAGAAATTTCGAATGAAAACGTAACCTTAAATTTTTAATTCATTCAGAAAAGAGCAAATTTAATTAAAAATATATGCAAGAAAAAGAATATTCATGGACTTGAAAAAATTTATTACGTCATATATATATATATATGTGTGTGTGTGTGTATATATATTACTTTTTTAAATATTATAACACGCACGCAGACTTTCAGACATTTTTTCTATTTTTTATTCACATTCTCCGTATACTGGTATATCTAACAGAGATTTTAAAATATTTCAATTTGAATTCTTAAATCTCTTATATATGATATAATGTTTAAGTAGGAAAATACACATATTATGTATAAACTTTTGGCATGATTTTAGCAACATGATGAAATTTAAAAAAAAAAAAAAAAACATAAACTGAGATATACGAGCCTCTTGATTTTGTTTACTACTGCAATGGGTTAACAAATATGTATAAAGAATGTCTCCAACTTGCGTAAAAAACTGCAAAAATTGCTGTTATACAGGGTTAACCATAAAGACCACGCAAAGATATATAAGACCACGCAAAATTGCAACGTGTGCTCCCTTGGTAGCTCGAAGAATGTCAAAGCGGCATTCCAGTTCCCGGAAAGTGTTCCTTAAGAGGTTACTTCAGTCAAATGAAAAGGCCCGTCCGCTAATGGTAATCCTATGAAAGAAATTTATAAAGATATCTTGGTTGCATTTCAATACTTTTCATTAGATTGCTGAGATTAATGTGAGTGCTGGCCGGCTTTTTTTTTTTTTTTTTTTTCGATTATGTTTTCAGATATTTTTTATAAGAGTGCTTTCGCTTTCCAAACCGGTTCCTAAAATGAAAACGACCCCATAAAAAATATTTGTAAACAAAATAAAAAAAAAGTAAAAAAACGGCCTGCATTCTGATCAATCTCTGTTATCATATGAAAAAAAAATTGAAAATATTGAAATGCAACCGAGATATCTTTATAAATTTCTTCCATAGGATTAGTATTAGCAAAAAGGTCTTTTCATTTGAAAGTAGTAGCCTTCTAACATGGTTTTTGTGACAGTATACACATGAGTTTTACAGATACACAGTTAATCGAAAATCACGTGATGTTTCACGAGTTGATTGAATAGGACTTCGCTGAAATAGTTGCCGAGCGTGTTCAATAGTTCTTTCACTCAGATTAACTGCAATTGCCCATACTGGGCATACCCAGGATTTTATGAAAAAAAAATACTAATTAAAGTACTTATGTATGTAATAAAGGATCAGTCAAAATTAGCGGCGGAATCACATTAGATATTGTGTAAAAAAAAAAAAAAAATCTTTTCGAATATTTGGCGTGAAAAGACTAAAGAGTCTTTTCACGAGCTTTTTCACTTGCTTTTGGCGAGCAGCCCTTTTCCTCGCCAAAAGCAAACGATTATAACGAAACTCAAAACTGTTAGATATTTAGTTTGCGTGTAAATGGTATTTAATGAATTTAAACATAAATAATGAGAGACTTTAATATATTATATACATCTATATACATATTGTATTACATATATATATATTACTCGTTGAAGTAGTTATTTAATTAATCTCTGGAAAAAATGTTTTCATAGCTTAAAAAAATCATATTGAGAAAAATTATCTTCATACATTTTAGCGTATTCAAAAATAAACGTTATATGTTTCCATAGCAACAAATTCTAATCGACAATTCTCAATTGGACTTTGAGCTTGAAACAAATGTAATTAAATTTAAATTATGAATTTCGTTTTAAATCTCAAATTTTGATGATTAAATTTGAATATAAATACATATAAATTTCGATATAACAAAATTATACTTAAAACAAACTAAAACTTACAAAACTAAAGTTTTTTAAATTAAACTTATCAGATCAAATTCAACATGAAACTTTTTTTTTCTTGAAGTGTATTTGACATAAAGTATTTTTTTGAAATTACATTTCGGCGATAAATCGCCAAATAACGAAATTTTCATTATTTTTTTACGGTTACTGAATGGAGGTTCCGCCGAGATTTTTTTATAAACGTATATATCCACACGAGAAGGACATTCTGTAATTTTTTCAGATTTTTCGGGGTATGCCCGTATGGAGACCTTCCTTGTAAGGTCTGTCATTTCTGGACAGATCAGCAACGCTACCTATTTCTTTAAACCTGTCATATCATCGTTTAATTGATTTTGCTTCAGGAGTGTTGCGTCCATAACAACATCAAAATGTTCATGGAACATTGAAGGGCGGTTCCCTTTCAACAAATTAAAGCACATATTGTTCTTTTTCTTGAATCGAACATTATTATTAAAAAAAAAAAAAAAAAATGGACGATTTTACGAAAATTGCACCGTTAATCGGGACGCCAGTACAATTTACTGTATTTTAACGGAAAATTTAATTTAAATAAAACAATTTATATTATTATACAAATATAATGAAGTTTATAATGAATTATTATATTCAGGGCAAGACTTTCGGGTCTCCCTATACTATTTTAGGCTACATAAAATGACTTATCATTTAATTCCCAGAATGGATATTTTTATCATACGAAATTTTTTTGAAGTCTTTAGGATTTTCAAACACTTAAAGAAAATTTCTAATTTCTAAGTGTTACTTAAAGTAAACAACTTAGAAATTGCATGTCAAGCGTAGCAAATGGGGTGCGTTCACACTATAACGAAGTTTTAAAAATATTCAGATCTTCGTGTAATAACATACAGTATCTAGGATACAGTACATTATCCGAAATCTTTTGTGTGACCCTGTAAATATTTCTGCTTTCTATTATGCAGGAAATAACTTGTAATAAACCTCAGCAACGTACATCAATTTCATAAAATGTTAAATAGTTTAATATAATTAAAACGCGACCCAAACATCGTCTCCCTCTATACCATTATGTAATGGAATACTTTTGTGTGGCCCTGTAAATTAATCACAAATATACTTTGTACCACAAAGTCTATAGAATGTGTATTTTTGTATATATTCTTCATAGATACATATCAATTTTATTATGTTCGAAAGATTTTAGCATCTTAAAATGCACTTGAAACTATTGTTTCCAGTTGGCTGTTCTGTAACAGAATAATTTTGATTGTATCTGAAATTGAATTATACATTCATTTACATAAAATTCGAAATGATTTGTAAAAAATATGCAACAATTATGGATTTTAAATTTCGAATAATTCGGTTGGGTAGTTTATGAGTTGTTATATGAGGGCGCACTGAACACCGACTGCAGGTGCTACTTATTTATATGATTACAGACGCACCTAAAAATGATATAAATGTATTTTCAATTTCTTCTTTCTAGTAAATTAAAATTTTACATTTTTAAATATTTTTTTTAAACAAAAGATTAAAATATAAATTCTGGAATTTAAACCTTTGTGAATAAACAACCCGAGTTGAAAGCTATTCCCTGAGACGTTTGAGGCGTTATATTTTATTATTTTAATCATTTAAAGAATAATTAAAAATTTAACCAAATATATGTATAAATATATATGTTTATTGATTTAAAACTTTATTTTTCCCTACCTTAAATTAACAGAAAATTACATACTTCTCTGAAATCTTACCAATTTCCTAATACAAAATAGTAAAATATACGATCTCACTTTTTAAAAAATCCAATTTTGGAAATTCTTGTCTTTTTTATTTGTCAAAATTTACACAATGAAAAAAATCTCTATTTTTACAGATCTAAAGTTATGGAAATTACTATGCATATTAAAATTTAAAAAGATGTACTTCAACAAAACCAGTTTTCTTGCAGCTACAGAAATCAATAGCTTTCAAAACGAATCTATTAAAATTATCTGTTTTACTAACTTTTTATCTGTAATCCGGATTGCATTTATATAAAAAGTTTTAGGCTCTCCACTTTCCTGAAAATTTTTTAGTAACATTAGAGATTTTTTGATTTGCAGAGCAAATATGTATCTGTTATATGAATTTCTGTTGTTACCGCTACATAAAAAAGTTTTAGGAGTCCCAGTTTCCTAGAAAAATTTTAGTAACTTTACGGATTTTTTTTTCAAAGTTTATGAAATTTATTTTAACAATACCAGATCAAAAATGTTGAAATAAAAAATAAAACTTTAGTATGAAAATTTAATCCAATATCATCGTGAACAGTGTGCCAGATGGGCTACTTTTTTAA
Source organism: Maratus speculifer (assembly GCA_964019185.1). NCBI lineage: Eukaryota > Metazoa > Arthropoda > Arachnida > Araneae > Salticidae > Maratus > Maratus speculifer. Next base: position 136,955,508 of record OZ025291.1, read on the forward strand.
AATTCAAATTCTTGATTGACACCACATTTTTATAATGGTAAAATGCGAATTATTTATTGACTCATTAATAAAAGCGAAAACAAAGGGAATATTACCGTTTCAAAAAAATGGTGCCAATCAAGAAATTGTAATTTAAAAAAAGTAGCCCACTGGCAACACTGATCGTGAATTCTATGAGCACTGTTTTGGGGAGATAGCAGCAATAAATAAAATTATTTGTAGCAATCCACTTTTTAAGTAACATTGACTTTTGGATTTGATCCGGTATACAACGTGGTTATACAGAGAGATAAAGAGGAGTGACGGTGTAATACCAGTTAATTTAAAATGCTGCTTTTTTAATTATTATTATTTTTCTTTTTGGCATGGGAGGAAGATTGAAAACTTATTTTAAAAGGAAATCACACACTGATAAGAGAAACTTGAAACAACAAATTACATATAAATAAAGTTATTATTAGTATACTGCAGATAGATCCCTACCTGCCCGGCATTATGCATAGCTTAACCCGTCACAGTGTGTCCAGTCTGGGATACATAATTTTAATTCCAAACTTGTAAACGGCACCAATAATATTTTAAGAAAATTTTGCTTTTACAATAAAAGCTTAAATTAAGGAATTCTTATTTTCTAAAAAAGTCGTTTGTAAATTCCGTTGTCAGTCGGTAATTTCTCATTTTACTAACAGAATTTGCCCGTGCCGCAAAAGGTTATTGAGTTTTGTACCTGGCCGTGAGGTGCGAGCAGTGTTGCCAGTGGGCTACTTTTTTTAATTACAATTTCTTGATTGGCACCACTTTTTTGAAACGGTAATATTCCCTTTGTTTTCGCTTTTATTAATGAGTCAATAAATAATTCGCATTTTACCATTATAAAAATGTGGTGCCAATCAAGAATTTGAATTTTAAAAAAGTAGCCCATCTGGCAACACTGGGTGCGAGTCGCTTGATCGCCTCTAGCGGAGATCAACACGATTCTACTATGGCTTTTGTGGATGTATCGCTATTTTTTTCATTATAATTGTAACTATGTTGGTCGGTTATAGATTGTTATTAATTATGCTATTTGAATTTGTTCGTACGCTGTTGAAAATGGATGGGAAAAAAGCGGAAGATGGGGGGGGGGGGGGGGGTTGCTCATTCTTCTACAGAACCCATACGAGCCGCCTATATGAACGACTATCGCTACTCGAGTTTGATCTTGTAATTTAAAACCATGATCAGATGACGAGATCTTCACCTCAGTGAGACCTCCAAAGGTGTAAGTCATAGGTAATTTGGAGGACTTTGAACCCCCGACATTTTGGTGTCGTTAGTGAAAAATAATTATCTACTCTAGTTTACATGAATGGAAAGAAATACATTTCATTCTATGAACTACAAATGGATTTTTTTATTTTCAGAGAGCACGTACAGTAAAATTTGAAATTTCCTAAAGCTGTGGGCCATGTGAGATGTTCCATAGGCTCTTGTCGTAGGACTGTTGCTTGGTAATGATGATTCTTTCACAAAGAAACAATGACTTAAAAATTTAAATTGAATGTAAAAATCTGAAAAATCATTTATTTTCTCGAAAAATGTATTATATTTACGGGTTTTTAAGTAAATGTAATACGATTTTTTAAGTAAAATTTTCGAGAAAAGGGAAAATATTTTTTAGAAATTTTTTTTATAAAAAAAATGAAAAAAAAAATAAAATAAAAATACAAAAAATTGTAAAGATACGTTTAACTGTTTACCAGATATGTGCATGTCTTGTATAGATTTATTACATATTTGATGTCTATAGCTTAATTAAAAACTTTTTCACAATGCGTACCTATTCAAAGACACCTTTTTTGGGGGGAGGGATTTAAAAATTTTTGAAGTAATATCAACAGTTCGGTCAATGATGAAAAAAAAAAAATATTTTTTTATAAACTGATGACTGGTTAAAGGGGCTTTGAAAACGAAAAGGAAAAATATCAATCTCATAAAATATTTTACGATTATAATGCTACATAAAATATTTTAGATTGAAAATTTTATTTCTTCTCTAAACCGTTACAGTGGTATTTCTCTTTAAAGTAGAATTTTGGAGCATATTTTGCATTTTATTTGCAAATTTTTGCTGTCTAAGAGAATTTTAAAGCACCCCTTATAATTTTTTATTTACATATTTTGGATTTGAAAGCATGATATGGTAACTTAACTCGAATAATATTTTCTCAACTAAAATATCATTTCAAATTTCAGATTTATTTTCCGTAGCACATATTTGTAAGCAGATTTTTTTTTTTTTTTTTTTTTTTTTTTTTTTTTTTTTTGATAAAACTAGAATGTACTAAAAAGTTTTAAAATGTTTATTCAAACTTAAACATATAATATTAAAAGTACAATATTTTTAAATGTTTGAAAATTCCTATAAATTTAATATATACAAAATATAAATAATATTCCTGAAGATTCATCTTTTAAGAAGACGTGTCAGAGAAATTTAAAATGCTTTTGGATTTATTTTTTGTACTCTAAAAGCAAAAATGCAAAATTTCATTAAACACGAAATAAAGTACCGAAATTCAGATTTAATCAAGCTGAGGGAAAAAAATAAAATTGAAATTTAGTTCAATTAAGGTGTTTTAGAATAATAACATCACGTTAAAACTGTGCCAATTTCCATGGCTTGATTTTATTTTTTTTTCCAAACAAATATAGCATTTGATGCCGCAACTTATTGAGTATGCATACAAGAAAAAGTATTTTAGAAGATGTATATTCATAAAATGTAATGTCGTTATTTCTTGTCCCATTTTTTTGGCATTATGACCCACCTATATGATAATAAAGCCATGCAAACAAAGCTATAAAATAAGATGAAATAATGGCCATGTAAACTGTCCAATTTTAAAGAAATAAACTATACAATTCTATGATAAATTTCTCTTACTCGCCATTAACTGCGATATCAGGAAAATCAGTAATAATAATTGATATTTTAATCTTGTGACATGAAAAAATTAGCAGTACTAAGAACTAACAAATTTCTCCTTATTCTTTTTTGGATTTCAACAATGAAAATGACAATAATGCTCTCTCATGCATAAAATAAAAAATACCATCTTTGGATGTAGTTCCAGCACTGAAAAATATCAACCGGAGTAATAACACTAGTGGGTGGCTTTCTTATCCCTGTATACTTATTGCGCAGTCTATTTTAAACTACAAAATGCCTCGTGAACACATTCAATATTTCCCACAACATTTTAAAAGTACTTAAAATGAAATTCATTACAATTTTATGCTATAAACAAAGTATTTATAATAAATATATACTCTTCAATTCACAGAATACGCATCGCAAATTTTAGATTGGGTGTGGACTCTTACGTTCTTCTTCAGGTGATAAAGTCTACAAATAGCACAAATTAACTTTTAGGGTTGTTTGTGATGAGATGACTCAAAGACCTTCTGCGCAAAAATCTAAGATGCTTTCTCTCGGATTCCTTCAAAATTACACGTAAAATTAGTACATGGGGTTATTATCCAGCCTGGTCAAGTAATTCAAGCTATCTTATTATGTTTTTATTGTTACAGTATTTTGAAAATTGAATGATAAACACATTACTCGGAAACAATTGGCTGGATATTCATTACTATCAAATTACCTTTACAAGATTGTTTTTTACCACACTGTTTCTGTTAGAAAACGTATCTTATTCAAAATTTAACCCTTTCGGGTCTGATGTACTATTAATAGTACATGTCTGTTAATGCAGTATTATTTTGTTTTAAGAAATACTTTTCCTACTATTTTACATGTAGTAATAATAGTATATGTCTATGTATTTATTATATGACTTCATTTATGTTTAGGCATTTAGTAATAATAATAATTATTGTTTTTTGTTTTATTCTCTTTGCGCCGTTTGCGATTCTTTTATTTTAAACATATACTTCAATCTTTACATTAAAAATAAAAGTTACTTTCCTGAAAGAAAAAATATTAATAAAGTGCAAAAAGTATTAGAAAGTTGTAGTACAATGTTAAATCTTATTGTAATATAATTTCTAAACATCTGGAAAAATTCTTCCTTAGAATACTGTCATATGAATATTAATTGAATGGTATACGCAAAATAACAACATTCGTTATCTTTTAGACCAGGGCTGTCCAACCTTTCATTAGGCGCGGGCGCACTTCATCAAATAGTAAACATTGAAGGGCGCCATTATTAATAGTCTAAAAATATAATAATTTACTATAGGTTGCTAGTTTCGATTCTCTTTTATATGCAGAAATTCCAAATTCACACAGAAATTTCCGAAAGAAGAATTTTTATTTTATATTAAAAATTATTATTGAAATAAAAATTATTATTCGGAATTTCTGCTAAGAATTCGATTTTCTGAATAAAAAAGGTAGCAATACTGGCAACTATTGTAAAGAGTAACGATATTCATACGTCTTATATGATGCACAAACACCTCATAACATACGCCATAATACCTCCTAAAATATAATTAGAGCTGGATGTAAAAATAATTTCGGAAAAAAGGTTAAATCATAGTAAAATTAGAATTACATTTTACAAAAAGAGGGCCTATCAAAATATTTTGTAGAAATAAAAGGCTAAAATTTAATGCTTTTTATGAAAGAAAAATCGTGTGGAACACTAACTATTTTAAAGAAAAATGTTTTAAAATGGTTTTTTATTTAAATAGCTTTTAGTAACACGAAGTTATTCATAAAGTCTTTCATGAATCATTTCTAAGGGCGCCATGAAAACTTACGAAGGGCGCCATGGCGCCCGCGGACGCCTCGTTGGACAGATCTGTTTTAGACAATGAAATATTCGTCAAATACTAATTAATCTATTTGGATAGCTATTGTTAATGTTATTAACATACAAGTTATTTTTTCTAAATAGCGAAAAAAATTCGGACCCGAAAGGGATATGCAGGGTGTTCTAAAATTCGACTTAAAAATTAAGAAGGCGTATAGCAGCATCAAATCTGTGAAAAATTACCATAGAGCAGGGTCACAGACCACGCATTTATTCAAAATTACTACATGTTATACACTAATTTAATTTGGATTGACGATAATAACATTCAGAAAAATAAAGAAAACATTATCATAAAATTCATTATCATTCATCGTCACTTTTTCTGTAAATGTGATAATATCAGAAAAATGATAGAAGTTTCCATTAAACGCGCTATCAATATGCACTTGAAGTTCCAAATTTTAAATAGCGATTATCAGTTCATAAAATATAATCGATTTCTTGAGCATCCTTTTTTACAGAACTTTTAGTAATGTTATAACATATCACAAAAAACGAGGCGCATAACGTTGCATTTTCATTACAATGTCTTTTCTTTTTTCTCAAAATTAATACAGTCAACTCAAGTTCATTTAGGGTGAAATACCCTGTATTTGTGTCTAAATTGGTTTTCGATCCCATGTTTTATGGTATATTTTCATGCTCTAGATGCCTTCTATCACCCCTTTTAACTTTCGGTAGGGTTTTGGAACACTCCGTATATTTCGTCTGCATTAAAAGAAACTACGTTAGAGTCTTTCATCGACAAGTCAAACCAATTTTATGCAACCGGTTCTCGGTTGTCTGGTTCAGGTTGATTTTTTCGTTTCAGATCGGACTTGAATTATTTTGGGCTTTATGTTAGTATAGTTCTGGTTTCGGTTTTGGGCTGCTTTTTTAGGTGCGTTCGTAATTATGTAAATACGTAGCACCTATAGTTGTCGCTCAGTCCGTCCGTCTGTCTGTCTGTCTGTCCGTCTGTCTGTCCGTCTGTCCGCATATAACAACGCAAAAACTACCCAACCGAATCGTTTGAAATTTAAAATACGTAATTATTACATAATTTTGTCGAGTCATTTCAAATTTTATGAAAATCGGATGGATAGATCAATTACAGGGACAACCAAAAGGATTCTGTTACATTACGGTCAATGGGGAAAAAAGTTTCAAATGTATTTTAATCGTTTGAAATTTAAAACGTATATTTATTACATAATTTTGTCGAGTCATTTCAAATTTTATGAAAATCGGATGGATAGATCAATTACAGGGACAATCAGAAGGATTCCGTTACATTACGGTCAATGGGGAAAAAAGTTTCAAATGCATTTTAATCGTTTGAAATTTAAAACGTATATTTATTACATAATTTTGTCGAGTCATTTCAAATATTATGAAAATCGAATGCATAGATCAATTACAGGGACAATCAAAAGTATTCCGTTACATTGCGATCAATGCGAAAAAAAGTTTCAAATGCATTTTAATGGTGTTACACTCATTTGAACATAATAGAAATGGCATGAATCTTTGAAGTATGTACTAAAATATACATTCTGTACAATCTGTGATGCAAAGAATATTTATTATTAAATTACAGGGCCACACAAATGTATTCCACTAAATAATGTTACACGGGAAAATATTGTTTGGGGCGTGTTTTAATTATTTTAAACTACTTCATATTTTTTGAATAAGATATACGTTAATGAAGTATAATAAAAATCACTCCCTGCATATTTACAGGAACACAAAGATTTCGACCACTGTACTGTATCCAAAGTACGTTCTACTATATCAGCAAGATCTGAATATTTTAAAACTTCGTTATCGTACGAACGCACCTCATTTGCTACGCTTCACGTGCAATTTCCAAATTGTTATTTCTGAGATTAGGGTTCCCGTTGGCCAGTTTTTTCAAAAGAATATCTGGAATGGTTTTACAAATACAAATTATTTCCCGTAACATTACATTATATTTATCTATTTACAAACATTAAAAAACAAATTTCACATATAAAATCTTGTAGAGGACTTTTTTATCTAAATGTCAAAAGGAAAAAAAAGGACATCCACATTATTTTTATATGTGAGAAATTTGTTTTAATGTCTGTAAATAGGTAAATAAAAACTAAAACTACTATATACTTATATTTAATAGTAAAAAAAAAAAAAAAAAAAAAAAAAAAAAAAACATTAATGAATATACACATATATAGATAAAATTTATGAAGTGACATATAAGTATGTCACTTAAATATATTTTTTTATAACGAATAAAATATTTAATTTTAAAGTTATTTTAATTTTTTTACCTTTTAAAGTTTATCTCCAAGTCAAAAAATTAGAGTAATAGAAGAAAAGAAAATCGGAAAAAAGTCTTTTTATATATAATTTATACAAAAAGTAATGCAGGATAAAAATTAGTACAGTGAGAATCTATGTAATTCGTAAAATCAATTAGCAGGAAAAAAATTTTAAAAATATGCATGCAAAAATTAAAATAATAATAATTTTAAAAATATTACACTTGCAATAAACCAAAATATACTGTTTACCAAATTTAAAATATGAGAATAATGCTTTGTAAATACACATACTTATTTGAATTAAAAGGGGAGGATAGTTATTCTTTAATATTTTGTAGCATCTTTTTTATATTTTATAACAGCACGAAGTGTTTTTGCCTTCAAGTGGTTCGCAATGTTTTTTTTTCTAGACATGACCATGACCATGTCGACTTTAGGCTGGAAAGAAGCTCAACTTTGTTTTTTGGTGCAATATGTTTTGATTTTTCTTTTTTTTTTATTTCCCACAAATTTTCTAGTGGATTTAAATCCGGCGATTTAACTGGCTAGAGAAGTACGTAAATTTGGCGCTGGCCCTCTGGACACTCACCTATGTGAAGGTGCTAAATCAATTTTTCTACAAAAAAATAAAATCGAAACAGCACATTTCTTCAGACAATTGTATTATGAAATACTCAAAGATTTCTTGATATATTTTCGTTAACGATGCATAGCCTTCCAGGACTACCGGTAGGACTACCATATTGCTGAAAATTTCACAGATAGTGTCATGCAATCCTTGTCATCGGCTTCCAGGGGCGTGCCTAGCAGGGGGGCGGTGTTGGGAGGTAACACCCTCCCACTTATTTGGAAGAGTTGGTAAAATTTAGAATAGTTGGAAAGTTAAGAACACATCCTGCGAAAAGTCACCTCTCCCGTCATCAGTATCATTTCAATTCTCTGTTGTCCGTCTTTAAAGGGAAAAAGAAAGAAGTTCTCACAGAAGATTGTGTATGATTCTGTCTGTGTCGGCTTGAGTATGAGGGGGGGGGGGGGGTGTCGCAATCTCTATTGTAAGTTTTCAAATGTAGCATCTTTAATTGCTCCCTTCTGCTATGGACTGATTCTTAGAATTTGGTGACCACTTGGCTCTGGATTTGGCGCTAGTTATTTGAGGTTGCTGCATTTAAAAGATGAAGTCACAGGCACAGAAGAAAGAAGAGGAATTTGCAAAAGTTTGTTTTTGTTCCATGATAGCGGATAATTCAGTAAAAATGTTGCCCCAAAAAGTAAGCACGTTGATAACTTTCTATCTAGTCATCGTAGAGAGGCAGCAGCTAACGCGGAACAAATTCGTCTAAGAAACAGAGAGATTATTAATATACTTCTAGACTGCACCAGATAGCTAAGTCGTCAAGCTCTTGCATTTCGGGAACGAGAAGGTGACAGCGGTAACTACATTCAGCTCATTAGATTAATGGCCAGGTGGATCCCAACTTTAAAAAACTGGATTGATGATAATCATCTTCGCCCATATCATGCCAACTATCTTAGTAATAAGTCGCAAAACGACTTCATTGGGATTTTTGGATCATGTGTCCGTGAAAAATAGTTGCAAGTATGAAATATTGTTAATTTTTTAGCGTTATGGCTGATAGCACACCCGATTTCTCTCATCTTGACCAGCTTTAATTGTAACCAATTGTAATTCGATACATGACCCCAAAGTTTCAGCCAGAAAAAAGGTTGTTAAAACTAAAAGATTATCTGGATAAAACAGGCGAAGGAATGGCTAAGCTTATTTCTGAAATTCTAGTTGGAATATCGCTTTTCCAAGCTCGTGTACATTCTTACGACACTACGTTATCTATGCCCGGTCGCATTTTAGGCTGTAAATCAAATCTTCCAGAAATAGCTGGTGGTGGTCCGAAAAACGACCACCTGGTTTTTTCAAGCACAAAGACTGATACTTTATGTATTTTTATTTTTGTTTATTTTATTACTGTAAGTAGTCATATTGCTTAAGCATAAAAAAATGTTCTCATGGGATTCTCGAGGGACCTCCCAAGTTTTATGACCATTTTAAAAGCAGGACTGTGCAATTAAATAAATGCATTTGGACAGCAAATACCTGTAAATTTATGGGGTGTACAATGACCAGCCCATAAAACTACAAGGAGGTCTGAAAGAAGAGAGATCAAAGTGGACCTTGGGAACTTTACGCCCCCAGAAAAGCAAGGCCTCATCTTTACCAGATTCCGATGCAATTGGTTGGGGTCAAGAGGAGGGGGAAAACAAGTTTTTTTAGGCCCCTGTCTTTTTCGAAGAGAGGAAAAAAAGGTTGCTCTCACAGATGCTTTCGGGATGCGGTGCTGACAGCGTGCAAGTAGTTTTCGATATGCGTCTACTACAGATATAGATGCCCAGTATCACACATGCCGGATGGACCGCTAAAAAGAGATGCCCATAGCCTTGGAATATGCAGCTTCCTGATATTCGTCGACGGCTTGGAAAGGGATGTTTAGACTAGTCCTGACCTCGCAGAGTATGCTGAAGTTGCTCCAGGTATGCAATTTAAATTTCTCCACTATGTAAATTTTTCCAATGGTTAGGGAGGTCATCGAGAGTGTGAGAACGAGTCCAAAGTTAAATGTATTTTTTTTTTTTTTAATATTGTACAGAATTAATTTTTCATTGATATGAATTAATATTCGGAAAAGTGTGAGAAAACACCTATTAACTAATGGGTATTATAATATTTTCTATCTTTTGTAAATAAATGTAAAATAATGTAAATAAATTTGTATTATGTTAATCCTAAATTCGTGTTAATTCCTTTAGGGATTACTCCCAATTAACATCGAGTAGACTCCTTTTCTGTAATTACTTTTTTTATTATTGTTTACTAATGTTGATTTACAGGATCGGACTTCTGAGTGTCCAAGTGTTTAACGCTTAGATTAGTCCTGACTTCATACGAGGGGGGGTAGCTTAAATCACAACGCAACCCAACAAATATTTATTGATTTACTCAATCATTTATTTTGTTATTTTTTTTATTTTTGAGTAAATTTCACCCCTTTCTAGAAGTTACGATCACGTGTTTTGTTTATACCTGTAGATTCAACACCCATGAATCTCGGTTGGTAATGACCCTTACCAAAAATAGCTTAATGTAAGTGTAGTTATGTTAGTGGCTGTAACCTCTCCAATCAGGAGGCCTATAACTCACCAGCATTAGTACCGGGAATTCTTTTGGTGCCAGACCTCTTAAGGGCTTAGGTTATTTTATTATTTGTTATATGGTTACAATAGGGTTTTTTTTTTCTAGTATTATTAGTTATAGTAAATATTTCCTTTTTCTTATATATATATACTTTTTTTTAGTTGAGATATTATGTATCTTCTACTCGATGTTTAAGATTTTAAATAACTCTAAATTAAACTTTCTAACATTGCAGCATATTTTATTTATATTTATACAGTAGATTTTTTTTTATTATTTTTATTATTATTTTTTTTTCTTCTCGCTGCAAGGACAAATTCCATATTCTCGATGCCAAGTATATCGCTGGCACATAGTTGTTAACACAGTCATGAGAAGTTATATTGAAATACGTATGTAAAAGAAAAAAAAGGATTTGTGTATACTATATATGTTTTGATAGTACTTAAATAGTATATATTTGTTTTATAACTACTGAGGTTTACAAAAAAATGAAATCTCTATTGGTATTTTATGGCTAGATATTCGAATAGAGAAAAAGTATTTGTGTATATTATGTATGTTTTGATAGTACTTAAATAGTATATATTTGTTTTATAACTACTGAGGTTTACGAAAAAGAAATCTCTATTGGTATTTTATGGCTAGATATCCGAATAGAGAAAAAGTATTTGTGTATATTATGTATGTTTTGATAGTACTTAAATAGTATATATTTGTTTTATAACTACTGAGGTTTACAAAAAAATGAAATCTCTATTGGTATTTTATGGGTACTGTGATGTAACACATATTCTATTACATATATTTCTATTATTTTTTCAATTATGAGTCCCCCCCCCCTCTTTTAAAATTTAATTTTAAAAGAAAAGCATTTTTAATAGTTATTGTTATTGTGTGTTCGTCTCCAAGTGCATATAAAATAATATTAATAAATAAAAAGAACAAATAATAAATTAGTTTTAAAATATCATTCCATTTCTAGATTTTTCTTTCGTGTTCTTCAGTTGATTAAATATCAAACGACTGTTTTATGTAACTGCTATTTTTTATTTCCCAATCATTTCATTTTGTCTTGTATAAAGAACTTAATTTGTTACCTGTTGTGAAATTCCGTTTAGGGTTGCCGGCTGCTGCACGTTCTCGCCACGAGCGATAAAGACTATATTCTTGACAACACTCATTTTTTAAATTTTCCCATTTGTTTATCATGTAACGGCCCTTTTTACCTGTACATTGTTTTGCTTAGATTGGGAATCTATTCTATGCCAAAAGACTTTTTTTGGCGTTTGTGAAATCTGAAATTTTTGTCAGTTTTACGTTTGTCACTGCTAAGTAAAGATGCACGATCTCTGTCGTCAGCGATGACTAATGTTTTCTATATTATGTTCGAAGACATTTCATATTATTGTGCTGTTTACTGACTAAGGTTTTTTGTATAATGTTCAATGGCATTTTATATTACCGTGCTGCATACTTAACGTTTATGGATATTCAATTTCTTGTGCTTTGAGAAATAAAAAAAGTAGTCAAGATGATTCTCTGAGAAGTGATTTTCATTAGTGAAAATGTCTTCTTTTTTTAACTTCAGAAACAAATGTAAAATCAGGACCTGGTGTTCATCACAACATTTGTACTACAATCTCGGCCTAGCAAAAAAAACGTGCCTTCTATTTCATACTTTGCATCGATCTCGGCCACATGTATGAAATGTGTCCTATTTTTCATACTTCGCTACCATAGAACTATAGCACGTAAAGGGTGGCCCTTTATTCCAAAAACTTCGCCACCTCTGAACTATTTTGCTATCATAGAACTATGGTGCCGCGTGAAGAAGGGTTTTTTGTTTCTGGAGAAGTTGTCCAAGTGTAAACAATGCGATGAGACGAAAATGTGATTTGTGCGTGGACCGTGTTTTGTTTCGGTTCCGGATGGTGCAGTGCAGAATGTTCGACGATGGCGAGGATAATGCGTGGAATCCTGTGTTTCAGTGGTGTCTCAATTCTGCAAAGTTGTTATCCTACAAAGTGGTTCTACAATGATGTGTTGGTGTGTTCTGCGAATAAAAAAATAATTAAGTCGTCTTCATTTTCGGTGTGGGAGCATCTAACTTAACTCTCCTTAATGTTGAACCCCCCCCCCCCTCTCAGAACAAATTTCGGAACGCTGGACAAAAAAGGAACTCTGCTGCAACTTATCATTTAAGTAATAGTCTCAGAAAGAACATTTTTTGTTTCTCGTTATCCCCCCCCCCCAAAAAAAAAAAGGAAATGTATTTATTTTTTTCTTATGATGTTGTTTTCAGCTTAGAAGAAAGGTAATGTACAGATTCTTTTTCTTTATTTTCTTTTTGTGTTTCATATCATATATTTGCTTTTATGTTATTATTATTTGTAATTGATTATGATATATTTCAACAAGCTTAAGTATTTATAAGTATATATATATTTTTTGAAAATGACTTCATCAAAGAATAATTTTAATATTTCTGTATCTTGCTATGAAGGTGATCCAACCACTTTGGATTTTTTCTTTGATGTAGTTAGTAATTATGCTAAAATACAAAAATGGACAGATGATCAGGAGGTCTTGTTTCTCAAAACAAAATTAGCAGGACCTGCCCTAAAATTTTTTCTTGAAAATGACAAAATTAGAAATTCAAATAGTGTAAAACTAATTAAACAGGAGCTTTCACGATTTTTCTCAAAAGAATCTCAAACAGTTATAGATATCGAATTTGATAACATAAAACTCTTACCTAATGAAAGTATCAGTAATTTTTCCCATAGATTGAACACTTTGGCCAATAAGGCTTTTAAAACGAAAGATCCTGAATTTCTTAACGAAATAAAATATAAGAAACTTTTGCAGTGTTTATCAACTGATATTCGAATCAAAATTAAGGAGGAAAAAATTGATGACTATGACAAAGCAGTAGAAAGAGCAGAGTTTTTGCAAAATATTTTGTCAAATGAAAAATTAATTAATATTCATAATGAATATTCTAATCATATTGATTTTTCTAAACAGATATCTGAATTATCAGAGAAAATAAATGCTTTGTCATTTGTAAACAATACACAGAAAGATGACACTAAACAAACCCAAACACGTCCTAGTTTTAAGAAGGACACTCGTGAGTTGTACAAATCAAAAAACTCTAGAAATTTTGATTTTAAGTTTCAAAATAAAAATAACAGAAAGGTAAATATTTGTCAAATTTGTTCTAAGCGAGGTCATTTGGCCCTCCAATGTTTTAAGTATAAGAATTTGTGTAAGAGAAAGAAATCTTATGATCAGAATTATTATGGACAATATAGAAATACTAATTTTGATAATTCTGGTTATAACCAATTTCAGCCTTTAAACGACCAGTGAGACGCAGTACAGCTGATGAGCTGTTGTCTCAAAACTGTCTTGGGTCATCAGCAAATAAATGTAAACTGTCTGATGAAAGACAAGTTAAATCCACTTATTCACAAACTTCTAAGGAAATTCAGATTTGCAACAATCAGTCAACACAGACTGATGAAAATGCAGTCATTTATAATGTATATGATAAGTGTTCGTTTTTACCTATTATTTCCAGTAAGTTTGGCAAATTTGAGGCATTTTTATTACTGGATACAGGAAGTTCAATTTCAATTTTATCACTTAATTTCTTTAATGAAATAAAAAAGGATGTTTGTTACAAACATTTAGCTTCTTCAGTAACTATTTCAACTGTTAATTCTGCTGTTAAATTCTCTTCTTGCATTTCTGTGTCTATCAAAATTGGTAAAATATTCTTTCGGCATACCTTTTATATTGTTGAAATTGCAAATTCTTCAGAATTTGTTGGAATTTTAGGCTATGATTTTATTGTGAAAAATAATATTGTTATTAATCCCAGTGATAATACTGCCTCAATAAATGGTGTTGAAGTACCATTAAAAAATAAATGTAGAAAAAGTCAAATAAATGCAATGTGTATTGATGAAAGTTCTGAAAGTGAGGTAAATAATAATGACAGTAGTTCAAGTGATATTGTGCATAAAGTTAACAGTAATGAATCGCATGATCAGATTTGTGCATATCTTGCACACAAAGTGAACTTAAATCCGTATGAACACAAATTTGTAAAAATTAAAACTGACATCTCACCAGATCAAGATGAGATGCTATTTTGTAGTAATATTTCCTCTAATAATGTGTTATGTCATGATGCACTTATAAAATTAGATTCTAAAGTTCAAAATATTTCATATCCCAAAATCATGCATGTTTACATTGAAAATTTATCTGATCATGTTGTTCATTTGAATAAAAATATGGAAATAGGTTATCTGTGTATACCAGATGAAATTGTTGATCAAAATGAACTGGAAAGTAATTTAAATTTTTCAATAAATGAAAATTATTGTAATTTTATTACTGCATCTGATCAAGTACTTGCTCAAAGAAAAAAAGATCTTTCTATAAATGATTTTAAATTGGATCATTTAGAAGCAAATGAAAAGAAGGAAATCTCTGATCTTCTCTTAAAATATTATTCTGCTTTTTCAAAATCTCTTAAGACACTTGGTCATACTGATCGCATTGTACCTAATATCAAATTTATTAATGACTTCCCAATAAAAACTTTACCGTTTAGCATTCCCCAAGCACTTCAGACAGATGCTAAAGAGCAAATAGATAATCTTGTTGAAGCAGGAATAATAGAGAGGCATTGCTCTGAATGGTCTTGCCCTATCTTAATTGTCAAGAAAAAGTCTGACGGTTCAGGTAAACAGAAATATCGTTTAGCGTTAGATTTGAGAATGCTTAATTCAGTTATTCAGGGATCTTCTTATCCTCTTCCCAAAATTCAAAATATTATTGCTAATTTATCCTCTTATAAATATTTCACTAGCTTAGATTTAAAACAAGCTTACCATCAAATTGACTTGCCACCAGAATTGCAAGATAAATTGACATTTACATCTGAGTATGGCTCTTATAAGTATAAACGTTTAGTTTTTGGCTTAAAAAATTCTGCCTCAGTGTTTCAAGCACTAATGGACATGATTTTAGATGAAATAAATTTGGAAGGTATATTTACATATCAAGATGATTTTATATTTGGTTCAAACACATTTCAAGAGACATTACAAAAACTTGAGAAAATTTTACAGGTTTTATCAAAGTATAATTTGACTCTTGCCCCCAACAAATGTACGTTTCATCAGACTTCCACAAACTATCTAGGTTTTCACATTGAAAATCATGCAATAAGTCCCATTCAAAGTAATATTTTGCGAATAACATCTTTTCCGGTACCAACAACTAAACGCCAACTAAAAGGTTTTATTGGTTTAGCGACCTTTTATAGAAGTTTAATACCCAAATTTTCTGAAATCATACATCCATTAATTCAGCTTACCAGGCCTAAAGAAAAATTTCGCTGGACTTCTGAACATGACAAAATTTTTAATAATATTCAAAAAATGTTTTTTTCTGAACCAATTGTTCATTTACCAGATTGGGACAAACCATTTTTCTTAAATACAGATGCGTCAAAAATTGCTATTTCAGCTGTCTTACTTCAAGAATTTGATAATAACTTACTACCAGTTGCTTATTTTTCTAAAGCATTATCCCCTTCTGAGAAAAAATACCCTGCGATTAAGCTAGAATTAATGGCTATTTACAAAGCAGTGGTTGCTTTTAAATATTATCTTTACAACAGAAATTTTACTATTTTATCTGACAGTGCTCCATTAAAACACTATAAGAAAGTTAGCAACCCTGCAGATATCATAACTAGATGGCTCACTGAGTTATCTGAATATTCATTCAATTTTCAACACATTCCTGGTTCTTCAAATGTACTTGCTGACTATCTTTCTAGAAATAATTTCAAAAATAATCAACAAACACTAGACACAAATCCTGAATTAGTATATGATACCACTCACATTCTTCCTATCATTGAGAATGATGAGCATGAAAAGACTATCTCTGTGTCACATTCAATTAATTATTTGACTGTTGGT
This sequence comes from Maratus speculifer, assembly GCA_964019185.1. NCBI lineage: Eukaryota > Metazoa > Arthropoda > Arachnida > Araneae > Salticidae > Maratus > Maratus speculifer. The sequence goes on from OZ025291.1 coordinate 136,971,841, forward strand.
AATTCCGAAAAACATAAAGATCCTTTGCTTGAAATATCAAACCAAACATTTGTTAATGAACAGTTAAAAGATACAGAATTATCTGTTATATATAATGAAATATTAAACAATGGTAGTTCAGATAAATATGACATGTACTTTATTCATCCTGATACTAAAGTGTTGATGTTTAAAAAAAACATTCCACATGACTCAACATTTTCTTATCATATTGTGGTACCACACTCATTAAAAGCTAAGGTTTTAGCAATTTCACATCTTTCACATTTCGGTCTAAAGAAAACCTATGAATTTGTAAGTAAAAGATATTTTTGGAAAGGTATTTACACAGACACATTAAATTATGTTGCGTCATGTATTAAATGTTTGCAACATAAACATCACAAAACACAGCCTGCACCTTTGCAAGCAACGTACACTCCAAAACAAGCTGGTCATACTGTAGCAATTGACATTGTAGGTCCTTTTAGTAATGGTTATTCAGTATTAACAGTAACAGATCACTTTTCTAGACATATGGAATTATATCCTTTAAAGGAGACTTCTGCTAATAAAGTTGTTGAATCACTGTTTAAATATTTCACATGCTTTGGGAGACCTTGCGTAATTTTGTCTGATCTAGGTTCCCAATTTATTTCTAGTGTTTACAACATTTTTAATGAAACATTAGGTATAAAAATATCTCATTCTTCAGTCTCACACCCCCAATCGAACTCGATTGCTGAAAGAATCAATTCTTCAATTAAAACCTCAGTTAATACTTTATTACTTGAAGGACATTCTTTTGAACATGCATTGTTGATTCACAAATGCTTATACAATGGCTCCACACACTCATCTACAAAATTCTCACCAAATCTTTTACATTTTGGGCGTGAGTTATCATTAATATTTGATACATATGACACTCATGCAAATCAACCATTTCTTGATAATGTTGACACTTATAAATTATTAAAAGAACTGGATGCAATGTACCAAAAAGCTTATGAAAACATTGTGTCTGCTCAACATCAAAGAAACTTAAAATTTTCACAATTTGCAAAGCTACGTCCACTAACTGTCCATGATATTGTTTACCTAAAATCTCGAGATAAATATAAACCAAAATATACTGGTCCTTATGAAATTATTATGAAACATTCACCTGTTTCATTTACTATAAGGAAATATCAGTATTCACATGCTCCTTCTTTTAGAGTGCATATAGATAGACTTTTACTTGCTCCACCTAGAAATGCATACCTTAATTCTAACTTTAATAAAAATACAAGCTCTAATATTAATAACAACAATAATAATTATCAGCAGTACAATAGCAATAGCTCTCTTCAAAACATTATTTCAAGATATAATCTTAGACCAAGAAAATAAATGTAATGCCACATGTTTTGTGTTAACTGGCCAGGACACAGAACTATGTTTAGTTGTGTACTATGTAATGAATCTTTTACTCGTCTACTGCTGGTTCAGTTCATTGTGTATAAGATTCTCTATGCAGTGTACAATTTGGTTTTATATTTTATTTTCATACTACTATTTTGATATTTGTGTACTTTAATATTTTGACAAATTTATTTCATAAGGTGCTTAAGTAAATTTGCTCTACACTCTATTGGAATGGCATTTTACATTTCCAAAATTTTTTTTAATACTGATCAGTGTTGATTTTTTTTATTTACATATTATGCATATTTCGATTTTTACATTTTAATGAAGGTATTATGTTTTTGTAAATTTCATTCAACTATAAACATTGTATCAAGTCAGTATTTAGAATTTTTTATATAAAAAAAAATTCTTTTTCAGCATTTATTTAAATGTGTGTTTAAGCAGTGTATGTAAACTGTTATGATAATTTAATTTAACGAGTTGCAAGCATTTTCAAGCAACAGCAACATAAAAGACAATTTCCATAAATAAAAAATATGTCATCTAAAGATTTGCTTTTACAGCAGAACTGTTTTTTTTTGTAAGCGCTTACACTTGAATGATGACGAAGACATGCTTACACTTGAATGATGACGAAGACATGCTTACACTTGAATGATGACGAAGACATGCTTACACTTGAATGATGACGAAGACATGCTTACACTTGAATAATGAAACGAAGAATATAAAAAATAAGTTGTGTATACACATCAAATTGCTGGATATTAAAAGCAATGACTAGCATATATGCATGTATATAAAGGCCTAGGCATAAGTTGAAGTTTATTTTTTTTTGGTAACATTTTGTATATCGTATTGTGTTTTATATATATCATATATAATTTGTAATTTTTATAAACATATAATTATTCTTATTTTATAAGTGTATATTTTTCTTGTGCTTTGTACATAGATTCCCAACACTTTACATTTTTTTTTATAAGAAAAATATTTTTTTTTCCTTCGCCAAAAAAAAATATTTTTTGGTGGTTCTTCGAGTGATAATATGTGATGTAACACATATTCTATTACATATATTTCTATTATTTTTTCAATTATGAGTCCCCCCCCCTCTTTTAAAATTTAATTTTAAAAGAAAAGCATTTTTAATAGTTATTGTTATTGTGTGTTCGTCTCCAAGTGCATATAAAATAATATTAATAAATAAAAAGAACAAATAATAAATTAGTTTTAAAATATCATTCCATTTCTAGATTTTTCTTTCGTGTTCTTCAGTTGATTAAATATCAAACGACTGTTTTATGTAACTGCTATTTTTTATTTCCCAATCATTTCATTTTGTCTTGTATAAAGAACTTAATTTGTTACCTGTTGTGAAATTCCGTTTAGGGTTGCCGGCTGCTGCACGTTCTCGCCACGAGCGATAAAGACTATATTCTTGACAACACTCATTTTTTAAATTTTCCCATTTGTTTATCATGTAACGGCCCTTTTTACCTGTACATTGTTTTGCTTAGATTGGGAATCTATTCTATGCCAAAAGACTTTTTTTGGCGTTTGTGAAATCTGAAATTTTTGTCAGTTTTACGTTTGTCACTGCTAAGTAAAGATGCACGATCTCTGTCGTCAGCGATGACTAATGTTTTCTATATTATGTTCGAAGACATTTCATATTATTGTGCTGTTTACTGACTAAGGTTTTTTGTATAATGTTCAATGGCATTTTATATTACCGTGCTGCATACTTAACGTTTATGGATATTCAATTTCTTGTGCTTTGAGAAATAAAAAAAGTAGTCAAGATGATTCTCTGAGAAGTGATTTTCATTAGTGAAAATGTCTTCTTTTTTTAACTTCAGAAACAAATGTAAAATCAGGACCTGGTGTTCATCACAACATTTGTACTACAATCTCGGCCTAGCAAAAAAAACGTGCCTTCTATTTCATACTTTGCATCGATCTCGGCCACATGTATGAAATGTGTCCTATTTTTCATACTTCGCTACCATAGAACTATAGCACGTAAAGGGTGGCCCTTTATTCTAAAACTTCGCCACCTCAGAACTATTTTGCCATCACAGAACTTTGAAATGTGCCTTTTTATTTCCTATCTTGCCATCATAGGTACATATTCGAATAGAGGCAGACGTACCTCAAAACAATTTAACACATTTTTAGGTGAAGCGAGAACACGTCTTCAAAAATCTCAAATTAAAAATATTCCCAAGAAAAACTCCATTATGGAGAACTTAATTAATTATATTCCGGCGTTTGACGCTAAAAAAGAGACTAACATTAACTTTTATATTGCTCAGTTTGAAGAAGCAGCTACTCATGCTAATATTGCTAAAGAAGTAAGATTAGTCATATTAAAGTCAAAGCTAACAGGCGTAGCCCGCGAAAAATTGCAGGCTGATGCTGAGTTACACTCCGAAACTGATTATGAAAAATTTAAAGAAAAATTGAGGAATATTTTTGGCTCAAAACTTTCTTTCGGAGAAGCTCATGACAATTTTTCAAAGCTAAAACAAAGTCCAACAGAGACTATTAACGACTTTATTACTCGTTTTAACACCGAAGCGGCAAAGGTTTTTGAAATTTCTGGTCTAGCAAACAAAAATGATGCTAAAAAACTTTTCGAACTTATGAAATTGCATAAATTTACCGATGCTGTTAAATCCGACATCGCTTTTGAAATCCGAAAAAAAGATATCCAAACTTTCAACGAAGCAACTGAAACAGCTCGAGTTATAGAGGCGGCAATAAACTCTACAAATTTTGCAGAAGTAAATAATATAAATAGAAATGATACTACTGAATTTTGTCAAAATTTAATTCAACAAAATAAATTGCAAGCTGAAAATATGGCAAAACTACAACTGGAATTAGAAAATTTAAAATTAGCACAACAAAATAAAGAGAAAAAAAAACAGTTCTGATAAAGAAAAATATTGTGAGATCTGTAAACGTACAAACCACACAGTACAGGATTGTCGTTATAAAAATTCTAATCAAACATTTCGCCGAAATAATTTTCGACCGAATTTTCCTAATTTCAAACAATTAGAGTTTCCGGGCGCATCAGCGGGAAATTTTGCAGGAAACTTTCAAGGGTATGGATATATGCCAAATTGGAATTCCCCTACCCCTCTACACGTCACACCACCTCCCGTTCAACAATTGTCTTACCCCAACGCTCCCTTTCCTACACCACCACTTCCGACACAACAACACTTCGCTCCAAACTTTTATCCTTATAGTGGCTTTCAAAACTGCGTTATGCAGAATGCGGGTGCGAATAACCCGAATTTCGGGGGAAATTTCCAAAACCAATCGTCGGACGATTATAATCAGCAAAATTGGAAATATCACCAAAATAAAAGAAGAGCAGGGAATAAATATGAAAACAATACCTCTGATAAAAATGAAAATTATCAAAAAAGGGGTTCACGATCGGGAAACGGAAAAGGGGGACTGTAATTAGTGATGAAATGCCTCCGAACAGTACCCCAGATACACGAGTTATCGCTAGTGTAAGGAGTGCATGGATAAATAATCTTCCGATTATTAATTTCCAAATTGAAGGAATTAATGTTGACGGGTTAATCGATAGTGGAGGAGCAGTTTGTTTGATCTCAAATGATTTATTTAATACCTTAAAAGAGAAAAAGGTCAAAATGAAATTTTTAGGTAATAGAATTCGAATAAATACTTTCGATGGAGGAAACATTCCATTTAAAAAATGTGTTAAGATAACTTTTAAGCTCAATAATATATTTACAACCGGCACTTTCTACGTAACTAATGAGAATTTTAAAGGAAATTACAAAGTGTTATTAGGCTATGATTATTTAAAAAATAACCATATGATTCTTGATCTACAACAAAGTTGTTTAATTGTAAAAAATACAAAAATTCCATTACATAACGGAGATCATAGAATAAATACTTGCCCAGTTAACGTATCGACCATAGCGGAGCAATCGGAAAGGGAAAATAATGATATAAGGGTAAAAAAAATAAATAATAATAATAGGAAGAAAGTTACAGCTAAGTTAGCGAATAGAATATTTATAGCACCAGGGCGTGAAAAAATTGTTTCACTAATACTTTCTGAGAATTTAAATCCGGAAACGACAATTCTATTCGAACCAGTAGATCTCAAAAGGGGACTTCTCTGCGGAAACTCCATACATCAAGTAACGAATACCAATACCATTAATATAATTCTGAAAAATAATGATACAAAAAAAATTGTTTTACAGAAGAACACAAAAATGGGAAATATTGATTCAGAGGTTATTTTCAAAACAGAGAAAGATTTAAATGATATAGAAAATGGTACTCTATACGAAATAAATAATTTGAGTTTAGAAGAGGTACGAAAACTACGGGAAACAGAACTCAGTATAGAAGATTTCGATCTTAGACACTTATCAGGGGAGGTCAAGCAGAAAATGGAGAGCTTATTAATGCGACACGCTCACGCATTTTCGAAGTCATATAAAAGTTTAGGGCAGACATGTCTGGTGACCCCACGCATAAAACTTCATCATGATTATCCATTGCGATGTAAACCTTATAAAACCCCTCATACAATACGAGAATACGCTAGGGAAGAGATTAAAAAATTACTTGAGGCGAATATTATTGAGAAAAGTAATTCGAATTATGCTTTCCCCGTATTATTTGTGAGGAAAAAATCCACGGACAAACAAAAACAACCCAAATATAGGATGGCAGTCGATTACCGTATGTTAAATGAAATTCTAGAAGGGTACCCATACCCGGTTCCCGATATTAAAGAGCTATTGCAAAGGATTAGTGGCAAGCAGTTTTATACGGTCCTCGACCTTCATAGTGCATTTTTCCAGATTAATTTACGCCCAGAAGATAAGGAAAAACTTGCATTTGTAACCGAGGACGGAAAGTATACCAGTACAAGATTAAATTTTGGATTAAAGGTGAGCCCCACCGTTTTTTCCGAATTAATGGATAAAGTTCTAGGACACTTTAATAAAAACGAAGTAGGGTGGTATATTGACGATTTGATCGTCTCTGCGAATTCCATTGAAAGAATGATACAATTACTAACAGAGATTTTACAAACGTTGATAGATCACAATCTAACCGTTGAACCTAGTAAGATGCAAATTTGTCAAGAACAAATTGAATTTTTGGGATACAAAATTAATAAACAGGGATATTCACCATCATCAAAAAATATAGAGAAAATTCAAAAACTTGCAAGACCTAAAAATAAGAAAGGGGTCAAGTCACTTTTGGGACTGTCTAACTACTTCAGATCTCTTATTAGGAACTATTCAGAGATAGTAAATCCTTTGGTAGAATTGACAAAAGAGAAGAGTAAATTTCAGTGGAACGAGAACACTGAAAGAGCATTCTTAGCTATACAAGAGGCTATCGTACAAAATCCCACACTTAATCCCCCTGATTTTAATAAAGATTTTTTTGTAATAACAGATGCATCGAAAGTAGCCATCTCGGGAGTACTTGCTCAAAAAGAGGGCGATGAATTTAAACCTGTTGAATTTTATGGCCGAAAACTTAAAGATTCTGAAAAGAAGTATCCTAGCATTAAGTATGAGCTACTGGCTATTCATGATACAGTAAAACACTTCGAGCATATATTACTTGGAAGAAAATTTATAATATTAACCGATTCGAAAGCACTTACGTATCATTTAAATCTAGAGAAACAAAGTGATATTACGGCAAGATGGTTAATGAAATTAGCAGACTTTGATTACACTATAGAACATATAGAAAGGAAAAATAACCCTAGTGACTTCATATCTAGACATATTAATTCTATTACTTCCCAAAATGAATTACAAAATAATTTATTCAAGGTAAATTTAAATCTCTCAGAAGAGAATGTTAAAAATGCACAACGTAGTGATTCAAAACTTAGTGTAATAATAAAAAAGATAGAAGACAACAAACAAAACAAAAACACTAGAAAATTCGAGCTAAACCACAACAATACATTAATTTTAAAACAGAAGTACAAAGATAAAGAATTATTGATTGCACCCAATAATTTAATATTCGAAATTATACAAGAGGCTCATAAACCACACTTTGGATTTCCAAAAACGTACGAGACGGTGAAGTCCCGTTTTTTTTGGTACGGTATGTACAAAGATATAAAGAGTTATTGCGCAAGCTGTATTGCATGCAATAAAGCTAAGCAGCACCAAACTATTAAGGTACCCGTGCAAAAGGTAGTGAAAGACAAATCGGTGGGAGAGGCCTTGCATATTGATATAGTAGGCAAGCTTAACGTGACATTCAGGAAAAATGCTTTTATTTTAACTATTATTGATTCGACATCCAGATATCTTGAGGCCATACCTTTACGTGGGGTAGATTCCCAATTAATCCTCAACGCGCTAAATAACTATTTCAGTTCTTACGGAATATGTAAGACAATAGTCTTAGATAATGGGCCTTATTTTCGAAGTGATGTTTTCAAGGAATATTTAAAGGCTTTAAATATTGAACTACACTTCTCAACCATATATAAACCTACCGCGAATGGGATTTTAGAATCTCAACATAAGGGGTTAAAGTCTTCATTAAGGGCAATGTGTAGGACCACAACGGAATGGGATATTCGTTTACCATTTTTTAAATTAGCTCATAACACTTCTATTAACAGAGCTACAAAATATACTCCTGCAAAGCTTTTCTTTGCACGAGAAATACCGAATCATTTCACGGTTTTGGGTACGTCGGATGAAAAATGCACTCACGAATTCGTTAAACAACGCATCAAACATATAAAAGAGGTACATAAATTAGCTTTAGCGAACCAGGAACTCATTATGAGTGAATACGTAAATGATTTTCAAAAAGTAAAAACATTAAATCTTGGCGATCAGGTATACCTAAAAAAAGATATAAGGCCTCGTACTCTCGAAGATAGATTTGAGGGCCCATACGAAATTATAAAAGCCTGCCGCAACAACACGTACCGAATCAAACATATGATAGACCATAATGCGCGAACAATGACACGACATATCACACAGCTTTTTCACCCAAAGGCTAAAATTGACTCATCTACAACGGAAGAAAACGATACTGAAAACGAATAGACATTTCGTACAGGTGAGCATTAGAAGGAATTGATCATTTTAATATGTATATAAGTCCCAACGTTATTCAAAAATGCTATGTAAAAAAAAAAAAAAAAAAAAAAAAAAAAAATTTGCTTAGTTTTTTATGAATGGACTACTTTTAACGATGGCAGGATCTAGGGTAGATACTAGTAATTACATAACTAGTGCGTAGTACGATTCTCTCTTTTTGCGGTCGGACCAGCGACCCCTGCTCTCGCTCCCTCCGACAAGAAGAGTCAACTTGTTTTTTTATGCAAATGAACTAACCAATTCGACTACGTCATAGCGCTCCGATTCGTTGACCCTGAATTCGCTCCTAGAGTAGAAGGGAGAGTAGCGAAACCCGTTTGTTTTGGTTTTTTTTTACAAAGGGATAGGGGATGGAGCACTATTTTATGCAAAGATGTCGTCAGGTAGGAAGTGCTCTCCGTTGGTTTTATAAATCTCAAAATGTACTGCACACATTTATGGTGTGATATTTTGATATTAAAATACTGATGTTGATATCGGATTTCTGAGCAAATAATGTGATAATTATGTATAAATTTACCATAAGTATATAGCGTGAATTGTTTTAGTAAAGAATATTGATAAACGATAGATATATATTTGAAAAGAAAGCTGTTTTTACTTTCGTGTTTTTTCGGGGGAGGGGCATGGATTATTTGGATAATTTTTGTCTCTCCTATCTTAATAGAATTACTTACTAATAATATGATATATTGTGCTTTAACAGGAATTTCAATAAATACCTAAGAGTAAAAAAAAAAAAAAAAATTTCCCTTACTAAATCTTACAATATTATAGACAGTAAATATTTGTTTATTCTTAAAGGTTAGTAATTTAATTTTTTTTTTCCTGTGTCTTTTTTGAAAGACAGGTACAATTGATTTACATAGATAAGTAAAATAAATTATAGAATAATTGTGATGGGTTAGTCGAGGAGGTTTTTTTTTTTTTTTCCTTCTTCCTTCTTTCTTTCAAGTTTCATGGTTGCTGGTCAATCAAGGGAACACTGTACTATTTTACTACACCTGAGGCCAAAGGTGACTCCTCGATATCTCATCCAGTATTGCCAATTTTTATTAACACTTTTTTTCTCTTTTTCCATCTATTTTTAAGTAAAAAATAAATAAATAAATAAATAAAAATAAATAAATAAAAAAAAAAATAAATAAATAAATAAATAAAATAAAATGAAATAAAATAAAATAAAATAAAAAGTAAAACATAATTTGGTTACAATTATAGCACGTAAAAGATATCAAAACAGTAAAATACAATCGTTCCAATATAAAAACAATAAAGTCGCTTTCATAAGTCTTTTGTTGGACTCAAGGTATACGGGTTGTATATTCGAAAATAAATTGACTGTAATTTTGTAAGGGACAGGAGAGTAACTGACGCAATTGTGCAGGTTGATTTTAAATATGCGAAAATTTAAAGGTCAGTCGAATGGCCGAAATAGCCGAATGGAACTGGGTACCATGCTACCTGGTCGAGACAGTGGCTGCTGCGCTCCTAGAAAAACGAGGAGAGGCGAACGCATCTTCGGATGCTCCTTAGTTACCTTGACAACGAGGAGGGGAGAAGGGTGATTCAACCCCTCATTCGGTAAAAGAGATCTTCATGTCGGGAATTGCTCTTCGTTCTCCTTAGGGGAGAGGAATTCTCTCTGGTTTAGGTGATAGAAGAGACATCGTCCTGTTATATCTTAGGGTACGGTAGCCATAGTTGTAATTGATATATATAGAGGCGGATTAATGCAGCCTCTACCTCATATTATATAATAATATTGTAATGTGGTGATTATTTTATAACATTTATTTATATCCAAGAGTTGTATAAACGAACTAGTATATATATATATATGCGTATATATATATATACATAAAAATGTTTGAAATATTAATGATATTGTATTTGTGTTGTATAATAATCTGTTCATCTAGATTATCATTTTATGCTATATTTTATTCATTTGATAATTTGTGTCGTAGGGCTACCAATTAAGACATGACTGTAGTAATTCCAGTGTAAAAGTATGTGCCAGTCTTATACTATTTTCAATTTATAGGATTTTAGGCTGTAATTTTTTTTCCTTCCCAAATTTGATTGGCTTTGTATCAAATTTGGCTTTTTTTTTTTTTCAAAAAAGTGTTTTTCAAATTTCTCATACATAGTGGGGAATGAGGTGCAGGAAAGGACCTCATGTTGCGGGAGATTAACAGAAAATACATCCTTGTTCCAAAATGATGGAAGGACAATAATATGGAAGTAATATTGAACATTCGTGCATATGCTCCAGTAAAATAATGTATAGGACATTCTATAGAAATTGACATTAAGGAGGTTCTTCAAGTTTTACACCTAGTCCTGATAGTTGAAACTCTATGTGTTATATATATATATTCTTTTCTTCTTCCAATAGCGAAAGCGAGGCTTTCAGCTATCTCTGTTGGAGGGGAGGATGGTGGTCCGAAAAACGACCACCTGGTTTTTTCAAGCACAAAGACTGATACTTTATGTATTTTTATTTTTGTTTATTTTATTACTGTAAGTAGTCATATTGCTTAAGCATAAAAAAATGTTCTCATGGGATTCTCGAGGGACCTCCCAAGTTTTATGACCATTTTAAAAGCAGGACTATGCAATTAAATAAATGCATTTGGACAGCAAATACCTGTAAATTTATGGGGTGTACAATGACCAGCCCATAAAACTACAAGGAGGTCTGAAAGAAGAGAGTTCAAAGTGGACCTTGGGAACTTTACGCCCCCAGAAAAGCAAGGCCTCATCTTTACCAGATTCCGATGCAATTGGTTGGGGTCAAGAGGAGGGGGAAAACAAGTTTTTTTAGGCCCCTGTCTTTTTCGAAGAGAGGAAAAAAAGGTTGCTCTCACAGATGCTTTCGGGATGCGGTGCTGACAGCGTGCAAGTAGTTTTCGATATGCGTCTACTACAGATATAGATGCCCAGTATCACACATGCCGGATGGACCGCTAAAAAGAGATGCCCATAGCCTTGGAATATGCAGCTTCCTGATATTCGTCGACGGCTTGGAAAGGGATGTTTAGACTAGTCCTGACCTCGCAGAGTATGCTGAAGTTGCTCCAGGTATGCAATTTAAATTTCTCCACTATGTAAATTTTTCCAATGGTTAGGGAGGTCATCGAGAGTGTGAGAACGAGTCCAAAGTTAAATGTATTTGTTTTTTTTTAATATTGTACAGAATTAATTTTTCATTGATATGAATTAATATTCGGAAAAGTGTGAGAAAACACCTATTAACTAATGGGTATTATAATATTTTCTATCTTTTGTAAATAAATGTAAAATAATGTAAATAAATTTGTATTATGTTAATCCTAAATTCGTGTTAATTCCTTTAGGGATTACTCCCAATTAACATCGAGTAGACTCCTTTTCTTTAATTACTTTTTTTATTATTGTTTACTAATGTTGATTTACAGGATCGGACTTCTGAGTGTCCAAGTGTTTAACGCTTAGATTAGTCCTGACTTCATACGAGGGGGGGTAGCTTAAATCACAACGCAACCCAACAAATATTTATTGATTTACTCAATCATTTATTTTGTTATTTTTTTTATTTTTGAGTAAATTTCACCCCTTTCTAGAAGTTACGATCACGTGTTTTGTTTATACCTGTAGATTCAACACCCATGAATCTCGGTTGGTAATGACCCTTACCAAAAATAGCTTAATGTAAGTGTAGTTATGTTAGTGGCTGTAACCTATCCAATCAGGAGGCCTATAACTCACCAGCAGCTGGTAGATCTATTTTATGCATACTCTGCCTTGCGCATAAAGTGAATTTATGTGTTGAACATGCGTGCGAAGAAAGCAATATAATAAAATTGTTCTACGACAGTATTCAGGATCTCTATAAATTCTTTTCACTGAGTACAAAGTGATTCGGCATACTGAGAGAGAAAATAGAAGTTCTTCAGAAGAGTCTTACCTTAAAATCTATGTCGAAGACAAGAAATCATACTGAACTATGCGAGCGGATTCAGTCAGAGCTATTTTATCGTTCTATGATGCCCTCATCCATACTCTGCAAATTATATCTGAAGATATGAAGGTTGACAAGGATGTTCAAGCTAAGGCGGCAGGGCTAAGACGCAAAAAGATGTACGATTTCATTGTTTCTTTACTTGCAATGAAAACAATTATGTTTAAGACCAAGTTAGCAACAGAGCAATTGCAACGTGAAGACCTGAACATTTTAGAAGGAACCGACATAATGCAGAAAACTTACGAAAGCATTCAGAAACTCCGGAATGATGACGCAGCGGCAATAATTAACATCTCTAAGGAAACTGACAACATCTGCGAGACACATGGAATAAATCGAGTTTATGAGTTGAATTTGCGGCACAGGCAAAGCCCAATCAAGCTGAAGTTGGGCTCAGGGCCTGTTAGAAAGTTGCTCCCCCCCCTACCTACTTATTTTGGTGAAACTTTCAGGAAAAAAGAAGGTTTATTTGATGAGTTGACAAAGTTTTTTGGGTGAAAAGTGCCTCGGTTAAATACTTCTAAAAATTTTATTGAGTCATTTAGAATATTTAAATTTTACGTTTCATATTTTATAAAACAATATTATTTGAAAAGTATTTGAATAAGGGGAAAAAAACAGCCATATAATTTGTGGGCCGCTGAAATTGGTGAGCCCAGGACCGAGACCCGTGCATTAATCAGGCCCTTGAGGTGACGGAGGCTTCCATCGAAGATCAATCGCAATTCTGAAACTGCAGTTCTATTTACACAAGAGAATTATTTTTAAGCAGAAACTTTGAAGCTGGTAGATTGGCTTACAATTGCATTTGGAAACATTTATAAGTTGGTATTTGAGAAAGTTAACCCATTGGACAGTCAACTTTCATCTAGGACCAATTATAGCTTTACCGAGGACATTTCTAAACTATGTCAATTATTCCCAGATGATCTCAAAGATGCAGATAACTTGGAATGTGATATTTATCTCATATCCTCAGAAATAGCTAGTTCTGAATTGGATACAATTGGCGCAGCAGCGCAAAAACTTGCGGGGAAGGCTCATTTGTATCCTAACCTTTCTTTGGCCTACAAGTTGACCTTAATTATTCCAGTAACTGTGGCAAGTAATGAAAGTAATTAGTTTCAGCAGGTTCAAGTTGGTTAAAAATTACTTGTGTATCACCATGTCGGTAAAGCGATTGGACGAACAAATGCTATTAACCTGTGAAGCAGACATAATTGACATGTTGGATTTAGACAGTGTAGCTGGAAAATGAGCTATTTCTAAGGATAGGCGGGTGATAATTTAAAAATGTAGAAGGATAATTTTAAATCTCTTATACCAATATATATATCTTATTTTTAGCAAGCAAGTTTTGTCTTTTTTATGTGTTTTAATATTTATACACTTACATTACACAACAGCATGCATTTTTATTTATAGAAGCATAAATTTTAAAGTACTTCAACATTCTTGAATTGTTACTTTTAAAAACTTGTTAATGTACGGTATATCCGTACACATTTCCTTTTAAATCGTAAGCAGAATCCTAATTAATAAAGGGATTCACAACTCTACTTATATAGTAAAATAATTTTTAAAAAATTACACATACTGAATAACATAATTTAATTTCGACTGCGGTTAAGGAGAATGAAGGTGAACACTTAAGACTTTTAGTGATTTTTATAAATTGCAGTATTGTAGAACAGTTGACTCCGTCACTGAGGTGGGGGAGGGGGGGCTATCATAAAGCTTTTCTCATTCCCGATCTTGCAGTCGGCAAAATTCAGTTCCCCCCCCCCCCCCGCTCACTAAAACAGACTTCGGCACGCCCCTGTCGGCTTCTTGCATCATTCGCCATATACGAACCCCTTAATCACCGTATGCTATGAAAAACATACTTTCATCATTAAACAATATCTTTTTTCGTCATCCAGAACGCCATAAATATCCGTTTTTTGTACCACTTCACTCTCTCCCATTTCTGTGTAATAATCATGAGGGATTTATCTTTGGCATACGAAATTGAAAAAGTCTTCTGGAATTTAAAGAATTTTTTTTTTTTTTTTGTTAAAATTCCAAAATAGAATGGGCGTCTCGACTGCGAATGCAATTTCCGTATTTTAACCAGATTTTTTTTTCAAGCTTAATAGCTGAATAACTAAATAATGTAGAGCAATTTGTTACGATCTAAAACTTTCCACTTAAAATATCCGCTATGTACAAAATGCAATTATAAATTCCATTCCGAACGCTTATAACTTACATTCTGCTAAACAGATGTTTATGGGTATTTCATTGACCCTTAAGGGGGCTCAGGGTTTGAAAACTTTTCAAAAAATCGATTTTTTATGATCTAGTTTGATCATTCAATTAATTCTTAATTCAATGCAAAAAACCGCATAAATTTATTTGCATTTTTAACGGAGTTATAAGCATTTATGTATCAACACTTTCATAGCCGCACCCATACGACGAGTAACACAAGATTTAAAAAAGAACTATTTGATGGAATGGCTTAAATTTTTTTTTGCATGCATATAACATCATTATCTATAGAATGAATTAAGGATACAGCTATCACTTAAAAAAATCAATATTAAAAAATCTCTCAAATTTGAAAATTTAAAAAATCCCTAAAAAATACTTTTTTTTCATTAAAAATACTCAAAATATTAAACTATCTAAAATATATTAATTCATTCTATAGATAATGATGTTGTATGCATGCAAAAAAAAAAAAAAAATAATAATAATAAGCCATTCCAAGAAATAGTTTTTTTTTAAATCTTGGTGTTACTCGTCAAAAATCAAGTTTTAAGAAAATGCGACTTAAGTTGAAATTCTATGGGTGCGGCTATGAAAGTGTTGATACATAAATGCTTATAACTCCATTAAAAATGCAAATATTTTTATGTTGTTTTTGCATTGAGTTAAGAATTAATTGAATAATCAAACTAGATCATAAAAAAATCAATTTTTTGAAAAGTTTTCAACCCCTGAGCCCTCTTAAGTAATTTTAAGTGGAAAGTTTTAAATCGTAACAAATTGCTCTACATTATTTAGTTATTAAGCTATAACTAGAAAAAAATCTGGTTAAAATACGGAAATTGCACTCGCAGTCGAGACGGCAGTTCTATTTTGGTATTTTAACAAAAAAAAAAAAAAAAAAAAAATTCTATAAATCCCAGAAGATTTTTTCAATTTCGTATGCCAAAGATAAATCCCTCATGATTATTACACAGAAATGGGAGAGAGTGAAGTGGTACAATAAAATATGCTTTTTAAAAAAAATACTAAACGACTTCACAAAAAGCGCTAAAAGGAATTAAATAATTATTTAAAATTCTCTAATGACAAAATGTTATCGAATAACTAAAAATCTGAAATCATGTGTCGGCATAAAAATGATAAAGTTAATATGTACAATCTAATATCCATCAAACATGGATTTTCGAGAGAATATTTTTTACAAGAGATTAATTTTCAGATTTATCATTTAATATACGGATATATACATTTAAAAAGTAATCAATTACTTTTTGAAGTTACTAATTTTTTTTACTTTTGTCAGCTACAATTCAACAGGATAGTTTTCATTGGTGCCACAATTCGCTGTCGTACTGTCCTACAATCGGTCGGTAAGATTGGTTACTTTGGTAAGTTGCGCTGAACATGCCCTTTGTTTGGTGGATGCGAGGACATGTGGAGTCAAGTTTTCTTACTTTAGACGCTGTACGCATGAGAAAGAAGCGCTTACTGGAATCAAATAGGGATAAAAGGTTGCGTCTTCAGAAAAGAAGACAGAAATATGTTATATGTAAATCAAAAACTGTCGACTTCATAGTTTTTGACTGTCTGACATTTTTTGTATTTATTTATTTTGCTTTGAGGTAGGCGCTACAGCCATTCGCCGGCATAACCTCCAATGATCACAAGAAACCATATAGAACACTTTATCACAGAATATCCAGTACATACATTTTCACAGGGACAACACAGACACCCATGCCGCTAGCTGGACTCGAACCAGGGACCAGCGGTGTAGGAGCAGCCTCCGCTACCATCCACGCCACTGGGTCTGCAAAACTGTCTGACGAGTACTTCCTTTGGTATCGGCATGAGCCTTCCGGTTTGGTGAATAACAGAACTTGACCGGGTTCCAAATAGATTTCGCGCTGTTATTGAAATCAGAAACTGCTCATCAGTTCTGTTATCGCCCAATCAAAAACCTGCATTTTTGCTATTTTAAGTAGGCACTTTATTTAAAATCTGCAGCTGCAGATGCATCCTCACTCAACCGCTTTTATATAAAACAGTTAGTTTATTATGTATGGAGCATTTTTTATTGGTCAGAGTAGATATATAACATACAAACAGTGGAGTGATTATGCGGCTATAGCTGCAGATTAATCACAGTGTAAATATTCACTGTAAAAAAACTGACCCATTTGCTGCAGCGTCACTCCACCGCTTTTAATGAAAATGGTTACTTTACTGTGTTATGAAGCATTCCCATTGGTCAAAAAAGATATATTCTATAAAAGCTGTGGAGTGATGCTGCAGCAAGTGGGTCAAATTTTTAACAGTGTTCTTATTGGTCAATCTGCTTTCGCAAACTTCGCAAAGCCTACCTGGATTCCGACTTTTTCTCATTCCAGATTTTGCATGTTGTAAGAAAATGATCTCATTTCTGTGTACACTGTTAAAAATCTGCTGCATTTTGTTTCAACGCACTCCACCGCTTGTATATAATATCTGTATTCCAACCAATGAGAAAGCTCCATTTCACTGTCAAGTAACCGTTTTCTATACAAGCAGGGGAGTGCGTTGCAACAAAATGCAGCAGAGTTTTAACAGTGTATGAGTAATTGCCTGAAAAATGAACGCTTTTAATTGGATGATTGCTTCAAAAACAATTTGAATTTTTAAAGTTTTTATTTTTTAAAAAGTTCTAATCATCAGAATTTAATGAAATTAAAATGGGACCACATGGGTATCTTATGCTTTCAAACAAAAAAAAAAAGAATTATCAAAATCGGTTCATATTTAAAGAAGTTATGAGTGAACAACAAATACATACAGGACGAAATCATAACCTCCTCTTTGAAGTCGGTTAAAAAACGGATATTTATGGCGTTCTGGATGACTAAAAAAAGATATTGTTTAATGATGAAAGTATGTTTTTCATAGCATACGGCGATTAAGGGGTTCGTATATGGCGAATGATGCAAGAAGCCGACAGGGGCGTGCCGAAGGCTGTTTTAGTGGGCGGGGGGGGGGGGGGGGTGAACTGAATTTTGCCGACTGCAAGATCGGGAATGAGAAAAGCTTTATGATAGCCCCCCCCCCCCCCTCAGTGACGGAGTCAACTGTTCTACAATACTGCAATTTATAAAAATCACTAAAAGTCTTAAGTGTTCACCTGCATTATCCTTAACCACAGTCGAAATTAAATGCTGTTATTCAGTATGTGTAATTTTTTAAAAATTATTTTACTATATAAGTAGAGTTGTGAATCCCTTTATTAATTAGGATTCTGCTTACGATTTAAAAGGAAATGTGTACGGATATACCGTACATTAACAAGTTTTTAAAAGTAACAATTCAAGAATGTTGAAGTACTTTAAAATTTATGTTTCTATAAATAAAACCGCATGCTGTTGTGTAATGTAAGTGTATAAATATTAAAACACATAAAAAAGACAAAACTTGCTTGCTAAAAATAAGATATATATATTGGTATAAGAGATTTAATATTATCCTTCTACATTTTTAAATTATCACCCGCCTATCCTTAGAAATAGCCCATTTTCCAGCTACACTGTCTAAATCCAACATGTCTGCTTCACAGGTTAATAGCATTTGTTCGTCCAGTCGCTCTACCGACATGGTGATACACAAGTAATTTTTAACCAACTTGAACCTGCTGAAACTAATTACTTTCATTACTTGCCACAGTTACTGGAATAATTAAGGTCAACGTGTAGGCCATAGCTCGATAACAATGAACGTAAAGCAATATGGTACACATTAAAACCTTCGCTAAAAAATTATTTAACCGGCACTGTAGATTTCATAAATACGTGTGCATTCGGAATGAAATTCTGATTTGCATATTATATACATATTTCAGAAAGTAAGCGAGAGTATTTCAAGATATCAATTTTTACTACATGCTACAGAACTTAAAAGTTACATTTTTTGACATGCGATCAAAAAGAAAATTGAATTTATCTGAAATTTAGAAGTATATTTTTGAAGTTTATTTGAGGTTTTGACTTCATATTTGAAAAGTGTGAAATGTAAAAAATAATCTAATATATTTTTTTCGGAATATGAATGTCAACACAAGTTTTAAATTAACTTTCCATGCTAACATGATTTTAGACATATATAAGTAGAAAAAAAAGAAAAAAAAAGAAAAAGAATTTTTGTGGTAAAATACAGTTTGGTGGTACGCGTAAAAATTATTTTACATATGTAGAGATGTGATTAAAGTAATGGTAGAAACGCTATTAAGATTAAAACTTTTTTAACATAATTTTGAAAATATCTTAATATAATATATTTCTCAATGAGGCATATTAATAAATTTAGGATTTGAAAATATTCACAATAGTTAATGTAAAATAAAGTAATCTAAAAAGAAATACCACATAGAAATCCGTAATTTCAACGATTAAATCACTAAAATAGAACGAACTGCAGTTTTGGGATCACTTTACATCACTAGTTATATAAATTTCCATATTATTTTATCCTAAGTATATCTTTTTTTTTATGTGAAATTTTGATACAACAGATCAGTTATAAGAAAAAAAAGTTCCCATCCGAACCACAATAGTAGTAACTCCTAAAGTATTATTTTTGGGATATGGTGTCGACAACGAAACTAATGTGATCTTGTTCATTATGATGTTAAAGGCTATTTAAATCAAAACAGATACTTTGGTAAATCTTACGACATTTAAATTTTTACATAGTCTCCGACTCTTATAAATCATGTTTAAAAGAACTCTGCGAGTTCGAAAAAAATGACGGAAATGTTTTATTTTAAGTATACGAGAAAAGGTTTTTACAGCTACAAGTCCATTAAAATAAGTCAGATCATTTTTTTCCACTGATTTCGTTTTGTTTTAAAGTAAAAAAGTTAGATTTTCTAAAAAATAATGTTGTTTCGCTGCGTGAACACCGAGTTCCGCCCCCTTCCCCTTCACTAAATAAGGATATCGTTGTCCAATTTGACTTTTTGTGTTAAAAAAAAAAAAAAAAAAAAGGCTAAAAATTAGTTTGAGTATCCTTGTTTAAATTCACGTACGCAGAGTAAGAATTAAAAAATAATAATGAAATTAAAAGAAAACAAAATGACACTTGTTTGAAAATTGACTTCATCTGTAATTTATTTATTTATTTATTCACGGGCAATTCCATGCGAATTTGTTTGTCTGTTACGCAGCCAAAAATTGCTATGATTGTTGGCCACCGGTATTTTCTTAAAGTTTGCTTCGTTTTATTCAATTGATGAAATATCTTCAACAAAATAAGTCACATTTTTCCGACATCAAATACTGGTAGCCAAAAATCGTAGTACGTAACAGACAAAAAAGTTCCCATGGAAATAGCTTCACATTAAAGTTTTGAAAAAAAAATTAACAATCAATTTTTTAGCATTAATACGATTCATCGCCACTGAAAAACGATTACCGTTCAACCTCGATTAAAGTTCTGATGATCGGTTAATTGATTAAAATTTCAGCTTTTAGAATTGTAAAATTTCAGCTATTTTCAAACTTTTTTTTAACACAATCCAACGTAATTGAAAAGTTTTCATGAATTCTATTTGCTGACTAATAGTCTGTCCGTTCTCTAACTCTGACAAATGTACTCGGATTTTTCTATAATTTGTATATGGGGTTCTGTTGCATATTGGTCTATTGATAAAAAACGTTTTCAACGCATTTTAGTTATTTTAAAAATCTTCAAATATAAGGAAATTGATATGCGTCACTAAAGCGGACAAAAAGGCTTTTTCAGGAGTATATAACCATTAGCATTTATAGTTCGTTTACAGAGATGCGCGATAAAATTTCATTACATAAAGTATTTTTTTTTTTTTTTTTTGGAGGGGGGGGATCGTTAATGATACATTTGACTGATGTTATGATACTTCAAACAGAATGATATTTAAAAAAAAAATTATCACTGAGGAGCACTACAACATGATTTCTATAGATTATGAAGTCGTAGGTTTTAGATCATTTACGGGAACGCTCAAAAGAGCTCGGTTAGAAGACATACTATACATTTTATTGTATAAAAAAATAAATTTTCATATTAATATTATCTTGGTATTGAAAAATAGTTCGTAATCTACGCCCGATGCATATCTAATTGCACTTGTGTTTTAGTAAGAAAAAGGTACATTTCAACAAAGAGTTAATAAAATTAAAACACTTAAATATAAATCATTGTTTTTTTTTCCACAAAAGAAAAAGAAACATTGACAAATGTTTTGTATTAAAATGCTTTAAAAAATATACTTAAAAATTTCTTAAAATCAACTAATGTATAAATAAGAAAATATATTTTTTAATTAAATAAAAGTTTTCACTATAATAAGTACTTAATGAGAAAACAATTGAAAATATTTTTTTAAATTTTAAGTAAACAATAGTTCCTTATATATATATATATATATATATATATATATATATATATAAGCAAAAAGAATCACAAGCTTCTAACAATTTGAAATAATAGGCTAACTTAAAACAAAGTTTTCGATAAATATTTCTCAAACAATTTTGTTGTAAAATCGTGATAAAATTTAATTTGATTTATTAAATAAATATGCATATACAATTTTTGTAAAGCGTTTTAGAAATTAATAATGCGAATATTATTTACAATAAAAATGATTACTATGATTTAAATATTTTTCCTTGTTTCTTTTAAATAATTTAAGAATTTTTTAACAAATTTACTTAATAGGATTTTCTGTTTCTGATTACATTTGAATGAATGTTTACATTCTTCAACGTTATCTGAAACATAGCTTTCTGGCATAAAAAAAATTACAGCAAAGAAATTATGTTTTAATTACTAATTAATGTGGAATCATTTCTACAAATTAAATGCAACAAGTAAAAAGGTTATTTTTTTAAGACAATAAAAAAATATGTGAGGTATACACACAAAAAGAATAAGAAATACTTATTTTTATTTAAGTATGCTTTAATAAACTACTTGTACTTCATCTTCATAGTCCTATAAAAAAAAGTGTGAAGTTTTTACAAAAAGGATTATAATAACTCTTTCATTCCGACTAATTATTTAATTTTTAGATAAGCGAAAAGAAATAAATAACATAAAACTATTTTCTGAATATAATTACACACACACAAAGAAACTTTAATGTTATTACACTCTAAAAAATAAATGTGTAAATTAGTCAAATTTGCACATATTTATGTGTAAATTTGTAAATTTACACACTTGCCATGTACTTTACACATTTTTTTTGCAGAATTTTACCTGTTTTTATGGGTATTTAGCTTTTGAAAGTAAGAGTGCAATTTGTTATCACTTGAAAAACATAAATAAGTGTGTAAAAGTAGAAAAATACCTAAATTGACACCGATTGGTGTGTTATTGTAATTTACGCATAGTTCTTATATACACTGATAAGTGTGTAAATTTCTAAAATCACCCACTTGTCATGAAAAATACACATTTTGTAAAAAGAATTACTTGTTTTTATGTGCATTTATTTTGTGATATGAAGACTGTAAGTTGTTGTCGGTTGGTTTACACAGACAAATGTGTAAAATTAGGAAAATACCTGGATTTACATGAACTGGTGTGTTATTTTAAATGTTCGTCTGCATTTTGTATAATAGCAAGTACGCAAGTGAAAAATGAAAATTGAAAACATCTGCTGTATCGTAGTTTCGCCATATTTAGAATAGAACATGTCAAAAGAGGAAAGTTTGTTCTCCTCTGTTAACTAATAAATAAGATTAAATCTTCATGCAATTACAAATAATCGAGGAATGTTAATAATCACAGAATGTTTGCCTTCATATTAAGAAAAAATTGAACTATCTTTTCTTTTCTATTGTCATTTTATCGGCATGAAAAAGTTGGATATTCTATAACAAAGGTATGTAAATGTTTTGTTCTAATGAAAATAAAGCTTTTCAATTGACAACTAATTTAATAGATTTTCATGGTTCAGTTTTTCATATTTAAACTGTAAGTTTTTTGACATACAACCCAAAATTAAGGAATTTAAATGTCATTATAAAGTATTAGCAGTATTGTTATATTTAAGAAAATGATAAAATTTCGGTGCTTTATTTTCTAATATTGTTAGCTTCTTTTCTATTTGAATATATCTAATATTTTTCTAGCTCAGATTCCTTTTATTATATAAAAATGTAAAATAATGTTATGATTTCCGTGTGTTATGAAAGTTTTATCATAAAAAGTGCTATCATATTTCAACTAAATTATGATTATTTTATTAAATTAGTAAAATTTACATTAGAAAATCTTAATCGTTGTCCGAGTTCCAAAGGTGTCGCAAAAGTGACTGCGTTCCTTCATGTTAAGCATGCTTATGACTATTCTATGAAAGCTATAATTATGAAGAAAGAGAAGTTTACATATATGTATTAGTTATTGAATTGACTTTTGAATTTAAACACTAATTTAACACATTTAGTGGAATACTTTGTGCACTTATTCTAAAAAGAATTATATACATGATATGTATATGTATATATATATATATTTGTAAAATGTCTCATTTTTGAAAAAAATGAGATTATTTGTAAAATGATACACTTTTGCAAGAATGAGATTATTTTTGGTTAGAAATTGAATTAACCGTATAAATGAACTTTCTTAAAACTGAGCCCAATATTTTTATTAAATTAGTTAGTGTTTTTAATTTCAGTATTTGTGAATTTATTATCTTAAAAATGTAAATAATTTGTGTATATCAATATAATAATAATAAAATTAAATAGATTGCATTTTTTTTAGTTCATTTATGCTTGTTTGTGTGTTTCTGTATTTATAAACAAATTTTGATACTTCTTAAGATGTATTATGTAAACCTGTAATAAATAAATATATATATATGGGAATGTAAATAAATAAATAAATAAATAAAAGTTATGCGCGCATTTTTTAAGGGGGGGCGTTTTTTGAAGTACGCTATTTTAAAGTATTACATATTACACTTCAGTAGAGGTAGATGTGCCAGTAATGGACACCCTTCTAGTAATGTATCAACAATAAATCACAATAATGTAATCCCAATAAATAAATAAATAAATGCAAACTAAGCTTTTATTATTTTTTCATAGGAAGCGAACGATTTTAATCAGCTGACTTAAACTGGTAATTAAATCGTGATTTAAATCAACTTTTTTTTAATCATTGACTAAAATCATAAATTTTATAAAGATTTAAAATGACAGAAAAAAGTATTAAAATCTAAGGTTACCATAATTTGGCAAGTTGCTACAGGTATTGACTTTTGAATACACAAAAAAGCTTTAAATAATTATTTCTAAGCTTAATTTATGAGTATTGTCAAAGACTTAAGCATGATAATTTTGTAAAAAGCATAGTTTTTATCTTATAAGTATAAAAATCATTTAATTTAAAAATGATATTCAAATCTGGTATAAATTACAATGTCATAATTTCCTTTTAATAATCAAATTATTGATTCTTTTATATAATATAGGCATAACAAGTATAATAATTTTCTGCAAATAAACGAATAAAGTAGCCAAATCTTATTTTCACATTCTGCTTTTGCAATAATAAATTTATAGCAAATATTGGAACTAAAAATAGAATGAAATAATGACATCGGCTGAATCACTACTGTAAAAGAAGGCATGATAAAAAAAAATAATAATAATAAAATATTAAGCATAGCAAGAGCTTATTCAGTAAAAGTTGAATGTTTTTACTTTTTCAACTCATATACACCAAATAAAAATTTCCATGATTAATTAAGGCAGCAAAACTGTCTGAAACACTAAATGCTGAGAACTTCCACTAAGTGCTAATAATGGTGCTGTTTAATGTTTTGAGGATTTCATATATAATTGGCTATTCCTTATATTTACTTTGTATGTGTGTATGAATGTGCTGACATATTTTGGGGGGTTAATATATGCAACCGTGGATGTAAATTTAGATTCAGGCTATTGACAGATTGCAGAATGAGATGCAAATAAATTTGTTAATTTTGTTATTTGTGTTACTAATTGATGAAATTGCTTATTTGCAGTTTTTATTAATTCTGTAACTATTTGCTGTTTCCTCTAAGCACTTTTTTAGGGTGGAAAAACTTTCTTCTTATGAAATTGGCAAAATGCACCCTACCTTATTAAAATATAATTAAATTCACTTACAGTAAACACAGATTTCTTGTAATACAACTTCCAAATTACACATTATTTCTTAATCTAAGTTCCCAAGATCTTATAAAAGTGATAGAGAATTATTTCTTTACAAAAAAATTAAAACATGTTATTATTTAATTGTATTTTTCAATTTGTAATTCATACAATTATTAAAATTAATGGCACTTTGTTTACCATAATGAGAAACTGAATGCTTTTTATAATTACTAAATACATTACTAAGTATATTTCCCCATGAAATAGTGTATTTTTTGGAACTAGCATCTTCCCTTTTTTTCTTTCTAGAATGAGCACTAAATTCTTAATAATCATTTTAGCAATTAAAATATGTTATATACTAATTAAAAATTATATTATTACTAATTTTATGCTAATTAAAAATGTATATTATGTTCCTAAATACAGAGATTGTTGTTTAATAATTATTAATTTTAAATAGTGTTAATAGTTTATGTTAAATGCAGTTATTAATAATTGGAATAAATGTAAATATCACTAGTATTTAATATAGTTTTGCATAATATTGCATAAAATTATTGCAAAATATTAATGTATATAATGTTATTTTATGCTACAAAGGAAACTACTACTAAAAATAGTTCATAGTTACAGACATTATAAAACTGCTTCGTAGTTTTTATAATGTCTGTAACTTTGAACTATTAGTTATGTTAGTTAAAGGATAAAGACACAGATAATGTTAGCAATTAGAGGTTTTTTTTGTTTTGGTTGACTAAAATCCTTGGTAGTCATTCAGCTTTTGAACATTGGGAACAAAAATCATAAAATTCCAATTTGTATCAAAATAATCTGATTTAGTCCTTTCAGGTATGATGTACTACTCATAGTACGCGTCTTTAAATGGGGTATTATTTTGTTTTAAGAAATATTTTTGCTGATATTTACATGCAGTAATGTTATTATATGTCTATGCATTTACTATATGATTTCATTTTATGCTTAAGCATTTAATAATAATAATAATTATTATTATTATTTGGTTAATTTTCTCTGCGCCGTTTGCGATTCTTTTATTTCAAACATCACATTTCACTCTTTAAATTTAAAATAAAAGTTACTTTCTTGAAAGAATCATGTCCAATAATGCGCAGAAAGTAGGAGAAAGTTCTAATATCAGTTAAATTTTATTGCAATGCAATATTTTCTAAACATCTCCCAAAATTCTTTTTTAGCCTATGGACATACGAATATTGAATAATACGCAAAATAACAACATTCGTTGTCTTTCAGATTATGAAATATTGGTGAAACACTAATTAATGTACTTGGATAGCTAGTATTAATATTATTAATGTAAAAGTATGTATTATTAAAACTATTAATATTAATATTACTAATATTAAAATGTATTATTAATATTATTAATAATAAATATTTCTGAAAAAATTGCTCTTTAAAATATTAAAAACAATATGAGTTGTTATAGCTGTAAATATGAGCGAGAGAATTTCTTTTTAACTTTAATTTAAAAGACAGAAATTGTTAGGAATTGAAATTATGCACAGTCTGCGCATAAATTGCGATCACACGATTGTAGAACTATAAACCAACTCTAAAAGAAATTACAAATTGGTAATTTAAATTTCAGTTTATCATGCTTTATATAAAAACGGTATATCAGTGATAAGAAAATGATTTGTCTTTTATTTAGTGTGGTGTGAAAATTGTCGAAATACACTGCCAGTACACTATTCTCTGGGCATCAAACAGAGCTACCAGAAAATATAATCACAATCAGTAAATGATATTGTTCTTTGTACAATTTTTTTAAACATTAAAATTATCATTATTAATCATTGGGAATTAATTCCCAATTTAAACATACTAAAACATATAATGCTAACGCTAAATACATAAAAATATGTCTGCTTGGAATATTACACAAATATCTAAGTATTTTGATTATTACACACAAATCTGTGTTTTGCATGTTTAGCAGAAATATTTATATGAAAAGAATGCTACACAAAAATCTGTGTATTTTGCATATTATACAAAAACATGTGTAATTTACATACTACACAAAAAATTGAGTATTTTACATAAAACACAAAAGTATATGTTTTTTGCATTATACACAAAAATACGTTTAATCACAGAAAATTACACATATGAATGTGTGAGAATATTACACATAAATCTGTGTATTCTTCTGCAATTTACACATTAAAGTGTGTATTTCAAGACTTATCAAATAACATTTACACATTTGGACTTATTATCAAATTACACTTTAAAATGTGTATTTTCAAATTTACACATTAGGCGTGTATTTTGGCAATTTACACACCAATTTACACATATAGACAAATCGTTTTTGTATCATCGATATACCTGTTTTTATGTGTACATTTACACATTTTTTTTTTTTTTTTTTTTTTTTTTTAGAGTGTATAGTTGAAACATTTCTTTATTTTAAAATGTTTCAACCCTCTTTTTAAAATCTTTAATTCTCATGTTACAATACGTTCTAGACATTCCATAATTAAAAGAGTCTAATTTCATGCCAGAAAATTTCAATAATAAATCTCGTTTTATTTACTGACGGAATGTTTATTATTAAATATGGAAAGTATTGCTATTTCTATGAATTTGGAATATTTCATTTAAATAAAATTATAGGGGCACTCCGCGAACGCCAACAGAAGTGAAAACTTGAACAGTTACTTGTGTATTTTTTTGGATTGTCAATATGCAGGAAATACTTTTAAATGAAGTGTTTTTTTTATTCATTATTAAAAAGTACTACTACAAAAATTATATTACAATTTTCATTTAATACGCTATTGTACATGAAAAAAAATGCATATTATTTTACATACAAAAATTGAAATCTATTGCTTAAAACGTAAATTTGGAAATACATGAAATATGAAATTTAATCAAATGGTATTCTTTGAAAAAAATAACAACGAAATTTATGAGTTTTTATCCACAATTACAACAACTCTTCCATCATCATTATTATCATTATATTCTAAAACTGATACTCTAGGTTTATGATAACTAAAATGGGAAACAAACACTTTTCATTCGAATCTATTTAAATATTTTGTAAAGATTCATCAATTGTAGCTTTATATCTCGTTGTGCTAAGATTACGATCACTGGTCATCATTAAATCAAATTCTCTTTTTAAAAATTCAATTAATTGTAGATTTTTATCATCCGCAAAGTTGATGTTGAAATTCCCACTGAAAATTAACGGCAAATCATCAAATCTCTTCCTAATTTTATCTTGAAGTAATGCAGAAGCGTCTTTAGAGCAAATAAATAAATTTTCATGCAAAAATTCTCGTATTGCACTTAGAGACTTATCCGGTGAAATATAAACGGCAACCATTATAAAATTAGCTGTCCATTTTCTGAGTGGCAACGACAAACACATATATCACCGATATCAGAAACATTACTATTAAACAAACTGGTGTACCTCGCATGACCATTCATATGATATGTGCAAAATATGCCCGTTACATCAGACAACCTTTCATAAATAGCTACTCTGCTGCTGGACGATTTTGTCTTCTGAAAATTGCAACTAAGTTGAACAGTAATCGAACAATATAAGTTGTTAAACTTTACAGACAATTGAAAATTAAAAAAAAAATGGTTTGAAATTGCAGCTTAATCGATGTGCAATATCATGGTTTTTCTTTCTTAACTTTTTATTCCACCTGATAACAGTATAATTTGTTAAACTTAAAATACAAATAAAAATTTTAAATAATGTTTTGAAAGTGCAGCATAATCGATGTGCAATGTCATGGTTTTTTTCTTATTTTTTTATTCCATTTGGTATCAATTTATGTTGTTATTATTAAATACAATCAAAAATTTAGAAAAAAAACCTGGAAAAAGTGATTGGAAAATGCAGCATAATCGATATACAATGTCATACTTTTTCTTTCTAAAACGTTTTATTCCATTTGGTAATAGTATAAGTTATTAAACTTTAAATACAATTATAATTGAAAAAAATTGGTTCGAAAGTGCAGCATAATCGATGCGCAATGTCACGCCTTTTCTTTCTTACATTTTTGTTCCATTTGACAACAATATAAGTTATTAAATTTTAAATACAAATGAAAATTTAAAAAATTAAATAAACGCAGCCGCGTACTGAAATGCAAATGTAAATAATGTGTCTGTGTTTTTTCTATGCCCACAAAATTAGCGAAAAATACGGTAAAAAAGTGCCATAAGGCACAAAAATTGATACGGAACAAAGTGCTAGCAAGCGCCAGTAGAAAAAGTGAGTTTCTGTACGGATCTTCTTTCCCCGCCGAGAAAGAAGAGATAATTTCAGAGGTGTCAGTAACAGAAATTACGGTGTCGCGAGTTCGGTGTTTTTTTCCCGACTCAAAAAAATGCCCAACGCTTTTACAGAAGTTTTCACTTCAAAAATCCATTAAATTAAAAAAAAATACTGTTGGTAGCATACGTTCTAGAAATTCCATAATTAAGAAAATCTAAATTCATGCCAGAAAATTTCAATAATAAATCTTGATTTATTTACTGACGGATTGTTTATTATTAAATAAAATAAATATTGCTATTTCACATATCTGATACGAATTTGGAATATCGAAGTTAAAAAAAATCATTAAAATAAAAACACTGTGGCCAACATACCTTCTAGAAATTCCATAAATAGGAAAATCTAAATTCATGCCAGAAAATTCCAATACTAAATCTCGATTTATTGACTGACGGAATGTTTATTATTAAATAAAGGAAGTATTGCTGCTTTAAATATCTAACATGAATTTAGTATATCTGAATTAAAAAATCTACTAAATTGAAAACACTGTTAGCATCATAAGTTCTAGAAATTACGAAATTAAGAAAATTTAAATTCATGCCAGAAAATTTCAATAATAAATCTCCATTTATTTACGGAATATTTATTATTAAGGGGGCCCGAGAGACATTTAAAAATAATTTTTATTTATTGAGTTAAAAGTTTGAATTTTTTTGTGAAAGTTAAAGATATCATTTGTAAACAAAACACATGATGAAACTTATCGTATATTTTTTTTTATTTTAATTTAAAATTTATAAAAAAATGGAGGAATTCAAAATTGTTATAAATAAAAAAAATATTTGTAGAGTTTTACTTTTTTGTGTTCAAATAAACAGAAATAACTAAATTTTGAATTTGTTTCAGCATTTTTATTTTATTTTTTTAAATAAAAAATAGTTAGAGTAAAAATTTTAAAAAATCATGTAACTTTTATGAAAAAAAAAATTATATTTTCAAAAATAAATATTTTTTTAAGTTTGCTGAATCAAAATTAAAGTAAAATAATCAAGAAAAACATGTCATATGTTTGAAGCATTTATCTTTAACGGTTCTTGAGTTATAACAATTTAAATCTAAGAAACTGGGAAAAAATCCATCGTGAAATAAAACGCATTTTCACAAGAAGTCTTTCCCATGACAACCATTACTAAAAAGCTAAAATAACAAAAAAAAATCGATAATTAATATATATTTTTTTTCTAATTAAGATAGAAACATGATTTAAATGTCAATTTAAGAATTTAAAAAAAAAAACGAGAAATTTTTAATGCCATAAACTTTTTTTAGAAAATTTGAAGATTTTACTGTCCCGGACACTTTAAATAAATTATAAAAAAGTATTGCTATTTCAAATTTCTCATATGAATTTTTAATACCTGAATTAAAAAAATCCTTTAAATTGAAATCACTGCGTTGGCAGCATACATACTATTTTGAGAATTAGAAGGTTACAAAGAAAGGGTAGGACACCTTGGCATTTTAAAAAATAATTGTTGTACAGTTTATATTTTGTTCAAATGAAATGCAAAGATTGTTTGACCGCTCTACCTAAAAAAATAAATAAATAAATAAATAAATAAATAAATAAATAAATAAATAATAAAATAGAAAAGAAGTAAGTGCCTTAAAAAAAAAGTTTAGTGGAAAAGAGGACCAAATGATGAAGTGAGTAAGGTGACGAACTACCGCCTCACGATCTTCCTTTGGTTCAAGAACCGAGAGCACATATACCTATGTTATCGAGCTCAAGAATAAAATCTATTTTCTGGAAGAGTAGTGATAGGGGAACCTAATGAACCATGTCTGCAGCAAGTGAAATGCTGCATAAGCCAAAAATTGATACCACTAGTGGTTTACTCGAAGGTTTAAAAATGTGTTAGCCATACAATCAATGGTATGAAAGCATGGTAAACTGAATGCAGGAAAACACAATGATAAGCGTACGAGTGAGCCACTAGCGGTAATAATTTTTTGCTTATGCACCGCTTTTCTGCCGGCAGACATGGATCATTAGAGTCCCCTATTACCACTCTTCCAGAAAATAAAGGATTTTTTTCTTGTGCTCGATAACATAGCTTTTTGTGCTGTCGGCTCTTTGTCTACTTTTCCTTCCGTCTAGCACCGCCTGGTCTGATGCCACAAAAGACATTCAATGAAGGTTTATGTAACTTATTATCAACTATTTGATTCAGAGCAATATATGAGTAGTTGCGAATCAAAATTTAATTTCAAGTAAATTCTGCAATGGGTCGGAAAACATGATTTTCCCGGAATCCAACCCATACTGCTATTGATGGATGGCGTTAATGTTGATTTTTTTCGTTGCGGGTTGTGGGTTGTGGTCCGGTCGGATCGAGATTAATTTTAGGTAGCTTTCATTACAAAAAAGTAAAAAGCTACCTATTGCAGCCGTCCGGAGGAAAGCACTTCCAGAAAATTTTGGTATATTTTCACCGATCATGACCCCCAGACCCCAAAACCACCCTCCGTTCAAATGTTGACATATATATATATATATATATAACCATATATATATATATATATATATCTGATTTTTGTCATGCGATAACTAACGTATTTATGAACCGATTTGAATGAAACTTGGTATGTACATGGTACATACAAATGTCTCGACCGAGTTCGTTGGCCAGCATCATCGGACATTTTGTTTCAAAATGGCGGCCATTTTAAATTTTAAAAAAAAATTAAAATTTAAAATTCAATACGAAAAAATTAAAATATGAAAAATATTTTTCTTTTACGTGTTAGAACTTAAAACAACGATTCCAGAACACTTTTTATTTTGTCTATATCTTAAAAAATGATTGAGTTATAGCACTTTGAATTTTTCTTATGACTGACATTTTGAAAAGATCTGATTTTTGTCACGTGATAACACGCGTATTTATGAATCGATTTGGATGTAACTTGGTGTGTACATAGTATATACTGAGGCTTGAATAGAGTTCGATACTCAGTTCCATCCGCCATCTTATTTCAAAATGACGGCCATTTAAAAAAATTTATAAATTTTAAAATTTAAAATTAGGTACAAGAAATTGAGAAATTGAAAAATATTTTTCTTTTATGCATTTGAACTTGATACAAAGATTCAATAGCATTTTTTGTTTCGTTTGTATCTTAAAAAATGGCTTTGTTATCGCATTTTTAATTTCTAGTGTTGCTCATATCTTGAAATGATCTGATTTTCGTCACGGGATAACACGCGTATTTATAAACTGATTTGAATATAACTTCGTGTACACATAGTACATAGCAATGCATTGACCACGTTCACTGTCCAACTTCTTCCGTCCTCTTGTTTAAAAATGGAAGCCATTTAAGTTTGTCAAAAATCTTTTAAATGTATAATGATGTATACAAACAAAAAATTAGAAATTGAAAAAAGTTCTTTTTAAAGTATTTATCTTAATAATGAATTCAGGAGTATTTTTTGCTTTGTCTTTAACTTAAAAAACACTTGAGCAGTTTGAATTTCTAACGTGGGTGACATTTAAAAAAAAATCAATTTGCTCGCGACAGCACTCGTATATATTAATCGATTTCAATATGAGTGTGCATGTGCACCTGAATTAAGATTTCGACCAACATCATAATCAGGTTCCTCTAATTTGAGCTTAGTATTTTTGAATAATATAACTTAATTTAAAATAAATAAACAAATATATAAGTATATGAAAGCTACATCTTCCTCCTGGCACTGCCGGAAGGACTATTTTCAATTTCGGGTTGGTTTCAAATTGAGATTTAATGCATGCAGTTCGAATTCTGGTTAATATGATTAAAAAATGTCTAGAATATATTTTAGATAAATAATATACATATTTCAGTACTGATTGATTTATATAGATGTTCCTTTTTTTTTTTTTTCAAATTGAAGGGAAATGTTATATTAGAACCTATCGTAGTAAACCATTTTTCTGTAATTTAATTAAAATATTGATTAATTTTATTCTACTTCGGATTCGGCTAAAAGCGTCTCTGGTTCAGGACTTTAAAAAGAATTTTCGGACTGGTATATAAATAGTATAGTATTCGGGTTCGCGCAGAACTCTACGGTGTTGCTGTAATTTTCTGTCTTTTAATTAACTAATTGCGCATCGGTAATGAGTTATTCTATTTCCTCTATGAAATATTTTAAAAATACAACTCAAAACGTAAAAATTTAGATGAAAATTCGTTGTTTATAATAGGCAATATACTAATAAACCAAATATGGCGGTGGTGGAAAAAGAATTGTTGACTCAGTTTTAAGCTGTCCTTCTTGAAAATAAAATATTTTCTTTGGAGCTTTCGAAATAGCAGCTTTGTTTTATTATGAAATAACGAGAAAGAAAACCAACAATAAATCAAAAAGCTTTTAATAATTTTAAAGTCTATTTTTCTACGAAAGCTAATTCCGAACTCTGCAATTAAAAACGAAAAATTTTATATGCATTTAAAAATGTAGTAATAATAAAGGCAGTTACGTATTCAAAGTATTAAAGATGGAAAAATTCTTCAAATAAGACTTACATTTATTAACGAAAAAAAAAAAAATGAAAAATTGATTTTCTAATCACTGAATATGTGAAATTCAAAATATTTGAAAGAATACAAAACCTTATAATTCAATAAAAGTAATATGTTAAGATTTTACAAAAAGGGATTATAATTAGTGTTTTCTTCCGACTAATTAGGTTTTTTTAGACAATCTAAAAGAAATAAAGAACATAAAACTATTTTCAGAATATAATTACAGCATAAAAAATAAATACTTTAAACAGCTCCAAATATAAATTTCATAATGGAATTTAATTTAAAATTATTTTAGGGCAACTTCTCTACATTTTATCATAATCACTATAATAATTAAAAACAATATCCTGCTGTTTTTCCTTGTGTTTTGCCTTTCCATCTTGTTTTGAATTTAATTTGATAACTTTGCCTTTCTTAATTTAGTCATTTTCCTAGCAGGTTATTAAGGTTTAATCCACCATTAACGATTTCGTAGATCTGTTTGATAAAAGCGTGAAAAAAATAAATTAATAAATACCAAAAATCACGCCTTCGTGTTTCAACTGCGTGCTTGTTTGTTTTCTATTGTTAGAAACGTGATATTAAATTCTGGATAACTTTCTTCCTGGATTTTTCTATGAAAGCTTATTGTTTACACATAAATCAGATACGGAAATTGACAACTTTATTAACAATCGAAGGTTATTTTAGTTTTTCCAGTAGAATAAGCATTCTTCCCGCTTTATCGGAGTAGGAAGACTGATAAAAAAAGTGTTTGTTTTCCTTTTATTATTGAGATAGTGAAATGATTTTTTCTCATTTCTGAAACAAGAAGCGTCTTTAATTTGTAAATGTATTTCCACATCCTTACGAAGATGTCCTTTAGAGTTCTATAAAAGAAGTTTTATAGAATCCTGTAGTATTATGGCCCGTTTTTCTGTAAGTTAGTTTAAAAGATATAGGAATGTTTGTAGAATTTTATTAGAAATTTCTGTATAGAGATATTGTTTTATAAAAGTTTAACCCTTTCCGGCGCATTACTCTTTAAAGTTGGAATTTAAAGAAAAAAAAATTAGGCAATCTATTTAGGCCTAGAGGAGTACACAGGTATTGTTTTGTAAAGATTGCACTAATCATTTTAATTATACAGCTGTTACCGAAGTGGTCACCTCCCATAAATAAAGCATTGATAAGCGCAGTGAGAAGAGCATTGCTGTGAAGCGCGTATTAGAGTAAAACATTTTACCTATTATTTAAAAACAGTAGAGTTTGATCTCTGTGGTGCTGCCATCTAGAACTCACAAGAAAAATTTAAAGTAGCCATTAGAGTAGTTTTTAAAATATTCACGGAGTTTTTGTGTCTCTAAACAGGGGGAACTTTAGGTGTTGCCGACCCGGCAACACTGCGCGTTAAGGGGTTAATAGAAATGTCTGTGAGAAATGTTGTTAATAAAAGTTTAATAGAAATGTCTGTAATAGAGATATTGATTAATAGAAGTTTAAGAGAAAAACGGCCGTCATTTTTTGGGATTCTATAAAACTTTTTTTATAGAATTTTAAAAGTCATTTTCGTAAGGGCGTAATCTGTAAAATATATTTATTTATAAATTCAGAAAAGAAAAGAGTAAAAGACCTCATCAGAAAAGATCCTGTTATTTTAATAAACCAGTATTTAGAGTCTTCTAAAAACTTCAGATCCATTTCATGATTTGGAAAAAACTGGAAAATAAGTGTCGATAAAATGATTATCTCCACTTGTTTCTTCCGCACATAGCAATTGTCGTTAGAGGGCGCAACTGCGCACTGAATACTGTAGATGTACAGGAGGGCATTTCCATGCGGATTTGTTTGTCTGTTACGCAACTAAAAATCACTATGCTTGTGGGCCACAGTTATTTTCGAAAAGTTTTCTTCGCCTTATTCAATTGATGATATAGCTTCGATAAACTAAGTCGCATTTTCTCGCTTTAAAATAATGGTAGCCGAAATTTGTAGTATGTAACAGACAAACAAGTTCGCATGGAAATGCCCAGGAGACTTTCCCGCCAGTTGAATGGACGTAAACGCAGTGAATCAACCACTGCCGGTCATACGTTAGCATTTTGTAAGCAAATTATGCGTTTGTGTTAACAGTGTTTTTTTAATTTTTATGATTAGTCAAACACTATTCAGAAGTTACATTTTTAACTGTCGATGCCCAAGATTTTGTTCCGTGCGAGCTGCAGAGCTCGAATCTGTACGACCAACCTGTGGATTTCTAGTTTTCAATGTGATATGTGGATTCTAATTCAGAGTTAAAAATCGTATAATGGGTACTCCTCCAGCTATCTCAGGAACTGTACTCCTGAATAGGAAAAGTGGTAATATTAAAGGACAAATCACGAGAATCAATAACGCAATAAAGAGTCAACTTACCCAAAAGGAACTAGAACTCAAATTGAACTCTGTTCAAAGTTTAAAGAAAAAAGCAGATCAACTATGCAATGAAGCGTACGAAATTATCACTGATGCTGATCTAGAGGATTATGAAACCTCGTTGATGGAAATTGAAGACCAGTTAGAAGAATTGGAGGCATGTTTAATTCAATTAATAAAACCTGTACCTGATAATAATGAAAGTAGAAATTCCAATGGTAATAGAAACAGTTCTAATGAGGGAAAGATTAAATTGCCATCTATTAATTTACCTCAATTTTCGGGTCGTTTCACTGAGTGGATGTATTTTAAACAACAGTTTACCACTTTACTTGGTGATAATATTGAATTAAATGAAGCGCAAGAAATATATTATTTACAATCCGCACTCACAGGTCCTGTTAAACAATTACAAAATATTGATGATTCATATACTTCTCAATTCGAAGCTTTAAAAAAAAATTTTGAAAATAAAAGACTCATTGTAAATAGTCACATTTCAGAATTATTAAGTAACAACAAAATAAAAATTGAGAACGCGAGAGAGATCCGTAGTTTAGTTAATAATTTAATGAGCCATTTAAGAGCGCTCAGACAGCTAGTCTTAGAAAGCAATAAATTCTACGAATCCATTTTAATGTATTTTGTTTTACAACGATTGGATGATGAAACCGGAAAGGCATTTGAAATGTCCCTTAATTGCAATAAACTACCCGAGTGGGAAATATTTATTGATTTTTTATTGAAACGAGCACAAGCACTCAAGAATGTTAAAAAAAATAACTCCATTATAAAATCGAAACCTGATATTATCTCTAAACAAAAAAGTTTTGTTTTATCAAATGGCAAACCTAACTGTAAGCTATGCAGCCAACCCCATTATTCATATCGCTGTAAGAGTTATTTAGAATTATCATCACAAGACAAATTAACTCAAGTGAGGAAATTTAATCTATGTTTTAATTGTCTTTCAAGTATGCACGGCGTCAGTCGGTACAATAAATTAAATAAGAAATGCAGAGCATGTTTTAAAAAATCATCATAGTACCCTCCACGGGACTAATTTTTCGAAAATTACATATGAAAACAAACAAAGTGATTATATCATAAATCAATCAGAATCGAAAATGGAGGAAAACGTAAATTCAAATCAATTAGAATGTAGATCAAATATTACGTCATTAAACTGTCAAAACAACAATAAACAAACTAATTCGTCTGACACAAGTTATGGATCAATTTCAACAGCTGTGATTTATTTAAAGGGAATTAATGATACACATCATTCTTTCGCTGCTATTTTAGATACTGCAAGCAATGTTTCCCTAATTTCTACGTATGCTGCTGATATGTTGGAATTAAAAAAATATAATGTTGATTCTGTAATTACAGGATTAAATGATTCTATCTGTAAAAGAAAAAAGAAAATTCATGTAGAAATAAGGATCAGAGTTTCAAAAAATCCAGTAAAATGTTTTTGGTTTCTAAAATCACGGGTTTAACCCCTTCAAGTGAAGTAGACATTTCTAGTCTCAACTTACCAAAGAATATAAATTATGAAAATCCACGTTTTTTCAAACAACAACGAGTTCATATTTTACTGGGATCAGAAATTTATTACCAATTACTATTATCTGGTCAAATCAAAACTCCTAATAGTTCAATAATTTTGCAAAACTCACAGCTAAGTTGGATTGTAGGAGGCCAAATTTACGACAAAAATGCAAGCATAAGTGTCATTTATTAGAGAAAAACGAAGATTTAGATTTGAGAGTTTTTTGGTAATTAGAGCAACTGGGTATAAAAGATCAACCAAATAGTGTAAATTTCCGAAGAAATAATGGAAAAATTCCGGAAAACTTTGCGTTTCAAAAATCAAAGATATGAAGTTAGTCTCCCATGGAAACGGGATTGGGAAAACCTTGAAAATAACTATAAGGTAGCTGAAATTAGACTCTCTAGTCTCATAAAAAGAATGAAACGCGATCCAAGTTTATATGACAATTATCGTAAAATTTTAGATGAATATTTAGAAATGAACTTTATTGAAATTGTTAAAGAATCCGAAGAATTTTCAAACAAACCGATTTTCTACCTACCACACCATACAGTGTTTAAACAAAACAGTGTATACACAAAATGTCGCATTGTTTTCTATGAGAGTTCTTATGAAGCGGGATAGTTATCATTAAATGACTGTTTGGATGCCGAAATCAATCTTAATCGAAATATTTTTCATTTATTGATTTTTTTACGCTTCAACAAAATTGCTGTTTTGGCCGATTTAGAAAAACCCTTTTTATAGATTTGTATAAACGAAAAAGACAGAGATGTCTTAAGATTTATGTTTGTAGAAGACAATACTGTCACAGGTGATACATTTAAGATTATTATTTACAGATTTCAAAGTCCAAATTTTGGTTTGAATTCAAGCCCTTTTTTATCATCAGCTACAATTAAACAACATCTTAGTAAATTTGAAAAAGAATATCCAATAGTAACTGAATTACTAAAAAATTGCATTTATGTTGATGATTTAGTGACTGGGACGGACACTGTCTCAGATGCATTGACAATTTCACAACAATCAAACCAAATTATGAAGAAGGCGAGTATGAATTTCAGGAAATGGGTTTCGAATAACGAACTAGTAATGTAAACGTGGGAAAAGAATGGGTTTAGCACTCTACTTCAGCCCCTTTTAACTCAATAAATCATACAAAGTTTTAGGCCTATTGTGGCAACCTAAACAGGACATACTTTTGATGGAAACTGAAAATTTATCAGAATTTTTGAGCAAGACAAAAAATACAAAACGTTTTGTCCTACAAGTAATAGGCAAAATATCTGACCCCCTGGGTCTAATATCACCATGTACTATTAGAGTTAAATGTTTACTACAAGAAATTTGGAATAGGAATTTTTCATGGGATGAAGAATTACCCCTCGATATTATAAAGACGTGGGAATAATGGGTGTTCCGAACTGCCTCATTTAGCAAATCTAAGAATTCCAAGAAATGTTTCGAAAACTCTGATTACGAATTAATACTGCACACCTTCTCTGATTCCAGTCCAAAGGCTTACGGTGCTATCATATATTTATAAGTAAATTTAAGAAATGAATCCTTTATTAATTTGATTACATCTAAGAGTAGAGTGGCACTCTTGAAAAAGGTATCGCTTCCACGACTGGAACTCTTGGGTGCGTTACTCGCAGCACGCTTGACTTATCAAGTCAAAGAGGTATTAGATTGCAAGGGACCCTTTTCTGTGTATTTATGGACTAATTCGCAGATCACTTTGTACTGGATCAAAGGATCTGCAAATAAGTGGAAGTCGTTTGTGGCGAACCGTGTGTGAGAAATACAGTCACTGACAGATTCATCGAAATGGTTTCACTGCTCAGGATCTGAGAATTCAGCAGACCTGTAAACACGAGGCATAAAGTCCAAAAATCTTGTTCAGAATCCTATATGGTGGACTGGTCCAGAGTTCCTGAAAGACTTAGATACACTGCTCGACATTGAAAATGCAACACCAAGAAGGAGTGGTCAGAAATTTATGCAAATTTCAGAGTAGGCGCATGTCCCTGAGTTATGCAAATGATGTGAAATGCGTAGGTCTCCGACGCACGTGATGTAAGATATAAGGGAAGAAACTTGTAGAATGGGCAATATTCGTGTCGCTATTTCTGCCAGACGAATTATCGAAGAAATTTTGTTTTTGTCTCGGAGGATACGTGTATAGAAGAGAATGCCAGGCCGCCGTCAACGAAGGCACTTCCAGCAGATAGACGATTTTACGAGAGGTATGGTGATGGGACTGAGAAGGGGGGGTTGGTCTGTAGGTCAAATCGCAGCTGATACCCACATGGATGCGAGCACGGTGCATCAGCTATGGCGAACATGGTTGGAACAAGGAAATGTGGCGAGATTGAGGGATGCAGGTGCAGCCAGAGTGACGTCAGCACGCGTGGATCGACGCATCCACCGACAAGCTGTGGCGGGCCCGCAAGTCACTTGTACTTCGATTCTGCAGCATGTACAAGATACCCTGGATGTTTCCGTGTTGACCAGAACCATTTTCCGTTGATTGGTTGAGCATGGCCTGCACTCGCAGCTTCCGTTAAGAAGACTGCCATTGACTCGACAGCATAGACGCCAACATTTGGAATGGTGCCGGATTAGAGCGACTTGGAGGGAAGAATTTCGAAACGTTGCGTTCTCAGATGAGTCACGCTTCTGTTTATCGAGTGACAGTCGCCGCATACGTGTGTGGCATCTACGTGGAGACAGATCAAATCCGGCAATAACTGTGGAACGCCCCACCGCGCGAAAACGGGGCACAATGGTTTGGGGCACTATTGCGTATAATTGCATGTCACCTCTAGTTCGTATTTAGGGCACTATGACGGCCCAACGATTCTTGGATAATGTACTGCGGCCAGTGGCAATCCCCTACCTTCAGGGGCAGCCTAATGCAATTTTTCAGCAGGATAACGCCCGACCACACAGTGCTCGCATGTGCCAACATGCTCTGCAAGTTATACAGATGCTTCCCTGCCCACCGTATTCTCCTGATCTGTCACCAATCGAACATGTGTGGAATGTGATTGGACGCCGTTTTGCGGACTCTGCCCCTGCCTCGTTCAGAAGATGAACTGTGGCAAATGGTTGAAAGGGAATGGAAAGCGATCCCTCAGGACACCATCCACGCTCTTATTGACTCGATGCCTAGACGTGTTTCTTCGTTCATCGCAGTTCGCGGTGGTCCTACATCCTACTAATCCGACGCCGTTCTCGTTCTGTATTCTGACTATCATTTTGAAATAAAGATCACTTAATGCTCCTTGCTGTCTCTGTCTTTCCCCCAAATTTCATCATTTTCTGACCACTCCTTCTTGGTGTTGCATTTTCAATGTCGAGCAGTGTATGTGCAAAAAGAAACAATCTTTACCTAGATTCTACCAGATCAAGAGATGTGCATTAAAGAACTAAAAAAGAACAATAGTAGTGATAATTTAGTGACTCTAACTTTTTCTGCCGAACATTCTGTAATTAATAATATTTTTTCACTGACTAACAATTTTACTAAATTAATTCGTATAATTAGTTTTATTTTTAGATTCTGTTTTAACTGCTCCAATCCCGAGAAGAGAAGAAGTGTACCATTAACTTTGGATGAGGTAAGATATGCTGAATGGCAGGAATAATTGCCGCAAAATCGTGCACAAATGTGTGAATTGTTTTAAAAACAAACCTGTAGTCAGCTCTCAAATGATGGCTGAATTGCTAAGGGAACGTATAACACCTAATTGTGTTTGGGGTGACAGGATTAGATTATTGTTGCCCATTTTCCATTAAATTTTAAAATCAAAGGAAGGGTGTATTGAATAAAGTTTGTGTCGTGGTGTATGTATGTTTGTCTACCAAGGCGATTCACATAGACTTTGTTTCAGATCTCACTACTCAGACCTTTATAGCTAGTCTAAAACGTTTCTTTGGGAAAAGAGGCAAATGTGCAAAAATATTATCTGACAATTGAAAAACTTTTATTAGAGCTGACATCGAGATGAAAAAATTGCATAAATTAGTTAGCTTTCCAGATGAGGAATTATGTAATTTTTTGACCCATGAAGGTATCAAATGGGAATTTATTCCCCCCAAATCTCCGAATTTTGGTAATATCTGGGAAGCGGGGGGGGAATCATTTAAGTTTAATTTAAAACGGGTAATAGGCGATCAAAAATTAATTTTGGAAGCGTTTTTAACGATTCTAGCTGAAATTGAGGGCGTTTTTAACTCCCGCTCCCTTACCCTGCTGTCCACAGATTTCGAAAATTTTGAAACTCTGTCCCCTTTCCATTTTTTAATTGGCAGACCGATTAATTCGATCCCCGAACCACAATTAGACAATATTAATGAAAACAGGCTGTCAAAATGGGGAAAAATCGTCAAATTTAGCCAAAGAATTGTAAAACTTTGGAAAAGAGATTATTTGAATACTCTACAACAAAGAAGTAAATGGAAATTCAAAAAAGATGATGTACACAAAGGAACTTTGGCACTAATAAGGCAGGAAAATTTACCTTCTAACAAATGGGTAGTTGGTAGAATAGTTGAAGTTTTTAAGGGATGGAATAATATGGTAAGAACGGTAAATTTACAGTTACCAGATCGTCGAATTCTTCAGAGAAATGTCAGAGATATCTGTATCTTACCAGTTGAATAACGAATTACCTTTCTTACCTTAAGTAAACTCTCAAAAATATTATTTCTGTATTTAACCTTGTATTATAGTGCATTTATTCTATTATTATTGTGTATCTAACTGTTTATAGCTCATAATTTTCTTGTATGATAATTTTTGCAAAATTATGTGTTTAATTATATTGAAACTGCCATTTCAATCGCCGGGGGAGTGTTTTCTCCGCACATAGCAATTATCGTTAGAGGGCGCAACTGCGCGCTGAATACTGTAAATGTACGGGATACTTTCCCGCCAGTTGAATGGACGTAAGCGCAGCGAATCAACCACTGCCTTGTCATACGTTAGCATTTTTGTAAATAAATTATGTGTTTGTGTTAACGGTGATTTTTCAATTTTTATAATTCGTCAAACATTATTCAGAAGTTACATTTTTAACTATCGACGCCCAACACCATTAACTCCGAGGAGACAACTTTCAAATTTTTTAAATATTCTAATAAAAGAAGTTTTAAAACTAAATTTTCTCCTTTTTATATTTCTTATAAAATTGCAAAATACTTTTAAAAGTGTGTATTTTGAATTACAAATTTTAACAAAGATAAAAATGTCTTTAAATAAAGATATGGAAATCAATACAGGGAATTATATATAACATAAGGGAAACATTTGTAAAATGATAGCTGATCAACTCAATTAAATGCATTTAACGTAAAACTTAAAAAAAAAAATACAAAGAGCATTTTTTTCTGTATTTTTAGAGAAATTTTTGACAGTGATTGCATTGTCATTGTAACTAAGGAACGACCGAACGTATTTTTTAACGCCAAAAACGAAACCGAAACTAAATTTTGATGATACTGTCATTTTCGACAGAAAACGAAAAAAAAAATAATAATGTGCAAAAAAATTTATAAGTAATGTATACATACGGAAATATCATAATTAATTATACTTGTGAGCGAAATTAATTTACTTTTATATAAAATAAAATGTTATTAATTCATCATCAACACAAAACGATTTACGAATTAAACTAATTTCATCTAATTAAAAAATGTTTTAGGTATATATTCATATACCATTCATAAAATGTATATATTCATATCTATTTATCCTCTATAATGATTTTTGTAAATGATCAACTCTTTGAATATAATTTTTTCAAAAAATATTCGAATCACGTCTAAAAATAAATTAGAGAACGAAAAATTTTCTAATGCTGTTAAGTTTAAAGTGCTGTTAAGTTTAAGGTGCTGTTAAGTTAAACCGCAGTAACGTATATCAATTTCATAAAATGTGAAATGGTTTAATATAATTAAAACGCACCCTAAACAATGTTTTCTCCTATACTATTATGTAATCGAATACTTTTGTGTGATCCTGCACATTTGTAAAAAAATGTTCTTTGAACTACAGATTGAGCAGAATGTAAAATTTAGTAAATATTTCATAGATGCATATGAATTGTATTATGTTCGAAAGCGTGAAACATCATTAAAATGTACT
The DNA here is from genome assembly GCA_964019185.1 of Maratus speculifer. Taxonomy (NCBI): domain Eukaryota; kingdom Metazoa; phylum Arthropoda; class Arachnida; order Araneae; family Salticidae; genus Maratus; species Maratus speculifer. The sequence continues at coordinate 137,015,841 of OZ025291.1, forward strand.
TGAAGCTATTTTTTCCCATTGACCACAATATAACGGAATCATTTTGATTGTCACTGTAATTGAACTAAACATACGTTTTTTTTTTTTTTATAAAATTTAAAATAACTCGACAAAATAGTGTAGGGGAAGATGGGGATACTTGAGCCATTTTTAAAATGTTATTATTTTTTTAATTTTTTATAATTTTTTAGAACAAAATAAAATATTGAAAATGAAAATTTGATGTTTTTTCTTTAATTGAAAACCACTTTCAATTAATTTTAAACTATTTTTCTATGTCTAATAAATTTTTACTTTTTCTTTTACATCGGGGCTCAAGTATCCCCCTCGTGGGGATACAGAGCCATGGTGAAGGGATACTTGAGTCAGTGTGGAAAAATACCCACAAAAGTAATTTATTTTCTCTTTATTTTTGCACAAATATTTTACAGAATGATAAATTATGATACATAAAGTCATTTAAAACAGATTTTCAACTCTTTGGTAACATGTTTGAAGAACAAATTCAGAATCGTTGTAACGCCACACATCTTTGTACTTTTACCTACATGGTAACTCAGTAATGCCCGCTGTTTGAGATAATAGAAGTCATTTCTTTGATTTAAAAAAAAGTTACAGTAACAGAGGTTACAATTCCAATATTTACAATTTCAATTAAAGTATTACAGATTATGACCCGTAAAACAATTTAAAAAAGTTATTTTAATATAATAAATGTTAAATTGAAAACTATGTTTGCATTTATCTAAACAAGCTATTTTGTTAGTCAAAATGAAAAATAAAATGGATATTTTCATTTAAAAAGTATGCATTTTTAAACATTTTTTTTCTAGGTCATTATTTTTTTAAGAAAAAAATATGTTCCTTTTTATTCAGTAAAAAAATCTATTAGTGAATATAAGGACGTAATTTTATTTTTTGTTGGTTTCAGCCATGTCTAATTTCCTAGTGGGGATAGTTGAGCCATGGCTCAAGTATCCCCATTACCACTATTTTTGTTTATCAGAGTTTTACTAAGTAAACCATGCAGCTAAATTAACTATTTTAGATTCAAAATACAATTTACATTATACTTATTAAATTTATGTATATTGTTGCAACTTTAAACAAAACTTTGATTACAAAAAAATAAATAAATAAATAAATAAATAAATAAATAAACCATGCACCTAAATATTTACTTCTGATAGGGAAAAAACAACTATTAATCACCATACTTTCAAAATGGTACCAAGGTATGTGATTTCTTTTTTACATGTTTAGGACTATAAATATGTTACCATATTGCCAATTTTAGAAAGAAAAATTAACCAACTGTAGAGATAATAGGGGTGGCTCAAGTATCAACTATGCTCAAGTATTCCCACTCTCCCTTATCTCCACTACTAATTATATTTTTAAATTTCAAATGATTCATTTGGGTAGATTTAGCGTTGTTATATGCGGACAGACGGACGTATTAAATGAAGACTATAGGTGCGACATATTTACCTAATTACTAATGCACTTAAAATTCAGACGACGAAGTTTATAATAGAGGACGGTATATATATATATACCGGGTGTCCCAAAAATGACTGATGGATTTTAAAATTCAATAACTTGCAAACGGTGACAGCTATTTAAAAAAATTTGCAGGAGGGTTATGTGTAATGTCATGAGTTTTTTTACCGTAATTTTTTATTTTAGTTTGCATCTCAAACAATAGATGACGCTGACGGCGATTGAAGGCCAGGTGATCAGTGCTGAGTGAAGCGTCGACCTGGCTTGACCGTGTCGTCGTCTTTGTCGTCGACCGTCGACCCGAACTGAAATAAAAAATTACGGTAAAAAAACTCCTGACATTATACATAACCCTCCTGCAAAATTTTTTTTAAATAGCTGTCACCGTTTGCAAGTTATTGAATTTTAAAATCCATCAGTCATTTTTGGGACACCCGGTATATATACATATATATATGTATAAGTATATACATACAGGGTGATTAAAAAAACGTGGACAAATTGATATGACAAATCCAGCATACAACAAGGATCAAAAATCGCATAGGAACATAGGATCGCAAACTACTTATTGAGTCACAAATACAGGGTGTTTCATTCCAGCTACACCTGGTTTGAAAGTAATAGTTTTGAGGAAAATAACAATATTGTAATGAAAATGCAACGACATGTACTTTATTTTGTGTGAAATGTGATAACGTTAAGAAAAGATCTCGAAAAACGTATTGCTCAAGCAATCGATGATACCGCATAAGCTAATCATAACAGTCCAAAATGTGAGGTGCCAAGTGCATATTGCTGGTGCGCATAATGCAAATTTCTACAACTTTTGTTTGGTGTCATCACACTTAAAACAAAGGTGAGAATGTCTGTTAAATTTTGTATTATAATATACTTCAGTTTTCTGAAATTTATTATCGTCAACCCGAATTGAGTTAGGATGAAACACCCTGTATTTGTGACTCAATAAGTGGTTTGCGGCCCTATGTTCCTATGTGATTTTTTATCCTTATCGTATGCTTGATTTGTCATATAAATTTGTCCACGTTTTTTTTTTAATCATCCTGTTTATATATATATATTTATTTATTTATTTATTTATTTATTTATTTATTTATTTATTTATATATATATGCAGTGTTCTCGCTGACATTTGACCAACGTTAGTAATTTGGCTAATTAAAAATAAAAAACATTCGCCAAATGAAAAAAGTATTAGCCAAATAGATTCGCCGTGTAGCACAAAAAAATATCTTTAATCCTATAATGTACCCCCTTTTTTTTCAATACGTTCTAAAATAACCTCAGTTTTTATAACTGCGACAACGATTGTCATTAATCTAAATTCAACTATCTGCTACAAATATATTAAATATATATATATATTCTAAATACCTTGAGTAATCATGAAAAAAAGAATCTAAAACCGATTTAACTCATTAAAATGTAATTAAATAAAACTTCCTAAGTTAATTCAGAATTTTATGATATTACACACAATGAATCTGAAAAATCAAGTTGTTGCAGATCGTTTTTATAAATGAAGTCGATGGTATGTGCTAAATTCATTGTTCTGCAACGAGTGCTTAAGAAACTTTTAGTTTCCATTCTGACAGTAAGGTGCAATTGAACATGATAAGCGACGCATATACACACACAAAAAAAATAAATAAATAAATAAATAAATAAAAATAATAAAAATAAAAAAAAGAAGAAGGAAGAAAAAGCAAAAATTGAGCACTAGCAATTTGGCGAATCTAATCGCTTGTTTACTCGCTAAATAATGAATTTAGTCGCAATTTGGCGCAAAGGCGAGCGACAGCGAGAACACTGTATATATGTATATATAAACTAAATATATGTTTTGTAGCATATATATACTTTTTTAGCAATGTTATTTTTGCATGCTTAAATATCAATGAAAATTAAATAAAAACGTAAGCTTATTTATATGTTTAAAATTCAGAAGTTTGCTGATGTTATTTAAAATTATTCATAGATATTTAAATCAAATATCTAATATTTTAAAAACATAAACAAATTAAAATACGTCAACAAATATATTATGTACATATTATGTTTCGTTATGTAAATATTTAAATTATTTAATGGTTTATTAAAAATATGCTGTTATATGATTAATTGTTAAATATGATTTTTTTAAATTTGAGATTCTTGATTTTTATTTAGAATAAGTGTCTAATTATTATTTTTTTTTATCAATTCATTTTTTAATATTTCTATACAATACAGTTTAATTATATAAATGCTATTTTAAATGCGAAATTTTGCATTCCTATGCATTTAATGAAAAGAAAATATTAAAAAATATTATAATAAAACTAACAAAAAAAGATTAGTTGGTATTTTTACAGAATATAAAATTGCGCTGGTTTTAAAATGCATTTTCTATTATTTACATAAATAAGCTATTATTTTTCGCAATAAAATAAATTTTAATGCTCAAAACATATTATAATATGCAGTTTTAACTTCATTTTAGCTTGTAATATTTTTATTATCATAATGATATTTCGAAATACAGTAAAATCCCGATAATTCGGATTAATTGGGACCAGGCCCAATCTCGGTTAAGGAAAATCTGGATTATCCGGAGAATGAAAACAAATGAAATAAAATAAAACTTACTTACAGAAAATCTCCTTTATATTAAACATATTGAATATTTACAAATAGTAAAAATGTTTACTTTGTACTATAAAATTTTTAATCATCTGCTGTGACAGTTTTGCGGGCTGTATAGTCACAAATCCACTTGAGCATAAATAGTTCGTTGGGTGTAGTCTCCACATGATGTTTAAAATAAATTATTTGTTGTTTGGAATAAGACATTGCTTCATTATGGCTAATAACTGTGGGCTGATCATCATTGGTAATGGTATTTTCTTCTGTATCATCTTCATTTTCATTTCTTCAGATGCACGCAAAGCGATTATTTCGTCATCTGTAAATGAAGCATAAACTTCATTATTTTCAGCTTCCAACCAATTTCTAATGTTACTGCTATCATCTGAGCACCATCAATTTTTTTGAACATGCTAATAAAAACTTCAGACGTAATTTCTTTTGCATCCTTGTTTATTACCTCTTCTATTTCAAGTTTTCGCAAGTGATTTGTAGAAGCATTATTCCACAAAGACAAGGAAACAGCCTCCAGAGAACTACGGCCTGGCTGTCAAAGATCAGAAAGCGATCCTTATCAGTCAGTGTATCTATATGCACTATTTTATCTTGCTTTATTGCAATGCTCTGAGTAAAACTTTACTGTGCGGTGAACTTTTGATGACATTTCTAAAGGGATTAAATAGTAAACTGTGAAAAATGGAATTTCCACACTTAAAGGATACATAGCTGGCAGTTTGATAGATAACATCAAAGAGTTTAAATAAGAAAGCTTAAAGTATTCTTCCGGAAAGATTTCAGAAAAGACCTTTTTTATTAAAAATATGAGAATGAATGTTATAAAAAAAATTTAGTATGCTTTTTAAACTTGAAATAAAGAGGATATAGTGACCAGTACTTTACGAAATTTCTGGTACTAAAGCAACTAAAATGTCCTGAATCTCTTGATGAGTACGAGCCCTGTTATTGAAACGAACAAGAAACTTAATTTTTCAAAATCAAAACAAATACGAATCGTTGGGGGCCAACGAAATATTTATCCATCATGAAATATGGAAATAAAACCCGTGTAAACTGTATTTATAAAATGCATTCTAATTTCAAAATAAAATTTAAACCTATATTTAAATATTTTTAATACATTTTCTATTGCAGCATTGTGGGTAAAATTTAATTATCCTATCTGCCTATTTCGACAAACTATATAAATTGCCACACTACTAGTAAATTATATAAATTCGCATAATTTTTATTTTAAATAACAAAAGAGCAAATAAATTAGTAAAAGATTAGTAAAAATACAAATTAAACACAAAATTCAAAATCAGTTATGATATACAAACATATGTAACGTATTTAATGTTCAATGCATTTATGATAAGCCATAATTTCTATTTAATCTTATAGTTTGGTAAAAGTTTTTTGGTCGACATAATAATCAAGTACTAAAAGAAACATCCTTAAAAGTCCAAAAACCTATGAACCTATTGAAATGAATATGAAATACAGGGTCGTGAAAAATCGAAGTGTGTGGAAAATAGGATTACAAGTATTTCAACAACTAATTATCTGATTAATTACATTCTTTATGTAAGATTTATATTTTTTATTGTCTTTTACAGCCACTACTTAAAAAAAAATATCGAAAAATTTTACATGCCTATTTTCAAAAAAAAAAAAAAAAAAAAAAAAAAAAAATTCGAAAATCCGAAAAAAAAAAAAAAAAAGTTCAGGATAATCGGGGCTATTGATATTCAATAGGCTTCTTTTCATTATTGCGTACTGAGGCACACCAAATTTTAAGTTTCTATCTCAATTTGTTCCGGAGAAGAGCGTTTACAGAGCGACACATAGACAACCGGATGTCAATTTTTCTTCTAAAAATATGTTTTCAAGAATCTCCAGTGTCTGAAACGTGTAAATCTACCCAAAAAAATCTTCATTTTTCAAAACGATTGCAAGATTTACCCTATACTGCGTATGATGAATAAATAACAAACAAAATCATAAAACAACGGTTCTGATAAATAAATTAAATCCCTTTTAACAAGTTATTTCAAGCATGCCAAAGTCATAAACTTTAAGTGAACTTAAAAAAAAGTCAGCAGGAGAATTTTTAGATGAAAAAGAAAACACTCCAACCAACTTCATAAAACAAAACACCAAGAAAGTACTTAAGAGTATTATGAAAATTAATTTTTGAAATGCTATAGCTAGGCACAAAACGCACACACACCCACACAAAAAAGTATTTTTGTTAAAAGAAGCAAGTTTAATAAAATATTATGGTTATTGGAAACTTTTCCAGTGGAAAGTGATTTCGCTGTTGACTTTTGATACTTTGGCTCGTTTTACACTATTTATATTATTCTATCGAGAAACTCTTCAAAGAAATGTTCTGCACTAGAGATGAGACGGGCATGGGTTCAATTTTTATACCAGTTTTTAAGCACTAGATTTAATTAAAATTTTATTTATTAACAAATTAATTGAATAATAAGAAAATATGCCAGAAGCTATTTGAGAAATAACAAGTAAGAAATAGTATGTCAAGCGTAGCAAATTGGGTGCGTTCGTACTATAATGAAATTAAAAAAAATATTAAGATTGTGGTGTAATACTATTTATTACTTCAGATACAGTATAATAGATGAAATTTTTTGTGTGTCACTGTAAATATTATCTGTTTTCCATTGTACAGGAAATAATTTGTAGTAAACTTCAGTAACGTGTATCAATTTAATGAAATGTGAAATAGTTTAATGTAATTAAAAAGCTTCCCAAACAACGTTTCCCCTATACTATTATGTAATGGAATACATTTGTGCGGCTCTGTAAATGAATAAGAAATATTCTTTGCACCATTAATTGTACAGAATATATATTTTAGTACATACACTGTAAAAAAAAGGTCGATCTACTAAAAAATATTAGTGATCCTTGCAATTACTAAAAAAATTTTAGTAATCTTACCAGTTACAAGAAAATCTATAAGAGTTACTAGAAAAAAGCTAGTTACTAGTTTCAATGAATAGAGTTACTAGTTTTATGTTTTTAATAGCTATTACTAAAACTCGCTTGGTGTGGCCGTGATAGCCTAGTGGTCATAGCACAGAGCTCCAGACTAAAAGGCCTCGGGTTCGAAGCTCGACACCACCAAAGACGTACCGAGTGTATGCAGTGTAAGTATTCGTTAAGTAAAAGAGTTATGAAATCAAAATTGCGCAGGTGGCAATGTTTGATGCTGCCATCTATTGAAACGTTGCCGGAAATCTACCGCTGCAAAAATTGCGTTTGGGCTAGCTACTAAGAATCCGTGAGTAATGGTTACTAAAAATAATTTTGGAAATGTTACTAAAATTTGCTGGCTGACTCATACTAAAAAGTTTTAAGTTAGTTATACAAAAAATTCTTTTGTTCAGGTTACAAAAGAAAAGTTTGTTTCACTTTCAAAAAAAAAGTTTGGAATGGTTACTAAAAAATTCTGTGGAATAAAAATTTACTAAAAAATTTTTAGTAACCTCATGAATTTTTTTTTTACAGTGTACTTCATAGATGCATGACAATTTTATTTTGTTCGAAAGAGTGTATGATTATTAAAATGCACTTGAAACTATATTTTCCTCAAAGAAATGTTTTGCACTCGATATAAGATGAGCTCGGGTTCAATTTTTATACCAGTTTTTAGCTCACAGGCTATCATAGCCTGAGAGCTTATGTGCCCGTCCGTTCTGTATGTATGTGCGTATGTGCGTAACGCGATAACTCATGATAAAAATATCGGATCCACTTGAAATTTTGTATATAGGTATATCCTGATAAGGCGCTTCCCTGATTAGTTTTTGGAGTTCATTCGATATGTATAAGAGGGGGAACGGGGGGCTCATGCCCCCCGTTAGTTGATATAAATGGGATTTTCATGCAGAATTAAGTTTTCAAAATTTAGGTTAGGATCATTCTGATGAGGCGATTCCGTGACTGTTATTAGGTGTTCATTGAATAAGTATAAATAGGGGGAACAGGGGTTCTAATCCCCCCCCCCGTTAGTTGATATAAATGGGATTTTCATGCAGAATTAAGTTTTCGTTCAAAATTTAGATTAGGATCATTCTGATGAGGCGATTCCGTGACTGTTATTAGGTGTTCATTGAATAAGTATAAATAGGGGGAACAGGGGTTCTAATGCCCCCCCCCGTTAGTTGATATAAATGGGATTTTCATGCAGAATTAAGTTTTCGTTCAAAATTTAGATTAGGATCATTCTGATGAGGCGATTCAGTGACTGTTATTAGTTGTTCATTGAATAAGTATAAATAGGGGGAACAGGGGTTCTAATGCCCCCCCCCCCGTTAGTTGATATAAATGGGATTTTAATTGAGAATTAAGTTTTCGTTCAAAATTTAGATTAGGATCATTCTGATGAGGCGATTCCGTGACTGTTATTAGGTGTTCATTGAATAAGTATAAATAGGGGGAACAGGGGTTCTAATGCCCCCCCCCCGTTAGTTGATATAAATGGGATTTTCATGCAGAATTAAGTTTTCGTTCAAAATTTAGATTAGGATCATTCTGATGAGGCGATTCCGTGACTGTTATTAGGTGTTCATTGAATAAGTATAAATAGGGGGAACAGGGGCTCTAATGCCCCCCCCCCGTTAGTTGATATAAATGGGATTTTCATGCAGAATTAATTTTCATTCAAAATTTAGATTAGGATCATTCTGATGAGGCGATTCCGTGACTGTTATTAGGTGTTCATTGAATAAGTATAAATAAGGGGAACAGGGGTTCTAATGCCCCCCCCCCTTAATTTATATAAATGGGTTTTTCAAGCAGAATTGTCAGATTTCGTTCAAATCTCTGAATAGTTTTGGAAGTTTAATGGTTAAGTATAAAAGAGGGGGATAACTCCTTTTAAATTATATAAATGCTAAATGGGTTTTTATTAAGAATTATCTAATTTGCTCTGAATTTTGGATATAGATTTTTTATATGATAAAGCATGTCTTTGATAGTATAGGAGGTTCAATGATTAAGTATAAAAAAAAGAGGAAAGGGGAGAGCTGTTTCCCCTTCTTAATTTTTTTTTTCGAACGGAATTAACCCTTGAAAATATAAGGCTTTAATGTGCAATTAGTATTTGTAGCCTGTGAGCTCAATGCCATCAGTTTAACTGGGTAGTATTCTTTTTATTGAGTGCTTGATTAAAGTGAAAATTTTATTGATTAACAAATTAAAAGAACGAAAAAAAAAAACATGTCAGAAGTTATTTGAGAAATAAAAATATAGTCTAACTTTTGGTGGCATGCTACAATCTTTTAAAAAAATCTCTTTAAAAGGGAACTGATTTTTTCAATGATGGGATATAAAGATAATTATTCTATCTGATTCTGAAGCGCCTTGACATGATTAAGTTTCAGTAATAGGGAGAAGCCGTGCGATATTCCCAGCCTATCTGCTCATTCTGATTGAAGTCTTTTTTCAAAATTACAGAAAAACAAAAACAACGTATTTATAGCATAGCTATAGAATGACTAGTCGTTGGGGGCCACCGTAATACTTATCCATCATGAAAATGCTTAATATAAAATACGAAAATAAAACATGTGTAAACTATTTATAAAATGCATTGCAATTCCAAAACAAAATGTAAACGTATATTTAAATATTTTTAATGTACATAGTGATGCTTTGTTAATGAATTGCTTATGAACCAATTTCGGCAAATTATATAAAACGCTGAACTACTCAAGTAATATCGAATTGTGTAAAAGAAACATTCTTTATAACTACAAAAATACCAATCATATTAACTAACAGTTTACTGCGTTGGATTAAGCATCTCATTTCCAATTAAAATATGTCTTTGAATTGAAATTTAAATGAAATACAGGGTCATGAAAAATCTAAGAATGTGAAAAATAAGATTACACATATCTCAGCAACTAATTATCCGATCAATTTCGTTCTTTATGCAATTTTTTTTATTTCTTTTTACGTCCTTTCCTAAGAATAAAAAATTTCGAAAATTTTTATGTACCTTTCATAAGAACGAATTTTTCGAAATTTCGAAAAAAATAATTCCGGATAATCAAGGTTACTGATATTAAATAGGCTTCGTCCAATTCTTACGTACTAAGCACATAAAAAATTTCAAGTCTCTATCTAACTTTTTTCGGGAGATAGAGCGTTTACAGTCACACAGACGGGCGGCAGTTTTTTTTTTCTAAAAATATGTTTTTCAGAATCTCCAGTATCTAAAACGTGTAAATCCGTCAAAAATTTTTTTTCGATTTTCAAAACGATTGCAAGACTTACCCTTTACTACGCATGATGTAAGCGTTTACAGTCACGCAGACGGGCAGACAAACAGACGGGCGGCAGTTTTTTTTTTTTTTTCTAAAAATATGTTTTTCAGAATCTCCAGTATCTAAAACGTGTAAATCCGTTAAAAATTTTTTTCGATTTTCAAAACGATTGCAAGACTTACCCTTTACTACGCATGATGGGTAAGTAATAAAATAAATGGTCAAGTGCGAGTAGTAGTCGCGCTCAAAGAGTTAGGTGCAATAGACGTATGGATAATTATCCCTCGAGGACGAGCTACATGTATATGTGCGAGTTAAAATTCTCAGGATCCTTCGTTATCCAATTATTCTATATTGTTAAGTTTACTTTAATTAATTGGAGCATTTTCGGGATTGAACTAGGGAAAACTTTCTGTTTAAAAAAAAACGGTTGTTTAATAATTAAAAATTATTCTAATTGCTTTCGTCGCAAAGGAGTTAACTCTATTATTAAAAGGAAATCTCTGCTGAAATAATAAAAAGACTGTAAAAATCTATACAAAGTAGAGTTGGTTATAGTTGTATATAATAGAAAAGTATGAATGGGTACACCATAAAAGTTCAAAGACATATGAAGCTAATACGAAATATTGATATTCTGTATGTAATTTTTTTATCTTATCATTGTCTATTTATAAGGAGCTTAACTCTGTACAGAGAATAATAAGTTGCGCATATTTAAACTTCGATTGGCAATTCATAAACTAAACTCAACAAAGTAATAATCTTTTTTTTCCCACAATATATTTAACACAAAATCCTTGTTCAAAGCTTAAACTTGGCATTATACTAAAGGAGCTTGTCTCGAAAGAAGCTCGGAAATTTACAAAGCCGCTTTGGTCTGTGATGGGTTTTTCCAGATACAGTAGAACCCCGATAATTCGGATTAATTGGGACCAGGTCCAATCCGGATTTTCGAAAATCCGGATTATCCGGAGAATGTGAATAAATGAAATAAAATGAAACGTACTCAGGAAAATCAACTTTATATTGAACATATTCAATATTTACAGACAGTAAAATTGTTTACTTTGTAATTATAAAATTGCCCTATTCTGCTGTGCCAGTTTTGCGGGCTGCATGGTCACACATTCCTTTGAGCATAAGTAATTCGTTGCAAGTAGTCTCTACATGACGTTGAAAATAAATCATTAATTGTTCAAATGTTCAAATTGGGAAGTTGCTTCATTATAGTTTATAACTTCTGGTTGATCATCATTGATAATAGTTTTCGTCTGCATCATATTCATTTTCTTGAGTTGTGCACAAAGCGATTATTAAGTCATATGTAAGCGAGGCATACTCTTCATTATTTTCTGCTTCCAACCAATTGCTAATGTCACTGATATCAACATCTGAGCAACAATCAAATTTTTAAAACAAGCTGACAAAATCTTCAGGTGTAATTTTTGTTTATTCTTCCTTCTATTTCGATTTTCTACAAGTGATTTGTTGAGGGGTTTTGCCACGAAGACAAGGAAACAGTCCCAAGAGACCTATGGGCTGGCTAACAAAAATCGGAAAGCGATCTATTTATTGTTGAAATTTCATAATTTATAAGTCCCGTAAGAGGGCGTCGTGAACTCCCTTTGGTTGAAATGTGAAGTGAACTGAGGAGAGAAAAAAATGTTGTTGTTTAGAGTGTGTGAAAAGAATGGCGACCAGAGTGTTCGCTGCTTATAGTTTGTGAAAAAGAATGGCGACCAGAGTGTTCGCTAATTATAGTGTGTTATTAAAATAGTGAAGATACAGTCCTAAAATATTTTTATTTAAAAGTGTGTTTTTTGTGCTTTAATTAGTAATATTATACATATACATTTTTTATGGTCCTAGTGAACCGAAGAAGTGAGCGACCTATGGACAAGTAAAACTTACAAATTTAATTTCAATAAGATTTTAGTTTCGAATAATGCGCTGCTATTGCCCTTGGATAAGATGAAGAGGGTAAATTTTTACATATTCATTACTTGAATATAATTTGTATTTCTTTGAAAAATATTTATGTGCCAAGTTGGTTCCAACACATCCTTCGAAGTGACTCTGTTACTGGCCAAATACAGTATCACAACGCTATTGAAACCTCCGTACAGCTGTGATTTGTCACCACCGGACATTTCACTATTTCTTCGGTTAAAATCAAGTTTAAAGTTCATGATTTTGATAATCTGGAAAATCTTGCAGAAAATCGTAACATGCGTTCTGAACAGCATTTCAGTTGAAGACTTCCAGGTGGGGATAAATGGGTAACAGAGTCGTTGGTAATGGTGCATTAATGTAGGAGGAAGCTACTTTCAAGAATATTAGGTGCCTGTAAAAGTATTCAAATTCACGAATTTTATGAAGTCAGTGTTCTTACTTTTGGACAGACCATGTAATCTGCACTTTAATTGTAATCTGCACCGAGGTTTAAGATTTCAGTGCTTAGTCTATTTTTGCGCTCGAGATGCAAATTATTCGGCTTTTGTGGCTTATTTAAACAGCTATTTTCAAAAATAAAATTTAGAAGACTTTTAATTTATTGCCTAGGTATCACTAACATTTTAATTTCTAATAAATAAAATTACAAAATACTCAACCCGATTATACAAAACGTGCAAAAAATCATTGATTCATTTTGAAATCGAGAAAAAATAATTAATGTACTATTCTGTCTGAATAAATACGCTTCTCGTGATGGACGGTTTTATATAAGAAAATACAAATTCAAATTAGTTCCAAATAATTTTGCCTATAGATTAGATATCTCTCAACACACAATACACATTTCTCTTTATTATTACAGATTTAAATTCAACAGATAATTAGCACACAAACCAATTTTAATGAGTCGTCAGTAAAATTTCAGTTGTTATTAGCATATAAAATTTTAATTAGTTATTAGTAAAGATAAATCTCGAATATTTAGGCAATAATATACTGAAATCATAATTTCCGTCATTATTTTAAATACTTTATAACGTAGATGAAATTTTAGAATGTTATTATGGTGCAAAAATTTTATTGATGATACACAAAACTATTCAAAATAATCCGTATTGATTAATTTGTGTAGATAGGATTTGTTTTAAAAAGAGTTTTAAATCTTTTAACTTTTTTCAGATTGCTAGCTTGAACTAGTTCGAGATAGAACAGGTTGCATTCAATTTTATTTTTTAAATATTATTTCCAAGTAAAACCAAAACATTTAATTTTTCTCAATAAAACAATATTTAGAAATTTTTTCGATGATACGATTTTTCAAAAGATTTATAAATATCAAACTTTGTAATTCTGTTAATGTTCAGTTTTTTTCAATATGAAAGAAATGTTAAGTACTTTTGAGGCGAATAAAAAGTATACTTTAACCATTCGCACTAGAAAAAAAAGACTTTATAAATCATACATTAATATAATTCTTACAGAGTCATGCTAGCATTTGAATGTAAAATATACTACTAGATTAAATTTATTTCAAATATTTAGAAGTAGTAAAATAGTAACGAAAAAAATCTTAATTTCACAAAACTAAATTTTGTATTTGTGTAAAATAGGTAGGTTTTTTTCGCTGAAAAGAAAAGTGGAATATCTTATTATGAAAGAAAAGAATTTAATCATTTATTAGAACTAGTTTTGTGAAAAGCGAAGTTTAAGACACATAATTTAATTTAGTTGTTTTTCTTATAACGTAGTCGCTTTACGATAATTTATCTAAACCGTTTCATAAAACTAAGCTATATTATTATTATTTTTTTTAATTTACTTATATGCTGAAGCAGAGAACGTTACTTATAATACAAACATTTTTTTGCATTAAAAAATAATAAAAAATATAAATAATAATAAAATAAAGAAAAAAAAAACCTTCTAAAATTCATTGGATTAAAACAACATAGCTATGTAGACTATAAAAAATTATACATATATCGTTTTAAAAAGTGGAAAAGGGGGGAGCATTTTCCCCATTTCGATTTATTAAAAAATATCTACAATAATGTTTTTATTATTTTAGAACTAGAGAGTTTTTTTTTATTGCATCAACATTCTATTGTGGAAGCAAATTTCTTCATACTTAATAGAGAGAAATTATTATTAATATTATTATTATTATTATTATTATTATTATTATTATTATTATTATTATTATTATTATTATTATTATTATTATTATTATTATTATTTTCTTGATGAGATGATGAAGTGAGATAGTGAGATAGTTTTGTAAAAGATAATATTAAGATAATATAAGTAAAAGTTAAGATTTAAAAAATAAGATTAAAAAATCGATTAAATATTATTTAATATTTTGTATTAAAATTAAATTGTTCATTAAAGAAGGAAAAAAACGCAGTAATAAGTAATATATATATATACAATAAAACCTCCATAACGGACACTCCCGAATAGCGGACACCTCTATTTAACGGACAGTTTTCCAATCCCCACTCCCAAAACCTAAATTTTCGTATGTTTAACCTCTGAATAACGGACATTCTAAATAGCGGACACTATTTTCGGCGATAAAGTATGAAAAAGTATTTTTTAACAAGAAAAAAAAGAAAAAAAAAGTAAAAAGGTCTCTAAATTTATCAGAGCAATGTGTCAGAAATTTTGTGATCACAGATAAATGTAGAGGGTGGGCTGAGGAAATTTCTCCTTCACGTTCATTGTTGAATCCAGGAAGTTGCCTGGATGGACAGCTCCCAGAACATTCAAATTTCTATGTCTCCCCGGAAGATTTTATGAATTTATGTTTTTAATGAGCAAAAAGTGTAATCCCTATCCCCGCTCGGAACTCTATGACCAATAACATCACATTGAAAAACAAATTACACGTAATCGCAATCAAAAATAAACTTTGTAACAGATTTTTTTTTAATGTAATAAACAGCAGTTAAAGGTGTGCACAATTTTATTTAAGTTTTATTGCTTAAAAAATAATTTTTAATTTCTCATTAAACATATAATAGAGGTTTTAGAACATATAAATGTCAATTAATGAAATATTAAGCATTTCTTGGTGATTTTTGTATCTTTGAGGTTTTCCCAATAGCGGACACCTCCGAATAGCGGACAATTTTTGCGTTCCCGAGGTGTCCGTTATTTAGAGGTTTTACTGTATATATATATATATATATATATATACACTATATTGCCATTGATTATGGGACACTTGCGATTTTAGACATTTTACTAAATATCTAGAAAAATACATGAGGAATCATCTCGAAACTCTTAGTGTATAAATACAATAGTATCAGTCATACATCTCCGTGAAGATTTTTTCCCGAAACTCCAAAGGGGACCGTCAACAAATTAAAAAAGAATGAATATCTTTTGAATAACCCTGTCAAAACTAATGTAGCAAAAGCGCTCAAACTCTAGATTGTGATTGAATGCCTTATTGTAATAAGCCTTGTTCATTTTTATGCAAATAGCATGCATACTCGCAGAGTAATTAAGGTTTTTATAAAAATGATCCCAAATTTGTCCAAGTTTTTAAATTATAATTTTCAGAGTTCTTAATATAAAATATTATTTTTTTCAGAAAATATGACAAACAACATTGCACACAGTACCCTGTAATCAGAATTAAAAAATAATGAAAATTGTATAAAAAATGAGTTGGTTTACTAAATAATTTTTTACTGCGCATGCGTCAACGATATCAAAATTTCATTTGCATATTATGTTAGCTAAATGTATAGAGCAACTTTTGTGAAAGTCACAAAATCATAACTTGAAAATTCTGACAATAATCGTCAATTGAATAAATCGAAAATCCGTTATTCTCAAAATGAAGCAAAAACAAGAGGGGTTGTATCCATATGTTCATTGATTAGTGTCAATATAGAATACACAATATGGGATGTACTACTGCATTTGGATAAAATCCCTCATTTTTTTGCTTCATTTTGGAAACAACGGATTTTGTCCTTTTTCTGTAGACGATTACTTTCAGAATTTTCAAGCTATGATTTTGAGACTTTTACAAAATTTGCTCTATACATTTAGCTAAAATAATATGCAAATGAAATTTTGATATCTTTGACGCATGCGCAGTAAAAAATTATATAGTAAACCTACTCATTTTTCATACAATTTTTATTATTTTTTAATTCTGATTACAGGGTACTGTGTGCAATGTTGTTTGTTATATTTTCTGAAAAAAAATATTATTTTACATTAAGAACTCTGAAAATTATAATGGAAAAACTTGGACAAATTTGGGACCATTTTTATAAAAACCTTAATTACTCTGCGAGCGTGCATGCTATTTGCATAAAAATGAACACAGTGTATTACAATAAGGCATTCAATCATAATCTAGAGTTTGGGCGCTTTTGCTACATTAGTTTTGACAGGGTTATTCAAAAGATATTCATTCTTTTTTAATTTGTTGACGGTCCCCTATGGCGTTTCGGTAAAAAATCTTCACGGAGATGTATGACGTATACTATTATATTTATACACTAAGAGTTTCGAGATGATTCCTCATGTATTTTTCTAGATATTTAGTAAAATGTCTAAAATCGCAAGTGTCCCATAATCAATGGCAATATAGTGTATATACACTATATTGTATTTTTCTAGATATTTAGTAAAATGTCTAAAATCGCAAGTGTCCCATAATCAATGGCAATATAGTGTATATACACTATATTGCCATTGATTATGGGACACTTGCGATTTTAGACATTTTACTAAATATCTAGAAAAATACATGAGGAATCATCTCGAAACTCTTAGTGTATAAATATAATAGTATAAGTCATACATCTCCGTGAAAATTTTTTCCCGAAACTCCAAAGGGGACCGTCAACAAATTAAAAAAGAATGAATATCTTTTGAATAACCCTGTCAAAACTAATGTAGCAAAAGCGCTCAAACTCTAGATTGTGATTGAATGCCTTATTGTAATAAGCCTTATTCATTTTTATGCAAATATCATGCATACTCGCAGAGTAATTAAGGTTTTTATAAAAATGATCCCAAATTTTTCCAAGTTTTTTCCTTATAATTTTCAGAGTTTTTAATATAAAATATTATTTTTTTCAGAAAATATGACAAACAATATTGCACACAGTACCCTGTAATCAGAATTAAAAAATAATGAAAATTGTATAAAAAATGAGTTGGTTTACTAAATAATTTTTTACTGCGCATGCGTCAACGATATCAAAATTTCATTTGCATATTATGTTAGCTAAATGTATAGAGCAACTTTTGTGAAAGTCACAAAATCATAACTTGAAAATTCTGACAATAATCGTCAATTGAATAAGTCGAAAATCCGTTATTCTCAAAATGAAGCAAAAACAAGAGGGATTGTATCCATATATTCATTGATTAATGTCAATATAGAATACACAATATGGGATGTACTACTGCATTTGGATAAAATCCCTCATTTTTTTGCTTCATTTTGGAAACAACGGATTTTGTCCTTTTTCTATAGACGATTACTTTCAGAATTGTCAAGCTATGATTTTGAGACTTTTACAAAAGTTGCTCTATACATTTAGCTAACATAATATGCAAATGAAATTTTGATATCTTTGACGCATGCGCAGTAAAAAATTATATAGTAAACCTACTCATTTTTCATACAATTTTTATTATTTTTTAATTCTGATTACAGGGTACTGTGTGCAATGTTGTTTGTCATATTTTCTGAAAAAAATATTATTTTATATTAAGAACTCTGAAAATTATAATGGAAAAACTTGGAAAAATTTGGGACCATTTTTATAAAAACCTTAATTACTCTGCGAGTGTGCATGCTATTTGCATAAAAATGAACACAGTGTATTACAATGAGGCATTCAATCATAATCTAGAGTTTGAGCGCTTTTGCTACATTAGTTTTGACAGGGTTATTCAAAAGATATTCATTCTTTTTTAATTTGTTGACGGTCCCCTATGGCGTTTCGGTAAAAAATCTTCACGGAGATGTATGACGTATACTATTATGTTTATACACTAAGAGTTTCGAGATGATTCCTCATGTATTTTTCTAGATATTTAGTAAAATGTCTAAAATCGCAAGTGTCCCATAATCAATGGCAATATAGTGTATACCGGGTGTCCAGTAAATAACTGACCCATTTTGAACTTAAATAACAAATAAACGGTCGGAGATAATAATGCGCGGTTTGCGGTATTGTTATTAGAAAATCAATAAATTTTTAAACATGTACATTGTTAATACAGTTCAAATTTCGGGAAAAAATATTGCGCTGGCGATAACAGGCTGTTTGAATACAGACATGACTCTAATTTTCATAAATATGAGATTTTCGGCTGGATCTGAATCTATATATTGTCGAATCTGAATCTATATGTTGAATCGACTCTCGAATAAGCTTCAGAAATAGGGTACGTTGGTTGGAAAGTGATTTAAAATAATATTTGTGATTGAACCCCCCCCCCCCCCTCATTTCCCCTCCTCAGTCTTGAGACTGAGATATTATTTTAAATATTATTATATAACATTAACAAAGTTCATATTTTAAAATTTATTTATATTCTAATAACAATACAGCAAGCCGCTCATTTTTATCTCAAATAGTTTTTTTTTTTTAACTTACATTCAAAATAGGTCAGTCATTTACTGGACACCCGGTATGTGTGTGTGTGTGTGTGTGTGTGTATGTGCGCGCACACAATGGGACGTTCTTAATGTATCTTTCAATAAGATGTACTCTGATTAACAAAAGAAATTTCGTTTATCCGTGATTTTCTATTGGAAATTATTTTAAAGACGTCAGGTACGTCGGATTATGCTCATAAAATTTTCCGAATTACTAAGACATAATCTAAAGATTCTTGTTATGCATATTACATTTGTAAAAGTAATTTTATGTCCCGTCTTTTATTGAAAGATTATGAAATTTTTACTGATTCTGTTAAAAAAATTAATATTCAACAAGGGGCTATGCATACATATTATTATTATTTTAAGGGGAAATGGGTATAAGATATTCGATGTCGTAAGAAACACGTATCTCTAAAAAGAGTGAGAAAAGGGGATTTGCCTTTTGTTATCATTGTCATTTCTGGTTCAATTAAATTATTCCTTTGTTATATATGTAACTTTATTTCACATTTAAAAATATGTTACTTTTTTTGCATCTGTTATGTACATTTATCTGTGAAATAATTATGTATATTATTAATTTTAAAACCAATAAATAATTGTAAAGTCTTCTGTTTCCAAAATATGGAATACCCTTCCGCTTGGCAATCTTATTGTTAAGTTGTATGCGCATATAATCCGACGTTGGAAGAAATTTATTATATAATAGTACTATTTTAGTGATTTCTTCTCTTTATTTGAATTAGTAAAATATGCAAATAATAAAGAACATTTGTATATCACTGCAAATGTACAAAAATTGAATTTTTTTTTAACCTCTTCAGACCTGAGCATAAAATAACTCTACAAATATATATTTATTGCTTTTGAATAATTGAAATGACACCATAGATGACAAAAAAAGTCATTTTTATGAAATCAGTACTTTAGGGGACTGGTAATTTAGGTTTACAAATATGGATATAGAAGTACCAATCCCCTTAAAACATCAATTTAACTATCAGTAATATAAATTTATGTAATAACAAAATTAAGGTCTTTAAATAAGTAAACGATCAGTAAATCCTCAAAATGTTTTATTGTGAAGCATTTAAGTGAAATAATCATGAATATTTTTTTACTTTCTTAGCCACAATGTCTTGAAGGTATTTCTGAAACTCAGATGAAAATAATATTTATTTTATGAGGTAATATTCATCAGAGCTGACATTTATTAGTTTTGTTTTAAAGCAAAAAACATTCAGCTGTATAGAAGTAAAGTAAAAATGGAAAAAATTCGAACAGTTTAGTTTTTATGAGGAAAAGAATGGAGATACATATTTGTGTACCTCGGGTCTGAAGAGGTTAATAATAATAACAAGAGTTTTTATACATTGGTAACCATAGCTTTAAGAGGTGGGGGGGGGAGAGGTTCGAAGACTGATAACGTATGATTTTGTAAAGGGGGTGATTTAAAATACCAAGACGTTGATAAATTTTAATATGCATAGATCCCGACAGATAATGTGAGAGATTAAAATAATGCTACCGATTGTTCGACCTTATTAAAATCAAAACTGATGTCACACGAAATTCTGGAAGGAATTCCAGATCTGTAAATTAATTAGTTACATCTTTTTGAAATAACTGTCAATGTATCAAATGCAAAAGCACTTTTTTGAAATACCTTAAGCAAACATAGAGAAGTTGTTTAATTGAGACATAGATTAGGGTCTTATATTAGGGTCTTATATTAGGGTCCTATTAATTCTACATTAATTATATATAAAATATGTAGCAAAAAAAAAGCAAGAATAAGAATTCTTTCTCGTATTGCCGTTTGTGTTTAGAACAGCAATATTTAACCTGTGGCCCATGGGCCGTATGTGGGCCGGCGTCCATTTTCATGCAACCCGAGATATAATCCATTTTTTAAAAATTTATTTAAAAGTGCATAAAGAATATTTAAGACATCCACTGTGGTTTTATATAATTTTATGAAAAGAAAAAAATCTGTCTTGTTATTTATAATTAATTTAAAATTATGTTAAAACATCTTAACGTCGTTTTCTTTTCGTATTGCATATAGTCTACTTATACTACAATGGTGTATACATTTTTAAATCTTTAACATTAGTCAAGTAATATTTCAAATTAATTTCCACTAGGCATTTATGCAATTTAAAGAAAAAAGGTTTTAAATTTAGCAAAAGACCGATTCATCAGAGAAATCGCCCAGGCATGAAATCGCAGTTTCTTAAATCTGAGTTAAAAAGCTACACCAATCTGGTGACGATATTAAAATGTCAATAAAGAATGTCAGAAAGCTTATTTAAAAAAGCTACTGTTCTCAACAAATTCAACCATACAGTTCTTTTTTTCGAACACAAAGGCTTCTTTATGAAAATAGTACTATAAGTTAATTGTAGCTATAACAACAGTTTATGTTATCTGCTATTGAAGGTTTATACAACCTAAACAAATTATTAGAGTTAAAAGTTATGTAATTACAAACTATGCAGCAATATATACAAAAGCTTACTTAATTAGCGATATAAAACATCTTAAACTTAGAAATGTATATAAATTACCCATGTTTAGTTCTATTACATTTTTTGTATACAAGATTTTGTTCTCTACAATATTCTTTACAGCATTTATTATTACAACGAGAGGAATAGGAGAAGATTAGTCATGTAAGTTGATTATTTTCTCGGTATTTTGATTAAATATTTAAATATTCAATACATTCAGTGCCACGTCAGTCACTGATGACTGACTGTTTAGACCATTTAGACCGTTTAGGTAACTTTCTGTTTAGGACGCGTTAGTCACCGATGACTGACAGTGTAAAATATGATATAGAACTAAAAAAAATGTTTTAAGTAATAACTGAGGAAGTATGATCCTCTAATAAATAAAAGTTGAGTAAATTTTAAATGCATTTTCAATAATTACTTAAAACATTATATATATTTTTTTAATTTTAATGTGATAATTTACACCGTCAATTACCGGTGACTGACACGTTCTAAACGAAAAGTTTAGTGTCAGTCACCGTGGTACTAAATGTGTTAAAAACCTGTATTAGTTTTATTAACAGATTCACTTCTTTACTTAATCGTATTTAAAACACTATTCCTCTCTTTTGTCTTTGATTAATTACCTTGAAGAGCGGCAATAGAGATAATTAACACTATTAAATTATTTACATTAAAACTAATCAATTAACCGTATAAACGCACATTCCTGTGATAAGTTAAATTTCTCTGCATTACAATTTATTTCATAGAAAACTTAACATATTCAAATCTGCATTATAAATTGCTTACAATTAATTATTTATGCAGATTGGATAAGACCGTAGATGTTCAAAGTGCAATATCGTGTTATTTGATTAGGAGGTTTATTTTACTGTAAAATGTATGTCAAAGTTAAAATACATATTCAATAAAACAGTTAAATATACAATTAATATGATAATTGCTAGAGCTAAGATTGAACGTTGCTACTATCACACCCATTTTAGATACGAAATTGAAAAATAGATACTATTAGAATCGGTTTTAAAATTTCCTGAACAAATACGCAAAACTTTCTGACACATTTTAAACGCAACGGCATACCATAAGGAGCCTGACAATTTTTAATCGAATAGCGTTTGTAATTTATTTTATAAATAAATTACTTGCTCAGTTTAAAGCTTTTTATGTCACGTGATACAACTTCTTTATCTTTTTCATACTGCCATGAGAAAAAATTGGTATAAAACTCCATTTGACAGTATTTTACGAAAGATATGCTGCCTTTACCAAAATATAGAAAATATAGTTCAGTTACATAGATTCTGAGTAGGAACCCCACACAATTTCATGTGTTTAGGGGGGGGGGGGATCGTTAGACATGTGCTACAAACTAGCTCCTTTGGGTAGAAGAACATTCTTAATCCCTTCGCGACGAGAGCCTTTTACTAAATTTTTAATGTTTTTCACTGATTTTTAAAAACAGGTATTTGTGTCTTGTAAAATCGCGAAAATGTTCCGATTAAATATGATAAATTTTCAGTAAAATTTTACTTTTAGGGATAAACAAGTACTCTTAAGCCTTTTTGCGGCACGTATATACGTCTCACTCGTCCCCAAGGAGCCAATGTTAAATGATGAATAATACTTAATGATGATTACTTTGAATCTTATTATCATAAATTTATTGAATATCAGTTTAAAGATTTTCATATAATTAATATTTTACATTTTACGCAAAATTCTGCTATAATGTTTGGAGTAAAATTTATTGTATTTTTTAAGTGGGTAAAATTATTACAAATATAGGTAACAAGGTCAAAATAATTTTTAATATGAATATGCATGTAGGCGAAGATTTCTGATCTGAAATAGCGATGTTATAATTCTTGGAAATTGCATGCGTGCCTTCGAAGGAATGCGTGCACCATATGTATAATAAATTAATGCATTTGGACAAACACGTATTTGATGCATTTTAAGACGCATGTCTCGAAATTTATACAGTAAGATTTCAAAAAGTCTTCATTTTTAGAGGTCAACGCTCATTTTTAAGGAATTTTCTCAGTTTTCAAACGCAAACTTTAATGAACATTTATCCTTATTTATGTTTTGGTTCCCATTTTCTGAAGATTAGAAAATGCTTCTGTAATTGCGTAATTGTAATGCATTGTCATTATTTTAGTTATAAATTGCCCTGATAATTATAGTGTTCTAAACTTGTCAACTTATTTTTGTGCATTAATCTTAAAAATTGTTTTTATTTTTTTCTTAGTTGTAAAAATATTTCAAAAATATATACTTAATTTATAGTTTATGTGTGTTGTAAGCACGATTTTACTCTTCAAACAAAATTAAGCACACATTTTAGAGATATTTTGACAATTAAGTAAATAAAATAGTTTAAAAAAAAAACTAAAAAACACGCTTTTTAAGTATATCAAACTAAAAAGTGAAAAATAATTCGTAATATAAGCTGAAAACGGAAATAGATGAAAAATACTATATTACTATAAAATCATTGTTATTATAGAAATCAATTAATAAGCAATAAATAAAATTATCGTGGAAGAAAAGCGTGGGGTGCTCCATCTACCATGCTCCATCTATCAGTTCTTAAGAAGCACCCCACGATTTTTTTCCACGATAATTTTATTTATTGCTTATTAATTGATTTCTATAATAACAATTATTTTATAGTAATATAGTATTTTTCATCTATTTTCGTTTTCAGCTTATAGTACGAATTATTTTTCTCTTTTTAGTTTGATATACTTAAAAAGCGTGTTTTTTAGTTTTTTTAAACTATATTTATTTTTTACTTTTTAGTTTGATTACTTTAAAAGCGTGGTTTTTAGTTTTTTTAAACTATATTTATATTTAATACAAAAACCAAATTAATCGGTTAGATAGTTTCAGAGTAATTGGTGAACATACATAGAAAAAAAAATACATACGCGTCGAATTATTGATAACTTCCTCTTCCTTTTCTGAAGCCGGTTAAAAATAAAAATTGTAATACGGAATTTTTTTTAATTTTACATAGATGTAAATAATGTCAGGAGTGGGGTTCGAACCCACAATCTCTTTCGAAAAACAGAGCTTTAATCCGGCGCTTTAGACCGCTCGGCCATGCTGGCTACACTCCATACGGTGAACGTATTCAACACTTTTAATTAGCGAAAAATCACTAATTTTATTAGTTTTTGCCTAATTACTAAAAACGTACTGAATCAATTTCGATGAAACTGAAGTGGTACCAATTCGAGAGCATCGTCTTTCATTTAACACCAAAACCAAGTTAATCGGTTGCATGGTTTCGGAGTAATCGGTGAACATACATAAAATAAGGAGAGTTACAAACTCACAAACTCACAAACATACAGGTGAAGTTAATAAAAGTGTGGTAAAAAGAGACATCATTTAAGAAGAATATACAGAAAAAGGAAATTGTAAATATTGATTGATTTCTGAGATATTTTAAAAATAAATTCCATTTTACTTCCATTGGTTAAATATTAGGGAAGGGTATATCAAATCTAATAAAACTAGCTTCTTAAGAGTATGATTAGAAATTAAGGGTTAGCTTGTTGCGAGACACCCTGCATCTTTAACTGAATAGGTGGACTGTAACATTAGTTCCATATTTCAAGCAAGTTTGTCATGACGTGTATATTCATCTTTTAAAGTTGTGACCACTTTTCATCTCCACCTTGTGTAACAAAGTAATGTATCACGACTTTATGATTAAATTTATTAAAGCGAAATTACATATTTTAAATGGAAATCACATATTTCAGACGCCCAAACAAATTTTTGCCATCACAAATATTCAAAAAACAAAATACAGGTCACTAAACCGACTCAAAACTAGTATCTTTTTTCTTTTACAAATTTCAGACAGTAACAATCGCAGATGCTTAGACATCCCCTAATCATCTTTTAAATAGGACGAATGCATCATGAGTGAAGAATAGAAGAAGAACTGGAAGAAAAACACGGATTATTTCCCTCTGTCGCACATAATATCTTCTGCGGGTCAAGCTTTCATGCCTCATCCGTAATCGAGTTCAGATTGATTCCACATTGTGGTCTCTCAACTTGACAGTAAAGGTGATGTTAGTGTTGTCAGATGTCAGTTTTTGGGAAATTATCACACGCGTTAAGGAAACAATGCAGTGTTTAAAAATTTTGAGAAATTTGCATAAATAGTGGTTTATTGCTTTATTTATTTCTTTATTTATTTACTTGTGGATAAGTTCTTCAAAATGGTAAGTAAAGACTCTAATTTTTATCAAAAGTTTAAAACAAAATATTATGAGTTGGGCATGTGTGTGTGTATAATTTAACTTTAATAGGGGAGAAGAGAAGCTTTATTTTTGGCAAATTTACATTTTCTGTTTATTATCATTGATCAATGAAAAACGGTGGAATGTGATTTTGCTATTTAAACAATTTTCTTTATACATATCGTTTCATTCATCGTTTAAAAAAATATATGATACAAAAAAAAAAAAAACTTTAATTAAAATTTTAATGTTAGATAATGTTTTAATATAAATGTAACTTTTTTAGAAGTAAATAGAAACATTGTTATTTCGGAAGTAATTTATATATTTTGTTCCATATTTAATTTTCAAATGTGACTTCAGATATTTTAAATATTTTTAACAGTCTTTTAGAAACACATAAAGTGTATTATTTTTAAATATAATGTATTTGTTTTGTTACAAATTTCGTTTTAAAAACTGTAATTTATCATATTTGAGTTAGAATACTAATAATTTTTTTGTTAAAATTTATTTACAATTTAAGCAAAGCAATTTAAGCAATACAAGCAAAGATAAAATACCCATATAACATCTTTTTTTAATGATAATTTTTATAATAAAAATTAAGTAGTTTGAACAAACTAACTCTCAAATTTATTGAAAAACCCTCTCTTCTCCAAGTAAGAAACATAGAGTATTACAATTTAACCATGGAATTTTACTTCGTGTTCTTAATTTAGCAGTCTTTTAGTATATTACTTTAAAATAGCTCTATCTAGTACTCGAAAATTTTGAGGCAGATAGTGTTTTATATACGTATATGCACATTTATTTTTAAACGTCGTAACTCCTGCTTTATGTAAGTTTCGGAAATAAATTAAAATTATTTTTACGCTAAAAAAATTTACCTGTTTATCATATTACGTATTCTAAACAAACGTGGAATTACTATGCAAAGAAAAAAAATATTTATTTTATTATTAAAAATTTTATCTGTATTTTCAGCTTTAAAGATAGGTTTATATACAATTTGAAAATCAACATGAGTCGTGAAGAAAAATGTTGAATTGAAAGATTTTAATCACTTACAGTTATTGTGAAAATTGAAAAAAAATCCAGCATAGCAACCCCATTTTTTTGAGTAATTTACATCAAGGCATTAAAAAAAACGTGAATTCATGGCAAGGATTAACTGAATGTGAAATTTGATGAAAATTCGTGCATTAGCTCTTGAGATAGAGCTATTGCGAAAATCGTGATAAATGCCGCATAGCAACGCCACCTGTAAAGCAATTTACACCAACATGTAGAAAATGTCAATTCATGTCTTGACTAACTGAATTTGAAGTTTGATGAAAATCCGTGCATTAGTTCTCGAGATAGAGCTATTGCGGTAATCGTGTAAAATGCTGCATAGCAGCGCTACTTGTTAAATGATTTTCATCCAAAACTAATATCAGGCACCAATTTATATCAGGCTCTAACTGAATATAAATGTTAATTAAATTTCGTGCCTTAGTTGTGTAAATTTTTTGTCTTGTACAGACAGACAGAATTTTTTAAAAAAAACTGTTTTTTGGTATCTTTGACTCCTAAAACGCAAAAATCTGTCGAAAATCGAAAATTTTTACGAATTACGTAAACATAGAAAAAAGTTAAAATAAACGGGTTTTATTCAGGATGTGGATAAGACTTTAAGATGCTATCCATTCTCAAATATTTTCATGCTTTCTGAATTCATACGTGAAAGAGAAATAAAAATATATTAATTTTAATTTTAACGTTAATGTTATTCGTTTTTTCTGTTTATGTGAAGTTTATTTGTAGAACTTGAAAACGTTTATTTTAGAATCAATATCATCCGACAAACCTACATTCCGATATCACAATAAAGATTGATGATCTATAAAAACTATTTCAAAATGTTTCTGAATATCAATAGCAGCAAACAAACAAACAAAAAAAAAAATCTATTTTTAAAAACGCTCTTTTAAATCTTGAGATTAAATAGGTTTCTGAGAATTTAACGATAAAGAAAGCTTTTTGGATTCTTGGATACTCGGTAAAGGTTATTGTACGCTTTCGTTCTTGGTTATGATACATTTACATATGTTAAGAAACGTTTACTTTTTTTTTTTTTTTTTTTTTTTTTACAGTGCAAAATAAATGCTACAAAGATTTCATCATACACAAATGGTGGTAAAAAACCATAAACATAAAAGATGGAATATAAACTTCTGATTAAAATTATCCAAAAAATAATCAAAACTATTCAAAACAGAAAGAATTTTAATGTATGAAATAATATGAAGTAATTGTGAAACCATGTTACAATTCTCAAGTCCAAATTACCATAGATTCCAAAATCATGTATGATTTCATCCTTCCATGAGCTGTAAAAAATTTACAAGAATTTACAAGATTTAATCTATCACACCTTTAAAAAGTGGGTAAGTGTGATCGCAAATCGTACAGAGGGTTTCGTTTAATATTTATTTCAAAACAACTTGTCCTTTATTTAATAAGTCCAAATTACTAATTTATAATTATTCAATACTCACACAATTGTAGCACTAAGACATTTAATTTTAAAATAATTATAAAAGGAAATAATTTATTTTAGTAAAATTAAAAATGTTCAAATAAAATTATTTAAATAAAATCCAACATTCCAAATTTTTTTTAATCCAAAGTGTAAAAAACATGTAGCAGAGATACAAATAAAATTTTAAATTTCTAAAAATTAAAAAAAAAATTTTTAAACGAACTTTAAAAGCCTGGATCATTACTAAATCACAACAGTTTTTAAAATAGAAAGAAAATTGAATTCCAAAAAATATTATGAATATCAGACAAACGAAACCCTAATAATATAAACCCTTAAATTGCCATGAAAAAAGGAATTTTTTAAAAATTAAATTCATCTTAATATGAAAATTTCAACTGCCAGCATCGGCAGCCGATTTTGCCCATTTACGAATGTGATAGAGATTTTAGGCTTCTTGATTTTATGTATCAGTTTAGAAGAGGTTTGAGCAGAATTATGGAAGTTATTGTGTCATTAAAAAAGTGATGCATATATGTGGCATTTTTAGATAGGGAACAAGCAATTATATCCGCAAGTTTCCCCATTTTATATCACATGAGTCGTGGCGAGATAAAAATTAAGTAAATAAATAAATCTAGAGGGTTCATGAAATTAAACATTTGTCAGCTCCAAAAGATTTATTTAAATGCAATCATATGCCGAGGGGAAATGCTCTCCCCTTCCGAAACAATATTCCATAAAAAAACATTCGTCCTAGGTTTTAAATCGTTCAAACTCTAAACATTGAATAAAAGATTCCATCCATCTCTGGACCTCTTCACTTAAGTAAAAAAAGTTTCTAGAACTTTCCATAATCTCTAACCACGATTCTTTTATGTAAACAGAATTTAGTGTCTAGCGTCGAGGTTAAAAATAGCAGTCTCGAATCTTTTGCAAACGATAATTTTATTTTAAAAGATTATTATTTAACAAATTTATTATCTAAAGCAATCAAAATTCGAATATATTATACAGACGTTAATTTCACACAAAAAAGAAAAGAAATGAATTTAATGATTCGCAATAAATATCAAACACAAAGAGAAATAAATAAATAAAAAGAATGATATTTTTGAATATATGGTTTTGGAATAAATTTAATAAGACTTTCTTAAAAAAGGATTGATAAAAACAGGGAAAAAATGAGTTTTATTGGGAATTTTAAGAAATAAAGTTTAATGAAGAATATTTTTAATTTAGAGCCATTTTTTTAAAATTTATGCATATTGGAATAAATATTTTTAAGACGAATTAAGAATTTATATCTTTTCTATAGAGATTAATAGATTAGATCTAATAACAGGATTTTAATTTAATGCGTTGAAATAAGCACGGAATGTTGTTGAAAGGAAATTAATATAGTATAAAGTTAATTTTGGCGAAAAAAAAAATATATATATATATATGTAGATAGAAAGTTAAATAGATATATAAGGTTTTTCACTGAGGGTGATTTTGGATTCTAGGGGTCATGGTCGATGTAGATCTGCCAAAAAATGTTTTTGAAATTCTAACATAGGGGAGAATGTAATAGGTAATATTTAATACGAAAACTACCTAAACTGCAAATATGGATTGATCATTTTAATACTTACTTCATATTCTATGCTTAGATAATAATAAGTGACAGATTTAAAGTGCGAATATAGAAATTAAACAAATAAATTCGAAATAATACTACAGATTAACATGAGTGAAATTTCATTGGATTTATTTTGAAAACTCTTTATTGCTCAGCTATAATTATAGAAATTCTGCGAAATGGAACATTGCTGTGTTAGAATATTACTAAGTTTGTTAAAGTAGTTGAGAAAATCATTTTCTATAATGAGACTAAATATGGTTCTTTGTATGAGATGAGACACTTTCTGAAATGCGGATACAAAATTCTATTATCTTCTGAATAGTTACAATTATTTACAAAATATTGTATAGTTATTATGATAGTACGTTCTCTAGTTAGGGTTTGTAAAGTCATTGATGTTAACTTAAAATACATAAAATTAATAAGGATTCCATTGCGTATTATTCGTTGAAACGCTAGCATTAAATTATTTTAAGCAGTAAAATTAGGCCCTAAATTAGAATGAAATAAACATATGATGCAAGTAAATAATAAATCAATTAAAAAAATATTTATTTATATTTAGACATTTGTTTATAGCTATATGCACACAAAATTCCTCATATTAATTAATTAAGTGCAAAGGATCTATCTATAATAGATCTTATTAACTCAATTAATTAATAATTATTCTGTTGATAATATTTCTTACATTCTACATCATTTAATTTGGATGCTTAAAGATAATAATTATAACAATACAGCGCTTTTAAGACTCTTAAAAATATAATAACATTCTTCAAGAATCTTACCATAATATACACAATACCATGATCCAACGCAAGTATTCTAGTTATAGTGTATTTTTAAAATAAATAAATCAGAACGGTGAGAAATGACCATATCTTGACCAATGTTGAAGGTTTATCGTTGAAATTTACATTTTCATCAGGTGTAGTCCGATGATGGTCTATTCATTAAGCACATTTCTCATTTCTATACATAATGTATGATACCTCTGTATGAAGTCTTTCAAATTTTCCTATGAAAAAGATATGTTTAAAGAATTTTGAATTTTCGATTTTTATTTTGTATTTAGATTTTAATTTAATGCTTCTGAATATATTTTGATATACAGTTGTGTCGTGGCATACGTGACTTGTAATAATGTAAAGAAAAAAAAACCCCAAAAGTGGCTAGAAACTTTTATTTACATTAGATAACATGTTTTAACCCCTTGCGAGGCGGTGATTTCATAGATATACCACTTAATTTTAATTCACGTTCACACCGGAATTTTGTTAAAGAAAATTACGTTTTATTGAATGCGTGAAGTATAGCTTTTTCTTATTTACAAATAAAGTTGTTTTCAAATTCCAGTGTCAGTCATTAATTTCAATACTTAAGCAATGAATTTGCCCTGCCCCGCAAAGGGTTAAAGTGGCTTTTGTATTTTTTAAGTCTTGGAAGAAATTCGCATTTTAGTCAGAACATAGCGTGACTGATTAATGCCATTTTAATCACAGATACGTCATGAACACCATAACTTGCAATGACATCATTTTCATCATACTTACTACAAGAATATCAAATATTTAAACACTAAATGAAAACAGATTTAAGAATTCTCCTTAATGTAAGCCACCCCCATCCCATCGTACATTCCTTTCCCTTAACTGCCGGGACAAAAATTGTCGCATAACTATTATCAGGCAGCCTCTGAGGCTGCTTATCGAAGCATGAATAAAGTGCTCCTTAATTCATGGATATCTGCTTATGTACTTAACTTTATTCACAAGGCAGATATAATTAACATCCCCCTATTTAGAAGTCTCTAGTGATAATGCACGACTCCAAATGAAACAAACATTTATTAGCATCAATAGTTAAATTGAAAATTAGAAATTAAACTCAGAAAATTTAAAAAATAGCGATTTATGAAATCACTAATTGCAGTTAAGGGTTAAGACAATTTTTAATTCTGTTATCTTTTAAATGATCACGTGCTTCAAATTTAACTGAAACGGAGAAGAGTTAGGAAGGTGGTCAGAGTATCTTGCAAAAATAAATAAATAAATGAATGTTTTAGTTCTTTATTTTAAAAATGCTGTTACAGCAATGCAATGAAAGGATCAAAGGTACATATATATATATTAAGACAGGCACAAACACATTTAAATACAATAACCCAACATGGAGTGAAAAATTAGCCAGGGGCAGATATCGAATCTGGATTGACAGCATACCGTTCTGTTCCTCTTCCATCTAAGCTACCCCGGTCGATATCCTAGCCCGGTTATTTCCCACTAATAAACCATGATGGGGAATGAACGTATGTTATGTAAGGAATGGAAATACTGAAAATAAAAGTGCAACCCTGAAATATATAGACCACCTTTCCTTTTTTAACGTTTACACACACTTATAATTTTAGTAATACACCAATTAGTGTAAATCTGCATTTACACATTTATCTGTGTTTAAGAACTGATAACAATTTACAAATTAAATGGCATAAGCTATATACACATAAAAACAAGTAATTTTTTGTCGAAATGAGTAATTTTTGTGATATGTGATTTATTTTTAAAATTTGCACACCTATCAGTGTATATATCATTGTGTGCAAATTACAATAACAGGGCTTCCAAATGGTCCACCTACTGAACATCAATATTTTCTTAGAAAATTTTTCGTTTTAAATTTTTCTTGCAAATTGCCGAGAAATCAGGAGGTTAGTTTTTGCCCAAATATTGGAAAAACCTACGTTGAAATTTTTTGTTAAAAATAGTGGTGCTCAGTTCTTAGACCATTTGGGAACTCTGCAATAACGCACCAATCCGTGTAAATTCAGACATTTTTCACCATTTACACATTTATTTCTATTTTTCAAATAATAACAAAATAATTCTTAGTTTTATAAGCTAAAATACGCAAAAAAAACAGGTAAAAGTTTGAAAAAAGTGTGTAATTTTTATGACATGTGCGTAATTTCAGAAATTTACACGCATATGTATGTAAATTTGACTAGTTTACACATTTTGTTTTTAGAGTGTATTTCCATTTGAGAAAGCAAGTTTATTTATTTATTTATTTATTATCAAATACGGCTTCTAATACTGATATCGACGATACATTTTTTTATTAATTTTAAGTCATAAATATGGATTTATAGTTGCCAACTCTTCCGACTTTCTGGACCAGAAAAACTTAACCGAAATTTTTGTGTTATTTAATCGGCGCATTACAGCTATTTGCAATAGTAAAATTTACTGTAATCTTTTTGTGGTACAAAAAAAAAACGGAAGATGTCGGCAGCTATGCCTATATATTTTTCCAAACATTTATGCACTGCGTGCAGGATAACGTCACTCACAAAAAGTTTCTACACCAACTAATATTATTTTTAAACACTTGAACAAATAATAATGACGTATTATCGAGAAAATACGGATATTCATTCAATTCAAAAATAAATAAACGTTTCAAACTGAACATTTGGAAATAGTTCAAAACTACAATCAAAACTATTTTCAAAATGACAAGTAAAGACAAAAACTTTGAGTTATTTCAAACACTTTTAAAATCCAGCAAGCCATTTT
Organism: Maratus speculifer; assembly: GCA_964019185.1. Classification (NCBI taxonomy): domain Eukaryota; kingdom Metazoa; phylum Arthropoda; class Arachnida; order Araneae; family Salticidae; genus Maratus; species Maratus speculifer. The sequence goes on from OZ025291.1 coordinate 137,049,434, forward strand.
CACTAAACCATTCGCATAATCTGTAAAATTATCATTTTTATTAAAATGTATTTAAAAATGAATGTTCTATATACTGCATGTGCTGGTAGTTAAAGTTTTTTTCCTCGTAATTTTTTTCTGACTTGCAATTTTGGATGCATTTTTGATAATAATGTAAAGTATAACCAAATCAAAAGGCGACTACGATTATATATATAAAATACAGTAATCTAGGGCATAATAATTATTTTCATTTTTAAAAGAACCATTCAGAAACATGCCAAAACATAACTGCTAACATTTGCATATTTTTTTTTAATCAAATTAAACTAGACATTTTTTGAAAGAAAAACAATAATAAAAAACATATAAGAACTATAGAAGTGACAATTGATTTAAATTTATTTATTCTTATTTACTAATTTATTTACAAAATTTATGTTTTAATTGATACAAAATCATATAAATTTCGCAACTTAACTTTAGAGTATATCCGAGTATTTATTCGGATATAAATCGATTACCTTATCACTTGAATAGTTCGTGGCCAAAATTATAGAAGACTGTTGGAGAAATTCATTTCATAATTTAGACAGTTCATAACGGCAAGATCATTTTGAAGTAAAATCATAAAACTGCATATCAGTTGGAAAATAATTTAATCCAAAATATGCTTCATTAATTGTCAAAATGATATTTGTGTTTTAATAGCAATTAGTAGCAATAAAACTGAAGTAAGGTGGCCTGGTGTAATAACGCCAGGCGGGGTAATAGCACCAAGTGCTAATATTATGCATAATTATGAAATAATCTGGAAAATGGCAGAAAGATTTTGAGTTATATAAATCGCAAAAACAGCTTCAAGTTAATTTGTTTCATTTTTAAGTCTTATTGTTTTTACAAGCAACTAAAATTAACGCTTGATCTAAAATTTGCGAGATGCGTTTTGTGATGTGAAGACTATTTTTTTTATCCGGAAATACTTTGTTAATTACATAAATTTGTAATACATTTCATGGACTTTCAAAATGTTGTTGAAGATTTTGGATATCTTCTCGAGATAATTTGTAATTTAAAATGTACAGCGCAATAACTATAACGGGGTAATAACGCCAATCCTTGGCATTAATACCCCGGTTGATTCCCTACAGTGGCAGAGCTACATCCTACATACTGATTCAAATAAACACAGTTAAAACGGTGCAATGTTTCTAATAATTCTATTTAAGCGGTCCTTTTTAAGCAAAAAGACGATCGCGGGCTGACATTCTTTTGCCTCATCCCCCCCCCACACCACACCTTTATTTTTCTTACACTTTCACAAAAAATTGAACATTTTCAATAGCTTAGAATGCAATTTGCCAATTTCTAAGTTTGTAGAGTTTGTATTTTTAGAATTGGGCTATCTACATGCAATTATTCCATCTTATTTCATAGTTTTGTTTGCATGGCGTTATTACCCATATAGGTGGGTAATAACGCCAAATAGCATTGTTCAAGAAATCACGCCATTAAATTTTATGAATACACATCTGTTAAATTATTTTTTTTATATAGATAGTCAATGAGTTGCTGTATCAAATCATACATTTGTTTGACAAATACATTATAAAACTGAGCCGTGAAAATTGGTTGAACCTTAACGTGGCCGTTATTACCCCAGGGTACCTTACATAGAGAAAATTAGGAATATACAAAACTAACGTTGTCAGTTAATTTAACATTTCAATAAAGTTTACCGTTATTAGCAGTCCTAAACCAGCTTCCAATGAAGTGAAGTAAGGATTTGATTCTGTAACTTGAAGCTAAAATTAATGTATTTTTTAATTTAATTTGACTTAGTTACAGAAATATTTGTGATTAACATGTTTCTTTAGAATTTTGCAAAAATTTCAATTGAGTTAAGATCTGAATCTCTTAGACAATTTCATTTGTTAGATCTGAATATTTTTATACGAATTTTTGCATAAAGCAACAAAATGACCTAGGGTTGAAGCTTGTTTAAATATAAACACTGCATTATCGTGAAAAGTCCCCATATTGAAAGCCTTTCACTTAGGTTCATGTCTCTCATTCATGACTTTTTAGCATCTAGAATGTAATTAATCACATCTCAGAATTCTCACTTCTTGGTCTCACAAAAAACGAGATCATAAAATATACTTGTTTGAAAGGTGGCATAGCGAAATAAGAATGCATAATTTTTTGGATACGGTCGTTTGCATATTTTGTGCCATCATTATTCAACATAGGCAATTTTGTCTCATCATCCAAACTAAGATTGTCGCACTTTTTTTCTACCTAATTACTATGTATTTTAATGCATTTAAATATTTTTGTTTGATAAATAAAGGAATAGTCTTTTGATCGAATTCTAGACTTGGCACGGATCTATATTTCATAGAATTTACTTTACTGTACAAGGCAGTATTTGATATTATACAAATTGAGTTAATTTACCTCAAACTTAAAAACAGTTTACATGTTCCTCTATCATGTCATCAGTTCCTCTTGTTTATCTGTTACTGTCTTTACTAGTCTTGTTTTGTGCGACTTGATATTCTTTGCTAATTTTCGAACAATTTGCATTCAAGTTCCTTTATAAGTGCAACCTTCTACAAATAACAGTACTACTATACATCCCTTTTTTGGGTAACGAATAAACACTTTCAGACAGACGAATAAACACTTTAACCGCTTAATCACCACTTCGAGGCAATAAATCTGACAAGTTCCTAGATCTTCATCCGAACATAATGCCTACTGCCTAGTTGGGAACTTTGTTAATCCGGTTTCTTAAATTTAATCTCCTTAAATTAATCTTGTTGTTTGACACCAGCGCTTTGTTACTCAAGTTGATCTCGTAATTTAAAACTTTGGTCAGATGTCGAGATCTTCATTCTACCAGATACCTCCAGAGATATAATTCACAGGAAACTTGGAGAAATTTGCAACCACGAAAGATTTTACATGCACAAGGTGCCATTAGCGCATATGGCGGACATCGGCTGTCTTCAGTCTGATGACCAGATCTCTAGCTGCTAGATTTTCCTAGTTGAACGAGCTATTTGTCTGGCATCAAGGCTGTTGTCCACCTGATCGTCGCATGGGGTCATCAAGCAAACAAACTCCCCGGCCGACCAAATTGCAGAGCCTGTTATTTTGCTGATTACTCTGATATACCGTTTGTTGGTACTAAAGTACATAGTACAGGGTGTGGTAGATAAGTAATGAGACTCAGTCTAGAAAAACAAATTTATTGATCCTATTTGTACAAAACGTTAATATTCCTCAAAGTACTCGCCTTGGGCATCGACACAACATTGCCAGCGCGTTTTCCAGCGCGTTTCTTCATAGGCCCCACTGTAGTCCGTTTGAGTTATCCCAGTTAGTGCCTTCGTGACAGCACGTTGAATGTTCGGAATATCGTCGAAACGATGACCCTTCAGGCATCTTTTGACCTTCGGAAATAGAAAGAAATCAGGAGGACTCAAGTCAGGGCTGTATAGTGGCTGTGGCAGAACTTCAACTCCAATTCGGGTCAAGTAGGAGGTCACGAGGAACGCTGTGTGCGCCGGAGCGTTGTCGTGGTGGAGACACCAGCATTGAGCGAGGTCCTGTCGCTTCCGTTTGACGGCTCTGTGCAATCGCTGAAGGACTTCTTTGTAGAATTCGGCATTGACAGTCTTCCCCTGAGGGACAAACTCTTTGTGAATTAACCTCCGCTTGTGGAAAAACACAATCAGCATTGTCTTGATGCGGGACTTTGACATTCTTGCTTTCTTCGGCCGCGGGAATCCCGGTGTGTGCCACTCCGAGCTCTGGGCTTTCGTCTCTGGGTCGTACTGGAATGTCCACGATTCGTCGCCTGTTACTAGGTTGTCTAAAAAGTCTGGATTATTTTCCAATTCATTCAACATCTCACGGCAAACGTCCACTCGTCGTTGCTTTTGTTCGGCGGTGAGCATTCGGGGTACCAATTTTGTGCAAACTTTCCTCATCATCAGATCTTGCGCAACAATTTGGTGAACCGTAAATTTATTCACGGAGACCTCATCGGCGATCATTTTGAGACTTAAATGACTGTCGGAGTCCAGGAGTTCTTTCACTTTGGCCACCGTTTCATCCACACGACTCGTTGAAGGGCGTCCAGATCATTCCATGTCTTCAACGGATTCCCTCCCGTTTTTAAATTCATTAAACCACCGGAACACTTGAGCTCTTTATAGGGAGTCTTCTTTGTAGGCCTCCGTAATCATAGCAAAAGTTTCCGAAGTTGCCCAAGCGAAAGCAAAATTTGATTGCATACCGCAGTTCTATCAAGCGATCCATCTTCAGCGTTTTCACAAGTGTCACGGGCACACAAACAACGTAATACGCGAAGCTCGACCCTCACTGCATCAGAGCTCTGATGCGACTGCAAACCGGCTCTATTGTTAACTCAGATCCCCCACCACGTGACGTACAGGTGGAGACCGACCTGCGAGCGACTGGGGCGCCACTCGGCGGCCAGTCTCATTACTTATCTACCACACCCTGTATATATTTTATGTTTAAAACAAGGTGAAAAATGCATTCTGTCATATGTTTTTATTTGGTTTGACTCATTTTTCACTTCGTAAGATAATCGCTGTTGGGTTTTTGTTCTAGTCGCATCTTAGTTTATAAGATTTTAGGATATTACTTTGGTATGTGAGTGCGTTCTTGACGATCAGTCCATTGGCAACAAATGGCTATTTTAACGATTTATAGCCACATCTTTGCGGGCTGTGAGAATTGGATTTTGTACTACTGTAGTGAAGCATTTTCTTTGGCGTTTAGTTCGTTATTATGTTTTATGATAGCGGCTATCACAAGAAAAATAGACGTGTTTTTCTTTCTATTTATTGAGTTGCTTTCTTTTCTTCGGGATCTTTCTTTGTTTGTTTTGGAGCACATCTTTCCCTTACCACTTGGCTATCAATGATGATTTATTGGAGTAGTATGAATGAGCCGAAGTTATCAGTTCGTCATAAATGATTTCCTCCACTCAACAGTGCAAGAATACGATTTTTTTGTTGTTGTTGTGGGTGAAAGGTTTCTTCTCCATCGGTTGCGGTTAACTTGGTAATGAAACTCGGGCGGCTTATTTTTTCCTTCCTGAAAATAAGGCAATTAATTGGTTGGGGTGGTGATATCCCATGGAGTGATTAGTTTTTTACTTTATTCGTTTATAATTGTGATATTGTATCTATGTTTCAATCCGATGACTGTTTTGCCTTTGTTTTGTAAAAGGACACATGGAATCTTATTTGCGCTATAATAATTATAAAATACGCTAATAAAAGTGCATCTGTCACTATCGATACATGACATCAATAATGTGAAATACTAGACTTAACTGACTTATCAGTCTGCATGTTAATAATTTACTATAATGTTTGGTGAAATATCAATAATTGAACATATATCGTTTTAAGGTCAATAGCGTAGTGGTCAGCTTGTTTCACTACTTCGCTGCAGGTCACGAGATGGATCGTGGACTGCGCAAAGACCATTTCGTCTCTTCAGGATCGATAAAATATGTACCAGGATTGCTTGTAAACTAAATGCTGAGGAACCCCGCACTAGGCTGACCACCTGGCCGAAACATACGCTGCATAGTACCTCAAAGCTCATGGTCAAGAAAACAGAACTGAGCCGGGGCCGTTTCGAAACAAGTTTCTTCTCTTACGAGCCTGATTCAAGATCTCAAGCAGGAGAAATAAGTCATACACGATGTCAGGTTCCTGGAAGACATCTGCCCTGAATTAGAAAGGAATGACATTTCCTTATCTGAATATTTTATGTATTGTGGGTTGTGTATCCGTGAAGCTCGAAATACCTTTCTTTCTTTTCTATAATAACGAATGACAGATGTCGACACAGGTGTGCAGATGACGCACTCGTTGATGAATGAAAGTGATGGCCGCGGGGCGTGCCTCAGCTGTCATCTAGCTATTGGAGTGATGTGTAAACAGGAGATGTCATGACTAAAGGTTGGAGTGCGGAATTGAACCAATGGAGGAACTCTAAGAGGCCCTGCTGGGGGAAGGAAGATCTCTGACAAGGTCAACTCTGGACTGAGAGGTTGGAGACAGTGCTCGCTTGGCGTTGAGACCGATAGGTCGCTCAGGATTTGTGGTCCTGTTGGATAGTGTATATTTTGAGCGTGGGACAAGGCGTCCCGGTGGATAGTGTTATAGGCCGAGAAGTGAGGCCTAGTACCCTTGTGTATTGAGATTCTGCAGTAATCTCTGATAAAGCGTATCGAACGTGCGTTGAGTGTGAGGAAGAAAGTGTAAGTTGAACGGTACACAACCAACGTTTATTGTAGTTAATTTAATGTTGAACCGGATCATCTATATCCGAGTTGTAATTGTAAATAGTTGTAAATATTGTTTCTTGTGTACATATCTATATCTTAAATAAACTGTTAGTTCAGTTCATTAACAGCGTCAGTGTTATTTTACACAATCCTCACAGCAGGTGACCGATATCACCCATTAATATCGGTGGTGGCAGCTAAAACTACCTAGGACATTCTTCAAAGTTTTGTGGACTGAGAGGAGCGTCCGACAAATTGGTGGCAGCGGTGGGATAGAATCGCCTGAAACCAGTGACCAGCGAGCCGTGTTGCAGTCTGTTAATGCCAGAGTATCCAGTGGAATTCTTGTGTGGTCGTGCCATATCGTCGAGTATGTGCTAAAGCATCGTGCCGGATCGTCGATTGTATGCTAAAGTGTCGTGCCGTATCGTCGAATGTGTGTAAAGTGTCGTGCCGTAGCGTCGAACGTGTGTAAAGTGTTGTGCCGTATCGTCGAGTATGTGCTAAAGTATCGTGCCGGATCGTCGAGTGTGTGATAAAGTATCGTGCCATATCGTCTAGTGTGGACTAAAGTGTTGTGCGTATCTTTATTAGAAAGAACTAAACTGAACTGTTGTGCCATATTACCGCTACATCGTGGAGCTATCTGTGAATAGAAGAGTACCCCACCAAATAAAGTATAAGGTAAGGTGTTTTGATTATTCATTTCTTCTGACATCTCGAACCAAATTGTATTGTTGTATAATTAATAGTAATTTAAGTAAATTGTCTATGTAATTTATGTGCAATGAAATAATTGTGTTCAGATAGGTGTAAAGAATTAGTAACCATATTGCTATTGTTTTAAAGAAAGGTCATAATAATTTGAAATGATAATGATATGCTATTTATAATGATATTAGTGAACTAAATTAATGCATTAAATCTAAATTATTGTTAAAGTAATTGTTAAATGAAGCAATACTGTTTAAATTTTAAGAGTTGCATTATCAAAATTCTAAGCAAATGAAAATTTTAATTGGCCAATACTAGTGAGGAAAAAAAAAGGCTCAAAAGAGAGCCATAGTGAAAAAAAAAGGCCCAAAAGAGAGCCATAGTGGAAAAAAAAAAGGCTCAAAAGAGAGCCATAGTGAGTAAAAATAAAAGTGAAGATTTTCGGTATATTTGTTTTAAGTGTGAGAACCAATATTGAATTCGGAAAGATTTTAGTGAGGATAATTGTAGAAATTTATATATGCATGTTGTACAATTTTTCTTTATGTGGATTTCTTGATTGACATCAATACTTCTATTCAATATCAACGTATCAGGATGATTATGTAAATTGTATGTTGTTATCTAAGTGTATACATTGAGACCTATATTGCATAGTAATCAAATCGAATTACTCTTTTACCTTTTGTTTTATTGGAAGTATATTGTGTGATATCAATGGTTGAGAAAAATTAGAGTATTCAGTAGGTTAATTAGAAATGAAATGCATGGATTATCTGAAATGGTATTAATTAGTTTAATAAGTGGAGAAATATCTGTACTAAGTTAGAAATTTCGGAAATATTAATTTGGTAGGTTTAACTATTCTTGTGGGGTGGTTATAACAATCGGTGAAGGTATGGCTTTCTTATTGAAACTAAAAAAGGTTGATCTTCAGGTGATAGCTGAAGAATTGGGTGTTGAATTCGCGGAAGATGATACCAGAATTCAGCTTAAGAAAAAGATAATGGACAGTGATGAGTATGACGAGGGGGTTATTAAGGAATTATCTGACGCTATTGTTGCAGAACGATTAGAACATGAAAAATTAGAACGCGAAAAGTTAGAAAAACAGGAAAAGTTAGAACTCGAAAAGTTAGAAAAACAGGAAAAGTTAGAAATGGAGAAATTGAGGATGGAACATGAATTAGAAATGGAGAGACTAAGGGTTCAAGGTTCGGCAAATAATTCTAATGTTAGGGAATCTAATAATGAAAGTAATATAGAAAAATTGATCAAAAGTGTTAAAACTCTATCTATCAAAGTACCAGAAGGGACTGAGGGATGGAATTTATTTTTCAACAGTTTAGAAAGGGCATTCCAAACTAAAGATGTACCGGAAAACCAGCAGGCCGAAATTCTACTAAATATGTTAGGAGATAAGGCGGATAATTTGTTAATTTATACCACTAAGGGACAAATGGAGAATTATGAGGAATTAAAGGAGTTAGTCCTAAGGGAACATGAGCCAACCCCGAAGGCATGTTTAGAAAATTTCCGGAAAGCTAGGAGAAATCCGAACGAAACCCATGTATTATTTGTATCGCGTTTAATAGCTACGTGGGAAAATTATTGTAAAATTAGAGGTGCGGACACTTATGAAAAGGTCAACCAGTTAATAGTTACTGATAAGCTAATGAGTACGCTAGATGAGGATACTGCAGCATATATTAGTTTAACTCACCAGGGTAAATGGTTAGAAGCTCCTAAAATTGCTAAAGAGTGTGATAATTATTTTGATGCTAAACATAAGTCTTATGCGGTTACGCATAAAAGCTTTAAAGGTAAAGATAAGTACGTAAACAATGAAAAAATGAGACCGAGGGAGGATAATAAATTTAGTGGTAGTTGGAGGCAAAATGGTAGTAATGAGTGTAATTCTTTTCCGGATAGGAAAACAGAGTTTAAGAAGACGAATGATGCTTCAGGGCCTAAATGTTTTAAGTGTGGTTTGAGAGGTCATTACCAACGTTTTTGTAATAAAGTGGGTAATGAGGGAACTAATAATGGCAATAAAGGGCGAGACCAGAAAGCAGGTGTTCATAAGATTATGGTGAAAGAAAATCAAGAGTTACCTAATGGGGCTATTGTGGCTAGAATATCGGCAAAGGCCGAGCAGAAAACTAATGTTATTGGTGAGAAATTAAATAAACTTGAGAAAATTGAAGTTAGTGTTAATGGGCAAAAAGCAAAGGGATTGGTTGATTCTGGATGTGAGATTAGTGTTGTTCATAAAGATTTAGTACCGGAAGAGAAATTAAAGGGAGCGGGTAGTATTTATTTACAAGGGTTATTTGGTGAAGCTGTTAAATCACCGTTAGTTAAACTACCGCTAGCTATTCCGCAATTCGGGCAAACTAATATTATTCATCAGGAAGTACTTTGCGCAGTAACTGATAATATTAATGAGCAAGTAATTTTACATCCCGAGGTGATTAATGAGTTGTCAGGTGTCAATCTTGAGGAGCCATTGATAGAGTCCGAAGAATTAAAAAGTTCCGAAATTATTATTGATAACTCGAATGAAAAGGAAGATGTAAGTAACGATAGCTGTAATGTTTACGTAATAGACGCGAGATCGCAAGATGTACAAAGTCAGGATCCAGAAAAAACTGAAACGGAGGAAAATAATGAATCTATTGTTAGTAACTCAGATATGTTTAAGAAATCCCAGTTGGAATGTAAAGAATTACAGAAAGCTTGGGAATTAGCTAAAAAGGAAAAAGGGGATTATTATATTGTAAACGGATTATTGTATCATAAAGAGAAATTGTTAGGCGAAACTATAGCGCAATTAGTAGTACCCAAGGTAAGAAGGGAAGAAATCTTAAAATTAGCGCATTCATCGGTATTTGGAGGGCATCATGCAGCCAAGAAAACGTTGCAGAGAATAAGGTATTCTTTTTATTGGGAGGGAATGGCAAAAGAAGCTAAACAGTTTTGTGAATCATGTTTAGAGTGCCAATTGACTAGAGGGGTTAAAGTAAATGATAGAGCTCCTATTTCCCCAGTGTCGCGGCCGGAACTTCCATTTCAGGTTGTTAATGTTGATTTAATTGGGCCTATTGATCCTAAAAGTTCACAAGGGCATCGGTATATACTGACTTTAATTGATCAGCATACCAGATGGGCGGATGCGATCCCTCTAAAAAGTTTAACTGCTAAAACCGCGTGTGAGGCGTTACTTCAAATATTTATGAGAACAGGAATTCCTAATGTAATTGCCTGCGACAATGGAACCAATTTTACTGCCGACTTAACGAAAGAATTTGAGAAAAGGTTAGGTGCTAGTCCAAGATTTTCGACTCCACAGTATCCACAGTCCAACGGACTTGTGGAACGATTTAATCAGACTCTTAAACGTATGCTACATCATACGATTAGGGAAGAAGGAAAAAAATGGCATGAACAAATACCATTTATATTATGGGCGTATAGGGAAGTCCCAAATTCTACGACGGGAATCGCACCTTTCCAGTTATTATATGGTAGAGCGCCGGAGGGTCCGTTATCGATTCTTAAGTCGTCATGGGCAGGAGAAAATAAGGGAGCGCAGTTAGATACTACGCCGATTCATGAGTACTTGGATAAATTTAAGAACCGCTTAGAAAGAGCCGCAAATGAGGCAAAATTGTCGTCTGAGGTTCAACAAAATAGAATGGCGTATCATTATAATTTAAGGTCAAAAGAAAAAACGTTTGAGGTAGGCGATAAAGTTATACTGTTAATCCCCGATTCGACTAATAAGTTATATTCTAGGTGGCAAGGGCCGGCAACTATTGTAGAAAAACGAAACCAGCATTCGTTTATTGTTGAGTTAGCCGACGGGAGTAGGAAGCATGTGCACCAAAATAAGATAAGAGAATTTATCGCTAAATGTAATATAGTTAATATTGTTTTCGAAGGTGATGAGGAATTTGGAGAAGTTGGGGAAATTCCTATTTTGAACCGGGATCAAGAGATAGAACGGGATATTGAGAGGTTTGAAATAAAAGGGCTATCTAATAGTCAAGTCAAAGATTTAAAGTCCATTTTGAGGGAAAATAAAGAAGTGTTTATGGGTCCTGTACGACCAGCGGAAGTAGGGGAACATCGTATTGATCTGAAACCGGGTGTAGAAAGGAAAAAACCAAAGTTATATAGCGTGCCGGTAGCTTATAAAGAGGAAGTGGATAGGCAGATTCAGGAGTTATTAGAATTAAATCTAATCGAACCGTCGAATGCTGAAATTAGCCATCCAATTGTTTGCGTTGCGAAAAAAGATGCAACTGTCAGAATGTGTATTGATTACAGAGCTTTAAATTCTGTAACGCAGTTCCCACCTTCCCGATGAAAGATTCCCAATAAATTATGTATACCGCAGGGGCGGCTAAATATTTATCTTCAATAGATTTAATGAGGGGTTATTGGCAAATTAAAATGGCTGAGGATTGTAAACCTCTGACAGCTTTTACGACGCATAACGGAACTTATCAGTGGCGTACAATGCCTTTTGGATTATCAGGGGCTGCTGCTACGTTTCAAAAAGACATGAATGAGGTTCTCCAAGGACATCGGAGGTATGCAGAAGCATATATTGATGATGTCATCATTTTCTCCGATACCTGGGAAGAGCATTGTGAGCATGTCAGGGCTGTCATTGAAGAGTTGAAAAATAGAAATTTTACGATTAGACTAGACAAATGTAAATTTGGAGAGAAATTGACTAAGTTTTTAGGTCATGTTATTGGGGGTGGAACTCATGCACCTGATGAGGAGAAAATCGGAGCAATAAGGGACTTAAAGAGACCAAAGACTAAAAAGAAAGTTAGATCAGTTTTGGGATTAATGGGATTCTACCGATCTTATATTCCAAATTATGCTGAGATAGCTATACCTTTAACCGAATTAACCAAAGGAAATGTCAAAAATACTGTACCATGGGATGAAAGGGCAGAAAAAGCATTTAATACTCTTAAAGATGAGTTGTGTAAAGTGACGAGTTTGGCTACACCTATCGTAGGCCGGGAATATCAGCTTCACGCCGATGCTTCCGACCTTGCAGTAGGATGTTGTCTTACTCAAAAAGATGAAAAAGGTCAGTTTTAACCTATAGCTTTTGCCAGTCAGAAATTGTCAGGGGCTCAGCGTGCTTGGCCGAGTATAGAGAAAGAGGCTTGGAGTGTTCTCTTCGGGTTGCGGAAGTTTGAAAAGTGGACTTATGGATCTCAAATTGAGGTCATTACCGATCATAATCCATTAAAATTTCTCACGGAAACAACCCCAAGGTCGCCCAAACTCACTAGGTGGGCTCTAGCCTTGCAACGCTGGAGCCTGAGCATTTCTCATCGTCCCGGAGTTCAACATTTGAATGCTGATGCAATTTCGAGGCTACAGAGAAAGAGCTGGGAAGAACAACCAGTTACTAGCCCATCAGTATCAATGTCAAAATAGTAGACAACTTTAAAGGATGTCATCACATGTCTAATTTTTTTTTGTGTGTGTGTAAATATTTTTTTTAAGTTTTGTGTTTATAATAGTAAATTAGCATGTGTATTGTTTATGCAATAGTAGTATTAGTATAAGGTTCAGTCGAGATATCAGTAGAGAATGTTCAGACACCTGAAAATGCCTATGTAATATTTAGAATGAAGAAATCTGCAAAGAGACTATTGAACTCTTCCGTAATATTATTATATGTTTGGGGAAAATTAGCCCCTAAGAGGCATATTTTCCGCTAAGGTGGGGGGTGTCAGGTTCCTAGAAGACATCTGCCCTGAATTAGAAAGGAATGACATTTCCTTATCTGAATATTTTATGTATTGTGGGTTGTGTATCCGTGAAGCTCGAAATACCTTTCTTTCTTTTCTATAATAACGAATGACAGATGTCGACACAGGTGTGCAGATGACGCACTCGTTGATGAATGAAAGTGATGGCCGCGGGGCGTGCCTCAGCTGTCATCTAGCTATTGGAGTGATGTGTAAACAGGAGATGTCATGACTCAAGGTTGGAGTGCGGAATTGAACCAATGGAGGAACTCTAAGAGGCCCTGCTGGGGGAAGGAAGATCTCTGACAAGGTCAACTCTGGACTGAGAGGTTGGAGACAGTGCTCGCTTGGCGTTGAGACCGATAGGTCGCTCAGGATTTGTGGTCCTGTTGGATAGTGTATATTTTGAGCGTGGGACAAGGCGTCCCGGTGGATAGTGTTATAGGCCGAGAAGTGAGGCTTAGTACCCTTGTGTATTGAGATTCTTCAGTAATCTCTGATAAAGCGTATCGAACGTGCGTTGAGTGTGAGGAAGAAAGTGTAAGTTGAACGGTACACAACCAACGTTTATTGTAGTTAATTTAATGTTGAACCGGATCATCTATATCCGAGTTGTAATTGTAAATAGTTGTAAATATTGTTTCTTGTGTACATATCTATATCTTAAATAAACTGTTAGTTCAGTTCATTAACAGCGTCAGTGTTATTTTACACAATCCTCACAGCAGGTGACCGATATCACCCATTAATATCGGTGGTGGCAGCTAAAACTACCTAGGACATTCTTCAAAGTTTTGTGGACTGAGAGGAGCGTCCGACACACGAGATCGGACTTTTTCATCTGACTAACCACTTCATCCTCAAACAAATTTTGGCTTATGATCGGACGGAAGCAATCATCATTAATATTGTGTGTATATTTTTAGATAACTTGAATCTATTACAGATTCTGTTATGCAGATTTTTTAATGCGCATTTTAAAAGGATTAATTAGTGGATAAAGGATTAATCTAAGTCAATGAGTATTTCCTTTTACCTTATTATTTAAAATGAATTAAATAATATATGCCATTCCACGTGATCTTACATGTGATGTGAATTGTAAAGCTTTATTTTGAAGTAGGGAAGTAAACATTTAGAATCATCTAATACATAAGAGCAATAAGAAAGCCCTTTTTTGTCCTATTTTGGGTCTAGAACTTCTGTTTACAATTCAGTTTGTATGAATCAAAAACAATTTTAAAACATGAATAGTACTAAGTTCTTATGCATAGAGAGAGACAAAATTAAAATTATTTAATGAATATTTAAAAAATATATAGATAAAAAAATCAGATCGTTAGTTTATAAGCCCGTTTTCGACAACATCATCAGATGAATATAGGAAATTTATCGCATCCTTTAAATCTTTAAATGAGTGGAAAAATTCATTTACTATATGAAAGTTATGGAAGCAGAAAAAAAGTTAAAAAATTTTCAGTTTAATTATCGTATACTAACAGCAAAATAAATATTTCAATTAATTTTTTTGTGATACAACTGTTGATGAAATTGAAGAATTAAACATATTGGATTCCTTTTGCAGTGTGTTTAACAGCAGTGAAGATATTGAGATAAAAATGACATAATGTCTGTATTGACTTTTATAACTAGCTGCATTAAATATGAAGATTCACATAAATTAAAATGTTCTCAGTGCATTAACTTATTAGTCGAAGACAAAAATTTTAGAATTAGATTGTCCGAATGAAATTCGCTTGTCTAAAATGTAAATACTTTATATTGGGTGATAGAATTTAATTAATATCCCCAGAAAATAATTGTAAATTCTTTTCAAAAACTCATTAATTATAATTATGAAAGTATTTTCCTAAAATTTCAAGAGCCCAAAAAATATGCAATTCATTATTGAAAAAAAAATTATTTTAGTCTGCATTTCATAAACAAATGCAAATGTGGAAACCAACTTTTATATCTATTTAAGTTTTATTTTTGTCTGGAATTACAAATATCTTACTAAATCTATTCTATTTTTTAAATAACACTACAAAATTCACTTATAATAATAATAATAATAATAAAATTATCTGTATTAACAAAAGTGAGATTATTTTCTATGAGAGAATATTAAATGCCATATTTATTGTAAATTATATGAAAATACATATTACTAGTGAAAAATGCTCTTTTAGTTGTAATATCTATTAAAAGAATGTGTA
Source organism: Maratus speculifer (assembly GCA_964019185.1). Classification (NCBI taxonomy): domain Eukaryota; kingdom Metazoa; phylum Arthropoda; class Arachnida; order Araneae; family Salticidae; genus Maratus; species Maratus speculifer. Next base: position 137,064,481 of record OZ025291.1, read on the forward strand.
TTTTAAGTTAATTATGCATTATAAAATTTTAAATTATAATTGACAAAAAAAAATTATTTTAATTGTTTGAAAAGATTAATATTTTTATTTATGAGTTTATGCAATAATAATCCTGATATTTACAATTTAAAATTAAAGCATTTTTATTTTTAAAAGAAACTTAAATTACTTGCTGCTTAAATTGCGTACTTTTAATGTAGGATTTCTCCTGCCATAAACTGGTATTTAAAGTTAAACGATATAAAAATATCACGAGTCTCAATTCTGTATAATTTCTTTTCTTTCTTTCTTTTATTTTATTTCTTGCTTTATTTTGTTGCTAAAGTTGTGTAATTTTATTGTATGATTTTGTCTGCCACAAATGTATATTTCAAGTTAAAATCTTCGATAAAAACCATGAATTATACGTATTTGAAATCAAAGAGTAAGTTTAGTTTTGAAATCAAATTAAAAAAAAAAAAGTCTTGTTTACTGAATTTTGGGTGTTTACTAGTGAATGTATATTTCAAACAGATCTAAAATAAGCCTCAAATTGTTTGAAAAAATGTCTCAAAACGGAAATTTAAAGCCTTGTTTTTGATGCATACATACACTACCTGGCCATTGATGAACGTCCACTTGCGATTTTAGACATTTTGTTAAATATCTAGAAAAATACACAAAGAATCATCCTGAAACACTTAGTGTATAAATATAATAGTATAAATCATACATTTCCGCGAAGATTTTTTCACTTTCAGAAATTTCAAGTTATGATTTTGCGACTTTCACAAAAGTTGCTTTATATATTTAGCTAGCTTAATATGCAAATGAAATTTTGATATCGTTGACGCATGCGCAGTGAAAAATTATTTAGTAATCCTACTCATTTTTCATACAATTTTTATTATTTTTTAATTCTGATTACAGGGTATTGTGTGCAATGTTGTTTGTCATATTTTCAGAAAAAAATATTATTTTATAGTAAAAACTCTGAAAAGCAAAAAACTTAAAAAAATTTGGGACCATTGTTATAAAAATCTTAATTTCTCTGCGAGTATGCATGTTTTTTGCGTAAAAATGAACAAAGTTTATTATAATGAGGTACTTAATCATAATCTAGAGTTTAAGCGCTTTTGCTACATTAGTTTTGACAGGGTTATTCAAAAGATATTCATTCTTTTTTAATTTGTTGATGGTCCCCTATCGAGTTTCGGAAAAAAATCTTCTTGGAAATGTGACTTATACTATTATATTTATGCACCAAGAGTGTTGGGATGATTCCTCATGTATTTTTGTAGATATTTAACAAAATGACTAAAATCGCAAGTGCACGTTCATCAATGGCCAGGTAGTGTACAAGCATTCTATATGCTCCCTTTGCAACTCAGATCTCTTGCGTGACGTCATCTTTTCTTGAATCAGGCCCGTAAGAGAAGAAACTTGTTTCGCGACGGCCCCAGCTGAGCACAGTAAGCAAGGATCCTTAATCGATCTTAGCATCGCTGCTTTATTTTTTTAATGCTACATATTTTTATGATGTTACTAAAAGAAAGTGAAGTTTTACGAACAATCGAAATTCAAAGAAGCCCTTTTCCGAAATATTTTACTAATTTTGGCCGCTAGTGTATTTTATTTACACAATAATTAAAGGCTATTGGATTAAACTAAATTTGTAACGTAATTTCTACACGCAATTGCCACAGATATTTGTGCAACGATCACAACGCATACACAGGAAAAGATAACTTCAGTGTGGAAATTCCTTTGTGCTTATGGATCTATTTTTCTAAAGTGTTCTGCATTTACAAGTTAGAGGTGAACGAATGACCTTACAGTGACATTTAAAGAATGTTCTCAAAGTCAAGCGGGCTACTTTCTAACACATTTTATAATTTATTTTATTTGCAAACGCAAGCAATTAGCTGGTACTCTTATTAGGAAACTGCGTTGTCGGACGGATTACCTATTGAATGATAAAAGCCGAGGATCTGCTGATAAATTCTTTCAAATTTACCTAATTCAGTGAACTGTCGGGCGAGACAGCACATGAAAGGTAACATCATGAGGCAAAGATCGCTTATAACTCATGATGTAGTACATTACACTCTCTATACAGCGGAATCTTTGTAAGAAGGAAATCTGTTTAACTCTGAAAGATTTTGAAGTTTCTACAAATTCATACACATACAGTAAAATTTCTCTACAGCGGAATATTTTTTCTACGGCAAATTTTCTAGGTCCTGATCGATTCTGCCTTAAACAGAATTTACTGTAGTTCTATCAAAAAATTAAAAAAAAATGCAAATCACTTTGTTAGTCACGCCTGCTAGCCACATACTTTTTCATTTAAAAACATACATATGTGATGTCAATATAAAGTTTCTCGCTTTTGAGCAGGACAAATTCTCGTTTGGGAAGACCCTAGAGATTGCAATTATCTAGGAGTAACGTAGAAAAATATTGGAGCTGTACAGAGTATGTTTAAGAGTATAGTATCGAAATGTTCTGAGCAGATTGAAAGCCATTTTGGCCACATATGGTATACGTTATCCAGGAACAGCAATGGCTTTCTTGAGAACTGTATTTTACGTTTGTTTTTGATAGTCTGATTGGTGCTGATGATATTGTTGCCTTAAACACAAATAAAATTCATAATGGCTCTTTATTTCACTAAAGTGATGGAATCTATAATACACTCGACCTCTCAAAATAATTTTCTACAACTGAGGAAGCAAAATATGTAGCCATTCTCTGCATTTGTTTGTTACATTTACAACCATTTGGATTTGGTACAACGCCGGGATAGTAAATGTCTTACTTTCATTTAAATATAGTATATATTACAAAGCAAGTAAATCTTAATATGGAGAAAACATTTAGGGCGATATGGTACATGGCATCTGAAGATACTACAGCTTTAAGTAATGGTTAAGGTATTAAGCTGAAAAAAAATGTTGATGCCTTTTCCATCTAGCACGACAATAATAGATTTGTAATATTTGGTAATTTAAGAGACGAATGTGGATGCTTTAATAATATAGAAAGAGTAATTATAAAAATTAACTCTGTAAAAGGATCCGCAAGAAAGGGATAAGTAATAAACTATTGCCCTACATTGTGTACGTGATGAAACAAAGGTTTGAAGAATTCAAAAAATCACTAAATGCATTTATAGAAGCATTTAGAAAAGTTTTATATATTTTGCTATTTTCTCTCTTTTAAAATTAGGAAAAGGTGTACAGAATTAAAGTACACCTACATATGTTTTTGTAAAAAAAAAAAAAAAAAAAAAAAAAAGAAGAAGAAGAAGTGTAGAAAAAATAAATAATGGTCATTACAACGATAAATCTGCGTATTATGCATTTTAAAACATGTTGTCATGTAACAAGCAAAATAAATAAAAAAAAATATTTTTAAACGACCATGAAGAGCAAAGGTGGCGATACGAATAGCCTTTAACAAAAAACAAAATTTAATAAAAATGTTTATAATTGAGAGTGATATTGATTGCGGATTGAAAGGAAAATTTGATAATTACCTACCATAAACATTGAATATAAAATTTAGGCAGACTGTTTGGGAAAGGCCCATACAGGTTCAATAAAAGAAAATAACTTTCAAAGTTGTTCAACACAATTTGCGATAAAATGTTAGGACACTGTAAATATATATATATATATATATATATTAATTTAATATCGTTAATACAATATGTAGATAATTGTTTACGGTATAATACTGGCATCCCAGATCGTAAAATTAACAATGATAAGTCGAAAATAAGCAGTAGGACACCATTGGGCAGTAATATACGGCTTAATTTACTAAGACAGTTACTACTGCTTATTTACGGCTGATTATTTTAACTTTACGGTGTAATACTAGCATCTGTTGTACTAGTATTATACTACTAAATCAGCCACTATTTTTTTTTTCAGTATTTGTACTAAATTATAATCAAAGCATATTTAGGCATTTTAAAGTTTTTCAGATCATACAGTTTTTCGTTATATTTGTTTCAACACTTTTGGTTTAATTATAACCTTATTTAGATAAACTTATGTGTATATTCATGAATTTCGTTATACCTTCTCAAAACGCATCTTTGTCAGTTTCTCTTTTTATTTTTTTTAATTCATATTCCTTGACTGAAACCACCTTTTGAAATAGAAATACAGCATCATTTAATCGTTGTTAATCGATGCAGAACCGATTGTATTGCGTTAGATTTTAAGCATTACTCAAAAAGTACTTGGCGGAATAAATTGTAATTTTGAATTCCTATGTTTGAAGCTTCTGAAAATCGATTTATTTCCTTTTTAAATAATAAGCTACAATTCTTTTTTTTTTTTTTTTTTTTTTTTTTTTTACAAAAATTAAATTCGAAACTATATGTAATTTGAAATTAGTTTTCAAAGAAAATATGAATTGTAACCTATGTTGAACCATTTTTAAAAGAAATGAACTATCAGAAGCTTCTTTTTCCTGATAGTTGATTATTCTTCATATCAGAAGCTCAAATTTATAGCCCATTTTGTGTTACTCAAAAAATTGCTCAGATTGTAAAAAATTTTGATATGCATAAAAGTAAAGTTAAAATTGGCAGTTAATTTAACTTTAAACCCACATAATTTCTAATGTTCTTGACCGAATTCCTTCCCATTATATGTTATTCTAAATAAAGGTTAACAAGGAATTGAAATATTATCTCAAAATTATGTGCTCAATTGAACATTTTAATGTTTTATACGATTTCTATACATAGTCGAACCTTTCCATTTGAGTATTCATATACCAATTTATGTTTTTCGGAATTACTTTAATAAACAGAAAATTTATATCAAACATTTTTAATATTATTATTAGATTTATAAAATTTGCAACTAAAACTATATTCATATAAAATATTTTTTTTTTTACATTTTACTAAAGGAATAGAGGTATCATTTAATTAGTTTATTTTATATAGAAAAATTAACCTTACACGTTTCTCATTAAAATGAAAAATAATAATTTATTTTAAGAAAATTTTATTAATCAATGAAGATTTTTAGTTTGTATTATAAAATAAATTCAGAAATCTTTCTAATAAATGATTTTTATCATGAATATTTGTCCTTGCTTCTCTTGCATAACCAAAGGCTATAATTATTCTCAATGAATACAGGACGCTTTCACATTTTGTCAATCTTATATTGTGTTTTTATAAAGGGATTGGAGAAATATATAAATTACAGGAAATTTATGGATGATTGCTATGTAATATGTTAATGTTTAAAACTATTTGTTTGTTAAAAAGATCAATATTCTTCTTTATTTAGAAAGAATAAGTTTTATTCGAATAAAACATCTTTTGATCTTGTTAAGAATCTTAGATATTATTACAACACAAACTTTTAAGTTTTACTGATTCCGAAAATATGTTAACTAAACCTTTTTTTTTATAATTTTCTTTTCATTCTCTAGAATTTTTTTAAAAGTATTTTTTCTATTTGTTCTGAATATTTTTTATTAATTCCGAAAACAAATTATGTTTTTCATATGAATACAGGGTGTTCATAAATTATTACCAGGATTTTTCTTACCCTATAAATTTGACTAAAGAACTTGAAGAAAAATATTACATTCGCAAAGTACAACTTTATAATAATAAAAAAAGTAACATACACGCTAAGCTTTAACTCAAAACATTGAGCGATTTACATAGCGATTATAATCGAAAAATAATTGTTATAACTATTGTATCAGAATTGTCAAATGAATTTTCCCAGAACATACTGCTGAAGCAATGTAACGAATAGATTATGGTCTTTGATTTAAAGAACTACGAAAAGATCGTTGTTCATCTCTTAAAAAATCCAAATTTAGAATTTCAGCGCATCAATATTCCATAATGAGACTTGCCATATAGATTGTATGAGAAGACCTAACTTTGCATTATTATAGTATTAAAAAACTTTTTGAGTTGTACTTTACGAATATGTCTGGTTACTAAATCAAAGTTTTGAGGTAAGAAATATCTAGAAATAATACAGGGTGAATCTAAATTTTTGAACAAAACTTTAAGGGGTGAGAGTATATATCAAGACAAACAATGTTAAATAGAAGACTATGAGTCCCAAATATATTCCAAAGAAGAAGGCGCCATTAAAATTTATGTCCAAAATTTCAAATGATTATAAAAAACGATCCTAAACTTCAATGGTGCCTATCTCTTTTGGAAGACGTTTGGGACCCTTGGTTTCCTGTTTAATATTATTTGTCTTGATGTGTACCCTCTTCTCTTAAAGTTTTGTCCAAAATTTTCGATTCACCCTGTATATATATGTATATATATGCTTATAGAGATACTACATGTAGTATCCAGAAGTGACAAAATTTTCAAGCATGCTTTTTCGTAAGGGAAATAATTGCAGAAATTTTTTATAAAATGTTAAATGTTCTCTTTGCCTCATCTGCCATTTTCAGGAAAACATTATTGTAATACATTACAACAGTTGTTTTTAAAAAAGGGTACAGTTGAAAAAAAATGAAAAGTTTTGATAAAATGAATGTGAGAAATGTGTGAAGGTATGGTTTCATGTGATATTGTCGCTGTCACGTCACAATATGAAAGCTGACCTGAACGATAGCGATCCATAGACTTTTTATCGAAAATTGCTGTAAAATACTAAGAAACAGAAAACTCTCTGAAAACGTGCAATAAACAGAATGAAAATGTAAAGACTGAATATCAACAACCAGATTTCTATTTTTCTTTCCAATGTAGTTAAAAAATGCATTTGGCTTCGGTTTGTCTGTCCTTCTGACCAAACAATAACTCTCAAAAACACTCTAGCTTTGCTTTTTTTTATGCGTTATAGATGCTTACGGTAGCACCATCGGTTTTGAAAATGAAGTGTATAGCATTTTTAATTCATTTACAGGGATGAGCAAATTTTTTCCATTGCATTACGGTCTATGGGATGAAATCGATACAAAAATCATTTTAATGATGCAATAAATCTTCAAACATAATTAAGGGAGACCCGTACCCCATTTTTGGCCAAAAATCATCAAAAGTTCAAAAAAAAATTTATGTCAGAAAACGATAAAATACATATTTGCGAATATCCATGCAAAATTTCAGAACTCGGGAACACTTGGAACAGCTAGAAAATGAGCATTTTTAATTGTACTCACTATAGAGTTTAAAGGACTAGCGGCCATTTAAAACGTGTTTTCCTGAATATGACTTTTTTCATATTTTGCCTAAGTTCAAAGTACTAAGACTCAGTGGTAAAATGATTTAGAAACAAAGTGTTTATGTTTTTAGAATCTTAAAAAAATTTGCAAGAAAAGTAAGGAGACATATATTTTTTAACTATTTCTGAAAATTTTACATAAATTGGTAAACATGAAAATTATAACGAATTTAAGGAAATTTACCATGCGTATTTTTATTTATTTTTTTCTAGCCGATTAAAATAGAAAATTAAAAATATCTCTCCTTAGTTCTTTTCTATATACTATAGCACTATTTAAGAAATTTTAGTAATACCAAAATATTGAAAATTGAATGAGGAGTAGTAATTTTAAAAAGTGTATTTTTCGACAAAAAAATATCATAAAAATCCCCATAAAAAAATACTTTTTAATAAAAAGTGAATTTTTTTGCTAATTATTCCTTACAAGAAGATTCCTAAATAGTACACCAAAATTCATTACTTTAAAATCAATAATAAAAATTTTGGGTTTTTTCTTACGGGTCTCCCTTAAACTGATAAGCGATTGTGTAGCACATCGAATGACGCATTTTGAAGAATGTATGTTGCAAAGCATTTACAATTCATTTACAAGACCACACAAAAGAATCTGATTACATAATAGTCTATGGGGGAAAAACAGCTTGCAGCCAATTTTAATTCTGTTACACTGTTTCAGATATCATAAAATTCGTGTACATTACTGAAGAATACTACAAGATACTTATTGTATAATAGGATGGGTGTAGTATTTATCGTTCCCTCTTAGAGGAACACACAAAAGATTCTTATAGAGTACTGAATCTGAAGTACACTGTCTATTAGTTGAAAGTGTTAGAAATGAGGTTTCCTTTATATATGGATTCACGTTTAACTAAATTTTCCCTCAGTATGTGGGGGTGTATAAATGCTATATCTCATTATATGTGCATTTTCACACATAACCACAAGCACACACACAAAAGTCGCAATCATTGGGGATTATCAGCGTGAAGGGCTTTAAAAAAACTTAGTTGTGCACTGCGAAGTTGTATTATATTTAATATACTAAGAAATGTCTGTATAATATAAATATTATATACAGCACTGGCGTAAAAAAATGAATGCATGATCTCCTAAAGAAGATAGTGTTTGGAAGTATGATTTGAGTAATTTCAATTAATTTTTAGTCTAAATTAAACTTTAGTTTAATATGTGGCGCCTATAAAAATCTGAAATATTTAGCTCTATGCACAAGAATTCAAGTATGTCTGCGTATTATTGATAGAAACTGTTGATGGCGAATTTTCAACGCATTATGTATTTTCTTACTAAACTGTTTTCACATGCTATGTACAACATGTACGAACTGCAGATTAAATAAAGGACTGCACAAAATAATTGGACTATTTTTCTGCTATGGACGGTAATTGACGAAACGTGGTTTTCAAATGTGTTAAGAATTTTCTAAAATGTTTACTTAGATTTGTTTTTATTGTAATAAATAGCGACATTGCAGTAAAGAGTTCATGAAGCTTTGGAAAATGTTTCATATTCTATGATTGAGGCATCGTTTTTCATTCTTTTACTTTTTTTTGTAAATCCTATGTGATTGAACTATCTCCATTTTCTAAGAATATATGATGAAAATAACTTCACATAATTTTCTAAAATTTTTATGTATTTTGCTTCAATCATGCAATTGATTTAGGTTTTTCTTTTTATTATTATTCATAATTATGTTTCGTTAATAATTTTTGCTTTGCAAAAGATAATAAGATATTTTTAAAAATAAGACTTTTTTCTTTTTAATAATTTCATAATAAAATTTGATACTTTCGTTTTTTTTTTTTTTTTTTTTTTTTGAATAAGGGTGTTTATAATTTATTCATTTGCAAACATATTTCATTTTGATTAATAGAAGAAATCGTCATAAAGATCCACGACACAATAACAACAGCTACACCTATACTTTATATTTTTTTTTGTGATCAGAATTCTGTTTACCATGAAAGATCTGACATTTGCTTGACGACAGAAGGTACTGATCTTAAAAAAATTTATTTACACTGTTTATATAAAGTAAAAATCTCTTGAGATTAAAGGATCGTTATACTGTTGCATTTAAATGCTCACTCTGGTATTTAAAGTGATTTTATTATAAGTTCTTTTATAAGGGAGTATGCAATACTCTGTTTAACCCTTTTGCTGCTGACATCCCTGATAAAGAAAATGTATTTTAGATTTTCCTTTTTTTTATTTTAAATTTAATTTTAAAAAAATGATAGAATTTTGCAATTTTTGTGTGCGTTTTTAATCTTTTCCTTGTCAAAAGCACAAATATTTACAAGTCAAATCAATATATGTGAGAAGTTTTTTAAATACAAATTTTACCGTGAGATTTTTCAATCAACGTGTATGCTCTCCTTGAAGTAAACTTTTTAAAAATCATCTAATTTTGCTATAATTTAGTATCAGCAGCGGCTAAATATAATTTTTATTTTGGTATATAAAAAATCACTTTGAACTTACTGTGATAGTTGTATGTAATTATAATTTTGTTAAAGATTTTTTTAACGCGTGTCTTTGACATGTGACATTTCTACAGGAACAAAAATAATAGCCAGTAATTTTTTATTAGATGGTTTATAATTTATTAGGAGCATTTTTAACAATGTGCAGAAACTTCAGAATTTTTATTTCAGATTTTTATGCGTCAATAGTGAAACATTCAATTTTCTTAATTCAATCTATGCATTCTTCTTTAAGTTCATCGTAATTCCAAAATAAAATTTAAACGTATATTTAAATATTTTTAACATGTAGTAATGCTTTATTAATGAACTGCTGATGAACCAATTTAGAAAAATTATATAAAACGCCAAATTACTCAAATAGTACTGAATTGTGTGAAAGAAACATCCTTATATCTCCAAAAATAACAATTTTATTAAGTAAAGGTTTACTGCGTCGGATTAAGCGTCATGTATCCAATTAAAATATATCTTTGAATTGAAATTTCAATGAAATACAGGGTCATGAAAAATCAAAGAATTTGGTAAACAGGATTAGAAAAATCTTGATAACTAATAATTCGATCGAATTGGTTTTTTATGCAGAATTTGTTACTTTATTATATTTTACGTTCATTCCTTTAAATAAAAAATTCTAAAATTTTTATATACCTTTCATGAGAATAAATTTTCGAGAATCCAAAAAAAAAAAAAAAAAACATATAGTTCCGGATAATGGAAGTTACTGATATTAAATAGCTTTCGTACCATTTTTACATACTAAGTACATAGAAAATTTCAAGTTTTTATCTAAATTTGTTCGGGAAATAGAGCGTTTACAGACACACACACAGATGGACGGACAGCAATTTTTTTCCCTAAAAATATGTTTTTCGGAATAGTTAGTATCTGAAACGTGTAAATCCGTCAATTTTTTTTTTTTCGATTTTCAAAACAATTGCAAGACTCACCCTTTACTACGTATGATGGGTAAGTAGTAAATAAACAAAGAGTTTCCAAATTATAATTCGTGATGAGATATAAAAGTTCTTGGAATCCATTTAGCATAATCCTTAGATCAAATAAGCCAATTCAGAGAAGCAGGAATTCTTTTTAACAAAATGTGACACTGATTTGCGAAATAAGAACGAAGACTAATGTTTTAACTGATATTCAAGGAGTAAATGTTTGTGTTGAAAAGATGTCGCAAAAAATAAAATATCGAGTGATTAGTATAAGTTAGGAAGTGTACAATTAGTAGATTCAAATATTTGTTTAAAAGATGAAAATTCGTATTATAGGAACAAATTTCCACGTTCGATATGAATATTTTAGCAACTGTTATTTAATATTTATGATAACTTTTGCTGAAATTATAAGCTTGCAGCATTTTAAATATTATCTGTAGTTGTTTTATCTTTATGTATAACAATTTATGCTATGAACTAAAAAGAATCGACTCCACTCCAGTTTGTGTAAATGTTTAAAGTAAATATCATTAATAAAACAATTAGGAGTGAAATTGTTGCGTATGTAAATACAGATTTCTTTATTCCTAGTAACAGTTGATAGATAAGGAAATTATAGGACGAATATTTCGGTGTAAAAGTAACCTTTATAATTGGAAGATGGAAACTATCTGAGACTTTTGCTAACATATGTTTGGTATATGCTTTTTTATAAATAAATAATTGAATAATTAAATAAAATTACTAGTCAAATAAGGAGAACATAGTTATAATCTATTAAGATCCCAGGCTTTATTTATACATATTTTTAAATCTAAGTCATGAATTTATATTGATAAACAGATAATTAAGAAAGAATAAAAAGCAAAAAGAATTAAAATTCATTTTTTTTGCGTATAAAATTTGATTATACCAGTACATTTGTTGACAATTTTTTGGAATTTTTTTTTTATTTCATTTTATTTTTTATTTTGCATTACAAAAACAGTGAAGAAATGAATTACTTTATATATATATATATATATATATATATATATATATATATATACATACAGTTATAGTTACTAATGGATTATACAAATGATATCTTAACAAACAGAAGAATTCTTTGCGTTTTCATTTTTGTACGTTTCGTACATTTTTGAGGCAAGTCATTTTAATAGAACACATATCTTGCTAAAAAGCGCTGTAAGAATCAAATTGATATTTTGTTTAGTTCAGCTATTTCTCAGTCTCCATTCATATCAATTTCTCTTTTTTAAACTTTATTTGTACGAGGTGGAACCCGTCGAAATTCGAAGAAAGAAAATCTTTAAAAAAGAACTGTTTTATTTATTTATAATAAATCTGAAAAATTAGCTACAGCACAAAATACATCGTATATTGGTCAGTCTAACTCTCAAGCAATTTGCTTGTTTTATTTTAAGCTAATATTAACAAAATGTTATAAAACTCAATTATTCAAATTATTAAATAATATAAAACCGAAATTCACCGAATTTTATTACAGACACATTTTAATTTCTATTTCTATTTCTATTTTTTATTTTATTTATTTATTTTTCTTTTTTTTCAATTTTGAGAGAAAATGGAGCGATTCTGTTGCCACAATTACAAAATTGGTACTAAAAATTAAAAAAAAAAATTAATGCATTACAAATAAATTGAGATACAGCTTTGAAATAAATTTATTAAAAGTAATTTTTTTTCTCTATACGACGGTTTAAAAATTAAAAATGTACGATGTTTAGAAGTGTAAAATTTGCAGTACCGAAAATTGCAAAACCAAAATTGTATGGGAAAGTGTTGCGCATTTTAATTTATATTTTTTATTTTCAATTTAAAGAGAAAATAAAGTGATTCTGTTGCCACAATTACAAAACTAGTATGAAAAATTATTTAAAAAATATCTCAAAAATAAATTGAGGTACAGTTTTCAAACAAATTGCATTTAAAAGTACATTTTATTCTCTAGACGGCGGTGTAAAATTTTAAAATACGCGATGTTTAGAAGTGTAAAATTTGCAGTAGCGAAAATTGCAAAACCGAAATTACAGGGGAAAGTGCTTCCAATTGCAAAATGACGTATGCGTTACACACAGATACGTTTGCCCTTTATAATATAGATATATGAAGAAAAAAAATGCAAAGATGTGCATCCTATAGGACACATCTGACCTGATGAAGTTAAAGTCGAATGTATTTTCATTTCAATATTTAGAAGATTTTTTAATAAAAACTGTGTTATTTTAAAAAGGAGGATATAATTACGTTCTTTAATTAATTATCTTTTATGTTTAAACTAAATAAATTGAATTGAATATTTTCTTCATTTCGTAAAAATGAACCAACTGGATTAAAATAATACGTTCTTAAAAAAATCTAATGTAAGTCTCTTTCTATTTTTATATTATTAAAAATTCTATTTTTGTCTTTAACGTATATGTATAAGTATAGATAATTTTATTGTTTGATAAGTTGTTGTGAAAGTTCCTTTTTAAGAACGAAATGAAGTCTTTTTACAGTACGTATCTCTAATTAATATTAGAAAATATACCAGCAAGGCTTAAAAATGGATTTTATTAATTTGTTTCAAAAATGTTTCGTAATGTCATTATGGGTTTATTAAGTTCGTTAATTATTTAAAGCTTAAATCTCATAACATTGTCATCCAATTTATTCATTATAATTATGATTCATAATGTATAAACAAAAATTATGCTCATTTAAAAACATTCTGATTTAAATAATCTCGATAATGCAATAAAAAGTTTGTGAGAAAAAACACATATTTTCGAGATCTTTCTTTTATATAACTATTTATACAATACCGAGCATGTATATACACGATATAATGTAACGATAGATGGTACATTGTTGATGATTCCTAAAAAATGCTCGTAAATGCATAATAATGTTTGAAAAATGCATAATAATGTTTGAAAAATGCATAATAATGTTCTATTTATATATTATAGGAGAATTTCTGATCTTAGCCTCATCAGAGTCGATGGTTTATTTATGTGCTTTTTTAAATTTCAGTTATGAATTAATATTAACAAACTGATCACTAAGATAGATTGAACAGCGAGAAAAAATAAAATTTTATTTTTCGTACATAAAATTTATAATATGTATGGAAGCTCATTTTTTTTAAACATTTCTTAGGATTTTCTCATTTTATTTTACATTTTTAATTACTATTTATTTTACACTATTTATTTATTTATTTTTTTACATTGGACAGGGAAGATTCCCCTCTCTACATCGCTTATTTTTTACTTTTCCGATTTTGGTTGCAGATATTTTTATAAGGTTAGTTTCACTTTCAAAACCGGCTTCGAAAATGAAAGTGTTATTTTAGAAAATATCTGCTACCAAAATCGAAAAAGTAAAAAAAGCAGCGATGTGAAAAGAAACCTCAGATCTCCAATGCAAAAAAAAAAAAAAAAAAAAAAAAAAAAGTTTAAAATGTCGAAATACAAACAAATTGTTAGAAAAAAAACCCACCATAAGAATAGCATTAGTCCGGAAGTGTCTTCGCTCGCAGGGAATGGAGTCTTAATACGTCGGACAACCGCAGCGGCTTCAACACCATTGTAAATACTGGATTTCCAAGATTTCCAAAATTTATTAATACATGGGCTTTCTTTAATAAGCATAACTTATTAGGCAGTGCAGAGTAAGCACTTCATGGCCTATTTTAGCCACTTTTCGATCACACACACAAAAAGTGAAAATATAAGTTTGTTTTGTTTCTATGGTAATAATTACACCTAACAGTGTTTAAAATTAATCACTATAACTTAGAAAACTCGCTTTACAAATTTTCTGTGATTTTGTTTAAGTACTAAGAACTAAATATTAAGAAAAGCGGCAAAATATCGTATGATAAAATACATTTTTATTTAGCATTGCTCTGTTACAGAAGTGATAATTTAATTTTTCGAAAACATTTTCATATGTATTTTAAAAACTACACATTTTAATTAAGATTCATAGGTTCAGTAAATCGAAAATATTCTATGAAAACAAACACACCATTAATTTCACCAACCAATTAAGTTTAAAAGATTTCTTTCCTGTCAACTTTTTAAGAAAACTCTTTTTAATTTTAATGGTAAATCCATAAACGGATTTTCGTAGTTTTCAAGAACTATTACATAAAATATAATTTCTGTTTATTTGAGATTATTTTCATTTCATCCGTTGCTGATGTTCGAATATCATATGATGTTTTTATTATCTAAACTGGATATTCCTCCCGGATTAGTATGAACATTTGACTTATACTGATCTTTTATTGGACTTTTTTTAAAGATCATATTTCGGATTTTTTCTTTTTTGATGACTTTATACTTTTTTGACGTGACATTATCTCCATAATTTTGTATCTTATCATTTAACTGAATTCTCTTCCTTAAAGGGACATACTACTTTTAAAACCATCTCTTTAATTTTGAATAATACTGTAATAATATGTGGTGGCAAAATACTTAATACTAAAAATGTAATTAAATAATAATAAAAAAATCTAGTACACCAGCCTATATTACTAAAATTAATTTTTTAATTGACTTTTTAAAAATTCCGCTACTTTTATAAATATGAAATATTTTTGCTTCAATTATTTTTCTTCACATTCATTAGAATATACTATATAAAACTGTGTATGGATTTTTTGATGTATGGGATTTTACATTCAATATGATTTTTTTTTCTTTCTCGTGTACATTAGAAAATGAACGAAATTCAACAAACTCTCAATTAAAATATTTTTTAAGAAATAACTATAAACATGAATGATAAATCCATGCTCAAAAATATTAAATGCACCATAGAAAACAAGTAAAAAAAATTCAAAACTATATCTAAATTAAGAATAAAAGCCTTAGTATTTAACAAAAAGCAAGTTATAAAAGTATGAACAGGGAGAAAAATCACCTTAAACTTTTCATTTGTGTGGATAATTGAAACAAAATTTACATTATCTCGCGATATATAATTCTCGCATAACTAACTGAGGTGTTAAACTATGTACAATCAAAGAAGCTTTCAGTTAAGCAGTCAGAAAATTTATATTTTATTTAAATTCAAGGTATTGTGTCTTCTTGAGTGCCTTTTGTTTTGTAGACTCTTGATCAAAATTCACAAGTAACAAGAGTATGCATTATTTAATATTCAAAAATTATATATAAAGTCTAGCAAGATTTAAAATGTTAATATTTATATAACTATTATATTGTAATATGATATTGTATTATATTGACCAATTTCAAAGTAGTGTGTCGTCCCCTTAATGACAGAGGTGATCCCTATAGATATTAAATCCTAAATGAGTAACATTTGTTGCGCTCCAGGTGCAAATACTGAAACTACCACTTTATTAGGAAATAATTTTATTTTAAATAAAAAAAAAATCTTAACCTTTTTGTTAAATACACTGTAAAAAAAATTCTGTAAAGGTACTAAACATTTTCTAGGAAACTGGGATTCCAAGAACTTTTCATGTAACGGTAACAGGAAAAACCCATGTAACCGATTCTAAAACTTGAATTTTTGCTGTTACCATTACAGGAAAAGTTCTAGGAATCCCAGTTTCCAAGAAAAAGTTTAGTACCTTTACAGAATTTTTTTTACAGTGTAGGTCTTAATTTTGATCTATTAGTTAGATTTTATCTTAAATAGATAAAATTGGAATACAAATTCCAACTACAAATATTCTAATAATGTCAGTAAAGTTTACATATCTCAACTTAATTACTGAAAAAAATGGTTTTGATAACATCTTATTTTTTGTTCAATAACGTGATAAGCGAATTTTATAATACAAATTATATCTTACCACAAAAGTTAAACTGGTTACTAAGGCAATCAAGTTGATCAGTCGCTAAAAATGACACATTCCACAATGTAATTAGAGTAATTGCTTTTCTACGACTTCTCTGCGATTCTAGTTTTAGTCTTGATTAAAAATGTGAAATTGTCTCCTCATAGAAATCCATAACATTATATTAAAAAACAAAACAGAAACGAACAACAGTTGACTTCTTCTGTATCTATTTTACATCATCTTTCTTTGGTGAGAATAATCACACATTTCTAATTCTCCCCAGATTATCTTTTAGTGAGAACGAGAATTCAGCTTAATTAATTTTAAAGGATTTGTCTCAGAAGGAAATGTAGATATTTACATGAGTATTAGATTCTATTATAAAATGCATTTAATTTTGCAAGTATTTTAAACTGCATATGAATGACAGAATATGCAGAATATGTTATGACTTTTTATTAAGTTCCTATGAAGTTGCTATACATTGGAAAAGATAATTTTTTCACTGTAGCATCAAGCTGATTCAGGTCTAACTTGCAAACAATATGGAAGTTTCAAAATTTGAATCCCTCTTGATTTACTAGGAGGAAACATTTCATTCTAAGACTTGAGTTGCCTACCTGCGAGGAGAGTACTCTGCAAGTGCAAATCAGAGGACAGAGTACAGCTCCAATCAAATGAAAGGTAAAATGAATTTAGAAACCAGCATTAAGGTATGAAGAAAGGAAGAACATGGTTATAAAAGCTACATATGAAGTTTTATTGTTTAGGGATATATATGCAGTTAAAAAAGTGTTACCTGTGTATAAACCTTTACAAGGTTGTCACAATATCTTTTGTTTGTAACACTATGTTTTGCAGCCTTTACTAACAGCTGAGTAACTCTCATACTGTGCTGATTTTCGTGTTACAAATAATCAAGAATAGTTTATATAATTAATTCTAATTAAATTTGCGCCATAATTGTTCCTGGTGTATCTAAAGGGTGAATGTAGTGTCATATACTATAGAATGTAGTGTCATATTATAACTAAGTGCTACCATTAGTCAAAAAAACATGACGATGATGATGTCATATGAAATAAATTTCGAAGTTGATCCACTACCTTCTACAGAATACCAGATATTTCTCTTGTCACTATGATCAAATTAAAATGGTGTAGAATTTATGTTTTAATTTGACAGTACTTGAGCGAATAGCGGGTAGTGATCTCGATTCACTATTTTAGGTTAATTATTAAAGTTATATATATTCTACAGGCAAATTCTTAAAGAATATCAGTTAATACTGTTAAAAATCCTGTTCTAGTTTGCACCAAACTTTGATGCTCAGTAGCTGTGTCATAAGATGGTGAAATCTCGTACAAACATTTGGAACTTCCTATTTCAACACTGTTCCAATTATTGGAATTATGCTTCAATAGGAACGCCAAATATTGGTTCAAGATTTCTCCAGCTTAAAGTGACAGTTATTGAGCATCAACATTTTTCTCACACTAGGACAAGATTTTTAACAGTGTACAGACATTTAAAAAAATTGTAATATTTTAATTGTTATTATACAAATTAACTTTTTTGTTTGACGCGAAAAATGAATTATTTTATTTTGTATGAATATTTACTTTTGAAATAGTAGAAATAATATTAAATATGAGCAAAATAATGAGGTTACGCTTGGAGCATCGACATTTATACAAAATTGAATTAACTTTATGATTTTAATGTTTTCTTTATAATTTTAATGTATACTAACATTAAATAAATGCATATATTTATTTTAAGTCTGCAAACTTAAAATAAATACATACATTTATGATCTGATTTTCTGCGGCATCATGTATATTAATTACTGTAATATCAAGACTGTAATTACTTCAGTATTTTCAGTTAATTTTAATTCAGATAAGAATTAATGCTGTAACTATATAGCACTTATATTAGGAACAATAGAAATTACATAACGCGATAAAAAAAATAATTTCAATAATTCTTCAAGTTAAATTTAATATTGATTAGCCTAAATAACTCTCCTGACAACAGAATTAAAATCACCAATTCAGTTTTGCAGTAAATTATTCCATAAAAAGACCAATTAATGACAATGTAAATGCTTGGGAGATAATTTTAACCCTTTCGTGGTTATAAGCGCGTATACGCGCCCAGAATACCACTTAATTTGAATTGCGAAATGCCATACTGACACCGGAATTTTTAAATGAAAATTTTAATTTTACAAAGAACGTAAAAAAAAGCATGTATATATTATGAAATAAATTTGTTTTTAAATTCCGGTGTCATTCAATCATTTTAGTATTTTATGAATAGAAGTGCTTTAACCGTCAAAGGGTTAATTACGTAACAAGTATTTTTATGCAAGTGCTCATTCCTTCCCATCGTCTGGAATTTTATTTTTCGGATGTTTAAATATCAACACATACTTTAAGGATACAATAATTCTATTAACATCAAAATATTTCGAAATGGTTTTGAAATACTTAAAACTAATTAAGTGCACCACAATCTTTTCTATTAAACTTTAGAAAATGAAAAGCTATTTTAGATTTAATTTAATTTTTAGCATGAAACTTTGTAACACATAAAACCATCGATAAAATTTACTTTAGAGTTGTATATATGCTTTACTGTAAGTTTAGTTTTTTATTATGCAATGAATTATCATCATAATCATCCGGAAGAAAATTCAATTTTCTCTTAATGTCTATTGAATTAACATAACTCAAAAATGTGCACTTGCTTGAAAAGAATAATTGACCAGATTGGAAATGTGGTTTTTTGATACTATAATTAATAGTGTAATATTTCTTTTGTTTCACAGGATCCAGTTAAAGAAAAGCGCTACAGAGATAGAATTACTGTCAGAGATAATCAATTAAAAGTGATTTTATTTTGTTTCTCTTGCATGCATAAATTTAATTATACTTTTGAAAGTATTTATTTGACAGCGGATATCATGTTACAAACAGATACTATGCTGAGAAAACTGATTAATGTGTTACACAAACTACTCGGAATAAATAAATGCTTCTTTAAATCTAAAACGTATATTAGTTAGCTAATATTTCTAATTATAAAGTATGTTTTTCGGATTCCAGGAAACTGGAAATTTGGAAAAGGTAATTGTATATCGTACAGTATTACGAATGTAACGTTTTTCGTTATATTCGTAATATGGTTGTATTGGTTACTTATCGTAAAAAGACAAATATCGACAAGACAAATTTTACATACTGTAGAAATTTGATAAAAATTTATGCATTAGATTCTAAGTTTGACCTATTGCGACAATCTCGAATAATGCCGCATAGCAGCGCCATCTGTCGAGCGATTTACTCCAAGAACTAAAAAATACTAATTCATATAAAAGATTATCTGAATATGAAGTTTGAAGAAAATTCGTGTATTAGTTACTGAGATAAAGCTATTTCAATAATCATGAATAACAGCACACGGCAGTGTCACCTGTTGAGCGACTTACGCCAAAACGTAATCAAAGTCATATTATATCAAGGACTAACGGAATCTTACGTTTTATGAAAATTCGTCAATTAGTTTTTGAGATTTAGCTAATATGGAAATCGTGAAAAATGCAGCATAGTAGCGCCAAGTGCTGAGCGATATAATCAAAAGCTAATCAGATCCAGTTTATATTAAGGTCTAACAGAATCTAAAGTTTTGTGAAATTCTGTGCGATAGTTCGTGAGATAGAGTGCCCACAAATTTATGCCACATACATGCAGACAGACTGACTGACTGACTGACATACAGATTCACAAACAGACATTTTGTAAAAACATGATTTCTGGAATCTCTTACTCCTGAAACGTGTAATTACGTCGAAAACCAGAATTCGAAAATTTTCACAAATTCAATACTTTTTTGTAAAGATAAAAGAAATTAAAAATGTGTTATTTTCCTTTTGAAAAAACAAGATTTTTCTGCTTTATTTTACTTTATTCTGATCATCTTTTATACTTTCTTTATAAATGTTGCATAGAAAGCAAATATTATTGATTAATATGCATAGTCTTTTCAAATATTAATAGTAAGAAGGAGAAAATTATTACAGCTGTTTTTCATCTTCGATTATAAATAGATAAAGTGTACAAATAGACAGATGTTCTGTTAAAAATCACAATTAATTTTATTTAGATACCGATAAAAGCATTTTATTATTTTTAATAGCAGAAAATAGTGTTTTTCTTTTTATCTGTCATTAGTTATTACAATGCATGAAATTGTTAATTAAAATATATGGTTATAGCTTCTTTCACCATAGAATTATATGCCTCCAAGTTATTTTTTACAGTCTACAAATAATTGACTATATTATCAGTTTTTATATCTTAGATGAATTAGTTTTCTTAAAAGGGTATATTAGATGGAAATAGCTTTCTCCATAAAAAGTTGATTATTAGCCTATATTTGCGTTTAAAAAAGGATTTGTTTTGAATCTATAGCTTATTTTATACAATAATTATTTTATTAAGAACAATAATTAATTATTTAACAATAGTAATAGTACTCAGAAAAAAATATAATGTTATTTTATATGTTAATTTAATTTTTTCTTATATATATGTGACATATTGAGATAGGGAACCATTGGAATCATCGCAGCATAAATGTTTTGTTAAAAGAATATTGTCTCCGCGTTTTACTACAAAAGAGTTGCGGCGCAATTGAAGAAAAAAATCACCTTCACAACTGCAAATTAACTTTTTATTTCTACAGTCATTATCAGAGAAATGCTCTAAACTTTCTGAACAAATGTCCCATTCAAAAAGGCAACCATTCCTCATAGTTTTCCGGTTAACTCTCTCAAAACCGAATACTACTTTTATCTCCGGACTTTCTAGCTTAAGTAAAAAATAGTTTCTAGAACATTCGATAATCTGAGAGCAGAATCCCTTCATGTAAACCGAAATCAGCCACGGGGTCTGAGACTAAAGGTTGAATTTGCATGTTTTCCTCAAGCGATAATTTTATTAAAATATTATTATTTAACTTTTTTTAATAATGCAAAATAGTTAAAATTTGATTGTATTCCACAGACGATAATTTTACAAAAAAAGGAAAAAAATGAATTTATTGATACGCAATAAATATAAAACAAGAAGAAAAAATAAAATAAACAGAATGATGTTCTAAACAAGCATGCCTTTTCGGACTAAATTTAATAAAACTTTTAAAATGGGGTTCATAAAAACAAGGAAAAGTGAGTTTTATTAGGAATTTTAAGAAATAAAGTTTATTTAAGAATATTTTTAATTCAGAACCATTTTTTAGATTTACGCGTATTGAAAGAAATGTTTTTTTAAGGCGAATTAAAAATTTATATCGTTTCTATAAAGATTAATAGATTCCATCTAATAATAGGATTTTAATTTAATAAGCCTGAATAAATAAGGAATATTGTTAAAAGGAAATTAATACAGCATAAGGTTAATTTTGGCGGATTTTTTTTATATAATGTATACAATTACGAAAAAATACAAAATTATTAACTTGACATAAATAATTTTTAAAAATTAGAAAAGTAATATTTCTTTCGCTTTCCCAAAGATAGAGCCTAATTAGAGTGGCAAAGCTATTCTTCATCTACTCTTTATCTTTTCATATTATCATCTACTCTTTATATACTCTTCATATTTTCATATACTTCATATATCTACTCTTCATCTTTTATGACAGCTCATTACAGGAACTCATTTGTCAAAAATATTACAGTCAGTAACATGCTTTCATTTCAAATAGGCAATACTCTGAAACATTTTTAAAAGTTCAGCAACATTTGGAAGCAAAATTTCTCCTTAAAAAGTGTTATGGACTAAGCAATACTTTTTCGTTACTAACAGTAAAGGCAATGAAATTTATTTGACGGTTAAGCAACATCTTATTTTAGTTTAGAAATAAAACGCTTTCTTCAATTTCAAGAAGTTTTTCCCTCAAAAATATCAAGTACCTTAATATTTGTTAAAATCTGCAACAGTAATTAAAAAAAAAAATAACAAAAAATCCAACTATTTTTTTTTATAAATAATTTACTTTTTTTAGTATTAATACAAGGGTTATTTTGAAAGTAAGGTTGGTTTTATAATAAATAATAAAAGGTACAAAGTAACATTTTGTTCAAAATGTATTTGTTACGAGATTTTTCTTACACTTTTCTTCTACTTTCCACGTGATTTATATGCCTGTTAAGATATTTCTCGCATACCTTAACAATCGTTCCACTTCTTCATCAATGTTGAATTTTTGGCCGCCGAGAAAGTATTTTTACTTGACGAAAGGTGCGGACTTTATAGAAGAGTATGCTCAAATTGTTTGTTCTTCATTCATTGAACAAGCTCATACATTTTGCTATTATTCATTGAAATGAGTCCATAAACCTCACAGAAAATGCCGATGAAAGCTCATAACTGTGATATTTCCTAACATCAAAAATTGGATTACTGGCCGTATTTGAAAGTCAACGAGATGATCAATAGACTTAAACATGTTTATCGCTAATTTTAAAGAACCACAATGCCAAATAATAAAGAAACACCAAAAACACTGGCGATAATTAATTAATAAAATAATACACTTTATAAAAATCACCATAAAAAACAAATTAGGAGGCGTTTCGAGCTAAAACAATTACAGCTCGTCATCAGGTGTAGCAAACACGTGTCCATAAGGGGACAATGTCAGAAATAAACTGAAAGAAAGAGGATGAGATTACAAAGAGTGCGACAAGTGGTGCTAGTTGAGAGAGAATATGCGGAAGACGAAAGTGATGCCAAAATAATAGAAGAGAAAAAGGTGAAAAAAATCTTGTCAATGATCTCTCATTATCCCCTTCCATCTCTCTTGCTTGGAAGTTGCTTTCGTAGTTTCTTTCTCTTGTCTCTTGTTTATTTTTTTATTTTATATGTGTATATATTTAATATATATATCATATCATCATAATCAACAGTTTTCGATCCACTACTGGGTATAGGTCACCCCCAGACTTTTCCAATGTTTCCTGTCTAGTTCTTTTGTCATCCAATTTACACCGGACACCTTTCTGATTTCGTCTCTCCACCTTACTTGGGGTCGTCTTCTTAGTCGTTTTACATCTCTGGGATACCACTGTAGGATATTTGTGATCCATCTATTGTCTCGTCTTCTTGCAATGCGCCCAGCCCATTTCCATTTCAGATATTTAATTCTTTTAATGATGTCAAAAACTTTTGTCTGGTTTCTCATCCAGTTTATCTTCTTTTTGTCTCTTCAAGTTATGCCTAGCATACATTTTTCCATACCTCTCTGTATTGTTTGTAGCCTTTGTATCATCCGTTTTGTTAGTGCCATGTTTCTGCTCCGTAAGTTAGTGCAGGCAAAACACATTGATTAAGTACCTTTCTTTTCAAATAAAGAGACCTATTACTCTTCAGAATAATATTGTTCGTCCCAAAAGCACTCCACCAATTTCTTATTCTTCTATTTATTTCATCCATGATACTATTATCGGATGATATTTCCTGACCAAGGCTCTCATAACTTTGCACTTCTTTAATCTCAGAATTCTTGTAGACAATTTTCTTTTTTGATGTAAATGAATTGAACATCACCTTAGTCTTTTCCAAATTTGTTTTTAATCCCACATTAATGTTAGCTTCTACCAGATCTTTTAGCATATTTTTCAATTCTTTAGGGCTGTTACTGAAAATTACAATGTCATCAGCGAACCGGAGATCATTAATCCCAGTGATGACAGATGAAGTTTTAGAAGCCATTATATTTATGAAAAAAGGTACATTCCCTGGGAAAGATGGAATTTCAATTGACCTCATCAAAGAAGCAGAAGAAGAATTTGCGAAAAGGTTATCCTGACCAAGGCTCTCATAACTTTGCACTTCTTTAATCTCAGAATTCTTGTAGACAATTTTCTTTTTTTATGTAAATGAATTGAACATCACCTTAGTCTTTTCCAAATTTGTTTTTAATCCCACATTAATGTTAGCTTCTACCAGATCTTTTAGCATATTTTTCAATTCTTTAGGGCTGTTACTGAAAATTATAATGTCATCAGCGAACCGGAGATCATTAATCCTAGTGATGACAGATGAAGTTTTAGAAGCCATTATATTTATGAAAAAAGGTACATGCCCTGGGAAAGATGGAATTTCAATTGACCTTATCAAAGAAGCAGAAGAAGAATTTGCGAAAAGGTTATCCTTACTGTTTTACCAAATGTCTCGAGAAGTCAGATGTACCAGAAGATTGGAATAATGTTGTGATGGTGCTACGTTATAAGAAAGGGCAGAAGGAAAACATTAAAAATAACCGTCCGATCAGCTTACTATCAGTGATTTATAAAAATTTCGAGAAAGTTTTAACGACAAGAATCAGCTCTGGACTCAGCTCAACCTAGAGAGCAAGTAGGATTACGATGTGGTTCAGCACAATAAATCATATCCAAACAGTAAAGGAACTCATAGAAAAACATAAAGAATAATACTTATACATATATATTATTTTCATTTATTTATTTTTATTTCATTTTATTATTATTATTATTTCTCCATCTTTTTTTTTTTTCAATTTATCTGTGACATTGACCCCTTACGGACTTGCTTCAGCTTTTATGTGCTTGCTTCACCTGAATATGACAAGTTTGGATATGACAAGTTCTTATTGTTTTAGCTCGAAACATGTCCTGCTTTGTTTTTTATTTTATGATGATTTTTACGAAATGTATTACTTTATTTAATAACAAATGGTGTCTGCTAAAACCAAAGGATTTTAGGACGCGGGAGGACCAAAGGACCAAAGGACCAAAGGATTTTAGGACCAAAGGATTTTAGGGATCACAGGACGCGCCTGTGCACAGGCGCTTTTGCTTAAACGCGCAAGGTATAAATTAATATATGTTAAATAATCTTACATTAAACATAAACATCGTATCTTTTATGTACTTTTCAATCATAGTACGAAAGTTGCACTTTAACATTTATGTCTTTTAAATTTCAGAAGTAATTTTTATTCAGTGGCTGGTTGTTTAAAATGTCATCGGATGGGAAATACAGTGACAGTGAATAAAACTATAGCTACTCATTCTTGTAACTACTTGTTAAGTATATATATATATATTAATAAAATACACACTGTTAAAAATCTTCAGCAAAGTATCCAGTCATCTAAATATTTTTATTGAAAACAGTTAAATAATTGCACTATGGCCACTGTTAAAATTTTATGTAAATTGCGTAGTCATCGGATAATTTTTATATATAACGGTTACATAACCGTAATTTAAGTCGATTGTAATCAAACAGTAATAAAAATCTACAGCATACTGTCGAATCATCGATCCGTTTAAAAAAAAAATGGCGGTTACCTGACTTATAATTTAAAACGTTTTCATTGGTTAAAACAGTAATAAATTAAGTTTATGTAGCCATTTTCTACAAAAAAAACGGTTGAATGATTGGGTAGTTAGAAGCATATTTTTAACAGTAAATAAAAACATTTTCCATTATCATGAAGTAAGCATTATTTGCAGAAACGGTTTAATGTCTGTTCAATTTCCTGAATACTTGTAGATATTTATCAGTTGTTTAAAGTGAAAGATCAGGAAATTCTTACTTAAAAAAAAATTTAAAGTTAATTCGATACCAATAAATGTATGGTATTTCTCTATCCCAGATTAGAAACAATGAATCGGATATTAAATGAATGAAAAAAAACTTTATTCAATCACAGGCGCACGAGGCGCAATTGTGATACAAAATAAGCCTCTTTAAAATTAATTAGAATCGTGAATGAAATTCTTACTTTGAATAATCCCTATTTTAGGCTAATACAACTTCGCCAAAGGTAATTATATCAATATGTTGGAAAAATTTTGCAAAAGGGATGTTACATAATATTATCTTTTGTCGGGTGTATATTTACGAACACTAAACACTTCAGCGAATATGATAATAAAGTTAAAACTAATAATTTTCTTATAGTTTTCAAAACACAGCACACTCATTCACATATCATTCAGTCCGCACAAGCACTTTTATAAACATATCAGCGGGGATGACTGAGCTACGTTCGGTTTAATTTGGCGTTGTGCTCCATTTGGTATAATCATACATTTTCGGTCTATTATTGCTAAAAAGCATTTTATTTTATGATAGTATAAAAAATTCTTCAGATTATGAAAGTCAAACGACTAATTTTTTTCGCCAAATGTCGCCAAAGTTTTTATCAATCTTCATTAAGCGCCAACCATGTGCTCACAAAGTTTTATGTACCCTGATTGATTGAGTTATGTTTTTGAGAATGTTCAAATCGGAAATAACGTCTAAGGTTTGCCAAATTTGGCGACATTTTTTTAATTTAACAGTAGCATGTGTTTTTTTCATTAGTAATGTTGAAAGTCGATTTTCCTGCCAATATTGCAAATTTGGAGAATTATTGCCGATTTGTTATTAATTAATAAAAAATAATAATAACACATTTTAAATTTGTATATCATTTCAGAGTCATATAATTTTATGTTAAGAAACATTTCCGCCATGTTCTGTTATCTAAGACATTGAAAATTTCCTTTTTCTACGACAAAACATACGAGATATTATTCACTGAACTGTATGAAATTGCATACTTTAACTACTCTATAAAAAGACACAATTTTTTGTCGGAAACTTTCGAAATTTCATACAAATGAACATATCATAGCTCACAGAGTTTTAATTGCAAAAGAATGGAACTTTTACTCTTTGTACGCGTGAATATTTGTATACTGTCATGTATAATTTTTTTAATATTATTTATAGGTTCCTTGGACCGGATATATATACAGGGTGTTTCTAAATTCATGGTCCAAACTTTAAGGGGTGATAGTACACATCAAGACAAACAATATTTAAATAGGAAACCAAGGGTCCCAAAGTCTTCCGAAGGAGATAGGCGCCATTAAAGTTTAGGGTCCAAAAATTCAAATGATTATGAAAAACAGAAAAATTGGTCGATTCGTTTGCGGTTTTCATTAAAATTATTCTTTATGTCAGTATTGTCTTGAAAATAAATTATAAAGATAAATTTCAAAAAACGACGATAGAGGGCGCTTTAGACTTTGAAGTAACGTACAACTATATTTTACCATTATTTTTCGCATCTCATAAATATTTTTAGAAGCTTAGACATAAACTTAAATTTCGAGATGAAAATCTGAATCGTTGGGAGTAGCGCAAACTGAACTGTGTTCAATGGGGGTGGGGAGGTTCAAATTTCAAATGATTATAAAAAACGGAAAAATTGTTCGATTCATTTGCCGTTTTCACTAAAACTATTCTTTATGTCAATATTTCCTTAAAAAAATTTTTAAAGATTAATTTTAAAAAATACCGTTAGAGGGCGCCTTAAACTTTGGAATAACCAACAACTATTTTTAACCGTTATTTTTTGTATCTAATTAAATGCTTGTAAAAGTTCAAACTTAAATTTTGAGCTCAAAATCTGCATCGTTTTGAGTAATTAAGTGCGGAAATTTGAAATGTGTTCGAGGGGTGGGAAGGGTAACATTTTAACTCCTGAACACTGTTCAGTTTCCGCTTCTTAACCCCTCCATCGATTTAGAATTTGAGCTCAAAATTTAAATCTAAGCATTTGCAAGCATTTAATTAGATACAAAAAATAACGCTTAAAAATAGTTGTTGGTTACTCTAAAGTTTAAGGCGCCCTCTATCGGTATTTTTTTAAATTAATCTTTAAAATTTATTTTCAAGGAAATATTGACATAAAGAATAGTTTTAGCGAAAACGGCAGACGAATCGACCAATTTTTCCGTTTTTTAAAATAATTTGAAATTTGAACCTCCCCACCCCCATTGAACACAGTTCAGTTTGCTCTACTTAACCACTCCCAACGATACAGATTTTCATCTCAAAATTTAAGTTTATGTCTAAGCTTCTAAGAAAATTTTATGAGATGATAAAAATAACGGTAAAATATAGTTGTACGTTACTCCAAAGTCTAAAGCGCCCTCTATCGGCATTTTTTGAAATTTATCTTTATAATTCATTTTCAATAAAATACCGACATAAAGAATAGTTTTAGTGAAAACCGCAAATCAATCGACCAATTTTTCCGTTTTTTATAATCATTTGAATTTAAAACCCTCTGAACACAGTTAAGTTTGTGCTACTTAACTGCTTCCAACTATTCAGATTTTGAGCTCAAAATTTAAGTTTAAGTCTAAGCTTACGAAACCTTTAATGAGATGCAAAAAATAACGGTAAAAAATAGTTGTTCGTTACTCTAAAGTCTAAAGCGCCCTCTATCGTCATTTTTTGAAATTTATCTTTATAATTTATTTTCAAGACAATACTGACGTAAAGAATAATTTTAGTGAAAACCGCAAACGAATCGACCAATTTTTCTGTTTTTCATAATCATTTGAATTTTTGGACCCTAAACTTTAATGGCGCCTATCTCCTTCGAAAGACTTTGGGACCCTTGGTTTCCTATTTAAATATTGTTTGTCTGATGTGTACTATCACCCCTTAAAGTTTGGACCATGAATTTAGAAACACACTGTATATATATATATATATTAACCTTTTTCAAAAATAATTGCTGGAATATTTCATCAATAACATCTTAATTTCTACCTTGTTTTGAGCATTTTTACAATTACTAAAATTATCATATTACTAAAAATAACATAATATAACATATGGGAGCACGAAAATTTCATAAACATTTGTCGTGAAAAACCCACAATTTTTAAGTAAATATTGCATTTAAAACTGTTCTTTCAATATTATAACATACTTCATTGGGCAAATTTAATGGCTGAGTACATGAATTTTGCGTTGGTGTAGATAGGAGTTTTGTTATAAGTATATACACTGGTGTCCAAAATTTAAGCATAATTGGTAATTAAGTAATTATTTTTAAGTAATGAAAGAAATATGAATCGGAATGTGCTGAAACTCCAGGTGTGTAAACAAAATAGTACGCGTCACATATTTTCGCGAAAAGTTTTCCCCGAAATCGAACAGGGGACCGTCAACAAATCGAAAAAGAACGAACATCTTTTGGATAACCCTGTCAAAACTAATGTAGCAAAAGCGTTCAAACTGCACATTATGATTAATTGGCTTATTGTAATGTACTGTGTTAATTTTTATAAGGATAGCATGTATACTCGTAGAGAAATTAAGGTTTTTATAAAAACAGTCCTAAGTTTTTTGGTTATAATTTGCAGAGTTCTTAATAAAAAATAATGTTCTTTTTTGAAAAAATGACAAACATCATTGTACACAATACCCTGCCATCAGAATTAAAAAATAATAAAAATTGTATGACAAATGAGCAGGTTTACTAAATAATTTTTTACTGCGCATGCGTGAACGCTATTAAAATTTCATTTGCATATTATGTTAGTTAAATGTATAGAGCAACTTTTGTGAAAGTCTCAAAAACATAGCTTAAAAATTCTGAAAAGTATCGTTGATAGAATGAGACCAAAATCCTTTATTCCCTAAATGAAGCAAAAAGATGAGGGGCTGTATCCATATTCCATTGTTTAGTACCTACACAATATTGCACGTACAACTATATTTAGGTAAAACCCCTGATTTTTTTGCTTCCTTTAGGAATAACGGATTTTGAGTTGATTCTATAGGCTCCCATTTTTAGAATTTTCAAGCTATGTTTTTGAAACTTTTACAGAGGTTGCTCTATACATTTAGCTAACATAATATGCAAATGACATTTTGATATCGTTGACGCATGCGCAATGAAAAATTATTTACTAAACATACTCATTTTCATACAATTTTTATTATTTTTAAATTCTGATGACAGGGTATTATGTACAATGATGGTTGTCATATTTTCAGAAAAGAACATTATTTTATAATAAGAACTCTGCAAATTATAAGCAAAAAACTTGGAGGACTGTTTTTTAGGACTGTTTTTAGGACTGTTTTTATAAAAATCTTAATTTCTCTACGAGTATACATGCTATCCTTGTAAAAATTAACACAGTACATTACAATAAGCCAATTAATCATAATGTGCAGTTTGAACGCTTTTGCTACATTAGTTTTGACAGGGTTATCCAAAAGATGTTCGTTCTTTTTCAATTTGTTGACGGTCCCCTGTTCGATTTCGGGGAAAACTCTTCGCGAAAATATGTGACGCGTACTATTTTGTTTACACACCTGGAGTTTCAGCACATTCCGATTCATATTTCTTTCATTACTTAAAAATAATTACTTAATTACCAATTATGTTTAAATTTTGGACACCAGTGTAACTCCAATGAAAATGTTATGAAAATCAGAATTTGATATAGACCACTCTTTCTAAGCAAATCCAGTCTTAGGCTTATTCCTTTAAGACTTGATGAAATTGTAAACTAATCTAGTTATGCAGGCTGAAAGTAAAACATGTACTATAACCACTATCTGTTGATAAAATATGACACCTTACTCTTTCTTCAAACCAGAATGATCGTTTGATTTGGGTTTGTATAACATACAACTCAGAAGAAACAATATAAAAGAATGTCTAATCCGGACGATTATTTGGGTTAGATATTAACAGGTTAACAGGGAAAAAGTAAAAAACGGTTAGTTTTGTAACATTCTTGAAACATG
This sequence comes from Maratus speculifer, assembly GCA_964019185.1. Lineage (NCBI taxonomy): Eukaryota > Metazoa > Arthropoda > Arachnida > Araneae > Salticidae > Maratus > Maratus speculifer. The sequence continues at coordinate 137,095,654 of OZ025291.1, forward strand.
TAATTGAGTTATCAAAAGTATTGAATAAACTTAACGTAACTTATTTAAAAGCTTATCGTGACGGGAAAATGTTTTTTCACTAATTATTTACATAATCTGATGCATTTTAACGTTTTTAATCAAGACTAGGAGACTGTGTTTCCTACGCGCTATGCTTGTGAACCCGCGCTCCGTCATAGCAGATTCTAAAAACAATCTAATTTGATCGACTTAAAAAAAAATGGAACATTGAATTGTAATTAAAAAACCAGTAACGATCTTTTTGTAAATAAGCTTTCATTTCCATTGTTTGGGAAATTTTAAGATCGAATCAGTTTCTCTTTATGAAATCCTATGGCTAATTTCGTCTTTGATTGAATATGATTTAAACATTTGCAAATTAGTTAATAAAAAAACGAATTGAGTTAACAGACTCTTTTGCCTCCCGGTGTTTATGAACAACACTATAAGAAAGCCTTTTTAAATAAGAAATTTTAAATGTATTGTTTTAAATATGACGTAATTATTCACAAAGTTTTCTTTCTTTTGTAATATTCACGTAAAAATAGTTTTTTTTTTTTTTTTTTTTTTTTGTTAGAAAGGAAATGTTATTTGCGCTTTCTTAGAATTCCCAGCAATTGTTAAAATCCATCTCAAAATAAAATATAATAAAATAAATAGCCATCTCAAAATAAAAAATAAATGTTTCTTGCAAATATATTTTAATTTTTTTTTTTGGGGGGGGGAGGGAATTTTTAATATGACGTAATTTCTCTTATTTACTATTTTTAAAACATATTAATTTTATTATTTTAAAATTTTATTTCTCATTTAAATTTCATGAGAAAATACTTTTGTTGAAAGGAAATATTTTTATTTGCAGCACATTAAAAAATGGCCACAATAGTTTAATCCTTCTGCACGGTGTACCACATCTGGCACATACCTAAAAACACTATAATTCTCATTATGTGCCATGAATTCGGCCAATGTGACCGCTGTAAATGATCAAGAACAATCGAAAAAACAGAATAACACTTGTTTTGTCTATGTCAGATAGCTGCATTTGGCAAAAAATAGTGTTTGTTTTTCGGAAGCAAAAACATTTTTCGATCTAGCTATTAATCCGGGAGGACGCGCGCAGGGCCTAAAAGACCCGGAGTGCGTATAATTTTTACAATTGCAACCACTAATTTTTTTAAAAGTAATCTTCAACTTATTTTATTGAAAATTTTGTAAGAATTATCTCCGTCTAAATAAAGTGACTATTATATTTTGATTTATTATTGGTGTCAAAGTTAAAACCATTCATACCCAGGGTAAGAGCGCGTAAGAAATACGCGTAATTTAATAGAAATATTAAAATAGAGAAAAATGCAGAGTATTAAACAGAAAAAAATAATTAATTTAAACCCATTTAATAGCAAAACATAGCTATTTCAGTATTTAAAAATCCTAATTGTGTATATTGGGTTTAAGCCATAAAATATCGAAATTTAGTTGAAAATTTCAAAAATAATTTTTTTTTTTTTTTTTTTTTTTTTACTATTTTTCAGATTTTTAGATCGATGTATAAAGATTTCAAATATTTTTTTTATATAAAAATAGAAAAAATTGTGTACTGAAGGATTAAAAGAGTATTCAAAAATGTGAAATAAATGTGTCATATAAATACGTTTTTAATTTAAACTGTTTGACAAAATTATTATATGACATGTGACGTAACTGCCTCCTTTTACAATTTTTAATGTGCATTAATGCCTATATTATTTTAATATTTCCTTTTTAGTCTAAAATTTATGTGTAAATATGGTTTTTAGGACGTATATTAGAATATTTTCTTGCTTTAAATATGTAATGAACTAATTCTGATTTGTAAGATATTTTTCTGTTTATAACAACTACGTGTAAATATTTTTATTATTTGAAGGAATGTTATTCTTTGCGCGGCTTTTATAAATTAGCAACAATTTAAAAAACATTACAACCGGCTCTGCTTACAGGCGGAGCTAGATTTCGAAGTTAGGTACAAATTTCGCTAATAAAAACTAAATCAAGATAAGAGATAAGATCCAATTTAATCACTAAAAAAAGAAATCTAAGAACCTAAACCTTTTGTGAATATTTTAATATATACGCATAAACACACGCTCTATATTGTGGAATAAATTTAAAAATGGTGAAAACAAAATCGGAGAAGTTCAAAATATTAAAATATGCAAGTATTTTCATAGTTTGGTTTTTATCTTGTTTAAATACATTTTTGCAAATTCATATGACGCTGTATATTCACCTGCCTTTCGTCCATTATATTTCCAATATGACGTAATTTTTGCTTTTTTAAAAAACTGCTTTAAGCTATTTGTTTCATTTTCCATTTTTTCATGAGGAAAACTTGCTATAGAAAAGCTATGACGCAATATTAATTTTTTCTTAAATACGCCAAACAATCTTTTTCTATTTTCCCCGTGCAAATCTTGCAATAGTAAAGTAATTGTTGTAGTAAGAAGTTTATTGCGTTTTTTTTTAATTGTTGCATTATTATGTAAAAGCTGTTTTTCTCAGAGCCATGTTAAAGCTACCTCTCAAATATTTGAACAGTAACCATTTCTACTCTCTTGGGCCTATTTTGCCCATTCGCAATCCACGTCGAGATATTAATCATCTCAATGTAATTGGCGAGTTTGAAGACGATTCGTGTATAATTCCGACTTTTATCATGCGGAAAATATTTAGTACATCATATGAAAAACTGGTAGAACCAGAGAGAAAAGTAGAGCTCGATCTAAAAAATGTTACATTTTAAATTCGCAAACAGTTTCAGTCTAAAAAAATGTGTAGAAAAGTAATGGAACCAGATTATCTGTAAAGCTCATGAAATTACCCAAATTTTTGTTGATAGCTGAAAATGTGGACTGAGCTTTACTGGTGCCTTAAAATTAATCAAGGATAAAGTGACATTTTTTTACACATTCTACATTGAAATCATACATAACCAGTTTAAAAACTTGGGTTCATAACTATAGGTTACTGGGGGATTTGGTAAAGAACGAGAACCTGACGAATCATTCAATACAAAATGTGGACTAAATTCTATTACAAAGGTCTTTCATAAATTGAAGTTCAAAGGTCCAAGTATATCCAAAACCTGATCATTTACGATTTAACAGTATACTAAATATTTGTATCCTTCTATAGTAAAAAAAAACTAGCCTTAAAAGGAATGACTCCTGGAATGATGCTGATGTGGAAGATTTCCGGAACTAACGAATCCGGGTTGTCCACTCCTTCCATGAGTCGAATAGACCAATCAGGAAAGGGCTCCGTCTATGCATCGCCATATGGGTTACCATAAAGAGAAGAAAGGTTGCCATCGCCAACAATCGCCAAGTTTGTCGCCAACTTGGCATTATATCGCCAAATTTGGCGACCAAAATTAGTTGTCAAAAGTGACGCCAACTTGGCGATAACTGTAATATTTCGCCAAATTTTTAATTTCTTTAAACATCAGTCGTTTGATACATCATTTGAGAGGTTTGCAACTGCTTATTCATTTAAAGGATGTCTTGTGTGTTATCCCCCATTCTGCTCCCCAGGGGGGACAAATTTTTAATTTCTTTACAACACCAGTCGTGTTGCACAAGATTTGAAAGGTCTGCAACTGCTTATTCATATTATGGATGTCTTTTGTGTCGCTCCCCCTCTGCCCCCCAGGGGGGCACATTTTTAATTTCTTTACAACACCAGTCGTGTGACACATTATTTGAAAGGTCTGCAACTGCTTATTCATACCATGGGATATTGGCGAGCGTAGCAAGCAGGGGCAGCCAATAATTTGGAATCGCGAAGCGATTACGCGGGGGGTTGGCGAGCATAGCGAGCAGGGGGGCGGGGCCCCCCTAGTTCATATACAAAATAGTTATCTACGTCAATTCCTCAACAACCTGAGGAATTGACGTATTAATATTATACTTTAATAATTATATGATATTGTATTAATATTATACTTTAATTATTACTTCATGAATCATATTCGTTTAGCGTTGTGCAGCTGAGCTTCACATAACACAACACTCGATTTACTACTTTGACTAGTAATGCCATTTTGCGTGGATAATTTGATTCTGAAAAAAAGGCACCAGTAAAGCTCAGTCCACATTTTCAGCTATCAACAAAAATTTGGGTAATTTCATGAGCTTTACAGATAATCTGGTTCCATTACTTTGCTACGCATTTTTTTAGACTGAAACTGTTTGCGAATTTAAAATGTAACATTTTTTAGATCGAGCTCTACTTTTCTCTCTGGTTCCACCAGTTTTTCATATGATTTCACAACTTTTTCAGATCCTTTTAGAAACTTTATCAACTAACTTCAACTAATGAATCAACCACCCGAATTGACCAAATAATAACCTATTTCAACAGGCCCAACCAATTGCTCCAAGCAAAAACCATCCAACCTAACCAACCAATGACTTCAACTAACCTGCCTAATCAATTGCCAAAATCAGAAACTAAAGCAACCATTGATTCGCCAGTGTCAAAAGTTTTGGTGACCTCATACTTATTGTTAACCCCAAGATTAAGACCTCGTACTGTATTCTAACAAGCGCTGGCCTCCAAACAAGTCCTTAGTCTAAGCTTTATATATAGTCTGATTTCTTGAACTTTTCTGTTATGTCTATGCTTCGCTGGCTTAAAGGCCTACGGAACATTCTATGTCAACTCTCAAACTCCCCAAAAAACCGTGGGTCAGGAACAGTTATAAGGGATGACTTAAAATTTTATATAAACTGTTAAAAGTGAAATTTTCTATGTTTAGGCTATAATGGGAGTTTAAATTAAAAAAAATGTCTAAAAACGACTCGTGCAGGAAGAAGATAAATAGTTATTGAAAATGCTGTACAATACTGAATAAATTATAAATACATTATAAAATACATAAAATCAACAATACATTATAAAATTCTACAATTTAAATACAAATGTGAAATTGTTTTTCATATGCAAAAATATTTTTCAGTACTTAGGATATAATTACCAAATGGCATGGGGCGGGGCATATAGTAATGCTGTCACATATTAAATACAATATAAGGAGAGGGCATGTGTTCAAGCAAACGCTTACTTCACCAATCTAACAATTACACTTTTCCTTTAGAAATCAATGCAGCAATATTCATGGCGATGTTGACAAATCGTACAACAGAGCTGTTATTTGTATATCAACGTTTGTGCTGTAGATTCACAATAAATTTTCTTCAAATGACATTAGCTGACTTTATACTGACAAGTAAAAATATACCCCACCACTCAACAGATGCATTAGCTTAAACAGAGAGTCCATGTCTGATATTCGTAATACACGAGGAAAAATAAAATGCCATTGGTCATATTGTCAATAAAATGTCAAAACAAAAAATTGACTTCAAAAAAACCTTTGCTTGAAAAAGCAAGTATTATAATGGAGAATACTACATATTCCTTTACGTTCCTGTACCTAAGCACCATGTATCCAATATTATTAAAATTAGACATTAAAATTATCATTAAAAGACATCGATGGTGAATCAAATCTTTGCTTTATTTTTCAAGTAATAAACCTATTAGATAGAAGCTTAGCATTTGAAAATACACTATTGTATTCCAGTGTATTCCAAAGTCTAGATGCATTCTTTAAAAGCACTATGTAGTAAAATTGAAACTTTTTATGCTGTGAAGAGAGGTTTTCATAGGACATTTAAGAAATATGTTGTGTAGAGCACTGCATTCCTATGCAGTTCAAAACCTTCAAGCTATCTATTCAGCTGTGTAAAACGATGAAAACTAATCAGGAGTAGCAGAACTGACATTACTCTGGTATTTTTTCTAGTACAATCAATGAAATATCCTCTAAATCATTCGGAAAACTGTCGACTTGGGTAATCAAATCATCATTAAATCGAAGCCATCCATATGAATGTATACGTATGAGAGCGATGTAATGACCGCTATGACTGTATTCCCCTAAGTGAATGATCGCACCAACAACACGGTAATGATGGGTCCTATTTTAACATTGTTACAATTAAAATTTTGGATTTTGTTGCGATTGACTGGTTTTCCGGATATGAATTTCTATAATTATGTTGTCCGGCATTTGAATCATAATGGAATTACTTTCAACAAAACTTGAAATATGACAAGTTGGACACTGACGACCTTCAACCGGTTGCCAATCTAGTAGAAATTGGTTAAAATCTGTGATGTTATGAAGTATGAAAGGCAGTGCAAGTATTGGCATATATTCAACATTGAAAAAATAACTGGTGTCACATGCTTTGCAGCGGAACCGATTTTCAACAGTAATTTCAAACATATGTATTAGATTTAATCTGTCTAACACTGAGCTGATGAATTCTAGTGCACATTGTTCCCCATCCTTATTTTGAAATGGTGAGCCCGAATAACGACCCGAATAATCGGTTTTCGACATGTTCTTGAAAATCTGACACAGCCTTTTATGAATATATGCTAGCATTAGATTGGATACCATACTAACCTCGTCAATTACAAGGATCTTAACATGCTTGAGTGTTAAATTTAATTCCTTACAAGTCGAATTGTGTAATTCGATGTACTTTTCTGTACTACCATGCTGTACTGGCAATTGCAAAATCCTATGTATCGTCATTCCGTTTATGTTGTATGCCGAGAGACCAGTTGGTGCAGCAACTGCTATTACTGTATTGTCAGAACAAAAAAATTTTTGTGCCCAAAACTTCAATGTGTTTATTAAGAAACTTTTTCCAGTTCCTCCTGCACCACTAATAAACATGAACATTTGTTCTTTTTTATTCTGCAACTGATTGGTAATTAGATTAAAAATACGTTTTTGATCAATATTCATTTTTGCCAAATTTCTATCTAAGCTTTCACTCGAAATATTGACATTCATTGCCATTCGGAATTCAGCCATTGCATTGGCCACTTCGAGAGGTTCACCTAATGAATCTGGTTCCAGTAGCAACATATCAGTGTTGCCCTTATCTTCGGTAATTTCTCCGTGAATTTCTTTTCCAACCTTTTCAATAAGAACAGCGTATTCTGACATTTTTCTATGGTAATCTGCCAATTTTGAATTTGTTAACAGCTCTTCGACAAAAATTGTTTCAGATTTGCCAGATTCATCTAGAAATTCGGCATTTTCATCTCGAAATGGCTTGAACAATAACAATAAAGAGTAGCAATAGTCTTCCATTTGCTCTGGATACCGATATATAGGGTGGCTGATCAAAACCGGTTTTGTACGTTTAATAGTGACATAGGATGGAATCATGTTAAATGTTTCTTGCGGATTACACATATCTATGTCAACCTTTTTTTTATCATAATATTTTACAAAATCATAGAGGCAAACGTCTTGCAGATGGTCAGGCCGATTAGGATAGTAATCCGATATATTGTTATTTTCGTACTTGTTTACTGCATCTGGATTTTGTTCCAAATCTTGTTGCAACTTTGTAATTGTTTTTAGTGTACGAGGACGTAAATTTGGTTTTCTTGCGCAAAGCCACACAGTTTGCCTAGACTTTTCATAAAGGTGGTGTACTAGCAATATGTCACAGTCCTCATATGCGCTACATTCCAGAGTTGACAAAATGTTCATACAAAATTTGAAAATTTGTTTAGAAAGCGATTTTTCATTACATATTTCTTCCCATAATTTTTGGAGACTGGATTTTTCTCTTTTTGTTATATACTAAGCAACATAGTTTACAACTGCTGATGTGTTTTCTCCAATAAACTGCACGTCAGTATTAGCACCCCAAATCAGCGATTGTATGGGGTTATAATCATTCACACGTTCTTCACCAGTAGCTTTGCGCAATTCATAGAGTCTACTTTCTAAATTACCCTTAGTCCGTTGCTTACACGTTACTAATGAATTATGCAAAATGGCTTTATCCACTAGCTTTCATGGGAAACTAAACCTACATTTTGTGTAATATTTACAGTTAATAGTCCGTTTCCGCTGGCAGTAAGTATTACAAACTTTGTGCACTCGATATCTACTGATAATTTTATGCAACAGTGGTTCTTTATCCTGATTTGGCATTCGACAAGTTATGTGCTTTTGAATAAATTCTAGCACTATTTCAGGACTATCTATGCCTATGCGAGGTGCATTTTCAATCCATAGCAAAATATGATAATGTGGGGCACCTCTAGACTGGTATTCAACACGCCAAAAATAGTCAACAACTTTTCCGAGAGGACGACCCAACTTGTTGCATAAAACATTTCGAAAATACGCCGAAAATCGATGATGAAAATGAATCGAGGTAAATACTGGATCCATTACACATCTATTACTGTTCCGCATCGATTCAATGCCATCAACATCAGAATTAAGATTAATTAACGCATCGTACATATCAGACCAATCATATTCTGCTGCGCTAAGTGTGACAAACCATGTAGGTGGACCTAATTCTCGAACCATAGTTTTAAGGTCCATACGCAACGATGCAAAATATTCATTGGAGCCCCGCATTTTTTTTTTTTTTTTTTTTTTTTTTTTTTGAAAATGCTGAAAATATTTCCTTCTAGCTGTTGTTGTCCTGATTTCACCATACTTAAAAAATCCTTGATAGGCATGTCATTATAGCTGTAGGTATTTCGAAGCGTTTGTAAAATGCCATCAGCAACTGCCCGAAGGTGATAGTCATGCAGTAAATTAAAAATGTATTGATGATCACATCTAAATCGGGAGCCCTTATTCTTTAATCTACTGCGGACCCATTCTGAATTTGTCAAAGGAAAATATCGTTCTGCATGTCGACCACCACGACCATTAGGAAATAATAAAGGAAAACACCAAAGGTCCAGCTTGGTTGTTCGATTATCGATCCTTTCTGTGAAACTCGTTTCATCTGATACAAATCCAAGTCTGATTCCGATGGTTTTGATGTATTCAATGGATGAACCGTGAAGGATTCAAAAATGTAATCTTGGTCGCTTTTATCAACTTTTTTAATCATCGGTTCATGCGATATAAGTTTGCATATATCTCGAAATTGCGGTTCTGGTTCTGATAAATCTGACGTATCAATGCCTTGCATTGGAGCCCAGTTTGGATTCACATCAGCATATTCGCGATTTATTTGTTTGAGCTTCAATAATGCCGATTTTACCTTTTCAATGTCAATTATTGACTGCCAAATTTGTTTATTTTTTGTAGGAACACCTAATAAAATTATGTTGAGGTTCTGATCCATGGGCATTCCTTCCTTGTTTGGAAGGTTATTCAAGGTTTCTGTCAACGGTAAGGGGTAATGGATGACATGCCCCTTCAAAGCTCGTAAACGATCAGTTGCTGGCAATTTTTAGCCTACTGTACCAAGCCTGTATACTACTTGAAAACACTTTGCTTTTTGAATCAGAATTTTTTCAAATTCGTTCAAGTTTGCAAGCTCATTTGGCAAATCATCAATTTCGAGGTTGTTAAAAACTGACAAATTGCTATGGCGTTGACCATATTTTAAGCTTTGAAGACATTTTGTACATAAAAATAAATTGCTGAAATTAAATTTTTTCAGCACTAAATTTGCGATTAATTCCAACAAACGGTCATTTGATGATTGTTTTGAATCTTTTCGCTTTTTATAGCCAATAAAAATGTCAAAATCATATTTTTCGTTACATTCTAATGTAATTTTCCGAACATCAAGCCTATAATAAAAAATATTACAGGAAACGCATGAAAAATGGGGAATATTTCCCAATTCCTTTAGAAAAACCTTATAATATTTTAATTTTTCCAACATGTGCTCATCTGGTAACTGCGGCGGTTCAATATTTGCCACACAGGTATTTTCTGTTCTGTCTGCAATTGCAAACTTTTCAAGATATTCAGAATTGCCTCTTATTAAAGCTTCATCCAACTCATGCAATTTTAAATCATATTGCTTAACAATATACAATTTTTTAAGCAGTAATCGAATTTTTGGAAAATGAACTGCCAAATTAACCAAAAATAACAAATTACTTTCACATGAATCGGGTAGGCAGAAAGAAGGGTGCCCTAGTTTTTCGCGATCTTTTTGATGCTCATGTGAGCATGTATCCATTTTATTGACCAAAAACTTCCGAAAATTTGTTGTTTTTTCAAATACAGTCGAACCTCTATATAACGAAACTCCATACATCGAATTTCTCCATATAACGAATTTTTAGTAAGAACGGTCCCCTTTTCGCATAATTACATTAAAAACAGACTCTATATAGCGAAATATCTATCTCCATATAACGAATTTTTTCATAAATTTATCTTAATTTATTCAGTTTTAAAAAAGCTTCGAAATCATATGGAATCAATTTTCCATCACTTATTTTTGATTTATCGTTCAGTGGAGAGGTTTTTTTTTTTATAAATATTACTTCTCTCCTTATTCTTTAAATCTAACAAGTTCATCCCACCTCCCACACACCTTTCAACATCCTTCTCAAAACACAGTCAATTGAATTGTTACACATATAAGAGAGGAATCAATGAGAGCACATAAGAGAGACCTTCAAATGGAGGAAAATATCAACTACAATTTTTCATTCCTTTGTTAAAATTTGAGAATTTTTTTTGAAAGCGTAACAATTGTAATTTTAAAATCAAAACAACAAAAAATTACAGATTTCTTCCTCTGAAATTTATGTAAGTCTTCCTTATTTGATTTTCATTAAGCTTTCAAATAAATGTCTTTTCTCTTTTTTGAAACTGCTTAAATAAGTAAGAAATAAATTGTTAGGTTAATATATACTTTTAAACATTTCAAATTCTTAATTAAAAAGATCAAAAATAATATTTGTTCAAAATTTACACATTAAATACTATTTTTAACATCATACTCTATACATCGAATTTCTCTATATAACGAATTTTTTACTGGAACGATGGATTTCGTTATATAGAGGCTCGACTGTATTTTTAACAAGTGTGTAATACGCTTTATCATATTTTTTGGCATTCTACAGAGTGCTGGGTCACACGGTTTTGCATTTAAAGATTTTGTATCATTTTTCTTTGAATACAAATGAATAACTTTGGTATCATTTTGAAATTCATTTCCATCTCCGTTTGAATCGACTATTATTGTTTCTTTCTGATTTTTATTAGATTGAATCTGATGCTTTTTAGCACTTTTATTCCGTTTTTCTGCTATTAATTCATGAAAATTTCCAAATACTGAATTTATTCCCATGTATGTAAATTCCTTGAAGTACGGTTCAGAATATATACTGTGAAACCCTTGCCCACATACATCTTCAATATAAATTTTGTCCTTATCCTTAATGTAGGCTAATATTGTTGAACACATATTTTTTATCTTTGAAATATTGGATTTCAGCTGAAAAACAAAACGATTTCGTTTGCTAAGCGCCCTTGCTACAATTGTTTCTGATAGAAGCTTTTTGATATGGAACTGTGCTTTTTTTTTTTATTATGTTTGTCAGAAATCTTTAAATTTCATAATGAGTTTTTAAACATATTTGGTTGTAGATTTTTTGCAAGATTTTGCTCTGCGACCCTTCGACCCGTATTTAACATGCAAGAATTTTTTTGTAATAATATTGGCGGTCTATCATTAAATTTGTACAATACCTTTGGCGCTTTATTGTTTTTTCCACTTGCCTTTTATTATCTTTTATACATTTGGCTCGAGACTGCATCTTAATCATATACTGCCGGTACCATTTGGATTTAAAGTGGAAAAATTCCAAGATTTTTTTCCTTTGCAAGTACTTATCAGAAGCTAAAAGCTTTTCCTCATTTTTTTTCCTGCCATTTTTTCTTTGAAGCACGGTGTTTTTCTCTCTTCTGTTTTTTCCAAACTCTATAATATACAAAACGATCTTCTTTGTTTTTTTCTTACCATTTCCTAAATTTCCATTTCTTAGCTCTCTCTTTACTGGGCATCTTATAAGTTATACCTTTTTACCATTTAGTTAATAATTACGATAATTGCTTCATAATATTTCAAAATACTATCTGTTTAAGCATAACAAAAAATGTATTGATTTAGACAATAACATTCCCTCGAATATCAACATTTTAAAAATATCATATGTCAACTTCACGTAAAATATGCCACACTTATCGCTTTATGTTTCAAAAAAAAAAAAAAAAAAAAAAAAAAAAAAATGAATACATGGAGTAACGAAAAAAAAAAAATCTTTATTGTGAGAGGTTTCAGCTTTTAATAAAACAATTTATTTATCGAAATGTGACTTAACTTAAAATGCTATTACACGTAAAAATTGCAAGCGACAAAAATAGCCTGCGTTTTTTCGTTTTCTTAGCATTTCATTGGCTGTTCGAGAAGAGTCTTTACCATCATTTGGATTTCTAAGCATTTGATTGGCTCTCACTGGCGACTCGCTTCGTTCCAGGCCTTGTATTTACTGAAAATTTATTTCGTACGACTCAAATATAAAACTTCAGTTTTACAGATGATAGAATTAAGGATTAATTTTAGAAAATTAAGAGTTTCCACTCAGAATGAAAAATTTTTAGAAAGGGGGCAATATAAAATGACGTCACATCTAAGAAACTATTTTTTTACTATATTTTTCCTTACTTATCCCTTTGTAATTGAAAAATCTGTATTATAGTAGCTGTTTTGACTTCAAAAACATTCAAATGAAGGTAATTTTTTTTAAACATACATTTAGTTACAATTTAAATATATATTTATTATAAATGCGTTTTTTTTTTTTTTTTTTTTTTTTTTTTTTTTTGTTTCGAATGACGTCAATTCCAAAAATGTAAAAAATATCAATAGAATCTGAATTTTTATTGACCTATAAAAAAAATGAACACGTGTTATCATTTCTTTTTTTAATTATTGTGTTGATTTTTACTTGATGGCAACTCGAAAAAAATGATTGAATTAACAATTGAAAAGGATAGATTTCTATATAACGTTAAATTATGGAAGGTATAGCGTTATTTAAACTTTAAATGGGTGCCATTTCTTTAATTTTTGATATTTTTTTACCGGACCTAAGAAAGGCACATCCCTAAATTAAAAGCTTTCGAACAAGCTATCACCCGTCGCTGAATGTTTCCTGGTTCTGGTGATAAGTGAGTTGTTTCTCTTTTTTTCTCGTTTCACGAGCAAAAATTGCCAAAACAGGGGTCCTGGATCTCCGAAACTAATCGGTGGATCTGGATGAAATTTTGTATACTTTGAGATCTAGATTAGGACACTTCCCCTTTTCAATTTTGTCGCAATCCGATGATTAGTTCCAAAGTTATTAACAGGCAAACTTTGGACTTTAACATTAGAGATGCATCTGAGCTCTACTATAGTTATTAACAGGCAAACTTTGGACTTTAACATTAGAGATGCATCTGAGCTCTACTATACAGCACTATCGTGCTGTATGATACATATATATATGTATATATATACATAAACATTCGATTTAAAAACTGCCTATATACGCACACATATATATATATACAGGGTGTATCTAAACTCTTGGGCAAAACTTTAAGGGGTGATAGTACACATCAAGACAAGCAATATTAAATCGAAAACTAAGGGTCCGAAACGTCTTCCGAAGGAGATAGGCACCATTAAAGTTTAGGGTCTAAAATTTCAAATAAACTTAAAAAACAGAAAATTAGTCGATTGATTTGCGGTTTTCACTAAAACTATTCTTTATATTAGTATTTTCTTGAATATAAATTATAAAGAAGTGTCCGAAACATCTTCCGAAGGAGATAGGCACGATTAAAGCTTAGGGTCCAAAATTTCAAATAAACTTAAAAAACGGAAAAATTAGTCGATTGATTTGCGGTTTTCACTAAAACTATTCTTTATATTAGTATTTTCTTGAAAAATAAATTATAAAGATAAATTTCAAAAAATGCCTATAGAGGGCGCTTTAGACTTTAAAGTAACGAATAACTATTTTTTGCCGTTATTTTTTGCATCTCATTAAATGTTTTCAGAAGCTTAGACTTAAGCTTAAATTTTGAGCTCAAAATCTGAATAATTGGGAGTAGTTAAGTAGCGCAAACTGAACTGCGTTCATAGGTTCAAATTTCAAATGCTTATAAAAAACGGAAAATTTGGTCTATTCGTTTGCGGTTTTCGCTAAAACTACTCTTTAATTCAATATTTTCTTGAAAATAAATTTTAAAAATAAACTTCAAAAGATGCCGATAGAAGGTGCATAGATTTTGGAGTAACGTACAGCTATTTTTAATCGTTATTTTTTTAATATCATTAAACGCTTGCAAAAACTTAAAATTTAAGCTCAAAATCTGAATAAAGGAAGTGGTTAAGTAGCCAAAACTGAACTGTGTTTAGAAGGGGTGGGGGGATTAAAATTTGAAATGTTTATAAAAAAGGGAAAAATTGGTCGATTCGTTTGCGGTTTTCACTAAAACTACTCTTTAAATTAGTATTTTCTTGAAAATAAATTTTAAAGATAAATTTCAAAAAATGCTGATAGAGGGCGCCATAGACTTTGGATAACATGCAGCTATTTTTAACCGTTATTTTTTTAATCTCATTAAATGCTATAAAAAGCTTAGACTTAAATTTTGAGCTCAAAATCTGAATCGTTGGGAGTAATTAAATAGTGAAAAACTGAATTGTGTTCGGGGGGGGGGGGGGGGTAAATTTCAACTCCTGAACACAGTCCAATTTGCGCTTTTTAACCCCTCCCAACGATTCAGAATTTGAGCTCAAAATTTAAATCTAAGATTATGCAAGCATTTAATTAGATACAAAAAATAACAGCTAAAAATAGTTGTTGGTTACTCTTAAGTTAAAGTGCCCTCCAACGAAATTTTTGAAATTTATCGTTAAAATTTATTTTCAAGAAAATATTGACATGAAGAATAGTTTTACCGAAAACCACAAACGAATCGACCAATTTTTCCGTTTTTTATAATCATTTCAAATTTGAACCTCCCCCCCCCCCCCCATTAAACACAGTTCAGTTACTTCTACTTAACCATATTGAGATTTTTAGCTAAAAATTTAAGTTTATGTATAAGTTTTCAAAAAAAATATGAGATCCAAAAAAATAACCGTAAAAAATAGTTGTTTGTTACTCCAAAGTCTAAAGCGTCCTCTATCGGCATTTTTTGAAATTTATCTTTATAATTAATTTTCAAGAAAATACTGACATAAAGAATAGTTTTAGTGAAAACCGCAAATCAATCGACAAATTTTTCCGTTTTTTATAAGCATTTAAAATTTGAACCTTTAAACACAGTTTAGTTTAAGCTACACCACTCACAACTATTCAGATTTTGAGCTCAAAATTTAAGTTTAAGTGTAAGCTTACGAAACCATTTAATGAGATGCAAAAAATCACGGCAAAAAATAGTTTTTCATTACTTCAAAGTCTAGAGCGCCCTCTATCGGCATTTTTCAAAATTTATCTTTCTAATTTATTTTCAAGAAAATATCATTATACTTTAAAATAAAATAAAATAAGCCCAAATGTCTCTTAATGGAAAAAAAATGTAATACAACCGCGAAAATATACACAACAATCTATTCCAAGTAACCCACTATAGTAAATTGTTCCTTAAGGATCCTAAAACTGCTGGCAAAGACTCTTGTAAGCAAATGTTATTCCTATGTGGGGGTTATTTTCTAATAACTCGTTTGCACAGTTGAGGTCCCTCTCGACATCGCTTTTTTCTTACTTTTTCGATTTCGGTTGCAGATTTCTTTTTAAAAGTTACTTTCATTTTCCGAACCGGTTTTAAAAGTGAAAGAAACTTTATAAGAAATATCTGCAACCGAAATCGAAAAAGTAAAACATGAACGATGTCGAGAGGGACCTCAACTATCCAATGAAATACTTATATATTTAAAAATATCGAAATAGAAACGAGTTATTAGAAAATAACTTCCCCATAGGAATAGCATTAGCTCAGCTGGAGATGACGCCTGATGTTTTGAATTCTGTCCTAAAGTGGAATAAAAAAAATAAGTGCTTTCTCGGCCGGCACTGAAATCAGCCGAGGTTTTACACCTCA
The DNA here is from genome assembly GCA_964019185.1 of Maratus speculifer. NCBI lineage: Eukaryota > Metazoa > Arthropoda > Arachnida > Araneae > Salticidae > Maratus > Maratus speculifer. Next base: position 137,111,681 of record OZ025291.1, read on the forward strand.
TTAAAATTTACTGAGAGAAGGAGAAAAAGGAAGAGAAATACAAACTGTACCTCCAAGCTGTAAGCCTAATGGAGTGTTTTCCTACAGACGGCAGAAACCCATTTAATAATACATACTTTTGAGAGCAGTCATACCATAAAAGAAAATACATTCTTTTTTTTCTTGATAGTACAACGTTTAAATTTATATTTTAGTCACACACACACAAAACAAAAATTGAAGTACGGTAAAATAAAGCTGCTTGGTTCTTACACGACAAATTGTTATAAGTACTAATTAATAGTAACAAATGCACAACTATAATAATAGCTAATATGAAAAAAATAATAATATCAATGAATGTGAACAAAAACTATTTACAATAGAAGCAAAGAAGATGACAGAAAATCATAAGTTTTCATCTGAAGACGTATGGATAATGATGTATATGGATGCATTAATTTCATGAAATCATGGCAGCTTGTGAAAAGATATGTTGCTTTATAGTCAACAAATCCAGACGGTCATTGCGTAAGTGTAGCAATTTAAAAAGTAATATTTCAGTTAATAGTTTAATTACTAATTCGGTGATTTCTCCACAAAAAGCGAAATAAGTTGTCATTCTAAAGCGTTTATTCATTAAATGTGAAAACTTAACAACAATTTCCACATTATGAAAAATCGCGCTTATGCATGACTCTCTACGTCATGCAATATGATCTTAAACAGCAAATTTAGAATTACTATAAGACTTGTTAATACTAGGTAACATATGCTGGAGCATTTAAACAGAGACAGAAATATGAGTCGCGAAATCATTGCATCTGCTTTTTGTTAGCCTTACGAAAATTGACAGATGTCGACACAGTGCAGAAAAAAAACAATCCATGAAAAATGCATTTCGAGAGATGTGTAGCTAAGCTAATGATAGGAGAGGGGAGTTGCTTAAAAAGAATGAATCTTGTATTTGGTAACGTATTATTTTCGAAGTAAAAAGTCTAGTGTCGACAAGGCTCGGGAAAACTAGATTCTTGGTATTAATATTGAAAATAAAAATAATAAAATTACTTTTAAAATATTTAAAAGTGAAAACTAGCTTATGTCAGATTATCATAGATGAGATAGTTAATAAGTTTTATGAAGAGACTAAACATTTAGATTAATATTTTGAATAAGATGATTTGTAATAAACACGTTTGAAAGCTAAAGGGAGATTTAAAAATAAATAACAGATTTTATAAATAAAATAGATAAATAGAGAATATCATAGAAAATTAGACTTTTTATATAACATATATATATATATATATATATATATATATATATATATATATATATATACAGTGGCGGTCAAAAGTTTCCGGCCATTTAGTTTCTTTAAATTAATTAACAAAAGATATCAGCAAAGAAGAAGCACAATTGCTTCAAAAGTTAGGAATATGTGAATGACCTCTGACCACGTGATCATTTTTATTCGATACTGAAGATGTTTCATGCAAAAGTATAAAATTCGAAGTTCGCGTATGCAAAAGTTTCCGGCCATTTATCATTCTTTAGTTTTTTCTATCGGTAAACTATTTTTTGGTTGTGTTTATGAATGAATCAACGTGTATAGCATAGTCTGAATTCAAAATTGAAAAGTTCAACAATTATTGTTCATAAATGAGTGATTAGTTTGTCGCTAAAATGCCAATCTTCTAGAGATATTGCGGCAAAGTTATCGATCGGTGAAATCGACCGTAAACGATAATTAAAAATTATATAAAGATGGCCGTGGCTTTCAGGAATTTCAGAAATCCGGGAGATCCCGGAAAATTACTATTCCTGTGGACAGAATTATCAGGAGAAAAACAATTGATAATCAACATAAAAATTCTGCTGCAATATACTGCGATTTACGGAATGAAAATATTGCTGAAATAAGTCCGTATACCGTATCAACATGCTGACGTGATGCATAACTTTATGGAATAGTCCGTGTTAAAATTTTTTCAGAGTTAAAAAAAATACAAACGTACCCGACTAGCGTTTTCCAAAAAACACAAAGTCTGGTCAAGTGAAAACTAGAAAAAAGTTCTATTTTTCTACCAATCGAATTCGAAACAGTATTGGAAGTGATGGCAGACACAACGTCCGATGGACTAACAACAAAAGATATGATTCGATCTATGTTATTCCTACAGTGAAGCGTGGCGTTATGCCGTGGGGAGTATTTTTTTCAAAAAGGGTCGGTCCGTTATTTGAAATCCACAGCTAGGTGAATGATACAATGTATAAGGATATCTTGCAAGACTATTTTCTGCCTTATTAGAGAAAAAAATTTGGTCGCAACTATTTTTCTTAACATGATAGCGACATAAATAATGTTTGCAAACCTCGATAAGCAATGGTTTTCGCACAAAAAATTTCGTTTTTGAAATGATCAGCCCAAGCGCCCAACATGAATCCAATAGAAAATCTTTGAAAAGAAGTTGACAAAAGTCTGCAGAACTATAAATATTCCAACGCAGCCGAAATTTCGCCAAAATTGCAAGAAAAGTGGGAAAAACGTACCATAGACGATCTTTAACCGTTGATTGTATGAATGTCCCGTTGCTGCGCCGCAGTACTTATTACTAAAGCTAATAAAATAGTAATACGATAAAATACTAATTGTAAATATTGTTGATCATTGTAATTTTCTATTACAATACCACTTTTTTACAAACTTGTGATGGTGGATGACTTTTGAGAAGATGCGTTTTCCTTTATACTTAATTTTTTCAGTTAAATTTATTGATATTTACATGTTCTTCTATAAGTAAGTTCCTAACTATTATGCCAATAAAATGTATAAATATCACTTTGAGATTCCTCTTCATATGGGTATATTTACAAATTAACTGAAAAATTTTTGCTGGCCGGAAACTTGTGACCACCACTGTATATTGTCTTTGATAATGAATTTTAATATTGAATTTAGAAACCCTAATAATGATTTTACATTTTTATAATATATTTAATAATATTACTAATATTACTAATAATATAGTAAAAATTAATTATCTACATGTCAGTCTGTGTTACATTACGTAAATCTTGGCAAGATCAAAAGAAACGTTTTTATAAGCATGTAATTCTTACCATTAATGCTATAGAAATAAATGTTCTATAGAAACATTCAAATATGATTTTATGTATCAAATGTGATTTTTCTATTTTAATTTCAGTTTTAATACGCTTTGTTACATAACTTTTTATTTTATACTACAATTTTTATATTTATTTAGATTTATAAATGCTTAAATTTAAACTAGTAGATAGATTTATTCACTTACTTATTTTAAATATTGTACAGATAGAAATAAAAGAATTAATGTTTTGCGCAAAACAATTTATCTTATTCATTCCACAAATTGCACTTTTAAGTAAAAAAATTCGTATAAAATATTTTGTCAATTATTCGAAGAGAAATATTGTTATGTAAAATAAATGGGTAGGGAATTACTCGAATAAAATGTATGATATTTTTATTTCATAAAATAAGTATAAATTGCTACATTAGTTTCAGATGTGTACAGTTAGCGACTGCGTTCGTTCTGTTAGTCCAGGAGCCGACAGCACAAAATCTTAACACGTTCGCAGCCACTCACGCGATGGCGCGTGATATGGCGACTACGTTATGGGGCCACTCACGCGCCAGCGTGTGATGTGGGGTGATGTCCAATAGTCAGTCACGCACTGGCGCGGGAAAATCTTTCACTGATTCTTTGTTATAAAAAGTATATCGGCTTCTGGGAAAAACCCAGTTCTACAGTACGGCATTAACTATTATCACATCTTCGTGTAAGCTGCAGTAAACGTGTTAAGGTATGGAGCGCAAGAAAAAACCCTTTATTTTATGGAAGAGTTGTAATAGGGGAAACTAATGATCCATGTCTGCCTGAAGTGAAGTGGTGCATAAGCAAAAATTAATACAACTAAAGATTTACTCATTGTTTTATCATTGTGTTTGCCCTACGGTCACCTCATACCTTTGATTGCATGAGAAACATATTGAAAAACCTATGAGTCAACCACTAGCGGTAATAATTTTTGGCTTATGCACCACTTCTATTGCGGCAGTTATGGGTCATTTGATCCCCCTATTATTACTCTTCCATAAAATAAAGGGTTTATTCCTTGTGCTCAATATCTTAGGTTTTTTGTGTGGTCGGCTCTTGGACTATGTGGAGCAGAGTGTGAATACATTAAATATAGAAGCAAGTAATTCGCTTCTGTATTCGGTAGGAGCACTTTAGTTTGGAAGCCACTACTATGAATACCTCCGTGATCGCGGACTTTATATTAAAATTAAATTTTTATAGGTAAACCGACAGTAAAAAGTTCATACACACTAAATGACCTACGTATGGCTTGGTTTGGTAAGCCGAAAATATGTCTAATGAAATTCATTATTATAAAAAAATTATAATGTTTTACTTGTTATTGCGGATATTGACCACTCTTAAAGCATTTTATAGAATTTTTTGTGGTCGTCTGGAAAAACTTGGTGTAAAAAACTTTATTGTGCCTGAAAAGTCAGTCATGCCTATTTTAACCACTTGTTCAATATTTTGAAAAAAAAAAAAAAAAACCATACAAATGATGCCTAATTTTTTCATATATTTTGCAGAATTTTTAATCTTTTATCACCTGCTTTTCAAAATAGAAATTTTTGCCTAATTGATTTTTTTTCAATGATGGGATTAAATAATGCAAAATTTACAATACAAATTTACTGGTGAAAATAATAAATCATGATTGGAATGTGGATGTCCCTAAATGGTACGGGCAAATCATGATTGGCAAGAACACGTTGTCTGTATGTCGTATGGGCAAATCAAGGAAAAGATTAAGAAGGCTGCCGATAATAAAATTTCACATTCATTTTACTGTGACTTATTACCGATGTTGTCTTTATTTCGCATCTGAAAGAAGGCAAAGTTTCGGCTTTCCGCGATAACGGTAAATTATTACGGCTTTTTAATTATTAAGGGGGACGTGGACGTTAATTTTTGTTTTAATTCTCATCATAGCAATATGAAATTTTGTGCATAAATACATTTCACTAAAAGCATCTAAAACACCTTCAGAAAAATTTCCAATCTTTTTAAAATTTTTAAAATTTAAAAAAAATTCAATTTTTAAACGAAATTTTAAAATGCTCCCAGCGTCTTAATTTTTGAGATTATTATTATTATTATTATTATTATTTTTTTTTTGCTTTTGCATTTTTATCACTTAAAACTCTATTATAAACAAATTTGTGTAAGATTTTATAAGTCTCTTGAATAGTCAATATTTTACAGATTTTTTTTTCTAAATTCCATATCGATTTTCATCAAAATTTTGCCTTTTAATAAGTAAAAAATAAAATTTGGCTGCCTTAATAAAAACGAATTTTAAAAAGCTTACACAATTTCTTTCTAAACAATATCAGAATACTTCCTTATCATTTTCATAAATATTGATAAAAAATTATGTCGCAAGGAGCATTTTAAAAATCAACGCTGAAAAATTAGTTTTGAGAAAAACAGATTTAAAGTATATACATATATATAGTATCTTCTTAAAACCTTCATAAATGATATTTTAATAAGAAAAAATTGTTTTGGTACTATTTTACCACAGAAATAGTCCTTTTTTGCGACGATTTTGCTCAAATAAAGGTCTACCGTCCCCTTAATGTAAGTAAGCATATTTTCGAATTGTCAAATCTCGTCATATCCAGCTCATATATATATCATAGCTCATCATAGTAGCTTTGTTCAATTGAGCTTTTACCTATATACTCACACAATTTACCGATATTCACACAAAAATCACAGAGCTATTGATGTTACAGGCTCCCGGACTTCTTTGCACGATTGAAAGTTTTATCTGGTTGACGTATCAATGAATTCGTGGATACAACATGTATACTATAATTTTTTTTGGAATTAACAAAAGCTACTTTATTTAACCTCGCCAATTATTTTACCAATTTATTCCAATTTTCTATTCCAACAATCTAATCCAATATTTGTATTTTTTACCAATATATTCCCACAATTTACCAATATTCACAGAAAAATCACAGGGCTATTGATGTCACAGGCTTCCGAACGTCTTTACATGATTGAAAATTTTAACTGATTGACGTATCAGTGAATTCGTCTGAACAACATGGTTACTATAATATTTTTTGAATTAAGAAAAACAACTTTATTTAATCTCGCCAATTATTTTTCCAATTTATTCCAATTTTCTATTCCAACAATCTAATCCAATATTTGTATTTTTTATCATTATATTCACACAATTTACCAATATTCACACAAAAATTACAGGGCTATTGATGTCACAGGCAGGCTCCCGGACGTCTTTACATGATTAAAAATTTTAACTGATTGACTTATCAATGAATTCGTCTGAACAACATGGATATTATAATGTTTTTGGAATTAAAAAAAACTACTTTATTTAACTTCGCCAAAATGTGATCTAGTGAAAATAGACTAAATGGGTACAAATACAACATGTATATTGGCATAGATGTACTTATAATTTATGTACTTTAAGATATTAAACAAACCGACACAGATCAATGTGCTAATTAAACTTCCGTGTCATCGAATATACGACTTCATTGAGAATACACTTAGTGGTAAATGTTATAAATGTATTAGTACTAACTGAAAATTAGTTTACATTAACACCGAGTGGGATTATTCGAATTTCAGTTGAACCCATAACCAAATAATTGAAATGAGTTTATGCATTTGTGAACGCCGGATTTTCTAATAAAATGAACTAATCTAATTTATTATAAGTATAGCAATTAACTCAATCACGAAATTTACATAATGGATTTCACACTACATATCACGATGATTTTGTCATACACAGATATTTTAAAAAATATTTTTTTTGTAAATTCCCATTAGATTCTTTTCAAAATTGCTCGAAATAATCTTATCAGTGATAGATTATGTTATACAATTAAAATAATTACATGGTTCTTGAGTTCCAAACTGTCACTAATGTTTCGTAATTTGTTGATTAATTTAATACAAATTTAATACATTTTGCACCATTTTTTAAAGAAAGGAAATTAAATACAGTAAAACTTCCATAAAGAGACCACGTTCCATTCCAATAAAAGTTGGTCGTTCTGAGAAATTGTCCCTTAATGGAAGTCATGTTTAAATCCAGATTATAATTGCTGAAAAAGGTAACAATTAATGTTATTTAAAAATTTATTTTTAATATTACGAAAAAAATATAAAATTTTAAGTATCAAAACAAAGGTTAATTGCATAAATTAATTACTGCAGAGTTAAAAAAATGAATACATCGATGTTTGCTTTGATTTTACTGTTTTATCTTTTAAAACTTTTTTTCCAAGTCTTTCCAAAGTTCTGTCAAAAAATTCAATTATCTTTGGCCGAGAACAAATTATGATGATTTCATTACTTTATCTATTTTTGAGAGCTTCCTGACAAAGTAGATTAGGGGATTTTATTGACGGTAATTCTTAATTTGTCATCAGAGTTAAATTCATTGCCTAAAAAGTTACAAAGGGGTTTAAATGCTTAAAAGTTATCGTTGAAAAAACTTAATTTAAAAATTTGATGAATAATGTGCTCTCCGGAATTTTTTTTTCTAATAAAACCTTCTTCAAGTGACCAGGGATTAATGGAATTTATTTCATTTTCTTCAAAGAATTCATGACACATGGTGAAAGTTCAGTTGGAATGGTCTCTGAATGGAGGTAAAATTGGTATTGAACCTATGAGAATACATTTCGTTCAGTGAAAAAATGGTCGCACAGGGAGATGTCAATGCCGCATCTGTAAAGGGACTTGAAATTAATTATAAATTAAGATTAATCAAATATATATTTTTTGAAATGTTATTAAAATTTGTCAATTTAAAAACATATCCAGTAAAACTTCTAATAATGGACACCTCCGGAGCCCGGAATACTGCCCGCTATTGGAAAAACCTCACAGATTTAAAAATTGCTATTAAATGCTTAATATTTCATTAATTGAATTTTATATATCCTAAAACTTCTATTGTATGATTAATTTGAAATTAAATATTTTAAGCAATAAAACTGAGATAAAATTTTGTATACCTTTAACCACTGTTTTTTACATTCTTACAAAAAAAAAAAAAAAAAAAAAAAAAAAAAAAAATCTGTTACAAAATTTAGTTTTCTTGCTATTGCACTTAATAAATTTTTCAAACTGAAGTTTGAACTCTATTAGTACTTTTAATCTTTGTGAGTCTTTTAAAAAAATTGTGTAACTGCTCATTGTACTTTACCGCTTCTTCGAAGTTCTCGATATTTCTAGAATCATTTCCAGTTTTAGAATCTGTTTAATCATCACTAATAGTGTCAGCTCTTGTTGAAAATTCTGAAGAAATATAATCGCATACATAAACTGATTGTTCTTCAGTAGGTAACTCATCATTAATAATAATTAAAAATTCGGCAGTTTTTTTCCCTCCTGATAATTTCAGTGCTCAAGGGGGGGGGGGGGGGGGTATCCCTTCGGGGTCACCCCCTGAATTCCTTATTGTCCGATCTTTCTAGGATAACTGAATTTCCTCTATATTTTTAATAATTTATGCTCTAAAGTTATGTTTCATTGTTTGCTGTTTTAAAATCAGATTTTTGTTAACCCATATTTAGTAACATCTAGTGGTCTCATCTCTAGACTATATACTTACATATATTTCATTATTTTCAAGCTAATTTCAAAACAAGAATAAAAATTTAACCGAACGGAAAGCCTATTTTACTTTTTTAATTCAAGCAAAAAAGAGATTTTGTATAATCTTTAACAGATGTTTAATTATTTAAAAAAAATTAACTACACTATGGCATGTTGGAAAAATATGAATATATATTACGTTTAAATAAGTATGCAATTAATAAATACTAGCAGGAGTGACCGAGCTCAGCTCGGTCAAATTTAACTTTGTGTTCAACTCGATATAGTATTATTACTTTAAAATATGTTATTAATAATAGTATTATTTACAAAAACAATCAATAAGAAAACTATGTTTGGATGCACATGTTCATAAATTTTACTTTATTTTAAAATTTACAGCGAAAGGGCATCCAAATCACTTTTTTAGCTCGACTCCGATTAGTTTAACTATGCATCTCGAAGACTATTAAGAATGCATAAGAAATTTCTTCACATTCTGAAAGACAATATTTTTTGCCAGATGTAACCAAATTTGGACACATTCTTTCATTTGGCGAAAAATATGTGTTTTGGTTTAGTAACCTTAATAGTCGATTTTTCGGCCAAATTTCGCCAGTATTTTGTCAAATATTGCCAACTTATTGGCTTTTGCCATAGTCTCGTGATCCTGACACTTATTACCCAAATGATCTACAAATCACATATGATCAGCATTAGTGCGATATGACCCACTAATATAATTTTGTTTAATATGCAACTCAGATCAATAGTCTTCTCGTGACAAAACACGTTCCGTTGCAAAATTTAGGTAAAATCGACTGAGTCGTTGTTATATATAATTAGAAGGACCCGAACCCATTAAGACCTAAAACGACCCACTAACTGAATTGTTACGTGCATGTGTCCTATCTCAATGGTTTTCTTTTGCCCGAAAACGATATAATAGAAAATATACTCAAAATGGTGAGAACAATTTTCTAGATAAAATTAGCATGACCCACAAATGACCCTTATATCAAAATCTTTCGAAAATGTGACTTAGTTCATTAATTTTTGCGTGCCGAAAAACGTTAAATGCAAAATTTAGATAAAATCAATTGAGCCAATTTTTAGGTATAAATAGTTTGACCTTGACCCATTATGATCCAAAATGACTCATTAATCGAGTTTTCTCAAACATCTGACCTAACCCAATGATTTTCTTGTGTCCGAAAACGATAGAATTTAGTCAAATTTGCGCGAGACATTGTCTAGATAAAATTAGAATAACCCAAAAGTGACCCACTGATCGAAATTTCTCGAACATGTGACATAACCCAATGATTTTCTCGTGCCAAAAATATGCTGTATACAAAATTTCGTTAAAATCGATTCACCCATTCTTTAGATATAGCTTGACCATGACCCATCATGACCCACAAATGACCCTTATAATCGAAATCTCTCGAACATGTGACTTAGCCCATTAGTTTTCTCGTGTATAAATATTCTTACACTCAAAATTTCGTTAAACTTGATCCTGCCGTTCTTTAAATATAAATAACTTGACCCAAACCTTTTATGACCCAAAATGACCCAGTAATCGAAATTTCTCGAACTGAGACCTAACCCAATATTTTTCTCGTGCCAAAAAAATGTTGTATACAAAATTTCGTTAAAATCGATCCACCTGTTCTTTAGGTATAGCTTGACCATGACCCATTATGACCCATCATGACCCACAAATGACTCTTATAATCGAAATCTCTCGATCGTGTGACTTAGCCCATTAGCTTTCTCGTGTCAAAAAACTATTACAGGCAAAATTTCGATGAAATTGATTCTGCGGTTCTTTAAATATAAATAGCTTGACCCAGACCCTTAATGACCCAATATGACCCATTAAATTTTTTTTTCGAACGTGTAACCTAGCCCAATGTTTTTCTCGTGCCCGAAAACCATAGAATGCAATTTTTGGTCAAAATTGCGTGAGGAAATCTCTAGATAAAAATAGCATGACCCACAATGACCCCAAAAATGACCCACTAACCGAATTTTGTCGAACATGTTACCTAACCCAATGGTCTTCTTGTAATCCAAAACGATAAAATATAAAATTTGGTCAAAATCGTTAGAGCCGTTTTTTAGATAAAAATGGCTTGACCCATAATGACCCCAAAATGACCCACTAATCGAACTTTTTCGAACATGTGACCCCGCCCAATAGTTTTTTCGTGCCAAAAAACGATTGGATACAAAATTGCCTTAAAATCCATCCAGCCGTTCTCTAGATATAAATAGCTTGATCCTGACCCATTGTGACCCAAAATGACCCAGTAATCGAATTTTCTCGAACATGGGACCTAGCCCAATCGTCTTCTCGTGCCCGAAAATGGTAAAATCCAAATTTTTGCGAAAATCGTTAGAGCCGTTTTTGAGATAAAATTTACCCACACACACACACACACACACACACAATTTTTGCTCGCATTATAGTATAAGATATAGATAAAAAGAGGACGAAAAATCATGCATCAAACATTGTTATAGAACACTTTTCAACACTCCAAAATACTAACAAAAATTCATGCTAACGAATAATACTAACGAAAATCATGGGTTTAACAATTTTGTTAACAAATAACAAGTGTAATCTAAGTTAAAAGTTTTGAAAACTGGCAACACATATGAATGCCCAATTTTAGGAAATATCATGAATAGTTGGAAAGTATTTGAATTCAATTCTGCTGCCTTGATCTATAGGTTTGTATATACTATACTATATAGTGTGCCAAAATTAAGATCAGATTGCCCTACATTGTTAAAACTAATGGTGGCACATTGCACCTTTTAGGGGTGAAAGGCTTGTCTCACTGATGACACCCCATGGGAAGCCAGAATGGCACCTTTAATTAGGGTGAAAAGATGGCACCCCTAATCCAGAGTGCCCAAAAATAAAAAAAATAAAAAATATGTAAACCGACTTTCGGTTCTCGAAGGATTCGAACCCATAACGTCTGATTGCAAGCCCAACGCTCCAACTGCTCGGCCATAGAGCTCACCTTCAAATTCACCCTGAAATGTTCAAATGTCTTGAAATTCAAAGGTTGCTTTATATAAAAAAGTTCGCCAAAAGTTAGCCATCCGAAATGTAAACGAAATTGGGATAGCGCATAGCGGTGGTAGTCATCGTAGGGAGAAAATGCTGTTGATCCACCAGGGACGGCTAGTTGAAGGGGAAGGATACCCGTCAAAGAGCATGCGCAAATGACTAAGGGGTGAAAATCTTCCAACGGTATGCATTGCGCGGCACCCTAATTAGCGTGCATCATCCAGTGAGATATCAAACGGCACCCCAAACACATTTTCAAGCCCATGGGTGTCAAGTGGTAACACCTTTTCTTTTCGCCAAATGCAACTGGTTTGTCACCTTTATTTTTAACAGTGTACAGAATTTTCTGTTGATAAAGGGATATGTATTCGAGATCGTTTCGATAAATGGATATGTACTCGAGATACTTTGTGCTGTCCTATACGATATATAGAATTTATACACACTAGGTAATAGGAAAAGCAAAAAAATCTTAACAATATGGAACAATTTAGCAATGTCTTAGAAATTTGGAAAATTTGTAACACATTATAATTTTCAATTTTAAAAATAAGCATCAATACTCAGAAAATATTCGAAATTAATCTTATAGCCTTGTATATGATCTATAGATTTCTATATATTATACTACATAGTGCGCGAAAATTCATATCAGATTCTTTTATAGCATTTTTAACGAAATTATTTTGAATGTCCCTGTCAATCAACTATAAATGCTACTCACTTCATTTTCAAAACCGAACTTGCTATAATAAACTTCATTAAAATATTCAGTGAGTTAGTTAACGAGTGAGTTAGAGAACAGGCAGACAGAAAAGATCAATTCATGAACACTTTTGAACCACGTGGAAAGTTTTAAAGAGAAAAAAACTCCTAAATAAATTAAAACAGTTATGAGTTCTCATTTGAAGCCATTTACCTAATTTTCAATTAGATTTTTTATTTTTTGAAAGGTAATTTTTTATTTATATAACCATACCATATTAAAATTGTACATTATTATGTTTTTATTTATTAAAATTAAAAATAAATAAAATTATTAATTAGCTATTTCTAAATCCACTCAAATAAATGATAACATTAATATATTATATTGTTAAAAAAGCTTAAACAAAGCTAGTCTATTTTTAAACACAAAATACTGAGTTAACTAAATAAAAACGTTTCAAGAAAACAGAGTTCTCTTAAGAAGCTTATTTGTTTTATCTCTTAAGATGAAATTTACAGTGGCATTAATAATGCATCTCTACTTTTTCATGCAAATAAATTAGTTTAAGGACTTAACGTGAATGTCAAAGAAGTTCATAACTTATAAAATAAAATGCTACCTCTTTTACACCTTAAATTTATTAAGACTTACCTGGAAATTTCAGTATAAAATATTCTTATAGATTTTACTTTTTTTATTTATTTAAAGATTATTGAAAAATTTCAGCATACTTTGAGTAGTTGTTTACATTATTCTAAAGAACGTCTCATATTACATTTTGAAATGGAAAAGAAGTTCAAGAAGAAAAAGTTCAGTTTTCAAATAGAAATCTTGTTTTTCGTTCGAATATTAAAGTGTTTTCAGATAAACTAATATTTATAATCGAAGAAATTCTCTTATCTACAAACAAATTTTTCAAGAACTCTAAAAGTCATTTTCCTGTAAAGACTATATGCGATTCCAGGGAAAATATGCTACTCTGACAAGGAAGGTCTCCATACTGGGCATGCTCAGAATCTTTTGAAAAAAAAAAACTAAATAAGTTACTTATGTTTGTATTAAAGTATCAGTCAAAATTAGCGGCGGAATTACAGTAGAAAGTATGTAAAAAAATAAAATACTTTCTAGTATTTGACGTGAAAAGACAAAGGTATCACGCGATTTGGGGAATAGCACTTTTCCTCGCCAAAAGGAAACCATTTTCATGTAAATGGAAATTGTTTGTTAAAATATTTTTAGAATGCGTCTAAATGGTATTTAATGAATTTAAACATAAAAGATGAAAGAGTTTAATATATTATATATATACATATATATATTGTAATACATATATATCTTGCTTGATATTGTAATCGTTAAATTTAACCCTTTGAAAAAATATTTTCATATATAAAAAATTCATACTGTGAAAAATTATTTTGATACATTTAAGCATATTCAAAAATAAAAGCCAGATATTTCCATAGCAACAAAATCGTTTCAACAATACTCAATTGCAATTTGAGCTTGAAACAACTTTAATTAATTTAAATTGTGAATTTCATTTTAAATCGCAAATTTTGATGGTTAAATTTGAATATGAATACGCATAAATATCTATATAACAAAATCATACTTCAAACAAACTAAAACTGACAAAAGTAAAATTATTTAAATTAAATTTATCTAAACAAGTTCAACATGAAACTTTTTTCCCCTTAAAGTGTATTTGACTTGAAAAAGTATTTTTTTAACTGCATTCCATCGCCAACGGATGAAAAATCACCAAATAACAAAATTTTGATTATTTTTTATGAACGCTATATGGAGGTTCGCCAAAAAAATTATAAACGTATATATCCTCATGAGAAGAAAATTCTGTAATATTTCCAGATTCTTCGCAGTATGCACGTATGGACTCTTTTCTTGTGAGTAAGAATATTAATTCACACTGCATTAATCCCTTCGGGACGAGCGACTTTTATGGAATTATTAATCTTTTATCACCGGTTTTTTAAGGCAGATATTTTTGCCCAATTGAGTCACAAAAATGCTTGGGTTAAATAAAGTGAAATTTTGCAATAATATTTTACTGGTGAGAATAATCAAGGATATTGAGCCCCTTACACGGCACGTATTCTGGTCATTTTTCCACAAGGGATTAAGTTATAGTGAAATATACATTAATAATATAAGCATTCATGCATCTTTATGGTTTTAAAACAATTCCAAGAAAGTAATATAAACACATAAATAGACCTGTAAAGAATTTAATATTTGCGCTTTTGCAGAATTATTTTTCCTCGAAGGTTTTGTCATCTTTTAAATAAATAAATAAAATAAAATAGTACAAATTTAAAAAAACTCTTAGAATTTTTCTTGACATTACTTAAAACAACCTTTTACTTTAAAAATTTTAGAATTTAGAATTGCATGGAAAATCTTTTTTTTTAAACTTCCAACATCAAAATTTCTTAAAATAGACTTATATATCTTTTAACCTAGGTAAAAATCACACTTGCAGATAAAAAGTTTAAGAATTCATAAAGTACTTTTACTGTTAGAGAATATTTTTTATTGTAGGAAAAGTATTTTAAATTTCAACATCAAGTATTTTGATTTAAAAATATTTGAAGCATCATGTTACTGTAAAATATATAATTTAGCATAAATCTATCTTTTTTAAAAATAATATAAATAAACTAACATTCGAATAAGACATTCAAATTAATACGAACGCTAGGAAATTCGCAACAGACAGTCTTTCATTCTGATCTTTTGAGGACAAAATTTCCCTTTTCATAATGTTCTAATGAAAAAATAAGCACATTGGCTTTCTCATTTTTGTAAATTGTAAGCATATTTAGAACATATTTGACATTGTTTGAAGTAAAGTTATATTTTTTAAGTTTAATAATAAATAAATAGTTTCGTTTATAGATTCCCACATCGATGGTTTTGGATAAACTAATCTTTAAGACGGGAAGAAATTCACTTTTCGAACCTAAAAGTTTTTATAAAATAGAAAAATCCCTGTCGGTTTGGCCTATAGGCGGAGGTAGATTTCGAAGAGTGCTCATTTCAACAACAAAAAATAAAATATGATTAGAGATAAATCCAGTTTAACAACTTTATTTGGCCGCTTTTGAAAAATTTTTAATTTTGCTATATTATTTATTATTTTTTTTTTTTTTTTTTTGCTATAAGAATTGGTCTTATGAAAAACTTGTTCGTATAAAAGTTGTAGATATTATTGAGAAGATGTAAAATAAACTTAATTAGATTTGATTGCTTAAGAATTGACTAAGTTATGGATTTTTTTCTTTTTCCACCCCCTTTTTTTTTCGTTTTTAATTTTTTTCATCGGTAAAAGTTGGTCCTATCAAAAACTTGTAAATTCAAAAGTTTTAGATAATTCTGAGAACATTTATAAAAAATTTAGTTAAATTTGATATCTAGAAAATTGACGAAGTTATGAATTTTTTTCTCCCCAAAACCCTGTTTTTTTCGCCCTTTGAGCCCATTTTTAACTTTATCAAAAATCTGTCATGCATAAACTTTTGGCCCATTTTTTAGAATTAATATAAACTTTAAACTGATTCGATATCTATTTTAATTTAGAAGTTATCGCGTTTTTTCTGTTTTCACAAAACCCCTCCCTACTTTCACACCCTTGGTCCGATTTTGCCCATTAACGAACTCGACTGAGATTTTATGCCCCTTGATTTTATGTAAAAGTTTGAAGAAGATCTGAGCATAATTATGGAAGTTATTGTGTCTAGAAGAAAGTGATATACACCAATAGCTAGATAGATAGATAGATAAACTTTTTTACTAATGGTAGTTTTGGGGTCTAGGGGTCGTAATCGGTGTAGATCTGCAAAAATTTTTCAGAAATTCCAACATGGGAGCAATCGCAATAGGTAGTATTTCATACGAAATCTACCTAAAAACTTCCAATTTTAAAGAATATTTTTGATGGTAGAACTAGAGCTTCTTGCATACTTTAAAGAGGATCGAATAAATCAGTATAACAGTTAAAGGAAACATCTCTCAATATTGTAAAACACAATCCGTATATTCTCGTATATGTATCTTATGGGATATACATCGTTACAATTTTTTTTCCAAATATATAAGTAGTGTTAAAAAAAATGTTTGTGAATGGAGCCTAAGACATAGCTGAACTAGACAAAATAGCAGATTGTTTATTTTAGCCTTTTTTAGCGATATACGTATTGTATCAAAATGGCTGGCTGAAAAAAATTTAGGAAATATGCAAAAATAAAAACGTAAATAATTTTTCTGTACGTAAATATACCATTTGTAGAGTCCATTAGCAATAAAAAATTATTACATGTATAAATATTTCGTGCTTTCATAGTTTCTGCAATGCAAAAATAAAATAAAATGAAATAAATTACAAAAATCCTAACAAATTGTCAAAACATTTACTTATTGATTTCTGATGATCATACATTATGGACAAAAGTGTTTTTTTTTTCGTTGTTCTGTCATTCTTAGTTATCAGCTTGTTATTATAAACTCATAATTATAGTAAAAAGAATATAAAAATTAGCCCTTGTTCTGAATAGCATATATATGTATAAAAAGAAGATAGATAAATTTGAGGAGAGACATGAAATAGCGGTATATGAATTTTCTGCTCTTTAACTGAAATTTTGGTATTTTGGTTGAAAATCGTAAATTTTCCTGGAATAAATGGAAAATTTCCGTTATCGTTAGATGTTAAAAACGAACCTGCAGTGAGTTGATTTAGATTGCAAAGCATGCATCCTGTCATTACGATTTCGGTGGTACGAATACAGTAAGACGATAAATAAATGGGTTTCATAATATGCAATGCAAATACATGTTCCGTGTAAATGTGTATCAATTTATGCAATTGTTATTTAATTTCTTTTTTTTTAAATATAATATTCAGCTATTGATAATATTTATTTATTAAAAAAATCCCGTCTTAAATAGCGAAAATTTACCCGGCTTAAAACTTAAACTTGGAAATAGCTAAATGGACGTATTGTGAAAATAAACAGAATATTTACTCCAACTTTGCTTACAGCACACTTTCATTTTTCTTACAGATTTTTTTTCTTTTTAGAGTGAAATTTTTAATAAATTTAATTCTGTTTTTTAATGAGTTCATTTTTCTGGAATTATCTTTTAAACTTATGTACTGCATAATTTTAATTAATTTCAAAGTTTCTCTAAAAAAAGTTCCGGATTGACAGAATAAAAAAAAAAAAAGAGACCTAAATTTGTAAAATTAAAATGGTAATTTGGGATTGTAAAAAATGGGATCTTTATTGTTTTACTTGTTAGACTGAAGTAAAAGCTTTTATAAACATAGAATTCAAGCACAAATTAAAAATTATAGTTTCTTATCTTAAAAAAAAAAAAAAAAATATTCTGATGTAAATGTGTTTTTGTGTGATGAAGAACAATATTTAAAACCCTTTTTCAGTTGGACTACAGCCCTAAAGCTGTTAGTTTAACAATTATTTATTGGACAACGATATGAAAGAAAAACGTGTATATCGTACATATTAAGCATAATTAGTACACTCTTTGTCATAATTTAAAAACAGAATAGACTCTAAAATTTTTAGTAGGCATTTTTTTTACTTTTACAAGAAAAAAGTATGGATTAGTGAAATTTTTCTAATTTCGGTTTTTGAAGGATTTACGCGATTTAAGGATCAGAGAACCCGAAAAACATGTTTTTTTTACAAACTGTTTGTTTGTCTGTATGTATGTAACAAATTTTGTTGGTGCTCTATCTCATGAACTAACGCATAAATACCATTACAGAAAAAAAAAAAAAAAAAAAAAAAAAAAAAAAAAAAAAGACCTTGTTTTGATATGCATATGCCCCTTTAATCAAATTTACATGCATAATTTAAAAGTAGATTTTATTTCATATTGCTTACTTCTAATAATACATGGTATATTTTATTATACTTAGCTGCAGAGTTACTGAGCGCTATTTACTTATTTTTTCCAAGAATGTACACTTCAAAAGGATTTAAATAAAATAGTTTAAAATGTGAATGCATAAAAAATTCGTAATGAAAAATTTAATTCTGTTCTTTTGCAAAACTTCTTTCATTACTAAATGTTAATAAAATACACTATTTGAAATAACATTTAATATTAAGCATTTTTAAGATTCATTATTTAATAAAATATTTTTTTAACTTTCGAAAATAAAAATACTTTCATATACGGTGTTCAAACGCATTCAGGAATTTATGGAATTTTAATAGTTTTAGTACCAGAAATTTTGTAAAGTGCTGGTCTCAACATCCTGAGATGGATCTTTTTTCATTAAATAAGGCAAACATTGCACTTCAAAAATTCTAGTAAAAGGTTCATGCAAATCCTGAAGTGTACGATCCCTGATATAAATTAATTTTTAAAGTGTCAGAAGAAACCTTTATCTGGACTTAAAACTTTTATAACTACAAAAATTCCATCTCCTCTTAAGCTTATTTTTTATTGTAAAAAAAGTCTTTTAAACTAGGACATCAGTTTTTTCTTTCTTGTTGACGTGAGAGTAGATTACAAATAAATAATAAACTGCATCATGATATAGGGCAATATATAGTACAAAACTAAAGCTTCTTTATGTTTTTAAAGGAATCGAAATAATCTAGTTGAAACCTTAAAGTCAAAATCTACAAAGTTCATATAAAATTTAATTCCGTCTTTTTCAGAATCAAAAGTTTATTCAAGGTTTCTTTAAATTTAAAAAAAAAAAAAAAAAAAAAAAAAAAAAAAAAAAAATCTCAATGTATATTGTATTAGCAACTAAATTCCCTCAGACTTAAATATTTTTTCTACTAATCATTTTTTTAAAACCAATTTAGTTTTATAAATCAAGTTAAAAAAAACAGTGAATAGATTCCGGTAGAAAATGATTATTTAAAACGGTTGAAAGTTAGTTGCTGACCTAATATTTAAAAAAATTTGTAAAGTATAAGCATATTTAAAGCATTTTTTGACATTATTTGAAATAACATAAAATTTTGAATGTTCATCATTGAATAAATATTTTTTCTATACGTTCAAGCATCAAAATGATTTTAGGAAAACTATTTTTTGCGATAGAGAAAGGGCATTTACCTTCATAAACAGAAAAGTAATCTTACAATAAAGAAGTAAAATATATTCTATTTTAAAGAGATCTTTGAATTTTAAGTATATTATTTCAAGCATGAGCGTCAGCTATTTTGATTAAAGCATAATAAACGAATACTTCATTAAGTTATAAAGGGTTTTTGTAAACAAAAGTTGTAAAATAAAAGAGCCATTAGTAGGCAACGCAATGAATATTTTTGAACAAGGAGACAGGATTGCTATCTGCTATTCAATCAAAAGTATGTATACATGTAATCGAAGACTCACGATTATAACTTTAACTTACATGCAGATATTTTTGCAAAATCTGAAAATGCAAATTTTTATTTACATGAAATACGAAAACAGGACAAGAAATTGCGAATAGCCTAATAATTCGGGAAGGAATACTGTATGTATCATCAGCTACATTTTCATTTATGAAGTGTCTAGTTCAGTCTCGTTTAGACACGAATGGTGGTCATTTACAGTCCGTCTTGTGATGACATCAAATTTTAAGGTGGAAAAAAAATGTAACTCCTTTAAAATTATATATGGACAACCGAGTTCAAATTGGAATCAAACATATATTTGGAAATATAAATATAAGGTCAGAAATTTTATATTGAATTCTTTTATTTTGAGATATTTTACTGATGCCATAAACTTGAAGAATATCTCTGAGCAACAAATCTATCAAAAGCTAGCAGAAAAGGGCGTGGCTTCTATTGTTTCAAAACCTAGATTTTATATTATTTTGGCAGTCAACAACAAACTTAAGTCTTCCCTAGTTTCTCTTTGTTAGTTCTATCAAACCGAAACGAAGTGAATTTTGAAACTCTAAATGAACTGCGTGAAAATCATTTTACAAATTACCCATTCTTTGAAGATAAATCTTTATTTCTGTTAAATTTCTTCACTTCATTACGAAAAAAATGCCGTCAAATGTTAATAATCATTATGGCATACAACAATGGATAAAACATTGTTTTCGTTCACGTTTTCTCAATTTAAAAGGGTTTATTTAAGTACGCCACTTTATATATTACGAAATAATTAAAAGAATAGAAATGCGAGAAACACTAAACCTTCTTCCACTTCATTTAACAATTCGAAATTTCTAGGCATTTTTCATTTTAAAATCAGATTTATTTTATCTCAACTCCATCCTAGATGTTCACTCATTAAACAATTTGTTTCAAATCATCCTATTATTTCGTAAACGAAAAAATATTACAAAACTGCCCATTGCATTGATGCCTAAGTTTATCAAAGGTCAAAACGAAGGAGAATCTGAAATCTTTACGTAATATAATAGGAACAATTGCTTACATTCCGGTAGCTGACGGTAATTTTAAAACCTACATTGTTAGCGATGGGAATCCCTTCTTCCTTCATATCTCATAGAATGGGTTTTGCAAACAATAAGAATTGTGTTAAGATAGATTTAGCTTGTCTTTCTGCTTGTAATTTCTTTCAAAAGTATTGATAAAAGCGGGAGAAACACCATGATAGAAGATTCCTTTCTCATTTCAGGTTATTCAAATCAGTGTTAGACGTATGTTTAAGAAATTTGGGTAGATGGTAATGTTTTTGCATTTACATGTACTTATTGCCAGAAGTATTTAGTTATTTATATTATTTTCGTTTTTTATTTTTTTAGATACTTTTTACACGTGTATGAATTTAATTTTGTACAATAAATTCATAAATTTCTCAATTATTTTTATTCAGATTCAAAATAAAAGAGGAATAATTGTTTTCATTAGTCAGTAGAAATAATTGGGTTTTTCGAATCTATATTTGATTTGGGTTTAAAAATATTAGTGGAAGGATAAGTTTCATCGTTTGCATGTTGCTACCGTGATGTACATTTTTACATCAAAATTACATCAGAAAAGTCTCATTTCTTCTTGTTTCAAGCCGCCCTCGGTTTAAATTGTCTCAAAACATTCACAAGCAAGGAACATAGTTGAAGTCATCAATGTTCATTTTAATTTTAATTTTTTCCTATTTTTTATCTGAATTGTAGTTATATGCAGTATAACGATCTTTGCATTAAACAATTATCTTTTTTTCCTTATTATTTTTATAGAGTAAATGAGCGGAATCCACTGACTGTATTTATTTATTTTGCATAGGCGTGTACGGTGCAACGTCTTTCGTTGTTTTACTGAATTTCATTTATTTTCTTTTTTCATCGATTTTCTTTCAGATTTTTGCATATATGGCCAATTATACTCCCTTTATAGAAGGGAAGAATTTTCTAGGTAGAGCGATGTCCTATAAATTTCCAGTATCTAAGCTTTAGACATAAAGAAAAGAAAGTGGGGGGGGGGGTGAGCTGAGATTTTAGCATATGAAGTGAAAATACTTTGCATTCCTGTTGATGAGTGGAAATTATGTTTTAATCTTAAAATGAAATAAGATAAGAAGAATAGTTGCTAAATCTATTTATGACAGTCACAAAACTAAACACGCTATTTTTTTATGTGTTCGCAAAAATAGATTTTATTATTAAAAAGAAGACTTTACGGAGATTGTATTAACAATCAGGACGCCTGTACAATTCATTGTTTTTTAACGGAAAATTTCCGTAAATTCCAGAAAATTTTTCGGTTTAAAATTTTCCGTTAAAAACAGTAAATTGTAGTGGCATACCGATTCTAAATACAATCTCCGTAAAATTCGCCTTTTTTTTTTTTTTCTTTTTAGTGTAAAATGGTTAAAAAGATACATTTTTCTGTTCTAGTTTGTTTGTTGGCAGATGTTTTCCCAATAAGTATTAGACATGTTCTAGAAATTCGGTAGATGGCAGTGTTCCTTCATATTAGTGTAGCTATTGTGTCATGAACTTCGTAATTTATGCCTGTTCTTAAAACCAAATTTATTACCTATTCAGGTGTTTACGTCAATTAGAAAGTGTTTTTACGGATTCCAAAGCATCGAAATTTACATTTTTGAAATTAGTTTTAGATATATGTACTAAAATTTAAATTAATGGTAATGTATCTTAATTTATGAAATTATAAAGTCACGAACATTTACACCTACTTTTTATAGTCTTTAAAATGAAGGTATTTAGGAAATGTATCACAGGCTTCAACCTTCACCTAAATAATAAAATCTTTATATAGTGATGCTTGCTTATAATAGTTACTCTCAAATTATGTATTATTAAGAGTTACGGTGGATTCTTGTATCATGTTTTTATTGTATTTTCAAGCTGAAATGCTCATTTCAGCTTCCGCGGGATAGAAAGTTAACCAAATTCATTCGCTTCACACTACTTTTTTCTTTTTTCTTTTTATAGAAAAAGTTTAACTTGCGCTTTCGCAACATGTTAAGAGAAATTTTTAAAAATATTTATTTTAAAAAGAAAGTAATACGAATAAAATAAATTTTGGTTATTTGTTATCTCTCGGAAATCACAGAAGTCATACGCGGTGGGTTAAGAAGACACACATTCTTAATGTGTAAGATAATATTAACCTTATGTTATGTCTCATGACATCTAAATTAATAAAAGTAAATGCTTGTCTCTACGTGTGTGTATCGGTTTGTCTGTCTTTGCGTGATGGTTAGGAAAATAAGGCATCTGCACGCAATACGTAGCATGTAAGATTTAGTTCAGGATTAACGAAGTTCGTTATCAATGCACTTGAAACTCATATTTTTAATTAGGTTTCTTTTATTAAAATCTTATTGCGGTGTTTAACTTTTTTTGTCTTTTATTGCATTGTTTATACATTAGTAAAAGCAATCCAATTTCCATCTTTTAAAAGTAACTTAATTCGCGCAGTGCAGTACATTTTATTCTATTTTTCAATAAATATTATTTTAAGTTCTTATGACATTTGATCAATTTTTTTGGATTTTTTAAAGACTTGTTGCAGCAAATTGGGAGAAATTGCCTGTTTATAAAACAATTTCTATTTGAAATCTTTGATAACCAATAATTTTACATTTTTATGTATCTATTTGAAAATCCAAGAAATAATTTTTTAAAAAATTGAAAAAATATGAAAGAAATATGAAAGAATTAAAAAAATTAAAGATGAGTGAATTATTTGCAAAAGGAATGGAGATCTTTGAGCGTAAAAGAAATTTGAAGTATGCCAAAGGAATTTTTACAACAATGGAAAGGATCATTAATCCCAAAAATGCAAAAAGAAAAAAAATCTGGTATTGCGATAACAACAAATTTCCTCAATCTCAAGCCTTTTTTGGTCTGTTTTCTCATAAAACTGCGACCATGCAATTCCTAAGCAGACTCGGATAAATACAAGAATAACTTTTTCGGCACATTTAAATCAGACTGGATCTGAAATTTATTCTTCCCAATTGCAGTGAGATTCCTACCACTAGATTTCTGGCTATTATAAAGAGTATCAGAAGATATTTTAACTCTGCCTCCTGCTAATCCAATTATTTCTATTAAAACAAAAAAATAATAGTAATTGGAAAAAGTATTGTTTATAATACAGTTATGAACTGCCCTTTTTAAAAAAAATTTCCCAATTCTTAAATGAAAAGCAGCCAAACTTGACCATTTTGCATTCCTCAGTCTTTAACTATTATTTTTTATAACAGTAAAATTTATCTTTTAGGGGCTGTATTATTAATTATTTTTACGGCATGATAATACTTATTTACATATAATTTTTTCCTACAGAAATATTCAGGTACATTTCTTATTTCTATCTTTTTTTCTCCTGTTATTATTTTTGATGTCTTTACAAATTTCTAATAGTTCCAACAAAAACATATTTCCTTGGACAATAAAAGTTTCTATTTAATATTAATCATTTCAGATAGAATAAAAAATTATTGAACGATTTAAATTTGAGTTACTCATTGTTTAAAATCCAGATAATTTATTCTTCATTAAATTTAAACATTTCAAGAATCATTCTAATGTGTGGAAAATTTTCAGTTTAAAGAATGATAGTAAATTGAAATAAATCACTTTACCATCTTCTCTTGCTTTTTTAAGCTTATTTTAACATAATTGTTAGAATAATCATTTTTCACGAATAAAATATTGTATGGAATAACATATTTGATTATTCAGGCTCGGATTGTCGCACTAATTTTTTAGCAATTATTCATAAATTTCCTGTAATTCTTACAACAATTTGGCGCCTTTTCTAATTTAAAGGTTTCCGTTGAGTAAAATTCGAAAAGTATAATAGTGCAGCTTTTTCGTGAATTGATAAATCAATGGCTTTGAAAAAGATTTCTCATGCGATTTTAAAATCAAGAAATGGAAATAAATTGTATTGTCACGGAGTTAACAAATGTTCTTTAAATCAAATTATAAGTAATATATGTATTAAAACAGCAGAAATTTTCACATTTGACTTAATATTGGTACTTTAAAAATGCATTACCTTACATGTTAATTTAAAGCATTTTAAAATAAGCTAATACAATTTTAACCTTTTATCTACCGACAGTACTTATAAGTGCCATAAAAATTGCTTATAATAAAATTCTTTTAATACGTCAATTAGTTGTAATGCTGTCTGGAATGAGTTACAGATACATTACTTTATTTTGTTGAAAAAGCATTATTTGTTACACAAAGAAAAAAATTTTTTAAAGGGATGATTTTTTTTTTTTTTTTTTTTTTTTTTTTTTTTTTTTTGCCTTTGTATCGTATCAGTTTTCTTGGCGCTGAAGATGGGGCTGGGGATTTTTCAATTCGGAAATATTTCTATATTTATGTTGTAAGAACATCATAGTTATACATTTTATAATTCTACAAAATACTAAGAAAACAGTTTATAATAAAAAGATTTTAGTGGTGTTATAAATATTGCACAAAATCCCTGTAAATTCAAATGTAATTAATTAATCCTTCAAAATACTTCACATCTTTCTAAAATCATTCAAAAATTTATTAAATGATTATGTAAATCTTTTATTTTAGTTTAAACAATTTTCGTATAATGCTTTAGAATGTAAAATTTTCATGAATTCATAATGCGGTAGATAAAGGGTTAATTGACATTGATGAACTTCGAATAGATCGCATTTAGATGACATAATATTTTAAGAGGACACTGTACCTTGAAATTGGTCAAAATATTGATGTTCTTTTCTTTTAATATTAACTAAAATCTTCTTTAATTGTGAATATTTTGACGCCTAATTTTTAGTTATCCGATAATTATATCGCGAGAAATTGGAAATTTTGTTAATAGATCCACTGCACTTACCCATATAAATGAAAACTTTAAACTGATTTTACACCGTGTTCATAATTTTATAACTTGATTTTTCATGAAATACTAAGGCTTTTTTGCTAATTTAGATAGAAGTTTGATTTCTTGTTCTCAATGGGGTATTTAATATTTTTGTGTGTGGATCTAGCATTCAAGTTTATAGTTATTTTTTTAAAAGTATTTAAATTGAAAGTTTGTTGAAATTTCTCATTTTTTTACTATACACGAGAGAAAAAAATCATATTACATATAAAATCCGACTCATTTAAAAATCAGTGTCCAGTTTTATGTAGAACTTTTCTACTGAATGGAATTTTTAATACCTCTTCTCATCGTCACAGAATGCATAAATAAATAAATAACATTAAGATTTAATGATGAATAATATCCCTTCATAAATCCCCTCTTTTTTCTTTCTTATAGTATTGTTTTTTGTACGCCATATTTAACCTATCTAATCAAAATGTTTTGTAAAACTTTATAAAAAATGTTATTGTTATACAAATTATAGATAAATAAAGTTTTTATTAAAAAAAAAATTACTGTTTTTGATCATTTATCAAGCAACTCAAATTCAGACATGAACGGAATAGATGGCTCATTCGTAAAAGAATAATAAGCATACAGTAAGTTAGCATTAAAGGTAATGGTACAGTTCTAACGAAGAAATTGTAAATTGTAAAACCTTTACCTGCCACGGAAAATTATCGCATAATTTCAGAGAGTTGTTTCACTGTTTCATCCGAAGAGGAATAAAAACTCCACACCGCACAAGGCGCACATGCTAATGCTTTTGGTCTAAATATTTTGCCCA
The DNA here is from genome assembly GCA_964019185.1 of Maratus speculifer. NCBI lineage: Eukaryota > Metazoa > Arthropoda > Arachnida > Araneae > Salticidae > Maratus > Maratus speculifer. The sequence goes on from OZ025291.1 coordinate 137,138,352, forward strand.
ATATCATTATACTTAATTTTAAGCTATTTAAAAGTCTGTAACGATAATACTAGAGCTTAAACAAAACAAAATTGCATCTGTATCTGTAGTGAACCTCAAATCACAAGTTAAACTATGAAAATTGGTAAAAAGCAGCTAAAATAATTTAGCCGTTAATCTAAACCTAGAAGGGTAAAATCTAGCCTTCTCATATTCGATGTACAAATTCTAAAAAATAATTAAGAAACGAATTCAAAATCTCTAATTACATGATTTATATTCTATTTTGCACAATGAATGAATTCAAAATAAATTTTAGATTGTACGAAAATTAAATTTATGTAATTTGAATCAAGAGGAGATGGGGGAGGGGAGAAGGTGAAGCGATTAGAAAAGTTGTCAACTTTACAAGAAATATAATTTAAATACATGAATAAGCTTAAAGATGGATTATATCTCTATATATGATATATGACACCTCTGTATGAAGTCTTCCAAATTTTGCTATGAGAAAGATCTGCTTAAGGAACTGTAGATTTTTATTTTGCATTTCGATTTTCATTTCATGCTTCTGAATATATTTTGATATGCATTTGTGCCATGGAGTACATGACTTGTACGGACGTAAAAGAAAAAAATGCAAAAGTGGCCAGAAACATTTATTTACAATAGATAACATGTTTTAAAATGGCTTTATAAAGGCTTAGAAGAAATTCACATTTTAGTTACAATATAGAGTAATGCCATTTTAATCGCAGGTATCACAAAAGCACCATGACTTGCGGTACTGTTAATTTAACCATGTTTACTACAAGAAAATAAAATATTTAAACATGAAATGAAAACAGAACTAAGAATTTTCTATAATGCGTACCACCCCCCACCTTCCCATCCTACATTATTTACATTGTTGCATAACTACTGTCAGGCAGTCTCTGAGACTACTTGATCGAAGAATGAATAAAGAGATCCTTAATTCATGAGAACCTGTTTATTTACTAAATTTTATGCACAAGACAGGTATAGTTAAAATTTACTTATTCAGAAGTCTCTAGTGATAGTGCTACAATTTCAAATGAAAAAAATTTTTACTAGTATCAATAATCATTGATAATAAATAGATAATTGTAAATTGGCAGTTAGAAGTTAAACTGTGAAAATTAAAAATAGTGGCGATCTGGGAGACCGCTAATTACAGTTAAGAGTTAAGACAATTATCAATTCTGTTTTCTTCTAAAAGTTCATGTGCCGCTAATTAAACTGAAATGGGGAGGACAGAGCATTTTGCAAAAATAAATAAATAAATGAATGTTTTAGTCTTTTATTTTAAAAAAGCTGTTACAGCAATGCAATGGTAGCATGTTACTTCTGGAATGGAATTACTGAAACAAAAAGTGGAACGCTGAATTTTATATAAACTCCTGTACTGTTCTTAACGTCTGCTTTAAGATTTACACAGTTATAATTTTTGTAACACCCGATTAGTGTAAATCAGGGATGCACAACCTTTTTACCAGAAAATCGGTTGACACTAGAATATTTGAAAAGTGTAGTTTCTTTTCTTTAATAGCAAAGTTTCTGTCATTACTATAAGGAAAATTATTCTGCATAAAAATAGTGGTATAATTGTGGCCCGCGGGCGAAAGGTTGTGCACCCCTGGGTAAATCTACATTTACACACTTGGCTGAGTTTATGAGCTGATAACAACTTACAGACTTAATGCCATAAGCTAATTGAACATAAAAACAGGCAATTTTTTGTACTAAATGTGTAAATTTACGACAAGTGGGTGATTTTAGAAATTTTCACACTTACCTGTGTATAGATAATTATATGAAAATTACAATAACGATTCGCGTAAATTTGGACATTTTCTTTCATTTGCACATTTATTTGTGTTTTTCAACTTATAACAAAACACACACTTAGTTTTATCAACTAAAATACACAAAAAACAGGTAAAACTTTGCAAAAAGTGAGTAATTTTCATGACTAATTTACAAATTTAGTTTTTAGAGTGTGTACATAACATGATAAATGTTTTCAATTTATGTTTTAACAAAGTATTTGAAACTCGACGAGATAAAGTAAAAGATAATTTGAATAAAGATTTATTTTTTTCCAAGAAAAAACCTTTTACATTCATTTTTTTTACGTTCTCTTTTAAGTAAAAAAAAAAAAAAACATGAAAAAATTACTGTATTGTAAAAAATTACTCTGTTTTTGTCGCACCTTTTTTATGCTATTTTGAGATAATAAAATAAAATAAATGAATAGTTTTAGTTCGTCTACAGCGTAGTTCTTTTTTGCGTTTCTGTGGAGACCATAAATAAAATTAAAGAAAAGAAGAGCTTTTATTATTATTATTATTATTATTATTATTATTATTGTTGTTGTTGAAATAGAACTATTTTCCTGTATTCTGTAAAACTTTAAAAACAGTTCTTTCATTAAATTGTGGAGCAATTATAGAGTAAGTTGCACATTTTAAAAGTTTGTGAGAAAGAAATATTAAAGACAATCCATACAAACAAAATCTTTTTAAAGCATCTTTAATACTTTTATTGTAATTATAAAAGTTTAAGTTTATATAGAACATTTTGCATAAAAATAAAATAATTTATTTCTGTTTTACTGATTATCTTTTTCTTAATAAGATTTTTTTTGCATTTTTTTAGGAAATAATTACACGCAAATTCAATGAATATAATTTATTTAGAAACATCATATACATATTATGTAGTAATATCTTATCCAGCTACATCCTGAATTTGTTTTATAATGTACATTGTACATTTCATTTATATATGAACACTGTTCCTGCACCAGAAATTCATGAAACACTTTCAGAACACTAACTGAAAATAATAATTAAAACTTCTAACTTAAATCGTTTTTGATTGTCTTGTGAATGTGTTGAGAATGTGTGCCAGGAAATAGATTGTTCAAAAAGTGTTGTTAAAAATTATATAATTTTTCCAGAAGTGCAGTTATTGATATTTTTTTGGTAAAATTAGTCAATTCACTCACTAATCTTTTTTTCTATAAAGCAAACTGTCTCTTATTTCCTTTTTACAATTGTATAATTTTAAAGGTACCGTGTAAAAACTGTTTTTAACGTGTTTTACATGTGTTGTTTTATAGTGCTATAAATTGTGTGGTATTTACAATATGTTGTTGATTTGGGGACAAAGTGGTGTGCAGCACAAGACTACTGTAAGAAAATAATTTTAACACTATTTACAACGCTATTGACACAATTAACAACACTACTTCTAAAACACATTTCTAGATAGCAACACTTTTGCAACATATTAAGACATTTCTAGATACTATATTAAGAACACAATCACAGCAAAAAAAAAAAAAAAAAAAAAAAAAAAAGGAAAAGTTTTTATACGAAGTTTTCTAATTCACATCGCATTAATGTGTTGTAAATTTGGCGACAAAAAGTGTGTTCTAAAATGCGTTTATTTGAATTTGCATTGTATTGCTGTCAAAATACAATTTTTAAACGATTTCGATTTGTGTTTTTTCATTTTATATAAATTTTTTGATTGAAACAATTATAAACAATTTTAAAGCATTGAAAATGTTAATGTATTGAAAAAATTCATTGAGGAAAGATATAGATAGATCTGCAGTATGCTGTAAAAACGGTTTGCAACAAGACGCTTGTTATAGTTGGAATTTAAACGCCTTCATTCGTCCAAAATAAAACAATCGACCGAATTCTTAGACATTGGCCGAGTATTATTTTTCTAAATGAAAATGATCTGTTTATATTTAAGCCTTCTAAAGTAGCAATTGATTGTATTATGACTTGAAAACTGCATTACTAAAAATGTTCTTCTCTTTTTATGCCCAGTTAGATTTGGGCCTAATGCAACGGATTTTAGGGTTACATTTTTGGCGTCACCCCCAGCCACCATACTTCATCTGTATTCTTTCTATATATTCTATGGAAAAAATCAATAAAAAAAAATAAACTCTTATTTTTTATGGATTTTTTTTTCGTATCATATAAGTAAGTAATTTATATGATTTTATTTTAGAATTTAAAAAATAGATTGCAACACTGATTGGTCATAATCATATTTTTTTCATTTAAATGTAACTTAACAAGTCCTCTTATAAATATCTGCGTATGCTTCTAAAAATACAATAAACATTGAAAACAAATCATTTCTTTCATTAAATTTAAATAAATTTAAATGCAGGAAAATTTTTCTTATGTTTTGAAGAACTAAATTTCGAATGAATGCCATTCTTTAAGTTACTGAAACAGCAATTTAAGTTTATTCTTTTAACAAAAAAGTCGACGAAAAATTTTATTTTTTCTTCAAGTAAGTACTGATGTTGGAAGTCCTGATATTAAGAATAATTAAAATAATGAAAGCTCATTCTTATTTGTCATTGCCAATGGCATATTCTCTAAATTTATGTTTTATCACATAGTTAATTTGCAGTTACGATACAGAAAAAGCAGAAACTTGAAGCTATACAGTTTACTTTTTCTGTAAAAAAGAAAATGCTATATTAAGAAAAGTTTAACTGCTTCTTTATTTTTGCGCAATTTGCCATTTCAATAATTAAAAGTATTGTATTTTGACCTTAAATCAAACAAATAATATCTTTTCCACAAAAAGAAAGGAAGAATTATTTGCCTTGCATTTCGTACTATATGTTCTGCTAATAAACAAAGATTATGTACTCTACACAAGATTTGATAACAATCCAAGACTCATTTTGAAATTAAAGAAAAAACTAGTATCAAGTAGCATCTAGTAGCGTCCAATGATGTCGATCGAATTTCGATTGAGGTTCAGCTTTCAACAGAAAGTTTCGTTTAAACAAATAAGAAATTTAGCTCAATTTCGCAGACTAAATTTTCTGCGTCCTCCCCCCTCCCGCCCTTCCAAAAAACTTATATATGTATATATATATAAGTTAAATATTATATATAAGTTAAGTATATATAAAGCTGCAAAAACTCAAAACAAATAGTTGCAAAAGATTTAGCTGTCATCAGAGACACTTAAAGACACTTATTTTGTGTAGATCGTAAACCACCCAAATAGTGTAATAATAGAAAAAAATAAATAAGTAGCAATCGAAAGGACGTATTGAAACATGTTTTTAGACGCATAAATTATTTGCCCTCGTCTCCCCGTCATCGAAATATAAGGTTTTAAAATTCGAAAAAAATAATTACCTAGTGTTAAGAAGGAAAGGCTTAATGCAAGACAGCTAGTGAAATAGTTCATTAATGTATAGTAATTGGTAGACATTAATGTATAGCTCATTAATGTATTATAAAGCAAAAATAATTTCCCATCTTATTAATTGGTAGTTCTTTCGGTAAATTTGCCGTGACACATGACTTTATTCAACTTCGAACCCAGATTTTGAATATAGAACCCAGTAAGGCCTACTATCATTTTAGGATCTGTGTGAAGCGCGAGTTGCATTGATAAAGTACTCGTATTAATTCTTTAATTGTTTGCTCTAAAGTATAATGGCCCACTATCAGGTTTATGAAATGGAAAGAAAAAAACTAAACCCCCCCTCCCCTATTTACTCACCATTTAGCAATTTTTATTGGTTTTAATGCATCAGTGTGGAATTAAGATTCGCTGAATCTGCAAAACTACCTAAAATGTGAAACGAATTTAATTAAAGATTTGGTGTTAATCGGGTTACAAAAGGTTCGCATATCAAACATTTGTAACTAAAAAAAATTATATTCTTTATTCTCATATATCACTTATTATAATATCTGTAATAGGTTTTGAAAATATAAATTTTCATAATTTGATCATTGATTTGTACTAATCTTGCTTATCTCGATAACACAAAGACGAAGGCAAATTATTTATGCTGGAGAAAATATATTTCAATATACTCTTACGATTGCTGCTTATTTAGATTTTATTCACTTTTACAATAATATTCCAGGCATTTCGGGCTAAAAAAGGACAAATAAATGCAAGTTTTGGTGTAGTTTTGATATTTGGTGCCTTTATGTTTTTTGGGTCGCTGAACACGAATTTGGTGTTATCCAACAAAATTTATCCCCGAAAACACGTTTTTTGGCAAAAAACGTGTAAAAAACGTGACTTTTCTTTGTTTTTTCTAAATAACTTCAAAATTATGTATTTTCATAAAAGTCCTCAATACATAAATTAAAGAGGACAAAATTTCCTACATTTTATGTATTTAAAGTTTTTTTTTTCCCTGATCAATGGTTTAGCCGTGACAGTGGCGCAAAAATGGGTGTGAATAGCAAAAAATTCTGAAAAATGATAATTACGGTACTGTACGTCAATGAAATGTGAAAAACAAGCATTCCACGCAAATTTTGACCACTTAATAATACTAAATATAATATTATTGACTATATTTTATAAATTTGATGTTCTTTGTTTCCTTCATAACTAAAAAATAATTAACAAGAAAGAAAAGCATAGATTATGAAGCACTTTCTAACACTTCATAAAATCTTTAACAAAACTTCGTTATTTAAGGAAATAAAGTTACTGTATATAGCCAAATGTGTACTCCAAAACTTTTGAACAGCCCTGTATTTGATCTGTCAGTTGAAGTATGTATACTATATAATGAGAAATTTAGTTTCTCAAGAAAATGTCTAGCAGGTTGAAATTTCTCTTTCCGCAATTTATACTAATAGATGGAAACATAATTGAATACTTTTTTTCATCCTTGTAGTTTACCTTTATTACACGTCAGTATTAAGCTAAAATTAATTTTATTCTTAAACTCTCTTAAAACTACAGAAATCACATTCTCAGAAATTATCATTCATACGCATCCTTGCATCGAAATTTTTTGAATGGTTCTCCGTTTCATTTTATCTGTATTCTGCAAGCATTTCTTAGTAAATTGAACGCAGTTCAGCATAAAAATGCATAATTTATTTAAAAACTAATTTAAGTAATTTACGCTCATATTCAGTAACGTTTGTGAGGTTTTTTGGGTAGCCATATATATCAACTATTGCTTTTATATATACCATAAAATTTTCATTGATTTAGTGAAATTAGAATTAATTAAATTGCATTTCATCCATCCATCAGCCATCATCGGATACATATGCAGTACTCCGGAAAGAACATACTACTTGAAATCTTTCGTATGTCCATGTAAATGCTATGTAAGGTATCCTGGGGTAATAACGCCACTTTAAGGTTCTACCAATTTTCACGGCTTAGTTTTAGATTGAAAATTTCAAACCAATATAGGATTTGATACAGCAACTCATTGACTATCAATATAAAAAAAAGTAATTTAGCAGATATGTATTCATAAAATGTAATGGCGTGATTTCCCGACTAATGCTGTTTGGCGCAGTTATACCCACCTATATGGGTAATAACGCCTTGCAACCAAAACTATGAAATAAGATGGAATAATTGCATGTAGATAGCTCAATTCTAAAAATACAAACTCTAAAACTCTAGAAATTGACAAATTGCAATCTAAACTATTGAAACTGTTCAATTTTTTTTATGAAACAGTAAGAAAAAAGAAGGTGGTGGGGAAGGAGGCAAAATAATATCATATTCTAGGCTACATTTTGCTTAAAAAAGAGAGTTTAAATTGAATTATTAGAAAATTTGCACGGTTTTAACTGTGTTTATTTGAATCAGTATTTATATTTCCATGTATGCATTCAGTGCGATAGAGAATATTCAATTTTTTGTGAAAGTAAAAGAAAAAAGGAGTGACGGGGAGCTTCAACAGAATATAACACTCTGTGCCTCTCTTTGATTAAAAAGTCCCGCTTAAATGTAATTAATATAATTAAGCAATTAATTATTATAGTTAATGTAAATAGTTTTAATCCATAACTCTACACTAATGCGGATTTTCCAAACGTAAAGTTAAATTGTCGGTGTTGCATAAAACATTCTTTAATAAATTTTTTATTAATTAAATAAGATTTGTGATAAAAAAATATTATCCAATGAGATACCTTATTAAATTTTATACATGATTCATGTGGTTATATATCATTATCTCTATACTAGCAACAAAATTAAGCTTTAACTGCTGTTAGCAATTTTCCTGAACGCTTCCCCCCCCCCCCCAAAAAAAAAAAAATTAGAGTTTAACTTGTATTTTCCAGTTTAACTATAGCTACAACTGAAATTCTCTTTAGTTTGGAGTCCTCGTACTATTGTTAGGAATATTTGAATAGATTAAATTTAATTAAAATTAATTCTGTACAAAAAATTTATTGCAAGAACAGAATTCTGTGATTTTTAATCATAGACCCTCCCCCCGTTAATCTTACCATTTCAACAATGATAATAATGCTGTCCCATAAATATAAATAAACCCCCTTCGGATGTAGTTTGGCCACTGTTGGGAATTAACCGGCGTAATAACGCCAAGGATTGGAGTTATTACCCAGGTTTACTTATTGCGCAGTACATTTTAAACTACAAATTATCTCGAGAAGATATCCAAAATCTTTTACAACATTTTGAAAGCATATGAAATGCACTACAAATTTATGTAATAAACAAAGAATTTCCGGAATAAAAATATTGTCTTCACATCACAAAACGTATCTCGCAAATTTTAGATCAAGTGTTAATTTTAGTTGCTTGTAAAACCAATAAAACCTACAAACGGAACAAATTAAGCTATTTTTTGCGATTTACATGACTCAAAACCCTTCTGCTCAGAGCACATGAGTGTCATTTACCGGATTAGTTCATAATTATGGATAATATTAGCACTTGGCGTTATTACCCCGCTTGGCGTTATTAACCAGAACACCTTACTTCATATTACGCATGACTGTATCGTATAATTTGTATTAAAACACAGCGACATATATCAATTTTATTATATATGAAATAGTTTTTACATAATTAAAATATGTCGCACGTAATTCCCCCTTTACCATTATGGAATGGAATTCTTTTGTGTGGCCATGTAAATGAATAATAGCTATTTTTTCACCGCATATTTTACAGAATGCATATTTTAGAGCACCTCGTAAATGTATATAAATTTTAATATGTTTGTCAGGGTTTTAACGTCTTTAGATTTCATTTTAAACGATTTTATTCCTATAGACCGTAATGTAACTGTAAACTTTTGACTGCTCTGCAAATAAACTAATCGTGTTTAAAACTTCATTTGAAACAGAGTTCATGCTAGGGTAAACGTCAATAACTTCCAAAAATTTCTGGGCAATCTGAGTGTATTTACAGGAGTTAAAGCGCGGACAAACTTACAGACAAAACAAATGTTTAAGCACTTGTCAGCTTTGTTGGAAAGCACTAAAAATTAGTGTATCTGTGATCGAAATCTTCATTTACGATTAAAATAATAATAATAATAATAATAATAATAATAATAATAATAATAATAATAATAATAATAATAATAATAATAATAATAATAATAATAATAATAATAATAATAATAATAAAGCATTTCTTAACTTTACTTTTAAATAATATAAATAAAATAACAAACACATTTTAATCGATAAAAGCTGATACGGACTGTAGTTCTTTAAGTATTTAAAGTTCAAAAAGTGGGTATGAAATTCAAAAAATTCTGGAAAACAGGAATTACGGCATTGTGCATATATTTAACATGAAAACTGACAATTTTATGAAAAGATTGACTATAAATAATACTAAAGATTATGTGATTGACTGCATTTTACAATGAAGTTGCTAACAATAAATACAACAACTTATTATTTAATTATAAATAATTATTATGGACATTAGTAAGTACATGTACATAAAAAAATACTATTTCCGCTTTCTTTTACTTGAGGATCCGTACTTTTCACCTACATCTACAAAGCAGAAAATAGACGTATGGGATTAGTGAGGGTTTTTATTACTACCAGTATTATAAAATAAAAGTTTTTTTTAGTAGTAAATATTTGATACTTTGCAGCATGACTATTTCCCCTTCCATTGGAACCACTAGTTCATTGGGTATTTTGCAATAGCAAATGAACATTTTAATAACAGATATGCTCATTTTTATTTATTTTTTAATTATGAAGGAAACTAGAACATAAAGGTACAAGGTAAACTACAGGGCTGAATAAAAGTATTCAATTTTGTTTCCATCTATTAGTATAAATTGCTGAAAGAGAAATTTCAACCTGCTAGGCAATTTTTTTGCGAAACTAAATTTTCCATTATATAGTATATTATGAAGATTTCATGAAGTGTTAGAAAGTGCTTCATAATCTATGCGTAGCACATGATTTTTCTTCCTTGTTAATTATTTTTCGTTATGAAGGACACAAAGAACATCAGATTATAAAATATAGTCAATAATATTATATTTAGTATTATTAAGTGGTCAAAATTTGCGTAGAATGCTCCTTTTTTGCATTTCATCGACGCGACGTACAGTACCGTAATTATCGTTTTTCAGATTTTTTTGTTTTTCACACCCATTTTTGTGGCACTGTCACGGTTAAACCATTGATCAGGGGAAAAAACTTTAAATACATAAAATGTAAGAAATTTTGTCCTCTTTAATTTATGTAGTGAGGACATTTATGTAAAATGCATAATTTTGAAGTTATTCAGAAAAAACAAAGACAAGTCATGTTTTTTACAAATTTTTGCCAAAAAAAAGTGTTTCCGGGGATAAATTTTGTTGGATAACACCAGATTCGTGTTCAGCGACCCAAAAAACATAACGGTACCGAATTTCAAAACTACACCAAAACTTGCATTTATTTTCGACCAAATGCCTGGAGTATAAGGAGTAATTTCTTTGTTAGTAAAACCTGAATCTTAGGGCATGTTATCCAATTGTTTTTGCAATTTCTAGCAAAAACTCGGCCAAAACAGTTTACTGCTGGGATGCGGTTCGTAACTAGAAGGCCACAAAACTAAAAAGAGTCGTATAGAATATGGTCTCTATTTGCTCCTAACAATATATGAAATACTCTATAATTGGCTAATTTGGAATTTTTTGGAGTTTTTTCGTGCAAAGCCAAAATTAAAGACTGTTTATTCTAATTCTATTTAGCTATTGTTATTTCTTCAAATCTTTAAGTTACTCACTTAAGTAATTACGTTAAAAAAACTAAATTTACAAAGTAAGTATTGATTATTTTACAACTAAGATATATTAAAACAGTTCATTTCAAATTGTTTATTCAAATATAAAAATAATTTTGATTTCACTTGTTATAAAACTATATTTTTGATAGCTATGAATTTTTTAGATTTAAGAAGTAATTTAAGTAAGATAGAAATTATTTTCGTTTAATTTCTTTAATTTTGTTTGAAAAAAGCGCAAAAAGTGATTACATTGCTTTCATAGGACGAACGACAGTCATTTATTACCACTTCTATAAAAACTTACTTACTTAGCTGCTTGAGACTGTTTAAAATTGTCACTTTAATTGAATTTCCAATCAATTCATCTTCTTCTTTGCGAAATCAATGATATCATGAAGATAAAAAAGCTGATTAAAAGCGAATTGTACGGAAGTTTTTTCCTACGAAAAGAAAAATAAAGATTGGGAAATTGATCTCACTGTTATTGCTTTTATAAAACTCGACATTTATAAAAGAAAATATTTATGTGATATATTGAAGAATTTCGGATATTTGACTTTTATTTAATGCATTTCACAGTAAGAAAAAAACAAAAGCATTACACGAGCACAAAAGCAAGCACTATTTTATTACTGCAATCAGTAAAATAAAAGAGACTTGATAATTTTCCTCATAACTTGATACAATAAAAATTACATGCTCAAATTATAATTAAAAAACGCAAATTGTGATAATATTGCTCTTATAGGGCAAACGACAGTAAGTGAGGAGGTAATAAATTACCACTTCAATAAAAACCTATGCACTTAAACTAATTGAGGCTGTTTAAAATTGTCACTTTAATTCAATTTCCAATTAATTCATCTTCTTCTCTGCGAAGTCAATGGTATCACGAAGAAATAAAAGCTAATTAAAAGCGAATTGTAAGTAAGTTTTTTCTACGAAAAGAAAAATGAAGATTAGAAAATTGATTTCATTGTTATTGCTTATATAAAACTTGGCATTTAGCAAAGAAAATGTTTATCTGGTATTTAAAGAATTTCGAATATCTGACTTTTATTTTATGCATTTTACAGTAAGAAAAAAAACACAGGCATTTACAACCCTACTATATTATTACAGAAGCCAGTAAAACAAAAATGCCTGGATAGATTTGATTATCACTTGATCGATTAAAAATTAGATGTTTGAATTATCAAATGTTATTCATAGGTTTGTTACAGTTATATTTTATGCTAGTAATTGTAATTTACCTATTATTTTTCTATGCCAGTTGATCTAGGATTTTCAATGGAGGAAAATTATCTTAGAGGATATTTTTCTTCTTGCAGTGAAAGGGTGGCTTAATAGGAAAATATATAGCTTTTTCGTGGTATTTATATTTGCATAATGTATATATATATATTAGGGCTGGGCGATATATCATAATATCGTTATATATCGATATTTCTTTAAGACCGCGGTAACGATATTGAGATTTCAATCCTTCCGATATATCGCTTCAAACGGTATTTCATCCTACTTTCGGAATTACGGAGTTACGGAATTTCGAATCTACCTCTGTCGGCGCAAAAGTTGTTTACTTTTGTAAATGTTCGCGCTGTAATCGGCACTTGCGTGATACTTCCGGTTTTGAGCCGGTGTCGCGCACACACCGGAATATGGGCGAACAGTCTACTTTTTGCACTGGTGTCGCGCACATACCGGAATATGGGCGAACCGTCTACTTTTTGTGCTGGTGTTGCACACATACCGGAATATGGGCGAACAGTCTACTATTCTGATGTACCGCTTTATTTATCGGAGTTCGTTCAAGAATCGAAGTTGAAACACTCATTCGAGGATCGGGCATTTGCGATATAATCACTTGTTGACTCCATATCGGTGGCTGACACTTGTTATCCTGTGAGCTTGTGTACAGTTATTGCTGCCGGAATGCAGAATTGATTGACATATTTTCAAGAATGTGAGCACAATTAATCGATATTTCTTGTATGTTTGTTTTTCATTTATTAATAGCATTAATAAATAATTGTATTAAATCACATATTATTTTACACTTTTTATTAATAACATTAATAATTTACATGTATGGTAATTCTATTATGTCATTTATTTTAAGTAGAAATTTTACTTAAAGCGGAAGTTTTTTCTTTTTTTATTGTGATTCACCTTAGTTTTAGAGTTTATTGGATACTAGTATTTTTACCCGTTTTGCGTACGGGTTTTTGAAAAAATCCCCCCCCCCCCCCAAAAAAAAAAAAAAAATTGAAAATCTTTCTCAAATTAGGAAGGAAAATACCTTTTATTTTGAAAGATCGCTAAAACTCTATGGGTGGTGTCTTTCTGCTTGGCAAAACATATTACCCATCCACAGCAGATGACAATATGATTATTGTATAAACATTCAAGTTTCGATTTCGCTGAGTTCAATAAACAAAAACAAACGATGGATAGTTTTCTACGTTTTCTTTGAGTTCTTCTGTACTGGACACTTGTAAAAGTTGCTCAAATTTTGTAATAACTTATTATATTTTAATAAAAATTTGTCACACAGCCTAATTTACTATTATTGCAAATTACTGAAAATTAAAAAAAAAAATCGGTAAATTAACTTAGGAGTTAGGAATTTTTTTCCCTTTTAATGGTAAAGAATAAAAGGTTTTGTTTTTCTCCCCCCCCCCCCTCCTTTTCGTTTGTATGTGCCGTTGAATGTGTTTTTCGCGCCTTTAAACAACTGAAACTAGTTGATACTTTCACAAAACCCTTTTTATAAGTTAAAAAAAAATTAAAAAAAAAAAACGAACAGTTTATTTTTTATAAAAGAATGAGGATAGTTTTGATTTTGAATATCATGGCTCCTTTTTATTTCAAGAGTTCACTAATGCAAAAACATCCGCTCAATGTCAATCTTTATTTTTATATACTTTAATAATTATTTTTTTTTTTACCTCGTTTGCATTTCCATATTTTTGTTTATTTATTTATTGTTTTTACATTGCACATCTGAGGTTGACCTCTTTCAACAAAAGCCGTTTTTTAATATTTGTTTTCAAGTTTTTTTTTTTTTTTCTTTACTGGAATACTTTCATTTTTTAAACTGGTTTCGAAAGTAAAAGCATCTTAGAAAAAAAATCTGTAAACAAAATCGAAAAAGTAAAAGATCATTTTAGGTATTAATTCAGCATTATTATTAAAAGAAGGGGGGAAAAACCGGTAGTTAGCAAAACGTTCTGATTTGGGACTTTGTACTCTATTAAAGAAATTTCGTGTTTTCTTAAAATTATTTGATTATTCTAATGCTTTTATTTGTATTCTGACTAATAACAGAATTATTTATTATAACAACGAAAAGAAGGTGTTCCTTACTGCCCAAAATTGCAGAAATGCAAATTTTTTTTGTATTGTAATAAAAAAATTCTAAGTTTATAGGTAATTAAAGTATTTTCTTTCAATATATCTAATGTCTATTTGTTGTCTTATATACATTTTCTTGTTTCATTTTAATGATTTATAATGTTTAACTTTCTGAGAGTTTTCAATAACACATATTTTAGATCAGATCTGCAGGTAAAGGGTTTGCATATTTTGAATCAATACATAAAAATTAAAATTTATGTTCCTTGGAATATGTTAAGATATTGATATTTTTGTTTTTCCTTGATAATTAACATACACACACACACACACATACACATATATATATACTATTATGTGTTTGTAGTATTTTATACAGAGTACAGTTACATTTATGACCCTATAATGGAGTGACATATGAATTGAAATATATCAATATATCGAAAATTATCGATATTTGGTCAGCGATATATCACGATATTAAAATTCTGATATCGCCCAGCCCTAATATATATATGAAAAGATAATCGAAAGAAAAATAAATATTAGCATTGTGATTATTACATTTTATTAGTAAAATGAAAGTTCATGTGCATATTATAATATGAATAATAATTATTAATTTTTTGGTCTTATATCAATTTTTAAAACTAGTTTGATCTGGAAATCCTGAAACTTTCTTCTATCTCATACAAGTTAATGCTTCCAGAAAAATGAAGCATAGTTAGCGTCACCAGTTAGATGATTGAACAGAAATTTAATCAGTAACAACTTAGGTCAAGTTCTAACTGAATTAGAAGTCTGATGAAAATAGGTGTATAAGTTCTTCAGATAGACCTATTACGGAAATCGTGAAAATTTCAGAATAGTTGCGCCATCTGCTGAACGATTTGCATCAAAATATAGTAAACGTCATTTCGAGAAAGGGTCTAACTAAATCTGAAATTTGATGAACATCCGTTAATTAGTTCTGGAGTTTGGTCTACTGCGGAAATAGTAAAAAATGCAGCATAGCAGTGCCACCTGTTGATGATTCACACCAAAAACTAATCAGCACTAATTTATATCAAGGATTAACTGAATCTCAAGTTTGATAAAAATTCGTGCATTAGTTCCTAAGACAGAGCTTTTGTGATAGTCAAGAATTACGCTACATAGTAGCACCACCTGCTCAGCACATTACACCAAAAAATAAGCAGCAACATATTATATTAAAGACTTACTAAATGTAAAGTTTTATGAAAATCTATGTTCTAATTCTTCAGATATAGCTATTTTGGAAATTGTAAATAATGCATTATATAGCACGACCTGTTGAACAATATAACAGACTAACGGAAATTTTATGAAAATTTGTCCATTAGTTCTTGAGATATAGCTGTTGCGGAAATCGTGAAAAAGGCACTATAGCAGCTTCATATGTTGGGCTATATACAAAAAAAAAAAAAAAAAAAAAAAAAAACTAATCAGCTTCAGCTTATATCAAGATGTAACTGAATATAAACTTTTGTGAAATTTTCTGCATTAGTTCTTGAGATAAAGCGTCCACAAAATGTTTGTCACATACAGAGTAACATAGTAGCAGAATGACAGGCAGACTTTTGTAAAGGCGTTTTGGGGGATTCTCTGACCCCCAAAACGTCTAAATCCGTTGAAAACGGAATTCAAAATCCAATTCTTTATTCTTGTACAGATAGAAGAATGTTAAAATTTAGGAATGCGCAACAGGAAATTTGTTTTTTTTTATTATTATTATTAATATTATTCTTAAAAAAGACAACGTAGAGTTTTTTGCAGAAAGTTGATTTTTCATCAGGTAGCAAGCAAATAAACCTTGTATAAAATCAATATTGAACTATTATTTTATTTACATTAACTTTAACTTTTTATATATTTCAAATATTTAAAGGGATTGAGGATTTGCCAGAATAAAACCACCAATGACAATAAATATTTCTATACATCATTTCTATCATTTGCTATGCAAATACAGAATTTTTATAGTACCCGCATTTCATTAGAGGTATTTTTCAAAAAAGCCCCCTGCCCCCCCCCCCCCCCCCAATGCTTAAACAATATTTGTATTTCATCGAAGGTATTTCCGATTTTATTGTTTCAATGGTAGTCTCTAATACCATTAATATAAGAGCTACTGTTTTAATACTAGAAATAAAGGTTGCAAAAGAACTTATGCAAGAAATTAGAATTAAAAAGATATTATATTTATATTCGTCTATCGTATCTTCTTCCTTAAAACTTCTAATAGATAAAATTTGTTCTTAATATGCATAATAATTATTTTTTCTCAAAAGCTGTACAAATTATTGGGTATTGATATAAATAAACGTTATAATAAATATTATCACAATTAAAATAATATTTTTAATAAATTTCATAAATTAAGTAGTTAAAAATAAATAAAAATAAAGGCATAAAATAGGTCTATCACTCTGAAAACGGAAACATTTAATTAATAGTAATGTAAATGTAGTATATATACATAGATAAAAATTATAGACTAAAATCAAACATGTCTATGTTAAAAAATAAAATAACATTTACAATGAATGTACAAGAATGCATTATAATTCTCGTCAAATTATAACTTTCTTCTTGTACCAGTAATATTTACATAAAAGGCCGTAATTTAAAAATTACATTAAACAAAGGTTGATTATAATATTGCATAAGGGTTAATTCATAATATTATCGATATTCTAAATTTTTCCTGAACTACTATTGCTACTGATAATAATAATGGGAAATATAGCACTATTGTTATTTACTCAAATACTAAACTTTATTATAACGATGCATTCAAATTTATTCTTGATATGTTATTCTTATCATTATATTCACTAAGAACATGTAGTAATAAGAATTAGTCCAAGAGCCGACCGCACAAAACCCTAAGTCATCGAACACAAGAAAAAACCTTTATATTATGGTAGAGTAGTCATAGGGGAGTCTAATGATAGATGTCTACCGGAAGCAAAGTGGTGCATATGCCAAAAATGAATGTAGACTTAGCATTATGCTTTCCTGCACCAAGCTTTCCGTCTTTTCATACTATTGATTATACGGCAAACACAATGATAGACCTATGAGTGAATCACTAGTGGTAATAATTTGTGGCTTATGTACCACTTCCCTTCAGGCAGACAGAGTTGCCAGTAGGCTACTTTTTTAAAATTCAGATTTCTTGATTGGCACCACTTTTTTCAAACGTTAAAATTTCCTTCCTTTTCGCCTTAGTTAATATGTCATTGAATAAGGCTGATTTTACCATTTCAAAAAATTGGTGCCAACCTAGAATCTGAATTTTAAAAAAGTAGCCCATCTGGCAACACTGCAGGCAGACATGGACCATTAGATTCGGCTATGACTACTTTTACATAGTATAAATACTTTTTTCTTGTGCTCGATGATTTAGGTTTTTGTGCGGTCGGCTCTTCGACTAAATAAAATGTACGAAGAAAATTCTGATGGAAAAATAAAAAAGTTAATTTTACAAATTTAAGAAATAAAGAATGTTCTAACATAAAACACTAAGATTGTATAAATAATGTTACATTTATATTTTGCTGATTATACTTTCTATTCTTATAATTTCATATTGCTAAGTACATTTTTATTTTTTTTTATTTTCAGCGATCTTTGTGCATTTTTTGTATCACACTGTTATACGTATTGCATTTATCCATATCAACTGAACAATTAGATTATTCAACAGATATACCTCATATTCATTCAAATTCATCCGATGTTTGCAGACAAAAGCGCGAAGCAGATGATGAAGATGTAATCAATAGGTTTGAAATGGAAAGAGTGTCTCCTTTGTTTGAAATAGTTCGTCATTTACCCCCTTTTGAAGACAATTGGCTTTCCAGTCCTGTGACAATTCCAACATTTCCATCATTTCCTTCCATTAAATTGGAAAACGAGTCTTCCTCGTATGATGAATATAAAATAGAAGTAATAAAAGACGAGGAACATGTTATCGGTGAAAATGGAAAACAATTTAAAAAAAATTCAGCTCTGAATTGGTATTACAGTGCAGAATCTTTTTCCAGTGTAAATAATTTCACAAACCACAACAGAGAAGTTCTGAAATCTGAACAAAGTACTTTTACACCAACCGCGAAAACAGCGTCTACTGCGACCGAATCAGCCATTCCTAAATTTTCAATATTGCGAAAACAAGATGACGAACATGTTGTGCCAAGTTTAAAGGAAGGTAGAGGAGCTTTTCTTGATTTTAATCTCTTAGGATCTTCAACAACCCCGAAAGTTGATTCGACAACACCACCTAAAAATGAAGAAGCAAAACCAAATATTACAACGAGATATTTTCTGCTTCAATCCGGCAGAGTTGTTGCAATCAACGTTACTTCTGTTTCTTCAAATCTAAAGCCCACTTCTTCAATTTCCGGACAAGGAAATAAAAATCCTCTGCTACCGACATTTTATTTCGGAAGCAGAATTCGAAATAAAAATTCCACTAAGGAATACAATAATACAAGTAATCAAAATCCAGCTACAATGACAACGACAAAACCTGTAGGACAAAACCCCACAACACGAAATAATCATAATACCCACCCCGTAATATTTTTCGTGAATAATAATCAATTAAAAGAAAATACTTCCGCTACTGGAAATCCCCAAATTCTTAAAGAAACTGTAAGTAGTCAATTGCCTGATAGGAAGTCGACAAAATTGGTTAGTATTAGCCCGAGTATAGAGTATTTCAGACCTCAAAAAAAGTCATTTACTCCGACTGTAGATTCTTTTACAATCACACCACATGTGGAATATTCAAAATTGAAACAAATTTCTGTTACAGACAAAGTTCAACATTTGAAACAACTTCCTGTAACCTCAAAATCACAACACTTGACAGATATTTTATCAACTAAATTCGCTCCCCAATTTACAAGAGAAAATACTACACTAGATCCAGCTCAAAAATGGTGGAGCGAGATGAAAGCTGCTAAAAAAGAAAGACTCTCTCTGTTTGGCACAACAGTAAAGCCAAAAACTACCACAAAAGCGCCAAAAAATGTAGTTAAAATATTGACCGACAACTTGGAGAAAACAGTAACTGATCCTTTCTATTCCAAATCCTTTGATTCGATGAAAACGTCTTCAAAAGAAGTAACATCATCGACAATTGAACTGACAGCTAATGCAAGAAGTGCAAAATTGAGAATGATAGAAGGGCAAGCAGTACATTTTCCAACCACACCTGCTTCTGAAAAACTAATGAGAGTGCCTAATCCATTAAATACTCAAAAGTGGTCAACATTTTCACCATCTGAAGACATCATTCAAAATACAGGTATGTTTTACTTCTTTCTCTTTTTTTCAATAAGTCATTAATATGAGCATTTTTTTCTATCAGTGGACATATGTACAAATACTTACTTATGCCAAAGAGAAAAGCATACTTAAAATACAGTTGGTTCGTTTTCGACTAAGTTTTTTGTAGATATAAAACTTAAATTAGAGAAAAAAATTAATTTGATAAATTACTAAAAATGAACAAAAATATTTATATTAAAGCAAAATTCTCTCTTTTATAAGAAAATAAGACTTTTTACCTTGTATATAGTAATAGTTTCAATTGCACAAATAATTACTAATATTTTACAATAATAAATCTTGAGTTACAATAATAAAAGTAAGTGTGTGTCTTTTTTAATAAAATTTATATTTCAATATGCCACTCAGACTTTGTTGATATGCTAGTGCTATAACAGATGTAAATATTCCAAGGGGTGAAAAAAGTCCGGGCCAGGATTCGAACCAGGGATGTATTGGCTGAAGCCGCCAATGCTCTTCCAACTGAGCCATCCCGGACGAATTCTGGAGGACTTTTTCACCCAAATGACCTGAACGATCACAGAATCAGGTCTGATACTATGGATCAGATCAACAGAATAAATATATAAGGCCAATATTTGGAACTGCAGAAAATCGCAGCATACGAAAGAGCTTTGGCGGCTTCAACCAATACATCCCTGGTACGAATCCTGGCCCGGACTTTTTTCACCAATTGGAATATTTACATCTGTTATAATTAATTTATCGATTTGATTAATCGTGTTTAAAATTTAATCTATTATATGCCAGTGCTAGTACCAAATTTATTTTTAGAAACAAGCTATCTTTCTTTTTGTTTTATTGCAGTATTTCCCAGGCTATTTGAAAAAGATTTGGAAATCGAACAAATATGGATTTTAACACATTTTAGGGATATAATTTTAATTTCCATTAAATAAATTCTGTTAATTTTTTTCCCGGTTTCCTACGTGTATGGTTCTGTTTTCAGAATATAATTTGTGTACCGCTCACCCGCAAGAAAAGTGACACATCTCGTCAAAAGTAAATTCCACAGGAGAGGCAAAATAAAATTTGGATGATTTTGCTGTACTTCGAAATTCTAGCACTTAGCTCTTCATGCATGAGTAAAAAAAGTGCATAAACCCTTAAGAATGAAGACATATGATGTGGTTTGGAGGATTGGATAAACTTAACTCCCCGCACAATTCTCTCCTCTTCTGTGGTCACGCATAAATAGCGTACACTGTAAAAAAAAATTCAAGAGGTTACTAAAAATTTTTTAGTAAATTTGTATTCCACAGAATTTTTTAGTAACCATTACAAACTTTTTTTTTTTTTTTTTTTGCAAGTGAAACAAACATTTCTTTTGTAAACTGAACAAAAGAATTTTTTGTATAACTAACTTAAAACTTTTTTGTATGAGCCACCAAGCAAATTTTAGTAATAGCTCCAAAATTATTTTTAGTAACCATTACGTGTGCTCGAAGGGCAGGAGCTTCCTTCGAGCTGCATCCAGTGGGTAAAAAGACAGACTTCTGAAACGGAAGATTTTCGGCAAAGCCGCAATAGATGACAGCACCAAACATTGCTACTTGCTTTATTTCGACATGCTTCTAAAGGGGAGGGAATGTTCAGAGATCATTACCCATGGTAACTGCTACGGCAGGGTTTTCATAATCCCTTCATTTAACAAGTACTTACATTGCATAGATTCGGTGCAAATTTGGTGGCGGCTAGCATCGAACCCAGGTACTTTCAGCCAGGAGTTCGGTGCTATGACCACTAGGCTATCACGGCCACACAAAGTGAGTTTTAGTAATAGCTATTAAAAATGTAAAACTATTAACTCTATTCGTTACTAGCTTTTTTCTAGTAATTCTTACAGATACCTTGTAACCGAGTAAGATTACAAAAAATTTTTTAGTAAGTACAAGGATCACTAAAATTTTTTTAGTAGATCGACCCTTTTTTTTACAGTGTAATAAAGTTATTTCTAGTATAACTACACTTATGAAACTTTTTTGTGTGGCAAAACATATCTATGACAGACCTATTAGTGGAATAACCACAAAATGAATTTTTGCGAGATGTGTTATTTTTCTTGCTGGTGCATATGAAAAATTTTATATGAGAAGATATGGTCAGAAAAAAGTATCTTGCATTGAATTTAATTTAAAAATATCTATTAGAAAACAGATGTTTTTTTTTTCAAATTTTCGAATTTATGGTATATATTTGGTATATAATACCATATATATAAGGGTATCTTATATCTCACTTAGCTTAAATATGAATAACTATTGAAAGGTGAAACAGAATATAATGCATATATTTAATTAGATTAAAGTCATTCAGAAGTTACATTTAATCATAAAACATTACTTTTGTAAGTAATGTAAAAATAATTCTTATATAAACCAAAAATATATAATATTGAATATAATTGTAATAATCAGTTTCTTATTTAGAATATACAGTGAAACCTCCAAATAAGGGACACTCCGAATAAGGGACACCTCTATTTAAGGGACAAAAGTTGCGGTCCCATAGATGTCCCTTATTTGGAGGTTTCACTGTATTACTTAGGCATTTTGTTTTATTAAAGTAAATCAATTAAAATTTTTAACAATGAATTTATAATGTATACGTCTACTACTTATCAATATTTCGTAAAACTGACAATCGCAACTGAATTTGTGCAATGATTTTTGGAATTCAAATTATGTTTCTTAGTATATTTTATGATTTCGACAGAAAAAGCCTTTGGACCTTGCTTTTCCAAATCCTTATTTATTAGTTATATGCACTATATGATTGGTCGATCAATGTTTTTTTTCTATCGATTAGAAATCGAAATTTCATAGCAATTTTTAGTGTATATTTTCGCAATGGTTAATCAAAGATAGTTGTTTTTAATTTTTATTTAGACTACGTAAAAAAAGATTAAAAAATTTACACATTAGGAGATATTTAGAAAGTACTTATCTTAAATAGTCTCTGAATCAAACTTTATTATTCATATTTTTATTTTATAAACAATTACGAAGAATTGGATTATTTTAGAATATATCGAAAAAAGTGATGGAATGAGAGGCTAAAGATAGATAATGCTACACTCCAATGTTTAATGTTCCAAATGTATTTTTCTAATACAGTGAAACTTCCAAATAAGGGACACTCCGAATAAGGGACACCTCTATTTAAGGGACAAAAGTTGCGGTCCCATAGATATCCCTTATTTGGAGGTTTCACTGTGTAAGAAACTCCGAATAAGGGACAAAAGGTGCGGTCCCTTAGGTGTCCCTTATTCGGAGGTTTCACTGTATTTCTTTTTATCTGGTTACTGGTTTTCATTTCTCACTCGCGAAATCGCTAATGTTGGTCAAAAGCATGCAAGAACCCTGCATACAATGCTTTATAGCTAACTTTTCAGGCGTTAGAAAATTTCAAAATAATCTAAATATAGTGTTGACTTTAAAAAAAATAAAACATTCATCTCTTCTGTTTCAAACGAAGGGTCGAAACAGATAGAATCTTTTGTTGTCTACAACCCTTGGCAAAAAGTTTCCGATCATTACATCAAGACTACCATCTTTTGTAAGAAAAGATTTTTTATTCTCACAGTATAAAAATGAAACGACTATTAGCGATAATACATTTGTGTTACATATAATGGACAACAATATGCAATAAAGAAAAATCACCATTCATCAATTTATAAACAGAAAAATTGTGATTGAAATTTAGGCACCAAAGAAAAAATTATCCGATCATGCTTTGATTTGGAAAAAAATAACCGATCACTGTAATTATGAATTTCGTAAATCCACCTTTATTTCGGATGACAGTCGAAATTGTTAGTGGACTGGACTCATTAAGATTTTTACACTCATTTGGAGCAACTTCACCCCAGGATTCCCTTGTAGCTTTACGTAAGTTCTATGGCATTTGTAATTCATCGAAAATCGATTTTTCTTTTTAATATATTTCACATATTTTCGATGGGATTAAGATCCGGACTATTGGGCGGTCACGTCATGGTTTGAAATGGTATATTATCTACATTTTGTAGAAATTTCTTCATTGATTTGGTGCGTTGGGGAGCTAATCGTCATCTTGAAATAAGAAGTCATTTTGTTTTCCGAACTATTGATCGATGCTGGGAATAAAAAAATCCACTAAAATGTCAATGTATACTTCCAAGCATACTGTACGTAACACAATACACAACTTGCCGACGCCTTGTGATGCAATACAACTCCAAACTGCAAATGCAGGTGAAAATGTAGTCTTCGTATTGATACACTTATCATTGAACTTTTCACCAACTCTCCTCCAAACAAATGTTCCACAGTCATCACTTTTACCGATAGATATGCGAAATTCATTGCTAAAAATAACTTTATTTCATGTATCAAATGGCTAGTGCACATGTTTTTTATACCATTGCAGGCGCTATTTTCTATTTTTCTTTATCATGTAAGATTTTGTTTTAATTTTACAAGATTTAAATCTTGCTACATTTAGATGATTACGTACTGCGGTCACATGCCTTTACGTTATACTTAGACCATTCGGAATCAAGTTGTTTTGAGGTTGCTCGCCGCTTTCTTTTCGATATTTTCACAAGTTTTCTTTTTCTTCTTAGGTATTGACGTTCGTGGTCGTCCACTTCGAGGTAAATTTTCCACGCTATTAGTCAACTGATATTTTTTCCAAATATCGCATACTGTACTTTGAGCACAATTTCATAAATCAGCCACTTTCCATTGTGAATTTACTTCTTCTAATAATTAAATCATGCGGATTTTTAAATCGCGAGACAGGTTTATCACGCGAGTCATTTTCAAGCACTTCAGAGATGCTTTTTGGTCTCGCAACTGGAAGATTTTTTCTTTTAAATAGGATTCATGTATCATACGCATGCGTAGGCACTCTAATCTATCTTCAATATGCAAATTTCAAACTTTTTTCCTCGGTGATCGATTACTATTTTCCAACTTCGATCTTGATCGGATATTTTTTTCTCACGAGGAAACATTTTTGCCTGCATTATAACTATAAATTATATGATTGCAATATTGAATTCACTTTTTATTTATATTTTAACATTCTTTCTTTTATTCGGCATATTGCAAAACGTTCCTATGCTCTTGAATCGCGAAGTATACGCTTCGAAATACAAAACTCATAAACTTGATAACAGTGATCAGAAACTTTTTGCCAAGGATTATATAACCTATAGTTGATCTCCAGAATAGATTGTATATCCAATGTAATAATGTGCAACAGTAGTTTCTAACCTCTACGTCTCGAAAATTTTGGAAACTTCAAAACATACACATAGGAGTTGATATATTGAGTTCAATTCCTCACATTTTACATAGAATATTACTTTTTAAAATTTTTTTTTTTCATCTTTTTTTTTAATCCGGCTTTCTAATTTTGGTTAAATAGTGAGATGGATTTGAAACAATTGAACCTGTCCTTTACTTATACATTTGAGTTAGCGCTACATGAAAATAATATTAATAAAGCATATAATGAAATAAATAAAAGGTTAAAGTAAAATCATAAAAAGGAATGGAAGGAAGATTAGGAATGGAAGATTAAAATCTAAATTAGTTTTTACTAAATTTTCGGTTGTTGCTGATATGCGTACTGATGAGGCTGTGCATTGCACAGCGAAATGTCTAATTTTTGTATATATTTTTGTCTTTAATTAAATTATATATATATATATAACATGTAGTCAAATCTATCTTGTGTGTGAAATTTAGTTTAAAGATTTTAATTCAGATGTTAAAATGTATGTGTATCTTATCAAGGTTACGTAATAAAAATTCTCATGTGAATACTTTTAATCGCTACTATTTTATAAAACGTTAAACATAAATGAAAAAAAAAATGCAGGACGCTGAAAGCGTTCAAAACAACTTTCAGTGCACCGTAAAACATTTGTGTAACGTTACTCCATAAAACTGGTGGCAGCCTTGTTGCCTCCAATTTGGTGGAGTATTTTAACCGATATAATCAGTGTAACATTGCAATGTTACACCAGTAATGCATGTTTTTATTACACCATTATGTAAGTGAAAAATTAGTCAATGAAGTGTAAATCGTAGCTGCCACCAATTTTATGGAGTAACGTTACCACAAATGTTTTACAGTGTGTTTGAATTCGAACTATTATTGCTTATGCTTGTCTGATCTCGGTATTTTGTATTAATACTAATTTCGAGTATGTTTATAGATCGCATGATAACCATTTACAGATTATTAAAATTCGTGACCTTTTTTTTTAAATTTACTATTTATCGATATTTTTTACTACTTTTCCAAAAAGAGAATTAATCAAATTACTGAATTTTTTTCACAAACTTTTATAAAAATTTTAAAGAGGCTTCCAGAATACGAGGCCTCTGACTCCATCATAAACAACCAGTGGTGTAGTCCTAAAAACAAACAGAGAGTGAACTACAAACAGAGAGTATAAGCTCGAGGCAGAGACTATACCTTTGAATGTATACACTGTAGCTTTCAGGTGAGACAGGGGGTATACGGCGCGGCGTTGCTTAACAAAATTCAGAATGTATACAGCGTATACCTCCGTATACCCTCCACTACAGCGCTGTAAATGACCTTGATATCGTCTGACTATTGATGAAAGAAACCTGAGTTGTTTCTCTCTTTTAAGTCTAATCTTTATTTTTCTTATTTCTTTATTTTTTAAATTGAAAAATATAAAGCAATAAAGGTCTATTTATATATATAGTAGGCAACTTTGGTAATATAAAAAAGTTAAAGCAATGAAACTTTTGCGATAGATAAAGTAATGAAAGCACTTCTGAAAAATGCTTTTTTTATAGGTAGGGCAAATTTAATTTTGTCTTACCCCCCCAACCTCTTTACTTTCCATCATAGAAACTCATGGTTTTTTTTTTTTTTTTTTTTTACTTTTTCATCTATTTTTGTATTTTAGTGTCGACCTTTTATTTGTTTATTCTGTTAAATTGTTTTGCATCAATTTTACACTTTAAATATTTTCAATTTCAAATTGAGTTACTTTTTATTTAATTTTCTACTTAAACGTCATTTCTCACTGGCTCTTTAATGTCTTGACAAGTCGCGTGCATATTTCCCGGCTGCAAAGTTGCGCCGCAACTAGAAATTCCACACAAGTAAAACATTTTTGTGACTTTAATCAATAAAATTGGTGTTAGCATTGCTGCCTCTAGTTTTATAGAGTAGAGGGAAACCGGGGCTAGTAGTGACATTTTCGACATTTTTTATATTACCCGTAAAATTTGAAATAAAGCGAAGGATTTAGTGTAACATATCATTAGTGTAAGTCTTGCGTAACATATTTATGAAACTGCTATTAACATTATTAATGTTTTTCATAACAGAAAATGAATTTTGAGTAACCTCGAAATTTGTCACTACTAACCCCTGGTACAGGGCAAGTCGTGACATGCTTGGGGCATATTGTGACACATAAATGACGCATACTAGTACATTGTAATATACACAAATTATGTAAGAAAGGCGATTAAATGGGATATGTTAAATCAAGAATGAGAAATTTATTGATTTATAACGTTCTTAACACAATAAAACACTTTCATGTTTTAATAATATTGTAAATCAAATGAAAATAAAATAGTTAAATTGTTAACATTTGTAAACTCTTAATCTTTTATAAAAATACTTTTAGAAACACTTAACAAAAAAAAAAGATGTCTTAATCAGCAAAGAAATAAAAAGTAAGCCAACACTAATCTCATTGATCTTTGATTCGGAAGCCTACTACAACTTGTAGGTCTATATCCTATATTGTCATCGCTTGTTTCAGTGTTTCGAGGTCCTGCTTTAGGAGGTAGTCTTATTTCTGTAAGACTTACTACTGACACATGGTTATTATTAGTTGTCACAGAAACATTTAATTCAAAGAGATTCCTTTCTTCTGAAGACGGTCCTGCAGTCTCACCATCATTGATTAAAGTTATTGCTGAAGTACTTGGTTTATTATCAGTTACCTATTTATTAATTTTTTTTTTCATTGTCGTTCTGGTCTTTAACGCTGTCATCTCCGATAGGTAACGGTGGATCAGTTACTGAGGAACATAGGAAGTCTTCATCTGAAAAAATATTCCTATTAAATTCCCAAATTCCACTACAACGAAATCCTGCATGAATGTATTTTGGAGAGGCAGCACTAGAAAGGGCTATTTTGACAATACCTGGTATGTCGTAGATCGACACGTTGCTTCCAGAATGAAATTTCAACCATCCACATACAGCTTGATTGTAGAATTTTTTGAACGGCCCGTGTACTGACACATCAAGGGGCTGTAATCTGTGACACGTGCAAGGTGGAAATGTCACAACTTGCCCTTTAGACTTCGTCACAACTAGCCCCGCGTTACGCCATTTTGAATTTTATTCATTAACTTCCGAAATATTTGCATGATTATCAAATGAAATACATAGAATAACAGCTCAAAATATAAGCATTTAAAAAATGTTAAGGAATTTGACATACCTTAGTATCGCTAGTGGCAATGACGATTCAAATGAAGGTCGCAAAATTTACTTTTACGATAGAAAACAAGAAAAATATTTTTATCTCGAAAACAACGCGACGCTATACTTCAAAAAATATGCAGCACATTGAGACAATCAACCTCTTCACTCACATGACACGACAGGTGCTGCAACCTATTGGGTCAGTCAGGAAGCTCGATGGCACAACTTGCCAATGGCACAACTAACCCCGGTCTCCCCTACATTAACCGATATAACCTGTGTAACATTGTTTTGTTACACCAGTAATATGTGTTTAAATTACACCGTTATATAAGTGAAAAACATTACTCTATAAAATTGGAGGAAGCATCTGCCACGTGGAGTAAAGTTACATGCATGTTTTACAGAGCATTAAACAGGCAGTTTACTTCAAAATTGGCCAAAATGTCCATGTGTCCGTGTAATTCTGAATATTTTGACACTTCGTTTTCATCCATCCAGTATTTACATCGCAAGATATTATAAATTTCTTTTATACAACAGCGCAGTTACCAATACAAATGAAAATTTTAAATGAAATTTTCATTCCTTGTCCATATTTTCTTCACTTTCATGTTTTCAAAATGATAAGGCTTCTTTTATATTTGACATAGAGATTTAAAATTGTTTATACTTGGTTTTTATTATGTATGCAATAATGTTTTGTATAGATTTATTAGGATCTTAAGGTTTTTTGCTATTTTTCTAAATTTCAATATATAAAAATATGTCAGATTTGATCGTTTTACATTATATGTACCTTTAAAACAATTATATTAAATGTAATATTAGATGTATCTAAAAATCCATGCTCAGTCTTGTGTAATATACATTTGAAAAACTTAAAAAAATTGAGCAAAATAATAATATTTAAAAAGGGTAGTAAAAATTTAAAAAAAAAAAATCCCATTTTATTAAACTTAAATATTTTTTTAATACAGTTATTTTTCTTTCGAAATGTACTATTTTTTTAATACCGAAATGCAACAAGTTCATCATTCAAACCATATTTTTAAAACTAAACAAAATTGTTGAAAAAATAAGTCCCTTTAAGTAGCTCAATTTGCCCCATAGTTCCAGGTTTCTTCTTCTAGAGATGCCATATATCTGTCTCTCTCTATATTTATAAGAAAAATCTTTAAAACTTTTGAATTTATGTATAGTAAATGTCTTGACTTTTAATAATTTCGAAGAAATTTATAAAATTAACGAATTCCAATACTGATCTTTAATTATTGAAAACTTTAAGGTGAGAAGACAAATTAAGCAATGCTGTCAAAACGACATAGTATGTCGTTGCCAAGGATCTGGTGAAGCATCTGAAATTTCTAAATTTATCCCAAGAATACGTTTATATCACAGCTCAGTAAATATTGCTGGGAAAAGTCAAAATTACATTTAATTCTTAAAATATGCATATTCTAAGAATTCTTATTAATAACGAGAAATTGAACTTATATTTATATTTTGCAAGACTCTCTAGGGGCTTATAAAACGGAATTTTCAAGAGATTTTATAGAATAAAGAGTGTTTATGAAAATATCTTGAATATTACGGCAATCCACCAGTATTTAAATGAAAATGTTGGACATTTTGTCAGCATCCAATCTCTTTTTTGTCTAGGATCCAAATACCGTCCAAAGTAAACACGTAATAGGAAAGTGTTTTCTGGTAAATTTTTATATTAATAAAAACCTTTTTATTTGTTTTGTATCTACACACATTGTAAATATTCTCCAAATCAGGTTCCTTAAAAGTGAAAAATAGAATAGTTTTTGACTCTCCAGTTTAGCAACAATCATTGTTTATATTATAAAGGCTACAAAAACTACTTGCAATCATATGAATTTTACTATCTTCTGGTTCTTTTCACTACAGTAAAAAGAAAGATGCAAGAGTTTGAAAAATTTGATTACGAATTTCAAAGAGATGATTAATGCTAGATATCGACCAGAAATTCAGTTTCGTTTTCATTTTCGGCCCAAAATTTGAATTTCGCTGAAAATTCATTTTCGGAGAAAATGCGGTTGAATAATTGGCTGGAGAAAAACGGGTCCGAAACTACCAGTATTCTAAAATCTCGTTGCATCTTTCGAAAATTTTCACCATTTATTATCGATTTGAACCGTATCTGCTCAAATCAGACTATTTATTTTTACGACTTTCCTTGTTTACAATTATCAGTCATGACTGACTCAAAACGTGAATGCAAATTACAAAGCTAAACTTTTTCACGTGCTCATTAAAAGCTTCACACTGAACAATAATAGAAAATTTTCAGTTTGAAGCCGCAAAAATATTTCGAATACTCGTTGAGAAAGTTCTAGGATAGCAGATGATTTTTTACAAAAATCACTATAAAAAATAAATCGACGTATGCAAACAAAAAACTAATATATTTTTTAATTCGTTTAATTAGAAATTTTTACTGTATCATTGAAGAAACAATTACGCTTTATTTTATATAAAAATAAAAAATTTAGATCTAAGGCACAGAGAGACAACTTGGGTCACACGAATAATTACTTTATGAATATGCATAATAAATAAATAATTATGTATAGTTATTTAATATAGTAAATTAATACGTATAACTATAACCATTAATACGTATAACCATTATGTATATTTATGTATATATTAATTACTTTAATACATATAATTTTATTACTTAAAGAATTTTTTTTGAACATTTTCGTTTTTGCTTTTGTTTTCTGCCGAAAATAGGAAGATCACCAAAATTCTGTTTTGACATTAAAAACCTGTTTCCATCGATCCTTAATTGAAACTTCCGAACATAATGGCTTTACATAATACGTAATATCTTAGTAATACCTAATAGTCCATTAATTTAAAAGTCTGGACAATTTTCATAAACAATGTGTAAGAAAGAAGTTTTTTCGAATGGATGATTCCTTTACAATGTAAAATTTCTAATGTTTCCGATTTTTTAAAAAATATATATTTTTTTGAAAAACTCAAAATAAAATTATTTGATAATTTAGGTGAATCATCTACAAAGAAAACTGATGAAGACTTGCTACAGCCTTCTGTTCTATTGTCAGACGTGAGGCACGATTTTGTACGGGTAGTCACTTTACCACCACCAATTACCTCTATACCCACCTTTAAGCCTGCAGCACCAACTGTTAAGCCAGGAAAAGAAAATTCAGGGTCTTCTCGGCGACCTAGATATAGAGGTTAGTTCATATGTAAGAATTTATGCTAAATTGTAATTTTATTTCGCTGATTTCCTATATTTAAAACTAATTATTAACCCAAAATTATCAAATAATTTATTTGAATTTGCATTTCAGTACATTAGGCTAAGTCAAAATTAGTTTTTCCTAATATAGTAAAGTATGTGTTTCGTGTTTCAATAGATGGGAAAAAACAAGCCATTGGGGTCCACCGTAATACTTATTACCCATAATGGATATGCATACTACAAAATATGAAAGCAAAACGCATATAAAAATTGCAATTCTAAAATAAAATTTAAACGCATATTTAAATATTTTTAATACATATGGAAATTCTCTATTACGGAATTGCGGATACTATACTTGATTATCCCTTCGACCCATTTTGATAAATTACATAAATCACCAAACTATTCGTAAATTATACAAATTGGTATAATTTTTATTTTAAATTACGGAAGAACAAATTAATTAGTAAAAAAATAATAATAATACAAATTAAACGACAAATTAAAAATCAGTTATGTTATGTAACGTATTTAATGTCAAGTGCAAGTGACAATTACGATAAGTCTTTATTGGCATTTATTCTAATAGTTTGGTGATAATGCTTTTGGTCGACGCGTTAATTAAGTAGTAAAAGAAACATCCGTGTAACTCCAAAACTTATAAACCTATAAACTAACAGTTTATTGACTAGGATGTAGTATCTCATTTCCAATTAAATCTATATTTGAATTGAAATTTTAATGAAATACAGGGTCATAAAAAATAGGAAAGTGTGGAAAATAACATTACAAACATATCTCGGCAACTATTTAACCGATCGACTTCCTTCTTTATGCAAAATTTATGTCTTTTATTGTCTTTTACATTCACACCTTAAAATAAAAAAATTCAAAATTTTTCTATGTCTTTGATCACAGCGAATATTTCGAGAGTACCAAAATAATAGTTCCGGATAATCGAGGTTACTGGTATTCAACAGGCTTCTTTCTATTATTACATTCTAAGTACGCACAAATTTTAAATCTCTATCTTAATTTGTTTGGCAGATAGAGGGTTTTACAGGCACATAGACAGACGGACGGACGGCAATTTTATTTTTCAAAAAAATTTCTTTTCGGAATCTCCAGTGACTGAAACGTGTAAATCCGTCATTTATTTTATTTATTTTATTTATTTACTTTTTTTTTTTTTTTTTTGATTTTCAAAACTATTGCAAGATTTACCCTATACTATGAATGATGGGCAAATAAAAGGAAAACTGAGAAAGATATTTTTCAACTAGTGCAGGGATTCACCCTAAAGAAAAAAAGAAAGAAAAAACCCCCCTGTAAAATGGGATCTCCCATCTGTCATTTGACCAAAACTTTAAGGAGGAACAAAAAAATTTAAATACGAACTAGAATAATTTCACTATAGAAATAAAAACGCTTTTCCCTAAAAATTTTAAAATTATGCTAATTTGTTAGCAATGAAAGACTCAATGAAAGAAAAGTTTAACATCTACTATACATTAATTATCCCAACAATTACATCTCAATCTTTTTAAAGCATCTATCAGTTATCTTCTCTTACCTATCTCACCTCAAATGTTTTCACTTTCAAAATCGGCTCCTATCGGTTCTAAAAGTGAAATTGTCCGCACATAAAAAAACTAACTAGAACAAATAAAGTACAAACACGGAACAATATATATCGACCTCAGGTTTCCTATAAAAATAACTAAATAAATAAATAAAAGAAATAAATATATAAGATAAATAAATTAATAAAATTAATAAAATAAATAAAATAATGTAGAATAAATGTAAAACATGATTACAAGAGCTAGAAATCTGTAACTGTTTCTTCTATGGCTTTAACATCAACACTCGAGTTTCTTCGTGTACTAATTAGCGTAGGCTCTAAATGTTCCGAGGTCATGGCAATAGAAATGAATATTGCCCATATCATTGAAATTAAACTTCTTTTTATCAATAAAAATAATTTTCAAACAATTCATTTGTCGCTTCAAATGTTTTTCACTAAAAACTTATTGCGATTTCCTTTTTATGGGGAGATACGCGGACTTAGATACTATTTTACAAATTTAAGAATTACTAACCTTTTTTGCGGTCTCTGCTCATGAGGGCGGCTGAATTCCAATTTCCTTTACTGTTATTCTTTTATTTTCGTTTGTGCGAATCAGTTAGCAGTTTCAGTTATTATAATACTTTAAATTAGAAAATAATTTAAAAAACGAATAGATAATCAATATTTTTACAAAATTATGTAACACTATGCTTTTGAAAACTTCTGTTTCATATGCTGATTTTATTTTAACATTTGTTTCTATAACAATTGGATGTAAAACATTTTTGTATTTTATCTTTAGTGGAAATATGTTTTTTTATTATGAAATACTTATACGTTACATTTCTAAATTCAGATATTTGGAAGCGTATAAAATTTATCATATATTATTATTATACAAATTTATTATATTTTATATGCAAAACATAAAAGTCAAATTAAATATTTTTGGGTTTTACTAAAAATGTTTAGAGTGATAAAAAAAAGTTCAGTTTATTGAAATTAAAAAGTTTATTTAAAAAGTTTATTTTCTTAAACTCTTTGTACTCTGACGGTACTTTTAAGTGCCATTAAAGAAAATTCACTGAATTTTTTTTTTAACTCTTTGCACTAGAGAGTTGACTGTCATCCACCACTCGAGTTGTCAGGTGTCCCTCGTAAATCGGGTTCACCAAATGCTTTGAATACCATTAATATATCTTTCAGTAAAAGATCTGTACATTTACACTTTTAAATGTTACAATAAACTTAAAAATAAAAATAAAAAATTTACTAAATGGTGTACAAATTGTTGCAAAGCTTAAAAACTATACAAACATTAAAGTAAAGGCAATCCGAGTTTCGATCTTTATCTGAGATCTTAATAAAGAAAACGCTGATCTACTGATTCCAAACAGGGTAAAACCGTCTTTAAGATTGAAAGATCATTCTATCACAATATAATGATATTATAACATAGTATAACAGATTTTTATTTCCTATTTTTTCTCCATTGTAACCAATGGTGTAGTCGTAAAAAAATCAGAGGGTATACGATCAAAGTAGAGAGTACACGCTCAAAACAGAGAATATGCTCAAGAGTGTATGTATTATTGCTTTTTTGAGAAACAGAAGGTATACCGTGTTCTTTAAAAAAATTCCAGAGGGTATACGGGGTATATCGCCGTACACCCTTCACTACATCCCTGATTGTAACGAATATAATTTCTCTTTTCATTTAGGGCTCTCTCATGTGAACCTGCAAGCTCCAAAGCAACAACGAATCGAAACTTCAAGTCTACCACCGAAGGAAGGAACCAACACTTTTCCTTCTAACTATCAATTAACAACTAGTTCTTACAGAAGACCCGTAAATTATCAATGGTGGAATACAGAATCTACAACAGTGACCATTCCTCCAACAGTTCAGTCAGCAACTACACCTCCAGCAAGAAAGTCCAGGCCTGCATTTTATTTGCGAAACTCCGTGAGCTTTCAGACTTCACCTCCAGGCTCGTTCACTGACAGAAGAACTCTCACAAGTGAGCCTCCAAATTACGATGTGACACAAATTGAAAGTCTGCAACCGCCTATAGAGGACCTGCTGATCATTAGCTTTGAGCCTACAAGAAAAAGCATGGGATCAAAAGACGCAAAAAAGACAGGTATTCCTTTCATTACAAGCTATTATTTAACCCTTTACAGGGCCTGATTAAGCTTTGAAGCTATGTGAAACACAATACCATTTCGGGGCCCCCTTTCTATAGAAAAGAGTTTTCTAAATTAGACATACCTGGAAACTCACTTGTGCTATTACTATACATATAGATATATATAAAACAGTGGCTCAATTGAGTTCACACTGTGATGGAAGAAAAATATGCAAAAAGTATTAGTATATGAATATAAGTTGGATAAAAAGTTTGAATTCAGCATGTAAACACCAACACAAAATATCAATGTTTTGAAATATCTCTTTCAACTCTGGAAATTATTTAAACTATTAATAATGTATGTTATGCATACGAGCCAAATTCAATAATATTCAAATTCAGTATGTAAAATAAACATGTATCTAAAATAACGGTTAAAGTGAAGGAATGGGATCACGTGTTTGAAGTTGAAAATGTAAGATTAATTTCTTATGGAAGGTATTTTTATGAAACACTTTAATATATATATTCATGTATAAGTTACTTTGAAAAGGAATTGGAATGGAATTAATTGAATATAAAAATTGAGTGCCTTTATACTTTCAATTTTGGGCCCCTTATTTTCTAAGAGAAGCACGTGCTTCTCCTGCCTATTCGGTAATCAGGGCGTGACCCTTAACCCTTTCCGGTGCAGTGTTACCACTCCGGCAACACCTAATTTTAATTCCAAACTTACAAACGGCACCAATAATATTTTAGTAAAATTTTACTTTTACAATGACAGCTTAAATCAGGGAATTCTTAATTTCTAAAAAAGTCTTTTGTAAATTCCGGTGTCAGTCAAAAATTTCTTATTTTACGAACAGAATTTGTCTGCGCCGGAAAGGGTTAATCTACCGAATTATGAATTCATGAAAATTTTACATTCTAAAGCCTTTTACGTAAATTGTTTAAACTACATTAAAAGATTTACATATTCATTTAATAAGTTTTTGAAGGATTTTAAAAGGATTAAAGGAATTAGAAGGATTTATTAAATTTGAATTTACAGGATTTACAGGGATTTTGTGCTATATTTATAACCCCACTCAAATCTTTTATTTTTAATTATTTTCTTAGTATTTTGTAGATTAGAAAATGTAGAAATATAATGCTCTTTCAATATAAATATAGAAATGTTTCGGAATTGAAAATTCCCCATTCCCCTCCCTCAGCGCCAAGAAAGCTGAAAAGATACAAAGGCAAAAGAAATCATCCTTTAAAAAATATTTTTGTTTTCTGTAACCAATAATGCTCTTGGAACAAGATAAAGTAATGTATCTGTAACTCATTCTAAACAGTATTACCACTAATTGACGTTTTAAAAGAATTTTATAATAAGTAATTTTAATGGTACTTATAATTATAAGTACCATCGGTAGATAAAGGGTTAACTTCCTTAACTGTCCATTCGTCTCAAACTTTGCAATCCAATTGTTAAACATTTAGTGTGTTACAATTGATTGATTTTAGGGAGTATGATATTTCCGATGACAGCATAATATGCGGTAAAAAAAATATTTGTAAATTGTCTCCACAACTGTTTAGATGAAAAAAAATGTTTGTCAAATAAGAAAATTTAAATGTCGTTACGTATGTATCAATGATGGCCAAGAAATTAGCTTATGTTTATTAATTGAACCGTGGCATGTTTGATAAATGCGATATCTTTCAAATTTGCGAAAGATATGATTGTGGGTTCAACTTTGATCAATACGTTTGTAATTGTTTTCTTTTCAGAAAGCTATATTTAAAATTGTACATTCATATTAAATTTTGGAAAAGTAACAGCTGTTAAGAAAATATTCGAAATTTAATATATTTATTTTAAAAAAAATTATGTTTCCTTCAACCAATTGTCCTCAATATTTTCTTCTTTATATATTGTTATAAAAGCTTGAAATTAAGACAATTTTTATACTTATAATTTGTTGTAGTACATATTTGCTTTATCAATTATTTCGAGAAAAAAAACAAGAACTATTAAAACGTTAACTTAAGTGCCTGAGACTTTCGTCAAGTACTGTTTCAGAATAGAATTCTTTGCCTTATTTACTTGCAGAAAACTGTTTAAAATTCCGTGATTAATAAGACGAAGAGTTCTAATAAGGAAGAACGATTGTCTTTATAAATTCTACTGCACTCTGATTAATAAAATATATTAAAATTACACAAAAAAGTTCTTGGGCGTTATTAAGTTTTCACGTGCTGGACACCGAACTATTCAGAAGTTAATCTGTATCGATTTAAATTTAGTGAAAAAAAAGAGAATATTCTTAACTCTAAAATAAACTATAAAGTTTAATTCTTCATTTCACTGCTATTCGTTAACCGTTTAATTCCCCTGATAGAACACATCCTAGAAATTATGTAGGTCAGAAAATCTGATTTTACACCAGAAAAATTCAGTGGCTAGTTTCGTTTTATTAAAGCACGGATTGTTCTGTTATTAATTAAAGCAAGAATTGTTATTTTAATTTTCTGGTGGGAATTAAGATATGAGAATTAAAATATCTCAAAATGTCTCGGCCGGTTTAGGATCCAGATTGTTAATAAATCGGCTATAAATAAACGAGATCTATAAAAGCATACATTTGTCTTTTACACATGAAAAAACCTTGATGCAGTTTCAATTAATGGATGGATTATAAGCAAATAATCGTTTTTCATTCTATTAATATTTTATTTGAAAGCTGTTTATGACTTAGGTGATCATCTAAATGTTTGGATGCCAGTGCTCTGATTTTCCTTTACTTTGATAATCTCGAAATTTACATTTGCTATTGATAAACATTAACCTTTTGGGGACAAGCAACACGTATACGTGCCGCAAAAAGGCTTAAGAATCCTTGTTTATTCCCACATGTAAAATTTTACTATAAATTTTGCCTTATTTAATCGGATTTGCCTTATTTCTCAATTTAATAAGACACAAATTTTTGTTTTTAAAACAACGGTGACAAAACATTAAAAATTTCGTAAAAAGCTCCCGTCGCGAAGGGGGTTAAAGGATATTCTTTTGAAAATGACATGCAAAACATTTTTATGCTCTTTTACAGTACTTTAAAAAGTAATTTGTGCGTTACACTACCATATGCGGGAATAATTGTGACAAGGACATCTGAAAGACATGGCAAACACAATGAAATTTTTTTGTTGTTTATGTGTTAAGGGATACTGTAAACTTCATCACGAAAATAATTATGTATGGATTGTAAGTTTTGATAAATTACAGTTTTTACATTTATAATTCAATTTTTGATGTAATAAAAAAATGTGAATCTTTATCATATACGGATGGTTGTTTTTAATGCCCATTTTAAGGAAAGAATATTATTTAAAAAAATTGTTTTTGTAAGTTATTTTATTATTGATTGAGAATTAATTTATTAGTGGCAATTCTGTCTTTCGTATAGCGATGAAAATGAAATTTATTATTCATGTAAATTTTGCATTATTTTCTTTTGAAAATAATGTTTAACATTACATTCATCACAGATTTAGAGATATAGATAAAGTAACATTTATGTTATTTTGGCAAAGTATGGTAAAAATTATGCTTGGCACATACTTCGCTTTATTTCCTTTAACGTGTATCTGTATTATAATAAGATAAATCATTTGGGCATCCTAAACATATGCGAGGCTATCCACCCCTCTTTCCATATGTTAGCAGGCCATTTTTACTCAAAATTGTTTTTCGAATAAAACAGCATAAAAATTATACATTTAGAAAAAAATCGTTAGAAACATAATTTTTGCGACATTAGCTCAAGAATGATGAAATAAAGTTTTAGAGAATTTAACTTGATTTTTTTTTTTTTTTTTTTTTTTTGCGAATGTATTTTTCAAATGAAAATGCAACAAGTAGGAGATTGTGCATCAAACTTGACAATTGAGGTGCGTTCGTACTACAAATAGTTT
This sequence comes from Maratus speculifer, assembly GCA_964019185.1. Lineage (NCBI taxonomy): Eukaryota > Metazoa > Arthropoda > Arachnida > Araneae > Salticidae > Maratus > Maratus speculifer. Next base: position 137,177,566 of record OZ025291.1, read on the forward strand.
TATAAATATTCAAATATGGTAGCTGTTGCACTCAGATGCAAAAATAATTGAATACAAAATTTATTAAGATTATGTACATTAAATTTATTTATACAAAAATAATATGACTCTATCTTAAATAATACGTAATCACCATTGCAACCTCGAGTCATTATTTATCATGAGATATCGTTGAATTTATTACGTATGATTGAATTTAATAGAATAAAGATCTTTATTATTTTTTTATCTATTAAGTTTATAGATATATTTTTTATTTTGACAGTACAATGACTTACTTTTAATTCTCCTGTATAAAACGAAACATTGAAAAATTCTAATGTCATTCATATCTGGCTCTTTTTTTTAACTTAGAAAATCTTTCACAAAGGCCGGGAAAACAGAACAGTTATCAAGAAACAGTAAAGACGACAAAACGCTCACAAACCTTGATTCGCAACCAAGAAAAAATTCCCCTGTCAACAGTCAAGCCTCGGAGAAAACTCGAACAAACTCCTGTTCCCAATATTCGTTCTCTTGATCCAGCTCCAATACCATCTAGATCTGGAAACCGAGAAGGCAGGCATTTCAGGAACAATAATTCAAGGTTGCAAAACATCGATGAAAAGGCCTCAACAATAACTCCGGATATATCAACCACGAAACAGCCACGGAACAGAGGGTATTATTTTGAGCCAAAAAGAAGAAGAACAAAAGATCCGAATGCAGCAGTGAAAAGTAAGATTTCATTCATTCAATGCGTTTTTTATCTTAAAATTTTCATATTTTATTTTCCATTGGTAATTAAATTATCCATTCATCCTGAATGATGATGACTTAGAATGGTATTTCTCCAAAAGATACAAATGCATGTTAATCAAAGATTTGCGGATTACATCTGTTTTCTGTTAAAATATATATATACTAGCTGGCGTCACCCGCTACGCTGGTCTGCCTATCCAGATGCTTTTTTGATTTTTTTATAGTAGGTTTTGTTTTAGAACGACATAGCCCTATGCAATTTACAAAAACTGTCATTGGAAATTTGTCTAACTAACAATGTAAGTCTCATCAAAATCCTCATCAAATTAATAATTTTTATAAAGAATAATTTTTCATAATCGAGTTTACATGATTATAGAAATTTATGGAAATTTATTATAGACAGATGGGGCATATTTCACCTTAACTGGCAATGTCAACACGAAAAATTGTGTGCAGTGGGCAGACGTGAATTCTCACCCTGTGGCGCCCGTACATTTACACGACAATAAAGTTACTGCCTGGTGCGGCATTGCATGCACAATTATTCCCGGGCCGTATTTCTTTTTAGGAAGTGATACCAACGGGATTTGTAACTTGTTCTGTAACAGGCTCCCGCTATACGGCAATTACGTCATACCAGAATTACTGCAGCGAACTGGCTTGGAGTGTTGTAATCAGTGATTGGTGTAATGAATCTGTGTCATATGCAAGTTTCTTATGTGTGCTCCGATTGTTTGTTTTTTTTGTGGAGGGGAGGGGCGTTTGAAGAGCTGTTTTTTGTGGGTGCATAACGACTCCGTTTCTTGCGTACGGTTCCAACGCTCTTTAGGGTTTTCGCATGCGCTGATCATTTTTCGACAGAAAAAAATTGGCGTTGCCATTGGAAAATTTCGAGTTTCTCTACGTATAACTGTAACCTTGAGCACCACATTGTTGCCGTTCACAGAATCTAGAGCTCATACCTCATAAAAATTATACCTGAAATCTCACCTCGATCGGTTGAACGGGCCAGCCACTAGAGCTCCATATATCGGTAAAGTTTTTTTATGACCACCCTGTATTTAAATAAAATTACTAATAGTTTTTTTTCCTTTGTTCATATTTTTTTCAATTAATATAGCAGTTATAATTATTTAATCAACAACAGCATAATATATCGTTTGCGCAGCACGAAACATCACGAAATAATAATCTTCGCGGTAAAGAAATCTCAATTTGTTAAAAAGAAAAAATAAATGTATCGTTATATTATGAATACGTCGCCAACCTATTCAATGATGTAAGTAATTTTTAAAAATGCAACCAGCAGTTCTTGAAATTAACCCTAGCATATTTAAAAAATTCTGTTTAAAAAAATGGCGTCATTTATATTTTATTTATTTTTAATTTTAGATAATTTTTTTGTTTTGCCGTAGCCAAATATGTAGGTAAAAAAGTGATAAATATTCAGATATTGATTCAATCGATCGACTTTGATAACGCATATTTCATTTAAAACGCATACAAATTGCGTTAAATTATTTATTTTAATTAAATAGTGTTATTTTATATTATTTCTAATTTATTTTTTTCTTATTTGTATACTAAATAAAATCAGTATTATTTTTTTATTTTATTTTTAGAAAGGTTCGCACTTTTTTCTTTATTTCTAATTAATAAAAACATTTCAATTATTTAACAAAGATAGCTTAATATGCCGCGCCAATTGAAAAACATGTGCCAAATGGTAACCCTTTTGTCGAAATAAAAGAACTTTCCGTCATAACTTTATAACTGATATACATAGAAAAAAGCACTAAATACGAAAACCTTCCTTGAAATAATATCTATCTAACGATATAAGTTACTTCAAAATCCCTTTAGTAGAATTGAAGAAGTGGGCGGAAAACACGAAATTTCCGTTTGTATTTTATATATATAAGTAGATAGATATATGTGTGTGTGTGTAAATACTTTTACAAATAAAACCAAAGTAACTCAGATATTACCTTAACAATAATTAATTGAAACCAGTATTTATACTGTCTTTATGTATAATTAACATGAAAAATGAAATCCTATTAAAATCATTTGAAGTTTGAAGTGATATAAAAAGTAGATTACCAAAATTATGAAAAGCATATGGATAAATAGGCACTAGACGGGTTTTTTATTAAACTACTCATCAGGGGTGCATAGTTTAATACAAAAGCAAAATTTCAAACCAGTTTCTGTTATAGATCGTGCTAACATATATATGGTAGCAGCACACTCCCAAAAATATTTTCTTCAATTCACGGAAATATATCTTGCAGCACTACGATAGGAACACATCCGAGTATTGAAGAATATTCATTTCTTTTTTCTCTATGGCAAGAAAAAAAAATACAGTTAGCCAATCGTGGTACAGGATAAGTTTAAAATGTAAATATGGGTTTCTTTAAATGAGGGATTGGTAACGTTTAACTCCTTCGAAACGAGAGTCTTTACGGAAATTTTAATCTTTTATCACCGGTTTTTGAAAACAGAAATTTTTGCCTAATTGAATCGGGAAAATGCTCGGATTAAATAAGGAAAATTTATAGTAAAAGTTTACTAGTGAGAATAATCAAGGATTCTGAGCACCTTCTGCGACACCTATACCGGTCGCTCGTGCCTAAAGAGTTAATAAATTCCCTGTTCAGAAAGCTTGAAAATTTAAATTTAATTGCAGTATCATTTCGTTGTTATGAAATACTTGTCGGTGTTTAAACACGTTTAGAATAGTACATTATTAAATATAATATGAATAAAAATTATTAAATATTAGAAAGAATGCATAATTTGACTGTTAGACTTAAAATATAAATATTATAATTTTTGTTATATTCCAGAAGAAAAATTTAGTATTATTTTTTTTAATAAAATCGATTTTTTAAGCTAATTGAATTATTATATTTCTTATGTTCATTTAAAATGAATTTCACATGCAAATATTTTTTTAATACTTTCAAAAATAAATTGCGAATAAGTTTATATAAATGAGAAATTTGCTATAGTATTAAATTCGAAAGAATTAATTTTTTTTAATGAACTGGAAATTTTAATGTATACAATTTTCGTTTTTTCATTTAAAAAATAAATTTTAAATTAGGTATTAATACAACACTGTAAAAAAAAAAAAAAAAAAAAAAAAAAAACTGTTAAGTTGCTAAACATTTTCTAAAAACTGGAATTCTTAGAAGTTTTCATGTAACAATAAAAGGAAAAATTCCTGTAACCAGTTCTTTTACTTGCTTTTTTGCTTTTATCATTACATTAAAAGTTCTTGCACTTCCAGTTTCCTAGAAAAAGTTTAATAACTTTACAATTTTTTTACAGTGCACCAATATGCATTAGTGCAAGGAATAAACAGAATTTCCTTTTCTTTTTCAGACTTACGGAAAAAGGATGTTTTCTAGGAATACGGAAAGTATTTGTTTAAAAATGATGAATAATTTAAAGTATAAATACGATTTTCTTTTGGCAGTGTAGGTCTTTCAAAAAAGTCTGACAAGAGGCCCACCAAACATGGTGCGCACAGATTTTGATGATTTCAAAGTATGTTGTAGGGATCATACCACTAATTATTCTGGTGAAAGGGTTTCTTCGAATGGGCCTTGGTTTTTGTGAAATTGGGGGTTAAAGTTCAGCGTATACTTCAAATTTCTCTTAGTACCGCTTCCGAATGTGGATTCATGGCGCAATGCCAGCAAGTGGGCTTACTGTTCGAAAGGTTGTGGGATCGAATCCCGCCTCGGCTTTTTATTTTCTTTTTTACTGATATTTATATTTTTGCGCTTTACAAATTTTAAGTACGTTTACTGCTAGAAAAATTGCTACAGCTTTTGATATTTTCTTAATAAATTATATTTACTTTTTTGAATTTTTTCATGGAAATTTATATTTACTGCAATTTTTAAACTTATATTTCTATTGACAAAACTGCAAAACCTGCAAAACTAATTTTTGCCGGGAACTTTTTTTCTTAATTATTATATACATTTTTTACTTTAAGCACAGTTCTGAAATAATGATGTTTCCTTTTTATCGCTTTTTTATTTTTATTTTATTTTATACCGTTTTAAATAAAAATGTATCCTTTTTTGTATAAATAATGCAAAATAATTTTCGGGTGAAATTTCTTAAATGTTTTTAGGATTAGATATTCAAGTAATGCATATTTTCGAAAGAGTAATAAATATTAATGCAGTAATGCTAAAATACAAGTTATTACCAGATATCCAAATTTTCAATTTTCCAATTTTCTGTAAATATATTTATCTCCCAAGTTCAACCTCAACAAATTTATCGTTTGCACAAATAAGATATGACAGATTACATTTAAAACTATTTTTTATTACAAATCAAAACACTGTTTCCGTAATTCAACTGGAGTGCAAAAATCGTTTGTTAATGAGATAAAATTTACCATACATATAAAAATACTATATTTTTTCTTTTTTTATCGTCTGCTTTCCTTTCCTCCGTAATATCAGAATAAATGAAGATTTCTTTTTATTGATCTTATACACTATATTGCCACTGATTATTGGACACTTGCGATTTTAGACATTTTATTAAATAGCTAGAAAAATACATGAGGAATCATCTCGAAACTCTTAGTGCATAAATATAATAGTATACGTCATACATCTCCGTGAAGATTTTTTACCGAAACTCCATAGGGGACCGTCAACAAATTAAAAAAGAATGAATATCTTTTGAATAACTCTGTCAAAACTAATGAAGCAAAAGCGCTCAAACTCTAGATTATGATTGAATGCCTTATTGTAACACACTGTGTTCGTTTTTATGCAAATAGCATCCATACTCGCAGAGTAATTAAGGTTTTTATAAAAATGGCCCCAAATTTTTCTAAGTTTTTCCCTTATAATTTTCAGAGTTCTTAATATAAAATAATATTTTTTTCAGAAAATATGACAAACAACATGGCACACAGCACCCTGTAATCAGAATTAAAAATAATAAAATTGTATACAAAATGAGTTGGTTTACTAAATAATTTTTTACTGCGCATGCGTCAACGATATCAAAATTTCATTTGCATATTATGTTAGCTAAATGTATAGAGCAACTTTTGTGAAAGTCACAAAATCATAACTTGAAAATTCTGAAAATAATCGTCAATTGAATAAGTTGAAAATCCGTTATTCTCAAAATGAAGCAAAAACAAGAGGGGTTGTATCCATATATTCATTGATTAGTGTCAATATAGAATACACAATACGGGATGTTACGACTACTTTTGGATAAAATCCCTCATTTTTTTGCTTCATTTGGAAACAACGGATTTTGTCCTTTTTCTATAGACGATTACTTTCAGAATTTTCAAGCCCTAATTTTGAGACTTTTACAAATGTTGCTCTATACATTTAGCTAACATAATATGCAAATGAAATTTTGATATCTTTGACGCATGCGCAGTAAAAAATTATTTAGTAAACATACTCATTTTTCATACAATTTTTATTATTTTTTAATTCTGATTACAGGGTACTGTGTGCAATATTGTTTGTCATATTTTCTGAAAAAAATATTATTTTATATTAAGAACTCTGAAAATTATAAGGGAAAAACTTAGAAAAATTTGGGGCCATTTTTATAAAAACCTTAATTACTCTGCGAGTATGCATGCTATTTGTATAAAAATGAGCACAGTGTATTACAATAAGGCATTCAATCATAATCTAGAGTTTGAGCGCTTTTGCTACGTTAGTTTTGACAGAGTTATTCAAAAGATATTCATTCTTTTTTAATTTGTTGACGGTCCCCTATGGAGTTTCGGTAAAAAATCTTCACGGAGATGTATGATGTATACTATTATATTTATGCACTAAGAGTTTCGAGATGATTCCTCAGGTATTTTTCTAGATATTTAGTAAAACGTCTAAAATCGCAAATGTCCCATATTCAATGGCAATACAGTGTATTTGCACTTATACAAAAGATGACTATACTTTTTTTTAATTTTAATGTATTTTTAAACATATTTATCATGAATTAAGTATTTAAGGAATATAAATCATGTAAGTTTTAAAAAAAGAGGCTTCAAACATAAATTAAATCGGATTTGCATTTAGATTAACAATTTCGGTAAGAAACACTGATTTTTTTTTTTTAAATTCATAAACGTAAACTTTAGTATTTAAGGAGACAGTTTACCTCAAAACTGATCAAAAAATCGATTTTTGTTTTTAAACATTAAATGAAAGCCTATTTAATTGTGAATATTTTAATACCTCGTTTTTACTCATACAACAATTATATCTTGAGATATTGTTAATTTTGTTAATACACCCGGCGCAATTCTTCACACAAATGATAACTTTATTATTTTTTTCTTCTATGTTTATATTTTCTTCACTTTCATGTTTTAAAAATGTTAAGGCATTTTTTGTATTTGATACAGAGATTTAAAATGTTTTGTACAATTTTTTTTGTTATATATATGTTAAATATGCGCAGGAAATTATTCTTAACGTTATTATTATTATTATTATTATTATTATTATTAATATTAAAATAATAATTAATATTTATTATATGAATATGTGTTAGATTGCACCACTTTACGCAACTTATCTCAATTAAAAAAATATATTAAATGTAATATTAGATTATCTAAAAATCCATGCACAGTATTGTGTAATACATATTTGAAAATTTTAAGAAAAGTGATTAAATATTAATATTTTTAGATTAATCAAAGTGGTGGGGATTTTAAAATATTCAAATTTTCTTATACTTTTTCAAAATTTTAATTATATACGCATTTTTATTTATTTATTTGTTACAAAATATACTTTTAGTTGAACCCTGAAGTGCAATCAGTTCACCATTTGTACCACATTTTTAATAATAATAATAATAACAAATATTGAAAATGTAAACTGCCCTCTTCAGAAAATATCAAAAATTTGAAAACTGTAGAATACCCAATTTTGTATAAAATTTGTAACGCGTAAAAATATAAATATAAGTAAAAAAGAAAATAAAAAGCCGAGGCGGGTCTCAATCCCACAACCTTTCGAACTGTAAGCCCTTGAGCTGGCACGGCGAATCCACATTCCATGAATCCACATTCGGAAGCTGTTCTAATAGATATTTGAAGTATACGCTGAACTTTAACCCTCGAATTCTCAAAAACCAAGGCCCATTTGAAGAAACCCTTTCACCAGAATAATTAGTGGTATGACCTTTACAACACACTTTGAAATCACTAAAATCTGTGAGCACCATGTTTGGTGGCCCCCTTGTGAAAGCTGTTTTGCATATATTTACATGAGGCAAAGGTTTTATTATTTATTGAATCTGATTATTTTTATCAACTTTAAATTGGTTATAAAAAAAAGTAAAATTTTCTTAACAATAAATTTAAATGTAAAGTTTATATTATTAACTTTATTTTCTATTAAAATGGATTTAGGAAAAATCACAATGTATTGTTTAATGCTGTGTTTAATTTATTTATTTTATTTAAAAAATCAGTGAATTGAAGAAAACTTTTTTTCAAGTGTTATCACTACAAGTTTTTAATTAATTTCCACAGGCTTTATTTCACTACTCTTGAAACAATAAGTGGGAATTGATAATGATTCTATTGGTTTACATAAGCAATAATAACTTGCGACTAATTACAATGTTATGATTCAGCAGACAAACGGCAGAGGATTAATATTTTTTTAAGTACTGAGGGAAATTTAATAAAATTTATTTAATTGTATACTTTTAAAAAATATAGATACGCTTCTTAAGAGCCTACATCAGTCACTCAAAAAGACCCGGATGATAATGTTAAGTTTAGGGGGGGGGGCGTTATTTTCAGATGTCTCGTTCAAATTTTAATATTTTTACATTAATTGTTTTGCATAAAATAGCTGAAGATGATTTACAATCAGTTTTTACTTTTTCAATTTTGGTTTCAAATTCAAATAAAAAAAAAACATTTGTAACCAGCTGGAATTGGTTTTGTAACTTTTCTAATATTTAAATTATAATAATAAAAATCAAAAAAGTAAAAACTAGCCCGACTGTAGACCATCCTCAGCTATCTTATGCAACAAAATCATATAAAAATATTAAAATTTGAGCACGATATTTGAAAATAACGTTCCCTTAGGCTTAACATTATCATCCGGGTTTTTTTGAGGGACATAATCAAATGTATGTAAGCTATTTTATTTATATAAAAAAGAAAAATCTTTATTAACTTAGACATTATCATTGTTTTATTCTTAACAATAAATTTAAATGCTTGCTTCATTTACATTCATTATCTTCTATTTTATTTTAGATGAAACGACAAAGCCTGCGTCCCTACATACTGAAAGACCTCTGAGAACTAATACGCAAAGAGCATCTTTCCCAAACAGAGGATCTGAAGTTATACCCCGAGGAAGAAACTTACAAAATAATGGTGGGACCACTAACACAAGACGTGCTAAGCAATTACAGCCGTTAGTCAGAGAAATAAGAACTACGGATGCGCCTACTACACCTAAACCATTTAATCAAAGGTCAAGAAGCAGTCCATTTATATGGCATCGTCCAAATGTTGCTACAGTAAAGTCAATAACATAGAAGATTGCATTTTTAAACCTCAGTGTAATGAAAGTGTGTTGCAACGATTAACTAACATCTAAACAATTCTAGGATAGAACTATTTATTAATGTTAGTTAAAATAAAATGAAGGGGTTTTTTTTGTTTAAAAAAATGATTAGGCAAATTTAAATACACGGATAGTATCTTGCCACAACTGGGATTTACATGGCTCGGATTCATATCAAAGAAGAAAAAACAATAGTACGATAAAATACCTTTGGCTATTGTGATAATTCCTACTACGAATCTTAAGAGAAAACCCACATTACATAAAAACAAGAGCAGAGGACATTATGACGACAAATTGTCGTCATGTAACAAGTACAGGGCTGTTTCAAAGCATAGACATTTGTTTCTCTGGGGTAAAGTGAAAAGGCCATTACAGAAGATGTAAGAAGATAAAAATTAATTGCAAAAGTATCATTCAATGTTCTTTATTGGTAGGATGTCCATTCTTCTTTTTCGTATTTGTCAATATGGTCTTAATAAGCGCAAATGTAGCTTATGCTATAATTTTTCTATTTTTGTGTTTGTACTGATGAAGAAATTCTGCAAGTCCTGCTAAAGTATCAGAATACTCCCCTCAGCCAGTTATCAACAGCTGACACAATATCAATGAAAATTTAAAAAAGGTTCACTTCTGAAAATTTAGAATTATGCTGATGGAACACGAAAAAATATTTAAGCACATTTTCTCTTAAAAGTAAACATGCTATCAAGTTTTCTCACTTTGTAGAATTAGTCTTTAGAGTCCTAGTATGGAAAAACATAAAAAAAACTGAAGTTCGAGATAGGTTTTATTCCAAATTCCCAATTTAATTACAGGGCGAGAGAAAAGTATCTACCGCAAAATAAAAATTCAAAAATTCTAATATTTAATGGAAAGCAGTATCATGCTATTTTCATAGAACTAAATGTTAAAATAAGGGATTTCTTAATAAAGAAGTGAGTTATTTCAGAATTGATATATTTCTCACAAACAGCTACCACTCTAGCTGTTTTGGAATTGCAGTATGTTGCTACTTAAATCATCATGTGACTGAAATAAAAGCAGAAATCCTCTTAAATGCCGAACAGATAATGTTGCTGGATTTCTAATGTCCATTCTCATTACTTATAGCCGCTATAGCGAGCATTTTGTAATTCTAGATTCAATTCAAATTGCTTTGTGCGATAGCACAAAATTACTGACATGACTTAATAACTTTTCTTGATAAAAAATGTAATTATTTTTACAGCAGGATTCTCATTTATTAAAGAATATCTATGTATTTTTCATTCCATTGGAGTATAATGTTTTTAATCGTGTACAATGTAAGATCCTATATTCCTTTATAAAATGATTAAGCCGGCAGATTTCAATACACGTGGGGCCAAAATATTTGTAATCGCACCACGAGTATTACAGACTATAGTTATCTGAAATTGCTTGATATGTCTCAAATCCTTATAAATTGTACCTGTTTTAAAAAGTAAATTACCTCGAAGTCGACAAGTATCTATGGTTCAACGGTAGTGTCTGTGGCTTCCAAGTGACAGCTTTCGAGTAGGGGAGACCGGGGCTATCAGTGACATTTTCGGCACTTTTTATATTAGGCGTAAAATTTGAACTGAAGCGTAGTGTATCATATCATTAGAGTAAGTCTTGCTTAACATGTTTATAAAACTACTATTAACATTATTAACGTTTTTCATAACAAAAAATGAATTCTGCGAAACTACGAAATTTGTCACTACTATCCCCCGGCACGGGGCAAGTTGTGACATGCTTGGGGCACATTGTGACACATAAATTGTACATACAAGTACATTTTAACATATACAAATTATGTAAGAAAGGCGATTAAATGGGATATGTTAAATCAAGAATTTGAAATTTATCCATTTATAACGTTCTTAATATAATAAAACCCTTTCATGTTTTAATAACATTATAAATCAAATGAAAATAAAATAGTTAAATTTTTAATACTTCTAAACTCTTAATCTTTTATAAATATACTTTTAAAGATACTTAGCAATAAAAAGAAAAGAAACTATCTTAATTAGTAAAAAAATAAAAAATTAGCCAATACTAATCTTCGGCCATATTGATCTTTGACTCGGGAGCCTACTACAGCGTGTATGCCTATATCCTATATTTTTAATCATTGTCATCGCTTGCTTCAGCGTCTGATTTGCAATTAATACAAATATAATAAGGTTCATTTTTGGCACACTTGACGTGCGCCCATCCTTTACATGATATGCATTGCATCCCGACTTCTCCGGATCAAGAAAGTTTGTATTGCTCCAAGCAAACTAGACATAAGCAATTTTCGTCATCTTCAGAGCTATCCGATACTTGCTTCTCCCTTTTTTCAAAAACCTAGGTATAATTTTTTTAATGCACTGCTTGGGCTTTCCATACAGTTTCTTTTTTGCTTTTTTTTCTTCAATTTGTTTTTTGCGTTCTTTTGCTTTTTGTTTTACTCGAATTTTCTCTTTTAAAGGTGTGCTTGTTAGAATGGCAGATTTCAAACATTTACTAATAGTTCGCTTGCCTTTTCGATGTTCTGCTTTAGGGAGTGGTCTTATTTCAGTAACACTTACCACTCATACATTGCTCTTATCAGTTGTCATAGAATCATCTAATTCAATGAGATTTATTATTTCTGAAGATGGTCCTGCAATCTCACCATCATTGATTAAAGTTATTGCTGAATTGCTTGATTTATTAACAGTTACATATTTAGTAATTTTTTTCATTGTCATCTTTGTCTTTAACACTCTCATCTCCGATAGATAATGATTGATCAGTTACTGAGGGACATATGAAGTATTCATCTGTAAAAATGTTCCTATTAAATACCCAAATTCCACTACAACGAAATCCTGCTTGAATGTTTTTTGGAGTGGCAGCACTAGGAAGAGCTATTTTGAGAATATCTGGTATATTGTGGATTGACACAGTGCTTCTAGGATGCGATTTCAACCATCCACATACAGCCTGATTGTAGAATATTTTGAACGGCCGTTATACTGACAGATCAAGGGGCTGTAATCTGTGACTGGTTTGAGGTGGAAATGATAACAAAATCATTCCTTTGTCCGTGCAATGATCCAAAACATCAATATTTTGATGAGAACTTCATTAAAACTTATACTGGGGTAAGTAGTTACACTGTCACAACGTGCCTCTTAGACTTCGTCACAACTAGCCCCGGGTTACGCCCTTTTGAACTTTATTCATTAGTTTCCGAAATGTTGGCATGGTTAACAAATGAAAAACATAGAATAACAGAGCAAAATATAAGCATTTAAATAATGTTAGAAAAGTTTACATACTTCAGTATCGTTAGTGGCAATGACGATTCAAATGTAGATCACAACATTTACTTTTACGACAGAAAACAAGATAAATATTTTTATCTCGAAAACAACGCGAAGCTATACTTCAAAAAATACGCAGCACTTTCAGACAATAAACCTCTTCACTCACATGACACGACAGGTTCTGCAACCTATTGGCTCAGTCAGGAAGCTCGATTGCACAACTTGCCCCTGGCACAACTAACCCCGGTCTCCCGTACTCACCCGATATCAAACAACGCCATATTTCGCTTTTGTAAAGCTCGGGCCAATCTCTAACATTAAAGTCGCTATCCCCCCACACCCCCTGACCGTCGAGCAAAATGGCAAAATAGTAAAGTTGTTTTCTTAATATATATATATTTTTTAAATCTAAAAAAATATGTTTTTTCAACAATACATAAAAGTTTGTATTACGCAAAGTAAGCTTAGTAAAATAAGCTTTGAGAGTATTAATCATAACAAAATGTTTTAAAAATATATTATATTAGCAGAATTATATTAATTTAAATGATGCTTCTATTGAAGTAAAACCTTAGTAAAGGAATATATCAGTTCGCGGCGGTTGGAAGTTTAATAAGTTTGGCCTCAGTCATTGAACCAGTGTGAAATTGGAAAATTTCACCCTGATCCACCAATTAGTTGTGAAGATTCCGAATACCTGTTTTGTCACTTTTTTCTTGCAATAAACAAGATAACTGAAGAATAGCAATTCAGCTGCAATATAAACCAGGAAGCATTCAGCCATGAGTAATTACTTGCTCTAAAATTTTTAATTTATGAAAGTGCCTTTCGAATGTCGGATTATTTAACAGAAAATGTGCGAATTGCAACCAAAAAATTAATCCGAAGTATGTTTTTTTAATAAAAAAGATTGTTTTCCTTTCTAAGTTCATGTTAGGAAAAAAGAATTTCTAGAGTATATATCTGCATAAACTCATTTTCCTTCAGTCTAAGGGCATTGGTTTAATCGTAAATACATCAGAATTGAAATGGTACTTAATTTAAATGCATTTTTATGTTCGCTAGTATTTCTGTTAGATTTATCGTCGCAATATATTGAATTTATAAGAATTTAACGATTAATCATCATCAATTATAAAAAAATAAACATACTATGGATAAATCTCCATGAAATCGTGCAGCTTTACATATTGAAGATTTGATTGTATTATAAAATGAAGTCTTCGACTTTTGTTTATTTGTTGTTTTCGTCCAGTGTGAAGTAACCGATGTAATCGGTAGTATCATGTGTCAATTTTAGCATTTGGTTTCTTTATTAATGATAAATTTTTACTTTTGTACATTTCTTTGAAAACTATGTAATAATATTGTCTTTGTTCTTTTGAGATATTAAATTTGTACTCTTTTCTGTTACTTTTAGTTTACACTGCATTTTGAAGACATAACATTGCACGTCATACATTTTCCTTTCTTAAGTAAAGGAAAGAGGACATCAATTTATAATTGAAAAGAAAAAAAAGTACTTTTTGTCAGTTTTTGGTGATTATGGAATATACCTTTTTTTGGATATTCGAGTTATACATTCAATATCGAATAAATACACATATTTTTATTGCATTGTAACATAGAACGAGATAAAAACATAAATTTCTAACAATATTTTCTCAACATTTTAGGAAATTAAGTTTTCTTTTTAATTTTTTAGTAAAAAGCAAGCTTTCGACAGCGTACACAGAATGCAGCTACAGTATATTTTCCGAATAAAAACCGATCCATGTATAAGCCGAGTATATGACTTTGGAGTGAAAATTTTTCCAAAATTGGAAGCCCATATGCAAACCAAGTTTAAAAAATGTCGATTGCAAATGAAATCTTAGTCACTCTTTTGTGCATAGGTAATAGGGAGGAAAAGTAGAATATATAGATCTTCGAAAATATAGATCTCTCTTATTTTATTTTTGGCGCGTACACAAATCTGTTCAAATGGTCCCCACCTTATTATGTTATAACTAACTGTTTCATAAAAATCAAAAGTCCTTTTTTTTGGATGAATTGCACACAAAAAATGATCGTAGGAACTTTCAGAAAATATTGCATCAACAGACAGATGAAGATAAGGATTAGGCCATTTTTGAAAAAAAGATGGCGATGATAAGGAATTAAGCACTTTCGATATCCATAATAATGTACCAGTTGAAAAAAGCGATTTCAAGGAGTTGCTTGAAATTTTTGTTAGTAACTTGGACAGTGAATGATGATTGGTTTTTTCATTGTAAAGGAATGGATTTTTAAAATATTTTTAGAAATTTGAGGGTATGTTTTCTATATTTCTTCATAATTACCATATAGTTTATTTTAGAATACACTGTCAGAAAAATTCGTCAATATACACTAAGTTATCGTTATTTTTTCACAAATAATTTCTGTTCTCCCAGAAAACGTATTTGTTCTGTGAGTTCATTCCGAGCGTCGAAAAATGAGGAAAAGTTTCCGTTTCTATCCAGCACGCATGCGCATTGGGTCTGTTAGTAATAAGTTCGAATTTATTTTTAAAATGAAAAACAAAAATATTCTATTGATTAAAATGTCTAATTTAGTTTTAAAAGACAAAAATGTTTTCGAATTTAAAAATAAATAACAATTACTTTCTTTATTCGTTCAAAAATTCTCACAAATAGAACATCCATGTTTTTTCTCTAACATTCTACGTAATATATTTAAAATTCACATTTTTATACTATATTAATACTAAACGTAAAAAAAACCCAGCCACAGTTTCATTAAAGATGAAATCTTTCCGAGATTAACTGCATAATTAAAAGCTTTTTAACGAAATACACCAACCCACACCATATGAAATGAAGAGTTCTATTTTAACGCACAATCATCATGAGCAGCCGTAGCGCCGTGGATTAGCGTTGGTCTGGTAATCCTGGGGTCCTTGGTTCGATTCCCGCCTCTTCCGCATTGATTTTTTCCAAACTTTTTTCAAGTGACGGATATTTTTCCTCTTTTGACAGAGAAAAAAATAAACAGAAAATCGTCAATATACAGACAATTTCTGGCAGCAGTGCTGCCAGTGCATTTTCTGTGAAAAGACGGAAGTTTTTTTGAGAGTGTATAAATTTTAGAAATTTTCTTAGATTCGTGTATAAGCCGACTTCCTCACTTTGGAATCAAAAATATGTCCAAAAATTCTTGGCTTATACACGGAAATATATGATAATTATATTTTCATTTCTTTTATACACTGTAAAAAATTTTTGTAAAATTCCAGTAGATGTACCGTAAATTTCACGGTACTACTACCATTTTCACTCTTTACGGTGTGAATACCGTATTTCTAAGTTATATTGAGCGTAAAAAAATAGATTTTGTTACCTTTCGATTGAAAACGGTATTTACACAGTAAAATGATTGTTTCTCAGTAAAAACTCGGTATTTATACCGTAAAATAATTATTTTTCAGTAAGATAAATGACATTCTAAACATTTTTGTAGCATTTCAATAGGTGTGCCTAAATTTTACGGTGCTTCTACTGCTTTTATTCTTTACGATATGAGTACCGTATTTTTAAGGTATATTAGGAATAAAAAAAATCCAGTATCTATACTATTTCGATTATAAACAGTATTTGTACCATAAAATAATGTTTTTTCATTAAAAACTCCATTTATACTGTAAAATACTTATATTTCAGTAAGGGAAATTTTTTTATTCTCGCCTCGGTGTACGGCAACCTATCAAATGATGTTCTTGCTGCTTAATGAGTGCAGATCTGAGGAGAGAAGGGGGGGGGGGGTTCAGCCGGCAAATTGTTTGGAGGACCAAGAAGCACAAAGGAGCGCAATAGTTACAATACACATTGTACATTATAATTTTTACGTATACCATAACGTAACAACAAAAAAGGAAAGGTCTATAATTACTTTTGTTAAATAGTATTAATATCTAATTAGTATCTTTAAATTCAGGAAAATAAATAATTAATTTTATGAGAGGCGAACAAAGTAGTCTTCAAAGTCGCTGAGGTATTATTAAAGATTCACATGCTTTTTATGTATCTTCAGAGTCTGTATAAGAGGGAAGGGGGTGTGTGACTGATCCTGGGCACGTCACGGCTCTCGACGGCCTGGATAGATGTCGTTTTTCTAGTGTGAAATTTCAATCTAATGAATGAGTTCAACCAATTCTTAATTTTTATTGAAGAATTATAGCATTCGTAGACGTGAAACTCTAGGATTTTAAACTAGTGTAATTAATCAGTTATTCAAAGTCATGTAATTAATATTATAATATTGTGTACCATTGAATATACAGGGTGTTCTAAATTCATGGTACAAACTTTAATGGGTGATAGTATACATCAAGACAAAAAATATTAAATGAGAATCTAAGGGTCCCAAACGTCTTCCGAAGAAGATAGGCGCCATTAAAGTTTTGGGTCCAAAAATTCAAATGATTATAAAAAACAGAAAAATTGGTCGATTCGTTTGCGGTTTTGACTAAAACTATTCTTTATGTCAGTATTGCCTTGAAAATAAATTATAAAGATAAATTTCAAAAAATGCCGATAGAGGGCGCTTCAGACTTTGGAGTGACGAACAACTATTTTTTACCGTTATTTTTTGCATTTCATAAAATTTTTTTGGAAGCTTAGACATAAACGTAAATTTTGAGCTCAAAATCTAAATCGTTGGGAGTGGTTAAACAGCGCAAACTGAACTGTGGGGGGAGGTTCAAATTCCAAATGGTTATTAAAAACGGAAAAATTGGTCAATTGATTTGCGATTTTCACTAAAATTATTCTTTATGTCAGTATTATCTTGAAAATAAATTATAAAGATAAAATTCAAAAACTGCCGATAGAGGCGCTTTAGACTTTGGAGTAACGTACAACTATTTTTTACCGTTATTTTTTGCATCTCATGAATTTTTTTAGAAGCTTAGACATAAACTTAAATTTTGAGATTAAAATCTGAATCGTTGGGAGTGGTTAAGAAGCGCAAACTGAACTGTGTTCAATGGGGGTGGGGAGGTTCAAATTTCAAATGATTATAAAAAACGGAAAAATTGATCGATTCGTTTGCCGTTTTCGCTAAAACTATTCTTTTTGTCAATATTTCCTTGAAAATAAATTTTAAAGATTAATTTCAAAAAATACCGTTAGAGGGCGCCTAAAAATTTAGAGTAACCAACAACTATTTTTAACCGTTATTTTTTGTATCTAATTAAATGCTTGTAAATGTTCAAAGTTAAATTTTGAGCTCAAAATCTGCATCGTTGTGAGTAATTAAGTAGCGTAAAATTGAAATGTGATAGAGGGGTGGGGAGGGTAACATTTCAACTCCTGAACACATTTCAGTTTGCGCTTCTTAACCTCTTCCATCGATTTAGAATTTGACCTCAAAATTTAAATCTAAACATTTGTAAGCATTTAATTAGATACAAAAAAATAACGGTTAAAAATAGTTGTTGTTTACTCTAAATTTTTAGGCGCCCTCTAACGGTATTTTTTGAAATTATTCTTTAAAATTTATTTTCAAGGAAATATTGACAAAAAGAATAGTTTTAGCGAAAACGGCAAACGAATCGACCAATTTTTCCGTTTTTTAAAATCATTTGAAATTTGAACCCTCCCACCCCCATTGAACACAGTTCAGTTTGCGCTACTTAACCACTCCCAACGATTCAGATTTTCATCTCAAAATTTAAGTTTATGTCTAAGCTTCTAAAAAAAATTATGAGATGCAAAAAATAACGGTAAAAAAAATAGTTGTACGTTACTCCAAAGTCTAAAGCGTCCTCTATCGGCATTTTTTGAATTTTATCTTTATAATTTATTTTCACAATAATACTGACATAAAGAATACTTTTGGTGAAAATTAAAATCAATTGACCAATTTTTCCGTTTTTTATAATCATTTGAAATTTGAACCTCTCCCTACAGTTCAGTTTGCGCTACTTAACCACTCCCAGAGATTTAGATTTTGAGCTCAAAGTTCAAGTTTATGTCTAAACTTCTAAAAAAATTAATGATGCAAAAAATAACGGTAAAAAGTAGTTGTTTATTACTCCAAAGTCTAAAGCGCCCTCTATCGACAATTTTTGAAATTTATCTTTATGATTTATTTTCAAGACAATACTGACATAAAAAATAATTTTAGTGAAAACCGCAAACGAATCGACCTATTTTTCTGTTTTTTATAATCATTTGAATTTTTGGACCCTAAACTTTAATGGCGCCTATCTCCTTCTGAAAACGTTTGGGACCCTTAGTTTCCTATTTAATATTGTTTGTCTTGATGTGTACTATCACTCCTTAAAGTTTGCACCATGAATTTAGAAACACCTTGTATACCAGTGACATACGTTAAAAGGATTTATCCATCTTTGTATGCTCTTTGTGTTTCATTCAGTTGGATCCTTTTACCGGACGTGCGAGACAAAGAAGTATGTAACATTTTAATTATTTTTAAGTGAATGTAATTAGTATGCAAGTATTTTTATTACATTTTTAACTTGCATAAATTCTTAATAAAGTTTTTCTTTAATGTTATATATCTGTCTTATTAACTTATTTTAACTCTAAAAAACATTTTTTTTTAAAGTATGACAAATAAGAAATTTGCCAGCTAAAAATTACTTAAAATTCAAAATTCATTGAAAAAAGCTAATAATACAATGTTAAAAATTTCCGTTTAAAGTTGAGTTAATCCATGACGCAAAATAAAGAGAAGCACCGAAATATGGTATTTCTTATTTTTCGAAAATTTCAAGATGGACAGCACGATCTGTTTCACCATTTCTTTTTTCCTTATTCAGCAACACAATTTCTTAACGTTCCTTACAATATTAATGCATCGAAAGTCGCATCTCTCAAATATTGAAGATTGGCGTCTAGTACGTTGCCTGCTTAAGAAAAAACGAAATGGTATAACGTATCGTGTGTGCGCAGATGGGGAAATTTTGGTGACTATAAATACCCCCCCCCCCCCACCCGCGAATCACCCCCTTTCAAAATTTAGACAAAATTACCATAAAATTAGAAAAAAATACATGCTTATTAGAAAAATATAATAAAATACCAAACAGTCAGTTGACTTAGATTTACGGATAATCCATCGGTAAAACTACAAACACCGGTCCCTTTTCCTCTACCAATCTCATAAATAACTAAAATTCAAAAATCTTTTTCGCATACTTTGTTGGAATTTTAACGACCTCAGACCACAATCTTGATGAGCTCATAGATTTAGTAATTAACAATCCTTTTGTTCTAATTTTTAAAATTGTGGTAAAGTTCAAAATCTCTAAAAATCTTAAATCAAAATTTTAGAACCTATCTCACTCGACGTACTGACAATAACTCTATTTCGCCATACGGCGCAGTGTTGAATTCAGACATTTTTCTTCGAGAGTGACTTCTGTGGCTTCGTGGGGGAGGAGACATTATAGAATACCGGGGGGAATGACACTTTTTCACCAGTGAAAACACAAAAACTATTTTTCTGGGGGGGGGGATGCATTTCATTGTTTAGGGGGGTGGGAGTTTACCCCGGGCCACCCCATGAAGCCAACACTGATATGGCAAGACTGCTATTTTTGTTAATAGAAGCATCTCTCGTTACTCGAACTTGTCCTCCGAACGAAGGGGACGGGGGGAGACATAGAAATTCTTATCAACAGAACAAGTGGACAAAATTTTTTTCTCTTTTATTTATTAGAAAATACAAGCTGTATTTCAAATAAATTTCACATAAGGTTTCTCGATCCATGATTATACATATATGCATACACATATGAAGATGAATAGGAATGTCAAAAGTTGGGGTATACCATATTTTAGAATTAGATAATTTCATTATAATTTAGGGATTTTAATGATAGCTTTGTATTTTCGCGAAAATAGATAACAGAATAAGAAAAAAACGTAATGTACTATTTTGAACAAAAAACCATGTTACAAAGAAAGAGATAATTTTTATTGGGTCAAAAATGATATCGATATCAAAAGGCAAATCCCCCCTCCCCCTAGAGATATCTTACGATATCATGTGTCAGACAACCCCTCATTCCTAAAATGATAATGTAATATATGCACCTAATAAAAAAATTATCATTCTTGTTTCTAGTAAAACCATCGTAATTATTGACTAATCAAAACATTTTCCTTGAAAATGTCTAAATTATACTTAAGATAATGCAGCACATAAAAGTTATTTTCGACGGAAGTAATGGTGTTAGATTTTCGAGACCATAGCCTCTTTACGGGTAACAGCATAAGTTTCAGTAATTGCCAACCAACCAATCTATGACGTCAAACTGTTGATGTCGGCAATGGAAGAACTTGCGATTCCACTTAATCAAACTAAAGTGAGTTATTGGGTTATATTTCATGTTTTCCTTTAACTTACATAGTTAGATAAATAATTTGAACTATATCTATTTTAAATTTCTTTGTCTTAAAATTATGTAATTCATTTGTTTGTCTACATTACCTAAGAATTAAAAAATAAATCAGTTTATGAAATGTGCGCGTTGGATTAGATTTTGTTAAAAATAGGCAACTGACTTCTGTAAGTTTTAGAATATTTTCTATTCAACATTTCAACTATTTCTGTTTAAATTTAATCCTTTTTATTAGAATATTTGAATAGTATTAGTAATTTACATTTATCTTATTCAAAAGAAGGAATTCGACTTATTTCATTACTCCTTTTGCTAGCTTGTCCCATTTCTCCCCATATCTTATTTTATGTTAAACTGCTTATATAAACAACAGTGCTGCTTTTAAGTTTAGTTTAAATTATGGATAATACATAATATTAGGTTTTCTAAATAGGAAAACTATTACAGCTACACGTAAACAAGTCATTAATATACAGCAAAACCATTAAATTATATGAAGCAAATTTTTTTTTTTTTAATAAACAATTTTTTTATACAAATCTAAGTTTATGCTCATCAGCAACTTTTTTCAACAGAAGATTTGGTTGCTCCATCTCGGTGGCGTAGCTAGGATGGGTGACACCCGGGGCGGATGTAAATTGTGTTACCCCCAGCCCCCATGGTGTCATCCCCCCCCCCCTGCCGATCCGTTATATTTTTCTTTCACAATTTCTTTCACTATTATAACAAATGACCACACCATTCCTCATTTACCTTCTGCTCTACTTTAAGGAAAAAAACAAACAAACAGAGGAGCGATTTTTTACTTAACCCATAATCCGCATAAATCAATGTGGTGTCTGTATCTACACTGGTGTCCAAAATTCAAGCATAATTGGTAATTAAGTAATTATTTTTAAGTAATGAAAGAAATATGAATCGGAATGTGCTGAAACTCCAGGTGTGTAAACAAAATAGTACGCGTCACATATTTTCGCGAAGAGTTTTCCCCGAAATCGAACAGGGGACCGTCAACAAATTGAAAAAGAACGAAGATCTTTTGGATAACCCTGTCAAAACTAATGTAGCAAAAGCGTTCAAACTGCACATTATGATTAAGTGGCTTATTGTAATGTACTGTGTTTATTTTTACAAGGATAGCATGTGTACTCGTAGAGAAATTAAGGTTTTTATAAAAACAGTCCTAAGTTTTTCGCTTATAATTTGCATAGTTCTTAATATAAAATAGTGTTCTTTTTTGAAAAAATGACAAACATCATTGTACACAATACCCTGTCATCAGAATTTTAAAATAATAAAAATTCTATGAAAAATGAGCAGGTTTATTAAATAATTTTTTACTGCGCATGCGTGAACGCTATTAAAATTTCATTTGCATATTGTGTTAGTTAAATGTGTAGAGCAACTTTTGTGAAAGTCTCAAAAACATAGCTTAAAAATTCTGAAAATTATCGTTGATAGAATGAGATCAAAATCCTTTATTCCCTAAATGAAGCAAAAAGATGAGGGGCTGTATCCATATTCCATTGTTTAGTGCCTACACAATATTGCACGTACAACTATATTTAGGTAAAACCCCTGATTTTTTTGCTTCCTTTAGGAATAACGGATTTTGAGTTGATTCTATAGACTCCCATTTTCAGAATTTTCAAGCTATGTTTTTGAAACTTTTACAGAAGTTGCTCTATACATTTAGCTAACACAATATGCAAATGACATTTTGATATCGTTGACGCATGCGCAATGAAAAATTATTTACTAAACATACTCATTTTTCATACAATTTTTATTATTTTTAAATTCTGATGACAGGGTATTGTGTACAATGATGTTTGTCATATTTTCAGAAAAGAACATTATTTTATAATAAGAACTCTGCAAATTATAAGCAAAAAACTTGGAAAAATTTAGGACTGTTTTTATAAAAACCTTAATTTCTCTACGAGTATACATGCTATCCTTGTAAAAATTTATACAGTACATTACAATAAGCCAATTAATCATAATGTGCAGTTTGACCGCTTTTGCTACATTAGTTTTGACAGGGTTATCCAAAAGATCTTCGTTCTTTTTCAATTTGTTGACGGTCCCCTGTTCGATTTCGGGGAAAACTCTTCGCGAAAATATGTGACGCGTACTATTTTGTTTACACACCTGGAGTTTCAGCACATTCTGATTCATATTTCTTTCATTACTTAAAAATAATTACTTAATTACCAATTATGCTTAAATTTTGGACACCAGTGTAGAAGATTCTCTCTTTCTTTTAAAGTTTACTTTTGATACCCACTCGTTGGATAGGTTAGTTTTTGTTCCGTGGTGCATGTATCTTATTTAAACACACCAGTCTGCATAAAATTTCGACTTCTCTAAGAAAATTAACTCTATTTCGTCGTTACGCTAGAAATTAATTTTATTTGAGAATTCTTTTCCAAAATTGTATTAGATTATTATATATCTATTTGGAAATAAATATTGGGTGATATCCGGGGCGGACCGCTCCCTCCGCCCCCAACTAGCTACATCACTGCGTCCATCTAGTATGTGATTGATGTTTAGAATAATACGTAACGAGGAAAATTTTCTGTCCCATTCCATCCCATTCTCCCTTACTTACTAATACTGTAATAAATTTTAGTACTATTTATTACTAATACAGTGAAACCTCCAAATAAGGGACACTCCGAATAAGGGACAAAAGTTGCGGTCCCAAAAATGTCCCTTATTTGGAGGTTTCACTGTATTAGAACTAGTACTAACTAATATATCCCGTACTACTAATAACAATAATTAAAACTTGAAAACATAGTATATTAACACACAAAAAAAAATCATAAAGCCCGATTTAAATAAAAATAATCCGATTTAAATAAAATATACATATATATTTTTAAAACCATGACTGTTTTACACATTAGTTGCCATTTAAAAGCGTGCTTATTCATGTACCGGGTGTCCAGTAAATGACTCACCCATTTTGAATGTAAATAAAAAAAAACTATTTGAGATAAAAATGCGCGGCTTGCTGTATTGTTATTAGAATATAAATAAATTTTAAAATATGAACTTTGTTAATGTAATATAATAATATTTAAAATAATATCTCAGTCTCAAGACTGAGGAGGGGAAATGAGGGGGGAGGTTCAATCACAAATATTATTTTAAATCACTTTCCAACCAACGTACCCTATTTCTGAAGCTGATTCGAGAGTCGATTCAACATATAGATTCAGATTCGACAACATATAGATTCAGATCCAGCCGAAAATCTCATATTTATGAAAATTAGAGTCATGTCTGTATTCAAACAGCCTGTTATCGCCAGCGCAATATTTTTTTCCGAAATTTGAACTGTATTAACAATGTACATATTTAAAAATTTATTGATTTTCTAATAACAATACCGCAAACCACGCATTATTATCTCCGACCGTTTATTTGTTATTTAAGTTCAAAATGGGTCAGTTATTTACTGGACACCCGGTATATGCCATTCATAATACGGGTTTTAAAAAGAGTGAGAAATGGTGTTTATATTAAGACTTTCTTTGGTTTTAAATATTTTTAAAATATTAAGTCTCAATTAAATCTCATTAAAACTAGTGTTTGACTAAATAGTCGATTCGGTATTTTGTGATTCGGCATGTTATACGAATATAAATGTCATTAAATTAATAAAAAAACTTACAAATTTGTAACTTATAATTCAAATACTTCGCTGAATAAATGCGAATTACGGCCAATTTTGCGACCCCCAATTACGACCCCCTCCCCTCCTTTCTAGAAAAAAAGCAGCCAGTTAAAGTCAAATTACCGGAGTAATATTTTTTTAATTTGTCTTTTTTGCATAAATAGTGAGTTTATTGAATCGGATTATCGGTTTATTGAATCGGTCTTTGTGTTAAAGTTTTTTTTGTTTTTTAAATTGAGATGGTAAAAATAATGAGGTGACTGATTTTGCGAAGGGTCCTATTATTAAATGATTTTTTTTTAAATAGGCCCGAAATGTTGCTTTGAATGAGCCTGATTGCGTAACTTTACACTCAAAATTTACAGTTTTGCACATATAGATCTTAAACCGGGGGTGCAAAAATCTACGCACCAGCGTTACCACTAAAATTTAATAGCATTCTAGCAAGAAATTTATACAAATTATTAGATGATACGAAACGAAATAAATTTATTAGTGAGAACATAGGTGCAACTGGGCAAAGACTTTTGCGAAGAAACTGGCGCAAAGACTTTTGCACCCCTGTCATAAACCAAAGAGGTTTACCTTTCAATCCATATTTTATCACATGTTCTCAATATTAGAAGTTTTACGGGAAGTGTAAATTATATATATCATCTATTTGACATCTTCGAAATCAGCCTGCGTAATTTAAGTGATAAATATTAATAACTATAAAAAACATTGATTTACAGCATAACTATTTAGTTTCTTACAAGTCAAAACCTTGTGTGATATATATTTTTTTCAAATTGATTATTTAGAGAATTTAAAAAATATGGTTTTTATATTTTCGTTTTTTATGAAAATACATTTGCTTTTCGATAATGAGTAATTATAATATGACGGAAAAGGGAGGGGTCTTCATCTGTTATTTTATTTATTTATTTATTTATTTTTCTTTTCATAGTCATTATCGCCCAAACTCTTCAAAATGTTTTGAAATTAAAACATGTTTTCACAGTTTTTGACAAGCAATCCAGAAGAAATATTGATATTTACTAATAAAATGGCTGGTAGGGTAAAATCCCCAGTAATTGGCATGCACCAGTGATTGGCACATCCTACAACATGTCCTAAAATAAGATTTATATCCAGTCTTTTAAAAATGCAAGACCATATACCAGTTATATGCTCATTTATGCTAAATATTATAATTTTGATTTATGCTACTAGATGACAATAGTGCCTAGGAAAGAGAAACAATTATGGCTTGTATGAAATTAGCCATTTTTGTTGCAAATGCTTCTTCTTTGGCTTAAGGAAGACATGCTTTTCAATTCATTAATATCTGATTTATAATATATTTTAAATTTTAATTGACAATAGTTTTGTTTGGTTAAAAACGGTTACTTTAATTGTGTAAAAGTATTTTCGACACAAATATTTGGATTTCTGAATTAATGATAGATGCCAATTAATAATGCTTCAATTTTGCTAGTTCCAAGTAATTGGCACCTATTCCACTTACAAAGAATTCACAAGGAATTTGAGATTAAACCACTTATTTTGGAAGTACTTTTAAAGTTATAGACTAATTTTGTTTAACGTTTGTTTTTATTTGAAAATATGAAATATTATCAGTAATTGGAATCCACTAAAGCTTCATATGACAATTACTGGGGACAGCATGACAATCACTGGGTATTAATATAAGTATATTGTATTGTTTTAAAGTGTTCACATTTCAGACTAATATGCTGATTTCTTAGTCTCAAAAACCTGGAATATGGCATCTTCATCTATAGTAAATTCATTTAAAGCGATTAAACCCAATTCAAAGTGTAAAGTTTTTTTGTAACATAAACTTGTGCCAATTACTGGATCACAAGGTGTCATACATTGGTGTTCTAGGTGCCAATTACTGGTGATTTCAGCAAGTTTTTATAAATATATTTTTAGAAAAATATTTTTTCAAATTTGTTTGCTTTTAGTGGGCAAAATAGATGCACAGATATGCATTCTTTGATTTAAAAATATTTCCAAGTAAATATCTTGTTTCTTTGTAATGAAAATTGAAGTAAGTTTAAAGAAAAATTCTTAATGTGCCAATTACTGGGGGTGTTACCCTATAAAAACTTTTTTTCATTTGGTATATTTAAGTAGTTAAGAAATAATATGTTTACTTTCAATAACAGGAAATTTAGAATGGAGGAGGAATATGGCTACCTAATTTCATTTTTGAAGCATGGTGGAAGAGTAGACTTAGAACTACCTACTACCCAGTGGCAAAAAAGATCTCGATGGTCTGCGACAGATACTAAAGAGGCAGAAAATAATCCATAGGTAAAATGTTTTGCAATTGCAGCGTTAACTAAACCCTTACTTGCAACGATTTTAAGCGTTTTATTCACTTCTATGAATAACTAACTCAAGTTTTTGCATTAAATAATAAAGTGTTAAATATAATACAAAGCAAAATAGATGTTTGATGAAAAAATAATCTGTAAGGAAGAAAAGAAAATATGTAACACCTGTCTCCATTCTTTAACATTCTGCTAAAGGGCTTGCAATAAGAATAGTGATTGCAACAAATAGTGGATATGACTGAATATCAGCATTTTTTTATTGCACAAATACTAATCATAGTTTCTTTTTTTTAATTTTTCAAAAAGAAATAAAATCAAACACAAACTAAAGTCGATATTTGCTTTATTTTTTAATAACGGCTTGATATATTTCTTATAATATTTCAAACACATATAGCTAATAATAAAATAATGACCTTCAGCTATTACTAATAGCATAATTTTATTTGTCGGTATATTTAATTCACACATAATTTAGCTAAAATAGCGTCTCAGTATTATCATTATTAAACGCATACTTTTATTTATTTCTAGTTAGAATTTTTTATAAAAAGCTTTTTAACCCCTCCTCCCTTCTCCAAGTAAACCATGTTTTTTAATCGATTTTTTTTCATACCCTGCTCTTCATTATAATTACCGATTCACTGTCGCCAGATGCCACACATGGCTAATTTTTTGCTGCGACCTGTAACTTTCGGTGTTTAAAAGGGTGCGGGACACAAAAATATTCAAATTTTATTAAACAGTTCTATTGCATTAAAAAAATTCTGCTTAATGACGTTTAAAACCTTGTTTCGATTTTAACTGGAACAAGAAATATTATTTTTTTCGTTTTTGTTTCTTTTAAAATCTAGCTGTCAAAGCAATCATTCTCATAGAAATGACTTTCTGTGAAAATGCTTTTTTCTTCATGAGTTTTTTCACCATTTCTTGTATTTAAATTGCTTTAACTCAAGAACTGTTAAAAAAAAACTTGTTTAAATTTGGAACAAGTCTTTTCAATTGTTGTATTTTAATTTTGATTCAGCAACTTAATTTTGATAATAATATTGATAATATTATATATATATTTTTTTTATTTAATTTTTTAGTTTTGATAATATAATTTAATTTTGATAATATAATTTTAAAAAATCACATTTTTTTCAATTTTTTACTTTAAATATTTTTTAATTTTATCCAAATTAATGTTTTTTTTAATTCCTAAGTCAGAATTAAAGCTTATATATTTATGTTTATATAAATGAAAACTTGTTTAAATTTGGAACATGTCGTTTTCAATTGTTTTATTTTAATTTTGATTCAGCAAATTAAAATATGTATATATATTTAATTTTGAAAATATGATTTTAAAAAGTAATTTTTTTTTCAATTTTTTGCTTTAAATATTTTTAGATTTTATTCAAATTATTTGTTTTTAAAATTCCTAAATCAGAATTAAAGCTTATATATTTCTGTTTACATAAATGAAAAGAATTTCTATAAATAGTATTTCGAGTTATGAAGATTTTAAATTACCCCACTTTTTAATTACTTTTAAATTTAAAAATTAAAAAACATTATGAGAAATTCTGTCACGTGTTTTGTTTCCAAATGACATGATAAACCATCAGAAAAAAAAATCAAAATTTTAACTCAATTAATAACAATTACTTGAAAATGTTTGCGTTGTTGAGAGAATGTATTAAATTAAGGATTTCAGCACCGACATTTCCATTTTTGTTTAAACACTTAGCCTACACTCGGCTCGGTAAGAAATGTTCAATCTAAATATTAATCCTATAATAGTGTTATTTACAGACCTCTTGGACCCTTTTAATATTTTAATTTTTTTTTTTTTTTTTTTTTTTTTTTTTTTTTTTTTCACACAGGGTGCAGTACTTATTTTTTACTGTGCATTTCTACCTTTTCAATTGTTTGTTACAGTTTTTTGATATGCAGATGCTTCTACTTTGAAAGCAGTTCTGAAAATAAAACTATTCTCCCATAAAGAAATTGTTACAAAAGTTGAAAAAGTACATACACACAACAATAGATATCAATTTAAAGTATCGCATTAAAAACAAGTTGGAAATTGCACGTGAAGCGTAGCAAAAGAGGTGCGTTCGTACGATAACGTTATTACACCTCAGTAACATATATCTTATATTCATAAAATGTGAAAGAGTTTATTATAATTGAAACAAGCCCCAAACAATGTTTCCCCGTATAGCATTATGTAGTGGAATACTTTTGTATGGCCCTTTAAATCAATAACAAATATTCTTTGCACCACAGATTATGCAAAATGTATATTATAATATATACAGTGGCTCACAAAAGTGTTCGTACACTTTAAAAATTTGTGCTAAAAAGAAAATTTCCCTAAAATTAAATTCGTATATGAAGTCGAGAAATTTTTTATATTATCTCCAACTTATTCTAAATAACACACAACCTTTTTGTTTAACATTAAGGCATTTTTTTAAAATCTAAAAATGAAAACGGAAGATGCCACAGAAATAAGACCTCACAAAAGTCCTCGTACATAGAAACATTTTCGGATAATTTCATTATTAAAAATATTGTTTGTCGCTTTATTTTTATTTTTGCAGTGTATTGACATTTAAAAAATCGCTTGGCTTTATATTTTGCAGAATTGGTCCGTAATATTCTATTTATTAATTAAAAATGGTTTGTAATCGTAATGTCACGACTAATAGAGTTTGAAATTAGTTATTTTTCTTCATAATAGTAGTAAATCAATTCGAAATATTGCATAATTAGTTAATTTATTCCTTTCTATGGTGAAGTATGCGATAAATGGCTTTGTAGAAAAAAAATGGATTGAAAACTAGATATGAAAAGGTCGTCAATCTAAGTTAACGCAATGAGATCAAATACTTACAATTAGAAAAGTCTTAAAAAATCCGCGTTTAAGTGCTATAAAAGTTGCTGCAGAATTTAATAAAACAGTTTCTACTTCATTTTCACCTGAAACTCTTCGACGAGTGGTAAGCCCAGCTGCATTATATAGGTATTCTGCCCGTAGAAAAAAATTTGTTAGGGCGAAAAACAGAAAGCTTAGGCTTTCTTTAGCAAAATCAATGATAAATAAACCCGAATCGTATTAAAATAATGTTTTATTTACAAGTGAAATCTAGTATGCCATTCTTGGTCCAATGAGTGCATAATAGTATGGAGAAAAAAAAATTAAGAATTTAATTCAAAGAACTTAGTTGGAATAGTTAATCATGGCAGTGGAGTTGTCCTTGTGTGAGGGTGCATATATGCATCAGGATTAGGTAATTTGGTATATATTGAGAGCATAATAAATCACGATCTTTGTTCCAATATTTTAAAATTCAATTTAAAATTATCAGGTCAATGTATGGGTAACAGATACAACTTTGTTTTTTTATCAGGATAATGATACAAGGTACATGGCTCTCAACGTTCGCCTCTGGCGTCTTTATAATTGTTCACAAGTTCTGAAAACATCACCTTAATTGCTGAATTTTAACCCAGTAAAACATATTTGGAGATAACTGGAAGTTAGAACACGAAAACGCAGTATTGAAACAAAAAGAGAAGTAAAAACAGCAATGTTCGATGAAGGCATCAACTTTCATGCAGAAATTACAAAAACAATAATTAAATCTATTACCAGGTTTTTGAATAACTTGTGGGTGCTGAATAATATCCTATTAAGTACAACTTTAGCGAAATATTACAATATTTACAAATATACAGCGATTTTTTTAAAGTGTACGAAGACTTTTGTGAGGTAAATTTTTTGTTATTTTTTGATTAGTGATTTTTTAAAAATAAAGTTTTGCTATGTTTTTAAAATATTTTATGTAGTTTTGTTAATAATGAGTCATAGATCTTACTCTTAAATACGCATTCTAAAATATTAATTTTAATTAATAGATAGAGCCCTATTTCATTGAAATTCCTAAGTGTACGAACACTTTTGTGAGCCACTGTACTTTATAGATGCATGTCAATTTTATTACGTTCGAATGAGTGTAACACCATTAAAATGCATTTGAAACATTTTCTCCATTAACTGTAATGTAACGGAACACTTTTGATTGTCCCTGTAGTTGAACTATGCATTCGATTTTGATAAAATTTGAAATAACTCGACAAAATTTTGTAATAATTATGTATTTAAAATTTCAAACGATTAAAATGCGTTTGACACTTTTTTCCTCATTGACCGCAATGGAACGAAATACTTTTGATTGTCCCTTTAATTGATCTATCCATCCGATTTTCATAAAATTTGAAATGATTCGACAAAATTATGTAATAATTATGTATTTTAAATTTCAAACGATTCGGTTGGGTTGTTTTTGCGTTGTTATATGCGGACAGACAGACGGAGAGACGGACGGACTGAGCGACAACAATAGGTGCTACGTATTTACATAACTGCGAACGCATCTAAGAAAGGATCCTGAACGTTTTCTAAAAGAGATAGCCACCAGTACAGTTAAGGGTCCAAAATTTCAAATAAACATAAAAAGCAGAAAAATTGGTCAATTGATTTGCGGTTTTCAAAAAAAAAAAAATATTCTTTATGTCGGTATTTCGTGAAAATAAATTATAAATTTCAAAAAATGCCGATAGAGAGGCGCTTTAGACTTTGGAGCAACGAATAACTATTTTTTACCGTTATATTATCTTATTAAATGCTTTCAAATGCTTTGACTTAAATTTTCATCTCAAATTCTGAATGGTTTGGAGTGATTAAATAGCACAAAATTGAACTGTGTTCGAGGAGGTGGGAGAGGGTTAAATTTCAACTCTTGAATGCATTCAGTTTGCGCTTCTTAACCCCTCCCAACGATTCAGAATTTGAGCTCAAAATTTAAAATTAAATCTAAGCTTCCAAAAACATTTAATGAGCTTTTGCAAGCATTTAATTAGATACAAAAAATAAATGTTAAAATTAGTTGGTGGTTACTCTGAAGTTTAAGGAGCCCCCTAACGTAATTTTTTGAAATTTATCTTTAAAATTTATTTTCAAGAAGATACTGGCTTAAAGAATAGTTTTATTTTAAACCGCAAACGAATCGACCAATTTTTCCGTTTTCTATAATTATTTGAAAGTTGACCCCCCCCCCCCCAATCCCCTTTGAACACAGTTCACTTTGCGCTACTTAACAACTCCGCACGACCCTTGGTTTATTTAATATTGTTTGTCTTGGTGTGTACTAACACCCTTCTTTTTTTTTTTTTTTTTTTTTTTTTTTTTTTTTTTTTTTTTGGTAAAAAAAAATTTAGAATCACCTTGTATAAAAATATTAAAATACAAGTGCGAATTTTGTAAGAAATTTTCCCGTTATTTTAACATTAATATTGAAAATTTGGCCATGGGACTTGTGTAGGTTCTTAAGAGTCGTGGGAAGTCCCACACTAGTCATGGATAGAAACGAAAACACTTATGTAAATTCTATGGGAACGTTATTTTATAATATTTAACTTGGATATTAATATTTTTAAATGACTTTTGTGTAGGATAACTGAAGGCGATCTATTCGGGGTAATTTTTAATTTTTCGATTTTAGTTTTCGATTTTTTTTTTAAGTTTTCCTTCATTTACAGAACTGGTTCTGAAATAGAAACTACCTGTTATTTTTGTGTAGGATAACTGAGGACTATCTACCCGGGGTAATTTTTAGATTTTAGTTTAAGATTTTTTAAAAGTTTTCTTTCACTTACAGAACTGTTTCTGAAATTGAAACTACCCAAATCTGAATAAAAAATCTATAACTAAAATAGGAAAAAGAAAACTAGCCCACAGTTGCAGATCATCCTTATCTATTCTATGTAAAGATACATATATTAAAATCAAAGCGAGAAAATTGTAAATAACGCTCCCATAGGATTAATATTAGCATTCTTGTTCCTTCTTGTGAATATTGAAATAACCTCTTAAAATGATTTTGTGAAACCATTTCTACAAATTACTTTTGTATTTTCTTTGATGATTTATTTTAATGCTTATATCCATGCTGAAAGAACGTTTTTCTTTAAGGTATTTGATGTTGATGAACCCTGTTTGTGGTACAAACTACAACAAATCAATTGGCGGAAAATCGTG
Organism: Maratus speculifer; assembly: GCA_964019185.1. Classification (NCBI taxonomy): domain Eukaryota; kingdom Metazoa; phylum Arthropoda; class Arachnida; order Araneae; family Salticidae; genus Maratus; species Maratus speculifer. The sequence continues at coordinate 137,210,794 of OZ025291.1, forward strand.
ATGCTATAAAGTCAGCAAAGCTATAGGAATTTGTATACTAGAGTAAATGACACACTGTGTAAAAAAAAAATGTTCACATAAATATTATAACTATGTATTATGATATAGTGTATTAATGTAATTTAATCATTGTAATAAATATCTTTTTTATATTTTAATTGTTTGTTTTAAATATGTCTGAATCATAATGATATTAATTTATCTTGTAAATGTTCTAAAACATTTATATTTTGAATTTTTATGTGATTCTCAAACCATCTCCTTATAAATGCAAAGCTTTGATACAATTTTAAACTTATTTTTAAGTATGTATGGATAAATTTAGTCTTGATTATTTAGAAATTTGGAATGAAAACACATTTTTCATTTTTTATTAATTATTTTTCGCGTTATAAGCAATTTTGTCCACAACAACTGTTTTTTTACTTTTCTTGATCTGTGTGGAGAATTAAAGTTTGTTATTAAGATTATAAGCTATAAACTATATATCAATTCTTGTAAGAATAATATAATACCACATTTCCATAAAATGAAATAAATAAATAAATAAATAAATAATACAAAAGTGGTGATTTGCTAGACAGTGATATTCTTAAACATTTAACTGAATGTAAGAAAATTTAGATTTGCATGTTAAGAAATTAAAGAAAAAAAAATTTCCAAGTAATTAACAAGGATATTAAAATATGTATATTTATGTACATAAATTTGACCACTTTTATTAATTTTACTTTATTTTATGAAATTGTATGTGTTTATATTCTCTTCACGTCCTTCTGATCCTTTAGCTTTTATAATTATGACTTTCAAACAACAAAAGAAGTGTGAAATAATTTTTCAGCAATTAGTATTCTTGAATTATTTGTTAATATTTAATAAAATTTAGTAAATTTTTACTATTTAATAAAAATAATATAAGATCTATTAATTATTTAAAGTTTTAATAGTTTATAGAAATGAAAGGAAGAAATTTAATATTAGCATTTTATTTTATCAGGGATCATCTCACATTATCATAGCGGTCATATGTAAATACTTTTTTGTTTTTTTTTTAATTCTCTAAGTGCATACTACTTTTATAGCATCTTTATACCTCTATTTTAAAATAATAATTTTCGCTATATATTTAAACCTGAAATGCGACAGTAATAACTGTTTTAAAATAGAGGTATAAAAAATAAATGTCTAAAAAGATGTAGTAGTTGACAGCTATGTAAGTGTAATTGCGCAATTCATTGTTTTTAGTTATATATTACCATATTTTTTTCACCAATTATACATAATGACAAAAAAAAACTTCTTTAACAAATACAGAAAATTTAATATTTATAAAAAATAAAAAAAAATGTATTTTTTTGCTTTTGTAGCAGTATACATATCTTTGCACAATTTGATGGCCAACAAATTGTCTTATTAAAATTTTCATCAAAATATTTAAACGTATCCTCACATATCTAATATTTTCCGCCAAAATAAATTTTTATAATAAGTAAGACTTCATGCTTACCATGTATATTCGGTAATTCTAATTACAGAATAAAACATAAGAATATCCCATGTTTGACAGGATAATATAAAACAAAAAATGACTGTAAAGAGAAACGTATTTGTTTTAAAATATAGAATGGGTATGACAAGAGTTTAAAATGACTATGTTTTATAAATAATGCTTGCTAAGTGTTGTTCATTATAAGCGATGCAAATATCTAGACAATATCTGAAATATATCATCACCTAACATATTATGTCTTGTGGAAGCTGCTACCTCTGCTTGAGACAATCTTGAGACAAGACCTACACTCATTGTCACCTCAAGAGAGTAATTCAGGTAGAGTAGCAATTCTCCCACAAGACGGTGCGTTCGTGATGATAGATTCCAGACATCGTCTTGAATTGTGCATTGCTCGCAATGGAAGACACTTTCCAGAAGTCATTTCTGAAAAATAGTCATTTTAAACTCTCGTCATATCTATTCTATATTTTTAACAAATAAGTTTCTCATTAGAGTCATTTTTGTTTTTTTTAACCTGTCAAATGTGGGAGGGTTTTTTTTTTGGATCATCCTGTATTTTTACGGTATATATACCGTATACTTCATTTACGGTACACATACTGATTACAAATGTTTTTACGGTACATATACCGCACATTTAATTTACGGTATATATGTTGTATAAATATTTTTTACGGTATATATGTCGTACATTTAATTTACGGTATCTGTGCTATAAAAATATTTTTTACGGTTCATATACCATACATTTAATTTACGGTATATATGCTGTAACGATATTTTTTTAAGGTACATGTACTTTAAATACTTTACGGTACATATACCGTGCAGTTAAATTACGGTATATATACTTTAAATATTTTACGGTACATATACCACAAAATATTTAAATTTATGTTCAGTTAAATTACGGTACATGTACTTTAAGTTTTTTACGGTATATATACCGTGCAGTTAAATTACGGTAAAAGGAAGTGTCACAAAGTTGACGGTATAACCACCGTGATTTGTGACCAAATTTTTTTACAGTGTACTACGTAATGCTATTGCACTTACCAATCCATTGAACTAGAAGTTTTTGAGTAACTTCAAAATTAAAAGAAATATTTCGAAATTCTTTACAAATACGCATTTTTTATATTTAAGTACTTATAAAATAACTATATTATCACATAGAACTTTGATACTATTTCAGAACATAGTGAGTGATATAGGAAGTGATCTGACAAAATTTCACTGAAATATGTTTTAAAAAGATTCCATTTAATAAACTTTATGAAACGTGGAATAACGGAAAAAATAATTTTCCTGAAATAGCATTTAAAGATTTCTTATCTATATTGGTTTGAATCTATAAAATTAATCTAGGAGTGTCAATTAAGGTTTATTATTGTTTTCATGTAAAAAATAAGAAAACCATGCGTAAAATCATTGTTTGCATTTTTACTGGCCTTTCTATGCATACTTCCGTTGTTTGACTCCTCGTTTATTAAATTAGCCGTAACCCCTCTTATAGTAACTGTAGGAATAAATTAGAGCTGATTTTTTTTATCATAAAAAATTGCTCTTAAAAAAAAAAAAAAAAAAAAAAAAAAAAAAACGAAATTTTTTATCGAAATGCCCATTTTAATGGAGACAGATACCTTTAAACGCATGTTTTCCATAGCATCTCCCCCTTCTAATGAATTGCAGATGAATCACTCCACCAATTTCCTTTCGATTCAAACTTCAGATTTGTATATTCTACAACTCAAGCAGGATTTTTAAAAATATATTTTTAATTTTTGATTTTTTACAAGCATTGAGACACTTTTTATTGAGTCTTATTTTTTTATCCATCATTTTCACTACGTTACAATGCTTTAAATTTTGATAAAATCCTTCGCTTACCTGTATCCTTTACAGTAAAGAAAAGTAGCAGTAAAAAAATTTATTATTATTTTTTTTAACTTTCAAGAATCCCCGATGCAAGAGGTCCCTGTACTTTTATTAACAACCTCCTTTATATAGATTCCAAAGACGAAGTATTTATTTTTAAGGAAAATTTATGAAACACTCTCCAAACATAATTTGATAAATTACAAAATCCAACAGTTTAAGTGGTTATTGAAACAACCAAAAATATCTAAAGTATGATCTTTAGACGTTTAAACTGATGTCTCTAGCCCCTTTAGCCGGGTATTTCACTCTCGCGAAAACACTTGATCAAACCTAAAGGAGAATTTTTTTTTTAAACATTTTGCTTGTATTTCAATATTTTTAAAAGATTTTAGTTTTGAATTAAATAACTGTGGACGATCTCTACAAAGACTCTTTTGTACTTATTCAATTTTGCTTCCAGGTACTTTTTATGAGGATATATTGACTTTCGTAATGGATTCCGAAAATAAAAATGTCCGCATAAAAAACAGCAAATAAAATCGAAAAAGTAAAAAAGTCTTTTTAGAGATAGACCTCAGCTATACAATGCAAAAACAAACAAACAAATAAATAAATAAGGTAAGCAGGCGTTTTTGCGTGAGTGGTTTCTAAAGAAAAGGTTGTTGAAGACGAAGTTGACTTAAAAATGTTATGTTTCATTGTAGTTACTTCTAGTGTTAGAAAATACTTTTAAATATTCGAAGCACATTTCCTTTCTTCGTAGCACTAATAAATAGAAAATCAAAAATTGTTTTAATTATTGGAAGGGTGTAAGGAGTAAGGATCCAGAAAATTATTACTAATTTAAGATGATCCGAATATGCCAAATTGTTTAAGACTCTTAGAGCCTTAACAACTTTACGTATATTCTTTGAAAGTAAATCATTATATAATTCTGATTTCAACATCTATTTTTCTAAACACAAGTCAAATTTGCAAGAATAAATGAAGTAATATGCAAAGGTTTTTGAACAGAATATTCGCGAAGGTAATCACATTGCGTTAAAATATATTATTTTAAAAATTGCGATGAAAAAAAAATTAAATAAAAAACTATGAGCAAAATATCTCAAATAATGCAGTGCGAAAAGTCTAGAGTAAGTCTTCTGATACACACTATTTCTGATGTCAACATCCTATTTCCATGCGTATACTAATCGCACAATAATGAATGCGATATCAAATACTAAAAGACCCCATTTAGTTTATGAATTGCACCAAAATTAGAAATAGGGTTTTGATAAATAGAAATTGCGTTAAAACATTTTTTTCTTATTGAAAGATGCAGTTAATTAACATATGTTAACTAAACGCATCGGCAAATAATAATTGCAGTGCGAACATGTCACATAGGCCCCTACTGTCACATATTACTTCTGGTGTCAATATATTTTTTTAATAAAGAAAGCACAAGAATAGCATAAAAAATGTACCGCAATGAACAGGAAACAAACGACAGTTTTTAAAATAAGTTTTTAACATACAGTTTATAAGAAAGTTTAAGACAATGTTCATGACAGCTTTTAAGACCATTTGCTATTTCGGATACCAATTCAAGTTCCTTGCATTCAATTATTTCATATTCATTATGGCATAACTGTTGCTCACATTTAGTTTTAGATGGAGTTCAAGGGAAATATTAAGTCAAAAAAAAAAAAAAAAAAAAAAAAAAGACGTTATTAGGAGACTATATCCATCAGTGAATAATTACTCCTTCATCAATTAATTTCTGTAAAAAATAAAGACAGCTTTTTTTTAATCGCTGATCAGGGGCAACTTCCTGGGCTTTAGCACAGCTGCTAAGGTTAATATCTGGCAATGAGGTAAGATTCGAATGATCTCTAAAATGTATAGTCTAATAGACTATACATTTGACAAAGTGACCAGTGACAAACCACTTAGCAGTCACTGCTTTTGTGCTTCTTGTTACCATAGTTGCTTTTCTTATATTTGTCCGTTTGTAATTTATATCAGTTAACCAAGAAAATTAATGTAGTTTTTGAGAGCAGTTACTTTTGTATTGAAGCTGTGGTCAAATGGATTCTGATGGTGTCATATCTGCAAATTTCCTTGAAGTCTCGTTCAGTCAAGAATTGTTTAGCACATCACACGCTTCTCTATCAGTTTTGTAGAAGATACAACAATTAAAAAAACATATTGTCAAAAAAAAGAAATTTTGAAACCTGTTTTTCTCTACAAGTTGAACATTTTTAAAGAAAATTGCAGAGGACGCTATAAAAATATGCTCTGCGTTTAAAATGACTTCAGTTAATGACCGAACAGTTCAAAAACGGTTCAATTAATTTTTGTTCGTAGACGAGAGCCTCGAAGATAAGACCCGTTTTGCTCCTACGTCCCCCTAAACAAGGTCCAGTTGTAAGAGAAAATAAAACAGAATCTGCATCAAACCTACCAAGAGCTATCATACAGGCTTAAAGCATATGACTAAATCACCCAGTAGCAACTGCATGACATTGGAATGACGTGGAAATCAACAAGTGGTATCTTCATGTTCTGTCCGATGGAAACAAGCTTCGACATTGAACATCTGCTTATCATTGCTGTCATGATGTAACAAAGCCTCGTTCCTTGACTAAATATTGACGTGTGATCAAAACTGGGTCATATATGACAGCGACAGCCGGAAGAGAAAATAACTTTGGTCAACGTTTGGTTCCGATTCATTGGCCGCCGAACCGGACATTCATAGAAAAAGCTAATCCTGTATGTTTGAAGGTCCAGCGCTGGTATAGTTCACTATAAATTCTTAGAAAGTGGAAATATTGGTACAGCTGACGTCTGCTCGTCACATTTGCACTTGCTGTGCTCCAAAAGCAGTTTTTCTAGTTCACAGGAGAGGAATTCTCCTCTTCCATGATAATGTTAGCTGTTACACAGCGACCGCGGCCAGGGACGTAACTAAAACACTGAGTTGGGAAGTTTTGCTTCATCTACTTTACTCCCTGGACGTCGCCCCATCGGACTATTATCTGTTTTTGGCTATGGATAACTAACCATGGGAACAGTAATTCCGAAAGCGATACACAGTCATAAAAGCTGTTACACATTTTTTTAAACTCTAAAAAAAGATTTCTACAAAAAAGCATTTATAAGCTTTTGTCACATTAGAAATATATAAATAAAGCTAATGGTTATTATATTGAATGATAAAATAAGTGTTTAGTAGTTTTATGGGTATTTTTTATGTAAGATGAAATCCGCACGAACATTCTTGGTTACCTTCTATTTGGTTGTGATTTAAAACCAATCAGAATAGCGAAATCATGCAAGGTGGATGTGAGATGTTGGAGTATTTGCTATACTATATTTTTGTAACGTCGCTGCTAGTTAGGTTTTTAATTTGCACTTCCCTTGTGTTTGACTATATTTTGCTGTTGACAATTTTCTTGTATGGATGAGTTATGGATGATCGTTGATATGCTAATAACTCTTTTCTTGCGATTAATTGTCTCTATCATGGATAGTTGTCATTGTCACTTTTTTTTTTCAGTTTTGTCATTATATAGTTGAAGTCATATGGTCATATGAAGTCATAGTTATAGTCATATGATCGCGGTTTGTCCTGTCAGTAAAACGGATGCTTATTATTATTAACCGTATTTAATTTTATCTTTATGAGTTGTACCATGGAGCCTGTTATATGGTCATTAGTTCATCATGTTTTAATGAAATTTACTATAAGAGTTTTGTTTTTACTTCGTAAAAATTTTCATTGTAATACATATATCTCGGTGGCTATCAATTCATTGTAATATTATGCTATTATCGCTATTTTATCTTAAATTGATATTCTGTATAATTAAACTCTGTAGCTGTTAATCCATTTTATTTCAATGGTTGCTTTAATTGATTTCGTATTTCGATCGCATTTGCTGGTTGATAGAACTCGAAGACTATCAGTTCTTCATTATTTATTCTCTCTCACTATAGCACTATTTCGACGATTTTATGTCACACCTAGATGTTATTATTTATTTTATGCACTTGGTGCTTTTAATACTATTATACATTCTTTTCTTTTTTTAAACATAAAATTCTTTGAATTATTTCAAAATTTACATGTTTAAAAGGAGTACAGCCAACATAATGAAAAGAAAGCAAGTAAAATTTGAAATATTTTCAATTGCAAGGCGTGAGAAATTTTTTACAGAAAAATTTCCAAGATTTATACCGATTTATTGATCTTCTGGTTGTTTTTGCTTTAATTTTTTCCTTTTCTCCCTATAAATACAGGATAATTAAGATAATAAAAAAAAAAGATGATCACTCGTTTCTGACAGGAGGGAAAAAGGAGTAATCTTCTAGTGTAGTATTTGAATGGGGCTTGTTATTTGTATTTAAGATTGCCTCTTGTTAATTTGAGCTATGCTTAGTTCTATGATTTGCTCCATGCTAATTATCCAATATCGAATCACCATTTCACTTTTTGTTTGCACATGTTTGTTGTGAGCTAACTATTGACGCTAATGTCGCTGATTATTTGGTGTTATTTTGTGCAGGTGGAGTGCTTGGGGAAGTGAGCAGGCTGTGGGATACTGTTTTATTGTTTCTAGTACCTCGCATTCACTTCATGTGTTTCCATCAGTTTGAATTTGTCTCGGTACTCAGTGATGCTCCGTGTCTTGTGAAGTGTTGTGATAATAACTCACAGCTTATTAATCCTTGTATATCAGCTTTAGCGAAATAACAGTGTGTTAATCTGCCAGTTTCCCCATAGTCCTCAAATACTTTACCTTCCATTGCTTAGGTATTAGTTCTTAAGAGTTCGTTTTAGATTCAGCGTTGGTTTCCCATGTGGAATGGGATTTCCGTGTTTGATTTTTATACTGTGTGTTTGGCCTGACTTTTATATCCTCATTTCATTTTATGCTTATGACGGCCTTGATCCACCTCAATTTTAATTTGTTGTTTGAATCTTTTGCTAATTATCATGTATTATCTATTATTTCATTTGCATCGAAATGTATACTCAACACTTGAATTACTGATTGACAATCCGGGTCAATTGTATATTCTTCCCTTATGTTATTCCTACGCTCCACTGCTTTTAGTACAGTCAGTGATTTGGCTTGGTAAATTCTGTTACACTTTCTTTGTGGTACTGGCCATGTCTTAATTTTCTTTTCAATTTGTATGTTACAAAACCGAGCTGGTAGACCCTGATTCTAATTTCGAGCCGTCTGTGAACATGATTGTCTCTTCTACATGATATTCTATTGTGAGTTGTACTGATTTAGCTACTTTGTTTAGCCAAATATTGATTGTTGTGGTATAGTAAATGTCATGGATTGTCCAACTGTGTATGTTACACTGTAAAAAAATTTGGTCACAAATCACGGTGGTTATACCGTCAACTTTGTGACACTTCCTTTTACCGTAATTTAACTGCACGGTATATATACCGTAAAAAACTTAAAGTACATGTACCGTAATTTAACTGAACATAAATTTAAATATTTTGTGGTATATGTACCGTAAAATATTTAAAGTATATATACCGTAATTTAACTGCACGGTATATGTACCGTAAAGTATTTAAAGTACATGTACCTTAAAAAAATATCGTTACAGCATATATACCGTAAATTAAATGTATGGTATATGAACCGTAAAAAATATTTTTATAGCACAGATACCGTAAATTAAATGTACGACATATATACCGTAAAAAATATTTATACAACATATATACCGTAAATTAAATGTGCGGTATATGTACCGTAAAAACATTTGTAATCAGTATGTGTACCGTAAATGAAGTATACGGTATATATACCGTAAAAATACAGGATGATCCAAAAAAAAAACCTCCCACATTTGACAGGTTAAAAAAAACAAAAATGACTCTAATGAGAAACTTATTTGTTAAAAATATAGAATAGATATGACGAGAGTTTAAAATGACTATTTTTCAGAAATGACTTCTGGAAAGTGTCTTCCATTGCGAGCAATGCACAATTCAAGACGATGTCTGGAATCTATCATCACGAACGCACCGTCTTGTGGGAGAATTGCTACTCTACCTGAATTACTCTCTTGAGGTGACAATGAGTGTAGGTCTTGTCTCAAGATTGTCTCAAGCAGAGGTAGCAGCTTCCACAAGACATAATATGTTAGGTGATGATATATTTCAGATATTGTCTAGATATTTGCATCGCTTATAATGAACAACACTTAGCAAGCATTATTTATAAAACATAGTCATTTTAAACTCTTGTCATACCCATTCTATATTTTAAAACAAATACGTTTCTCTTTACAGTCATTTTTTGTTTTATATTATCCTGTCAAACATGGGATATTCTTATGTTTTATTCTGTAATTAGAATTACCGAATATACATGGTAAGCATGAAGTCTTACTTATTATAAAAATTTATTTTGGCGGAAAATATTAGATATGTGAGGATACGTTTAAATATTTTGATGAAAATTTTAATAAGACAATTTGTTGGCCATCAAATTGTGCAAAGATATGTATACTGCTACAAAAGCAAAAAAATACATTTTTTTTATTTTTTATAAATATTAAATTTTCTGTATTTGTTAAAGAAGTTTTTTTTTGTCATTATGTATAATTGGTGAAAAAAATATGGTAATATATAACTAAAAACAATGAATTGCGCAATTACACTTACATAGCTGTCAACTACTACATCTTTTTAGACATTTATTTTTTATACCTCTATTTTAAAACAGTTATTACTGTCGCATTTCAGGTTTAAATATATAGCGAAAATTATTATTTTAAAATAGAGGTATAAAGATGCTATAAAAGTAGTATGCACTTAGAGAATTAAAAAAAAACAAAAAAGTATTTACATATGACCGCTATGATAATGTGAGATGATCCCTGATAAAATAAAATGCTAATATTAAATTTCTTCCTTTCATTTCTATAAACTATTAAAACTTTAAATAATTAATAGATCTTATATTATTTTTATTAAATAGTAAAAATTTACTAAATTTTATTAAATATTAACAAATAATTCAAGAATACTAATTGCTGAAAAATTATTTCACACTTCTTTTGTTGTTTGAAAGTCATAATTATAAAAGCTAAAGGATCAGAAGGACGTGAAGAGAATATAAACACATACAATTTCATAAAATAAAGTAAAATTAATAAAAGTGGTCAAATTTATGTACATAAATATACATATTTTAATATCCTTGTTAATTACTTGGAAATTTTTTTTTCTTTAATTTCTTAACATGCAAATCTAAATTTTCTTACATTCAGTTAAATGTTTAAGAATATCACTGTCTAGCAAATCACCACTTTTGTATTATTTATTTATTTATTTATTTATTTCATTTTATGGAAATGTGGTATTATATTATTCTTACAAGAATTGATATATAGTTTATAGCTTATAATCTTAATAACAAACTTTAATTCTCCACACAGATCAAGAAAAGTAAAAAAACAGTTGTTGTGGACAAAATTGCTTATAACGCGAAAAATAATTAATAAAAAATGAAAAATGTGTTTTCATTCCAAATTTCTAAATAATCAAGACTAAATTTATCCATACATACTTAAAAATAAGTTTAAAATTGTATCAAAGCTTTGCATTTATAAGGAGATGGTTTGAGAATCACATAAAAATTCAAAATATAAATGTTTTAGAACATTTACAAGATAAATTAATATCATTATGATTCAGACATATTTAAAACAAACAATTAAAATATAAAAAAGATATTTATTACAATGATTAAATTACATTAGTACACTATATCATAATACATAGTTATAATATTTATGTGAACATTTTTTTTTTACACAGTGTGTCATTTACTCTAGTATACAAATTCCTATAGCTTTGCTGACTTTATAGCATCACGATTTTCCGCCAATTGATTTGTTGTAGTTTGTACCACAAACAGGGTTCATCAACATCAAGTACCTTAAAGAAAAACGTTCTTTCAGCATGGATATAAGCATTAAAATAAATCATCAAAGAAAATACAAAAGTAATTTGTAGAAATGGTTTCACAAAATCATTTTAAGAGGTTATTTCAATATTCACAAGAAGGAACAAGAATGCTAATATTAATCCTATGGGAGCGTTATTTACAATTTTCTCGCTTTGATTTTAATATATGTATCTTTACATAGAATAGATAAGGATGATCTGCAACTGTGGGCTAGTTTTCTTTTTCCTATTTTAGTTATAGATTTTTTATTCAGATTTGGGTAGTTTCAATTTCAGAAACAGTTCTGTAAGTGAAAGAAAACTTTTAAAAAATCTTAAACTAAAATCTAAAAATTACCCCGGGTAGATAGTCCTCAGTTATCCTACACAAAAATAACAGGTAGTTTCTATTTCAGAACCAGTTCTGTAAATGAAGGAAAACTTAAAAAAAAAATCGAAAACTAAAATCGAAAAATTAAAAATTACCCCGAATAGATCGCCTTCAGTTATCCTACACAAAAGTCATTTAAAAATATTAATATCCAAGTTAAATATTATAAAATAACGTTCCCATAGAATTTACATAAGTGTTTTCGTTTCTATCCATGACTAGTGTGGGACTTCCCACGACTCTTAAGAACCTACACAAGTCCCATGGCCAAATTTTCAATATTAATGTTAAAATAACGGGAAAATTTCTTACAAAATTCGCACTTGTATTTTAATATTTTTATACAAGGTGATTCTAAATTTTTTTTTACCAAAAAAAAAAAAAAAAAAAAAAAAAGAAGGGTGTTAGTACACACCAAGACAAACAATATTAAATAAACCAAGGGTCGTGCAGAGTTGTTAAGTAGCGCAAAGTGAACTGTGTTCAAAGGGGATTGGGGGGGGGGGGGTCAACTTTCAAATAATTATAGAAAACGGAAAAATTGGTCGATTCGTTTGCGGTTTAAAATAAAACTATTCTTTTAGCCAGTATCTTCTTGAAAATAAATTTTAAAGATAAATTTCAAAAAATTACGTTAGGGGGCTCCTTAAACTTCAGAGTAACCACCAACTAATTTTAACATTTATTTTTTGTATCTAATTAAATGCTTGCAAAAGCTCATTAAATGTTTTTGGAAGCTTAGATTTAATTTTAAATTTTGAGCTCAAATTCTGAATCGTTGGGAGGGGTTAAGAAGCGCAAACTGAATGCATTCAAGAGTTGAAATTTAACCCTCTCCCACCTCCTCGAACACAGTTCAATTTTGTGCTATTTAATCACTCCAAACCATTCAGAATTTGAGATGAAAATTTAAGTCAAAGCATTTGAAAGCATTTAATAAGATAATATAACTCTAAAAAATAGTTATTCGTTGCTCCAAAGTCTAAAGCGCCTCTCTATCGGCATTTTTTGAAATTTATAATTTATTTTCACGAAATACCGACATAAAGAATATTTTTTTTTTTTTTGAAAACCGCAAATCAATTGACCAATTTTTCTGCTTTTTATGTTTATTTGAAATTTTGGACCCTTAACTGTACTGGTGGCTATCTCTTTTAGAAAACGTTCAGGATCCTTTCTTAGATGCGTTCGCAGTTATGTAAATACGTAGCACCTATTGTTGTCGCTCAGTCCGTCCGTCTCTCCGTCTGTCTGTCCGCATATAACAACGCAAAAACAACCCAACCGAATCGTTTGAAATTTAAAATACATAATTATTACATAATTTTGTCGAATCATTTCAAATTTTATGAAAATCGGATGGATAGATCAATTAAAGGGACAATCAAAAGTATTTCGTTCCATTGCGGTCAATGAGGAAAAAAAGTGTCAAACGCATTTTAATCGTTTGAAATTTTAAATACATAATTATTACAAAATTTTGTCGAGTTATTTCAAATTTTATCAAAATCGAATGCATAGTTCAACTACAGGGACAATCAAAAGTGTTCCGTTACATTACAGTTAATGGAGAAAATGTTTCAAATGCATTTTAATGGTGTTACACTCATTCGAACGTAATAAAATTGACATGCATCTATAAAGTACAGTGGCTCACAAAAGTGTTCGTACACTTAGGAATTTCAATGAAATAGGGCTCTATCTATTAATTAAAATTAATATTTTAGAATGCGTATTTAAGAGTAAGATCTATGACTCATTATTAACAAAACTACATAAAATATTTTAAAAACATAGCAAAACTTTATTTTTAAAAAATCACTAATCAAAAAATAACAAAAAATTTACCTCACAAAAGTCTTCGTACACTTTAAAAAAATCGCTGTATATTTGTAAATATTGTAATATTTCGCTAAAGTTGTACTTAATAGGATATTATTCAGCACCCACAAGTTATTCAAAAACCTGGTAATAGATTTAATTATTGTTTTTGTAATTTATGTATGAAAGTTGATGCCTTCATCGAACATTGCTGTTTTTACTTCTCTTTTTGTTTCAATACTGCGTTTTCGTGTTCTAACTTCCAGTTATCTCCAAATATGTTTTACTGGGTTAAAATTCAGCAATTAAGGTGATGTTTTCAGAACTTGTGAACAATTATAAAGACGCCAGAGGCGAACGTTGAGAGCCATGTACCTTGTATCATTATCCTGATAAAAAAACAAATGTCAATGTATCTGTTACCCATACATTGACCTGATAATTTTAAATTGAATTTTAAAATATTGGAACAAAGATCGTGATTTATTATGCTCTCAATATATACCAAATTACCTAATCCTGATGCTGATATGCACCCTCACACAAGGACAACTCCACTGCCATGATTAACTATTCCAACTAAGTTCTTTGAATTAAATTCTTAATTTTTTTTTCTCCATACTATTATGCACTCATTGGACCAAGAATGGCATACTAGATTTCACTTGTAAATAAAACATTATTTTAATACGATTCGGGTTTATTTATCATTGATTTTGCTAAAGAAAGCCTAAGCTTTCTGTTTTTCGCCCTAACAAATTTTTTTCTACGGGCAGAATACCTATATAATGCAGCTGGGCTTACCACTCGTCGAAGAGTTTCAGGTGAAAATGAAGTAGAAACTGTTTTATTAAATTCTGCAGCAACTTTTATAGCACTTAAACGCGGATTTTTTAAGACTTTTCTAATTGTAAGTATTTGATCTCATTGCGTTAACTTAGATTGACGACCTTTTCATATCTAGTTTTCAATCCATTTTTTTTCTACAAAGCCATTTATCGCATACTTCACCATAGAAAGGAATAAATTAACTAATTATGCAATATTTCGAATTGATTTACTACTATTATGAAGAAAAATAACTAATTTCAAACTCTATTAGTCGTGACATTACGATTACAAACCATTTTTAATTAATAAATAGAATATTACGGACCAATTCTGCAAAATATAAAGCCAAGCGATTTTTTAAATGTCAATACACTGCAAAATTAAAAATAAAGCGACAAACAATATTTTTAATAATGAAATTATCCGAAAATGTTTCTATGTACGAAGACTTTTGTGAGGTCTTATTTCTGTGGCATCTTCCGTTTTCATTTTTAGATTTTAAAAAAATGCCTTAATGTTAAACAAAAAGGTTGTGTGTTATTTAGAATAAGTTGGAGATAATATAAAAAATTTCTCGACTTCATATACGAATTTAATTTTAGGGAAATTTTCTTTTTAGCACAAATTTTTAAAGTGTACGAACACTTTTGTGAGCCACTGTATATATTATAATATACATTTTGCATAATCTGTGGTGCAAAGAATATTTGTTATTGATTTAAAGGGCCATACAAAAGTATTCCACTACATAATGCTATACGGGGAAACATTGTTTGGGGCTTCTTTCAATTATAATAAACTCTTTCACATTTTATGAATATAAGATATATGTTACTGAGGTGTAATAACGTTATCGTACGAACGCACCTCTTTTGCTACGCTTCACGTGCAATTTCCAACTTGTTTTTAATGCGATACTTTAAATTGATATCTATTGTTGTGTGTATGTACTTTTTCAACTTTTGTAACAATTTCTTTATGGGAGAATAGTTTTATTTTCAGAACTGCTTTCAAAGTAGAAGCATCTGCATATCAAAAAACTGTAACAAACAATTGAAAAGGTAGAAATGCACAGTAAAAAATAAGTACTGCACCCTGTGTGAAAAAAAAAAAAAAAAAAAAAAAATTAAAATATTAAAAGGGTCCAAGAGGTCTGTAAATAACACTATTATAGGATTAATATTTAGATTGAACATTTCTTACCGAGCCGAGTGTAGGCTAAGTGTTTAAACAAAAATGGAAATGTCGGTGCTGAAATCCTTAATTTAATACATTCTCTCAACAACGCAAACATTTTCAAGTAATTGTTATTAATTGAGTTAAAATTTTGAATTTTTTTTCTGATGGTTTATCATGTCATTTGGAAACAAAACACGTGACAGAATTTCTCATAATGTTTTTTAATTTTTAAATTTAAAAGTAATTAAAAAGTGGGGTAATTTAAAATCTTCATAACTCGAAATACTATTTATAGAAATTCTTTTCATTTATGTAAACAGAAATATATAAGCTTTAATTCTGATTTAGGAATTTTAAAAACAAATAATTTGAATAAAATCTAAAAATATTTAAAGCAAAAAATTGAAAAAAAAATTACTTTTTAAAATCATATTTTCAAAATTAAATATATATACATATTTTAATTTGCTGAATCAAAATTAAAATAAAACAATTGAAAACGACATGTTCCAAATTTAAACAAGTTTTCATTTATATAAACATAAATATATAAGCTTTAATTCTGACTTAGGAATTAAAAAAAACATTAATTTGGATAAAATTAAAAAATATTTAAAGTAAAAAATTGAAAAAAATGTGATTTTTTAAAATTATATTATCAAAATTAAATTATATTATCAAAACTAAAAAATTAAATAAAAAAAATATATATATAATATTATCAATATTATTATCAAAATTAAGTTGCTGAATCAAAATTAAAATACAACAATTGAAAAGACTTGTTCCAAATTTAAACAAGTTTTTTTTTAACAGTTCTTGAGTTAAAGCAATTTAAATACAAGAAATGGTGAAAAAACTCATGAAGAAAAAAGCATTTTCACAGAAAGTCATTTCTATGAGAATGATTGCTTTGACAGCTAGATTTTAAAAGAAACAAAAACGAAAAAAATAATATTTCTTGTTCCAGTTAAAATCGAAACAAGGTTTTAAACGTCATTAAGCAGAATTTTTTTAATGCAATAGAACTGTTTAATAAAATTTGAATATTTTTGTGTCCCGCACCCTTTTAAACACCGAAAGTTACAGGTCGCAGCAAAAAATTAGCCATGTGTGGCATCTGGCGACAGTGAATCGGTAATTATAATGAAGAGCAGGGTATGAAAAAAAATCGATTAAAAAACTTGGTTTACTTGGAGAAGGGAGGAGGGGTTAAAAAGCTTTTTATAAAAAATTCTAACTAGAAATAAATAAAAGTATGCGTTTAATAATGATAATACTGAGACGCTATTTTAGCTAAATTATGTGTGAATTAAATATACCGACAAATAAAATTATGCTATTAGTAATAGCTGAAGGTCATTATTTTATTATTAGCTATATGTGTTTGAAATATTATAAGAAATATATCAAGCCGTTATTAAAAAATAAAGCAAATATCGACTTTAGTTTGTGTTTGATTTTATTTCTTTTTGAAAAATTAAAAAAAAGAAACTATGATTAGTATTTGTGCAATAAAAAAATGCTGATATTCAGTCATATCCACTATTTGTTGCAATCACTATTCTTATTGCAAGCCCTTTAGCAGAATGTTAAAGAATGGAGACAGGTGTTACATATTTTCTTTTCTTCCTTACAGATTATTTTTTCATCAAACATCTATTTTGCTTTGTATTATATTTAACACTTTATTATTTAATGCAAAAACTTGAGTTAGTTATTCATAGAAGTGAATAAAACGCTTAAAATCGTTGCAAGTAAGGGTTTAGTTAACGCTGCAATTGCAAAACATTTTACCTATGGATTATTTTCTGCCTCTTTAGTATCTGTCGCAGACCATCGAGATCTTTTTTGCCACTGGGTAGTAGGTAGTTCTAAGTCTACTCTTCCACCATGCTTCAAAAATGAAATTAGGTAGCCATATTCCTCCTCCATTCTAAATTTCCTGTTATTGAAAGTAAACATATTATTTCTTAACTACTTAAATATACCAAATGAAAAAAAGTTTTTATAGGGTAACACCCCCAGTAATTGGCACATTAAGAATTTTTCTTTAAACTTACTTCAATTTTCATTACAAAGAAACAAGATATTTACTTGGAAATATTTTTAAATCAAAGAATGCATATCTGTGCATCTATTTTGCCCACTAAAAGCAAACAAATTTGAAAAAATATTTTTCTAAAAATATATTTATAAAAACTTGCTGAAATCACCAGTAATTGGCACCTAGAACACCAATGTATGACACCTTGTGATCCAGTAATTGGCACAAGTTTATGTTACAAAAAAACTTTACACTTTGAATTGGGTTTAATCGCTTTAAATGAATTTACTATAGATGAAGATGCCATATTCCAGGTTTTTGAGACTAAGAAATCAGCATATTAGTCTGAAATGTGAACACTTTAAAACAATACAATATACTTATATTAATACCCAGTGATTGTCATGCTGTCCCCAGTAATTGTCATATGAAGCTTTAGTGGATTCCAATTACTGATAATATTTCATATTTTCAAATAAAAACAAACGTTAAACAAAATTAGTCTATAACTTTAAAAGTACTTCCAAAATAAGTGGTTTAATCTCAAATTCCTTGTGAATTCTTTGTAAGTGGAATAGGTGCCAATTACTTGGAACTAGCAAAATTGAAGCATTATTAATTGGCATCTATCATTAATTCAGAAATCCAAATATTTGTGTCGAAAATACTTTTACACAATTAAAGTAACCGTTTTTAACCAAACAAAACTATTGTCAATTAAAATTTAAAATATATTATAAATCAGATATTAATGAATTGAAAAGCATGTCTTCCTTAAGCCAAAGAAGAAGCATTTGCAACAAAAATGGCTAATTTCATACAAGCCATAATTGTTTCTCTTTCCTAGGCACTATTGTCATCTAGTAGCATAAATCAAAATTATAATATTTAGCATAAATGAGCATATAACTGGTATATGGTCTTGCATTTTTAAAAGACTGGATATAAATCTTATTTTAGGACATGTTGTAGGATGTGCCAATCACTGGTGCATGCCAATTACTGGGGATTTTACCCTACCAGCCATTTTATTAGTAAATATCAATATTTCTTCTGGATTGCTTGTCAAAAACTGTGAAAACATGTTTTAATTTCAAAACATTTTGAAGAGTTTGGGCGATAATGACTATGAAAAGAAAAATAAATAAATAAATAAATAAAATAACAGATGAAGACCCCTCCCTTTTCCGTCATATTATAATTACTCATTATCGAAAAGCAAATGTATTTTCATAAAAAACGAAAATATAAAAACCATATTTTTTAAATTCTCTAAATAATCAATTTGAAAAAAATATATATCACACAAGGTTTTGACTTGTAAGAAACTAAATAGTTATGCTGTAAATCAATGTTTTTTATAGTTATTAATATTTATCACTTAAATTACGCAGGCTGATTTCGAAGATGTCAAATAGATGATATATATAATTTACACTTCCCGTAAAACTTCTAATATTGAGAACATGTGATAAAATATGGATTGAAAGGTAAACCTCTTTGGTTTATGACAGGGGTGCAAAAGTCTTTGCGCCAGTTTCTTCGCAAAAGTCTTTGCCCAGTTGCGCCTATGTTCTCACTAATAAATTTATTTCGTTTCGTATCATCTAATAATTTGTATAAATTTCTTGCTAGAATGCTATTAAATTTTAGTGGTAACGCTGGTGCGTAGATTTTTGCACCCCCGGTTTAAGATCTATATGTGCAAAACTGTAAATTTTGAGTGTAAAGTTACGCAATCAGGCTCATTCAAAGCAACATTTCGGGCCTATTTAAAAAAAAATCATTTAATAATAGGACCCTTCGCAAAATCAGTCACCTCATTATTTTTACCATCTCAATTTAAAAAACAAAAAAAACTTTAACACAAAGACCGATTCAATAAACCGATAATCCGATTCAATAAACTCACTATTTATGCAAAAAAGACAAATTAAAAAAATATTACTCCGGTAATTTGACTTTAACTGGCTGCTTTTTTTCTAGAAAGGAGGGGAGGGGGTCGTAATTGGGGGTCGCAAAATTGGCCGTAATTCGCATTTATTCAGCGAAGTATTTGAATTATAAGTTACAAATTTGTAAGTTTTTTTATTAATTTAATGACATTTATATTCGTATAACATGCCGAATCACAAAATACCGAATCGACTATTTAGTCAAACACTAGTTTTAATGAGATTTAATTGAGACTTAATATTTTAGAAATATTTAAAACCAAAGAAAGTCTTAATATAAACACCATTTCTCACTCTTTTTAAAACCCGTATTATGAATGGCATATACCGGGTGTCCAGTAAATAACTGACCCATTTTGAACTTAAATAACAAATAAACGGTCGGAGATAATAATGCGTGGTTTGCGGTATTGTTATTAGAAAATCAATAAATTTTTAAATATGTACATTGTTAATACAGTTCAAATTTCGGAAAAAAATATTGCGCTGGCGATAACAGGCTGTTTGAATACAGACATGACTCTAATTTTCATAAATATGAGATTTTCGGCTGGATCTGAATCTATATGTTGTCGAATCTGAATCTATATGTTGAATCGACTCTCGAATCAGCTTCAGAAATAGGGTACGTTGGTTGGAAAGTGATTTAAAATAATATTTGTGATTGAACCTCCCCCCTCATTTCCCCTCCTCAGTCTTGAGACTGAGATATTATTTTAAATATTATTATATTACATTAACAAAGTTCATATTTTAAAATTTATTTATATTCTAATAACAATACAGCAAGCCGCGCATTTTTATCTCAAATAGTTTTTTTTTATTTACATTCAAAATGGGTGAGTCATTTACTGGACACCCGGTACATGAATAAGCACGCTTTTAAATGGCAACTAATGTGTAAAACAGTCATGGTTTTAAAAATATATATGTATATTTTATTTAAATCGGATTATTTTTATTTAAATCGGGCTTTATGATTTTTTTTTGTGTGTTAATATACTATGTTTTCAAGTTTTAATTATTGTTATTAGTAGTACGGGATATATTAGTTAGTACTAGTTCTAATACAGTGAAACCTCCAAATAAGGGACATTTTTGGGACCGCAACTTTTGTCCCTTATTCGGAGTGTCCCTTATTTGGAGGTTTCACTGTATTAGTAATAAATAGTACTAAAATTTATTACAGTATTAGTAAGTAAGGGAGAATGGGATGGAATGGGACAGAAAATTTTCCTCGTTACGTATTATTCTAAACATCAATCACATACTAGATGGACGCAGTGATGTAGCTAGTTGGGGGCGGAGGGAGCGGTCCGCCCCGGATATCACCCAATATTTATTTCCAAATAGATATATAATAATCTAATACAATTTTGGAAAAGAATTCACAAATAAAATTAATTTCTAGCGTAACGACGAAATAGAGTTAATTTTCTTAGAGAAGTCGAAATTTTATGCAGACTGATGTGTTTAAATAAGATACATGCACCACGGAACAAAAACTAACCTATCCAACGAGTGGGTATCAAAAGTAAACTTTAAAAGAAAGAGAGAATCTTCTACACTGGTGTCCAAAATTTAAGCATAATTGGTAATTAAGTAATTATTTTTAAGTAATGAAAGAAATATGAATCAGAATGTGCTGAAACTCCAGGTGTGTAAACAAAATAGTACGCGTCACATATTTTCGCGAAGAGTTTTCCCCGAAATCGAACAGGGGACCGTCAACAAATTGAAAAAGAACGAAGATCTTTTGGATAACCCTGTCAAAACTAATGTAGCAAAAGCGGTCAAACTGCACATTATGATTAATTGGCTTATTGTAATGTACTGTATAAATTTTTACAAGGATAGCATGTATACTCGTAGAGAAATTAAGGTTTTTATAAAAACAGTCCTAAATTTTTCCAAGTTTTTTGCTTATAATTTGCAGAGTTCTTATTATAAAATAATGTTCTTTTCTGAAAATATGACAAACATCATTGTACACAATACCCTGTCATCAGAATTTAAAAATAATAAAAATTGTATGAAAAATGAGTATGTTTAGTAAATAATTTTTCATTGCGCATGCGTCAACGATATCAAAATGTCATTTGCATATTGTGTTAGCTAAATGTATAGAGCAACTTCTGTAAAAGTTTCAAAAACATAGCTTGAAAATTCTGAAAATGGGAGTCTATAGAATCAACTCAAAATCCGTTATTCCTAAAGGAAGCAAAAAAATCAGGGGTTTTACCTAAATATAGTTGTACGTGCAATATTGTGTAGGCACTAAACAATGGAATATGGATACAGCCCCTCATCTTTTTGCTTCATTTAGGGAATAAAGGATTTTGATCTCATTCTATCAACGATAATTTTCAGAATTTTTAAGCTATGTTTTTGAGACTTTCACAAAAGTTGCTCTACACATTTAACTAACATAATATGCAAATGAAATTTTAATAGCGTTCACGCATGCGCAGTTAAAAAATTATTTAATAAACCTGCTCATTTTTTATAGAATTTTTATTATTTTTAAATTCTGATGACAGGGTATTGTGTACAATGATGTTTGTCATTTTTTCAAAAAAGAACACTATTTTATATTAAGAACTCTGCAAATTATAAGCAAAAAACTTAGGACTGTTTTTATAAAAACCTTAATTTCTCTACGAGTACACATGCTATCCTTGTAAAAATAAACACAGTACATTACAATAAGCCACTTAATCATAATGTGCAGTTTGAACGCTTTTGCTACATTAGTTTTGACAGGGTTATCCAAAAGATCTTCGTTCTTTTTCAATTTGTTGACGGTCCCCTGTTCGATTTCGGGGAAAACTCTTCGCGAAAATATGTGACGCGTACTATTTTGTTTACACACCTGGAGTTTCAGCACATTCCGATTCATATTTCTTTCATTACTTAAAAATAATTACTTAATTACCAATTATGCTTAAATTTTGGACACCAGTGTAGATACAGACACCACATTGATTTATGCGGATTATGGGTTAAGTAAAAAATCGCTCCTCTGTTTGTTTGTTTTTTTCCTTAAAGCAGAGCAAAAGGTAAATGAGGAATGGTGTGGTCATTTGTTATAATAGTGAAAGAAATTGTGAAAGAAAAATATAACGGATCGGCAGGGGGGGGGGGGGATGACACCATGGGGGCTGGGGGTAACACAATTTACATCCGCCCCGGGTGTCACCCATCCTAGCTACGCCACCGAGATGGAGCAACCAAATCTTCTGTTGAAAAAAGTTGCTGATGAGCATAAACTTAGATTTGTATAAAAAAATTGTTTATTAAAAAAAAAAAAATTTGCTTCATATAATTTAATGGTTTTGCTGTATATTAATGACTTGTTTACGTGTAGCTGTAATAGTTTTCCTATTTAGAAAACCTAATATTATGTATTATCCATAATTTAAACTAAACTTAAAAGCAGCACTGTTGTTTATATAAGCAGTTTAACATAAAATAAGATATGGGGAGAAATGGGACAAGCTAGCAAAAGGAGTAATGAAATAAGTCGAATTCCTTCTTTTGAATAAGATAAATGTAAATTACTAATACTATTCAAATATTCTAATAAAAAGGATTAAATTTAAACAGAAATAGTTGAAATGTTGAATAGAAAATATTCTAAAACTTACAGAAGTCAGTTGCCTATTTTTAACAAAATCTAATCCAACGCGCACATTTCATAAACTGATTTATTTTTTAATTCTTAGGTAATGTAGACAAACAAATGAATTACATAATTTTAAGACAAAGAAATTTAAAATAGATATAGTTCAAATTATTTATCTAACTATGTAAGTTAAAGGAAAACATGAAATATAACCCAATAACTCACTTTAGTTTGATTAAGTGGAATCGCAAGTTCTTCCATTGCCGACATCAACAGTTTGACGTCATAGATTGGTTGGTTGGCAATTACTGAAACTTATGCTGTTACCCGTAAAGAGGCTATGGTCTCGAAAATATAACACCATTACTTCCGTCGAAAATAACTTTTATGTGCTGCATTATCTTAAGTATAATTTAGACATTTTCAAGGAAAATGTTTTGATTAGTCAATAATTACGATGGTTTTACTAGAAACAAGAATGATAATTTTTTTATTAGGTGCATATATTACATTATCATTTTAGGAATGAGGGGTTGTCTGACACATGATATCGTAAGATATCTCTAGGGGGAGGGGGGATTTGCCTTTTGATATCGATATCATTTTTGACCCAATAAAAATTATCTCTTTCTTTGTAACATGGTTTTTTGTTCAAAATAGTACATTACGTTTTTTTCTTATTCTGTTATCTATTTTCGCGAAAATACAAAGCTATCATTAAAATCCCTAAATTATAATGAAATTATCTAATTCTAAAATATGGTATACCCCAACTTTTGACATTCCTATTCATCTTCATATGTGTATGCATATATGTATAATCATGGATCGAGAAACCTTATGTGAAATTTATTTGAAATACAGCTTGTATTTTCTAATAAATAAAAGAGAAAAAAATTTTGTCCACTTGTTCTGTTGATAAGAATTTCTACGTCTCCCCCCGTCCCCTTCGTTCGGAGGACAAGTTCGAGTAACGAGAGACGCTTCTATTAACAAAAATAGCAGTCTTGCCATATCAGTGTTGGATTCATGGGGTGGCCCGGGGTAAACTCCCACCCCCCTAAACAATGAAATGCATCCCCCCCCCCAGAAAAATAGTTTTTGTGTTTTCACTGGTGAAAAAGTGTCATTCCCCCCGGTATTCTATAATGTCTCCTCCCCCACGAAGCCACAGAAGTCACTCTCGAAGAAAAATGTCTGAATTCAACACTGCGCCGTATGGCGAAATAGCGTTATTGTCAGTACGTCGAGTGAGATAGGTTCTAAAATTTTGATTTAAGATTTTTAGAGATTTTGAACTTTACCACAATTTTAAAAATTAGAACAAAAGGATTGTTAATTACTAAATCTATGAGCTCATCAAGATTGTGGTCTGAGGTCGTTAAAATTCCAACAAAGTATGCGAAAAAGATTTTTGAATTTTAGTTATTTATGAGATTGGTAGAGGAAAAGGGACCGGTGTTTGTAGTTTTACCGATGGATTATCCGTAAATCTAAGTCAACTGACTGTTTGGTATTTTATTATATTTTTCTAATAAGCATGTATTTTTTTCTAATTTTATGGTAATTTTGTCTAAATTTTGAAAGGGGGTGATTCGCGGGTGGGGGGGGGGGGTATTTATAGTCACCAAAATTTCCCCATCTGCGCACACACGATACGTTATACCATTTCGTTTTTTCTTAAGCAGGCAACGTACTAGACGCCAATCTTCAATATTTGAGAGATGCGACTTTCGATGCATTAATATTGTAAGGAACGTTAAGAAATTGTGTTGCTGAATAAGGAAAAAAGAAATGGTGAAACAGATCGTGCTGTCCATCTTGAAATTTTCGAAAAATAAGAAATACCATATTTCGGTGCTTCTCTTTATTTTGCGTCATGGATTAACTCAACTTTAAACGGAAATTTTTAACATTGTATTATTAGCTTTTTTCAATGAATTTTGAATTTTAAGTAATTTTTAGCTGGCAAATTTCTTATTTGTCATACTTTTAAAAAAAAATGTTTTTTAGAGTTAAAATAAGTTAATAAGACAGATATATAACATTAAAGAAAAACTTTATTAAGAATTTATGCAAGTTAAAAATGTAATAAAAATACTTCCATACTAATTACATTCACTTAAAAATAATTAAAATGTTACATACTTCTTTGTCTCGCACGTCCGGTAAAAGGATCCAACTGAATGAAACACAAAGAGCATACAAAGATGGATAAATCCTTTTAACGTATGTCACTGGTATACAAGGTGTTTCTAAATTCATGGTGCAAACTTTAAGGAGTGATAGTACACATCAAGACAAACAATATTAAATAGGAAACTAAGGGTCCCAAACGTTTTCAGAAGGAGATAGGCGCCATTAAAGTTTAGGGTCCAAAAATTCAAATGATTATAAAAAACAAAAAAATAGGTCGATTCGTTTGCGGTTTTCACTAAAATTATTTTTTATGTCAGTATTGTCTTGAAAATAAATCATAAAGATAAATTTCAAAAATTGTCGATAGAGGGCGCTTTAGACTTTGGAGTAATAAACAACTATTTTTTACCGTTATTTTTTGCATCATTAATTTTTTTAGAAGCTTAGACATAAACTTGAACTTTGAGCTCAAAATCTAAATCTCTGGGAGTGGTTAAGTAGCGCAAACTGAACTGTAGGGAGAGGTTCAAATTTCAAATGATTATAAAAAACGGAAAAATTGGTCAATTGATTTTAATTTTCACCAAAAGTATTCTTTATGTCAGTATTATTGTGAAAATAAATTATAAAGATAAAATTCAAAAAATGCCGATAGAGGACGCTTTAGACTTTGGAGTAACGTACAACTATTTTTTTTACCGTTATTTTTTGCATCTCATATTTTTTTTAGAAGCTTAGACATAAACTTAAATTTTGAGATGAAAATCTGAATCGTTGGGAGTGGTTAAGTAGCGCAAACTGAACTGTGTTCAATGGGGGTGGGAGGGTTCAAATTTCAAATGATTTTAAAAAACGGAAAAATTGGTCGATTCGTTTGCCGTTTTCGCTAAAACTATTCTTTTTGTCAATATTTCCTTGAAAATAAATTTTAAAGAATAATTTCAAAAAATACCGTTAGAGGGCGCCTAAAATTTTAGAGTAAACAACAACTATTTTTAACCGTTATTTTTTTGTATCTAATTAAATGCTTGCAAATGTTTAGATTTAAATTTTGAGGTCAAATTCTAAATCGATGGAAGAGGTTAAGAAGCGCAAACTGAAATGTGTTCAGGAGTTGAAATGTTACCCTCCCCACCCCTCTATCACATTTCCATTTTACGCTACTTAATTACTCACAACGATGCAGATTTTGAGCTCAAAATTTAACTTTGAACATTTACAAGCATTTAATTAGATACAAAAAATAACGGTTAAAAATAGTTGTTGGTTACTCTAAATTTTTAGGCGCCCTCTAACGGTATTTTTTGAAATTAATCTTTAAAATTTATTTTCAAGGAAATATTGACAAAAAGAATAGTTTTAGCGAAAACGGCAAACGAATCGATCAATTTTTCCGTTTTTTATAATCATTTGAAATTTGAACCTCCCCACCCCCATTGAACACAGTTCAGTTTGCGCTTCTTAACCACTCCCAACGATTCAGATTTTAATCTCAAAATTTAAGTTTATGTCTAAGCTTCTAAAAAAATTCATGAGATGCAAAAAATAACGGTAAAAAATAGTTGTACGTTACTCCAAAGTCTAAAGCGCCCTCTATCGGCAGTTCTTGAATTTTATCTTTATAATTTATTTTCAAGATAATACTGACATAAAGAATAATTTTAGTGAAAATCGCAAATCAATTGACCAATTTTTCCGTTTTTAATAACCATTTGGAATTTGAACCTCCCCCCACAGTTCAGTTCGCGCTGTTTAACCACTCCCAACGATTTAGATTTTGAGCTCAAAATTTACGTTTATGTCTAAGCTTCCAAAAAAATTTTATGAAATGCAAAAAATAACGGTAAAAAATAGTTGTTCGTCACTCCAAAGTCTGAAGCGCCCTCTATCGGCATTTTTTGAAATTTATCTTTATAATTTATTTTCAAGGCAATACTGACATAAAGAATAGTTTTAGTCAAAACCGCAAACGAATCGACCAATTTTTCTGTTTTTTATAATCATTTGAATTTTTTGACCCAAAACTTTAATGGCGCCTATCTTCTTCGGAAGACGTTTGGGACCCTTAGTTTCTCATTTAATATTTTTTGTCTTGATGTATACTATCACCCATTAAAGTTTGTACCATGAATTTAGAACACCCTGTATATTCAATGGTACACAATATTATAATATTAATTACATGACTTTGAATAACTGATTAATTACACTAGTTTAAAATCCTAGAGTTTCACGTCTACGAATGCTATAATTCTTCAATAAAAATTAAGAATTGGTTGAACTCATTCATTAGATTGAAATTTCACACTAGAAAAACGACATCTATCCAGGCCGTCGAGAGCCGTGACGTGCCCAGGATCAGTCACACACCCCCTTCCCTCTTATACAGACTCTGAAGATACATAAAAAGCATGTGAATCTTTAATAATACCTCAGCGACTTTGAAGACTACTTTGTTCGCCTCTCATAAAATTAATTATTTATTTTCCTGAATTTAAAGATACTAATTAGATATTAATACT
This sequence comes from Maratus speculifer, assembly GCA_964019185.1. Lineage (NCBI taxonomy): Eukaryota > Metazoa > Arthropoda > Arachnida > Araneae > Salticidae > Maratus > Maratus speculifer. Next base: position 137,238,682 of record OZ025291.1, read on the forward strand.
ATTTAACAAAAGTAATTATAGACCTTTCCTTTTTTGTTGTTACGTTATGGTATACGTAAAAATTATAATGTACAATGTGTATTGTAACTATTGCGCTCCTTTGTGCTTCTTGGTCCTCCAAACAATTTGCCGGCTGAACCCCCCCCCCTTCTCTCCTCAGATCTGCACTCATTAAGCAGCAAGAACATCATTTGATAGGTTGCCGTACACCGAGGCGAGAATAAAAAAATTTCCCTTACTGAAATATAAGTATTTTACAGTATAAATGGCGTTTTTAATGAAAAAACATTATTTTATGGTACAAATACTGTTTATAATCGAAATAGTATAGATACTGGATTTTTTTTATTCCTAATATACCTTAAAAATACGGTACTCATATCGTAAAGAATGAAAGCAGTAGAAGCACCGTAAAATTTAGGCACACCTATTGAAATGCTACAAAAATGTTTAGAATGTCATTTATCTTACTGAAAAATAATTATTTTACGGTATAAATACCGAGTTTTTACTGAGAAACAATCATTTTACTGTGTAAATACCGTTTTCAATCGAAAGGTAACAAAATCTATTTTTTTACGCTCAATATAACTTAGAAATACGGTATTCACACCGTAAAGAGTGAAAATGGTAGTAGTACCGTGAAATTTACGGTACATCTACTGGAATTTTACAAAAATTTTTTACAGTGTACTGTTTTGAAAAAGCTAGAGACAGAGCTGTATTCTGCTTCGTATTTGACTTATACGGGAATTGGAATCAAGCCTCAATGTACATGAAGTGTTGTTAAGGAGGCTGTCTTAAAAGCCGTGACTATAGGCAATTCGAAGTGTTACTGAAAGCTATATTACATTTTTTGTTGCATTTGTTTGTGTCGTACTCTTATAATGGGGCGGCATAGACCATTTCTCTACCACTGACCTATACCAAATTTTTATAGGCTTGGGATGTATTCCCAACATTACAGATCATCCATTCATGTATCCAGAAATCTTTTCGTACTCTTGCTGTCTGTTGTTAGCTGTATATTAGCCATTTTTGCGTTTTTTAAATTATGACCCCTACGAACATTATTGACTTTTTTTTGCCTCTAACTTCTTGCCGTTGAGTTGTATGCCCTGTATTTGTATGGGTTTTCTGACGGAAGGTTCCTACTATGTCCTCTATTTAGGTTCTGTAGTTCCGCTTTATCCCCATTCAACTTTAAACTGTTGTTTGTTATCCATTCGTTTAAATTTTAATTATTTTAACAGCGAGTTTTGCTATTTCGTCTTTTGTTTCTGCTTCTAGTATAAGCATGGAGTCATCCGTGAATGCTTGTATCTTGATATTATTATCTTATTGCTTTTTTTGAATACTGTGTCTAATATTAATGGATAAAGCAGAGGTCTCAGATTGCTACCTTACAGGAAACCACAATATGTCTGTTTTTTTTCTGCTACCATTAAAAATTAATTTTACAAAAATCTGATGATCTAGTTCCGCGGTCATCAACATGGGATACGCGTATAATTAATGATACGGGTCAAGCCTGCTGGGGGTACGTGAAAATATTATCGGTAAAGGCGTTAATCACAAAAATGGTTAGTAAAGTCACAAAAATGTTAGAAATGACATTGTCATTTGTATCGATTTATTATATGATTCTGATAAGATGATTCGGTACTTACGTATTAACGCCACCGCAGTTAAAGATTTAGCGGTTTTAAGGTACCGCCAATCTACACTTAAAGTTTTTGCGACAAATCCTAAAATAAAACACTTTATTTGAAATCAAAACACTTTCAAAATTCAAAATACTTTATTTAAAAACAAAGTAGTCAATCGGATTTTGGTGGAAAATGAGCCGATACATAGTTTTGTACAGATTGAAAATAAAATTGCATCTTGTTCTGTTTTTGGAAAATATCAAATGCGCATTTTCGTAGCACTAAAAAATGGCGTCAAAAATCAGCATACAACAAGGCAACAACTAATCCAAAAGATAACTGCGTGTACGTGCGAACAACAAGATTGCTCTTTATTGGCGCATTAACGCAATTTCTGCTGCGGTGGCGTTAATACGTCAGTACCGAAGATTCCTAATATATATATATATATATATATATATATAAATACATTTGGGTTATCTATCTGAGTGTAGGGGAAAGGGAGGTGTGTTTATAAAAATGGGTGTACTCCGAAATGAAAAGCCTAAGAAAAGGGTACGTGAAAGGAAAATGTTTGGGAAGTGCTGATCTAGTTGATCAGTTATGTCTTACAGGGAGAATGTTTAAATTTTTGGTTGTTATTGGCCATCTAATGTTATTAAAAAGAAACGCAGTTTTGCTTGCGGGAGGAGGAACTTTAAGCCTTATAACCATATTTAGGAGTTCAAGCAGTGAACCAAGATTGTAATCGCAAACAGCATATGATCTGAAATGCTAAAATAAACATTTAATGGTCCTAAACTTTTATTAATGATTGTAGCATACTTGTCTTTGTTAAGTCATGTTTTTGATTATCGTTTGTAGTTAAAAAAATTAATTTAAAAAATATTATACGACCAATTGAGGGCAGATTCAAATGTTGAATAAATCTCTTAATTACATTTCTATTGATATATCTGTATTTATAATGATGTATAGCAGCGGCAATACCAGAATAGTGCGTAGTTATACATACAGACAAATTTAATAGAGCGTGAAATTATTTATAATGAAACAGTTGAGATAGAAATAATATTAAGGTACCCTGGGGTAATAACGCCAGGCGGGGTAATAACGCCAAGTGCTTATATTTTGCATAATTATGAAATAATCAAGTAAATGACACCCATGTGCTCTACGGAGAAGGGTTTTGAGTCATATAAATCGCAAAAAACAGCTTCAAGTTAATTTGTTTCATTTTTAGGTTTTATTGTTTTTACAAACAACTAAAATTAACGCTTGATCTAAAATTTGCGAGATACGTTTTGTGATGTGAAGACTATGTTTTTATCCGGAAATACTTTGTTAATTACATAAATTTGTAGTGCATTTCATGTACTTTTAAAATGTTGTTGAAGATTTTAGATATTTTCTCGAGATAATTTGTAATTTAAAATGTACTGCGCAATAACTATACCGGGGTAATAACGCCAATCCTTGACATTAATACCCCGGTCGATTCCCTACAGTGGCCAAGCTACATCCTAAATACTGATTCAAATAAACACAGTTAAAACTGTGCAATGTTTCTAATATTTCTATTTAAACGGTCCTTTTTAGGCAAAAAGAAGCTCACGGTCTGATATTCTTTTGCCTCATCCCCCCCCCCCCTCCCACACTACACCTTTATTTTTCTTACACTTTCACAAAAAAATGAACATTTTCAATAGCTTAGAATGCAATTTTTCAATTTCTAAGTTTGTAGAGTTTTTACTTTTAGAATTGGGCTATCTACATGCAATTATTCCATCTTATTTCATAGTTTTGTTTGCATGGCGTTATTACCCATATAGGTGGGTAATAACGCCAAATAGCATGGGTCAAGAAAAAACGCCATTACATTTTATGAATATATATCTGTTAAATTATTTTATTTTATATAGATAGTCAATGAGTTGCTGTATCAGATCCTATATTTGTTTGAAAAATGCAATCTAAAACTAAGCCGTGAAAATTGGTAGAACCTTAACGTGGCGTTATTACCCCAGGGTACCTTACAATAAAAAACTGCCATTTTTTTAACGCGCACATTTTATTTTATTTTTCAGAATGTGAAGTTATGTGATTTTAATTCATATTCACTTAAATTATTTATTTATTCAATACACACATCTTACTTGCGTGGTTAACACCAAATGCTGCAAGTTGTCGTCGATATAAAGGTGGAACACGGAAGTAGACAACGCTTGAACAATGGACATAGTGTTAATTTGTATTAATTTAAATCGATAATATGGTGTTATTCGCCTTCGCCCTGCCAAAGCTGGCAAAAAAAAAAAAAAAAAAAAAAAAAAAAAAAAAAAAAAAAAAAAAAAAAGTGTCTAACAGGTTATATTTTGAGGACAAAGCATTTCATTTTCTAAATATAGCAAGCCGGATGTATTAAGAGAATGATACAAGTCCACTTCTAAATGATACAAGTCTTTCTGCCTCACTGTGGTAGTTTTAAAAAATTTAAATCGAAGAACTTTTCTTACCTCTTGCAACAGCCATACAAGTTAGTCTAATAATTTCTTGATAGTACTAAAATTAGTGCGCTTTATCATTTTATTTATAGTACAAAACAAAACCTTGCACGAAATTAAATTATTTTGTAATCTGTTTGTTAATAACACTAATTTTAGAATTGCATACTTTTAGACTGATGACGTTGTCTTGTAGGGGAGAGTGGGGATACTTGAGCATAGGGGATACTTGAGCCACCCTTCTTATCTCAACAGTTAGTTCATTTTTCTTTCTAAAACTGCCAATATGATAACATATTTATAGTTTTGAACATGTAAAAAAGAAATCACACATCTTGGTACCATTTTGAAAATATAGTGATTAATAGTTGTCTTTTCCCTATCTGAAGTAAATATTTGGGTGCATGGCTTTTTTGTTTTTTTGTTATCAAAGTTTTGTTTAAAGTTGCAACTATATACATACATTCAAAAAGCATAATTTCAATTGTATTTTGAGTCTAAAATAGTTCTAATAGCTGCATGCTTTATTTAGTAAAACTCTGGGAAACAAAAATAGTGATAGTGGGGATACTTGAGCCAATGAGAGTGGGGATACTTGAGCCATATCTCAACCATCCCCATTAGAAATTAAACATGGGTGAAACAAACAAAAAATAAATTTCCATCCTTATATTCACTAATAGATATTTTTCTGGATAAAAGGGAGAATAATTTTTCATTTTATTTTTTTTTTTCTTAAAAAAATAACGACCTAAAAATGTTTAAAAATGTATATTTTTTAAAATGAAAATATCTATTTTATTTTTCATTTTGACTAACAAAATAGCCTGTCTAGGTAAATGTAAACATAGTTTTCAATTTAACTTTCATTAAATTAAAATAACTTTTTAAAACGGTTTTACAGGCTATAATCTCTAATACTTTAATTAGTTAGGTTCAACATATCAAAATATTTATTTTTTAATATAACATATTAAGATTAATATTTTATATTGAAATCGTAACCTCTGTTGCTGTAACCTTTTTAACTATCAAAATTGAAGAAAAATTGGTAAAAAGAGCGCACAAAAAACAAGAAAAGCAACAAAAATCCCAGTTCAAACTTACCTGCATGGAGCCAAAGAGGAAGACAAAATCTTTTCCTGTGAAATAAAAAAAGTGTTTGAAATAGTAGAATGATACATCTGGCTTAAATTCCGACAGCTACTAAATTAAAAGCATGAGTTCGACAATATCACTAGAGGAAAATTCTGTCAATGATGGTGATGATGTGAAAAGAAAATCTTCTATTGATGGTTGGTTACTAATAAAATATGCAAGAAATAAAACTGTAAAAATATTTGTTGGATAAGTGCTTAATATTTTGAAAATGAAATTTGCCCGAAGAATTGCAGATTCCAAATTTAAATGGCTCTGAACTGAGGATGTTTCTACCGTCGTTATAACTCAAGTTGAAATTGTCCTCCGACAACCAGTTTTAGCGACAAAAAATGATCGTATTACTAGCTTTGTTTTCTCAATTGGTTTTGAATGACTTTAAGTTTCATAATTTATCATTCTGTAAAATGTTTGTGCAAAAATAAAGCGAAAAAAATTACTTTTGTAGATATTTTTCCTTAGTGGCTCAAGTATCCCTTCACTATGGCTCAAGTATCCCCGCCATGGGGATACTTGAGCCACGATGTAAAACAAAAAATAAACATTTATTATGCATAGAAAAATAGTTCAAAATTAATTGAAAGTAGTTTTTAGTTGAAGAAAAAATATAAAATTTTCATTTTCAATATTTTATTTTATTCTAAAAAAATATAAAAAAATTAAAAAAATTAAAATTCAAAAAATGGCTCAAGTATCCCCATCTTCCCCTATTACAAATTATATATTCTAAATTCTCATATTTTTCCCAAATTTAAAGTTATAATATCTGTAAAAGAAAGTCATTTCATGTTAATTTCATTCTCTTCTATTCAATGACAACTAACTGATAATAACTTTTGCCGGTAGTTTATTTTATGTAAAAAAAAGGTCCAATGCTTTAAAAAATATTTTGTCCATGACCCACATGAGATAAAAAGCATTCGTTAAATTTAATCAGTCAGTTTCTGTTGTCAACTGCAGTTTAAAAATAAGATTAATAAAAGATACATGAAAATACATGACATTGACATAAGACTCATGTGATGTTTATTTATGAGTAATTGTAATACTTCTAGCAAAAAATCCATATATGTTTAATTTTAAATCAACTTCAATATTGATCTTTTGATAATTTTTAGTAAAAACGTAAGTTGAAATTTAAAATGAGAAAAAATAAAAAGATATAACTATATTTTGCACATAAAATTGTGGTTTTCATAACTTTATTTACATGCACTTATACGATTAATACAAAAATGATAAGTGATGTTAAGATACATATTTAAGACAAAAGAAATTTGAAAACTATAAGTAATTTATTTCTTCGTGGTATTAATGTAGAATATTTATTTATTTATTATTATTGATAGATAAGTATCTTTTCTGATTATCCTCTGATCCACATAAAAACTTGCCCATATATATAACTTTTTAAAATCTAATTTTAAAAATAATATGATTATTTTGTTTATTTATATATATCTTTATTTATTTATTTATTTATTTTCGCGGAGAATGAGGATTTTGTGTACAATTTTCGTAAATCTGATATCTTAAATCTTTTTCGACATTGCACTGATTTTAATGAAAATTTTGAAATTTTAGTGAAAGAGAAGATTAAAACCTAAAAATATACTCAACAAAATACCGAAAAATCTGTCAATAGCGGACACTTCGGGCTTGCGGAATTTGTTCGATGATCGGAGATGACTACTTTTGCGAGGTAAAAATAAAAAAATATGTATGTATTTTCGTTTTTTTTAAAAATATGATTTTAATTAAATAAAGTTGCCTGAAATTAGGGAATGTCCATTAATCTTTATAACGGGTCCTAACGAATACTGGACACCTCTATTAAGCGAGCATAATACAGGGTTGAACTTATTGAAGGAAAAAAATTGGATTGCAGTATGGATAAACTGGACAGTGTTCCTTTCCCTCAACCTACATTTTAAGGGCCCTAAATTAAATAAGGTGGTCTGGTGTAATAACGCCAAGTGCTAATATTTTGCATAATTATGAAATAATCTGGTAAATGACACACCCATGTGCTCTGCGCAGAAGAGTTTTGAGTCATATAAATCGCAAAAAAGAGCTTCAAGTTAATTTGTTTCATTTTTAGGTCTTATTGTTTTTACAAGCAACTAAAATTAACGCTTGATCTAAAATTTGCGAGGTACGTTTTGTGATGTGAAGACAATTTTTTTTATCCGGAAATACTTTGTTAATTACATACATTTGTAGTACATTTCATGGTCTTTCAAAATGTTGTTGAAGATTTTGGATATCTTCTCGAGATAATTTGTAATTCAAAATGTACAGCGCATTAACTATAACGGGGTAATAACGCCAATCCTTGGCATTAATACCCCGGTTGATTCCCTACAGTAGCCGAGCTACATCCTAAATACCGATTCAAATAAGCACAGTTAAAACTGCGCAATGTTTCTAATAAATCTATTTAAGCGGTCCTTTTTAAGCAAAAAGAAGCTCACGGTCTGATATTCTTTTCCTCATCCTCCCCTCCCCCACACACACACCACACCTTTATTTTTCTTACACTTTCACAAAAAATTGAACATTTTCAATAGCTTAGAATGCAATTTGTCAATTTCTAAGTTTGTAGAGTTTGTATTTTTAGAATCGGGTAATCTACATGCAATTATTCCATCTTATTTCATAGTTTTGTTTGCATGGCGTTATTACCCATATAGGTGGGTAATAACGCCAAATAGCACTGGTTAAGAAATCACGACATTACATTTTATGAATACATATATGTTAATTTTTTTTTATATAGATAGTCAATGAGTTGCTATATCAAATCATATATTTGTTTGAAAAATACAAACTAAAACTGAGCGGTGAAAATTGGTGGAACTTTAATGTGGCGTTATTACCCCAGGGTACCTTATGCAGTTTTCGAAACTTATATTTTAAACCTGTTTTGGCATTGTTTTGATTATAGTCAATATTCTGAGCTTCTAAAGTAGAATAAAATTAAAAACTAACTAAAATTAAAAAATCTGAAAGCAAAACCTCTCAATAACGAGCATTTCTGATATGCGGAATTTATTTGCAATTCGACGGTGTTCGTTTTTCTGCGGAAACATATGTTTATGTTGAGAAAAATGAATGTTCGCTATATAAAGATGCCCATATTAAGGCTTTGCAATAAAACCTCCATCGGGCTCTTGTAATAAAAAACACTCCTATTTAAGAAACACATTTTTCAGTCACAACAAGTACATGATTTATATACGTTTGCCTTAAAAAAGCAGACACCTCCGAATTGAAGAGAAATTTTCTAGATGCCCTACGTTGAGAGTTTTTATTGCATTTAAATAAATATATATTTTTAAAATCTTGTTCTACAAGTTGTTAATACAATTTCAAAATATTGATTATAAGGAATACAATGTCAAAAATTATAAATTATCAGGTTTAGGATAATTGCATATCAACTTTGAAAGCTCATAAAATGGAGGAGGTGTAGGAGACAGAACCATTGCCAAGTATTTTTCTTAATGCTTAAAAAAGTTATTACGATTTAGACGCATGAAGTGTCTGAAATTCAGACGCAGAAAGTTCTGAAAAAAATAGGACATTTCAAAATGTCTGAAAACTGAACACCAGTTTTTCAGCCACTTAAGGAGTCAGGTACCCTTTAAAGAATCCAAAAATCTATTTTTTTTAAAATAGCTTATAATCAAATTTTATTCTTTAGGAACATTTAAAAACAAACCGCATTAAAAAATTTGCATTAGAAGAAGAGTTATGTCTAAAACACTTTGAGCTTTTCCTATACGACCAATGGGTAATTTAAAATTTAACGTCGATTTTCTCAAAACAGCGATTTTGATCATTGCGCGCACGATTTCTGAAAAATGGTTGCGTAGAATTTCACAAAATTTTCATTGAATGTATTAAACTTATAATGGCACAAAATGACCTACTACTATGTTCCTCAAATTAAAAGTTTAGAATTCACGACTGCTTTTGTGTAAAAAAAAATCGTATTTCGAATTTCTTTAAAAAATAATTTTTTTTTTCTCTTGATATATAAGTTTTATTCTTTTCATCGTAGGTCATTTTGAAAACACATTATACCTCTACACAGAAAAAAAAAAATATTGGTTTGTTTAAGCTATTCAAAGCTGAAAAATCGTGCGCGCAAGGCATGCAAGATTCATTCTTTCGTAAAAATTGTATTATCTTTAAAAATAATTTAAAAAAAAAACATTGTATATGTGTATTCTTTTTTTAACAATTTTAACTAATAAAATGAATCCTTCTTAATATGTGTTTTCAATTTTATAGTCAAAAATCAATTAGATACAGAGTGACTGTAAATCTTACACAGGTCACTTTTTCACTTATTTAGTTAGGTCAAAAGGTACCTGACCCCTTAAATGTCTGAATTTCAAGCATTTCAATTTAGAGTGTACACTCAAGTTTAATATAACATGAAATGATTCTTTATGGCATAGTTTACACCAGAAATTTAACTTGAAACTCAGTCAGTCTAATCAACACATAAAAAAAATCTTTTTTTTTTCTTTAAAGCTAAATATTCTTTAAAAGTAAGAAAAGGTAACACTATGCGTAACCTACTTAAAATTATCTTATATTGACTAATGATTTTTTATGTATGTAATAAAAAATAAGATACCTCAATCTGAATGTAAATTAATAGTTCAATCTCCAAAAGAAGTATATGCTGAAACCATTACAGTAAATACAAAAAAAAAAAACTACATTTAATAACTGAAACTTGAGATTTTATGAGATTTCTGTATTTATTTTCTTATAAATCCACTTTCTTTATTACTTTTATTAATCTTTTCCCTTCTACAGTAATGAAGTTAGGAATCTTATTGCTATAGGAAACAAACTATTATGCCTTTTCCCAAGGTTATTATTTTACTTAAGTAAAGAAAGTGAATTTCCTGAAAACTAATATATTTTCATCGGTAATTAGAAAAAAGATCAGTGATTTTAGGTAACTCCAGATAATTTAGTAAGATACTTAATTAACAATGTAAAACCGAATTTATTAGAAAAATAGTGCTGCCTTTGGATACAAAATTGTGATAAAGCAGAAAATAAAATTTTGAAGAACGATAACGATAGAAACTTTTTAGCAGCTATCGTTTAAATGTATTATAATAATAAAAAAAATAGCTTACCTAAATTGTTTCTTCCAAAATAATTGAATTGAAAATAAAATTACTGGTGAAAATTTGTGCTATAAATAAAAGTTGGTATATAATGTGTGTAAATCTGTGAAGATTTCAGAAAAATCATTGAGTAGTTAAAGTCAAATCTTGAGCGCACTTTTAAAAGTTTGAAATAAACCACTTATAAGAACCAATCTAACCGTTGCTTACACGGAAATGATCTGACTCAATTGTAGTCATAATTACCTTAATTATAGTTTATTTTTTGCATTGTTTGATTAAAAATGTTGAGAAAATATTGTTCTTTCATACAGATAAAAAAAAGAAAGAATTTCTTAAAAATTTAACTATCACATGCTCATCTCTCTTTAAGATACGACGGTCAGTAAATTTTGAAAAATTAACTGTAATATTGAAAGAAATAGAATACAGTGTCTTTTTTTCCCTGGTGGTTCCCACTGATTGTTTTCCTTGCGGTGAAAAATATATACAGAAGTTGATAGGTTGGTATTCTGCTTTTAGAACATTTGATAAGTTTCTGTTGGAATGTTGGAATGTTAGATTATAGTGAGTTTCCTAAATATCAGTAGAAAACATTTATAGAAGAAAAACTCTTAAGCAATAAACTGACATCTTATAATGCGGCTGATATCCTAATACTTCTACAAAAAGTCAAAGTTCTTTCTTGTATATATATTTTTTAATTTTTTCTATATTTTACGGACGCAAGAGGACATGATTAACAATTTTACCGTTAGATATACAGATTACAGCTCCATTTTCAAAAAATATATATTGGAGTTATATTCTTCAAAAGCAGTATGTAAATCAATAAATGTAGTGTTTTTTTTTAAATTGCACAACTAACTAAACAATTTTGATAAAATATTCAAATTACATTTCTCTAAAGGAAAATGTGACAATACAACTGACGACGTTATGAACTATTTTTTTAGCAATAGAATGCTCGCAATGAATGACTCTCTTTGTTGTATAATTAATTTCTTTGAGGTATTTGAATATTTAATTAGAAAAGGTATGTCTAAAATAACTTCATTTAAAATTCAATTAGTAAAAATGTTCTTTTGTCTTCTGATAAACATAATTAGTCTTTCTAGTTCATTTTTCATTGTAAACGATGTCCGCAAAATAATCTTATTATTTTTCATGCATTTTGTAATTAGGGGTTTAAAAATGCTACTTATTTTACATAAAACAATTATTAACATCATTACTACACAATTTACACTATTTAGACTATCACTTAAACATTAATTCATTGAATTATTTTAGAAACAAAATCTAATTTTTTTCACTAGGGTATTCTTCTGCTGTCGAGAAAAATATATTGTGGTTTTGGAAGGGTGTCAACAAGTTACTACTTTGTTGAGTTATTTTGTTGTGCGTTATTTTACTAGTGTCATAACCAGTTTACTAGACTATGCCCTTTCCCCACACACACAATAAATTACTTATTTCAATTATTATTATTATTATTATTATCATTATTATTATCACGAAGGTAATGAATAATTTAATTTGGTTATAAAATTGAAGAAATAATAATTTTGATTATAAATAAAAATATTTTTTACTTAACCGCCATACGTAATATAGGGTATGTCTTGCAGTCATTTTGAAAATCGAAAACAATTTTTTGACGGATTCACACGTTTCTGACACTGGAGATTCCGAAAAACATCTTTTTAGAAAAAAAAAAGTCTGTCGTCCGTCTGTCCGTACATCTGTCTCTGTCTATCTGTCTCTCTGTGTGTAAGCGTTCTATCGCCCTAATAAATTGTGATAGCGTTTTGAATTTTGGCGTGTACTTAGTATGTAATAATGGAAAGAAGCATATTAAATATCAGTAACTTCGATTTTACGGAACTATTTTTTTACGACTTTTAGAATATTCGTTCTAATGAAAGACATAAAAAAATTTCGATTTTTTTTAAAAAGAATTAATGTAAAATTAAAAAAATAACATAAATTTTGCATACATAATGAAGTTGATCAGATAATTAGTTTCTGAGATATTTGTAAACCTATTTTACACACTCATCGATATTTCATGACCCTGTATTTCATCCAAATTCCAATTCAAATATGCATTTTATTTGGAAAGTATGAGCTTAATCCGACTCAGTAAACTGTTATTTAATATGACTATTATTTTTTGACATGATAAGGATGTCTCTTTTACGCACTTTGGTACTATTTCATTATTTCGACGACCATAAATATTTCGTCGAGTTTGTCACCAACTTCCTGACATATTGCTTAATCTGGGGATAAAAATTTCGTGCCAAAAAAGGCGCTACCTTGGTCTATGATATTTCTGGACTATTATTTTTCAGGTATTTCGTCAAATTCCCATAGGTTTCCATTGTAAAGCAACAGGACCCCGTTTTGTTAAAAATATTTAAATATACATTTAAATTTTATTTTGAATTGCAATGCATTTCTTAAATAGTTCACAAATGTTTTGTTTTCATATTTTATATTATGCATATGCATGATGTAAAAGTTGTATACGGTGGCCCCCGACGACTAGTTTCCTTTGGCCTTTCTTTTTTATTCTTTAAATTAAATTGAGTCCATAAAGGGATTCACTTTTGCTCTACTTGGATTTGTCACAGTTGCTACCATATACTTTAAATGAATATGTACAGCTCATATTCAAAATATTAGAATAATTACCTTTTTTTTAGAAATTGAAAACATCGTTTGGTAATTTAATGTCTTTTAATGAAAATATGCAAACGATATTTTTATTAAGAACTTATTGTTGATTAAACTTACTTGTTATCTTAAATTTAATATCATTTTTGAAAAGATTAATTGCAAAAAAAATTATTTTGAAAAGTCAAAATATTAGAATATTTATTCAAGTGGTTCAAAATATTAGAATATTTCACATTAATTCTCCTTTAATTATTACCAATTCTTAACTGGTGGCATCATTAATTAAATTCAGACTGTTTTATTTAAAATCAGTATTCTTTTTTGCAGTTTGTTTCTTTTTCGTCTTAAAATGGGCCGTGTGAGTGATATTCCTGAATCTACTAAACTTCGTATGGTTGATTTGTATCGGCACGGTAAAAATCAATGTTTTATAGCGAATTATTTACATTGTTCGCAATTGAGCGTTAGTAAAATACTAACACAATATTCAAAAATTGGAAAAATTCAAAATAATCCCCGAAATGGTGGCCGAAAACCAAAAACATCTGCTAGAGATGACAGGAAACTGAAGCGTATAGTTAAGAAAAACCGTTTTAAAAGTGTGCGATTCTTGCACCGAAAATGGAAAGAAGAAGGAGTTGAAGTTTCTACATCGACAACACTAAGACGTCTCCATAAATTTAAATTTGAATCTCGTGTACCGAAAACAAAACCTCTCATGACTGCAAGACAAAAGCGTATAAGATTGAATTGGTGTAAATCAAGACGTTTATGGAGCAATGAAGATTGGAAAAATATATTATTTAGTGATGAAAGTATGTTTTGTGTTTCATATGGTAATCAAGGTATTCGAGTTTGGAGAATGAAGCAAGAAGCATTTGATAAAGAATTCTTTAAACGTTCCGTAAAATTTGCTGCTAGTGTCATGGTTTGGGATTGTATGAGTGCAGAAGGAACTGGAAAGTTATGCATCGTCTACGAAAAGGTTAACTCTCTGATATATCAAGAAATTTTAGAATATTACATGATTCCATCATCAGAAGATTTATTTGAAGATGATTTAATCTTTCAACAAGATTTAGCGTCCCCGCATACCTCGGTGTCAACTAAGAATTGGTTCCGCCAACGCAACATTAAGGTACTTCCTTGGCCACCAAATTCACCAGATCTTAATCCCATCGAAAACTTATGGTGTATAATGAAGAAAAAACTTCAAGAAAATCCTCCTTCAAGTAAAACTGAGTTAGTGGCACGTGTAATGTCTATTTGGGCTAATATTGATAGAAATGTTTGTAAACACCTTGTATATAGTATGCAAGATCGATTGTACGCAGTTATGAAAGCTAAAGGGGATGCTACAAAATATTAACTACCATTTACTTCATATTCATAAGGTAATATTGTTGCGTAAAATAAAATATTCTAATATTTTGAACCAATCTAAATTTTATTCTAATATTCTGGTGTGTTTAAGGAAGCTGTATACCTAATTTATTGTGCTGTATTTTATATTTTATAAATGTTAAAATCTTATCTAAACATTCCAGATTTAATTTATAAGAAATTTAGTTGCATTTACTTAGTATAAAAAATAAATAAATAACAAATAATTTTTTCTTATTACTTTTTCTAAATTATTCTAATATTTTGAATATGAGCTGTATGCTTTAAAAACTCTCTTACACAAAAAGACGTATTTTACAATAATCATTTCTCTGTGGATATTGATCTAAGGAAGATTAACTATAAAGTATCGCATTGTTGCGCTAAGTCTAACAATGGGAAGACAGTTTTTTTTTAATTCTAAAATTATTATAACGTTAAGTTGAAATTGTTTAAAGAGGCTGTATATCCGAATGATTACTTTATGTCACGTTTTATAAATTTTTAAAAGATATTTTCGCTTTTTAAATTTTTATTGCTTCAAGATTTATAGGACGCAAAATATTTTGGAAGACATTCCATCACTCAATTATGTTACTTAAAATATACTCAGGCCACACCAGTGACTGAGGGGTTATGCTCTCGAAGCTATTTGATGGGAGGTGTTGGGTTCGAACCCAATCGCGCCCGTTGGCCCACTCGTTCGGAGTTTTCCGTGGTTTTCTTTGAACCTTGGATAACCTTGCCTAAATAGGGGTTAGAATCCCTTAGAAATACCCCCACAGAGGGCACTCCCCCTTGGGCCTATATCCCTAGTTCAGATTATCGGCCGTCATAAATAACACCAAAATATACTCAGAATATATTTTTAGAGTTTACCAGTACAAAACAGAATGTAACGCAAAAAATATTGCTATTATTAATGAGGCTTAGTTTGCGCTAAGATGTGATACTCTATTTTGTAGCATTTTTATCAATTTTTGTTTATATAGTCCACTATGGCTAGAAATTTTATGCATTTAATAATTTATATAATGCACTGTGATATTATGCATTCATAATATCATAAGCAGCATATATCGAGAGCATAAAGCGGAAAACAATAAAAATAATTAAATTATAAATGTATAATTCCCAATTTAGGAAACATCAATACTTATATTATTCCTATTTTAAAGTGTCATGCATGTCTTCTTCGAATGGTAGAAAAAGAGAAAGCAAAGAGAACAATAAAAAAAAAAAAAAAAAAAAAAAAAAAAAAAAAAAAAAACGTGAAAAATTTTTGTAAGTAGAATTATTTTTAATAGCGGCAATTGTAAATGCAACTTATACTATTTCCACGAGTTCATTATCTACGCAAAAGATATATGTGAAAGGTGGAGACTTCTTGGGAATGTCTTTGCTGTAAGAAACCTGTAATTACGGAAAGTTCAAAGAAAATCACAGAAAAAAGCCACATAACTAGGCCAATGGGTGCAACATGTGTTTGAAGTATTGCTCCCTATGAAATGTTTACACGAGTAATGAATAATAAGTATTCTACCGAATGCACATTTATAATTTTGATTCGTCCAAAACGTTTAGGCGTATTCTGACAAATAGTTTATGCGATACTTCATATACAGTGGCGGTTAAAAGTTTCCGGCCAGCAAAAATTTTTCAGTTATTATGAGTCATGTGGATTCATATGGGTCAGTTAATTTGTAGCTATACCCATATCAAGAGGAATCTCAGAGTGAAACATACATTTTATTGACATAATACTTAGGAACTTACTTATGGAATAACATGTAAATATCAATAAATTTAACTGACAAAGTGGAAAGGAAAACGCATATTCTCAAAAGTTTCCGGCCACCTTTGCAAGTTTAAAAAAATGTATTGTAATAGAAAACTGCCGCGATGAATAAGATTTACAATTAGTATTTTATAGTATTAGTATTTTATTATCTTTAGTAATAAGTTCTGCTGCGCAGTAACGTGACATTCATACAATCAACGGTTAAAGACCGTCTATGCTAGTTTTTTCCACACTTCTTGTATTTTTGTGGGGATTTAAGCTGAGTTGGAGTATTTATAGTTCCGCATACATTCTCCAACTTATTTCCGAAGATTTTCCGTTGGATTAATCTCGGGCGCTTGGGCTGGCTATTTCAAAAGTGGAAATTTTTTGTCCAAATGCCATTGATGATCGAGCTTGCATACATTTATTAAGTCGTTATCATGTTAAAAAAATAATTGCGAATAAAATTTTTCCTCTAATAAGGCAGCAAATAATCTTGCAAGATATCCTTATATATTAATCATACATGTTGCAGTGAATTTCAAATAATGGACCAACAATTTTTGAAGAAAATACTCCCCACATTATAACGTGTCCTCCGCCATGCTTTATTGTAGAAATAACATAGGTCGAATCACATCTTTTGTTGTTAGGTCATCGGACGTATTGCTTGCCATCATTTTAAATTCGATTAATGAAAAAATAGTATTTTTGTCCATTTTTCATTATACCAGACTTTGTGTTTTTTGGAAAAAGCTAGTAGGGAACGCTGATATTTTTTTACCTACAAAAAATTTTTGAACACCGATTTTTCCATAAAGTTCTGTGTCATGTCAACACTTGACACGGTAGACCGACTTATTTCAACCATATTTTTATTTTGTAAATAGCTATATATCGCAACGGAATTTTTATGCGGGTTATCAATTGTTTTTCTCCTAATAATTCTGTCCACGACAATAGTCATTTTTCAAAGTCTTTCGGACCTCACAAAGTCTTGAAGTCCATGGTCATCTTTATATAATTTTTAAATATCGCTTACAGTCGATTTTACTGATCGATAACTTTACCGGAATATCTCGAGAAGATTGGCCCTTTAGAGACAAACTAATCACTCATTTACGGACAATTATTGTTGAACTTTTTAATTTTGAATTTAAACTATGATTCACGTTGATTCATTGATAAACACGGCCAAAAAACACTTTACCGATAGAAAAAAATCTAATGAATGATGAGTGGCCGGAAACCTCTGCACACGCGAACTTCGAATTCTACTCCTTTGCATAAAGCGTCTTACAATGAAAATGATCACGTGGTCAGAGGTCATTCACATATTCCGAGCTTTTGAAGCAATTTTGCTCCTTCCGGTAAATAAATCAAAGAAATTAACTGGCCGGAAACTTTTGACCGCCACTGTATATGGAATTTTCTCATGTAAGTCATTGTATAAAAGGTTTAAACAATTTTCTTTCATTGCGTTAAAAAAATATCTTTTTTCCTGCAGGATCTGTAGGTCCTTGGATCAGATACATTGAAAAACACCCACTAGAGTCCTGTATCTATAACTGTATCAAACATAATAACAAATTAAAGAAATATTAAACAATTTAAGTTGCTCCGCTAATTTATGTAACATTTTATTACTTATTTGAATGAAAATTACATATGACGTAAATTAAAATATTTAGAGAGAAAAGTAACAAGATCCTATGTATGAAACCTATAATGCAGATTGCTACGGTAACGCCACCGATTTCCCGCTAGTTCTTCGTTTATTGTCTTAAGAACGATGAGGTATGTTGATATTAAAAGTAAATACGTTTTTAGAAATATAGTAGTCAGGTTCTGATGAACAAATACCATTTAGAATTATTATTATTTGACATTATCTTTTAACTTATGTATTATATTCATGTAAAATAAGCAGTTCTAGGGGTTTTTGTTAATAATGTTTATTACACATCTTGATTATATGAAAGCAGGTGAACTATGTACAAATGAAATAATAATGGAGGGTTTGGGGCGTTCTGTTCCGTACACCGGAACATTCGGCGATGCTCCGCAGCAGGTCCAGGAGCATGTCTTTCTAGCGTCGCTGCGAGAATGAATCTGTTTCACTTTTCTCTGCTATCAGTCTAATTGGATAAAACTTGACCGTCAGCAGATAAACAAATGTGAACAAGTCTCTTGCTTCCCGTGAGAGAATGCTTAGTACAGAAATAATACTAATTGGATGTTTTGGGAGGGAAACTGCAACTGATACTCGGGCATTCTGACGGTGAACGACCTCGTTCTATACTTGGTTTAGTTTAGGAAATGCCGACCAAAACAAATCTTGAAACAAAGTAAAAATAATTTTCCTTAGCTGAGGGGCTATAATTATATCCAGCCCGATGAAACAGAAAAACTGAGTTGAGGAGGGGGGGACATAATAATATACATATACATAAAACATTGTAAAACTTGAAAATACAGATAAAAACACAATATCTAAATATGCATACATAATACGAATTAACATACATAATAATCACATAGTAAAATTTGTTATCATAAAACACTTCTGAAAAAAGAAATCACAACAAAAAAAAATACTGTTGAAAAAAAAATTGTTGGCCAACTAAAAAACAAAGGCAGTAAAAATAATCAAAATAAAATCAAAATAATAACCAAAATACAGAAAGATGGTATGTTGGTGGTTATTGCCGGCAATAATGGGAGTCACGAACTTTTCATCTGCACTAAAAAGTTAATGGTCAGTACAGTTTCTAAATGTCCACGTGACGCAACATAAAAAAGCACCTGTTGCGTATGTAAAAAAAATATAGGCAAAGCACAAAAAATAAAACATTACTTGCATACCGGAAAATAATAATAATAAAAAATATTTTATGCCAAGCTA
The DNA here is from genome assembly GCA_964019185.1 of Maratus speculifer. Classification (NCBI taxonomy): domain Eukaryota; kingdom Metazoa; phylum Arthropoda; class Arachnida; order Araneae; family Salticidae; genus Maratus; species Maratus speculifer. The sequence goes on from OZ025291.1 coordinate 137,257,908, forward strand.
AAAAAATAAAGCACAGCTTGCATTGTTAGAAAAAAGATGTATGCCACACGTAAACAGTTGTAACGCTTTTTCCACAATTCGTAAAATCTTGACACACCAAATGCGAAATGGAGAGAAAAAAAATCTTCGTCATAAAAGTCCTGAACTGTAAAATCACAATGGAAAAAAATAACTCGTAAAAAAATATAACAGCACTGTAATGATGTAACTCTGTATACTTGAAAAAAGAACAAAAGGTTTTCAATTCAACATTTCTTGATCAAGCTTTCTTCGCATATTTCACACTCGTAAAAATAATTATCCTCAAAATACAAACAAACATACAGTGGATTGTCTTAGATAAAAAGAAGAGAAAAAAAATGTTCTTCGCTCTTCATCTTGGAGAAAATAAAAAAAAACAAATACTGCAGTTTAAAACTCAGAAACTGCAGTTAAAAAAACACAAGATACACACGAACTTCTGCAATACGAAATGTTTCTTTCTGGAGAATTTCCTTACCACCTCGTATTTTGTTTTCATATGACGCACGTGTGAATAAGGTGTAGATACGAAGGAACCTTGAGGTAAACAACTCATTATCATGATAACTAGTGTCTCGAATTTGCTATACTTTTCAGTTTTAATTGGAGGCGGTTCTGCAAATGTATAGTTGGTCTCTGTTTGGGACGTTACTGGTGCTAAACATATGGCCACCAAAAGATAAACAACGAGTCGAATTAAGCTGTCGAGCTTGCATCTCAAATCTGGATGGTGCGGTGCTTGCGAAAAAGTAGAGATAATTAACAGATGGCCTTTAGTATCCGGGGGTAATTTTGCAACTTTATTGTGTATTTGTTCTATGGACGTCATACTATTTTCGAAGTTTGTCTGTTTTTTGTCCGTCACCTTTTCATTTTCCACAACACAGACGTTAAGTTCACTTTTTGAAGGAATAGAAGGTGACGTCATTTTATTGATAAGTGGAAAGTTAGGTAACGAATTTTGCTCCACGAAACGTTTATTTTTGCCGTAAGCGAATATTACGGGATATTGCATAGAGGATAAATTTAAGTAAAAGAGGTCTTCGAACGTATTGCCATTAAATTCAGTCTGTGCAACAAAATATTAAGTGGCTTTAATTTGGATATTTCGGCATCGAAAACAGTTACAGATGAATCATTTAAAGGGGGAATTCCAAATGTTGATACACTTCTTTGCTGACAAAATTTAAGTTATGTACTGGGTTCTCATCCGCTACAAAAGAAATATTACTGATTTTTACCATCGCCGCCGTACTACACACTGTGGAAGTAATATGTATCGTATTGATTTGCATGACAGTTTCTGAAACAGGCTTTATGTCTTTGTGGGAAGGCATATTTTCGGGATTTCGCCCCGTAGAACGGGACGAGTGGTAGTTGGGACGAGAATATTTAAAGCAGTTGGGACTTCGTTCCGCGCGTGTACACTGAAATTGTTTATGACCTATTTCCGAACATTTATAACAGATAATTTGATTGTATTTTTCACTAGTGTGGGCTTTTCGAGAGTCCCTTTGAACATGTCCCGGTGTTGCTTTGAAATTCGGGACCGAATCGCAAATTTCTTCATAAATTGGCAATTTTTTCTTAAACTCTACTAAATCGGAACAGCCATATAAAATGGATTTATTTTGGGGTGTATCCCTAATACCTTGTATCGTGTAATGAATTAAAGAGATGTCATCCACATTCCCTCGCTGCGCGATTTCTTTAATTTTCAAAAAATATTCCAATATTTGTTTTTTTGGTTGACATCCTCGGTTTGCTAATATTTGATGTATTTGTGCGGGCGAAGCCGCTTGATGAAATTCGCCGAATAAAACTTCTTTTAGTGCTGAATAGGAATTAATATTAATTTCAGCTCTAATTACTAGCAATGCTAAACCTTTTAAACTCCGCTCTGCGAAAACAAATTTTTGGATATCTGAAAGATTCAATGATTCCGAAAGCGTTTCAAAGCGTGTAAACCATGTTTGGATGTTTTCCGATTTATCACCGCTAAACGGCGGAATTAATTGTTCGATGTCGGTAAAAGAAATATTTTGTTTACATGTGGTGCGTGGCGAGTGTACAGCCATTTGCTGTGGTTGTATTTTTAAGGGGGAAATTAATTGTGTGCTGGCACTACTGTCGTTCTGATTATGCTCAATGTCTGTTTCCGAGACCGAAAGATTACCAAATGTTTCCTTAAAAGCTGCAATATCTGATAACGCCATCAAAATACGAGTCGTTATTTCTTCTTTTGTCCCATGTATATCGATCAATAGGATATTAGCGACTGTTATCAATTGCAAATTATCAAATGTATCTACTACTTGCTTAAATTTATTGGCGAATTCAGGGCTACCCTCTTTAAACGGTAATACCCTCAAATTAGAACGATTTCGCCTAACTTCATCGGTTCCGAAAATAAACAAATGTAATAGTTTTATTTTCTCAGCTTTGGCAATTTTTAACTGCTGTCTTATTACTGGGATTGCTTGCAGCTCCATTACTCACAGCAAAGAAATAAGATATAGTAAATAAAAACTACTTACTATTACTTAAAGTGTAATCCACCGAAGTATTCCAATATTGCAATGAGGAAAAGAAACACGTAGAAACACCATAAATAACGGCGACACTACTGACCCAATTTTTCTTTTTCTTTTTCTCCCTCCTTAGTTAGCGGTTGAAACTGTGCTGATAGCCGAGAGTATAAACATCGCACATTCTCGGATTAGGGAATGCCTGTTACTATTCCGTCGGCCGGCTCGATTTCGTCTGCTCCGTGATACTTTCTCTTCTTGCACATTATTCCAATTGGCACAAATAAAAACAGCATGTTGCAGCACAGGTTGTAGGCCGTAGCCCCCATATAAAATAAGCAGTTCTAGGGATTTTTGTTAATAATGTTTATTACACATCTTGATTATATGAAAGCAGGTGAACTATGTACAAATGAAATAATAATGGAGGGTTTGGGGCGTTCTGTTCCGTACACCGGAACATTCGGTGATGCTCCGCAGCAGCTCCAGGAGCATGTCTTTCTAGCGTCGCTGGGAGAATGAATCTGTTTCACTTTTCTCTGCTATCAGGCTAATTGGATAAAACTTGACCGTCAGCAGATAAACAAATGTGAACAAGTCAGTTGCTTCTCGTGAGAGAATGCTTAGTACAGCAATAATACTAATTGGATGTTTTGGGAGGCAAATTGCAACTGATATTCATGTCACCTTCTGTCTAGATAGGAGTTTTAAGGTTATATTTTTTCTTATATGGAAGTTCAACCGAACTATTGTTAGTTAGACAGTACTGTATGAAAAAATGTGTGATATCAATATATTGAAACTCCTCTTGCCATTGAAAATGAATACCTGAGATAAGGCAAACAAAGAGTTTCACTGGCTATCTAACACGATAACGGATGTCACGAAGAAGTGACAGTTTGAGGAGATTGTTGATAGTAGCCTCTTCGGTCAGAGATGAGGCACTGTTTCTTTGAGTTTTCTTGGTGTGATAGATGAGAGTTTTTCAGAGAGGAGTGTAAAGACCAATGAGTATGATCGGTTTTTTTCCGGAGTAGGGTTTTCGATCAGAGAATTTATTAAAATGTGATGTTCTTAAAGGATAGAACCAGTGGAATGGAGTGATCTACGGTAAATCTATTTTAACGAGCATAGTAAAGTGGGATGTAGGGTATTTTAATAAGTAACCCAGTACGCAGAAAGTATTTGCTATATTTAATGTTTGACCGGATCATCTAGATCTGAGTTCTTAATTGCAAATATTGTTTTGTTAAATGTAAATAAATTGCTAATTACTTTTAATTGGATGAGTTAGTATCCTTTTTGACAATTCGTCTCACAAAATGCCCGATATCATTTAATTATATGAGTCGTAGCAGCATACTAAAAAAAAGTATGCTGCATTCTTATGGAACATTCTTCACAGTTGTGTGAATTAGGGAAGAATGAGGCAACAGTACTATATTTTTACGTATCCGAAGACATTTAAATGCATCGTTTAAGACATTTGTATTTCACACTGAAGTATGTATACATATATATCGGTTAAGCGTATAATTGAAATATAGCATCGGGAGACTTTAAACCCAGTCCCTCTCGTCTACCAGCTTCGAGAGCAAAACGTCTAAACTACAAAACGTAACTGAATGATAAAGAAAAAGCAGAGAAAATAATTAGATATTTTGGTTCATTAATATGAAAATTTAGTTTAAATATCTTTATTCTTAAAATGAAGATTAAAAAATCAGTATATCGGATTCTCTTTTTCTTGGAAGAGAATTTATATTTGAAGTTGAAGCATTTCAATGTTTACAGACTCATGCAAATAGAAATATGAAATTCTTCTGCACCTGATATTAATTTTTATGCATCAAAATATATGAAACGTATGTCCTATGATGGTGAAAACTTGGTCTTAAAAAATTGAAATATCTGCTTTTGATGCTTTAATAAATATGTTAACAAGTATTTAGATTGTATTGATACATTATTATGTGTTTTCTTATAAGATATGCTTCTTTGCACAAACTACGAGTTTGAAAACATATCAATAAAAATCAATTTACTATTTGATACATGCATATACAGTCGTACATCTTTATTTATTTATCGTCTTAAGTTATACGATATGATATCAAATTATTGGTATAAAACTGCACAGGAACTAAATACGGACACATATAATTTTTCTGAACACATGGAAGCCAAAGGTTTTTTCCAAATTGGTTTACATTTATTTGTTTGTTAGTATGTCTATTTCAGAAACGAACGAAACACACCTAAAAAGACAGATTTTGAGTCATATTTTCTATCTATGAAGAAATTGTTATGTTAGAGTTTATTGGTATGTCAAAAGAAGCTTTAAATATTCTATTTTCGAATATAGTCTCTTTTTCAGTGTTTCTGAGGCTTAAAAATCTTTTTAAAATTTCAGAGCTGAAGAACACTGTTAAAAATAAAGGTGACGAACCGGTTGCATTTGACGCCCAGGGGTGAAAAGGTTAAATCACTTGGCACCAGCGGGCTTGAAAATGTGTTTGAGGTGCCACTGGGTGTTTCACGCTAATTAGGGTGCCGCGCAATGCATAGCGTTGGAAGATTTTCACCGTTTAGTCATTTGCGCATGCTCTATAACGTGTATCCTTGCACTTCAACTCGCTGCCACTGGTGGATCAACACAGCAATTTTTTCCTACGATGACTATCACCGCTATACGCTATCCCAATTTTGTTTAGAACTTCGGATGGCTAACTTTTGGCGAGCTTTTTTATATAAAACAACCTTCGAATTTCAGGACATGTGAACATTTCAGGGAGACTTTGAAGGTGAGCTTGATGGCCGAGTGGATAGGGCTCTGAGCTAGTAATCAGACGTTCTGTGTTCGAATCCATCGAGGGCCGAAAGTCGGTTAGTATATTTTTTAATTTTTTATCATTAGGCACCCTGGATTAAGGGTGCCATCTTTTCATCTTAATTAAAGGTGCTATTTTGTCTTCTTTAGGGGTGTCACCAGTGAGACAAGCCTTGCACCCTTAAAAGGTGCAATGTGTCACCATTAGTTTTAACAGTGAAGTCTTACTGGATTATTATAACAAAGCAAGAAAACAGAATGTGCCTGTCATAGAAGTCGAGGCAAATAAAAAATTACAAGCTTTTGAAAATACTTGTAAATGGACCAAATGATGGAGACAGAGAAGGTTTTTGTGAAAACCGAAAAAACCCATAACTTCTTAGTTAAAATAGATATCGAATCATTTCTGAAATTTTCAGAAAATTGTAAACATTGAGAAACATCCACAAGATTTATAGTGACATATAACAAACATAGTGACAAATTAAAGAAATATAAAACAATTTAAGCTGCTCCAGCTAACTTATGTAACATTTTATCACTTATTTGAATAAAAATTACATATGACATAAATTAAATTATTTAGAGAGAAAAATAACAAGATCCTATTTATGATCTTGTTACTTTTGTACGTTTAAAGTTTAGTTAGATTTTTTAGTTAGATTGCTTTAATACTTTTAGAAATTAATTAGAGATTAATAAATTCATTTTAAGACATCTAACATACACACAGTATTCATTTTAAGACATCTAACATAGACACATCTAACCTACAATACAGGTTGCTATGTTGACGCCACCGATTTCCCACTTGCTCTACGTTTAGTCACTTAAGAACGACGATGTCTATTGAAATTAAATGTAAATTTTTTTTTACGAATACAATACTATACTTTTAAGTATCTGAATACCTTTCAACGTGTCGTTTAAGCCATACGTATTTCGCACATGCCTTTCACACCACGACGTATTATGTGTATACATGTATATCAATTAAACGTATAACTGAAATACGTATTGCATCGGAAGACTACTTTGAACCCAACAAATCTCGCCTACCAGCTTCGAGAGAAGATTCTCTCAACCACAAAAGTGCAACTGAATGATAAAGAAAACGCAAATTAAATAATTAAGTATGATACATTAATATAAAAATTTTTGTTTCCATATCTTTATTCTTAGAAATGAGGTTTAAAAAAATTAGGATAGCTGCTTCTCTTTTCTAGTAAGGGAATTTACATTTGAAGTGGAAGAATTTCAATGTTTACAGACTCGTTTAAATAAGGATTTTTTTTTTTTTTTTTTTTTTTTTTTTTTGCACTTGATATTAATTTTTATGCATCAAAATACATGACACGTACACGAAAACTATCCTAAGGTGCTAATTTCTCTCTAAGAATCCTGTGAAACAAAGAAATGTTTTAGTTCATATTCTGGGAAGTTCATTATTTTTTATCAGAAAGGTAAATGATACATATTTAAATACAGTGTTCCATAAAAATTAAGTAACTTTTTCTGTTATTTAAAAAAAATCTTCATTTTGTCACTTAAAAATTGTATGTAATGTTGTTTTTGTGTGTAAAGATGGATTTTTGTAATCGATTTTTTAATCTCTTACCGATAGAATAAATTTATAAAAATTACATAAATAGTTGAGCTTCCGATGACAGTAGATTGCTTTAATACTTTTGGAAATTAATTAGAGATTAATAAATTCATTTTAAGAGTTTTTTTTATTAACCTGGCGCAAGATCTTATATCTTCAATTATTCTTTATGCTTATCTATACGATTCACTCTTACAATGGAGTTAATTATTCACATAAACACTCTCACTGAAATAAACCAATTGACTGTAAACCTACAAGAATGTGGTATGCTGAAAACTAAAAGTGGAAAATAAAACAAAAAAAATGAATAAATATTATAATACATTTATTGCCAAGTACGATTTAACAGCACGATTTAAAGATACTCGAAACAAGGACTTTGCAGGGGTTTATGAAATTCCTTATATTACAGAAAAAGGGGACTTAAAATGTTAAATAGGCGAAATTGGGGGGAAACTTGGAATTAGAAAAGGTGAACACGAATCTGATATTAAATTTGGTCGTATAACACTAACATTTAAATGAGGAGATAAAAATTCTGTTTAATGATAGCAAATTATGTTTCATATCAAATTGTTGTCATAAATCCATTATAACGGAGTCTATTGAAATTTATACAGATAAAAATTTTGTTTGCAATGATAATTTTTCTTTTAATATTCCTAAGTAATGGTTAGAGTTTATAAATAAATTCCTCGTGAAAGTTTGATAGCTACCGAATTGATAGCTAATTTTGGTCATGGTCTATTTTTAATTTATTATTTTTACAATAGAGCACGTGGTTTTTAGTTTACATCTAATTGTTGCGTGCCGTTTGTATTAACCGTGAAACGATTTTTATTTTTATTTTTATTTTGCTATGATTAAGGTTCTTATTAGATGGAATCGAAACATGTCAATAATATTGTTTTTAACTTTTCGTTACACCTCTCTCACGTAAAATAAAATTGTTTATTCAAATATTTACAACTCAGATTTTTTGCATTAAACACTTCCTTTTAAATTTAACAGAGTGTTTAGGCTACAGTTAAACTCTGAATTCAAAAGACAGTCGTCTGCTTTATTAATAATATGAGCGTAGTCTTATGAGTGAGTGAAACAGCGGATTTGTGTTAAATCGTTTGGCATTAAACAAAATATTATTCAAACATTTTCCCCTGAGCTAAATAAACATCCTAGAGCTATTTCTTTTATTACAATTATTTTTAAATTCAAACTAATATGCTCTCTGTTGAAAAAAGGTGAAATTCTGAGTGGTTTTATAATTTTGTAACAGACAGTAGGTGTCGCTAATCGAAAAGTGATTAACGATGACATGTCATCTTAACTTTTTTTAAGAAAATATTTCGTTTAATTGTTTAACATCTTTCTAAAGTCAACGAAGCTACATAGCCACTTTATACTTAGAGCGGTTTTTTTAAATAAAGATTCTCCTCAGTTAAAACAAAACAATTTTATTTTTATAATATGTATAAAAAGTTTTAACATTTGCCTTTAGATTTGACAGCATTAATGGGAGAATGTCGCAAAATATAAAAATTGCAGTCCGCACAGTAAAATTTCTATTAAATGTTATATAATGTAATTTTCTTTTTTTACATTCTAACAAAAATTATGTTTAGAAGTATTTTTTAAGTATTTGAAAAAAAATATTACATTCATAATATCAAAAATAAAGCATTTGAAAGACTTAAATATTCAGGTTGTCATTTTCTTGGCATGTCACACAATGATGTATGCAATGCAAAAGGCTTTCTGCTACATTGTACAAATATCTTTTTCTAGTTTTTTAGTTTTTTTTTAAATTAATAATTGCACCTTATATGATACACATATATAAGGAAGGTAGTAAATGAGAACTAAAGGAGAATATATATTAAATTGGCAAAAAAAGCTTTTTATAATTGATATATACAAATCTTTTGTATTAATATTAATGTTAGGTAGACTTGATATTTGTTTTACTTAGCTTGTTTTTTAGGTGCGTTCGTAATTATATATTACGTAGCACCTATAGTGGTCGTTCAGTCCGTCCGTCTGTCCGTCCGTCTGTCTGTCCGTCTGTCTGTCCGCATATAACAACGCAAAAACTACCCAACCGAATCGTTTGAAATTTAAAATACATAATTATTACATAATTTTGTCGAGTCATTTCAAATTTTATGAAACTCGGATGCATAGATCAATTACAAGGGGAATCAAAAGTATTCCATTACATTACGGTCAATGGGGAAAAAAGTTTCAAATGCATTTTAATCGTTTAAAATTTAAAATACGCAATTATTACATAATTCTGTCGAGTTATTTCAAATATTTTGATAATCGTGTGCATAGATCAATTACAGGGGCAATCAAAAGTATCCAATTACATTATGGTCAATTAGGAAAAAGTTTCAAATATATTCTATACGTTTGAAATTTAAGATACATAATTATTACATAATTTTGTCGAGTTATTTCAAATTTTATGAAAATCGGATGCATAGATCAATTACAGGGGCAATCAAAAGTATTCCATTACATTACGGTGAATGGGGAAAAAAGTTTCAAATGCATTTTAATCGTTTAAAATTTAAAATACGCAATTATTACACAATTTTGTCGAGTTATTTCAAATTTTATGAAAATCGGATGCATAGATCAATTACAGGGACAATCAAAAGTATTCCGTTACATTACGGTCAATGGGAAAAAATGTTTCGAATGCATTTTAATCGTGTTACACTCATGCGAACTTAATAAAATTTATATGCAACTATAAAGTACATATTATAATATACATCATACATAATTTGTGGTGCAAAGAACATTTGTTATTGATTTACAAGGCCACACAAAAGTATTCCATTACATCATGGTATAGGGAGAACATTGTTTGATGAGTGTTTTAATTGTAATTCACTATTTACAATTTTATGAGATTGATATATGAAAGTAATATTTTTAAAACTTCGTTATCGTACGAACGCACCTAATTTGCTACGCTTCACGTGCAATTTCCAACTTGTTGTATATAAAATTGAAACTTTGTAATCGATTTTTCACTAGTTTTAGAATATGCTAGAACTATAAAAATTGCTTCCATAGGTTCCGATGTGAGTGTAATATTTTAATATTTTTAAAACTTAATAACAAACAAATAAAATAATTTAAAATCATTTTTTAGTTATGTCGCAGGTAATACAGCCTAACAAACTTTATGCTAACGACTTTAATTATTATAGGGAGCGTTCAAATGAAAAAGTACGAAACGTCGTAACAACCCAACCGGTTGAAATTTGAATATGCCGCTTTCGGATAACGTAATGAACCATCGATGGACGCTATTTGAAACTCCGACGTGGTTGTGCGCAAGCGCGAATACCATCATAAGAAGTAAGAGAGGAGCAGGCAGTCGTGTGTTCTGTCCAATTGGGGACATTTGTCTTTTCAATATCAAAATTCAACAATTGAGGGGCAGCGAGGTGTCTGTTCGAAGTCTGGTGCAAAGATAAATCAATAACAATCTAATAACATTAGATCGGTAACATTCGATTTTCTTAGGTTTTCTTTATTCTTTGTTACGATTAGTTTTTTCCTAGATTTAATTTACATTATATTTTGAAATGTAGCAAAGTTATACATTTATTAGCTTGCTGACATAAATGATTTAATTATTTGTTATCTACAGCAAAAAATTCAAAAGAATAATAATAAAAAAATTCATACATCTATAAAAAAAAAAAGCCTCTTTTATAGAAAAGTTTAAAATAAAACAAAATATAAAACTATAATTAAAGTTTTTAACATCCCCCTTTTTTTGCTGATATTTTATGAATTTTCCAAATTTATTTATCATAAACACGAAATACACAAATTCTGAATATTTTATTAATTGCATTGCTGTTTACTTTAATATAAAGTGTATATTTCAAAACATAAATAGTTATGAAACAGTGACTTAACACTGCATTTGGAAAGTAATTTAAACACTAATCTTTAACATAAAATGACGAGATTAGAATTTGCGTAGCCTTTTCATCTCGAAATTCCTCATACAACGAAATGCTTTGAGTTTATACTTGCAAATTTTGTATGTCTGAAAGGATTGAGGGGATTTGAATACCAATACTTTCTTAAAAAATGGGCACCATATTTAAATACATGATTTCTTCTCCAAATTAATTAAACATTATAAAATCCTGTGAGGCATATGGACTAGAAATGATTTGCTATCTCTTTTCTCAAAGGCCGAACTAGATAATTAAAGTTTCCAGTAGAAAAACATTCTTCATAACCATTTCTAATTGTTTCAAGATTATAGTATTTCTAACAAATATGAATCGAATAAAATTAAAATTAACGAAGATATTTTTAGTTACACATAGAAGTGCCATAAGAGTCATATTGACTGTTACTAAAATTGAATGGATTCATTTTCTTTTCTCGCCCAAAAAACAGCATTTTTGGAAAAAGAAATAACTTCTACACATTTTCTTCAATCACTTTTTGTATAGAATACACAATACTCATCATGTTCTCTTTCCTTTTCTATTCTACACCCTTTTTTCTATCTGTAAGTCAGATCGCACATATAGAGGAAACACTTGGAAAATATATTTAATTTTGGAGAAAAAACAATCTTAATACAGGTTTTAAACAGCCTTTTTCTTTTTTTCGGCCCGTTAATTACTCTTAAGTCGGCTTACATTTTCCTCCATCCGCCTCAGTCTGCAGTCTGCCTAAAAAAAAAAAAAAAAAAAAAAAAAAAAAAAAAAAAAAAATGCTTTCACTTTTATCTTTTTCACCATTTCTTTCAAATAGGAAATACGTTACACCTAATTCTTATCCATGCTTTTTTTAACGAAATGTCACAGTGGGAAAATATGGAGCATGCTAAGTGCTAAAAAGAATATCGGGTCTAACGTCATATGAAAAAAAAATCATTGTCGGCTTGGCCTATAGGTGGAGGTAGATTTCGAAGCGTGCTCATTTCAACAACAAAAAATAACATTTGATTACAGATAAACCCAGTTTAACAACTTTATTTGTCCTCTTTTGAAAATTTTTTAATTTCATTTTTCTGTAAGGACTGTTTTTATCAGAATCATCTTAAGCTAAATTCGGATCAAATGCCGATTTTGACAACATATTTTGAAATATATTCCGACTTTATTAAAAAATCGACTAATACAGTACATTATATAGTTCTTAAATAACAAAAGACTGTAAATTGAATGCGTTTGAGAGCAAAATTGAATTTAAAAATGAGTTATAAACTAACCAATTTTGAATACAATCTCAATTCTTAATCATGATAGCTTCGGGAAATTTTGCGCAAAGTGCCCACTTTGACAGCATTTTAAAAAATATATTCAGCCTTTATCAAAAAACGGACCAATACGGAACATTATACAGCTCCTAAATAAGAGAACCTGTCAATTAGATGCTTTGCGAGGAAACTGAATTTACAATTGAGTCAGAAAAAAAGTAACTTGTTATTTGAATGCTTTCTCAAATTTCCAATCACGATAACTTCTCGAAATTCTGTTCAAAATACCCTTTTTGGCAGCCTTTTTTGAAATATATTCTGTCTTTATCAAAAAACTGGCCAATGCGTCGCATTATATAGTTCCTAAATAACAGGATCTATAAACTGGATGCATTTGAGAGCAAAAATGGATTTAAAAACGAGTCAGAATAAAACGCAATTTCTTATTTGAATACTTCCTTAAATTTCAGTCACGATGACTTCGGGAAATTCTGTTCAAAATACCCTTTTTGGCAACCATTTTTGAAATATATTCTATCTTTATCGAAAAACTGGCCAATGCTTTACATTATATATTTCCTAAAGAAGAGGATATATAAATTGGATGCATTTGAGAGCAAAAATGGATTTAAAAACGAGTCAGAATAAAACGCAATTTCTTATTTTAATATTTCCTTAAATTTTCAGTCACGATGACTTTGAAATATATTCTGTCTTTATCAAAAAGCTGATCAATGCGTCGTTTAATACAGTTTCTAAATAAGAGGATCTACTATTTGGATACGTTTAAAATCAAAAATGAATTTAAAAATGAGTCAGAATATAAGCAGTTTGGATTTGAGGTTTTTTCTCCAACCCTATTTTTGTTTAATTTATTTATGCTATACGAATTAGTCCTATGGCAAACTTGTCAATATAAAAGTTGTAGATGTTATTGAGAAGATGTAAAATAAATTTGATTAGATTTCATAGCTTAAAAATTGACGGAGTTATGTATTTTTTTCTTTTTTCACCCCCCTTTTCTTTTCGTTTTTAATTTTTTTTCATCGATAAAAGTTGGTCCTATCAAAAACTTGTAAATACAAAACTTTTAGATAATTTTGAGAACATTTATAAAAAATTTATTTGTACTTAATATCTTGAAAATTGACGAAGTTATGAATTTTTTTTCTCCCAAAAACCCTGTTTTTTTCGCCCCTTGAGATCATTTCTAAAATTATTAAAAATCTGTCACGCATAAACTTTTGGCTCATTTTTAAGAAGTAATATAAACTTTAAACCGATTCGATATCTATTTTAATTAAGAAGTTATGGCGTTTTTTCGATTTTCACAAAAACCCTCCCTATTTCCACCCCCTTGGACCGATTTTGCCCATTAACGAACTTAGATGAGATTTTATACCTCTTGATTTTATGTATCAGTTTGGAAGAGATTGGAGCAGAACTATAGAAGTTATCGTGTCCATAAGAAAGTGATATATATATATATATATATATATATATATATAAACTTTTTTACTAATGGTAGTTTTGGGGGTCTAGAGGTCATGATCGGCTTAGATCTGCAAGAATTTTTCAGAAATTCCAACACTGGAGCGACCGCAATACGTAGTATTTCATACGAAATCTACCTAAAACAACGGTCGGAAACAATATGTCCCGTGATTGAAAGTTGTACATGAATGAATCTATGTTAAGTCATATAAAAAAATGCGCGATAGTAAACACAATTTTGAATAATAAATAAAATTTACAAATTCCTTTTGGAAGAGCTTGATGCTTTTATTGCTATGATTCATGAAAGAGGAGCATAGACTGTAATGATACGGATTATGTTAATTTAAATGGGGCCCAGGTTTTCAACGAGATACAATGTCGCTCAGTCGATTTCCAGATATAATGAAAAATTGTAGGGTTTGATTTGAATTGAACTGACTAGGGAACTGCAAGAAGTGTAAGTCACCGAATTTGATGAAAGTGGTATTGTTGGAAATATCTCATTGAGAGCAGTAAAAAACTCAATGGAACTACCCGTCGCAAATGAGCCGTTTTCGAGATATCCGACAATTTATGCTACGTAAGTACTGTATACTTAATGGGGGACCGCAAAAAATTTTAGTTTCGATTTTAACTAAAGTGGTATCGTTAACAAGATATCATCATGAGAAAAAACTCAATAGAACTACCCGTTGGAAATGAGCCGTTTTCGAGATATCCGATAATTTATATCACGTAGCTAGTGCATATTGTTCTAGAGCAGAGATAATGGGGGACGGCAAAATATTGTTTTCTCGATTTTGATAAAAATGGTCTCGTTGCAAAGATATCATTTTGAGAAGTAAAAAACTCAATGGAACTACCCATCTGAAATGAGTAGTTTTCGAGATATTCGACAATTTATGTTACTTAATGCAGTTTCCCAGCAACGTGCATTAGCAATGTGACACGAATTGTCGGATATCTCGAAAACGGCTCATTTACGACAGATGATTCTATTGAGCTTTTTAATTCTTACGATGATATCTTTTCAACGATACCACTTTCGTTAAAACCGAGACTAAAATTTTTTGCGCTCCCACATTAAGTATGCACTAGTTACGTGGCATAAATTGTCGGATATCTCGAAAACGGCTCATTTGCGTCGGGTAGTTCTATTGAGTTTTTTTACTGCCCTCAATAAGATCTTTCCAACGATACCACTTTCATCAAAATCCGTGACTTACACTTCTTGCAGTTCCCTAGTGAGACTCATTGTTTAGAAATTGATAAATTTGCTATGTTTTTAGATATCTGGGATAAATTTATTGGGAAATATGCTATTTACTATAAACCATAAAAAATCTATAAACCATTACTATAAACCATAAATTTGCGGATTAGTCATTATTTCCGTCAGAAATCAGATGTAAATTTATGCAATATGTGCCGAAAAAAAAATCAGCGTAACGAATTGGATGCTAGTTGATATAGGCTACAAGTTTATGTGCAATGCTTTTCCATATCTTGAAAAAGATAAACCAAGAAGAGAAACTAAATGTCATCCTGAAAATACAGCAATGAGTCTTCTAAATCCGTACTTGAATATTTGTAGAAATGTGACAGCGGAAAATTATTTTTCCCCACTATCTTTAGTTTAAGAAAAAAAAAATAGTCTTGTGGCACAGTAAGAAGACATCAATCAGAAATTCCGCATTAATAAATGAATTATAAAACCGAGTTGTATAAAACTGTTTTTGTAAAAAAAAAAAAAAAAAAAAGGAATTACTTTTACAACAGTCGGTTTATCAGTGTAAATTTAAAAAATGTGATGTTTCTAAGTACTTTTCATCCAACTATAAATAATGAATTACAAAACAAGAAGAAATTTTCTGAAACAGTATATTAAGGGAAAACAAATGCAAATGTGGAGTTAATATTGTTGATCGAAAGAAACGTACAAAGTCTATTTGGGCTGGTTCATATAGATAGTCAATCGGTGTTTCTTATAATGTGCTGGATTTAGTAGGAATAAATAAGAACGTTATCTACCACGAATTAACTGATAAAAATATTTCAAGACATAGCTTTCTATTTGAGTTAGTGCATGAGGTAAAACAGCTTCATTTGAATAGAAAAAAGCTCAAGATTGCTATAAGAAATTTCCAATACTGGCAATAGATTCCAAAGAAATCAATGTCAGATTAGACTTAGTAACAACATAAAAAAAGTGATGTATTTAAAAATGATAATATTATGTATGTGGAAAAAACACCTCCACAATTAAAAATGTTGTGTAAAAATTGTGAATAGCAATGAAATGTGTTTTGTTTAAGGTAAGTAGAAATTTACTTACAAAATTGCGTATTTTTTTTATAAAATTAAGCTGTTGTGCTTCAAAGAAGTACTTAAAAGAAATAATTATAAGAAATTAAAATATTGCAAAAAATATTATAAAACAGTAAAACATTTTTACAATATAATTATGCATTTATTTCATTGAGTAGTCAGTTCGACTGATGTTGGCGATTTTAGGTAGAAAGAATGCTTGGCGCTTCTTGTGTTAAAATTTAAAAATAAATTTTGAAATATGATAAAAAAAGGAATGCTTATTTTTGAACTGAAAATGTATGTTTATGTAACATAGCGTCACGCTTAATAAGAAGGAGGAAAGGGTGAAGTGAATAGTGACACTTTGTGACAAAGGGGGTTGATTGTCAAAAATATGAAAAAAAATGCAAAACAAAATTTATGAACGGCCCCTTGGAAGATTTACGTGCGCTCACACTCAGAAAAATTTAAAAAAAAATTCAGAACGTTCCTGTCATGACAATAATGGGCTAGTAATTGACATACCTAAGGAATTTCTTTTAATATTATGTTTTTATAAATAGTTATAATTACAATATTCCAATTTTTTCAATGTTAAATTAATCTATCAACAGTATTTAACCATTCTTATATTTAATCATTCTTATAATTTTATTTTTCAATGTTAATCATTATTAATTTTTAAACAACAGAAATATATCAAAGAACCTAAAAACGCAAGTATTGGACATCCATGGCCCAACAATCGCCACCTTCTGATCCCAATAAATGGATACCCCTTAAAAAGTAACAAGTATAATTAAAGCATAGCACGGTAGTGCTATGCTTTATTTATTTCCAGTGTCACTCCGTAATGTTATTTTAATACGGAATTTAACATTGAACGAGTTATTTACTAGACATTTTCCCACATTTTGTACGCGCTGCCACAAAATTTCTTCAAAGGATCTAATTGTTTAAAAAATAATTTCCTCCAATCAAAAAAAGAATATATATATATATATATATATATATATATACAGAGGTCAATGGAGATATTTCCTGTAGCTAATCGATTTTACGTGATAAGTGATTTTTTTTTTTTTTTTAAGAATTTTAAATGGTGTATTTACGACGTCGTATTAGAAATGAAACGGAGATTTGCAAACATTTGGTACAAAGACAAGAATCGTCAACAGAAAGCAATATGAAGCATGATTTTTTATAATAAAAGGACATATTCAAACATTGATAAAGAATCTTCTAACTGTAGAAATATAAAAAAATAAGTAAATTAAACGTTTTTCTACCTATTGTCTCTACAAAATAATAGAAAATAACTTAAAAATATATATGTAACTAGTATTCGAAAGCGAATTTTTTGACACTTTGGCATAAAAAAAAGTCGCACCAAACCCAGTGAGTATATGATATTTGCGTCGGGATTTCGTACTTAAACCACATTTTTAAAAATTTCTTCGCTGATATGTTCGAAGAAAATGAAAATAAATTTAGGTGAACAAAAGTTTTCAAAAATAATAGTACTTGAGAATAACAGTATTTCATCCTTTGTATGTAATGAAACTGGTAAGTCTGCAGAACTAGGACTTCAAATGTAGCAATTTTTTAACGCTAAACCGCAGAATTATCAACTAGTTGGTGTAAGACTTTTCGGCACTGCAATAAATTCGCCAATTCTATAAACTTAAATATTCAAATCCAATGTAAACAAATATAAACAATAATGTTTACAAATATATATTTTTTCCGATTTGGAGATTTTATAAAATCGTGCCTAAATTTGTAATTTTACAAATAATTAATCATTGGATAAAATCAATTTTGAATCAATGGTACTACTTGGTTATCCCATCGACCAAATACTATCGCCAAACTATAAGATTAAATGCCAATAATGGATGATTGTGAATGTCACATTCAATGACATTAAATACGTAAACGTATTTAGAGATGTAATCAAATGACTTTATTTCCACTTTTTATTAGTATTTTTATTAATATTTTACTCATTTATTTGTTCTTTTGTTATTAAAAAAATGCCAATATGTATAATTTGGCTATTAGTTTGGCGACTTATATAATTTGGCAAAATTGGTTTACGGGATAACCAAATAGTAATTCGTAAATGTATTAAATTCATTATTCCGATGATTTTATATGATAAAACAAGACAGGATTTAATTTTTAAAGTATTGCAAAGAGTTTCTGTTGAAAAATAGCTGTTTTTGGTACTTACGTATTAATGCCACCGCAGCATAAGTTGCGCTAATGCGCCAATAAAGAGCAATCTTGTTGTTCGCACGCGCATGCAGTTATCTTTTGGCTTCTTTCTTGCCTTGTTGTTTGCTGATTTTTGACGCCATTTTATAGTGCTACGAAAATGCATTTGGGATATGCCAAAAACTGAACAACATGCAATTTTCTTTTGAATTTATGTTAAATTCAATATCGGGCCATTTTCCACAGAAATCCGATTGACTACTTTGTTTTTAAATAAATAAAGTGTTTTGAATTTAGAAAGTGTTTTGATTTTAAATAAAGTATTTTATTTTATGATTTGTCGCAAAACTTTTAGGTGTAGATTGGCGGTATTTAAAAACCGCCAAATCTGTAGCTGCGGTGGCGTTAATACGTAAGTACCCTGTTTTTTATACTTTAAGATAATATTTTTATAAAACTCTTTTTATCACTATCTCTATAAATTAATAAAATTTAAGCACATTTGGAATATTCATAATGGTCACTATTTGGCATAGATGTCTAATACTTACCATGTTAGCGCAATTTTTTTCTCATGCCGATTTGGCGAAAATTTCGTTTTCAAATACCAGTCACATATATATTTTTAAATTATTTTCTAATATTTAAAAAAGGAAATAGTAAAAAAAAAGTAAAGGTAAATAAAAAAAGAGTGTATTAATAACTATAGAACAAAACGATCTACATCATTTTTACTTACCCATCATACGTAGTATAGGGTAAGTCTTGCAATCGTTTTGAAAATCGAAAAAATTTTTTTGACGGATTTACACGTTTCAGATAGTAGAGATTCCGAAAAACATATTTTTAGAAATTTTTTTTTTGCCGTCCGTCTGTCTGTCTGTAAACGCTCTATCTCCCGAACAAATTGAGATAGAGACTTGAAATTTTGTATGTAGTTAGTATGTAAGAATGGGACGAACCCTATTTAATATCAGCAACCTCGATTATCCGGAACTATTTTTTTGGGACTCTCAAAAAATTCGTTCTGATGAAAGGTGCATAAAATTTTTCGAATTTTTTTGTTCTAAGGAATGGACGTAAAAGGCAATAAAATAACACATATTTTGCATATAGAACGAAGTCGATCGGATTATTAGTTGCCGAGATATTTGTAATCTTGTTTTCCACATTCTTCGATTTTTCATGACCCTGTATTTCATTCAAATTTCAATTCAGAAGTATATTTCAATTGGAAATGAGACGCTTAATCCGACGCAGTTAATTGTTAGTTAATAGAATTATTATTTTTGGAGTTATAAGGATGTTTCTTTTACGCAGTTCGGTACTACTTGAGTAGTTTGGCGTTTTATATAATTTGTCGAAATTGGTACATCAGCAGTTCTTTAATATAGCATTACTATGTATATTAACAATATTTAAGTTTTGTTTATGAATTGCAATGCATTGTATAAATAGTTTCATATGTTTTATTTTCATATACATATCCATGATGGATAAGTATTACGGTGGCCCCCAACGACTAGTTTTAAAAAGGCAATAGAAAATAAACAATTTATTAGTACTTTAACAACGACAGCCAGGTTAGCATGTGAGGCATATAATCTCCATTTTGTTCCAATCGCGCCAACGTGTTGCATATATGACATCTATCCCTAATTTTTCTACGCTGAACCCTGCCCAAAGCTCCGATAGTGGTTTGAAGTTCTGTCGAAAGTTTAATTTTGAGAAGAATTTCAATTCAAACATTAATTTATCAAGAAACTTCTAAATGAAGAAATACAGAAAATAAATAAGTATGACGTAATACACAAAATAAAAAAATAAGTAAATTTTATTGATACTATGTCTTGAGGTATGTTGGAGGAATATTATATTGTCCAGAGGTGAAATTCTAGAACCATACTTCTACGCAGTGTATCAATACTGATTGTTAAGTATAAATACCAGTTACATGCAGAAGAGACTTTTCTGATTCATAAGAAATTAATTCGCCGAAGAAAAAAGGACAACTATATTTTGCGTGATTCCATCTTAAAAAGTTAAAATACTTTAAGAATTAAAAAGCGCACATTTATGACGTCATATTGGAAATGAAATAGAGATTTTGAAATATTTGTTATCAGGACAGGAAGCATGTACAGAATACAGTTCTAGATGTAAATAATAATAATAATAATAATAATAATAATAATAATAATAATAATAATAATAATAATAATAATAATAATAATAATAATAATAATAATAATAATAATAATAATAGCAATTTGGAAATGAGGCAAATGAATTGTAAATGGATCAATGAAAATCCGTGAAAAACCCAATGGAGAAATGAAAATCTATGCAGAAACCGCGGAGAAAAATAGTTTTTAATTTGGGGTGGTTTTGGAGTCTAGGTATCATGATCGGTATAGATCTGGAAAAATAAATCAGAAATTTCTACGTAGGGGCGAACTTAATAGTATTTCATCAAATGAAATTTTGTTCAAAAATCTAATTTAATTTTGAGGCCCTTTCATAGTTTTGCAGAATTGCTAAATTGTAACTTGTAAGTGCTTCAACACTCGCTCATCTTACTTGCACATATGAAGCCAACACGATGTTCAATCTTGAACTAGTTATACACTCAAATTTTTCATCACCATATTCTTTTTAGCATAAAATGGAGCTATTAAAACAATTTAATAAGAAACATGGTACTTAGAATGTGAATATGCACTAATTAATTTTTCTGCGTCAGAGAAAGAGAGAGAGAAATATGAGCCCCTCAGACGTTCTCTTGTGCGCACCACACTCCTCATAGTTCACTTCTAGCTATGGCCCTGGGTAAATTACTTGAGTAATTGTGATACGATACCGCATAAAGGAAGTCCTGATGATGGTACCCTCAGTTAATTTTTAAATGAGTTCATCTGAATGCAGTAGTTATTAAAAAACTTGAGATATTAAACAAAAACATAATTTGCAGAACAAATTAAAAGAACAAAATTTATTTCCTGCACTATTTAAGCCCAAGAAGGGACAAATATTAAGATTTGATTTAGTTATTTCTACACTTAGTATTAAATTTTTGTATCAAATAATTTAAATTATGTGAACATTAAATAAATAAAAATGAAATTCAAACAATATGATACTTAAAACCCCTAAATCTTAGATTCCGTTCAAACGAAATCGAAATAAATCTGAGACCATTTTTTCCAAACTTAACTTGCAAATATTTGTTTTGTAGATTTTGTATAATGTTTACCATAGGTATGAATAAAAGGAATGGACACATGTAAAAAACAAATGTTCAGAAAAAGTCTAAGATTTATTTCGATTTCGTTTGAACGGAATCTAAGATTTAGGGGTTTTAAGTATCATATTGTTTGAATTTCATTTTTATTTATTTAATGTTCACATAATTTAAATTATTTGATACAAAAATTTAATACTAAGTGTAGAAATAACTAAATCAAATCTTAATATTTGTCCCTTCTTGGGCTTAAATAGTGCAGGAAATAAATTTTGTTCTTTTAATTTGTTCTGCAAATTATGTTTTTGTTTATTGTTTATATGACTGTATTTAAAACCAGAATTTAGTGAAAGCAGACTAATAAAACAAAACAGTTATTTTCAAATAAATTTAACAACTAGTGTACCAGCAATTAATAAAATATTTGGAATAATAATTCATCGTTTGCAGCAATTACTGTAATTATCAGAAAATCGATATTTTAATTATTTAATATGATTATTTTAAAATACAAAATATTAGGCAATTACAGCTATCAAATTTTTGAGACAGTCGGAAGGAAGGGGGGGGGGGGGGTTAAAAGTAAATAATTGAAAAGAAAAGTTTTCAAGCGTTAGTGTATGGTTTCGTTTCACTAATTTTAATATTTAACTTACAGAGTCTACTTTAGATATTGCTTGTAATAATTAATAATACAAATATGAAAGAAATTATACTGTGGGTTAGAAATTTTAAATAAATAAAATTATTTCAAAATAAGTCTGGGAAAATAATGGTATAGGCCAGTGGTTTGTAGTTTATTGGTTTCATGACTACTACAACTTTCATAAATATGACATTTTAAAAAATATGTACATAAATATTTAATACAGAAAACAAATGTTCAACAAGTTTTGTAACTTTATTGTTTTAAATGGAGAAGTATTGAGCCCTATGAGTTCCTCTTTGACTGTGCCCGTAAAAAATATCTTCTATTTCCTGATTGGTTTCATTATCAAATTATAAATTATGCAAAGCAGAGTTATATACGATAACAATAATAAAAAAAAACACTGAAATTTTATGAATCACATAAAAAACGCACCTATTTTTATAAATGTTTTGATGTAATTATATTTTGGTAAATAGAATTTAAAAGTTAAATTTGATTAGTTAGCTTTGCAATTAAACCAAAAGATTTTATGCACTTTAAACAATACTGAAATTACATTTTTAGCAATGTCTATATAGGGTATCCATTACTGGAAAATGATTAATTATGCGTTCCCGTAATGAACACACATCTTAAAACCTTAAAAATAAAAGATATTTTATAATTGACTATTAGTAAATAAAATTCAAAGTTTTCTATTATTACTATTACTACAAATAAAAAAACCTGTAAATTTTGCAAGAAATTAAAAAAAATAGTTTACTAAATTAAGCGTGTTTATTAAAATAGTCACTGAAAAAGAACGAAACATTAAAGCATTATTTTCTGCTTCCTTATTGGATTGATTAAGAGTGTCACAATAGTGCAAGGTTATCAATTACGCAAAGGAAGAAGAAAATAATAATATTGGTTTAAAAAATAAAGTTTTTATTGGTTATTTTTTTATCAACCAAAAAATTTTAAGTGTATCTATTACTGGCCCATTTGCCACATGTGTTCATCAAAATATTTCCGACCGGTCCTTAATAGTGCATCTGTAAAAGTGTTTTTTATTTATTTATTTATTTATTTTTATTTATTTATTTTTATTTATTTATTTATTTATATTTATATTTTTATTTCTCTTTATGTGTGATTTATTGCTGGATGTCGATACAAGAAATGAAAAAATTTATGCTTTTATAAAAAGTACTCTTTACGCCAAACCTTTTCACTTCTTCATACTTAAATATTTTAAGTAAGTTTATCTTATATAATTGAACCTTTAATAACTACAATTTTGTTACATACATTTATGTGCATCGATAATGATATTTAAGGACACTTTAGGATAAAATTTAATTTCGCTAAAAGTGCTTAAGATTTAAAATTACGATCCATTTTTGAACACTGCATATTTGACTTAGATATTTTTAGCGTCGAAGACAAAATGAGAAATGGACGACTTATTAAAATTCGAAATATACTATAACGAGAGCGCTCTTAATAGTATAGTACTTTTAAAATACACATTTTATGCGTTGAAATTGTGAAATTTTCAACTATAACTTCAGCAACGTGAAACTTGAGTATATTAGGCAAACTGTTTTATTGATTAAAATTGAATCTATTAGAAATAATAAATTCTATATCGGAATAAAAATTTCAAACTCTAACGGGCAGTTTCGTACCAGGAATCTTCAGACTACTAGCCAAATACACCACCACAGAACCATCTAACATTAGCAAAGAAGGCTGAAGTTAAGATTCAGTTTTAAAATGAAAATTTCAGAAATGGTCGAATGACGTTAAATTAATTTATTTAATTTTAATAATGTAAGATTTTCAGCAGTTTTTGAGATTTGCCGAGTGATCGGATATATTTAGCTATAGGTATGCAAATATGTCTGAAATTAGAACTTTTTTCCGAAAACGAACTCTGAAATTAAAAAAAGAAAAAGGAGTGACAGGAATATGATTTCAATATACCTTATCAGTACACTATTATTGAAATTTTTAGGTTGTTTAAAATATCATATTGTTTGAATTCAATTTTTAATTTTTAATATTCAATTATTTTATTTATTTATTACAAAAATTTAAATTTAAATTTATAACTAATTGAATAAAATATCTTAACACACTAAATGTACTATGTGTATGTATATCATTCCCTTAATATACACTGGCCTCCAAAAGTTAAGGTACAGTATAATTTTTCGAAGCTCACCATAAAAGATGACAGTAATAATAAACTTGATAGTTTATTGGATG
This sequence comes from Maratus speculifer, assembly GCA_964019185.1. Lineage (NCBI taxonomy): Eukaryota > Metazoa > Arthropoda > Arachnida > Araneae > Salticidae > Maratus > Maratus speculifer. Next base: position 137,282,320 of record OZ025291.1, read on the forward strand.
ATAATAGTGAAAACAAATGCCAAAAACAATTGCTACCGTTTTTATTTTACAGAAAAGAATAGGTATACAGGGGTTGGACAAAAATATGGAAACACCTTTTAAAATGCATGTTTGAAAAGAAAGATTGATTTTAATGAACTATGCAGATGGCGCTGGCGTTTTCGCCTACATACGCCACCTATACAACTTCGTAAAATCGCTGCACCATTCAGTCGTTGTTGGGGCACTGTTATGTGAGGTTGTCATTGCATTATGTCAGAGTTAACAGACTTCGAAAATGGCCAAATTGTTGGCGCGCGTATGATGGGTGCTTCCGTAAGCAAGGCAGCCGAGGTTTTAGTCTTTCCAGAGGTACTGTGTCGAAGATTTATTCCGCATATTTGAAATGCAGAAAAACATTATCCGCTAAATCACAGCGCGGACGAAATTGTGTGCTGAGTTATCGTGACAGACAATCATTAAGGAGGGTTATCGCGAAAAATAAAAAGACCACAGCTGCAAAAGTTACTGCTGAAACGAATGTCGTGTTACCAAACCCTGTGAGTACCAAAACAATTAGAAGGGAGCTTCATAAACAGGGAATTGCTGGCCGTGCTGCAATTGAAAAGCCTTTCATCAGTGATGCTAATGCATGTAACAAGAAAAAGTGGTGTTTAAGTCATAAAGCCTGGACTATAGAGCAGTGGAAGAGAGTAATATGGTCTGATGAGTCTTCTTTCACATTGTTTCCCACATCTGGCCGAGTTTACATCTGGAGAACGCCATCTCAAGCCTATAATACAGACTGCTTGTTGCCAAGAGTGAAGCATGGCGGGGGTTCAGTGGTGGTTTGGGCAGCCATATCGTGGTTCTCTTCTGGCCCAGTGATAACTATGTCATGGCGTATTACTGCTCAGACTTATGTGAACATTTTGGCCGATCAAGTCCATCCAGTAGTACAAACTTTGTTTTCCAATGGTGATGGTCTCTTCCAAGACGACAACGCCCCCGTTCACACAGATCACATTGTCCAGGACTGGTTTTCTGAGCACGAGGATGAATTGTCGCATCTTCCCTAGCCACCACAGTCACCAGACCCGAATATTATCGAACTTTTGTGGTCTACTTTGGAGCGGAAAGTGCGTTCTCGCTATCCACCGCCAACATCGTTATCTAAACTTGCCACCGTTTTGCAGAAAGAATGGTACAATATTCCCTTGGCAAACATACAGAAACTGTATTTATCCATTCCGAGAAGACTGCAAGCTGTTTTGAATAACAACGGGTACCTTACACCATATTAGGCAAGGAAACGTGTTCTTTTAAAGGTGTTTCCATATTTTTGTCCAACCCCTGTATATGAATGAAGAAAAAAAGTAGGTAAATGACAAGCTTCAAATTTAAGTCTTGTTAAATGAGCCAAACTCTAAAATGTCAAGGATAAAATTATGAGAATTGGGTATTCAATTTTAATTATTAAAAAACTATTTTAAAAAGTAAATGATGGCTATTTTAACCATTTTTCTACTGTCTCTACATCTGTCTCCATTAGCTCTCTCTATATACATTAAATGAATATTATGAAAAACTCAAATAGAAATCATCTGTCACATGACTCCAGTTCAGATTACATAGTCTTAAAAAAGAACTAACCATAAACTTGTTATAAACTGTTTGGTATCTTAGATGCATCAATAAAGATCACAATTTTCTTTTAAATGCTTTATGAAATTTAATGCTAATGCCTCATACGTACAGTCACAGCAAAAGAAAAAAGAAATCTTGACACTTGCGATTTTAGACGTTTTGTTAAATATCTAAAAAAAATACATAAAGAATAACTCTGAATTCCAGATGTATAAACAAAATAGTACAGGTCACATATATTTTCCGGAAGATTTTTTTCCAAAATCCAATAGGGGACAGTCAACAAATTGAAAAAGAACGAATGTCTTTTAAATAACCCTGACAAAACTAATGCAGTAAAAACATTCAAACTGCAGATTATGATTAAGTGGCTTATGGTAATAAACTGCGTTCATTTTTATGAGAGTAGCATGTATACGTAGAGAAATTAGAGTTTTCATAAAAACGGTCCCAAATTTTACCAAGTTATTTGCTTATAATTTGCAGAGTTCTTAATAAAAAAAAAATGTTCTTTTCAGAAAATATGAGAAATGGCATTATACATAATACCCTGTAATTAAAATTTAAAAATATTAATAATTGTATGAAAAATGAGCAGGTTTACTAAATAAATTTTCACTGCACATGAATCAACTCTATTAAAATGTCATTTGCATATTGTGTTAGCTAAATATATAGAGCAACTTTTGTTAAAGTTTCAAAATCATAGCTTGAAAATTTTGAAAATTATCATCGATAGAAGAAGATCAAAATCCGTTATTCCCAAAATGAAGGAAAAAGATGAAGAGCTGTACGTGCAATTGTGTAGACACTAATCAAAGGAATGTGGATACAGCCCCTCATTTTTTTGTTTCATTTTGGAAATATCGGATTTTGATCATATTCTTTAGACGAAAATTTTCGGAATTTTCAAGCTATGATTTTGAAACTTTTACAAAAGTTGCTCTATACATACATATACATTCTCATATTTTCTGAAAAAAAAAATTTTTTTATTAAGAACTCTGTAAACTATAAACAAAAAAACTTGACAAAATTTGGGACAGTTTTTATAAAAATCTTAATTTTTCTACGAGTATACTGCTATCCGCATAAAAATGAACACAGTTTATTACCTTAAGTCACTTAATCATAATTTGCAGTTTGAACGCTTTTGCTACATTAATTTTGAAAGGGTTATTCAATTCTTTTTAAATTTGTTGACGGTCCCCTAATGGATTTTGGAAAAAAATCTTCTCGAAAATATATGACCTGTACTATTTTGTTTATACATCTGGAGTTTCAGAGTCATTCCTCATGTATATTTCTAGATATTTAGCAAAACATCTGAAATCGCAAATGTCAAGATTTTTTTGCTGTGAGTGTACTATTTTTAGTGCTAATAACAATAACAAAAATGTAATTTTGTACTATATTACTTAATCCGTTAATGTTTTTTCCTTAGTGTTATGTCATGGTCGTGTAAATTATTTCTTCACAATAAATAGAACTCAAATATAAAAGAACTCGACATCTCTGATTTGAAAGCTATATCTTTATAAAGCAGTGATTTCAGCTCATAAATATTTAATGCAGTTTGAATCAGAGGACTTAGTTCTTTTTTCAAAGGTCTGTTTTGTGAAGCAAAATAGAAAGCATCGAGAAAATATTTATGCATATAAAAACAATATATAAGGAAGTAAATACTTTTATTTTTGCCAAAGAATTCTTTAATACTCAAGGTGTGTTTCGACTGAAAAATATAATACTTTTCAAAACGACCATGAAACTGTTTTTTTTTTTTTTTTTTTTTTTTTTTTTTCCCAAAACTTATTTCCTACATTATTTTAGTATGAAAATGGACAGATAATAAGATATTTCATCCAATTAGTTCCACATCAAATGTTAAATTTTTCTAACAAATAAGTTAAACCAATTGAACATTATAATAAATAAATAAATAAAATTCAAACAATATGATACTTTTAAGGGCCTAAAAACTTAGATTCTGCTCAAATGGAATCGAAACAATTCTATAACTTTTTCTTTTTTTCAGTTGTAAATATTTCTATGACAAATTTTGAATTATGTTTACTACAATTGCTCATTAAATCATAAAATACATGAAACATACAAAATTTTTAAAAAGTCTAAGATTTATTTTGATTATTTGAACGGAATCAAAAACATTAAAGTGTTTGAAATATTATAATTTTTTAATTTTATTTATGGTTTGTAATGTACGAATGTTTTAATTTATTTGTTATGAAAATATAACATTAAATGCAAAACTAATTTAATAAAATATTTTAACATATACTGGACTCCAAAACGGTACAACATGGTATAATATGTTTTTTGTCTAGTTGTATCTGTTCACCCCTCAATGAACAAAAGAGAAGGGTGTGCTCATGTTGAGAAAGAGAGTATATTTAAAAAAAAAAGACAGCAGTGGGCTTCTGTACTCTTCATAAAAGAGTCCGGATACACACTGGATAGCGATTCAAGATCACTCTAGGGGGATCTAGAAAGAACAACCCACCAGATATAATCAATCCAACACTTTTGAAACACAGAGGTACAGAGGTGGTGTTTATGCAAGGATCTCCCTCGGTTGTCACATTGACTCGCAAGTGCTATGGAAGAACTCTACTGATGTGTAATACCTGGATAAATGGTATGAATCCGGATGAGTCCTTGTTGAATATGTTCACCCATACGCCTGTGCTCTTGTTAACGATTTCGTTCTGATGAATGATAATGCATAACCTTACTGACCTGTGGTTATTGACTTTACTAATCTGTGATCTACCTTGAGGGTCACGGTTTAAATTGACTGGAATGGTCAATCCGATCTCCAGATCTGAATCCATCCGGTAGAACATTTTCAGAACTATCTTGACAGATACGTTGCTACTTTATGTCCTCCTCGAAGATCGTTGGATGTGCTGGAAAAATATTTGCTGACTTACTCCGTGTCTGGTCTTCGCTTCCATTTTTGATGTCCGACAACTTAATTGACAGCCCGAAAAGTCGATGTCTTCAATGCATTCAAGTCAGTGATGGACACATTCCTTAGTGTATAATATTGTGATGTACTGTTTTTTCCAATAATGGACTTTTCCACAAAGAGACCGTTTTCGTTGTAATTAATTTTTGCCTTTAAGTGTTGTTTTGTGTTATTTGCCTTTATGTAAATTTCTATATTACAATCAATAACTGTCTGTTTAAAGCACATTTTCTCCAAATTTGCTGTTTCTAGATTTATAAATTTGCATATTAGACGCAAAAAGCAGATTGTAATGTAAATTAACTTTTGAAGGCCCGTGTATATCCCTTCTTGGTCTTAAACAATGTAGAAATATCGCTCCCTACGAACAAGAAAAATAACACATCGCGCAAAAATTCATTTGTCGTTTTATTCAACAAATAGCTCTATTGAAGGTGTGTCTTGTAACACAAACAAATTTTTAAGTATACTTATACCGAAATTTTCATGACGCCAGAAGAGGGGGGAATTGTTTGGGGAGGTAAAAATATACAACCTTTCAAACCCCACCCTACCTTGTCATTTTAAAGAGTTTTATGCTTTTATACTCATTGTTATTCTTGAAAGTAGAGCTATGTGTTGCAATTTTATCTTATGTTAAAATCATGCAAATTTTCTTTTACTTTTCTGTAGAGTTTACTTTTCTCGAGATGCATTAATTTTCTTATAAGGTACCCTGGGGTAATAACGCCAGGCGGGGTAATAACGCCAAGTGCTTATATTTTGCATAATTATGAAATAATCAAGTAAATGACACCCATGTGCTCTACGGAGAAGGGTTTTGAGTCATATAAATCGCAAAAAACAGCTTCAAGTTAATTTGTTTCATTTTTAGGTTTTATTGTTTTTACAAACAACTAAAATTAACGCTTGATCTAAAATTTGCGAGATACGTTTTGTGATGTGAAGACTATGTTTTTATCCGGAAATACTTTGTTAATTACATAAATTTGTAGTGCATTTCATGTACTTTTAAAATGTTGTTGAAGATTTTAGATATTTTCTCGAGATAATTTGTAATTTAAAATGTACTGCACAATAACTATACCGGGGTAATAACGCCAATCCTTGACATTAATACCCCGGTCGATTCCCTACAGTGGCCAAGCTACATCCTAAATACTGATTCAAATAAACACAGTTAAAACTGTGCAATGTTTCTAATATTTCTATTTAAACGGTCCTTTTTAGGCAAAAAGAAGCTCACGGTCTGATATTCTTTTGCCTCATCCCCCCCCCCTCCCACACTACACCTTTATTTTTCTTACACTTTCACAAAAAAATGAACATTTTCAATAGCTTAGAATGCAATTTTTCAATTTCTAAGTTTGTAGAGTTTTTACTTTTAGAATTGGGCTATCTACATGCAATTATTCCATCTTATTTCATAGTTTTGTTTGCATGGCGTTATTACCCATATAGGTGGGTAATAACGCCAAATAGCATGGGTCAAGAAAAAACGCCATTACATTTTATGAATATATATCTGTTAAATTATTTTATTTTATATAGATAGTCAATGAGTTGCTGTATCAGATCCTATATTTGTTTGAAAAATGCAATCTAAAACTAAGCCGTGAAAATTGGTAGAACCTTAACGTGGCGTTATTACCCCAGGGTACCTTAGATAAGAGATAGATTTTTTTTTTTCAAATCGTTTTATATAGGCAAAACAAATAGTGAGTTGAAAGATTTCTGGCTGAATCTGAAGAATTTGGATATAAGTTTCTAATAATAAACCAGTTTTATATAAATTGCGAAACATTACTGTACCAATACAGTATATTTAAATGAGATTTAATATCCTTTATTATTTTCTGTTTTTTATTCTTTGATAAAAATTCTAATGGAAGGAAGTTTCAGCAGGACTCAAAAATCAATAGCGATATAACTTATGGGAATTTTATGACATAGAGGACTGTGAAAAGAAAATGCCTTTGAGAAAATAGAGATTTGCATCTGAAACTACATCGATTCATTTACTTTTCAATAACAACATAAAAAAAATAGGAAAAAGTTGTGGTGTATAAAATTCTAAAGATAGCTCAGAGTTTAATTATGATATTCTGTGATGATTACAAATGATTATAAGTATAATTACATAGATTAGAAACATATAAGTGACAATAAAATATCTTACTAAAATGACAATACTTTCACAAAACCATTTCCTTTTGTCACATCTAATACCGACATAAAAGAAGGGAAAGATATTAAAAGTGCCTGTTGTATCAGAGTAACATTTTGCTAATTTTGTCTAGCAAAATTCTGTTTATAGCAAAATAGCTGATTTGTAATTACAATTATTCAAAGTTATTTCAGTTGACTATCGATTACCCGAAACCCTTTGAATTAAGATTATTGCGCATAACTGATATGAGAGGACATCTGAGAAACCATGTATAGCGTGTAATACATCGCTTTTAATTTAACCTGACATATATCCTGTCATATGAATTCTGAATCATAATCTCAGTTTAAATAGGTGACAGATATTTGTAATCGTACTGCATAATGTTGCTCCATTTTAAGAATAATATTATATTGTACTGGGTATCCCATAAATTGGTTAATACTTTAAAAAATCTTTAAAAAGATGAAAAATTGGTTTATTTAAATGCAGTTTGCGGCAAATTATTTACTTGCGGGAGCATTTATTTTTTGAGGAGGGCGGGGGAGTGCAAGAGAAGGAAAAAATGGTGAAAAATTTTATCAATAGAGGATGTTTCAACATTAAATTTCCAAAATGGAAAGTTACTTGTAACGTAGAATCATATGGAATGCCGATGTTTTTGGTATCCCAGTTATTCTATGTATTTCTCTTGAGCTACTTACTTCTTTTTTTCTAACCGAAGACCAGGCCTCTACCTGCCGAGTTATCTCAGCTTAACGGGTTAGATACCTGGTATCGGGGCGGACGACCGCCTAATTGCTGCGAAGCGGCTATAAACTTTGCTTCGCGTGCCATCATTTCTGCAATACTTGCTTGTCGTTGAGCATACTTTGTTTCGCCTGTTAATTAAAGGTACATCCTGTTGTTTGAACTGCAAATGGCTTCGCAAGATGGTCTCGTAATTTAGAGTCTTGATCAGATGACGAGACCTTCACCTGACAAGGCACCTCCAGAGGTATAATTCACAGAGCTACTTACTTCATTCGTGAACTTAGAGCAGCGGTCCCCAATCTTTATTGGCACGCGACCCATCTTTAATTTTAAAAGTTTGTCGCGATTCACCAAATGTTAGGTTTTTTATTTGTTTGAGAATTTTTGTATGAATTCTATGAACTATCGTATCGGCTGTCTTGTAAGGCGAAAAACTCAAATTTTCTTACAAAGGTTACACTTTCGACAAAAACAAGAATTTATTATTCCAATGTGTGTAAGCGAAAAAATTAATTAAAACAACATTCAATCTACAAAGATAATCTAAACTAGTCAGATTTAGCAATCCCAAAACTTTCCTCTATCTTATCTATATTAATGCTTCCTCGATTTTTCCTGGAAAATGCAGCATAGCAGCGCAACTGGCTAGATGGCTTAAACCAAAATCTATTCAGCAAAAACATGTCAACTTATAACTCAATCTGTAGTTTGATGAAAATCTGTTCATTAATTTTTGAAGTAGAGTTATTGATAAATCTTTTTAAAAAAAATCTGCATAATACTGCTACAAGTAGGGTGATTTGCAGCATTAAACTAAAAAGAATCAATTTTTTATCAGGTACTAAATGAATCCGAAGTTTGGTGAAAATCCATACATTAGTTCTTGAGATACATTTATTGCGAAATCGTGAAAAATGTAGCATAGCAGTGCCATCTGTAAGGCGATTTACAACAAAAAACAAATCTGAAGTTTTAGAAAATTTCGTGCATTAGTTCTTAAGATAGAGCTATTGCAATAATATCGAATAATGCACCATGGCAGGGTGCCTTATCGTTGACTGATTTTTACCAAAACGTACTCATCACCATTTTATATCAAATACGAACTAAATATAAAGTTTTATTAAAATCCATTCACTTGTTCTTTAGATATGGCTATTGTGGAAATTGTAAATAATGCAACACAGTAGTCCCAGCTATTGAGCGATATGCACCAAAAACTAGTCAGATCGAGGTTATACCAAGGTCTTTCAGAATCTAAATTTTTGTAAAAATATGCTTTTTGGGTTCTTTGACACCTAAAACTCGTAAATTCGTCGAAAACCGGATTTCGAAAATTTTCACGAATACAATACTCTTTTTTTTGAAAGATAGATGAAGGTAAAAAGTTTAATCAGTAACATAAAATAACCAATGAGGGCATCTATATCAGGCTTAAAGCTAATTAATTTTATCTTTAAGTCTTTTTTTACACGCACTTTGTTTCTGTGCTTGTTATTCAAAAATAGTTAAGTAAACAAAGAATGTCCCCACAAATGTATGTCGTGTTAAAACTTATGAAAGAATTCAAAGATGATTTAGATATATCTGAAAATTCTGCTCGTATATTTATTCTGAGGGAAATTAAGGATTTTGCCTTGACTTATTATTTACTGTTGAAATTGTTACTTTTTTAAACACATAAAAAACTATAATTTTGTGACAAATCTCGGTTGTTCAATGACTCACCGAAACATCTGCCGCGGAAAACCAGTGGGTCACAATAGGTTAGGAATCACTTACTTAGAATTTTCATTTGCAAAACTATAGCAAAGTTACGGACTTCTGATAAACGTGGTGCGCCACACCGCTAAAATGTACACGCCACAAACTTGATGAACAAAGAAAGTAGCCCAAATGGTATTCTTAAACATTTTCCCTTCTTCATTCATTTCTGTGTTTGTAATCGTTACAAAACTTTGATCGGCGATTCCTGACTAAGGAAAAACAGCTTCACCAATAATGTCTTATCCATCAATGTCAAAATCATATGGAAAAAGAGTACGTCTATGTTAGTATCAGGGGAATTTGAAAAAAGCTGTTAAACGTGAATTAGTTGATTCATATGAAACTAATTAACATATTTCTTGTAACTAAAAAGCATAAAGCATTATTTATTGATAAACTTTTTCACTATTTTTTTTTCTATTTCCAAAAATCCCCCCGTATGAGAATAAATTTGTCGAAAATCGCTTTCAAATAAACTAATTTTTCAACATTTTGTGAATTTTTAAAGTATTAATGAGCTTTCAAGTACCCAGTATATTATATGTAATTACAGAGTGTTAAAATTTTCATGAAGATAATAAGAATCTCGATTACTTGTATCAGTAATTAACTGTTTCATTATTATTTTCTTCTATCTTTACAAGAAAAAAGTATTAGATTCGTGAAAATATTTTAATTCCGGTTTTCGACGGATTTACACGTTTTAGAGATCAGAGATTTCAAAAAAACATGTTTTTATAAATTGTCTGTCTGTGAGACTGTGAGTCTGTCTGTAGCATAAATTTTGTGGAAGCTCCATCTCAAAAACTAATGCTCGGAATTTCAAAAATCTTAAGAATCAGATAGACCTTGAGATAATCTGGATCCCATTAGTTTTTGAGGTATATCGCCCAATAGGTAGCGTTGCTATGATGTTTTTTAATTGTTTTCCCAACAGATATATCTCAAAAACTAACAGACGCATTTTTATAAAACTTTAGATGTGATCAGCCCTTGACATAATATATTTCTGATAACGTGTAGGTGTAAATTGGATAACTGGTGGGGCTGCTATGAGGCATTATTCATGATTATCGCAATAGCTCTATCTCAGGAACTAACTCACGAATTTTCATCAAACATCAGATTCAGTTAGAACCTGATTTAAATTAAAGCTCTTTAGTTTTTAGAGTAAATTGCTTAACAGATAGCACTTCTGTCCAGTTTTATTTTACGATTTTAGCGACAATTATATCTCAAATATTAATGCATGGATTTTCATCAAATTTCAGATTCATTTACAGTTTGCAACAAATTGTTGCAGAGTATATTTTGGTGTAAGTTATTCAACCAGTGACGCTGCTGTTTTTCATTTTTCTGGAAATATTAATGTGATTTGATTAATGTGATGAAAGATTTTTTATTATCACATCCGACTAGTTTCAAAATTACTTCAATCTTAAAACTATGAGATTAAAATGTAAAAAGAAGAAAATGAGTAATGAAAATCATAATAGTTCATAAAACCGGTATTCTGTAAAAATTTTCAAAATGTAATATTGTAGTAACTATATGGGATTCGATTAAAAGTTTGAGGGAGATCTTTTATTTGCTGATTTTTCTTGATACATTTCTTACATTTTAATTTTTTAACATATGTAAACTATTTATATCCTCTGACAACAAAGTAAAAAAGTTATCATTAATAATGAGCTGTTTATTAATAATTAGGGTATTAAAAGCACTAAACATCAATTGCATAGATAAACATATATGTTATTACTTTTTCGATACATAAATTGATACATAAGTAGAGCAGTGTCGTCCAAGGAAAAATTCTTCATCACACGTTAAAAATTTCTCTTGATTTCTTTAGTTAGCAATTTGTGAAAATACAACTCTCAACGTAATTCTATATTTGTGTGTATTTAAAAATGCATTCGTTAATCTGTTTCAATGATTTTTTTTTCTTTTGTTTAGTTAGGAATTATATTTTTTAGGGTGTCCCACTTGACAATAGCATCAGAAAAAGTTTGATTTTAGAAAAAAAATACAGGATGGGAAAAAATTCCTTCCTACCTGTTTGTTTAAGAAATAATGTTGTCGCAAAAGGTATTGCAAATATCCTCATTGAGCTTCCAAATACAGATGACCATGATGTTAAGTGTTTCTTAAAAAGAAAAGGCTGTTAAACTCTGTGTTATTACCGGCGCTGATCCTGCATTGGATGTTCTGACCATATAATAAATTGATTTCAAATCTAGTGGAGACCTTAGTCCTCATAAAATTACTCTGCTTTTGAAGAATAATTCGTGTTTATCTGTGTTTAGGCACTCATTTCATGAAAAAACATTTCCTCCACGTGCTGAGTTAAAATCATTTCTTACGCTTGTAGAGATGAAATGTTGAATTTTATTTCTTCTTCTGATTTTTTCTAAACCATACATTTTCTGAGGCCCTTTATTCAAACCCATTGTACTTAGCCTGAATTAGAAAACTATTTTAGCTATACTCTATGAATTTATAACTAATGCACTATGATACATTAGAGTAATGCACATGCATCAGGAGTTAGTGCTTTTACAGATTTTAGGTAGATTTCGTATGAAATACTACCTATTGCGGTCGCTCCTATGTTGGAATTTATGAAATATTTTGTAGATCTATCCCGATCATGACTCCTAGACCCCAAAACTACCAGCAGTAAAAAAGTTCATGTATGTATGTGTATATATATATATATATATATACACACATATACACACACACATATATATATATATATATATATATATATATATATATATACAGGGTGATTCCAAAATTTTTTTACAATAAAAGAGGGGTGATAGTACACATCAAGACAAACAATATTAAATAGGAGACCAAGGGTCCGAAACGTTTTCCTAAGGAGATAGCCGCCATTAAAGTTTAGGGACCAAAATTTAAAATAAACATAAAAAACGGAAAAATTGGTCGATTGATTTGCGGTTTTCACTAAAATTATTCTTTATGTCGGCATTTTCTTGAAATTAAATTATAAAGATAAATTTCAAAAAATGCCGATAGAGGGCGCTTTAGACTTTGGAGTAACGAACAACTATTTTTTGCCGGTATGTTTTGCATCTCATTAAATGTTTTCGTAAGTTTACACTCAAACTTAAATTTTGAGCTCAAAATCTGTAGTAGAGAGTGGTTAAGTAACACAAACTGAGTTGTGTTCAAGAGGGTTCAAATTTCAAATGATTAAAAAAAAACGGAAAAATTGGTGGATTAATTTACGGTTTTCACTAAAACTATTCTTTATTTAGGTATTTTCGTGAAAATAATTTATAAAGATAAATTTCAAAAAATGCCGCTAGAGGGTGCTTTAGACTTTGGAGTAACGAATAACTATTTTTTGCCGTTATTGTTTGCATCCCTTTAAATGATTTAGGAAGATTAGACTTAAACTTAAATTTTGAGCTGAAAATCTGAATAGTAGAGAGTGGTTCAGTAGCACAAACTGAACTGTGTTCAAGGGGGGGGGGGGGAGGTTCGAATTTAAAGTAATTATAGAAAATGGAAAAATTGGTCGATTCGTTTGCGGTTTAAAATAAAACTATTCTTTAAGTCAGTATCTTCTTGAAAATAATTTTGAAAGATAAATCTCAAAAAAATTCCGTCAAAGATCGCCTTAAACTTCAGAGTAACCAACAATTCATTTTAACCGTTATTTTTTGGTTCTAATTAAATGCTTGCAAAAGCATTTTAAATGTTCTCGGAAGTTTAGATTTAAACTTAAATTTTGAGCTCAAATCCTAAATCGTTATGAGGAGTTAAGAAGCGCAAATTGAAGTGTGTTCAGGAATTAAAATTTAACCCTCTTTCCTCCTCGAGCACAATTCAATTTTTCGCTACTTAAACACTCCCAACGATTCAGAATTTCAGCCCAAAATTTAAGTCTATGCATTTAAAAGCATTTAATGAGATTAAAAAAATAACAGTTAAAAATAGTTGAACGCTACTCCAAAGTCTAAGGCGCCCTCTATCGGCATTTTGTGAAATTTACCTTTAAAAATTATTTTCAAGAAAATACTGATTGATCAAGAAAACTGCTGATTTAAAAATTAGTTTTAGCAAAAACCGCAAACGAATCGACCAATTTTTCCGTTTTTTACAATAATTTGAAATTTGAACCCTCTAAACACAGCTAAGTTTGTCTACTTAACCACTCCCAGCTATTCAAATTTTGAGCTCAAAATTTAAGTTCAAGTCTAAGCTTACGAAAGCATTTAATAAGATGCAAAAAATAACGCCAAAAAAGAGTGTTTCGTTACTCCAAAGTTTAAAGGGCCCTCTATCGGCATTTTTTGAAATTTATCTTTATAATTTATTTTCACGAAAATACCTAAATAAAGAATAGTTTTTGTGAAAACCGCAAATCAATCGACCAATTTTTCCGTTTTTTATAATCATTTGAAATTTGAACCCTCTGAACACAACTCAGTTTGTGTTACTTGACCACTCCCAACTACAGATTTTGTGCTCAAAATTTAAGTTTGAGTCTAAGCTTACTAAAACATTTAATGAGATGCAAAAAATACCGTCAAAAACTAGTTGTTCGTTACTCCAAAGTCTAAAGCGCCCTCTATCGGCATTTTTTGAAATTTATCTTTATAATTTAGTTTCAAGAAAATGCCGACATAAAGAATAATTTTAGTAAAAACCGCAAATCAATCGACTGATTTTTACGTTTTTTATGTTTTTTTTAAATTTTGGCCCCTAAACTTTAATGGCGGCTATTTCCATAGGAAAACGTTTTGGACCCTTGGTCGCCTATTTAATATTGTTTGTCTTGATGTATACTATCACCCCTCTTTTATTGTAAAAAAAATTCGGAATCACCCTGTATATATATATATATATATATATATATATATATATATATATATATATATGCATGTAAATCACTTTTTTTATGGATACGATAACTTCTATAGTTCTGCTCAAATCTCCTCCAAATTAATACAGAAATTCAAGGGGCATAAAATGTTGGTCAAGTTCATTAATGGGCAAAATCGGACTAAGGGGGTGGACACAGAGAGGGTTTTTGTGAAAACAGAAAAAAACCGATAACGTCTTAATGAAAATAGATTTATGCATGACAGGTATTTGATAACGTTAAAAATGGGCTCAATGAGAGAAAAAAAAATAGGGTTTTTCGGAGTAAAAATTCATAATTTAGTCAATTCTCAAGATATCAAATCCAATCGAATTTTTTATAAATGTTCTTAACATTATTTTAAACTTTTGTACAAACAAATTTTCGATAAAACCAATTCCTACTTCAAAAAACAATTAAAAACGAAAATAAAAAGAGGGGCGAAAAACAAAAAAAATCCATAACTTCGTCATTTCTTAAGCTATAAAATCCGATTACATTTATTTTACATTTTTTTTAATAATATCTACAACTTTCACATTGGTAATTTTTTTATAGGAGCTATCCTTATAGCAAAAATAAATTAAAAAAAATAGGAGTTGGTATAAAAAATATTATATGGAAACTTTTGAATTTAAACAAATCCAATTGACGCGTTATCTTATTTAAGAACTAGATAATTGGCCGTATTGGTCAGTTTTTTGATAAAGGTAGAATGTATTTAAAAAGAATGCTGTCAAAGAGGGCATTTTGAGCAGAATTCCCCGAAGAGAACGTGATTGAAAAATTATTAATGTATTCAAATAACAAGCTGATTAATTTATGACTCATTTTTAAATTCAAATTTGCTCTCAAACGCATTCAATTGTCAGTTTTTCTTATTTAGGAACTATAGAATGAGCCGTATTGGTCGATTTTTTATTAAAATTTATTCAAAAACTGCTGTCGAAGTGGACATTATGAGCCGAATTTAGTTTAATATAGTTCTGGTAAAAACAGCTTGTATAGAAAAATAAAATGATAAAAATTCTTCAAAAGTGCCAAATAAAATTGTTGAACGGTGTTTATATCTAAACATACTTATTTTTGTTGTTGAAATGAACATTTAACTTCGAAATCTACCTGCGCCTATAGGTCAATCCAATTGGGATTTTTTTTCATTTTAAAGGTACCGGGCATGAAATTTTCTTGTTTAATTTTAATAAAAATAGTTTTAGTAACTATGCTCTAGAATAAGAAGAATTATATTATATAAATTCAGTTGATTTTTTTAAAATAAATATTTTTAAATATTATACATATACAGTATACATTAATTACCAAGATAGGATAATATACGAATCTTTATCTAACACTATTCAAAGAATAAAAATACTCAGGAAAATGGATATTACGAAATATATATACATAGAATGATATCATGAATATACTTATGAATTTAGTTATGACACTTATCGACAACATCATCTTAGAGATGCCTCTAGAAACTCTTTCAAAAGTCTCATATCGTAAAGTAAATATTAAATCAAGATTAAATTTGATTCTCTCGCTCTGAGTAAACATGTTTTAATCAAACTATTAAGACATCTTGTATTTTGGATGAAATGTAAATCTATGTTAATATATTTATGAAGAAATGGTGCTATATCTCTATCTAAATATATAATCATACATTCATAAACATAAGAAATTGGAAAATAGATATATTTACTAGAGACGAACATACATAAAGTTTGATTCATTTAAATAAAGTAGTACTCGTTTAAACTAGTTATCTGTAGAATTCGCTGTATGATTCGCTTTCCCATGAATAACAATAGATAATTATTCAATAAAAGTAGTGTTCCAAGGAAATGTTTAATGCAGAGGCTCCCAAAATGTGTTCCGCGGAGCCCTTAGGGCTCCGCCTATAATTCTCAGGGACTCGGCGGCGTTCCAGAAAAATAAAGGAAACATGAAGAAAATTAACATACTGCAAGATAAGATATTTCGAAATTATGTAGGAATTTTTGTGTGTGTTTATGTCAAAAAATATATCTATATTATAAATATATCAATCATTGAGTTGAAAAATACTATAATATACATTTTAAAATCGTACAAAAATTTACATTGTACATGTATTCATTTTCTATACAATATTTTTAACTTAAAGTACTTTTTTATGTTTATGCATTTAAGGTATTTTAGAAATTCAATTCCAAATAAGCTATTTTAAATAGTATTTTGTATCGAGTGCGCAACGTGATTCGGAAGATTAAAGGCATGCCAGTACTGTTATCACTGCTTGTGAACAAAAAGAAAAAGAATTTTGTTCTTTGGAGTTCCACCAATTCATACGTTCATACTTAATTATTTTTTGCTTGGTAAATAGGTTCTAATTCGTAATGTAATAATTTTTGGAATTTTAATGTACTTAAACTGATTGATATATTTTTATAAGATTTTAGTTATTTAGATCTTTTTTTCTATGTTGTCATAATTGTATTTAATTTTTAAAACAATGTATGTCTCTTAAAACCTCTTTTTTATAAAATACTATATTAATTAATACTATCAATTTGCGTTCAATAGTGTCAATTTGTGATTTTCAAACTGTGTTTCTTAGACTTTTAGAAAAGTTGCTTTATGCCCCCAGCTGACACATTATATTTTGATTGCATTCATGCACGCTCAGTGAAACGAATTTTAGTAAACCTGCTCGCTTATCACAGAATTGTTATTTTTTTAAACAAAAATTCCTATTACAGGGTATCGTGTAAAATATTATTTGTCATATTTTCGTAAAAGAACTTATTTTACATAAAGAATTCTGCAATCTATAAGCAAAAACCTTGGCAAAATCTGGAATTGTTTTTATCAAAAGCATAATTCTTCTATAAGTATACATAAGGTATTTGTACTCATTATGGACAGTGCTCTCAATATGGACACTCCTAATATCTTTAAAAATAACAATTTTGATCGAGAGAATGCGCTATATGACCGTAAAGAAAAACAGATGAAAAGATACTCAAGCCTGGAAAGTGCAAAAAAGCGCCTATTCGCCATTTAGAAGGAAACTTGTTGTTTAGTGGTGTGCGGATCGTAATTACAGGTATGTTTAATTTATTATTATATATTGTAAAATTACTTTAAACATTGAAAAGTGGAGTGTTTCAGAAAGCTTTTAAAACATATTTCAGTTGCTTTTGCATATATTGCTTTAAAATGTTTTCTTTGTTTATTTATTACAAGATTTAGTAAAACTACGCCCGATTCCCAATATGTACACCTTATGTCCAGATTGGAAGTAATGCAAATGAATCTTCAAATTCACAAGAAAATTTTGCAGAATTATGCAATAAAGCTAAGAAAAACCAACTATGGGCTTTGCACGGGTTTTCGAAGAGTCACAACCGAAAATGACCCCCCTTCTAAAGTGATGTTCTGAAGATATTTACTGTGCTCCCCCCTCCCTCGCAATACTTTAAAATCTATTTTTTATCCCCTTTTCTCTAAAATCCCTTGATAGAGTGGCTCTTTCGTATCCCTTGTGTAGTAGGCTGATAAGGAGCCACCTGTCGTTAATATGGACGTGCATGTCCATAATAGGGACAGGTGGTTCCTTATATAGACACTTGTAAACATTTTTTGTTTTTATCATTTAAATTAAACCAGAATAATTACAAGGTTGCTAATTTTAATAATGATAGTCAACAGTCCAGAGATAGTGGTCCCATATTTTTGGAGTTCTATGATGTGTACATGGAGGTGAATAAAATAAATTTTCCTTAGGGTTTCCATATGGGGTACAGGTACCTTACTATCCTCATAAAAATGTACACAGTTAATTACAATAAATCAATTTCATAACCAAAAGTTTGAACGCCCTTGCTACATTGGTTTTGATATTGTTATCCAAAAGATATTCCAAAATATATCCAAAAGATATGTCGTTTCGTGAAATAAAATCTTCGCGGAAATATATGATCTGTACTATTCAGTTTACACACCTGGGGTTTGATAATAACTTATGTTTTTTTCTAGACATTTAAAAAAACATCTAAAACTGCAAGTGACTGGTCATATTTGCCCCTATAGTGTAAGTGAATGTGACGGTTTGTGTAAGATAATTGCCATAATTATGTTGATTGGACATCACAAGCACGAAAAAAATGTCGTACTCTGCTTTGTAGTTTCTTTTCACAGATAACGTTGTTTGATTGATCTAATGTGAATGTCCAAGTGTGCAAAACATAATGAAATTTACAGATTAGTGTGAAAGACCTTCATCCTGTATGAATATTCTTTTGGCATAGTCGAAGTCTTATGGTTATGTCTTATTAATTTTAAACTTATATTAATTACGACTTATACTTGGAGCTTTGGTTTGGATGTATTTTATTGCAGTGACTCGCTATATAAGGTGATATGTCTCTAGGTGACTTATGGTTAATTTCTTGAATACATACAGGACGATCATAAATGGTACAATAATTTTACACGATACTATAACCTACTGAAAATGTAACAGAATCTCCAGAATTACATTTTTTTTTAACATTTTTACCCCTTTAACTTCGACAGTATGAATTTGACCTTTTATATAAAAATGTGTTATTATTTCTACTTCATCTGTAAATATTTCTGAATTTCGATGAAAACTCTGCTAAAAATACGTGGATTTTCTGTTAAGCAACATTTTATATTTTCATAAATATACTTGTTATTCGATCACGAATGTTATAACAGATTCATCTTGCTATATGATAAAGCTATAAATCACATAACAGCATTTAATTTTGCAAGGTGATAGTGAAATATTATTGTTTGTCGTCTATTTACCGTGATTAAACCATCATTCAAGATTATAAAATAAAACAAATTCCTTACATCCCTAACCTCAAAAAAGAATTATTTAAACACTACCTTATTTAAACATTATTTAAACTTTTCATTATATTTAAAAAGAATGGGATATTTAGTTTTTTCGATATGAACGATTTCGCGTGAACTGATTGATGTGTGCGAAAAACAATATCCGTTACAAATTAAAAACGAGCATTTTCATAAAACCGAAAGTTTTTACCCGATTGAAAAAATAGAGACATATTTTTAAACAAAATGAAAATTTACATCGAATTCCGAAAAAATCCGAAATCAAAAATTTGATATTTTAAAACAATTGCTTACCGTAAAAAATTCTGAGTTTATTTTTAACCTCAACAGTGCACCTGTTTTTTCGATTAACATTAAAATTGAAGTGGCAATGAAAATAAAT
Organism: Maratus speculifer; assembly: GCA_964019185.1. Taxonomy (NCBI): domain Eukaryota; kingdom Metazoa; phylum Arthropoda; class Arachnida; order Araneae; family Salticidae; genus Maratus; species Maratus speculifer. Next base: position 137,301,791 of record OZ025291.1, read on the forward strand.
TTTTAAGATTTCAATAAAAATTCATAATTTGGATTCGAATTGGGTTACCGAGCCGATTTTTATAAAGTATGAAAGTAGATTTTTTTCTACGTATAGGTGTGCAAGTTTCGAATTTTTGCGATGCATAGAATAAAAGTATATCCTAAAAAATCTCATAGTAATAGAAGATTTTAAATATTTTTAGAATTCTTCAATTATTGAAGTCACTCTAATAGCATGATCAGTTACATAAAGCACTTCTTAAATGTTGATTCTCTAATTCTCAAATTTTCAATTTAGATGCTCAGTAAACAATCCTAGTTTGTGCTTCAAAAACTGTTTACATAATGAAAGCAGCTAACAGGAAAACTTAAGTACATTTAAATCATTTTAATCCGAAATTTATTGTAAAATGATAAGACATATTCTCTTTTTTAAAATACATATTTCTCATTTTTTTCATTAGAAACAATTTCTTAAGCTCCAAACTCCTCCAAGTTTCATAAAAAATAAATCTTATGTAAACATTACGATAATTTTAAAAAAAATTCAATAAAATAATAAGTGTTATGCGAAAATTCATTTTCTCAAAAGAATCTGTAATAAAATGACTTTATTATTTGTGCAAATTCATTGCAATTCCTTGTTGGAAAATAAATTTTGTATCTAGGGACCTGATAAACGATTCATAGTCTATCGTAAATTTCTATCGTGTAATTCGTAATTACAATCATCCAAAGACGTCTAGAATTGATGAATGTGTTTTAAAATGTATAATGTATATTCATTATCCAAAGACGTCTAGAATTGATGAATGTGTTTTAAAATGTACATGACTCTTGATAATTAGTTTATGTATGTCTAAGGATTTACAAAAAAATTAAACATTTTAAATTTCTAATTCATACGTAATTAAAATTAATGCAAAACGAGTAATGTACCGTTTCAATATCACAATGTAAAATGCTAATATATGCAATAACTATTACATATTAGACTATTACATCAAGTATTACATTTAATCCGCTTAAAATTTCCGGAATTCTTAATTTTTTAAGCGTATTTATAATTTTTATAGAATTATAAATAGGTTTAAGAAACATTATTCGTTTGTTTCGTATACATTGTATTCGCTAAATTGTTTTGAACAAATAAAATCGTTTTGTTTAGATCTTAGCTTTTGAGGAAAATGCACAGGTAAACAAATTTAAACACATCAAAGTATGTATCTGTAATGAGAACAAGCTTTTGGAATAAAAATCATTTTTTATGTATTTAAACATAATGACATATACAAAGAAAATTTTGTATTTCAAGAAGCGCATTTGGCATTATAGAAGAGACGTACATTTAATGTTACAGTAGTTTTCGTTCCACAATCGCAATTTTGCCCGACCGAAATTGTCTATATTCCAATAATACCGTTTTTCTTTTGGAAATTTTCAATATTACACATTGATTTGAGCTGTATCGGCTCAAATGACACACCTTTATAGATTGCTATGAATTTTATCGTTTAAGAATTCTTTCATAAGTGTCTCAAGATGTGGTTGCCAATTATAAAGCAACTAATGCGTATATGGACAAACATTTGAGATGGTTTTCAGGTGCTCATTAAAAAAACTTAATAATAGCAGAAAACGTTTTAGGTTCAAACCACAAAACTGCAACGAATACTCCTTGAGAAAGTTCTAGTATAACAGATAATCATTTACAAAAACCCTTATGCAAGATAAATCAAATAATCTACACCTCAAACATTTTTAATTAAATGAAATTCGTATAGCTAAAAAATATTCTGTGTTGTTGATGAATTAATTACAATTTATTTTATATGAAAACGAGTGTAAATGTCCGTCCTAGGACGGTGGGTAAAAATTGTGTTCTTCACATAAATTTCAACAAGTTAAATTGTTCGTGAAGTGTAGCAAATGAGGTGCGTTCGTACTATAACGAAGTTTTAAAAATATTCAGATCTTGCTGTTATAATAGACAGTACTTCAGATACAGTATAGTGGCCGAAATCTTTTTTGTGTTTCTGTAAATTTACAGGAAGTAATTTTATTACACCTCAGCAACGCATATCATATTCATAAAAAGTGAAATAGCTTAATATAATTAAAACACGCCCCAAACGATGTTTCCCGGTATAGCATTATGTAGTGGAATACTTTTATGTGGCCCTATAATTTAATAATTTTTGTTCTTTGCATCACACAATGCACATTTTAGTATATATATATATATATATATATATATATATATATATATATATATATATATATATATATATATATATACATATATAATTGTATATTTATAAACTTCATAAATTCATGTCAATTCTATTATATTCGAAATAATTTAACATCATTAAAATGTACTTGAAACTATTTTTTCCTATTGACCGTAATGTAGTGGAATACACCCTACTTTACAGTACAGTACAGTGGATTGTCCCTATAATTGACCTATGCGTCCGATATTCATAAAATTTGAAATGACCCGACAAAATTAAGTAATAATTATATATTTTAAATTTCAAAAGATTAAAACGCATTTGATATTTTTTCCCCATTAACCATAATGTAACGGAATAATTTTGATTGTCCCTGTAATTGATCTATGCATCCGATTTTCATAAAATTTCAAATGACTCGACAAAATTATGTAATATATATATATTTTTTAAATTTCAAACGAATCGGTTAAAACAATTCAAACGATTGAACGACAACTATAAGTGCTACGTACTTACATAATTACGAACGCATCTAAAAACTGATAAAAAAATTGACAATTTGGAAACGTTTGGATGAGCTCTGTTCGGCTAGTTTATGTTCCAATAAACATACTAATAGCATTAACAATTCTTCTGGGTAAACAGGCTTTGTGACTACATTGACAAAATTAAGATTTTTCAATAAAACAAAATTTTAACAAATATACAATAAAACTGCGTAATTAAAGTCTGCTGGAACTACTGAAATCATACTAAAATTTATGCTTATTACTATTTTTATAGCACTTTGAAATCGTATTTTTTTTCATTTACTCCCCCCCCCCACACACACACACACACTCACGCACACACACCACCACAACCCACCCTTACTTCCGAAAAAAAGAAAGACTGTCATTTTTTCCTTTTGTTGGCAAATTTCTGTTTCTGCTCCCAAGCTTTAGATGCACACAGACGATATACCGGTCTCGGAGGGAGCGTCAATTCTAATATCAGTTTTTAGATGAGAAAACTGTTTTGGCGCGCTATGCGTTATACTGGGTTTTATTACATAGAGAAAGAAGCATTAATTGGAGAGTTAGAGACACTTGATCTTGGGTCACTTGGTCACATGTATGGGTCACTGTATAATTAATTGGGTCACATGTATTATTACTTGGGTCACATGTATAATTACTTGGTCACATGTACACTTAATTAATATTTCTGTATAGATTAATTACTTTAAAAAAAAATTCGATATTTTCCCTTTCGTTTTTGTACAAGGCAGAAAATGAGAAAATCGCCGAAAATAGATTTCGGTTTTAGTTTTCATCTTAGAAATCTCTTTTGGTTGATTTTTTGTTATAACTGGCAATATTGTCTAACCATCCATCTACTAGTGAGAAATGTCAAATTTGTTACTTTGCCAAAAAAGAAAAAAATGAATGCCGAAAACATCAAGGAAATTGGCAAGTAATACAAAATAAAAGAAAAATGAAAAATGGAAAAACCTTGCGTAACGTACAAAATACGAAACATTTTACAACGATTTGTTACAAAACATTACTTTTAAAGATCAAAATCGATGAAGACTCATTGTTCAAAATTTCCAGTAAACCTTCAATACCAAAAATTTCCCGCGTTCTGTGAAGCCAGGTTTCATAGGTTTGGGTTATTATTAAAATTTCCTTCAGTCTAAAAAACATAGATTTAAAATAAGACTCAAACTTAATTCTAATAATAATAGCAATAAAAATGCAGATAAAAAATATGATAATAATTACAGATTATCTTAAAATAAGATGTTAGAACATTTAGATATTTTACGATATTAGTAGACAACTAGGTTCAAAATTTCAAAAAAAAAAAAAAAAAAACCTGCAAGCTTAAAACTATTAAAAACAAATATAGGAAATTTTTTAAAAAATAAAAACACTTTTATCTCATATTCTGCTTTTTTTTTCATTTTTCTGTGGTGGTATACGGTGATTAAAAGTTACTCTTAAAATAAGATGTTAGAAGATTAGTCATTTTAAGATAGTAGAAGACAACTGGTTTGAAAAAAAAAACTTAAAACTGCAAACACAAAACCATTAAAAAACAAATACAAGAATTCGTTAAAAAAAACCACTTTTACCTCATATTTTTATTACATTATTTTTTTTTTTCATTTTTCTGCAATAATATACGATAAGATAAACAAGTACGTCAACAAGATCAATAACCGGAGATGAGATGTGGGTTAGGTACTAGGATGTGCTGTCTCCATTTCCCTGCTGCAGAATTCTGTGACACTGGACTACAAAAACTTGTTCCACGATATGTAACAAAAATTTAAATTCCGGTGATTCTTATGTTTAAAAGGACTGAAACATACCTTTATCTTTTGCAATAAATACACTGCTCAAAACAATTAAAGGATATTTGAAGTTTTATACAAAATAAAGATATAAACGAATTTTTTTTTGCCGAAAATAGAAGAAGAGAATCACAAATGCAAATTTTTCTGGTTTTCAAACTGTGGAGTATGCAAATTTTGAGTTCGACGTCAAAAACGTCGCTTCAGCGGCAGCGAATGAAATTTGACTTTCAAATGGATAAAAGAGAATGAAGACAAGGATGATCGGCATTCAGTGATTGCTTTGTTTCGATGAGTACGATGTCTCAGCGAAGTCATTTGACAGATTCAGAAGCTTGGAGAATGGTTGGTAGGTTAGAAGGGGGCCAAACTCAAGCCGAAGTAGCGCAAGCCATTGGAGTGTCACAAAGTGTCATTTCCAGGATCTGGAACCGTTTTTTGAGAGTGGATGTGCAGGCCGAAGACCAGGTCAAGGTCGTAGACGGGCAACAACGCCCAATGAAGATCGGTATTTAGCGTTAACAGCTCGGAAACACCGAAACATGAACGCTACTCTTCCCCAACAACACCTTCGCTCGGCTACAGACACCACGATTTCAACTCAGACTGTCCGAAACCGGCTTCATGCTGTAGGTCTGTATGCTCGCCGACCGATAGTATGTGTTAGATTAACATCAAGGCATCGTTGCGACCGCAAGGAGTGGGCAACCGAGCATGTCAACTGGAGGAGAAATGAATGGAGCAATATTCTGTTTTCTGACGAGTCCCGTTTTTCTGTGCATCCGGATAATAGGCGTATTTTCATCTGGAGGGACCGTGGCAGTAGGAATAATCCTGAGTTCGTGCACGAAAGTGTCAGATTTGGCGGTGGAGGAGTGTTGGTGTATGGTGGCATCTCCATTGACGGGCGCACTGACCTCTACATAATTCGAGATGGAGCTCTGACTGGTCGCCGATATAGAGATGAGATCCTCAGACCTATTGTAGTCCCTTACGCTGCAGCAATCGGAGATAACTTCATTTTAATGGACGATAACTGCAGGCCACATCGTGCAAACCTGGTGGAGGATGTCCTTTTCGAGCAAGGAATCGTTCGAATGGAATGGCCAGCGTGTTCTCCAGACATGTTTCCAATCGAGCACGTTTGGGACGCTCTAGGAAGACGAGTTTCTGGCTGCCAACAACCCCCAAAAACCCTCCAAGAACTGGAAAGAGCTCTTCTGGAAGAGTGGGGCAGAATACCTCAACTCGTCATTAATAGCCTCATTGAGTCCATGCCTCAAAGGTGTTCAACGTTGCTGGCCGCCCTTGGAAGCCATACCCCCTACTGAAAATGATTTTCTTTGAAGAAAACACCTTTTTTTATTCTTTTTTTCTCATATGCACAAATTGTGTTTTTTTCCTTTTGTACACAAATGCGCAATAAAATGCATTTTTTCTGCCAAACATGTGTAATTTATTCTCATATAACCTACTATGTCTGTCGACTATGTATCAATCAGCTAAAAAGTTTCCCAGATACAAAATCCACCTAAAACTGCAATATCCTTTAATTGTTTTGAGCAGTGTATTTTTAGGTAAATATATTTTTTTTTCAGTGCAAAAAAAGTCATTTTCAAAACAGTACAAAAGAAATCCGTTACATTATTGTATGCTGGGAAACACTGTTTGCAGCGCATTTTATTTAAATTAAAATATTTCTCATCGAATGAAAATGATAAATTTTAATAAATTTATAAGAAATTACTTTCTGAAATTATAAAGTATCTTTAACAGAAAGTGCATTGTATTTACTGACACACAAGGATACCCAAAGTATTGTATTTTAGCAATGATTGCTGGAAATTTATTTTTAGTTGTGATAAGAATTTTTATGTTTAAATAAACTTTTATGTATTATGTTGTGTGTATAAATGCTATAGATCATATACAGGACTACACGAAAGAATTCGTAACAGTTGCTGAGTATGAACGAAAATAGCTTAAAGATGGTTTTAAAACAAATTATGTATTTTTATGCTGAACTACATTTAAAACACTAATATATGTTTGCAGAATATAGGTAAAATAATGCACAGGGTAAAGAATTGGATACATGACAATCTACGGAAGATAATATCTAAAAGTGTGATTTCAGTAATTTTAAGAGTGTTTTAGTCTTAATAAAATTTTAGCTAATGAGATGTGCATACAGAAACATCCCAAGACTTAAGTATTATGTGACTTGCGTAAAATTCCTAATAAAATAAGTAATAAATCTCGAAAATCACAATTTGTGTACATACTAACTCATTTAAAACGCAGTTGCACATTTTTGATATTTATTTTTTCTATATATTATACAGATGTAACCCAAACCGTACTATAGTTTATGCATTAAAGTTATATTTTTATTGGTAGATACAATTAAATCTACATAAAAATAAATTAGTTTTTATTGTCAGTTATTCACTGCAGTAATTTAATTCAATAAAAATACGAAATGTCGTTATCAAGGGCTATTATAATTTGTGACTTCTATATGTTTGTTCTACTATCAGAAATTCATACAGAATAGGCTAAATTGTTCTTCATTAACTATTTCCCATTTCTGAAGTCGATGTAGATTCAAAAATTTTATAAGTACTTTTATCAATGTTAGATTCATAAATTTTGTATTCAATAAGATATTTGAAAAGTGTTCTTTCAATTTGTTTTTAAATTTTTTTATATTTTTATGGGTACATACAATTAAATCTAGATAAAAATAACTTAATCTTTATTGTTAGTTATTCACAGTAGTTATCTAATTAATATAAATACACATTGTCGTTATCAAGGGCTATTATATTTTGTGAGTTCTATACGCTTGTCCTGCTATCAGAAATTCATACAGAATAGATTGAATTATTCTTCTTTAATTATTTCTCATTTCTATTGTTATCATTTCACCAATGTTAGATTCATAAATTCCGTATTGAGTAAGATATTTGAAAAGTGCTCTTTCAGTTTGTTTTTACATTTTTTCATACTTTTATAGATTATATACGAGTAAATGCTTTCACATGATAAAATATTTCACATGATATTAATATTTATATATGTAATAAATATTGCAGTTTCTTACAAAATTAGAGACTTATAAAAAGTTTTTCGGACTCATGAAAAATTCAAGTTGCGTAAAACTTTACGGAAGGCATTACTTCAGGGGATGCGTGTAACATGTAACGTACAGTGCTGTATAAAAGTATTCAAATATTCTTCTGTCTATTAGTATAAATTGGTGAAAGTGAAATTTCTACCTATTATGCTTTTTAACACTTTCCAACATAGTTGAAAAGTGTTTAGGAATTCGGTTATTCTCTTCGTCTGTTTGTCTACCTGTCTAACTATCCGAACTGTAACTTGCTTTAATACAGTCGACTCTCGTTAATTCGAACTTATCGGGACCACAAGATTTGTTCGAATTATCGAAAGTTAGAATTATGGAAAGTAAGAGAGGAATACATGTTTAAACAGGTACTATTACAAATAAATTAATGTTACAATAATTTTTTAATTTTTTTCGGCTGTTATCATTACAATATGACTTAATATTAAATAAAAAGATATAAATACATAAACTAATTAAGAGATTAGGAATAAGCACAATGGAAGAAGGGGTGGAGGCGTCATTGATGGATAGACGGGGCACTAAGACAGCGGATATCAAATTCATGGAAGTATATGTATACTAGTTCAGAACAATTCTGACAAAAAGGAAAGAAATAACGTCATTTCAAAAATAAGAATTCATGAGAAAATGGGGAAAAATGAAAAATCGGAATTCTCGTTAGTTTATTTAAACGAAGTTAAGAGAAAATGAGTTCGAATAAAGGAAAATTTTTAATGTTATTCTTCCATTGAAAATTTCGGGACTTTATGTTAAGTTCGATTTAAGCGAAGGTTCGATTTACGATCTCGTTATTTTCAAATTAACGAGAGTCGACTGTATAGTTGAGTTGCTATATATTAATGAGATTTGCTATGCTAAGCTTGGTATTGAAAATGAAATATGTAGCGTTCATAATTTATCTACAGAAACACTAAAGTATTCTATTACATTACAGTTTATGGTAAAATGTTGTATTGTTTAAATATACAGTACCTATAGTCGTCGTTGGTCTGCTCGTCTATCCGTCCGTCCGTCTGTCCGTATATAGCAGCGCAAAAACGACCCAACCGAATGCTTTGAAATTTAATATAAGTATTTGCTGTAGAATGTTTTCGAGTCATTTCAAATGTTATGAAAATTTAATCAAAATATGAAAAAGATTTTAATAAAAGTTTTCTTAATTCCATTTATTCCTATCATATGTAATTGCTTAATTGATATTTCATGTTATGTAACCTTGAATAAAGAATAGATATTTCATAATATTTCATGTAAGTTATTCTAAGTTGCTGCGCTGATTACGGCCTATTTAAAATGGAATCTTATAATTTCAAGATTACTGAATGTAATATACATAACTGTAATAAATTTTGTAGTCATGTATTTTTGCATAAAAGTGCAACAGCTATTGAATTAAGATCTGAATACTTCTAATACAAGTTATAATGCGACGCAGTGCATTTGCCATGTTTGATATATAATTTCTGACTTGTTTTAAATTATAATTCTAGGACTTATAACTACATTTGCCTGTTTACGCATCATCTGTGCAACTCCATGCTTGTGTAATGCATTATTTAGAGCTATTTGCAAAAAAAAAAAAAAAAAAAAAAAAAAAAAAAAAATTCTCAATTAATAACATATTTTCGAATTAAGACGTTGAATGCCACATCAGTCACCGGTAGCTGATACTGAACATTTTCGTTTAAACCAAGTCAGACACCTGTGACTGACAGTATAAATGATATAAAACTAAAATAATTATATTGTTTAAATTATTACTGAAAATGTATTTAAAATTTACTTAAATATTATTTCTTGCAGGAATATATTTTCTTAATAATTATCTAAAAAAATATAAGTTTTAGGTAAATTTCGTAAGAAATACTACCTATTGCAGTCGTTACCATGGTGCGACTTTTGATAATTTTCTTCATAACTTTTCATTATATGACCCAAGGAACCCCAAAACACCCCAGTCTAAAAGGTTTATATATATGTGCATGTGTGTGTGTATGTATGTACTAAATTTTGTCACAATTATGCATGAATCTTCTTCAAACATGCCAAATACATTGAGGTGGTTTATATCGGCTGAGATTAAAAATGGGCGAAATCGGTCCAATGAGGTAGAAATGGTGAAATGGGAAGGGTTCAAAAATTTAAACACCGCCTTAACAGAGCTCTTTAAAACGCATAATGAAATACTTACCACAACAATTACTTTACTATTGCAAGATTTACGCGTGTAAAATGAAAAGAAAAAAGTTAGACGATTTAAAAAAAAAATTGAATATTGTGTCACAATTTTTCTATAGAAAGATTTCCACCTGAAAACAGAAAAAGAAATAAATATCTTGACGAATTTTTTCTCTTTTTTTAAAGCAAATACTACTTCACAATGAAAATATAATGGACAAGAAGCTGGTGAATATATAACGTCATGTGAGTTTGTAGAAACGTACTGAAACATGACAAAAATCAGACTGTGGAATTATTGGCATATTTTAACATTTTTAAGTTCTCTAATTCTGTTTTCGCCATTATGGAATCTTTTCCATACATATATGCCGTGTGTATATGCGTATACATGAGAATTTTCACAAAAGATTTAGGTCCTTAGAGATCATTCTTGGTGGAGAAACTAGATCTATCTCTAATCTTTATTTATTTTTTGTTGGAAATATTTGCACCTAACTTCAAAATCTACCTCCGCTTGTAGGCCGAACTGGCTGGGAATTTTTAGTTTTAGATCATATTTTACGTTGTCAGTCACTGGTGACTGACGCGGGCGAAACGGAAAGTATGTCAGTCACCGTGACTCCCAACGTGTTAAATAACGTCTTTATCAATCTGGAAATGAGTTCCTTTTTTCTTGATGAAACACACTTTTGAATGACGCAAAAATGCAATATAAATCAGAGATTTTCATATTATAATTCAAATAATTTCAAACATACTATTGTGAGGTTTTTGGGCTAATTTTGTTAAAAAACGTAGTAAAACTTTCGAATTGATCAGTTTTGCCTAGTTCACATAAAATTTAAAAAATTGAAACTTTTCGAAGAATAATGAAAGAATTTTATTCATATATCTTTTTCCTTAACATAATTTTATTTCCCATATAAATTTAAGTACTTTGATATTTACATTGCCTTCTTATCTAAAACACGTAAAAAATTCGAAAATGTTTCAGTCATTTCTGGGGTTTTTTGTATAGTATATAATAAAATAAAATAATTGCATTTTTCTAATGGCTAAAACTTCTAATTTAAAATAACTGCAACATTTTTCTAATAAATTTACCCCAATTTAACCCTTTTGGTTCCGAAATTTTTTCCATTTTGAGAACAAAATTCTTTTTACTTTAATAATATTAATCGTTGCTATCCTAATAGACTTACTAAAGTTTGAAATCTAAGGAATATACTTATTTTGTGTACAGTTTAATGCAGTTTATATGTTAATACAATAAGGAAGAATTTTCGAAGACATTTGGAAAACATCAAATTACAACATGATTTAACAGATATTCTAACTTTCTAATGTTTTTAATGTTTTATCACACATGACTTGTTCAGAAAGGTAATCTATGTTTTAAATTTAAAGAGTGAAACATGTAAAAAAGGAATCGCCAATGATGCAAAGTGAATTAAAAACCTTTTTTATTATTATTGTTATTATTAAATGTCAAAACATAAATGAATTCATAAGAAAATCACAGCCATACATTATGATTTCTATAGATTGAAAGTATTAAATAATTGTTAAGGCAAAATAATACTCGATAAAAATATATTTTATTTTGGTAGCTAAACTATTCTTACGAATTTAATTAATATATAATTAATAAAAACTAATTAACTACACTCAGATTATAAAGTTTAGATTTTTTATATAGTATAACAAATTCATTCACATACGGCTTTTTAATTAATTGTCTAGATAGTATTAAAATGTTATTACAATATCTTTCATTGTTCATAAACTCCTTTATAAATATAATTTTAATACATAAAATGTCTTTTATAATCTGAAAGGAATTAAGTACCAAATTAAATGTTTAAAATCAACAGTCAGAAAAACTTCCATTAACTTTAAAATTCCCTGCTTTATTAAACATAAAGCATCTATTTATGCTAAGCACTTACTTTTTTAAATTTGTTAATTTGACAAATACAAGTGAAATGTTAATTAATTAGTACGTTTACAGTTTTTCTTTGACGTTAACAGTTGGTTACTTTTTATGTCAGAGTTCATATTTGCTTAAAAATATAAAATATATCTCGGTTAAAAATATATCTCAAAATCGTCATTTTTAAATCTTCAAACAGTTTATTTTTAAAAATTTAATGAGATTATGCATCAAGTTACTGCCATATTAAAAATTCAATTGTCTTTTGTAACTTAAAGATTTTTACTGATCCTTCAGAGAAAGTAATGAAATATTTTGTTTTCGTTTGTTTTCGTCTTCTATCTGATAAAATCTGGAATATATATGTATTAAAGAAAAGTAATAATAACAATATGAATAAGAATAAAAAGATAATGAGAATAAGAACATTTCTGTTATATTTCTTATAATATTTATCCCCCTTTCAAATATTTTTCGAGTACATAACATTATTTATAAATTAAAACACATTGCGAATCAAGTCAATAATAAATAAGTCGGAAAACATCAATTAACTGTAAAGTCATCTAGTTTGTTAAATGTAGTATATGAAAAACGCTTAGATGAAATCTAATAGTCTTTTAAATACATTAACTTGATAAAAGAGGATGAAGTGTTTATTTGTACGTCGACTGTTTTCTCCCGCTAGTATTATTTTATGTAACGTTATTGCTTTAAATGTTTTGAAGAAATTTTAATTAATATGTCAAGTTATCTTCTTCTGTTTGTATTATTTTATATAGCAACTTATACTTCGTAAACATTTGAACATTTCCTCGAAACATTCCTTTGAAATTCTTCGAAGGAATTTTCGAGATAATTTGGAAAAGCTCTGATTATATGGGGAAAAAAATACGCACTTCTCTTAAATTTGGATTTTTAAAGAACACACTGATCAAAATCTATGTGATTACTGATTCAAGTGTTATATTTGGCCCCACCAGTTGCTGAGAGGTTTTGATCTCGAAACTGGTAGACGAGAGGTGCTGGTTTCGAAACCAATCACGCCCTTTCGCCTAACCATGCAAAGTTTTCGTGATTTTCTTCGAACTTTGCGTAAACACGGGTTAGGTTCCCTTAGAAACACTACCTTTGACAATAAAGTTCGGTGAATAGTCCTGTAACATTAATGTAGATTAAATATTAACGAAAACTACCATACCATCCTTCGAAATAGTCATCTTCTATAACTATGCAGCGCTGAGATCTGCTATACATGTCCTGGGAAATTCGCAAGAAGTCTTCTTTTGGGATGCAGTTCAAAAGCTTCGTCACGTTTCATTGGATTTTAGCAATATGGTCAAATCTCTTTCAAAGAGCGTTTGAGTCGTGAAAATAGGAAGAAGTCCAGAGGATTGAGATCTGGTGAGTATGGTGGATGTTCAATTTGCACCAACACTGATGAATTTCTTTCGATGTCTTGCAAAGCTTAAAAACCTGCTCTTTTGTTCGATCATTTTCCTTTTCTCAGTTAAGAACCAACACACTGAACAAGGACTTAGTAAAGCACGTCTTACACAGAACATAAACGACGCTCAACTAAACAACGGTAGGGGAAGATGGTCAACACTTGCCTCGATGCAGGTGCAGCGTTTTGTTTTCCCAGTGTTGCTAGATCGGACGTTCTGAATTAATTCACCGAACTTTATTGTCAGAGGTAGTACACCTATACGAAAGGCACTCCCCTTAGGGCCTATATCCTTCATGAAGATAATTTGCCGCCATAAATAACATCAACATGAAATATTATATTTGAATCCTTGGCAAGAACTATCATTCACCGACAGTTTGTCAAATTATAATTTTGTGACAAATAGCAATTTTTAAAACACATTGCTCTGTGTATCGTTGTCCCATTGATGTGTGTAAAAACAATCAATGGTGAGGCAGAGTTATACAGCGCATATTTTTGTCCCATTTCCACTAAAACACAAGGGTCATGTAAAAGCCTGTTATTTGAAACTCTGTGTCTGTAGTAAACTTTATGTACAAGGCAGCTATAATTATAACTGACCAATTTAGAATTAAAACACATTACTCTCTGTGTATATTTTTCCCATTGGTTGGTGTAAAAATCCGATGGCGAAGCAAAGATACGCAGTGCATATTTTTGCCTCATTAATGCAGGTTTTTGCCCCATTTCCACTAAAACGAATGAGTTATGTAAAAACCTATTATTTAAAATATTGTTTTTGTACTAAACTTTATGTACAAAATTACTATAATTAAAACTCTTCAGAACTCTTTAGCGCTAGTGCTAGACTTCTAGCAAAATTAATATCTATAATTAAACTAGAATCTATAGTTAATTTCACTAGTATCTATAATTAAACGGAAAAATAAAAGTTAAAACAAGAAAAAAAAGAAACATAGCGGTCTGTGAGAAGGCAAGCAGTTAACCTTTAACAGTTATGACAAAAATTGTTACATAAGTAGTGTGAGTGATCTTCGAGACTGCTTGATCTTAGGATGAAAAACTTTTCTACCAAAAATTGAACCGACTTCAAAATCTACTGCAAAGGGAAAAATAATTTTTTTACAGAATAGTATTAAAAAAAATTAAAAGCGTAGTATTTATCATGCGTATTATTATATTTATGTAGATTAATTTGATTTTTTGAAGTCGGTGCCAGCCAAGCCAAGTTACATGTAATTTTCCAATAGACACGCTTCCAAGTATCTAGAGGTTTTTTTTACGATCTAATATTTAGTTAAAAATTTAACTTTATTCTTTTACGATTTGCATTGGATAATTAATTTTAATTTTGAACTTGGCTTGGCTGCACCGACTTCAAAAAATCAAATTAATCTACATAAATATAATAATACGCATGATAAATACTACGTTCTTAATTTATTTTCTTAATACTATTCTGTAAAAAAATTATTTTTCACTTTGCAGTAGCTTTTGAAGTCGGTTCAATTTTTGGTAGAAAAGTTTATTTTTCTCTTTTTGTTAAAAGTTAACGATTTTTTGAAGTCAGTTAATAAAAATATTATAATACGGGAAAAATCACTGTAAACCATACACGTATGTCAGGAGTGGGGTTCGAACCCACGATCTCTTTCAGTAACCAGAAATCAAATCTGCTATCTTACACCGCTCAGCCACCTGACTGCACTCCTTTCGGCGAGTTTAGTCATCGTCCATGTTACTTTTAGTTTGAGAGAAATCACTAATTTTATTAGTTTTTACTTATTTACTAAAAAAGTACTGAACCAATTTCAATGAAATAGAAGAGGTACCAATGGAAGAATAGCCTCTTTCATTTAACACAAAAAACAAATTAATCGGTTGGATAGTTTCGGAGTAATCGGCGAACATACATAGAAAAAAAATACATTCACGCCGAATTGATAACATCCTCTCTTTTTTTGAAGTCACTTAAAAAAATATATAACACGGCAAATTTTTTTTTTTTTTTTGTATACTATACACATATGTCAGGAGTGAGGTTCGAACTGACACTCTCTTTCAAACCCAGATATTAAATCTAGTGCCTTAGACCGCTCGGCTGTCTGGACTTCACTCCCTTCAGAAAATTTATTCAATCTCACGTAACTTTTCGCAAGTCTATTCTCTTTTTGACTACTCTTTCACTGATAAAGTATTGCGTTAATAAAAAATCTCTGATACTCTGTGGTAACGGTTAAATACAAAATATTCGTAATAGCATAATTAGTATTTAACTTGTTAAAAAATGTATTTAACTTGTTTAAAAATTATAATACGGAAAAGATATACGCACGTCAGGAGTGGGTTTCGAACCCACGCTGCCTTTCGAAAACCAGATCAAGCGCCTTAGACCGCTCGGCCATCCTGACATCGGTAAATTTATTTGACATCCATATTACTACTGATTTGCGAGAAATCACTAATTTTATTAATTTTTGCCTAATTACTAAAAAAGTACTGAACCAATTTCTATGAAACGGAAGTGGTACCAATTCGAGAGCAAGCTCTCTCATTTAACACCAAAATCATGTTAATTGGTTGGATAGTTTCGGAGTAATCGGTGAACATACATAAAAAAAAAATCCCTTTCGGCATGGCCTATAGGCGGAGGTAGATTTCGAAAAGTTTTCATCTCAAAAAAAAAAAAAAAAAAAAAAAAAAAAAAAAAATGCCTATCTCTACTTAAATGCCCATTTTGGCAATATATTTTGAATTATATTCTTACTTTATTTAAAAAATTGACCAATATGCTCATTATATAGTTCCTAAATAACAAAAAACTGTTAATTAAATTCGTTTGACAGCAAAATTGAATTTAAAAATGAGTCATAAAATAACCAATTTATTATTTTAATACATCCACAATTCTTTAATCAAGATCGCTTTGAGAAATTTTGTGCGACGTGCCCACTTTGACAGATTTTTTTAAATATATATTTAGCCTTTATCAAAAATCTGACCAATACGGCACATTACACAGTTCCTAAATAACAAATAACTGTCAATTGAATGCGTTTGAGAGCAAAATTGAATTTAAAAATGAGTCATAAAATAAACAATTTGTTATTTGAATACAACCTCAATTCTTTTATCATGATCGCTTTGGGAAATTTTTTTGCGAAGTGCTTACTTTGACAGCTTTTAAAATATATATATTCACCCTTTATCAAAAAATCGAAGAATACGCACATTATATAGTTCCTAAGTAACAAAAAACTGTCAATTGAATGCGCGTCAGAGCAAAATTGGTTTTAAAAATGAGTCATAAAATAACCAATTTGTTATTTGAATACCCACAGTTCATTAATCATCTCGCTTTGGGAAATTTTTTGCGAAGTGCCCATTTTGGCAGCCTTTTTTGAAATATATTCTGCCTTTATCAAAAAACTGGCCACTCCGTCACATTATATAGTTCCTAAATAAGAGAACCTGTAAATTGGATGCGTTTGAGAACAAAAAAAGATTTAAAAATGACTCGGTAAAAACGCAATTTCTTAAATTTCCTCAAATTTTAATCACGATAACTTCGTGAAATTCTGTTCAAAATACCCTTTTTGGCAGCCTTTTAAAAAATATATTCTGCCTTTATCAAAAAACTGGCCAATACGTCAAGTTATATGGTTCCTAAATAATAGGACCTGTAAATTGGATGGGTTTGAGAACAAAAATTAATTTAAAAATGACTCATGAAAAACGCAATTTGTTATACTTAATGAATTTTTTAATGATGAAAACTTCGGGAAATCTGTTCAAAATACCTCTTTTGGCAGCCTTTTTAAAAATATATTCTGCCTTTATCAAAAAATTGGCCAATAAGTCGCATTATATAGTTGCTAAATAAGAGGATCTGTCATTTGGATGCGTTTAAAATCAAAAATGAATTTTAAAATTAGTCAGAATATAAGCAGTTTGGATTTAAGGTTTTTTCTCCAACTCCTATTTTTGTTTAATTTATTTTTGCTATAAGAATTGGTTCTATGAAAAACTTGTCAATATAAAAGTTGTAGATATTATTCTGAAGATGTAAAATAAATTTAATTAGATTTAATTGCTTAAGAATTGAGTAAGTTATGGGTTTTTTTCTTTTTCCTCCCCCCTTTTTCTTTTCGTTTTTAATTTTTTTCATCGGTAAAAATTGGTCCTATCAAAAACTTGTAAATACAAAAGTTTTAGATAATATTGAGTACATTTATATAAAATTTAGTTGGATTTGATATCTTGAGAATTGACGAAGTTATGATTTTTTTTCTCCCAAAAACCATGTTTTTTTCGCCCCTTGAGCCCATTTTTAACTTTATCAAAAATCTGTCAAGCATAAACTTTTTCCTCATCTTTTAGAAGTAATATAAACTTTAAACCGATTCGATATCTATTTTAATTAAAAAGTTATCGCATTTTTTCTGTTTTCACAAAAACCCTCCTAACTTTGACCCCCTTGGTCCGATTTTGCCCATTAACGAACTTAACCGAGATTTTATGCCCCTTGATTTTATGTAAAAGTTTGATGAAGATCTGAGCATAATTATGGAAGTTATCGTGTCTAGAAGAAAGTGATATACACCGATAGATAGATAGATAGATAGATAGATAGATAGATAGATAGATAGATATATAAACTTTTTTACTGATGGTAGTTTTGGGGTCTAGGAGTCATGATTCGTGTAGATCCGCAAAAATTTTTCAGAAATTCCAACATGGGAGACAATGCAATAGGTAGTATTTCATACGAAATCTACCTAAAAATACATACGCGTTGAATTGATAACCTCCTCTCCTTTTTGGAAGTCGGTTAATAAAAGGATCGACTGACTCGTAGGATACTGTTTCTGGACTAATCGTTACGTAAAGGTCTTTTATAATTAAAATTCCCTCATTCAGAAGTCTCTGCGGTACTACCAAGTTTCCAAGCAAACTAAAATTTTACTAACATCAGTTGTTAAACTGGAAATATCAAATTAAACAAGTTACTGAATACAGCAGCGCTCCGTGAGACCGTTATAGCAGAATTAAGTGTTCAGCGGTAATGCTTAAAACAAAAGCATTTCTTGAACAATAATTTTGGTTTTTAAAAGTAGGTAAACAGTTAAAATTTGAAACTTTTGCTGCATCGTCACTCTACCGCTTTTATAGAAAGCGATTGCTCCACTGTATTATGGAGCATTCTCATTGGTCTGATTGAAGATATTCTATAAAAGCGGCGAATTGACGATGCAACAAAAGTTTCAAATTTTTAACAGTGTTGGAAGGTAGATATATAATTCTTATATTTATAAAATTTTAAATAGAAAAGTGAAAAGGTAATTAAGTAGATTATGTTAGTCAAGTAACTATTGTGTCTCATAATTCTAACTAAAAAATATAAAGCTTTCCGCAATGTATTGTGGAAAGTTTTACACCTAGCCAAAGCAATTGTGTAATGCCCCACATCTTAAATTTTTTGCCAAGACAAATGCGTGTTTTTGCTCCATTCTGCAATATTTTGAAAATCCGGCTACAAATTTAAACAAAAACAATCGAGGTAAACTACATAGCATTTATATGCTTAAGAACGTCCGCTCTCCAGTTATTTTTTAACCCTTTCAGGGGCAAGCTATTTCTGTTCCAAAAATGTTCAAATAATTGATTCACACCACAATTTATGAACAGACTTATTTGAAAATAATCAAGAGCTGTTTTTCGCGCATATTTTAAAATCGAAATTGTATTAAAATTTTACTGGTACCAGTTCACAATTGGAATAGTAATATTATGTGTTTGCAGACTGCAAACACCGCCCTTGAAAGGGTTAATTTCTTCTATCTTTACAAGAAGAAAGTATTGAATTCGTGAAATTTTTTTTTCATTTAGCATTTTTATGTTAAGGAGGTTTAACTGTTAAAGCAATTTAATCTGTTTTGTTCCGGGAAAAATATTAATTTAAATTTAAATTTAAATAAGTATATTCCAGTGATAATTCCTTAAGTATTCTTGTTTTACATACCAAATTCTAAAAATATGTGAACACATAACTAATTTTAATTCTAGTATGAGATAGTTGGGTAATAATTTTTCTATGATTCACTTTTTTAATTATAATTTTAATAGATATCAATTCAACTGTTTTCAGACAGATAGATAAACATTCTAAAATAAATTATCTTATAATCTATAACGTTTCTGGTGATTAACACGTAAATATTTTAACTACCGAGGAATTTATAGCGTTTAATGTTGTAATTTCCTCGGTATTATTTTGCGCATAGGGTAGGTGGTGGGGAGTAAAAATAAGCATGGGGCAAAAGCACGCACTGGCTGAGTTAATATGAAGCAATATTTCAACAATCATGATTGCTATGTGCCAAAGGTTTCAATTGTAGTATTTGTGTATTTAAATCTTGTCAAAAAGTAGAACTTCATGCCAAGAAATTAAGGCATGTTTAAATTTATGAATTTTGATTTAATATTTTAAAAATTTTTTGTTATACATTTAAAAAATTGACATTATTGTTTAGCCGACAGTATCTCAAATTCTTATAAATTTAACTAGTCAGATGTAGCAACCCCAAAACATTCTTCTATGATTCATTCATTCATTCATTCTTATGCATGTTAATACTTCTTGAAAAATTCAGCATAGCAGCGCCACCTGGCGACTGAGCTGATTTCTGCTTTATGAGTTATTGATATTGGCTAGAGTTATAATTTTAAAAACCACAAATACAACGAAATCGCTTTTGTTGAAAAATATTTCATATAGGAATATTTTATTTTACCTATCCAATTCCGAGAATAATTAAAATGTTTTATCAATAATTTAAATAACACAGTTTAAAATAAAGTTCTTACGAAAAATACGTTCGATTTTCTTAGAATCTATAGGTAATACTTTATCTTAAATCTTATGTAAAACAACAGAGGTTAGAAAACTCGAGTTTTTGTTAAATTATAGAGAAGTTATTTGGTAAATTGAAAGGTAAATAGACTCCGTAAATTATCATCGTTAAGAATACCCAAGACTCTGTAAATTCATTTTCAATCATAATATTTAATTTATTTTTAAAAAACATTGAATCACACATTCTTTATTGATCTCAAAAAATTTTATCTAAATTTGGTCTAAATTTGGAATGTTGCATCATTTAATTTTTACATAATTTGTAACTAGCCGTCTTGGGGTATGAACCTGAGGACTTTTGACAACAGGAAGAATCTTTCTGACTGAACTATATAAGCTGTTGCAATTATGAGCAAAGTATATCTCTTATAATAATTATATGATTGTCGATATAAATACCTAATAATTCTAAGTAGATGATTTTTTCCTTTAAAAAATTATACTAATAAAAAAAATCTTAAACTAAATATCTTTTATAATATGCCTAATAAAATTGCAAAACTATTTTAAAAGTGTGTATTTTAATTTATAAGTTTTATCAATTACATTTAACTGAAAACCAGTGTAAATTTACAGAGAGTATTGCTTTTTTATGTGTTTTTACAGATATTTTTAACAGTGTATTTTATACGTATCAGTCTCTGAATAAAAATCATTGACTTTATTGCTTTCTAAAAGGCACAAACTTTGAAGAAATTGTTGCGATTTATTAACTAACTTAGTTAAATCCTCTGCGAATATCAGTGAAATATCCAGTACTTATTATCTGCAGTATAAATATTTTAATCATGGTAATATTTTAAGTAAAGCAAAAAGAAAAAGTTTATAATTTCTTTCTGAATATCAATATAGCTCATAAAATATTTATAGTTTAGAATTTTTTTATGAAAATGTTACATGAATGGGTAATTAAGATTCATAAAATCTGTCGACTGTAATTGAAAAAATTTTCATTTATTAAGAAGATACGATCAGCATAAAAATTCGCGGTAAGTTTCATGCATTCGTACTTTTTTTTTTACTTTCATAGCTTTAAGTTTTTCTCATTTGAAAAATGTTTATATTAGCATTTATGATCATTCAGAGAAAATATTTGCATTTCTAAGAAAACTTATAGAATGTTTGCATAAGTCTTTTTTTCTTTTTAATAATTTAATTTCATAACTGAATATGCCAAAGAAGTTTATTTAAATTAATATAGTGAAGATAAATTTGAGAAACATTTGTGATCCAGATAAATTTATTTTTATAGAATCCATCGAAACCCTTTATATTTTAGAAGAAGAAATTGAAGATTCCAGTAAAGGTATTCATGAATATTCTAATCAAACAAACGTACAAATATATGATATCAAAAGGTCTAAAAATTTAAAAATATCACAATTAATCAAGTCTGATTATTACTGGAAAATCGGGTTACTGAAAATGAAGTTAGTGGTGAGTCTCAGATCTATTATATGCAACATCACATGGTAATACACAAAGATGAGAATAGTTTTTGACGCTTTCTCAAGCAAATTTAATTTCCTGTCGCTTAACGATTGCTTGAGTCCAGGTCCGAATATTACACCCAGTATTGTAATGCTTCTTTTACATTTACTACTAAATAAGATTGCCGTAACGCCAGAATAGAAGGCGCCTTTTTGCAAATTGTCGTAGCTTCTGAGGACAGAAACGCAGTTAGATTTCTATTTGTTACGAAAGATATAAATGCTTAATCCGAAGTTTTAAAAATGACTAAGAAATTTTCGGAGCAAGAGCAAGTTCATATTTGCTAAATGCAACAATTAAAGATCATATCAAGAAGAATAGAGATGTCTATCCAGCTGCGTCCAGAATTCTGAACAACAGATTGCACATAGGTGATCTGATTCACAGCCTAAAATATATAGCTTTAGCGTACACTATCCACGACCAAACAAAGTTGATTTTAGGAGAAACTAGCTTGAAAATGAGAAAATCGAGTAGAAATGTACTGATATTGGAAGATCGATTTACAGAGGAAGGTAACAACGATTTTTGATCATGCACGGTCCTTTGCTATGGCTTCATTTCAGCAGATTATGTCTAAAGTGTTTATATTAAGAAATCTTTGAAGAATAATTCTCGAAAATTAAAGATGATTGTCAAGAAGAGAATAGAAATACAGAGATATATAAATAAACAGAATATTGAGTCCTGACTGTTGGAAGCATTGTTCTAAAAACCAAAATCAAGTTGCTACACGGATTAGAATATGAGAAAACTGATGGTTGTTATCCAGTGTTGACACCGTATACGAAATTGATTTAGAAAATATAGAGTCAACATCTGTGACTGCGAAACTTTTTCTGAGATACGAAGATTACAGCAAGCTAATATCTCATATCGCACAGCTCATTCAGTATATAATATACCACCTAGTTTATTTCTTTTATCAAATTTCATCATAAGAGATTATCATAAAAAAGAAAGCATGAAGGTGTATTGGAAACTGTAACACATCACAAAAAGTTACTATGGTTTTGAAAGCCAGACAAAGAATCAAGAGTTTAATATGCAGATGCAAATAATGCGAAGATGTCGTATAAACTTGCTATCCAGATTTCTGCACTCCGAACTCGTAAAAAAAAAGAAAACTCCGGGTAAAAAAATTATTCTAGTTTGGAAAATATGGAAATCTGTTTATTTATCTTCTGAAATTGAAATCAACTCACCAAAACAACAAGTTCACCGGTTAAGCAAACGTAAAGAAAACATCGTCGTTCTCATAAAAAACAACTTCCCTCATCTGGAATATGGGTGTTATAATCCAAACTCTCTCCGGACGTGATGCTTAAACTAGAGCATGTACGGTGAGGTTGCCAAACGAAGCCGTTATCAGAAGACCGTTGCAATTTCTTTGCCAACTCGAACTGTTGACTCTTTTATCTGAAGACGAACCTCGCCCAGTGGAAGTTGTTGCGAAATGAAAAAGCTCCAACAGACGGGACAGTACCAAGTACATTAAAATTTCGTCTGCATAACTGTTGACTGTTTGTTAGTTTTATTGCTGACATTTTATGCAAAAAGTATGTATGTGATGTATGTAAATGTTTAGTCAGCCCAATTAGTAATTTTGTATGTTAAAGAAGTTTCACAATGAATGTAAAGCTATTGAACTCAACCAGGGACTAAATTAGGCGAAATATAAACTGTTTTACTTACTTTTTATTCCTATTGATTACGTAAAACTTTTTTAAACTCTTTCGAATTTTTATTCACTGCATGGATTAACAATAGACATTTGTTTGACTCATTAATGTGAGCGAACAATTACAGTAACACAAATAAATATGCAAAATCAGGAGAAAGTGGTAACGTTACCAAAATCAATGATTGATCGTCCAAGATTTGTGGGTTTTTTTTTTCTATTTTCCCCAATATTTTATATTTATATCACAATTACAGTAATCAGTTATAAATTACATCAATGATTAGAAATTCTTTATTTATGAAGAAGCTTTATTAATATTTAAAAAAAGAAATATCGTAAAATCAAGAGTCGCTGAAAAAGTTAAGCCGCAATCAAATCCATAAGAAAGAAAATTTCAAATCGTTTATTAACCCTTTGCAGTCTAATTTCTTTTTAAAATCTTGCAAACAAAATTTCTTTTATGTTAATAATGTTAATAATGTCCGTAGTTATCCAAACAGAGTTAGTGAAAAATATCTCATTGTTTGAAATTTAACAAATATACTTATTTTATAAACTATTCAATTCATAGTTATATGACAATAGGCTAATGGAAAAGATTTTTGAGACGTTTGGGAAATATCATCAAAATTTAATAAAAACTACAATTTTTTAACGTTTTTTTTTTTTTTTTTTTTTTTTTTCGTTTTATTACGCATGATTCATTCAGAAAAATAACCTATATTTTAAATTTGAAGCTTAAAATGTAAATTTAAAATAAATGGATACCCAACTGTGCAAAGAGAATTAAACTTTTATTATTATTACTACTAAATGCGAAAACGTAAATGAAATCACAATACGAAAAACTTTTATACATTATCATTGCTACCTTTAGATATTGAAAAAGTAATTGTTAAGACAAAATTTAAATTATATAATAAATTTGATAAAAATTACCATTTACATATTACATTTCTATCACCTTTATGGGTTTTGCTTTGGTATCCAGATGATTTTCCCCCTACACTTTAAGATTAAAAAAAAAAGTGTTTTTAATTTATTTATTTAAAGTGCATTTCTAAATATTATAATATCTTATTTCAAAGTTGAATAATTATTTTAAGTAACACATTTCAAACATTGAAACTTTTGGAAACATTCATTTTGAAATGTTCGAAAATTCTATTTTTTTTATACATAAATTTATTTTATTTACTTATTTATTTTATTTCATTTTATTTTTTGTTATTACGAATTATAACAGCAAGAATAATTTCATAAAAACAAAATAGAATGAAAAAAAATGAAGCAAATTTGTGCATAAAGTTATTTTAATATGAATAAAACAGTACTAAGAAAAGATAGCTAAAAGCAAAGTCATTTTCACTAAATTAATTAAATAGCATAAAAACTGTTTTGAAAATGTATGTATAATATAATTTAATTAAAGATTCTTTACATTCTTTCTTCAGATTGTGTTACCTAGGAGTGCTTGAAAAAAAACTTAACACCTTTTTTTTTATTTTATAAAAACTCAATTATAAAAACACTTAGAATAGTTCCGTGTTTCTTTGTTTCATTTCCTTTTTTATCATTATAAAAAAGAGTTAGAAAGTATTTTTTTATAGGAAAACTTAACTGGAAAAAGGAATACAAAAGACTAAAAAACGGAAAAAAACATTGTTTCGAAAGAGACAAAAATTTATGCTTTGAAGAAGTTGGATAAAGGACAATCTATCAAAAGTTTTGCGATTCATTACTGTGTTGGAGAAGTTACTGTTGTTGACAGGAAATAATTAGTATTCAAATTGAAAATTTTTGCGGATAAACAAATTGTAAGAAAGCTAGAAGGACAATAAAGCATTGTTAGTTTGAAAAAACACCTGAATCTTTATTTCTGTGATTCACGCAATTGCGGAAAAAGAAAGTTCAATTTTGGGACCTATGTTGAAATCGAAAGCTCTACATTCCCAATAGGAATGATAATAAACCCTTCTCTGCAAGTTTTGGGTGGCTCCATGATGGAAAAAAACGATACAGAATTTGCCAACTCAATTTAACTAGTAAAATGCTATCTAAAAATTCTAAAGCAGCTGTAAAATTTGCAAAAAAATTTAATAAATTTATCGAGGAAAGCAATTTGTGTAAAGATAAACTGTTTAATTGTGTAAAACAAAGTTAAATTTTTATATGCTACCATCGAAAGCCTTAGCTACAAAAAATGAGTCATTGGCTCCCGGATATAAGAGAAGAAAGGAAACGATTTATGTGTTAAGTTATAATGCATGCGGTATCTTGAATTGCAACCCATAATCATCGGAAAGTTTAAAAAAACATCTCGAGCCTTCTTGTATATTACAGAAATAAGAAAAGTGCGTGTATGAGTGCTAAACTTTTTAAGGAATGGTTTTATGAAAGATTTGTCTTAAAACTGGATATTTTTTTATAGAAAAGCAAGCTCGAAAGAAAAACGCTCCTGCTTTTAGACAATGCCTCATGCTATCCGGTTGAGGAGCAACTAGCAAGTGGAGATATGAAAGTAAATTTTTTGACCTCAAAATGTCACGTCTCTGATATAGCCATTAGATCAAAGTGTATTTGAGAACTTAAAAAAAAAAAAAAAAATGCAGAAAAAAGCTGTTAGGAAAGCTGATTGAAGATCCTGAAGATGAAACAGTTACAAAATGTCTGAAAGAGATTAAACTAAAGGATGGTGCGTATTTGATTTTCGAAGCACAGAAAGAAATTAAATCAAAGATTTCACAGAAAATTTTGTCTGCAGAGCAATAAATTGATAAAATGAAGCATCTGATGTTACAGTCACCGCCAAAAAAATCTTGACACTTTCGATTTTTGATGTTTTGTTAAATATCTAGAAATATACACCAGGAATTATTCTGAAACTCCTGGTGTGTAAACAAAATAGTACACGTCATATATTTTGACAAAGATTTTTCCCCGAAATCTAACAGGGGACCGTCAATAAATTGAAAAAGAACGAAGATCTTTTGGATCACCCTGTCAAAACTAATGAAGCAAAACAGTTTAAATTGCAGATAATGATTAAGTGGCTCATTGTGATAAGTTGTGTCGATTTTTATGAATATAGCTTGAAAACTCGTAGAGAAATTAAATTCCAGTCCAAAATTTTTCCAAGTTTTTTGCTTATAATTTTTAGAGCTCTTCATAAAACACAATAATCTTTTCAGAAAATATGACAAACAACATTGCACATAACACCCTGTAATCAGAATTAAAAAATAATAAAAAATGTATGAAAAATGAACGGGTTTACTAAATAATTTTTTACTGCGCATGCGTCAAAGCTATTAAAATTTCATTTGCATATTATGTTAGTTAAATGTATAGAGTTACTTTTGTGAAAGTCTCAAAAACATAGCTTGAAAACTCTGAATATTATCGTTAATAGAATATTGTCAAAATCCAGTATTCCCAAAATGAAGCAAAAAGATAAGGGGCTGTATCCATATTCCATTGATTAGTAACTACACAGTATTGCACGTACTTAAATAATATTTGGATACAACTTCTTATCTTTTTGCTTTATTTTGGAAATAACGGATTTTGACCATATTCTATTGACGATAATTTTTAGAGTTTTTAAGCTATGTTTCTGAGACTTTCACAAAAGTTGCTCTATGCATTTAACTGACACAATATGCAAATGAAATTTTAATAGCTTTGACGCATGCGCAGTAAAAAATTATTTAGTAAACCCGTTCATTTTTCATACATTTTTTATTATTTTTTAATTTTGATTACAGGGTATTATGTGCAATGTTGTTTGTCATATTTTGAGAAAAGAACATTATTTTATAATAAGAACTCTGCAAATTATAAGCAAAAAACTTGGAAAATTTTTGGACCGTTTTTATAAAAAATTTAATTTCTCTACGAGTTTTCAAGCTATATTCATAAAAATCGACACAACTTATCACAATAAGCCACTTAATCATTATCTGCAATTTAAACTGTTTTGCTTCATTAGTTTTGACAGGGTGATCCAAAAGATCTTCGTTCTTTTTCAATTTATTGACGGTCCCCTGTTAGATTTCGGGGAAAAATCTTTGTCAAAATATATGGCGTGTACTATTTTGTTTACACACCAGTAGTTTCAGAATGATTCCTTGTGTATATTTATAGATATTTAAAAAAACATCAAAAATCGAAAGTGTCAAGATTTTTTTGGCGGTGACTGTACATCTTTATGGAGCTTAGCACAAATACTTCCTGTTTATAAATCTATATTGAAAACGACATTGCTGAGTGGATGAATGCAACTGAACAGCAAAAAATTACAAATGGCATGATTACAGATATGGTTGAAAATCGCGAACAAGAGGGCAATGATAAAGAAAGTTATGTTAGACAGAAAAAAAATGCGCATTCTGACTGTCAAGGCTCTTTTGAAAAAAATTTCAGTACACTGAGCAGCAAGATGAGGCTACACCTACAATATTGATGACACTAAAAAAATGGCAAATAGACACTAAAAGTATGTATCAACATTGTATATCATTTTCTTATTATTTGAAGTTGTGTAATATCATTAAAATATGCAAAAAAGTTTTGTTCATAAAGCATAGCATGACAAAAATCTTTTAATTGTCCTTCTAAACAAGCTATAAATGCTACTCGTTTCATTTTCAGTAGGCAACATACCAGAGTTAACATTCAAGTTTTATCTGAAAATCGATTATCTATGAGAATTACGCGGACTTATGGACGGACAAACACACAGACCTCCCCCTTCAACGAAATCAGATATATGTGAAACTAAAAATATTTTTTTTTTTTAATTTAAAAGCTACATATAATTTTAAATTATTTTATAAAGTTAAAACATCTTTCGTAAAACATGAAAATTATAAGAGTTTATGATCAATTTAAAAAGAGCAAATAAAAACTTGCTTATAAAATATGTATGCAATTTCCCGAAATGCGTAAAATTTTCTGTCTTTCTTAATATTTATTTTATATACTTGCATTTCATAACTTTTTTTTTTCGATTGCTGATCTCGTAAGGTAAAAAAAAAAACGTAAAAAAATAAAATAGCTTTTATTATTTTAGTAAACATAAAATATAACTAAGAGTTTTAAAAATGTGCGTATTGTTTTTCTTTAATTCAGTTAACTATAAAAAAAATTTCATATTTACTTTAACAAAGATAAACACCATTGTATACTGTAATCATTTTCAGAAACATATTAATAAATTTATAAAATAATTTATAAAAATCTTAACACTATCTTAAATGAAAGTTGTTTTTAGTCAAATGCGAATTTTATATGTTTTCAAAAATAATTTAGTATGTGAATAATGATTTCAAAACATCAAATGGAGGAAAATTTTAAGAATAATTAAAAAATACATACATGAAATTTCTTATTTCAATAGGTAAACATATTTAAGATCTGTAACACATTATGCTCATTAAAAATGATTTAAAAAAAATAATCACGATTTAAAATATTCTGTAGATATTAGGGATTTTTTTTAATTTAATAACAGTCTCTAGAATAGTAAAATTCTTTACCTAAAACTTGGAATAATTGTATGTAAAGATTTTCGTTCGTTATCTAACATTTGGCAACATAATTAAAACGTGTTTGAGAATTCAGTTCGTTATCTATCTGTCTGTGTTCTAACTTTCCTAAAAATAGAATGTTCCTTAATGAAAACTATATAGCTTCTATATAAGTTCATGTACAAAGGCATATAAAATTTTGCATTACATTATAGTTTGTGAAAAAATAATTTGCAGTGTACTTTAGTGATCTTACACTATTTCAATAAAATTGATATGCATTTCTAAATTGCACTTAAACTGCTTTTAAGCAGAATATTGAAATGCAAAGCATTTATGATTCATTTACAAGATCACACACAATAATTCATTTCCGTAATGATTTATGGGGGAAAATATTTATCAGAGAATTTTAATGGGGATATACAATTTCAAACAAAATCAGTTACACATACATTACTGTGGAACAATACAACTTTCTTACTATACAAAAGGAGTGCGCAGGTTTTGTCACTTAATTCTAAATGCACATAAAATAATTAGATTTTTCCCTTTTTAAATTCAATAAAATTTTTCGTATGTGTAGTGTAAATAAAGTCTATTGATCATATACACGGCTACAATAAAAATAAAACAAAAAAATATAGTGTAGACGATAGTTATTTAGTGGTTTTTTTTAGTTCTATAGTATACTAAGCAGTTAAATTATATTTAGTGCTAGCTGAGCCGCCCTGCGTTGCTCGGGCCCTTAATAATATTCTAAAATAAACCTGAAACTTGTAATGCAAAATATCATAAAGAGACCGAATCT
Source organism: Maratus speculifer (assembly GCA_964019185.1). Lineage (NCBI taxonomy): Eukaryota > Metazoa > Arthropoda > Arachnida > Araneae > Salticidae > Maratus > Maratus speculifer. The sequence continues at coordinate 137,331,507 of OZ025291.1, forward strand.
CCGCTGCCTACTGTACCGCTTAACAGAAATGCTGTGCGCGCACGGCAAAAAAAAAAAGGGGGGGGTGCATGAAATCTTTTAGTTTCACATTCTACCATCAGGGGGCGAACTTTTTTCTTAACTAAATTTTTTTCTGGACTTAAGAAAGATATTTGATGAAATTATTATTCGAAAATAGGGGCAAGTAGGTATTTTAAAATTTTATATTAAATAAGTATTATTTATCCCAGGATTCTGAAAAATCCGCATCTAAACGGTTTCAAATATTTGATCACGTCCTTCTTAAAATAATTATTGCCCCCCCCCTTACTTATAATTTGACGCCCCCTACTCTTTAAAATCTGTATTATGCATTATAAACTATCTGAGTGCTTTATATTAAATACGTAATATTTATCCCAACGCTTAGTGAAAAGTCCGTATTTGAAATAGTAGAAAGCGGTACAATTTTAAATATTTAACCGGCCCCCCTAAATTATTCCCCCACACCATACTTGATGCTAAATACTCCTTACAATATTTGCTATACGTTATAATTTATATGAAAGCTCCAAAACAAGCGTTTAGTAAGTTTTTTTTTTTTTCGTGTTTTATTATTTCTTTTCCTTTTTAAAAAATCAACTTTTTTATAAAGAAAAATACTTAGATTAAAAAAAATAGATATTATTAAACAGCGTTTACATCATTGCTCGGTACATAACTTTAGAATCTCTAAGTGGTGTAATTTTAAAAATTTGGTAGCGTGCTAAAGAATTTTTATATTTGTGGTTTCGAAAAACTTGCTTTTAAGTAGAACAAGTCAACCAAGTAGCGAATTAATAATTAATATCTAAGGTTGTAATTGAGCAACTATGAAGAAATTTACATATTTGAAATCAACGAAAAATTTGTCATCTGGATGTATAAAAATTAAATTTATAAATTTAATGCTTGAAAAAAAATGCATAGGTCGTCTATAAATGCCAGTATCCACCATCGCCCAGCTCTTCTGCGTTGAATACCTACTCTCGTTATGAAAGATTCCTTAAAAATCTGTTTATTTGACCGGAAATAAAATGAGATTTTATAAAAGGATTTTTAAAGAATTTTTCAACTATTTACAGGAGTAGGAAAATAATTTTTTGAATTTCTGAAAGGTGAATTTTTTCTGCATTTAGCTATCTAGTTTTTGAGTTTTTAGACCCAGTAGAATTTAAAATACAGACCTTTATAAAAACAATAGGTGCTACGTATTTACATAATTACTAACGCACCTAAAAATCGGAGTACATTTATCGCCTTGGTAGCCCTCTATTTACATTAACCCTTTTCCCTCTGTTCCAGTTTTCAAAGAAATATTCTGCGCTTTGATAAAAATCTATGCTTCTATTGAATTAGAGTACTTTTCCGTTCTTCTATTCCAGGAATTTTAATTAATTTCTTTGTCTAATTATCAGAATTTTAAAATTCTGAGGACCAGGTGCATTAGGAGAGGCCTTGGAAAAACTTATCACAAAAATACTGAGCTTCGTACGTGCCGTAGTTTTCGCTAACCATCGCAGACAGACAGACAGACAGAGAGATTTGTTATTTTATTAGCATAGATGCTAAAATATTTTCTTTTGTTTACTTCATGATTCCTAAAAATATCTTTCTGTGCCTAACAAATTTTACTTTTTTCTATCGTTACAAGAAAAATGTATTAAATTCGTGAAAATTTTCGAATTCCGATTTTCAACTGATTTACACTTTTTAGGGGTCAGAAATTCCAATATACATTTTTTTTTTTTTTTTTTTTTTTTTTTTTGTAAAATGTCTGTCTGTATCTGACATAAGTTTTGTGGGTGCTCTATTTAAAATGCGAAATTATTCATCATTATCGTAATAGCTTTATCTCAGGAACTAATGCACGAATTTTCATCAAACTTCAAACTCAATTAATTCCTGATATAAATTTGTATGCTTTAGTTTTTAAAGTAAATTGTTCAACGGGTGGCACTTCTATCCAGTTTTCTAACGATTTCTGCGATAATTGTATCTCAAATACTAATATACACGTTTTTTTTTTTTTTTTTTTTTTTTTTTTTTTTTTTTTTTTTTTTTTTTTAAATCAAATTTCAGATTCAGTTAGAAGTTGAAAAGAGTTGTTACAAATTAGATTTTGGTGTAAATTATCTAATCAGTTAAGTACTATTTTTCACTTTTCTGGAAGTATTAACGTGTGTGAGATAGAAGAAAATTTTAGGATTGCCATATCCGATTAGTTTTTTCCAAAAATCTAAGCTCTTTAATTCATTTTATAGATAAAAATATATTAAGTGCCTGATGATATATTTAATTAAATAAATAAAACTTGCGCCTTTCGAAAACTCAGAGTGCATTCTATTTTAACTTTATTCATCAATTTTTATTTACAAATACATTCCTTTATTAAAATATTAAAATGCAGTTATATAACTGTTATTGACTTCTCAGATGAAATCTAACTGACTCTCCATTATAATTCAAATAAATAATCTATTAAATGCTCATTTCTTCTTTTAATAAATATTCCTTTATAATTCTCTATTTGCTAAAACTCAACATTATCATTGTTCAGTTCCAGTTCATTTTTCATTTGCAGCCAAACGAATAGCCGCCAACACTGCATCGAGACGTTACTTTCCACATCACATACGGATTTGCCAAGATTTCCATTCCCTCCTCTGTGCTTCCCAACAACGCATTCTTTGGCATCTTCTCATCCATTGGCGACCAATAATTCATCATCTATATTTTTTCGACTAGTTTTATCTCTTAACAAATCAATTTATGGCCACATTTTTAAAAAGTGTCGAAGGTGAAGAAAATTTAATTTAAATTGCATCTGAAACAAAGTATTTAAACTTGTATAGTTGAGAGAAAACATGGTATATCCAAGGGAGCTTTTAGGATTTAAGATAATGATATATAACCAAGACTATCGATAAGCACACATGTCACTGCACACATTTTCGATGACAAAGTAAATGTATCTGACTTAGAGGAAGTCTTAAAATAATTAACTTAAAAAAAATTATTTAATTTGCAAATATCGAAGGGCAATACGCTATCTCAAACTGTATAAATGCTCGAAATAATTTTACTGCTGCAATAGTTTTTGACATTTCAGTAGTTAAACAAAAGGAAGAATAAAACCAAAATGAATTTTGATTCCTTTTTATATATGAGTTTGAGTCAGTGTATCGCAATCAACTGGTAATATTGGGAACTAAACTAAGGAAGGGTAATTTTACAAACACTAATTTCTTTCAAGAATGACTTCAATAACTCTCATCGTATACTTGTCATTGAATTAAAAAAGCCACTAGACCATTTTAGAGCAGCTTGTATCTTGCATAATTAGATGTTTTTTTCTGCTTTTGCACAATACAGCATTAAAAACGCAAGAAGCTGACATTGAAAATAAAATGTTACTACATCTACATTTTGTCCAATGTGTGTTAAGTAAAATTCTGAACACACTCTATTTTTAATAAAAAGAAAAAAGTGTTAACTCAAAGTTACTATTTTTTTTAAATCAACTAAACTTTTGAGCTGCCCTTATGTCTTAGCTCTAAGTAGTAAATTAAATATTACTTGTGAAGCAAACATACATTACAATTGTAATTTTTTTTTTCATAAAACTTGGAATTTTTTTTAATTTTGCATATCTTAACAAAATTGACATTTAGAAAATAACTTTCAAACTAATATGAAGCGGGTAAATGATCAATAAAATGACAAAGATCAATGCAGAATTTTGAAAAAACATCAGGTAATAAGATTAAAAAAAAGAATTTTGTGAATTCTAAAAGCAAGTGTTTTTTAATCGTTTTCAGAAGAATGAAAGCAAAAAAATAATTTATGTTTTAAAGATATCGCTTTTAATAAATGGTTCAAAGTTTTTAAAAAAGAAATGGAAACTTTAAAAAAATGTTTTAAAAGGCAATATAATTAGATATTAAAAGTTGATATGACGAGTGAAAAAAAAAAGCAAACTGAGCTCTTGAAAAATATCTATTAATCACGTTTCAATTATTCTTTCTAAAGTGGCATTTTCTTTTACTGCAGGCTTTTGATACTATAATCACGAAGTGAAACCATCTAAATTCGACGAAAGAAAATTCTTAAGAAGAAACTGTTTCAGTGAATTTTAATAAATCTAAAAATTAGTTAAAATAAAAAATGCATCTTATATTGATTAGTCAAACAAATATTATTTTAACAATGTTAGCAATATACTGTTTCTATTAAACTCAGTAGTCCGAATTACTGAAAAATTAAAATCGCAACTGTATAATGAATTAAATATGATAAAAATGAGGTATTTTGATAAAGTTTTAAATTCAGGCTCGTTATGCTTGGTATTCCGGGATGAAAAAAATAACAAAAATCTATTCCACTTTGACATGATCATAGAATTTTTTTTTTCCTTGAAGACTAAACATCACATCCAAACTTTCATCTTTTCAAGTTTTACATGTCCGCCTCTCATATCCATATTCTTTATTTAAAAATAATTGACTTTGTAATTTGATTGTTTTAAAAGCATTTTAAATCCCAACTTGAAGGCACTTTTTTAAACTGCATCTTTGCATGTGAACAGCCGCACTCTTGACTTGAGATTCGAATCGCAGTATCTGAAAGGAAAAACTGCTGGAATATACGTCTTTTAAAGGCATTTGAGGTAAAATATTTAATTTTATCTAATTAACACATTCGCTGCCGATCACGCGCCAGCGCTTGACATGGCGCCAACGTTGGTTGCCACTCATGCGCCAGCTCGTGATGTGGGGTGATGCCTAATAGCCAGTCACGCGCTGGCGCGGTAAATCTTTCACTGATTCTTTGTTATAAAAAGTAAATCGGCTTCTGGGAAAAAACCACTTCGACAGTGCGGCATTAACTATCATAACATCTTCACGTAAGTGGCAGCGAATGTGTTAAATGATTGTTTTCTTTTGCATAATACGTCATGTATTTTTACTGAAGCATTTCATCAGGTGTCACGAAATTCTAATGTATCAGCAGAATGAAAAAACATGGAATTGTAACAACTTTATGAGAAAATATGCGTGCTTTCAAAAGCAGCACATTTTTTTGTTTAAAATAATTTAGGGCAGTATGATACTAATGGGATTTTCCGCCAGTAAGTTTTATACAACAAACTAACCGGTTAGAATTCAACTGTTCAAACAATGAAAGTGATCTAATTGAAACACTTTTGAAGAAATTTCATAAAAAAACTTATAAAATGAAAATTTAAAAACTTGATATTAAAATAAAATACATAATGATATAAAATTCTGCTAGTGCGGTTGTATCTACAAATAAACAGTTTTCAGTAAAAATGTTTGTTAGTAAGCTACTTGTACCCAATATGGACAGTGCTCTCAATTTAGACACACTTAATATTTTTAATTTTAACAATATTGATAGAGATATCGCCCTACATGTCCGTGAAGAAAAGCTGTTAAAAAGATAATTAAGCTAGGAAAGTACAAAAAAGCGCGCTGTTCGTCATTTAGATGGAAACTTGTTGTTTAGTGGTGTGCGGATCGTAATTACAGGTATGTTTAATTTATTATTATATATTGTAAAATTACTTTAAACATTGAAAAGTGGAGTGTTTCAGAAAGCTTTTAAAACATATTTTCGATTGCTATTGCATATATTGCTTTAAGAAGTTTTCTTTATTCATTTATTACAAGATTTAATAAAACTACTCCCGATTCCTAATATGTACATCTTATATACACATTGGAAGTACAGCAGGTGAATCTTCAGATTCACAAAAATAGAAAGCTAAGCAAAAACCATCTACATTATTTCATAACTTTTGTAATAACTGAAGTGCTTTAAATCGGTCTTCGTAGTGCCACAACCGAAAATAACCCCCGTTCTAAAGTGCATGTTCTGAGGATATTTACTGTGCCGTCCCTCCCCCCTAATACTTTACGATAAATTTTTTATCCCCTCTCCTCTAAAATTCCTTAGAAGAGTGATTCTTTCATTCACCCTGTGCAATAGGTCTATAAGGAGCCACCTGTCCATTATAGGGACTGGTGGTTCCTTATATGGACATTTGTTAACATTTTTTGTTTTTAACATTTAAATTAAACCGAAATAGTTACAAGGTCGCTAATTTTAATAACGATAGTCAACAATCCAGGGATCATGGTCATATATTTTTGGAGTCCTATCATATGTACATGGGTGTGAAAAAAATAAATTTTCCCTATGGTGTCCCTATTGGGCACAGGTACCTTAATATTGGTTCAGTTGAAAGCTCAGGGCAGATGACTAAAAACAGCGCTGTGTTTTATATACATAAGGCAGAAACCGTCGAATTTTGAAGAAAGAAAATGCTTCAGAAGGAACTGTTTCATTAATTTATAATAAACCTACAAAATTAGTTACCATGAAAAATGCATCTCATGTTGGTAAGTCTAACTCTTAAACAAATGATATTTAACCAATAGTTAACAAAATACTATTTCTATAAAATCAGCTGTAGAACTTGTTAAAATTAAACTTTAATCATGCATGTAAGCAGTAAAAAATAATAAAAATCTGTTATGATAAAGTTATCAATTAAGGCTCTCATGCTAGGTATTCCAAAATGATAAAAAGTAAAATTTATTTCACTTTGACTCAATTATAGAATTTTTTTCCCCGTGAAATCTAAACCCAAGATCATTTTCATCATATCAAAATTTACATACGCACTTTTCACATCTATGTTCACCTTTATTAAAAATTTGATATTTTAATTTGATTATTTTGACTCAAATTTGAAGTCTCGATGCTATTAGCTGAAACAAATTCTAAACTTTTCATATTCTTTTAAGTGTAAATGAAATTTTGTAACTGAAATAATAAATCTTTGAGTTTTATAATAGGCAATATTCATAGCTCGTATTTAAATTTAAAAATTTTCACTTTTAATGAGAAAATGGATACATAAAGATACAGTAATATTTTTTTCCTTTTACCATTTGCTTTAAAGAAACGGAATACTTCAGTTGTCACAATTAGAAAAACGGTATTAAAATCTACAATAATAATAATAATATTTCAAAAATAAATTAAGACATAGTTTTCAAATAAATTGCATTTAAAAGTACATTTTTCCCCATACGAATATATATAGTGGAAAAAATAAAAACGCGCAATGTTGAGAAATTTAAAAATTTGCAGCAGCAAAATATGTAAAACCTAAATTGCATTTCAAATTTCAAAATGTTGACATTCGCAAAATGACGTATGCGTTACGCAGACATACGTTTGGCCTTTATAATATAAATAGATAGATTTTATACATATATTCTTTCATTGTAAGGAGTCATGTTTACAATTCCAGTTAACTGAAAATTGTAAAAAGTTACATTAAGCGAATTATGTTTATTTGATAAAATTATAGTAGAATGTCCTAAAGACAGCAATAAATTATGATTAGTTGATATATTTTTGGTTAAAAACTTCGGTAACCTGACATTATTTAACCCTTTATGGGAAAGCAATTGTATTCGTGTAATGTTGAATTCATAAATGTACATCACTTTCATTATGATTATAATGGTGCAACGACTTTAATTTGTACTTCAAGCTTTTTTCTCCCACTATCATTAATGTAGCCGGTTACTTTGGCTATCCCTGTAATTGGGTTACATATTCTACACACTTTATTTTCAACTGGCTCCATGCTATAGTATATGTAAATAACATATTAAAATTACAGTGAAATACATATGTATTTACGAGAGTCTCAATTAGCCTACAACATATATATATATATATATATATATAATACTTTTGAAAATCAATATATATACCGTCAGACCTCGCTATCACTACACCCAGTTTTCATGTCACTCGTATTATCACGTCAGTTTTTTAAAGTCCCGATTTCTGTATACTACTTTAATGTAAATAAATTCCGGATTTTACGTCATTAAATAATTATCAATTCAGAATATCCCGACGATTTAGGAAAATCGTCTCTCTTTCATAATCAATCTTAAAAGCGCGGAAATTAGGCCGTAAGTAATGTCTTAACCAAACTTTTCACAAAAGTGTCTAAAATACCCAATGACATAAAGGAGAAATTTTATTTCAATCGTTTATCTGAATAAAAAAAATCCCACAAACTATAAATGACAGAATCAGTAAAGGACATATTTCTTCCTGTGTGTTCTCTATCCTCCAATCCACGATTACTCACCTACTGTGTTTCATACTGAAAGCGCAATCTGAATTCACTTACGGAATGTTAAAAATTTCATTTCCACATTTTATTTGCAGAGTTTTAAACTGTTTACAGTGTAATGGCAAGTAAGTCTAATACAGATCAGAATATGCAGGTTTCATCCGAGCTCATCAGTTCTTGAGTGTATAGAAAGTAATGAAGAAGACATCCCTCTTCTAATATTGTTTAAAGAGTTGTTGGATCATGAAATAGATATAACGGGGACTGTCCAGATGTATATCGATTTTGTAAGGATGTCACCACATTACCAGATGCAATGGTTTCTGAAATTGTAAAAGAGAGGGTTTGGCTAAGTGAGGAGGCCTACCATATGGCTTAAACTCAAAATTCCTCACCTGACAAGAATTATCTACTTTAGTTCTAACAATGAAAAGAAAGAAATTTCTCTAGTCACGGGGATCGAAAATGGTATGGATGTCGAACAAAATGAGCCCTCAACTATAACTGAAACATTGCATCGCATTGGAACGATCAAAGATTACCCAAAATCCATTTCTAAAACAACGGATAGTGTTCAAAATTCATTGTATAATATAGAAAAATAATTGTAGGAAGCACTTCTTAGGATACTAAATCATCGGAAATCTGATTTTTATTCTTTTCAATTTCGTTTTTGTATTGATTTTGTTTAATAACAATTTTTATTGCTTAAAAATGCAAGAACAGTTATGAATGTAAAATATCTTAAATTAATTAAAAATAGAGCTTTTTACAAACATATTTTTCTCCAATCCCGGTTACCGCGACATTCTGTTCATCACGGCACTATTTTCTAGTTCTAAGAGTTTCGAGACTACGAGGTTCAACCATATATGCTGTTTAAAGAATGTTTAAAATATATATATATATAAGCTTGACGACGAAGTAATTATAATTTCAAATCAATTTTTGCGAGGGCACTTGTATTATTGGATCAGTTTCCTTAATCGTTTTAAATTCTTATCATATTTTGTATAAATATGAAATTAATCATATGTTTAACTAAAGTTTCGTGTAAGACTTAAGTCAGAAATTAATAATAAACAAAATCAGTTTTCGAATAAATATCTTTTCCGAATAAATATATCACATCATCCCATAGTCGCAATATATATATATACATACAAATATTTATATCTCTAAGAAAAACCCTTCCAGGCTTATGTAGATGTGACCCATATCGCTAACAACTTTTTGGGGTACATAAATAAGTAGAGTAATATTTATCTAAGACACATAATGCTAACATGAATAAAAAGATTTGCTGTCGAATAAAAAGTACTAGAGAATATCAAATCAAATAAAAGAATAGCATGATTGACGTTTATTTCAGTGGGGAATAAAGATTTGCCGCAGATTTTTTATACAGGGATAAACATCTTTCTACATATCTATTTTTTATTAATTTGCTGTTTTAGATTATAAAAACATGTAATTGATAAGGTGAACAAAATAAATCATTTACAAAAATTCTAAGTTTGGTGCTACAAAATATTGTGTGATATAGTAAAAACTAGAGTCAGAAATCCGAATAAACGTTTAGTTTTACCTTTGTTTTTTGCAAATTTCAGCCAAAATGTGATACTGAAGCAAATATTTGATTTCGCTAAAGGGACAAAAATAGCTGTAGAACATTCAGAGAATTCCGGATCGTTGTCATATTTCATTACGGGCTTGTAGTTACAGATGCTATAGACCAAAAATTGAGTAAAATAACATGACTGATGGCAACTCACGACAATTTACGAAGAACTTCGTTTAAGAACAACAAATAAAGTTCGATAAGTTCCCCCCCCCCCAAAAAAAAAAAAAAATACTGTGTTTTGTTAGAAAAGCGATGCATTTTAACTGAGAAAGAAAAGAAAATATCTGCTTACCCTTTCACTGAGAAGCCCGTGTTAATAGGCTCACTAAGCTCCAGGATTCACTGCAATACAAGCAATATTTAAAATAATATAATTCAGCTGATTTAATGGATTTTTAATATATTTAACATTGATTATTACACTGAAGGATAACATTCATATTCGTAAATAAAATTTTTATATAATATTGAAAGTATAATATTTTTTAACATTTAAAACAAAATGCGGAGAAAACAACATTACAATTTTGCCCTTTTCCAAGACTGTCAGAGGGTTGTAGCTTAAGTGAAACAAAATTTACAGCGTATTATTTAATTCTGATTTAAATCATAGCATCCGCACGTCGATAAAATTATTTTTTGCAAAATTACATATTTTTTTATGAATACAAAGTCGAAAATTGTATTATTAAGTACAGTTTTGTGAATTTTTATATATTTGTCAGGATCTGATAGCACCTGTGCTAAAGAATGTAATTTCTACTATTTCTCTATTTGAATATTTCGTATTATATGGTTGTGTACAGAATTTCCAAGGTGACATTCCTTCTTTGTGGAAAGGGGAATTGCCAGATAATCCTTTGCAGGTGGGGTGTTAGAGAAAGGAGATTGCTGAGAGGCATGTCCATCTGTCAGTGAAGTATGCGGATGATGAGCAGATTAGCAGCATGTCACTAAGCAAGAAAAGTATGGAGTATGTGTCCAATGAGGAAGCTCCAAAGGGGTTTATGTTGGGGAAAGCAGTGATTTGGAAAGGGCAAGTTTGCCTCAGATCAGTCATTCGGTACCTAGGTTTCGTACCTAGAGGTTGCTCTGGGTGGAAGAGCGTAAAGTGTGCGTTTTCTGGTGCGCACAGGACACAGACGTCCTGGTGTTTAGTGCTCTGGGCTAAGAAGTGCAGGCCCAGTATACTTGTGTTGGGAGACTCAAGGTTGAGCTCCAAAAAAGTGAATTTAACGTGTATTGAGTGTGAGGTGGAAAGTGTAATTGGAATAGTACACAACCAATCTTTACGGTATCTAATTTAATGTTGAACCGGATCACCTATATCCGAGTTGTAGTTGTATATATTTGTAAATAGCGTATTTAGTGTGTACATATATTCTTAATAAACTGATAATTCAGTTACTTGAAAGCGTAAGTCTTCATTTACACAAACCTCACAGTGGGTGACCGATATCACCTAGTACTAATATCGGTGGTGGCAGCTATATCTACCACGGACATTCTTCAAAGTTGTGTGGACTGAGAGGAACGTCCGACAATATTCTTTATATGATACTAGCAAAATCCGCGGCTTTGCACGTTTAATAATTGAAATAGGTCAAGTGATATTTATATGTCTGATTTTTATTAGAAAAATAACATATTAAGGAATAATTCAAAAACTTCCATATAAGTCACAGTTTGAATAAATTTCATTTTCACAAGCATGATTCCGAAATGAGACTTAAATTTATAAAAAAAAACTAAAGATAATTCTTAACAAACGGTAATTTAGAAAATATTTTGAAATTTTAGGGGGGGGGGCTCAATTCATACGTTTCTTTCAGGATTCACCTGAAGTAATTAATTTTTTAGAAACAATCTTCGTATGCATTTACATCTTAAAATTAATCATCATGTAAAAATCCAAGTTTCTCTTCTGTCAGTCTATCATCTCTCGAGGGATAATGTCACTATCATAAAATGTCTATGTTGAAAAAGGGACCGTCACTATTAATTTGCAAATGTTAACTATGAAATTGGTTTGATATTTCATATTATTCCATAGAAACGTAATTTAGAAAGCTTTTTAGTGGCTTTATTAGAAAATTTGTTGTTCTTGCTTACTCCAGTTGGCAGTGGTACCGGCTAAGAACATAGACTATGTAAGATCAGATAGTGTCACCATTGATTCGAAACCATTACTTTTATAATCGGTTTTCCACTTTCTGAGCTTGCATTGAAATCGCAATTTAGAAATTTTTAGAACCCATCCTGCTCAATCCTTTCGCTTCACAACTTTTAAATTTCAAATTTACTTACGATTGTTCTTAGAAAACATTTATATTTTATAACTAACTACCATGCAGTATTTAAAGTTTCTAGACACCCCAGTACAATAAAAATCACATTTTTTAATATTTTTGGCTCCTGAAACCATCTTTTGATAGTGTCACCGACATAAAATGTAGCTTTCGTTTGTTATGTTTTAACAGCTTCTATCACCACCAATTTACTTTTGAAATGGTTGATACGTGCTTAGATTTCATACAAATCGCCATTTAGAACGTTTTTACATTGTTAAAAATCTGCAACATTTGTTGAAACATCATTCCACCTCTTTTATAAGCAATATTATTTCAGACCAATGAAAATTCCTCATAATATAGTCAAGTAACCGCTTTTTATCAAAGCGGTGGAGTGATGATGCAACAAATCCTGCAGATTTTTTAACTTTGCAGGAAGCTTTTTCGCGCATTTTCACCCCTTTTAAAAATTGTATTTTTAAGGGAATGTTAGAGATTATTTATACCTTATAAGTAATTACCATGCTAAATTTCATGATTCTAGGCCCCTCAGTAACACAAAAATTGCACTTTAAGAGCGCTTTTTGCACCTGCATCCTATTTGGGTCAGTGACATCGACATAAGATATAGGCTATATTAAAGCAAGGATTGTCATCATCATTTTGACACCATTATTTATTTTATCGGTTCTTTAGATCCCGAAAATACTCAAAAATAGCTATTTAGAACTTTTCAGAACGCTTTTCGCGCATTTTTACCCGTTTTAAATTTTGTATTTTTTAGCAAATGTTCTTAGTGATCATTTATATCTTATAAGTAATTAACATACCAAATTTTTACAATATTTTCTAGTACCTTCATTAGTATAATAATATTTACCATTTATATTATAATATTTAATAATATATTAATAATATTTTAATGTGTACCTTCAACAACACAAAAATCGCATTTTTTAGAACGTTTTTTGCTACTGCAACTCCTTTGGATTTGTGGCTACGACATATGATATAGCCTATGTTTGATTCGGGCGAACACCATCATTTTGGTATCATTACTTTTGAAATCGATTCGGTAATTCTGGAGATTACGCCTTACAAATAAACAAACTTTACATCTTTGTAATATAGGTATAGTTAAATGATTTATAATTATTAAATCTTTTTAAAAGAGCAAAATCAGGGTCATCTGAGTCTTCTTCAATAAATCTTTAACCTGATTGTTTTCATTTTGAAGGAATGTAATTAAAAACTTTAAAAAAAGGGAAAAAATCGTTACTTAGCGAGAATGTTTAAAAATAGCTATTTAGAACATTTTCAGAACGCTTTTCGCGCATTTTTACCCGTTTTAAATTTTGTATTTTTTAGAAAATGTTCTTAGTGATCAATTATATCTTATAAGTAATCAACTTACCAAATTTTTACAATATTTTCTAGTATCTTCATGAATATAATAATATTTACCATTTATATTATAATACTTAATAATATATTAATAATATTTTAATGTGTGCCTTCAACAACACGAAAATCGCATTTTTAGAAAGTTTTTTGCTACTGCAACTCCTGTGGATTTGTGGCTTTGACATATGATATAGCCTATGTTTGATTCGGGCGAACACCATATTTTGGTATCATTACTTTTGAAATCGGTTCGGTACTTCCGGAGATTACCCTCTACAAATAACAAACTTTACTTCGTTTTAATATATGTATAGTTAAATAATTTATAATTATTAAATCTTTTTAAAAGGGCAAAATTAATGTCATCTGAATCTTCTTCAAGAAATCATACATGTAACATAGCGAAATATTAATTACAATTTACATTTTGTGGTTAAATGATAAGAAAATGAATATTTGGGTTAAAACTTTCATTTGAATGCATTCATCAATAATTATTGAAGCAATCAGCTCTCACATCAAGAAAGACATAATCCTATTTTGAAAAATAAAATTTTTAATATTATTTGCTTTTTTGCAAAAGTTTCGTGCTCGTATTAGTTTATAGTTTGTGTTATGTAACCAAGAAAACTTTTACACTGATAATAATTATTATTGTTATAATTATTTGGTGTGTCCAAAGGTCAATTTTTGTCAAATATTTCGTTTTTATTTTTACGTACTTTAAATGGGAAATTCCATTTAACCAATTAAACTAAATCTAATAAACAGTCTTTATTTCAGAATGCCCGCACTGTAAAAAAAAAATTCAAGAGGTTACTAAAAATTTCTTAGTAAATTTGTATATCACAGAATTTTTTAGTAACCATTACAAACTTTTTTTCGCAAGTGAAACAAACATTTCTTTTGTAAACTGAACAAAAGAATTTTTTGTATAACTAACTTAAAACTTTTTAGTATGAGCCACCAAGCAAATTTTAGTAATAGCTCCAAAACTATTTTAGTAACCATTAGGTGTGCCCGAAGGGCAGGAGCCTCCTTCGAGCTGCATCCAGTGGGTAAAAAGACAGACTTCTGAAACGGAAGATATTCTGAAAAGTCGCAATAGATGGAAGCACCAAACATTGCTACATGCTCTATTTTGACATGTTTCTAAAGTGGGGGGAAAGTTCAGAGATCATTGTCCCATCATTACCCATGGTAACTGCTACGACAGGATTTTCATAATCCCTTTATTTAACAAGTACTAACATTGCATACATTCGGTGCATATTTGGTTGCGGCCAGCATCGAACCCAGGTACTTTCAGTCTGGAGTTCGGTGCTATGACCACTAGGCTATCACGGCCACGCCAAGTGAGTTTTAGTAATAGCTATTAAAAATTTAAAACTATTAACGCTAGTCGTTGCTAGTTTTTTTTCTAGTAATTCTTACAGATTCCTTGTAATTGAGTAAGATTACTAAAAATTTTTTAGTAATTACAAGGATCACTAAAATTTTTTAAGTAGATCGACCCTTTTATTTTACAGTGCGGGAAATAAACAGTGTGTTTTCATAACAGTGTGTTATGAAAATATGAAAGAAAATGATAGCTACTCTGTATAAAAAAAGGCTATAAAAATTGTAAAGCTCGTCCATAGCATTGGACTTATAGAAAACCTGCTAATCAAACGAGAATTTGAACGTTTTCCTTTCGGAGACTTTCCTGAAAATACTTCTCTAGCAGCTATAGAAATAGTCAATAACGTACACCAATGCATCACCTGAGAATAATAAGGTTCTATCTGTGTTTTTGAAAAAAATGTCTTATCGATATAGAAATGCTTTATTTGTATTTATGAAGGCATTTGTGCCTCAAAATAATGATATCTATAATTTACATATGACATAATGATTATATTATGACATTATTTTAATCCAGAAATACCTTCATAGATAAAAATAGAACATTTCTATATCGATAAGTTTTTTTTTTCAAAAACACAGATAGAACCTTATTATTCGCAGAGCACGAATGGTGCATTCAGGATTCCTGGGAAGTGTTTCGTATGATTATTGCTCATAAATTAAAATATTTGTTGCTTTACGTATAAAGTCTATTCGGACCATACAAAACTTCCTAAATGGAAATCTAATATTTCATCTAAATGAGATTAAACAAAAATATTAAAATAACAATACAAACAACGTTTCGAATAGCACCTGCGATCGTTTTCAGCATATAAGATGTTAAGACAGTTTAAGAGCTCAGAAACGAAAATATACGTTTGGACAGCTCAGAAAATATCTACGACTAGAGACTCTTTATTTAAAACTTTTCTAATCTGCTAAAAATAAAACAAGTTGGAAATTGCACGTGAAGCGTAGCAAATGAGGTGCGTTCGTACGATAACGAAGTTTTAAAATATTCAGATCTTGCTGATATAGTAGAGCGTACTTTGGATACAGTATAGTGGTCGAAATCTTTGTGTTCCTGTAAATATGCAGGGAGTAATTTTTATTATACTTCATTAACGTATACTTTATTCATAAAATGTGTAATAGTTTAATATAATTAAAACACGCCCCAAACAATGTTTCCCCGTATAACATTATTTAGTGAAATACATTTGTGTGGCCCTGTAATTTAATAATAAATATTCTTTGCATCACAGATTGTACAGAATGTATATTCTGGTACATATTTCATACATTCATGTCAATTCTATTGTGTTCAAATGAGTGTAACACCATTAAAATGCATTTGAAATTTTTTTCCCATTGATCGTAATGTAACGGAATATTTTGATTGTCCCTGTAATTAATCTATGCATCCGATTTTCATAACATTTGAAATGACTCGACAAAATTATGTAATAATTATACATTTTAAATTTCAAACGATTAAAATGCATTTGAAACTTTTTTCTCCATTGACCGTAATGTAACGGAATACTTTTGATTGTCCCTGTAATTGATCTATGCATCCGATTTTCATAACATTTGAAATGACTCGACAAAATTATGTAATAAATATACGTTTTAAATTTCAAACGATAAAAATGTATTTGAAACTTTTTTCCCCATTGACCGTAATGTAACGGAATACTTTTGATTGTCCCTGTAATTGATCTATGCATCCGATTTTCATAACATTTGAAATGACTCGACAAAATATGTATTTTAAATTTCAAGCGATTCGGTTGGGTAGTTTTTGCGTTGTTATATGCGGAGAGACAGACGGACGGACAGACGGACGGACAGACAGACAGACAGACGGACAGACAGACAGACGGACAGAAAGACGGACGGACTGAGCGACAATAGGTGCTACGTATTTACATAATTACGAACGCCCCTAAAAAGTAAGGAAAACATATGGACAAACATTATAAATCTGGTACTTTACAAAAGAAGTATAAAAGTGATTGTATCGAACTCCGATTCATCGCAACTAAAACCAAAGACCTTTAACTATCGTTCTGTGTTGTCTGAAAAAAAAAAAAAAATCCCTTCCGGCAATGCCGGGAGGAAGAGGTAGCTTTCATATATACTTATATATTTATTTATTTATTTTAAAGTAAGTTACATTGTTCAAAAATACTAAGCTCAAATTAGTGGATATAATCTTATAAAATTAGTAATTTTATAAGATTGAATACTAGTTTTTGTCAAGACTGAATATTAATAGGAATTTTTAGAAATTAGTCATCTTTTATTCAACCTGGTTTTATTTTAAGCGATTTAGAGAGTCACCAAATTCCACGATATCATGAAGTGTATGCCATTTTAAAGCAACATGATGGATTGTTCAGATCAGACCGTTTCAAAATGTCAGCCATAAGCAAAATTAAAAGTGCTATAACTCAATCATTTTTTAAGATATAGACAAAATAAAAAGTGTTCTGGAATCTTTGTTTTAAGTTTTAACACGTAAAAGAAAAATATTTTTCAACTTTTAATTTTTTCGCATTTAATTTTAAATTTTATTTTTTTTTAAACTTTAAAATGGCCACCATTTTGAAACAAAATGGTGGATGATGCTGGCCAACGAACTCGGTCGAGACATTTGTATGTACTATGTACATACCAAGTTTCATTGAAATCGGTTCATAAATACGCGTGTTATCACGTGACAAAAATCAGATCGTTTCAAAATGTCAGCCATAAGAAAAATTCAAAGTGCTACAACTCAATCATTTTGTAAGATATAGACAAAATAAAAAGTGTTCTGTAATCGTTGTTTTAAGTTATAACACGTAAAAGAAAAATATTTGTCAAATTTTGATTTTTTTCGCATTTAATTTTAAATTTTAAATTTTTAGAAAATTTAAAATGGCTACCATTTTGACACAAAATGGCGGATGATGCTGGCCAATGAACTCGGTCGAAACATTTGTATGTACTATGTACATGCCAAGTTTCATTGAAATCGGTTCATAAATACGCGTGTTATTACGTGACAAAAATCAGATCGTTTCAAAATGTCAGCCATAAGAAAAATTCAAAGTGCTACAACTCAATCATTTTTTAAGATATAGACAAAATAAAAATTGTTCTGGAATCTTTGTTTTAAGTTCTAACACGTAAAAGAAAAATATTTTTTTACTTTTAATTTTTTCGCATTTAATTTTAAATTTAAATTTTTTTTTTTAAATTAAAATGGCGGATGATGCTGACCAACGAACTCGGTCGAGACATTTGTATGTACTATGTACATACCAAGTTTCATTCAAATCGGTTCATAAATACGTTAGTTATCGCATGACAAAAATCAGATATATATATATATATATATATATATATATATATATATATATATATATGGTTATATATATATATATATATGTGTGTGTGTGTGTGTCAACATTTGAACGGAGGGTGGTTTTGGGGTCTGGGGGTCATGATCGGTGAAAATATACCAAAATTTTCCGGAAGTGCTTTCCTCCGGACGGCTGCAATAGGTAACTTTTTACTTTTTGTAATGAAAGCTACCTAATATAAATAAATAAATTGCAATTGATGCTTTTATTTCTGGTAAACTAAAAAGATAATTTTAAACTTCACATCCATAAGTCAAAAATAAACCAAAAGAGTGTTCTCTCTCTTCAATTCTATGTTCTGTTAAATAAATTTTGTAAATACATACATATACAGGGTGTATCTAAACTACTGGTCAAAACTTTAAGGGGTGATAGTACACATCAAGACAAATAATATTAAATGGGAAACTAAAGGTCCCAAACGTCTTCCGAAGGAGATAGGCGCCATCAAAGTTTAGGGTCTAAAATTTGAAATGATTATAAAAAACGGAAAAATTGGTCGATTCGTTTGCGGTTTTCGTGAAAACTATTCTTTATGTCAGTATTGTCTTGAAAATAAATTATAAAGATAAATTTCAAAAAATGCCGATAGAGGGCGCTTTAGACTTTGGAGTAACAAACAACTATTTTTTACCGTTATTTTTTGCATCTCATTAAATTTTTTTAGAAGTTTAGACATAAACTTAAATTTTGAGCTCAAAATCTGTGGTTAAGTAGCTCAAACTGAACTGTGTTCAATAGGAGTGGGTAGGTTCAAATTTCAAATGATTATAAAAAACAGAAAAATTGGTAAATTGATTTGCGGTTTTCACTAAAATTATTCTTTATGTAAGTATTGTCTTAAAAATAAATTATACAGATAAATTTCAAAAAATGTAGATAGAGGGCGCTTTAGACTTTGGAGTAACGTACAATTATTTTTCACCGTTATTCTTTGCAACTCATTAAATTTTTTAGAAGCTTAGACATAAACTTAAATTTTGAGCTGAAAATCTGAATCTTTGAGAGTGGTTAAGTAGCGCAAATTGAACTGTGTTCAATGGAGGTGGGGAGGTTCAAATTTCAAATAATTATAAAAAACGGAAAAATTGGTCGATTCGTTTGCGGTTTTATCTAAAACTATTCTTTACGTCAGTACTTCCTTGAAAATAAATTTTAAAGATTAATTTCAAAAAAATCCGTTAGAGGGCGCCTTAAACTTTAGAGTAACCAACAACAATTTTTAACCGTTATGTTTTTTTTATCTAAATGAATATTGTAAAAGCTTAGACTTAAATTTTGAGCTCAAAATCTGAATCGTTGTGAGTAACTCAGTAGCAAAAAATTGAACTATGTTCATAGGGTGGGCAGGGTAACATTTCATCTCCTGAACACAGTTCAGTTTGCGCTTCCCAACCCCTCCCAAAGATACAAAATTTGAGCTCAAAATTTAAGTCTAAGCTTTTGCAAGTATTTAATTAGATACAAAAAATAACAGTTAAAAATTGTTGTTGGTTACTCTAAAGTTTAAGGCGCCCTCTAACGGAATTTTTGAAATTTATCTTCAAAATTTATTTTCAAGGAAGTACTGACATAAAGAATGATTTTAGAGAAAACCGCAAACGAATCGACCAATTTTTCCGTTTTGTATAATCATTTGAAATTTGAACATTCCCACCCCCATTGAATACAACTCAGTTAGCGCTACTTAACCACACTCATCGATTCAGATTTTCAGCACAAAATTTACGTTTATGTCTAAGCTTCAAAAAATGTAATGAGATTCAAAAAATAACGGTAAAAAATAGTTGTACGTTACTCCAAAGTCTAAAGCGCCCTCTATCGGCATTTTTTTAAATTTGTGTTTGTAATTTATTTTCAAGAGAATACTGCCATAATGAATAGTTTTAGTGAAAACCGCAAATCAATTGACCAATTATTCTGTTTTTTATAATCATTTGAAATTTGAACCTACCCACTGCCATTGAACACAGTTCAGTTTGAGCTACTTAACCACAAATTTTGAACTCAAAATTTAAATTTATGTCTTAACTTCTAAAAAAAAATAATGAGATGCAAAAAATAACGGTAAAAAATAGTTGTTCGTTGCTCCAAAGTCTAAAGCGCCCTCTATCGACATTTTTTGAAATTGATCTTTATAATTTATTTTCAAGACAATACTGACATAAAGAATAGTTTCCGTGAAACCCGCAAACGAATCAACCAATTTTACCGTTTTTTATAATGATTTCAAATTTTGGACCCTAAACTTTGATGGCGCTTATCTCCTTCGGAAGACGTTTGGGACCCTTAGTTTCCCATTTAATATTATTTGCCTTGATGTGTACTATCACCCCTAAAAGTTTTGCCCAGTAGTTTAGATACACCCTGTATAGTATAAATATAAATATTTCTGTGTCTGTACCTTGTCATGCAACTTTGATATATATATTTTTTTTTATTCTGTTGTACTAAAAATAATTACAGATATTTTTAGTGTAGTTTTAACAAAAAAATGTTGAGAAACACTAATTTAATGTCAGTTTGACTATATGTTTAAAAGCTTTGATAGAATGGGACGCTATATGTAGCTTTTTTCTTTTTATTTCCTAAATTGTTTTCTTGAGACTAAAAAGTTTATATTAAAGTAGCTATTTTAATTTTTTTAAATTCAAATTAAAGTTACGTCGTTTTACGCACTTTTAGTTCACGTTATTATTTTGCTTATAAAAAATGTTCTTTGCTGGTTAGAATGACGCCAGTTTTGAAAATACAAAAATATAGCGATCGAGTCTGTGCTTTTATTGGCTTGTAAAAAAGATGCACATGTGTTATTATTTATTTAAAAAAATTGTACCGTTTGTAGGTTGTGGCAACCTGAAAGAAATGATATAATTGGGAAAATTAAAAAGGCAGATACTTCTCCATAACGTTTAATTATGGAAGATGATAGAAAAAAGGGGTAAATTGTGGTCTGTTATTTTTTTAAGTTGACAGGGAACTAAATACTTCGCTTCCACATCTTCTGAAACGTATGTACAGTTTCATTCAAATTGGTTTAAAATTGAAGAACTGTATAAGGAACATACACTCAGAGAACGGCTTTTGTCTTTATAGAAATGGTGTAATATTCATTTTTGTTAATTTGTTAATCTAAGGTACCCTGGGGTAATAACGCCACGTTAAGGTTCTACCAATTTTCACGGCTTAGTTTTAGATTGTATTTTTCAAACAAATATAGGATCTGATACAGCAACTCACTGACTATCTATATAAAATAAAATAATTTAACAGATATGTATTCATAAAATGTAATGGCGTTTTTTCTTGACCAATGCTATTTGGCGTTATTACACACCTATATGGGTAATAACGCCATGCAAACAAAACTATGAAATAAGATGGAATAAATGCATGTAGATAGCCCAATTCTAAAAATACAAACTCTAAAAACTTAGAAATTGACAAATTGCATTCTAAGCTATTGAAAATGTTCAATTTTTTGTGAAAGTGTAAGAAAAATAAAGGTGTGGTTTGGGAGGGAGGGGGATGAGGCAAAAGAATATCAGACCGTGAGCTTCTTTTTGCTTAAAAAAGACCGCTTAAATAGAAATATGAGAAACATTGCACAGTTTTAACTGTGTTTATTTGAATCAGTATTTAGGGTGTAGCTCGGCCACTGTAGGGAATCAACCGGGGTATTAATGTAAAGGATTGGCGTTATTATCCCGGTATAGTTATTGCGCAGTGCATTTTAAATTACAAATTATCTCGAGAAGATATCCAAAATCTTCAACAACATTTTAAAAGCACATGAAATACACTACAAATTTATGTAACTAACAAAGTATTTCCGGATAAAAAGATAGTCTTCACATCACAAAACGTATCTCGCAAATTTTAGATCAAGCGTTAATTTTAGTTGTTTGTAAAAACAATAAGACCTAAAAATGAAACAAATTAACTTGAAGCTGTTTTTTTCGTTTTATATGACTCAAAATCTTTCTGCGCAGAGCACATGGGTGTCATTTACCTGATTATTTCATAATTATGCAAAATATAAGCACTTGGCGTTATTACCCCAGGGTACCTTATTTATTTCGTTTTCATTTTTTACGACAAAAACTAATCGTTGTGGTAAGAATTTTGTTGCATTCATTTTTGGAAACTGCTGCGAAAAATGTTTAAAATTAAAAGGAATTTGCTGTTAAATTGGTCGGGGTTTTTCATTAATTAAAAAATTATAAATTATTTATATTCCGCATTACTTTAATAGCCTCTGTCATGTTTTAAAACACCTATATGTAACATTTTACAATTCTGGCTTCCAAACTATGGGTTTGTATAGAAATACAGTCAGACAAATTTTCATTTTTATATATTAGATATTCCTTCTTTAACATTACTTCATGGGACTCGATTTTAGCAATTGTTTATAGGACCGATAAGAAGAATGTGTGTTTTGTAAAACGTATATAGAATTCCAAAAAATTTTACTGGGAAATCATGAACAAACCTTATATTTCTTTACCCTGTTTATATTTGACTTTAGTGTCTTCATATTTTTTTTAAAAATGAAGACATTTTGTAAAATGTTTAGTCGTAATATGTGGCATGTTTTTCGAAAACATTTTGTAAACAACAATTCAAAAATTCTCTGCAGCAAAATTTGCGTAAACATAAAAGTTAAGCTCGAAAAATGCATTTCCAAAGTGCACTAAGTATTAAAATTCTAATGTTGCGAGAAAAAAGTATTTCATATTCTTGAAAATATCTGCATTTGTAGAACTAAAAGAAAAAAAAATTATATCAAAAGTTTCTTTATAGCTAACTGGTACATAAAATATACTTTTAATAAGAGAATAACTTGGATTATTTTTGCCAAAAGATTAACCAGACACCAAATAGTTAGTTTGTCAATAACAGTCTCTAGAATCTCATGAACACACTTGTTATCCGTTTACTCTTGACTAGCCCCCTCTCAACAACCCCTCAAAAATATTGGGTCAATATTGGTCTCAAATTATTATTCTTGTTATTATTTACTTCATTATATTTGAAGACTAATAAATTTAAATGCAATATGTTAAAAAAATGTTACATATGGGTCTTTTTTTTTATATATTCATTAACATAATATTATAAATTTATTTTATGCAATTGTTTAAATGGGAACTAAATTGAGTGTTTATGTATCAGTGGATGGTAGAGAAATTACACTGGTGTCCAAAAGTTAAGCATAATTGGTAATTAAGTAATTATTTTTAAGTAATGAAAGAAATATGAATCGGAATGTGCTGAAACTCCAGGTGTGTAAACAAAATAGTACGCGTCACATATTTTCGCGAAGAGTTTTCCCCGAAATCGAACAGGGGACCGTCAACAAATTGAAAAAGGACGAAGATCTTTTGGATAACCCTGTCAAAACTAATGTAGCAAAAGCTTTCAAACTGCACATTATGATTAATTGGCTTATTGTAATGTACTGTGTTAATTTTTACAAGGATAGCATGTATACTCGTATAGAGATTAAGGTTTTTATAAAAACAGTCCTAAATTTTTCCAAGTTTTTTGCTTATAATTTGCAGAGTTCTTATTATAAAATAATGTTCTTTTCTGGAAATATGACTAACATCATTGTACACAATACCCTGTCATCAGAATTTAAAAATAATAAAAATTGTATGAAAAATGAGTATGTTTAGTAAATAATTTTTCATTGCGCATGCGTCAACGATATCAAAATGTCATTTGCATATTGTGTTAGCTAAATGTATAGAGCAACTTCTGTAAAAGTTTCAAAAACATAGCTTGAAAATTCTGAAAATGGGAGCCTATAGAATCAACTCAAAATCCGTTATTCCTAAAGGAAGCAAAAAAATCAGGGGTTTTACCTAAATATAGTTGTACGTGCAATATTGTGTAGGCACTAAACAATGGAATATGGATACAGCCCCTCATCTTTCTGCTTCATTTAGGGAATAAAGGATTTTGAGTTGATTCTATAGGCTCCCATTTTCAGAATTTTCAAGCTATGTTTTTGAAACTTTTACAGAAGTTGCTCTATACATTTAGCTAACACAATATGCAAATGACTTTTTGATATCGTTGACGCATGCGCAATGAAAAATTATTTACTAAACATACTCATTTTTCATACAATTTTTATTATTTTTAAATTCTGATGACAGAGTATTGTGTACAATGATGTTTGTCATATTTTCAGAAAAGAACATTATTTTATAATAAGGACTCTGCAAATTATAAGCAAAAAACTTGGAAAAATTTAGGACTGTTTTTATAAAAACCTTAATTTCTCTACGAGTATACATGCTATCCTTGTAAAAATTAACACAGTACATTACAATAAGCCAATTAATCATAATGTGCAGTTTGAACGCTTTTGCTACATTAGTTTTGACAGGGTTATCCAAAAGATCTTCGTTCTTTTTCAATTTGATGACGGTCCTCTGTTCGATTTCGGGGAAAACTCTTCGCGAAAATATGTGACGCGTACTATTTTGTTTACACACCTGGAGTTTCAGCACATTCCGATTCATATTTCTTTCATTACTTAAAAATAATTACTTAATTACCAATTATGCTTAACTTTTGGACACCAGTGTATATTGTTAACGTGAGTAAATGGATACATACTAACAAGGAGAGGACCAAACTAGGTAATCACAGGTTTTGATTATTTTAAAATATGTTGTATGGTACAGACCCCTTAATCTCATATTCAATAGATTTTAAAATACTTTCCTTAGTTCTTGAGAAACAGCGGAAGGGGGGGGGGGAGTAAAACATTATAAAACTTACATACTTTGTAACGATTATAGTCCGGGAGCCGATCGTCGATTTACCTATGTATCGAGTAAAAGGACCGGACATACATCAAAATGTAGGTCTCAATGTGCACATTAAGAATATCATTGTCTGACAGGTCTTATCCTGCCGGAACGCAAGGCAGCCGCACTTTTATGACGTCAATTTTGAGTGTTTACCTATGTATCGAGTACAAGGACCAGACATACATCAAAACGTAGGTCTCAATGTGCACATTAAGAATATAACTGGCTGCCACATACATCAAAATGTAGGTTTCAATGTGTACATTAAGAATATCACTCGCTGCCAGGTCCTATCCTGCAGGAACCCGGTGGCGCCGCACTTTTATGACGTCAAGTTTGAGTGTTTACCTATGTATCGAGTAAAAGGACCAGACATACATCAAAATATAGGTCTCAATGTGCACATTAAGATTATCACTCACTGCTAGGTCCTATCCTGCCGGAACCCGGTGGCAGCCGCACTTTTATGACGTCAATTTTGTGTGCTTACCTATGTATCGAGTACAAGGACCAGACATGCATCAAAATGTAGGTCTCAATGTGCATATTAAGAATATAACTGGCTGCCAGGTCCTATCCTGCCGGAACGCGGTGGCAGCCACAAATTTATGACGTAAATTTTGAGTGTTTGCCTATGTATCGAGTAGAAGGACCGGACATACATCAAAATGTAGGTCTCAATGTGTACATTAAGAATATCACTGGCTGCCAGGTCCTATCCTGCCGGAACACAAGTCAGCCAGTGATAATCTTAATGTGCACATTGAGACCTACATTTTGATGCATGTCTTGGCCTTGTACTCGATACATAGGTAAGCACACAAAATTGACGTAATAAATGCGCGGCTGCCACCGGGTTCCGGCAGGATAGGACCTGGCAGCCATTGATATTCTTAATGTGCACATTGAGACCTACATTTTGATGCATGTCTTGGCCTTGTACTCGATACATATGTAAACACTCAAAATTCACGTCAAAAAAGTGCGGCTGCCACCGGGTTCCGGCAAGATAGGACCTGGCAGCGAGTGATATTCTTAATGTGCACATTGAAACCTACATTTTGATGTATGTGGCAGCCAGTTATATTCTTAATGTGCACATTGAGACCTACATTTTGATGTATGTCTGGTCCTTGTACTCGATACATAGGTAAACATTGAAAATTGGCGTCATAAAAGTGCGGCTGCCTTGCGTTCCGGCAGGTAGGACCTGGCAGACAGTGATATTCTTAATGTGCACATTGAGACCTACATTTTGATGTATGTCCGGTCCTTTTACTCGATACATAGGTAAATCGACGGTCGGCTCCCGGACTATTATATTAATTATAACTCAATTGGTACAAAGCTTGCTCGTTGTTCCTCGGAGTTGCGTTCGATACCGGGACGCGCTACATATTATATTTTTCTCATTTTTTGTTTTATAAATATGCTTGTAATTTTGATTTAATAATCTATTTGCCAAGTAAATATTATTTTGCTGTCTATAAATTATTATTTTAACCTATTTACTTTTTTATTTTTAGATATAAATACTTGTGTAAAACACCATATAATTGTTATTTAAAAAATCATTTTTTAAATGTATTTTATATATTCTTTATTGATGCAAAGATATTGAAAAAATATGTCAATTAGTATTTAAAAAAAGTCATTTCTAAATTTATTCCACAATGCAGTCATCATTTGCCTTAAAAAGGAAAGTCAATACCATGATAACATTTCTTTGTTTTTAAAGTAACAAACATAATTATTTTAAAAATTAAAATAAAAATTAAATTACAACCTTTTTTTTTTTTTTTTTTTTTCATGTTGAATATACGTATGGTTGCTTTTTGAATTATTTTCTTTCGCATTGAGCTACAATAAAGTATGAGCTACACATCCTTTAACGCCCATTTTGAATTTCATGACCACATTTGTTTCATATGGATGACTGTAATTGGCTCTTAAACGTGCACCTGCTTCCGCGCACCTGCTTCCGCGCACCTGCATGTATCATCGCAAATGCAGTATTATTCAAATTTTATACACAAAGGTGGAAAAATATAAGTTAAATATCAATAAATTATAATGAAAAGACCTAAAAATAAAATTTTTCATACTTTAAAACCGAAAAAATTGTAAATATCATGTAAAATTTCTAATGAATGAAGTATACAACTTCTCCTTCAGTAAGATTCAACTTGCTGTTTAAACCGTTTCTGTGGATATATTTTTTTAGTAAAGTGAACATATTTTAAGTAAAAACTATCTCTCTTTTATCATAAAATCATGTTTGGTAACTAAATATGCACAGTATATTATTAATTTCGTATTTGTCGACGTTCTCTAATTAGTGTCTATAAGCCTAATGTCTTTATTACCATGGCAGTTAAAATCGTCGGGTAAAAAACCTGCGAAATTCCAATTTTCCCAAATTATATTTAAACAACTTATTGTTAATTTCCAATCTGGCGACATTTATTTAATTAATGTCTCTAAGCGTAATATTTTTATTACCTTGTTAAATAAAATTACCGACTGAAAAGCCTGCAAAATTCTTTCCCCATATTAGATTGAAACAATTTATTATTCATTTCCTATCTCGCGCATTTACTTAATTGAGTGTCTATAGATTTACCACGCTGAAAAAAATGAAGTATTAAAAAATGAGTAAATTGATGTACTCATATCGAATGGAGTATATTTGGATTAAATATAAACCTAGGCTTTCTGAATTTTGAAACATCACATATTATCAAATTCAAACAAATGATTATTTTCTACTCTGCAAAGGATTATTTAATTCTAAAAAATGTTTGTTAATGTAGTATTAAATTACGCACGGTATTTTAAAATATTTTTAAAATGCTTTCAAATAATACTCTTGTCATAAAAATATACAATTTGATAGCTTGATAATAATTTTGCTATTAAAAAAATAATCAATTAAACATGTCTTGTTAATAATTTTGAGCCGAAAATAAATTTCAGTACATTTTTACAGTCAGTTAATTAATTTGTCAGCATATTTTGAGGAAACAGGGGTCGGTACATTAAGATTCGTATTTGAATATAACCATATACTTAAAAATGAGTACACGTGTTTCTCAATTTTGAGTACATTTCGATCAGAGCTATTTTGAGTATGTGACTATTTAAAATTGAGTACTTTTGCTCAATTTTGAATACCCATTTTTTTTCAATGCATGGCGAAGAAAGTTGCAAGTGGAAAACCTAGAAATTCAAGTTCCCCATATTAATTTTAATGCAAGACATTTTGTTTTTGGTTAATTTTAAATACAAGACGATGTGAATGAATAAAACCTTGACAGTAAAAATGAAAGTGTTGATCCTGAACTGTAATCTAGCTGAGAGAACACTGCAAAAAAAGGTTGCTGGAAGTCAAACTTTGCTTTATATTTTTATATATTGCAGCTTTACTATCTCTCAAATGATAATAAACGTTGCATTTGCTTATCTGCTATGAAAATGCTTCTTTTCCACGATACGATCCATATGCCATTTATAATAATCTTCTGTGTTATTCTTTAATATCACTTTCACATTATACTATATATATATATATATATATATTATGCTAAAAAGTAGCACTTTGATTTTTTTAAACAAACGGCAACCTGTTCGTATCTCTCATTAGCCCTCAACTTCCTGTTCATCTACCTACACATATCACGTTATAAATTTTCCTCGAACACTTAAATTTTCTATGTATTTCTATAAGACCATTAAAAAATAATTAAACAAGAAGGAAATCACTATGCTGTAAACACAGTTTTTCCGTATTTACTATTTTGGATAAAGATGCAATACATTTCATTTAATAGTCGTATTACTTCACCAGAAGTAATCTCGCTTGCATTTCAAATTGTCAGCTATCGAAATTTACATTATTTTGCCTTTTCAATTTGTGAACCTGCAGTTTAATTATTTTGCTGACATAAGAGCTTCTTACATAGATTTTCTGGGTTTGGTTGTTTTTTTAGTATTTGTGGATTTACTAAGATACTATAATTCGCTGACTAATGTTTTTATTATTTATAATTATGATGATTTTTTGGGAGAGTTTGTTATAATTTCAAGATAGATGAATGCGATTATTTGGATTTAAAACATTAGTCAAAATCTTTTATAACACTGATACTTTTCGAATTTTTTTTCCTATAATCAACAGAAAAAATTAAACATAGGTAGAGATGTGTGTACGATTTGTTTTACATTTTTTTAACTAAATGTTTTTCCAAGCAAATTTTTTGAAATTGGTATTCAAAACGATATCATTGAATTTTTTTTTAATTACATACAATGTGTAGATAGCTTAATCAACAGTAATGAATATCTTTTCTTCTGGTGCAAAACATATCCAATAGCTACGTGATATAAGAAAAGGAGAAACAACACAGTCTAAAAAACAGGATAAGTGAAGAACCGATGAAAATGATCAGCCAATAAGAAAACACAAGCTAAAGTGAAAGGAGTGAATACGAAAATGGAAAACAATTCAAATTTAAAAAAGAAGAAGTGCATTAAATTCAAAATAAAAAGCAAGTGCGCAAAGAAGTATAATCTAAAACGACTGCACTTAAAAAAATAATAAGATTTAAATTGCTAAAATTGATTATTAATATTAGTAATTTTGTTAAATTCAGAAGGTTTACGCAAGCGAGACAACATAGTGAAAATAATATAATGAAATATTCTGAAAAGAACTTTTCATTAACATTACGATTTCATTTTTAATGTTCCGTACTCAAGGATTCAAGCGCTGCGCCATAAATTGTTGGCTTCTACCACTGAATTTTTATAGTATTCTTCCCTTATTTAATGACAGAATTTCTGACATTTAATAAGGTGAAGAATACTATTAAATTTTAGTGGTGAAAATCAGCTATTTGTAGCGCACGCTTGCAGCCATGCATACTTAAAAAGTAAAATCGAAACAGGCCCGTAGCTAGACCATTCCTCCAGGTCGGGCAAATATTTTTCCAGAAAGGGCAAAATTACTATTTTTTATTTTTATGACTTTTAAAATTATATATTAAGTATTCAGTATAAGTTTATAGCTCTTCATAAAGCATGTGATATTCTTTCATTTTGCTGTTTATTAATAAACTAATTTTTGTAAATGTGTTTGAGATAATACATTTCCATAAAAATGTTAGATGTTGTTGAGGATTTCTACATCTGCGTCACCAGCCTGTAGTCTTGTGGACCTCCCCTCCCCCCCTCTCATGTCGTCCGCTGAAAAATCTGCACACATGCATTTTTATGTTTCAATAAAAATAAACGAATAATTCATTATTCCAAGAAACTCACAGTTAAATCTGTAAAAATAAAATCGCAAAAGGTATAAAAAATTCCGTTTTAGACACGTTTTCATTGTATCAGGTATAACTGCAGTGTTGAATTTAGGCATTTTTTTCCGGAAAAGATTAATGATGCTCCAGGAGTGGTACAGTATTGAACATTTAGGGTGGGAATTGCATTTACACAACTTTAATAAGCACAAAATTACAAAGCTTCCGGGAGTGACATTTTAATATTTAGGGGAGAACTCTCCTCCCATATTACCCCCTGAATTCATTATTTATTGTATGGTATTCCTTTCAACGGGACCTTAAAAGGGCTCTCATGTAATACAAAATTGTGTGATAGACAGGCTCTATTTACAGATTTTACAGTATTTATGGAATTTTACATGACTTAATATTTAATATAAAGAAAAAATTACGTTGATAATTACGTCATTTATTTACTAAGCAGGCAAGATCCCAACTAAAGGTCAATATTTTTTCATGATTTTTTTATACATGCTTCAAAACTATGATATGTGTTTATAACTGATAACGTTTTCAAACAGTTTGGATATTAGAAAAGAAATCCCAGTCGACTCTAACTGCAAGCACAGACAGATTTCGAAGTTCTAATTACACCAACTAAAATTAAATCAAGATTAGAGATAAACACAGCATAACAATATTATTTGGCCGCTTTTGACGAATCTTTAAAATATCCGACCACGTTAAAAATGCAATTTCCGGCCAAAATTGTCAAAACTTTTTTTATTTTATTTTTATAAAGACCAAATTTTTACCTTTTCAAAACTGTGTTTATTTTTATTGTACGATAAATAGATCCGGAGTAATAGCGATTATTAAACTACTCTACAGCTGTCACTCAAACCGGAAGTGCCGTTTAAAAGGCCGTGTGTTTGCAAAATTTCGAGGTTTTGGTAGTTTTTTTAATAATTATAAGAAATGTAAATAATATGCTTCATGGACAATATTTTTTGGGGGGTTCGAGGCTAATTTGTTTATTATAGATGCACATTACTGTAAATTCTTGAAAAACATAAATCGACACTTTAATTGCATTTTTTGAAAAATGTAATTTTCAGTGAAAATTCCAAACGCAAAACACGATTTCTCAAAAAGTTATAAGAATATCACCATAAAATTTGAAATATATGTTATTTACACTATTGTGAAGGGAATGAACTAAAGATTTAAATTTAGAATAAATATTTTTTGTTTTATGGATGTTTTTGTGGAATGACATCGATGAATTTTATGAAAATTAACATGTAAACAGGTACGATACGCTATAAGTTTTGAAATAAGGTACCCTGGGGTAATAACGCCAAGTGCTTATATTTTGCATAATTATGAAATAATCAGGTAAATGACACCCATGTGCTCTGCGCAGAAGGGTTTTGAGTCATATAAATCGCAAAAAACAGCTTCAAGTTAATTTGTTTCATTTTTAGGTCTAATTGTTTTTACAAGCAACTAAAATTAACGCTTGATCTAAAATTTGCGAGATAAGGTTTTTGATCTGAAGACTATATTTTTTATCCAGAAATACTTTTTTTATTACATAAATTTGTAGTGTATTTCATGTACTTTCAAACTGTTGTAGAAGATTTTAGATATCTTCTCGAGATAATTTGTAGTTTAGGATTTACTGCGCAATAAGTATCCCGGGGTAATAACGCCAGAGATTGGCGTTATTTCCCCGGTTGATTCCCAACAGTGGCCGAACTATATCCGAAGGGGGTTTATATATTAATATGGGACAGCTTTATCATCATTGTTGAAATGGTAAGATTAAGGGGGGGGTGCCCAATACTTAAAAATAATCTCTCTATTTTATTTTTTATTATATTATTTTTTTTACTACTGTAAAAAATAATTTTTAACTCTTGTAAATAAAACTATATCAAAATGTTTTCGAGATTCAAATTCGAACATCTTCAAAATCAGGTTTCTATTAAATTTCCACTGGATTGTTCAATTGAGTTTGAAATTTTAACTGTCCGCTTTCTCAGCGTTCGGTTTTTCAAAACTTTATAAATTTAACATTTAACTGATGTGACAGAAATTGCAACGTATGATTGTGATGCGGTTTGTGAGACCACAAAATTGAAAGATGAATAAAAGACGGGAATAACTCATAGGATTGTGTTTTTGTACTAAACTTTTTATACAAGAGTATTATACTTAATATTCACCTATTTAGTCTCTGATGATAGTACTAAAATTCCAAATGAAACAAAATTTCGGTAGTGTTTGCAGTTAAACTGAAAATTACAAGTTAAACTAAAAAATTAAAAGAAAAATAGTGGTCTACGAGACCGGTAACATTAGTTAAAGGTTAAGGTTAAGATGCGATCCATGATTAAAAATCATAGAATACTGTTCCTGCGCTAAACTTTTTGTACAGAATTAATTCTAATTAAATTTAATCTATTCAAATATTTCTAACAATATTACGAGAACTCCAAACGAAAGAGAATTTCAGTTGTAACTATAGTTAAACTGGAAAATACAAGTTAAACGCTATTTTTTTTGGGGGGGGGAGGGGGTACAGTGTTCAGTCAGATTGCTAACAGCAGTTAAAGGTTAATTTTGTTGCTAATATAGAGATAATGATATATAACCATATGAATTATGTATAAAATTGAATAAGAGATCTCTTTGGGATAGTATTTATTAATCAAAAATTTTATTCAATTTATTAAAAATTTATTAAAGCATGCTCTTTAAAACGTCGACAATTTAACTGTAGGTTTGGAGAATCCGCATTAGTGTGGAGGTATGGGTTAAAAACTATTTACTAGATTATTATACTAGTATTAACCCTTAACTGCTGTGACAAAAATTGTCGCATAACTTACTGTGAGCGGCCTGTCAGACCGCTTAATCTAACGATGAATAAAATGTTAAATTAACTTTTAGAATATTATTTTTGTATTGAACCTTATATGCAGGACTACTATAAATAAAATTCAGCTATTCAAAAGTCTCTAGATATAGTAATAGGACTCCAAATGAAACAAAAATTTCCCGGTATCTATAGTTAAACTAAAAATTGCAAGTTAAACTCTGAAACTTCAAAAACTCAGTGGTATGTGAGCCGCTAACAGCAGTTAAGGTTTAACAAAAATATTTATTACACATAACTCTAGTTATTATAAAACTTCACATGATTAAAATATTACATTATGAATGGTTAAAACCATGCAATGTTTCTTATAATCATATTTAAGCGGGACTTTTTAAGCAAAGAGAGACACAGGGTGTTATATTCTGTTGAAGCTACTCCTCACTCCTTTTTCTTTCACTTTCACAAAAAAATCAATATTTTCTATCGCATAGAATGCATACATGGGGATATAAATACTGATTCAAATAATCCATGCAATGTTTCTAATAATTCTATTTAAATGGTCATTTTTAAGCAAAACATAGCTTAGAATCTGATATTCTTTTTCCTCCTCCCCCCGCCATCACCACAGCTTTGTTTTTCTTTCAGAGTCACAAAAAAATTGTACATTTTCAATAGCTTAGATTGCAATTTGTCAATTTCTAGAGCTGTAGAGGTTGTATTTTTAGAAATGGGCAATCTACATGCCATTATTCCATCTTATTTTATAGTTTTGTTTGCATGGCGTTATTACCCATATAGGTGGGTATTAGCGCCAAATAGCATTGGTCAAGAAAAAACGCCATTACATTTTATGAATACATATCTGTTAAATTATTTTATTTTATATAGATAGTCAATGAATTCCCGTATCAGATCCTATATTTGTTTGAAAAATACAATCTAAAACTAAGCCGTGAAAATTGGTAGAACCTTAACGTGGCGTTATTACCCCAGGGTACCTTACTTAAAGCATCTCCTAGATTTTAGTTCATTCCCTTCGCCAATGTCATAAATATGAAGTGTAAATAGGAAATTATGATAAATCAGGAGAATTTCCTTTAGAGCGTTTTGCGTTTTGGGTCAAATATCATTAAATTTTGCGATAAATTCCACCATTTATCAAAATTTTATCAATGTATAAAATATTTTTTACTTTTTTTCGCATTTTCTAGTCATAATCTTAGTAAAAACAAGTTTAAAAAGTAATTTAATCGCTTTTATGGAAAAAATTGCTCCGAACGTGGTCGGATACCTTAATTTCATTTTTCTGTAAGAGTTGATTTTATCAGAATCGTGTTAATACGGTATTTTTTTCTTCAAACCCAATTTTTTTTATCCCTTGTGAATATTTTTATATCATGTACTAGTAGAATTCGTCGTATCAGAAACTTGTTACCATAAAAGTTATAGATAATAATAATAATATTTATGCAATAAATTCAAAACGTGTGGCGCCTGTTTCATTAAATGAACTAACTACACGCTATATTTTAAATTCTGACGTGCTTTTCATTGCGGTGCGTGCACGTTTAATGATGCAACTGTATGTGTATATACAACACCTCTAAGTATTGTCAAAAATTTTCACCACAACAGTGATACTTTTTTTATTGACTTAAAAACGGAGATGCTTTTATTACCGGATATGTGATTTTTTTCCTTCTACAACCCCTCCCCTTATTTTATTATTATATTTATATTTATGTTTTTTTTTTTTTTTTTTTTTTTTTTTTTTTTTGTGTGTGTGTGTGTGTGTGTGTGTGTGTGTAAAAGATGGTTCTATAAAACACATATGTCAATGTAAAAGTTGTAAATAGTACTAACAAGGAAGGTCTCCATTGGGGGCATACTCAGAATTTTTTGAAAAAAATACGAATTAAACTACTCATGTAGGTAATAAAGGATCAGTGAAAATTAGCGGCGGAATTACATTATTACATATGTAAAAAAATAAAATAGTTTGGAATAATTGGCGTGAAAAGCTGAAAGCGAAGCGGGATTTGGCGTACAGTGCATTTCCTCGCCAAAAGCAGACGATTTTAACGAATCTGAAAATTGATTTCAATTGACTTCACTGTTAAAAATCTGCAGCATTTACTGCAACGTCACTCCACTACTTTTAAAGAATATCTTTCTTCTGACCAATGAGAATGCTCCATAGCACTGTGAATTGGCCGTGTCATACACTGTTAAAAATCTGCTGCATTTTGTTGCAACGCACTCCTCCGCTTGTATATAATATCTCTATTCCAACCAATGAGAAAGCTCCATTTCACGGCCAAGTAACCGTTTTCTATGCAAGCAAGGGAATGCGTTGCAACAAAATGCAGCAGATTTTTAACAGTGTATTTTTCAATTTGGAACAATTTTAATCAATTTAAATTGTGTTTTAAATGATAAAATATATTAATTTCATTTTGTTTAAGTACGTATAAACGTATGTGACAAAATTACACTTAAAGTAAAGTAAAAATGCAAAACTAAAATTACTTAAACTAAACTTATTTAAATAAATTGAACATAGAAAGTTTTTTCTTTAAAAAGTATTCGAAGCGTAAAAGCGTATTTTTCAAAATTTCGTTTTTTCGCCAACCGGAGATAAATCGCCAAATAAATGAAATTTTTATTATTTTTTTACGGACGTTATAAGGAGATTCCGCCGAAATGTTTTTTATAAACATGTATAACTATATGAGAAGAACATTCTGTAATTTTTTCAGATTTTTCTGAGTATGCCCGTATGGAGACCTTCCTTGTAAGAAGATTCATAATAAATTTATGCGGGTTTTGATACCTTGTGAATTGACAAAGCTGATAATTTTTTTTATCCCTACTTTTAAACTTTCGAACAAAGTTAAAAAGTGTTTATGACTTCGGTGGGTCTATCCGTCTGTCTGCGCTCTATCTCTCATAAATATTCTGAGATTGCCCTGAATTTTTTTAGAAGTTATTGACGATTACCCATGAACGAACCCTATTTCAAATGAAGACAAAAGTTTTCCGTTGCATTACAATCAATGGAAAAAAATAATTTCAAATGAATTTTAAAGTTGTTATTTCCTTTAAAATCATAAAAAAATTGATATGCATTTACGAAGTACATTAAAACACATATTCTATAGAATATGCGGTGCAAAGAACAGTTATTCATTTACAGGGTTACACAAAGAATTCCATTATATAATGGATTGTTTTCGACATATTTTAATTATATTAAGCTATATCATGTATAATGAAATTGATATACGTCACTGAGGTTTGATATAAGTTATTTTATGTATAATACAAAGTGCATAGTATTTATAGGGACAAAGAAAAGATTTCAAATAGTATATTCTATCCAAAGTACTGTTATTAGAAATGATGACAGGAAATGAATTTTTAATTGTGATATGCGCTTTTAATTTTAACTATATGTATGTATGTTATATGGTGTGTATAAATGCTACAGTTGATACACAGGACTACATAAAAGTATTCGTAAAAGTTACTCAGTATAAGCATAAATTACTTAATAGTGGATTTTAAAAGAGTTATGCATTAGTTTACTAATAAATGTTTGTAGAATATAGATAAAAGGATATACAGGACCAGACAAAGAAATGGATAGGGGGAACTGGAGGACATTGATACTAGGACATTGATGTCTAGAAAGCAAAAATTTCAAGTTATTTTTCTATGTGATGTCAGAAAAACCTGTGTAGTGTGTTATAAAAATGTACAATCGTTGTTTTATATATTATTTTTGCATGTAATTTTTAAAAAATCAAAAAAAGTAATTTGTATCAATGTGCCCCACCCCCGGGGCAGATTGATACACTTTGACACGTCTGGGAAAAATGGAAACAAAATAACACCAATGCATATTTTTTATAGAAAAATAGTTAGCAAACCATTTTATATATATTTATAGACATTAAAATCGCACACAATTTATTTGTAAGCGATATTAAAGCAATCAAAAAGAAATGTATAATGACCTGATGTTCTGGCTGTTCCTTGTCTGTTTGTTGACTGCGGTAACTTTGTCATATCTGGCACTTTAACCCCAAAATTATCTTCTTTCTTAGGAAAGGTGAAAGAATTATCAGGTTTTCTGTTTATAAATCGGTTTACAAACAGAAAATAAAGGATAATTATATTAAAAATTATGTTTATGATATAATTATCCTGTACTGTTCTGCAGCTTGTTTCTCTTACTTAACATTTCTCATGTCGATAATACTGTTTTCTCTGGAGAATCGATATAAATTTGAGATTTGCCAGGCTGCCGTCCATTTCTTTTGTTAATTATACTAGCACTAGATATTGTGTAAGTTTGTACGTCTATTGTTTGCAAAAATACCATAAAATGTTCTAATATAAAGAAATTAGAGCTATTTCACTTCAATAAAAACTAATAGTAGAAATTTTTGACGAAAAATGGTTGAATTAAGGGAAGCATGGTAAAAAAATAAATAAAAGGTAATGAAAAAATAAACTAGAAAAGGATTTAGGTTGTATCAATGTGCCCCGACAAAGACTGTATC
Organism: Maratus speculifer; assembly: GCA_964019185.1. Lineage (NCBI taxonomy): Eukaryota > Metazoa > Arthropoda > Arachnida > Araneae > Salticidae > Maratus > Maratus speculifer. The sequence goes on from OZ025291.1 coordinate 137,369,410, forward strand.
AATGTGCCCCATACAGCCATTTTAAATAAAATGAGTCGCAAATCCAACATTTCATAATTTATCTAACAATAAAGAATGAGGATCTGATAAAGAGTAGCTTTACTTGCCAGGGAGGGTATTCTTTTCGGTTGAAAATACTAGTACAGTTGTATAATACCATTTCAATTGTACAACTCAAATTTACTTTTGACCTACAAAAACAATTAATCACCCATGCTATTTCATCAAGCTATTGAATCAAAACTTTCTGTATGTAGTTAATTTCACTAGTATCACCTTTTGGAGCTGTTGTGAAACTTCCTGTAATGACCCTGTGTGCTGTACAGGGGGTGTATCAATGTGCCCCAAGTATCAATGTACCCCAGTTCCCCCTACATGACCGTGAATGAATGATAATTTTTGAAAATATGATTTCAGCAGTTTCAAGTGTATTTTAGTTTGAATTAAATTATAGCTAAATACTGGCGTGCGCGTGTTATTAAGGTAATAGGTAAACTGCAGGACTGAACAAAAGTATTCAAGTATGTTTAGTTTACATCTATTAGTGTAAATTGCTGAAAGAGAAATTTCAACCTGTTAGGCGTTTTCTTGCTAAACTAAATTTTCCCATTATGTAGTATCTATGTCAGCTTACAGTTCAAATACAAGGCTATTCAAAAGTATTGGAATAAATATTTTGTCTATAGACGGTAACAACTTATTTCCCTAAATAACGAAGTTTTGTTAAAGATTTCAGGAAATGTTGGAAAGTGTTTCTTGATCTATGCTTAACGCATAATTTTTCTTACTTGTTTTGCTCTAAAAGTTGGTCTTAACAAAAAATTGCCAATATGAATGTTTTTGATAATCATAAGATTTTTGATAAATTTATGTTGATTTCATATCTTGTGAACTGACGAAGTTAGGATTTTTTTCTTTTTAAAACTATTTTTTTCTCCCCTTCAAACCATTTTTTAATGATATCAAAAATCTGTTATACATAAGCTTTCGGCTTCTTTCCTAGAATTAAAAATAATATTAAACGGATTCAACAGGCATCATAGTTAAGATATTATTATTTTTTCTGTTTTTGCAAGACCTTCTTTCATCTCTACCCCTTTTGTTCCATTTGGAAAAGATTTGAATAGAATTATGAAGTTATCGTGTGTATAAAAAAGTTATATATAGGAGATACATAAATCAAATTTTCAGCTGGGGGGGGGGGGGGAGTGTTAAGTTCTGGGGGCCACGGTCTGCGTATATCTGCGAAATTTTTCCATCATAGGGAGAATGTAATAAGTAGTATTTCTTACGAAATGTGCCTTAAAATATTTTTTCAAGCTTCTTTCCAGTTAAATATCAATAGTTTTCTACGAATCTTATGTACAGGCTTTGAAATCATTGTATTTATGACCTATAAAAATTTCAAAGATTTGAGACAATTAGAACTATTTTCTTTTAAATATTAAATGTCTGCACTGAAAAAGAAACTGTAAAGTTATTAAACTTTTTCATGGAAACTGAGATTCCGAGAACTTTTTTATAACTATAACAGCAAGAATTCATGTAAGAGAATCGGTTACATGAATTTTTGTTGTGACCGTTAAGTGAAAAATTTTAGGAATCCCAGTCTTCTAGAAAAAATTTAATAACTTTACATATATATATATATATATATATATATATATATATATATATATGGGAAATCTCCTCCACTATTAGATCTGCATATTATTTTCTACGCATCGCAACTCTGATGAACAGGCTCTCAGTGAGGCAGACGATATTGAAGAAACTATTAATTCCTAAGAAGCCAGACGATTTAAGCGGTAGAAAAAAGAACTGAACGGAAGAAAGGAGAATGGAATGTTTTTAGTTTTAAGTTGGTGTAAAAAGAACGTAAGATGAAGACGAGTTCCCGTATAAGATGTAATTGATTAATTAGAGTTATGATTGTTTGCTTTGTAAATAGTCTTATGAAATATCTTTTTTGTAAATATTAACGTTTAATATAAGTCATTTAAAAGTTTAAAAACGGTGTCAGAATTTAATTTACCTCCGAGTTTATTTACTTATGTGTTCAAAAGAACTTTTTAAAGAAGAATCTCCATAAATTTTGGTCTCAGTAAGTGAGATACAGACGCACGCCCACAGAGATGGAAATATATTTTTTTAAATATTCTGGATGCCGATATTTTTTAGAACTGTGATGGAATGTCAAGCCTACAAAGCTATTTCAGAAGAGGTAAAATTTTGCGATGAAAGTGAAATCAAAGTGTGTGAAACTGAGCATCTGATTATGAAGTGAGTTTATTATTTCATTTTTCTTTTCAATAATGGAAAAATTAGTTGATTTAAAGGAATTAGAGTTTTCTTTGAAAACTGAAAAATCAGCTAGTATTAAGATATTGCACAAATTAATTTTTGGAGAAATCGGTGACAGAAATAATCGACGTAGAATTCGGAATTTTACTGGGTTTACGTTTGAAGTAGATTCCGATGAATATCAAACTAAATTCAAAGAAATTAAAGATAATTTTTCTGTTAACGACTTAATTACCATTTGCAATGTTTTGTGTATAAATAATTCGGGAACTTTTGATGAAATTGCTGCCAGAATAATTTCTAGTTTATGTGATTTTAGTATTTTGAAAATTAATATGATACCCGATGAAGGTACTCTTAGTGATGACGAGAGTGCCGATGAATTTAATGATAATTTACACGATAAAACTAAAAATATTTCAACTGTTTTTGAGAATAATATGAGAAATGATTCTGGTAGTTCTAATTGTGAAAGTAATAAAAATCAGAAAATTCTGATTCCTGATTATGTTATTAAACTAAGCATTTCTATTAATGATATTGAAAGTATGATTACAATGTTTGAAGGTACTCAAGTACAAAATATTAATAAATGGATTGCCGATTTTGAAGATATTGTTTCATTATTTAACGTTAGTGATTTGCACAAATTGATTTTGGCTAAACGCCGTATGACAGGCAAAGCAAAATTATTTCTTGAAAGTGAAACAAATATTAATTCGTGGTCTAAATTAAAAGCCCTACTCATATCTGAATTTGGTCAAACGTGCAATTCAGCTGAATTACACGAATTGCTGTCCAAAAGAAAAATTAGACCACATGAATCGTTAGATGAATATTTTTTAAATATGAAACAATTATGCTCAAAAGGCAATATTGAAGATTCTGCCCTTATTCAGTATGTAATAAATGGAATTAATGACCCCATTTCTAAAAAATCTTTTTTGTATGGTTGTCCCAATATTGCTGAATTTAAACAAAAATTAAAGATTTATGAAAAAATAAGATCGGAGTATGAAAATGCAAAATTTCATAAATATGAAGGAGCTAAGCCTAAAATTAAATCCGAAGTTGAAGTTAAGAACAAATTTAAGCCTGTAAAGCCAAATATGCGTTGTTTTAATTGTGGCGGGAATAATCATAAGAGTATTAACTGTGTAAATAAAGATAAAGGGCCGCTTTGTTTTGCTTGTAACGCTTATGGTCATAAATCATTTCAATGTAATAAATCTAAAGATACAAGTGTTAAAAATGCTCAGTCACAAGTAAACATTATTACATCCCAAGATTTAATTCTGAAAGAGATAAAGCTTTATTCTTTGCGTTTAATCTCTTTAATAGATACTGGTAGCCAAAAGACTTTGTTAAAGAAAAGTATTTATGATAATTTGAAGAACTTTGTAGAATTAAAACCTACGAGTATCTCTTTGACCGGTCTAGGAAAAGCCTCAATTAAACCAGAAGGTTGTTTCAATTCAGAAATCGAAGTAGATGGTTCAAAATTTAAAGTTACTATTTTTGTCGTTAAGGACAGTTGCATTAATTTCGATTTAATTATTGGCACTGATGTTATTCATCAAGGTACATTAACTATTTCTGAGAATAAAGTGAAACTGTTTAAAGCTGAAGTTCAGTCTAATGACTTTTTAGTTAATATTGTAAATGTTTTGGATGAGCCTAAAATTGATTTAACTCACATTGCTGACAAAAAATTACGTTCAGAGTTATACTCTTTAATTGAAAATTATGCACCAATTAAAACTAAAACAGTAGATGTTAAAATGAAAATTAATTTAACTGACGAAATCCCAGTTTGTTCTTCTCCTCGAAGATTACCGCCATGCGAGAAAAAAATAGTCGAAAACCAAATTGAGGAGTGGCTAGCTCAGGGAATAATTCGAGCAAGTTCTTCTAATTTTTCTTCGCCGGTTGTTTTAGTCAAGAAAAAAAATAACACAATGAGACTTTGTGTTGATTACAGATGTCTTAACAAAAAGACAGTACGTGAGCATTTCCCCTTGCCAGTTATTGATGATGTAATAGACCAATTACATTCTGCCGAAGTATTTACCACCATAGATTTGAAAAACGGTTTCTTTCATGTAGATGTTGAAGAAGACTCGCGGAAATACACCTCGTTTGTTACTCATGAAGGACAATACGAATTTTTGAAATGTCCATTCGGGTTGACCAATAGCCCTACTGCTTTTCAAAAGTATATTTATAATGTATTTCGAAATCTATTAAAAGATCACATTGTTGTCATTTATATGGATGATTTAATAATACCTGCTAAAAACGAAGCTGAAGGTCTAGAAAAATTAAAACTTGTACTCGAAACTGCATCGGAATATGGATTAGAATTAAATCTTAAAAAATGCAATTTTTTGAAGCGTGAAATTGATTTCTTGGGGTATAGAATCATAAATGGTAAATTGTATCCCTCTCCACTGAAGACTAAAGCAGTAATAAATTTTCCCGAACCAAAGTGTACCAAAGATGTTCAAAGTTATTTAGGATTGACAGGATACTTTCGAAAATTTATAAGAAATTATTCGGTTATAGCTAAACCGTTAAGTGACCTGCTAAGAAAAGATTCAAAATTTAAATTCGATATAGAAGAACAAAGAGCTTTTAATGAACTCAAACGTATTTTGTCGTCAGAACCAGTACTTTTAATTTACAATCCCAAAAGTGCGACCGATATCCATTGTGATGCCAGTATTGATGGCTATGGAGCTGTTTTAATGCAACAATCTCCAGTAGATAATCAATTTCATCCAGTTTATTTCGCAAGTAAAAAAACCACCGAAGCTGAACGGAAGTACACTAGTTACGAATTAGAAGTTTTAGCTGTAATTGAAGCCCTGAAAAAGTTTAGAGTATATGTGCTAGGTATCCCATTTAAAATTGTAACCGATTGTAATGCATTTAAAATGACTATGGATAAAAAAGAAATGAGTACAAAAATAGCTAGATGGGCAATAATGTTATCCGATTTTGATTATGTTATTGAACATAGACAGGGTAGCAGTATGAGACATGTCGATGCATTAAGTAGGTATCCTATTTGCATGGTAATCCAAGATAGCTTAACTTTAAAAATTATCCAAGCTCAAGAAACCGATGACCATATTAAAACAATAAAAGAAATCCTAAAGGTGAAATCTTATGATGATTATCTAGTTAAAAATGATGTTCTTTATAAATGTGTTAATGGTAATGATTTATTAGTTGTACCGGAAGACATGCAAATGAATATAATCAAGGCCGCTCACGAAAAAGGTCATTACGCAGTTGCAAGAACAGAGAAAAGTTTAGAAAATGATTTTTACATCCCTAAAGTTAAACAAAAAATTGAGAAATGTATAGCAAATTGTGTTCCCTGTATTTTAGTTAATAGAAAATGTGGTAAACAAGAAGGCTTACTTCACCCAATAGAAAAAGAAGAAGCTCCATTACATACGTACCATGTTGATCACTTAGGTCCATTAGAAAGCACTAATAAAAATTACAAACATATCTTTTCGGTCATTGACGCATTCACAAAATTTGTTTGGTTGTATCCCACAAAATCTACCGATGCTGCCGAAGTAATTTCTAAATTAGAAATCCAAAAATCTATCTTTGGAAATCCAGTTCGAATTATATCAGATAAAGGTCCTGCATTTACCTCTAAAGCTTTTGAAGATTATTGCATCAATGAAAATATTAAACATATCCCGATTACCACTGGATTACCCAGGTCTAACGGCCAAGTTGAACGTCTAAATTCTGTCATAATATCTGTTCTGTCTAAATTGTCTGTCGATAATCCTAAAAAATGGTATACACATGTAAGCAACGTCCAACAGGTGATAAATTCGACTTTTCAGAGAAGTATAAGCACAACTCCTTTTGAATTGATGTTTGGTACTAAAATGAAACTAAAAAATAACATTGAAATTACTAGTCTTCTGAATGCTGAAATACAATTTGATTTTACAAATAATCGCAAAGATATGAGAAAAAATGCTAAAAAACAGATTTTAAAAGTCCAAGAAGAGAACCGTAAAACTTACAACCTCAGACGAAAGAAAGCTAACAAATTTAAGATTAATGATGTGGTTGCTATAAAACGCACACAACAAGGTCCAGGTTTGAAGTTAAAACCAAAATATTTAGGTCCGTACAAAGTCATAAAAGTAAAAAATAATGACACCTACGATGTAAAGAAACTTGGATTCAACGAAGGACCCATGGTCACCAGTACATGTGCAGAGTACATGAAGCCGTGGACAGACAAAGCTTGAAAAAAAAAAAAAAAAAAAAAAAAAAAAAAAAAAAAAAAAAAGAATTTCACCGATTGTGACACTATACCAACTGTGACAAACCTCTGGACTGACAACTAATAGAATTTTAACTTTATTCTCGAAAAGACGAAAAGACGTAAGGTAATAGAAGATGAAAAGACGTATGAAAGAAGACGAAAAGACGTAAGATAAAAGAAGACGGAAGACGTAAGAAAGAAAAGACGAAAAGACGTAAGAAAGAAAAGACGAAAAGACGTAAGGTAATAGAAGATGAAAAGACGTATGAAAGAAGAAGACGAAAAGACGTAAGATAAAAGAAGATGAAAGGACGTAAGAAAGAGAAGACGAAAAGACGCGAAAAAAAAAATATATGAATTTTTTCAAGAAATAATCTAAGCTTTGATAAACAATTTGAATGATGACTTCTTTTTTTCAATTTAGACTTTGGATGCTGCTGTGTTTTTTTTTTCTTTATCTTTTCAGATGATCCAGCTGCTGTTTCCAGCCAACAAGAATACATTCGAGGACGAATGTCTCATCAGTATGGCCGAAATATGGGAAATCTCCTCCACTATTAGATCTGCATATTATTTTCTACGCATCGCAACTCTGATGAACAGGCTCTCAGTGAGGCAGACGATATTGAAGAAACTATTAATTCCTAAGAAGCCAGACGATTTAAGCGGTAGAAAAAAGAACTGAACGGAAGAAAGGAGAATGGAATGTTTTTAGTTTTAAGTTGGTGTAAAAAGAACGTAAGATGAAGACGAGTTCCCGTATAAGATGTAATTGATTAATTAGAGTTATGATTGTTTGCTTTGTAAATAGTCTTATGAAATATCTTTTTTGTAAATATTAACGTTTAATATAAGTCATTTAAAAGTTTAAAAACGGTGTCAGAATTTAATTTACCTCCGAGTTTATTTACTTATGTGTTCAAAAGAACTTTTTAAAGAAGAATCTCCATATATATATATATATATATATATATATATATATATACCGGGTGTCCTGAAAAGGACTGAACGATTTTAAAAATCAGTAACTTACAAACTTTTACAGATATTTAAAAAATTCTTGCACAAGAGTCATCTAAAAGGTCAAAAGTTTTTTTCCTACGATTCTGGATTTTAGTTCGAATTACAAACAATAGATGGCGCTGAGAGCGCTAGGTGCGGTGTTGAGATGGATATTGACGTCACTTGGTACTGAAGCAAAATAAGGAGTTTAAGGCTGTGGAGTGGGTCTCGTTTGACAATGCAATTTTGCTTTTACCGTCCGATTTTGAGTGCAATCCATATAATTTTGATTTTGCTGGCGTCAGCGTAATAGTAGAGAAAAATATTATTTTTATGGGTACGATTCCTTTGAAATCAAAATGCGTGAAACAACTTTTTTTTTTTTTTTTTTTTTTTTTACATTTTAAGAATGTAAGTACTTTTGAGAACAGGATATCTTATTTATCTTTTGATTTATCTGGGTATCTTTTAAACCTTTTTTATGTCACCTAGTCATGTCCTGTATTGTATTTTAAGTATGTGGGATTAACAGTTAATTTACAGGTACACCCAAAAGATTGCATCACATCATAGTGTATGGGGGAAAATCACTTGCAGTGTATATTAATGAAATACACTATTTCAAATGTATTGAAACTGATATAAACCATTGAATTTCAGTCTAAGATGATTATGATAGAATAGAGTATTTGGTATTTATAGCATTTAACGTTCATTTACAGGGGCACACAAAAAGAAACCGGTTACTGTACTGTCTTTAAGTAATAACTGCTGGAAATGCGTTTTCAATTTCGGCATGCGCTTTTAAATTTAGCTGTTTTTTAGATACATTAGTAATTATAGAAATGCATATCACCTATACTCGTCTCTGATGCGTCCGTCCGTCTGTCTGTCCGCATATAACAGTGCAAAAATTACTCTGTCGAATCGTTTGAAATTTTAAATACATATTTATTGAAGAATTTTATCCAGTTATTTCAAATTTTATGAATATTGGATGTGTATTTCCAATACAGGGACAGTCAAAAGTATTCCGTTGTATTATGGCCGACGGGCGAAAAGTTTCAAGTGCTTTTTCATGATATTACACCCGTCCGAACATAATGAAATTAACATGCATTTATGAATTCAATTGAAATATAAATGATGTAGAATATGCTGCACAAAAAATAGTTATTATTCATTTACAGGGTCACACAAAATAATTATGTAACATAAGGGTATAGAAGGGAACATACTTTGCGGCATATTTTAATTTTGTTACACATACAATAAAATTTTTATAAGTTACTTATTCTTACTACGAATTTCTTACTGTGTAATAGAAAATATGAAATATTTACAGGAACACACAAAAGATTTCGGAAACTATGCTGCATCAAAAATGCTGTACGCTAACGATAATTGCTTGAAGTTTTAAGTTTTGATATGATTTTTTAAAAGTTTCACTACATTTTTGCATGTTACGCTGTGTATATAATTGGTGCAAATCATTTACAGGGCTACACAAAAGAATTCGCACTCGTTACTAAGTGTGTAAGTAAAAATATTTTTATGTAAATGAGTTATGCATTTTTTAAGTTGAACAGCTTTAAGTATATTACGATATGTTTAAAGAATAGAAATGAAATGATATACAGAGGCACTCAAAAATTGAATTAATAGCCAGCTCTGGATGGTAATCTCTGAAAGTGTGATTTCATTAGTTTAAAGCATGTTTCACTTTTAAATAGATTTTAGCTAGATAAATGGCGTGTATTTAAAGATAGTAGGAAAAGTACAGGGCTATACAAAAGAGTTCAAATATGCTTCCGTCTATTTAAATAAATTGCTAAATGTCACATTTCAACTTAACATGTGTTTTTAACGCTTTCCAACATAGTTAAAAATGTTTATTTCTTTTTAGTTAGCCGTCTGCCTGTCTGTCTTTCCAAACTCTAACTTGCGTTGAAATAATTGAATTGGTCTGTAAGTGATATATGATAATAAGATTTATTGTGCCGTTTTGGATATTGTAAACAAACTATGCATAATTCATGATTCATTTACACAGACACACAGAACTATGCCATTACATTATGTTATGTGAGGATAATTATATATGTAGCTCCTATATTCGTCATCTGGAATGTTCTTTTATCTGTCCGCACATAATAGCGCAAAAACTACCCAATAAAATGCTTTGAATTATAATATATGTACTCGTTGCAGAATTTTCGTTACTCATTTAAAGTTTTATGAAAAGCGAATCAAATCTTAAAAGGATATTAATAAATGTTTTCTTCATTCTATTAAAACCTATTCTGCGTGACTAATTCAATGATATCCAATGATAGGTGATGATTCTAGGTTGTCATTATGATAATGGCTCATTTAAGATAGAGATAGTATTAATTCCCTATTACCATGAATTTAATATACATAATTGTAATAAATTTTGTATTTGGGTATTTTTACAAAAGAGTGCAACAGCTATTGCATTAAATTTTCAATGTTTATACTATGAATATTCTTTGTTCTAAAGAATAAACCATTTCCGCAATTTTTTTAATACATACATAAAACTTTACTAAAGAACTTCTTTAAAACAAACTAGCATTTCTTAGAATATAACAAATTTTTTAAAATAGCAAAATTGATTAATAAAAAAAAAAAAAAAAAAAAAACTACAAAATTGTTTTACTTTACTTTAAAATATGATGCACAAAGTATTTTTTAAATTAGATGATAAAAAGTAATTTAATCCGAGAAAATACGGCTTTCTTAAATGTAAAATCGTCTGCAAAACTCGTATGCTGCTCGTTAAATTCATTTCCAGTTTTTAATCGCTGCTATTATATAAAAGGATTTATTATTTCCATGACAACAACACATTTCATTGAAATTATACCGATTGAGTCCAAAATAGGGCTTCATGTCGAGTGAACAGGTCAAATGTATGTTGTTCAATAAAAACATATAAACAAAAGTTCAAAATCGGGCCCTAAGAGCAAAATTGCATTGTCAAACGAGACCCACTCCGCAGTCTTAAACTCCTTATTTTGCTTCAGTACCAAGTGACGTTAATATCCATCTCAACACCGCACCTAGCGCTCTCAGCGCCATCTATTGTTTGTAATTCGAACTAAAATCTAGAATCACAGGAAAAAAACTTTTGACCTTTGAGATGATTCTCGTGCAAGAATTTTTTAAATATCTGTAAAAGTTTGCAAGTTATTGATTTTTAAAATCGTTCAGTCCTTTTCAGGACACCCGGTATATATATATATATATATATATATATATATATATATATATATTACAGTGTAATAAAATATTTAAAAAAATATTCCATTCTTTTTAAAATTCTGAATTTGCCATTATTTTTTGTTGTTGTTGAAATATGGAAAAAATATAAGATACTTTAAAGAGTGTACATTTCACTTTAAAATGTCGCATTCGGTATAAATATTGCGGGACTTCCGATACGAAGTTTGTTAGCAAATATTTTTTAATGGTATCTATTTTAATTCTCTATTCTCTAACACAATCACGAAAATATTTTTATGTTCATAATGCCATAAAATTACAATTATTTTTATTCTGACCCCACGATAACAAATAACGCCCCCCCCCCCCCCGCTTGTATAAATACAAAGGATATTGCAAGAAAAAATACAAAGTAAATAAAAAGCTAAGTGTTATGAATTTTTGAAACTAAGAAAGGTAATCTGAGACACTATCGTTTAAAGCTCAAGTTTCAATGCATTTGTAAAAAAATGAAGAATGTTCTTCGAATTTAAACTACTTCAATAATATTGATAATATTGCCTGCGAATGTCATGCCTTTGCATTTAAAAATAAGTCCGCGAATGCATTAAAAATTTCGAAAAGTCAAGTGAACAAAAATATTTATAAACAACCGTAAAAAAATATTGTTTGTAAACTGTAACTATGAATAAAGAAAATGTAAAAATAAAAATGAATATTTCATTACCTGAAAATTTTAATTTTCGTTTGGTACTTTTGATAATTTTTCAATTTACATTTCCGCTTCATAACCATACATTAATTTCCCCTTTCTCACCTTATCTAGATATTGCAATTCTGTATGATAATGATGTTACAAGGTTTTATAATTTGCAACAGTGTCAAATAAAAAGGGCAAAAAACATTTTCCAAAGTTGTTAAAAAGCCCTCAACAGCAACATACTGAGGTTAACAATGACAAAACCGTCTTATTGTAACAGATGATAGTTGCCTGTTTTGTAGAACCTGTTATGTCAAGCCAAAATAGGTAGCCACTTGCAACAGAAACTCCAAGCCTTTGCTTTTCTCCTTGCCTGATTTTAATGAATTTTCTGTATGACAGATTTACAAGAAAGCGATTTTCACGGACATTAGGATCAGTTTAAGAAAAAGAGGATAATCTCTAAACCCTTTTATTCTCTGAAATCCGCAGTTTGACTCTTTGGAGAGGCGGTACGGTAAATTTCTAGAAAGCAACAAAACGGGAAATTTTCTACAGCTCCTGAAATAAAATGAAAAAAAAAAATGTTTTTAACGAATGAATTTTTCGTAACTGTCTGAATTGAGAAGTTCTAGAGATGAGTGTCTGTTTAAATTACTGTCTATTCTAAAAAAGTTATTAAAAAAAGTTTAGAAATTAAATGCACCAGTCAGCTGTCGATCAAGTTGCCAGTCAGTTGTGCTAGGTCGGGCAAATATTCTCCCAGGTCGGGCATTGCCCGACCTGGCCCCCACCTGGCTACGGCCCTGAATCGAAACCATTATAAGATCACTTCTCTGCCTGTCTGTCTGTGATGGCCATTTTTCTAAACTATGGCTCTAGGAAATACATAAAAAAAGAAAGAAAAAAACAGAGAGAAAACTGTTCGTTAAATAACCTTTGAATAAGAGCATTTGCCGATTCCGTGCGTGTCTAAAAAAATTGTATTCAGCAAAGCACCAGAAAGTAGTCAGTTTAGATTTGAGAACAGCCATAATAAAGATATTAACAAGTACAAGGTCTCTTGTATGAATGTAACGCTGGGGCAGGTTTATCATATAAAGGAATCAAGTTTATCATATTCTTTTATATGAAAAGCCGCTAGTACATAGCGCGTAGCATTACAAATCAACAATATTAATTTGCAATGTTTTTTTTATTTACTGCAAAAAAATCGGCTTTTTCTTTCTTTGAACTTTCGATTCGTTATCTGTTAAGGAAGATTATATTTTTTATGTGCCTCTCAGTGTCATTAATGTATTTTTTATGAACCCTCGCTTGCAATTTGTTAGAAGAGCAAAAAAGATTATGCTACTGGGTGCTAGAGCTATTGCCGTAATGGCGAAAAATAAGCAAGAGGTTTTCTCAGCCGGTACTGAGGTTGGTCATGCGTAGTGCGTAGTTGTACTTAACCTTTTGAGTTCTGGTGATTAAATTTCGTCATTCTAAATGTCACATTGACCTCAGTATTTTGCAAACAAAAAAAATCGACTTATGATATACAAGAAAAAATGCATTAATTTTTTTAAAAATACAATTAGTCAAATATTCCTGTACCAGTGACATTTTGGAAATAAAATTAAGCATTAACAAATCAACATGAGAGATCAAAGAATTCAAACATTTACTTTGAGAAGGGGGGGGGGGGAGGATTGTACTTTGTGCTTATATATAACTAAATAAATAAACAACGTTCAAGAGTACAAATATTATAAAATAAAAGATGTTAAAAGATGTTAAAAGCATACATGTTTCGGGACTTCTTAAGTCCCATCATCTGTGCTAAAAGTGTAAAATGTAAAAGAAATCAGATCAATCAGATCTTAGTTGAGGGAGAGGTAATGAAAGTAAAAGTGAAAACCAAATCATTTATGGGTGATTATCTAATAAGTGGGTAATTTCACTCATTGATTTAGTGAAAAATAAAAATTTAATTTTAACCAATATTTTTTTAATAATTAGATACAGCATAGGTTACTGAGTAATATACATAGCGAAAGCCATGCTTTGTTTGGATTCGCGAAGCATTATTTCATTAGATAGTTATTTGAAAGTAACAATATTTTTCTTATATTATTTGGTACTACTTGATTATCCCGTCGATTAAAAAGGTACCGCCAAACTAAAAGATTAAATGCCAATAATGATGATTAAAAATGTCACATTCATGAAACACTAAACTCATACCCGTTATTAGTTGCACCATCAAGTAATTTTTATTATGAAGTTTTATTTGTATTCTTATTCATGTTTTATTAATTTATTTGTTCTTCCGTTATCAAAAAAGATACATCAATTTGTTTAATTAGGCCAATAGTTTGGCGAAATCGGTTGACGCATCGCATCTTATTTGAGTAAAAATGCTGTTTTATCTTTTGGCGCATTTAAATTTTAGAAATGTAAATTTAGCCAAATAACTGAAAATTTCCTTGGAATATTTTTATCATTAAATTGGTATGAATACATATATTTTCAAAGCAAAATTTGACATATTTTTTTTTAAATTTTCAACTAAAAATCTTTTTTAAAGATTTTTTGCATTTTCCATCTTGTCTTCGAACAAAAATGGGTACTACTTGGTTATCCTATCGACCAATTTCGTCAGATATTACAAATTGCCAAACTATTAGCCAAATTCTACACTCTAAAAAATAAAAGTGTAAATTTACACACAAAAATGTGTAAATCGATAATACAAAAACGATTTGTTTATATGTGTGAATTTGTGTGTAAATTGCTAAAATACACGCCTAATGTGTAAATTTCAAAATACACATTTCAGTGTGTAATTTGATGATAACACTAAGTGTGAGTAGTATAGTAATGACAGTTCCACCTCACCGGGTGCAGGGTGCTGACCTCTAAGAGGGGGGGTGAAGGTCATCGGGTGCTCGAGCTGTAAGAGGGGGGTGGGGTGAAGGTCATCGGGCGTCACGCAAGGTTAAGATGACGTCATCTTAGAGGATGAGTGTGTTTTAGATAAGAATTTTTTTTTTTTTTAATTTTAAGCGGGAATTTTAGGGAATTAGAATTTTTTTCCGAACTATAGTACGATGAATTTTTTTTTTTTTTTTTTAATTTTAATGTGGGGACTTTAAAATTTTCGGTGCACTTTCGTTTTAGATAAGAATTTTTTTTAATTTTAAGCGGGAATTTTAGGGAGTTAGAATTTTTTTCCGAGCTATAGTACGATGATTTTTTTCTTAATTTTAATGTGGGGACTTTAAAATTTTCGGTGCACTTTAGTTTTAGGATTTATTTATTTTTTTTTTAATTTTAATGCGGGGACTTTAAAATTTTCGGTGCACTTTAGTTTAAGGATTTATTTATTTTTATTTTATTTTAAGCGGGAATTTTGGGGAGTTAGATTTTTTTTTTTTTTTTTTCACTCTGTCCTGATTCGAGAGCTAATTTTGGATTTTAAGCGGGAGATGAAAATTATTTTGTTGTACTCATGTACAAGAGGTATTTATTTATTTTATTTATTAAAATTATTTATTTAATTAATTAATTTTTTGAGTGAATTTTGTGAAGATAGAAATTTTTAGGGAATCATTTTTTGAGATTTAATTTAAGTTTTGAATCGGTAATCATTTTATGTTAGGATATTTTAGAAAGACTCCCATGCAGGGCACTCATTCAAACTTAATTTTTGTAATGAGATGTATTCGCGCGCGTCGACCTAACTGCTCGGAATATGTGGCTTTCTTCGAATCTTGGTGAAAATTAAGAGCAGCGAGTTGGAAATTTTGCGTTAGTTGGAAAAAAAATTTTTTTTTTTAATTGTGGACCCACCATGACCACCCGTTTTGAAAAAATTCAAAACGCCACAATTAATTTGAAGATATTAAGGCTCCAACATCATTTTTCAAGGTGATTCCTGAAAAGAAAAGAAAATACATTTTAAATTTTTTGCTCTATCATTTTAGGAGAAGAAATTATCTTTTGAAAATGAACTTACTTTGTTCTGCAAAACACATTTAAGATTGAAGGAGAAGATTTAAAGCTCATTTTTCAAGGTGATTCCTGAAAAGAAAAGAAAATACATTTTAAATTTATTTTGTCTATCATTTAAGGAGAAGAAATAAGCTTTTGAAAATGAACCTACTTTGTTCTGCAAAACACATGGTTTGGTGACTCCAGAATGGCTCACAATGAAAAGGCTTTCACAGCTTGAAAACTTTAAAGATTTTTTTTTTTTTTTTCACACTTTGAAGAAATTTTTGTTTGAATAAAACAGTTCTTGATTCAGTTCATGAAAAGGCTTTCACAGTTCGAAAACTTTTGAAGATTTTTTTTTTTTTTTTTTTTTCACACTTTGAAGAAATTTTTGTTTGAAGAAATCAGTTCTTGATTCAGTTCATGAAAAGGCTTTCACAGTTCGAAAACTTTTGAAGATTTTTTTTTTCACACTTTGAAGAAATTTTTGTTTGAATAAAACAGTTCTTGATTCAGTTCATGAAAAGGCTTTCACAGTTCGAAAACTTTTGAAGATTTTTTTTTTTTTTTTTTTTTTTTTTTTTTTCACACTTTGAAGAAATTTTTGTTTGAAGAAATCAGTTCTTGATTCAGTTCATGAAAAGGCTTTCACAGTTCGAAAACTTTTGAAGATTTTTTTTTTTTTTTTCACACTTTGAAGAAATTTTTGTTTGAAGAAATCAGTTCTTGATTCAGTTCATGAAAAGGCTTTCATAGTTCGAAAACTGTTGAAGATTTTTTTTTTCACACTTTGAAGAAATTTTTGTTTGAAGAAATCAGTTCTTGATTCAGTTTATGAAAAGGCTTTCACAGTTCGAAAACTTTTGAAGATTTTTTTTTTTCACACTTTGAAGAAATTTTTGTTTGAAGAAATCAGTTCTTGATTCAGTTCATGAAAAGGCTTTCACAGTTCGAAAACTTTAAAAGATTTTTTTTTTCACACTTTGAAGAAATTTTTGTATGAGGAAATCAGTTCTTGAATTGAATAATTTGAAAAAAAAAAATGATGAAGAAACTTTTGTATGAAGAAATCAGTTCTTGAAATGAATAATTAAAAAAAAATGATGAAGAAGATTTATTTATGGATTTTTTTTTATTTTGCAGTAGCCATGTGCATAGGTGTGTATCCCATCATCCAATACGTACCTTTTATCATCAAGGGGAGACAGTGCCACTTTATTTTGTTTGACTGTATAAATATGATGACGCTCACTTTGAATTCGATATTGAATTTCTCTTGTTATTGATGAATTGAATAGGACATCTTTATAATTTTCATGTTTAATCTTCTTGGATACCACGCTTCTTGAGACCCCCTTGGCTGTTTTCTTCGCACCCTCTGATGAAAGAAGCGAGTACATTTTCGCTCGCAGCCCCACAAATTCATATGCCGGCTTAGAATTCAATTCATCTTTGAAGCAGCCAATCTTCTTTTTATTTGTTGTGCTATAGAGGGGATGAGCCTTGGGGATAATCTGATGTGTCGAACAATTCTTGATGCTCTTTTATATCTGCATAAATGTCGGGGGTCTCTATATGATAAGTCAAAGAATCGGTGTCAGTGAAGAGGAGCTTAGCATTAGCTCCATATTTGGTTTTCACAAAGTCATAGTGAAATTTATACATATGGAGCTTGCTAAGCTCTAGAATGACGAAGCCGGCATAGAGGGGCTTGTCGAGGGCGACTAACTGTTTCAGCCTTTGAACCCCTACTAAATTTTCATCGAATCTTTTAACAGAATTATATGTTGGTGCTGCCACAAGTTTTTTAAATCTTTTTTCTGAATTGACCAATTGGATATCCACTCGCCTTCTGACGGATTCCATCGATTTACCATACACCGAGTTGTTCATTAGTTTGAAAAAATCTTTTTGGAAAGGAGAAGAGGCCAGTTTTCTTTGTTCTGTATTAAACTCGATGTATGGTTTAAGCCACGCCCTCTGCTTAAATTTTAAAATTCGATGAACATGTTTTAATTCCATCCCCAGGCTCAAATAATACTTTAGATTTCGATAGTAAACAATATAATTCTTCTTATCATTTAGATTTGGCACCAATTTTTCTGTGGCAACGTACGGCATATTTTTTATTAATTCACTTGTATATGGAGACAGCATTTCTTTTTCAATTTTAATTTTTTCAGCTGCGAGTGGGTAGTCATTGTGATGGTCATGTAAATGAGGTGGATAAGTCAAATCCACCTCGAAGATGTAACCATCATCACCATGATCTTCCAATGACATTATCCAATTGGTGTCGGCTTCATGGGTGATCCATTCAAATTCGCCGTACGGTAGGGGTTCACTCATCGAGTGGCCGTAAAGATTGTTAGCATCCCAATACATTATGAATGATTTTGCTTTATCAGGGTCTGGGTGTGGCACTGCCTCGTTATTTGCACATGCCCAGCGTTGGCTTATCATCGATATACCCCCACGAATGCCACGTTCAACCAAAAGATGCATGTCGATGTCTGTGAGCAATTCGAGGGGCTGCTGGCTCATTTTCAATGAAGCTTGCCATGCAAGACTGGGTGCAGTCACAAAATGGGCACAATCCAACCCGTAAAACTGCACACACAGCTTGCGAAAATTTTGGAACACGTCCGATAACTGGAGGACGTCTGACTTCACGTACAAATCGTGATAGTCCCCCAGTGTTTGAAGATGGAACGTGTCCCAAACAGCTTGAGCATGTGCATAATCTTCTTCTGATATATGCTGCTGCGTTAAATCGCTGAAAAAGGCTTCACGTGGAGGTAATGAGGTTTCCTTGAATTTTTCCATGGAAGAGAAATATTGATAGCGATACACACCTTTGCGCAGCAGCAGATCGATGTTGGTCATATTATATTTTAAGATCTTGAAGTCTTCCACTCGTAAATTGGCCACCAGCTTTTCAAGAGATGCCGACAAAAATTGGTAACTGTCGATGAATTGAAGTGCTACTCGGCATTTATTATGTTGCTTGGTGAGTGAAAAAGAAATGTATTTTTCCATATTGTTGGCAATGACATTGAATTGATGATCTTTAATTTTGCCCAGACCCTGCATTATTAGGTGAGCGTCATAATTCTTCAGATTGTGGAAGACGACTGGAATCATTTTTCGAAGACGATATTGAAGATTACAAGAAGAATGAAGTGCCCCTCTGTACTGTCCATTTAAATGGTTATGATCTTTGACTCTGTCATTATTCAAGGGTTGGTGGCATAAGTAGCATTCTTTCGCATTTTTGAAGTCTTCTTCATCTTGTGCAGTCATTTGAATCGGTACGATATGAGTTAATTTTTCTGCAAGTTCCTCTTTTTCTTGAATGATGTCTTGCAAAAATTTTTCTACTGCATTTTCCCCTCTATAGCACTTAATTTTTTTGTGGCATTCACCATCTGGCCCCACGACAACATAGGCATACCCGCATGCCTCATGCATATTAATCTTATTCAAGAAAGATTTTCTTGAACTGGGGTCTGCCGTTGCAATGGGGACCAAGATGGATTCGAAATCAGCATAAATTATGAAGGGAACAGGATGCTGGTAATGCGGTTTAGAAAAACTCATGATGCTGTCTTCAGGGCGTGGCATTCGAATCTGTTGTGGTTTAAAGTTTTTGCAATATTGAGTATGAATTTCTAAAAGATCTTCACTGCAAAATCGATGCAAGCATCGAAAGCAGTAGAATGAAGCACCGTCGTGACGTGTACGATCACCCATGAGCCTAGAAAAGTTTCTTATTAAAGTGTAATGGTGATTCGTTTCATTACTTAAGAGTAATAAATTGAAGCATTCTTTATCATCTCGTTCTGAAACATGCAGTGGAAAGACTTCTTCATTTTCATAACCAAAGACATTGATTCGCATGTTGTTCCATTCTTCAATCTTCTTTATTTGATTGAGGGGCACTGGGCACTGCACATCACCTAATTTAATTTCGCCTTCGAAGGGTGCATACTGTGAGACTCGATTAGCATTGTGATTATCAATTTTATGCTTCTGCGCCAGCAAAGACCAAACGAAACATTTTTGGTCTGTATTTTGAATATTCAAGATGGCAACCTTATTTTTCAACTTTTGAGGAGTGGGGATGTAGGAACTTGCTTCCAGTGGATGATACTTAGCTACAAATAATTCCAAATTACGAATGCGTTCCAACACCCAACCGGAACCTAGCTGCGTAAACTTTTCAAATGATTTGATCATTTTTGCAAAGGCTGCTTGTATATGCTCAGAAATTGTCAAATCAGTCATTTCAATGTGGCAAAATGATCTAAAATGAGATGAAATGATTTCCATCTCCCCCTCCTGGGTAGTGCGACTGAGATCCACATGAACAATGGTAAACCATTTTATACCCTCTTTCATGCTGAGTTGGAAATTGACTTCTTCTTCTAAATGCATGCGATTCTCATTGAAAAATATATTCAAATCGTGTTCATTCAGTTCATTAGATTCGAAATTGATAATAGTTAAAGACTCATTAAGAGCATTCATGCGATTATTAGTGCGAGATCTTTTAGCAGGGGGTGCATTAGGTGAGGTGCTTTTTCGTTTTTGTGCATGCTGATGCACGGTGCGTTTATGTGATATTAAGTTTTTTTTGTTGGTGAAACTTTCATTGCATTCATCACATGGATGATTGATGAGAGGTTTTTTATGTGTTCTTTGATGTTCAAGGAATTTATCATTTCGAAAAAAACTTTTGCCACAAGTCTCACACACATATTGTTTTTCGTCAGTATGAATTTTCATATGCCTTTTTAAAGCAAATGCTCTCGTGAATGTCTTTTGACATGTTGGGCAAATCTGTAAAAGATAAAAAGCCATACTTTAGTTTGCTGAATAATAATATAAAAAATTAACTATTTTTGAACCCATTTAAAAAAATCCCCCTTAAAATTTAAACAAACTATTTTGAAACTAATAAAATCATTAGTTACATTTAAAAAACTCCTTCTCTTTAAACACTTTCTTAATAGACTCTCAAAAATAGGAAAATCACTTAATTTTTTTTTTAACATTACAAAGATTTTTCTTTTCCACTCATGAAACAAAAATTAAAAAAAAAAAATCAATCTAACCTTTCCAAAATAATTTTTATAAAACTAATTTTCATGCAATTGAAAAAGTTTAGTATGCCAATTGAAATGTTCAAAGAATTAATTTTCATTACATTAAGTTTGAAAAAAAAAAGAAACAGACTTAACTTTAAAAAATGAACTGCTTGCTTGAAAAAAAAAAATCTCTATTACTTGAAATCATCACATAACAAATTCAGGAATAGGCTTAAATCTTACACAATTTTTAAATTCTTATATACAAAACTTTTTTCAAACATTCTAAAATAAAAAAAAATTAAAAAATAAAATCTCACCTTGGATGACTTCGATAATCCTCCTGGATTATCAAGTGTGCTTGTTGAAGCCAAAAGTCCCATGGCTTCCCGTGATGTGGAAGGTCCCGGGACGGTCAAAAGGTGTTGCAATATTGATGAGCGCTCCTTTTGTGGAGAAAATTCAGGGGTGTCCCACATTGGCTCACTGGTGAAAAAATCAGCAGGTAAGTTTTCCCCCATATCATCAAAAGAAGGAGAACACTCATTTGGCTGAAAAAAAAATAACATCACATAAGTTTCTTGCTAAATTTTAGCTTCAAAACAATCAAAGCAAATTTATATTCAAAAAATTTTTAAACCATTAAACTTTAAGTTAACCATTTGAATTAACATTAAAAATAATCTAAGTTAAAACACCTTTAAGTTAACCATTTAAAATAATCTAGTTTTAAACGATTCATTAAAACAAAGACTTAATACACACCTTGGAAAATTCAAGTGGGGGTTGAGCAGATGTGGATGCATAATGTCGGTTTTCAGCAACTTCCAATGTTCTGATAAGCTGGCTATCAGTTATCTCTGATAATCGCTAAAACAAAAAAAAACAAAAAAAAAAGTTTTTACAACATTTCCTTTTTTTTTTTTAAGTAACACTTAAGTGATCATATAAGAAATTTGTTGACTTTCTTTTAGTTAAAAGTTATTAAATTAAGAAAAAAATGTTAAATTAATATTAAAGTTTAGTTGTGTTAGTTTAAAACCAAACCTGAGATTATAAAATTTTTATTGAAGTAGCATATATTTATGAAAATAATTACTTAAAAAAATGAACAGATAAAGTTTTAAATCAAACTGTTATATTCTTCAATTTAAATACGTTAACCGTTAACCATTAAAACATAATAATAATAAATTCATTTTTACAAATATATATTAAAAAAAAATACCTTCAATGATTCCTTCATTATGCTTTTTCGTTTCCTTTCGTTTTGAAAGGTTGCCTCAATCACCTTCAGTTTTTCAGGGGAAAAAGGGAAGTCCACTTCCCACTATGTGAATAAAAAAAAGAAAAAAATAAAAAAATAAAAAATAAACAAACAGTTTAACATTATCAACGACTATTCATAAGAATGACTCATCTTTTTGTTAAAACATCCCTTCACCATTAAAAATAAACTTATATAAACAAAAATTCAATCAAATTATTCTATTTAAAATATTTTTTGTGAAGCTTTTAATAACATTTACTTTCTTTTCATTCAAAATGAATTATCATAATAGGTTATATATGACAAGTTAGGTGAAATGAATCTCTTACGTAACATTTTCAACACATATAAAAAATTAAGTCATTCAAAATCAAACGAGGTGCAAATATTTTGAATAAAGACATGTTAAGGATAACTTAACTTTAATAGGAAAAAATATCACATATAATCATATTTAAGAATGAGGACGTGTTAGATTATTTCTTCCTTAAACTAAGTTAAATAATTACTGTAGTAAAATTTAATTCCCTTTAATGAAAAAAATATATATATATATATATCCTACTTTTTTTTTTTTTCTCACAAATGCATTTAAAATAAAATAATGTTGCTATTAAGATCTGAACAGAAAAATAATATTCCAAAAGAAATTTTTTTTTTCAATTAACAGTTTATCAAGAAAATGAGTTCAACTTAAAATCAAATAAAAACTTGAATAAATATTTACAAAACATTAAAACATTCGTAAATCATTAACAAAAACAACCATGTTAAAATATACAATAGTATACATTACAAAATAATCTTACTTGACTTTGGAAATCTGACGATGAAGAATTCATTTTTAAAGTATTCGTTTGAAAGTAGAAAAGCGCGAGTAAAAAATAAAACCGTCCTAACTTGTTAATTTCTAACACGAGAATAAATTCACATCTAACGCTTATCTGATTTATCTGATAAGGCGATCTTATCAAACCCATGACGTAACGGGAATTCCCGTTATCAATGAGTCATGGGTTTTTCCCGTGACGAGTACAACATTCTTAATTAAACTGTTAATAAATTAGATCTCTTATTAAGTTTAACATTCATAAAAAATAATAGAAAAACCATAACAAATATTCTTTTTGGATAAAATGGATTCATTTGAGTGTCATATTGAATAAATAGAAAAAAGTATTAACTAATTTTGCTGAATTTTAAGGAAGGTTTTCTAACGAGTTTATAAACTCTGAAGCAATATTATTATTTTAGATTCTTTACAAATAAAACATTTTTCTTCCGCTTTATGAAAAAAAGAAAATAAGTTTCTCAATATAACTTTAAAGATGTTTAGATATATTCTTTTAAAAATATAAATGAATCATAATTTTTTAAGTGAAATTCCTTATTAAAATGAACTGTAATACATGTAAAAGCAATAATATGAATCTCTTTTCTAACATATTAAATCTTAACTGTTTTCTCTTACGGAAAAAAAAGTATATATTTGAATATATAAATAATATACTAATCCTTTAAATAAATTTCACAATCAATAAATAAAAACTGTTTTAAATATTTAGTTTTAAAAACATGTAAAAGCAATAATATGAATCTCTTTTCAAACATATTAAATCTTAACTGTTTTCTCTTACGGGGAAAAAAGTATATATTTGAATATATAAATAATATACTAATCCTTTAAATAAATTTTCACATTTAATTAAACTATTCAATTAAAAAAAAAAAACTTACTTCATCATCATCTGAAAAGGTGTTTGAAGACATCGCTTGACTATAATCCATGAAGAAATACGATTTTCAACTAAAACTAAGACTGTGGAATTCGGTATATCACAAGAGCGAAAAAAATATCAACTGAAGTCGATCTCTTCTTGCTGTCCCTTTTTATCACAAGAGCTGATTCATCTTATCTGATAAGGGGTTTTTCCAAAGAGTGAATCACTTGATAAGATGATATGACTCGATTTCTCATCAACAATAAGAAAACTAATTTTCAAAGGGACTTAATTACAAATTAATTTTAATGAATGGAATTTTTAATTGTAATTACGAAGCTTAAAAATAAAATTATCTTTCTTTTTTTATTTTTTCAATTAAGTGTTATGCATAAAATGTTCATTTTGTAAACTTTCTTTTATTGATTGCTTTAAATAAGTAAAAGCATGTAAAATCTTCATAAGTAATTAAAATCATAATCATTAATTAATTAGTTGATTATAAAAAACAAAGTCTTCATGGGTTAATAAAGTCATACATGATTAATAATAATTAATTCTTTGATTATAAAAAGGGTTTTAATAGCTGATTAACAATAATTCACTTAATGAATATAAAACTATTCATGAGAAAATTTTAATTACTTTGCACTTAAATTATGCAAACTGAGAATTTTTTTTTTTTTTCACACTAGTGATTAATTTTTTTTTCAAATCTTTCATTTAACGTTATTTGTTATACTTTCTCATAAAATTATCATTACTTCTCTTATGTTTCAAAAATGTAGTATAAGCTGAAAGGGAAAATTAAAATAAAACAGACAGGTTTAAGGAAAAATAAGAAACATTTTATTAAATCTATTTGATAGTACATAATGTTTCTTGCTTATTTACAAAGATTGTTTCTAAGTAATTTTTATAAAAGTCTGATTTTAAAGCAGCGAAAAATGCATGCGTGAAATGACATGTACATTCTGATGTTACATTTTTTACAAATTGGTAGACATTAAAGTTCAAAAGGGCACTGTCTTTATACAAGAGATATTTTTCTCTTAAACCAATTGTTAAACATGAGTGATCCAATTGTGAATTTCGTCCTATTCGACAGCCATAACACTCAAAGACACGATCCAATGATCGTTCAATTTCAGAGTTTAAGCAGGATAAAAAGTTTTTCTTGGCACAATCAGAGTCTACATGGGAATGGATACATTTTCCCGATTTTCGCAGGATTGAAACAGGTATCACTCGTGTAAGAAGCATATCGATGAAACAGTCTGTAATTTCAGAACAAAATTCAGTGAGTTTTAAAAATTGATCTCGTGATAATCGAATTCCATTGGGTTTGAAATGAAAATTCTTATCATCCGTTTTGAATATCTGTTGAAGAAGACAAAAGTCTTCATCGACAAAGGCTAGAATGAGTTGATTATTACAAACCGAAGACTCTTTCACAGAATAAAAGTGGAACTTTGTCACATGTTGTTGGAAATGATCAAACGTCGTTGAGGTCATCACAACCCCATTTTTTGTTGGGTAGAGTTTACCGAAAGCACCTTCTTTGAAATTTCGAATATGCAATTTCAAGTTACAGTTTTTATCCATTTCAATTTGTGCTAAAGTACACCATTCTAAATTCCAGGATGTTGAATAATAACTTTCCTTGAAAGTTCGGGTAAACCACTCGTCTTTATGCGAATCATCAAGTTCAGGTCTGTTCATCGGCGAGCAGTGAATAGATTCATCATCATCATCATCAGAGATAGAAAACAAGTCTAAATTTAATGCAGGATCCTTCGAGAAAGAAGCAAAATCTAGTCTTGGTTTTTTCAAATCCAAGGGGTGTGACACTAAATGTCGAAAGGTAAGACTAATTCGAACACCTTTTATGTGAGATTCTGCTCCAATCCCATGTGTGAACAGTTCATTGCTGGGTGGATTCATATTATAAAGAGAGCCATGTTCTAATTTTATAAAGGTAGAAGGCACATTCGGTCTTTTGAATTCGATAGTTCTCTGTGCACCAAAACTCAGTACTGAAACAGGGAAGACAGCATTCAAGCAGGATTCATCATCTTTGTGGTGACTAATGCCAGTCGATCCATCTTGGTAGAAATTAAGTAACACATAGTTGAACGTGCAGGCAGTTTCTTTTTCCACTTTGTCACGCAATTCTATCATCAGGGGAGTCCATGGAATACCGGGCACACTGGTTCCGCTGAAGGCATAGCTGGTATTGGCATCTCCATAGGCTAAGATCAGACGTTTAGGCTTAACATCTTTTCCAAACAGACGAAAAGTAGGTCTGAAGAAGGGTAATGTCCGCAACTCAGACAAATAACGATCCGCATGAGGTTTCTCGATGAAATCACTGATGTACTCCACATTTAATCCATTATCCGTAAAGTGAATGGAAGGCATTTTGAAGACAGCAGCAGCAACAGAACGTATCCAAGTAGAACAGCTTAACTCCAGCGAAAAGAATGAACACTAATGAGCTGCTCAGGGCTTTATACTTGTAATTATCGCTTAATCTTATCAGCTGATAAGATTAGGTCACGTGGTATGATATCACTGATGACGTTGAATCAAGATATCCCAAATGACATAAGGCAACCTCAATCACGTGATTTGATAACACTCATGACGAAAGGGGGAAACCCTAGTGATAAGAACTTAGATGATTTTCTTTCATTTCTAGTCAAGTCACTGTGAAGGAAGCAAGTGTTTCAGGTAAGTATGTCTTAATTCATTTTTTCATTTCATTTCTTAATTGAAATGTATATTTTATTCCTATTATTTTTTTCATAAATCTTAATAAACCTCCCATTTAAAGTAAAACACACACACACACATTTGAAGAAATAAAGACACAGAAATAAAACGAAATCTATTTATTAAAACGATTTAAACAATACACTTTTAAAAGTTTCTACATTCAAATGACCTAAAAAGTGGTCACTAACAGAATCTACATTCTTTAAAAACATGGATAGGACATCGTCGAAATTTACAAGCATTAAAATCATGTCCCCTAACTGTTGAAATTTTTCTCGATTGTTTAACATAAAACAGGAATGCAAACTCACACTAGGATGTCTAAAAACACAACCAGTACATTCAAAAATTTGATTAAATATATTCACAATAGAATTCTCGATACAATAAATCAATTTAGACCACAAAACATATTCATTTTCTTGAGAACCTCGTTCACAATTTTGCTTTAATAAAGCAGGTAAATGTTTTTCATACATATAACGAATCAATTTCTGATTCAATGAATAGGCTTTTTCTTTCAACTGTTCAAGTTGAGCATTGTTTAATTGGATGAGAGATTCATTTTTTAACATTTTCAAACACATAACAGACTGATCCTCATTCAAAACTAAAAGTTTATTATTGGCGATAAACGATGAACTCGTATATTTCAAATTAAACGCAAATATTTTATACTGGAATTCATACCAAGTGCGAATGTCTAGTTCGATTCCATTCTGAGTTGGAATTCCTTCACTCGAAAATTCTCTAATTTGAACAGAGTATTGAGCATTCTGTAATTGTAGTCCTAAAAATATATGGTTTCCAAGTTCTTTTCGAAAAATATAATTTTCAACTTTCACAATTGGAGTTTGAATGATATTTTGTTGATCAGGTACAACGATGAAAGGTTCCTCTGTTAACTTTTGATCAGGAGTAGATTTCTGAAAGTTGAAGTCAATGAAAAATTCATTCATCAAATCTTGAGTAGCTTCACAGCAGGAATCAGGAAATGATGTTTCTTCATCAAGGGAATTAATAGGTTCCACATCGTCAGAAGCAGGATACAGCGTAACATTTTCCAAATTGAATCTTGACTCGTCCATTAAAGGTTGACACTCGCAGGGGGACAGCATTTTGTACAAAACCTTCTAACATCAAGCGTCAGCAGAAAACTGAATAAATTGAGAAGAACATTCACTCAAAAAGGAGTCTGATAATTAACAAGTCCAATCACATTCTTGATAAACGATGACGTCATGGATTAGTCATAGGAAGCACACACCCGCTGCAGTAAATTACACAAGCGGTTAATTAACACATTTCGCTGATAATCTTTTTGTTGATTCCGTCTAACAGTTTTTCTGCGAAGAGTAGACTTATGAATTTTTTGATGTTTTAAAAATTCTGCTTTTCTTGAGAAAATTTCGTGACACACCTCACACGTTTTCGAATGGATCTTCAGATGTCGACGTAAATCACTTTTTTGAATGAAACTTTTATCACAAGTCTCACATTTGAAAGTTTTCTCGTTCAGGTGAAACTTCATATGTCTAACATACATAAACCTCCGAAGAAAGGTTTTGTTGCAGGTTTCACAAACGAAATCCGGTTTCTCTTCTTTTATTAAAAGTTCTGATGAAGAGGGCTTCATATCCGAAACAGGTTCCATTTCTTGTTTTACCTCGACAGCGGAAACTTGACTCATATTTATTTATTAAACAGATATCTTTACTGTGCAACAGCAAAACTTCGACTAACGAAAAAATTATTTCAAACATATATATATCAAAAAATTACTGCGCACGTGATAACGAAATCATTCGTGATTGGTTAAAAAAAAAATAAGCGAACAGGATTGGTTACGAAAAAATCCACCGAACACTTCTGAAAATAGTCTTTCAAAGGCATGAAGTCGTGGCTGAATCGGTAAGTGAAAAATCTATTATTCAACCACGACTTCATTTTATAAGATCAAACCCCGGCTAAATTTTTCGAAAATAAATTAGGCATTTTTAAAAATCACCACCAGATGGCAGCACCAAAAAAAAATTTTAAAGTCCCCGCATTAAAATTAAAAAAATCATCGTATTATAGTTCGGAAAAAAAAATTCTAACTCCCTGAAATTCCCGCTTAAAATTAAAAAAAAAAAAAATTCTTATCTAAAACACACTCATCCTCTAAGATGACGTCATCTTAACCTTGCGTGACGCCCGATGACCTTCACCCCACCCCCCTCTTACAGCTCGAGCACCCGATGACCTTCACCCCCCTCTTAGAGGTCAGCACCCTGCACCCGGTGAGGTGGAACTGTCATTACTATACTACTAGTGTGTAAAAGTTATGCTGATCACTCATGAAGTACTCACATTAATGTGTAAATTGCGCAAGAATACACATATATCTGTGTTATATTCTTACTCTTTTATCTGTGTAATCTTCTGTGATTACACTGATAAATATGTATTACGCAAAAAACACATATTATTGTGTTATTGTAATTTACACAGTTCATTGCATAATATGCAAAATACGCATATTCGA
This sequence comes from Maratus speculifer, assembly GCA_964019185.1. Taxonomy (NCBI): domain Eukaryota; kingdom Metazoa; phylum Arthropoda; class Arachnida; order Araneae; family Salticidae; genus Maratus; species Maratus speculifer. Next base: position 137,398,338 of record OZ025291.1, read on the forward strand.
TGGAGGTTCAATAAGTATTGTGTCTAGTGTATATGAAATATCAGTACTGCAACGGGTTGATGAAGAATATCGATTTATTTATGCTTAGTTTCGGAACCGTAGCTGCAATATTCATATAGTTTTGTATGGAGGAGTAAAATGGGGGGGGGGGTAGTTGAAAGTCTGATTATTAGCTTATGGGGCTAGATTTGTGACAGTGGATGCGATAAAATAGTGTTGTTTGGACTCGGCATCATAGTGATGTACACACTTCTCACCCACTATCACAAGTGTAGCATCATAAGCTCCAAATCAGCCTATCACACTCACTCCCCTCCTCTTAAAAACTCCCTATAAATAGGTTTTTAGAACTTTACCCCTCCCTTTAAAACTATGCTACTATAGCAGCTACGGATCTAAAATTCAGCATATAGACATTTAAGACATTAGTTTTTGATATTCCTCATCAACCATCATAGTACAAATATTACTTCTCTGTTAGTGGGGAAGTATGGGACACATTGTGAAATTTTCAATTTCTTTAATTATAAAATTGATTCTTCAAATTATGTTTCTATATTGCTCAAGGACATTAGAAAGTGTTTCATTTTGTATTCTATAGACCAAAGTTTTTGTATTTGTGTCAACTAAAGTTGATTTTATTATTTTTGTAAAAAGTGTCCCATTCCTCCCCACTCTCCTCTAAATATACACATAAAAACTGCTATTTTATTTTCTATATTCTTCCTTGCTTTTTAATTTTATATTTTCCCCTCATTTATATATTATTCAGAACATGCAATTAAAAATTAAGATAAAGAAAAATAAATAAATAATTAATGATAGATTTTAGACTAATCAGATGGAATAATCATAGTTGGTAAACTTGCAATCTCCACACTTTTTATTTTCAGAGTTCAGACTCAATTTTTCATTTTTTATTTTTCAGACTCAAGATACAAAGTCTATTATATTGAAGGTACTGTATTACATACAGTTATAAAGTAAAATTTAAAATACTATAAAAAAATAGAAAAAATATATGTAAACTTCATCTCACATACACACACACATATTACCTGCAAATATTTTAGCTGATTTGTTTATATATACATAAATCACCTATATTACATGTTAAATTGTTTTCTTTTCATAAATATTCATCAGTACAAAGAATTTGCCATATAAAATATTATCAGGACTATCGAAAAAGCTGTTGAATCATTAAAGTAACATCTTTTGCATTACATTTATATTTAGAAATTTGTGTCTTAAAAAAAAGAAAAAAATACAAATATATTTTAACATTAATGAAATTAATCCTATCTTCATAAATGAAATTTTCAGACATTCTAATTAAAATTTTAGATATCAAACTAATGTATATTTTTATTTATCAGCTATAGTAAAAAATAAAACGTGAAATACTGTGTCTATAACCAAATATCAATTGACTCTTACAAATTTTCAAAATTAAAGCTCGTAGAATTTATTTGATAATTACATTTGATTCTTAAATTTATAAAACTCACCCTGCGGGGGATATTTATGTAGAGGGGGGAGGGAGAGAATGATAAGTTCAATTTTGAATATTCATTATGACACAACTGTTATATTTTTTTTTTTATATACATACAATCATATGTTTTATGTCATATAAGTTCTGTAATAATAGGCAAAATTGGAAGCATATTTGAAGAAAAAGCTATTACTTTAATATAAATTTTCTTCAGAATTTTTGATCTGGAGTTATTTTAAATCAACGTATTTGCTCCCTTTTGCAATTTACTTCTGTGTATTTTTATTAAATCTATAATTAACAAGAAAAAATTATGCGTTCTTTACTATGACTATTTTAGTGGAACATAGTTTTTCCGATTTAATATTTTCAAATTAAAACACAGCTGAAAATTTAATGTAATTAAGATAAAAAATTTAAAAAATTAATTTCTCAAAATTAGGAAATGTAACGTAGAAACTCAAAAGCAACGCTATAGTTTTAATCGATGATAAACTTAGTTAACATTATAAGTTTCATAATTAAAAAAAAATTCAATAAATAAATAAAACTCAGATGAATTGTTTAACTTATAAATCAGAATATATAATTTATAGATATGGTATACATCTTTATAATAGTTTATAAATAAACTACAATATCTTCCACACAACCGAACCAAAATTTAACACCTCCCCCCCCCCCCCCCCCAAAAAAAAAAAATGATGTTGATGTTTATTTTTCTACTGTTAACATACATTCATAAATTCTTTTTAAGATGAAAATTTTTCAAGAAATAAATGGCTTTAGATACAACAGTTGTTATTTTAATAGACATTTATCAGGAGTTATGTAATGTTGACATTTTTTAAGGCAAGTAAATTATACGTGTAAAAAATTCTTATACGTAAAAAACAATTCAACATGTATCATATACATTTATACATAAATATAAACAAATCAGATAAAAAGAATTGGAGGTAATACGGACGTATGACATTACATACCTTATATTTTATAAGAGAATAACTTATTATATACTATATTTTTTTGAACGAGATCGCTTGCAATCAGCTGGACATACCATTAATTTTCAACTTAAACATGATGAAGCTAAGTCAACGAAGATTACGATTTTAGTTTTATATGCTAGATTCGCGTCTAACTCGGGGTTGAAGTAGTTCCTGAATACAACCATCAATTGCACTGCGAACTGAAGTTAAACTAAAATTACAAGTTAAACTTTGAAATGGATAAAAGTTTACAAGCTACCAGACGGCTCAAATAATTTAGGGTGAAATCAAGCATACATATATTTGATGTGCAAAATGTATAAATAACTCAGGATACGAATTTAGAATTATCTTAATTACATGAATTAGGGGAAGATGGGGATACTTGAGCCATTTTTTGAATTTTAATTTTTTAAAATTTTTTATAATTTCTTATAATAAAATAAAATATTGAAAATGAAAATTTGATATTTTTTCTTCAACTGAAAACCACTTTCAATTAATTTTGAACTATTTTTCTATGTATAAAAAATGTTTATTTTTTGTTTTACATGGTGGCTCAAGTATCCCCATGGGAGGGATACTTGAGCCATGGTGGAGGGATACTTGAGCCACTACGGAAAAATACCTACAAAAGTATTTTTTTCGCTTTATTTTTGCACAAACATTTTACAGAATGATAAATTATGAAACATAAAGTCCTTCCAAACCAATTGAGAAAACAAGTTAGTAATACGATGATTTTTTGTCGTTAGAACTGGTTGTCAAATGATAATTTCAACTTGAGTTATAACGACGGTAGAAACACCCTCAGTTCAGAGCCATTTAAATTTGGAATCTGCTATTCTTCGGGCAAATTTCATTTTCAAAATATTAAGTGCTTATCCAACAAATATTTTTAGTTTTCTTTCTGGCATATTTTATTAGTAACCAACTATCAATAGAAGGTTTTCTTTTCACATCATCACCATCATTGGCAGAATTTTCCTCTAATGATAATGTTGAACTCATGCTTTTAATTTAGTAGCTGTCGGAATTTAAGCCAGATGTATCATTCTACCATTTCAAACACTTTTTTGATTTCACAGGAAAAGATTTTGTCTTCCTCTTTGGCTCCATGCAGGTAAATTTGAACTGGGATTTTTGTTGCTTTTCTTGTTTTTTGTGCGTTCTTTTTACCAATTTTTCTTCAATTTTCTTAGTTAAAAAAAAATTACAGCAACAGAGGTTACGATTTCAATATAAGGTATTAATCTTAATATGTTATATTAAAAAATAAATATTTTAATATGTTGGACCTAACTAATTAAATTATTAGAGATTATAGCCTGTAAAACAGTTTTAAAAAGTTATTTTAATTTAATAAAAGTTAAATTGAAAACTATGTTTACATTTATCTAGACAGGCTATTTTGCTAGTCAAAATGAAAATTAAAATGGATATTTTCATTTAAAAAATATACATTTTTAAACATTTTTAAGTCGTTATTTTTTTAAGAAAAATAAAATAAAATGAAAAATTATTCTCTCTTTTATCCAGAAAAAAATCTATTAGTGAATATAAGGAAGGTATTTTATTTTTTGTTTGTTTTTCCTATGTTTAATTTCTAGTGGGGAGGGTTGAGACATGGCTCAAGTATGCTTAGTAAATTTCTGTATATAGTTGCAACTTTAAACAAAACTTTGATTGCAAAAAAACAAAAAAACCATGTACCCAAAAATTTACTTCAGATAGGGAAAAGACAACTATTGATCACTATACTTTCAAAATGGTACCAAGATGTGTGATTTCTTTTTTACATGTTCAGAACTATAAATGTGTTAACATATTGGCAGTTTTAGAAAGAAAAATTAACCAACTGTAGAGATAATAGGGGTGGCTCAAGTATCCCCTATGCTCAAGTATCCCCACTCTCCCCTATATTTTATATTACATATTAAATGAATTCGAAATAATTTTTAGATTTTAATGAAGATTAAACTATTATCCTTTTAATTAAGGGGGAGGGGGACAGCAAAAAAGAATACCAACAGTACAAAAAATATAATTTAATTTTATGAATAAGCATAAAGTGGGATTATATCTCTATTATAATGCCTCGTTATGAAGTCTTCCTAATGTCGCTTTAAGAATGAAATCTAGCACTATTACTGAAAATTTCAAGTAAAATTGTGAAAAAGAGCAGTCTGTGCGATGGCTGAAAGAAATTACGATTTAATCAAACCTAGAATTATACAATGAAGCATTCTTATATTTGATGTACAAATTTGAAAAAGGAATTCGGAAAACGAAATTAAAATTTACTAATTAAATGAATAAAATTTTACGTTACATGTAACAAAATATTTGTTGCATTTGTTGCATGTGTCGAGATTAAATTTTTTTAACTTCTTTTAAATGTTCACTTGCTGCTGAAACGGGGAGAGTGAGAGAGGTGGTCAAAGTATCTTATAAAAATATATAAATATATTAATTTATTACTTAAAAATACTATTACAGCAATGCAGTGACACCATGTTATTTATGGAATAGGTTTACTAAAATAAAAAGTGTAGCTCTGAATAATATGTAAGCCTCCTATCCCTTTCGCAACGTCTACTTATAAATTCACGCATTTATAATTTCTTCAACACAATAATTAGTGTAATTTCAGGAGTAATCTACATTTACACATTTTTAGGAGTTTATGCACTGGTAACAAACTAACAAACTTAATGAAATAAACTAAACACATATTAAAATAGGTATTTTTTATGACAAGTGGGTGACTTTAGAAATTTACACTCTTACCTATGTGTATATCATTATGTGTAAATTTCAATAACATACCAATTTGTGTAAATTCAGACATTTTTCAGCATTTACACATTTATTTATGTTTTCCAAGTGATAACAAAATACACACTTAGTTTGTTAAGCTAAAATGCACATAAAAACAGGTAAAACTTTGCAAAAAGTGGGTAATTTTCATGTCAGGTGTGTAATTTTAGGAATTTACACACATATATATGTAAATTTGCCTAATTTACACTTTTATTTTTTAGATTGTACAAATTGAAGCAATTTTGCTTAATAACGAAAAAACAAATAAATTAGTGAAACATTAATAAAAATACAAATAAAAAGTCGAATTAAAAATCACTTGATGACATAACAAACACATGTTTTGTGTTTAATGTCAAGTAATATGACATTTGCAATAATCCATTATTGGCATTTAATCCTGAAATTTGGCGTTAGATTTTTGGTCGACTGGAATGAGGTAATGAATTACAAAATTCTGTAATATATTGATGAAAATTAATAATTTGCCCACTGTACTCAAGCTGATCACTTTTAATGCGATAAACAGTATAATTACTGGATGAACTTGGGCAGTTAATTTCTCAAGTTAAGCTCTTCAATATTTAGGGATGTGGACCAGGATCCATATTATTAGCTATAGAAAAAATATTAAGTTCATTATTTACTATGCATTTATGGCAAGTCTTACAAGATCCGTCATATTAAATATGCGTGCCAAATCAACGACGATGACAAATTTTACAAAAATATAATTTTAAATTTTTTGTGCATCTTCGAAATGTATGGCATTTTTCCGAGCACATGCATTTTCTGTCAGAAGATATTCGCCATGTCGTCGTTTTAGCACAGATGTCATACTCGCACCACATTGGCGATATTTTGTTTCAGACGCCAATGTCATATGCACCGGAGCAATTAACTGGCCATTTCATAACCATTTCATATTATGTGATTTATTTTGAAATATTATTTAGTACCAAAAATTTTGCATTATTTGGAAGTTTATTTTTCTTCACTTCTTAAGCGTATCCAAGGAAATCATGAAAATGGTCTCACATCTTCTGACAAATTTCATTTATCCTGAGAAAACTGTGTCCTTTGAATCAAATGTCTTAGATTATAAAACACAGTGGAAATCATCGCTGAAAAAGGATTTAAGAATAAGTATCTTAAAATTCTATTTCTCAGAGAATCTATTCTATTGTTTTTTCTTTTTAAGTAGCATCAGATACACTCTAAAAAAAAGTCCTTCCGGCAATGCCGGGAGGAAGAGGTAGCTTTCATATACTTATATATATATTTATTTATTTTAAAGTAAGTTACATTGTTCAAAAATACTAAGCTCAAATTAGTGGAAATAATCTTGTAAAATTAGTGATTTTATAAGATTGAATACTAGTTTTTGTCAAGACTGAATATTTATAGGAATTTTTAGAAATTAGTCATCTTTTATTCAACCTGGTTTCATTTTAAGCGATTTAGAGAGTCACCAAATTCCACGATATCATGAAGTGTATGCCATTTTAAAGCAAGATGATGGATTGTTCAGGTCAGACCGTTTCAAAATGTCAGCCATAAGCAAAATTAAAAGTGCTATAACTCAATCATTTAAAAAAAATGATTTTAAAAAATTTAAAAAAATAATTAATAAAATAAACAAATTAAAAAATTAAAAAATTTAAAAAAAATTGGCTTTAAAAAATTTAAAATGGCCACCATTTTGAAACAAAATGGTGGATGATGCTGGCCAACGAACTCGGTCGAGACATTTGTATGTACTATGTACATACCAAGTTTCATTGAAATCGGTTCATAAATACGCGTGTTATCACGTGACAAAATTCAGATCGTTTCAAAATGTCAGCCATAAGAAAAATTCAAAGTGCTACAACTCAATCATTTTGTAAGATATAGACAAACTAAAAAGTGTTCTGGAATCGTTGTTTTAAGTTCTAACACGTAAAAGAAAAAATATTTTTCAAATTTTGGTTTTTTCGCATTTAATTTTAAATTTTAAATTTTTTTTTAAATTTAAAATGGCCACCATTTTGACACAAAATGGCGGATGATGCTGGCCAACGAACTCGGTCGAGACATTTGTATGTACTATGTACATACCAAGTTTCATTGAAATCGGTTCATAAATACGCGTGTTATTACGTAACAAAAATCAGATCGTTTCAAAATGTCAGCCATAAGAAAAATTCAAAGTGCTATAACTCAATCATTTTTTAAGATATAGACAAAATAAAAAGTGTTCTGGAATCTTTGTTTTAAGTTCTAACACGTAAAAGAAAAATATTTTTCAACTTTTAATTTTTCCGCATTTAATTTTAAATTTTAAATTTTTTTAAAAATTTAAAATGGCCACCATTTTGAAACAAAATGGCGGATGATGCTGACCAACGAACTCGGTCAAGACATTTGTATGTACTATGTACATACCAAGTTTCATTCAAATCGGTTCGTAAATACGTTAGTTATCGCATGACAAAAATCATATATATATATATATATATATATATATATATATATGTGGTTATACATATATATATATGTCAACATTTGAACAGAGGGTGGTTTTGGGGTCTGGGGGTCATGATCGGTGAAAATATACCAAAATTTTCCGGAAGTGCTTTCCTCCGGACGGCTGCAATAGGTAGCTTTATACTTTTTGTAATGAAAGCTACCTAATAAAAGTGTAAATTTACACACAGAAATGTGTAAATCGATGATACAAAAACGATTTGTTTATATGTGTAAATTTGTCTGTAAATTGCCAAAATACACGCCTAATGTGTAAATTTCAAAATACACATTTCAGTGTGTAATTTGATGATAACACTAAGTGTGTAAAAGTTATTGTGATCACTCATGAAATACCCACATTAATGTGTAAATTGCGCAAGAATACACATATATATGTGTTATATTCTTACTCATTGATCTGTGTAATCTTCTGTGATTACACTGATAAATATGTATTACGCAAAAAACACATATTATTCTGTTATTGTAATTTACACAGTTCTTTGCGTAATATGCAAAATACGCATATTCGATGGAGGTTCAATAACTATTGTGTCTAGTGTATATGAAATCAGTACAAAAAACCCTGAACGGGTTAAAAGCTTGTGACGCAGCACTTTATCTTATATCTCTAAGAATTTTAAATTTGGGACTTAAAATTAATGATATCAAAATTTATGTGACGCTATGCTATTAATTAATATACATATTAAAATTTATTCATTAAGGTTTTATCAATTACATCTTTCATAAATTCAAAATATGAATCTTAAAAGATATGATATCAAAATTTAAGTGACGCCTTGACGAGGCTTTAAACGATGTTTTAAAATTCCATTTATTTATTTATTGTCCAAATACATTTTCATATCTAAACAATACTTTTTATTTTCCAATACACTGTTAAATACATCACTTTCACTGAATATATATAATGCACTGAAATGTATTTATTTGAATAAATAGATTTATCTTTTGGGCTACGCTGTCCAAAATCAAAAATAACATTTAAATGAATAGTTTTTGCATCATTGTATCTATTTGCATCTATTTAACTTACTTTGGATACAATGACGCAAAAACTATTCATTTAAATGTTATTTTTGATTTTGGACAGCGTAGCCCAAAAGATAAATCTATTTATTCAAATAAATACATTTCAGTGCATTATATATATTCAGTGAAAGTGATGTATTTAACAGTGTATTGGAAAATAAAAAGTATTGTTTAGATATGAAAATGTATTTGGACAATAAATAAATAAATGGAATTTTAAAACATCGTTTAAAGCCTCGTCAAGGCGTCACTTAAATTTTGATATCATATCTTTTAAGATTCATATTTTGAATTTATGAAAGATGTAATTGATAAAACCTTAATGAATAAATTTTAATATGTATATTAATTAATAGCATAGCGTCACATAAATTTTGATATCATTAATTTTAAGTCCCAAATTTAAAATTCTTAGAGATATAAGATAAAGTGCTGCGTCACAAGCTTTTAACCCGTTCAGGGTTTTTTGTACTGATATCATTGCTTTTTTTAGGTTAATGATAAAAACAAAAAATTAAAGACTAATGCAAAAAATTCATATTCATGATTCATTCACCTTTAATTACCCTTCCCCCATCCGCTTAAAAAAAAGATATTTCATATTTTATTAATGTGTGCTGTACTACTTGATTTTGTTAAAAACAACTCTGTAGTAAAATACGTTAGTAAAAGATAAGAAGGTAATGTACATTCAGCACCATACATCTCAGAAAGGGTTTTATAATCTATGCTGTATGTAATGTATCATTTCTCATTCTTGTTAACTATGTTTTTTCTTTACACATGTTGATACATATACTGCAGATGGATTAAAATGATCAGGGATACAATATTCAGAATGTGCTGGAAAGTATTTCATAATCTATGCTGCATGCATGATTCTTGTTAATTATGTTTCAACCTATGTATAAGTTGATAATATTGCAGATTGATTAAGACTATATGCGTTGCAATATTCAGAATATGCTGGAAATGTTTCATAATCTATGTTGCACACATGTTTTTCTTTCTTGTTAGTTATGATTTGTTCTTTATATAGATTGGTAAAATTACTGCAAATAGATTAAAATGATAGGTTTACAATATTGAACATGTATTGGAAAGTGTTTCATAATCTATACTAATTTTTCATTCTTCTTAGTTTATTTATGTTTTGCTGTTTGCATAGGGTGGGAAGATTGCTGTCCAAAGATGAAAATTATAGGTTTAAAGTATTCAGAATGAATTGGAAAGTATCTAAACATGCTGTATGCAAAAATTTTTATTGTCGTTAATTATGCTTTGTTTTTTGCACAGAATGGTAAAATTCTTGTACATGAATGACAATAAGTTTACAGTATTCAGAATGAGTAGGAAAATGCATCATAATCGATGCAGTATGCATGATTCTTTGTTCTTGTTAGGGAAAAATTACTGTATATGGATGAAAATAGTATTCAGAATATGTTGGAAGTTGCATCATATTCTATGTTGCACACATAACTTTTCGTTCTTGTTTTTTCTTTCTTTTTTTTTTCTTTACACATTGATAAAATTATTGCAGATGGATGAAGGCATTTAATTAAATCAGGCTTATATTAAAATTGACAATATATATTCTAAATTAATGTACCTGTCATTTGTACAAAAGAATGTCCTGATTGGTAATTGCCCCGGTGTAATTGATAATTACAATGTTCCCAGGGTAGTTACCGAGAATCAAAAATTTTTAATTAAGCAAACTTTAAATAATATTTTAATCAAAGCCTATATTTTATTGAATAGAAACATGGTGAATCATTAACCATGCTAAATTTGGTCACATCTATTGTAAACATTAAAAAGATATTTAGATGTTAGTGTTTTTTGATCAGGAATTACCCCGGTCCACCCTATAAGTTTCATACTTCAATTAGGAAAATGTTTAACTGACAAAGAAAGAAAATCAGGACTCTGTTATTTATTAAATATTTTCATTTCATATGAAACTTTCCATTCTTGGACGACTTAACTTACAAAATAAAACTAATATATTTTTATTGAACATTTCAGTCACTAAGCATAAAACATGCAAAGTAGATAAATTTAAACATTTCATGTTTTTGGTTTTTTTTTTTTTTTTTTTTTTTTTTTTTTTTTTTAACATAATTTTGTGAAAAAAGCAGACAGCTATTAAAAAATATTCCGTATTTGCTTAGGGTTTCTTGCAGTGCAATACATCAAAAGTCTTTTCTAGATTTTCAACATTGTATGTAATATTTTGACGACTTGAAAATTTTTTATTTTTTTCTCATAAATCATGTAAAATAACATTTATCCATTAAGAACCACATTTGATTTACTAAACAGCTATAAATACAAATTCCAATTGAAATCTACCCTAAACCCGAAAAATTTAAACCAGATTCAATTGGAATTTTCAGGTGGCATTTCAAAATATATTATTTTGTCACAGGTAAAAGGGTTCTAATTAGGTTTTTTTTTTCTTGTGGTTTTTTCAATTGGGTTAAGGATAGATTTCAATAGGAATTTTCAGGTTCTGGGTAGTGCATGTTGACAGAAATTAATTCGTCTTTCTTAAACAGATTAATGTTTACACTGATTTTTATTTCAGTTCAAATTGGGTTCTTGTCAATGTGTATCAGCAGAAATTATTTTTCCTTCTTCGGATCAAGTTAAGATTCCATAGAATTTTTTTTTTTTTTTTTTTTTTTTTTTTTTTTTTTAGGGGGGGGGGGTTGTTGGAGTGAGTTTAATTCAAATATAATTTTCAAGTTCTGGTCAGATTGCATTTCCGCAGAAAATATTTTGTTCTGTGCAGGGATTGGATTCAAAATAGACTTCAATTGAAATTTACAGCTTCTAGTCTGTCCGTATCAATGAAAATTACATTTTCTTTCTTGTTTCAGGATATGGTTGGATAGATTTTTTTTAAGGTTCAAATCTGGTAATGGGTCAACTTGAAATGAAATTTTTAAGTTCTTGTTGAGTTACATTTCAATCTATAATATTTTGTCGCAAATAGATTGACTACTGGAGGGATTTTTTTTTTTTTTTTTTTTTTTTTTTTTTTTAGTGTTTGGATTGTGTTTAGGATAGACTTCAATTGGAAATTTCCGGTTCTGGTCAATGTATGTCAAACGAAATTATTTTGTCTTTCTTGGACAAATTTATGTTTCCATTATTTTTTTTTTTTTTTGGTTTAGATTGAGTTTCAGGTAAACTTATAGGTTTTTGTCGGTGCTTATTGGCAGAAATTATTTTTTCAATTTCGGATCAGGTTACAGTGTGATGGGATTTTTTTTTTTTTTTTTTTTGTTTCGATTTGGGTTCAATTCAAATAGAATTTTTAGGTTCTGGCCAGGTTGCGTTTACATGAAAAACATATTCTGTCATGTACAGATACTGGATTACAATTCCTATGTTTTTTTTTGGTGGGAGGGAGGGGGGGGGGGAGTTTGTATCAGGTTTAAGATTTTATTAAAATTTCCATGATCTAGTCTGTACGTATTTACATAATTTCTTTTTCTAAAAATCTTGATATGGTTGGATAATTGTTTTTTTTTTTTTTTTTCGGGTTTGAATCTCGATTCAGTTTGACTTGAATTGGAATTTTCAGGTTCTTGTCGAGTTGCATTTCAAGTACTAGTTTTCAATTCTGGTCAGTGGATGGGGACGGAAATTATTTTGTCTTTCTTGAACAGATTTATATTTCCTAATTTTTTTATTTTACTTTTTTTTGGGGAGGGGGGGGGGAATTGGATTGGGTTTCAGGTTAAGAGTTCGGATTGGGTTTGAGATAGACTTCTATTGGAATTTCCATGATCTGGTCAGTACATATCGACATAAATTGTCTTTTTTTTTTTTTTTTTTTTTCTAAAATCTTGACTTGATTGGATTTTTTTTTGGGGGGGGGGAGGGGATTGAATCTGGTTTCGGATTGACTTCAAATGGAATTTTCAGGTTCTTGTTGAGTTGCATTTCAAGTAGTGGTGTACCGAGTAGTACTTTGGCCGAGTAGCCGAGTACCGAGTACTCGGCCACTGACTACTCGGCCGAGTACCGAATGCCGAGTACCGAGTAGTTGTATAATAAGAAAATAAAACACTGATGTGCGCAAAATGTGAGCTTAGGTGTACATATATATAAATATACTTGTGTACACATGTCTATACCTGTGTGTACATATAATATAATATACATATTAGTATAAATAAACTTATCAAATTTGAAATTTGTGCACCTTTTAAATACAAATTTTGACAGTTCAAAACTAATAAGAAAGGAGAATTGATACATGACAACTACAGTTATTAACTAATACTAAATATACTTCTTATAATAATAATAACTAAACATTCTTTAACCCTTCAATTTATTCCAACCATTGAAATCTGTCTATCAAAAATAAAAATGTTCATCGGTTACTGTAACAATTCATTGAATAATGCAAACATTTCATATTTATTTTGTAACTGTCTGTACCTTATTTTCTTTTGATTAAAAAAAAATGTATTGGCTTTGCAGTTTCTTTTCATTTTTCATGTGTACAGATTATATTATGTTATTTTAAATTTATTATTTTTTAAATATCTCAGTAAAAAACTAACCTTTTTCACTGAAAATATTAAATGTGTAAATTAAGAATGCCTTAAAAAGCAAGCTGTAAAATTGATGAATTTAGATGATCTAGAACTTGAAAATCCACCAAAGAAACAAAAAATAAATATGAGAATGCTAATGTCAACGAATCAAAAGAGAAAATGCTAGCAAAAAGTTCATCTATTTTCTGGCAATGTTTGAAGAAATTGTGAATGAACAAAAAGATTGTGGCACTAGTACTAGTTTAAAATCACCGCATGAAGAATTGGTACAAAAAGATATACAGGCTTTCTTAACAGAAGACATGTAAAACTGACACTCCATTTGCATGGTGAGGGGGGAAAAAACTTTTCTGTTTATGCGCAACTTTGCAAAAAACTCTTACATGCACCTTCAACAACTGTTTATTCTGAACGTAATAGAGGTCAGCCAAATTTATAGTAGTAAAAGAAATGCCCTGTCTACTAATAACATAGAACGTTTGGTGTTTTTGCACCATAATTTGAAATATATTAAATTTAATTATTAATTTTTTATTGCATTTATCGTATTTTCAGTTTTTTTTATCCAAAATAAGTCTTTTCTGTTTCCCTATATATAAAAAAGTATTTTTATTTGTATAAATGTGAAATTTCTTTAGGGATTTTGTTCTTAACTTTTTTTATATTTTGCAGACATATTGTTAAATACAGAGTAAATAGTTTTATGAATTACTACATATATTATACATTGATATTCAAATAACTTTTTTCAGATCAGTTATAAATTCATATGCTTAAAAAATGAAATTCTTACAACTACTCGGTATTGGCCGAGTAGGCCGAATACCGAGTATTTATCGAGTACTCGGTACGGCTCTAATTTCAAGTATATTATTTTGTCGCAGATAGATTGGGTTACAATTGAAAGTTTTTTTTTTTTTGGTGGGGGGGGGGTAGTGTTTGAAATGGATTTAGGATAGATTTCAATTGAAATTCTTGTCAGTGTATGTGGACAGAAATTATTTGGTCTTTCTTGGACAGACTTGCGTTTCCATTGTTTTTTCCTTTTGGATTAGATTTCATGTTAACTTTCAGATTCTTGTCAGTGAGTATCGGCAGAAATAATTTTCTCTTTTTCGGATTAGGTTAAGGTTCGATAGAAATTTTTTTCAGGTTTCAATCAGGTTCAATTCAAATGGAATTTTCAAGTTGCGGTCAGGTTGTGCTTTAATGGAAAATATTTTGTACTGTATAGATACTGGGTTCCGGTTATATGGAATTTCCTTTTTCAGATTCAGATTAGAGATTAGGTTTAAGATAGACTAATTGGAATTTCCAGATTTCTGATCCCGCGTATCTCTGGAAATTAATTTTTCTTTCCCGAATCGAGATATGGTTGGATAATTTTTTTTTTTGGGGGGGGGGGGAGGGAGTTGAATCTGGTTTCGGTTTGACTTCAAATGTAATTTTCAGGTTCTTGTTCAGTTGCATTTCAATGTATTTTATTTTGCAGCAGATAGATTGAGTTACTCTTGGAGGGATTTTTTTCTTTCTGGTTTTGGATTGTATAGGATAGATTTCAATAGGAATTTTTCGATTCTGGTCAGTGTATTTCAATGGAAATTATTTTGTCTTTCTTGGACAAATTTATCTTTCCATTAAATTTTTGTTGGTTTAGAATGGGTTATAGGGGTTCAGGATAACTTGTAGGTTCTTGTTGGCAAACTTGTATAAAACCAAAAACTTTCTGCAAATTAATTTAATGTTGGGTGTAATTCGCATTTTTTGTGCAATTCATGGTCATCATTCGTGTTTTTTTATGCGATTTATGAATGTAATTTGCATTTTTTGAGCAATTTATGGACATAATTTGCAATTTTTATGCGATTAATGAATGTAATTTACATTTTACATGATTTATGGACGTAATTTGCTATTTTTATGCAATTCATAGACATAATTTGTGTTTTTTCAGCTTTCTGTCGACAAAATTTGTGTCTTTTGATCGATTTATTGACATTATTTGTGTTTTTATAGGATTTATGAATGTAATTCGCTTTCTTTACACAACTCTTGGACGTAATTCGCATTTTTTGCAATTTATGAATGTTATTCGTGTTTTTTTGCACGATTCATGGAAGTGATTCGCATTTTTTGAGTGATTTATGAACATAATTCACATTTTTATGCAATTCATGGATGTAATTTGCATTTTTTGAGCGAATCATGAATGTAATTCGCGTTTTTTATGCAAATTATGGATGCAAAACGCTATTCCCTATTTTTATGTGATTTATAGACGTAATTTGCATTTTAGCTTTCTGCTGCCAAAATTCGTATTTTTTGAGTGATTTATGAACATAATTCCCATTTTACTACACAATTCATAGACGTAATTTGCATTTTTCATACAATTTATGAACGTAATTCTCACTTTTTTACACAATTCATGGACGTAATTCACGTTTTGAGCGATTTGTGGACCCAATTCGCATTTTTTATGCGATTCATGGACATAATTTGCGATTTTTATGCGATTAATGAATGTAATTTACATGATTTATGGATGTAATTTGCTATATTTATGTGATTTGTAGACATAATTCGCATTTTTTGAGCTTTCTGTCGACGAAATTTGCGTTTTTTGATCGATTTATTGACGTTATTTGTGTTTTTATAGGATTTATGAATGTAATTTGCTTTTTTAACCAATTCTTCTACGTTTTTTTGCACGATTCATGGAAGTGATTCGCATGTTTTGAGTGATTTATGAACGTAATTTGCGTTTCAGCTTTCTGCTGCCAAAATTCGTGTTTTTTGAGCGATTTATGAACATAATTCCCGTTTTACTACACGATTCATAGACATAATTTGTGTTTTTCATACAATTTCTGAACGTAATTCTCACTTTTTTAAACAATTCATGGACGTAATTCACATTTTGAGCGATTTGTGGACCCAACTCACGTTTTTTATGTAATTTGCTTTTTTGAGCAATTCATGGACATAATTCGCGATTTTTATGCCATTAATGAATGTAATTTACATTTTACATGATTTATGGACGTAATTTGCTATATTTATGAGATTCATAGATATAATTTGCATTTTTTGAGCTTTCTATTGACGAAATTTGCGTTTTTTGATCGGTTTATTGACGTTACTTGTGTTTTTATAGGATTTATGAATGTAATTCGCTTTTTTTACCAATTCTTGGACGTAATTTGCATTTTTTGCAATTTATGAACGTTATTCGTGTTATTTTGCACAATTCATGGAAGTGATTCGCATTTTTTGAGTGATTCATGAACGTAATTCACATTTTTTATGTAATTCATGAATGCAAAACACTATTCGCTATTTTTATGCGATTTATAGACGTAATTTGCGTTACAGCTTTCTGCTGCCAAAATTCGTGTTTTTTGAGCGATTTAGAACATAATTCTCGTTTTACTACACGATTCATAGACATAATTTGTGTTTTTCCATACAATTTCTGAACGTAATTCTCACTTTTTTAAACAATTCATGGACGTAATTCACGTTTTGAGCGATTTGTGGACCCAACTCACGTTTTTTATGTAATTCGCTTTTTTGAGCAATTCATGGACGTAATTCGCGATTTTTATGCCATTAATGAATGTAATTTACATTTTACATGATTTATGGACGTAATTTGCTATATTTATGAGATTCATAGATATAATTTGCATTTTTTGAGCTTTCTATTGACGAAATTTGCGTTTTTTGATCGGTTTATTGACGTTACTTGTGTTTTTATAGGATTTATGAATATAATTCGCTTTTTTTACCAATTCTTGGACGTAATTTGCATTTTTTGCAATTTATGAACGTTATTCGTGTTATTTTGCACAATTCATGGAAGTGATTCGCATTTTTTGAATATTCATGAACGTAATTCACATTTTTTATGTAATTCATGAATGCAAAACACTATTCGCTATTTTTATGCGATTTATAGACGTAATTTGCGTTTCAGCTTTCTGCTGCCAAAATTCGTGTTTTTTGAGCGATTTAGAACATAATTCTCGTTTTACTACATGATTCATAGACATAATTTGTGTTTTTCATACAATTTCTGAACGTAATTCTCACTTTTTTAAACAATTCATGGACGTAATTCACGTTTTGAGCGATTTGTGGACCCAATTCGCATTTTTCATGCGATTCATGGACATAATTCGCGATTTTTATGCGATTAATGAATGTAATTTACATTTTACATGATTTATGGACGTAATTTGCTATATTTATGCAATTTGTAGACATAATTCGCATTTTTTTAGCTTTCTGTCAACAACATTTGCGTTTTTTGATCGATTTATTGATGCTATTTGTGTTTTTATAGGAGTTATGAATGTAATTCGCTTTTTTTTACCAATTGTTGGATGTAACTTGCATTTTTTGTAATTTATGAATGTTATTAGTGTTATTTTGCACGATTCATGGAAGTGATTCGCATTTTTTGAGTGATTTATGAACGTAATTTGCATTTCAGCTTTCTGCTGCCAAAATTTGAGTTTTTTGAGCAATTTATGAACATAATTCTCGTTTTACTACACGATTCATAGACATAATTTGCATTTTTCATACAATTTATGAACGTAATTCTCACTTTTTTACACAATTCATGGACGTAATTCACATTTTGAGCGATTTGTGGACGTAATTCGCATTTTTTATGCAATTCGCTTTTTTTAAGCGATTCATGGACATAATTCGTGATTTTTATGCGATTAATGAATGTAATTTACATTTTACATGATTTATGGATATAATTTGCTATATTTATGCGATTCGTAGACATATTTTGCATTTTTTGAGCTTTTTGTCGAAGACGAATTGACGAAACTGGCGGGCCACAGGTTGTGCATCCCTATTTTAGAAGTTTTTTAAATTTTCAAATTTGAGAGTTTTTTAATGTGATAGTTATATTCTTAATTCATTCAATAGATAATGATGTTATATGCAAGCAAAAAAAAAAAAAAAAAAAAAAAAAAAAAAAAAATTAAGCCATTCCATCAAACAGTTTTTTTTTAAATCTTGGTGTTAGTCGTCAAAAATAAAGTTTGGAGAAAACGCGACTTAAAGTTGAAATTATATGGGTGCGACTATGAATGTGTTAATACATAAAAGCTTATAACTCCGTTAAAAATGCAAATATTTTTATGCGGTTTTTTGCATTGAGTCAAGAATTAATTGAATAATCAAACTAGATCATAAAAAAATAGATTTTTTGAAAAGTTTTCAACCCCTGAGCCTCCTTAAACTCAAAAAGCATCGGTGTGACAAGAAATTATCATTTTTTTAGCATAATGCGTCTCAGAAAAGTGATTTATTTCAAATAACGAATTTTTACTTAACTAATCCATGTAATATGCACTTTCACAATTTTAAGTAGAATTTTCGCCAGATAATTGAATTGCTTTATTAAATGAAATCTGATTAAAAAAAAGCAGCGGATTCTAAAATGTGCCAAAACATTTAAATATTAAGTTTGGTTTTGATTCATATAAGTGACAATTATAGTGATCTTTCTTAGCTCTGGGAGGGGTTTTAACCCCAAAACCACCCCCTTGGCTGCGCCACTGACAACAAAATTTTATGTTGGTGCAAGGAGTAATTTTATAAATTATAGTAACATTGTATGATATATCTTGAAATTGACGATACGAATTTTTTTTTTTTTTTTTTGACATAAATCATGTAAAATAATATTCATCAATCAAGATCCACCTCTGACTTATTAATCACTTATAAATAAAATAAACAACTCACAAAGCGTCACAAAAATTTATGAAATTAAGTAGTGTGACATTATTCAAATTTACTTAATTAAGAGGAAACAAGTTAATGAAATGTTGTATAAATATTAATTGAAAACTCTATAGATTACTAGGTACTATTAGGTTATTCCATCGATCAAAAAATTATCGCCTAACAATAAGATTAAATTCCAATTATGGATGATCTTGAGTGTCACATTCAATGACATTAAATACGATTTGTGTATTTAAAATGTCATTAAGTGACTTTTATTTCGACTTTTTATTAATATTTTACTAATTATTTGTTTTTTCGTTATTTGAAATAAAAAATATGTCATGTATAATTTGGCTATTAGTTTGGTGATTGTATAATTTGGCGAAATTGGTCGACGGGATAACAGAGTAGTACCGATTACTAAAATATTTCATAATAGAAATAATTTATGTAACTGAAAATGTTTTATCCAACATTTCACTTAAGTTTAAAACAAGCAATATATAGAAATTGTAAATTCCCTCCCTCAAGTGTGTGTAACTTGGGACCAGACATTGTTCAAAATATAATGCGCTCATCTTTTGTTTACATTTTTAAAAAGAGTAATTTGATTGTAATAATGGAGAAGAAATCATAATGAATGCTTATAATAGAGTATAATACAGTCAACTCTGTGAAATCCACAAAATGCATTATCTGCAAAATATGCTAAAATGTAAACATTGAAAAGTGTTTTAACATTTAAACTCAAAGATAAAGATATGCAATACTTTTTATTTTCATGAAATGACAAATTTTTTAATGAAATAAACTGGGGATTTAAGAAAATTCATGTATTTTGCACCCTGTATTTTTTAATAACATTACTTTAAGCAAGTCAGTATGTTTCAGTTGATTGGGTATGATTAATGCACACCTATTCTTTGCTCAAGCAGCAAAAAAATTTTAAAAATAAATAATTTTATCTCTTTTTTTTTTTTTAATCAAACAAAACTGATACATATCTCCTTCAGTAAATATTCTTGAACAAGACAATTTTATGTTGGTACAAGGAGTAATGAGAAAAAAAATTATTGAAAACAAACCAAAAAAAGTACAGTACAGGATTTTTACCTGGCATTCTCGTAAAATTTTGAATATACCCTATCTCCCCTCTTTTAGCATTTTTCATTCAGGTAGAATTTATTTATTTAGAATAGAATTGATAAAGAAAATGCAAAAAGTGAAAAACATTGAACAGACATGATAGAATCATTAAGTAATTTTCATGGTTTTAATAATCCACATGGCCGTTTCTTGTTATGCGAATTCAGTGTTTCAATGTCTTAATATACAATGAATAAAGTCTGCAATAAGGTTAAATGGAGAATCTTGCAATGGATTTTTGCCGCCGTTTTTTCAAATTTACTTAATTAAGAGGAATCGAGTTAATGAAATGTTGTATAAATTTTACTTGTTAACTCTATAGGTTACTAGGTACTACTAGGTTATCCCATCGACCAAAAAATTATCGCCAAACTATAAGATTAAATGCCAATAATGGATGATCGTGAATGTCACATTCAATGCCATTAAATACGATTTGTGTGTTTAAAATGTCATTAAGTGATTTTTATTTCGACTTTTTATTAATATTTTACTAATTACTTATTTTTTCGTTATTTGAAATAAAAAATATGTCATGTATAATTTGGCTATTAGTTTGGTGATTGTATAATTTGGCGAAATTGGTCGACAGGATAACAGAGCAGTACCGATTACTAAAATATTTCATAATAGAAATAATTTATGTAACTGAAAATGTTTTATCCAACATTTCACTTAAGTTTAAAACAAGCAATATATAGAAATTGTAAATTCACTCAAGTGTGTGTAACTTGGGACCAGACATTGTTCAAAATATAATGTGCTCATCTTTTGTTTACATTTTTAAAAAGAGTAATTTGATTGTAATAATGGAGAAGAAATCATAATGAATGCTTATAATAGAGTATAATACAGTCAACTCTGTGAAATCCACAAAATGCATTATCTGCAAAATATGCTAAAATATGAACATTGAAAAGTGTTTTAACATTTAAACTCAAAGATAAAGATATGAAATACATTTTCATGAAATGATAAATTTTTTAATGAAATAAACTGGGGATTTAAGAAAATTCACGTATTTTGCACCCTGTATTTAAAAACAATACTTTAAGCAAATCAGTAAGTTTCAGTTGATTGGGTGCAAACCTATTCTTTGCTCAAGTAGCAAAAAAATTTTAAAAATAAATAATCTAAATATTTTTTGCAGGATTTTTACCTGGCATTCTCGTAAAATTTTAAATATACCCTGCCTCCTCAGTCTAATCCATAAGTTTTAATACATTCTATATTAAAAATCCATTGCAAGATTCTCGGGTTAACTTTATTCATTGTATATTAAGACATTGCAAGATTGAATTGGCATAACAAGAAACAGCCATGTGGATTATTAAAACCATGAAAATTACTTAATGATTCTATCATGTCTGTTCGATGTTTTTCAATTTGTGCATTTTCTTTATCAAATTCAATTGTACATAAATAAATCCTACCTGAATTGCTAACACCAATATCCAGCCGCCGCCGCCGCGTTGTTGTTGTTGTTGTTGTTGTATTGACCAAAATATTGGCCCGGTGAGCAGCTTTACATTTCTATATAGCTGTCTTACTCCGCTAAGCTACTTAAAAATACCAAAGTCCCTAAAATCAATTAAAACCATACAGATATCTATACAGAAACTCGCAAAATTAACTCCTTCCAACACCACAAGTAGAAAACCGCCGCCGCGTTCGGATTCAAAACAAAACTAGACAAGTGGCGCCCCTAGGCGTATGAATACATGACTTTCCAACAACAAATAATTTAAAATAATTTTTGTTTGAAAACTTAAAAAAAAAATCATAAGTCGAAAGTATATTGAATATGTATAATTAAAAAATATTTTCCTATTTTAAAAAAGGATTCAAAATATTTTTTCCACAAAATGCAAAAATATCCAATGTAAGAAACGTAATATTTTCTTCTTACGAAAAATAAAGGCAATATAAATAGAAATTTGATTTAGTATATATTTATTGAATGTTTTAAAGCACATGATAAGATGTTTTTGTAGTTTAAAAAACATTTATTGCTTCGATTTGGGTGGTTTAACTGTGACCATAAGTACATAACGTTTTTCACTCCCTCTTCGTCTGCTAACCCATAGAATAACATGTAATCCGCGAGCTAATATAGTCCAATTTTCCAAGACCAATATATAACAAACAAGAGTTTTCCTAGAAACAAGGCAAGTCTTATTACCTCTATCTTAAAGAGATTCATATTATATATAAGTTTTAATAAAATCTCCCAGCCGGTTTTCTAGATCTCATTATCAGGAACAAACACCATCGTTTTCAGTTTAAAAATGGTTATCGAGATCTAAAAATATACGGCACGTAGAAATGTAAAAATTATAGGATAGGATTAGACTGGGAATATAAGACTATATTAAAAAAATTGGACCATTCTGACCAATATTTGCTGAGTTATTAGAAGGCGGCTTTTCCGATTTCCTTTGAAGTTGAGTTAGCTGTATATATGAAGTTCCGCATCTACCCTTATGACGATGGTAGGTTTTGACGATGGTAGGTTTAAAGCTGCGTCACTTGAAGGCTGCCGCCTTCTATGATATCTCAATGTTTAGACCCATTGAAAGAAATATTATTTCAACATTAAGGGATTTGGTTTAATGAATATTAATGAATAATGGCAAGGAATATTTCCACAAAGGTAAATCCAATATTACCATTTCTTAGAAAATATTTTCAAAAGAATGCCAATATCTACTGTATAATCATTTTCACTATAATTAGTTCCAACTT
Organism: Maratus speculifer; assembly: GCA_964019185.1. NCBI lineage: Eukaryota > Metazoa > Arthropoda > Arachnida > Araneae > Salticidae > Maratus > Maratus speculifer. The sequence goes on from OZ025291.1 coordinate 137,421,455, forward strand.
AAAAGATATTGGAAGTACATTGGATAGATTCACAATAAATGCAATATGGATTCATTGTTCTGAGAATATCAGTTTTCTTACTTGTGAATGCTCTACAAAATTGCTCCAATAAAAGAAAACACTTCGTTTTATTATTATTTTTATTATAAAAAAACATTGAAAATATGTATTGTTACTAAGCATTTTGTGTTAGATTATTATGTATGATAATGTTGTAAAATCATCTTATTTCCTTGATTTAAGCACGTTTAAGGTGGTCCTTGAGTCTGTTGCGCAACTAGCCAACGAAAATTTCTGACACATTTATCGACTCGTTTTTTAAACGTAAAGCAACAAAATTGGCTGTGCTATTTATGGAATCAGTTTGGAATCCAAAGCATTTTTAATTTTTTATTTTTTATTTTTGGAGAAATTGAATATTTACCGAGTGATAAGCGATTGTGAATCATGGATAATCTGTTTTTCTCTCTTCCCTGATTAATATTTCTTCTTTGGCCCAAAAATTCAATTGAAACACCGACTTCAACAGTAGTTTCTGAAAAGATTTTTGCTTTTACATAGAAAAAAAGGAAAAAGTCTTTCGATCACATAGTTTCTGAATAACAGCACTTAACAGTTTTATGCATTTTCGAACTAATGAAATGAATTTCGAATGAACTAAAACTTATGCCACAAAATTGCTCCTTTGCACTTGAAATCACCCTTACAGACCCTTACAGAAAATGATTGAAATATATATATTTTTTTTTACTAAAAAGCTAAATTCAGAAATACTTTTATTTATGTATTTTTTTTAAATATTAATATAAATCCATACTAGCATATATTTCATGAAATATAAACAGGAGAAAGAAATAAAATTGTATAAAATTTACTTCCTTATGATAAATACAACTTGCAATATATTATAAATTCTTGATAAACTGGATCAAATTTTATTTTTTAAAAAAAAGTATTTCATTTCGTTATTTAAACCTTGATCCCTAGGATTTCAGTTCTAATTTTCAGTCAATATACGAATTTTCTGTTTGTGTACAGAGATGATATGAGAATACGTGCTTCAAATCAGAAACCAAGTATTAAGGACATGTTTTCAGAAGGTTAAATTAAAATATATGTGCATTTTTTTAAAACTCAAAATTGTAAGCAAATGAAATCTAGTATTTTTATGAAAATTTTCAATTTTAAGTAAAGGAGATAGAATTTTATATCAAATTTATTTGTTATGAACATATATGCAGGTATTTCTTTCCAATATTTCAAAAATATTTGCTTCTTCAAATTAAAAAAAAAACTAAAAATATTTCGATGTAGAAAAAGATACTGGAATAAAAAGTTTTTTTTTTTTTTTTTTTTTTTTTTTTTTTTTTACAGATATAATTATTTACAAAGACTTTTATTACCATGTTTATTTAAGAAAATTTAATGGAAGTAGCTTACAATACGGTTTGATTTTAAAAGCATTTCGATAATTTTTCTTTTACTTTAACCCTTTCAGGGGCAAAGCACGTCTATTCGTAAAATGCAGAAATGAGAGAATGACACCAAACTTAAAAAAAAAAGAAAAAAAAAAGATTTATTTTGAATAAGCAAAAACTTTTGTTCATGTACTTAATAAAGGGAAAATTTTTATTTCATTGTTCTGTTGCCAATGTGACACCTAGGTATGAAAATTAGGTAGCCCAAAAATGAACTACTTCCCTTAAAGAGGTTAAATATTTCATGTAATAAAATGGTTTTTGATATTGAATAGATTCTTCTTTAATTAAACACAATTATTCCAATCCGCGATAATCATACAAGCTGTAATTTTCCACCTGAGTTCAAAGTGTGCAGTTCAAGATTTCAATCAAAAAATTTTAGCTTAATCTGTCATGTGCTCTGCCTATTCAGCTGTCCTGGACAAATGCGGACACAATTGATCGGGCAAACCTGGCTGGTAATTGCACCTTTTTCAAAGGGAAAAAAATGATATACCATCTGATGATTATTTTTTTTTAAAATGCTTCCTGCCTTGGCAATTCTGTCTTAGGATAGTTTGAGGCTAAGAAAATTGAAATACTAATTGATACTCAAAAAACGTGCTTTTTTTTTTTCGAAGTTTGATAAAAACAAATGAGCCGAATATAAATAAATATGACAATAATCTCTTCCAACAACAACAATAAAAGTTAACAAAATAGGAGCATATCAGATTCAAAATTTGTACCTAGATATACAATGAGGTATATAAATAGTAGACATGGAAAGGACTCAATATCATACTGTGAGGCTATCCCTATGTTAGGTTCAACATGGACTCAGTCTGGAGTTTTCCCCCCAGGGGGATACCTTCTTTAGGTATTCACGGGCTTCACAACCCCGGGGCACCTGAGTGATATTTCTCCTTTCCTTTTCCTCTTACTCCTCTTGTCTTCCTTTCATCTTTGTTTCACTCTCATTGTGGTTTCCTCTCCGGAGGTGAGGGCAATTCTGTATGGGCCGATGTCATCCTGTATATCGACTCATGGAGAATTGTAAACCACCCACGTGTTGGCCGTGCGTGGCGACCCGTGTCCCTGGAAAGGGGGATCCTGGTAGTTGAGGGAAACCAACACACTGCTTTGGCCTCTGCTTCAGGTAGACGGGAGGTGCATATTGGTCCCGTATGCATCAATCGGCTGGTCAGCTGGCTTTTGTCACTGGCTTTAGGGATCAAGTGATCGAGCAAATACTAGTCATCTCGTTAAGGGTGGAGACTGACATAGGTTTGTCTTGTGACCGTATGGGCCCTGGTTAGCACTGGTGCACGAATGTGCATCCCCTTGTTGGGCTCGGTAGTGGGTGGTGCGGCCGGGGTCTGAATTTTATTGTTTTTAACATGGATGGGAAAACTTCATTTCCTTCTATGTCTCTCCCCAGTGGAGAGCACCAAACTGTTCCGACTTCTTCCTTCACACGCTTTTTTATTGTTAAACGCACTGATAGCCACTCTGATAGTTCCTTTGGCAAAACGTCACCATTTCTCATAGCAAAAACTTTCCAGTCTGCCTTAGGGGATGGTCATACTCTCAAAAAATTAAAATCTGGGGATTTACTAGTGGAGGTTTCTACAACTAAACAATCACAGATTCTTTCAAATAGCTCTACAATAGGCCCTTTTTCTGTTTCTGTTCAGGTGCATAAAACTCTAAATACAAGCCGAGGCGTTATTTTTGAACCAGATCTTTTATTCTCTACGAAAGATGAACTCTTAGAAAACCTAAAAGACCAAAATATTATAGATGCACGTCGTATCACGATCCGTCGGAATGGCCAAGTCCTTCCTACAAAGCATGTCATTCTCACTTTCAATAGCCCTACTTTACCAACAAGAATTAAAGCTGCTTACCTAAATTGTCCTGTCAGACCGTACATTCCTAACCCTCTCCGTTGTTTTAAATGTCAGCTATACGGCCACACAAAAACTAACTGTCGCGGTTCCCTTACCTGTGCACGCTGTGCAGAAATTGACCACGACAGCAATTCATGTGAAAAATCAGAACGCTGCATAAATTGCAAGGGTAATCATACAGCTTTCTCTCGCTCTTGCGCAAACTGGATCCGTGAAAAAGAAATTCTGACTGTAAAAATAATGCAAAATCTTTCCTACCCAGAAGCTCGTAAAATTGTAGAAGCCAGAACCCCGTCTGTCGGCGTATCTTATTCAAGCCTATTGAAACAGCAGTCTAAATCTGTAAGACATATTAGCACCCAGACTGACTTTTCTATGTCATCGAAAAAGTCAGCCAAAACACAATCAATAAAACCCCAATCAAAGAATCCCGTGATATCTATTTACCTTCGTCAGAACCTGTTACTATTTTACACACATCTACTCACACACAAAAATCTGCTCAATTTAAAAATCAGAAATCTCAAGCTCAATCTAAGGGATTATCCAAACCTCTAAATGAAACTAAGGCCGTTACCTCACAAAAAAATGACCCGAACTCATCTGCATTAAGCTCTAAAAAACCCAACTCTAGTCAAATAGTGAAAACTGGTGTTCAGAAAGAAGGGACCAAGGCTGGGATCCAAACTGCTACAAAATCAAAAACATTACAGAAATCACATATGCTTAAAAAACAAACTGAAACCATAAAAACCCCAACTCCAGCAACCCCACGGCGGAAGACTATTGTTAAAAGATTGCAAAATGCATCGCTCAGCCCATGCAAAAGAAATTTTAAAGATCCCAGGCAACTGCAGCATTATGTCCAAGAAGCTATGGAATCCGAGTCTTACGACAGTGGCTCGGATTCCGAGGAAAATACTATGTTTGAAGAGTATGTGCCTGGTTAAAGTTGTAATTATTGTTTTCTGTAGTACTTTTCCAATTTGGTTATCGTGTCACTATCTTACTGTTTTAGAATTTTTAACTAGTTTTAGAATTTTATCTTTTTTACAATTTTAAATATGTTTGTCTGGTTTTAATTGATTTTTAATTTCATGAATCACCGCATTGTTTTTATCAACTTAACTCATATCTACAATGGATTTTTAATGCAACTTTCACCTTTTACATTTTGTTTTGAAATTTAATATTATCTTATTTCTACAATAAACTAATGATTTAGCATTTTACTATTTTTGCCTTCTTATATTTACCTGACCATATCCAGATGGGAAGCCCCCCATCCGGATATTTTGACGTTGTCTTTTTTTCCTCATTTTTACAATTTTGTCTTTGGTTTGGCGCAGCATGTCCCTCAAGGGATTTTGTGCCATTAAAACCTATACAACCAACCAACCAACCAACCAGTCTGGAGTTTTAGTCTTAAGTGGGTTCAGGTTTAAACTAACAATTTTATTTAGTAACGAATTTAAATATGAAAATATAACTTGCTGTTTGAGAATCAATTATGTAGTCCTTAAAAAGTTCTGCAATCTATTGGAATTTAAAAAAATCTATTGAAATCGGAAAAAGGGTTGAAATGTTATTGATGTTATTGTAATTGTTATTGTTATTGATATGAGAAAAAATATTCTAATGCAGATTCTGAAAATATTTCATGGTCAGAATTAATATCATAAAGAAGCTTTTCGATAACCTTTGTCTACCTTCACTTTCTGTTAGAAGACAGTGGTTGTGAATTAAAAAAAAAATACTAATTTAAACATATTTTCCAGGAGAAATTAAAAATTTTTTATTTTTCTGCTAATAGGCCAGTATGTTGCTAATTTTATATTTAAAGTCATTTAAATATGCTCTATGATTCAGATACAAGAAGAACTATTCTAATGCAGATTTTGAAATTTTTTCATGGTCTGTATTAATATCATAAAGAAGCTTTTGGATATATCCTTTGTCTATCTTCACTTTCTGTTTGAAGACCTTTTTCCAAAATTAGTAGACTACAGAACTCTTGTCCTTCCTCCATAGTTGCACAATGTTATATTCCAAAGGAATATTTTTGCAGATTTCTGACAATAGTTGGGAATTAAAAAATATATTATTTTACACATATTTTGCAGGACAAATAATGCCTGTTTTTAATACTAAAATGCCAGTACTTACTTTCTTTTAGATGATGCCAACTGTATAGTCTCGTCATTTTAAACGTCCGCTAAGTTTCAGATTTTTTTTTAAATTAAAGTGGTGTAAAATAATCCTTAAGCACAGCATATAAAATATCTCGAGGGTCAAATGATTTGTTTTCTAAAATTATTATGTAAACTTATCATTAAGCACAGCATATCAAAATATCTCAAGAAGGTCAAATAATTTTCCTTCTAAAATTATTATGATAAAGAAAACACTTCCCCTGAAAATAAATTCCATAACTGTTAAAAGAAAGAAAGGTTAATGGAGTACATTTTATAACTTTTAGTTTTTTATATTAGACCGGGAAGTGGCAACACACGCAATCACCTTATCGAATTGGCTGCTGGAATTTCAAAATTAGTTAAAATTTGATTCACATATTAAAAGTGCTTAGTCTGCCATGTTATAGCTTAGTGGAAAACACCTGAAAAACCGATTTTAGCGGTTGACTTGGAGTAGGTAAGCGTTTAGTATTGCGTTTTCCTGCTCCCAATCTTAGTGTTTTCTTAACTGTGAGTACAAAAAAACACAATGATAAACCTACGTGTCAACCGCCAAAATTGGGTTTTCAGGTGTTTTCCATCAAGATATGACTTGGCAGACCGATTGCATTTTAATATGTGAATAGAGTTTTAACTAATTTTGGAATATCAGCCATGAACTCGATGAGGTGATTATCTGCGCTGTCGTCTGCCGTTCTTTATGGTTTTTCAGTACTACTAAACATTTTGAAAGTTTCCATTTCTAATACAAAATATATTAACGAAATATAAAATTATAACGAATTATAAAAACAAATATTTTTTTAAGATAAAAGCATAGAAAATTATTAATTTTGTAAAAATCAAAAATAAGGTCAAGCCTCCGCACATAGCTACTTTTTAAAGTATAGTACGTGGTTATGTTGAATCTAATTTACTGTAGAATCTTTTTTTGGCGAGAATGAAAGCTGAATATTTCTGCGTTACTTAGGGATGAGATTTCCGCGTTTTTGGATACCAGTATTTTGTTACAGAAAATGTTCCGATTACATGAAATAATATTTTCTCTAACAAAATACTGGTGTGTAAAAACGCGGAAATCTCATCCCTAGTTACTTAAAACCTATTTACTTAAATTTCTATAGTATATTTTATCTGATAAAATTTTACAAAAGGTTTCTAAAAGGTACACTTTATGAGCTAAAGACTTTTTATACTTGATTTTTGCACATCTCTGTCAACCATCTATATGACACAAAGACTATTTTTAGGTATTTCATTAGTTTTAGTTGTCACTTATTGGAAAATTCTGTTAAATAGGAAAATTGAATTGTGGATCAAGTCTTCACTATCGTCGATCCTCCATTGGCTTACCTACTCCACTTTCGCTTCTAAATAATTGTATATGTATATTAGAGTCAATGCACTGCTTTACATTTCTTTTCTACTTCCAATTCTCTTCCTGATTTAGTAAAGTTATTTTTTATGGCGACAGATCATAGTTATCACCGGAACATGGCGGTAATAAGAAGGATATATACTTTACCATTTGTATATATTTCTGACTCATTACAGATTTTAAATTATAAAATTATGGAAACAATTTTGACATATAAAGTACTGTTTGATTACAAACATGGAAAATGTTATATAAGGTTACAAAAATGTCAAAATGCCGGACAAAGATCCAAAACATTGGATTATTATTTTTTTCCCGAAATTATACCTAGATATTAGTAATAGATTTAAAAGACATTTTTACACATATTATGAACACGTTAAGTTAACAACTCTCACATAAAACGCTATTTACACTTTATTGCATTTTCTTTTTAAGAAAATACCAAGATTAAACCTTGTACTAAAGCAAATTAAATAGATTACACAATAAACTATGAAAATAATTGAGAATTTATATGCTGAAATGTATATATATATATATGGAATATGTGCTATAATATGCCAGTTTCATTTTGAGAAATGATTGTTTTTAAAATTTAGAAAGAGAGGATGCATTAAAATTATGTTGATTTGTCGAGTTTGTTTGATGTTGCGGATCGAAACAAAGGAATTGTCAATTCGTGCTCAGCATTCTTCTTAACATAAGTGTCCGTCCTTTTTTTAATTTTTGTGACACTGTGCAATACGTAACACTCGAAATGCCAAGATAATTATAGCCGTACTATATTCATCAAAATAGCTATACCTGTAATAGTTCCACCTGCTGTGAAGGTAATATATGAAAACATTTTCAAGCATAATTAAAAAAAATAGCTAAACTCTCTCTTTTACAGCTAAACTACTTCTTATTTAAAATTTCTTAAAACATCAGATTTGTGTTAATTAACAGACATTTAGAGACATAAATAGCAGTAACGTTTCTGCCACATTTATTCTTATTTTCAAAACATACAACATCGATAAAATCTCAATAATTCACAATGAACAAAACATAAATAGAGCATATCATCAATATACAAGAGAAACAGACACGAAGTACAATCATAACATTCATTAGAATATTTTAAGAAGATACAGTTAAAAATACCTTTTGTAAAATAAGCTCTGAAAACATTTTTATTTACATATATTTTCATCTCAAAAGAAATTCATAAATTTAAAATCTTGATTTTTATCAAAATATTAAAATGACAATTTTTTCTACGCCAAAAAGGACCTTTTACTCTAAAAGGTTTTCTGTTACTAAAATTAAAAAACTACCGTAAAATGGGGTGAATAGGAACGAAACATCCCAGTCATACAAATAAATTCATTATAAATATATGTGATGATATTTTAAGTTGCCAATTTTTTTATAAGAAGATTATAACGTTAAGAGTTGTAAAATTCAGTTTTGCCATGTTAGAACCACTACTGGGGTGTATAAAAAAACTGCAAGTGGATCATCAAAAACCTTATTTTTTTTCAACGTCTTAAAAACTTTGTGTGTAACTGCAGTATTTTTCGTATTTTAAACCTAAGAGTAGGGATTTTTAATTAATGATAGACCTGTAAATGATATGATGTATTAAATTCTACTTAATTCTAAACTACATAATGAAAAATGGCTTGTAACATCAGAGGTTTAAGATTTACGGGGTGAATCGGAACACGTTTTCTCTCATGGTTTCTTTTTGTATTCAGTAATAGTTTCATGTAATATCCGAAAACATATGTATGAAAAAGTATTGTAACAATATTTTGTTTGTTCTAATTACTTGAAGAGTTTAATGGTGTCAAGAAATTCTTAGTTAAACAAAAAAGTCAGCGCCCAATCGATCAGACATGGAACACACAATAAAAGAATTTGAAAATGGCAAATTACTGAGAAAAATTGCACAGAATTATTCTCTGACATCCACAACATTACACAAACATCTCAAAATGAAAAACCAATTAAAAAAGAGAGGGATTCAAACAGTACTGAGGGCTGGGGTGAGAGCGTACTTGTAAATCGTATTAATACATGCAGCGATTGGGGCTACTCAATAAATTCACTTACCCAATGACTACTATTAAAGGATAACATAGAACAGGGCTGAATTTGTATTAAATTCCAACTTCTGAATTCGAATACAATTTCTTAGAATAAATTTTAATTTTTCTTGAGTTCAAAGTTATTTTCTATTTTTTAAAAAGGCATATCTTTATTTGTATATAAAATAAAGGCTTGGTTTCATAGTGACTACGTGTTCCTATTCCTCCCTTATCATTATTACCTATTTTTATTAACTCTATTAAAGTTTGAATCAAAATAAATAAAGATTATAACATTTGTTCCGATTCACCCCGCAGATAGTGGTGAATTGGAACACCATTAAAAAAAATTATATATATATATATAAACAGTAACAAATGTTACGTTTTTGCTTAAAAAGTAAAGAACAAAACAAGAGCGAAATTTCTAGTGAAAAAAAATAATTTAAAAATCAGTTGTTGCTTTTTTTAACGTTAAAGTTGAAAAGTGTTCTGATTCACCCCATTTTACGGTAGTAAATACGATCTACATCTTTCGTTTGAAACAGGAGTTTTTCGATAAAAAAAATAGAACCTTTTGCAAAAGAAAGGAAATTCTCACATTTCTGAAATAATTTTTTTGAAGGAGTGTACTTAAACAGGAAACCTAAATAAATCCTATCTTATTTAACTTGTTCTTTTATATAAAAAATGCATTAATTCTCATTTACATAAAAATGGCTTTTATTGAACAATTTCTACAAATGACAGCTACTGGGAAAGAAAATTTTGCATAAAATTATGAGGTGTATGTATTTCTTTTAAAAATACTTATTCCTACAATTTATTTAAAGGCATAAGAATTTTTCGACTTTAAAAGAACGAATAGATTTCTTGCATTTTCTGAATAAATCATTTCACGAGCATTCTGTCGAAACCGTTTTTAAAATGTCAAATGGATGTGACATATGGAGTTACTCTTGTCGCATAGGGCACATGCGACCAGTAATTGATGCAGAACTTTAAAAGCTTTTTTAAAGAATAGTTTCGGTTTTTTATTTATTTAATTTTTATAGCAAATATCGTGACAAAGAATGAAGTTCTTTCTTTCTTTTTTTATATAAATGAAAGCTCATTTAATTTTCTGATACTCAATCTATGTTTTTTTTTTCAAATTTTTACTCGTTCGCTTATTACACTATAAAAAAGAACAAGCAATATATAATCTAATCATTAAAAATATATACAATAATCTATTGCTAATTAGTCACCATATTCCAAAAAGTGTTCTTAAGAAAATCTGAAACCAGTGTTTGCTTCCAGATCTAAAGAAGCATTTATTAAAAAAAATTTCTTTTGCTGTCACTAAACTTTGGAAATGTTTCCGAGAGGATTTTAAAGCATATTAATCAGCTTTATTATCAGCATTTTTTATGATATGAATTCTCAAGTACCTTTTTTTCTTTTTACCTTCTGGAAAATGGTTAATACCCTCAGCCGAGAATAGAGATATCTAAGGCACATCTGAATCCTTGTGATGTCCAAATTTTTGATGTAATCATTTTATTCATTTTTTGATTGGTCCGGGAATATTAATGTTTCACCCATGGCGTACATAATATATGGCTGATTCTATTATTACGTAAGATACATTTAGTTTTTTATTAGCTCAAAAGAAACCATTCCAACATTTTGCTTTGAGTAATGAATGACCGCATTTTATTTTATTTTACTTTGCTTTTTATAGATTTTTTCTAGACGGAATGAAATCAAATAACTGAACAAATTTAATTTACTGAGGGACGAGTTACATGTGATTAAAAATTGGTTTCCTTTTTGTGTATAAGAATTAGTACAATGTTAAAAATATCGTGAAAAATTAGCTATAATTTTAAAGACTATCAATTTTCTATTAAATGAGAACTCCTCTATGGAGCGTTACGTTACGGAGTAACACGATAATAACAGTATTTTTTAATTCTTTGATGAAGGATGTGTTAACAGTTTAAAGCTCTAAGAGTTAAAATAATTTAATATCTTTTCAGATACTTTTGTTAATTTTTAAGTAGTTTGCACATAGTGTAACTTTAAGTTTACCTTTTAAATGTGAACTTAACAGTCTATTTAATTACCTGCTGATTTTTCAACTATGTTGGAAAGTGTTAACAATGATATTCGAGTTTGAGAAAACTGTCTAATATATTATAAAATCAATTCGGAGACTTTTCCGAAAATCAGTGGCAGGAACAAAAACTTTATATTTATAAGTACGTGTCTAAACCTAAAAAATGTAGCCATTTGAAATGGACTTAAGGAAATACACTTAATGGAGGAAATACACTTAATATGACTTGATAAAGTCTTATATTTACATTTTTGAACAATTTTCTGTAAAAGTATTTTTGCATTAGTGAACTAAAAAATACAAGCAAAAACATTATAACTTTTTTTCTAAAAAATGTTTTCAATTGAAACTTAAAAGTTACTGCCTAAACCATGTATTTACTTCAAGTTGAAATTAATTTTTCTTTAATGATTACCTATTTTTACTTAATAATATTTAATCTACCCACCAATTCCTTCATTTTTTATGCAACAAAGAAAGACTATAAAATAGTTAGAATTGGATAATATTTATAACTTTGGCGATTTCGTATAAAAAACATTTCATATTTATTTACTTAGAACAGGTGTCACAAATAAAAAATTAAAAAGTTGACATGTTTCGGTTCATTCATAAGAACCGTATCCATAACACATAAAATCAGTAGAAAACTAAATGACACTGGATATAAATATAATTTAAAAACCTAAAACACAAAACACTGCGCCCCCTATGATCGTGAATAGCCATTGCCACCGCGGCATATAAATATAATATATTTTGATCATATATTAAATTTAATATGTATAAAATTATTATTAATATAAGTAGAAAACTAAATGACACAGGATATAAATATAATTTAAAAACCCAAAACACAAAATATTGCGCCCCCTATGATCGTGAATAGTCAATGCTACCGCGGCCTCAACTATGTCAACTTTTTAATTTTTTATTTGTGACACCTGTTCTAAGTAAATAAATATGAAATGTTTTTTATACGTAAATGAAAAAGGTGAAGTGATTTTGTTTTAGTTTTTAGTTTTGAAAAAACGAAAGCTAACAACAGTTTTAACATTTGGCGATTTCATTAAATTTTTTTTTTTTTTTTTTTTTTTTTGCTCTTTACTTGATGGCTTGATATAAAGTTTTCTCTGATTTTTTGTGATTGTAATAAATGCGATTTTCAATTAATCAATTTATTGTTTTCTCAAAAGTTCTAATTAGTTCGATGTAATTTTCGATATCCAAAAATTTTACTTAGTTGTCTGTTTTATGAATAATTAGTTACCCAATACGTACTATCTCCAAAAGCTATATATATGTGTTTTAGAAAAGAAGATTTAGAAAATTTGTTGGGAAATTCGAAGTCAAAAAGTTACGTGTAATTGGTGTAGGCAGTATTGTAATGGTTTAAATATTGAGATTTTCCGAAATTTTAAAACGATCTTGATAAATAAACAAACTAAAAAGTTTTAATTTTGAATTGACATATCTGTCAAAGCAAAGAGGTTTTATGCATGTACCAAACATGTACCAAATGAAATTTTTAAACATAAACATTTGCTTCTTTAAACGACATTTGGGTATCAGAATTCTGATTTATAATTCTTATATTTCTTATAACTTTTTATTCATAGTGTGAAATTCAATATGGTTAAATAAAATTGGTCCTTATTGTTGCATGTCTTAAAGTCATCAACGAGATTTGATCTGAAATCAACACCGATTTTTCTAATCATTGATTCACTTTGGCAAAAATCGCCTGAAATTTAAATTACACACATTTCATTTGTGTGATTTCTTTGAACGACAGTAGAGCATCAGAATTCCGATTTAGATTCCTTATATTATTGTATTGAAGTTTTTGAGTTATTTATTAAAAGGAGTCTGCTTATCTATTTTTAAACCATCGCATCAGAATTTTTCATTATGAATGCGAGACTTAAAATGTTCATAGTTCCCACATTCTCGGACTTGCCGTTTGGTATATTTATATGTAAAAATTACTTTAAAAAATGCAAATTTTATGTCAAAAATCGATGTTTGGAATGAAAATTTTGAATTTAGTATAATTTTGAAATGAAGTTCTCCAAGCTTTTTTGAATATATATATTCAAAAAGAGCAATTTGCAATTAAATGTCTATTTTCATTTTTTCCCCTTAGGTTTATTTCACTATTAAAATGTAGGAGCAGTTCTTTTTCCTGAAGGTGCCGACTTATCTCATGTGATGCATTTTCATAATCTGTAGTAATGGATAGTAATTTAGCAACATAATTCTACATTAGGATTATCTGTTTATTTTTGAAGAAAATTTGGAAAAATAAAAAACGATTAAAGGCTTAGTCAGGATTTTAGAATTTTGGAAAATTTCTCCTATGTGCTACATGTGTTATAAAAAAATAGCCTATGTTAACAAGCAGTTTTACTATAACGTGCAAGAGTCGTAATGTTTCAATGGATATCTTCCTGAAACTTTTGAATTTGTAAGAAATATTTCTTAAAAGCAAATAATCATATTTTTTCCAAGTCAAATATACAATGATTACAAATGATTCTTAGATATTCTTTCAATAATGAAATAACATTTTTGGTATTTTAGATAATCAAATTTTAATTACTTTTGAAATATTTAAAATTTGCCTTTTGAAAATTTAAAATTGAAATTAAATACTTTTGCTCTTTACGATAAAAAAAAATTTGTATTTTTTTTTTTTTTTTTTTTTTTTTTACTTTTCTTTATTTCTTGAAAAGTAAATAAAAAATGTAAATTCAATTTTCAGTAGACAACACCAAGATCTAAATTCCAAAGCTCAATAGTTTTAAAAATTTCTCATTTGTTTAAAAATATGAATATTTGTTTTATGTTTTAATATATACAAAATATATTTATGAGACAGATTTTTACTAATTTTTCTTAACAAGCTCTTTTCACATGAAATGAGAAAAAATGGAGACATACATATTAATAAACCTCTAAAAGTAATAATAAAAGCTAAAAGTGTTAATGTATTCATTTCAAAACTTTAAATTCATTCCATTTCCAAAATAAAATACTCAGATTACTTAAAGGTGTTTTAATTATGCGGTTCAAATACTTTATTACGTTTTATTCTGTAAAACAGTATATTAAAACTTCTAAAGTATTGGCCTTTTTAAACTGAAAACGAATTAGTTTTAAATTCAAAATGCATATATTTAGAAGAACCGGATCTACTTTAAACAGCTTAAAGACTAACATTGTTATTCAAAGTTTTCCATGCCTCATGTAGAATTAGAGAGAAACATTGCATGCAGATAATAAATATATACTTGTGATCAAGTATGCTTGTGTATTTACTCACATAGCTGACATGTTATGCACACTGCAGTACATAAAATTTTATGTGCCCGGAGTTGATAAATTAGTAGAACTAAAACACCGACGCACAAGAACATGGAAAATAAAAAGTTTGTGAAATAAAGCATTTCTGACACCAGTTCTGAAAGTTGTATATGAAGAAAGGAGATATTGAATGTTTCGAAAAATTTCTAGAAAATTTCTAGAAAACATTGCAGTATTGTAAACCTCTTATGCATCCATGTATGCAATTTCACGTATTTTTGTCTGCTTCGCTCTGGACATAGATAGAAGTCATCAGCTAATGATATAAAGAGTTTCATAAATGTGATAAGTATAAAATCGCAAGTCTTTTAGGTTTGGCGAATAACACAAAAAACAAGGGGATTTAATTACACAATGATTATTTCTTATAAGACATGGATGTGCTCAGATATATATTAATGTGTTTATTCAAAACTTGACGAAACCCCAAACCTTTTGTTGATACTCATTAGTACTGCATCATAAGTACTCTATTTTTTCGATAAACTCTTCAGGACGATTGTTTTTTTTCTTTTTTTTCACTCATGTAATCAATATATGAGCACCATTATGCTGTCTTAAATCCTTCTTGATCGATTTTTTTGTAATAATGAATGCCATTTGACTATTTAAGATGGAGAATAGTTTCAATTTTTTAATTATCCTCTTTTTCTTGTCCAGTTTTTGTACGATTTAAATTTGTGAAAATAAGGGAAAATTTGTTAAGAGTTGTTGATTTTGCATAATAGAAAATTCATTGTGTTCAGTTTCACTGCTCAAAATCATTTTCAAGCGTCGAATGCCCAACACATTATGCATTTTAACTCAGCTCAGTATATTATTAATTTTTTATACAGACTGCCATTTTTCAAACCTAGTGAAAAGTGAAATAGTGTCCTGGTTGGAAGAAGAAACCCCCAACCCCCTATCTCCTAAAACATTGCTGCGCCGATTAGGATTACGCTTTTTCTGAGTCAGTAATGGTCGACCATTAGCAGTCATACCATTAGCGGTCCAGTTAGCTCAATAAGCAGAACGTTGATAATTTAAGCTAAATGTTATGGATTCGACTCCACACCTGAACATTTTTTTTTTCACTTAGTTGAAAATATGTCGATTCGTATGAATGCTCAAAAATTTTTTAGATCTTTTCGCGAGCCATCAGTGCACAAAATTATATACTTAAGAGGGACAAAATAGAGCGTCAACCTCGTCACAGCATAAGCGATTCTAGTCTGTGAAATTTTGAATTCTCCTACATCTATGTGTAAATGTAGGAGATACACTACCATGCATAATATTATATGAAGACAAAAAAAAAAAAGGAAAATTGAGCTTTATGCTATGTCGAACATTCAAAATAGTATCCGAATACAATATTTTTGCGAATTGTAAAAATGGCGTAAAAATTTAAATACCAGTTAAATTATCATTATCAACAGTTGTTTTTCTGAGTCAATGTGTGTTTCTTTGTTAATGATCACTCTCCCCTCCCCCTTGGCCATAGGAATTTATCCTGGCCACAAACCTAAAGCTGGTCCCAGGGTGGACTCCTACTGCCTACTACTAGCACCTACTTGTGATTTTTGTTGAAATTTATTGCACCGAGAGATCTGAAATTTTGTTCTTTTATCAGCATATTACTTACCTATAGCTCAGTTATTCATTCTTGTTTTGAATGTATCCTAATTTTGAAAATCATTATCAAATTGAAAAATTTTCTACTATATAAATAATAAATTTCTACGATACTAAAACCATTATCAACTTTTTCTGTTTGGATTACTGAAATTCACCTCATTAATTATTACATATTTATTTTGTTCACATTCATTCTTTAGTTTTCTTCTCAATAGACTGGTCCCTATGTATATATATATACATACGAAAAGTAGGGAAAAAGTTCCCAGACTTTCATAGTAATTCTTTATCAGTTCAATTCAGATACACATTTACTTAATAGCATTCAAAAAAGGCTCCATCACAATACAGACACTTGCTGTACCACTGTTGCTATTACTGGAAATCACTATGAAAGTGCATTTCTTGATATATTTTTAAGTTCAGTCGCCTCTCTGGTTTTTGTGTCGCTATGGTATCAAACTTTTGAGGCCAATTTTGATCTTGTTGAAGAGCCAGGAATCCAATGGTGCTAAATCATTTGAGTAGGGAGGCTAGTAGAAGAGTAGAATTTTGTTTGGGTAAGTCATTCCTGCACAACTATGTCTGCCTACCATGTCTACCGGCTATGGAAGAGTATTGTGATGATCTCCTACATGTCATTTGGTGGGACTTTTTCTTTAGATTGCCTCCCTCAAAACTTGCATACACAAAGGGCCGTTAACAGATTTTTTTAGATGCACACATTTGTGATGCATCAAGCCTTTGTCCTCAAAAAACACATTGAGCATTAGTTTTGCTTTGGATTTGACATGGCGTGATTTCTTTGGTATAGCCAAGGAAGTTGTGTGTTATTCTGTGTCCGAAATAAAGTAGTAGTACACAAATTAATTATGATGTGGTGTTAAAGAGTCAAACGTTTTTAATGCCCCTTGCATATTAAATTGGAAGATTTTGTTTAATGTTACTGGTTTCTTCCTCACAAAACGATAAGCTAATACACAGAAGTTAAAAAATACATGATATAAGTGATAAATTTGTAAACTCGCAACTCTATTTTTTTAAAACATGAATAAATTTCGCAATGTAGAACGATTTGTCGTTTTTATCAAAAGAGAAAAGGGGTTGATTAAAAAAAATCACAGTACAGAGCACCATTACACCAATTTGGTTTATGTAACATTAAATACATGAAGATTTATATTGTATGTAAAAATAAATGCAGTACATTTAAATAAATATTATAAAAGTAACAATTAAGCAAATTAAAATTCTTGATATAAAATAACAAATTCTTCACAAAGCAACAAATCCTTCAATAAATCTTTCAATAAAAATACAATTTACAGAATAGGAAATGTCAACTTTTCAGCTGTCAACAAATTTGAAACATGCTATCTCTTTTAAATAGATAATTGAATTAGTGTGAATACAAAACTGATAGAATTTACTATTTTCAGTGATCTTTAATTTTAGATTAGATTTTGATTGTTATAAATATTATTTTAGATGAAATGTGTCATTTAGAAATTCACTTTCATAGAAATTTTAATTGGATTATTTAGCAATGGAATTGTCATTACTATAAAAATATATTTAGGAGAACGTATAAAGTTATAGTTATTCTTTTAATTGAATTTCTAAAAATATATAGCTTTTATTTTTCTCAATAAAACATATAAGTATATATTGGTATAAATATATATATTGATATTTTTACTAAGAAACTTCATAATTGAAACAAAAATGTGTATCATTAACAAAATTAGTATAGATTTTCATTGGTATTAAATATAATAAAAAATTATGTTTAAAAACTTTCGTATGTAATCTTTTTAAATGAAAATTTTCAATAAACTGACATTAGTTTTTTTTAACTTGAAAACCTTTACCTTTCTCTACATTATTTTTGTTATCATTTGCTTTTTCTATTTTAACAAAGGTTACTTTCGCTTTGTAAAATAGCTTGAATTAGTCATTTCATAATGGCTCAAAATAAATCAAGATTGTTTGACTGAAAAAAATATAAAGCGAAAAGTATTTTTTAATTTAACTTTTACACGAAGATTTATCCGGTTCGTTTGTTATATCCATTTTCTAAGAAGAAGTGGAACGAAAATCATTGTTCTATATTTAAAACGCAAATGTATTGAAACGTAAATTTTAATTAATTGATATTTATTAATATTAATTTACCAATATATTAAAAATTCTTTTGCTATCTGTAGATTAATCTAATTTTCACTTTGTAATTATTTTCATGTTATTTATCAACTATTTAATAATCTCGATTTATTTAACTAACTATATATAGCGATTTTGATTTTAGATGAATAATTATAATAATTAGTCTACAATAATACCATATATACTATATATATATATATAATTTTTAAATAATCTGATTTTAACAAAATAGTTTTTTTTATTAAAAAATTTTGAATATTAAGTAAAAAAATTACAATTAAATTTCCCCCCTTTATTCTATTTAAGTTATCATTTCGTTGTATGTAGATCGATGCAAATTTCTTTAATAACTTCTTATGGTTTCTCGGGATTCACAGCTATAATTGGGAACCAAATCTATTAGAAATATATAACAATAGAAATTTCAGAAATTCATTAGTAGATCTCAAGATTTCAATTAATTTTAAAAAATTCACAGTAAATGAACTGTCAGTCAAAGATGTTACAGCTCAAAAGCGTTGTTATGCATACATAAATCACAAAATTCAAATCTATTCATACACATGTTACTTATAAAGTTACACAAAGATTAGTAACTGAAGTAGTTTACATGTAGAATTAAAAAGATACTTCAACAACAGATATAGGATTTAGCGTACCAATCCTAGATAGTTCTCAATGGAAGAACGAAAAGTGGGCAAATCCACTTTTTATTTGAGGTGATGTGTAAAAGTGACAATATGTGCTGACAGAATTGAGATTTTTTTTTTTTTCAAATTGAGTCTCTACCAGTGCTCGGCAGTCAATAGTTTGTCTTCAATTCGGTAGATGTAAGTTCTAATCTAAGCGAGAATGAATTTAAAAAAAAATAACCGGTCAAGTGTAAGTGTTACTGTGCTCAGAGGATTCTGTGCAACAAATGTATGAATTAACTTTATTAAAAACTATCCGTTGCTAAATGAATAATAAGATTTTGTAAAATAATATACATTATAAGGTTGGGATTAGAAGTCTGCTCTGATCGGAATTTTCAGGCCCGGGAAAGGCCTAGCCATAACGAAACTTATCTTTGCCCGGTCCGTTGTAAAATCTAAAAGCTCGGTCCGTTTTATTTTCACAGCCGTTTAAATTTTTACGGCCATTTATAGTTCACAGACCCGGCTCTTTCTGGGCAGACTTAATTTCTACAAAAATATCACATTTTTCTTAATGTATAATTAAGATTCCTTTAGATTCCCGTAAGATTTCTTTAAAAAATATCCATAATTTTACAGTATATTTTAAAAGTACGATGTACATAGTAGCAACATTAATTATTACTTAGATTCTTAGAAATTTCAACTTTCAAATAAGGATTCGTTAAAAAATTAATATAGTTTGGAATTAAAGAAAATAAGAAAGGTTAAAACATCATAACTTTTGTAGCTGTTTAATAAAATATAGGTTTATGAAAATATTTTTCGGACATTTATTAAGGCTTTTCTCAAATCCAAAGAAGCTACTTTCAGAGCCATTTCTGAATTTATTTGCTTTCGGAAACGCATAAGATTGGCAGGTGCTCTTATTCAGAAAATATGTAATCGAATGGTATGATCCATTTTTTTGATAAAGACTATATATCGCTAAGAAAAACACTGTGAAAGTTTGAGTCGAATTTTTGAAAGCGAAGACATGGAAAACGAGATAAATCTGCAGCTATGCGACAAAAATCTCTTGTATTGCGACAAGTAATTTATTTATCAAAAAAAAATGATAACTCTATTCGATTCCAAAATCCTTCAATAGTCAGGGTTATCAATGTTATGCTTTTAAAGTTAAAAATTTGTTCGAAAATGTGCCAAAGTTTTGTGTTGTTGTGCAATGAATTTGCGAACCACGTTAAGATAATTTCCATAGATTCTGTCAACAGAAGTTCATTATCGCTATGAATATTCTGTCAAATCAAATTTAACCATGCAACGAACAAATAAGTCCTTTTCCGGGCCGGCTCGACAATGTAGAAAAACGATGTGAGCTTGATCACGTTTACATCATTCAAACGAAGAGGTTATTGTAGCGATGGATCTATGAATTTATTTCAGCGGATTGTATGAAAATGGAATTATTTATTTATTTAATTATTGGCATTTAAAAAAAAGAAATTATAAAAGCCTTCAATTTAATAAGAAATCTATTCCATTTTCACAAAGATGTTAGAGATAATTTGTTCGGATACTTAGAAAAGGATGAAAACTTTTATGATCAATGTATTTTTATATTTAAAAAGCCTTTACAATGTTGTATTACAAACTTATTTAAGGATTTGGAATATTGAAAAAAATTTAATTTATGCTGCGCTTCAGTTTTTATTTATCTCTATTTATTACGAGTTCTTATTAAATTTCTCTCGTATGTCTAGATTGCATTAAAAGAATTACTGTCCAAATTAAAATACATTTTTCCAATATTTTCATTTTATGTGTTTTTCTCATTTTATATATGAGTATTTCACTGCACAAATGTCATGAATTTCATTTGATTTCTATAGCGAATTTTTTTAAACAAGGTGTTTAAATATAACGATTAAAATTCGTTAAATGGAAGTTTACCTGTACCCGTGTTGTAATGTTTACACTAGAGCCAAAACATTATGCCGTGATTTAAAAATATACTGAAAGGTACAAAATTATATTTTTAATAATAATAACCTAGCTATTAACATTCAGACCAAATGATTAATTATTATGCATTGATTTAAAAATATGAAAATTAAATCAATTCTATTTATAGATGGTTGCAATTCTGCTCATCACTTCCAAATGAAAAGTGGATTTTCCCAATTTTCATTATTCAAAAGGGGATCATCTAGGAATGAAATGCTAGTGAAATCGGATTATTGTTTATTATAGAGAAAAAATTTTTTAAGCTAAATATTAATTTCTCTAAACAGAACTAAGCATTTAATAAAACAGTATATGTAATTTTTTCTTAGAGTATTATTTAAAATTTGAAGCGACAGTAGAATTTTGTGTGTGTGTGTGCATCAAAAAACTCGTATAAGATCATATTTTCTTTGAAATTGTTTTTAAAAAAATAAATTTAAATGACTGTTAGTGTTTTTCCTTTTTCTCATGTACAGTCGAAATAAGTAAAAAGAAAACATCCCAAAAACGCTATTAATGAGCAAATTGCTCAGAAATATTTAAAACAACCATTCGACTATAAATAATGTCTTTTTTTAATATTTGTTAAAAGAATAAGTTTAGAGTTGATCTTTAATTTGAAATTGATCCAAACACTGAAATTTTCAACACCATTATATTCTTTTGACAGAATATAAAATATTTCTTTTCATTAAATATTGCCTTAAGATACCAACCGGATGCCAAAAGCCATTTGGTAAAATAATTTAAGAAGTACACTGTCAGAAAAATTCGTCAATATACACTAAGTTATCGTTATTTTTTCACAAATAACTTCTGTTTTCCCAAAAGACGTATTTGTTCTGTGAGTTCATTCCGAAAGTCGAAAAATGAGGAAACGTTTCCGTTTATATCTAGCACGCATGCGCATTGGGTCTGTTAGTAATAAATTCGAATTTATTTTTAAAATGAAAAACAAAAGTATTCTATCGATTAAAATGTCTAATTTAGTTTTAAAAGACAAAAATGTTTTCGAATTTAAAAATAAATAACAATTACTTTCTTTATTCGTTCAAAAATTCTCACAATCTGGTTTAGTTGGATAAGTTGAATAAAGTTCAATATACTAAGTTATTTCTATGATAAATATTCGCATATAAAATATACTTTAAGTGAACACATTTAAAAAATATTTTAATTAAAAAATAAAATGCAAAAAAACTTGATATTATTAAAAAAATCTTATCGAATAAAAATAAAACATCCATGTTTTTTCTCTAACAATCTACGTAATATATTTAAAATTCACATTTTTTATATTATATTAATATTAAAGTAAAAAAAAACCAGCCACAGTTTCATTAAAGATGAAGTCTTTCCGAGATTAACTGCAAAATTAAAAGCTTTTTAACGAAATACACCAAACCACACCCATATGAAATGAACACTTCTATTTAAAGCATAATCTTCACAAGCAATCCTGGCGCCGTGGATGCGCGTTGGTCTTGTAATCCTGGGGTCCCTGGTTCGATCCCCACCTCTTCCGCATTGATTTTTCCAAACTTTTTTCAAGTGACGGATATTTTTCCTCTTTTGACGGAGAAAAAAATAAACGGAAAGTCGTCAATATACAGACAATTTCTGGCAGCAGTGCTGCCAGTACATTTTCTGTAAAAAGACGGAAATTTTTTTGAGAGTGTATGAAAGTTAACAGTTTAGAACATATAATTAAAAAAATAATAATTATTGTTGTGCAATAGATTCCAATGTAAATATTCTTTAGTCATTTCTCAAACACTACTTCGCTAGCTGTAATTTTAGGTTTACATATTCAAAGATAATAAAATTTCTGTTTTTTTTTCAACCCAAATGACAATTAATATACATATTTTTAATTTATTTGTAATACTAGCTGCCCTTGGCAACCAGTTTGGTCACCTTTAAATGCACACTAAGCGTTAAATTATGTTGCTTTTATTCATAATTTAATTTAATTGCTCAATTTTTTTTCCAAATTAGAAGATTCTGCTAAAGAATCAGCGCAGGTGTCATATACGCACTACATTGGTGCAATTACAACAAAAAAGCAAATATATGCCTCACATGATAACCCGGCAATTGTTATTTATTCTTTAATAAACTGTTTATTTATTTTCTTTCTTAAAATGATATAAATTGTTTAGCTCTATAATTATTAATTATTTTTTTTATTTATTATCATTTCCTTTTTAAAATAATAGAAAAGAGTTAATATATATATATATATATGTAATTGGTATTGAAAACGAAGTTTTCGACAAATTGGCATAAAAAATCGCACCAATGTGGTGCGTATATGACATCTGCTTCGATAAATCAAGCACTCGGTATTTTTATGCTAATTTGGCGCATCGCCAAATATTGTATCCGTGGCATTTTTTGTATTTCATTAATTTAATTTGAAATATATCCAATAATATAATCCTTTTACTCATTTATATATTTATAATAACATAACTTTATTTGAAACTGAAACGTTTAAAATTAATGATTTTAATTTATTTTTAAACCAATAGAATAAAAAAAAATAACGAAATTTTGAAGCTCCATAATTGCAACGAAAGAACGAAACGCAAATAAACCCAATTTACCACAACCTAGATGCGTCTCATTAGGCCATTGTTATTAAACAATTAATAAATAACAGCGATTTTTGTGCCACATACGTTAGCGTAATATGTATACAGATTTTGAAAATAATTTTCTATTGTGGCGTATAAAACTTTAAAAAAAACTCGCTTTTTATAAACTTCAATTATTAAAACAGAAAATTAAAGCTTCTTAGGAAAATATTATTTGAGTTTTTCTTTAAAAACTATCTGAATTAAAATCTGTTGTAAAGACACTAAAGTGAAATTTAACATAAGTTCTAAAATTTAAACTTTCATAATTTCTAAAGTATTTGACTGAATAATTTTCCGTTACATACGTCAACGATTTTTTAAACAACCAAATGCACTGTCAAAATGTGATGTTCGCATTGAAAATTTAAGAGTTCAATACATTTTAATCATAAAAATGTCTCCTTTAGCTTGTTTTGTAAACAGAAATTTAAAGCAGGAATAATTTACAGTCGAATAGTAATTTCCACTCCCTCCTCCCTTAAACTATTTGGTGATTTAAATGTATGGTGTGCTTTTTTTCCCCCGATTTTTCTTTCATAAATATGTGAATTACTCACACAAGTGTAAAAACGCGTTATTTCTATATGTACCTTATAAATTCCTGATGCATCAACAAACTAGAAAACATTGCAACTAAAATAGGTTGGTGATTCACATAAAGTTCATCAACCGCCAGCGCCTAACCAAATTCTCCTTTAATCTCTTTTGCAGTACCTTTATTTTTCTATACAATAAACAATGGTCGAAAACATCATGAAAACACAAGAATGTAAGAAATGGTATTGTTTTAGTCCACAAATGCTGTATGGAAAACACTGTTTTCTTGCAATTGAGCTTCGTTTTCTTCCAAGTACCCTGCACATGCTTTATGGAAAACTCTGTTTTCTTTCAATTGAGGTTCGTTTTCTTCCAAGTATCTCTCTAATTCTCCAAGAACACTCTGAACAATTAAACTACGTCGCGGCTTCGTGGAGGATGTCGGCATCGAGAACAAAACAGTATCCGAGTCGAAAGGTGGTCTGCTTCTCTCTTTCTGGCACAGAAATTGCTGCTGGAATTCTTTTTTGAATCGATCCTATAAAAAGATTAAAGAGAAAAAAAATTCTTATAAAAGTAAAAAGAGCTAAAACTACAGGATTAGCTACAAACATGTTACCTACATCAAGCGTTCTAGACTCTGTTCTACTTTATTATTTAAAAAAACAAAGCTATTCGTAATACAAATAATGCATTCGTAATTTAGTTAAAAAAAATAGTACAAATTATTCCGAAAGATTTGAATATTTAGAACACAAATGAATTTTCAGTAGGATTTAATAGGCAATATGCCTCAACATATATATTTGATTTGTTACAATAAATCCACGTTATTTGACCTTTATGATTGTCAATAGCGTGCTAAATTGAAAAACTTTTTTTCTTATCAATTATGACTCAGAAGATAGCACTTATTGCTACGTTATGAGATGAAGGTCAGAGTTACTCTATTCCGCAATTAGAAGTTTCGGAAATACATTATATTATTATAAATCAAGAAGAACATACAGCGTATTTTTTAAAGCTTATTATACATTCATATTAAGACATATAGGACATCAAAATTTCTAAGATTATCGATTATTACTTTGAGCGGTCCATCGTTACCTTTCAAAAACTATTTGTACAGAGAATTGTTATTTCATAAATTGCAAGCATATTAGTTGAAATATCTGTTGTTTTAAATAAGCTAAAATACTTTGTAAAATCACCATAAAAAGAAAATTAATCAGGACGCGTTTCGAGTTTTCGTTGTTGCTCCAAACGCGTCCTGATTAATTTTCTTTTTATGGTAATTTTACAAAGTTTTTTAGCTTATTCATCAATTTATCGCCAGTGATTACGGTGTTTTTCAATATCTGTTGTTTTAATTTCGTCTCAAAGGGAACATTGTAATGTGCTCCAGATTACTATGAAATATGTGACTTATTTCTTGCTAACCTTGTAAATACTATAATAGATTACATGTTTCAGAGGGGCAAAAATGAGACAATTATTTTCTTTAGCAGAAAATCAATATTGGCGCAGCATTACTCTAATATTAAACTCATTGGCAATTTCTTCAGAATAATACTAGCAAAGATTTTATGTTGTACATGCAGTTCTACTTGCTGGGCAGTATTTACAACTACTGTACTACCGTTGTAAATACAGTACTTTCAATGCAGCATCTTACGATTCAGCACGCTGGGTAAGCCAGTATGACTTGCTGAAAAAATATTATTTCTTGTTTAGCTGATCTTTACGACAGTTTCGACAGTTACCTGGTCTGTATAATAATCTGGTGGAGCTACAGAATTGAGGAATTAGTACGCAAAACACATTACAAACGGTTGACAAACGCAAATCTATAATTTTCTCCTTCAGTTCGCCTACAAATGGCGTGAGGGGTGAAGTGAGAATAAGCATTTCTGTGGATAATTTGCGAATTCAATCTCTTGAAACAAAAAATAAATTATCAAAGAATTAAATGTTTTTTTTTTCTTTCTTTTCAGAAAACATTGGTGAACTTGAAACAGAAATTGATAACCAGTCATCAAATAAACGATGAATATGGATTATTAGATTCAAATGCTTATTTTTTCTGCAAAAAATAAACAAAATAATTTAGATGAATTTTTGGAGTATATACAAATTTATATCGATCGCAAAACATCGAAATGCACGGTTAAATAGACATCGTGCCGAACATACTGTATCGATTTTTGTATGTGTAGGATCGCCACACAATTTAACTTCCTTAATTAAAAACAGGAGGACAAGTACAAAACAACCTGATATTAGAGATTTGTTTATGATGGTTTTTACAAGTAAGCCCACTGTGTAGACTTGCAATGCAAGTTTTCATTTAACAATCACCTACTTATATTTACTTTACATTATTGAGTAAATTTTATTGTTCTATTCAAACTTTTTAAAGAATAAAAAACACGTTCTACTACCTAATTTTGTTTAATTCTAACTTCTACACGTATTTATTCAACGTTTATCGTGTAATTTGGAAAATTTCGTAATCCGGCATTTTTCAAGTCCCGAACATGCCGGATGAAATGGTATTTACTTTACTACAATAAAATGAAAATATTACCCATGTATTATTATTACACATTTTGTATGTGTAGGATTGCCACACAATTTAATTTCCTTAATTAAAAACGGGAGGACAAGTACAAAACAACCTGATATTAGAGATTTGTTTATGATGGCTTTTACAAGTAGAGCCACTGTATAGAGCTACAATGTAAGTTTTTATTTAACAACCATCTACTTATACTTACTTTACACTATTTACTAAATTTTTTTGTTCTATTCAAACTTTTTTTAAAGAATAAATAACACATTTTACTCCCTAATTTTGTTTAATTCTAACTTCTATACGTATTTTTTCAACGTATATCGTGTAATCCGGAAAATTTCGTAATCCGGCATGTTTCAAGTCCCAAACATGCCGGATGAGAGGGTTTTTACCGTGCTACAATAAAATGGAAATATTACACACATATTAGCTATATTGGCTTTTCGTTGGCGAAATGTTTCTTGCCAATATTGATAAAATCGTACATTTGTGAGACAAGCATCAGAAAGAAACTATTAAGGGTTAAAATACTTTTGAACACGTCGAAAAAGCAAAAAATATGACTCAATTCTACGCTTCAAAACTATTGTACTAAGTCAAAAATGAAAATCAAATTTCATTTAAATGAAAAGTTTCTATTTAAGTATATATTTAAAAATTGTCATTCAGCATTTTTCTCATTCTAAAAGAGAAATTTGAAAATGGCCGGTGTTTCGGAGAGGGACTACGGTAATTAATTTCAGCAAGAATAATTTTAACGTAAGGCGCTAACATATATAGCAATTGCCCGCAATGTAAATTTCATTGGTCAATTAAAAAACGTAAAAAAGTTATTGAACTAAACACTTTACTGTACACTCAATTATACACTTTAGACTACATATGTTTCAGCAAAATTGCCACAACTGACCTGTTGAAGCATTCATCTTGACGAAAAAATTAAAATTTGTAACCCCATAGTGAAGACCATTGTTGCATTTGAGGGTACAGAAATAATAAAAGTTTGTTTGACATTACTGTCAACCTAAAACCGATAGTTAACAAGTAAAATTGCTCAGCTGCAAAAGGATATTATCATCCAAAGCATGGATCGATTACCATCAGATATGGAGAGATTGTTGTCCATAGCATTCCTCATCATGTTGACTTCAACAATTTTCGATAAATTTTCATAAACATTTTCGTATCATTAATTCATGATTTTTTTCTCTATACTCTCATAAATCCTACATTTAATTTAAACTATTGGCATATTCTGTACATTTAAAAACAGTATCACTAAGTACTCTTGATATGCTATGGGTCTTTTGATTTCCAAGTACATTAATGCAATTCACTACAAAGATTCTGTAGTGTTGCCTTTTGTAGCACTTAATTTTGACTTGCACATGGATCCAACTATTCTGCAAGCTTATGCAATCTTTCTAGAAAAGACCAGATGCACAATAATACGCAAACGAGACTTACTTTCTGAATATCTCTGTATTTCGAACATTGAATAAACAATTCATATTATTTGTAGATATTTAGCTTAACTATTAATCATAGTTTTTAATCCACATTCTCTATCAAGGAAATTTCCATTTCAGCCAAGAAGTCATAAATTGATGAAACCTCGTACCCACGAAAAGATTTTGTGGAAGCTTGCATGTTATTAATACGTAATCACTATGCTACTCCATGTATGAAAGGAAATGTAAAAAGCTAATTAAAAAGTAATATAAACATGGAGTTTTAAGTAATAGATTGTAGGGATGTATTGCAGAGGGTCTTAGATATGCAATCCTTTTTTTTTTCTTTTTGAGACATAAGTATTAATTATTTTGGAGTTTTGGTGCTAAAAACGTGAGTGCAGTGTGTTTATTATTAAATTAATCCAACTTATCGCTATTTTCGTTCGTACAGTCATTCAATGAATACGCTGAGCTATAAATTTAGAACAACTAAGCGAATTCTTTTAAATTCTGAGTCATGGATTAGATTAAATCCTCACTAGAAAAGTATACCTCACTACAAAAGTAACTATTGTAATAAATATATTCTAGCTGACGCAACATTTCCAATGTTATCAGCATAATACATTTAATTTTGCCTTTTCACTTATCCATCATACGTAATATAGGGTAAAACTTATAATCATTTTAAAAATCAATTATTATTATTATTATTATTATTACAATTATTATTATTATTATTATTTTGACAGATTTACACGCTTCAGAAATTGGAGATTCCGAAAAACATATCTTTAGAAGAAAAAATTGATATCCTTCTGTCTGTAAGCCCACTATCTACCTAAAAATTGAGATAGATACATGAAATTTGGTGTGTGCTTGTAACGATGAAAAGTGGTCTATTGAATATCAGAAACCTCGATTATTTGGAGCTATTATTATTATTTTTTTAACTCTCTAACTATTTGTACGGGTAAAAAATATACTATAAGAAATTTCGATTTTTTTTCAAAGAGTTAATATAAAAGATAATAGAAATAAACATAAATTTTGTATAAAGAAGGAAATCAATCTGATAATTAGTTAAAGAGATATCTTTAATCATATTTTCTATACTCTTCGATTTTTCATAATTCTGTATTTCATTCAAATTTCAATTCAAAGATATATTTTAATTGGAAATGAAACGCTTAATCCGACATAGTACTGTTAGTTAATATGATTATCATTTTCGTAGTTATAAGGATATTTATTTCATACAATTCCGTACTACTTCATTATCCCGTCGACCAAACAAAATGTCATTATAATTGCCGCCAACTTGGTAATCTATTGTCAAATCTGACAACAAAAATTACCTTCCAAAAGTGACGCCAAGTTGGTGATATTTTTGGTGTTTCGCCAAATTTCCATAGACGCCCATTGTAATCCAATAGGGTATCGTTTTGGTAAAAATACTTCAATATACATTTAAATTCTATTTTGAAATTGCAATGCATTGTATTTATAATTTACTTATATTTTGTTGTCATATTTTATATTATGTATATTCATGATGAGTAAGTATTACGGTGGCCCCCAACGACAAGTTTCGTATTGTGAGGTGGGTTTATATTGTGTTTCGTATCATGTATTCCTAAACGCATTATAACAGCCATTAAACTCAAAATTGTTAAATACATCTTGAGTAGTTATATTAATGTATGCATATATGTAACAAATAAAAAAATATATTCTAAATTTTCCCTACATCTATTTTATGTAAATTTAGGGGGCCTACCTTTTAAAAGTAGAGATTTTGGATCAGCGTCAAGGACTAGGTACAGAATCATGATTTCTAGGAGACTTATCCTGAGCATCCCTCCCCTCGGGTTGGCCTCGGATCTGTGTATAAAAAGTTCATGCTATAAGCCAAGAATTATACTTACGAGGTAGAAATTTTTAGTACCACATAACTTATTACTTTTTTCTGTTAAAATTACAAAATGAAATTCATCTCAAGTCTTGTACTATAAATGATAAGATGTGGTAACTCTGTCGATTTCGCCTTAGTTTTCCCTGTTTATTTAATTATACTAAAAATGCTATATTATTGTAGCAAACAAATGTTTAATATTGCGCCTTGTATCCATAGATAAAATGATATGCATGATTTTTTTTTAAATTATCATAAATCTGTAAGATAAATTATAACCTTGATATAAACATGTTATAGAACACATTGTACTTTCTGAAACCAGGAAAAAAGTTGCGATTGTTGAATTTTAAAAATAAAGATGTGTGAAATTTTAGGAAATGTGACAGTGAATATCGTGACATCAAGTGTTCGGAGTTTCGGTTAACTATGAGCACGTCTGTTCATCATAATAGCGATTATAGAGGACAAAATGTACTTTAAATTTTTCAAAAATGTTACGAAAAGAACTAGTATTGCAATTTAGATTTTTAACGTTTACGGTGGAACATAAAATTATTAAGGATTGATTATTTGCGTTTTTTAGGCAGCAATAAAGTTGCTCTGTAAGATTTTCTTAATTCAAGGAAGGGACGGGAGAAGGCTTTGACTACCTTGAAATTCGTTGTGTGCTTAGTATATAATAATGGAAAGAGTAATTATCTTTAACGTTTTATTTGTGTTTGTATCCACATTTTTTTTAAATTTTTTCTATGCATTTTAAAAATCTCATATTCATGTTTTATTTTAATAGAGAAAATAACATGGGCAATATAAATTCCAGCGATTCCAAAGGGTATACACAGAACTCTCAAAATCAATATGTTTTATTGTAATTATTATTTTTGCGACGCACTTCTCTAAAAGAAGTTTTCATCAAATCTTATTTCTCAAAGAGCTATGAAAAAATGCATCTCGTTAAAAATGTAAACCTTTTTTTTAATTCGTTAATGCCGAATGTCTAATAAACAGAAAAATAAAAATAATGAAGTATAAATATCGTAACATATGCAGTCAGAAGATTTTTTTTTTAATTCTCGATATTCTGCGGAAAAAAAAAAAAAAAAAAAAAAAAAAAAAAAAAACTTATTTTTGTATACACAGTATCATAAACAAATTGAGTTTAAAGTAAAGAAGAAGTACAATGCCAGGAAAATTAAGTAAAATAAATTAATACTAATAAATAAATAATAATCTTGACACTTAACCATAATCTCGATCTTCGAATGTTTTATTTTATTTTCTCCAGTGTTTCATAAAATAGGTGGTTGAAGAATCCCTCCCGCGTGATTACGTAGAATGATGGCTCTCTAACAAATTAACATGACTTAGAGTTCTCCCTTTATTTGTTTATTTAGTTTTGATAGGGGTTTGAAAAGAGGTTTTTTTTATTATTATTCTTTCCTCTACAAAAAGGGTAACTCATCTAGTGCACATAATCGACGCAAAAAAGCTTAAAATTGTTGAAAAACCCCGTGCCTTGACTTTATTAGAAAAAAATGTTCCTGTAAGTTATTAAACCTTAGATTTACAAACATCAGAGCAAACCATTTATATCCTAAAAAAAAAAAAAAGGTAAGGCCTATTTAACACATGGAAGAATACCAAAAAGAAATATCGGTTCAAAAACCTAAGTAGGACTTCAATCAAGTCTGATATTTTTTTTAAAACGTGACATACTGTTAATACAAACTATAATAACAATTGCAGAAATAAACAAGTAAGAAAAATAATGCTTTAAGCATAGATTATGAAGCACTTTCCAACGCTTCTTGAAATCTTTAACAAAACTCCGTTATCCAGGGAAATAACGTATTAATGTCCCTATCCAATTATGTATTTCAATACTTTTGAAAAGTCCTGTATTTCATCTGTCTGTGTATATATAGACTATATAATCGTAAAATATGGTTTAACAAGAAAAAGCCTAACATGTTGAAATTTTCCTTTCGGCAATTTATACTAATAAATGGAAACATACTTGAATACTTTTGTTAAGCCCTGTAAAATACATAGTGCCTTTAATAAACGAAAGTATTTTGCTAAAGTTTAGTTTAAAAAAAAATTCTCTTTAAACTGCTTAAATCAAATTTCCAAAAATTATCATCCAAAGGCGACCATGTATCCAGATTTTTGCGTGACCATGTATATCATTTTATCTAAAATCTAAAGACATTTGTTGGTAAATTAAATGCAGCACAATGTAAAAAGGCATAACATATTTAAAAACCACCTTTAAGTAAATTACGCTCATATTCAGTAACCTTTCCGAGATGATTTGTGTAACCCTGTCTATCTAAATTGTGTAACAATTAGCATATAAACCATGTAATATGCATACGTCTAGGGAAACGTAAAAGCGTATATGATGATTAAAAATGCATTTCATCCATCTAACAGCCACCTTCCATAATATACAGGACTTCGGATAGAATATTCTATTTGAAATCTTTTGCGTGTCCCTGTAAATGCTATGCACTACGTATTATGCATGAAATAACTCATATTAATCCTCAGCAACATATATCAATTTGATTATATATGAAATCGTTTACCATAATTAAAGTATGTCACAAAAAAGGGTAAAATTGGTAACTAGGTAAAATTGATTCTAAATTTAACCTAATAATACATACCCAAAAAATAACTGTGAATTCTGACAAAAAAAGTCTCATTCTTCTTTAAGAGCTACAGTAAAGATGTTCATGACATCGACAAGAAAAAATTAATTCACTTAATTTTCTGGCGGTAATTAAGAGTGTGTCACAAGAGAGAGTTTGAACCGAAAGAGTTCTTTTATCGAGTTTGAACTTATCATTTTTTTATTATTATATGCGTGACAATAAATATTATGGCGAATCTATGTCCATAGAATTTACCAGGCATTGAAGGCATTCGTGACCGCAAAATATCTCGTCTTTCAGCTGCAATTTATTCGACCACACATAGCTGAAAGCAAATCATCAAGTCCATGTGCAAGGGCAAATGATAAAACGAAATTGAAAGAGCTTTTAGATAAAATAAAAAAATCAATGAAGTGCAGTTATATATTCTAATTATCTTTCATGTCTTCCTTGCAAAACAAGGAATATTTTTTCTATTTTCTTTCAGTAAATAATTTCTTTATTTCATATGATTGTTTTCCTTGTTGTGTGTTTCATTTATGAATTTTTAAGGAAGAGCTTAGACATTATTCTTTTTTTCAAGATTTACTTTTTAGTGATCGAACAATTTAATGAAATTTATTATATATATTTCTTTATTGCTACAGCAAGCAGGATCATATTTTATTCTATTCTAGTTTTCTTTAATAGTTAAGTCTTTTACTTTATTTTTTATCTCGCTCATTTTCCTATACTACTTTAGCCTTTATTTGCATATTTTTCGGTACTGAATAGCATTTACTATTCTACGTAATGTTTGTCTCTTCTATAAGAGCCTTTTCTGAACTATTTCCCATAATACTTTGACTGAACAGCACTCGCCATTCTAATATAATACTAAGGTATTACATATTGTATGTGGCATTACACAAACTGTCATTGAACTGACCTGTCATTTGACTGTTTTATAGAAAATGGTTACATACTATATACGTAGTTTAACTATATTCTGATCAGAATATGGTCAGTATAATAAAATACTTCGAAAATGTCATACATTTCTCCAAATGGCCAGGCATTCTGTACAAAACTTCTTACATATATTTGTGGAAACATATATATTATATATTTTACCAATAATAATTCAAGTTTACAAAAATATATTAAAAATACTTGTAATAAAGTATACAAAAAATGCAGTTGTTTATTACACTCCTCATTCATTTTCATTAATAGTTTTATATAGATCTAAAACAATGTTTTCATTAGGATAATATCACATTGTTTATGGTACAGATTTACTATTACTTTAGAAATTTATGAATGACCGAAGGATATTTATTTAAAAAAAATGTAATTAAGTTAATTAGAAAATAATTAATTTCAAACGTTGATAGAAACTTAAGAATGTATATTAGAATTGCCAGTAGTAGACTGTATCAGATCAACAACCAATTAATGCAAAGATATATACATTAATCTCAAATCTATAAATATTAACTTTAACGCAAGTTATGCAATACCACAATTCTATGAATACATTTGATAAGTTAAAAATAATATTGCTTGGCCCTTCAGATTTTACATTTCAATCTTAATCATTTCCCTTAGCATTTTAGCCATGATAATAAATATTTCACGAAAAAAAATTATGCTTTCTAAATTCAGTACTTCTTTTAACAGTAAACATTTTGTTTAATTATTCGTGACGAATAAATTAGTTTCAAAAACATTTTTTGTATTATAATTTCCCGTATTAAAGTTAAATAAATTAATAATTATCATCTTAAATATAATTATTTAAATAATTTGAGACAGTTCTTTGAAAGAAATAATCTCTGCTAATAGAAGAAATATATAGAGAAAAAGTGAAACGTTTGCCGTACCTTGGGCCCACTGATTTGTGTCGTAGGCGTATTAACCTTTAACTGGTGTGACAGAAATTGCAACATAAATAGTGTAAAACAGTCTGTGAGACGGCTAGATCGAAAGATGAATAAAAGGCATGATTGACTCCTAGGATGGTGTTTATACAGTAAACTTTGTATGCAGGACATTTACAATTAACATTTGACTGTTTAAAAGTCTCTAGTGACAGTACTAAAATTGCAAACGAAACAAAATTTCAGTAGTGTTTCTAGTTAAACTGAAAATTACATGTTAAACTATAAAAATTAAAAAAAAGCAGTGATCTGTGAGACCTGTAACATCAGTTAAATAGGTCAGAAAAAAACCTGATATAAACTACAATACTGGCCCAAAACAATAAGTATTTTTGCGACATTATTTAATATTTATTGCAAATTTGCCAACTTTTGGTTTTTTGTGATAGTTTTAATATTTGTATAGCACTTTTACATTGGCTTTCTGCTACATCATCAACGTTCACTATATAGATGCAAAAAAGTACCATACGATTACTAAAACTATCTTAATCCCTTAACGGATCAATATTTTTGTAAAAAAAATTCAAATAACGCCTATTTTTTTCTTCTCCTTTACAGAATTTTTAATCTTTTATCACCGGTTTTTCAAAACAGAAATCTTTGTCTAATTGAATAACAAAAATGCTCGGATTAAATAATACAAAATTTGCTGGTCAGAATAATAAATCATTATTGGTATATGGATGCCTGTACGTGGTACGTGTAAATAATGATGGGCAAAACACTTTGCCCGCATAACGTACGGTCAAATAAAAAAAACGGTAAAAAAAAAGCGAATGTACATATTTAAAAAAGTCATTAAAATTCCTTTTTTTCTTTTGGCCAGTACTGCAGTTGTATTTTAAAATTAACTAAAACTGCTACTTAGATTCCATGTAAAAAGCTATGTTAAATCATTCTTCCTAACAAATAAATATTTTTTAAAAGAAAATACATTTAAACTACATACTTATAAAGAAATAAATTGTGACTACCAAGTTAGCATGAACAACAAGAATATTTTTCACGGCTAAATAGTTTTTAAAATTATTATTATGTCTATTTGAATAATAATATCGTCATTTCTGTTGAAACCAATAAAACGTATTCATAATAACAAGTTAATTTTCCACTCAAAATCTTTCATAACTTAGCACAAATTTACTTTAATTTACTAAAAGACTTTTTTCTAAGCTAAAACATTCTTTTAAGAACTTCATCTAAATGTCTCCCCACTGCAATTGGAGACATTAGATGAGATGATGACATCACCTTCAAACGCAAAGCGCAATCTACTTACCAGAGCAAGTATCGGTTGCACAAACCATTATATCATTCAGTTCAATGGCTGAAATTTTAAGATTAGTTAAAACTCGATAAGCATATTCAAATGCAGTTGATCTGTCAAGTTATATCGCGGAGGAAACCACCTTCAGACCCATTTTTGATGATTGATCGCTAGGTTTACTATAGCGTTTTCCTGCACCCAAAGGAATAAAAACATAAAAGATTATATACAGGAAAAAAAAAGGGGTAAAACTACCAGTCAACTAGTAAAATTTGGTCTACAGGTGGTCTGCACAACAATATGACTTAGCAGGCCAGCTGCACTTTAATATGCTTATCGGGTTGACGAGTTTGATCACTTTTACTATTTCTAAACGTTCACAATTTGAATTTTTCTATGACTGAATAAAACAAATGATCTTTCATATGCTATTTAATTGAAAACTGAACCTTAACTTATTGATTTGTTATAGTTATAAAAGGCTTTCATTTAATGGTTTTATTTATTTATTTTTTATTTATATCTAATTCTTGTAGCCCGATTGCTAATTCCGTATAGAAATGAAGGCCTGGCTATCGTCCGATAAGCAAGGGCTCTAAGCATTTTTTATGGTAACAACGAATTAGATTGTTCTCCAAATATGCTTTAGAAGAACTACATTACTGGAGATTTTGTACGAGAAGTTGCGTCGTCTTTCATGAAAGTTATTATGTGTAAGAGATTACATTTTAATTAGATCAGTGTTCATTGTTTCGATAAGTTTCATGTTTTTCTGCTTTATCATTTTCATTAAGCGATATTCAATAATTAAGCATGGCTTCGTAATTCTTTTTATGACGAACAAATAGAAAATTAACCACTATATGAGAATAATTTTGTCGCAAATTGCATCCAAATAAACATATTAGTTTACTTTTTATAAATTTTTGAAATGTTTTAAATTCCTGGGAAACGCAGTTCTTCATTTCCAATATGGTGTTATTTTAATCGGCCTAGAAGAGATAGAGATAGATTTTAAAAAGTCCTTTAATGATAGATGACTTATAACCATAAACAAAACAGTAAGCCGGAGTTTAGTATTCAATCAAATAGCATATGAAAAACATTTTTTTCTCTATTTAGTCGTGTAAAAATTGAAATTGTGCATATTTTAGAAATTATTAAATTGTAGCCCGATAAAAGATTAATTATTTTACATCTAAAGCAATATAAATATTAACAGTCATTAATTTTTCCCTAACAGTAAAAACTCACTTAGCAACTGATGTCATTCATACGTTGATTTCTCCTTCTATCGAAGGGATGAAAACAATTTTCAGCTTTCCTCTAATTAACCCCAAATTCCACTTTTTTCATCCCCTATCTATGCGTGATATCCTATTCAAGACGTTAAAGCAAAATTATCAAAGTCTCCAAAATAAAAGATAAATAACTACAAAAACATCATAAGTGCCTTAATAAATTTTAAAAAAATGCATATATATAAAATTCAGAAGCAGAGTGCATTGATAACCTTGTATGTTCTGTCTTTAAACTCTTGATTAGCAATTTAGAAAATACTTTGAAGTAAAATTGTGAGTTTGCTGTTCAACAAAAATATTAAAGGGGTGACTCATTGTATTCAGAATTTTAAGCATCACAACAAGCATTACTGACTAATTCTTTAGTGGGATTATTTTTTAAATATAACTGTC
Source organism: Maratus speculifer (assembly GCA_964019185.1). Classification (NCBI taxonomy): domain Eukaryota; kingdom Metazoa; phylum Arthropoda; class Arachnida; order Araneae; family Salticidae; genus Maratus; species Maratus speculifer. The sequence continues at coordinate 137,459,049 of OZ025291.1, forward strand.
CTGGTAATTAATAAAAACTGTTTTTTGACTGTAAATGTCTAATTTTCTAGCACTCACCTGGTAAGAGAGGGATTTTTTTTAAATATTTATTCTAGACCTAAACGAAAAGGATTAAAACAATCTCCAGCTCTTCTCTAATAATTCTGAATTCAGCCTTTTTTTTCCTCTACCACTTGGCAGTTAATGACTTACCTTTAAAAAATAAGAAAATAAATTTTTTGTTGCATATGTAATTTATCTAAATTAATATCATAAATTGATGCATTTTTTAAATTTTGAAACAAAAGCAAATATTTGTATTCTTATTTTCTCAAAATCCTCCCCCACTTTAATGTGTTTCAGATGATAAATATTTATATTTATTGAGATTATTTCACAACCGTACTTTTAGCAGTACAAATAATTGTGAAAATAAATTCATTCATAATTCCGTTTGTTGAATTCAGTATTAAATATAAATCTCATGAAAAGTAAAACAAGTGTCTCAATTGGCTATTCAAGTTACTAATTCATATGTTAAATATAAAACGTAAAGCAACTGCTTCAGAAAATTGTGTAGAGAAAAATCTTTTATACGTCTATTTCCGGAACTTTCACTTCCTGAAACCTCGTCCCAAGGAGACAATAATTGATTCTAGTTTGCAAATTCTCATTTTCGTTTCGCAATAAATTTTCCCAGTAGAAGCACTTAGCTATTTTAGAAATCTTGGATTATTAAATTCTTGGATATATTTTCTAATATATGGCACTTGCCTGGCTTTAAACTTTCACAAGTAAAGTATTGCGCTAAAACAGAAGAACAAAACATGTACTGTGTAGTTAAATTCTCAAATAATTTTAAACGTATTTTATTAAATCTTGAAAATTAATTTTCAAATTGATTTTTAAAAGTAAGACGTAATATACTTGTACAACTAAAATAGTTCATAGTCGGATGATGAGGAGTATATTAATTTTATCATTTTTGTAAGTTTTTTCTTCATGAATATATATCAGTAATGGTAAGTAAATTGAATACTTTATGAGCTACCCACATTTTTCGTATTTCGCTAAATCTTCTATTTGACATTTTTCAACGTGTTGATTATTAAATCCATCCAATCTCACAAATAGCCATCTTCGTTAACTAGTCTCAAATGCTGTAAAACTTAATTTACTGAATTAGAACCCAACATATTATCAACATTTATGAAATTCAGTGTAATACCAATGTAATCGATAATTCTGAAAGCTTTTCTTTATCTTTAGAATTTTTTAATAAGAGAACCAAACGTTAACTTTAGAAAACAACATGTTTCTGGAACCAACAGTAACGTTTTTCTCTAAATTTACAGGCAACACAAATGCAATTTTTTCCCTATCTTTGGTGGATTTTTAACCCACTCTTATAACTCCTTGAAGGTTGTTGGTTGATTTTTGGATCACTTAATTGTAATTCGTGAATGTCTCGTTGGTACCAGAATTTTGGACTGAAAATGTTATGAATATGAAGAAAAACTTTTTTCTTGTTTTCGAATAAATTTGTTTACTGTTGTAAATTGTGATACCATACAACCAATTCAAATATTTATGAATATAAGTACTCAGGGCCTAAAAAAGTTAACATGTTGACCATCAGTGATTGTTACTTGTTAGGAAGGCATTTACAAAGTGGTGTTAAGTGCTTATCGAGTCGGTTCGAAAATCCCAATCGCGGCAATTGTTTGTTATTTTTATGCATTTTTCATTCAGTATAATGAATACAAATACTAAACATAGTTAGTGGGAGAAGGATTTATTTTAAATGCATGGTAATGAAATATTAATAGTCCAGTTTCATAGTATAAAATTAGAGGTTAATATCGGGTTTTCAACTCTTCTCTCTACTTTTTAGTTGCATTTCTTTTCTCACAATAAGTAGACAACACAACTGTAATGACCATTGAATAGTACTTATATCGAAATATATAGTACTTTAATAAAAAATACATTGCTCTTTTTGAATAATTTTAAATCTCTTCAACATGATTAAATCTAAATCTATAATACATATAACTATAGTACATTATTATTTATAACAGATGAGATTTTTCCCTTGATATTGAATTAACAATTGCTCAGCAAAGTTCATTTATCTTCTACACCTCACCTATGTCTGGTCTTACCCGAAAAGTAACTGTTGATTATCTCAAATATTCTTATAAATTGTTGAAAAAGTACTACTGAATACTTTACAAGAGTATACCATCATTATATTTATTTATGTTGTAAATATATTTCTACTATAATACCTTTATTACATCTCTTTTCTTCAAACAATTTTTATTCAGATCTTTCATTTATATCTATAACGCTGTTGAAATTGAATTAAAATAAGATCGTGAAAAACGTAGTGAAAATTCTTTCTTCATCAAAAATACTGCTAACTATCACTGATCTTTGAAGTACCTTTAAATTTTCAAATTAACTTTAATATAAATTAGTCCTTGCTCTTAATCTTTCATAAAAGTAATGACTGCGATTAAAGCTCAAAAGGTGGATTAAACAAGTTGTTCGAAGTTTTCTGTTTCCGAATTTCTCGAAAGACTTTGAAACAATAATTTCTATATAAAATAAACCAAGATTAAATTTAATTAATGCTGAGTAAAGAGTTTTACATTGTTCAGTTGCATACAAGTTTAATACAGTGTTCTATTATTTTACTCTTAATTTTTCCTAGATTAACGATGCATTCCTTTTCAGCCTGCATATTTAGGTTATGTAATGATTGAATATATACATTTATTTTAATATTTAGCTGGTTACAATAGCTCAAATTTTACATTAAATTTGTTTCAATATTTATAATTGTGAAATATTTACTTCAGTAAATTCTCATCAAGCACTTATAAATACATTAAGAAATGCATGCTATAAAAGAAAATTTCTCTCGAATTTTCACAGTCTTTTGGAAGATAAACTATTTCATTTTTAACCAGCCTACATCATTAGCGCATTTATATATCTTCTGTAATAATAAAGAGAAAAATTAGTGAGTGTGTCAACGCTGTTCTGAAGAGACCGCTGCTCGTAGATTAAAAAATTTTGGAAGGAAGGTACCTCTATATATGAAGTTTTGCACCTCGAAGTCCAATTTTCGATTTTTCGAATTTAAATTTTTAGTCGATTTTTAGCGGTTTTTTTTTTTTCGTTTCGAGGCAATTTTTTCGCATTAGCGAAAGGAATACGGTTTCACTATTTTAACCCAACATGATAAATTTAGTTCTGTTTTCAATATAGCTTATTTGGAATTCGTGCAGTAATTTTTGAATTTTTAGCGAATTTTTTAATGCGATTTTTAGTATTTTTTCGCATCTTGCGGCTATATTTTGACATTGATAAAAAGAAAAATATTTCAAACTTTTAGCCTTATTTAATAAATTTTGTCTTCTACAATTTTTGAATTTCATCGATTTTTAATGCGATTTTTAGTGCGATTTTCAGTGCGATTTTCGAAGTAATTTTTAATTATTTTTTGAGTTTTTGTGCTTTTAGAACCGATTTTTTTTTCACTTTTGTCAATATAATGGGTTTTTTATGCATCATGGTCTCATCTATCTTTAAATTGCATATAAAAAAGGCGAACAACATAAAATTAATGAAACAGCAATAAAGGAATCATTTAGAATATTCACAGTAATCTATAATAATAAAGAGAGAAGATTGTGAGTGTTTCACCGCTGTTCTGAAGTGACCGCTGCACGTAAATTTACAAAATTTACTGGAAAGTACCTCTATATATGAAGTTTTGCACCTTTTGTGCTTTAAGATTTTTTTTTTTTTTTTTTTTTTTGTCAATATAAGTTTTTTTATGCATCATAATTATGACTGACACGGACAACGACGAGCGGATCAGCTAGTAAATAAATATATATATACAGTCGAGTCTCTATGTAACGAAATCCATTGTTCGAGTAAAAAATTCGTTATAGAGAGAAATTCGATGTATAGAGAATAAAGTTGAAATTCTTATTTAATGTGTAAATTTTGAACAATTGTTATTTTTTATGTGTTTAATTAAGAATTTTAAATTGTTCATAACTCTGCTTAAAATATCACTATCAGTAAGTACTGTATCAGTACTGTACAATAGTCAGATTGTAATCTACTTCCAAAAATAATCAGAGAGATATTGTTGACATCTCCGCATTTCTTAATTGATTTCCATTTTTAGGTGCGTTCGTAATTATGTAAATAGGTAGCACGTATTGTTGTCGCTCAGTCCGTCCGTCTGTCTGTCTGTCCGTCTGTCTGTCTGTCTGTCTGTCCGTCTGTCTGTCTGTCTGTCCGTCCGCATATAACAACGCAAAAACTACCCAACCGAATCGTTTGAAATTTAAAATACATAATTATAACATAATTTTGTCGAGTCATTTCAAATTTTATGAAAATCGGATTTATAGATCAATTACAGGGACAATCAAAAGGATTCCGTTACATTACGATCAATGGGGAAAAAAATTTCAAATGCATTTTAATTGTTTGAAATTTAAAACATATAATTATTGCGTAATTTTGTCGAGTCATTTCAAATGTTATGAAAATCGGATGCATAGATCAATTACAGGGACAATCAAAAGGATTACGTTACATTACGGTCAATGGGCAAAAAAGTTTCAAATGCATTTTTAATCGTTTGAAATTTAAAACATATAATTATTGCGTAATTTTGTCGAGTCTTTTCAAATGTTATGAAAATTGGATGCATAAATCAATTACAGGGACAATCAAAAGGATTCCGTTACATTACGGTCAATGGGGAAAAAGTTTCAAATGCATTTTAATCATTTGAAATTTAAAACATATAATTATTACGTAATTTTATCGAGTCATTTCAAATGTTATGAAAGTCCGATGCACTGATCATTTACAGGGACAATCAAAGGTATTCCATTACATTACGGTCAATGGGAAAAAAGATTCAAATGCATTTTTATGATGTTACACTCATTCGAACATAATAGAATTGGCATGAATCTATGAAATATATACTAAAATATGCTTTCTGTACAATCTGTGATGCAAAGAATTTTTATTATTAAATTACAGTGCCACACAAAAGTATTCCACTACATAATGTTATACGGGGAAACATTGTTTGGGGCGTGTTTTAATTATATTCAACTATTTCCCATTTTATGAATAAGATATACGTTTCTGAGGTGTAATAAAAATTACTTTCTGCATATTTACAGAAACACAAAGATTTCGACTACTATACTGTATCCGAAGTACGCTCTACTATATCAGCAAGATCTGAATATTTTTAAAACTTCGTTATCGTACGAACGCACCTCATTTGCTACGTTCACGTGCAATTTCCAACTTGTTCTTTTTAAATCTGCACAAGTCGCATCGTCTCCGTCCTCAGAATCCACATTATCCTCTAATATACACAATTCGGCCTTTTTGAAGCAATTGTAAATTCTTTTTTCTTCAATTACCCCCATTGATCCCGTTCTTATATGTACAACCATCCAGTTGACACTGTTTTGAGAAGGATGTTGAAAGGTGTGTGGGAGGAGAGGGGATGAATTCGTTGGACTTAAAGAACAAGGAGATTCAAGCAGAGAAGTAATATAAAAAAAACCCAGCAGTGAACGATAAATTAGAAATAACTGATGTAAAATTGATTTCATGTGATTTCGAAGCTTTTTCACAACTGAATAAAGAACATTTTATGAAAATATTCGTTATATGGAGATAAATATTTCGCCATATAGAGACTGTTTTTAATGTAATCATGGGAAAAGGGGAACGTTCCTACTAAAAATTCGTTATATAGAGAAATTTGATGTATGGAGTTTCGTAGAGACTCGACTGTATATCATATGTGTGTGTGTGTATTTGTGTGCGTGCGGAAGTGGTTTGTGCTTCCTAAAACATTCTGATCGCAAGAGATCAGAAAGTGTAGCATTTTCCCGTGAGAACTAATAAAGTTAGCAAAACTCGATATAATGAGCCTGAAAATTTTATGATTTTGCACCTATACCCTGGGAACAAATCGAATAAGATCAGAATAGACCGGAAGGCGGGTAGCACAAACAATCACCTCATCGAGTTTACAAATGAAAATCTAGGATTAGTTGAATCTCGATTCGCATATTACTACGCAATCGGTCTTCCAAGTCATATCTAGGTGGAAAACACATAAAAACCCGATTTTGGCGGTTGACTCATAAGTTTACCATTATGTTTTCCTGCTCCCATACATTCCTTTATCCATGCTTTCATTTTTGAGGTACAGGAAACACAATGTTAAACATACAGGGTGTTTAAAAAAATGACCGATATATTTAAAATTTCAATAAAAACTAAACAGGCAGTGATATAAATACACCGTTTGTTGCAATATGATTGGGGCAACAGTAAATTTTCAGAAAGGCAAGCTTTGGAAATTAGTTACAATTTCCAACAACAGATGGCGCTGCAGTCTGGAAATAATCTAAAGTACGATATTTTCCACATATCCACCATGCCCAGCAATAATATGGCGTAGTCTCTAAACGAAATTACCACAAACATTTGTAAACGTGTCAGGCAGGATGGCTTCTCATGCAGAAGAGATGTACTGCATCAGTTGTTCAATTGTTTCTGTATTGTGGCCTGGTCTTCCAAGACAAAAATCCTTTGTTCTAAGGATTAAACAATTTTTTCACAGCAAACTTGCAGTCTGTGAACAGCACACGCTTACAGCAGGAGACGACTTACAGAATGGCGAACTCACAGACTGCATTTTCTTCTATATCTTTCAAATCGCCTGCAGCGCCATCTGTTGTTGGAACTTGTAACTAATTTCGAAATTTCTCTATCTGAAATTTTACTGTTGTCCCCAGCATATTGCAACAAACAGAGTATTTCTAGTGCTGCTCGTTTAAGTTTTATTGATTTTTCTAATATACCGGTCATTTTTGAAACACCCTGTATGAGTCAACCGCTAAAATCGGTTTTTTAGGTGTTTTCCACCAAGATATCCCGTACAAAAATGTCTTTTAGAATTCTAGAAAAAAAGTTTCATAGAATCCTACAGAATTATAGCCCGTTTTCTAACAGGCTAGTTTAATTACTTAACTGATCAATATTTTTGAAGAAAAAAAATAAACTTTCAAATAATGTTTATTTTTTTTTATGTCTTTTACAGAATTTTTTATCTTTTTTCACTGGTATTTCAAAACAGAAATTTTCATTATTTGAATCAGAAAAATGCTCGGATTAACAAATATAAAATTTACAATAAAATTTTACTCGTGAAAATAATAAATTATGACTGTATTATGAATGTCCGTTCGTGGTACAGACGAATCATGATTGACAAAAACACGTTGCCCGTACGACGTACAGGCAGATCTGAGAAGCGGTTAAAAGCTATAGAAATACGCGTAGAAACTTAATAGAAACGTCTGTAGAGAGAAATTGTTCAATAGAAGTTTAATAGAAATTTCTGCTCTACAGTCAGTCCTATTGAACTTATACTAGTATATCAAACACTTTTAAGCTAGCTTTTAGAAAAACGGGCCCTAACTTTTTTTTTATAAAATTCTTAAAGACATTTTCGTATAGGATGACATGGCAGACCGATTGGGTTTTAATGTGCGAATCAAGATTTAACGAATCCTAGATTTTCACCTGTGTGCTTGATGAGGTGATTGTCTGTGCTGCCACCTCCCAATCTAGAAGCGATTCAATCTGACGATGGTTGTAGATACCTCTCTCTGAATCCCGAACGACGGGAGTCTGGGTACAGTGTCTAGAAATATATAGTGTGGAATATAACAGGTGAAGCCGTATCCAAAATGTTGAATTTTCACCAAAGAGCGCTATGATCGAGTTTATTGCGCCGAATGTATTAAAATCCTGTATGTATTTAGATATTTATGATGCAATTTAAATTACCAGAAACTTATGTTTGAACGATAAATTTTTCGAAACGCAGATTAAAAAGATTTATGCTGTAACATTTGATACATTAGGATTGAGTAATATTATTTTAAATTCATTGCATTCATTCAGGGATATATTTTTAATTCATTTCACACCACATATTTTTAGATGATGAAATTAACAGATATTTTTACACCTTTCAAGCAATGAATTCGATGGCAGCACCGTCTAAAATGTACAATATTTTGGATACATTCTAAAACATTACAGATATATGCGATTTTCACACTATGTAGTACACTGTTGTCCGCGCAATAAGCCGCAATCTCCCCAGGCTATGCATATCTATTTAGATGCAACCTCCCTTTTCCCTTTAAAACCCTGTACATAGTTTGTATGTGTCCTGTACACAGAATTTATATCTTGATCAAGATTAAAAACACATTATTTATACATAAAAGAATCATCAATGAACAGCATCATTTACCTCAGTTAATTACATATGTAAAAAAGTAATTAATAATAAATCCGAATTTATTTTAAAAATGGAAAATGAAAAATTCTATAAATTAACACTTAATTTAATTTAAAAAGACAAAGTTTCCGAATTTAAAGACAAATAACAATTAATTTATTCATTCAAAAGTACGCATAATTTAATTTCTAAAGTTGAATAAGTTGAATTTATAAACTTGTTTATAAATAAATATTTGACTTTAAAATATACTTCAAATGAACAAATTTAAAAGATAGATTAATTAAAAAGAAATAAATGAGAAAAATTTTATATATTACTCAAAAAGAAAAACCAACCTCTTATTGAAGAAAAATGTAATATTCATATTTTACCGCTAACAATCTACGCAAAAATATTTAATTTTCATATTTTTATTCTTTATAAATACTAAAGTATAAAAATCCGAGCCACAATCTCATTAAAAATGAAAACTTCCCGAAATTAGCTTAAAAATTAAAAAAATAAAAATTAAAGAGATGAATCAAGCTATAATCATCTGATGAAAGCATTTACTTCAAAACGTTTCGCTTCTGTACAGCTATAGAATAGTGCCAACGTGTTCGTTTTGCAACGCTGACATAGCTGATTCGAATTCAACGTCAGTCGCTTTTATTTTTTCCTGACTATCTTCAACTGACGAATATTTTACCTCTTATGACGGAGAGAAAAAATGAAGGATATTCGTGAATTCACGAAAATATGCCGGCAGCACTGCCGCCAGTAGAATTTCCGTCAATTGAAGAAAGTTTTTTTGGGAGTGTATTATAACAGAAGTAACATTTTTAAAAAGCGTGCGTGACTTGACATTTTCAAACTTTTTATTTTATTATTTAATAATTTTATTTATTTATTTGGCCTCTAGTGACACAACCTAATATTCATTTTTTGGGCATATTTTCACTGCTGTAAATTAATTAAATGTTTTGTTAAAATTTTATAAATATAATTATTATGATGTTTACCCGATTAAGCTATTATAATGTAGCAGCATCAGTTTTTTGAAACATCAGGCTTCGTGTATTAATTATTTAACTATTTTTTTTTCATACAATAAATTGAAGATATGGGAACAACACAAATTTTTAAAGTTAAATATTCATAATATTAAATCTAAATATTTTTGCCATTAAATAGTATGAAATTGTAATTAAAAAAATTAATGGTGTCGAAAAGATTTAATTGATGGATCAACTAAACTCTTCTTGCTTGTATAGCATACAGGCAAATCAGTTAAGTGGTTAAATTTCACGACATTAATGCATCTTCATCCATTAAAAACGCAACAGAAAAGGGGCATTTTCTTTTTAGTCTGAAAATGATGATTTGAAAAGTCGATGTTCCTATTTTACGATATAAAAATATTGAATAAATATAAAAGCGTTTGAAATGAAAAATTTTACCTTTAAATAGCTGAAAAAATAATAATAAAGCTGATTATGATTAAAAGTTCAGACACGCTCAGCATCTATGAACTTTTTTTGACCTAAATAAAATTGTGGTTTTTTTTAGCATGCCATATGGCTTTTAATTCTTATGCAGTCGACTCTCGTTAATTCGAAATCGGATAATTCGAATCTCCGCTTAATTCGAACTAAGCATGAAGTCCCGAAATTTTCAATGGCAGAATAACTTTAAACTTTTTCATTAATTCGAACTCATTTTGTCTTGACATCGTTTAATTCGAACTAACAAGAATTCCGAATTTTCATTCTTGGTTTCTTTCTCGCGGATTTCAGATCATTTGAATAACATTCTTTGATTTTTGTGAAAATTTTCCGAACAAGTATACATATAATTCCATGCATTTGATATCCACTTTCTAAGTGCCCCGTCTGTCCATCAGTGACGCTTCAAAATTTTCTTCCATTGGGCTAACTTCTACTTTTTTTATTTTAGATTATGTATTTATACATTCTAATTTAATATTAAGTCATATTCTGATGATATCAGATATAATAAATTTAAAAACAGTATAACAATTATTTTTTTGTAATGGTGCATGTTCTCATTTCATGTTTTCCCTAATTGGAACTTCGGATAATTCGAACATTCCCTGTGGTCCCGACGAGTTCGAATTAACGAGAGCCAACTGTATATTTATAATTATTTACATTTTCAAAAAATAAAAATATTTCCCTTGATTCAGGACCAATTGTTCTTAATGATACAAAAGGTATAATCTTTCATATTAGTTTTTATTTTCCATTTTGTCACATCGTCTGCATTCCATTTCTATTGAATGATTCATTTTAATGTAAATCGGGATTTCCCAAACTATGTCATGCACATCAATAGTCGTAAGCGAATTAATCTGTTGTTCTGAATGAACAGGATTTAAAGTAGAAATACATTATAAATTCCGGATTTCTTGTTTCTTAGTGATTGACAAAACAAAACCAATATCAGATTACTTTTGAAAAGATCGGTGATTATTTTTCGGAAAGAAAGATTATTTTTTTTTAAGTACTGTCAGTATATTAAAAAATAGCGAAAATATAAATTTTCCAATCCGTATGTATTGTCAAAAGGTTAAGGGTGAACTCAACAAACACAGATTTCTTCGGAAGTTGTAAAATGTTTGATAGTGCTTAACAAACCTTTTGCAAAAGAGAACACTGAAAAGAAAGGCGTCTTGCATTGAGACATATATGTGACTGGAAAAAAAATTGACACTCCAGAGTCTTAATTTGAAAATTAAGACATTATAGATATGTTAATGCACCATCAAAAAGCATATAAAGTTAAATAAAAAAAATGAACCATTTTTTGTGCATGTTTTTGGCTATGCTCAGCATATTTTCCTTGAATTTGAAAGTTTTACGTCTTAAAACGACGCTGTGTTATCCATTTTTGTATGATTTTCTTATCTTTTCGTAGTTCTGTTGTCCATTAGCTCTTCGTGCAAAGACGGGAACCAGTGTTGCCAGACGAATACTAAAATTTTATTTCGAATACCTCTATTTTTGTACGGAAACTTTTATTTGCTTTAATCACACAAAATTGTAAATAAATAAGGCGACTATCTATCTATGAAAATAGTGGTATTCAAAATAAAGTTTTAGTATTTGTCTGGCAACACTGACGGGAACTCACCTTTCTGCTAAGCCAACTATTCACAAACAGCTGATATACAACAGTAATAACGAAAATCTATTGATTTAGATAAATATCATGATCAAGATTAACTCGCTATTACTTCGAATAATTGACTGAAATAGAATTTTAAGCTGAAAATTGAATTTGTTATAATACTGAACTATAACAAATTCGATTATTATGTTATCGTTGAAGTATTAAGTGTTACTACTAATAATATTAGAGTATTAGTAACTATTTTCTGAAATATTAAGATCGATGAGACAGAAGAAAATTTTTGTATAGGTACACCCAACAAGTTTTATTTATTTATTTATTAATTTATTTTGAATTCCTGTCCTAATTCCAGATTCTTCTACTTTAATAGAAAATATTTATAAATAACTTTCGAACCACAATTTAAAAAATATACGTATACACATGCAGATTTACCGAAAATATAAGTTAAATATACCTTTCGTTGCACATTTAAATATTTCATAGAAAGTAAAAGAGGGGGAGGGGGAGAAGCTAGTTCGTATTTTTATACGACCTAAATTTTTGCTATTAATTAAAACTTTTAAAGTAATTAAAATTAATAAAGCACTATTTTTCATAGAGAAAGGAATTCAAATAAATGATGTATCTTTTATTATTTAGATTATGTTTCATTATTTAAATATTTAAATTTTTTTATGATTCTGTAAAAAATATTATTTTAAATGTTTAATATGATATTTTTAAAATATCGAATTTTTGCTTTTGTAGCTACTGCCTACATGACAGCTATTTTTAGAAATCCATTATCTTTTTCTTATTTACTTTGAAGTCATAAACACTTATTATAATTAGAAGCACAAAAATCCGAGCTCTAAAAAAAAAAAAAATAAAAATTATAATCTAGTTGTTAAAAAAGACACTTGAAATTTTTTTATGATAATAAAAAAAAATTAAATTTTTTAAATGATTAAAGCTGCGAGGTTTAATTTAAATTTATTTCACTTTTAAACACAGAAGTTTTTTCACGTAAATAATGATAAATAAATTAAAAAAATAGTAAAATTTTTGTCGTTTATAGATGCTCTAGTTGCACTTATTTTTATTTTTTATTTATTTTGTTTTTACTTTTCATTTAATAGATAAGAAAGCAAAATTTCATAGTTCACACTGAATTTTTTTGCGGAAAACTATATTAAGAAATAATTTTAATAGCTAAAAATAATTAATTTCAAAATCAAAAATCAACACCTTTTAAGTAATTATGTGTAAGTTTTAACGTTTATAAGAATCTAAGATTACAAAAGAAAATTGCTAAAAATCTAAAAACTTATTTTTTTTAAATAAATAACGAAAACCTTTTAAATTTTTGACAAAATTACAATATTACGATGCCTTGCTATTAAATAACTCGACTGGTGCTGTCACCGGTAAATAGCAAATGTAACTCAACTTCAACTAATTCAGATGACGCAAAGGGTTAACCTCAAGCTTCTTGTGAAATTGTCGAAAACTACTACAGACGCTTATGTTGTGTTCAAAAAAGTGTACAAAAACATGTTTTTATCGCGCACTCAAATTTTCAGTGGTCCAAAAATTCAAATAGCGACGAGAAACGACTAAAGACAATACACAATGTCGGCAATCCTGTGCCTCAAAAACGGACGCAAACATTCAAAACAAGTTGAAAATTGCACGTGGAGCGTAGCAATGATGTGCGTTCGTACGATAACGAAGTTTTAAAAACATCATTCTCATATATCAATCTCATAAAATTGTAAATAGTTAATTACAATTAAAAGCGGCCAAACAATATTCTCCCTACACCATTATATAATGGAATAATTTTGTGTGGCCTTGTAAATCAATAACAAACGTTCTTTGAACCACAGATTATGCAAAATGTATATTATTATAAGTACTTTATATTTGCACATCAATTTTATTATGTTCGAATGAATGCATTTGAAACATTTTTCTCCTTGACCGTAATGTAACGGAATACTTTTGATTGTCCCTGTAATTGATCTATGCATCCGATTTTCATAAAATTTGAATTGCCTCGACAAAATTATGTAATAATTATGTATTTTAATTTTAAATAATTTGGTTAGGTAGTTTTTGCGTTGTTATATGAGGACAGGCGGACAGACAGACGAACGGACTGAACGACAACTATATAGATGTTACGTTGTTACATAATTACGAACGCACTTAAAGCTTGGTCAGTTAATCCGACTGTTAGTCATATATTACTGGATTGAGGTTGCAACTGCACTTCAGGAATGTGGAAGAAAATAAATACAAAATTTATGGAAGAATCGTTTCTGCGTCCTTCACCAAGGTAATGTGCCATTGCATTGAGCTTTGTCTGTAAAGGTTTTTTTCAAGGAAGGTCACCATACGGGCATATTCGAAAAATCCTTAAAAGAAAATTACAGAATATTTTTCACATGTGAATATATATATTACAAATTAAAAATTTTTTCGCCAAAACTAACCTTTATACTATCTTAATTTTCTTATAATAATATTCCGTACTTACTTCAAATTATTAAATTAAAATCTTGTTTCTAAATCTAATCTGTTAATCCTTATGCAGACGATATAAATTCTTAATTTGCCTTAAAAAACATTATTCCAGTATGCGTAAATTTAAAAAGATGGCTCTAAATTAAAAATATTCTTAATTAAAACTTTATTTCTTAATATTCCAAATAAAACTGATTTCTTCTATGTTTTTATCAACCCTTTTTAAGAAAGTCTTATTAAATTTATTCCAAACCCATACCTTTAAAAAATATCATTATTTTATTTTATCTATTTATTTATTTTTCCGCCGTCAACGATAATGTGCATATTAATAAATTCATTTCTTTTCTTTTTCTCTTAAAATTAATCATGTATAAAAATCGTCTGCCTAAGATATTTAAAATTCGGAGTCAATTATAAATTGGTTAAATAATATTTTTTTAAAAATAAATTTATCGTCTGTTTAAAATAGCCTCGTAACTGGACAAGAATTCTGTTTACATGAAAGAATGATGGTTTGAGGTTACCGAATGTTCCAGAACTTTCTTTTCAGTTTAAAAGGGGGAAGTCTCGAGATGAAAGGAAGATTCTGAAGATTTCTTATGTTGCTTCTTCGATGAGGACAGCTCGCTGAAATAATGATGGAATTTTTGCAAAAAGGAGCTTTTCCTTCCTCATTATCACGAATTTCATAAATGAATTTACAGCAGCCCATGACTAATTATTGGATCTTCTACATTTATTTATTATTTTTGTTTTTTTCCCTCGCTTGCCATGACTGCGTGTTTCTTTTTAACCAGTGGAAATAATTCGAGCTCTCCTGAAATCGTCACAACTAATCGAAAAGTCGACAGGATAGGTAATGCCTGTGCTAGTGCCTGTTTCGGATTTTGAAATGAATCTACTGAAGAAGTAAAATGCTATGTAAATGAATCTACTGAAACGAAGTGATGACAAAAATATGAATCGCCGAAAATTTTACCCGCCATGGTTGAAAGTGTTATTAAGCAAGAATTGCCATTATCTTTTGATTCCTCGAGTGAATGTAACAGAGGAGATTTTAATGTTAAACAGCTTTCTGTCCGAGTGGTTTGAAAGATTTCTTCTAAATATCTCGTGAATTCCTGAGGCCTGATATTCCACCTTTTTGCTGTTTATGTGTAACTGATGACTCAAGATAATCATGGTCATAATGACAAGAAAAAAAAAAAAAAAAAAAAAAAAAAACTTTTAGAGACAACTGAACGCAGATTACTACTTACTTTCATAATTTTCGTTATTCCTGTCTCCCCTAGGATCAGCTTGAAAATTTCTCCTTATCCGTGAGTTATTTTTAGATGTATTTAATTATTATGTGTATCCTTTTTACTGTATTTGTGTAGATAGTTCTTTGTTTGTAAGGTTTATTTATTTGTTTGTTTATTTTTCTGTGAGCCTTATTTATTTATCTTTTTATCTAGTTATGAGTCTTATTATTATTATTACTATTATTATTATTACTTGTTGGAGTGAAAACATGTTTGTTCTTAAAAATTTAATTGAGGAGTATGATGTTCTTAAGATATTTACTGTTACTTATTAAGAGTATTATGATATTTTTATGCACGTTTAAGTTCGTAATAATAATGAAGTATAAAAGAACTCAGAAGCTCAAGTTATTTTTTAAAAGGTACATTTTCTAATTTATTGATATTGTTTGTTATCAAGAACTATTCTCAGAATACAGTATTTTCATGATAATGTTCCTACAACTAAACATTTGAGCTGAAAATTAAATTAACATTTATGTTTTTTCCTTTATTTGTTAGAATTTCTAGTGACAGTGAGCTTTGGTTCCCGGATTCTTATAATTTATTTAAATTCAGTAAGAATATGGAACTGTGCAAAGCTGTTGCTGGAATTTTGACTGATAAATGTGATTAATTTTTTTTAGTAAATTTTGTGGTTTTAAGTAAGGAATTACCTATAATTAAAATTTTGAATCTGTTTATGATTTATAAAATAATAGAATTAAAAAGTTGATCACAATTTAAGGTATAACTATGATATTTACAATTTCTATTTTTATTAGATAAAATTTCTGGTTAAAGTTAGCAGCTAAATATAGTTATAATTTTCACGATAATTTTGATTCAGATTTTTAAAATGGGGGGTAATGGTTTTGTGTGAGGCAATTAAAATGTATACAACTCCAGTAGACAAAGCCCTCAAAATTGCGAAAGAGCGAACTCATGAATTTCACCTTAAAAGTAAAAGACTCTATGATCGAAATTTTGTTGAATGCCCATTAAAAATACAAGACTCTGTAATTTATGAAGAATTTAAATACCCTAACACTCGAAAATTAGAACCAACTTTCTCTGGACCATATAAAATTATAAATAAACTTTCTGATGTAACTTATGAAATAGATAAATTTAATTATGAGACAGGACAGAATTCCGTTATTGTGCATGTTTCTAAATTAAGACCCTATTTTTCACCCGAAGATTTTAAACTGTTTCATGAGCAATCCAAAAAACAAACAAAACCTCAGATACAATCACTAGATCAAACTAAAGTCAAGACAATAGATTAAATTTACCATAAAAAAACCATAATTTTCAACATCAGCGGGTATGTTCTTGGAGCGCTACAAGAATATTACTTGTTTTTGGGAGTTTTTGGGATTAAATTGGGCTCCTTATGCAGGCATAAGGTGAACACTTTGATTGTAAAAGATTTCAAATTGATGTTGATAAATTAATTTTAAGGGTGTTTAAGTCTAACTATATTTACTCATTTATTTGACATTAGTATTACTCTATTTATTCAGCAGATATTATATGATAATAGTTATAAAATCTAATGACTCTACTCAAACCTATAACATAATATGTGATTTTCAGTGATTGTGAAAACTAGATATTAAAAGTTTTTCAAAAAAGCACACTATTTTTATTTCCATTTCTCAATTAAGAATGACACCTTTTATTCCTATTGTATTTTATTATTAAAGTTTATAAACCATGTGTGGATAAAACATTATTCTACATTTGGCATTGAAAACTTATAACCAAATTTGACAATTTTGTAAAAGAGTATCAGAGAGGAATTATTGTAAGGAAATACTGGTTGAGAGTCCATTTTCTAAGTAGTTAGATTTAATTTTATATGGATTTTGGAATTATTATGATTTTTTTTATTTATACTTTCGGCTAGCAAAAAATACTTTCTTATGCTATTAGAAGATAAGAAAATTATTTAGTTGCTATGTAATTATTTTTATCCTCAACCAATATTTTCCCTATCAATAATAAACAAATAGTGATATTTTCTTTTGATTATACTCTTGTTTTACTATTATTATTATTATTATGATTTCTATGATGAAGTTTAGTATTAATTATACTCTTATTGAAAAATATTAGGATATGGAGTCTTATTATACTATTACTTATTATTGTTGACATTGTTATTATTTAAATTTTTCTATATTATTTATTATTGATATTGAGAGTGATGCTATTTATTATTGAAAAATTGATATATTATTGAAAGATGTTGGATCCAACATAACATAAAAAACAAAGCTTAAACTAGATTTGGAGATATTTAATTAAAGAGACTGTATTCACTGGACATTGAAAAAGACTCTTTTATGTATTCTTGAACGACTTTTTTCATTTAAAGGACTTATTTAAAATAAACTATGCATTAAGTCATTGTAGTTATTTAAACTTCCATGAGAACGAACTTTTATTGTTTTTATTATATTTTTATCTCTTGCTTATTAATATTCATAACTTATTTACTGTTATTATATGTATTATCTCCTATGCACTTACAAATGGTAAGTGATGTTGTAACATTATTGTATTTCTTTCAGGGAATTGCTCCTACCTAAATTTAATTCAGAATTATTTTCTCTTAACTATTTTATTTTAATCGCTAATATTTTTTATATTGCGTTAATTTTCTTTTCTTCCATCTCTTGGCTTCCTGGATTTGACAGTTTTATTCCAAAATTTAACTTTTCTAAATTATTATATTTATGTTGTCTGAACTTGTAGTTTTTTTTAACTATCAATTTCATACAAAGTCTTGGGGAGGGGGGATAATATTACAAATTAAAAATTTTTTCGCCAAAACTAACCTTTATACTATCTTAATTTTCTTATAATAATATTCCGTACTTACTTCAAATTATTAAATTAAAATCTTGTTTCTAAATCTAATCTGTTAATCCTTATGCAGACGATATAAATTCTTAATTTGCCTTAAAAAACATTATTCCAGTATGCGTAAATTTAAAAAGATGGCTCTAAATTAAAAATATTCTTAATTAAAACTTTATTTCTTAATATTCCAAATAAAACTGATTTCTTCTATGTTTTTATCAACCCTTTTTAAGAAAGTCTTATTAAATTTATTCCAAACCCATACCTTTAAAAAATATCATTATTTTATTTTATCTATTTATTTATTTTTCCGCCGTCAACGATAATGTGCATATTAATAAATTCATTTCTTTTCTTTTTCTCTTAAAATTAATCATGTATAAAAATCGTCTGCCTAAGATATTTAAAATTCGGAGTCAATTATAAATTGGTTAAATAATATTTTTTTTTAAATAAATTTATCGTCTGTTTAAAATAGCCTCGTAACTGGACAAGAATTCTGTTTACATGAAAGAATGATGGTTTGAGGTTACCGAATGTTCCAGAACTTTCTTTTCAGTTTAAAAGGGGGAAGTCTCGAGATGAAAGGAAGATTCTGAAGATTTCTTGGGTTGCTTCTTCGATGAGGACAGCTCGCTGAAATAATGATGGAATTTTTGCAAAAAGGAGCTTTTCCTTCCTCATTATCACGAATTTCATAAATGAATTTACAGCAGCCCATGACTAATTATTGGATCTTCTACATTTATTTATTATTTTTGTTTTTTTCCCTCGCTTGCCATGACTGCGTGTTTCTTTTTAACCAGTGGAAATAATTCGAGCTCTCCTGAAATCGTCACATATATGTTTATAAAAAAAATTTCGACGGAACCTCGACAGAGAGTCCGTAAAAAAATAATAATTATTTCGTTTATTCGGTGATTTATTACAAGTTGGCGATGAAATAAAATTTAAAAATATATATACTTTTACGTTGAAAAATTTTTAACGAAAAAAACTTTTTATATTAAATTTGTTTTTAAAAATTTAGTTTAAATAACTTTGGTTTTGTCATTTTTAGTTTGTTTTAATTGTGGTTTTGTTAATTTAAATTTGTTATAACTATAGCTTTGGCATATATGTATCAATATGTATTTGTAATGAAATTTAACAGTTATGTTTTACGATTTAAAACAAAATTAACATTGATTTGAATTATTTCAATCTCAAAAATAAGTCCAATTGAGCACCGTCAATTTGATTTTGTTCCTATGGAAACAATGATTCCTTGTATATGAAAACGAATTATGTCAAAATTCTTCATGTGGATTTTATATTTGAATAGCCATTTAAAAAAAAATCTTGGATTGAAGAATAACGTAATGGCAAAATTTCATTCAATTCGGTAATAACAAAACGGCGAATTTTTTCTTACTTTATTAAACATTTTAAATTAATATTACTGAAAATGTAATAATACTCATAAATAAACATTTCCAACTTGAAAAATGAAAAAGAAACAAATTAAATAATTAAAAAGTCAAATGTCAGTTTTCTAGAACTTAAATCACATATTTGCAACTTGCAAAAGATAGAAAATATTTTTTCAGTAATAAAATTAAATAATTATAGCAACACGCAACATTAAATATGTAATACACAAAAATATTTAATAAACTCTTTCGTTGATTAAATTAACTTCATTAAAGACCGCTGATTCTAAAAAACAAGTAATTTTCAAGTTAAAAAATAAACAAGTAAAGAGTAAACAAACAGTAACGAACTTTTTTTTTACTTACCCATCATACGTAGTATAGGGTAAATCTTGCAATCAATTTAAAAATCGATTTTTTTTTTTTTTTTTTTTTTTTTTTTTTTTGACGGATTCACTCGTTTCCGGTAATGAAGATTCCGAAAAACATATTTTTAGAAAAAAATATTGCCGTCTGTCTGCCTGTCTGTAAACGCTCTATCTCACGAACAAATTGAGATAGAGGCTTGAAATTTTGTATGTACTTAGTATGTAAGAATGGGACAAAGCCTATTTTGTATCAGTAACCTTGATTATCCGGAACTATTTTTTCGGACTCTCGAAAAGTTCTTTCTGTTGAAAAGTATACAAAAATTTTCGAAACTTTTTATTTTAAGGAGTGGTCGTAAAAGGCAATAAAATAACACAAATTTTGCATAAAAACGGAGCTAATCGAATTATTAGTTGCCGAGATATTTGTAATCATGTTTTCCAGATTCTTCGACTTTTCATGACCCTGTATTTTATTAAAATTTCAATTCTGAGATATATTTGAATTAGAAATGAGATGCTAAATCCGACGCAATAAACTGTTAGTTAATATGATTATTATTTTTAGAGTTATAAGAATGTTTCTTTTACGCATTTCGGTACTACTTGGGTAGTTTGGCATTTTATATAATTTGTCGAAATAGGTTCATCAGCAATTCATTAATAGATCATTACTATGTATATTAACAATATATTTTCATATATTACGTATATCCATGATGGGTAAGTATTAAGGTGGACCCCAACGACTAGTTTTTTGTTTAATTTTGCATTTAGAAAGCAACAGAAGTGACAGAAGAATGTATTAGATGATGTAATCCAACAAGGAGAATCTGTACTTTGCTAAGAAAGAAGGCTTCTACAGGTAATACTCAGTATATGTTTAAACAAAAAGTGCTAGTAAAATTACTCATGTATGTAATAAAGAATCGGTTAAATTTAGTGGCGAAATCCCAGCATAAATAGTGTAAAAAATGCTTTCCAATATTTGCCGCAAAAATATGAAGCGATATGCAATTCAATTAGCACGATATTACGTCGTATTAAAAATTCTGTTTAAAAATGTATTTTCTGTATTCCGCCTGTGTAAACATTCTGAGTCCGTTTTTGACCGCAAGACGCACCTGATTTATATTTTTTGAAAATACAATTTCATCAGACATCTTCTACTTTCAAAAATGAAGGAAAATAAAAAATTTTAAGTATTTTTCAATTTTTTTTTTTTTTTTTTTTTTTTTTTTTTTTGTATTTAGGTAATTTAAGAAAACTCTGAAAGCTGATTTTTCCCTTATTTTAGTACTAATATCAAATTTCTGTGTGTAAGAAAAAAGTAATCGCGCCTTAAAGAAAGTGTCAGTTCTTATCTGCTGTTTAAATGACGCGTGTTTTAATCCGTGAAAGAGCTCGTTTTTGTAATCAATAAAAAATTCATGGTTTTCTTGAATTATGAATTACTTTTCGATCTTGGAACTGGGGTTTTTTAATTAACAACGTCCGTTATTTACGACATTTTTCAAGATTTTATGATTTATGGTTTCATATGGGGTGTTCAGTTATATGTATGCAAAATTGCAAGTCTCCAACATACATAATTCCTGAGAATGGGTTCTGTGACAAGTGACAGACAGATAAAGGAATGGGGAGAATAAGGTTTCGTCAGATGAACGAAACCCTAATTTTTTAAAAAAGGGCAATATTAATTGAAATTCTATAAATCTGGTGCATTATTATCACTAACCCTTCAGGCTGAAATGGAGAAACTGTATTTATTTCATTATTTATTTAGTTTTAGATGAAAACTTAACATGGCTAATATCCCAGACGTCCCTTTCTCTTATTCACAAGATTCATCTATAAGATTTCTACTTTGCTTTTAAAAAAAATTAATCACAAAACTTTTTTAAACATATGAGCTACTTTAAAATAGATTTACCCAAATAATATTAATTATAATAGCAAATTAAGTGGCATGTCATAAAACGCTGTGATAAGTTTCTAGCTTTGTTATAAACTGAAACTTTGAAAGAATTTTATCAAATATCAAAATTTTTAATAATATAAAACATTATCAATATTTAAGACACGATATAAAATGGTGCGGTGTTTATTCAATAATAAATGAAATAAGGAATGCATTAAAATTGCTTATTTATTAAAACCACATAATTTAAAAAAAGTTGAATTTTCTTGTATCAATTTTATTATACACTTCTATGTAGCTCATAAATCCTTTTACACTATTATAAATCTGTAATACTTTTCGTCTATATTTAAAATTTAAAATTTCGCTTTCAGAATGTTTTAATTTAGACAGAATAAAAAGAGATAAATTAGTATTATAGGGTACATAATATGGAACTCTGATCAATAAAGGTTTGAGTTTTAACTACACTGGTGTCCAAAATTTAAGCATAATTGGTAATTAAGTAATTATTTTTAAGTAATGAAAGAAATATGAATCGGAATGTGCTGAAACTCCAGGTGTGTAAACAAAATAGTACGCGTCACATATTTTCGCGAAGAGTTTTCCCCGAAATCGAACAGGGGACCGTCAACAAATTGAAAAAGAACGAAGATCTTTTGGATAACCCTGTCAAAACTAATGTAGCAAAAGCGTTCAAACTGCACATTATGATTAATTGGCTTATTGTAATGTACTGTGTTAATTTTTACAAGGATAGCATGTATACTCGTAGAGAAATTGAGGTTTTTATAAAAACAGTCCTAAATTTTTCCAAGTTTTTTGCTTATAATTTGCAGAGTTCTTATTATAAAATAATGTTCTTTTCTGAAAATATGACAACCATCATTGTACATAATACCCTGTCATCAGAATTTAAAAATAATAAAAATTGTATGAAAATGAGTATGTTTAGTAAATAATTTTTCATTGCGCATGCGTCAACGATATCAAAATGTCATTTGCATATTATGTTAGCTAAATGTATAGAGCAACTTCTGTAAAAGTTTCAAAAACATAGCTTGAAAATTCTAAAAATGGGAGCCTATAGAATCAACTCAAAATCCGTTATTCCTAAAGGAAGCAAAAAAATCAGGGGTTTTACCTAAATATAGTTGTACGTGCAATATTGTGTAGGCACTAAACAATGGAATATGGATACAGCCCCTCATCTTTTTGCTTCATTTAGGGAATAAAGGATTTTGGTCTCATTCTATCAACGATAATTTTCAGAATTTTTAAGCTATGTTTTTGAGACTTTCACAAAAGTTGCTCTATACATTTAACTAACATAATATGCAAATGAAATTTTAATAGCGTTCACGCATGCGCAGTAAAAAATTTTTTAGTAAACCTGCTCATTTGTCATACAATTTTTATTATTTTTTAATTCTGATGGCAGGGTATTGTGTACAATTATGTTTGTCATTTTTTTCAAAAAAGAACACTATTTTTTATTAAGAACTCTGCAAATTATAAGCAAAAAACTTAGGACTGTCTTTATAAAAACCTTAATTTCTCTACGAGTATACATGCTATCCTTGTAAAAATTAACACAGTACATTACAATAAGCCAATTAATCATAATGTGCAGTTTGAACGCTTTTGCTACATTAGTTTTGACAGGGTTATCCAAAAGATGTTCGTTCTTTTTCAATTTGTTGACGGTCCCCTGTTCGATTTCGGGGAAACTTTTCGCGAAAATATGTGACGCGTACTATTTTGTTTACACACCTGGAGTTTCAGCACATTCCGATTCATATTTCTTTCATTACTTAAAAATAATTACTTAATTACCAATTATGCTTAAATTTTGGACACCAGTGTAGATTATATTCTTCTACACCGAAAAAAATAAAATCTCAAGGGTATATAATAAAACCAGTTGAAAGCACTTCGTAAACTATGTTATTGGAATTAATCTTACAAGAATTTCTTTGTAATTAAGAAAATCGCCTACAAACACCATTTCAGAGAATGCATTTAGAAAAGATATTAACTTAATGTAGACGGTAAGCGGCAGTTAATTTTTATTCATCCGTTTGTTGCAAACAAGTTTTCGGTATATGTCGAAATAATTTGAAGTACGTATGAAGATTAAAAGTAAATTAATTTTAAATTAAAAAATCAGGTACATAGTTGGAATTTAATGTACAGTTAATTTTGTTACGGGAAGGGTACTAATAAAATAAATTGAAAGAAAGCCGATTACCATTTTAACTGAATGAGGAGTCGAAACCAGGATCTTTAGTCTAAAACTGTACCATGTGAGCTGTCTTGGAAGATTCTGACCAACATAAATCTCGCATGCAATGTGTTGACTGTATTATCTATTCTGAGATCTTGCACACTATAGATAAAACTTTAAGACGTGGAATTCTATTAGTCCTCGAATAATATGCATTATTGAAAATATATTACATTTCAAGCCAACTGTCGAAAGGAGCTCGTGGACCCAACAATTACAATCCTGCACCAGGTAGGGACACACACTTTTACCCGTCCAGCCAACAGTTCGGATCGGATCGTATTTGCAATATATTTTTCGTTTTCGCGTCTGCTTGAATTCTACTTTATGGCTGTAAGTCGGGTTGACTTTCATTGAAACGGGGGTCGGTTTCGGATTAGTTTTTTACTCTTGTGGATCAGGAACGTATGAACCCGATTTTTCAAAATAGTTGTGGAATTATCTTTTCACATTAAAAATCTATGTACAATAACCGACACTCTGGTAGATAGGACACCTCTATTTAATTCGCAAAACACTGATATGTTTGCATACTTTTACTTCTAAATAGCGGACACCTCAAAATCTATACACACGTGCTATGTGAATCTGTGCATGAATTATCACATATGTGACATAGTACATTTGTTTGTATAAAAAATGAAATATTGATAATATTTATCATATTCCGAGAGAAAAAGAATGCTTCTTAACCGTACATGGAAAAAAGAATAATCTATCATTACATTTGTTATGCACATTTTATATTTTCAAGCTTTAAAAGGGATATAAACTCATTCATTTTAAAATACGTACTTATTTTGATCTAGAACATAATCCTGCTCAAACTTCTTGCGAAAATCTCAAAATCCTGACTTGCATTAAAACATAAATTTGATCCATAAGATTTATTCTAGGCTGAACTTAAACCGGAGGAAGAAAATTTGAGTTACGTAATTCGAACCGAAAAAAAGAGAATTACAAACAACCCGAGTCGACGTAGGATTTTTTTTTATGATCATGTGGTGTCTGTTATTCAGAGATTTTACTACATTTATACATTAAAAAATACAGATTTTTTTTTCCTATATGAAAGATAAAATTGCTTTAGAAGTAGGCATGTAGATTACTTTTCATGATTGCATTAAAATATGATTTACTTTCCTTTCATTTCGGGTCCGACTCGCACAGGACCTCACCCTCAACCATGCACGTTTCACTTAACTAAAAATTACATTTTTGGGGGTTATTTCATTCCAATTTCTCTCGGGTCAATGCGATTGATAAATAATGAAATAGTAAAGACGTATAAAAACGTTTGTCTAGGATAAAGGAGATAAACACAGAAAATAACAAGCCAGGGTTGATAAATACAATGTATCATTGTTATTAAGACATCACTATTCAGCATGGCACAAGTATTTTTTACATATTTCTTATTCAAGATATGGCACCTAAGCATAATGTACGATTATAATACTATAGTACGATTAATATGCGATATCTCAATTAATACGCGGATTTTTTCGGTTCCTTGAACATCATCCATAAGACTAATGCAATAATATCACGATTACTATGCAAACGATTATTGCGCGATCCCGTTTAAGAAACGACAGATTTTTTCACGAATTCTATTTCTCTTCTTCAAGTTGTCATTTCAGCTGACATTTTTATTAGGATAAAAACTATCGTTACTAAATAATAACATCTGTTTTATTTAATAATATGCTAATTATTTCGAACATCACTAATTAAAGATAATAGTAGATATAACAATTAGAAAAACTTGCTAAATTAGAAATACTGCAATTCTAAAATTCCTTGTCTCTGACTTTCTTATGTTTACCGTATTAAGACATAGAGAAATTCAAAATGTTCATATATTTATTAAAATTATTATGATTAAAAATTATTATAGTAGTTTATTTTGTGTGTAAGTTGTATGATTATAATACATGTCATGTTTTATAACTTATGTAATGAATGTAATTTTATATGTCTATGTTTTATAATACATGTTAAAGGCAAATAATAATAATAAATTCGTAAGGATTAAACAAATGAATTACGGTTCTGTAATTTTTTTATTTGTTTTCTATGTTTGTCTACTTTTATCGTATGCTAATCATATTTTTTTACACAAAATCCAATAATGATAGTTATTTCTTGTTATATTAATAAAGAAAGACAGATTATAATAGGTATTCAATATCACAAGTACTAAATATTAAATACAATTAATTGATTTTTCTTTGAGCTAAAAGATTTATCAAGCAATAAGTCTAGTAAAATTAATTTTGTTGTTTGATTTTTGGTTGTAATATTATTGATCGACAATAAAGTCATATTTGAATCAAAATTTATTTTCCGTAATTATATTAGTTGTCCTATAAAAAGAAACAATGAAATAAAATAGAATGCAATTATTTTTTTAAATCTAAATATACTTAAAAAGAAAGGTCCAGTGCAAGTATTACTCGTGTTCAGATGGCTATGTGCAATAAATGTATGAATTATTATCTGTATTATTAAAAGCAATCGTTGATAAAAGAAAGATGAGTTTTTATGAAAAACTATACAACGTAGGTTTAAATATAGCTGTATAAACAAAAAAAAGCATAAATAAATAGACCACAAAATTTCAAACAGATATGGAGCCTAAATAATATTAAATATTGCAATTCTGCGTAACTCTTTTTTATATTAACCTAATCTGTTTATTGTGAACTTTATTCGATAATAACAATTTAAAGTTGTGCATATTTAAACTTCATTTGACATTTCATAAAACTAAATCCAGCGTAGTAGTAATCTTTTCTTTTTACAATGTGACTAAAACAAAACCCTTGTTCAAAACTTAAACTTGGCATTATGCCAAGCGCGCTTTGAAAGGGGATTGCAAAGTTGAAACGCCGCCTTGATCCGTGCCACATTTTTCAAGATAGGATTTTAATTAATTTTTAATGACATAGTACCAATTTGAGAAACCCATGCAATATAAACGAGTTGCGAACCCCATAGTATTTATATGACTAATTCTAATTAAATTTGTTTGTTTCTAACTATTTGACGTTTGTTGATTTCATTCTGAAAACTGGGACATTGAATTGCACAATTATACCATTAAAATTTGTTATACAAGCATTAAAAGCCGATGGAATACAGAGTACGACGTTCCAATCTTTATGTATGTCTAAACTGTCCATGTCTTTAAGGGAATTACCTTTATTTATTTATTTTTTTCTAAAATAATTATTAACAACGCTTTTATGTTTCTGCTACGATAAATACCTCCAGAGTTCCTCTAAATTTTTGATAAATGTCTGCAAATCAAAATTTATGGGAACTGTATTCTAACGGAAAAATACGCATTTACAAAAGCTATGTGACCTATTGTAATTGCTGTACAGTGGCTTCAAAAAAACTGCATCACCAGTGAAAAAACGGAGAATTGTGCAAATACTATATTTTATGTTTGTATTTTATGTAAAGATGATGTCATTACATTAAAATATACTCGTCGCATTAATTTTCCATAAAAATTAGTTCGTTGAAATGCATAATGATGCTACATATTTTCTGCAAAACAAAAATCCATTATTTTATCAAAACATGGTACAATGTATTTAACCACGAATACAATAGGTAATAATAAGTTTCACATAACTCAGTCATTTTACATGCATGTTGATGTGTTTTTGCGTAAAAGGATCGATTTTCGATTTTCGACGAGCGGCATTGACAGCCTCCCAGGGGTCTAGTATGAAAAGAATCAACTTATGCATATAATATGTCTGAAATGAAGGTAAAAAATCCTAATAATGCTTTCATTTTTTCCTAATCTTTACAGTCTGTTTTTTAACAATTTTAACATTCATTACAAGCCAAAAACTTTGATATGGATTAATATAGGGACTTCTCTCTGGTCGGTCCATAGGTTTAATACCAGATTTTTTCAAATAGGCTTGCACTTAAAATGGAAAAATAAGTGGAAAATTATTTTATTAATTTATTTTATTGTGTGGAGATAAAAATTTGTAAATTATACAACAAAATCATTTATGAATAAATTATATTCTACAAAACAATTTCGCCGCATAATAGAGTAGTTAGCTTTGTTAAAAATTGCACTTTCCTGCACATTAAATTTACTTTAAATAACTGACTTTAAACATTACTCTAAGATACCAGTGAAAACTGATGTTAAGTAATAATTTTAGTCATTCCATCCCAAATTATTACTTAACATCAGTTTTCACTGGTATCTTAAAGGAGTATTTAAAATCACTAACAATTTGAAGTAATTTCAAAGTACAGAAAAGTGCATTTTTTAACAAAACTTTATTTTCTATCATACAACGAAATTGGCATGTTGACACTGGGATTCAAACGATTAAATTAAAGAAAAAACATTATTAGGGCTTAGTACCATAAAATTGGACACCATTACATCCAAAAATTGATTTCTTTAAAACAAACCCCTGCAAGGCTGTAAACACCACTCGTGGAAAATCTAAAATTTTTAAAGTGATCTTTTTACGCATGAACATTTTAACATGCATGTAAAATAACTCAGTTATGTGAAATTTATTATTATCTACTGTAATCGTGGGTAAATACATTGTTCCATGTTTTGAAAAAATAGAACATTTTTCCTTTTTAAAAGTTATTCAGCATAATTAATCATTTGAATAATCTAATTTTTATGGTAAATTAATATTACAAGTTTATTTTAGTGTAACATCATTGTCTATACGTGAAACACAAGTATAAAACATGTTACTTGTACACTTTTCCTTTTTTTTTTTTTTTTTTTTTTTTTTTTTTTTTTGTACAGAGATGCAATTTTTTTCCGCTACTGTCGTTTTCTAGCAAGGTTTAAATTAACATCTACTAACTCTAATTTTTTCATAATTTTAGTTTCAATAGATTCGGAAATAGAGTCAAGGAGACATATCTTTTGCACTATATTTTCGAAGATATATCTGTAAACCTAATACCTAAAATTAAAAGAATTGCATTTTTAAGTTCAGCGTTATGAAAGCTTTCAAAAAATACCCGAAAGCTATACAAAAAAAGAAGGGTTTTTTAATAACTTAATTACCCATTTTGTATTTATCCTAAATATATTTGTGAATGTTTGATAATCGGTAAATGTGTGGGTCAACAATCTTTATTACTTCCTCTGGATTTAAAATTTTCACGTTTCTTAGTTTACGAATAAAATGGCTGTGACAGGCAGACACAGGAATTATCTTGTAATAGTTCCGTTTTAAGCACTTTCCAACAAAGTTGAAAAGTGGTTATGCATTCTTATGCATATAGCAATTTATCTGTCCATCTGTCCACGCTCTATTTCCTATAAATACATCTGGGTTTTCATTCAATTGATAAAAGTTATTTAAAGTCACCAAAGCATGTTTGATATTGTATATGAAGTATGTAGGATTTATAATTCATTTTCAGAAGCGCTCAAAAGAAGTCCATTACATTATGGTATAGGGAATAAATCATTTGCAGAGTGTCTTAATGAGACTTCACTATTTTAAATCTTTTGAAACTGATATAAAGTCACTGAATTTCACGACAATACGATTACATTAGTACAGGGCATTCATAACATTTATTATTTATTTATACACACAAAAGAAATCGGTTACAGTACTGTCTTTGATTTCTAATAATTTCTCGCGTGTGCATAATACAATTTGGCATGCGCTTTTAAATGTAACTCATTTTTTACATGTTACTCATTATATATAAATTCTGTACCTCATATATAGGGTTGCCGAAAAGTATTCACGAACCACTCTTTTCAAGAAAGGGAATTGCAGAAAGGTATTTTACAACAGATTCATATCTATCTCTGAAATGACCTTATTTTTGGCATTAATTCATTCAGTAGATACAGATCTATAATATGATATACAGGCTGCTGAAAAATCTTGGATAATTTTCAAATTGCAGATGGAGGCAGCTGAAATTGGGTTTTCAAATGTGTTTTGCTTTTCAAAATGGTTGAATCAGACATAACGTTTTAACCTATTGAACGATGTATGTTTGTTAAATTATTCAGAATGTGTTGGAAAGTGTTCTATAATCTATGATTGGAACATATTTTTTTCCTTTCTTGTATCTTTTAAGTAAAGAACTATAAAAATAAAATGTTCGGCCTATTTTTTAAACACATAAATAGAAGATCTAAAGTTTATTTAGACCATTGGATAAGTAAATATTCACAGTTTCTACAAAATTATTCAAACCATGTTTAATACGCGTTCCTGCTTTATACGCGAGTTTTATCTACTCCCTACAAACGCGTTTTAACCGGATTTCATTGTACTTCATTTGAGTTTTATAGAAATTTTCTGGTAATTTAGTTTTTCAATTAGAATTGCTCATTTTATATCCATAAATACCACATTCCTGAAACTTGTTATTGCATTAAAAACTTTGGGTTCCGACTGGACTTCGGGTTTCACTCTTACTATAGATTTCCACCGTATCTAACGCGTTTAACCGGAACGCGTTTTAATCGGATTTCATTGTACTTCATTTGAGTTTTATAGAAATTTTCTTGTAATTTAGTTCTTCAATTAGAACTGCTCATTTTATACCCATAAATACCAGATTCCTGAAACTTGTTATTGCATTAAAAACTTTGGGTTCCGACTGGACTTCGGGTTTCACTCTTACTATAGATTTCCACCGTATTTTCCTGCAAGTGTTATAAAATATTTTTCTCTCTCTCGCTCTTTTTTTTTTTTTTTTTTTTTTTTTTTTTCTGAATAAATAATGTTAATCTTAGTCAAATAATGTGATATATCTGTTAAGAAGAATATTATGATGCATCTAATGAAAAATAAATTTTAAAGTCAAAGCAAAATGCCTGAAAGAAGATAAGGACATTATTTCGCTAATCTTCATAATTACTACCTTAAAAAATCTTTTTGTAGTATTTAATTTTACACTCAGATAACTTGAAAATGCTAAAACTAAGATAAAAATGACGGGAAAATTCTTTGATCTTATTATTCAAAATACAAGATGCTCATAGTTAAAAAAGAAGTTCCTAGACGACTTCGCGTCGATATAAAAAACTTCATTTGAATAAGTGCAACATAATGATAGTTCCAAATATTACTCAAACCATGGTAAATACACCTGATTCAGAAAAAATACCACATTTTTGCCATTAGTAGCACAAACTGATTTGAGGGTGTCGAATAGGAGTAGGAAATATATAAGAATAAACTATTTAAAAAGAACATTTCACATGAATGTCTAACTGCTTGTGGAATCCTCTATTTATATATCTATTTTTAAAGCGATAAAAAAAGAACAAATACACCAAAACAGCTGAAATTCCAGGAATACACAGAACTTGATCTGCCAAGTCCTATCTAGGAGGAAAGCCGATGCACATTCAGTTTTAGTGAGTGATTGGTGCGTTTATATTGTTTTGTCATGCACTGAAAGGTATGAAACATGCAGGAGTAGGATCTGGGAAACACAATGATTAACCTACACTGTAAAACATTTGTGGAAACGTTACTCCATACAATTGGTATAAAAATGGTGGCAAATGCTGCCTTCAATTTGATGGAGTAATTGTTTTCACATATGCAGTGGTGTAATTTAAACATATATTACTGGTGTAACATGACAATGTTACGCCGGTTTTAACGGTTAAAATACTCCATGAAATTGGAGGCAGCAATGCTGCCGCCGTTTTTGCGGACTAACGTTTCCACAAATGATTCTCAGTGTACCAGTCAAACGCTAAAGACAGATTTGCAGGTGTTTTTCACCAAGATATGATTTGGCAGACCAGTTGCATTTTTGTATGTAAATTGAATTTAAACCCTCAACTCGATGAGGTAATTGTTTGTGTAGCCGTTTGTCGGTCTAAAAAATTCAAAGTGAAACATTTCGAACATTAAGTCGAACACGAATGGAACATTTTAAAAGATCTTTCATTCCTGTGCCTTGAACAATTATTTTTGGCCCTGATGACAAACAATTTAGCAATATATTTGTCTCGTTATTGTTGTATCATCCTTTTATATAATCTTATTTTCAAATAATTTATTTTACTTAATTAGTAACGACAATAGCCGTCATTTGCATTATTGTATATGGTCTTCGTAGCCCTCCCCTCACCAATCGTAGGGAAATAAATAGAAAGTCCGTTTTGGAAGACCGCCGATGGTCGTGAAAAATCTTACATACTCAGTCACACTTTCCAAAACAGATTAAATTAATGTGTTGGAATAGCCTGCGGAGTGTGAACCAGGGTTGAAGTGTAGCACACAGACGAAAGACCCTTCTAATCTCCATAAAACTTTATTGTTGTAGAAAGGGTCTTCGGTTAAGGGAATTTCTTATAATTAGCACTAGAACTACCGGTGTTTCATATATACCTAGTTTTACCGCATCCGTCAAATTGACGGATTTTTGATCACAGCTTTCATTGTAACTTTTGACTTAGTTAATGTAAATAAAAATATATAATTTAACAAAAACATGATTTGATATGATAATTCATTAAATAATTAAAATTAAATAAAAAAAACAGTTTCTATCTGCATTTATAGTACATTTGCTATGCATGAAATAACTATGAGGGACATATTTTACATGTTATCTTAGATTAACTCTAGCAACGAACATGTTAAACTTAGTTAATGTAAATAAACGAATATAATTTAACAAAAACAATATTTAATATACTAATTCATTATTGATAAATATAAAGAAACTAAAAAAACAGTTTCTATTTGTATTTACAGTATATCACATTTGATATGCACGAAATAATTATAAGGCAGATATTTTACAAGTGTCTCTTATCTTAGATGAACACTTTCCATAGGTATTTGATTTAGTTAATGTAAATAAAATATATATATAATTTAACAAAAATAACATTTAATGTATTAATTCATTAATTATTAATTAAAAAAACCCACTTACTATTTGCATTTATAGTACAGCATATTTGATATGAATGAAATAATTATGAGGCACATATTTTACAAGTACATGTTATCTTAGATGAACACTTACCACAAACATATTTGTTGCATACATTGCAAGTATAAATTGCTTTGTTTTTGTTGCATAATCGAATTTTGTAAGATTTGCGATCATAAGGGATATTTTGTGAATTTTCTAGAACACAATTCATTGATTTTCGTTCTTGTTTTTGGGAGGAGGCTTCTTTTCTGCAGCACCTATATTCACTGGAGTGTTCTTCGGATAATTGAAATAAAAATTATTTTCTAGTTATATTTTTATCACAAGTCTCTTTATATAAAATACAAGCATTGATTGCTTCCAAGTCCAAAATATTATAAAATATCTGCAAAGGCCATCTATGTGACCCTGCTTTTACGCTATATTTGCGGGCCATTTGGTCAACTACGTCTACTCCAAACTTAGTCTCATTGTAAAATGACACAGTTGCAGGAATTTGTTTTCGATTCGAAGCAATTTTTACAGATTTATGTTTTGAGCTAAGAAGTAGTACTTTTTTACGAGGCTTACTTTTGTAAACTGTTAAAACAATATCATTTGATTTGTAGAGTTTTGTGGAGAAAAGAGCCATGTTATCTTTTCTAACTTTAGCTATTTTCGGCAATTCTCTTTTATTTTCTCGTATAGTTCCAACAAGACTTGTTTCTTTGGCCAGTAGCTTCTTTGCGAGCTGCATACTTGTAAAAAAATTATCCGTTGTTATATTCCTCCCACAATTTACGTAGTTTTTTACAAGATTCAAAACTACAAATTCCTTCAAAGTTACTCCTAATGGTCTAAGTTCGTCTTTGCCTAAATAGGGAAAGCCATTTATAAGATATTTACTTCGCACGTCTACAGCTAACCAAAATTTAATTCCGAATTTGTCTGTTTTTTTTTGGGGGGCATATATTGCAGAAATCTGCATCTTGCCTTTATAGGAAACAATTGTTCACCCACGCTTATATCCTGATCTGGTTTGTAACAAGCTTGGCTATTATGAAGAAAGGACTTCCAAATTTCGGAAGCTAATCCAAATTTGTCAATTCTTAAGCGAATACTCTTCTCACTTTTTTCGTCAAAACGAATGAATCTCATAATTTCTATAAATCTATTTCTACTCATAGTTTCAAGAAAGAAAGAAGGTCCCCATTTTTCTGACCACAAATGGGATAATTTCAAATTTCTTGCTTCATAAGCTCCTCGAGCATACAAAATAGCTACAAACGCATACACTTCTTCAATAGTAATTTTCCAATCGTCCTTCTGTAAAACATTTCTGGCCTCTAGCTCAGTGCAAGTTTTTATGTGCTTCATCATTCGATTATTAATTATAAGTCTAAATACACTGCTAACATTACCAGGCATAATGTTTCGTTTCGCATAACCAGTTCGGCCTGAAGTATCCTTGAATATAGTGTGTAATGGGCGTCTACCAACACAACCATTCCCTATTTCTTCCCATTCAGTACCGTCAAGAACAATTTCTTTTTCCCGTCTTTTTTCAGTTTCTGTTTGGCTGGCCGATTCAGTATCTGAAATTATTCGCAATAGCTTTCTGCGCTTGTGGCTATTTTGGGGAATTTCATCTTCACTCCCTGAATCTTCACTTTCATATTCTTCTTCTTCACTTTCTTCAATATCTCGTACTTCAACTTCATCTCCAGAATTTTCAGAGCCATTGTTATTACTTGAATTAGTGTCCTAACAGTCTTCATTTATACTAGTGAGTTTTTTGTATTCTCCGAATAATTTTTTTCTTCCTCGAAATCGTTTCTTTTTTAATAGAATTTACAAAATATATATGTTATTGTTTTCATAAAAATATATTCATACTTTTTTTCGAGATTAGACTTTACACAGATTACTCTATTCGCAGACTGCACTTTTCACTAACAACGTTAACACATTATAATGCCAATTGATAATGATCGCGTCCTAATTACTTTTACCATTTACTGATACGTTTGATATGAAGTCTAGAGCAGACTGCGCATGGGCGAAAAAGGCTAGTCCAGCTGGAAAAAGGGGAAGTCCGCAACACTTCGGGATGAGTTTGTTAATTGCCAAAGCCGTCAATTTGACGGGTCTTGGTATAAATAGGTATAGGTCATACAGATTACGAAAATTAAAATGGGTGAGAGGAAATTGAATAGGAATATTTAAATATTCTTATGTTTCATTAAAAGTCGTAACATAAAATTTTGGACCTCGCCATAAATTATATCAAATTTTTAAGCATGAAATTTGAAAACCGTCAAAATGACGGTCTTGGTCGTTCTAGTGTTAAGACAGCACCCTTATTTTAATTATATTAACTTTCTATATTTAAAAAGAATAGAGTTTTTAAATATACGTATGCTGTAGAAAATACGATTAGATAAAAAATGGCTCTTCTTTGTAACATATTTTTTTTAAGTATTGCATACTTGCTTTGTCAATAACACAAAATTATTTTTCGGAAATCACTTTATACTAAAAATTGAAACTGGGATACTTAATATCCATCAAAGCACTATATATTTGAATTTCTTTTAAAAATGCAAATTCATTGAGAGAAACTAGCTAGTAAAAATAAAAGAATTTGCTGTTTCGGATGAAGGGTATAATTTAAGAATTGTCTTTGAAATCGGGTTGTTATGTCTTCTTTACATGGCTCTATCTTGAATTATTATGACGTAGTATAGAGATTTTTTTTAAATAGAGTCATTCTATCT
This sequence comes from Maratus speculifer, assembly GCA_964019185.1. Lineage (NCBI taxonomy): Eukaryota > Metazoa > Arthropoda > Arachnida > Araneae > Salticidae > Maratus > Maratus speculifer. The sequence goes on from OZ025291.1 coordinate 137,494,934, forward strand.
TCAGTCAATGTAACGTCATGTTATGTAACATCATGTTATGTAAGGTTATATAACGTCACTTTCAAAAAGACCTGATTCAACAAAAATATACTCGAAGAGAAAAGCATAAAAATCACACAGTAGAAATAACATAAGAATGAATATTTACTGGGGAAAAAAACAAATCTTCATCTTTTATGTATGAATATAAAGCCTATGGGCTTCCGGATCTCTAAGCTAGAGAACAAACTAGTGTAAAATTTTCTTTTAGTAATTTAATTTCTTAAATACCTTTCCGTAAAATCTCATATGCTTTTAAAAGCGCAATACAAAGTTCATACAATTGTAAAATTAGTACTTTTGTTAGATTTTTTGTTTTAGATTTTTTTATCAGTATACTTCATTTTGTTATTATTCTGCACGTGGCATGTTAATAATAAGTTGTTGCATTAAAAGCAAAATGACATTGTGCCAGTATTGTTTGTATCGGCTGTATCTTCAACAAAGTTGTCGATAATGTCAAGAAATATAGTAGTCTTTTAATGTAGTAAAATAAAATTATTAATATTATTTTTATTCAAATCATAATGATGAAAAAATGATTTAATTTAAAATTAAAATTAAAAATGATATTTTTTTTTAATCAAATGATTTAAAATTAGAAATTGTTAGAAACGCTTAAAATTGTAAAATAATATAAAATTTCTTTTAATTAAATTCGCTGAAAAATGAGATTTATAAAATGTAGTTTTTATAATTAGATTCATTCATGTAAAGTTTTTTTCTCTTTTCTTTTAATAATTCAATTGCTTTAAAATTAACAACATTTACGGTATTTATTTATTTATTTATTTATTTATTTATTATCATATTGATTTACAAATGTGGAACCCTTTTTTACCTTAAGTACCCTTAAAAGAGAAATGAAATAATCGAAGTGGAGACAATTCGCACAGAAATCCCTTGGTTTCTCATTTTCACCCTTAAAAAAAAAAAAAAAAAAAAAAAAAAAAAGTTTTTATCAGTCTAAACGTTTTGAAATTTTTGTAGCTGATGTAATTCTAGCTATTGAGATGCTTTAAAAAGATTCGGTTAAAATAAGTACGGTTAATTACTTTTAATGCTGAAAAAATATCTTCTTCGTGTAACGCTAAGTGACTTGCATTTAACGGTGTATTTGAAAAGGTTAAAATTCATATTTTTAAGAAACAATTACACAAACGATTTTTAAAATGTTTAAATTTTATAAGCATATTTTAGTCAGTATCTTTAAAATTGCATCTTAAGGAGGGTTATAATAAGGGAGAAAAACATTTTTAACATTCCTTGATTTTTTTTTTTTTTTTTTCCAAGTGTTTAACTGCGCTATTTTTAAAAAATTGATTGCAGTATTTGAAACGTGAGAGATCTTTTTAAATATGTTTTCTGTTTTTGAACTTCACCAAGTGCCTTGGACGATACAGTAATGATAAATAACGACAAAATATCACCGAAATATTTACATTTTATGTGTTTCATTTTCAACCGATGCGTATATTAGCTTTCAGCCCATGCGTAACAGCTTTTCCCATTTATCAATGACCGAGGTGGCTTTTTGACGAGAGTGAATTACGGTGGTTGATTAACGATTCAAAAAATAAGAATTTTAAAAATTCTGAGACTCAGATAAATTATGACAAGACTATTTTCACACAAAAATTGAGCCTTGTATGTGCCGTAGATTTCGCACACACGCACACAGACACAGCGAAATGTTCTTATTCAAAATACTGCAATTTCTAAGCAAAGGCTATGCATATCTTCTCCCACAAAAAATAATGACGAGATTTTTATGGTCCGTAAATGTTTACACAAAGAATCAATAGAATCAGAGAATCAATAGAAGGTATTTTTGTACATATGTCTTAAAATATTACAGGTAACGGTACTTTAGCGAATAACTAATTAATAAGTACTGATAATCACAAAAGTTTAATAATAAAATGAGCTCTTGCAAATTATTTAATATCTCAAGATTAATTTGAAAACATATTTTTTATTCCAAACAAACGATAAAATGAATATGTACAAACATTTCTTTTTATGAAAATACCGACAGCGCAGACAGTGATTTGTCGACCTAAGTAGAGCAAGATTGTCTATCAGCTTATACTCATCTACGTTCCACCCCGAAATCTAACCGATACGCATGGGCTTGCAGGCAGAAACCCAGCCCAGCCTGAAGGTGAAGGTACCTAGATTATCTGTAGAAATCGCCCCTTTCTTCAGAAATTCTACAGAAATTCGATGAAAGTTTTCAGATTTTGTTTTATCTTAAAAATATCTGCAGAGTTTTTAAAGATATTCTTAAAAATATCTGCATAATAGGCCAATTACCGGCGTATTTCCCACAGATTTTGGGGCCAAATACCTATAGATTTTCTACAATCTTTTACAAAACAACCACAAGAAAAAAGTTATTCATGTTAAAGCTAATTTTAAGAATAATTACTACCTTGCCGGAAGAACAGGACAACACTCCCTTTGTCTAAATATTTTTTTAAAAATAAATTCAATCGAATTGTTTTCTGAAAGAAAAAAAATGAATACATGAACAAAAAGAATGTAAACATTTTAATTTTAGTAAAGCTAAAGTACTCTAATTACCACTTGTGAAACTAATTTTCATTAGCCATTCAGTTTTTTCTTTTCTTTTGAATTTCTTGAATTTTAAATTATTTAATATGTATTTTAATAAAAAGTTAATTAAGCACGTGTTATATTTAAACTTTTGCTTAATACTAAATATTTATTTTCGTGTAATTGCTATTTAGTTAAGGGGACAGTGAACTTTCAAATATGCAAAAATCAATACAATAAATGGAATATTTCGTTTGTTGGTTATTAGTATTTACATAGTTAAAATCTAATTATGTATCGCAATATATTTAGAAATAAACTGTTTGCTTCTTAAAGTTGAAATATGATAGTTATTAAAGAAGATAACATGCAATAATATATTTTAAATGAATTTTTATTAAAACAACTTTTTGAAATCTATTCATCTGTAAAGTGCTATTTTCATTTTTATACAGATTTTTTTAGTATCTGCAATTTTCTAAACCGTATACAAGTTCGTATACTATGATATTAAAATGTTTGTAGAATTAGTCATAAATCCTGTTAACGTGTGAATTTTTTATAAAATAAAGCTCTTTAAAATACAGAAGGGAGGGGGTGGGTCAGTTAAAAAAAAAAAAAATGAATGCACATATTTTTTTATCAAGAACTTTATAATAATAGAAAAAGGAAGAAAATATTTAAACATTTTGATTTATAGAACATATAACAATTTTAAAAAATCTAAATAGATTTAGAAATATTTAAATTTTTATTAAATTTATATTTTTTCCAACTATTTATTGAAAATTCAGTACAGAAAAAGTCTTTTTAGAGATTTGCTTTGATGGGATATGATAAGTAATAAAATATATATATATTTTAATTTACAAGTCCAGCCTGCTTTACTTAAAAAAAAAAAAAAAAAAAAAAAAAAAAAAAAAAAAAAAAAGACGAACGTGCGAATTAAAAAACTTTCTACTATCTGATACATGTTAAAACTTCCTGAAAAATGAAGCATAGCAGCGCCACTAATTAGGTGATTTCCACCAAAACTTAATCAGCAACAACTCATGTCAATTTTTACCTCAATCTTAAGTTAGATGAAAATCTCTTCGTTAGTTTTCGAGACAGAACCACTTCGGAAATCGTAAAAAAATCTGGATAGAAGTGCCACCTGTTGAACGATTTACTCGCAAAACTAAGCAGCACTAGCTTATAACAGGGACATACTAAATCTGAAGTTTCATGAAAAATCATACATTAGCTCTTGAGACAGAACTATTGCGATTATCACGAATAATGCCACATAGCAGCGCCACCTGTTAGAAGATTTACACCAAAGAGCAGTAAGCACCATATTATATTATGGACTAACTGAATCTGAAATATTATAAAAATCCGTCAATTAGATCTTGAGGTATAGTTATTGGGGAAATCGTGAAAAGAGCAGTATGTCAGCGAAACATGTTGGGCGATTTACAACAGAAAGTAATCAGCACTAGCTTATATTACGGACTAACTGATTCTGAAGTTTTATTGAATTCCGTTTATTAGTTCTTGAGAACGTCCACAAAATTTATGTCGCATACAAATACACATGCTGACAGATTTACAGATAGATATTTTGTAAAAACATGTTTTTCGGGTTGTCTGACCCCAAAAACGTATAAATCCGTCGAAAATCGGAATGATCCTATATCTAAATTTTTAACAAAAAATGATAAATCTGCATAAAAAATTCATTTATATCATTTAAGGGGAGAGGCATGAGCTCCCGTTCCCCCTCTTATACATATCGAATAAACTCCCAAAAACTAATCAAGGAAGCGCCTTATCAGGATGTACCTATATACAGAATTTCAAGTGGATCGGATATTTTTATCATGAGTTATCGCGTTACGCACAAACGAACATACATACATACAGAACGGGACGGTACAAAACTCAGGCTATGATAGCCTGTGAGCTAAAAAACTGCATAACAGCGCCAATTCTTGGATGATGTACACCAAAAACTAATCAATTATTATCAGTTCTAACTGAATTTGAAATTTTACGAAAATTCATGCATATCTTCTTCAGATATAGAGCTAGTGCGAAATCGTGGATTATGCATCATAGTACCGTCACTTATCGGGCGATTTACATCAGATGAAAATCCGTGCCTTAGTTCTTGATATAGAGCTATTGCAATAATCATGCATTCATGAAAATAAGGCAGCATTGCAACGTCAGCTCGTGAGTGATTTGTACCTAAAATCAATCAGCGCCAAAATATATAAAAGATTAACTGAAGTTTTACGGAAATCCATTCATTAGTTCTGGAGATAGCGCTATTGTAGAATTCGCGATTAATGTAGTATATCAGGGCTACCTATTGAGATATATGCACCAAAAACAAATCAACTCCAATTTATGTCAAAGTCAAACAGAATCTAAAATTTTATGAAATACCGTACATTAGTTATTGAGGTAGAGCACCCACAAATTTATGTCATATAAGACACACAGAATGACATAGTGACAGACTAACTGACAGACACTTTCTGAAGATCGTCAAAACGTGTTCAGGACTTCCTAAGATGTGTATATCCATCAAGAACCGAAAGTCGAATTTTTTCACGAATCCAATAATTTTTGTAAACATAGAAGAAAGTAAAAATTAATATCATAAACAACTAATTCTTTTTTTTAATTTTTTCTATCTTTAGAATAAGAAAGTAATGGTTTCGTGAAAAATTTCGACTGCCTGTTTTCGACGGATTAATACGTTTTAGAAAGTCTTGAACACAGCTTGATGGCTTTTAGAAAATGTCTGCATGTAACAAAAAATTTTGTGGGCGCAGTATCTCAAGAACTACTGCATGTAATTTCACAAAACTATAGGTATTGTTAGATCTGAATATAATCTAAAGCAATTAGTTTTTGGTGTAAATCGCTTGAAAGGTGACGCTGCTATGCTTCATTATTCACAATTACCACAACAGCTGTATTTCAAGAACAATATCACGGATATTCATAAAACTTTAGATTTAATCATTTCTTCATATAATTTAGGGCTGACTAAGTTTTCATGCAAATCTCTCGACAGCTGACGCTACAATGCTGCATTATTTCCGATTATCGCAATAGCTATATCTCAAGAACTAATGCACGAATTTTTATCAAACACCAGATTACGTTACATAGTTTTACATAGATTAGAGTTGTTTAGTTATTAGTGTAAATTTCTTTACAGGTGGCGCTACTGTGTTGCATTTCTCACGATCTCGCAATAGCTGTATCTCAAGACACGATGCATGGATTTTTATCAAACTTAAGTTTTAGCTAGTACTTAAGAAAAATTGATCCTGATTAGTTTTTGGTGCATACCATTCAGCAGATGGCACTGTTACACAGAATTTTTAAAGATTTGGCAATATCTCTATCTGAGACTAATGCTAGGATATTCATCAAACTTCATATTCAGTTAAGTTAATATAAGTTGTTGCTGACTAGATTTTGGTTACTATCACCTCACCGAGGCAATGCTAGGCTGCATTTTTCAGAAAATATTAACATCTATAAGATAGAAGAAAATTTTGGAATTGTCACATCTGACTAGTTAATTTAATAAATTTGCTTTTTATGTACAAATTTTTTTTTCTATCAGATTACATGAAAAGTTACAATAATTACAAACTGCAATAATCTTTATTTTATTTTTTGCATTGCATATCAGTTTTTTTTGTAAAGAAGGACATGCGTATTATACAACGAATATATCTAAAAACAGAAAAATAAAGTCTGGAAATTTAGGCGCGTATTATACATCAGATCGAATTATACGTCTAAACATACTGTATATTATATTTCATGTCTTTTAAAAATAATATACATGTAAACTTGAAGATAAATTGAGGCAGAAAAATAATAATTTAATTAAAACACTCAGCTTAATCAATAAGTAATTGCAAATTGAAAGTTTTGGATTACCAAAATTTTTAATTTGTAATTACTTATTGTTTTTCTGTGTGTATTTTCCTAAAAATCCCACTGAGTAAAGGAGTAAAAGCATGCGTATAAAGACTGATGAGAACCAATGTATTATGATGAGTGAAACAATTCTTTAAAATACTTTCTTAATACCAGTATTGCGACTTCTTGTGACTTTGAACAATTTTTTTAAGACTGATTTTATTGCTTTGAAAATGCAGTTTAATTTACGCTAAAAAAAATATATCAAATCAACGAGCCATACTAATATGGGTAAAAAAAAGGAGGGGCTGCATGCAGCTGCAATTAAAACAATAAAACATTAAAACTTACCCTATAATGATGGGTAAGTACTACAGTCTGGTTTAGAAGAGTTTGTAAAATTCAAAAATTTAAATGTATGAAATAACTGCATTGAGAACATTGACGAAACGTCTATGTAGTTTGATCTGTCACAGCAGAAAACTTATGATTTTAAAGGCTTAAAATTCTTAATTTACAAAGCATCTGGTAAGGAAAAAGTACGATACACGCATTGGGTGCAGTGGCCGATTAAAAAATATTGAAACCAATGGTAATTTTTCAAGAATTTAAAAATTATTCTCTAATCATATTTCCCAAAGGATGTTGTGGTCACTGTGTCAATGAAAAGATTAATGAATAGTGAGTGGATGATTATGTATATGCAAAAAGTTTGGGGTACTCACCCTAATTGTTTGTTTTTTTAACCAAAATCCGTCTTAATTGACAGTGAAAATCGCACCTAAAAACAAACGGTTAAATCCAGTTTTAAACAACATTACAAAACAGATCGTTCTTGCAAGTTTGACGACATTAACACAGCCCACGGATTTACATTGGAAGACTTTCAAAGCTGAAATGAGGCGCTTATGGAGTAATTAGCTAAGAAATGAGAAAGGGAATTCACGAAGTCTGGTAAATGTCGATTTGCTTCATATATTACGATAGAAAATTTTACTCTCGAAAATACGCCCCCTTTTTCCCCTCCAAAAATCTTAATATAATGTTATAATTTTTCAAAAATAAATTCGTAAGTTTTTGAAGTAATTTTCAAAATTGAAATATTAAAAATATGAAATGACGAAAAAAGTTTAAGTAATTTTTAAACTTTTTTCGTCATTTCATATTTTTTATTAACTAATTTATATTTTTAAATGCTTTTCTTAAAAAAAAAAGGTATGTCAGTACACCAATAAATGTCCTCAAAAGTTTCAAAAAGTTATGCTGCTGCAAATAAAAAAATATGCCTTTAATGGATAATTTTTCGCAAACTTCTTAATATAGGACTTTAAAAAGCACCAAGTCTCAAATGCTGGTGCGAGCAACACCAAAAGTGGTTCCCTTGTGAGTACAGATACCCTTGTGAGTACGTTTTTGTACCTTTCCTGGCTTTTTCCAGAAAGCCGGGAAAGACCAGGGACTAATATTCAAAAATCTGATCTCCTTCGAATTTCGCGGCATGTCGGCTAATACGGGGGATACGGTATATATTTTTTTAAAGCTTTGTTTTCAGGGTCGTAGGTAAGGTCGTGCTATGGGCGGCTCATCCCCCCCCCCCCTAAAGCATTTTGAGCCTTCCCCTGGAAAATAATATTCCAAGATCACTAAATGAATTTCTGTTCCGAAAATCCAAATGAAATTCTGTTCAAAAACCTTATTTAATTTTGAGGCCCTTTCACAGCTTAGTGTAAATACTAAATTGTAACAAAAATAAGTGTTTTAACACTCGCTTATCCTATTTGCTCATATGAAGCTGACATGATGTTTAATACTGTACTAGTTATGAAGGCGAATTTTTCATTATCCAATTATTTTCTTAACACAAAATGATGTTATTATAACACTTCTTTATAAGAAAAATACTAATTAGAGTGTGAATATGCACTAACTTATCTCTCTTCGTCACAAGGAGATAGAGAGAAAATATTACCCCCCATATATTTTCTTGAGAGCCCCCCATCCCCTCTATTATTCACCTCTAGCTAATGCGCTGTATGTTTATCTTTCAGTAAAATGAGTTTTTTTAATTCCTCTAGATTTGAAATATAAAATACAGGTAATCTCTTTTTCCCGCTTTAAAAACTTCAAAATAAACATATTTTACTAAGTGGTTTTGAATATTTAATTTAATGTATTTAATATTTGTAATTTTCTTTTTGCAGACTATCATTTTCATTTTTAATACATATTATTGCAAAGTATAAACAGATAATTTCGCGAATAAATTGAAAATGAAGTAAAATTTAGCATATGCAAAAACATTTTAAATGTAATATTGTTTTTTAAATGCTTTTGAATGCAAACAACAAAATAAGAATAATTTTAAAATCTATGACAAGAAAAATAATTAATAAGATACTAAGCACCTATTTTGTAAAAGAAACATTTTATTTAAACATTTGATTTGATAATATCATTTTCCTCGGAAAACAAACCATGAAAATATAACAAGGTGTGAAGATGTTTTTATTTATTCAAGAAATATTTTAAAATGTTATTGTATTACGTTTAGTTTTAAAAATATTTTATTAAAATTTGGATAAATTGTTTCCATTTTCAAGTTGTTGAACAGAGGAATTTATACTAGTTAATTTATAGTCTAAGAGTGAAGTAATACCGTTCAGGAGCATTTTGAATGTAATATTACATTCTAAGTATAAAAATTATGAAGAATTTATATGTTGCTGCTGGGTGAAATAATGTAAATAATGGATACTACATTCCCTTAATATAAGAGATTTTATTTAAATATTCAGTTTTGATAACGAAAAAGAAAAAAATCCCATCATTATGCCAATAAAATGCACCCGCTATCATTCTTGTTAATGGCTGTCTTAATTTAATCACGGCTAAAATAAATAAATAAATAAATGAATAAATAACAAATAAAATAAGATAAATAAATAAATAAAAATAAGATAAATAAATAAAGAAAGATAAAATTAATAAATAAATAATAAAAATTATGTTATACCATGTGCTACAAAGCATCTTATATACTTTCGTTTAAATTGATTCCATGATCAAGCTATTTTACAGCTGGATGCATTAAGTGCGGAACCAGCCCTATATTTAGAAGAGGATCATAGCTTTTTTTGGGGGGGGGGGCGTAATATTTCTTAGTAATTACAATTTTTACAATTTTTACTTAGTAAATACAATTTATATATATATACTTGTTCCTTTTCTAAAACGGCTACTTTTCATATATTTTAGCAAATCATTTTCATTCGTAAATATAAAGAAAAACATCAATAACTGTAAAAATATAAATTTTACACATTTTATTCACATACCAAGAAATTTCCCGTTTTCTTAAAAACACAGAATTCTGAAATTTAACATTTTAAGGCAATGCTTAGGATTTGACAGTTACAATCTAACTTAATCATTTTTTTCAAATAGATTTAGATCTGATATTAGTTTTTCTGTAAATTAAACTGTCACATCAATGTGCTATATACTTGACGTTACACCACAGACTTTAAACACTGCCTTTTATAACTATTTTTATATCTATCACAGATATTGTTTAAAATTTCATAATATGAAAAATAAACATATATTTGTATTTAGTAGAAATTCTTTTAAAATATTTTTAATGTAAAATATTACTTAATAATTTTTTTCGACCCTATGTTCGCATTTTCTTAAGGATTGATCCAGTATGCCCATGTGACGCATTATGTTTTAAACTATCTACCTTCCAAACAAATTTTCGACACTCGTCCTCGCTATTTTCACCATCGTGCAGCAGGCATGCTGCAATATCCTATAGTTCCACCTTCCAGACCAGGGGGGAAATATGCTCTAGAAATCATCCGAATTGGTGCATCGTATGCTAATAGATCGTCAGCCCACGAGAGGGTTATCTCTGTAATCTACCTTTTTACTCATCGTGGATTCATTATTCCTATACCTCGTAATTAGTTGCCAATAAGAAGGTGATTTTGGTCCTCGCCTCCTGTGGTACCATATAGCAGGTATACTGCGCGCGCTGCTAAATTATTCAGTTCCATCTTCCCCCGCCAAAGGCTGCAATATGATCTACACAGACATCCGACATGGAGCATCCTGTATTAATAGGTCATCAGCTCATGAAGTTTTCTCTCATAAACCAATTTCCTTTTCCCCTTCATGGACTTACGGGGACTGTCTCGCATGGTTCGCTGTTTACAAATGGATAATTTCCTTTACCGTTCCCTGCGGCACCGTATAGTGAGCGTGAGGAGCAGGTTTGTTATTTGTTAGTTCCGGTAGAATCTGTCAGTGACAATTTTCACCACCAGGTGACTGAATCGGTTTAAAATAAAGTTTTATCTGAACGAAACTCTGTTTTTCCATCTTTTTATAGATATATGTTACACGAAAGGCAGCAGAATCAACTAAGGATTTAAGAATTTTTCTGAAAATACCTGACAACGAGCCAAATCTCTTGTCTCTATCGCAATAATTTCTATAATGTGGACTTATTGCGAAATTTAATCAAGAGTGGTTGTCCCTTCTTCTCATCATCGAAAGTATAACAAATACAAGCGTTTCTTCGTAAACGCATTGTCAAAAGATTTAGTTTTTCTATTAAAAATCGATTTCTTGTTAAAAAAAAAAAATACGTGTGGCATTCCGGGACTGTCGCGGTAAAGCTATTGCATAGCATTTTTTATCAACTTATGCAATTATAATTATTTATATATTTTTTATTTATGCAGTTTATTTTTGTCTTACACTTTGTTACACTTTTTGAGCGTGATGACGGATAAGAAAACATTTTTTTTTCTTTTATTGAATAAATGAGAAGTTAATATCGTTTTAAATATTTTTATTATCTTACAATACATGTAGGTTAATCAGAAATTTTTATCATTGAAACTATAGGTTAATGGTAATTGAAATAAGAAACATAAGTTTGAGACTTGATATCCTCTAAATATCTGAAAAATACCGCGTGAATGTCTGCCGAAGTCTACCGAAGGATGCCGTGCCCAAGTCTGCCAAACTGAAACGACGTTAGCCGAAGTGTTAGGTTTTATCTACTTGCGAAATTTCTAGATTCGGTCGCCGCGCTCAAAGCTCGCGATAAAAGCTATGCAATAGCTTAATAAATTACCAAACAAAATTTGGAAGCGCTACGAAAATTAGATCGCGAGTTATAAGCATTTTAAATTTTTCGACCCTCACCGTGGGGGGGTCTCCTATCACCAAAAATTAACACTGTCTCATAATAAATTACCAAACAAAATTTGGCCGCACTACGAAAATTAGATCGCATATTATAAGCATTTTAAATTTTTCGACCCTCACCGTGGGGGGTCTTTTGTCACCAAAAATCAACAAAATCAACACCGTCTCATAATAAATTACCAAACAAAATTTGGCCGCGCTACGAAAATTAGATTTGCGAGTTATAAGCATTTTAAATTTTTCGACCCTCACCGTGGGGGGGGGGGGGGCTCCTGTACCAAAATTAACACTGTCTCATAATAAATTAAGAAACAAAATTTGGCCGCGCTACGCAAATTAGATCGCGAGTTATATGCATTATATGCGCGAGTTATATGCAAACGACGTTAGCCGGAGTGTTAGGTTTTCTCGTTACGGAAGTGTTAGTTTTTTCTCGTTACGGAATTTCTAGATTCGGTCACCGCGCTCAAAGCCCGCGATAAAAGCTATGTAATGGCTTAAAATATATACATTTACAGATTTTTATGAAAGCGTTGCATTTTGTGCATTTTTCAAACCAGTAAATGTACTGTTAAAAAAATTATAGACCTCTTAACTGTCCTAGAAAGCTAAAAATCTGTGGTTTTACAAATTGGACATATGTATCCACATCCAACTGACATGATGAAAGAAAATATTTTTCGGCAGTGGAATTAATGAAATAATTAATATATGCTCGGCTGTAATTGAGAAATTTTTACGAAAATTACATATTTGGAAAATAAGATTTATGCATTGAAAATACGCAAAGTGTTAATTTCAAATCGATAAACGCAATATTAAAAAAAATCTATAGAGTACTACTAAAATAAAAGTTTCCTAAGACTGTCTTTTTTTTATAAGCTGAAGAATAAAAAAAACCCTACTATTCATATAATAACGAACAAAAGGAAGAAAAACACGAAAAAATAATTAATCAAAATGTGTGCCATGGTATTCATCCTACAACAGTAATGCAAACTTATTTAAATATGTTCTTAAAAGAAAAAATTTAAAAAATATGTTCACTTACATTATATATAGCGTAGATGAAAGGATTGTAACACGAGTTGCTCATTGCAAGCCAGTGTGCAGAGAACCAGATGACGTTGATATACTTATATCTGTAAAATAGTCAAAATAATTGTCACTTATTATAATTTGATTAATAAGCACTTTATATTTATAATATTTTATTACACAATTAAATCGATTTTTCGATAATATAAAAAAGAATACATTTCACATTCATCAGAAAGGAGTCATAGTTTCTTTTAAAGTAATTTTAATTTTATGTTAATACAATGCTAATAAATATCACTTATGTACCGAAAATGTTTCTATTTGTGGAATTCACATTTTGAAAAAAATTATACATTTACAAGTTACAAGTTTCACATAGTGTAACCACTACAAATAGATAAAAGTTAACTTTTTTTTCACCATTTGGTAAATGATTGTTGCTCTCACTCTAAAAATATCGTAACCTTATCTGAATTCTTTAAATGTCCGAATTTTATTCGTTTTCTGATTTGTCCATGTTTAATGTCCAGAAATGAAACACTTCTGTTGCCACGATGACAAAAAAAATTATTAAGACTAGAAGAATATTAAAATAGAAGAAAATTTAATAACTCAAAAACAAGTTGAGATACAGCTTTTCAAACAAATTGCATGTAAAAGTACATTTTTTTTCTTTACACAACGGTATAAAAATTGAAAATGTGCAATGTTTAGAAGTTTAAAAATTTGTAGAACCGAAAACAGTAAAACTAAAATGTCATTTAAAATTCGTTTATGATTGTCAAGGAATATTAATGTTTAATCCATGGCTTATATAACATATGACTCTGTTATTACGTTACCCACGTTTTGATCATCATAAAAAAGATGTTTATTATTATTATTTTTTTTAAATATAGAATTTATTTATGTCTAAAATTTTAGTCTTTGAATTTTTCATTTTTCAAATGGTCGTTCTAATTTGTTCAATAACTTTTTTTTCACTTTTTATTGAACGGAGATTTTTCGGAATACATTGTACAACTCTGTTACATATCACAACATAAATCATTTATTCTTTCAACATTTTTACTGATTTTGTGAATGTAATAATTAAAGTCTTTATATAATGTAATTTTTCCTCTGAAAATTACTTCACATCTAAATTATATTTTGTTACGAAAGGAAATATTTTATTAATGTCTGTCGAGTTGCTAGTTTTGAAATACTTTTGAATTATTATGTAAGACTTTCTTCTATTTTATATCATAATGGCATTTTCCGCTATATTTTCCAAAATATAGAAGCATTTGTCAGTAAATAAAAATGTTGAGAGATGATAGATATTCATTTATAGTTTCAATTTTCAACTGTAAATGCACACATTGTTATAATTTTTACGTATTCTCTTTTAACTAGAAATTTTAATGAATTTTATGTATATCCTCATTCTTGATTTGAAACTTGAAGAGCATTTATTTAATTAATAAAAGCTTTTAGTTCATATTAATAAATATTTCTTTTAGATATTAAATTAAAATTTTATATATATTTCACAAAATAAGCTTAACAGCATGAAATATATCATTATGTATTTATAATCGTCCTAGTTATATTCTGCATTACAACATTTTTAAATAAATAATCTTCTACATCTTTAGCAAATAAATAAATCATTAAACATTGAAAATCTATAAAATAATATTGTGATAAAATATATTATGAAAATATTATAGTGATAAAAATGTGTTTGCTAAAATTTTGTTAAGGAGTTAAAATCAGTGAGATTTAAGATTTTTCCACATTAATTTTAAACCTTTTCTACAATTCATTCGTATTTTTACAGTACCTTATAATGGAATTAATAAATTTAACTTCATTTTCCTGTGTATTCTATTTAAAGGTTGTTATTTTATTATTTGTCAAAATATTTTCAAAAAACATGCTGAATTTTATTTGAAGTATTAAGACATTACTCACAGCTCGCCAGCTTTGATAAGATTTCAGTACATAAAAAATGTTAAATTAAGCATATGCATTTTAAATGGTTTTCTTTTTTTTTTTCAAATAAAAAATCATCAGGTAATCTTTAAAAAGAAAGTACAAAAATAAGGCATTTATTAATTTTAAGAACCGATATTAAGAAAAAGAAAAAAAATGTATCTTCAACCTATAGGTTTAACATTAACGAAGTGAATTTGCATCTCACTGAAGAACATTTTTGTATCGTGTGTTGGGTGGCATGAGTATTTAAAATACTCATTGCAATAAGCATTCACTTAAGTTGATTTAAAAATTCTTGAAATTGTAGAGAATATAGAAATTAGACATTTTGCCAGAGCTTAGTGATTTATTATACAATTCGGATTTCACTGACCGGCACCTTTAAAGCGTGTGTCGTTTGACATGAGTTTTTTAAAAAACTCATCGCAAACATCATTCAGTTAATTTCATTTAGAGACTACCTAAATTTCAGAAAATATTGAAACTTGAAACTTAACCAGTGCATACTAATACCATATGCAATATGGAATTCGCTGACCAACAACTTTAAAGCGTATGACACGTGGCATGATCCATTATACTGTCAATAAAAACAAGATTACCAACTCCAGCGGACGACATACACTCCCATACCATAACTCCTCCTCCTCCATGTTTTACTGTTGGTACCGAGTTCTGTTTGCGAAATTCTTCCCTGGGTTTTCTCCACACCAAGATTCTACCGCCAGAACCAAATATATTAAATTTACTCTCATCAGCAAATATAACTTTATTCCAGTAATCAGAATTCTTATTTATGTTGGATTTTGCGAAAGCTAGTCTGAGTTTTCTATTCTTTTCACTTACGAAGAATTTTTTCCTGGTTACTCTACCGTGATATCCAGCAGATCGAATTACCCTTCTAATAGTCTCAGGATTAACAATTATTCCATATAATGCTTGTAAATCAGCAGCAACTTTTGAAGCACTATTTCTTGGATTTTTTTTAATATTTCGAAGGATAATTCGCTTTATTCCATTGGATAGCTTTGATGGTCGACCAGGTCTTCTTTTATCCTGAATCATATGATTCTTTTTATATCGTTTAATGATATTGAAAACTGTTGAACGACTCAAGTTAACTGTTTCAGCAGTTTTTCTAATAGATTATCCACATTCAATATGCAAATTAATAACTAATTTTCGAATTTCAGGCGAAGTTTCTTTTCGTTTAGCATTCATGGCTACACAGAGCTAAAAAACACAAAAATTCCAAAACAAACTAGAGAGAAATACTGCAGACGATTTTATAAATTATTGCCAATTGCTTTTAAGTAAAAATAAAACCCCAAAAAATGTTTTTATTGCTTATTTCAGACGATTTTTGTTGCATATATAATGGTGTCCCATCACTAATGTGAGCTATTTTTTGCTCCGTTCTAAACATTTGTATTTTTATTAAATTAATATTTTAATATTTTGACAAAATGTATGTTATGTAATAATCTTTACTAAATTTAAGTATGAAACACACCCACAAAAAAATGTGTACATGTTTTTTAAATTTATTTGATTAGTTTCCTTTTGTAAATCACAAGTGTCCCATCACTTATGTGAGACACTGTATGTCGTGTGACAGGAGTATTTAAAATACTCGTTTTAAGCATCACTCACTTAGGTTGATTTACCATTTAGAAAATATTTAACCCGAGAGGACACTCGCATGGCCTAAAAGACCCGGAGTGCGCATGAATTTTACAATTGCAACCACTAATTTTTTTTAAGTAATCTTCAACTTATTTTATCGCAAGACTTGTAAGAATTGTTTCCGTCTAAATAAAGCGACTGTTTTAATTTGATTTGATTGGTGACAAAGTTAAAACCATTCATACCCTGGGTAAGAGCGCATTCTCTCGTGTTAAATAAGAAACTTAGCCAAAGCTTAGTGAGATCATATACAATTTGGATCTAACTGACCTACACTTTTAAAGCCTGTGTCATTTGACATGAGTATTTAAAAAACCTATTGTAACATCATTCAATTAATTTGATTTATAAACTACAAAATTTCAGAAAATATTGAAATTTGAAACTTAGCTAGCACATACTGATATCATATGCAACTTGGATCTAACGACCGACAACTTTAAATCGTATGACGCGTGGCATGAGTATTTAAAATACTTATTTTAACCAGTATTCATTTAGGTTGATTTACCATTTAGAAAATATTGATATTAGAAACTTAGCCAGAGTTTAAGGAGATCATATACAATTTTTTTTCACAGACCAACACCTTTAAAACGTATGTCGTGTGACATGAGTATTGAAAATATTTATTTTAACCACCATTTACTTAGGTTTATTTACCATTTAGAAAATATTTAAATTAGAAACGTAGCCAAAACTTAGTGACATCATATACAATTTGGATCTCACTGACCAACACTTTTAAAGCCTGTGTCGTTTGTCATGAATATTTAAAAAACTTTTTGTAATCGTCATTCAATTAATTTGATTTAAAAACTACAAAACTTCAGAAAGTATTGAAATTTGAAACTTAGCTAGCGTATACTGATATCATATACAATTCGGATCTAACTGACCAACAACTTTAAATTGTATGACACGTGACATGAGTATTTAAAATAGTCCATTTTAACCAGCATTCATTTAGGTTAATTTAGCATTTAGAAAATATTAATGTTAGAAACTTAGCCAGAGCTTAGGGAGATCATACGTAATTTGATGTCACTGACCAACGCCTTTAAAACGTATGCCTTGCGATATGAGTATTTAAAATATTTATTTAAACCATCATTTACTTAGGTTGATTTACCATTTAGTTAAATTAGAAACGTAGCCAAAGCTTTGTAAGATCATATACAATTTAAATCTCACTAACCAACATCTTTAAAGCCTGTGTCGTGTAACGTTTCGCAGCTTATTGCGATCATTTACAGTAGCTTTTCGGTAAATTTTTCAACTCAGGAATTTTGAACAGAATTTAAGAAAAGCACAAAAATTTTTTAAATTACTACATACGTAAAGGGAAATTTTTAAATCTCTAAAATGTCCGAAATGAGACAATCATTCAACTTTCAGTCTGCAAAAAGTGAAATATTTTGAATACTCTTAAAAAATGATAAATATGTCATAAACGAAAAAACATTATTTTAATTTGTGTTAAAATGATGTTAATATTAAAAATTTTCGGTCTTAAGCCTGTTAGCAGGTGCTAACAAAAATGGTCATGAATCATCTCCTTAGATTAATTAATTTTTTCCATGTATGTATTTGTCTAACTGAAATAGTTAGGCTTTTACAAAGACATTATTAAGTGGATTAAAATTTTAACTAAAAAATTATACTTTAATTAAAATAAAATTGGGGTTTTTTTTCGATATTCAGAGAAAAATATATAGTGAATAAATTCAAGGCGATCTAAATATAGATAAACATGAACTTTTTTCAAATAATATATTAAGCCATAATTAATGCTAGCGTGAATAATTAGTTTCATTTAGGCATAAAATTTCACAAACAGTATAAATGACTTGAATTTAAAGTTACATTGTTAGTTAATGAATAAGTCGCTTTGGAATTTCTTAATTAAACGTTGCTGTTTAATCATATTAACTTTGTTTGTTAAAGAACGCCTGTTAATGAAAATGAAAATAAAGCAAAAAAACGTTCTATGGATTAAAGAAGTGATTTTTTTTCACGAAATGATAAAAATATTGTTTATTTTTATTCGAAAATAGCAATTAGAAAACTTTATTTTACACGACCCATCTTACAATTTACAATAGTTTCATCATTTATCTAAGATGTAGGTATAAAGAAGCTTCTGTATATTTACTATGTAAAATATATATTTTTTGAGTATACATTGTATAGATATTAATCTAATTAAAGAAAATAAATCTTTTGCACAAAACGTGCACGAAAAAGCAATAATACGGAATAGAAATTTACTAACGTGAATATAAAAGTGAAGTGAGAAAATACCAAAGTGAAAATTAAATTATAAAAACATTCTGCTGTGTAAGAAGGAAAATTTATTAATGAATATGTTACAAAAATACAGTTTAAAACTAACTACGCTTTATTGTATTATTTAGGACCAATGCAGAATTTGTGTTTAATAAAAGACTATATTTTCAAAACCACATTTAGCTATAACTTATTATAATCTCTTGATTTTGATTTGTAACAGATTGTTTTCTTAATAACTATTCTATTATTGCAACAGATATAGTTTAAATTTTGATGATCCGATTAAATAGTCTCTCGACCCACAGTTTGGGTACCATAGTTTTGATAATATATTTCTTTTATTAACTCGGAAGCATCCCAATTACATTTTTTTTCTTCACAAATGTAAAAGAAAGGTTAATTTTTTTCAGGATACTTCTTGTCTCGAACTTTCAAGGTAGAGGCCAAAAAGGGATAATTTAATCAGTATATTTCCTTTGTTCTTTAGGTGGAGAGAAACATACCTCTTGGGATTAAATAATCCCGCGCTGTTAGAAACGTTTGATTTCGAGATACGTTCATTTCCTACATGAAACATGCAGTAAAACAATTTTAATGGAAGACTAACAAAGAACTACTTGTTTTTTACTGATGGAAGGGTATTAAATGTAATTAATATGTGAAATAACTCATATTTTAAGTTGTAAATTAATCGTTTGCATATTTTTTAGAAAAAGACGTGATTTTTTTTCCTTCTTAGAAATTGCTACAAAATCTGAAAATAAATATAAAAAGCATTTTTTCCCTATAAGAAGTTGTACTGAAGCATTCTGTAATAGAGCAGTATATTTGTTTCTAAAACGCATTTAGTCAAAAATATAATCGGAGACAAAATGGTTTGCAATGTATCCCACGCGTATAGTAACGTACTGGAAAAGTAGTGCGTGTTCTAACAAGTTAAAAAGACGACAAAATGTGCGAAATTTAATGTAAAAAAGATTATATTCATGTACCTTTTACTCGAAGCGATGTCAATAGTTTTTGTAGAAGTTTTGGCGGTAGTTAAATTATAGACTGGTCGTTCGGCGAAATATAAATATAAAAAATTTGATAGTTACGAAATATTGCAACAAAATGAATCTATTTTTTGTTTAAATTACCTTAACTATTCCATCGTTTTTTTTATTTTGTGCAAAATTAATTCAACTAGTTTAAAAATTTGTATTTTACTTACTGCGAAAACAATTTAAAAAATCGCTGAAATCGCTTCATGTAATATTTTCGCTGTTTTGTAAGATTTTGTTTTTTATTGTTTTTTGTAAAATTCCTTGATTCTTTTATTTTTAATTTTTATTGTTACCTAACGTGAATGTTTAGTCTGGTTACTTGCAAAACTATGGAAAGATAATGTTGAAATGACTTCAAACGTTCTTTAAAAAATATATATAAAAAATGCCTGACTTTTATATATATTTTTCTTTTTTTATTGTCGAAGGATTAATTAGTAACTACTGATTTATTAACTGATTAATTAGCTAGTGCCAAAAATTTTAAAAATATTGTAATGAATATGTAGACATTTTCTCCGAAAAGTACAATAATATCGGCTATGCGACAAGTTATTGCAAAACAGGATAATTATTACATTTTTTTATTATTATTGTTTACCTAACGCTCGAAGTTTATTTTTACTTTGGACACCGCAAAAACTATTTAAAAATATCGTTGAAATCACTTCAGACATTTTCTATAAAAATATACATCTAGTCAAAACATAGATATCCGATTTACCAAATTATACGATTTAACCCTATTTTCAGCTCAGTGGCCTATTCTCTTTACGTATTTATGGGATTGGTAATCGCAGGCAGCTAAACGATCTTTATATTTCCTTTTTCACTCCCTTCTCTTGTATTCTTCACTATTAGTTTCACATTTCTTGTGTTTTCCTCGTAGCCATAAAACCATAGCAAATGTGGTTCTTGTTGATTGTTTTGAGTCCCATTTTACGGGCGAAATGTTTCGAGAAAAAAGAATGGGCAAGTGAAAAATGCCACGAATGAATGTTGTTTTGAAAAGTTATATGAACAGCAACTCTTCAAACACAAAGTAGATAAATATGACGAAAACTATTCAATGTTCACAGAAGAAAATAAAATAAAATACCCAAGAATCCATTTTTAATAAGTTGGTACTAGGCATTTTACTAGTTACGTTTTATTATTTTAAGATTAGATATATAAGTTGTTTTTATTAAAAGTTACCTTACAATTTATTATCAAAAACACAAAAACAGTCTACTAAAAAAATGAAACAATAGAAAACGAATGTACTCTTTGTGGCCATGAACATGGAACCAGGCGTAAACGAAAAGTACAAATAGTCCAGTCAATCTAGAATTCTGCCTGTAAAGTTTTTGAGAGCTTTTTTTCCCTTTCTTTCCTAATGTTTTTGAGTGTTCTAAACATGAATCTTAACTTTGCCACCTCGTATCCATTCCTCTTAAAAAGTTATAACTGTAAAACTGAGAAAAAATCGACTTTTTTTTTCGATTTTACCCTTGTATTCGGCAGAGGGTTCACTTTGTTTAAAAAATATACTACACCACATTAAAGAAAAAAAAATTCCAACATTTTTCATATGCAATGTTTTTTCCTTAGATGAGTAATATAGTCAATCGCGTAAAAGGAATTTTAGGGATATATTGAAATTCCATCATCGGAGGGCAAAAACACCATCCAATCACTATGTATCCATTTCAATCACCAATTTGAATTTCTTTAGTTATTTGTATTTGCTTTTGGAATAAGTTAACATTAGTTTACTAGGTTATAAACCCTTTATATCAATCACAAAATAAATTGAAATCAAGTGATTGGGGGAAATATAAAAATAAAAACACTCCGGATAGATTAAAGCACCAAATTTTATTTTCTTGGCAACCCGATTTAACGAACCCGAAAAAAATTATTATTATTAGTTTAATACAGTAATAACGGATGTGAAAGATTTTAAAGAGGAAAAATAAGACGAATGTAGTGTTGTTCTTCAATTAATGTCGTTTTGGTATCTTTCCAGGACCTGGTTATTTTTCTTTTTCGTCATCAACACTTGATGGTTCAGGATGTTGCCTCCACTTGAATTAAAATATCCTGGAGTACTATGCCAAAAAGCTCTACTTCCAAGTCATCATCGGTGATGAAGGAACTGATATTGTCACAATAACTTCAGTATGTTCATTGTTATACCATTTATCAAGATCTCCATTTCTCTTTTTTTTAAATAGTATCTCTGTGGAAAACTTTAGCGTTTTAGGAATGACAGACTCATTCACTTCAAGAAATGTTCTAAAGTAAAATATTGAGTACATCCGTAAATCTAAGACCGAATACCTTTCATCACTGTATTCATCGCACTATGAGTAACACGATGTCTTTCTTCTTGGGGAGATGAGCATCGTTGTTGAAACCAAATATGAACCAAAATTTTATGATCTGTGTTAGTGAAGCAAACAACGGGTATCTAGATTGACATGGTTGATAACACAATATCCTTTTTATACTTGCTTAGAAGGAGTGCTTTAACTGTTTTCACTGAAGGACGGTATTCACATGCTTTCATTTTGTCAGTTAATTCTTCTATAGAAAATCGGCATTGTTGTTCATTTTCCTCCAGATAGCAAAAAACGACTTGCATGGCTGTGTTTATGTCAGAGGCAAAATGATCTCTTTTCTGCGCCCATACACTTTAAATGAAACTGCCCATCAGCAGCAATTAAGTCAGTCATATGACCTAGTCTGTGGATTATAGTGATACCTCACTCATAAGAACGACTTTCAGCGGGTTTCTTTTATTTTTCAAGAACTTCCAGTGAAAACACTGTGTACACTATATTTCATTTTGATATAGCTTTATGATTTTTTTTCTGATTTAAAGTGTAGTAGATTTTTGTCTCCGCAAAAAAAGCAACGATTTCGAAACAAGAACTGTTGTACTGCTGAACGTAATTTCCATAGGTTTTCAACACCGTGAGTAACTTTCTTCAAATGGGCAAGAATGAACTTTTTGTACTATGTGTGTTTATGGCATTTTTCATGAATCCTTAGAGGACCCTTGTTCATTAGAAAATTCATTTTCCCATTTTTTTTTTACTTGCTTATCTGAAGAACTCGACACTTTTTTATTTCACTTCTGTCACTTTACTTCCACCTCCAACTCCTTATCAGAGATAAAACACTTCTCTACCATATTGAATATAATTTCTTGTGTTTCAGAACCATTTTAAAACTTATGATCGGTAATTAAATACATACTGTAAATTAAATGCATAACCGTGAAATGAGATATCTAGCGACAAACTAACAGCTGAGCTTTTAATTTTAATAGAAGCGACAAAAACCAAGCAGAAGAAGGGAGAGGGATTCTTGTGAATCCATGTGCATGATATCACTAAGAGGGTTTTTTAAGGACCCTACCACTAATTTTGTATTCAAAAGAAATTACAGAAAAAATTTTCGCCCTCTAATAATAAAAATTCAAGGTATTGTTAAAATTCATTTTACTTGTATGCTAAACCATCTTAAAAATCAAAACCGTTTATGAAAAATTCAGGAAATTTATTTCAGTTTACTATGGTACAATAATTGTTTTGAAAAAATAACCATCTACTGAATACAAGAAGATAACCAAAAAACCCTATTTTTTTCATAATTTTTTGCTTATAATATTTTAAGCAGACCAGATATGACGTGGCAAAGTTGAAATTCATGTTCAGCACCCCCAAAAATATAAAGAAAAAAAAGAGAAAAAACTTCCCCGAAACTTTCCAGGTAGAAACTTTTTTTTTTTTTTGATTGAAATTTATGGGACTAAAAAGACAAATCACGATTCAATAAGCAATTTAAAATAATTTTACTGTTTAAATTAAATTGATTTTATTTTCTTTTTATTTATTGAACAAGGTGTCTATAAAGAATGCTCAAATTATAAATTTTAATGGGATTTTAATTTTAATATCAACTGTAAGCGTTGCAAAGTGTTGGTTGAAGTTTTTAAATAAAGAGAAATTCAAACAATTTTAGGTAAGTACTGAGAGTACTATTTTCTTATTTCTCGTTTGCAGTGCCAAATATGCAAAATGACGTAATTGGAAAGCTGAAAATTTTAAAAGCTGTTTCCTTTTGGGTTTGGTTTGGTTTATTTTATGTCGGCCGATTATCTACTCTTGGGATATAGGCCCGAAAGAGATGGGATGCCCTCCGTGCGGGTCTTTCTAAGGGAACCTAATCCGTACTTACGCAAGGAAATTCATGGTTTGAAGAAAACCACGGAAAACTCCGAACGGTTAGGCCGTCGGCTGCGATTGGGTTCGAACCCAGCACCTGCCATCTACCAGTTGAGAGGTCAGAACCGCTCGGAAACTGATGGGGCTTTTTTTTCCTTTTGGGATTTTTAAAAGATCATGTTTGTGTTCCGCCGCAACGTAATGATTTGCGAAAGTTGAGACACAAAATTGAAGAGGCTATTGCTTCCAACCAAAGTTTGGGAAGAATTTGATTTTAGGTCGGAAGTATTCCGTATAGCAAAAAATGCACATATTGAATGTTTGTAAGAAAAACTAGGTTAGTTTGCTTCCTATTTCATGTATGATTTGTTGTAAATAGTCTAATTTAAACTGCCATAATATACCATTGAAAATGTGAAATTCTTTTAAAGTCACCTTATATTATATTAAAAAACACAAAATAATGAACTGTATAGTAGAAAAACTGCATTATTAAAAGAAAGTGCAAATTGTTTCTTTAACAATAAAGACGTTCGCAAAAATCAAATGCAACCACATGCATGCACATGATTCCAAAAACCGTTTTTCTCATTTTCAAAAACCGCTTATAATTTGATCAAGTAAAAAATATATATTTAAAAAAAAAAAAACAGATTTCCAAGATTTCTGGAAACTTTTTTGTAATAAAAAGATCTTTTTGTTATTTTTAACTCGGAAAAATAAGGTTCTCTTGATTTTTCGAACTAATCGTTTTTCCAAAACTTTCGATTGTATCTTCTACTAAATATCTATAAAGGCAATTTTAAGAATTCATAACAAACTATGAGTTTACACTGAATCTTCACAAAAGTTTTTTGTGCTTGAGGCAATGTTTTTTACAGTTACTAAAATGTAAATGAATACATGCTTTAATATTTTAATGTCAAGAAAATGTGACAAACAAACTTTAGAAAAATGCGTTCCAATAAAAAATTTTCTGAGAATTTTTCTGAATAAAGATTAAGTAAATTTTACTTACTCATTAATTTTTGGTATGAGCTCTTGCAGGACATTATATGTTTGAAATGGCAACCAGCAAATTGCAAACAATGCAACGATAATTGACAGCATTTTAATCACCTGTAAAAGAAAAAAAATAGCTTTTATTCATGTTAATGCATTCTTAAATTAAGTTTATAAAAAATTATCATTTGAATGCCAAATTGAACATTCAATTAACATTTTCTATACATTAATGTATATCATTTAAAAATAAAGTTAAAATAGTGGCTTTACAGAACATTACGCATTATATAATTAAAAATAATTGAAAATACGATTTTTCAAGTATATAGGAATCGTATTTTGTGCTTAGATGTATACACTATATGGCAAAGATGACAGCCACTTGCGATTTTCGATATTTTGTTAAATATCTAGAAAAATACGTGAGGAATTATCCTGAAACTCTAAGTGTGTAAACATAATAGTACAAGTCGCACATTTCTGTGAAGATTTTTTTCCCCAAAACTCGATAACGCTTCGTCAACAAATTGAAAAAGAACAAATATCTTTTGGATAACCCTGTCAAAACTAATGTAGCAAAAGCGCTCAAACTGTAGATTTTGATTAAATGGCTTATTGTAATATACTGTGTTTATTTTTATATGGATAGCATGTATACTTGTAGAGAAATTAAGGTTTTTATAAAAACAGTCCCAAACTTTTTCCAAGATTTTTGCTTATAATTTGCAGAGCTCTTAATATAAAATAATGTTCTTTTCTGAAAATATGACAAACAACATCGTACACAATACCCTGTCATCAGAATTAAAAAATAATAAAAATTGGATAAAAAATGAGCAGATTTAGTACATAATTTTTCATTGCGCTTGCATCCACGATATCAAAATTTCATTTGCATATTGTGTAGCTAAATGCATAGGGCAACTTCTGTAAATATTTCAAAAACATAGCTTGAAAATTCTGAAAGTGATCGTCTATAGAATCAACACAAAATCCATTATTCCCAAAATAAAGCAAAGAAATCAGGGGTTTTATCCAAATTTAGTAGTATGTGCCATATTGTGTATTCTATATTGCCATTATTCAATGGCTATATGGATACAACCCCTCATCTTTTTCCCTCACTTTGGGAATAACGGGTTTTGAGCTGATTCTATAAACGACCACTTTCAGAATTTTTAAGCTATCTTTTTGAAATATTTACAGTAGTAGCTCTATACATTTAGCTAACACAATATGCAAATAAAATTTTTTATATCGTTCACGCATGCGCAATGAAAAATGATATACTATACCTGCTCATTTTTTATACAATTTTAATTATTTTTTAATTCTGATGACAGAGTAATGTGTAGAATGTCGTTTGTCATATTTTCTGAAAAGAACATTGTTTTTTATTAAGAACATTATTTTAGATTAAGAACTCTGCAAATTATAAACAAAACGGTTGGAAAATTTGGGGACTGTTTTTATAAAAAGCTTAATTTCTCAACGTGTATACATGCTATTTTCATAAAAAGGAACACAGTATATTACAATAAGCCACTTAATCATAATCTAGAGTTATAGCGCTTTTGCTACATTAGTTTTGAGAGTGTTATCCAAAAGTTATTAGTTCTTTTTCAATTTGTTGACGGTCCCCTATAGAGTTTCGGGAAAAAATATTCACGGAAACGTATGACATGTGCTATTATGTTTACACGCTGAGAGTTTCAGGATAATTCCTCATGTATTTTTCTAGATATTTAACAAAATGTCTAAAATCGCAAGTGGACGGTCATCTTTGGCCATATAGATAATTTAGAGAGCAATGCCACCTTTGACCCTTATTTTTCCCAACAAACGTTCTATGCCAGCTTTCATGTGATAGATTTAAATTAAAATATTTCTAAAAAATATATGGTTTTTGAAATATTAAGATTTTTCTGCTTATTATTCCATTTTGAATACAAAAAAGTTATTTATATTCTTATTTGGTGCTAATAGCAATAATTTTAGTAGTTTAACCGTTTGAGACCGAAGGAGTGCAATTGCGCTGTTCAGATTTATGCCAAGAAAACCCAGCACATTTCGAGCGTGACCACTGATGGTGCGTTCATTGACCAAGAGTCGACAGCACAAAAACCTTAGGTATCGAGCACAAGAAAAAAAAATCTTTTTTTTATTTTATGGAAGAGTAGTTATAGAGGAATCGAATGATCCATGTCTGCCGGAAGTGAAGTCGTGCATAAGTCAAAAATTAATACCACCAATCTTTGACTCGTAGGCTTATCATTGTGTTTGCCTTACAATCAAAGGTATGAAAGGTACAATCAAAGAATGATTGTATGGCAAACACAATGATAAATCTACGAATAAATCTCTACTGGTATTAATTTTTGGGTAATGCACCACTTCACTTCCCGCAGACATGGATCATGGATTCCTCTATTCTTCCATAAAATAAAAGTTTTTTTTGTCTTGTGCTCGATACCTTAGGTTTTTATGCTGTCGGCTCTTGGACTATTATCGTGAGGTTTGAGATTTATCGACATAAAATAAAAGGATGCTATCGCGCTGCTTCGGTCTTTTCGGCATAAAGTAAAAGAAGGCTATTGCTTTGCTTCGATCGTTTAGGCATGCAAGAAAACAAAACAAAATCGTTCTGCTTGGGATTTTCTACAGTGTTTTTACAAAACCGTCTGGGACTCAAACGGTCAAAATATATTTTTTCAAACAGATCCGTTAAAATACAACATTTACATATTAATTGTACATGAATACAAAGTAACATATGGGAGTGAATACTGAAAAGAACTTGTACAGAAACGAAATACGCAATTTAGTACACTTTGATATTGGCAACAAAATAAAATAAAATAAATAAGTGACTATAAAATAAAAGCAGCAAGATGATCATCTAAACTTTATTTTTAAATTTTGAACACACATACAGATGGCTGTTACAAAATTTTCACAACTCTCTCATCAGTGCAATATCAAAAACTTTAAATAGAGTGGGTCTCACATAAATATAGAAACGGATATTTTCGAAATGATATTTAATAATTCAGTATTCAAAATTATATCAGAATTAAAGAATTTCAACTCGAAAACTCATAAATGAAAACAAATTTGCTGTCTCATAAAGATAAAGCTATTTTACTACCTTTGAATTATCATCCCATAAAAGATTCATTCTTAATAATCACAACAAAAATTCTAGCCGGCTTGCTGTTTATTAAGTTGTGTAAGTATTTTGGCTTTATATCAAACAAATTTCGTTCAATTTTTGAGGTTCCGTATTTAAAAAGTAAAAATGGAACCATTGTAAGATCTCTTCTGTATCTCTCTGTCTGTAACAGCCATTTCACTCATAAACTATGGAACGTAGAAAGTTCAAATTAGGGGAGTAATAAAGGCAATTAACCCACATATTTACTGATTATTAAGTATTCACAAGTATATTTAGTGAAAATGTAGAAAGGTTTATTAAAGTATTTGAAAAAATCTTTTCTTTGTGTATCGTGTGCGGGATTATGTGAAAGCTTTCGCAACGATGAATTCAAAATACCTTTCTGTTAATTTTAGGTATTAGATCTTTAGAGATGCCATCAAATATATAATGCAAAAATATGTAACCCCCTCCCTCCCATCTAATTCACAATCTTTGAAACTGAAATTATGAAAAAAATTAAAGGTAATAGATGGTAATTTAAACCTTGCATGAAAACTATTGTGATTATTCTAGATCGCATAGTTTTTTAAAAAGCGCATTTTTCTTTACACACAAATTTTGACTTGCAGGTATTCAGCAAGGTTGTTGAGGAACGCTAGAGGTAACTATCGCAGCACAAGTATAAAATCATTGCTTATATTAATTTTCGAAAAAATTCTATAGTATTCAGATATTAACCCTTAAAGACCATGGACGGTTTGGGCATACATAATGATAGTTGCTGCATACTCTATGTACCATCTGCTTTTAAAGCCTAGATTACAACTTTTAAAAATATATATGTGTAATGCAATACCTAGTAGCAGCATTACTATTATATACTACTACAGCAACACTATTATATACTATTTATAATACTTAATAAAAAAGTTCAGAATTGATATATTTAATATTATTTAGGCTTCATATCTCTTTGAATATTTATGTTATACATATTTATACTTTTCTAGTATAAAGAGCTGTAAACTAACCTTGGGTTGTATAGTTTTTTACAAAGTTTTATTTTTCTTTTAGCAACGATTTTTTTTTAAATAATGCAGTTAATGTCTTCGAGATTTGTGCCTTTGGCTTTACTTTTAATATTTTAGCACCGATTTTTCAAAACAGAAATTTTTCTGTAGTTGAATTGCAAAAATGATCCAATTAAATAAGATAAACTTTACCATAAAAAATAACTGGATGAAATAATGACTGATTCGGAAAATCTTAAGTGAACGTATACCAGTCGTTCGTCTAGGTGTTGATAATTCATATATTTAGAGTATGGAACCCTCTGAGAGCATGTAATATTTGCACTTGACCATTTACTTTTTTTATCTCAAGGACGTTGGAAATTTGTCATCCAGGTGCATAGAGAACGCGAACAAGAATGCTACAAAGATTCTCGACTGGATTTCAATGAGGGCTACATGCTAGCTACAAAATGGCATGAACATTGTTATCAGCAAGGCTTTTTGTGTGTGTGTGTGTGTATGGTGGTGGGGGAAGGGGGGTTCGGTGTGTGAATCACTGCATTATCCTGTTGGTACAAGTAATTCCCACCATTAAGAGCTTCAGCATTTGTCAACAAGTGACTATCAAACAGTTCTATGCACTCTTTAGATGTCTGTTTACTTCCAGAAGAGCAATATATGTAACTCTATTAAAACAGAAGGCACTCCAAACCCTCTCCCATTCTACTTACTGAAGAGGATACAAAGTTCACATCTTAAATAGTGCGTAGGAATTCCAATTATCAGGGCAATCCATGTTAATCTCTTTTCTTCTGAAAAAAATCTCTTGCTTCCAATCGTCATTAAAATTCATATAATTTTTAGCCTAGAGTCCGTTCTTTGTGTTCGTTTTTCAGTAAAGGAAATCCCCCACACATGCCGGCATATAGTATTTTTGCTATCTTTTATACGACGAAATACTGTGTTCCTTGACACCATATCATAAACTCGTTAACCACTTAACCGGCGACGGGTATGGGGAAACAGTGCTTTAACCCCCGACTTATCTCGGGGCAGCCGTTGAAGTGGTTTTGTGACGAAAACTAGTGACTGGGAACTTTTGTGACTAAACTTATTGGAGAGACATTTTTTGTGACGAAACAAGTCGCATGGTCTTGCAATGGAGTCTTTCTCGCTCGGTTAAAATATTATCGTGAGTATAAATTGTAAGTTTTTGATAAAATTTTATAAAGTACAACTCTACTTCTTGCGGTTTTTTACATATTTGAAAAACTGATAAGCCATTAGCTTTGAATCCAAGTATTTTGCAAATCTCAACTTTTCAAATTCCAATGTTCCGCAGTATTTTTGCATTTGAAACAAGTCAAACAACTTTGTTTGTTTGGGTACCGCAAAGTGTATCTTTGCGCGTTCGCATTATTTTTCCACGCTCGCATGCGAAAAAAGAACTGCACATGAAGCAGTTTCAAACTGGTTATTATAATTATCAGATAGTGTAATTTTTACTTTTTTATTAATATTCGAATCGAAATTACTTTATTTAAAAGGAAATCCCTATAACAAATTCATTTCATTTCTCTTAATATGAGGTACAAAATTTAATTCTTTATAGTTCAATTAATAAAATGTAATTTCAAAAATATATTGTGTCTTTATATTTATGAGACGCACTGTAAAACTGTATTAATTTTCTCTGTTTGTATTTATTAATTTTGAACTTTTAATGATGAAAGTTTGAGAAACTCAGGCACAACTATCTACTCTTATTTTAAAATAATTTGTACTGTTTTGCATGCTATTTGAGTGTTTATAACGCTTTTTTATAGTGCATTTTTTGTTATAGTGCATTTTATATTGTTTATAGAGCTTTTCAACTTCTTTTATCTAAATCGATCCAAAATAGTTCTGCTGACTGCCAAGATAGTTTAAGATTCGTAAGGAATTCGACAAAGTTTAACACCGAGTAATCATTTTGTACATTTTTAATGGTTGTCTACCTTGGTACAATTCAATAAATCTTTCACTGCATAGATTAAAGAAAAACTTCACGTAATTCATTCGTTTTAGAGGAAATCGAGCACAAATACGCAGTTCTTTGTTTTTACTCTATCCCTGTGAGATTATACTACAATCATGTAAGACACCAAGATTAATATTCTTAAAAAATTCAGTTTCTTCTAAATTTAGAATTTGACAGAATTTAGACTGATGGTGATACTGACTGATTCTAATATTCCATTTTAATCAGCCATTAAATTTTGACTAATGCCTTAATTAAAAATCAAAATTTACGAAAAGATAATATTTTTGTCCATAGATATTCTACCCGCTGTTAAACAATACCTTTTTCAGTTCCTGAGCAACATTGGGTAGATTTGCTAGCATTAAAAAACTGTGCTAACTTGATAAACAGTGAATTATATTATTTGTTTTCATGAAAGCTTTCATTTTCTGAAACAAAAGATGCTAATTTAAATGAAGCGAAAAAGTTAACATATTTATAGTTTTTTCCATAGCATAGGATGATAAAATCTTACTAAACATTATAAACTTTCTATTGTTTTTTTAAATAAGTTATCTAAAAATCTGTTTATTGTTACTTTTTTTTCAGTTCAAATCAGATATATTCTTTCAAAATTTATATATTTTCATTTATTGTTGCAATTTTTCCAGCACTCCTCCTAAGTGTAAATTAAGTCTCCTTTATTATCCGAAGAGAAGATTTCAGATATTCCAATGAAAAGCCCTAGAGAAAAATCTACGGTAAATTGACGTTATTTCAAGTACCAACAAAAATGCATTTCCATGTTAAATTAATGCAATAATGACAAAAGTTCTGTCGGTAATTTGCTTTAATTCATATTAATGAGATCATAATTAAATGAGAGTATTAAAAGGCTTTCTATATAAACGTTTTTATTTAACATATTGTGATTCTAGCTCATGAAGAGAAATCGTATTTTGTTCTTATCTTTTCAACATTGTTGCAGAAACGAGAATTCACCGTGATTGAACTTATAATTAGTTTTATCTCTGCAAGGAAAGTAAGATATAAGAATTATTTTTAGTGCATATTATTGAGAATTGTGATTATTAAATATATATGCGAAAATTTCTGCCAGTGTCGTACAAAGCGAGCACACAGGTGGCGGTCGCCCCGTGCGTGGAAGGGGAGGAAGCGACAAATTTACGCTACTAACCTGGTTTGTTTCTTCTTTTCTTGTGAAAAAAAATATATATATGTACATAGTGGGAAGTTTTTTGTGACAAAAACGTACATTCTCAAAATAGCATGCGACTTCTTTTATGAGAATCCAAAAGGGATTAAAAACTGCTATATTGTACTGCAGATATATTTATTCTGCATCATCATTTATTCTACATTATTTTACTGATACCCTTTACCAAAATAAAAGTAAAAATTTCTCTCATGTTATTTAGTTGTTAAAATTAAACCTTTTATAGTCGTTGAGCCAGAAGCCAAAATTAGGGATTTTGGTTTCATCTCTGGGGACTTGGTGATATATACATTTTTGGATTCACAAGAGTCCAAGGATTTCATTTTTCAATGATACTATGAAATTCGTGGTAGCTTATAGATGCCATATTGAAAAAAAGAGAGCCATCTATCGCAAAATACAAAAGAGTTTTTATTTTTGGTATTATTACATAACTAAATTTTAATGAAAAAATGGAAAGAACAACATTGTTGTACATATAACGTTGTGCAAATTATATATTTGTTAAGATTTAATTTTAATATGATTATTAACATTTTCAATTGGATAAACAGTTCAAAACACATTTGCGTGAGGGTCAATCCATTTCAAGTGGTCCAGCACTGGTCGCTCGAATATTTTTAAAAAATCTGAAATTTTTTGTGCAACAACGCTAACATGATGGAAGTTCAAAATGACTATTATTTTATTTTTATTAATTTTTGTTTGCGCATGGCAGCCATCTTTGTTTCATCGTTTGCAGCGATTTTCTCACATACTAGGGTATACTGAATTGTAAATATCTCGTCTTTTATTTTCCCAATTGAAATGGGGTTTGCAGCATTTTGTTCAGAATAAAATAGGCTAAAGATATGGTGGTAGAATAGTTTTAAAAATTAATTTTTACAGGTAAAATTTTAGCACAAAATGTAAGATTTTTTCCAAAATCTGTCCGTTTACAAGAGGAAATTTTTCATGCAAGGAAAACTGTCAATAGGACGCAATTTTTTTGCAAAGAGATTGAAGATACATGTACTCATACACCGAGTTTCAGATCTGGGAGTTGATTTCTCTTTGCGAGAAAAATTCCAATATTTGTCAAAAATTCCAAAAATCGCACTTTTTACCTTTTGATATCTCTGGTGGGACATGAAATAAAAATCTGAAATTTCAGCCTTTGATATTATTGTATGAGAGCGTTATGTACAAAAAATTTCAAGAAGGAGATTTGACTACAAGCTGAGATATGACGTGGACAATGTTTGAAAACAGTACTGCCAAAATATTGTAAACCACTGTGTGTTTATTCATACTTCCAAAATGTTATTGATGGTCCAAAGTTAAATGTTAATTAAAAATATCTTTTTCAATTGCGCGTGTTATTTAACCAATTCAAAATGTATGCTAAGCCACTTCACTATTTTTCCAGATGAAAAAACATATTAGAAATCATACTGCAACAATTTGTCTCAGAAGCATCATAATACCTCTCGTAAATAGTGTGAAAATATTTCTTAGCTCTTTGTTGAGTATATACAATATCTTAATTAATTAAACATTTTTTATCAAACTGTTTTCAACAAACAATATTTTCTGCATAAATATTGTAATAGAGATAAATCTCATTTCTCTTAACGTACTCGCATTTTTTAACGTTTTCTGATCTCCATACCTCAGCTTTTCCTTAAATCTCCTTCTTGAAATTTTTTGTGCATAACACGACCATAAAATAATAACAAAGGCCATAATTTCAGATTTGTATCTTGTACCACACCAGAGATATCAAAGTCTAAAAAGTCGAAAATCGAAATTTCGAAATTTTTGAAATTTAAATTTTTTTCACAAAGATGAATCAATTTTCACGTCTGGGATTTGCTGTGTCAGTACAAGTACTTTTGACCTATTTGTATAACAAATTTTGTTATTTTGACAGTTTTCCTTGCATAAAAAATGTCCTCTTGTAAATGGACAGATTTTGGATAAAAGAATCACACGAGGAAACAATAATAGCCACCATGCACAAGTCAAATCTCCTTGAAATTTTTTGTGCATAACACTCGCTGAAATTTCAGATTTTTATCTCGTGCCCCACCACAGATATCAAAGACTAAAAAGTGCGATTTTTGGAATTTTCGACAAATTTTGGAATTTTTTTCGCAAAGAGAAATCAACTCCCAGATCTGAAACTCGGTCTGTGAGTACATATATCTTCGATCTCATTGTAAAAAAATTGTGTCATATTGACAGTTTTCCTTGCATGAAAAATTTTCTCTTGTAAACGGACAGATTTTGGAAAAAATCTTACATTTTGTGCTAAAATTTTACCAGTAAAAAATTATTTTTAAAAACTATTCTACCACCATATCTTTAGCCTATTTTATTCTGAATAAAATTCTGCAAACCCCATTTCAATTGGGGAAATAAAAGACGAGATATTTACAATTTCGTATACCCTAGTATGTGAGAAAATCGCTGCAAACAATGAAACAAAGATGGCTGCCATGCGCAAACAAAAATTAATAAAAATAAAATAATAGTTATTTTGAACTTCCATCATGTTAGGGTTTTGCACAAAAAATTTCAGATTTTTTCAAAATGGTCGAGCGACCAAAAAAATATTTTCTGAACCACTTGAAATGGATTGACCCGTGACAAAAAACTGAAATCTTGTTTTGCATTTTAATTCATGCTCTTTTCATGTGGATAAAACACAGCAATCCAAAAAAAAAGTGGTGATGGAGAATCTATTGTACTTAGCCTGTTAAGAATTAACCTCTTCGGGACCACGGATGCATACATGCACTATTAAAACGCGCTTCTATCGCTTATTTATGATACCACTAAAAAAGACTAATAAAAATTTTCTTATTTATTTAAAATATTCACTTGTTTGCTAAACAAATTTTAATTGTATGAAAAAAAGGATTGTCAACCAAATAAAATTCATGTAAAAGATGCCTTTTGACACCTTCTAAATAAATAAATATGAAATGTTTTTATACGTCATGGAACAGTTCTATATTCTGCATATGCTTGTACATCTGAGTTTACTAAAAGGACATGGATATGGCAATGTGATGCATCTTCCAAAGCAGCTTCAGGAACAAGAGAACAGCTATTCTACTGAACCTTTAGATAGCCTTTCCCTCGCTACCTGCTCCAAAAAAACGAACCATATTTATCTTTGGAAAGAAGATCATGATCAGCCTGTAGATGCTCCTCACAAACAAGACCGTGGAAAATAGTTAGCATCGCCGATAGGTCTAGTGTATTACTACATGACAAAAAGCAATGCGACTCCACAGACTCCTTTTTTATCGAAACAATATATAGAATATAGCGCAGTTCCTTGATGTCTCTGTATTTATACATTCTGTAATAGAGATGGCAAACTTACGACTCAGGATGTTTCCTTGTTTCCTCTAATATATCAGTTTCAGTATCAAGCACCTTAAGTATATCTCGAAATTTTATGTTCCGATTCACCGTTTTCCCTTGTCTGC
This sequence comes from Maratus speculifer, assembly GCA_964019185.1. Classification (NCBI taxonomy): domain Eukaryota; kingdom Metazoa; phylum Arthropoda; class Arachnida; order Araneae; family Salticidae; genus Maratus; species Maratus speculifer. The sequence continues at coordinate 137,530,852 of OZ025291.1, forward strand.
AAGCACTTACTGTATGGCAGTGAATGCATTTCAAGTAATGCATTACATACCTCTTTACCTAAAAGTCCGTGCATCTCACTCAGATTTTACTCTTTATTTTACTCTCATTGGATCCAAACTTCACAAATACCTAGCATTCAAATCTAGAATTTTCCTTCCTAGCATTTCAAATCGTTTTCTAAAGAAAACAATGTAATAACTGCCACATCAGTATTTTAAGAAATAATATTTCTAAATCCAGACACTGTGCTTTAGAATGGTGTGCGCTAAGTAAAAGTTGCATATCACCTCTTCATGGAAGCAGGTCAATTTAAAGAATTCTTCAACTAGTTATTTAGTGAATTCATATTATTTTCTTCAGTAGATAACCTATATTATTTGCATATTCAATTATTTCAAATAATGTTTTTTGCCATTCTTTAGAAATGAAAGTAATTTTTTTTCATGTTTTTCTCATCCGATAAAAACTGATTCTATATTCGTATTATTTCCCTCGGAGACAATAACTTGTATAACATCACCAACAGTTCATATTTTTCGTTTATTTCTTTTTATTGATACCTGCCTGTATGTGTCAGATACAACATTTATTTTTTGTGAGGATGTATCATTTTGTAATATTTCAGAAAATATATTCTTTACTAGTTGTTCAAATGATTGTAGCTCTTGTGGTAGCTTTGAACAAAGCACATTCCGTCATTTATATTAGCAACACCATCATATGCATTATTTTATCAGTCGCAATTTTGTCATAACATTCATCAGTTTGCTTTTACAGTTTTCCGCATTTAACCATCAAGTGTCGCTAAGGAACTTGAACGAAACCCTAGATATTAGGAAAAGACAGTTCTCTTATCGAAATGTCTTCGTTTTGCAATGATTGTCATCTGAGTAAATAGATTTCTTTTTGTCTTGGCAACAAATTCTGATTTTTTAAACTTTGCACTCTCTTTCTTCTTCAAGTCCGAAAATATATATATATATATATATATATATTTTTTTTTATCTTTGGAGGTTTGAAAATCCCTTCTGTCTTTGAGTCCTCAGACAGATAGTCTCTCTTGAAAGTTTGGTAAGCTTCTTCACCCATCTCATGAGCTTTGAACATGTCTTCGACAATTTCTAGAATTGTTATTGATCCATTTGATACTATTATTATGTTTAGATTTATTTATTCATTGATAATCGTATTCTGTAAATATGAGATATCATGTTCGTCTTTCTGGGTCTTGCTCAAAGACAGAACTGGATCTAGAACAGATTTGTCTGAAGTACTGATTTTGGTAGTTTCACGAATCATGTAGAAAAAAATGCTGCCCTGATATAAAAAATATTTCTTAACTGCGGCAAGTCTTTGACTGAACTTCGTTGTAGTTTTTGACCCCTACGTGTCTTTTCTTATTGTCTCTTAAATCACCCGATTAATTTAAAAGTATACAAAACCAAGGATATATTTTCGATCAATCTGTTTATCAGCGGATATTTTACAATATAGTGTCTACTTGCTACTTTGTTTTTGAAAATATCATGGATAAATGTCATTCTTATGTTATGATAAATCCAAAAAATGCATAGTTTAACAAGCCCGATGACATGAAACCACAAAATCCCCTGGCAACGACGGCGGCTATTTTCCAATATGGGGACCATAAACTACTCTGGTTTTAAAATATGGATAAATGTCATTCTGATGTCGTGGTGAAACCAAAAATATATTTATATGATTTAACAAGACCACTGACATGAAATCACACGAACCTCTGGCTCAACCACAAAAGCCCCTGGCAACGACGGCGGCCATTTTCCAATATGGTGCCCATAAATTACCGTGGTTTTGAAAATATCATTGATAAATGTCATTTTGATGTTGTGGTGAATCGAAAAATGTATCATTTAACAAGATCGCCGACATAAAATCACAAGAGCCCTTGTCTCAATGAGGGCAGTCATTTTCCAAAATGGCGCCCATAAATTACCTTTGTTTTGAATGTATCATGAATAAATGACTTGTTGATGTTGTGATGAATCCAAAAATGTAAGCTTTACCTAGTCCGCTGATACGAAACCACACGACTCCCTAACTCAACGACGGCCATTTTCCAATATGGCGTCCATAAGCTACCCTCGTTTTAAAAGTATCATGGATAAATGAGGTGCTGTTGTTGTGGTGAATCCAAAAATACATACTTTACCAAGTCCCCCGACATGAAACCACATGAGCCCCTGGCTCAACGACTGTTAAAGTTCTAAAGTAAACGCAAATATGTATTCAATAGAATTTGTTTTTCCACACTTTTCAATTTTGTGAAATCTGTCACAATGTGCCCCGAGCGCAGTTTTCTCATCGCATACCGCTCATTCCTGCAATGTTTGCCCAATTAAATGTTTGCTATTTTTAAAATGTTCTGTATGAGAATGTAATCTAAAAAAAAAAAAAAATAATTTTATTTTCATCAACGCCATATTGTTTGATTGTAAGTCTGTGGACACAATACTCATGAGGTTTTTACAACCCTGGGTTCATGTCAGAAATGAAAGTTACAAAATCACGAGAGCAATTACTTCAGCAATGAAGGATTAAAGAGCGGATAGTCTACCGCACAGATTTGAGAATACATGTAACGATCAGTAATAATCACAAAGAAGGTGTTTTTTTTTTTTTTTTTTTTTTTTTTTTTTTGAAAAAGTTTTAAATGAATTTGTAGCACTAATACAGAGACAGGAAGTGGTGATACTGAGAGATGATTTCACTGATTTGGCTGGCATATTTTTTTTCTCAGTGAAAATGGAGATTGAATACCCGTTTTCTGGACTTATCCGTCTCATTATTCGAAAAGCTGTGCTAACTGTCACTTTTGACTTCGGTGGCTCAAGAAATTAGTTCCACTGAGTTTTTAAAGAAAGAAGTTATGTCGGATTATATGAGATCGAACTATGATCAACAGACCACGATCAATTGTATATTACCACGCTCAATAAATGTTCAACAATCTTACAACTGGTGATTGAAGACAGGCGGCCTTTAACCCTTTAACAGACAAAGCAATTTCGTTGCTAAGATGTTGAAATAAATGAATGACACTGGCAATTGCGAACAAATATATTTGTAAATAAGAAAAGGTGATTTTTCTCATACATAGTAAAATGGACTTTTTAAAATTAAAATTCCAATTTCGTTGTTGCATATTGCAATTACAATTTTGTGGTTTCGTAGGGAAAACAATGAATGTTAAAGGGTTAAAGCCTAAGTATGGTAAATTTATATTTTTTCAGTTATACTGAACGATACTCAGAGACTGTTTTTAAAGATATAGGTACCTGTGTTGCTTATGAAAGGTTTTTAGGTTTTATTCTTGTTTTATTATTTTAATTAATCTAAATCATAACTAAATCAAACTTGTTATACTATAATTATGATAAAAATAAATTAAATGAATGGTAAGAGTTATTTTAAGGAAGAACTTGAATTTAATTGAATAATTAAATTACTTTAATAGAATTACTTTTATAGCAGAAACTTTAACACTGTCTTTTGCAGACTGACCAAATTTCCTTCATTAAATAGATTGAGTATCATTTGTGAATAAACTGTTTTCATTTGTTAATTTTAAATTGGCTTTCGTTATTTTGCCTCATGTGTTAATAACTTTATCTAATTGGCTGTTTTACTTTTTAGATTATTTTAATAGTGATAATCCTTTAGAGAACTGATTTTTAATCTCGATATGCTCATCCAAAATTAGCTCTTCGAATGCTTTGTCTTTCAATTTTTAATTATCTGGCTTTCAGCTGAGGTCACAAAATTGCAATAATAATGTATAGTCTGGATTCTTGGGTATCGTAGCACATATATATATAGTCATTTTTGTGGAAATGTCGATAGTGTTCCCAGAATTGACAGCAAACAAATTCTTCCCCTTTAAAATGTTCTACATGAAAAACTGAATACAGATATTATAAAATTCTGAAAACAATTATTCTCATAGTCCTTTAAAAAATCACAAGTAAAAATTAAAGAAACCCTTTCTGTCAGTTCCAATAGGTATTTTTTATTTTATTTTATTTTATTATTTTTTTTTTATTTGTAGGAATTATTTATTGAAACTTTTTATGTTTCTATGTTTTAAAATTTTGTCAGTTTTACTCGAAACTTATTTTAGTAAAATTTTAAGAAACTAAAATGCGACGAACCCGATAAGAGAATATTTGTCAATCCTGAATTTGAATAAGAATTGCGCAAAATTACTAAACTACAGCCAAGTTGGTATCATTTATGGTTATTTTTTTTTTACCATATTTTGACCACATTATTTTTTTACCATTTCCAAATTTGAAGATAATTCGCCAAGTGTCACCAAGCTTGGCGAGAATTTTTAGCTGGTAATATTTAAACAAGATGGCGGATGAAGCTGGCAACGAACTCAGTCGAGATATTCGTATATGCTATACATACAATAAATCGAAATCAGCTTAAATATACGAGATGACAAGCATTAAATTGTTTAAAAATGTCAGTCAATCTAGAAATTCAAACTGCTCCATTTCAGAGATTTTTTAAGATAAAAACCAAACAAAATATGCTTCGAAATCTTTGTATTAAGGTCAAACTATTAAAAAATATATATTTTCCAATTTTTTTATTTATTTGCACTTTTTTAAATTTTCTAAACGTAAAAAAAATCCAAATCGCCATTATTTTGAAACACGATGGCAAATGAAGTTGGAAAACGAACTCGGTCGAGACATTAATATGTGTTATGCATACAATTAATCTCACCCGAATCGGGTAATAAATGACTTAAATTATATATTAGTCAACAGTTGGACGGAGGGGGGAGGTCTGGTAGTCATGATCGGTGAAAATATACCAAAGTTTTCCGGGAGTGTTTTCCTTCGGACGGCTGCAATAGGTAGCCTTTTACTTTTTATAATGAAAACTACCTAATACAATTCTTATCATATTCTGATAAAATGTGTCTGTTATTTTATATACAAATGACAATTTAACTTAAGCTTCTTGGCTTGCAGATTCGTCCGGTGGATGAGAATTCATCCCTCTAAGTAAATCCGATTAAAAAATTTTAACTCTTAGAGGGAGGACTGAAATGATTTCCTCAGCTTATACTTTAGAGTGGTAGTACAACCCCGAGGGGCAGACCAATCCACTAATTACTCTTGTTACAAATGACTTTTGCAATGCTTATTATACTGTTTTACATTTCCAAATTACCGTTATATAGAAGTATGGAAAGTTGTAACGTAACAAAACAAAATTTCCAAGTTCCAAAAAACAAATAGAGAGATTTTAGCAAATTAATATTTTACTCAATACAAAAGTAAAAAAAAAAAAAAAAAAAAATTGTAAAAAATACATTGTCAAATTTAATTAATTTGGAATGAAGTTTCATTGGCGGTGATCTTTAAGAGATGTATACAGCACAGTAGCACAAATGGACGATTACATGCAAAAATATAGCTTTTAACAAGATGTTTTAATATTTATATTAATTCTAAATAATAGACAAATTGCCTTCTTACGAAAATATAAAAAATCAACAATAAAGTTTTCAAATATTTTTTATGCCTAGTAGCATTAACTTTATATGTATGGATTAATGATTATGTTTTTCGGGCTACACGTAAAAGACAGCTGGGCCGTATGTGTCTCGCGGGCCGCAGGTTGAGTATGGCTGATCAAATTTTCAATGTTTTAACACCAGTTTTTAAAAACAGAAATTTGTGCCTTATTAAATCGAGAAAATGCTCCAATTACATAAGTCAAATTTTACATTAAAATTTTATCAGTGGGGATAAACAAGGATTCTTAAGCCTTTTTGTGACACGTATACGTGGCGCTCATCCCCAAGGAGTTAAGTTTTAATCAGAATATCACAATAGATTTTCATCATGTAAAAATTCTATACCTCACGACCAATTGTTAGGCATTCACTATCAGAGAATCCATATAGAAATTCTGTGTAAAAGCAATCATGTATATAACGATTTTTTTGTCACACAATTTCCCCATATATAAAATTAAACACCCCGAAAATAAATCCTGTAAAATTTAGCTAAGCGACATACTAAGTTTATGATATAGCAGTTAAATATTCTTCTACGCATATTTAATCTCAAACATTGTTCCTTTGACTATCCAACTACGCGTTTTAAATGAAAATGACGTATAAGAAAAAAGTGATGTAATAACATAAAACTGAAGGTAACATATTACAGTGGCGGTCAAAAGTTTCCGGCCAGCAAAAATTTTTCAATTTATTTGTAAGTATACCCATATGAAGAGGAATCTCAAAGTGATACTTATACATTTTATTGACATAATAGTTAGGAACTTACTTATAGAAAAACGTGAAAAATCAATAAATTTAATTGAAAAAATTAAGTATAAAGGAAAACGCGTGTTCTCAAAAGTTTCCGACCACCTTCACAAGTTTGTAAAAAAGTGGTATTGTAATAGAAAATTACAGTGATAAACGACATTTATAATTAGTATTTTATCGTATTACTATTTTATTAGCTTTAATAATAAGTACTACGGCGCAGCAACGTGACATTCATACAATCAACGGTTAAAGATCGTCTATGGTACGTTTTTTCCACAATTCTTGAAATTTTGGGGAAATTTCGGCTGAGTTGGGATATTTATAGTTCCGTAGACTTTTGCTAACTTCTTTCCAAAGATTTTCTATTGGATTCATGTTGGGTGTTTGGGCTGATCATTTCAAAAACGAAATTTTTTGTGTGAAAACCATTGCTTATCGAGGCTTGCATACATTATTTATGTCTTTATCATGTTAAGAAAAATAGTTGCGACCAAATTTTTTTCTCTAATAAGACAGAAAATGGTCTTGCTAGATATCCTTATACATTGTATCATTCACTTGGCTGTGAATTTCAAATAACGGACCGACACTTTTTGAAGAAAATACTCCCCACGGCATAACGTGTCCTCCGCCATGCTTCATTGTAGGAATAACATAGGTCGAATGATATCTTTTGTTGTTAGGTCATCGGACGTTGTGTCTGCCATCACTTTCAAAAATGTTTTGAATTCGATTAATGGAAAAATAGAAATTTTGTCCAGTTTTCACTTGACCAGACTTTGTGTTCCTTGGAAAATACCAGTAGGGTACGTCGGTATTTTTTTTACCTCTGAAAATTCTTTAACACCGACTCTTCCATAAAGTTCTGTATCACGTCAGCATCATAACACGGTAGACAAACTTATTCCAGCAGTATTTTCATTCCGTAAATCGCAGTACATTGCAACGGAATTTTCATGCTGATTATCAATGGTTTTTCTCCTGATAGTTCTGTTCACATGAATAGTAATTTTCCGGGGTCTCCGGGACCTCTGAAAGTTCTGAAAGCCATGGCTATCTTTATATAATTTTTAAATATCGTTTACAGTCGATTTTACCGATCGATAACTTAGCCGCAATATCTCAGGAAGATTGGCCTTTCAGCGACAAACTAATCACTCATTTATGAACAATAATTGTTGAACTTTTCAAATTTGAATTCAAACTATGTTATACATGTTGATTCATTCATAAAAACAACCAAAAAACACTTAGCGGATAGAAAAAACTAAAGAATGATAAATGGGCGGAAACTTTTGAGAACATGCGTTTTCTTTTATACTTAATTTTGTCAAATAAATTTATTGATATTTACACGTTCTTCTATAATTAAGTTCCTAAATAATATGTCAATAAAATGTATAAGTATCGCTTTGTGATTTCTCTTCAAATGGGTATATTTACAAATTAACTGAAAAATTTTTGCTGGCCGGAAACTTTTGACCGCCACTGTATTTTCTGTATTTGAATTCATGCAAGGGATTGTTAATTCTACTTTCAACTCTATTTATTAGTGGCTCTCTCATTTTAAAAAGAAGTGGTGTATTTGTATAAATAAATGGCAATAAGTTATTAAATTATTCTATGATGAAGGGCGTGGGAAATTATACTGAGAAGTCATTTAAATAAAATGTGTGTTTTTAATTTAAAACCTCTCTTTTAAAACCGAAATTTTTAATGTTTTGTCACCGGTTTTTGTAAAAAGAAATTTATGGATTATGAAATCGAGAAAATGCTCGGATTAAAATAGGCAAATTTTACAGTAAAATTTTATTGGTAGGCATAAATAAGGATTCTTAGCACTTTTTGCGGCATGTATACGAGTCGCTCGTCCCAAGGGGTTAGATGAACCAGTGAGCTTTTTAAAGTTCATATTGTGTATTTTATGTTTGTATCAAGGTAAAATATTCCGATTCGTCTTATGATTTTATTTAATAACAAGTGTTTAAAAGTTTTTTCTTCACTCCATTCTAAAAGTATCCTGTTGTCTGGCAAACCTCTTTTATCTGTCGTGAGATCAATCTAATAAACTATTTCTTCAGAAATTAGAGTTTCATTCAAATTTCTATTTTCAAAACATTTTTGTGGTAATGAAACCTAAGTAAAACCCTATCTTTAGAAAAATAAAACCACTATAGGCTGTCATTAATGTTTCTTACCTAGTATGTTTCAGTGCTAAAACTAAAGTCCAATATTTATTTAAAATTTTCGATTTATCTACGAAAAGAAATTTTACCTATTTTTTATTCTTTACTATATAACTAAAAGAATGTATTATAGCTGAAACGTATTTTTCATAATAATAGTATTAGTAGAACACATATAAACATTCTGTAAAATAACTTGTTATTTCAAAGAGTATTGAACATAATACTACTACATAATTATGCCTTGCAGCGTGTACGCCGATTTTCAATACTTGAATATATACATGTTCTTTGAATGTATGTATGTTCGTTTTATCAATATGTTGTTTGACATCATTCAGTTTCAGACAAAGGGAAATTTATGCGTAAGTGTATTATTACATTGTATTGATTTCTCACAAATATATCTCTATAGTAAGACTGGGTTTATTCGATATTATATTAAGGTGGTTTATTTTAGCATTAAAAAAATTATATCAGTTCAGCAATGATTAAACAGCTATTTAAGTGCAATTTGATATTTCCATAAACAATACAATGTTCGTAATTATGTAATTAATTATATAACCTTTATATTATTGCTGATTTGTATTGAGTTTGCAGTTAAGTTTTAACTGAATAAAACAAGCAATACATACTTTATTTCTCTAGCTTAAAGTTTATAATCATTGTATTATTGTATATAATATTTAAATGAAATAAATGATAGAAGTATCACTTTTAACAGAATCAACCGCATTATTGTAGTGTGATACCTAAATCATGTACTCTTATCATTAGAAAAAAGTGTGTAGTGTAACTTGAGGTGAGATGCCATGTTGCACAAGATGACGGATCAAGTGTTTAAAGATGCGTTCGTAATTATGTAAATACGTAGCATACTTAAACATGCAAAATTTCATAATTAAAAATGCATTTTTATGTTACAAAACATACATTTAATTTATATTTTTAGTAAATTTTAATTATAATACGTATATTTTTTTAAATACATTAAAAAAAATTGATGGAAATTTGCATTCCTAAAAAAGGACTGATAGGAGTGATATTCGAACTGAGGGACAAAAATCTCGAGTCCGACATGCTGACATTTGTGCTAGTGATCGGATTACCGAAGATGGAAGTTTATACGATTATAAACTGTAGCGTAAACTTTGTGTGGTATTTCCTTAAGAACCCCTGAGTATTGTGGCTTATGACTGTCATACATTTATACACTATATTGCCATTGATTATGGGACACTTGCGATTTTAGACATTTTACTAAATATCTAGAAAAATACATGAGGAATCATCTCGAAACTCTTCGTGTATAAATATAATAGTATACGTCATACATCTCCGTGAAGATTTTTTACCGAAACTCCATAGGGGACCGTCAACAAATTAAAAAAGAATGAATATCTTTTGAATAACCCTGTCAAAACTAATGTAGCAAAAGCGCTCAAACTCTAGATTATGATTGAATGCCTTATTGTAATACTCTGTGTTCATTTTTATGCAAATAGCATGCATACTCGCAGAGTAATTAAGGTTTTTATAAAAATGGTCCCAAATTTTTCCAAGTTTTTTCCTTATAATTTTCAGATTTCTTAATATAAAATAATATTTTTTTCAGAAAATATAAAAAACAACATTGCACACAGTACCTTGTAATCAGAATTAAAAAATAATGAAAATTGTATACAAAATAAGTTGGTTTACTGAATAATTTTTTACTGCGCATGCGTCAACGATATCAAAATTTCATTTGCATATTATGTTAGCTAAATGTATAGAGCAACTTTTGTGAAAGTCACAAAATCATAAATTGAAAATTCTGAAAATAATCGTCAATTGAATAAGTTGAAAATCCGTTATTCTCAAAATGAAGCAAAAACAAGAGGGGTTGTATTCATATATTCATTGATTAGTGTCAATATAGAATACACAATACGGGATGTTACGACTACGTTTGGATAAAATCCCTCATTTTTTTGCTTCATTTTGGAAACAACGGATTTTGTCCTTTTTCTATAGACGATTACTTTCAGAATTTTCAAGCTATAATTTTGAGACTTTTACAAAAGTTGCTCTATACATTTAGCTAACATAACATGCAAATGAAATTTTGATATCGTTGACGCATGCTCAGTAAAAAATTATTTAGTAAACCTACTCATTTTTCATACATTTTTTATTATTTTTTAATTCTGATTACAAGGTACTGTGTGCAATGTTGTTTGTCATATTTTCTGAAAAAAATATTATTTTATATTAAGAACCCTGAAAATTATAAGAGAAAAACTTAGAAAAATTTGGGGCCATTTTTATAAAACCCTTAATTACTCTGCGAGTATGCATGCTATTTGCATAAAAATGAACAAGGCGTATTACAATAAGGCATTCAATCATAATCTAGAGTTTGAGCGCTTTTGCTACATTAGTTTTGACAGGGTTATTCAAAAGATATTCATTCTTTTTTAATTTGTTGACGGTCCCCTATGAAGTTTCGGTAAAAAATCTTCACGGAGATGTATGACGTATACTATTATATTTATACACTAAGAGTTTCGAGATGATTCCTCATGTATTTTTCTAGATATTTAGTAAAATGTCTAAAATCGCAAGTGTCCCATAATCAATGGCAATATAGTGTATACTAACTATACTGTATCTATACACAAACGTTCATCCAGTTCGGTGACACCAACCTCGGACCTTTACCTTATATGACGTATTTGCTAATTTAGAAACATATTAGATTTTTTTAATAGTTTTTCATCGCGTATTTAATAGTTTTGTGCCTAGATTTAACATCCAAGTTTATAGTTTTTTTTTTAAATATTTAAATTTTGAGTTGTTGAATTTCTTTCATTTTTAATATACACGAGAGATAAAAAATCATATTAAATGTAAACTTCCATACATCTAAAAATCCATACACAGTTTTATACAGTGTGTCCACTCTCAACGGTATCCAACGGCAAATTTCTCTGCTGTTAATCATAGATATATAGTCCCAATAGCAAAAATGCCTTAAAAGACGTAAAGAATTGTTTTTAAGCTATTAGATCAAAAAAAAATTATTAAAAAATTACGAAAACTAAATTTTTACAAGGTCCCTCGGTCCTATAAGCGATATTTAGTAAAAATTTTCCATCACTCTAACACGCAGAACGAAAAAGGTCCTATTCATCTAATATTAAGATTCATAGAGTTATGAAACTTTAAATTTCGTGACTTAAACCACTTTTCTGTAAGTGAAAACGGATGAGTTGGACTAAAGCTTTAAGGGAACGTATGCTAAGTGCTTAAAGTATTATAAAGGGCGTCCATTTCCGACGCTGTACAATAGCTAATTCCTAAACTATTTCTCACAGACATATTGTACCAATTATCAATTTTAAATTATGTAAAGAAATATTTTTAAAGCTAGTTAACTGAAGGTGCAGCCACTGTGCAAGTTTTACGGTAGCGTTAATTTTAATTCATTAACTTCTAGATTGGTTAAAATAATTGAATACGTGAGTTTCAAAATTCTCTTTATCGAGGAAATCAAATTTTAGGAACTCGCGAAAACCTTTAAATGCGTTCATTGGTTTTCATTATAAATTTGGACATTGTAGTGTTATCTCAGTGCAGATTAGTATAGACTGATAGAGAAAACAAAAGCGATAACGTTAGTTTTGTAATTCACATACTCAATTGTATTTTTACATGTATTTTATTTTGTAAGGAAATAAAGCTGTTTATTTTCAAGATTTTATCCTAAAAAAGTGTGTTATTTTAATAACCTTTTATTTTACTTATGACGTTCGTATATATGTTATCCTTGTTCAAAATTTGCATTAAACTTTAACTCACATTCAAATATTTGATCGAGGTATAATTCACAAACTTATTTATATCCAATGACAATGTAATATTAATACGATCTTAGGTGCATACCATATATTTTTTATGCGACTACACCAAATTCTATTAGGCTAAGTAATCTAATAGAATTTTAAATACGTTTCATTTTGCAACGAATTGTAACTGTTTCTTTTCATAATGTAATTTAACAAAACTTCTGTTATTTTTTTACTTATATTTGTAGTACAAGTTGTATATTTTGCTTTAATATGTAAACATCAACATAAATTTAAAAATAATATTGTAAAAATTATTTTACTCTCAATGTTAAATGATAAATTTTATATCTGACGTTTATTTTTATTTCCAGTAAATTTGTGACTGATACCTATTTTTCAGAAGAAAAGATGCTTCAACTTTAAACAGCTATTACTCGGTCAGTTTTAATCGCAGAGGGACCTTTTTTTGTTTAACTTGTTACAGTAAAGATAAAAAATTACTAAATATCATTATGACCGGAAGACCGTATAAAAATTTAATTTTCGTAATTTTTTGCAAATCTTTTTACCTAAATTGCTTTAAAACAATTCTTTACTTTTTTTAAAGCATTGTACCAATTGGAACTATGTGTTTATGACTACCGGTTTAGTAATTAGCCATTCTCCGCAGTTGAGAGTGGACACCCTACATAGTATATTCTAATGAATGTGGAAAAAAATTTCAAACAAAAATATTCATATTTATAAAAGTAGTAGGAATTTTTAAAAAGTTAATTTGTTAATTAAATTTTAGTAAAATAGATGTTCTACAAAACTTTTTTTTTAATTTAATTTAATTTTTATTATTAAGTATTGTGTCACCATATATTATTACAGTAATATTCAAAATTGAAGACGTTTCAAAATTATAGTGTGTCCCCTTAACACTTCTGCTAAGTGTCTAAAACACTTTATGTGACTTTTTTATTAACCTATATAGGGCATAGTTTAAACATCAGAGAAATCAATCTGATGTTTTTAGAGACTACTTATACTTGGCTTTTCTACAAATCATAAATGGTGGCCAGTTCCTACTTCTTCACATCATTGAAGGCATTGACATTTCGTCCAATACTTTGAAGTGTGTTGATAAAAAAAATTTGGGGTAAGATGACGGTTAATTTTCGTTAACATAAAATTTCGTTTTTTTTTCTTTTTTTTTCTCCGTTAGAGTATGATGCCGGTTATTTTCCGTTAGTGTAAGACGCCGGTTATATTCCATTGAGGTCAAATGTCTGGTTTTTCTTCATTGTTTTAACACTTTTGGGTCTGGTGTACTATTAACAGTACATGTCTTTTAATTGAATATTATTTTATTTAACAAATATTTTGTTCGTGTTTACATGGAGTAATTTTATTATGTGTCTATGCATTTACTATATGACTTCATTAACGTTTCGACATTCAGTAATAATAACAATAATAAATATTTACTTAATTCTCTTTGCACCATTTGCGATTCTTTTATTTTAAATATATATTTTTTTTTCTTTAAACTTAAAATAAAGGTTATTTTCCTGAAAGAATCATATGAAATAAAGTTCAAAAACTATTAGAAAGTTCTAATATCAGTTAAATCTTATTCTAATATGATATTTTTTAAATATCTCCAAAAACATTTCCTTAACCTATTGTCATATGAATATGAATTAAATAATACGCAAAACAACAGCATTCGTTATGTTTCAGACTATGAACTATTCGTTAAACTGAATTCAATTTATTCGGATAGCTAGTGTTAATGTTATTATCGTAAAAGTAATTTTTTCTAAAAATGAAAAAAAATCGGACTCGAAAGGGTTAAATTACTTTTGGCTTTTAACTATGGCGTCAGCGATCTCAATCAGATTATTTAAATCAGTAAGTCAATCATGATTTTAATGAACTGATTTTTAACAAATGGAAATTGAGGAAGTTAAGGGTTTTGATTAAGTGTGTGAGAATTGAATGAATGTTCAGATTTTCTAGCCGAGAGGGCAATACGTCTTACATATAATTGGATCAAGTGCATTCAGTGAAACTGTTCGCTCACCTCAAAGTTTCTAAATGAAAGTGCAGTTTGTAGCAGATCAACAAAATATTGCTAAAAAGAACAAACGGACATGTTAAAAACATTAACAAAAAAGCTGAACTCTCAAGCAGTTTATCACTGTGGCTATTTAAACATTTTATAATGTTAAAAAATAGGCATACTTAAGTGCATTAAGTCTTTTAATTGTTAATCACAACATGACTTTTTTTCAAATATTAGTTTGTTCTTAATTAAATCGTCAACGTTTGCTACATTCATATCTATATTATAAAGTCCAAACGTATCTGTGCGTAATGCATGCGTCATTTTGCGCATGGCAACACTTTCAAATTTTAAATGAATTTCGGTCTTGCAATTTTTGCTACTAAAAATTTTTATACTTCTAAATGTCACACATTTTCAATTTTTACACCATCGTGTAGGAAAAGATACGTACTTTTAAATGAAATTTTTTTGAAAGCTGTATCTTAATTTGTTTTTGAAATATTAATTTTTTTGTAGCTTTTTTACCTCTTTTCTAATCGTGGCAACAGGAGTACTTCATTTCTATTAAAAGCAAAAGAAAAAAGGGAAGAAATTGATTGCTGTATCTTTATGTTGCCATTTTCTCATTAAAAGGGAAAAATTGAAATTTAAATATCTTCTGTTATAAAACTCGGTGAATCTTGATTTTATTTACAAAATTTGATTTACACACAGAAGAATATTAACAGTTTAATATCTACTTCAGCTAATAGCATTGAGACTTCAAGGTTTGAATCAAAATGATCAAATTAAAATGCCAATTTTTTGAAAAGGTGAATACAGATGTGAAATGTGCATTTGTAAATTTTGATATGGTGAAAATGATGCCGGGCTTAGATTTACGGGAAATAATTCTATGATTGAGTCAAAGTCGAATTAATTTTGCTTTTTTTTTTTTTCAATTTGGAATATTAGCATAAGAACCTTAATTGATAACTTCATAATAACAGATCTTTATTATTTTTTACTGCTTACATATACGATTAAAGTTTAATTTTAACAATTTCTACAACTGCGTTTTATAGAAATAGTATTATTTTAATTTGACGATAAATTCCGTTTGTTTTAGAGTTAAACGTACTAATATAAAATGCATTTTTTAATATAATTTTGTAGGTTTATTATAAGTTAATGAAACAGTTCCTTCTTAAACATTTTCTTTCGTTAAAATTTGACGGGTTCTACCTTGTTTTTGTAATAGTCCAATATTAAGTTAATAACTTTACTATGTCTGAAATGTTAAAGTAACTTTTATTCCTTCCATTAAATTTTATGCTGCTTCATAAAAATCATTGTTTACATTGAAATTCCAGAAGGCATCTTATTACTAAATAGTTGGTCATCTTATCCCAAACTATGCGTAAGATGCGGAAAAGTATACAAACAAAATTTTCGATGTTTTTTATAACATTTGTAAAATGAAATAAGTTTTTTAATTCTAATAAAAGTACAAGCTTTAACAAAAAATCAGTGAATAACAAATACGAACAATAGACGATTTTTAAAAAAAATAATTTAAAAACTACAACATCTTCATCTAATCTCTTATTAATGCATGAGACATAATTTTTTTTTACAATTTTGTTTAGTCTTTTATACAAAAATTAAAGTTATTAAAAATTTTTCGTAACTAAAACAACATTGTTTATGATTAATCAAATATTTACTGACGATAGAGTACTTATTATTTTTGTTCTTGTGTATAGATATACACAGCTGATATTCAAAATATTAAAATAATTGAGAAAAAGTAATAACAAAAGATTATTTTTCATTTATTTATTTTTTATATTAAGTAAATGCAGTTAAATTTCTTATAAATCAAATCTGGAATGTTGAAATAAGATTGTAACATTTATAATAATTATAAATATTATAAAAAATAATACAATAAATTTGGAATACAGTTTTCTGAAACACATTAAAACTTTAAAATAAAATTTAGATTGGTTCAAAATATTAGAATACTTTTTTTAAGCAACAATATTAACTTATGAATATGAATCAAATGGTAGTTAATATTTTCTAGCACCCCTTTTAGCTTTCATAACAGAGTGCAATCGATCTTACATACTATATACAAGATGTTTACAGACATTTCCATCAATATTAGCCCAAATAGATAGTATACGTGCTACTAACGCAGTTTTACTTTATTATGCAACATAATGTTTCGATGAGATTAAGGTCTGGTGAGTTTGGTAGCCAAGGACGTACCTTAATGTTGTGTTGGTGGAATCAGTTCTTAATTGACACTGAGGTATGCGGTGACGCTAAAATTTGTTTAAAGATTAAATAATCTTCAAAAAAATCTTCTGATGATAGAATGTAATATTCCAAAATTTCTTGATAAGGTACCCTGGGGTAATAACGCCAAGTGCTTATATTTTGCATAATTATGAAACAATCAGGTAAATGACACGCATGTGCTCTGCGCAAAAGGGTTTTGAGTCATATAAATCGCAAAAAACAGCTTCAAGTTAATTTGTTTCATTTTTAGGTCTTATTGTTTTTACAAACAACTAAAATTAACGCTTGATCTAAAATTTGCGACACATGTTTTGTGATGTGAAGACTATTTTTTCATCCGGAAATGCTTTGTTAATTACATAAATTTGTAGTGCATTTCATGTACTTTTAAAATGTTATTGAAGATTTTAAATATCTTCTCGAGATAATTTGTAATTTAAAATGTACTGCGCAATAACTATATCGGGGTAATAACGCCAATCCTTGACATTAATATCCCGGTTGATTCCCTACAGTGGCCGAGCTACATCCTAAATACTGATTCAAAAAAACACAGTTAAAACTTTGCAATTTTCTCATATTTCTATTTAAGCGGTCCTTTTTAAGCAAAAAGAAGATCACGGTCTGATATTCTTTTGCCTCATCCCCCCCCCCCTCCCACACCACACCTTTATTTTTCTTACACTTTCACAAAAAATTGAAAATTTTCAATAGCTTAGAATGCAATTTCTCAATTTCTAAGTTTGTAGAGTTTGTATTTTTAGAATTGGGCTATCTACATGCAATTATTTCATCTTATTTCATAGTTTTGTTTGCATGGCGTTATTACCCATATAGGTGGGTAATAACGCCATATAGCATTGGTCAAGAAAAAACGCCATTACATTTTATGAATACATATCTGTTAAATTATTTTATTTTATATAGATAGTCATAATGAGTTGCTGTATCAGATCCTATATTTGTTTGAAAAATACAATCTAAAACTAAGCCGTGAAAATTGGTAGAACCTTAACGTGGCGTTATTACCCCAGGGTACCTTATATCTTAGACTTAACCTTTTTGTGGACGATATATAACTTTCCAGGTCCTTCTGCACTAATGCAACCCCAACATACTCTGTATAGTAATTCCATCTGTTGTGTGATATACACCAAAAACTAATCAAAACTATTTATATCAAGGTCTGACAGAATCTAAAGTTGTGTGAAATTCCGGGCATTAGTCCGGGCTTGAGATAGAGCGCCCACAAATTTTTACTCACATACACACAGTTTGACAAACAGACTTTTTGTAACAGGCTTTTTGTAAAAACATGTTTATCGAGTTCTTTGACCATTAAAACGTATAAATACGCGAAAAATAATTTTCGAAAATTTTCACAAATCCATTTTTTTTTCTGTAAAGGTAGAAGAAAGTAAAAATGTCTTAACCTATTAAGGGTCACTATATGAATTCATTATCTAAATTTAACGTTTTTAATCTAACCTTTTTTTAAGTCCATTACTTATTTCAAGCACTGTGTGGTTTAAGAATTTAACAAATCTGTATTTCTATAGAATTTACGATACGGTCTCAAAATATTATACGTGGCTATGGGTAACGCTTATTAAAAATTTTAAGAAAATATTACGCACCATCTCATGTTCATCTTTATCTCCTTCGTATTCTGTACACAACGTTACTTATAAATATTTTGATAGAAAAGAATGTAGAGACTAAATAAAAAGGTAATTTAGGCTTCGGTTTTTCGCTATTGCATTGTGTTCCGAAATCCTGTATTTATAAGCTCTGGTTAATTCGGACCACTATTTAAATATTTATTCTGCTGATGAACATCCAAACCGTATATTACGCTAATTTTAAGAAAGTAAGTTGTTATAATCTCATGAAACGAGTATTCTATATTGTATATGTGATTTTTTTTTAAACATTGTTGTAATTTTTAATCATGGTTTAAAAAAAATCAAAATAGACATTGCAAGAAAATGGAGATATTTTATTAACAAATGAAATACATTTACTTATTTTAATCAATATTTTTTTATATACTTTAAAAGCCTTTTATAAAAAATATAAAAGCACTTTTTTATCAACAATTGCAGTTTTCGTAACGTACACGATGATTCGCTTTGCAGTTTTTACATGTTGATTACTTTCCAGCTTGTGAAATAAAATGATTCACTCTATCAAAAAACGAATGTATGAGTTCTTGCGGTATATATGTACTTGCGGTCCTAAGCAAACTCTCTGTTTCTATTCATCTTTTTAATTTTTTTCATCGACGCAATTGTAATATGACTAGAAGTTCTAATTAGGCATTTACTATGGATTTTCCATAGAGTTATAACAACTATGTTTACTTTGCTATAAAAAGAACCACCAGTATATATATATATGTTTAATTCTTGCTCTATCTATAAATGTTTAAAATTCTATCAAGAATGTCTGCACTATAAAATTTTTATTTTATGAACCAATTAACGCAGACTGCGTCCGATCGACTTTTTTTTCTGCTAAAGGACATCAGTTCGCTCGTACCATGGACTCCATTAATGCAAAATTGCTTTCAAAGCACAGAGTTATACTATATTCTTTATTAATTAATTTCTAACCGCCTCTCTCCCCTCTCCAAGAAAAGTAAAATAAAATAAAATAAAATGAACCCAGAACCCTAAAGTAGTTCTGCAGTACTAAAACTGTGGCGTGCCATTCCAATCCCCCTCCCCCGCCTGCCATCACTTCAATCCGTATATTTATATTTTATACATTACTCGCAAAATTAAAACGTCTTTTTTTTATATTAAGCAAAATAAAGTTTTTAAATATGTTTATGAGCATATACTTAACTGTCAACTCTTTAACTTTTTAGTGTATCACTCCTTCCGAATAGAAACCTTTGCCAAATTTTAATAATAATTGTTCATAGAATTCAACATTTAACCTTCCTACACTGAATGGGTTTTAATCGACCCATAACTATAATTTGTTTTATACGATTCGAACCAGAAATTTTTACATAAAGAAAGTTAAATAGGAGATTCAGGGAAATAAGTCAATTAAATATATTAAAATGTTTTAAATAACAGCTCTGGTGCGAAATGCTTTTATGAGGATTGAGTAAAATTCGAACAGGGTAGGAAGGTTAATAAGGTAAGGGTTATGATTAAGAAATATTCCTAAAACAAAGGAAAATTGCTTGCAGCTATGCATGTAATAGATACAGGGTGTCCCAGGATTATTGTGTGAAACTTTAAACGGGGGTAGGGGACATCACAAGGATTCAGATTTGGATAGAAATCCATGATAAGAAACATCATGGGAAAGCAGTATGACAGGTACAAGAAACGAAGAGAAGCAAGACTGAGATCATCTGAAATAATTTTTTGATCATAGATATTACATGTGCTATGATAGATTGATGTATAACAAAATGTGTTCAAAATTTCCACCATTGCTAATGAAGATTATATTACACCATCGGACCATGGATTGGCGGAGTAGCTCAAATACACATAGATTTTGTTGATATCCACAGCAAAACAGACGAGTCATAGAATTAAATCCATATAGTAATCCACAGCGTTGTGTACCTAGAACTTTTCAGTGCAACCCAAAGAAATAAAACCTAAGCTGCTTAAAGCAGGAGAGCCTGGTGGCCAGGAAACCGGTACACCTCGGCCAATCCATCGGTAGACAAACGCTTGAATCAAATGTCCACGATCTCATTTGCCGTAATGGGGAGGTATATTCTATCAAATCCAAATATGGCGTCTGACATGTTGTGACAACTTTTCATGAAATATTGTTTGTTTTGTTGGTCTAATCAATTTTTTTCGCCTTTAAGGTAGTTTTGGGGATATATTTATATATATATGTTTTTTAATGTTGACATTTAAAAAAAAAACTATTCGATCCAAAGTAATCAAATTGTTTGCATAGCATAAAGATTTTTTTGATTAATAAACAAATTTCAAAATTATACGAAAATATACAAGATTGCTGAATTGAATCAAAAATAAAATAAAAATATGTAAACTGAACAAAATAAAATCAACATATTTTATAAACAATTCTGACACTCCACAAAACCAAACCATCAAACATTAAACAAAGTAATATAATTTAAACCATGGAAAACTTGAAAAATAAATAAATGTATGTATATATAATGAATGAAAAACTAGCGAAAACATTTATATGAAAAGTTTTAATAAAATATTACGCACCATCTCATATTCATCTTTATCTTCTTCGTATTCTGCACACAACGTTACTTATAAATATTTTGATAGAAAAGAATGTAGAGACTAAATAAAAGGGTAATTTAGGCTTCGGTTTTTCGCTATTGCACTGGTTCCGAAATCCTGTATTTATAAGCTCTGGTTGATTCGGACCATTATTTAAATACTTACGGAAAACAGAGAAATACCAAAGCGGAACTCCGGTGGACTCCGCAAATTAAACCCTGGTACTTTCCACAAAATTGTTGTAATAAATTTTACGAGCTCCTTCCCCCCGCTCTATCTCTCTTTTTCTCTCTTTTTGCTTTTCCATAACTTTCCTATAAGCCAGGGAACTATGTTGTAGTCTATTTTCTCTTATAGTTCCTGTTATCCAAAATTTTCTAGATCACATTTCTTCTAACAATTGAAGTGAGTTCAAAAAGTTATGAACATCAACTTTATATTTTCCAGAAATTTCAATGTATTCAGTAAAATCTGGAATAACTCTGGTTTTAGGAGGTCTCTCATTTAAAGAGCTTCTTCTTTTTTTCTTTTCTCAAATAAACTTGCAACTGGAATAGATATCCTCGTGAGGAATCAAGGACCCATAATTCGTAATCAAATTTTATAAGTTTTCCTGTCCTATAAGTTTTTGCAGAATGTCTGCCTGTGAAAGGAGACATTGTTCCTTGATCAATACTTTGACTGTCTGAAAATACACCTAAAAATTGCAGTTTTAGGGAGGGGAGGGGAAGGCATATAAAACTTTTGACTTTGTCTAATTTATTCAATTTATTCATTACATTATTGTCACACAGCTGAAGTAACTTTATTTATAACTATGAACTACTGTCTATTATTGAATCCTGAATGAAAGGGAAATTCCAGCCATGAGAAATGACGCTATATAAATTCTAAGTACATTGTTAAAAAATGCTAGGAAAAAAATCTAGAATATTCTAGGAAACTGAGATGCTTAGATTTTTTTATGAAACGTCAAAAACAAAAATCTATGTAACAGATACAGGCATAGATTTTTTTATGTAAATGTAACCTGGGTTATAAATAAAATATTAATAAAATTACAATGATACCTTGACGTACGTCAGCAATTCTTAAAAAGGTTTGCCAAGTAAGTGGAAAACTATGTAATTCGAGGATTAGTTAAGATTTAGTTTAAGATTTTTTATTTAGATTAAGTTAAGCAAAAAAGTATAATAAATAAAAAATTTCCAAAATCTAATGAATATATTGTAATTAGTGTTTTTTTACATACATTAACCATTGAAAAATGAGTTTACAATATAATAATTTTGAATAATTCAATAAATGGTAGTTGTTCCATTCGAGTTTTTAGGATGTGAGAAAATCCAATATTCACATCTGAACCGAATTTTTTTTTAAATTAGAAGCTGTTTGAGATTCGTACAGTGAATTTTCTAAGCTTTTTCGACAGACTTTTTTACTTGTTTATCACTATCATTTAACTGCCTAAGGAAACCTTCCCATCATAGATCCAAAAATCTTCAAAAAAGTTCAAAATGTATTTTAATTGCAGTTTTTTTCATGCTAGACAACGTAAACGCGGGATAATGCAAGTCAACGAAACATAACTCGAGATACTATTTTATAAAAGCGACAGATTTCGGTAGCTTTAATAAAACTGGATTTATAGATTAACATCTTTTTTGATACACTGAATCAGAAGTTTGATAAAAATCTGTGCATTAGTTTTTTATATACAGCTATTGGAAAATCTTTCAAATACCTGCAAAACAGCGCAACATGTTGGGTGATATACACCAAAAACTAATCAGGATCTTTTTTTTTTTTTTTTTTTTTTTTTAATCAGGTTTTAACGAAGTTTGATAAAAATCCATGCATTAGTTCTTGAGATATAATTATTGTGAAATCGTGAAAAATGCAGCGTAGCAGAGCCATCTGTAGGGCATTTTACACCAAAACCTAAACAACACTAATCTATATCAGGGACTAACTGAATCTGAAGTAATAGAAAAATTCGTTCTTGAGATAGAGCTATTACGGTAAACTGTTAAACGATTTGCACCAAAGCGTAATCAGCACAATATTTTATCAAGTACTGACTAAATATAAAGTTTTATTAAAATCCATGCATTAGTTTTTGAGATGGCTATTGTGGAAATTATAAATAATGC
This sequence comes from Maratus speculifer, assembly GCA_964019185.1. Lineage (NCBI taxonomy): Eukaryota > Metazoa > Arthropoda > Arachnida > Araneae > Salticidae > Maratus > Maratus speculifer. The sequence continues at coordinate 137,553,963 of OZ025291.1, forward strand.
AGCATAGCAGCGTTATCTGTTTAGCGATGCATATAAAAACTAATCAGATATAGTTTATATCAAGATCTAACAGAATCTAAAATTTTGTAAAATTATGTGCATTAGTTCTTGAGGTAGAGCGCCCACAAAATTTTTGTCACATACAGACAGACTGACTGACAGACTGGCGGACTAACAGACGGATAGACTCGTGGGCAGACATTTAGTATAAACATGTTATTTGGATACTCTGATTCCTAAAACTTGTAAATCCATTGAAATCCGGATTTCAAAAAACTTTTTTCTTGTAAAAAAAGTATAAAAATGATCGTACATCTTATTGAATAAGTCTTTATTTTATCCTCAAATATTTTAAAGGAATCTAATTGAAATTTATTTGCCAAGTTACTGATGTTTGACAATTCATTAATGAAGTCGGTATTTAATTAAAAGAAGACTGATTTATCATTTACAACAACCTGCCTTTGAAGAATGTCTTTTTTTTCCTATTCTTAGTTTAAAATCTTCAAATAAGATCGTAAGCTGCAAAATTGGACAGAAAATTATTCATAAAGGATCAGAATTTAATTATTTAGCAGATGCTTGATACATTAGTTTCAACGCATTGATTCATAAATATTAGATTTGAAATCAAATGTATAGATTTGCAAAAATAAAGCGACATACAAAATTTGCTAATAATATCATTTTGGAGGTTAAAAAATTACTATTACACTGTGAAAAAAAAAAAAAAAAAAAAAAAAAAAAAAAAAAAAAAAAACAGTAAAGTTACTAAATTTTTTCTCGAAAACTAAGATTCATAGAACGTTTTAGGCAAAAACAAAAATTCATGTAACAGATAAACATTTGCACTGTAAATAAATAAAAAAAAATCTGTAAGGTTACTAAAAATGTTTTAGGAAATTGGAATCCCTAAAAGTTTTTTAAGGTAACATCAACCTGGGTTACAGATGTAATTTTTGTAAAATTACTATAATTTTAGTAGATTCTTTTGTAAATCTACAGATTGCCGTTTTTACAGATGCGTTTTTAACAGAAATTCATAAAAATCATAGAATTGTTTCAATAGGAAAATTTTACTTCCAAAAAATTTTCATTGCCCAAGATCGAGTGATGCTTCAATTGAGTTGGTTCTTTTTCATAGAGGTGCCTCACATTCAACAACTAAATTTTCATTACAAATATCACTAAGAGCCATTATTTTGAAATCCATAGAAAAAGGTGATATTTTGATAGTTGTATTTTTTAAATGACTTGATATTTTTTATATTGAATTAATGAATAATCTGCAATTTTGAAACCCTGAAAAAATTTCCTATTTCCTATTGAAAATGTCAAAGTTCAAGGTTGTGAATGCCATTTTCATGAAAAAGGAAATGCCAGTATGTCTGAAGTGATATATCTCTGGCAAACAACATCATCCCAAAATTCTTTTGAGATAAGCTATTAGTATAACTCTACCTGCTTATTAAAATTTATTAGTTTCCATTGGGAATTGTTACTTTACATTGTTCTATTGCCACAAAATATAGTCAAAATGACATTTTTGTCCATTTTCCGCACTTAATATCTTATTATAGCAACAGTACCCTAAACTTTTTCTTATACAGTATGACGCTGCACTATTAGGACAAGTTAAATAATATGGTATTGAACGGAATTATTGTTGGCGTTAGTAGATATAACCTGTTAAATATTCAAAATTTTCAACATCTGCAACATTTAAAATACTGTTATTTTAAAAAAATGCCACAGTTGAATGATACAAAATATATCCCGCACTAGATGACCATAAATACGAAAACATGGAAACAAAAAAGTGGGGTCTCGTGATATTTTTAGGCAAAAAAAATGACAAAAGTTACAAGAAAAGCAATGTCCGTGATCACACTTTTCTTCTAGAGAAAATGTAACATCCATTTCTCTTTCGGAAGAGGCAACAAAAAAGTGATATTTTACCTTCTCATAGGGAAAAACATAGAAAGAGGAAAGAGAAAAGGGATTTTTAATTTTCTGATAGGGGAGAAATGTGATCATAGACATTGTTTATTTGGAAGTTTTGTCATTTAAAAAAAAGATGTCAAAAGATCCCTTTTCGTTTTCTTTTCCATGTTTTTGGACATATGGTCACCTACTACATGATATATTTTGTTTCAATCAAGTGTGAGTAGTATAGTAAGTCCTAGTAAAGTGTTCTAGTGTAATAACGCCACGCGGGGTAATAACGCCAAGTGCTAATATTATGCATAATTATGAAATAATTCCGTAAATGACACCTGTGTGCTTTGCGCAGAAGGGTTTTGAGTCATATAAATCGCAAAAAACAGCTTAAAGTTAATTTGTCCCATTTGTAGGTCTTATTGCTTTTACAAGCAACTAAAATTAACGCTTTATCTTAAATTTGCGAGATAAGTTTTGTGTTGTGAATACTATATTTTTTATCCGGAAATACTTTGTTTATTACATAAATTTGTAGTGCAATTCATGCACTTTCAAAATGTTGTAGAAGATTTTGGAGAGCTTCTTGAGATAATTAGTAGTTTAAAATGTACTGTGCAATAAGTATACCGAGGTAATAACACCAATCCTTGGCGAAGGGGGTTTATTTATTAATATGGAACAGCATTATTATCATTGTTGAAATGGTAAGATTAATCGGGGTAGGGGGGGGTCCAATATCCAAAACTAATCTCTCTCTATTTTATTTTTTTTTTACTTTTTTTTAAATACTAATGTAAAAAATAGTTTTAAACTCTTGTAAATGAATCTATATCAAAATATTTTCGAGATTCTAATTCGAACATCTTCAAAATTGAATTGTTCAATTGATTTCTAAATTTTAACTGTTCGCTTTCTCAGTGTTCGGTTTTTAAAAATTTTACAAATTTAATCTTTAATCGATGTGACAGAAATTGTAATGTAACTAATGTGAATCGGTTTGTGAGATCGAAAGATTGAAAGTTGAATAAAAGGCGGGGGTGGCGTTATTACCCATATAGGTGGGTAATAACGCCAAATACCATTGGTCAAGAAATCACGCCATTACATTTTGTGAATACATATCTGTTAAATAAATTTTTTATAGAGATAGTCAATGAGTTGCTGTATCAAATCCTATATTTGTTTGAAAAATACAAGCTAAAACTAAGCCGTGAAAATTAGTAGCATTTAACGTGGCGTTATTACTCCAGGACACTTTAGTACACTTTCATATTCCATAAGAAAAAGTTTGGGGTGATATTACTTATATAAGATATTATGTGCGGAAAACGGACAAAAATGTTATTTTTATTATATTTCGTGGCGACAGAACAATGTAAAATAACAATACCACGTGGAATCAAATAAATTTTAATAAAAAAATAGTACTATACTAACAGTTTATACCAGAAGAATTTTGGGATGTTGTTCCTCGAGAGAGATACCTCATCAACAATGCATTTTTTCTCTAAATGAAAATTATTTGCTTATATTTACGCATCCTTAAGTAGTATTTTATTGTATTGTGAACTAAAAACTGTATTACTATAAGTTTTCTTCTTTTTTGCGATAGCGCGTGGTTGTGTTCGAGTCTAATGTAGAGGATTTTTGATTACATTTTTCGCGTCACCCCCAGCCAAGATACTTCATCTCAATTTTTTCTTTTTACTCTATGCGTACACCAGAAGGAATTAGTATACTGAGACTGAGAAGCAGATGCTGCGTGTACATTTGTGAACATGTCGCTGCAAAAGCGTGTTGGATTCAGCCATTTCATGACGCTCGCATGCATGCTACTATATGCACGGTGGACGTTTTGAACATGTTTCTGCGTAAACAATTGAAAAAAGAACATTCATGTTTGCAATACATTTTTTTTAATTATTTAATCAGCTAGAACGTCATACAGTATTGTTTAGCATTTTTCTAGAATACTATGGGTCGTAATTTTATAGTTCTTTAGGCATTTTTTTATGTACTTCAAACAAAGAACCTGAATATGTATAGTTTGAGTGGTTTTGATAGGGCACCTTCAATACCTAAACAATTTTCCAAATAATTTTAGTTTGATCTTTTTATATTTTATTTTTAATATTAAATATGGAGTGGAACTTATTTTTTCTACTGTATATTTGGAAGTATGTCATAAATATTTTGTGGAAACTAACATTTAACTAGCGCCATTTAACTTTGTCAATTTTTAATATTTTCCCTTAAACTTAATATTATATGAAATTTCTTGTGAGATCCAGTCATTGGTGTTTTTTTCAATTATATTTCTTGGAGACATTCCGAGCTAAATATGTTTTAAATGAAAGAAGTAGTAACTGTATTTTGTAATACATTTTAAAATAATGCTAAAAATATTTATGTGGAAACTAACATTTACTAATGCACTTTAACATGGTTACTATTATGCCAGATTAGCTTCATGACCAAGAGGCACATACTTTTTCTTAATTATTTACTATTCAAATATTCCTTGTCTTTCTCTCTTCATATATATTTTAATCAAGGAAATTCAGCCAGAATTTTACAAAGCTTGTAAAGAACAGCAAAGGAAATACCAGGAACTTATATAAAAATGGGATGAAATACAACAAATATCATTTTGAGTTTCCGTAAAAAAGTGCAGTTGAAATTATTTAAATATTCCATAAAAAATAAATTAAAAGACTATAATGCAATCAAAGTAGCTTAGGCTTCACATAAAATATACAAAATCCTATTAAATACATTCGATATTCCAAAATCATTAAGAATTACATTTAAATGTAATCTAAATTTCTTACAGATTTTATCAAATTCCAATTAAAATAGCTAAGACAATTTTAAAATTTCAATTGATAACGTAAAGATATTTTTTAAAGATGCAATAAAAATCTAATACGGTTTACACAATGGATGAATGCTATGTATAAATGCACTTAATTCAGGAGTGAATAAAAATCTTTTAAATATTAAATCATATTTCCTTACCTTCTTTTTGTTCTTCAATATAGCTTCATCTCTTGGAGGTCTAGTAACGCCGTCGTTTCTTAGTCTTAAAGCCATTCGTCCATAAGCGTAACTTATGAAACACAGGGGAAGAAAGTACTGTAAAATTACCAGGGTATAATGATATATTGCCCAAATCGACATCGGCACTTCTCTGTTCGTACAGAAGGGCCTTGTATACTCCCCCGTTTTGGGATCATAAACCGATGACACTCTAAATGCCATAGCGTACGGTGATGCAGCTATCGTACCAAGGAGCCATATTCCAAGTATTATTAACTTAGCACACAGTTTAGAAGTTCCTCTTCTGTTGAAAGGGCTGAAAACTGCTCTGTAGCGGTCAAATGCTATGGCTGACAAAGTAAATACACTGACATTCACCGAAAGCGCTTGAACAAACGGACAGAATGCACATAAAAATGCTGGTAGCAGCCACTTTTGAAGTAGTGCAGCTTGGAATTGGAACGGAACAGCAAACAAGCCTATCACAATGTCTGCGAGAGCTAAATTTCCGATGAAGTAATTGGTGACAGTTCTCATTCTTCGTCTAGAAATGACCACCCACAGGACACATATGTTGCCGACGACCGAAATGATTGAAACTGCTCCGTAGCATACCAGCAACAATGCAACTATACCTACAGGCACTTCAAATATCTCTATGAATACCTTTGGAGAATGTGTACTACTGTTTACTGTAAGCTCATCAGTAAATATTGATAGATTGGTCAGATTGTCAGGCACTGGAAGTAATGCTGGGATTACTTCCTCCTTGCTTCCTGCAGTATAAGATATCATGTGTTCTATGTTTCTGTTGTCATTTAAATAAATTTTTCTGTAAGAACAATTATTTATTTTTTATTTCATCAGACTATATTTTGCAGTCTATAAATTCTCCAATATGCAAAAAATTACAGAGGATCTTCACAATAAACAGATATTTTCTTAGAATGATTTAGTAAAAATTTTTGATAAATTTTTAACAAAGTTTTTTGGTAAATTATTTTTAAAAATTTAGCAACACTAAGATGTTTAATAACTGACCATTTTTCAGACTAATCATTAACGTTCTTTCAGAATATTATAATATTATATTTATATAAAGAGTTTATAATTTGAATTTTTTTCTGCTCCAGTAACAAAGAACCAACCAGAGTTTAAATTCTATATAATCACAAATAGTTAAATATAAAATACTGATGTTTAAATATAAATGCAGTTCCAAAATATCCTCAATAAAAATCGAAAAATTAGAAGATTTATATTAATTCTTCGTGTATTTTTAAATAATCGTATACAAACAAAATTTGTCACCATACAATTTTAATTCAAAATTCTACTTTGTCTAATTTTCCTTTTTCACATATATTATGAAACAAAATTCAGTTATGAAATAACTGTTTATTAACAGTTTTCTTTAATTTAAAATAAAACATTTCACTTTGCACATCATTTAATAAAATCACATTTCAAAAAACTTAACTCCTAAATAAAATTCAAAGGAAACTTTTTAAAATCCATTTTGATACAGGTAAATTTTAATAATTACTTTGTTTATCTTCTAAAAATATTCAATGTGAACTTAAAGATTATATTGCTTCCTAAAAGATATTCACAAATCATTCGGAGAGAAAGCTTTCGAAACGGCTAGTTCGAACGGATATTTACACACTTGTAAGCATCCGATGCTTGAAACCGAAAACCTTCGTGGAAACCATAGTCCTAGAGGGCGCTTCATTACATACTCATCGTTCGATATTAATAACAAGAAAAGCTCGACTTTTCGAAAAAAGAAAAGATTTAGTTTTCGAAAAGTTGTTAACTTATTCATTGTTAGAATTAATATAGACTGCACAGTTGCTTGTGTAGTAGAAACTATTCGCAGGGTATTAGTTTATCATATATTTGAGTTTAGATATTGAAAGAACGTGATTTCACAAAAAAGAAATTAGTTTTCAAATATTAGTTTTATTGCTATATTTAACGTTAAATTGAATTCAAACTTAATTTAAAAAGAATTTTTTTTTTCAATTTACATAATTTTTTTTACTATTAAAAGAGCACAGTTTCAAAAGAAGAAAAAAAATCGATTTTTTTGGTCATTTTATAATTTGTTAGAATTAATTTTAATGCATAGTTTCTTGTGAAATACAAGTTATACAAATATATATATATATATGCAATATATTTTGAAAATAAATTAAAATAAAAATTAAAAAAAATTCAAAGTTTTATTATTATTATTATTATTATTATTATTATTATTATTATTTTTAAGTATGTGTTTAAAAAACTTGTCTTTGTCCTAACATTTTTTATAATCTATCTATGGATAACGTTTCAAAAAATTTGTTTCAGTTATTTTTATTAAGAATCGAATAAAGAAGGTTTTGAAGACCGAAACCAAAATTCGGTGATCTTCCTATTCTCGGCCGATAACGAAAACAAAAACGAAAATGCTAGAAAAAGTTTAAAGTAATAAATACATGCATAAATATACGTAATTATTAATTAGTTACACGTTTTTATTAAACATACATAATAATTAATTATTCATACGTGTCCAAGCTGAATCTCTATTCCTTAAACCCAAAACTTTTTATTTTCATATAAAATGAAATGTAATTAATTCGTCCATGTTGCATAAAAATTTAATTTAAGTAAAAAATTGCGATTTTTTAATTAGTTTTAGGTATATACACCTCAATTTATTTTTTATAATTTTTTTTGTAAATGAAATCTGTTATACTAAAAATTTCTTAAAGGATATTCGAAACACTTCTGAAGTTTCAAAGTAAAAAAAATATGTGTGCCACTCGGGGACTGCCGCGGTAAAGCTACTGCATAGCATTTTTTATCAACTTATGCAAAAATACCGCGTCAATGTCTGCTGAAGTCTGTCGAAGGATACCTTCCTGAAGTCTGCCAAACTGAAACTTCGTTAGCCGGATTGTTAGGAATTTTTCTCGTTGCGGAATTCTTAAATTCGGTCGCCGCGCTCAAAGCCCGCGATAAAAGCTATGCAATAGCTTAATAAATTACCAAACAAAATTTGGTCGCGCTACGAAAATTAGATCGCGAGTTATAAGCATTTTAAATTTTTCGACCCTCACGGTGGGGGGGTCTCCTGTCACCAAAAATTAACACTGTCTCATAAAAAATTACCAAACAGAATTTGGCCGCGCTACGAAAATTAGATCGCGAGTTATAAACATTTTAAATTTTTCGACCCTCACTGTGGGGGTCTCCTGTCACCAAAAATTAACAAAATCTCATAATAAATTACCAAACAAAATTTGGCCGCGCTACGAAAATTAGATCGCGAGTTATAAGCATTTTAAATTTTTCGACCCTCACCATGGGGGGGGGGTCTTCTGTCACCAACAATTAACAATGTCTCATAAAAAATTACCAAACAAAATTTGCCCGCGCTACGAAAATTAGATCGCGAGTTATAAGCATTTTAAATTTTTCGACCCTCACCGTGAGGGTCTCCTGTCACCAAAACTTAACACTGACTCATAATAAATTACCAAACAATATTTTGCCAAGCTACCAAAATTAGATCGCCAGTTATAAGCATTTTTAATTTTTCGACCCTCACCGTAGGGTGTCTTCTGTCACCAACAATTAACAATGTCTCATAATAAATTACCAAACAAAATTTGGCCGCGCTACGAAAATTAGATCGCGAGTTATGAGCATTTCAAATTTTTCGACCCTCACCGTGGGGTGTCTCCTGTCACTAGAAATTAACAATGTCTCATAATAAATTACCAAACAAAATTTGGCCGCGCTACGAAAATTAGATCGCGAGTTATAAGCATTTTAAATTTTTCGACCCTCACCATGGGGGGGGGGGGGTCTTCTGTCACCAACAATTAACAATGTCTCATAAAAAATTACCAAACAAAATTTGCCCGCGCTACGAAAATTAGATCGCGAGTTATAAGCATTTTAAATTTTTCGACCCTCACCGTGAGGGTCTCCTGTCACCAAAACTTAACACTGACTCATAATAAATGAATAAACAAAATTTGGCCGCGCTACGAAAATTAGATCTGAGTTATAAGCATTTTAAATTTTTCGACCCTCACCATGGGGGGTCTCCTGTCACCAAAAATTAACACTGTCTCATAATAAATTACCAAACAAAATTTGGCCGCGCTACGAAAATTAGATCGTGAGTTACAAGCATTTTAAATTTTTCGACCCTCACCGTGGGGGCTCTCCTGTCACCAAAAATTAACAGTCTCATATTAAATTAGCAAACAAAATTTGGCCGCGCTACGAAAATTAGATCGTGAGTTATAAGCATTTAAAATTTTTCGACCCTCATCGTGGGGGGGTCTAATTTCCCCAAAAATTAACACTGCCTCATAATAAATTACTAAACAAAATTTGGCCGCGCTACAAAAATTAGATCGCGAGTTATAAGCATTTTAAATTTTTCGACCCTCACCTTGGAGGATCTCCTGTCACCAAAAATCAACACTGTCCCATAATAAATTACCAAACAAAATTTGGCCGCGCTGCGAAAATTAGATCGCGAGTTATAAGCATTTTAAATTTTTCGACCCTCACCGTGGGGGGTCTCCTGTCTCCAAAAATTAACACTGTCTTATAATAAATTACCAAACAATATTTTGCCAAGCTACCAAAATTAGATCGCGAGTTATAAGCATTTTTAATTTTTCGACCCTCACCGTGGGGTGTCTTCTGTCACCAACAATCAACACTGTCCCATAATAAATAACCAAACAAAATTTGGCCGCGCTACGAAAATTAGATCGCGAGTTATGAGCATTTTAAATTTTTCGATCCTCACCGTCTGGGGTCTCCTGTCACCAAACATTAACACTGTCTCCTAATAAATTACCAAACAAGTTTGGCCGCGCTACGAAGATTAGATCGCGAGTTATAAGCATTTTAAATTTTTCGACCCTCACCGTGGGGTGTATCCTGTCACCAGAAATTAACAATGTCTCATAATAAATTACCAAACAAAGTTTGGCCGCGCTACGAAAGTTAGATCGCGAGTTATAAGCATTTTAAATTTTTCGACCTTCACGGTGGGGGGGTCTCTTGTCACCAAAATAAATAAGACCACCAAAATAAACACTGTCTCATAATAAATTACCAAGCAAAATTTGGCCGCGCTATGAAAATTAGATCATAAGAAACATAAGTTTGAGACTTGATATTCTAATATCTGAAAAATACCGCGTCAATGTCTGCCGAAGTCTACCGAAGGATACCGTTCCGAAGTTTTCCGAAAGGAAACGACGTTAGCCGAGTGTTAGGTTTTTTCGTTACCGATGTGTTAGGATTTTTCGCGTTACGGAATTTTTGGATTCGGTCACCGCGCTCAAAGCCCGCAATAAAAGCTATGCAATAGCTTAAAAAAAAATCCATTACTGTTAAATCTGCAGCTTATAGTGAGTACGTGAAAAAGTTTAATCATATATGGAATGATTGCTTTATAAATCGCACTCACGTCTTGAGTCAGTCATGATTGATAAATTATAAATGAAGTTCATAGACATAAACAGTCATATTTGAGCCAATACAGCTAAAATCGATTGGTAATGTTGAAAATTTCTGAAGGAAGAAAAAGGTTTTTGGAATATAAACAGTTTCGATCCGGCAGAATTTTCATCACTATCATTTTCGCCAAACATGAATTTGGTGAACCTCAGATTTTGGGCTTAAAACGAAAGCGAATTTCCAGTCCACCTCTAAATTTTATATTATAGGAAAGATGATTTTATTTTTCGATTGTGTGAGGAGATTGAGAAACAACCTTCGCCAAACTTTGGCAATCACTTGCTAATTATGTTAACACTGCTACTTTTTCGTATGTATGCAATTTGATGTATAGTTTTGAAAATGTTACTTTGTACTATTGTAAGAAACAAATATTCATTGTCCAGATGTGTTTTAAAATTTGTGCATAAAAAGATTTCAAAGAAATTTTATTTGAAACAATATTTTTCTTTACTTACTCTATGGTGTAAAAATTTACAGTATGCTGTTTGGAACATAGAATGTTTACGATAAAAATTATATCTATGGAGCAGGATTGATATTACTATTAATATATTGCCAATATTACAAAGAAAGATATTTTTGTATCAAAATGTAGAAATATTTTCAATCGACAGTAAACACTCTACACGATCACCAAAATAGTGTTACAATGCAAAAAGTTGTTTCGCAACTATGGTCTTCATTTTTTAGACCAGTGTTCTGTTATGCTAAAATTTTAAATTTTGCTTTATATGTATAACAATAAGGAAGTTTGTCTTTCTGTCTGACCAATGTCTTTGAAACCGTTGAACGCAAATCTACAAAATTTGACATGAATATTCTTCCTCGTATGAAGTATTGCACATCGAAGCCCCAATATAGACTTTTTGATAAAAATTATATCTATGGAGTAAATTTGTACCCCAATTATTATAGTCTGAGCATTATTAACAAAGATATTTTTGCATCAAAATGTAGAATTATTTTCAATTTGCTATAAAAATACAACACGACCACCAAAATAGACGTTATAGACACATTAAAACCAAAATAGACACATTATAAAAAGTTGTTTCGTAACTCTGATCTTCAATTTTGAGATAAGTGGTCCTGTTATGCTAGATTTTAAATTTTCCTTTAAATGTTTAACAATCAGGAATATAGTTTGTCTTTCTGCCTGTCTGATGTTTTCGAGACGGTTGTACGCAGATCTACAAAATTCGACATGAAGATTTTTCTATGTATGACGTCCTGCACACCAAAGCAACGATTTAAACTTTTTGATTTAATTTTTTTATGCGATTTTCAAGGAATTTTTTTTATATATTTTCACAGCAACTTTTTTACATTAAAATGCAGCTTATTTTAGTCATTTAGCTTAATGTGGCGAATTTTGTCTTATTTTTAATAATGTTTTGGAATTTTGTATAGCGGTTTTGGAATTTTCTGTAAATTTTTTAATGCGATTTTTAGAGTTTTTTCGTCTGTCGTGATTTTTGACATTGGCAATAGGAAACTGATTCCAAGCTTTGAACCTAACGTAATATTTTAATATGGTGTCATCTGTGATTTTTGAATTAGTTGTGTTTTCGATACAGATTTTAATGCAATTTTTTATTTATTTTATTATTTTTTTTTCGTGAAAGGATCCCGACAAAAATGTTTTAGTTCCTAGTAGTAAAGTTACTCATTAATGATTTTTTAATATTTTAAATGCGATTTTTAGCTTTTTTCATGTTCAGCGGTGATTTTTTTAATGTTGTTAAAGAAGTTTCTTTCAAACTTTAAGCTTAATGTAATAGCATTTGAATCTTTGATTTTTTTTAATTTTTAACTATTTTTATTGCGATATTTAGCGATTAGTAGCGATTTTTCGCTTTTCCAGGCTAATTTTTCACATTCATGATAGAATTCCGGATACAATGTTTCGCACACTATGGTAAATTTTAGTATTTTAATATTTAAAATTTTTAGTGATTTAAATGCGATTTCAAACGGACTTTTTACATTTTTCGTTTTCAGTAGCGATTTTTTTGCTTTCGTATAAGTAATTTGCTTTCAACCTTTAATCACTAGTATAATAAATTTTTTCCTCAGCAGTTCTTGATTTTTTTTAGCCATTTTTCATTGCGATTTTTAGCTTTTTTCACGTTTTTTGCTATTTTAGTTACAGCTATTTAGCTAACAGTAAAAAATGTTGTCATTGTTTTAAAGTTTTACATATTTTCATTCGATTTTTTGTTTTTCATTTGCTGCATATTTTTCAAATTAATAAAAGGAATCCGGTTTATAAATTCGAAAAATGTTTTAGAATATAAATCTTTCATTAAATCATTATTTGGGAGGTAAAGGTTTAACAGAAACGTCTCCTTAGAAATTAAAAAAGAAAAACAAAAAAAAAATAACTTTTTGCCTCAAAAATGTATTCTCTTCTGAAATGTGTGACTGGTTATTTTCTTAAAGGTCTTTCTGAAGATTGAGTTGAAATTACTAGAATAAAGTATATCTGCGAGACTTCACTGAATTTTCATAAAATTTTCTTATATGTTCGTAAATAATTTGGAAATCATTTTGGGACATTTAGCATTGTGGAGAAGTTACTAATCCATTCGATGATTAATATCTAGCCCTATCTGCTACTTGATTTTAATAGCACAACTTTAACATTGAGCACGACACACTATTTTACTTTCTTATATTTTTACAAGAAGAGAGTATTCGGTTCATGAAAATTTCCAAATTCCGGTTATCGACGCATTAGGGGTCCGAGATTCCAAAAAACATGTTTTTACAAAATGTCTGTTTGTGTGAGTCTGTCGGTATGGAACATAAATTTTGTAGGCACTATATCTCAAGAACTAATGCATGGAATTTCACAAAACTTTAGATTCATTTATAGCTTGATATAAACTGGATCAGATTAGTTTTTGGTGTGTATAACCTGGCAGATGGCGCTGCTATGCTACCTTTTTCGCGATTTCCACAATAACTATATCTCAAGAACTAATGAACAGATTTTTAAAAACTACAGATTCCGTTAATCCCTTGATATAATAGAGTTCGTATTTTGTTTTGATATAAATTTCCGAACAGGTGGCACTTCTATACGGCATTATTCATGATTGTGGCAATAGATGTATCTCAAGAATTAATGCACGAATTTTCATCAAACAACAGATTCAGGTACTCCCTGATATTAGTATTCTTTAGTTTTTAGAGGAAATTGCTCAACAAATGACACTTCTATCCGGTTTTTTTTTTTTTACTATTTCTACGATGATTTTTTTCTTAAATATTAATACACGGATTTTCATGAAATTTCAGATTCAATTAGAGCTTGAAATAAATTGTTTCAGATAAGATTTTGGTGTAAATTACCTAACCGGTAACGCTGCAATGTTTCGTTTCTCCGGAAGTATTAACGTGTATGATACAGAACAAAGTTTCGGGATTTCCACATCCAACTAGTTTTAAATATTATTATTACTTTCATTATCATCATTAATATCTATTCTATAATAAAAGAAAAATGATAAAATCTGTATTCATGTATTTCACTTATAATATCTATAATAACAGTAACAAAAGATTTTATATCCAATGTGAGAAATTTTCCTTGACATAATATTAATAATTCATTCCTGTGTCAGTCAAGCTTAAAATGAAAAGCATATTATTAATTTGTCGTTTGTATAATGAATTAGCAAGATATATATATGATCGGCGTAGATCTGCAAAAATTTTTCAGAAATTCCAGCATTGGTGCGATCGCAATAGGTAGTATTTCATACGAAATCTACCTAATACCGGTTTAGATACTTCAAACTTTTGGAATCCATATTATACTATATTTACTTCGATTTCTTGATCTATCACAATATTAACAACATTACTTTGAAAAATTCCTTCTCATACTTAACAATTATATGGCTTCTAATCTTAATATTATGATTAGACTAAAGTATTTTTTTAATATACAAATAAATAAAAGGCGTTGCAAAAATAGATATTACTTATTTATTAATTTACCTTAGATCTTTCGGATGCCCTTGCATCCATTTTCAAAGGAATATAAAAGAAGATAATTGATTAGAAATAGAAAACGTAAAAAAGTATTTTTTCTAAATTTTTCGGCAAATAGATAAGAATTTTTCCCATTTTTACGTTTTCTATTTCTAATCAATTATCTTCTATTACATTTTTTTGAAAATGGATGCCAGGACATCCGTAAGATCTAAGGTAAATAATAAATAAATAATATATGTTTCTCTAACAACTTTTAAGTATTTATTTGTATATTTTAAGATTAATAACAAGGTGTACGATTCCATCAAGATGTTGGTATTAATACAGTGATTTGACTCATAGACTAAAGTTCTTAATTTTTTAGGTGCGTTCGTAATTATGTAAATACGTAGCACCTATTGTTGTCGCTCAGTCCGTCCGTCTGTCTGTCCGCATATAACAACGCAAAAACTACCCAAAAGAATCGTTTGAAATTTAAAATACAAAATTATTACATAATTTTGTCGAGTCATTTCAAATTTTATAAAAATCGGATGGATAGATCAATTACAGGGACAATTAAAAGCATTCCGTTACATTACGGTCAATGGGGAAAAAAGTTTCAAATGTATTTTAATCGTTTGAAATTTAAAACGTATATTTATTACATAATTTTGTCGAGTCATTTCAAATGTTATGAAAATCGGATGCATAGATCAATTACAGAGACAATCAAAAGTATTCCGTTGCATTATGGTCAATGGGGAAAAAAGTTTTAAATGCATTTTAATCGTTTGAAATTTAAAACGTGTAATTATTACATAATTTTGTGGAGTCATTTCAAATGTTATGAAAATCGGATGCATAGATCAATTACAGGGACAATCAAAAGTATTCCGTTACATTACGATCAATGGAAAAAAAGTTTCAAATGCATTTTAATGGTGTTACACTCGTTTGAACATAATAGAATTGACATGAATCTATGAAGTATGTACTAAAATATGCATTCTGTACTATCTGTGATGCAAAGAATATTTATTATTAAATTACAGGGCCACACAAATGTATTCCACTAAATAATGTTATATGTGGACACAGTGTTTGGGGCGGGCTTTAATTATATTAAACTATTTCATATTTTATGAATAAGATATACGTTAATGAAGTATAATAAAATTTACTTCCTGCATATTTACAGGAACACAAAGATTCCGACCACTATACTGTATCCAAAGTACGCTCTACTATATCAACAAGATCTGAATATTTTAAAACTTCGTTATCGTACGAACGCACCTCATTTGCTACGATTCAGGTGCAATTTCCAACTTGTCTTCTTTTAAAGTACAGGGTGGTTAAAATTAAACTGACGGTACTCAGAGGCTCATTAATCCGGTTCTACTGAGAGGATCCGAATGAAACTTCAGATATATGTTATGTAGATCATGCGGCCGAGATTTTCGTTAAAATAAAAATAAAAAAATAAATAAAAAAAAGTTTTAAATTTTGCTATCAGATGGCGCTGTAGTGCTAAAACCATACGTAAATGAGTGAGTAGTTAGAGCAATTTCGCTATAGAAGCGGTACTTTTGGTTCAAAGAAATCATTCGTTCGCAGTGAACATGCCGCTGAACAAGAAGGAACGAGCTTTGATCATAAAACTCTTTTATCAGAATGAGAGCAAGGCTTCGGCAGCGCTCCGTGCTTATCGACGGATGAAAAATTTAAGGAGAGGACCCGTAAATGCAGTTAAATTCATGATTCGCAAGTTTGAAAATACTGGTTCGCTGGATGTTGCACCTGGAAGAGGACGACGTGCAACGGAGCCAGCGATAGTGGAGGAAGTTGCTATTGCAACAGCTGAAGCATCTGCAAATTCTTCAAATGCTACTGTAAGTGGCCGCTCAATAGCACGAGCATTGGACATTACGTGGGTAACCGTGCGCATGATTTTACGCAAAATTCTGAAGCTCTACCCTTACAAGATGCATATTGTGCAACAGCTGAAACTGCAAGATCACTCTAAACGTCTTGATTTTGCGTTGCGTTTTCTGGCGAGGATGCAAGAGAAATAGTACTGGCCATCACATATCTTATGGACAGACGAGGCTCATTTACACTTACATGGTGCTGTGAACACACAAAATTGCCGCATATGGGGTTCCACCAATCTTCATGCCATGCAACAACAGCCGCTACATTCCCCATACGTTACGGCTTGGAGTGGGTTCACGGCGAATTTTATTTTGGGCCCATATTTTTTCGAGGAAGTCACGATGAATGGGTTTGTTAGGCATACAGTAACAGGTGATCGATACAGGAGTCTCTTGGAGAATCATGTAGTCCCGGCGTTAAGACAAAGAGGCTGTTTGGCAACCACAGTATTCATGCAAGATGGAGCAACTGCTCATACGGCGAGATGTGTAAAAAATGTGATTCAAGACAACTTCTCTGATGAGCGTGTCATCTCGCGTACTTTCCCCATTTCCTGGCCAGCAAGGTCGCCAGATCTGAACCCTTGTGACTTCTGACTGTGGGGTTTTACTGAAAGATCATGTGTATCAAGGGCGTGTAACTAATTTAGCGGACTTAAAAGCTAGCATCGTACGCCATGTCTCCATGATTCCTACTGATATAATGCGTGCCGCCGTTGATAAAGTGGTGGTACGCTTTCAGCATATTGTTGACCGACAAGGTATGCACATAGAGCACACAGGTGTGTAAATAAATAAAATATTCCGTCAACCTTTGATTTTTTAATTGTTATCTGTCATTTTATATTGTTAAAACGCAACCTAGTGGCGAATTTTGAAATTTTTTACGAAAACCTCGGCCGCATGATCTACATAACATATATCTGAAGTTTCATTCGGATCCGCTCAGTAGAACCGGAATTATGAGCCTGTGAGTACCGCCAGTTTAATTTTAACCACCCTGTAGTTTGCTACCAGAAACTGCAAAAGACAATTTTCATGCTTCATGGCAAAATAACTTCATACTTAACTAATTTTTTAGATACCTACTTAAGAATTTTCTTAACTACAGGGATTGAAAAGTAAAAAAAAAGAATTTAAATAAATTTATATTAAAAATTCAGTGTTTATTCCATAAAAAAGAGTAACTTTAAAAAATTAAATTAAATATAACTAAAGGCAATAATTTTGAACATTTTCCTTCAGCCCAATGTTTTTAAAAAATTGGAAAAAGGGTACTCAAAATTTATTTCATTAATCATATTTTTTTTCTTTGCATACATTGCTATGATTAAATCAAATACGTAAATAAATTTGTATTAAAACAAAAATTTTATTATTTTGATAATTTGAAATGCGTGCTTGAGTATTTACTATGAGGAAATTATTTAATAATTATTTAATATGACAAATCATCAAAATTCGACTATTAACATTTTCTCCGTTTAAACATCATTTTAATTTGTTGCATGAAAATACCATATAATCTTAATATAATATATCTACTGAAAGCCTCTTCATATTAAAAAGATTGAATTCGTCGCTAAAATGTTCATCAAAATCTAAGGTACCAAAATATTTGGAAATTAATTTTAAAATAACTGTATATGAAAACCTGTGATATTTTTCGGCTTTCAATATCGGTAAAGAAACAAACGATTAATTCCCAGATGTGAATGGTATTACTAATTCAAATATAAGAACCGAAATGGTAATCTTTGCTTTCAATTTATTCCCTGCCACCATTTACGGGATATTGGCGTAATTTGATAATTTGACAAGTAAGAAAAATCATACGTTAAGCATACATCATGAAACACTTTCCTACACTTCCTGAAGTATTTAACAAAACTTCGTTATTTAGGGTAAAAAGATA
Source organism: Maratus speculifer (assembly GCA_964019185.1). Taxonomy (NCBI): domain Eukaryota; kingdom Metazoa; phylum Arthropoda; class Arachnida; order Araneae; family Salticidae; genus Maratus; species Maratus speculifer. The sequence continues at coordinate 137,572,326 of OZ025291.1, forward strand.
CTACTGTCTATAGCATAATATCTGTTAAAATACTTTTGAACATCTCTGTATTTGATTTGTCAATTGATATACATACTCTATTGTGGGGAAATTTAGTTTAGCAAGACAGCGCATAACAGATTGAAATTTCTCTTTCAGAAATTTATACTAATAGATGGAAACATACTTGAATACTTTTGTTTAGTCCTGTAGCTTACATTGTACCTTTATTACATGCCTATATTTAGCTAAAATTTAGTTCAAACTAAAACACTCTTCAAACTATTTAAATCACATTTCCAGAAATGATCATCTGTCAGTGACCAAATATCCAATTCTTTGTGTGACACTGTATATCATTTTAACTATGATCTACAAACATTTCTTTGTAAACTGAATGCAGTTTAGCTTAAAAATCATAACTTATTTTAAAACCATTTTTAAGTAAATTACGCTCATATTCAGAAATTTTTACAAACTCTTTTGTATAGCCCTGTAAATCAATTACATCATTTATACACACTATATAATATGCATAAATTTAGTGAAAGTTAAAAGTGTATATCATAATTAAAAATGCATTTCATTCAATCATCGATAATTTACAGTACTTCGGAGATATTATACTATTTGAAATCTTTTGTGTGTCCCTTTAAATGTTATGCAGTTCGTATTATGCGTGAAATAAAACATATTAAGCCTCAGCGATGTATATCAATTTTATTATGCATGAAATAGTTTAATATAATTAAAATATGTCGCAAACATTTCCCTCTTTGCCATTGTGTAATTTGAATTTTTTTGTGTGGCCCTGTAAAGGTATAATAACTATTCTTTTCACGCATATTTTTAGAAGATATATTTTAGTGCGCTTCGTAAATCCATATAAATTTGAATATGTTTGATAGGTTGTAATATGTTTGAAATTCATTTTAAAAGTTTTTTCCCATAGGCCGTAATGTAACGAAAAACTTTTGACTGTCCCTGTAACGCAACTAATCATGCTAGAAACTTCATTTGTAATAGGATTCGTGTTGGTGTAAAATTCAATAACTTCCCAAAATTTCATGGCAATCGGAGGATATTTACTAGAGTTAGAGCGCGGACAAACAAACCTAAAGCATAAACACTTTTCAGCTTTGTTGGAATGTGTTGAAAATATGTATTTAAACATGCATTTATTTATTTATTTATTTATTTTTTCTACAAATTCAGAAATCTGTTTCGCATTTTATTCCTATCCTGATGTTTGAATGTGTCACATTTGTATACATTTCTTGTCTTAGAATTGTAAATACAACAACTTTGTCAGGTTTATATGGTAAACCATTTAAACACATATTTCTAATAAAAAAATTATTTAAGTTCCGAAATTAATTTAATTAACGCTATTTAATTAGCTGTATATATATTAGTGTGTAACACAATAACATATTAACTATCATTTGGCAACATCACCAAAACATTAGGTAAAAGGCTAAAATTATGAAATCACAACTTATTGTTAATTTATGGAAATAAGGAAAAATCCTGTAAGAAAAATAATGCATATTATTGAATATTTCAATATTCTATGTAAAAATGCAATAATTTAATTTGTAATGTTATTTTTAAAAAAAGAAAGAAAGAAATGATAAGTAAACTTTCTCAATAACATAAAAATGTTTCAGAATGTTTACATTTTACTTATGAAAATGGATTTTTAAAAGCCTATATTTGTAGATTAAAAAACTTATACTTTAATAAATAATTTATTTTATTTATGTTTTTTCACTTATAACATGGTTTTAACTAAGGAAAATTTTCATTGGAGAAAAATAGCAAATAAAAGCATCAACAAGAAAATTAATGTGTTATTCTATTATGCAATTATAAGGCCAATTTTTCTTTATCTTTAAATAAGTTAAAAATTGTTAAAACAAATAATAAATGTAATTATATTTCTTTTTATAAAAATTTAATTTTATTCCAAACCATTTATTGTAATAAAAAATTCATGAAAATGCAATCACATTTCCATATCAATTACAAACGTGTTTCACAAATTAAAGCTAATAATATGAATAATTATATATTTTTTCACTAAATTTTACAGCCGTATTCAATAGCAATCTTTTACACATTATATAGAATATTGGAGATTAAAAAAACTTTAACTTTGTCACAAATTTAATTGGAAAAGAGATTTTAAGAGATTTAAAAAAAAGTTTTATTTTCGTCTGTTCAATTGAAATATGAACTTTAGTTTTTTCTTAAATTACTGAAGAATTTTCTTGCAGCCTACTTATTTAAAAATACAATAAATTTCGTTAAAAATGTATTTTTCAATTTTATGTATAAATATTTCGATATTAATTCAGGCATAAAATGGGTTTCCTTTAATTTTGCAAATTAATCAAATGAAATTAGATAGGTTTAGAGAAATGTGTTGCACATTTGATTTTCTCTTTAATGTTCAAGAGGAAGTTTATACTATACAAATTGAAAAAATATATATATATAGAATTCTTTTATTCAAAGAAATTCAATTTTAGGGATTCGATTTATGCTCTTATACAGTTAAGTACTTACTATGGACCTAAATATATTACTCAGTGGTCAGTACCGTAAAATCCGTCGTACAACACTCACGTACGATTTGACACTATATATACAGGGTGATTATAAAAAAACTATCCCGACATTTGGGCCGCTAACTATTATACCATTCACAGAAACTGGCTGAAATTTTGGCAAAAGATATTTTTAGGCATGCGTTCAAGAATGGTATGGAAAACATCAGTGTCACTCAAATAGTTACGGTTACAGTGAAAAAAATTCGAAAAAATCAAATGGCAACACTCAGTTTTTTGTATTGGAATGTGATTGCCATTGTGAAAAACCCTAAATAGCGTTGGAATGGCAAAGGTAGCATGATAATCATCGGAACTAGGCAAGGGAAAAGTAAAAAGGACTTTGCCGTGCACCAGGCCATTAATGTTCGTTTCATTTACGTTACACGTCACACCGTTTCTTCGGCTGATATCACAGCATGATTTGTTGTCCACTAAACGAGAAAAAGAAATCAAGCAACGCAAATTTCGAGTTTACGTAAGACACAGTCAGGATTGACATCGTTACGCTAGGTGAAAGAAAAGGCACTGCGAAATGCGAGCCATGTACGTTGCCTTCTGCCATTCCAAACAAGATGCCGCTTTCAGGGAAAGAACGTGGGAGAAATCGTAAAGATTTATTACCTAAATGAACAAAATGCCTCAGAGACATTGCATGTTTAACCATGGATTACAGCGAGGCGGATGCACTGTCAAAACTGTACGGGACTTGATTCATAAATTTGAATAAACTGGTTGCACATGCGATCGACCTCGGTCTGGACAACCTTCCGTACCTATGGAAGATTTTGCAGCACACCATCAAACGATAAGTACAGTTGGTCCCGCAATTGCACGCAAATGTTTCGCGTGTTCTGAATATGCCGAATTCAACTGTACGCAAGATTCTGCTCTCTGTTTTAAACATATTTTCGTATCGATTCCAGCGTGTCCCGATGTTGGAAGCAGGAGACTATCAATTACGACTGGATTTTCCAAATCAATTCCTTATAAGTACGATGAAGAAAGCAGCTGGCCTTTACGCATTCTGTGGACAGATGAGGCGCATTTTTCGTTAACTGGTAACTTAAATTCAAAAAATTGTATGCACTGGGCAGAGGATAATCCACATGATGTGCTTGCCCGTCCATTACACGAGGCAAAAGTGATCGTATGGTGTGGTATAACGAGTACCTTCATCCTCGGCCCTTACTTTTTCGAAGAGGTTATTGCCGTAAACCTGCAAACGTGCACAGCAACGAGTGATCGCTATCTGGGCATGTTAACTCGTTAAGCGATTCCCGCATTGCAACGGCGAAATGTTATATCTGAAGTTGTGTGGGTGCAAGATGGTGCTCCTCCACATGTCAAGTCTTCTGTCAAACGTATCTTAAGTCAACAGTTTGGTGACAGAGTTATCTCCGTCATTTCCCGTTTCCGTGGCCACCAAGGTCTCCTGATCTGACACCAATGGATTTCTGTCTGTGGGGATATCTGAAATCCAAAGCGTATCAGTTTCATCCTCAAACTGGAATCTGATTTGAAAGATGCCATCAGAACTGCGATTCAAGAGATTATTATTGCCATGGAACGTACTCTAGTGCTATCCACCATCTACCGCATGCAAAATCTCATCGTGTGTGAAGGAGGTCATGTGGAAAATTTGTGAAACACAATAAAATGCTTTATTTTATGCTGTTTCTCTGCCCTTATCGGTTTCCCTCACTTTTAGCCTATCTACCGCCGCTGATTTTCATGCTACAGTTGCCGTTCACGTGATATATGGGGTTTTTCAGAACGAAGATCACATTCCAATACAAAAAACCGGGTGTTGCCCTTTGATTTTTTCGAATTTTTTTACTGTAACTGCAACTGTTTGAGTGACATTGTTGTTTTCCATATCATTCTTGAGCGCATACTTCAAAATATCGCTTCCCAAAATTTCATTCAGTTTCTGTGAATGGTATGATAGTTAGGAGCCCAAATGTCGGGATAGTTTTTTATAATCACTCTGCATACTTTATTTTTAGGAATATTCGCCGTATAACTCGCACCCTTTTTTTTACTAAGAAACCTGAAAAGTACAGGGTGTTTCAAAAAGAACTTTTCAACTTTGAAATGAAATAACTGCGAAACAGTAAGATACAAAAAGGTGAAGCAAGTGGTATGTTAGACGGATAGGTGTGGAATTTGTTATATAGAGATTTGTAGAAATAGTTATAAGATTGGCTGATAGGTGGTAGCACAAGTACATGAAGCTTTAAATAGTACTCAGAAGTACAGAGTGATCAGTCTTGAAAATGTTTTATTATTGACACGTGTAAAGGGAGTTGTATCGAATTAGTTATTATATGGTAATTGAAGAACATGGTGTATTCCTTGGAGTAACATGTTTTAACTGTACTGGAATATCACTGATGACATTGGCATTGATTCACCTCGATATTCCCTGGATATGAATCCAAATGATAACTTTAGTTACTCTAAGAATCCTGAAAGGCTGAAACAACTGGAACATTAGGTATATACTTTTTTAGATATACATACATGTGTGTCTATAACTACATACATGTAATTTTTTACTTTTTTATTTTTTCATTTTATTGTTATTAAATATATATATATAGCCCTTATATATATAGCCCTTTTATTAGTGTGTATTTACTTTTAATATAATTTGTTTTTTTTCTTGTTGCCATTTTGCTTCTTCCTTTCCCTTCTTCACTGTATCCATTGAACATTTTGATTGTATTCTTCCGTGATTGGCTGCTGCTTTCTACTTTCCCTTTGGCTGTTACTTCAACTTGCTTCCCTTCCCGCCTTTTCATTTCAGTCGTGCCGCTACATTGATAGTAGACGCACGTCTTCTTTGGCTGGACGAAGAAAGACTCGGTTCTTTCGTAAGGCCTAGCGCACTTTAGTATATTTTATGGTGTTTTTAAGAATTTCTTTCACTTCGATAAAATAATTGTTTATGAATCAAACTCTTATTAAGAGAACGAAAAATAAAAACACCATGTCGCTTATAAATACCTTCAAAAATCACATCAACAATTTTCACGTTTTTCTTTTAAAAATGAGTCTGAAACACTTCTAGAAAACTCCGAGTTGCTGAATGCGGAATTTTTAATTCCATTATTTTTTTTATATTACCTTAACATGATTCTGATAAGATCAGCTCTTTCAGAAAAATTAAATTTAAAGCTTCCCAAAAGAGAACAAATAAAGATGTTACATTGAATTTATCTCAAATCATATTTTATTTTTTGTAGCTCATTTTAACGCTTAACTTCGAAATCTACCTACACCTATAGGCCATACCAGCAGGAATTTTTCACATATACATATTTTCTTGCTTATTACATTTTAGTAATCAAATTGAACTCTATTTCTAGTATATCCCTTATTTTATTATTTCCTTTTATTTTATCTTTTTTTGTCTAGCGATAGATCCGGGGCTTTTATTTTTTGTTATATTATTCTGTTGATTTTTTGAAAGTCAATGATAAATATATTTTATATCTTTATCATGTCAGATTACTATTTCATATTTATATAAATTTATTAAAAATTAGTTAGAAAATAAGGATATAAAAATCTCATTAAAAGTTTTTAAGGTTTAATTTAGAAAATTGAACTTTAAGTACCGTAATCTGGGGTACTTTCTTAAAGTGTTTGGATAATAAATTTCTTGTAAGGCATTGTAATTTTGCAAAATAATTTCTTTTATTGGTATAGTTACATTTCATAACAATCGCTCTATTGCTATAAAAAGCTATCAAAAATACTTTTTTTTATTTTTTAAATATGGAACAAAGTATTTCATATCAATGGACTACTTTACACCAGTTAATCACACAGTTTAATTATTTTTAAAAAGATGAGTGATATAAATCCACTTAAAATTGATTACCTTTCCATAGGGATCCAGTGTAAATTGAACGAAAGTGGATTCTTTGATACAGCAAAGCAAAAACTAATCAAGATTCATAAAACATCAGATAAGTGAGCCAAAAGTGGCTATAATTATACTTTGAGAAAATTTGATAATTTTATGGTTAGGTGAATCTTGTCTGAGAATTTGTTTTTGTAAACTATTACACTTATTTCTAATGCATGTCAGGCATGCTTTTCTCACTTTTCTTTGTAAAATAAAGTTGTGTCTAGTAATAATAAATTTTATTTTAAGCACAACCTTTGGTATAGTGTTTCAAAAATGATTTTAATATAAAAATAACTTTAAAAATATGAAAAAAAAAATACTCAGCAAACTATTTTTCTACCAGAAGAGCATTAAAATGTTCCATTAAAAGTAAATATTTAATTACAAGAAAAAACTTATAATAACATTTTTTTTTAATTGAAATCTTTAATTTTGTCTTGTTGCTTACTATTACTACGATTTTGTCTTGTCGCTGTGGTTCTTCCTTCTGTTTAATATCTTTCGAGTTTTTTCTCTTAACTTCTGGCACGAATGGAATTTCAGCCATTTTTTGCATGGTAATTCAGGATTTTTTTTCTGGGAGTTACTGACTTCGTTTGGGTGATCTCTGGTGTTCTCAATAGTGTGAAAATTGTTGGAAGAATTTGATAATAAGTGATAATAAAATTGTAATATTTTTTGTAACACATTTAAATAAAAATTTTGAAAATTATCTTTACTACATTGATTTCTTTATTTGCTACTACAGATGGCCGGGATGCCGTTTCACTTTGGGAACATGCTCATATTACCAATTGCACGTCGTAAAATTATTAATCCGATAAATATACTAGGATTGAAGTACATGTGGATCAAGAGAAAAAAAAATAAGTTTTCTGAATTTATACAGGTGTAAATTAAAGTATCTACTTAAGCTGCTATCAGATTCACCAATTTTTCGAGCAACAATACTATTCAGTCGATATTAATTACAACTTTTCTACGTACAGAGTGAAAAAAATGGTTGTAAATGTTGTTACTAAACTTGGAGCAAAAACAGGTTTTACTGTTACCAGTTGTACACTGTAAAAAAAATCTGTGAAGGTACTAAACATTTTCTAGGAAACTGGGATTTCAAGAACTTTTCATGTAACGATAACAGGAAAAATTCATGTAATCGATTCTGAAACTTGAATTTTTGCTGTTACCGTTACAGGAAAAGTTCTTGGAATCCCAGTTTCCTAGAAAAGTTTTAGTACCTTTGCAGATTTTTTTTACAGTGTATGTACCAGTAACCAGTAGCAACTGTTACCAGTTGTATCTAATTATTACTCTTTTGTTGGCGCAAATGTATCGTTTAGAAACTGTACGATCAATGTTTCAGCCATCTCTTGATATGAACTCATTTTCAAAGTTCTATTTATATTTTTTTTAAAACTGTGCTTTATTTCGTTTACGCATTTCTCCGAAATTCTTTTTTGGACATAATTCTATTTCAGCTTAATCGCAGCATCAGCCATCTTGATAGATGTGTTGTAATTTGGAAATAAATTTCATGTTGTTTTATCCGACTACCTGTCTGCTTAAAGAGTTGCGAAATCAGACGCATAAATTATAGTTAGTTTTTTGAGGAACAGCAGGTCGGTGACGCGTGCGCGGAACATTCTTATACTAAAAAGAAAATTTTGATTTGACTTTTTTTTCTCTGTTTTTAGAACAGTTTTAAGAATTATGTATAAGAAAGATGTTATGTACACTGTAAAAAAAATTCAAGAGGTTACTAAAAAAATTTTAGTAATTTTGTATTCCATAGATTTTTTTAGTAGCCATTACAAACTTTTTTTTGCAAGTGAAACAAACATTTCTTTTGTAAACTGAACAAAAGAATTTTTTGTATAAATAACTTAAAACTTTTTAGTATGAGCCACCAAGCAAATTTTAGTAATAGCTTCAAAATTATTTTTAATAACCAGTACGTGTGCCCGAAGGGCAGGAGCTTCCTTCGAGCTGCATCCAGAGGATAAGAAAACAGACTTCTGAAGCGGAAGATTTTCGACTAAGCCCCAATAGATGGCAGCACCAAACATTGCTACCTGCTCCAACAGGATTTTCATAATACCTTTATTTAACGAGTACTTACACTGCATACATTCGGTGCGTACTTGGTGGTGTCCAGCATCGAACCCGGGACCTTTCAGCCTGGAGTTCGGCGCTATGACCACAAGGCTATCACAGCCACACCAAGTGAGTTTTAGTAATAGCTATTAAAAATATAAAACTATTAACTCTATTCGTTGCTAGCTTTTTTCTAGTAATTCTTACAGATTTTCTTGTAACCGAGTAAGATTACTAAAAATTGTTTAGTAATTGCATGGATCACTAAAAATTTTTTAGTAGATCGACACTTTTTTTTACAGTGTATATGAGAAAGCTTTTTTGTAGAGAACAACATGTAAATATTAAATGTATGTGTTTTGTTTTGTGTGGTGATGTCATTAAAATAAGAAAAACTAACCTTGGGATGTTATTTTTGAGTTAAAGAATTAGTTTTTAATGCTGATGCTACCATTGATGAAAAATTGAATCATCCGAAGCTCCGATATTCCATTTGCCGACGAATTGGAATTTTAAAAGTAAGAACATTTTATATCTTGCCCATTTTTGTTTCACAAAAATGAAAGAATCAATTATCATATTGATATTATCTTTGTATAGCAGCTCTGGCTGAGAATATTTAGTTTAGGTAGTCGAAGTTGTCACAAAATGGGAAATGAATGAGGTCGAAACCGCCTATCTTTGATTGATTGAAAGTTGGATGAAAAGTCGTGGCTAGAGTCTTTTTTAGAGCAATGGTAAAAAAGTGGAGTATATTGCTGTTTGATATCAGACAAGAAGTTAAGGTGATTTCTCGTAGATATTCGGTGGAAATCAGGAGTTGACTCAAACTCATAAAGTTGATGAACCTGATAGAAGCTTTACCTGGTAATTAGAGCGGCTTCTTCCCAATAGTGAAACCATTGCATAAACTGATGTGCGATCAAGGGGATCGTTTCAAATGCATCTGTGTGCACTGTAGATACATAATTTATATGATTAAAAAATTAAATCTTCTTTTGGGTGTGGGCTGCTTTAAGAACATGGGCCTCATTTGGACCACATACTTTAAATAAATTTTTCATTGTATTTAACGTGTAAAAATAACAACAAACATGAAGGAAATTTGATTTTAATTCGTTTTTGCGATTTCTGAAGTTTTGATAGGATATCTTAATAATGAGTAAATGGTATTAACTCTTCAATGGCTCTCTTTGATTACAAAGTGAGAAAGGAATTATTACGAAGTTTGTTTCACAGTTATTTGGGTAATGAAAGTTTTTCTATTTCTTTAACCTCCTCACGTCCCTGGCCACATATGTGAATGTTTATTTTTTCATAATTATAATTACGACCAATAATGAAAAAAAAGAAAAATTTGATAATAACTTATTCACGACAGAATCTCTCATCAAGAGAAGTTCAAATTTTATGGTTTGGTTGCACTGATTATGTTATTTGCGATTTAAGTTTTTGGCAATCAGTGTTATTGAATTATTTGAACAAATCGTCATTATATGAAAAAAAAATAATATCACATATATTAAATATATTGAACTTTATTAGTTTGTAGATATATAAGAAGGAAATTTACTGTTTTTTTTACAAGACCATGTCACTCATAAATTACCATAAAAGCTCAGCGGCCACAAGTGTGGAAGTTATTTTTTGTGAATTTTTATTTTCTTTCTTTCTTTTTCTTTTTGAATTCCTATTAATATAAAATTAATAAATCACAAGAAAAGAAATAATAATAATTTAATATTTTTTTCTCACCATGAAAAAAAAATTCCAGAAGAGGTTAAAATATGACGTTTAAACAGCTACTAATTATATACTGATAAATAATTAGGTAATTACGATATTATAAATATAGTTTTAAAAATAATTGATGTAGTTTAACTTTTAATTAAGATATTTTTAACAGCAAAAGACAACTTTTTTTTAAAATCACTGATTTAAATTCAATGTTAAAAAATCCTCTTTTAGTTCGTTTTAATTTCAGTTTATGTATAACTGATAAATAATAGTTGATAAAAGTCTGTATATTTATGTATACATGTGTACAGTAAATTATATAAAAATATCTGATATAAAGAAATTTTTTAAAATGTGACATTCGAAACTTAAGGTATGAAAAGAGTTTCCATATTTTCCATACTTTTATATTGTCATCTTTTTTCCAAACCACGAAAGATCTACAAGGATTTACTTTTTTGAAACCAGGATTTTTTTGCTTTAAATCTATGGCGAAATTCGAAAATATAATTTTAGATTTCATACAGGTCGAGCACATCTTTAAGCAGTTAAAAAGCCATTAAAGTATTTAATAACAGATTTGAATTATTTAGATATTATTTGACCTGAAAATGCAATACTTTCATTCGATTATATTATATAACACGGATCCTTTCGTAATAGCAAAATAATATTGAAACAATGCTTGTTTATGCTGGATATTGGCGCAATATTTCATTTAAATTGGCTAAATTAATGCAAATATTGTTAGTTGTAAAATGAAATATTTCTTCATTTCATTGTTAATATTTCAAATGTAAAAAAATGAAGATACTGGTTGAAGAAATTCGTTATAATCTTCTGTTATAAAAATTAAATTTCGAAAAAATTAAGTGAAATGCTTTTATTGTAAATTATTTTTTCCCTTGGTAACGTGTTTAAAACAGTCTTAAAAATTGTATAACCTGTCTCAATACAAACGTTAACATTTAATTACTGACTGTAAAAATTTTCAAGTATAAAAATTTTAAGTATTAAAAAATCATGTCTCATATGTTTATGAGAAACTAATCTTCGTATTTTAGCTCCACTATATGTGAGTTTACATCATAAAATAAGAGAATTTTGAAGAAACTTGTGACGTAATACCTCCTGCAAATGACATAATACCTTCAAATATTTTACCGTTATATTTCATTCAACGTATTTCTAGTGAATGCTATTCGGTCGCAATATTCTGTATCCATATAACCAATACGAGGATCCTACTAAAATTTTTGAGACACAATTAAATGATACAAGTTAAACCTATTGAACAAATCTAAATAAACTCTTGAAAAAGTGGTTTTGAAAGTAGTTTATTTCAAGATCAACGCACTTCAGAGGCGCATTTTCCAAAGGTTAAATGCCTCAAGCAGTACATTTCTTGGAATAGATGAAAAATGTATGTTTACAGCCTTACCAATCTCATCTTTGGAATGAAAACGATGTCCATGTAAATTTTTTTAGATTTAAAAAAATGACAAAAAAATATGCTTAGTAATAGGATATAGAGTGGATGTTTTATCACTTTGATTTTTTTAATTCAAGAAATTCAATTATAATTCTTGCTGAATGAAAAGATGCATTGCTGCATGGGGAAACAAGAGTGTTCAACTGTGAGCTGCAGAAATGACAGCGATGACCACCCCGGGAACCAAGCTTTCGCTTTGAAGTATAAGTGCAATCACGGGACGAAGACTCATATTTACTGCATATGGTAAGATACATTAACAATGTTTAGCTTTTAGAATGTTACACAACAGTTAGTATCATAAAGAAGCATAAATTTAATTTGCTATTTTTGGCTCTTAAACTCATAAGAAGTGTCATCAGAATATACATTGACGAGAATTGTACTATGTTCTATATATTCATAAACAAAAACAAGGCATATTTTTTTAATTTTAGAGTTAGAAAATGTAAAATGAAATCTTTAATCAAATAATTATAATGAAATTATTAAATAAATCAATAAAACAAAACAAAGGAAGCAATAAATATTTACATTATGTACAAAACAGGGGCTCTTTTCTGAAATGGAGCTGAGAAAAAATAGAAGAACAAACTGGACGAGAAAAGGCGAGGAGATTGGTAAATAAAAATTCGTTATTTTCTAAAATTTCATATAATCCGCGATATACTGCAAGAGAACTGAGCTGTCCAGCGGGTAAGTTAACCAGTTATAAAGTGTCATCTGTTATGGCTTTTTAACATGGAACAGGGACGTTAGTGCGGGCAATGTGAAATATAGTGTAATGATGTTGATAATGATCCACAGATGCAAAGATGTGAGTCTCGATTATTAATGGTATATAAATGTTGTTGGAAGGGTTCATGATTAGTCAGGAAAAGATGCAGGTATCTGTTATTTATAAAAATGTTTTGTGAGACCTCCGATATGAAATCGCGTGTGTATTGACCTGCTTGCTTTCTGGACCAACGCAAATGCCAGTGGTGTAATTTTTTTTTTAAGTTTTGATTTTAATGTTGATTCGTGGAAATTTCCGTGATAAAATAAAATCGTCGATTGCCGATTTCACCTGTCTATCGGCCAGTTCATTGCCCGTTATATCATAATGCCCGATAACACGTTAAAAAAAGAACGATTTTTTCTGATGACTAAAGGAACAAAGTTATGTATAGAACTAGGTGATTATTATTAACAAATTTTGAAAAGGACAGTTGACATGATAAATTTTCTGATGAAATTGAGTATTGCGATTCGAAGTTCTCTTTTGCCCAATGAATCGCCTGCTTCACAGCAAAAAGCTTCGTCTGAAAGACAATTTTCCGGATCAAGCCTTGCGCGCCAGGAAAAAAGTGTGAATTAAGCCTATTAGAGACGTTTTAGAAGATGTTTTTCTTCACTAATAAAACTAGTTGGATGTGCCAATCCCAAAACTTTCTTCTATCTCATACGTACATTTTAATATTTTAAAAAAAGAGTTACTCATTTTAATGCATTAATTATTTTAATTCAATACTATACCAACTTTTATTTTCATATCAAATTTCTACTTCAGTCAATTAATCGGAGTAAAAACGAATTTCCGTGTCTGCACGAGTCGATAGACAATAGAATGATAGGCAGAATTTTTTTTTTTTTTTTTTAATTCAGGGAGGACCTACTTGACTTACCAAAAAATAATCATATACAAAAAAATTAGTTCAGTTCTAGAACTAACTTCATACACTTTTAGATGGTGCAATATTGAAAATGGCATAAAATTTGCTATTGCAGCGCCCCTTTCTGGCGGATTTTTTTTTTCAAATTCAGGGAGGACCAACTAGCCATCGCCATACACTTACAAAAAAATTTGATTCAATTCGATGCATAACTTCATATACTTTTGGTCGGTACAATATTGAAAAGGGCAGAAAAATCGCAATTGCAAAGCGCCCTTCCAGCGGATTTTTTTCAAATTCAGGGAGGACCAACTAGCCATAGTCATACACTTACACAAAAAATTTGGTTCAATTCGATGCATAACTTCATATAACTTTGGTCGGTACAATATTGAATATGGCACAAAAATCATGAATGCAGCGCCTCCTTCAGGCGGATTTTTTTCAAATTCAGGGAGGACCAACTAGCCATAGTTATACACTTATGCAAAAAGTTTGGTTTAAATCGATGCATAACTTCATATACATTTGGTCGGTACAATATTGAAAATGGCACAAAAATCGCGATTGCAGCGCCCCCTTCAGGCGGATTTTTTTTAATTCAGGGAAGACTAACTAGCCATAATCATACACTTACACAAAAAATTTGGTTCAATTCGATTCATAACTTCATATACTTTTAGTCGGTACAATATTGAAAATGGCACAAACATCGCGATTGCAACGCCCCATTCCAGCGGAATATTTCAAAACTGAAGGAGGACCTGCTTGCCACAGACAAAAACATTCACAAAAAAATTGGTTCAATTCTATGCATAACTTCATAGACTTTTTGATGGTAGAATGGCGATATACGGGAACACACACACACACACACAGACAGTCTGTAAAAACATGTTTTTTGGAATCTCTGACCCCTAAAACGTGTAAATCCGTCGAAAACCGGAAGTCGAAAAAAGATTTCGATTACAATTATTTCTTCTATTGAAGTAAAAAAAGCATATATTCATTTTACCTTTGAAACTGCAAATGGAAATGGCTGAGAGGTTCAATGATTGTACGAATAGCGGTACCTTGCTGTTGTCACTGAATTGTTCTTTACATGTTTTCACCTTATATAACAACATCACTTTCGGCTCCCTCTAGCACCATTGCGTATTAATTCTGACCATGCATTATTTTATGAAAAATATTTGTTTGAATATGTTATAACAGCTCTTAAAGTTTTCCCCATCATTTATAAAACACCTTGTATATATTTTGTCAATGATAGACGCTTTTTCTGATAATCGGAGTGAATTCCATTCGTGGGAAGTAAGCTTAAAATTCTTTCGAAAAATTAGTTGACGATATAATTAAACACGTAGAGACGCATGAAGTATCATAAGTTAAATGCTAGCAGTAAACTGAATTTTGAGTAATTACCTCCCATTTATAGCAGTGTATTCGAATAATTTTGTGTAGCACTGTACAATTATTATAAATATTATATACTCCTCTTCAAAAAAAGAAAAAAAAACATGCTATAGCTGATTGTAATAATATATTAAAATTACATTACTATTCGTTTTCTACAATCCCCACTTTTAACATATATTTGTTTCATAAAATGCTACATGTCTTCACATTTTTTGTGTCACCCTATATAATAATTGAAAACGCTATATGTAAACGTTTCAAAGAAACAAATATCTGTAGGTGACTGTAACACCTACTAATATTAACTTAACGCCAGCGTTATACACACACTGCATTTAACATCTTCATTTAACATCTACTCATTTCACAAAATCATTCGTTTAATAAAAAATTTTCACGAATTCTTTTCATAAAGTCTTTTTAGCAGGAATTTATATATACATGAAAGGTTATTTATTGATTTATTTATCCTTTTTATTTTTATATTATTTCTCCCTATTTTTTGTCTTTAACTTTTAATTTTATAATTTTTAGTTACCTAACGATTTTTTTATGTGTGTATGTTTTTATTCGCTCATCAGTTTTATTTTTTTTAATTAATTTACTTTTTTGTACATGAATTTACTTTTTAAAAAATGAGCATAAAAACTAAAATTCTTTAGAAGGATTATAGATACACTTGGGAGATTTAATCTGTGAATAAGTAGGTGAAGAAAACAAATTGCTTTTTTAGTAGATTAATCCCTGTTAAAAATTTTGTATCTTAAAAAAGTAATCTCTTTAAAAATGATACATTCCTGCGTTCAGCATAAAACTCATTATTATGTCTACTGTTATTCTTGTGATCATTAGAGCAAGTTTTTCTAAGTAATTCTATTTATTTTATTAATGCAATTAAGATAAAAATTTATATAACCACTTAATACCACTGAGGTCTCCTGGCATAAAATATATTTATTTTGTTACAACATATATTTTGTATGTCTATATAATAAATCAAAATTTCGTTACTCTTGTGACCAAAGTGTTACAAGAGTAAAAAAATGGATTTATTATATAGATAAGTAAAATTATTTTGATTAAAAATTAGATATACATTGGTTGAATGCAAAAATTTTATCTGCTTTTTTGTGTGTGTGAAAACGGAAAGGCGGAGAAAGGAGAAAATTAAGCAACGATGAATTCATTTTTTTTTTTTCTTTTTTGAAACAACATACATCTGACTTGTGTGCTCGACATGAAAGCCTGCTTATAAATCATCGTCAATATACAAGGACGAGACAGCACAGGGAAATTTACATCACTAGAGAAATACAACCAGGAGTTCTACACCAAGTGTGTGTGCAATGGAGCCAGCAGGAATCGAACCCACAACCTCCAGATTAGCAGAGCGGCTCTTCACCTCTCGAACACGGAGGCCCTTATGAATTCACGCAAGTGCCATCATGCCTGTTTCCATCTGTCTGGCAATAAGTGAATTACACGCCAATAAATCTCTTCTGTTTTATAATCGAAATACTGCTGCAACGTTATTTATATAGTCTCCACATCATTGAAAGTTCGGCGAGTGAAGGCGTTGTGTATTGATCAAAAAAGGGTATAAATCAAAAGTATAAAGTCGAGGCTATATGTCTGATGAGGTTCAGGAATTTTTGCTATACAAGGCAAGGCTTTACCGTGATGAATGAGAAATCCTTTGCGATTGATGAGTGTTGGCCGATTAGACGCGAATTCACAATCTGAATTACTGTTGGCAGTAGTGGTCTGCATTGATCGTTTGGCTAGGTGCAAGGAACTCCTAACTGATTATCCCCTTGGCATCCCACTACACGCTGAGCAAAGCATTTTCGGGAGCTGATCCGATGGGATACGCTTTGTAACATCCACACACGTCCTTCGATGCTTCACATTAAAGTACAGTATCCTCTTCTCATTATCCATTACAATTTGGTTCAAAAATGGTTATTTACTGTTAGAAGGGAAAACAAAGAAACACAGGTGCTGATCCTCTCAGCCTTATTGTAAGCTTGTGTGGTACCCACTAATCGAACTTCCCAAGCGTATGCGTCCGTCTTTCGATTGCTGTTCTGTGTTCCGAGAACGTTTCCGCCAATTTTTGTATTATTGCATGTGGGAAATTTTTTATGGCTATGTCCAAATCCTAATCAGAAAAAACTGTTGGGCGTCCAAAATGGAAATGATTTTTGCATGTCCTGTCTCCGCACCTGAATTTCCTAAACAAAGGGCTGCAGGTGTTATCGTCCATAGCATCCTGAGCATATACTTGACAAATGCTGAGAGAAGATGAGGCTATTGTAACGGCTTTATCTTATTCACACAGTAAATAATGTCTGATATGGTCTTTCTTACTTGCCATGTTGTTTTCCTTTCGGGATAAGTTCTTGTGACAAATGTTGTGCCTAGCATATTCTACAGCTCTACGTGTTATTAACCACTTTCTTGTCCTCGATACAATTCAGTTTTAACGCTCATACTTCACTTGACATTTACATATTTTCAAAACGGATAGAACTTTTGCAGTCACCCAATACTATATGGCAATTAACCCTTACCGGAGCGGAGTAAATCTGTTTGAAATAACTAACTTACACCAGAATTTATAAACGAATTTATGAGAAAATATGAACTTGCTTATTTTCAAGTATATTCTAATAGGAAAATTTGTATTAAATATTCTGGGTGTAAGTAAAAAAAAAAAAAAAAAAAAAAAAAAAAAAAAAAAATGGGTGTCCTTTTAAGGATACCGCTTTTTAAAGGGTTAATGATCGGAATTTTTGACATTTTGCTGAATATTTAAAAATATACTTGTTAGATACTTCTGGAAATTCAGGATTGAAAAGAACAGGTTTGACCTCATATTTATTTAAGTTGATTTGATAACACGAACAATTAGGGAGCTAACAAAAATCAAAAGAAAAAATAGTACTTGGGATCATTATGTAAAATAAATTTCACGAAATGGTCTATCGCTCCAGAATACAAAATTGTGGTTACTGTACAGTATGTGTAAACATTTGTGTAAGAACAGAACGCATATTAAAGGGATCCGTGAAGCATTTTAAAATATTTTTTATTTATTGAGACATAATTTTGAAATTTTTTTAGATGTTTAACCATATTTTTTGTAAACAAAATTACATAAAATTTTTCGTTACTTTATATTTAAAATTTATTTAAAAAGTGAGGTAATTTAAAATTTTTATAAATCGAAATATTACACTGCTGAAGACAATAATGGGAACGCATGGATTCAACGAACTTACGCAAATATTTACGCTGATAAGAAACATAAAATAAATCATCCATAATTTAAAGCCTAGCAGGAAGCAAAAGAAGAAAACTTCATATGCAAATCCAAGTTCATGAGGTCGAAAACCAGAAAAAAGAACATAAGAGCAACCGGGACATTTCACTGCCTTAAGTGTAAAATTCAACTGCTTAACTGTCTTTTTTTTCTTTAAGAGTGACGTGTAATATCTCAACAACGTGATTTACCAGAATCCATAGCATGGCGTATTATAGGCAGACTTAAATCCGGGCACACACAACGAAGTGCCACGGTCGCTATTGGAGTAGTCAGAAGTGTCGTTGCAAAACTGTGGAATTGATTTCAAGAAACATGGAATTTTAGACGATAACAAGGGCAAGGTCAGCCACGCATCACTACAGCAACTAATGACCGGTATATAATGTTAAAAGCTCTTCAAAACAGGACAGATCTTGATACTCAGCTGCAAAGACATTTGCTCTTGCCAACAGGACGAAGTGTGTCCAGCCAAACAGTACGTAATAGGCTCTATGTAATACGCTCAGGTTAGACTCTATGCACGTAGACTAATGGTATGCACGATTGACATGGACCGTGTGGCTTTTAATATATATGCTGCAGAACATCGAGACTGGGAGCACTTAAGTGCAATCACTTAAGTGCACCAAGTGCATCGAGAACAGCGCTTGGCTCCAATCATGTTGCTAAAACATGATTGGAGCCAAGTGCTTTTTACAGACGAGTCCCGATTTAGTCTGAAGTGTGCCATCCGACGTGTTTAGGTATGGAGAAATCTGGCACTCAAAATAACTCCACAATCATTCGTTAAAGGTCACAATACAGACAAGGTTGTGATGGTATGGGGTGGAATCAGCATAGGTGGACGTACATGGTATGGTACTTTGATGGCGCAAAAGTATGCAGACGAGATACTGAGACCTTGTATCAAGCCTTACGCTGCAGTTACTAAAGATTTTTTTGTTTTCCAGCTGGATAATGCCAGATCGAATACAGCTGGTCTTGTGGAGAATTGGTTTGTATGGAGGTGTACTAAACTAGAATTAAAAAGAAAGTACACTGTAAATTAAATTGAATGTTTTATTTAGTTAGAGTTGCTGCCTGTTGCTGCGTAAAGAGATCGTTTCTCTCAACCAACTGCGTCACACAACTCGTGAGCAGGGTTACACTAAATTGCCGATTGGCATACAAGAGTGGGGGGGGGGATGTTCGTCGCCAAGGCGATATTAAAGGGTTGCAAGTACAGAACACATAGAATTTTACTCGTGCGGAACATTTCGCCCGGCATTGAAATATTTTTATATTTCAAGATATAAATGCAATACAAATAATAACTAACTTAACACAGGGTTCACACAGTTCTACCACTAAATTTTAAGAATATTTTCAAAGTGTTTCACTGCAGAAAAATATCGTAAAATCTGTGAATGAAGGTGGGGATTGCGAATGTTGTGGTTTAAAAATTAAATGTAAATTTTCTTATTTTTAATTGTGGTGTCAGAGTCCTTGGAAATTCCAAGGAGTGTGCGAACCTTGTTAACATGATACAGATTATAAGCAAAAAATAAACACAAATAATACATGATCAATTAATACATAATGAAGCACATTTTAGGATCTATAATGTTGTCCTCAATGGGTAATATACTTATTTTTGAAATAGATCGTTTAAAATTACTCTTAGCGGTGCAAACTTCAACTACCCTGACTATCCCGTCCGCACCTGGGAATACCTTATTAATGCGGCCTAGTGACA
The DNA here is from genome assembly GCA_964019185.1 of Maratus speculifer. Lineage (NCBI taxonomy): Eukaryota > Metazoa > Arthropoda > Arachnida > Araneae > Salticidae > Maratus > Maratus speculifer. Next base: position 137,592,299 of record OZ025291.1, read on the forward strand.
AGTGCAAATAGGCAGTTGTGAGTCCATAAGCAAAACTAGCATTCCTGGCAGAATATTAGGATTTTTAAATAGCCATTTATTTCTTTCTTGTAACTGGCTCAGATAATTATTCTGCCAACGTTTCCATATTACCTGCGTTAATTTTTGAGTCCTTTGCCTTTTATTTAGCAAATTATCTTTTACCGCACTTAAATTAGGTTCTGGAATTAAATTAAGAGGCTTTCCTATGAGAAAGTGACCAGGAGTCAGCACCTGAAAATCGTCAGGATCTCTTGACAAAGGACAAAGTGGTCGCGAGTTTAAAATAGCCTCTATCTGTGTGATAACTGTCAGGAATTCCTCGATCGTGAGATCAACTGAGTCCACAGCTCTTTTTAAGTGGTATTTGAAAGATTTGACTCCTGCCTCCCAAAGACCACCAAAATTTGGCGCTTTAGGAGGGGAGAACTTCCATTTAATACCTTCAGAAACTAAAAAGTTCGAATCTTCATCACTCGTAACACGTCTGCTTAAACGCTTTAGTTCTGCTGAAGCCCCAATAAAATTTGTAGCATTGTCGCTAAAGATTACAAAGCTTTTTCCACGACGAGCAAAGAATCTTTTTAGAGTTGCTATTATAGCCTCGGATGTCAAATCTGAGACAAAATCCAAGTGTACAGCTTTAGTGACCATACATACAAATATGGCAACATAGATTTTCTGAAAAGTACCCTTTCTCTGACCTTTATATTTTATTTCAAAAGGCCCACTTAAATCTAATCCCACATTTGAAAATGGGGAACTGGGAACTGTTCTTTCAAGAGGGAGATCCCCCATCATTTTATTAGCCGATATATGTTCAATTTTAAAGCATTGTACACACTCATGTACGATTTTACGCGCAATATTTCTGCCACCAAGCGGCCAATATTTTTGACGCACAGTGTTCAAAAGAGCTTGGGGTCCTACATGAAAATCTGGTATATGGTAATATTGAAAAATTAATTTCGTCAAGCGACAGCTCGCAGGAAGTACAATGGGGTATTTGTGGTCAAAATTCAAATTTGATTTTGTTAGTCTTCTTCCCACCCTCAATAAGCTATCTCCATCTAAAAAGGGATTTAAAAATTTTAACTTACTTGGGCGATGAACCGAAAATCCCGCTTGGAGGACAGAAATTTCATTTTGGAAATACTTTACCTGTTCATGTTTTAATAAATAAATCTCTGCATTTCTTAATTCCTCCAGCAACAGAAGGCCGGTTGCAGATGATAATTTTTTACATTACATTTCTGTATGAATCTGAAAATATAAGCTAGAATTCTAATTAATTTTTGAAAATTATTGCTAAGATTAATTAAATTATCACACAAATTAAAATCATTATGTGTAACGAATGTCAAGTTGCTGGGAGCTTTAAACTCATTAGAATAATTTTCATTTTTAATGTCCCTTATATTAGAATCAGTTTTTGTTAATGTCTCTTCAAGAATTGAAAGAGGCGGGCCATGCCACCACAAGTTAGAAGAAACGTTTTCCACACTTGCATCTCTTGATATCAAATCAGCAGGATTGTGTTCTGACGGAATATAAAACTTTGGAAAGTTTTTAGTTTGTTCCTTAATTTGCACAACGCAGTTTCCCACAAACGTTTTCAGGGGATGAGGAGCAGTGTTTATGTCAGAAAATAAATTTACTGAAGCTACCTGTTTGTCTAATGAATTTAAGACCTTGTTAGTGAGTTTAGCCAGAAGAAGATATGGTGACAGTTCGAGACGGAGCACCGTTATTACTTTGGTTGGACACACACGGGATTTACTACATAATAAATGACTGATGGTTTCTTTAGAATTAGATGTTTGCATGTATATCGCTGTGCCATAAGCCTTGGAAGACGCATCTGCGAAACCATTTAGCACCACCGATTGGTTCACAGCTAGGAAGCATCTTAGTACTTCAATGGATTCCAGTTCTTTAAGAGTTTCGAGAAAGGTTTCCCATTGTTTGGAAACATGAGAAGGCAGCTTCTCACTTTACTCTAGTTTAAGAAGCCGCAGCTCCTGCATGAATATTTTTGCTTTCGCAATCACTGGCTCTAAGACACCGAGAGTGTCATAAATGCGGGCAATTTGCGAAAGTACATCTTATTTTGTGAAATCACTTTTTCTGTTAATATTAACTTTATACCTAAAGGTATCATTGAAACTGTTCCACAACATCCCTAATGTTTTAACTGTTATTTCTTCAGAATTTCTGTCCATGGGAAACATGTGATTATCAGTATATTGGACCTCATTGGTACACCACTTGTGTAAATGCATCCCTCCCTTTAAGAGGAGTTGTGTTAATTGTGATTTCATTAATCTAAATTCTTCTAAATTGGATGAGCCCGATAGGCAGTCATCCATACAGAAGTCTTTCAAAACAATTTTCGATGCTAACGGGAATTCCTTTTTCTCATCTAGAGCTAATTGCTGTAATACTTTGGTGGCTAAGTAGGAAGCACAATATGTTCCATACGACAGTAATGTTAGCTGAAATACCTTAACCGGGGATAACATACTGTCTTTCCACAAAAGTTTTAAATATTTGTACTGGGATATATCTATTTATATCATCCTAAACATTTGTTTAATATCCGCAGTAAAAGCATACATAAACTTTCTAAATCTAATTAATATCGAGAAAAGATCATCTTGCAAAACTCCACCCTTACATAATAAATTGTTCAAAGATTTTCCGTTGGTTGACTTGGCATTGGCGTCAAAAAAGACGCGTAGTTTGGTGGTTCTGCTAGAGGGTCGTAAAATGCCCTGATATGGTAAGTAATACTCATCATTAAAGTTCGTGTTTTCTTTTATTTCATGCATGTGATTTAAATCCTTATATTCTTTAATAAATTCTGTGTATAAGTTTTTCATAACAGGATCTCGATCTAAACGTTGCCACAGAGAGTTTAATCTTTTCAAAGCAAGATTTTTGGAATTTCCCAAATCGGGTTCTAAAACCCGTGGTTTAAACGGCATCGTGACCACAAACCTACCATCCGGTTTTCTGAAGTGAGTTTTATAGAAGTGATCATTACAATATTCTAATTCTTCACTGTTACAGGGTTTTGAATTTTGTACTTCTTCAATTTCCCAGAAAGACTTCAAAGTGTCATTAAGTATTTCAAGATTTTTTATTAAGAAACAATAATTAGTATTATTATTATTTACTGTTTTGTCATAAATACACCCAGATACGATATATCCGAAAATACTTGATTGCAAACATAAATTATTGCCTAACTTTATTTTTTCTTCATTTAAAAGAGAAAAATATAGTTCAGCACCGATAATTATCTCCACACTGCTTGGAAAGTTAAATTTTTTATCCGCTAAACAAATATTTGCTGGAATTTTTAAATCTGATATGTTTATATTTTTCGAGGGCATAAAGTCACTGATGTTTGGAACGATTAATAACTCAATATCATAACTGATACTATTCATTTTATTTGACAGCTTTGATTTAATTCTAGATTTAATGTAAACAGGCGATTTATTTATTCCACTTGCAGGAATATTTATTTTCTGTTTTTTCAAGCCTAGTATTTGTGCTGCTTTAAATGTACAAAAACATTTCTACGACGCAGAATCCAATATTGCTCTGAAAGGAATTTGAATGCCATTTACATCTGTCAAATAAATTATTGCAGTGCTAATTAAGACAGATGTATTATTATCATTTTCATACGAAAAAATGGAGCAGTAGTTTTGTTTTGTGATAAATATCTAAATTGCTATTTATTGTTTCCGGTATTGGGAGATTGTTTATAGAATTGTTCACTAGTGTTGTATAATTATGTAATGATGAATGATGGCTTGCACTCTTGCAAACATGACAAGTGCTTTTTGAATTACAATAATTAATGAGGTGGACTGAATTTAAACAATTAAAGCAAAGTATATTTTTCTTAACAAGGTTAATTCGCTCACTTAACTTCATGTTTTTATATTTAACACAATGATATAAGGGGTGGTTTTCGGTTTTACAAATTACGCAACATTTATTTTGATTTGTTTATTTTTATGAATAAGGATTTTGCAGTATATTTAGAGGATACGTTTGAACTTATGCTATTTAAGATTTGACATTTTCGCTCAAGAAATTCTAAAAATTCATCAAAATTAGGCAAACCTCAAAATAAATGTTGCGTAATTTATAAAACCGAAAACCATACACGGCTCGAATGACCTCCGCTTGCCGACGCTCCTTCATGCTTGAAGCTGAAACAATTCAGCGTATGGAATGGCCAGCATGCTTTCCTAACAGGGATCTAATTGAGCATGTTTGGGACATGTTCAAACGATGCATTGCTGCCATACCAAAGCCTCCTTTTACTGTCCGAGACTTGGAGATTGCACTTCTTGAGAAGTGGAACAATACTCCCTAAAGTCTTACCGATAGCATCAGTGCATCCATGGAAAACAGGTGTACATCAGTCTTAGCTATTCGAGAAAACCACATGCCACATTAAAAACCTTGCACCTTTTCTAAACAATACTTTTTTTATTATTTACATCTAACCAAGTTGTTGACTTAAATCATCTTTTCATGTTTTTTCCATCTTTTCAAAGAATTAAAGTTTAATTACATACCTTTTTTGCGTCTTTTTATTCTGTATTGCGCATTGATACGCATGTACTATCCATTTTATGCCCATTCATGGCTGTCTGGCACGGTTTTCTAACTTCTTTGCTTGCTACCATATATACATATATATATATATATTTTTTCTGAGCAGTATATTTGAAGAATTTCATAGTTTTTTTATTTAAATAACCAGAAATATATAAGATTTAATCGAGATTTAACATTTCTTAAAATATTAATTTATGTATACATATATATTTTTAAAAAAGTAACATTAAAAAATATTTTTTTTAATTTTCTGGATTAGCATTACAGTATAACAATTGAAAAGGGTAAGGTTTAAGGTTTTAAGTTTAAACCATTTATTTCTAATGATTTTTGACTTATGACAACTTAAGTAGGAGAAAGGGTGAAAAAACTCACTATGAAGAAAAATGAAAATCTCATTTTTACCAGATCTCATTTCCATGACAAGTATTGCTTGAAAGGTAAATTTTGAAGGCATAATAAAACAAAAAAAAAAATAACTTTTATTGTTCCAATTAAGATCAGTAAGCTATTATTAAATAGATTTTTAAAAAAAGTTCCTCCAAACGCTGCGCTATCAGATATCTTAAAAATAACAATTTGTGGACATCCACTTTCAGAGACCGACTAAAAATCAGCGAACTATTTTAGCGATATCCTTTTGAATTTTTACGATATTTGACTGTATTTTTTAAAATACTTTGCTCGATAGAGTTGACAATTAAATTATGTAAAAAAAAAAAAAAAAAAAAAAAAAAAAAAAAAAATAATTGTAATTTAAGAAATTACCCCAACCATTTGAAAAATGTTTCACTCGATACATTCATCTATCATTTTAAGCTAAATACCAGTTGTTTTATTGTGTATTATCCGTGCCACTGCTATAAATGACTTTATACATGCTGCAATTTGAAGGTACGGTTCGTTTAAGTTATATCACTCTATTGTCGCCAAGCATAAAAGTTGGCGACGAAAGAAACATTTCAAACTATTTAACATTGTTGGTGCAAAAGTAATCATTATTAAAATACAGCTTTGGCATATACTGTTATACTTGTAAGACTTTGGCATATATTGTTTGATTTTACAGAGCAGAATTTTGGTGATGGAGGTTTTAAACCAAAATCGATCGCAGCACATGCATCTGTGAATGGGTCCATCAGACATCGAATCAAAAAAGTTTTTTCCCAGTTTTTCCCAAGCCGATTGCTTTTTAGTTTTCTTTTTAGGTGGTGGAAAATCAAGAGTAATAGCTATAACATTTTCCGGCTTGTTAGAATCACTATTGGCACTCAAATTTTCCTGGTTAGAACCGACCGATAGTAAAACGCCATGGCTAGTGGATTGGTCGCCCTGGCGACATGATGTTTTACAATTAATCGGTTCGGCATTAAATTGCTTCCTTTTTCGTGATCGCCTTTCAACACGTAATTGGTTTTCAGCGGCTCAATAATCTTTTGATTTTATCATTTTCTGCATTGAAAGACGTTTTTGCGCCAAACCAAATACAGTATTACTCAGTTATCCCGTCGACCAATTTCGCCAAATGATACGAATCGCCAAACTAATAAGCAACTTATACATGTTGACTGTGTTTAATATCATTGAATGCGATATTCACGTTCATTCATTTCTTTGGCTTCGGCTTTTTCCGTATCTGTTAATTTCCGTCTACCCATTTTTAAATTTGTTAGTTTTCTCCTTTATTACAATGATTTTAACCATTTTAATTTACTATTCAAATAAAAATTCTTCTAAAAGTAAAGAATTTAATTTAAATTCAAATAAAAATTCTTCTAAAAATAAAGAATTTAATTTAAATTCAAAAGTGGTAACATCATTCAAAAGTGGTAACATCATCGGGTCCATTCTCCCGAAAACAACAACCATTTTTCAAATGGTTAAAAAAACCTTGTTAACCATTTGAAAAATGGTTGTTGTTTTCGGGAGAATGGACCCGATGATGTTACCACTTTTGAATGATGTTACCACTTTTGAATGATGTTACCACTTTTGAATTTAAATTAAATTCTTTATTATTGTTCGCGCATTCACAAATAAAAATTATTTCATACAACTGCTTATGTTTCTTAAAGTATTTAATATACGTAGGTTGATCCAAAAAAAGTTTACAAGCAGAAACATTTGAAACGTAACAATTGTGGAGCGAATATTTCCACTCAGGGTGGTTGACAGATGGTGCTAGTTGTCCTACAGCGACTCAGGAATTGCTGCAAAGGTTCAAGTGGGAGGTCTGGAATCACCCCCCATACAGCCCCGATATCGCTCCAAGTGACTATTTCCTTTTTCCGGCGTTGAAGCGAAACTTATCCGGAACACGGTTCACCTCAGACGATGCAGTGAAAACAGCTGCCGATAAATGGCTCAATGAGCAGTGCCCCGATAACGACCAAGACGGGATAAATAAGTTGGCCAAACGTTCTGACAAATGCCTAAACAGGTTTGGCGACTATGTGGAAAAGTAAAGGCCAGATGTGTCTCTTGATTGCCATTTGTATCTTGTTTCTATTGTTAATAAATACTTTTTCCTTTGCCTTGTAAACTTTTTTTTGGATCACCCCTCGTATTGGTATTCCAATTACACTATATAGTTTCTCCTACATTTTACCAATATATCTAAAACTAACGTTAAATTTGGTATAAAGCAAAAAAAAGGGGGGGCACGATTTTTTTAAAATAATTTTATAACTATTGATATAGTGGTATTCTTCCACAAATGAATGCACGCATTGTGTATATAACTATTGATATAGTGGTATTCTTCCACAAATGAATGCACGCATTGTGTATGTACAATCTACTATACGTAACACGATAGTAATTGTTATCGACTTTAATTTTACGATTAAATATATTTTACTCTAACTTTAAGTTTTTATAGAAAAGAATACTCACAATTAATACGTTTGCGCATTGCTGAAGTAAGATCACAACATCTGCGGCGAGTTATACACTAAATCTAAACCATAAAGACGCATATAACACAAGCTACCAGCATTTTTTAATTTTCTATCTTCGAATACAAGAAAAAAAGGCTGTTGCCACAAAATACATCAAAACTTGGTTTTTCTCAATTTCTTTTTAACACGAGACAATCACATACGAACGCGCAAATAAAATAAAATATAAAATGCCAATTTAACTCAATCTTTTTTTTTCTTTTTCTTTTTTACAATGTTCACTGCTGATCACGTGATTTTGAGCAAAAATAATGAATAAATAATGCTGATTCCCTAATACATTGTACAATGTTGCCTAATTGTATTTTGCGGCGATAGATCAATTCGCACATTTTAATTTAATTATACATACAGAGTGAACTCAAATATTATTACAGTAGAACCCCGCAAATTCGGACCCCGTTAATCCGGATCGGTTTGGCCATTTTTTTTTTTTTTTTTTTTTTTTTTTTTTTTTCCAAGTTTGAGAAACGATTGGCAAATTTCCATAACATAAATTTATTTCAGTCTCATATTCTGAATAAAAAAGTATTTTCTGAAATATTTTCGGAAGAATACTTTAACCTTTCTTATTTAAACGCTTTAATGTTATCTATGAAAGGAGCAACTATGCATCATTTAATCTTTTGCAATTCCAATTTTCGCAGTTTTCTATTTAATCCATTTAGAAATGTCATCAAAAGCGCGCTACTTAATAAAGTTTTACTCAGAGCATTGCAAGAAAGCTAAGTAAAATAGTCCTTATAGACACACTGACTGATAAAATCGCTTTCCGATTTTTGTCAGTCAGTCCATAGGTCTCTTGGGATTGTTTCCTTGTCTTCGTGCCAAAACCCTTCTACAAATCACTTACGAAAAATCGAAATAAAAGGAGGAATAAACGAGAATGAAATAGAAATTACACCTGAAGATTTTGTCAGCTTGTTTTTTTTTTTTTTTTAAATGATGGTTACTCAGATGTTGATATCAGCGACATTACCAATTGGTTGGAAGTAGAAAATATGAAGAGTATGCCTCGGTCACAGATGACTTAATAATCGCTTTGTGCACAACTGAAGAATATGAAGATAATGCAGACGAAAACCATTATCAACGATGATCAACCAGAAGTTATAAACTATAATGAAGCAACTTCCCATTTTGAACAATTAATGATTTATTTTGAACGTCATGTGGAGACTACATCCAACGAACTATTTATGCTCAAGGGAAAGTGTGACCATGTGGCCCGTAAAACTGGCACAGCAGACTATGACAAACTTTATAATTGCAAAGAAAACATTTTTACTGTCTGTAAATATAAATATGTTCAGTTATAAAGGTGATTTTCTGTGAGAATGCTTAGTTTTATTTCATTCGTTCACATTCTCCGGATAATCCGGATTTTCGACAATCCGGATTGGGCCTGGTCCCAATTAATCCGAATTATCGGGGTTCTACTGTATTATTATATGATTTTTTATCGGCCCCAAATTGTCCTGCTTATCAAATCGAGATTGATAAATAAGAGGTCGAACCAGATCTTTTTCTTCTTGCAATTTCAGAAGAATCTGACAAGTATATTTTAAATATTCCACAAAATGTCTGAAATTGAAAGTGTCCGGATATTAATGGCCATATAGTGTACGTTACGTGATTGTAACACAGTGGTATTTAATTGATTAATTAAAATTTTATCTTGTACAAATCGTAAAAAAAAAAAAAAAAAAAAAAAAAAAAAAAAATTGAATGGACATTTCCATATACAACAGTATAGACATCTTAAATAGTTGTGTCTAAGAGAAAAAAAAATAATCAAAAATATTTATTAATTTAAAATAAAGATATTTCGTAATAATATTTGTAATATTAAATAGCTTGTAAGCTATTATAAGTCTTTAATCGTTTTCATTAACCAAAATTATTTTCTTAAACAGAGAGGATGTTAGATTGCCACTATTATATGCAGTTGAACACAAAGTTAATTTTGACAGAACATCACACGGTCAACCCAATTAGTCTTATACTATAATACAAGCAAATCTTGTATGTGTATGTCTGTTTGTGTTTGTAAATTTTATCTTAAAAACAACTCTAATTATCTTGACAAAATTTTACACTCTACCATTTTCGGGCCCGGGAAAACCATTGGGCTTGGTCGCATGATCGTGAAAATTTCATTTATGGGACTTTTTTGGGTCATTGTGGATCAAGCTATCTAGAAAACGGATCTAACAATTTTGATCAAATTTTGTGTTTTGTAGTTTTCGGATTCGAAAAGACCACTAGGCTAAATCTCACGTTCAAGAAAATTTGCTTTATGAGTCATGATGGGTCAAGTTAATTCTGTCTGGAAAACGGTTCTAACTATTTTTATCAAATTATGTGTTTTATAATTTTCGAGTTTGTGAAGATCATTGTGCTAAATTTCATATTCGAGAAAATTCGGTTTATAGGTCGTTTTGGAGCCATTGTTGATCAAGCTAATTCTATCTAGAAAACGGCTCTAACTATTTTGATGAAATTTTGTGTTGTATAGTATTCAGTCTCGAAAAGACCATGTCGCTTGTTCGAAAAATAAAATTATCTAAAAAAATTGAGTTTCCTCAGAATATGATAAGTAAGATAACTTATAAAGTTTACGAAGGAACCCAAGCCCCACAAGTGACCGAGAGGTCCTGCGCTCCAAACTGGTTGACGGCAAGTGCTGGATTCGAGCCAAATCGCGGTAGTCGGCCTAACCGTTCGGAGTTTTCCGTAGTTTTCTCCGAACCTTAGATTTCCTAGCGTAAATACAGGTTAGGTTCCTTTAGAAAAACCCCTATGTAGGGCACCTCCCCCCCCCCTCCTTAAAACCATATCCCAGGTGTTGATAACTGGCCGTCATAAACACAACCAACCATGAAAGTACCTAAAACTTCAAATTAAAGTTTTGGTATAAGGTATTATTAATATATGTGTTTTAAATTATAGGAAATTTAAATAGGAGTAAAAATAGATATTTTTAAAAAGTAGGGAGATATTGAATATGCCAGTAAAATAGAATGATTTAAAGAATAAAATAAAATTATGTATCACACATATATATTTTATTTTAACACTTTCAAATTTAAAATGTAAACGAAACTCATAAGAAAAAACAATTAAATGAACGATACCTTAATCTTGTAAATATTTCATCTAATAAGTGGTTTCTGTTATTTAGTTTTGTCACCCAACTATTATTTTTTACTTTATTGTAAAATGATCAAATTTAATTAAATTAATACACCATTTGTTACGTGCAATTTTATTAAATAAAGAGGGACACGTTTTAAATTAAACGTACTTTTCGAAATTCACTGTAATGTAGATTGTCCAACTTGAATAAAATTATTATATCATTTCCTGCGTGCAATGGATGTAATTAAAGATATGTGAATTTTAAATGATGCATGAGGTCTTAATCTTTTTTGAGTAATCAAACTATCTCATCATGCATTTAAATTCAATCTATTTTAACCTTCAATAGCAAAAACTTAACCAACTTGAAGAAAAGTACTAAACTATTACAAAAATTAAGCATTAAAAAAAATAAAAAGAAAACAGAATACAGCGAAGAAATTTGTCCATTAAAGCATTCAGTTTTACTACAAAAAAAGAAAGAATAAAAGATTACACATAAAATAATCTTGACGTTAAAAAAACTGTCAAAGTTTTTATCTTAACGACTTTTTTTAATTACATTTTTCGAATCCACTAAATAGTTTACAGACTTTTAAAACAATTGTAGGAAAAATGAGAAAAAAAGAAGTACTTTGGATTTATTCCGAGAAAATTCCAAACTTTTTCTGTATGGTGAAATAATATTAATACACCAATTACCGAAGTAATCGTTTCTAAACCAAATAAGGAAACCTCTATTCGTGAATCAGATTTGGATTGAAATAGGGGTTGCTTTTAAACAGAATTTTCGAAATATAACACGTTCCTTGCAAAAATCTAATGTTGATAACAATACAGGATTGTTATAGAAACTAAAAATAGAAGGAATAATCCCTTCAAGTGGATTTTAGAATTGGTTAAAATTTACTTATTGTACATGTTGCACAAAAAGGGATCTTTTCCTGTCGTTGTATTATGCAGAGTGATTATAAATGAATATCCCAATTTTAAACGCCTATTAACCCATTAGGGACGAGCGACGCATATGCGTGCCGCAAAAAGGCTTGAGAATCCTTGTTTATGCCCATCAGTAAAATGTTACTGTAAATTTTGCCTTATAAGCCAGTCAAATTTTCATAAATAGATGCAAAAATTATCCTTATTGAGAATAACAAAGACATCCAGGAAAGAAAGGCAATTGTTGGATTCAATTTCAAAAATAAGTTAAATGCAAGAATCAATAGAATTCATGACAGGGAGAATATAATTAATATCTGAATTCACTTCAAGTAAAGCATAGATATCATCTACGTAGCGAACATAAAACTGAAATTTTAAGACTTCAAACAATTTTATTTCAAAATAGTTCATGTACATATCGCATAAAATTGGACTAAGTGGATTAACCATAGCCAAACCGTCAATCATACGAAAGAAATTCCCATTAAATACAAAAGTATTTTGAGACAAGCAAGCACGAGTGGGAAGAATGAGCTCCTCGATTTCGAAAAAAGATAAATGAAATTCACAGAGCCTTTTCTGCAGGCAATCATTTTTTTTTTGGGGGGGGGGGAGTTTACGACATTAGTCAGTGGCTTATCAAGTACTCCTTATTTTCCAAGCATTTGGAAATCTTTAATTTAATGCGGTTTTTTTCTCCGGCAGATGTCTTTACTGGTCCACCCAGTTGTTCAGACTGCTTTCTTCTCATTGGTTGCTTTTCTTTAGGCGGGATCGTTCCCGTCGCGGGTATATAAGCCTTCGTTTCTCTGTTTCTTTGCTCAGTTTTGCTTTTTATAGTTCGCTGAGTTTTGCACTGATGAAGAATCTCGATAGTAGATTCGAAACAGCTGTTTGCTACCTTTTCATACATTATTTGTGCATTTATAATCGTTGGTTCTCTATCTTTAAACATTACTTTTTCTGTTTATATTGTATTGCTCAGAATATCATCTTAAAGCTACTATCACCCACTTTCTAATTTTCTCGCTGATTTTAAATCTATGGGCTTTTGATGCATTCTTATATTTAACCCTTTCATTCATACGGACTTCATATGAGGACAGATAAGTATTGCCCTATAAAACAAACAAAAAAAAATCAGCAATCATTTATGGAAATCAGATTTGTGGACAAATAATCGCTAGCATGCAGCACAATAAGAAATAATTTTATAGTAATTCTCACTTATTATTTTTTTTGTGAATAATGAAAAATAATTTATGCATCAAAAGGTTAAAATATCTTCTCATGAAATTAATACTTTTGACTCTGTTCCGCTCCTGTATTGTAACTTTGTAACATCGCCTTGGCGACAAACACAGCCCAAGCCAATTATACGCCAATCGGCAATTTAGTGTAACCCTGCTCACGTGTTGTGTGACGCAGTTGACTTAGAAAAACGGTCTCTTAGCAACAAGCTCTGAATGCTGCAACAAGCGGCGACTCTAACAAAATAAACATTCCATTAAAATTTACAGTCTACTTGCTATTTCTTTTTAATTTAGTTTTTCTTTTTAATTTAGTACACTTCCGTACATTTTGGTCCGTCGAGCCGGAGGTATGACCGAGCCAGCATCTTTTCTATTGAGTTAAATACTTGAATTTATCGAATTTCGTCAACAAGATGAATAATGACGGAAATTGAAATAACAGCGTTGAACAGAAGGCGAGGGAATATCAAGGCCCAAGTCACCAGGATATTTAACGCAACGGATGGAAAAAACTTCAATTTATCTGAATGGAAAGCCCATCTGTACTCTTCGTCGAAAACTGAAGAAAAGCTTGAAGCTCTCAAGCTTGAATATTACAGAATAATAGAGGAAGAAAAATTGGAAGAAACTGAAAGAATACTCTCGCAACTGGACGAAGATATTCTAAAACTAGAGGTAAGCTTAAAATCCTCTATTAATGCTTGCTTATTAGGAAAATACTGATTCAAATAAAAAATCCATTGAACAGGACCAAGCTAAAACGTCTAGCATTAAGCTACCTAGGGTCATATTGCCGGTTTTTAGTGGCAGAATTGAAGAATGGTCCGTATTTAAAAGTACTTTTAATGAGCTTATTAATGATAATTCAAATTTAAAAAATAACGAACAATTATTTTATTTGCGTTCTGCTTTGACTGGTGAAGCGAGGAGTTTGCTTAGACCAGATGAAAATTATGTTTCACTTTTCAATGCGTTAGAACAAAGATACGAGAATAAAAGAGTTATGGTAGATTGTCATATAAAGAATATTTTAAATCTTTGTGTAATTAAACAAGAATCCGCTAAGGATCTGCGCATTTTATTACATAACGTAAAGAAGAATTTAAGAGCTCTAAAGATCTTAAAGTATGATAGAGATAATTTCTCGAACGCAATTTTGCTGAATATTATTCTAAATAAACTAGATAATGAAACTCGTAAACAATACGAACTAACATTAAAGGATAATGAAGTGCCTAATTTTGATGAATTTTTAGAATTTCTTGAGGGAAGATGTCAAATCTTAAATAGTATAAGTTCTAACGTATCCTCTAAATATACTGCAAAATCCTTATTCATAAAAACAAACAAACCTCAAAGTAAATGTTGCGTAATTTGTAAAACCGAAAACTACCCGTTATATCATTGTGTTAAATATAAAAACATGAAGTTAAGTGAGCGAATTAACCTTGTTAAGAAAAATAAACTTTGCTTCAATTGTTTAAGTTCATCCCACATCATTAATTATTGTAATTCAAAAAGCACTTGTCATGTTTGCAAGAGCGCAAGCCATCATTCATCATTACATAATTATACAACACCAGTAAACAATCCTATAAACAATCTCCCAATACATGAAACAATAAATAGCAATTTTGTTTCGGAAGATTTATCACAAAACGAAACTACTGCTCATTCATTTTTTTCGTATGAAAATGATAATAATAAATCTGTTTTAATTAGCACTGCAATAATTTATTTGACAGATGTAAATGGCATCAAAATTCCTTTCAGTACAATATTGGATTCCGCATCGCAGAATTGATTTTGTACATTTAAAGCAGCACAAATATTGAGCTTGAAAAAAGAGAAAATAAATATTCCTGTAAGTGGAGTAAATAAATTGCCTATTTACATTAAATCTAGAATCAAATCAAAGTTGTCAAATAAAATGAATAGTACCAGTTATGATATTGAGTTATTAGTCGTTCCAAACATCTGTGACTTCACGCCCTCGAAAAAGATAAACATATCAGATTTAAAAATTCCAGCAAATATTTGTTTAGCGGATAAACAATTTAACATTCCAAGCAGTGTGGAGATAATTATCGGTGCTGAACTGTATTTTTCTCTTTCAAATGAAGAAAAAATAAAGTTAGGAAATAATTTATGTTTGCAATCAAGTATTTTCGGTTATATTGTATCTGGTTGTATTTATGACAAAACAGTAAATAATAATAATACTAATTATTGTTTCTTAATAAAAAATCTTGAAATACTTAATGACACTTTGAAGTCTTTCTGGGAAATTGAAGAAGTACAAAATTTAAAACCCTGTAACAGTGAAGAATTAGAATATTGTAATGATCACTTCTATAAAACGCACTTCAGAAAACCGGATGGTAGGTTTGTGGTCACGATGCCGTTTAAACCACGGGTTTTAGAACCCGATTTGGGAAATTCCAAAAATCTTGCTTTGAAAAGATTAAACTCTCTGTGGCAACGTTTAGATCGAGATCCTGTTATGAAAAACTTATACACAGAATTTATTAAAGAATATAGAGATTTAAATCACGTGCATGAAATAAAAGAAAACACGAACTTTAATGATGGCTATTACTTACCACAACACGGCGTTTTACGACCCTCTAGTAAAACCATAAAACTACGCGTCGTTTTTGACGCTAGTGCCAAGTCAACCAACGGAAAATCTTTGAACGATTTATTATGTAAGGGTGGAGTTCTGCAAGATGATCTTTTTTCGATATTAATTAGATTTAGAAAGCATATTTATGCTTTTACTGCGGATATTAAACAAATGTTTAGGATGATAGAAATAAATCCATCCCAGTACAAATATTTAAAGATTTTGTGGAAAGACAGTATATCATCCCCGGTTAAGGTATTTCAGCTAACAACAGTTTCGTATGGAACATCTTGTGCTCCCTACTTAGCCACCAAAGTATTACAACAATTAGCTCTAGATGAGAAAAAGGAATTCCCGTTAGCATCGAAAATTGTTTTGAAGGACTTCTATATGGATGATTGCCTATCGGGCTCATCCAATTTAGAAGAATTCAGATTAATGAAATCGCAATTAACAGAACTCCTCCTAAAGGGAGGGATGGTTTTACACAAATGGTGCACCAATGAGGTCCAATCTACTGATAATCACGTGTTTCCCCTGGACAGAAATTCTGAAGAAATAACTGTTAAAACATTAGGGATGTTGTGGAACAGTTTCAATGATACCTTTAGGTATAAAGTTAATACTAACACAAAAAGTGATTTCACAAAAAGAGATGTACTTTCGCAAATTGCCCGCTTTTATGATCCTCTCGGTCTCTTAGGGCTAGTGATTGCTAAAGCAAAAATATTCATGCAGGAGCTATAGCTTCTTAAAATAGAGTGGAATGAGAAGCTGCCCTCTCATGTTGCCAAACAATGGGAAACCTTCCTCGAAAGTCTTAAAGAACTGGAATCTGAAGTGCCAAGATGCTTCCTAGCTGTGAACCAATCAGTGGTGTTAAATGGTTTCGCAGATGCGTCTTCCAAGGCTTATGGCGCAGTGATATACATGCAAACACCTAATTCTAGTAAAACCGTCATTCATTTATTATGTAGTAAATCCCGCGTGTGTCCAACCAAAGTAATAACAGTGCCACGTCTCGAACTGTCAGCATGTCTTCTTCTGGCTAAACTCACTAACAAGGTGTTAAATTCATTAGACAAACAGATAGCTTCATTCAATTTGTTTTCTGATTCAACTATTGCTTTAGCTTGGATAGACACTGCTCCTCATCTCCTGAAAACGTTTGTGGGAAACCGAGTTGTGCAAATTAACGAACAAACTAAGAACTTTCCATGGTTTCATATTCCGTCAGAACACAATCCAGCTGACTTGATATCAAGAGGTACAAGTGTGGAAAACCTGTCTTCTAACCAGTTGTGGTGGCATGGCCCGCCTCTTTCAATTCTTGAAGAAACAATAGCAAAAACTGACTCTAATATAAGTAACATTAAAAATGAACATTATTCTAGTGAGCTTAAAGCTCCCAACGACTTTACATTCGCTATACATAATAAATCCAATTTGTGTGATAATTTAATTAATCTTAGCAATAATTTCCAAAAATTAATTAGAATTTTAGCTTATATTTTCAGATTCATACATAAATGTAAAAAAGTAACATCTGCAACCGGCCCTCTGTTGCTGGAGGAATTAAGAAAGGCAGAGAATTATTTAATAAAAGATATACAGGTAAAGTATTTCAAAATTGAAATTTCGGCCCTCCAAGCGGGATCTTCGGTTCATCGCGCAAGTAAGTTAAAATTCTTAAATCCCTTTTTAGATAGAGATAGCTTATTGAGGGTGGGAGGAAGACTAGCAAAATCAAATTTGAATTTTGACCACAAACACCCCATTATACTTCCGGCGAGCTGTCGCTTGACGAAATTAACTTTTCAATATTATCATAAACGAGATTTTCATGTAGGACCCCAAGCTCTTTTGAACACTGTGCGTCAAAAATATTGGCCGCTTGGTGGCAGAAATATTGCGCGTAAAATCGGCTATAATAGCAACTCTAAAAATATTCTTCGCTCGTCGTGGGAAAAGCTGTGTAATCTTTAGCGACAATGCTACAAATTTCGTTGGGGCTTCAACAGAACTAAAACGTTTACGCAGACTTGTTACGAGTGATGAAGTTTCAAACTTTTTAGCTTATGAAGGTATTAACTGGAAGTTCTCCCCTCCTAGGGCGCCAAATTTTGGTAGCCTTTGGCAGGCAGGAGACAAATCTTTCAAATACCACTTAAAAAGAGCTGTGGGCTCAGCTCATCTCACGATCGAGGAATTCCTGACAGTTATCACACAGATAGAGACTATTTTAAATTCGCGACCACTTTGTCCTTTGTCAACAGATCCTGACGATCTTCAGATTTTGACTCCTGGTCGCTTCCTCATAAAAAAACTCTTAATTTAATTCCAGAACCCAATTTAATTGAGGTCAAAGATAATTTGCTAAATAAATGGCAAAGGATCCAAAAATTAACGCAGTTAATATGGAAACGTTGGCAGAATAATTATCTGAGCCAGTTACAAGAAAGAAAGGGTTATTTAAAAGGCCTAATATTCTGCCAAGAATGCTAGTTTTGCTTAAGGACGACTCGCAACTACCCATTTGCACTTGGTCACTTGGCCGCATTAATAAGGTTTTCCCAGGCGCGGACGGGATAGTCAGGGTAGTTGAAGTTCGTACCGCTAAGGGTAATTTTAAACGAGACCTATTTCAAAAATAAGTATATTACCCATTGAGAACAACATCATAGATCCTAAACCTTAAATGTGCTTTATTATGTATTAATTTTTCATGTATTAATTTTTATGTATTATTTGTGTTTATTTTATTTATTTATTTATTTATTTTTTGCTTATAGTTTGTATCATGTTGTGTTATTTTTTGTATTGCCTATGTATCTTGAAATATAAAAATATTTCAACGCCGGGCGGGATGTTCCGCTCCTGCATTGTAACTTTGTAACATCGCCTTGGCGACAAACACAGTCCACGCCAATTATACGCCAATCGACAATTTAGTGTAACCCTGCTCACGTGTTGTGTGACGCAGTTGGCTTAGAAAAACGGTCTCTTAGCAACAAGCTCTGAATGCTGCAACAAGCGGCGACTCTAACAAAATTAACATTCCATTAAAATTTACAGTCTACTTGCTATTTCTTTTTTATTTAGTTTTTCTTTTTATTTAGTACTCCTCCGTACATTTTCCGTACAGACTCTTTTATACAGTGAATTGTTTTTAAACGGTGTCTCTGATTTTTTTTGTTATTTCTCAGGATATTTTTAAAATCTATGGTTAATTTAAAATTTTATACACTAAAACCTGACGAACTCTTATTGAGATTTTAACACTTCATATAAAATTAAGTGTATATATTAGAATTATTTCGAGGACTATGAAAAAAAACATGTTTTAAGAAGTGTACACAAAAAAATGGAGTTTAACATATTAATTTCCCGGGGAAATATTTGCAACAGTGGAGACTGAGGAAGTTTGACCCATTTTTTATAAAATGATTTTTTATTTTTTAAACATTTAATCTAGAATAAAGTTTTATGCATCATTTTATTTGTAATAGAATCAACTATCTAAATAAAATTGCGGTATAAGTGTAATATATAAGAAACTTGAAAAAATATTGATTTTAATCATGAAAAAATAACTCGAGGCTACCCACATATAAAAGATTTGAGCTACTTTATTTTTCTTTGAAGTATTTGTTAAGGGAAATAAAATTCGTTTAAAAAAAACCTGAATAATTTTATGCTACAAGGTTTAATAATTATTTACAAATATTTAAGAAAATGTGATGCGTAAAAAACATTCTTAGACAGAATTCGAGCCACAGGAGAAAATTTTCGTTTTGCTTATTTTTTGTGACACTTGACCTGGCAACACTAGTTTCCCATAGTTTGGATTCATATCATTGGGTTAATTTGGGGGAAAGTTGCGTTTTAATCAATGTTATGCTTTTGCAGAGCCATGAACACTTAACATTTTTAATGCTGCTGCTTTCATCTTTTGTATTCTTTTGTTTTTTTCCCTATTTACTTATATAGGTGCTATTTAAATCAAATAAAAGTTACTGTCAACTTTCTGATTTATATTTCATTAAATCTTTTCTTTCTTGTATAACAATAGTTCATATCTCCCTTTTGTCATTTTTAAGCATTTTCCTTATTACCACTTTATTCTAGTATAGTTTTAAGAGTTACATTGATTGTTACATTAATTTAGATATAAAACAATTGATCCTTCATTATGTAAAATGTATAGTAAAAAGATTTCCAAAAACACATAACTAAGGAGCACTAACCATCTGGTCGACTCTCCCTCACCTATTTTGTGCCAACCCTCCCCACATATCCACATTTTAAAGTATAACATATGTTTATATTTAGCCTGATGTATTGTACAATGTCTATCACTGGAATGGGAGCTTAATATTTTTGCATTACATAAAATATTTTATATAATGCTATTTACTCAAATTTCTATAATATATTTTATCTGAGAAAATTTTACAATTTGTTTCTAAAAAATACACTTTTTAAGCTGAAAGCACTTTACAATTTATTTTTTCACACCTATTACAATTATCCCCATGAAACAAACATTTTTTTTTTTTTAGCATTTCAGTAATTTTGGTAGCTAACTGTTTTCAAAACTCTGAAATTCTTTAAAATAGAAGAAGTGATTCAACCCATTAGCATCTCGATATTACATGGCCTACTGACTGATTTTGTGCCAGTAAATAAAGATTATAGAAGAGAACTGAGTGCTGATATTTATTCCACCTCTATGGGGAATTCGATAGCTGCCAGACTAGCATCCTTAATAATCAAAAATTTAACTATCAACAAAAAATCGATGCATTTAACTACAATTAGTCTTATTATTTTGTAACAGAAACTGCTAGAATTGTAAAGTAATCGCAGTGTAAAATGTCGACGCATTGCATATATTTCTTGGTATTATGAATATATATTTCAGGTATGTTGTCATACTCATTATACTTTTCATACTTAACAAAACAATCTTACAAATAATCAAACTTAACAAACAATCAAACTTAACAAACAATCAAACATCTTGCTTTTTTGTTGCATGATATTTTCTCTAAACGAAAAGATCGCATAAATTTAATCAACACTGTCAAGTAAATCAAGCTTTTTTCAACCGTGCATATATTTTGAGAATGCTCTTCATCAACTTTCTAAATTTATCTAGTATTTCAGAATAATAATGGCTTCTTCGAATTAAACCCCGAATAAAGTAATACCAAACAAAGCCTTTCGCAACTTCCAGGAAATGACATTAAATCTTTAAATTAACAAATATAGTTACCAACTTTAAGTGAATCCTCTAATTTCTTTGTGTAAAAGTTAGAATGCAAAAATTTTTTTATAAAAATTTACATCGAAATATAATTAGAAAGAAAATAAAATTCTATGCATTTTAAAAATGCATAGAATTTTATTTTCTTACTAAATATGTAAATTAAAAATTCATAGAAGTATAACATTTTCTAACATTAACCACTTGAAGCGCGGTGGAATAAAATGTATCCCACCTAATTTCAACAAAACACTCATCAGAAACTTTTAACGATTTTTTATATCCTTAACTTTTGCGGCAAAATGTCGAAAAATTGCCTTTTACTTACCCATCATACATAGTATAGGGTAAGTCTTGCAATCGTTTTGAAAATCGAAAAAAAAAATTTTGACGCATTTACACGTTTCAGATACTGGAGATTTCGAAAAACATGTTTTTAGAAAAAAAAAAATTGCCGTCCGTCTGTCTGTCTGTAAACGCTCTATCTCCCGAACAAACTGATACAGAGACTTGAAATTTTGTATGTACTTAGTATGCGAGAATGGAACAAAGCCTATTTAATATCAGTAACCTCGATTATCCGGAACTATTTTTTTCGGACTCTCGAAAAATTCCTTCTGATGAAAGGTACATAAAAATTTTCGAATTTTTGCATTTTAAGGAGTGGACGTAAAAGGCAATAAAATAATACAAATTTTGCATAAAGAACGAATTCGATCGGATGATTAGTTGCCGAGATATTTGTAATCCTGTTTTTCACACTCTTCGATTTTTCATGACCCTGTATTTCATTTAAATTTCAATTCAAATATATATTTTAATTGAAAATAAGACACTTAATCCGGCGCAGTAAATTTTTAGTTAATATGATTATTATTTTTGGAGTTATAAGGATGTTTCTTTTATGTAATTCGATACTGCTTTAGTAATTTGGCGTTTTATGTAATTTGTCCAAACTGGTTCATTAGAAATTCATTAATAGAACATTACTATGTGTTAAAAATATTTAAATATGCGTTTACATTTTATTTTGGAGTGGCGATGCATTTTATACTTAGTTTCCACATTTTTTATTTTTACATTTTATATTATGCATATCTATGATGGGTAAGTATTACGGTGGCCCCCAACGACTAGTTCTTATTGTAAAACAAAATTTTCGATTTTTCAGGTGAGAATTCAATATTGCAGATATATTATTGCTTGCTCCTCAAGGGCTTAAAAAATGATGTTTTTTTTTTTTTTTTTTTTTTTTTTTTTTTTTTTTTTATCATTTACTATAACATTAACATTTACTGTTACGTTTAATGTAGCACGTGAGTTGTTTTAATATTCAGTATTTGTTGCATATTTTTAATCTTATATTCTAAAAAAAAAACTAATGAATTTTAATAGATAAGTATCTAAACAAAACAAAAATGCATGCACGAAAAACCGATAGAATATAATTACTTGATCATGTCAAAAAAAACTAATAGAAACTCACTTAATTTGGTAAAGTCAAGAAGTTGTTTTTCTGCATCTCTCATGGGAGGCAAGTAATTAACGAAATGCTTTCAGCAAGGCTACTATTTTCCTTGAAGGTAATTTTTCTCAATTCTAATATTTAATTTTATTTAGTTTATCCTTCTTTTAGAGGACTTGGTATCCTTTGAATGTATATTTTTTAAATTTCAGTATTTTATGTTATATTTTAGCATATTATTAAATGGTTTTAAGAAGAAAGGTGACTTAATTAAGAAATGCATGTGATTAAAAATTTATAAAGAATTAACCTTTTCGTGACTGGAGCCTTTTACGAAATTTTTAAATTTTTTTCACGGATTTTTAAAAGCAGAAATTTATGCTTTATTGAATCGAGAAAATGCTCTGATTAAATAAGGCAAATTTTACTGGTAGGGATAAACAAAGATTCCGAGAGCTTCATGTGTCACGTATACCAGTTGCTTGTCACCCAGGGGTTAATGCTTTCTTATCTTTAAAGTTGAGAAAAGTTTAAAACCTATCTCCCAATTCCTATCTCCTGATCCTAATAAAATGCCACGACTTTGTTAAATAATATAAACAAAAAATAACCATCTAAATATTTTTTTTTCTTTTTAAAAAATAAAATGTTTATAAAATTAAACAAATTAAACACCTAATTTTATGCAATGTACTTTAATAGGATCTTACAGAAAAGAAAAAAAATAACAAGTCAATTTAAAAAGTATGTGTTAACGCTTATACTTTTTGATCATGCATGTACAATAAACTTCAGATTACCCCTTACTGTCTCAACTCCCCCCCTCTCAATCTCTCCCTCATAATTATTATTTTTATTATTTTTATCAGAAAGGAACATTGGTGTTGATAGTACCTAGTTAAGCACTAGTGATGATATTGAGATATTGATTTTGGTGTCAAGCGTACAATGTTTTAAAAATATCTCTGCGGATGAAATCACAAATTGACGAGATTGTGACAAGAATGATATCATTTATCAAAAATGAACGTATGTCGAAACTATTCAAAATGTTTTGAATCGAACCAAAAATCGAACTATCCTACAGTTCATCTTGTAACAAGACAGCTAAAAAAAAAAAAAAAAAACATCGTTTGTATATATTTTTTTTTTAATCTTAATACAGTTATCGTAAAAATGTATTAGGTGTTTATCCGAAAATTTCGAAAAATAAAATAAAAATCATACAAAGAACTTGAATTAGTTTTTGCGAAAAATTAAAAAGAAGATCTGAAAACATTTTAACTTACCACTGTTGACCTTTTTTTTTTTTCTTGTCCTGTTTTCTTCTTTTTTTACTTTCTTCTATCTTTACAAGAAGAAAGTATTGGATTCATGAAAATTTTCGACTTCCGGTTTTCGACGGATTTATACGTTTTAGAAGGTCCTGAACACGTTTTTACTATTTTTAGAAAATGTCTGTCTGTGAGTCTGTCCGTCTGTCTGTCTGTCTGTCTGTCTGTCTGTCTGTCTGTGTGTCTGTCTGTATGTGACAAAAAATTTGTGGGCGCTCTATCTCAAGAACTAATGCTCGAAATTTAATAAAATTTTATATTCAGTTAGACCTTGATATGAATTAGTGCCTATTGGTTTTTGGTGAAAATTGGCCTGCAGGTGGCGCTGCTATACTAAGTTTTTCATGATTTTCAGGATTGCTATATCTCAAGAACTAATTGACAGAATTTCACAAAACTTCAGATTCTGTGACCCCTTGCTATACATAGACGCTGATTAAGTTTTTGTGTAAATTGGCCAGCAGGTGGCGCTGCTATACCACGTTTTTCATGATTTTCATGATAGCTATATCTCAAGAACTAATGCTCAGAATTTCACCAAACTTCAGATTCCGCGATACCTTGAGATACATAGTCGCTGATAAGGTTTTGGTGTGAACTGCCCTATAGGTGGCGCTGCTATGCTACATTTTGCACGATTTTTGCGATAGCTATATCTCAAGAACTAATGCAGAGAACTTCATCAAATTCTAGATTCTGTTACACTAGAATATATAACATAATTAGACGCTTATTACATTTTGGTATTAACAGTGCAACAGGTGGTGCAGCTATGCTGCATTTTGCACGATTTTTCCGATATCTATATCTCAACAACCAACGCACAGAATTTCATCAAACTTCAGATTTTGTTACAAAATGACATATAACATAATTACACGATGATTACGTTTTGTTATAAATCCTTCCACTAATGGTGCTGCTGTGCTATATTTTACACTTTTTTTAAAACTAGCTATATCTCAAGAACTAATGCACAGAATTTCATCAAACTTCAGATTCTTTTACACCATAACATAATTAGACGCTTTTTTACGTTTTGGCATAAATTGTCCAAGATATGGTGTTGCTGTGCTACGTTTTGCAAATTTTTTTGTTATAACTATATCTCAAAAACTAATGGACGAAATTCCATAAAATTTCAGATTCTCTTAGGTCTTGACGTAAATAGATGTACTAAAAAGACGTATTAAAATGTACTTATGAGATAGAAGAAAGTTTTGGGATTGACACATCCAACTAGTTTTTTTTGGTAACATTAGACTGTTTTTTTTGAAAGTCTAAAAATAATGTGCCTCGAAGTAATCTATCTTGAAAACTAATTGTTGGAATGAGCTGTAAACTTACATACCAACATTTTTGAAAATTGTGGTTCGCTTTAGGTAAAAAATAATGTAAGACATGAATGATAGTTCACTTTCCAAAAAAAGCTAAAAAGTCTTTATGAAAGCAGTTGGTCTGTCCATTAGTCTATTTGTCCACGCTCTAAATCGCGTAAATAGACCTGTATTTTCATGCAATTGCTATATGTTAATGATGTTTACCATGGCATCATCTTTATGGAATACGAAGTATATAGCAATAATTGTTCATTTACAAGGGCACTCAAAATAATTGCATTATGCTCAATAAGGAAAAAATATTTGCAAAGTATTTTAATGACATGCCGCTGTTTCATAGGTAATGAAATTGATATTAATCACTGAATTTCAAAAGATGATTTTTACACAATAGGATATTCATAGCATTTGTCATTTATTTACAGACATACACAAAAGAAATCGGTTTCAGTCTTCTCTATGAGCAATAATTGCCGGAACTGCGCATTGAATTGCGCATTTAAATTTAACTAATTCCTTGCATGTCACTCATTGTGCATAAAATCTGTAACTCGTGCACAGAACTTCGCAAAAGACTTCGTGTACCATTCTTCTTATTAGCGGAAATTGCTAAAGGGGGGTTTTCAACTGTGGTATGTATTTCCTAATTAAACAGAATTTTTGCATGCATGGAGATAATGGATACAAATCTATATGTCATATACGAGCTGCTCAAAGATTTCGAATAATTATATGTTTGTAGGAGGGAATTACTATAATTGGATATTCAAATGCGTTATAATTTTCTAAATAATTCAGTTAGACTCAAGGGCAGCCTCCACCCCAAACGTTTGCACATGCTGTTACAATTGGCAAAATTACAAAATGAACTGGCAAAATTAGTTCAAAACTTTAATAAAAAACTGTAATGCAATTTCTATTTCTGTTAGATTTGATGAAAGGTACCAATATAATTAAAAATATTAGTGATTTTTTAGGTGCGTTCGTAATTATGTAAATACGTATAGCACCTATAGTTGTCGTTCAGTCCGTCCGTCTGTCCGTCCGTCCGCATATAACAACTCAAAAACTACCCAACCGAATCGTTTGAAGTTTAAAATACATAATTATTAGATAATTTTGTCGAGTCATTTCAAATTTTATGAAAATCGGATGAATAGTTCAATTACAGAGACAGTCAAAAGTATTCCGATACATTACGGTCAATGGGGAAAAAAGTTTCAAGTGCATTTTAATTTTTAAATTTTTAAAATTTTTCACATAGGTTTAATATTAGTATCATCACCTCTTCTAACTCACTGAATGACTGAATATTAAAATAATATAAACTGCGATTTTGGGAGGCGTTTCATAATCTATGCTTGAAGTACGATTTTTTTCTTTCTTGTTTTAACATGAATTTATTAATAAGTTTCATATTAAAAAAAACATGTTTTGAATCAATCAATAGTTGAAATAATTTTGAGTCTTAAAAACGTCTCATTTAAAAAAGAAAATTCATTTGAATCATTTTTTTCCCTTTAAAAGTATAAAGTAAAAATTTTCACATTGGTTTAACATTTTTATAATCATCTCATCTAACTCGATGAGCATTAAAATAATGTAAATTATGTTTTTTGAGGAGCTTTTTACCTTGATACAAGGTACAAAGTACAGAGTATTAAAAGTGGATGTTACCATATGTACCAAATTTTGCGAAATTTTTCGTATGAAGATGATGCTTTGTTAAAAATTAAATATATATTAAATTAAATATGTATGAAATTAAACATATACGATATTAAATATAAATATGATCAATTTATTTTTGCAACATGCTAGCTAATTAAAATAGCACCATCTCAAATGATAAACATAACCGCAAGATTAAAAGTGAGGTCACATCAATCAAGGTTACACATCACATAGCGGACGGGGTGAAACTACAGGATTGTACCTAACTGTTTTCTTCTTTATGGATAATCTATTAATCATACATCTATGAAATAACTGAGCAAGCTCAAAAGTCGTGTCTGTCAAAAGTAGATTGTAATTTTTTGTGTGAATGGCAATGAAAATATTTTGTTGTTAAATATCATATTACTATAAAAATTGGCTGGCTATTACGTAGAATAAAGTGTACGGTTGAAATATTGTAAATAAATGTAATTATTTGTTTCAGTTAGAATAAATTGAAAAAATAAGTGAATACGACAAAATTTTTTGTTTCAGTTAGAATAAATTGAAAAAATAAGTGAATACGACAAAATATTAATATAAAATACACTAACATAAATATTATTTAATTACAGTGCAGATGCGCCAGTAAATGACGCCCCTCCAATAATACACACCCTAAATTTTTTTATTTTATAAAAGAATACCCAACAAAAATTTAGCTTTTATCTTTTTTTTCATAATTCTCCCTTGCATACTTTATAATTTTGCATTATTGTTGACACTCTTTGTAGACTATTACTTCGCTAAGATTACAGGATCCGTAATTTTCAATTTATTTAAAATAATTTAATTTGAGACACTTGTATCGTTCTTTCGATGATCATATTTATCAGATTTCAAGAATTATATTGAACTGAAGCGATAAAACTAACGATTTGATCGATTTGAACCTGGAGGGATTAATAACTCATTATTATTTAATATAAATGAAGAATATTACTTAACTAAGATTGCGGATCGATAACTTTCAAGAATATTCAATTCGTGAATGTCAAATTCTGATGAATAAATACTTATTCAGCAGTTTAAATAATACAAACTTCGAGTAAAAAGGACTATTTACATTTTATTTACATAAAAAAGACATTAATATATAGTAACTCTCATACTGAGAGCTCCAATTTCCGACTTATTTCGGTTCAGAATTACATTACATCCACAAAAAGACTAAATCGTCAGTCAACAAAAGCAAAAAGAGAGTTTTATTGCCCCCAACAACCAAGTGACAAAATTTGCTGGCAAAACCCAGGAAGCATTCTTAACACTCGATCAAACCAATGAGGAAGCAGAAAATAATGTTTCCAATGTTTTTCAATAACAATCTTAATGAACATGCTGAGAGTTGACTTTATTTAAAAAAATTATATTATATTATATTTTATTTTATTGCAAATTTTTCAATTTTTTGTTTTAGTAATTATAAGAGAAAACGGTACTTACGTATTAACGCCACCGCAGTTACCTTTTGGATTCCTTGTCGCCTTATTTTTGGTGCCATTTTTTAGTGCTTTAGTGCTTTTTAGTGCATTTTTATGCTCATTTTAGACGCCATTATTTTTGTGCACTTCCAAACAACAAGATTGCTCTTTATTGGCGCGAGTTCTGCTGTGGTGGCGTTAATACGTAAGTACCGAGAAAACTTTGAATTTTATTTACTAATAGTCATTTATAAACTTTCATTTATTTTTAAGGTTTTAAGAAGGGTGTCTATTACTGGGATGCTTAAATAATCATTTTTCAGTAATGGATACACCATGTAGACATTGCTAAAAACGTAATTTCGGTAATGTTTATAGTGCGTAAAATATTTTGACTTAATTGAAAACCTAAATAATCGAATTTAGTTTTTTAATTAAACTTACCAAAATGTAAAAACACAAAAACTTTTATAAATAGCTGCTGTTAAGTTATTTTAATGTGGTTAGTAAAATTTCAATATTTTATTCATTTTTTTTTTTATTTAACACATCTCTACTTTGCATAATTTATAATTTGGCAATCAAATCATCCAGGAAGCAAGAAATATTGTTCAAGGGTAAAGACAAAGAGGGGCTTATTGGGGTTAATTTCTTGTCTACCTATTTAAACAAAAACAAATAAATTACAGAAGTTGGCACAGATATCATACAAGCACCACATTGGCGCGATTGCAACAAAATGGCGATTTTATGCCTCTCATGGTAAAATCACCTGCTATTTTTGTTTATTTACTTTTATTTTTTATTTATTTATCTCTTTATTTTTAATGATATAAATTGTTTTGTTCAACAGTTATTAATTAATTTTTTTTTATTTATTATTATATCCTTTTTAAAACAATAGAAAATAATTTTTAAATGTATATATGACTGGTGCTTGAAAACGAAATTTTTGTAAATTGCATCAGAAAAAAAATCACGTCATTGTGGTGCGTATATGACATCTGTGGTCAGAAATTGTTAAGAAAAAATTCTGTCTTAAGTATTTTCTTATTCATCTCTGATACGAAAAAAAATTGTATTATTAATCAAAGTTATAGTAATCATGAAACTGGCGAATCTGCATATCAATAGCCTCAAACAACAGTTCTACAGTTTTATTTTTAATTATTTTATTTATTACTTTAATAGTTCAAGTCATAGTACCATTTTTTTTCTTATTTGTAATATTAATTATTACAATGTATCAGGTAGTCTCTGAAAGTTTAATTATTAAATGTAGTGAGATGAAACTATACATTAATACTCAAAGTGTTTTTATTAATTATTATTATTATTATCTTTTAAATCCCTGATATTCTTAAAAATTTGATATCTGTAATTGCTAGATATCCATCTGTCCATCTAAAATAATTCAAGCAGCGATCTTTTGATAATTACAATAACTAATGCAAACAGTGAAGATTATCACAAATATTTTATTAATTACTGGTATCCTAATTGTTAAATTTATTTGAAAATAATTATTTTATTTTATTAATATGTTTTCATTAAATTCTGTTTATAAATACAATCATAAAAACAATTATATTTATTACTGTCATTCAGGGTAACTTTGTTCCACCTTTAGGAAACTTTGATCCATGGTCCTTTTCCACGGTTGAATCTTCGCGAATTATTCCAAATGAGATAATGCTGCTATCTATATTTTAAGATCAAAACTTTACCGTTAATTCGAGTAATGAAACAGATTAAACCGTTTTCTCTCTTAGCCTAAATTTACCCTGATAGATCAAAGTTACCCTGATTGAGTGTACTTTTTATGTGGTGTCCACTACTGAAACACAGGGTGTCCATTATTGAGATTTTGGATATTTTGATATATATCTGTTATTTAAAATTTAATTTTGATACATATTGGGGAATGAAACTATAAGAATGGTTAGATATTGTTGATAGATCAATATAATACCGAAAAAACTGAAAAATATCAGTTAAAAATATTAATAAAAAATAGTTAAAAAAATTCCTTAAGGGTATCTCTTACTGGCACATCTTTATATATATAAATCTTATGTGCGTGTGTAAGTCACTGAACTCCTCCTAAACGACCGATTTTAATGAAATTTTTTGTGTGTGTTCCAGTCTATTCAAGAGTGGTTTAGATTCACATTTCACCGAAATTGATTCAGTACTTTTTTAGTAATTAGGCAAAAACTAATAGTTAGTGATTTTTTGCTAATTAAAAATGTTGAATAAGTTCGCTGATTGGATTGCGGAGGGTATGGACGAGCGGTCTAAGGCGCCAGATTTAAGCTCTGGTTTTCGAAGAAAGAGATCGTGTGTTCGAACCCCACTCCTGACATGCGTGTATGTTTTGCAATATTTTTGTCTGTATTACAATTTTAAATAACCGAATTCAGAAAATCGTTAACTTTTAACTAAAAAGAGAAAAATAAACTTTTCTATCAAAAATTGACCCGACTTCAAAAACTACTGTAAAGTGAAAAATAATTTCCTTGTTTAATTGTAATAAGAAATTAAATTAAGAGCGTAGTATTTATCGTGCGTATTATTATATTTATGTATATTTATTTGATTTTTTTGGAGTCTGTTCCAGCCAAACCAATTTCAAAATTAAAATTAAGTATCCAATGCAAATCTTTATACATATAATTCTTCTGTGCGTGTGTATGTGACTGAACTCCCCCTAAACGACTGGACCGATTTTAATGAATTTTTTGTGTGTGTTCGAGTGGAATCTAGAATGGTTTAGATTCACATTTCATCGAAATTGATTCAGTACTTTTTTAGTAATTGGACAAAAACTAATGAAGTTAGTGATTTTTCGCTAATTAAAAGTGTTGAATAAGTTCGCTGAATAGAGTGCGGACAGAATGGCTGAACGGTGTAAGGAGCCAAATTTAAGCTCTGGTCCTCCAAGAAAGAGATCATGTGTTCGAACCCCACTCCTGACATACGTGTATGATTTACGATGTTTTTTCTGTTTTATAATTTTAATTAACCGACTTCAAAAACTACTGCAAAGTGAAAAACAATTTCCTTACATAATTGTAGTGAGAAATTAAATTAAGAGCGTAATATTTATCATGCGCATTATTATATTTAAATACATTTACTTGATTTTTTTGGAGTCTGTGCCAGGACAACGTCTGTCGGGTCCGCTAGTCTACTGTATAATACAAATGATGCTGATTTAAATAAGTTCGATTTTAAATATGTTTTTTAATGTAATGAAAAATGACGAATAAAAATTAGTAAATAATTAATATGTCAAGATAGAATTTTGTAGTCTCATTTTCTACTGAATTCTTGATATTCTAAAATTATAGAAAATGATGTACAAGATTGCATTCACAATGAAAATACAACGTTTATCAATGTTTAGAATATATATATAGAATTTAATAATAAATCATTCAATTTTAGGTCTTTTTTTTTTCGTTTATCGAGTGCAGACGTGAAGTATCCAATATTTTCTTGGTCATATTGCACGTAATGTAATTTAATATAAAAATATTTCATCCTTTTAATTTAAAAGTCATTTTCTTTTATATTTTTACTCACTTTAATATAAAATGCATGCATTAAATGCTGTACTATTAAACGGGCAAGTATTGCTCATTTATCTGTTTATATATTTTGCGATTCTCGACAATTTTTCTAAAACATTCAAATTATTATTATTATTGAAATAGACAAACCAATTTAGAGAATTTCTATTAAACATTCAATCACAAATTTCAAGTTATTCACTCATGGAAAATGAATATTGCTTACCAGATTTATTGTAAAATATTTTTGTTGCCGAAACGTCAGTGAAGGCTTACTTTGGAGACACGAAATTTTTTTGTGTCTGTCTGTCTGTCAGCCTGTCTGTTCCGCGATAACTTCCGTAAAAAGCATCCGATTGGCTTGAAATTAAGTGGGTATGTTAGTGAGGTAATGGGATTAAGCTGTATAGTCTTTTGTAAGATTTGGTTCATTCGTTCGAAAAATATAGAATATTTTATTTTGCGCAATAATGCTTTTCTATGGCAAATCCAATGATTTCCATTTTTTTTTCTTGAGAGAAAATGTCACATTATGATAAATGGATGCTGAAATTTACCGGTTAAATTATTCGTATTGTTTTGAAATTTTGTCTATTCATTTGTCAGATTTTTAAAATTATTATTGTAAATTTTGGAGATTTTTTATAAATGTATTCCAATAATATAAACGAATTTGTTTTAGAGACCTTATTTCAAATGTTTTTATTTCATTTTCTTTATTTTCTCTTAATGGTTGCTAAGAAACTATTCATCCTAATCCTTATTTTTATAATGTTATAAATTTGAATGCGTGTAATTATTGAAAGCGAAAATTTAAATGAAGTCAACGTTAAAACTGATGAATTAATGTCTTTGTATCTTTGTGTATAACTATAACATAGCCCAGAAAAGAACACAGGCTATGTTTTATTGATTTTATTCGCATATTTTCCTTAATAATTCAAAATTTCCTTCTTTTTCATTCAGAATCAATAGCGATCTTTTAGATAAAATTTAACCAATTTCCTTTATCGTTGCCAAAAAAAAATCAAAAGCTAGAATAATTTGTCAACGGCAATAAGTTTCAATTGAGCAAGTTCCATTCGAAAAATTAAACTAAGAAAAAATAAATATGACGTCAGAATTAAAATAAAAATAAATATAGTACTTTGTTAAATATTAAACACGGAAATTTGTTTCGTTAATAAGAATTTTTCTGACAAAAATGAAGGCATAATTAGAAGTAAAAGAAATAAAAAAAAAATTATATTTTTAACAAATATTTCACCTGATAAAATTTGACGTCATAATTGAAATAAAACAGGTATTTTATAGTAGTCGTTAAAAATATAAGAAACATGGATAGCAATAACTCATGAATAATGACGTCATTGTCGAAACTTCAGTGAAGGCTTATTTTGGCGACACAAAATTTATTGTTTTACCTCAGTCAGTCTGTTCTGTCTGTCTGTTTGTCTGGTCGCGATATCTGCCACAAAATGCAATCAAAACTTCTTTTTTTTCGGAAACAAAATTGTAAAACCCTAGATTACTGAGTTTACACTTTCAAAAGTTCCTGATACATAAGATTTAGGTGTGGACAGGTATGTAGATGTATGAGGATAATGAAAAATGCTTATTAAAACTGTTACTTATCCTTATAAATCAAAATGTATAAAGAAATACAAGATATACGATAACCATTAGCAAATTGATAGAAAGTTACAAATTTAAGTTTAATGAGACTACGGGGGAGCCCCCCTGAAGAAATCTACTATGTTATAATAAAAAAACAAAAATAATAGATCGTGAAAAATTGAGAATATCCTAACATAACTAAATCTTTAATTTAACGCTTTTGTTGGCTGAAAACTTCTTATTCTTATTTTATTCTTATAAATAATTACGTAATTCGAAAATTTTAAATTACAGTTTCCAGGAAGTTGAATATTACCCAAAGTGTGTTTTAAAAAAGAAATGATGTGAAAAGCTGACGTTTCGGCTCTTGATCTGCAGATTTACTAGTTATAGCTTATTTTGATAAAAATATGTGTACTTTAAAAAAAAATGTTGCATTGTCATTTTAGTTTCATGGCAAAAGGCAATAATGTTTTTGTAGCATTAGTGCTTTTTCTCCCGAAATTAAAATTATACTGTGACTATTTTGTTTTTATGTACATAGTTTTATCAAAACAAATTGTAACAAAATTTTTTCCCAATAAATCTGGTAAACAAGATTTATCTTCCGAGAATGAGTAAAAATTCAGAAAATATGCGCAAGAGATTTGCAGATAATTGATATCTGCGCACATATGATATCATATTAAAAAGCCGCACATTTGCATTATCACCCCGTCCATCAGATGGCGCAGCTATGTCATTTTATGACAGATTCCAGCATGAACTTTGTAAGTTTAAGGGGGTCCAGGTCACGAAAATCTCCAAAATTAAAAAAAAAAAAAATATTGCATTGAAAATTTCTGTTTTTTTCTTTTTTACTTAAAATTATGTTTAAATCATGTTTCTATCTTAACTAGAAGAGGAATTATTATTGTTTTACATTTTGGTTTGATTTCAAAATCTAGCTCTAAAGCAATAGTTGTCATGAAAACGTTTTCTTCGAAAAATGAGTTTATCTTCATGATAAGTTTTTTCACCATTTTTCATATTTAAATTGCTATAAATCAAAAATCATTAAAGATAAAGTGTTCGAATTTTGAACATGTCTTTTTCAATTGTTTTACTTTAATTTTAATTCATCAAATTTGAAAAAAAAATATTTACTTTTGAAAATATGATTTTTTTAATGAAGTAACATCATTTTTTTCTTAATTTTTACTTTAAATACTTTTAATTTTTATTTAAATTAATATTTTTAAAAACACTAAATCAAAATTAAAATTTATGTATTTTTGTTTATTTCAATGATAAAAAATTAAAATTCTACAAATAGTATTTCGAGTTACAAGGGTTTTAATCTACACCTTTTTTTTTTATAAATTTTAAATTTTTATTAAAAAATTCTGAGAAGTTTTATCATGTGATTTTGTTTTAAAATGATATAGTTATTAAATAAAAAAATTTTTAATTATAACCCAATGAATAAAAATTATTTTAAAATGTGATCCGGGCCCCTTTAATATATATGCAGTTTTGGATAGAACACTTGCTTTATTTTTACCTTATTTATAACTTGAGTTACAGAAATCATTCGGATATTTAGCGGCATATTATATATTTAAACATTAATATAATTTAAATTTAAAATGAGATAATTCCTTAAACATGTCTGGGAATGTTTTACTTTATCTCTTCATACATTAAATATAAAGAACAAATACGATAAATACATGAAACTATACATCAAATTTAATATTAAATATCTAATAACACAGTAAATATCGAATGACATTTTAAATTTATCTTGAATAAACATAAGATAAATGCTATATTACTTAAAGAAGTACAAATGTTGTTATATTATATTTATTCACTGAAAATATAAAAATAAGTACTCTGAAGAACCTTTTGTATTTATTGTGCTTGTATTTCAACATTAAAATATGTTTATCTTTCGATTTCAAAAATAGATTCAAGTACATAACTAGGAAATAATTAGGTGCAATTTATTTATTTCTCGTTTAATTAAATCTAAAGCGACGAATGTCTCGAAATTAATTTTTAAGTATGTGTAATGGAAATCAAATTCTTCATAGTGATTATGTACAAATCGAATGAATAATTTGAAGTAAATTGTTCCTAAAATAAATAAAGAAAGAAAAATCAAATTAATGTACATAAATCAAGAAGGGGGGTTGTCTTGCAGAGTCAAGCTATAGAAAACAGTAATTCTTCAGAATTTAGTGTCTCATTCGAGGAAAAAAATGTGTATGTGTAAAAATTTAGATAGTAAATTCATATTTCACTTTTAAAACTTAAATACATGCATTTGATATAAAATTGTGTCATTCGCACTCGCTGAGGAATTCCATGTTTACGACTAGTAAGTGTCGTAAGTCTTAAACAACATCTGCAGAAAAGTATATATTTACGTCATTTTTATAGAATGCTACAGAGATACTACAAAAAGCAATTTTATCCATAAAGAAACTGGACAAAAAATTCTGGGCATAAATTGATATACTTTATTTGATTGTAATATTCGTGCATACATATTTAAAATTAAGCAGAATTTATAACAGTTCCATCTTTTATTAGAAATCATTCATTTATATATTTTATAAAATAGCACATTCTTTTAATTACATTTTTTTCAGTTGTTATGGGAAAATGGCAACAAAAAGGTAATCATCAACTATTTTTCAACTATTTTTCCTTTGCTTTCTACACAAATGAAGTTCGTGAGTTATCAATTTATAGAATTATTATTAGTTTTATTATGATATAACAATTATAGTTTGTTATATTATATTATAACAAGCTCAAACTAGTTGGATGTGCTAATCCCAAAACTTTCTTCTATCTCATACGTACATTTTAATATTTTTAAAAAATAGTTACTCATTTTAATGTTTTAATAATTTTAATTCAATATCATATGAACTTTGGTTTTCATCTTAAATTTCTGCTTCAATCAATTAATCGGAGTAAAAACGAATTTCCGTCTCTACACGAGCCGATGAAAAATAGAATGATAGTCAGATTTTTTTTTAATTGAGGGAGGACCTATTTGCCTTAGCAAAAAATAATTATATACAAAAATTTTAGTTCAGTTCTAGGACTAACTTCATACACTTTTAGGTGGCGCAATATTGAAAATAGCATAAAATTGGCTATTGCAACGCCCCCTTCCGGCGGATTTTTTTCAAATTCAGGGAGGACCAACTAGCCATAGCCATACACTTACACAAAAAATTTGGTTCAATTCGTTGTATAAATCCATATACTTTTCGTCGGTGCAATATTGAAAATGGCACAAACGTCGCGATTGCAGCGCCACCATTCGGCGGATTTTTTCAAATTCAGGGAGGACCAACTAGCCATAGCCATACACTTACACAAAAAATTTGGTTCCATTCGATGCATAACATCATACACTTTTAGTCGGTAAAATATTGAAAATGGCATAAAAATCACGATTGCAGCGCGCCGTTTCGGCGGATATTTTTCAAATTCAGGGAGGACCAATTAGCCATAGTCATACACTTGCACAAAAAATTTGGTTCAATTCCATACATAACTTCATATACTCTTAGCCGGTACAGTATTGAAAATGGCACAAAAATCGCGATTGCAGTGCCTCCTTCCGGCGGATTTTTTTCAAATTCAGGGAGGACCAACTAGCCATAGCCATACTCTTACACAAAAAACTTGATTCAATTCGATGCATAACTTCATATACTTTTGGCCGGTACAATATTGAAAATGACACAAAAATCGCGATTGCAGTGCCCCCTTTCGGTGGAATATTTCAAAACTGAAGGAGGACCTGCTTGCCACAGCCAGAAACATTCACAAAAATTTCGTTCATTTTTATGCATAACTTCATACACTTTTTGATTGTAGAATGACGACATACACACACACACACACATACAGGCACACGGACAGACAAACATTTTGTAAAAACAGGTTTTTTGGAATCTCTGACCCCTAAAAGTGTAAATCCGTCAAAAAACGGAAGTCGAAAAAAATTTTGATTACAATACTTTCTTCTACTGGAGATAGAAGAAAGCAAAAATAAATTGAGATGCAGTTTTCAAAGAAATTACATTTTAAAATATTCCTTTGCCTATCCGACGGTATGAAAATTGAAAATATTGCGATGCTTAGAAGCTTAAAAATTTACAGAGATTATCCCGGACAACAATACATCTGCAATGTTTTACGGATGGCTTATGCAACAGACTGTATTTTCTTCAGATGACACTTAAATTGCTTGTTGAAAAAAGTAACATTAGAGGTCTGCACGGGCCCGGGCTTGGCCCGTGGCCCGTACCCGGCCCGCGGGCCGGGCCGGGCCGGCGGAATCGTTTCGAATTTTCTAACGGGCCTGGCCGGCAGATTTAGAATAGTTTTTTCACCGGGCCGGGCCGGCAAAAAAATTGAACGGGCCGGGCCAATAAAAAAAAATTTTCGGGCCTGCCGGCCCGTTCTGAAAATTTAAGCAGAAACGATAAAATATGAGCTATTTTCAACGAAAATGGTTTTAACGAGAATAAGTATAAATGTGGCCATACTAGTTTGACATCGTCAGTATAAAAATGCACAGTGTATCGGCTTCGGAGAATTACATTATGTGTAACACGTTTTAATATTTTTTAGCTGACTTATGCCGGTCCGAGATCACGCTTACATTATTTTTCTACATATAGACTGGCCGGACCGGTACTAGACTTAATTATTGGCAGAAAATATGATTTGTAAAATTATTAACAGCGATAAAGAACTTATGTCTTAGTCTTCGGATATATACTTCTTGATGATTTTTAAATTAATTTCTCAATAATGCGAAAGTTTGACACATTTTCTGATTAATTTTTAATTGTAAAAATATAAAAGTGATAAGCCTGACTATTGAAAGGATTTGGAATCGAATAGCGTTTTTCATTTTTGGTAAATAAAATACTTGTATAACCTTGTTGAGATATAATAGTTTCTCAAATCATTGCAGGTTTTTCTCCCTTCCCTTGCTATTGCTTCCGGAAATTCTATTCAAAATGCTAATTATGACAGTATTTTATTTGTTTACAGTATTCTTAAATTGCTTGTATCAAAAATTGGATAACGCCATTCGATTATATAGTTTCTGAATAAAGATATCTGCTAATATTATGCGTTTCTGAGAAAAAAAAAAATGAATTTAGAAATGTATCAGAAAGGAGCTTCTTTGAATTTAAGAATGAATTTGGATTTGAAATCTATAATAAAATTATATAGAAATATATTTATAAA
Organism: Maratus speculifer; assembly: GCA_964019185.1. Lineage (NCBI taxonomy): Eukaryota > Metazoa > Arthropoda > Arachnida > Araneae > Salticidae > Maratus > Maratus speculifer. The sequence goes on from OZ025291.1 coordinate 137,630,900, forward strand.
TCTTCTTTTGTTAAACAGCTTCAAAATTAACGATGTTTTTGGCTTTCTTTCTTTTTTCTTTTATTCTAAGCCATATTAATTTTTTAATGAATCTTTATTCGAATGTTGAAAGCCTAAGAATATGGGCATTATTTAACGTATTAGGATAAATAACAATGTTATTGTTATGTAGTTCATTATTTAATAACAGATTAACGGAAACTCCCTATTAAATTTATAACGCAATCCTAGCAACGTATTAAAAAACAAAGATTTGAAACAATCGTTTTTTAGAAGTATACATTAAAATTATGATAAAAATAAAATTTCCGAAATTTCTTTTCTGTATTTGTATAAAGAGCTTAAAATTGTGCTTAAAAAGAATCATATTTCAAACGCTTATAGCGAATCAGTGGATGCAATGAACCAGCCGATCCCCCCTTTGAGCGTGTTTTCCAGCTGTGCTTTTAGCCGTGTTTCAATTAGTTATGCGTACGGTTTTTAAAGCCTTCCTTTCTTCGGCTCTAAGTTCTTTGCAACGCATATTTTATTATTCCTTTTTGCTGATTTTCTGTTATCATTTCAGTTATTTTATTCCAAGTATCGGTATGAAACAAAAGATCGTTTTACTCTTCAGAGATATAAAATCACGTATTGCAGTTAAAACTTAAAATAATTCCTATTTGTTGTGGAATAAATAGTTTTGTGGAACAAATTGTGTGGTATAGAATATTTTGCTACGAAACTGAAAAAGAGCTCTGGCAGTTTTTTTTTTTTTTTTTTTTTTTTTGTAATTGGAAGGAAAATGAGATTGATTCGAACAAACAATGGATATGGGGGTAGAGGAAAGGTTTTTGTAGTGTAAAGGTGTGTTTTAATCAGATTCTTTGGAATGCGTTCGCTTGCCCAGGGCGGAGTGAAGAAGGGGGGGAGGTGGATAGGGCAGTCAGAGGGGGCATGTGCCCCGGGCAACAGACAAAAGGGAGGGGACGGCGCTAAATGAATATTTTGTTTGTCTATTTTTTTTCAAGTTTATGTTTTGCACGATATTGTTAAAATAGTTCTGTCTGGAATCTACAAATGATATAGGATTATAAGAATCCTGCCTGTTTAATACGGAATGTTTTTTCTATTCTTTTCGATTCCATTTTCAGGATTTTAATGAATCCATATTTGACAAAGCTGATTATGTTGTTCAGTACAACATATTTAATGATTGTGCTTTTTATATGTCAGCTATTTGAAACTTATAAGTATTACCTCTGCAAATTTAATTTGCGTAGGCGGGGGTAAGGGCAAAAATCATATTTATCCCAGGTCTAAAAAAAGATAGTTTCAGGCCTTGCTTGGCAGATGGTAGTTTATTTGAAACTTATAAATATTACTTCTGCAAATTTAATTTGCGTAGGCGGGGGTAGGGGCAAAAATCATATTTATACCGGGTCTAAAAAAAGATTAGTTTCAGCCCTTGCTTGGCAGATGGTTTTTTATTTGGTTTTAAATATTCGAATTTTCGAAAGGAGATTTCTGATACTAGATTTTTTTTCTAGTGAGGGAGGGGCGAATGATTTATTATTTTTTTTCCCTTTCCTTTTATTCCTTTTTTTTTCCTTTGTCATTATTGCGTCTTTAAAAATATGTGACATGAAAGCTTTTTTTTTTTTTTTTTTTTTTTCTTGTTTTTAATCTATTGTAAAAAGAAAAGAAAAGAAAAGAAAAGAATGAAAGAAAAAAGAAAGTAACATTTTGAAATTTGTGAGGATACGAATAGACCGGGAGGCGGTAGCAAAGACGTTCTCATCAAGTTCTCGGATAAAATTCTAAGATTAGTTAAATCTCGATTCATATATTAAAATGCAATCGGTCTGCCAAGTCATATCTTGGTGGAAAATACCGAAAACCTGATTTTAGCGATTCATTCTTAAGTTTACCATTATGTTTTTCTGCAACCAAAGTTATGAAAGCATGAAGGACTGGGACCAGGCAAACACAATGGTAAACCTACGAGTCAACCTTTTAAATCGGGATTTCAAGATATGACTTGGCAGACAGTTTTAATATGCGAATCGCAATTTAACTAATTCTAGAATTTCATCCGTGAGCTCGATGAGGTGATTGTCTTTGCTGTCACCTCCTGGTCAATTAGTTTTAATACAATTGTAATTAATTTGAAAAAAATATTTGTGCGTAAGAAATGTATTTGCATGAATTGAATTTGATTAAAAGTGTATAGACAATATTTTCGTATTCTTGCTATTCAATTTAAATATGCGTTGATGGACATGATTGCAATTTTGCCTTTTTTTAACAATCGGGCTGTGTCTATTGTTATAGAGGGTATCTCTTATTATTGTTTACCTATAGTTAATAACTATTAGTTTTAGAGGTGTGGTTTAAGTTACAAAAATCTTTTACAGTTACAAAAATCTTTTGCTATGCATTATTTTAAAAATCGATTTATATTAAAATAATGCATTTTTAAAAAATTAAGAAATTCCGAATTTTATACAATGTATCGGTTCCATCATAAGTTTCATTTAGAAAATGTTCCTCCATGTTCTAACAAGTAAACAGTAAAAATTTAATTTTTATATGACCAAAATTTACTGAGTTATGATACTTTCAATTTTATGAATTTTCAATGTTTTAATCACAGCAATGGAAAATGTGTTTTTAATAAAAATAATAATAATAAAAGAAAAAGAAAAATAAACGCTAAAAATGTATAAGATTTATACTATCATAAATAGATAAATTTTTGCTTTCCAAAATTAAAGTTTTTAACCACAAACATACTCATGGTATTTGGGGAAGGGGGGGGGGTATTCTGGCGCTATGATTTGTTTAGTACTTTTTTTTTTTTATCATTATTATTTTGTCAATATTGCGTCGTTAGAAAATACGAACTGGAAAACATTACTTTTGTAATTGTATTTTCCGGAAAAAAAAAAAGAAAAATAGCCTGGTGAGGACAGAGTCATTCGAAAAGGGATGGGAGGGGGGGGGGGGCGAAGGGGGGCGGTCCCGACGGACGCGGAAATTTATAGGTCGCCAATTTTATACTACCAAGGTCATTTTTTGGCCTGTCACAAGTTTTGGGGAGGGGATTTTAAATACGTACTTGCACATACGAAATTTGTGGGATGAATGACATTTGATTAAAAATATACAAGTAATGTTTCGTGCTCTTGTGGGATAAGCTTTGAATATGCGTTGACAGATATTGATTCGGGGATGCCAAAATTCGAACTTCAAATCAAGGTATTAAAAAATGAAGATCAATTTTATTTATTTATTTACTTATTTATTTATTTATTTTAACAACTCGCATTGTTAAAACGGTGTTGCTTTTATGGAGGATATTTCTGATCGTTTAGAAAAAATTAATTTCTAAACCGTCAGTTTTGGAGTCATTGTAACAATTGCAAAAATGCTTTAAACTTTCTTCTGCATCATTTAAATATTAATTTACATTAAAACAATTATTTTTTAAATTGTTAAGAAACTACATATTTTATACAGTGTTCAGTAAGTTTCCTATAACTTTTATTTAGAAAAAGTTTTTATCTGTTTTAACAAGTAAATCAGCAAAAAAAAAAAAAAAGAAAAAAAAAGTTCTACGAGCAAAATTTACTGAGTTATGATACGTATAAATTTTCAACGAGGAAAAATGCATTTTTAGTGCAAGAAAACGATAATAATACGTGAAATGTAAAGTATCACGACTAACTAAGTTTTTGTCTTGCAGAAATTAAAATTTTAACTCTATGTTGATTGTAAAGGCGCAGGTTTATCTGAACTAAAACAGCATCCATACTTGTGTATCAAAATTATTCAAGATACCTTAATTAACGGCCCTCTAATTAAAATGTCCATTGACAGCATAGTCTCATCGATTAGTTATACGTTACAAAAATAACAGGTTGTTGAAACCTGTTACCCGTGAATGTGTGGAACGATGTAACCTGTTAACCAAAAATAACTATATTTCCCATCTCTACTACGAAGTGACAAGATATTTTGAAACTTTTCATGCTATCCTCTAATCTTGCAATCTTCACTGTTTGAGTGGCGCCAAAAATGCCTTGATCAAAAAGAAAGCTCTCTCAACAATCGAGTACAGAAATTCAATTTGAATTCAACATCCCATAAAAGAAAATAATTAATTTAAATAATTAATTTCTCTGAAACTTATCATACCAATTACATGAAAATTTGTTTTTAGGTTAATTGAACGGTGTAGAGTTCAGTTATGTTGTCAAAATTGGATACTGCTATTATAAAAAACAAAGTTAGGATTCGATTTAATATGTAGATGACCCCTTAGCAAACCTTACATGCATCATTTAAAAGTAGACTTTATTTCCAATCACCTGGTAATTTTCTTTTACGAAATTCTTTTGCAGAATTAGTAGGGGTGATTTTTGTGCAGAGTTAGTATGGTGCGCTTACTTTTATTTCCCATGAGTGTACGTACACAAACTGATAAAAATATAATTAATCTTCATATAATATATCTGATGTGCGAATGATTATAACAATACCTTGCTTGATATAATCTATTGATGTTCTGTGATACAATAAATGGAGGGAATTACACATGCTGAAAAATACATAGTCGATATTGATGTATGCGAGTTAGATAGAATGAAAATAACAAGCTCTAATTCACCCAGCTTCTTGTCAAGCAATTGTCTATCATTATGCAAAGAGAATTGAAGAGCTTGCTGCAAAAAGGAGGTAGCTTCTTTTTGACAATTTTAGAAATCCACTTTCTTGTTAAAAAAAAAAAAAAAAAAAAAAAAAAAAAAAAGAGGGAGAGAGAGAGAGAGAGAGAGAGATTTCGAAGAGGTTTTTTTTTATATTATTGGTGGCAATATGTTTATAAGTGTACGGAGTAATGCATGAGTAGAAAAAATATTTTTGTGAAAACTTTAAAATTTAAATAATAAAAGTTTTTTTTTTAACTTTCCCAAAAGTGTAAAAATAAAGCTGCCCCTTTTTTATGCAGCAAACCCTTGAAATGGTATGTAGAGAAAGAATCTATACTCGCAAAAATATTTGAAAATTATTCATTAAATTATTGACTTTTGTTACTTATTTAAACAAAGATTACTAAAAATTAATCAGCTCTTGCATTTTCAGTCACATTAGAGTGAAATAAAGTTTTGAGTTTTGAGACTATCAAAAAGAGTCCTTGGAAGAGGATTTCAGTGCTATGTCAATCCAAAATTCAAGTTAATACGGAAGATTTAAAATGTAAAAACCATCATGTAAATAATCTCCAGTTTAAAATGTCAATCTTATACGTATGATTAAATTTTACAAATTGTAGCATTCAGAAAAAAATATAGATTAGTTTTTTAAATTGTTTAACTGCGATCTTCATCGTTACACATTATGATTTTATTCATTTGTTTATTTGTTTTACTCATACTGATAATATATTTATTGTTAATAAGTAAATAAGTATACTTTTTTACTTGTAAGTATTTCTTTTCATCATTAATTTTAAAGAAACCTCACCCACTTTAAAATTTCTCATTATAATATGACACACTCTAGAATGATATTCTGTCTTCATCTAAAAGTGACAATTTATTTTAGTGTAAGAATTTTCTGTGTCTTCATTGAAATCATGATTTGAAACAAGTTTTGAAGAATCCTCAATCCTCTAGTGTTCCCTATAACAGGAAAGGTATCCTTGCTGGACATACTCAAAATATTTTGGAAAAAAATATTAATTAAACTACTTATGTATACAAAAAAAAGAAAGTATTTACGAATATTTAGCATGAAAAGACGAAAGCGTCTACAGTCCTTATCCACGCCAAAAAAAAAAACGATTTTAATGCAACTGAAAATTGTTTGTTAAGGAATTTTTAGAATGTGTTAAGTGGTATTTAATGAATTTAAGCTTAAACAATGACAGAATCTAATGTATATATGTATACATATATACATATCAAGCAGGACGGTCGTTCTGCCAAGCCAAGCTAGAAAAAAAATATGACTGCCAAAGGAAAAAACGCCAAGAACATAACGACAGTTTAACTGCTTAACATACTCGAGACAACTTCTCCATGTTAAATCGACCAAACATGGCATTTTGAAATTTCAGATATTTAAGAAATTAAGTATCACAGAGAAATTAAACGAAAATTAGAAGAATCTAATGAAGGAAAGCATCAATTTGCGACCAAACTCATCTTTATAAAATAATTATAAAGAAAGATACAAAATTTCTAAAAAAAACGTCAAGGTACTGAAAATGATCACTTTTTTCTTCGTCAAACATTTTTTTTTAAAATCAAGGTACAGATTTAAATAAGGGACAAAAAAAGCTAGAGAGTGCGTTTCCGGACAGGTAATTATTCAAGCTACGTGCTTTTGTAAAAATCAGTTTAAAAAATTGGACATAGATTTTTTATATGATAAAGTATGTCCCTGATTAGTTTAGGGGGTTCAATAATTAAGTATAAAAAGGGAAAGGGAAGTTGTTTCCCTTCCTTTGTTTTTTTTTCGAACGGAATTAACCCTTGAAAATATAAGGCTGTAATGTACAATTAGTATGCGTAGCCTGTGAGCTCAATGCCATCAGTTTAACTGGGCAGTATTCTTTTTATTGTAATGAAAGCTACCTAAAACATGCACTCTAAACTCTAAAAGTGATCAAAGTTAGTTTAGGTAGATGAAAACCTGCTGAAAAAGACGGCCTTTTCTGAAATTGCCCTTTTATCCCTGCCTTACTATCCAAACGAAGAAAGAAACAACATTTGCACGACGACAATGGAATAGTTTTGTCTTTAAGGATGCTTTGTGATAAGTTTCAATCTTTTTCAAAAACGCATGCTCATCTTGGTTAAAACAAAGTCAATTGTAACCATGCTTTTTTATTTTGGACACAAAGAATAAGGTAGAGGAGTGCATCAATGAAATATAAACCAGAAATTCAGAAAAAAAAACTTATTCCACAAATAATTTGAAGCGTTTTCTGAACATATGAAAGAGCATTTTTGAAAAAATTCGTTGAATAAAGATATACATTTCGCTATATGGAGATATTTTTTAATGTAATTATGAAAAATTTGACCGTTCCTAGAAAAAATTCGTTGAATAGAGAAATTCGCTGGATGGAGTTTCGTTGTAGAGAGACTCGACTATATATAAATATATGGCCATCAACGAATAAAAGTTTATGAAAGTGTGATTTTGCTAGTTTTAAGAGTATTTTAGTCTGAGTTAAATTTTAGCTAAACAATAACAGTCAGGCATTTCATTCGCGAATAGGCAAACAAATTATAAAATATCTTTGGCTACATTTTCCTAGGTATAAATGAATTCGTGTTTTTAAATTAGTTATGCATTTTTATGCTGAATTACATTTAGCATATTAAATGATGTTTACTGAATACATATAAAACGATTTACAGGACCACGCAAAAAATTAGACATATGGCCGTCAATGGATGATAATTTTAGGAAGTGTAATTTTACTAGTTCTAAGAGTATTTTAGTCAATAAATTTAAGCTAAATAGTAGAGTGGATGTAAAGACAGCAAATAAAATACAGGTCTGTACAAATGTATTCAAGCAAGTGCTGAAAGTGCAAATTGTTGAAAGAGAAATTTCAATGTATTATTCGTTTGCTTGCTAAACTAGATTTTCGTATTCTATCTAACTAAAACACCAATTATAGATTTATATCTTACATCCATTCTCTCAGTTTTTACAAAATTTTCATTCTTCATCAAAATTAAATACCATATAAATTGAAGAAGCCTGATACTTTAAGAAATGAAGTTAATTCTCGTTGCTTTTAAATGAAAATTACTCTAAGATGCACATATATTTTTTACTTATTACTTACAGAGGTTCTACTAGATTTCACTTTAGTTTGAGTGAGCAGATTATTTAAATTTAATATAATCTCTTTAAAAAAAAAGAAATGATACCTACTAAAAATACTTTTCAAAAAAAAAAAAAAAAAAAAAAAGATGAAAGTTGTGTTTAAAAAATGGTCTGATATCAAATTTTCAAGATTATATTATGGTATTTATTTAATATTTTCCATTAAAAAAAATACTGTTTGTAAGTCAATGCCTTTGCAAATGTTGACAGAAATCCTTTTCTCTTGTACTAAATACATCGTAACGTGTTTTGAAAATTCAAATGTTTTAAAATTATACATGATGTGCTTGGCGGCCATCTTTCCATATTTTACACAAATTTCTAAACACCCAAGTTTGTAAAGAAAACCATAATATGTTTGCATTAAGCACAATTTAGAATTACTGATTTTAACTACGGACATATATATTTAACTCATTTAACTCGTTATCACCTAGTGATCTATTTATAGATTACCTACAACTAAACAAAACATTTAAATTTCAGCACCAATATTTAAGTATGGAAATGTCTGCTTAAGTAACAATTCTGAGTTTTAAATTTTAACTACTGATTTGGGTACATAAAAGTTAATGTACAATATGGAAAAATGGGCGCCAAGCACATCATGCATAATTTTAAAACATTTAAATTTTCAAAACACGTTACGATGTATTTAGTATAAGAGAAAAGGATTTATATCAACGTATGCAAAAGCATTGACTTACAAATAGTAATTTTTTTAATGGAAAATGTTATATAAATACCATAATATAAGCTGGGAAATTTTATATCAGACCATTTTTTAAACATAACTTTCATTCTTTTTTTTTTTTTTTTTTTTTTTTTTTTTTTTTTTTTTTTTTTTTACTTTTGAAAAGTGTTTTTTAGTAGATACTGTATTACACTCATATATACACACACACACACATATATATATATAAATATTCAATCAATGGAAAATTTTGGTTATTGATAAATTAAGTAAGGCCTTAAAATATAATATTTCATACATCGAGTTTATATTAATACAAAGCATCTTTTCCAGCAAATCATTAAATTGCAACAAAACTTTGTAATCACTTATGTAGACAAATATCCAAATAATTATGCAATAATATGTAAATCCTATTATCATCAACTGCTTAAATCCAGTATATCTTCTAATAATTCTTTCCAAAAAACTAAAGGTGACATAATTGTGAACAATTGTAAAATAAGAAGTAATTATAAGTTATTAGACATTAACCCTATTAACTTTAAATATTCATTTCTAATTCTTATACCCCAATTTCGTAAGAATCCAATAAAATTTAGAACAGTTTCGACTGGTTACATTACATATAATAATACAGCTAATAAACTATTAAAAATTCTTAATCAAATATATACAATAACAAAAATCAGTGATGATACACATTGTATAAAGAATAGCTATGAACTGGTCAATATTATGAATAATCTTAAATGTATAAAGAATATAACTACATTTGATATCAAAGATAACATCAATAAAATATACAATTTATTTATAAATCTTTAAAATTTTAGCCTTTGAAAATATCATTTTCCAAATAGTCGTTGTAATTTGTTAAGTACAATTTTGTTGATTTTATATATAAATATATATATAAACAATTAATATATGATGCGATAAATCATGGATTTCCTAAGAAATTCATTTACTCTTTAATACACAATTAATTCTTTTATTACTTATCATTTGCAGTAGGATGTTTATTGTGAGTTACTTTTAACATATTGCGCATAAAAAAATATATCAGTAAAAATATAAAAAATACACCAAAAAAATAAAAAACTGTAAAATGTGTTAAAAAATAAATTAATAGGTCGGATGGGTGGATAGATGTTAGATTAAGGAGGTTAGGCGGTGCTGCTGGAAAATATATGCGCTTATGTTAATATTTATATTTTAAAAAAAAAGGTGTTGGCGGTAGGAAAATGGTGCAGTGCAACAATAATGTAGGTGTTAATTTATTATATATGGTAATGTAATGTTATAGCATTCCTTGTTTATTCCTCTGGACTTACTATGTAATGTAATTTGAGGCTAATCAATGGTTGTTTATTTAATATAATATTTTATTACTTTTAAAACTTTTTAAATTATTATTTTAATTATAAAAGTAAGCTATACTTTGATGGTATATTTTATAATAATATAATCAATTATTAATTTACCTATTTTTGCTTTAAATAAGGGTTGGCACTGCTTATGTCAGTTGGTTTTAATTATGGTTTAAACCATATGTGTATTTTTATAACATCCTCTAGTTATTTTTTTTCCTCGACAATTACTAAAGTTATTTCTTATTTTTATTTTACTTTATTTTTTTTTTTTTCTGAATAAATTCTGACTTCTAATTTTATACAGGAGGCCTTGGTCAGTTTTATATGTATAGGAATAACTGTTAACTTAAAATAATTTTTATAATTATTATTATTATTTTTATTATAAAATTCTACTTAATCATCTGTTTATATGTTGTTTACTAATATAATAAAAATAGATTACAATAGATTGTATGATTATTATTATTACATCCTCTGTTTTTTTTTTTTTTTTTTTTTTTTTTTTTTTTTTTTTTTTTAATCATTTGAAAATTACTAAAGATATTTCTTATTTTTATTTTATTTTTATATATTTTTTCTCTCCATTTCCAACTTCTAGTTTTATACAGTGGGACTTGGTCTATTTTTTATGTAAAGGGATAACTGTTTAAATAAAAAATAATATTTTTTTCTCTTCTAATATCAAATTAATCCACTGTAGTTTGGTTACTTACAAATATATATTCGGTTGTTCCCAAAAAACCCTAGTTTAAACAAATAAAAAATACTGCTTTATGTTTTATAAAAAAAAAAAACGAAATGTTTTTTCCAACCCTGTATTATATATAAATATCGTAACTTGTAAGATTTTGTTTTTATAGTTAAATAATTTTTTGCATTATTTAATTGTATTTAGCAACTATAGATGGCGACACTAATGCTTAAGTAGTCAATCTGAATTTATCTATCTCACAGGACAATTTTATCGATATCAATCGATTCAATTAATTCTATAGTTATAATTTAAAACATGTAATTAGTATTAAGTAGTTTAACTATTATTATTATGTTAAAAAAATTATTTGTCTACTTATATTTTCTAATTAATTATTTTTGATATTAGTTATTTAAATATCTATTAATAATAAAAACTATTTTACTATTTTAACTTGCACATTAACTGTCTAATGTGACTGAATGCAAAATTGTATTGCTATCACATGGTCGAAATTGATATTTGTAAGGTAACCTTTTTTATAATTTAATTTGTTTAATTATTTCCATTTGCCATAATTTTTCTATTTAATTTAATCAATGTTACTTCAATTATATTATTATTTTCTATTTCTTGTTCTCAATGGAAATTATGGTTGCGATTGATAATTGTAAGTTATCTTTATAAATATTTAATTACAGTTTAATTGTTTTTCTAATATTTTTTCTTTGAAATGGTTTTTCTATTGCAATTACTATGTTGATGATTCTATTGTGTTCTTGTTATTTTTCTTGATATTTTTATTTGAAATGAGTTCTCATTTGCGATTAATCGGGCAATGTGGAAATTATTTTTAGGTCTATCCTGATTTCCATTTGAAATTAATCGCAATTAATGTGGCTATTTAGTATTGCTCTTGATAACGAGCTAAATACCACATTTTAAAATTTTATTTCTAATTCTGACAGCTCCTCTGTGTGATATGGTTTGGCATTAACAAATTTTTACAGTAATTGATGTTGATTTGTAATTTTATCTAATGATTCTACACACACACACACACACACACACACACACACACATATATATATATATATATATATATATATATATATATATATAAATACTTTTATAAATACATCCAAAGTTATTCAGACAATACCAATAAAAGAACCAATGAAACCAGTATTTTTACATTCATATTATTAAAAACAGTTGAAGTTTGAAGAGAAATAGAAGGCAGATTACCAAATTACTAAGAAATATGTGGATAAATGGACATTATATAACCAGAGTAATTATATAAACTGACGCGATTTTTTTTCAGTTGTTCCTTATGATCTATTTGATAAAACTAAGTATAGGATTTACAATAAAGTAACTTTTTTACACATATAACTGCAAAATAAATTCAGTTTTACTGTAATTTTACACGTATTTCTACATTTTACTTATTTTCATCCAAACTAATTAACTTACGATAAATCCTATACTTAAAATTATACAGCATACTTCTATGAATAGTTAAAAAAATAAATTAGCCCAAAATCTTCAAAATTGTAAGAGAAAATTTAAAATTTACATACATTTTTCAAAAAAAATGTAATTTTTTTAAATTTTGCCAGGGAAATCGAACAATTGTTTTATTCAACCATTTTTCTTCATTGCGTCCTTTATTATTATGCCAAAAATGCACCTTAAAATGTTTAAATTTAAAATAAAAGTTCAAAGGGTACCAGTCTCATAAGAACGCATTTCTGTTAGAAAAATATAGAAAGCATCAAAGAGTAAACTTAAATTTCCGAAATTGAAATCAAATCCAAAAAAGTAAATTTATCTTGTTACATCTAAAAGAAAAGCAATCGTAGTTGAAATCTAATTTAGAAATAAACGTAAAGTTTTCTTTTTGAATTGGTAACATTTTTATGTAGTATAGACAAAGGTGTATTTATTTTTAGATTTTATTTTGATTTTATTTATCTCTATTTAGAATATACATTTGCCTTAACAAATCGTCAGTCTAATAGAGTTAATCGATGATACAAATATCGATACTACAAACGATGTCAAATAAACCAGGGGGTATGCTCTATAGGTAGAGGCTATAATATCAGAGAATAAACGCTATAACTATGGAGTTATCCAAACGTTGTATAACCTCTTAATATATCTTTAATGTTACTGAATGTTCTTAAATTTCAAAGAATTTATATTTTAAAAAGTTATAGCTGAAAACTGCTTATGACTTCGATTATTCTGCTTGTCAGCTTTCTAATTCTCGTAATTATGCTTCCGTTGTTACGATAGATATGGAAACTCGTGGTATAGGGAAAGAAAATTAGAATTAAAAGGAATAGTAGAAAAAATAAAGTTATTTTTTCGAAAACGCTCTTAAATCACAGTTTAATCAAAAGGTCATACCACGTAACATGAGCTAAAATATGAAAAAAAAAAAACTGGTCGCGTAGGAGCCGATTTTAATAAAATATGATACACATGTTCAATTCATATTCAAATAGAGTTCTGCAAAATGTCTTGACAAAAAATAAATTACTTAGCACTTTTGGACATTTGAATATCTTGTGATACAGAATGTAATGCGTGCAATCGTCCAAAATTGCAAGCTTGAAAGTTCTGTATCTTGAAATCTATTTTACAGAAATGAATTATTTTAATAATAATGTAACTTCTAAAAATCTATCTTCATATTTATTGAGTAATAATAATCTGGTAATACCATGATTAATTTTAATATAATGTACAAAGACTACCAAAATTATGTTTTGTTTGAAATTTTAATACAATTACCAGAGACAATGATAATATATTTTAATAGATGAATTTGATCAGAGTCTTTACGAAAAGTTAAGAACAAAAACGCTATCCTATGAGTTAATTTTGCCTTTTATTCATCTTTCGATGCAGCCGTCTGAGAGACCACTTCACAGTAGTTGTGTAATTATATCTGTCACACCAGTTAAAGATGATAACAAAATTTCTGAGATTTATTAACCCTTTCGCGACACCGCCTTTTATACAATTTTTAATCTTCCGGTTTTTTAAAGCAGAAAATTTTGAATTGAATCGCAAAAATTCTCAGATTGAATAGGGAAAAATTTACAATAAAATTTTACTGGTGCGAATATCAAGAATTCTGAGCATCTTAAGCGGCACATACAGCGGTCGCTCGTTCCCAAAGGGTTAAAGCGAAGAATACTATTAATTTTTAGGTAGCTTTCATTACATAAAAGTAAAAAGCTACCTATTGCATCCGATCAGAGGAAAGCACTTCCGGAAAATTTTGGTATATTTTCACTGATCATGACCCCCAGACCCCAAAACAAATGTTGACTCCTCTGTTCAAATGTTGACTTAGCAGGGTTCTCGCTGTCGTTCGCCATTGCGCCAAATTGCGACTAAATTCTTCATTTGGCGAGTAAACAAGCGATTAGATTAGCCAAATTGCTAGTGTTCAATTTTTGTTTTTTCTTTCCTTCTTTTTCGTCTTTCATACATATGCATACATATATATTTTTAATATATTTGTTGCGGATAGTGGAAATTAGATAAATAACAACCGTTGTCGCAAGTAAAAAACTTAGGTTATTTTAGAACATATTGAAAAAAGTGGGTACATTAAAAAATTAAAAATAATTTTTTTAGTGCTACACGGTGAATCTATTTTGCTAATACTTTTTTCATTTGGCTATATTTTCAATTAGCCAAATTCTTAACGTTGCTCAAATGTCAGCGAGAACACTGTATATATGTATGTATATATACATATATATCCATATATATATATATATATATATATATATATATATCTGATTTTTGCCATGCGATAACTATCGCATTTATGAACCGATTTGAATGAAACTTGGTATGTACATAGTACATACAAATGTCTCGACCGAGTTCGTTGACCAGTATCATCCGCCATCTTGTTTCAAAATGGCGGCCATTTAAAAAAATTTTAATTTAAAATTTAAAATTAAATGCGAAAAAAATAAAAAATTTAAAAATATTTTTCTTTTATGTGTTAGAACTTAAAACAATGATTCCAGAACATTTTTTATTTTGTCTATTTCTTAAAAAATGACTGAGTTATAGCACTTTGAATTTCTAGTATGGCTGAAAATTTGAAACGATCTGATTTTTGCCACGTGCTAACACGTGTATTTTTGAATCGATTTGGATTTAGCTTGGTGTCTAGATAGTACATAATGAAGCCTGGACCGAGTTCGTTAGCCAGTTCCATAGGCTATATTATTTCAAAATGGCGGCCATTTAAAATTTTTTTTAATTTAAAATTTAAAATTAGGTACAGAGAAGTAAAAAATTGAAAAAGATTTTTCTTTTATGCATTTGACGTTGATACAAAGATTCCAGAGCATTTTTTGTTTCGTCTACATCTTGAAAATTGTCTGAGTTATAGCACTTTTAATTTCTAGTGTTGATCACATTTTGAAATGATCTGATTTTCGTCAAGTGATAACACGCGTATTTATAAACCGATTTAAATGTAACTTGGCGTGTAGATAGTGCATACCGAGTCTGGACCGAGTTCGTTGACCAGTTCCATCCGCCATCTTGTTACAAAATGGCGGAATATTAAATATTTTTTAAAAATTTTAATTTTAAAATTTGGTGCCAAAAAGTAAGAAATTGAAAAAGATTTTTCATCTGTGTGTTTGACATTAATACAAAGATTCCAGAGCATTTTTGTTTCATCTATATCTTAAAAAATGGCTAAGTTATAGCATTTTCAATAGCAGTGTGGTTGACATTTTGAAACGGTCTGAAATTTCTCATGCGATAATACGCATATTTATAAACTGATTTACATATAACTCCTTGTGTACATAGTACATACCAATGTCTTGACCAAGTTCATTGGCCAACTTTACCCGCCATCTTATTTCAAATGGCGGCCATTTGAGTTTGTCAAAAATCTTTAAAATGTATAATGATGTACAAACAAAAAATTCGAATTTGAAAATCTAAAGTGTTTGATCTTAATAATGAACTCCAGAGTATTTTATGCTTTGTTTTTACCTTAAAAAATGCCTGAGATATAACCGTTAAAATTTCTAATGTATGTGACATTTTAAAAAAAATCAATTTGCCCGCGACAGCACTTGTATATATTAATCGATTTCGATGTGAGTGTGCATGCGCACAAGAATTAAGATTTCGATCAAGTTCATTGGTCTGTTTTACCATTCATGTTGTTTTAAAATGGCAGGCACTTTATGATATCGTGGAATTTTTCGACCTTATAAATTGCTTAAAATAAACCAATTTGAATAAAATATGACTAATTTCTAAGAATTCCCATTAATATTCAGTATTGACAAGAACTAGTACTAAATCTTATATAATCGGGTACAACTAATTTGAGCTTCGTATGTTTGAATAACATAACTTAATTTAGAATAAATAAATAAATAAGATATATGAAAGCTACCTCTACCTCCCGGTACTGGCGAAAGGACTTTTTTTAAATACAATCGCCCGACTGATGCATAGCTTTTCCATTTTTCTATCGATTACTCAATAATCCATAATCTTCAAAAAAAAAAAAAGTTGTAATTTTTTTCTAAAATTTTACATATAACCTGTGATTATTTTCAAACAAACATCTAATCCTAGATGTTACAAACATGCAAAGCCAAAATTACAGTGTATTTATCAGAATATTTATTTATTTTTTAACTACGCTTAAAAATTATTTCGCAACTAATAAAAATGAAATTATCTAAAGGTTAAACCTTCATAATTCCTAAACTACTTGACCGAATGACTTCTTGTTTAGTATAGAAAGATACAACTAACCAAAAAATCCAAATAGGATGTCTAAATCCTGTGTTTGTATTGAAAATTGTAAAGTTTGTTTATCTTCATGTAAACACTCTCCTCCCCCCCCCCCAAATCTCCAACAAAAATTTAGGTATAGATTAATTAGTAGACATTAGTGCTAAGAAGTTTAATTTACCATCACATTTTTGTACAATGCTTTACGGCAAAATTTTAGCATGTAGTAATACTTCCCCTCCCCCATTTCCCAAAGCTTTAAAATCATTAACTTAAAATCTTTTTAATAAAAAGTTAAAGGTAAAAAACTGCATTCAAAAAATATTGTTACCGTTAAAATAAAAATAATGTACGTAATTTTTTTATAATTGTTTCTACATAGTTGATTTTCTATTCTTTATTTACATTAATTTATTTCGAAATAAAATGTATTCGTAAATAAAAATTTAATTAAATAATTTATTAAAAATCGAAAATCACAGAATTGCGAAAAGATAACACAAAAAGTAATCTTAACAGAAGTCCTGGAATAAAATGGATTAAAATAATAAATTTTGAACGTCGCTATTTTCAGTTAAGAAAAGAACAACAAAAGGAAATACTAGACATATTTCTTAAAAAATATGCTCCTTGATATGTTTTTATTTTAAACGTCATTTAAAATTGGACTTCTATCTAGTTTGATGATTAGAATTTCTATAGCGTTGAAGGGAATTTAACGAGGAAATATAAACAAAATGGTAGAAGAAGTAATTATATCGAATGAAATTCTTAAATCTTCTAAATCTTCTTTTATCTGTTAGTTGTATTTAAGTTTAACTAGTGGATAAACCCGGCGTTCTCAAGTACGGAATATAGGTAAAAGTATTTCCTTTTCAATTGTTGAATCCAATATTTTTTTAAGATTAATATATATATATATATATATATATATATAGGGTGTCCGAAAAGTCTGGAAACGGTCGAATAACTCGAGAAATACATAAGAGATTGAAAAACGAAAATATACGTGTTAAATATTTTTAAATAATCTACTCAGTGATATCAAATTTGACCTTCGCAACCGACCCCCTGGGGTCAGAGGGGGTCCAACTTTGAAATCTTAAATTATAACCCCCATTTTTTATTGCATATTCAGATTCTACGAACAAAAATACGTAATTTTTGCATTTGATGTTTATTTCGAATCCTCGTTTATCACGGTGTAATTGAGCATATTAAATCGATACATATTTCAGTTTTCCCAAGCAGGTTTTGCCTGATTGGCCAGAATTTTGACGTCAAATTCCTCGTCTTTTGCAGTAATAGCGTTTCTTGAAAATCACCCGTGGCTATTATTTCGATAATGCTATGCTGTTAAAAATTTGATCCATTTGCTGTAGCGTCACTCCACAGCTTTTATAAAATATATCTTTTATGACCAATGAGAATGCTATATAACATAGTAAAGCAACCGTTTTCTATAAAAGCGGTGGAGTGATGCTACAGCAAATAATTAAAAAAGACATACACCCACATCAGCCGTATTTAGAAACCATTCGTTATATAGAAACCATTTACTGGATAAAATAAAAATCCAAACAGAAAACTAAATGAATATATTTCAATGAATTTTTGTAGAGAAAAACATAAAAAAAACCCTATACACTGTAAAAATTTAACTCATTTGCTATAGCATCACTCCATCTCTTTTATAGAAAACGGTTACTTTACTGTGTTATGGAACATTCTCATTGGTCATAAAAGAAGTATTCTTTAAAAGCTGTGGAGTGACGCTACAGCAAATGGATCAAATTTTTAACAGCGTAGCATTATCGAAATAATCACCACGGGTGATTTTCAAGAAACGCTATTCCTGCAAAAGACGAGGAATTTGACGTCAAAATTCTGGCGAATCAGGCAAAACCTGGTTGGGAAAACCGAAATATGCATCGATTTAATATGCTCAATTACACCGTGATAAACGAGGATTCGAAATAAACATGAAATACAAAAGTTACGTAATTTTGTCCGTAGAATCCGAATCTGAAATAAAAAATGGGGGTTATAATTTAAGATTTCAAAGTTGGACCCCCAGGGGGTCGGTTTCGAAGGTCAAATTTAGTAGCTTATTTAAAAATATTTAACATGTATATTTTCGTTTTTCAATCTCTTATGTATTTCTCGAGTTATTCGACCATTTCCAGACTTTTCGGACACCTTGTATATATATATATATATATATATATATTGTTACGAATTTTGTAAATATTAGTTTTTGTTACATTATCTCTGTTATCAGGCAAATCAGTCTATTATTTATCAGTGAACGTCTACGGCAGTTTGGCGAAATATTATAGTTATCGCCAAGTTGGCGTCACTTTTGTCGACTAATATTGGTCGCCAAGTTGGCGAAAAACTTGGCGATTGTAACCCTTTCTTCTCTATGGTACCCCCTCTCTTATAGGTATACTGATACATTGGATGTTATTCCGGTGTTTTCTGGATTTTTCTAGAAGCTTGTGGAAATTTCCAGTGCATGCCGCGTGCCTATATATAGGAGAGTGATGCGAGCTGGGTGGGGTTTTAATTTGTCAGTCAGTCATTGAGTGAGCTACTAGACGATTATCTAAGCAGGTTTGCTTGAGTATTGTAATTTATCTACGCTGTTTTTGAATGTGATATAGTGTTGAGACGTTCGGTAAAGAGTCTCTGTGACATATATCTGTACTTGTACGTGTGATTTGCAGAGTTATTCCTGAAAATCTGGTAATATTTGTCAGTTTCGAAGATTGTATAGCTGTGAAGTTTTATAAATGAATTATTTTCCATTTTTTAAGGGACTAGATTTTGAACTTGACAAAGCATAAGATCAGAAGAACTCTATATACGCTACAATTTTTGATGTCAGGAGTCGGAATCTTACGGCAAAAACAAGAGCAATGGATGAACAACTGAGTGAGTTGTTGAAAGCTGTTAACGGATTAAGGACAGAGCTGGCGAATAAAATCAACAAAGGCCAAGAAAAGTTGTTGGAAGAATTGACAAATAAAACTGATAAAGGCCAAGAAGAGTTCTCTGATAAAATGAATAAAAACAAAGAATGAATGGAAGAGTTGACAAATAAAATTGAAAAAGGCCAAAAAGAAATGAAGAAAACTTTAGGAGAAAAGTTCTTGTCGGTAGAGAGAAGAATAGATTTGGTAGAAGAGAAAATAGAGGCAGTAGAAGAGAAAATAGAGGCAGTAGAAGAGAAAATTCAGAATGAAGTTAGTAATACTGAAGAGAAAATGGAAAAAGAAATAGAGGAAGTAGAAGTTAAAATTCAGAATGAAGTTAGTAATGTTGAAGAGAAAATCGAAAGGAAAATAGTTGAACTAGATGAAAAGCTAAATAAAAGAGTACAAGATCTTGAGAAGAAGCTTTCAGCGTCCAGTGCTAATTATTAAGAACTTAGGAATCCGCCTCTTCTCCTGTGCACGTTAAGCTATCGACATACGACAGGAAGAGTTCCTGGAGAGTTTCAAGACACAATTCTCCATTGTAGCCGAAGCGAACAAGTGGAGTGACGAGGTGAAAGCTTGTCAACTGGTAGCGTCTTTGAGAGAAGATGCCGACGTGCTGCAAACATTGCCCGATATGACAGAACCCAATTTTGAGACTGAGTTGTGCACTTGATATGAGATTCGGAGAAAAATTCTTTAAAGATACGAAGATACAAATGAAAAGTCGCCATAAAAATCGGGTGAAGCCCTCCAAGAGTTTGCCTCAGAAGTAGAACGGCTTGCGAGTTTAGCATTTATCGACTGCCCAACAAATGTACGGGAAACGCTCTCACTGCAGTCCTTTATAGATGGAATAAAAGATCAAGAAGTGCAGAGAGCGGTACGATTGGCGGATGTGCAGGATTTAAAGGCTGCTTTATTATATGCCTTAAAGTTGGAAGCAACTACACAAGCCAGCCAAAGAAATCGTCATTCAGTTCGAGGGGCAACGGTGAATAAAAGCCCAGACACTGAGATCGACGTCTTGAAGGAAATTAGAAATATAAATCAAGAGCTTGAAGCTTTAAAATATGGAAGGACAAGCTCAAGAAAATATGGAAGGAATCTGACGTGCTGGAGGGGTGGTGATATAGGACACCTCCGAATTAACTGCTCCAAAATCCACGAACGTGAGATGAATTCAAGGCCAGAGAATAAAAAGCCCTATCTGAAGATCTTCTAGATATCAAAAATGAGCGGCGGCGATAATTAATTATTGTGATAGAATTCATTAACGAGATTCAGGGCCGTATGATTGTCGATACAGGGGCCAATGTGACAATAATAACAGAAGATTTGGCTCAGAAATTGAAATGTAAACTCATCTGGACTCCGCCTTGCGTTACCCTGCAAACTGTGACGGGTGACAAGATAGACATATATGGGAAGGTCAATTTAACCATCAACTTTGGAGGAACCAAACATTACCATACGGCATTTGTGGCTGATATAACAGGCCCTTGCTTAATCGGGCTAGATTTTCTGAAGAAGTTCGGATTCAAACTTTATTTCAAATAATAAAATGCTCTCTAAATTTGAAGAATAAAGCCTTTTTGGATTAAATAACGAAATTGAATGTAAACAAGTAGTAACAGCCAAAGAAGACATCAATGAAGATCGAAGAACAGAATTTTTAGCTACAGCTGTAATTAAAAAGTGAAACTAATTATCGATTTGGCCATATAGATTATCCCAAAGACATTAGTACACAAGCAAGAGTATTGGTGGCTTCTTCTGTAGTGGACCTCTCGAAAAAGACCATTCCAGTCAGAATTGTTAACATTATTGTTAACATTGTCATCAGTGATAAGACGAGAACTGTCAAGAAAGGAGAGATGATTGCATCATGTGCTCCTGTGACGTGCATAAGTCAAAATTCCAATTACTCTCTGAAATCTTCAGATAATTTAGTCAAGGATTTGTTACAAAATACAGACTTAGACCCAAACCAGAGGGATGCTGCGGAAAGTTTAATTAGGGAATTCCAAAATTTATTTTCTTAAACATCTTAAGACTTTGGACGAACCAAAATGGCACAACACAGAATTGACACGGGAGAACACTCTCCTATTATACAGCACCCTAGACGATTACCTATTGCCAAGCAAGAAGAAGTGCAGAATTTAATTAAGGATATGGAAGAAAATGACGTCATAGAACCATCGACAAGTCCATGGGCGTCTCCCATTGTGTTAGTAAGAAAGAAGGATGGTTATACAAGATTTTGTGTAGACTACCGCCGACTGAATGACGTCACCAAAAAGGATAGTTACCCTCTACCAAGGATCGACGATACTCTCGACACACTTGCGGGCAACACTTGGTTCTCGACTCTGGACATATAGAGTGGTTACTGGCAGGTAGAGATCCATCCATACGACCGCGAGAAGACTACCTTCACAACGGGACAAGGATTATGGCAACTCAAGGTAACGCCTTTTGCTCTATGAAGCACCTGCCTACTATTTCAACGCCTTATGGAAACGGTTCTCCGGGTACTGTCATATGAGGTATGTCATGTGTCATATGAGGTATGGTGCGAAGTCTTTCGCTGGCACCCTCAGTGGTTGCTCGGCTTGTTCAATCACTGCTTTAGAGAGTCCGTGTTTCCGAGAAGTTGGAAGCGGGCAATCGCCATCTACTTTCCTAAGGAAGGTAGAAGTAAGAGCGATCCGGCTTCCTACCGTCCTATCTGTTTACTTCCCGTCGTCGGGAAGATCTTGGACAAGCTGTGCGCAACTCGACTGATGACCTTCCTCGAGTCTAACGGCGTACTCGATGGTAGACAATACGGTTTCAGACGAAATCGGTCGACCATTGATGCGCTCCATGAGGTGGTCAAGTACATTTCGCAGAGTAAGAGAACAGGCCATTTCACCTGTCTCGTCAGCCTCGACATCAACAATGCCTTCAACAGCGCTCGGCGGGATGACTTGCTTCGCCTTCTGGTGGAGTACGGAGTCCCTCAAGAGCTCCTGGGCTTGATCGATTCTTTTCTTTGGAATAGATCGGTCATTTCGAACGCAGAAGAGCATTACTTCAATGTTGGGGTGCCGCAGGGTTCGTGTCTCGGGCCGGTCCTGTGGCTGGTGTTAATCAATAGCTTGTTGAAACGGCTTGGGATTGAGGAGGCTTGGACCGTACTTGTCTTCGCCGACGATATACTCATCCTTGCACGTTCCGTGGCTGTCTACAGGTTCGCTGACATAGTCCAGCGGGTTCTCGCAGAGATTCTCGCGTGGGCTGTAGGATGCAGCCTGGAGTTCAGTTACGACAAGTGCTTGTACACTATCATACCACCTAAGGGAAAGATGGATGACGAACCCTCATTGCGCATCCGGATGGGTGGACACAGGGTGAAGTTTTCTAAACAAATCAAGTACCTAGGCGTGGTCATAGTTAGGGACTACAGCTGGATGCCTCACTTGGACCTTGTCCGAGAGAAGGCGACCAGAGTCCAGTACAAGCTCACCAGATTGGCAACAGCTACGTGGGGGCTCAAGCCCGATGTTCGAAAGGCAGTGTACTCGGTGGTGGCCGAGCGCATAGTCTTGTATGCGGCCCCTATCTGGTACTCCAGCAAAGTGGCTCTTCGTCAGAGACTGCTGAGTATTCAGCGAGGTCTCTTGCTGTGCGTCACCAAGTGTTACAGTACGGTGTCAACCGCTGCGTTGAACGTCTTCTCTGGGGTGATTCCCTGGACCTCCGTGCTCGTATCGAACGTGACTTCGAGGCCCTCACGAGATGGGGTGAAAGCTTTGATAGACCAAACCTCTCACCAGAGATGGTAGAGGTTTGGAAGTACCGACCCCAACAGCGCTATCCGGCACGAATACCTTGGACGCCGGAGCTCAGCCGGAAGTCTCCGTATACTTACCATACGGACGGTTCCAAGCTGGTGGATGAGAGGGTGGGTTGTGCCTACCACCTTGCCACAAGGGATGGTGTTGTTGCGGAGGGAAGGTTCCGTCTGTCTGATGGGTCGACTGTTTTCGCGGCCGAGGTCCATGCGATCAAGGAAGCAATTGCGAACGCCCTTCGGAGGGGTCTCAGTGAACTCGATATCTACTCTGATTCGAGATCGGCGCTTCAAGCTCTTTACGCTTTGGTGCCCCGGCACAAAGCTGTAGCTGAGATCAGGAACTTGGTTGAAAATACAGGAGTCAGGGTCCATATGCATTGGATTAAGGCTCATGTCGGGTACGCCCCCAGCTAAAAATGAACTGCAGAAAATTAATAAAAAAACTGCAGTTTGAAGACTGCGGTGAATTGGCCATTTCCACTACAGAGTTTTTGTGGTCGATACAACCACATAATTACTGTAGTTTCCAAACTACAGTAATTCCATAGTTGTATCGACCACAAAAATTCTGTAGTGGAAATGGCCAATTCACCGCAGTCTTCAAACTGCAGTTCTTTTGTGGTTGTATCTACCTTAAAAATTTTGCAGTAATTTTGTAGTTGTATCATCCTAAAAAATTTTACAGTAGAATCGGCCAAATCACCGCAGTTTTCCAACTGCACAATTTTTTAAAAATTTTCTGCTGTTTATTTCTTGCAAGACATGCCGGAAGAAACTTCTTTTGTTTCTGATTACTAGATGAATAATTTTATGGCTTTCAAAATCAATCTTAATTGGTTCCTTTCTTTTACATGTCAATAATGAAGTTTTTTTTGTATCCTATTTGATGACCATTATTTTCTTTTTCAAATTTTGCAACTTAATTCATTATGCATCACACCCACATAGCATTTAAAAGAGCATTGTGATCTATAAAACTGGATTTTATAAATACGTTTGGTATCCCCAACTTTATTAATAAAATCCAGTTTACTACATACAATATGCATTAGTTTTACTGGTGACTTTGAAAATAATTATACACAAATTCCGCCACGTTACACATAGCCTTTTAACACTATTTCTACCAATATCAAGAGGCATCTTTTAAAAAATCTCAATTTTTAGTTTAAATTTTTTAACTTTTAGAATGAAACAATTGAAAAACATTTTTAACACATAAAACATTGTTTGTTATGCTTATTTTAAATTAAAAACTACAAGCAAAATAAACATAAATCAATACTTTAAAACTGTTGTTGTCACTCGTAGAACAGTGTTAAAGACAAATGCGTGTAATTATGCATACAAATTTTTAAAATAACAAAAAAAATTCTACAGATTTTTTTGCTGTTTCCATTTCAGTCTTCGCATTTTGGAACATGATTATTAACAGCCTATACAAATGTAACAAGTTATTTTCTGTTCTATGCTATTGTATGATGTTTTTGAGTTTTTTCTCAAATTCCAAAAACATTAAAATTCCTAGCGGTCAAATGTAAGTAATATAGAGAAAACGATAAAAACAAATTAATATATTCGGTACTACTTGGTTATCCCATCAACCAGTTTTGTCAAATTATACAAATCGAAAAACTAATAGCCAAATTATACTATATATTGACATAATTTTTATTTTAAATAATGAAAAAACAACTAATTAGTAGAATATTAATAAAAACCAAATAAAAAGTCAAAATAAAAATCACTTAATTGTGGATCATATTTAATGTTATTGAATTTGACATTCATGATCATCCATTATTAGCATTTAAAGTTTGGTAGTAGTTTTTTGGTCGATAGGATAACCAAGTAGTACCATATTTTTTATGCAAAATAACGAATTTACATTTTTCCATATATATCTGTGATAAATGCTTAAACCTATTTTTCTTTGTTTTTTCAAAAGTTGAAATCAACCTCATATTTTAAAGGAAAAATAAGGACATTATTATTGTTATTATGTTGGAAAATATATGCTATGTATTACAAATAATGGAACGCTCCCATTTGGGAATATTGGCCTTTAAATGGTTCAGCCTTTTTTGAACCTGGGGTAAACATGGATTTTGGTGCCCCCATCCCCCACATATATCCATTTTTTATATCAATCACACCAAACAAAATCTTAATTTGGCATCACGTCACCTTCTGTTCTGATGGCACCTGGGGCATGTGCCCCCTTCTAGTTTCGGCCCTGAAACGGTTAATTACTGAAAACACAGAAATTTAAAACCGTGAGATTCACATTAATGTGGTTTGCCATATACATGCACAATCTACTATCCAATCTATATAATAAAAACTTATAAATTCATGTGATTGTCCTCAACAGTTCTGAACCGACTGCTTCCCGTTTTATATGCCTGGTGACTATTTTGATACTTTAATTATAGCCCCCTGTACAGACAAAATACCCAGTTAAGTTCACAAGGATATTGCAACAGTTTGCATTTGTATATTTAACAGACCACACTTTATACCCTTACGTTTCAAAACGGCATGATGAACTGCATTTTGGAAAGGTCATTTTTCAGAATGTTTGAGTCTTGTTGCCATTATTGACGTGGCTGTTCAATTACCTTTTCTAGTAGCAGATCAGAAAATTATTTAATAACAGTGAAAGTGTCTCTAAATTATACAGTGAAGCAAGAGTGTCTTTTTGAGAACGGTTGAGCATATTTTACTGCCACCTTTCATCAAAATTTGCATATTTTCTGTGATATTTCATAAAAATTATCATATTGTCACAATCTCTAAAGAAAATTAGCATATTTTCTGTGATCTTTTGAAAAAGTTCATGCATTTACCCAACTTTTTGACCGAATTCACAAATTTTTTCCGATTTTTCTACAAAATACGTCTATTTTCCTCAGTTTTTATCAAAATTATCGTATTTTCTGATCTTTCAACAAAATTCGCATATTTTCTTCGATCTTTCATCAAAAGTCTCAATTTTTCTGCAATCTTTTGTAAAAATTTGCATATTTTCTGCGATATTTCGAGAAAATCGGCATTTCCCTGATTTTTCGAAAAAATTAGTGATTTTTAATGATTTTTAGACAAAATATATCTATTTTCCTCGATTTTTATCAAAATTCTCAGATTTTTCGACAAGATAGTTATATTTTCTGTGATATTTTGACAAAATTTTCCTTGATTTTTAATGAAAATTCTCAATTTTTCGACAAAATTTGAGTATTTTCCATGATATTTATTTATTTCCCCGACTTTTTGATAAAATTTGTGATTTTTCTACAAAAATCACATATTTTATGAAATCTTTCTACAAAATACATCGATTTTCCTCGATTTTCATCAATTTTATTGTATTTTCCTGATTTTTTGACAAAATTTATAAATCAAACACAAGAATTTCGTGCATGAATCTTGTAAAAAAGGCGAATTACATCTATTACTTGCACAAAAATGCAAATTATGCCCACGAATTGCTCAAAAAATGCAAATTACGTCCATGAGTCGCATAAAATAACACAAATTATGTCCATGAATCACAAAAAAACATGAATTATGCTCATAAATCACATTAAAAAAGCGAATAATGCCCATAAATAGCTAAAACACGAATTATGTCCATAAATCACTCAAAAAATATGAATTTCGTCAGAAAAAAGCTGAAAAGGGTGCAAAATATGCCCACAAATAGTACAAAAATAACGAATTACTCCCATGAATTGCATAAAAGCGTGAATTACGTTCATGACTCGAGAGCAGAATCGGTGCAACGCTGCGACGTACGTCGCAGATTCTTGAGCAGGTCTGCAGACTATTTTTAAACTGTTAAAAATTTAGCAAAAATTAAAAAATTTTGGACCTTATCCAAAAATTGCGATGTTTTGTATCGCAATTTTCGACAAATACTCTTCTAAAAGAAATCAATTTCGTTCAAAAAATTTCTTCAAAAAGATCGCAAAAAAAAAATCGACGAGTTTCTTCAAAACATCGCAAAAAGCGCCAAATTTCATCAAAAGATCACAAAAACGCCAAATTTCTTCAAAAAATCACAAAAAACGGAAAATTTCAAAAGGTCACGAAAAAAAATGGCAGTTTTCGTGAAAAGATCATGAAGCAACGTTGTTATCGCAAAAAAATGGCAAATTTCTTCAAGAGACCGTGAAAAACGGCAAATTTCTCCAAGAAATCGCGACAAAACGGCAATTTTCGTCAAAAGATCACAATAAATCGGCAAATTTCTTCAAAAGATCACGAAAAAACATCAAATTTATTTAAAAGATCGTGAAAAAAACAGCTTTCGACAAAAGATCATAAAAAAACGTCAAATTTTGTCAAAAGAGTGTGAAAAAAGTAATTTCGTCCAAAGATCGCAAAAAATGACATTGCGTCAAAAGATCGTGAAAAACCGCAATTTTGTCAAAGGGGAGACCCCTCCCCCCTCTTTCGGACAATGTATGAAGTGGTAAAAATTCTGAGAACAAAGGCAACTTCTTTTTAAAAGAATACTTTTCTTTTACGTCTATCACAAATACTTTAGAGGTTTGAGTGTATGTAATGCGAGGAATTGGTCTGCAGACAGTTTAAGTTTTTATTTGCGTTGCAGACTGCAGAAAAAATTTATGCTGCTGGGGTTCATGAATCGTTAATAAAAAAAAATGAGAATTTTGTTGACAAATCGCTCAAAAAACGCATGAAAAAAGCAAATTACGTCGAAAAATCGCATTAAAAATGCTAACTACTTTCCTGAATAGCATAAAAAACGTGGATAACAGTCCATGAATCACTCAAAAAACGCAAATTATGTGCATAAATCACATAAAAAATGCGAATTACACCTATGAAGCACTGAAAAATTAGAATTATGCCCATGAATTGCTCAAAAAACGTGAATTACGTTCATGAATCACATAAAAAATGTGAATATCATCTATGAATCGCTCTAAAAATGTGAATTACATCTATGAATTGCTGAAAAACGCAAATTACGTCCATGAATCGCATAAAAAAACACAAATAACATCCATGAATCGCAAATTACGTTTATGTCTTAAATCGCTCAAAAAACGCAAATGTTGTCAACTGAAATCTCAAAGAATGCAAATTACACCCATAAATTGCATAAATATAGTGAATTACGTTCATAAATTGCATAAGAAATGCAAAATATATACATGATTTGCATAAAAACGCGAATTGCGGTTCATGAATCGCTCAAAAAACATAAATTTGGTCAACAGAACACTCAAAAAACACTAATTTCGTCTATTGATTGCTTAAAAAACGCAAATTACATCCATGAATTGCATAAAAAAGCGAATTATGTCCATTAATTGCTTTAAAAAATGCAAATTACGTTCATGAATTGCATGAAAAACACAAATTATGTCCAAAAATTGTGCAAAAATCTTGAATTATACCCATGAATTGCATAATAATTTTATTAAATGTTAAATTAATTTGCGGAAAGTTTTTGACTCAATGTAACGTGCGTAGAAAGTTTTTGGTTTTATACAAGTCTGTTCTGTACTATCTTTCGACGAAA
This sequence comes from Maratus speculifer, assembly GCA_964019185.1. Classification (NCBI taxonomy): domain Eukaryota; kingdom Metazoa; phylum Arthropoda; class Arachnida; order Araneae; family Salticidae; genus Maratus; species Maratus speculifer. Next base: position 137,659,756 of record OZ025291.1, read on the forward strand.
TTGCTATAATTTGTGTGATCTTTCTACGAAATACATCTATCTTCCTCGATTTTTGTCAAAATTCTCTTATTTTTCAATCTCCCGACAAATTTTGTATATTTTCGCCGATTTTTCCACCAAAATTCTTGATTTTTCTGCAATATTTCAACAAAATTTGCATATTTTCCTTGATCTTGCGATATAATTCATGCATTTTCACACAATCTTTCGACAAAATTTGAGTATTTTTTGAGACTCTTTGACAAAATTAGAGTATTTTTCTGCAAAAACACTAAATTAGAGTATTTTTCTGCTGTTCACAAAAACTGCATTCCCCCTTTCAATCGTTCTGCCTGTTTTTTGTGATCCTTTAACAAAAATTAGAGTTTTTTTCTGTAATCCTTTCACAGAAATCACACTATCGCTCACAATTCTTTGAAGAAAATAGTCCGCTATTGCTTGACGAATTTATAGATAGAAATAAATGAAAATTTCTTCATATATGCAGTTTACCATGTTATCTTAAAAAAAATTTATGTTCTGCAGAAATATATTGCATTTCATGTGAGAAAATCAGCATATATATGGTAATATACATGGTAGTCTTTTTTATAATCACACAATTTGTTTGATTCTTAAAAAAGAAAAGTTACTTACCGATAAAATGCTAATTCATGGCATTTATTGTACTTATTTATAATATGAAAATGAAACTTTTTAGTTTTGTATTGACTTTTTATATAACTGAACATTAAATAGAAATAGAAAACATTAATAAAAAACATTCTTTTTTTTTTTAAGATTATAATGATTGGAACAACTTCAAATCTAAAATAAAACATTGTTTAATTATTACTATGAACCGTAAAGTACTAAATCATGTAAAAAAAATATAATAATAAAATGGATAACACTTTAGATAACATATTTATAGGATTTTTTTTTTTTTTTTTTTTCTAAACAAAGTGGGTTCTTTTTTCTTCCACTTCAGTATTTTTATTTTTATATTAGCCACCCTGGTACGTTTAGTGAAGAGAACACGACAAGCCATATTTTATTTCTCAATAACACTCAATTTTTAAAAGCATCAGGTAAAGGCAAGCATGCTACTAAATCGAATGGTCTTATAACTTTAATTCAAATGCACTAAGTCTTCCATATTTAATAATATTATTTAATTTAGTTTACAAAAATATTAATCACGTCTTCTAAATTAATTTCAATAAACAGAACAAATTATCTTCGCAAATAAACTAATTAAACTATTTCTACGATCTCAGATTACAACGTGACACCGGCGCCGCGCGTCGATCGATTTGCAAGCTTTGATTTGCAAGTAAATAAACCGGTCCGAAAGTTGAGTTGCACGTCTATTCCAGGGGAAACAGACCATGGAGTCAGAAATGCACTGTAAGAGCTTGAAAAAGAAATCATAATTCTTAATAAATAAAAAAAGAAAAGTATATTATTCTTTTGGTGTTAATCTTGCTTTTTATGAAATAAACGTGGAAAAATGGAAGTCATGTCCGATATGGAATAAGGACAATTTATGCAATGAGTAAGGAATAAACCCACCCTGTATTTTTAAGCTCGAATTATTGGCGCCATGAAAAAGAATGGAAAGCCACTGTCCCTCCCTTGATTTTTAAATTTTCTTTTTCTTCGATTTTGAACAACACAATTTTTTTCGTAATTTAAAATAAAAGAGGAACTAAAATTGTTCAGTTATGAAGATGGGGGGAGGAGGGGCAGGAAGCAAGGGAGATCTATTGTCCCGCCCTGGATTTTAAAAATTTAATAATTAAAATTTCCTTGTCTCTTACTTTCAAAAACATAATGTGAATTTTTCGAGTAAATTAAAAACTTAAACAGAAAAGAAATAAAAACATTTCAGTAAAGGGGGGGGGGGGGTGAGACACATCACCCCTCCCTGTGTTTTGAAATTTAATTAGTAATTTATTTATTTTTTTAATCCGATGTACAAAAACATGATTTATTCTTTTCGAGTAACTTAAAAAAAATAATAATAAGAAGAATTTTCTGTTAGGGGAAGGTAGCATAGGTCAGCCATTGCCCCTCCCTTAATTTTGAAATATAATTATTTTTTTCCCCCATTTTTGAAAAACACAGTAAAATTTAATCTTTACTCTTAGCTTAAAATGAAAGAGGAAATAGGAATATTCTTTGTTGCTAAAAAGGTAGAAGAGAGCTTGTTCCTTCCTATATTTTAAAATTTAATTATTTCTTTCTTTTCTTCTATTTTTAAAAAACGTAGAAAAATTTCTGGTTTTCAAATAACTTAGAATTAAAAAAAAATTAAGAAATTTTCTATTAAAAGGGCGGAATGGAGAGATGAGAAGTTCATATTGCCCCTCCCTGTCTTTTAAAATGTTAATAAAAATTTAATTTTTCTTTTCAACTTTTGAAAAAAATAAAATTTATTTAGAATAACTTAAAGAAACAAAGAATTTTCTGTTAGGGGAAGGAGGCATTAGGTGAGAACCATTGTTCCTTCCTTAAATTTAAATTTTAACTTTATTTTCTTTATCTTATAATTAAAAAAGTTACGTTAGGATGAAGGAAGCATATGGGATAGATATTTCTCCTGCCTAAATTTAAAAAGTTAATCATTTTTTTTAAATTTAGTAAAATTTATAATTGTCAAATTAAAAAAAAAAAAAAAAAAAAAAAAAAAAAAAAAAAAAAAAAACAGGAACTAAAAAAAATATCGTTAAGGAGGTGAGTAGTGTGGGAGGTCCCTGCTTCGATTTCGAAAATATAATTATTTTTCTCCGATTAAGGAAAATTACGGTTAACTGGAAATATCAAGTTTTTTTTTCTCTCAAATTTATGATTATAGAAGGACTTTACAAAAACTACAGAATTTTTGCCGTTTATAACTCACGGAATATTTGAAATAAATAACTACAAAAACACCAAACTCTAGCCACAAAAAAACTGAAGTATTTTTAGAGTCGAGATTGCACTATAGAAAATCTATTGTCAACGGTAGAAAAACTTCAAAAACTCTTCACTTCTATAAAAAATCTGCAGTTCATTTTTAGCTGGGCCTTTAACGAGCTGGCCGATTCCCTTGCGAAGGAGGCTGCGTGTCGACCGTCGGTCGACATACTTGTACCTCTTTCGGGACGTCAAGTCAAGAGGAAGCTCCTTGGTGAGGTTCTTTTGGATTGGCAGCAATGGTGGGACCGATCTGAGGACGGCCGGTTGACGTATGCGATCTTCCCGAAGGTCTCCACTCGGAGAATACAGGGTGATTTCTTCCTCAACCAAGTCCTAACGGGACATGGTGCCTTCGGCGACCATCAAGCCCGCTTCTTTAAGAGCAACCCTGCGTGCTTTTGCGGGAACGGGGTGAGTACGATTAGACATTGTGTCTATGAGTGCCCCCTGTGGAAGTCCATCAGGGAAAAGTGCTTCCCATCCAACTTCCACACTCGAACGCTGACCGATCTCGTCCTTGACAATTACAGCAGGAAAGGTATTGTCGACATCGTTGGCGACCTTTTGACAAGGACATTGGATCGGGTTGGTCGTCGGGCCAATTGAGCTTTCGACCGTCTCGACCGAAGTCTTTGAACGCTTGATGATTTGCCAGATCATTCGAACGCAACACTCGATTAAGAGGAGTCCGAGGCCTCTCGTAGGCGCGATTCGGACGAAGCGATTATACAAGGTTTTCCGGGTTTTCCTTGTACGTAACGAGAATTCGAGTCGCTTTCCTGTAAGTCCTCCCGGAAGGCTGGGTCTCTGGATCGGCGGTTGTTCCGGCAGCTTACGGTACGGGGCCTGCTTGGTTGCTCCAATCGGCGTGTTGGGCGCGGGCGGTGCCGTGTCGGTGGCTGCGGTTGGTGAGCGGCCGAGGCCGCGACGCTGAGTCCATGTCCGTGGACCGGGTGTCCTCGCTTGTCTTCCTGGCCGGCAGCGGGCGCTGTCCTGAGGCCGGACGTCACTTGGTTCCTCCTCATTGGAGGTCTCGTGACCTCCCTGCGTGGACCGCATGGAGCCACTCGGCTCTGGATCGGGAAACTCACTGTTTTATATGAGGTATGTCTTGTTTATTTAGATGATATCATAATCATAGGACAATCTTTTGTTGAACATCTTCACAACCCCAGGTGGGTGCTACAAAATTTAACGGAAGTTAATTTGAAGTTAAGTCCTTCGAAGTGCAGTTTGTTTCGCAATGAAGTCGCTTACCTTGGACACATCATTTCGGCGGAAGGAGTTAGGAGTGATCCGGAGAAAATATCGGCTGTGAAAAATTGGAATCGTCCAGCAGATGTTCACCAGCTTCGGAGTTTTCTAGGAGTATGCACCTACTACAGAAAATTCGTCTAAGGCTTCTCGATGATTCCAAGACCACTTCATAAATTAACAGAAGCAAATCAAAAATTTATGTGGACACAGGAATGTGACGCCGCTTTCGAAAAGCTTAAGGAGGCATTAACATCCACTCCAATTCTGTCATATCCTCAAATCGATAAAAAGTTTATACTTGATATGGATGCGCTGTACCGTCCCAGGAAATCGACAGCCATGAGCGGGTTATCGCCTATTTCAGCAAGTGCTTGTCAAAGGCAGAGCGAAACTATTGCGTAACAAGAAAGGAGGTTCTTGCTGTAGTGAAAGCCTTAGACTATTTCCATCACTATCTTTACGATCGAAAGTTCCTAATCCGGACTGATCATGCTTCTCTAACTTGGCTATTGAATTTTAAGAACCCTGGAGGCCAGATAGCCAGGTGGATACAAAAGCTTTAAGAGTTACGATATGGAGATACGCCGTCGAAAATGCTCATCGCAGGGAAATGCAGATGCTCTCTCAAGAAAACCCTGCTCAGAGAATTGTAGATACTGCGACCGTGTTGAGAAGAAATTTAATGTCAAAGGTCCTACAGTGAGACAAGTTACAATTGGGTCTACATCATCCCAAGACCAGTGGAGTAATGAGAATCTGCGGAAAGATCAACTGGCTGATCCTGAAATTAAGCCCATTCTAGAACTGAAAGAGATGCCCAACAGGAAGCCCAGCTGGCAAGACATGGCCCATTTCCATCCTACGACTAAACGTTATTGGGCTCTCTGGGATTCCCTTCATTTGAAGAACGGTATCTTGTACCGAAAATGGGAGTCTGACGATGGAAAGACATGTAGATGGCAACTACTACTTCCTAAGTCGATAATTTCTCTGGTCTTTCAAGAACTACATGGTAGTCCCACAGGAGGTCATTTTGGTGTAATGAAGACCCTGCAAAAGGATCGAGAGCGTTTTTACTGGAATAATGTTCACGGTGATATGAAAAAGTAGTGTCGACCTTGTGACACCTGTATAGCACGTAAAGGACCAAAGAGGAGCATCCGTAGACGATTGCAGCGTTATAATGTAGGAGCTTCTTTCGAACGAATTGCTCAAGACATCCTGAGTCCTCTTCCTAGAACATCTGATGGCAATAAGTACATCCTAGCTGTCATGAACTACTTCTCCAAGTGGCCTGACGCCTACGCCATACCTAATCAAGAGGCGGTAACTGTAGCAGAGATATTGGTTTAACACTGGGTTTCCAGATACGGAGTTTCTCTTCAAATCCATTCCTATCAGGGAAGAAACTTTGATTCGGCTGTGTTTAAGGAAATGTGTGGACTACTCGGCATGGACAAAACTCGAACTACACCTCTACATCCTCAGTCGGACGGCATGGTGGAGCGGTTCAATCGTACCATCCTAAATAGACTCTCCCTCCTGGTGTCTAAAGATCAACAACACTGGGACAAGAAATTGCCTCTTTTCCTGCTTGCCTACAGGAGTGGTGCTCATGAGGCCACTAATTATTCCCCTTCTCAAATGCTCTTTGGTCGTGATCTTCGTCTACCTTTGGATCTGTTGTTTGACCGTCCTCCTGATGCTCCTTTATCGCCTGAGGAATATGTGGATGAACTCCAGACACGGATTGAGAAGATTCATTGCCTGGCGAGGAACCGAATCGGATTGGCATCAGAAAAGCTGAAGACACGGTACGACATAAAGGCAATTGGACATGAGTTCAACGAAGGTGACAAAGTTTGGTTGTGGAATCCCATACGTCGTAAGGGACTGTCGCCAAAATTACAAAGAAACTGGGACGGTCCTTGCACAGTCGTCAACAAGCTGAATGACGTCGTCGTACGTATACAAAAATCGCCACACACCAAGCTCAAGGTCGTACATTATAACCGGCTAGCCCCTTATTTTGGACAAAGTGATTAGAAATTCGAAACTGGAATTTCAGACCATGGTCATGAAAGTCATTTTTTGTAAATATGTAATTAGTAATTAGTTCTTTATTTATGTAAATCTTATTATTATTATTTTTAAGTGCTCTGTTGTAACTCAAGGATTGCTCTGCCCGGGGCGTGTAGTCTTTGAGGAGGGGATAGTTTTACGAATTTTGTAAATATTAGTTCTTGTTACATTGTCTCTGTTATCAGGCAAACCACTCTATCATCATTTATCAGTGAATGTGTACGGCAGTTTAGCGAAATATTATAGTTGTTGAAAGTTGGCGTCACTTTTGACCACTAACTTTGGTCGCCAAATTTGGCGATATCTTGCCAAGTTGCGACAAACTTGGCGATTGTTGGCGATGATAACCCCCTCTCTTACAGGTATACTGATGCATTGAATGTTATTCCGGTGTTTTCTGGATTTTTCTAGAAGCTTGTAGAAATTTCCAGTGCATGCCGCGTGCCTATAAATAGGAGAGCGATGCGAGCTGGGTGTGGTTATAATTTGTCAGTCAGTCATTGGGTGAGCTACTAGACGATTATCTAAGCAGGTTTGCTTGAGTATTGTAATTTATCTACGCTGTTTTTGAATGTGATATAGTGTTGAGACGTTGAGTAAAGAGTCTCTGTGACATATATCTGTAGTTGTACGCGTGATTTGCAGAGTTATTCCTGAAAATCTGGTAATATTTGTGAGTTTCGAAGACTGTATAGCTATGAAGTTTTATAAATAAATTATTTTCCATTTTTTTAAGAGACTAGATTTCGAACATGGCAGATTATAAGATCAGAAGAACTCTATATGCGCTACAATATATGTAATTGCAAATGTCCGTTAACTATACCAAAATACATATTTTTATGAAAAACAGCAATTATGCATCCAAATAAAGTTTTTGAGATGTATTTAAAGAGATACTTTCAAATTGGCACTGGGCAAGAAAATAACAGCCGAAGAAATCACTGAAGTTGATAGTTATCATCAGTTCTTTTTATTTTAATAATTTCAGTGGTTTAAACACATAATACGATTACATGTGTTAAATTTGTGTTTAATTAATATTTTATTGTTTTAATTTATGAGTAATAGTCCAGGCAATAGAGACCGTATAGGGAATCTACCTAGCAAAATTCATGGTAGTTATGTAAAAAGTCTTACTTTATGTTTTTGGATCGCTGAATCTTATTTTTCAACTTTTCAGAAAATTTCCTCCTGGACCCCCCTCTTCCCCATGAAAGTTTTGCAAAATGCCCTCAAAATGGATTTTTTTTATTATTATTAATTTCCTCAGTCTTGAGCAAATATTACGAGGGACCACAAAAACTAGTTTAAAATTATCATGAAATATCTCCAAAGATGTATCAGTCAATATACCCATGTTTATGATATGCACACATTTATTAATAAAAAGAGTATTGCCCAGTTAAACTGATGTCATTTAGCTCCCAGGCTACGCATACTAATTGTACAATATAACCTTATATTTTCAAGGTTTAATTGCGCTCGAAAAGCAAATTAAGGAGGAGGGGAGAACAGCTCCCACCATTTCCTCGTTTTATACTCAATCATTGAACTGCAAAAACTAATCAGGGAAGCGCCTTATCAGAATATACCTATATCCAAAATTTTAAGTGAATCGGATACTTTTATCATTAATTATCGCGTTACGCACATACGCACGTGCATACAGAAAGGGCGGGCACATAAGCTCTCATGCTTTGTTAGCCTGTGAGCTAAAAACGTCTAGAAAAAATTTTAAAAATTCTGGAAGGATTTAAATTAATTTAAAAAGTGTTCTTTAGTGTCTTCTTCAAGCGACATAAGGACTGATAGGGTTAAGTTCAATTTTTTTATTGCTTTAGGAGAAAAATGTGTAAAAATTCAAAACTTAGACAAAGTTTGCAACAAATAAGATACATGACGTTATGACGTAATGGGAATGGGAGGGAGAGTTTGCCTGTCAAAGCTGTCAGCGCCGAAAAGCTGTGCATGCTGAATTACACAATTCCCCTTAAGGGGACACAATACCTTGAAATTGGTCAAAATACCGATTATCTTTTTTTAATATTAACTGAAAGCTTCTTTACTTGTAAATATTTTGAAACCCCACTTTTACCTATACAACTATTGTATTGCGAGATATTTTTAATTTTGTTAATCGATCCAGCACAATTATCCATACAAATGTATATACTGTTAAAAATTCGCTGCAAACTTTTGAGTCAACCGACCATTTATAGAAAACGGTTACATTATTATTTTTCCGTAAGTTACCATAATATGAACAATAATACGATCAGAATACTATTACATATCGTTTATGTAACCGTTTACTATAAAGACATTTAAGTGATTGGACAGTTCATTGCAAATGTTTAACTTTGTACTTAACAGCATGTAGGTAAAAAAAAAGCAACCATTACGTTATTTCCATATTGGTAAATGTGTAATCTCTATTCTGGAAATTTTATTTTGTTATATTCTATTTTAAAATTTGCTGATTTTCGAAATTCTTAAATTATACAAACACATTTAAAGTTACTGAAAGTTTTTATATCATTGAGTGTACCCTATTTAGTAAGGATTTGAAACTGCTTCTATCGTTTGTGTGATAACGTTTGCTTTTGGATCTTCATTCTCTTTCTCTTGATATAAAACCGGTTATCTTAGGTAAAACAAAATATATACCATAAAACAACGTTTTAAAAGCCAGGAAAAAAGGCTTGAAGAGATGGGTATCAAATCAAATGTACAAACTTAATTATGATTTTTCAAATCATAGTGCAAATAATTATCTATCCGTTTTCAAACTTTAAATCATTCGACATTTATTTGAAGTACTGTTACATAAGTTCTTTGTTTAAATTTGTAAAATACAACATTTTGTACCTTTTAGAATTTTTAAAATATTTTTTCGTTACCCTTATTGTATCTTTGTGAAATTATGTCTATTGTTTTCGCTTGTCTAAAAAAAATTCTTAGGCCAATTCGATTATGGAAGATTCCTCATCTCATCTACACATTTTATTACGTTGTAGTTGAATCCAGGATTATGGAATATTTTTAAACGTGAAGAATCTTCGATGTTAACAGAGTGATCGTTACCGCTTCTCTTTGTTGTGTAAAAACTTTCGTAAAATGTTTTTTATGTATTGCAAATTGTACGTATTTTAAATATTTTATATATTGTACATATTGTAAGTTATGCCATTTGTTGTAAGTTATTCAATGTGCTGTGTATATAAATCTTAGAGTCATTCCATAGAACTTTCTCTTGAACAAAATCTCAAATTTCCAGATATTACCAGAAGTTGGAATTATCTAAATATACGTCTAAAGACAATGAAAAATTAAATTTAGTTCATGTTTCTTTTATTAAATATGACCTATGAAAATCCAAGGGGTACAAGTGACAAAAACTGGATTCGGAATAAATTGAGTTTAAAGAAAATTGATGCTGAATTTGAATATCAATAATAATTGACTGAATTGAGATAGAAAACTGTTGCTTGTTTCATTGTGGGCTTTGAACTCTTATTTCAATAACTGTAAAAAAAACGCAGAGTAGAATTTTCTTTAAATTCATAAATCATCAATTTTTATTATTATTCAGCAAAAGTAGTTTATCTCGAGAATACAGTGCAGAACTTTAAAATCACTTTTTTCTTTACCTGAAATTTGGTTGTGCCTGAAAATAAAAAAGCTTATTTCGAGGTCGTTTGGGTATTTATTTCATTTTTTTCAATTTTATCGCTTATACCCCTTGGCTTCTGGTGTCCTCATATGAGATTTAACTGTATTTCGACATTCAATCGTAATGACTTGTAAATATTTGTAATACAATGAAAACAGAATCCTTAAAGATATTCGATGGGACAATCTAAATCATATATTTGTGAATATATCGGCAAATTACAAATAAATTTTATTTTTAAGAAAAAAATTATTATTTTGAGGTTTATAAGTAAACAAAGGTTTGATATTCATTTTTTTAAAGTTTATAATAGTGTAAAAAAATGTATAGCTAAAATTTATTTTTGCTAAGTGAAATCAAAAACAATAATATTAGGGAAAAGAATTTTCTACAATTCATGCACAAATTCAACATTTGTTTGAAAATAAGTAATTGCAGCGTTTTCAAGTATATTAATTTCACTTTATCTTAAAATAGTATCAAAATTTAATTTTAAAAAATCATTCTTATACTTTTTTAAGGTACAAAAAACCATAATATTATCCGTCTGTATACTTTTTCCCCTTTTTTACATTAAAGAATTTTTGTTAAAACATAAGCATAATTTTAATTACTATATTTCCAAGGGTAGGTATAGCAGGTATTTTAGCTATAAAAAACCTACTATAAAATTTTATATTCTTTTATCTTCACTTTTAAGAGTGCTTTTTTTTATTTTTCTATAAATTAATAAAATTAAAAAAGAAATTGAAAAATTAATTTAATAAGACTGATAGAAAATGACTGTTTTGTTTTAAAACTCACGAATACGGAATTAAATTTAAATATCAGTTGCGAACAAATAAAGCCACTTTTAAATAAGCGAAATTTCCAGGTTTGTTTATTTTATATGTCTCCTTCACATTCCAAATAAAAATTAAATTAACATTTCATTTTATAATGCAGAAAAAATACATTGCATAAATGTAAACTGATACTTGTTTACACTTATGAATTCAAAATAATGAAAATTGTTTCATAAATTTTTCGGGTAATAGTCAGTTGAACGTACACTTTCTGTTTATCGTTAACTATCGTCGTTTCTTATTACCGTTTGAATAAGGTATTAAAGAATACTAAAGAAAGAACGAAAATGTCAAGTATTTAAGTTGAAACTATACTGAAAATATTAAAAATATGAGTGCAATATTTCTTATGCCTTGATCATATGCCTTTTTATCTGTTTCATATGCTCTTATTTATAAAATTTTAAAATCAATGCTTCGCACTAACATTTTTTTGTTGTTAGTCATTTAAAAAATTCACAAAAAATAAATTAATGTTTAATATTTTACTCTAAGATAAGCCATTTTAAATAAATTTAACAGAAAATAGCATATTATATTACAATTTTAAGAGTTAAAAATATTTCAGAGTTTAACCTAAAATATGCATTAGTCTACCATTTTATTGCTTACGACAAAATAAGTTCTTCAATGCTTTTGCACTTTTGAGGTGATTCTCGCTGACCGCTAGTGTCCCGCTTAAATGGGTGCTCCAAATGCTCTGGACGCCATTATTTAAAACTAATTTTCTTCGCCTTATCTAATCTTCGATTCGTGAAGGACACCTGACATCACTAGTGATGAGTGAGAGTCATCTCTCGAGTTGAAAGGGTTAATTTGTCATTTTGCCGACAAAAAGAGACAATGATTTTTTTTCTTAATCTAATAAAGTTTTTAAGCTATTTTAGGAATAATTAATTTGATAGAGATAACTCTTTAATATATTTAAAGCCGCAATTTCTTCTGAAAATTTTACAATAGCAGGAATATAACGCTCATTTTTTATATCAACCCCACTCGCGTCTTCGTTAGTGATATCCTCAAAGATTTCTGCGTAAGTTCAGAGCTCTGAAAAAGATGTTTTTCAATACAGTCTATGTAATCTTTGAAATTAATACCTTCACCCATAAACATTTCATCCGTCATTAAAGGATTCTCACACGCTTTCAAAATTGAGTTCATTCGTTGAACTAGCAGTTTGCACCGTTTACATCAGGTGAGTTGAATAAATTTATGCGGAATAATGGATGCTACATAAATCTTGTGCACTTTTCAAGCTATTCAGTAATGGTCAAACAGGTAATATGTAAATACTTTGAAGCAATGTCTTCAAGCAATGCAAAAGTATCCGGATATTAATCGGATTTAATATATTCCATCTGATTAGTCTAAAATCTATCATTAATTAATTATTTTTTTCTTTATCTTAATTTTTAATTACATATGTACTAAATAATATCTAAATGAGGGGAAAATATAAAATTAAGAAATTTTAGAACCGTAGCTGCTATAGTAACATAGTTTTAGAGGGAGGGGTGAAGTTCTAAAAACCTATTTAGAGGGAGCTTTTAAGAGGGGAGGGGTGAGTGTGATAGGCTGATTTGGAGCTCATGAGGCTACACTTGTGACAGTGGATGAGAAGTGGGTACATCACTATGATCCCGAGTCCAAACAACAGTACTTTTATCTCATCCACTCTCGCAAATCTAGCCCCATAAGCTAAAAATTTGGCTTTCAGTACAACTCCCCCCCCCCCCATTTCACTCTTCTATCCAAAAATACTGCAGCTACAGTTCTGAAACTAAGCATAAAATAAATTAAGACATTAGACTTCGATATTATACATCAACCCATTGCAGTACAGATATTTTATATACACTAGACACAATAATTAATAAACCTCCATCGAATATGCATATTTTAAATATTACGCAAAGAACTGTATAAATTACAATAATACAATGGGTTTTTTCATTACACATTTATTCGTGTAATCACAGAAGATTACACAGATAAATGAGTAAGAATATTACACAATTAATGCGTATTCTTGCGTAATTTACCTACAGAGTGGGTATTTCATGAGTGATCATTATAACTTTTACACACTTAGTATTATCATCAAATTACACACTGAAATGTGTATTTTGAAATTTACACATTAGGCGTGTATTTTCGCAATTTACACTCAAATTTACACATATAAACAAATCGTTTTTGTATCATCGATTTACGCATTTTTGTGTGTAAATTTACATTTTTAATTTTTAGAGTGTAATAAATATTGAGTGTTTAGAAATGCATAATTACTAAGTAATTGTAATACACGTAAGCATCCCCACTAACGAAGGAACTCTTCACACAGAAAATAGCGTAAAGAAGAGAGGAAAAAAAAAACATCAATCCGTTTTGTTTTTTCCTTTTTTTATACGTAAATCTACGTAAAACATTGCTTGAATTTTGAATGAAAATTTTCATTTGTATGTAACATACATGTATATTCAAACTTAGCTATCAGTATTAGCATTTTAAATATCACATCATTTTTTATCTATTTTTATTAGTTACTGATATTCATGCTCATTGTATTTTCAATCAATACTTAAAAATGCAACTTTTATTTCGATTATGAAGTCATATTTTCTTTAACGAACTATTCTTCTAATATTTTTTTTCGTTCTTTAATCTTCTAATTATGGCGCCATTCTTGGCAGAAGACCTTTTAATAACACATTTGTTATTCATCATAGAGGTAAAAAAAGAATAGAGATGAAGTATAAGGGCTGGAGGTGATGCTAAAAATGTAACACTAAAATCTGTTACATTAGGCCCAAACACAACCATGTGCTTTCACAAAAAAAAGAAAACTTTTAGTAATATAGTTTTTAATTCATAATACAATGAAGTATTACTTTAGAATGCTTAAACATAAACAAATAATTTTCTTTTGAGAAAAAATGCACTGCTGATATCAAAGAATTCGGTTACTGTCCCACGTGATTGTTTGTTTGTTTGTGCTGAATGAAAGCATTTAAGTCTGAGTGATAATAAGCATCATATTGCAAACCGTTTTTATGTCATACTACGCCTTCATTTGTCCCTTGTCTCTTTCCTCTATGGATATTCAGCTTCATATATAGTAAAAAAAAAATCTTTTTTTTTTTTCGTTTCAAATATGACGTCATAGCCATTTTCTTTTGAATTCTTTTGGCTTTCATTTTTTACATGGAAATTGCTCAGTTGAAAATTAATTACTAAAAAAATTATTATTTCGCTTTATTTCTTTTTTGGCACCGAAAAAAGGATGATTAAATTTTATAGGAAAATTATCAAGTGATTCTGTATTTTAAATAATGATGCTTTGAATTATAAAGAAAAATATTTGAGCAAAATGGATGTTCTTTTCCAGGTTATATTCTAACTATGGGCGTGTTCAGCGCAACTTACCGGTCACTTACCGAAGTGGGAAATGTTACCGACCGATTGAAAAGTAGTCCGAAATGAAAATCAAGGTGAATTGTGACATCAGCTACAATTCAACAGGATAGTTTTCATTGGTGCAACAATTCGTTTCGTACTTCCCTACAATTGGTCGGTAACATTGGTCACTTTGGTAAGTTGCGCTGAACACGCCCCACGTGCAAAGATACAAAAGCATTAAATCATTCGTTTTAATGTTGACATCATTCAAAAATTCGGACACATTTTCCCATTTGTAATATTATAAGGATTGTAAGGAAATCGTATCCGTGCTTCATCAACATGTAAATCTTCGGTTTAATAAAAACGTAGTAATATTGTTGATCATCACACGGTTTTAATCTAAATTTTTTAGAAAACCTGTACTGAAAAATAAGCTAAGATATTTACTTTGAAAACACATTTTATGCTGATAAAGATAGATTAAAATCTGATATAAAATATTTATGATGCAAAATATTCAAAACGTTTTAAAAAAAACTCTTACACTATAAAACATTCAAAATGGTGATATTGAATGAAAATAGTATACATTTTTTAATTACTAGCCTTATTTTGTGGCTGAATTTTACGTTATACCTATATGTCTTCTACAAGGTTCCTTCCTATATAATTGTAATTAAAGTATAACAATAAATTTAATTTTCTTAACAAATGTTTATCATAATAAAGATTATCGACCAAGAACGAGAACTGTTATCGTGCTTTCCATATCTTTTAGGCTGTAAGCCATTTTACATTAAATCTGTACATTGAAAGATATTTACTAATCAATAAACTTTGACTGTCAGTAGAGGGGAGGGGGGGGGGCTTCCAGTGAACATGGAAACATTTCCACTTAAAACAAGAATTTAATTTTAAAAAATCGATGGTCCCCGATGCATTTTTTTTTCGTGGGAATAAAATAATACGTTTGAAATAATGAATAGTTTAGATTTAATAATTTAAAATTTGTCTTAATATCCCTTTTACATTACAGTGCTTATTTCTCTATTTCAAACAAAACTATATAATTCAACATAGGATCGCAAAGCATATTTAAAAAATATCTTCATTTTTAACGCTTTCCAACAAAGTTCGGAAAATTGTTCGGTTTGTGACATCGGTTTGTCTGGCTGTGTCTATTTGTCCACCTCTAACTTTCGTAAATATACTCAGATTTTCCTGCAATTTTCGGAAATTATTAACGTTTGCCCGAGCACGAGCCCTATTTCAAATGAGGTTTTCAGCACATTTAGTATATTTAAAGGAACAGTCAATCATTTTCCGTTACATTACGGCCAATAGGAAAAAATCGTTTCAAATGAGTTTTAAAGTTGTTACACTTTTTCAAACATAATAAAAATTGATATTCATTTAGGAAGCATACTACAATATTTATTCTGTTATTCTGCATAATATGCGGTGCAAAGAATAGTTTTTACTTATTTACTGAGACAGTTAGTTCTCCGTTACATTATAGCCAATAGGAAAAAAATGAATTTAAAAATTGTTACATCTTTTCAAACATATTAAAAATTGTTATGCATTTACGAAGTTTACTAAAATGTGCATTCTGTAGAATATGCGACGCAAAGAATGGTTATTATTTATTTACAGGCCCACACAATAAAATTCCAATACATTATGTTATAGTGGGGGAATTGTTTGCAGCGTATCTTAATTGTGTCAAACAACATTATATATAATGAAATTGATATTCGTGGCAGAGGTTTAATATCATTTATAATACCAGTTACATAATATTTATAGAGACACACAAAAAATTTCAAATACAGTATGTTCTATCCAAAGTACTGTATATTAGTGATGATATCAGGAAATGGATTTTTAGTTATGATATGCGTTTTTAAGTTTCACTATATTTATGCATATTATATCGTGTGTAAAAATGTTACAGTTGATATACAGGGCTACGCAAAAGATTTCGTAAAAGTTACTGAGTATGAGCATAAAGGTGGTTTTTAAATGAGTTATTCTTTTTTATGCTGAACTGCATTCAGTTGACTAAAAAATGTATGTAGAATATAGATAAAATGATATACAAGGCCACTCAAAGAATTGGATATTTGGCCGTCTATCGATATTCATTTTTGGAAATGTGATTTCAGTAGTTTTAAGGGCATATTAGTTATCTCCAGCTAAATTTTAGCTAAATACTAATATGTAATAAAGATACTTGGTAAACTACAATGTTGAACAACAGTGTTCAGTTATGCTTACATCTATTAGTATGAATTGCAGAAGGAGAAATTTTAATGTATTATGCATTTTCTTACTAAACTTAATTTTTCTATTATATAGTATGTATACCAACCTACAGATTAAATAGAGGGCTGTTTAAAGTACTGGAATATGTATATGGCTATGGATAGTAACACTTTATTTCCTTAAATAATGAAGTTTTGTTAAAGACTTCAGGAAGTGTTGGAAAGTGTTTCATATTCTAAGCTTAACGCATGATTTTTCTTACTTGTTTATATATATATATATATATATATATATATATATATATATATATGCATATACTATGTTACTTATTTTTCAATTTGAAAGAAAATATTTATAATTCAAAATAGAATCACAAAGCATATTTAAAAATTATCCTTTTTTTATTTCAAAGATAACGTTTTCAAATAAGGTCTCAAATCATATTTGAAAATCATTCTTCTTTGCCTCGCAAAACAAAATCATTTGTTTCTTAGCGTTTCTGTCTTTTTTCCTATATTTTATTAAAAATAAGCAAAAATGAATATCAGCGAATTTAATAAATAGATAAAGGCATTTGAAAATAGATGTCCACTTAAAATTAATTTTAAATATCTTTCACAACAATACCATTTCTCATTCGAAAAGTCGATCAAATAAAAATTTAATTTTAGTCATTTGAAATGTCTTTGACTTATGACAAAGAATTACCTAAATTAAAACTTTATGTGACCGTCTTCTGTAAGCGAGAGGTTTAGATATTTTCATCAAGCAATAAATATGTTACAAATTACATTTTCCTTGCTGTCATAAAATAATTTTCTCAACTATTCATCCTTCTTTATTTGAGAGCAGAAAATGTTTGTGTTATATAATGTGTCTGTTATTTTCTCCACATTTTATTAAAATTAATCAAAGATGAAAATCAACGTAATCTAATTAATAGATAATAACTAGCTTAATTGAAAATCAATCTATAGTATAATTTTAAATACCTGTTTTAAACAAATATAATTTCGTAATTGAAATGTCTTCCAGATAAAAAAAACATTTTTTATCATTTAAAATATTTTCGTCATATTACGAAGAATTACCTAAATTAAAATTTTGTACAACCACCTTTAAAGAGATTAAATATGTAGGCTTAAAGAATAAATTATATTTAGTTTAAAGCAAAAAGGATTTCTAATAAACATACTTAAGAATAAAAACCAAAATTTTTAATCCGAAAGTCACGTAAGACTACTACAACATCGTTAATTAATGAATTTACATTTATCACTTTTAACAAATTAAAAACTTAGCATTTTGACAGAGATATAAATTTTTACTTATAAATCATAATAAATTATTTTTTGAGAGTAAAATTTAAAATGATAAAAATGTGTTTTTTCATTTAATTAGAACCTTTAACTAGGATTTTTATGTCTTTAAATAAGCGTATTATTAGTCAGAAATTTTTATTTAAAATTTGTCCAATATTCATAAATTTTGGAATAACCTAAATTATATTTCATTAATCATACGCTCTTAATTTTTTTTTGTTTGATTTTTTAAAAATATTAATAATTAAATATTTATTATAATAATTAAATACTTATTAGAATAATTAAATACTTATTATAAAAGACAGTTTTAAAGAAGGAACAATTTATAATTATAGTAAATAAAAAACAGTTTTAAGTAAAACTGCTTCATTGAAAACGAAAAATTGTAAACAAAAAATGCCTATAGTTAGGCTGGTTGTTTTGCCCTAAAGTTATTTTAGTACTTTTCAACTTAATTATAACCTTAATAAATTTGGAATTTAATTTCATGTAATTACTTTTAAATAACTATTTAATTTTACAGATAAATTGCAGAACTCTATTTTTCAAAGCTAATATGTTAATCGATAAAGTTGTACTTTGAATCTTATTCAATGAAAACGAAATCATTAGAGGCAAATGACTTTTTCTACTTTTGTGAAACATTTAATACTTGCCCTCCACAGTTCGATTCAGCATTCGCGTACTCCACATCAGCGCGATTTGGAATTCTGTAACGTCAAATGCATATAATTTTGTTGGCAATACATCTCTTAATATGCCACCTAGAATTATCAGACTGCACGTTTTTCTCGTAAATTATATGTTTTTATGTGCTTTCGTAATTATGCAACTACAGAGCGCCTATAGTCGTCTTTCAGTCCGTTTGACCGCATATAACAGAGCAAAAACCACCCAAACGAATCGTTTAAAATTTAAAATGTATGGTTGTTGCATAATTTTATTGAGTCATTTTAAATTTTATGAAAACAGAATACATAGTTTAATTACAGGGATAATCAAAAGTAATTAAAATCTACGTTTAACACACAATACACAAACACACACCACATACGTATACGTTTCGCGAGCACCAGGGCAGTGTATCAAAGTTAAAATGTTAAAAACAGAACCCCCCCCCCCCCCCAACTGACAGCATGTCAGAGACCCAAATGATCGCAAACATAATACCAAAATACCCACAAGCTTCAGCAACCAATAAGATTAAATTTTTATGATTATTTATATTATAAAAGTATTATTTATTTATTTATTTATTTATTTATTATATTATATATATGGTATTATACATTTATTTTTTATAAAGGTATTATGTTTGAGATCATTTGGGTCTCTGACATGCTGTCAGTTGGGGGGGGGGGGGTTCTGTTTTTAACATTTTAACTTTTATACACTGAGGAAGCGAGCCTTGGTGCTCGCGAAACTTATATGTATATGGTGTGTGTTTGTGTATTGTGTGTTAAACGTTGATTTTAATTATTGTAATCTTCTACACAAGGTTTTAGCTGTTATAATCAAAAGTATTCCATTTCATTATGGCAAATGAGAAAAAATAGTTTTAAGTGCATTTTAATGATGTTATACTCTTTCGAACATAATACAATTGATATGCATCT
Organism: Maratus speculifer; assembly: GCA_964019185.1. Classification (NCBI taxonomy): domain Eukaryota; kingdom Metazoa; phylum Arthropoda; class Arachnida; order Araneae; family Salticidae; genus Maratus; species Maratus speculifer. The sequence goes on from OZ025291.1 coordinate 137,679,170, forward strand.
ATGAAGTGTAAACTAAAATATACATTCTGTACAACCTGTGGTGCAAGTAATATTTGTCATTAATTAACAGGGCCACATAAATGTATTCCATTTCATAATGGTATAAGGGAGAACATTATTTAGGGCGCGTTTTAATTATATTAAACTATTTCACACTTTATGAAATTGATATGCGTTGCTGGGGTTTACTATAAGTTACTCCCTGTATAATAGAAAGCAGGTAGTATTTACAGGGACACACAAAAGATTCCAGCTACTATACTAATCTGAAGTATTGTATACTATAACACCAAGATCTGAATATTTTAAGACTTTGTTATACAATATTTTAAGACTTTGCTTTCATATATAGTATGAACGCACCTCATTTGCTATGTTTGACGTGCAATTTCCGCTTGTTTAATGATTTTTGAACTTATCTTGTGATTTACGCTTAAATTTGTCCCAGTACGACAATTTTTTCCGTTTTTTTACTATTTCATAGTTTAGATAGTTTCAAGAATTCTTTTCCTTTTTCGATTTGCTTCAAAATTTATTATGTTTTGCTTAAGAAAAAATATACGCATGAAATGTGAAAACAAATTGTTTCCCATCTAACAGACAAAAATCTTGGAAAAGTGGTGTAATACACTACTCATTTGCGAACACCTGGGTAGCATTAGATCATCTGACATAGATATAGACTAAAAATATCTACATTGCAATATTAATAAATTAATGTATCTGTATTTTAGCTTTAATATTTTACTTTGTTTATTATCCCTTTATATGCCTTAAATACAAACTCTTTTTTGAGGGGGCGGGGGGGGGGGGTGTTTATTATTCCAGTTTTTATTATCATTAATGAATTGCGGAAGGTTTTAATTTATTTTTGTTCTTATAGTTCAATAAATTTTTCATTCATAATGGGATATACGACTGCAAATTTAGTTGAACAGGTTTAAAAATAATAGTGAAATATAAATATAGTGAAAATTAATAATTAAATCGATTCATTAATATTCTCTTTTTGAACAAATTATTAACGGAAAACATACTGGAACATTAACATACTGTTACGAATTTTGTAAATAGTTAGTGTTGGTACTGTAAAATAATGTAAATAATCTTATAAAGCTCCATTCCTTTACTAATATTAGTTTTTGTTACATTGTCTCTGTTATCAAGCAAACTTGTCTATTATTTTCAGTGAATGTCTATGGCAGCTTGGCGAAATAATAAAGATATCGCCAAGTTGGCGTCACTTTTGACGACTAATTTTGGTCGCCAAATTTGGCGATATATCGCCAAGTTGGCGACAAACTTGTCGATTGTTGGCGATGGTAACCCTTCCCTCTCTATGGTAACCCCCCTTAGGTATGCTGATACATTGAATGTTTTTCCTTGGTTTCTGGATTTTTCGAGAAGCCTGTGGAAACTTCGACGCATGCTACGAGCCTATATAAGGAGAGCAATACTAGCTGCTGTTGTTATTATTTACCAGTCAGGCATTGAGTGAGCTACTAGAGATTGTCTAAGCAAGTTTGCTTGATGTATTGAGTTTTATCTACGTTGTTTTGAATGTGATATAGTGTTGAGACATTGTCTAAAGAGTCTCTGCGACCTATATTTGCACTTGTTCGATAGATTTGAACAGTTATTTTGGAATATCTAGTAATAGTTATGAGTTTCGAAGACTCTGTTGTTCTGAAGATCTGTAAATAAATTATTTTCTACTTTTCTAAGAGAAAAGAGTTTGAAGTTGTCTAACCATAGGATCGAAAGAACCCTATATACGCTGTAACAATACTTTATTATTAAAAAGGAAACAGCATGATAAAACCAAAACTAACTACTATCAATCAAAAGCGTCCGTTTTTTTCTGAGATAAATGTGGCAATCCTAACGAAGAACACCAAGTAAGAACAACACCAAGTTTAAATTGTAAACGATGATTTTTTTTTTTTTGGGGGGGGGGGGTGTTACACTAAAAAAAAACTAGTCGTTGAGGGGGCCACCGTAATACTTACCCATCATGAATATGCATACTATAAAATATAAAAATAAAACATCTGTAAACTATTTATAAAATTCATTGCCATTTCAAAATAAAATTTAAATGCACATTTAAATATTTTTAACACATAGTGATGCTTTATGAATGAATTGTTGGTGAAACAATTTCGACAAATTATATAAAACTCCAAACTTCTCAAATAGTAACGAATAGCGTAAAAAACATTTTTATAACTCCAAAAATAATAATATTATTAACAACAGCTTACTACATTGGATTAAGCGTCTCATATGCAATTAAAATATAACATTGAATTTAAATTTTAATGAAATACACGATTGTGAAAAAAACGTAGTATGTGGAAAATAGGATTACAAGTATCTCAGAAACTAATTATCCGATCATCTTCGTTTATTATGCAAAATTTGCATTATTTTATTGTCTTTTACGACCATTCTTTTAAATAAAGGGAAATCGAAAAATTTTACATACCTTTTATCAGTGCGAATATTTCGAGAGTCCGAAAAAAATAGTTCCAGATAATAGAGGTTACTCATATTAAACAGACTTCTTTCCATTATTACATACCAAGTACACACCAAATTTCAAGTTTCTATCTCAATGTTTCCGGGGGATAGAGCGTTTACAGACAGGCACACAGACGCACATACAGACGGACAGCAATATTTTTTCTAAAAACGTGTTTTTCGGAATCTCCAGTGTCTGAAACGTCTAAATCCGTCAATTTTTTATTATTATTTTCAAAACGATTGCAAGACTTATGCTACATATGCTTGGTAAGTAAAAGATTATTTCTAAGCTGAATTTGTGTTAATGAAGAACCAAATGAAGGTTAAATAGGTACTACATTTGTGTCAGCATTGAATTAAGTTCATCATAAACAGTTCAATATTATTAAACAATAGTTTTACAGAATATCAATATCTGAAACTATTAAAGCTTCATATTTCTTTGAATTTTCATGGTATATCTGTTTTCATTTTTCTAGTATATACATCAAGTATATAATCTAGAATCTAATAGTTTGAAATTTAAAATATGTAATTAATGCATAGTTTTGTCGAACCCTTTCAAAATTTTTGAAAATCGGATTGGGATCAATTACAGGGACTGTCAAAAGCATTCCGTTACATTATGGCCAGTGGAAAAAACAGTTTCAAAATGCATTTTAATGTTGTTACACTCTTTCTAACAAAATAAAACTAATATGCATCTATGAGTTATATGGATGATTCTACGATAAGAGGTTCAAAAACATGGAGAATTCGGCCAAAAAGAAAAGTTTGAGTTTGATCAAAAACCTTTAAATTATGATTTTTGTCCCGTTTATTTACTTTTTCATATAAGGGCAAGTCATTTTATACATATTTTATAACTTTTTCTGGTCAGTGACTTGCTCCCCTGGCAGTTATCGCGCCAGGGGAAATACGGCAGGGGAGAGACATTTTCGTGTAAATTCAAACTTTTTAAGTGACTGAATTAGTTTTTCGGTTAATTGTGTATTTCACTTTAAGTATTACCGTATTGTTTAATTAGGGCAGTAAATGCAATTGAATTAAATGAATACTATAAGTTTTATGACTTACCAGGGGAGATACACGATGACCGTGCGAAACCACTACAAAACACGTTCGCGTCGCAACAACTAAAAAATGGTGACGCTTAAATGGCTTGCGCGTTTAGTATTGCTAACTTCAAGCCAAAAGATGTCCTTAAGCACTACTTCCAATATAGCCATCCTTGAATTTATATTTGTTTCAGCGGAACGAAATTTGACAGGGGAGAGACACAAAAAAAGCGGGACAAAAGTTAATTTTAAAAATTATTTGAAATTAACAAAATTATTTTATTTTTTATTTTATAATACGTAAGTATAATTACTTAAATTCCAATTAAACATACTTTAGCTAAGCATCTGGCGGAAAAAATATATGTATTGTTTGAAAGTTAAATTGAAACGGCAAGGGGACATGCCAGGGGAGGGGACTTTTTAGACTTTGTAAGAAATTTCAGAAAAATGTGTTTTAATTAGGCATTCAATCGTGATGTTATTTAATAAAGTATATTAAGATGATGCGATTCATTGCAAAAAATAGCAACATATAGAATAAAAAATCTGTTTTAAACGGATTGCCGTACAAATTATCTCTTATCGTAGAATCACCCATATACTAAAATATATATTTTATAAATATATATTGAGTGGTCTTGCTGACATTTGACCAACGTTAGTAATTCGGCTAATTAAAAATAAAAAATCTTCGCCAAATGAAAAAAAAGTATTAGCAAAATAGATTCACCGTGTAGCATTGTTATTAATCTAATTTCAAATATCCGCTACAGATATAGAAAAAATATGTATGTATTAAAAATCCGTGTAAATCCATATGCATGAAAAACGAAAAAGAAAAGAAAGAAAAAGCAAAATTGAGCACTAGTAATATGGCGAATCTAATCGCTTGTTTACTCGCCAAATGAAAATTTTAGTCGGAATTTGGCGCAATGACAAGCGACAGTGCGCAAGATAACCCTGTATATATCTGTACTCAACCCTACGTTGTTGTATAGATTTTGTGCAGAGTATGATAGTTCTTTTAAAGACAAATGTTTTGTCATAATATTCTTACTATTAATATATTTATTGTATGGTGTACGCGATTGTGTGCTCTGTGCGCGAGTAATACTCGAATTTGACCGTTTTTGGTGCGTTTGTAATTATGTAAATATGTAGCACCTACAGCGATACTTTAGTCTGTCCGTCTGTCTATCGTCCGTCCGCAGATAACAGGGCAAAAGCTACCTAACTGAATAGTTTGAAACTTAAAATATGTAATTAATGCATAATTTTATCGAACCCTTTCAAAATGTTTTGAAAATCGGATGGGGGATCAATTACAGGGACTGTCAAAAGCATTAAATTACATTACGGCCAATGGGAAAAGCAGTTGAAAATGCATTTTAATGATATTAAACTCTTTCTAACAAAATAAAATTGTTTTGCAATTAGTATGATTTATATACTAAAATATACATTTTATGCAATACGTGGCCAAAAAATATTCCAATTATATTAAACGTTTTCACATTTAATGAAATTGATGCACTTTGCAGAGATTTACTACAATTTACTTCTTCTATAATATAAAACAATTAGTATTTTCTGGGACTCACAAAAACTTTTGGCTACTATACTATAATCCGAAATGCTGTATATTATTGCACCAAGATATGAATATTTTTAGAACTTCGTTATAGTATGAACGCACCTCATTTGCTACTCTTGACGTCTAATTCCGACTTGTTCTTTCTTTCTTCTTCCATTTACCCAAGACTTCAGACCATTCCTTTGCATTTTCTTTTGCGTGTGTGTGTGTGGGGGGGGGGGGGGGATTTAAAATTCTGCCTAGTAAAAGTGATAAACGGTGAAAGGTAAAAGTGATAAGTTTAAACAGATGGTTGTAATGTAGAAACACTTTTACTAAGAAAGATCAGTGTTCGAAAAAAATGGATTATTTTCTTCCTAATTTCATCTTCTTTTAATCTGAAAATCGCATCGAAATGAATGTATGTTTCGCTCGCATAAACCGTGATCCTGCTTTTGTTGGCCGTAAAAAAGCATAAAAATCCTAATATACATGGTGTTCTTAAGTTTCCTGTCACTGCAGGTAAAGGCACTTGTGAGCTAATCATAATCCTACTGGGATGTCGTTTGCATTTCAATATTTTTTATTTTTTTTTTTTATTTTTTTTTTTTTTATGAAGTAACTGAAATGCATCTCTGCATCGGCCCTTTTTATTAGCATTTTCCAACAAAGTTGAAAAGTGCTTATGCATTCGGTTTGTCTGGTCGTCTGTCCGCGCTCTAACTCTCGTAAATGTACTCGGATTGCCATGAGATATGTGTTTAGACGTTATTTAGGTTTACTCTAGCACAAACCCTATAGAAAATGAAGTTTCTATCATGATTAATTTATTTACAGAGACAGTCAAATGTTTCCCATTACATTACGTCCTATGGGGGAAAAATCGTTTCAAATGAATTTTAATGTTTATAACACTTTTCAAAGGTTTAAAAAGTGCTTATGCTTTATTTGAAAAGTGCTTATACATCCAGTTTGTCTGTCCGTCTGTCCGCGCTCTAACACCTGTAAATATACTCGAATTGCTCTGAAATTTGTGTATGTTATTGACGTTCACCCTAGCACGAACCCTATTGAAGATGGAGTTTCTACTATGATTAATTTATTTACAGAGAGAATAAAAAATTTCCCTATACATTATGGCCTATTGGAAAAAATCATTTGGGTCAATCCATTTCAAGTGGTCTAGCATTGGTCGCTCGACTATTTTTAAAAAATCTGAAATTTTTTGCACAACAACCCTAACATGATGAAAGTTCAAAATGACCGTTATTTTAATTTTACTATTTTTTGTTTGTGCAAGACGGTCATCTTTGTTATTTCGTGTTCAGCAATTTTCTCAGATACTAGGATACACAAAATTATAAATATCTCGTCTTTTATTTTCCCAATTGAAATGGAGTTTGCAGCATTTTGTCCAGAATAAAATAGTCTAAATATACAGTGGTAGAAAAATTTTGAAAAATAAATTTTCACAAGTGAAATTTTAGCACAAAATTTAAGATTTTTTCCAAAATCTATCCGTTTGCAAGAGGAAATTTTTCATTCAAGGGAAACTGTCAACCTTACGCAATTTTTTCTACAAATAGGTCAAAAGTCCGTGTACTCATACGCCAACTCCCAGATCTGGGAGTTGATTTCAATTTGCGAAAAAAATTCCGAAATTCGTCAAAAATTTCAAAAATCGCACTTTTGAGGCTTTGATATCTCTGGTGGGGCGCGAGATAAAAATCTGAAATTCTGGCCTTTGATAGTATTTTATAGTAGTGTTATGTACAAAAAATTTCAAAAAGGATATTTGACTACAAGCTGAGATATGACATGGATTATATGTGAAAACAATACTGCCAAACTATTGTAACCTACTACGTAATTGTTCAACAAGACTATCAACCTTACACAAATTTTTCTACAAATAGGTCAATATTGCGTGTACTCATACATCAAGTCCCAGATCTGGGAGCTGATTTCTCTTTGCGAAAAAAATTCCGAAATTCGTCGAAAATTTCAAAAATCGCACTTTTTAGGCTTTGATATCTCTGGTGGGGCACGAGATAAAAATCTGAAATTCTGTCTTTTGATAGTATTGTGTAGTAGTGTTATGTACAAAAAATTTCAAGCAGGAGATTTGACTACAAGCTGAGATATGACACGGACAATATGTGAAAACAATACTGCCAAACTATTGTAACCTACTACGTAATTGTTCAACAAGACTGTCAACCTTACACAAATTTTTCCACAAATAGGTCAAAATTGCGTGTACTCATACATCAAGTCCCAGATCTGGGAGCTGATTTCTCTTTGCGAAAAAAATTCCGAAATTCGTCGAAAATTTCAAAAATCGCACTTTTTAGGCTTTGCTATCTCTGGTGGGGCACGAGATAAAAATCTGAAATTCTGGCTTTTGATAGTATTGTGTAGTAGTGTTATGTACAAAAAATTTCAAGCAGGAGATTTGACTACAAGCTGAGATATGACACGGACAATATGTGAAAACAATACTGCCAAACTATTGTAACCTACTATGTAATTGTTTAACAAGACTGTCAACCTCACACAAATTTTTCTACAAATAGGTCAAAATTGCGTGTACTCATACACCAAGTCCCAGATCTGGGAACTGATTTCTTTTTGCGAAAAAAATTCCGAAATTCGTCGAAAATTTCAAAAATAGCACTTTTTAGGCTTTGATATCTCTAGAGGAGCACGAGATACAAATCTGAAATTCTGGCCTTTGATAGTATTGTGTACTAGTTTTATGTACAAAAAATTTCAAGAAGGAGATTTGACTACAAGCTGAGATATGATATGGACGATATGTGAAAAACTGCCAAACTATTGTAACCTACTATGTAATTGTTCATACCTTCAAAATTTTAAATTAATTATTTATAGTACAAAGTTAAATGTTAATTACAAATATCTTCTTCAAATGCTTCTGTGTGATTTAAACCATTCAGAATGTATGCTAAGCCAATACACTATTTGTACAGATGAACAAACCTACTAGAAATGTTATTGCAACAATTTTACTCGGAACACAATACAGAAGTAAATTACAGACAATGGGTTGCAACTAATCGAGTTGACATGGTTTCAATTATTAGACCTAGAGAATTTCATTCAAGTTAACGAGGGATGACAAGATTTGGGTGGCTTCAAATAAAATTTTGAGAAAGAACAGTCTAATGGATTGACAACACTAACTGGTAGAACTCATAACATCTCTCGTAAATAGTGTTAAGCTCTTTGTTGTACATATATAGTATCTTTGTAAATTAAATGTTTATTATTTAACTGTTTTCAACAAATGATATTTTCTGTGTAAATATTGTAATAAAAGAGACTAATCTCATTTCTCTTAGTGTACTCTTAATAGCATTTCTTAACATTATTTTAATCACCGTATCTCAGCTTATAGTCAAACCCCCTTCTTGAATTTTTTTGTGCATAACACTACTACACAATACTATCAAAGGCCAGAATTTCAGATTTTTATCTCGTGCTCCAACAGAGATGTCAAAGCCTAAAAAGCGCGATTTTTGAATTTTTTGACGAATTTCGGATTTTTTTTTTCGCAAAAAGTAATCAACTCCCAGATCTGGGACTTGGTGTATGAGTACACACACTTTTGGCCTATTTGTAGAAAAAAATGTGTAAGGTTGACAGTCGTGTTTAACAATTACATAGTAGGTTACAATAGTTTGGCAGTATTGTTTTCACATATTGTCCATGTCACATCTCAGCTTGTAGTCAAATCTCTTTCTTGAAATTTTTTGTACATAACACTACTACACAATACTATCAAAGGCCAGAATTTCAGATTTTTATCTCGTGCCCCACCAGAGATATCAAAGAATAAAAAGTGCGATTTTGAATTTTTTGACGAATTTCGGAATTTTTTTCGCAAAGAGAAATCAACTCCCAGATCTGGGATTTGGCGTATGAGTACACGCACTTTTGACCTATTAGTAGAAAAAATTGTGTAAGGTTGACAGTTTTCCAAACATGAAAAATTTCCTCTTGCAAACGGATAGATTTTGGAAAAATCTTAAATTTTGTGCTAAAATTTCACTTGTAAAATTTTTTTTTTTCAAAATTATTCTACGACCGTACATTTAGCCTATTTTATTCTAAACGAAATGCTGTAAACCCCATTCCAATTGGGAAAATAAAAGACGAGGTATTTATAATTTTGTGTATCCTAGTATCTGAGAAAATCGCTGAACACGATGAAACAAAGATGGCCGCCATGCACAAACAAAAAATAATAAAATTAAAATAACGGTCATTTTGAACTTCCGTCATGTGAGGGTTGTTGTACAAAAAATTTTAGATTTTTTAAAAATGGTCGAGCGATCATTTTTATATTTTCTGGACCACTTGAAATGGATTGACCCGTTTTAAAGCCGTTTTAAAGATGTTACATCCTGTCAAACATATTAAAATTTACATGCATTTAAGAGGTGCACTGAAATATGCATTCTATAAAATATGCGGTGAAAATATAGCTATTATTCCTTTACACGGCCACAGAAAAGAATTCCATTGGATAATGGTAAAGGGGTGGGGGGGGGGGTAATAGTGTGCGACATTTTTAAAATTTCTGTTTCAGGTATAGCAAAATTGATGTATGTCACTGAGGCATACTATAAATTATACGATACTGTCTTGCATAATATGAAGTACATTGCATTTACCGGCACGTACAAAAGATTTCAAATAGTATATTCCTTCCGACGACGGACTGTATATGTTTCCGAAGATGGCTGCTGGATGGATGTAGTACATTTTAGTTATGATATACGCATTTAAGTTTCACTAAATCTTTGTACATTATAAGGGTGTGTATAAATGTTGTAGTTGATATACAGGGCTATCCAAAAGAGCTCGGAAACGTTACTGAGTATGAGCGTAAATTACTTAAAGGTGGTTCTTAATTAAGGTATATATTTTTAGCTGCATTCAGTTTACAAAGAAATGTTTGCAGAATATAGATAAAATGATATACAGGGCCACGCAAATAATTGTGTACATGGACATCTATGAATGATAATTTATAACAATGTAATTTGAGTTTTTTTAAGAGTGTTTTAGTTTAAAATGAATTTTAGCTTTTTACTGATGTGTAATAAAAGTACAAGGTAAACTACAAGGCTGAACAAAAGTTTCCAAGTATGTTTCCCATTTATTATTACTAATTGCTCAAAAAGAAATATTAAGCTTTTTTCTTGCTAAACTAAATTTTCCCATTTTATAATATGTATATCAACTGACAGATCAAATACAGGGCTGTTCAAAAGTATTGGAATACTGTTTTTGGATTATTTCTAATTGTTTTTAAATTGTTGAAAAATTAAAAAACGATAAAATTCGAAAATTTATTTACCACCATTCCTATTAGTAGCTTAAAGGATGCACTATTAAAAACAGCTGAATTGGTTTTAGATGGTACTGATTTTAATTCGAACTTGTTTTATAAATTATGCCGGTTTTGCTTTTATAATAATTATGTTTTTACTCGTTCTAAAATATACATACAAATTAATGGGATTGGTATGGTACTAGTTACTCATTCACTGCTGCTAACTTATTTTTATTTTTTTATGAATTTCAATATACTATAAATAAAACTGAAGTCAATTTTTTTGCTTACCGATACATTGATGATTTGATCGTTTTGAATATTAATTCTGACGTTAATGAAATTTCTCAAGACATTTATCCTGACTCCTTAACATTAAAAAAAAACTAATGAAAATAATTTGGAGGCTGACTATCTAGATTTACAAATAAAAATTTTAATAGATAAAAAAAATGCAAATTTCTATTTATGATAAGCGTAAAAGTTTTTCTTTTACTGTTAATCAGCTTGTACACTGGTCCTCCAATATTTCAAAACGAATCTACATTAACATTATAATCAGCCAAATTTTTCGTTTTTATAGAATCTGTTCAGAAAAATATTTATTTCATAGTGAGCTTTTTCAATTTAAAAGTAAACTTCATTATAAAAACAATATTCCTTTCAAGTTCATAAAAAAGTATTCTGATTTTGCAGATTCTCTACATTTTTGATCGTTTGCTACTCAGTGACAGCTAATGACTTGTATTACCTAAAGCCTGCTTAAGGACGGTTTTATGATGATGTGCTGCATTGAGCGACAACAGACCTGGATTTTTTTTTTTAATTGGTTTAGGATACGGTTTATACTTTGTTCTGTTTAATTTTGTTTTGGGTTGTGGCATTGCAGCTAAGTTGGAGATGTGGTTTTTATTCAGAGAACATATTTTTGCATCGTTTACAATGTTCCAGATGAGACATTCGTTTACTAATGTGGCGTAGGGTCCGGTGGGGGAGCGCGTGAATTATAGCCATCGGGTGTTTAATATCTGATTTTTTGCTATTCACTGTTCTGGCCGAAACCCACTGCCACTTAAATATATATTTTTTTTTTTTGTAAACTCGAATGCTCGGCTGCTTTTGTCTAATAAAACCCATCGCTGACGAGGCTTGCAGCCTATTGTTTTTGTACTTTGATTTGTTGAATTTTTAATTTTAAGGGAGTTTTGTTTTGTGAGGGGGGGTGTGCTAGTTCTTGCTAAACTGATCATTTTGAAGGTATATATATACATATATATATACACACACACACATATATATACATATACATATACATATACATAAATGTCGAAATGCAATCAAGGTATTAGCAAATAACCATTAGCTCGCGTGCGCTTCGCCTGGCGGGGACAGGAGCCTTAATTAAACGGGCATATTTTAAAGCTGTCGTCAGACAAAACTGTTGTTCAAAAAATTCTGAAATTTTGTAAAAAACACCAATATGTGAAATAATAAAGAGATGGGAATTTGTTTAAACGAAAGAAAAATACCTCAAAATTTCGTCACTAGGGGGTGTGTTTTAAGGAATTACTACATTTACGATTGCCTACAAATTTTACTTACTAAGTTTACCTGATTTTAATGACAGAATTTCAAGACATGTTCTTAGCATTTCCCAGAACACTCTGTGGTTTATTGTTGAATATGGAACATGTTATCTTACTAATTCAAATGGTATTTCAAAAATAATGACCCTCGTAAAACATGTTTGCGTGTAATATAATTTTTAAATTATCTTCAATGTAAACTAAATGTGTAATTCGTTTAATACGCCCTCTGGCGGTGAAATTTTAAACTTTCTTTTCCACTCAAAAAAAACCTCTCATACCTTTATTATAGACCAGGAGGCGGCAGCACGGACAACCATCTGATCGAATTCGCGGCTAAAATTCCAGAATTACTTAAAACTCTTTTCGTGTAATACACAATCGGTCTCCAAATAATATCTTGGTGGAAAACATCTGAAATCCCGATTTTAGCAGTTTATTCATAGGTTTACCATTGTGTTTTTCTGCACTCAAAGGTATAAAAACAAGGAGGACTGGGAACAGGAAAACTCAATGTTAAACCTATGAGTCAACAATAAAATCGAGTTTTCAAGTGTTTTGAAATATGACTTGGCAGACCGATTGCATTTTAATATGCTAAACGAGTTTTCAAGTTTTAGCCCTGAACTCGATGAAGGAATTGTCTGTCCTGCCGCCTACCGGTCTATTATGTTTTCCACAAAATTTCACAACTTTCTGAGCGATAGTTTCGTCCGTAGACAACTTTAAAATCGGTTTATTTAATAGAGTTATAGGGCACCCTGTAGTTTAAATGATGGCCTATTCTTTTAAGCGGCATTTGCTTGATTTAACTGTATGTTCGTTTCAGCCATACTCGTATTAAATGAATCCGACTATATTTACTTTGAAGGTTTTTGGACAGAGTTGTAATATAAGTAATTCTTTGTAATGCGAGAGAAATATTTCAAATAGCTAAAATTAATTTCCTATCTGAGAGACTTTTCAATAAGGAAATTATATTTCTATGGTGCAAAATTTAAAATTAATCTAGATTCTAATTCATTGACATTTAAACAAACCAATTATTTTCAATTAGCCTTTTCAAGCATAAAATAATTAAGTTTCTAAAACTTTGAAATAATTGACTACCAGACCAAAAAAATTTACTAACGGTTTGATTTTAAAATAAATAAATGCTGTTATTCACATCTATTATTACAAAGTTATTTGAAGGAGATTCTGGCACAATATCGATAGTTGGAAATTGATATTAAATTATTTTTCCCACCACCTTTGTAAGAGTTAATTGGATTCCGCTGATTTCCAATTTCATTTCATTTTAATGAAATGTAAAGAAAAAAAGAGAAAATTATAATAACAAACGGTGTCTTGTTATTCTGCGAGATAGCTTTAACCTTTTTAGGGGCTGTGCAAATCTAACTGTAAATATGTCAGCTGACTTGTATAGTGTTAAAGTTTGCAAGCGTTATACTTAAGCACACTGTAAATGCAGATATATGTATACTGTATTTGTATACTGTATATGCAAACATTTTTTTTATTGTTATTGCTGTCAGCAACGCCAGGCTTTTTTCTGGGGGGAGGTTTTTTAAATTAGTTTTTTCCTGTAATGTACAGAATATTGAAAAAATACCACACAATCCTTTAGTCGGGTAAAAAACAATGTAATTGTTGTAATTTATTTACGCATTTATCTTTATTTATGTTTTTCTTACGTTTAATAAAAATTATTATCCTCTTATAATGCAAGAAAACAAGCATTTTTTAATGTCTTAAATTTTTTCTAAAAAATAACCTTTAAAAAGAATTTACTACCTGCGATAAAAAGTGTGGAAAGTAAAATAAAATTCTCATTTTTATAAGAAATACTATTTTAACACATCTCTTAAAAAGTTATATCTTGTACTACCTGAAACGGAAGTCATTTCCCAGAATATGATCAAAAAATGTGTTTACAACATTTTAAAACTTCTAAACTTATCGGATTTTATTTTTTATTTTTTTCCTTTTCAAACATCAAAATTTTTCTTCATCAGTAGTTCTGAGATAACATCCTCTAGCCCCTTCCGTAATCCATTGTGTTTATGTGTTACTTTTGAAACTCCTGTTCAACAATATAACTTTCGTAGAATAAAAAATTACATTTTTAGCTAATCTGGTGAACTTTTTAAAATACTTTAAAAAATTGCAACTAATATATAACATTAGCTAAAGTACCCGACGTTGCTCAAAATTTTAAGAAAATTTGTTTTAAAAAATAATTTTAAAATTAAACATACATTTTAAAACAAAAAAAAATAAAAGAAGCAGTAAAACGATATTTATTTCAATTCTTCATTAATGAGGAAAGGGTCCCAGGTTTGCGTCACTGAATTGGATGAATGTTTGTGTCTCAATTTAGTATATTTATTATATAAATATATGGCAGCCATATTTTCGAACCGCAAACTAAAGATGTATAAAATAAATGAAAATTATGAAAAATATAAATTAAATGTGCGCTTTCTGGCGTATAAGTGCATTTTTAACTAAAAAATTTTGCCCATTCAAAACATAATGAAAAAGTACAGGCATATTGACTACAGTTGTATAGTACAGGCATATATATCTATAGACTTTTTTTATGCTATTAGAATTTTTTAAAGTTATTTTAATGAATGTACAATATTTTTAAGATTATTGTCCATTATTTCTATCAGAGAAATGAGATGTATGAAAAAAAAAAATATTTTTTTTTTTATTATTTTGTTAACTTATGCAAATACTTTGAACATTTCATGGTTTATTAAAAATATGATTTTTGATATTTTTAATATTTTTTTTTACAGTCAGGAATTCTTGATTTTAATCAGAATAAGATTCAACGTAGTATTTCTATTTAGAAATTCAATTTTTCTCCTGTTTAATATGCGTAAATAATGTTGTTTAACTAAAAAGAATAACTCTAACTGTGAATATTTTCATGTTTATCTAGTTAATGAAAAGTAAAAATAAAAAAGCGATAGTGTTAAACTTAAAAAAGCCGTTTTAGAACTTTTATACATCATAAAATTACGCTCATTTTAAATTTTACTTGCTATTATTTATATAAATAAGCTGCTATTCTTCACATGTTCATTTAAAATATAGTGGAAAAAGTTAAAATACGTTACATAAAATTACAATATGTTAGTTTATTTTTTAAATTATAATTTTTCGATTATCGTAATAATGTATAAATGTAGGGGGAACTGGGGTACATTGATACATGGGGCACATTGATACACCCCCTCTACCGCTCACAGGGTCATTACAGGAAGTTTCACAACAGCTCCAAAAGGTGATGCTAGTGTATTCAACTACATACAGAAAATCTTGGAATGATTCATTAGTTTGATGAAATGGGACGGGTGATTTATTGTTTTTGTTGTTCAAAAGTAAATTTGAGTTGTACAATTGAAATGCTATTATACAACTGTTCCAGTATTTTCAACCAAAATGAATACTCTACCTGGTAAGTACAGCTACTCTTTATCAGTTCCTCATTATTTATTGTTAGATATATTGTGAAGTGTTGGATTTGAGACTCATTTTATTCAAAATCGCTGTATGGGGCACATTGATACAGTCTATGACGGGGCACATTGATACAGCCTAAATCCTTTAATAGTTCATATTTTCATTATCTTTTATTATATTTTTTACCATACACTCCTTAATCCAACCTTTTTTTCCACGAAAAATTTCTAATATTAGTTTTTATTGAAGTGAAATAGCTCTAATTCTTTATATTAGAACATTTTATAGTATTTTTGAAAACAGAAGACGTAGGAACTTACCCAGCATCTAGTGCTAGTAGAACTAATAAAACAAAAGGACGGCATTCTGGCAAATCTCGAATTTATATCGATTCTCCGGAGAAAAAAGTATTTTCGACATGCGAAATTTTAAGTAAGAGAAACAAACTGCAGATTGGAAATTGATACTTATATTATAAACAGAATTTTTAATATAATTATCCCTTATTTTCTGTTTATGAACCTATTTATAAACAGAAAAACTGGTAATTTTTTCATCTTTCATAAGAAAGAAGATAATGCTGGGGTTGAAGGGCTAGATATGACAAAGTTACCACAGCCAACAATCAGACAAGAAACAGCCAGAACATCAAGTCATAATATATTTAATTTTGATTGCTTTAATATTGCTTAAAAATAAATTGTGGGTGATTTGAATTTTTATAAATAAATATAAAATGGTTTTCTAATTCATTTTCTATGAAAAATATGCATTGGTATTATTTTGTCGTCATTTTTCTCAAACGTATCAATCTGCCCCGGGGATGGGGCACATTGATACAAATGACTTTTTTTGATTTTTTTAAAATTACATGCAAAAATACTACATAAAACAATGATTGTACATTTTTATAACATACTACACAAGTTTTGCTGTCACCTCATGGAAAAAAAACTTGAATTTTCTACTTTCTTGACACCAAAAAAAATCTTAGAAAAAAACTGTATCAATGTACCCCAGTTCCCCCTATAGTTTTTAACAACTGGTGAATTCCATGAAAATGCGACATGGACATCATTTTTTTTAATTTGAACTAAATTAGTATTTTTTTGCTCCAATTGATAGAAAATAAGTCAAATTTTATGAAAATAACAAGGTATAATAAGATAATTGTAAAAATAATTTTTTATAGGTAATTGTTATCAAGACTAACTTTGAAATCAAAAATCTGCTATTTTTATCTCTAGTTTAATGTCCCTTGAAGCATTTAAATATTACATAGATTTTTGAAACAAATATATCTTTTAAAAAAAGGCTAACAGTATGTTTAAAAACACCAAAATTTTCACCCGAAACATTTTAATTATTTTGCTATTGCCCCCAAACTTTATATTAGTCTTCATGTCATGTCTGTCACAGAAAATGTCGATTTTTTTTAATTTCAAGAAAATCTACTTGATAAAAATTATTAACACTTTATTTTCTCTTTTTATATGTCAAAAGGAACAGTTCATAAAAAAATTGAAATATAAATTTAAAATTTGAGGGAAATATAAAGCATTACATTTTGTCATGTCTGTCACGTTTGTCATGTCTGTCACGCTTAGTCATGTCTGTCACAATTAGTTTTTCAAGCAACTTTACCTTAATCTCTTTCCTAGAAAATTATTTCTGTAATTTTTTAACTTAGTGTTGATGCCAATAATATTTTTTTACAACTCAACTCAACAAAATGCTTAAATTCAGAATGCATGTAATAGTTACCAGATAATTATGTTGGTACCAATTTCTTTGTTTCAGATACATTATCTGTCACAATTATTTTTTCAAGCAGTTTTGCTTTAATCTTGTGATTTGAAAGTTATTATTATTTAACATGGAATTGATGGCTATGGTATTTCTTTATATGAAACGTACACAATCTAAAGTTTTCTACTATTTAAAAGAAAATCTGCCAAATCGAAAATTTCTGGTACAAACTCATAGTGAAAACTATTTGCATATTTATTAGAACGAGATAAAATCTGCTCATTGGCAGAGTATTTCCTCTGCTATATATATATTACAATTGTATATTATTGTTATAGTGACTCAGTCACTGTTTCTTCAGAGCCATATATAATGATATCTGTTTATGGTAATTATGACAATTATGTTCTTATAATGTTTACCAATTTGATCATTGAAAAAAATCATGATTCAAAGTCAAGGAGGTTGAATTCTTATCTGATGGAGCATCTCTACACTTCAAACAAAAATATACGATATTTTCAATAACACAAAACAAATTCCCAACAGTCTGGCATTTTTCAGTACATCACATGGAAAAGGATGTATTGATGAGACTATTAAGAATCAGTTCCTTGGTGCTACTCAAGCTAGAAGTATAAATCCTAGAGCATCATGTAAGTGTGCTGAAGCTGCGAGAAAAACTGGTCCTGGAATCTATTTCTTCATGAATCACAAGAAAAAAATACAAAGAATGAAAGCAAAACTTGATCTGACATGGCAAGTAATCAAAACAATGCCAGGAACAAGAAAGTTGCATTGTTTCAGATCATGTGTACCTGGCATAATATTCTTTTCTAATTTCAATACTGGTGCATGCACTGAAATAATAACACAAATCGCACAGACACAGCAACAACATAAAATAAAATGCTTAGTACCAACTAAAATTAAAAGCATGTTTAAATTTGAACCTGGAGATCATGTTGTCTGGTATGAGAAGAACCAAATATTAGCAAATGTTTCAACTCCAACACTAGTCACTTCCAAGGGATTTTATAAATTTTAAATATTTTTTATAATTTTTTTGAGATTCTTTTAACATAATATACCAATGTTATATCATATTGTAATCTCCAAGTTGTGATAAAAGTAAAGAAAGTAATATTTAAGAAAAAAATACTTAAATTCATAGAAAATTGTACACGTGTCATGTCTGTCACAAAACTTTGTCATGTCCTGATAAATATTTTATAATATTTTTCTATTTACAAATTTTTAAATATTTTTCTTTCTGCTTCACATATCCAAGTCTTATTTTGTTTCCTAAAAAATTCTGGACTTGGTATGCATGCCAATTAAGAGCAAATGATAATAATATGTGTTTAGTCAAAATCTATGTCTAAATTTTGTCATGTCTGTCATGGCAGGTTTTTAACCCTCAATTAAATTAAGTTTTTCCTTGAATTAAAATTTTAGTGTTTTTTATAGCATAAGGCCTATATTTACATCACTCCATGCAATTTTTTAACTATCAATTAATATTTAGTACTTAAAGATGAACAAAAATGTTGTCTCAGTCATGTCTGTCACAAAATGGAATTCACAAACTAGCTTTTTAACTTTTAATTTTTTTTAAATCTTGGATTCTTATGCTTACTGTCTATGTGATTAAAAAAAAGTTCTAAAAATATATTGAATTTCTCAAAATAGTAATTATTTAAGCAATAAATATAAAATCAAGAACTAAAGTAAAATCCATTGTAAAATTCAAAACAAAATTTCTGCAAAATCATGAAATATTTAAAACGTTTGCATAATGAAACAAAATAAAAATAATTAATTTATTCTCGCATTAATATCACATATTTTTTATTTATTTTTCTGTGCAGAAACAAGCAATTCCAAATAGGCATATAAGGTGGTCTGGTGTAATAACGCCAGGCGGGGTAATAACGCCAAGTGCTAATATTTTGCATAATTATGAAATAATCTGGTAAATGACACCCATGTGCTCTGCGCAGAAGGGTTTTGAGTCATATAAATTGCAAAAAACAGCTTCAAGTTAATTTGTTTCATTTTTAGGTCTTATTGTTTTTACAAGCAACTAAAATTAATGCTTGATCTAAAATTTGCGAAATACGTTTTGTGATGTGAAGACTATTTTTTATCCGGAAATACTTTGTTAATTACATAAATTTGTAGTACATTTCATGGACTTTCAAAATATTGTTGAAGATTTTGGATATCTTCTCGAGATAATTTGTAATTTAAAATGTACAGCGCTATAACTATAACGGGGTAATAACGCCAATCCTTGGCATTAATATCCCGGTTGATTCCCTACAGTGGCCGAGTTACATCCTAAATACTGATTCAAATAAACACAGTTAAAACTGTGCAATGTTTCTAATAATTCTATTTAAGGAGTCCTTTTTAAGCAAAAAGAAGCTCACGGTCTGATATTCTTTTGCCTCATCCTCCCCCCCCCCCACACCACACCTTTATTTTTCTTACACTTTCACAAAAAATTGCAATTTGTCAATTTCTAAGTTTGTAGAGTTTGTATTTTTAGAATTGGGCAATCTACATGCAATTATCCCATCTTATTTCATAGTTTTTGTTTGCATGGCGTTATTACCCATATAGGTGGGTAATAACGCCAAATAGCATTGGTCAAGGAGTCACGCCATTACATTTTATGAATACATAT
Source organism: Maratus speculifer (assembly GCA_964019185.1). Taxonomy (NCBI): domain Eukaryota; kingdom Metazoa; phylum Arthropoda; class Arachnida; order Araneae; family Salticidae; genus Maratus; species Maratus speculifer. Next base: position 137,699,202 of record OZ025291.1, read on the forward strand.
CTGTTAAATTATTTTTTTTATATAGATAGTCAATGAGTTGCTGTATCAAACCATATATTTGTTTGAAAAATACAAACTAAAACTGAGCCATGAAAATTGGTAGAACCTTAACGTGGCGTTATTACCCCAGGGTACCTTATATTGTTTTTTTCTATTCATTAAATATTAAAACGTGCAAAATTTATACTTAAAAAAACAAACTACAAAAATTTACTTTAGAATATATTTAATTGATATTTTTAGTAAATTTCAATTATATTACATATTTTTTTCAAATATTATTTCGAAAATAATTGATTGAATAATCTTTTAATAAATGGAATGATCGTGTTTTGTAGAATTTAATAGACTTAATCGGCATCTACAGAAAAATATGACGGTATAGCTGGCAAAATAACTTAAAAATTTAGCTTTATTTTTGAGATACAATTTAATTAACATTCTAATGCAAATAGTAGTATATTTGCTGCCAGCAGCGTTTTAAATTTAGTGTATATTTTTGCTCTGATATACCAAATTCACACCAGAAAATTAAAATATCAATATTTGTTTTAAATGAAAAACACTCCGAATTTAAATAAAGCGAAATTTACTGTTGAAATTTTCTGGTGTATATTCAAATAGTCTGAATTACGCAATTTCTAGAATTTATTTTACCCTGGGAATTAGAGGGTTAATATGAATATTTTTAAAAAGTTGAAAAAATTTTGATATGGCAATTTTTATAATGTATGCAGATTTAACACAATATTTATAGAGATTTACGTAATGTTAATCTAATCCTTTATGTTTCAACAGCTGCGATTTTATGTCAAAATATATTATTTTTTGTATATATAAAATTATTTTAAAAGATTAGAACAAAAAAATATTGATTAAAATGTATTTTTTTTTTCATATCTACAGTCAACAAAATATTACATACTTCTCATAAATATTGACAATTTTCTAATTACAAAATCATAAAGTATATGAACTTACCTTTGTAAATAATCTATCTTTAGAACACAAAAAAAACTTCTTGAAACACCATAAAAATAAAATAAATAAAATATCGCAAGGCCTTTCGATAGAACTTAGTCTATCTTCATCAGGTGAAAAGACGTGCGTCTACAATGAATGTAGCGCACGACGTCGTAGCGGAGTCGTGCCGCTACATTCATTGTAGACGCACGTCTTTTCGCCTGATGAAGATAGACTAAGTTCTATCGAAAGGCCTTGCGATATTTTATTTATTTTATTTTTATTTTATTTAAAGAAGTTTTTTTTGTGTTCTATTGTATAACACCAGCTTCCAACTTTATTCCTGAATCTATCTTTAGGCATCTCGAAACTTTTTAACTTTACAAAACTTATGAAGTTCATTTTAGAAATAACTATCGATGCGCAAATGATAAATTTTGCATAGAAAATCAACTCAGTATCGAAATATATTAAGAATTCTAATGGCAATATTTGTTAGCTGCTGTTTTGACCGATAGCGCCAATATATAAAATCTTTTTTTTAAAGGCCATTACGTAACTAACATTAACTTTTATGTATGTTACAGATATGCAACATGGTGATACAAATATTAATTCTCCATAAAGTTCAACTCAGGATGAAAACTAAGGGAGAGATGCTAAACTCTGTCGTTATTGTATTTCTATATCTATGATGTGGCTGGTTTACTTTTCCGTAAATGTGAAGCATCAAATTACCAAAATGGGTTGCAATTTTCTCATTAATAATTTAACTATACGCATTACTGAAAAATTTAACTATTTCTCAAGTGAAGTAATATTCAAACAGCGAACACATCACTGAATGAATTACGATACATCTGAAAGAATGTGCATGGGGCATTTCAGTATGAAGAAATTAATTTAGAAAGTGTTAACTGCTGCAGTCAGGACAAACAACAATCTGAAACTGTTTTAACAAGTCGGAAATTATACGTCAAACGTGTCTAATGAGATGCGTTCGTACTATAACAAGTTTTATAAATATGCAATAATATATGTGCAATTACCGTTACACTCTTATGAAAAAATGCATGAATACAAAATTTATTACGATTACATATATTAAATTCAGTAACAGTGAAATAACATGACTTTATCATAAATAGGATGTAATCACCATGTTAACATAAAATCATTACCTATCAAGTGATATCACTGAATTAATTACGTACGACAGGATTTAATAGAATAATCACCATAGCAACTTAGAATAACTAACTACTATGGGATAACATTGAATTAAGTACGTATGATATGATTTAATATGATGTATAGAAGACTTTTATTAACGTCTTTTTTTAAATTTTCACAAAATTTGAAATGCCTCGACAGAATTGTGCAATGATTATATAAATGCAATGAAATATATTCACAAATCTATTTTTTTAATAAACATATTCAAGAGTTATGGTGTTTATAACTCTCCTTTTTTTTTCTTTTATTTTAAACTACATTAATTATTTAATAAACCCCTATTTGAATACTGAAAGGTATAAGAATCTAAATAATCAATAACACATTGTGTATTTTCCATTCTGCGAACACATCGTTATTTAAAAATACATTATAAATTTATCCAATAAATATGTATGCAGTATTTTCTAAAGGAATCTTAATTGTATGCGAAGTAAAGTGTGATTTTTTTCCGAAATTGAGTAGGACCAGATCAAGCAGGACTGAGTCTCTTTTCACTCTTTATTGTACAGACAGGGCTTGGGGTGAACTTTTAATTTTTACACCGGTCAAGGCAAAATAACTTTCCTTCGGGAAGGGCGGGGCCCGGGCCTCGAAATTCCGGCCCGTGCAAACCTCTAACAGTATTCTACTACCCTTCGAATAAAATACGTTATACAGGAGTGATGGCAAAACCACTTTGCACAAGGTTAGCAATGGAGCAGTAGTCGGGATCAGTATTAAAAAGAATATTGTCCAGTTAAACTGATGGCTTTGCATTCACAGGCTGTTTACACTAATAGTGTATTACAGCCTCACTTTTTTAAAGAATAACACTCTCGAAAAATAAAGTAAAGAGGGGGATTACTTTTTCCCATTTTCCACAATTATACATAAACATTGAACATCCACAATAAACATCTAATAAACCAATAAACATCCACAACAAATCACGGAGACGTCTTATCAGAATGATCCTATATCTAAAATTTTAAATGAAAACTGATAATTCTGCATGAAAAATCCATTTTTCTAAATTAACGGAAGGGGATTAGCCTCCCGTATGCCCCGCCCATTATTCTTATCCAATGAATTCCCAAAACGAATCAGAAAAGTACCTTATCAGAATGAACCTAGATCGAAAATTTGAAACAAATTGGATATTTCTATCAATAATTATCGCATTACGTACATACGTACGTACATACATGCGTACGTACATGGTTACATACATACAGAACCTGGGAGTCCATTATTTCTCAGACTTTGACGCCTGTGAGCTAAAAACACGTAAAATGACATTGGCCTAGGATAAACTTGATCAGCGTAGGATAAACCAGTTCAGACCAATAAACAGCAGGCTAAACTAGTCTATCCTATAAGAGTTAGATCAAACTAGTTTAGCCTAGGAAAAAACTAGTTTGTCCTATCGGCCTTAGGATTGACTAATTTGGACTAGGACAAACTAGTTTATCCGATGGGCGTTAGGATAAACCGGTTTGGCCTAGGAAAAACTAGTTTATCCGATGGGCGTTAGGATAGACTGGTTTGGCCTAGGAATAAGTAGTTTATCCGTTGGGGGTTAGGATAGACTAGTTTGGCCTAGGCCAATCTAGTTTGGCCTAAAATCGGTTTTGAGTTGTTATAAGTAGACATACAGACGGACGGACCAGATGACGGTTATATATACTTTGTTCTTATATAATTATGAACGCACCTAAAAAGAAAATTCAAAAATCTTGGCAAGAATTATCGAAATATAAAATTGACAGAAGCAGAAAAGATTTGATAAACATAAACAGCAACTATACAAATTAAACTGAATTATCGTAGATAGAATATGATGCTTAAAAATAGTGAGTACATTTAAAGACTGAGACTCGTCATGAATTTGGCACTTGGTGCCTATTTTTATACTAGAGTAAACGCCTCGTCCTAGAATGGTGGATAGAAATCATGATTTCCCCTTAAAATTTTAACTCGTTGATAAAAATATTCACATACTATTATTCTGTAATCGAGTTATTTGATTTTAATATCATAAAATGTCTGTAAATTGAAATACAATTTTCAAACACTTTACATTTGAAAATATATCCCTCTTTCAGCGGTATAAAATTAAAAAATATGCGATTTTGAGGAGTAATTAAGTTTAATAAAAAAAGAAGAAGGAAAATGGATTAAGGATTCATCGAAACAGTTTTTCCAAAATAATTTAACAGTTTGACGGCTACGCAGTGCTATCGCGCTTCCAGATTTCAAATCCAAACAAGCTAAGCGGCGCTATCACGCAGTCATTTCAGTACGAGTCTGTATCTCTGCGCGTGAGCAAATGTTTTGCCGCTCGTACTTTTTCGTAACGAAACTGTTACGGAAAAGCAATAGCTCCACTTAGCTTGTTTGGACTTGAAATCTGGAAGCAAGATAACGCTGCATAGCCGTCAAACTGTTAAAATACAAACCTGGAACAAACAAACTAAAAAAGGACTATGTTACATTTATTCTCAGAAAAACTACTTTTATGTTAGCTTGGCAATGATATAAATCGTCAAATATTGTTCTCATTGACATCCTTCAAATTGCATTAATTTCTCTTAAAATATAAACTTTTAACCCATTTTATTTTTAAAGCCTAACTTTTATTTAAAACTAAAAAGATATAAAGCATTTGGTATTTGTCGAGTATTACCGTATTTACTCGTGTATAGCGCGCACCCCTACTTTACGAGTAAAAATGGCGATTTCTTAAAATCTCATGTATAACGCGCACCATAAATTTGATGCACTAATGAAGAATGGCCAAATGAATTTCAGTACGAAAAAAGTCGAAACAAACATTACACCAGACCAGAAAACAAGACGAAAATGCATATTTAGACTTCGGGTTGTAAGAGAATGACGGGAAATAGGAACGAGTGACGGTAAAGAGAATTGCTAATTAACATTTAGATAATGTCACTAGCTCTGTTGTATAAAAAACTGCAAGGAGTGAAATAAATATGCAGTAATACTTCAATAAAGTAACATTTTCCGAGTTTTAATATCTTCTTTGAATAATTTCTTGTTTCATATGGATATAGTTCACTGCATTCAACAGTAAAAAATTATTCCGTGTATAAGACGCACCTAGGAGTTTTGGCCTAATTTTTTGAAAAAAAAGTGAGCCTTATACGCGAGTAAATACGGTAAATAAAAATCATGCACTCGTTACATCATAATTCATTTTTCTGTTTTAACAGAATAATAAGGTTACTATAATTTGTGACTTTTGTTATAACCTAGTATACACCTCAAGACATACTGTCATTATCATCATATTTTATGCGTGAAGGTTTGCTATGGTATTCCAATGTGAAATTTAGAAATATTTGAAACTCAATATCTAAAAAATGGCATAATCATTAGAGTTGAAATTTATTTCAAGAAAAACACGATTTTTTTACCTTTCTAACAATTTTCTACAAATACTTTTCGAGCTATTAGTTTGTTCGGCAACTTCTGATAGGCAGGCATACAATTTTCTCAAGTTAAGAGTACCTTAACGTATTTTTATTCCTCCTGCCAATACTTCGTCCCGAGATACGAGCAAAAATTTTTTGCATCCACAGATTACCGGTTTCTCCGCTCATTTAGTTTACCTCTTCGCATTCTACAAAATTTTTATGTACGGCTGAATGCTGTAAGTTTTTCTTCTGTTACTTTTTTTCAGCATCTTGCTTTATGCAAATTTATTTGACAAATGTGTGATGTGATGTAAAGAATTAACTTAATGCGTATATTATGTATAAAAATGAAATGTTCTGTTCAGTGGTTACGATATATGACATAGCTCTGTTTTTTAATTTGAAAATAAGGTAATTTTTTATCTTCTAAGCAACATGTTGTTATTATTTAAGTGTATGTCTGTCTCAGTTAACTTATTTTTAAATATTCAGTGATTTTTAAGTTTTTCAACGTCGAAGTAGTGATGTCTGCTTTTAAACAAAATTTTTAAGAGGGAATTGTTTCATTAATTTATAGTAATTCTACAAAATTAGTTACGATGTCAGATATATCTGATATTGGTTAGTCTAACTCTCAAACAAATAATATTTTAATGTAAATGTCATTGTTCTTCCATACACTCTAAAAGTTTGTAAAACTTTACATTTTATCAGTGTGTGATTTTAATTGTGTTACTTTTAAACGAGAAGCATTTCCCCGTGGGAAGAATTTCAAAGCTGCTGGAGTGAAAATGGTGCATTTCTACAAAACATATTTCAGTTTTAAAATTTAAAATACATACTTTAGGTGTGCGATATACGCTTTTACGATAGTAAAATTTCGCTCTGAAACATCTCAATATTTGTATGTAATTCTATTCTATATTTTTACTTATTTTGTAAGATCTGGGAAATAATGTTATTTGTTTAATCAAAATATATAAACCCTTTTGCTTTACTTTTAAAGGGTTTTTTGAAATGATATTTATCAATACCGCCAAGATTACGAAGCAAGAAACATTTGTTAATGTATTTCTTTTACATGAGTAAAAGCAGATTAACAAAGCCTGAGGTAAAATTTCCTTTTAGCACTTTCCAACATAGTTTTAAAATGTTTATGACTTCGGTTTGGTCTGTCTGTCGTCTGCCGCATATCGTCTGCTTGCGTCTTAGTCAGACATGACTTGCCATTACTTGTTTGATATTCACTATGAAATATACAGGGCTCATAGTTTATTTACAGGGGTATTCAAATGTATTCCATCACATTATGGTCTATGTTGAGCAAATGATTTGCAATGTATTTTAATAGTGTTACACAATCTTAAACATAATGCAATTCACAAACACTATTGAGGTGTACTAGAAGGGGAATAATATCGAATTTGCTATATTTAACATTAACAGTACGGGCACAAGGAAACTCAAAAGCATTTACATATAGGCGTCTATGTAAAAAAAATAGTTTAAGGGATATTTTAATGATGTTACTAGATTTCAAACATAAAGAAATTGATATGACTTTTTATTTATTTCATACGTTTTAAGTTTAATTTTTTGCACACTACGGTGTTCGTATAAATTCTAAAGGCTATACACAGGGCTACACAAAATAATTCGTAATCATTACTGAGAATGAGAGTCAGGGCCGTAGCTGAGGGGGTGATATAAGCGGCTCCCCCCCCCCCCCCCCTTGGAAAAGATTCCAAGGTCACTCAATGAATTTATCTTCTGAAAAGTCAAAGGAAATTTTGTTCAAAAATCTAATTTAGTTTTGAAATCCTTGAACAGTTTTGCAGAATTACTAAATTGTATCTAAAATAAGCATTTCAATACTCCCTCATTCTATTTGTACACATAAAGCTAGCATTATGTTGCAGCAGTGATACACTCAAAAATTTCATCATCATACACTTTACTTAGCTTAAAATGAAGTTATGGCAACAGTTTAAGAAACAGTACCTACAGTGTGAATATGCACAAATTTATCTTTCTGCGTCAGAGAGAGAGAAAAAATATATGCCCCCCCCCCTACAATCTCTTGAGCCCCCCCTATTGTTCACTTCTAGCTATACGGCCCTGATGAGAGTTAATTGCTTACAGGTGTTTTAAATACTTCCCAAAAATCTTTTCAAAGTATTTGTAAATTAGGATTGCCAGTCTGTTTGTCTGTGCGTTTGTCTGTCCGTGCTTTAAACCGCGTAAATATAGTTCTATTGGCATAAAATCTCTAGATATTATTGGGTATGACTATGTCGTGTTCGATATTAAAAATGATATGTCCAGCATTTACAGTTTACTATACAGGGAAACTCAAAATAAGAAACCAATGGATGCAGTTAAAAGTTTTTCGCGGTTTCCCATAGTTTAAGGGCATACGGAACATCTTGAAAAGTAAAATTAAGCAGATTTTGTGAAATATTTAACATCATGTATTTACTAAAAAATAGAGATAGAAATCATTTTTTTAACCATTTGAAAAATAGGTGATCAAAATGGTTGGGATCTGAGGCGAATCTGAATCCTTGTGGTCTCGACATTTTATTTTTTGCTGATTGGTCAAGGAGTATTAATGTTTAATCCATGACGTACGGAATATATGACTCTGTTATTACAGTGGGTTGCCAAATTATTAGGGACAGTCACATCTATTGCTAGTCATACACTTTGCGTGCCCTTGGCTGCGGCTCTAAATGGTTTAAGTGTTACAGGAATGTATTTTACCATTGTCAATGTCTCTATAATTCAACTTTTAAGTACTTTTAGTATGTTAAAAGGTTTGTTTGTTTCTATAAATATTTTAATAACGGGAAAGACGCTAAGTCTTTTTACACGCAATAGTGGAACATGCTTTCCTTTAACTTAAAAAAAATTCTTTTTTTTTTTTTTTTTTTCAAACTTAAGAGTTATATGTGAGTATTATTTTCTTTATTGATTAGATATATTTTTTTTTGGAAAATATTTTACGATTTAATTTATTTTTTATTTTTAATGATTTCAGTATGGGTTGAGGGATTGATTTGTCCCTTAGGAAAAAAATCTGAGGTATAACCCCTTCTTCTGCATACGAATCATTCTAAAAGGGAAAATAGCAGAACTTGTTTCAGTTTCCAAGTCATTAGTCAACAGGATAAAAATAAATCTGGACAAAAACCAGCCACTTTCACCCAAATGAAGAGGTAAAAGTGGAAGAAAATGCATAAGAACTTCACATACCGATAGGAAAATCAGGGATATATGTTTAGGAAACATAAAGAAAATGATAGGACTCCTTATTTACATTATTCAAGAACTAGCAGGCTAAGCCCGCTGCGCTGGTCTATTTTTCATAACAAAACATGAATCAAACAAAATATTGAATATGATTGTGTTTTTTAAAGCAACTTCACCTCGAATGCTCTTTCACATTTCTGAAAATCATACAAAACGCTATTGTATTTAAAGATAGAAAACCAACGATTATAAATGCACCAAAAATGCATTAAAAGTTAGCAAGCAGCTGTTTCGAATCTACTGTCGAGATTCTTCATCAGTTCAAAACTCAGTGAGCTAGAAAAAAACAAAACTGAGCCAAAAATAAAAACAACAACAATGGAATCAAGGCCCGTTGACGCCAAAATATATTAAAATAATAATAAAATATTATGTTGTTGTATCAGCTTATGCATTCGATAAAATTCGAGTTTTTAAGAAAAAAATATTTCAGTTGACCATTTATTGTAGAGTTTGATAGATAAATGAGGCAATTATGAAAAGAGCAATTTAAATATTGTCTATTCACCATACTTCTAAAATAGCGAGCATTATGATCGCAAAGACTGGCCATTGAATTTAAACAATTTTCAAGTGATTCATTTTCATTTGATAGTTTTTGAACTCTAAACCTCTCAACTTGAGAATATGGGTATCTGTGGAAACCTTAATACATCCTCTATCAATATTATATTATATTTCGCAACGTACATCTGCTCTTTACAAATCTATTACAGTGTTCCGTTTTTGGAATGCAGCAGAATAAATAAAGTTAAATAAAGTTTTCCTTAGAAAAATAAGGTGAATGTTTTTTGAATGTGTGAAATTCATTTTTTGATACAGATGTCATATACGCATTACGTTGGCGTGATTGAAACAAAATGAACATTTTATGCCTCTTATGGTTATCCAACTTTGTTTTTAATTTATTAATGAACTATTTATTTACTTTCATTTGCATTTTAAAATGATACAAAATGTTATGCTCTATACATAGAAAAGTAAAATAGAAAATAGAAATGTATCTGTCATTTGAAAACGAAGTTTCCGTTAACCATTTCCGGCACACTGTGCCCGATCTGGGATACTTAATTTAAATTCCAAACTTGCAAACGGCACCAGTAATATTTTAATAAAATTTTGCCTTTACAATAAAAGCTTAAATTAAGGACGTCAAAATATCTAAAAAATTCGTTTGTGAATTCCGGTGGCAGTCGATAATTTCTCATTTTATTACAGATTTTGCCCGTGTTGGAAAGGGTTAAAGGGGCGCCAGAAATGTATTACCCCAACGTGGTGCATATATGACATTTGTGCCTCTTCCTTACAACATGGGTGTGTGCATTTGCACCTAAATTTAGTTATTTAGCTCTATTTTTGTAATATTAACTGGAGTTTGTACAATGTACGGTACTACTTGATTATTCTATCGAGAAAAAAATTAATAGCAGAATATAGGAATAAATGTCAATAATCGATGATCGTAAGTATGATAGCAATTGATATTACACGTGATACAAGTATTTTTTTACCTCATAAGTGCTTTTTAATTCGACTTTTAATTTGTATTTTTTATTAATGTTTATTGTTCTTTCGTTATTTAAAATGAATTTATGTAAATTTGAATAGTTTGGCGAAACTGGCCGACGTGTTAATCAAGTAGCACTCAATTTACATTTGAAAATATATTTCACAAAAAACTCCGGCACAAACCCGGATTTGCAAGATTTCCTTCCAATACCAATGCGGCAAAATCCTCGTTTTAGAATAGCAAAGAAATGTGCATTTTTAAAAATTATTTTCGTTATTTTAAAACGAAAATATTAATACAGTTATTATAGCACAAAACAATTTATAGAATTTCTAAAAAGAAATTGAAAGTAAATAAACAATTTATTAATACAGAAACAACTATTGCTGGGTTACCATATCAGGCAAAATAACACCGTTTTGGCGATAGTCAGATACCTCAATGTGCATAAAATATCTGTGCCAAACATGTTTGGAAAAAACAATAATCGTTATTTATACAGCATGTTTAAATACTGTAGTATAGTGAAAAAAATGTATACATGACATATACGCACCACATTGGCGAGTTTTTTTTTCTTTTGATGCCGATTCGGAGAATTTTTTTTTTTTTTTCAAATACCAGTTACATATAGAGTTTACAATTATTTTATGTTATTTTAAATAGAAAGTAACAATAAATTTTAAAAATTTTAGTTAATAATTATAAAACAAAACTATTTATATCCTTTAAAAAATAAAATAAAATAAAATAAAAATTTATTAATAAATAAACAACAGCCAGGTTACCAAGTGAGGCATAAAATCGCCATTTTATTGCAGTCGCGCAAATGTGGGGCATGAATGACAAATGTGCCTAGATTAAAATAGTTTATATAATTGGAAAAAAAGAAATTGTAAAGAGACAATTTATTAATAAATAGACAATAACATCCGGGTTGCCATATCAAGCAAAATAATGACACTTTGGCGTCAGTTAATTACCCAGATGTATATATGGTATTGGCGTAAGAGACAAATCGCACCAACGTAATGTGTATAAAATATAATCTGTGCCAAAAAAAAAAAAAAAATTAAAGTTGCAGTTAAATTATTTTACAATATCTATGTATGTGGAAAAACGTTTACCCTAAAATTTAAATACTATTCATTTTTGTGGTATTAACTGCTATATTAAATGTAAATTGTTTTCCTAAATATGCTCTCACTCATTAAAAGAGAGAGAGAGAATAGTTTTTTCTCCGTCTTGTGCCTTTTGAGCTCACAGGCTATCATAGCCTGAGAGCTTATGTGCCCGTCCGTTCTGTATGTATGTGCGTTCGTGCGTAACGCGATAACTCATGATAAAAATATCGGATCCACTTGAAATTTTGGATATAGGTATATCCTGATAAGGCGCTTCCCTGATTAGTTTTTGGAGTTCATTCGATATGTATAAGAGGGGGAACGGGGGGCTCATGCTCCTCCCCTTAATGGATATAAATGGGTTTTTCATGCAGAATTAACAGTTTTTGTTCAAAATTTAGATATAGGATCATTCTGATGAGGCGATTCCATGACTGTTATTATGTGTTCATTGAATAAGTATAAACAGGGGGAACGGGGGGCTCATGTCCCCCCTATTAATTGATATAAACGGGATTTTCATGCAGAATTAACAGTTTTCGTTCAAAATTTAGATATAGGATCATTCAGATGAGGCGATATCGTGGCTGTTATTAGGTGTTCATTGAATAAGTATAAACAGAGGGAACGGGGGTTCTAATGCCCCTCCCCTTAACTTGCATAAATGGATTTTTCAATCAGAATTGTCAGATTTCGTTCAAATCTCTGAATAGTTTTGGAAGTTTAATGGTTAAGTATAAAAGAGGGGAATAACTCCTTTCGAATTATATAAATGCTAAATGGGTTTTTATTAAGAATTATCCGATTTGCTCTGAATTTTGGATATAGATTTTTTAATATGATAAAGCATGTACTTGATAGTTTAGGAAGCTCAATGATTAAGTATAAAAAAGGAGAAAGGGGAGAGCTGTTTCCCCTTCTTAATTTTTTTTTTCGAACAGAATTAACGAAAATACAAGGCTGTAATGTACAATTAGTATGCGTAGCCTGTGAGCTCAATGCCATCAGTTTAACTGGGCAATATTCTTTTTATTTGGTTTAGAATCGCATTGATTGGCGACAAAAATAGATTGGAACAAACAACATACAAATAGCAATTAGAGCCTTTTTTTAAAAAATTAATTCTGCGAGTTTCTTCTGTAAAACACATAACGGGAAAATTAGATTTAAAAATATTTTTAAAAAAAGAAAGAAAAAAAATACTTATGTTTTACCGAATGAAATTTTTGATGTGTTGTTTTCTTTTAATCTGGCTCGAAAGAAATAAATAGCCAAATATTGTGTCACTTCAAAACTTTCTTTCACATTCAGTTACTTACACTTAGTTATTATAAATATTCTTTTTTTTTTTTTTTCGTTAAAGGTAAATATTTTCCTTTCATAATATTATTTTGCATTAAACGGATTTTTTTCTTTTTATCATTATTTATATTAAATCAATGAATTAACAGAGTTTTTTTTTTTCGAAATGTTTATATTATTTTCCATTAGAGAAAGAATTTCATTTCTTTTTTGAAATATAATTATCGCCAAAAAATTAGTTGTTGCAACCCTTCCGTCAAAAATAACCGAGAAGTACGAAATTTAGTACGAAAAATTAGAGTTATCCCTGTATATTTCTATCATAAACCTCCGCAAAAATATTTCCTATCGAATGATATAATCTGCAAAAAGATCCATCGGGTAGTTTTTGAAAACACTCGTTTGGAAGTTTCAGAACTTCTGCTTTATAATATACTAGCCGGCTAAGCCCGCTGCGCTGGTCTATTTTTTAAAACAAAACATGAATCAAACAGAATATTGAATATGATTTTGTTTTTGAAAGCAACTTCACCTCGAATGCTCTTTCACATTTCTGAAAATCATACAAAACGCCATTGTATGTAAAGATAGAAAACCAACGATTATAAATGCACCAAAAATGCATTAAAAGTTAGCAAACAGCTGTTTCGAATCTACTGTCGAGATTCTTCATCAGTGCAAAACTCAGCGAGCTAGAAAAAACAAAACAGAGCCAAAAATAAAAACAACAACAATGGAATCAAGGCCCGTTGACGCCAAAATATATTAAAAGAATAATAAAATATTATGTTGTTGTATCAGCTTATGCATTCGATAAAATTCGGGTTTTTAAGAAAAAAATATTTCAGTTGACCATTTATTGTAGAGTTTGATAGATAAATGAAGCAATTATGAAAAGAGCAATTTAAATATTGTCTATTCACCATACTTCTAAAATAGCGAGCATTATGATCGCAGAGATTGACCATTGAATTTAAACAATTTTCAAGTGATTCATTTTCATTTGATAGTTTTTGAACTCTAAACCTCTCAGCTTGAGGATATGGGTATCTGTGGAAACCTTAATACATCCTCTATCAATGTTACATTATATTTCGCAACGTACATCTTCTCTTGGCAAATCTATTACAGTGTTTCGTTTTTGGAATGCAGCCTCATAAATAAAGTTAAAGTTTTCCTTAGAAAAATAAGGTGAATGTTTTTTGAATGTGTGAAATTCATTTTTTGATACAGATGTCATATACGCATCACGTTGGCGTGATTGAAACAAAATGAACATTTTATGCCTTTTATGGTAATCCAGCTTTGTTTTTAATTTATTAATGAACTATTTATTTACTTTCATTTGCATTTTAAAATGATACAAAATGTTATGCTCTATACATAGAAAAGTAAAATAGAAAATAGAAATGTATCTGTCATTTGAAAATGAAGTTTCCGTTAAAGTGGCGCCAGAAATGTATCATCCCAACGTGGTGCATATATGACATTTGTGCCTCTTTCTTACAACATGGGTGTGCGCATTTGCACCTAAATTTAGTTATTTAGCTCTATTTTTGTTATATTAACTGGAGTTTGTACAATGTACGGTACTACTTGAAAAAATTAATAGCAGATTATAGGAATAAATGTCAATAATTAATGATCGTAAATATGATAGCAATTGATCTTACACGTGATACATGTATTTTTTTACGTCATAAGTGCTTTTTAATTCGGCTTTTAATTTGTATTTTTTATTTATGTTTATTATTCTTTCGTTATTTAAAATGAATTTATGTAAATTTAAATAGTTTGGTGAAACTGGCCGACGACGTATCAATCAAGTAGCACTCAATTTACATTTGAAAATATCATGTTTCACAAAAAACTCCGGCACAAACCCGGATTTGCAAGATTTCCTTCCAATACCAATAAGGAAAGGGCATGTTTACAAACAAACACTTCTGTCAACCAATCTACCGCTACATTTTTTGTCATAGCGATCATTGTAGGAATCATCTTGACGACGTAGCCCAATCATATCGTTCTTACTTATGCAATGGCAAACTTGGACCAATCAAATTCCCGGAGTTCATCCGTACAGTGTCGGTCGTTAAAGAACGGACTGGTTTTTCTCCGTTATCCACAGTAATTCGTCCACAGTGACATCAGCTGCCCTTCCCTTATGCGGCAAAATCCTCGTTTTAGAATAGCAAAGAAATGTGCATTTTTAATTTTCGTTATTTTAAAATGAAAATATTAATAAATAAAAAATTTACTATAGCACAAAACAATTTATAGAATTTCTAAGAAGAAATTGAAAGTAAATAAACAATTTATTAATACAGAAACAACTATTGCTGGATTACCATATCAGGCAAAATAACATCGTTTTGGCGATAGTCAGATACCTCAGTGTGTATATAATATCTGTGCCAAACATGTTTGGAAAAAACAATAATCGTTATTTATACAGCATGTTTAAATACTGTAATACAGTGAAAAAAATGTATACATGACATATAGCACCAAATTTGCGCTTTTTTTTTTCCTTCCGATGCCGATTCGGAGAAAATTTTGTTTTCAAATACCAGTTACATATATAGTTTACAATTATTTTCTGTTATTTTAAATAGAAAACAACAATAAATTTTAAAAAGTTTAGTTAATAATTATAAAACAAAACTATTTATATCCTTTAAAAAATAAAATAAAAGATAATAAAAATTTATTAATAAATAAACAACAGCCAGGTTACCAAGTGAGGCATAAAATCGTCATTTTATTGCAGTCGCGCAAATGTGGCGCATGTATGACAAATGTGCCTAGATTAAAATAGTTTATATAATTGGGAAAAAAAAGAAAAAATTGTAAATGGACAATAACATCCGGGTTGCCATATCAAGCAAAATAATGACACTTTGGCGTCAGTTAATTACCCAGATGTATATATGGTATTGGCGTAAGAGACAAATCGCACCAATGTAGTGCGTATGAGATATCTGTGCCAAAAAAAAAAAAGTTTAAGTTGCAATTAAATTGTTTTACAGTATCTATGTATGTGAAAAGACATTTACCCTAAAATTTAAATATTATTCATTTTTGTGGTATTAACTGCTATATATGTATTTAAGTTAAATGTAAAATTTTTCTCTAAAAATGCTCTCACTCATTAAAAGAGAGAGAGAGAGAGAAAATAGTTCTTGCGAACATCGCTCCGTCTTGTGCTTTTTTTTTGGTTTAGAATCGCATTGATTGGCGACAAAAGTAGATTGAAACACCCAATTGAACAAGCAACATACAAATAACAATTAGAGCCTTTTTTAAAAAAAATTAATTCTGCGAGTTTCTTCTGTAATACACATAACGGGAAAATTAGATTTAAAAATATTTTAAAAAAAAGAAAGAAAAAAATACTTATGTTTTACCTAATGACACTTTTGAAATGTTGTTTTCTTTTAATCTGGCTCGAAAGAAATAAATAGCCAAATATTGTGTCACTTCAAAACTTTCTTTCACATTCAGTTACTTACACTTAGTTATTATAAATATTCTTTTTTTTTTTTTTTTTTTTTTTCGTTAAAGATAAATATTTTCCTTTCATAATATTATTTTGCATTAAATGGATTTTTTTCTTTTTATCATTTTTATTTTAAATCAATGAATTAACAGTTTTTTTTTTTTTCGAAATGTTTATATTATTTTCCATTAGAGAAAACATTTCATTTCTTTTTTTAAATACAATTATCGCCAAAAAATTAGTTGTTGCAACCCTTCCGTCAAAAATAACCGAAAAATACGAAAAATTAGATTTATCCCTGTATATTTGTATCATAAACCTCCGCAAAAATATTTCCTATCGAATGATGTAATTAGCAAAAAGATCCACCGGGTAGTTTTTGAAAACACTCGTTTGGAAGTTTCAAAACTTCTGCTTTATAATAAGTATGATATGATATGAAATGCCAGTTTTGAGAAAACTGTGCTATGGACATTAGCGGAGGAAGGGTTGACAGGATTTGCATTAGCCAGGCAAAAAACCCTAGTTGACAGAAGCATCTTGCCTAGGCTCGTGAACACCGCCAGAAGACATTTGATCACGGGAGCAAGGTGCGTTGTTAAGATAATTAATATTTATGTCATTTAAAATCATTTCTTTCCAAATTATTAACATATTTAATTTTTTCAGGTGCTTTTCTCAGACGAATCAATCTTTGAGATTTTAGCCGATAAAAGCAGCTTTGTCAGGCGACGCTTAGGCAAAAAATACCGCTATGATTGCACCGTGGATAGTGTTAACACCCTGATAAAGTAATGATTGTGGCCTGGCATAAGCGCTAAAAGAGTTGGATGCCTTTACAATGTCAAGGGAATCATGAGACATGATCAGTACAAGCATGCTGCTTCCACAAATTGAAGAATGGTTCCCAAGTGGTGAAGAGTTTATGTTTATGCATGATTCAGTGCCTTGTTATGAAGCTAGAAGTATTACAATGTTATGGGAAGACCACAATTTCCCAGTTTTACCCTGGCCTGGCAATTTCCCTGACAAGATCTCACAGAAAGCTTATGGAAGATCACCAAGGCCAAATCGCCAAAAATATTATTACAACCAAGGTACAACTCATCGAAAAACTAATGAATGTATGGCATGATAACCCTAAAATAAAAGAAAGTGTCAGAAATTGCGAAGAGAGCATGCCGAGACGCATCGAAGCACTCCTTGAAGCTAAAGGAAATGTCACTAAATATTAATGTTCTTTACTTAACATTGGTAAATTGACTATATTATATTTTTGTTGAGTTTTTTTCATATAATAATACTTGAATACTCAAACTATAATAATAAAGTTTTTTTTAACTTACAGTGTTTATTTTCAAATTATATCCTAATATTGTGCAAAAAACTATATTCCATGACTGTCCCTAATAATTTGGCAACCCACTGTACGTAATCCATGTTTTGATCATTAAAAATATGATGCTTTTATTGTTTTTTATTTATTCAATGGGAAATATTCAAACATATTGGTTTGAGCATTTGTCAACATTTTATTCTATTTTATTTTTTATAAAAAAAAAATGTCTAAACTGAATGTAACCAACTAATTGAACTAATTCAATTTATTAAGAAACGAGTTACAAGGGATTTAAAATTGGTTTTCTTTTCCATATAAGAATTAGCACACTGTTAAAAATATAGTGAAGAATTAGCTCTGATATTAAAAATATCAATTTTCAGACGAATGAGAACGCCACATAAACGCCTATGTAACATTCTGATTGGTCAGAAAATAGGTAGTCTTTAACAATAGAAGTAATTTTTCTTGATATTTTTTTCTTAGTAATTTAGTTTCATTTCGTGGACAAAAATGTAAGGTCTTAGTGATTCTTACGATTTTTCAAAAAGAATCATTTTCAAAATGATCGTTATAATTTCTAAATTAGACTTTTTTTGAAATAATTATATATTATAGTCCGTATATAAATCAAAATAAATTAATTTCATGCATAAATTAATTTTTCAAGAATTAATTATCTTTTTACATATTTTTAGAACAATGCGTCTGTTCGGTACATTTTTCTAAAAAATGGTCGAGTATATCATCTTAAAAATTGTCTAAATATTCTATTCGAGAATAATAAGAAGTGATTATTCATTTTCCTAAAAAAAATAAAGAGTATTTTACTAAAAAAATTTACAAATCATAAAAATTTTAAGGACATATTTTTTATTATTAATATATATATACTATTAATATATACCACTTAGACCTATTATGTTAGATAGTTTTAACGAAACAAGTTACTTACGCAATTTTTAAAACTTTCAAGAGTTTACCTAAAATAAAATTTTAGAAAAATGTACCAAAACAAAAGAAAAAAAAACACATTTCGAAAAAAGGCAAAGAACTTTACTTTCGCCCGCAGTGCTTAAGCCTTTCGGGTCTGACTTTTTTTTTTTTTTTTTTTTTTTCAATTTTTAGAATAAATTACTTTTACGCTAATAACACTAACACTAGCTATCCAAATATATTAATTAGTTTTTCACGAATATTTCATTGTCAGAAACATAACACATGTTGTTGATTTGTGTACTATTCATTTAATATGTATATGACAATAGACTAAGGAAGCATTTTTGGAGATGTTTAGAAAATATTGTATTACAATAAGATTTAATTTATACTACAACTTCCTAATACTTTTTGCCATTTATTACACATAACGCTTTCAGGAAAGTAACTTTAATTTTAAATTTAAAGATAGAAATATGTGTTTAAAATAAAAGAATCGCAAACGATGCAAACAGAATTAAGCAAATAATAATAATAATTATTATTAAGAAATTTCTAAACATAAAAGAAGTCATATAGAAAATGTGTAGACATATACTAACATTACTACATGTAAATATTAGCGAAAGTATTTCTTAAAACAAAATAATAGTCTATTTAAAGACATGTACTATTGGTAGTACACCAGACCCGAAAGGGTTAAAATATATTATTTTAAAACATCCCAGCATCCTAATCTTTTAGGTCCATTATCATTTATCACTATAATCTTTTAGTTCTATTTTTTAGGCCGATCACTGGTAACTCAAAAACTTTAACCGTTTATCTGGATAAGATGAGTTTTGAAATTCACATCCTCATATCACCAATACTATCGTATTTAATGCTAGATCTGAAAGTTATTTCAAGAAAATTTGTAAAGATAGAAATACAGGCCATAGAATACTTTTATTCCACAGCAAGATAAACTGATCTAAGAAAAAGAAACTTTTTTAGATATAAATTTGAAGCTGAATGGTTACATTTCATTTATAAAGTTGTATTAAAACCTATTTGTGACTTAAAATTTCTATTTAGAGTCGGGAACTGGGAAACAAAATGGCCATCTATTGCCATTAAGCAGAGTTAGAGATGACGAAAATAGTTCCTTTTTGTTAAAAGATCTTATCGTTCTTCCAAGTATTAATAAAAAGATAAAATTATCTACTAATTTTTCAACTTAAAAGCAAAGTGTTGGTAGTTTGTGAAATTAGTAAATAATTTCTTTGTAAAAAGTAACTGAAATACTTATGTAAATCAAAATTATTTTCTTATCAAAGCTAATTTTGCCATGTTCAAAGTAAACCCAATCAAAATCAATACAACTATGACAGCGGGACCCAATATTCATATCAATTTTTATTGACCCAATATTCTATACTTTTCAGATCGATAGATTTTAGGATAGCTGTTATAGTCATCACCTGAAATCGATCAATTCGCGAATTGGCCAATAACGTTTTAACCTAACTATCTAATTCGAAAACTGGCCGGTCAACTCTAGCTTGATGCTATCGGCCAATTCGTGAAGTAGATACAGGCAGTTGCGTGTTTAAGACCGCATATTTTTTTAAATATTTTTATTTTGTTTTAAATTTTATTGTTTTGAATTAAATTTCTTTGAAACTATTGTAGTAGTTCCAAATAAAATAAAAAAAATGAGTATTAACATAAGGACTAAGGATGATCGGACAAGGTCAAAGAAAAAATAATGAGCGGATTTTGAAGGTCTGTCAGGTTTCTCATTGTAATTTTTACTTTTTGACCTTTTCTAACATAGATGAAAATTGCTTATGAATTAATTTTTTCTCACCGTCTACTTGCTTTTGTTCTAACTTGAGTAAAGACTGGAATAAATTTCAAATTGTTATATTATTAAATTTTTTCAATTAATTTCGGCATTGAATGTAAAGTGTGTACATTTTTTGGTAAATTTAAGCCAAAAGGCTTAAATTAACCAAATTAACGAGATCGAAGCTTGGCTAGTTTGCAAAGCTTCGATCAACTGAATCAAGCTTCGATCAGCTTAGTCAACTGACTAAGCTTCGGGTTTTTGCCGTAATATTGCTTTTAGCTCCTTTTGCTAATTTACTGTTATTGTCTCAGTTGATATAAAACATTTTCATCAAAGCAGTTATTTCAGCTTGTAGAAGAGGAAAAGTCGTACGAGGTTGTATCAGCTCAGTAAGACTCTTGATAGATGACACTGGTTGCGTTTTTTGGCCAATATCTCTTCTAAAACAGTACCAAAAAGTTGAGTTCTTTCGAAACCAGTCGTATGGTGATGCGTTTCATGCCCATAATATTAGTCATAATGTTTGAACATAATTTAAAGATAGGTGAGATATCTTTGGCTAACTCTCTAAGATTCGTATGATGATTTTACAATACAAGCTTCTTGATTTTATCGATGTTTGAGCCACTGATATACTTGAAGGTCAATCAGTATGAGGCAAATCATCTGTCGATTCTCGACCCTATTTGAACACTCTATACTCTTCATGTGCTTATGTTTTTCGTATACAAGATTCAGCGTAGATCTTCCGTAGCAATTTCAGTTATTCGGTACACGAACTTGAAATATTAAATTCAAGGGAAACTATTTGTCAATTTTTTTTCCAATCTAAAAATCGAAGAGCACATTAAAGTACATCTAAAAAATAGTCGTTGTCAACACACTACTAGTAAGTCCCAGTGGCGCCCAAACTCCGTATTGGAACTCAATACAGTGGTCTCAATCCACAGCAACAAAAAATTTTTGATTTTTTTTTTTTTTTTTTTTTTTTTTTTTTTTTTTTTTTTTTTTTTTTACGGACGTCTTTTAAACGATAAATGATACTTTTTATACAGAATATGTATTTTTTTCTCTGTTAAGGCATTTTACAGGAATTGGAAGCATTTTTATACATTTTTGTGAATTTTTTTATGTACACTTTTTTGATCATTTGAGAATAATTTGCATTTTTAGTCTAATCATTTTCAAATATATTTTTATAGTGTATTAATTTTCTCAACAGGAGCACGGTTTAACTCATTTAAACTGTTTTAACTGTGTACTACGTAACTGAATTTATACATCTAAGAATAAGAAAATAACAGAGCTTTACTAATGCGAATTCTGTTAATTTACATTTTTGCCAAAAAAGCATGTTTGTTGAGCATCAAAATGTCTAATTGAGAATTGCTATCATCTTAATAACTTATGTACAGCATTGAGAAAACTGATTAATACACTATAAAAATACTCGGAAACGTTTCTGTAAATTATTGACAGCAAAAGAAACTGTGATTTTATAAACTTCTTTAAGCATCGGAAATCTCTAGTTTCTGAGATTTCTAAAAATAAAGACTTTTCTGGACCATGTATAATTCAAAAGATGTTATTATGCATTTTCTTTCGACGATGTGTTACATTTTTCTAGATTAATAAACGTCTGTCAGTACTTTTTTTTTTTTTTTTTTTTTTTTTTTTTTTACAGTGTGTGACATTACGATTAATAATTGGTCGATAATTAGCTTCTATTTTTTTTTTTTTTTACTTCAGCTGCATAAATTCTTGGCACAGTTGAGAAGAATAAAGTAAAACATCTTATACAATAAATGAACTAAAAAAGTTTTATTTACAACGTCTTCGTTTAAGAAGTGTTAAAGGAAACAACATTTCTGTAGAATATTTAAGGATCAAATGCTTTTCAATTCTAAGGTGAATACCTTTAAGCAAAGAATTTTAGGGAAACTAAAATCAATTTTGAAAAGAAATGCATTTATTCATGTTCACACTTTAGTGAATTTTCATAAACGGCAATATTTCTGTGACAGGGGAATTTTTACTATTTGCTCTGGAGCACCAAAAAATATTTATAGGATTTTTAAATACCCTTAAGCTTACTGGTTTGAATAAAGTCAAAGATTTCTTACCTTTATGACAAACAGTTGGATCTTTTACTATTATAATAAACAAATAAATGCAAATTATTATATTTGTATGTGAATTAGATGTAAACTAACCTAAATATGGCACATTTAACACTTCTTTTATACGTATGTGATGGAGACATTTTTACTGTTTTCGCTGAAGTGCCAGAATAAAATCTATAGAGGTTTAAAATACGGTTAAGCTTAATAGACTATATAAAGTCAAAGATTTTTTTGCATTTGTGACAAACATTTGGCTATTTTCCTAATTTGGTAAGTAAAACATTGCAAATCATTATCATATTTCTATGTGAATTTAGTATAAACTAAAATACCGTTGGCACATTTAACACTTCTGTGATATGTCTGTAAGATGAAATTTCTGCTGCTTGCTCTGAAGTATCAGAATAAAAAGTACAAGGTAGAACCCGTCGAATTTCGACGGAAGAATATGTTTATAAAGGCCGTTTTTTAATTGATTTATAATAAACCTACAAAATTATTTACTGTAAAAAGTGCACTTTATATTGGTATATCCAACTCTTAAACAAATGATATTTAACCTAAAGTTGACAAAATACCACTCCCGTAAAGCATGGTGACGTCACTGCAACGTCGTTGTGAAGTCCATTGTGACTTTGTGACCATCGATTGTCCATGTGACGTCACGTGACGTCGATGTGAAGTCACATTGACTATAATGTGAAGTCGTTATGGCCATTTTAGAGCTCTTTTGTGACGTTTCACAAAGTGGTCACAATGTGACAAATTTGTGAAAAATGTGTCATTTGTGACTAATTTGACATTAACATTGTGACGAAACTGTGACAAAAGCGACGATATTTAAATTGCCAGAAACATGTTTTTTTTTAAAGTAAATAACATGTTTTGAAGGATATTTATAAATTTCTAAAGATTTTTAAAAAAGCCACATCTCAGTCACAATGTGACGTCACTGAGTGGTGGCATTTTGGTCACAGATGTGATGTGACCAAAGTGACTCACACTGACGTCACTGTGACCCTGCATGCTATTAGGGACTATTTCTATAAAACTCAGTTGTAGAACTTATTAAAATTGAACTTTAATCGTATATGCAATCAGTAAAATAAAATAAAGATCTTTATTATGATAAAATTATCAATTACGGCTCTTATGTTTAAAACGGAAAATTTATTGCGCTCCCGGTGAAATCTAAACCTGACATCATTTTTACAGTCTCAAAATTTATAGAAGCACATCTCAAATCCGTATTCACCCTTTAAAAAAAAAATTGATAATTGAATTTGATTATTTTAAAATCATTCTAATTCAAAACTTGAAGTCTCGATTGCTATTATTTATAAAAAGATACTAAACTATTTATGTTCTTTTAAGTGCAAAGGAGATTTTTTGAAATAATCTGCATGCAATAAATATGATAGCAATATTCCTGTTACATCACCTAAGGTATAAATATAAAAGGTATATAAAAGGGCGAGTTTTATTGTCTCGAACTCTTTGTAAAATAAGTCACTCACTTTATAAAATAAGTTTGTAATAAACTAAAGATTATTTAACTGATAAATAAAAACGAAATAAAACCAAAATTCATCGGATTTATACAGACGATATTTCTGAGGTAGCATGCATTTTAACTTCTTTTTTTTTTTTCAATTTCGCAACGAAATGTCAACGAAAAAATGCAGTAATCAAGCTTTTTCCTCTTCTTTTAATGACTATTAATAGAGAAGAAGTGCTTTTGCTGCCACGATTACAAAAGCGGTATTAAAAACTATAAAAAAAAGAAATATCTCAAAAATAAATTAAGATACAGTTTTCAAACAAATTTCATTTAAAGCACATTTTTTATTTTCCTAATCGATGGTGTAAACATTGAAAATGCAAGATGTTTAGAAGTTAAAAAATTTCCAGTAGCAAAAATTGCAAAATCGAAATTTCGTTTTAAAGTGTTGCCATTCGCAAAATGACGTATGCGTTACGCACAGATACGTTTGGCCTTTATAATATAGATAGGGGTTTTAATTACGGTTAGGGTTATTAGGGTCTGTATAAATTCATGGATTTTCTTACTTTTATGACAAACAGTTGGATGGTTTCCTATTATGATAAATAAATCAATGCAAATCATTATATTTGAATATAACTGAAAAAGTTTTTAGAATATTCTCTTCGTTTAACTTCGAAATTGTAGTTCCATGAACAAAAATATTATATTCTTAGAATAAGTAATCAATTTAAGATCATCAATTCTTTCTAAGAAATGTAATAATAATAGTAATAACAACACTTTAAGATATAAATTATACTAAGATTTCATAAACATTAACACAATAATATAATAAAATGAACTTACATATATAGTTTTTCTGGAATGACTACAGGAACGATCTAAATTTTATTAAAAGAGAAGAAAAATTTTAATTGAATAATAATTCCAAAATGGGTCATACGCAAGAGAATTGGTGAATTCTATGCTGCCACTGGTGAGATTTCGGATCGTTTCACACTGGTGACAAGCTGCAATCTTTAAATTTGCTAATTAGCAGGTGTCATTGAAGGATACAATACTTTCTCTTCTTCAACGTTCCACTCAGAAAAACACATAATCTGATGATGTCTTCTTTTAAAGTGCACACTAGGTTCAATGATCTTCTCTGACTTATAAAAAATGCTGCTCTAAATCATTTATAAGGACACATCCAATTGCCATATGAGCAGTAGGGAGGCATACGGTGTCAAGAAAAAGAATGAAATTTCTTGGATATTTCCCGCTTAAATTAGACATAGACGAAGACATAATACATCAGAAATAGACATTAGACGCAAACATTTTTCAAAAACACATTTATTCGTGTTTATAGCATCGTAAACACTTCCACTGACGCTCTAGTTTAAATTTTGTACCATCGTAAGGTTCCGTCATAATAAACAGAACGATGTTATCGCAATAGAAGCATCTTTTAAAAGACATTTACCACCAAATTCTGTTTAACACATGAAAAAATGTAAAAATTTTCCTGTCGAGTCAGAGTAATCGCGTTATATCTTAAAGTGCGTAGGAATACAGGATTTTACAGTAATGTTCTATGCCACCAATTAATTTACTCGAAAATACGTTTTTAACCAATGTGAAATAAAAACAGGGCAAAAAAAAAAAAGAAAAAAGTTCTAACAGTTCTATCGCTCAAAATAATAGTAACACTATCCGATTCTGGCGTCTCTAGGAGATAATTTTAAGTAATCGAATGATTTTAGATTCTAAATAAAAAAGATATTATGAAACAGGTAAAAGAATAAAATTAAGTAATGGGGTTTTATGTAAAGTGTTGCTTTAACAGATCAGTTTTTTTTATTTTTTAGAATAAGATAAAATAAAGAAAGCGTAGATTAAAGGTATGGAATTAAAATATAATAAATATGTTAAGATATTATTAAAAGACGGAGAAACTTTAAATATTTTAAGAATTTGGAAATACTTAAGAGCGAAATTTTGTTTATTATTACATATATATGTAAATAAAAGGCAAATATTTTAGACAGTGCTTATGATATCATCAGTGGTGAGAGGAGAGAGGTTAACGAATGGTAATATATACTATTGTACAGGGAGAGAGCTCCAAAATTAGCAAAATATTGATAAGGTTATACAGTCCAACCTAGTTAACATGAACCTGAAGGGGACACAAAATTTTGTTCATGTTAATAGTAACTCATGTTATCAGTATCAAATCTTTATATTCGTCTTTATAGGGGACTGTGAAAACAATTCATGTTAAAAGTAATTCACTTAGCGTGTCCATATTAACGATGTTATACGTATATGTACAGTCCCTAATATTAAAACTTATTTTCCAACATTGTATCACATGTGATTTTCATTTTTCTGAATTTATTTATTTAAATAAAAATATAAAAGATTTTAATACTTAATTATCCATGCTGCAAAAAATTTTAGCACTCAATATCACCTTTGTTAAGTTGTTTACTATTTTTTCTTTCATATTTCTTCTTTCACATTCTTTCATCACTATTTATACTGTTGTTTACTATTTTTTCTTTCATAGCTAAAGGCTGTTTATTTTTAATCTCGAAAAGTACGTGAAGTCAACCATGTATAATTTAATGAATGAAGATTTTCCAGAGTTCCAAGAAAGAGTTCCTTTTTATCAACGTGCAGGTAAATAGTTATTTTAAATATCGACGATAATAAGCAGATATTTGCATAGCCATAAAAAAATTTCTCTTTAAGAAAAAGACAATTACATACATATACATAAATCAAACAGTAAGTGTTTTCACAGAATTTTCTAGTCATTCATAAATATCTCAAGAACTTTTTAACTATCAAAGAAAAGACTTATTAACACTTGATTAAATAAGAATTAATTCAGACGAAGTAGTAGCAAAACTGTTTTAACTAAATTATTTACCGTGAATGTTAAATAAAGTAGAACATAAATGATAGAATAAAAAAATCTCATATATATATATATATATATATATATATATATATTTTTTTTTTTTTTTTTTTTTGCTTAATGCATTTGCAACACTGACATCAATCTATTTTTTCTACCAGTTAAGAAGCATACATGGCATTATAAACTTTATGTAATAAAATTATTTAATAGTGTGACATTTTTTTTTAACTTATTTTATATTATTTTTAAGAGTAATTTTTGTTTAAAAGTACATTTATTTGACTAAAAAAATGTATGGCTAGCAGCTACATGTGTTTCACATAAGTGATGGGACACTTGTGCTTTACAAAAGGAAACTAATCAAATAAATTAAAAAAAAAACATGTACACTTTTTTTGTGGATGTGTTTCATACTTAAATTTAGTAAAGATTATTACATAACATACATTTTGTCAAAATATTAAAATATTAATTTAATAAAAATACAAATGTTTAGAACGGAGCAAAAAATAGCTCACATAAGTGATGGGACACCATTATATATGCAACAAAAATCGTCTGAAATAAGCAATAAAAATATTTTTGGGGATTTTATTTTTACTTAAAAGCAACTTTCAACAGTTTTCAATATCATTAAACGATATAAAAAGAATCATATGATTCAGGATAAAAGAAGACCTGGCCGACCATCAAAGTTATCCAATGGAATAAAGCGAATTATTGTTCGAAATATTAAAAAAAATCCAAGAAATAGTGCTTCAACAGTGCTGATTTACAAGCATTATATGGAATAATTGTTAATCCTGAGATCATTAGAAGGGTAATTCGATCTGCTGGATATCACGGTAGAGTAGCCAGGAAAAAATTCTTCGTAAGTGAAAAAAATAGAAAACTCAGACTAGCTTTCGCAAAATCCAACATAAATAAGAATTCTGATTACTGGAATAAAGTTATATTTGCTGATGAGAGTAAATTTAATATATTTGGTTCAGACGGTAGAATCTTGGTGTGGAGAAAACCCAGGGAAGAATTTCGCAAACAGAACTTGGTAACAACAGTAAAACATGGTGGAGGAGAGGTTGTGGTATGGGGGTGCATGTCGTCAGCTGGAGTTGGTAATCTTGTTTTTATTGACAGTATAATGGATCAGTACAAGTATATTGATATTTTAAAGCAAAATTTGAAATCTTCAGCACGAAAATTGAACCTTCATAACGATTTTAAATTCTACTAGGACAATGACCCCAAGCACACTGCTCTGAACGTTAGACTCTGGCTGCTATATAACTTTCCTGAAATACTAAAAACACCACCACAATCTCCAGACTTAAATCCCATAGAGAATATTTGGCAAGAATTGGAATCAAGAATTCGCAAACACACCATTTCTTCAAAACAACAACTAAAATCGGTGCTTCAAGAAGAATGGGGTAAAATCACTCCAGAAATCACAAAAAAATTAGTCGAATACATCCCAAAAAGATTAAATCATGTTTTAAAAGTAAAAGGAAATCCAACAAAATATTAAAACCTTTTAAAAAGTAAAATTTTTGGATAAATATTTGATGGAAAAGTAAGTGTCCCATCACTTATGTGAGCCATTTTTTGCTCCGTTCTGAACAATTGTATTTTTACTAAATTAATATTTTAATATTTTGGCAAAATGTATGTTATGTAATAATTGTTACTAACTTTAAATATGAAACACACCCAAAAAATTTTTGCACATGTTTGTTTATTTATTTTATTGCAGTTTCTTTTTATAAAGCACAAGTGTTCCATCACTTTTGTGAGACACTGTATGTGAGGGCGTTTTTGTGCGAGTATATAAGGGTTTATCCGTTGTTTTTTTTTTTTTTTTTTTTTTTTTTTCCCCAAAAAAAAAAAAAAAAAAAAAAAAAAAAAAAAAAATTAAAAATTCATTAAAAAAGATAACTTGAGATATAAATAACTGAATTGACGCAAATTCATTTTTTATAAACATAAAATAAAGAAAAGGCAGTTTCATTCACACACACACTTCATTCACACACTTCATTCACACATTCATTTTCACAAGCTGTCTCATTCTAAAATATGCATTCCAAAATTGAATTCTGTAATTATTCATGCTTAGTAAAATCGTTTCATTATTAGACAATATTCAAAGTACTTTACAGTATTTATGTGTATATAATGTGTGTCTAGATTTTAGAACATTAAATCAAAAATCATAATCGTTAAGTCAAAATCATAAGTTAAATCAAAATCACCCATAGTTAAATTAAAAATCATAATTTTTGTTTGCATTATATCTTCTCAGTACATAACTTTTTTTTTTTTTAATTTTCTAACAAAGTTAAAAATTTATTATGATTTCGGTTTGTCGTTCCGTCTGGCCGCACTCTAACTCTCGTATATAAGGTCAGATCGCCCTGAAATTTTTTGAAGTTATTGACTCATCCCAAGCACGAACCCTATTTCAAATGAAATTTCTAGCATGATTAGTTTATTTACAGGGACAGCCAAAAGCTTTCAGATTAAAAACCCACAAAAAGAAATCATTGTGGGTGCTAATTTGTTTACATTTTATCGAATGAAGATCATCTTGAGTCAATTTCAAAAAAATTTCAAACGCAAGGTGCCAACTTTATAAGCATTTATAAGCAAATAGCCATTTGAACCAAAGATTTCACTTAATAAATGATATGAAATATGTAGTATTACCACATTTGTCTATTTTTTATCCATATTTTTTTCATATTTTTTTAATAAATTTGTGCTTTTTGCTTTTTATATAATTTTAAGAATAAATTTAAAAACTGTTTATGATAACAACTGCTATCTTTATGTTGCTCTGTAACAAAAAAAAAAAAAAAAAAAAAAAAAAAAAAAGGTCTATATAATGAATCTGAAAAATGAACATTTTTAGACCTGTTACATCCTTACATATCCTTTCACATCTTGACTGGCCTATCCTTACTAGCTTTGTCTGAACTTTTTCTTTCTTAACTGTGCTTATATAGTTTAAGCTATTTAACTTATTTATAACAAATTTTTTAATTTGCTGTAACCAATCTATTAATTTTTTTAACTTGTAAATTTTATTTACACTCTTAATTTCAATTTAATACCACTTTTTGTACAAAATAATTAATTGATAGCGAAAAAGTAACGAATAATTTGGCGATAAGTTACAATTATAATTAACTCTATAAAAATCTGCATAAAATAAAAACAGTTCAGGTCGCGTTTCG
Source organism: Maratus speculifer (assembly GCA_964019185.1). NCBI lineage: Eukaryota > Metazoa > Arthropoda > Arachnida > Araneae > Salticidae > Maratus > Maratus speculifer. The sequence continues at coordinate 137,729,465 of OZ025291.1, forward strand.
AGCTAAAAATAATAACAGCTCGTCATCAGCTGAAGAAGACACATGTCCATAAGAGGATAAGGTAAAAAATGAACTATAAATTAATTAATATTTAATTTTTATTTTAAATAAAATTTATCGCATAGTTTATATCCTACAGTTACACTTATTTCTCCCAATGGTTCGTTTATTATAAAACAGTGATCTATAGACTGAGCATAAAGTTGATGGCGACTCGGAAGCTCCTCAAAATGTTCATACTATTAAATAAATTCAGCATAAAAAAAATCAATGTCTAACACCAATTTATTAAAAAAAAAATAGTTTTCATAAAATAGTTTATCAATTTGTTATCGAAAGGAACAAAATCACCTTTTTCACGTATTCAATTTTAACTAGCCTTTTAAATTAATACTAGTTGAACTCGTCGAAATTCGACGGAAGAGAATATATTACATATGTAATCCTTGAAACTTATGAATAAAAAACTGCACTTAGAAGAAAATATCAATTTTGTTCAGTTTTATCAAAAATAATTATCAAATCAGTTTTCATTTTGTTTCAACAAGAGATTTTTTTCTTTTAAAACTTTTTAAAAGTATTTTCTTATGTACCCTATTAGTTGTCGTGCTAATTTTTTGGAACTGTTTGCACTTACGAATTTTTAAACGAGAATATATTTTAGACATAACGACGTATAACTGAACGTGTTTAAATATTTGCTAAGGTAAATATGTACCGACCCAGTCTAATGTTTCTCCTTGTGCTTCATTAATTATCATACAAAATGCAACACGAATAGGAAATTGACCTAAATGAAAAGGGAAGAGTTGTGTGTTGATCGCATTACATAGATTCTTCTTTGTCAAACTCTTTCACCAGCAATAATTTCTAGATAATTTTTTAAATAATTATCGTATATGTTTCAAACAATTAATCCGGTCCCATTTAATATACCTTGGGAAAACATATGAATTTCATAGTAAAATTGCAGTAGCTCCAATTTTTAAAATGCGACTACGTGGAGGCAAACCATTTAATTGTAAACCTATTTACAAATTCAGTTAGAAATCAAAGAATTTCTTTTCCATTTTCACTTTAGATTATTTACAATCCTGTATGTTCTAGGACATTAAGTTTCTAACTTTGTGATTAATTTCAAAAGAATGCTCAATTTTTGCAGCTAGAATTGAAACTTTAGCAAATATTGTGACACTATCAAGAAATACAATCCCTTTTGAAAGAGAAAAAGCAGTGACAATGTTATTTGCTGCTATTATAGATGCTGGTAAATCTACTTTATTTGAGTCTTCATTGAATTCTTCATTCATACAAAAAGAAAAATCCGTTACATACTTTAAGCAAAAATTCCAAGAATTCAGATTCATCTGGTCTTAATCACATATTTTTTATCAATTTAAATACTTTAAATTTTTATTAAAGAGTAGAAATCTCAATGAAGTTTTGAATTATATTTTGTTTTGAAGCATATGAAACTACTCGTAGAATCGGACTAAAATCACCTGAAAGGAAAATTACTTTGCCTCCAAAAGGAGCATTGTTGTTCATAATGTCTCGCAGAAGTCTATTCACATACAGTAAATAATACGTATGCATTGGCCACCGGTGCTTCATCCCATATAATTAGCAATGCAGACTTAATGTCAGATTTAGCCTTATACAAATGATGTTTAGATATCATATAGAAATTTTATCTAGATTTAAAGGTAACTTATGCAATATAATACTACATAACTTATATATTCACTATCCAGAGGCATCAGAATTTCATAATCAAAAGAACTATTTACCGGACTCCTATAAAAATTGTCACCCATTATTAAATTTTCATTAATGTTCCAAATTACCTTTGACGGTTTTTACTACTTGTAATTGAAATTCACAATGATATCTATAAGTCATATATAAACAATAAAATATCGAGCGAAATAAATAATTTTCATTTCTTAAAATTGGATAGCATATCTTATGGCACAGATGTCATATATGCAACATTTTGAGGCGACTTTTGCAATCAGGCAATTTTTCTTTTTTATTTGTTGATCCAAGTTAGTTGTCTTTGGCTATTTCTACCTTCTGCTACTTTTCATTTATATTTGCGATTGTGAGGTTTTATACAATTATCAATACTTTTTGTGTTATCAACTCCCTAAACATTTGTATTGATAGTTTTGGACCATCCTACATAAATAATTATATACAAGATAGAATAAGGGGCTCAATTAGTACCTGGAACGAACCTTTAGTTTTATTGTTGCTACAAAATTTATAAGCATAAATTATAAATTTCGATGCGCTAGTTAAAAATGAAGACAATTTATCAAAACAAATATAAGAAGTATGTAGCATGTACAATGAAAATTTTATTACAATCATGGAGAAATAATTGGAAAGCAGCTTATTGTCAGCAAAATTATAAAAATGAATATTGTCACTATTATTTCACACTCGAGAATTAATAAGTTAATAAGCTAAATAATGTACAAATAAAGAGATAATAAAAACAAAAAATATGTCAGATATTTTTTTAAGCATTTTCTGTATGATCTTTTTTTTTTTTTGTATGTGTCCTTATTATTTCTATTATCTTCATTGTGCGTATCTGATAAAATTATTCCAATTACTATCTTTTACACATTCCTATAATTATGTTTCTTCAATGAGGAAGGACATTTTTTATAATACTGCATTAGTGTTAGATGTAAAAAACTTAAGAACAATAAAAATGATTCTATTTGCTATTCTTTTATCCATTATTAATTTATGGATAATTAAGAGAAGAAATAGGTTGCACAATATTTCTAAAATATTAATTTATATGTCATAGCACAATTTATATATATGTTTGGTTTATGGCCTTAAAATTTTGGTTTTAAATATATTTTTTTATAGTTATTACGTAGTTTGTAACAATTTTGAATTTTTGCTAATTATTTTTTCTATTTAGTGGTATATGTAATATCGCACATTAGAAATTCTTTATAGAAAAATATTTAATTACCATTTCCTATTTGATATTAATATACCCATTGGAATATGCGCTATGGGGAATGTGGTCAATATATAGATTTTTTGAAGGAAAATATATAAGTTTACTATCAATTTTACTTAAATCTGCAATTAATTCAAAGAAAAAATCACCGTTTTTATAATGATTTTCTTATGTCTACATTTTTTGATTTTCTCATTAAGATGTTATAAGAAAAACCGAAAGTCTGCATATAGTTCTAAACAACTGATTTCGATTACATTAAAAACTGTCTTGAAAACATTGTAAAAATCAATTAAATATCAAATCAATATGCCATCGACCCAAGCATGCATTACCTAAGGTAGTTAACTGTGAAACTTTCACAGTTTTTCCTATGAGATATTTTGAACGTCAGTCTTTATTATACCAAAATTCCCATTAAAAGTTTCCATTAATCATTTTCTAGACTGAAATTAACATTGCATTTCTGTTTTCATCTATCACTTTGATTCAAGGACTAGGTTGTTATATTTACTAAATAGATGGTTATATTTATTTTTATATAATGACACCAATAACAAAATAAATATATTCTATTGATTAAAGTGATCAGAAATGTTTAAAATAAGGAAAATTTTCTGAAGTTTCATCATGGATTACGAAGCTTGTAATTAATTTAGGCTTTTAATTAGGCTTTTGCATTTTTATTTCTATTTTATAGAAATAAAAATATACTTGTTAATAAATTGTAGTTTTAATATTATATATTGAATAACGGAGTTATTCTTGCAAAATTATTTATTCACGTTTGTAACATCCATTACATACTTTTTAATCGCTATTTCTTATTTCATTATTGCTTATTACGTTACTTATACTGCTTATTACGTTGTCTTTTAGCGTTGTCTATAAATCGCAAACAAATATACGAGGACGTGGTTTTCAATATTCGCATTATCCAAAATTTTAAAATGCGAGTTTTCTCTATCATCTTATCCCTACTGATGAACCTACATCAAAAACACCAAAATCTTCAACAAAAAAAAAAAAAAAAAGCTAGTTTTAAGATGTATTTCTGCTATTGTGAAATCTTGGTTTACATTTTAAAAAAATGGACGCAGTCGGACATTTTTCATGAATTCCGAAAATTTCATTTTCTATATAAAGCGAGTTTTAAAACTCACGCCTCGTGTACATAAAAAAATGTAGTAAAAAAATAAAAAAATCCATACACATTGCACGAACAAAATTGTTCTGTCGAAACGAATTTTGATTTATATAGTTCCAGCCAAACACTTTGGTTCGAATAACCAAATTTTAAACAAAATTTTGTTGAATTAAAAAATTAATTTGATCAATCCAACCACAATTTGGTCATTTCAACCAAAATATTTGGTTTGAGCAATATTAACTAAAATTTAATTAAAAAAAAAGGAAAGAAACGTGAAAATCTTTTAACTTGTTCAAATGTTGTCGAGGCAAAATAATTGAAAAACAAAAATACAATTCTAATTTTTAAACGTTTTTTAGCAAACTGCTCGACATTCTTAAAAATTCATTATAAAATAATAAGAAGAAAAATAATTTTTTTTTTTATCAATTTAAACTTTTTTGATTTTCTTCACTAATTTGACAAATTTATTTATTTGTAAAGTTTTGCTCAGGCAAACTTACAACTTGTAAATATTAAACTGGTACAAAATATTGTATATGATAATGATAACTGTTCTTTCTCCTAATTCCATGTTCATGAAATAATGTATGAGCATCTTCACCAATATGAACGTTATGTAAATAAATTAAGTCTGTATGAAACTTGCTTTTAGCTTTCACGTCACACATTCAAATATTCCAGTATCGGGTGATATGAGAAATTAACTTTAGATTCACTGTCGTCTTGCTTCTGGACAGTCCTTGTATCTGTTAAAGTCTCGACAGCAAACGATTGCATGCTGTCTCCGACTGATTTCTCAGCAGCCATCAAATCGTCATCTTCGACAATATCTTTGTCGGAATCTTTCGGTGCTGGCATTGGTTTCATGATTGGCTTCAGCGGATTATCTGGATGCGAACTGAACTGAGGAGCGACTGGAAGGAAACTGGATTCTGGAATTTGGACATTCTCACTCTTCGGAGGATACATGCCAGGTTGTACTTTGTACCCGCTCATCCTGTTGAAAGGCTGTTTCCTGACGATGGTATAAACGTTCCTTTCAGAAGATTCTCCGTTTGGTCGGAAAAAACTACTCGCTGAATGGGGGTCTTTAGTCAGACTGAACACTTTGGTCTGTTCAGGGTCAGATGAAATTGTAATTATTTTTGTTTGACTGTCCGGTGACAGAGAAAAAATGTGTTGCTTATCAGCAGGAACTGCGCTGATGACAGGGCGGCGAGGTATATTACTCGGTGGCGGTGGAGGAGGAGGTGGTAATGGGACGACCATCGGCATTTGGTAGCTACCGAAGTTATTTGAAGTCATTTGGTCTAAGGGATGTTTTTGCCGAATTCTTTGCCTTCGAATGCTGTAATCTTCCTCTTCATCTTCTAACAATTGTTTCAATACCTAAAATTACAAAATAAATAAATAAATAAATAAAAATTTGAATGATAGATGTAGTGTTAAAATAATTATATTTTTTGTCTTTACATAAATATAAAAAGGAAAGCCTAAAACAATTTTTAATAACTCACTTTTAAAAAGTAGTATTTAAGTGAAAACGTTACAGTATTCTACCTAAATATGTATTTTATTGTTACATTAATTTAGATTTATTTGAAACTTCCTCAATCGTAAGCAATTAACACTTAAGCAAAGAAAGATGTGTCCAAAGACTCGTTTAATTTATTATTGTTCGGGTGCAAAATTTTATTAACATTACTTTTTCAGATATTTCTTAATTTCAGGTTTTAACATCTATTAACAATATTTGCTTTCATAAATAAGACAGCAATAAAAAAAGGCACTTTTAAATTGAATATTCAGATATCTTTATCTATAAGAATAGCGAATATTTTTCTCTGATATAGCATTTTTATCAATTAATGAAGTACATTTGCTAGTCTTGTGAGTTTGAAATTTGGAGTTTATTCAAGAAACAATAGCCGCTAATAATGATGCAATTATAAAAATATTATAAAGAACATGACTTTTTTAACATTTTAAATGAATTAAATAATTTAATTTCCTCGTCAATAGAAGTTTTCATCAACAGTGATATCTTTTTCATACGCTTAGAATGTAATATAACCTCAGATGGTGATCATGTAATTTTAATTTTTTTTCTTCTTTAATTTTTTAAAATATGTCATCTAGATAAAGTTAAAACCAGTTGATTTTTAAAAAATATTAATAATTGACAAAATATTCAAAAACTAGTTAATACTGATTTGCTTTTAAGTGTAAGATGTTTTTAAGTGAAGTTAAGATGTTTCGATTAGGGCAAAAATACACTAAAATTACATTCTATACAACCTTGTTTTTTTTTTCTTACCAGAAAACTACCCCGTAGTGTTGAAATGTAAAAAAATCTAAGTAAGCAGTATGGAAAGAATACACTAAAACACATTTTCTCACGCAAAAATTAATTGCTCGTCTCCGCATTTTAGCTATATACAGGGTTAGTACAAATAAATGATCGGACTTTGAAAACTTATATTTTAAAAACTATTACATATTTTGCAATAAGTGACATATGAAAATAAAGAAGAACATTCTAAGTTTTTACAGTTGTTACAGTTACAAATGTTTGGTGTATGAACTTTTATAAACACGAATAAAACCAAATATTTAATCAAATTCGTACCACACATTCGACAGTTTTGTACAGTCAACGATTCTTAATGGAGACTAACGCATTAAAACACTAAATAATGCATCCAAAATAATGCAAAATGGTGCATAAGTGATGCATATTTAGTATTTTAATGCATTAGTGCTGCATTGCAAAGTAAAATTTGGAATATTTCTCTTTATTTTCACATGCTACTTAATATAATATGTGTAATACTTTTACATCGTGTAATTGGATTCTATATTCAAAATTAGAGTTCGAAGCTGAATAAAGTCACATGGCAAGGATAATTTACCCAAAGAATTTGTAATTTAAAAGAAGGAAAAGTACTACTGCTTTGTACCATGAACTGTTCATTTGCTAGCTAGCGAAGAGCCTTCCTTCTAAACGACAGGTCATTTATTTTGCAAATTTTAAAACTTTACATTAAACTCTATAAGAAGTAGCCGAGGACAAATTATTTATTTGTCTAAAAACATACTTCAATATGGCCTTTCGATTGCTACTTTTTTAGAATTTTTTTTTCGTTATAATACTATTGGGGTAGTTTCGTGGTTAGATATATTCGTTTAATTTAGAAATCCAACAAGCCACATCACTTACAGGCTTAAATTTGACTTATATCTAAATATTAAAAAAATTTCATTTATAGTATATTTTGCCTGTTTATAATATTTTTAACTGAACTCATTTTATACGCTGTAAAAACTGCATCATTAAGTTTAGATTTTCGTTTAAATTTTACAAGAATATGAAAGTATATTGTACCTTTGAATTAATTTTAAATTTTGTAATGAGCCAAAATAAAGTCAAGTTTAATAAAAAGTTCAGTTTTGCTAATCTGTATCCCTAAACCAGATTATTTATTAATAATAAAACAGTATTTTTAAAATTGTTACCTGCATTATATTTATTTTTATTTTCAAATTTTACTGTTTTATATGTTTTGTGGTTACAGATTTACAGCCAGTTGGCATATTTTAACTATAGGGCCTTGGAGCATACTTTATTCCATAGTTTTTGTGGTTCTTAAGCAGTTGTAGCCATAAAGAACATTTGGCAATTTATCTGTGATTGACGAACACAAAAAATACATCCAAATTAGATTATTAATTCATAATTTATAATATTTAAAACTATTAAAATGTTGTGCTGTCATTGAAAATACGTCTGTTTGCATATTTTTTTATGATTCTAACATATCAGGAAGAAGATAAAATATCAATTACAAAATTTCGTCTTTACATGCAAAAATCAAGTTAAGATAGTTTATTCTTAAAAAGAAAAAAAAATGCAGCACTGCGGGCGAGAAGAAAAATATCGCGTAGGGGGGAAAACGGCACAGTGCAGGAAAAAATGGCACGGCGGAAAAGAGAAAAACATTATGTGTCATAAAAAATAACATGGAATAAAAAACAGTATAAATAATATTAAAAAATAAATGCGGTAAACACAGTCGCCTGAACAATATTTCTCAAGCTCTTACAATATTACAAAATAAAAGTACAAAACTCTACCCTACTCAAAAAAAACAGTCCCTCATTAAAATACAAAATATAAGAAAGAAATCCGATTTTCGGAAAAATGGTTTATCTAATCCAATATGATCGTTTAACGAAACTTACGATTTTTAACCGACTTCAAGGATTAGGTTATAATTTCGACCTGTATGTATTTCTTGTTCACTCATAAATTCTTTAAATATGAATCAATTTTTTTTTTTTTTTTTTTTTTTTTTTGAAACTGTAAGATACCCATGTGGTCCCACTTTAATTTCATTAAATTACGATGATTAGAATTTTTTTTAAAGAAAAAAATGTAAATTTGATTTTTTTTTAAAATAATGATTTGGCGCAAACAATCTTTCATTATTGCAATCGTTTTCAAATCATAAGCACATTAAAACTACGCATTCATATGCGATAGCGCCAAGTTGTCGCCAAATTTGATTCTTTTTTTAAAGTCGGTTAATTTTTTTTTTTTTTTTTTAAAGCATATTTTATATTAACCGACTTCAAGGAGGAGGTTATGATTTCGACCTGTATGTATTTCTTGTTCACTCATAATTTCCCTAAATATGAACCGAGTTTGATAATTCTTTTTTTTTTTTTTTGTTTGAAAGTATGAGGTACCCATGTGGGCCCATTTTAATTTCATTAAATTCTGATAATTAGAATTTTTTTAAATAAAAAAATGTAGATTTAATAATAATAATAGTAATAATAATAATAATAAAATGATTTGTCACAAATCATCTTTCATTGTTGCAACCGTTTTCAAATCATAAGCATATGAAAACTATGCTTTCATATGCGTTAGCACCAATTTGTCGCCAAGCCTGATTCTTTTTTTGAACTCGGTTAGTATTTTTTTAAGCATATTTTATTATTTTGTTGTTGTTGTTCGTGATCTTTTATTATTATTATTATTATTATTATTATTCATAATTTTTCCATGATCGTTTTTCATTTTGATTAAGGATTTTTTTTTCTGCAACTGAATGATAATATTTCTAATATTTTTCTGTGACCGACTGACAGTAACACGTTCAAGCCGTACTTTAAATCAAAAATCGCATTTTTAGAATGATTTTTGCTTCTCCACCCTCTTTTGGTTAGTGGCATAGACATAAGATATAGCCTATGTTTGAACCGGGGCGGATATCATCATTTTGGTACCATTACTTTTGATATCGGTTCTGTAGATTCAGAGAGTAGCCCCCGATACTACCCAAAAGTGACTCCAATTTGGCTTTATTTGTGATATTTCGCGAAATCCCTATAAAACTCCCATTGTAGTCCAATAATTTATCTTCTAATCAGCCATTAATGTTTAATGAGGTGATTTCTGATTTTTTTTCTATTTATTAATTGAATAACATACCTCCACACCAAATTTCAACTTCTTAAGTCACTTGGAAGTAGTCAAACATTTTGATAAGTGAGTCAAACGGTGATTAAAATAGTGATTTTCAAACGTCAAATTCTCGTGAGTGGAAAGTGATTTTTTTTATTATTATTTATTTAGGATTCGGTAATTAGAAGAGGGTCTTACATGACACAAAAAATTGAAAGTGTGTAGGTCAAATAGAATTTAAGTTATTGGGGGAGGGGGGGTGTCAAATTTGGCCCGAATTGGATCATGTAATTTAACCCACGGCCGATGTGTCGCCTTTTTACTTTGTGAACTTGGCGGACACACTGCCGTGTGTCAAGATATGAAACAATTATTTATTTACCTGATTTGGAGATATTTGTTTCACAAGGTGTGGGAACTTGTTTATTTGCTGTGTCCATGTAATTTGCTTTTGCACTTCATCCAAGAATTGGGGCTGCTGAGCAAGTGCGCTAGCTTGAGGTCCTCCGCCCAAAATAGCCCAAAGAGTGTTGCTAAATGTATTCTTCTTCTTTTCTTTGTTCATATTCGAAGCTATTCAAAAAGATAATTTTATTTAAGCACCAAGTTTAAATTCTCCCATGCATGTAAATTTTAGTCTACACATCATACATTATGTTAAAAGATCAAATTTAGTGTGGCGAAAACAAGCCAACAAATTGTGAGATTTGTGTGATAAAATATTTCATAAAATGAAATATTTTATCACATATTTTATTTATTGAATGAAAGCACTTCCGAAATTGCATTAATGAAACATTTTTAATTAAGTTGAATTAAGTAGGGGATGATACTGAATGAAAAAAAAAAAAAAATAGGAGTACTTTTGGTAAATTAGATTGTTAAAATAAAAGCATTGCTTGCTTCCATGGCTAATAATCCTTGAGGACTCACAGTTTTTAATTAACCATTTGGTACAAGCTTATCTTTAAATATGCAATTGTTCATACTTAATTAATTATGGAAACAGACATCAGCTGTCACAATAGGGGTGGAAATCACGTCGAGGTAGGCATTTCAGAAAGTGAATCAAGTCCCAAATACAAATACACCATATGGCCAACGGTGACCGACCATTTGCAATTTTTGACATTTTTTTTAAGATATCAAGAAAAATACATGAGGAATTACTGTGAAGTTCCAGATGCGTAAACAAAATAGTACAGGTCATATATTTCCGCGAAGATTTTTTTCCTTAAATACTATAGGGGATGATAAACAAATGGAAAAAGAACGAAACTCTTTTGATCAACCCAGTCAAAACTAATGTAGCAAAAGCATTCAAACTGCAGATTATGATTAAGTGGCTTATGGTAATAAACTGCGTCTATTTTTATGAGGATAGCATGTATATTCGCAGAAAAATTAAAATTTTTATAAAAAAAAGTCTCAAATTTTGACAGGTTTTTTGCTTATAGTTTGCAGAATTCTTAATGTAAAAAAGTGCTCTTTTCAGAAAATATGACGAGCAACATTCTATTCAATACCTTATAATTAAAATTTAAAAATAATGAAAATTTTATGAAAAATAAATAGGTTTACTAAATAATGTTTCGCTGCGCATGAATCAAGGAAATAGAAATATGATTTGCATAATGTATTAGCTAAATGTATAGAGCAACTTTTGAGAAACTCTCAAAAATATATCTTGAAAATTCTGAAAATTATCATCGATAGAATAAGCTCAAAATCCACTGTTTCCAAAAGAGAGCAAAAAGATGAGGGGTTGTATCCAAATATAGTAGTCCATGATATATTGTGTATGCTATAGTGACAGTAATCAATGGATATGTAAACACAGCCCCTCACCTTTTCGCTTCATTTTGGGAAGAACAAATTTTGAGTTTAGTCTATCGACGAACACTTTCAAAATTTTCAATCTATGGCTCTGAGACTTTTACAAAAGTTGCTCTGTACATCTATCTAACACATTATGTAAATTAGATTTTGATTGCTTTGAAGCATGCGCAGTGAAAAGTTACATAGTAAACCTGCTCATTTTCATACTACTTTTATTATTTTTTAATTCTGATTATAGGGCATTGTGTACAATTTTGTTTATCATATTTTCTAAAAAGAAGACTTTTTTGTATTAAGAATTCTGCAAATTATAAGAAAAAAAAAAAAAAAACTAGGCAAAGGACTGTTTTTATAAGAACCTTAATTTCTCTACGAGTAAACATTCTATCCTCATAAAAATGAACCAAGTTTATTACAATAAGCCACGTAATCATAATCTAAAATTTGAACGCTTTTGCTACATTAGTTTTGACAGGGTTGTCCAAAAAATCTTCTTTCTTTTTCAATTTGTTGATGGTCTCCTATGGGATTTCGGGAATAAATCTTCGTGGATATATATGACCTGTACTATTGTGTTTATATACCTAGAGTTTTAGTATGATTCCTCGTGTATTTCTCTAGATATTTAGCAAAACATCTAAAATCGCAAGTGGCCGGTCACCTTTTGTTATATACTTGTATTACCATGACAAGTGGCAAACATTTAGATCAAAACAGCGTTCATTTTGTTTTTCAATGTGCGGACTACAACATGACATATATTCCTGTTGCGACAGCTGATGTCTATTTCTGTGCTTAATTACAGAAGATCATTTATATTCATATATTGTATATTTCATTTATATAAAATATTCAGCAAAGTAATTTATAAATAAAAAGTGGCGGTGATTTAATCTATCAAATTATATTACGTTGATGAATAAAAAGAAAAGGAAATCTGTAATTATAGAACAGAAGAGTAATGTGTGAAGGAAGGAATTTCTTCAATATAATATCTTCTTTTAGATCTAAATATCACTGAAAGATGAAATTTGTCTGTCTCAAATTGTAATAAGATTTAATATAATCATGCAGTTTCAAATAGAATTTTTTTCTGACGTTTCAACAGCTAAAAGAAATAAGAGTTATATTTGAATGGATTTTTATAAATTTTTATTTGTTCATTCAGATATCCAAGAGCATGAGGCAGTACATAATCATCTGGTGGTGAAATATGGAACTAAAACAAGGTAGCATAGTAAACAAATTCCCTCTTTTCCATATAAATTGCTTGCAAGAGTAAATTTGGTAGCTATCGTCGTTTACTTCTTCCCAAATTTTAAAAACGATCAGTCATTTTAGTAGAATATATCTTCAGTGCTATCAGACGTACTAATAAACAAAATTAAAAAATCTAAATAACTACAACAAAATGAGTTAGGTAGAATTAGAATGCCAGAGAGACATTCTTAGATCGGATGGCAGTAGCACAAACAATGACCACATCGAGTTCGTGGATGAAAATCTGGTATTAGTTAAAGTCCTATATCCATATTAAAACGCAATCGGTCTGCCAAATCGTATCTTGGTGGAAAATACGCAAAAATCCGATTTATAGGTTGATTCGTAAACTTACCATTGTCCTTTTCTTCACCCAAAATTATAAAAGCATGGAGGATTTGAAGCAGGAAAACGTAATAGTAAACCTATTAAACCTATGAGTCAACCACTAAAATCGGGTTTTGGGGTTTTCCCACCAAGGTACGACTTAGTAGACCGTTTGCATTTTAATATCCGAATCGAGATTTAACTAATCCTAGATTTTCAGCCGTGAACTCGATGAGGTGATTGCTTCTGCTATCGCCTCCCGGTGCATCTGTTTTAAATAAATCTCTCTCTGAGCTGGTAACCCTCTCTTATGAAAGTATTTTTTCGCTAGAAATCATAAATCATTTCCGTCTAATGTAGCATTCCGCATATCCATTTTCCATTGTGTCAAGCCTTGCTGTATTATTTTATTTACATTTAATGCACTAAATGTGCTTTTGGATAATCGTTTATACACAAACAATTCGCACAAGCAAATATCTAATCATACATCAAATCATTCTACCTTCTGCGTGAACCTGTGGTACAGGTGCTGTTTCCACATGTCCGCCGTATTCATCATAAGGATTAGGTCGCATGAGATATGGAGAAGTAGCAATGTTTGGAGAGTAACTGTTTCTGCCGGGTCTCAGGTAGCACGTGCAAGAAGCTGGTACCCTGAATACATCGATGTGCAAACCTTTTTCTTTGCTAAAGACCAATAAGCGATGATAGCTGTACACTTGCGCACAGGTAGATTGCATTTGATTAACTACATATTTACAAGGATTTCCTGATGACCTAGAATTCAAAACAATTTTACAAAATTTTATAATTGCATCATGAGAAATCTACTGATTTACAACATCATAATAACATGCTTTAAACTATAAAAAAAGTACATAAAACTATTCTAATAATTAAAGGTAGAAGCTTGTGTTTTCAGAATAAAAATAATATAACCTTCAGTAAAGTATTTATAAAATTATATTGACTATGAACAAATTAAAAAATATATATATAAATCAAGGAATTCCAGAAACTCAGACCCAGACCTTTGTATCATTAGTTTTGTAAAGAATTCTTCACCTTATTTAATAAAATAATTTGAGTTGACTTTATACGATTAAATAATGCGAATATAAGTGTACAGCATTATTGACTTAGCTTTCAGAGCGCGTTTGAGTTTTTGGAAATTCCTAATAAAGATTATATGAAGAGCCCACAAACATAGTAGATCAAGTTTATTTTGAAAAAAAATGAGATAGTCCATTTAGAATGTCAATAAAATCTTTTTATCCCTTCCCATAGTAAACCAAATCTGCAAACATATAAAAAATATGATAAAGTATGTAAAGACAAATTTGGTTCACTGCGGAAGTGAATAAAACAGATTTTAAGCTCCTTCTAAATGGACATTTTTTTTTTTCAAAATGGACTTGGTTACTTATGTTATAAGCCCCTTATATTTTCGAAAATATTTTTCCTTAAAGAAAAAATGAGAAATAACGAAGTAAGAAAACTAAAATAAAAAAAAAATATTTTTTGAACATTTGTCAAAAAAAATGTATCATATTAGTTTTTCAATGTGCTTGTTTATTCTTCTTCAAAATAATTAATAAATGTTTTTTTTAGTCTTGTTTTTGTGGCTAAAAAAGACAGAACTGTCAAGAATATTTTTCAGTTGGAATATAACCTATGTGGTGATGTCAATGGGGAGGAGTGTAAATAAGTTTGAAGTTTACTTACCCTAAACAGCAATGGGATATATATTTATTGCAAGAAAACATGTGTACAGCAAATGAGAACCATAGAAATTATATAATTTGAAAGAAATGCTAACAGTAAACTGTTTCGGCTTTTTTTACTCCAGACAAAAACTAAATTTTATGGATTTCTTATATAACATTTGAAAAAATCAACATAATTATTTAACTGTTTCCGACATTGCCAATGTGGTGGAGAGTTTTTTGGTAAACTTGGTTTCATCAGTGATTTTGTTAACAAGTTTTTGGCAAAAACATCAAAACTCTTAAATTATGCAGAATTTTTTTATATAAAATACATTTCCAAGTTCAGAAAGGATGGTAAAATTAACTAACTAAAGACTCTTTGATCACTAAAATGTCCTGTTTAGTCATGAAAACAAGAGTTTTATGTGATTAAAATTTCTCAAAGAAAGCTAAAGTTTCCTTTCAATTAGTTTTAGACTCAAAATATGTCAATCCCTCAGGCCCCAATTAACGAATGGATTAAAGTTTTAAATTCATAATTATCTGCAACTGGACAAATATAGTGTAGATTTTCTTTCCTTTTATAATTAAATTTCAATCGAATTTGATTTAAGTTTCTAAACCTGCTGTGCTTTAGAAAAAGAACAATTCTAATACTTTCCAATTTGAGTAGTTTTATACAGAATTCTCAAAATGAGTTGAAATGTGCTGTAAGGAGTTTTCAAGAATCTTAAAGCTTCAAAACTTTCGAAATTTTATTATTTATTACTATAATATTACTATAATAATATCTATTTATTATCTATTATTTATTTTCTATTATTTATTACTTTATTAATTTATTGCTTTTAATATTATCATTATTATTTTATGTTAAACTTCTATCTTTTTTGAACATTGGTATGATTTTATCTTTAAAATTCCCATTAATCCTTTCGAGCCCAATTTTTTTTTCTATTTTTAGAGAAAATTACGTTTACGATAATAATATGAACACGAGCTATCTAAATATATTAGTGTTTAATGACTATTCCATTGTCTGAAACATAACTAATGGTGGTGTTTTGCGTATCATTTAATTCATATTCGTATAATAATAGGCTGAGGAAGAATTTTTAGAGATGTTTAGGAAATATTATATTGCAACAAGAATTATTTGAAATTACAACTTTCTAATACTCTTTGCGCTATATTACACATAATTCTTTCAGGAAAATAACCTTTATTTCAAATGTAAAGAGTGAAATATAAGTTTAATATAAAAGAATCGCTAACGGTGCAAAGAGAATTAAGCAAATATTATTATTATTATTATTATTATTATTATTATTATTATTATTATTATTATTATTATTATTATTATTATTACTAAATTCTTAAATGTTAAAGAAGTCATATGATAGATGTATACATACATACTAACATTACTACATGTAAACAGTAACAAAAGTATTTATTAAAACAAAATAATACTCACTTAAAAGCATATATTATTAATAGTACACCCGATCCGAAAGGGTTAAAACAGAAGTTATAACTATTAAAATTATACCCGTTCAATAATCAAAGTGGCAATGTCAAAACTTTGAAGTCATTTTTCTCCAAACGAAGTTTTTGGGGCATAATGCGCATGATATCACAAAAACTTCTAAATATTTTTTCATAAATCTTCGAAACACATCTTTCATGTTAGTCTGTATAAACTGAATCTAAAATTTTATTTTCATTGTTTAAAAAAATATTTTTTTAGATGATTATACTGTTGAAACTTTCAAAATTTTGTATTAGATTAATACAATTTTGCATTAAAAATATAAAAATGCTTTAAATACAAATTTATTTAGCTTACGGGTAATTATTACAAACTGAAGTATAATTTCGCACAAATACTTTTAGAACAAATAGTAATTTTCTAGCTGCAAAATTCATTTTGTAATCGTGCGTGTAAACTTTTATATCAATTTTCTGTTTGACAGATGTCTGATAGTTTGGAGCACCCTATAAACATTAATTCTGTATCATACAATTTATTAAGTACACGAAATAGAAAAAACATACGTATATCTTTTAATACCAATAAAAATTGTGTTTTCAAATCATATGCATATTAAGATATGAAATATTGAAAGTTGTCCTTTCTTTCTTTTTTTTTTTTTTTCAATTTTAAGCATTCTAAGACTCTTTCATTGTTACCTCTTGGAGATAAACAGGCAATCTTAATTGCAAAAGTGTTTAGACTGAGTTAGGACATGCTTGTTAATGAAATAGTTCTTTGATTAACTGTCAGATTCGAGTGTCAAAAAAAAACTTTTTTTTTTTTTTACCAATGGATTATGTTAAATTCTTTTGGAACATTATAAAAGAAATCCTCGCAAAGAAGCCCTCGCATTTTAGAAGAAAAATTATTTCCTAAACATTTTGATCTTTTTTTTGTTTTGTTTTTTTAACCAAGGGATATGATTTCTAAGAAATAGTTGAATAGAATTTCATGCAATTTTGAATGAAGATAAAATGCGTAATTCTATGACTTATTCTATTTTCATAAAAAAAGAAATGTTGAAACGATAACTATTTTTTTTTTCATGATTTTTTTTCCTTGAGAACTAGATATTATGTTTGCTGCAGTGTTTGTCATTTTAAGCACGTATACCAAGTCAACAAATCTTGGGTCACCCAAACAAATTAACTATGAGAAATCCTGCACGTAAGGCATATAAAGTGACTTCATTAATTAGAAAAACATTAAACTTTAAATTAAATTATATTCATGAATATATATGCATTTAAACTCTTTTTTAGAACATTCACTGTTAGGGATAAGTATTTTAATTAGTATTTAAAATTTTATATTCAAAAGATAATTAGTTTTGGAATTATTGCAATCCATATTAGGGTCACTTGTAATCTGTCAGTTTAAAAAATACTTCGCACTTAATTTTTGTAAAGTTATGTTTTTATTTTATTTTTTTAATGTTAAAAGAGTATTTAAAATAAATTAATGACAGGTTGACAGAATTATTTTACTTAATTGTCTTTATTTCCTGCCTTATTTTGAACACATTTTAAATGTTAATTGCCTGTTTATCTCCAAATAAAGTTAAATTACTGTTACGTAACCGTTTTCCATAAAAACGGTCGAATGACTGCTTCAAATTTTTAAGAGTGTGCTGTTGAAATCAAAAGCCAGGGCGTATCTCATTTGCATAAATTTTAACCTCTTCAGTCCCTGAGTACCCAAATGGGTACATCAGTTTTGTCTCATTTTATTAATGATACTCAAATATAAATGAAATTTCGATATAAGAATAATAAGTTTCGAATTCTAAGATTCGATCTAATGAAAATAAAACAAAAATCTCGCTCAGAAGTCAAACGAGGGAAGAAATAATTCAGTAATAATTAAAAATACTGTAATAATCGCCAGTAGCGAAGAGGTTAAATTATTTTATTACATTATCAATATTTTATAAGTTAAACATTCTTTAGGTGCGTTCGTAATTATGCAATTACGTAGCACCTATAGTCGTCTTTCAGTCCAAAGGTCCATCTGTCCACATATTAACACTTTACCGACCGGCAGCGGTTCGAACATACTATGCCCTTTCACCGCCCGATCAGCCGCAGATCGTCCGAGACACCGGCTTGGTTTTGGCCTAGACTGACGCACAGGAACATATGCGCTTTTCTTAAACTCTTTCATTTCATTTCTAAGGGCTAAAGCTTATAAAAAAGCACCGATTATCTGAATAAAGAATGAGAAATGCTTGCTGCTTGCTACTTGTGAATCTAACCTAACCAAATCTAACAGAAAGATCAAAAGTCGATTAATGGACGACCGGTCGGTAAGCGCTGGGGAGCAAACGTCGAATAATCGACGGCCGGTCGATAAGCGCTGGGGAGCAAACGTCGAATAATCGACGGCCGGTCGGTAAGCGCTGGGGAGCAAACGTCGATTAATCGACGGCCGGTCGGTAATGTGTTAACATAGTAAAAACTACCAACCAAAGCGCTTGAAAATTAAAATATATAATTGTTGCATAATTTTATCGAGTTATTTCAAATTTTATGAAAATTGGATATATAGTCAAATAGCAGGAACAATCAAAAGTATTCCGTTAAATTATGCCCAATGGGAAAAAATAGTTTTAAGTGAATTTTAATCATGTTACACTCTTTTGAAGATAATAAAAATGATATGCATCAATAATATATACATTAAAATATACATTCTGTACAATCTTTAGTGCAAAGAGTATTTGTTATTAATTTACAGGGCCACGCAAAAATAGTCCATTGCATAATGGTATAGGGAGAAACATTGTTACGGGAGCATTTTAATTATGCTAAACTATTGAAATTGATAACTATGAAATTTATATACGTTGTTAAGGTTTGCTACAAGTAAATTTCTCTGTTATAGTAAGCAGATAATATTTACAGGGATACACAATAGATTTCGACAACTGCACAGTATCCACATTATTGTATACTATTATACCTAGATCAGAATATTTTTTAAACTTCGATATAGTACGAAAGCACCTCATTTGCTACGTTTAGCGTGTATTCTTCTTGTTTATACAATAAAAAGAATATATAAATAAAAGTATAGGAGTGTGTATAGATTAAAAAACAAAAAAAGTGTGCAAAATCAAATGAAAAGAAAATCAATATTTTCCTTTTAATAGGCTCAATAATATGCGAATGATTAATAAAGTACATATTGAGTGGTTGAATTTTTTTGAGTCAGAATAAAAAGTTTTAGAGTAACGCAATAATATCAGTCACATGAAAGTAGTGATTATTAATACTAGTTCATATTAAAATTTTAAAAAATGTCTTTTAATGATTCAATACAGGATATACTATTTAGTAGAAATACCATTTAATGGAGTCATTCAATCCTTCAAAAATACAATAGGAAAGAGAATTATATTAGTATTTTTCTTCTTTTAAATAACGAAACAATCGTTTAAATTGTCAAAACTTTTGTCAAACGAATGACAAAAGTTTTCATCAAAAACTATCACAAAAAAAGAGAAAAAGACAACGTTTATCAGTTGAATCATTGTTTTACTGGTTTCTCTCGTATATGAAATTACTGATAGACAAAATCGATTCATTCTGTAAGAAGAAAGCGATGAAGTTCAGCTCGAGAAGGAAGTTCTTATAACGCATCATTTTGTTTTGACACATTCGTTAAAAAAAATGTCAAAGTAGATTATAAAAATTCTAGTCACGGCGAACAATTTAAAGAAGAAATTTGCGAGGAAAAAAACATAGTTGTTTAAATTGAAAAGGAAAAAGCAAAAGAAAGGCAGTGAGAATAATTAGAATTTCTTTCTTTATGCTTCAGTGATTTTCGTATTTCAAAGCACTGGAATACTGATTCTGTGCAACATATATATATATATATATATGTAATAAAATAAAAAAAATTTTGCGCCATTTTTGTTCTCTCTTAGCTTCAATTCTAAATTTGTGGAACATATTTCAATCTTAGTTTCGTAACTTGTAACAGCTAAAATTCTTTTTCTTACTTTAGTTATTAATAAATTATTTCTTGTTTCTCAAAAAGGCGGGAGGTATTTCGTAAGCTTTTTACTTTCTGGAATATTCCTGGGATTTTAATTTTATTTTTTATTTTTAACATCGCGTGACAAGTGTTACTACGCGTTGCTAAAGAGCTTGTTCTTCCGAGGAAAAAATATAGTTCTTGCCAAGGACCGCCTGCTACGGCCAATTAGAATTGATCATTTTTGTCCGTTTGAGGCTCGAGTTCATCTTAATTGGATTTTTAAAATGATTGACGCGGAGTAGGAGGGCGCTAGTTTTGTCGTGAAAATGATTATTTTCATTTGGCTTTTCAGGAGGTCAGAATGCATCTCTCCTTTAAACTACTCGGAAGCCATGTCCGAGAATGTAGAACGCCGAGAATGTTGCAGCTTAGTGAGCGAAGGCCATAGTGATAGATGTGTGGAACGGTGATCTGTGGAGTAACTTAAGTTCGTGCTCTAAATAATAAAGAACTAAAAAACTGATTTCTTGCATTGTTATTGGAGAAACTCCTACGAGAACAAATCCATGGCTTATCCACTTACCAGAACGACTGCTCATCCCACTATTGAGTCTTAGTGAATAGTAGTATTCTACAAGCTTATACACTATTATAGAACATCGCCGTCGTAATATTACATTTTAGCCGGCAGGATGGAGATGAACCGGCGTTAGATTTTTGAATAAGAATTATCGAGCTCATCAACTACAAAATGAACCTTTGTATGAGAATTGCTTCACAACGCTGTTTGTGTTTGCCATGTTCGATGAACGATTACTCGGTGAAATATCTGTTGTGATGGTTTTGTTCTGAGACGCATCTAAATCTACGAAGTAATGCCACTGGTGTTGCAAGGAATGATGTCGAAAGAAAAATGATTTCAGATAAATCAGAATCTTTAAAGCGATCTTCAAAAGAGCTTGGTGATAAGTAGGAGTTCTGTGAAAAGGATCATCATATGAAATTTTGTTTGTGATTATGTTTTGGCATCCACAGGAGGGAAATCCCTTGTTTGTGAAATATGCCCCAGTATTCTTTTAAATATAATTAACATCTACGAAATCATTTACTGATTATTTAATCCAAAGAACACCTGCACGACAAATTTCAACATCATTTGCTTTTATTTATTTACTAGCTGACCCGCCCGGCGTTGCCCGGGTCCGTTATAATAATGTTAAACGAACTTGAAATTTTTATGATTTTATCTTCAACTCAAAATATGTGTTAATACACTGTTAAGAATTTGACCCTTTTGCTGCATCGTCACTCCACCGCTTTTATAGAAAATGATTACTTCAGCCTATTTTGGAGCATTGTCATAGGTCAAAAGAGATATATTCTATAAAAGCGGGGGAGTGATGATACAGCAAAAGGGTCCAATTTTTTACAGTGTACATTATATTAAATACGTGCCCCCTGACTGTGTCAAAAATTGGTTTTTAAAAAAAACTAATATTTAGCTGCAAAAATACCTAAAATGACTGCAATGGGAAACGCAGGAGGGAATATGTGTCCAACGATTTCGTGTTGATATTTATCCTTAAAATTACTGTTAAGTGACTTAATTAAATACTTTTTTCACATAGATATCCCAAGTGAAATATTTTGAATTTCAAACTAATTATATATCACTCTTAAATCTGACTATACCGTGAATGAAATCGATTCTCGATGATTCGCTAAAAGGTTAGTATATAATATTATAAATTCAGAGCCATTTTACAAAAGGGTATATTTTTTACAAAAGGGTATAGGTGTATATTTTTTTTTTTTTTTTTTTTTTTTTTTTTTTAAGCCAAATCGATCGGGTCTTTTAAACATTTCATTCGTCGAATTCGACGGGATTCTACTCGTTTTATTGTTAAAATGCATTTCCTTTTTCCCAGAGTCTATAAAAAAGCGTTTAAACTAAAGAAAAAATCCGTTTTTGATGAATCTAGTCAATGAAGAAGTAGCACGTCAAATTGTATCTCTTTATTATTCCGCAATTCCAAAGTCTCAGAGAGAAACTGCTAATCAACTGAATATTTCACGCCGTTCTGTTTGCTATTAAATTGATAAACACAAGAAAAAAGAAGTTAGTTTATTGCATTCTAAACGGGGTCGCCCTTCTAAAAAACCTCTATCGATTTTTTTTTCTTTTTTTCTAATCGGAGGCGAAACTGAATTCTGCAATGGCAGTATCTACATTCAACTTGTTTTTTTCTTTTTTTGTATTTTATATCGACATTTCGGATTAGAAGAGTTTTCCTTCTAAACGAAAAATAAAGTTTTTCATCTCCAGTTGGAATTTTTAAAAATGTTCATTCATGTAATGTTCATTCTATGAACAAAATCCTAACCGTAACCTAATTGTATCGGAATCATAACTTGTCTGTAACTTAGCTGTATCTTAACAGTAACCTAACTGCAAGTTAAATATACCATAAATGTAACTTGGCCGTCACCTAATCATAACCTACCCATAATCTAACCACAACCTAACCGCAACTTAACCTTAACCTAACTGTAACTTAACCATGACCTAACTGTAACCTAACCGGAAAATAAAATAACAAAAGGGTCACCGGAACGTAATTGCAACCTAACTGTTATCTAACCGTAACCAAGCTCTAATTTAACATTAACTATAAACGAAATATTTTAACCATCTCGCGCTAAGTACTTAGTTTCACTTTCCACCGCTACAGAGCGCATTATGTTTTGTAGAACATCCGAATTTTAGGTTCGGATTGGATTCATGTTCATGGAAATTATTTTGTCTTCTTCGGATACGGTTATGATTGTTTGGAATATTTGTGTTCAGTTTAGATTCGGTTCAATTCAGATTTCGTGGGGTTTTTTTTTCCCTTCAAATGGAATTTTTAAGTTCGGGTCGGGTTGTACTTATATGGAAATTATTTTACCTAGTTCCAATGAGGTTATACTTCACTGAAATATTTTTGTTAGGTTCAGATTAAGTTTGGTTCAAATTTCGGGATTTTTTTTTTCTTTTATTTATAAATTTTTTGGTTTGGAATGGGGATTATGTCCATGGAAATTATATTGTCTTGTTCGTATCCGGTTATAGTTATTTGGACTATTTTCGTCGGATTCAGATTTGGTTCGATTCAGATTTCAGGTATTTTTTTTAAATTGATTTTTAAGGTTCTGGTTGGATTCATGTCCAGGGAAATTATTTTGTCTTGCTCGGATCGGGTTTTGGTTCTTTGGAATATTTTTTTCGGGTTCAGATGTCGTTCAATTCAGATTTCGACTTTTTAATGGAATTTTTAGGTTCAGGTTTGGTTGCGCATCAACGGAAATTATTCTGCATTGTTCGAATAAGGATATGCTTCTCTGGAATATTTTTGTCAGATTCAGATTTAGTTCATTTTTTAGGTTCGGATTGGGTTCATGTTCATGGAAATTTTTTTGTCTTGTTCAGGTCCGGGTATGGTTCTGTGGAATATTTTTGTCGATTCAAATTTCAGGTATTTTTTTCAAATGGAATTTTAGGTTCCGATCGGTTTCATGTCTACGAAAATTATTTTCTCTTATTCGAATCCTGTTATGGTTCTTTCGAATATTTTGATCGGATTCAGATGTAGTTTGCATAAAACTTCAGGCTTTTTTTCAAATGGAATTTTTTAGGTTCGAGTCAGGTTTATGTCATGGAAGTTTTTTTGTCTTGCTCTTATCAGGTTATAGTTCTTTGGAATATTTTTATCGATTTCAGGTTTCGTTCTGGTCATTTTTTGGGTTTTTTCAGAGAAAAATTTTAGGTTCGGGTCGGGTTGCATATACACGAACATTATTTTTCTTTGATCGAATTGGGGTATGCTTCATTTGAATATTTTTGTGGGATTCAGATTTGATTCGGGTCAAATATCAAATCCATAGTTTTTTTTCAAATGGAATTTTTAGGTTCGGGTCGCGTTTATGCTCATGAAATTTTTGTCTTGCTTGGATCGGAGTATAGTCTGTTTTTTTCTGGTTGGGATCGGGTTATGTGTTAATACGCCTAAACATTATGTTTTGCTACTATTCTTTTAGTGACTATTTTTTATATATAATTTATTTTGCTATTTGATAATTTATTACTGTGTATGAATCGTCTGCCTATTCGAACAATTGTACGTCAAAGAGCCATTTCATTTTTGTTTTAAAAACAAATTAAAGTCTTAATAAAATTTTAACTTAAATAAATGCATTCAAATTTAATCAATGATTTAAAAAAACTGCTAAAAAAGCCTCATATATACATATACATATATTAACTGCAACATAGCCAACCACAAATACATTCTAATGTACGAAGTACCAACGATCTGACGTAATAGCTATGTTCAAAAATCCTAAGTTAAACTGACATTTTGCCAGTCTATGAATTTTAAAGGTCTTTGGGAAAAAAACAGTCACTTTTGAAATGTCAAAATCTCAAATTGGTTTCTTTTATAGAGTAAAAAGAAATTAATAGAGTGGAGGTATTATCTCTGGAGATGATGCTTAAGATGTAACCCTACATTAAGTCCAATTAAGTACCAACAAAAGCACGTGCTTTGACACGCCTATCAATGGACAGTATTTTCGTGACGTCACAGTGGGAATCATGTGGGTAAAAAAGCGGCTGCTAGCGAGTTTGTTTCGTTTTTTCATCATTTGATGAAGCCTAAAAAACAGATAAATGCATGTGTAAAATAATGCAAATTTATTCTGTACGAATAATTTTCGATAAATATTTATATACATACTAATAAAAATCAATATTTGCTTATTAATTAAAATTTAAAATTTTTATTTTATAAATGAAATGAAAAAGATGAATGCAATTGCTTTAAAATAGAGAAAAAAATTCATATATAACTCATACATGTCCCTGAAAAAGTCTAAAACTTCATATAAAAATAAAATATAAGCATAAATTTTCTAATCACAATGCTTTTAAATGGCGCGATTAAGAATGTTATTCCCAAACAGACGAATTCTTGTAGCCTCGAACCAAAAGGGAGAATATGGTCCATTGGCGAAATTTTAAAATGAAGGGCCAAAATCACAGTCAAGTGAAATCCAGCCACCCCATTGGTCGTGTGGTAAGGGTGAAAATCACGAACTTGTTTCTCCATTTGAAAAAGGTGAGGGGGAAAGTATTTTTTAAGCGATTGTTACCGTCTGTTCTTATATAAGATAAACCATCGAAATTAACTCAATTAAGATATTTTGATGCCATTTTATAAAGTGAGAGTGAAAAATTTAGATTATAAATGAAAAGACATAAGATTTACTTCAAAACTGCCGCTACGATTTTTTCTCGGAAAAAGGAGTATGACAACATTTACCCAACTGCTAAGAGATTGTTCGGGGGCGCTGATTAAGGTCCCACTGATTAAGGTCCCGGTCCGTCATTTTGACGTCACAAGAAACCGGGATATAAATCCAGTGCTTGAGCATTTCACTTTTCACGAAACCCTGATTAACGTCCCACTGATATACATCCCGCTATCAGACCGGGACCTAAATCCAGTCACAGAGAATTTTACTTTCGTCGAGACCCTGATTAAGGTCCCACTGATTAAGATCCCGCTATACGTCATTTTGACGTCACAAGAAACCGGGATATAAATCCAGTGCTTGAGCATTTCACTTTTCACGAAACCCTGATTAACGTCCCACTGATATACATCCCGCTATCAGACCGGGACCTAAATCCAGTCACAGAGAATTTTACTTTCGTCGAGACCCTGATTAAGGTCCCACTGATTAAGATCCCGCTATACGTCATTTTGCTGACGTCAGAGTAGATGGGACTTAAATCAGGGGGACTTAAATCCAGTGCTAAAGCATTTTACTTTCGACGAAATCCTGATTAACATCCCTATGATATATATCCCGGTCCGCCATTTTGATGACGTCACAGTAGATTGAAACTTAAATCAGTGCTAGGAACACATTTGTTTTTTCGCAAGAATTCCTAATTTACGACCTCATGATATATGCTCCCACATGCCATTTTTATTTCAAAACAAATGGGATTCATGTAGGATAGGTCACTAAATGTCTGTACATATTATCATTATTATTATTAATATAAAGTATTACTATTATTATTATTATTATTTTATTTTCTCTACCTCGTGATGTTGCATTATTTAGAATTTTATTCCAAACATGTAATTTATTTTATAAATGGACAATTTTTTCCAAATCATTTCTTTAAGGCAGAGAAGTCAAAGGATACGCATTAATCTGAAAAGTTGTGATTTCGATTTAAAGCTATTGTGCTGAACTATATTACTGAGCTATTAATATTGCGCAAAATCAATTTGAATATACTCATATGATTTCATTAAATATTTTAGACACATATTTTAATGATTAAAAAAAGACGAAAACAGATTTTGCATTTGCTAAATTATGAAAAATATTTATATATAAGATAGGATACTATAAGAATTTTGGTAAAGTTAAAATTTAATAATAATTAAAAGTAAAACTTTGAAATCTTTAAACTGTTTAAAGATTTCCTATCCCGTTGTGAAAGTTTAAGCTAAAAAAATTCATATTGTATTATGAAAATTGCTTAATAATAATTATTGTAAATTGCAATGTATTTGGGATGTTCAATATTGCTTTGGAAACATCACTAAAAGAACTGTTTACACTCTGATTAGTAATAAAAAGTTATTTGACATTTATTTGTGAGATTGAATCTTCATTCGCATTCTGAATGCCTGGATTTTAATAAAAAATACTTCTGTAATAACGAATTTTAGCCAGATAAGCAACAAGTAAAACTATTTTTTTTTACGGTTGTTCGAAATCGAAAAGTGCCGATTTCTTAGAATTTATTTTTGAATTTATATTTAGTCTCAAATGCATGAGATTCGTCGTTATGATGCAACAATTACTTATGATTCAAGATTAGAAAAAAGAAAAATATATTCGATCCCAAATCACTTGAATATCCTTCAGTTCTGTATTACTGCGGTTTTTTTTTTTTTTACCAGGGCAAGTGATATGAATTTTATTTGAAGGCTCAATGAAGAGCTAACATTTTTATAAATTGTTATATTTTACGTGCATTTTGAGGAGGTACTTTACAATTAAATTATTATGTAATATTAAATACTAAAATAAGTTAAAGAAGGATGTGTGCATAGTGAAAAACTGTATAAGCTGAAAATTTCATGGTTTGGGTGAAAAGAATAGTATACAGTCATGGGAAATGAAAACAAAAAGTAAACACACCTACTTACGCTTCAATAAATTATCGTAGAAGAAAGTTATTGGTACCAAAGGATTGGAAATAAAGTCTACTTTTAAATCATGCATATAAAATTTGCTTAGGTGGGTGGGCATCTACATATTAAAATGAACAGAAACTTTATTTTTTTTTCAATGGCAATAACCAAATTTAACAACATATTTTAAATCTTTGGCTCAATTTATGCCTAGAAAAAAATGTATATTTTACTCAATTTAACGAAACATTTGGGATGGTAATAGTCGAATCCTATTAAGCCACTGAAAGGGTCTTATTGTTAAAAAAATAATATGCATTAATAGAAGAGATATATTTATTCTGTAGCATTTAATAATCGAGTACAGAACTTTAATTTAAATACAATCTATAAATTACGCTCGTTTTAAAATAATTAATTTCTCGGAAAATATTAGTACGGAATTTATAAAAATCTGAATTTAGGATAATCGAAGGGAGTAAAATCTATTTATGGCGGCAAACTTGTGCATTGGTATTGAATTAAAGAATTTTATGTGAAAATGACTTCCTAAGCAATTTTTACATACATCATTCAAAAGTAGATTTTATTTATAATCTTTTGGTAACAGCAACTTTCTTCTAAAATAATTCATTGCGCGGTTGATAGGGAATGTTTACTTTTTTTTCTCCATGATTGTGCGTCGAAGGTTGAAAATATCTCAAACTTTATGAGAAGTATTTTTACCGATTTTTGGAGCGAAATAAGGTACCCTGGGGTAATAACGCCAGGCGGGGTAATAACGCCAAGTGCTAATATTTTGCATAATTATGAAATAATCAGGTAAATGACACCCATGTACTCTGCGCAGAAGGGTTTTGAGTCATATAAATCGCAAAAAAAACAGCTTCAAGTTAATTTCTTTCATTTTTAGGTCTTATTGTTTTTACAAACAACTAAAATTAACGCTTGATCTAAAATTTGCGAGATACGTTTTGTATATGTGAAGACTATCTTTTAACAGGACTTTTCTCAATTTAATAGATGTACACCATGTCAGTTTTTTTTCATTAAGCTCTTTTATTGTCCATTAAGACATTACACGTGATATACTTGTAAAGTTTTCATTATTTCTGATCAGTTTGTACACAGGTAAACCTTATTTTTTTGTACTCTTTCCCTGTTCACATATGCAGCCGCATGCTGATAGTCTTCAGTTACTACACCGAATGGTGTTTCGGGCTGCACTCACACACACACACATACATCTATTCTTTTAACGCTTTTGTACGATTCACATTAACCTGCCTTACATTTTTTTTCACACGTTATACATTAAATCTTTTGAAGAAGGCTAGTTTTTTACATATTTTTTTAAAAAAAAAAGTTCATTGTACACCCCTGATTTTTTGCCTAAACTAAATACAGCCTAGATCAGTAAACAGACTGGTTTTTTTTGACAGAGAGAATTATTGATAAAGTCATGTTTCATCATATAATTCTGCCATATTTGCTCCTCTTTTTGCTCTAGTTATAAAACTTATGTGTCACAGAGTTCTCAAAATGTTTGATTGTGTTCTTATATATATTCAATATTTTATGTGTTATTTTACCTTTTTAATATAATTCATGTCTCGAAAATATAATAATAAAGTGGAAGTTGGAATGTAACCAACTTGTTTAAGCAATGAAAAAATTGCTTTGACTTGAATAGAAATTTCAAGCAATCTGAATTAAAATCTTCTGGAATAATATTGAGTGTGCACACAGAAAAAAAAAGAAACAAGATAATATACAGCTGTCCAGAAGTTCACTGCAGTTTAAAAAAAAAAAGACTTTTTTGCAAGTTTTATAGGTACCTACTTGCTTTTTCATGCTTATTAGTATGTTTTTTTTTTTTTTTTTTTTTTTTTTGTTTAATTGAGACATGATGTATTTCCTTTGCTTATTTACTACTTGTGTATTGCATTATTAGACAAGTTATCACCAGTTCCTCTTTAATAATATGTTTTGTTTATATGAGTTGGTGTTGTAGCATTGAGAGGAGGCATGTGTTTGTTTTTTTTTTTTTTTTTTCTTTTATCTCCCGCGTTTCATGCTTTTTCTTTGTCGGTCGTCGGGGAGATATATGTAAAGGCGTTTTCCTTTACATATTAGTTAATAATTGTTTTCCCCCTTAGTTAAAATTACAATATTCCCTTAATTTGTAACTTTATTTAATAAGCTAGATTTTTAATCCCTTTAATTCTATTCAAGTACTAACGGCCATTTTTCCTTTGAAATATAATTTCACTTATCTCTAATACTTTCTTTAAAGACACAACATATATCC
Source organism: Maratus speculifer (assembly GCA_964019185.1). Classification (NCBI taxonomy): domain Eukaryota; kingdom Metazoa; phylum Arthropoda; class Arachnida; order Araneae; family Salticidae; genus Maratus; species Maratus speculifer. Next base: position 137,759,312 of record OZ025291.1, read on the forward strand.
GTTTGTTCATGTACATGTAAGTATTTTCCCATAGCAACAACTTTTAAAGAGTTATTTCTCGGCTGTTGTTAAGCATAGTTAAACGCTATTCACTTAAGAACCAGATGCGCTAAGTTTGTCTTTATTTTATTTCATTAGAATTAATTTCATTTCTGAACCCGTGAGACTTTTGTTAACCCTATGTAAAGAATTCAATCCTTGTGGTTTCCCGAGCCATATGCTATCTTTTATCATTTGGCGTTAATTATTTCAAATCATGCACTTTGGTTCATATCATTGAAAGTCTATTTAACGGAAACTCTCCACGTGCCTTCTCTCACCGCAATTTGTGCTTATCAGTCGTTTTTGGCTATTTTTATGTACATGTATCGCGCCAACACTTAACGATGTGAAAAATGTATTTGTGACCACTTCTTCTCTGTAAGTACTAGGGCTCCTGTAACTCAGGCTGAATCGTCAAGCATCTTGTTTCCCAGTTACCGTTTGTTTCCCATTGATTCCTATGGGGCGAGAAACGTTTAAATGACTTTAAGGTTACAAAATCGTTAAAAATGGACGATTGTTTAGCAGAAAATTATTCTGACCTGTTCAGGAATGGGTTTAGAGTATTTAACTTCCATATAAATGGAAAAAAGGGGAGTAATTTGTGTATAAATACTTAAAAGAATAGATCTGGATTGGAGAACTTCGCCAAATATCGCGCCAACCTAATCGCTTGTGTACAACAAACCGGTTTTTCGAAGCTGATGTCGTGTTTATACCAGACGGGTGAGAAAAGAAAAGAAAAGACAAAAATTCCCCGTTACCTCATTTATGCAACTTTCGCCTTATTCATTTATTTATTTTTATTTTTATTTATTTATTTATTTTTAGAGTGTGATTTAAATGGTTGGATTCATTTAATATTTAAGAAGTAAAGAATAGAGATATTTTAAATCGAAATTGAAAAAGATATTATATTTTGCGGCGTAAGAAAAGGAGGGGGGGGGGGAGACATAGTTAAAGAAAAAGAAAAAAGTTCAGAGGGAGGTTGGATTTTATAATTATAAATTTATTGTTAAAAAAATAACAAAAATATTAGAAAAAATCATGAGTTTTAAAGATTTTAAATTTTGTAAGATAAAAATGTGGGATGTGGCATATTTTATTATTTATTGTTATTATTTATTATTATTTATTTATTATTTTTATTTATTTATTCTTTTAGCGTGGGGTTGGGGTGTTTGACTTAACAATTTATTATTTATCAACAATTACAATATAATTCCAAATAGAATAGAAAAATAAAAATGAAAAAGTATTGTTTAATTGTTTTATATTTTTAATTCTCAGTTTGGGGGAAGGGGTAATTAAGCGGTAATTTCAAAAGGTGGAGATTTAAATAATTAATTATTTATTGTTGCAATAAAGTAATAAAGAATAGAGATATTTTAATCGAAATTGAAAAAGATATATTTTTGCGGAGGAAAAGGAGGGTGGGGGGGGGGGGGAGAGTTAAAAAGGAAAAAGCCGAAAATTCAGAGTGATGGGATTTTATGATTATAAATTTATTGTTTAGAAAAATATCAAAAGCATTAGAAAAAATTATAAATATAAAAGATTTATAATTTTTAAGCTAAAAATGGAGGAGGTGTCATGTTTTATTATTAGTATTATTTTATTTTATTTATTTATTTAGCGTAAGGGATTTGATTTAACAATATATTATTTATCTACAATTACTATAAAATTCCAAATAGAACAGAAAAAAAAATGAAACAGTATTGTTTAATTATTTTACATTTTGAGTGCTTTGTTTCGGGGGGGGGGGGCGAAATCGGTAATTTCGAAAGGTGGAGATTTAAATAATTGATTATTTGTTGTTGCAATAAAGTAATAAAAGGGCAAGATAGTAAATAAAAAAGTTTTACAAATCTTAAGCATTTGATTGAATCTTTTAGGGATTAAGGGGGAAGGGGGGCGAGTTAAGCTGAAATTAAAAGAAACCGGGAACACGGAAGGATTTCATTCTTCCTTTTTAAATTATTTCATTTTTTAAATTTTTAATTAGAAATTATTTTACGTACGACTAATTCGTTAAAACTGTGTCCTTAATTTACTAACTTATAGCAAAGAATATTAGAATTTGAAGCTTTTTTATTAAAAAAATATTAATCATAATTTCACTGTGAAAATAAAAAAAGAATAAAATCAGTCTAATGTATGTGAATATATACTCACATTAAATCAAATTTAGAATTAGTTCCATTTATATTTTCTTTCTTAAATAAGCATGTAAAACATATCAATAAAAATAAATTGATGGAAATAATTTTTTAATTCTAATATAGCATTATACAAAAGCATACCTACACGTTATTATTTTATCCAGTTTTAAATGCCTTATATTTTCCCGTGAGAGAGATTGAGAAACTAAAATTACTCGCCTCGCCATCTACGCGATAAGACGCCAAATCAGGCAACCGTTTTGGAAACTTAATGGAGGCGTGATTCAGCCCGAGTATATAGGAGCCTTAGTAAGTACTAGCGATCGGACCTATCTCTGCGAGGGTCCCTGTCTGGCACGGCAACCTTTCTTGGAACTGTGAAATTAATAAAAACTTGTCTCCAGTAAATTAGCCTCCTGTGTTGCCTTTCTCAATTATTCATGGATTATATACGAACTTGGGATTGAAACTACGCTTACGATTTAGCAACGCAAACTTCCTATGTGATGTTGAAACCGTCCTCATAACGTCACTATTTAAAACATCGCATTTTTACTCATAACGATATTAGGTACTACTCTGTTATCCCGTCGACCAAGTTCGCCAAATTATACAAATCGCCAAACTAATAGCCAAATTATACATATTGACATAATTTTTATTTTAAATAACGAAAAAACAAATATTAGTAGAATATTAATTAAAATATAATAAAAAGTCGAAATAAAAATCACTTAATGACATTTTTAACACATGAATCGTATTTAATGTCATTGAATGTGACATTCACGATCATCCATTATTGGCATTTAATCTTGTAGTTTGGCGATAATTTTTTGGTCGACGGGATAACCTAGTAGTACCCGATATTACATTTCAATATTTCTTTTTCATTATGGACACTGAGATTGAGATTTTACTTTCAGATGACTTCAGTTGGTGAAAATAATGTTATAGTAAATATGATTTTTTTTTTCTTTTTAATAAAACTATTTTTCTGTGAGTGCATATAAAATAAAATTTCTTGATTTCGCCGGCAATCAGATTACAATTTTAACTGAAGATGTGCGAATATTTGCATGCAAAATTGTAACTGGCAAATTTGACATTTAGTTTGTAAATATATTTATTATAGTATATTGATTCAATAATGTAATTACTTTTGCTTTTTTTAAAACCAAATCGATCGGGTCTTTTAAACATTTCACTCGTCGAATTCGACGGGATTCCACGCGTTTTATTGTTAAATTGCATTTCCTTTTACTCAGAGTCTATAAAAAAGCGATTAAACTAAAGAAAAAATCAATTTTTGATGAATCTAGTCAATGAAGAAGTAGCACGTCAAATTGTATCTCTTTATTATTCCGCAATTCCAATGTCTCAGAGAGAAACTGCTATTCAATTGGGTATTTCACGCCGTTCTGTTTGCTATTATATTGATACAAGAAAATGAAGTTAGTTCATTGCAATCTAAACGGGGTCGCCCTTCTAAAAAACCTCTATCGATTTTTTTTTTTTTTCTAATCGGAGGCGAAACTTAATTCTGCAATGGCAGAATCTACATTCAACTTGTTATTTTCTCTTTTAAACTCGCTAAATGGGCATCAAGTAATCTGTACTTTGGTTTCCCAGCTGGAAATTGATGCCCGGCATCCATCATTCGCATTACAGCTTCATTTTCTCTCTGCTCCTGTTTAAGGAGCAGAATAAAGTTATAAATGTTTAAATGATGGCTGTGAGCTCTCTTGTTTATTTTGCTGTGCCAGCCTTCAACGTTGTTTGTCGTTCTTTCTCCTGTATTTTCGAAGTGATTCCACAAAGAACTGAAAATACATCAAGATTTATAATTCTAATAATTAAATTGGGAAAAAAAAAAAAAAAATATATATATATATATATATATATATATTTGTACCAAGAGTTGTTTTTGACTATACTATTACATTCAAAGCTGAATGAAAGAAAGATATGAGGTAGTTTATTAAATAATTAATTTACATTAATTAAAAACAAGTGATCTAATTCAGATTTCTCGGTGTACAGAATGTAAATGCATTGCATTTTTTATTGAAAATCTAATATATGTGTTACATTTAATATATTTTACTATACTTCCAACTAACAGCAAAAAGCATTTATGATATACGATTTTCAGACAAATTGCATTTTTAAATATATTTCTTGCTATTTCAAGATGCAAAGCAGACATAAAATTGCATAAAAATAAAGAAAAGCGCGTGAAATGGGAAAATGAGAAATAATTTAAAATAGTATTTTAATGCCTGCCTTTTAGATAAGATTATTTTTTCCACAAAAAAAAAAAAAAAAAAAAATTATACTTTTGTTGAAATGCTGCTTTATTTTTAGGAGAAATGGGTGGGGGGGGGGAAAGAATCAACAGTAATACACTATATGGCCAAAGGTGACTGGCCACTTGCAATTTTAGACATTTTGTGTGTGTGTGAAAATAACTTTTCCTGCCATAATTTAAATAACTGTATTTTAAATTCTCTTCAAAAATCGAAACCCAATATCTGCAATCGAAATCGTAAAAGTAAAAATACACATCGATCTCAGCTATCCAGTGCAAAAAAAAATCGTATAAAAATATTGCAATGCAAGCGAGATATCATCCATTATTGTCATTTAATCTTATAATGTGGCGATAGTTTTTGGGTTGACGGGATAACCTAGTAGTACCGCTTTATCTCCCGAACGAATTGATCTAGAGACTTGAAATTTTGTATGTACTTAGTATGCAACAAGACAAAAAAGCCTATTTAATATCAATAACCTCGGTTATCCGGAACTATTTTTTTCGTACTCTCGAAAAAATCGCTCTGATGGAAATTATATAAAAATTTCCGATTTTTTTAATTTCAAGGTATGGTCGTAAAAGGTGATAAAATAGCAAAACTTTTGCACCAAGAACGTTATCGATCGGATCATTAGTTGTCGAGATATTTAAAATCGAAAAATGAATCACGCAGATATTACGTCGAATTTTTACGTCCCTGTATTTCATTCAAATTTCGATTCAAAGATATATTTGAATGTGAAATGAGACCCTTAAGCCGACGCAGCAAATTGTTAGTTGATAGGATTGTTACTTTTTAAGAAAAAGCGTGGCAAATGTGGTGCGTGTTCTTTATTTTCTTTTTAAAATAATTTCAATTTTTTTTTAACACAATAGATCTTTCATACCAAGCCTACAAAGTGGATGTTTTTGAGCACATTTCTCGACGAAAGCAGAAAAACCGGTCGGAAAGCAGGAGAAAAACGGGTGATGACGTGATCGAAATCGCTCATAATGTCTCTTATAATTCTAATCGCTTAAGAATGTATAAATACATAAACCGAATAAAAGATTAGACACAAGTTCGATGGAAGAAAAATATAAAGCGTCACTGACGGACAGACGGCATTCAATCTTATAATTTGGCGATAGTTTTTGGGTCGACGGGATAACCTACTGTATCTCCCGAACAAATTGAGATAGAGACTTGAAATTTTGTATGGACTTACTATGTGCGAGTACAAATAAGCCCCAATTATCCGGATAATATTCAGTGACCTCGATTATCCGGAATTATTTTTTTCGTACCCTCAAAAAACCCGTTCTCATAAAAAATACATAAAATTTTTTTGATTTTTTTAATTTCAAGGGATGGACGTTAAAGGCCATAAAATGGCAAAAATTTGACAACAAAAACCGAGTCCATCGGATTATTAGTTGTCGAGATATTTGCAATCGAAAAACAGGTTACGTCAATATTACGGAGATTTTTCCTGGCTCTGTATATCATTCAATTTTCGATTCAAAGATATATTTGAATGCGAAATGAGACGCTTAATCCGACGCCGCAAATTGTTATTTCATAGGATTTTTAATTTTGGAGTTATAAGGATGCTTCGTTTAAACAATTCGTCCCTCCCGGAATAAATGTGACTGATTATATTAAATCGCTAATTATAGTGCCAATTAATGTGATATAAATTTATTATAGTGTTACAATGCCGTACAGCGCGGGGCATGAGGGGGGGAGGGGCAATCGCCCCGAGGCGCAGACATTTAAAGGCTGCCAGATATTTTGGCAGTCATCCCGTCGACCAAAATTATATTGAGTGACATTTTAATTTATTTTAAATAACGGAAATGAAAAAATAATCAATAGCATTGCCCAGCACGAGTAATCTTAAAAAATATTCAGCTCGAGTCAGACAAAGTAACTGACTTATGCCGATCTCTACAATGTACAAGTTATATTTCTGTATTGATGTTGTCAAACTAATATCGGCTCATGACGTACATTTATATTTATTCTCGTTAAAGCCATATTCAATGAAAATAGCTGATATTTTATCGTTTTGTTTAAGTCCTTATAACGGGCCGGTAGGCCCGTTAAATCTTTTTATCTTAATCTTAATTTATATATTTTAAAGCCAAATATATGTTCAGTGAAAGTGGTATACCTCACAGTGTATTGGAAAATTATAGGTATAGTTTGAGTGTGTTTTTAAAAAATAATTTAAATTGAATCTTAAAACAAACATGTTAAAAGTCACTCGAATTTTTATACAATTTCTTTTACATTCCATATACGAAAACATATATCAATATCCACAATTTCAAGGCTAAATATTATTAACCCATTAATGCCCAAATTATTTTTTTCATTAAAAATGAAATTTTGGGTTTCCCACCACTTTTAAAAGACAAATAAATTTTATCTTAATTTATTGAGGAATTTGTCTCGTGAAAAATAATGCTTATTTATCTCTGTATTTACTGGTGTGAAATATGCTTTATTGCCTTTTTTATAAGCGTCCCTAAAAAGAGACGCTAGGCACTAATGGGTTAATTAAAAAAGGCAAATGTTTTATACTGATTAACACTTTGTGGTGCAGAGCAAATTCATTGCGTAAGTGTTGGAATTTATGATTGACAACGGAATTTGAAAACAACTTTATTTGAAATTAAGAAAAAGATATTTTGCTGGAATTCAATAAACCGAATTTTCTTTTACTAGACATGGTGACAATGTGGCGTTCGGGAATTGAAATTGAGTGGTTTCATAGTTATACCGCCGCGCCGCCAGGTGTTCAAAGAAACAGCGCAAATAATTACACTTTGTTCTCAAATAAAAATCCATTAACACGAGGCTATTAAAAACTGAAATGAAATTAATAACTAAATGATCACATGTAGAAAATATTGAATATAAAAAATTGCGTAAATTTTTTTATTTAGACGTAAATTATGAAAAACTAAGAAACTTTGAAAATATTTTAATTATTTAGAGAGAAAAAAACACTTAAGGGGGCACAAGGGTAGAAAACTTTTCAAAAAAATCCTTTTTTTTAATGATCTAGTTTGATTATTCAACTAATTCTGAACTCAATGCAAAAAACCGCATAAAAATATTAGCATTTTTAACGGAGTTATAAACATTTATGTATCAATATTTACATAGCCGCATCCATATAATTTCAACTTTAAGTCGTGTTTTCTCAAAACTTGATTTTTGACGACTAAAACCAAGATTTAAAAAAAAAAAAACTATTTGAAGGAATGGCTTTTTTTTTTTTTTTTTTTTTTTTTTTCATACATGTAACATCATAATCTAGATTATGAATTAAGGATATAACTACCACTTAATAAAAACAGTATTAAAAAATCTCTCAAAGTTGAAAATTTAAAAAAACCCTAAAAAGTAAAACTTTTTTCCATTACAATACTGAAAATATTAAACTATCTAAAATATATTAATTCATAATCTAGATAATAATGCAATACGCATGCAAAAAAAAAAAAAAAAAAAAAAAAAAAAAAAAAAAAAAAAAAATGCCATTTTATTAAATAGGTTTTTTTTAAATCTTGGTGTTAGTCATCAAAAATCAAGTTTTGAGAAAACGCGACTTAAAGTTGAAATTATATGGATGCGGCAATGAAATTGTTGATACATAAATGCTTATAACTCCGTTAAAAATGCAAATATTTTAATGCGGTTTCTTGCATTGAGTTAAGAATTAAATGAATAATCAAATTGTATCATAAAAAAAAAAACGATTTTTTGAAAAGTTTTCAACCCCTGAGCCCCTTTAACCCTTTAACGATCAAAGCATTTTCATTGCTAAGATGTCGAAATAAATGAATGACACCGGTAATTAAGAACAAGTATATTTCTAAATAAGAAAACGTGATTTTTCACATGCATAATAAAAGGGGTATTTTTAGATAAAAATACCGGTGTTAGTGTTGCATATCGGAATTAAAATTTTGTGGTTTCGTGGCGAAACCAATGAACGTTAAAGGGTTAAAGGGAAAAATTGAACGCCGAAAGAATAAATATAATTAATTAATTTTCAACAGTGAAATTACGTTTGAAATTATTGAATAGCGTGAATTATCACATTGCTAACAAAGCGTACACCATGAGAGTGAAAAATATGTAAGCCGGGAATCGAACCTGGAACTCTTGATATAGCGCTCCAAGCGCTCTACCATGGCCGGACTGATTTAATAGTCAGCGCATGAAGTCTGGCCGTGGCTCTACCATTTAAGCTACGAGGATGATACACGGTCTAGCCATCTCTCACTCGCATATGTTGGTAAGGCTGCAACTATAATACAAGATTGAATTGTCTTCAGGAGCGCACAATTCTGAGGCGTGACCTGCGACACAAACAAACCAAGCATCGGTAACCACATATATATTTGTAATTAATTTTCAACAATGAAATGGCGCTTGAAATTATTGAATATTTATTATGTGAATCATCACATTGTTAACAAAGTGTAGACCAACAGAGTGAAAAGTGTGCAATCCGTAAAATCGAGCCCGGAACCCGTGAAATAGCGCTCTAAGAGTTCTTCTATATAAACTGTATGGACAATACACAACCCAGCTGTCTCTCAGAAAAAAATAGGCACACATACAAATGCAATACCGTTGAAAAGGAAATAAGGTCCCTAGAGTTTCGTGTAAAAAAGAGAAAAATCAAATAACTATAAGTCAAAGTAAGTTCGAAATACATTTTTCACTGAGATGTTATCTCAAAGATTTCTGAAGTGAGTAGGGGAAAAATGTCTGTCCGACCCCAGGAGGAGGCGTGAGGCTCGGTGGTGGTGGTGGGAGCCTCCTCCTCAAGCCTCCTCCTCAAGCCTCCTCCTTCACAGCCCTCCTCCTCACACCTCCTCCTCCTCAATCCTCCTCCTCAATCCTCCTCCTCAATCCTCAAGGTTATCTTATAAGAGAAGGTGTTAAAAGGGGGGTTAAATTTTTTTCGTGAAATTTGAATATTTTATGCTATAAGAGAGGGGTAAAAGGGTGATTAATTTTTTAAGTATACTTCAGTACGAGCGGTTCTTTTGACTGTTGATTAAGAGATGAATGATTCATATTAAATTAAAAATAGTAATTAATTAAAAAGTAATTAAAAATAATAAGGGAAAAATAATGAAGGGACTTAGAATTTTTCGAGCGGTATTTTTTAGTCAAGTGTAGTACGTAGTGGAATTTAAGAAGTGAATAACAGCAATTAACGATAATTAGTAATTAATAAAAAAGTAATTAAAAATATTGAGTAAAAATAATGAAGGTAATAATTAAAAATGATAATTAAAAATAATGAGTAAAAAATAATGAAGGGAATTTTTCGGTGAACTTTAGTTTAAGGATTTATTTTTTGATTTGAAGCGGAAATTTTGGGGAGATTGATTTTTTTTTTTTTTTTCACCGTGTTTTTAATAAGGGGTTAAGCGGATATTTTGGGGACACAGAATGTTTTTTTCTGTACTATTGTACGAGTAGTTTTTAATTTTAATGTGGTGACTTAAAAATTTTCAGTTTGGTGTAATTTAAGAGTTTATTTTTTGATTTTAAGCAGAAATTTTGGGGAGATTGATTTTTTTTTTTTTTTTTTTTTTCACCGTGTTTTAGATGAGGAGTTAAGCGGGTATTTGGGTACGCAGAATGTTTTTTCCTATACTATTGTACGAGGGGTTTTTAATTTTAGTGTGGCAACTTAAAATTTTTCTGTTTGGTGTCATTTAAGAGTTTATTTTTTCGATTTTAAGTGGGAATTTGGGGAGATTGATTTTTTTTTTTCCACTGTACTCTTACATGATGAGTTAAGCGGATATTTTGGGGGAAATTATTATTTTAGACTAATCATTCACGAAGGATATTTTGCGGACATAAGTGTTTAATAGGGGGACTTTAAATTTTGCAATGGGATTGACGTGCGCTCGTCGACCTAACCGTACGGAGTTTGTCATTTTCTTCGAATCATGGGTGCATATTGGCTTAGACTATCTTAGAAAGACTTTCACCACCTTTATCTCTACCCACCGTCATAAATAACACATGCTGGTAATGGGAATTTGAGAATAATAACTTTAAATATTAATTTAATGAAGGAACTTTAAAATTATTTCGAGTACTATTTTTAGTTAACTATGTTATACACTTGATATTTCAAAGTAATTAAAAAATAACTTTAAAATTTGAATGAGAAAATATGTTTCAAAATGAAATTTTTCATACTAACATTTATTTGCGCTCGTTGACCTAACCGTTCGGAATCTGTGATTTTCCTCGAATCATGTGTGAATAACTGTTAGATTTCCTTAGAAGGGCTTGAATAAGCTTCAACCATCATAAATAACGCATGTCTGTAACGGGAATTTGAACTTAATTATTTTAAATATTCATTTTAATGAGGTGACTACGAAAACAATTTGTAGAACTTTTGATCGGTAATAATTTTTATTGGGAAACTTAAAAGAATCTTGTGATTTTTTGGGAACTAATTTTTAATTGTTGAAGTTTGCAATCTGTATTCGCCTTTCTTTTGTGTGAGATTGTATAAATGTTGATGAAAACTATTTCTGTTCCAATTAATGAAATTTAATAATTAAAATAATAAAGTGTTCCTCACCAGACACCTCTTTTTCAAAATTCGTGCATATTTTTAAACATAACAATGTGTTTAATATAAGTAATTTTTGTGTGTCCTTTCTTTTCTGAAAGAGTAAGCGATTTTTAACAGAAATATCTTTTGACATGTGTAATTTTTCCCTGGCAGAACAATTTTCAAATAAATAAATTTTAATATTAATAGAATTTTTGACTTTCCGAAGAAAAAAAGGAACTTATTTTTAATGTTTTAATACTTGTCGGTTAAAAAAATTAAACTATATTTATTATCGAAATGAATTCATCTACATTAATTTAAAAACATATAATATTTATAACCAGTAACGCGGAACTTTTTCAAACCCTGTTAATGAGATTTTATTTAACATTGTATTTTATCTTCAGATCAAAATAATTTGTGAAAAATGCTTTTAAATATTTTTAAAACTGTATTGAAAATAATATTTTACATACCTTAACATGAATGAAATCCGAATCGATGTAGAGTTTAATAATTATTTTCTCAAAGAGAGGATACTAAATTCATTGCAGTATATGTGTGTGTGTGTGTAAACCTAGATGAATCATTCTTATCTGCTTATCTGATAGCGTTTTCCGGAAAGGGTTGAATCTCTGAATCATAACTGATAGGAACTGGGGTTGATGTGTTATCTTAAATAATCTTAATGAGTACTATATCTAATTAAAATTATTTGACTTGAAATAAAATAACGTCTGTTGAGCAATATCTTTTGAAAACTTAAGATTTAATTATTTAAATCAAATTAAAGGCTTTTTTTTATCTCATCGATTTATTTTAAATAAAACTAAAATATTTATATTTTTCTGTACTTTGTTAGCAAAATAAAGAGTGTATCACATTCATTTCGGCTTTAACTGTTTGAAAATTTAAATTAACTTATAATTAAAATGATTACATAAGGTTGAGTATGCGATCTTTTAAATGAAATCTAGTTAAAAACGGAACACGCATTCATATAAAACTTTAAATACTTATGGTGTTGTGTATAATGCAATGTATGTATTAAATATTAAATGAAAAATATGAATTAACAATAAATGAAAGACATTAACATTAATAAAATATTAATTAAACATTGCATTGATTTAAAACTTAATATTAATATGGGAATACGCATCCTTATAAAACTTTAAACATTTATGCTTTTGGTGTATAATATTATGTATATATATTAAATATTAAATGAAAAATATGAATTAACAATAAATGAAAAATATCAATTAACATTAATAAAATATTAATTAAACATTGTGTTAATTAAAATATAGATTAAAAATTTAATGAAAAATATTAATTTCTCATGTAATTAAAATAACACTTTATAAATTAATGAATTAATAATAAATGAAACATGTTCATTCGAAACAACTTGAGAAATACTAATTTGTAATGAAATTAGAAAATACCAATTAATTAAATATTAATTAAAAATTAAATGAAAACTATTTATGAGAGACACATTGAAAAATATTCTCACCTTAAACTTTCATTCGCCAATCCTTAAATCCAACCTTCATCGTTGCTTACCTGTTAGGAAATGTCTGATAACAACAAATTCTTATCTTTAACGGTATTTCCCGAAGGCTGACTCACTAGATAAGTAACAATGACAAGTTCAAATCTGAAATTAAGAGTTTATTCATATTGAATATAATTAATATAATGTTTAATTAAAAAGGGACTTAATTTATTTAATACGTCATAATTAAGAATTTAATTAAATCCTAATATAATTTTTTATCTAATTAATAGAATAAAAAAGAAATTCTTTTCAACATTTTCAAGAAACATCAAGTTATCGAATACTTAATAGATTATTTTTTTAATGAATGTGTAATTAACATTTTTAAAGGATTTTTTTCTAATTAATTAGTGTTTAATTAAAATTTTCATAATTAAAATAAATATATAAAATAAAAAAGGAATTCTTTTCAAAATTTTCAAGAAACACCAAATTATTATTAAGCAATATTTCGAATAACTACAAACTTTAATCATGATGAGTCATCACTGTGAATGATCTTTTCTTCTCATATGTTATAAAAACAAGTTTAAGTACCTAAATTTATTGATATATTTCATTGTGTGCTGGATCCTTCTTTACTAATCTCGTTAAAATTATTCATTTACCAATGATTTAAATTTCACATTTTAAAGTCATTTATATAATATACTAACATTTGACTATTAAATATCAAATAATGGATATGCACTTTTTACACTCACATCTTACAATGTAATTAGTAACCAAATGTAATGAATTTTAAGCATGTCTTCTTAATTTTTTTACAATGAAAGACTATCACAGTTGAATATTTAGCTTTCTGTTTATAACTTTATCGAGAAATATATAATGCATACCACACGATTTCATTAAATGAATCACAATACATTTCAAACTTCTCATTTTCAATGTTTTATATATACTAGTGTTTATCAAATAGGTGTTTATTCTGAACAATCATTACTTAGTATATTGATGAAAAGTTTGTGTTGAACGGTTTTTAACTTAAATGGTGTGAGAGAAGGATATATTAGGACAGAAGTTATTAAATATAGAGTCTTTAAAGTTTATACTCGTGCAAGAATTGGCATTTCAAGAAACAAAGTTGTGTCACATTTGAAAGCATTCTTTATATTCGAAACGCACACGTGATCACGATCACATCACTGAAGAGCATAGAGAAGCTGTTTATGTTGTATATAATTTGAATTTTCATTAACACAATATTATAACCGAAGTTTTTCGACAGTTTGAAAAATTATGATGTTCAACGTCTGCACACGTTAACACAGAATAAGATTAGCTTATGCCCTTTCGATGATAAGCGTTATTTGCAGGTAAGATGTATTAACATAACAAAATTTTCTTGGTAATTTTACTCGCAGGTTTCGAAACCACAAACATCTGATCATACTTCTCATTTTTAACACGCGACACTAACCATTGGGCCATTAAAGCCCGTAATTTAGTAACTAAAAATTAAGAAAGATCATCGAAAATGATTACTTCACACATGCAAAAATAATTTTTATTGTGACTTATCAGTTAAAAATCACGAAGAAAAGAAAAATATCACATATGTTTTGGATTACTTTGAGATTTTATGAGTCACTTCATCAGTTAAATAGACATAACCACTTCTTATGAATCACTACTTATGCTTAAATTTTGAAACACTTGCTTATATGAAATGTATTATATTTTAGTTTATCAGTGATAGTGCGATTACTTGTTAATAATTTTAATGTTATTAAAAAAATTTTAAAAAATCAAATGTGAATAATTAATTAAAAAAACACAAGTCACTATTAAAGGTTTGAACAAATTATTAAAATTATTTTACAAAACTTTTCAAATTATTTAAAAATGTTTCACTAATATTTAGTGATCGTCAAATTTTAATGTCGATAATCATTTATGTGAGTCAGGTTTTCTGTTTTAACTGTTAAGTTATCAGATTCCCCCTTCAAGTACATCTCATTGATAAGTTTTAATCAACCAATCAACTATTTATTTACCCCAGCAACCAGCTATTTGTTTACCCTAGTAACCAAAAAGCTTTTGTCGACACATGAACAAAATTTTGAAGATGCAAGACTCTTCATTTTCACTCGAAAAAACAATGACTTATGTAATAAATTTTTTCTTTACTTAAATGAAACCTTCACATGTGAAACCTTCACCTTGGAAAATTTCATTTAATGCACAAATTTAAAGTTAACAGACAAGGTCTTCACACATCTTTTAGTATTTTACTAACACTTTGCCAAATATCTTTAGAAAACAACAACAGAATTTTAAATAATTATTTTAATAAAAATTCTCTTTTGTAAGTGACATTATTAAACTAACTTGAAAAATTAACTTGGCAAAGCAAGTTTTCACTATTCCAACTAAGTAATATTCATAAGTTTTATATGATAAACAACCTGTTTGGTTATGTCCCAGCATGGCTTTATAAAATGTATCTAAAATAACCTTTAATATCAATGTTTAAAAATATGCGAATAATTCAGTTAGTCTTTTATAGATGATTATTTTCCCTTCTATTATTTAAAAGACATTTTAAAATAAAATTATTACTGATGCCAGTTTATCCCAGTGTTATGAAATGTGTATGCAAAACTTTTAATTCTAATTTTCACATTTTATTATTTCAAATTATTGTTTTCAAGTTGTACTAAAATTTGGAAAAAAATATTTAATTTTCATGCATAATTAAATTGAAATACTTTAATAATAAAGACACATTTAACATTGTATACTCACCTAATCCAACACTTTCACAAATACACGTCCGACTCGCTCCAAGGTTTAGGAAGAAATGAGAGATTCAAAGTCCTTATCAGAAAATGTTATCAGATAGTCTTATCTTAAGATAAGTGACGTCAGAGAACATATGTCATCAACTGGTCACGTGATGTATATCACATGACCAGTGCTTTGTTAATTAATCTTATTAATTAATTATTAAGTATTAAATTATTAATTATTAATTAATTAATTATTAAGTATTAAATTAAATTATTTAATATTATTAATTAATCTTATTAAAAATAGTTATTATTTTTTAATAACAAAGAATTAATAATATTAAATAATTTAATTTAATACTTAATAATTAATTAATTAATAATTAATAATTTAATACTTAATAATTAATTAATAAGATTAATTAACAAAGCACTGGTCATGTGATATACATCACGTGACCAGTTGATGACATATGTTCTCTGACGTCACTTATCTTAAGATAAGACTATCTGATAACATTTTCTGATAAGGACTTTGAATCTCTCATTTCTTCCTAAACCTTGGAGCGAGTCGGACGTGTATTTGTGAAAGTGTTGGATTAGGTGAGTATACAATGTTAAATGTGTCTTTATTATTAAAGTATTTCAATTTAATTATGCATGAAAATTAAATATTTTTTTCCAAATTTTAGTACAACTTGAAAACAATAATTTGAAATAATAAAATGTGAAAATTAGAATTAAAAGTTTTGCATACACATTTCATAACACTGGGATAAACTGGCATCAGTAATAATTTTATTTTAAAATGTCTTTTAAATAATAGAAGGGAAAATAATCATCTATAAAAGACTAACTGAATTATTCGCATATTTTTAAACATTGATATTAAAGGTTACTTTAGATACATTTTATAAAGCCATGCTGGGACATAACCAAACAGGTTGTTTATCATATAAAACTTATGAATATTACTTAGTTGGAATAGTGAAAACTTGCTTTGCCAAGTTAATTTTTCAAGTTAGTTTAATAATGTCACTTACAAAAGAGAATTTTTATTAAGATAATTATTTAAAATTCTGTTGTTGTTTTCTAAAGATATTTGGCAAAGTGTTAGTAAAATACTAAAAGATGTGTGAAGACCTTGTCTGTTAACTTTAAATTTGTGCATTAAATGAAATTTTCCAAGTTTTACCATACACATGTGAAGGTTTCATTTAAGTAAAGAAAAAATTTATTACATAAGTCATTGTTTTTTCGAGTGAAAATGAAGAGTCTTGCATCTTCAAAATTTTGTTCATGTGTCGACAAAAGCTTTTTGGTTACTAGGGTAAACAAATAGCTGGTTGCTGGGGTAAATAAATAGTTGATTGGTTGATTAAAACTTATCAATGAGATGTACTTGAAGGGGGAATCTGATAACTTAACAGTTAAAACAGAAAACCTGACTCACATAAATGATTATCGACATTAAAATTTGACGATTACTAAATATTAGTGAAACATTTTTAAATAATTTGAAAAGTTTTGTAAAATAATTTTAATAATTTGTTCAAACCTTTAATAGTGACTTGTGTTTTTTTAATTAATTATTCACATTTGATTTTTTTTAATTTTTTTAATAACATTAAAATTATTAACAAGTAATTGCACTATCACTGATAAACTAAAATATAATACATTTCATATAAGCAAGTGTTTCAAAATTTAAGCATAAGTAGTGATTCATAAGAAGTGGTTATGTCTATTTAACTGATGAAGTGACTCATAAAATCTCAAAGTAATCCAAAACATATGTGATATTTTTCTTTTCTTCGTGATTTTTAACTGATAAGTCACAATAAAAATTATTTTTGCATGTGTGAAGTAATCATTTTCGATGATCTTTCTTAATTTTTAGTTACTAAATTACTGGCTTTAATGGCCCAATGGTTAGTGTCGCGTGTTAAAAATGAGAAGTATGATCAGATGTTTGTGGTTTCGAAACCTGCGAGTAAAATTACCAAGAAAATTTTGTTATGTTAATACATCTTACCTGCAAATAACGCTTATCATCGAAAGGGCATAAGCTAATCTTATTCTGTGTTAACGTGTGCAGACGTTGAACATCATAATTTTTCAAACTGTCGAAAAACTTCGGTTATAATATTGTGTTAATGAAAATTCAAATTATATACAACATAAACAGCTTCTCTATGCTCTTCAGTGATGTGATCGTGATCACGTGTGCGTTTCGAATATAAAGAATGCTTTCAAATGTGACACAACTTTGTTTCTTGAAATGCCAATTCTTGCACGGGTATAAACTTTAAAGACTCTATATTTAATAACTTCTGTCCTAATATATCCTTCTCTCACACCATTTAAGTTAAAAACCGTTCAACACAAACTTTTCATCAATATACTAAGTAATGATTGTTCAGAATAAACACCTATTTGATAAACACTAGTATATATAAAACATTGAAAATGAGAAGTTTGAAATGTATTGTGATTCATTTAATGAAATCGTGTGGTATGCATTATATATTTCTCGATAAAGTTATAAACAGAAAGCTAAATATTCAACTGTGATAGTCTTTCATTGTAAAAAAATTAAGAAGACATGCTTAAAATTCATTACATTTGGTTACTAATTACATTGTAAGATGTGAGTGTAAAAAGTGCATATCCATTATTTGATATTTAATAGTCAAATGTTAGTATATTATATAAATGACTTTAAAATGTGAAATTTAAATCATTGGTAAATGAATAATTTTAACGAGATTAGTAAAGAAGGATCCAACACACAATGAAATATATCAATAAATTTAGGTACTTAAACTTGTTTTTATAACATATGAGAAGAAAAGATCATTCACAGTGATGACTCATCATGATTAAAGTTTGTAGTTATTCGAAATATTGCTTAATAATAATTTGGTGTTTCTTGAAAATTTTGAAAAGAATTCCTTTTTTATTTTATATATTTATTTTAATTATGAAAATTTTAATTAAACACTAATTAATTAGAAAAAAATCCTTTAAAAATGTTAATTACACATTCATTAAAAAAATAATCTATTAAGTATTCGATAACTTGATGTTTCTTGAAAATGTTGAAAAGAATTTCTTTTTTATTCTATTAATTAGATAAAAAAATTATATTAGGATTTAATTAAATTCTTAATTATGACGTATTAAATAAATTAAGTCCCTTTTTAATTAAACATTATATTAATTATATTCAATATGAATAAACTCTTAATTTCAGATTTGAACTTGTCATTGTTACTTATCTAGTGAGTCAGCCTTCGGGAAATACCGTTAAAGATAAGAATTTGTTGTTATCAGACATTTCCTAACAGGTAAGCAACGATGAAGGTTGGATTTAAGGATTGGCGAATGAAAGTTTAAGGTGAGAATATTTTTCAATGTGTCTCTCATAAATAGTTTTCATTTAATTTTTAATTAATATTTAATTAATTGGTATTTTCTAATTTCATTACAAATTAGTATTTCTCAAGTTGTTTCGAATGAACATGTTTCATTTATTATTAATTCATTAATTTATAAAGTGTTATTTTAATTACATGAGAAATTAATATTTTTCATTAAATTTTTAATCTATATTTTAATTAACACAATGTTTAATTAATATTTTATTAATGTTAATTGATATTTTTCATTTATTGTTAATTCATATTTTTCATTTAATATTTAATATATATACATAATATTATACACCAAAAGCATAAATGTTTAAAGTTTTATAAGGATGCGTATTCCCATATTAATATTAAGTTTTAAATCAATGCAATGTTTAATTAATATTTTATTAATGTTAATGTCTTTCATTTATTGTTAATTCATATTTTTCATTTAATATTTAATACATACATTGCATTATACACAACACCATAAGTATTTAAAGTTTTATATGAATGCGTGTTCCGTTTTTAACTAGATTTCATTTAAAAGATCGCATACTCAACCTTATGTAATCATTTTAATTATAGGTTAATTTAAATTTTCAAACAGTTAAAGCCGAAATGAATGTGATACACTCTTTATTTTGCTAACAAAGTACAGAAAAATATAAATATTTTAGTTTTATTTAAAATAAATCGATGAGATAAAAAAAAGCCTTTAATTTGATTTAAATAATTAAATCTTAAGTTTTCAAAAGATATTGCTCAACAGACGTTATTTTATTTCAAGTCAAATAATTTTAATTAGATATAGTACTCATTAAGATTATTTAAGATAACACATCAACCCCAGTTCCTATCAGTTATGATTCAGAGATTCAACCCTTTCCGGAAAACGCTATCAGATAAGCAGATAAGAATGATTCATCTAGGTTTACACACACACACACATATACTGCAATGAATTTAGTATCCTCTCTTTGAGAAAATAATTATTAAACTCTACATCGATTCGGATTTCATTCATGTTAAGGTATGTAAAATATTATTTTCAATACAGTTTTAAAAATATTTAAAAGCATTTTTCACAAATTATTTTGATCTGAAGATAAAATACAATGTTAAATAAAATCTCATTAACAGGGTTTGAAAAAGTTCCGCGTTACTGGTTATAAATATTATATGTTTTTAAATTAATGTAGATGAATTCATTTCGATAATAAATATAGTTTAATTTTTTTAACCGACAAGTATTAAAACATTAAAAATAAGTTCCTTTTTTTCTTCGGAAAGTCAAAAATTCTATTAATATTAAAATTTATTTATTTGAAAATTGTTCTGCCAGGGAAAAATTACACATGTCAAAAGATATTTCTGTTAAAAATCGCTTACTCTTTCAGAAAAGAAAGGACACACAAAAATTACTTATATTAAACACATTGTTATGTTTAAAAATATGCACGAATTTTGAAAAAGAGGTGTCTGGTGAGGAACACTTTATTATTTTAATTATTAAATTTCATTAATTGGAACAGAAATAGTTTTCATCAACATTTATACAATCTCACACAAAAGAAAGGCGAATACAGATTGCAAACTTCAACAATTAAAAATTAGTTCCCAAAAAATCACAAGATTCTTTTAAGTTTCCCAATAAAAATTATTACCGATCAAAAGTTCTACAAATTGTTTTCGTAGTCACCTCATTAAAATGAATATTTAAAATAATTAAGTTCAAATTCCCGTTACAGACATGCGTTATTTATGATGGTTGAAGCTTATTCAAGCCCTTCTAAGGAAATCTAACAGTTATTCACACATGATTCGAGGAAAATCACAGATTCCGAACGGTTAGGTCAACGAGCGCAAATAAATGTTAGTATGAAAAATTTCATTTTGAAACATATTTTCTCATTCAAATTTTAAAGTTATTTTTTAATTACTTTGAAATATCAAGTGTATAACATAGTTAACTAAAAATAGTACTCGAAATAATTTTAAAGTTCCTTCATTAAATTAATATTTAAAGTTATTATTCTCAAATTCCCATTACCAGCATGTGTTATTTATGACGGTGGGTAGAGATAAAGGTGGTGGAAGTCTTTCTAAGATAGTCTAAGCCAATATGCACCCATGATTCGAAGAAAATGACAAACTCCGTACGGTTAGGTCGACGAGCGCACGTCAATCCCATTGCAAAATTTAAAGTCCCCCTATTAAACACTTATGTCCGCAAAATATCCTTCGTGAATGATTAGTCTAAAATAATAATTTCCCCCAAAATATCCGCTTAACTCATCATGTAAGAGTACAGTGGAAAAAAAAAAATCAATCTCCCCAAATTCCCACTTAAAATCGAAAAAATAAACTCTTAAATGACACCAAACAGAAAAATTTTAAGTTGCCACACTAAAATTAAAAACCCCTCGTACAATAGTATAGGAAAAAACATTCTGCGTACCCAAATACCCGCTTAACTCCTCATCTAAAACACGGTGAAAAAAAAAAAAAAAAAAAAAAAAAAAATCAATCTCCCCAAAATTTCTGCTTAAAATCAAAAAATAAACTCTTAAATTACACCAAACTGAAAATTTTTAAGTCACCACATTAAAATTAAAAACTACTCGTACAATAGTACAGAAAAAAACATTCTGTGTCCCCAAAATATCCGCTTAACCCCTTATTAAAAACACGGTGAAAAAAAAAAAAAAAATCAATCTCCCCAAAATTTCCGCTTCAAATCAAAAAATAAATCCTTAAACTAAAGTTCACCGAAAAATTCCCTTCATTATTTTTTACTCATTATTTTTAATTATCATTTTTAATTATTACCTTCATTATTTTTACTCAATATTTTTAATTACTTTTTTATTAATTACTAATTATCGTTAATTGCTGTTATTCACTTCTTAAATTCCACTACGTACTACACTTGACTAAAAAATACCGCTCGAAAAATTCTAAGTCCCTTCATTATTTTTCCCTTATTATTTTTAATTACTTTTTAATTAATTACTATTTTTAATTTAATATGAATCATTCATCTCTTAATCAACAGTCAAAAGAACCGCTCGTACTGAAGTATACTTAAAAAATTAATCACCCTTTTACCCCTCTCTTATAGCATAAAATATTCAAATTTCACGAAAAAAATTTAACCCCCCTTTTAACACCTTCTCTTATAAGATAACCTTGAGGATTGAGGAGGAGGATTGAGGAGGAGGAGGTGTGAGGAGGAGGGCTGTGAAGGAGGAGGCTTGAGGAGGAGGCTCCCACCACCACCACCGAGCCTCACGCCTCCTCCTGGGGTCGGACAGACATTTTTCCCCTACTGAAGTGGAAGGAGTTAATGACTTTAATCTAATTTTTAATTGAAATAAAATGGTAATCAGAGACATTGTTAAAAGTTGTTTTTTGTGATGAGTAGATACTCCTTAATTTATTTTGGAGGTGAAAATATGACATTATAAAAAGCACAAAAACAGAAAGGATGTCAGTGACCAATCCATGGATGGTTTCGAAGAAATGTCTTGAAAGAACTTTTATTGATGGAAGTCATTTTGTACAATTTTATTGATTTTTTAAAACAATTTCAGAAAAATGCCTAAAATTTTAATAAAAGTCTGAGTGATAAAATGACAGTATATAGTGTAATAACAAAAAAAAAAAAAAAAAAAAAAAAAAAAGTTTAACATTTCTGCATGAAGGAGGGGAAAGGGGTGCGCTTTTTTTCTACTTTTCACATCTTAGCCATATTAATTTATTTCAACTTTTACCAATTTCCTTTGCCATACTTTCCATAGCATTTTGCATAAAGAATAATTGTAAATTAGTGAAGATACGCAATAACACATGATTAAATTAATAAAACACATTTTCATTTTTGATGATTGTAATTTACTTTCATAGTTTTCAAAAATATATCTCAAGCAAATATCAAGGATTTAAAATAAAGCATTTTTAAATGGAATTTTATTTTTTTTAAAATATTAGCAATAGGAAACATTCAAAAGGGTGCCAAAAATCTGGTACAGCGCTGATCTATACGAATTGAAATTATATTCTTTTTAATTTTAAAGAAAACTAGTCGTTAGGGTCCACCGTAATACTTACCCATCATGGATATGCGATAAATATATGAAAATAAAATATGTTTAAACTATTTGCAAAATGCGTTGCAATTGCAAAACAAAGTTTAAGAGTATCTTTACATATTTTAATACACATAGTAATTCTGTCGTCATGAATTGCTGATGAACCCATTTCGATAAATTAAATGAAACGCCAAACTACTCAAGTAGTACCGAACTGCATAAAAGAAACATCCTTATAATTCCAAAAATAAAAGCCATATTGACTAACAGTTTCTTTTACATCCATTCCTTAAAATAAAAAAAATCGAAAATTTTTATATACCTTCCATCAGAACGAATTTTTCGAGAGTCCGAAAAAATAGATCCAGATAATCGAGGTTATTGATATTCAATAGGCTTCGTCCCATTCTTACATACTAAGTACATACACAATTTCAAGTCTCTATCTCAATTTGTTCGGGAGATGGAGCGTTTACTGACACACAGGCAGACGGACGGACGGCAAAATTTTTTGTAAAAATATGTTTTTAGGAATCTCTTGTGTCTGAAACGTGTAAATCCGCTAAAAAAATTACTTCGATTTTCAAAACGATTGCAAAACTTACCCTATACTACGTATGATGGGTAAGTAAATTAATCAGTTTTATTCCCCTTTTCCACACAAAAAATGTGTTCCACTAATAATTATGAATTTTGAAAGAAAATTTTCATTAGTATATAATTTATAACTTATTAATTAGCATAAGTACAAAATATTTCTCATTAATTTTAAATGTGACGTCATTATTTATCGAGCTCCAATAGTTCCTGATATCCATGTCCCTTGTATTTTTAACGACTACTATAAAGTAGAGCCACTAGAATTATAAAGTACCTGTTTTATTTCAACAATGACGTCATATTTTTCCAAGTGAAATATTTCGTTGAAAATATCATTTCCTATTGTCCTTTTCACTGCATACTTTACAAAATGAATATTTTAGTGCACTTTGTTGATGTATATAAATTTGAACAGGGTGTAATATCGTTGACAGGTGAATGAATATTTTAGTGCACTTTGTTGATGCATATAAATTTCAACAGGGTGTAATATTGTTCACAGGGTGTAATATCGTTAAAATTCAATTGAAACGATTTTTCCACATAATGCCGTAATGTAAAGAAATTTTTGACAATCTCTAAAAACAAGCTAATCATGGTAGAAACATCATTTTCAGTAGGTATCCGTGTTAAGGTAAATGTTATTAAAGTACAAAAATTTCATGGCTACTCGGATTGCTATGAAATTTACTAAAGTTAGAAAGCGGCAAGATGGACAGACAAACCGAAGGCATAATAACTTTTCAACTTTCTTGGAAAGTGTTAAAAAATAGAGTGAAAAATATATTGATTAGTATTTATATTTTCCGCCTTTTTCCAAAAAAAAAAAAAAAAAATTCTTTTAATAATTATGAGTTTTGAATAAAAATTTTCATTTGTATGTAACTTATAACTTATTAATTAGTGTAAGTAAAAAATTTGCTCATTCATTTTAAATCTGGCGTCATTATTTATCTAGCTCCATTAGCTACTGATATTCATGCCTCTTGTATTTTTAACGACTACTATAAGGTACCTCTTTTATTTCAACAATGACGTCACATTTTTCCATGTGAAATATTTCATTAATAATATTATTCCTTTTCATTCAATATTTTTTTCCTAATTATGCCGCCATTTTTGACAGAAAAATTCTTGTTAATGAAACAAATATACATGTTTAATATATAACAAAAAATACTCTCTTTATTTCTTTTTAAAATATGACGTCATACTTATTTTCTTTTAATTATTTTTATTTTCATTTTTTTGCACGGAAATTGCTTAGTTGAAAATTTACTGACGCTGAGAAATTATCATTCCAAATTTCTATTTGGTTGACAACAAGAATGGAAAATGGTTAAATTTTACCTAAAAAATGCCTATTGATTCTGTATGAAAAATAATGAAATTTTGAATTATTAAGGAAAATATTTGAATAAAATGAATAAAACATAGCCTATGTTCATTTCCGGGCTATAATTTATCTATAAGCAAAGCTTCAAAGTCATTAATCCATCCGTTTTAAAGCCAATTTCATTCCAACTTTCGGACACACTATCACATTTATAATATACTAGCAGCCCGCCCTCGCTTTGCTACGGGTAGAGCAAGTCGCCCAGTCCCGTGCCACTACTGACACCGGAAATTGTTACTGACACTTCATCCCATTAAATTTAACTACTAAAACATTACCCTTCTTTTAGGTAGTCGGGTAAAAAGTAGCCTATATGTTGATCTAAGGTCTCAGATACCTTCATACAAAATATCATAAAAATCGATACATCCGTTCTTGAGTTATAAATGGTGTAAGGAACCCGACTTTGTTTTATGTATATACATTATAATCAATAGTATTCGCAGAGCACGCGGTGTAAGGATTTTTTAAGGTCATTTTTATACACTTTGGGTTACATTATTGGCATTTTAGTAAGAATCCCTTTTTTTTTTTTAAATATAATATAGGCTATGTTCACTGGAAATAGTGTAGTTTTCAGACGGTGAAAGAATTTTTCAAATCCGTCAAATAGTTTTGGAGCCTATTCAATTCAAACAAACAAACAATCAAATAAATCTTTCCTCTTTATAATATTAATATAGACAAGGCAGAACCCGTCAAATTTTGACGAAAGAAAATGTTTAAGAAGGAACTGTTTCATTAAATTATAATAAACCTACAAAATTAATTATAGTAAAAATGCATTTTATATTGATACGTCTAAGTCTTAAACAAACGATATTTATCGTCAAACTAACAAAATACTATTTATATAAAACGCAGTTGTAGAAATTGTTAAAATTAAACTTTAAACGCATATGTAAGCAGTAAAAAATAATAAAGATATGTTATGATAAAGTTATTAATTAAAGTTCTAATGCTAGTATTCCAAAATGATAAAAAGCAAAATTTATTCAACTTTGACTCAATCACAGATTTTTTTTTTTTTTTTTTTTTTTTTTTTTGTGAAATCTAAGCCCGGCATCATTTTCACCATATCAAAATTTACAAATGCACATTTCACATCTGTATTCACGTTTAAAAAAAATTGGCATTTTAATTTGATAATTTTGATTCAAAACTTGAAGTCTCCGTGCTATTAGCTGAAATAGATATTAAACTGTTGATATTATTTTACGTGTAAATCAAATTGTGTAAAGAAGTCAAAATTCACCGGGATTTATAACAGAAGATATTTAAATTTCTATTTTTTCCCTTTTAATGAGAAAATGGCAACATAAAGATACAGCACTCAATTTTTTCCCTTTTTTCCTTTGCTTCAAATAGAAATCGAGTACTCCTGTTGCCACAATTAGAAAGGAGTTATTAAAAGATACAAAAAAATTGATATTTCAAAAAACAATTAAGATACAGCTTTCAAACAAATTTCATTTAAAAGTACATCTTTTTTCCTACACGATGGCGTAAAAATTGAAAATATGCAACATTAAGAAATTAAAAAATTTTTAGTAGCAAAAATTTCAATACCAAAATTCATTTAAAATTTGAAAGTGTTGCTATGCGCAAAATGACGTATGCGTTACGCACAGATACGTTTGGCCTTTATAATATAGATATAAGGATATAAGGATGTGATTTTTTTTTTTTTTTAAATAAAACAAATTTCTAATAAAAGAGAACAAGATTCAAGAAAAATATGATGCCAAATTTCGTTTTTTCTTTCTTTCTTTTTCTTTTTCTTTTTCTTTCTTTTTTTTTTTTTTTTTTTTTTTTTTTTTTTTGACAAGTCTATTTTTTTTTTTTTTTTTCGTCAAGACCTCTGACACTAAAAAAGTACCAAAGAAACAATTTAAAAATTAAAAATAATAATAGCATGAAAATATGCACGATAATTCAGAAAAAAAAAACATGCAGTCGGCTCTCGTTAATTCGAACTCGTCGGGACCACAAGAAATGTTCGAATTATCGGGAGTTCGAATTATGGAAAGTATGAAATGAAAACATGCTTAATATGGTCCTCTTACAAAGGAATTAATGTTATAGTGTTTTTTTTTAAACTTATTTCGTCTGTTATCATCAGAATATGACTTAATATTAAATTAGAATGTATAAATACGTAAACCAATTAAGTGATTAGAAACAAGCACAATGGAAGAAAATTTTTAAGCGTCACTGATGGACAGACGAGGCACTAAGAAAGTGGATGTCAAATGTATGGGAAAGAAAGTTATTCAAATGGTCTGAAATTCGTGAGAAAGAAAGGAAGAATGAAAAATCGGAATTCTCGTTAGTTCGAATTAAACGAAGTCAAGATAAAATGAATTAGAATTAATGAAAATGTTTAACGTTATTTTGCCATTGAAAATTTCGGGACTTCATGTTTAGTTCGAATTAAGCGAAGATTCGAATTATCTGATTTCGAATTAACGAGAGTCGACTGTATTTTATGCAAAAGTTATATATTTTCTTGAAAATATCTAAAAATTAATCATAACATAAAATATAAGGCTGCGGGCAAACAGCATTATTTTTCATTACACTAAAAGAGCAATAAATCTTTCTTTGTTTCCGAACGGAACAAAAGCTTGGTAGTTTTGAAACATCTTTAAATGATTTTTGAGGGACTGACTCTACCGAATTGACAAAGGAAGGGAAAGTTTATCTCCCCCATCTTCAGCCGTAAAGCTGTCAACTGATTTCGAGTTCGATTTCTGTCTTGAAGTTCAGATTCAGTGCACTGAAATAGCAATTTATAGGGGAGACTGGGGTACAATGGTCCACTTTTGTAAATTTTGACTGTTTATTCTTAAAGTATTGATTTTTTTCTTTTGATAAAGTACATGCATGTTACCTATACATTAAAGTTTATACTGCACCCACTCAAAAATAATAATTATGCATACTTTTTTTAATATATTTTTTTAAATAGCAAGTAACAAAGTGGACCATTGTACCCCAATGCCGGGGTACAATGGTCCACAGCATGGGGCTCTATGGACCACTTCTAATTTGAATAAAAATATATCAGTGTAGTTCATTTTTTAACAATAAGAAAGATAAACTATAACAAATTTGTTTATTCACATTTTATTATTCATTTTTATTTGTTTATTCACATTTTATTATTAATTTTTATTTGTTTATTCACTCTTTTAGCTCTAACTAAAGTAACATTTTTTTCTTCATTTTTTTTTATCATTAAGTCATTATACCGGTCGCAGATTGAACAATTAGGTTTATTATCTTCTACAATACATTTTAAAGCCTGTTCCACAACTTTATGTGGCACAGAACCTCTATTGGTTTTCCTAGGCTTGTTTCTTGGCATTGCTAAAAGAAATATGAAAAATGATATATAATCTTTTTGTCCAATGATGCCACTTAAAGTTAAATATAAACCTTTATAATAAGAAATATCTAAATATATGACTAAGGAAAGTCATATCTAAATATATGACTAAGGAAAGTCATATCTAAATATATGACTAAGGAAAAAATATAATACATTTTTCCTGTCTACTTTACATCATCTGTATTTTTTTAATGAATTTTACCTTATTTAATTATTACATCCAGACACAAACTAATAGGTAGATATATTTTTGTTTTTCTCATTTTATTATTTTATTTAAATATAACTCATTATCAGTGTTCTCGCTGTCGCTCGCCAATGCGCCAAATTGCGACTAAATGCTTCATTTGGCGAGTAAACAAGCGATTAGATTCGCCAAATTGCTAGTGCTCAATTTTTGCTTCTTCTTTTTTTTTTCTTTATCGTTCTTCATACATTTGCATATATATTTAATGTATACACATTTTTTATATTTGTAGCGCATAGTTGAAATTAGATTAATAACAATCGCTGTCGAAATAATAAAAATTTTGGGTTATTTTAGAACATATTGAAAAAAAAAGAAAATGCATTAAAAAATTAAAGTTTTTTTTCTTTTATTTATTTATTTATTTATTTGTGCTACACGGTGAATCTATTTTGCTAATACTTTTCTCATTTGGCGAATGTTTTTTATTTTTAATTAGCCAAATTACTAACGTTGGTCAAATGACAGCGAGAACACTGCTCATTATGGATGCATGTACACATAAGTGCAGGAATATTAAATTAACAAATCATGTGAAATTAAAAAAAAAAAAAAAAAAAAAACCCTCAAATGCACAAAATGTTTTGTTTACTAATTTTGGTGTTCAATTTGGGTTAATTTTTAAATTTGAAAGCTTTTATTATATAGATAAATATTTCAAAAATGCATTTCACAACATGAATCATTAATTAATTCACGCACAGAAATAAAATAAATTATTAATTCTTAATTTGGGCTAATTTTTATGTTTGAAAGCATATATTACACAGATAAATATTTCAAAAATGCATTACACAACATGAATCATTAATTAATCTACACACAGAAGTAAAATAATTTATTAATTCTGAATTTCACATACAATATTTAACTTTTAAAAACATAAGATACAAAACTAGGGTACAATGGATCATTGTCCATTGTACCCCAGTTTCTGATGGTCCATTGTACCCCATATGGAAGTTTGACAAAAACTTGATGATAAAAAAAGAAATTCAGAATTCTATTATTTTAGCTATAATAAATATAATAATGCATTGTCTTACCTTTTTATTTTGTCACACAATATCTTTCAAATTACAAATCTGTAATAAATAAATGAAGATATGTTTCACTGAAAATATTTACTTTTGCCTTACTCCTCCTGTGTCAAATCAATTATCAAGCATAAAATGGCTAAAATGTCAGCTATGCACATGGTTTCAAACTTCTTTTTACTACTTCATGACTGTCATCTATATACTAAAATATGAAGCTTTCAAAAATAGAATTAATATCAAAAATAGGGGGTGGACCATTGTACCCCAGTCTCCCCTACATCAAAGCGCCGACAAGAAAGATAAAAAATAGCGACGCCTGACCGAAAGAAGTTAGTGCTATATGTGCCTGGCCTTTAAGCGTAAAATTTTAAAGTACAGTGTTTTTAGTATCGTAATTCTGAATGTTTCTGGTAAACAGACGGAATTTTTTTTTAACTAATGAAATAAAATTATAAATATGAATGATAAATAAAAAATGATAAATATTGTCTATATTCTATAACATCGTTATAAAAGCGCGAGAAGCTGGTGTATTTTAAAAATTATACATTTTCCAAGCTGATTTTAAAGTATGTAATTAATAGAAAGAAAGTTTTTTCATTATTATCCTAATAAATACTCAATGATGACATGAGAAATATACACTATATTGCCATTGATTATGGGACACTTGCGATTTTAGACATTTTACTAAATATCTAGAAAAATACATGAGGAATCATCTCGAAACTCTTAGTGTATAAATATAATAGTATAAGTCATACATATCCGTGAAGATTTTTTCCCGAAACTCCAAAGGGGACCGTCAACAAATTAAAAAAGAATAAATATCTTTTGAATAACCCTGTCAAACTAATGTAGCAAAAGCGCTCAAACTCTAGATTGTGATTGAATGCCTTATTGTAATAAGCCTTGTTCATTTTTATGCAAATAGCATGCATACTCGCAGAGTAATTAAGGTTTTTATAAAAATGATCCCAAATTTTTCCAAGTTTTTTCCTTATAATTTTCAGAGTTCTTAATATAAAATATTACTTTTTTCAGAAAATATGAAAAACAACATTGCACACAGTACCCTGTAATCAGAATTAAAAAATAATGAAAATTGTATAAAAAATGAGTTAGTTTACTAAATAATTTTTTTACTGCGCATGCGTCAACGATATCAAAATTTCATTTGCATATTATGTTAGCTAAATGTATAGAGCAACTTTTGTGAATGTCACAAAATCATAACTTGAAAATTCTGACAATAATCGTCAATTAAATAAGTCGAAAATCCGTTATTCTCAAAATGAAGCAAAAACAAGAGGGGTTGTATCCATATATTCATTGATTAGTGTCAATATAGAATACACAATATAGGATGTACTACTGCCTTTGGATAAAATCCCTCATTTTTTTGCTTCATTTTGGAAACAACGGATTTTGTCCTTTTTCTATAGACGATTACTTTCAGAATTTTCAAGCTGTGATTTTGAGACTTTTACAAAAGTTGCTCTATACATATAGCTAACATAATATGCAAATGAAATTTTGATAGCTTTGACGCATGCGCAGTAAAAAATTATTTAGTAAACCTACTCATTTTTCATACAATTTTTATTATTTTTTAATTCTGATTACAGGGTACTATGTGCAATGTTGTTTGTCATATTTTCTGAAAAAAATATTATTTTATATTAAGAACTCTGAAAATTATAATGGAAAAACTTGGAAAAATTTGGGACCATTTTTATAAAAACCTTAATTACTCTGCGAGTGTGCATTCTATTTGCATAAAAATGAACACAGTGTATTACAATAAGGCATTCAATCATAATCTAGAGTTTGAGCGCTTTTACTACATTAGTTTTGACAGGGTTATTCAAAAGATATTCATTTTTTTTAATTTGTTGACGGTCCCCCATGGCGTTTCGGTAAAAATTCTTCACGGAGATGTATGACGTATACTATTATATTTATACACTGAGAGTTTCGAGATGATTCCTCATGTATTTTTCTAGATATTTAGTAAAATGTCTAAAATCGCAAGTGTCCCATAATCAATGGCAATATAGTGTATTCCAGATTAAAAGCACGAGGTAGAGAAAATAAAATAATAATAATAGTAATAGCAAACAATAATAATAGTAATACTTAATAATAATAATAATAATAATAATAATATGTTATAATACAGACATTTAGTGACCTTTCCTACATGGATCCCATTTGTTTTGAATAAAAATGGCATGTGGGAGCATATATCATGAGGTCGTAAATTAGGAATTCTTGCGAAAAAACAAATGTGTTCCTAGCACTGATTTAAGTTTCAATCTACTGTGACGTCATCAAAATGGCGTACCGGGATATATATCATAGGGATGCTAATCAGGATTTCGTCGCAAGTAAAATGCTTTAGCACTGGATTTAAGTCCCCCTGATTTAAGTCCCATCTACTCTGACGTCAGCAAAATGACGTATAGCGGGATCTTAATCAGTGGGACCTTAATCAGGGTCTCGACGAAAGTAAAATTCTCTGTGACTGGATTTAGGTCCCGGTCTGATAGCGGGATGTATATCAGTGGGACGTTAATCAGGGTTTCGTGAAAAGTGAAATGCTCAAGTACTGGATTTATATCCCGGTTTCTTGTGACGTCAAAATGACGTATAGCGGGATCTTAATCAGTGGGACCTTAATCAGGGTCTCGACGAAAGTAAAATTCTCTGTGACTGGATTTAGGTCCCGATCTGATAGCGGGATGTATATCAGTGGGACGTTAATCAGGATTTCGTGAAAAGTGAAATGCTCAAGTACTGGATTTATATCCCGGTTTCTTGTGATGTCAAAATGACGTACCGGGACCTTAATCAGTGGGACATTAATCAGGCGCCTCGATTGTTCCCTGAAAAGGACGCGGCTCAATGACCAATGAGGTATTTGGATTTCACCGGACTGTGATTTTGGCCCTCCATTTTAAAATTTCGCTATCAATTGAAACAGGTTTAAACCTGTATTTTTTTTTCTCTCGTTTTTAAAAAAAGAACTGATCTATCGCTTCACCGGTAAAAATTTATTAATTATTTTATCATATGTGTTTTAAATATCAATATAGAAAATTATTTTAACGTTTTGCTTGAAAATATAATATTATTTTGTTAGTACATTAAAATCGTCTGCAGTCAGAAATTTATATTTTAGATTAATATTTATTACTTAAGTTTTCATACATGATTTTAAAAGAATGTTTTCATGATTATATTTTAAATATTTATTTACATGTAATTATTAAGTCATAAACATTTTTTATCTACGTTATAAAGTATTGAAAATTACATTAATGAAGGAAACTTTTAGTTATACAATTTTTAATTCGTATCAAATGTTTTCAATATCTTATTTAATTTTAATTTGATATATAATTGTTGCTAATTTTCCAATTTCCTTCATTTTAAAAGCGAATATTTATTCTAATAAATAATAATAGAACGAAGACTATTTTAAAAATTTGCTATTTCCTCTTGAAATATGCTTCAACTGTAATTCATTTCTTTCAATTCGTCTTATAATACAAAATCTCTTCCACGTCCTTTTGTTTGCCACATTAAATTTGAGCGATAAATGGTTTCATATCGCAAACCTTTTTTGAGCTTACTTCACCTCCACTTATCTTATTCCTCCATGGGATTCTTTTATTCTGTCTCAGCTTTCTTATTACTTCTGCGAAAATTTTTACACAACCAACCAACCGTAAACAAATGAAAGAGAAAAAAATTGGGAAAAAGATGATTTTTTATGAGAGTGACCTCTTGATTTTAATTAATTACTCAGTTAATAATTGGAATTTTGAAATTCTGAAGCTCAGGTGCATCAGGAGAGATATTGGGCTACTCTCAAAAAAATTTTGAGCTTTGTACGTGCTGTAGATTTTGCTAGCCGTCGCAGACACACACACAGACAGAGCGTTTTGTTCTTTTATTAGTATAGATTACTGTATTTTTTAGGTAAAAGTGCAGAAAACTAATAATATTTTGATCAATTTTCATTTCATAATAAATGAACACTTCATCACGATTGCGAAACTACGGTTGATACCATTGGTAATATAAGCTAATTGAAATTTGCACCTGTGAGTCGTATCTACGAAGTGCTTTATTTTTGTTTATTTTAATAAATTTTAGGTATTTGAACAAGGCCACATCGAGGTGTCTGTAAGTTATTATTTATTATTTTATTTGTTTATTGATTAAGAAATTTTAATTATAATTTCTTTGTTTAAATTCTTGATTTTTTTTTTATTACAGATATTAAAAAATAAATTTGTTCTTAATTTATAATTAATTGAAATTTTCTGCTCATAGAAATTTTATTAGTTTTAAAGGTGTTTTTTAATACGAAAGATGGATTATTTTGTTCTTAAAAAAGTCTCTGTTGCTAAATTTATTTTCAATACGTAAAGAAAAGTATTTTTGTTCTTAAAATTATTTGTTATTTCCCATGTATGGAAAACCGATATTTATTATTTTATTTATTATTTACTTATTTATTTATTATTTATTTATTTCACATGAATTCAAACAGAATTGATTTATTTATTATTTATTATTTTTATTGTTATTTATTGAAGTATTTGAAGTATAGTAATTGAATTTTAATAATTGAAGTATAGCATTTAAATATTTTCCATATGAATTATCCTTCTTTCATGTTATTAAGATCAGGATTAGTAAAAGAAGAAAAAATGTCAGAAAATAAACTTGATATGGTCTCTTATGACTTTGAGTCAGGCATGGACATTTTTAAGTGGTTTAAACACTTTGATAATGAATGTTCTGGAGAAAAAAAAAGATAATGAGTGGAAAAAACAAAATCTTTCAAAATATTTAAAGGGGGAAGCGCTAAAAGCTTATATAAATGATTGTTTGGATTGTGCTACTTATGAGGAAATTGTCGAGATTTTAACTGAAAAATTCATTAAGGTTAGAGTTCCAAAATTTTCTGAGTTTACCTCCTTAAAGTTGAATGATCTAAGTGATTTGGATTCTTATTTTAGAAAGAAAGTTGAGATTGGAAGGCAACTTCAGCTTGGGGAAAATTTAATTATACAGGGATTAACTGATGGACTTCACCCGGAGTATCAAAATTGTTTGATGGTTAACCCTCCTTCCAATACTCGTGAATGGTTTCGCATTGCTAAACAATTAGCAGCGATTCCAAATCATACCTCTAATAACAGCAATAGAAATTTTCAACAAACTAGACCTATGCACAATCCCAATCCTCAGCCCAGACATTGGACTCGACCTACTCCAAACAATCCATCCCAAAATTTTAATCCTAGGTTTTTCACTCCTAGAATGCCTGCGACTCATTATCAAAACAACTACCCTAGTCGTCCGTGCAGAATATGTTTAAACAGGGACATAGAAAATGCATATCATTGGGAGAGGAGTTGTATATTTAACACAAATTCCTTTCAATCTCAAACTCTTGCTCATATTCAACCACCCCCTACTAATAATATTTGACAATTATTTATCCCTGGATATGTGGGCAATAACAAAGTGTATTGTGTGGTGGATAGTGGATCAACTGTCTCAGTTTTACCCCTCAAATTTGTTCGATATTTAAATGGTAATTTACATAATGTTACCCCTATTACTATCAGACAGGCACAAGGAACTCTTACAATTAATAAATCTTGTCGATTATGTATTAAATTTGGTAATATAAAGAGATATGTTAATTTTTTAGTAAGTAAGCTTGATTTGGACTATGCTATTTTAGGTTTCTGATTGTGCCAAATTTAAATTGAAAATTGATTGTGCAAAAAGCCAGGTGTTACAAGACAATATTTCGTTAAACCAATATGTCAACATATCCAGTGATAACTTAGAATTGCTTCATTTTGATATTATAAAAAATGATACTACTGTGCAACCCGATTATGGAAATACCATAACTCCTCAATCCTTGCCGCGAACTAATAATGATGATTATAATCTATTGGGGAATCTGAATGCTATTCAAAATAAAAATGTAAGGGAACTTTTAAGGGATTATTTAGATATTTTTGCAAAAAATAAATATGATGTAGGGAGAATTAATATTGAACCTCAGCGTATTTATCTTAAATCTGACCTACCAATATCTTTGAGGCCTTATCGTACATCCACTGCTGATGAAAAAGAAATATCTCAGCAAATCCAATCCTTATTAGCTGCTGGGTTAATTAAAGAAAGTTATAGCCCATATTCTTCTCCAGTTACGTTAGTAAATAAACGAGATGAAGGCAAAAAAACCCGAATGTGTGTTGATTACCGAAAATTAAATTCTATTATGAAAAATGACGCTGAACCTTTGCCCCGAATAGATGAAATTTTAGACAAATTAAGTGGTGCCCAATATTTCTCTACACTAGATTTAGCCTCAGGCTATTGGCACATACCTATTCACCCAGCCGATTCCGAAAAGTTAGCCTTTACTACTAATTGTGGGCTCTGGGAATGGAATGTTCTCCCCTTTGGTGTAAAGGTAGGCCCCCCAATTTTCAACAGGACAATTAGAAGAATTCTTACAAAATATAAAATAGACTTTGCTTGTTATTATTTTGATGATATAATTGTTTTTTCTAAATCAATAGATGAACATATACAGCCTCTCATCCAAATTTTTGATTTATGCCGAATTGAAAATATTAAATTAAAATTATCTAAATGTACTTTTGCTCAAAAACAAATCAATTTTCTAGGGTATGAAATCCAAAATGGAACTTTAACTCCAACTAATACTAATATAGAAACAATTAAAAAATAAAAACCTCCTACTAATACTAAAGAATTACAAAGATTTCTTGGTTCTATAAATGTGTATCATAAATTTATTGACAAATATGCTGAAATTAGACACCCCCTAAATAAATTACTTAAGAAAGATACTATTTGGGAATGGAATACTGAATGTCAAAACTCTTTTCAAAAATTAAAAGATGCCCTCATTGCTAAACCAATTTTAAAGATTTATGACCCAAAATTACCCCTACACATGCTTGTTGACGCTTCTTAGGTTGCTGTAGGTGCAGTTCTTAAACAACCCGACCATAATAACTTTTTACATCCAATTGCTTATTTTTCTAGAGGATTGAGAAGTTATGAGAAAAATTATTTCATTACCGAACTAGAGTGTCTTACTATCATTGATACTTTAGATAAATTTTATCATTACTTTCACGGTGTACAATTTACCATCCATACTGATCATGCATCTCTTGTTTGGTTAAAAAATTTCAAACATTTAAGAGGTCGATTATTTAGGTGGTCATTGAAGTTAAGTATGTTCGATTACAAAATAGAGTACTTATAGGGACAAATGTCGAAGCCGACATGTTGTCCCGAAACCCTATTTCTCATTTTTGTAAACCCCTTACTTTTCTTCTTGACGTTAAAGAGATTATTGAGATGCAAGAAAAAGAAAATGTGTGTGGATCAAATTATATTAATGAGAATGGACTGATTATAGTTTAAAAAAAAGGTTTTCGTAAAGTGGTAGTTCCCATGTCCCTAAGAAAAAAATTGCTTAGTGTTGCTCATGAACAGTTTGGTCAACCTGGTGTTCAAAAAATGCAAAATTTAATTTCTCCAAACTATTATTGGCCAGATATGACCCAAGACATTACTAACTTTGTTAAATACTGTGATATTTGCCAGAAAAATAAAAAACCTAGACAGAAAAAATTTGGCTTATTACAAGCTATGCCCACTACAGATCAACCTTTTGACTGTCTGTCTGTTGATACTGTAGGAGGGTTCAATTATTATAATTCTACAAAAAAATATCTCCATATTATAATAGACCATGCCACAAGATATGTTTGGGCATTTCCTTCCAAAAGTGTCACTACAGAAACTTATACAAATTGTCTGAAACAAATCTTCAATATCAAAACCCCTCAACAATTATTCTGTTTTAGTAAGATTTCAAGTGTACAGTCCCCTCAAAAAATACTTAGTGACAGGAATGCTGCTTTTACTTCTTCAAGATTCAAAAAATTCTTGCGAAATCATAATATTAAACAACGTTTGACCACTGCCCATCATCCACAAACGAATGGGAAATGTGAAAAAGTAAATCAGACAATAGTAACTAGATTAAAATGTAAAGTAAACGCCACTACCTCTAAAATTCCCTGGACTAAGCTTTTAACTGAGGTAATTAATTAATATAATAATACACCCCATTCTATTACTAAATTTCCACCTGCTTACTTGCTTTTTGGCCAATTACCCTATGACTCCCCCTTACAACAAAATTATTATCCCCCTGTTCATGAAGCACTTAAAATTGCTAAAGCAAGAACTGATGAATTTCATTTAAAAAATAAAAGATATTATGATAAAGATTATATCGAACCAAAATTTAAAATAGGAGATCTAGTTATCTATGAAGAATTTCAGTACCCTAATACTAGAAAGTTATCACAAGTATTTAGTGGCCCTTATAAAATTCTTAACAAATTATCCGAAATAAATTTTGAAATTGATAGGCAAAACCAGTTCAAAAGTTCAGAAATAGTACATGTATCTAAATTAAGGCCTTATTATTCCCCTGATAAATGTAAATTAAGTCATGAGCAACAACTCCCTAATCAAGAACAACAAACTCAAGTAAAAACTGTAGCTTAGACTATATCTCTAGTTTATCATTTTATAATATTTTTTTCTCTTAAACAGTAAATTTCTTTCCATATTTTAATTCAGATAATATCTTGTAATTCTTACAGAATGGCAATGATATCTCTTGACTGCAGCGAGAGTGTCACTTGTCTGGAAATTTTTATATTTGTTTGTTTATGCCGGCGTAGACGAACAAAGTGGAAATTTCTTATTCTGTACTGAATTACCCTACTTAGAATAATATAATAACAAATAAATATTTAAAAATATCTATATTTTTTTCAAATGAACCTATTTGTAATATTAAATTTAAGCTATCAATTAATAAATTAATTATTTGCCAAGTAACAAAATTTTTATCACTATATTTTAATTTTTCTCTCTCTCTCTTTGCTGCTGCATTCCAGTCCAAGTACATGTCAATTAGAATTTAATTTTGTTTCTTTTTCTCTTTCCTACTTGCATCTTGCAATGTTTTATCACACCGAGAGAATATTTATTGCGTAATTATCTGACACGAATTGACATTAATAATCTTGTCTTTTATTTTTATTATTTATTAATATTTCTTTTAAAGAGTCTTAGTAGTTTGAAGGTCACGGGCATTCTCAAAAATGAAATGAATTTTAATTTATTTTTATTTTATATTATTTTATCATCTTATTTTTTAATTTTTTTTACATATTCCTACTTAATCCTGTACTCAATTTACAAGATTAAGTAAATGATTAAATAATTGCTTATATTCTTTATTCTATTCCACTTCTCTATATTTCATCCCAAATGCCTGAGATGAGATAAACGAGATTAAGTATTTAAAGAATGTCTTTTGTGATATCTATTATTACTTATTAAGAGATTTACTTATACCCATTATGAGATTTACTTATACTTATGATATTTATTATTATTGATATCTTTCCTTATTATGTTTCTTACTTATATTGTTTATTATTTACATTGTTAAAATTTATTATTACTATATTATAAAATGTCTTATTATATTGAATTGGACAATTAATAACGATATAATTAGACCTCCTTGAAAAGAGGCAATGGACTATACCACTCCAAATATGACTCTTGGACAATTAATAAGATATAATTAGACTTCCTTGAAAAGAGATCATGAACACTCCAATTATGACTCTGAAATGGATTTTTGAAACAAACTTTCAACATTGATTTCAAGAAAGTTCTATTAAATTTCTTCATTCTAGATTTGACATTGTTAAAAAAGAATTCAACGTTAGTGTTTTTCATTTTTATGTTATTACTATGGGTAATTGCTTATATTTTCAAATTACTTTATGATGTGTACTTTAAACAAGATTATATCTTGTATTTGTACTGATGCCTATTTTATTGTATTTAAATTTAAAGTTATTCCACGCATCACCTTAGTGTTCTTAAATTTGAATTCTATATTTATATAAAAAAGAGAAATTAATTTAAATTTTTTTTATTTAGTATCTAATTATTATTACTTATATCAACAACTTCGTGAGATAAGTCTGCATCATCTCCCTTTCTGTGAAATTGCAGGTCTCAGACCTACTTTTTCACCCGTCTTTCTGGGAGGGGGGATTTGTAATAAAATAAAAAAAAATTTGCGCCATTTTTGTTCTTTCTTAGCTTCAATTCTGAATTTGTGGAACATATTTCAATCTTAGTTTCGTAACTTGTAACAGCTAAAATTCTTTTTCTTACTTTAGTTATTAATAAATTATTTCTTGCTTCTCAAAAAGGCGGGAGGTATTTCGTAAGCTTTTTACTTTCTGGAATATTCCTGGGATTTTAATTTAATTTTTTATTTTTAACATCGCGTGACAGGTGTTACTATGCGTTGCTAAAGGGCTTGTTCTTCCGAGGAAAAAATATAGTTCTTGCCAAGGACCGCCTGCTACGACCAATTAGAATTGATCATTTTTGTCCGTTTAAGGCTCGAGTTCATCCTAATTGGATTTTTAAAATGATTGACGTGGAGTAGGAGGGCGCTAGTTTTGTCGTGAAAATGATTATTTTCATTTGGCTTTTCAAGGGGTCAGAATGCATCTCTCCTTTAAACTACTCGGAAGCCATGTCATTTTTTCTGAGAATGTAGAATGCCGAGAATGTTGCAGCTTAGTGAGCGAAGGCCGTAGTGATAGATGTGTGGAACGGTGATCTGTGGAGTAACTTAAGTTCGTGCTCTAAATAATAAAGAACTAAAAAACTGATTTCTTGCATTGTTATTGGAGAAACTCCTACGAGAACAAATCCATGGCTTATCCACTTACCAGAACGACTGCTCATCCCACTATTGAGTCTTAGTGAATAGTAGTATTCTACAAGATTATACACTATTATAGAACATTGCCGTCGTAATATTACACACACACATATATATATATATATATATGTATACACTGTAAAAAAAGGGTTGATCTACTAAAAAAAATTTAGTAATCCTTGAAATTACTAAAAAATTTTAGTAATCTTACTCGTTACAAGAAAATCTGCAAGAATTACTTGAAAATAGTTAGCAACGAATAGAGTCAATAGTTTTATATTTTTAATAGCTTTACTAAAACTCACTTGCTGTGGCCGTGGTAGACTAGTCGTCATAGCACCGAACTCCAGGCTGAAAGGTCCCAGGTTCGATGCTGGATGCCGCCAGATACGCACCGAATGCATGCAGTGGAAGTACTCGTTAAATAAAGGGATTATGAAAATCCCGTCGGAGCAGGTAACAATGTTTGGTGCTGCCATCTATTGCGGCTTTGCCGAAAATCTTCTTTCGTCTTCTTACCCACTGAATGCAGCTCGAAGGAAGCTCCTGCCCTTCGGGAACGGTTCGTAACAGTTATTAAAAATATTTTTGGAGCTATTCCTAAGATTTGATTGGTGGCTCATACTAAAAAGTTTTAAGTTAGTTATACAAAAGAAATGTTTGTTTCACTTGCAAAAAAAAGTTTGTAATGGTTGCTAAAAAATTCTGTGGAATACAAATTTACTAAAAAAATTTTAGTAACCTCTGGAATTTTTTTTTACAGTGTATATATATATATATATATATATATATATATATATATATATATATATATATATATATATATATATATATATATATATATATATATATATATAATTTCCTCCCAGAAGATGATGGAAACATAAATAAATGATATATTTTTGTATAGTTAATTGTCATATCAAAAGATAACTCTCCCGCAGTAGGGATTCATTAAAAATGAATGACCTCAATTTTATTTCTCGTAATTGTAGCAATCGTTTAACCCCTTCGCGACGGAAGTCTTTTATGAAAATTTTAATCTTTTTTACAAAGTCTTATTGAATGTTTTATTAAACGAGAAAATTCTCAGATTAAATATGGCAAACTTTACAGTAAAATTTTTCTGGTGGTGATAAACAAGAATTCTGAGCGCTTCTTGCTGCACGTATACCAGTCGCTCATCCACAAGGGCTTAAGGAGCTGTTGTAGTAAAACTCCCCGATCGTGAAATCCCTTGTTAACCTATGGGGAAACTTTAAAGCGCGATGACTCATTACCTAATATAATTATTAAAATGCTGTTTTAATCATCAGAAAGTAGACGCCAAATGTCGATGATGTGCTGTTTTAAAAAATGTCTACGGAAATTTTAAGTATTTTTAAGAAGATGACAAAATTTAATCAAATGAGAATTTCAAAGTTTATAGGGATTTTTTATGTATTTAAAGTATGTGTAGACTACTTTTAAAAACTCACATCATCGTCATCTGACGTCTACTTTCTGATGGTGAAAACGGTATTTTAATAATTATATTAGGTAATGAGTAATCGTGCTTCAAAGTTTTCACACAGGCTACCATGGGATTTTGTAATGGAAAATTTCGCTGCAAGGGACAAATGATACACGAACCGATCTATCCCAATTAACAGTAATGATCCGATAATTATTTAAAGAATATATATGGATGTTGCTGTTTTAAATAGATATAAAAAAGATATTCTTACAAGCATTTCTCCATTCTCAGTGTTTGTGTGTATTCTCCAACATTCACAACCACCTTCCATTCTCCCTTTCTGTTTTTTGCTCTATGAGGTTTTGCATAGTGTACTTCAGAAGGACAGACGAAACCACCTTGTGGTCCGTAGTCCCTGGGTACTGGGTGACTCCCCGATGATTGAGGATACGGACCGTAGTTTTGATCAAATAATGAATACGCCTTTTCTTGTTGGCGGGAAAGCCCTTCAACTTGGCTTTCGTGCACTTTTACTTCGGCGTACATCAAATCGAATCTTGCTTTGTCCTTGTAAATGCTGGTCATAATAGCTGAACTGCAAACAAAAAAAAAAAAAAAGTGGAGGATTTTAATAAGACAGAGTAGAAGATTTTCTGTTTATTGGTATTATTATTATTTATGAGAATTATATGTTAATATTAATAAATAAC
This sequence comes from Maratus speculifer, assembly GCA_964019185.1. Lineage (NCBI taxonomy): Eukaryota > Metazoa > Arthropoda > Arachnida > Araneae > Salticidae > Maratus > Maratus speculifer. Next base: position 137,802,017 of record OZ025291.1, read on the forward strand.
GAATTACAAGTTATTGCTTTTATTAAAGTAAATCTGATAACACTGAAGATGCAATGAGATTATTCCAGTTAGATATGACAGCTTCAGTGACCAGAAGCAACTTAAGACGCATGGGATTAATATGAGACCAGTGTCTAACTGGTTACTTAGTTAAAAACCACTTTTTTCCAAACAGTAATATTTACAGTATATTTCTATAACTAATGTAGAAATCTACCGTGAATTATTTTTTTTTATAAAAGTTCCATTAAAAAAATAGATCAGTAGGATCCATGAATGGTATTGAGTACAATAACTTTTTTATTTATATTTTTTTCTGAAAGCAAATATTATTTCAAACAAATAAATAAAATATGATAAATTAAAAATGTTACTTAATTATATGCTATACTGTAAAAACATTAATTATTTATTATTATTAGAGTGATATTTTACAAGAGAAAAAAAGAAAATTCATAACAGATATAAAAAATAAATGTCAGAGCTCTAAAATATTACTGAAACATGTTTACTAATAGAAACCTTAACATAAAGCAATTTTAGTGACAAATAAGACAATTAAAATAGGATAAGTTCTTGAAAATTAAGGTTTTTTTTTTTAATCTAAAGACATATATAAAAAAATATATATAAACATTTTCTTGTTCATCACGAAAGCTATTTTTTACGCTGATTTTGGTGGGATTCGAAGGAAAAAGTCTTCTAAAGCTTGATGTTTGCTATCTAACTTTTAAAACCAATGATCCCAGGTTTTCATGTCTATGATTTATATGTCCAAGGTAATCCTGTAATTCTACGTAAAAGAAAGCATACTAAACATCAATTCTCTCGGAAGAAAAACAAAATTAACAATTTGTTTTAAATTCTTTCTTTTTTCCAATTACATTTTTAAAATGTCTCCTTGTTGAAATTGCAGCAAATTCTAGAATTTTCAATAAAAACACCCAATTTTGACATCATATTTGACACCATATTAGATAAATGACATCTACATATACATATTTGACATCATATTAGATAAATTTTAGTCATTCGACGAAGAGGTTTAGCAAATTATGCGGATGTAAAGTTTTGAACGCCTAATATTAAAAATCTTTTTTAGGCGTTTTTGTTGTTATATAAATACGTAGCAGCTATAGTCGTCGGCTTGTTTATTCGTCTGTTTGCCCGTCTGTCCGCAAATAGCAGCGCAGAAACTGCCCAACTGAATGGTTTCAAATATAATACATATAAAACTAATGAATATTTAATACGTGATTTATTGCTAAGCGCGAAGAAACCAACATGGTGAGAAATGTTCAAGCCGGAAGTTGAACACGGAACCCTTGAAACTGTGCTCTAAGTGCTCTACTATTTAAGTTTCAAGGACGATTCCAAGCTTGGCATTTTTCATTCCCATATGTTGGTAAGACTTCACAGCAGCACAAGATGAAATAGTCTTTATGAGCACACAATCTTGAGGCCTAACATGAGACGCAAACAAAGCCAGCATTGGTGAACACATATGCATTTTAATTAATTTTCCAATTAATTTTCAGCAATGAAATTCTACTTGAAATTATTCGATATTTAGCACGTGATTTATCACATGCTAAATAGGAGTAGAAACCAACAGGGTGAAAAAAGTCCAAACCAGTGATCGAACCCGAAACCCTTGAACAACTCTCCAAGTGCTCTGTCATTTAATCTGTGAGCGAACTTATACTTGGAGCACTATTGCAACGGATCATAAAATTTCTTTATATTTCATCAGAACAGTGATTGTAGCAATAAACTTTATTAAAGGACATTATTAAATATACAAACTAATTTTAAAACTATGTCTTCATAAACGTTTCCCAATTAATACATTACGATAAAATTAATCTTGGTACTTTCATGCTTAAAAATTTATGGAAGTTCTTTTATTTATTAATCCTATCAAAATGAATTAATTTAGAAGGCAGAAAAGACTTCATTTAACTACATCACTTGAGTGAGCGGAATTTATTATTTCTTCGCATCAGTTAACTATGCAACTAAGTTTTAATTAAAGCTGTGAAACTTTGAAACAGAAATATTTCTGTTAAGCTGTGTTCATTTTTATATTGAAAGGGTTTTAAAAATATATTATATTCAAATTTTAAAAATTATTTAAAAGTCAACGTACAGTAATAATTATGAAACAAATAGCATAAACAATCGGTTTAAAGAAAGACAAGACTGGATGCAATCCTATGAGAAATATGCGAGATTTAAGACCCGTTTTCTCAGAAACTACTCAAACGATTTCGATGCAATTTGGAATCCATATTCACTGGATTATGCTCAAGACTTATGCAGAGAACTTCTTACTGCGATTAAAAATCGTCATTTTAAAGCAATGACTGTTTTCACGTTATTATTATAATCACGTAATTACTACAGTGAAATTAGACGAATATTGTCCAATGGTTACAACACTTCAACGCGCGAGCTGGATTTTAAACCACATCCAAAAGCTATTTAATTTCATTTCACGTGATCATAAGATTTTGTTGCAAGAGACTAAATTAAATCCAAGCTCGTTGAAATATGGTTGTAAAATGAACAAGGTACTAACCTTGCATTAGATATCTGCAGCTTTAAAAAAAAAAACCGCCCATTTATCTGCTGAGTATGTGGTTTTACATTAAAGTTAAAATGGATCAATTTTTAAACTTTTGTGTCGAGCTTATGATTTTTTTCAATTTCTACATTTTTATAAATTTTATATTTATATTTATTTTATAGGAATCATAATATAGTACATCTCAATAATAATGTTTTATCAATAATGTTAAAATCGAAACATAGTTACGGGTGTTAGACGTGGATAGACAGACGAACCAAAGTCATAAAAACTTTTCAGTTATGTTGGAAAACATTAAAAACATCATTTTAAAATTTTTCATCTTTCACCAAATAAAAACTAAATGCAGAATTGAAAAATAATTTGTGCTCAAATTTAATGTTTTTTAGCATTTTTTATGCACATTCGTGATATGTCATAGTATGTACAATAACTGTACAAAACGTATTTACTTACCTTGGATAATCAGAATCGTCCAAACATATTTCTTCTGTTAGTCTGTCACAGCGAGGTTCTAAAGACCATTCATTTTGTTTGTAAATAAACTTGTTTTTTTCTGATGGCTCATTGTTCTTTAGCGAGCCAACATAGTTAGTAGAAGGAGATTTTCTGCTATTTTTATATATTACTTGCTGAGAGGGTTTGCGAGCAATTGGCCGAAAACTCAGAAGTTCTTCATTTTGCAGCAGTTTGTAAATCGCATTATCTAGAATATTTTCCGTCAGCTTAGCATTGTCATCATACATTGGTTCTTCTGGTTCTTTATTTGATGGTTTATACGTTCCCAGTATAATCGAAATGAGTTCTTCTGGAAGGTCTGGCAATGATATTATTCTTCCTCGCAATATCCGTATAACAGGTTTGGAACGCGGGTAATCTTCACTTTCGTGTTCATCAAACGGAGTTACCATTATTCCTATATGCCTCTGTTCTGCTGAAGAAAGACTGTCTGACGATCTTGAAGATTTTGATATCATTGAGTCATTCATGGTGTTATTACTATGATTGAGTATTCTATCTAAAATTTTTGCAGCTATTAAACTTCTTAGATGCATCATCGAATCATTTTTAGACGATCGCGAATCGATCATCTTTTGGTTGTTAAAGAAACTTTCTCCGGTAGTCGAATTTTCCTTACTTACATTGGAGTTTTTAAACAGAAGTTGTCGTTCTAAACGTAATTTATCAGCTATGGGAGACGATATAAAATCAGAAAAAGACATTATGTCACTTTTAGATATATCTTCAGTGGTATCGTAACTACCATCAGAAAACATTTCATATACTGGTGCTACTCTAGATTCTTTTTCAACAATCGGAAGAACTGTTTTTTGCGACTCTGTTATCGATGAAGAAGCGACTGCTGATATATTTCCTCTCCATTGTGAAAAATTGCGCCCAAAACTGTATCGGGCTTGTCTTTTAGAAGAACTTGAATAGATATTGCTATTTACAGTTACATTTGAAGGAAGTGACACATTTCCCTCATTGTTAATTAATCTGGTCTCGTTCTGATCTTTGGAAACGCTTTCAATATTTAATCGTTCATCATTGGTAAAATTGGCTTCACGCTTACGGCGAGAAAGAGAAATATTTTCTTCTGTATGTTCTAATGATCTGGGACCGTAACGTGGTCGATTTGATTTTCTTGGTACTTCATTCACTGTGATTTGATCCCGAAGAACCAAAGAAGGTTTTCGTATCAAAATTGAGGGTGAATCCCGAGATTTGTCAGTGCTGGACTCTGTTGTTAGTGTTTCAGTGTCGACATCTTTGTCTTCATGGGAAGGTTTATTTTCTGAATTTTTTGACGGGATTTGTTTATTTGAATTATCATCTTTTCTTTCAATCTGATCTTTTTTATCATTATTTCTGGTATGATCTGTTTTTCTAACACCCTCCGATAATTGACTTTCGTTACTTACTTCTTTTGCAATGGAAAGAGTTACAGTGTTACTGTCTTTATTTGATTTTTGAGCATTTTGATTTGATGTCACTGCAGACCAATCATTCCTCAAAACATGTAAATAATCAGTGTTATTTGGAACTGTTGTTCTTTCTTTCTGTTGATTTCTATTATTATTCTGGAGTAAATATCTCACAGGTTGATTATTTTGTAAGATAATTTCTCTTCTAGGAATTCCTTGTTTGTTGTTATTTTTAAAAGGTAATAGTGTCTTCTTGTTTAGATCCTCGTTGTATACTGGGACTTGTTGAGGTTTTCGCGAAACTGTTGCTGATACGCTAGATGTACTATATTTAACGTTAACCACTGGATATATTTGTTGATTTCCATTCAAATTATTTCTTCTTCGCACTTCGTCAAAAGCAACATTTGATATCCTTTTATTAGCTTCCTCTGGTTTAATAAAGTTCAAGTCAGCCCTTCGATTTTGTTGGTAATTTGAGACGAAAATAGGTGGACGGTACTGGTAATAAGCTCTTTCTGGTATTGTGGGATTTCTATTAATATTTTCATAAATGCCACCATTAGGTGTTCTAATTCTTTGTTCATTTTCATTTAAATGGTATCTCCTATTAATAGATAATCGAGTTTTTGGAATAGTGTTACGTTCATCTGAGTTAGAAAACACTGGGTTCCGATATAGCGGATTCTCGTTAATATGAGGATGGTTTAATCTTCGAGTGGCATTTAGAACACCGAACCTGTGAATATTGGGATTATGTGTAGCATTCTGTCCTCCATTTCCTATCCTTCTTATTCTTACAGCAGAGTTTTTACTGGTGTCCAGACCAGCACTAACAACAAATTCAGCGGCTGTATCGCCGTAATTACCGTAAGAGTTCTGTCTTCGGAGATGCTCTCGAGTGATTATGACTGTTGGCAACCTTCTCCGACTGATCACGGATAATTTTCTTGTGTCTTGTGCGCAGGTAAATATAATGATGAACTGAGCATACACGAACAACTTCAGCGTCTGAAAAGAAAAAATATTGTTAATACTTAGTAAAATTAACTTCCTACTCTTTAATGACTATATAACTTTTTCTTGATTAATTTATTTAAATGTATTAATAATAAAATCAGGTAATAACTAAACGCAGTACAATCAAAGAGGTGAACCTCTGTGTCTCAAAATGAAATATTTAAAAATTAATAAAGTTAATTTTATGCTGTTTTAGTGATGCACACTATTATAGTGAAGTATAGTATATTTTCTATATTGTAATTTTTTTTACTTTCTTCTTTATTAAAAGGACATTTCGATTTCCTATTCAAATAAAGATTCTTCTAAATGTAAAAAAAAATTGTAAAAGAAAAAAATGCAGACATCCTTTGCCTAAAGAAAAATGTCTTAATGTTTCCCATTGAGTTAATAAAAATCCATAAAAACATCATTTTTATGGTGATCAAAACGTGGATTACGTAATAACAGAGTCATATATTAGGTACGTCATGGATTAAGCATTAATATTCATGGAACAATCATAAAAAAGATAAAATGCGGACACCACAAGCTCCACTCTCGACCGAAAATTTTTAATCAATTTGATATGTTAGATTCAAATTCAGATGACAAAAGTTTACCTGATTTAAGAATACCATATTCAGATTCGAGTTTATCCAATGCAAATGGTTGGCTCATGGCTTAATAATAATAAATTCGACAAAGCTGTGGTCATTTGATATCTTAAAAGTGTAATGTACTGTAAGTGAATTCATGAATAATAGGATAATTAGAATAACTACACACAATATTACGTTATGATATACATATAAACTAATGGACCCGACAGACGTTGTCCTGGTACCGACTCCAAAAAATCAAATAAATGTACATAAATATAATAATACGCATGATAAATACTACGCTCTTAATTTAAGTTCTTACTACAATTATATAAAGAAATTATTTTTCACTTTGCAGTAGTTTTTGAAGTCGGTTAAATTTTTAGTAGAAAAGTTTATTTTTCTCATTTCAGTTAAAAGTTAACGATTTTCTGAAGTCGTTTAGTTAAAATTATAATACAGGAAAAATTATTGTAAACCATAGACGTATGTCAGGAGTGGGGTTCCAACACACTATCTCTTTCTTCGAGAACGAGAGCTTAAATCTGGCGCCTTAGACCACTCAGCCATTCTATCCGCACTCTATTCAGCGAACTTATTCAACACCTTTAATTAGCGAAAAATCACTAACTTTATTAGTTTTTGCCTAATTACTACAAAAGTACTGAATCAATTTCGATGAAAAGTGAATCTAAACCATTCTCGAAACCACTGGAACGCACACAAAAAATTTCATTAAAATTGGTCCACTCGTTTAGGAGGAGTTCAGTGACATACACACGCACAGAAAATTTATATATATAAAGATTTATAACAAGACTGGTGTGAAAGGCTTTTCCTCAGCTGAGAATAAAAGAATGTTTCATATCTCATTTATTAATTAATTAGTAATACTTGAAAAAATAATCAATCGGTTATTGAATCTATTCAAACATTCTTGGATTTTTAAACATGATATGAAGCATTTTGATGTGCATTTTCCCTGTGTAATGTTTCAGCAGAATACCTCATTAGAATGTAAAACTGTAAATCTACAAAGTAATGCCGCAAAATGCCGGGTGATTTTGATAGCAAGTTAAAAATGTGTCAAAGGAAAAAATATGTCATATTCTATTATCGTCCTCTGTCTTTATTACAAAAATACGTTCGGACTTATAACACATTTAGAAACATAAAAAAAAAAGACTACGTGATATTTCGAACTTTATATTCAGTTAAAGAAAAGATTATGTGACGAAGTAAAATTCTCTTTCATTTTTTGTATTCTAAAAATTCAAACAATTTTAAAATTCTAAACTTAAATAACTAAAACAAAAAAAGCACATCATCTATGAAGACTTTTTATTTCATATTGCATATAATTAAAAATGTAAAATACTACTACAGCATGAGTTCAGAATTGCAAATTTTGATAGTAAATATCTTTGAAAAGAGTATATTCAGTCAGGATGCTCAAATCAAATATTAAAATGTAAAAAAAGTTTTAAAAAATAATTTTTTTTTCTAATCACTAAACTATGCATAGATATATTATTACAATTGTAAGAAATATTTTTTAAAATCAGCGTTGAGTTCCATGTTAATTTTAATGTTTTTTTTATTAAGAGTGAAGTGATATTGTACATGATTTATTAATCATTGTTAATTTTTTATCTTTGCTTTAGCGTAAACTTTCATACTCTGATAATTAACGATGAGCTAGTAAGAACTGGTGTCCAGTAACATTTTTATCCGATAATGAGTGTTTTGAAAATTACGGTTGAAAGTATCTCATTTATCACAAATTAAAAATTCTTATTTCAAGTTATTTTAATAAGGCTTGGAGATAATGCTGCTTTCATATGTTAATTGACTGTGAAACAGTTGACAGGATAAAATAAATATTCGTTATAATAAACATTCTTAACACTATTTAAATTTAGAATTTTCAAATTCGAGTTACATTCACGCATACTGAAGTAAAGAATTCTTCGATGTTAGAAGGAGATGGTTTCAAATGGCGGGAAAAGTTCGAGAATTTGAGAAAACTTATAACATAAATAAATATTACATGTTGCAATTGTTATCAAATTGTTGAGTTATAGCGACAACTAGATGTGTTTCGTATCATAAGACAAGTAACATCTGAATCATAAAAGAGTCCGTAAAAGGAAGAAATTGTGTGCTTCAAATCAACAGCGCCCAATAAAAATCACTCTTATTCCAATGCTTATGTTTGTTTGTTAGGCCGACGGCCGCGATTGGGTTCGAACCCAGCACCTATGGTCTTCCAGTTTGGACGTCAGAACCTCGCGGCCACTCGTGGGGCTCCAACGCTTATGTATTGGCAATATGAGAAGCAATAAAATTACAAAGCAGTAATATGTGCCTATGAAAATATAAACACCCAGCCGACGTTATTTTTAGAAATTCGCATATCTTGTTTTTCTGTTGCCTCATAAGTATCACTTTGGTCTTTAAAAAAGAAAAAATGAATTCAGGCCATGATCTACACATGAAAAAAATAACAGCAAAAAAGTGATTTAACAGAATGACGCAAATAATCGATCTTCGATAGCAAATTGTAGTTAACAAAAACAAGTTTACAGACCACAAGAGAAGGTCAATGCACAAATAACAAGACCGTTTTATGGCGATGAAACAAGGTGCATTAAAGCGTGATTTTTTTTTCTTCTAATGTATAAATGAAGTAATAATAGGTATACTAGAAATCCAAAAAATAGGCTTTTAACAGAATAAAGAATTGGAAGAGTTTACTATGTTTTTTGTAAAGGGCTAGTCTTTGCTTCTTGATCCAATCATTTCACCATAATTTATAAACATAAAAAAGAAAAAGAAATACATAACTAAATATTTCTTTTTTGGGAGGCAAAAGTACAGAGTAGCAGGATTTTATATATATATATATATATATATATATATATATATATATATATATACACTATATTGCCATTGATTATGGGACACTTGCGATTTTAGACATTTTACTAAATATCTAGAAAAATACATGAGGAATCATCTCGAAACTCTTAGTGTATAAATATAATAGCATACGTCATACATCTCCGTGAAGATTTTTTACCGAAACTCCATAGGGGACCGTCAACAAATTAAAAAAGATTGAATATATTTTGATTAACCCTGTCAAAACTAATGTAGCAAAATCGCTCAAACTCTAGATTATAATATAATGCCTTATTGTAATACACTGTGTTCATTTTTATGCAAATAGCATGCATACTCGCAGAGTAATTAAGGTTTTTATAAAAATGGTCCCAAATTTTTCCAAGTTTTTTCCTTATAATTTTCAGAGTTCTTAATATAAAATAATATTTTTTTCAGAAAATATGACAAACAACATTGCACACAGTACCCTGTAATCAGAATTAAAAAATAATGAAAATTGTATACAAAATGAGTTGGTTTACTAAATAATTTTTTACTGCGCATGCGTCAACGATATCAAAATTTCATTTGCATATTATGTTAGCTAAATGTATAGAGCAACTTTTGTAAAAGTCACAAAATCATAACTTGAAAATTCTGAAAATAATCGTCAATTGAATAAGTTGAAAATCCATTATTCTCAAAATGAAGCAAAAACAAGAGGGGTTGTATCCATATATTCATTGGTTAGTGTCAATATAGAATACACAATACGGGATGTTACGACTACTTTTGGATAAAATCCCTCATTTTTTTGCTTCATTTTGGAAACAACGGATTTTGTCCTCTTTCTATAGACGATTACTTTCAGAATTTTCAAGCTATAATTTTGAGACTTTTACAAAAGTTGCTCTATACATTTAGCTAACATAATATGCAAATGAAATTTTGATATCTTTGACGCATGCGCAGTAAAAAATTATTTAGTAAACCTACTCATTTTTCATACAATTTTTATTATTTTTCAATTCTGATTACAGGGTACTGTGTACAATGTTGTTTGTCATATTTTCTGAAAAAGATATTATTTTATATTAAGAACTCTGAAAAGTATAAGGGAAAAACTTAGAAAAATTTGGGGCCATTTTTATAAAAACCTTAATTACTCTGCGAGTATGCATGCTATTTGCATTAAAATGAACACAATGTATTACAATAAGGCATTCAATCATAATCTAGAGTTCGAGCGCTTTTGCTACATTAGTTTTGACAGGGTTAATCACAAGATATTCATTCCTTTTTTAATTTGTTGACGGTCCCCTATGGCGTTTCTGTAAAAAATCTTCACGGAGATGTATGACGTATACTATTATATTTATACACTAAGAGTTTCGAGATGATTCCTCATGTATTTTTCTAGATATTTAGTAAAATGTCTAAAATCGCAAGTGTCCCATAATCAATGGCAATATAGTGTATATATATATATATATTATTTTTTTATTTATTTTTTTGGCGGAAGGTTACTGCACTGGGTTCCGTTTCCCTTTTAAAAATGTTAAAAGAACGCCACAAAAGAAGAAGAAACTTTAAAAATCGTACAAAAGTTACTATATTGGTTTAAAAAACTGCAACCTTTTACGAATGTCAAAAAAATGGTTGCTAACCACGAATTAAAACCAACCAACTAACAGATTAATTTGAATTTCGTGTGCTATTATTTCTCCTTTTCAAAGGAGATAGGTCCTTCGCTTTCCCCCTTCTAATCACACGTGGAACTATCGTTTCAAATACACATTTCCCTTCAATTTTTTTGCTTCTTTCTAGACTTTAGAAAGGAAAGAGATAAATAGTTTTTACCCTCATCAAGACCTTACGTTATTTTTTTTTATTATTATTGTAGAAGCATGCAAGAAAAAGAACGGCGTTAAAAAAAAATCTCCCATAAACAAAGACCTCAAAAAGGGATTATAAAATCATCTTTTTGTCTTACTTATACAGATTCTAGTAATTATTATAATTTTTAAAAAGGAAAAAAAAAGAAAAAAGAAAAAGAGAAAAAAACGTGAGGTTTTTTTTTTTTTGTTTTTGTTTTTTTTTTTTTGTTTTTTTTTTTTTTGTTTTTATTCCCATTTCAAAACTTAGGCTGTCAGTTTTCTGAACTAAACTAATACTAAATAAGCTAACTCTGGTTTATTTATTTATTTATTTATTTAAGATAGATTTTGATTTTTTAAAATAATTGTGCTTGGGTCTGGATACAACGGGCTATGGAGGGGACTGCCAGAGCACTCCCCCCCTTCCCCCCCTGGTTACGTGCATGGATTTGCGCAAACAAAATGACAGCATAGATGTCAAAAGGAGTCCACTTTCTAAAATTAATACTTTAGGGACCCTTAATTTGGGTTTACAAATAAGGCTATAAAATTACAATCCCTCCCAAAATATCAATTTAAATTTTCTAACCCAAATTCACGTAATCACAAATTCAAAGTCTTTAAACAAATGACTAATCTATAAATTCTCAAAACTTTTTATTATAAAGTATTTAAGATAAATAATTATGGATATTTCACAATTTTTTGGCTACACTGTCTTGGATTCATTTTACAAACTCAGATGAAAATAACATTCATTTTAGGAGTAAACAAGCACAGATATTGCCAGTAGCGCCAACTTTTGTAAAATATTGGTAGGCTCAGAATTTTTTCTATAGCATAATATACAATTTTTCCTTCTTACTGTGTGTGTATGTAGAGAATGGTGGGGGAGGAGCGAATAAACAAAAAGGATAATTCGAAGTAAAATTATGTTTATTTGAAGTAAAATATAAAATTATTATAATTTAATTATATTGTATTAACATAAGTTCTTCCTTATAAATATATTAATATTTATTATAAATAGCATAAAAATTGTTAACTTTTAAGTAAACAACTACAATTTAAAAATATCAAATTGCAGACTATTAAATATTATGTAAAGTGAAATCGAAATACAATGCAGATCTGACACAAAGTATGCAAGAACTCTGTCTTTCAAAAAAGTTCAATTATGCACCCGCTAAAGAAGTTTTCTCTTTTATTAGTGCCCTTACTATTTTCTTAAAAAAATTATTTTGAGAATGTCAATAAAACCAAATTTTTTTTCTGCGATTAAGAGCCCACAGTACTGATTGAAAAAGGTTCGGGTGATATTGTTAAGTCTGTGGAAGCGTTCTTTTCAAATATATCATTGAACTTTTAATATTTTTACATGTTTTTTTTTTTTTTTTTTTTTTTTTTTTTTTTTTTACTTAGAATAGCTGAGGACAATCTAGAACCGAGCTAGTTTTTATTACTTCAATTCTGGTTATATATTTTTTTATATTATGATAATTTCTATTTCAGAGCCGGTTCTAACCGGTTTCGAAAATTAAAGTATTTTATTTTTAATCTGAAACCAAAATTGAAAAGGTAAATACTAGCCCGGTTGTAGATCGCCCTCAATTATCCTATGTAAAAAAAAAAAAAAAAAAAAAAAAAAAAATTGTTAAAATTTGAGCGAGATATTTGAAAAGAACGCCCCCCAAGACTTATCATGATCATCCGGTTCTTTTTCAGTCCGTAGTGTGGGCTCTTAAGTAAAGCAATAAATAATGATATAAACCAATAGAAACTGTGTAGGTGCATCGATCAGATTATTGGATGGGTGCCTTACAAGCCCATAGAAGTTGGCGTTACTGGATATTGCCATTTATTGCTTTGCTTTTAAAGGAAAAAACTATTCATCTATTAAGAGTCCACACTAGTCATTCAAAAACACTCAGATGATAATGTTAAGCCTATGAGTGCATTATTTTCAAATATCTCACTCAAATTTTAATATTTTTACATGATTTTTTTCCCTTAGGATAGCTGAGGACGATCTACAACCGGACTAGTTTTTTCAGATTTTTCTTAAAAAATTTCTTTAAATTTCGAAACCGGTTAGAACCGATTCTAAAATTGAAACTATCATAATATAAAATAAATATAACCAAAATCGAAAACGTAAAAGCTAGCCCGGTTGTAGATCGTCCTCAGCTGTCCCATGCGAAAAAAAATCATGCAAAAATATTAAAGTTTGAGCGAGATATTTGAAAAAAAATGGCTCCGTAGACTTAACATTATTATCCGGGTCATTTTGAGTAGCATCTTAAGAAATTAAGTCTAAATATAAAAACATTAAACAGCATAATTTTATTTTTATAAGGAAAAGAATAGACATTCACATATGTGGATCCAGGTGGTGAAGAGCTTAAGAACCCACTTTACTGAGTGAAAAAGACCCGGATGATAATGTTAAGTCTATGGGGGCGTTCTTTTCAAATATCTCGCTCAAATTTTAATATTTTTGCGTAGGATAGCTGAGACAATCTACAAGGCTTGCTTTTACTTTTTCAATTTTGATTTTAGATTTTTTTTAATTACTTTAGCTTTCAAAACCGGTTTGATCCGGTTCTCAAATTGAAACTATCATAATATAAAAAATATGTAACAAAAATCGAAAAGGTAAAAACTAGCTCGGTTGTAGATCGTAATCAGCTATCCTATGCAAAAAATATCATGTAGAAATATTAAAATTTGAGCGAGATATTTGAAAAGAACGCCCCCATAGACTTAACATTATCATCCGGGTCTGTTTCAGTCAGTAGTGTGGGCTCTTAAAAAGAATATTTATTTTTCAATTTAATCCTAGTAAAGTAAAGAAAAAAATAGTTAAATAATTAGAGAAACAAAGAAAGGGTCAAAAGCTCTCCTTTTTCATTCTCTTTATCGGAGATGATGAGAAGAACGTTTAAACTTTATGCTACATAACTACTATGATTTTATCTTCATAACGGGTTGGTTTACATGATAACGGCTGAAACTAAATCCACGTGCTGCGTTTCACTTTCACCTCTTCAGTAGTTCTTCGCAGTTAAAAAGAGGAATAAAGAATTCGGGACACGATCTACGACCTGAACAATAAAAAACCTTATTAAATAAAATGATGCAAATTATCGAACTGCGATAACAAGTTTGTGGCCAACAAAAACAGGTTTGGGACCGCAAAACAGAGGAACCAAAGCACAAGTTGTGAATTAATCTTCTTTAGTGATGGATTGCATGTAACAATTTATAATAAGTATACATCATTATTAAATGAGTTTTATCTAACAAAGATAGGAAACGTTGTTTAAAATTGTAAGTGCTTTAATGTATTTTTTTTTTCTTTTTTGTTGTTATTATTTTTTTACTTTCGTCTAAAAAGGCGAATGAACTTATCTAGTTTCTCTCTTCAAACTGCAACACTGTAAAGCAGATTATGTGTTTATTATTAGTTGTTTTAAAATCTATTTTTTCATTGGAGAATTTTATAATATCGTTTTAAAGTATTTCCTGAAAAAAATAAAAAATAAAAAGATTTGATAAAGAAAAAATTCAATTATTGTAGTAAAATATGAAAAATGTTAAACAGGGTCCCCAGCATCATGGAAAGCCGCGGAAAATCTGGAAATTTCTAAGTATACGAATTGAATATTTCCAACTGAGCGAAAAAATGCCCAGGCCGGGAATCGAACCCGGATACTTGGCTTACAAGTCCAATGCTTTACCTGTTAAGCTAACCGGGCGATAACCGGCTGGGATTTTTCGCTCAGATAACTTTATTGGCCATAACATTAATGTAATTTCTAAGTAGTCATGAAAAGTCAGGGACATTTTAAAATATACAGGAAAAGTCAAGGAATTTACAAATATTTCCTAACAAGTCATGGAAAAGTCTTGAGAAAGTATGAAAAATAACACAAAGTTAATCACATGGTCCCGATAAAAAAAATCACAAAATTCATCAAACAATTGATATAAAAAAATGAAGTATGATTGCAGAAAAAAAATGTCAATTTTGATTTTTAAAAAAATTGCGAAGATCAGTAGCAAATTTCGCTGTATGTCCATTTGGTTAGAGAATTTTTTGAGAATTGGTCATGGAAAGGTCTGCCAGTCATGTTTTGCTGGGAACCCTGTTAAAGATGTTTTCAAAAAATACTACACTTACAATTTTGGACTTTTTAAAACAATATTTGTTTGCATACTGAATTTGCAAGATTTCTCTATAATTATAAGGATCAGATATCCAAAAAACGGATTTTTTTAAGCTATACAGATAAATATTGAAAAAAAATCATTTATTTAACTTTTTTACATTTAAAAAATAAATTATTTTTATAACTGAAAATCCTCTCTTACACTGACAAGCTTGTGTTTAATCTCCAGTTTTCACTGAAACGTAAGCATTATTTAAAGTAATATAATTCTATAGATTTAATAGATTTGTTAATCCATTGAACAATGATTAATTTTCTCAAGGAATAGATTAATATTCCTATTTAAGAAATCTTATATAATTGTTGAAAGAATCACCTTTATTTCTAATTTAAAACAAATTGAGAGAAAACAACATTACAATTTTGCCCTTTTGGAAGACTATTACAGAGTTCTTTTCATGAAATTCACCTTGGGTATCATCCATATAAAATAATGAATTAGTGCAAAAGTATATGTTTCTTTGATTCATTTCTTTATATCTTTTGAAAATATCGATATTTAAAAGAAAAGGAAAAGAAAGAAAAAAAAACTAAGAAAAATCAATTTAAAGATTTCAACTTTGAATCTTTTAAAAGGAATTGAATGTAGAAAAAGCCTTTATCGTAAAATTTTTCATTGTCCGATCTTTAAAGAAATTCTCGAGAATATACTACGGAATTCATTTCTAGCAAAAAATTGGGAAATTGGTGTTTTACTATTTTTCGCAAAATAAAGAATACCGAGTCGCATTAATCTGTGCATATTTCAATTATATAACATATTTATGCAGGACGATATCCGAATAAACGTTATAACATCTACCCTCATATAAAATACTTGAAACGATTTTATGAAACGGCTGATTAAATGAATAAAACGAATATATCGCACCCTTGCTTCAAAAGTGTCACAGCTCAAAAATTGAGTTTTTTGAGTTATCCCAGCATTCTACTTGGTTCATATGCCTCTATTAATTATCTAAATTACCATCATATAGTGCACTGCAAATCCAGCCACTAGGTAGAAGTTTTAATATAGCCATTGATTTTTCCACAGAACAGAAATAATATAACAGATGTAAATTTTCCAAGGGGTGAAAAAAATCGGGGCCAGGATTCGATCCACGGAAGGAATTGCCTGAAGCCACCAATGCTTTTCCAGCTGAGCTATGCCGGACGAATTCTGGGGGACTTTTTCACCCAAGTCACTACAATGATCGCAGAATCTGGTCTGATACAACGGATCAGCTAAACAGAATAAATCGAAGGTCAATATTTGGAACTGCAGAAAATCGCTGCATACGAAATTACTTTAAATTAATTTTAAACACGATTATACAAATCGGTAAATTAATTCGGTAAGCTTGGAAAATTTATATCTGTTATATTTAATTTACCGATTTGAATGATCGTGTTCAAAATTAATCCCAGAAATAGTATTTCGCATTATCTGAAAAACGTTGTTTTTTGAGTTATGTCACTTTTAAAGCAAGGATGCAATACTTTTTTAATTGCTACATTTGTAGAACGCTGATGGTAATATAATTTTGACATTTTGTTACAATTATCTACAGAATGTTTCTTTTTCCTACAAGCGGGTTATAGTTATAGTTATTTATACAGATATGTTAATTCCGGGATTTGTAGAAAGCTCACCGTAGTAAAATTTTAGTATGCTATTACTGTCATCTACAGAAAGTTTTTCCTAAAAGAGGGTGTATGTAGCATTTATAGTTATTTATATAAGACCGGTACGAAATAATATGAAACGAATGTATGCTAATTGCTCGATTTGTAGAACGCTGACGGTAATTAAATTTTCGATATCACAGTCATCTACAACATGTTTTTCTTCTAAAAAGGCGTATATAGATTTTTTTTTTTTTTTTTTTTTTTTTTTTTTTTTTTTTACAAAGCTGCACAAAAAAATACGAATATATGTTAATTGCGAAATTTGAAGAATACTGACGGTGATGTAATTTTAATATCCCGTTACAGTTATCTTCAAAAAGTTTTTTTCTTTATGAAAGTGCGTGTAACATTATAGTTATTTTACAGGTTAGCACAAAAATACAAATATATGAAACGAATATACATTAAATGCAGGATTTGTAGAATGCTAACGATAATGTAATTTTAATATATTGCTACCATATGTTTTTTCTTGAAGAGGGTGTATATAGCGTTTAAAGTTATTTTACACGTCCGCACAGAAGAATATAAATACATGTTAAATGAGTGGTTTGTTGAACGCTGGCGGTAATGTACTTTAGCATGTTGGTAAACAGATTGCAAAATCAGACAGTCAGGCAGCAGACATATAGATGATAGGGTGTAGATAGGCAGCAGACAGACCGCAACTAGACCCCAAACAACAGATAGATAATCAACAGAGTGCAGGCAGATACATAATCTGCATAGAACAGCGAGATAGGAAACACACAGATAACAGAAAGGCAGCTGACAGATTGTAAACAGACAGCAGATATCATATAGCAGACAGCTGGTGGCAGACAAGCATACAACAGAAAGCAGATAGCAGGCGTACATATATCAGACAGTAGACAGACATATAGTAGATGGAGTGTAGATAGATAGCAGACAGACAGCAAAGAGAAAACAGGTAGACAACAGATAGACGATCAGCAGAGTGAGGCATCTCTGCTGATCTGATCTGCATAGAACAGGCGGACATAAGTACAGCAGATAGCATATAGCAGACAGACATACAGCAGAAGGTTCATAGCAGACGTACATATATCAGAGAGTAGCCTGACATAAAACGCATGGCAGGTGAGGTGGACATACATGAAACTGAGTGTATGCAGACATACAGCAGGCAGACAGCAGACAAAAAGACAGATAGCAGACAAAGAGCAGACACTAGACAGACAGCATACTAACAGGTGATTTAATGTAGGCAGACAGTAGATAACATACGGCAGACAATAGATAGCAGGAGACAGGTGCTAGACATAAAGCCGAATGCAAATAGCAGGCATATATATAACATATAGAAGGCAGACATACATTAGAAATGGCAGACAAACATACATTAGACAGGTTCAACTAGGTGGGGAGGGCTACCATATGGCTTGAGCTCAACAAGCCCCACCTAGCATTTATTTAAAAAAACAATTGTTTCACGAACGGTTACCCAATTTGTTCTGGGCGAATCTAAAGTTAGTACATTATTAGAATATATACATTTAAAGCACATACATTAGACAGAGAATAGACATACAGACAGCAGACAAGAAGACAGATAGCAGACAAACAGAATATAGACACGTGATAGGCAGACAGCATACTAACAGCCAACAAAAAATCGATAGCTAACAGGCAGACAGCAAACAAACAGGTAATAGACAGACAGTCAGCAAATAGAGAGTTGGTAGAGTACATACAGACACCAAGCAGTTGATAGCAGACAGATAGACATATAACAGAGAGAGTTGGCAGGCTGAATGCAAAGACAGAGAACTTTCAAACAGAGAGCATACAAATATCCGGCAATGTGTAAACAGGCAAGAGCACAGTTAAAAGGCAGAGCAGAAACAGACAGACAACCAGAAAGGAAATAGTAAAGAGATTAGGCAGACAAACAGACACCTAACAGATAGACAGCAGGCAACAGGCATAAGGAAAGCATACAGATAGCGGAGAGGTTATAGACAGCTATACAGCAAATAAGAAAAAGACAGACAATGAACAAGCAGACAGCCAACGTAATATATACCACACAGACAGAGAGAGAAAAACAGACCAAAAAATTTCTGAATATTGGAGGACAAAAGGCACAGGAAGCAGAGCGCAATAATGCATATATATATATAATTAAGTATAAAATTTGAAAAATGCATAACACGTTTGTAACCCCAGTTTCAGCAATCACCATTTATAGGAGGAAAAATATTTAAATTCTTTTGTGAAGCACTACATATCTAAATATACTGTATACTATATTAAAGTTTCCTTTAAATTTGAAACGCAGAACACAGCTGAAAATTCCCCTACAGCAATTTCGGACAATAACCTGAAATTAATTTTTTTCTGGAATTATATATATGATGTTTAGAATTTAAACATAACAGTTAATAATCAAAAATAATTTAAAAATGCTTTACTCTTTAAAAGTATGTCAAGAGATTATAAAAGGAATGTAACGATTCGATAACGGTGTGTGTCTGCAACTAATCTACGCGCAAGTACGAAATGATATTTTCATGATGCAGAATGGCGCAGGTGACTTAGTACCCTGTCTCTTAAAATGAATGCCAAAAATTCAATATATATACAAATATAAATAAACGCATCTTCTATATTGAACAAGCTTTCTATCTGTAAAACTTACGTTAAATGTAAAATAAAAATTATGTCCATGTGTATGCAACGGTTGCTCTATTTTATTTTTATTTTTGTGAATTTTACAAACCAAACAAAAATGAGGGATGCCCTAAGTTCATTTAATTTTTGGAAGAGTTTACGGGAACAAAATATTTGAGAATTACTATTGCATAATGTAGATTATAAAATTTCAGTTTATTGTATAATAATAATCCTCTTATTAATATTGATGACATTGAAGAGAAAACTTTTCCCGGAACTGCAGATTGCACACATCCCCAGAATATAGAACGCCCCCTCGAGGATAAAGGTCTAAATTCGATATTGATAATTCATCGTCTTCCCCTGATATATAATGAAAATTTACTTATTTAGATTTGAATACGTACACAATAACCTTAATTCCCACTCAAATGAATACATAACATATCCATTTATTGGGGAAAATAACAAAGACATGCGAATTTAAATAAACAAACTATTTCTGAAGACGTAAATAAACTCCTTAGTCCCACGGACGTTTTAAAAAAAACGTGATTAAAATACTTTCAGGCTATTTCCAACCTTCTTTTCAAAACAATAGTTAAAGAATGACTCACAAACCAACAGTAAGTACCATAACAATCATGGAAGATGATGCATGTCAAATATTTGATGTTTATTGGGCAGAGTCAAGCTCGACAGGTCAGTTCACAGAAAGGTCGATTGACAGTGGATAAAACAATTTCCTGCCGCGCACGCATGACTGAATCCGTGTCCTTATGCCTGCGTTCAATGGGTCAGTAAATAACAAGAAGCAATAGGGATGTGACGCCTTAAATATAACATTCAGAGACACAGTAACATCATTCTTTTGGATGTATTTGGCATTGATGATTTTTGGCATGAGATTTAGCTTTTAGGTTAACTAATTTGACAACAATGGTTTTAAGACTTAACGTTACGTTTAAGGGATGGGGACGGAGCAATAAAGATAAGAGTTATGTCTAGATAAATTAGAAGGATGATTCTGAAATGGATTTTAAAAAATAATACTTAAATCCGCGATAAAATTTTAGCGAAATCCGGCTTATGTAACATTTTGTTATAAATGGTACATGCTTAGTATTCTAAACTACTGCAATATTAAAGCTCTCCGTTTATATAATGCATATTTTAAAATAGATTCCAATTTTAGGAGTTTTAACTCGGTCATAGATGAACTACTTCATTTCTGATACTCTTCAAACATTTTTGAGTATAAACACACTGTATAGCCAAAGGTGACCGGTCACTTGTGATTTTAGACATTTTGTTAAATATTTATAAAAATACTTGAGGAATTATCTTAAAATTCCAAGTGTGTAAAGAGAATGGTACAAAATCATATATTTCCACGAAGATTTTTTTTTCCCGGAAACACCATAGGAAGCCGTCAACAAACTGAATCAGCACGAATATCTTTTGAATAATCCTGTAATAACTAATGTAGAAAAAGCGTTCAAACTGTAGATTATGATTAAGTGTCCATTTTTCTGCGTCGTGAGACAATTGAGGTTTTCCGGCGCCATTGGGTTCATTCGCAGCGCATTTTATTATTATTATTTCCCCGGCTATCGCAATTTTTTTTTCTTTCCTCTTTTTTCTTTTTTTTTTTCCCAAGAAGAAAACGGGAAATATATACGTATTCGTGGAAATGTGGCATCCATTTTTTTATACATTTTTTTATTTATAAACAGTCGAAAATGGTAGGAAAAAAAGTTAAAATCTGCTGTTTTGTAGAAAAAGAGCATCCCTGTAAATCCTATGACAACTCAAACATCAAAAGTTAGTTACCAAAGGAAATAATTTATTACTCACATCGCGACTGACAACTATGAATCTGCACCTATAGTTGTTATCCTAGGTACTTATTTTCCTTTAGAATCCTTTTCTTGTTCCAATATCCGCTAAGAGCATCATTAGTAATATTGTGGAATTTACTTTAAAAAAAAAAAAAAAAAAAAAAAAAAAAAAACAATATTTTTGTTTATATATATGTATTGATGTATGTTCTCTGAAAGAAAAAGAATTCTATCATTAATAAATTTAAATTTAATGAATGTTCCATAATCAGAAAAACATATATTGACGTAAAGATGAGTGATCGCTAATATTTAACTCTGTTTGTTTCAAAGCTAAAAATTATAACATCTATGTCTCAAAAAAAAAAAAAAAAAAAAAAAACAGATTTAATAAACTTGTGCATACAGCTCTATCATTTATGCAATATAAAGATTGAATTGTGATTTCATTATTAAATTGTTTCTGATAATAAAAATCATTAACGTAGAATTATATCAATCTCGAAACGAAATTTCTTTTTATATCCCAGTCAAATAAATTGTTACAGTCTCCTTAGACTAAATTAATTTTCTTACAACTTAATTGAAAGTTTGATAAAACCTTAAGAATTATTTAACATGGTGTCCTAATTAATAATGTGATGGTATATGTAGTTGGGTACAGTTAAGTGGGTGTAAGAGAAAGCTTTATTGTGGCACATTTAAGAAAACTTTTTAAGTTTCAAAATAAAGTTTCATTTCACGTTTTAGTCCAATAAAATTTCACAATCTGCATGGAATAAATTAGTTTGTTAAGATGTTTATTAAAAGTTTTTAAGTTTCTTAGGAGTTATTTTGATGTGATGTACTAATTTTATGTGAGATAGTAGTATTTTTAAACACATGAAGTTTTTTTTTTTTTTTTTTTTTTTTGCTTAAATATTAACTGGCCAGGAAATCTGATATAATAAAATACTTAACAGAAAAAATTCTTAAGCGTTATTTAAAATGATATCTTGATTTTAATTATTTAACAATCGACATATATAATTATTACTCAATAGCTATATGGCTAATGAAAGCTTATAGAATAAAATCGATAAGAAAAATTATTATAATGACACATTTAACAAGAACTTACATAAGAAACAAAAGAAAATTTCTTTTAATCTTTTAAAACACATTTTTAGAATTTTCTTAGACCAAGTTAGTTTCCTTACAACAATTGTGAAAGGAAAATGACTTGAAAGTTCTTTAAAATTATCATGAATTCTAAATGTGATAGTATTATTTTTAGATGCAAGTCATTTTTAATTAAGTATTATATAGGTCAGGACTTGATTTCTAAAAAATAACAATAATACAGATGCCCTAGTATTGTGCAGTAGCGTACCTCCCCCCCTCCCCCCTCTTACCCAGCCGTCATTCGAATTCACATATTTACATTTCATACATTATTTTCAAAATTTAAATCATCTTTTTTGTCTTTAGTAATATAAACATTTAAATATATCTACCTGCACATACTTAATTGTTAACTGTTCACTTTTTAGTTTATCACTATTCCAATTTTCGTTCCACTGTTTAATTTAGTTGCTTTTTTCAGAAAATCTATTGCACTGGTCTCCGGAGCCCAGTATATTATAAAAACCATGATAGACATGGTAAGCAAATGTTACCCTTTTGTTTCTCAGTTTTTGAGATTAGTACACGAGAAGAATAAACAGTATGCCAAAATAACAGAATATTTAAAAACACTAAACAAATGCTCAAGGAAGTGGCATACATACAAACATTATCTGCTTTTGGTGAACTGTGTATCCTGCCCGTGTGGATATGTCACGAATTGACCAAAGCATTAATAGCAGAATATTTCTAGATCAAGTTATTTTGATTACAACATAATTACAAAATTTGGATATACTAAGAATTAAAAGATTAAAATGATATAACATATCAAATATATCAAATCCTTTAATTCACTCTACTTTTATAAATGAAACCACAATAAAATACTGAAACTACTTAAAGGTGACTTAATTTACAATGGTTAAAAAATATATATAACTAAATTATTCTAAACTATACAGGAACAAGAAGTTTTAATAAATTTAAAAAAAGCTAAATTACTAAAGAAAATATCAAATTACGAAAAGTTTAAAATCATGGAATCAAGTGAAATTTTATGTCGAGCTAACAACACTTGTAACGATGCTTTGTCATACGTCATCCCAAGAATAAGGTACAGTCTACTCAAAATAACTTGAACACCACCTCTTCTATTGAATTTTGGAACATTCCGACAGCTCCCCCCCTTTTGTACGTTGGCGTTTGGACCAATCCACTTCGTATAAAAGAACTCAGCCTTCGTCTTTTACTCTTTTGTTGTTTTTAACCCTGATGATGAACATGATATACTCGAAAGTACCAGGTTTTATTAACCATTCTAAATAAAACCACCTTTAAGTAGTTTCAGTATTTAATTGTGGTTTCTGAAGAATTGTTTTGATTTTAAGTATAGTAGTATTACTTTTAGAGTAATAGAGTATCGTCCGCTACACCAGCCCATTTTTCTCAAAAGAATTTCCAATTAAGTATATCTGGAACACAGCTTCCCTTGCCTTTTGGCAGGGCAGTGTACTCCGGTGCGAGCGATGTCCACTCCGGTCTCATATCAAGTGAACATTGATTTGTTGTGTTTTTATTATTATTATTATTTTTATTATTATTATTATTATTACTTAGATCCAGAATAAATAAAAATTTTCACCGTCGTTTGTTCATGCAGTTGTAGGTACCGACAACACATTTTTTTTTTTTTTTCAGTAATTCAGCAAATTTATTTAAGAGAAGAATTTTATCTAATTCCGTCTCAAACAAAAAACAGTAAAAAAATCGATGCAAAAAGCGAAAAATGATAAAAACTGTACAAAAATAAGGTAAAAATTCAAAAAATACATTGATCAAAATTCATTAAATTGGGTTAAAAGATTCAAATAAGATTCCTTATACGAAAATCAATAAATTTCCAAGAAAAACATTGCTAAAATTTGCATAAAAATTTTGAGAAAAAAATCCGAATCGCAAAGAATTAAATTAATTATATTAGGATAAAAGATCGAAACTGGATTTCTTTTACTAATGTAAAGAGAAACTTCACAAAATGCGAAAAATGCTAAAAACTTCATAAAAAAAATTTTTTTTAATCCAAAACTCGCTGCATGAATTCCAAAAAAAATTATTTAAAAGAGAATAGAATTTACTATATTGACCAAATGATTTAAACTAAATTTATTTCGCTAATGTGGAAAATTTATTACTGAAACAAAAAACGCTAAGTATCGCATAAAAACCCTACATTTACATAATAATCACTAAAAATTAAAATATCGCAAAAGATAAAAATTTACCATATTAGTCTAAAATACTGAAACAGGATATCAATTCGATCAAATATGAAAAAAAATCGCCGCTAAATGCAAAAAAACACTAAAAACCGCATAAGATTCAAGAAAGTTTGAAAAATCTCTGTATGAATTCAGGATAAATTTTATTAAAAAGAAGACAAAAAAATGACTAAACAGAGCAAAAAGGTTGAAACCGGATTCCTTTTGCGATTGTGAAAAATCTCCGAATAACGTAAAAAAGCTAGAGATTTTCTAAAAATTGAATTTAAAAAAAATCTTATAAAAAATATTCAAAAACTGCAATCGAGATGCATTACTTCAGTTAATCAGGTACGGTTATGAGGGAAAAAAGTAAACATCTTCTACTAACTCTGCAAAAATTTGACGTAGAAGAAAAATACTGTTACCAAACGATTGGTCTACTTTTAAATGGTATGTATAAATTTTTTTAGGGGGTCATCTATACATTAAAACGAGTCCTAACTTTTTTTTTCAGTAGCACTACCCAATTTTGAAAACATAAATGTATTCTACAATCTTCAATTAGCCGAAAAATAAATTTTCATAAAATTCGTATGATAATTTTTCGAGAAAATAATTATTTTCAAACAAGCATAATTTACGGCTGGTTCCAAACTGAAATACGGTACTCGGTTGTTGACCGAGAAAGCCCCATTCTTGATCAAGTTATCTTAGACACCGCTCAAGCAATCATTAAAGACTGCTAGATAACAAAATAAGGACAGCATAAGAAGTTTCAAAATATCTAGTCACTTCTATCGTAGACGGCCCCTTAAACCTTCATTTTTCCGTTTTTAACCATAGTTTGAAAACTACTTGAATAAAGAATAAAGAAATATTTGAAATTTTGGATTTCCATAAAGCAAAACTTAATAAATATAAATACATAAAAAAATTGTAGGTTGCAATTCATATTTTTGTCGAATATTAATTTCATAATCCTTAATTCATATCATAAAATTACAAAAATTGCAAATTCAACGTATTTATGTTTGAGTATTTTAGTATTATGGTTACATAAAAAACTTGGCATATTAGGAGTAAATTCAGAATATTAATAAAAATATAAAAATGTAAATTATCATTAGAAGTACTATTTTTTTTAATGTTTATAATTCAAAAATTTATGATTCAAATGACTTGAAATTTGGTGCCAAGGAATAGTTTGAACCGAAAATTTGAAATACCTTGTAAAAATTGGGTATTGAAATTGAAGAAAAAAATGAAGTTAGGGTTCGTTTTAATATGTAGATGACTCCCTAAGCAAATTGTATATACATCATTTAAAAGTAGACTTTATTTCCAATCGTTCGGTATTAGTAATTTTCTTCTACGATAAATTGTTGATAAGTTAGTAAAAAGGTGTTTTTTTTTTCTTTTTTGCATGACTTTTGTTGTTAACTTTTGTAGTTTCGCGCGCAGCAATTTTTTCAGAGTACATACTTATGCACGTGAAAGAGAGAAAGAGACAATCATCTTTCTTTATTACTATAGACCAGGGATGGCGAACCTTTTCACATCCGCGTACCAATATTTCCCAAAAATATATTGTATGTATTCTTGATGTGCCAACAAACGCAAAAGTTAATTAAATTGTCTCAATTTTTTAATTAAAAATGTGTAATATTTAGTGTTAACAGAATTATTTCTGTTATTCCATGTTAGATAAAAAATAATCAAATTCTAATTTAACATCGTCATTTTTTTTCTTTTATAATGCCTTATAAAGTTAACTTACTTTAAAGTCCTTTTCGACAATTTTATAAACTGAAACTTTTTTTTAAGCCAGTATTCAGAAATATAGATTATTAGAAACATAGATTGCTATTACTAGTATTGTTTGTCTTTAATCTATACTAGCGGCCCGCCCTTGCTTTGCTTCGGGTAGTCCCGTTTCACTACTGACACCGCAAATTGTTACTACCACTTCATCCCATTAAATTCAACTACAAAAACCATTACTCTCCTTTTAAGTAGTCGGGTAAAAAGTAGCCTGTATGTTAATCTAAGGTGCCAGATAACTCCATACAAAGTTTCATAAAAATCGATCCATTTAAGTTATAGATGGTGTAACTAACACGACTTTGTTTTATGGATATAGATTATAGCAGCCCGCCCAGGATTTGTACGGGTATTAAAAAAAATTCATGTTATAAATTTTTACACCCATACTCATACTCTCTTCTTTGTGGGTGGAGTTATTAAAAAAGTGTAAACTTATAAAAGAAAATTCGGATATTAGTATTAATTTTTATTTATTTGTAATTCATACACTACATTTTTACTTATTTACTTTTTACATTTTTACTTATTTTATTTTTACAACAATTACAGGATGTCTTTATACACAATAAATCTTGTAGGGTTCAGCCTGCATTTGCAATGTATAAGCGGAAAAAATGAAATTATTTACGACATCACATTAAAAACCTCAAAAATAACAGTATTTCTCCACTATTTAATGGATGTTATTATACATATAAACCTTCCTCTTGAATCTCTCTATTAAAAAAAAACCGCATCAAAATCCGTTGCGTAGTTTTAAAGATTTAAGCGTACATAGGGATATAGGGACAGAAAAAGCGACTTTGTTTTATACTATGTATTGATTCTTTATACACAATAAATCTTGTAGGGTTCAGCCTGCGTTTGCAATGTATAAGCGGAAAAAATGAAATTATTTACGACATCACATTAAAAACCTCAAAAATAACAGTATTTCTCCACTATTTAATGGATGTTATTATACATATAAACCTTCCTCTTGAATCACTCTATCTATTAAAAAAAACCGCATCTAAATCCGTTGCGTGGTTTTAAAGATTTAAGCGTACATAGGGATATAGGGACAGAAAAAGCGACTTTGTTTTATACTATGTAGTGATGTCTTTATACACAATAAATCTTATAGGGTTCAGCCTGCGTTTGCAATGTATAAGCGGAAAAAATGAAATTATTTACGATATCACATTAAAAACCTCAAAAATAACAGTATTTCTCCACTATTTAATGGATGTTATTATACATATAAACCTTCCTCTTGAATCACTCTATCTATTAAAAAAAAAAGCATCAAAATCCGTTACGTAGTTTTAAAGATTTAAGCGTACATAGGGATATAGGGACAGAAAAAGCGACTTTGTTTTATACTATGTAGTGATGTCTTTATGCACAATAAATCTTGTAGGGTTCAGCCTGCGTTTGCAATGTATAAGCGGAAAAAATGAAATTATTTACGATATCACATTAAAAACCTCAAAAATAACAGTATTTCTCCACTATTTAATGGATGTTATTATACATATAAACCTTCCTCTTGAATCACTCTATCTATTAAAAAAAAACGCATCAAAATCCGTTGCGTAGTTTTAAAGATTTAAGCGTACATAGGGATATAGGGACAGAAAAAGCGACTTTGTTTTATACTATGTAGTGATGAAAATGTTCACCAATTGAACGGATCGAATTAAGACAAATCTAGCTTGTCAAAATTTATACATTTCGTTTAATTTCAATGTTTTATTCCAGATATTTTAATATCATATGATTTGAGTAATTAAATCTATGCCGTGCCAAAAATAATTGACCGAGTGCCACTTCCGGCACGCGTGCCATAGGTTCGCCGACCCTGCTATAGACACACGTAATTTTTACTTCAGTACTATATGTTGAATTATGAAATGAATGAGAAAAAAAATGTTCTGACATACTCGAGAACTGATTTTAAGTCTCAAAGCAAAATATCGTTCCTTCTTTTACTCTAGTCACCTCATCTTTTATTCAACGCATTAAAGTTAGAACATCATGTTAAACACCGCTTGTGAATTTTTAAAACTTTTAATTGAGTTGTAATCATACTAATTTGCACTAAAAATTACTGTGCTTACTGAAGATTAAAGGCTTTGAAAATTCTTAACTATTATGTAATACGATCTCCAAATTTTTAATGTGGTTGTCAGGTTCCTAGAAGACATCTGCCCTGAATTAGAAAGGAATGACATTTCCTCATCTGAATATTTTTATGTATTGTTAGTTGTGTATCCGTGAAGCTTTCGAAATACCTTTCTTTCTTTTCTTATAATGACAAATGACAGGTGGTTATCCAGGCGCAGGTGTGCGGATGACGCACTCGTTGCTGAATGAAAGTGATGACCACGGGGCATGGCTCAGCTGTCATTTAGTATTTAAGTGATGTGTAAACAGTAGATGTCATGACTCAAGGTTGGTATGCGGAATTGAACCAATGGAGGAACTCTAAGAGGCCCTGCTGGGGGAAGGAAGATCTCTGACAAGGTCAACTCTGGACGGAGAGGTTAGGGACAGTTCTCGCTTGGCGTTGAGACCGATAGGTCGCTCAGGATTTGTGGTCCTGTTGGATAGTGTATATTTTGAGCGTGGGACAAGGCGTCCCGGTGGATAGTGTTATAGGCCAAGAAGTGAGGCCTAGTACCCTTGTGTATTGAGATTCTGCAGTAATCTCTGATAAAGCGTATCCAACGTGCGTTGAGTGTGAGGAAGAAAGTGTAAGTTGAACGGTACACAACCAACGTTTATGGTAGTTAATTTAATGTTGAACCGGATCATCTATATCCGAGTTGTAATTGTATATAGTTGTAAATATTGTTTCTTGTGTACATATCTATATCTTAAATAAACTGTTAGTTCAGTTCATTAACAGCGTCAGTGTTATTTTACCCAATCCTCACAGCAGGTGACCGATATCACCCATTAATATCGGTGGTGGCAGCTAGAACTACCTAGGACATTCTTCGAAGTTTGGTGGACTGAGAGGAGCGTCCGACAAATTGTTGGCAGCGTCGGGATAGAATCGCCTGAAACCAGTGACCAGCGAGCCGTGTTGCAGTCTGTTAATGCCAGAGTATCCAGTGGAATTCTTGTGTGGTCGTGCCATATCGTCGAGTATGTGCTAAAGCATCGTGCCGGATCGTCGATTGTATGCTAAAGTGTCGTGCCGTATCGTCGAATGTGTGTAAAGTGTCGTGCCGTAGCGTCGAATGTGTGTAAAGTGTTGTGCCGTATCGTCGAGTATGTGCTAAAGTATCGTGCCGGATCGTCGAGTGTGTGATAAAGTATCGTGCCATATCGTCTAGTGTGGACTAAAGTGTTGTGCGTATCTTTATTAGAAAGAACTAAACTGAACTGTTGTGCCATATTACCGCTACATCGTGGAGCTACCTGTGATTAGAAAAGTAATCCAGCAAAGAAAGTATAAGGTAAGGTGTTTTGATCATTCATTTCTTCTGACATCTCGAACCAAATTGTATTGTTGTATAATTAATAGTAATTTAAGTAAATTGTCTATGTAATTTATGTGCAATGAAGTAATTGTGTTCAGATAGGTGTAAAGAATTAGTAACCATATTGCTATCGTTTTAAAGAAAGGTCATAATAATTTGAGATGATAATGATATGCTATTTATAATGATATTAGTGAACTAAATTAATGCATTAAATCTAAATTATTGTTAAAGTAATTGTTAAATGAAGCAATACTGTTTAAATTTTAAGAGTTACATTATCAAAATTCTAAGCAAATGAAGATTTTAATTGGCCAATACTAGTGAGGAAAAAAAAAAGGCTCAAAAGAGAGCCATAGTGAAAAAAAAAAGGCTCAAAAGAGAGCCATAGTGAAAAAAAAAAGGCCCAAAAGAGAGCCATAGTGAGTAAAAATAAAAGTAAAGATTTTCAGTATATTTGTTTTAAGTGTAAGAACCAGTATTGAGTTCGGAAATATTTTATGAGGATAATTGTAGAAATTTATATATGCATGTTGTACAATTTTTCTTTATGTGGATTTTTTGATTGACATCAATACTTCTATTCAATTTCAACGTATCAGTGTTATTATATAAATTGTATGTTGTTATCTAAGTGTATATATTGGAATCTATATTGCATAGCAGTCAAATCGAATTATTGTTTTACTTTTTTGTTTTATTGGAAGTAAATTGTGTGATATCAATGGTTGAGAAAAATTAGAGTATTCAGTAGGTTAATTAGAAATGAAATGCATAGATTATCTGAAATGGTATTAATTAGTATAATAAGTGGAGAAATATCTGTACTAAGTTAGAAATTTAGGAAATATTAAGTTGGTAGGTTTAACTATTCTTGTGGGGTGGTTATAACAATCGGTGAAGGTATGGCTTTCTTATTGAAACTAAAAAAGGTTGATCTTCAGGTGATAGCTGAAGAATTGGGTGTTGAATTCGCGGAAGATGATACCAGAATTCAGCTTAAGAAAAAGATAATGGACAGTGATGAGTATGACGAGGGGGTTATTAAGGAATTATCTGACGCTATTGTTGCAGAACGATTAGAACAAGAAAAATTAGAACGCGAAAAGTTAGAAAAACAGGAAAGGTTAGAGCGTGAAGAAAAACAGGAAAAATTAGAACGCGAAAAGTTAGAACTTGAAAAGTTAGAAAAACAGGAAAAGTTAGAAATGGAGAAATTGAGGATGGGACATGAATTAGAAATGGAAAGGCTCAGAGTTCAAGGTTCAGCAAATAACTCTAATGGATCTAGGGAATCTAGTAATGAAAGTAACATCGAAAAATTGATCAAAAGTGTTAAAACTCTATCTATCAAAGTACCAGAAGGGACTGAGGGATGGAATTTATTTTTCAACAGTTTAGAAAGGGCATTCCAAACTAAAGATGTACCGGAAAACCAGCAGGCCGAAATTCTACTAAATATGTTAGGAGATAAGGCGGATAATTTGTTAATTTATACCACTAAGGAACAAATGGAGAATTATGAGGAATTAAAGGAGTTAGTCCTAAGGGAACATGAGCCAACCCCGAAGGCATGTTTAGAAAATTTCCGGAAAGCTAGGAGAAATCCGAACGAAACCCATGTATTATTTGTATCGCGTTTAATAGCTACGTGGGAAAATTATTGTAAAATTAGAGGTGCGGACACTTATGAAAAGGTCAACCAGTTAATAGTTACTGATAAGCTAATGAGTACGCTAGATGAGGATACTGCAGCATATATTAGTTTAACTCACCAGGGTAAATGGTTAGAAGCTCCTAAAATTGCTAAAGAGTGTGATAATTATTTTGATGCTAAACATAAGTCTTATGCGGTTACGCATAAAAGCTTTAAAGGTAAAGATAAGTACGTAAACAATGAAAAAATAAGACCGAGGGAGGATAATAAATTTAGTGGTAGTTGGAGGCAAAATGGTAGTAATGAGTGTAATTCTTTTCCGGATAGGAAAACAGAGTTTAAGAAGACGAATGATGCTTCAGGGCCTAGATGTTTTAAGTGTGGTTTGAGAGGTCATTACCAACGTTTTTGTAATAAAGTGGGTAATGAGGGAACTAATAATGGCAATAAAGGGCGAGGCCAGAAAGCAGGGGTTCATAAGATTAGGGTGAAAGAAAATCAAGAGTTACCTAATGGGGCTATTGTGGCTAGAATATCGGCAAAGGCCGAGCAGAAAACTAATGTTATTGGTGAGAAATTAAATAAACTTGAGAAAATTGAAGTTAGTGTTAATGGGCAAAAAGCAAAGGGATTGGTTGATTCTGGATGTGAGATTAGTGTTGTTCATAAAGATTTAGTACCGGAAGAGAAATTAAAGGGAGCGGGTAGTATTTATTTACAAGGGTTATTTGGTGAAGCTGTTAAATCACCGTTAGTTAAACTACCGCTAGCTATTCCGCAATTCGGGCAAACTAATATTATTCATCAGGAAGTACTTTGCGCAGTAACTAATAATATTAATGAGCAAGTAATTTTACATCCCGAGGTGATTAATGAGTTGTCAGGTGTCAATCTTGAGGAGCCATTGATAGAGTCCGAAGAATTAAAAAGTTCCGAAATTATTATTGATAACTCGAATGAAAAGGAAGATGTAAGTAACGATAGCTGTAATGTTTACGTAATAGACGCGAGATCGCAAAATGTACAAAGTCAGGATCCAGAAAAAACTGAAACGGAGGAAAATAATGAATCTATTGTTAGTAACTCAGATATGTTTAAGAAATCCCAGTTGGAATGTAAAGAATTAGAGAAAGCTTGGGAATTAGCTAAAAAGGAAAAAGGGGATTATTATATTGTAAACGGATTATTGTATCATAAAGAGAAATTGTTAGGCGAAACTATAGCGCAATTAGTAGTACCCAAGGTAAGAAGGGAAGAAATCTTAAAATTAGCGCATTCATCGGTATTTGGAGGGCATCATGCAGCCAAGAAAACGTTGCAGAGAATAAGGTATTCTTTTTATTGGGAGGGAATGGCAAAAGAAGCTAAACAGTTTTGTGAATCATGTTTAGAGTGCCAATTGACTAGAGGGGTTAAAGTAAATGATAGAGCTCCTATTTCCCAGTGTCGCGGCCGGAACTTCCATTTCAGGTTTTTAATGTTGATTTAATTGGGCCTATTGATCCTAAAAGTTCACAAGGGCATCGGTATATACTGACTTTAATTGATCAGCATACCAGATGGGCGGATGCGATCCCTCTAAAAAGTTTAACTGCTAAAACCGCGTGTGAGGCGTTACTTCAAATATTTATGAGAACAGGAATTCCTAATGTAATTGCCTGCGACAATGGAACCAATTTTACTGCCGACTTAACGAAAGAATTTGAGAAAAGGTTAGGTGCTAGTCCAAGATTTTCGACTCCACAGTATCCACAGTCCAACGGACTTGTGGAACGATTTAATCAGACTCTTAAACGTATGCTACATCATACGATTAGGGAAGAAGGAAAAAAATGGCATGAACAAATACCATTTATATTATGGGCCTATAGGGAAGTCCCAAATTCTACGACGGGAATCGCACCTTTCCAGTTATTATATGGTAGAGCGCCGGAGGGTCCGTTATCGATTCTTAAGTCGTCATGGGCAGGAGAAAATAAGGGAGCGCAGCTAGATACTACGCCGATTCATGAGTACTTGGATAAACTTAAGAACCGCTTAGAAAGAGCCGCAAATGAGGCAAAATTGTCGTCTGAGGTTCAACAAAATAGAATGGCGTATCATTATAATTTAAGGTCAAAAGAAAAAACGTTTGAGGTAGGCGATAAAGTTATACTGTTAATCCCCGATTCGACTAATAAGTTATATTCTAGGTGGCAAGGGCCGGCAACTATTGTAGAAAAACGAAACCAGCATTCGTTTATTGTTGAGTTAGCCGATGGGAGTAGGAAGCATGTGCACCAAAATAAGATAAGAGAATTTATCGCTAAATGTAATATAGTTAATATTGTTTTCGAAGGTGATGAGGAATTTGGAGAAGTGGGGGAAATTCCTATTTTGAACCGGGATCAAGAGATAGAACGGGATATTGAGAGGTTTGAAATAAAAGGGCTATCTAATAGTCAAGTCAAAGATTTAAAGTCCATTTTGAGGGAAGATAAAGAAGTGTTTATGGGTCCTGTACGACCAGCGGAAGTAGGGGAACATCGTATTGATCTGAAACCGGGTGTAGAAAGGAAAAAACCAAAGTTATATAGCGTGCCGGTAGCTTATAAAGAGGAAGTGGATAGGCAGATTCAGGAGTTATTAGAATTAAATCTAATCGAACCATCGAATGCTGAAATTAGCCATCCAATTGTTTGCGTTGCAAAAAAAGATGCAACTGTCAGAATGTGTATTGATTACAGAGCTTTAAATTCTGTAACGCAGGTTCCCACCTTCCCGATGAAAGATTCCCAAGAAATTATGTATACCGCAGGGGCAGCTAAATATTTATCTTCAATAGATTTATTGAGGGGTTATTGGCAAATTAAAATGGCTGAGGATTGTAAACCTCTGACAGCTTTTACGACGCATAACGGAACTTATCAGTGGCGTACAATGCCTTTTGGATTATCAGGGGCTGCTGCTACGTTTCAAAAAGACATGAATGAGGTTCTCCAAGGTCATCGGAGGTATGCAGAAGCATATATTGATGATGTCATCATTTTCTCCGATACCTGGGAAGAGCATTGTGAGCATGTCAGGGCTGTCATTGAAGAGTTGAAAAATAGAAATTTTACGATTAGACTAGACAAATGTAAATTTGGAGAGAAATTGACTAAGTTTTTAGGTCATGTTATTGGGGGTGGAACTCATGCACCTGATGAGGAGAAAATCGGAGCAATAAGGGACTTAAAGAGACCAAAGACTAAAAAGGAAGTTAGATCAGTTTTGGGATTAATGGGATTCTACCGATCTTATATTCCAAATTATGCTGAGATAGCTATACCTTTAACCGAATTAACCAAAGGAAATGTCAAAAATACTGTACCATGGGATGAAAGGGCAGAAAAAGCATTTAATACTCTTAAAGATGAGTTGTGTAAAGTGACGAGTTTGGCTACACCTATCGTAGGCCGGGAATATCAGCTTCACGCCGATGCTTCCGACCTTGCAGTAGGATGTTGTCTTACTCAAAAAGATGAAAAAGGTCAGTTTAAACCTATAGCTTTTGCCAGTCAGAAATTGTCAGGGGCTCAGCGTGCTTGGCCGAGTATTGAGAAAGAGGCTTGGAGTGTTCTCTTCGGGTTGCGGAAGTTTGAAAAGTGGACTTATGGATCTCAAATTGAGGTCATTACCGATCATAATCCATTAAAATTTCTCACGGTAACAACCCCAAGGTCGCCCAAACTCACTAGGTGGGCTCTAGTCTTGCAACGCTGGAACCTGAGCATTTCTCATCGTCCCGGAGTTCAACATTTGAATGCTGATGCAATTTCGAGGCTACGGAGAAAGAGCTGGGAAGAACAACCAGTTACTAGCCCATCAGTATCAATGTCAAAATAGTTGACAACCTTAAAGGATGTCATCACATGTCTAATTTTTTTTTTGTGTGTGTGTAAATATTTTTTTAAGTTTTGTGTTTATAATAGTAAATTAGCATGTGTATTGTTTATGCAATAGTAGTATTAGTATAAGGTTCAGTAGAGATGTCAGTAGAGAAAGTTCAGACACCTGAAAATGCCTATGTAATATTTAGAATGAAGAAATCTGCAAAGAGACTATTGAACTCTTCCGTAATATTATTATATGTTTGGGGAAATTTAGCCCCTAAGAGGCATATTTTCCGCTAAGGTGGGGGGGTGTCAGGTTCCTAGAAGACATCTGCCCTGAATTAGAAAGGAATGACATTTCCTCATCTGAATATTTTTATGTATTGTTAGTTGTGTATCCGTGAAGCTTTCGAAATACCTTTCTTTCTTTTCTTATAATGACAAATGACAGGTGGTTATCCAGGCGCAGGTGTGCGGATGACGCACTCGTTGCTGAATGAAAGTGATGACCACGGGACATGGCTCAGCTGTCATTTAGTATTTAAGTGATGTGTAAACAGTAGATGTCATGACTCAAGGTTGGTATGCGGAATTGAACCAATGGAGGAACTCTAAGAGGCCCTGCTGGGGGAAGGAAGATCTCTGACAAGGTCAACTCTGGACGGAGAGGTTAGGGACAGTTCTCGCTTGGCGTTGAGACCGATAGGTCGCTCAGGATTTGTGGTCCTGTTGGATAGTGTATATTTTGAGCGTGGGACAAGGCGTCCCGGTGGATAGTGTTATAGGCCAAGAAGTGAGGCCTAGTACCCTTGTGTATTGAGATTCTGCAGTAATCTCTGATAAAGCGTATCCAACGTGCGTTGAGTGTGAGGAAGAAAGTGTAAGTTGAACGGTACACAACCAACGTTTATGGTAGTTAATTTAATGTTGAACCGGATCATCTATATCCGAGTTGTAATTGTATATAGTTGTAAATATTGTTTCTTGTGTACATATCTATATCTTAAATAAACTGTTAGTTCAGTTCATTAACAG
Organism: Maratus speculifer; assembly: GCA_964019185.1. Taxonomy (NCBI): domain Eukaryota; kingdom Metazoa; phylum Arthropoda; class Arachnida; order Araneae; family Salticidae; genus Maratus; species Maratus speculifer. Next base: position 137,838,494 of record OZ025291.1, read on the forward strand.
CGTCAGTGTTATTTTACCCAATCCTCACAGCAGGTGACCGATATCACCCATTAATATCGGTGGTGGCAGCTAGAACTACCTAGGACATTCTTCGAAGTTTGGTGGACTGAGAGGAGCGTCCGACAGTGGTGGTATTAGTTTTAGATACATAAAGCTGGGCAATTACATGGATAAAAAAAATTATGGCATGTTTAACAAGAACTGTTTTTAATTCTTAAAATAAAATGTATTTTCATCTTTAAGTGGAGTAAATTTTTATAGTCGTCTTAAGCGAAATTAATGTATCTGTTCTTAATAATAAATTTTGAAAACTTTTAAAGATTAATTTTAACATCATGTGCTTTTAAAATCTGACGGTTCTTTAAAAATGTACTTCTGTACATGTGCTTTTAAAATTTTATGGTACTTTAACCTCTTTTGAGTCCTGATGTCGCCTGGAGGCGGTACTAAAAAACACCCTTTCAATTAATTTAAATGTTTCTAAAATTGATAAAATTACATCTATACTTTTTTAATAAAAGTGGGCGTATTTGAAGCATCTATGTGTAGAATGATGCATCTTCGGAGATGTTTTATAATAATTTTAAATTGTTTTTTTATTGTGGCTCGTAAAATTTGTCTCAGAACTGAGAAGGTAATGCCACCATAGCATTGTTTTGACAGTTTGTTCCATCTATTTGTACATACAGAAACATAATTTTGTAAACAAACAAAAAAAAAAAATAAGATAATTATTATTAGTTTCTATTTGCTAGCAGGTACACATACGTGTACCTCGGGTTCTTACAGAAAAAAAGAACTTTTTATTATTATTATTATTATTATTATTATTATTATTATTATTATTTTTATTATTTAAACAAGAAATTTGGTGAACCATTGATATAGACATATGATTATTTTACATGATATTTTTTAAACAATTATTTTTTTTATATACAGAGGTACATATTGCACAAATAATTCCTTTTCTTGACTGGTCATTGGCAATTTTACACATTTTATTAAATGTCTAGAAAAATACATGAGGAATTATTCTGAAACTCCAGGTGTGTAAACAGAATAGCAGAGGTCATATTCAGAAAAATTCAGAAATTTTTTTAAACTTGCAACACTATATGGGGAACCATTAATAAATTAAAGAAAAACTAATATATTTTGTGTAACCTTGTAAAAACTAACGTCGCAATATTGCCGACACTGTAGCACATGATTAAGAGGCTTTTTGTAATACACTGTTTCCGTTTTTATGAGGCTAGCACGTATACTCGTGGAAAAATTAAGGTTTTTATAATAAGGTTTTAATCTCAAATTTCACCAAATGTTTTGCTTATAATTTTCAGAGTTTAATATAAAAGAATGTTCTTCACAGGATAACATCGTACACAATACCCAGCAATCAGAAGTTTTAAAAAAAATATTGAATGAAAAATGAGCAGGCTTACTAATCAATGTTTCACGGAGCGTGCGCAAATGCAATCAAAATGTAATGTGCATAATGTATTAGTTAAATGAATAGAGCAACTTTGTGAAAGTCTCAAAAACATAGCTTAAAAATTCTGAAAGTGATTGTCGATAAAATAATCTCAAAATCCGTTGTTCCCAATGGAAACAAAAAGATAAGGAACTGTATCCAAATATAATAATACGTGCAATATCGTGCCTACTATAGTGGCACTGATCAGTGGATATATGGGTTCAGTCCCTTATCTTTTTGCTTCCTTTTCGGAACAACGCATTTCGAGCTTATTCTATCGATGATCACTTGCATAATTTTTGAAACTATGTTTTTTAGGCTTTCCCAAAAGTTGTTCTATACATTTAACTAATACATTACGCACGATATATTTTTATTGCATTTGTGCATGCGCAGTGAAACATTTGTAGCGTATATAGGGTTCTTTCGATCTTATGGTTAGACAACTTCAAACTCTTTTCTCTTAGAAAAGTACAAAATAATTTATTTACAGATCTTCAGAACAACAGAGTCTTCGAAACTCACAAATATTACAAGATATTCCAAAATAACTGTTTAAATCTATCGAACAAATACAAATATAGGTCGCAGAGACTCTTTATACAATGTCTCAACACTATATCACATTCAAAACAACGTAGATAAAACTCAATACATCAAGCAAACTTGCTTGGACAATCTCTAGTAGCTCACTCAATGACTGACTGGTAAATAATAACAACAGCTCGCATCGCTTCTCTTCTTATATAGGTTCGGAGCATGTGCTAGAAATTTCTAGAACCTACTCGAAAAAATCCACGGAACAACAAACAATGTATCAGTATATCTAAGGGGGGTTACCAGAGAGGAAAGGGTTACCATCGCCAACAATCGCCAAGTTTGTCGCCAACTTGGCGATATATCGCCAAATTTGGCGACCAAAATTAGTCGCCAAAAGTGACGCCAACTTGGCGATATCTTCATTATTTCGCCAATCTGCCGTAGACATACACTGAAAATAATGGACAAGTTTGCTTGATAACAGAGACAATGTAACAAAAACTAATATAAGTAAAGGAATGGAGCTTAATAAGATTATTTACATTATTTTACAGTACAAACACTAACTATTTACAAAATTCGTAACACTACCCCCTCCTCAAAGACTGCACGTCCCGGGCAGTGCAATCCTTGAGTTAGAGGAAAACACTTAAAATAAATAAACAAATAAATAAATAAATAAATAAATAATAACAATAATAATAAAATTTACATAAATAAGAACTAATTACTATTTACATATTTACAAAAAGTGACTTTCATGACCATGGTCTGAAATTCCAGTTTTGAATTTTTAATCACTTTGGCCAAAATAAGGGGCTAGCCGGTTATAATGTACGACCCTGGGTTTGGTGTGTGGCGATTTTCGTATGCGTACAACGACGTCATTCAGCCTGTTGACGACTGTGTACGGACCGTCCCAGTTTCTTTGTAGTTTTGGCGACAGTCCCTTACGACGTATCGGATTCCACAACCAAACTTTGTCACCTTCGTTGAACTCATGTCCAGTTGCCTTTGTGTCGTACCGTGTCTTCATCTTTTCTGATGCCAGTCCAATTCGGTTCCTCGCTAGACAATGAATCTCCTCAATCCGTGCCTGGAGTTCATCGACATATTCCTCAGGCGATGACGGAGCATCAGGAGCACGGCCAAACAAAAGATCAGCAGGCAGACGAAGATCACGACCAAAGAGCATTTGAGAAGGGGAGTAACCAGTGGCCTCATGAGTGGCACTCCTGTAGGCAAGCAGGAAAAGAGGCAATTTCTTGTCCCAGTCCTGTTGGTCTCTAGACACCAGGAGAGAGAGGCTATTTAGGATGGTACGATTGAACCGCTCCACCATGCCGTCCGATTGAGGATGTAGAGGTGTAGTTCGAGTTTTGTCCATGCCGAGTAGTCCGCACATTTCCTTAAACACAGCCGAATCAAAGTTTCTTCCTTGATCGGAATGGATTTGAAGAGGAACTCCGTATCTGGAAACCCAGTGTTGAACCAGTATGTCTGCTACGGTTACCGCCTCTTGATTAGGAATGGCGTATGCTTCAGGCCACTTGGTGAAGTAGTCCATGACAACGAGGATGTACTTATTGCCATCAGATGTTCTAGGAAGTGGACCCAGGATGTCTAAAGCAATTCGTTCGAAAGGAGCTCCTACATTATAACGTTGCAATCGTCCACGGGTGCGCCTCTTTGGACCTTTACGTGCTACACAGGTGTCACAAGTTCGACACCACTTCTCCACGTCACTGCGAACATTATTCCAGTAGAAACGCTCTCGAACCTTTTGCAGGGTCTTCATTACACCAAAATGACCTCCTGTGGGACTACCATGCAGTTCTTGAAGGACCATAGAAATTCTCGACTTAGGGAGTAGTAGTTGCCATCTACATGTCTTTCCATCGTCAGCCTCCCATTTTCGGTACAAGATGCCGTTCTTCAAATGTAAGGAATCCCAGAGAGCCCAATAACGTTTAGTCGTAGGATGGTAATGGGCCATGTCTTGCCAGCTGGGCTTCCTGTTGGACTCCTCTTTCAGCTCTAGAATTGGCTTAATTTCAGGATCAGCAAGTTGATCTTTACGCAGGCTCTCGTCACTCCACGGATCTTGCGATGATGTAGACCCAGTTGTAACTTGTCTTACTATAGGACCTTTGACATTAAATTTCTTCTCAGCCCGGTCGCAATATCTACAATTCTCTGAGCAGGGTCTTCTTGAGAGAGCATCTGCATTTCCATGTGATGAGCCTTTTCGATGGCGTATCTCCATATCGTACTCTTGAAGCTTTTGTATCCACCTGGCTATCTGGCCTTCAGGGTTCTTAAAATTCAATAGCCAAGTTAGAGAAGCATGATCAGTTCGGATCAGGAACTTTCGACCGTAAAGATAGTGATGAAAGTGGTCTATGGCTTTCACTACAGCAAGAAGCTCTTTTCTTGTTACGCAGTAGTTTCGCTCGGCCTTTGACAAGCACTTGCTGAAATAGGCGATAACACGCTCCTGACCGTCGATTTCCTGGGACAGTACAGCGCCAATGCTTTCGTTACTTGCATCCGTATCAAGTATAAACTGTTTATCGATTTGAGGATATGACAAAATTGGAGTGGATGTCAAGGCCTCCTTAAGCTTTTCGAAAGCAGCGTCACATTCCTGTGTCCACATAAATTTTTGATTGGCTCCTGTTAATTTATGAAGTGGTCTTGCAATCATCGAGAAGCCTTTGACGAATTTTCTGTAATAGGTGCATAATCCTAGAAAACTTCGAAGCTGGTGAACATCTGCTGGACGACTCCAATTTTTCACGGCCGATATCTTCTCCGGATCAGTCCTAACTCCTTCCGCCGAAATGATGTGTCCAAGGTAGGCGACTTCATTGCGAAACAAACTGCACTTCGAAGGGCTTAACTTCAAATTAGCTTCCTTTAATTTTTGTAGCACCCGCCTGAGGTTGTTCAGATGTTCATCAAAAGATTTTCCTATGATTATGATGTCATCTTAATAAACAAGACATGCTTCATACGACAGCCCCCGGAGAACCGTTTCCATAAGCCGTTCGAAAGTTGCAGGTGCGTTACATAGACCAAAAGGCATTACCTTGAATTGCCATAATCCTTGTCCCGTTGTGAAGGCAGTCTTCTCGCGGTCGTCGGGATGGATCTCTACCTGCCAGTAACCACTCTTCAGATCCAGAGTCGAGAACCAAGTGTTGCCCGCAAGTGTGTCAAAAGTGTCGTCAATCCTTGGCAGAGGGTAACTATCCTTTTTGGTGACGTCATTCAGTCGGCGGTAGTCTACACAAAATCTTGTAGAACCATCCTTCTTTCTTACTAATACAATGGGAGACGCCCATGGACTTGTCGATGGTTCGATAACGTCATTTTCTTCCATATCTTTAATTAAATTCTGCACCTCTTCTTGCTTGGCAAAAGGTAATCGCCTAGGGTGCTGTTTAATAGGAGAGTGATCTCCCGTGTCAATTCGGTGTTGTGCCATTTTAGTTCGTCCAAAGTCTTCAGATGTTTGGGAGAATAAACTTTGGAATTCCCTAATTAAATTTTTCGCGGCGTCCATCTGTTTTGGATCTAAGTCTGTATTTTGTAACAAATCCTTGACTAAATTATCTGAAGATTTCTCAGAGTGACTGGAATTTTGACTTATGCACGTGACAGGAGCACACGATGCTATCACCTCTCCTTTCTTGACAGTCTTCGTCTTATCACTGATGTTAGCAATTCTGACTGGAATGGTCTTTTTCGAGAGGTCTACCACAGAAGAAGCCACCAATACTCCTGCTTGTGTACTATTGTCTTCTGGATAATCTATATGGCCAAATCGATAATTAGTTTTATTTTTAATTACAGCAGGAACCAAACATTCTGTTCTTGCATCTAGATTAATGTCTTCTTTGGCTATTACTATTTGTTTACATTCAATTTCGTTATTTAATCCAAAAAGACTTATTTCTTCAAATTTTGAGATCATTTTGTTATTTTTTAAATCAAGTCTGAAGTCAAACTTCTTCAGAAAATCTAGTCCGATTAAACAAGGATCTGTTATGTCAGCCACATATGCCGTATGGTAATATTTCGTTCCTCCAAAGTTGATAGTTAAATTGACCTTTCCATATATGCCAATCTTGTCGCCCGTCACAGTTTGCAGGGTAACGCATGGTGGAGTCCAGATGAGTTTACATTTCAATTTTCGAGCCAAATCTTCTCTTATTATTGTCACATTGGCTCCTGTATCGACAATCATACGGCACTGAATTCCGTTAATAAAGCCTATCACATATAATTCGTTATCACCGCCGCTCATTTTTGATATCTGGAGGATCTTCAGGTGGGGCTTTTCATTCTCTGGCAACCTCCGCCCCGCGAGATGGCCAAAATTTAGTTTCCCTGCTGACTGTTTGAATTTATCTCACGTTCGTGGATTTTGGGGCAATTTCTTCGGAGATGTCCTGTATCACCGCATCCCCAGCACGTGAGATTCTGTCTTCTTGCGCTTGTTCTTCCATATTTTAAAGCTTCAATCTCTTGATTTAATTTCCTAATTTCTTTCAAGAAGTCGATCTCAGTGTCTGAGCTTCTGTTCACCGTTGCCCCTCGGACTGAATGACGATCTCTTCGGCTGGCTTGTGTAGCTGCTTCCAACTTTAAGGCATATAGTAGTGCAGCCTTTAAATCCTGTACATCTGCCATTCGTACCGCTCTCTGCACTTCTGGATCTTTTATTCCGTCTACAAAATATTGCAGCGAGAGAATTTCCCGTACATTTGTTGGACAGTCAATGAATGCTAAATTTGCAAGCCGTTCAATTTCCGAGGCAAACTCTTGAAGGGTTTCACTCGATTTTTGATGGCGGCTCTTCATTTGTATTCTCGTATAATCCTTGAAGAATTTTTCGCCGAATCTCATTTCAAGTGCACAACTTAGAGTCTCAAAATTGAGTTGCGTCATATCGGGCAATGTTTGCAGCACGTCGGCGGCTTCTCCTCTTAAAGATGCTGCCAGTTGACAAGCTTTCACCTCGTCACTCCATTTGTTCGCTTTTGCTACAATAGTGAATTGGGTCTTGTAAACTTGCCAGGAACTCTTTCCATCGTATGTCGACAGCTTAATGTGCACGGGAGAAGCAGGCGGATTCCTAAATTCTTCATAATTACCACTAGACGCTGAAAGTTTCTTCTCAAGTTCTTGTACTTTTTTATTTAGCTTTTCATCTACTTCACCTAGTATTTTCTCTTCAACGTTACTGATTTTCTCTTCAACGTAACTGATTTTCTCTTCAAAGTTACAAACTTCATTCTGAATTTTCTCTTCTACTTCCGCCATTTTCTCTTCTACCGAGCCTATTCTTCTCTCTACCGACGAGAACTTTTTTTCTAAAGTTTTCTTCATTTCTTCTTGGCCTTTATTAATCTTTTCAGTCACATCTTCTTGGCATTTGTCAATTTTATTTGTCAACTGTTCCATTCTTTCTTCGTTTTTATTCATTTTTTTCGCCAACTCCTCTTGGCCTTTATTCATCTTTTCCGCCAACTCTTCTTGGCCTTTATTCATCTTTTCCGCCAACTCTTCTTGGCCTTTATTCATTTTTTCTGCCAACTCTTCTTGGCCTTTATCAATTTTATTTGTCAACTGTTCCATTCTTTCTTCGTTTTTATTCATTTTTTCCGCCAACTATTCTTGGCCTTTATTCATCTTTACCGCCAACTCTTCTTGGCCTTTCGTCAATTCTGCCTTTATTCCATTAATAGCTTCTAACAGTTCTTTCAGTTGACCATCCATTGTTCTTGTTTTCGCCATAAGATCCCGACTCCTGACACCAAAAATTGTAGCGTATATAGGGTTCTTTCGATCTTATGGTTAGACAACTTCAAACTCTTTTCTCTTAGAAAAGTACAAAATAATTTATTTACAGATCTTCAGAACAACAGAGTCTTCGAAACTCACAAATATTACAAGATATTCCAAAATAACTGTTTAAATCTATCGAACAAATACAAATATAGGTCGCAGAGACTCTTTATACAATGTCTCAACACTATATCACATTCAAAACAACGTAGATAAAACTCAATACATCAAGCAAACTTGCTTGGACAATCTCTAGTAGCTCACTCAATGACTGACTGGTAAATAATAACAACAGCTCGCATCGCTTCTCTTCTTATATAGGTTCGGAGCATGTGCTAGAAATTTCTAGAACCTACTCGAAAAAATCCACGGAACAACAAACAATGTATCAGTATATCTAAGGGGGGTTACCAGAGAGGAAAGGGTTACCATCGCCAACAATCGCCAAGTTTGTCGCCAACTTGGCGATATATCGCCAAATTTGGCGACCAAAATTAGTCGCCAAAAGTGACGCCAACTTGGCGATATCTTCATTATTTCGCCAATCTGCCGTAGACATACACTGAAAATAATGGACAAGTTTGCTTGATAACAGAGACAATGTAACAAAAACTAATATAAGTAAAGGAATGGAGCTTAATAAGATTATTTACATTATTTTACAGTACAAACACTAACTATTTACAAAATTCGTAACACATTGTATATTAAGCCTGCTCAATTTTCATCCATTATTTATTAATTTTTAATTCTGGTTGCTAGATATTGTATACATTGTTTTTTTGTTTTTTTTCATGATTCCTGATAAGAACATAATTATGAGCAATACACTTGATGAAATTTGGGATTGTTTTTTACCAGGTTGTCCCTAAAGTTCTGCACCATACAAGCGTCGAAATAAAAAGCAATGGTATCAGAAACACAAAGTATTTTATTCAGCAAAATACAGGCCATTGTGATTCAGGACAGCTAGCCAACGTTGTGCCAAAAGTTCAATTTGGTGATGATACCATGAGGCAGGTTTCGAATCGAAAAACTGTTGACAAGCGTGTTTCACCTCGTCATAGTCATTGAATTGTTTACCACAGAGGAAGTGCGTCATGGAACCGTAGTCGGATGGGGCAACATCAGGGCTATAAGCAGGATGCGGAAGAACCTCCATGCAATCGAGTTCCGCGAGTTTCGCTTGCACTTTTCTGGAGCGATGAGCTGGTGCGTTGTCATGTTGCAGCAATACTCTCTTTCTGTTTGTCAGAGCGGGGTATTTCTGCACAAGTACAGCGTGAACACGCTCCAGTTGTTCGGCATAGAGGTCCCCTGTGACGGCACGGCCCTCAGGAACCAATTCGAAGTGAAGAATGCCATGGATATTCCACCAAACACACAGCATGACCTTTTTGCCGAATCTGTCTTGTTTCGCCTGGGCCTGGGTATCTTGACCTCGTTTTGTCCACTGTTTGCGATTGTCTGGATTGCGGAGAAACACCCACTTCTCATCCCCAGTAACGATGCGTTTCCAGAACCGATCATCCCTTGGGTTTTTCAAAAGTTCTTGACAGAGTTTCACTCTGTTCTCGGCCTGCAGTTGTGTCAGCTCATGTGGACTTTGTCTCGGTCGCTTATTACTGAAGTCCTGTTCAAGGAGCCTCCGGTGCACTGTATTTTTGGATACCCCTAACCTGTGGGCTATCACACGTGTGCTGGTTTGAGGTTCGGCCATGACAGCAGCTGCTACAGCGGTCCCAACATCCAATTTTGGCCGTCCACTTCGAGGCTGCTTTTCCAGGCTCAAATCGCCAGACGAAAAACGTTTGAACCACCGGGATGCTGTCGATCGATTGATCGTATCAGGTCCTTCAACTGCACAGATTTCCTCGCTAGCCGCTTTCGCACTTAGGCCTTTTTTCCATAGAAAACGAAGCACGGCACGTGTCGCGGTTTTTGAATCACACATCTTTCACGATTTCACACTACTACTACGGACGCTATTCTTCTCAATGAGCATACACACTATTCTGTTACCTCTACCTGTTCACCTGGCGGCACTTTTTAGCGCATGCGCATCTTACTCTGTCGTCCGATCCACGTCGAAATCTGCATACCATTGATGGTGCAGAACTTTAGGGACAACCTGGTATAAAAGAACCTTTAATTTCTCCACGAAAATATGATCAATCCTTATAAAAATGTTTATTAAAATACACACACAGTTTATTACAATAAACCTTCTAATCATGCTTTATCGTTTCAGCACTATTGTGACATTAGTTTTTACAGGGTTATCCAAAAGATATCCGTTTTTCTTCGATTTAATGATGATTCCCAATAAAGTTTTGGAAAAAAAATCTTCACGGAAATTATATGATATTTACTCTGTTTGCACGCCTTGAGTTTCAGGATAATTACTCATGTATTTTTTTAGATATTTAATAAAATGTCTAAAATCGCGAGTGACCGGTCTTTTTTGACCATATATTTTATGTGTATTTTAGTAATGTAAGCAAAAAGTTGACAAAATATATGGTAAAGAATAGTAAATATGGTAAAAAAATAGTAAAGAATTTGAAAAATCATTTTTTTCGCAAATGTGCAGTGAAAAAAAGATTTTTTAAGTGCTTTCTTTTAATATTAAAATTCAATGCAATAGCATTTTTTATCATAATTCAGTTGATTTTTAAAAAATGTTGAATTTAAAACGTGTCCCCATAAGTAAAATGTCTTTATTGCATATTTTTTAAACAAACAAACAAACAAAAAGAATATTGTTAAAGATATTAATTACTGCATAAAAAGAAACAGGTTATAAGTAACAAGAAAAACTTAATTAAAATAGTAAGCCAACGGTATGTGATGTAAAACACCTTGAATTTTTTTTAAGTGTATTTCTTTTCAGAATTTAACTTGCGAACTTTTTCATTTTAAACACAAATAACTGATAAAAAATATATGTGTTTGTATTTTGAAAAGGATTTTTCATGCTTTCCTTTTTTTATTTGTTTGGGAATTTTTTATGATTTTTTTTAATTCTTAGAACTTCAAAGAAGTTCTTTTAAATTTTTAATTAGTTCAGAATGGAATTAAATATAATCGATAAGCTATTTAGATGTCTCGCTGGGACAGAATAAAATCGTATAAAAAAGTATGCATTAATAATTTAAGAAGCTTTAATGTTATCCGGTATATAAAATAGCATTCATAATTTTTTTTTATATTTTACTCGTTGAAATAGTGTCTCTCCTTGAAATTCATATTTATATATTTTACAAATATATTTTTTATTTACTTTTTTAATTAACGAATATTAATATTAGCTATACCTAGAAATAAACGTATCTTTTTAGAAAAATCTTGAAAAAATTTTAAGAATACATTAAAAGAAAAATTGTATGAATACCACACACTTCATTTGTCAATTCTTTCGAAACATTCTCTGGAATTAAACCAACCAGAGGTTGGGAATCGCAACTTAAGGGGAGTTTCCATTCACTTAAAAATTTCCGCTCCTTAATGCTAAACCAAGAGGGCAGGTTAATTTTGAATTACTCGTTTAAATTTGAATATTTTTGAGCGATTTTTTTTTTTCACACAGGATAGTTGAGCTTGATCTTTAGTATGACTATTGTTTACTTTTTCGATTTTGGTTACAGAATTTTTTTTTAAATCTGCAATCAAAATCAAAAAAGTATAAAATAATCATACTAAAGATCGAGCTCAGCTATCCTATGCAAAAAAATCGTATATATATTTTTTTAATTTAAGGTATCTGCCTACATGCGGAGCATTTTTTTTTTTTTTTTTTTTTTTTTTTTTTTAATGGACAGTTTTGAAAAAATATAATAATTTTTAGTTCTATTGTATTACAGAATGATAAGAAAACATAAAATCCTTGCAATATTTTTTAAATATTTTTTTAAAATGTGGTTTTTAACTGTTTTTTTTTTTTTTTTTTTTTTTTTTTTTTTTTTTTTTAGCAAATTTCCATGCTTACGCCAGACAGCGTACACTCAATTCAAATAAATATATTTCAATTTCCTTTATGCTGCACACTTCTCTTACATTTATCTGTACGCTGAATTAGGAGTTTTACAATATCTTCAAAAATAACCAAAAAATTTCAAAATATGCAAAAAAGTACAATTTTTCAGTAAAAATTACCATTTTTTTCATATTTGAGTGCCTATAAAATAATTAAATTATCACATATAGCTTAGATCCTAGTTCAGAGCATAGTGAGTGATATGGAAAGCATTCTTACGAAATTTCACAGAAATATCTTTAAAACTTTTTATGTAATGAAGTTTATCGCACATGGAAATGACGAAAAAATTGATTTTCCAGAAACCGCATTTAAAGATTTCTTTTTAGGTAAAAAGCTAATATATTTAGTTTTTACGCTTAAAATGCACTTTAACTTTATTTTTAACTTTTTAGTAGTTCTTTTTCTTTTCTTGGTAAGTTTTGCTGTGCATAGCGAGTGACGATTTGAATTTTTTATTCTTAGCAAAATATCGTGCTTACGCCAGGCAGCGTACACTCAATTCAAATAAATATATTTCAATTTCCTTTATTCTGCACACTTCTATTACACTTATCTGTTCACTGAACGAGAAGTTTTACAATATCTTGAAAAATAACCGAAAATTTTCAAAATGTATAAAAATTTTTCACAAAAATGGCCATTTTGATGTTTATTAAAATTGCCATAATTCTTCTTCTAATAATAGTAGGAATAAAATTAAAACAGATTTGGAATTGTAAAAGATTGTCCTTTCGCATAAATCAGTAAAAAAAAAAAAAAAAAAAAAAAAAAAAAATCGAAAATTTTCATTAAAGCAGTTAATTTGGTGTAGGCAGCTACCTTAAATGAATCGAAATTAACCTGCCCATTAATTCAACATTACGGAGCGGGAGTTTTCAAGTGATTGAAGACTCCCCTTAACACTCCTGTATCTGGCAGACGAAGCGCTCGTGAGCTAATGCTATTCCTATGGGGAGATTATTTTCCAATATCTCATTGGTATTCTTAAATTTTTTATTTTATTTTTATTATTATTATTTTTTTTATATTTTTAATTTTATTTATTTATTTATTTATTTATTTTATTTATTATTTTATTTATTTATTTATTTATTTTATTTAATATTTTATTTATTTATTTATTTATTTTATTATTTTTTTTACTTTTTTTTATTTCTTTTTTTTTTTTTTTTATTGCATTGCATTGCACAGCTGTGGTGCATGCCGACATCGCTCCTTTTTTATTTTTTAAATTTTGAATACAGATATTTTTTATAAAATTAGCTTCATTTCCAAAATAGATTTCGAAAGTGAAAGTACCTTTTTAAAAAATATCTGCAATCAAATTCGGAAAAGTAAAAAAGGAGCGATGCCAGTCTTAGAGTCAGATCTTCCAATTCACCACAAAAAATAATGAAAATTTGATAGCATTTTGACGTATATAGAGCATGTCACAGAGAAGTCGTTTGAGGTATTGAGGGTGTATTTCAATTCAAATTGCTTACTTTCTGATTTATTTTTAAATTCGTTTTTGCTCTCAAACACATCAAACTGGAAAATTCTCTTATTTAAAAAGTACATAAGGTGCCGTAATTGTCAATTTTTTGATAAAGGCAGAAAACATTGCAAAAAAAAAAAAATGCTGTTAAAGTCAACGTTTTGAACAGAATTTTCCGAAGCAAAGTTTCCGATCTGGGAACAAAAATAAGGGTCATACTAATAAAATAACTGTTTATAAATCAAATTCTAATGAATTGAGTGACGAATGAAGTCACACGGCATCTTATACGTCTCTTCGAAAATCACCTCAGCAAGTTTCATGTTTCTACTTTTAAAAATGAATCTGAAACTGCATCAGAAAGTTTCGAGCTGCTAAGCGTGGAAAAATATTTTTTCGAACATACCCTTAAGCGCCCGCTTTACTGAAATACTATGGTCGTGAAATCCCATGTTAACCTATGAGGAATTTAAATGTACAAATACTCATTACTTAATATAATTATTAAAATACGGTTTTCACCATTAGGTTTCACCAGATGTCGAAGATGTGCGTTTTTAGAAATTGCTTTCTTAAATTTTAAGTAGTATTAATAGTCTAAGAGCTCGTGAATGGCAGACCTTCGTTATTTTATAAAAGCTGAAACTTTCTCAGCGCAGTCTTCCAACACAGATAGGAACGATGGGTAATTATGAAATTTGGATCATGGTGGCTTTGGCAGTTAACGGATAGCAAAGGGGTAAAAAATACCAACTTACTTTCGTCATTTTATAAAGCGTATTTTTTTATATTTCCTTTTTAATGATATTAGAAATCACGTCCTCAATTGGCAGACACTTCCTATGGTGGCAACCCCATGGCAGACACCATTAAATTTTAATAAAATGAAATTCTACTTTCGTCATTTTATAAAAGCTACATTTTATATATGTTACTTGGGTAACTACTAGAAGATATTTCCTCAGTTGCCAGACAGTTTTGGTGGTTCTAACCCCCGCCAGGCAGACATATACGGCGGCTTCTCAATACACTAGAGCATAGGTTCCCAACGGGGGCGGTACCGCCCCCCAGTGGGCGCTGGAGCCCTCCAGGGGGGCGGTAGCGAGTCTAGAGAAAAATGGGGGGCGTTAGGTTCGTTGAGGGGGGCGGTCATGGCATACCTACTTATTTAGGAACTAACACAGTAAAACTTCCATAACAGACACTCCCGAATAGCGGACACCTCTATTTTAAGATTTTAAGATTGAGATTTTAAGATTTTATGCTTTTAATAGACAAAAAGTGCAATACCTACTCCCCGCCCGGAATTCCATAGAGTCCAATAACGTCACATTGAAAAAAAAAAATTATGTAATTCCAAGCAAAAGTAAATTTTTGTAGCAGATTTTAGAAGAAATGAAATTTGCAAATGGTGTAAAGGTTTGCAAAGTTTGTAACGAAGTTTGTAAAGGGGTGTACAATTTTATTTCAATTTTATTACTTAAAAAATAATTTTAATTTCTGGTTAATCATATAATATAGGTTTTAGGACATATAAAAGTCAATTAATGAAACATTAAGCACTTCTTATCGATTTTTGAATCTCTGAGTTTTTCCCACTAGCGGACACCTCCGAATAGCGGACAATTTCAGCGTTCCCGAGGTGTCCGTTATTTAGAGGTTTTACTGTATAATGAAAATAGTTGATCTCCTCTACATTGTCTAGGCCGAGACAGAAACCTTAACTGCACCTTTAAGTGGAAATCAGACTAACCTAAATCTGAAGGGGGGTAAGGCAGATTGAATTTATTTTACTAATGTCAAAAAATAGCCATGGAACTCGATGAAGGGCTATGACTCGAATTAAAAATCATTATGAATTCAAAAATTGTGGAGTAAAAAACTCGAGGTAGTTGGCAGGCTAAAAATTTTAAACATAATTATTTTTTTATTAACATGCATTTCGAAAAACTCTGAAATATGACGATATATGTCTGAACAAATATTTTTAAACGAACCCGTGATTTGAATCAGTTCAAGAAATTTGTTTAACCTTGGTGAAATTGATAAAAATCGTTATATCGATAAATTTGCTCAAAAGTAAATTTATTTAAACTTATATAGGTAAAAATTTTATATTTAACTAGTAAATCTGCAGATCAGGAGCCTCAACGTCAGCTTTGCACATCATTTTTTTTTTAACACTTTGGGTAATATTCAACTTCCTGGAAACTGTAATTTAAAATTTTCAAAGTACGTAATTATTTATAAGAATAAAATAAGAATAAGAAGTTTTCAGCCATCAAAAGCGTTAAATTAAAGATTTAGTTATGTTAGGATATTCTGAAATTTTCATGATCTATTATTTTTGTTTTATTATTATAACATAGTAGATTTCTTCAGAGGGACTCCGCCCCCCTGAACCCCCGTAATCTCATTAAACTTAAATTTGTAACTTTCTATCAATTTGCTAATGGTTATCGTATATCTTGTATTTCTTTATACATTTTGGTTTATAAGGAAAAGTAACAGTTTTAATAAGCATTTTTCATTATACGCATACTTCTACATACCTGCCCACCACAAACACTTAATCTGATGTATCAGGAACTTTTGAAAGTGTAAACTCAGTAATCTAGGGTTTTACAATTTTGTTTCCGAAAAAAAGATGTTTTGATTGCATTTTGTGGCAGCTATCGCGGACAGACAGACAGACTGACAGGCGGAAAACAATAAATTTTGTGTCGCCAAAATAAGCCTTCACTGAAGTTTCGGCAATGACGTCATTATTCATGAGTTATTGCTATCCATGTTTCTAATATTTTTTACGACTACTATAAAATACCTGTTTTAATTCAATTATGACGTCAAATTTTATCAGGTGAAATAATTGTTAAAAATATAATTATTTTTGATTTCTTTTACTTCTAATTATGCCCCCATTTTTGTCAGAAAAATTCTTATTAACAAAACAAATTTCCATGTTTAATATTTAATAAAGTACTATATTTTTATTTTAATTCTGACGTCATATTTATTTTTTCTTAGTTTAATTTTTCGAATGGAAATTGCTCAACTGAAACTTATTGCCGCTGAAAAATTATTCCATAGTTTGATTTTTTTTTTTTTTTTTTTTTTTTTTTTTTTTTTTTTTGCACCGATAAAGGAAATTGGTTAAATATTATCTAAAAAATCGTTATTGATTCTGCATGAAAAAGAAGGAAATTTTGAATTATTAAGGAAAATATGTGAATAAAATTAATAAAACATAGTCTATGTTCTTTTCTGATCTATGTTATAGTTATACACAAAGATACAAACACATTAATTCATCAGTTTTGACGTTGACCTCATTTAAATTTTCGTACAGGCATTCAAATTTATAACATTATAAAAATAAGGATTATGATGAATGGTTGCTTAGCAACTATTAAGAGAAAATAAAGAAAATGAAATAAATACATTTGAAATAAGTAAATCTCTAAAAAAAATTAGTTTATATTATTGAAACACATTTATAAAAAATCTCCAAAATTTACAGTAATAATTTCAAAAATCTGACAAATGTGTAGACAAAATTTCAAAACAATACGAATAATTTAACTGGTAAATTTCAGTATCCATTTATCATTGAATTCCATTAATGAAATGTGACATTTTCTCTCAAGAAAAAAAAAAAATTAAAAATCATTGGATTTGCCGTAGAAAAGCATTATGGCGCAAAATAAAATATTCTATATTTTCCGAACGAATGAATCAAATCTTACAAAAAACTATACAGCTTAATCCCAGTGCCTCAGTAACATACCCACTCAATTTCAAGCCAATCGGATGTTTTTTGCGATAGTTATCGCGGAACAGACAGACTGACAAACTGACAGACTGACAGACAGACTGACAGACTGACAGACAGACACAAAAAAAAAATTCGTGTCTCCAAAGTAAGCCTTCACTGACGTTTCGGCAAAAATACCTTAATCGAGGAAGAAGCCAGCAGTATAGTATTAAAATTAAGTATTTGGAATATGGATCTTGAAGCTCTCCAACAAACAAATTGTTACCTATGTGCTTAATTTGCCAAGAATTTCTTTTCAAATGAAGCTATGAAGCCTCCTGGCTACAAGAGCATTGGAATAAATGTGTTTTGATAGAAAAGACAAAGATATGTCCTATTTTTAACCGACTTCCAAAAAGGAGAGGAGGTTATCAATTCAACGCATATGCATAGGCGTAACTAGCGGGGGGGCCGGGTGGGCCGGGCCCACCCCAGACAAACCAGTGCCCCCCCTAGAATTTTAAACTCTTATGGTAATGTTAGAACGTAATTTTTTTTTTTTTTTTTTTTTTTTTTTTTTTTGAGAGATTACACATGCCTCGAAGTGGGACGCTAAACTCTCTATTTTTTGCATTTGTCTTTTTTACTCTATATTTTTCAGATTTAGTGTCTTTTCTCGCTTTTTTACAATTATTTCTTACTCATCGATCGGCCCCAACAGCACATGGTAACAGTATCAGCTTTTAACGAAAACCGATCACTCATTTTGAAAGAGGATGGCATTTAATTATACTATTGGAAATCAGCCGAAGGCTAAAAGGAATGGTCATTTCCTGTCACTGTCTCGGGTTTTTCAAGACTGCACCACTGGGGGATCTTAATTAGTTACATCTGTTTCTTGTTTTTTTTTTTTTTTTTTTTTGGAAACAGGACTGGATTCTTGAATTCCAAGAAAAACGCTCGCATCAAAGCATGCGAGCATGCTTTCAAGGGTTCCACAAATATTCTGTTAGTTGCTGTAGTGGGTAAACGGAAAGAAAGTGACCGGAAAAAAAAGTTATCGGAAAAAAGTGACATAAACTATAGAAGCGGAAAAAAAGTGACACGGAAAAAAGTGACGCGGAAAAAAAGTGACAAGGAAAAAAGTTACCGGAAAAAAAGTGACCAGGAATTGATTTTGGGGATTTATTATTGATTTTGGGGAATCATTGGTTAAGTATGAAAGGGGGATCGGGGGGGGGGGGTTTCATAGTTTAGGTAAATGGGTTTTTCATGCTAAATTAACTGTTTTGGTTCAATTTTTGGATATACGTTCATCCTGAAAAGAAGCTTGCCTGATTAGTTTTGGGAAGGGACGATTACCCTCCCCCCTCCATCCGTCCTCAATTAGATGAATGGGTTTTTACGCAGAATTATCCAACGTGTGTCAAATTTGCATATAGGATCTTTTCGATAAGGCTTATGTATAGTATAAAAGGCCTGAAGAGATCCTAGGAGTTTAAGGGTTAAGTATAGAGGGGGAACGGGGGATAACCTTTCTTAAATTAAATTAATGGCTTTTTACGCATAATTATCCGATTTGCTTAAAATTTTGGACATAAGTTCATTATGATAAGACGTATCTTAGATTAGTTATGGGTTCTTCTGCTTATTATAAAGGGGGAAACGAGCGATTCTCCCCCACAAACTAGATAAATATGTTTTTATGCAGAATTATCCCATGTATTTCAATTTTAAATATAGGTTCTTTCTGGTAAGGTGAATTCCGGAATAGTTTTAAGGATTTAATGGCTAAGTAGAAAGAGGAGATGGAGGAAACCCCTCTTAAATTAAATAAATGGCTTTTTATGCAGAATTATCCGATTTGCTTCGAATTTTGGACATGGGTTCATTATGATACGACGTATTTCTAATTAGTTATGGGGTTCTATTGGTAATTAAAAAGGAGGGCGGGTGATTACTATACCCACCTTAAATTAGATTAAAAAAAATTATGCACACTTATCCGATGTATTTCAAATTTTGGATATAGGATCTTTCTCATAAAGTGAACTCCTGAATAGTTTTATGGGTTTAATGGCTATGTATAGAGGGGGAACGGGCGATAAAGCCCCTTAAATTAAATAAGTGGCTTTTTACGCAGAATCATCCGATTTGCTTCAAATTTTGGATGTATATTCATTATAAGAAGGCGAATCTCTGATTAATTATGGGGTTCTTTTGATAATTAAATAGGGGAAGCGGGCGATTAATCCTCCACTCTTTAAATAAAATAAATTGTTTTTTTTTTCTTTCACAACTATTCAACGTATTTCAAATTTTGGATATAGGTTCTTCCTGATAAAGTGAATCCCTGAATAGTTTTAAGGATTTAATGGCTAAGTATAGAGCGATGAACGGGGGATAACCCACAATCAATCAGGACTTTGCCTTATCATAATGAACGCTTAATCAAAATTTGAATCAAATCAGATAATTCTGCGTAAAAACCATTTATTAATTTAAGGGGAGGGGGTATCGTCCGTTCCCCCAGTGTTTACTTAGCCATTAAACCTTTAAAATTGTTCCGGGATTCACTTTATGAGAAAGAACATATATCCAAAATATGAAATATATCGGATAAGTGAGCGTAAAAAACAATATATCTAATTTAAAGGGGGGGGGGAGATAATCACCCGCCCCAATTTTTAATTGGCAAAATAACCCCATATGTAATCAGGGATACGCCTTATCATAATTGTTCTATAATCCAAAATTTGGAGCAAATCTGATAATTCTGCGTAAAAAGTAATTTAATTTAAGGTGGGTTATATTCTATTCCCCTTCTATACTTATATATTAAATCCTTAAAACTATTCAGAGATCCACCTTATCAAAAAGAACCTATGTTTAAAATTTGAAATACATGGGATAATTCTGCAAAAAACCTATTTTTCTAGTTTAAGGGGGATATAATTGCTCGCCCCCCTTTATAATAAGCAGAAGAACCCCATAACTAATCAGAGATACGTCTTATCATAATGAACCGATGTCCAAAATTCTAAGCAAATCGGATAATTATGCGTAAAAAGTTATTAATTTAATTTTAGAAAGGTTATCCCCCGTTTCCTCTCTATACTTAACCATTAGAACTCCTAAATCTCTTCAGGCATTATATACTATATATAATCCTTATCGAAAAGAACCTATATGCAAATTTGACACACGTTGGACAATTCTGCATAAAAACCCACTCATTTAATTGAGGACGGGTGGGGGGAGGAGTAATCGTACCTTCCTAAAACTAATCACTCAAGTGTCTTTTCAGGATGAACGTATATCCAAAAATTGAACCAAAACAGTTAATTCAGCATGAAAAACCCATTTACCTAAACTATGAGCCCCCCTCCCCGATCCCCCTTTCATACTTAAGCAATGCATCCCTAAAATCAATAATAAATCCCCAAAATCAATTCTTTGTGACTTTTTTTCCGGTAACTTTTTTTCCTTGTCACTTTTTTTCCGCGTCACTTTTTTCCCGTGTCACTTCTTTTCCGCTTTTGTAGTTTATGACACTTTTTTTCCGATAACTTTTTTCCGGTCACTTTTTTTCCTAGATTCGCTGTAGTGCTAAGGTATTACGGTATTAGTTTCTTTTATTGTGCGTTTCGCTATGATTGATATTAAATCTTCTTCAGATAAGAAAATTATGAAAAAGATGGATATAAGAGATCATTTTTTTAAATCTTCGAATTCATTTAAGCATTCATTAAATCCAGGTATGTTTGGAAAGTATAAAATTCATTTCTATTTATGTTTCTAGAAAGATACTAACTTAAACGTAACAGTTTCGTATATTATCCTTTTGTTAAGTTTGTTCTCAAATCCAAAGGGACTACTTTCTAGAGGTCTGCATGGGCCGGAATTTCCAGCCCCGGGACCGGCCGAACCCGTAGGAAATTTATTTCGCGACGGCCCGGCCCGTACAGAAATCAGTGATAACAGGCCCGGCCCATTACAATTTCTACGATTTCTGAAAAATTCAGATTTTTACCATATAATTAAGATTTTTTTAAAGAATACTACATACATATCTATGAAAGGATTTTACAGCATATTTTAGAGGAAATACTCATTAACAACATTAATGATTACTTAGATTCTTAGGCTTTCAACATTCGAATAAAGATTGATTAAAAATTTAATATGGCTTAGAATAAAAGAAAAAAAAAGAGGAAAGCTAAAAACATCGTTACTTTTAAAGCTGTTTAATAAAAAAAAAGACATATAAAAACATTTCTATATCATTTTATTAAAGATTTTAAATCCAAATTCATTCTTAAATTCAAAGAAGCTCCTTTCTGATACAATTCTAAATTCTTTTTTTTTTTCTCAGAAACCCATAAGATTAGCAGGTATCTTTATTCAGAAACTATATAATCGAATGGTGTTATCCATTTTTTGATATAAGCAATTTAAGAATACTCCAAGCAAATAAAATAATGTCATAATTAGCGTTTTGAATAGATTTTCCGGAAGCAATAGCAAGGGAAGGGAGAAAAACCTGCGGTCATTTGAGAAACTATTATATCTCAACAAAGTTATACAAGTATTTTATTTACCAAAAAAGAAAAACGCTATTCGATTCCAAATCCCTCCAATAGTTAAACTTAGAAATTTTATAATTTTACAATTTAAAATTAATCAGAAAATGTGTCAAACTTTCGCAATATTGAGAAATTAATTTAAAAACCATCAAGAAGTATATATCCAAAGATTAAACTAACATAAGTTCTTTATCGCTGTTAATAATGAGGGGGGACCATCCTCCCCCCCATGAGTTCATTATGATAAGACGTATCTCTGATTAGTTATGGGGTTCTTTTGCTTATTATAAACAGATGACGGGCAATTATCTCCCCCTCAAATTAGATAAATCAGTTTTTATGCAGAATTATCCTATTTATTTCAAATTTTAAATATAGATTCTTTCTGATAAGGTAAATTCCTGAATAGTTTTAAGGGTTTAATGGCTAAGTATAAAGGAGGGACGGGAGATAATCCTTCTTAACTTAAATCAATGCCTTTTTACGCAGATTTATCCGATTTATCTCGAATTTTGGACACAGGTTGATTATGATAAGACGTATCTCTGATTAGTTATGGAGGTTCTTTTGCTTATTATAAAGGGGAGGGGGCGAGCAATTATCTCCCTCTCAAAGTAGATAAATCGGTTTTTATGCAGAATTATCCGATATATTTCAAATCTTAAATATAGGTTTTTTTTTTTTTTTTTTTTTTTTTTTTTTTTTTTTTGATAAGGTGAATCTCTGAATAGTTTCATGGGTTTAATTGCTAAGCATAGAGGGAAAAACAGAGGGTAAACCCCCTTAAATTAAATAAATGACTTTTTTACGCAAAATTATCCGATTTGCTACAATTTTTGTATGTAGGTTTATTATGATAAGGCGTATCCCTGATTAGTTATGAGGTTCTTTTGCTAAGTATAAATGGGGGAACGGGCGATTATTGAAAGAAGCTTGCTTTCCCCAGTTGACGGAGGGGGATGTCCGGTAGATATCGCTGACGGCTAGTCTCTAAAGAAATTTGTCGATCAGGGGATTTCTCGGTAAAGGTTTGCCGCAAAAATACCCAAGTAAAATAAAAAAAAAACGAGTTGAATGCAACTGAACGCAAATAACAAATAAAAACAAATTTTCTTTATTTTTTAATTTAATGATTAAAAACAATTATGTCAGAAAATATAACACATTTTACCCTTTTCCTGATAATTATTAATTACAATTCATTTTGCATTTAAAACTGGTTTATTTATTTTATTATTTTTTTAAAAAGTAATATGCTGAATCATTTGTTGTAATTGTCATTTTGATTTACGCCGAATATTTATCATTTAAAACTGGATTTTTACTAATTAATGTCCCATATTACACATGACAAAATATAATATAAAACATTTAAAAAATATATGTTAAAAAATTTTAATGTACAAACTATGTTGTATGTCACGAACAAATAAATTAGTGAATTCATTAATTTAAAGTAATAATAGTAGTTTTTTATTACGAGCTTATGTTAGTAATTAGAAAGTTAATTGTTTAAAAACCCGTAGTTCATGATAGATCTTCAGTGTTTGAATGCTTAAAAACAAATAAAAAACAAATTTAAATTAAAAAAACGATTTTAATAAAAACAGGGTATTTTTTTTTTCTTTATTAGGATATTTATAGAATACTGAAAAATGCTATGCAGAAGCATAAGCCCCAGTTTTAAATGCAAACAACTATTGGAGATAATAAACAAACCCTTAAAACTATTCAGAGATTCACTTTATGAGAAAGACATTATATCCAAAATTTGAAATACATCGAATAATTGTGCATAAAAAACAATTTATCTAATTTAAGGGGGGGGGGGATAATCGCCCTATTCCCACTTTTTAATTAACAAAAGAACCCCATAACTAATCAGAGATATCCCTTACCATAATGAACCTACATCCAAAATTTTAAGTAAATTGGATAATTCTGCGTAAAAAGCAATTTATTTAATTTAAGAGAGGTTATCCCCCGTCCCCCCTTCATATTTTACCATTAAACTCCCAAAATTCTTCAGGCATTGTATTATGCGATGACGTACTGACAACTTTAATCTGGGCAGAAGATAGATAGCGAAGTTCCAATGTGAAAAGGTATGCAGGGTTGAAAATATCTTCATTCAAAAGCTGAGAAGAATACGTGCTATTGACCTCAAAGAACATGCCTAGAAAATGATTGCATTGGCCTAGTGGCAATGAGCTGAGGGGGCCCTGGGATTATTAAGCGCAGAGAATGAAGGAAAGTAGTTGGAAGAGAGACATGTACTGGTAATATACAAGAGAGTACGTAGATTAAGGTGTCTTAGACGTGCTTAGCGAAGTGTAATATTGGAGTGTGGCTCCTATGTAATTCTAATGTCTTTTTATTTATTTTTTTACTAATTGATCTATAGTTCTAATGAAGAACTTGAGGAACTAAAAATATGTTACTGATAAACTTAACAAATAAACAAACTGCGTAAAGAGTAACGGAGGACATGACACCACAATACTATATATAAGCCTTATGAGAAAGAACCTATATCGAAAATTTGACACACGTTGGATGCTTCTGCATAAAAACCTATTCCTCTTATTTAGGGCGGAGGGGGGGGAGTTGTAATCGTCCGCAAAGATCTTAGAGGGGGTACTTAGTATCCTTCTACTTTCTTTGCTTCATCCTGTATTGTTTGCTTTCCTGCTATGCATGGTAGCACGGGATTACAAAGGTGCCATCAGATGGTGTTAGTTACGTGTTTTCGAAGCTGAGTTCTTGTATCCTTCTACTTTGTTTGTCGTCCGTTCCCAAACCTCTAATCAGGCAAGCATCTTTTCAGTATGAAACGTATAGCCAAAAAATGAACCAAAACAGTTAATTCAACATAAAAAACCCAATAACCTAAATTAAGAGCCTTCCCCGACCCCCCCCCCCTTTTTCTACTTAACCATTAAATCCCCAAAATCAATTCCTTGTCACTCTTTTTTTCCGGCAAATTTTTTTCCTTGTCCCTTTTTTCCGGTAACTTTTTTCCCGTGTCACTTTTTTTTTCCGCTTTTGTAGTTTATGTCCTTTTTTCCCGTTAACTTTTTTTTTCTAGATTCAGGATTAAAAAGCTATGTAACTCAGAAATGTTCTTCATTCTTTGATAAGATCTTTCAGGGGACGATTCTCACAGTGGATAATAAACAGGCTGAAACGAATTTATGACGCAGTAGCGACAAAAATGAGAAAAAAAGGTTGTCATGCGTTCAAAATTGCTTTTAACTCATTGACTAATTTATTTATTTAAAGAAAAATTGGCGATTCTGTTGTTTATAAGCAATTCTATCCGTCTCCCTCCAGAGCCGAATTCTGGCTGCGCCAAATGCATTAAGAAATTTTTTCTCCCTCTCTCCCAGCCACTGTTTTGAATCGAAAACTTGCTGTATAAAGCTGCTATCAGATTCACCAACATTTCGAAAGATTTTTGAGTCAACACTTGATTTTCTTCAACTTTTCGCGAAATATCCTCACAACAACCAGTTGATAGCAAACAGCAATGTCCCCCAACTTTTTTCTGCTGTTCCAAAAAAGTCTCCACTAGCCGAGATTTTTCATCGAACATCGAGTATTTCAACGAATCAGAGTTAAGCGATTTATAGGAATAGGCGATAAATATTAACGGCTGGTACTAGTAGAACTGGTTTTCCTGCTTTTTCTCCAACTTTTTCGCAAATAATTATAACCTTTTTCTCTCTTTGAAAGGGAAAAAGTTGGGGTTAAAATCGGCTGAAAAGTTTGTTGCTCTGATAAGTAAAGTAAAAGTTTGTGGATCTGATAGCAGCTTAAGACAGAAGAAAGTTTTATCTAATTAGTTTCTTTGATAGACTATACGTTTTCAGGAATTTATTAACAAATGAGCTTTCCATTGAATATTATCAATTCTAACAAAACTATTTTTACTTTCTTCTATCTTTACGGAAGAAAATATAGGATTCATGAAAATTTTCGAATTCCGGTTTTTGACGGATTTACTTGTTTTAGGGATCAGAGATTCCTAGTTTTTAGTAAGAACAAGCTTTTACAAAATGTCTGTCTGTGTATATGTGAATCTGTGACTCTGTCTATATGTGACATAAATTTTGTGGACGCTCTATCTCAAGAACTAATGCACGGAATGTTATAAAAATTTATATTCAGGGAGTCCCTAATACAAATTGATACTGATTAGTTTTTGTTGCAAATCACTCAACAGATAGCGGTTCTACGCTGCTTTTTTTACGATTAACGCAACATCTATATCTGAAGAACTAAGGCATGAATATCAACCAAACTTCAGTTTTTACTTAACATGAATTGATATTGTATTCGTTTCTGTGTAAATCGCTTACAGATAGCGCTGGTATGCTGCATTTTTCACGATTTTTGCAATAGCTCTATCTCAAGAACTATCGCACGGAATTTAATTAAAAGTTATAATCAGGTAATTCTTGATATAGATTGATAATGATTAGTTTTTGGTGCAAATCGCTCGACAGGTGCGCTGCTATGGTGCATTTTTTACGGTTTATGCAACAGCTATATCGATAATTAATGCACAGATTTCCATTAAACTTCAGATTCAGTTAGTCTTCGACATGAATCGATGCTGTTCGCATTTTGGTGTAACAGGTGGCACTGCTATGTTGCATTTTTCACGATTTGCGCAATAACTCTATCTCAGGTTCTCAGGTGCACGAATTCATCAAACTTTAGCTTCAGTAAATCCGTGAAATTAACTAGTTTTGTTCATGTTTTGTTGTCAGTCTCCCAATACGTGGCGCTGCTATGTTGATTTTTTCTCAATTCCTGCAATAGCTCTATTTCAAGAGCTAATCAGCGAACTTCATCAAGTTTCAGATTCAGATATAGCTTGATAAATATTGTTGCTGTTTATGTTTTGGTATACATAGCCCAACAGGTGGCGCTTTCATGTTGAATTTTTTTCAAATTCCCGCAATAGTCTTACTTTAAGAACTAATGCAAGGAATTTTGTGTCTTTAGAATCTTCACAATGATCATAAATTGCCATTTAATTTTGGCACTGTGGTAGCAAATTTTGACTCATTAAGGTGTATTCGAAAAAATGTTCTATCTCCCTCAGCAGCTCAAAATTTTCTTATACATTTTCAGATTCATTTTTAAAAGTAAAAACATGAAACTTGCTGAGATAATTTTAGAAGAGATGTTATAAGATGCCGTGTTACTTCATTTTTCGGTGAATTTATTAGAATTTGATTTATCGACAATTATTTACTTAGCATGATCTTTTTTTTCGTTCCCAGATGTCCGGCTTTGGAAAATTCGGTTCAAAAGACGAACTTTGACTGCATTTTTTGTAATATTTTCTGCATTTATCAAAAAATCGGCAGTCAAGGCACCTAATATAGTTTCTAAATAAGAAAATTTTCCAGTTTGGTGCGCGTTTGAGAGCAAAAGTGAATCTTAAAATAAATCAGAAAAATAAAGTTTAGGTATTGCCACTTACGACTAGTTACTAATACTATTATTGTTTTGAAATTATCAAACAGTTTACCATAAAACAACATTGTCACACTGTTACGGTTTTTCAAACAATAATAGTTTTTACAATTATTGTTTAAAAATTATCAAATAGATGGGGCCGTGCCCCCCCTAGAAAAATTCTCTAGTTACGCCTATGCGCATATGTATTTTTTTTTTTTTTTTTTTTTTTTTTTATGTATGTTCACCGATTACTCCGAAACTATCTAACCAATTAACTTGATTTTGGTGTTAAATGAGAGAGCTTGCTCTCGAATTGGTACCACTTCCGTTTCATAGAAATTGGTTCAGTACTTTTTTAGTAATTAGACAAAAACTAATAAAATTAGTGATTTCTCGCAAATCAGTAGTAGTATGGATGTCAAAAAAATTTTCCGATGCCAGGATGGCCGAGCGGGCTAAGACGCTTGATTTAAGATCTGGTTTTCGAAAAGCAGGGTGGGTTTGAGCCCCACTCCTGACGTACGTGTATACAATAATCTTTCCTGTATTACAATTTTTAAATATATATTTCACAAGTTAAATACTAATTATGCTATTAGGAATATTTTGTTTTTAATGATTGATTGATTGATTTTGACGTCCGATTATCTGCGCTAGGGATATAGGACCAGGGGGGAATGCCCTTCGTGGGGGTCTTTCTAAGGGAACCTAACCCGTATTTACGCAAGGTTCGAAGAAAACCACGAAAACTCCGAACGGTTAGGCCGACAGCCGCGATTGGGTTCGAACCCAGCACCTGCCGTCTACCAGTTGAGAGGTCCGAACCTCTCGGCCACTGGTGGGGCCAATATTTTGTTTTTAAACGTTACCACAGAGTATCAGAGATTTTTTATTAACTCAATACTTTATCAGTGAAAGAGTATTCAAAAAGAGAATAGGCTTGCGAAAAGTAACATGACATTGAATAAGTTCTCTGAAGGAAACGAAGTCCGGACAGCCGAGCGGTCTAAGGCATCAGATTTTTTCTCTGGTTTTGAAAGAGAGTGCTGGTTCGAACCTCACTCCTGACATATGTGTATATTATGCAAAAAAAAAAAATTCCGTGTGATATATTTTTTTAAGTGACTTCAAAAAAGGAGAGGATGTTATCAATTCGGCGCGAATGTATTTTTTTTTTCTATGTATGTTCACCGATTACTCCGAAACTATTCAACCGATTAATTTGTTTTTTGTGTTAAATGAAAGAGGCTACTCTTCCATTTCATTGAAATTAGTTCAGTACTTTTTTAGTAATTAAGTAAAAACTAATAAAATTAGTGATTTCTCGCTAACTAAAAGTAACATGGACGATGACTAAGCTCGCCGAATGGAGTGCAGTCAGGTCATTGAGCGGTGTAAGACAGCAGATTTGATTTCTGGTTCTTGAAAGAGATCGTGGGTTCGAATCCAACTCCTGACATACGTGTATGGTTTACAGTGAATTTTCCCGTATTATTATTTTTATTAACCGACTTCAAAAAATCGTTAGCTTTTAACGAAAAACAGAAAAATAAACTTTTCTACCAAAAATTGAACCGACTTCAAAAGCTACTGCAAAGTGAAAAATAATTTTTTTACAGAATAGTATTAAGAAATTAAATTAAGAGCGTAGTGTTTATCATGCGTGTTATTATATTTATGTAGATTAATTTGATTTTTTGAAGTCGGTGCCAGTCAAACCAAGTTCAAAATTAAAATTAATTATTCAATGCAAATCGTTAAAGAATAAAGTTAAAATTTTAACTAAATATTAAATCGTAAAAAAACTCGTAGATACTTGGATGCGTGTCTATTGGAAAATTACATGTAATTTGGCTTGGCTGGCACCGACTTCAAAAAATCAAATTAATCTACATAAATATAATAATACGCATGATAAACACTACGCTCTTAATTTAATTTCTTAATACTATTCTGTAAAAAAATTATTTTTCACTTTGCAGTAGCTTTTGAAGTCGATTCAATTTTTGGTAGAAAAGTTTATTACTTTCTTCTATCTTTATAAGAAGAAAGTATTAAATTCGTGAAAATTTTGAAGCTCCGGATTTTGACGGATTTACACGTTTTATGGGTCAAAGATTCCAAAAACATGTTTTTACAAAATCTCTGTCTGTTAGCCTATCTGACTGTATGTGACATTCATTTTATAGGTGCTCTATCTCAACAACTAATACACGGAATTTATAAAAAATCTATACTCAGATATTCTCTGTTATAAATTGATGCTGATTAGTATTTAGTGTAAATCACTCAACAGGTGACGCTGCTATGCTGCTTTTTTCACGATTTCCGCAAAGGCTTCATCTGAAGAACTACTATACAGATTTTCACCAAACTATTGATTTGATCATTATGTTGTTACTTAAAGACCTGCAAATTTTCCATTCAACTCCATAGATCAGCATTACCAAATAACAAAAACTCGTAAAAGAAAGAACAAAATCAAGAGTTGTTATTTGATAAAAATTTGGAAACTGATACAAAGAAAGAATCGATATTTAATACCACGAAGTTAGTCCAAGAGAAATAAATTCTTTCTTATAATATTTTGTCACTTGCTACTGATGTTGCTCGAACAACGACGGGACATTAGGAGGGTTTCATTAACGCCCTGTAAATAAGCAGTACTAAATGTACTCTCTGTACATTTCGTTACACATCATCAGCAATCCGTTTCAAAAAATTGGAATGAACACCTGTATATGTTGCTTCATTACATTATTAGAGTAGTCAATATGAATAGATGCAATTCTTTGAATGACAGGATATTTTGCCTACTTCAGAGTGAAAATCATTTCACAACAAAGTGAAACAATTGTTTTATTTTGTAGTGCAGTTATCACTATCACTTTGCATCAGACTTGCAAATTAATTCAATCAGTTGCTGCTGCACACAGAAGAGTTGGTTTTTAGATCCTTCGCAAATGCAGCTACAGCAGTATCATCATATTTGGAGGAGGAAATTGTGGAACTCGCAGCAAATGAGAACTGTAAGTAAAATTTAGAAATGGATACCAATACTTCAAAACCTACAGCTCTCTAATCTGGATTGTGAAGGATAGTACATAAAATTTTAATTACTTTCCTTTCATCAAATTTCACTGAAAATGGGTTCTGTGCAGTAGCTAATTTACTGTCTAAGAAAAGGAACGTGCATCTTTGAACCTGACAATTTGTGACTGATGTTGAAGAGAACGGAATCTGACATGAAAAAATTGTTAAAAAATCAATAGCCTCAACTACTTCATTATTTTTTAAAAATTCTTATTGGTTTTGTGATTATTTTTCAATTTTTATTAATTTTTTTTTCTACATTTGATGGTCGTTTTAATTAACTTCTACTTTGAATGATAAACAGATAAAATACAGAAAATGTGCAATAATAATTTAACATTTTGAATAATTAATTGTTATGAAAGGGGGGGGGCGTTAACATTTTTTTCTTTTGTAAAGGGGGCGGTGGACCAGAAAAGGTTGGGAACCTATGCACTAGAGTCTCTGTATAGCCCGGCGCGAAAGCGAAACGGACATTTTCCCCGTGCTCTGAAATTGGCGACAGTTATTTAAGGTTGTTGCATTGAAAAGAAAGCGAAGGAGGAAAATCTCATACATTTCACTAAAAAATATATGTGCAGATATTTTTAGTTAAAACTATGTACATCTAATGCATTTTGCTTTTTATAGTATTTTTCATGATAATTTTGACACCGTAAAACATGATTTGCATCCTAAAATTCTCAAAAAAAAAAAAGATTACATGGAAATTGTTTTACGCGCAAACGGATATTTTCTCACAGTACTTATTTTTTCATTTGCTTCATAAAAACTCTTTAGTGCTTGATTTTTATCTTATTAAAATTTTACTGAAATTTTAAGAAGATGAAGAGCTACAAACCCTATAAAAAGAAATTTCGTAAATACTGAATTTGAATGAGAATTGCGCCAAATTAGTAAACTATAGCCAAATCGGCCATATTTATGATTTCTTAAATTTGTCGCCAAATTTGGCGATATTTTTCTACATTCGGCGATAAGTGTTTTCAAGCTTGGGGAGAATTTGAAGCTAACGTTCATTAATACTCATAAATAAATAACTGATTTTTAGTTATTTAGAAAATAGTTGTTATCCTCGGTAGAGAACTGGGAAATCCGAAGTATATCTGAATGTTTTTATTGGTTGAATTCCGCATTTTATTCGTTTTCTGATTGGTCCATGTTTAATGTCCAAAAATGGGATACTACTGTTGCCACAATGACAAAAAAGTAATAAAAAATTTATATAATAATAATAATTTGAAAACAAATGGTCATAAAAATTTCAAACGAATTCCATTCAAAAGTGCATTTTTTTTTCTCTATGCAACGGTGTAAAAACTTAAAATGTGCAATGTTTAGAAGTTTAAAAATTTGCAGTTCAAAAAATTGTAAAACTGAAATTTCATTTAAAATTTTATATGATAGGTCCAGGAATATTAATGTTTAATCCATGTTATATGTAATAGGAGGCAGTCAGCCTGATTAACTCCATCAAATAAAAATGCACATTTTAAAAAGTTAAAGTTATATAAAAATAAACTACTGTTTTTTTTTTTTTTTTTTTTTTTTTTTTTATCTATGGTTTAGGAGAATTAATGTTTAATGCATGGCGTACGTAATATATGACTCATTATGATCATCCTAAAATGATGTTTATTATTATTATTAATTTAAATATAGAATTCCTTTTTAAGTCTTTAAAATTTTAGTCTTTGAAAATATTTTCCAAATAGTCGTTCTAATTTGTTAAATTACATTTTTTTTTCATTGTGGTCTTTTTTCAAAATGTCAACAACCGTAGAATTATATTCAATAACCTCAAATAACTGTCGCCAATTTCAAAGCCAAGGGGAAGGGGGGGGGGGGGAATGCCCGTTTCGCGCCGGGCTATACAGAGACTCTAGTGTATTGAGAAGCCGCCGTATATGTCTGTCTGGCGGGGGTTGGAACTACCAAAACTGCCTGGCAACTGAGAAAATATCTTCTACTAGTGACCCAAGTAACATGTATAAAATTCAGATTTTATAAAATGACGAAAGTAGAATTTCAATTTATTGAAGTTTAGTGGTGTCTGCCAAGGGGTTGCCACCATAGGAAGTGTCTCCCAATGGAGGACGTGATTTCTAATATCATTCCAAAGGAAATATAAAAAAAATTACGCTTTATAAAATGACGAAAGTAAGTTGGTATTTTTTATGCACTTGCTACCTGTTAACTGCCAAAGCCACCATGATCCAAATTTCATAATTACCCATCGTTCCTATCTGTGTTGGAAGATTGCGCTGAGAAAGTTTCAGCTTTTATAAAAAAAACGAAGGTCTGCCATCCACGAGCTCTTGCTCTATAAGAAAAGTATAAAATTTCATCTAATGGAAATTTCAAGATTTACTGAGAAATTTCTAAATACTTAAAATTTAAGAAATACATTTTAAAAACGTGCATCTTCAACACATGGCGTCTTCTTTTCGATAATGAAAATCGCATTTTGATAATAATCTTAATTCACGAATAATCGCACTTTAAAATTTTCCGATAGATTAACATGGGATCGGTTGAGTTTTAAAGAAGTGGCCCCTTAATGCCTCAAATGACTTCTAAATGACATGTTTTGTCTTTCAAACGTTAAAATGTTATCGAATTTTTACACTTTTCTGCAGTGGTCTTTGGAAAAAAACATGTGGTCTTTGGAATAAAATTGACATTGAGTTACCAACATACTATTATTACCTCCCACAGGTCTTCTTGTCAATGTCTCTGATATTAAAATGTCTTTTTATGTTTCACAACTACTCCTCCAAGACTATGAAATGTCGGGTGATGAAATCAACATCAGTTATTCGCATGGATCAGACGATTTCAATAAACTCTCAAAATTTTAAACTAGTATTAATTTCCAAAACCTCCTTTTTTTTTTTAAGAAGTATTTCTAGAGGTATCAACTGAATTACCCCACTTTTGTGAAAGAAAGGGAAAGACAAAGGTAAATAATGAGACATCAATTGCTTTTCGGTTTAATAAATATATCTTTTTTTTTTTTTTTTTTTTTTTTTTTTTTTTTGTATGTTTGTATAAATTTATTTAATGATTTTCAATTTACATCACCTTTTTAAAAATATAGCCTAAAGCATTTACTAGTGACTAATTTATACATTTATTAAAACTATTACCAAAAAAACTGAACGATTTCGTTTTTTTATGCACAGAATAATGTTTTTAGAATTTATTTAAAACATAGATGAGTGGAATATGATACAACATGAAGTTTTGGGGATGGAATCTAAACATACGCACAAGGTTGATACATAAAAGTTTCTCTCAACTCAAACTATAGGACCAAGTTTTTGTCCCAAATCCTTTCGAACAGTGAAATTTTATTTCAAGTATATCGCCTTTTTCTTATAAAAATATTCTATTATAAATTCATTTAAATAATGCAAAATTTAACTTTTGTAATTTCCAATTAATTTACATTAAAAATCTGAGTTTTCGCTCACAAGAAGAAAATTTTAAACATTTAAATGATAAATCTTTTTAAAATAGCGATGAAAATTAGATTTATTCTCTACTCAAAATCGATTGATCACATACAATTATAATGCAATAACTTGCTGGCTTTCAAATGCAGCTAGTTTGTTTTATTTTCTGTATTTAAGTTTCTTTTAAGCCACACGTTTTCGGAATTATTTTCCACACATTAAAAGGAATAGATATTGAAAGTTACACGAGCGTAAAATAAACGCATAAGTGATGAAAAATCTATTTTCCTATATCGTGGGACAAGATTTATAACGTATTTTTCTATGGTTCATAAATACTGGGAAGATTACTGAAGCAATGAAAAATCCTTTAATTATTCTGATAAGAAGTTACTGATTTAAGAAATAAGGTTTTTTTTTTTATTCTAGTAGTTATTAATCGGAACTAAATAAAAAAGAAATGTGATTCTTTTCTCAAATCACATTTAATCATGCATTAAAGATTATATCCTAGTTATATGAGGATAGCTTAATTAAGATTAAAATGCCGAGATACGGTAATCATATTCTTGATGATAAATGTCAAATATATTTATATAGTATTTGTAAAAAGGAAAAATAACGAATTATTTTTTTTTTCAAAATGATGTAAATAAAATTTGATTTTTTTTATTACATCATATACCTTGATAAGAAGATGTTGACTTAAATAATGAGATTTTAATTCTGGGGTACTATATGGAAATTAAAGAAAAAATTAAGAGATTACTTTTGCAAATCTGATTTCATGACGCAATGCATTTAGTTCTGAAAATAACTTAATTTGGATTAAAATTTAAAAAACAAGAAAGAAAAAACAAGCCGGTCATATTGTAATTCATAAATGTCAAACACTAGTCTATTAATGTAGCATTTGCTGCGTTTTCTCAGAGAGACTTGTTTGCGCGAGATCACTGAGGAAGTAAAATTAGTAATAACTTTTGACAAGTGAGAAAAACCGACTGTTATTTTTAATTATTTAATGCAAGAAATTGAAATGAACAAAATGTGAAGATTAAAATCCCAAAATATCATGTACTAGCAGAACTCACGGATTTTATATACCAATGGTTATTGAAATATAACAGGTAGTATTTGTTTAAAAAAATAAAATGTAGTAAATAGATTTTGAGACAATTGAAACGTTTTAAACGATTTTTTCATTGAACGATATATAAACAAAATTCCTAAATAGATTAGACTGCATTATATCTGTGAGGTTTTGGAAAAGGTAGCAACAAATGAATAGAAACGAAGGTTTTCTCAAAATTATCTTTATTACTTTTCATTATTACTATTATTTTAATATAACACTTACTGGTATTTACGTTTCATGTTACTGATTAGAAAAGTTTTATCTAACACTGATACGACAAGCAATTAATTTTCTTCATTTATGTGCCTTTTTAAATAAGGGGGAATGATACCGCTACGGATATTTTAAATATTTACGATTAAGTCACATTTTAAGAAAAATTCATTCTTGTACTGCATTAGGGTAACTTGAGATTTGAATTAAGGATAAAATCTTCATTCCAAACCATTTGCGGCCATCCCTTCTAGAAAACAGACTCAAGGCAATCTACTTAGTAATTTTGCTTAAAAATTATAGTCCAGTGAAAGAATTTCTTTAATCGGTTGAGTAGTTCAGCGTCTGTTTCCTCAAAATAAATAATTATTTTGTTAGATTTTTATTTTATAATATTAATATAGCTTTATTCATCATAAAAAAATAAAATAACATTAAGTAATTACTTAGAAAATATCATTTAGCATATTTATTCATCATTTTTGTGCATCGAAATATTAAGAATTACTTCCTCACTCAGTTGGTAATAGAATTTGTTTATTAATATCATTTTAATAAATTATAGCATTTGCTGAAATTGTGTATTGTCTTATTCATCAGAAACAAATTGGAAATTGCAGGTGAAGCGTAGCAAATGAGGTGCGTTCGCACGATAATGAAGTTTAAAAAATATTAAGATTTTCCTGATATAGTAGACAGTACTTCGGATACAGTATAGTAGTCAAAATCTTTGTGTTCCTGCAAATATACAGAAAGTAATTTTTATTAAACCTCAGTAACGTATATCATATTCATAAAATGCGAAATAGTTTAATATAATTAAAACACACCCCAAACAATGTTTCCCCGTATAGCATTATGTAGTGGAATGCTTTTGTGTGGCCATGTAATTTAATAATAAATATTCTTTGCATCACAGATTGTACAAAATGTATATTTTATGTTTTATATACTTCATAGGTTCATGTCAAATTTATTATGTTCGAATGAGTGTAACACTATTAAAATGCATTTGAAACTTTTTTCCCCATAGGCCGTAATGTAACGGAATCCTTTTGATTGTCGCTGTAGTTGATCTATGCATCCGATTTTCATAAAATTTGGAATGACACGACAAAATTATGTAATAATTATATATTTTAAATTTCAAACGATTGGGTTGAATAGTTTTTATGTTGTTACATGCGGATAGACAGACGGACGGACTGAACGACAACTATAGGTGCTACGTATTTACATAATTACGAACGCACCTAAATATGTATCTATATACTGACACGATCGACAAACGATTTATTTGCACATTCTTTGCGCATATATACATAGATTCTATACCTATACCAAATTTTAAAGCCTTTTGGCTGAAAGTTAAAAGAAACCATGGTTGAAGCATAATTGTAAAAATGTCTACTCTTCATTCCGTCCAATTAATTTTTTCTACTTTTTTTAAAGAATTATACTAATAAAAAACCTGCATGTCAAATTTAAAATTTCTAGTTCCGTTAGTTTCCAAATAATCATGATTCAAATGCATTTTTTAACCATTTCATTTCTTTAAATGGCAAATACTTTAACAAACGTTCTTAAAGATCACATAAGTCTTTAAAAAAGAATGTGCATGCGCTTGTGCATACATGATCTGAATAACAAGCAACTCAGTTTTCATTACAGCCTTTGTCAACATAAGTTCAATTTCTAATGATTTATGGAAATAATATTTTGTTATTTGTTTAAATCGAAAGTTTCGAGTCTTGGTTATTTATTTTCTCGTATGTATTAAACAGTTATCTTCAATTTTAGATAGGCCAATGTATAATACTTAAATCAAATATTTGTCAGACATTGGGAAAAGTAAGTCTTAGGTGTCTCGAAAAATATTTTCTTTTGAAAACTGTTCGGTTTTTGTGCGCATGCCGAACGAGCTCCGCAGTTCTGTGGTCATGTGACCGAGTTAAGTTATGCTCTAGCTGTCATTATGGCACGTTGGTTTTTTTTCAGCGGGTCTTATCCCAACGTTCTATTAATCTAACAGAGAGTTTTATCCCTAAGTTTTCATATGTTTCATATACCTGGAATATCCCCCATATAATGGTTACTAACATCTTTCAAATAGCGGATTATTACCTCCCAAAAGTAAAACTTATCTACATCTCAACTACTACATCTTTGTTCTGATTTGTGTAATTTATGTTGTGGACTGTTCTAAGTGTGTACTGTACTATGTGATATCAAACATATGAAAAAGAAGCAAGACGTCGCGTCGTCTATAATCTTAATTATACACGTACAGCCTTTATAATCAAAAACAAGTCATAGCCTATATCATAATAATAATAATATACAATCTACAACGAAAAAGTAACAACTTATATTAGAAATAATTATTTTACTTATAAGACGTCGCTTTAACAATACAACATTTAAAATATATTAAAATTTGACATGTTTCAACTCATTTCCATTGAGTCATCTTCAGAATGTAAATAATAAAACTACGAGCGCAATAAACGAGAAAGACTAGAATAAATAATCATTGAATTCAAACATAACGCCCTCTATATTTTCAACACTGTCCGTGTCCCTACTATGTAGTTATCCTGCAAACCGTCCAACCATTCAATCCCTATACTCTGGATGCAAAAATATAGCATATCGTTACAAGCATGTGAACTCTTAAAATAAATTTCAATGGACTATCTTATGAATAACTTTAAATGAAAATTAGACTTGTAAATTAATCTACTCTCGTTAAAAAATATATTAAGGCTCCGTACTAGGCACAGAAAAAGACCCGGATGAAAGTCTATCAGGGCGTTCTTTTCAAATATCTCGCTCAAATTGTAATATTTTTACCTGATTCTTTTTGCATAGGGCCCCACCAGTGGCCGAGAGGTTGGGACCTCTCAACTGGTAGACGGCAGGTGCTGGGTTCGAACCCAATCGCGGCTGTCGGCCTAACCGTTCGGAGTTTTCCGTGGTTTTCTTCGAACCTTGCGTAAATACGGGTTAGGTTCCCTTAGAAAGACCCCCACGGAGGGCACTCCCCCTGGTCCTATATCCCTAGCGTAGATAATCGGACGACAAAAATCAACCAACCAACCATCTTTTTGCATAGGATAGCTGAAGACGATCTACAACCGGCCTAGTTTTTATTTTTTCGATTTTGCTTATATATTTTTTAAATTATGATAGTTTCAATTTCAGAACCGGTTTAAACCGGTTTTAAAATTTAAAGTATTTTTTTTTTTTCAATCTGAAACCAAAATTGAAAAAGTAAAAACTAGGCAGGTTGTGGATCGTCCTCAGCTATCTATGCAAAAAAAAAAATCAAGTAAAAATATTAAAGTTTGAGCGAGATATTTGAAAAGAACGCCCCCATAGACTTTACATTATCATCCGGGTCTTTTTCTGTGCCTAGTGTGGGGCCTTAACGTTCTATTTTTCATTCACTGTGAATAAAGCAGTTTTCCCTCTAGTATATTTTATATCCGTTATATGTTCTTTACTTCCAAGTATATAGATTGAATGCTTGAGCGGTTTGCAGGATAACTAAATAATAGTAGGGACACGGACGGTGTCGAAAATATAGAGAGCTTTATATTTAATTGAATTCAATCATTATTTATTCCAGTTTTTCACGTTATTGTGTTCGTTGTTTTTTATTTACATTCTGAAAATGACTCAATGTAAATGAGTTGAAGCATGCCAATTTTTAATATATTTCAAATGTTTTATTATTAATGTGACGTCTTATAAGCAAAATAATTATTAATGATATAAGTTCGTACCTTTTCATTGCAGTCTATACATTATTATTATTATTATATAATTATTAATGGACGTAATCAAGACTTACTGCTTTTATATTTCATATTGAAACCATAGCCTCGATTTATTTCAGCAGATCATAGATTCGATTATTAATGTAACTGGTTACCAGTTGAATCAGATTTTTATTTGAAAAAAGGCTATACAGTCTTAAACAAAGCTCAAGTGTTTCAGGATTGCCATCAGTCTATTTTCAACTGATCTCTATCCGATGATTACTGTAAAGGGTATTCAGAGGTCACCCACTTTCCATCAACTCGACATGACAGTATAGACCCCCTCTAAATATCACGGTAATATTTCCCAGAAACTTCCTGAAATTTTGTATTTGTCTATTTAACTCTCAGTTATAACCGCTAAAATCGTATTTTCAGGTATTTTCCAACAAGATATGACTTGGCAGACCAATTGCATTTTAATATGCAAATAGATTTTTAACAAATTTTAAAATTTTTTGCCTCAAACTCTATGAAGGGATTAGTTGGGCTGCTGCCTCCCGGTGGGATCACGGAAAAGGATCTGACAATGTTTGACGATTTGTAAGCGTATTCAGATTAAATATAGTCATATATAAGGAGACTTTTTTTAAATGTAACTTTTTTTTATCATTAATAATACCCAGTAAAATGACGTGAAAATTTGTATAGGTCCTAATTAAAAGTAATTTTAATTTCAATCTCCCAAATTAATATATTTTAATTAACAAAGTATTTGAATCATAGAATGAAACATTTTGCTTTCTTTAATTTAAAAAAAATATATTCCTTCGACGAACAATTTTTCAGGATTAAACCTTAGCAGAATTAGTTTTAATGTTTCATTTTATTTTTTTAACAATTTAATTTTCTTTAAATTTAAAAAGGTTAAAAAGGCCTTTAAAATAAATTTTAAATTTTAAAATAAATATTTTATTTGCAAGGTACTTTGTTTCTTTGTATAGTATTAAATTTTAAAGAATATTCTGATTACAATAAAAAAAATTCTGCATGACAAACATGCTTTGATAGCACAAACATATTTCAGATTGAATTTTGAAAGGGTATTTATAAATAATCTGCTTAAAAATAACACGTGTTCAAAAAATGTTTATTTTTAAAATATTTTAATCAAGCAGGTAAGTGTGACCGCAGATCGCACAGAGGTTTTCGTTTAATTTTTATTTGAAAACAACTTATAATTTAATTAATAAATCCAAATTGTTAAGATAAACAACTGTAGATTTAATTTTAAAATAATTATAAAAGGAAGTTATTTATTTTGATCAAATTAAAAATACTCAAAATGTTCAAATGTCATTAAAAATATTTCAATGTATATTTAAATAAAATCCAAAATTCTAAATTCCAAATTTTATGAAAATACAAATTTTAAAAAAAATTAGCGGAGACGTAAATAAAATTTTCAATTTCTAGGAACAAAAAGAAATGTTTAAACGAAATATAAAATGCTGAATCATTAATAATTTGCAATAGTTTTTAAAATAGAAAGTAATCTAAACCTTTAAATTGGCAAAAAATACGAAATTTCTTTTAATTAAATCCATCTTAGCATAAAAATTTCAAGTTTCAGCACCGGGATTCGAACTAAGACTTTCAGTTTAGTAGAGAGATGCTTTAACTCCAAAGTATGATGTCAAAACGTTGAAATTAAGGTACTCTTTTAAAATTTAAATCGCAAAAATGAACGTAATAAAATTGATTTAATAATTTTTTTTTTTTTTTTTCAAAATTTTATAATTTGTCGTGTGTCACGAGGTATTAAGCTGTAAGCACAGAAAATTAAGTCTCTGACATATACAGTTTTTGTGTACGGACTCTGTGACGAACAGACAGACAGAGCACTCAGACGAATAGGGTTTCCTCAGATGAACGATTCCTATATTTTTGTATTACAAATGAATGCATATCATACTGGTGGTGGTCTTACAAGGAAGGTCTCCATTGGGGGCATACTCAGAATTTTTTGAAAAAAATACGAATTAAACTACTCATGTAGGTAATAAAGGATCAGTGAAAATTAGCGGCGGAATTACATTATTAGATATGTAAAAAAAATAAAATAGTTTGGAATAATTGGCGTGAAAAGCTGAAAGCGACACGGGATTTGGCGAGCAGTGCATTTTCTCGCCAAAAGCAAACGATTTTAACGAATCTGAAAATTGATTTTAATTGACTTCACTGTTAAAAATCTGCAGCATTTACTGCAACATCACTCTACAACTTTTATAGAATATCTCTCTTCTGACCAATGAGAATGCTCCATAGCACGGTGAATTGATCGTGTCATATACTGTTAAAAATCTGCTGCATTTAGTTGTAACGCACTCCATCGCTTGTATATAATATCTCTATTCCAACCAATGAGAAAGCTCCATTTCACGGCCAAGTAACCATTTTCTATACAAGTAAGGTATTGCGTTGCAACAAAATGCAGCAGATTTTTAAACAGTGTGTTTTTCAATTTGGAACAATTTTAATCAATTTAAATTGCGTTTTAAATGATAAAATATATTAATTTCATTTTGTTATAAGTACATATAAACGTGTATGACAAAATTACACTTAAATTAAAGTAAAAATGCAAAACTAAAATTACTTAAACTAAACTTATTTAAATAAATTGAACATAGAAATTTTTTTTCTTTAAAAAGTATTCGAAGCGTAAAAGCATATTTTTCAAAATTTCGTTTTTTCGCCAACCGGAGATAAATCGCCAAATAAACGAAATTTTTATTATTTTTTTACGGACGTTATAAGGAGGTTCCGCCCAAATTTTTTTATAAACATATATAACTATATAAGAAGAACATTCTGTAATTTTTTCAGATTTTTCTGAGTATGCCCGTATGGAGACCTTCCTTGTTAGTTTGGAAACATAATCAAGAAAAATAATCTCTTTCACTTGGATTATGTCTGTCATTTATTCTTAACGGTATATTTTTCTTCTTTCCTTCAGATAATCCTTAAAATATAAATAAAATTTTTACAACCATTAAAAATGGATTAATTTATTTGGAATTTTACTACAGTTTTCATTACAGTTTTCTCAAAAACATTCTTTTTTCATAAAAAAAAAAAAAAAAAAAGATTCTTTCCCACCTTTAAAAAACTGCACTTTTTATTCAATTTATTGCATTTTTCATTTATCTTTAAGGCTCATTTTATAAAAGCAATATATTTGTTGATAAAGTAACAGAATAAACATTGAAAAGTTTTTGTCTACTGTCTTATTAATAGGCTTAATGTATTTTTTATCATTATTATTAGTTCTTGTTTGTAATCTGCTACCTTTTTTCTTTTAAACGAATAAAAAAAAAAACTTTGAGAAAATATATATAAAAAGTTATTTAATAAATAATGTTTTTTTTTTCATATTCCTTCACTTTGCTTAGCCGATTAAGTCGAAATCCGTCCAAAATAATAAAAGTCAGCGAACTGTTTCTTGGCAGTTCAATTAGAGCAGCAGCATTTCAAAATAGAACATTTTATGTCAGAAAGTTTTTCTATTTCGAAAAATAAAACTAATAATAACAAAATGAAATATTGCTGGATATAGAAAAATGCATGTATAGGGGGGGGGGGGGACACTTTTTTAAGTATAAATATATTCAATCCAGAAAAAGAGTCTGTCATACGATCCTTTTATTTGTAAACACTACAAAGAGGAAATTTAGGTTGAAAAGTGAACGAAAAATTATTCATTAAAATGACTAAAGAAAGACATTTTCTAAAATTGTTGAGATTTAAAACTCATAAGAGATGTTTATAGTATAAATGTAACTATTTTTATAAATCAAGAAGCACATATAATTAGTGCTGTAATTAGACGGGAACGAGTAGGAACGCCGTTCTCAGAAATATTTGGTCTGTTACTGAAAAAAAAGAAAAGGGGAAAAAATATCGCGCACGAGCACATTTTTTTTTTCTATCAAGCGAAACGATAATTTTTGTTATTTATGATAATAATAAAAATGAAGGTTATTGATACTGGAGATAAGTCTAGAGAGTTAAATCCTCTTTTCCAGACTGTGAAAACTATATTCAATTAAAAGTCTGAATGCGAAAAAGTATTCAGCTGCATGAATAAATTAATGATCGATGAGAGAAATTCCCTACTTATTGAAAAAGCCAATTCACTTATATGTATAAACCATATAAGAAATCCTGGTTGTGATCAGGAAGAATATTAGAAGACGAA
Source organism: Maratus speculifer (assembly GCA_964019185.1). Classification (NCBI taxonomy): domain Eukaryota; kingdom Metazoa; phylum Arthropoda; class Arachnida; order Araneae; family Salticidae; genus Maratus; species Maratus speculifer. The sequence continues at coordinate 137,881,622 of OZ025291.1, forward strand.
ACAGCTTGTTGTAAATTAAAAAGCATAGAAAACCCCTCTCATTGTCTTTCTTTATAGAAATGTCTGTGACAGATGTCCCAATATTTATCGATCTATTTTGTTATTTCAATTAAATATTGATTCATGATGGAAACTGTTACAATGAAATTGATTAAATCATGCTTTTATATTGATGTTATACAAATATAATACTTTAAAAACTAGAATATAATAATTATAACCGTTAATTAAAAAATATTGACTTTTGGCTAAAGGTTTTAAATTAGCTTTTTGCTTAGCAAAAACCGGCAGCATCAATATCTACTCTTTGAAAAGATGAGTGCCCACAAATATTTTCTTCCAACTACAGCACTGCATATAATATATAAGAAAAGGCTATATAGCAGGGGATATAGTAAAACAACTTTTTCTTTTATTTGTATTTTACAAAATTGCATATTTTGAAATACAGTCTTTCAATACAAGGATTTTTTTAAAGTAGTTACGTTAATCACAATCAGGCTCTAATTACCGAATAGGCACAAAAAGCACGTGCTTTCCTTAAAAAATTTTGTAGAGGCCCTAAAAGGAAAAAATAAGGCCAGGAGAGTATATATTATATCGAATTAATTCCAATTTAAAAATCCGATTTCGTTTCAAATCATTAACTCATTTATGCATGAAGAAGTGAATTTCTCAACTCGCTTTATCAAGAAAATCAAATTTGAAAAATCACGATAACCTCTGACTGCATCGATTGATTTTTACGGTAAACCAAGAGTTTATTAGTATATATAATATAAATACGTTTTAAAGCTAACTTTTTGCAGATTGTAGTATTTTTTTCGATGTTATAGAATAGATTGATATATGTATGTCGAGAGGAAGAGTGAGACTATATATACCGATTGACCCAAAGGTTACAAAAGAAATCTAAGTTCACTGATTCGAAAAGTATAGATAATAACATAGCGCGACTTTCTCAAATCTCTGGATTTGAAATTTTATAACCTCCTATTAACTTTGCCGCAGCAATAAAATGGCGAAATATACATTGCGAATATACCTGATAAGTTAGCAAAATGCAAATACTCAAAAATGGTTATGGTTAAACATTTTATGTTAATATTGCTAATATTGGTAATAGCGGCAAATGTTAGCCATTGTTATAATATCAGTTGAATACTAATTTTCTACTTTAATAGGCAATATAAGGTGAGGCCAGGAAGTGGGTGAGGGGGAAAATAGCTGTTATTTTTGAATACAAAATCATATGTATCTTATTTAATCATAGAAATATTTCTACGATTAAATAATGCAAAGATTACTATTCGAAAATAATGTTCTATGCCACACACAGAACTTACCCTTGGTCGTAATACTACTAAAGTTGCATTGCCTATGCTTAAATATAGATTTCGTTATTTAGTAATAAATGAAAAATATAACTCAAGTGTAGCAGAATTAAACTACAGAAGAAATAGATAATACTAAAGAAGATTAGTTATTTCTTCTTTGTCATTAATTCGAAAAGTAATAGAGCAATATAAATAACACAAATGTATGATAAAAATACTGTTAATCTTGAAAATGTCTTAACGCAAATTGCATTTCTACTTCTAAAAGTCGCAAATTAAATCTTCATCAATGCTTTTTTTTATTGTAACAAATTATTTTAACACATTTTTACCTTTTTATTTTTGTAACAGCTTTGCTTTCTTCTGAGACTATGTGCATATTTGCGTTGGTTTCAATTTTAAAATCTTCCTTTTGAACCCCCAATCTATTTTCGTATATTCGATTTTTTATGTTTCTTTTATTCTAAATGAAAGTTTCACAACACAGTAGACCAAGTCCATTATGAAACCATTTGAATGTGCCAATCCCAAGACTTTCTTCTATCTTATGCATACATTTTAATATTAAAAAATAGTTACACATGTTAATGCTTTGATAATTTTAATTCAATACTATACCAACTTTGATTTTCATCTTAAATTTCTGCTTCAGTCAATTAATCGGAGTAAAAACGAATTTCCATCTCTGCACGAGTCGATGGACAATAGAATGATAAGTAGATTTTTTTTTAAATTCAGCGAAGACGTAATTGTCATACCCAAAAACAATCATACACAAAAATTTGAGTTCATTCTATGCATAACTTCATAAAATTTTTTATGGTAAAATAATGAAACTGGCACAGACATTGTGATTATAGCGCCCCCTTCCAATGGATTTTTTTTCAAATTCAGGGAAGACCTTCTAGCCATAGCCTTGCACAAAAAATTGATTCAATTCAATGCATAACTTCATACACTTTTGGTCAGTACAATATTGAAAATGGCACAAAAATCGCGATTACAGCGCCTCATACCGGCAAAATATTTCAAAATTGAATGAGAACTTGCTTGCCATAGCCAAAAACATTCACAAAAAATTTGGTTCAATTCTATGAATATCTTCATTCACTTTTTGAATGGTGACATACGGACACGTAGACACACAGACACACGGACAGGCAGACATATTGTAAAAACATATTTTTTGGAATATCTGACCCCTAAAACGTATAAATCCGTCGAAAACCGGAAGTCGAAGAAATTTTTATTATAATACTTTCTTCTATTGAAGATAAAAGAAAGTAAAAAAATAAGGCGGTACAGTTAGAAAGTTTATAACGAGGGTGCTTCAATAATTATTGTCTCTAGTGTATATAAAATATTTGTACTGCGATGGTTAGTATGGAATATCGAAGCCTCATGTTTTAGATGCCTATATACTCAATTTCAGAACCGTAGCTGCCACAGTAACATATTTTTGGAGGGAGGGGTGAATAAAAAAGGTGGTGAAAGGCTGGTTTGAAGCATATAAAGAATGGGCATGTTTACAAGCAAATACTTCCGTCAACCAATCTATCTTTACATTTTTGTCGTTACGATTATTGTAGGCTTTATCTTGGCGACATAGGCCAGTCATATCATAGACCTGTCGAACGCAGACCAATCAAATCACTTTAGCTTATTTGCCCATTAGGAGTTGTAAAGAACGAATAGCTGTTTCTTGCTTATCTACAGTTATTCAACCCACAGTGACGTCAGCTGCCTTTCCTTATAGGTTTGTGACAGTGGATGAGATGTGGCTACTATTGTTTAAACTCGGGATCAAAGTGATGTAACTACGTCTCATCCTCTGCTCAAGATAGAAACCAAGAAACTAAGTCAATAAACAGATGGCATACACAAGAAAGAATGTGAAAACAGACTTCAGTCACTGTGGGGTTGTATAAAACAGATTTTACGCGGGTGATTCAATAATTATTGTTCCTACTATATTAGTAGGTACTAAAATATTCGTATTGCAGTGGTTGATGTAGAGTATCAAAGCCTAACATCTTAGATGTCCATACGCTCAATTTCACAACCATAGCTGCAATATCAACATATATTTTTTTTTTGGGGGGGGGGAGGATGAATTTTTAAAGGGTTTTTAAAGAAAGGGGGGGTGAAGAGGAAAAGCTAGTTTGCAATACAAGATGGAATATTTTCCGCGAGCCACCGACACGGGGCAAACACGAAACTGAAATAAATCCAGCATCGGTTGAATATATTAATACTTTGAATTTTTCCAGAGAGAAAACTTTTTCACTGGGTTGGCATTTGCGCCTCTTAAGCATTTTGAAATTTGATTTTTATTTAAACTATTGTCTGCAAAGCGAATTTTCTCTCGGGAAAAATTTCCAAGTAATAATATATTCAATTGATGTTGGATTTAGTTGAGTTTCGTGTTTGCTCCATGTCGGTGGCTCATGGAAAATACTTCATCTTATGCTACATTCGTAGCCTTGCTGACAGTGCTTATGCTTCTTATACAGTGTTTATGCATCTTATGCTACATTCGTAGCCTTGCTGACAGTTCGAGGCTGGGTACTGTCCCATGTGGATTAATCGGTAGATTGCCAGCGCGCTAGACTGATGACCAGGGTTCGAGTCCCGGCACGGAAGGCACTAAGGTGGCATTTGGGCCTTTTAAGCTATTTGAAATTTGATTTTCATTTGAAATAAAAATACTTTGTTTAAAATAATTATTAGTGCTTCACATTAAAATTGGTGAAATTAAATAATCTAGCTTCAATTAATATACTAAAAAAAGTGCTAACATTCGAGTTTTTTGTAGCGTTTTCGCAGATACTTTCAAAATTTCACATTAAATTATTGAATAATTTAGCTTTATTCAATAAGTGCAAAAAAATATTTTTTTTAATAAAACAGAAATTCTAAGCCAAACATAAAACCAACAAACTAAACTTTGAATCATAGCAATCGAAAAAAGAATCTTGTAAGCTACAGACATTTTCAGTCGAACCATAAGTATGAGAAAACTATTCTGCAATTGCTTACAGTCAGTTTTATTAATCAAATTTTATGTTCAAAGATTGAACTTTTATTTTTAGCATTGCATATCATATTACATATGTTTTTAAAAAACTAAAGAAAACCAATTTTAAAATTGCTCTTCATATTACATTTCAATAGACTTTTATTAAAAATATTTTTATAGTTCAGTTTACTTTTTAATTTTTTTAAATTTTCATTAATAACTATAAATTGCGAAAAGAAACTTTCTTTATGATACATAAGTATATTGGAAGAACTGAATAATTTTTTACCATAGTAAATGATTATTCATGTTACTTATTTCCGTTATATCAAATGCTGTCTTTTAACATTTAGGAACAAACATAATCCAACGACGGAGAAAAAATTTAATGAAAATGCTTATGGTTCTTAAAGTAGATATATTTTTTTAAGTTTTAATGTTTTAAAAATTATTTTTTAAATACTCGTATATTTTCAATTTAATGATCTAAGAAATTGTGTGTTTTTTCTGATATGAACAACGATCTTTGATTTTTTTACTAAGTATAATAAATCTTCCTATTAGCATTTTCCAGCAGACTTTAAAAGTTCCTATGAACCCCATTTGTTGTGTCTGTCTGCCATTTGCCTGTCTTTCATCTGTCTGTGCTCTAACTCGCGTAAATAAACTTGGATTGTCATGGAATTAATATATGTTAATGAAATTTACTATAGCATGCTCAGTATTGAAAATGAAGTGTGCAGCATTTATAGATCACTTGTAGTGACACTCAAATGATCTCCATTACATTATGGTGTATCGGGCAAAAGAGTTTGCAGTATATTTTAATGACATTACACTATTTCAAACATATTGAAATTGATATAATCACTAAGAATATTCACTACAAGAGGCTTATTTTTGAATGAGGTATGTATAGCATTCATCGTTCATTTACAGGAACAAACAAACTAATTCAATTACGGTGCTGTCTTTCAAAAATAATTGCTGGAAATGCATTTTAAGTTATGGTAAACGTTTTTGAATGAAACTAATTTATCGCCTACTAGTAGTGTGCATAAAATCATATTCAGAGCAGTTCAAAATATCTGGAGTACTTTTCCGTTTGTTTATAAAAATAACTGAAGGGAAATGACATTGTGCTAAGCGGTTCCTAACTAAACTAAATTTTAGCACTCTGTGTTGTATGTAATGTATGTAATAATACAAAAAAATTCGCTGTTTTCCCGTTCGATTTTGTTCCAAATTCTTATAAAAATATACTTTTATTTATATTTCAGTAATATGCTAATATTTAATTGTCAGCTAAAGTTCCCTTTTTCCTTAATTTGGCGTAATATATTATTTATTTTCCTAAAAAGAATTCATTTGTATTACTTAAATGTCAATCTCTTATTTCGAAATATTAAATCTATTCTATTATTCCATTTCTCCTTTTTAGAATAAAAGACATTTGTCGGAGGCTTTATTTTTAATATTTTATTAAAAAATCGTTTGCGTAATCCCATAATGCACTTGGATCTTGCGGGCAATGCACTTCTTTTGGGTTTGCATACCTTCGCCGGGTTAAAAAGAATTATGTTGTCTCGCCCCTTCTATTAACCAATGAAGTGGTTGGAAACTGTCTATCTACGCCCTCTGATTCCGTTGATTTGATGTTCCATGCTTACGTCAACCTTAGATCGAATTAGATTATGTTATACGTAATAGGTTGTTGCCTGGTGCAATATGATAAAGTTAAAATTATTTTCAACGTTAGAACACCAGAATATTCGTATTCAAAGCATACCGGTTTTGGTAGCATATAGCATACCTTCCTCAGGGCTAAAGATAGTGGAAATTTGCTCATATATATACAGGGAGGATGGAGATTCAAGCGACAAGTTTCTTGACCAATAGGAAAACAGAGGATCCTAGGCAACAGCCAATAGGAAAACAGGGAACAGCTAATAGGAAAATTGGGTGGAAAATGGAATGATATTGCGAGAATTGCATTAAAAGATTAAGAAAAATTAGTTTTAATGTAATATTTCCAACAGTCTGATAATGGTGGAATAGCAAAATCACAATTAACGAGAGTAGGAAGATTTTTATGGATATGGAAAGCTTCAAGGAAGTTAAGTTCTTGTATAGAAGTAGGTTTAGTTAGTATCTTAACCGAATTGAAGTCAAAAGCATGACTAGTCTCCCAGCAATGTTTTGCGATTGAGGATTTCTTGATTTCTTGTTTTTCAATACATTGCTTATGTTCTTTAATACGAAATTTTAGACTGCGTTTGGTTTGACCAATGTAAGAAAGACCATACTGGCAATTAATGTTGTAAATACCCCATGAATTTGATAATTCAACGGGATCTTTAAGGTTGGAAAGGGTGAGTTTATTAGTAGGAGTAAAAATTATTTTGAAATCGAACCGACTAAGAATTTTAGCAATGGAAAAACTTGATTTTAGAAAGAAAGGTAAGACAATGCTAATATTGGAACGAGTAGAAGACTGAGATGAGTTTGAGGAGTGAGAGTTTTGTAATTTAGAAAGGGCAGTATCAATAATAGAAGGGTTGTAACCTCTATCAAATGCAATTGCTTTAATGTATTGAATTTCATTATTGAGAGACTGAGAATCAGAGCAAATATGAAGAGCACGATTTATGAATGTGTAAAAGGCGGCCATTTTTTGACTTGGAGGATGACATGAACGAGCATGGGGGGGGGGGGGGTAGAGAAACAGCGAAGCTTTTTCGATAGACAGATGTAGAGAAGCCAGTTTCACTGCGAGTGACAAGGATGTCCAGTAGGGATGCACCGAATATTCGGTATCTATTCGGTATTCGGCCTATTCGGCCATGTTACCGAATATTCGGTTAGGCCGAATATTAAACTATTCGGTTGAGCCGAATATTCGGCTTGGCCGAATATGAAATTATTCGGCCTGCCGAATATTCGGTATGGCCGAATATCAAAGTATTCGGCCATACTATTCGGCCATTCAATACTTAATAAAAACTTTTCACTATTTCTACTTTTAACTGTCAATTTTTTAATTTATATTTAAAACAATTAGAAGCAAAATCATTTTTAAATAAAATAGAATGTTTTTACATTATTTATTTGATGTTTGTAAAGTATAACTTAAGAAAATTAAACATGAGAAGGATTAAAATGGTGATTTATTAGGATTCTCCTTAGGAATAAATTATGTGCAGATACAAGTTTCTAAATTTTGTTTAGTAAATAATCTGTTTCTCTCTTTCTCCCAAATAAAAGTCCTTTAAAAGAAAAAAAAAACAACTTTTGAGATTAGTAATAGCTATCAAGGCAGACAATTTTTGTTCATGAAACCATAATCAACTTATTGAGTCATAAGTACATTGTATTTCATCTCACTCTAGGTCAAAACTTGTGTGTTCGTTTATTATATTAACAATAAATAAGATAACATATTTTCAACTCACATGCTATGATTTCTGTAAAATATGATATGATGGGAAGGGTGGAAAATAGCACCATTCATAAGAAAAGAACTATGAGCCAAACATGCCTTTATTCAAAATTAAGTTGAAAGTATTTGTACTTTATATTGAAAAAAATTTGCCTTGAGTTATTTAAAAAGGACAATTGTCAGACTGTAAATTTTTTCTTCGGCCATTTTTTCATTATTTGATTTTAAAATGTTTGTTTTGATTCGTAGAAAATTTTATTAATTAATGTTTCATAATTGTGCTTCTTAAATAACTCAAGGCAGATTTTTTTTCAATACTAAATGTTCTTATAAAAAGCTCTTGTTTATCAAAATGTAAGTTTCTTTTATTAAATATTATGTAAAACTGTTTTAAAAAGTAACATTTTAATACCTTTAAATTTTAAAATATAAAAAGAATTTGGAAAGCCGAATATTCGGTATTCGGCCGAATAGTTAACTATTCGGCTGGCCGAATATTCGGTATTCGGCCCAACAATTACTATTCGGCTTGCCGAATATTCGGTATTCGGTTCACCTGTCGGCCGAATATTCGGCATTCGGTATTCGGCCAAAATCACTATTCGGTGCATCCCTAATGTCCAGGAAAGGGAGTGAACCATTATTTTCTGTTTCATACGTAAATTGGATATTGTTATCAATAGAGTTCATGATGCTAAGAATGTCCTCAATATTGTGAAGAGAAGTGTCAAGTAAGGTGAATGTGTCATCAACGTACCGAATCCAGAAAGGGAAAGAGAATTTATCAAAAAGTGAGCATTCAAAATAGTGCATGTAGAAATCAGCAGGGATGGGAGACAGGGGCGAGCCCATAGCTAAACCATCAGTTTGTCTGTAAAAATTGCCTTGGAATGAAAAGGTGTTTTGAGAAAGACAAGTGCGTGTAAGGGAAATAAGTTCTTGAATTTCGAAGCTTGAAAAATGAAATTCACGGAGTCTTTGTTCAAGACAAGAGAGGGCGCATTTTTATCGGGACATTTGTGAAAAGGGATTTAACGTCAAAGGAAACCATAGTAAAATTAGTCGGAGAAAAATTTTGTATCATTTTGGCAAAGGTGATAGAATTCTTCACAGTGTATAAATTTATAAAAATAAAACTCACGAATGCGCGGTAAAAAAATCAGAATTCGCTGCCCTCTTAACTGTTAAATAAAACCCCGCTAAGTATCAATCTGTTTTCGAATGTTCTTTGAGTCGTGATTTGGTCCAAGCTGCGTAGTTTCAAAGACCTTTTTATTTCCCTTTTAAATTGATGCGACACGGATTTCGAATGGAGCTGTCTGTCTGTTATCGTGTATTGTTGACGGAAGTGTTTGGATAAAGAACATTTTATTATTTTATTCTCGGGATGTGACTTAGCTGCTCTATCGGTGTGTTAATGAGTACTTTTGAAATGTGGAATAGTTTATAGAATTGATAAAAGAATAGAAGACTAAGACTTGGTATTTTACATTCTATTGGAGAAATCCCCAATATTTTTCATTCCTCTGCCTTAATTTTCAAGCCACGATATCTATGGAAGTTCACTTATTTTTAACTGAGACAAATAATTCTATATTATCCAGTTACATCATGCAATAATCCGTTCCTTTCATCGTTTCACCAAATGTTTTTCTACGATAACTTCAGCTCTGTGTTTCATATGTATGCAAATCTATAGATTATATACAATATACAGAGTTGCACAAAAGAATTCGGATATTTTACTGAAATGAATATTGGTGATATTTCCTGAAAATGGGTTTTCAAATATGTTGCGTATTTTCCGTATTATTTACTTATCAATACGGTGAAATTTTGTTAAAATATTCTGAAAGTGTCTTAATCTATACTTAACGTATAATTTTTTTTTTTTTTTTTTTTTTTTTTTTTTTTTTACATGTTATATTTCTAGCTAACATTCTTTTTAATAAATAAACAAATTTTTTTCTATGATATAGTAAAAAAAGAAAAAAGAAAAAAGGCGTCCTACATTACACTATTAGAAAAACAAGTAAACTACTTCGTAACGATACGATTCGGAGTAAAAAATAATACAGATTAAGATAATGATTAATAAAAGAAAAGAAATTATTTCAAATATTTTTAATAACACCACAGCGGAACATAAAATAAAAAAAGGGGGAAAACACTGTTATCGTATAAAAAGACTATAAAACATTGTATATTTTAGACCGAAAGTTTTCTGTCCTTCTGTTTATTTTGATCAGATGTATTTGCATATGAAAAAAGAAGAGTAAAAATTTCATTACAGTTGTATGGTGCATTAAATTTTTAATTTGCTCATTTACATTTTAAAAGGTTCATAAATATCTGTTCAAATAAAAATTATTGTAATAATTTAATTACATGATCCACTAAACATACAAATAACTGTTTACTTTCAACAGTATGTTTTAAATATGTTAGTGAAGGGGGGAAAAATTCCTCTATTTTTCCTGGTAATGAATTTATTAATTTTAAAGTTGTCTTTAATATATATATTTATAAAATTTTCGTAGCAAGTAAAAATGGACAAAAAAATGAACATTTTAATTAAAACATTCATTACATACGACTTTAGATATTAAAAACATATTTACTTTCAAGCCTTTTTTTAAGTAAGAAGAAAATATTTAAGTTAAGAAAAAATAAAATAAAAATTTTCTTGTAATATTTTCGCAATTTTTTTTTTCAAAAATAGAGATGCTTTTTAGATGTCTGTTATGGTTTGTTATTTGCGCAAGGGATACAGGAGTAAAGGGGGGGGGGGATAGCTGATTAAGACCACGATCACTCGTGAGGAAGTAGACATTAAAAGATTGGTTTATTTGTAACTATTTATACAGCAATTAAAAATCAGTTCACTTTATTGCCGATATCTTTGTGAATTTTTGCGATATTTTACTGGCTTTTTTTGTGAGTTGCTCCATAGAGTATAATATTAAATCATGAAAAAATATATATTTGTTATCTTACGCGCATGCGCAGATGAAAAATATAACTATAAATATACAACTGTTTAGATTTCATCAAATGTTTAATATATTTATATTCCAAATGTACTACATTGTTTCTACTACATTTTGTTAAATTTTCTAAAACTGGTATTAAATATGGTAAAAAAAAATCCAGCATGCTAGAAACAAAAAACATGCAAGAATTTTTCTTACAGATCGGGAGCCGACAGCATAGACAATCTCCTCATCGAATTCATGGATGAAAGTCTACGATTAGTTAAATATTGATTCGCATATTACAACACAATCGGTCTGCCATGTCATATCTTGGTGGAGAGCACCGAAAAACTTCATTTTAGCGGTTGATTCATATACTGTTAAAAATTTGAATCATTTGCTGCATCGTCACTCCACCGCTTTTATAGAATATCACTATTATGACCAATGAGAATGCTCCATAATACAATGAAGTAATGGTTTTCTTTATAAGTACAATTTATTAATAACAATCTATTCTTTTTCGACATAGTGATCATTGCAGAAACATTTATGGCAATATAGGCCGATCATGGACTTATAAAACAGAGACCAATCAGGAGATATAAAGAACAGACAAATGTTTCTTGCCATTGCCACCCCACAGTAATTCAATCCACAGCATGTCAGCTGTTCTTTCCTTATAAGAAAAGTCAAATGAAGAAAAAAGGATGTACAGTAAACTCTGTATAAATCGGAATCAATCGGGACCGAAAAAATTGTTCGTTGTAAATGACATTCTGCCTTAGACAAATTTTACACTGTCTATGGATTCACAGGGACTTGAAAATTCTTTTTGAGCTAGACAGTTTTTCATCTTACTCTTTCTGGCTTAAAGAGAATTTACTGTACTTAGAAAGATAAATAAATATAAAACCTTTGACAAAATTATTTATATTTTGAAGCTATGACAAAATTATTTATATTTTCTTATTTTTAAAGTGGAATGCTATCTTGTAAACTTCTTATGTAAAAAAATGACTATTTTTATTCATTGTACTAACACACTCATACATGCTAGGAGCCATTGTCCAAGTGAAGTACTTTATAAGCACTATAATTTTGTATATTATTTATTTTAATATAATTCTTACCCATAATAACATGAAAATAAATTAACTAAGCATAGGATGTGTCACTGAACCTATAGTATAAATGTCTGTTAATCATATTGGCTATTTATGATAATTTTGGGATATATTATTAACTAACTATAAAAATGGACATCAGAAACATTATTTTAAATGAATTTCACAAGATTTTAGTTTTAATTTACATAAAATGGCCATTATTAAGGTAAATTAACAAAAGAATTTGTTAAAAATACTAGATAGTAAGATATGCAATGAGAAAAAGCCAAAAAAAAACCCGGCTTTTTTCAAAAAAGACCGGTTTTTTCCAATAAAAGCCGGCCGTACTGGTCTTTTTTAGAAAAAGCCGGCCTTTTTGTAGCTCTGTTAAAGTGCACTTGAACTGTTCTTTCCCATTTGCTGTAATGTAATGGAATACTTTTGATTGTCCCTGCAATTGAAATATATATCCAAATTTTGCAAAATTTGAAATGACACGAAAAAATTAAGCAATGAATATATATTTTAAATTTCAAAAAATTCGGTTGAATAGTTTTTGCATTATTATATGCGGACAGACGAAAGACTGACGGACGGAGTGAACGGCGACTATAGGTGTTATACGTATTTACATAATTACGAACGCACCTAAAAAAATGGAATAATAAGATAAAACTAATAAAAATTAAATTAATAAAAAGTTTATTATGATAAAATATATTTTAAAAAATATCGAATCAATTGTACAAAAAGAAATTCTTTTATCTGTTGCAAATAAAAATCAAAAGTTTAATTTAAACTATGCAATAAATAAAAAAGATTTTTTACAATAGAAGTAAGTTGGAATGACTTGGTAATTTGATAATATTTAACATTGAGTAGGACGTCAACTGATAATAAAAAGATTCGACTATAAATAGGTACCTTAGAAAATGTTTGTCAAACAAACGTACATTTTATCAATGAAATCTGTTATTTTGATCACATACATTGACGTGTTTTCAAAATTAATGTTAAATAATGTTTTTTAAAACGGTTAGATAAAATTAAAAGTTTGATTTAAAAGTTTGTCAGGGCATGAAAATAAGTCGAGCATACTTTTAAACATACAATTATGAACTCTTTTAATGTGCTGGAGTTTATTCAGCTAACCTTGAATTTTAACGAATACACTCTTTTTTAAAAAGTTAATTGAATTTTGTCAATAAAATGAAAGTATGCTGATTAAGAGAGACATACGGATGATCAAACATTTCACTGAAATTAATAATTTGGAATTTATTTTTCAAAGAGAAATTTTAATTTTCTAAACAATAAACGTTGTTTCTTGATTAGCTTTTCACAAGTATTGAAATCCATTAAGTTTGATTTTTAAAAGTCATAGGTCAATTTCTACATATTTAAGGCAAACATATCATGTAAAAAGAAAAAGTAATATATTTATAAATTACTTTTAGAGCAAATTATCGCTATACACTGCCTTAAATTAGTCATATTCATGAAGAAAACTTTTCGTGGATAACGTTAAGGCTCCTGTCTCTGCAAGCGAAGACACTCGCGAACTAATGTTAATCCTATGGAGAGGTTATTTTCTAATATCTAGTTTGCTTTTTTTTCTTTTTTTCATTGGATAGCTGAGGTTTATTTTTTACATTTCTCCTTTTTACGATTTTGACTGCAGATACACTTCACAATGACACTTTCATTTTCAGAACCAATTTCAAAATGAAAGAAATTTTTAAAATATCTGCAACTAAAACGATTTCTCGCAACTAATGTCGATTTGGCCCACAGGCGCAGGCAGATTTCGAAGTTAAGTGCTTATTTCAACAACTAAAAATAAAATAAGATTAGAGATAAACACAGTTTATCAACAGTTCAACAAATTTATTTGGCCTCTTTTGAAGAATTTTTAATTTCGTTTTTCTGTAAGAGCTGGTTTTATCAGAATCACCTTAAGCGAAATTTGGCTCAAAATGCCCATGTCTACAGCATTTTTAAAAATACATCCTGACTTTAAGAAAAAAGATCGACCAATATGGCACATTATATAGTCCCTAAAAAAGAGAACCGTTGAGAGAACGTTTGAGAGAAAGATGAATTAAAAAATGTGTGAGAATGTAAGCAATTTAGATTTGAGAACACCCTTAATATAATTTTTCCATCAACTCCAATTTTTGTTTAATTTCTGTTGCTATAAGTATTGATCCTATCAAAAACTTGTCGATATAAAAGTTATAGATGTTATTGAAAAAAATGTATGATAAATTTAATCGGATTTGATATCTTAAAAATTGACGAAGTTATGGATCTTTTTCTTCTCCTCTTCCTCCTTTTTGTTTTCACTTTGAATTATTTTTTTCCTGCGATAAGAGTTGCTCCTATCAAAAACTTGTAAATACAAAAGTTTTAGGTAATATACGAAAATTTTTAATAAATTAAATTGGATTTGATATCTTGAGAAATGACGAAGTTATTAATTTTTTTCTCCCAAAAAACCCTTTTTTTCTACCCTTGAGCTCATTTTTAACTTTATCAAAAATCTGTCATGAATAAACTTTTGGTCCATTTTTAGCAGTAATATAAACTTTAAACTGATTCGATACCTATTTTAATCGAGACATTATGTATATATATATATATAATTTAACAAACATTTTTTATTTCTTTGGAAAATAAATAATTACTTATTTATTTTCCATTTTTATTATTTTATTGTTTTAATTATTTATTAAATGCAAAAAGAAGGATTAAATTTAAATTAGTTTCAAGATTCATAATCCTTTATCAAACTTCAGTCGATTCAGTTCAAAATTTCTAATCGTCTCCACAGAAGGGGAAAATCACAAGAAAAACTGACTAGAATAATTAGAATTTTTCAAATTTACTTTTAAAAATTGTAGAACTTCACAAGCGTGTTTTTTTTTTCTTCAAGTTTGGCTTAATATAATTACTTTTGTACTAAAGTACATTTAAATAATTATGAATATTTATGTTTATTGATTTCAGAAGTGAGAAGTATATTGGTTTATATTTTACTCCAAATATTTATTTTTCGTTATAGAAAAAGTAAACTTTATCAAAAGATTTTTAATAAAAACTTACTTTCTGGCAAAACTAATTTAAAAACATTATAAGAAATTTTTTTTTTTAATTTAATTGTTAATCAAGTTAAAGCAATAAAATCATCTTATTATTAGGTGCATTCCTAATTATGTAAATACGTAGCACCTATAGTCGTCGTTCAATCCGTCCATCTGCCCGTATATAACAGAGCAAAAACTACTCAACCAGATAATTTGAAATTCATAATATATAATTGTTGTACAATTTTATGAATCATTAAAGTTTTATGAAAATCGAATTTATAGTTTAATTACAGAGACAATCAAAAGTATTCATTTACACTACGGCCAATGGGATAAAAGGTTTCAAGTGCATTTTAATGGTTTTACACTCTTTCGAACATAATAAAATCGATATGCACCTATGAAGTATATACTAAAATATACATTCTGTACTATTTGTGGTACAAAGAATATTTTTTATTAATTTACAGGGCCGCACAAAAGTATTCCATTGCATAATGGTATAAGGAAAAATAATGTTTGGGGCGCGTTTTAATTATATTAATCTATTTCACATTTTAAGAAATTGATACACGTTGCTGAAGTTTACTATAAGTTACTTCCTGCATAATAGAAATCAGATAGTATTTACATGGATACACAAAAGATTTCGGCTAGTATACTTTTTACTGTTCCATCAAGATCTGAATATTTTAAAAACTTCGTTATAGTAAGAACGCACCTCACTTGCTACGCTTGTTGTGCAATTTCCAACTTCCAATTTCTTATATTATTATTGAACTTTTACTTATATGCAGTAAAAATTATCTATACAGGAATATTTTCGTTTACCTTTTCCGTCTTATCAGGTTCTACAGTATTTATTATTTTTGTGATATGCATATGTTTAACGGTATATTCACAATGAACACTGAACACTTTCTTAGAGTAAGTGGGAAATATTTAAAATTTTTAAAACTATCATTAAAAATTATATAATCTCAAAATATTAGACAATCATTTCAAAAAAATGGAAATATTGCTCACACGCGAGAAAAGTGATACATCTCGACATAAAATAAATTTTACTGGAGAGGCAAAATAAAAATTTGCATGATTTTTCTATGGCATGAAATCATATCATTTCACTTAACTCTGCATCCAGTCGTAAAAAAAGTGCATAAAAGTGTAAAAATCTTAAAAATGAAGGCAAAGGATGTGATTCAGAGGGTTATATAAATTTACCTCCCCACACAATCCACCTCTCTTCTGTGATCACGATGGGACACATGGCATAGTAAAATGATTTTTTCCATAACTACACTTATGAAACTTTTTGTGTAATAAGACATACCTATGATAGACCTATTAGTGAAGTAAAACGCAAAATGAATTTTTGCGAGATGTGTCATTTTTTTATCAGGTGAGCGATAAATTTTCTTCATTTGAATTTAAAACCTGGCTTAATGTTTTAATGAACTACTCTTATTCTTAAGTATATTAGAATTTGTATTCTAAAAAATAAAATATAATTTCTGTTGTAGAACAAACATATAGAAGTACATGTTGAATATATTGGTGGGTATCACTGGATTTGTTACATTGGTTTGTCCGATATATTGCAATTTTTTTTTTAAAGAATTGCAATTTTTTCTAAATTTATAATTTAATATTTTTTATTTCTATGAAAAAGAAGTATTCATAATCTCTTAAAATATTAGGCAATCATTTCAAAAGAAAGAAATGTGTTTTCTTCATCTGAATTTAAAACTGGCTTAATGTTTTAATGAAATACACTTATTCTTAAGTACATCAGAATTCGCATTTTTAAAAAATATGCTGTAATTTCCGGTGTATAAGCTGCGGATCAAACAATTCTTTTTGGACCCAGAAATATTATTTAGTGATTGAACAAATATTTACGGCGATCTAAATACTTTTTCTTAAAAAATTCTGGGCCGAAAAAGAATTGTTTGATCCGCGGCTTATACACCAGAAATTACGGTAATAATTTATGTTATAGAACAAACCTATAGAGATGCATGTTGAATATATTAGTTTAATGGATTTGTTATATTGGTTTGTCCGATATATTGCAACTTTTTTTTTATTTATAATTTAATATTTTTTATTTCTATGAAAAAGAATTAGTCATAATCTCTTAAAATATTACACAATCATTTCAAAAGAAAGAAATATGGTATCTTCTTCTGAATTTAAAACTGGCTTAATGTTTTAATGAAATACTCTTATTCTTAAGTATATTAGAATTTGCATTTTAAAAAATGATAATAATTTCTGCTATAGAACAAACAAATAGAAATGCATGTTGAATATATTGGTTTATTGCATTTATTATACTGTTTTTTCCAATATATTGCATTTTTTTTATTCTTTATTTTTATTCACATAAAAAATTAAAATACATCAAAATATTTAAAACTAAATGTTACTTACTTTCGAAAATAATTTATCCATTATCGAAACTAATTCTTCTAATAAACACTATAAATAAATAATCAAATAAATAAAGTCACTGCATAAAGTGAAGTCCCATGTTTTGTTTTTGCTTCCGCACCAAACAAAGAAGCTGCTGACAATCACTTGAAGGAGGTAGCTTCAAGGTTGCTGCATCTTCGGAATTAGCATCATCGGCTGACGATATTCTACCTACCTTGTTGGGGTTCGATGCCTTCTGGCTAGCCTATGACCGTGACCGTGGCCAAGAAAAGGAACATGCTCAGGGTTGCAGCATCATTTTGTTTTTTATTTTCGCAATTTACGACGGAAACGCCAAATCGCCAACGTCTTTTATGCTATTATTATTATTAAAGATCCGCTTGAGTTTCTAGTTTTGTTTTATGTACCTTTTTTATAAGTCTAGCGCAAATTATTTTTTTTTTTAATTTTCTCCTCTCTGAAAAACGTTCACTAGTGATTTTCTTATCACTTAAAGAAGCGAAAAAGTATTTTATTGTCGGAATTCACTAGACCGAAGTTACTAAACAGAAAACTTATTATTATGCGTTTTTCTTGGAAAGAAAAGAAAAAAAATCTGGAAGTTTCACATGATTTATTTTTATTTAGAGGGTATAATTGAATTGCAATAAATGAGTAAAAGTTAAAATGAAGAAAAAAGATTTTTTAAGAATAAAATACTGGGGTACACGACATTTCGGTCCCGAGACTTTTCGGTCCCATGCCATTTCGGTCCCGAGACAATTCGATCCCAAGACATCTCGGTCCCGAGACAATTTGGTACGTGGCCATTTCGGTCCCCAGCAACTTTGGTCCCTTGCTTTTCGGTCCTTAGTTATTTCGGTTCCTTTTTATTTCTTTGCTCGATATAAGTCGGATTCTAATTGTTGTGGGCCTGCCAAATGGTATAAGTTCAACATTATTCGGGCCTTTTTTAAAAAAAATTAATTCTCCCCCTCCCCTCCCCAAGTTTTATAAAAAGTTGAATGCAAGAGTCCGATAAATTTAAACTTTTATAACTCGTGATAATGAAATCACAGCGAGCTGAAAATTTTGTTTGATTAAACAATGTGATATAAGTTTAGGGGATATTGTCTTTTGATTTTATTAGTATAATTATTAATCAGAATACATATTTTAAATTTTATTATTAATTATCAATATCAGTATTTTTTATATAAACTTCTATAAACTACTATAAACTAAAAAGTATTTTAGGTAAACTGCCATAAATATTTTTTTGGCTGTTTACGTAAATTTTTTAGAACCTTTAAATTAGCATTAATTAAATAATAAAAAAACTGTGCTTAATTTTTTTCTTCCAATTAGTTCAATAATAAATCTCTTTAACAATTCAATTAGACAGTTATAACTTATAATATCATATTTCCTCAAATCACCCATATACATCTTCTCCTTTGATAATTCAGAAATGAGATATATTTATTGAAGAACAGATTTTTTATTTTTCTTATTATTTTTATAATCGAAAGTTGCATCTTTAAGTTTGTCTTCATAAGTTACTTTCCATTATTAACATTGCGAAAACAATAGTGATTTCGTAACTGGGCATGCTATGAAAAAAAATTTTTTTTTAGAAATTTGCCTCGGCCACTTTTTTTTTTTTCAAATAATAATAGTATTTACTGATAGCATTTTTTAACAGTCTACTCACGCCATGATGATAATTTTTATGAGTTAATTTTATTGAAACAGGGCCTATTTCATTCTAATAAGATATAATATATAATTTAATAAAATATAAATAATATATAAAAAATATATAAAATAATATATAAAATATAATATATAATTTAATAAAATATATTAAAATGTAATGTAATAATATTTTAAATAATTTTACTTTCAATTTTTAAGTGATAAAACAAAGCTTTTATTTATTTATTCATTTGTATTACCTTTTCGCTCCTACTTTCCCAGAAATAATAATAATAATTCTTATTTTAGTTTTATTTTTAACTATGCTAATTGTTTTAAATTTCTGTAATTTTAAATATACAACAAATAAACAAGTAAAAAAAAACAAATTTCAGTTTAGGAGTACTAGGAATTATAATGATGTATTGAATATAAAATGGATTATGTACCAAGTTTATTTAAAAGTAAAATTCATTATGTAAATTAATAATGTCATTAATTAATAAATATACTTAATAAAATCTTAATTCGATTTTCATATTAAAATTATTAACTGTTTTGGGAATTAGGATTACCAATTATGATTAGGATCATCGTCCAAAATTTGTGTGAATTACAATATTTTGGATAAGAGCTATAGTGTGCGGTTTTCAGGAACTTATAATCGCATAATACTAAAATTTTATGGCCTTCAGTTTAAAAACTGTGCAATGTTCCCTATAAAATTATGCCTTATTTCACAAAAATTCAGTTTGCAGGAGAAGGGACCAAATGTCTTGGGACCGAAATGTCTTGGGACCGAAACGGCTAGGGACCGAAACGGCTCTGGACCTAAGTGTCTCGGGACCGAAATGTCTCGGGACCGAAATGTCTCGGAACCGAAATGGCGGAACCGAAACATCCTGCTTCCAAAATACTGTTCTGTCATATTAGAAAGAATGACATTTTCTTGTTTTAAATCTTGGATCTGCAAAATTTCAAATTCCTCTCTACAATGTTAAATCAATGAAAATGAAACTTATTTGTATTTTTCAAATTTCTCCTTAAAAAATGTAATATTTTAGCTTTTATTTCCTACATATGTTGATTTTCTTAACAAAATAGCTCTAAAATATAAACTTAATTTTCTGTCTCCTTCGTTAAAACCTTAGCGAAACTGACAGGCTAGATTTTAACACTTCAAATAAAATTAAATATATATTTTTAAAATATTTTGCCAAACAAAATAGTCCTATTTATTCTTTAACCTTCTCACCATCGCGAACTGATATATCCGTTCACTAAGCTGCAGGTCTCATTGCAATACATGTATTATTTAAATTAATATAATTCTACAAATATAATCCATTTTTAAAAAAATTAAGTTATGATTAATACTATCGAAGCTCATACGTAAATATTGTTTTACGTATATATTGTTTTTTCCAATATATACGTAATATTGTTTTTTATATATATCATGTTGGAAAAATATTTTTTTAAGCATTTTAAAAATATTAATAGAAAACAAATTACAATTTGCCCTTTCACACTACAGTTTGAGGAAAGTATCCAGATAGCAAATGTTAAAAATACATGAGAGTCCCTATTAATTATAATTGATATGGACCAAGCCCACCTCGGACATGCAAAAACCTTGAATAAACGGATGTAAATAAATTGTCACTAATTATGTAGATATAATATAAATTTACACATAATTTATTCTTTTTTTGCAGTAAGTATTAAAGTATTATAATATACACAATGATTTTATAAAAATAAAGGATGGAATTGTTCATTTGAAAAAATCCTTCATTATTTTCTGTTTGTTGGGTGACAAATACTTTTTTGCTGCAACGTTACACCATTTTATTACTGCAATTATAATTGAAGATATGACCTATACTTGATGCTCAATATATTCAATACTTTTTTTCATTCGAACTTAGATTTTCAAAACATATATATTTTTTTTCTAATGGACATAGTTTTAATGATATCTGATTGCTTGTTCATAATTTTCAACCATGTCTACAATCATGGCATCTTTAATATCTTGCTGTTAATTGTCTTAGTCCTTCGTCAAGTGGTTTCTTATTACTTGTTTTTACTTTACATGTGTTTATTCATTTAATCAGCAGAAATCACAAACATTGGGCAGTGAGCTTAAAATATTAACTACTGTGTCATTTATCACTGCAAATCAAGACAAATGCGCCCTATGAGGGCTAATTTTTCGTTTACTTATCTCGCTTTGAAAAATATTCTCTTTCATACACTTATACTTATTCCAAGAAAAATCTTTATAAATTGTTGTTAGGATTGAACATAAAAATAATCGCTAGCCCTGGCTCATAAACAAAGCATTGAAAAAACTAATTGATTCGTAACCATCAGCTACCGAAACCAAAAGATCAACGAGCATGAAATCAGCTTGTGATTTATTGAGCTTCTTTATTTATCCAACCTTAAAGTTATTAAGATAAAAGAAATGCCGATTCACTAGGCATATCTTAATATAACTTTCATCTATATTACAAAAAAATGTAAACATTATGCTTTTTTCACGCTTTATAATTAAAATAAACAGTTTCAAAAATCAGTGGATGTTGTTATATATTAGAATTGAACCTTTTTTTTTAATTTAAAAATCATAATATTAAGTAAACATGTATCGCTTTTAATTTGACGATATGGAACAATATAATACTTACATTAGAACATGTCCGCAGCACTATATTGGATAATTCTCAATTTTAAGATTTTTTTTTAATTTTATTTATTTATTTTTGGAGGGAGGGGAGATGAATAAAAAATACATCTTTCAGGAATATTGTCTTGCAATATATCAAATTGATAGTATTAAAAACTTAATAAAAAGATACACTACAGTTTTCTAGATTAAATAGTTTTTGAAAAGTAAACATTTAAATGTTTTTAAACATTGAAGATATTTGAAATTAAACATCTCAAAAATATTCTTACAAAAATAAATTTGGTATTTTTTCTATTACTGTTTGCTTTTGTGCGTCGTTATTAACAGTTTTTCAATCAACTGAAAAATTTGAATTTAAGAATTAATTTTACTGAAGAATGTCACTTTGAAATATTTTTATATGCGAGTAGCAGTATTTATTCCTTTTTTATTCAGGGATATTCACTTTCCCCACCTCCTAAATGCGCACTTGGTTTTGTTAAAAAAAAAACAATGTTATTCATAGTTCCTGCCGTAGTTAAGATTATAAAATAAATGTACAAAAAATATATTTCCAGACACCATACGTTGAATAAGTCGTAACTTTAAAAATTACTATTTTACTAAGATGATTTAAGTATTATTAAAAACAATCAAAATCTCACAATTTTCCTTTCATAATCAGGTAAAAAAAAAAATTTAAGTGTATTTTGCAAAAAAAAAAAAAAAATTCATTGCATCTATGTCTGTAGTTGATAATGCATTTTCAGTTAATCCACTAATTTTGAATTAAAAAAATTACTTTTTTAGTCCACTTAAAATATTTTAAACGTAACAGCATTTTATTTCATAATATATACATATTATATATATCTATGCATATATGCATAATATAAGAATATTTATCAATTGTAAATTTTTTCAAGATGATTTGTTGATTAGATATTAAAATATGACTTTATTTATTACACACTATCTTCGAAAATCGAACAGTATAACTTGCCAATGCACGGGAATTTTCCAAAACTTATTATTTTCTCAAACTGCTATGTACTTATTTTTAATAGTTTCTTTAGCGTGTAATAGAAATTATGTGTTCTAAGGAATGACAAAAAATTATATTATTTCACAACAAATTGTAAACAAGTAAGAAAAAGTCATGCGTTAAGCATAGATTATGAAGCACTTTCCAACACTTCATGAAATCTTTAACAGAACTTCTCTAATTAAGGAAATAAGGTTATACAACCAAATATGTATTCCAATACTTTTGAACAGCCCTGTATTTGATCTGCCAGTTGATGTACATATTATATAATGGGAAAATTTAGTTTAGCAAAAAAAAAGCTTAAAATTTCTTTTTGAGCAATTTGTACTAATAAATGGGAAACATACTTGAAAGCTTTTGTTCAGCCCTGTAGTTTACCTTGTACCTTTATTACACGTCAGTAAGAAGCTAAAATTCATTTTAAACAAAAACACTCTTAAAACAAGTGAAATCACATTGTTATAAATTATCATTCATAGGTGTCCACGTACACAATTCTTTGCGTGGCCCTGTATATCATTTTATCTATATTCTGAAAACATTTTTTTGTAAATTGAATGCAGTTCTGCGTAAAAATGTATACCTTATTTAAGGACCACCTTTAAGTAATTTACGTTCATACTCAGTAAAGTTGGCGAGTTCTTTTGGGTATCCCTATCAACTATAACATTTATACACACCCTTATAATGTACAATGATTTAGTGAAATTTAAATGCGTATAACATATTTAAAATGTATTACATCCATCCATCAGCTATCATCGGAAACATACACGGTCCGTCGGAAGGAATATACTATTTGAAATCTTTTGTGTGTCCCTGTAAATGCACTGTACTTCATATTATACAAGACAGCATCGTATAGTTTATATCAAGCCTCTGTGACATACATCATTTTTTTTATACATGAAACAGTTTAATATATTTTTAAAAATGTCGCACACTATTCCTCCCTTTACCATTATCCAAAGGAATTCTTTTGTGTGACCCTGTAAATGAATAATAGCTATATTTTCACCGCATATTTTATAGAATGAATATTTTAGTGCACCTCTTAAATGCATGTAAAATTTAATATGTTTGACAGAGTGTAACGTCTTTAAAATACCTTTGAAACGATTTTTCCTTATAGGCCATAATGTGATGGAAAATTTTTTACTCTCCCCGTAAATAAACTAATCATGGTAGAAACTTCATTTTAAATAGGGTTCGTGTTAGGGTAAGCGTCAATAACATACAAAAATTTCAAGGCAATTCGAGTAACAGGAGTTAGAGCGCGAACAGACGGACAGACAAACCGAATGCATAAGCACTTTTCAAACAATGCACAAGCACTTTTGAAACTTTTGGAAAGTGTTATAAACGTTAAAATTCATTTGAAACGATTTTTTCCCCATAGGCCGTAATGTAATGGAAAACTTTTGACTGTCCCTGTAAATAAATTAATCATGATAGAAACTTCATCTTCAATAGGGTTCGTGCTAGGGTAAACCTAAATAATGTCCGAAAATTTTATGGCAATCCGAGTATATTTACGAGAGTTAGAGCGCGGACAGACGGCCAGACAAACCGAATGCATAAGCACTTTTCAACTTTGTTGGAAAGTGCTACAAACACAATAAGGGGTTAGAGGTTGATTTTTCAGTGTTTCAGGCCGAATCTATTTTGCTAACATTTTCTTTCATTTGGCTACTGTTTTTTATTTCTTATTCGCCAAATCGATACTATTGGTCAAAAGCAAGCAAGAACTCTGCATTCACGCCTGGTAGCTACAGTCATAGTCCAAGTGTATGGGAAGTGAATCTTCATATTACTTAGGCAGTAAAAGTAGCATAAAAAGTTTTACATCACAATAGCAATGATCGAATAATTAGAAAATCATTCGTTGCCAAATTATTTTATGCGTGTAAATATTTAGTAAACTTTTATTTTCAGTTTTATGGCGGTGATTTATCATTTTCATAAATTACACAGAAGATATGCTGATTTCTGAAATTATAAATGCAACTGAATCCAGTAAGAAACAGTTATAGAAGTATGCAGTGTTATCGCTGACATTTGACCATCATTAGTAATTTGGCTAATTAAAAATAAAAAACATTCGCCAAATGAAAAAAAGTATTATCAAAATAGATTCACCGTGTAGCACACACACACACACACAAAAAAAAAAGAAAAAATATATCTTTAATCCTTTAATGTACCCTCTTTTTTCCAATATGTTCTAAAATAACCTAAGTTTTTATAATTGCGAGAACTATTGTTATTAATCTAATTTCAACTATCCGCTACAAATATTAAAAATATGTATAAGTTAAAAAATATATAAATGCATATGTATGAAAAACGAAAAAGAAAAGAAAGGAAAAGCAAAAATTGAGCACTAGCAATTTGGCGAATCTAATGGCTTGCTTACTCGCCAAATGGAAAATGTAGTCGCAATTTGGCGCAATGGCGAGCGACAGCGAGAACACTAAAAGTATACCAAAGTAACATACAGAATCATATGTGTAATAAAGTAAAAGTAAAAATATTTTAACAACATAACAACTGGTTGTTTTATTTCAATCATAATTCACATAACGACTAATGGCGACAGCCGATCGGTTACGATTTTTTCAACTTTTTTATTCTCTTGAAAATTGTCATATGAACTTAAATACATTATACACTATCTGATTAAAAGTATTCCAGCTCTTTTGATTTTAGATGTTTTGTCGAATATCTACAGACTATCTTTGTTGAATTCTTTTGGAATTTGGAAATAGAGAGCATGTCTGACCTCATACTTGTCACTGAAGTCAAAAGAGCAATTAAGTAACCAACAACAAATTGAATAATAAAAGTAATGAACCCGGGAGAACTCGATAATGAGAATTTCTCTCACAGTGCTCAATTGCTTTTTTTTTTTTACTTTACATTTGTTTAATATCACCTTTTTTATGCCTTAGTACTTTTATTTACAAAAACAGGAAAAATAATTGAAATAACATTTTGGAATTTTAATTAAAAAGAAAAGGGGTTTAAATAAGAGTCTTAAAAAAGGTACGATAGTGAGAGAAAAATCTCATGTAGTGAGTTCTCCCGGTTAAGAGGTAAAGTCAATACTCGAAATAATATGTTGTTCAGAAGATGACTATGTATGCTCTAGTATAATACGCGTTCATTTGTATAACAATCGTACGTATATTGTAGAGATATAATGCGAATTATAACAACTTAAGATGTAACCACATGCAAAATATATTTACAGGATATTCAAATCTCCTTAGATGAACTTTAAGGGATAGTGAGACGAAAAATTTTCGTATACAAACCTGTGTATTATTCCATTCGGTCAAGAATATAGGCGTGCTTCACCCTAATTCAAACAGTGATTTTCGATGTAGCCAATAATGCTGAAGATATTTAAACGAAAGACACTTGTTTTTATTTATTTTAAATCTTAAGATATCTCAAAAAGAGATAAAAACAATCACTATCTAAATTCTAATAGCAATTTCACTAGATTCCCTATATTATGTAATTGACATTATCTAGGATATAACTGACCAAAATACTTCTAGCTTATTTCGAAATGCCATTTCATTTCACGCAAAACAAGATAAATCAATAAAATGTATGAAAATCATTTAAAATTATCCAAATTAAGCTAATACTTGCTAAAATTATTTTTAAAAAATACATTTAAAAGGCCTTTATAATTATTAATACATATTACAAATTGCGTTTTTTAAAATTCCCTAAAAACTAACTAAAGATTTTTCAACTATAATTTAGGAAAAAACATTTCTTTTTTCAGAAAAGAAAATTTCACGAAGAATTAAGAACATTAAAAAAAAATTATTGCGAGATAAAAATATATTTGAACTGTCATTTGTCCAATTTATCAAATTCTTCTATTTTCCCCTCACGTTTAAAAGTATCACAAGAAAAAAAGGTTCAAGTCCTATTGTCGGAATATTCCATTTATCCTAACAGCCTATTTCTTTCAAAAAAATAATTAAGCCGAACCTGTCTTCTTGTTGTACCTTTGTTCAGGCCGACACATGTTTCATCTTTCAGATAGCTACCTTCTCAAGATACTGGTTGATATAAATATTTTTACAAAAATATCAATACGTAGCCTCCATTGAGTTACCTAAATTTCTTAAAGCGATGCTTTGAAGAATAAGAAACAATAATTCCCGCTCTTAAACATTCGTTTTTATTAACACTTTCGACAAAGTTGAAAAATGTTTATGCATTCGGCGTGTCTGCCCGTCTGTCCACGCTCTAACTCTCGTAAATATACTCGGTTTTCAATGAAATTCATAAAGCTTATTTAGGATCACCTTGTCATATTTAGTATATAACTAGAGTTTAGTATAAAACTAGAATTAGAGATATGGGAATTTCACTAAATTTTTTAAAAATTTGGTATCATACGGTTTTAAAAAAGCAGATCTCTTACGGGCATGAGATATGGTATTCCGATCTAAAGTCTCCTGGCTTGAGTCGTTTGTCTTCATGCCAACGTGTCTGCCTTTTGACAATAATTAGAACTTATCGCACAATTTCAACAGAGGCCTTGTGCATCTTAGCTGGTATCATACCAATTGCTCTTGAACTGTCAAACTCAGCACATTATTTTGCAACTATCTCAGGTGATGAATCAATTTCATTTGATGGAATGGTGGCTACGTCTAGTACAGTAATGAAGAAAATTCCATCCTATTATTATCCGAATTTTTATGAGAATCACCATATAAATTTTATTAATCCAATAATTCGTTCAGTGCCAGCTAATAAACATCCAATTATATTTACAGACGGCTCCAAGATGCCTGGAGGTGTGGGAGCAGCATTTACTGTGTTTCAAAGAAATGAGATAATTTATGAGCTTAGAATCAAATTAAATATTTTAAACTCTATATATCAAGCTGAGCTTGTGGCAATTTCTAAAGCATTGCATTGGTGTCAACAAAGTAACTTTAATCATTATTATATTTATACGGATAGTCTTTCTTCAGTTTCTTCGATTAAATGTCTGTTTCCCGACAATTACCTTTTGTTTGACATTTTTACGAAATTGCGACTTTTACAAAATAAGACAGTACATCTAGGCTGGGTCAAGGCACATGTTGGGATTAAAGGTAACGAGCGTGCTGATTATTTGGCTAAATCCGTAATAGAGGAAAATATCAATGACAAAATAGTGGACATACCTATTCCATTCAGTAAATTAAAATATCACTTCAAGAATAAATGTATGCAGGACTGGCAATATCAATGGACTACAGTACGAAGGGTAGAGATACCTATGGCATTTTTAAACAAGTCAATAAAGATTTTTTATGTTATTCCCAAGTTTGCGCTTATTTTATCTCGACGCATGGTGCTTTTCCAGCTCATTTACATAAAATTGGTAAACGGAGTTCTGATAAATGTATCTGCGGTATTCGTGGAGATGTTCGACACTTTCTCTTTGATAGATGCCAAGTTGTGCCATATTCTTTTACTTATATTAAAAATCGTTCTCTTGAATGGAACATCAGAAATGTAGTAATGTCTCGTTCGAATTACCGAAATTTGTGTGACATTTACAATGAACTTAACAGGAACTATTCGTTTATTAAATACACTTTTTGAGTAAAATTTCATGGACTGTTTCTGTTTTTGCTCTGATGTTATTTTAATATATAGCATGGTATAATACTACCCCGAACTATTACCTTCTACAAAGCCTGT
Organism: Maratus speculifer; assembly: GCA_964019185.1. Taxonomy (NCBI): domain Eukaryota; kingdom Metazoa; phylum Arthropoda; class Arachnida; order Araneae; family Salticidae; genus Maratus; species Maratus speculifer. Next base: position 137,910,161 of record OZ025291.1, read on the forward strand.
TCGACTTGGACATTTATTTAACTTTTTCAGACATCCTTTTAGTTATTAGGACAGTTTTCAGCTTTGATTGTACATTTTTCAGATTTAATTGTAGACACTTTAATTAAAGTTTTATATATATACATGCACAGTACTTTTCGCTCGCTTATGTAATTTCTTGTTTGTTTTCGCACTGTGTGCATCATTGTTAGGTAGATTTCGTAAGAAATACTACCTATTGCAATCGCACCGGTTTATCTATCTATCTATCTATCTATCTATCTATCTATCTATCTATCTCACTTTTTTATGGACACGATAACTTCTATAATTCTTCACCAATCTCCACCAAACTGGTACATAAAATCAATGGGGATAAAATCTTGGCTGAGTTCGTTAATGGGCAAAATCGGACCAAGGGGGTCGGAATAGGGGGCGTTTTTGTGAAAACCGAAAAAACGCCATAACTTCTTAATTAAAGTAGATATCGAATCAGTTTAAAGTTTATATTATTTCTTAAAAATGGGCCAAAAGTATAGACATGGCAGATTTTTGATAAATTTAGAAGGGGGCTCAAGGGGCGAAAAAAACAGGGATTTTGAGAGAAAAAAATTTATAACTTCGTCAATTTTCAAGATATCAAGTCCAACTAAATTTTTTATAAATGTTCTTAACATTATCTAAAACTTTTGTATTTACATGTTTTTGATAGGACCAACTTTTACTCATGAAAAAAATTAAAAACGAAAAGAAAAAGGGCGCTGAAAAAAGAGAAAAATCCATAACTCCGTCAATTTTTAAGATATCAAATCTGATTAAATTTATTTTACATCTTCTCAAAAATATCTACAACTTTTATATTGACAAGTTTTTCATAGGACCAATTCGTATAGCAAAAAGTATAGCAAATTAAACAAAAACAGGAGTTGGAGAAAAAAACCTCAAATCCAAATAGCTTATATTCTGACTCATTTTTAAATTCATTTTTGATTTTAAACGCATCCAAATGGTAGATCCTCTTATTTAGAAACTGTATAAAGTGACGCATTGGTCAATTTTCTGATAAAGACAGAATATATTTCAAAAAAGGCTACCAAAAAGGGTATTTTGAACAGAATTTCCGAAAGTCATCGGGACTTAAAATTGAAGGAAGTATTCAAATAAGAAATTGGGTTTTTTTCTGACTCGTTTTTAAATCCATTTTTGTTCTCAAACGCATCCAATTTACCGATCCTCTTATTTAGGAACTATATAATGTGATGCATTGGTCAGTTTTTTGATAAAGATGGAATATATTTCAAAAAAGGCTACCAAAAAGGGTATTTTGAACAGAATTTTCAGAAATCATCGGGACTGAAAATTTAAGGAAGTGTTCAAATAAGAAATTGCGTTTTTATCTGACTCGTTTTTAAATCCATTTTTGCTCTCAAATGCATCCAATTTACAGATCCTCTTATTTAGGAACTATATAATGTGATCCATTGATCGATTTTTTCATAAAGACAGAATATATTTTGAAAAAGGCTACCAAAAAGGGTATTTTGAACAGAATTTCCCGAAATCTTCGAGATTTGAAAATTTAAGGAAGTTTTCACATAGCAAATTGCGTTTTTTATGACTCGTTTTAAAATCCATTTTCGCTCTCAAATGCATCCAATTTACAGATCCTCTTATTTAGAAACTATATACTGTGACACATTGGCCAGTTTTTTGATAAAGATAGAATATATTTTTTAAAATGCTGTCAAAGTGAATATTTCGCACAAAATTTTCCAAAGCAATCATGATTAAAGAATTAAGGATGTATTCAAACAACAAATCGGTTATTTTATGACTCATTTTTAAATTCAATTTTTTTCTCAAATGCTTTCAACTGACAGTTTTTTTTTTTATTTAGGAACTGTATAATGTACTGTTTTGGTCGATTTTTTAATAAATTTAGAATCTACTTCAAAATATGTTGTCATAATGGGCATTTGAGCTGAATTTTTCTTAAGATGATTCTGATAAAACCAGTTTTTGCAGAAAAATGAAATTAAAAATTTTTCATAAACGGCCAAATGAAGTTATTAAACTGGGTTTATCTCTAATCATAAATATATATATATATATATTTGTTGAAATGAGCACTCTTCGAAATTTACCTCCGCCTATAGGCCCAGCCGACAGGGATTTTTAGGTAGATTTCGTAAGAAATACTACCTATTGCAATCGCACCAGTTTATATATCTATCTATCTATCTATCTATATATATATATATATATATATCTCACTTTTTTATGGACACGATAACTTCTATAATTCTTCACCAATCTCCACCAAACTTGGACATAAAATCAATGGGGATAAAATCTTGGATGAGTTCGTTAATGGGCAAAATCGGACCAAGGGGGTCGGAATAAGGGGCGTTTTTGTGAAAACCGAAAAAACGCCATAACTTCTTAATTAAAGTAGATATCGAATCGGTTTAAAGTTTATATTACTTCTTAAAAATGGGCCAAAAGTATATATATGACAGATTTTTGATAAATTTAGAAGTGGGCTCAAGGGGCGAAAAAAACAGGGATTTTGAGAGAAAAAAATTCATAACTTCGTCAATTTTCAAGATATCAAGTCCAACTAAATTTTTTATAAATGTTCTTAAAATTATCTAAAACTTTTGTTTTTACAAGTTTTTGATAGGACCAACTTTTACCGATGAAAAAAATTAAAAACGAAAAGAAAAAGGGCGCTGAAAAAAGAGAAAAATCCATAACTCCGTCAATTTTTAAGATATCAAATCTGATTAAATTTATTTTACATCTTCTCAAAAATATCTACAACTTTTATATTGACAAGTTTTTCATAGGACCAATTCGTATAGCAAAAAGTATAGCAAATTAAACAAAAATAGGAGTTGGAGAAAAAAACCTCAAATCCAAACGGCTTATATTCTGATTCATTTTTAAATTCATTTTTGATTTTAAACGCATCCAAATGGTAGATCCTCTTATTTAGAAACTGTATAAAGTGACACATTGGTCAATTTTCTGATAAAGACAGAATAAATTTCAAAAAAAGGCTACCAAAAAGGGTATTTTGAACAGAATTTCCGAAAGTCATCGGGACTGAAAATTGAAGGAAGCATTCAAATAAGAAATCGCGTTTTTTTCTGACTCGTTTTTAAATCCATTTTTGTTCTCAAACGCATCCAATTTACAGATCCTCTTATTTAGGAACTATATAATGTGATGCATTGGTCAGTTTTTTGATAAAAACGGAATATATTTCAAAAAAGGCTACCAAAAAGGGATTTTTGAACAGAATTTTCAGAAATCATCGAGACTGAAAATTTAAGGAAGTGTTCAAATAAGAAATTGCGTTTTTTTCTGACTCGTTTTTAAATCCATTTTTGCTCTCAAATGCATCCAATTTACAGATCCTTTTATTTAGGAACTATATAATGTGATGCATTGATCGTTTTTTTTTTTTTTTTGATAAAGACAGAATATATTTTGAAAAAGGCTACCAAAAAGGGTATTTTGAACAGAATTTCCAGAAGTCTTCGAGATTTGAAAATTTAAGGAAGTTTTCACATAGCAAATTGCGTTTTTTATGACTCGTTTTAAAATCCATTTTCGCTCTCAAATGCATCCAATTTACAGATCCTCTTATTTAGAAACTATATACTGTGACGCATAGGCCAGTTTTTTGATAAAGATAGAATATATTTTTAAAAATGCTGTCAAAGTGAGTATTTCGCACAAAATTTTCCGAAGCAAGCATGATTAAAGAATTAAGGATGTATTCAAACAACAAATCGGTTATTTTATGACTCATTTTTAAATTCAATTTTTTTCTCAAATGCTTTCAACTGACAGTTTTTTGTTATTTAGGAACTGTATAATGTACTGTTTTGGTCGATTTTTTAATAAATTTAGAATCTATTTCAAAATATGATGTCATAATGGGCATTTGAGCTGAATTTTTCTTAAGATGATTCTGATAAAACCAGTTTTTGCAGGAAAATGAAATTAAAAACTTTTCATAAACGGCCAAATGAAGTTATTAAACTGGGTTTATCTCTAATCATATATATTTTTTTGTTGAAATGAGCACACTTCGAAATCTACCTCCACCTATAGGCCCTGCCGACAGGGATTTTTTTTTTTTTTTTTCATTTCATTTAGCTGCCAGATTTTTGTATTTTGTAACATATCTGAATTTACAATGTGTTCTCTGTATATACGAAAATCAAATTTATAGACCTTTATGTATTTATAAGGTATTAAATGCCTTGAAAAAAAAAAGGGAAAAAAGAAAAAAAAAAGAGAGAGAGAGAGAGACAGTGAAAAGGGAAAAAAGAGTAAGGAAAAGAAAAAGAAAAAAAATTGTTTATTAGATTTTCTAAGTTGCTTATAATTATTACTTCGTGCTAGGGCACGTCTTTCTCTTTTATTCTATTTTGTATTTTTAGGGCCAGTAGTTCGAGCCTTTTGTCTTTGTATTGATTTGTCTGGTGCTGACAGGGGTTGTTTTTCCTCCGAGGGGTAACACACCTATGCCATATTTTGGTTGGTGCCTCGGATGGGTGATCTGGCATATTTAGTATGTTATATGAAGTATGTGAGATTAATAGTTCATTAACAAGGACACCCGAAAGAATTCCATTACATTAATGTGTAAGCTGAAAAATCATTTGTCTGTTGTTTTAATGACATTATGCTATTTAAAATGTATTTAAATTCATAAAAATTACTGAATCTCATTACAAGATAAATACAATAGCATATACGGTACTCATAGTAATTTGTCATTCATTTACAAGTTCACGCAAAAGAAATTGGTTACAATATTATCTTTGAGTAATAATTGCTGGAAATGCATTTTCAATTTCGACATGCACTGATAAATTTCACTGTGTTCTTACATTTTACTCATTATATATGAATTCTAAACCTCATATACAGGACTGCACAAAGAGATTTACGTACCATTCCCCTTACTGGCGGAAACTGCTGAAGGGGAATTTTCAGCTAATATATATATATTTCTTAACTGAATTAAATTTTGGCATGCAGGTAATAGATACAAATCTATGTATCATACAGAATGCTGCTCAGGAAATTCGGATAATTTTGCGATTTTAGAAGGGAAGCAGCTGAAATTAGATTTTGAAATGTGTTATGCTTTTTCATGTGATTGAAATAGACATAATATTCTAATTTATTAGACGGTGCAGTTTTGTTACATTATTCGGAATGTATTGGAAAGTGTTTCATAATATTTGCATGTTTTTTTTCTTTCTTATTATTTGTATTTCTAGTTCGCTTTATGTTAGCATTTATACATACTGTCACTTAATTTTGTTTTCCTTGTTTTTAAAAAATTTTCGAAAATATTTGTATCAACAAAGACCTTGATAAAGTCACCGCCTGAGCGATGAAACACATGTCAATCTGAATAAAGTTATATGTATGCTTTTTAAATGCATTTTTTAGGTGCGTTCGTAATTATGTAAATACGTAGCACCTATTGTTGTCGCTCAGTCCGTCCGTCCGTCTGTCCGTCTGTCTGTCTGTCCGTCTGCCCGCATATAACAACGCAAAAACTACCTAACCGAATCGTTTGAAATTTAAAATACATAATTATAACATAATTTTGTCGAGTCATTTCAAATTTTATGAAAATCGGATGGATAGATCAATTACAGGGACATTCAAAAGGATTCCGTTACATTACGGTCAATAGAGAAAAAAGTTTTAAATGCATTTTATTCGTTTGAAATTTAAAACATATAATTATTGCGTAATTTTGTCGAGTCATTTCAAATGTTATGAAAATCGGATGCATAGATCAATTACAAGGACAATCAAAAGGATTCCGTTACATTACGGTGAATGGGGGAAAAGTTTCAAATGCATTTTAATGATGTTATACTCATTCGAACATAATAGAATTGGCATGAATCTATGAAATATATATTAAAATATGCAGTCTGTACAATCTGTGATGCAAAGAATTTTTATTATTAAATTACAGGGCCACACAAAAGTATTCCACTATATAATGCTATACAGGGAAACATGGTTTGGTACGTGTTTTAATTATATTCAACTATTTCACATTTTATGAATAAGATATACGTTGCTGAGGTGTAATAAAAATTACTTTCTGCATATTTACAGAAACGTAAAGATTTTCGGAGTACGCTCTACTATATCAGCAAGATCTGAATATTTTTAAAACTTCATTATCGTACGAACGCACCTCATTTGCTACGTTCACGTGCAATTTCCAACTTGTTTCACTTTTATCGAGAATTACCTTAATATTAAAGATAAATCTGTTTTTAAAAAAGCGTTAAAGTGTCTTTATTTTTGTTAAAATCCTGAACATTATTCGGATTACTGTAAAGCAACCTATATTTTTAACTAAATAAGGGAATTACATACCGATAAGTGTATTTTTTGTCACTTTTACCAAGTATTAGCTTAATTTTCAAGATAATTTTGTCAGAAAATTTTGTTAAACTATTTTTTTAAATCATGAGCACTATTTGGATTACAGTGAAACAACCCATATTTTTCACTAAATAAGGGGATTACATCCTTATTTTGCAGTACATATTTTGTTATTGTTGTTTTTCTTGTTGTCGTGAAGCCTACCAATCCTTAAAATCGGTCTAAACATTTTAAATCACTCTGTATATTTATAATAAAAAAATATCCTTATTTTTATTTATCACTCAAAAAAAATTATTGTTTAGGAAATAAACATTGAAAAATATCTATATTGGAAGAACTAGAGCTAAACAATGAACATACTGGATTTTGAAAGCAACATCTTGTCGAGATCTTCTTTGATTTACTTCAAATCCCCTAAATCAGATACTGATTTTCGTGTTTTTCAAGAATAACATCTCATCGGTTTATAAGAAAAACTTTCATAAAAATAATGAATTTTTAAAGCTTCTAATCAATAAAACCAAAGATTTAGTAATATTTTTTTTTCTTTTAGGTATCCAAAATCCTATTGATCACCATACGACAGTGTATACTCTCTAAATATTATGGATTTTCATAAAAATCTCCATTTTCTAGATGTAATACACGTTAACTTATGTATTATGTCTAGATTTAAAAATTTATGTATGTCATAAATGTCAAAATACACTGACAGAAAAATCAATAAATAGGCAATATATATAAACATACCCACAACATTTCTTATTTAGTATTGGCTATGTACCAATCTTCAATGTGAAAAAGACAATTATTTCTTAAACTAAGAAAACATTATATAACTAACAAACTAAAATATACTGAGTGTCCACAAAATCTCTTTCCAACTTCAAAAATTCACAAAAAAAATTTATGATGATATGAAAGTGAAATTTATTATATATACTTAGGTTACTATTAGAGTTTTTATTAACCTTTGTTTTGTGTATTTTAGATAACATTTTGAAGAACCAAGGCCCGAGATATTAAAATTAGTAGAGAAATAAATAGCTGCAGGTATGTACCTAAACCTTTTAACCGAATTTGTGATACCACAGTTGGGTAATCTTCAACCGAACGTATTTTTTCAGCAAGATGGTGCACCGCTACATTGGGGTCGCGATGGTCGTAATTTTTTTTATGAAACATTTCGGTTCACACTCGTTTATGAAACGAGTCGGGACATTCGCGTTCGAGTTTACATTTTTTTTTTATCCTATTGATAGCACTAACTTATAAATAGCAATTAATACTTTGATTATGGGTCGGAACACTTACGCTCCAGTATATATATATTTTTTCTATTTATAGCATTTTTGGAAAATAATGTGAAAATATTTGAAAATTGTGGAAGGACTGAATAAAAAAATAGTCGAAAGTCCTGGCTCATAATCAAACGATTAATTAATAGATGTCATTTCCAGTCAATTGATATCTAGAGCTTTTACATTAGACTGCTTATAGCAGAAGTAGTATCACTTTTTTCCCCAAAAATTTTGCACAACAAACAGTGATTATTTATATATTTTAAAATTTAGATTTGAACCCTTTATGTTTAGACAGTACTTTAAAGTATTAAAGTTTTCTATCCCAAATAAAACACATTTACAGGATGCATTTGCAATTATACTTTTAGAAAACAATAGTAAATATTTCCCTTGAACATAACTAGATAGCAATTCCAATAAGCTGAAAATTATTTTCGATGACATTTTGGCACATGTGAGTGCCAATTTTTTTTTCCATTTTCTTGTCCGAGAATGGTATCACTAACTTTTGCTTGAAAATACCTTAAATTTTAAAGATAAGGCTATCATTTTTTTTTCTTGTTCAAAGTAGCTCATTTGAAAATATTTTAAAAAAATAATAATTTTCAGTAAGTTTATTTTACTAAGCAGTTTTCAAAGCTATACAGTTGAATACCTACGAGATTACGTTGGACGGGATTTTTATTTAAATTTTTATTGCTTGAATACATATGGTGCATAAAAGCGTAATAATTTACTAGAGATGCTAGACAGGTGATTTAAAAAATTTTTAGGGGAAGATATTGCACGATTTATCTATGACATTAATGAATAATAAAGCAATAAATATGTTATTTTTAACTTTAAAAAACTAAACAGAAAAAAGTTGCAAATTAGAAAACAAAATCTAAAAATACCTTCGTTAATAATAAATCGTTTTGCGCTTTTTACTACTAAAATTTAGGAAATTTCTTTCAGATATGATTTTTATCGGATGATATAGTATTGCAACTGTCATATTTTTCTGGTGCTCACTGGTGATGCACCAACAGCATCATCATCTAGTCATATAGACTTCATAGACATACGTACACTAGAAATATGCATTTGTAAGTCACATTAAAATAATAAGAAAAAATTGGAGATATTTTTTTCATAAGTCTGGATTTTTGTCCAAGTAGACACGGTGGTATTTTGAAGAACCACATTTCGTAAATAGCCATACTTAACAAAAACAAAAAAAATATATTGTTAGTACATGTATGTCTTAATGTATCATAGTAACACACACAAAAAAAAGTTACATGGCGAGTTTTTTTTTTTTTTTTTCTTTTAATTCATAAAGTGGGATATAAAGGGTTAATAATCTTCGAAAATGAAATATCTCCAAAACACATGCACACAAAGTATTATATTAGGCACTAAATTGCATAATTTTACTTATCATTTATATCCAGTGAGTAGTTTCGAAATGGCAACCTAAGTATCGCAACTTTTAAACTAATTAAAAAAAAAAACTGAGTCACATAAATGAATAACGGAAACGCCACTATCTGATAATTTTGCCATTGGCCAGCATAATAACAAATCGTGTAAAATTGAAACTGGGAAAGTAAGAGAAATTGAAACTTAATTTCTTCAATGAAAGGTGATAACACTTTGATGTCGAAGGCCAAGTGTCACTCGGGTTGGCGTTTTCAGTGAAGCGAACTAAGCCCTAGACGGAGTCTCTCGGGATCAACTTTTAATTCTCTGGATTGTATAACCCAGTACAGTTATTCAGAGTAACTTTGATCCGAATTTTATCTATTTTCAGATGCCACACAGGCATTTCAGATGCCACTTATTTTAAGAATACAAGGTAGAACCCGTCGAATTTCGACAAAAAAAAAAAAAAAAAAAAATATATATATATATATATTTAAGGAGGAATTGTTTCATTGATTTATAACAAACCTACAAAATTAGTTACAACAAAAAGTACACCTTACATTGGTAAGTCTAAATCTTAAACAAATGCTATTTAACTTAAAGTTAACGAAATACTATTTTTTAAAACCCAGTTGTAGAAATTGCTAAAATTAAACTTCAATCGTACATGTAAGTATTAAAAAATAATAAAGGTCCGTTATTATGATAAAGTTAAGGCCGTTATTAAAGTTTGTCCGTTATTTTGATAAAGTTAAGGCCGTTATTAAAGTTAGTCCGTTATTTTGATAAAGTTATGATCAATTAAGGCTCTTATGCCAGCACTCCAAAATGAAAAAAAAAAAAAGCAAAATTCTTTCCACTTTGACTCAATCATAGAATTTTTTCCCTCGTAAAATCTAAATCCGACATCATTTTCACCATATCCAAATTTACATATTCATCTTTCACATCTTTATTGACCTTTTTAAAAAATTGACATTTTAATTTGATCATTTTAATTCAAAATTTGAAGTCTCTATGTTGTTAACTGAAACAAATTCTAAGCTATTTAGATTCTCTTAAATGTAACTGAAATTTTGTAAATGAAATCAAAATCCATCGGATTTTATAACAGAAGATAGACACAGCACGTATTTAAATTATAATTTTTTTCACTTTTAATGAGAAAATGGCAACATAAAGATACAGTAATAATTTTTTTCCCTTTTTCCCTTTTTTTATAGAAATGGAGTACTTCTGTTGCCACAATTAAAAAAACGGAATTAAAAACTACAAAAAAATTAATATTTCAAAATTAAATTAAGATAGAGTTTTCAAATAAATTTCATTTAAAAGTACATTTTTCCCTATACGACGGTGTAAAAATTGAAAGTATGCGATTTTTAGAAGTTTAAGAATTTGAAATAGTAAAAATTGCAAAATCGAAATTTCATTTCAAATTTCAAAGTGTTGCCCTTCGCAAAATGACGTATGCGTTACGCACAGATACGTTTGGTCTTTATAATATACAAGGTAGAACCCGTCGAATTTCAGCGAAAGAAAATGTTTTAAAAACACCTGTTTCGTTGATTTATAATAAACATATAAAATTAGTTACAATAATAAATGCATCATATATTGATAAGTCTAATTCTTAAACAAATGATATTTTACCTAAAGTTAACAAAATACTTCTTCTATAAAACTCAGTTGTAGAAATTGTTAAAATTAAACTTTTATTGTACATGTAAGCAGTAAAAAATGATAAAGATCTGTTAAAGATCACAAAGTTATCAATTAATGAACCCCTTATGCTACTATTCCAAAATAAAAAAGGAAAATGTATTCCACTTTGATTGAATCGTAGAATTTTTTCCCAGTGAAATCTGAGCCTTGCATCATTTTCACCATATCAGAATTTGTATAATCATCTTTCATCTGTATTCACTTAAAAAAATGGCTATTATAATTGAATCATTTTGAAATCATTTTAATTCAAAACTTTAAGTCTCGATGATATTAGCTGAAACACACATAAAACTATTTACGTAAAGTCCTTTAAATGTAAATGGAATTTTTTTAATGAAACCAAAATTCACCGGGTTTTATTATAAAAGATATTCTTGACACAGCACGTATTTTAATTTTTAAAAAAATTTCACTTTTAATGAGATAGTGGCAACATAAAAATATAGTAATCCGATTTTTTTTTTTTTTTTCTGGCTTGTTTCTTTTTTTATTTCTTTGCTTTTAAGAAAAATGGAGTACTTCTGATGCCACAAATAGAAAAATGGTATTAAAAACGACAAAATAAATTAATATCTCAAAAATAAATTAAGATACAGTTTTCAATCAAATTGCATTTAAAAGTGCATTTTTTTCTCTTTACGATGGTGTAAAAATGGAAAATGTGCGGTTTTTAGAAGTCTAAAAATTTGTAATAGCAAAAATTGCAAAACCGCAATTTCAATTCAAATTTCAAAGTGTTGCCATTCACAAAATAACGTATGCGTTACGCACAGATACGTTTTGCCTTTATAATATAGATATGTATAGATAGATAGATTGTTGTAACTAGGGACATAAAAGACAAGGAATGATCCTAAATTATTGTATGACTATCAAAAATTAAGAAATAATATTGATAAAAGAAATAAAAATTAATTTTTAACATGATTGAAAGTTACCCAGCCATGTAAGGTAACTGTGCACCAAATGATAAATATTATCTAAAATAATTCATTATTAAAAAAAATTATTATAGTTAGGACAACTTTGAATCCAAAAAATGTTTTCAGATGTGTACAAACTCTTAATTTATATTTCCCAACATCACAAGATTTTACATAATTTATGATATTATACAACAAATGATATACATAAGAGGAGCGGGAAAAAAACCGTGAATATTTAGAAATTTTTTAAAAAAAAGTAGTTTATTGTTCTTATAAAACATTAAAAGGCAGTGAAAAACTATTTTCAATGTTTTATCTCAGTAATATATCCATAGTTATAGCAAGGCATATTAGTATTAGTATTATTCAAACAAGAATAAAAAATATCGAATGTATGAAATGTCAAATTTGAGTAGCTCCACCCCGAATAACGCCTTTAAATGAACTTTATGTATTTTACACATATATATGAAAATATTTACATGTTATATCTGATGCACACTTTCGGCATTTATATAATACAAGGTAGAACCCTGTCAAATTTTGACGAAAGAGAATGTTTAAGAAGGAACTGTTTCATTAACTTATAATAAACCTAAAAAATTGTTATAGTAAAAAATGCATTTTATATTGATACGTCTTAACTCTTAAACAAACGATATTTATTGTCAAATTAACAAAATACTATTCCTATAAAACGCAGTTATAGAAATTGTTAAAATTAAACTTTAATCGTGTATGTAAGAAGTAAAAAATAATAAAGATGTGTTATTATGATAACGTTATCAATTAAGGTTCTTATGCTAGTATTCTAAAATGATAAAAAGCAAAATTTATTCAACTTTGGCTCAATCATAGAATTTTTTCCCGCGAAATCAAAACCCGACATCATTTTCACCGTATCAAAATTTACAAATGAACATTTCACATCTGTATTCACGTTTCAAAAAAATTGGCATTTTAGTTTGATAATTTTGATTCAAAGCTTGAAGTCTCAATGCTCTTAGATGAAATAGATATCAAACTGTTGATATTCTATTACGTGTAAATCAAATTTTGTAAATGAAGTCAAAATTCACCGACTTTTTAACAGAAGATATTTAAATGTCTGTTTTTTCCTTTTTAATGAGAAAATGGCAACATAAAGATACAGCACTCATTTTTTTTTCCTTTTTTCATTTGCTTTAAATAGAAATGGAGTACTCCTGTTGCCACGTTTAGAAAAGGGGTATTAAAAGCTACAAAAGAATTAATATTTCAAAAACAAATTAAGATATAGCTTTCAAACAAATTTCATCTAAAAGTACATTTTTTTACCTACACGATGGTGTAAAAATTAAAATTGTGCGACATTAAGAAGTTTAAAAACTTTTAGTAGGAAAAATTGCAATACCAATTTAAAATTTGAAAGTGTTGCCATGCGCAAAATGACGCATGCGTTACGGATAAATACGTTTGGCCTTTATAATATAGATATACAGGATGTTATAAAAATGACCAGTATATTTGAAAAATCAATAAAAATTAAACGGGCAGCGATAGAAATACACCGTTTGTTGCAATATGCTTGGGACAACAGTAAATTTTCAGGCAGACAAACTTTCGAAATTAGTTACAATTTTCAACAATAGATGGCGCTGCAGGCAATTTGAAAGCCATAGAAGAAAATTCAGTCTGTTAGTTTGCCATTCTGTAAGTCGTCTTTCTGCTGTAAGTCATCTTTCTGCTGTAAGTCGTCTTTCTGCTGTAAGCGTGTGCTGTTCACAGATTGCAACTTTGCTGTGAAAAAATTGTTTATTCTTTAGAACAGAGGATTTTTGACTTGAAAGACCAGGTGCCGCCACAATCCAAAAACAATTGCACAATTGAAGAAGTACATCTCTTCTGCATGTGAAGCCATCCCGCCTGACACGTTTATAAAGGTTTCTGGTAATTTCGTTCAGAGACTACGCCATATTATTGCTGCGCATGATGGATATGTGGAAAATGTCATACTTTAGTTTTTTCCAGACTGCAGCGCCATCTTTTGTTGAAAATAGTAACTAATTTCGAAAGTTTGTCTGTCTGGAAATTTACTGTTGTCCCGAGCATATTACAACAAACGGTGTATTTCTATCGCTGCCCGTTTAGTTTTTATTGATTTTTCAAATATACCGATCATTTTTTAAACACTCTGTATATGCGAATATGGGGAATAGTAGTACCTATAATCAGTAAATTATAAATATCTGTATAATTTTGATCCGTCACAAATTTATACTAAAATTGGCTTAAAATGATAATGCTTTCTTATATTACGTTTTATTAACTATTAATAAATAAATAATCCCAATAATTAATACATTTACAACATTTAGATATGTTTGATAAATGAGTATATTGTTGCTTACAATAAAAGTTTAATTAGATTACAATAATTTCAAAACAGAATTCAAAATTAATTTGAAAACAGTACTTCACAGAAATAGTTGGATGATGCAATTAATTGCGTATAATGTTGCTAATTTATTTTCTTTGGAGTTTATTTAGCCTTTTGAATTCAAACATATTGAAAATTAGGACGTAGTGTAAAGTTATATCCCATGGTTCAAAGTTACTCTGAATGACTGAACCTTAAATATCAGTTCGCTGTCTTTTCAGATATTATCTACGAATTTTTAATTTGAAAAAAAATAATATGCGTAGCAGCACTAAAAAAAAAGTAAATATAAGAAAATGTCTGGGATTAGAGAAGTTTAAACAAAAAAAAAATTACTAAAATATACTATATCTTCCAAGTTTTATTAAAAAAAAAAATCATGAAAAGTACCAAATATCCCTCAGTCCAGAGGGAGATAGATAAGTAGTTATGATAGCCTCATAGTGTTAAATATTGAGCACAAGAATTAAAAACACATAGAAGCCAAGACTGGCGAAAAAGTTTAAAAAGAGTAAAACTTTTAAAAATCTTCAAGAATGTAATGAAGAAAGAAGATGAAGAAAGGGTTTTAAACTTATTCATTTTTCTGTCAGGATTTCACAATCTATTTCGAATAAATATCTGTTTTTAAGCGATACGGAAATGGTTAAAATTTTAAAGATGTCACGTTTTTGCATAAACGCATAGGAATGTCATCACGAGATTCGATGTGCTCTGATGATCTTGACCATTTATAGCACGAAAAGCGAACCGCAAAAATAGTTTTTAGCAAGAAAATTACTCTGTACCTTTTAAACTTAGGTCAGTTAATTGGATAACCGCTGTTTTATTTTTTTCTATCGAAGAAAAATCGAGAAATGTGAAGCAAAACAGGTAGTTATTCGATTAAAGCCATTATGGTCGTGCTTGGAACACAGTTTTATGAACGGAAACTGGTAGCAATCACTTATATATGAGAGAATTGCGCAATATGAGACAGAATTTATAAACGTTGATTTAAACTTAAATAATCGAATGAAGAAATGTTAACCATTGAATGTATAAATTTATTTATTGGCAACATGCTGCATACCAGATTTACTAATACACGCGAATAGATACAGAAAAAAATACTTTAAAATAACATTAAATGTCTAACATTTGCCTTCGCTTTAACATGTACAACACCTAGTACCTTTTGAGGCATTAGAATTGCCACATTTTGATTGCTACCAAATAAATATATTTTGATTCGAACTAGTAATGTCTTTCTAAAATAAGTTCAATGAGTACCACATCGAAATAAGTTAAATAAATAAGGTAAAAAGTTTTAAATAAAAATTCTGGTGGATAATATTTTTAGAACACTTGGGTAAAATTTCGGGCGGTTCTTAGTGTTAATGTTTTCCCGAACGATTTTGTTTTTCTTTTTTGTTTTTTAGGTGTTTTTAATGCAGGAAAGCTCTTTCCACCCATTTCTATTATGTTTGTGGACTAATTGGGAAAATAACTTTGAGAAACAATGATAAAATAATATAATAAAAAAAAATATTGCCCAGTTGAACTGATGGCATTGAGTTCACAGGTTACGCATACTAATTGTACATTACAGCCTTGTATTTCCGTTAATTCCGTTCGAAAAAAAAATTAAGAAGGGGAAACAGCTCTCCCCTTTCCCCTTTTTTATACTTAATCATTGAACCTCCTAAACTATCAAGTACATGCTTTATCATATTAAAAAATCTATATGCAAAATTCAGAGCAAATCGGATAATTCTTAATAAAAACCCATTTAGCATTTATATAATTTAAGAGGAGTTATTCCCCTCTTTTATACTTAACCATTAAACTTCCAAAACTATTCAGAGATTTGAACGAAATCTGACAATTCTGATTGAAAAATCCATTTGTACAAGTTAAGGGGAGGAGCGTTAGAACCCCCGTTCCCCCCGTTTATACTTATTCAATGAACACCTAATAAGAGCCACGGACTCGCCTCATCGGAATGATCCTATATCTAAATTTTGAACGAAAACAGTTAATTCTGCATGAAAATCCCGTTTATATCAATTAAGGGGAGGGGCATGAGGCCCCCCCCGTTCCCCCCTGTTTATACTTATTCAATAAACACCTAATAACAGCCACGGAATCGCCTCATCAGAATGATCCTATATCTAACTTTTGAACGAAAACTGTTAATTCTGCACGAAAATCCCGTTTATATCAATTAAGGGGGGGGGCATGAGCCCCCGTTCCCCCTGTTTATACTTATTCAATGAGCACCTAATAACAGTCACGAAATCGCCTCATCAGAATGATCCTATATTTAAATTTTGAACGAAAACTGTTAATTCTACATGAAAATCCCGTTTATATCAATTAAGGGGGGGGGGGGCATGAGCCCCCGTTCCCCCTGTTTATGCTTATTCAATGAGCACCTAATAACAGTCACGAAATCGCCTCATCAGAATGATCCTATACCTAAATTTTGAACGAAAACTGTTAATTCTGCATGAAAATCCCGTTTATATCAATTAAGGGGGGGGGGCATGAGCCCCCGTTCCCCCTCTTATACATATCCAATGAACTCCAAAAACTAATCAGGGAAGCGCCTTGTCAGGATATACCTACATACAAAATTTCAAGTGGATCCGATATTTTTATCATGAGTTATCGCGTTACGCACATACGCACATACATACAGAACGGACGGGCACGTAAGCTCTCAGGCTATGATAGCCTGTGAGCTAAAAACGTAAGACAAAAACGCAAGTACAATTACGAGACCGTTGTGAGCAGCATGCATTTTAACACTTTCAAAGGCAAGGTACTTGTATTCGTAAAATATTGAAATAACTGAATGACACCAGCATTTGCAAGAAAATTTATTTGTAAACAAGTAAAAGTATATTTTCGTGTACTTAATATAACTGAAATTTTCATTAGAAAATTCGGATGCTAATGTGGCAATGAAAAATTTTCACGGATTCTAGTGCTGTGGTGTATATGTGTATGTAATTTTACGAGATTTCCAACGACCGAGTTTCTTCAACTCGGCACAAATAGCCAAGCTTCAAATAGCCAAGGCTCTCGCTGCCGCTCGCCATTGTTCCAAATCGCGACAAAATGCTTAATTTGGCGAGTAAACGAAGAATCAAATTCGCCAAATTGGGAGTACTAATTTCGGAGGGGGGGGGGGGGTAGGGATGTTGTATGCGTAAATGTTAAAAATTCGTGCACTCGAGATTATTATCAGCGTTATCGAACGATTGATATCGTTTTACATATGTTCAATCGCACCGGGCCATTTACATTGCTCTATTTATAGAGATACTGACTCAATACCAAGTTTGTTTAGTAGCAGACAAAGACACAAAGGACTATACGTTAATTATTTCTCCACTCTTTGTTAATCGCCATATATGCGCCGGTATTAATATGAACAAAATTACTCGCGCCAAATAGAGAAAAATTTTGCTGGAATGCTGCATTAAAATTAGCAATATACCTTACTATTTGTTATTTGTATGCAAAGTATCTCTGAACAGACATTTTGTTTTTCTGTTAGTGAAAGTCAAAATCTCATAGCAATTTGTAATGCACATTTTCACAACGGTAAATCACAGATATAGCTGTTTTAATTTTTTTTTTTTTTTTTTTTTTTTTTTCAGTGTGCTCAAAGAACATGTAAAACATTTACTCATTTAGGAGACATTTAGAATATACTTAATTTAAAGGATTCTTGGAGCGAATAGTCAAATTGCTATTTTTTAAACAATTTTTAAAAATTAAGTTATTTTTTAACATATTGAAAAAAACTCTTATTGTAATAAGAAGTTAAAAATAGATTTTTCAGTGTTTCACGCCGAATCTTTTTTACTAACATTTTCTTTCGTTTGGCTACTGTTTTATATTCTCATTCGCCAAATGGCTAATGTTAGTCAAAAGCCAGAGAGACCCCTGCTCGAAGCTTCTACCTGCATTTAAAATTACGTACCTTATTGAAAAGCATTCTGCATAGAAATGAAATTAATTGAAAATTATTTACACTTCCCAGTTAACTGATGAAAGCATTGTGAATATTTTGACCAAATGGCTCTTATTTCATTACTGAAAACGACTTTTAGATGAAAGACCTTTCGATCTATACACTAGATTTCATTGATTATGTTATTTAACTTTACATTTTTATTTATCAAGCATCGTATGAATAAAATCTGGTATATAGTTAAAATATCCACTAAAATAAGACTGATATTAAATCATTTTACTTAACATGACGTATTTTTATCATTATGTGTTTGTGGGTTGCGGGGATGTGTATGTATTTATATGTATGTGAATTTGTAATATAAAATTTTCTTTCATACTCATGAATTAAGGAAAATTACAAAATTTAATGAATATTTAAAATTTATTTTCTTAAAATATTTAAAATATTCTTTTGAGCCCATATCCCTCATTAAAAATAAACACAATAAAAGAAAATATGTTGTTCCTTATCCAGGGCAAGATTGAAGGGAAATTTCTACAGCAGAAATAACTAAAGGATATTTTTTTATAATTTGCTAATCGTGTTTTAATTGTTTCTGATTTTAAATTTGGATAATAAAAGTGCAATGGTAAAAATGGAAGAAAATATAAGAAAGGAAAAATTATGAAATAACAAACAAATTTAAATTAAAGTTGTAATTTTTTTTTTCTAATCCCACTGCTTTTTATGTGAGTCGTACTAGGGTAACACCCCCAGTAATTGGCATGCACCAGTGATTGGCACATTTTACAAACATGTCCTAAAAAATATTTATATCCAGTCTTTTAAAAATTCAAGACCATTTATCAGTTGTATGCTCATTTACATTAAAGATTATAACTTTGATTTATTTTACAAGATGACAATAGAGCCTAGGAAAGAGAAACAAGTATGGCTTGTATCAAATTAGCCATTTTGTTGCAAATTCTTCGTCTTTGGCTTAAGGAAGGCATGCTTTTCAATTCATTATTATCAGATTTATAATGTATTTTAAATTTTAATTGACAACAGTTTTGTTTAGTTAAAAAGGGTTACTTTAATTGTGTAAAAGTATTTTCGACACAAATATTTGGATTTCTGAATTAATGGTAGTTGCCAATTAATGGTGCTTCAATCTTGCTAGTTCCAAGTAATTGGCACCTATTCCAATTACAAGGAATTCGCAAGGAATTTGAGATTAAACCATTTTTTTTTAAGTACTTTTAAAATTATAGACTAATTTTGTTTATCATTTGTTTTTATCTGAAAATATAAATTTTATCAGTAATTGGAATCCCTTAAAATTTCATATGACAATTACAGGGGACAGCATGACAATTACTGGGTATTAATGTAAGTATTATATTGTATTGTTTTAAAGTGTTCACATTTCAGACTAATATGCTGATTTCTTACTTTCAAAACCCGAATATGTCATCTTCATCTATAGTAAATTCATTTAAAGCGATTAAACCCAATGCAAAATGTAAAGTTTTTTTTTTTTTTTAAATATAAACATATGCCAATTACTGGATCACAAGGTGTCATACATTGGTACTCTAGGTGCCAATTACTGGTGATTTCAGCAACTTTCTACAAATATATTTTTATAAAAATACTTTTTCAATTTTTTTTTTTTTTTTTTTTTTTTTTTTTTTGCTTTTAGTGGGCAAAATAGATGCACAGATATGCATTCTTTGATTTAAAAATATTTCCAAGTAAATAGTTTATTTCTTTGTAATAAAAATTTAAGTAAGTTTAACGACAAATTCTTAATGTGTCAATTAATGGGGATGTTACCCTATAATAAATCATTTCGGAATAAATAAGATTTTTAAAAAATTCACCAAGTTGCAACAAAATTAATTATTTTTCTCAAAATGTAATAAGTAATATATATGCAGGATCTAAATTCGTAATAAATAATTTTTTAATATTACATAACGAGATAGAACCTGTAAAGTTTTGATGAAATAAAATGCTTACAAAGGAACTCTTGCATTAAATTTATAATAAACCAATAAAAATAATTACAATAAAAAATCTATCTTACACTGCTTAACTCTCCAAACACATATTTTAACCTAAAATTAACAAAATATTTATTTAAATTTCAATTTTTTAAATTATTGAAAAGTTAAACTTTATCCATATACTTAATCCTGGACATATTATAGAGGTAAGTAATTATGGTAATATTCCCAATGCGTGGCATTACAGAATAAAAAATACGCAGAAATTATTTCACTTTGACATAAATAATAAAATCCCCCGCCCCTCTTGAAATCTAAACCTAATATCATTTTCACAGTCTCATATCTATGATAACAACTCAAAAATATTTTTAAACGCAATGGGTTTTTAATAATGATATTTCCAGGCTTGAAGTCGATTATTAAAACAATTTTCTCGTTAAAATTCTCACTCGTAATTTGGAGCTCTAATCTCAGTACCGGTGCGTAAAAAATTCAGAGATTTATAACTTTTAGGCTTATTCAATGTTGGGTTGTTTCGTTTTATCAATTAAAATAATCGTTTTCTTTAAATATGACTTCATTTTTACTCGATGAAATATTGCTTCCAACTCAGTGGGACGAAATATAACAGCTTTATGAATGAAATCGTGTATTTTTTTAAAGCGTGGTGCCATCCTTTTTTCCATTCAGATTTTTAAAAAAGTTATTTTTAATTATAATGAGAAAGTGGCATCAGTAAGAATATAATCAATAAAAATAAATAAATCCTATTACCTCTCTTTTTTTCCAACAATGGAAATAATCCGATTACCACCATTTTGGAAAAAAAGACTGAAAAATTTCTAAAATGAAAATCAAAATATAAAAACAATAATTTTTAATATTTATAAATTTATTTTGAATATTTTATATTAATAATTTTTTAAATTTTTTAAAAGAATAGTGCGGATACATCTACAAATGGATGGCATTCATTTGAAACAATAATTAGCAATATTGATTCAGTAGCAATCTAAGGGCAGATGGCTTTAAAAAAAAACTAGCCTTTTAATAAAGAGATTATTTTTACTATAACAGTCATAATACAAATCATCAATAAAACTTGGCAATTGTGAAAAATTTAGAAATAACAGATTTTTCATAGGCTACGTTTCTATTAGTCAGTACTTTTGTATCTTAGAAATCATTGGTTCTCATTTGTTTACAGCTCATCTTATCGTCTTGAAATAATGCTTTTCTAAATCACTCTTGAAGTATGTTTATGAAACAACGTGCAACTTTCACAACTACACCTTCGCCTACTGATAGCACGCGAAATATTTCTGAAGGTGTGCGGTGATTAAACTTTCTTAAATCCGGTTATAAAGGTTAAAGTTCTCTCTTAAAACATGCAAAATAAAGGTTAAAGACTTAATAGTAAAACAAAAAATCGGAAAATCAAAATTCGAAAATACTTGTGTATAATATATTTATTCTTTCCTTTTAAAAAATATCATTTGCGTACAAGTGTGATAAATGTAAATGTTTGTATTAATTTCAAATAATACATACTCGCATTAACTGATTACTATACATTAACTGATAAATATTAAGCTATAAGAAGCAAAAGTTGTCCAATTCGGAAATTAGACTTTAACCCTTTATATCATATTATGAATTTACAAAACTATCTCCTCGAAACTTTTTCCCTTGCATTACTGTGATACATTAAAAGATCCATGCACTAAAAATAAAAGATTTAATTTCTTGCTAATAATTACTTGATGTAATACTTTAACGCTTGGATAAAAATCGAGACTTAGAAAAAAAAATAACTGGGGCAGACAGCAGTGACTTTTATAATGGTACCGTTCTTACTTTTAAAGTACGGATTCCTAACTATATCTAATTTTTAGGGTTTCGTTTAGCTGATGAAACCCTAATCGTCTTTGTCCTCTGTCTACCTGTTCGTCCGTCTGTCATGGAATCCGTGCACAAAAATTATGTAAGTCAGAGAGTGTAAATTTTGTGTACTTACAGCTGACTATCTCTTGTCATACAGCAAATCATAAAATTTTGAAAAGGACTATTATTTTAATTAAAATTTTTTTTTAATTTCATTAGTTCATTTTTTCTTGTTGTCTTTTTTTTCTAAGACTTGCAGGCAAGTTTAAATAGATATAAAAATTATTATATATGTAACATAAATTCATGGATTAAATAAATCGCGTAAAAAGCGCGCTTATTTATTTTTATTTTATCACATTACCTCATGTTTTTGACATACGAAGTGATTTTTTTTATTATTATTATTTATTAAATTCCTATTCTTTTAAATTACTATAGCCGTCTCTGGTGACCAGTTAAGATAGTGGATAATTTCCAGGAAGCGTATTCCTAAATATAATGGTGCTGCTATTTATGCAATTAATGATTAATTTTATATTGACAATTTTCGTTTGTTAATTTAATAATAACGTATTTTGAAGTAGATATTAATCGAAATCCTCTGTGCGATCTGCGATCATGCTTACCCACTTGTTTCTTATTATTTAATGTGACTTATCATGTGTATATATCGAGTGTATGTGTGCTTAGTGTATGATGTACGTATAATACCTACTTGTTTTTATTATTTAATGTGACTTATCAGGCATATATCTAGTGTATATGTGCTTAGTGTATGATGTATATATAATTAGATAATCATGCTCTTGTTGCATCATCGGTTAACATTTCGCTGTTAGAAAAATATTCTACAGCTGTAACACTATCGTCCAATGGATTTGCTCAAGAGCCGACAGCACAAAAACCCATGCTATCCAGCACAAGAAAAAAACCCTTTTTTATTGGAAGAGTAGTAATAGGCGAATCTATAAATCCATGTCCGCCGGAAGCGAAGTGGTGCATTACCCAAAAATAAATACCACAAGTGGCTCACTCGTAGGTTTATCATTGTGTTTTCCTGCATCTAATTTTCCATATTTTCATACCTTTGATTGTACGACAAACACAATGTTAAACCTACGAGTGAGCCATTTGTGGTATTAATTTTTTGCTTATACAGCACTTCACTTCCGGCGGACATGGATTCCTAAATTCCCCTAGGTTCCTCCTAGATTCCCCTATTAGTACTTTTCCATAAAATAAAGATTTTTCTTGTGCTCGCTAACATAGGCTTTTGGGCTGTCGGCATTTGGATTAGAACGATATTCGAAAGAAATTTTCAAAATTTTAGTTGAATAAAACTCAAAAGGATTCATAAAAATGCTAAAAGGTATCCTTAGATTTTTTTCTAATTTGCATCTTTTTCCTATTTTGTTTTTAAAAAATACAATATTTTTAAAAGATAAAGATAACACGTTTTTTGCTTTATTATTCATCAATAATATTCATAAATTATGCAATATCTTCCCTTAAATTATATCAAAATCCACATACCTAGCAGCCAAGCATTCCCTAGTAAATAAATACATTTTTGTGTGCCATACGTATTCAAATGATGAAAAAAAATCTAAGTAAAAATCCTCTGAATCGTATTCACGAAAGTACTCAGAAGTACCGCTTTGAAAATTGCTTCGTAAAGTAAACAAATGGAAAATTATTATTGTTATTTTATCAAAACAAGTTATCAAGCTATCTATTCAAAATAAAATATATGTCTATATATTATAGTCTTACTTTTAAAATTTAAGATGCTTCCAAGCAAAAATTAGGCATTTCATGTCAGATAAGAAAATGGAAGCAAAAATGACACTCGCATGCAACAAAATAGCTTTGTAAATCATTTTCAGCATATTGAAATTACTATTGCTATATAAGCATGGTCAAGGGAAGTATTTACTGTTGTTTTATAACAATATCATTGCGAATGCATTCAATGAGCGTGTTTTAGTTGGGATAAAAAACTGTAGTATTTTAAAGTACCGTCGGGACATAAAGGGTTACAACTCATTTCTAATTTTATTGTTACAAGAAGGTTCGGATCGTAATAATAACTGTAAGTTTTATTATCGACCGTATATTATAAAGGGCAAACGTGTCCATACGTAACACTGGCGTCATTTTATGACGTTATTTTTTGACGGCAACAGCAAATGATTAAATTTAACTTTTACTGTATTTCTTAAACATCGAATACTTGAGTTTTTTACGCCTTCAAATAGGTTAAAAATTGTACTTTCAAATAAAATGTATGTAAACGGTATTGCAATTTTTTGAAAAATTTATCACTACTTATTCATTTGCTGTTCTTTTTTAAAGACTTTTGAAACATATATTTTTTAATTGTATGCAGATGATTACGAAAAAAAATCTGTTTCTGTTTAAATTGATATAAATAGATCAACATTTGTTTCAAGCTTATATTCCATAGCGAAATTAAAACATTCACCAATAAATGAATAAATAAATAAAATACCATATGTAAAACACAAATTTAAGGCATGCAATAAAACTATAAATTTAAACCACTTAAAAATCCCGAATTGAAAAGGCGGATTGTAATTGCGATCTTTAGCGATTTCTTCGGCTAACACTTGGAGCGAAACCGATACATAACTATCATTCTCAAAAAAATTTCAAAACATAATTTAAATTTATAATTGCCATTTTTCATAAATGTATGATTTTTTGGTATTTTTAGTGCGCTTTCTAAAAATGTATTACATATAAAAAAATTATTATAGTTATCAATTAATAAAATGGTTTTAACCTATATTCAGTTTCACGGGTGCATCCGCTTGTTTTTTTTAAATTTATTAAGAGTCTGATTTGTTAAGTAAAATATATACAGATATTTTTATTATTATTATTAGCATTGTATTATTATTGTTGTTGCTCTTATGCATTGCACCGCCATATGTATATATATGTATGTATATATATATATATATATATATATATATATGTGTGTGTGTGTGTGTGTGTGTGTGTGTGTGTGTGTGTGTGTGTGTATTTTTTTTTTTCAAGAAATTATTTGTATACAGGATGCTCTAAAAATATGTGAAACGTATTTTAAAACTTTATTTTTTGAAGGTATGTTAACAACATAAATTGCAAAAGTCTTAAAAAAAATTTAGAAATCGGGATTATGTGGGTGAAATAGTCCTACATTATTATTTTTTTTAAGTTAACTTTTAAATTTTGTAACGATTCCTGAGTCTTGTAATCTCTTCGTTACCTCAGTCACATATATGGAATCTGCATGCTTTTCCTCGTAAAAATGAAACTGTCTGTGATATATATATATCTGCTAAAAAACACTTTTCAAAAGTAGAAAAAGCCAAGCATGAAAAAAAAAAGGATGAAAGTTGTGTTTAAAAAATGGTGTGATATCAAATTTCCAAGCTTATATTATAGTATTTGTTTAACATTTTCCACTAAAAAAGTTACTATTTGTGAGTGGTAAGTCAATGCCTTTGCATAGTCGATAAATCCTTTTTTCTTGTACTAAATACATCGTAAGGTGTTTTGAAAATTCAAATGTTTTAAAATTATGCATGATGGGCTTGGCGGCCATCTTTTCATATTTTACACTAATTTCTATGTACCCAAATGCGTAGTTAAAATTTAAAACTCAAAATTGTTACTCAAGCAGACATTTCCGAACTTAAATATTGGCGTTGAAATTTAAAAGTTTTGTTTAATTGTAGGTAATCTATAAATAGATCGCTAGCTGGTAATAAGTTAAATATATCTGTCCGTAGTTAAAATCAGAAGTTCTAAATTGTATTTAATGCAGACATATTACGCATTTTTTTACAAACTTGGATGCTTAGAAATTTGTGTAAAATACGGAAAAATGACCGCCAAGCCCATCATGCATAATTTTAAAACATTTGAATTTTCAAAACACATTACGGTGTATTTAGTACAAGAGAAAAGGACTTATATCAACATATGCAAAGGCATTGACTTACAAATAGTAATTTTTTTAATGGAAAATGTTAAATAAATACCATAATATAAGCTTTAAAATTTGATATCAGACCATTTTTTAAACACAACTTTCATCTTTTTTTTTAACTGTTTTTTAGTAGATATCATCTTTTTCTTTTAAAGAAATTATATAAAATTTAAATAATATGCTCACTCAAAATAAAAGGAGTTCTCATAGTACCTCTGTAAGTAGCAAGTAAAAAATATAAGTGCATCTTAGAGTAATTAATCATTTAAAAGCAGCGAGAATCAACTTCTTTTCTTAAAGTATCATTCTTCTTCAATTTATATGGTATTTAATTTTGATAAAGAATGAAAATTTTGTAAAAAACTGATAGAATCGAAATAAAATATAAATCTACATTTGGTATTTTAGTTAGATTCTAGCTGACCCGCCGGCGTTGCCCGGGCAACAATATTACACGAACTTGAAATTTGTATGATTTTATCATTAATTCGAAACATGCAGAAATGCATTGTTTGAAATACGTGGCCGCTGACTGTGTGAAAAATCGGTTTAAAAAACAACAACTAATATTAAGCTCTAAAAATTCTCAAAATGAGCAATAAGAAACGCGAGAGGGAATATGTGTCCAACAATTGCGTGATTTTTGTATGAAAGTGTTGGTATTTATCCGTAAAAATCACTGTTAAGTCGCGTATCTAATTATTTTTTTTCATATAGAAATCCCAAGTGAAATATTTTGAATTTCAAGCTAATTATATCACTCTTAAATCCGACTATACCGTGAATGAAATCGATACTCGATGTTAGCTAAAATGTTTGTATATGGTATTATAATTTCAGAGCCATTTAACAAAAATAAGTGTATATTTTTAATCAAAGCATGCGTAAGGTTCACTCTGTGGACAAATTCCTAACCGTAAACTTTTGTACCATAACCATAACCTGTGTGTAACCTAACTGTGACTTAACAGTACCCTACCGTAACTTAAATATAACATAATTGTAACCTAGCCGTCACCTTATTGTAACCTATCCTTAATCTGACCATAACAACAATACTGTAATGTAATTGCAACCTAATCGTAACCTAAATGTTACCTAACCATATTTTGGGTTCATGTCCATGGAAATTATTTTGCCTTGTTCGGATCTTGTTATGGTTCTTTAAAAATATTTTCGTTGGAGTTCAAATTTGGTACGATTCAGTTTTCAGGTATTTTTTGAAATTGGATTTTAATGTTCGGGTAGAATTCATGTCATGGAAATTATTTTGCCTTGCTCGGATCCAGTCATGGTTCTTTGGAATATTTTTGTCGGGATCAGACTTGGTTCAATTCAGATTTCGGCTTTTTATTCAAATGGAATTTTTGGGTTCGGGTCTTCTTGCGTGTCTACGGAAATTATTCTGCCTTGTTCGAATAAGAACATGCTTCAATGGAATATTTTTTTGTCAAGTTCAGATTTGGTCCAATTCAAATTTCGAGATTTTTTCCAAAAAAAAAAAAAAAAAAAAAAAAAAAGGTTCAGATTTGGTCTTGTCCATGGAAATTTTTTGTCTTATTCGAATCCGGTTACGGCTCTTTGGAATTTTTTTGTCAGGTTCAGATTTAATTCGATTCAAATTTTAGGTGTTTTTCAAATAGATGTTTTAGGTTAGTATCGGGTATCGGTATCGTATTCGGAGTCAAAGGAAATTATTTTGTCATACTCGTATCCGGTTATGGTTCTTTCGAATATTTTGGTCGGATTCAGATGTGTTTTGAGTCAAATTTCAGGTTTTCGCAAATCGAATTTTTTAGGTTCGAGTCGCGTTTATATCCATGGAAATTATTTTGTCTTGCTCGGATCGGGTTGTAGTTCTTTGGAATATTTTTTGGGTTCAGATTTAGTTCAATTCAAATTTCGGGTTTTTCTTCAAATAGAACTTTTGGATTCAGGTCTTCTTGCGTATTAATAGACATTATTCTGTCTTGTTCGAATAAGGACATGCTTCACTGGAATATTTTTGTCAAGTTCGGATGGTTCAGTTCAGATTTTCAAAATTTTCCAATGAAATTTGGTGGGTTCGGATTGAGTTCAAGTCCATGAAATTTTTTTCTCTTGTTCGGATCCGGTTGCGGTTCTTTTAAATATTTTTGTCAGGTTAAGATTTGGTTCGATTCAAATTTCATATATTTTTTCGAATGGAAGTTTTAGGTTCGTATCGGGTTCATGTCCACGGAAATTATTTTTTCTTACCCGAATCCGGTTATGGTTCTTTCGAGTATTTTGGTCGAATTCAGATGTGGTTTGAGTCAAATTTCAGGAGTTTTTAAATGGAATTTTTTAGGTTCGAGTCGGGTTTATGACAACGGAAATTATGTTGTCTTGCTGGGATCGGGTTATAGTTCTCTAAAATATTTTTATTGGTTTCAGATTTCGTTCGGGTCATATTGCAGGGTTTTTTTTTTTTTTTAAGAAAATTTTTAGGTTCGGGTCAGGTTTCATACCCACGGAAATTACTTTTCCTTGTTTGGATCGGGTTATGCTTCATTTGAACATCTTTGTGGGATTCAGATTTGATTCGGGTCAGTTATCAAATCCATCGTTTTTTTTTTTTTTTTTTTTTTTTTAATAGAATTTTTAGGTTCGGGTCGGGTTTATACTCACGGAATTTTGTCTATCACGGATCAAAATGTAGTCTGTTTTTTTTTTCGGATTGGGTTACGTTTTAATTAGTCTAAACATTAAGGTTGTAACCAGTTTTGCTACTATTCCTTTTATGACAATTTCTGATAAATAATTTACTTTGGTATTTGATAATTTATTATGGTATATGAATCGTTTGTGGATTCGAACAATTGTACGCCAAACAGCCATTTTATTTTCGTTTTAAAAACAAATTACAGCCATAATAAAATTTTTAATTGGATAGAATACATTTAAATTTAATCAATGACTTTTAAAAAAACCCTAGACAAGTATTATATACCTTTTTTACTGCAACACAGCTAATCACTCATACATGCTAATGTTCGAAGTGCCAAAAATCTGCGTACAACCATTGAGTAAAGAGAAATTAATAGAGTGGAAGTATAATGTCTTGGGGTGACGCCAAAAACGTATCCCTAAAATCCGCTACATTAAGTCTAATTAAGCACCAACAAAACCATGTGCTTTGACACGCCGATCAATTCAAACTGGTTTAAATCCGTAATATCTTTATTTTTGTTTTTTATCGTTTAAACTGTTATTGAACATATGACTAAATTTTCGTTTAAAAAATGACGATTTGTGCCATTATTGGCTGTAATACACGATCGGAATGCATAAAAAATACAAAGAGATCAATCATTGGCAAGAATTATTTGATTATTTTTATCATATAACTTTGAAATATCAATGTAGAAGCATCATTTAAGATTTTGCTTGAAAAGTTAACATTCTTTTGTTAATGTCTTAAAATCGTCTATACTCTGAAATCAAGATCTTAGATTAATATTTGTTAGTTAAGTTTTCATGCATGATTTTAAAAGAATGTTTTCTTCAATATATTTTATATACTGACATGCAATTATTAATATATTGTTAAGTAATAAACATTTTTCATTTACGTTATAATGTATTAAAAAGTTCTGAAAAAAATAAAACTTTTAGTAATACAATTTTTAGTTGAAATCAAATGTTTTCAATATTTTATTTTATTTTATTTTGACATTTAATTTTTTCTAATTTTCCAATTTTAATTATTTTAAAAGCAAACATTTATTTCAATAACTAACATGATAGAAAAAAGACCATTTTAAAAAATTACTATTTCTTCTTAAAATGTGCTTCAGCTGCAATTCATTTCTTTCAATTCATCTTATTAGTACAAAATCCCTTCCTCGTACTTTTGATAAGGTCATTAAAATTTAAGCGATAAATGGTTTCATATTGCAAACCATTTTTGTGGGTTACTTCACCTCCACCTTAACTTTTTCCTCCATGGCATACAACAGCTGTGATAAAAAATCCTCAGTTAAACTGACAGTTTGCCAGTCTATGAATTTTATAGGTCTTTTGAAAAAACTCTCACTTTGAAATGTTAAACACTCAAATTTGTTTCTTTAATTCTGTCCTAGCTTTTTCAATTATTTCTGCGAAAATTTTATGCAACCAACCAACCATAAGCAAATGAAGGGAAAAAGGGGATTTTTTTATGAGAGTGATCTTTGTAATTTAAATAATTACTCAGTTAATAATTGAAATTTCGAAATTCTGAAGCTCAGGTGCATCAGGAGAGATTTGGGGCTACTCTCAAAAAATTTTTGAGCCTCGTACATGCTGTAGGTTTTGCTAGCCATCGCAGACACACACACACGCGCACGCAGACAGACAGAGCGTTTGGTTCTTTTATTAGTATAGACTAGCTGATCCATATGATGACCGCCCGATCCGTAATAATAATATTAAATGAACTTGAAATTTGTATGATTTTCTCTTTAACTCGAAATATATGGAAATACAATGTCTGAAATACATGGTCACTGACTGTGAGAAATTGGTTTAAAAAAAAAAAAAAAACTTATATTTAGATGTAAAAATACTCAAAATGACTGCAATGGGAAACGCTGGAGGGAATATATGTTCAGCGATTGCGTGATTTTCGTGTTAAAGTGCTGATATTTATCCTTAAAAGTCACTGCTAAGTCATGTAACTAATTACTTTTATCATATAGAAATATCAAGTGAAATATTTTGAATTTCAAACTAATTATATCACTCTCTAATCCGCCTATACCGTGAATGAAATCGATACTTGAATAATTAGCTAAAAGTATATAATATTATGATAGTAGCTAAAAGTATATAATATTATAAACATATCTGTCAACTTTTAACTAATCTTCCGTAATACCTGGATTAGTTTGATCCAGGTTAACCTCATTTCGAAACAAAAAAAATTATTTCACGAATCTTTATTTATTTACTTTCAATTTTTAAGTAGCACTCATTTAATTTCATTTCTTTAAAAAAAAATTCTGGTTCGAAATTCATTAAACCAGGGTCAAATTAACACACGTATTGCGGAAGATTAATGTAAGGTAGGCACCTATGTATAAAATGCAATTTAAGTGTATATAATATTATAATTTCAGAGCCATTGTAAAAAAAAGGCTATACTTTTAATCAAAGCATGCGTAATGTTCACACTGTGGTCAAATCCTAACAGTAACCATACCATGGTACCGTAACCATAATCTGTCTGTAAACTAACTGCGATTTAACAGTAACCGAACCGTAACTTAAACATAACATAAATGTAACCATACCATGGTACCGTAACCATAACCTGTCAGTAAACTAACTGCGACTTAACCGTAACCTAACCGTAACTTAAACATAACATAAATGTAACCTCTAGCCTTTATCTTATCGCATCCTTGTCAGCAATCTAACCATAACCTAACTCCAACTTAACCTTAACCTAAATGTAACTTAACCGTGATCTAACTGTAACCTAACCGGAAATTAAATATAACCTAAGACTAACCGTAAACGTAACGGTAACCCATCCAGACAAAATTGCAATCAGAACGGAACTTAAAAATTCAATATGAAAAAATATTGGAATCTGACCCAATGCAAATTTAAACTGGACAAAAATATTCCAATGAACCTTAACCCGATCCAGTCACGACAATATAATTTCTGTATACATGTTATTTGAGCCGAACATAAAAATTCAATTTGAAAAACCCCGAAATAATGAACCGAGTCAATTCCGAAACGGACAAAGTTATTACAAATAGCTATAACCGGATCCGAACAGGACAAAATAATTTCCATGGACATGAACCCAATCCGAAACTAAAAATTTCATTCGAAAGAAATCTTAATTTACAAAAAATTGTTGTCTCATGGCGATCATCATTGGTCTATTACGTCCGGATATTTTTTTTCAAAAAGCCAAGTTTGACAACATCATTTTAATAATCGTCTGGTTTTATCGAACAACAGAAATACATTAAATAGAAATAATTTGCTTTGCTATTTGATAATTTAGTATAGTATATTAATCGTCTGCCGATTCGAACAATTGTACGCATAATAGCCATTTTATTTTCGTTTTAAAAGCAATTTAGAGTCATAAAAAATTTTACATTAAATAGAATACATTTAAATTTAATCAATTATTAAAAAAATAACTCCTAGAAAAGCCTCGTATATATATATATATATATATATATATATATTTTTTTTTTTTTACTGCAACATTAACCACACATACATTCTAATGTATGAAGTGCCAACATCTGACGTACAACAGCTGTGGTCAAAATCCTAAATTAAACTGGATGTTTGCCGGTCTATGAATTTTAAAGGTCTTTGGAAAAAAACAGTCACTTTTAAATTGATTTCTTTAATTCTGTCCCAGATTTTTAATTATTGCGTCAAAAGTTTTGAGCAACCAACCAACCATAAGCAAGCGAATGGAGAAAAAAGCGAAAAAAAGGATTTTTAATGAGAGTGAGTTTTGAATTTTAATTAATTACTCAGTTAATAATTGGAATTTCGAAATTTTGAAGCTCATGTACATCAGGAAAGATTTAGGGCTACTCTCAAAAAAATTTTGAGCCTCGTACATATTGTAGATTTTGCTAGCCATCGCAGACACATACACACGCACGCAGACAGACAGAGCGTTTTGTTCTTTTATTAGTATACAGTGTCTCACATAAGTGATGGGACACTTGTGCTTTACAAAAGGAAATTAATCAAATAAATTAAAAAAACATGTACACATTTTTTGTGGGTGTGTTTCATACTTAAATTTAGTAAAGATTATTACATAACATACATTTTGTCAAAATATTAAAATATTAATTTAATAAAAATACAAATGTTTGAACGGAACAAAAAATAGCTCACATAAGTGATGGGCCACCATTATATATGCAACAAAAATCGTCTGAAATAAGTAATAAAAATATTTTTTGGGGTTTTATTTTTACTTAAAAGCAATTGGCAATAATTTATAAAATCGTCTGCAGTATTTCTCTCCAGTTTGTTTCAGAATTTTTGTGTTTTTTAGCTCTGTGTAGCCATGAATGCCAAACGAAAAGAAACTTCGCCTGAAATTCGAAAATTAGTTATTAATTTGCATATTGAACGAGGAAAATCTATTAGAAAAACTGCTGAAACAGTTAACTTGAGACGTTCAACAGTTTTCAATATCATTAAACGATATAAAAAGAATCATATGATTCAAGATAAAAGAAGACTTGGCCGACCATCAAAGCTATCCAATGGAATAAAGCGAATTATCGATCGAAATATAAAAAAAAATCCAAGAAATAATGCTTCAAAAGTTGCTGCTGATTTACAAGCATTATATGGAATAATTGTTCATCCTGAGACCATTAGAAGGGTAATTCGATCTGCTGGATATCACGGTAGAGTAGACA
Organism: Maratus speculifer; assembly: GCA_964019185.1. Lineage (NCBI taxonomy): Eukaryota > Metazoa > Arthropoda > Arachnida > Araneae > Salticidae > Maratus > Maratus speculifer. Next base: position 137,943,658 of record OZ025291.1, read on the forward strand.
GGAAAAAATTCTTCGTAAGTGAAAAGAATAGAAAACTCAGACTAGCTTTCGCAAAATCCAACATAAATAAGAATTCTGATTACTGGAATAAAGTTATATTTGCTGATGAGAGTAAATTTAATATATTTGGTTCTGACGGTAGAATCTTGGTGTGGAGAAAACCCAGGGAAGAATTTCGCAAACAGAACTTGGTACCAACAGTAAAACATGGTGGAGGAGGAGTTATGGTATGGGGGTGTATGTCGTCCGCTGGAGTTGGTAATATTGTTTTTATCGACAGTATAATGGATCAGTACAAGTATATTGATATTTTAAAGCAAAATTTGAAATCTTCAGCACGAAAATTGAACCTTCATAACGATTTTAAATTCTACCAGGACAATGACCTCAAGCACACTGCTCTGAACGTTAGACTCTGGCTGCTATATAATTGTCTTGAAACAATAAAAACACCACCACAATCTCCAGACTTAAATCCCATAGAGAATATTTGGCAAGAAATGGAATCAAGAATTCGCAAACACACCATTTCTTCAAAACAACAACTAAAATCGGTGATTCAAGAAGAATGGGGTAAAATCACTCCAGAAATCACAAAAAAATTAGTCGAATCCATCCCAAAAAGATTAAATCATGTTTTAAAAGTAAAAGGAAATCCAACAAAATATTAAAACCTTTTAGAAAGTAAAATTTTTGGATAAATATTTGATGGAAAAGTAAGTATCCCATCACTTATGTGAGCCATTTTTTGCTCCGTTCTGAACAATTGTATTTTTACTAAATTAATATTTTAATATTTTGACAAAATGTATGTTATGTAATAATTGTTACTAACTTTAAATATGAAACACATTCAAAAAAATTTTGCACATGTTTGTTTATTTATTTTATTGCAGTTTCTTTTTATAAAGCACAAGTGTCCCATCACTTTTGTGAGACACTGTAGATAATACGAAAATCTAGTTTAGCAAGCAAACGAATAATACATTGAAATATCTCTTTCAGCAATTTGTTCCAATACACGGACACTTGCTTGAATGCATTTGTACAGCCCTGTATTTTATCTGCTACCTTTACATTCACACTACTATTTAGCTTAAATTTAATCAGACTAAAATATTCTTAGAACTAGTAAACTTACACTTCCAAAAATTATCATCCATTGACGTCCATATGTCTAATTTTTTGCGTGGTTCTCTAAATCGTTTTATCTGTATTCAGTAAGCTTCATTTAGTATGCTAAAAGTAATTCAGCCTAAAAATGCATAACTAACTTAAAAACAGGAATTGATTTATTCCTAAGAAAATGTAACCAAAGATATTTTTTGATTTGTTTGTCTGTTCGCGAAAGAAATGCCTGACTTACTGTCAAGCTGAAATTTAACTCGGACTTAAAATACTCTTAAAACTAATAAAATCACACTTTCAGACATTGTCATTCGTTGACGACTATATATCTATTTTTATTTATTTATTTATTATTTTATTTTATTTTATTTTATTTTATTTATTTTTTGTTTTGCGTGGTCACGTAAATCGTTTTATCTGTATTCAATAAAAATCTTTTAGCATGCTAAATATAAGTCAGCATAAAATTGAATAACTAATTTAAAAACACAAATTCATTTTTTCCTAGAAAAATAAAGATAGTTTTTGATTTGTTTATTTGTCCGCAAACGCAATGCCTGACTTTTACTGTTCAGCTACAATTTAACTCAGTCTAAAATACTCTTAAAACTAGTGAAATCACACTTCCAGATATTGTCATTCTTTGACGGCCATACATCTATTTTTTCGCGTGGTCCTGAAAATCGTTTTATCTGTATTCATTAAACATCTTTTAGATTAATTAATAAGCTTAATATAATTAAGCATAAAAAATGCATAACTAATTTGAAAACACGAATTCATTTATTCTTAAGAAAATCAAGCCAAAGATGTTTCCCGATTTGTTTATCTTTCCGCGAACGAAATGCCAATTGTTTATAATTGATTAATATAATTGGTGAATATTGGTCTGGAGACACTATATTGTGTCGTATTTGATGTATTCTACTGGTCGTATTTGACACTGATTTCTATGTATCCAAATTCGTTGTAGGATTCCAAAATTGTAACTTATTGAGTCATTTAGAGCAGACACTTCTGTACTTAAATACTGGTGTTGAAATTCAAAAGTTTTGTCCAATTGTAGGTAATCTATAAATAAATCGTTGGACGGTTATGGGTTAAATATTGCTTAGAAATTTGGGTAAAATATGGAAAGATGGCAGTAAATCGATATGATATAAAATATTATTGGTTAATATAATTGTACAAATTGGTTCAATAGTTCCAGAGATTACCCCCTTTAAATGAAAATTTTATGGTAAAATCGTATTTCATCATACTATGTTGATTCTCTGCTCAAACCCATAGCGTATATCATTTATATATATCATTTACCATATATCATTTACCATGGTTCTCTTTTTATATAAAAATCGCACTCAACTCAAGTTTTTTTCAAAAGTTTTGTTTACATCAGGAATGAAACTTTAAATGCTAATAATTTTAACTGACTACAATTTAGAAGATATTTCTTTTTTCAAAAGTTAATTTTATTTTAAAGATCTTTCTAAAAATGAACTTATACACTTTTTTATGCGAAAAAATAATTGAAACTTGAAGTGGCAGCACCTAAAATGATTTGCTTTACTATAATGTAGTTAGTGCACGATTGGCAGGTTTATCGTACTTTGGAATAGTTTGTTAATTAATTAGCAGTCTTTTTGCATATTAAGGATAGAAATTTTATTTTTTAAAACTGAATTTTAAAAAAGCACGTAGCTTGAATAATTACCTGTCCGAAAATGCACTCTATAGCTTTTTTTGTCCCTTATTTAAGTCTGTACCTTGATTGAAAAAAAAATGTTTGACGAAGAAAAAAGTGATCATTTTCAGTATCTCGACGTTTTTATAAAAAATCTCGTATTTCTCTTAATAATTATTTTATAAAGATAAGTTTAATCTCAAATTAAAGCTTTTCTCATTAGATTCTTCTACCTTTCGTTTTATTTCTCTATGATATTTGAAGTTGTCTCGAGTATAATAAGCAGTTAAGCGGTCATTATGTTCTTGGCGTTTATTTGTTTGGGGGGCATAATTTTTTCTAACTTGGCTTGGCAGAACGACCGTCCAGCTTGATATATATACGTATATATATATATATATACAGTGCTCAGCAAAAGTTTAAACACTGGTGTTTTTTAATCTTTAAATAAAAAAATACGAACACATGAGTTTTACAAATGGCTATACTTATTTTCAAATGTAATTTAAACAATGTAGAATAAAAATAATGGTTATAATATAAAATAATATATAATTTAACTGAAAAAAGTAAAATTTGCATATTGCAAAAGTTTAGACACTTTTTTGATTTTTAGCCAACTGTTCATGGAGAAATGCAAATTTCCAAGTTATGATGTCACATGACTGAAGTATTTAATTATGCCTCGATATACCATCAGCATCAGTTGGTGAAGATGCCGCGAGCTAAAAATATTCAGTTAGATGAGGTAATTACAGTAGGAACGCTGAAAGGGAAAGGGAAGACTTGCAGAAATTTCAGCAGCATTGAATCGTAAAAAAGTGGGCTGTCTATGAAGTATAGTCTAAGGATGACTCCTTCAAAACAAAACATAATCTGGAAGACCTTGTGTGACGAGAAAATGAGATGACAAAAGGATCCAGAAACTGACATTTACACAAATAATGATTGATAATCGCATTAAAAGTAAGTCAGGACTTTCTGTGTCGACGGACATGATTCGTAGATGAATTAAAGAAACAGGTAAATCAATTTACATAAAAATGATAAAACAATCAGCTTTAAAATCTCGCTGCAAATTGACAAGAATACAATGAACTTGCAAACATACGTAATATGGACCCAAATGGTACCCTATGATATTCGGTAATGATTAAAAAGTGAAATTTGAATGGCCAAGACGGGTGGGCATACTATTGGCACGACTTGCGTAAAGAGCCTGGGACTTTCTTAAGCCGACAACAAGGAGGTGACTTTTTAATGGTTTGGTCCTCACTTTGCTTTAATGCTCGAGTATCTGTGGAGTTATACATTGGTTGTCAAGAAACACAAGGCTACATACATACGTTGGAGATTAATTTTTAGTCATTTGGAGAACTTTTAGCTGATCTAAAGAATGGATTTTAGCAAGATAATGCGTCTATTCATGTTGCTTACAAAAGAAGAACTTCGTTTAACTCTGAAAATAATACTGATCTCAACTGGCCGGCGTGTAGTTCTGATCCGGACCCAATCGAAAACCTTTGTAACATCATATGTTGTAATGTTTTTGCAAATTTATGCTATACTTTTCTTTTAATGAGCTTCGAGCTGTTGTTGAACATGTTTGGCAAAAAATAAACCCCCAAGTAACGCAGCATTTAGTTTCTTCGGTAAAAATTCACATTTTTTGCACTAACTGCAAACAATATAGGTGCAACTCGATTTTAATTTGTAGTTATTTTTCTGTAAATATACAAATTGTCTATACTTTTTCCACAATGTTAATTTCATTTTTTTTGTCATTATATTTTATGTAAAAGGTAAAATTCAAACTTTATTGTTTGTGAATAAAGGATAAGTCACAAGTAATGTATGACAGATAAATTACAAACATTCGGTACATACTTCTGAATATAGAAGGGTAATCCATCATTGTCTAAACTTTTGCTGAGCAATGTATATTCATTTCTTAATAGCTAAAAGTTTTTTTTTTAATTAAGAACAAACCAATAAATGGCAACATTTATGTTCATTTATTCATAAATAAACATTGTTTTCACCTGAATTTGCAAAATGCCGTCAAGACAGTGTAGCCAAGAAATCGAGAAAATGTTATACTTATTTAACTTAAATCGTTATTTAACATTTTATTGTAAAATAAAATGTTTTCAGGATTTGTGCACCATTTATTTTAAAGGACTTAAATTTGTGATTTTGCAAATTTAAATTAATGATAGTTAAATTAAAGTTTTAAGAGGATTAGTAATTTTATATCTCTATTGGTATAAACCTACATTACTAGTCTTCTTAAAATATCAATTTCTTAAAAGTTCTTTTCTCTGCATCTATGATGCCCTTTTGTTTGTTTAAACTCAATGAATGAGTTTTTGTAGTAATATTTTATCTTCAGGAGTGAAGAGGATAATATAACTAATAAGTCAGAAATGGCACGTCAAGCGTAGCAAATGAGGTGCGTTTGTACTATAACGAAATTTTAAAAATATTTAGATGCTGGTGTAATATTATACAGTACTTCGGATACACTATTGCATCCGATATTTTTCGTGCGTAACTATAAATATTATCTGCTTTCTATAATACAGGAAGTAACTTGTACGAAACTTTAGGAATTTCATAAAATGTGAAGCAGTTTAATGCGTTTTTAAAACGTGCCCCAAACAATATTTCTCCCTATACCATTATGTAATTGAATACTTTTGTGAGACCCTTCAAATTAATAAAAACTAGTCTTTGCACCACAGATTGTACAGAATGTATACTTTAGTATAGGTTTCATAAATTCATATCAATTTTATTATGCTCGAAATAGCGTAACATTATTAAAATGTACTCGAAGCTATTTTTACTTCAATCATAATGCAACGGAATATTTTTTATTGCCTCTGTAATTAATCTATACATCCGATTTTCATAAATATTGAAATGACTCGAAAAAATTATGCAAAAATTATTTACTTTAAGTTTTAAATGGTCGGGCTTCGGTGGAGTAGTTTCTGCGTTGTTGTAAGCTAATTTCCTAACTTAATAATCCTAACTTAACTAATACGTTAAGTTAGGAATTTCTTCCCTACAATTCCCTGATTTTCTTTCAAATAATCATCAACAGTTAGCACAGCAGTCTCTCAAACTGCAAGATCGTTCAAAATAACATACCGATTCTTATTATTTTACACTCTGTTTAACAGCTCAAATGCCAAAACAATGATTTAATTTCGAAATTCCAAAGTTACTTTAAGCATTTGAAACTATCTCCTTAATCGAAGTTGCTTTGATTTGAGAAACTCAAACAAAGCCTCAAGAGATCGGTCGGTGATATTTTGAAGTAAAACAACTCAACATTGTAAAGAAATTTTCCAATTTCACAGATAAGTTTTCCGTAACAGTATTTCTGTGGCCATTTACTGCTTATTCAGGTATATTCGACAAAATTATGCAAAAATTATTTATTTTAGGTTTTAAATAATTCGGTGGAGTAGTTTCTGCGTTGTTGTATGCGGACAGACAGACAAACAAGCAGACGAAGGGTCCATGCGACGACTATAGGTACTACGTATTGCCACAGGCTACTATTTTAGATAGATTTCGTATGAAATACTACCTATTGCAATCGCACCAATTTATATATATATATATATATATATATATATATATATATATATATATATATATATATATATATATATATATATATATATATATATATATATATATATATATATATATATATATATATATATATCACATTTTTATGGACACGATAACTTCTATAATTCTTCACCAATCTCCACCAAACTGGTACATAAAATCAAAGGGGTTAAAATCTTGGCTAAGTTCGTTAATGGGCAAAATCGGACACAGGGGGTCGGAATAGGGGGCGTTTTTGTGAAAACCGAAAAAACGCTATAGCTTCTTAATTAAAGTAGGTATTGAATCGGTTTAAAGTTTATATTACTTCTTAAAAATGGGCCAAAAGTATATGCATAACAGATTTTTGATAAATTTAGAAGTGGGCTCAGAGCGCGAAAAAAACAGGGATTTTCAGAGAAAAAAATTCATAACTTCGTCAATTTTCAAGATATCAAGTCCAACTAAATTTTTTGTAAATGTTCTTAAAATTATCTAAAACTTTTGTATTTACAAGTTTTTGATAAGATCAACTTTTACCCATGAAAAAAATTAAAAACGAAAAGAAAAAGAACGCTGAAAAAAGAGAAAAATCCATAACTCCGTCAATTTTTAAGATATCAAATCTGATTAAATTTATTTTACATCTTCTCAAAAATATCTACAACTTTTATATTGACAAGTTTCTGACTCATTTTTAAATTCATTTTTGATTTTAAATGCATCCAAATGGTAGATCCTCTTATTTAGAAACTGTATAAAGTGCCACACTGGTCAATTTTCTGATAAAGACAGAATATATTTCAAAAAAGGCTACCAAAAAGGGTATTTTGAACAGAATTTCCCAAAGTCATCGGAAATGAAAATTTAAGTTCAAATAAGAAATTGCGTTTTTTTCTGACTCGTTTTTAAATTCATTTTTGTTCTCAAACGCATCCAATTTACAGATCCTCTTATTTAGGAACTATATAACGTGATGCGTTGGTCAGTTTTTTGATAAAGACGGAATCTATTTCAAAAAAGGCTACCAAAAAGGGTATTTTGAACAGAATTTTCCGAAATGATCGTGATTGAAAATTTAAGGAAGTGTTCAAATAAGAAATTGCGTTTTTTCCTGACTCGTTTTAATATCCATTTTTGCTCTCAAACGCATCCAATTTACAGATCCTCTTATTTAGGAACTATATAATGTGTTGCATTGATCGGTTTTTTGATAAAGACAGAATATATTTAGAAAAAGGCTACCAAAAAGGGTATTTTGAACAGAATTTTCCGAAGTCTTCGTGATTTGATAATTTAAGGAAGTTTTCACATAGCAAATTGCGTTTTTTATGACTCGTTTTAAAATCCATTTTCGCTCTCAAACGCATCCAATTTACAGATCCTCTTATTTAGGAACTATATACTGTGACGCATTGGCCAGTTTTTTGATAAAAATAGAATATATTTTTAAAAATGCTGTCAAAGTGAGTATTTCGCACAAAATTTTCCAAGCAATCATGTTTAAAAGGATGTATTCAAACAACAAATCGGTTATTTTATGACTCATTTTTAAATTCAATTTTTTTCTCAAATGCATTCAACTGACAGTTTCTTGTTATTTAGGAACTGTATAATGTACTGTTTTGGTCGATTTTTTTGAAATAAATTCAGAATTTATTTCAAAATATGTTGTCAAAATGGGCATTTGAGCTGAATTTTTCTTAAGATGATTCTGATAAAACCAGTTTTTGCAGAAAAGTGAAATTAAAAATTTTTCATAAACGACCAAATGAAGTTATTAAACTGGGTTTATCTCTAATCATATATATATATATATATATATATATATATATATATATATATATATATATATATATATATATATATATATATATATACATACATATATATATATTATTATTATTTTTTTTTTTTATATGAGTACTTTTCGAAATCTACCTCCGCTTATAGGTCCAGCCGACAGGGATTTTTTTTTATTCTGATTGGCACCACTTTCTTAAAACATAAATCCTTAATACACACTTAATACATACAAAAAAGTATTTTATAGATAGACAACTTTAACTGTTTAAAAAGTGCATTTTTATTTGATGGCGTTAATCAGACTGATTTCTGAACGCCTCATATTACGTACGATATGGATTAAACATTAATATTCCTTGACCCATCATAAACAAATTTTAAATGGAATTTCAGTTTTACAATTTTCGGAACTGCAAATTTTTAAACTTCTAAACATCGCACATTTAAAATTTTTACACCGTTGCGTAGAGAAAAAAAAACGCACTTTTTAATGAAAACAGCACCTTAAATGCACTTTTTGTTTGAAATCTCTATCACAATTTGTTTTTATATTGTTAATTTTTTTTTTTAAGCTTTTATTACTTTTTTGGCCATTGTCGCAACAGAAGTATTCCCTTTTTGGACGTTAAACTTGGACCAATCAGAAAACGAATAAAATAAAAAATAAAAGTATTCCATTTTTGCACATTGGGGATGATTATATTGGCAAGAGTAATCTATTTCAAAAAAAATATTTTAAAAATACTGTTGCGGACAGAAATTAAAAATAGTCGCCTGTGGCAACCATATTTACTGAATTCTGAAAAATAGCAGTGTAATTTAAAAACCCCAGTAATTCATAAACCTAGAAATTTATATTCTGGGCATAAGAAAGCAATATTAATTATTTGCGCTGTTACGCACGTTACAAATAAATCACTTTCGTACCAAAAACACATACTCAATAAAACATTGTTTAAGACACAAATAGATCATTTTCCCAGAAATACATTTTATGTATTATATTTTGTACGGGGGAAGGGGGGGGGGATTAAAGATCTACAAAAATCTTTTCATCTGTTGGCTAATTAAACATGATGACGGTAATTTTCTAAATCATAATAATGCCCAAAAAAAAGACCATATTTTCATTATTTTCTGTACTCATGATTTCCACGAAAGGATGTTTACAGATCTTTCATAAATTATTTATAACACTCTAAATAAAAGATGGCATACGTATTTGCATCTGCGTGCCCTTTATTATTATTATTATTATTATTATTATTATTATTATTATTATTATTATTATTATTATTTTAAGAAAAAAATTACGTGACCATGACGTCCTAAACAACTAAAAAAATTAATGAGTAAAATAATAATTTATCAAACTTGCTTTTATTCTATTCCATAAATCTTCCTTAATCTGAATAGTGCTAAAAAGTAGAGCAGCATTGAGAGGTTTCCTAGTAGTAATCAACGTAACACCCAATCTATTGCTTGAATATCTGTAAAATTGTGAACCCCTGGGAAAAGAAGAAAGTGTAGTTTAAAAGTAAATGAAGTTACTTAAGAAGTAAATGACATTAAATTTAGGTTAAAATCTAAAAGATTATAAATTCATAAAAGAAAAAAAAAATAAGAATTAAGTAAATATTAAGAGCTTACTTCAGTCACAAGAAGAATGGATATCTCTAATGTTGAGTTTGTGGGGGTAGCGTTAATTTCAAAGTTCTCAATTTGATTTTAATATTTTTTTTTTCATTGGATAGCTGCGGACGATCTACAACCGGACTAGTTTTTATTTTTTCGATTTTGATTAGATATATATTTATATGCCTGTATATATCTATATATTAGGATGCTTTAATTTCAGAATCGGTTCAAACCGGTTCCGAAAGTTAAAGTTTTTTTTTTTTTTTTATCTTAAACCAAAATCGAAAATGTAAAAACTAGCTTCAAAACTAGCTTCAAAACTATCCATCCTAAGTTATCCTATGCAGAAAAAAAATCGTTCAAAAATATTAACATTTGAGCCAGATACTTTAAAATAACGCCTCCATAGACTTAATATTATCATCCTGGTCTTTTTCCGTGACTCGTGTCGGCTCTTAAGTCAATGGAACTTTAGTCTCTATTCTTTTTTTATTTATTTATTTATTTTCAAGGAAGCTTTTTTTTAAAAAATTCGAGTATTTGGAGATAATGTTTTGCAAGGAAAGCATTTTTCAATAATTTTTGTCAAATTAAATCAAGTGGAATTTAAATTTAACTTCGCAAAAGCTCTTTTATCGTAGGCATTGAAATATCAACAATATTTATCATATCAGAAGTTATTAACCTTATTTATAAATTCAAGTTAGCACGTAATTTTTTTTCCTCTCACGTAACAGCGCATTTCTCTTGCTACCTACATGGATGAATCAAAAAGAATTTTTAAAGTGGGCGATTCGCCCTTTAACAATGAAACAGTCCCTGTTTCTATTATAATTAAAATGTCTCATTGATATTATAATTTTTGTACAGTTATCAAGCGATATTTAAACGTTGAAAAAATAAACTATGCAGACATTTTTGAATTCGTCTTCCGGGTTATAATATTAACTTCCTAAATAATTTGGCATTTAAATAATTTTTAAGGTTTAGAAACCGCATTAGAAAAAGATTTGTAGCTGAAGTTAAGTCCAACATAATAATTTATGAGTTGTTTTCCTTATTTTTTGTTATTTTCTGAAGTTTGTGCATCTTCATCATGGAAAGCTATGTTAGAGGTGGCAATTGTTTATTTCGCTCAGTATTTTACTGTCTATATAAGATTGATATATATCATACCTAATATATATTCTTTTCCGTCGAGTTTCGACGGGTGCAGCTAGTTATGTAATAAATATACTTTTAAATTTCAAACGATTAAAATGCATTTGAAACTTTTTTCCCCATTGACCATAATGTAACGGTATCCTTTTGATTGTCCCTGTAATTGATCTATCCATCCGATTTTCATAAAATTTGAAATGACTCGACAAAATTATGCAATAATTATGTATTTTAAATTTCAAACGATTCGGTTGATTCGAAGTTCTTTATTATAGTTTTATGTATGTTGTAAAAAAATTGCTGAAATGGTTTATTCTTTAGAACAAAGAATATTTATAGTATAAACATTGAAAACTAGGTGCAATAGCTGTTGCACTAGTTTGAAAAAATACCTAAATACAATATTTATTACGATTATGTATATTAAATTCATATGGTAATTGGGAAATAATCATTATAGCCATAATCATTATGACAACCTAGAATCATCACCTATCATTGGATATCATTGAATTAGTCACGCATGATAGGTTTTAATAGAATGGAGAAAACATTTATTAATATCCTTTTAAGCTTTGATTCGCTTTTCATAAAACATTAAATGAGTAACGAAAATTCTGCAACGAGTATATATATTATAATTCAAACCATTCTGTTGGGTAGTTTTTGCTCTTTTATGTGCGGCCAGATAAAAGAACATTCCAGATGATGAATATAGGTGCTACATATATAATTATCCTCACAGAACATAATGTAATGGAATAGTTTTGAGTGTCTGTGTAAATGAATCATGAATTATGCATAGTTTGTTTACAATACCTAACACGGCATAATAAATCTCATTAACATATATCACTTACAGAACAGTTCAATTATTTAACGCAAGTTAGAATTTGGAAAGACAGACAGGCAGACGGTTAACTAAATAGAAATCATAAACACTTTCAAGTATGTTTGAAAGCGTTAAAAACACATGTTAAGTTGAAATTTGGTATTTAGCAATTTATTCAAATAGACGGAAGCATATTTGAACTCTTTTGTATAGCCCTGTAGTTTACCTACTATCTTTAAATACACGCCATTATTTAGCTAAAATCTATTTAAAACCGAAACATGCTTTAAACTAATAAAATCACACTTCCAGAGATTACCATTCAGAGCGGGCTATTAATCCAATTTTTGAGTGCCTCTGTATATCATTTCATTTCTATTCTTTGAACATATCGTAATATACTTAAAGCTGTTCAACGTAAAAAATGCATATCTCATTTACAAACCACCTTTAATATCTTTAATTACACACTTAATAAGGAGTGCGAATTCTTTTGTAAAGCCCTGTAATATGATTTGCACCAATTATATACACAGCGTAACATGCAAAAATTTAGTGAAACTTTTAAAAAAATCATATCAAAAGTAAAAACTTCAAGCAATTATCGTTAGCGTACAGCATTTTTGATGTAGCATAGTTTCCGAAATCTTTTGTGTGTCCCTGTAAATACTTCGTATTTTCTATTACAAAGTAAGTAACGCGTGGTAAACCTAAGCAACTTATAACAATTTAATTATATGTGTAACAAAACTAAAATATGCCGCAAAGTATGTTCCCTTCTATACCGTTATGTTACATAATTATTTTGTGTGGCCCTGTAAATGAATAATAGCTATTCTTTGAGCAGCATATTCTACATCATTTGTATTTTAATTTAATTAATAAATGCATATTAATTTCATTATGTTCGGATGGGTATAATATCATCAAAAAGCACTTAAAACTTTTTCCCCCCGTCGGCCAAAATCTAACGGAATACTTTTGACTGTCCCTATATTGGAAATACACATCCGATTTTCATAAATTTTGAAAACGGGACAAAATTCTTCAACAAATATACATTTAAAATTTCAAACGATTCGACAGTGTAATTTTTGCACTGTTATATGCGGACAGATAAACGGACGGACTGACCAGAGACGAGTATAGGTGATACGCATTTATATAATTACTAGCAGGCTAAGCCCGCTGCGCTGGTCTATTTTTCAAAACAAAACATGAATCAAACAAAATATTGAATATGATTGTGTTTTTTAAAGTAACTTCACCTCGAATGATCTTTCACATTTCTGAAAATCATACAAAACGCCATTGTATTTAAAGATAGAAAACCAACGATTATAAAAGCACCAAAAATGCATTAAAAGTTAGCAAACAGCTGTTTCGAATCTACTGTCGAGATTCTTCATCAGTGCAAAATTCAGCGAGTTGAAAAAACAAAACTCAGCCAAAAATAAAAACAAAAGCAATGGAATCAAGGCCCATTGACGCCAAAATATATTAAAATAATAATAAAATATCATGTTGTTGTATCAGCTTATGCATTCGATGAAATTCGGGCTTAAAAAAAAATATTTCAGTTGACCATTTATTGTAGAGTTTGATAGATAAATGAGGCAATTATGAAAAGAGCAATTTAAATATTGTCTATTCACCATACTTCTAAAATAGCGAGCATTATGATCGCAGAGATTGACCATTGAATTTAAACAATTTTCAAGTGATTCATTTTCATTTGTTAGTTTTTGAACTCTAAACCTCTCAACTTGATGATATGGGTATCTGTGGAAACCTTAATACATCCTCTATCAATATTATATAATATTTCGCAACGTACATCTGCTCTTGACAAATCTATTACAGTGTTACTTTTTTGGAATGCAGCAGAATAAATAAAGTTAAATAAAGTTTTCCTTAGAAAAATAAGGTGAATGTTTTTTGAATGTGTGAAATTCATTTTTTGATACAGATGCCATATACGCATCACGTTGGCGTGATTGAAACAAAATGAACATTTTATGCCTCATATGGTAATCCAGCTTTGTTTTTAATTTATTAATGAACTATTTATTCACTTTCATTTGCATTTTAAAATGATACAAAATGTTATGCTCTATACCATAGGTTCCCAACGGGGGCGGTACCGCCCCCCAGTGGGCGCTGGAACCTTCCAGGGGGGCGGTGGCAGGTCCAGAGTCAAATGGGGGGCGTTTAGACAGTCAAAGGGGGCATTGCCGTGGCGTACGTAGTAATTTAAGATATGTGTAGTAAAACTAGCTTACTTCGACAGGTTTGTTTTGACCATGATAAAAACTTAAAATATACCTTTGATTGTAAATCTATACAATTGAACCTACAGCTGGGTCCCGAAAATCTAATTTCTTTTATGAATGTGAAATTTTTTTTCCACTGATACTGATGGTTCCCCAGCAATTACGGAGCATCATAAGGGTGCATTTGAAATAAGCAAGTATCACTTGTACTCGATGTAAATTATTCATTGTCAGACATGGGTTACAAAATAGTTTAATGGACGCATACGTTACAAGTTATCGATAAAATTAAAAGTGTTTCACCGCATGACAGATTATTTTTTTAACTTTGTAGTGGAAATGATGAAGATTACAATCACTTGCTTTTGCCCACAGAAGTTCATTGGTTCACAGTCGATATTTGTTTGAATCGTGTTTCAATCTATTTGGACTCTTGACTTCTTTGAAAATGTAGACAAACAAGTTGGAAATTGCACGTGAAACGTAGAAAATGAGGTGCGTTCGTACTATAAGTTTTAAAATATTCAGATCTTGCTGATATAGTAGAGCGTACTTTGGATACAATACAGTGGTCGAAATCTTTGTGTTTCTGTAAATATGCAAGGAGTAATTTTCATTATACTTCATTAACGTATACAAACGTATATCTTATTCATAAAATATGAAGTAGTTTAATATAATTAAAACACGCCCCAAACAATGTTTCCCCGTATAACATTATTTAGTGGAATACATTTGTGTGGCCCTGTAATTTAATAATAAATATTCTCTGCATCCCAGATTGTACAGAATGTAGATTTTAGTACATACATCATAGATTCATGTCAATTATATTATGTTCAAATGAGTGTAACACCATTAAAATGCATTTGAAACATTTTTTCCCATTGATCGTAATGTAACGGAATACTTTTGATTGCCCCTGTAATTGATCTATGCATCCGATTTTCATAACATTTGAAATGACTCGACTAAATTATGTAATAATTAAACATTTTAAATTTCAAACGATTAAAATGCATTTGAAACTTTTTTTCCCTTTGATTGTAATGTAACGGAATACTTTTGATGGTCCCTGTAACTGATCTATGCATCCGATTTTCATAATATTTGAAATGACTCGACAAAATTATGTAATAAATATACATTTTAAATTTCAAACGATTAAAATGCATTTGAAACTTTTTTCCCCATTGACCGTAATGTAACGGAATACTTTTGAGTGTCCATGTAATTGATCTATGCATCCGATTTTCATAAAATTTGAAATGACTTGACAGAATTATGTAATAATTATATATTTTAAATTTCAAACGATTCGGTTGGATAGTTTTTGCGTTGTTATATGTGGACAGACAGACACACAGACAGACGGACGGACAGACAGTGGCAGACAATGGGGGTTCATGGGGGTCATGACCCCCCCCTGAAGCTCTTCAAAGAGGAATGTAAGTGTAAGTAAAAAGTGCTTAAACAGGAACGCAAAATAACGTCTAATCGAAAGAATTTGCGCTTTTTTGAAACTGATCGAGAAAATTCGCGAATTTGCCTCGCTTGATATACATAATTCACAATTTTTCTGCACCCGATCGGTGAAATTCGCGATTTTTGCGAAGCGGATCCACGAAATTCACAATTTTCCATGCCTAATCGATAAAATGCACGATTTTTTTGGGTGTGATCGATGAAATTTGAGATTTTTCCACGAATGGTCTGCGAAAATTGTCATTTTTCTTCACTTGATTGACAAAATTCACGATTTTTCCGTGTTCAATCCACGAAATTAGCACATTTTTTCCGTTCTTGTTCGGTCAAATACGAATTTTTCCGCACACGAACTATGAAACTGACGAAAACTGACTGACGAAATCTGCATTTTTTTCCAGCCATAAATTAATGAAATCCGTGATTTTTTTCTCACGATAAACTGACGAAACTTACGATTGTTCTGCAGCCGCTCAAAGATTTTTTTAATTTTTCCGCGCATCATCGACAAAATTTGCAGTTTTTCCGCGCCCTATCAACAAAATTAGCGATTTCTCATTCCAAATCGATAAAATTAGCGTTTTTTTTTTCCGAATCGACGAAATTCGCGAGTTTTTTGTACTCGATCGCCCGAATTCGTGCTTTTTACGAAGCCGAGTGACTGTATTCGCGATAATTTCTTTCAATGGAATTGCCAATTTTTGTTCGCCATATCAACGTAATTCGAGATTTTTTTTCAATCCCAATCGACTGTATTTTCGCTTTTTACGAAACTGATCGACCATATTTGCGACTTTTTCGTTCCCGATCAACAAAATTCGTAATTTTTCCGTGCCCTACCAAAAGCGATTTTTTTCTTTCCTGATAGACTAAATCCGCACTTTTTTACGAAAGCGATCGACCGTATTCGGGATATTTCCGGGCCCAATCGACGAGATTCGCGCCTTTTTCCGTTCTTGTCCATGAAATACGCATTTTTCCGCACCGAACAATAAAATTCGCGATTCTTAACTGACTGATGAAATCTGCATTTTTTCCCCAACGTAAATTGATGAAATATGTGATTTTTTTTCTCGCGATAAACTGGTAAAACTCGTTATTGTTCTGCAGCCGCTCAAAAAGATTTTCGATTTTTCCGCGCATCATCGACAAAATCTTCGATTTTTCCTTGCCCTATCAACGAAATTAGCATTTTTTTCGTTCCGAATCGACAAAATTCGCGAGTTTTTCGTACCCAATCGCCCGAATCGCTCTTTTTACGAAGACAATTGACGACATTCGCGATTTTTTTAATTCCCAATCAACAAAATTCGCGTTTTTTCCGTTCCCGATCGAATAAATTCGCGCTTTTTACGAAGCGATAGACAAAATTGGGGTTTTTCCGTGCCCTATTAACAAAATTTGCGCTTTTTTCGTTCCAGATCGACAAAATTCGCGATTTTTTTGTGCTCAATCGGCAAAATTTGCGATTTTTCTGAAACATACAGACAAAATTAGAGATTTTTCGATGGCCGATAGACAAAACTCGCGATTTTCCAATGTCCAGTTGACGATATTTTCGATTTTTCGCGCCCAGTCAACGAAATTCGCGTTTTTTTTCGCGCGGTAAACAGACAAAACAGGCGACTTTTCCACAACCTATGAACAAAATTTGTAATTTCTTCAAGTATTATAAAAAAAATGAGATTTTTTTTCCTTGGCTGATAAAAGAAATCTGAAATTTTTCGCGTCCGATCGACAAAATTCGTGATTTTTCCGTGCCTAATCGACAAAATTCGCGATTTTTTTCATGCCCGATTTGCGAAATTTGCTACTTTTTATCGTAATCCCCTTTTCACAAGATTTACTGTATTTTAAAATTGTTTCATTAACTCATCTGTCAAAAGTTGTGAGCCCCCCCCCCCCCCTGGAGGTTTGGCTGGATCCGCCCTTGCGGACAGACGGACGAACTGAGCGACAACAATAGGTGCTACGTATTTACATAATTACGAACGCACCTAAAAATGGAGCGAAAACCGGATTACATCCAAAAATGACATAGCTTATTTAACAGACGTAAGGGAAACTGGGGATGAAAGGGATACTTAAAATTTCAGGAAGAAAATAAAATATACCTTCAACATTGGCTCAATTGATGCAGACACTTAGTCTGTCTTAATGATCCTTACAGCTAACGTCCGGAATAGTAGCGTTGTAAGTGCTGAAAACAAAAGGTATTTTTGATATAAAAAAGAAAATTTTGATCTTGTTTTTGTGTTTTCTCAAAAAAATTAATAATGAGTTTAATATTATAATATGTATGTTATTCAGCAGCGTAAAGTAAGCACTTTATGTAAATACCAGTATATTTTGTTAGCTAAAATACTCTCATGCCTGAATACATTTTTAATTTCGCCAAGCGGATATGGGGCTAAAAGAGGCAATAACTAAGGCAATTAAAAGGGACAGGGGAAACCACAGTCAAAAAATGTATAAAAAAACTAAAAAATTGTTAAAGAGAAAATCGCGTTCTTTAATCCCTTTATATTATTGGAAGTATTTTCTATAGGAAAATACTGGTAGCTCCTCTTTTTTTGACTGTGCTTTTCCTTGACCACTTCCCACCCTATCAATACATTTTAAAGGAGTTGCCTAAATCCATAACTGGTGGTGAGATACTTGTTTTTGTTTTATCATATGTTGCAATATATTTTATTTTTATTAGTGTGTTGTTATCTTTTATTTTGGAATAATATAATCGCAAATAGAAAGACAAAATATTCATAAAAGCATTTTAATTATGTGTGTCTTTTTCAACTCCGCAAGGTGTCCCTTTTCAGTACAATAGAGTTTAAAGGACATTTTCCTCAATTTTTATAAATGGGGGCAGATTTTTTAATTGTTGCACTTGGGGATAAGAGGTTTTACTAGTATCAAAGCCAAGGTTTTTACGAGAATTAGGCATAAATATGAGAATGATACATTTTTAATTTCATTATTTTATAAGCTGATTTACCCGGTGTTGCATGGGACCATAGATGTTTTCAAACAAATTGCGAATATTTAAAATCTCCATTCATATTAAAATAGAAAAAAAATTAAATTTTACCTGAAAAATATTTTAAATTTTATTTTAGTGAACATAAGTATGTATATCTGTTACGAAAACCATGTTTTGGAAGGATGAAGATTTATAGTCGTTAATTTTAGCTGTTTTGAAAAACAAAAATAATGCTATAATTGAATTATTTTAAAATTCCTTTCTTCAATGAGACCTACTTCATACAAATATCTTCTGAGCACGCGCACGACATGCGCTGTACATCTTAAATAACTCTAGGAAAACATAAAAGGAGTAATTACCTAAATTATTACTCTTTTGGGATGGTGCCATGGATGGATTTTGAAGATCCAATTTAAATCAATCAGGGAAAACAAAATCATCAAAACAGAAAAAATTCACAAATGATCGTGCAATTTAATGCTATCATTCAGCCATGAAATGCAATCGTTAAATCCCATGTTTACCGCCTGCTCTCATTGGCTGGTTGCTTCGTTGTCGCGGACTGGTGGCGACCTGCAAATAACCTCTAACCTGGCTGCTTCGTTGCCTTGGATTGGTGGAAAGCTGCAAATATCCTCTTATCCAGTGAGTTTTTATGTTTAAAAAAATCTAAATTGAAAATCTAAATTAAAAATCCAGCTGCGAAGGGCATTTTCCGGTGTTAGCATCCATTCATGATAAAAAGCTCAGAGACCTAGGTGTTATAATATAGGCGGTCAGGCAGCAGACATCTCTAATTTTATATTTTTAGATAAAGTCAAAATGCCCTTTTCATCCCCACTCTTCTCTATTAAGAATATTTAATGAAGTCAATTTAATTAAAACAAAAAAAGTCATAGCTGCTTCTCTAACAAACTTCTGTTCAAACGAAATGTAAGTAGAGGTAAATACAAGCACCTACCTACATTTTAGGCGTCTCTGCAAAACAGGAATATTTATTTGCATTCTGCTAACATTTGGACATCTTCATGCTGAATTTCCGGAGCAACTCTAGTATATTTCAAGCATGAATGTTCCGAGCTGGCATTTATTTTGCAAATGTAGATACAGCAAAGTCATTAAATTTAATGGAGGAATTCGTAGAAATCGCAACTAACGTAATGGTTATCAAGAGTTCTGGCTACAAATATCAGTACTTATAAGATCTCTACTCTGAATTGTAAGAAAGAGTACAGAATTTTTTTATTTCCAGAAAATTTTCCTTTATAATATTTGGCTGAGATGGTTTCAGGGAGATAGCTAATTTACAGTCTAAGAAAAGGAACAGACTGCACATGACTGAGCGTGGCAATTTGCAACTGATTTTAACAAAATCGGAACCCAATATTAAAAAATTATTAAAAGTTTACGAACCTCATTCATCTCATTTTATCTTTCACTGATTTTGCGCTTATTTGTAAGTATTAAAAAAAATTACAACATTTGATTGTCGTTTTAATTAATTTCTACGTTGTGATTCTTAATCGGGGGTAAAAGCACTGTTTCACCATACCTGTCACGGGTGAAGTGGTTACT
Source organism: Maratus speculifer (assembly GCA_964019185.1). Classification (NCBI taxonomy): domain Eukaryota; kingdom Metazoa; phylum Arthropoda; class Arachnida; order Araneae; family Salticidae; genus Maratus; species Maratus speculifer. The sequence continues at coordinate 137,963,850 of OZ025291.1, forward strand.
ATAAAAAAAAAAAAAAAAAAAAAAAAAAAAAAAAAAAAATCAGTATAGATAATTATAATAATATTTCATATTTTTTAGAATTATCTTTTACGGAAGAGGAGGGGGGCGTTGGAATATTTTTTCTTGTAAAGGGGGGCGGTGGTCCAGAAAAGGTTGGGAACCTATGCTCTATACAAAAAAAAGTACAATAGAAAATAGAAATATATCTGCCATTTGAAAACGAAGTTTCCGTTAAAGTGGCGCCGGAAATGTATCACCCCAACATGGTGCATATATGACATTTGTGCCTCTTTCTTACAACATGGGTGTGTGCATTTGCACCTAAATTTAGTTATTTAGCTCTATTTTTGTAATATTAGCTGGAGATTGTACAATGTACGGTACTACTTGATTATTCTGTCGAGAAAAAAATTAATAGCAGATTATAGGAATAAATGTCAATAATCGATGATCGTAAGTATGATAGCAGTTGATATTACACTTGATATATGTATTTTTTTACGTCATAAGTACTTTTTAATTCGACTTTCAATCTGTATTTTTTATTTATGTTTATTGTTCTTTCGTTATTTAAAAAGAATTTATCTAAATTTGAATAGTTTGGCGAAACTGGACGACGTGTTAATCAAGTAGCAATCAATTTACATTTGAAAATATCATATTTCACAAAAAACTCCGGCACAAACCCGGATTTGCAAGATTTCCTTCCAATACCAATGCGGCAAAATCCTCGTTTTAGAATAGCGAAAAAACGTGCATTTTTGAAAATTATTTTCGTTATTTTAAAACTAAAATATTAATAAATAAAAAAAGTCACTATAGCACAAAACAATTTATAGAATTACTAAAAAGAAATTGAAAGTAAATAAACAATTTATTAATACAGAAACAACTATTGCTGGGTTACCATACCAGGAAAAATAACACCGTTTTGGCGATAGTCAGATACCTCGGTGTGTATATAATATCTGTGCCAAACATGTTTGAAAAAAACAATAATCGTTATTTATACAGCATGTTTAAATACTGTAGTATAGTGAAAAAAAATGTATACGTATACATGACAAATACACACCACATTGGCGCGTTTATTTATTTATTTATTTTTTTTTTTTTTTTTTTCTGATGCCGATTCGGAGAAATTTTTTTTTTTTTCAAATACCAGTTACATATATAGTTTATAATTATTTTCTGTTATTTTAAATAAAAAATAAAAATAATTTTTTAAAAGTTTAGGTATAATTATAAAACAAAACTATTTATATCCTTTAAAAAATTTAGTAAATAAACAACAGTCAGGTTGCCCAAGTGAGGCATAAAATCGCCATTTTATTGCAGTCGCGCAAATGTGGCGCATATATCACAAATGTGCCTAGATTAAAATAGTTCATATATTTGGAAAAAAAAGAAAAAAATTGTAAATAGACAATTTATTAATAAATAGACAATAACATTCGGGTTGCCATATCAAGCAAAATAATGACACTTTGGCGTCAGTTAATTACCCAGATGTATACATGGCATTGGCGTAAGAGACAAATCGCACCAATGTAGTGCGTATGAGATATCTGTGCCAAAAAAAATTTTTAAAGTTGCAGTTAAATTATTTTACATTATCTATGTACGTGGAAAGACATTTACCCTAAAATTTAAATATTATTCATTTTTGTGGTATTAACTGCTATATATGTATTTACGTTAAATGTAATTTTTTTTCCTAAAAATGCTCTCACTCATTAAAAGAGAGAGAGAGAAAAAATAGTTCTTGCAAACTCCGTCTTTTTTTTCTTCTTTTTTTTAAGAATCGCATTGATTGGCGACAAAAGTAGATTGAAACAAATTCAATTGATTGAAAGTAGATTGAAACAAATTCAATGAAACAAAGTCAACTGAACAAACAACATACAAATAACAATTAGAGCCTTTTAAAAAAAAATAATTCTGAGAGTTTCTTCTGTAAAACACATAACGGAAAAATTAGATTTAAAAATATTTTTAAAAAAAGAAAGAAAAAAAAATACTAATGTTTCACCTAATGAAATTTTTGAGATGTTTAATCTGGCTCGAAATAAATAAATAGCCAAATATTGTGTCACTTCAAAACTTTCTTTCACATTGAGTTACTTTTTAAATATTATAAATATTCTTTTTTTTTTTTTTTTTTTTTTTTTTTTTTTCGTTAAAGATAAATATTTTTCTTTCATAATATAATTTTGCATTAAACGGATTTTTTTCTTTTTATCATTATTTATTTTAAATCAATGAATTAACAGGGGTTTTTTTTTCGAAATGTTTATATTATTTCCCATTAGAGAAAGCATTTTTTTTTTTTTTTTTTTTTTTTTTTTTTGAAATATAATTATCGCCAAAAAATTAGTTGTTGCAACCCTTCCGTCAAAGATAACCGAAAAATATTAAATTTAGTACGAAAAATCAGAGCTATCCCTGTATATTTGTATTATAAACCTCCGCAAAAATAAGGTACCCTGGGGTAATAACGCCACGTTAAGGTTCTACCAATTTTCACGGCTTAGTTTTAGATTGTATTTTTCAAACAAATATAGGATCTGATACAGCAACTCATTGACTATCTATATAAAATAAAATAATTTAACAGATATGTATTCATAAAAAGTAATGGCGTTTTTTCTTGACCCATGCTATTTGGCGTTATTACCCATCTATATGGGTAATAACGCCATGCAAACAAAACTATGAAATAAGATGGAATAATTGCATGTAGATAGCCCAATTCTAAAAATACAAACTCTACAAACTTAGAAATTGACAAATTGCATTCTAAGATTATTGAAAATGTTCAATTTTTGTGAAAGTGTAAGAAATATAAAGGTGTGGTGTGGGAGGGGGGATGAGGCAAATGAATATCAGACAGTGAGTTTCTTTTTGCTTAAAAAGGACCGTTTAAATAGAAATATGAGAAACATTGCACAGTTTTAACTGTGTTTATTTGAATCAGTATTTAGGATATAGCTCGGCCACTGTAGGAAATCAACCAGGGTATTAATGTCAAGGATTGGCGTTATTACCCCGGTATAGTTATTGCGCAGTACATTTTAAATTACAAATTATCTCGAGAAGATATCCAAAATCTTCAACAACATTTTAAAAGTACATGAAATGCACTACAAATTTATGTAATTAACAAAGTATTTCCGGATAAAAAGATAGTCTTCACATATACAAAACGTATCTCGCAAATTTTAGATCAAGCGTTAATTTTAGTTGTTTGTAAAAACAATAAGACCTAAAAATGAAACAAATTAACTTGAAGCTGTTTTTTGCGATTTATATGACTCAAAACCCTTCTGCGCAGAGCACATGGGTGTCATTTACCTGATTATTTCATAATTATGCAAAAAATAAGCACTTGGCGTTATTACCCCGCCTGGCGTTATAACCCCAGGGTACCTTATTTCCTATCGAATGATATAATCTGCAAAAAGATCCAACGGGTAGTTTTTGAAAACACTCGTTTGGAAGTTTCAGAACTTCTGCTTTATAATATACTAGCAGGCTATGCCCGCTGCGCTGGTCAATATTTCAAAATCAACCGTGGATGAAACGAACTGGTGAATTTAAATTTGTATTTTAAATAATTTGGACCTCCAGCAGCACCTTGCTCATTGCTAAAAACGATTTAGACACCATTGTGATATTAAATTATCTTAAACGTTGCGCAAAAACCAGCTATTTAGAAGTAACTATTTTAGTTTATTACTAACTGTGCACATTTGGAAGCGAAATGCGACCATTATGGCAACAGGATTTAAAATTTTCCCTTATCTGAAGAAATATTAATTATTACAGTCGTTACCATGGTACAAATTCTGAAAAATTTCTTCACAACTTTTCATTATGTGAAGCCAGGAACCCAAAGCTACTCCCACCTAAAAAGTTTATATATATATTAAATTTTGTCCGCGCGATAAAAGGCACAATTATGCAAGAAACATCTTCAAACTCGTCAAGTACATTGAGATGGTTAATATCTCAATGGGAATTGCAAATGAGCAAAATCGGTCCAAGGGGGTGGTAATTAGGAAGGGTTCAAAAATTTGAACACCATCTTAACATGGCTTTCACAAAACCAGCTCTTACAAAACAATAGCAGGGGAAAAAAATAAACATTTTTCGTTACAGCAAGGTACCAAGTAATTCTGCTATTTTATCCTGTAAGACACGTAATTCTAGAATTAGATTTTAAAAATATTTTTTAAAAAAATAGAAGAATGTTATTTACGTTTTATCTAATAAAATATTTAAAATACATTTTTGTTAGCCTGCGCGAAAATTTGATTGAAGAAATATTGAAGCGGAAATGGTCAATTAAAAAAGATTTGTAAATTTTATTCAGCGGGAATTTTTCATTTCAAAATGTTGAATTTATCTATAGTAATAACGCATAATTGCATAAATTTACTTTGAATTGCAAAATTTTTCCTTCAGCACTACTTGGTTATACCGTCGACCAATTTCGCTAAATTATACAAATCGCCAAACTATTAGCCAGATTATATAGATTAGCATAAATTTTCATTTAAATAACGAAAATCAAATTAGCAGAACATATATATAAAAGTAGAAATAAAATGTCGAATTAAAAATCACTTGATGACATAATTAGTATTTATATTATGCTTAATGTCAAGTGAATGTGACATTTATGATCATCCATTATTGACATTTAATCTTGGAATTTGGGGGTGGATTTTTAATCGATGGGGATTTTTTATTTAATCCTTCTTCAGTTTTTTAAATTTTAAAACTGAAATTTTTCCTGTAAGTGAATTGACGAAATGGCGCAAGAAAAATTAAATTAACAATGAAAACATTTGCAAAAAGAAATAAAAGAGTTATACTCATATCTATATAATTTATGATTGAATATTAAAATATACTCTAAAAATTATCTTCACTTGAAAAAAAAACAACATTATTGCGACCATTAAGAACCTAAGTCAGGCATTAAGTCAGTAGTGTATTTTCGGCTTAAAAACACATTCTTTGGCGACAAAAGCAAGATGAAAATGGTATTGAAACGAATAGTAACTCACAACTTACAGTGTCTTTTACAATCAGATCTGCTTTTTTCTGCTGTAAGTTATATTATACGGAAATTCGATAAAAAAGAGAAAGAAAATAATAAAAGGGGAAATAACTACCATTCAAAATTCATTTAGTCAATTTCTGAAATTCATGTTTTTATTCTAACACCAAAAGTTGAACAAATTGTTATATTTCGCGTCAATTTATTTTTTAAGCATTACAAATTTTTTTTCATTTTCAAGATAAATATATTTTTATAATATTACGCCTCATTTAAGCGGTCTTTCTTTATTATTATTAATATTATCAGTAGTTATTTTCTGCTATTATTTGCAAGATATTTGTAATATTTCTAATAGCCATTTTAATTCTTTTAGCAAGTATAATTTTCGCCAAAAACAGCTACTGGCAACCCTTTTGTCAAAAATAACCGAAAAATACGAAATTTACTACGAAAAATCAGAGTTATCCCTGTAAATTTTAATCATAAACCTTCGGAAAAATATTTCCTATCGAATGATACAATCGGCAAAAAAATCCATCGGGTAGTTTTTGAAAACACTCGTTTGGAAGTTTCAGAACTTCTGCTTTATAATATATATGATATGACTAAGGTATCAAAAAACAGTTAAATTTAAAAGCGCATGCCGAAATTGAAAACGCATTTCCAGCAATTATTACTTAAAGACAGTACAGTAACCGATTTCTTTTTGTGTGCTCCTGTAAATGAACGTTAAATGCTATAAATACCAAATACCCTATCCTATCATAATCATCTTATACAGAAATTCAGTGATTTATATCAGTTTCAATACATTTGAAATAGTGTATTTCATTAATATACACTGCAAGCGATTTTCCCCCATAGACTATGATGCGATGCAATCTTTTTGGTGTACCTGTAAATGAACTGTTAATCCCACGTACTTAATATACAATACAAGACATGACTAGTTGACATAAAAAAGGTTTAAAAGATATCCAGGTAAATAAAAAGATAAATAAGATACAGTGAAACCTCCGAATAAGAGACACCTTTGGGACCGGAACTTTTGTCCCTTAAATAGAGGTGTCCCTTATTCAGAGTTTTTATTACATTTTATTTTATTAATCGTCTTGAAGGATATAAAAATAACAAAACATTAAAGGTGAAGTTTAAATGCATTCGAAATGTATAAATTGCATTAATTAAACTCAAAAGGAATAGATAGTTAATTAATTAAAATTTGTAATTGATTATTAAGTCATTAAATAATTTGTAGAATTTTTAATTGATTTGTATTTTTTTATACAAACTGTGTACATGCAAAAAGTATAAAAAAACATTTAAAAGAATTATACATCAAGTAATCAATCAAAAGTGATTGTTTTGTAAACTTCAATTTTTCACAATAAACTTCTCAAGGGTTCATTTACCATAGTTATAAATTTTCGTTTTTCATTATCAGCAGTATTTAAAGAAAAAAAAATGTATTCTACTGCTAAGTGCATTTTAAGGCAACAAATCTCTCAACTGCTCAGCAAGCCGAAAACGTTTTGACACACTTACAAATTTATTTTTTACCTGAAAAGTATAAAATTGGAACGCATGACTATGGGAGTGATTTGGAATCAAACTATATTTTCCAATTTTGAATACATTATCTATTGAGTTATAAGTGATTTTGATCATGTGACAGACGTTTTTCACCCTTTCTTGAATCTTGAGTACTTATTCTTTCGTGTATAAATTCGGTTCAAAACGCCCACGCTCACAATATTTTCTGACAAATCTATTGTGTTTGAAATAAAAAGAAAAGAAAGAAAAGTAAAAAAAACGGTTTGATTACATAGTTTCTCAACAACAATGCCTGCTAGTTTCAGGCATTTCTGAATAAAAATAAATTAAAACTTTTGTCATAAAATTTACCCTTTTGGATTTGCCTTAAAGCATCTGTAATGTTCTTTATTTCACAATTTTATTTTATTCTCAACTTTCAGAATCAGCCTCATAATTTTCAGCATTATTTTCGATGTGGATAAACGCATTGAAATAGAATCAGAATTGTGGGTAAATAAGTGCTTGTCGATTCTGTCGCATGTCTCTGTATCAACATAACTGTCTATGAGTTTGATAAGTTCACAAAAATTTGCATTTTCAATTTCATCATACCAAGGGACTGGGACCGGAAGTTTTGTCTCTTAAATAGAGGTGTCCCTTATTCGGAGTGTCCCTTATTTGGAGGTTTCACTGTATTCTATTCTCAAAAGTACTTACATTCTTGGAATGCAAAAAAAAATAAAAGTCGGAAATTCGAACGTTATTGTTTCACGCATTTCGATTTCAAAGGAGTCGTACACATGAAAACAATTTTTTCGACGCCAGCAAAATCAAAATTATATGGATTGCATTCAAAATCAGACGGTAAAAGCAAAAGTTCCTTTTCGAATAAGATCCACTCGTCTTTGTCTATTACTTAAGAGCCCACAATAGTCACAGAAAAATTACTCAAAAAGACCCGGATGATCATGTAAAGTCTATGGAAGCGTTCTTTTCGAATATCTCGCTCCAATTTTAATATTTTTGCATGATTTTTTTGCACAAGATAGCTGAGGGCGATCCACAACCGGCCTAGTTTTTACTTTTTTGATTTTGGTTACATATTTTTTATATTACGATAGTTTCAGTTTCAGAACCGGTTTAAACCAGTTTCGAAAGTTAAAGTAATTTCTTAAAGAAAATCTGAAACAAAAATTGAAAAAGTAAAAACTAGGCCGGTTATGGATCGTCCTCAGCTATCTTGTACAAAAAAATCATGTAAAAATATTAAAATTTCAGCGAGATATTCGAAAAGAATGCTCCCATAGACTTTACATGATCATCCGGGTCTTTTTGTGTACTTTTTCTGTGACTATTGTGGGCTCTTAAATGTCTTTGGCCGTGTTCAAAAGCCACTTTTTTAGTGCACGCGCGCTCAGAAGATTCTGCTTGGAGTAGGTTCTATCGAAGAAGAGAATTTTAAAGTTATTCAATTATTGCATTATTTTTATGGTCCAGAATTGGTAAATACAAATACTATTTCCCTTTATCCTTTCAAAACATGATTCTCGTAACGGAAATACATACATGTGACCTCTCAAATAAAATTTAAAATATTCCAGGAAGTATCACGTGACCTATTTCATGTAATTAAGCCCGATCAGCATTTAAAATATGACAACCAACCCTGCTCAAAAGCTGACGCGCGCGACGCAAATAAAACTGATTGGCGATTTGATCACGTGATTGTGCGTTTTGTGCTTATCTGTTATTGGTTGCACGTTGTTTGTTGTCAAAGTTGGTAGGTTGACTGATACAATTTAACAATTGGTGATTTAAATTTTTTAATAATTTTATTTTTATTTATTTAAAAATCATTTATCAGTTGCTTTATACTTTTCGTATTAAATAGAATGCTGTTGATAAACCAAGGTTGAGATATCCACACGGGGGACTAGCTAGGGGGGGGGGACAGGGGGGAGCCTCCCCTCCCAAAACATTCACAAATGTTGTTACACTTTGCAAATTTAAAACTTTTATATCAAATTTAATTAAAATTTTAATAAAAACTGCGATACATTTTCTAATTTTTATTAGAATTTGCAAAAGTTACAACTCTAATTGGGAATATTATTATTTTTTTTTACAAATAAGAACTGTATTACATTTTCAAAGTGCGTTAACTTGGCAAAATTATAAAACGAGTTGGCGAATATAAAAATTTGACTTGACAATATTAAGGTTTTCTCCCCCACCAATAAAAAGTCTTAGCGATGGCCCTGTATCCACGTATTACAAGATTGATTTGTAATCTACAATACTGGATTGATTTCAATGGAATTTGCATTGTTAGTTAGATAATTTTTCAGAAAAAGTTTTAGTATGTGTATATTTCTTATTTAATGATTATATATTTTAATACCGTGTGGATAACAGGCCAAAATATGTCATAAAATATGAGAAACAAACGACATCCGAAATTATGTTAGTATAAGCAAAACACTTATTTATACTTTCAATAGAAAAATTATAAACATTCTAATCATACTTTATTCATTACAAAACTAGAAGGCAAACTCCAAATATTTCACCTCTTTAAAATATATGTATGCAGATATTCTTAATTTAAAAAAATGTATATTTTTTACATTTTGCTTTTATAATATTTTCCATTTTGATTTTAACACCGTAAAATATCCACCCATGCATTACATTTCCATCCTAATATCAATAAAAACTTACTTCTAAAATTAAAAAAAAAAGAAGAAGAAGAAGAACATTAATAATTATTTTATGCGTATACGGATATTTTCGCAGAAAACTTTTTTTTTTCATTTGCTTAATATATATATAAATCACTTTGGAACGATATTAATATCGTTCTAATTATCCTTTTAATATTCTAAATTTAGAATATTGAAGCTTTCTCCGCAAAAATCTCATTTTCTCGTATTTAAATAAGTATTTTATTATTATAATAGAAATACATGTCCTTCTGTATTATTAATATAAAATTTACCTTTAATAAAAATGTCTTATTTATTAATAAAAAGCAACCAAAAAAAAAAAAAAAAAAAGACACAAACCAACTTTTGGCCCGCGCAGTTTTCGAACCCGTATCGTCTGGGTACAAGTCCAGCACTCTGACCATTTAACCAGCGAGCTCACATTCGTCTGTAACAGATTATCTTTATAATTGGCACCACAAGTAATTACATCCGTGATCTGTTCTCCATCTGTTATTGAGCGAACAGTTACAGTAACCGGTGGCGCAGTAGCGAGTACTGAACGCACATCCCGTCCACTATAATTACCCACTCCATGTCCGTGGTTCCTGAGCGCGCGCGTGCAGCGCGCGTAACAGCTGAACACGGCCTTTGACAGCACCTAGTGCTCTCAGCGCCATCTATTGTTTGTAATTCGAACTAAAATCCAGAATCGCAGGAAAAAAACTTTTGACCTTTAGATAACTCTCGTGCAAGAATTTTTTAAATATCTGTAAAAGTTTGCAAGTTATTGATTTTTAAAATCGTTCAGTCCTTTTCAGGACAACCGGTATATTTATTCAGCAATTTTTATTTATAGTGTAAATTTTTGTTTTCAGATTTGGCAACGCTTTTTTTGTTTTTAAGATGGCGACGTCCACAAATGCGACAGGTAGAAGCGGTTCAAAAAGAAAATCTCATGATACCTTCACTGACCGGCAGTCTAAACGCATTTTTGATCCTAAATCTGCAGAAATTAATAATAAAACAGAAGAAGACAGTCCAAATCGAAATACTCGTAAGTTTCATACATAAAACTGATATCTATTTTTTGACTTAAACTACATCTTACTTTTTGTGATAAAAATAAATCTTGCTGTGAAAATATTCGTTAATTACATATTATCCCTGTCAGGTTTATAAAACGCCAAAAGTTTTTAAACATGGGATCAAAGCAGTAATTTAATTGCATTTAAGGGAGACTGGGACACAGTGGACCACTTTTGAAATTTACTTTTTTTCTCTTCAAAAGAAAGTCTATTCTGTCTGAAAATATTTTTGAACATCTCTAACACATTTTTACATGTCTCAGAATTTCTTGAGAAAGTAATTTCAGATGCATTAAAATATACATATATATTCATTCATAAAGTGGACTATTGTGCCCCAGAAGTGTCGTATATTTGTCCACCCACTGGGACACAGTGGTCCTCTGTCAAGTATTATTTGAAATGTAATATAAATTTAAATCTTCTTTATTTCCTTTTTACCTCCAAATTAACATAAGAATGGAATTTTGCCAGTAACATCTTCTAACAAAACAGTAATATAAAAAAAAAAATCATTCTTTGAATAATAATAGATTAAGATACAGGAATAATAGCAAATAAGGTGGAGTTATTAATACAATGAAGTCATCATCATTAAAATTGGAAAATGAAACTCCAAAATATTATGAGCATGAAATACTTTTCGATCTAAGGGCAATTGTATGATAACGCTGATAGAAACAACAAATTAATAACCATAAAGTTTGATTCCAAATTTGTATTATATTACATCTAAACTGAGTAATAAAATTTCAGAACCTGCCATAAATTGTTTTAGTAATAATAACAGGCTAAACTCAATAGGATATTTGAATTATTATTATTTTTTTAAAGATATACAAATCAAAGTATTTCTTATTATGTTCAGTAAATTGACATTTTTGTTTGTTTACTTCCTTTTATAATTAAGTAGTTACTTCAAAACAGTTTTCCTTTATAGAAAAAAGGCTATTATTAAATATTTTGAAAATTCTGCATTATTCTAGCGACAAAGTAGAATATGGACTACTGTACACCAACAGTAGGTGGTCCACTGTGCTCCATGTTGAAGTTCAATGCATTCTCATAAAAAATGTTATCTGAAGCTTTCTCTTTTAAGGATATGAACATAAAAATAATGCTTGTGTTAATTTAAGTGTTAAGTTTGATATGTAAGTACAGTAGAACCCCGCTAAGTCAGACCCCGTTAATCCAGATCAGTCTGGTCAGTTTCTTTTTTCAAAATTTGAGAAGTGATTGGAAAAATTTCGATAACATCAACAGTGTTCGAAATCCTTGGTGGTCCGCTGGTCCGAGACCACCGATAATTCAAACGGACCACTAATTTGAAACATTTAGTGGTCCGCAGGACCAGTGCCTTTTTTCAGGCCCTGAGAAAACCGCAACCAATCGCACATAAGATTTTTTTAATTTCAGCGATGTCACGGACGCGCTATAGCACGTAAATTAAGCAAAAAATCGGCGATGGGATGCAAAAAAATAGCTCTTAATTTCGTTACAGGATCGCGAAAAAACGGCAAATTTCGTTAAAAAATCACGAAATAACAACTAATTTTCGGCAAATTTTGTCAAACAATTCTTGAAAAAATGGCTAATTTCATTCCAAAACCTGAAAAAAAAAGCAGATTTCTTCAAAACATTGCCAAAAAACGGCAAATTTAGAAGAAAAAAAAATCTCGAAAAAACGGAAAATTTTGTCTGAAAATCGCGATAAAACGGCAAAATTTGTCAAAAAAAATCGAGAAAAACGACAAATTTCCTCAAGAGATTGCGAAAAAACGACAAATTTTGTTAAAAAATCGCTAAATAACGACTAATTTTCGGCAAAAAATTCGCGAAAAAAAGGTCGTTTCAGCCAGAAACCCGAAAAAAACGGCAGATTTCCTCAAAAGATCGCGAAAAAACGGAAAATTTCGTCCAAAAATCGATATAAAACGGCAAATTTTGTCAAAAAAAAATGCGAAAAACGGTACATTTCGTCAATAAACCCCGAAAAAACAAAAGATTTCGTCAAAATAACACAAAAAACGGAAATTTTGACAAAAAAGCACGAAAAAAAGAAAAAATAAATAAATAAATAAATAAGTGAATGCTGGGAGAGAATTTTTCTGTTTTAAAAACTAATTTTCCTGCTTCAAAATTGCTGTTGCTGCTCCAAAAACTGATTTTCCTGTTTCCCAATCGGTTTTTCATTGCTCCAAATCTTTCTGAGTGAATGCGACTCCTGAAAGCACCATTTCATTAAGCAAAGTATCCATTTACTCAACAAAAATATCCCTTTTTTCAGCAAAAATGTTTTTTTCAATAAACCTGTCTTGCCCCATTTTAAAAGGGTTTTGTTATCTTCTACACTTAAGTAAGCATTATTTTATAATTAAATTTGTATCTTGCACTTTTATTCTTTAAAAAATTTTCTCTTAAATTGATATTGGTTTTAATTATTTATTATTACTAAAACAATTATTGCATTTTATTTTTCTTGTGGAAATGAACAAGTTCAATTTTTGAGTCATGACTTAATATTATTAGTGGGGACCCGCTTTTGTCGAAAAGGGACCCAGAATTTTAGAAGTCCCGGGGACCCAGAATTTTTCAAGTCCAGCTGCATCACTGACTCTAGCTACAATTCCACCCCTATGGCTACAATCTGAAGAAAAATCGAAAAAAAATTGCATTAAAACTTACAGTCAATTGAAATAAGTAATGGCAAATAAAATATCTAATTAATAATTTGATAGTTTTTCTTTACGTACTGTTTATTTAATTTTAAGCAAATTATAATTTTACATTTTATTATGCTAAAAATTTTGGATAAATGCAAAGTAGGATTGGGTTATATTCCAGGGAGGGGGAGAGGCCATTATAAGTGTTAAAATTATTTAATAGAATTTTATGTAGGGGACCAGTGATGATGTCTGCGGACCAGTAAATTCTCATGCTTACTGGTCCTTGGGACCAGTGACTTTTTTTTAGGAATTCTAACGCTGATCAATTCATTCTGAGTAGTGCTACTAATTAGCTACACATTGTTAACTTTTCAAATAACTGATATAAACATGGTACTAACTATTTTTGAGTTGTCATAATTATTTTAGTTACATTAGAGTTTGTTACATTTTGCTGGCTGATAAAATAAATCCTTGGCGAATAAGATTTTTTAGAAATTCCCTGCCCCCTTCATATGGACACTATTCCTGAGAAGTTACAATTGGTAAAATGACATTTTTATAGCTTCAAACAGAAAAGACGAATGAGGCTCATTTCTTTATGGATGGAAATAAATGCTAAACTGTACTTATGTATTAACGCCACCGCAGCAGAAGTGACTCTACATCGGCCCATTTTCCGCCAAAATCCGATATGTTACTTTGTTTTTAAATATAGTGTTTTGAATTTTGAAAGTGTTTTATTTTATGATTTGTCGCAAAAATTTAGGTGTACATTAAAAATCGCCAAATCTGTAACTGCAGTGGTGTTAATACGTAAGTACCTGCTAAACTGCTGATATTTTAAATATAAATAAAATTTTCTTTAATTTTCTGCTTGCAGTTAGTACAATATGCAGTATTTATGTGATATCACAAATAGTAAAATGGTGATTTTTATAAACTCAAATCGAATGAAAAAATACAGTCCATTATACAGCTGATATGCTAAAATAATGATAACTTTTGTTGATTTGTACATCGAATGAATGGTGAGGTGATCAGTTCAAATTTCTTTTTAAAGCAGAGCAGTCAATGATTACACATCATTATTAAGTCATAAACAGATTTTTTTTTTTTTTTTTTTTTTTTTTTTTTTTTTCTTATGTGATAATAATCATTGGCTGTTTTTCAATTTCTCCAAAGAAACTCAGAACAATAAACATGTAAGATATTTTATATTAATATTTGACTATTTGTGGATGAAAATTTCTTTCTTCTTTAATTCTGACAATTAGGAAATATGATCGCATATGCAATATGCAGTGCTTATATTGTAATTGTGTATTTCATTTTTGCATTGAAGAATTTTTGTAAGCTGAAAATTAAATCATTTTTTAATAGTTTTAAGACAGCTGAAAGCAAAAAATGTAAATGGCTTAAAGATGTTAATTATTTTATTTTATCAATTTGTTTTTACATAAGAGCTTTTGCTTATGCAAGATTTATTTTGCAGGCACCAGCAGTAACCTCAAAGATAAAAGCCGAAATTGTCCATATTTAGATACCATAAACAGGTAACAATATTGATTAATTATATCCTAATTAATAATTTATTCAGTATAATCTACAATTTATATATTTTATTAAATCAGAGATATTTTTGTGTATTCATGAATTCTATTTCCTCTTTTTTCAACAGTTGATCTGAGTGATTGTAAGATTTCATATCAAAATGGAATTATTAATGTTCCTTTGACTTTCTGATTGAATTTTTTTTAATTAAATACTTCAGAAGCTTATTTTAAAAAGATCATTGTTCATATATTATATTAATTATTTTTTAACCATTCATATCATTTTATCATATATCATTTTTACTATTTTTTGAGGATTTATTTATATTTATTTATGTATGCATGCCAGGTGATTGAAATACCACAAAATAAATAAAAAATCAATAACTCAAAAAGTATTACACAGTAGCATGATGCAGTTTTCACTAAAATGTCCAAAAAGATATGGCATTTTTTTAATAAATGAAATTTTTATTTCCACAGTAACTAAATTTGCAGGGTTGTCATTTGTCAATGTACAAAAGTTTCCAGAATACAGTACTTGTATCTTTAGTAGCAACGATGAATGCGGGAAAATGATTTTTGAAGAACGATGCTTGTGGATTTCGTTCACATTATTTAAGTATAATTTGTGCAGGGACCGAAGAAATAAAACCATCAATGCGGGAACGATAGATTGGGGTTTCACTGTATTAACAAATGTGCGTCTTTTCATTTGACTGAAGCAGAGACCACTTGCTCAACTCACTAAAAAAGATCCAGATGATAATGTTAATCTGTGGGGGTGTTATTTTCAAATATCTCCCTCAAATTTTAATATTTTTACATATGTTGCGTATATAGGGTTCTTTTGATCTTATGGTTAGAGAACTTCAAAACTCTTGTCTCTTAGAAAAGTAGAAAATAATTTATTTACAGATCTTCAGAACAACAGTCTTCGAAACTCACAAATATTACTTGATATTCAAAAATAACTGCTCAAATCTATCGTACAAGTATAGCTTTAGATCCCAGAGACTCTTTATACAACGTCTCAACACTTAATAACATTCAAAACAACATAAATGAAACTCAAGCAAACTTGCTAACAAACGCCTTGTTCATTCAATGACTGACTGGTAAATAATAATAACAACAGCTCGTACTGCTCTCCTTATATAGGCTCGTAGCATGTGCTGGAAATTTCTAGAACCTACTCGAAAAATCCACGGAACAACAAACAATGTATCAGTATATCTAAAGGGGGGTTACCATTGAGAGGGAAGGGTTACCATCGCCAACAATCGCCAAGTTTGTCGCCAACTTGGCGATATATCGCCAAATTTGGTGACCAAAATTAGTTGCCAAAAGTGACGCCAACTTGGCGATATCTTTATTATTTCGCCAATCTGCCGTAGACATACACTGAAAATAATGGACAAGTTTGCTTGATAACAGACACAATGTAACAAAAACTAATATTAGTAAAGGAATGGAACTTAATAAGATTATTTACATTATTTTACAGTACAAACACCAACTATTTACAAAATTCGTAACACTACCCCCTCCTCAAAGACTGCACGTCCCGGGCAGTGCAATCCTTGAGTTAGAGGAAAACACTTAAAATAAATAAACAAATAAATAAATAAATAATAATAATAATAAGATTTACATAAATAAGAACTAATTACTATTTATATATTACAAAAGTGACTTTCATGACCATGGTCTGAAATTCCAGTTTTGAATTTCTAATCACTTTGGCCAAAATAAGGGGCTAGCCGATTATAATGTACGACCTTGGGCTTGGTGTGTGGCGATTTTCGTATGCGTACGACGACGTCATTCAGCCTGTTGACGACTGTGTAAGGACCATCCCAGTTTCTTTGTAGTTTTGGCGACAGTCTGTTACAACGTATGGGATTCCACAACCAAACTTTGTCACCTTCGTTGAACTCATGTCCTGTTGTCTTTATGTCGTACCATGTCTTCATCTTTTCTGATGCCAGTCCGATTCGGTTCCTCGCTAGACAATGAACCTCCTCAATCCGTGCCTGGAGTCCATCCACGTATTCTTCAGGCGACAAAGGAGCGTCAGGAGGACGGCCAAACAAAAGATCCGCAGGCAGACGAAGATCACGACCAAAGAGCATTTGAGAAGGGGAGTAACCAGTAACCTCATGAGTGGCACTCCTGTAGGCAAGCAGGAAAAGAGGCAATTTCTTGTCCCAGTCCTGTTGATCTCTAGACACCAGGAGAGAGAGGCTATTTAAGAACCGATTGAACCGCTCCACCATGCCGTCCGATTGAGGATGTAGAGGTGTAGTTCGAGTTTTGTCCATGCCGAGTAGTCCGCACATTTCCTTAAACACAGCCGAATCAAAGTTTCTTCCTTGATCGGAATGGATTTGAAGAGGAACTCCGTATCTGGAAACCCAGTGTTGAACTAGTATGTCTGCTACGGTTACCGCCTCTTGATTAGGAATGGCATAGGCTTCAGGCCACTTAGTGAAGTAGTCCATGACAACGAGGATGTACTTGTTGCCATCAGATGTTCTAGGAAGAGGACCCAGGATGTCTAGAGCAATTCGTTCGAAAGGAGCTCCTACATTATAACGTTGCAATCGTCCACGGGTGCGCCTCTTTGGACCTTTACGTGCTACACAGATGTCACAAGTTCGACACCACTTCTCCACATCACTGTGAACATTATTCCAGTAGAAACGCTCTCGAACCTTTTGCAGGGTCTTCATTACACCAAAATGACCTCCTGTAGGACTACCATGAAGCTCTTGAAGGACCATAGAAATTCTCGACTTAGGAAGTAGTAGTTGCCATCTACATGTCTTTCCATCATCAGACTCCCATTTTCGGTACAAGATACCGTTCTTCAAATGTAGGGAATCTCAGAGAGCCCAATAACATTTAGTCGTAGGATGATAATGAGCCATGTCTTGCCAGCTGGGCTTCCGGTTGGACACCTCTTTCAGCTCTAGAATTGGCTTAATTTCAGGATCAGCAAGTTGATCTTTACGCAGGCTCTCGTCACTCCACGGATCTTGCGATGATGTAGACCCAGTTGTAACTTGTCTTACTATAGGACCTTTGACATTAAATTTCTTCTCAACCCAGTTGCAGTATCTACAATTCTCTGAGCAGGGTCTTCTTGAGAGAGCATCTGCATTTCCATGTGATGAGTCTTTTCGATGACGTATCTCCATATCGTACTCTTGAAGCTTTTGTATCCATCTGGCTATCTGGCCTTCAGGGTTCTTAAAATTCAATAGCCAAGTTAGAGAAGCATGATCAGTTCGGATCAGGAATTTTCGACCGTAAAGATAGTGATGAAAATGGTCTATGGATTTCACTACAGCAAGAAGCTCTTTTCTTGTTACGCAGTAGTTTCGCTCTGCCTTTGACAAGCACTTGCTGAAATAGGCGATAACACGCTCCTGGCCGTCGATTTCCTGGGACAGTACAGCGCCAATGCTTTCGTTACTTGCATCCGTATCAAGTATAAACTGTTTATCGATTTGAGGATATGACAAAATTGGAGTGGATGTTAATGCCTCCTTAAGCTTTTCGAAAGCAGCGTCGCATTCCTGTGTCCACATAAATTTTTGATTGGCTTCTGTTAATTTATGAAGTGGTCTTGCAATCATCGAGAAGCCTTTGACGAATTTTCTGTAATCGGTGCATAATCCTAGAAAACTCCGAAGCAGGTGAACATCTGCTGGACGATTCCAATTTTTCACAGCCGATATCTTCCCTGGATCAGTCATAACACCTTCTGCCGAAATGATGGGTCCAAGGTAGGCGACTTCATTACGAAACAAATTGCACTTCGAAGAGCTTAACTTCAAATTAGCTTCCTTTAACTTTTGTAGCACCCGCCTGAGGTTGTTCAGATGTTCATCAAAAGATTTTCCTATGATTATGATATCATCTAAATAAACAAGGCATGCTTCATATGACAGCCCCCAGAGAACCGTTTCCATAAACCGTTCGAAAGTTGCAAGTGCGTTACACAGACCAAAAGGCATTACCTTGAATTGCCATAATCCTTGTCCCGTTGTGAAGGCAGTCTTCTCGCGGTCGTCGGGATGGATCTCTATCTGCCAGTAGCCACTCTTCAGGTCTAAAGTCGAGAACCAAGTGTTGCCCGCAAGTGTGTCGAGAGTGTCGTCAATCCTTGGCAGAGGGTAACTATCCTTTTTAGTGACGTCATTCAGTCGGCGGTAATCTACACAAAATCTTGTAGAACCATCCTTCTTTCTTACTAATACAATGGGAGACGCCCATGGACTTGTCGATGGTTCAATGACGTCATTTTCTTCCATATCCTCAATTAAATTTTGTACCTTTTCTTGCTTGGCAAAAGGTAATCGTCTAGGGTGTTGTTTAATAGGTGAGTGATCCCAAGTATCAATTCGGTGTTGTGCCATTTTGGTTCGTCCAAAGTCTTCAGATGTTTGGGAAAATAAACTTTGGAATTCTCTAATTAAATTTTCAGAAGCATCTCTCTGGTTTGGATCTAAGTTCGTATTTTGTAACAAATCCTTGACTAAATTATCTGAAGATTTCTCAGAGTGACTGGAATTTTGACTTATGCATGTCACAGGAGCACATGATGCTATCACCTCTCCTTTCTTGATAGTCCTCGTCTTATCACTGATGTTAGCAATTCTGACTGGAATGGTCTTCTTTGAGAGGTCCACTACAGATGAAGCCACTAATACTCCTGCTTGTTTACTATTGTCTTCGGGATAATCTATATGGCAAAATCGATAATTAGTTTCATTGTTAATTACAGCTGGAACTAAGAATTCTGTTCTTGGACCTAGATTGATGTCTTCTTTGGCTATTACTGTTTGTTTATATTCAATTTCGATATTTAATCCGAAAAGGCTTATTTCTTCAAATTTAGATAGCATTTCATTATTTTTAAAATCAAGTTTGAAGCCAAACTTCTTCAGAAAATCTAGTCCGATTAAGCACGGATCTGTTATGTCAGCCACATATGCCGTATGGTAATATTTCGTTCCTCCAAAATTGATGGTTAAATTGGCCTTTCCATATATGCCTATCTTGTCGCCCGTCTCAGTTTGCAGGGTAACGCAGGGTGGAGTCCAGATGAGTTTACATTTCAATTTTCGAGCCAAATCTTCTCTTATTATTGTAACATTGGCTCCTGTATCGACAATCATACGGCACTGAATTCTGTTAATAAAGCCTATCACATATAATTCATTATCACCGCCACTCATTTTTGATATCTGGAGGATCTTCAGATGGGGCTTTTCATTCTCTGGCAACCTCTGCCCCGCGAGATGGCTAAAATTTAGTTTTCCTGCTGACTGTTTGAATTTATCAGGGTTAGAAATTAGCGGTCGTTAGTCGCCAAATGCAACTAAATTATTGCATTTGACGACTAGACAATTATACCTAGTCGTCAAATTTGGCGACTAGCTTTTTCCCACTTTAATTTTTGTTTAAAAAACGCTCTCATTCTTTAGTGCAAAGTGTTTTTTTTTTTTTTTTTTTTTTTTTTTTTTTTTTTTACATAGTCGTTTTGTCACGTCTGAAATAGCCTGTTTCTTTCTTTGTTATTCTTTTTTTTCCTTCTTTTTCAAACACATGCTACTGTCCATTCTTTTATGGAAAACAGGTGTTCTTCACGTGCGTGCAGTGGGGGGTGGGGGGGGTTTCAATAGGATTTGTCAATCACCTCCTAGCTGACTTCCTTTTAACCAATAACTGATAAAACTGACCAGAGAGGCACCTGTCTCTAAAAAGCTTGTGCACTTAGTTCAAAAGCCTGGTTTAAAACTGCTATGCACCTGTCAATCACCTCTAAGCTAACTTGATTTTAACCAATAACTAATAAAACTTACCTTAAAAACCACACCCTTAAAATTATTGCACTACTTGTTTGAAAGCATGGTTTAAAATTGATATTTGAGTTCAGTATAGCTTCTAGATGACACGAGTGTTTAAAAATGGCGAAACGCAATATAACTTCGTTTTTTTCCTTACCATTTCCAAATAAACGTTTAAAAATCGAAAATAAAGAACCGCTAGATTCTAACAATGATAATTCTAAATTAATTCGCAAAGAAGTCAGCAATTCAACATTCCTAAAATGGAAAAAAGAGCACCCATGGCTCATTCAAGAAGAAAATTTGATGCTATGTACCCTATGTAAAGAATATGCTAAACCGGAAGAGACAAACTTTGTTAATGGATGTCCAGCATTGAGATATGAAACGGTAAGTAATTTCATTCTAAGAATAATTTGTTCTGTTATTATTTTTCTTTTATAAAATAATATTCACTGTCACTCATCTCTCCACTGAGTAAATTGCAAAATCGGGAACTATCAATTACTTGAACCTATTACTTAGCTTTATCGCCGATAATGCGAATTGAAATTAATTTCAAATTTCACTCACAATATTATCTACTTTGCATATTTTTTTTCCTAAGTTGATTATTCAGAAATACTATCAAAATGCGGCATTTTGAACCTAATTTCCGACGTCGCAATTCGGGAAAGTCGAAAAGTGTCGTCATGTGACACGAATCGCGATAAATAATTTATTTCCCAAAAACAAAAAACTCATCAGAACCACCTATCAGAAATAAATTGTTACTTTGCGTGATATGTTCGTAAATATTTAAAATAAAATGCCCTAAGAAAATTTTAAATATTTTAAAATAAATAAAAAAATAATTAAATTTGAAAATAATTTCTAAAAGATGTATTTACCAAATATGGAAAACGCTATTCGATTACATTAGTTTCTTGGTAAGAAATCAACTCCCAATTTCATGCATTCTTAAACAAAAACTAATTTAATTTAGAAAGTAACTTTGGATCTTAGAACAGCCGTGCACAAGTAGCCTCATTATAATTTCTTTTTCCCTCTTTAAAGCGAGAGCAACTATTCAAATTCTATTCATATTCAACCTCACATATAAAAAGAACTCTGCAAATGTTTCAGCGGAAAAAAGAAATTATTGCGCTGCAAGCAAACAGTAGGGCTGGGCGATATACCGTAATATCGTTATATATCGATATTTCTTTAAGACCGCGGTAACGATATTGAGATTTCAATCCTTCCGATATATCGTTTCAAACGGTATTTCATCCTACTTTCGGAATTACGGAGTTACGGAATTTCGAATCTACCTCTGTCGGCGCAAAAGTTGTTTACTTTTGCAAATGTTCGCGCTGTAATCGGCACTTGCGTGATACTTCCGGTTTTGAGCCGGCGTCGCGCACACACCGGAATATGGGCGAACAGTCTACTTTTTGCGCTGGTGTCGCGCACATACCGGAATATGGGCGAACCGTCTACTTTTTGCGCTGGTGTCGCGCACATACCGGAATATGGGCGAACCGTCTACTTTTTGCGCTGGTGTCGCGCACATACCGGAATATAAGCGAACAGTCTACTATTCTGATGTACTGCTTTATTTATCGGAGTTCGTTGGAGAATCGAAGTTGAAACACTCGTTCGAGGATCGGGCATTTCTGCTACAATTACTTGTTGACTCCATATCGGTGGCTGACTGTTGTTTTCCTGTGAGCTTGTCTACAGTTATTGCTGCCGGAATGCAGAATTGATTGCCATATTTTCAATAATGTGAGCACAATTAATCGATATTTCTTGTATGTTTGTTTTTCATTTATTAATAGCATTAATAAATAATTATATTAAATCACATATTATTTTACATTTTTTATTAATAACATTAATAATTTACATGCATGGTAATTCTATTATGTCATTTATTTTAAGCAGAAATTTTACTTAAAACGGAAGTTTTTCTTTTTCATTGTGATTAACCTTAGTTTTAGAGTTTATTGGATACTAGTATTTTTACCCGTTTTGCGTACGGGTTTTTGAAAAAATCCCCCCCCCCCCAAAAAAAAAAAAAAAAAAATGAAAATCTTTCTCAAATTAGGAAGGAAAATACTTTTCATTTTGAAAGATCGCTAAAACTCTATGGATGGTGTCTTTCTGCTTGGCAAAACATATTACCCATCCACAGCAGATGACAATATGATTATTCTATAAACATTCAATTTCGATTTCGCTGAGTTCGATAAACAAAAACAAACGATGGATAGTTTCCTACGTTTTCTTTGAGATTCTTCTGTACTGGACACTTGTAAAAGATGCTCAAATTTTGTAATAACTTATTATATTTTAATAAAAATTTATCACACAGCCTAATTTACTATTATTGCTAATTGCTGAAAATTTGAAAAAAATCGGTAAATTAACTTAGGAGTTATGATTTTTTTTTTCCCTTTTCATGGTAAAAAATAAAAGGTTTTGTTTTTGTTCCTCCCCCCCCCCCTTTTCGTTTGTATGTGCCGTTAAATGTGTTTTTCGCGCACTTAAACAACTGAAACTAGTTGATACTTTCACAAAACCCTTTTTATAAGTAAAAAAAAAAAAAAAAAAAAAAAAAAAAAAAAAAAATAGAACAGTTTATCTCTCATAAAAGAATGAGGATAGTTTTGATTTTGAATATCATGGCTCCTTTTTATTTCAAGAATTCACTAATGCAAAAATATCCCCTCAATGTCAATCTTATTTTTTTATACCTCGTTTGCATTTCCATATTTTTGTTTGTTTATTTATTTATTTTTTGTTTTTGCATTGCACATCTGAGGTTGATCTCTTTCAACAAAAGCCATTTTTTAATATTTGTTTTCATGTTTTTTTTTTTTTCTTTACTGGAATACTTTCATTTTTGAAACTGGTTTCGAAAGTAAAAGCATCCTAGAAAAAAAATCTGTAAACAAAATCGAAAAAGTAAAAGATCATTATAGAGATTAATTCAGCATTATTATTAAAAGAAAAAAAACAAAAAAAGGTAGCAAAACGTCCTGATTTGGGACTTTGTACTCTATTAAAGGAATTTCGTGTTTTCTTAAAATTATTTGATTATTCTAATGCTTTCATTTGTATTCTGACTAATAGTAGAATTATTTATTATAACAACGAAAATAAGGTGTTCCTTACTGCCCAAATTTTAATGATTTATAATGTTTAACTTTCTAAGAGTTTTCAATAACACATATTTTAGATCAGATTTGCAGAGGGTTTGCATATTTTGAATCAATACATAAAAATTAAAATTTATGTTCCTTGGAATATGTTAAGATATTGATATTTTTGTTTTTGCTTGATAATTAACACACACACATATATATATATACTATTATGTGTTTGTAGTATTTTATACAGAGGACAGTTACATTTATAACCCTATAATGGAGTGACATATGAATTGAAATATATCGATATATCGAAAATTATCGATATTTGGTCAGCGATATATCACGATATTAAAATTCAGATATCGCCCAGCCCTAGCAAACAGAATAAGTATACAAAAGAAAAATAAATGAAAAGCCAGCTCTGCTTGTGCTTTTCCTTACTATTAAAAAAAAAAAAAAAAGATATCTTCGTTGTTAATGGAGGGATTTTCTTGAAATTTTCAGCAAGTTGCAAACATAGTAAATTACGCAGTGAAACAAATTTTTATTATAATATAATAAGTGATTAGAAAATTAGAGCCTCTACAAAAACCACTCACTATAGAACAATTCTAAAGAAGAACCAATGCGGTTTGTTTTGTTTACTTAAACACCGTGAGGTTGGAAACGTTATCAAAATAAGATGATCTGCTTTGGATGGATAACATTTTGTTATGCAGAAAGAAACTGTGTGGAGATTTTTTTTTTTTTTTTTCCTTATTCTATTTTAAAAACATCCGTTATCTGGTAAGCATGCAGGATAATTGGCTATAGCCGTAATTATTAAGGATTGAATTGATGGAAACGGAATTTTGGCGTTCTTTCTCTTTTCGGCCGAAAACAAAAACATTGGAACTTTTTTTAAAGTAATCAGTAATCAATACATACATAATTATTAATTATATGTTTTTATTAAATTTATATAATTATTAATTATACATGCTTATTAAATATTTATAACTATTAATTATAAGTGTGGCCAAAATTGGCTCTGAGTGCCTTAGTCCCAAAATTTTTTATTTTGGGATATAAATAATAAAATTATAATTCCATATAAAATAAAACGTAATTAATTTATCAACGAATACAGAATATATATATATATTAATGTATAATTTAATAAAAGATTTACTTTTTTAGGGGGGAGAGAGGGATAAGTTGCATACTGTAATTTTATTTTGTTTTGCAACATCTCTATGTAGGTGAATAAATAACTTAAAATTAATAAGAAAAATTAAGTCATTTTTAAATTTTTCATCATTTTTACAGCACATAAAAAATATTTAATTAAAAAGTTCTGGCCTTTTTTAAAAAATTAATGAATTTTATTTTGAGTTTGTATTAAAATATTATTTTTTTTTCAGGTAAAAAAGCATAGTATGTCTGCTATGCATTATAATTCTTGCAAAGCAAAATTAGCCAAAGATAATCCATCTAAAACACCACTGATGTCTGCAGTTAAGAAAATGGATTCCCAATTACTTTCGAATATGGAAAAGCTCTTCAATACAGCATATCTAATTGCTAAAGAGGATTATGCTTTTGATGACTTTCCCAGTTTATGTGCACTCCAACAAAAAAATGGAATAAAGTTTGGCAACACATATGTGAATGATAAAGCAGCTAAACAATTCGTTAAATATATTGCAGAAAGCATGAGATTAGAAATTAAAGAACAGTTTTCTTCAATTGATTTTTTTTCTATGATGGCTGATGGATCCACTGACAGGGCAACAATATCATCAGAAATAATATATGTTTGTTATTTGTATGAAGGAGATGTAAGATGTACTTTTATTGGTTTGAAAGAATGCGAAAATGAATGTGTTTCTGGAATAAAATCCACAATAGAAACTGCTGTACAAGAATTTATACCAGATTGGAAGGAAAAACTGATTGCAGTCAGTTTTGATGGTGCTAGCGTAAACATGGGACCTGTTTCTGGTATTGTCAAATTAATGGAGGACGACTGTGGAGATTTAGCAACAGTTCACTGTGTAGCACACAGATTAGAGCTAGCTTTAGCTGATGCATTAAAATGTGTGAGGTATGTTACTAATGTTGAAGACACAATTAAAGGAATTTATTCTTTTTACCACAACAGTGCCAAACGTACAAGGGAACTTAAATCGCTCTCCGAAATCCTTGATGAAAAAGTTTTGCGGCCTGTTGGTTTGCATGGCATTCGATGGTTGCAATCACGGCATCGAGCTGTTCAGGTTCTTATTAAGAACTGGCATGCAGTTATAATTCATATGGAACAGGTTGTTGCTGCTGAAAAAGAAAAGACAGAATGTGCAAAATTAAGAGGATATTTAAAAACCTTGAAATGTGAAAGATTTTTGAATTTCCTTCATTTATATGAAGATATTTCTCACATTCTTGCAAGACTTTCTGAAACTTTTCAGCAAAAGTTCTTGCTTCTGAGCGATTTTTTTGTAAAGTTTGAATCTAGTAAAGAAAGACTTTCAAAAATGATTTCTGAAGATGCAAAAAGCCTTCAGGAGTTTAAAAATGCCCAGTTTTCAAGGTACTGAAGTAAAGTATAAAGATATAAAACTGTCTCGGAATGATTCGAATTTACGTTTGTTTGAAGAAGACCGGAGAAAGCTTATAACTGAAATAATAGAATCTTTAAATAAATGGTTCTATAATATGACAAATGAAACCATCTTTGCAAATTTGAAAATATTTGACCCATGCTCCCTTTATGAATTGAAAGAAGATGATGAGAACAAAGTTAATAATCAATTAGAAGAACTCATAAATAATCTTCCACACAATGTAAGAAAAAACATTAATAAAGATGCATTAATCGAGGAATTCTCTGACTATAAAATGTGGACTAAAGATAAGTTAAATATTCCATGCAAAGCTGCTTGGCAGCGATTAATCGCAGAATCCAAATCTAATACGAGTTTTTATAACATCAGGAAAATTTTGGAATTTGTTATGGTTCTTCCCTTGAGCATTGCTGAATGTGAAAGGGGTTTCAGCCAACTTAATCTTATTAAGACAAACACAAGGAATCGTTTGTCACTGAATTTGATCAATGACATTCTTTTAATAAAACTGTATGGACCAACATTAGATAATTTCAATCCACAAAAAGCCATTAATTTATGGTACTCTGATGTAACACTCGGTCGAGTTAGGAGGCCTGATTTTAAAAATTTAACGAGTTAGGAGGCCTGATTTTAATTCAAGATATTATTTTAATTTTTGTATTCTTTGTTTGTGATTTTTGTATTTTCAACTTTTGTATTCATATAAGCTATATAAAAATAATTAGTTAAACATTTTTCTAGTATCCATATGTTGTAGTGTAATCAAATTTTACTGTTTTATAGAAAACCAGTTTTTACTTTGTTTTAGTGATTAACAATGATAGTGTTTTTAATATATACCCCCTTACCCTTAACACATAAAAATAGGAACAATATTAATGTTAACACGGTTGTGAAAAGAAATGAGAAAATACGATACAACGTAAAATTGCAACCATGAAATGCAGTTTGGCGCCTAGAAAATAAATTGTAGGCGTCATTTGACGCCTTACTTAAAATTCCCAATTTCTAACCCTGGAATTTATCTCACGTTCGTGGATTTTGGGGCAATTTCTTCGGAGATGTCCTGTATCACCGCATCCCCAGCACGTGAGATTCTGTCTTCTTGAGCTTGTTCTTCCATATTTTAAAGCTTCAATCTCTTGATTTGATTTCCTAATTTCTTTCAAGACGTCGCTCTCAGTGTCTGAGCTTTTGTTCACCGTTGCCCCTCGGACTGAATGACGATCTCTTCAGCTGGCTTGTGTAGCTGCTTCCAACTTTAAGGCATATAGTAATGCAGCCTTTAAATCCTGCACATCTGCCATTCGTACCGCTCTCTGCACTTCTGGATCTTTTATTCCGTCTACAAAATATTGCAGTGAGAGCATTTCCCGTACATTTGTTGGACAGTCAATGAATGCTAAATTTGCAAGCTGTTCAATTTCCGAGGCAAACTCTTGAAAGGTTCCACTTGATTTTTGATGGCGGCTCTTCATTTATATTCTCGTATAATCCTTGAAGAATTTTTCTCCGAATCTCATTTCAAGTTCACAACTTAGAGTGTCAAAATTGAGTTGCGTCATATCGGGCAATGTTTGCAGCACGTCGGCGGCTTCTCCTCTCAAAGACGCTGCCAGTTGACAAGCTTTCACCTCATCACTCCATTTGTTCGCTTCGGCTACAATGGTGAATTCGGTCTTGTAAACTTGCCAGGAACTCTTTCCGTCGTATGTCGACAGCTTGATGTGCACGGGAGAAGCAGGCGGATACCTAAATTCTTCATAATTACCACTGCAGGATGAAAGTTTCTTCTCCATATCTTGTATTCTTTCCTCTATTTTACTCTCCATCTTCTTTTCAACATTGCTAACTTCATTCTGAATTTTCTCTTCTACTTCTGCCATTTTCCTTTCCATTTTCTCTTCAACATTACTAACTTCATTCTGAATTTTCTCTTCTACCGAATCTATTCTTCTCTCTACCGATGAGAACTTTTCTTCCAAAGTTTTCTTCATTTCTTCTTGGCTTTTATTAACTTCCTCCTTTAATTCTTCCATTCTCTCTTGGCTTCTTCTCATTTCTTCAGTCAACTCTTCTTGGCCTTTATTCATTTTTTTCCGCCAACTCTTCTTGCCCTTTATTCATTTTTTCTGCCAACTCTTCTTGGCCTTTATTCATTTTATCCGCCAACTCTTCTTGGCCTTTATCAATTTTATCGATTTTATTCATCAATTCTGTCTTTATACCATTAATAGCATCTAATAGTTCTTTCAATTGCCCATCCATGCCTCTTGTTTTCGCCATAAGATCCCGACTCCTGACACCAAATGTTGCGTATACAGGGTTCTTTTGATCTTATGGTTAGAGAACTTCAAAACTCTTGTCTCTTAGAAAAGTAGAAAATAATTTATTTACAGATCTTCAGAACAACAGAGTCTTCGAAACTCACAAATATTACTTGATATTCAAAAATAACTGCTCAAATCTATCGTACAAGTATAGCTTTAGATCCCAGAGACTCTTTATGCAACGTCTCAACACTTAATAACATTCAAAACAACATAAATGAAACTCAAGCAAACTTGCTAACAAACGCCTTGTTCACTCAATGACTGACTGGTAAATAATAATAACAACAGCTCGTACTGCTCTCCTTATATAGGCTCGTAGCATATGCTGGAAATTTCTAGAACCTACTCGAAAAATCCATGGAACAACAAACAATGTATCAGTATATCTAAAGGGGGGGTTACCATCGCCAAGTTTGTCGCCAACTTGGCGATATATCACCAAATTTGGCGATCAAAATTAGGCACCAAAAGTGACGCCATCTTGGCGATATCTTTATTATTTCGCCAATCTGCCGTAGACATACACTGAAAATAATGGACAAGTTTGCTTGATAACAGACACAATGTAACAAAAACTAATATTAGTAAAGGAATGGAGCTTAATAAGATTATTTACATTATTTTACAGTACAAACACCAACTATTTACAAAATTCGTAACGCATGTTTTTTTTTTTTTTTTTTTTTTTTTTCAACATAGGATAGCTGATGATGATCTACAACTGGGCTAACTTTTAATTTTTTGATTTTGATTACATTTTTTAAATATTATGTTAGTTTTAATTTCAGAACCGGTTTCAACCAGTTCCAAAAGTTAAAGAATTTTTTTTTTAAATCAATCAAAACTGATATAGTAAAAACTAGCCCGGTTGTAGATCGTCCTCTGCTATCCTATCCAAAAAATATCTTGTGAAAATATTAAAATTTGAGCAAGGTATTTGAAAATAATGCCTTTGTAGACTCAACATTATCATCCGGGTCTTTTTCAGCGAGTCAAGAGGCCTCTTAAGAGTATCATGTCTGTGTGTAATACACACACATATACATGTATATAGTATACTTCTTGAGAATTTAATCATATATTTTTAATAAAAATTTTTTAAAAAATTAAAATTAAGTAAGTTTAAAATTTAATTATACACCCTTTAAAATGAATTTTTGAAAATTCAAAAAATTGAAAACAGTAGTATTATTTAAAAATTATGAAAGAAATATTGATACACAAAAATTAAAATTAACCAATGTGAAATTAAAACTGACTATTCAATTTATCTGAATCATTCTAATATCCATCTATTAAAGATGATTATTGGTTGCTGTAACTTTGAATAATGTAAAAAGCTGAGGTTAAAAAATAGTTGCTCTGTTCACACTGTGCAGCTTATAATAAAATTGGGTTAATGTCCCAACATGTTTTTTCTGATAGGTTAGCTATAGCTAAAAACATTGCATGCTCAAATTTTGAAAAGGTTCAGTTTCATGTCTAAATAAATAATAGTATAATCTTTAGAGGAATTACTAACTGTAATTAACCATAACATGGAACTCAAAGTATGTGTTGAAAAGATTCCACAAATTAAAGTGGCTTCTTTGTCTTTATGTTGCTGAAATTGAAATAAATACTTCAATTACAGTCAGTAACTATACTGGAATGCCATGCAGAGCAATCATAATATTAATAATCCCAAATGACTAGATCATATTAGAAGTAAAGCCATCAATTAAATCATTGCTACATTTTTAGGAAAAAGAAAGTTTCAATCATTTTGGCTGTGGTAGAATGAAAGGGGGAATTAAAAAGTGAACTGGAATAAAGATTAATTGTTATGTAAAATTAAAACAAGGCAAATGATAATCAGCAGGATATTATAACCAGTATCTAAGAAAATTTTCTTCATTTTATAGCAAATGTTATTGATTGCTGATTTAAATTGGCATTTTTCATTGAAAAAGATAAAAAAAAAAAAAAAAAAAAAAAAGAGCTGTAAAAATGTTTTTTTTATAACCTTTAGGTCAAAATTTATTTTATTTGTTTATTTTATTATTATTATTTTCAGAAATGTGTTAGATTTTGATTTTGAAAAACTATGTTCTGTATCTATCTCAAGAATAAATGTCTATGCTTGCCTAGTTTGTGGAAAATATTTTCAAGGTATGTATGTAACATTTTTTTTTATTAATAACTTTTTTGCTGAAGCTATAACCCTGTCCTATAAATCCTTATTATGTCTATATTTGTATTGATAGATTATCAAAAAATATCTTGTAAAATTTTAATTTTTCATGTATAAAAAAAATATTTAGTTGTAGAATTATTTATATATATTTATTATTATTATTATTATTTTAGAAATGTCTTGCAATTTTATTTCAAATAGCTATAGTTATGTATCTATCTCAAAAAAGAATGTCTATGCTTCTCTTCTTGTTTGTTTAAAATTAATACCTTTAGATTCGGCTCACAAACTTTTCATTATTTTGAGAGAAAATAGAGATACATTAGAAATCAGTTTTTAATAGAAAAACCTAGTGCGTAGCGTTGCTGCTCAGTAAACTGAACCGTCCTTTGGTTCAACCAAAATGCAACTTTAGATATTGGAGGATTTCATGTAGTTTTAGCATTAGATTGATGAATTTTTTGTATTTTTGAGAAAATTCGTAAATTATAGTAGTAATAATAAAAACAATGGGAAAAAATCTTCTGTTTCCATTTTGTTTTAGAGTATATATTAATTGAATGCAAAAAGTGTGATGTTTCAAATTTTAATAAGATACAAAATTTAAATTTGAAACAAAAACTTAAATGCAACATTCCCCGCTTAAAAATGAGTAAAACAAAAGATAAATGTAAATGAGTGAAAATTTGTAAAATAGTTGGAAATGTAAAAGTGTGTTATTTTAATATCAGTGAAAATGACCCGCAGTTAAAAATATCTCACAGATTGATTGATTGTACATCATTGATTATACAAAAGGTCTAACTGCAGGTTATAAAGTCTGTGTGGGCCAAAATTTCTCGCATGGATTCTTGTGATTTGAAGAGACTTTTCTATTATTTTAAGCAATTTCTGTCTTCTGATTGGACATTTTTCAAAAATTTTACTTTTAGATCTCTGTTTTTTTTTATGTATATTTAGATAAAAGGGATTTATAAATTCCGTTTCTAATACGAAAAAGCACTGAGTAGCACAGCTGCCAGAACACCCGTGTAATTTGATGAACATCTTCCTTTAGGCATGAGTATTTCATGTAATTGGTGTTTTTTCTGTATTTTTGCAAAGGAGGAGGGGGTAGAAATTGCAAAATTAAAGCACATGAAAGCAAAATTTTCTGTTTTAATAGAATATAATCAAAGGAAAAAATATTTCAGTTCAGATTTTTTTGCAATCATAAAGTCTTCCATGGATTAGGTTATATCCAATCTGAACTAGTTAATTCTATATCTATTCAACCTAAACCAGCTTTTAAAAAGTAGATGCCCAAACTCAACAAACTTTGACCTAAAAATATTCAATTCAAACTCAACATACATACATATTTTTAATCTATACTAATAAAATAACAAATCACTCTGGGTGTGTGTGTCCGTGTCTGCAATGGCTAGAGAAAACTGCAGGACGTACGAGGCTCAATTTTTTTGTGAAGATTGTTCAAGGCCTCTCCTAATGTACCTGATCATCAGAATTTTAAAATTCTAATAATTAGTTGAAAAATTAATTAAAATTTCTAAATTAGAAGAATGAAAAGTACTCATAATTCAATAGAAACATAGATTTTTATCAAACTGCAGAAAATTTCTTCGAAAGCTGAAAGAGAGGGGAAAGGGTTAATGTAAATAGGAGGCTACTATGGCGATAAATGTACTCGGGTTTTTTTTTTTCTTTTTTATATATATATATATTAGGGATGCACCGAATAGTGATTTTGGCCGAATACCGAATGCCGAATATTCGGCTAGCCGAATAGTAATTGTTGGGCCGAATACCGAATATTCGGCCAGCCGAATAGTTAACTATTCGGCCGAATACCGAACATTCGGCTTTCCAAATTCTTTTTATATTTTAAAATTTAAAGGTATTAAAATGTTACTTTTTAAAATAGTTTTACATAATATTTAATAAAAGAAACTTACATTTTGATAAACAAGAGCTTTTTATAAGAACATTTAGTATTGAAAAAAAATCTGCCTTGAGTTATTTAAGAAGCACAATTATGAAACTTGGATTAATAAAATTTTCTATGAATCAAAACAAACATTTTAAAATCAAATAATGAAAAAATGGCCGAAGAAAAGTTTTACAGTCTGATAATTGTCCTTTTTAAATAACTCAAAGCAAATTTTTTTCAATATAAAGTACAAATACATTCAACTTAATTTTGAATAAAGGCATGTTTGGCTCATAGTTCTTTTCTTATGAATGGTGGTATTTTCCACCCTTCCCATCATATCATATTTTACAGAAATCAAAGCACGTGAGTTGAAAATATGTTATCTTATTTATTGTTAATATAATAAACGAACACACAAGTTTTGACCTAGAGTGAGATGAAATACAATGTACTTATGACTCAATAAGTTGATTATGATTATGGTTTCATGAACAAAAATTGTCTGCCTTGATAGCTATTACTAATCTCAAAAGTTGTTTTTTTTCTTTTAAAGGACTTTTATTTGGGGGAAAGCAAGAAACAGATTATTTACTAAACAAAATTTAGAAACATGTATCTGCACATAATTTATTCCTAAGGAGAATCCTAATAAATCACCATTTTAATCCTTCTCATGTTTAATTTTCTTAAGTTATACTTTACAAACAGCAAATAAATAATGTAAAAACATTCTATTTTATTTTAAAATGATTTTGTTTCTAATTGTTTTAAATATAAATTAAAAAATTGACAGTTAAAAGAAAAAAATAGTGAAAAGTTTTTATTAAGTATTGAATGGCCGAATACTTTGATATTCGGCCATACCGAATATTCGGCAGGCCGAATAATTTCATATTCGGCCAAGCCGAATAGTTTAATATTCGGCCTAACCGAATATTCGGTAACATGGCCGAATACCGAATAGATACCGAATATTCGGTGCATCCCTAATATATATATAAAGGGCTCTATTTTAAAATCTACTGAGCCTAAAAACTCAAAAATTAGACAGCTAGATGCAAAAAAATTTCACCTTTTTAGAAATTCTAAAAATTATTTTCCTACTCCTATAAATAGTTGAAAAATTCATTAAAAATCTATTTATAAAATCTCATTTTATTTCCATTTAAAGAAACAGATTTTTGAGAAATCTTTTGTAACGAGAGCAGGTGTTCATCGCAGACAGTTGGGTGCTGGTGGGTACTGGCATTTATAGACGACCTGTAATTTTTTTCAAATATTAAGTTTATAAATTTAATATTTATATACCCAGATGACAGATTCCCAGATTTTTTGCTGATTTCAAATATGTAAATTGCTTCACAGTTGCTCTATTTAAAAGCAAGTTTTCCAAAACCATAAATGATTTTTATATAAGGATTCTTTGGCATGCTGTCAATTTTTAAAAAATACACTATTTGGATATTTAAATTGGATTGGATACTATGCATCAAGCAACATCTTCAAACGCTGTTTAATAATATCTAAATTTATAAAAATCTAAGTTATTTTTTTTAATAAAAATATATAAAAAAATGTGGAAACATAAATTAATTAAAATTCAAAAAAAAAAAAAAAAAAAAAAAAAAAAAAAAAAACTCACAAAATGATAGTTTTTGAGCTTTCAGATAAATTATAGTCAGGGTTGGGGTTTTGGACGCCCAAAACCAGTTTTGGACAGGACACGTGGGTTTTACTGTCCAAAACTGTACTAAAGTGTACAAAACTGTACTAAAGTGTACAAAACTGTACTAAAGTGTCCAAAACCTTAAAAAATATATCTATGATGGTGCAACCAAAAAAGAGGAAGTTTGAATATCAACAGTGTTTAGATTCCAATATTGTTAAAACAAGCAAGAATGTTGCAGAAAAACTGAATTTACTTGTTGCAAAATTATTTTTTTGCAAATAATATTGCTTTTACAGCAATAGAACATCATACTTTTAAAGAATTAGTCTCAGCCTTGCGCCCAGGATACAATCCACCAAGTCGCAAAGCACTAGCAGGAGAGCTTGCTGCTCGGATGCTACGAGGACCAAAAGAATTAGATTACTGATTTTTTTTTTTTTTTTTTTTCTGAGTTTATAAACCTTTTCATTTGTTCCTCCAGTTTCTTTCATATTTATATTTCATGTCATGTTTTCAAAGCCAAAGTATGTAGCATTTTTATTAAATTAAATTTCATTTTGATTTAATCTAATTCTTGTGAAGATTCTATTTCTTGAGTTAAATAGTATTATTACAATAATATTGTTATATAATATAGTGTCATAATAATAGTCAATATCTAAATATCTCATAATCAAACTAAATCAATAATTTTTATTTATGCTATTTATTTCTTAACATGCACATATTGTCAGCAGTGAGCTGATTTAATCAGTATGCTAAACGTGACTTTTTATTTAACAGTTATTTTCAGTAATAACTCTTGGGAATTTCAATAACAGAATCGAAATGCATTCTTCATAAAACTATTAGTACTTCAATTAACTACTATTATTTAAGTGAATAACATTAAAATTATTACATATAATTAAATTTAGTATTGTTTTTATGCAATTACATTGTTACATAGGGTAATTATGTTGTTAATATTTTTGTATTGTAATCACTTTGCCAATTGCACAAACTTTAAGCATTGTTCTAAAAAATACAATTTTACTATAAAATATAGTTTTGGACAGTTTTAGACAGCAGGGTTTTGGACAGTACGGTTTAAACCATGGATTTTACCGTGGTTTAAACCATTGTGTCCAAAACCTTGCCAACCCTGATTATAGTACATAGTACATTTTTAAAGAGTAGTGAGCATCATGGTCGAATACTTAAAATTGTACTGTCTTCTACAATTTCAAATGTAGAGAAATTTTCACTAAGCTCTGGGATAAATATTACTTATTTAATATAAAACTTCCTGATAGTTTATAACACATAATATAGATTTTAAAGAGTAGGGGACGTCAAATTATGAGTAGAGGCAGGCAATAATTATTTTAGAGTAGGTGTCATGAAATATTTAAAACCATACCGTTTTAGATGCAGATTTTTCAGAGCCCTGCTATAAATAATACTTATTTAATAAAAAGAAAAGAGTTCGCCCCCTGGTGGTGGAATAAAAAACTAAAAGATTCTAGACTCCCTCCCCCCCTTTTTTTTTTTTTGCGTGTGTGTGCAGCGGTTCTGTTAAACGGTATCGTAGGCAATGGGAATTCGGTTCGAGATTGGGTCTTTTAATGAGATTTTGTTGTGTAAATTTCAGATTTATTTAAGAATATTATTACGGGCCTGGGCAACGCCGGTCGGCTAAGCTAGTATATATATATTTTTTAATATATTTGTAGTGGATAGTTGAAATTAGATTATTAACAATCATTGTCACATAAAAACTTAGGTTATTTTAGAACATATTGAAAAAAAAGAAGGATAGTACATTAAAGTTTTTTTGCTACACGGCAAATCTATTTTGCTAATACTTTTTTCATTTGGCAAATGTTTTTCATTTTTAATTAGCCAAATTATTACCGTTGGTCAAATGTCAGCAAGAACACTGTCTGTTAGAGCGTCGATAGCTTAGAAAAGGACTTGTGAATATGTTGACTAATCGTAAAGAATAACTGGATCACTTAGTTATCACAAACAAAACACTAACATTTATTTACAGGGTGATACGTACGATTGGCAGCGGTTGATGCGCTGCGCTTACATCCATTCAACTGGCGGGAAAAGGTCCCGTACATCAACAACATTCTGCGCGCAGTTGCGCCCTCTAACGACAATTGCTATGTGCGGAGGAAACACTCCCCCGGCGATTGAAATGACAGTTTCAATATAATTAAACACATATTTTTGCAAAAATTATCATACAAGAAAATTATGAAACATAAACAGTTACATACACAATAATAATAGGATAAATGCACTATAATACTAGGTTAAATACAGAAATAATATTTGAGAGTTTCCTTAAGATAAGAAAGGAAATTTGTTACTCAACTGGTAAAATACAGATATCTCTGACATTTCTCTTAAGAATTCGACGATCTGGTAACTGTAAATTTACCGTTCTCACTATGTTATCCCGTCCTTTAAAAACTTCAACTATTCTACCAACTATCCATTTGGTAGAAGGTAAATTTTCCTGTCTTATTAGTACCAAAGTTCCTTTCTGTACATCATCCTTTTTAAATTTCCATTTGCTTCTTTCTTGAAGAGTATTTAAATAGTCTCTTTTCCAAAGTTTTACAATTCTCTGGCTAAATTTGGCAATTTTTTCCCATTTTGATAGCCTGTTTTCATTAATATTGTCTAATTGTGGTTCGGGGATCGAAGTAATCGGTCTGCCAATTAAAAAATGGGAAGGGGTCAGAGTCTCGAAATTTTCAAAATCTGTGGACAGCGGGGTAAGGGGGCGGGAGTTTAAGACGCCCTCAATTTCAGCTAGAATCGTTAAAAACTCTTCCAAAGTTAATTTTTGATCACCTATTACCCGTTTTAAATGAAACTTAAATGATTTCACCCCCGCTTCCCAGATGCCACCAAAATTCGGAGATTTGGGGGGAATAAATTCCCATTTGATACCTTCATGGGTTAAAAAATTACATAATTCCTCATCTGGGAAGCAAACTAATTTATGCAATTTTTTCAACTCGATGTCAGCTCCAATAAAAGTTTTTGAATTGTCTGATAATATTTTTGCACATTTGCCTCTTCTCCCAAAAAAACGT
Source organism: Maratus speculifer (assembly GCA_964019185.1). Classification (NCBI taxonomy): domain Eukaryota; kingdom Metazoa; phylum Arthropoda; class Arachnida; order Araneae; family Salticidae; genus Maratus; species Maratus speculifer. The sequence continues at coordinate 138,001,288 of OZ025291.1, forward strand.
TTTAGACTAGCTATAAAGGCCTGAGTAGTGAGATCTGAAACAAAGTCTAGGTGTATCGCCTTGGTAGACAAACATACATACACTACGACATAAATTTTATTCAATACACCCTTCCTTTGATTTTTAAATTTAATGGAAAATGGGCCACAATAATCTATACCGGTTACCCCAAATACATAATTAGGTGTTATACGTTCTCTTGGCAAATCAGCCATCATTTGGGAGCTGACTACAGGTTTGTTTTTGAAACAATTCACACATTTATGCACGATTTTGCGGCAATTATTCCTGCCATTAAGCGGCCAAAAATTCTGCCTAACATGAAAAAGCAAGGCTTGTGGACCTAAGTGAAAATATTTCAGATGAAAATAATTCAGTATAATATCCGTTAACTTATGATTAGAGGGTAACACAATTGGAAATTTTGAATTAAATGGCAAGTCTGAATGACTTAAGCGCCCCCCAACTCTAATCAACCCGTCTTCTCCTAAAAATACATTTAATGAAGCAAGTTTACTTTTACTATGAACTGTCTTACCCCTTTCCAGACATTTTAATTCCTCTGGAAATTCTTGTCGTTGTGCTGAACGAATTATAACCGATTCAGCATATCTTACCTCATCCAGAGTTAATGGTCCACTTCTTCTCTTCTTGGGATGGGAACAGTTAAAATAGAATCTAAAAATAAAACTAATTATACGAATTAGTTTAGTAAAACTGTTAGTTAGTGAAAAAATGTCATTAATAATAGAATGTTCAGCAGACAAATTTAGAGTTACTAAATTATCACTAATAGTGTTCTTTCTCAGTTCTTTAATATACATCTCTTGATCTGGTATGACTAGAGATTGTTCCTTTTTGCACATATCTAAGTCCTTCAGGAAATTTGGACCAGTCCACCATATAGGATTCTGAACAAGATTTTCGGACTTAACGCCTCGTGTCAAAAGATCTGCCGGGTTCTCGGATCCTGCGCAGTGAAACCACCTAGATGAGTCTGTCAGTGACTGTATTTCCTTAACACGGTTTGACACAAACGACTTCCACTTATTTGCAGATCCTTTGATCCAGTACAAGGTGATCTGCGAATCAGTCCATAAGTACACAGAAGAGGGTCCCTTGCGATCTAATACCTCTTTGACTTGACAAGTCAAGCGCGCTGCGAGTAATGCACCCAAAAGTTCCAATCGTGGAAGTGATACCTTTTTCAAGGGTGCAACTCTACTCTTAGATGTGATCATATTAATGAAAGATTCATTTCTTGAATTTACTTGTAAATATACGACAGCACCGTAAGCCTTTGGGCTGGCATCAGAGAAGGTGTGCAGGATTAATTCGTAATCAGAGTTTTCGGGGAACTGAAAAACATTTCTTGGAATTCTTAGATTTGCTAAATGAGGTAGTTCGGAACACCATTGTTCCCACGTCTGTATAATATCAGGGGGTAATTCTTCATCCCATGACAAATTCCTACTCCAAATTTCTTGTAGTAAACATTTAACTCTAATAGTAAATGGTGATATTAGACCCAGGGGGTCAAATATTTTGCCTATTACTTGTAAGACAAAACGTTTTGTGTTTTTTGTCTTGCTCAAAAATTCTAATAAATTTTCAGTTTCCATCAAAAGTATGTCTTGTTTAGGCTGCCACGACAGGCCTAAAACCTTGCATGATTTATTGGGTTCAGAGGACTGAGGTAGAGTGCTAAACCCATTCTTTTCCCACGTTTCCATTACTAGTTTGTTATTCGAAACCCATTTCTTGAAATTCATACTCGCCTTCTTCATAATTTGGTTTGATTGTTGAGAAATTGTTAATGCATCTGAGACAGTGTCCGTCCCTGTCACTAAATCGTCAACATAAATGCAATTTTTTAGTATTTCAGTTACTATTGGATATTCTTTTTCAAATTTATTAAGATGTTGTTTAATTGTAGCTGATAATAAAAAAGGGCTTGAATTCAAACCAAAGGTTAGTCTTAGAAATCTATAAATAATAACTTTAAATGTATCACCTGTGACAGGATTGTCGTCTACAAACATAAATCGTAGGACATCTCTGTCTTTTTCATTTATACAAATCTGCAAAAAGGCCTTTTCTAAATCGGCCAAAACAGCAATTTTGTTGAAGCGAAAAAAAATCAATAAATGAAAAATATTTGGGTTAAGATTGATTCCGGCATCCAAACAGTCATTTAATGATAACTGTCCCGCTTCATGTGAACTCGCATCGAAAACAATGCGACATTTAGTGTATACACTGTCTTGTTTAAACACTGTATGGTGTGGTAGGTAGAAAATCGGATTGTTAGAAAATTCTTCGGATTCGGGAACAATTTCAATAAAGTTCATTTTTAAATATTCATCTAAAATTTTACGATAATTGTCATATAAACTTGGATCACGTTTCATTCTTTTTATGAGATTAGAGAGTCGAATTTCAGCTACCTTATAATTATTTTCAAGATTTTCCCAGTCCCGTTTCCACGGGAGACTAACTTCATATCTATCATTTTTGAAACGCAAAGTTTCCCGGAATTTTTCCATTATTTCTTCGGAATTTACACTACTTGGTTGGTCTTTTATACCCAGTTGCTCTAATTCCCAAAAAACTCTCAAATCTAAATCTTCGTTTTTCTCTAATAAATGACACTTATATTTACTTGCATTTTTCTCACGAATTTGGCCTCCTACAATCCAACCTAGCTGTGAGTTTTGCAAAATTATTGAACTATTAGGTATTTTGATTTGACCAGATAAAAGTAATTGGTAATAAATTTCCGATCCCAGTAAAACATGAATTCGTTGTGGTTTGAAAAAACGTGGATTTGCATACTTAATGTTCTCTGGTAAGTTGAGACTAGAAATGTCTACTTCACTTGAAGGGGTTAAACCCGTGATTTTAGAAACCAAAAACATTTTACTCGAATTTTTGAAACTCCGATCCTTGTTTGTTATTTCTACATGAATTTTCTTTTTTATTTTACAGATAGAATCATTTAATCCTGTAATTGTGGAATCAATATTATACTTTTTTAATCCCAATATATCAGCAGCGTACGTAGAAATTAGTGAAACATTGCTTGCAGTATCTAAAATAGCAACAAAAGAATGATATGTATCATTAATTCCCTTTAAATAAATCACAGCAGTTGAAATTAATCCATAACTTGTGTCAGACGAATTAGTTTGTTTATTGTTACTTTGACAGTTTAATGATGAAATATTTGTCCTACATTCTAGCTGGTTTGAATTTACGTTTTCCTCCGTTTTCGATTCTGATTGATTTACGATATAATCACTTTGTTTGTTTTCATAAGTAGTTTTCGAAAAATTGGCGCCGTGAAGGCTACTATGGTGCGTTTTATAACAAACCTTACACTTTTTATTTAATTTATTGCACCGATTGACACCGTGCATGCTTGAAAGACAATTAAAACATAAATTAAATTTCCTCACTTGAGTTAATTTGTCTTGTGGTGATAATTCCAAATAACTCTTACAGCGGTATAAATAATGGGGCTGGCTGCATAGCTGACAGTTAGGTTTTTCGTTCGCTAAAACAAAACTTTTTTGTTTATGGGCAATATCAGGTTTCGATTTTATAACAGAACTGTTTTTTTGAACATTCTCGAGTGCTTGCGCTCGTTTCAATAAAAAATCAATAAATATTTCCCATTCGGGTAATTCATTACAATCAAGGGACATTTCGAATGCTTTTCTGGTTTCATCATCCAATCGTTGTAAAACAAAATACATTAAAATGGATTCGGACAATATATTGGCTTCTAGGCCTAGTTGTCTGAGTGCTCTTAAATGGCTCATTAAATTATCAACTAAACTACGGATCTCTCTCGCGTTCTCAATTTTCATTTTGTTGTTGCTTAATAATTCTGAAATATGACTATTTACAATTAATCTTTTATTTTCAAACCTTTTTTTTAAAGCTTCAAATAAAGAATTATATGAATCATCAATATTCTGTAATTGTTTAACAGGACCTGTGAGTGCGGATTGTAAATAATACAATTTTTGTGCGTCATTTAGTTCGATATTTTCATCAATTAAAGTGGTGAACTGCTGTTTAAAATTCATCCACTCTGTGTAACGCCCCGAAAACTGGGGTAAATTGATAGATGGTAATTTAATCTTTGCCTCGTTAGAACTGTTTCTATCAGAAATAGAATTTCTACTTTCACTAATATCAGATGCAGGTTTTATTAACTGAATTAAACCTACCTCTAATTCTTCTAGCTGGTCTTCTATTTCCATTAGAGAGCTTTCGTAATCTTCCAAATCGTTGTCTATTATGATTGCGTAAGCTTCATTACGCAGCTCGTCGAGTTTTTTCTTTAAGTTTTGCACCGAGTTGAATTTAAGTTCCAATTCTTTTTCGTTAAGCTGGCCCTTTAGGGCATTATTTATTCTTGTAATTTGGGCTTTAATGTTGCCCCGTTTCCTATTTAACACAACAGTTCCTGTGATAGGTGGAGTGGTAGTCATTTTTATGAATTTAATACAGAATTAAATTCCACATCAGATTGAAACTAAATGTCCATTCGTACAGATTCGAGCTCTACGGCTCGCGCGGAACAAAAACTTTGTTAGAGCGTCGATAGCTTAGAAAAGGACTTGTGAATATGTTGACTAATCGTAAAGAATAACTGGATCACTTAGTTATCACAAACAAAACACTAACATTTATTTACAGGGTGATACGTACGATTGGCAGCGGTTGATGCGCTGCGCTTACATCCATTCAACTGGCGGGAAAAGGTCCCGTACATCAACAACATTCTGCGCGCAGTTGCGCCCTCTAACGACAATTGCTATGTGCGGAGGAAACACTGTCTGAACCCAAAATATTTCAACTTCAACCCCCGAACCATAACTGATGAAAAAATGTATCCATCATACTGTAATGCAATTATGTCAAAATATTAGGGATGCACCGAATAGTGATTTTGACCGAATGCCGAATATTCGGCCGACAGCTGAACCGAATACCGAATATTTGGCCAGCTAAATAGTAACTATTCGGCCGAATACCAAATATTCGGCTTTCCAAATACTTTTTATATTTCAAAGTTTAAAGGTATTAAAATGTTACTTTTTAAAACAATTTTACATAATATTTAATAAAAGAGACTTATATTTTGATAAACAAGAACTTTTTATAAGAACATTCAGTATTGAAAAAAATCTGCCTTTTTTTATTTAAGAAGCATAATTATGACATTTTTTCAATTAATAAAATCATCTTAAATATCATGATTTCTTCAACGAATTAAAACAAACATTTTGAAATAAAAGAGAAATAATGAAAAAAAATAGTTGAAGAAAAACTGTACAGTCTCATATTTGTTTTTTTTTTAATAACTCAAGGCAGATTTTTTTCAATATAAAGTATATTAATACTTTCAACTTAATTCTGAATAAAGGAATGCCTAGCTCATAGTTCTTTACTTATGAATGGTGGTATTTTCCATCCTTCTCATCATATCATATTTTACAGAAATCAAAGCATGTGAGTTGAAAATATTGTTATGGTATCTTCTTTATTGTTATGCAACAAATGAAAACACAAGTTTTCTTAAGTTAAACTTTACAAACAGCAAATAAATAATGTAAAAACATTCTATTTCATTTAAATATGATTTTTTATTTCTAACTATTTTAAATATATTTATAAATTGACAGTTAAAAGCAGAAATCGTGAAAAGTTTTTTAAAATGTGTTTTAAAAGGCCTTATTAAGCATTCGATTCGGCCGAATACTTTGATATTCGGCCTAACTGAATATTCGGTAACATGGCCGACTAGGCCGAATACCGAATAGATACCGAATATTCGGTACATCCCTACAAAATATATCCCCAATTACAGTATCAGTTTTAACTTTAAAGTAAAAACTTAGTATAAACTCAATAACATTCAATGTATAGTTTTTCCCCTTAAAAAAAAAAAAAAAAAAATTGTAAATTCTTTTGATTGTTCAATTAATCTTTAATCAAGAACCATAAATATCAACATCCAACCTGTTAGGCAGTGTAGGTAAATGTTAAACATTGTTTATCTTTACAAAAATTTCAATCATTATTTTTAAGAAAAAATTAGTCAACAAACAGCTATTTCAAAAACATAATCTTAAATTGCAATAATCTCATTAATAAATCCATTAAAACTAATATTTATCAATGTAAACTGTAAACATCGTAGCCTTCCAATATCACTAAATAGAAAATAGCAATCTGCAAATAATAATATATTTCCTAAATTATTGTAATATTAGTTATTTAATCTTTAAATTATATTAATCGGCCTTTATTTTAAATATAAATTCTTTTAACATAATCGTTCAGCATTTTAAACAATCATTTTGCAAATTATGCAAATTTTTAAAAAATGACTGTTTCAGCATTTTTAAATAACACCGGCCCAATATTTTAAGATAATGTATTGTCATCTTTTTTTTTTTTCCATGTTTCTTTCTCGGCTGGACGTGAGTCATCGTAGATAGAGAAAACTCCAGAACATTCGGCATCTTTCCATCGTGCAAATTTCGCGCTATAAACGGAAGTTGCTGTTTAGTATGAGTCACGCTCAGCTAAGGAAGATCTAGAACCTTCGGGACGCTTAAATTGACGGTAAAAATAAGACTCTCTGATTGGCTGCTGAGTGCGCATCCGCATCGAGGAACGGACCTCAGTAATCACTGATTTATGTGACAGATTCACCATAGCACTCGTTGGAGAAGGACATAACAGGGGAAGCTGGCCTTTGGGCCGGCCAGTGAGTTTTTTGTCGTTGGATCGTATGGAAGGCATCTTTTTTTTTTCTGCCGCATAAAATTTTGAAGTTTTACTATTTGATGCATCTAAGTATTTTGAAAAAACAGCTGCTCTTAAAAAATTCTTTTAGTTATTTCCAGCCCCTATATTTGAATTTGAAATTAAATTCATTGTAACAAGAAAGTTTCTGCAGCCAGTACGAACGATAGCAACTAGTGTTCATGCGAGAGTGGAGACACATAGGAGATGCTCATTTTCTGCCTTTCACCAGTGCCTGAAGTTTGCATTCTCTCTTCTGATTGTCATCATTGGTAGTGCCAGAGTTCACATCTGCAGGAACCAGAGACTGTGTTCAGATAAACATCTTCTAGAGATCCAGTGTTATCGTCCGGAATTATTAGGGACTGTGCCATGAACTCAGTGGCGCAGCCAAGGGGGTGGTTTTAGGGTTAAAACCCCTCCCAGAGCTGAGAAAGATCGCTATAATTGCTGCTTATATGAATGAAATCCAAACTTAATGTTTAAATGTTTTGCCGCATTTCGGAATCCGCCACTTTATTGAATCAGATTTCATTTAATAAAGTGATTCAATTAAATGGCGAAAATTCTTCTTAAAATTGTGAAAGTGCATATTACATGAATCAGTTAAGTAAAAATTGGTTATTTGAACTAAATTACTTTTCTTAGATGCTTCATGCTAAAAAAATGATGATTTCCGGCCACACAGACGCTCTTTGAGTTTAAGTATTATACAGTAAATATTCTAATTAGTACTGATTCTATTAACCGGCGATTCAAATAACCTTTATCAGAAACTCAAAACCCCCCTTAGAACCGAATTCTGGCTACGCCAATGCATGAACTAATAGACTTTCTGATCTTTTAAAGTTTGATTCTTGCACAAAAAATAAATTTTCAGAACAGAGCTCCGTAAATCTTTGATAACATCATGCTTAACCGTTTTCTGTAGCGCACCTAGTTGGCCAACCAGGTTTTCCATAATTTGTCAATAAATAATTTTCGATTGTTTATGGATGTTTTTCATGTGATGTTGGGGTGAGTGAGTGTACCCATTTCCTTTTTATTTTACAACTTAGTATTGTGTTTTTCTTTAGATGATTATGATTAATTCCTGAGAGGATTTACAAATATACCTTATTCGCAAAATTTCTTAAATTTAAATGCTAGCCATTATACGGCACAGTCTGCTATGTTTGGGGAGTTTGCTTTCCTGCAATGTTGATTTTGAGCTAAATTAATTTTTATAATTTTCTGCAGCTTTGGTATTGCTTTGATCGCGATTCCCCAGACAAAGCTTAACACAATCCGAACCTGAAACAATTAAAGTTAACCTTACTGAATTTGACCCACAATGACAAAAGATTAGACTCAACCCGATCTGATCCAGACTACAAGTCATGTCAAATTCAGTTTGTGCGACCAGATGCAGCATTCTACTTGTTATCCAAGACAGCCCCGAAAAAAACTTCAGTAAAAATTTTATCTTCTTTGTTAAAAAACAAACATGTACAGAGTCGTTCATGTATCATCCTGTGTAGTCATCTATAAAGATTTTTATTTTAAAAAATTCTGATTTTTTGAAAAATTGGGTTCATCTGAACTCAGTCTGCAAGAAACAAAATTCAGTCAGAAACCGACTCACACCAAAAAGAATTTGTTTAATCAGTCTGATTTTTAAAATAAAAAAGAATACTGCCCAGTTAAACTGAAGGCATTGAGCTCACAGGCTACAAATACTAATTGCACATTAAAGCTTTATATTTTCAAGGGTTAATTCCGTTCGAAAAAAAATATTAAGAAGGGGAAACAGCTCTCCCCTTTTCTCTTTTTTTATACTTAATCATTGAACCTCCTATACTATCAAAGACATGCTTTATCATATAAAAAATCTATATCCAAAATTCAGAGCAAATTAGATAATTCTTAATAAAAACCCATTTAGCATTTATATAATTTAAAAAGAGTTATCCCCCTCTTTTATACTTAACCATTAAACTTCCAAAACTATTCAGAGATTTGAACGAAATCTGAAAATTCTGCTTGAAAAACCCATTTGTATAAATTAAGGGGGGGGGGACATTAGAACCCCTGTTCCCCTTATTTATACTTATTCAATGAACACCTAATAACAGTCACGGAATCGCCTCATCAGAATGATCCTAATCTAAATTTTGAACGAAAATTAATTCTGCATGAAAATCCCATTTATATCAACTAACGGGGGGGGGGGGGCATTAGAGCCCCTGTTCCCCCTATTTATACTTATTCAATGAACACCTAATAACAGTCATGGAATCGCCTCATCAGAATGATCCTAATCTAAATTTTGAACGAAAACTTAATTCTGCATGAAAATCCCATTTATATCAACTAACAGGGGGGGGGGGCATTAGAACCCCTGTTCCCCCTATTTATACTTATTCAATGAACACCTAATAACAGTCACGGAATCGCCTCATCAGAATGATCCTAATCTAAATTTTGAACGAAAACTTAATTCTGCATTAAAATCCCATTTATATCAACTAACGGGGGGGGGGGGGGGGGGGGGGGCATTAGAACCCCTGTTCCCCCTATTTATACTTAATCAATGAACACCTAATAACAGTCACGGAATCGCCTCATCAGAATGATCCTAATCTAAATTTTGAAAACTTAATTCTGCATGAAAATCCCATCTATATCAACTAACGGGGGGCATGAGCCCCCCGTTCCCCCTCTTATACATATCGAATGAACTCCAAAAACTAATCAGGGAAGCGCCTTGTCAGGATATACCTACATACAAAATTTCAAGTGGATCGGATATTTTTATCATGAGTTATCGCGTTACGTACGAACATACATACAGAACGGACGGGCACATAAGCTCTCAGGCTATGATAGCCGGTGAGCTAAAAAGCTCCATATTTTGGCTTAACTTTACGGGGGCCGAAATTCAAGATTCAAAATATTTTTCCCGACAGCATTGAATTTTGACCCTGATTGGGGAGGGGGCATGTATGCTCCCAATCCCCCATCTGGCACTGCCCTTGCTATATGTAGAAGATGTCATTTTTTTTTTTAAATTGGTTTTTGCTACCCATTCATTGGATAGATTGGCTTTTGTTCTCTGGTGCATATCTTTAGGAAAAATTCACATTCTCAAAGAAAAGAAAATTAACTCTGCTGTGTCGTGTGCTAGAATTTTCATTTTATTACAGAATTCTTTTCCAAAATCTTATAAGTTTATATAGTAGAAGCCTGAAATAACACATTCCAATATAACATGAATTCTGATTTAACGTGGGGAAAAGTATGTCCCCCGAAAAAAATTATCAATTTTAGGGTAAATTTTGCATTTAAAATTTCAGTGAACACAATGAGGGACTTGCAGTCTGCAGTTAGGGCTGTGTACTTGATACCTTTGTTGACGATTTAAATGACTGGATAGAAATTGACATCAGCAAAACAATTTCAGAAGTCATAACAGATCAGGATATCATTAATGCTGTAATACATAAAAATTGCAGCGAGAAAAATGATGATGATGAAATTAAAAATGATGTGGTAATAAAAGATGACATTTCACATGCTCCATCTTGCTACTGTGAAACAATATGCAAAAAAGAAACAAAATGCCTCTGGTCACCAAGCAATACTTATGGACTTTTTTTATATGGTGTAAGATAAAATCTGTGTTCAATGAATAATAAGGCTAATTAAATTTACAAAACGGTTAAGTGCTTTCATCATTTTGTACCATTTCTTTGGCACCATTCTGATATACGGCAGTTAAGTTATAATGCGAGTGTGAAACATACCTCTCAGCAACCACATTATATTGGACTTCTGCTGTAGATATGTAGATTTGCAAATAGAGATTGTATGTCATCCCTTAGAGAGTGCCCCCCCCCCCCTTGCCCTTCGCTTGCTATACCACTGATTTTTTAAATTTTAGTCTACATTCATTTGTTTAGAAGTAAATTAGAAAATAATCACAAATTATCTATTGGAAAACTAAAAGCATTTGTCCACAATATTGGACCCAGAACCTAAAAGACAGAAACTCTCTTTTTGTAAGTTTTGTTTATAAATGTACCAATTTTTTCATTTTTGTTACTACATTTTTCATGCGACTTGGTACTGTTTACATGTTATTCTGTGTTTAATTGCTGCTTTTATAATATCAAATAAATCTATTATGTCTACAGTATCTACCAATAAGTATTTGGACACTTTCAATTTTCAACATTTTGTCAAATATTTAAAAATATACTTGTCAGATTCTTCTGGAACTTCATGATTGTAAAAATTATGTTTGACCTCATATTTATCAACATCCATTTGATAAGCAGGGCAGTTAGGGGGCCGACAAAAAATCAAAGAATAATAGAAATGTTTGGGATCACCCTGTACATGAAAATGCACAAAACGATTTATCACTACAAAATACAAATATGTGGGTACTGTACAACATCTACAGTGAGTTTTGTAAGAATATCATGCATATTCATGGAGGAAAAGAGATTTTTTTTTTAATTAAAAAAAAATCTGGTATGTTTTTTGTTTATATCATGCAGGGATTTTGACCAAATTTAACACAAATTTCAGAAAGTTGGCAAATTGTAGTAGAAAAAATATAGCTCAGTTGGAATATAGATATATTAAATATTTTATGTAATATGAGTAGTTGTATGAAATAATTTTTATCTGCACATGCGCGAGTAATAAAAATGACATTTTTACATCATTTAATAGTCAATTCTATGGAGTAACTCATAAAAAAAATCTGATCAAATATCGTGAAAATTCAAAAAGATATCACTATTATAGTAAGCTGTTTTTACTTTGCTCTCAAAAAACAGTTGAATGATAAGGGATTCTCCACAAATTGACATTTTTTATTAACTGACTTTTAGGAAAAAATTAGTATTTAATGAATTATTAATTTAATGAAAAGCTTTTTTTCTTTTCTATCACAGGTGTCAAGATACTTATTAGCAACAATATTGTATTAGATATTGTATACGTTAAATACTAAGTTTTTCCTAAAAGTCAGTTAATAAAAAATGTCAATTTGTGAAGAATCCCTTATCATTCAGCTGTTTTTCGAGAACAAAGTAAAAACTGCTTAACATAATAATGATATCTTTTTGAATTTTCACGATATTTGATTGGATTTTTTTTATGAGTAACTTCATAGAATTGACTATTAAATGATGCAAAAAGATTGTTTTTATCATTCATTAGGGATGCACCGGATATCCGGCTCCTGCCGGATATACTGCTTATTCGGCACTCGAACCGGATATTCGTTCCGGCCGAATATTTTAATATCCGGTTGCCGGATAGTAAAACATTTTTTTAATTCTGTTTTTTATATTTAAAAACAAATGTAAAACTAATTTGCTCCTTGCATACCTTATCTTATTAAAAAGCAATGTTAACAAAAATAAATACTTGTATATTTTCACATTTATGAAATTATAATGTTTATATGTAAATGAAGATGTATTTAAAGTATGACAATATTTTGTCATAACCTATAACAGCAATTGTAAAAACAAAACTAGAATATGTACTTCAACTTCACATTTTTTATTTCTCTTAAAAATTGTTCTTAAATTTCAGTAATGAAGTAATTTTACACCTCTCAAAAATTTTATTGTAATTTTCACCAGTCAAAATTTAACTGCAGTGTTCAATAATTCTGTCATAACTGTAATTGTAAAACCAAAACTAGAATATCAACTACAATTTCAACTTTGTTTTGCTTTCCTTTTTTTTTTTTGTAATGAAGTAGTAGATTTTTATAGTTCTTCTCAAGTGTTTTGTTAATAACTTTATTATTAATTTGAATTATTAATATCAACAAAAGAGAAAGGTATAAATATCTAATCTAAAAGTTTTATGAAGTTGCTGTTAATACGTCAAAAATCCGAGTCTGAAATGTGTACAATGGGGCCATCTTATAAGTGCTAAAGTATTGAGGATTAAAAACTATGTAGAAAAATAAAGTTTCCAACAAACTAAAGAGTTTATTTATGAATATTCATACTCCAGATTCAAAGTGTGTTTCTTTAGAAAATCAAGAACAAAATGGTGCTGATAATAAAGAAACCATTCAATTTTTGTTGGAACATCAATTGCACAAGTTAAGCAGTCAACAATAGAAAAAAATGTGGTAAAAACAAAAGAAAAAAATCATTAAATATACAAATTGCATTTTTAAATAAAACATATTTTAGTAAAAATTTCCAAAACAATTGAACTATGCCTTGTTATATGTCACCCGCTCATGTTAAAATTGCAAGTGATATTTTAAATAAAGTTCATTCTGAAACTTGCTCTACAATGCAAAAAGAGCTTAATAGGAAAACTGTAATGCTCACTGAGAGTCAAGCGGAGTAACATACATAACTATCCCATTTTTGTTAATTATGTGTCAACAGGGTAAAAATATTTTTTTCTGTTAGTTAATCGATACAATGCATCTATAAAAACATCAAGACACTACCTAAATCTGGTGATAGAGACTAAAGAAAGGGTAGAAAAAAATATGCATGTAAAGTTAGAAGTTTTATAAGTAATATTGAAAAGGCAAAATATTATTACATTTCAATATTTAATTATTACTATGTTTTTAAGTAACTTTGACTTAATAAGTGAATTAAAATCTATTAATACTTGCATAATATAAAATTACAATAATTTTTTTTTCTTTAAACAAGCATAAAATTGAAATATTATTAAAATTAAAAATGAGAAATTATTCGGCCGGATACCGGATATTCGGTAAAATTTTTTGCCGGATATCCGTTATTCGGTATCCGGCAAAAATCCACATCCGGTGCATCTCTATCATTCATGCATGTGCAGATAAAAATTATTTCATACCACTACTCATATTTCATAAAATATTTAAATTATCTAATTTCCAATTACGCTATATTTTTTCTACTATATTTTGCCAATTTTTCTAAAATTTGTGTTAAATTTGGTAAAAAACTCTGCATGATATAAACAAAAAACATACCAGATTTTTAAAAAAATTTCAAAAAAATTGCTTTTTCTCCATGAATATACATGCTATTCTTACAAAACTCAATGTACATGTTGTATACAGGGTTCGCACAGACTCCTTGGACTACTTAGAAATGAAAACGTTCCCAAGTAGTACTTAGAACTACTTAGATAAACAGAATACTCCTTAGAAACTCCTTAAATTGTATTGCGGTTTTGCACGTAAGCGATATTGCTCCTTCAAAAAAAAAAAAAAAAAAAAAATCGAGATTGCAAAACACACGGTAAATCCTTTATGCAGGTCATTCATCAGAAGCACAGCAGTGATTGGCTGGGATCATACTAATAGCCACCAAAGTGATTTACTTTACACGGCCATGAGGGAAAGAAAAGTGAAAAGAATAATTCAAACACACCTCTAAGCTTCTAATTTTAAAAAGTGATTACACTGTTTAATTCCTTCACAGCTAGATATACAACTTTGATTCCTTCTTCATAATACGATTCATCATCCTCAGTTTTGCTGATAACGGTGGATTCAGATGGGATTCTCGTCCGAAAATTAAAGGCATCCTCTTCCGAAAATTTCAAATTGGGTTATCAGTTCCGCATAGTTGTCAACTTTTACAGTTTTGTGTGCGGAAAAAACAATTGCGGAGAAATGCAAATTTCGTGAAAGGGTCGCGAAAAAGCAGACATTTCGTCAATATTTCGTGGATAAAGGACAATTTTGTTAATATTTCGTGGAAAAACCACAATTTCGTCAATGTTTTTGTCAACGAACTTTGTCAAAAGATAGCTGAAAAACGCAAATTTCCTGTGCGAATCGCTGTTAAAACGGCAATTCCACCAAATATTGCAGATAAAACACTAATTTTGTCTGAAGACCACGGGAAAACGTAGATTTCGTTTAAAGATTGCGGATATATTGCTGATTTCGTTAAAAGATCACAGGAAAAAATGAAGTTTTCGATAAAAGATCGCTTACAAATATTTTGTCAAAAGACCATTGAAAAAAAACGCCGATTTCGTCAAAAGATTGCGGAAATAAAACACCGTTTTTGAGAAAAGATCTTGTAAATTATCAAATTTTGTCTAAAAATCGTCAAAAAAACATTGATTTCATAAAAAGAAACTCGAGAAAATGCCTATTTCATCAAAAGATCGCAGAAAAAACTCAGATTTCGACAAAAGATCTCAAGAAATCGCCGATTTTGCTAAAATATCGCAGATAAATCGCTGATTTTGTCTGAGGATAGCGGGAAAGCGTCGATTTCATCTGAAGATCGCAGATAACCCTCCCCCCTCTCGCGGAATCCCTGCAGAATTGGGGCTGTGCAAGTCAGGGATGGCATTTGTGCCAGGACAGTGGCAAAAACTGGAAAAAACCAGGGCAAAAATGGCAATTTTTTTTTTTTTTACTCTAATGTGTAATAAAATTTATAAGCTAATAAGGATAATAATGGTATAAACAATTAAATTTAATAACATATCATTTAATGGTTTTATTTAATTTGATATTTAATAAATGTAATTAAATAATTTTATATATTTTAAATCTTTATAACATAGGTGGGATTCAGTCCAATACCTAGGAATTTAAGAACCAAATAAAAAAAAATCTGATGTTTAATTTTTTTTCTTGAGTAAATTATTTTGTCAGGCATTGATATATTTTTTTAATTATCAAAAGGTTTTATATAACTTTGCTACTTTTGTTTTATGTAATGAGTGTTGAAAATATTTAAGTCTTTGGTATTAATTTATAATTATTTATCTGATCAAACTGATAAAAAAACAGATAAAAAATAATTAAATGGAAAATTATATATTAAAAAAAATCTGTGTTATATCTTGTACAGAAATTTAGATTTTCCCTCCCCCCTTCCTTCTTACACATGAAAAATAGATTCATTGTATTTTATAAAATGCATGATTATACTTATTTTACATAAGAGTTCAAAAATAAATTTAGAATATTGATTTTTTAAACTAAGTGTTAAGTTTCTTTTTTCTTTCAGGATTTTTTTTTTGGGGGGGGGGGGGGGATTTAAATAGACATTCTACTTTTGCCACCACCTTGGCAAAAACCTATTTCTGCCGGGACAGTTTTAACCAGTTTTTTTTCCACCTATGGCAAAAATTTACCTACCCTGATATTTTTTCTTCACACAGTTTTGACATAGAGTGAGATGAAATACAGTGTACTTATGACTCAATAAGTTGATTATGATTATGGTTTCATGAACAAAAATTGTCTGCCTTGATAGCTATTACTAATCTCAAAAGTTGTTTTTTTTTTTTTTTTTTTTTTTTTCTTTTAAAGGACTTTTATTTGGAGGAAAGCAAGAAACAGATTATTTACTAAACAAAATTTAGAAACTTGTACCTGCACATAATTTATTCCTAAGGAGAATCCTAATAAATCACCATTTTAATCCTTCTCATGTTTCATTTTCTTAAGTTATACTTTACAAACAGCAAATAAATAATGTAAAAACATTCTATTTTATTTTAAAATGATTTTGTTTCTAATTGTTTTAAATATAAATTAAAAAATTGACAGTTAAAAGTAGAAATAGTGAAAAGTTTTTTAAGTTTTTATTAAGTATTGAATTCGGCCAAATACTTTGATATTCCGCAGGCCGAATAGTTTCATATTCGGCTTAACTGAATAGTTTAATATTTGGCCTAACCGAATATTCAGTAACATGGCCGTATACCGAATATTCGGTGCATCCCTACTTCCTAGTAAGTATGTGGAGCATGGTGATCATAAAAGTAATTTTGGTTTCAATATTTTGTAATTGTTTATGAAGTTATATCTTCATCTAGAAGGTTTAACACATGAGCAGGGCATCCATATATTATAAATTTATCAGTATCTTGTAGTTCTTCCCTCATGTAATTAAAACTTAAAAACCTGTTTTAAAATACTAATTTTCGCCAGTGGCAAAAAGTATTTTTGCTGGGGCAGCTTTTACCATGGTTTTTCCCACTTCGGCAAAAATTTGCCTACCTTGGTGCAAGTGCATGCCACATAAATAACAACAAAAGTGCAAGTCCTTAAAATTTTTTGGACTCCTTGGATTTTTTTTTCCCAACTCTGTATGAACTCTGTGTATAGTATTCAGATACAGTCGAGTCTCTATATAACGAAATCCATTGTTCCAGTAAAAAATTCGTTATAAGAGAAATTCGTTGAATAGAGAAAGCCGTTAAGATTCCTATTTAATGTACAAATTTTGAACAAGTATTATTTTTCATACATTTAATCAAAAATTTGAAGTGTTTAACTATAATTATTAACGCAATATCCTATTTCTTAATTATTTGAACAGTTTTTTTTAAAAAAAGACATTTATTTAAAAGCTTAATAAAAATCACATAAGAAAGATTTACATTAATTTTAGATGAAGAAATCTGCCGTATATCTTTGACTGTTTTGATTCCGAATTTGTTACATTCTCGTAAGAACTTTCACATTTTAGCTAGGGATGAAAGATTGCATAGGGAACATTTCTCTCTATTTGAAGTCTTCACCTATTAAGATCAAAATAACTTACCATTTTACTATGTGATTTTTTTTTTTTTTTTTTTTCTTGTAGGTTTTCTTTCTCATACTCATTGTTACTCTCACCATAATTGCTCATAAAATTGCTAAAATATCTTTATCAGTAGGATATCTTGCAATAGTGAGATTATCATCCACTTCTAAAAAATCAGAGAGAGCAACATTTTCTTCAACATTTCCTCAATCCTTAATTAATTTTCATTAATCTTTTAAGTCTATTCAAATCGCGTCTTCTTTGTTCTCAGAATCCACACTATCTTCCAATATAGAAAATCCGGCCTTTTTGAAGTAATTGTAAATTGTTTCTTCAGTTACCTCCATTCTCCAAGCTTTATAAAGTTCCTCAATGCACTTTTTTAAGGTTAATGATGTCTTTGGTCGAATATTTTTTTTCAATAGCTATGATCAGTTTTTAACAATTCTTTTCTTGTAATGTACCATATTAGATTTTTTTATTATTCTCTGGTCCATGGGGTGGGCTGAAGTTTTGATGTGCAACTGGGTGGTAAGAAAATAACTTCAATATTTTGCAGTTTTTCTCCACATTTTTGTAAGTGAGCAGAACAATTATCAATAGGCAAAGCAATCTTTTTGCATTGTTTTCTCATTGGCTGGTCAAGTGCTTTTAGCCATTTGTCAAGAATTTTAGTAGTCATCCAGGATTTTTTATTAAAATCATAGTCCAATTCTAAGGACTTTACTTTGTCAAAACACCGAGGAAATATATTTTTCCCAATGACTAGCTGCTTTAATTTTCTTTCCTTGTCGTGTTAGCACACAACTGAATAGTAATTTTTTATTTGCAGTGTTTACCACCAAAACATTTATCTTTTAAACGGCATAGTCTTATTTGGGAGACACTCTTGAAAGAGACCTGTTTTGTCTGCATTGAGAATGTTCCCAGGAGAAAATTATTTTAGAATTTCTGCTACCTTAGGATTCAAATTCTCACATGCTGTTACCGGAACATTTGCACTTTCACCGCTGATATTTTTCTGTGATGACCCATGTGTCTTCTCAGAACTTTTCTAACCAATCAATGGTGGCTTGGAAGTCACAGTGCCCAAGAGTCGAAACATACTCTTAGAGCCTTTTCAAAAATCGGCGAAAGTGTTAAATCCCTGAATCTTATCCTATTAATCTATTTAAATATTGCTTCAACTAAGTCCTTCTATTGGCATGTTCCTTTACTTTTTTTGCGTCGAACCAAGATCCCAATTCTGATCGTTGATTGACTTTCTATTTTGTATGATTGTTAACAGAGTGCTTGCCGAAATTCCACATTTATTTGCACCATCTTTTTTTTTTTTCAATTTTTTATTGATGTTCTTCAAAATCTTCACTTTATCAAAAAGAGTTATGCTTGTCCTAGGAGACATTTTCTACAGAAGCAGTACAAAAAACGTACTCAAAAAGATAGTTTTGTGAATCTTTCAGACTAGAGATGTAAATTTTCCGGAAAAATATAAGTGGCTGAAAAAAACAGGTTTTTTACCGGTTTTTTTCGGAAAACACGGAAAAATTGATTTTTCATGATTGTTTCTCTCAAATTATATTTTCTTAGAGAATATTAAATAATAAACATTTTTTCCCATTTATTTGTATTAAAAGAAAACTATTTTCATTTTATATTACAAAATAAAAAAAAAAGTAGCAAAACCTGCCTTTAAAAGTTTAGTTTTTTTTTTTTTTTCAAAGCCTAAGAATTTTTATTAAACGCTATTGTTTGTTATATCATATCTCTGTTGAAATGATTTTTCAGTTACATGTTTAACTACCAAATGACCTAATGTAAAAACCTGAGCCAATATATTTGCAGTTTGGAATGAAATAAATTATGCATCCCATTTACATAAGTATAGTTTTTAAGTAAATGATACTAGTTTAAAGAATAAATTATTGCATATTTGTCATTATTATGAATATCAGTATTCAAAAATTCCAATGTTTGTTTAAAAAATGTATATTTTTTCAATATTACATTTTTTTCTTAGAATTATAATTTTATTTCCTTTAAAAATATGTTTAGTTTTGTATAGCTTTCCAATCTCAACTCAAAGTTTTGATTTAGTTTTATAATCTAAATTCAAACAAAACTAAGTTTTAGTTTAGCTTACTCAAGTCTGCAACTAAAAAACAGCATAGGATTTATTGTCTGTTAGATTTTTACTCAATGAAATCAAAAAAATATATAATTTTTTTAAGTTTAATTAAATGTAATTTCTTTCCTTTTATCTTGAAATCTGGTATTCCATTCTTGAGTAAGAAACCATATTCAATGTTTCCATATGGTAATTTCATATTTTTAAGAATGGAACTCAAAAGTTATGAAAAAAAAAAAAAAACTCTACAAATAGAAAATGCTTGCTATTTGAAAAATTAACAAAAGCAGTTATACACACAAAGATAAATTTCTACTGTGCTTTAGAAAACTACTAAAATTCAAAGTTTAATCAAGAGGGAAAGTATAATTTGGAACATAGTTACTTGTAATAATTTTTTTTATTTATATATATATTTTTTTTAATCACAGTGTTATGTTTGGGCTGACGCTTTGGTCAGGGTATCAAAGAAAATATAATGTTAAGTTTATTTGAAAGTGGAAAAAGCACTTTTTATTTGCCTCTACCCACAATTAGGCCAAAGTGATCGTGATAATGATAGCACATCACGGAGAATGGGGGCCTGCAAACGACCCTAATTACTCTCTTCATTATTTCATTTAAAATAATAAAAATATTCTTTATCCAATGATGAAGAAAAATCAAGTATAAAGTTATAAAAATATAAAATTAAAACGGTAAAAAGTTACCTGTTGAATCCTTGGCTTTTGATGACAAATAAATCCAGACAATAGGCACAAGAAATTAATATACGAACAATTTTCGAAGAAAAAAAAAATATATTTTATTTCATGAAGAACTTGTTGCTTTTTTCATGAATAAATATTTCTTCACAAATTTATATTTTTGGTGACTCGTACATATTAATTTCTCACTTGATAAACAACCATTTCATAACATATGTTAATCACAACTATTGCTATCTCCAAGCAATAAAAATTCTTTTCATAACATATTCTAGATATCTCAACAACATGTAATTAAACAATTTTCTTCATGACATAAAAGGAGAATAAATTATTATTTCTTTTTGAAAAAGAACACCTCTCATAATATGAACTTTCAAAACAAAATACATCATACTTCATATTGTATAGATACATGCCAATATTTTCTTTATAACGCCCCGTAAATATTAAAAAAAAAATTATATATATATTGGGCCAGATAATGAAGTAAAAAGGACTTATGCAAATAAAATTTCTTCACCTGACGAAAGAAAAATCTTCACCAAGACGTCATGTAAACTATAATATTATTTCTTGAAAACAAAACAGTTCTTCACCTCTGCCTACTTCTCAGAGGATGGAGAATAAAAAGATTATCGAAGAATTGGGCACATTAGATTTGTAGAAGAAAACTCGTTGATGAAGAGATGATGAGAAAATGAATGAATATTTATAAAATACGTGACGACATTTTTACAACACTTGTGAAGATAACACGAGAGCATAAACTGAAGACGTATAATGAGACCTTATATAATTTCCGTAATCCAAGAAGAGAATGCACAAACAAAACAATTTTCGGGATGCTATTGCAGTGAGAAGTGCCTTGCTACTAGCCGCCTTGAAAACTCAACATCATTTCCAAAAAGAGAAGGCACAAACGAATACATTCAGGAATGCATTAAACCACTTCATTGCTCCTCGCAGCACAGAGGGACTTGGCTTAACAGAAATCAACATCACTTTCCTAGATGAATTTTGAGGGCAGCACTTTTTCTTTGCCGCACTTAAAAAAAATCAGCATCGTAATAATCTCAACATAACAAAAAAAAACCGTTCCATCCTTCGTTAACGGGGGAGCACCTCTGCCCCGAACTTTCACTCATGCGACTGCATCCATCACAGCAGGTGTCTATCGGCGCAACTAACTCAGGTGGCCGCGAGCCCAGGGGAAAAAGAGAAAGGGTTATTGTAAATGCAAAATACGCCAATTTGGCAGTTAGCAACAGAGGGGGTGAGGAAAAACTAAGCCAAATTACAATATACAGTATGAAAAGATATGTAACTAATAAGAATAAAATTGATAACCATCTTAAGAAGGAAGGCCAAAGCTGGTGGCCATGTACATAACGGCTTGAAATACGTCACCTGTGAAATTTAATTTGATAGGTTAGGGGTGTGTCCGAATAAACGGAAGTTCCACCCAAAAGAACTAGCGAGAAAGTTCTCGAACAAATTTAAAACCGGAAGGAATGATTTCAAACAAAATTTTACCGGCTTGGAACATTCGAAAGCTAAGCAAGAAAGAAAACATTACAGGCGACGAAATGAAAATAAGCGAAACCGAAATTAAATTTAAATTGAGAACATTAATAAAAAAGAGGTAATAGGAAATAAAATGACTAATAAAAAATGAATTAAATTAAACATATGGGGGGGTTATGGAGTAACCACCACATATTACCCAGGGTCCCCCAAAAGAAAATATTGGTGAGATGACAAAAATGACAATTTTTCATCGAGACAATATTTTCTAACACATGTACAAATATACTAAATAATTACACAAAATAAATATCAGAAATAGTTATAAAAATATACATAATTGTTGTACATGATATTTAAATAATAAAAAAAAATAATTACTGTTATGATAGTAATCCTTATGAAAATATACCAACTGTAGTAAATGTTAACATGAAAGGTATATAAAGTTTCCTTCAGAGGTATCTATCATATAAAAAAAATTAAAGTCTATGTGCAGAAAAACAGTCCATAACTTTAAAGAGTCTCTTGTTAGGCTGTGCAAAATGCACTATAACAGTAGAATGCTTTAGCATATGTCACAATATTTGATTACACAATAATATGTATATTTATATTCTCAGTTGTGAAGAAAAATGAAATATACTATAACTGTATATGAATCATACAATAAAATATATGGTTTCAAATAACACATGATAACTTGAATGAATTTGTAAGTTGAAAATTGAACAATAAAAAATATATATAAATGGTGCAGAGAGATTAGTTATGCTCTCATAAAAAAAAAATTTCTTATATCACCACATAGCCTTTTAAGCTTTCAATAAATCTTAAATGAATAAACTTTAGTATTATTCAATAACACATTTTTGCAGAAAATAAAAATAATTAAGTTGCAAAAAGAATGTCAACAAAAGCATGATATTATTTTTCAATAAAAATATCTTCAAAATGAATATAATAATTTTCAAAGAGAGAATTTTTACACTCTCATAAAGGCATATTCTTGAACATTTTCAAAATAAATTGACAATAATTGCATAAATACCTTTAATACTATACTTCATTTAAAATAAACATAAAACATAAGATGTTTAATATTTTGAAAAAAAAGGGAAGAAACTTATATGAATATGTCAA
Source organism: Maratus speculifer (assembly GCA_964019185.1). Lineage (NCBI taxonomy): Eukaryota > Metazoa > Arthropoda > Arachnida > Araneae > Salticidae > Maratus > Maratus speculifer. Next base: position 138,024,156 of record OZ025291.1, read on the forward strand.
TCTTATATATGACTTGATAATGTCAACCTACAAATAAAAATCAATTGTGTCAAACTTTCTATATAGAAGATATCTAGAGCATAATTACTTGTAATCTTCAAACATTTTTTAAAAAAATTAAGTAAGTGATCACTTTTACATTTGTCATAAATCAAGAATTTGCTTTATATAAATATATATAATGACTCATTAAACATCTTTGGATAAATATATATATTGACTTAACCACCATCTTTGGATAAAAATATATATAATGACTGAATGAACATCTTTGGAAAAATATATATATAATGCCTCAATCAACATCTTTGGATCCAAAGTATAAATACTCAAAAGTATACAAAAATATTACTTATTGTGAGTCATTCACTTTCTATATTTCACCAAGAAGAGAAGAAAATATTAGTATGAATAAGTTTATCATGCACTTTCTCTCTTTTTTTTTTTATCAAAAGAGGTTAAATGTTACAGCATGCATGCATTGTAAGGAAAAGACACAATAGGGAAAATAATTTGATGAGTACTCATCTTTATGTTTACCTTATATCAACTACAATTTCACTTTTCTTATTAGAATGCATATTTGTCAAAAATAACTTTAAATAATGATATCATATTCTAACAAAGACAAATTCTTTCTCAATTTTTGCATCAACTATTGTAATTAAAGACTTTATAAAATTTAAAAGTATGGCATACATGAGATTATGTGTAAATATTGTAAAAATAATGACTTATAGATAAATGCAGTAACTAATAAAACTATTAAAATTCATACATACATCCCGAGGATGACCGTTGAGTTGTACCAGGGAGAAGAAGACTTACATAAAAAGAAAAAAAATAATAACAGCTGCCTGCAGCCTGGAGAAAAGAAAAAAAAAAATTACATAGCGATTCTTCTTGCTGGACAATCAGTACGGCTAGCTTCGACTGAATATATTACAAAGCAAAAGTCATCCTGTAAAAGGAAAAAGAGAGTTAGTCTATTTTTTATGTAGTTTATGATTGCGAGGACGAAGATCATAACTTCTATATTGAGTGGATTTGCTTTTAGCACCAGTATGAGTGCCATCAGGAGGAGCTTGTGACAGTACCGATTTACTGGGACATGAAGATGTTTGCTGGCATTTAGAAGAAGAAAGAATTTGAGGAGAAGTATTACAAGCTGCATCATGATTTGAAACTTGAATAGAAGAGTGCTGTCTCACAGGAGTGGAGGATGCATTATCAACAGCTGGTTGATCATGTGATGCACCTTTTGAAGAAACTGAAGGATGTTGCAGTGCTTCATTTCTCTTTTGAAGCTTCAAGATTCGATTAGTGTGAATCAACATTGGTGAAGCATGACTATTATTGGGATCTTGAATTTGAATGAGCACAGGAGAAATTATTTTCTTGACCACGTATGGGCCTTGTATCTTTTTGTTAAACACAGTAGGAAATTTTGCATAAACAATGTCATTAACATTGATGTTGGAAAACTTTAATTTTTCTCTGGATTTTTGGTACACCTTTTGTCTGGATGATTCGTTATTCTTGTAAGCTTGATAGTATATTTTTTCAATAACATCCATCAATTTATGAATTTCATATGCAGTGTTGAGAATTTTCCATGAAACTTGAGATTTATAATTGGAATAAATATCATTTATTTCTCTTCCAAAATGAAGAAGATTTTGAGAGAATTTTGTAGCTGGATGAGGTGTAGCATTATATATGGATTGGTGAATTTTTAGAGCAGTCGGTACATCACATCCTTGTGAAGCCATTGTGTTCACAGATGATTTTATTTGAGAATTGACACGTTCGCTTATATGAAGAATATAAGACCCAAAAAATTTTATGTAAATATTTATATATAATATGGCTCAAAACATAAATTATTATATGTATGACAAGAAGAATAATTTATCTTAGCATGAACAATAATTTTTACCAGTACCTCCGTTAAATAATGCATATATATATTAGTTGCAAAATATATCAAGACAAGAAAAAATATATATGGAAAAATTATGTTATATATATATCATGCACTGCTCCAGAAAAATATTATTTCAATACAAGATCAATATAAATATTGTATTTGATTACTGCACCATACCCAACAAAATATAATTATATAAAACATTAATCACTATATGAAGAAAAATAACTTGAAAAAAAAATAATGAAGAATGTTCAAGCGTTGGTCACGGCTCCAAAAGAAATTAAAATGTTATGTTTGGGCTGACGCTTTGGTCAGGGTATCAAAGAAAATATAATGTTAAGTTTATTTGAAAGTGGAAAAAGCACTTTTTATTTGCCTCTACCCACAATTAGGCCAAAGTGATCGTGATAATGATAGCACATCACGGAGAATGGGGGCCTGCAAACGACCCTAATTACTCTCTTCATTATTTCATTTAAAATAATAAAAATATTCTTTATCCAATGATGAAGAAAAATCAAGTATAAAGTTATAAAAATATAAAATTAAAACGGTAAAAAGTTACCTGTTGAATCCTTGGCTTTTGATGACAAATAAATCCAGACAATAGGCACAAGAAATTAATATACGAACAATTTTCGAAGAAAAAAAAAATATATTTTATTTCATGAAGAACTTGTTGCTTTTTTCATGAATAAATATTTCTTCACAAATTTATATTTTTGGTGACTCGTACATATTAATTTCTCACTTGATAAACAACCATTTCATAACATATGTTAATCACAACTATTGCTATCTCCAAGCAATAAAAATTCTTTTCATAACATATTCTAGATATCTCAACAACATGTAATTAAACAATTTTCTTCATGACATAAAAGGAGAATAAATTATTATTTCTTTTTGAAAAAGAACACCTCTCATAATATGAACTTTCAAAACAAAATACATCATACTTCATATTGTATAGATACATGCCAATATTTTCTTTATAACGCCCCGTAAATATTAAAAAAAAAATTATATATATATTGGGCCAGATAATGAAGTAAAAAGGACTTATGCAAATAAAATTTCTTCACCTGACGAAAGAAAAATCTTCACCAAGACGTCATGTAAACTATAATATTATTTCTTGAAAACAAAACAGTTCTTCACCTCTGCCTACTTCTCAGAGGATGGAGAATAAAAAGATTATCGAAGAATTGGGCACATTAGATTTGTAGAAGAAAACTCGTTGATGAAGAGATGATGAGAAAATGAATGAATATTTATAAAATACGTGACGACATTTTTACAACACTTGTGAAGATAACACGAGAGCATAAACTGAAGACGTATAATGAGACCTTATATAATTTCCGTAATCCAAGAAGAGAATGCACAAACAAAACAATTTTCGGGATGCTATTGCAGTGAGAAGTGCCTTGCTACTAGCCGCCTTGAAAACTCAACATCATTTCCAAAAAGAGAAGGCACAAACGAATACATTCAGGAATGCATTAAACCACTTCATTGCTCCTCGCAGCACAGAGGGACTTGGCTTAACAGAAATCAACATCACTTTCCTAGATGAATTTTGAGGGCAGCACTTTTTCTTTGCCGCACTTAAAAAAAATCAGCATCGTAATAATCTCAACATAACAAAAAAAAACCGTTCCATCCTTCGTTAACGGGGGAGCACCTCTGCCCCGAACTTTCACTCATGCGACTGCATCCATCACAGCAGGTGTCTATCGGCGCAACTAACTCAGGTGGCCGCGAGCCCAGGGGAAAAAGAGAAAGGGTTATTGTAAATGCAAAATACGCCAATTTGGCAGTTAGCAACAGAGGGGGTGAGGAAAAACTAAGCCAAATTACAATATACAGTATGAAAAGATATGTAACTAATAAGAATAAAATTGATAACCATCTTAAGAAGGAAGGCCAAAGCTGGTGGCCATGTACATAACGGCTTGAAATACGTCACCTGTGAAATTTAATTTGATAGGTTAGGGGTGTGTCCGAATAAACGGAAGTTCCACCCAAAAGAACTAGCGAGAAAGTTCTCGAACAAATTTAAAACCGGAAGGAATGATTTCAAACAAAATTTTACCGGCTTGGAACATTCGAAAGCTAAGCAAGAAAGAAAACATTACAGGCGACGAAATGAAAATAAGCGAAACCGAAATTAAATTTAAATTGAGAACATTAATAAAAAAGAGGTAATAGGAAATAAAATGACTAATAAAAAATGAATTAAATTAAACATATGGGGGGGTTATGGAGTAACCACCACACACAGTTGTACTTTTCTAATGCAAACTGCTTATGTTTTGCAACATCACTGTATATTATGGAGATAAAATGGAGGTCAGTTTTAAATTCAACATCATGAAAAAACATTCAATTAATCAGCTATAACGAAATCTTAAAAAATGTAGCATTGCAGTGCCCCCTATAGGGCAATTTACATCAAAAACTAAACAACAATAATATATATCAGGAACTGGCTGAAGCTGTAGTTTGATGAAAAATCGTTCTTTAGTTCTTGAGATAGAGCTATTATGATAATCATGAATAATGCAGCATAGCAGCGTCATCTGTTGTGCAATTTACGCCAAAAAGTAATGAGCATGAAATTAAATCAAAGATTAACTTAATCTGAAGTTTTAAAAATCCATACATTAGTTCTTAAGATAGAACTATTGTGGGTATCATGAATAATGCAGCATAGCAATGCCATCGGTTGAGCGATATATACTAATAACTAAACATCGAGTTTTTATCAAGGTGTAACTGAATCTAAAGTCTTGTGAAATTTTGTGCATCATTTCTTGAGATGGAGTGCTCATAAAATTTTTGTCACATACAGACTCACAGAGTAACAGATATTTTCCAAAAACCACCAAATCGTGTTCAGACAAATTAAATGTTCAGCAAAATTTGTGTTCCACCAAATCAAACCTTCTAAAACGTTTAAATACACCAAAAACTGGAAGTCAAATCTTTCACGAATTCAATACTTCTTGTAAAGATAGAAAAAAATAATAAATGTATGCTTCAAATTTCATGTTAAATTTTTAATTTTACCATTTCCATTAATCGGCATATTAGTGAAATAATTTTGCACATGAATTAATTTTTTAAAAAAAGAAGTTGTATTTAATTATATATATCTAGATTTTTTTTTTCATGTAATCCTGTTTTTGTGAAATTGTGAAGTTTTTGTATACACTTGTAGAAAATATAATCAGACTTTGCAAATTAGAAACTATTACTATATTTAGGTTCTTATTTAGACATTTTAATTTTAATAAGGTTATTCATACATATATACAACTTGATAAGATTCAGTTGCAATACGACATGAGATTTTTTTCTTCAGTCACTGCATTTGTGAAAGATTCAATTTGGAGATTAAGCTTTTTTCTGAAAAGTCTATTTTCAAGAGAAGTTTTGCGAAGGCTCTCGTGTTTCAAACAAGAAAAAAAATGTGAAGGAAATGTGAAGTCTTTTCAAACAGATTTCTGCTGAGAGATCAGATTCCCCACATTAAAGTTTTCATGTGGGACACTCAACATAAAAATAAATAAAAGTGTGAGAATGTAGCAATTACAAAATTTTCAATGTAATATTTTATAAATGAAATTTCAATTTTTCCAGTTCGGAAAAATTGAAAAATAAGCCTTTGGAAAAAAACTGTTTTTTTTCCCAATTTTTCCGGTTTTTTTCTGGAATTTTTTCCCAATTTTTCCGTTTTTTTCTCATTTCTATTTTAGACTAAAGAAAGCTAAAAACAACAAACATCTACACTAACTTTTAGGGTTGCGAGCTTTAGTTTAGATAGATGAAGACGGGTTCTAAATGGTAACAGTGGTCTGCTCTTGTGACTGCAGCTGCCTAGGGAGAATTTTCAGTGGATTTTAGGATTTTTCTAGCATCAAATATCACAAATAATTCGACTTGTTATATTTGATTAAAATAGAGTTCATTTTTCTAATTTAATTTCTTCAATGATCTCGATCTCATTCACCTTAAAATTCAATCACAGTTAAATTCAGACCCTTTTCTTCGAGAGAGAATGAAAAATTGCATTTTTCTGCTATTGAAAACACATCTCAAATTTTCGGGGGCGATCTCATTGCTCTGGGAGTGAATGTCCCACGAAGCCACCCTCTGAAATCAACACTGACTTCAATTACTACATCCAGCTTTTATATGTGTAACAATTAAATTGACTCTGTTTCTCGAAGGATGTTAAAAGATGTGTGGGAGGGTGGCTGGTGGAATGAATTTGTTGGACTTAAAGAAGAAGGAGATTCAAGGTAGAGAAGCAATATAAAAAAACTCAGCCTTGAATGATAAATCAAAAATAAGTGATGGAAATTTGATTCCATGTGATTTCGAAGCTTTTTTAAAACTGAATAAATAAAGAACATTTTATGAAAAAATTTGTTATATGGACATACATATTTCGCTATATAAAGACTGTTTTTAACGTAATCATGGAAAAAGGGGATTGTTCCTGCTAAAAATTCGTTATATAGAGAAATTCGATGTATGAAGTTTCGTTATCGAGAGACTCTACTATGTTTATATTCTGCAGCGAATAATCGTTTTGTGCATTTTCATGTACAGGGTGATCCCAAATATTTCTATTATTCTTTGATCTTTTTGTCATCCCCCTAACTGCCCTGCTTATCAAATGGATGTTGATAAATATGAGGTCAAACATAATCTTTATAATCCTGAAGTTCCAGAAGAATCTGACCAAGCATATTTTTAAATATTTGACAAAATGTCAAAAATTGAAAGTGTCCAAATACTTATTGGTAGATAATGTATTTGTATACATTATAATATTTTATATCAAGATCAGGTATTCTCTAAGCACAAATTATTTAGGTATTTTTTATAACAACCCTGGTGTTTTTTAAAATGGCATTTCTGTAATTTGGACTTAAGTCTAACTGTATGTTGCCAAATATTATATGCAATCATGGAAAAAAAAATTTAAAAAATATTGTTATTTTTTCTTTTACTCTTGTTTTAAATATACATTTCATGCAATAAAATACTTATATATTGTGTAAATTTATTTTATATTTTTAAAGGTCGTGGTCCAAATACTCATGCATATATGCACAGTGTACAAGCAGGACATCATGTATTTTTAAATCTACAGACTCTTCGCTTTTATTGCATTCCTGATAATTATGAAATCATTGATTCATCATTAGATGATATAACAGTAAGAATTTCAAATTTAGCAAATTCTATTTTATTTAAGTTGAAGTTTTATCTATAAGAAGCAATTTTTATTTATTTATTATCATTATTTTAGTATGTCCTTAAACCAACTTTTACTGAGGAAGAGATAGCAGGATTAGATACAAATGATAAATTATCAAGAGCATATGATGGCACCACATATATGCCAGGTAAATTATTGAAATTTCCTAATGTATATATTGTGATACTGGGGATAAAGGTAAGGATATCCAACCTAGCTGTATACAGCACATTGTTGCAGTGAATGCTGTCTGGTAGCGATTAAAAAAAACTTTAAATATTAATATTTTGTTATAACTTAAATTTTTTGTTTCTTAATGCATTTTATTAAAATTATTCCTTCAAAATGATGTAAGCATAAATTTATTGTTGAAGTAATATTTTCAATGCATGCAAGTCAAATAAAACTAAGGATCAACCAAAACAATTTAATAAGACCAAAACATAAACCAAATTTAGGCAATTTTCCTTTTTTTTTTTTTTTTTTTTTTAATAAAGAAAGGAAAATGTCCAAAACTTTTTTAAAAGTAATTAATATATAAATAAATGTATACAATTATTAATTAACTAGTATAACAACCCCGTCAAAAATGACGGAATTTTCATTTGCATTTTATTTTCATAATAATACAAACAGAATGAAGATTTTAGTATTGAAGAGTTTGTATTGTAGAAAAGCACATAACAATAGATTTCTACAAATACAAATGATAAAGTTTTTTTTTAACTTGATATTTAGTTTTTGAAAAAATTTTAATTTCAAAACAAAGAGCAGTATTTATTACAATAACGATAATAATAATTAGCAAAATGAAACTCAATTTCTGAAGATTTCACAAAGCATTAAAATTAAATATTGAAGTATTTTAAATTTTAAAATACATTATTTTTATTAAAAGTATGATTCGGCAGTGGCTTTAATCATGGGCATATGATACTTTTAGTTCGATGCTTTTAGGCATGAATTAAGAAGCTTTGTGTTTTGTTTTTAAAATTTGGATTTGGTGCTATCTATACGCAGTTAATATAAACAAAACAACTTTTTAAAAAAAACAGCAATTTTATTTTGAAAATAGCAAGTTTTTCAAGAAAATTCGCATATTTTCGACTATCTTTCGAGAAAATTTGTTTATTTCCCTTGATTTTTCGAGAAAATTCGCATATTTTCCGCGATTTTTTGACAAAATTTGCGTATTTTCCGCGTTTTTTTGACAAATTTTGCATATTTCCCCCGATTTTTCGACAAAATTCTCGTATTTTCCGCGATTTTTTGACAGAATTCGCGTATTTTCCTTGATCTTTCGTCAAAATTCTCGTATTTCTCACGATCTTTCGTTAAGATTCGCCTATTTTCCGCTATTTTTTGACAAGATGTGCGTATTTTCCCCGATTTTTCGACAAAATTTTGGTATTTTCCCGGATTTTTCTTCAAAATTCGCGTATTTTCAGACGATTTTTCTGCAAAATTTGAGTATATTACACGATTTTTCGATAAAATTCGAGTATTTTTCGAGTATTGCCATCTCGATTTTCTTTCGCGAGCTAATCGATGTCTACATTCAATCGGCGTTTCGTTATTTTCATCAGGCATTGCTAAAATTATCATTAAATTACAGAAACAACGATTTACTTGAAAATATATATAAACCATTGACTTTCTCATATACATAGGTATAGGTCATTGATATAAACCTACCACGTGTTCAAAAAGATCAACAAAAACACGTGCGTTCTCAAGTACAAATAATTTTGATTGACCAATTCTCAAACGTGATTGATTCACTACATTTTTTGCAAGAAGAATACCACGATCCAGGCTACTTTCGCTGATAGCGAAACGTGACTAACCAATCAGAATTCTGCATTTTAAGAAACAGTGAAAAGTTCTTAAAAATGCATGCTTCTGATTTAGATCTCTATTAATTATTAGCAAAGTGAAATGTAATTTCAAAAAATATCACATTAACTTTTTGATATGCCGAACATTAACTCGTGTTTATTACAAAGTTCGATTCTTTATATTATTTGCCAATAGATGATTGCAAAAAGAGTTTTTGACAGTTTTAAACAAAATCAAATTATTTAAAGAGTTTAATATGATTTTATAAATATTTTAAGAACAGAATTAGATAATTGACATGTATTCTTTTTTTTTTTTTTTTTTAATAATGCGTTCAAAGAGTCATTCATTTGTTTCAAGATTTGGAAAATCTGAATGGCAACAGAGTTCGTTTGTTTATATCGTAATCTGATGTTTACAATTACTTATTTTTAATTTGGAGCCTAATACATTATAATTGGATATGATATACATGTTTTATAGAAAAATATGCTGTTTAAACGTTATTTTAAGTGAAAGAAATTATCTTTTAGCTGTCATATGTTTGCATTTGTTTTCCATTAAGCCTAACGTGGCGTATTGCTAGGGTCCATTCACAGATAGGAGTGGCGAATCCTGGAACCATTCCACACACCTCTCCAGAACGCATTTTATTATAAGTAGATTATACATGTGGCTTAAATTGGTTCTCCATGCTTCTGACCAAAACTTTTTTTTTTTCACATTAAAAAAATATAATTAATTCAACAATGACACAGAATGATTTTCTGACTGTACAAATTTCATCAATAATATTAAAACAATTTGTTTTAAAATGCTTAACAATTATTATTAATTATAATGCAGTAAAAGCCAAAAGTTTCTTTTTTTACAAATGCCCCCAAGGAAGTCGAAAGGTTGGTCACCATGTACTATTTTGTTTTTTTTTTTTTGTGAAATACTAAAATATGATTTTCTGTATTTTTAGGTATTGTTGGATTGAATAATATCAAAGCTAATGATTATTGCAATGTGATTTTACAGGTACCATTTTAATTATTTTTCTCAGTATTATTTATGTCTAATCTTTTTTTATCGTTTATTATAGTTAAAATATTTTCAATTTTAAAATCATATCAAAATAAGTAAAGTTGAGTATAAGTGAAAGTTTTTACATATTTGAATAGAAAAAACTTAAGAACTTAATGAACATTACACAGAAGTCTTATACACAATATCGTGGTCAGCAGAGTTAATTTTGACCGTGTTGAAGAAGAAAATATTTTTGTTTTGACAATTTTTCTTCAATTTGTTATTTATTCATTCAGCATACATTCAAATCAACAAAGAGCCGGATTCTAATCATCCCAAAAATATGCATGTTTATCTGGTAATACTATCCAAACACACAATCACCTTACAGATTGCTGAGTGAACATGTTTTGTAATAAGTTTGTTTTTTATTCTTTTCTTATCTGATATGGCTTTAACATAATCTTGAATTCTGATAAAATAGAAATTCCAAAAGGTCTTTTTGAATTCAGTTATATTTTTATAAGAAAATGCATATTAATCTTATGATTTTTAGTTTGATTTAACCGTATTAACAAATACATATTTTTTTATTTACTATAATTTTTGTTTTGATTATTTATCTTAGACAAAAATCTAGTCATAATTTATAATATTTATAACAGGGCTGAATATATTCAAGTATTATGCTGGAATTCTTGTAATTTGTACTATTTTGAAGCTGAAAAAAAAAATTTTTTTAGCCAATTCATTTTTATACTACAAATAAAATTTTGTAATTCTGCCTGACTTAATAATGGGAAAATTGTAAGTCAACCAATAAAAAATGCAAGTGAATTTGGTATTATGAGCAATTATTAAAAAGTGTTTGTGTTAATGCAATATGTTGGAAACACACAATAGTAGTTATCAGCACTGTGTCTAGAGAAAATTGCACCCAAAACAATTCCGATTTGGCCCACCACAGCCATAAATGAATATATTCTTTGAGAAATGTGTCACAAAACTGAAAATTGTAGAAACAGAAATAAATTCTATTGAAAACATACATTGTGTTTATTTTAGAACTTTATACTTTAATTTACAAACTCAGAGCAACTAAATACACTGTAAAAAAAAAAAAAAAAAAAAAAAAAAAAAAAAAAAAAAAAATCTGCAAAGTTACTAAACTTTTTCTAGGAAATTAGAATTTCTAGAACTTTTTATGTAGCGGTAATTACAAAAATACATGTTATTGATTCTGTTACAGAAATTTTCGCTGTTCCCATTACATCAAAAGTTCTTAGAATCTCAGTTTCCTAGAAGAATTTCAGTAGCATTACAGATTTTTTATTTTTACATTTTAATATAGGATAAGAGGAAATTGCACTTATATTTTGGCAAAGGGAATCTGAGAAATGGGAATAATAGTTTTCTATATATAATATATAATTTATATTATATATATATATTAATATATATTATACATATATATATATTATATATATATAATATATATTAATATATAATTCTATATATAGTTATATATCTAACAGTTCAGTATAACAATTTGCACACTTTTGTATTCTCAAAAGAAAACCCCATAATATTTTGATAAATCTTTTAGATCAGCAAACTTCAAATTGTACAATAGTTTCAAAAACATTTAACTTTTTTCATGGCGTACACATCTCTCTAAAACTCTTTTAATCAACCATTTACAGTAAAAATGAACAATCAGGATTTTTATATGAATTATATATGAGATATCCAATTGATAAAAAAAATAAATAAAAAAAATATTTAAGAGTTGCAAGCATGCAAAATTTAAAAGTCTCAATGAAGAACATCCTATCTTTTAAACAGCCTGAAAGATAATCATGTCACGTCTCTGAGAACATATGTCACATACTGATGTATGTACAAGGCACACCAAGAGGAAACGAAATGCTGAAAAATTATCTCAATCTCTCTTTCAAGATTTTTATATGCACACCTCAAAAAATACACTTTAACCAGGAGGGAATAGCTTAAGTTCATCTGCTGAAAAAAGTTTCTGTTCGTTTCTCACATCGATCAACAGCTCTTATTTTTTACGTATACTATAGTTGTTATCAACAATAAGAGATTTTTGGGGAACAAAATTCCTGGTGATTAAATTTGTATTCAAATTCTTTAAATCATGGTAATGTTAGAAAATTTTTGCTTCTATTTAAATATGCATCTTCCTTTTTTAACATATTTATTGATTTTTATACTTTATTCCAGGCTTTGTCTCATGTACCACCACTACGTAATTACTTCTTAAGAGAAGAGAATTATGCTTCCATTAAAAGACCTCCAGGTGATACAATGTTTCTTTTGGTACAAAGATTTGGTGAACTCTTAAGAAAATTGTGGAATCCTCGCAACTTCAAAGCTCATGTTAGTCCACATGAAATGTTGCAGGCTGTTGTACTGTGCAGCAAAAAGAAGTTTCAAATTACAGAACAAGGTAAAAATGTTATTATCTGATCGACTGTTAAATTTCATAAATGTAACAGATTAAATGGCTTTAGAAATTGTCACTTATAATAGGTATTGTATTTACTCAAATCTAAACGAGGTCTCCTTACTGAACATACTTAGAATATTTTGACAAAATATGCTATTTAAACTATTGATGTATGTAATAAATGATCAGTCAAATTTATTGGCGAAATTACAAACAGTGGAAAGTCTGTAAAAAAAAAAAAATATGCTTTCAAATACAGTAGACTCCCTCAAATCTGCACTGCTTGGGACCAGAGGTTGTGTGGATTTTAGAATTTTGCCGATTTCTGGTCATTGCTTTGTTTATATTTTTATAGTAATTTGAATGTAATTAATAATAAAATCAAAAGTATAATGAATGCTTACAATATACTAAAATATTAAAATGAGTAATAAACTAAAATAATAAAAATTTAGATAATTTTTAAAATGATTAAAATACAGTAGACTCCCTCAAATCCGCACTCCTAAAATCCGCAACTCTCTAAAATCCGCACATATTTTACGTATGTAAACAATGAAACATTCAGTTCAGATGTAGGTGCAAAAATTGATTTTTTCAGTTTTATATCAATCCCATACATTTTTTTAATTTATCATTTTTGTTAAGGTTATTGAATTCATGTTTTTTCATGAAGAAAGAATAATTTATTTCTGAAAAAATAAAGATATTGCTAATATCATTGGTAATCACAATCTTACCAAATATAGTTATGTATTAATCAAGCTTATTTAGTTATTAAGTCTGACTAAACCTGAAATAAAGTTTCATTATTTTATAATCCTGATGGGAATTAGCAGTTCACCTTTATGAGGCAAGTTTCATTGAATAATTTAGGAAAAACACATTTCCTCTTTTATAATGAATATTTAATTGTACATTATTGATTATTAACTTGACCTTTCCTTTAAGTATTTTAATCATTTAAAAAAATATCTAAATTTTTATTATTTTAGTTTATTACTTTTTTTTATATTTTATTACATTGTATGCATTCATTATAATTTTGATTTCATTATTAATTACATTCAAATTATTATTTTAAAATGTAAACAAAGCAATGACCAGAAATCTGCAAAATTCTAAAATCCGCAAAACCTCTGTTCCCAAGCTGTGCGGATTTGAGGGAGTCTACTGTACTAAAACAAAGATCAAGTTAATAATCAATAAAGTACAGTTAAATATTCATTGTAAAAATTAAATGTGTTTTTCCTAAATTATTCAATGAAACTTGACTCATAAAGGTTCATCACTAATTCACAAAATGATCATAAAGTAATGAAGCTTTATTTCAAGTTTAGCCAGACTTAAGAAGGCTCAGGGGTTGATCGATACGGAAAAACATGTAAACAGAGCTCTCGCTTCGAGTCCATATAAAAACAGAAGTATTCATTGTAATTAATTTAAACTTTCTAATATTTTAAAGGTATGTTTGTAGTCTTATAAATTTATAAAATTAAGTACTTTAATGTAATATAATAAGAAGTATAGTAAAATTTATGTAACACAATTTTCAAAAAAAAAATTATGTGTTATATCACCAACACCAAGATATCTTAACGTTGAAGTGACATAAGAACCTAATTTTTACTTTAAAATGATCCAGAAGCTTTATTCTATAGAATGGATTAAGGATATAACTATCACTCAAAAACAACATTATTAAAAAAAACTCTCAAATTTGAAAATATAAAAAACTCCAAAAAAATACAACTTTTTTTTCATTAAAAATACTCAAAATATTAAACTATCTAAACTATATTAATTCATTCTATAGATAATGATGTTATATGCATGCAAAAAAAAAAAATTTAAGCCATTCCATCAAATAGTTTTTTTTTAAATCTTGGTGTTAGTCGTCAAAAATCAAGTTTTGAGAAAACGTGACTTAAAGTTGAAATTATATGGGTGTGGCTATGAAAGTGTTGATACATAAATGTTTATAACTCTGTTAAAAATGCAAATATTTTTATGCGATTTTTTTGCATTGAGTTAAGAATTAATTGAATAATCAAACTAAATCATAAAAAAAAATCGATTTTTTGAAAAGTTTTCAACCCCTGAGCCCCCTTAATAACTAAAAAAGCTTGATTAATGCATAAATATATTTGGTAAGATTGTGATTACCAATGATATCAGCATTATCTTGTTTTTTTTTCAGAAAGAAAATTATTCTTTCATCATGAAAAAACATGAATTCAATAGCATTAACAAAATTTACAGATTTAAAAATGTATGGAATTGAAATAAAACTAAAGTCAAATTTTGCACCTACATCTGAACTGAATGTTTCATTGTTTACATTCGTAAATTATGTGCAGATTTTAGAGAGTTGTGGATTTGAGGGAGTTTACTGTATATCAGGTAAAAAAGTGAGCAGCACTTTTTTTTGCCAAGAGTAAATGATTTTAATACAACTGCCAATTATTTGTAATGGATTTTTAGAATGTGTTTAAATGGTATTTAAAGAATTTAAACTTAAACAATGAGAGAGTTTAATATGTATATATTAAAATAAATATTTTGTATTACATATATTTATACATCACTTATTATTGCAATTATTTATCACTGAAAAAAAAAATATGTTAAAAAAAATTCATTTTGGAAAATATATTTTCATATATTTAACCATGTTAAAAAAGCCAGATGCAGAATGTTGCAGTTATACATTTCAGTGTCAAAGAAGTTGTTTCTGTCATGTCACGATATATGTTGAAATTATTACGCATTTATATTGGTTAACATATATCTTTAAATAAGGACAGATAAACACACAACAAGTAATAAAAAAAACTTAGATTAACTACAGTTAGAAGCATGTTCGGGCAGTTACAGTTAAATGGATGTTGTCATAGTAACAATTATATTACATCTCTCCTTTCAAAAATATTTTTTAAGTTCATTTACAGATCAAGTCTCTTTACAGGCTTTACAACTCTTCCAGATCTTGTAACAACAGGTTTGCTTTCAGTCATATTGGGAGCAGTTACACTTAGATCCTTTTCAGTAAAAATGTTTGGTTTGTCATCGGAAGTAGCAGTAGCAGTGGGATGTTGATTTTTTATTTCTATGGGTATCTTCTTTTTCCTTTAAGTTTGAAACTTCAATTTAGTTGGCTTGATTTGGCTAGTATTTCGTCTAAATTCTCCTTCAGGCATCTTCACGTTATAAGATCTAGGAGCAGCTTGGGAAGTTACTGTTGCTGGTATCCAATTCCTTGGCGCTTGTTTTAGCATAAAATTTTGATTTGGTTTAGAAGATGGCTTAGCATGAAGATCGTGGTAGAATTTTTGTTTTAATCTAGCTTCCATTAAATATTCTGTAGTTTGGCTCATAACTTTAGGCTTTAACAATTCTTTGACAATTGGAACTGTGATTCGAAGGTATCTGCTGAAGAGACGTTGAGATGGTGAACCTAAGTTTTCTCTTGGCGTGTTTCTAAAATTCAATAATGCCAAATGTATATCTTGGCCTGATAGTTTACATTTTCTTAGCAAATTCTTTGCTGTCTGTACAGCTCTCTCTGCCAAACCATTTCCTTTAGGATACTGCGGATTTGAAGTTTGATGGTTAAACATCCACTCTTGTGAAAATTCCTTAAATTCAGCAGATGAGTAATTAGGAGCGTTGTCACTTTCTAAAATTTTAGGAATTCCATGAACACTAAACCAATCTTTGAGGATCTCTATTGTAGATTTACTTGTCAAATCTTTTAAAGGTTTGAAATCAATAAAACCAGAATAACTATCAGTGATAAGTAGATAGTCAACATCTTGATAGGTAAATACATCAGATGCAAGAATTTCCAATGGTAGTTTATGAATCTTCTTTGAAATTAATGGTTCTGTTGGAGATGACTTCTGAGTTTTCTGACAAATTATGCAATTCTCTATCATCAAAATTATGTCTTTGGACATTCCCGGCCAAAACATGGATTTGCGATCTCTTCGTAGACAACTTGTTGCACCCAAATGCCCTTTATGAAGATTTTCTAATGCTTTGGCTCTGTACTTTTCTGGGATAATTATACTAAAGCCTTTAAATATTAAATCTTTTTGAACTGAGAGTTCATCCAAATATGGTAGATATTTCATACATGAGTCTGGAACGGAATTTTCGTTACTAGGCCAACCAGTAGATATGAAGTGTTTCAGCAAAATAAGTTCTGGATCTGAGTTTGTGAGATCTTGTAAAATTTTTAAACCTGCGTTTGTAGTTGGTACTGTAAACAGAATCTGGTAATTGCTCTCCTGTAGCAAATCTTCATTATTGCAATCTCTGCTAAGTAAATCCGCTATATACATTTCTTTTCCGCGTTTGTAGCATACTTTTGGAGCATACTGTTGAACTTCTAGAAAAGTTTTTGGAAGCCTTGGTGGAATTCGATCTATTGGTTTGTTAAAAATTGATTCTAGAGGCTTGTGATCAGTCTTGATAATCACCTCATTTCCGTAAATGTACTGATGAAATTTTTGGCATCCGAATTTCATTGCCAGGGCTTCTTTTTCTGTCTGAGAATAAGATTGTTGAGCTTCATTCATAGCTCCTAATGCAAAAGAACTAGCATCAACTGAAATGTAACACTTTTGTTTGGATTGTAGTACTTAAGTGAAGGTGTTTTCTTTAATAATTCTTTTATTTCTTCTAAATCTCTATCTAATTTATTATTCCAATTCCATACAGTGTTTTTCTTCAATAACAATCTCATGTTATGTGTTTTTTCCAAAAAATTGGGAATAAATTTATGCAGATACTGAATCATGCCAAGTAATCTTTGTAACTCTTTTTTGCTAGTTGGTGTCTTAATTCTGTCTATGGTTTCAACTTTTTCTAGATCAATCATAATACTATCACTTGTGAGGATGTGTCCTAAAAACTTTACTTTTTAAACTTCAAATTCACATTTGTCTTTATTAAGCTTTGCTCCTGCATTTCTTAGTGCTTGTAGGAGCAATCGAGTATTTGAACAGAGAGTATTTATGTCAGGCGCATGAATCAAAATGTCATCCATTGAATTTTCAACTCCTAGTATACCTTGTAAAATTTTGGCTATTTCACTTTGAAAAATTTCCGGAGCTGATTTTATACCGAATGGAACTCGAAGAAAGGAATATCTTCCCCAAGGAATACTGGATGTTAAAAATGGCTGGGTATGAGGTGAAACTTTCAATTGCCAAAAGCCCTTTTTCAAATCTAGTTTCGTGAAATATTTTGATCCACCTACATTAGCTATAACCTCTTCTAAAGTTTTTAATGGAAATTGTCTTCACATAAGTATTTTATTCAAATCAGAAGGATCGATGCAAATTCTTATTTTTCCGTTCTGTTTCACGATAACCATGTGATTACAAATTGGTGTAGCTTTGTCTACTTTCTTAATAATCCCATCCTTAACAATTTTATCAAGCTCCAGTTTCACGATTTTTCTTATCTTAAACGGAACTCTTCTAGGTGGTTTGATCTCTTTTTGAGTGCATTCTTCTAAAAATTCGGCTGTGTACTCAAAAATTTTTATGCACCCTATTCCTTGAAACAAATCCTGAAATTCCTCTTCCAAAGCGTTAACTAATTCAATTCTTTGAATTTATCCTGCCTCGATACAAGTAATTCGACCTAGGACTGGACTGATCCCTCTATGTGCTGTTATTAACTTAAGTTGCATATGCTTATCTTTAATTCTGCAAGAACTCATGATTCTCCTGCCACATCAATAGCATGACCCGAATATGAGAGGAGTTTGCGGATATTCGAAGGTTTTATTTCAAATGTCGTTCTTTTGCTAAGCGAAATGGTATAACATTACACTGATCACCAGTATCAACCTTCATAGGAATTGCTTTATTGTTAATTATCACCGTTTCGCACCAGTCTGATTTATTAACATTGATGTTAGCTATCAGGAAATTTTTATCTTCTGCAATCATGTCAACATTTTTAATTTCTTGCACTTTGTATCTTTTCTGGATTTTTGACCTACATTTCTTTGCAAAATGGTTTTGTTTTTGACAAATTTTACATTTTTTGCCAAATGCTGGGCATTCATTAATTTTATGGGTACTACCACAATTTCTATAATCAGTTATCATTTTAAAGAATTTAGCATTAGAATTAGGCTTATCTATCTGTGAACTAAGCTTACGCGACTGCATGTATTTTTTCAATATCACAGAATTTATAGATTACGATTTATTATCATCAACAATATTTTTTAATTGCTTTGAAGCACTTTCAGAAGATAAACAAATCTGTACGGCTTTATCTAAATTTAAATCAGCATTGCTTAAAAGCTTTTCACAAACATTGTTGTTTTCCATTCCTACAACAATTCTATCACAAAGTAATTCATCTTGCATAATCCCTAGCTTACAGCGAGAAGCTTGTAGTTTAAGCCTAGTTAAAAAATCATTGAATAATTCATCTTGCTTCTGTTTAATCTGATTAAACTTGTAACGTTCAGATGTATTAACTTTAGGAGTGAAATATTCAGAAAACTTACCTTTAATAATCTCTAGATTTTGTTATTCATCGGCACTCAAACTAAGGGTTTTAAAAATTTGCTGGGCTTCACTACCGATAATAGCCATAAATGTTGCTACCTGGACTTTTTTTCTCTTTCTTCTCAAGTTGAATAGCAGCAGCGTACCAGATAAAACTTTGTAGCCAGTCTTCCCATCCATCTTTGGAATCCGCAGTAAACATCAATGGTTTTGGAGGAAGGATAGAATTTTCAGCCATTCATATTTATTTAATATTTTCAAATATGAAATTTAAAGTAAAACTACCGTAAAATGGGGTGACTAGGAACGAAACTTCCCGGTCATGCAAATAAATTGATTATAAATATATGTGATGATATTTTAAGTTGCCAATTTTTTATAAGAAGGTAATAACATTGAAAGTTGGGAAATTCAGTTTTGACATGTTTGCACAACTACTGGGGTATATAAAAAAAACTTCAAGAGGATCCTCAAAAACGTCATTTTTTCAAAGTCTTCAAAACTTTATATGTAACTTCAGTATTTTTCGTATTCTAAACCTAAGAGAGGGAATTTTAAATTAATGATAGACCTGTAAACAATATTCTGTATTAAATTCTACTTATTTCTAAACTACATAATGAAAAAGTGAAAAATGGCTTGTAACATCAGAGGTTTAAGATTTTCAGGGTGAATCGGAACACATTTTCTCTCATGATTTATTTTTCTAAACAGTAATAGTTTCATGTAACATATGTATGAATATGTATTGTAACAATATTTTGTTTGTTCTAATTACTTGAAGAGTTTAAAAGTGCCAAGAAATTACTTGGTTAAACAAAAAAGTCAATGCCTAATCCAACAGACATGGAACACAATAAATGAATTTTAAAATAGCAAATTAGTTAGAAAAACGGCTCAGAATTTTTCTCTGACATCCACAACATTACACAAACATCTCAAAATGAAAAACCAATTAAAAAAGAAGATGTGTGCAGACAGTACTAAGGTCTGGGGATGAGGGCGTATTAGTAGATCATATTAATAAATGCAGCGATTGGGGCTACTCAATAGATTCACTTACCCAATGACTACTAGTAAAGGATAACACAGAACAGGGCTAAATTTGTATTAAATTCTACTTCTGCAATTCAAATATAACTTCTTAAAATAAATTTTCATTTTTCTTAATTTAAAAGTTGTTTTCTAATTTTTAAAAAGGCATATCTTTACTTGTATATAAAATAAAGGCTTGGTTTCACAGTAACTACGTGTTCCTATTCCTCCCTTATCATTATTACCTGTTTTTACTAACCCTATTAATGTTTGAATTAGAATAAATAAAGATTATAGCACTTGTTCCGATTCACCCCTATCTGCGGGGTGAATCGGAACACCATTAAAAAAATAAGTTATACATATATAAACAGTAAAAATGTTTTGTTTTTGCTTAAAATTTAAAGAACAAAACAATACTGAAGTTTCTAGCAGAAAAATAAAAAAAATTAAAAAACCAGTTGTTGCTTTTTTTTAACGTTAAAGTTGAAAAGTGTTCCGATTCACCCCATTTTACGGTAGTTAACTTTTACTTTTTTAAACTTCTGACACCACATCACGATATATGTTGAAATTATTAGGCATTTATATTGGTTAACATATCTTTAATAAGGACAGATAAACACACAACAAGTAACAAGAAAAACTTAAATTAACTACAGTTAGAAACAGGTTCAGGCAGTTACAGTTAAATCGATATTGTCATAGTAACGATTATATTACAGTTTCCATGCCAACAAAATTTAATTGACAATGTTCGATGTACTTAATTTTAAGCTCGAGACAATTTTAATTAAGTTAAATTTCAATATAAATGTATAATCGATATGACAAAACTATAGTTAAAACAAACAAAAATTGACAAAACTAAAGTTTTATTTAAATTAAATTTATTTAAACAAGTTCAACATGAAACATTTTTTCCTTAACACTAGAACGGCGGTAGGGGTCATTTTGACACCTGAGCACTTTTGTCCTTGGATCACTTTTGTTTGGTTGGAAGAAATCGTTTGAAATTTTTTGACTTTTCCTAAACAGATAACATATATTTCTTTTAAAAAAATCAGCATTCTAGATTTGTTAGTTTTTGAAATATTTGCATGTATTCCTAGAACGGCGGACGGGGGTCATTTTGACCCCTTTGGTAAAATATTCTTTGTACGTGAAGCATTGTGAAACCATGAGAAAAATTCAGTGATAAGCTTTTTTTCGGATGCATTTATACTGTCTCCCAGAGAAATACAAACCAAGGTGGTCACACTATATTGTTTTTCTAAGATAGTTGTTTTCCTTTGTTAGCTTTTTTCCATTATTTTGAAGAAAATATTTCAAAAAAAAAAAAAAAAAAAAGCAGATGCAGGGTTTTTCATACTTACATTTCTTTTCACAAATAGACAAATGTATTTTCGCATTTGTTACTTTTGTTAGTTCAGATTACCCGCAGCAGGTGGTAACCGTAGGGGAGGGATTTTATGATTTGAGTACGAATTCCATTGTTCCTAAGACAGGCAGTTGAACGTATATCTTCCCGCTTTCATCGACAAAAGGGTGTCAATTTTTTGGCCATAATCCCTTTCTTTGCACCTGTCTGTTTTCGTTCTCGCAATAAAAGAAACATAGATGACGCCGGTGAAAATGAATCCAGGTCCCTGTGTGGAACGCGCGAATACCAGTGACAGTTTGACGGGAAAATTCTGCCGTCACATTCATTATCGCCTTACCTTTATTCTGTGAATGATACGCTGAAACATAAACTCTGTCGTTTGCTGATATTCTGACTTTTTTCCATCTTATTTTCAAATTTTACAAAATATGTCTTATAAGCGAAAAAGAGGTCTTACTAATGAAGAAATTAAAAAATTGTTGCAGGAGCTCTCTGAAAATGAGTCTGACGGATGTGAAAATGTTAATTTTTCTGTAGAATCTGAAGATGAATTTCAGACACAAACTATTAGTGAATCCGAGGACAGTGATGTGAACGAAGAACAGCTAAGCAGAAATAAACGAAAAAAAGCGGATCAGGGTATTATCATAACTGTTTTCACTGCCCCTGATAACACTATCTGGAATGAAATAAATTCTAAAAATTCAGCTTGCGGCCGTGTTCCTGCTTATAATGTTCTAAAAGAAACGGCGGGACCAACATCTTTTGCAAAGACTCGTGTTTTTGAGGACAAAGTGTCTAGTGCTTTCAAGCTTTTCATTGACGATGCTATCTTGTTGCATATAAAGAAATGTACAGAATCAGAAGCTCATGGACAACGTGGAAATAACGACTGGAGTTTATCTCTAGCTGAGTTAGAGGCTTTTGTTGCTATATTATATATTCGTGGAGCAACAGGAGCAAAGGGTTTAGATTTATATTCATTGTGGTCTGAAGCATGGGGCATACCATTTTGCAAAGAAACTATCTCAAGAGATAGGTTCAAAGAAATAAAAAGATTTTAAAGGTTTGACGAAAAAACAACAAGATCTAATCGATTACGGACTGATAAATTTGCTCTTGCATCTGAAATGTGGAATAAATTTATTGAAAATTGCAAAACATGCTACTGACCAGGACAAAATATTACAGTTGATGAACAATTGTTCCCATCTAAAGCTAGATGTAAATTTACGCAATATATGCCAAATAAACCTGATAAATTTGGAATAAAATTTTGGTTATCTGTTGACGTTGATACTAAATACCTCTTGAATGGATTTCCTTATCTAGGAAAAGATGAAACAGCAAATCCTCAATTACGTTTATCTGAAAATGTTGTCATGAAATTAACAGATCCCCATCTAAACAAAGGGAGGAATATTACGACAGATAATTACTTTACTAGCATCAAATTAACTGAAATGCTAAAATCTAAAAATACAACTTTGGTTGGCACAATGAAAAAGAACAGAAGAGAAATTCCTATAGCTTTGAAAAATATGTGCAGTACTCTTTATTCATCGAAGATAGTGGAACATGATAATATGACACTTACCATCTATCAAGCCAAACGAAACAAAAGTGTTTTTCTATTGAGCTCATTACATTCTACTGTAAAAACTGAGGACAGCCTGAAAAAGTTGCCAGATTCAATAGATTATTACAATGCAACAAAGTGTGGTGTGGATATTCGTGATCAGATGTGCCGAAAATACTCCGTTAAATCTGCTTCTAGACGATGGCGTGTACATATCTTTTTCAATATTTTGGATCATGCAGCTTTGAACGCCTGGATAATTTATAAAAGTGTAACAGGCAAGCCCATCAGTAGAAGAGATTTTCTATTGAAATTAGGAGAGGAATTAAGAATGGTTCTTATGGCTTCAAAACTCCCAAAGATCCTACCTGAATCTTCAGAAAAAACAAACGAAAATAAAGTGGATATAAAGAGAAAAAAGTGTCAAGTACAGAAATGCAATGGAAACAAATCTCAAGAATTTTGTGCATCGTGTTCCAAAGTTGTGTGCGGAAAATGCATTGGAAAAATTGTTAAAAATTATTTTTGTATCAATTGCATTAATGTCTAACACATGTACGGGACTATGTGAAGCATTATTAAAATTCAAAAGAAATGCTTTAGATATAAACCATTCAGCTACATTTATAATGAAATAAAGGAAATAACAGAATACGTTTCTCATTTATTGGATTCAGAGTGTGGTTCATTCGGCGAGTAAGTAGATTTAAAAAAAAATATTATTTTATAAATTGTGTTTTATTTTAGTTAACTTTGGTATTAATTTTTGAAAACATTTATTTTAAACCATTTTTTATGTCAAATTAATGAGTTTTTTGAGTAGTTTAGTATGTACCAAATTGATCGCCTTGTAGCCGTTGCATACACAGTACTTTAAAACTTAAATTAAATATCGAGTAATATTAACTATAAATTATGAAATACAGGGAAATTACATATTTGTCACAATGTATGCCATTTAAAATTGTTTTAGCATTGTTATTTCAGTAGTTTCATCGAGGGGTCAAATTGACCCCTTCCGCCGTCCTAGTAGGTAAAATTTTGCCGCCGTTCTAGTAGTGTACTTGCATAAAAAAAAAGACTTTTTTGAAATTGTATTGCATCGTCAACTGATGCAAAATTGCCAAATAACGAAATTTTCATTATTTTTTTGCAAACATTTTATTGAGATTCCACTGAATTCTTTTTATGAATATATCTATTCTTTTTTTTTTAGTATGCTTATATAGAGACCTTTCTTGTAATATGCACTTTTTCTTTCAAACCAGAACCTGTTTAATTGTATTTTAAGACTCTTGCAACATCTAACACTGAAAAATTTGATTTGTATGGTATATTATAGAAATACATCATTTATCCTTTCCTTTCCCCATCCCCTTTTATAATTTAAATATAAGTCTGGCTTTCTGTCTGTCTTAGATTTTATTTTGATTAAAGTAATGTAACTGTTTCTGTGAAATCCCCCCTCCCCTCCTTCGCAAAGCATATTTACAAAGATAATTTCTCTAATTTTTTAATAGCTGATTTATTTTTAAACTTAAAATATATAATATTAAACAACGTAATCGGCTTTGTTAAAAATTGATACTTTAAAATCGTGAAACCAAATCGAAAAAAGAAAAAAAAAATTTGCTTTAAACAAGATCTTTATGCTATCATCATTAGATTCTTCTATGCTTTGGCATACACCAGTTAGGACGATTTTAACAATATCATGCTAAACATTGCCAAACGAACAGGGTTGGCGAGTTTTTGCCGAAGGCGGAAAAAACCTGGCAAAAACAGGTTTTTGCCAAAAAGGTGGCACAAATAGGCTGTCCATTTAATGTTTTCCCCCAGAAACAGAAAAAATATTTCACAAAAGAAAAAATAAACTGCATATTTAACTAAAAAATCAATATTATTCTAAATTTATTTTACCTTTTAAGTTAAATAAGTATAATTATGCATTTTATGAAAAAATAGTAATTTGTATAACAAGATTATAAATGAAAAAAATACCAATTTTATATAAATAAATAGAAACTTCATTTATTCATGTTTATACAATTGTTAATAATTCACATAATAGAACTGTTGAGACTGAGTAAAGCATTTATGTTTACAGTTTATATATGTTAGAAATTTGAAGAAACAATTACAGTAACCTACATTTAATTTAATATAAAATTATATTTAAAGCAAAAAAAACTATTAAATTTCAAATATTTCAGCAATATCTTCCTCACAACCTAAATTTTGCTGTTTTAGCATGACAGAACAGTAAACAAGTTTTGAAAGAGTATCTGTTGATAGTTTATTTCCAGGGGTGGGGAACTTTTCAAAAATCTTACCAGCCAAGAATTTATTTCACCAGCCTGCAAGATGCAACACATATGCAATTGAAAATAGTTATGACATAATCGCACGCTATTACAGACGAATTTACAACTACTACAATGCATTTTCGCAATTCTTTCTTTCTATAATAATAAGAAATATATATACAGCAGAGGTAAGCTTAATATAAGATAGAACTTAGTACCATATTTACACTGTAATAATTTGGAAAATTAAAATATCTAGATTAAAAAAATGTCTCCGATAATGTCTCTATTGCCTTATAGTTTTTCAAGAAATAAAAATGCACTCCCCCTGCCAGAAAATCCACTCACTGGCGAGCAGAATGATGTATTTCCCCACCCCTGCTTATTTCGAATCTTAGTTTGCACTAATGAAAAATTTGAAAAAAAATCTTTCAATAACAGCACTGTTTGCTGGACATTTTTGAAGGTGTGCTACTATGGTGATGAAATGATTAAATTTGTGAAAAGTTCAATTTGAAGGTGAAATGTCTATTTGAGAGAGAATTTTATGAAGGGTCCTGTTTGAGGTTAAAGAATTTTGTGAAGGGTCCTGTTTTAAGATAAATTATTTTATGAAGGGTCCTTTAAAGGACCTAAAATTTTCCTAAACATATCCCTGACTTAAGGTAAAAAAAAATTAGGTATGTAATTTTTTATTTTGTTCTTAAATTCCTAAGTAAGATTGCATCCCACTTATTTTTCGAAGATTTAAAATATTTAATATTAATTAGCAAATTAAATTAAAATATTAAATGGTACACTGTTAAATTTAATTGTTTATACCATTACTATCTTTATTAGCGTGCAGATTTTTATTACACATTAAAGACAAATAGGTTTTTCCATTTTTGCCAGTTTTTTTCCATTTTTCCCCTGGTTTTTTCCAGTTTTTGCCACTGTCCTGGCAAAAATACCTTTTCGCCGGCAAAAATGCCAACCCTGCAAACGAAATCTACATTTGGCACCCTTTTGCCCTGGCGCCCGGGGCACATGCCCTTCTTCTATTTTATATTATTCCTTCCAAGATTAAAACAAATAATACTTTGCAGGTCTGGTCATAAAGAATTATTTAGTATCACAAATCTTTAACACTTATTAAAATTAACATTAAATGTGAGTTATCAGACTATATTTTATGCTATATATTATATGTATTTTTATTACTTATAGGAGATCCCATTGCATTTTTATCCTGGTTTTTAAATAGCCTCCACATTGCATTGAACGGTACTAAAAAATGCAACAGCAGTATCATATATTCTACTTTTCAAGGAGCATTAAGAATCTATACTAGAACTTTGCTTCCTATTGATGCAGTAAGTGGAATAATTTTAAAATTTCTATATTAGAATGAGATATCTTATAACAAAAATGCTAGCAAAAAATTGTGTTATTCAACTAAATTGTTTTTCTTTTAAAATGATTTTTAAACTCATGACTTTGTATTTAAAAAAGAAAATTCAAAATGGACAAATTATTTTCAAACATTAAAAATGTTGAATAAGCTTTTATTTATTTAATATTTAGCTTTAAAAGGTAGCATTAAAAAAATTTGTATCCCAAACCGGCCAAAGCCCCACCAGTGGCCGAGAGGTATGGACCTCTCAACTGGTAGACGGCAGGTGCTGGGTTCGAACCCAATCGCGGCTGTCGGCCTAACCGTTCGGAGTTTTCCGTGGTTTTCTTCGAACCTTGCGTAAATACGGGTTAGGTTCCCTTAGAAAGACCCCCACGGAGGGCACTCCCCCTGGTCCTATATCCCTAGCGCAGATAATCGGACGTCAAAAAATACACACATACACACCCAAACCGGCCAAGGTATTTTGAGATATTTTAATTCTTATACTTTAATTCCCACCAGACAATTAAAACAACAATATTTGTTTTAATTAATAACAGAACATTCCATATTTAAATAAAACGAAATGAGCCATGAATTTTTCTGATGTAAAATGAGATTTTCTGAACTACATAATTTCTAGAACGTGTTCGATCATGGGAAGTAAAGGGTTAAAAGATGGGAAAAATCTACATTGTTCAGGAGCTTTTAATTAGATTTTGAATACACAGTAATTAAATTTTATTTTACTTTAACATGTTTATACCATTCATTTTTAGTACAGTTTGTCATTTAGAAAAAATTCTGAATGGGAGTACTTTATGACAGATTATCATTTGAATACCTGAGGCAACTGATAACCAAATTGAACTCTTAAAAATAAAGATACGATGACTTTCATTTCAAATTTACTTTTATATTATTAAACAATAATCATAAAGATACTTTATATATTTAATAGTTATTTAAATCATGTAGTTTTTAACCCCCCCCCCCTCCCCACACACACACACACCAAAGAAAAAAATATATAATAAATGTCTTGATAGCCACATATAAAACTGCTGGCTGTCTACCTGGTTATTATATCAAAAATGTCATAGTTCAAGAAAGCTTTCACAAAATAAAAAATAAGTGGGTAAATATAGATTCCACAGAGGGTTTTGTTTAATATCTCTTTTTAAACTCTTTAAATTAATAAAGCATAATTGTTAATTTATAAATATTAATTCCATACATAAAAGTGAGCATCATCTGATTTAATTTTAAAATAATTAAAATTTTTTTTTAAAACAAATTAAAAATATTAAAGTAAAATTATTGAAATAAAATTTAAAAATCTGAATATTTTTAAATTCAGCAATTAAAAATTTAACAAAGGTATGGGTAAAATATAAATTTTTTTTTAAGTAAAAAATGTTTAAAATATATATAAAATGCTGAAATATTTCTGAAAAATTGATATTAATTCTTTCATTTTCCAAACACTCACTAGAAACCCCCCCCCCCCCCCCCCAAAAAAAAAAAAAAAAAGTTAATATCTATTAAAATTGGAAATAGAAAAAAAAATTAATTCTTATTGATGCTTACATTGATTTTTTTTTTTTTTTTTTTTTTTTTTAATTGTCTTTAGAAGCTTATTATTTCAAAAGATTGCCAATTGATGGCAGCAGCAAACAAAAATATTCCTTTGTATCCAATTAATAATATCTGAATTGGTAAACATTAATTGTTACTAAATGTGCATTTTTTAAAATATAAGTGAATAATTTAAAAATATAAATTCTAGATTTTCCCTGTCAAAAAAAAAAAAAAAAAAAAAAAAATTAAAAATTAACACTGCATCAAAAAATAGAACAGGTCTTTAAAATAGCAAAAAAAGGAGGGGTTGGGGCAGATTTCCTTTTAATTAAGTCTCTCTAAAAATTAACTGTAATGATAACAATAATACAACAATAATAAAATTCAAATGAATGGAAATGGCTAAAAAATACGAAATTTGTTTAAATTCATCTGGCAATTAAGTGTTAAATTGAAAATTTCAACTTCCACCGACATGCTTCAAAGTTGGTACCTTTTAGTTATGCTCTAAAACAGGACTATCGAGTTCACGAAAAAAATTGTTGAAATTAAGATTGTGATTTGAAATTACAAAAATAGCATGCCATTACATTTATTTAATTAAAATGGAATAACGTTTTCAAAATTTTATAATTTGAAATTTTCAACTCAATTAATCAAATTTGTAATTTAAATTTTTGAATACAAGAGCTGTGATGGACCGACAGAGAATAGAGACTATATAAGAATTACACAAGATAGTTTAGAATTCTACCAAATTTTATACATGCAAATAATTGTGACTTCCCAAGAAAATTATTAATGAAAATTTAAACAGATTTTATTCATTTGAAATATACCATAGCAAAAATTTAATGTTTATAATCATAAACTAACATTAAATCAATTATTCAAATGGGTCACAATCATAAACTAACATTAAATCAATTATTCAAATGGGTCACTTTCTTTTCATTGAATGATTACGCTTTTTAAATTGTTTGATTTCTTATAGAAAAGTACAGCAGCAAGAAACAGAAATTTCCATGTTTTTCAAATAAATCAACCAAATTAAATTAGAAACTATACATTTAATTCTGAGTACCTAACCAATATATCTCACAAAAGACATAACAGTTTTTTTTTTTTTTTTTGTGTGTGTGTGTGTGCGTAAAATTACTTTGTATTGAATTATTTGTCTTTTATGGTCCAAAGCAAAATTTTCCCTTTTGATGTCCCTATCAGAAATGCTTCTGCCTTATTCAAGCATATATTTTTTAATGTAAAGAGTGTCCAAATAAAATGTGGGCATAGAATGTAGCAGTAAGAATTTTATTACAACACTAAAAATAATCACTGTATTTGTTGAGCCTTTTGACTGATTATGTCACTACAGCACCAAAACTAGCCTTTTTCCCGCCCAGGGCAAACATGGATTTTGGCACCCCACACATATATGCATTTTTTATATCAAACACATCAAACAAAATCTTGAATAATTTAATTAAGTCCCCTTCACCTTTTGCTCTGGTGGCACCTGGGGCACGTGCCCCCTCTGCCCCCCTCTAGTTTCGGCCCTGTGTCACTAGTAGGTTGATATCCCTGGCATAGAACTCTTGAAACTGATCTTAAATGGTTTGGATCTTTCACTTTGTTGTCCAAAATAAACTGTTGTCTCCAGAGTGCCTTAAGGTGCAACACTAGGCACAGAAAAAGACCCGGATGATAATGTAAACTCTATGGGGGCGTTCTTTTCAAATATCTCACGCAAATTTTAATATTTTTACGTGATTTTTTTTTTCACAAGATAGCTGAGGACAATCCACAACCGGCCTAGTTTTTACTTTTTCAGTTTTTTTATTACTCTAACTTTTGAAATCGGTTCAAACCAGTACTGAAATTGAAATTATCATAATATAAAAAATACATAAGCAAAATCGAAAAAGCAAAATTTAGGCCAGTTGTGGAACGTCCTCAGCTATCTTGTGAAAAAACGTCATGTAAAAATATTAAAATTTGAGTGTGATATTTGAAAAGAACGCTCCCATAGACTTTACATTATTATCCGGGTCTTTTTCTGTACCTATTGTAGGACCTTAAGTTGCTTAAAGATATGTGAATCTCTGTCATTTCTAACTATTTCATCGACAATGACGGCTGATGTATCTGTGGTGACACCATGTACTTGGCCTGGCCTCCATGTATCCGTAGTTGTTTGCCTGCTTTGTCTTAAACTTTTACTCTAATTATTCACAATTGTGCAGCCTAAACAGTGTTCACCATACATATGCTTCATTCAGCAAAAAATGACTGCATTCATTGCCCCCTTAAACTACATAAAATCACTAGATACCTTGCTGCTTGTCTCTGGATGCTTCTATCGTATTCTCTGTATGTTTTAGCCATCAGTTACATGCACACAACTTTGTCTAATGCACCACTAACCCTGTACAAAATCAATTCGGCAACTTTGATAATGTCACTACGTCAACTGTCCACTTTTCAATTGGACATCACTTATATCAGGGTTCGTACAGACTCCTTGGACTCCTTAGAAACTACTTAGAAATGAAAAGGTTTCCAAGTAGTACTTAGAACTACTTAGATAAACAAAATACTCCTTAGAAACTCCTTAAATTGTTTTGCAGTCGGGGATGCCGCGGACGCGCTATAATGCGTAAAATACGCAAAAAATAGGCGACGGTACGCAGAAAAATAGCTCTTACGCGTCCCGTAAAATGCGTAATTTCGTTAAAAAATTGCAAAATAACTACTATTTTTCGATAAATTTCGTCAAAAAATTTGCAAAAAAAAGGCTAATTTCCTCATAAAATTTCGAAAAAACGGCAAATTTCCTCAAAAAGTCGCGAAAAAACGACAAATTTCGTGTACAAATCGCAATAAAACGGCAAAATTTGTCAAAGTATTCGCGAAAAACAACAGATTTCGTCAAAAAAATCACGATAAAATGGCAAATTTTGTCAAAATTCGGAAAATGCAGCATATTTTGTCAAAAAAATTCGCTAAAACGACAAGTTTCGTCAACATTTTCAAAAAAATGGCAAATTTCGAAAAAAAAAATCGCAAAAATGGCTAATTTTGTCACAAATCGCAAAAAAAAGGCAAATTTTCTCAAAAAGTTGCAAAAAAGCGACAGATTTTGTCAAAAAAATCGCAATTAAACGATAGATTTCATCAAAAAATCTAAAAAAAAAAAAGTATATATTTATTCAAAAGATTCGCGAAAAAGCGGCTAATTTCATCACAAAATCTCAAAAAATAGTAGATTTCCTCAAAAAATCACGAAAAAACGACAAATTTCGTCTAAAAATCACGGAAAACGGCAAATTTCGTCAGAAGATCGTGAAAAAACTCAAATTTTGTCAAACAGGCATGGAAAAAAAAAAAAAAAGTTAATGCTGGGAGTGAATTTTTCTGTTCCAAAAACTAATTTTTTTGCTTCAATTTTTTTTTTTTTTTTTTTTTTTTTTTTTTTTTTTGCTGCTCCAAAAACAGATTTTCCTGTTTCACAATCTGTTTCTGACTGCTCCACCCATTCATTAAACAAAAAGTTTCATCAGTTTACTCCTCAACAAAAGTATTCTTTTTTTCAACAAAAATGTCTTTTTCAATAAATCAGTCATGTCCCTTTTTTTAAAAAAGAAATGCAAGCAATAGTGATACTTGTTATCTTCTACATTCAAATGTTCAATATTTTATAGTTAAATTTGTATCTTGCACATTTATTTTTAAACAAGTAAAGAAAATTTCTCTTAATAGTTTAAACAAAAATTATTTATTTATTATTAAAACAATGATTATTGCATTTTATTTTTCATTTGCAAATGAACAAGTTCAATTTTTGCATCTAAAATAATGACTTATTAGTGGGGATCCGCTTTTGATAAAAAAGGACCCAGAATTATAGAATTCCCGGGGACCCAGGATTTTTCAAGTTAAGTGGCAGTTTTGCACGCAAGCAATATTGCTCAAAAAAAAAAAAAAAAATGCGTTTGTAAAGCGCACGGTAAATCCTGTAAGCACATCATTCATCAGAAGCACAGCAATGACTGGTTGGGATCATACTAATAGCCACCAAAGTGATTTAGTTTTCATGGCCATAAGGGAAAGAAAAGTGAAAAGAATAATCCAGATTCACCTCTAAGCTTCTAATTTCAAAAAATGATTACACTATTTAATTCCTTCACAGCTAGATATACAACTTGGATTTCTTCTTCATAATACGATTTATCATGCTCAATTTTGCTGATAACGGTGGATTCAGGGGTGATTCGCATCCGAAAATTTGAAATTGGATTATCAGTTTTGCATAGTTGCCAACTTGTATGGTTTTCCAAGCGAAAAAACAATCGCGGAGACATGCAAATTTCGTGAAAGCATTGCCGATAAAGCACATATTTCGTCAATATTTTGTGGAAAAACAACGTCAATGTTTTTGTCCACGAACTTTGTCAAAAGATTGTTGAAAAACGAGAATTTCCTGTGCGGATCACGGTTAAAACTGCAATTTCACCAAATATCGCAGATAAAACGCTAATTTCGTTAAAAGATCGCGGTAAAAAACACTGTTTTCAATAAAAGATTGCTTACAAATATTTAGTCAAAAGATATTTAAAAAAAAAAAAAAAAAAAGATTTCATTAAAAGATACGGAAAAAACGCAGATTTCGTCAAAAGATCGTGGGTATAAAATGCCATTTTCCAGAAAAGATGGTGTAATAATGCAAATTTCGTCTAAAAATTGTCAAAAAATGTTGATTTCATAAAAAAAAAAAAAAAAAAAAAAAAACACAGAAAAACTGCCGATTTCGTCAAAAGATCGCAGAAAAACTGCCGATTAGGACAAAAGATCTCAGTAAATCGCCAATTTTGCTAAAATATCACAGAAAAATCGCTGATTCCGTCTGAAGATTGCAGGCAAGCGCCGATTTCGTCTGAAGATCGCAGATAATCCCCCCCCCCCCCTCTCGTGGTGGGTAACTCGCGGAATCTCTGTGGAATTGGGGCTGTGCAAGTGCATACCACATAAATAACAATGAAAGTGACAAATCCTTAAAATTTTTTGGACTCCTTGGATTTTTTCTTCCAAATTCTGTATGAACCCTGTTATATGAATTCATAATCATTCCCTATCACTGATATATATATGAGGAGCCCAGAAGCCAAGGGGTATAAGTGACAAAATTGAAAAAATTGAGTTAAGTGCACAGGCTAACTGGAAATATGTCTATTTGTTTGTAGGTAAAGAGTTAAGAGTGTTTTTTTCATCATGTACTGAGTTATAGGGGTCAGTTACTTAACCTCTTTCCCAAAACAGTGAAACGTTTAGAGGCCAAGGGGTATAAGTACAGTTGTGTCCATTAACGTCTATATAGCAGAAGCGCGCCCAATGGAATACAAAGCCATTTGCTTTTTTATGCATTAAATAAATGCATTTTACTGTTATCAAATAAGAAAACCATGCGTTAAGCATAGATTATGAACACCTTCCAACACACCCTGAAATCTTTAAAAATTTTTGCTATATAGGGTAATAAAGAGATACTATCCATTGCCAAATATGTATTCTGATAATTTTGAGCAGCCCTATGTTTTATCAGTCGGTTGATATGTACTGTATAAAGGGAAAAATTAGTTTAGCAAGAAAACACATAATAGTTTGAAATTTCGCTTTCAGCACTTTATACTAATAGATGGAAGCATACTTGTATACTTTTGTTCATTCTGTAGTTTATCTTGAACCTTTATGTGCCAGTATTTAGCTGAAATTTACTTAGAATTAAAACACACTTTCGATGACCATGTATAAAATTTTGTGCGTGATCCTATATATCATTTTATCTAAATTTTAGAAGCATTTCTTAGTAAACTGAATGAAGTTCAGTATTGAAATACATGACTTATTTAAAAGGAATGCTTAAGTAAAGCACGCTCATACTCTGTAACCTTTACGAGTATTTTTGTGTAGCTTTGTATATGTACTATAGCATTTATACATGTTATATAACATGTATTAATTTAGTGAAACTTAAAAGTTCAATTCATAATTAAAATGGCATTTCGTCCATCCATCAATCATCATTGATAATATATACAGTACTTCGAATCGAATATACTATTTAAAATCTTTTTTGTGTCCCTGTAAATACTGTGTACTACGTATTATATGCGAAATAACTTATATTAAGCCTCAGTGATATATATGAATTTTATTACACGTGAATATTGTAATATAATTAAAATAAGTCACAAACAATTCCCTCTTTATCATTAGGTAATGTAAATCTTTTGTATGGTTCTGTAAATAAATAATAAGTATTCTTTTCATCTCGAATTTTATAAAATGTTTATTTTAGTGCAATTCGTAAATGCATATAAATTTTAATGTGTGACAAGGTGTAACATCTTTCAAATTCATTTAAAATGATTTTTCCCATAAACTGTTATGTAATGAAAAACTTTTGATCGTCCTTGTAAATAAACTAATCGCGTTAGAAAGTTCATTTGCAATAGGCTTGTGTTGAGGTAAAAATGAATAATTCCCAAAACTTTCAAGGCTATCCGAATATATTTACGAGAGTTAGGGCGCTGACAGACGGACTGACAAACCAAAATCATATTCACTTTTCAATTTTACTGGTAAGTGTTAAAAAATATAAATTACAATGCTTCTAAACTTATAATAAAATTTTAAAACTTATATTAGAACAAAAGTTTTTCCTTTCATTTATTTATATCAACATTGTTCATAAATTTTTCGTTAATTCATTTTTTTATTTCATAATTTTTCCTTTTTTAGAATCTATATTAAAGCAAAATTTTGTTCTTTCACTTATTTGTATCATCATTTCATTTCTTGTGTTCATTTGGCACTTGTACCCTTTAGCTTCTTCATTATTGCTTGGAAGGCAAGGGGTACAAGTGCCGAATGACAATAAACATTGCTTAGCTATAAATAAAGAGAAAAATTGTATTCCACTTTTTTTTTTTTTTAAATTATTGGAATAAGAATTCAAAGATCACTAAGTAAGCAAAATTTTCATATCTCAATTCGTTGAATTACAATTGATGTTTAACTTTGAACTCAATTTACTTGAAATCTAAATTTTGTCACTTGTACCCCTTGGCTTCTGGGCTCCTCATATATAATGTCTTTTTTTGCAAAGAAGTTAAACATTATAGATTTCTGTGCCATCAATTTTTATTAAATCACACTTATAAATTTACATTTTCTTATTATTTAGACTGAAGAAGAAAAGCAGCAACTAATGTTAGATGAAGATTATCAAGGTATGTAGATTTTTTTTTCTTTTATTTTTATTAAGTGTATTTATTGTAGTTGTTTGTTGTATTAAATTTTAAGTTTAATATTTAGATTTTTAAACATTCATCAACTTGTTTGTATAAATTACAGTTTCAATAATAATATATACAATGTTTTTCATTAATTATGTCATGCAAATTTCATGGTTCCATGTAATGTTCCCTTTCTTGTCACAGGTTTCACACTTGATGTATACTGTGATGGATATTTTAAACAACACATATTTTAATTTAGTTAATACGCTTTTATAATGACAAAATATTATTACTTTTTTACTAAATTCTTTTTTATACACACATATTTATCTTCAGTTAATTTAAAGTAAATGGTTTTCTGTATTTTCTGCTAGTATGTAAAATTACTTATTTTAAATTTGATTTTTACTCTATTTGCATCATTAATCACTTCACTGTTAGTTCGCCCCAAGATAAGTTGGGCTTAAAAGCACTATTTCCCCCATTACCTGTCGCCAATGAAATGGTTAACTCGAATTACACTTTTTTTGCAGATAAGAAGAAAAAAAAAAGAAAGATTAAAACTTGCACAAGAAAGTAACAATCTAGATGCAATTTTACATCTAGCATTTACCCTTAACATTTACCTACAAATGTTTTCCCTTTAAAGTCTTAATTAAACATTGGACAAATACCTAGCTGTGGCCAGATTTTTCAATTCATAAAAATTACATTGCAATTTATTCACATTTTATAAGGCATTTGCACATAAATGTTTCATACAGAATCCTGTAACACTCAGATGGATGTCCAATGCCATATAAGGGCACTGTGCCTGTATTTTATCTTTGTAGTTTAATTCTGCTTTCATTTTTATTGTTTTAAATTATTTTTCATGCAACAAAGCTTTACAGAATTGTTTTCAATTGGGCTTTTCTCTCATCTTTAAATTTAAATAAATGATCAGTGATTGTGTCTTACTAATGATATATAAAACACAAAAAAAATCCTTCATTTTTCTATTCCTCTTCGTGATGTAATTAACTGATTTTTCTATTGCTGTAACTAAGATATAAGTACCTGCCTCAGATATGACTAATTTTTTCAGATCTCTCTAAAAAAAATGTCTGTAATCCAAGATGGATTTTTATTAAGTTTTTGCACTTTCTTCTGAACCCGGAACTCAACATATATTTTTTCCTTTCTCTAACTCACTACTATCATAGTTTTCTTCATGGATACCCCTTATCCTATCATGGTGTCATCGATGTACAGCTCATATTCAAAATATTAGATTAATTATCTTTTTTTTAGAAATTGAAAATATCGTTTGGTAATTTAATGTCTTTTAATGAAAATATGCAATCGATATTTTTATTAAGAACTTATTGTTGATTAAACTTACTTGTTATCTTAAATTTAATATCATTTTTGAAAAGATTAATTGCAAAAAAAATTATTTTGAAAAGTCAAAATATTAGAATATTTATTCAAGTGGTTCAAAATATTAGAATATTTCACATTAATTCTCCTTTAATTATTACCAATTCTTAACTGGTGGCATCATTGATTAAATTCAGACTATTTTATTTAAAATCAGTATTCTTTTTTGCAGTTTGTTTATTTTTCGTCTTAAAATGGGCCGTGTCAGTGATATTCCTGAATCTACTAAACTTCGTATGGTTGATTTGTATCGGCACGGTAAAAATAAATGTTTTATAGCGAATTATTTACATTGTTCGCAATCGAGCGTTAGTAAAATACTAACACAATATTCAAAAATTGGAAAATTTCAAAATAATCGATTGAAATGGTGGCCGAAAACCAAAAACATCTGCTAGAGATGACAGGAAACTGAAGCGTATAGTTAAGAAAAACCGTTTTAAAAGTGTGCGATTCTTGCACCGAAAATGGAAAGAAGAAGGAGTTGAAGTTTCTACATCGACAACATTAAGACGTCTCCATAAATTTAAATTTGAATCTCGTGTACCGAAAACAAAACCTCTCATGACTGCAAGACAAAAGCGTATAAGATTGAATTGGTGTAAATCAAGACGTTTATGGAGCAATGAAGATTGGAAAAATATATTATTTAGTGATGAAAGTATGCTTTGTGTTTCATATGGTAATCAAGGTATTCGAGTTTGGAGAATGAAGCAAGAAGCATTTGATAAAGAATGCCTTAAACGTTCCGTAAAATTTGCTGCTAGTGTCATGGTTTGGGGTTGTATGAGTGCAGAAGGACCTGGAAAGTTATGCATCGTCTACGAAAAGGTTAACTCTCTGATATATCAAGAAATTTTAGAATATTACATGATTCCATCATCAGAAGATTTATTTGAAGATGATTTCATCTTTCAACAAGATTTAGCGTCCCCGCATACCTCGGTGTCAATTAAGAATTGGTTCCGCCAACGCAACATTAAGGTACTTCCTTGGCCACCAAATTCACCAGATCTTAATCCCATCGAAAACTTATGGTGTATAATGAAAAAAAAACTTCAAGAAAATCCTCCTTCAAGTAAAACTGAGTTAGTGGCACGTATAAAGTCTATTTGGGCTAATATTGATAGAAATGTTTGTAAACACCTTGTATATAGTATGCAAGATCGATTGTACGCAGTTATGAAAGCTAAAGGGGATGCTACAAAATATTAACTACCATTTACTTCATATTCATAAGGTAATATTGTTGCGTAAAATAAAATATTCTAATATTTTGAACCAATCTAAATTTTATTCTAATATTCTGGTGTGTTTAAGGAAGCTGTATACCTATTTTATTGTGCTGTATTTTATATTTTATAAATGTTAAAATCTTATCTAAACATTCCAGATTTAATTTATAAGAAATTTAATTGCATTTACTTAGTATAAAAAATAAATAAATGACAAATAATTTTTTCTTATTACTTTTTCTCAGTTATTCTAATATTTTGAATATGAGCTGTATATATAGTAAAAATTGATTAAATGTAACACATCTTTATATACTTTTATTTTTTTTAAAAATAACAAAAAAAACCTGACAACTAATTCCATACATAGATATATCAAATAAATAATAATGAATGTACACAAAAAAGTTTAATCCTCTATCTTAAACACAAAAAAAGCCTTAGCATTTTTAAAACATGCAAGTGATGAGAATATAAACATGGAGAAAAAGTCGTTTAAAGTTGTATGGTTAATTGCGATGGATGTATTATTAAAATTTACAATATCTCATAATAGACTTGTGGTATGGGTAGAAATGAGGTATCAAAATAGTCACAATTAAACAAACTTTCATTTAATATTAACAAGTTGGAAATTGCACGTGAACGTAGCAAATGAGGTGCGTTCGTACGATAACGAAGTTTTAAAAATATTCAGATTTTGCTGATATAGTAGAGCGTACTCCGGATACAGTATAGTAGTCGAAATCTTTACGTTTCTGTAAATATGCAGAAAGTAATTTTTATTACACCTCAGCAACGTATATCTTATCATAAAATGTGAAATAGTTGAATATAATTAAAACACGTACCAAACCATGTTTCCCCGTATAGCATTATATAGTGGAATACTTTTGTGTGGCCCTGTAATTTAATAATAAAAATTCTTTACATCACAGATTGTACAGAATGCATATTTTAGTATATATTTCATAGATTCATGCCAATTCTATTATGTTCGAATGAGTGTAACACCATTAAAATGCATTTGAAACTTTTTCCCCATTGACCGTTATGTAGCAGAATCCTTTTGATTGTCCCTGTAATTGATCTATACATCCGATTTTCATAACATTTGAAATGACTCAACAAAATTACGCAATAATTATATGTTTTAAATTTCAAACGATTAAAATGCATTTAAAACTTTTTCCCTATTGACCGTAATGTAACGGAGTCCTTTTGAATGTCCCTGTAATTGATCTATCCATCCGATTTTCATAACATTTGAAATGACTCGAAAAAATTATGTTATAATTATGTATTTTAAATTTCAAACGATTCAGTTGGGTAGTTTTTGCATTGTTATATGCAGACAGACAGACAGACGGACGGACTGAGCGACAACAATAGGTGCTACGTATTTACATAATTACGAACGCACCTAAAAAAGAAAAATCAACTTTTTGACCAATTTTGGGGTAAATTAACCTCTTAACATGCAAATAAATCTTTAAGATTGCCATGTTATCTGTGTTACAAATTGAATGCAAAACATACAATTCCAATGTTTATTTCAGTCATGCAGATTTTTCTGAGACTAATAGAATAGATAAAATTAAATTTTGATCTTCTGTCTCAAAGCATCAAAATAAAAAAATGTTTTTATTTCTTAAAAAATCCATTCTGTATGAAAAGTATTCTATCATTATTTATTTACTTTTGTATTGTGATCTACAACATCTTATAAGGAAAAGTTTGGTTCGCCATTTATTGGAAATATGTTGTATTTAAAATATAAGTTGTCTATTATTTATTTTTTGGTCAACTTATAAATGTCATTGCTCCACAACTACATGTGTTTAATAATTAATTTATGCTGCCTTTTTAGTTAATAAAATTTTATCTCTGAATAATAATTTCATAAGCAGAAACTTTTAATAGTTCAATTTTATTTAGGAAGATCAGTTTTAATCATTGTACAAGACAAGTAAGTATCTTCTTGCTTAGTGGATATTAGTACTTAAAGGGCAAAATTAGCACTTGCCACCAGCCACAGGGGCAGTAAATGAGAAAAAGTGGCCTTTGTGACCACTTTTTTACAAGGAGAGAATGCAATTTACTTACATTTCATCAGAGATTTTGCTTTTTAGATTTCAATATATATATGTTATCATATTTATTTGGGCTACTCAGTTTTAGATTAATATGTATAGAAATTTTTCTGCTTAACATTTTTAAATAAAAAAGTAGTCACTAATTTAAACAAAGTGGCCACTAATAAAATTTTCCAATTTTGTCCTATACTAGTACAGCACCAGAAATATTTTGATTTTGATGAGCTACTTGCACCACAATGTCACAAAACTTTTCTTTTAAATTTGAGACTCTTCTCCACTTAAGAGTAGAAAATTTTTCGCACCTATTTATGTTCTGAATTTCTTGGAATTACTGATCTATGTTTTTTCTTAGTGCAAGTGTTGAATTTCACTTAACTTAGGCTATACAGTGCAATGTAGCATTTAGTGTCAAATATTGATATGAAATTGGTAAAACAAAATGAGTTTTACTTTGTAAAAAATATTCTTTATGAGACAAAATTTGTGAATAATCAAGTTAAGTATTTCTAGATGTTAAAATAATCTTCATTTTTTATTTTGTGAATGTTAAGGAATTACTGTATATATATTGCCAAGCTGTTTAATTATGAAAATCTATTATTACTTACCCATCATATGTAGTATAGGGTAAGTCTTGCAATCGTCTTGAAAATCAGAAAAAAAAAATTTGACGGATTTACACGTTTCAGATAGTGGAAATTCCAAAAAACATATTTTTAGGGGGGGGGGGAAATTGCCGTCCGTCCGTCTGTCTGTAAACACTATCTCCCGAACAAATTAAGATAGAGACTTGAAATTTTGTATGTACTTAGAATGTAAGGATGGGACGAAGCCTATTTAATATCAGTAACCTCGATTATCCGGAATTATTTTTTTCGGACTCTCAAAAAATTCGTTCTGATGAAAGGTATATAAAAATTTTCGAATTTTTTGCGTAAAGAACGAAGTTGATCAGATAATTAGTTGCCGAGATATTTGTAATCCTGTTTTCTGCATTCTTCGATTTTTCATGACCCTGTATTTTATTCAAATTTCAATTCAGAGGTATATTTTAATTGGAAATGAGACACTTAATCTGATGCAGTAAATTGTTAGTTAATAGAATTATTATGTTTGGAGTTAGGATGTTTCTTTTAAGCAGTTCGGTAATACTTGAGTAGTTTGGCATTTCATATAATTTGTCGAAATTGGTACATCAGCAGTTCTTTAATAGAGCATTACTATGCATATTAACAATATTTAAATTTTGTTTTGGAATTGCAGTGCATTGTATAAATAGTTTTCACATGTTTTATTTTCATATACATATTAACCCATTTTAGGCCAAGCACAGAAATTTTATAAAATGTAGCATTATTTTTATTGAAATATGCTTAAATTACATACATTAAGACACAAAAAAAGATTCGTGCATGAAAAATAATATTTTATATAAGAAATAATATTTTATATAATAATATAAAATATTATTTCTTATAATGAATAATATGAATATGAATAATATTTTTATGACTTTTGTTTTATTCTTATTTCATATACAGAATTTGCAACTTTAATCTATTTTAAAAACATATAATTCATTTCAATTGGAATAATAATATATTTTTAAAAAGTCGAATTTGTCAAAGGCGTTTCAAATTAAAACTTTAGCGTATTTTGAAAAATTTTTAAGAGAAAGTGTTTACTCCAATTGAATTACTAATATTTTATGGATGTCTTCAAAAGTCTTGAAAAATAGAAGAAAAATAAAATTCTTGAAAAAAATGTGTCAGAGTGTTAAAAAAAAATATTTATCGAAATGTTTCGTATACGAACCTTTGGCCGAAAATGGGTTAATGATGGGTAAGTATTACGGTGATCCCCAACGACTAGTTATTATATTTAGCATAAGTTTTTAAAAATTTGTGAAATGAAATACTTACGATAATCCCTTATATAATAAAACTTTCTTGATCTCTTTCAGAAAAAGTTGAAGATACTACTTTCT
Source organism: Maratus speculifer (assembly GCA_964019185.1). Taxonomy (NCBI): domain Eukaryota; kingdom Metazoa; phylum Arthropoda; class Arachnida; order Araneae; family Salticidae; genus Maratus; species Maratus speculifer. The sequence goes on from OZ025291.1 coordinate 138,066,533, forward strand.
TGTATTTAACATTAGATTTACCACCTCCTCCTTTATTCAAAGACGAACTGACTGAGAACATTATTCCTCAAGTTCCTTTGTTCAGCATTCTTGCTAAATTTAATGGGACTAATGAAAAAGAATATAAAACATATAAAGACTCAAAAATGAAAAGATTTGAAGTGACAAGATTACCTCCATTTCTCATCTTATTTATTAAGGTTTGTACTTTTTTTTTTTTTTTCATTTGGAAAATAGTTGCTTCTATTGATCGAGAATAGACACCTGAAACCTATCTGAAATTTTATGATATCCAAATTTTATTCATTTTCTGGTTGGTCCATGTTTAATGTTTAGAAATGAAGTACTTCTGTTGCCACAATGACAAAAAAAAAAAAGAAAAAAAAAACATTAAAAACTACATAAAAAGAAAAAAAAAAAAAAAACTCAAAAATAAATTGAGATACATCTTTCAAACAAATTGTATTTAAAAGTACATTTTTTCCCTATACGATGGTGTAAAATTGAAAGTTTGTGATGTTTACAAGTTTAAATTAAATAATAATTATAATAATAATTATAAATTGATTTTGATAATAATAATAATAATAATGTTGCTTTTTAATGCATATTTTATCTTTTATGTGTAGCCCATTTTGACTTGATGACATAGATAAGCTTTATTTTACAACACCATGTTGAAATATTGTAATTTTAAAATTTACCTATAAAGTGTAGAAAGCCATAATTTTTTTTTTAATTTTGTGAATAGTAATACATAATAAATTGTGTTGGTGCTGATGGCAATCAACACATTTTTATTGCTAAATATGTATTGTTATGCATATGTTATTGTCTATTTGTTAACTTCTGTGTGCTTTAAAAAAAAAAAAAAGAAAGAAAGAAAGAAATTCTCATTATAAATTTTAAATTAAAATTTCTTTAATATATTATTGTCTGAATTGTGAATTGATTTAGATTCTTCCAAAATATGCATGCCATATAGGCGTGTCAATTTTATCGTAAGGCTATTTTCAATTCCAAATGAGTTAATTTGACATATTTTTAAATACATTTTTGTTCAGAAACACCCATGAAATTGGCAGATGTAGACACTATGTAGTCTAATAGTATTTTTCTTTCTTTTTTTATGTGGGGGTGAAGAGCAAAACATCTTTCAAGAAATGCTGTCAAAATGGGCGTTTTGAACCAAGTTCCTAATGCAGCACTGCAAGAAAGGGAAAAAATTTGTCCATAACAAAAATCAGTTCAACATTATGTTTGGCGTGGAAAGATTTTCTTTTAAAACTATAAATTCTTTCAACACTAATTTTAGATATTTTAAAGGTTAGTATCATGGCTCGAAGCTACACTGATCTTTCATTTAAAAATATAAGTGTATGCTGCCGAAGGCAGTGTGATTTCCAACTATAGATTCATTTGGATAAATTTTTCATTTTAAAATATGGTTTTATGAGATACTTTGAGATAGATTCTTCATTTTTAAATTATTGAACTATCCATTCACGTTCAACCTGCTGTTAAATGTTTATTTTAATTTTATTATTTGGCAACTTCTTTAAATTCTGTTCTTTAAATAGTTTATATTTTGATGTCTGATATGTAGGTTGTTTTGTTTTAGATTGTATTTCTATTAAATGTTTATTGCCTATTCAAACTGCATTTATTACTCTGCCTTGCTACACAATTAAGTAGTATGTTTTACAATTTAATTTCAACAGATTATGTTGCCCAGACGGCTATTTTATTTTGAATTAGGAAAATTTATTTAACAGTTCAAAATATAGGTGTAAATTAACGGTCGCCACTCGCCACGTGGCGATTAAAGTTGTAAAAGTGGCGATTAAAAATCGGCCATCAATCGCCACCCTAGTCGCCACTCGGCGATTAGAAAATCTTATTAATTTGCTTTGTGAAATATATCTTTTTTCATGGATATATGCATGTCTACTTTGTATGCATCTAATTAGTGAATTTGTTAATTCTTTAAATTCAAAATCGGCCATCGATCGCCACCCTAGTCGCCACTCGGCGATTGAAAAATCTTATTAATTTGCTTTGTGAAATACAGATTTTTTCATGGATATATTCATCTCTACTTTGTTTGCATTAGTGAATTGGTTAATTTTTTAAATTAAAAATCGGCGATCGATCGCCACCCTAGTCGCCACTCGGCGATTAAAAAATCTTATTAATTTGCTTTGAGAAATACAGCTTTTTTCATGAATATATGCATCTCTACTTTGTTTGCATCTAATTAGTGAATTGGTTAATTCTTTCTTTCTATCGAATGGAAGCATATTTAACAACTTAGTTGTATTTTCTATATTTTGGCTTTTTACCATGAACTCTTTATTTGGATTAATATGTTTCCAAGAAATAGTTTTTTTCCTACAAAATATAGTAGGTAAAAGCAGACTTCCTCCACCTCACCAGCACACTGACACTCTCTGATTTTGCCTTAATAAGACATCCGGAGTTTTGAAATCTCAGCCAAAGTACACTCGCCAAACTTAATAATTACCATCAATTTTAAGTAAGAATAAAATATCCAAGAAATATGTGAAATTATTTTTTAATTTAAAATTTAAAAATGCAATTTCCTTGTTTGTTTTATACAATGCATTAATATATATTTAAATATAGTTTATCACTTATAATTTTATCTGCAGTATTAAATCACCAATTCATATTTTTCCATTCAGTGGAATAACAGTTTTATTTTTAACCAAATATGTGTAACTAGCCGCTAAATAAATAAAAAAAAGCCATTTTGACCTATTTTTAAAAAGTGGCTACTAACTTTTAAAAAGTGGCCACTAATAAAACTGGGTCTACCGGCCACTGGCTACTAATCGAATTTCCCAGTTTTCACCTATAGTTCAAAATCATTTTTGTGGAGAAGTGTCATTTAACATATGAAATATGTCTAATCAGCAAGCGAACTTTACAATGTTTAATAACAGTAATTATGATGTTTGGAAATTTAAAATGGAAATGATTTTAACCGATAAAGGATTATGGGATGTTATTACATTGGAACAACCTACTAAAGCGGGAGCTGTTCGAGATGCCTGGATTAAAGCAAAAATTGTTTTAAGTGTCAAAGATAATCAGTTAATACATATCAAGCATGAGGAAACAGCAAAAGGTATGTGGAACTCTTTACGTAAAGTTTATGAACAAAAGCATTTAAATACAAAACTTTTCATACAAAAAAAGTTATACAGTTTGAAATATGATGAAACTTTAAATATCAAAGATTTCATTCAAAATGTATTAGAAGTAGTTGATCAACTAAGGGGTCTTGGTAAAGTAATCCCAGATGATGATATCATAGCAATTTTACTATGTGGTGTTCAGAGAGTTATGATTCTTTAATTACAAGTTTAGAAGCTCGTTCTTCTGAGGAATTATCATTGGAATATGTTAAAAGTAAACTTATTGCAACATATGAGCGTCGCTTAAAAACATCTAAATTAAATGATGAAACAGCAATGAAAATATTTAAAAACTCAAAGGGAAATTTTAGGGTTAACTCTGATAACAAATCAAAACAGCTTTGCCATTACTGTAAATGGCCAGGACATATTAAGAAATTTTGTTATTTATGGAAAGCTGAGCAGCATAAAACAAGAAATCATAAAGTTAAAATGATAACAGATAGTAAGGAATAGAGATGGGAATGGTCGGAAAAAAAACGGAAAAATTGGGAAAAAAACCGGTTTTTTTCCGAAGGCTTATTTTTCAATTTTTCTGAACTGGAAAAATTGAAATTTCATTTATAAAGTAATATAGTGAAAATTTTGTAATAGCTACATTCTTATACTTTTTATTTTATTTATTTTTATGTTGAGTGTCTCACATGAAATTTTTAATGTGGGTAATATAATCGCTGAGCAGAAATCTGTTTGAGAAGACTTGAAAGGATCCTTCATATTTTTTTCTTGTTTGAAACACAAAACCCTTACAAAATTTCTCTTGAAAATAGACATTTCAGAAAAGTTTAATCAACAAATTGAATCTTTTGCAAGTGCAGTGATTGAAAAAAAAAAAAAAAAAAAAAAAAAAAAAAAAAAAAAATCTCATGCTATACAGCAGCTGAATCTTATTAAGTTGCATATATGTATGTAAATAACCTTATTAAAAATTTCTAAATAGGAACCTAAATATAGTAATAATTTCTTATTCAAAAATTCTGAATATATTTTGTACAAGTATATACAAAAAGTTCACAATTTCCCAAAAACTTGATTACATGAAAAAAATCTAGATATGTAATTAAATGTGACTTCTCTTTTTAAAAATTAATTCATGTCTAAAATTATTGCAATAATATTCTGATTAATGGAAATGATAAAATTAAAAATTCAACATAAAATTTTCAAGTATGCATTTATTACTTTAATCTATCTTTTCAAGAAGTAAGTATAAAATTCGTGAAAAATTTGACTTCGAGTTTTTGGTGTATTTAAACGTTTTAGAAGGTCCTGAACACGTTTTGGTGGTTTTTTGAAAATATCTTCCACTCTGTGAGTCTGTATGTGACAAATTTTATGGGCACTCTATCTCAAGAACTGATGCACATAATTTCACAAAAAGTTAGATTCAGTTACCTTGATATAAATTTGAGATGTTTAGTTATTAGTCTATATTGCCAAACCGATGGTGCTGCTATGCTGCATTATTCATAATTTCCACAATAGTTCTATCTCAAATTAATGTATGTATTTTTATAAAATTTCAGATAAAGTTAATCTTTGACATAACTTTGTGCTCAGTACTTTTTGGTGTAAATTGCTCAACAGATGACGCTACTATGTTGCATTATTCAAGATTATCGCAATAGCTTTACCTCAAGGACGATTTTTAAAAAAAAATCAAACTACAGCTTCAGACAGTTTCTGATATATATTAATGCTGTTTAGTTTTTGGTGTAAATTGCTCTATAGGTGGCACTACTATGCTGCATTTTTCAGGATTTCGTTATAGCTGATTAATTGAATGTTTTTTCAAGGTGTTGAATCTAAAATTGACCTCCATTTTACCTCCATAATGTACAGTAATATTGCAAAAATATGGGCAGTTTGCATTAGAAAAGTACAACTGTAATGAAAAAAAACCCTGTATTTTATTACAAGTAACTATGTTCCAAATTATACTTTCCCTCTTGATTAAACTTTGAATTTTTGTAGTTTTCTAAAGCACAGTAGAAGTTTATCTCTATGTAACTGCTTTTGTTAATTCCTCAAATAGTGAACATTTTCTATTTGTAGTGTTCTGTTTTCAAAACTATGAGTTCCACTCTTAGAAATATAAAATTACCATGTGGAAACATTATTGAATATGGTTTCTTATTCAAGAATAGAATACCAGATTTCATTGTAAAAAGAAAACAAACTATATTTAATTAAACACACACACACACATATATATATATATATATATATATATATATATATATATATATATATATTGGTTTCAGAGAGTAAAAATCTAACAGTCAATAAATCCTATGCTATTTTTTAGTTGCAGACCTGAGTAAGCCCAAGGAAAGCTTAGTTTTGTTTGAATTTAGATTATAAAACTAAATCAAAACTTTTTTGAGTTGAGATTGGAAAGCTATACCAAAACTAAACCTATTTTATAAAGGAAATAAAATATAATTCTAAGAAAAAAAGTAATAATGTTAAAATATACATTTTTTAAACAAACAATGGAATTTTTGAATACTGATATTCATAATAATGACAAAATTGCAATAATTTCTTTAAACTAGTATCATTTACTTAAAAACTATACTTATGTAAATGGAATGCATAATTTATTTCATTCCAAACTGCAGACATATTGGCTCAAGTTTATACATTAGGTCAGTTGGTAGTTAAACATGTAACTGAAAAATCATTTCAACAGAGATATGATATAACAAACAATAGCATTTAATAAAAATTCTTAGGCTGTTGAAAAAAAAAACTAAACTGTTAAAAGCAGGCTTTGCTACTTTCTTTTTATTTTGTAATATAAAGTGAAAATAATTTTCATTTAATGCATATAAATGGGGAAAAATGTTTATTATTTAATATTCTCTAAGAAAATATAATTTATTTGGGAGAAACAGTCATGAAAAATCAATTTTTCCGTTTTTTTCCGAAAAAAACCGGTAAAAAACCAGTTTTTTTCCACCACTTATATTTTTCCGGAAAATTTACATCTCTAGTAAGGAAGTTAAAACGGAAAATGAAATTTTTCAATGTCTTAAAGCTTCTAATAAATTATCTAATGTTAATTGGTATATTGATTCTGCTGTGACCACTCATATGACAAATGATAAAAATATTTATTGCACTGAAATAAAATCCAAAGGAGGCTAAGTACAAGTTGCTAGTGGTCAGTTACTCGATATTAAAGGTATTGGTGATTGTTTAGTTAAATACAGAGGAACAGGCAATGAAGTTAGAAATATAAAATTATGTGATGTCGTATATGTTCCAGATCTTGATAGCAGTTTATTATCGGTGAAGCGACTTGATGGAAACGACTGTTTTGTACACTTTGGAAACAGGAAATGTGCAATTATGAAAAGCGACCAAGTCATAATTGAAGGAAAATTAGAAAATGGTCTGTACAAGTTAAACTGCTATGAAATTGCTAATAAAGTTTTTGAAGAATCGCATATCAAATGTATTCATATGTGGCATAGAATACTTGGACATCGTGATCTTCGAGCAATTAAGGAATTACAAGATAATCATTTAGTCCATGGTTTAAAAATGAAGGACTGTAAGCAGAAAATGAAATGTTTATGTTGCACAAAGGTTGAGATAGTTCAGAATGCTTATCCTAAGAGAAGTGAACATCGAGCATCAAAAGTTGCAGATTTATTCCGTGCTGATATTTGCAGACCTTTTCAAAATTAGACTCCCACAGGAAAGTGCTATTTCTTAACACTTATAGATGACAAGTCAAGATATCTAACTGTTTATTTACTGAAACATAAAAGTGAAGCAGCTATAAAAATTGAAGAATTTTTCCGTTATGTGAAAACTAAATTTGAACATATGCCAAAGTTTTAAGATGTGACAGAGGAAGGGAATTTGTGAATGAAAGACTCCGAAATTTCATGATTAAGGAAGGAATTAAATATCAGTTATCAGTACCACATTCTCCTCAACAGAACAGAGTTGCAGAAAAAAGGAATCATTATTTGACTGAAATGGCAAAATGCATGCTGGAAGATTCAAAGTTAGGTAAAAAGTTTTGGGGAGCAGCAATAATGACATCGAGCTACTTGCAAAATCGTTTACCCACAAATGCTTGTGAGAAAACATCTTTTGAAATATGGCATGGATATAAACCAACAGTAAAGCACTTGAAGATTTTTGGTTGCAAAGTTGTATATTGTATTGCACCTGTATTGAGAAGAAAATTGGACAACAGAGGTAAAGAAGGAATTTTTCTAGTTTATGCAGAAGAATCTAAAGGTTATATCATTCTTGATAAAGAAACAAAGAAAGTAATTATTTCAAGAAATGTAATTTGTCTCAATAATGGAAAAAATGAAATATTAACTAATGCTTATGAAACAGGCGACAGTAGTAAACACAAGAAAATTACTTTAAATGATGAGCAAGAAGCAAAGCCTTTAGAGGAAGATAAAGATTTAGAAGGGAACAAAAATGTAATAGTAAGATGTTCAGAATGTTCCAATAAAGGTGTACCTCCCGTAAGATATATTACAACTTATAAAACATCTGTCTGACCATGAACCTATGTCATGGTCTGAAATGAAAAAGTTACCCGAAGATGAACAAAATAAATGGATTAAAGCTGCAGACGACGAAAATAAATCAATTGAAGAAAGAAGTGTTTGGGAAATTACAGATTTACCTCAAAACCGAAATGCAATTGGAACTAAATGGGTTTTTTAATTTAAACAAGATCAAACCGGAAATGTTTCACGTTATAAAGCTTGACTTATAGCTGAGGGATTTACTCAAAAGCCAGGAAAAGATTTTAAAGAAACGTATGCTCCTGCTGCAAACAATGTAACATGAGTCCTCTTAACAGTGGCAAGCGCAAAGAATATGAAGATTAAGCATTTAGATGTAAAAACAGCCTTTTTAAATGCTGAAATAGATGAAGAATTATAGATACAACACCCAGAAGGATACATTATTAAAGGTCAAGAAGATAAAGTTTACAGATTAACAAGGCTTGCATTCCCCCTAAAAATTCTAAAATTCTCCTAAAATTTCATTCTTGTTCCTAAAAAAAATGCATTTTTAGCGAACAAACTCTGCAAATCTCTTAGTATTTCGGGACCATCAAAGCACACCGCTTTGCTTTGTTTAGTTGAAAATAACTGTCATTTCTGAAATCAGTATTTTTCTTCCAATTATAGTCATCCCTAATGTAGTTCCTCCTTATACTTGTGCCTTATTTCACTGAGAACGTCCGAAGGAGAAAAAATATAAGAACATTCATTCTGGGTAAGCTGATTCAAGCGGGAGCCATAATTGCTTTCAGCGTTTCGTTTTTATTGTTCACGTACAACTTTTTTTTACCAGTAGTGTTTCTTTTAGAATTTGAGTATTATTATTTGTCTTTTGTAAATTCAAATCAATTTACCATGCCAAATAAAATATCAAGTTTCTTGGTTACAAAAAAGAACTGGATGGTGGTTTAATTGGTAAAAGGCTAGATGCTGTACCTAAAGATATATATTCTGCAAAATGCATTTTGTGTTCTGAAACATTTGAAATATCTGGAAGAGGAATTTGCCAAGTGCGATCTCATCATAATGGTAAAAAACTCCTGTTGAAATTTAATACTAAATTAAAAAACATATCAATTATTAAAACTGTAGATCAAAGTTATGCTAATTCTGGTTCCCTTAGTCACCAAAATCAGATTTTAAAATCCGAAACTCTTTGGACGTTACATGTGGCAATTGAAAACTTTTCATTTAAATCGTGCATTGACACGCTTGAATTGACGAAAGAAATGTCTCCTGATTATACTATTGCATCTTCAATGACACTTAAAGAAAAGAAAGTTTTCTATGTGTTAAAATATGGAATTTCAAAGTGTTTTGAAAATTTTTCAATTAAAGACATCGCTGACAGCTCACCTGGAGTAACATTAGCGTTGATGAAAGTACTAATGTTCAGATAAATAGGAAACTGAATAGATATGCAAGATATTGGTCAAAAAGGTTTAATTTAGGGACTTGCAGATACTTAAAAAGTCTTTTTCTTGGACATGCTACAGCCACCCATGATTTCAAAAGAACTTTTAGATGCTGTATCTGCTTTTGACATTCCATTAAGTAAAATTATATGCCTATCTATAGATAATAATAATGTTAAAAAAAAATGATTAACAAATAATTATGTCTAAAGTTTTGACTGAATATTTTATATGCATCAATTTAAATGTTTTCAAGAAGCTTCAAATAATTATCACTGTTAATGAATACTTTGTAGGATCAAATTACAGTCGGGATTTATACTTTTTATAAAAGTATATACACAATTTATTATGTGTAACATTTTGTAACAATGATGAAATTATGTTATTCAAATTCAAATTAAGTACAGTCGAACCCTGCTAATTCGGACCCCGTTAATCCGGATTGCTTTGGACTTTTTATTTTTATTTATTTATTTATTTATTTTTTTTTTTTTTATTTTTTTTTTTTTTAAGTTTAAGAAGAGATTGGCTGATTTCCATAACATTAACTTGTTTTACCCTCGTATTCTGAATAAAAAAAACTTTTTCTGAAATCTTTTCGGAAGAATTCCTTAAGCTTTCTTATTTAAACTACACGCAACGAACTACTTATGCTCAAGCGGATGCATACCGTATGGCTCACAAAAGATATAAAAAACTGGCACAGCAGAAAATTACAAACTCTTTTATTACAAAATAAACCTAAACCTGCCTGTAAATATTCAATAAGTTTAACATAAAGGTGATTTTCTGTAAGTATGTTTTATTTTATTTCATTTTTTCTAATTCTCTGCATAATCCGGATTTTCGATAATCAGGATTGGGTCTGGTCCCAATTAATCTGAAGTATTGGGGTTTTACTGTATTTATTAATAACTTCTTTAATTCCTCCTGCTAAAGTGTTTTTTTTTTTTTTTTTTTTTTTTTTTTCCTTCCCAAATTATACATTTTAAAACCGAACAAAATAAAAACACTCAATGAAGAGTATGCTTTTATGAAACAGAATTTTGTGTAGTGATGTATGTTTTATTATATATAAAATGTTTTTTGAAGAGGCTTTATATATGCCCAACATTTTCCTTAGAGCGATCCCTGGATGTTATCCTGGTGGAAATCACTGTTTGTGATTTTTTTATTAAAAATCACCGAATTGAAATATGATATATATTATTATTTATTTCTCATTTTCATGAAATGTTTTAAAAGTGTATTTGAACTAAATTTATTTGAAATAAAATGAATGAAACTAAATTGTAAATTACAGGAATATTATTTGGCAGCATACTACCTGTGTATAATTAGCACAAAAATGCCAGTATTATACATTTATAATGTTAAAAATGTCTTCGATTGCCCCTAAAATTTTGGAAAATTCGAGTGCTAACCTTGGATTAAGGAAAGGTTTATACGGCTTAAAACAATCAGCAAAAGCTTGGAATGATAAGGTAAATTCAATTTTAACATTAAATGGTTATGTACATAGTAAAATGGATCAGTGTCTCTACATCAGAAAAGAAGAATATGGTTGGAGCTATATTCTTTTGTATGTTGACGATATACTTATTTTTACATCAGATGAAGAAACTGAAATTAAAATAATGTAAATATTTAAAGAATCGTTTGATATATCTGATTTAGGACAAGTGTCATATTATTTAGGAGTTCAAGTTGAACGACTAGAAGATGGGTGTTTTCTAATAAACCAGAAAATAAAAATTGATCAACTTATCAAGAAATATGAATTAAATGGAGCTAAAAATGCAAATATCCCTATGAATCTAGAATTTTTAAAAAATGAAGATTCATTAAGAGAATTAGAAACAAATAATAAGTATAGAGAAGTAATTGGATCTCTTTTATACATTTCTAATACTTCAAGACCAGATATTTCAATAGCAGTTGGAATCTTATCAAGACGAGTTAGTAAACCAACTGAAAATGACTCGAATGCAGTTAAACAAGTATGAGATATCTTAAAGGAACATCTGAGTTTAAATTAAAATTTGGGAAAGAACTATCATTGTTTGAAGTTTTTGTTGATGCTGATTGGGGTGGAAATATTTCAAATCGAAAGTCTACAACCGGATTCATAATTATGCTAGGAAATTCACCTGTAATATGGTCTAGTAGGAAACAACATTCAGTTTCACTGTCCTCTACTGAAGCTGAATTTATTACTGTGTCTGAAGCATGTAAAGAGGGTGTGTGGTTAGCACAATTATTGTGTGAAATTGAGGATACTCAGAAAAGGCAGTTCACGATTTATGAAGACAACCAAGTATGTATAGTCCTGATTAAAAACGAACAAATCAGTTAAAAATCCAAACACATTGATGTTCGTTACTGTTTTATACGTGAGCTCTATAAAGATGGTGTGTTTGATATAAAGTACTGTGAATCTCATAACATGACTGCAGATATGTTTACAAAGCCATTAGGCAAAATTAAATTTAATAAAATGTGTTATAAATTTATTTTTAATACGGCAGCTTGAGGAGTGGTGTTGAACTATCCATTCACGTGCTACCTGTCATTAAATGTTTATTTTAATTTTATTATTTGGCAACTTCTTTAAATTCTGTTCTTTAAATAGTTTATATTTTGATGTCTGATATGTAGGTTGTTTGGTTTTAGATCATATTTCTATTAAATGTTTATTTCCTATTCAAACTGTGTTTATTACTCTGCCTTGCTACACCATTAAGTAGTATGTTTTACAATTTAATTTCAACATAAATATGGTTTTCTCAGGTACTTTTGGATAGATTTTTCTTTTATGTATTATTATTTTTATTTATTTATTTATTTATTTTTTATTAGCCTCTGATGCTATTTCTTTCAGACAAGCTAAAAATGTTGTGTCATCAGCCCTGAATTTTCTACTCAACTGATTTTTATAATTATTTTTTTAAATGAAAGCTATTTATTTGTAGTTGTGCCCATTTTAGTTAATTTTTAATTTATTTTCATTTTTATATTTTATTTTTAATTTTTAAAACTTTTTCATGACATTTCTTCAAAATGGTGGCAACACAGTTTAGCTTTTCTCTCAATAATAAAAATTTATTTTCCAAAATAATTGCATATAATTATGCACTAATTGAGGTAAAAAAATATATTTACTGAGAAATAATATTAATAATGTAGATAAAATAACAGAAAATAATTTATGATAAAAATTAATGTCTAAATCAAAATAAGAGAAATTTCAAATGAGGAAAATGATGTCATTCCGCAACCAGATAAATGGGAATTACAATATTATTACAGATGCCTTTTTCATATTACTAATAACAGTAACTTTTAAAAAACATTTGAAGAGAAAATGGCGTCACTATTTAAAATATCGCATTTTTACTCATAATGATATTAGGTACTACTCTGTTATCCCATCGACCAATTTCGCCAAATTATGCAAATCGGCGCAAACTAATAGCCAAATTATACATACTGACATAATTTTTATTTTAAATAACAAAAAAACAAATAATTAGTAGAATATTAATAAAAATAGTAATAAAAAGTCGAAATAAAAATCACTTAGTGACATTTTAAACACATGAATTGTATTTAATGTCATTGAATGCGACATTCACAATCATCCATTATTTGCATTTAATCTTATAATTTGGTGATAATTTTTTGGCCGACGGGATAACCTAGTAGTACCGATATTACATTTCAATATTTCTTTTCATTATGGACACTGAGATTAAGATTTTACTTTCAGATGACTTCAGTTAGTGAAAATAATGTCATAGTAAAAGTGAAATTAGTTTTTTTTTTTTTTTTTTTTATGAAACTATTTTTCTGTGAGTGCATATAAAATAAAATTTCTGGATTTCGCCGGCACTCAGATTACAATTTTAACTGAAGATGTGCAAATATTTGTATGCAAAATTGTAACTGGCAAACTTGACATTTACTTTGTAAATATATTTATTATATATTGATTCAATAATGTAATTACTTTTGCTTTTTTAAAAAAATCAAATCGATCAAGGCTTTTAAACATTTCATTCGTCGAATTCGACGGGATTCCACTCGTTTTATTGTTAAATTGCATTTCCTTTTACTCAGGGTCTATAAAAAAGTGTTTAAACTAAAGAAAAAATCCGTTTTTGATGAATCTAGTCAATGAAGAAGTAGCACGTCAAATTGTATTTCTTTATTATTCCGCAATTCCAATGTCTCAGAGAGAAATTGCTATTCAATTGGGTATTTCACGCCGTTCTGTTTGCTATTATATTGATAAACACAAGAAAAATGAAGTTAGTTCATTGCAATCTAAACGGGGTCGCCCTTCTAAAAACCTCTATCGATTTCTTTTATTTATTTATTTATTTATTTATTTATTTTTTTCCTAATCGGAGGCAAAACTGAATTCTGCAGTGGCAGAATTTACATTCAACTTGTTATTATTATAATTTTTTTTTTTTTTCCAGAAACCTTTGGTCAGATTTGAAAATTTAGTATGTCTTTGCTAAATTAAATTGACAATCAATGTTGTCTTAGTTTAGTTAGATTTTCATTTAAAAATATAAAATCATGTAACTTCAAGGCTGTGTTGTCAGAGTAGTGGAGCTTCATCTGATCATTTGCAAAGATTTCCATTTAAATATACATATAAAATTATCACTAGCCCAAATGCTGCAATTCAAGCTAGGTAGCTAAAAATAAATTTCTGAGTTTTAGTTATTTTTTTAAGTGATTTGCAAAACATCCAATACTTTAAGTTACTTTTCTTCATATTATATTTACCTCTTCTATTATTATTCATTAGAAAACTTTAAAAAATGAAAACAAAATATATCTTCATGATTAAGGTTTTTTTTTTTTTTTTTTTGAAAGACCATTTTGTTTTTCTAATTTACTTTTTTTTTTTTTTTTCTGTAAGAATTTTGGTATAATAAAGTAAACAGCAATAAATTTGATGGGGAAAGAAAGATCAAAAGCACATTCTCAAAACTTTTATTTACATTTAAAACAACATCGAATCATTATATCTTTATGAAATAATATCAAAATCAAATGCACTAGCAATTTCCTTCAGTATTTACATTACTTAATTGGTACATTAAGTAGCATTTAATTTCATAGATACATAAATGAACCATATAATGGCATAAAAAAAAACCCATGTAATAGCATAATAAACAATATAATAGCATTATACAAAATATATAACATGCATAAATAAACTATATACAATTATAAGTTTTTGTTATTGATTGTCATTTTGATTTTTTGACTGTTTATAATGTTTGGCAAGAAATCTCCCTTTATTTAGTTTGAGATATGCCAAAATCATTATAATAATAATAAAGTACTGTTCATTATTAAAAACCTTATCAGTTAGTATCCTCGTCTTTTCTAATTTTAGTAGTAGATTGTATGTGATCTTTTCTTTTCCATTTATTTATTTATTTTTATTTTAGGCTGTAGTATAATATAAAATAAATTTTATAAAAATAACAGAATTATCTTTATCTTTTTCAGAGATTTACTAAAAATACATTTTTCATTGAGAAGAACAATACCATTGTAAATTTTCCTATTAAGTAAGTTCATTTTTTTCTTTCTTAATGATAAATATTCTCAATTGTATATTTTTATCTCATTTTCGTAATTATATATTTTATAGAAATGTTGATTTTTCTGAAATACTTCAGCCTGATCTTATAGACAAGCAACCAAGAGCTATTTATGATTTGATTGCCAACATTGTTCATGATGGAGAACCTGGTTCTGGAAAAGGGACATACAGAACTCATATACTCCATCGGGTAAGTTATTGCATTTCATTCTCTCATACCAATGAATTAGGTTTTTTTTTCTTTTAAATGTAAAAATATACTGTTATTATTAATATTAAAAGAAAACATTTGTATTAGAAATAATATGGGCTCAATTAACATTGGATTTTGATCCAAATTATATGTACTGTAATTTTCATGTAATCTATTTATTTGATCTAGTATTTAAAAAAATACAAAGAAGTATGTTTATTATTATTATTATTTTATGTGTATATAAAAAGATCAGAGTTAGAAGCATGATCTAAAGATATACTATCCATTATTAATTAAAATATACTGAGGTGAATTTATTTTCTATATGTATGTATCAGTGGCATAGCATCAGTTAATGTTACATCTCTTCATTACCAATATTGTTATGTATTAAAAAATCCTTGAATGTATATCATTAAATAGAGCTAAATTTAGCATATAATAATATTGATGATAAAATAATGCAGCATCTAATGCAACTGTGCTGCTGATATTTACCAGAGAGACTGACATAGAAGATAATATAATCTAAGGATTATTGGAGAAAATTGAGAAATTGAATTACTAGGCATGTTTTCATTAGTGGCCTCTATTTAAAATTAGTATCCACTCTAATGTTACATACTTTCTTGATATCAAAACCCTTAAACTATAACCAATGTATATGTACATATTTCTGATATTAATCAGTTTTATACCCATCAACAATTCATGGTAAGAACAGGGAAGCAGCCAAAATTCAAGAAAAATATTTTAAAATCACAAAATCTGTTATTACATTAATTTTTTTATGTATTTTTATATCAATTATATATGCTCATAAACACAATTATCAATCAAATTACTGTTATTTTCTTTATCTAAAAAATAATCAAAATTTTAATAACTAGCAAAAGCCGTGCTTTGTTTGGATTCGCGAAGCATTATTTCATAAGATAAATATTTGAAAGGAACATTACTTTTTTATATTATTTTTGCATCTTTATTAAGCAAATCTCATGTTTTGGCGCATTTAAATTTTAGAAATGTAAATTCAGCCAAATAACTAAGAATTTCCTCGGAATTTTTTATCTATGATATAAGGCTGGTATAAATAAAAAAAATTTCCAAGCAGAATAAAAAAATTTTTTTTTTAGTTTTTAACTAAAAGTTTTAAAGATTTTTTACATTTTCCAATGGCCAGTAACGGCGTTCGTTCTGGCCAATAAGTGTTCTTTTTCTCGACATTTTTAAATTACTAATACATTCCAGAAATTATTTATAAACGTAGTTAATATATTTAATTTGGTTGAATTAAATTATTCTTCAATCAATTAAAATATTCTTAAATTATTCTTTAATCTTTCATTTCGAATACCAGACTTAAGAAACTTACCAAATTTAACAAAATATTCACTTTAAATACCAAATATAAGAATTAATTTTACTTGTTTAAGATTCTTTTTGTTGCCACTTTTCCAAAGTAAATACCTAAATAAATAAATCATAATGTAATTCTTTTAAAATCCATAAGTATAAACTGTGTAAATAATTTTGGCAGAATAATGAAAATATATTTTATTTAATATATTAATCATGATTCTATCTATAATTACTAACCCCTAGTTTATTTTCCGTCTTAAAAAGATACGGGTTCAATTTTTTATTTGCAAACGATTTTGGTGGAATAATGAAAATACATTTTAATTAATTAATTAATCATGATTCTATCTATAATTACTAACCCCATGGTTTATTTTCATTCTGAAAATAAAAAGATACGCGTTCAATTTTTTATTTGCAAAAATGCGTTCATAATAGAAAAACATGTAGAATAAATTAATTATTAAAATAGCATTTTTTAAAGATTATTCTGTAAAAAAAAAAAATAACATTCTGCAAATCTACATATCATAATTTATTCTTATGTTTAATTTCAAGTCAAAATACTGAATAGACTTTTTATAAAGTGTACGACAAAATGTAACTTGAGTGGCCTAGTAGAGGATTCGCTTCGCTCATCCTAACTAGGTGCATACAATAAAAATATACACAATAAAATGCCATTTGGCCTTTTATATAATAAGTGAATGTGTTATTAACACACTACACACATTATATACATTTGAAATGTAATCTAGTTTGTATTTTGCAGAACTATTTAGTATCACTTGACGAAAAATACTCTTAACTGCTGGGATGTGGCAGGAGTTTAAATATTGAAGATACCAGTGTTCTTAAAATCTGCTAGCATACAGTAAAAAAAAGAAAAAAAAAAAAGAATAAAATACTTGAAATGAATGTGGAATCTTGATGAATATATTTGAAGAATAAAACTGTATTTCTTAAAAAAAAAAATAATCAAACATGGCAAAGAATCAAAATATTGAAAATACAGCTAAGTTGTTGAAATCTGCTTCCATCCTGCAGGAAAAATAATTTACCAGTTTGCTAATTAAGTATAATTAAAGTAGAAATGCATATTTTCATGAAAAAAGCTGTATTTCACTTGGCAATCGATAACAGATTTTTTAATTGCTGTTTGGTAAATGTCAACTAAGCTGGTTATCAATGGCCAATTTTTAATCAACACTTACAACTTTAATTGGTGACTGCTAATTTTCACCTGTACTACAGATATGCTAACCAATACTTATTAAAAAAGATTAAACAAATTCAACTTATACTCTAAAAATAATTAGTTTAATTTGTTTAAATTGTTTCAATGAAAATGTTATTGAAAATCAAATTTACAATTTTAATTTGAAAATAGCATTTGTTAACTTTTATTATTGATATGACCTCTATCTGTAGGATTTATCTGTTTATTTATCTGTTGATTTCAAAAATTCTAAAAGAATAATTTTGCAATGTTTAAGGTTGGAATATTGAGTGCTAATTTTTGAACATGAATTTAGCACCCAAAAGTATTAAAAATTTCTTAATCAAGCAGAAATTTTAAAAAAATTACAGTTTATGGATATGTTGCTGAAAAATTGTCAGATCCATATATTGTAGGAACCTGTAAATGATGCATAAACTAAAAATTAACAAAATTTTGTGTGCCATGTGTAAGCAAATTAAAAAAAAAAAATAGCATTGTTACCTTATTTACCTAACAACTATCTGTGATTCCACCCCCCCCCCCCCCCTCCATCATTTACAGATATTAGAAAAAAGTTTCACTTATAAATTTGAATTTTTGCCTCTTATAAATAGAAACTTAATGTTGAGGAAGAATTTGTTTTACAGATATTTCAAATTATGTAAAGTTTAAAGTGCTATATCAATAACTGTTTGTTAATTTTAAAATTTCAGGGTTCTGGCAAGTGGTATGAAATGCAGGATCTGCATGTAACAGAAATCTTGCCTCCAATGATAACATTATCTGAAGCTTATATTCAGGTAATTGCATGATGTCTATAAAATTTATTAATTAACTTGTGTATTAAAGCTGCTTATAAAATAGTAATTTTGTTTATAATTACTCTAAACTTGAATGTTTAAATTATATTAACTAGTGCTACATTCTTACCAGAATTGAAACTATTTTATTATGAAATACTTTAAATAGTTTAATCACAGGGCTCCCAAATGGTCCCCTTTTTCCCACAAAAGTCCCCTTTTTAGAAAAAGGTCCCCTTTAGTCCCCTTTTTTGTATTTTGGTCCCCCAAGTCCCCTTTTCCGTGTCTGAAAAAAATCGCCGCAAAATAATAAACTCTGAAAATCACTATAAGTTTAAAAATCCAAGAAGACAAAATTTATTAAAGTGAGCATAAAAAAAGCATTATAATGGGTATAAAAAAGCGTTGTAACTAAAATTCTTTCCTGAATCTAAATATTAAAAAATCACCACATAATACAGGCAAATTTCAAGAATCTCATTAAAATTCTTTAAAATTAAAAAATTGCAGAACAGGAAAGTTACTATATTAAGCTTCTGCTTGGCCAGTCTTCAATAACGGGCCTTGACATGCTTCAAACCCCCCTGCCCCCCTCAAAAAAACAAAGCTTTTTTTAATGGAAAGAATCATTGATTTGTGGGTAAACAGACAATTAAAACTAAGAAAAATTATAAAATATTGAATTCATGAAATAATTTTGACTTTCAGTTTTCAATGGATTTATACATTTTAGAAAGGCCTGAACACGATTTGATGGTTTTTAGAAAATGTGTGTATGAGGCAAAAATTCTGAGGGCACTGTATATCAAGAACTAATGCACAAAACTTTAGACTCAGTTAGACCTTCATATAAACTAAAGCTGATTAGTTTTTTGTGCATATCGCTCAACAAGTGACACTGTTATGCTGCATTATTCACAATTTCATTAATAGCTCTATCTCAAGAACTAATGCACGAATTTTTATAAAACTTCAGATTCTGTTAGTCCTTAATATAAATTTGATGTTGATTATCCTTTGATGTAAATTGCTTAACAGGTGGCACTGCCATGCTGCATTATCTATGAGTATCGCAATAGGTTTATTTCAAAAACTAATACATGAAATTTCATCGAACTTCCAATTTCGTTACTCCCTGAGATAGATTAGTGTTGCTTAGTTTTTCATGTAAATCACCCAACATAATCAGTAAGAATTTTCTGATGAATCGAAGTTTAATCTTTTTAAGAGTGATGGCAGGCAGTATGCTCGATGACTTAACATAACAACAAAAGACATGATTCCAGATGTGTTATTCTTACAACTAAGCATGGTGGGAGATACGTTACATTATGGGGAGCATTTTATAGAAAAGGTGCCAGTCAGTCTATTAAAATCTGCGGCAAGATGAATGATGCAATGTATAAAGATATTTTGAAGCATAATTTGCTGCCTTATTGGAAGCAAAATTTTGGTTTTAAATTTTAGTTTCAGTATGATAAGAAACCAAAGCATACATGAAAGCTTGTCAAGCAGTGGCTTTCACATAAAAATATTTCGCTTTTGAAATGTCCAGCCGTAGCACCCAATCTGAATACTATACAAAATCTTTGGAATGAACTTTAGAAACATGTTTGAAATTATTAAAACACCAATTCAGCATGGCCAGAATTTTCCCAAAAATTTCAAGATGAGTGGAAAAACATGCCACGGTTGCTTTTCAACTGTTCATTGAATCGATGCCAAGTTGCTGTGCCTCTGCACATTTTGCTAAAGGTATGACAGCAACATACTAATTGTGAATCTAGTTGATCACAGTAATTTTCTATTATAACACAATTTTTTTTTTTTTTTTTTTTTTTTTAACTTTTCAAGATGGCTGATAATTTTTGGAAGCATGCATTTTTCTTTTGCAATTAATTTTGTCAGTTGTATTTATTGATATTCATTTGTTATTCCATAAATAAGTTCCTAACTATTATGTCAATAAAATGTATAAGTATCACTTTCAGATTCCTCTTTTGGTCTATAACTTTTGAAAGCATGCATTTTTCTTTTGCAATTAATTTTGTCAGTTGTATTTATTGATATTCATTTGTTATTCCATAAATAAGTTCCTAACTATTATGTCAATAAAATGTATAAGTATCACTTTCAGATTCCTCTTTTGGTCTATAACTTTTGAAAGCATGCATTTTTCTTTTGCAATTAATTTTGTCAGTTGTATTTATTGATATTCATTTGTTATTCCATAAATAAATTCCTAACTATTATGTTAATAAAATGTATGAGTATCAATTACAGATTCCTCTTTATATAGATATACTTTCAAAATTACGAAAAATTTTATGCTAGAAGGAAACTTTTGACCTTTGCTATAAATTGGTGTTGATTAATTTTTGGTGTAAATTGCTCGACATGTGGTGCTTCTATGCAGCATTTTTCACGATTTCTGCAATCGCTCAATCTTCAGAATCAATGCACAGATTTTTATCAAACTTCAGATTCGGTTAGTCCTTGACATGAATTTACATTTTTTATATTTTGGTATCATTTCTCAACAAGTGGCACTGTTAATCTGCATTTGTTGCAATTTCTGCAATAGTTCTATATCCAGAATTATTGCACGGGATTTTATCAAACTTTAGATTCAGTTAGTCCTTAAGATGAATTGATGTTTTTTACATTTTGATGTAAATTCATTAACAGGTAGCAGGGTTGGCAAGGTTTTGGACACAATGGTTTAAACCGCGGTAAAATCCATGGTTTAAACCGTACTGTCCAAAACCCTGCTGTCCAAAACTATATTTTATAGTAAAATTGTATTTTTTAGAACAATGCTTAAAGTTTGTGCAATTGGCAAAATGATTACAATACAAAAATATTAACAACATAATTACCCTATGTAACAATGTAATTGCATAAAAACGATACTAAATTTAATTATATGTAATAATTTTAATGTTATCCTTCTATAGTAAAAAAAAACTAGCCTTAAAAGGAATGACTCCTGGAATGATGCTGATGTGGAAGATTTCCGGAACTAACGAATCCGGGTTGTCCACTCCTTCCATGAGTCCAATAGACCAATCAGGAAAGGGCTCCGTCTATGCATCGCCATATGGGTTACCATAAAGAGAGGAAAGGTTACCATCGCCAACAATCGCCAAGTTTGTCGCCAACTTGGCGATATATCGCCAAATTTGGCGACCAAAATTAGTTGTCAAAGGTGACGCCAACTTGGCGATAACTGTAATATTTCGCCAAATTTTTAATTTCTTTACAACATCAGTCGTTTGATACATCATTTGAAAGGTTTGCAACTGCTTATTCATTTAAAGGATGTCTTGTGTGTTATCCCCCATTCCACTCCCGAGGGGGGACACATTTTTAATTTCTTTACAACACCAGTCGTGTTACACAAGATTTGAAAGGTCTGCAACTGCTTATTCATATTATGGATGTCTTGTGTGTCACCCCCACACTCTGCTCTCCCCAGGGGGGGGTCACATTTTTAATTTCTTTACAACACCAGTTGTGTGACACAGTGGCGTAGCTAGGGTGGGTGACACCCGGGGCGGATGTAAATGGTGTCACCCCCCCCATTCCGCCCAATCCGTCATATTTGTTCAGTCGCAATTCTACATTATTATAACAAAAGACCATACCATTCCTTATTTACCTTTTATCCTGCTACATATAAAAACAAGTTGGAAATTGCACGTGAAGCGTAGCAAACGAGGTGCGTTCGTACATTAACGAAGTTTAAAAAATATTCAGATCTTGCTGTTATAGTAAATAGTACTTCGGATGCAGTATGATAGAAATCTTATTTGTGTTTTTGTAAATATACAGGAAGAAACTTACAGTAAACCTCGTTAACGTATATCATATTCATAAAAAGTTTAATATAATTAAAACACGCCCCAAACAATTTTCCCCGCACAGCATTATGTAGTGGATACTTTTGTGTGGCCCTGTAATTTAATAATAAATATTCTTTGCATCACAGATTGTACAGAATGTATATTTTAGTTATATACAATACTTCTTAGGTTCATGTCAATTCTGTTATATTCGAAAGAGTTTAACACCATTAAAATGCATTTGAAACTGTTTTATCCACTAGCCGTAATGTAACGGAATGCTTTTGATTGTCCCTGTAATTGATATATGCATCCGATATTCATAAAATTTGAAATAACTCGACAAAATTATATAATAATTATATATTTTAAATTTCAAACGATTTAGGGTAGTTTTTTGCGTTGTTATATGCGGACAGAAAGACAGACGGAAAGACAGACGGACGGACTGAACGACATCTATAAGTGCTACGTATTTATATAGTTACGAACGCACCTAAAAACCACAGATTCACCACTCAACCCATAGTCCGTATAAGTCAACGTGGGGTCTATGAGTAGAAGAAAAGTCTTTCTTTTAAAATTTGATTTTGCTACCAACTCGTTGGATAGGTAGGTTTTTGTTCTCTGCTTCATGTCTTATTCAGATACACTATTCTGTATAAAATTTCACATTGTCAAAGAAAAGAAAACTAACTGAGTTGCTTCATGCGCTAAAAGTTTAATTTTATTTGAGAATTCTTTTCCAAGATTTTAAAAGATTACATATATATATCTGCAAATAAAGATTGGGTGTCACCCCTTAGAGAGTGACACCCAGGGCGGACTGCCCCCTCCGCCCCCCCGCTAGCTACGCCACTGGTGTGACACATCATTTAAAAGGTCTGCAACTGCTTATTCATATTATGGGTGTGTTGTGTGTCATCCCCCACTCTGCCCCCCAGGGGGGCACATTTTTAATTTCTTTACAACACCAATTGTGTGACACATCATTTGAGAGGTCTGCAACTGCTTATTCATATTATGGATATCTTGTGTGTAACCCCCCCCCCCCTCTGCCCTCAGAGGGGGCGCATTTTGTAATTTCTTTACAACACCAATTGTGTGACACATCATTTGAAAGGTCTGCAACTGTTTATTCATTTTATGGATGTCTTGTGCGTCACACCCACTCTGCCCCCCTGGGGGTTCATTTTTAATTTCTTTACAACACCAGTCGTGTGACATCATTTGAGAGGTCTGCAGCTTCTTATTCATATTATGGATGTCTTTTGTGTCGCCTCCCCCTCTGCCCCCCAGGGGGGCACATTTTTAATTTCTTTACAACACCAGTCGTGTGACACATCATTTGAAAGGTCTGCAATTGCTTATTCATATTATGGGATATTGGCGAGCGCAGCAAGCAGGGGTAGCCAATAATTTGGAATCGCGAAGCGATTACGCGGGGGGTTGGCGAGCATAGCGAGCAGGGGGGCGGGGCCCCCCTAGTTCACTTAAATAATAGTAGTTAATTGAAGTACTAATAGTTTTATGAAGAATGCATTCCAATTCTGTTATTGAAATTCCCAAGAGTTATTACTGAAAATAACTGTTAAATAAAAAGTCACGTTCAGCATACTGATTAAATCAGCTCACTGCTGACAGTATGTGCATGTTAAGAAATAAATAGTATAAATAAAAATAATTGATTTAGTTAGAAATAAAAGCATCCCCTCTCAACTAGATATGTAGTATTATAAAGAATTGCTTATTATTATTGCACAAATTTAACAGTAACAGAACTTTTTATGCTGCAGAGATATTAGAAAAGTTTGAACTTTTTTTCATTTACCAAAGAATTAAATAGAATGTTAGTAAAATATATTGTGATATATTTATTCATATGTTTAATAAGTGTGCAGTGGTGAAATGTGGATTTTTTTTAAAGGTTTTGGACACTTTAGTACAGTTTTGTACACTTTAGTACAGTTTTGGACAGTAAAACCCACGTGTCCTGTCCAAAACCGGTTTTGGGCATCCAAAACCCCAACCCTGACAGGTAGCACTGCTATGATGCATTTTTTTTTTTTTTTTTTTTTTTTTTTTTGTGTGTGTGTGTCTGCAGTAGATTTATTTGATTTAATGCACAAATTTTTGTCTAATTTAGGATTCAGTATGACATTGACACAAATTGTTACTGATTAGGTTTTGATGTTAATCTTTCAATAGATGGTGCTCCTAAGCTGCATTTTGTGAGATTTGCACAAGTTTAGCGATAGTCATATTTGAAGAACTAATACACAAAATTTCATATCTTAAGAATTCTCATGATGGGCATAGATTGCAATTTAATTTTGAGACTGTGATAGAGAATTTTGAAGTATTAATATGTATGAGGTAAAAGAAAATTTTGGGATTGCCACATCCAATTAGTTTGACAAGGATTGTTCCTGGGGGGTACAGAATATTTACATGTACTGCATTTATAGATTTTAAACTTATGCATATATGCCTAATTTTTTACACTAATTCTGAATGTGTAATTTTCGTAAAAATTTAGATTTTATTTTATTCAAATGTTGCTTTTTAAAAAGAAAAAGAAGTGCTTTTGTATAACATGCTATTTAAATCTGAGCATTTCTCCTCTAATTATCATTATTTTATGTCTGATTTTTTATTATAGGCTACTATATAGAATGAACTTATTGGCCCCTTTTATTTATGAGTGGTAGTAGTCAGCACTAATCCAAATATTAATTTTAGAAAAATAAAAGAAATTAAGAAAAATAATCAAGTTATCGATTTTAAAATCTCAGATTTTTTTTATAACACACAAAAAATTTTAAGAAGTGTGTGTGTGTGTGTGTGAGGGGGGGGGGGGGCAGTGAAATGAAATTTCTAAGTTTCTTTTTGACTTCTCCAGGCTCTAACTTAAGTATTTTAAGAAATTTTCTAACTCAACCCCTAATTAAACTACAGCGAGATTCAATCTCATTTGAAGGGTTGACCGAAGGAGGTATCTCATTGAGTCCAACATCTTGCTAGGGTCTATTTTAACCCCCAGACAATTAGGGGCATTTCTTCATGTGTATGTGTGTGAGGTGGGGAATCAGAAAATTGATTTTTTTTCACACATCCTTTTAAAACTCTTGGCCTAAGTACCCATTTCCCACCGTCTTAACTCATTTTTTCACCACTAGCAGATGTTTTAATGTTTAATTGCGTTCATTACCACTCCATACATTTTCTAAAAAATTAAGGGGAAAAAAATCTCAACAATTAGCATCTTTTCACCCCTTTCTGTCGCCAGGGTCGTTATTGAAAAAAATTCTCAAAAAATTTAATCTACAATATGTCATGTAATATATTAAATGAAAGGCCAGGTTATGTATGAATAATGTTATTCTTTATTCTCTCTTTCTACCTCCATTCTCATTGCCTTATATCATCCCCATCTATATAAGAATTTAATCATTATGAGCAGTTATTAATTTTTAACAAATTTAATTATTAACAATTTTGGTTTATTAATTAAAGGTTAGAATGTTTTGAAAGGAATATTAAATAAAAGCATCTGAGTGATCTGTGATCATACTTACCCACTTACTTGTTTTTATTAACTGATCACACTTATTTTTTACCTGTAACGAGAATTAAAGGTGAATGCTGAAATATTGAATGCTTTATATACTTTTTTAGTAGGATATTTAAATATGCTTAAATAAAATTGTGTACATTGTTTAGTGAAATCTTATAAAGATAACCATCTAACATATTTTCTTGGGTAATTTTAAAAATTTACTTTCTTATTTACGAAAATTTGAGCTATATTTTTACACACATATGATCCTTTTTTTGGTTTCCGTTTTTAATAAAATCGGTCCCCCAAAGTCTCCTTTTTAAGCAAAAACAATCCACCAAAGTCCCCTTTTTAAATAAAAATGGTCTCCCAAAGTTCCCTTTTTAAACAAAAATGGTCCCCCAAAATCCCCTTTTTAAATAAAAATGGTCCCCTTTCCCCCTTTTTGAGGACTAAAATGTGTTGGGAGCCCTGTAATCAAAACCTTTCTTTAAAATAAACTATTACATGAACAAAAAAAAAAAAAAAAAAAGAACATTTAAATTCAAGTTTTATTATAATTACTGTTATGAATATTACTTTTTTATACACATGCAAGAAATTGAATGAGTTGTCATATGGAAAGTTTTTGAACGGCTTCAGACATTGTACACTCACATTTCATGAAAACAGTGTTCAATTAAAAGATATTCAATTAAAAGAAAATTGAAATTGAAATATTTTTAAGATCAACATGCTACTTATTGATTGAAGTAGTGGTATATTATGAGTGATCTAAATAGGGCATGTTATCTATAATAATAAAGAGAAAAGTTAGTGCGTATGTCAATGCTGTTCTGAAGAGACTGTTGCATTTAGAGCTACAAAATTTGGGAGGAAGGTACCTCTGTATATGCAGTTTTGTACCTTGAAGACCAAATTTTGATTTTTTTTTAAATTATTTTTTTTTATTTAATTTTTATACAATTTTTAGCTTCCCCCCCCCCTTGAGGCGATTTTTTTATGCTAGTGAAAGGAATGTAGTTTCATTCTTTTAACCCATATGGTAAATTTTGTCCCCTTTTCAAAAAAGTTTACTCTGAATTCGTACGACGATTTTTGAATTTTTTATTGAGATTTTTTGTGTTTTTGTAACTTTTTTTGACATTGATAAAATAAATTTTGTCCCAAGCTTTCAGCTTAATGCGTAAAATTTTGTCTGCTACGATTTTTGAATTTCAGTGATTTTTAGTACGATTTTTCTAAATTTATTGCGTTTAACGTCAATTTTTTTTCTTTCATGAGATATTTCAGATTACAATATTTTACTCTATAAGAGTAAATTTTAACCTGTGCGATGTTTTAATATTTCATCATTTTTAATGCATTTTTTAATCCATATTTATTATCTTTTAATTAGATATGGGAGAGAAGGCCTGAAGAAGAACTAATGCAGACAAATGGAAGTTGAAATTTAATTTAATTATTCCTTTGTAAATATTGTACATCACATGCAGTGTATTCTTGCATCACTATTTTCATGTAAAGGGAAAAAAATGAAGCATAAAAACTGTAAATATATGCATTTTCATTTTGTCAATAAACTGTGTTTATTTCTTAAAATGTGAAAGTTATTTTTTATATTAGTTTTGTTTATTTTTCATTTAATTCTGTGCTGTGGAACAGTTATCCATTGTATTTGAAAACTACGCTCAAGATTTCTACTAGGGGGAAAAATCCCTTTTTGCCTACAAAAAGTTTTATTAATGTAATTTTAATTTCAACAGAAAGTGAAATGTGAATGATAAACTATTATTATAGTAAATCTGATAATTTTGAAACTGCAATTTTTTGTCATTTTTGGATTATTATTTTTCAAATTTTTGGGTTATAAATTTTAAATTGGTTTTGCAAGTCTTATAAGTTTTAATGTTTTATTTCTTTTGATGTTGAATTTATTTTAAAGTTAAAATTTTTATTTGATTTATTAAACATTGCCTTAACAGCAAATGTTTAATAAATTAAAATAAATTATGTCATTGTCAGCTGTTTTAC
The DNA here is from genome assembly GCA_964019185.1 of Maratus speculifer. Taxonomy (NCBI): domain Eukaryota; kingdom Metazoa; phylum Arthropoda; class Arachnida; order Araneae; family Salticidae; genus Maratus; species Maratus speculifer. The sequence continues at coordinate 138,094,381 of OZ025291.1, forward strand.
ACAACACTTTAAACTAAATCAGAAACATTATCTTTCCGTGATTCGCAAAGTTTCTTTCCTCCAATTCTGTATTTGCTTTCATCTATGATGTTATTATCAATGAACCTCCTATAACGGTCACTCTGATTAATGCTAACCTTTGAATACCGATCATGTTTTAGTTTTACCAAATAACTTTTATCGAAATAACATTACACTAAATCTCCAAACAATGGCCACCCCACACACATAATCTTTTTTATGTCATGTTTTAACTACAACTGAGGTTGTGAAGAATGTGGAGATAAATTTTTTATTTTGATGCCCTTAAAATTTATCTGTTACATTGTAAGGGCTGCAATGGTTGCATCTGTTAAGGGAGGGGGGGGGGAGAAATTTCACATTTGCTGCAAAGCAAAGTGTAAGCAAGCAGTAGACATTGGTACTTTTTTGAATCATGTACTTTTTTGAATTTTTATCTTTAAGTGTAGCAGCACATGTTTTTCACTAAAAGAATAAATTCAAAGTAAAATTTTAAGCGATAAGTTGAAAGTTATCTAGGACACCAGTAAAGGTATAAGCGTACAAAAATTAGATGAAAAGTACTATTGGGGGAAAATCCACATAAATGACATTCAGAAAAAAAAGTGACTTTTATTTAGAAAAGACATTTCAAGGAATAAATTAGGAATCTAAAACTATGGCCCATATTAACCATCTACCTCAAATTTTCAAAATCTAGGTTGAATGCTCAAGTAATGTTCCTGATTGGATCTGACAGGGATGGAAGTCCAATCAGATTAATGATAAATATAATTTTAGCATTCAACCCAGGTTTTCTAGATTGAGGTAAATGGTGAACATGAGGTTTTAAAATGTTTTTCAAATTGTCGACAGAAAAATTTCCAAATTTCTGGACCAATGTTTCAGAAAAGTGTCTTTGAAATTCCAGAGAGACTCTCGGTATCCAATTTTTTAAAGCCTCCGATGATTGGTTGCAGAAGTTTAGGCCCAGAAATAACATAATTTCAGAAATTAAATCTAGAAATTTTAGCAATTTTGAACAGAAGTGGTAAATTCTTGCATGCAAACACTGCCTGATTTATAGCTAAGTATGATCCCAACGATGTGTATAACTCAAATGAAACTGGCATGTTCTTTCATGCTATTTCAGTAATGTTCTCTGTAATTGGAAATACACAGTAAAAAAAAAATAATAATAATAATAATAATCAATTGTAATCAATAATCAGTTGCATTTCTAAAAAAACAATAAATCTTTGGAAATGATTATGCATTTAGAAAAAAACATATGCTGAAAAAAAAAAAGAAAACTGCAAATAAGAGATTAGTTTAAAGTAAAATAATAGTATGTATTTTTTAGCTGTAAAAATAAAATAATTTCAGTCATTTATTTTGATTTTTAATGTAATGTAATTTTGAGATTTTAAAATGTAGAACCTCTGAGTAATGGCAAACTATGAAGTATGTTCACTTTATCATGTTCCCAGTGGTGGCCACTATTCAGAAGTTTTATTGTATCTGCTTTCTACTATTATCTCTTTTTTAATTTTTCTGTTTATGGTGATTTAACAAAGTTTATATATTTATTGATATTTATTGCTATTATCTCTTTACTTTCTGCATCTCCTGTATATTTTTGTTTTTATGTGAAAGTTCATTTTAAAATATTTACATATGTAATTTTATAGTGACTTTTTATCACGTGAGATATTTGTATTTACTTAGTTTAAATGTCATTTTTATGTCTTTATACATAATGTTATTTGGTGCTTCTATCCAAACATGTATTTATATTAGTAAACAAAAGCAACCAATTATTATCTTACCACTTAATACCTTTCGCAAAGGACTTCCAGATGTAAATATTCTCACTTACTTTTATGACTTAATTGTTTTATCATCAAGTTTTGAACAACATCTAGCAGATCTTGAAGCTGTTTTTAAAAGATTAGACAAATGGAAACTTTCTGTTAATAGAGAAAAAAGTTACTTTGCTTGTACCAGAGTAAAATACTTAGGACACTGGATCACACCAAATGGCCTAGAAGTTGATCCTGGGAAAATTGATGCTATTGTGAGGATCCCACCTCTCAAGAATATAAAACAACTGCAATCCTTTCTGCAGAGATGTTCATGGTATCGCCATTTTATACAAGACTTTGCAAAAATATCGACACCACTTAGTAACCTCACTAAAAAGAATGTGCAATGGCACTGGGGTGCCGATGAAGAAAATGCATTTCAAACCTTGAAGCAATGCCTCGTTTCAGCACCAATATTGGAACAAGCTGATGAAACTAAATCTTTTTGCGTTTGAGCCGATGCAAGTAGTTATGATCTGGGAGCAGTACTTCTCCAGGGTGAAGGTGCTGAAGAGCATCTGATTGAGTATGCCTGTAGATTACTGATTGCTGCAGAACGCAACTATCACACCCCAGAACGAGAAACACTTGCAGTTGTCTGGGCTCTTAATAAATTCAGAGGATAGATTGATGGAACAGAAGTTATAGTGTACAGTGGCATCCGACCACCAGCCTCTCCGATGGCTCATGAGCTTAAAGTCACCTTTTGGAAGGCTTGCCAGATAGGCTTTGCAATTGCAAGAATTTAATTTGAAAATGGAATATATTCCAGGCAAAGCGAACGTCATAGCTGACATGCTTTCTCGTCCTGCTCGTGATCATACCAATAAAGAATAAAGAAAGTTGCAATGTTTGTGCTATAATAGTTGATATACCTTCTAAATCATCAAGTGATTTACGTGCTGAACAAATGAAAGATAAAGAATTAAAGAAAATTATTAAAAGTTTCGAAGATGAAGAAAAAACTCTTGACTATACTAACTGGATTGATTGCGGTTATATTATGAATCAAAGAGTTTTATACAGGTATTCTCCAAGTTGGGAATCAGAAGAAGCTCAACTAGTTGTTCACATGAAAGGGAGAAAATTTTAAAAGAACACCATGATTCACCTACAGCTGGTCAGTACGGTGTTGAAGGTACGATAAATAGAATATCCAAAAGGTACTATTGGACTGGAATGCGTTCATACATTGCAGATTATGTCAAAAATTGTGCTGAATGCAATAGGTATAAGCCTTCTAATCAAAAACCATCTGGTTTGTTACAAACACCAGTGTATTCACAAAGATTTGAAGTTCTATCAATTGATCTTTTTGGCCCTTTACCAAAAAGTAACAACGATAAAAGGTGGATATTTATAGTAGAAGACTGTGCAACAAGATGGGTTGAATTGTTTGCCCTTACACATTCTACTGCAGCGCAGTGTGCAACTACGTTGCTTGAAGAAGTTATCCTTAGATATGGTCTACCGAGACGTATAATATGTGATAACGGGCCCCAATTTGTTAGTAGTGTGATGCAACAACTTTGTTTTCTTTTAGATATCAAACAAAACCCAACTCCCATATACTATCCCCAGGCTAATCCTGTGGAGAGGAAAAATAGAGATCTCAAGCCGAGTTTGGCTATATTAGTAGAAAATGATCACTGCTCTTGGGAAGAAAAGCTTCCAACAATCCGTTTTGCACTAAATACTGCTAAGTGTGACACTACTGGAGAAACAGCAGCATTCTTGCAGTTTGGAAGAGAACTGAGAACAACGGATGACGTTCAGCACGACATTCATCACGAATGTCTGTAATTCAGAATGACAATTTTGTATCTGAGATTACACCATATTTCAAGAAATTCACAAAATTCACCAAAGAAATCAAAGACAAAGTTGAATCTAAGCAACATCAGAGGAAAAAATGTGCTGACTGTAGACGGAAACCGGGACATAGTTTTGTTCCAGGAGATAAGATTTGAGTTGACTTACATCCAGTAAGTAAAGCCTCTAACAATAAAACGTCAAAGTTCATGCCTAAATGTGATGGACCTTACATCATTTTAACTCAAAAATCACCCACCACTTTTGTCATAGCAAGTATGGACAGTCCTAATGATTCGCTTGCTACATGTCACACTTCAGCCTTAAAACTGTGTAATGACTCTGACATTGTGCCTGTCGCACCCATTAGGAAACGTGGTAGACCAGCTAAGAAAGTTACTGGTTCTGGACGTTCGCAGAACCAGAGGGGGAGGCTGTAACAAGATGACTGCCTTCCTTAAATTATAAAATCTATAGGTGGCACTATTGCCACTTTTGGCAAAATATCTTGAGATATTTTGCCACCTTTTTAAAAACATGAAGTAATTGGGAGTAGAGAGTAGATTTGTGATATGTGTTGGAATGTCGTCTCAACCGAGACGTTTTTTGTGGTATAATAAGATTTGTTAATATGTTACGCATTTGACCGAATATGTATTTAGTATTGTAAACAACAGATGTTGTGATGTCCTCATTAAAAATGTGATTGTTTTAGAAGTGTTTAGTATTTATCTGATGAACACCTCCCACACTTTTAAATTAGCTTGTTATCTTGAATTTCCTGCCCCTACCTAAAATTGCTGCCGGGATATGGCCAAATGTTTTAGAATGACTCCCTTTAACTCACTTAGAAGCAGTTTCTGAAGTCCTGAAATATGTGCTTATTTTTTTAGTGGTTTTATTTTCATCAATTCCACACTTCTACCTAAAACGGCTGATGTGATATACCACAAATTCAAAATTTTTCTACCTCCTTTACCGTTTTAGGGGAAGAATTTCTAACATACTAAAATACGTTATTAATTATTTGTTTAGCACATTTACTTTCTTGAATTTCACATTCCTACCTGAAACGACTGTAGAAATATGGCTAGTTGATCTATAAAACGATGTCTCTACAAAACCGAATTACACAACTTGCATTGCATTTTTTGTTCTTTTCATTTAGGAGGTGGTAATAATTGATACAGAAAATATTAAATATATACAAAAAATATTCTCAGCAGTAGCAACATATAACGATTAACGGCCTTAACGATTTCATGCTATATGATCATAAGCTAGAATACTAATGGTTTGAGTAGAATAGAGTTAAATATTAAGAAGATTGGATGTAAGGGATTTGTAGGAATGCATATCGTGGCGCAAGCATACTTTTGTTTTTTAACCGATACATGGGAAGGGTTCCAGTTGTCTGAGTATGCCAAAACATTGCCTGGAAAAGAAAACAATATTATATCTCTTTAATTTTTAGCAATGAGTTAAAATCTTTTTAGCATTTCTTTTATGAGTAAAATTGAAATTTGACTGCTCGAAGACTCACTTTAAAGACAAACATTTGTCTTTTTTTAAAGGTTTATAATTCTTTTTAATGACATACTTTCAATCTGCGTAAAAATTTGGTGTAATCTGTTTTTTTTCGACTAAACAAAATGTAGTTATAATAATATGAAAAAACATTCGAATACAATTAAGAAAAAAGAAAACGAACGAATTAGTCAACGCAAAAAAAAAATCTTGACACTTGCGATTTTAGACGTTTCGCTAAATATCTAGAAATAAACATAAGGAATTATTCAGAAACATCCGGTGTGTAAACAAAATAGTACAAGTCATATTTTTGCGACAATTTTTGTCCAAAATCCAATAGGGGACCGTCAACTAATTGAAAAAGAACGAATATCTTTTGAATCATCCTATCAAAACTAATCTAGCGAAAACGTACAAACTTCAGATTTTGATTAAGTGGCTAATGGTAAAAAATTGTGTTCATTTATATGCGGATAGCATGAATACTCGTAGAGAAATTAAGGTTTTTATAAAAACGGTCCCAAATTTTGCAATGTTTTTTGTTTATAATTTGCATAGTTCTTAATATAAAACAATGTTCTTTTCAGAAAATATGAGAAACAAGATTGTACATAAACAAACCCTGTAATCAAAATTTAAAAATATTAATAATTGTATGAAAAATGAGCAGTTTTACTGAATAAATTTTCACTGCACATGCGTCGACTCTATAAAAATTTCATTTGCATATAGTGTTAGCTAAGTGTACTGAGCAACTTTTGTTAAAATTTCACAATCATAGCTTGAAAATTCTGAAACTTATCGTCGAAAGAATTAAAGGAAAATCCGTTATTCTTAAACTGGTAGACGGCAGGTGCTGGGTTCGAACCCAATCGCGGCTGTCGGCCTAACCGTTCGGAGTTTTCGTGGTTTTCTTTGAACCTTGCGTAAATATGGGTTAGGTTCCCTTAGAAAGACCCCCACGAAGGGCACCACCCCCCCCCTGGTCCTATATCCCTAGCGCAGATAATCGGACGTCAAAAATCAACCAACCAACCAACCGTTATTCTTAAAATGAAGCAAAAAGATGAGGAGCTGTATCCATATCTAGTAGTACGTGCAGTATTGTGTAGACACCAATGAATGGAATATGGATACATCCCCTTATGTTTTTCTTTCATTTTGGGAATATCGGACTTTGATCTTATTCTTTCGATGATAATTTTCAGAATTTTCAAGCTATGATTGTGAAATTTTAACAAAAGTTGCTCGATACACTTAAGCTAACCCAATATGCAACTGAAATTTTCATAGAGTTGACGCATGCACAGTGAAAATTTATTTAGTAAACCTACTCAATTTTCATACAATTATTAATATTTTTTAATTTTGATTACAGAGTATTATGTACAATCTTGTTAGTCATATTTTCTGAAAAGAACATTGTTTTATATTAAGAACTCTGCAAATTATAAGCAAAAAACTTCTCAAAATTTGGGACAGACCTTAATTTCTCTACGAGTATTCATGCTATCCGCATATAAATGAACACAGTTTATTACTGTTATCCACTTAATCAAAATCTGAAGTTTGAATGTTTTCGCTACATTAGTTTTGACAGGACGATTTAAAAGATATTTGTTCTTTTTCCATTTGTTAACGGTCCCCTGTTGGATTTTGGACAAAAATCATCGCGAAAATATATGACTTGTACTATTTTGTTTACATACATGGAGTTTGAAAATAATTCCTTATGTATATTTATAGATATTTAACAAAACGTCTAAAATCGCAACTGTCAAGATTTTTTTTGCGGTGAGTGTATTTCTGATAGATATAAAGTCATATAGATTAAAAAAATATCCAGATTAATTCGTGGTAAAAATTCAAAGTATTTGAGTGTTTTCAATTTTCATCCATCTATTTTAATTAAAATTACATAAAATAAACAAAATTCACATTAAAAAATAGTTTGTAGAAAAAATAAAACCTTAATTATTTTCGATTAAAAATTAAATTTGTGTAGCTTGGAAAATATCCAGACTGATAAGGAAAAGCACTAAATATTTGCAATTCATTTTTGAATTTTCATTAGAAGAAAATTACACCTAAATTCAGTGATACACATTTCAAACTAAATTTAAAGTTAGAGAAAAAGTAGAAGTTTCATCACTTCAATCAACATATCTTAAAATTTCCACACCAAAGTAAAAAATTTTCGACATTACAGCAGAATCTCGACATTTCAAAGTTAAAGTGCACGAAAAGAATTCGGAACATCAATGTTTTTGATCAAAATATGAAGATTTCATATAATATTAGCATCGCTGGGACATGTATCTAAGTATTTTTTCGTCATATCGAGGTTTTTGAGTTCACAATATTCAACAAATCAAAGTTTATTTGTATAGTTTTATATATAATTAAAAAAAGAAAATCTGAAATATTTCCAACTAAGTTTTTTTGTACAAAATTCTTTTTTTTTTTTTTTTTCTATTAATTAAAATCTACAATAAAAAAAATTCTTCAATTCATAAATTTTTACAATTTAATATATACGTTACCGTGAAAGACCGAAATTGGAGAATGTCGACTTTCACCAATGAATGTTAACATGCACCAAAAACGTCGGTGAAACATCGAATATTTCATTACATTCTTGCACATTCGGACCCACACCGGTGTATGTCGACAATCACAGATATGCTCTGGTGGAGGTCGAAAAAAGAGGAGCTTGAATATCAATAAATAAGATTTGAATAACATAATTTAGTAAGTTTTTTATTACTATTTTATTTTTTCAATTAGAACGTACTGTATAATTAAGTTTTTAACTTCTATTATTTTCCTTTCTCATTTTGACTTGTACTGTGTGTTTTCAGTTCTTATTCATTCCTCTCAGAAAGAGAGGTGAAAAATTTATCGTGACTGAATTACGAAGAAAAAATATTAACACTGTTGAATTCAGGAGATGGTCCGAGAGGGCATCCCCCCCCCCCTCCCGGGAGTAATAAAATGTCCCCCCGGAAAGCTTGAGATTTTGGTATTTCAATAGACGAAAAGTGCAATTCCCCCCCCCCCCCCCCGGAGCCACAGAAGTCCCTCCCGGAGAGAAGTGTCTGAATTCAACACTGAATATAAATCTCGGACATTTTTCCTATCGAACGGGAGTTTTTTCGACTGATTTTTTCGTTTTTTTATTATGTAAGTCATTATAGTAAACAACTTTTTTCCGACTAAACGAACATTTTTCCAATTTGTAAATCCTTATAGGTAAATACCTTTTTTAAGACTAAACGTACATTTTATGTATCGAACGGGAATTTTTTCGACTGATTTTTTCGTTTTTTTATTATGTAAGTCATTATAGTAAATAACTTTTTTCTGACTAAACGAACATTTTTCCAATTTGTAAATCCTTATAGGTATATTTACCGATAAACACGAAAATTTCCGACTGATTTTCTCGAGGGGGGGGGGGGGGTGCCGCACCTCCTATATCCCCCAGGATTTACGCCCCTGGTCCCATATTGTGTATTCTATATTTACACTGATCAATGAATAAATGAATACAACCCCTTTTGTTTTTGCTTCATTTTGGGAATAACAGATTTTCATCTTATTCTATTGACGATTATTTTCAGAATTTTCAAGCTATGATTTTGCGGTTTTTTACAAAAGTTTCTCTATACATTTAGCTAACATAATATGCAAATTAAATTTTGATATCGTTGACGCATGCACAGTGAAAAATTATTTAGAAACCTACTCATTTTTCATACAATTTTTATTATTTTTTAATTCTGATTACAGGGTATTGTGTGCATATCATTTGTCATATTTTCTGAAAATAATATTACTTTTTATTAGGGATGCATCGAATATTCGGTATTCGGCCATGTTGCCGAATATTCGGTTAGGCTGAATATCAAACTATTCGGTTAAGCTGAATATTCGGCTCGGCCGAATGTGAAACTATTCGGCCTGCCGAATACCAAAGTATTCGGCCGAATCCAATACTTAATAAAACCTTTTAAGCACATTTTAAAAAACTTTTCGCAATTTCTACTTTTAACTGTCAATTTATAAACAAATTTAAAATAATTAGAAAGAAAATAATATTTAAATAAAATAGAATGTTTTTACGCTATTTATTTGCTGTTTGTAAAGTATAACTTAAGAAAATTAACCATGAGAAGGATTAAAATGGTTATTTATGAGGCATAAATGATGTGCAGATGAAATTCCTAAATTTTGTTTAGTAAATAATCGGTTTCTTGCTTTTCCCAAATAAAACTCCTTAAACAAGAAAGAAAATTTTTTGAGATTAGTTATAGCTATCAAGGTAGACAATTTATGTTCATAAAACTGTAACCATGAAAATTTTTATTGAGTCATAAGTATATTGTGTTTCATCTCACTCTAGGTCAAACTTGTATTTTTGTTTGTTGCATTAACAATGAATAAGATACCATAACTATAATTTCTACTCACATGCTTTGTTTTCTGCAAAATATGATATGATGAGAAGGGTGAAAATGCCACCATTCATAAGAAAATAACTATGAGCTAGATATTACTTTATTAAGAACTAAGTTGAAAGTATGTAATTGATATTGAAAAAAATATGCCTTGAGTTATTTAAAAAAGACAATTATGAAAGTATAAAGTTTTCTTTCGACTATTTTTCCCTTATTTCTCTTTGATTTTAAAATGTTTGTTTTAATTCGTAAAAGAAACCATGAAATTAAAAAATTTATTAATTAAAAAAGTATTATAATTGTGTTCCTTAAATAACTCAATGCAGATTTTTTTCAATACTAAATGTTCTTATAAAAAGCTCTTGTTTATCAAAATGTAAGTTTCTTTTATTAAATATTATGTAAAATTGTTTTAAAAAGTAACATTATAGTAGCTTTAAATTTTGAAAGATAAAAAGTATTTGGAAAGCCGAATATTTGGTATACGGCCAACAATCACTATTCGGCTAGCTGAATATTCGGTATTCGGTTCACCTGTCGACCGAATATTCGGTATTCGGCCAAAATCACTATTCGGTGCATCCCTACTTTTTATTAAGAACTCTGCAAATTATAAGCAAAAAACATAGCAAAATTTGGGTCCATTTTTATAAAAACTTTAACTTCTCTACGAGTGTACATGCGATTCCCCAAAAAATAAACACAGTTTATTACAATAAGCCACTTAATCATAATCTGCAGTTTGAGCGCTTTTGCTATATTAGTTTTGACAGGGTTATCCAAAAGATATTCATTTTTTTTTTTTAATTTGTTGACGGCCCTCCATGGAGTTTCGGGAAAAACTCCACGGAAATGTATGACTTGTACTATTATAATTATACAATAAGACTTTCGGGATAATTCCTCATGTATTTTTCTAGATATTTAACAAAATGTCTAAAATCGCAAGTGGACGAACATCAATGGCCATGTAGTGTATTAAAATGTACGGATGAGATAGAGATAGTTAATTTTTCATTAACTCTCTTTTACTATCTTCTGTTAATATTATTTGTTTCTTCTTTAATTTAGTTAGTAATTTATAATGCATTTTGAATTTTGCTTAGTTACCATTTCATCTTCAGAAAAATATTGCTCGAAATCACAGATCTTATAGGAAAGCGACAAATAAAAGAAGTTTATCGAAATATCCATGCAATTTAGCTAAAATAAATATAAAAAGGACACGGCAGCAAGTAAGAGAGAAAAACTGATTTTGTTGAAAAAATAAATAAGATTTAAATTAATTTATTGTATGTTACATTGTTTGGATTTTTAAAACAGTATTACAAATTACAAATTCGTAAGAATTAAATTCTGTCTACTATATTGTTTAATTTTAAAACTTTTTTGATGTAAATAACATGCATAAAATTATGGTTACAGCAAGTGGATTTTCAGCGTTTTCTTAAAACAATTTACACAATGTATATTTTTTTAATCTTAAAGTAACACAAAGCTTAATAAATTATTTTAAATTTTATCATTTTCTATGAAAAATGTCTTTTATCTTGATTGTTGCTGCGTCCAATTTTACAAACACTGTAAAAAAAAAAAAGTTAAATTTACAGGCAAATTAGATGTAATAAAAAAAATTACATCTAATTTTATTGCAGTTTTTGCCGTAAATTCAGCAAATTTTCTTTTCTTTTCTTTTTTCCTTTTTTTTTTTTTTTTTTTTTTTTTTACAGTGAAGGCGTAAGAGCCGGGAGGAGCTGGTACAGCAGTGGCTCCCCTTGGAATATGTCAGACGGCTCAGCTCCCCTAGGAGAAATTCTTGCAATGCACCCGCTTACGATACATTATTGAATTAAAAAATAAAGTCTACTTTTTTCAAGAAATCACACAATAAACTAGTTGGATGTGCCAATCCCAAAACTTTCTTCTATCTCATACGTACATTTTAATATTTTTAAAAAATAGTTACTCATTTTAATGCTTCAATAATTTTAATTCAATAGCATACTAACTTTGATTTTCATCTTAAATTTCTGCTTCAGTCAATTAATATGAGTAAAAACAAATTTCCGTCTCTGCACGAGCCGATAGACAATAGAATGATAGGCAGATTTTTTTTAAATTCGAAGAGATCCTACTTGCCTTACCAAAAAATAATCATATACAAAAAATTTAGTTCAGTTCTAGAACTAACTTCATACACTTTTAGGTGGTGCAACATTGAAAATGGCATAAAATTCCTTATTGCAGCGCCCCCTTCCGGCGGACTGTTTTCAAATTCACAGAGTACCAACTAGCCATAACCGTCCACTTACACAAAAAATTTGCTTCAATTCGGTGCATAACTTCATATATTTTTGGTCGGTAAAATATTGAAAATGACACAAAAATCGCGATTGCAGCGCCCCCTGCCGGCAGATTTTTTTCAAATTCAGGGAGGAACAACTAACCATAGTCATACTTTTACACAAAAAATTTTGTTCAATTCGATGCATAACATCATATACTTTTGGTCGGTGCAATATTGAAAATGGCACAAAAATCGCGATTGCAGCGCTTCCTGCCGGCGGATTTTTTCAAATTCAGGGAGGATCACTTAGCCATAATCATACACTTACACAAAAAATTTGGTTCAATTCAATTCATTCATATACTTTTGGTCGGTACAATTTTGAAAATGGCACAAAAATAGCGATTGGAGAGCCCCCTTCCGGCGGATTTTTTTCAAAATCATGTAGGACCAACTAGCCATAGTCATACACTTACACAAAAAATTTGGTTCAATTCGATGCATAACTTTATATACTTTTGGTCGGTACAATATTGAAAATGGCACAAACATCGCGATTGCAGCGCCCCCTTCTGGCGGAATATTTCAAAACTGAAGTAGGACCTGCTTGCCACAGCCACAAACATTCACAAAAAATTGGTTCAATTCAATCCATAACTTCATACACTTTTTTATGGTAGAATGGCGACATACACACAGACAGACGGACAGACATACATTTTGTAAAAACATGTTATTTGGAATCTCTGACCCCCTAAAACGTGTAAATCCGTCGAAAACCGGAAGTCGAAAAAAATTTCGATTACAATACTTTCTTCTAATGATGATAGAAGAAAGTAACAACTAAGAGAAGAGATGGAGCACACTTGTTTGTGTCTTTACCCTTTTTAGCACTTTCCAACAAAGCTAAAAAGTGCTTAAGCATTCGGTTTGTCTGTCCGCGCTCTAACTCTCGTAAATATATTCGGAACGCCATGGAATTTTTAGATGTTATTGACATTTACCCTAGCACGAACCCTATTGAAAATGAAGTTTCTACCATGAGTAGTTTATTTACAGGGGAGTCAAAAGTTTACCATTACATTACGGCCTATGGGAAAAAATAGTTTCAAATGAATTTTAAAGATGTTACACCCTGTCAAACATATTCGAATTTATATGCATTTACCAGATGCACTAAAATATGCATTTTGTAGAAAATGAGGTGAAAAAATAGCTATTATACATTTACAGGGCCACACAAAAGAATTCCATTACATAATGGTTCGAAGGGGAACTGTGTACGACATATTTTAACTACATTAAATCTTCCATAAATAATAAAACTGATATATATATATAGCTGAGGCTTAGTATAAATTATACGATACAGTATTGCATAATATGAAGTACATAGCATTTACAGGGTCACACAAAAAATTTCAAATAGTATATTCTTTCTGAAGTACTGTACATGTATCCGATGATGGCTCATGGATGAATGGAATGCATTTTAATTATGATATGTGCATTTAAGTTTCACTAAATCTATGCATATTATATGGTGTGTATAAATGCTATAGCTGATATACAGGGCTACCCAAAAGATGTCGCAAACGTTACTGAATATGAGCTTAAGTTACTTAAAACTGATTTTAAATACGTTATGCATTTTTAAGCTGAACTAAGTTCAATTTACAAAAAAAAAATGTTTGTAGAATATAGATAAAATGATATACAGGGCCACGTAAAGAATTGAATACTGGACGCCTATGCATGATAATTTCTGAGAATGTGATTTTAGTAGTTTTAAGAATGCTTTAGTTTAAAATAAATTTTAGGTTAATAGTAACGTGTAATAAAGATAGAAGGTAAATTACAGGGATGAACAAAAGTATTCAAGTATGTTTCCATCGATTAGTATAAATTGCTGAAAGATAAATTTTAACATGCCAGACATTTTCTTACTAAACTAAATTTTCTTACTATATAGTATATCAACCGACACATCAAATACAGGGCTGTTCAAAAGTATTGGTATACATACTTGGCTATATACAGTAACCTTATTTTTTCTAAATTACGAAATTTTGTTAAAGAATTCATGAAGTGTTGGAAAGTGCTTCATAATCTATGCTTAACGCATGATTTTTCTTACTTGTTCTTATTGTGTACGATTTTACCCATTCCCAGAAATTTTAATTTTTGGTAACTGAGAGAGAGAGAAGGCTTAAATTTGAATGTTGTATTCGGGATCGTTCATAAATTAAGTTTCTTTGTAACAAGTATATCTAATAAAAATTAATTTAACTGGATTAAAGAATTAATGATCGTTTGTTATGCTTCTCTTTTATACTCAGAGCCCGATTAAGGTTGTGCAGGGCCAAAGACACAGCACCTTTTAGAGGGGCCCCTCGCTGCAAAATAGTTGCTGTATTTTATTTATTTATTTGGGGGGGAGGGGGATGAGGGTACTGTTCGATATTATGATATGGTTGCGATGTTAACCAAAATATATTATGATTTTTGGGAATTTAATTGCGGAAACTGCAATTTTAAAACTTTCTTTTCTAAATCATTATGCTCAGTTTGAGGCTCCCAACAGTAGTGGGCCCAAGACCACAGCCTTGTTGGCTTGTGCAGTAATCAGACCCTGTTTATACCCGTTTCTGAAAAGTGCAACCCTATGAAAGAATCCTCCAAAATGAATGAAGCTATGAATGAAATGATCCCCGCAACTAGCTTTCCACAATATGTCAGGCTTCCCCTATTTATACAAATTTCCGCCGTCACTACAATTTTATAAATTTATAACTAGACAGCATCAACAATTCAAAAACCTATACTGAGTACTTTTCACAAAAGCATTGTGGTGTCAAACAATTTTATTTTCGGAAAATAAAATGACAAATGCACAAAATTAAAAATACTGTAGTTTTTCTATTTACGCCTCATCCCCCCCCCCATCTCCCCGCATTTGCCTCGTCTGACTTGCGAAAAAAAAATCTTTAAGATTCACTTTTAATTTTTTTGATTGTATGAATTTTCTTTTATTTCATTGATAGTAACAAAAAATATATATAAAAAATCGTTAGGAAAATCTTAGAAAACTCATTCTGCTATTACAAAGAGCTTCGAATATTAAGCAAGTGGGTAAGTTAGATCGCAGATAGCACATATTGTTTCGTTTAATATTTCTTTCAAATCAACTTATCCTTTAATTAATAAATCCAAGTTGGTTAATTTACAGATAATTTACAGATATTGTAGCACCGTAAAGGAGCAGCAGAAACTGTTGCATGCTCAGGCTACGTTGTTAGAATTGAGATTTGGAATAGGTGGTTATGGATGTGTTTTAGTTTGTTTAGTAGGAGGGTGCGTAATACATTATGGAACCAGCCTTCTGGTGGAAGTGGAACTGACGGACGTTTTAAGTGCCAGTGCCTCGTGAGAACACAATGGAAATGGGCATGGCTTGCCGTGCCTACTTCACCACACTCACATAAGTTTGAAGAGGCGCACTTAAATTTTTCTAGGTCGGCCATAAAAGGGCCATGGCCTGTCAGAAAGCTGGCTGTGTATGGCTTAAGGTTATAAAGTTGTCGGGAAACTTTTGGAATGAGTTCGTGGATTAACAGATTATTTACTAAAATAACTTTAAAAAATTCATGTTCTAATTCAAGGTAGATTTTTGTTAGACTTTTTTATCACGCGAATCATGATGGCTATCGCATCTATCACTTTGCTGAACTTGATTAGTCATCTAAATAAAAAAAATAGTGTTTATTTAACAGCAAAATTAAAGTGTTTACTTAATAAGCAAGTTGACCCTATAGGAGATGAAGATCTTGCAGGAATTTATGAAATACCTTATATTACAGAAAAAAGTGACTTAAATTATTAAATAGGCATGGCTGGGAGAAAGCTTGGAATTAGAAAATGTGAACACGAATCCGATATTAAATTTGGTCGCACTAACACTACCTTATCTAGATTGTATTTAGATATGGAGATAGAAATTCTGTTTAGTGAAAGCAAATTATGTTTCGTACCAAATTACTGTCGTAAGTCCATTATATGAGAGTTCATTGAAACTTATAGTAGTAAAAGTTTTGTTTGCAATAAAACTGTATCTTTTATTATTCCTAAGTTAAGGTTAGAGTTAATGAATAAGTTCCTCGTAAAAATTTGAATGGAATGAATCAAGTTGGAAATCATTTTTAAATCATAATCTACTTTCATTCATTTTTTTTTTTTTTTTTTTTTTTTTTTTTTTTTAACAATAGAACGCGTGGTTTTTGTTTACATCTCACTGTCGCATGTCATTTATATTTGACTGTGAGACGATTTGTATTTGTTTTTTTTTATTAGGATTATGGTTCTTATTAGATTGATATATCAGAATTTTTATTTTAAATTGTTTAACTCATTCATTTAACGAATATCTGCGTTTTTAAGTTTAACTTATTTTGCTCAAAAAATTCTGGCTCCAATTGATATTTAATCATTTGGTCGGAATCGAAGCGACTCCGTCCGGGCGTTCTATTGTTAATAAACTTTTTATAGTTTATTAACAATAAATTCATAATTATAAGTTTAAGTCATATTCCGAACATTTATAAATCGTTTCATGAATTCCATATAGAATGACCCAAATATTTGAATTCAGCACAAAAGTGCAATACTCCACTTAGTAGCATAATATCTTAGTAACATTAACTTATTGCAATGAGAAAACTCGAATATATTCATTTTTCTTACGAAAAGTCAAATATTTCTTTTTATTTTCTCGTCGATGAATATATTTTGCCAGAAAAGTGGAGTAAGGCATAAACCACAGATGTCCCCGTGACGTTTCTATTCGCAGACACATACATTTGTTTAATAAGCTATTTCTACAGAAAATGACACGATTTCTACGTGAAGTTTATTATCATCAGTCAGTAAAAGATCACCTTCACGGAAGTTCTGCCTCATGAACATCCTGAAGCGTAATCCTGCGGAAGTTTATACTAGTATGTAGATTCATCTTGTATTTTCATAATTGTTATTACATTAGACCGCACCTTAGTTATTTTACAGGAATATACCTGCAGGCAATGCATTATATTTTATTATTGGCTATACGGTGAGTACTTTTATCTTATTCACATAGTAGTGTAAATGCCCGCCATACTAGGACGGTGGATAAGAATCGTGGTTTTTCCCTTAAAATTTTAAGTAATTGATAAAAATATTTATACACTATTATTCCGTAATTGAGCTATTTGGTTTAAAAATCATAAAAAGTCTATAAAGTGAAATATTTGTTCAAACACTTCATAGACCGGGAGACGGCAACACTGACAATCACCTCATCGAGTTCACAAATGAAATTCTAGGATTAGTTAAATTTCGATTCACATATTAAAACGCAAACGTTCTGCCAAGTCATATCTTGGAGAAAGCGTTTAAAATCCGGATTTTAGTGGTGGATTCATAAGTTTACCATTATGTTTTCTTGCTCCCAATCCACCATGTTTTTGTACTTTTGGGTGCAGGAAAGCTTAATGATAAACCTACGAATCAACCTCTAAAATCAGGATTTTAAGTGTTTTCCACCAAGATATAATTTGACAGACCGATTGTGTTTTAATATGAGGATCGAAATATAACTAATCCTAGATTTTTAATGCGTGAATTTGATGAAGTGATTGCCTGTGTTGCCACCTCCTGGTCTTAGTTTTGCTTTTGAAAGTACACCTTTTCTGTTGAACAGTGTAAAATTTTAAATTATGCGATGTTGAGATTTGTTTGAAAAAAAAAAAAAAACGGAAAGGAAAGTAAAATGAATTAAGGATTCATCAAATCAATTTTTCCAAAATAATTTAAAATACAAACCTGAAACAAACAAACTAAAAGCTTCGTTTATTACATTTATACTCACAAAAAGTAAATGCTTTTATGTTAGCTTGGCGATGTGATACATCGCTATTGAATCTAGTACATATAATCGCAATAATATTTTTGCATAAGAGTGCAACAGGTATTACACTAAGATCTGAATATTTATAAAATTCATTATAGTACGAAGGCATTCATTTGCCATGTTTGGCGTACAATTTCCGACTTGTTAGTTTTAGATATTGTTAAGAAAAATTTTAGAAAAAGAGAAAAATGATTTGTTTAGCATTAAAACTGGAAAATATATATATATGAACTTGCAGTCTGTCAAGTGCTCATTGTGTTTCAAAATCGTCAACATATTTTTTTTTATTATTATTATTTAAGTTTTACATTGTAACATTCAATAAGCCATCTGTGATTTGTCTTACTTTAATAAGGTATATTTTGAAAATGCGAAGCTTTTAAAAAGTATGTATATTTTCATGCTGTTTTATCATATTAGAAATGTACAATGTCAGGTTTTTAACAACAGTTACTGCTTTTTTTATTTAAATATATAATGTTATCAATTTTATTATTGAATAATCCTTGTACTTTACTTAAACTTTACTTGGTTGTACATAGATGACTAGTTTCGGATGTTATATGAAGTAACATATTCTGACTAAAAATCTGGAAATAACTAGAATTGAGGATTGACTTAAGAATAAATCTATCAGAAAAAAATTGAATGTTTATCATTTTATGCTAAAGAAATTAATTATTTTGGAAAGGAAGAATTTACCGAAGTTTAAAAAATATCGGGGAACAAAAGTATTTTGTTTCACAGCTACTTTTGCATACAAGAATTTAGGAAACGTAAAACGAATTACATTTTGTTCGAAGTTATATTTCTAACGCATTCCAACTTTGAAAAGAATTTATGAATTTGATTTATCTGCCGTCTGTCTCATAGATGACAACATCTCTTAATTATTCCAAAGTCTGAACCAAGACAAACTTGTTTCCACCCTGATTTTTTTTTTTTCTGGGGGGGGGGGGGGAGGGACAATTTTAAAACGAAGTCGAATATAAGTATCATGCCGAAAGAAGACACATTTTCTTATAAACACTTTTCGGTTTTAAATTTGTTTGTCTTGGATTAGACTCCGGAATAGTTAAGAAATGCTGGCATCTATGCTGTTTATCTGTGTTCTAGCTCCCGCAAATATACTCACTATTTTGGCACTGATGATGGGACTTAAAAAGTCCCGAAACATGTATGCTTTTAACATCTTTTATTTTATAATATTTGTGCTCTTGAACGTTGTTTATTTATTTAGTTATATATAAGCACAAAGTACAATCCTCCCCCCCCCCCTTTTTATTTAGTTATACTCGGATCGTCCTGCAATTCACATATAGTCACTCAGAAAAGTTCTGGGACACTTGTCAAACATCAAACGTTAAGCTGTATAACATTAACACCAAAAAAACATTAAAAATGAAAGGAGTTAGCGTTTGGTAAACATTATATATATAAAAAAATAAATATTTTACAATTGCAGTTTTTTCTAGCTTTATAAATATTAAACAGCCTCAAATATATCTCTAAAAATTTTTTGGAAACTTTTGAAAAGAGTAAGTTAAAACATATTTATCGTATCAATAAAAAATAATTTACCACCAGTATCTTTTCAGTCTATTTTAAGTATATGTCAGACGTTCAGTTTCGGCGTGTTTTTCGTGTAAGAATGAGGAGAAAGAAGGATATCTTTCTGGATGTGCGAAATCTGGTTATAAATCTCTGGAAAAAGGGAAATCCGTTCGCCATAGGAGCAATTTTAAGACTAACTAAATTGTGCGTTTAATATTATCTCCAAATTCAAGAAAATAAATGTTGAAAACAAAGATCAGGGCGCCCTAGAAGAGAGATGGATTGTGAGAAAATTTTACACTGAACTAGTGCCGTTAAATTGAACCTGGAAACTGACAAAAAGATTAAGAAAAAAAGCTAATGCTCAAACTATCAAAAATATTTTGAGAGAAAATAAATTTTACGCCAGAGTACCAAGGAAAAAGCCCTAATCAGCGAAGCAAATCGACGTGCTAGATTGACCTTTGCTAAAACATGTAAAGTAACCATCAGAATTTTGAAAAGTGTTCTTTTTGTGGACGAAAGCAAATATGATATTTTAGATCGGATGGCTAGCAAAAAATTTGGCGCAGACGAAATACAGAATTGCAGACTAAAAATTTACCACCTTACTGTAAAATACGGATGCGGTAGTCAAATAGTTTGTAAGGTTGTATGACGAATTCTAGTGTCGGCAACTTAGAACTTACTGGTGGTACAATGAACAAACATGTACTAAACCCGAAACGTAACCCCGAATGCTTACATTTACAAATTGTGAGTTTTCTATCTCTGTTCTGGTGGTGGGATTTAGACCCCTGCTTAGAGTCCAGACCTTATCCTATTGAACCTCTTTGGGATCATGTTTATCAAAAAAATCAATGAGCATCCTATTTTTAGCAAGCAAGATTTAAGAAGCATCTAGTCGAAGAATGGGCCAAAATCGATCCATCCATTTGCGATGAGTTGGTAACGTCTATGCCAAATAGACTACACTATATGGCCAAAGATAACCGTCCACTTGTGATTTTTGACATTTTGTTAAATATCTAGATAAATACTTGAGGAATTATCCTGAAACCTAAAGTGTGTAATCAAAATAGGATACAGGTCATGTATTTCCGCAAAGACTTTCTCCCGAAACTCCATAGGGGACCGTCAACAAATAGAAAAAAGAACGAATATCTTTGGGATAACCTTGTCAAAACTAATATAGCAAATAGGCTCAAACTGTAGATTATCATTAAGTGGCTTGTTGTAATTACCGTAATTTCGGGTGCATAAGCCGCGGATCAAACAATTCTTTTGGACCCAGAAATCTTATTTAATGATTGAAGACAAATATTTACGGCGATCTAACTAGTTATATTTGTTTCTTAAAAAATTATGGGTCGAAAAAGAATTGTTTGATCTGTGGCTTATACACCCGAAATTACCGTAACTGTTTTCATTTTTATGCGGATAGCATGGATACTCGTAGAAATATTAAGGTTTTTTTAAAAACAGTCCAATTTTTTTTTCATGTTTTTTACTTGTAATTTGCAGAGTACTTAATATAAAATAATGTTGTTTTTTTCCCAAAAATATCACAACAAATATTGTACACAATACCCTCTAAACAGAATTAAAAAAAATAATAAAAATTGTATGAAAAATGAGCAGTTTAACTAAATATTTTTTCATTGCTCATACGCCAACGTTATCAAAATTTCATTTGCATATTGTGTTAGCTAAATATATAGAGCCACTTTTGTAAAAGTCTCAAAAGCATAGCTTGAAAATTCTGAAAGTGTTCGTCGATAGAATAAGCACAAAATCCGTTGTTCCCAAAATGGAGCAAAAAAAAGGGGGGGGGGTGGTATCAAAATATAGGGACACATAGAAGATAAAAGAAGCCTGTAGAAGAAAATAATCAATAATTGGACCTATGAATAATAATTGCCCGCAGTGCGTTTTCACTTGAGTTATGAGTCTATGAACATAAAAACTGTTTTCCGAAACAAAATTTATAAAAACACTATTATAAATTAGATATAATTTAATTTATAAAAGATTGGGTTTAATAAATATTTCTATTTGATATTTTCTTCTATTATTTATTTCTATTCAATACCTCTAAGATTTTTATATACTTATAAATATTTGTGTGTTAAAATATTGCAGATTGTTGGAGGTTGAATATTATATAAAATGAGATTAAAGTAGAAAAAATTACAGAGCTGACGTTGAGGCTCCTTATCTGTAGATTTACTAGTATATATATACAACCTCAATAAGTTTTCTAAAATGTATTGGTGTACGTTATTAGTAGCCTTAGTAGCTACCAAACGAACTATTACGTTATTTATATTACGCTACTATTTAAACATCCACAAGCAATTAAGGGGTCTGGGACACATTTTAAAATAATTTTTATTTATTGAATTAAAATTTTGATTTTTTGTGATAGTTAATCATGTTGTTTGCAAACAAAATCACCTTATAAAACTCCTCATATATATATATACATATAATTTTAAATTTATTAAGAAAGTGGGGTAGTGTAAAACCGTTATAACTGAAAATGTTATTTGTAGAATTTCAATTTTTTACATTTAAATCAAAAGAAATATCTAAATTTTAATTATGAGTCAGCATTTTTTAAGTATTAATTTCTTAAAAAAATAAAAATATTTAACTTAAAATTAAAAAAAATATGTAACTTTAATTTAAAAAATCATAATTTCAAAAGCAAATATTTTTTTCTAATTTGCTGAATCAAAATTAAAGTAAAGCAATCAAAAAAGACATTCTGCAAGTTTGAAGTTTTTTTTTTATTTTAACCGTTCTTGAGTGATAACAATTTTAATCCGAGAAAATTTGGGAAAAAAACCCATCACAAAGAAAAATGCATTTTCACAAGTCCTTTCCATGATGACCATAGCTTTAACGCTTGGTTTTGAAAACAAATCAAACGAAAAAATAATATTTCCTCTTCTAATTAAGATAGAAAAATGATTTAAAGGTCATTTTAAGCATCAAAAGAAACGGAGAAATTTTTAATGCAATGAAAGTTTGTTTAGGAAATGTGAAGATTTTTGTTTCCCGGCAAACTGTCACTAAAACTAAAAGCTCACGATAGTTTATAATTGCTGTAAATAAAAATGTTATGAACTATCTTTTGTCTAAAAATTACATTCTGTTATAGCTTGCATTTTTAGGACTATATTTTTCACGATATCATTTAAAGTCGAATTGGTGTTAGTGGGAGTTGAACGAGAGATTTTATAAACAATAGGCGAGATCATTAGTGACAAATGAAAGGTCAAGGCAGTTACCATAAGAAACCAACTCACTTTATACTATTCAAGTGAGATTAGACTGGTGCAATTAATTTTCTGTGCTTTTCTGACAATTTATTTTACTCCTGGCAAAATAAGCAGAAAAAACCCATACAAATGAATATATATATATATATATATATATATATTTGCGTGTGTGTGTGGCCATTTTATCAAATTATGGAAAAATTTCAGACACATGTTTAGATTTTAATTACTTTTCTTATAGGTGCTGAGACAAAAAACGTCAGCATAAGAAAATTATATGGAAATGATTACTTGCAAACTTAGGATCCTCCAGGCTAGAAAGAAAAAAATTTTAACTGTATTTTTATGTTGCTTCGTCCAATTTTTTTATAACGGTAAGTGCAAGATTTTGTCTTTTTTGTTACAAATTTTGAATTGGGGCTGATGAAATTGCGAAAAAATTGGTATATGTCTCATATAAGAAGTGCAAATACTGATGAATTTTCCCACTCCCTCAAAAATATCTTTATGAACTGCATATAAAATTCTGTCAGTTCAATGACACACACACAAGCTTAATATCTTTGTACATCTCTTTGATCAAAAAATGAGCTACATTTTTAACATTTTTTAATACTAAATTTTAATTTACAAACAAAATATTTTTTTAATATATATATATTTTTTGAATATAAAATTCGAATTTTTTTACTGTTATTATTAAAAAACAAAAATAGACTTTGTATGTGCATAGATGTAAAACTTCATACATCATCCAGTTTTATAACAATTTAAAATCTAGCTATCAAAAGATAATAAAATTTTAATTTATTTTATATTATTATTATTACTATTATTATTATTATTAAAAAAATTAAAATAGATTACGACATGCGCCACAAGTGCATAGAAGTACAACTTAATACATTTTCCAGTTTCATAAAAATTTAAAACTTTGCAAACAAATCTAATTGAAAGATCTGCGTAAATAAAACAACGTTTTAAGCCCTAAAAGATTCGTTTTTGGTGGCATTCTGGAAATTGCAGCAGTGGAAAAAAAAGTTTTAGAATTGAAATTATATTTCTAATATTTAAGTACTGGATAGAAAGATTGATAGCAGCATTTTGATTGACAAAAGGAAAACACACATTTCTCCAAGTTCTTTATTGAGGTTTCTTTTATAAATAATAATAAGAAATGTTGCTGCAAAAAGAAAAAGAAAAACATGCAATACTAGTTCAAAACTATAGTAAACTTTCTCTAATTCGGCACATTCCCGACTTTAATCATGTCGAATTAAAATTTTCTGGATTGAAAGATTATTGTCGGGAGAAACGTTTAGAAGTTAGAATTATGTAAAAATGACAGTACAGCATGTTTTGTTTCCGTTAAATAGCTTGTAAAGAATAAAAAAAAAAATGTAAAGCACAATACATATAGGTACACAACTATAAACTAAAGAAGTGTTCAGTGTAGGCCTACATAGTAGGCTTAGTCGTAGAAGCCATCTTAAAAAAATCTCGAATATGAGTTTGCTTTGTAGTAATCTTCTCGCATCTTGTTTAGAAATTCATTTCGTATGATGTGCATTTTCATAATTTCCGCTTAATTGAGCGAACGCTCCACTCAGAACACTTGATAAATGTATTATAAACGAAGCACCTGCTGCTTGATTTCAACTGATGTAGTTTGACTCGCCCACATCATCTTCATCAGAGTCAGTGTCTTTCGGGATTGTTGTGTTTATAACACTTTGAATGATGGCCTCGTCTGCCAAAATTTTCTCTATCGACTCATCAAAATTTTTTTCAATCCATTCTTTTATTTCCTCTCGATTCAGTTGTGGTTCCGAAAGTTGTGTCAGATTATCCAGCATATCGGATCTTGGGATGCCGGACTAGAGGATGTTTACTCTAAGAATTGGATCAGGGTCATTCCACGTAAAATGAGCAAAAATGTAAAAAAAGCCGTGGCTCCATAGGAGCCGATTTTAATAAAATTTTATACACATGTTCAATTCATATTCAAATGAAGCTCGGCAAAATATCTCGACGAAAAATAACATTTTTTAGCTGTTTTGGACCTTTAAAAAATTTGTGATTTAGAACGGCATGCGCACAATCGTCCAAAGTTGCAAGTTTGAAGTTCTGTATCTTAAAAACTACTTAACAAAAATGATTTTTTTTTTTTTTTTTTTTTTTTTTTTTTACAATATTGTAATCTCTGAAAAGCAATCTTTGTATTTATTGAGTAAAAATAATCTTATAATATCATAATTAATCTTAAATTGGTTGTAAATATTGAAAATTTGTAAATTTTTGAAAAATTATAAACGTTATAAAATTTAAAGGATTTAAAAAAAGTCTGTGAAATTGATTGCTGGTGTATCTTAACATTTGAAGATTGAGTTTCCAAGTTTAAAAGTTGTTATTTATTTCCTTCATCTTAAAAAAAAAAAAAAAAAAAAAAAAAAAAAAAAAAAAAAAAGTAGAAATTTAAAAAAAAATTACAAAATCATAATTTTTCCTCTTATTTATCCGCACAAAATAATTAAAGGAAAGGTTCGACAATAATAATATTGCACAGCCATAAAGATAAAAAAGTCCAAGATACACTCAAAAAATTTCAATAATGCCTTTTGGATTCCTAACATAATAAAAATGGGTTCAAAAAACTAATATTCGAGACATTCTGAAGATATCTTTCTTTAAAAACACGCGCTTTTTGCAGTATTCTTGCTGAAAAAAGAATATGTGCTGTCATCTACATTTGTTATTTGATTTTAAGTTTAAAATACAATTATTTATTGAAGAGTGTCTTTTAGGTAGATTTCGTAAGAAATACTACCTATTGCAATCGCACCAGTTTATATCTATCTATCTATCTATCTCTATATATATATATCTCACTTTTTTATGGACACGATAACTTCTATAATTCTTCACCAATCTCCACCAAACTGGTACATAAAGTCAAAGGGGATAAAATCTTGACTAAGTTCGTTAATGGGCAAAATCGGACCAAGGGGGTCGGAATAGGGGGCGTTTTTGTGAAAACAGAAAAAACGCCATAACTTCTTAATTAAAGTAGATATCGAATCGGTTTAAAGTTTATATTACTTCTTAAAAATGGGCCAAAAGTATATGCATGACAGATTTCTGATAAATTTAGAAGTGGGCTCAAGGGGCGAAAAAAACAGGGATTTTGGGAGAAAAAAATTCATAACTTCGTCAATTTTCAAGATATCAAGTCCAACTAAATTTTTTGTAAATGTTCTTAAAATTATCTAAAACTTTTGTATTTACAAGTTTTTGATAAGACCAACTTTTACCGACGAAAAAAGTTAAAAACGAAAAGAAAAAGGGCGCTGAAAAAAGAGAAAAATCCATAACTCCGTCAATTTTTAAGATATCAAATCTGATTAAATTTATTTTACATCGTCTCAAAAATATCTACAACTTTTATATTGACAAGTTTTTCATAGGACCAATTCGTATAGCAAAAAGAAATTAAACAAAAATAGGAGTTGGGGAAAAAACCTCAAATCCAAACTGCTTATATTCTGACTCATTTTTAAATTCATTTTTGATTTTAAACGCATCCAAATGGTAGATCCTCTTATTTAGAAACTGTATAAAGTGACGCATTGGTCAATATTCTGATAAAGACAGAATATATTTCAAAAAAAGGCTACCAAAAAGGGTATTTTGAACAGAATTTCCGAAAGTCATCGGGACTGAAAATTGAAGGAAGTATTCAAATAAGAAATTGCGTTTTGAACAGAATTTCCCGAAGTCTTCGTGATTTGAAAATTTAAGGAAGTTTTCACATAGCAAATTGCGTTTTTTATGAATCGTTTTAAAATCCATTTTCGCTCTCAAACGCATCCAATTCACAGATCCTCTTATTTAGGAACTATATACTGTGACGCATTGGCCAGTTTTTTGATAAAGATAGAATATATTTTTAAAAATGTTGTCAAGTGAGTATTTCGCACAAAATTTTCCGAAGCAATTATGATTAAAGAATTAAGGATGTATTCAAACAACAAACCGGTTATTGTATGACTCATTTTTAAATTCAATTTTTTTTCTCAAATGCATTCAACTGACAGTTTTTTGTTATTTAGGAACTATATAATGTACTGCTTTGGTCGATTTTTTAATAAATTCAGAATCTATTTCAAAATATGTTGTCAAAATGGGCATTTGAGCTGAATTTTTCTTAAAATGATTCTGATAAAACCAGTTTTTGCAGAAAAATGAAATTAAAAATTTTTCATAAACGGCCAAATGAAGTTATTAAACTGGGTTTATCTCTAATCATATATATATATATATATATATATATATATATATATATTTGTTGAAATGAGCACTCTTCGAAATCTACCTCCGCCTATAGGCCCAGCCGAAAGGGATTTTTTTTTTTTTACTCAAATTTAAAATATTCTTGAGGCAAAAATAAATTGAAAGCAAGAAAAAATAATTCATATATTTAAAATATACACTTTTATCTATAATATCAAAGAGTTTAAAGCTTTTTGAAAGCTTTTATTAAAAGCCAAACAAATGATAAAAACTTTGAATTTTTAATCAACAATTTTCACTGTTTATTTTTTTCTCATCTATATTAATAAAATAACAAATCGCTCTCTGTGTGTGCGTGTGTGTCTGCGATAGTTAGCGAAAACTACGGTACGTACGAAGCTCAAAATTTTTCTGAGAGTAGCCCAATATCTCTCCTGATGCACCTGACGCTCAGAATTTCAAAATTCTATGTATTACCTGAGTAATTAATTAAATTCCAAACCTCACTCTCATATAAAATCGCTTTTTTTTAGCTTTTTTCCTTTTCATTCTCTTATGGTTGGTTGGTTGCATAAAATTTTTGCAGAAATAGTTTTAAAAACTGAGACTGACCTTTAAAATTCATAGACGGCGTTCAGAGACGTAAACCTGGGTAACGTAGGGTTTCCCGAGTAGAACCCGAACCGTTCAGAGACCGCCGTCACGTGACTTTTTCTATCGTTCAGAGCCGTGAATTACCGAGATTTCGGGTAACCCACATTACCTGCAGAATTTTGTTGGGTAAAGTGATCACGTGGTTGGGAAATCTGATTTGTTTATCATTTGATAGCGTAACTGCGACTGTATATTGGAATATCTCTGTTTTGATTAGTTTTTTTGCACAGTATTTTCGTTTTTTCATATTAAGGAAACGATAATATAGACATTTTTTATCTAAGTTTTACATTTCTTACAAGTTAGAACAATAATTTCGTTTATTCATGCTAAAAAAATAATAATAATGATATTTCTAGTCTGAATTTTATTTTAGATAAGTTAGAAGATAAATATTAATTTTTCATATGACAAAATAGTTAAGATTAAAAGCCCCAAAAAAAAAAAAAAAAAAAAAAAAATATTTACTTTGGCAAAATATGTTTAACATAAGCAAAAACTAAAGGTAGAGAATAGGAATAATTCTTTATATCAGTAAATACAATTGTGTGTTCCATTTATTTGAAATTTTGTTTGTCCATATTTTTCTAATTGCTAAACATTTAGCACAGCTCATAATGATTTTAACACATAAACTTATTAATAAAGTATACATTTTAAAAACATTTTGATTACAAAAACACAAAGAAAATATGCATATTATAGGAAAAAAGAAGTTACTGAAGTAATTTCCAGTGGAGATATTTAAAAAAATATGATTGCATTATGAATCTGTAGGTTTGACTCTAGCAAAGGAATTTGATATCTTATTGACCAGCACTCTTAAATATTTATGTTTTGATTCTTTAGCCAGAATAACGGTTTGGTTCTTCAGAATGAAAAATATAATTTTTATCTAATGTTTTTATGAGCAAATACTGTAATATAAAGTTATTTTTCAATATTTGTTTTAGAACATCAGATAATATTATTCACTCATTTTAACCCATAAAGGAGTCCATCAAATAAAAAATGCTTTAAAACTATCTTCTTCTTATGAAATTACAATTCAAAGCATAGGGGGTTTTTTTTTTTAGTGTATAAAATTATTTTTTAAAAAGATCTTGTTTAACAACATGAAAGTATGTGTGTTAAATACTATATAAAATTTTTAATATTTTAAAACTCTGAAATTTAAAGAACCTGTGTGCTGAATATTCGGTATTTGGCCAAAATCGCTGTAAAGTATTGTAATTCACATTATTACTTTATTTATTAAAAAAAATTAAATTCTTGTATCAAATTTATTTTTAATTACTTGTAACAGTTAAATTACTAATGCATTTCGGTAGTTTTCCCTCCCATAGGGACTTGGCATTATATTAAAAAGCGGGGTACTTATGTATTAACGCCACCACAGCAGAAGTTGTGCTAATGCGCCGATAAAGAGAAATTTTATTGTTCGCATGCGAATCCAGTTACCTTTTGGATTCCTTGTTGTCTTATTGTTTCCTGATTTTTGATGCCATTTGTTAGTGCTACGAAAATGCACATTTGCGATTTGCCAAAAAAGAGACAGTTTTGAGTCTATGTTAAACTGTATATCAACTCATTTTCCACTGAAATCCGATTGACTATTTTATTTTTAAATAAAGTGTTTTCAATTTTGAAACTGTTTTAATTTTTAATAAAGTGTTTTATTTTATCCCAATTTTCTCCCAAAAATTTTAGGTGTAGATTGGCAGTACTTAAAAACTGTCATATCTGTCGCTGCAGTGGCGTTAATACTTAAATACCAAAAGCGGGTTTAGAAAGTGATATCTAGTCATCAAATAAAGTAAACAGCTATGAAAAAAAAACCTGATGAACATTTGTTTATATACATTTTTATACATAGATATATATTATCTTTTATTTATAAAATTCTTCTGTTTGTATATAATGAGATAAATAGCTTCTTTATATTAGATTAATTGTATAAATGTTCAACAAATTCTTGTGTGTAGGAAAATGGTGAATATATTGACAGAAAATCATAGGCATGACTAAAACTATTTTGTAGGCGTACATTGGTCCTCCAATCTCATAAATTCTTTAGGTGCATTCGAAGTTATTTTATTGGTTTGTTTTAGAAAAAATTGACGATATGTCAATTGCCTTTCTTTTAGGAACATTCTGTGATCATCAACAAATGAAAGACATAACTCATCAATGTTCACTGGTGATCTTTGATTTTTAAACTTCTGATAAAAAGTCACAAAACATCAAATGGATCGCATAAAAACTTCTGACATCAAGTGTTGGATTTTTAAGATCAAAACAAATTACAGTAGAACCCCGCAAATTCGGACCCTGTTAATCCGGATCAGTTTGGTCTCTCTCTTTTTTTTTTTTTTTTTTTTCAAGTTTGGGAAGCGATTGACAAATTTCCATAATATTAACTTGTTTCGTCGTTGTATTCTGAATAAAAAAACTTTTTTCTGAAATCTTTTTGGAAGAATTAAGCAAAGTAAACATTTTTACTGTCTGTAAATATTCAATAAGTTTAACATCAAGGTGATTTTCTGTCAGTATGTTTTATTTTAATTCATTTTTTTCTAATTCTCCGGATAATCTAGATTTTCGATAATCCGGATTGGGTCTGGTCCCAGTTAATCCGAATTATCAGGGTTTTACTGTACTTTTCTTGACTACAGAAATTTTCATATTTTATAACTTTCGTCAGATGCCTAGAGGTCAGACTTTAACTACTGGACGTAGTTGACATGTCCATCTCTGCCTGTTTCTTTATTGGTGACCACAGAACACTTAAAAAAGAAAAATATTTATAGAGTTTCGTTAGATAAAATAAATAAACCAAACTTTATATGCCTTAAATTGATGAAAAGTAATAAGTCATTCAGTTGGACTTTCTTTTCCAAGTATTTTGTGGTCATCAACAAGAAAAATAGGTGAAAATGAACTTGTCGATGTAGTCATCTCGTAAATTTTTATTTCACATCCTACAAAAATCCTAAAATATGGAGGAGAGTGTCATACTACATCAAACGTTATGATCTATCACTGGAATATTTGTATTTATGCAATAAAATGTCAAATGTTTACATTTACAAAATACTTTTGTAGCATAAACTTTAATAATAGATCATATTAACTTTGCTTTGTATGAAATATAAAGAAGTCATTGGAAGTGATCTAATTTTTGATTGAAATATATTTCACAAAAAGCAAAGTAAGTCTGTTCTAAATATTGTTAAATATCTTCGGTTTGGCTGAATATTTGGTAGTACAAGTATTAAAAAATGCTCTGGTGAGCAACAAAAAACATTAAATGTTTAAATATGAAAAAGTGTTTGACAAGTGCTTCTAATTGAGCATGAGAGAGGACAAGGGGTTATTTCTTGGCTGCAGCTCACTGCCAATACCAAATTTGAACAAATCATATTTGCATTTTTTCTGTGTAAAGGAAATCAGTCACAATTACGATAAAAATGTGAAGCGCAAAGACATAGCCAAGAAAAACGCAGCATAATTAAACATGAATGTAAGGCGAAATAGTACCAGAAACCTTAGTTCCTGTAGCGTATCATACTCATGCAGTGCCACCAAGCATGCTCCCAGCATAGAACTGCACAGAAAATGATTTGTAGTCAATAGTGCAGTTCACATGTAAAGCAAAAAAAAAAAAGACAAAGTTTTACGCAAATTTCTTTTATATGGAAAAAGTGCAAATATGACTTTTTCAAATTTGGTACTGACAGTGAGTTGCAGCCAAGGGACCCCTTGTCCTCTCTCATGCTCAATTAGAAGCATTTGTCAAACACTTTTTCATATTTAAAAACATATTAACCTTTTTTGTTGCTCACCAGAGCATTTTTTAATACTTGTCATTCAAATTTTTTGTTAAAAACTGAAGATTTTTTTATATCTTGAAAAGAAAAATATTTGCTGCCAAAATTTTATTTTTATATTTGAATTAATTATTGCATTGTCAAATAAAATGCATGATGTCTGATAAATAAACCAAGGAGTCGAACAAAAATAATTACAGTGCGCTCACAACTTTATTCAAAGAACTGAAACTAAGTGCTTCTCAATAAAAACAATTACGTTTTCCATATGATTTATTTAATTTGAATGAATTATATTACATACATAAAAAATTTATACTTATTTAAACTCGGTGGCAACGAATAAAAAAAAAAAAAATCTACAACAGCAATAATTTTCAACTGGAACTTTAAGACACAAATTCGATTTTCTCGGCAATCATCAAATATACAAAGATGAAAAAAAAATCTATTTTAAGTTTTACCAAAAGGGGTCTACTCTGTTACTACTCTGTTATCCTGTCGACCAAAAAATTATCGCCAAATTCTAAGATTAAATGCTGATAATGGAATATCACGTTCAATGACATTAAATAAGTTAAAGGTGTTTAAAATGTCATTGCATGATTTTATTTTGACTTTTTATTTGTATTTTTATTAATATTCTAATAATAATTATTTTTTTGTTATTTAAAATAAAAATTATGTCAATAAGTATAATTTGGCTATTAGTTTGGCGATATTTATAATTTGATGAAATTGGTCGACGGGATAACAGAGTAGTACCCCAAAAGGATTAAAATAAACCAAAAATGAAGTTAATCCCTCCATGGGATCATTAGCTATCGCTTGTTGAATTTTAGGTCTTCATTTTTTCGTTAAAAGTTAAATAAAAAACTACAGTAAACTACGATAATTTTTTTAATGCTATCATTTTATTCGTCTTGTCAAGTTCTATCTTTTGAAAAAAAAGAAAATCACTGTCATACGTGAACTGTTTGCCACAAATTTCAAACAGACATTTGCATTTTTCATTTCTTAAACATATTATACCAAATGCTACCGCGCATGCTATGATAGTATGACCAAGCCAAATACACAGCGCTCATTGCATCCCTAGTATTTAAAATAAAAAATTTAAATGCATAGAATAGAAATGAGCTTTAAAACATATTACAATGTTTACTATAAATAAATACCCCCAATCATCACAGTATCACTTCAATGTAAAATTCTGGATTGAGCAACCCCCCCCCTCCCTTCACACCCCCCCCTGATTCCCCTAGTTACATCTCTGCAGAAAATATGCATACAAAATTTCTTATTCTCACCAAAATCCCTATAGTCGAACAGTGTCTGCATTTCTTATTTATAACATTTTCAGACAAAGATAATGTAAAAATATTTACAAGATAAGAAAGAACATTTTATTATTGTTATCCAAAAAAGTATGAGTAGAATAACTTTTGAAATCCCAAATGAACTTAATATCAACATATTAACGTACTGTGAATGAAACACATCCACTGTCACAAATGAGATCTTGCAACATCAGTGAAGAGCTTGAGTGAAGACACCAAGGACTAGCGGGCTACATTTACAGACAGAAAATTAATAAAATATCTGCCTGATAATGTATCCAGCTGTCATAAAAATTTTAACAGATCTTCGATTCCAGAGTTCCTTGACTTCCCAGCAGGCTTCTTAACAACAGGGATAACATTATGTGATTTCATTGCACTCCATTATAAGTTAATATATTGATACCAAGTTCAATTAGAATTAACAAAAGATATTTTAAATGTACATTTTTAGATAGCAGTTTAAAAAACTTCTTTAATTTTCTGTAAATATTATTTTTTCTGCTGTCTGCGAGGTTTTTTTTTTATTTTTGTTTAAGAGTATAGAAATAAAGTAAACAATATTACTTGGAAATAAAAAATAAACTAAGTAAGCATCAAAACAAACACATTGCAATATAGTTACAGCTACCGACAGTTGTGTTACCATATTCTTGAATTCATGGAAACACACAATCTGCCCATTTTCGCCATATACACAAAGATATTTAGCAAATTAAGCGACTGGCTTTTTTTTCCCGATCATTTTAAATTTATTTTATAATTTACACATCCATAAAATAGAAGTTTCTTGATAGGGAAATGTCAGCAGAAACGTTTATTTGATCTATGCTTTTTTTCGCGAGAGGGCGAGAATTTTATTACAAATTTTATAGATATAAGCACATAATAATTTAAACATACCATATTTTCAACCGAATGATTGCATCTCCACTTCACACTAAAATCGCCAGCAAAATCTGCAGCAGACATTTGTGCCACAGTATATATTTAACATAAAAAATAACTTTTTAAACACTTCTTCTTCTAACAAGAGTGATTATTGAGAAAATATTATAATCTTCCCATCTGACGAATAATCTATCTTTACAATCAAAAGCCCAGTTGCCGCCATGTTTGTTGATGTAAATAAAAAAATCCCGTAACTTTTCCCGAAGCCGTTCAGAGAAGTTTTAACCCAACCTTTCCCCGAGAAACCAGTATGACGTCATTCCCCGATTTTCCGAGTTACTCGTGTTTTGGTCTCTGAACGCGCTCATAACTGGCAAACTGTCAGTTTAAATGAGGATTTTTTTTTTAAATCACAGCTGCTGTAGGCCATGGAGGAAAAAGATAGGTGGTGGCGAAGTAAACCGAAAAAAAGAAAGGTTTGCAAGAGGAAATCATTTATCGCTGAAATTTTAATGTCTGAAAATAAAGCACGAGGAAAGAATTTTGTATTAATAAAAGTGCTATTACACGTAAAAATTGCAAGCGACAAAAATCGCCTGCGTTTTTTCGTGTCCATAGCATTTCGTTGGCTGTTCGAGAAGAGTCTTTACCATCATTTGGACTACCAAGCATTTGATTGGCTGTTTCCAGCGACTCGCTTCGTTCCACGCGTCAAAGACTTTCCGACAAAAGAGAATCGCGCGTTACCAAGCGACTGCCTTGGTCCCATAGGATTACATGGAGACGCCTGCGATTTGACGCCTGCAGCAGCGCACGTGTAATAGCACCTTAAGACGGATTGGAAGAAATGAATTACAGCTGAAGCATATTTTACGAAGAAATCGTAATTTTTTTAAATGTTTTTTTCGATTATATTATTTATTAAAATAAATGTTTGCTTTTAAAATAATTGAAATTGGAAAATTAAAAATAATTAAATGTCAAAACAAAATTAAATAAAATATTGAAAACATATGATTTGAAGTAAAAAATTGTATTACTAAAAGTTTTCGCTTTTTTTTCAGAAATTTTTGATACTTTATAACGTAGATGAAAAATGTTTATGATTTAACAACATATTTATAATTCCATGTCAATATATAAAATATAGTGATGAAAAGATTCTTTTAAAATCATGCATGAACACTTAAATAATAATATTAATCTAAAATCTAGATTTCAGAGGGCAGACGATTTTAAGACATTAACGAAAGAATGTTGATTTTTCAAGCAAAGTCTTAAATGATGCTTCTATATTGATATTTCAAAGTCATATGATAAAAATAATAAAATAATTCTTGCCTATGATTTATCTAATTGTATCTTTCATGCATTCTTATCGTATATTACAGGCAATAATGGCACAAAACGTTTTTTTTTAAACGAAATTTTAATCATCTATTCAATAACAGTTTAAAAGGTAAAAAACAAAAACAAAGAAATACTGGTTTAAACCAGTTTGAATTGATCGGAGTTTCAAAGCACATGGTTTTGTTGGTGCTTATTTGGACTTAATGTCGCGGATTTTAGAGTTACATTTTTTGCGTCACCCCAAGACATTATACTGCCACTCTATTAATTTCTTTTTACTATATGGTTGTACGCATATTTTTGGCATTTCGAACATTAGAATGTATGAGTCATTAGCTGTGTTGCAGTAAAAAACATTACACAACACTTTTCTATGAGTTTATTTTTTTAATCATTGATTAAATTTAAATGTGTTCTATTCAATTTAAAATTGTAATATGGCTTTAATTTGTTTATAAAACAAAAATAAAATAGCTGTTTGGCGTACAATTGTTTGTATCCGCAAACGATTCATTCACCATAATAAATTATCAAATAGCTAAGTAAATTATCTATCAGAAATAGCCATAAAAAGAATAGTAGCAAAACTGATTATAACCTTAATGTTTAGACTAATTTAAACATAACCCGATTCCAACCAAAAAAAAAAAAAAAAAAAAAAACAGACCACATTCCGATCCGTGATACACAAAATTTCCGTGAGTATAAACCCGACCCTGACCTAAATATTCTGTTTGGGAAAAACTATGGATTTGATAACTGACCCGAACCAAATCTGAATCCCGCAAAAATGTTCAAGTGAAGCATAACCCGATTCAAACAAGGAAAAATAATTTTCGTGGGCATGAAATCTGACTCGAACCTAAATACTTTCTTTAAAAAAACCCCGAAATATGACTCGAACGAAATCTGAAACCGATAAAAATATTCCAGAGAACTATAACCCGATCCCAGCAAGACAAAATATTTTCCATGGTCATAAACCCGACTCAAACCTAAAAAACTTCGTTTGAAAAATCCTGAACTTTGACCCAAACCACATCTAAATCTGACCAAAGTATTCGAAAGAACCATAACCGGATTCGAGTAAGACAAAATAATTTCCGCGGACATGAACCCGATACGAACCTAAAACTCTCATTCAAAAAAATACCTGAAATTTGAATCGAACCAAATCTGAATCTGACAAAACTATTTCAAACAAACGCAACCAGATCCAAACAAGACAAAATATTTCCATGGACATGAACAAAATCCGAACACAAAAAATGTCTTTGAAAAAATCGCGAACTGAACGAAATCTGAACTTGGCAAAAATATTCCAGTGAAGCATGTTCTTACTCGAACAAGACAGAATTATTTCCGTGAACATGCAAGAAGACCCGAACTCAACAGTTATATTTGAAAAAAAAACTCGAAATCTGAATTGAACCAAATCTGGACCTGACAAAAATATTCCAAAGAACTATAACCCAATCCAAGCAAGACGAAATAATTTCTGTGGACATAAACTCAACTCTAACCTAAAAAATTCGATTTGAAAAAAACTGAAATTTGACCCAAACCACATCTAAATTCGACCAAAATATTCGAAAGAATCATAACTGGATTCGAGTATGACAAAATAATTTCCGTGGACATGAACGAGACCCGAACCTAAAAATTCTATTTGAAAAAATACCTGAAATTTGAATCGAACCAAATCGGAACCTGATAAAAAATATTCCAAAAAATCGTAACCGGAACTGAATAAGACTTCCATTAATTTAACTAAATTCTAACTTATAATAACTCCACTTAATTTCCATTCACCTGAACCGAATCTGAACCTAAAAAAATTCTTAGAAAAAAATCAAGAAATCTGAACTGAACCAAATCTGAACTTGAAAAAAAATATTCCAGTGAAGCATGTTCTTATTCGAACAAGGCAGCATAATTTCCGTGAACACGCAAGAAAACCCGAACCCAAAAATTCCATTTGAAGAAAAAGCCGAAATCTGAATTGAAACAAATCTGTTCCTGACAAAAATATTCCAAAGAACCATAATTGTATCCGAGCAAGGTAAAATAATTTCCATGGACATGAATACGACCCGAACATTATAACTCAATATCAAAAAATACCTAAAATCTGAACCCGACAAAAATGTTCTAATGAATCATAACCAGATCCGAACAAGACAAAATAATTTCCATGGACATGAAACCAAAATATGGTTTGGTAACATTTAGGTTGCAATTACATTACGGTAAGTCTTTTATTATATTCAATATCCCGTTAGGTTACAGTTAGGTCACGGTTAAGTTAAAGTTAGGTTAAAGTTAAATCGCATTTGTTTTATGGTTAGAATAAGGATATGTTACAATAAAGTGAAAGCTAGGTTACATTTATGTTATATTTAATTTACGGTAAGGTACTGTTAAGTCAAAGTTAGGTTACAGACAGGTTATGGTTACGGTAAAAAAGTTTACGACTAGGAATTTATCCATAGCGTGGACATTATGCATGATTTGATTAAAAATAACACTTACTTTTGTTAAATGGCTCTGAAATTATAATACTACATACCAACACTTTAGCTACGAGCGAGTATCGCTTTCATTCATGGTATAGTCGGATTTAAGAGTGATATAATTGGTTTGAAATTCAAAATATTTCACTTGGGATTTCTATGTGAAAAAAAAAAAAAAATAGTTACGTGACTTAACAGTGATTTTTGATAAATATCAACACTTTAACACGAAAATCACGCATTCGTTGGATACATATTCCCTCCCACATTTCTCATCGCTCATTTTGAGTATTTTTTAGAGCTTAACATTAGCTGTTTTTTAAACCGATTTTTCACACAGTCAGTGGCCACGTATTTCAGACAATGCATTTTTGCATGTTTGGAGTTAATGATAAAATCATACAAATTTCAAGTTCGTTTAATATTGTTAATACGGACCCGGGCAACGCCGGCGGGTCAGCTAGTTAAGGAATAAAAAAGGCAAGGATTAAATTTTAGATGTATTAAATATATTCCATTAGCTATAACGTCAAAAATTTTTGAAGCTGTAATAAGTGTCTTTCTTTATAAAAGAAATAACTGAAATATTTTATTTTTTCCACAATTTTTTTATTATTTTTTTATTTTTAAATTACGGAATAAAAACACAATTACTAAATTACGCTAATCTGTTACTTATAGTTCATTCTTAAGTGTAAATAATTTTTAACACAGTCTTTTCATTCCTAAGGCTAGTAATCAAACTTGAAATTTCGAGCATGTACACAAGACCTCGATTTCGTATCAACTTTAATGTAAATTTTTGTACTGAAATAAACAAGTCTGAAACCTAATACTTTGCGTTTCCCCGTAAATGATTGTGATCTACTTATATGATGATTTTCAATAAAATCTGTGACATGACAGCCATACCTAATTTGCTCATTTTGTATGAAATGACCCATCATTAAATGTGAAACATCCGATTTAAAATGCCACATATAGCAATTTTTGTACTCAAAAATTCCAAAGTCTCTTCAGAAAATTTTAATACTTGATTTTGCTTAAAAAATTATACGGCTGAACAGTTCAAAAATTAATGACAGCTCCTGTAGTATGAATCCACTCTATACGCAGTCGAAGGTAAGAGAGTCTATCAGGCATGAGCACGTACGAGAGAAATAAAGAATACTGCCCAGTTAAACTGATGGCATTGAGCTCACAGGCTACAAATACTAATTGTACATTAAAGCCTTATATTTTCAAGGGTTAATTCCGTTCGAAAAAAAAAATTAAGAAGGGGAAACAGCACTCCCCTTTCCTCTTTTTTTATACTTAATCATTGAACCTCCTATACTATCAAAGACATGCTTTATCATATAAAAAATCTATATCCAAAAGTCAGAGCAAATTAGATAATTCTTAATAAAAACCCATTTAGCATTTATATAATTTAAAAGGAGTTATTCCCCTCTTTTATACTTAACCATTAAACTTCCAAAACTATTCAGAGATTTGAACGAAATCTGAAAATTCTGCTTGAAAAAACCATTTATATAAATTAAGGGGGGGGGCATTAGAACCCCTCTTCCCCCTATTTATACTTATTCAATGAACACCTAATAACAGTCACGGAATCGCCTCATCAGAATGATCCTAATCTAAATTTTGAGCGAAAACTTAATTCTGCATGAAAATCCCATTTATATCAACTAACGGGGGGGGGGACATTAGAACCCCTGTTCCCCCTATTTATACTTATTCAATGAACAACTAATAACAGTCACTGAATCGCCTCATCAGAATGATCCTAATCTAAATTTTGAACAAAAACTTAATTCTGCATGAAAATCACATTTATATCAACTAACGGGGGGGGGGGGGGGGGGGGGGGGCATTAGAACCCCTGTTCCCCCTACTTATACTTATTCAATGAACACCTAATAACAGTCACGGAATCGTCTCATCAGAATGATCCTAATCTAAATTTTGAAAACTTAATTCTGCATGAAAATCCCATTTATATCAACTAACAGGGGGGGGGGGCATTAGAACCCCTGTTCCCCCTATTTATACTTAATCAATGAACACCTAATAACAGTCACGGAATCGCCTCATCAGAATGATCCTAATCTAAATTTTGAAAACTTAATTCTGCATGAAAATCCCATCTATATCAACTAACGGGGGGCATGAGCCCCCCGTTCCCCCTCTTATACATATCGAATGAACTCCAAAAACTAATCAGGGAAGCGCCTTGTCAGGATATACCTACATACAAAATTTCAAGTGGATCGGATATTTTTATCATGAGTTATCGCGTTACGTACATACGAACATACATAAAAAAAATTCTAAAATAGAACAAAAAATGACCCAAATTGGGTTGTAAGATTTTTGGGTCCAGCAATGTCCCAAATTGAAAATGTTTGATTGTGACCCAAAATGGGTAAAAAAAAATGTCCACTTTAGGACCTATTGCAAAACCTAAATTGGAATTCACTGTTTACCCAAAATGGGTAAAATTTTAACTCATCTTGGGCAACACAGTTCCAATTTGGGTATTGCAATAAATCCAAAATGGACACTTTTTTTACCCATTTTGGGTAACATACATTCCCAATTTGGAACATTGCTATACCCAAAAATCTTACAACCCAATTCGGGTCGCTGCTATACCCAAAAACCTTACAGCCCAATTTGGGTCACTGCTATACCCAAAAACCTTACAACCAATTTGGATCACTGCTACACCCAAAAATCTTACAACCCAATTTGGGTCACTGCTACACCCAAAAATCTTACAACCCAATTTGGGTCACTTTTTGTTCTATTTTCTTCTTTCCTGATTTAGAACATTCTTGCATCCAAATATCTTGCAAACCAATTTGGGTAATTTTTTGCTCTATTTAAAAAAGAAATCCATAAAATGTTAAAAATTCTGATTATTTTATACATAAATGCAATTTTTTTGTAATCTTAAGTGAAAATATTTTTTTTCCACATGTCTAAGTAGGAAAAACCTTTAGTACATAATTTAATGTAAATGCCAAATATTTTTATGAAGCTTTGAAATTTATAATATACAAATTATCAAAAATTTCTGATTTTTTAGAAAATCAAATAAAAAATTTATTTTTAAAACATTCATTTTTATTTAAAAAAGTTACACATCTTAAAGTAAAATAACTTTATTAAATAAGTAAAATTAACACTAAAAAACTCATTTTTGAAAAAAAAAAAAAAAAAAAAAAAAAAAAAAAAAAAAAAAAAGATTTGTTTAGTTGGTTAATTTGAAATATTTTAATTATATGAACATTTAAATATAAATTGAAAATAAATATAGTTAAATATAAAATTAAACATAAATTGAAAATAAGTAAAGTTAAACATAAAATTAAATATAAATTGAAAATAAATAAACAGAGCAATGAAAACAGATTTATTTTGAAAATGTGAATTAACTTTTCAAAACATGAACCAAATTGAGTTGTATTATATGAGCACTTACATAATACCACATTAAGACTGAATTCAAATCCAAAAGTTTACTTCGACACTTTTTAATTCAATTTTGTTCAGAAACGCAAGAAATTGCGCAGTTCCCCCAGGGTAGTTTTTGGAAGGTGCTGCATACCACCAGCCATTTGGTTTACAAAATAGTATCCTCTTACCCCTCATTCAACAAATTAGCACCCATCTTGCCCCACATCCAAAAAATTAGCCTATTTCTTGCCTTTCAAAAAAAAAAAAAAGTGTCAATAAAAAATTTGCTTGCATAATCAAAATTTACTCAGTATTGTCTCGAGGTTTTAAACATCACAAGAATGAAGCTAAAAAAAAAGGAAAAAAAAAACAACAACTTAAGAATCCAAAAAAATGCCCTAAAAAAATAAAAAGTGCCCTTTCTCATCCACAGTGGCCTGCTTTTTTTTTTTTTTTTTTTTTTTTAACCTAGGAGAAACTCTGAAATTGCACGAGTTCTTTTTAAGAAATTACATAAACAAGGCATATTTTTCATTTTTTTAGTACAGCCAATATTTCAGAAAATACTGTTAAAGATAACAATGTAAACCAAATTCATGTTATGGTGAATGAATATACATGTATTAATCATTAAATTTTTCACAGACAGAAAAAATAAAACACACATACTAAAAAATATATTTATTTCTTTACAAAACTATTTCTTTAACAGATCACTTACAACATTACATTCTGAAATTGGTGCTAATAGCATTTCATTTTTTAGAACCAAAGTACTGATTAATAAGGCAGGCCTTGGATTCTGTCCTGAAGTATGTTAAAATTACAATACATGCTAGCAGTTACAAAATTGCTATAATCAGACTTTTTTAGAAAACACTAGCATGTCGACAAGAGAAAGAAATAGCACAATGTCTTTTTTCACATCCTGAATAATTAGAAGTAGTTTAAGCGAATATATCCAGGTGAGAACATCAATCACAGCATTATTATCCTGTAATAATAATAACATTAATAGTAATTTCTTTATTGCACCAATTACTAGACAAAAAGTATTCTAATAGAGAAATAAAAAGAGCAAATATATAACTGTTTAAACATT
The DNA here is from genome assembly GCA_964019185.1 of Maratus speculifer. Lineage (NCBI taxonomy): Eukaryota > Metazoa > Arthropoda > Arachnida > Araneae > Salticidae > Maratus > Maratus speculifer. The sequence continues at coordinate 138,136,558 of OZ025291.1, forward strand.
TTAAGAATTAGAATGTTTATTTTTACTACATACAAGAAATTATGCATTTTTGAAATAAAAACACAGCAATAGGTGATTAAGTATTTTTAAACACTAGATCTCTATAAACAAAGTAGTAATTTGTACGTTGAGTGGTAAAGAGAGGTACCTAGTGACCTTTTCTAAGTTATTTATTATTTGTTTTGATTGTTTTTTCAATATTGTTGATGTTCAGTTACATTCACTTTTTTTGTTGTAAAAAGGATATACATAATTAGAGCTGTACCAAGTACTCGATAAATACTCTGTATTCGGCCTACTCTGCCAATTTGCTGAGTACTCGGCACACGACCAAATCTTGGACGAGTACTCGGCCAAAAAGACATGCATCCTTGCATGAAATCAGTTGAAGCCTAACTCTAGTCCGGTGCGGCGTGGCCCGCTCAGGATGGCTCCTTTTTAAATTCACGAGACTCTGGCTCTGTCAGATCTTCCCGCTTTCAGACCCGGGCCGTATCGTGATCATTATCTTTCTTCAGATTTGGGTCGGGGCCAATGGCGAGTCTAAGGAGGGGGGGGCGAAGGGGTGATTGTCCTTCCCCCCTCTTGGGCTAATAAAAGTTTCCCAAAAAGATTTGCATCCTCGCAGGAAATGAGTTTGATCCTAACTCGAATCCGGCACGGTCCATCCCGAGGCGTGCCTTTTTAATTTCGCGATGGTCGGTCTGTGCCTGGTTATGGAGTCATTCTTTTTAGATGTCTGTATTAGAGAGGAGACAGGTTCAGATTGAGCCCGTGTCCGATACAAGGTCGGGATCCATTTTTACGCTGGTCTCAGGGGTGTAGTGGAGGGTAGACGTGGGTATACGCCGTATACCTTCTGGATTTTTTTAAAGGAACACCGTATACCCTCTGTTTTTCCAGAAAGTTATAGTATACACACTCTAGGGTTACCCTCTGCCTTGAGCGTATATCCTCTGTTATTTTTACGACTACACTCCTGGCAGGTCTACGGGGTCGGACTCATTTTTCTGAAACATGAAAATTTTATTTATCGATGAATAGAAAAAGTAAAAAAAAAAAAACATTTTTCCATTTAAGAATTTCTTATTCCTTTTCAAATCAATATCTGGCTATTTTGATCAAAATGAAAGTGAAGCACATTTTTTTTCTATTTTAGTATTTCAATGGTATTAAAAAAACAAAAAACAATTAGTCATATCTACATCTATAGGTGTATGTTCAAGCATTGCCGTTGGCGGACGTTCTGGTGCCTATGAAGAAAAAAGGCGGGAATAATGAATTTGTTTTTACTTCAATTTTTGTTTGTGGCAGAGATTATTTTGCAATTGGATCCTTTATAACGCGAAAAAAAAATATTTTCTTCTGAGTTTAGTTTGCGATTACCGAATAATTTAAATTTCTTGTGTATACAGCGTATATAAGTTGTAATCGCTCTTCATATGGAAGTAACTGTACTAATAATAATTTATTTTGGGATCTCTACTGATGCCGCAGATGCAAGTAAATGTATTTACACCATATTCTTGCGATCGAGTAGTGTTTCCTCTGTTCCTGTAAAAGTGTTGAACTTTAAAATTTTTAATTTAACGTTATTTTCTGGGTCCTGGATCATGCCTATAACGAAGGCTTGTTATGAAATATGAAATGATTATAGTTAAATTGTGTTTTTTTTTTTTTTGCAGAAAATTTTAAAATGTTGTTCGATTTGACAGATAACAGACAGTATTTTCTAGTTCTTTTTCCAGTATTTTCTAGTTCAGCATTTATTAATGAAACACACTTCTTTAACTTGTCCATAATATTTTCTTATTAAAACAAAATATAAGAATTCTTTTATGTGTAAAATACATTTTTATTTTATACTAAACTGTTCTTTTGATAACATTGAATTTAAATTTTCGTAACAGCCATTTTTATGTAAAAAATAGCTTTAAAATGATAATTACTTTTGGAATTTTTTTTATAAGTATTATACAATTTTTTTCTACTGTATAATTTTATTATCGGCTTTTGCTCTTGATGCCGCAAAATGTTTCTGGCTCAGGCGGGACTGGGCTGTGGAATAAGAGCGCGAATTTATCTCTAGACCACACTGAACAAAATTTCCCTGGTCGGGGTTCGGTTCGGAATAAAAGCTAAATTTCGGTCCTTATCCGACCCGGCCTCGAAGTATGCACGGGTCCGGGCCTGGCATAGCTGGCGAAATGGTTTCAAATGTTCTTACGGGCCAGCAAAATTAGAATAATTTTTCCAACGGGCCGGGCCAAAAAACAAAATAAACGGGCCAAGTCGGAAAAAAAAATTGAACAGGCCATATGGGACGGGCCGATAAAAAATTTTAGCGGGCCTACTGACCTTTTATAAAGATTTAAGCAGAAACGTTAAAATATGAGCTATTTTCAATGATTATGGGTCTAATGAGAATAAGTATAAATGTGCGTCACCAGCCGATACTAGTTTGGCAACATCAATAAAGAAATGTAACTATTACAGTATAGAGATCAAGATCGAACAGTTACATTGTGTGTAACCCGGGTTTAATATTTTTTAACAGACTCTTGCCGGCCCGAGATCAGGCTTGCATTGTTTTTCTACGTATAAAGGAGCCGGGCTGGACCTAGACTTAATTGTTCTCAAGATGTGTAGGACACACAATATAATTTGTAAAATTATTAATAGCGATAATCAACTTATGTAAATGCAGTCTTTGTATACTTCTTGGTCGTTCTTAAATTCACTTCTCAACGAAAGCTTGACACATTTTCAGACTAATTTTTAACTGTAAAAGTATAAAATTGATAAGACTGGGATTTGAAATCGAATATCGTTTTTCATTTTTGGTAAATAAGATACTTGAACAACCTTCTTGAGATATAAGAGATTCTTCTCAAATGGTTGCAGATTTTTCTACCTTCTCAAGCTGTCGCTTCCAGAAACTCTATTCAAAACATTAACTTTGACAGTATTTTCTTAAATTGCTTGTATCAAAAAATGGATAACGCCATAGTTTCTGAATAAAAACATTTTGCATTGTCTGAACAGTTTTTTTCAGACAGAGTTTTGCATTGTCTGAACTCCCTGAATTCAGTTTTGAATTCAGGGGAGTGGCCCGGGGAGACATCCCCCCAGCAGCTATCAAATGCCCCCCCCCCCCCCCGAAAATTTGTGTTTTCAACCGTTAAAAAGTGTTATTCCCCCCTGAACTCCATTGTGACCCCCCCCCTCCCCGGAGCCACAGAAGTCCCTCCTGGAGAAAAATTTTTGAATTCAACACTGCACCTGCTAATGAAGTCGACCGGACCAAAACCCGACCCACACAAAAATAAAAGTCAACCGGACCCAGACCCGACCCGAAGCAAAAAATGGAAGCAACATGACCCGCAGTGACAAAATTAGCCCCAACCCACTCATTAAAGTCGAGTATCCAAATTTCTAAAATCGCCCCCCCCCCCCCCTTGAGGACTCTCCAGATCCGCCCTTGTTGAAAATACTGGTATAAATTAAAGTAATGCAACTGAAACATGTAAAGCATATAATTACCTATCTATTGATGCCTTGTGGGCAGACAGAAAAAAGATAGTTCGGAGCTCCATTACTTCATACTCCAATGATGCACAATTGCAACATTTTTTTAAGTAGTTACAACATCGCTCAACACCTCTTAGAATAGCATTCATTTTCTGAAAGAATCACAAGTAGAAATCACATTTTCAATTTTGGCAGTATTGTTTTTTTTCAGAAATTGCATTCCATTAAAAAATAATAATAATCAGAAATAAAACATTCTATAATAGGGGTGCACAAACTTTTCAAGAGGAGGGCCACTTACAAATATATCTAGGTAGTCGAGAACCACATCATTAACATGGAGGAATTTCGAAGAGGTCATCTACTGACTTATAATCTGATAAAAAATATGGTTTCAGAGGGGAGTGGGAAGTTTTTTACTTTAAGTTTGCTTACCCAGTCAAAATATCCAATTCATTGGTAAGAATATATCTGCAGTTTTAATGTTTGTACACATAACAATTAAAGCAAGTATTATTTTTAAGATATAATAATATTCCTTGACTTTATTTAGGAGAGTAAATTTAGGGTACTTAAGTATTAACGCCACTGTAGCAGAACTTGCATTAATGCGGCAATAACGAGCAATCTTGTAGTTATTGCACATGCACAAAAATAATAGCATCAAAAATGAGCAAAAAAAAAAAAAAAAGCACTAAAAAGTAGTAAAAAAGCACTAAAAAATGGCGTCAGAAGTTAGCAAAAAACAAGGTAACAAAGAATCCAAAAGTTAACTGCGGTGGCGTTAATACGTAAGTACGAAATTTAGTTTTATTAAAAGTGTTAAAAAATAAACGTAAGTGGCTAGTGCCGAAAGAAATGTGAACGTTCACAACGAAGGAGCTGATGATTAAGATTTTTCCGTTACTGATCAATGAAATTCCTGCTTTTTCTGCACCCAATTAATAAAATTAAAAATTTTTCCATTTTTGATTGACCAAATTTGCGATTTTTGTGAAACCAATTGTCAATATTCGTGATTTTTCAAGGCTGATTGCTGAAATTCACAATTTTGTTGAACCTGATCAACAAAATCTGCAATTTTTACAAAGACAATTGAGAAAATTCACGAGTTTTATAAAGCAGATTGAAAAAATTCATGAATTTTATGAAGCTGACTGAAGAAATTTGTAAATTTTATGAAGCCGGTTGAAAAAATTGACAAATTTTAAAAAGCCGATTGAGAAAATTGACAAATTGTATGAAGCCAATTGAAAAAATTTAAACTTAAAATAAAAAATTTGCAGAATTTTGAATTTAAAATCATGTACCGAGCAATCTAGAACACGTACAAATATCAAATAAGAGCATGCAAGAAAAAAAAAGCATAATAATAGAAGCGAGCTTAGAAATAATACTCAGAAGATTATAAGAATATTCTTATAAAGCAATAGCATATTGATTTTTTTTTTTTTTTAACTGCTACTGTTAGTACAGAAAAATAAATTTAGCAGCTTTATCAGTCGATTTCTAATTTTCAACAATACAAAACCAAAAGGCGGTTAAGCATTCATTCCACTATTGCAGTAAAAAACTAGCTGATCATTGATTCTACAAGTTTTTCCACAGCGTTGAAACCAGGGAGTGACCTCCCTCCCCCCCTCCCACACACACACACACCCTGCAACAATGAGAAATTTCTCAGAAGAATTGAGATTTTGTGCTTTTATTGATAAAGAAGTTCCCCCGATACTTCATCTGGAGCCACAGAAAGCCCTCCCGGATGCACACATGCATGTTGCAATGTATAATAATATCACATAATTTACATAAATGATTAAAAGGTAACATTTTAGGCAATAGAAAAATCTATATTACACAAAATGCTTGAAAAACAGCAAATCAGATGTCAAAAATTAATATTAGCTGTACTTTAGCTCAAATAAAAATAATTGTAGGACACAACGTTTTTAAACAAACTTGGGAACAAACTAAGATGTTAATTTTTCTTTTTTCAACTGCTAGTACAGAAAAATAAATTTAGCAACTTTATCAGTCGATTTCTAATTCTCAACCTTACCAAACCAAAAGGCAGTTAAACATTCGTTTCATTATTGTAGTAAAAACTTAGCTGATCATGAATTCTATAAGTTTTTCGGCAGTGTTGAATTCAGGGAGTGACCTCCCCCCCCCTCCCCCACACACACACCCTGGAGCAATGCGATATTTCTCCAGAATATTTGAGATTTCATGCTTTTACAGATCAAAAAATGCTCCCCGCCCCTCACACAGAGCCACAGAAATCCCTCCTGGATGCACATATGCATTTTATAATATTAACAGTATAATAATATCACACAATTTACACAAATGATTAAAAGGTAACATTTTAGGCAATGAAAAAACCTATATTACACAAAATGCATGGAAAATGACAAATCAGACATAAAAAAATTAATATTACCAGTGCTTTAGCTCATAAAAAAATAATAATAATAACAGCAGGACACTACATATTTAAACAAACTTAGGAACAAACTAAGATGTTAATTTTATGTTTTATTTAACTGCTAGTACAAAAAAATAAGTTTAGAAGCTTTATCAGTTGATTTCTAATTTTTAAATATACCAAACCAAAAGGCAACCATTCGTTCCACTATTGCAGTAAAAAGCTATTTGAACATGATTAAAACAAAGCTAATTTAAATTAACAAATACTAATGCATTCACAAAGTTAAAAGCAAAAGTTCTGCACCACACAGTTGTTTAGTTACCACATTTAGAAATTTTTTACATAATATAAAGCAGCAATAATTGAAAAATTAAGAATTTACAATTAATAAATTATTTTACAAAACCAAACTACATCTATTACATATATACCTATCGGAACAATGCATTATTCGCCATTGGAAATCGTTTAAAATCTGTTTACACTTCATATGACATTATTCATATACTAATAAATGTATTAAAAATGTTTAATGTGTTCCAGGCAATCAAGAATACTGCTGCAAATTTAAAATACATTTTCTAATCAGTAAAAAACAAACATAACTTTGGACATGGACCGAAAAGTTTGACATGAAAAAACATGTTTATAAAGTGATTACTTAAAATGATTAAGATTTCATTAAGTATAAAACAGAAAAATACATACCTAAATAAATCCATTTGTTTCACTTTTCAGGTAACTATAGCACGAAATACACATTCTTTCCCTTGGGAACAGCGGCAAACAATCATTCAATTCACACGCGGCGATAATGTCTGTAATGTAAACAAAACATCCGGCGTTTCGTTCAAGATGGCGCGTCACTTGTTGCCATCTCTTGAATATTAAAAAATGGACCATCCGCGGTTCTATTCTAGGGAATTTGAGTATCCAATTTGGGTTGACGTATGGGAGGAGCCATTTGGGTTACAATTTTTGCTCATTTTGGAATCATTTTTGCCGAAAGATCTGATTTGGATATGATTTTACCCATTTTGGTTATTTTATAATCTTTTTAACCTAAATGGACTCTATTCTGGTGACGTCAAAGTCACGTGTTTTGGGGAAACATTCCCCACATCATAGCCATTAATTATGCAACGACTCGTTCCCCATCTCGTGGTTGTATACCGTAGAATAGTAACGGAACATATTTTTGTGAAGTGAGGTCACGTGTTTTGGGGAAACATTGCCAAAATCACAGCCTCGAACTCAGACGGAGAATAGAGTCCATTGGTTACTAGTTCAATTTGGAGTTGTTCTATTTTGGTATTTCATTTTTACAGAGTACAGAACGGACGGGCACATAAGCTCTCAGGCTATGATAGCCTGTGAGCTAAAAAACCTTACCGCAGAAAAAAATCTGCGATTGAAAAGAAAAGTCAAACAGTGAATGGCAGGAGAAATTTAAATGAGACCCGAAGGCCCCGCCCTCTTAACCCCTTGAGGACGAGCGACACGTATATGTGCCACAAAAAGTAAGAACCCTTGTTTATAACCAAGCAGTAAAATTATACTGTGAAATTTGCCTTTTTGATCGAAGCATTTTCTCGATTTAATGAAGCACAAATTTCTGTTTTTAAAAATCAGGGACAAAACATTAAACATTTTGTAAAAGTCTTCCGTCGCGAAGGGGTTAAGTATCACAAAAAAATATGAAAGTGCTTGAGAAACGTATGATATAAAATTAATGAAAAGAGGTCGATAAAAATTAATTTAGACACAAATATAAAGCGTTTCATGCATTGAAGAGCCAAAACATTAGTACAACCTATCTAATAAAGCATGTATCATTTTTGCCTGCAAAAAAAGCTACATCCTGCTTTGGTATGGCTAAGACAAGTTCTTGGTCGATCGCCAAAGACAAATTGTCTTAGATGATCAAGCAGCAGCCGCGCAAATCCGGAATATTACAACATGGTTGTTTTTAGCTTTGAGCTGCCATTCCACGACATGCTAAATCTGCTTTATCGTATTAAAATTCATTGAGTTAGACTGCCAGGACCTTAACTGAAATTCAATATTGTGTTCTTGGAACCACTCCAACACAATTCGAGCGCTGTGGCGTGGAGCATTGAGTTGCTAAAAGACTCCATTTCCAGTCAGGAAGCCAGATGCCACGTAAGAATGCAACTGTCCCGTAAAGATGTTTAGATAGTCCACTGTTTTCATAATCTGTTTTACAACAACCATAAGTCCCAGAGACGCCCATGAGAACATTCCCCAAAGTATAATATATCACAACCGGGATATGTATGACTTGCTGAATAAGGAGTAGCAACAGTCTGCGTAGAAAAAATATTTTTCCAATTTTTTACGAATTGTAAAAAAGCCCAGTGGTGTAGTCCTGGAGAAAAAAGTGGGGGGACGCTCATACTCTCGAATATTAGACTCTTATCACCCATAGAGCCAATTTGATTTTGAATCTTGCTTTTCATTTTGTAAAGCAGAGAAAAGTAATTGAAAATTTAAATTTAAATTAAATTTTAAAAATTAAACCTTTATTAAAATTACAACTTTAAAATTTAAAAATTCAAATTTAATTTAAATTAATTTAAGGAAAATTTCTTTAAAAGTTCATCGTTAAGCAGTTTTCTATAGAATAAAATATCGAAAACATTATGGCTAAAAATTTTTGTACGGCCAAAAAAAAAAAAAGTTTGATTTGAGCATGGCTGATAAAAAATATTGTCGGCCCGGCCCCGTATAAAATTGTAAAGTTAGGCTCGAACCCGGCTCATTGTAAAAAAATATTGGCCTGACACGACGCTACCTATAGTATAACAGCTAAAAGTTCGTCCGAGAATTACCCTGGTGAATTTTTACAAAACACTAATTTTTACGTCGACTTGGTTAAAAATTTGTCTCGTAAGAGTAGTTCTCAACCAAAATACGTAGCTTTTTTTTTTTTTTCATGTTCATAATCTTCACATTTATAGAATTCCATAGGCTCCGATACTTATTTTTTTATCAAATCGCCATTTGTTTTGTAAATGTATCAGTTTTCATTAATATTGTTAATTCATATTCCATGTATTGGAGACTTAAAAATCTGAAAAATACTATACAGTAAAATTTTCTATGTCCGAATTGCATAAGAAAGAAAGAAAATGTGTCATAAACAAATTCCCTTCTTAACAACTGTAAATGTGTTACCGTAAAATATAGTCCCTTCTCCCCCCAAAATATCGTAAAACAATCGGAGGGGGCGCTTGCACGAGATTTTTCTGCGATCTTTTCTCAAAATTTGTGGGTTTTTTTTCGGGATATTTAACGAAATTTGAAGGTTTTCTTTCGCAGTGTTTGAAGAAATTTGTGGGATATTTTGGCGATGTTTGACGAAATTTGCGGGTTTTTTCTCAGGATATTTGAGAAAACTTGCATTTTTAGAGATCCTTTAATGAAAATCCATTTTCCCCGCGATTCTTTGTAGAATAGCGCGTCGGGATTCTTTAATGAAACGTTTTCGGGATTCTTTAATGAAATTCACTTTCTTCGCGATTCTTTAATGAAAGTCGCGTTTTATCGACTGTTCTTTAAAAAATTCGAGTTTTTCCTGTTTTTTTTTTTTTTTTTTTTTTTTTTTTTTTACAAAAGTTGCGTTTTTTCCCGTGATTGTTTAACAAAATTCGTATTTTTCCCTACGAGTCTTAGACTTAATTCGCGTTTTTACCACGATCCTTTGATGACGTGAATTTCACAAAATTTGCGCGGTTTTTGCGATCCATTTTCTGTATTTTTTTAGATCCCACATATTTGCGATTTTTCTCACAATCTTTTGACAAAATTCGCGATCCTTTAACGAAATGAGCATTTTTTGTGATCCGTCGATGAAATTCGTGATTTTTTCGCTATCCTTTGACGCAAATCGAGGTTTTTTAATGATTTTTTGACTTAATTTGCGTTTTTTCAGCGATCCTTTGACGCAAATCGTGTTTTTTTTTTTGTGATTTTTTGACTTAATCTGCGTTTTGTCAGCGATCCTTTGACGCAAATCGTGTTTTTTTGTGATTTTTTGACTTAATTTGCGTTTTTTCAGCGATCCTTAGATAAAATTTACGGTTCTTTTTGTGAAACTTGCATTCTCATGTGTTTTCTCATGAAACTTGCGTTTTTTCAGCGATCATTTGACTAAATTTTCCTTTTTTTTCGCAACTCTTTGAAGTAATTCCCGTTTTTTAGCTGTCATTTGCTGTAATTTACGTTTTGGGAGGGGGCTCTTTTGTAGATCTCGTTCTCCGCCTCCAGAATAGTAGCGGCAACCGAAGACTGATTAATTTCATAGTGTATACGGACGGTCCTTTTCATTTTGATACCAATAATTTTTAAAAAACTTTCCCTCTTTAATTGTCTTGGATTAAATAAAACAAAGACATTTTTTATAAATATTGTTGACTGAATTTCTGGGACATACATACGTTTAAAAAAAATCAGCCTTTGGTAGCTACACTTTCGTGTCAGTGCTCAGTTCTTGCATTCAGAGAGCTGTGTGCTTTCTGTCGGTGACTTTATCTCCCTTCTCAATAATGTATATTAATTTTAATATAACAAGTTTAAAACAATTACTATATACCGTTACACAACGGGATTTCTTTAAGTACCCGTGTAAATAAACGGTACTAGACAATTGATATTCTAATTAAGCGTACTGTTGTGAATTGCAGTGATATACGAGTATTATAGCAATTTTAAGTGATGTAACATCATTTAAATTTAACGCAAAGAATTTTCTTTCCATAGGACATAATTTAACGCACTAGTTTAATGTATGCCTGTAAGTAAACTACAAGTGCTATACTCACCATTTTCATTCAAAAACTTCTATAGTAAATCATAATAATGAACATAAATAATGTGGCAATCCAAGTTTATTTATTGACAATGGGAATGACGAACCGAAGTCATAACACTTTCATATTATCACTATCATAGAAAGTGTTAAAGTATTATATAATTTTGTATTTTTTATACTGCTGAAAATTTTATAGAGGTAGCAGACATTTTTAAACAATACTGGTGTTATTCAATAAAATCTGAATTTTGTTTTTAAAAAATATTTTGTATGCATAACAAATATAACATTTAAAAACCAACATTAAACATCTATATCAGCTTTTTTTACAGAATGGAAACATGAAAGAGATTGTTATTTTTTTTTCCTGAATAATCGATTATACTGATTATATTTTAATCGGCGATTTAGAAGATATATATATATATATATATATATATATAAGAAAAACAAATCTAAAAACAGTTTTTAAAGATGTCTTCAAAATCGCAGACTCTCTCCCTGATAAATAATTCTTGATTGTCCGTTTTTAACTATACAATTACTTTAAATTCTTTGAGAAAAAGAAACTACTATTTTTAAAAAAATTTTGAGGAAGGAAGAAATTTTACTTAAATAAATTTGAAAATCCAGAAAGGAGCAATTTTGCTCAGGTGCTATTGATGGCACTTATGGTTCCTTTCCACCCCGTTTTACAAAATGTATAGTTTTATAACAAAAACTTATTGGTTCGGATAATATATAACTCTTATCAAAAATTTAAGGCATAACATAGCCGTACATACAATTTAAAATATTTTTCTCCAAAACTAAAGATACAATTCTCTTGGATCGGATTTTTGATCTTTATTTAGGGTTGTTATCTATTTTTGTGTGAAAATGTTTGGAAGAAATTATAAAAATTTCAAGTTCCGTCTGCCTATATCATTTCAAAGTTATTTTACCCATCAAAATATGAAAGGATACGAAATACTTAGGCTAAAATATAAAAAAGAGATACATCAGAAATACTCGCTCGGATTCAAACTAATTCAATTATTGTAGTTTTTCCCTGATAAAGAGGTAATCCTCGAATATCCCATCAAAAATAATTGTCAATAAGAATAATAATAAGAGATGAGAGAAGGAAATATAATGGGTTTTTGAAATTCTAGGATTGCACACTATCAGGAGTTGTGGGTCTGCATTGGTGCCACTTTTGTTGATTTATTCTGCATTCGACAGCAGATGGCATACTGGCCATCTGAGGACTCACCTAACCAATATAAAAGATAGCTATCCTGAATGTTCTTAAAGATTTTAATTACTGACTAATGGAAACCTGCTGTTATTAATTGTCATGTGAGATAAATATAGTCAGGCTTTCAAAATTAAAACATCTGTTTATTTTTTAAACTGGGAATGCGGTGTACAAAAGTCTTTTTTGGAGATCTTGTGCGGTCTTTCTGTTAAGAACGAGAGGGCGGTAATAGTTTTCAAAAGGAGAATTCCAAATAAAACGAATGTATCTGAAGGGACCAATGTTACAGGGGTAGTTATGATGAAACAGCAAGTAAATACCCCTCTGTACCCTGTTACTTTCAATTTGCTTTTTGAATGCCCATTGTTAAACAAAACTAAAATAGTTTAAAAAAAAATGTTTACTTCATAAATTTGCTATTTTATTAATGTATTTTTTTATTTTAAGCATTTAATAAATCAGTAAGGTCTGCGTCCCCTCACGTACTTTGCGTCCCCCTTGAAAAATAAAAGTAAGGGGACGCTTGATGAAAAATAAAAAAGTAGGGGGACGCCGTCCCCCAGCGTCCCCCCTCGACTACACCACTGAAAAAGCCAAGAATACCAAGTAATTTGACGAAACTATAGTTGTTTTGAAGAATGAATCGTCATTCATTCGATAAGCCTACTCCCTCCCACATTGATCCATAGTCCAGTTACGATGTTCCCGGGCCTAGTGTAGGGGTAGCTGACGATGATGCTTTGTCTACATAAGCACATTAGTGGGACGTTTGCTGAGTAGCCTAATATCCAATAGTGTTAGCTGAACTGTGTGCTCCGAAATTATTTTCTTTGGATCTCTATCGAATTGGGATATCAGCTGAGCCAGTGTCTGTCACTGATTTTGCTTTAGAAAGCGAGAGAGTCTTCGATGTCCATTTTCCTTGATAACACGTGACGTGGACGTCTAACGCTATGGTGTCTGCTGATAGTTTTACCGTCATTCATCCACTTTGCATAAGTACTAAGAAAGAAATACTTTGAACAAGCTACCAGCCGTACAGTTTTGAAGATACACGTTCTGAGCCTTCGACCCATTAAATTCTGCCCTCTATCAAAGCCGCTTAGATCAGCGGCCTTTAACGTCACAGGCAAGAGTAAGCTCAAAAAAGATTCCTCAGATCCTCTTGCAGTAATTAAATACCATCCCCACCTGATTACGAGCCTTCCACACCATCAAGGCGATTTATTGCAAAATGTGTGGATGGATAACATTTTAGCTCTTCGGTGTAGATAGATAAATACTAATTTAACCCGATAGTAAAGGAAAGCCAAAAGTCCGAAGATTTTATAAAAAAAAAAACATAAGTTTATAAACGAATGTGTTATTTTCAATGGTATATTATAACAGTTTAATTTTAACTATTTACAAAATTGTTTTGCGTTAAATTGAAATTAAACTAAACTTATTTGGCTTACAAATATCAATATATGCACCTTTATTTATACGGCACCCGTTCAAACTAGAGTCCAATTCTTTCCACACTTCAGTAACTAAATCCGAAGAATGAAAGCATGTCCTTGAATTCTGTGTCTCAAATCTGGCAAATCATTGGGCACTTTTAAGAGGGAGAGTCTGAAAATAAGTTTGTCCTGTCGGCTGTGTCAGAGTTGTGCATGAAAGTCAAAAAATAGAAAGAGACATTAAAGATAAGACAAATCTTTATTTTTCCACATAATTACCAAGAACGTTGAGGAATTTGTCATATCGCTTTATAAGCTTCAAAAAGCCGTCCAGGAAAAACTCAGGGCTTTGAATACGGAAGAAGCGTTTAACGGCTTGTCCATATGCAAAGCCCTGATGTTTTCCTGGAGGGTTTTTTGTAGCTTATCAAGTGGTATGGCAAATGTTTCAACGTGCTTGGTAATTATTTGGAAAAATAAAGATTTGTCTTATCTTTAATCTCTCATTCTATTGTTTGTTTTTCATATACACCTCTGTCCACAGATACTACGAGAAACTTATTTTTAGACTCCCCATCGTATAAAGCCCCAAAGGAAAAAAAATCGATAGGTTTTTAAATCATCAGCTCAGCAATAATGTTTTATGATCAGGAGTCACCATTTTATGTTTGTAACACAACAGAAGAGTAAATAACAAAGAATTGTTCGCGCATGTATTTATCTAAAACAGCTTCAGTTACTCTTCATTTGTGACCTTGAACCCACATTCTCTAAGACTTACAATTGATCTGTTAAAAGTTGTAACTGGCGTATTCTGTTATGGACACCCTGTATTACCTGTTTGTATAGTTTTTATCACATATTTATAATAATATGACACTTTTGTACTACTTTTTAATGTGGTATTTTGAGGTTTAGTAATTTCTTTTTTATTATTTACAGTGCAAAGTACAGAAGTGACTGTTGCCGCAACTATAATTGACTACTCTCTAGGGGTAGAAATAGAGCTTCCAGTTTTGGTATGTCATGCCAGGCATACTGGATACTCAAAAGTCACGTGGTACAAAGACTTTATAACTGTGAAGAATGGGAGTTCCGATTTATCCAGTCATATTCTGTCATTGGCTACTTTACTTAATTCAACTGAGTTATCAGAAGACTTTGATAATCCATTAAAACTTCAGGGATACTATTGGTGTGTAACTGATCATACTGAACTGTCAAACGTGTTCGATTATTTGTTTCGGATTGAAGGTAAAAAATATAGCTTTTAGCGCAAATTATTCATTAATTTTAAATTGTATATTGCTTATTGTAACTAAAAGATAGAATTGTGTTGTATTAAAAAAAGTATTGTTAAGACCAGTGGCTGAAAAATTTTTTTTATATTGTAGCAAAATACGACTGTAACTACTTTATCGAAAATGCAATTAACTGCAACCACATTTTAGAAAAAATATAAAATAGAATTAACTATAACTACAACTACCTGTTTTAAAAAATAGCGACTACAAACTACTTTCCAAAAGTAGTCATTACTTCTCAACTTTAAGATTTTGTCAAAGGACCATTCAGTCTCCACTCGAAATTGAACGCACGGATTAAATAACAGTGACCAGTAACTCACCTATATATTGCTTCAAAAAGTTTAACCCGCGAGAACTCGCGCATGAGATTTTCTTTCTCCATCGTACCATTTTTAAGACTATTTTTCATTTTAATAAAATTTCAAAATGGGATTTCGATTATTTTACCTCTTTTTTGAATAAAAATACTAAGCCAAACAAAAAATTTGATATTAAGTGACTGTAAAGTAAAAGAAAAGAATTGGGCACCGTGAGAGCAATTCTCATAGCGAGTTCTCCCGGGTTAACGTATCTTATCGCCTTGCCTCATTTATAACTTGCAGTCAGTGCCAGATTTATGGCGGGGCATTCGGGGCACGGGCTCAGGTTCCCTGATTTTCAGGGGCCCCCAAATGCTGCTGAAGATTTTTCAATCATTGTCCAAAATCTAATATAGTTTTAATATCCAATGAAATTTTACATTTTATTCTACATTCTATTTTGTTCATATTGTATTTTTACAACGTTGTATATTTTGTCTGAAACACTCATTTTTACTTTCTTCTATCTTTACAAGAAGAAAGTATTGGATTCATGAAAATTTTCGACTTCCGGTTTTCGACGGATTTATACGTTTTAGGAGGTCCTGAACACGTTTTGACTAGTTTTAGAAAATGTCTGTCTGTCCGTCTGTCTGTCTGTCTGTCTGTCTGTCTGTCTGTCTGTCTGTCTGTCTGTCTGTATGTGACAAAAAATTTGTGGGCGCTCAATCTCAAGAACTAATGCTCGAAATTTAATAAAATTTTATATTCAGTTAGACCTTGATATGAATTAGTGCCTATTGGTTTTTGGTGAAAATTGGCCTGCAGGTGGCGCTGCTATACTACGTTTTTCATGATTTTCAAGATTGCTATATCTCAAGAACTAATGCACAGAATTTCACCAAACTTCAGATTATGTGACCCCTTGATATACATAGACGCTGATTAAGTTTTGGTGTAAATTAGCCAGCAGGTGGCGCTGCTATGCCACGTTTTTCATGATTTTCATGATAGCTATATCTGAAGAACTAATCCGCAGAATTTCACCAAACTTCAGATTCCGCGATACATTGAGATACATAGCCGCTGATAAGGTTTTGGTGTGAACTGCCCTATAGGTGGCGCTACTATGCTACATTTTGCACGATTTTTGCGATAGCTATATCTCAAGAACTAATGCAGAGAACTTCATCAAATTTTAGATTCTGTTACAAAATGACATATAACATAATTACACGATCATTACGTTTTGTTATAAATCCTTCAGCTGATGGTGCTGCTGTGCTATATTTTACACGTTTTTTTTTTTTTAACTAGCTATATCTCAAGAACTAATGCACAGAATTTCGTCAAACTTCAGATTCTTTTGAATCATAACATAATTAGACGCTTTTTTACGTTTTGGCATAAATTGTCCAAAATATGGTGTTGCTGTGCTACGTTTTGCAAATTTTTTGTTATAACTATATCTCAAGAACTAATGGACGAAATTCCATCAAATTTCAAATTCTGTTAGGTCTTGACATCAATAGATGCTTATTAGGTTGTAGTATAAATTACCCAACATGAGGCACTACTAAGCTCATTTTCTCAGAATATTAATTAAATTTTGCGTTTTAGGCTTTTCGGATACCAGAATCTCATTAGGTTAGGTCAAATGTTCGAAGAAATTCGATAGTGGGTAACTTTGGGGTCACCACGTTTTTTTTTAAATATTAAAATGTACTTATGAGATAGAAGAAAGTTTTGGAATTGACACATCCAACTAGTTTATTTTATTCTTGATAATATTTTCTTTAGTCTTTATCATTTTAAAAATATTGTATTTTTTCATTCTTGTTTAATCCTTTTCCTGTTATTGTGAGATTATTTGAGTTTTGATGAGCATAGCATGCAGGCTGTAGAGCCCCCTAACATTTTAAACAGTTGTAGGTTAGTATTGTCGAAAATTTATTAGTTATTACATACTTTATCATTCCAGATATATGAACTGGCATAGGAAAATGTAATTAGCACCATAATCTATTATAAGGCGTCTACTCATTTAAATTTCATAATTGTGAAATAATTATTTAAAAATAAGTTACTGATTATCATATTTAATTTTTTAATGGATATTTTAAAGTAAATGATGGTTACTTTAATAAACTATCTTTATATATATATATATATATATATATATATATATACAGTCGAGTCTCTAAATAACGAAATCCACCGTTCCAGTAAAAAATTCGTTATATAGAGAAATTCGATGTATAGAGAATGATGTTAAAAATCGTATTTAATGTGTGAAATTTGAACAAATGTTATTTTTGATCTTTTGAATTAAGAATTTGAAATGTTTAAAAGTAAATATTAACGTAACATTTTATTTCTTAATTATTTAAGCTGTTTCATAAAAGAGAACAGACATTTATTTGAAAACTTAATGGAAATCAAATAAAGAAGACTTGCATTAGTTTCAGACGAAGAAATATGTAATTTTTTGTTGTTTTGATTTTAAAATTGTTACGCTCTCAAAAAAAAAAAGCTCAAATTTTAGCAAGGAATGAAAAATTGTAGTTAACATTTTCCTCCATTTGAAGACCTCTCTTATGTGCCTCTCATTGATTCCTCTCTTGCATGTGTATCAATCCAGTTGACACTGTTTTGAGAAGGATGTGGAAAGGTGTGAGGGAGGTAGGATGAATTCGTTGGATTTAAAGAACAAAGAGAGAAGTAATTGAAAAAAAAAAAAAAAAAAAACTCAGCACTGACGGTAAATCAAAAATAAGTGATGGAAAATTGATTCCATATGATTTCGAAGCTTTTTAAAACTGAATAAATTAAGGCCAATTTATGAAAAAATTCGTTATATGGAGATAGATATTTCGCTGTATACAGACTGTTTTTAATGTAATCATGCGAAAAGGGGACCGTTCCTACTAAAAATTCGTTATATAGAGAAATTCGATGTATGGAGTTTCGATATAGAGAGACTCGACTGTATATATTAGTAAGTATCTGTGCAAGGGGGGTCCCGGTAAGCATCTGTGCTCAGGGCCCCCAAATTTGTAAATCGGTCCCTGCTTGTAGTTATACGCTTTCTTAATCAGAGTATACGAATCATGCGAAACATCTACCAGTAGAACAAATGCTCCACAATTGCCTTCCCAAATGAACTTGCCCATAAATCCAAATTGGACGTTTGCCGAAGTCCAACTCTTTCACAATAATCCTACCTGCTAGCGAGAAAACAAAAGCGCCTGACCATGGCTAGAACCAGCTGTTACAATGTTATTCTTTTTCTTTAAACTATATTTTAAATTCTTCAGTAGTTTCTTTCAATTGTCTTTTCGTTTGTTTATTTATTTTTTGTTATGATGTTCTTTATATGCTTGCTCAAGTTAAGGTAATGAAGCATTTGTTCACGAGAATGATTTCCCTTTATAAATAATAAGAATTATAACAGAAGGCGTGGGATATCACGATTTTGGAAATTTTTCGTAAGGTATGAACTACAAAATGTTGAGAACCACCGCTATAGATAAAAAAGAATGTTTTCCGACAGATTAAAATCTTACTCTTTAACTCATCAGCTTTTTTAGTAACATTCTAAATTTTCTTATTTAAAATGCTGAAATTTTGAGGCACTTAAACGTAAGATTACTAACTGATAATTTCAATTTTAGAAATTCATACATTTGTTGGAAGATTTATAGCAAAGGCAGATTCTCTTGGAGAAAGTAAAATTTTGAATCATGAGGAGAAGATTGCGTGGAAAAAGAAGTTATTTGAAGAAGAGATGAACACTACCCTTTTCGGATTTTTACCAACTCCTAATGTTTATGTGACAGATATCAAAGAACTTAAGTAAGTCTCTGTTCTTATTTTCACTTTTTATGCTGTTGCAGAGGAAAATTTATAAATAAGATCACAATAGATACGATTTCTTTATAATTGTATTATTTATATTGCATTGTCAAATTCTATTTTGTTACTATTACAAAATACCCATAACAAAAAAGATTTCTTCCCAACTCACGTTTTATATCATCCAAAAGTTCAACTTTCGAAGCACATAGGGGAATCCAAAAGTTTCTAGCTAAGGGTACATCTAAAAAGACAAAGTCGATGTTTTATTCGAAAATTATTTTACTTCTTTTACTTTTTTTAATCTCTCAGCATGTGTGAGATGGGATTTCATCGAACTTGGAATATGGTCAGATCTTTATATAAGTTGGTTTAGATTTGAATTGGGTGCATCTTGCTCATCTGGTGATGCTACTGATCTGTGTTTAAAACGATTTCCGTAATAGCTATATCTCAGATTCTATGGGATGGAATTTCACAAAATTTAATAAATTAGATATTTGTTAAAAATTACGTTGATTCAAGTTTGACTTTGTTCATTCAACAGAGGGCGCTTCTATGCTACTTTTCATTATGAAATTACAACGGTGTTTTAGTTTCTTTTGAGTAGAAATGCACCAAATTTTATATTTGAATTCATAAAGTTATAGTATATATATATATATATATATATATATATATATTATACAGTTTTGCACATTAATATCCAATATGTAGCACTGTCGTATACATATAGTATTTTTTAAAATTATTAACTGATCACTGAAGCTCCGATTTTAAATTTTTTTAAATGCATACTACTTCGTAATTGTTTGTACGAGGGGGAGTCGGAAAATAAGTTTTTTTCCTGCGACTGTGGACAGACGTGTGTATGAAAGACAAAAAATATAATGAAACATTAGAGATAAGACGTAACTTTATTTTTCCACATAAGTTCCAAGTGAGTTGAGACATTTTTCATACCCCTTTATAAGCTTCAAAAAGTACTCCAGGAAAAAAACAAGGCTCTGCATACGAAAGAAGCGATGAACGGCTTGTCTGGAAACTGTATTGCTTCCTGAAGTTGAGTCAAACAATGCTTTCGTTGTAGTGGCCGCACATGATCGTCCAGGTCTCGGTCTGTACAACATTTGCTGAGGCCCATCGCTGAATTAGCGGCATCATCTCCACAACATTTTTTCGGCATCATATGGGCCCGTAAAATTCCACATAGCGGTTATGGATATCTGCTCCTAATACTCCACGTACCCGTTCATAGTGGACAGCCGCTTTCTCTTCCTCCTTTGACCACAAATTCAAACTTCACTTTCTCTTGACATCTACCGGTACTGAATGATGTAGAGCCCTGTTCTTTTAGCCTCCGATGCTATTTCTTTCAGACAAGCTAAAAAATGTCGTGTCATCAGCCCTGAATTTCCTACTCAACCGATTTTGATAATTATTTTTTTAAATGAAAGCTATTTATTTGTAGTTGTGCCCATTTTAATTATTTTTTAATTTACTAGGGGGGCCCCGCCCCCCTGCTCGCTATGCTCGCCAACCCCCCGCGTAATCGCTTCGCGATTCCAAATTATTGGCTACCCCTGCTTGCTGCGCTCGCCAATACCCCATGGTATGAATAAGCAGTTGCAGACCTTTCAAATGATGTGTCACACGACTGGTGTTGTAAAGAAATTAAAAATGTGCCTCCCTGGGGGGCAGAGTGGGAGGCGACACAAAAGACATCCATAATATGAATAAGCAGCTGCAGACCTTTCAAATGATGTGTCACACAACTGGTGTTGTAAAGAAATTAAAAACGTGACCCCCCCCCCTGGGGAGAGCAGAGTGTGGGGGTGACACACAAGACATCCAGAATATGAATAAGCAGTTGCAGACCTTTCAAATCTTGTGTAACACGACTGGTGTTGTAAAGAAATTACAAAATGCGCCCCTCTGAGGGCAGAGGGAGGGGGTTACACACAAGACATCCATTATATGAATAAGCAGTTGCAAACCTCTCAAATGATGTATCAAACGACTGGTGTTGTAAAGAAATTAAAAATTTGGCGAAATATTACAGTTATCGCCAAGTTGGCGTCACTTTTGACAACTAATTTTGGTCGCCAAATTTGGCGATATATCGCCAAGTTGGCGACAAACTTGGCGATTGTTGGCGATGGTAACCTTTCCTCTCTTTATGGTAACCCATACGGCGATGCATAGATGGGGCCTTTTCCTGATTGGTCTATTCGACTCATGGAAGGAGTGGACAACCCGGATTCGTTAGTTCCGGAAATCTTCCACATCAGCATCATTCCAGGAGTCGTTCCTTTTAAGGCTAGTTTTTTTTTTACTATAGAAGGATTCCCATTTTTATATTTTATTTTTAATTTTAAATGCTTTTTACGATATTTCTTCAAAATGGTGGCAACTCAGTTTAGCTTTTCTCTCGATAATAAAAATTTATTTTCCAAAATGATTGCGTATAGTTATGTACTAATTGAGGTAAAAATATATATATATATATTTATTTACTGAGAAATCACTCAGATTGAGATTTTACTTTCAGATGACTTCAGTTAGGGAAAATAATGTCACAGTAAAAATGAAAATAGTTTTTTTTTCTTTTTAATAAAACTATTTTTCTGTGAGTGCATATAAAATAAAATTTCTGGATTTCGCCGACACTCAGATTACAGTTTTAACTAAAGATGTGCGAATATTTGTATGCAAAATTGTAACTGGCAAACTTGACATTTAGTTTGTAAATATATTTATTATATATTGATTCAATAATGTAATTATTTTTGCTTTTTTTAAAACCAAATCGATTGGGTCTGTTAAACATTTCATTCGTCATTCCACTCGTTTTATTGTTAAAATGCATTTCCTTTTTCTCAGAGTCAATAAAAAAGCGTTTAAACTAAAGAAAAAATCCGTTTTTGATGAAGCTAGTCAATGAAGAAATAGCACGTCAAATTGCATCTCTTTATTATTCCGCAATTCCAATGTCTCAGAGAGAAATTGCTATTCAATTGGGTATTTCACGCCGTTCTGTTTGCTATTATATTGATAAACACAAGAAAAATGAAGTTAGTTCATTGCAATCTAAACGGGGTTGCCCTTCTAAAAAACCTCTATCGATTTTTTTTCTAATTGGAGGCGAAACTGAATTATGCAATGGCAGAATCTACATTCAACTTGTTTTTCTTTTTCTTTTTGCGTGCTTTTTGAAATTTACAAAAAAGATATGACAAATATCCTAACTCACTTGTCTGACTCTGATGTAGAAAAATAAAGTTACTTTTTTATCTTTTATTATTTATTATATTTTTTGTCGTTCATACACACGTCTGTTCACAGTCACCAGGGGAAACTTATTTTCAGATTCCCCCTCGTACATAACAGTGTTATTTAAATTAATATGTTATTAAATTAGCATCTAATTTAAAATATAATATTAATATCCAAAAAAATTATCATGGTCACTTCATACTACTTTTTTTAATTGTGTTAACAATAAAGCCAATTCCTGATTTATTCTATAATCCATTTTTTCTCAATCTGTAAATGATAATACACAATGTGCAAGATATGTGAATAGAATGCTTACAGCCACACTTTACATTTATACAGTAATATAATCCACTTTATGCTACAATAATAGATAATAAAGTGGGTAATTTGCTTATCATAGTTATTACATCAGCATTTCTAGTGAGCATTTACAACGGAATTGTATTAATAGAATCAAAACACAGTGCTAAAACTAGCGTCATAAAGAAATTTTCACAATGTTATTAATATAAATGTTAAAACATACATATAATTATTTAAAAAGTATTAATATCTAATATCTTTATATGTTTTTAACACCTTTTAAGTAGTTATATGTATGTTTAATCGCTTATATTTGTTTCAAAAATGTAGACGTAATGAAAACGCAATTATTTATTTTTTCCAGGGAAGGTCTGGATGTAAGATTTTTCGTTTACGTTCGTCCTGTATTTCATCCTCGTAAACCAGTCGATGAAAAACTCATACTCGATCAGCACAACCTTGAATATGTTCTAGATTACCTTAATAACGAAACTTCAGCGGTCGATCCAATCATGTACTTGAAATTCAAGAACTGGGCTGATATTCAAGGAATAGACATTCAGCAAATAGACTTGAGGAGCACATGTGAGTTTTTTGATTATTTCTAAACAACTCAATATTAGTTATGAATAGAGTTATTAGCACTTTCCAACGAAACTGAAAAGTGCTTATGCATTCGGTGTGGCTGTTTGTCTGTTCTAACTCCTGTAAATACACTCGGATTTTCATGAAATTGATAAGGCTTATTTAGGGTCACCAAAGAATGTTTGGTATTGCATATGAAGTATTTATGATTAATGGTTCATTTACAGGGACACTCAAAAGAATTCGATTGCATTATGGTATATGGAGAAAGATTGTTTGGAGAGTATTTTAGTGACATTATGCTATTTCAAATGTATTGAAACTGATATAAATCACTGCATCTCACTACTATCACGTTAAAACAGAACATTCATGGCATTTTTTAAATTAATTTACAGGGACACACAAAAGAAACCTGTTCCAATTCAGACTTTGCATAATAATTGCTGAAGAGTACGTTTTAAAATTCGGTATGCGATTTTATATTTATTTAGTTCTTTGCACATTACTCTTTATATATAAATTCTATACTTCATATACAGGGCTGCACAAAAGTATTCGCATACCATTCTCCTTATTAGACGAAACTGCTGAAGGAGATTTTTTAACTGAAATTTATGTATCGTTTAAATGAACTAATTTTTGGAATGCATGTTGTTAATCAATACAAATTTCTATATTACATACAGGGCTTCTAAAAAATTCGGATAATTTTCCAATTATAGATGGGAACAGCTGAAATTCGGTTTTGAAATGTATTATACATTTCATAGGGTGAAATGAGCCGTAACATTTTAATTTTTTAACTTTGCAGTTTTGTTACATTATTCTGAATGTGTTGGAAAGTGCTTCATAATCTATGCCTGATGCATGATTTTTTTTCTTTCTTGTAGTGAACTGGGTTAAATGAATAAATTACATGGAAAATCTTAGCAGAGGGCTTTTACAGAGCTGTCATTGTGAAGGGCAATTTCATTAAAGCTAGCGTTGGTATTAGTGCCATCTACATATGTATGTTCTGTATACCATTCTGATAGGATTTTCCATGTGATTTAAGCACTTAATACGCATTTACCTACTTATGCGGAACCAACACCTTTATTTTAGAAAAGTATAACTAATTTCTTGGTTCATTTTAACCTTAAAATATGAAAATGACAAATTGTATTTTTAGTTTTTCCATTAGTAGGATGTTACGAAGAAAGTTCATCCATGTCCTCGGATATAAATGAAATAATTACTTGGCCGTACGCAAGAATTGGTGATGTTGTCATTCCTGATAATGCATGTTCATCAAAAAGTAAGTTTTTTTTTTCAATTCTACTTTTGTCTATTTGTCACTGATACTGCTATATTCTTTAAAAAAATCCCTGCCGGCTCAGCTTACAGACGGAGGTAGATTTCGAAGTTAGATACAAATTTCACCAACAAAAACTAAATCAAAATTAGAGATAAACCAGGTTTATCACTAAGAATGAGCTCTAGGGACGAACATTGTGTGATAATTCTAATATATACACATATATTTATGGAATAGATTTGACAAAAACATGGCGGCAAATGTAGAAAACAAAATTAGAGAACTTCAAAATGTTAAAATATGACAATATTTCCATTATCTGGTTTTTATCATGTTTCAATACGTTTCTACAAACTCACATGACATTCACTTGCTTTTCGTACATTATATTTCCAATATGACTTAATACTTGCTTTTAAAAAAATCCATCAAGCTATTAATTTTTTTTGTTCGTTTTCATGTGGAAACCTTAGTAAGAAAAATTATGACGTAATATTCAACTTTTCTTAAATTCGTCAAACTACCTTTCTTTTCATTTTGCACGTGCAAATCTTGCAATGGTAAAGTAATTGTTCTAGTAAGAATTTTATATATTTTTTTAAACTGTTGGCAATTGATATAACAAAAAGTTCTTCCGGCTGTGCCGGGAGGAAGAGGTAGCTTTCATATACTTATTTATTTATGAATTTGTTTTAAATTAAGTTATATTATTCAAACATACGAAGCTCAAGTTAGTGGAACACGATTTTATAAGATTGAATACTAGTTTTTGTCAATATTGAATATTAATAGGAATTTTTAGAAATTAGTCATCTTTTATTCAACCTGGTTTTATTTTAAGCGATTTAGAGAGTCGCCAAATTCCACGATATCATGATGCCATTTTAAGGCAACATGATGGATAAAACAAACCAATGAGCTTGGTCGAAATCTTAATTCATTTGCACATGCACACTCATATTTAAATCGATTAATATATATGAGTGCTGTCGCCGGCAAATTGATTAAAAAAAAAATGTCACCCATATTAGTAATTCAAACTGCTATATCTCAGGCGTTTTTTAAGGTAAAGACAAAGCAAAAAAATACTCCGGAATTCATTATTAAGATAAATACTTTAGAAATAATCTTTTTTCAATTTCTAATTTTTTGTTTGTGCATCAATATATATTTAAAAGATTTTTGACAAACTTAAATGGCCGCCATTTTGAAACAAGAGGGCGGATGAAATTGGACAGTGAACTCGGTCAAGGCATTGGTATGTACTATGTACACACGGAGTTATATCCAAATCAGTTTAAAATATGCGTATTAACGCGTGATAAATTTCAGACCGTTTCAAAATGTCAACCACACTGGAAATTGAAAGTTCTATAACTCAGCCATTTTTCAAGATATAGATGAAACAAAAAAATGCTCTGGAATCTTTGTATCAAAGTCAGACACACACACTAGAGGTCTGCACGGGCCCGGGCCTGGCCCGTGGCCCGTACCCGGCCCGGCCGCCGGGCCGGCGGAATCGTTTCGAATTCTCTAACGGGCCGGGCCGGGCCGGCAGATTTAGAATAGTTTTTTCAACGGGCCGGGCCGGGCCGACAAACAACATAAACGGGCCGGGCCGGGCCGGCAAAAAAATTGAACGGGCCAGACGGGCCGGGCCGGGCCGAAAAAAAAAAATTTCGGGCCTGCCGGCCCGTTTTGAAGATTTAAGCAGAAATGATAAAATATGAGCTATTTTCAGCGAAAATGGCTTTAACGAGAATAAGTATAAATGTGGTCATACTAGTTTGACAACATCAATATAAAAATGTACAGTGTATCGGCATCGGAGAATTACATTATGTGTAACCCGTTTTAATATTTTTTTAGTTGACTCATGCCGGTCCGAGATCACGCTTACATTATTTTTCTACATATAGACTGGCCGGACCGGCACTAGACTTAATTATTGGCAGAAAACATGATTTGTAAAATTAACAGCGATAAAGAACTTATGTTAGCTTAGTCTTTGGATATGTACTTCTTGATGGTTTTTAAATTAATTTCTCAATAGTGCGAAAGTTTGACACATTTTCTGATTAATTTTAAATTGTAAGAGTATAAAAGTGATAAGCCTAACTATTGTAGGGATTTGGAATCGAATAGCGTTTTTCATTTTTGATAAATAAAATACTTGTATAACCTTGTTGAGATATAATAGTTTCTCAAATGATTGTAGGTTTTTCTCCATTCCCTTGCTTCCGGAAATTCTATTCAAAACGCTAATTATGACAGCATTTCATTTGTTTGCAGTATTCATAAATTGCTTGTATCAAAAAATGGATAACGCCATTCGATTATATAGTTTCTGAATAAAGATATCTGATAATCTTATGCGTTTTTGAGAAAAAAAATTAATTTAGAAATGTATCAGAAAGGAGCTTCTCTGAATTTAAGAATGAATTTGGATTTGAAATCTATAATAAAATGATATAGAAATATATTTATAAATCTTCTTTTATTAAACAGCTTCAAAATTAACGATGTTTTTAGCTTTCTTTCTTTTTTCTTTTATTCTAAGCCATTTTAATTTTTTAATGAATCTTTATTCGAATGTTGAAAGCCTAAGAATCTAAATAATCATTAACGTTGTTAATGTGTATTTGCTGTAAAATATACTGTAAAATCATTCCATAGATATGTATGCAGTATTCTTTAAAAGAATCTTAGTTCTATGATAAAAATATGAATTTTTTAGAAATCGTAGAAAGTGTAACGGGCCAAAACGGGCCTGTTTTCGCTGATTTTTGTAAGGGCCGGGCCGGGCCTAAAATACAAAAATTTAAACGGGCCGGGCCGGGCCCGGGCCGAACTTTTGAGTTTTGCAACGGGCCGGGCCGGGCCGAAATCACTTTCCTACGGGCCGGGCCTGGAAATTCCGGCCCGTGCAGACCTCTAACACACACACAAAAATCTTTTTTAATTTCTTATTTTTTGCACCTAATTATAAAATTTAATTATTTTTTAATTTAATATTTTGCCATTTTGAAAAAAGATGGCGAATGGAACTGGCCAACGAACTCGGTCCAGACATCGGTATGTACTATGTACGCACCAAGTTTCATCCAAATCGGTTTATAAATATGCGTGTTATCACGTGACGAAAATGAGAGCATTTTAAAATGTGAGCAAATTGAAATTAAAAGTGCTATAACTCAGCCATTTTGTAAGAAACAAACAAAACAAAAACTGCCCTGGAATCTTTGTATCAAGGTCAAATGCATAAAGGAAAAATCTTTTTCAATTTCTCACTTTCTTATACCTAATTTTAAATTTAATTTTGTTTAAAAAAATTTAAATGGCCGCCATTCTGAAATAAGATGGCGGATGGAACTGGCTAACGAACTCTGTCCAGGCTTCATTATGTACTATGTACACACCAAGCTACATCCAAATAGATTCATAAATACGCATGTTATCACGTGACATAAATCAGATCGTTTCAAAATGTCAGACATAAGAAAAAGTCAAAGTTATAACTGAATCATTTTTGAAGATATAGGCAAAGTAAAAAGTTTTCTGGAATTGATGTTTTATGTTCTAACACGTAAAAAAAAAAAAAAAAAAATATTTTTCAACTTTCAAATTTTTTGCATTTAATTTTAAATTAAAATTTTTTTTTAATTTTTTAAATGGCCGCCGTTTTGAAAAAAAATGGCGGATGATGCTGGCCAATGAACTCGGTCGAGACATTTGTATGTATTATATATGTTACCGGCCAAACCCGATTTTAGGCCAAACTAGATTGGCCTAGGCCAAACTAGTCTATCCTAACGCCCATCGGATAAACTAGTTTTTCCTAGGACAAACCGGTCTATCCTAACGCCCATCGGATAAACTAGTTTTTCCTAGGCCAAACCGGTTTATCCTAACGGCCATCGGATAAACTAGTTTTTCCTAGGCCAAACTAGTCTATCCTAAGGCCCATAGGACAAACTAGTTCTTCCTAGGCCAAACTAGTTTGGCCTAACTCTTTTAGGATAAACTAGTTTAGCCTGCTGTTTATTGGTCTGAACTAGTTTATCCTAGGCCGATCTAATTTATCCTAGGCCAATTCAATTTGGCGTGATTTATTTGATTCAATGACCGCCTCAGCGCCAAAATTCTAGTTTGTCCTAGGCTGATCTAGTTTATCCTAGGCCAGAGTAATTTTACGTGTTTTTAACTCATGGGCGTCAAAGCCAAAGAAAAAATGGGCTCACAGGTTCTGTATGTATGTATGTATGTACGCATGTATGTACGTACGTATGTAGGTACGTATGTACGTAACTCGATAACTCTTGATAGAAATAATGTAATTTGACATGTTTTTATCTCGTCAGCTACCCAAGACTGAGGACTAATGTGCCCGTGGGTTCTGTATGTATGTATGTACGTAAGTACGTAACGCAATAATTTTTGATAGAAATACTCGATTTGCATCAAACTTTCAAAATAGGTTTATTCTTATGAGGAGCTTTTCTGATTAATTTTGGGAGGTCATTGGAGAAGAATAAGGCTGGAAGGGACGAGAGGCTGATTCGCCTCTTCCCTTAATTCAAATAAATGGATTTCTATGGATTATTAGCATATTTTATTCAAATTTTAGATATAGGAGTATTCTGTTGAAGCGCCTTCATTAGTTGTGGGTGTCAATTGTTTAAGTATAAAGGGAGGGGAGAATACGTGTAACGCCCCATAATTTATGTAAATGCTTTTTTCACGCAGAATTTACTGATTTACTTCAAATTTTAGAAATAAATTCATTCTGGTAAGGCGTTTCCCTAATTGGTTTTGGGGATTAATTGAATAAGAACAAAGGGAAGAACGGGGGAATCCCGCCTAATTTTGTTAAATGGGTTTTTCATGCAGAATTAACCGATTTCCTGCAAATCTTAGATTTGTTCATTCTGATAAAGCGTTTCACTGATTAATTTTGGTGGTTCTTTGGTTTTTGGTCTGAACCAGCAATTTATTTCCTTCCTTAAAATATATAAATTTGTTATAATACAGAATTATCCAATTTACTTAAAATTTTGGACATGAATTGGTTTGATCAGGTGCTTCTTTAATTAATTTGGGTCTTTTCTTATGGTTATGTATAATGGGTTAGTGGACGATTTATAGCCTTCCTTAAATTAGATAAATGGGTTTTTATGCAGTATTATCCGATTTGCCGTAAATTTTGAATATAGCTTATAGTTTTTTCTTTAAAAGGCGAATCCCCAAATTGTTTTGAGGGTTTAATGATTAAGTATAAAGGGAGGAATGTGGGATTACCCTCTCTAAATCAGATGAATAGTTTTTTGAGCAGAATTATCTGATTTGTTTCAAATTTTGGATAATTGTTTAATTTTATAAAGCATATCTGTGATTAGTTTTGGGGGTTCAGTGGTTAAATATAAGTGGGGGAAATGGGAAAAAGTAATCCAACTTACTTTATTTTTCGAGGGTGTTATTCTATAAAAAAATAAGGCTGAAATACACAATGACTGTAAACAGCCTGTGAATGCAAAGCCATCAGTTTAATTGGGCAATATTCTTTTTAATATTGATCCCGACTACTGCTCCATTGCTAATCTTGTGCAAAGTGGTTTTGTCATCACAATTATAATGTATTTTATTCGATGCGTTGTAGAATACTGTTAGAGGTTTGCACGGGCCAGAATTTCGAGTTCCGGGCCCCGCCTTTCCCGAAGGAAAGCTATTTTGCCGTGACCCTGTGTAAAAATTAAAAGTTCAGCCCGAGCCCTGCCTCTACAAAAATATGTGAAAAAAGACTCAGTCCCACTCAATCTGGCCCTACTCAATTTCTGCCAAAAATTCAGATTTTACTTAACATACAATTAGGATTCCTTTAAAAAATACTGCATACATACATATTGGATAAATTTACAATGTATTTTTAAATTATGAGGTGTTCACAGAATGAAAAATACACAATATATTATTGATTATTTAATTTCATAGACCTTTCAATATTGAAATGGGGATTCATTAAATAATTAATGTAGTTTAGAACAAAAGAAAAAAATGAGAGTTGTAAACATCATAATTAAACTGTTCAGTAAAAAGTAAATTTGTGAATATGTTTCTCTGTCATTCCTTAAGACTTTTCTCAAATCCAAAAGAGCTACATCCTAATACATTTAAGAATTAATTCATTTTCGGAAAGGCATAAGATTAACAGGCATTCTCACTCAGAAAATATGTAATCGAATGGCGTTAACCATTTTTTCCATAAAAGCGATGTACCTTTGAGAAAATACTATTAAAGCTACGTTTTGAATCGAATTTTCGGTTACCACTTCACGGAAAAGAAAAACTTGACGCCGTGACAAGAATAGCTTATATGTCGACAAGAAATTAATTTCTAAAAAATGGAAAACGCTGTTCGATTCCAAATTATGTTCACCTCCAATCTGGCTCGAATATGCAATAATAATAATAATAATAAATGCAAGCCTGATCTCAGCTGGCACGAGTCTGCAGGAAAAAAAACCCATGTAAAATGCATTATGTCTTTAGGGTGGACATGTGAAATTCCTGTATTGATGTTATAAGCAATTACTCTTGACACACATTTATACTTATTCTAGTGAAACACATGTTTTTTACCGGCCAAACCCGATTTCGAGCCAAATTAGATTAGCCTAGGCCAAACTATTTTATCCTAACGCCAATTATATAAACTAGATTTCCTACGTCAAACTTGTTTATCAATATGCCCGTAGGAAAAACTAGTTTTTACAAGGTAAGAGGGAAATCCGTCATTTTCCCTTCATACTTTACCATTAAACCCTCAAAACTATTCAGGGAATTGCCTTATCAAAAAGAACCTATAAGCAAAATTTGAAGCAAATCCGTAATTTCTGCGTTAAAAACCATTTATCTAAATTATGGGGGGTACCTACATTGCCCTTTCTTTAACACTTAAACAATAAACATCCACAACTAATCCCGGAGGCGCCTTGTCAGAATAATTCTATACTAACATTTTAAATGAAAACTGATAATTCTGCATGATAAATGCATTTCTCTAAATTAACGGTGGGGGATTAGACTTCCGTTCGCTCCCTTTATTCTTATTCAGTGATTTTCCAAAACTAATCAGAAAAGTATCTTATCAGAAGGAACCTACATCCAAAATTTGAAGCTAATCGGATATTTATATCAAGAGTTATAGCGTTACGTACATTCGTACGTACATACGTACATACATGCGTACGTACATAATACAGAACCTGTGAGCCCTTTATTTCGCTGGCTTTGACGCCCGTGAGCTAAAAACACGGATAATTACATTGGCCTAGGACAAACTAGATCAGCCTAGGAGAAACTAGAATGTTGGCGCTGAGGCAGTCATTGAATTCAATAAAATCACGCCAAATTGAATTGGCCTAGGATAAACTAGTTCAGACCAATAAACAGCAGGCTGAACTAGTTTATCCTATAAGAGTTAGGCCAAACTAGTTTGGGCTAGGAAAAACTAGTTTGTCCTATGGGCCTTAGGATAGACTAGTTTGGCCTAGGAAAAACTAGTCTATCCGATGAGCGTTAGGATAAACCGGTTTGGCCTAGGAAAAACTAGTTTATCCGATGGGCGTTAGGATAGACCGGTTTGGCCTAGGAAAAACTAGTTTATCCGATGGGCGTTAGGATAGACTAGTTTGGCCTAGGCCAATCTAGTTTGGCCTAAAATCGGGTTTGGCCTGTAACATATACATACCAAGTTTCATTCAAATCGGTTCATAAATACGTTAGTTACAGCATGACAAAAATCAGACATATATATATATATATATATATATATATATATATATATATATATATATGGGTGATTCTCAAAATAGGGGACAATTTATGTCTTTCGGCATACAAGAAAAATTGAGAGGTTTTCTGTCATGTTTTTATATTTAGATATGTTTGTCTTGATATTATTCATTATTTGCACTCAAGAATTACTCATTTTTTAGTTAAAAACACATTAAAATAACAGAATAAATGTTCAAAATGTCATTAGCATGGATGTCCACAGCAGCTGTGCCCTGTGTATTCTAGCAATTTTCAAGAGTTAATATCATGTTTATAAAATAAAACAAATGTTATTTTTTCTTTAAATTAATCAAGGAGAGGATTTATCCAATAAATTTCTTTTTAAAAATAAAATTATAGTATATAATAAAAGAATTAAAGTTTGTCCTCTATATTCTATTTTCAAAACAAGATCATGCTATAACAGCTGGTTATTAATCAAAATTTCATTTTCACATATGACAATAGTTTGAAAATATAAAGTTTCTCCATGGCAACAAGTAGCCATTTTATCCCAGCCTAAAAATAGAAGCATGTATTGTATTTTAAGAATATAAGTTGAATATTAGGGGCGTACATCAATTGTATGTCATTAGAATGGATAATAATTTTCATGTTTATTTTATT
Source organism: Maratus speculifer (assembly GCA_964019185.1). Taxonomy (NCBI): domain Eukaryota; kingdom Metazoa; phylum Arthropoda; class Arachnida; order Araneae; family Salticidae; genus Maratus; species Maratus speculifer. The sequence continues at coordinate 138,169,424 of OZ025291.1, forward strand.
GTTAAAATTTTTATTTTACTTATTTGCATAGAACTTTTGTGTTTTAAAAAGCCCCAGAAAGGACTATTGCATTGTGATTATATTATGGCTCATAATCTTATTTAAATTAAAATTTGTCATTAGCATGAACGAATATCAGTGTCATTAGCATGGTCTTTCTGACCATGCTAAAGACTCCTATGTGCATAAATGTAACCAGTGCTTATATTGTATCCTTTATAAAGTTTAATTTTACATATAAATTTAGGTATTACGTTTATTATACCTAAAATATGCATTAAATCTGTCAGAAAATCGCTGACAGCTTCTTACATTGTTAGTGTCAAAATGTTGCTCATGTAAACAAAGTTTGCTCGATTTGGTAATGTTTTTATTCTCCTTATATGTATATATGTAAAAATGGAAACCATTTGCTGAAAAGGAAGGCTAATAAATATAGAAAAAATTATTTAGACAGGAAGAAAATAAAAATTTCTTAATATATTTATTCCATGCAATTTGTTTTGTCATTAGCATGGCTCAAAAACACTAATTTTTTTTTAAGTTAATTTTTAAATATTTAGCTCTGCTGACTACATGTAAAGTATACCTAATACTATATTAACAACACCTATTTTTTTCAGAAATTTTGCTAACAGTAACTTTTTTAAGATTTCACTTTTGAAATTGTCCCCTATTTTGAGAATCACCCATATATATATATATATATATATATATATATATATATATATATGGTTATATATATATATATATATATATATATATATATATATATATAATGTCAACATTTGAACGGAGGGTGGTTTTGAGGTCTGGGGGTCATGATCGGTGAAAATATACCAAAATTTTCTGGAAGTGCTTTCCTCCGGACGGCTGCAACAGGTAGCTTTTTAATTTTTGTAATGAAAGCTACCTAAAAATGTTTATATTTTCCTGTTTATGTTCTGAAAGAGCTGGTTTTGTCTGAGCCATGTTAATGTTAAGGCGATATTCAAATTTCTCAACCCTCCCCGTTTTCACCCGGAGGAGTGGGTCTACTTTGCCCATTTGCAATCGCCACCGAGATATTAACCATCTTATTGTTTTTTGTGAGTTCGAAGACGATTCATGCATAATTCCGACTTTTATCGTGCGGACAAAATTCAGCACAAGATACATCTATAAATATATTTTTTAGATGGGTGTGATTTTGGGCTCCTGAGGTTATATAATGAAAAGTTATGAAGAAATTTTTCGAAATTCGTGCCATGTTTCTACGTAACAACTGCAATAGGTAGTATTTCTGACGAAATCTTAGTAAAAAATCAACTAACCTCTTTCAAAATTAAAATTAAAAAAATTTCGCTAATATATGTCATTTTATTTTTTAACCTGCTTTAATTTTCTAACTTCAGATGGTATATCTGTCACGCGCATGTGCACTGGATCATTTTACATAGGAGCAAAATGGGGCAATCCTAATGGTAAATGTGAAAAGCCAGCAGAAGGAATCACCTTACAGCTGAAGAATATATATGATGTGAGTTTCATTTCGGTATCGCAGAATTGTTGTTCATCGAATTTTCTTTTTTTAATTAGGAATTATATGCATTTAGACTTTTTACTTACTAATATTTAAATTAAGTAAAATTATACAGGGTGATTCAGCTCGTCGGTGACAAACTTTAAGGATCGATAGAGCACACCTAGACGAACATTTTTGAATAGGGAATGTAGGGTCCCTGACGCGATGGTAAGGCGCTAGGCGCTTTCGAAAATTTGGGTGCCGAAATTCGAAACGTCATAAAAACTAGGGAAATGGTTAGATTTTCTTCTTTGTTGCGTCGAAATGATTCTGTTTGTTTAGACTTTCTTCAGTACCAATTTGATAAGCGTATCTCTTAAAACATGGATAGGGGGCGCTGCAGACTTTGGAGAGCTAGACAACAACTTTAAGCCCGTTATTTTGATAATTTAACACATGCTCGCCAAAGTTTATACTCTAACTTAAAGTTTGAACCCAAAAGTAGAGCCCTGCAAAAAGCGTAAGAGCCGGAATAAAATGTCAAAGTACAGGGTGGTCGAAACTCGAAGGCTCCTAAGAGATAAACAAACAGATTTCTTGACTTATGGCATGCATTTTCATGATTCTGTTTGCTGGGGCTCTCTGAAACTCAGTTGAACGGTACAAAAAGAAACATCGATAGGGGGCGCTTTGGGCAAAAAACATAATTCGTTGACATTTCGGACGCTAACTGGAAACGGGGCGCTACGATCAGTTAGAAACAAAACAAGAGAGTAATTTACTTATCATAAGAAGCTATTAAAACTGCAGTTTTTTTTTTTTAACAAACATAGCTGGTTTCAATCATGCACAATGCGCGCAATAAAATTTACATAAGGTGCTTTTTGCTGATTTATGCAAAAGATATCGTACCATATCGATATGCAAAAGATACGTAATGCGTAGACGACAACGCGAGATGACGTAGTTGTATGCGCAGACACGTCTTTTGAACGTGCGGTACCTACTTAAGCTTCGGGTTACTTGTCTGCAGATCGGTAGTAGGATGGAACGGTACACAAACTCTGAATTGGCTGACATGCATTTGGCGTATGGCGCTGCTGGTTGTAATGGACGAGCCGCTCAGCGGTTGTACGCCGAGCGTTACCCCAACAGGCAAATCCCCTGCCATGCCTTCTTCGCTCGAGTACACCAGAGGTTGTCCACAACGGGATCTTTCGACGGAGGCAGGCCTGAACGGGAGCGAGCAGTGAGCACCCCCGACAACGAAGAGGCTGTGCTTAACCTGGTTGAGGACAACCCAGGTCTTAGCACCAGAGATATCGCCAGACATGTTGGCATTTCGCAAGCAACTGCGTGGCGCATCTTAAGTTCCCGGAATCTGCACCCCTACCACATCCAGCGGGTGCAGTTGCTCAGAGAGCAGGATTTTGGCCCTCGAGTGGAATTCTCAAGATGGTACTTGGCGATGAGATCCAGGGATCCCCGTTTTGTAAACAGCATTTTGTTTACGGACGAGTCCACCTTCAGCCGGGAGGGAATGTGGAACGCCCACAACAGTCATGTGTGGTGTGATGAAAATCCACATGAAACCAGAAGCCGAGCAGCCCAGGAGCGTTTCTCAGTAAATGTGTGGGCCGGCATTCTGGGGGATTGCCTCATTTGCCCTTATTTGTTACCTGAACGGCTGACAGGTGGAAATTACCTGATTTTCCTGGATCAAGTGCTGCCGCAGCTTCTGGAGGAGGCGCACGTACCCGAAGGTTCGCGTCGCCAGATGTGGTTCCAGCACGATGGAGCTCCGGCCCATTACACGAACGACGTGCGTCTCCATCTAAACGCAAGGTATGGCCAGCGGTGGATGGGGCGTGGGGGTCCAGTTCACTGGCCTGCCCGATCACCAGACCTCACCTGCTTGGATTTCTTCCTTTGGGGTTACCTGAAGGCCGAGGTATACCATACACCTGTCAGCAGTGCTGAAGAACTTGTGGCGCGCATTGTGGCAGCTGCAGGGCAGATCAGAGATACTCCTGGCATTGTTGGAAACACACACTCCTCAATGCGACGGAGGTGCGAAGCCTGCATCATGGCCCAAGGTCGAAATTTCGAGCATCTTCTGTAGTGTTATTTTTTGTAAATAAATTTCCAGTATCATTGATGTTTTTGGTCTAAATTTATTCAGAAGTGTTGAGCAGAGGTAGAAAATGTGTTTTCATTATTACTAACTGATCGTAGCGCCCCGTTTCCAGTTAGCGTCCGAAATGTCAACGAATTATGTTTTTTGCCCAAAGCGCCCCCTATCGATGTTTCTTTTTGTACCGTTCAACTGAGTTTCAGAGAGCCCCAGCAAACAGAATCATGAAAATGCATGCCATAAGTCAAGAAATCTGTTTGTTTATCTCTTAGGAGCCTTCGAGTTTCGACCACCCTGTACTTTGACATTTTATTCCGGCTCTTACGCTTTTTGCAGGGCTCTACTTTTGGGTTCAAACTTTAAGTTAGAGTATAAACTTTGGCGAGCATGTGTTAAATTATCAAAATAACGGGCTTAAAGTTGTTGTCTAGCTCTCCAAAGTCTGCAGCGCCCCCTATCCATGTTTTAAGAGATAAGCTTATCAAATTGGTACTGAAGAAAGTCTAAACAAACAGAATCATTTCGACGCAACAAGCAAGAAAATCTAACCATTTCCCTAGTTTTTATGACGTTTCGAATTTCGGCACCCAAATTTTCGAAAGCGCCTAGCGCCTTACCATCGCGTCAGGGACCCTACATTCCCTATTCAAAAATGTTCGTCTAGGTGTGCTCTATCGATCCTTAAAGTTTGTCACCGACGAGCTGAATCACCCTGTATTTTGGTAAAATAACCAACAAGTTTTTAAATTAAGTTTTATATTTATTACAGTCATGAATGTATTTTTAAATTGATACTGCATGTCAATTATGCGATGCTAAACAATGCTGCATAGCGACAAATCCTTTTAATTATAGACTAACTAGCTGCACCCGTCGAAACTCGACGGAAAATAATATATATTAGGTATGATATATATCAATCTTATATAGACAGTAAAATACTAAGCGAAATAAACAATTGCCACCTCTTAAAATAGGGATAACATAGCTTTTCATGATGAAGATACACAAACTTCAGAAAATAACAAAAAACAAGGAAAACAACTCATAAATTATTATGTTGGACTTAACTTAGCTACAAATCTTTTTTTTTAATGCGGGTTCTAAACCTTAAATATTATTTAAATACCAAATTATTTAGAAAGTTAATATTATACCCCGGAAGACGAATTCAAAAATATCTGCATAGTTTATTTTTTCTCCGTTTAAATATCGCTTGATAACTGTATAATAATTATAATATCAATGAAACATTTTAATTATAATAGAAACAGGGACTTACTAAACTGCCTAACCAACCCACTACATATTTACAGCACTTGCAATAAATTTATTTATTGGTTTATATCCTCCATGAACTTGTAAAAATTAATTTTATTGTCATGGCAACGAAAGAAGAAAAACGATATCTCTGTTATTAAAAAGAATAAAATTTTTGTATTTGTTGCTGAAATGCAGATTTTTTTAAACAATAACTTAATACAATGAAATTATTTTAATTATTTTTTTATATTATGCAAGATAGAAATATAGTAATACAGACATATCACAGGTTTTATTCTTTTTTTTCTAATATGACATCATTTACACCTTCAGAAATACTCATCTTTTCTTAAATAAAAGCGTGATTTATGAGTTATTTAAGAATTCTTTAGTTTCATAAAATATTCATTATAATTAAATAGAAATGGCGCAGTTTATAGAAATATTTTCATTTATGTACACCACGGACCTTTAAATCAATAGAAGTTCGCTTTGCAGGAATTAAAGTCAGTGAATATGACATCATTGTGATATACGCTCTTCCTATTTTCTTCATAAATTCTACGGAACACCCGTTTATGTTGAAATAATCCAAAGAATCCGGCTTGACAAAAAAACACAAAAGTTTATTTGACAGATGGAACACACAAGATGGACTAACACAGCAAGACTTGAACACACACAATTAAATATATATATATATATCCGGATTGTATATTTCTTTCAAGAACTTCTAACTATTCTTCTTTCACAACAGAACAATCTCGTGCCCGAAGCACATGCATATCCCAATTTTTGGATAATATTTTTATTCTGTTTACCTGCATCAGACATTCGCAGGTCTACCTCCGCACACACACCTCTCTCTCTCCGTTCGTAACCCCTTCCTCTCCACACACACTCGTCCGCTGGTCACGTGACTCAAGAGCGGGCGCCGATGAATAAAACAAAAAAACACATCATCAGTCATCACACCCCCCACGCAAGATTGAAAATATGGTACACACTTATTTTAAATCTTAAATTCGACTGATGATGTTACACTATTTAACAATGATTTCCCAAATTATAATATGTATATATAAAAAAAAAAATAACACCACCAATACAACCGTATCCGGAGAAGGCACGTCGTCCGGGATTCTTCCTATCTGCTAATATAAAATAGAATTAAATTAATACTTCATATACACAATATAACATACAATTAACAAAAGGCAATACACAAAACTTAGTATACATTAAACAGGACATTAAGAGTTGCTGAAAGAAAAAAAAGTATATTGTTCAAGGAATGTTCAAACACTGGGATCTTCAAAAGTTGTTGAATGTCTTACACAGTGTCCAAGCGTGATAATGCATCAGCATTAATCAGTTTGGCACCCGGGCGGTGCGAAATCTTAATGTCATACTTTTGTAAGGCTAATGCCCATCGCTGCAGTTTTGAAGATTGATGGGCATTTTTGGTGATAAAAGTTAATGGATTATGGTCCGTAATAAGTTCCACAGGTGAGCCGAAAATCCACGTTTCAAATTTTTTCAAACTCCAGATCACTGCATAGGCCTCCCTTTCAATTGTTGGCCATGCTTGTTGAGTTTTGGTGAGTTTTTGACTGGCATAACTTACTGGATACACTACTCCATCTCTTCTCTGCGATAAACAAGCTCCGATGCCGATTGCAGATGCATCACACTCTATGATGAAAGGTAACCCGATAATAGGAGTATGCAGACTGGGCGCTTCGATGAGACCTCTTTTTAACGCGTTGAACGCCTGGTCATGCTCTACTGACCAGCACAAATTCTCTGGACTGTCCTTCTTTGTCAGTTCAGTGAGGGGATATGCTGTTTCAGCATATTTTGGTATATAATCTCTATAGTAATTGCACAAACCTAAGACACTTTTTAGTTGCTTCTTGGTTTGAGGCACAGCTAACTTACGGATGGCCTCCACTTTTTCCGGATCGGTCCGATGGCTGCCGGACCCAATGATATGGCCTAAGTACTTTATTCGGGGTTTTGCAAATTCACATTTTTTCAAATTGACGGAGAATTGTAACTGTGATAGTTTGGAAAATATCTTCTCTAAATGCACCAGGTGTTCCGCGAACGTTTCGGAAAATACTGCTATGTCATCGATATATGCCCTAGAGAAGTCCTGGTATTCAGAAAGCGCTCTGTTGATTTCTCGTTGAAACGTCGCAGCAGCATTCCTCAGCCCAAAAGCCATGACCTTGAAGCGATATTGAGCTCTATGCGTCTTGAAACATGCTAATTTTTGACTCTCTTCTTCTAATGGTATGGCCCAGTAGCCTTTGAGTAAGTCCAAAGTGGAAATGACGTTGGCCCTGCCAATATTAAATAATAGATCAGTAGAATTTTCCATAGGAAAATCATCAACCTTGGTGATTGCGTTCAGTGCCCGAAAATCTACGCAAAGTCGTAGCGTTCCATCTTTCTTCATCACGCACACTACCGGATGCGGTGCTTCTTCATCACTTTCTTCAATCAAACCTAATTCTAGTAATTCTTGAATTTGTTTGTCTACTTGAGGTTTTAGGGCCTCTGGAATTCGATAAACATAAGGTTTCTTCTTCTCATTATCATTTAATCTTATTTTGTGTGCACCAAATTTTGCTATTTGTATTTTCTTTGAAAATAATTCTTTATATCTAAGCAATAAATCTAACATCTTTTCTCTTTCTACGTTTTCTAAATGATTTAAATTTACTTCTTCGATTTTAAAATAGTTCGAGTTATCCTTTGTACTAGGGGTGGGATGGACTTCCCCTAATTCTCCTTCATTCTCAAAAATTACCCCCACTGCTTGTACCCTAGGAGTAAATTTCCTTATCTTATTCACGTGAACATTTTTAATGTTTCCGTTCGTTAACCTGACTTTGTAAGAATCGGGATTACACCTCGCCACTATTTCGGCTGGCCCTGTCCATCTAGCGTAAAGTTTATTACTAGAGTCTGGGATTAATAAATATACCTGCTCCCCCGGTATAAATTCCTTATAAATTGCCCTTTGATTTGCATACTTCGCATACGCGCCCTGTTTAACCTCCGCTACTAGTGAAGCTTGTTCCGCCGCCTTTTCTAAGTTAATTTTTAAATCCTGAAGGTATTCGGTTGCACTTTTCCCGAGATTTATAGGTAGTGGAATTTCGCCCGACCATGTAGACTTTAATACCGCCAATGGCCCCCTAACCTCCCTTCCATACATCAACTTAAATGGCGACACCCCCGTCGTACAGTTAGGAATCTCCCTATACGCAAATAATAAATAAGGGATGTGTTTATCCCAATTTTTAGGATAGCTCCGAATAATATGGTGCAACATGCGTTTCAATACCTGATTATACCGTTCAACCAATCCCGAACTTTGTGGATGTCCCGGTGTTGCAAATCTAGGAGCCGCCCCTAGCCTAGCATGAAATTCCTGCATTAAACCTGATACAAAATTTCCCCCCTGATCACTTGCTATTACGCGGGGTATCCCTGTCCGCATAGATATTTCTAACAGCGCATCACAAGTAGCCTTAGCCGAAATTGTTCTTAACGGAACCGCTTCGGGCCACCTACTGTGTTGGTCAACCAAAGTAAGTACATATTGATGTCTACGCGCCGAAGGTGGTTCAATTTTCCCAATTATATCAATATTTACAACGTCAAATGGGAGCTCCGGTCTTTCAATCGGAAGAATCGGTATCTGATCACTGGCTCTCTCCCGGCTTCGCAACTGGCAGTCCTTGCACGATTTACAATACTCCTCTACATCCCGCGACACGCCTGGCCAAAAAAATGAATATCGAATTCTTTCTTTCGTTTTCCTTATACCAAGATGGTTCGCAAAGATTGATTCATGTGCAATCCTTAAAATTTCCTCCCTCCTAATTTTAGGCACTACTAATTGCATGACTTGATCTCCCGAAACCTTTTCCCTATGATAAAGTAAATTATCCACCATAACAAACCCATTTTTGCCTTGTTTAGCATCTTTAAATGCCCCCTGTAAAGATTCGCAATTCTTTTGTTGCTCCCTGTAAATGGTCGTTTCCGAACGCTGATTCGAATTTAAATCCTCGCAATCATTTTTCGTTCCAATACAATTAATAATCAAATTCTCTTCAAAAGATTCATTTTCAACCTGCAAACATAAATATTTATCACTCGTATTTTGTTCTTTTTTCTTTTCCAACGATAAATTTTCATCCCCCCTTTTCGATTTCGCCTCACTTGTTGGTGCCAGACTGTCGGCTATTCTTTTCCCTTCTCCAATTTGCAATGATTGTAATAACTCATAAACCTTCGGAGTAATAATACATGAACTACATAATTTATCTGTCACTGCAAATAATACATCCACACTGTTAAATAAACAATTTGATTCACTCATGTTTAGAGAAACCGGTAATGTTAAAAGATCAGCAGTAATTTGCTCGCCAAAAGCTGAAATCAACTGAATTGATGAATTTTCATTATTTTTAAATGATTCTGGTACTTCATTCGAATTTATAACGGGAATCTCAGCAGCGCTGTCAGTTAATGTCTTTATTTTTTGTTTCCCCACCCAAATTTCATCGTATTGCAATGGTTGAGTACTTATTGCGTCATTTTCAAAGCATAAAGCTGTCACTTTCGCTATCAACCTTTCGTCTTTATTTTTCCCGGTAGAATCTTTTTTCATTTGATAATGAGAATTTCCCGACCTCTCTTTTTCTTTATTATTATTATTAGGACAAAAACGTAAATAAACGATTTGACGGCACAATTTACACACAGACTTTTTCCTATCATTACGCGAATTAAAATTATTTCTTAGATGCGGTGGAATATATTTGCCAGATCCGAAATCATCAGAACCGCGACAATTTGTCGTTTATCATATAACTCAGAAAAGGTTCTACCTTTTGATGTAAACCAATTATCGCATAATTCCGCAATTTCCCGCGCTTTTAACCAATTATCTAATTGTTTTATTTTGACATAGCTTCGCGCCTCTGAGTCTAACGCATCCATTAATCTATCACTAACTATTAATTCATTAAGTGCATCAAAATCATTTACCTTTCTAAGTTCGCAATAAAAATCCCAATTCGCTCTTAACCTAGATGCGAACTGCATATGATTTTCATTTTTCGCCCTCTTTGCCGAAAGAAAATTTTGAAGACAAGCTTCAGGGGTGGGTTGAAATTCTTTTAAAATTAAAGCTTTAACCTTTTGATAATCCTTCATTTCATCTGAATTTGCATATACTAATAAATGCGCAGCTTTTTCCCCTACTAAATTAAACAGTATTTCAACTTTCAAATCTTCCGCGACATTCTTTAATTCAAACGCCCTTTCGAGCGAAGAAAAAAATAAATTCCACGATTCAGGTTTGGTAGGAATCGCAATAGTTAAAGTCTTAACGCTTTTAATTAGGGCTTCTAACGAATTAGTTTTGGGATTTTGTCCATCCCCCCCACCATCAGAATTTCTGTTCTCAGACTGCAGTTTAGCCATTTCTAATTGGTGTTTGATAACTTCTAATTTCGTTTTTTCTAATTCTAACGCTGTTTTCTGCTCAGAATTAACATATTCTTTTTCATTTTTAAGGGCCTCTGCCTCTTGTTTCTCTTTTGAAATGCGGTCTGATACCGTTGTAACAAGGAATTCTTTTACAAAATCAAAATCCTTATCGTATTGTTCGCTTCCTTCGATTAACGCCTTTAAATCCACTATTCTATGATCTGGCTCTACTTTTAATCCTAATTCTGTGGCTACTATGACCAGGTCTTCTTTTCTTAACCCTTTAATTGTAAACATGTTCTTTTTCTTAACTATTACTATCTTTATCAATAATTATAATCATTAAATAATATAATCATTCATTATAATCATACACTAGAACATACTGAGAACAATACTTGTTTTCAATTCTAATCCGATTATCTCTTTAGAATCACTGTAACATTCATTAATCTAATATTTATGTTTCTTCAAATAATGCATAAAAGTTATATCTTTCAATTTTATTTCCAGAACGATAATTAGTTTCACTTACCACTGGTTCTTGCGAAGAGAGCGTGTGATATACGCTCTTCCTATTTTCTTCATAAATTCTACGGAACACCCGTTTATGTTGAAATAATCCAAAGAATCCGGCTTGACAAAAAAACACAAAAGTTTATTTGACAGATGGAACACACAAGATGGACTAACACAGCAAGACTTGAACACACACAATTAAATATATATATATATATCCGGATTGTATATTTCTTTCAAGAACTTCTAACTATTCTTCTTTCACAACAGAACAATCTCGTGCCCGAAGCACATGCATATCCCAATTTTTGGATAATATTTTTATTCTGTTTACCTGCATCAGACATTCGCAGGTCTACCTCCGCACACACACCTCTCTCTCTCCGTTCGTAACCCCTTCCTCTCCACACACACTCGTCCGCTGGTCACGTGACTCAAGAGCGGGCGCCGATGAATAAAACAAAAAAACACATCATCAGTCAGTCAGTGAATATGACATCATCACTGACACAGCTATAACAATGTATATTATATTCATGGAATAAATTTATCTGGTTTCTGTATGACGACATTTTCTCCATCGACAAAATTTCACTTTAGATATTCTATTTTATTAAAGTTTATCTTCTGTCATTTCACTTACAATACTTAATAATATTACTCAGTAAATAATCTGTGTATTGCAGGGAATAACTATGTGCAATCATTTTATAATGATTAAATTTTACGAAAACCTTTATTTATATATTTTTTATTTATTTATTTATTTTTTTGTTTGAAATGCGATTATACATTCACCGATGAGATCAAGCTCCTGATTGGGGGAAAATAATGAAACAAAATAAATTTTGAGAAAAGCTTAACCTGTTGCCACTGTTTTGAAGAAATGTCATGAAAAAGCTTTTAAAATTAAAAATAAAATTTAAAATAAATTAAAAATTAGCCAGAATGGGCACATCTACACATAAACAGCTTTCATTTAAAAAAATAATTATCAAAATCGGGTCAGTAGAAAGCTCAAGGCTGATAACCAAAAAAAACAGCCAGGTGTTTTAAATATATAGATTATTGCTGCAATATTTCTCTGGTTTCTTACTATAAAGCAAACGTGAACAGTGGTTATATGTTAGCAATCTAAGTATATATTTTATCGTTCTTTATATGCTTATCGAGTTTAATTATTGCACATTATTTTTCTAAGTTCTTAAATATGCCTACTATATCTAAGCTATTTTTCCCAAAATATTTATAGTTTTCTTAGGGTCTGATATCTATAAACGCCAGGATAAAAGGAAGAAGTTGAAAAAGTTCATCGGTAAACCTATGTGTTGATGTTTATTGCCAGAAAACATCTTTAAATGATCCAAGCATTAGGAAACTAACGATTTTTTCCAATGAAATTTCGCGAAATTTACTGTATAAAATTGATGAAAGAATAAAAGAATAAAATCATACATCTTCTTCATTGTTAAAAAATCCGAAAGTTACACACTTTTTTTAATTTTTGGTTGTTTTTTTTAGCCCTGGGCCATAAAATTAAGACTATAAAATTATATTTATTTTTAAAGAATGTTTGGAGAAATGGCCAATCATCGTGTATTTCCTTCCTATCAGTTAGGCTTCCCTGTTCACACCACAAACATAAGATATCTTAAGATCGCCGTGTTTGAAGTGGACCCTCCCGGAATTGGATGCCTGTTCACATTGAAAAATTTACCTAAGATATCCCAGCGAAGTCACTGTATCTCTGAACTGAACAAATGTAACGTATGCGCATGCGCTTGAAGTAAAGACGGGCGCAACAGCCAATCAGTAAAAGCAAAGCTTTATAGCCAATGAGAGTGAGTGGTTGTTCCTGTATCTAACCCGAGAGAGTTGAAACTCTCTGAGAGAGTTTGTGGAACTCTCTGAGAGAGTTCCAGGCCTGAGATACCGTAACTATCCATGGTGTGAACAGGATCTAAGCGTATTCCAGATAAATTTCCCTTTGCCGCCACTCGGCCATGAAACTTAGCCTGATGAACAAAGCATGGTTTGACGAGGTGCTCAGTCTCTTGCTCATGTGACTCCCAAAACTGCATGTATACCAAGCATGCAAAGATAATGCTGGAATCTGGCATAAATTGTCTCAAGTGCGCCAGCTGGTGGCCGGGGTAATAATGCAAATACGCGGGATTTAGTATGACGTCATATATGCGCAGATGTCTATTATCTGTGCATATCCTGCGCATATTTTCTGAATTTTCACTTAATCATGGAAGATGAATCTTACCTATCAGATTTATTGCAAAATATTTTTGTTACAATTTGTTTTGGTAAAATTATGTGCACTTAAAAATAGTCACAATATCATTTTAATTTTAGGAGAAAAGCACAAACGCTACGAAAACATATTGTCTTTTGCCCTAATATTAAAATGATGATGTGATTTTTTTAATACAAAAATTTTTATTAAAAAAAAAGCTTGACAAAATATATTTTGTTACAATAAATCTTTTAAGCAAGATGCATCTTTCACGAGAGAACAGCTTGAAATTTATGAGTGAATTTTTAATAAGAATTCTCTAAATAATTTTGTCGATTGAAAAAAAAATCTAATCTGCAATTTTAGGAAAATTATTGTCTAGAACCGCAAAATATTTAAACAAATAAATGAACAATATTAGTTTGTTTAATAATATAACATTTTATGCATGCATTTAAAATTAAAATTATTCCGAATATATAATGAAATGAGTTTTAAATTAAAAGAATGAAATGTTTGTAAGTTAAATAACATAAGTGCAATACAACCAAGAAAATATTGAATCTTTATCTTCTGCTCTCGATACACGAAAAAAAGGACCTAAAATTGAATATTTTATTTATTATTAAATTCTATACATATTCTAAACATTGGTAAACGTTATATTCTCATCGGGAATACAACCGTGTATATCATTTTGTATAATTTAGCTCATCAAGAATTTAGTAAAAAATGAGACTACCAGAAAATTCTGTCTTAACAAATTAACTACTTACTAATTTTTATGCGTCATCTTTCATAGCATTAAAAAACATAATTAAAATTGAACATATTTAAGTCAGCGACATTTGTATTACATAATTAAATAATATTTCATCTTAGTATATTTTATGTTAATATTTAATCGTACTTCACTTGTTTATTCTATACTTATTTATAATATCTCAAACGTAAACTTTATCCTTCGTAACTTTTTAAAGTAATATTTTATAGCAACAAAACAATTTCGTTGCCATTCACACAAAAGAAATTACAATCTAGTAAATAATCTCCTTGGAGTACACCCCTTCCGCTAAGTGACGTATGAATTTGATTGATGTGATCCCACCTTAAATCTTGCGGACACCTTTCCCATTTACCTTAGGACGCTCATACATCTTTGATGACTTCCAAAAAATATGATAATTCAATAAATATGTCTTTCACATACACTTATCGTTATATCGTTGCCAATTTACAATTTTCTATCTCCGTAAATCCCCCATCGATCCTTTGTTGAAGGTGCTTCATGTAGTATCTAGTTAATATTATTTGTATTGTATCGGCAAAGCGATTACATCTCAGAAATTAAATTTTAATGAAATATTTGGAATGATATAATCTGTTATTATCTATAGACCTTTTTATGTTTTTTACAGTGTGCTTTTTTTTTTTTTTTTTTTTTTTTTTTTACATTTTACTGTGTTTCGTTTGTTTAGAAATATGGAAATGTAAAAAAGAGGCAGACGATTGAAGAGCTATATGCAGTAACTGAACAAACCAACGATTTACGAATTACAGATCTTCATATCACTGCCGAAATCCTAAACGAATTATCTTTGACCTCAAAATTAAGTTCTTGGGTGCGTATTTATTTACTGTTTATATAAATCATATCACTACTGAAATCCTAAAAGTCCTTGACCTCAAAATTAAGTTCTTGGATGTGTATTTATTTATTGCTTATATAAATAATTATTTTCATAATTCTCAAAACTTGTAAATAAAGAATTATTGAAAATTCTTGTGCCACTCATCAACAGATTAGAAATTTTATATATAGTCCAAGAGCCGACCGCATAAAACCCTAAGTCATCAAGCACAAGGAAAAATCCTTCACATTATAGAACAATAGTCATAGGGGAATCTAATGATCCATGTCTGCCGGAAGTGAAGTGGTGCATAAGCCAAAAATTAATAGCACTAATGGCTCACTCGTAGGTCTGTCATTTTGTTTGCCTTACAATCAAAAGTATGAAAACACGGAAAACTGGGTACAGGAAAACATAATGCTAAGGCTACGAGTCAACCACTAGTGGTATTCATTTTTAGGTTATGCACAACTTTGCTTCCGGCTGTTATGGATCATTAGATTCTTCTATGACTGCTCTTCCATAATATAAAGGATTTTTTCTTGTGCTCGATGACTTAAGGTTTTGTGCGGTCGGCTCTTGGACTAATAGGTTTTGCCTGCAAGTAAGATTTTTTCACCATCCGGCAGAAAATTGTGGTAAATTTTAACTTTTTAAACAGTTTCCCGAACCCATTTAAAGAAATCAAACGGAAAAATAAAACATCTCACATTCAAATCAGCTTTTTATTTTTCATTCTCGGAATTTAAAAAAATAAAAAATGGCACAACGAAAGTAATATCTTGGAATACATATATCTACATATTGTCCGACTACTCTTTTATTTGCCGTTGATCGTTAAAAATTGACATAAGTCGTATTACCCAGGGGTAGTCGGTACGTAAAGAAAAGGAAATACAAACACTGAATTGATTGCAGAGACCACATTATTGGGAAATCAAGCAAATATTTATTTCGCTAAGCGCAATTAACATAGAGTGTTCTAAGATACAGAAGTATTCTAAGTTAAGAAGAAGAATTATAATCTAAGTCTAGTTCATTTCAAAACATAACATTACCGCACATTGCATTCGATAACAAAATAGAAAGGAAATTAGGGGATGCCTCGGAAAACCTAATAATTTAAAGCCCACTTACCCATAATCATTAGCCGCATTGCAGGGAAGCCTTTAATCTCCATCACTAGGATCTGAATTTCCAGGAAAGGGAATTGCTCACACTCAAAATCCCAACTCCAAAAAAAACTCCCTAACTCCTTCTCCTCATCCCTTTTTCTAACTCTCTCCCTCCTTTGCTCATTTTCATTATGCACCCCCTTGAAATGCTTCAAATCCAATCCTCTGCGAATAGCAACATTATTGGGTACATTAATACAATATGTTATCCTCCATTCGCTCGATTTCTGTTTCCTTGACCACCCTTTTTTTTTTCTTCAGAGCCCCAAAAGAAAGGGTATAACAGCTGGCTCTAGCCGAGGCTTCCCGCTCGAATTCCAGGCGCAAGCCCTTCGTCGCACCTCAAAATTCCTACTATTCATGTTCACCTGAAACCATCTCAAGCCCCTTCTTTTTCTTTCTTTTTGAATACCATCCCTCTCATACTTACCAAGGGGGGGGGGGGGCTTTGCTTTTATTATATAATTCGACATTTCTTTTCGTTAAAAATGTTTTATAACATTCGCTTTTTTTTCTCTGCATAGCATTGCATTTTTACTTTAGCTATCTAACTTTAACTGATCAGGTGCACGAACACCTGAGATGCACACCTGAGATTCTTCTAATTCAGCTACTTGAAATCCCGGCGATTTATTACTTTTTATTATTATTATTTAAGGGTTGGAACCCCTTTATGAGTGGGTCTGCATTCTATCTCCCTTTTTGCATTGTATGAATCAAATAGTCAGCTCCCCGACAATATTGCCGGCATAAACATCATATCGTTTCTTAAGCGTACTATTGCAATAGTTATCCGTTTTGCAATTTGCGATTTTTATTCTATTTTTTAAATTTTATTTACTTTATTGAAAAGTAGTTTAAAGTTTAAAAATTTAAAAATGATGTTATATGATGTTGTACGGTCTTTTTAAAACAAAACTAAATCATTAGGCGCTGCGTAAATGACAAAATTTTATAAATCTTGTTAGTGAGCGATACATCTAAAATCCTCTGTAATATTCGCTCTGTTTATGGAAATTTCGATGCATATAGCATCTACTTAATAGTTTAACATTACTTTTTAAGTTGTGAAAGACACAGATAGCTTCTGAAACTTTATTTTTGGTATTTGTTTTACGTTTAATTCTTGTTTGCATGTTCCTTATGAAATTTTTGTGCTGTTAAATCCTAATTCATTTATCTATTCCTTTAAAGGAAAAATTCATTACAAAAGAAAATTATGTTTTTAAGACAACGTTTCATACCATTTATACTGCCCACCCGATGGTGGAGTAGAGTGTCTCGCGAAAGACATCATGTGACTATACTTAGATTCCTGCCTTGCGTACTAATTTTAAGGGGATATTTTACCTCAAAATTGATCTATATTAAATTGATTTACATTAATATTTTTATATTAAATGAAAGTCCGTTTAATTGTGAATAATTTGATACCTCATTTTACTTACCCATCATAATGTGTAGTATAGGATAAGACTTCCAATCGTTTTGAAAATCGAAAAAATTGATGAGTCTACGCGTTTTGGACACTGAGATTCCAAAAAACATATTTTTAGAAAAGAAATTTTGCCATCCGTCTGTCTGTGAGTGTGTTTATCTGTCCGTCCGTCTATCTGTCTTTAAACACTCTATCTCTCGAACAAATTGAGATAGAGACTTGAAATTTGATGTGTATGTAGTATGTAATAAAGGGGAAAAGCCTATTAAACACCAGCAACCTCGATTATCCAGAATTTTTTTTTTTTTTTTAATTCTTGAAATATTTGTTCTGATGAAAGATATGTGAAATTTTTTGATGTTTTTAAATTTTAAGTAGTGGCTGTAAAATAAATAATAAAAAAAATAAAATTATAATATTAAAAATAACTGAAAAATAATATTATAACGACATCTTCCTGTACCTTCAAGTTGAAATAATTTTACTGAAAATGCAATAATTCTTTTTCAAGAGGAACACCACTATTAGATTGCAATACAAGATAAAATAGAATGGAATCATCATTTTAATTCAATCAATCCATCACAGAAATCTTTATTTAAATATTCCAAAATATATCAGATATAAATAAAAATTGTTACATGCGTCTTTTATTATCATGAAAATAAAAAATATATGGGTTTAACTTTCCATGAAACACAGTGAATTTTACTTTTATTTTAATGTTATAAGTGCTATAACAAGATTTGTCACGATAACCTTTATTTCGTTATTGTTTACAAAATTTGTATTTTCCTAAAGAAAAAAATGGTTGAATAAAGAATCCATTTAACATAATAACTATCAAACCATAATTTCGAAGGTATCGTTATAATGCAAAACAAGTACAATGTAAAGACGCAACTCTTAGAACATCATAAATATAATGTTAAATTATCAATAAAAATCATATTAGTAAACTTATAATCAGTTATTGCAACCCAAAATATCAAAATTACGCAAAATTACAACACTTGAAAATAAATATAAAAAAATAAAGTAATCTAAACCTCAAAAATTCTCATCCGCGAGTTTGAAAATTGTTATTTTTTAAGTTATGATGTATTGCCATAATATGAATGGACAATAGTCGAATAGCATGTTTCTGTGTTACTTTAAAACACTCCAAGTAGTTGTATTAATAAAAAAGTTATATCTGTTAAACAGTTAATTTATCCGTTTTATTTACCCATCATGCGTAATTTTTGGCGTATTTACACGTCTCAGATACTGGAGATTCCGAAAAACATATTTTTAGAGGAAAAAAAAAATTGCCGTTCGTCCCTCTGTCTGTGTGCTACATAAACGCTCCCGAACAAATTGAGATAAAGACTTGAAAATTTGTATGTATTCAGTATGTAAGAATAGGACAAAGGTATTGAATATCAGTAACCTCGATTATCCGGAACTATTTTTTCGGACTCTCGAAAAATCCGTTCTGATGAAAGGTATATAAAGATTTTCGAATTTTTTTATTTAAAGGCATGGACATAAAAGGCAATAAAATAACAGAAATTTTGCATAAATAACGAAGTCAATCAAGTTATTTGTTGCCGAGATATTTGTAATCCTGTTTTCCACATTCTCTTTGATTTTTCATGACCCTGTATTTCATTTAAATTCCAATTCAAAGATATATTTTTATTGGAAATAAGACGCTTAATCCGATGCAGTAAACTGTTAGTAAATATGATTATTATTTTTGGAATTATAAGGAAGTTTCTTTTACGCAATTCGGTACTAATTGAGTAGTTTGGCGCTTTATATAATTTGTCGAAGTTGGTTTATCAGCAATTCATTAATAGAGCATTACTATGCATATTAAAAACATTTAAACATACGTTTAAATGTTGTTAGGTGCGTTCGTAATTATGTAAATACGTAGCACCTATTGTTGTCGCTCAGTCCGTCCGTCCGTCCGTCTGTCTGTCTGTCCGTCCGTCTGTCCGTCTGTCCGCATATAACAACGCAAAAACTACACAACCGAATCGTTTGAAATTTAAAATACATAATTATAACATAATTTTGTCGAGTCATTTCAAATTTTATGAAAATCGGATGGATAGATGAATTACAGGGACATTCAAAAGGATTCCGTTACATTACGGTCAATAGAGAAAAAAGTTTTAAATGCATTTTAATCGTTTGAAATTTAAAACATATAATTATTGCGTAATTTTATCGAGTCATTTCAAATGTTATGAAAATCGGATGCATAGATCAATTACAGGGACAATCAAAAGGATTCCGTTACATTACGGTCAATGGGGAAAAAGTTTCAAATGCATTTTAATGATGTTACACTCATTCGAACATAATAGAATTGGCATGAATCTATGAAATATATACTAAAATATGCATTCTGTACAATCTGTGATGTAAAGAATTTTTATTATTAAATTACAGGGCCACACAAAAGTATTCCACTATATAATGCTATACGGGGAAACATGGTTTGGTACGTGTTTTAATTATATTCAACTATTTCACATTTTATGATAAGATATACGTTGCTGAGGTGTAATAAAAATTACTTCCTGCATATTTACAGAAACGTAAAGATTTCGACTACTATACTGTATCTGGAGTACGCTCTACTATATCAGCAAGATCTGAATATTTTTAAAACTTCGTTATCGTGCGAACGCACCTCATTTGCTACGTTCACGTGCAATTTCCAACTTGTTTTGGAATTGTAATGCATTCAAAAAATAGTTTACGCATATTTTATTTTCATATAATATAGTATAAGCATCCATAATGGGTAAATATTACGGTGGCCCCCAACGACTAGTTTTATGTTAATTTCTTTTTCATCTCCTCATAGATTGCTTTTGGTCGCGATCCAAATAGATTTTCCCAGCTCCGAAAAATCATCTTAATGCGAGTAGTAATTTTCCAATTGAGTGAAAGTATGTCCAGGTCAGGCCTTGAACCCAGAACATTTGGTTTTAATTGCTAATACTCTTCCAGTTTAAGATGCCTCTCAAGATACCCTCTCTTTTTCCCGAGTCACTCAAAACGTTAAGTCTATGGGGGCGTTATTTTCATATATCTTGTTCAAATTTTAATATTTTTACATGATTTCTTTTGCATAGGATAGCGGAGGACGATCTACAACCGGTCTAAATTTTACCCTTTCGATTTTGGTTATATTTTTTTATATTATGGTAGTTTCAATTTCAGAACCGGTTCCGAAATTTAAAGTAATTTTTGACGAGAAATCTGAAACCAAAATCAAAAAAGTAAAACCTAGCCCGGTTGTAGATTGTCCTCAGCTATCCTATGCAAAAGAAATCATGTAAAAATATTAAAATTTCAGCGAGATATTTGAGAATAACGCCTCCATAGACTTAGCATTATCATCCGGGTCTTTTTGAATGACTAAGGTGTGCTCTTAATTATCTGGGCTCAATTAGAAAAGCATTGGCAATTAAAACCAAAGATACCTGTGATCAGGTTGCAGCCTTGGTACATTTTTACTCATTTGTAACATTATTACTCGTATCATTTATTTACAAAATAGTTGATTGTGTTTAAAAAAAACAATTAAACTGTGGTTATTGTGCAAAATTTTCGTAAAATTATAAAATAACCATAAACAAGACGTTTTTTATTCTATGAAAACCTCGAAATTCTATTTAGATTCCGACCTTTATTTTATTTACTTTGCAGGAGGTAAGTGGCATCTTATCGATTATTGACAACATTCTAGAAACGAACAAGACTGAGCTTATTGCCGCAAAGAATATTATTTATTTAACAAGCAGGCAAGTAAATTATCTTTCTCAGATTCAATGTTATTTCAGTATTATTAATAGTAAAATAATTATGAGTGATTCTCTGTAAAGAGGCAATATTGCATTTCATTATCTCTAACATGAAAAATATTATCAAAAACCGTTGTTCTTTTGTATCTGTGTATTGCCACGATAGTTTTCTTTTTAAAATAAATTCACCAAGATTATTTATAAATTATAAAAAAATTTTAGAAAATAATTTAATGTAAAATGGTCATTCCCTCACCAGTTCCCTACTCCTTCTATGTAATTTTAAACTTATTTTTTTCAAATTTAATAAAAAAAAATATTATGAAAGCATTTTAGCAAAGTTAAATAATTATCCTTATATATATTATAAATATGAAAGTGTGTCCGAAAAATTGGAATGAACTTGGCTTCAAAACGGATGGATTAATGTCTTTGAATCTTTGCATATGAATAAATTATAGGAGTGGAATGAATATAGGCTAATTTTTATTTATTTTATTCAAATATTTTCCTTAATAATTCAAAATTTAATTATTTTTCATACAAAATCAATAGGCATTTTTCAGATAAAATTTAACCATTTTCCTTTCGTGTTGCCAAGAAAATAAAAAATTGGAATAATAATTTTTCAGAGGCAATGAATTTTTAATAAAAAACTTCCACGCGAAAAACTATAATAAAATAATTTAAAAGAAAATAAATATGACGTCATGTTTAAAATAAAAATAAAAAGTGTATTTCTTATAATATATTTAACAAGGATATTTCTTTAGTTAATGGGAATTTTTGTGTAAAATATGGCGACATAAATTAAAAGTAAAAAGAATGAAAAAGAATTATATTTTTAATAAAATGGTTTACTTATGAAAATGTGACGTGATAGTTGAAATAAAACAGGTACTTTATAGCAGTCGTTAAAAATATAAGGGGTATGAATATCAGTAGCTAATGGAGCGAGATTAATAATGACGTCATATTTAAAATGAATCAGAAATATTTTTTACTTACAGTGTCTCACATAAGTGAGGGGACACTTGTGCTTTACAAAAGGAAACTAATAAAATAAATTAAACTAGTAAATCTGCAGATCAGGAGCCTCAACGTCAGCTTTTCACATCTTTTTTTTAAAACACACTTTGGGTAATATTCAACTCCCTGGAAACTGTAATTTAAAATTTTCAAATTGCGTAATTATTTATAAGAATAAAATAGGAATTAGAAGTTTTCAGCCATCAAAAGCGGTAAATTAAAAATTTAGTTATGTTAGGATATTCTGAAATTTTCATGATCTATTATTTTTGTTTTCTTTATTATAACATAGTAGATTTCTTCAGGGGGTCGGAGCCCCCCTGAACCTCCCGAGCCTCACTTAATTTAAATTTGTCACTTTCTAATAATTGTGCTAACGATTATTGTATATTTTGCATTTCTTTATACATTTTGATTTATAAGAATAAGTATCAGTTTGGGCAAATATTTTTCTTTATCTTCATACTTCTACATGCCTGCCAGCCACAAACACCTAAACCTGATGCATCATGAACTTTTGTAAGTGTAAACTCAGTCATCTAGAGTTTTAAAATTTTGTTTCCGAAAAAAAAAAAGTTTTGGTTGCATTTTGCTGCAGTTATAGCGGGACAGACAGACATACAGAAGAAGAGACTGACATATGAAAAAAAATAAATTTCGTGTCTCCAAAGTAAGCCTTCACTGAAGTTTCGGCAATGACCTCATTATTCATGAGTTATTGATATTCGTGTTTCTTGTATTTTTAACGACTACTATAAAATACCTGTTTTTGTTCAACTATGACGTCATATTTTACTAAGTGAAATATTTATTAAAAATATAATTCTTTTTTATTTCTTTTGCTTCTAATTTTGTCCCCATTTTTGTCAGAAAAATTCCTATTAATGAAACAAATATCCGTGTTTAATATTTAACAAAAAGTACTATATCTATAGTTATTTTAATTCTGACGTCATATTTATTTTTTTTCATAGTTTAATTTTTCGAATGGTAATTGCTCAATTGAAACTTATTGCTGTTGAAAAATTATTATTCCAAATTTTTTTTTTTTGTGGCAACGATAAAGGAAATGGCTTAAATTTTATTTAAAAAATCTCTATTGATTCTGTATGAAAAAGAAGGAAATTTTGAATTATTAAGGAAAATATTTGAGTAAAATTAATAAAACATAGCCTTTTTTTTCTGGGCTATGCTATATTTATACGCAAAGATACAAAGACATTAATTAATTCATAAGTTTTGATGTTGACTTCATTTAAATTTCGCACACGCTTTCAAATTTATAGCATTATAAGGATAAGCATTAAGATGAATGGTTAATTAGCAACCATTACAAGAAATAAAGAAAATGAAATAAATACATTTCAAATAAGTAAATATCTAAAACAAATTAGTCTATATTATTGGAACACATTTATAAAAAATCTCCAAAATTTACAGTAATAATTTTAAAAATTTGACAAATGCGTTGACAAAATATCAAAATAATACGAATAATTTAACTGGTAAATTTTAGTATTCATTTATCATTGAATTCCATTAATCAAATGTGTCATTTTCTTTCAGGAGAAAAAAATGAAAATCATTGGATTTGCCATAGAAAAACATTATTGCGCGAAATAAAATATTCTATATCTTCCGAACGAATGAATCAAATCTAACAAAAAACTATACAGCTTAATCCCAGTGTCTCACTAACATACCCACTTAATTTAAAGCCAATCGAATGCTTTTTACGTCAGTTATCGCGGAACAGACAGACAGACAGACAGACAGAATCCAAAAAATTTCGTGTCTCCAAAGTAAGCCTTCACTGACGTTTCGGCAAAAAAGATGTACAAATTTTTTTGTGGTGTGTTTCATACTTAAATTTAGTAAAGATTATTACATAACATACATTTTGTCAAAATATTAAAATAGTAATTTAATAAAAATACAAATGTTTAGAACGGAGCAAAAAATAGCTCACATAAGTGATGGGACACCATTATATATGCAAGAAAAATCGTCTGAAATAAGCAATAAAAATATTTTTTGGGGTTTTATTTTTACTTAAAAGCAATTGGCAATAACTTATAAAATCGTCTGCAGTATTTCTCTCCAGTTTGTTTTGGAATTTTTGTGTTTTTTAGCTCTGTGTAGCCATGAATGCTAAACGAAAAGAAACTTCGCCTGAAATTCGAAAATTAGTTATTAATTTGCATATTGAACGTGAAAAATCTATTAGAAAAACTACTGAAACAGTTAACTTGAGTCGTTCAACAGTTTTCAATATCATTAAACGATATAAAAAGAATCATATGATTCAGGATAAAAGAAGACCTGGTAGACCATCAAAGCTATCCAATGGAATAAAGCGAATTATCGTTCGAAATATTAAAAAAAATCCAAGAAATAGTGCTTCAAAAGTTGCTGCTGATTTACAAGCATTATATGGAATAATTGTTAATCCTGAGACTATTAGAAGGGTAATTTGATCTGCTGGATATCACGGTAGAGTAGCCAGGAAAAAATTCTTCGTAAGTGAAAAGAATAGAAAACTCAGACTAGCTTTCGCAAAATCCAACATAAATAAGAATTCTGATTACTGGAATAAAGTTATATTTGCTGATGAGAGTAAATTTAATATATTTGGTTCTGACGGTAGAATCTTGGTGTGGAGAAAACCCAGGGAAGAATTTCGCAAACAGAACTTGGTACCAACAGTAAAACATGGTGGAGGAGGAGTTTTGGTATGGGGGTGTATGTCGTCCGCTGGAGTTGGTAATCTTGTTTTTATTGACAGTATAATGGATCAGTACAAGTATATTGATATTTTAAAGCAAAATTTGAAATCTTCAGCACGAAAATTGAACCTTCATAACGATTTTAAATTCTACCAGGACAATGACCCCAAGCACACTGCTCTGAACGTTAGACTCTGGCTGCTATATAACTGTCCTGAAATAATAAAAACACCACCACAATCTCCAGACTTAAATCCCATAGAGAATATTTGGCAAGAATTGGAATCAAGAATTCGCAAACACACCATTTCTTCAAAACAACAACTAAAATCGGTGCTTCAAGAAGAATGGGGTAAAATCACTCCAGAAATCACAAAAAAATTAGTCGAATCCATCCCAAAAAGATTAAATCATGTTTTAAAAGTAAAAGGAAATCCAACAAAATATTAAAACCTTTTAAAAAGTAAAATTTTTGGATAAATATTTGATGGAAAAGTAAGTGTCCCATCACTTATGATGTGAGCCATTTTTTGCTCCGTTCTGAACAATTGTATTTTTACTAAATTAATATTTTAATATTTTGACAAAATGTATGTTATGTAATAACTAGCAGTTACCCGTGACTTCGTTCACATAACATTTAAAGAAGAAATAATTGACCAATGAAGCAAAACATTTCGATGATGAAAAGCATGTGTAATTAACTTTTTATCGCGAATTTATGGTAAAAAAACTTTTGATAATCCCTATTTGCTAATTTGTTTGCTGGTCAAAATTTTCCTTTCAGCGATTAATACTAATAGATAGAAACATTCTTGAATTCTTTTGTTCAGCCCTGTAGTTTTCCAAATGCCTTTAATACACGAAAGTATCTTTCTAAAATTTATTTCAAACAAAAATATTTCTTATTACTACCTAAATTACATTTTCAGAAATTATCATCCGAAGACAACCTTGTATCCAGTTTTTTGTGGGACCCTGTATATCATTTTATATATATACTATAAACATTTCTTAGTTTACCAAATGCAGTTCAAAATAAAAATGCATATTTTATTTAAAAACCACCTTTAAGTAAATTGCGCTCATATTCAGTAACCTTTCCGAGATCTTTTGTGTAACCCTGTATATCTAAATTTAAATATTTATACTATTACCATTTATACTCTCCATTTAATATGCATACATTTAGCGAAACTTAAAAGCACATATCATAATTCAAAATGCATTTCATCCATGCAACAGTCATCATCCATGATATACAGTACTTCGGATAGAATATATGATATTTGAAATCTTTTGTGTGTCCCTGTAAATGCTATGCACTTCGTATTATGCATGAAATAACTCACATTAAGCCTCAACAACGTATATCAATTTGATTATACATGAAATCGTTTACCATAATTAAAATATGTCGGAAACTGTTCCTCACTTTATTCTTATGCAATGGAATTCTTCTGTCTGACCCTGTAAATGAATAGTAAGTGCCCTTTTCACTACATACTTTACAAAATGCATATTTTAGTGCATTTTGTAAATGCATATAAATTTGAATATGTTCTACAGGCTGTAACATCGTTAAATTTAATTAAAACGATTTTTCCCCATAATGCCGTAATATAAGGAAATTTTTTGACTATCCCTGTAAATAAACTAATCATGGTAGAAACTTTATTTTCAATAGGTATTCGTGCTAGGTAAACGTTAAGAACGTCCAAAAATTTCATGGAAATCGGAGAATATTTACGAAAGTTAGAAAGCGACCAGACAGACAGACAAACCGAAAGCATAATAACTTTTCAACTTTGTTCGAAAGTGTTAAAAAATTGAGCCAAAAATATATTAATCAGTGATTTTATTTTCCACCTTTTCTCCACAAAAAATTTCTTCCATTGATAATTATGAGTTTTGAATAAAAATATTCATTTGTATGTAACTTATAACTTATTAATTAGTATAAGTAAAAAATATTTTTGATTCATTTTAAATATGACGTCATTATTTATCTCGCTCCATTAGCTACTGATATTCATACCCCTTACATTTATAACGACTGCTATAAAGTACCTGTTTTATTTCAACTATGACGTCACATTTTCATGAGTGAACCATTTTATTAAAAATATAATTCTTTTTCATTCTTTTTACTTTTAATTTATGTCACCATATTTTACACAAAAATTCCCATTAACTAAACAAATATCCTTGTTAAATGTATTATAAAAAATACACCTTTTATTTTTATTTCAAACATGACTTCATATTTATTTTCTTTTAAATTATTTTATTATAGTTTTTCTCGTGGAAGTTTTCTATTAAAAATTCATTGCCGCTGAAAAATTTTTATTCCATTTTTTTATTTTCTTGGCAACAGGAAAGGAAAATGGTTAAATTTTATCTGAAAAATGCTTATTGATTTTGTATGAAAAATAATTAAATTTTGAATTATTAAGGAAAATATTTGAATAAAATAAATAAAAATTACCCTATTATTTAATCCGGACTTCTAACTTTACGTCTGCAAAATTTCAAAGCAATCGGTTCAGTAGTTACGGCGTGAAAGCGGAACAAACAAACAAACAAACAAATTCACTTTCCGATTTATAATATTAGTAAGGATTGTTACTAACTTTAAATATGAAACACACCCAAAAAAGTTTTGCACATGTTTGTTTATTTATTTTATTGCAGTTTCTTTTTATAAAGCACAAGTGTCCCATCACTTTTGTGAGACACTGTATATTAATTAATAAGTTATAAGTTACATACAAATGAATATTTTTTTTCAAAACTCATAATTATCAATGGAAGAATTTCTTTGTGAGGAAAAGGCGGAAAATAAAACTACTGATTAATATATTTTTGGCTCGATTTTTTAACACTTTAACAAAGTTGAAAAGTTATTATGTTTTCGGTTTGTCTGTCTGTCTGGTCGCTTTCTAACTTTCGTAAATATACTCCGATTTCCATGAAATTTTTGGACGTTCTTAACGTTTACCTAGCACGAATACCTATTGAAAATAAACTTTCTACCATGATTTAGTTTATTTACAGGGATAGTCAAAAAATTTCCTTATATTACGGCATTATGGGGAAAAATCGTTTTAATTAAATTTAACGATGTTACAGCCTGTAGAACATATTCAAATTTATATGCATTTACAAAATGCACTAAAATATGCATTTTGTAAAGTATGTAGTGAAAAGGGCACTTACTATTCATTTACAGGGTCAGACAGAAGAATTCCATTGCATAAGAATAAAGTGAGGAACAGTTTCCGACATATTTTAATTATGGTAAACGATTTCATGTATAATCAAATTGATATACGTTGCTGAGGCTTAATGTGAGTTATATCGCTAAAATCTACCCGATAATATAGACATCGTCGTTTTACGTGTGAAAAATAATTTAAATATTTTACCAAAAAAATGAAGCTTCAAAACATTTCACTTAAAACTTAACACATACTTTTCCAGAATAAATTCTACTACTCTTTTTTTATCATTGCTCGTGAGCATCTGCGAAAAATAAAACCACGACCATGGAGTCACCATGAAAGTGCGGACACTAAAGCAATTATAAATATTAATCTAATTCGCGACATTCTCCCACCTTGAGTTTTCGACAGTTAAACTCAACAATGGGTACAATAAAATATAAAATAAAATATGACTAATACTTACATTACAGTGATAAGATACAATTCTTACAATATTACATTTCTCAAAACAGGTAAATAAACATTTTCTTCTGCAAAATTCAAATAAAATTAAACATATTATTACAAATTCAAATTAACACTATGAAATATACTAAAAAATAAGAATAAAGTTTTTTGTTGAAACAGCATTTAAAGTTAATAACGTTTTGGGACAGTCACTATTCTGCCACTTCTCGTTCTTAAGAGCCCACAATAGTCACAGAAAAAATACTCAAAAAGACCCGGATGATCATGTAAAGTCTATGGGAGCGTTCTTTTCTAATATTTCGCTCAAATTTTAATATTTTTACATGATTTTTTTTTCACAAGATAGCTGAGGGCAGTCCACAACCGGGCTAGTTTTTACTTTTTCAATTTTTGCTTCAGATTTTCTTTAAAAAATTACTTTAACTTTCGAAACCGGTTTAAACCGGTTCTGAAACAGAAACTATCGTAATATAAAAAATATATAATCAAAATCGAAAAAGTAAAAACTAGCCCGGTTGTGGATTGCCCTCAGCTATCTTGTGCAAAAAAATCATGCAAAAATATTAAAATTTGAGTGAGATATTAGAAAAGAACGCTCCCATAGACTTTACATGGTCATCCGGGTCTTTTTGAGTAATTTTTCTGTGACTATTGTGCGCTCTTAATACTGGATCACTAGAAAGTTCTTTTGGAATCTCTAAATTGTACAGTTTTTGGACAGGTCTCAAAAGTTCACCATTTTCAGTTTTTAATCGTGCAACTCTTGGGTGGCCATCTTTACCAGAAATAAGTTCTTGCACTCGGGCTAAAGCCCAATAGGCACGTTTCTTATCAGACTCTACGAGTACGACATCACCAACGGTAAGTTGCTTGACATTCTTTTGCAAAGAACTTTGCTGGCGCAATTGTCCTAAATATTCAATACGAAATCGCTTACGTAAGTGTTCTCGAACATGTTGCCTATACTTAACTCTTTTATTTAATTCTTGCGCGTCAATTGCATCAAAATCTCTCACATCTGAAGATCTTATGCCCTGTAAAAACATTGATGGTGTTAACGGTGCTAGATCGTTCACATCTTCAGTAACATAAGTTAGAGGTCTAGCATTCACAACTTGTTCACAATCACAGAGAATTGTGAGCAGTTCTTCGTAGGATAATGAAGCTCTACCTAGAACTTTTCTCAGGATGCGTTTCACCATTTGTATCAATCGCTCCCACCAACCGCCCCACCAGGCAGCGGTAGGTGGGTTAAATTTCCAGCGAATCTTTTGTGTTGCTGCAACGGCAGAGATTTGCTCCCAATCTATGGCTGAAAATGCTGTGTCTGCCCCGACGAAATTTTCGCCGTTATCAGAATACACGGTGGTTGGTCTTCCTCTTCGTGCTATAAAACGCCTGAAAGACTGGAGGAAAGCATCTGTAGATAATGACGTAACTATTCTAAGTGTATTGCCCTATACACTGCACAAGTGTACAGAACAATCCAAGCCTTTTCCTCATTCTTTTATTATAATGGGCCGGCTAAATCAACTCCAATTATCTGAAACACCGCTGCGTCTTCAACTCTTTCTGCTGGTAATGCAATAGAAATCGATTCTGTCTTTTGTGCACTGAATCTTCTGCATCGTACACATTTCTGTACTACTGCTCGAATAGTTTTTCTAGCTTTTACGATCCAGTAGTCTTCTCGTAACGATGTCATCATAAGAGCCACTCCTGCATGCAAAAGCTCTTGGTGTTTCCAGGAGATCAGGCGGTGGACTACAGGATGGTCAGAAGGCAAAAGAACAGGATATTTAAAATTGAAAGCATCTTCTCTATAAATAACTTGCGTTTTCACTCTTATAATACCATTTTCATCTAGGATTGGTCTTAAGCTACGTATCTTCTGATTATTTTTCTCGTTGAATCTGTCTTTCTGAATCAAAATTATCAATTTTCTTTCGGCTTGTTCTAATTCCAAACACGTAAGTTCAGAAACTTCTTTTGAATTAGGATTTCTTAAATTGTTTAAGAATCTTAAAATCCAGGCGATCAATCTTATAATTTTCTTAAAAGATGAAAATCGTCGATAATACCAATCACTAGATTCTGTGTTCTTGTTCATTGCTGAAATGACACTTTTCCGTTTTTCAGAGTTAATAATTTCTTCATCGGGAGTTTCGGCACTTTGAGGCCAAGTATATTCAGGTTGAGCCAACCAATCCGGTCCCTCCCACCATCTTAATTGTAAAAATTGTTCAATCGAACAACCTCTGGAAGGGATATCTGCCGGATTAAATTTTCCTGCAATGTGTCGCCATTGGTTCTTTTGAGTTAAGAATCTGATTTCTTCTACGCGATTCCAAACGAATGTTCCCCATCTTTCGTCTCGCTTTATCCAGCTTAAAGCTGTAGTTGAGTCACACCAATAAAATATCTTTAAATTTGGAATTCGTAGATCAGATATAACTCGACTTCCCAACCTGGCTCCAATGCAGCATGCTAAAAGCTCCAACCGGGGTATCGTTATGTTCTTAAGGGGAGCTACTCTTGCACGTGACTGTACGAAAGTTACCAGGATTTTATCTTTTCTCTTTACTCTTAGAAAAATGCAAGTAGCATACGCATGTTTGCTTCCATCACAAAATATGTGAAGGCCTACATCATTACTTTCATAATTATCAAGATACATCCATCGCTGCAATTTGATGTCAGAAATCATCTTCAATCCTTGCACCCATTTTAAAAATTGTTTAGCCAAATTAGTTGGGAGTAATTCATCCCACTTAATTTTTAACTTCCAGCATTCTTGTAGAATAAGTTTAGGGAGCAAAGTCACTGGAGAGGTAAATCCAAGAGGATCAAACACTTTCTGAGCGAATGAAAGTACAGCTCGTTTTGTGGGAATAATTTGTTTTTCCTCAATAGAACCGATTTTGCAAGATAGGGTATCGTTTTCCAGATCCCAGTTTAAACCTAATACTGGTGTTACATTAGCTGCTGAATTTTCAGAAATAATTTGAATGGGATAATTTGACAACCATCCCCTGAGATTAAATTTTGCAGAGAATAGTAACGTTTGGGATTCAAATATAAACTTATTTAATTCTTCAACTGTGTTGAAACTGCAAACACAATTATCTACATATAACGATTCATTCAAAATTTCTACTGTAGAAGCAAGATTTTCAGTCGCACTTTCTAAATGATGTCTCAAAGTAGCCGCTAATAAAAAGGGGCTACAATTGATTCCAAAAACAACACGT
The DNA here is from genome assembly GCA_964019185.1 of Maratus speculifer. NCBI lineage: Eukaryota > Metazoa > Arthropoda > Arachnida > Araneae > Salticidae > Maratus > Maratus speculifer. The sequence goes on from OZ025291.1 coordinate 138,201,360, forward strand.
TTATGTCTATAAATTATGCCATTTTCCCATATAAATCTCAGATAGTCTCTATCCTCTGCTCTAATACCAATTTGTAGAAATGCCTTCTCTATATCGGATACTGCACCAACAGGATATTTCCGAAACCGATGCAATATAGAAGGAATCATTTCAATCAAATTTAATCCCTTATCTAGGCAATCATTTAGAGAAGGGGAACCTTTAACATGAGCCGAAGCGTCAAAAACTGATCTAACTTTAGTAGTTTCACTCGATTCTTTAAATACAGGTCTGTGTGGCAAATAATGTACTTTAGTTTCTTTATTATCAACCACCCTTTCAATTATTCCTGCATTTATCCACGAATCAAATACTTCGCTATATACCTCAATTTTATTTAAATTAATTAACTTTTTCCTCGTTGTAGCAAGCCGCTTTTCGGCCAATTCTCTATTGTTAGGTAAGCAAGCTTTATCTAGCACCCATGGCAATGCTACTTCGTATCTCCCTTTGAATCTATTCTTATATTACTCTTAAAATGCTGCATAGTTTCTTCATGAATTTCAGATTTAGTTTTGGATTCAACTGGATCCGTTATACCCATAATATCCAGCTTCCACAAATCAGCAACGGAACAATTGTTCCAAAGTGATGAAATAATCATAGCAGCCTTATTTGTTTCTGATTTAATACTTGGAATTTTTCCCATTAGAGTCCATCCCAAATGGGTTTTTACCGCAACCGGACCACTTTCTAAAACTTTAATATTTCTGGTGAGTAATTTTCCAGCCACATCAGAACCAATCAATAATTTAATTTCATTTTCGGTTTCACATGAACTATTTTCAACATCAGAAATTTTAATGCCACATTTATTTAATTCTGATAACCAAGGCCCAGTTGGCACTTTTCGTATTTTAGAACAAATAACAGGAACATCTAAAACATGCATATCACATTTATAACTATTGTCTATGCTACTTAAGTGAATTCGATACTTATTATGCTTTGTTTCACTTGTTTCAATATTACCAAATAATGTGTGAATTAATTTAATTTCACCAATACTTTTATAATTCAAATATTTAATTACATCTCGTGATAAATAGGAACGTTCGGATCCTGTGTCAATAACTCCACGCACGATTTTCTCTTTTCCATTGTGCTTTACACGGACACTCAAAGTTTGGAGTAACACAGTAGGATCCGAAGCTTGAGTAGTTAAAACAGTGTCACTACTCCCTGATTCATGTTTATGACTTTCTAACGACACATTACCACCTTCATTTAAAACATTTTGACATAATATTGAAAAATGTCTTTTACCACAATTCGAACATTTAATTTTAGAGTTACAATTGCGTGAAATGTGGTTTTTCTTCAGGCAAACAAAGCAAGCTTTTTTCTTCAAAATTAAGTTACGTTTCTCATCAAAAGAAAGCGAACTAGCTTTAAAACATTTTTCTGATAAGTGACACTTGTCACAAAATATACATAAATCTTCACGTTTTTTAACTAAATTCTTATTAGACTTATTATTTATAAATAAATCTGTGGCAGTTGGCATTGAATTATATTCATTATTACATTTATGATATTTCTTTGGGTTTTCAAAACCAAGATTGGAATGAGCCAAAAGAACCCGCTCTTCCGCAATAACTTCATTTTTCAAAAAATCAAGGATAGAATTTAATTGATTCTTACCTTGAGCAGTCTTCTCACGCTGTCTTTCCCAGATTTTAAGGACATCATGAGGTAGACAAGATTCTACAAGTGGGAAAAGTATGCTGGCATACTTTTCTTCTGTGACACCTAATGATTCTAGAGACCTAAGTTTTGTCTCTAGATTATCATATAACGACGATAAATTGAAATTCTTGCTTGATGATTGATTATTATTTAAAACTAATTGAAGAAGATCTCTAACATATATCTCAATAAGTGTATCTTCTCTGCCAAACCTTTCTTTCAGATGTAGAATTACTTTTGGATAATTATCAGCTGAAACCGGATAACTATTTACTATCTGTGCTGCTTTGGATTTCGGCGTTATCGCCTGTAAAAGATAAACAAATTTCAAATGGTCATCTAAAGTGGTGTCTTCATGAATTTTACTGAATGAATTCCAAAAGGTTAACCATAATCTTGCATCGCCATCAAACGGCTGTAAACTTATCTCTGGTAAGCGAAGTGGTCGCGACAGTGTTCTTTCAACATCCGTATAATTCTGCGATCGGAGTTGTTCTTCGATAGGCTTCACCAAAAATGTCTTTACTTTTTGCTTTATAGCAATAAATTTTTCTGTATACTCTTCGCAAGCTTCAAATTCTTTAGAATAATCTTTTTCTATAACTTTCTCTGTCAACATAAAATTCAAAATTTCTTCATCTACAGCTCGCAATCTTGTGCTTTTATCTTCCAGTTGACACATTAAATTCTCTATTAAATTAGTATCTGGAGTTGCGTCGTTTAAAGCTTCATTTAAAGCATTATAAGTTTTCGTAAATCCAGATCTAAGAGGAGTTCTTTTGATTTTCAAAGCATCCATTTTTTCTCAATGACAACTTCTGATAACAAATAAAAAACAGTTACTTTTCACACGTCCCTATTAGTTCGGACGCCACATATCGCAAAACAATGCGAAATCGAAGCTATAAAATCTACCCGATAATATAGACATCGTCGTTTTACGTGTGAAAAATAATTTAAATATTTTACCAAAAAAATGAAGCTTCAAAACATTTCACTTAAAACTTAACACATACTTTTCCAGAATAAATTCTACTACTCTTTTTTTATCATTGCTCGTGAGCATCTGCGAAAAATAAAACCACGACCATGGAGTCACCATGAAAGTGCGGACACTAAAGCAATTATAAATATTAATCTAATTCGCGACAAGTTATTTCATGCATAATACGAAGTGCATAGCATTTACAGGGACACACAAAAGATTTCAAATATAATATATTCTATCCGAAGTACTGTATATCATGGATGATGACTGTTGCATGGATGAAATGCATTTTGAATTATGATATGTGCTTTTAAGTTTCGCTAAATGTATGCATATTAAATGGAGAGTATAAATGGTAATAGTATAAATATTTAAATTTAGATATACAGGGTTACACAAAAGATCTCGGAAAGGTTACTGAATATGAGCGCAATTTACTTAAAGGTGGTTTTTAAATAAAATATGCATTTTTATTTTGAACTGCATTTGGTAAACTAAGAAATGTTTATAGTATATATATAAAATGATATACAGGGTCCAGCAAAGAACTGGATACAAGGTTGTCTTCGGATGATAATTTCTGAAAATGTAATTTAGGTAGTAATAAGAAATATTTTTGTTTGAACTAAATTTTAGAAAGATACTTTCGTGTATTAAAGGCACTTGGAAAACTACAGGGCTGAACAAAAAAATTCAAGAATGTTTCTATCTATTAGTATTAATCGCTGAAAGGAAAATTTTAACCAGCAAATAAATTAGCAAATAGGGATTATCAGAAGTTTTTTACCATAAATTCGCGATAAAAAGTTAATTACACATGCTTTTCATCATCGAAATTTTTTGCTTGATTGATCACTTATTTCTTCTTTAAATGTTATGTGAACGAAGTCACGGGTAGCTGCTAGTATTAATTATAAACACTAGTTGCTTTCTTTTTACTTAACCTCCTCAGTCCTGATGTTGCCTGGAGGCGACACTAAAAAATACTCTTTAAATTAATTTAATTGCTTTTAAAATTGTTAAAATTACATCTAGATTTTTTTAAATAGATGTCTGCATGTTAGAAGCATCGATTTATAGGCTGGAGCATCTTTGAAGATGTTCTGTTATAATTTTAAACCGGTTTTTGTAGTGTCACGTAAAATTTGTCTCAGGACTGAGAAAGTCCTGTTAATTGAAAAGTTGTTTTAATTAACATTTACCATTTTCCCGCAGTTTAAAATCATTCCCTTACACTTTGAAAAAAATCTAAATTTCAGTCACATGAATGCAGCATTTTTAGCAATATTATATCATTTTGTTTGTTGCAGTGTTACCCTTTTCTGTTTGGGCATCTTTAGTTTGAGATTTACATTTTATGATGCAGAGTTAAAAAAGAATTGAACATTTGTGCATGGCTGTTTTTTTTAATTATTATTATTATTTATTTATTTATCATTCCCTCACGCAGGATGATTCCTATTTCAAGATAAGTCAAAATTTTTTTAGCTGTAGTTAATATTATGCAATATGACTTAAACTTTAAGCAAGATTATTCATAAACCATTTGCAACCATTTTGCGTATTTTGATAAAGGCAGCCCTATGGAATTTCATAATTTTCTCCCCCATCATTCTCTCACATTTGCGGAATTGGGAGAATGATTATACAGATGAGAGAATAATAGAACTATTCAAAATAATTTAAAAAGTTTAACTTTAGTATTTCAAAGTGTTGCGAATTTCTCTCGGGCTAAAGGATTAGTCCGGTAGCGTATGAGAAGAAATTGACCCACTGAACCAATCTAAATGATTAAATAATATTTATTTACAAAAAAGTCTTATTTAAATTATAAATTAGTCAGTTGCGCATTTTTTTAGTAGTGGGTTCTGAGTCTTGTGCGAGTGTTCCCGGAACACAGATATTTTCTAATAGAGTCAAATTATAGAGTCTTACAGGTCTATAGATTCACAACTTCACTTGATCCTATGTACAAGGGTCTCCGTGGACCTCGACGAATTTTCACTCCTTCCCTTCTCACTGTACGAGGAGATTCTTTCTCCAGAATTCTCACTGGACTGTCTGTGTAGTCCCAGGCATCTCCACTGTCTCCTGTCCTCTCGTGTCCTCCCTTGAAAACCACTCGATTAGGGAGGGACCTTGTAGAACCTATCAGAAAACTTACACATGATGTCAGCCTTAAAGTCTCCTAGAATTGGTTACCTGAAAATGCTGAGGTCATATACAAACTACTGTGAGAAAAACTAACATCTGTCACACTTCAGCATAAAAGCATTCCGCGGCATCTTTTGGCAAATTTTGAGAAAGATATTTGCTGTCTAAACCAAAGTGTTCTCTTGTCAACGAAAACCTCAACTTGGGTGGCCCAAAATATCTAAGAAATAGTACAATGATGAGCTCCCATGTAGGCAATTCAATCTGTAAAGTTCAATTCTTTACAACAGCATTAATTAACAAAATTTATACATTTTAATACAAAATTTCATTCTTGGTTTCAATCTGTTTAGGTAATCTTTGGAAAAAACTTGTTTTTTCAAGTTTGACCACATTTTTTTTTTTTTTTTTTTTTTTTTTTTTTGTGGTGCAAAAACCCAAAGTAGAAAATAGAAATATTGTTGCTTTAAGATACACACAAACATGAATTTCTTAATATCAAAACTGTATGAATACAACAGCATTCAAGAATACTCATCAGCTGATTGAAAGATCCTTATTCTTTGTCCCCATACTTTGACCCTCATAACTTTGTAAAAATTTCAAAACATTCGCTGCTGAAGAATTTTCTATGTTGATTTAACATTATAGCAAACATTTATGCAATAATTTTCAAGAAAGTAAGTAATTCATATTTTCACTTCAGTGTGTTTCAAATTTGCCTCTTTACGGAGGATCACTCTTATATATCGCGCCTTCAAATACTGTAAAACATAAATTACAATAAGAGATTATTTGGCGCAATAGATATAAGCAGATGAAAAACATTTATAACAACAAAACACTTTTACTTGTTGCAAACGAGTTTCGGTAGCCATAGCCTACCGTCGTCAGTGCAAGATATAATTGATCAGAAAAGAGATTTGCTCAAATATACATAAGAGAATCGGATTCAAAGATAAAGTTTATTGGTCAGTAAAATTTCATTGGCCAATAAACTTTATCTTTGAATCCTATTCTCTTACGCTGCCTGTTTTCTAAAATTTCCTGTGATTCTATTGGCTAATAACCTTTATCCTTGAATCCACTTTTCTTACATATATTTGAGCAAATTTCTTTTCTGATCAATCCTACTTTGTACTGATGACGGTATGATTGTGGATACCGAAACTGGTTTGCAACAAGTGTTTTTGTGCTATAAACGTTGATTTTTAGTTATTTATTTTGTAAAACACATTTCTTCTCAAGTAAGATTAGAATGGCTGATGAATAAATTATCAAACTTCGACATGGACCAGACAGCAGAAAATGCTAAACAGGGATGTGGATCACAACTGCTTCTTTCAAAGATTATAGACCGGGAAATCACCTCATCGAGTTAAATCTTGAAATTCCAGAATTAGTTAAAACTGGATTTGTATATTAAAACGCAATTGCTCTGTCAAGTTATATTTTGTTGTAAAACACCTAAAAACCCGATTTTAACGGTTGATTCGCAGATTTACCAATGTATTTTCCTGCTCCCAATCCTCCATGTTTTCATGACTGATGGTGCAGCAAAACACAGTGGTAAACCTACGAGTCAACCTCTAAAATCGGGTTTTCAAGTGTTTTCCACCAAAACAGAACTTGACCGATCAATTGCGTTTTAATATACAAATCCAGTTTTAACTAATTCTGGAATTTCAGCTTCAAACTCAATGAAGTAATTCATTGTACTCTCGAATCAAGGTCTATTATTTTCAAAATATTTATTTTTTTAATCTAATTAAATTTTGGTATCTGATTAAATAATAAGCAATTTAAAATATTTTATTAAAAGGGAATTTCTTTGTAAAAGTGCAGTGCTCACAATCATTTATTAATTTATTTTCAGAATTTTGCGCGTATTCGACAATTTGCTGGAACAAGCAACAAGTGAACAGAAGGAAATTCAAATTGCAAAACATCATTTGATGCTTGAAACTAAATATGCGCAAACAGAAGACGAGAAAGATCCTGTTTTAGGATTCGCTGTGACTGCTCCAAACCCATCAGAAACTTTGTATAATGGATCGATAGAATTCGTTACGCATAAAACAAGACTATCCCAACACGAAAGCCTTGCATATTTTGCTCTTCCCCGAGAACTAGTTCTTAAACGAGAATCGGAAATGAACAATTCTAACCTACCATGCCAAGTTAACATGATTTTTTTCAAAGAGTGGTACTTGTTCCAGAATCCTAAGGGTATACTTATCAAGAGAAATTATAAAGTATTGCCAACTCCTGTCCTATACGTTTCAATCTCTGGAGGTCCTGCCTGGAATTTGACTGATCCTGTCCACCTTTACTTTAAGGATACGGTAAAGTATTATAAAATTCACACATATTCATCATTAGAGTCAGGTGGGGTAATTAAGACCAGGGGGTGATTGTGACTAGCGCTATAATGGAGAAAACTGTGCATAGTAAAATTTTATTTCACTCTTAGATATTAGCACCATATTGTATTTTTCATTATAGATATTTTTTATCTCTAGTCTGAAGCACTTTTGAGATCCAAATAGGAATTTGAACAAAGTCTACCAAAATTTTTCATAAACGGATTTTCATAAACGGTTTTAATTAACCCAAATTTTTGTGATTGTGAGTTTTTGATGGGTAATTATAACCATCCTTTTAATTTAACAAAAAAGAGTCGGGGGCAATGAGAATTAAAACTTTTAAGAGTTGTTCTTAAAGAGTCAAAGTTACATCCTGTGTTCTAAAAACACCACTTTTCCAAATAGAAAAAGTGTAAAAAAAATTACAACGTTGAATATGCATAAAGTGGTCATAATTACCCCTCCTGACCCTATATCACTCATTTATAAAATTAGAGCAGGTTTTTATTATAGTTTTTGTTTTAATTTTGCGGTCCACAAGTTCTTAACTGTTAAAATCACAATCAATTTTTTTTTCAATACATATATTTATTTTTTGCAACGCAAGTATGGTGTATAACTTCAATGTTTTTTTTTTTGTGTGTGTGTGTGTGTGTGTTGATGTGAAAAATGTATGTGTTGCCAACTCTCTTTAATTCCCTGAAGTAAAAAATCTTCCCTAGAGATAAAACTCTGAATTTATATTGAGGAGACTGTTCTAGATATTCAGTATCTGTTCAATATGAAATTAATTATCCCCCTCCCCCCTGAAAAAAATCAAATTTTAGATTATTAATTTTTTAGATAGATTTAGGAATCCTTCGCGTTTTGGGGGAGTTTGAGAAACCAAAGTGGACATTTTCGTGTTTTAACAAAACATAATCCGTGGAAAAATTTGTTCATTTCATTTTTTTTTTTATAAGAGTGCAACATGACAATGATCAGCAGCACGGGACAAATCAGGTCCCAAAAACTCTAAAAGCACTTCCCCTGGTATATATTAACCCTGTATTCACCAGAAGTTGTTCTTTCAGATTACCTTTTTTTCGCTCTGCTGCAAATAGCTAGTTCGCGAAAGCAGTTCAGTTCTGTTCTGTGGCAGAAATTGTTACTTGACTTACTAGGGAAAGTCCCCAATGGCCAGATCGGGATTTTATCGAGAGTGGAAAGCTCTTACCATGGGCTCAAAAAATGTATACAACTACCCGTCCGAATACAACTGGTGAAGAATTATAGGCTGATGTATTTTTGTCATTTACTGATAGCTCCAGATCACTAGCTATGCAGAAAAAACCCCCTGTGTGGAAGAAAATACAACTTAAAGTGCAGTTGTGTAACCTGTTGTCGCCAGTGTGATATTGGTGAAAGTTCCACGTTACGGCATTCTATACGCTTTTGGTGAAATGTATATATGCACAAAATTTCATATTGCTATGATAAAAATGAATAAAATAAATTTTTAACGTCCACCGTCCCCTTAAACATAAGCAGATCATTTTCATTTACAGAAAAAAAATGCACCACTGATGTCAAAGAATTCGGTCCCTGTTCCGCGTGATTATTTTGTTTGGGCCGAATGAGGATATTTAAATATGAGGGATAACAATTATATTTATATTACAAACCGATTTTAAGGCATATTGCACCTCCATCAATCTGTTTCCTCCATGACATCGGCCTATAACTCTTCACCAGTTGCATTCCGACGGGCAGTTGCATACATTTTCTTAATCCCAAATGGTAAGAGCTTTCCATCGACTCTACTCTCGACAAAATCACGATTTGGTTGTTTGGTACTTCCCTAGTTAGTAACTTAATAGCTTTAAAAAAAAAAATCTGAATTCGTTTGATCTTTAACAGAAGAATGAATGTTGAAGAATATACGTTGAATAATTCTTTCTTTGCACTTAGACAAAAAAAAATCAAAGGTATTTTCTTTATCGAAAAAGGGCGGAGTTTTTTTAATATCTTTAATATATAATTCAAAGATTTTGAAAAATAATAATAAATCCGAAGAAAATATGAGTTCTAATTTTCTATGAATGGTAACATATGATACATTTTATTTAAGAACTTACTGAAACCCTTTTAGAATTTTGATTAATTACTTTAGAGCGTGTCATTTAGTTTAATTATCATTATCTGCTTTAATACATTTTAAGTAATAAAAGTTAAAAAATAATGTTAAATAATAAAGTTATAAAGGTTAGTAAAGTTAATTGAAAGTTAAAATTAGTTAGTAAAGTTAAATTAAAGCTAATATTAAATAGTAAAGTTAAATAATTAAGTTAATAAAGAAAATAGTAAAGTTAACAACTAAAGTTAAAAAATAAAACTAAGATTAAAAATTTTTCTCATTCTAATAAATCCTATCATGCATAATCAAGTCGATGATGTCCTATGATTGATTATGATTATATTTTGCCATGGTTATTTTTCTATTAAATCCTATCCTACCTATGATTTTTTAATGAAATTTTTAAAATATTTGTGCCCAGGGCACGGGCCATAGGATAGTCAGGGCTTACTTGCCAGCTTTAAACGATGCGACTTTAAAATTCACTTCTGAAATTTTGGTATTATTTCTATGCATACAGAAGTGGACCTAATTTCTTTCTAACTTCATAAGGCACTCTAGTGTCTAAATAAATATTTGTAACACATCGTTCAAGACACTGAAATGTAATAAATAAGCCAATAATAATAATAATAATAAAAACGATTTTCTAAAATTGTCAATGAGGAGTAGCTTAGTGAATATTTAAATAAGGTTTTGAGAACCAGAGTGAGCTGACCACTCCAGATGTGATTTGGAGAAAAAAAGCTTTTCAAAATTTTTATAAACTTTTGTCAAAATGTTTTAGGCTAGTTCTGCCAAAAAGCATATAGTTGGCAGTGCCAGTGTGCACAATGACATCTCCTGATCCACTTTTGTGTTGAGAGCTTGATAACCATGTTACGTTGGCGATCTGTTAAATAGACTCTATCACATGAATAGTTTCGGAATTAAACAAATTCACTATAAGGAAGGGGCATGTTTACAAACAAAAACTTTCGTCAGCCAATCTACCATTACATTTTTGTCCTTACGATCATTGTAGGATTCATCTTGGCGACGTAGGCCAATCACATCCAGGTATGTCGAATGCAGACCAATCAAATAGCTCTAACTCCTGTGCACATTACAAATTGTACAAAACGGGCAGGTGTTTCTTGCTTATCCACACTTATTCGACCCACAGTGATGTCAGCTGCCCTTTCCTTACACAATCAAGAAATGGCATGATATACAACAGCGCTTTGACTCTTCAAGCTTATTTTTCACAAAAAAATGAAGAATAGTTACTGTGGTTATCAATGTCTCAAATAGTTTGACAATGAAGTGGAATAAAATTATAATTCAAAAAAATATTTTTTTTATTATTATTATTTATATGCAAGTTATTGTTTTTATTTTAAATGCAAGCTATTGTTTTTATTCCAAATAAAATTCTGTTCTACTAATATCGTTAAATGTATGTATAAACAGATTAACAATGAAATTGAAGACCCTGTGTGTGTGTATTATGACCCACGACTGGAAGATGGAACAGGAGCTTGGAGTTCGGAAGGATGCGAATATGAAGGCTACAAAAATGGATATTACCATTGTCAGTGCCATCATCTTTCTATTTTTGCTGTCATTCTTGTGAGTAGAATTTAAATTAAATATTTTTATTTCAGAGCATTTTGAAAATATTTGATCAAATTTTAATAACTGGAAGGTGAAACTAAAGTGAACATTTTCTGTAAAAGAAAGTTAATATTGATGTGACAAAAAGCAAGCTTAAAATCAGTCTGTAATATTATGAATGCGGCAAAAGATCAAAGTATCCAGAATATATTTTTCGAAATCGTAAAATTAATGTGTGAAATAAAAAATCCTAGCGGGAAAAGTAAGACCCGTTTAACTACTACAAAATTTCAATGAACTTACAACATACTTAAAATTAAAAAGAAAAAAAGCCATAATTAATAATAAATAATAATAATAATAATTAATTGTGTACTATTAAAATAGAAACCGATTTCCTGAGAATTGGGAGTATTATCATAATATTGATTACGATAAGTTAATTTTTTGTCAGTTTTATACGTCTTTGAATATTGCAGGAAACAAAGTGCATTTTTTGTCGTTGAGCCAGAAGCCAAAATTAGGGTTTTTGGTTTAATCTCTGGGGACTTGGTGATATGTACCTTTTTGGATTCACGATGGTCCAGGGAATTCATTTTATAATGATACTATTAAATTTGTGGTAGCTTATAAACGCCATACTGAAAAGAAGAGTGCCATCTATCGCACGTAGATACAAATTATTATTATATGTTTTATCATCACCGCATATTTTAATTTCAATGAAAAAATGCAGAGAACAAATATTATTTAACATGTAACGTTATTTAAACTATATATTTATTAAGATTTTAATTTAATATGATTATTAACATTTTCAATTGGATAAACCGATCAAATGACATTTGCGATTAAAGAAAATTGAAATCTTGTTTTGCCTTTTAATGCATAGTATTTTCATGAGGATAAGACACAGCAATTTAAGAAAAAAGTAGTACTTTTGAAACTATTGTACTTGGTCTGTTAAGAATTAACCCTTTCGGGACCAGGGGTGCATGTATGCAACTTCAAAACATGCTTCCACCGCTTGTTTTTGAGACCATTAAAAGTAAAATTTTCCTTATTTAATTAAGATATTCTTTTGTTGGCTAAACTAAATTTAATTGTTTGACAAAAAGTTATGTCAATTGAATAAAATTGTTGTAAAAGATGCTGGTTTCAAATGATTAATAAATAACAGGAATTTTAGTCTTCTGCACTTCTTTTGTGATTAGTTCACATTACTGTATCCAAATAGCTTCAGTCGTCATAGAACAGTTCTATGTTCTGCATATGGTTGTACATAAGGTTATTAAATAAACGCGCACATAATAGTGTGACACATGTTCTTGAACAAGAATATGTCACCATTTCCAAAGCATTTTCAGGAGCAAGATAACTGCTATTCCACTGAATCTGTAGATAGCATCTTCCCTCACTATCTGTTCCAAAAATTGAGCCATCATATTTATCTGGGGATAGAAGATTAGGATCAGTTGATTGGTTGTATTGGGTTTAATTGCGCGAATTAGGATCAGCCTGCAGGCACATCTTTCGAACAAGACCGTGATAATTGGCTCACATTACCTATGGGTAGAGTGTATTACTACATGGCTGAAAGCAATGCGACTCCTCAGAAATCCCTACAGTCCTCCTCCTTGTTTTACAAATATATATATATATAATATAGCGCAATTCCTTGATGTCTGAGTATTTTTGCTTGCCATAATAGAGATGGCCAACTTACAACTCAAGGTGTTTTTTGTTTCCTCTGATAAATCGGTTTTTGTATCAAAAGCTTTAAGCGCATCTCGAAATTTTGTGTTCTGATTCATCATTTTCCCTTGCCTGCAAAAGCACTTATTGTATCGCATCTGAGAGTGAAAGCTCTTCAAATGATGCATTACTTATCAATTACCTAGAAGCCCATGCATTTTGCTCAAATTACAGTACTTTTCTTTACCCTGTCATTGGATCCAAATTTCACAAATATTAATTCTTCTAAGTTTTACAAATCGTTTTTTAAGAAAACAGTGTAGAGATATAATAATATTTGTAAATCCAGACGTTAAAGCATGGTTTGCGCGAAATATAAGTTGCGGATCACCTCTTCTTGGAAGCAGATCATTTTAGTGGATTCTTCAACTAGTTATTTCATGAATTTATAACATTTTTCTCCGTAGATAACATACAGCATACGTGTATTCAACTATTTCAGATAATGTTAATTCTGCGACTCTTGAGAGATGAAATGCATAAGTTATTTATTGTTCTCATAAGATAAAATCTGCTTCCATCAGTTTGATTTTTCAGTTTTTCACATTGAACCATCAAGTGTTGCTAACGATTATAGAAGAAGCCCTACATGATAGGAAAAGACAGTTCTCATATCCAAATTTCTTCGATCTGCAATGATCGTCATCTAAGCAAGCAGATTTAATTTTGTCTTGGCAACAAACTGTTATTTATTTAACTTTAAATTCTCTTTCTTCTTCAAGTGAGAAAATTTGTTTAGCTTCTTTATCTTTGCAAGTTGGAAAAATCCTTCTGCTTTTGAGTGTTCAGACAGATATTCTCTCTTGAAAGTTTGGTAAGTTTCTTTACCCATCTCATGAGCTTTGACCATTTTCGACCATTTTCTAGATTTGTAATTTACACCCTCTAGTTGTTACTAACCACCCAACTAGTTGCCTCTAGTTGTTTCTATTACCCTGTCTATATTTATCTATTCATTGATAACCATTTTCTGTAAACATGAGATATCACGTTCGTCTTTCTGAATATTGCTCAAAGACTGATCTGGATAGAGAAGTTTTTCTGAAGAACGGATTTTGGTTCCTTCACGAATCCTAAAGGAATTTTGCCTTGGTATAAAAAATATCTCTCACTGCGGCAGGTTTTTGACTGAATTTTGTTGTAGCTTTTGACCCTTGTATGTCTTTAGTTATTGTCTCTTTAATCGGCCCTATAAATGGAGCAGCATGTAAAACCAAGAAAATCTTTCCTATCACCATGCTTATCGGTTGAATTTTCCAATATGGCATCCATTAATTACTCTGTCTTTGAAAATATCATAGATAAATGTCATGTTGTCGATGATGTTGTGGTGAATCCAAATATGTATGGTTTAATAAGTCCACTGGCATGAAAATACACGAACTCCTTGCTCAACAATGGCGGCCAATATGGCGCCCATAAGCTACTTTGGTTCTGAAAATAGTATGGATAAATTTAATTCTGATGTTGTGGTGAATCCAAGAAATATATGTGTATGATTTAGCAAGTCCTTTGACATGAAACCAGAATAACGAGTCCCTGGAATCCCCGGTGAGTCGCCATGAAAATACACGAAACCCTGGCTAAACGGTGGCGGTCATTTTTCAATATGGCGTTGTGACGTATTGAAATAAATCCAGGATGACTTTTGGCAAAGCTCTATTTACAGCAACACACAGCACAGCAAAACAGAAGAAAATTAGAATTGGAAAAAATATATAGAAGTAAGATTCAAATAAGAGCACACTATGTACTCTGTCCGCAGCTGTTTCCACAGTTGCGCGTGGGTTTTTGGCTTTTTCACAGTTATAACAATCAGACGATGGCCGTGACGGACTTCACTTTTTTACGGGGCAAAAATGCGCCCCGGCTGGTGAGCTAGGTCGACTCACTTCAGAGTCAAAACCAAAAATCCTCTCTTGAGCCTCTTGGAAATTGCATGTATATAAAGCAGTTTTCTTTGATAATCGCCGATCATTAAGAGGGTAAATCAGACAGCTCAAGTAGTGTAGATTTATTATATTCAAACTGTCTAACGTTAAATTCTTGGTCTGAAATACGATTTTTATAACGTGAGTTGCAGAGGTTTCAAGTGGAATTTATTGCTTAGATAATTGGAAAGTTGAAGTTTTTTTATGCACAAATGTATCGTACTTGTCAGAGGATATTTACACGTGCTAACATCTGCCTTTATTGACAGTGTGCTAATGAGGAAATTCAGAACGTTACAGCGTCCATTAGTTGCTCCGATTTCGAAAATATCATGGATAAATGTTATTCTGATGTTGTCGTGAATCCTAAATAGTATGGTTTAACAAGTCCGCTGACATGAAACCACAAGAGTCCCTGCCTCAACGAAGGCGGCTATTTTCGAATATGGCGCCCATTAGCTGCTCTGACTTTGAAAATATCATCGATAAATGTTATTCTGAAGTTGTCGTGAATCCTAAATAGTATAGTTTAACAATTCCGCTGACATGAAACCACAAGAGTCCCTGCCTCAACAAAGGCGGCCATTTTCCTATATGGCGCTCAGAGACTACCATAGTATGGAAAGTATCATGGACAAATGAGATGCTGGTGTTGTAATGAATCCAAAAATGTATGGTTTACCAAATCCGCTGACATGAAACCACAAGACCGCTTAAGTCAAAGACGGCGGCCATTTTCCAATATGGCGTCCAAAAGCTACCCTCGTTTTGAAAGTATCATGGATAAATGAGATGCTGTTGTTGTGGTGAATCCAAAAATATATAGTTTATCAAGTCCCCTGACATGAAACCACATAAGCTCCTGGCTCAACGACTATTTAGGCATTTAACGCTTTTCTTTTACCTTAAAGGCAAAAATACGACAGAAGCGGCAAAAATAGATATTCGCTGTTTATGGCGATGGTACTCTATCTGAATGAACTATGCGGAAGTGGTTTGCTAGATTTAAAACTGTTTATTTAAACCTTAAAAATCAAGAACGACCTGGTAAGCTCTCCACCACAGATGACGATCAAATTATAACAGTGATCAAGGATGACCTATACATGCACAAATTAGAAGAAATATTAAATACTAGCTGACCCGCCCGGCGTTGCCCGGGTCCGTAATAATAATGTTAAACGAATTTGAAATTTTTATGATTTTATCTTTAACTCGAAATATGTGTAAATACACTGTTAAAAATTTGACCCTTTTGCTGCATCGTCACTCCACCGCTTTTATAGAAAATGACTACTTCAGCTTATTATGGAGCATTCTCATAGGTCAAAAGAGAGATATTCTATAAAAGCGGGGGAGTGATGATGCAGCAAAAGGGTCAAATTTTTTACAGTGTACATTATATTAAATACGTACCCCCTGACTGTGTCAAAAATCGGTTTAAAAAAAACTAATATTTAGCTCCAAAAATACCCAAAATGACTGCAATGGGAAACGCAGGAGGGAATATGTGTCAAACGATTGCGTGAATTTCGTGTTAAAGTGTTGATATTTATCCTTAAAATTACTGTTAAGTGACTTAACTAAATATACTTTTTTCACACAGATATCCCAAGTGAAATATTTTGAATTTCAAACTAATTATATCACTCTTAAATCCGACTATACCGTGAATGAAATCGATTCTCGATGATTAGCTAAAATGTTAGTATATAGTATTATAATTTCAGAGCCATTTTACAAAAATAGGTGTATATTTTTTATCAAACATGCGTAATGTTCATTCTGTGAACAAAATCCTAACCGTAACCTAATTGTATTGTATCATAACTTGTCTGTAACCTAGCTGTATCTTGACAGTAACCTAAATGTAACTTAAATAGACCATAAATGTAACCTGCACGTCACCTTATCATAACCTACCCATAATCTAATCACAATCTAACCGCAACTTAACCTTAACCTAACTGGAACTTAACCATGATCTAACTGTAACCTAACCGGAAATTAAATATAACATAAGGCTCATCGAAATGTAACTACAACCTAACAGTTACCTAACCATAACCAAGTTATAATTTAACTCTAACTATAAACGAAATATCTTATCCATCTCGCGCTAAGTACTTAGTTTCACTTGCCACCGCTACGAAACGCATTATGTTTTGTAGAACATCCGAATTTTAGGTTCGGATTGGATTCATGTTAATGGAAATTATTTTGTCTTCTTCGGATACGGTTATGGTTGTTTGGAATATTTTTTTTCAGTTTAGATTCGGTTCAATTCAGATTTCGTGGAGTTTTTTCCTTCAAATGGGATTTTTAAGTTCGGGTCGGGTTGTACTTGCATGGAAATTATTTTACCTAGTTCCAATGAGGTTATACTTTACCGAAATATTTTTGTTAGATTCAGATAAAGTTTGGTTCAAATTTCGGGATTTTTTTTTTTTAATATTTTGGTTCGGATTGGGTTTATGTCATTGAAATTATATTGCCTTGTTCGTATCTGGTTATAGTTATTTGGAATATTTTCGTCAGATTCAGATTTGGTTCGATTCAGATTTCAGATTTTTCCAAATTGATTTTTAAGGTTCTGGTCGGATTCACGTCCATGGAAATTATCTTGGAAATTATTTTTATTCACGTCCATGGAAATAATTATCTCTGGAAGTGATGCTAAAAATGTAACCCTACATTAAGTCCAATTAAGTATCAACAAAGGCACGTGATTTGACACGCCTATCAATTAAAACAGGTTTAAACCCGTATTTTTTTTCCTCTTGTTTCTTAAAAAGAACCAATCTATAGCTTCACCGGTAAAAATAAATTAATTATTTTATCATATGTGTTTTAAATATCAATATAGAAAGTTATTTTAACGTTTTGCTTGAAAATATAACATTCTTTTGTTAGTACATAAAAATCGTTTGCAGTCAGAAATCTATATTTTAGATTAATATTTATTACTTAAGTTTTCATACACGATTTTAAAAGAATGTTTTCATCATTATATTTTAAATATTTATTTACATGCAATTATTAAGTTATAAACATTTTTCATCTACGTTATAAAGTATTTAAAATTACATTAATGAAGGAAACTTTTAGTAATACAATTTTTAGTTCGTATCAAATGTTTTCAATATCTTATTTAATTTTAATTTGATATTTAATTATTGCTAATTTTCCAATTTCCTTCATTTGAAAAACGAACATTTATTTTAATAAATAATTATAGAACAAAGACCATTTTAAAAATTTGCTATTTCCTCTTAAAATATGCTTAAAATTGTAACTCATTTCTTTCAATTCGTCTTATAATACAAAATCCCTTCCACGTCCTTTTATTTGGCACATTAAAATTTGAGCGATAAATGGTTTCATATTGCAAACCATTTTTGAGGCTTACTTCACCTCCACTTATCTCATTCATCCATGGATTTCTTTAATTCTGTTTCAGCTTTCTTATTACGTTTGCGAAAATTTTTACTCAACCAACCAACCGTAAACAAATGAAAGAGGAAAAAATGGGAAAACGATGATTTTTTTATGAGAGTGACCTCTCGATTTTAATTAATTACTCATTTAATAATTGGAATTTCGAAATTCTGAAACCCAGGTGCATCAGGAGAGATTTGTAGCTACTCTCAAAAAAATTTTGAGCTTCGTACGGGCTGTAGATTTTGCTAGCCATCGCAGAGACACACACACACACACACACACACACAGACAGAGCGTTTTGTTCTTTTATTAGTATAGATGTCAAAATCTACCATCTGCGAACATTTTGTGAAATTTGGCTACATAAACCGTTTTCATGCATGGCTTCTCTATTATTTAACCGCGAAATATTTTTGGATCGCATTTTCATTTGCGACTCGCTCTACAAACGCAATGAAGAGACTCCTTTTTTGAAGAAAGAGTGACAGGGACGAAAAATGGATCGTTTATAATAATGATGAGCCAAAAAGATCTTGGGGAAAACGAAATGAACCACCGTTAGCCACCCCAAAGACGGTCTTCATCCAATGGTCGCGCACTGTGTCGCAAGGGCGTGCGAAGAGAAAACTGCGCCCGGGGCAAAGTTTCAATTTAGCGCTCCCTCACACAACTTTTTCTTATAGCAGGCCAAAATGACGTTTATAGTATAAATTTGGCGCCCCCTAAAGTTCAGCGTCCGGGGCGACCGCCCCCTTCGCCACCCCACCTCCTTTTTTTTTGCACGCCACTGCTGTGTCGAATGAGTTTGGAAAAGAATCCCGTATTATAGGCTTTACCAAACAACAAGACGATAAATTCAGAGAATTACTGTTCATTATCAGGCGAAGGAAAGAGATTATTTGAACCGAAACATCCAGAAATAACCAATCAAAAGTGCGTCACGTTTTATTAGAACGATGCACGGAATCATGCGCTTTTGATAACTCTACAAAAGTTGCTGGAGTTCATCTGTGATATTCTACCCCTCCTTCATTTTCACCAAAACTCGCTCCCTCTGATTTCCACGTATTTCGATCATTACGAAATTCCCATAATGAAAAAAATTTCAATTTTTTGGCCGGAATTAAAAAAAAAAAAAAAAAAAAGATATTTACTCAACAACATGAGAGATTCTGAAAGAACGGAAATTTTAATCTATACCTGAAAAATGGTGAAAGGTTGTAGAACAGAATGGCACCTACATAATTTAATATATGCCAAAATTTAAATCTTATACTTTTCAGTTTTCTTACAAAATTACGAACTTTCTGGACAACCCTAAAAGAGATTTCTGAGGAAACTTGTCAGTGGCGAGCTTTAAAGAGATTTTCATGAGCCCTTTGTTACATCTACCTTTAATTTGACATCAACTTGTTCTTTTGATTTATAGAAGAAAAAAAGATTTTTTATTGCATAATATATTTTAGAATTTAATAACAGCCTCTTTAAATACAAAATATTTTTTAAGAGAATTTACTTTTCAAACCTTGTGTAAAAAACTTTTTGAGAAATCCTAGCTCAGAATTGTAACTTCTTAAAAGATCGATGGACATGAAGAAGTTATTAATGTGTAGCAGTTTCTAGCAGTGGTGGAAAAAGTGACGTAGAAATTGAGCCTATTGACACCAGTAAATTTTAGTATGTTTTTTAACTTATTTAATGGCAGAATTTCAGTTTTTACTAAGCTGAATAATACTATAATATATCTGTGGTGTTAATAGGCTTCACCTCTACGCTAGTTTTCTCACCATTGTTTCTAGCATAGATTGGTAATTTAATTTTTTTAATTTGCCGGTTATTTTCAATTTTTTTTTTCAACTTGTTAAAATTCTGATTTATTCTGATCTATTTTTCTGATCATTTAGAATTATTTGATTATTTGTATTTATTTTATTTTATTTGTAAAAAGTAAAACTTTTAATTTGAAATTTTGCTTTTATAAGATAAAGTATGAACTTCTTATGGAAATTTTCATAGACCATTTTTTGTGATTTTCTTCACTAAACTTTTGCATTTATTCTTTCTAATATAATCGTTTAACAATCGTTCAATGTTTCAGTCCGAAAACCCCGATCTGAGTCCAACTTATAAAGAACTAAAGCTTGGAACATCAGTCTACGTCGCTTGTGGAGTATCGATTCTTGCACTTTCGTTAGCTGTAATCCTCTTTATTCTGTCCAAGTGAGTAAAGTTAAAAACTTTTCTTGTGTGATAGCACCTAAGATTGCGAGAAAAATTCTTGTTATCCCGCATGAGCATCATTTATTATAGAAGAAAAAAAATCCTATTGATTAAAATTGATATTTATCTTTATTTAATTTTTTGTTTTATCTGATTAGGTAGCTACATAATATTTAAATAGCTTTTATACCTCATTCACCTCATTTTAATATTATTAAAATTAACATAAACTTTCGTTTACTATCAGTAACCCCCAAATTTGACATAATAAAAACTCTATGTTCTTCAAGTGGTCTAAATACAAGTTTTCATGCCATTTCTACAATTCAGCTCAGAATTATTAACTTTTAAAGAAAAAGTACATTATTTCGAAAATCGAGACAAGATGCAATATAATTAACAAATGTTTGTTAATTAGAAAATACATGCTTTAAAAAATTTACAAATATTTACATAATTTAAATTAAAGTACAAGGTGATAATAATATATATATATATATATTCTTTTATATGAGGCTCAGCTATATTCGCAGAAACTAAATAAAATTTTGATTTAAAGTATTGCGAGGTATGCGCTCAAGAATCATATATAAAAAATAGTTACAGCAACATTGACAAAATTCCATTAAACTGTAAATGGAAACACATGTTTATTAATTGGAATTTGATTTCCATGATGAAAAATCATAATATAGCGCTGAAACGAGATCTGTAACATGAAAGCGCACTAGCAAAAGAAAAGTAGGCAAAAGAAAAGTAAAAACAACAATAAAGACAGAGAAGCAATAGAGATTTTATTTTGTTTCACAAATTTTCTATGCGATTTCTTTCACACCCAATGACGCCTTGCACACGGCAGATGCTGAATAGCAGTGCGTCAACTAGGTGGGGAAGCTCACCAAATGGCAGAAGTGCCATGACAAGAAGAATCTGTTGAATCTGATGGCGTGTTTCAAATCAAGTGCAGTTTGCGGACTAAATGCTTGCACTTAGGATTTCAGGTATCGCCACATCCAGAAATCTACTGGAGTAAGAGCTGGGAAGCTCATGGAAACGTGACATGGGCGGAGATAACTCTATCACCAAATTCTTGTGCTCAGAAACGTTTGATAGAAGACTCCATGTGTGAGGGAGATCTATCTCGCATCCACGCGACGTCAGATAGAGCATTTCGAGATTAAAAATTGGAAATTATTTAATTAGTCAACATTTCCTAGATAAAGAGCATACCCATTACTATACACGTTTGTAGACCTTCGACAGTAACCTCTTGGGAAAAAAGCAAGGCTCGAAGATAAAGTGCTTGTTATTACTTCACTACAGTATTTTCTTCTTTGTGTAAAGGAAGTATAACCACATCATGGGCATTATTGTTTGGCCAGTGCTCATCTTTTTTCGAAGTAATGAAACAAGTCAACATCGTCCGTTCATAGAACGCGTAAAGACCAGCTGTCATTCTCATCAATCCGGATGAGGAATTCATTCGCAAAATCTATCCACTGTTGCTTATCCCCCGCTTGCAATATCTGAAGACGCTAGAACCAATAGGAAAACATGTAAAAAACAAAGCGCAAAATCTTGGACAACAGCAAAATGCGCAAAACATCGCGTGCACTTTCAAGAATAATTTCGCTTATCGTCTCATGAATTTCTGCAACAGTCTCGAAAGTCGACGGGAACTGAAGGTCATGCAGGCCGAGATCGTTCACTTGTGCAACCAGTTTCTACAAATTTGCGCATCAAGTCCTGTATATCTTTTGCAATAGACGGGGTTCGGCTTAGCCCATGGTTTCTGCAGTAGACACGCAATGCCTCTGCGGCATTTTCCTCGTTCAAGGAATACATCTTTACAATTTCTCCACGTTTTTTCCTTTTAAGGGCATATTGTTCAGATTGTAAGAAAGCGATATTCGTGACCCGCATTTCACAGTGCTTTTCTTTTCATTTAATGCGACAAAGTCAGTCATGATGGTCGCCAGACTAGGAAATCTGCGTACCTTGTCCTTTTCTCGTTTCGAGGGAAAATAAGCATCAAAGCCGAAAATACGAGTCATTAGAAAAGAAAGCAGTGTTCTAGTAAGTGCCACAATTGTTTTATCTTTCTCTTTAGTTTGTCTAATGACAGCGAATCACGTGCTGCAGACATCGTTTCAGTGCTTTTTATGGTTTTTAACTATGGAGACCACATTATAATAAGAAAGTGCTTGTTATCATATGAAATTTTCAAAGCTTTGCCACTATAGCCGTAACTATTCTAGTTTAACTTTTTTTTCCATGTGATTCTTGAGCGCATACCTCGAAACACTTTAACCTTTTGGGGATGAGAAACACGTATATGTGCCGCAAAAAGGCTTAAGAATCCTTGTTTATACCCACCAGTAAAAAATTACTGTAAAATTGGCCTTATTTAATCGGAGCATTTTCTCGATTCTATAAGCCACAAATTTTTGTTCTTAAAAACCGGTGAAAGCACATTAAAAATTTCGTAAAAGTCTCCCGTCGTGAAGGGAAACCAAAATTTCATTCAGTTTGAAGGATATGATAAGTTGGGCTCGTGTATCGAAAATGCAGACATAATGTGGTATTTCGTATTCAATTTTTTTTAAAAGTCACATCTTCGCAAACAAAATAATCAAGCAGCCTTTATCGTATTAAAGGAAGACACGACTGAGATGCTACGTCCACCAGGGATGTAAGACCTGCGCCAATTGCGCCAGACTGCGCCAAAACAGTTTTCCTGCGCCAAACTGCTACAAAACAGCTATTTTTTTCAATTTTGCGCCAAACTTGCGCCAAAAGGCACTTAGTGCCAAAACGAAATTTAGCGCGATTTCGTCGATCCATGAAACAACAACAAATAACTTTTTTAGGCTGTTAATTTCGTCGAAAAGCAAAGAAACATTGCAAAAGATCTCGAAAAACTCGCAAATTTCGCGAAAAATTGAGAAAAATACGCACATTCGGTCACGAAAAACACGCGATGTTTTGTGGAGTTTTATCGTGTCTCCGCAAACGACCGTAAGTTGTTTTTCCCTCGTACGTTCATTTTCATTGCAGCTGATCGCAGAATTCGGAGCGTGACGTCATGTGACGTATGCCGCGCGCTTTAGGGGAGAAAGCTGCTTCATTATGTTTATTCCCAATTAATCGAAGTTCGCCTCTTATGTCAAGGGTAATTCTCGTCCGAAATTTCCGAAAATTTAAGGCATCCTCTTTCGAAAATTTGAAATTAGGTTACCAGTTCCACATAGCTGCCAACTTCTACGGTTTTGCGCGCGGAAAAAAACAATTGCGGAGAAATGCAAATTTCGTGAAAGGATCGCCGAAAACGCGCATATTTCGTCAATATTTCGTGGAAAAACAACGATTTCGTCAATGTTTTTGTCAACGAACTTTGTCAAAAGATCGCTGAAAAACGCTAATTTCTTTTGCGGATCGCGGTAAAAACGGCAATTTCACCAAATATCTCAGATAAACGCTGATTTCGTCTCGAAGCCGCGGAAAAACATCGATTTCGTTAAAAGATCGCGGGAAAAAACGCCGTTTTCGATAAAAGATCGCTTAAAAGTAATTTGTCAAAGGGTCATTGAACAAAAAAAGGCCGATTTCATCAAAAGTTCACGGAAAAAACGTCGATTTCGTCAAGAGATCGCGGAATTTAAAACGTCGTTTTCGAGAAAAGATCGCGCAAAAATGCAAATTTTTTCTAAAGATCATCGAAGACAACTCAGTTTTCATAAAAAAAAAAAAAAAAACCACTGGAAACGCCGATTTTGTCAAAAGATCGCAAAAAACCGCTGATTTTGACAAAAGATAGCAATAAATCGCCGATTTTGCTAAATTATCGCAGATAAATCGCTGATTTATCTGCGGAAAACGTCGATTCCGGAAGAAGATTGCGGAAAACGCCGATTTCGTCTGAAGATAGTGGATAAAACCTCCCACCCAAAGGGGTAACTCGTGGATTACTCCCTCCCTCCCCGGATTTCCGAAAATAAAAATTTCATCCAGAATCACCCCTGCTTCATACACTTTTTGATGGTAGAATAATAAAAATGCCACAGACATCGCTGAAAAACGCGAATTTCCTCTGCGAACCGCGAAAAACGGCAATTTCACCAAATATCGCAGATAAAGCACTGATTTCGTCTGAAAACTGCTGGAAAACGCCTATTTCTTCTAAAGATTGCGGATATAATGCCGATTTCGTTAAAATATCGCTGAAAAAAACGCCGTTTTGGATAAAAGATCGCTTAAAAATATTTTGCCAAAAGATTATTGTGAAAAAAAAAAAAGAAAAAAAAAGAAAGAAAATGGCGATTTCAGTAAAAGATCACGGAACAAACGCTGATTTTGTCAAAAGATCGCGGGGATAAAACGCCGTTTTCAAGAAAAAATCGCGTAAAAATGCAAATTATGTCTAAAAATCGCCGAGCAAACGCAGATTTTATTTTTTAAAAAAAGGTAGAATTTTGGAGAAGCCGCAGATTTCGGCAAAAGATCGCAATAAATCGCCGATTTTGCCAGGGGTGATTCTCGTCCAAAAATTCCGAAATTTCCGAAAATTTAAGGCATCCTCTTCCGAAAATTTGAAATTAGGTTATCAGTTCCACATAGTTGCCAACTTGTGTGGTTTTGCGCGCGGAAAAAAAAGTCGAAATGCAAATTTCGTGATAGGATCGCCGAAATAGCATACATTTCGTCAATATTTCGTGGAAAAACGACGATTTCGTTAATATTGTTGTAAACGAACTTTGACAAAAGATCGATGAAAAACGCGAATTTCCTGTGCGGATCGCGGAAAAAACGGCAATTTCACCAAATATCGCAGATAAAACGCTGATTTCTTCTGAAGACGGCGGGAAAACGCCGATTTCGTCTAAAGATTGCGAATATAGCGCCGATTTCGTTAAAAGATCGCGGGAGAAAACGCCGTTTTCGATAAAAGATCGCTTAAAAATGTTTTGTCAAAAGAATATTTGAAAAAATACGCCGATTTCATCAAAAGATCACGGAAAAAACGCCGATTTCGTCAAAAGATCGCGAGAGTAAAACGCCGTTTTCGAGAAAAAATCGCGTAAAAAAGCAAATTTTGTCTAAAGATCGTCGAAAAAACGCCGCTTTCGTCTAAAGATCGCGGAAAAACCGCCGATTTTGGCAAAAGATCGCAATAAATCGCCGATTTTGGCAAAACATCGCAATAAATCACCGATTTTGTCCGAAGATCGCTGGAGGGGAGGAACTCACGACCCCCTCTTCCTCGAAATTTCATCACCCCCCCCATTTCCGAAACTGCGATGCGAATTTCCGAAAAAAAATTTCATCCAGAATCACGCCTGGATTTTGCTAAAATATCGCAGATAAATCGCTGATTTCATCTGAAGATTGCGGGAAAACGCCGATTTCGTCAGAAGATCACGGATACCCCCCTTTCCCCGCCACCGATTTCCAAAAATGCAATGTGAATTTCAAAAAAAAAATATATGTATATATCACCTAGAATCGCCTCTGTTTTATGTATTGTACATATTTTCTGTACATTAAGTATCTTCCTGTTCTGCGTCTTTCCCGTGTCGGTGGTGAATTATTTCGCTCCTCGGCGAATCCTGCCGATAGACAGCAAAACTGAAAGCAGAATGAAAGCGCTTACGAAAATCCGCTACATGTGTGTCAAACAATTACAAGAAAAATAAATAAAATAAATTTTTAAAAAAATAGAATTTTGTCAAAAAAATTGCTGTTTTGTCAAAAAATGAACAAAATGCAGTCAAAGGAAAATAGTGTTGAATTCATACACTTTTCTCCGGGAGGGACTTCTATACCCCCCCCCTATAGTCCCCCTTCCATAGGGGACATGATAGAGTTCCGGGAGGGGGCAAAATTGCACTTTTTGGTCATTGAAAACCCAAAATCTCAAAATTCCCAGGGGAGGGGGGAGGGGTTGTCCCTCTAGGCCACCACCTGAATTCAACACTGTAGGAAAAGACCATAAATCTCGGGGAAAATGCTCGAATTTCGTCAAAAAATCACAGAAAACACACAAATTTAGTCGAAGCCTCTCAAAAAACATATGCGAATTTTGTCAAAGGATCTTGAAAAAATAAAACATGAATTTTGTCAAAGGATCACAAATTTTGTCACTCTAATTTCACCAATAGATCGTGAAAAACACTTGAATTTTATTATTAAATCATGAAAAATTTGTCTATAGTTCACGAAAAACTTGCACATTTTATCAAAAACACTCGAATTTCATCAAAGGGATAAATATGAGTTTTGCTAAAGGATCGTTATTATCAAAAAAGAGTGAACAAAACACAGCCAAAAGATCGTGGAAAAAAACATTAATTTCTGGAAAAGAGGGCGAAAAAACCCACAAATTTCATTTCTCTAAAGGATTCCGAAAAACAAGATTTCGTCAAAAAATCACAAAAAACATGAAATTTTGTCAAAGGATATCTAATATTGTCATAAAAAGAACTAAATACGGTCAAAAGATCGTGAAAAAAAACGTTGATTTCTTTAAAAGATCGTGTGAAAAAAAACGAGAATTTCATCAAAAGGATCGTAAAATCTGTAATTTTTTATCAAAAGATCTCAGAAAACGTACAAACTTCATCAAAAGGTCGTAAAAAAGACCCTGCAAATCTAGTTAAAAAACGAAAAAACAGGGTCAAAAGATTGTGAAAAAGCATGAATTATGTTAAAAGATCGCGAAAAACTTCAAATTTCATCGAAAGGTCTGAAACATGTAAAGAAATTTAATCTGAGTATTTATTCTTTCAAATGTAAAAATATTTTTCAAGATAGCAATTATTGTAATTGTTAAGAGTTTATTCGCATTAGAATATTTCAATCTGCTCCTAAAACAGCTTTTATTGCTATAAAATTATACTTTCGCTGCTACAAAATCCGATATTTACTGCTACAAAATCTGATTTTTGTAGCTACAAAAATAGGTTTTACTGCTCCAAAATTCGATTTTTGCTGCTCCAAAGCTGCTACAAAATGGCTTTAGCGCACTTTCATCCCTGACTTACATTAATTTTACTCTAACATTTTACACTCTTTTATTGTATGTAACTAAATTTTATACACGCGTTTATATATACTTTAAATCATATGTTTGATAAAATTGTGTAAGAACTTCACAAAATTCTAATGTCTAAGTTTTCTAGCTCTCCGAAAAATTGTACTTTATAGCTAAAAACCCCATTAACGCATAAAGAACTCTAGTGATTTCGATACAAAGTTCTTTGATGGTAAATTACAAATACAAGATCATATATGTGGCAGACAATTTTTAAAAAATTTACTTAGTTTCAGAAAAAAGAATTCTGAAAATTTGCCATCGTTTTTATAAAGGGGAATATGGATTTGAAATTTCTTCAAAATCGTTCGGGAAGTTTCCGAGGATACAGGTCTTTAAATAACGATTATTTTTCACAGATTTCAACCAGTCTTGTCTTCACTTATAACATATTGGAAATGAAAGTAACAGTAATAGTCCATGGAGTAGAGTTGCCGTTTAGTGAACGATTCCTTATACTGCAAACTGTAAAGAACTAAATTTAACTATTCTTACCAAATGGAAATCCAGTTTCTTATATAAGATATAATTTATCGATATTCAGTATATTTCATACATCTCCTTACCCAGCACCATACATATTTTTTTTCTTTTTTAAAGTGAACATTAAATAAAACAGATCTAAATATTACATATGTAGTACATGAAGCGATTATCGATGAAATGCAATAACCTTTTTATAGGTTGTAAGTTTCATGGAAAACATTGTGGATATTTTCTCTATAAATAACCCAATGCAAAAGAAACATTTCTAGAATCTCATTTTTGTCAAATTTTAAATGGCCATTTTAATTTTACATCATTATACATTGCTCTGTTTTCCATTATAGTCAGTTGACAGATGCGTATAATCTGATTTAAGATTTTAAAATGTATGTGTCATAATGTATGTTTATTGCCGAAATGTCAGTGAAGGCTTACTTTGGAGACACGAAATTTTTTCCGAAACGTCAGTGAAGGCTTACTTTGGAGACACGAAATTTTTTGGTTTCTGTCTGTCTGTTCCTAACTAACGCAAAAAACATTCGATTGACTTGAAATTAAGTGGGTATGTTAGTGAGGCACTGGGATTAAGCTGTATAGTTTTTTGTTAGATTTGATTCATTCGTTCGTAAAATATAGAATATTTTATTTTGCGCAATAATGCTTTTCTATGGCAAATCCAATGATTTTCAATTTTTTTCCCCTTGAGAGAAAATGACACATTTCATTAATGGAATTCAATGATAAATGGACACTGAAATTTACCAGTTAACTTATTCATATTGTTTTGAAATTTTGTCTATGCATTTGTCAGATTTTTAAAGTTATTACTGTAAATTTTGGAGATTTTTTATAAATGTGTTCCAATAATATAAACTAATTTGTTTTAGAGATTTACTTATTTCAAATGTATTTATTTCATTTTCTTTATTTTCTCTTAATGGTTGCTAAGCAACCATTCATCCTAATCCTTATTATATTTTAATGCTATAAATTTGAAAGCAAATACGAAAATTTAAATGAAGTCAATCTCAAAACTGATGAATTAATGTCTTTGTATCTTTGCGGATAAATATAACATAGCCCAGAAAAAAAACATAGGCTCTGTTTTATTAATTTCATTCAAATATTTTCCTTAATAATTCAAAATTTCCTTCTTTTTCATACAGAATCAAGAGAGATTTTTTAGATAAAATTTAACCAATTTCCTTTATCGTTGCCAAAAAAAAAAAAAAAAAAAATCTGGAATAATTTTTCAACGGCAATAAGTTTCAATTGAGCAATTTCCATTCGAAAAATTAAACTAAGAAAAAATAAATATGACGTCAGAATTAAAATTAAATTAAAAATAGTACTTTGTTAAATAGTAAACACGGAAATTTGTTTCGTTAATAAGAATTTTCCTGACAAAAATGGGAGTATAATAATTAGAAGTAAAAGAAATAAAAAATAATTATATTTTTAACAAATATTTCAATTGATAAAATTTGACGTCATAATTGAAATAAAACAGGTATTTTATAGTTGTCGTTAAAAATACAAGAAACATGGACAGCAATAACTCAAGAATAATGACGTCATTGCCGAAACTTCGGCGAAGGCTTATTTTGGCGACGCAAAATTTATTGTTTTCCATCTCTCAGTCTGTTCTTCTGTCTATCTGTCAGTCCCCGATAACTGCCACAAAGTGCAATCAAAACTTCTTTTTTTCGTAAACAAAATTGTAAAACCCTAGATTACTGAGTTTACACTTTCAAAAGTTCCTGATACATCAGATTTAGGTGTTTTTGGTAGGCAGGTATCTAGAAGTATGAGGATAATGAAAAATGCTTATTAAAACTGTCACTTATCCTTATAAATCAAAATGTAGAATAAAATACAAGATATACGATAACCATTAGCAGATTGATAGAAAGTTTTAAATTTAATGAGACTACGGGGGGTTCAGGGGGGCGGAGCCCTCCTGAAGAAATGTACTGTGGTATAATAAAAAAACAAAAATAATAGATCATGAATTTTTCAGAATATCCTAACATAACTAAATCTTTAATTTAACGGCTTTTGATGGCTTCAAATTTCTTATTCTTATTTTATTCTTATAAATAATTACGTAATACGAAAATTTTAAATTACAGTTTCCAGGAAGTTGAATATTACGCTAAGTGTGTTTTAAAACAAAGAAGTGAAAAGCTGACGTTGAGACTCTTGATCTGCAGATTTACTAGTATGCATGAGTTCTGCACCAGACACATTAGAAAGTTACCGTTAATCCGTTTCTCTCAATGATGTATAATTCGAAATTTATAAATTTTATAAGGTTGCTTCGTTTAAATGTTTCAACTATTTTTGAAATTAACTGTATTCAAAACAGTCAGACTAAATCTTTCAAGACGAGTCTTGACGAACCCTTTCAGGATGGGTTGGATGTATACCAACCGTCCCATTAATTTTATTTTTTTAGCACCAGATTATTTTAGTTGAAAACTTAGATTTTTTGGAACATATTCATGGGAAATAAAGCAAGAAATACTGTATGTATTTATTAGTATTAAAATTAAATTATCATTAAATGACAGCCATTCTGAAAGGGCTGTAATGTGTGAAGGAATAAATGTGTAAAAATTTATCCATGTGACAAGTTGCATTCCAGTCAGAATATAAAAGTCATTAAAAGTATAATCCAAAAAGTTTGTAAAGTTTTTAAATACAAACTTAATCAGAAAAGCTATAAAAGAAATTAAATCTAAAAAAAGCGGGCGTGTGTGTGTGAGTGAGTGTGAGAGAGAGAGAAGAAGTAGGGGGAAGGGATAGACTGTATATTTTAAAAAGTTTTCATATAATTATTCCGATTAAATTTATATTTTGAATTTTGAAAATGTAATGAAGAATTAATTTTTCTTTTACTTAAAACAAATTGCATGTCGAAATTGTTTTCGAAAATAAATAAAGGATGAAAAATTTGTCAGGAAGTGAGTTAACCCTTTATCTACCGAATTATGAATTCATGAAAATTTTACATTCTAAAGCAATTTACGTAAATTGTTTAAACTAAATTTAGAGATTTACATAATCGTTTAATAAATTTTTGAAGAATTTAGAAGGATTAATTAAATTTGAGTTTACAGGGATTTTGTGCAATATTTATAACCCCACTCAAATCTTTTATTTTAAATTGTTTTCTTAGAATTTTGTAGAATTATAAAATGTACAAATATGATGCTCTTACAATATAGAAATATTTCCGAATTGAAAAATCCTCATCCCCCTCCCTCGGCGCCAAGAAAGCTGAAAATATACAAAGGCAAAAGAAATTATTCTTTTAAAACCTTTCCACTGCCGCGACCGGATATATCCGTTCACTAGGCTGCAGGTTTCACTGCAGTTGAAGCTTTATTTAAATTAATATAATTCTACAAACATCATACAGTTTTAAGAAATTAAGTTATGACTGATACTTTCAAGGCTTATAAGCATATACGTAACAATATATATATATATATACCATGATAAAAAAAAAAAAAAAAAAAACTTTTGTATTAATATTGAAAATAAATTGCAGAGAAAGAAACATTACAATTTTGCCCTTTTGCTCGGCAGTCAGGAGGTTAAAAATATTTTTGTTTTGTGTAACCAATAATGCTTTTGGAACAAAATAAAGTAATGTGTCTGTAATTCATTATAAACAGTATTACAACTAATCGACGTATTAAAAGAATTTTATAGAAAGTAATTTTAATGGTACCTATAAGTACCGTCGGTAAATGAAGGGTTAAACTGTTGGAAATCATTTGTTAAGACTAAGAATTTACTAATTTTATTTCAGGATATGGCGACAAACAATCGATCACTCCATTCTGTTTTCTCTTTCCTTGTGTTTCTTGGTGTGCATCATTATAATATTCATCAGTGAAACTCGTTTTGCAAGAAGACCTGGCTGCATGCTGATGGCTTTGGTTCTTCACTACACTGTCTTCACCATTTTTGGATGGCTCCTGATTCAAGGGATCATTTACCGTCTCAGATTTGCAAAGAAAACTGACGTTGGCGAAATTCCGTACTTCATGATTAAAACTGGTCTGGCTGTCTGGGGTAAGGGGGATTTGTTTAGGTTTATTACATCTTTTTCTTAAAATTTTGAAAAGCAATAATTTTTTTAAATCATTTAATCATACACATTATTTAAAATTTTAACACATTGATAACAAGAGACGCAGATAAGTGTCTTTTAGATATGTGTGCCACTGTCCACGGCTGCATTACATACGCATAATATTATGCGTATGTTACTAGAAGATAGCTCGTCAAAATGACGTGTTTCCATTTTTAAAAGGATGATAAAACATTACAACAACTTTGGTCAATCATAGCCACTTTAGGTTTAAACAATTTTGAAAAATACAAAAATTGAACATGAGGAAAAAATCTAAAAAAAAAAAAAATTCAATAGAAATTTGCATTTAAAACTATAATAAAACTTTCTGGTGGATGGGGAGGGATTGTAATGAACAAATGGTAAATGCATAAATTTTAAAAGAATAAAGTAAGGTAAAATATCAATTATGAAAGAATACATTCTGAAACTACAGCAAAAAATATTTTAAAATACTGAGAGAAAATAATAAAAATATCCAAAATGTATAAAAATTTTTTCCCATTTTGGCCATTTCCAGACGATTATGAGAGGGTAGCCAAATTATTAATTGAGTGGGTAAAATAATGGCACAGAATATGCAGCTAATGAATTTCACTCACAAAATTACAGTAATTATTTCACAAAAAACATGCAAATTAACATGCATTAATAATGCAAAACATGCACTAATAATGCTATTTTAAAACATTCGTGAATTAACTATTTTATACCATTAGCCAATACTTAAAAGAAAATACTTTATAAGAGCGAAAACAAATGTCAACAATAAAGAGTAAACAATCGTGATTCGTTATGTGACAATAAAGTCATTCACGGCTGAAAAAAAATCTATATATATAAAAGGAATTCTGAGGATAATTGAGGCACAGGCGAAAGCAAATCTTGGCAATGCGCCAACTCGGTCCAGAGGAAGCAAATCTTGGCAATGCGCCAACTCGGTCCAGAGGTATAAAAGCAAGATAGAAAAAAACGCGCAGGTCTGTGCATTCAAGTACAACCACCCATATGTATATGCTGAAAGTTTGTTCTGACGCTCACCCGACGCACGTGGAGTGCCGATGGTCCGGGGAGAGTCACCGGGGGATCCGTCGCGAGCTGAGAGAGAAGCGTACCATACACATAAATTATTAAATAAACCTTCAAATTAAGCCCGGCGAAGCGGGCTGGGTATGCTAGTAAATCTATAATAATAAAGAGAGAAGGATGTTTGTCTGTCAGCGCTGTTCTGAAGAGACTGCTGCACGTAGAGTTACAAAATTTGGAGGGAAGGTACTTTTTTACATGTAGTTTTGCACCTCGAAGCCCGATTTTCGATTTTTTATTTAGATTTTTTTTTAATAATTTTTTTAGGCGATTTTTAGCGTTATTTTTGCGGTTTTATCCCATTAGTGAAAGAAATACGGTTTCATTCTTTTAACCCAAAATAGCAATTTTTTTTCTCTTTTCAACAAATTTTATTCGGAATTTGTACAGCGATTTTTGAATTTTTAACGAATTTTTAATGCGATTTTTAGTGTTTTTTTCTCATTTTGCGGCTATTTTTTGAGATAAATAAAACAAAAATCATTTTAAATTTTTAGCCTAATGCCCTAAATTTTGTGTTTGTTACGATTTTTAGATTTTAACGATTTTTAATGCGATTTTCAATGCGATTTTTAACGTTTTTTAAAGATTTTTGCGTTTAGCATCTAATTTTTTTCATAGTTGTTCTATCAAAAACTTGAGCTGTTGAGAATGCAATAAGTAGTATTTTTTTGTGAAATCTATCTAAAATGTCAAAAATTTAGATACCACTATTTTCGAATAGCAATTTCATAAACTATCTTAAATTCTTGCTTAAGACCGCTACCCCCTCGAGTTATATATCACCTGATAGGTTATTTAACAGAGTATGGTTTTGATAAAGTTTTTGAAGAATAGAGTGCTCTACCTGGTGGTGGAAAATGGAACTAATAGAACGCTATTTTTTAAAATCTACAATAATAAAGAGACAAGTTTGTGTGTGTGTCAACGCTGTTCTGAAGAGTCTGCTGTACGTAGAGTTACAAAATGTGGAGGGAAGGTATTTTTATGCATGTAGTTTTGCACCTCGAAGCCCGATTTTCAACTTTTTGATTAGATTTTTTTGATAATTTTTTTAGGCGATTTTTAGCGGGTTTTTTTTTTTTTTTTTTTTTTTTTTTTTTTTTTTTCAGTTTTATTCCATTAGTGAAAGAAATACGGTTTCATTCTTTTAACCTAGGGGTGCACAACCTGTGGCCCGCGAGCCAAACTGATACCAGTAATTTTATGCAGAATAATTTTCCTTATACAGTGAAACCTCCAAATAAGGGACACTCCGAATAAGGGACACCTCTATTTAAGGGACAAAACTTCCGGTCCCAGTCCCTTGGTACAGGACGTGTAATGTATTTACCTCTGAATAAGGGACACTCGATTTAAGGGACATTTGAAAATGAGATTAAAGAACCTGGTTCTTGCATTTCAGATAGTGAAGTAGTTTGTGATGAACATGAAAATGCAGATTTTTGTGAACTAATCAAACAGATAGACAATAATGTTGATAGAGAGACATACGACGCAATAAACGAGCATTTATTTACTTACAATCCTGATTCGATATCAGTGCGTTTATCCCCATTGAAAGTAATGCTGAAAATTGTAACGATGATTCTGAAAGTGGAGAATAAAAAAAATTGCGAAATAAAGAACTTTACAGATGCTTTAAGGCTGTTCTCAAATCCAAAAGGGCAACTTTTAAGAAATAAGCAGTGTTGAATTCAGGGGGTGGTCCGGGGGACATCCCCCCCCCCAAAAAAAAGAGATTTTGGATTTTCAATGGTAAAAAAGTGCAGCTTCCTCCTCCGGAACTCTATAATGTCCCCCCCCCCCCGGAGCCACAGAAGTCTCTCCCGGATAAAAGAGTCTGAATTCAACACTGGACGTAAGTTTTAATTTATATTTATTCAGAAATGCCTGAATCTAGTAAATAAATAAATAAATAAAAATAAATAAATAAATAAATAAACACGAATATAAAAATTCTAACAATATTGTATTTAAAACGCACTTTCGCTTTTCTTAAATAAAAAGTTTTAATTAAACACTGTTAAAAATTTGATTGTTTTGATGCACCGTCATTACACAGCTTTTATAGAAAATGATTACTTTACCGTATTACACTGTTAAAAATTTGACCCATTTGTTGCAGCGTCACTCCACAGCTTTTATAGAATATCTCTTTTATGACCAATGAGAATGCTCTATATCACAGTAAAGTAACCGCTTTATATAAAAGCAGTGGAGTGATGCTGCAGCAAATGGGTCAAATTTTTAACAGTTGCTGCAGCATCACTCCAATGCTTTTATAGAAAACGGTTACTTTGTGTGTGTTTCTTACAGTGTATTCTATAAAAGCTGGGGAGTGATGATGCAGCAAAAGGGTCAAATTATTAACAGTGTACTGCTAAAAGTTTGACCCATTTACTGAAGCGTCACTCCACAGCTTTTATAGAATGTCTCTTTTATGACCAATGAGAATGCTCCATAACACAGCTAAGTAATCGTTTTCTATAAAAGCGGTGGAGTGATGCTGCAGCAAATGAGTCAAATTTTTAATAGTGGGAATATTGTGTTTGAAATAGGGAAAAGATTACAAAGCACAGTAAAATATAGTGACGTCATTTACAGCTCAAACTGTAAATCTGACAAATGAGAACGCTCCATTACGACTCTGGAACGTTTGCATTCGACAAAAAATTGATAGCCTTTAAAATCGGAGAAAACTTTTCACAATGGAATTTGTCATTGGTCACAATAAGTGTTTTTTCTCGTGGATGGGTTGATCCCGGAATCGTTATACACGGAGGGATTTTATATATATATAATATGCTGCATATGTTGTTAAACTTATGCGCAATGTTCGTATTTATGCAATTATTGCATTATACAAACATTTTTTTTTCCATTAGAAGCAGTACCATTGTTACATTCAGTGTTCTCGCTGTCGCTCGCCAATGCTCCAAATTGAGACTAAATTCTTCATTTGGCGAGTAAACAAGCGATTAGACTCGCCAAATTGCTAGTGCTCAATTTTTGCTTTTTTTTTCGTTTTTCATACATATGCATATATAGATATATTTAATATATACATATTTTTTTTATTTGTAGCGAATAGTTGAAATTAGATTAATAACAATCGCTGTCACAGTTATAAAAATTATATTGAAAAAAAGGGGGTACATTAAAGTAAAGATATATATATATATATATATATATATATATATTTGTGCTACACGGCGAATCTATTTTGCTAATAATTTTTTCATTTGGCGAATGTTTTTTATTTTTAATTAGCCAAATTATTAACGTTGGTCAAAAGTCAGCGAGAACACTGGTTACATTACATGTTTATTTTCAAGCTTCGGTAAATGTAGTCGCCATATCGTTTCTGAAAATTAAAATATTTTAACTAGTCACTGGAAGCATCGAAACTGAATACCTAACAATAATTCATTAAAACGGATGCAGGAGTTTAAGGATTATAAGCCATAGAAAACTATAGGTAAGTAGTACCTTGAATAATGATAACAATAAAAATCCTAATATACACAAGAATATATGCCAGACAATAAACAGAAAAAAAGGGAAAAAATATAATATAAAAAACCACGTCATAAAAGTTTATTTATGAAATTCTTATATAAGATAAAGTACCATTAAACTGACACTGTGTTTTATCTAAATTAATTTCTTTCCAAATACTTTTCTTAAAAAAAAATAATGATGTTAGTAAAAAACATTTATGTTTCATCCTATTGCATACTTTATTTATTCAAATTTTGTAATGTATACTTAATTTTTTTAGAGTTATATAATTTTGATAAGATTTGTTGAGCTTAATTAAATAATTAATGCAGCATTCGATACATACAATAATTACGAGTTTATTTTTCAATCAGTTTATAAAAAACTTTCATGAACTTTGAAAATCCATGATCAAATTCAAAAATAGGAAAAAAAAACTTATAATGGTGGGAAAGATGGAGGGGACTATTTTTACTGGCGAATTAACAGTTTTTTTTCCAATTTGAAATGCGCTGTTCTTCTGTAATATAAACATGAACATAGAAAATCATTTTTGTTAATCGTTTTCGACTACGAACAGTTACATATATATGCCATTGACCGATAGATGGGCTACAGCTAATGGTTATCTTTTTCTCTTTAAGACTCAAAGATTTTTGGTAGAAATTAAAAGTCTTGGTGGGTATTTCTAAATAATAGAATCATATTTGATTGAAAAAAATACTTTTTTTTAAATTCCAATTTCAGGTTACATCAAGTGAGGAAACACACAATTATTTGGGTGCAAGCTCGGTTTTAAATAATACAAAAAGAGGAAGCATTTTCCCCCTTAGGATCTTCTACACAGTTGTGTAGGTCAGTCTTAAAGGGCTGTATTCTATTTGCATCAGTACATACAAAAACATCCCTTAAAATTGTCTATATAAAAACTTTTTTTTAAGTAACACGAATATAATAAAAGATAATTGCCAGTGGCATGCTTGTTATTGATCAATTAGACGTATAAATAAATGTGCATGTGCATGTTCTGTTCCGTAGTCAATGAATTACATGATGAAATATATAACAGATATGTGTGATGGGCTCCATATTTAAAAGACGGAACTGCCTATTCCAGTTTAAAAATAATAATAACAAATATTTAAAAATGTTTAAATATTTAAAATCTTTGAATGAAGTTAAAAGCTCATTTTCTTTTTCAAAAAGAATATAATATATAACTATATGTTCTAATTATATTTATTCTTTTAAAATATTTTTTCATTACAAAGTCAATTACTTGTAGATTTTTTTTTTTTTTTTTTTTTTTTTTTTTTTTTTGTAAATATTTTTTTTTTAAAAATAATAATAATGATTGGATTGTGGAATGATTCTTAGCAATTGTATCTCATTTGTTTGAATCTTACACTATAACTCAATGTTGTAAAAGATTTTAACAACATATGCTGTAATTAGTGTGTACAAAAACCATGTTATATATACATATACAGGGTTCTCGAAAAGTTTGAAAACAACCGAATAACTCCAGAAATGCCCATCATCGGATTGAAAAACAGAAAAGTACATGTTAAATATTTTTTATTTAGCTACTCAGTGATATCAAAGTTAATCTCCCATCTCTATCCCCAATAGACTTAGAGGGGGTCCAACTCTGAAATATTAACTGAGACCTCCTATTTTTTATTGCAGATTCGGATTCTACTGGAAAAATTACGTAACTTTTGCATTTAACATTTTTTTCGAATTATCGTACATGGCGATGCAATCGAGCAAAATAAGATCAGATTCGTTTGAAAAGCAGAAAGTCCTACTTTCCATTTAAGTTCTGATTTTAAAATTAAAAAAAATAGAAACTAAACAGAAAATTCCTGCTTACCTCCTTACATCGCGGATAAAAAAGGGGCTAATGCTTAAATTCTAAATTTAACAATCCCAAGAGCAATGGCTTGGTCGTAGTGTTATCGGTTATTCTTCGGGATACTTCCTTTAAATCCCATTTCTCACTGTTCGGGGTGCTATTTGACACCTCATTTTGTTCAACTGCATCGTCATCTATGATGATACGGTAAAAAGAAAAAAACAAACAATGTTGAATACAAAAGTTACGTATTTTTTCCTGGAGAATCCGAATCTGCAATAAAAAATGAGGCTTTTCATCGCATTCAAGATTTCGAAATTGGGTTCGTTCTAACCTCCAAGATATCGCGGTGATCACATCAACTTTGGTATCCCTAAATTGCTTTTAAAAAATACTTACAACGTATTTTTCTGTTTTTCAATCCGATGTGTATTTTTCGAGTTATTCGACCGTTTCCATACTTTTCGAGCACAAACTTGAGAAGTATTAAAGTAGTATCTAAATAAAAATAAAAATCTTTTCGATTTTTTAAGGTGTACCATTAATAATCGTCATCATCATGTGGTTTTCTCGGGAATATCCTAGTTCCAAAAAAGATAAGTATGTTGCTATTTTGATTTCTATAGGCTAATTTTCATTAGATTTATTTTATCAACCATATAGGCTAATTTTCCTTAGATTTATTTTATCAACCATATAGGCTAATTTTCCTTAGATTTATTTTATCAACCATGATTGAAGACTACAATTTTAAAACTGTCCATGCTAATTAGCCGAGTTAATTTTTCACATTGTAAGATGAATTCTCATTTTGTAAGAAATCATCTTACAAATTTACAAAAGAAAGAAGAGCATTACTTATCTTAATATAGATATCTCGGGGCTGCAGTCTTCTTTAAAAACCTTTTTATTTCTTGAAAAGACATCACTTACATTTAGAACACTAACACACACACATTATTTACAAAAAAAAAAAAAAAAAAAAAAAAAAAAAAAAACTTTTTTTAAATAATTCACCTGGCGCACGCCACCAACACAAGACATGAATTCACAGTTCACAACCAACTTTTCGTATTTTGGAACATCACTAAGAATAGAACATTTTTAATAGAACTAGAGTTGCCAGATTTTTTTAAGACGAAAAATATTACAACTACATTTTTAATTTAGCAAAACTCAGGTCACGTGACGCGTGACAGCCTATTTTTTTTTCTTTTGAATGCGCGTGTTACATCCTTCCCCTCTGTTTCCGATCTACGTCTCGGAGAGGAAACAGGAGGCTTTTTTGGGTCTTCCTCTTTTTCTTAAGGGTGCAACTGGAATAGTTTTAGATTCTTGGAAAGGCAACAAGACAGAGACGTGGTAAGATCCAATTCGTTCAGTAGGATTTTCCAGACTAGCAATGTCATATGTCACTAGTGACTTTTGAGCCAAAACTATGTATGGCCCATCTCTCTTGGGCGTAAATCTTGCTGTTTTATTGTCACTTGCCTTGCCCATTGGGTGTATGTTAACCCATACTTTTTCACCAGGCTTGAAATATATTCGTCTACGATTTTTATCATAATATTTCTTCTGCTGATCTTGTTTCATTTCAATACGTTCTTTCACACTTTTTGAAACATTTACAAGACGTTTAAAATATGGGGTTGTCTCTCCCCCTGGTTGAAAACATTTTCCATACCTTTTTGGAAAATCATTAAATTTCTTCCTTTTACTGGAATTTAAATTTTTACGTTCATCTTCAGGTAAGGCATACGGACCGACTTTGACCGCATCAGCAGACGTACTTATTTCTTCTTCATATACATCTACAAAACAGAACTTTTAAAATAATTACACTCCATTAAACTTTTAAGTATCTTTAAAATTTAAACTTAAAAAAAATATATATATATATATACTTTAAATTATTGCTGATATAAATAAACTAGTTTGTCATTACGTGTCATTTAATCAAAACATCATTTTAACTGATATAAAACTAGTACTGAATTGTTGGCAACATTCATAAACAATGTTCTAAATAAGTCAAAACCTCGGTCAAAACATATCTGAATAATTAAAATGTCAATCAATATTATTATCATATTATCAAGACAAGACTACGTAATGTAGATTTTTCAATATAACTTTAAAAGAAAAGAAAGTCTTATTTCATAAAAAAATAATAAATAAATAAATGCAAAAACTTACTCAACCTGTTTTTAAAAATCATATTCAATGCTGTTTCACAATATATCAGGTGCTCTAAATTAAATGCTTAAAAATAAATAACAACAGAACTCTCAAATAAAATTTCTAATTAAATTCTGTTATCTTGCGAAACCAACAACAACAAAACAAACAAAAAATAATTAATAAACACATACCATGTGACACTTGAAATAAAAGTATAAATACATTTTAATATTTTTTGACTCTCAGTTTATTTTCCTGTTTGTAAAAAGAAAAGAAAAATTATATCAACATAAATAAATGCTTATTTCATTATTTCTCAACAACTTTTTTTTAAATTAGAATTAAGAAAATTTCTTATTTAATCAAGGTAAAATTAAACATGCATACATAGAATAAACTAAAGAATAAAAATAAGCATCGGGGAAAAGGAAATTACACAACATATAAATAAATTGTAAAATCATCATAAAATGAATTAAAACTAATATGTGATATGCAAAATGTTACAGATAGGTAAAATATGGTAACTTGCGAAAAGAATTATAGATACTTTAAAACTTGGCTTACTTATTGAAAATATATGACGAAAATATTTATAGAACTTTAAAACGTTCCAAAATAAACACACCTCACACGAAACGACGATGATTGAGGCAGAAAATTAAACAAATTCAATCCGTAGAACACATATCGCAAACAAATGAAAATGGTGCTTGGCATAAGATTATTCCGTGGAATGTACTTTCACAAACGAAGAACGAGAACTTTAAAGGCAAAGAACATGCAGAGATCGAAGAACACATCCACAAACAAACGAGCAATGACTGCTCGAGCCACCTTCTTGCATCAAACATGCATGCATTTTTATTTCGTGCATATTTCACAATTAAAAAATATATACATCAAGCTTTAGAAGATTCATGAAGATGTGGAACACCTTGGAAAGACTTCGCGCCATTTCCTTTTTTCCTCTTGCTTACCTGTAGATAACATATCACAATTAAAAGCATCAAACATTTGTAGAATTCAGAAGATGTGAGAACATTTCAAAAATATTTCCAGGTAAGAGCTCCAGGTTGGGCAGCCATTTTATAAGAATTCATCTTACAAATTTATAAAAGAAAGAAGAGCATTATTTATCTTAATATAGATATATCGGGGCTGCAGTCTTCTTTAAAAACTTTTTATTTCTTGAAAAGACATCACTTACATTTAGAACACTAACACGTACACATTATTTATAAAAAAAAACTTTTTTTACGTAATTCACCTGGCGCACGCCACCAACACAAGACATGAATTCACAGTTCACAACCAACTTTTCGTATTTTCGAACATCACTAAGAATAGAACATTTTTAATAGAACTAGTATTGCCAGATTTTTTTTAAGACGAAAAGTATTACAACGACATTTTTAATTTAACAAAACTCAGGTCATGTGACGCGTGACAGTCTATTTTTTTTTCTTTGGAATGCGCGTGTTGCAACATTTAAATAATATGGCGCTGATTAATTTAAAGCTGCACGGATAGTGACTCATTTTAACTCTTCCATTACAGCTGCTGGGTGACTGTTACAGAAGTATCAAAAGAAGCGGTGATTCCTCTAGCATTAATTATGTTGATAACTCTCTGCGTGTATGGATGTGCAACGTACGCTTTGACTTGTCATTTCAAGAAAGATTTCTTGATTGGTGATTTGTCATCCTATAACGACATTGTTGTAAAATACAGGGTTGCTTTCACCATATTTTTATTTTTTGGTAAGTGGGATTATCAAATTATATGTATTGTTCGTAGTAAACATGCCATTATACCTAATTACATAACATGTTAAGACAGTTTAACACCATACTTTTTACTTGCATTAATTTTTGTTAAAGTATTTCAGAACAAAACTTCTTTTAACAAAGTTGTGGTTTAAGAGGCTGTTCAGTTAAATGAAAAGAGTCGTTCGCTAATGCTAATCTTATGGAGGGAATTTATAAAGACATTTCTGTTGCATTTCAATATTTTTAAATGATTTTTTTGGCATTGGATAGCTGAGGTCAATCTGTGAGCAGACATTTTTTTCGGTTTTGGCAGCAGACATTTTGATGCGGACTCTTTCATTTTAGGAACCGGTTTGGAAAGTGAAAGTACCTTAATAAAAAATATCTTCAATCAAAATAGAAAAAGTAAAAAACGGCCTGCACACAGATTGATCTCAGCTATCCAATGCAAAATATATCCTTTAAAAATATTGAAATGCAACCGAGATATCCATATAAATTTCTGATCTAAGATTAGCATTAGCGAACGAGTCTTTTCATTTGATTGAAATTGCCTCTTAATGTCTTTATTGGAATGGCTAGGGGTCTCTGCTTCCTGCGCTGTTTAAGCGCCAATCCTTGAATTGTTAGTAAACTTCTGAATTGCAAATTTGTTACTAATTCTCCTATTGATGGAAACAAATTGTAATCCATCACATTGATTAATTGGAATTTCTTAGACTAAAAATTTTTAAGAAATAATAAATTGTGAATATCTATCACAATGCTAATTAAGCGTATTAGCATTTGAAATTTAAAACCAATGAATTGAAAAAAAAAATTAAATTTAAGACCAAGGACATCAAAACATAAAATTCATTAGATAGAAGCTTATTATGAATATTTATTGGAAAACTTAAGAATCAGTTTTATTAAATTTAGTTTTTCTCTTTCCCATTAACAAACTCTATGAACACAAAAGAAAATTTTCTGGAAAGAAAATTTTTTTGGAATCTGTGTGACTAATTTTAATTTGAGGTATGATTTCCATATGAAAAATATAATAAAAACCATTTTAAAGTATTACCCGCATAAAGAAGTATCATGTAAAAAAATTCAAACAAAAATTTGACTGTATCAAAAGCTTATTAAAAAAAACACAGCATATCAGATTTATTTAAATTTATATACCCTATTTTCCGCTAAGGAACGTTATAACCGTAAAAGAAAATTGCATTGAATATGTACTACTTATTTTTAACATCAGTATAGCATCATGCAGTAAAACATAAAAATATTTCTTTCATTTAAATTTGGTTGTCATGTGTCAATGGACGCTATAAATGCAAAAGAAAATTTTGTTTAATCTGTTTTACCCAATTTTATATTGGAGTATGGTTATTACATGAAAAAGCTTAAAATACTTGAAAGTTTAGTTGGCGGTTACTTTTGAGGTAAAAGTGGTAGCAAAAACAATTTCTAATCGAATACAAAATTTAAAAATAAGCAATAAGCTGAAAGCTTTCTAAATTAGGATTTTTATGGATTGTTAAGGAACGAAACTCGAAATTAGACATGGTTAATTCTTTAAGACGCAAATGCACACTTACAGGGCCGGCGCCAGGGGTGAGGCAAGTGAGGCGACCGCCTCAGGGCGCAACGTAAAAGGGCGGCATTTGGCGGCATTTTGAAAAAAGTTTTGTTTTGACAAAAAAAAAAAAAAAAAAAAGAAGAAGATTTGATGACCCCCCCCCCCTTCCTTGAAAAAGGTTGCTTTAAGGTGTTTGGGGAGAAGGGCGCATTTTTACTCTGGGGGATAATTAAATTATTTTCTTTAACTAAAACGTACTGTAGAATGTTTTGCTATGTAATTTTTAATTCTGAATCGAATGACACTTCCGCAAGTCGATGCAGTTATACATTACAAAGTTCTGGCAGGTTCAGGGGCGTGCCAGCAGCATCCAGCGCCTGTGTGTACAACTTTAGTTGGGGCCATATACCCCCCCACCCTCCTCGCCTCCAAAAAAAAAAACTTTATCAAAAAATAAAACAATGAATATCTGTAAATGCATAGTTTCCATCCGCCTTGAGCTTTTACCAAGTCGAATAAAGATTTTTGAACCAGTAAATTTATTTAATAAAATGTGTCTTCTTTTTATACAGTTCGTATTTCATTTCATTTATTAAATGCAATTTCTGGTTCCAAGCATGCTTAAATGATTTGAAAAAAAGAGAAAGATATCAGCCATGTAAATAAAATTCGTAACACACTAAAATCTGTGAAAATGGAAACAATATGTATCAGAATTCTGTGTAACGATTAAATTTCACTATCCTAGAGAAAATAATTCAATACATTAATAATAGATTGCATTTAAAAGAAAGAAAAGAAAAGAAAAAAGTTTGTTTTTACTTCGCATGTATTTGCGATGGCTAAAAAAATCTACCTAGAGATCACCACGTAGAGATCTAAAAATTTGGAGAAGGATAGATG
The DNA here is from genome assembly GCA_964019185.1 of Maratus speculifer. Classification (NCBI taxonomy): domain Eukaryota; kingdom Metazoa; phylum Arthropoda; class Arachnida; order Araneae; family Salticidae; genus Maratus; species Maratus speculifer. The sequence continues at coordinate 138,246,252 of OZ025291.1, forward strand.
CTGGCAGGTGCATCTGAGAGTCAAACTTTTCATTTTTTGTTAATTAACCGAAATATTAATTGTAAGCCCTTAATGATCATCACAAAACCGCGAGTTTTCATTCTTTAAAGAGATCATGCTTGTGTGCATCCCATGTTATGCCAGACATAGATTTAATAAAATTACGTGTTATATTATTTTGACATGAACGAAATTCGCGTTTTTTAAACAACTGATAGACGGAATTCGCATTTTTACGCAATCCATGGACATAATTCGCGTTTATTGAGCAATTTGTCGACGAAATGTGCATTTCACGCAATTCATGGATGAAATTAGCGTTTTTTACACAATTCTTAGACAAAATTTGCGTTTTTTACACAATTCATAGATGAAATTTGCGTTTTTTACGCGATTCATGGAAGAAATTTGTTTTTTACGCAATTCTTGGACGAAATTAATGTTTTTACGCGGTCTTGGGGTGAAATTCACGTTTTCTGCGCGGTTTTTAGACGCAATTCGCAAATCTTGGTTGTTTTTGTCGAAATTTGCGTCTTTTGCGAGGTCTTTTGTCGAAATTAACGTTTTTTGCGTGGTCCTTACTCGAAATTCGTGCTTTTCGCGCGATCGTTTGACGAAATAAGGCTTTTTAAGCAGTTCTTTGTTGAAATGCGCGATTTTACGCGATTTTTTCGAGGTCTTTCGACGAAATTCGCATTTTTCTCACGGTCCCTTTCGAAATTTGTGGGGTTCTTTTCGCTATCCTTCATAGAAATTTGCGGTTATTCGTTACTCTTCGACAGTATTTCGCGCTTTCATCGCAGAATTTTGACTAAATTCGTTTGTTTTCCATGATATTTTCACGGAACTGGAGGTTTTTTTTTTTTTCTGCGAACGATTGAAGAAATTGATTTTTTACGACCAAAATTCGCGACTTTTGGTGTCTGAAATTTTGGACTGATTAATTTCTAGTTTTCGGCAGAAAATGCCTTAAATTTCCGGAAAATTCGAAAAATTGGTCCTGCTTTTACAATTAACACTAACTAAGTACAATTAGAGCTAACAGTAAATACATAAAGTTTAAGGAATATGTTTAATTTTTTGGTTCTAAAAAAAAGTTACAAAATATTGCTTATTTCCTAAAGTTTTCTGCAAAGTTCATAAAAGTTGCTGCGCACGGCATGCGCGCTTGCGTCTATGTTATACAGCTCTGTTTAATGCTATTAATTTGTTATTCAGTAATTAAGATTTCTGGCTTCTTCATCTGCAAAACTTTTGACGATAGAATGTCTCTCTGAAAATCTAATTTTAAATTTACTCTGAATTAAATTATTGCTGCAAATTATTTGTAAATAGTTTCTGAATCATAGGGGACTTTATATCTATTACCGTGAGATACATGTGCATTATATAAGATATTTCTTATGTTATCTCTATATTTAAGGCATGATTATTGTAGAAGAAACTTTTACTAGTATTTCCAAATAGTAATTTTCTTCTTATTTATGACAAATTATGTAGTAAGGCGATGATTGCTATTTAAAAATAAGAAACAGGCAGAATTTAGCCTTTATGGAAACTAGTACACCGAACCCGGGGTTCCCGGGTCACAGAGTAAAGGTGAAAAACTTTTTTAAAAATTAAAATTGAAAAATCTAATAAATTTTTCCTACGTAATATGCTTTTTAAACTTCCAACTAATTCCAAACAGCAATTTTATATGAAAAATATTAATTATGTTATCATATAAAGCTTTGAAAATTATCGGTACTTCCGTATTAGACGCAAGATAGAATTTATTAGCCAAAGATCTTGCCAAAGAATAAAATTGCATCAACTAAGAAAATATGATACACAGATATTCTTTAAAATACATTTTTGTAAAGATTAATTGATGTATTTTTTGTAAATTAAGTTTGCAACGAACTGAAAGTTATTAAATTGATAGGAAAAAACGAAATAAAACCAACAACATTCACTGGGTTTTATAGCCGACGATATTTTGACATAACACGTTTTTAATTACTATTTTTTTTCGGTTGCTATGAAAAAATGCAACTAAAATATACAGTGATCTGTTATTTTTCACGTAGAAAAGAGATAAATGGAGGTGAAGTATGCAATTAAAACGGTTTCATGGGCGTTGTTCTTCCAATTTAAGTTTCTTATTCGGGCCAAACAAAACAATCTCTAAGAACAGAGACCGAATCCTTTAACATAATTTTTTCTCTAAATGAAAAAAAAAAATAATTATTATATTTTAGCATTCTAAAATAGCATTTCATTGTATTATGAATTAAAACTGTATCGCTAAAAATTTTCCTTTTTTGCGAAAGCACGTGGTTGTGTTTGATGCAATGCAGCGAATTTTAGAGATGATTTTTTAGCGTCACCTGCAGCCACCAAACTGCATCTCTATTCATCTTCTTTTTTTTTTACTCTATGGATATTTTTCCTTTTTTTCCCACACAAATGCGATACTTAAGTTGCCACCATTAGAGAAAATGAACTAAAAACTATAAAAAAATTAATATATCAAAAACAAATTGAGATACAGTTTTCTAACAAACTGCATTTAAACGTGCATATTTTTATGCATACGATGGTATAAATGTCGAAAACGTGCTATGTCTAGAAGTTTAAAATTTTACAATAGCGAAAATTGCAAAATTAAAATTTCATCGAAAAGTGTTGCCATTCAAAACATGATGTATGCGTTACGCACAGATACGTTTGGCCTTTATTATATAGATAAGACTATGTATTATGCTTTTTCACGAGAGTGAGATAATAGTGTTGCATGTTTTCAGCCATATGAATTACGGGCGCCTTTTATTGTTTACAAGAGGTATGCCTTTGTTTATAAAAGTTGGACAGGTGAGCGTCTAAATGACTTATTAGGGGACTCGCATAAGTAGAATAAAACGTAATAAATTTTTAAACAAAGAATTGAATGTTTATAAATAAATTTGTGTAAGGTAAATCTAGAAAAGAAAATTCAGGTACCAAAAACATATAACACATTTTAATGTAATTAAATTACTGATTTTTTTTTAAGTATTTGTTCTTTAATTAAAATTTTTGGCGCCTTTTACTACTCCAGCGCTTATGTGCACTGTACACTTTGTACACTGGGTCGGCACGCCCCTGGGCAGTTTTTATGAATGCAAAGTCATGAATGGTTTTATCAATAAAAAAATATGAATACATGGGATATTTTGACGACATTACTAACCTTGAAGAAATCTGATGAATTGATTTTGATTATTGCTGTTTTGAGGATGTTTAAAAAGCTTGATATTTTTTGATATGATATTGTGATGTAACACATATTCTATTACATATATTTCTATTATTTTCTTCAATTGTGAGTCCCCCCTCCCTCTTTTAAAATTTATTTTTTAAAAGAAAAGCATTTTTAATACGTATTTTTATTGTGTGTTCGTCTCCAAGTGCATATAAAATAATATTAATAAATAAAAAGAACAAATAATAAATTAGTTTTAAAATATCATTCCATTTCTAGATTTTTCTTTCTTGTTCTTCAGTTGATTAAATATCAAACGACTGTTTTATGTAACTGCTATTTTTTATTTCCCAATCATTTCATTTTGTCTTGTATAAAGAACTTAATTTGTTACCTGTTGTGAAATTCCGTTTAGGGTTGCCGGCTGCTGCGCGTTCTCGCCACGAGCGATAAAGACTATATTCTTGGCAACACTCATTTTTTAAATTTTCCCCTTTGTTTATCATGTAACGGTCCTTTTTACCTGTACATTGTTTTGCTCAGATTGGGAATCTATTCTATGCCAAAAGACTTTTTTTGGCGTTTGTGAAATCTGAAATTTTTGTCAGTTTTACGTTTGTCACTGCTAAGTAAGGCTGCTCGCTCGCTGTTGTCAGTGATGACTAATGTTTTCTATATTATGTTTGAAGATCTTTCATATTACCGTGCTGCTTACTGACTAATGTTTACTGTATAATGTTCAAAGGTATTTTATATTACCGTTCTGCATACTCAACGTTTATAGGTATTTTATTTCTTGTGCTTTAAAAAATAAAGAAATAGTTAAGAAGATCTGAGAACTGATTTTCCTTGATGAAAATGTTTTCACTTTTGACTTCAGAAACAAATGTAAAAATCTGGACCTGGTGTTCATCACAACACAGTACTACGATTCCGGCCTAGCAAAAAAACGTGTCTTTTATTTCATCTTTTGCATCGATCTCGGCCACACATATGAAATGTGCCCTATTTTTCATATTATGCCACCATAGAACTATGGTGCCGCGTGAAAAAGGGTTTTTTGTTTCTGGAGAAGTCGTCCAAGTGTAAACAATGTGATGAGACGAAAATGTGATTTGTATGTGCACCGTATTTTGCTTCGAATTCCGGATGGTACGGTAAAAAAAAAGTGTTTTCGAAAGAATAGTGATTACGACATTTATAGTTTCTACTGGTGCTAGTGGTGTTCGAATACAAGACATGTGAGATATGCTGCACGAAAAATACGACGTACAATCCTGGAATGTTTCAGACGGAGTTTCAGTTCTACAAAGTTGTTGTCTGCAGAGCCGTTCTAAAGGGATGTATCGTGGTTTTTCTGTTCTGTGTGGGAGCATCTAATTCAAATCGTGCTTGATGTGGACCCCCCCCCCTTCATAATAAAAAAAATTAGGAACGCTGAACACAAATGCTTAGTAACTGCATCAACTTATTTAAATAATAGTTTCAGAAAGAACATATCTTTGTTGTTTCTCGTTATTTTTTTTCCATAAAAAAAAAGGGGGGAATGTATTTTTTTTTTCTCATGTTGTTTTCAGCTATGAAGAAAGGTAATGTACGCTTTCTTTTTCTTTATTTCATTGTATGTTTCATATTATATATTTGGTTTTATGTTATTATTATTTGTAATTAATTATGATATATTTGAACAAGCTTAAGTATTTATAAGTATATATATATTTTTTGAAAATGACTTCATCAAAAAATAACTTTAATATTTCTGTACCTTGCTATGAAGGTGATCCAACCACTTTGGATTTTTTCTTTGATATAGTTAGTAATTATGCAAAAATACAGAAATGGACAGATGATCAGGAGGTCTTGTTTCTCAAAACAAAATTAGCAGGACCTGCCCTAAAATTTTTTCTTGAGAATGACAAAATTAGAAATTCAAATAGTGTGAAACTAATTAAACAGGAACTTTCACGATTTTTCTCTAAAGAATCTCAAACAGTTATAGATATCGAATTTGATAACATAAAACTCTTACCTAATGAAAGTATCAGTAATTTTTCCCATAGATTGAATACTTTGGCCAATAAGGCTTTTAAAACGAAAGATCCTGAATTTCTTAACGAAATAAAATATAAGAAACTTTTGCAGTGTTTATCAACTGATATTCGAATCAAAATTAAGGAGGAAAAAATTGATGACTATGACAAAGCAGTAGAACGAGCAGAGTTTTTGCAAAGTATTTTGTCGAATGAAAAATTAATTAATATTCATAATGAATATTCTAATCATATTGATTTTTCTAAACAGATATCTGAATTATCAGAGAAAATAAATGCTTTGTCATTTGTAAACAATACACAGAAAGATGACACTAAACAAACCCAAACACGTCCTAGTTTTAAGAAGGACACTCGTGAGTTGTACAAATCAAAAAACTCTAGAAATTTTGACTTTAAGTTTCAAAATAAAAATAACAGAAAGGTAAATATTTGTCAAATTTGTTCTAAGCGAGGTCATTTGGCCCTCCAATGTTTTAAGTATAAGAATTTGTGTAAGAGAAGGAAATCTTATGATCAGAATTATTATGGACAATATAGAAATACTAATTTTGATAATTCTGGTTATAACCAATTTCAGCCTTTAAACGACCAGTGAGACGCAGTACAGCTGATGAGCTGTTGTCTCAAAACTGTCTTGGGTCATCAGCAAATAAATGTAAACTGTCGGATGAAAGACAAGTTAAATCCACTTATTCACAAACTTCTAAGGAAATTCAGATTTGCAACAATCAGTCAACACAGACTGATGAAAAAGTAGTCATTTATAATGTATATGATAAGTGTTCGTTTTTACCTATTATTTCCAGTAAGTTTGGCAAATTTGAGGCATTTTTATTACTGGATACAGGAAGTTCAATTTCAATTTTATCACTTAATTTCTTTAATGAAATAAAAAAGGATGTTTGTTACAAACATTTAGCTTCTTCAGTAACTATTTCAACTGTTAATTCTGCTGTTAAATTTTCTTCTTGCATTTCTGTGTCTATCAAAATTGGTAAAATATTCTTTCGGCATACCTTTTATATTGTTGAAATTGCAAATTCTTCAGAATTTGTTGGAATTTTAGGCTATGATTTTATTGTGAAAAATAATATTGTTATTAATCCCAGTGATAATACTGCCTCAATAAATGGTGTTGAAGTACCATTAAAAAATAAATGTAGAAAAAGTCAAATAAATGCAATGTGTATTGATGAAAGTTCGGAAAGTGAGGTAAATAATAATGACAGTAGTTCAAGTGATGTTGTGCATAATGTTAACAGTAATGAATCGCATGATCAGATCTGTGCATATCTTGCACACAAAGTTAACTTAAACCCATATGAACACAAATTTGTAAAAATTAAAACTGACATCTCACCAGATCAAGATGAGATGCTATTTTGTAGTAATATTTCCTCTAATAATGTGTTATGCCATGATGCACTTATAAAATTAGATTCTAAAGTTCAAAATATCTCATATCCCAAAATCATGCATGTTTACATTGAAAATTTATCTGATCATGTTGTTCATTTAAATAAAAATACGGAAGTAGGTTATCTGTGTATACCAGATGAAATTGTTGATCAAAATGAACTGGAAAGTAATTTAAATCCTTCAATAAATGAAAATTATTGTAATTTCATTACTGCATCTGATCAGATACTTGCTCAAAGAAAAAAAGATCTTTCTATAAATGATTTTAAATTGGATCATTTAGAAGCAAATGAAAAGAAAGAAATCTCTGATCTTCTTTTAAAATATTTTTCTGCTTTTTCAAAATCTCTTAAGACACTTGGTCATACTGATCGCATTGTACCTAATATCAAATTTATTAATGACTTCCCAATAAAAACTTTACCATTTAGCATTCCCCAAGCACTTCAGGCAGATGCTAAAGAGCAAATAGATAATCTTGTTGAAGCAGGAATAATAGAAAGGCATTGCTCGGAATGGTCTTGCCCTATCTTAATTGTCAAGAAAAAGTCTGATGGTTCAGGTAAACAGAAATATCGTTTAGCGTTAGATTTGAGAATGCTTAATTCAGTTATTCAGGGATCTTCTTATCCTCTTCCCAAAATTCAAAACATTATTGCTAATTTATCCTCTTATAAATATTTCACTAGCTTAGATTTAAAACAAGCTTACCATCAAATTGACTTACCACCAGAATTGCAAGATAAATTGACATTTACATCTGAGTATGGCTCTTATAAGTATAAACGTTTAGTTTTTGGCTTAAAAAATTCTGCCTCAGTGTTTCAAGCACTAATGGACATGATTTTAGATGAAATAAATTTGGAAGGTATATTTACATATCAAGATGATTTTATATTTGGTTCAAACACATTTCAAGAAACATTACAAAAACTTGAGAAAATTTTACAGGTTTTATCAAAGTATAACTTGACTCTTGCCCCCAACAAATGTACTTTTCATCAGACTTCCACAAACTATCTAGGTTTTCACATTGAAAATCATGCAATAAGTCCCATTCAAAGTAATATTTTGCGAATAACATCTTTTCCGGTACCAACAACTAAACGCCAACTAAAAGGTTTTATTGGTTTAGCGACATTTTATAGAAGTTTAATACCCAAATTTTCTGAAATCATACATCCATTAATTCAGCTTACCAGGCCTAAAGAAAAATTTCGCTGGACTCCTGAACATGACAAAATTTTTAATAATATTCAAAAAATGTTTTTTTCTGAACCAATTGTTCATTTACCAGATTGGGACAAACCATTTTTCTTAAATACTGATGCGTCAAAAATTGCTATTTCAGCTGTCTTACTTCAAGAATTTGATAATAACTTACTACCAGTTGCATATTTTTCTAAAGCATTATCCCCTTCTGAAAAAAAATACCCTGCGATTAAGCTAGAATTAATGGCTATTTACAAAGCAGTTGTTGCTTTTAAATATTATCTTTATAACAGAAATTTTACTATTTTGTCTGACAGTGCTCCATTAAAACACTATAAGAAGGTTAGTAACCCTGCGGATATTATAACTAGATGGCTCACCGAGTTATCCGAATATTCATTCAATTTTCAACACATTCCAGGTTCTTCAAATGTACTTGCTGACTATCTTTCTAGAAATAATTTCAAAAATAATCAACAAACACTAGACACAAATCCTGAATTAATATATGATACTACTCATATTCTCCCTATCATTGAGAATGATGAGCATGAAAAGACTATCTCTGAGTCACATTCAATTAATTATTTGACTGTTGGTAATTCAGAAAATCATAAAGATCCTTTGCTTGAAATATCAAACCAAACATTTGTTAATGAACAGTTAAAAGATACAGAATTATCTGTTATATATAATGAAATATTAAACAATGGTAGTTCAGATAAATATGACATGTATTTTATTCATCCTGATACTAAAGTGTTAATGTTTAAAAAAAACATGCCACATGACTCAACATTTTCTTATCATATTGTGGTACCACACTCATTAAAAGCTAAGGTTTTAGCTATTTCACATCTTTCACATTTCGGTCTAAAGAAAACCTATGAATTTGTAAGTAAAAGGTATTTTTGGAAAGGTATTTACACAGACACATTAAATTATGTTGCGTCATGTATTAAATGTTTGCAACATAAACATCACAAAACACAGCCTGCACCTTTGCAAGCAACGTACACTCCAAAACAAGCTGGTCATACTGTAGCAATTGACATTGTAGGTCCTTTTAGTAATGGTTATTCAGTATTAACAGTAACTGATCACTTTTCTAGACACATGGAATTATTTCCTTTAAAGGAGACTTCTGCTAATAATGTTGTTGAATCACTATTTAAATATTTCACCTGTTTTGGGAGACCTTGCGTTATTTTGTCTGATCTAGGTTCCCAATTTATTTCCAGTGTTTACAACATTTTTAATGAAACATTAGGTATAAAAATATCTCATTCTTCAGTCTCACACCCCCAATCGAACTCGATTGCTGAAAGAATCAATTCTTCAATTAAAACCTCAGTTAATACTTTATTACTTGAAGGACACTCTTTTGAACATGCATTGTTGATTCACAAATGCTTATACAATGGCTCCACACACTCATCTACAAAATTCTCACCAAATCTTTTACATTTTGGGCGTGAGTTATCATTAATATTTGATACATATGACACTCATGCAAATCAACCATTTCTTGATAATGTTGACACTTATAAATTATTAAAAGAACTGGATGCAATGTACCAAAAAGCTTATGAAAACATTGTGTCTGCTCAACATCAAAGAAACTTAAAATTTTCACAATTTGCAAAACTACGTCCTCTAACTGTCCATGATATTGTTTACCTAAAATCTCGAGATAAATATAAACCAAAATATACTGGTCCTTATGAAATTATTATGAAACATTCACCTGTTTCATTTACTATAAGGAAATATCAGTATTCACATGCTCCTTCTTTTAGAGTGCATATAGATAGACTTTTACTTGCTCCACCTAGAAATGCATACCTTAATTCTAACTTTAATAAAAATACAAGCGCTAATATTAATAACAACAATAATAATTATCAGCAGTACAATAGCAATAGCTCTCCTCAAAACATTATTTCAGGATATAATCTTAGACCAAGAAAATAAATGTAATGCCACATGTTTTGTGTTAACTGGCCAGGACACGGAATTATGTTTAGTTGTGTACTATGTATTGGATCTTTTACTGGTCTACTGCTGGTTCAGTTCATTGTGCATTAGATTCTCTATGCAGTGTACAATTTTGGTTTTATATTTTATTTTCATACTACTATTTTGATAATTGTGTACTTTAATATTTTGACAAGTTTATTTCATAAGGTACTTAAGTAAAATTACTCTACACTCTATTGGAATGGCATTTTACATTTCCAAAAAATTTTTTAATACTGATCAGTGTTGATTTTTTTTATTTACATATTGTGCATATTTTGATTCTTACATTTTAATGAAGGTATTATATTTGTGTAAATTTAATTCAACTATAAACATTGTATTAAGTCAGTATTTAGAATTTTTTTTATATAAAAAAAAAAAAAAAATTCTTTTTCAGCATTTATTTAAATGTGTGTTTAAGCAGTGTATGTAAACTGTTATGATAATTTAATTTAACAAGTTGCAAGCATTTTCAAGCAACAGCAACATAAAAGACAATTTCTATAAATAAAAAATATGTCATCTAAATATTTGCTTTTACAGCAGAACTGTTTTATGTAAGCGCTTACACTTGAATGATGACGAAGGCACGCTTACACTTGAATAATGAAACGAAGAATATAAAAAATAAGTTGTGTATACACATCAAATTGCTGGATATTAAAAGCAATGACTAGCATATATGCATGAATATAAAGGCCTAGGCATAAGTTGAAGTTTATTTATTTTTTTTGGTAACATTTTGTATATCGTATTGTGTTTTATATATATCATATATAATTTGTAATTTTTATAAACATATAATTATTCTTATTTTATAAGTGTATATTTTTGCTTGTGCTTTGTACATAGATTCCCAACACTTTACATTTTTTTTATAAGAAAAAATATTTTTTTTTCCTTCGCCAAAAAAAATATTTTTTGGTGGTCCTTCGAGTGATAATATGTGATGTAACACATATTCTATTACATATATTTCTATTATTTTCTTCAATTGTGAGTCCCCCCTCCCTCTTTTAAAATTTATTTTTTAAAAGAAAAGCATTTTTAATACGTATTTTTATTGTGTGTTCGTCTCCAAGTGCATATAAAATAATATTAATAAATAAAAAGAACAAATAATAAATTAGTTTTAAAATATCATTCCATTTCTAGATTTTTCTTTCTTGTTCTTCAGTTGATTAAATATCAAACGACTGTTTTATGTAACTGCTATTTTTTATTTCCCAATCATTTCATTTTGTCTTGTATAAAGAACTTAATTTGTTACCTGTTGTGAAATTCCGTTTAGGGTTGCCGGCTGCTGCGCGTTCTCGCCACGAGCGATAAAGACTATATTCTTGGCAACACTCATTTTTTAAATTTTCCCCTTTGTTTATCATGTAACGGTCCTTTTTACCTGTACATTGTTTTGCTCAGATTGGGAATCTATTCTATGCCAAAAGACTTTTTTTGGCGTTTGTGAAATCTGAAATTTTTGTCAGTTTTACGTTTGTCACTGCTAAGTAAGGCTGCTCGCTCGCTGTTGTCAGTGATGACTAATGTTTTCTATATTATGTTTGAAGATCTTTCATATTACCGTGCTGCTTACTGACTAATGTTTACTGTATAATGTTCAAAGGTATTTTATATTACCGTTCTGCATACTCAACGTTTATAGGTATTTTATTTCTTGTGCTTTAAAAAATAAAGAAATAGTTAAGAAGATCTGAGAACTGATTTTCCTTGATGAAAATGTTTTCACTTTTGACTTCAGAAACAAATGTAAAAATCTGGACCTGGTGTTCATCACAACACAGTACTACGATTCCGGCCTAGCAAAAAAACGTGTCTTTTATTTCATCTTTTGCATCGATCTCGGCCACACATATGAAATGTGCCCTATTTTTCATATTATGCCACCATAGATATAATAGGTTTTGAACGTGATATAAATATGACAAAGCTGTGTTCAATAATAAAACATAACTTTCAACATTGTATATTTATAAAACTTACCATAACTTTTATAAAGAATGATCGTACGGAGGACTTTCAAACGATGTTATTTGATCCAGAATTTGAAAATACATAACAAATGATACCCAATTCACCTATTTTTAAAAAGTTGAAGTATTCCCATCCCTCGATGAACCTCCATCCCCCCCCCCCCCAAAAAAAAAGGCAAAGTAATGATTTATTCTTGGGGGATTTATCGAATTTTCATGTTTAGTAACAGAACGATGCTTTTCTACAAATTTTGGTGAAAGGCCGCCAATTATTACTGTAAAAAACTACTTTATCTGAATAAAGTTTAATTTTTGCCATTTCATTCATAAAACGTGTCGTAACTTTGAAAAAAATTATCGTACCGACTTGCAGATGGTGTCATTCAATTTAGAATTTAAAAAATCCATGCGAAACGATACCCCATTTGACCGACTTAAAAATGTTGACCCCCCCCCCCTTCCTCCTCGAAGGATTAAAAAAAAAACTTGCCTTCTACTTCTTAAAACTTATTAAACTTTGTTTTGGGGGATTCCTCATATTTTCATTTAAAAAAAAAAAAAAAAAAACTATTTTACCTGTAATGTATATTGAACATGTAGTCCATTATATGTAATCCATTAATTAGGTATTAAGTTTTAAAGGTTATTTAGATGTCTTGGAGCTTTTCTGTGCAAAACCCGTAGGTGCCTTCTCCCAGATTTCTTCATGATTACGCGTAATATTAGAACTTGACCTTATTATTTCAAGACATCTTACATTTTATCTTCCGCAATTTACAATATATATTTTTTTTTTACACTTTTTGCGTTTCACGTCAATTTTTTGACTTCAGGAAATAATTCCTGTTAGACTGAACTAAGGCCATATTGAGTAAATTTGGTCCTCTGCCACATTTGACAATTTTTGTGTTTTCGGCGATTTTTCCATATATTAATAATTCCATATATTAAGCTAATTTTAAATTCTTCTAGTGATTTTTGGATTTTCTCCTGTTTCGCAGAGATCTTTTTTTTTTTTAATTCGTAAACAATTCCGTTTCGAACTTTTTAGCATAATGTAGCAAATTTTATCTCCTCATTTTTTGAATTTATCGTAATTCAGATTACAAATGTTTTAGCTCACTAGTGTAAATTTTGCCCTCTGCATTTTTTTTCTTCATTTTGACAAGATTTTTTGACATTCGTATTCGTAAAAGGCATTTAGTTTCAAACTTCTCATTAATGATGTAAATTTTGTTTAGAGAATTTCTTTTTCTTTCTTTTTTTTTCACTTTTATGGATTTTTAAAGTTATTTTCAACAGGATTCCTAGCATGTTTTTGCTAATTGTCTTTTTTTTGTTTGTTTTTTTAACATTGTAAAAAATAATTTAGTTTGAAAATTTTAACCTAATCGAAGTACATTTTATCACATGCGATTTTCAATGTTTTGCGATTTTTAATGCGATTTTCAATGCAATTTTCATCTTTCTTTTGCGTTCCGCGACAATTTTCTGACATTAATAATATGAAATTGTCTCCAAACATTTATCCTAAACCCATTATTTTTAATGAGGTTTTTAGCGTTCTTTTTTTTTTAACATGAATATTTGAAGAATCGTAATTTTTTTAATTTACGCATTTTTTTTTAATTTTTAGAGAAATTTAAAGTATTTTTTTTAGCCTCGAAGCATTTTTTAAACATTATTAAAAAGGAATCCGGTTTTAACTTTTAACCTAATGTACTAAAATATGTCCTCTTTTTAGTTAAATTTATTCGAAATTCGCTTAGCGATTTTCGAATTTTTCAGATTTTTTTAAATATTATTAGTTTTTGACTTCGTAAAAAAAATCCTTTTTTAATCTTAAATAAATTTTACTGTCTGCAATTTTTTATAGAGCCCGAAAACGCAGCATCTATCAGGTCAGCTGCGCGAGCAAATTAAATTATTTTAGCAGATGAAAATAGAATTGTTTTCTATATTGATTAGAGTGATATAAAAACGATTTTCACAAAAAAAATTCAAGGTCAGTTTATCATTGAATTAAATATTTCATTGTTCATAAGTGTTTTTAAAAATAATATTGTTATTATAATATTAAAACTTCATATTAAATATGTCAAATCAAATTTGAAATGATAACGTAATTTTCTTTGCATGTCATAATTTTTCCGTTTAATGTGAATATTATATTGCGAAGTTTGCTCTAATAAGTTTATTTGTGTATTTTTATTTTTTCGCTCTATACATTTCGACATTGTAATGGTATGATTTCTGCAAAGCTAAATCAAGAGAAATAACTAACTTCTAGAACTTTCATTTTATTTTTAATGGCTGTTTACTTATCAATATTACCAATATGCGATTTGCCTTGCATATACGATTTAAAAAAGATAAATAGCTTGTAATGCTATGTCATTATTTTTCTGTTTGAAATTCATACACAAGTTTTATACGCAATGCGATTGATTTTAGGTGTTTGACATATTTTGTCTCAGTAATATCTATTTTAAAAGCATACTTTACCTGTTGTAACAGGATTTTTTTTTTTTAAATATTCAAAATGTGCGTGATTTTTCGAAAGGAAAAACAATGCAGAAGAAATTTTGCAGTGTTACTGTTATTCTTTGTATGATACTTACATTTTCATTGTATTTTTTTTTAAATATTAGTAGAATATGATTTATTAAATTAATGCCAAGTTACCTGTTGTTATTTTTTAAAAAGATGCGAAAAAGTGAAATAAAATAAAATAAATAAATTATTCAATTCCGTTATTTTAAATTCCTTAAAGTTAAATGCATTTTATAATATATTTTATATTATATTTATGCAAATAAATTATAGTTACTATATTAATTTACTGATTTTTTATAAAGTTTGAGTAGTGGTTTAAAAAATGACATCATAGGGCGGCAAAATAAGGCTCGCCTCAGGCGCCGAAATGTCTAGCGCCGGCCCTGCACACTTATTCCCGATACTAAAGAGACCAAAAAATTTAAATTTTGATTTTTGTCTTTATGAGTGCTACAAATTTTATCAAGTCTAGGGAAAGTCATGATGTTATTGGCTTCGAAGTGCACGTGACAGAAATATTTCAATTTTTACTTCACTTGTTCTTGAATACGCTTGCACAACATCCATCGGTGCTAAAAAATTTGCAACATACAGTGCAGGAAAATCTCACCATTTTTTTTACAGCATTGATATGGAATTTTGCATTTCATTTGTTAATTACAGTAAACTCTCGACTATCTGGCTCTTTGTACTATCCGACCTAGTAAAATAATGTAACTATTAGGCATCTAAAACTCCATACTACCCCCAAATAGGTCGCGCAACGGTGTCCAAGCTGGCAGAACATTATACTCATAGCTTTTGGTTGCAAGACTATCTGCCGGCTAAAATTCCGTCATGTACGCTAATGGCGCCTGGTGCATGTGAAATCCGTCATGGATGCAAAGTCCTCTAAGTTACCTGTGAATTATACCTCTGGAGGCGCATTGCCAAGTGAAGATCTCGTCATCTGTTCAAGGTTCTAAATTACGAGACCAACTTGAGTAGCCATTTGCAGTACAAACAACAGGATGTAACGCTAAACAACCGAAAAAAGAAAGTATGCACAAATGAGAAATAAGTATTGCAGATATGATGACGTGTGAAGCGAAGATAACAGGTTTATTGCCGCTACGTGACGATTAGGCGGTCATCCGCCCCGATGCCAGGTATCTAACCGTTAGCATATTTCAGATGTGTATATTGCTGGGACGATTACTGTTTCTAAACCAAAAGGAGACCGTCATTATCACGGTCAAGTACACGCCCACACAGTTTGATTGACAGAAACTCGTGGACAATTGATCGTGTGTGTTTATCATTTATTTGTACTCGGATTGTTTGAATTTGTACTCGGTAATTAAAAATTAAAGGTACGAAAGAATTTTTTTTTTTTTTCAAAATGACTGAATTTTATTTACTTCAATTAGAAATTATACTTCCTCTGATCCTGAAATAAAAAAATAAATAAATAAATAAAAATTAAAGTAAGAATTTTGCTTATACGGATATTTTCGCAGAATACTTTTTTCCCATTTGTTTAATACTAGCAGAGGTGACCGAGCTCAGCTCGGTCAAAATTAACTTTGTGTTGAACTCGATATAGTATTATTACTGTAAAGCATGTTATTAATAATAGTATTATTTACAAAAACGATCAATAAGAAAACTTTGTTTGTATGCACATGTTCATAAATTTTACTTTATTTTAAAATTTACGACGAAAGGACATCAATCCAAATCACGTTTTTAGCTGACTCTGATTAGTTTATGCATCTCGAAGACTATTAAGAATGTATAAGAAATTTCTTCACATTCTGAAAGACAATATTTTTTGCCAGATATAACCAAATTTGAACACATTCTTTCATTTGGCGCCAAATATGTGTTTTGGTTTCGTAATCTTAATAGTCGATTTTTCGGACAAATTTCGCCAGTATTTTGTCAAATATCGCCAACTTATTGGCTTTTGTCATAGTCTCGCGATCCTGACCCTTATTACCTAAATGATCCACTAATCACATGTGATCAAACATGTGACTTAGCGCTTCAGGACTTAGGTCTTCAGGTAATCAAAAACAGTAGAGTATAAAATGAATCAAAATCGTTTTAGCCATTTCTTAAGTATAATTAGTTTGACAGCATTCAGCAATGAAGCGATATGACCCACTAATATAATATTGTTTATTATGCAACTCAGCTCAATCGTCTTCTCGTGACAAAAGACGTTCCGTTGCAAAATTTAGGTAAAATTGACTGAGTCGTTGTTATATATAATTAGAATGACCCGAAACCATTAAGACTTAAAACGATCCACTAATTTAATTGTTACGTGCATGTGTCCTATCTCAATAGTTTTTTTTTGCCCGAAAACGATATAATAGAAAATATACTCAAAATGGTGAGAACAATTTTCTAGATAAAATTAGCATGACCCACAAATGACCCTTATGTCGAAATATCTCGAAAATGTGACTTAGTTCATTAATTTTTGCATGCCGAGAAACGTTAAATACAAAATTTAGGTAAAATCGATTGAGCCAATTTTTAGGTATAAATAGTTTGACCTTGACCCATTATGACCCAAAATAACTCATTAATCGAGTTTTATCAAACATCTGACCTCACCTAACTCAATGATTTTCTTGTGTCCGAAAACGATAGAATATAAAATTTAGTCAAATTTGCGCGAGACATTGTTTAGATAAAATTAGAATAACCCAAAAGTGACCCACTGATCGAAATTTCTCGAACATGTGACATAGCCCAATGATTTTCTCGTGCCAAAAATATGCTGTATACAAAATTTCGTTAAAATCGATTCACCCGTTCTTTAGATATAGCTTGACCATGACCCATCATGACCCACAAATGACCCTTATAATCAAAATCTCTCGAATATGTGACTTTGCCCATTAGTTTTCTCGTGTATAAATATTGTTACACTCAAAATTTCGTTAAACTCGATCCTGCCGTTCTTTAAATATAAATAACTTGACCCAGACCCTTTATGACCCAAAATGACCCATTAATCGAAATTTCTCGATCATGTGACCTAGCCCAATGATTTTCTCGTACCAAAAAATGTTGTATACAAAATTTCGTTAAAACTGATTCACATGTTCTTTAGATACAGCTTGACATGACCCGTTATGACCCATCATGACCCATAAATGACTCTTATAATCGAAATCTCTCAAACATGTGAGATAGCCGATTAATTTTCTCGTGTCAAAAAACTTACATACAAAATTTCATTAAATTTGATACTGTCGTACTTTAAATATAAATAGCTTGACCCAGACCTTTTATGACCCAAAATGACCCAGTAATCGAAATTTCTCGAACTGAGACCTAGCCCAATAGTTTTCTCGTGCCAAAAAAATGTTGTATACAAAATTTCGTTAAAATCGACCCACCTGTTCTTTAGCTATAGCTTCACCATGACCCATTATGACCCATCATGACCCACAAATGACTCTTATAATCGAAATCTCTCGATCGTGTGACTTAGCCCATTAGCTTTCTCGTGTCAAAGAACTATTACAGGCAAAATTTCGATGTAATTGATTCTGCGGTTCTTTAAATATAAATAGCTTGACCCAGACCCTTAATGACCCAATATGACCCATTAAAAAAAATTTTCGAACATATAACCTAGCCCAATGTTTTTGTCGTGCCCGAAAACCATAGAATGCAATTTTTAGTCAAAATTGCGTGAGAAAATCTCTAGATAAATATAGCATGACCCACAATGACCCCCAAAAATGACCCACTAACCGAATTTTCTCGAACATGTTACCTAACCCAATGATCTTCTTGCAATCCAAAACGATAAAATATAAAATTTGGTCGAAATCGTTAGAGCCGTTTTTTAAATAAAAATGACTTGACATACAATGACCCAAAAATGACCCACTAATCAAAATAGTTCGAACATGTGACCCAGCTCAATTGTTTTCTCGTGCCAAAAAACGATTGGATACAAAATTTCCTTAAAATCGATCCAGCCGCTCTCTAGATATAAATAGCTTGATCCTGAGCCATTATGACCCAAAATGACCCAATAATCGAATTTTCTCGAACATGTGACCTAGCCCAATGGTCTTCTCGTGCCCGAAAATGGGAAAATCCAAATTTTTGCGAAAATCGTTAGAGCCGTTTTTGAGATAAAATTTACCCACACAGACATACACACACACACAATCTTTGCTCGCATTATAGTATAAGATATATATAAATCATTTTGGAACGATATTTAGAATATTAAAAGGGTTTGAAATATTTTTTTTTAATGTCTTATTTATTAATAAAAGACAGCCTCCAATAATTTAAAAAAAAAATCACCAACGGACTCTCGGCCCGCGATGGACTCGAACCCATATCCTCCGGTTTCAAGCTCGACGCTCTAACCATTCAGCCAGTCAGCTCACTTTCATCCGCAACAGATTATCGTTATAATTAGCACCGTCAATTGTCCACGAGTTCCTGTCAATCAAACTGTGTGGGCGTGTACTTGACCGTGATAATGACGCCTCCTATTGGTTTATCGGCAATATACACATCTGAAATATGCAACCCGTTAAGCTGAGATAACTCGGCAGTTAGAGGCCTGGTCATCGGTTAGAAAGAAAGAAAGAGGAATGTTACAAGCGGACAAGTGAGGCAAATTCTCGTCCAGGTGGTTGCCAAAAGCATGGGAAGAAATGCCAAACACAGTAATGGCAAGGTCTTGAGCATATTCTTTTTCACCAAAAAAGATAGGCATAAACCCGTGTGGGAAACTGCAACAAGAAATGAAATCGATAAGCTTCTTCCGTTGCTGAAAATATACCGGGCTCTGATGAAGTGCATTCAGATGAAATTACAGAATGGATGACAAATGATGAAGTTAATGAATTAATTGAAAAAGGTACTGTAGAACTGTTGACAGAGAGAAAATAGAAAAAGAAAAAAATTAAAAGTATTGCAAGGAAAATCTCGTCTCACATTCGCAAGGAATCAAGACGATTGAGGCATATCATCTACAGTAAAACCCCGGTTATCCGAAAAGTATGGAACCAAAGCATTTTCGGTAAAACGGGGTTCAATAGGAATTTTCGAATAACCAGAAGGAAAACTTATTTGATGAAAAGCCGTGATCGTAATTTAGAGCATAGTTGTAATTAAAATGTTGTGCTGCCGTAATCAAAGC
Organism: Maratus speculifer; assembly: GCA_964019185.1. Classification (NCBI taxonomy): domain Eukaryota; kingdom Metazoa; phylum Arthropoda; class Arachnida; order Araneae; family Salticidae; genus Maratus; species Maratus speculifer. The sequence goes on from OZ025291.1 coordinate 138,265,902, forward strand.
ACTCTGAAGTTGAAAAACAAAAGAAAATCACAACATATTTTGTAAAAAAAAAAAAAAAATGAAGTGTCATATGTGGCTATCTAAGAAAGTGCCCGAAACTACGCAATGGACCAAATAAGTAAATTGACTTTGTTTATTTCACAAACAACATGCTTTTTAACACTATTTTTACCAGTGTCCAATAATATTTGTTTTTATTTTTACTTATTTTGCTTCTAATTTTTAAAGCTAATATGTATTAAAACAACTCTTCGATGTGTTAAAAATGATCCAGAATTGTTTTGATCTAAAATTTACAAATAAAATAGCAATCGTAAATCAAAATATGTTTAAAAAATGTCATTTACATCGATAAAAATAGTGTTGACATTAAAGTTTTCCACATTTAAAATGGACTTCCAGAAATTTCAAGGTCTTTCGGTTAAGCCGATTTTCGGATAACCGGGGCTCTACTGCACTTTCGTAAATGGAAGGACATTGCGTCGCGGGAAAGGCCAAGGCAAGTCGCACACGAAGGCGACACTTAAGACATGTCGCTCGATTTCGTGGGAAAAACTGGTTTAAAACAGCTTCCTCTTTTGTTTCGACCGTTTTTCAATAGATTTCGATTGAAATACTACCTATTGCGTTCGCACCAATGTTGGAATTTCTGGAAAATTTTTGCAGATCTACGCCGATTACGACCCCTACACCCTAAAACTGCCATCAGTAAAAAAGTTTATATATATATATGTGTGTGTATGTGTGTATATACATATCTCACTTTCTTCTGGACACGATAACTTCTATAATTCTGCTCAGATCTCCTTCAAACTTTTACATAAAATCAAGAGGCATAAAATCTCTGCTATATTCGTTAATGGGCAAAATCGGGCCAAGGGAGTGAATATAAAGAGGGTTTTGTGAAAACAGAAAAAAAAACATAACTTCTTCACGAAAATAGGTATTGAATCAATTTAAATTTTATATTACTTCTAAGAAATGGGCAAAAAATTATGCATGATAGATATTTGATGAAATTTAAAATGGGCTCAAGGGGCGAAAAAAATTCATAACTTCGTGAATTCTTAAAGTATAAAATCCAAATATTTTTTTATGAATGTTCTATATATTATCTAAAACTTTTGTATTGACAAGTTTTTCATAGAACCAATTCTTACTGCCAAAAAAAATTATAAACGAAAATAATAAGGGGGGGGGGGGTGGATAACGAAAAAAATAAATAACTTCGTGAATTCTTAAGATATCAAATTCGATTAAACGGTTTTTACATCTTCTCAATAATATCTTTAACTTTTACACTGACAAGTTTTTTTATAGGACCAATCCTTATAGCTAAAATAAATTAAACAAAAATAGGAGTTCAAGAAAAAATCTCAAATGAAAATTGTTTATTTAATGACTTATTTTTAAATTCATTTTTTATTTTAAACCCATCCAAATGACAAGTTCTCTTATTTGGGAACTATATAATTTGACGCATTAGCCAGTTTTTAGATAAAAATAGAATATGTTTTAAAATTTTTTTTGAAAATAGCCATTTTGAGCAGAATTTTCTGAAGCGATCGTGATTAAAAAATTGCAGAAATATTCAAATAACAAACTGCTTACTTTCTGACTCATTTTTAAATTTTTGCCCTCAAATGCATACAATTAATAGGTTCCCTTATTTAAGAATTGTATAATGTGACATAATAGCCACTTTTTTGATGAAGATAGAATATATTTCAATAAAAAGAATATTGCCCAGTTAAACTGATGGCATTGAGCTCACAGGCTACGCATACTAATTGTACATTACAGCCTTGTATTTTCGTTAATTCCGTTCGAAAAAAATAAGGGAAACAGCTCTCCCTTTCTTTTTTTTATACTTAATCATTGAACCTCCTAAACTATCAAGGACATGCTTTATCATATAAAAAATCTATATCCAAAATTCAGAGCAAATCGGATAATTCTTAATAAAAACCCATTTAGCATTTATATAATTTAAGAGGAGTTATTTCCCTCTTTTATACTTAACCATTAAACTTCCAAAACTATTCAGAGATTTGAACGAAATTTGACAATTCTGCTTGAAAAATCCATTTATACAAGTTAAGGGGAGGGGCATTAGAACCCCCGTTTCCCCTGTTTATACTTATTCAAATGAACACCTAGTAACAGCCATGGACTCGCCTCATCAGAATGATCCTATATCTAAATTTTGAACGAAAACTGTTAATTCTGCATGAAAATCCCGTTTATATCAATTAAGGGGAGGGGCATTAGAACCCCCGTTCCCCCTGTTTATACTTATTCAATGAACACCTAATAACAGCCACGGAATCGCCTCATCAGAATGATCCTATATCTAAATTTTGAACGAAAACTGTTAATTCTGTATGAAAATCCCGTTTATATCAATTAAGGGGAGGGGCATGAGCCCCCCGTTCCCCCTCTTATACGTATCGAATGAACTCCAAAAACTAATCAGGGAAGCGCCTTATCAGGATATACCTATATACAAAATTTCAAGTGGATCCGATATTTTTATCATGAGTTATCGCGTTACGCACGAACGTACATACAGAACGGACGGGCACATAAGCTCTCAGGCTATGATAGCCTGTGAGCTAAAAAATGGTTTGAAAGTAGCAGAATTTGAGCAGAATTTCCTGAAGCGATCGTGAGTGAAAATTGAGGAAGTATTCGAATAACAAACGGCGTTTTTTCTGATTCATTTTTAAATCCATGTTTGCTTTCAAACGCATCCAATTTACAGATTGTCTTATTTGGGAACTGTATAATGTGCCGTATTGGTCAGTTTTTTGATAAATGCTGAATATATTTATAAAAAAAAAGCTGTCAAATTGGGCACATCACACAAAATTTCCCGAAGCGATCATGATTATAGAATTGAGGATGTATAAATTGGTTATTTTAAGACTCTTTTTTTAATTCAATTTTGCTCTCAAACGCATTCAATTGACAGTTTTTTCTTATTTAGGAACTATATAATGTGTCGTATTGGTCTATTTTTTAACAAAGTCAGAATACATTTGAAAATATGATGTCAAAATGGCCATTTGAGCCGAATTTCGCTTAAGATGATTCTGATAAAACCAGATCTTACCGAAAAATAAAATTAAAAATTCTTCAAAAGCGGCCATATAAATTTTTTAAACTGGGTTTATCTCTAATCAAATTTTATTTTTTGTTGTTGAAAGGAGCACCTCCGCCTATAGGCCAAGCCGTCAGGGATTTTTCTTTCTTTCTTTCTTTTTTTTTTTTTTTCCCTAGGATGTCCTGCTTTATTTTTCAATTGCCGTCTCAATGTGTGATGTAACTAACAGGGAGAAGCTACCCTCTATTAATGGCTTTTTCAAAAACTAAAAACTGCAAGTTTTGACTCTTGTATTATGAACTTTTCATTTTTGTGCAATCATTTATTAATAAAGAGTAAAATAAGATTTACTAATTTTTTTACAAATTGAGATTACGTTGGTTTAATGTTAATGATTTGCTTATTTTGAAATTGTACGTATTGTATGCATAAAGTTTATTTTAATATGTGTAACAACTATTTTAAATATCATGGCGGGGGGGGGGGGGAGCAGGAAGTTAGTAAATATTTGTAGAGCTCGGCCTATCCGACTTTTTTATTATCCGGCCTACCCTTCCGTCACATTAGGCCGGATAGTGGTGAGTTCACTGTAATTAATTCCACATTCATTTCAATAACACACAAATAGAATTTCGGCATATTTCAACTATCATGCGTAGAAAAGCAGCCGTTTAAGTAATAACTTTATAAATTGAACGTATTTTTTATTATTAACCGACTTCAAGGAGAAGGTTATGATTTCGACCTGTATGTATTTCTTGTTCACGCATAACTTCCCTAAATATGAACCGATTTTGATAATTTTTTTTTTTGTTTGAAAGTATAAGTTACCAATGTGGTCCCATTTTAATTTCATTAAATTCTGACGATTAGAACTTTTTTTAAATAAAAAAAATGTGGATTTGATAAAAAAAAAAATAATGATTTATCGCAAATTATCTTTCACTAGCAGGGGTGACCGAGCTCAGCTCGGTCAAAATTAACTTTGTGTTCAACTCGATATAGTATTATTACTGTAAAACATGTTATTAATAATAGTATTATTTATAAAAACAATCAACTATGTTTGTATGCACATGTTCATAAATTTTACTTTATTTTAAAATTTACAAAGAAAGGACATCAATCCAAATCACTTTTATAGCTCGACTCTGATTAGTTTAACTATACATTTCGAAGACTATTAAGAATGTATAAGAAATTTCTTCACATTCTGAAAGACAATATTTTTTGCCAGATATAACCAAATTTGGACACATTCTTTCATTTGGCGCCAAATATGTGTTTTGGTTTCGTAACTTTAATAGTCGATTTTTCGGCCAAATTTCGTCAGTATTTTGTCAAATATCGCCAACTTATTGGCTTTTGCCATAGTCTCGTGATCCTGACCCTTTTTTACCCAAATGATCCACTAATCACATATGATCAAACATGTGACTTAGCTCAATGGTCTTCAGGTAATCAAAAACAGTAGAGTATAAAATGAATTAAAATCGTTTAAGCCATTTCTTAAGTAAAATTAGCATGACAGCATTCAGCAATGAAGCGATATGACCCACTAATATAATTTTGTTTAATATGCAACTCAGCTCAATAGTCTTCTCGTGACAAAAGACGTTCCATTGCAAAATTTAGGTAAAATTGACTGAGTCGTTGTTATATATAATTAGAATGACCCGAACCCATTAAGACCTAAAACGACCCACTAACTGAATTGTTACGTGCATGTGTCCTATCTCAATGGTTTTCTTTTGCCCGAAAACGATATAATAGAAAATATACTGAAAATGGTGAGAACAATTTTCTAGATAAAATTAGCATGACCCACAAATGACCCTTATATCGAAATCTCTCGAAAATGTGACTTAGTTCATTAATTTTTGCGTGCCGAAAAACGTTAAATACAAAATTTAGATAAAATCGATTGAGCCAATTTTTAGGTATAAATAGTTTGACCTTGACCCATTATGACCCAAAATGACTCATTAATTGAGTTTTCTGAAACATCTGACCTAACCCAATGATTTTCTTGTGTCCGAAAACGATAGAATATAAAATTCAGTCAAATTTGCGCGAGACATTGTCTAGATAAAATTAGAATAACCCAAAAGTGACCCATTGATCGAAATTTCTCGAACATGTGACATAGCCCAATGATTTTCTCGTGCCAAAAATATGCTGTATACAAAATTTCGTTAAAATCGATTCACCCATTCTTTAGATATAGCTTGACCATGACCCATCATGACCCAGCATGACCCACAAATGACCCTTATAATCGAAATCTCTCGAACATGTGACTTAGCCCATTAGTTTTCTCGTGTATAAATATTGTTACACTCAAAATTTCGTTAAACTCGATCCTGCCGTTCTTTAAATATAAATAACTTGACCCCGACCTTTTATGACCCTTTATGACCCATTAATCGAAATTTCTCGATCATGTGACCTAGCCCAATGATTTTCTCGTGCCAAAAAATGTTGTATACAAAATTTCGTTAAAACTGATCCACGTGTTCTTTAGATATAGCTTGACATGACCCGTTATGACCCATCATGACTCATAATATAATGACCCATAACCTCTTATAATCGAAATCTTTCAAACATGTGAGATAGCCCATTAATTTTCTCGTGTCAAAAAACTTACATACAAAATTTCATTAAATTTGATACTGTCGTAGTTTACATATAAATAGCTTGACCCACACCTTTTATGACCCAAAATGACTCAGTAATCGAAATTTCTCGAACTGAGACCTAGCCCAATAGTTTTCTCGTGCCAAAAAAATGTTGTATACAAAATTTCGTTAAAATCGATCCACCTGTTCTTTAGCTATAGCTTGACTATGACCCATTATGACCCAACATGACCCACAAATGACTCTTATAATCGAAATCCCTCGATCGTGTGAGCCCATTAGCTTTCTCGTGTCAAAAAACTATTACAGGCAAAATTTCGATGAAATTGATTCTGCGGTTCTTTAAATATAAATAGCTTGACCCAGACTCTTAATGACCCAATATGACCCATTAAAATTTTTTCTCGAGCATGTAACCTAGCCCAATGTTTTTCTCGTGCCCGAAAACCATAGAATGCAATTTTTAGTCAAAATTGCGTGAGAAAATCTCTAGATAAAAATAGCATGACCCACAATGACCCCAAAAATGACCCACTAACCGAATTTTCTCGAACATGTGACCCAGCCCAATAGTTTTCTCGTACCAAAAAACGGTTGGGTACAAAATTTCCTTAAAATCGATCCAGCCGTTCTATAGATATAAATAGCTTGATCTTGACCCATTATGACCCAAAATGACCCAATAATCGAATTTTCTCGAACATGTGACCTAGCCCAATGGTCTTCTCGTGCCCGAAAATGGTAAAATCCAAATTTTTGCGAAAATCGTTAGAGCCGTTTTTGAGATAAAATTTACCCACACACACACACAATTTTTGCTCGCATTATAGTATAAGATTATTGCAACCGTTTTCAAATCATAAACATATTAAAACTATGCATTCATATGCGTTAGCGCCAAGTTTCGCCAAGCTTGATTCTTTTTTTTTTTTGAAATCGGTTAGTATTTTTTTTTTTTTTTTTTTTTTTTAACCGACTTCAAGGAGGAGGTTATGATTTCGACTTGTATGTATTTCTTGTTCACTCATAACTTCCGTAAATATGAACCGATTTCGATAATTCTTTTTTTGCTTGAAAGTGTAAGATTCCCACATGGTCCCATTTTAATTTTATCAAATTCTTGCGATTAGAACTTTTTAAAAATAATAACATTAAAATTCCAATTATTTTTGAAGCAGTCATCCGCAATTAGAAACATTCATTTTTCAGGTAATCGTAGGCTTTCATGTCGAACACACAAGTCAGATGTGTGTGTACAATAAATAAATAAAATTTCAGGCTATCACTCTTACACCGATATGAGATCTTTTTTCTACAAACTGCGAAATATTGTGAGTTACAACTGTGAGTTTTAACCGACTTCAAAGGAGGAAGTTATGAATTCGACCTGTATGTACTTCTTGTTCACTCATAACTTCTCTAAATAGGAACCGATTTTAATAAATATTTTTTTGTTTAAAAGTATAAGATACCCATGTGGTCGCATTTTAATTTCATTGAATTCTGATGATTAGAACTTTTTTTAAATAAAAAATATGTGAATTTAGTAAAATAATAATCTTATCAAAAACATGAATGTGAAAGAATGCCAAGTTCGTTAAAGGTTTCGCTAATAAAAGAAATGAGATCTAATTGCAAACCAAGTTCTTTTGAAGCTCCTTAAATCATAGCTCCTGTCATGCATAATATTCTTCAATTGCTTAAAAGGATATGTTACGTTACTTGTTATTCAATAGAGCGACTTAGCAAGTTTTCTCTTATTCAAATTTCTCTATTTAGTTTATCAGAACTTAAAGTTGATCACTTCCTTAACTTATAGACACCTTAACTTCAAGATACTTAATCGAACACTCGATTGACTAGATCTTTGTCCGAGTCAAAAATTAAAATTGGTGGCTGAAAACTTGCCAAGTCACTCTATTGAATAACAAAGTAACGTAACATATCATTTTAAGCAATTGAAGAATATTATGCATGACAGGAGCTATGACTTAAGGAGCTTCGAAAGAACTTGGTTTGCAGTTAGATCTCATTTCTTTTATTAGCGAAACCTTTAACGAACTTGGCATTCTTTCACATTCATGTTTTTGATAAGATATCATTATTTTTTGTCAAATAAGTAGGTATTTGTTTTCTTTTTAAAATAAATAGGCTTAATATTAAATTAACTTTATTTAATATTCATCAGTCTTACAGTTTTTCCTGTTTTTATTCACTGTTTTTTTTTTTTTCAGTCAAATTTAAAAATTTTAACATTATGAGTACTTACGTTCCTTTAAATTCCACTAATAAGGATGTTTCTTTTCCGAGATTGGGTACTACTTGATTACCTCGTCGACCAAAAATGTTTGTCGCCAACTTGGCGATATATTATTAAATTGACGACAAAAATTACGCCTCAAAAGAGATGCTAACTTGGCGCTATTTCTGGTATTTCGCCGAATTCCCATAGATTCCCATTGTAATCTGGTAATTTATCCAGTACTTTTGTTAGAGCAAATACTATCGCCATCATTTTGGCATCTTTATTTTGAAACAGTTCGCTAATTTCCAAAGATTGCTTAAATATTGCTATTTAGAAAGTTTTTAGAACGCTTTTGGTGCATTTTTACCCTTTTTAAATTTTGTATTTGTTAACAAATGTTCTTAGTGATCATTTATATCTTAAAAGTAATGAACATGCCAAGTTTTATGTTTCTAGGCCCTTAACATACAGACATCGCATTTTTAGAACGTTTTTTGCTCTTTTACCCCTTTGGATTAGTGGCATCGGCATAAGATATAGCCTACGTTGGAGCAAGAGCTATCCCCATCATTTTGATATTATTACTTTTAAGATAGGTTTGTTGTTTGCTTAGATTGCTTTAAAATCCCAATTTAGAACATTTTTAGAACGCTTTTCGCGCATTCCCCCCCCCCCTTTTAAATTTGGTATTTTTTAGCAAATGTCCTTAGTTATCATTAAGTGTGTATTCGGAAAAACGCCTTTTCACCTTCAACAGCTCGAAATTTTCCGATACAATTTCTGACACAATTTTAAAAGTAGAAACATGAAATTTGCTGAGGAAATTCTTGAAGGGACGTATGAGGTGCCGTGTGATGTCTTTTTACGCTCAATTCATTAGAATTTGATTTCGAAACAATTACCTTATCAGTAGGACCCCTTTTATCGTTCACAGATCTCTCGCTGAGGAAAAATCGGTTCGAAATGCCGTTTTTGATTTTTTTTTTACAATATTTTCTGCATCTATGAAAGAATCGCCAATCACGGCACCTTGTGTACTTTCCAAATAAGAGATTTTGAAAGTTTGGTGCATTTGAGAGCAAAAATTAATTAAAAAATAAATCGGAAAATAAGCAGTTTGAATCGAAATACACCCTTAATATCTTACTAGCAGGAGTGACCGAGCTCAGCTCGGTCAAAAATAACTTTTTGTTCAACGCAATTTTCTCTTTATCAGTCTCTCTGTATTATTACTACAAAACATGTCGTTTATAATAGTATTATTTACAAAAACAATCAATAAGACAATTATGTATGTATGCACTTTTTTATATTATTTTAAAATTTACAACAAAAGGACATTGATCCAAATTACTTTTTTACCTCGACTCTGATTGGTTTAACCGTGCAATTCGAATTCTATTAAGAATGTATACAAATTTCTTCACATTCTAAAAGGCAATTTTTTTGCCAGATATAGCCAAATTTGGCGACATTCTTTCATTTGTTGCCAAATACGTGTTTTGGTTAATCGTAATCTTTCGTTATCTTAATAGTCGATTTTTCAGCCAAATGCCGCCAATATTTTGTCAAAAGTCGCTAACTTATTGGCTGTTGCCATATTCTCGTGACCCTGATCCGTATTGCCCAAAATGACCCACTAATCAAATTTGATCAAATATGACTTAGCTCAATTGTCTTGAGGTAATCAAAAACAGTATAGACTATAAAATTGAATCAAAATCGTTTAAGCCATTTCTTAGGCAAAATTAGCTTGACAGCATTCCTCAATGAAGCCGAAATGATCCACTAATATAATTTTTTTAATATGCGATTCAGCCCATTGGACTTCTCGTGGAAAAAAGTTCCTTTACAAAATTTAGATAAAATTGATTGTGTATTTGTTACATATAGTTAGAATGACCCTGACCCATTATGACCCACTAATCGAATTTACGCGAGCTAGTGTTCTAGCCCAATGGTTTTATCTTGCCGGGAAACGATATACTACAAAGAATAGTCAAAATGGTGAGAGCCATTTTCTAGATGAAATTAGGTTGATCCAACATGACCCACGAATAACCCTCATAATCGAAATCTCTCGAACATGTGACCTAGCCCATTCGTTTTTGCGCGCCGAAAAACGGTTGGATACAAAATTTAGATAAAATCGATTAAGCCGTTTTTTAGATGTAATTAACTTGACCTTAACCCATTATGATAGAAAATTACCCATTAATTTTTCTCGAACATCTGATCCAACCCAATGATATTCTCGTGCCCGAAAACGATAGAATTCAAAATTTAGTCAAAATTGCGCGAGACATTATCTAGATAAAATTAGCATGATCCACAATGATCCACTAATTGAATTCTGTCTAACACATGACTTTACACAATAATCTTCTTGAAATTCAAAACGATAGAGTACAAACATTGGTCAATGTCATTAGAGCCATTTTTTATATAAAATCGGTTTAACCAAAAATGACCCAAAAAGTGATCCACTAACCGAAATTTCTCGAACATGCGACCGAGCCCAATGGTTTTCTTGGGCAGAAAAAATATAATGCATATAATTTCCTTAAAATTGTTCCACCTGTTCTTTAGATATAGCTTGATCATGACTCATTATGACCCATCATGACCCCAAAATTATCCTTATAATCGAAATCTCTCGAATATGTGACTTATCCCATTAGTTTTCTCGTGTCTAAAAACTTTTACATACAAAGTTTCGTTAAAATCGATCCTGCAGTTCTTTAAATATAAATAGCTAGGCCCAGGCCCTTTATGACCCAAAATAACCAATCGAAATTTCTCGAACATGTGACCTAGCCAATAGTTTTCTCGTGCCAAAAAATGTTGTATACAAAATTTCGTTAAAATCGATCCACCCGTTCTTTAGATACAGCTTTATTATGATATATTATGACCCGACCCATCATGACCCACAAATGCAACTTACAATCGAAATCTCTCGAACATGTGACCTAGCCCATTGGTTTTCTCGTATCAAAAAACTGTTACATACAAAATTTTGTTAAAATCGATCACGCCGTTCTTTAAATATAAATAGCTTGACCCAGACACTTAATAACCCAATATGACCCATTGAAATTTTTCTCGAACATGTAACCTAGCCTATGTTAGCCCATTGGTTTTCTCGTGTCTAAAAAATATTACATACAAATTTTCGTTAAAATCGATCCAGCCGTTCTTTAAATATAAATAGCTTGACCCAGACCCTTTATGACCCTTTATGACCCATTAATCGAAATTTCTCGAATGTGTGACCTAGCCCCATGATTTTCTCGTTGCAAAAAAATGTTATTTACAAAATTTGTTAAAATCAATCCATCTGTTCTTTAGATATAGCTTGACATGATCCATTATGACCCATTATGACCCACAAATGACCCTTATAGTCGAAATTTCTCAAACATCTGATTTAGCCTAATAGTTTTCTCATGTCAAAAAACTGTTACGTACAAAATTTCGTTATAATCGATCCCGCCGTTCTTTAAATATAAATAGCTTGACCCAGACCCTTAATGATCCAATATGACCCATTAAAATTTTTTCTCGAACGTGTAACCTAGCCCAATGTTTTTCTCGTGCCCGAAAACCATAGAATGCAATTTTTTAGTCAAAATTGCGGGAGAAAATCTCTAGATAAAAATAGCACGACCCACAATGACCCCAAAAATGACCCACTAACCGAATTTTCTCGAACATGTTACCTAACCCAATGGTCTTCTTGTAATCCAAAGCGATAAAATATAAAATTTGGTCAAAATCGTTAGAGCCGTTTTTTAGATAAAAATGGCTTGACCCACAATGACCCAAAAATGACCCACTAATCGAAATTTTTCGAACATGTGACCCAGCCCAATAGTTTTCTCGTACCAAAAAACGGTTGGGTACAAAATTTCCTTAAAATCGATCCAGCCGTTCTATAGATATAAATAGCTTTATCCTGACCCATTATGACCCAAAATGACCCAGTAATCGAATTTTCCCGAACATGGGACCTAGCCCAATGGTCTTCTCGTGCCCGAAAATGGTAAAATCCAAATTTTTGCGAAAATCGTTAGAGCCGTTTTTGAGATAAAATTTACCCACACACACACACACAATTTTTGCTCACATTATCGTATAAGACTAGCAGGGGAGACCGAGCTTAGCTCGGTCAAAATTAACTTTGTGTTCAACTCGATATAGTATTTTCACTGTATCATTAACTCTGTATTATTACTCTAAAACATGTTTATAATAGTATTACTTAGAAAAACAATCAGTAAGAAAACTATGTTTTTATGCGCATGTTTATAAATTTTACTTTATTTTAAAATTTACAACGAAAGGACATCCATCTAAATCACTTTTTTAGCTCGACTCTGATTGGTTTAACCATGCATCTCGAATCCTCTTAAGAATGTATAAAAAAATTCTTTACATTCTGAAAGACAATATTTTTTGCTAGATATAGCCAGATTTGGAGGCATTCTTTCATTTGGCTTCAAATACGTGTTTTGGTTTTCGTAATTTTTATAGTCGATTTTTTGGCCATATGTCGCCAATATTTTGTCAAATATCACCAGGTTATTGGCTTTTGCAATGTTCTCGTGACCCTGACCCGTATTACCCAAAATAAGCCACTAATCAAATTTGATCAAGCATGTGACATACCTCAATCGTCTTCAGGTAATCAAAAACAGTAGAATATAAAATTGAATCAAAACCGTTTAAGCCATTTTTTAGGTAAAATTAGCTTGGAAGCATTCAGCAATGAAGCGAAATGACCCACTAATATAATTTTGTTTAACATGCGACTCAGCCCAAAAGTCTTCTCGTGACAAAAAACGTTTTGTTTCAAAATTTAGGTAAAATTGATTGAGTCGTTGTTATACATAATTAGAATGACCCTAGCTCATTAAGACCGAAAATGACCCACTAATCTAATTTTCGCGAGCATGTGTCCAAGCCAAATGGTTTTCTCTTGCTCAAAAATGACATAATACAAAATATAGTCAAAATGGTGAGTACCATTTTCTATATAAAATTAGCATGACCCATCATGACCAACAAATGACCCTTATAATCGAAATCTCTCGAACGTGTGGCCTAGCTCATCCGTTTTAGCATGCCGAAAAACATTGGATACAAAATTTAGATAAAATCGATTGAGCCGTTTTTTAGATATAGTTAGTTTGACCCTGACCCCTTATGATCCAAAATGACCCATTGATCGAATTTTCTCAAAAATCTGTCATAACCCAATGATTTTCTTGTGCCCGAAAACGATAAAATACAAAATTTAGTCAAAATTGCGCGAAACGTTGTCTAGATAAAATTATAATGACTCAAAAGTGACCCACTAATCGAAATTTCTCGAAGATGTGACCTACCCCCAATGATTTTCTCATGCCAAAAATATGTTGTATACAAAATTTCGTTAAAATCGACCCACCCATTCTTTAGATATAGCTTGACCTTGACCCATTAAGACCCACAAATGACCCTTATAATCGAAAGCTCTCGAATATGTGACTTAGTCCATTAGTTTTCTCGTTTCTAAAAATTGTTACATACAGAATTTCGTTAAAATTGATCCTGCCGTTCTTTAATTATATATAGCTTGACCCAGACCCTTTATGTTCCAAAATGACCCATTAATCGAAATTTTTCGAACATGTAACATAGTCCAATGATTTTATCTTGCCAAAAAAATGTTGCATACAAAATTTCATGAAAATCGATCCACATGTTCTTTTGATATAGCTTGACCTTGACCCCTTATGACCCATCATGACCCACAAATGACCCTCATAGTCGAAATCTCTCAAACATGTGATTTAGCCCATTAGTTTTCTTCTGTCAAAAAACTGTTACATACAAAATTTCGTTATAATCCATCACGCCGTTCTTTAAATATAAATAGCTTGACCCAGACTCTTAATGACCCAAAATGACCCATTAATCGAAATTTTTCGAACATGTAACCTAGTCCAATTATTTTATCGTGCCAAAAAATATGTTGCATACAAAATTTCGTTAAAATCGATCCACCTGTTCTTTAGATATAGCTTGACCATGACCCATTATGACCCACAAATGACCCTTATAGTCGAAATCTCTCAAACATGTGATTTAGCCCATTAGTTTTCTCATGTCAAAACACTGTTACATAAAAAATTTTGTTGTAATCCATCACGCCGTTCTTTAAATATAAATAGATTGACCCAGACTCTTAGTGACCCAATATGACCCATTAAAATTTTTTCTCGAACATGTAACCTAGCCCAATGTTTTTCTCGTGCCCGAAAACCATAGAATGCAATTTTTAGTCAAAATTGCGTTAGAAAATCTCTAGATAAAAATAGCATGACCCACAATGACCCCAAAAATGACCCACTAACCGAATTTTCTCGAACATGTTACCTAACCCAATGGTCTTCTTGTAATCCAAAACGATACGATATAAAATTTGGCCAAAATCGTTAGAGCCGTTTTTTAGATAAAAATGGCTTGACCCATAATGACCCAAAAATGACCCACTAATCGAAATTTTTGGAACATGTGACCCAGCCCAATAGTTTTCTCGTGCCAAAAAACGATTGGATACAAAATTTCCTTAAAATCGATCCAGCCGTTCGCTAGATATAAATAGCTCGATCCTGACCCATTATGACCCAAAATGACCCAATAATCGAATTTTCTCGAACATGTGACCTAGCCCAATGGTCTTCTCGTGCCCGAAAATGGTAAAATCCAAATTTTTGCGAAAATCGTTAGAGCCGTTTTTGAGATAAAATTTACCCACACACACACACACAATTTTTGCTCGCATTATAGTATAAGATAATTAACATGCTTAAGTTTGTGCTTCTATGCCTTTTAGTAAAACAAAAATCTCATTTTTAGAATGTTTTTGGCTTCTGAACCCTTTTTGGTTAGTGACACAGACATAAGATATAGTCTATGTTTGAACCGGGGAGAATACCATTATTTTGGTACCATTACTTTTGAAATCGGCTCGGTAGTTTCAGAGATTAGCCCCGATAGTCGCCAAAGGTGACGCCAACTTGGCACTATTTCTGGTATTTTGTGAAATTCTCATAAACTCCCATTGTAATTCAATAATTTATCTTTTGACCACCATTAATGTTTAATTAATGGTGATTTCTGATTTTTTCCTATTTATAGATCCAATAACCTACCTTCACACCAAATTTCACCTTTCTAAGTCACCTGAAAGTAGTCAAACATTTCTATGAGTGAGTCAGTGAGTCAGTGGTAAAAATGTCGGTTTTCCGACGCCAATGTCTCGTGAACGGTAAAAGATTTTTTTAAAAAAATTGTAGGATTCGGAAATTAGCAGATGGTCTTGCACTACACAAAAAATTACAAGTGTGTAGGTGAAATAGAATTTAAGTTAATAGGGGGTCAAAAGTGGCTCGAAATGGTTCGGGTAATATAACCCACGGCCGGTGTGTCGCCTTTTACTTTGTGAACTTGGCTGACACACTGCCGTGTGTCTAGAAAATAATAATGATTTACCGCAAATTATCTTTCATTGTTGAAACCGTTTTCAAATTATAAGCATATTAAAACTATGCAATGCGTTAGCGCCTTCGCCAAGCTTGATTCTTTTTTTTAAGTCGGTTAGTATTTTTTTTAAGCATATTTTATTTGATAAACATTTTATTTCTCTTTACATTTGCAGTTTTTACATGGTTATCCGGATTCTTAGCTTTGCAGTGGAGGACTCAATCTCTTAGGATACTGTTCAATATTTTCATGACATTGACAGCTTATTATCTAACACTTTTCTTTGTAAGTATAAATCACTTTCCTGAAAGCATTAATTATTCTTTCATTGTTCGTTTTTAATGAATGTTTTATAAATATCTCCCCCATAGGGGATACTAGAGAGGGTTAAGGTACTTTTTACAAAATGATTTTTTTTTTTTTATTGAACCTAGAATAAAGTTTAATACATCATTTTATTCGTTATACAATCAATTATCAAAAATAAAATAAAATAAAATTGACACATAAGCTTAATATATAGAGAACTTCAAAAATGATTGATTTTGATTATGAGGAGATAATGGGTCAAGGTTCCCCACGTATGGGAGGCTTGACCCAATTCGTTTTATATTGAAATATTTGTCAAGGGAAATAAAATCAGCTTGAAAAAAAATAGAATGACTTTATGCTACAGGGTTTCATTATTTTCAAATTTTTTGAGGAAAATGTTATGGGTAAACAAACAATCTTATTTAAAAAACACATTGAAACAGTCGAAGCTAAATACTTTTTAATATCGTTATTTTCTAACCATTTACCTAGGTATAGCAGACCGAGAGGCGACAGCACCGACAATTACCCCATCGAGTTCACGGAAGAAAATCTACGATTAGTTAAACCTTGATTTGCATATTACAATGCAATCGATCTGCCAAGTCATATCTTGATGGAAAACAACTGAAACCCCGATTTTAGAACTTGGCCATTATGTTTTCCTGCTCTCATCCTCCATGTTTTCATACTTTTGGAAGCAGGAAAACACAATGGTAAACCTATGAGTCAACCGTAAAAATCGGGTTTTTAGGTGTTTTCCACCAAGATAGGACTTGGCAGACTGATTGTATTTTAATATGCGAATCGAGATTTAATTAATCCTAGATTTTCATCCATTAACTCGGTGAGATAATTGTCTGTGCTGCTGCCTCCCGGTCTATAGTTTTTATCCTATTGAAAAATATGTATTCTATGTAAAATTTACAATTACAAAACATTTTGTTACGGATAGAATCACAAACAATTTACACCGTTTTTATATGAATTGTGATAATTACATAATAATGTTTTGTTGTTGTTGTTGTAAATTAATCTAATTATTCTTGCAAATATTTTGCAAAAAAAAAAAACTTTAATTACCGATTTATTAAATCGGTTTTAATTAAAAAATATTAAAAAATCTATTTGGAAAATAGTTTTGTCCTCGATAGAGAATTGGGAAATCTGAAGTATATCTGAATGTTTTCATTGGTTGAATTCCGCAACTTATTTCATTTTATTCGTTTTCTGATTAGTAAATGTTTAATGTCCAAAAATGGAATACTTCTGTTTTTTATTTTGTTCGTTTTCTGATTAGTCCATGCTTTGAACCGCGGGAAATTTTACTCAAGTTTCATAAAATTATTTCAGATCAGAATTTTTATTTCAAACTGTTTGACTTAATTATTTTAATAATTACTAGCTGACCCTGACCTAGAGGTCTGCACGGGCCCGGGCTTGGCCCGTGGCCCGTACCCGGCCCGGCCCTCTGGCCGGGCCGGCAGAATTAGAATGTTTTTTTCAACGGGCCGGGCCGGGCCCGGCCGACAAACAAAATAAACGGGCCGGGCCGATATAAAAATTTTCGGTCCTACCGGCCCGTTTTCAAGATTTACTCGTAAACGATAAAATATAAACCTATTTTCAACAAAAATGGTTTTAACGAGAATAAATATAAATGTGCGTCACGAGCCATACTAGTTTGACAGCATCAATATAAAAATGTAACTTGTGCAGTGTAGAGATCGGCATCGGACAGTTACATTGTGTGTAACCCGTTTTAATATTTTTTAAACTGACTCGTGCAGGGCCAAGATCAAAATTGGAGATCAAAAGTTATTTTTCTTCATATAGACTTGCCGGACTGAAAGATTTAATTGTTCTCAAGATCTGTAGGGCAAACAACATAATTTGTAAAATTATGAACAGAGATAAAGAACTTATATTAGCTTAATCTTTGGATATATACTTCTTGATGGTTTTTAAATTAATTTTTCAATAACGCGAAAGTTTGACACATTTTTACATTAATTTTTAATTGTAAAAATATAAAAGTGATAAGCTTGACTATTGAAGGGATTTGGAATCGAATAGCGTTTTTCATTTTTGGTAAATAAAATACTTGTATAACCTTGTTGAGATACAATAGTTTCTCAAATGGTTGCAGGTTTTTCTCCCTACCCATGCTATCGCTTCCGGAAATTCCATTCAAAACGCCAACTATGACAATATTTGCTTGCAGTGTTCTTAAATTGCTTGTATCAAAAAATGGATAATGCCATTCGATTATATAGTTTCTGAATAAAGACACCTGCTAATCTTCCGCATTTCTGAGAAAAAAAGGAATTTAGAAATGTATCAGAAAGGAGCTTCTTTGAATTAACGTATGAATTTGGATTTAAAATCTTTAATAAAATTATATAGAAATCTATATATATAAAAGAAAGTCTGGATTTCGTATTAATCACAGCAGAAAAAAATCTACCGAACCAAAAATCTTGAAAATTAGGGTAAAAATACTTCTTATAACACCGAGTGCCGCTAAGAAGGGATTTTCGAAAATTCCACCCCTAAGTGGGATAAAAAAAAAGAACGAACTTTTTAAAAATTCCTTAAAAATCGGCTTTTGTAGTTATTTTTCAATTGATAACATATTTTAGTGTATTTTTTCATGCTGAATCTAATGGTACCAAGCAAATTCTTTTAAATCCAGTAGTTCGGGAGATTCTTCACATTTTCTTAATTTGGCGATGCCTTCGGCACAAAAACCTGAAATTTTCAAACCTTATCTATATAGATCAGATTTTATATTTATTTTTAAACTCATACCATATTTTAGTGTATTTTTTCATGCTGCATCGAAGGATATTAAGCAAATTCTTTTAAGTCCAGTAGTTCGGGAGATTCTTTACATTTTCTTAATTTGGCGATGCCTTCGGCGCAAAAACTGAAATTTTCAATCCTTATCTATATATATAAAAGAAAGTCTGGATTTCGTATTAATCACAGCAGAAAAAAATCTACCGAACCAAAAATCTTGAAAATTAGGGTAAAAATACTTCTTATAACACCGAGAGCCGCTAAGAAGGGATTTTCGAAAATTCCACCCCTAAGTGGGATAAAAAAAAGAACGAACTTTTAAAAAATTCCTTAAAAATCGGCTTTTGTAGTTATTTTTCAACTGATAACATATTTTAGTGTATTTTTTCATGCTGAATCGAATGGTACCAAGCAAATTCTTTTAAATCCAGTAGTTCGGGAGATTCTTCACATTTTCTTAATTTGGCGATGCCTTCTGCACAAAAACCTGAAATTTTCAATCCTTATCTATATAGATCAGATTTTATATTTATTTTTAAACTCATACCATATTTTAGTGTATTTTTTCATGCTGCATCGAATGATATTAAGCAAATTCTTTTAAGTCCAGTAGTTCGGGAGATTCTTTACATTTTCTTAATTTGGCGATGCCTTCGGCGCAAAAACTGAAATTTTCAATCCTTATCTATATATATAAAAGAAAATCTGGATTTCGTATTAATCACAGCAGAAAAAAATCTACCGAACCAAAAATCTTGAAAATTAGGGTAAAAATACTTCTTATAACACCGAGTGCCGCTAAGAAGGGATTTTCGAAAATTCCACACCTAAGTGGGATAAAAAAAAACGAACTTTTTAAAAATTCCTTAAAAATCGGCTTTTGTAGTTATTTTTCAATTGATAACATATTTTTATGTATTTTTTCATGCTGAATCGAATGGTACCAAGCAAATTCTTTTAAATCCAGTAGTTCGGGAGATTCTTTACATTTTCTTAATTTGGCGATGCCTTCGGCACAAAAACCTGAAATTTTCAATCCTTATCTATATAGATCAGATTTTATATTTATTTTTAAACTCATACCATATTTTAGTGTATTTTTTCATGCTGCATCGAATGATATTAAGCAAATTCTTTTAAGTCCAGTAGTTCGGGAGATTCTTTACATTTTCTTAATTTGGCGATGCCTTCGGCGCAAAAACTGAAATTTTCAATCCTTATCTATATATATAAAAGAAAGTCTGGATTTCGTATTAATCACAGCAGAAAAAAATCTACCGAACCAAAAATCTTGAAAATTAGGGTAAAAATACTTCTTATAACACCGAGTGCCGCTAAGAAGGGATTTTCGAAAATTCCACACCTAAGTGGGATAAAAAAAAACGAACTTTTTAAAAATTCCTTAAAAATCGGCTTTTGTAGTTATTTTTCAATTGATAACATATTTTTATGTATTTTTTCATGCTGAATCGAATGGTACCAAGCAAATTCTTTTAAATCCAGTAGTTCGGGAGATTCTTCACATTTTCTTAATTTGGCGATGCCTTCGGCACAAAAACCTGAAATTTTCGATCCTTATCTATATAGATCAGATTTTATATTTATTTTTAAACTCATACCATATTTTAGTGTATTTTTTTATGCTGCATCGAATGATATTAAGCAAATTCTTTTAAGTCCAGTAGTTCGGGAGATTCTTTACATTTTCTTAATTTGGCGATGCCTTCGGCGCAAAAACTGAAATTTTCAATCCTTATCTACATATATAAAAGAAAGTCTGGATTTCGTATTAATCACAGCACAAAAAAATCTGCCGAACCTAAAATCTTGAAAATTGGGGTAAAAATACTTCTGATAACATCGAGTGCCGCTAAGAAGGGATTTTCGAAAATTCCACCCTTAAGGGGGTTAAAAAAAGGAACGAACTTTTAAAAAATTCCTTAAAAATCAACTTTTGTAGCTATGTTTCAACTGATAATATATTTTAGTGTATTTTTTCATGCTGAATCGAATGGCACCAAGCAAATACTTTTAAGTTCAGTATTTCGCGAGATACATCACATTTTACTGATTTGGCGGTGTCTTCGGCGCAAAAACCTGAAATTTTTAATCCTTATCTATATATATAAAAGAAAGAGTGGATTTCGTATTAATCACAGCACAAAAAAATCTACCGAACCTAAAATCTTGAAAATTGGGGTAAAAATACTTCTTATAACATCGAGTGCCGCTAAGAAGGGATTTTCGAAAATTAGACCCTTAAGGGGGTTAAAAAAAGGAACGAACTTTAAAAAAAAAAATCCTTAAAAATCAACTTTTGTAGTTATGTTTCAACTAACAACATATTTTACTGTATTTTTTCATGCTGAATCGAATGGTACCAAGCAAATTCTTTTAAGTTCAGTATTTTGCGAGATAGTTCACATTTTCCTGATTTGGTGGTGTCTTCGGCGCAAAAACCTGAAATTTTCAATCCTTATCTATATATATAAAAGAAAATCTGGATTTAGTATTAATCACAGCACATAAAAATCTATTGAACCTATAATTTTGAAAGAGTGTTCTATAATCAGGTTAACATGATAATGTAAGCTATATTTAATTTTCCCAATATATATAAAACGCAAAGTGAAATTTCATTGCGGCCGCTTAGAACTTAAGTTCTACAAGATAGATTTTAATGGATTTTACATTGTTAGTTAGATAATTTTCCAGAAATTTTGTAACAAATGAAATATAGCATTCTACGTTGTTTAATTGAATACTTAGGAAATGTTTTTTATCAGATGAACCCAATTACAAAAGTTTTGCTTTATTTTAAAAGTTCCACTGAATGAATTTTTATGTGATTAAAATTGTTAACATGTTGAGCGCTACGTCATTCATTGAGGTTAATATTAGTAACGTTAACATTGAACTTTCCGTTTAGATGACTGATTTTCACCGATGGCAGACAGTCTAAAGTACGATATAAAACTAAAAATTACTATGATATAAAAATTTCGTTTGATTCAAAGTTTCTTAAAAAAAAAAAAAAAAAAAAAAAAAAAAAAAAAAAAAAAAAAACTGACCAGCATAGCGGGCGAAGGCTGCTAGTATTTTTATAAATCTTCTTTTATTAAACAGTTCAAAAGTTACGATGTTTTTAAATTTCTTTTTTTTTTTTTTTTTTTTTTTTGTAAGCCATATTAATTTTTTAATGAATCTTTATTTGAAAGCCTAAGAACCTTAGTAATCATTGATGTTACTAATGTGTATTTCCTGTAAAATATACTGTAAAATCATTCCATAGACATGTATGCAGTTCTCTTTAAAAAAAATCTTAATTATATGATAAAAATCTGATTTTTTTAGAAATCGTAGAAATTGTAACGGGCCAAAACGGGCCGGGCCTGTTTTCCCTAATTTCTCTACGAGCCGGCCTAAACTGTAAAAATTTGAACGGGCCGAGCCCGGGCCTGGAAATTCCGGCCCGAGCAGACCTCTACCCTGACCCGCACGGCGTTGCCCGGGTGCGTAATAATAATATTATACGAATTTGAAATTTGTATGATTTTATCTTTAACTCGAAATACATTGTCTGAAATACACGGCCAAGAACTGTATAAGAAATCGATCAAAAAAAAAAAAAAAAAAAAAAAAAAAAAACTAATATTTAGTTGTAAAAATCCTCTAAATGCCTGCAATGGTTAAACGCGGGAGGGAATATGTGTTCAATGATTGCGTGATTTTCGTGTTAAAGTGTTGTTATTTATCCGTAAAAATCACTGTTAATTCACGTAACTAATTACTTTTTTCACATCGAAATGCCAAATGAAATATTTTGAATTTTAAACTGATTGCATCACTCTTAAATCCGACTATATCGTGAATGAAATCGATATCGATGATTAGCTAAAAGGTTAGTATTAGTATTATAATTTCAGAGCCATTGTACAAAAAAAAAAATGTGTATTTTTAATCAAAGCATACGTAATGTTCACTCTGTGGACAAAATGCTAACTGTAACCTAATTGTACAGTAATCATAACATGTCTGTAACCTATATAGAATTGCGCCCAGCAAAGGCAAAACCGCAATGAAACGATCAAATTTTTCGCACTTTTTATTTTGTAAAAATTATTTCTACTCGTCCGAACGTTTCAAAAATTTGTAAGAAGGTTTAAATTTGGTGTATTGAGATGCTTTAAAAAGATTGGGCTGAAATATGTACGCTTAGATACTTTTAGCGTAGAAAAAATATTCTATACGTGAGTTGCAAAGTGCCTCCTTTTGCCGGTGTATTTGAAAGGGTTAAATCTTATATTTTAAAAACCGATTGCATCATAGATTATAAAAATGTTTTTTAAGTTTAAAGAATGTGTTTTTTGTTTACCGATACCTATAGGATTGCGTTTTGCTAAGTCAAAACCGCAATGAAAACGATCTGTTTTTTATTGATTTCATCAAATTTTTCGCATATTTTATTTTGTAAAAAATATTTCTATCCGTCCGAACGTGTCGAATTTTTTGTAGGGGGTATAAATTTGGTCTATTGAGAAGATTTTAAAAGATTGAGTTGAAATATGCACCTTAAGATTATTTTAGCATGGAAAAAATATCCTCTCTGCGAGTCACAAAAAGACCTTATTTTGCCAGTGTATTTGGAAGGGTTAAAATCCAAATATTTTAAAACCAATTACACCATCGGTTAGAAGAAAGTTTCAACTTTAAGATCTTCTATTTCGTTTGTTTACATCTTAAAAAATATGCCCTGGAAGAGCATTGACAAAAGGGAGAAAAATGGTTTGGGGGAAAACTACTCTTTTTGAATATTTCTTTTTAAAGGGTTAACTGCAACATTATTTCGAATTAATAATGGCATTTGAGACCTAAAAGTACGATCTTTCGAAATAAGTCTCTTAAGTTTAACTGAGTCGAGCAGTTTGGTTGATTTAGATTTTAAAAAAATGATCCAAAAACAGCCGATAAATGCTTCTTCTTTCGTTTAGGTGCATAAAAGAGTTTGTGCGCATGTGCAAACGATTTCTTTCCCCGAACATTAAAAAAATGTCTTTTTTATGAAAGTGAGTTCCACTTAATAATTAATATATCTGAAATTAATCAAAATATTAAAATTCTGAGCTTTAGGTGCATCAGGAGATGTATTGAGCTACTCATAAAAATTTTGAGCTTCGTACATGCTGTAGATTTTGCTAGCCATCGCAGACACACACACACACACAGAGAGAGAGAGAAAGCGTTTTGTTCTTTTATTAGTATAGATTGCGCAGTTTATATTTAAAGTTTGTGGTAAAGAATTTTCCGGGTCGAATCGACTTTCATTGATTTGGTACGGGTTAAAATGTCCCGTTACCGCGGCTCTAGTGTTAATGTCTAGAAATGAAATACTTCTGTTGCCACTATGACAAAAAAGTATTAAAAACTACAAAAAAAACTTAATGACAAATTCAGATACAAGTTTTAAACAAGCTGCATTTAAAATTAAATTTTTTTTCTGTATATGACGGTATAAAAATTAAAAATGTGTGATGTTTAGAAATTAAAAAATTTACAATACCAGAAATTGTTAAACTGAAATTTCATTTAATATTTGTTTATAACTGGACCAGAAATATTAACGTGACTTTAAATGTCCAGGCATATTAATATGACTCTATTATTACGTAAGCTACGTTGGGATCATCATAAAAATGGTGTTACGTATTATTATTTTTTTTTTTTAAATATAGAAATCATTTATAAGTCTAAAATATAGTCTTTGAAAATATTATTTTTCAAATAGTCGTTGTAATTTGCTAAATTACAATTTTTTTAATGGGGGAGGGGGATTTTTTTATATGTATTGTTCTGGATATCTTGACATTAACTTGAAATTATTCAGATGAAGCAATATTTTTGCACAAAATTCAGGATATAAAGGATTAATGTATTCGGAAATCGCTAGTTAAATGAGTGTGATCACATGTGGAAGTGGATTATAGATCGAGATCACACCTGGTAGTGGGTTAAAAATCGATAACAAAATACCATCTTTTATATTTAAAAATTTGGTTGCAGTTGCATAAGAGAGTGTAAAAAATTGTGAAAACTATTTACAAATGAAATTTTATTTATTTTACTATGCATTTTTCAATTAACTAATGCAACTTATATTATCATAACTTTATTAATTTGTGATGAATAAAGTCTGCTTCACAAATATTGTTCTAATAGTTTGTATTTATTTATTTTAGATATTTCAAGAAGTTTCACTGTGGGAACTTTGTAGTAAGTGTAAACAAAATAAGGTCGATCCGGAGTTCGACGATGGGTCGCCTGTACAGTATCACACAAAAAACTACCAGTCTGTCGAAGACTCGGAAAGAACTGAAAAATAACACTAGCCTGAAAAATTTGGCTTGTGTCATTTTTTTTTTTTTTTTTTTTTTTTTTTTTTTTAATCTTTTAGATTATTGATTCTTATGTATTTTAGAGGGCAGAACGTAAAAATGACCTTCATTTTTAAGATCTTTTTTTTTTTTTTTTTTTTTTCAAATGGTAAATTTTAAACTTAAAAGGTAAAAAAAACCCCAGCAAAATATGATTCTATAAAACAGATGTGATGGTTGTGTTTTTTAACTTTTGATAATTGATTCTTATATATTTTATAACATTGAATCCGAAAATGATTTTCCTTTTTTACTAACACGTCACGAGTTTTCGCAAATCGCGAATTTTTAATAAAAAAATCAGAATATTGGGAAAATCTGATGCTATAAAATAGAAACAAAAAATTTTTTGTTACCTAATAATTTATTCCTTTTCAACAATTTCCTTTGGCTTACACAATGCAATTTCACACTTAAACATACAACATATTGTGCATTTAGAACTCTTAAAATTCTATTCCGTGTTTGTAAGTTTCTTTGAACCGCTGATGCTAATCCTTACGCTTTTCCTCTTATACAGTAGAGCGCCGATTATCCGGACTGGTCGGGACCAAAGCCAATCCGGTTAATGAAAAATCCCGATAACTGGACAACTTAAATAATTACGGCAATGTGTTTTAAGTAACTTCTATTCACACTATTTCCAGGCTTAAGACTATTAATTGTAGTAGTGCATATATCACAAATAGCACATTTAGAAATTATTCCGTATATAGGTATATATATTTTTTTATTTTATTTTCCAGAAAATTGGTGCGAAGTTCACATACAGAAGTGCACATACAAATTAGTATATGTATATATGCATACACATATGTATACATGTCAAACACGACCACAGCGAGGGTAAGGATCTGTTTTTTCGAGGACACTAAGGAATAAAAGAAGCAATTTTTTGACCCTCTTCAAAGAAATGATAAAGATAAATAAGGATTTTTCTGTGAGGAAAAAAAAAATGCGGGACTCTTGCATGTTATAAATAAAACTTCATAAGTTTTAAGAGCAGTTGATTTTATGCATTTTTCTCTTTTATTTTCTTGGCGATTTCATTATATCAAAAACAGGAAATGGTTATTTAATGGTTAACTTTCGGAAACATTCAACCGAATTTACCCAGCTGCTCCTAAAGAAGTTTCACTTTAAAAAGTTTGGAGAAGGCGTGAAAAAATTGAATGGTCCTTGATCAATTCGATTAATTTGACAATCCGATTAATCGGCGTCCGGAAAAACGGCGCTCTACTCTATTCTCAATCGGGATTGATCTAGATGTCATCTTTTATTTTGTGGTTTATAAGCCTGGAAATTTGTTGCAGATATATTTAAAACATTTGTCTTCTCTTGGTAAGGCTTTGACAAATTGCCTTAACGGATTTTTGCTATTTATATATATATATATATTTATTTATTTATTTATTTATTGGACATTTTTAATTTTTAAATATGCTTTGAGAAAACGTTTGACATGATGGTTAAAAATGAAGGTCCTTTTCGGATTCTGTGTTAAAAATACATAAAAATCAACTATCAAAAGTTAAAAACACAACTATAACATCAATTTTATCCCATCAGATTTTAGTTATTTTTTGACTTGCTATCCTTGAAATGTACAATTTGCGAAAAGTTCTAACGTCATGGTTAAAAATGAAGATTATTTTAGGATTTAGCGCTAAAAAAATACGTAATAATCAATTATCAAAACACAACCACCGTAGGCTTATGTAATCATAATCTTTTTCACATTCCGAAAATACTCATTATATATAAATGTACCTAATATTATTACCTGATATCGAATAAAATATTTCTCGTTTGTAGTTTATAGTATTTTTTCTACTTTTTACACAAACAAGGTCATAGCCAATAGGGTATCATCACATGTAAGGATGTCTACAGTGCTCAGCAAAAGTTTAGGCAATGATCGATTACGCTTCTATTTTCAGAAGTATGTACCGAATGTTTGTAATTCCTCTGTCATATATTACTTGTGACTTATCCTTTATTCTCACACAATAAATTTTGAATTTTACCTTTTACATAAAATATAATGACAAAAAAAAAAAAAAATTAACATTGTGGCAAAAGTATAGACAATTTGTGTATTTACAGAAAAATAACTACAAATTAAAATCGAGTTGCACCCGCATTGTTTGCAGTTAGTGCAAGAATGTGACTTTTCATCGAAAAAACTAAATGTTGCGTCACTTAGTGGTCTGTTTCGTACCAAACATGTTCAACAGCAGTTCGAACCTCATTAAAAGAAAATTATAGCAAAAATTTGCATAATCATTACGACATATGATGTTACAAAAGTTTTCGATTGGGTCCGGATCAGAACTACATGCCGGCCAGTTGAGATCAATAGTATTTTCAAAGTTAAACGAAGTTCTTCTTTTGTATGCAACATGAATAGATGCTAAAATCCATACTTTAGATCAGCAAAAGTTCCCCAAATGACTAAAAATTAATCTCCAACGTATATACGTAGTCTTGTGTTGCTTGGCAACCAATGAATAACTCCACAGATACACGAGCATTAAAGCTAAGTGAGGACAAAATACCTTCTTTTTGTCAACTTAATAAAGTCCCATGATCTTTACTTAAGTCATTCCAATAATATGCCCACTCGTTTGGGCCATTCAAATTCCACTTTTTTTTCGTTACTGAATATCATAAGCGTACCATTTGGGTCTATATGACGTATGTTTCCAAGTTAATTGAATTCTCCCCAATTTATAGTGATATTTTAAAGCTGATTGTTTTATCATTTTTATGTAAATTGATTTACCTGTTTCTTTAATTCATCTACGAATCATTTCCGTCGACACAGAAAGTTCTGAGTTACTTTTAATGTGATTAGCAATCATTACTTGTGTAAATGTCAGTTTCTGGATCCTTTTGTCATCTCATTTTCTCGTCACACAAGATCTTCCAGATTTTGTTTTGTTTTGAAGGAGTCATCCTTAGACTATACTTCATAGACAGACCACTTTGGACGATTCGATGCTGCTGAAATTTCTGAAACAGTCTTCCCTTTCCATTTCAGCTTTCCTACTTCAATTACCTTATCTAATTGAATATTTTTAGTTCACGGCATCTTCACTAACTGTTGTTATATCGAGGTATAATTAAATACTTCAGGCATGTGACATCATAACTTGGAAATTTGCATTTTTCCATGAACAGTTGGCTAAAAATCAAAAAAGTGTCTAAACTTTTGCAACATGTCAATTTTACTTTTTTCAGTTAAATTAAATATTATCTTGTATTATAACCATTATTTTTATTCTACATTATATAAAATATATTTGAAAATAAGTATAGCCATTTGTAAAACACACGTGTTCGTATTTTTTATTTAAAGGTTAGAAAACACCAGTGTCTAAACTTTTGTTGCAAATCTAATGCAATGTTGTTCTAAACTTTTGCTGTTTTGGAAAAATTAAAATTCTGCGCAAATATATGTTCTTTGCATAATTATAATAATTTCGCGTATATTAAATAACAGCCTTAACCCTTTATCTACCGACGGTACTTATAAGTACCATAAAAATAACGTATTATAAAATTCTTTTTTTATACTACGTCAGTTAGTTGTAATACTGTTTAGAATGAGTTACAGATACATTACTTTATCTTGTTCCAAAAGCATTATTGGTTATACAAAACAAAAATATTTTTAAAAAGAGGATTTCTTTTGCCTTTACATCCTTTCGGCTTTCTTGGCGCTGAGGGAGGGGGGGGGGATTTTTCAATGTAGAAATATTTCTATATTTATGTAGAAAGAACATTATATTTGTACATTTTATAACTCTACAAAACACTAAGAAAACAATTAAAAATTAAGATTTGAGTGGGGTTATAAAAATTGCACAAAATCCCTGTAAATTCAAATTTAATTAATCCTTCAAATATTTATTAAATGATTATGTAAATCTTTTAATTTAGTTTAAACAATTTGCGTAAAATGCTTTAGAATGTAAAATTTTCATGAAATCATAATGCGGTAGATAAGGGGTTAATAGGCTTCACAAAAGAGAAAAAAATCAGAGCAGAAATAAGATATCTATGAAACTTGACATTAGACATACAGGGTGTTTCGCTACCAGACCGACAAGCTTTGAGGGATGATAGTAGACACGAAGACAAACATTATTAAATAGGAAACCATGGGGCGCAAACGTTTTCTGCAGGAGCTAGGGGCCATTAAAATTTCAGGTCCAAAATTTCAAACGATGATAAAAAACGGGAAAAAAGGCCGATTCGTTTGCGGTTTTCACTAAAATTATTCTTTATATCACGATTTTTTTAGAAACTTTTTTTTAAAGTTACGTTCAAAAATTGTCGATAGAGGGCGCTTTAGACTTTAGAGTAACCAACAACTACTTTTTACCGTTCTTTTGTGCATGGAGTTGAAATTATTCTAAAGTTTAGACTCTAACTTAAATTTTAAGCACATTGGGATCGGGTAACTAGCGAAAATTGAACTGTGAACAGAGGGGGAGATTTTAAACGCTCATAAATATTGGACAAACAAATCTATTTTGTTGCGGTTTGCGTGTAAGTCATTCCCTTGGTAATTACTTTATTCAAAATGACGTACAGCTTTAGTGTCCTCATTTTTTGATAGAGGGCGCTTCCGACACTACTCTGACATTTCAATGTCATTACTCCTGGTTGTTTTACTACCAGACCAACATACTTCCGGGAAGTGTTAGGGATACAAAGACGACTCGGAATCCCATAGGAATGTAACATTGGAAATGCCTTCTTCCAAGTTACTGTTAAAGAAAGCAGAAAAAAGTAACAAAAACAGTGGAGAAAGAGCGACATGTTAATGTGACAGAAAACAGTTTATTTAAAGGTATTACTAGAAAAGGTGTTCGAAATTGCGATTAGTCCGGCAAGTTTAACAGCGACGGTAAATGGCGCTGCGGTAGATGGCGCTAAACGGTAATGCGCCTAAGCAGCGATCACTTTGAAGTGATCATTCGCGATCCGGTTCCAAAGGTAGCAGAATGAAGTATTTGGACGATGAACAGCACGATAGGGCTCCTCCACATTTTACCAATGACGTTTGCCGACACTTCAAAGTAACATATGGACAGTGGTGGATAGGTCGTGGTGGCCCGGTTCGTTGGCCTGCCAGATCGCCGGACCTATCATGTATGGACTTCTTCTGCTGAGATCAAATGAAAAATTGGGTGTACGTAACTGCCGTACCATCAGTTGAAGACCTCGCAGCTGGTATTTCTGTGTCTGCCAGAAAACTATCAGAGATGTCAAGAATCTTTCAAAGCGTGAGGAATTCCACGTGACGCCGCTGTCAAGCATGCCGGACTACTACTGGTCGTATTTCGAACACCTTTTGTAGTAAAACATTTAAATAAACTGCTTTCTGTCACATTGACTTGTTGCTCTTTCTCTGCTGTTTCTGTTTTCTTTTCTCTGCTTCCTTTAACCTCTACTCGCAAAAAATGCATTTCCAACGTTACATTCCTATGTGATTCCGAGTCGTCTTTGAATCGCTAACACTTCCTGGAAGTATGTTGGTCTGGTAGTAAAACACCCAGGAGTACTGCCATTGAAATATCAGAGACGTGTGGGAAGCGGCCTCTATCAAAAAATGAGGACACCAAAGCTGTACGTCAATTTGAATAAAATAATTACCAAGGGAATGACTTACACGCAAACCGCAACGAAATCGGTTTGTTTGTCCAATATTTATGAGCGTTTAAAATCTCCCCCTCTGTTCACAGTTCAATTTTCGCTAGTTACCCGATCCCAATGTTTCCGATTTTGGGCTTAAAATTTAAGTTAAAGTTTAAACTTTAGAATAATTTCAACCCCATGCACAAAATAAAGGTAAAAAGTAGTTGTTCGTTACTCTAAAGTCTAAAGCGCCCTCTATCGACAATTTTTGAGCGTAACTTTAAAAAAAAGTTTCTAAAAAAATCGTGATATAAAGTATGATTTCAGAGAAAATCGCAAACGACTCGACCTTTTTTTTTCAGTTTTTTATCATCGTTTGAAATTTTGGACCTTAAACTTTTATGGTCCCTAGCTCCTACAGAAGGCGTTTGCGCCCCATGGTTTCCTATTTAATAATATTCGTTTTCATGTCTACTATCATCCCTCAAAGTTTGTCGGTCTGGTAGCGAAACACCCTGTATAATAGAAATACACATGGAGGAATGAGATAGGTGGAGGGGAAGTTTTATCTCTGGGGGTGATGCTAAAAATGTAACCCTACATTAAGTCATATTAAGTACTAACAAAACCACGTGCTTCGACACGCCTATCAATTAAAACAGGTTTAAACCCGTATTTTTTTGCTATTGTCCTTCTATAGTGAAAAAAAAAAAACTAGCCTTAAAATGAATGATTCCTGAATGATGCTGATGTGCAACATTTCCGGAAATAATGAATCCGGTTGGACCACTCCTTCCATGAGTCGAACGGCTCCGTCTATGCATCGCGAAGCGATTCCAAACAGGATTGAAAAGCAATACCGAACGGAATCGCTAAGCGATTACGCGGAGGGTTGGCGAGCGTAGCGAGCAGGGTTGCGGAGCCCCCCTATAGTTTAAAACAATTGTAACTGCTCATTCCAATTATGCATGTTTGGGGCGCCACACCCCACTTTGCCCCCCCCCCCCAAAGGGGAATTTTTTTAATTTTTATTCACAGCACTCGTGTTGTATATCGTTAGAAAGGTCAGAAACTGCCTTTTCTATTATAGATGTCTTGGGTGTCCCCCTCCGCTCTGCCCGCCAGGGGGGCACATTTTTAATTTCTTTACAACACCAGTCGTGTAACACATCATTTGAGAGGTCTGCAACTGCTTATTCATATTATGGATGTCTTGTGTGTCTCCCCCCACTCTGCCCCACAGGGGGTGCACATTTCAAATTTCTTTACTACACCAGTCGTGTGACACATCATTTGAAAGGTTTGCAACTGCTTATTCATATTATGGATGTCTTGTGTGTCACCTCCCACTCTGCCCCCTAGGGGGGGGCACATTTTTAATTTCTTTACAACACCAATCGTGTGACACATCATTTGAAAGGTCTGCAACTGCTTATTCATATTATGGATGTCTTGTGTATCACCCCCCCCCCTTCCTCTGCCCCCAAGGGGTGCACATTTTTAATTTCTTTACAACACCAGTCGTGTGACACATCATTTTAAAGGTGTGCAACTGCTTATTCATATTATGGATGTCTTGTGTGTCACCCCCCGCTCTGCCCCCCCAGGGGGCACATTTTTAATATCTTTACAACATCAGTCGTGTGACACATCATTTGAAAGGTCTGCAACTGCTTATTTATACCATGGGGTATTGGCGAGCGCAGCAAGCAAGGGTAGCCTACCTCTTGGAATCGCGAAGCAACTCCAGACGGGATCGCGAAGCGATTACGCGGGGGGTTGGCGAGCGTAGCGAGAAGGGGGGCGGAGCCCCCCTAGTTTTTTAAAAAGAACTAATCTATCATTTCACTGGTAAGAATTTATTAATTATTTTATCATATGTGTTTTAAATGTCAATATAGAAAATTATTTTAACGTTTTGCTTGAAAATATAACATTTTTGTCAATATCTTAAAATCGTTTGCAGTCAGAAATCCATATTTTAAATTAATATTTATTACTTAAGTTTTCATACATGATTTTAAAAGAATGTTTTCATGATTATATTTTAAATATTTATTTACATGCAATTATTTAGTCATAAAATAAAACATTTTTCATCTACGTTATAAAGTATCTAAAACTGAATTAAAGAAAGAATCTTTTAGTAATACAATTTTTAGTTCGTAACAAATGTTTTCAATATCTAATTTAATTTAAATTTGATATTTAATAATTCCTAATTTTCCAATTTCTTTTATTTTAAAAGCGAACATTTATTTTAATAA
The DNA here is from genome assembly GCA_964019185.1 of Maratus speculifer. Lineage (NCBI taxonomy): Eukaryota > Metazoa > Arthropoda > Arachnida > Araneae > Salticidae > Maratus > Maratus speculifer. The sequence goes on from OZ025291.1 coordinate 138,298,889, forward strand.
ATAATAATAGAACAAAGATCATTTTAAAAATTTGCTATTTCTTCTTAAAATATGCTTTAGTTGTAATGCATTTCTTTCAGTTCGTATTATAATACAAAATTCCTTCCACGTCCTTTTGTTTGGAACATTAAAATTTGAGCGATAAATGGATTCATATTGCAAACCTTTTTTGAGCCTTACTTCACCTCCACCTATCTCATTCCTCCATGAGAAATACAGTTCCTTTTAAATCAACTTCTGTTTTCACTTCACTTCATGAAAGTTAGTTGAATTGCTTTATCATTAACAATGAAATAGTCCGAAAGCCGACCGCACAATATCCTAAGTCATTGAGCACAAGAAAAAATCCTTTATATTATGGAAGAGTAAGTAGTCATAGGGGAATCTAATTATCCATGTATGCCGGAAGCAAAGTGGTGCATAAGCCAAAAAGGAATACCACTAGTGATTGACTCGTAGACTTAGCATTATGTTTTCCTGCATCCAGTTTTCCGTGTTTTCATACTTTCGATTGTACGGCAAACACAATGATAAACCTTCGAGTGAGCCACTAGTGGTATTAATTTCTGGCTTATTCACCACTTCACCTACGGCTGACATGGATCATTAGATTCCCCTATGACTACTCTTCTGTAATATAAAGGATTTTTTTGTGCTCAAGATGACTTAGAGTGCTAAAGAATGACTTAAGAGTTTTGTGCGGTCGGCTTTTGGACTAAAAGATCATAGTTGAACAGACTTTATAAAAAGAAAAAATGTATATGAGAAGAAACATGCTAAGGAACTTGGCATTAAAACTTAATGGAAATACGGTTCCTTTTAATCCAACTTCTGTTGTCACTTCGTTTTATCAAAGTTAGCTGGTTTGCTTTACCATTGCTAACCTGTCTTCTAAAGTAGTTCTGCAATGGAACTGTCAGAAGTTATACTTTTAACCCGACACTAGCACCTCAGCCATGGATTCTATTATCATAACTGTGGCGAATGATTTCTTAATTTAGCAGAAAAAACAAGGTATTGAATCTTAAGTTCATCATATGTTACTTTCTCCAAAATAATTCTTGAAAACTAAAATAAGAACACAAATCATATTTTTAAAATGTTCCGAATATACTAATTACGGATTGTTATTACGAAAGATTATTTTCTAATAAACATTAGTAAATAATAAAAGGTACTTTTATGTCAGCCGCTAGCAAATATCGCAAGTACAATTTGTATTTTATCCATGTATGCACTTGGAAAATGCTTTGATATTACATTTTTATTGGTATTATTATTTATTATTATTTTCCTTTTTATTTCAAATGAAGTTAGTGAAAGGCATGTATTTTAAGTGTATGTGATATACGGGGTGCAATATATTATTTATCGCCGACTTTTAATTTCTCAATCTTTAATCGTATACATAGTTCCAGTTACAAAAACTTTTCAAGCAAGGTTGCAGCATTATTTAAAGTAAAAAATCAATTTCATAAAAATTGCGAAATCTAACTTTTTATACAGTCCTCCAATCCCTATATTTATATTTAATAAAAGTTCAGACATATCATAACAGATATAACACAAAAAGCTTGACATTTGTACTATAAAAATTAACGAAATTATTAAATTTCAAAGTTTGAAATTTTTGGACATAATTTTGTCTTTTACTGAAGGGTCAGTTTAAAAATGAATTAAATTAATCAGAGATCGAAATAAGAGTAAATGTCTTTTTTGGGCAAAACCACCTTTAATAGGTATCGCCAAATCGGGGTATAACCAAGGGGGATATTCAATCTAAAATTTTTAGCTAGTCGTATACAATGCAAAGAATTAAATATTGAAATTAAACAGAAAAATAAATATCAATTTGTTATCAAATCAGAAAACAGTCTTCTGTAAAAAATGAAAACGTCAAACTCTAGAGCTACTGCTCAAAGTGTTCACCATTTGTGTAAATGCACAATACAATACGTGACAGTACCGAGTCCTGGATACGTTGGAGCATAGCAATTATAAATGTGCAACAAGCAAGGATAATGCACTGCTTCAGATCAACCAGAGAAGTGGGCTCAATCATATATACCTGCGCCTTGATGTAATTCTAGAGATAGAAATCTATAATAATCAAATCCGGCAAACGCTGTGGCCACTCTGCTGTACCGCCATATCTCAATGACCTTTCCAGGGGCCTCGCTAAGGGGGGGGACAGGGGGAGAGCCTCCCCCCCCCCAAACATTTTCACATGCTATTGCAGTTGGCAAATTTACAATCTGAACTGGCAAATTAGTTCAAAACTTTAATAAAAAACTATAACAAACTTTCTATTTTTGATAGATTTGGCGAAAGTTACCAATATAAATAGAAATATTGTTAGGATTTTTACAAATAAGAACTACATTACAATTTCTAATTGTGCTAACTTGGTAAAATTATAAAACTAGTTGGCAAACGCCAAAAACCATTTATGTTTGCTTTTCACTGAGTTGGCAAATACGGAATTTTGACTTGGCAATTTAGGGCTCTCTCCCCCACCAATAAAAAGTTTTCGCGAGGGCCCTGATTCGAATTCGGTGGTTATGTGCGTATATGGAAAAGGCATATTTACAAACAAACGCTTCCTCAACCGCCCATTGTTTCTCAAATAAATCATTAGCGGATTACATTTTTGCTTTAGCGATCATTACAAGAATCATCATAGCGACGTTGACCAATCATACAACAGAGCTTTTAATCGCAGACAAATCAGACCAATCGTAGACCAATCAGATCGCTTTGACTTCTTGTCTCTTGTGTACGTCATAAAGACAAGCAGGAAATTACTGTGGATCCACAGTAATTTTGCCCACAATGACGTCAGCTGCCCTTTCCTTATGGATAATTGATGCTTTATACGGAGTGGCTCTATCATGTTGAAACCATACCCGGCATGCATTTCGGAGAGACCACTCTTCATACCAATCAAGTACCGTGTTTTGTACAGGTGCAGATAACGATCGATCTTTAAGATGTTATCGTAGAAGATGGATCCAACAATCTGGGTTCCCCATATACCGCACCACACATCCGTTGACCAGCGTATTTCCTGTCATACTGCGCGGGGGATTTGGGATTTTCCGGAGACCAGTAATGAACATTATGCATTTTCACAATTCCAGTCCGTGTAAACGGTGACTTATCATGCTAGTTTTAAGAAGTTCCGTTTCACAGATTCAAAGATCGTGTAGGACCTTATAAAATTGTCCTGAACTATATGTGAGATCTTGGTAGTTACCAGGAAGAAAATTAATCGACAAAACAGCTTCTCGTAAATTAGGAGTACAGTACAGAAAACACCTCTAATCATCGTTTTGTTGAAACTTCTAGGATAGATGTGCCATTAAGTAATAAGTGGATTTATTTTACTTACCCATCATACGTAGTATAGGGTAAGTCTTGCAATCGTTTTGAAAATCGAAATTTTTTTTTTGACGGATTTACACGTTTTAGATAGTGGAGATTCCGAAAAACATATTTTTAGAAAAAATTTTTTGCCGTCCGTCTGTCTGTCTGTCTGTCTGTCCGTCTGTCTGTCTGTCTGTCTGTCTGTCTGTCTGTCTGTAAACGCTCTATCTCCCGAACAAATTGAGATAGAAACTTGAAATTTTGTATGTAGTTAGTATGTAAGAATGGGACGAACCCTATTGAATATCAGCAACCTTGATTATCCGGAACTATTTTTTTCGGACTCTCAAAAAATTCGTTCTGATGAAAGGTATATAAAAATTTTCGAATTTTTTCGTTCTAATGAATGGACGTAAAACGAAATAAAATAACACACACTTTGCATATAGAACGAAGTCGATCGGATTATTAGTTGCCGAGATATTTGTAATCTTGTTTTCCACATTCTTCGATTTTTCATGACCCTGTATTTCATTCAAATTTCAATTCAAAAGTATATTTTAATTGGAAATGAGACGCTTAATCCGAAGCAGTTTATTGTTAGTTAATAGAATTATTATTTTTGGAGTTATAAGGATGTTTCTTTTACTAGGTTCGGTACTACTTGAGTAGTTTGGCGTTTTATATAATTTGTCGAAATTGGTACATCAGCAGTTCTTTAATATAGCATTACTATGTATATTAACAATATTTAAATTTTGCTTATGAATTGCAATGCATTGTATAAATAGTTTTCACATGTTTTATTTTCATATACATATCCATGATGGGTAAGTATTACGGTGGCCCCCAACGACTAGTTTGTTATTACAATTTATTTTGATTCATAATGAAAAATGTTATTATGAGATTTTTAAAATATTGCTTTTATATGGATGCTATAGAAATACAATGATATAAAAATTAGAATATAACAGTTTTAACTGTTAATTTAAAATAAAAAATGGTTTTTGGCTATTAAATGTAATCAATGATGTAAAAGAAAACGACACGAAAAGCTTCGAAATATATATATACTAGCTGACTCCCGCAGTCCGCGCCCGCGATGAAAGAATTTGTACAATTTTTTTAATTTAATTTTCTTTTTGTCTACATTTATGGTTTTAAATGAAAAAATCGCAAGAAAAGTATTGAACTGAGGTACATTCTGCTTTTTGTAATTTAATTTTTTGAGCCTATGTGTACAGAAAGCGAGCGAAACCACTACAAAAAAACTCAGTTTTTTACTGATTTCAAACAGTTTTGTATCAATTATTTTTTAATTTACCTATCCTTAATTAGAGTCTCATGATAGGTCGAAATGCATAAATTAAAAATCTCAAAATGCTGTATTTTATAAAAATTTGAATTTCCATTAAAATTTTACATGTGATTTTATATACTATCCAAATGAAAACAGGTGTTTTTCAAAGCAGATATATTGTCTTTAACCATGGAGCTAAAAAGATATATGGAGACGACATATATGACGTCACTTGTAGCCATTCCTACCCCCCTGCTTCCGCCATATTTGACCTGGGTAAGCTGCTTTGTGCCGTCTGCCACCTCCCCAGTTTCTTCCCGCGGCACACTGTTAAAAATCTGCTGCATTTTGCTGCAACGCACTCCACCGCTTGTATATAATATCTCTATTCCAACCAATGAGAAAGCTCCATTTCAAGACCAAGTAACCGTTTTCTATACAAGCAGGGGAGTGCGTTGCAGCAAAATGCAGCAGATTTTTAACAGTGCACAAGTCAACTAGGGTAAAAGTCAAACATGGCGGACGCGGGAGGGGGGGGGGAGAACTCGTCTTTCGGCGTCAGTGCCCATCACATTGCTAGATTGATATGTCGTCTCCCCTTATCTTAGCTCCATGTCTTTAACTTTTGCTCAACGCTAGCCTCGTCTCGTTTATGAGATTTCATTGGGGGATTTTTGATTGGGCAGTCTTGAGCTAGCCTCGGATTGGGGTTCAAATCTAGTCAGCGAGTGGTTTTCAGGGAAAAATGCTCAATTTTATTGAGTTTAAATAAAATGATTGTTGCATAAAAAATAAGTTAAATAATTGTATAAAATGCTAAAATTTTCTTCATCTAAAAACTCGTATGTTTAGAACTAAACTCATTCGCGTATTAAATGTAGGCTTTTCTTTCTAAGGACTGATAAAATTACGCGTATAGGGCAATTTCATAAGACGTCACAAATCGACCATTGGAGGTCAAACAATCGTTGTGATTGGTAGCTGAGAGGATTATGGGTGTGGCAGGAGGTGAATCGCCAGCATTTGATTGGTGAATGAAAAGTAAATCAGCTGATTGCAACTGCCCTATTAAGCGGGTTCGAGTATTAACCATTCGCGTATTAAAGGTAGTTTTTTTATATGCGTAAGATAGGAGTATTTCAAGGGACCAAAGAAAATTCGCGTATTAAGCGGTTTCGCGTATTAAGCAGGGCGCGTATTAAGGGGGTTTCACTGTACTTATTGCATTCTCAACAGCTCAAGTTTTTGATAGAACAACTATGAAAAAAATGGATGCTAAACGCAAAAAATCTTGAAAAAGCGTTAAAAAACGCATTGAAAATCGCATTAAAAATCGTTAAAATCTAAAATTCGTGACAAACACAGAATTTAGGGCATTAAGCTAAAAGTTTGAAACGATTTTCTTTTTATCAATCTCAAAATATAGCCGCAAAAGGAAAAAAAACTATAAAAAGCATTAAAAAATTCGTTAAAAATTCAAAAATCACTGTACAAATTCGGAATAAACTTTGATGGAAAGAGAAAAAAAATTGCTACATTGGATTAAAAGAATGAAACCGTATTCCTTTTACTAATGGGATAAAACCGTAAAAAGAACGCTAAAAATCGCCTAAAAAATTATTTTAAAAAATCGAAAATCGGGCTTCGAGGTGCAAAACTGCTTGTATAAAAGTACCTTCCCTCCACGTTTTGTAACTCTACGTACAGCAGACTTTTCAGAACAGCGCTGACACACACACAAACTTGTCTCTTTATTATTAGATTTAACAAAATCGCGTTCTATTAGTTCCATTTTCCACCACCAGGTAATGCACTCTATTCTTCAAAAACTTTATCAAAACGATACTCTGTTAAACAACCTATCAGGTAATATATTACTCGAGGGGGTAGCCGTCTTAAGCAAGAATTTAAGATATTTGATGAAATTGCTATTCGAAAATAGTGGTGCCTAAATTTTTAACATTTTATGTAGATTTCGCAAAAAAATACTACTCATTGCATTCTCAACAGCTCAAGCTTTTGATAGAACAACTATGAAAAAAATAGACGCTAAACGCAAAAAATCTTGAAAAAGCGTTGAAATCGCTACATTGGGTTAAAAGAATGAAACCGTATTCCTTCACTAATGGGATAAAACCGCAAAAAGAACGCTAAAAATCGCCTAAAAAATTATAAAAAAATTCTAATTAAAAAATCGAAAATCGGGCTTCGAGGTGCAAAACTACATGTATAAAAGTATACCTTCCCTCCAAATTTTATAACTCTACGTGCGGCAGTCTCTTCAGAACAGCACTGACAGACAAACATAGTTGTCTCTTTATTATTATAGATACCCAACAGCAGAATTTTTTTCTACAGTCTGCAACACAAGTGAAAACTTAAAGCAGTCTGCAGACCTATCCCTCGCATTACATTATATGCACTCAAACCTCCCAAGTATTTGTGATAGACATAAAAAGAAAGTAGTTTTAAAGATAAGTTGCCTTTGTTCTCGAATTTTTAACACCTATTGCATTGTCCGAAAGGGGTGGGGGGTGGGGGGTGGGGGTGGGCTCCCCCTTGAGAAAAATTTACGAGTTTTTCAGCATTCATAGTCAATTTCCAAGAAAAAATCCCCTGATGTATTTTCCGGGATGTACAATTTTTCCATTTCAACAATTAACAACATTTTGATATTACATATGATAATAAAGCATGCGAACAGTAACAATTGCTCCAATTTCCCAGAATAGGCTATCCTTTTGGCAGGCTTTCTCAGGTTTGGGAAATTTTTTTGTATTATCCCCTGAGATTCCCCTGATTTTTACAACCTAAAATTCATCCCCTGATTTTCCCAGGAATACCATATTCCCCTGATGAATATGAACCCTGTTTTTGATCTTTTGATGAGATGCCATTTTTCGCGATCTTTTAACGAAAACTGTCGATTTTTCGCGATCTTTTGACGAAAACTGCCGTTCTGTCGCGATCTTTTGACCAAAAAGACTGCTGCTTTGTCACGAATTTTTGACGAAATTTGCTGTTTTGTCGCTATATTTTGAAGAAATTTGCAATTTTTTGCAGAAATTTGCCCTTTTTCACATTTTTAGAGGAAATTTGCCGTTTTTTCGAGATTTTTTGACAAAAACTTTTTTTGTGATCTTTTGGAGAAATTTGCCTTTTTTGGCGATTTTTTGAAGAAATTTGTCTGTTTTTTGTGATTTTTTGAAGAAATTTGCAATTTTTTCTTGATTTTTTTGATAAAAACTCTTTTGTGATTTTTTTTTGAAGAAATTTGCCATTATTTGCAATTTTTGGACAAAATTCACACTTTTATGCTTTTTTTTTACAAAATTCACATGTTTCCCACGATCTATGACGAAATTGATTTCTTTCCGAAAACTCGAAATTCACGATACATTTTATGTTCGTATTTTTGGATTTAGGACCGAAATTTTTTAACAGTTGAAAAATAATCTGCAGACCTTCCCAAAAGTCTACGACATGCGTTGCAGCATTGCGCCGATTCTGCACCCAGGTATATATACAGGGTGTCCGAAAAGTCTGGAAACGGCCGAATAACTCGAGAAATACATATGAGATTGAAAAACGTAAATATACGTGTTAAATATTTTTAAATAAGCTACTCTGTGATACCAAATTTGACCTTCGAAACCGACCCCCTGGGGGTCAGAGGGGGTCCAACTTTGAAATCTTAAATTATAACCCCAATATTTTATTGCAGATTCGGATTCTACAGACAAAAATACGTAACTTTTATATTTGATGTTTATTTTAAAACTTCGTTTATCACGGTGTAATCGAGCATATTAAATCGATACATATTCCTGCTTTTCCAACGGGATTTTCCCTAATCGAAACTGATTGGGCAGAATTTTTGACGTCAAATTCCTCGTCTTTTGTAGGAATAGCGTTTCCTGAAAATCACCCGTGGCGATTATTTCAATAGTGCAAAAATTTGACCCATTTGCTGCAGCGTCACTCCACAGCTATTATAGAATATCTCTTTTGTGACCAATGAGAATGCTCCATAACACAGTAAAGTAATCGTTTTCTATAAAAGCGGTGGAGTGACGATGCAGCAAAAGGGTACATTTTTTTACAGTGTACTTTACAGTGTTATGGAACATTCTCATTGGTCATGAAAGAGATATTCTATAAAAGCTGTGGAGTGACGCTACAGCAAATGGATCAAATTTTTAACTGTGTAGCACTACCGAAATAATCGGCACGGGTGATTTTCAGGAAACGCTATTATTGCAAAGGATGAGGAATTTGATGTCATAAATTCTCCCCAATTAGTTTCGATTAGGGAAAATCCCGTTGGAAAAGCGGGAATATGTATCGATTTAATATGCTCAATTACACCGTGATAAACGAGGATTCGAAATAAACATCAAATACAAAAGTTACGTATTTTTGTCCGTAGAATCCGAATCTGCAATAAAAAATGGGGGTTATAATTTAAGATTTCAAAGTTGGACCCCCTCTGACCCCCAGGGGGTCGGTTACGAAGGTCAAATTTGGTATCACTGAGTAGCTTATTTAAAAATATTTAACACGTATATTTACGTTTTTCAATCTCATATGTATTTCTCGAGTTATTCGACCGTTTCCAGACTTTTCGGACACCCTGTATATATATATATATATATATATATATATTGCTGCAACATAATTAACGCATACATTCTAATGTATGAAACTGTGGCGGCTCTTCCATTGACGCATATGAGAATGTGAATCCACAAATAAAAATGAAGATATATTAAAAAAAAAAAATAAAATAATTATTTAAAAAAATTCCTTTTTTTCAATCTTTATGCAGTTATCATTCATTCAGACCCTCTCCCTCTCCTCTGTACTTGTTTTACATAGTCTATAACCAGTCTTGTAGTCTTAAAAAAAAAAGAGTATACGGTTTAGGCAGAGGGTAAACGCTGACGTTAAGAACGTTCATAATTAAGATATCCGCTAATGCTTTATTTGAGAAACAATGGGTGTACGGAGCTCCTTAAAGATATCCAAAGATTATACCGCGTAACTAGCGTATACCCTCCACTACATCCTTGTCTATTATAACAAACCTTTATTAAATGACATGAAAAACCCAGTTTCTTAAACGGCAGGTGCATAGTCCTCCAAATTATCTGTGAATTATACCTCTGGAGGTGCCTAGTCAGATGAAGGCCTCGTCTCTTGATCAAAGCTCTAAATTACAAGATCAACTAGCATATGGAGGTATGCATGCAACGAGAATAAAAACAAATAAATCCACTTTGTAACCAGCCAACATATAATAAAAACAAAGTTAAACAAAGCTGCCATTAACCCCTTCGCGACGGGAGACTTTTACGAATTTTTTAATGTTTCGTCACCGGTTTTTAAAAACAGAATTTTTGCCTTATTATATCGAGAAAATGCTCCGATTAAATAAGGCAAATTTACCGTAAAATTTTAATGGTAGGGATAATCAAGGATTCTTAAGCCTTTTTGCGGTACGTATACGTGTCGCTCGTCCCCAAGTGGATAAGACATCATTAGTGTCTCTCATTCAGACCTTCGCATCAATCAAAACACCGCGAAATCGCCTGGTCACTTTACGGCAGTCGGGCGATTTCGCTCCGTTTCCAGGCCTCATAACCTGTAAGATTGGCTTATTGCCCAGTAGATAGGGGTCTGGAGAGTGGTTCAATAAAAATAAACATCTTTACTGAAGAAAAATTGAAAGTTTTCAACAGCGAGCTCTCAGCGTTTTCTTGATCACACCTGTGAGCAGAGACTTGCTCTTCAAAATCAGCTTATATGGACGGTAGCAGAGAGATGAACAGTGTTGGATTCAGTCACTTTTTTCCGGGAGGGACATTATGGAGTTCTGGGGGGGGGGAATTCCCCTTTTTGACCATTAATAACCCGAAATCTTAAAATTTTCCGGATGGGACATTTCATTGTTCCGGGGGGATGTCCCCTCCGGCCACCCCCTGGATTCATCACTGGAGATGAAAACGAGGGCGACAGCTTGTTCAGAAACTTCCGTTTGCACAACCACTAACGTCGCGACAGCATACATTTTGATGATAATTTTCTAGGTCGTTTGATTTTCCTTGCGATTTGAATATTAAGTTAGAATTTTTTACTATTTGTTAATCTGTCTGTCTGTATTGTTTTTCTTTTTATTATTATGTGTAAGCAGTAGATACAACAGATAATCCTTAATTAATGAGGTAGAGTATTTTGTACCCCAAATAAATTTAAATTCTGAAATATTGGCGTTTTACATTATTATAGAGCAGTTCACATTACGCGACTTTTACCGTAGAACAATGAAAGAAACCGTAGAACACACAAATAGAAAAAGCATTGATAAAGGCAGTGATAGCTGTCCTACAGCAGCAACAAAAACCTGCTCGTGACGTCACCTTGCACAGATCTATACTGTTTGTACACTTACATATGTGTGCACACTTAAAATACTTTTTCAGTTGTTTTTATACAAGTAAATAAAGCAAAATTCACAGGAAATTTTCTTATTTTAACTTCCTAAATTTTGTGGAATACACAAGAAATAAAATTTTGCTGCTACATACAACTTTACCCTTACCTCACCACTTATGTAAAATGAAGAAGTAAATCATCTTAAGAGTTAAAATGGTAGGTAATAAAATCAATATTTCGCAATTAAAGAAATGAAAAGAAAAATTAAAATTAAATTGCGTAAGCCAACATCTTTTCCGAATCTCATTTAAATAATGAAATATATAAATAGAGACAGTGGCGTATCTAGACCTATCATTTCATAGGGGGCTGAAATATAATAAAAGTTTCTAAGAGGGAATCATAAGAAAGCTAACTTTTCCGTTTTAAACAGATTTTTACCATAACAGTTAATGCATATATTATACAGAGTCATCTGTTAAGATTGAATCGCATGGGATTGCAAAAAATTTTGTTATAAGCAAGTCTTCGTCTTAATGGACCACTAGCATTTCTGACGTCAAAGAACGTCACAACAGATTTCAGCTAATCAGCTTCTCTATTTATCCCACAAGCGTTCACCAAAAGCCAATCAAATACCGTAACGCTTGTGGGAAACATTGGAAACTGCGCCCCGTGCTAGTGGTCAACGGAAACTGGTCTGGATCTTTTTAACGAAAACCTGACTAAAACGGAATGTTCTTGTGCTGCTTAAATCTTATCTTAGCAGATTTCATTGCATTTTGATAAACTTTCGTAACTAAATTTATGTTTTTTTTACAAATTTCGGATTGGGCTGCAGTCCTATCAGCCCACCCCCAAAGTACACCACTGAATAGAGATTTCAAAAGAGAATTTAAATCCTATTTATATGAAAAAAATTTAATGCATTTGTTTCGTTTTTCGTGTCTCTTATATATATAAGTTTTCAATTTCTTTTAGTTATTTTTTTTTTTTTTTTTTTTTTTTTTTTTTTACTTGGGCAAACAAAAATGTAGCGATGAGTTCATGGGATGTCAGGAAGGGATCCTGACGTACAACAGTTATGATCAAAAATCCTCAATTAAACTGCTTGCCGTTATTTTAGAAATATTTGATGCGAACATAGTAAAAAATTTCAAAAAGATCCGAAAAAATCCCCTTTTAAAGATATTATCTACGAGGAAGCTGATTAAAAATAACATTTGAACTGGTTTTGTAAATTCCATTCATGGTATTACTTCGCTCCATGTTTCTGTCTCCGGAGCGATCGTGCAGCCGGATTTTCATCTGTGATCAGAACCTGTTTTCACGAAATGAAGTGAAAACAGAGGTAAATAAATAGAACACAGCTTTGTTTTTGTTTGGATTTTAAGAGCTGGAAAGTCTTCGTAAAAAAATTTATTTTTTATGGGTATTGTAAAACGTTATGGGTAACACCGTTTCACAAAGGATCTGTCAACCGATAACTTCACGTAAGCGTAAACAGTTTTCCATTTCTAATGGGGATGAATTTGAAGCAGAAGAGTTGACTCCTAAAAGGTATTGTAATGTCTGAACTGTCATTTGCAACTTATGTTATGATATCGTTTTTAACTTTAAAAAAAATATTTTTTTCAACCTATCAAAAATTGATATCTTTAAATCGCATAGCTTCTGTGTTAATGTTTAATATAATGGCTTTTTTATTTATTTAATGTTACACCTGTAAGTCAGAAATTTTATTTTGTGAATGGAACTTTTAAATATTTGTTTGTGTATTTTTTATATAAGAAAATAAGGAGTACATACATATTCTGTATCTTACTAATATATGATGGTATGGAACACGTTTTATGGTTCTTTTCTGGTTTCTTTAACATTCTATATAGCTGTTATAAATGATAATATTCGTAACGGTCAATTTTAGGCATATTTAAGAGGCGAAATTTTTGAGTTTCAAAATTTCACTACTGATTTTAAGTAATATAACCTATTAAGACCTTGATGGTGTTTATTGTTTTGTATTTAAAAAGTAAAAATAGAGCCATTAAAAGGTCACTCCTGTGTCTGTCTGTCTCTCACAATCATTTTACTCGTAAACTATTAAATATAGAAATTTCAAAATGGTGGCGGGGGGAAATAATAAAGATTATTGATCCATATGTTTACAGATTATTAAACATTCACAAACATAATTAGAACTTACAAAGTAGAGAAGCTAATTAAGTTACTTGAAAAAAAAAGCTTGTTCCTTTGTATAGTGTAGAAAAATTGTAAATTTTGGTGATCAGACACGGCATAATTGTGAATTTCATAGATTGAGTGTAGAAAAATAGTTTTTAAATAAATTTTGTCAATGAGATGTGGAAAAATCGTATGGGAAAATCAAGATTTTTGCTGATGAAACGTGGAAAAATTACGAATTTTCTTGATCAGCAAAGAAAAGTTGAAAATTTTGTCAGTTTGATGCGAAAATCTCACATTTCATTGACAAAAATTTCGAAGTTTGTTGATGTGGGAAAAAAATTTGAAAACTAAATTAATCAACTGCACAGAACAATCGTGAGCTTTAGCAGTCTACTAAATTTCATCAATTTGCAGCAGGAAAAAAAAAAAAAAAATGCAGATTTTGCCAGACTCAAGTTAAGAATCATGAATTTCATTGATCAGCTGCAAAAAAATGCATATTCTATCAATCAAGGGTAGAAAAGTGCAACTTTTGCCAATTGGGCATACAAAAAACACGAATTTTATCGATCATACAAAGAAAAATTGCAAATTTCTCTGATCATTCATTGGAAAAATCTTAAATTTTAGCAATCAGGTCCAAAAAAAAAATCTCTAATTTCATCGATCAGGCTAAAAAAAATCTCAAATTTTGGTGATAGGCTTTAAAAGAAAAAAAAAAAAAAATCACAAAATTTGTTGATTAGTTTTGAAAAAATTGTGAATTTCATTGATCAGATGCAAAAAAAAATCACAAATTTTGTTGATCAAGCATGGCAAATTTCATGAAAAGCACAAGTACTACTCTTATTCCGTCAACCAAAATACTATCGCCAAATTATAAGATTAAATGCCAATAATGGATGATCTGAATGTCAATTCAATGACATTAAATACAATACAAGTGTTTAAAACGTCATTAAATGATTTTTATTTAGACTTTTTATTTGTATTTTTATTAATATTCTACTAATTATTTGTTTTTTATTATTTAAAACAAAAATTACGTCAATATGTATAGTTTGGCGATTTGTATAATTTGGCGAAACTGGTTGACGGGATAACAGAGCTGTACCAAAGCACAAATATGGTCTGTCGAATTAGTAAAATGTGCAAATTTGGTCAATCGGATTCTCCATGGCAAAATGTGCACGCCACTGCAACGGGCATCACAGGCTTTTAAGGACACTGACAGACATGGTGTATAAATTATGCCAAAAATTGGAGCCAGGATGCAAAAAAAAGCTCTCATGTGTCCTGTGAGATGTGTACTTTCATCAAAATATAACAAAAAAGCCTGAATTTCGCCAAAGGATTGCGAGAAATAAAATAAGTAATTAGTAGCCACCTTTTAAATATAGGTCAGAATGATTTTTTTTCTTTATTTAGCGGTTAGTGAGTACCAAAGTTACAAATATTTTGTTAAAAATAAAACTGGCATTCCACTGAATGGAAAAATATAAATTAGTAATTAATACTGCAGATAAAATTATAAGTGATTTAAATATTAATGCATTGTACAAAACAAACAAAGAAATAGTGTTTTTAAATTTTAAATATTTTAAATTTAAAAATAATTTCACATCTTTCTTGGATATTTTATTTTTACTTAAAACTTGGTACATCTAATATCATCAAGATTGGCAAATAGTAATTATTAAGTTTGGCGAGTGTACAGATAAATATAAATATTCTTTGCTTTGACTGAGATTTCAAAACTCTATATGTCTTATTAAGGGTGTTTTTAAATCAAAAAGAGCCACTTTGTGACACATGCATTAATTTATTTTGTTCGGAAATGCATGAAACTGGCAGGTGTTGCTATTCAGAAACTGTCTAATTGCAGTCAATTTTCTGTTTTTTAAAAAACGCAATAGGTTTTTCATAACAAGCCTTCAAAGTTGACACTTTTGAGCACATTTCCCGACGAAAGCAGAAAAACCAATCCAAAAGCAGGAGAAAAACGGGTAATCAAGTGATCGAAATTGCTTAGAACTGGATAGGTAATTTAATTATCATGAAATGGAAAAATAAGTTCAATTCTAAATCGCTTCCATAGTCAGGCATTCCAATTTTATAACTTTCTATTAAAAAATTGCCGTATTTTCGAGTGTATAGCCCGCACCCGGTGTATAACCCGCACCTCTAAATCGAGCAGTGTAGTAAAAAAAGTTCGTGTATAACTCGCGGAGATGCATCGGTGTATAGTCCGCGGGCTATACACCATTTACGAACTTATATTGTGATCAGGGTTCAAAATTAGAAGCCATTAGTCATAATTTTTAACACAAATTTACCAAATTTTTTCATGATGCATAATACCTACAGTAATTCGGCTAAAAAATTAAGATTATCAGTATTAAGAAAAATTAAGATTTTTCGGAAGAAACGCTGCGGCGTTTACGTGTTTTAAGATAAAATTTCAAGCGATCCGGCTTTAACGCTCATTTTTCAAACAAGCGTGATATTTTTTCTGAATTTTTCCGAAAACTAAAAAAAAGAAATCTGTGATAAATTAAAAATTTCGGACATAAAATGTATACTTACGTCATTGGTTCCCAAAAGGATTGAATCTTCGGAATCGGACCGAAATGCTCGAACTCTATCTGAAATGAAACAACTTCGATTCTTTGAACTCGTTCCGAAATGAAACGACTCTGTAAGGCAATGATTCCTCGGAATCGTTCCAAAAAAGATTAACTGCTCTGAATCATTCCGAAATGAAATAAATCACGCACTTTTTTTTGTTCTTTGCAACTGGGTAGGGTACCAACTCCGAAAAGAAATGATTCCTTGGACTCTATCTAAAATGAAACGACTCCGGAAAAGTTCGATTCCTTGAAATTGTTCCGAAATGAAATGACTCTGTAAAGGAACGATTCCTCACATGGGAGAACTCTCTAAATTTTGCGGCATAGCGAAAAAAATTTACAAATCTTGATGTTTTTTTCAAATTTTTTGAGATTAAAAGTTGTAGAAAAAAAATCACGATTTCCAATTAAAAAAAAAAAATCTTTGTATAACCTGCACCGTGTATAAGCTGCAGTGGCTTTTTGGAAGGTTTTTTTTCTTGTAAAAGCCGCGGACTATACACCCGAAAATACGGTAATTTGTAAATGTGTCAAAATGTTATGTGCTTGTTGAGAAGTTGAAAACACCCTTAAGGCAATCAGAGAGTGCAAATGTGATGGTGAGGTGGAGGAAGTCTGCTTGGTGGCACTAAAGTCAGATGCTAAATTTGCAGCATTACTCGCCTAGTGGCAAGTGCTAATTTTGTCTTATATTTTTAAAGAATTAGCTGTAATGTTTCAATCTTTCTTGACACGAACATAAACTTTAATCATAAATATAAAAAAAATGTACCAGTCAACTATTACTGGTACAAGTAGTGAGCATACGGCAAGAGTGAAAGATATAAGATACAGCAATATCCTTAAAATCTCCTTGCGTCCAGAGGTAAAAATGGTATAATTTATTTGAAATGCATGTGGAATTAAAACTTATGACTATATTTTGTAGGAAAAAACTATTTCTTGAAAACATAATCCAAATAAAAAGTTCATGGTAAAAAGCCAAAATATAGAAAATACAACAAAGTTGCTAAATCTGCTTGGATCCGATAGATAGAAAGAATTAACCAATTCACTAATTAGATGTAAGCAAAGTAGAGATGCATATATCCATGAAAAAAGCTGTATTTTCCAAAGCAAATTAATAAGATTTTTTAATCACCGAGTGGCGACTAGGGTGGCAATCGATCGCCGATTTTTAATCACCACTTTTACAACTTAAATCGCCACGTGACAAGTGCCGACCGTTAATTTACACCTATAGATGCAGATTATTTAACGCATTTAATAACAACATGAAGATCTTTAAGATTTTGTTCAAGCTATAAAAGAAAATTTTCATGATTGGGGAGATTATCTTGAAAAATTTTAAATAAAATATGAAGTCTAATAAGAGAGTATTCAAAATTTGGGTTCTAGTTATAATATTTCAATAATAGCAATCTTATTTTTATCTGTTATCTGCTAAATTTAATGACCAAAAATGTTGACTTCAAATTGTCATTCAGAAAACAAAATCCCTAGAAGTATTTGAAATTAATTATTTGAATAATTGTGGAAAAGAATATTATATTTAACTAACATCCAAATGTTTATTATTAGTAATCAAAAGATTGTTTATAACAATTTTCAGAGTATTAAATGTTTCACTTTTCACTGTGTAGTGCAGTTTATTCTTTGAACATGACTATTTGCTAGTACTGTTTAAATTAAAATATTAATTTTTTCAATTTTCTACATAAATTAACTGTAATTATTTAATTTAAAAATTTTTAAATGAAAATACACTACTTATAATCCAACAATATACTATTTTATCAATAAATATATTCATGTATATATATAATAAGAAAGGATGTTTTTAAAAAAAAAACTTGTTTAAAAAAACAAGTAAGAAAAATCATGCATTAAGCATAGATTATGAAGCAATTTCCAACACTTCTTGAAATATTTAACAAAACTTCGTTATCCAGAGAAATAACTTATTACTGTCCATATCCAAATATGTATTCCAATACTTTGAAAAGCCCTGTATTTGATCTGTCAGTTAATATATAGGCTATATAATGGTAAAATTTAGTTTAACAAGAAAACACCTAACTGGTTGAAATTTTCCTATCAGCAATTTATACTAATTGATGGAAACATACTTGAATACTTTTATTTAACCCTGTAAAATACAGAGTACCTTTAACACATAAAAGTATTTTGCTAAAGTTTAGTTTAAAAATATATAATCTTTAAACTACTTAAATTTCTAGAAATTATCATCCATATGCGACCATGTATCCAGTTCTTTGCGTGACCCTATATATGATTTTATCTATATTCTACAAACATTTCTTAGTAAACTAAATGCAGTTCATCATTAAAAGGTATTACACATTTAAAAAACACTTTTAAGTAAATTACGCTCACATTCAGTAAACTTTCAGAAATCTTTTGTGTTAACTCTGTATATCTAAATTATGTAACAATTAACATTTATATAAACCATATAATATGTATACATCTAGTGAAACGTAAAAGCGTATATCATTATTAAAAATGCATTTCATCCATCTAAAAGCCACCTTCCATAATATACAGGACTTCGGATAGAATGTACTATTTGAAATCTTTTGTGTGTTCCTGTTAATGTTATTCACTATGTATTATGCATTAAATAACTCATATTAATCCTCAG
Organism: Maratus speculifer; assembly: GCA_964019185.1. Classification (NCBI taxonomy): domain Eukaryota; kingdom Metazoa; phylum Arthropoda; class Arachnida; order Araneae; family Salticidae; genus Maratus; species Maratus speculifer. The sequence goes on from OZ025291.1 coordinate 138,317,475, forward strand.
CAACATATATCAATTTGATTATATATGAAATCTTCTACCATAATAAAAATATGTCACAAACAATTCCCCCCCCCTTTATTATTTTGTATTGGAATTCTTTTGTAGGCCCTGTAAATGAGTATTAACTAAGGTGTTCTGGTGTAATAATGCCAGGTGGGGTAATAACTCCAAGTGCTAATATTATGCATAATTATGAAATAATCTGGTAAATGGTACTCATGATGTCTATGCAGAAAGGCTCTGAGTCATATAAAATAAAAATGACAACTTAAAGTTAATTTGTTTTATTTGTAAGCCTTGTCAGTTTTAGAAGCAACTACAATTAATGCTTCATCTAAAATTTGCTAGATAAGTTCTGTGATATGAAGAGTATATATTTATCAGGAAATATTTGTTTATTACATAAATTTATAGTGCATTTCATGTACTTAAAATGCTGCAGAAGATTTTGTATATATTTGCGAGATAGTTTGTAGTTTAAAATGTACTTCGCAATAAGTATACTGGGGTAATAACGCCTACTAATGGCGTTATTACCCCGGTTGATTCCTTTAAGTAGCAAAACTACATCTGAAGGGGGGTTATTTTTTACTTTACGTATGAGGCAGTATTATTGTCATTGTTGAAGTGTATAGATTGAAAGGGGGGGGGGAATCCGATATAAAAAAACTGATTTTTTTAAAATGCTAATGTAGTAATTTTAAACCCTTATAAATAAGACAATATCAAAATGTTTTCGCATTTCTGTAATTCTTAAACATTTTCAAAATCAGATTTCTATTAAATCCCCACTTGATTGTTCAAATCAGTTCTAATTTTTAACTGCTCGCTTTATTAGCATTTTGTTTTTCAAAATTTTACAAATATAACCTTTAAGGGATGTGACAAAGCTGTAGCGTAACTAGTGTGAAGCAGTCCGTGAGACCGCAATATCGATAGGGATGCACCGGATATCCGGCTCCTGCCGGATATACTGCTTATTCGGCACTCGAACCGGATATTCGTTCCGGCCGAATATTTTAATATCCGGTTGCCGGATAGTAAAACATTTTTTAAATTCTGTTTTTTATATTTAAAAACAAATGTAAAACTAATTTGCTCCTTGCATACCTTATCTTATTAAAAAGCAATGTTAACAAAGATAAATACTTGTATATTTTCACAATTATGAAATTATAATGTTTATATGTAAATGAAGATGTATTTAAAGTATGACAATATTTTGTCATAACCTATAACAGCAATTGTAAAAACAAAACTAGAATATGTACTTCAACTTCACATTTTTTATTTCTCTTAAAAATTGTTCTTAAATTTCAGTAATGAAGTAATTTTACTCCTCTCAAAAGTTTTATTGTAATTTTCACCAGTCAAAATTTAACTGCAGTGTTCAATAATTCTGTCATAACTGTAATTGTAAAACCAAAACTAGAATATCAACTACAATTTCAACTTTGTTTTGCTTTCTTTTTTTTTTTTTTTTTTTTTTTTTTTTGTAATGAAGAAGTAGACTTTTATAGTTCCTCTCAAGTGTTTTGTTAATAACTTTATTATTAATTTGAATTATTAATATCAACAAAAGAGAAAGGTATAAATATCTAATCTAAAAGTTTTATGAAGTTGCTGTTAATACGTCAAAAATCCGAGTCTGAAATGTGTACAATGGGGCCATCTTATAAGTGCTAAAGTATTGAGGATTAAAAACTATGTAGAAAAATAAAGTTTCCAACAAACTAAAGAGTTTATTTATGAATATTCATACTCCAGATTCAAAGTGTGTTTCTTTAGAAAATCAAGAACAAAATGGTGCTGATAATAAAGAAACCATTCAATTTTTGTTGGAACATCAATTGCACAAGTTAAGCAGTCAACAATAGAAAAAAAATGTGGTAAAAACAAAAGAAAAAAAATCATTAAATATACAAATTGCATTTTTAAATAGAACATATTTTAGTAAAAATTTCCAAAACAATTGAACTACGCCTTGTTATATAAGTCACCCGCTCATGTTAAAATTGCAAGTGATATTTTAAATGAAGTTCATTCTGAAACTTGCTCTACAATGCAAAAAGAGCTTAATAGGAAAACTGTAATGCTCACTGAGAGTCAAGAGGAGTAACATACATAACTATCCCATTTTTGTTAATTATGTGTCAACAGGGTAAAAATATTTTTTTCTGTTAGTTAATCGATACAATGCATCTATAAAAACATCAAGACACTACCTAAATCTGGTGATACAGACTAAAGAAAGGGTAGAAAAAAATATGCATGTAAAGTTAGAAGTTTTATAAGTAATATTGAAAAGGTAAAATATTATTACATTTCAATATTTAATTATTACTATGTTTTTAAGTAACTTTGACTTAATAAGTGAATTGAAATCTATTAATACTTGCATAATATAAAATTACAATAATTTTTTTTTCTTTAAACAAGCATAAAATGGAAATATTATTAAAATTAAAAATGAGAAATTATTCGGCCGGATACCGGATATTCGGTAAAATTTTGTGCCGGATATCCGTTATTCGGTATCCGGCAAAAATCCACATCCGGTGCATCTCTAAATATCGAAAGGTGTGAATATTTGATAGGATGATGTTTTTGTACAAGACTATTATAATTAACATTCACCTATTAAAAGTCTCTGGTGATATTACTAAAGTTCCAAATGAAACAAAACTTGGGTAGTGTTTATAGTTAAACTGAAAATTACAAGTTAAACTATTAAAATTGACAAAAAACAGTGATCTATGAGACTTGTAACATCAGTTAAAGGTTAAAAGATGATCAATGATTAAAACTCATAGAGCACTGTTTCTGCACTAAACTTTTTGTACAGCATTAAATCTAATTAAATTTAATCTATTCAAATATTTCTAACAACTGTATGAGGACTCCAAACAAAAAAGAATTTGAGTTGTAGCTGTAGTTAAACTGAAAATTACAAGTTAAACTCTAAATAAAATTAAAAAAAACAGCGTTTAGTGAAATTCCTAACAACAGTTAAAGGTTAATTTTATTGCTTATATAGAGATAATGAAATATAACTACATGAATCATATATAAAATTTAATAAGGAGATATTAACTTTTTATCGAAAATCTAATTTAATTTAAAAAAATACAAATTTTTTAAGGCACATCACGCCAACATTTTAACTTTAGGTTTGCGTTGCATTAATGTGGAGTTTACGGGTTAAAAAGTAATTACAAGATTTTTATAACAGTGTTAAAAAATTATTTATTACACATAACTCTAGTTATTATAAAATTTCACATGAAAAAAATATTAAATTAAAAATGGTTTAAACTGTGCAATGTTTCTTATATTTAAGCAGGATTTCTTAAGCAAAGTGAAGATCTCAGGATGTTATAGTCTTTTTAAACTCCCCCACTCTCCTTTTTCTTTCACTTACATAAAAAGTTGAATATTTCTATCGCATAGAATGCATACATGGAAATATAAATACGGATTTAGATAAACGCAATTAATGCAATGTTTCTAATTATTCTATTTAAGCGGTTCTTTTTAAGCAAAAAGATGCTCAGGATCTGATATTCTTTTGCCTACATCTTTATCTCCCACTTCTTTTTCTTACACTTTCACAAAAAACTGAATATTTTCTAACTCTTAGAATGCAATTTGCCAATTTCTAGTGCTGTAGAGTTTGTATTTTTAGAATTGAACAATCTACATGGGACTATTCCATCTTATTTCATAGTTTTGTTTGCATGGTGTTATTACCCTCATAGGTGGGTCATAACGCCAAATAGCATTGGTCAAGAAATCCTGCCATTACATTTTATGAATACATATTTGTTAAATAGATTTTTTATATATAGATATAGATAGTCAATGAATTACAGTATCAGATATACTATACTTGTTTGAAAAATACAATCTAAAACTAAGCCGTGAAAATTGGTAGAACCTTAACGTGGAGTTATTACCCCAGGATACCTTATTATTTTCGCTGCATGCCCTAGAAAATGCATATTTTAGTGCACTTTGTAGATGCATATAAATTTGAAGATGTTTTACGGTGTGTAACATCCATAGACAGACATTGAAGAATATTGTCTACTACGGAAAATTTTCTGGGTCCCAATTGATTCTGCCTTAGTCAGCGTTTATTGAATTTTATTTATTAGAATAATTTATCTTGACAAAATTATTGTTTGAGTAAAAAGGGTTAACTGTTTAATTCTTACTTTCTTTTTATACTGATTCCTTAAAATTATTTTCTTTTTTCAGGAGGAAATTAATGAGCACATCTAAATATATTTATAAAACTCTTTTTGAAGAAGGTCAAGGAAGTGATGTTAAAATATTTGCTTTAGGAAAAGAATGGAATCTTCATAAAATTTACCTGTCACAAGTATTTATCATTTTTATTTATACTGATTAAGATTTTACGTACTATGAAGTTTTTAATTTTGTATAATAGCAAATATGTTACTTATTTTCTTTCAGTCACCTTATTTCAACAGCATGTTCAATGGAGCTTGGGTTGAAACATCACAAAAAGAAATAACTATTGGTATAGAAGATGAAAATATCTCACCAGAAGGTATGATTTATTTATGGGTTATTCTCTGCAATAGTGCAAAAGTGTTTCCCAGCCATATAAATGCTCTAAATTTCATTTTATTTTTATTTATTTATACTTTTATTAGAAGGTCTAAAGTTTGTTTATTAGGGGCAGGGCGTAAAATTTAAAAATAAACAAATTTAATATTTAAACTAGGGACATTCCATGTCAAATCAACCAAAAAAATTCAATATTCAACCTGACCATTTCTGATTTCAATGAAACTGCTAGGGATCATTCTCTATGATGATATAAATAAGAGCATATTTTTATTTTGTGTTTATCGCCTTAAATTTTTATACAATTAATTATTTAAATTTTGAAAAATCAGCATTTTTTGACTTGCATAAATATTTTCAATTTTGAATTTCTCAAGTTCTATCAAACATAGAAAATTTTATGACCACTCATTTCAAAGGGGAGTTTATAAGGTTTAATTTGATATGCAAGTCGACTATGTATAATTAAAATAAATAAAATTTAAAAAATTTTAAATTTGAAAATTTTTTAGATAGTTATTTTTAAAATTTTTGAAAAAATTGTATGTTTGTTGTAATATTATAAGCTTTAAATTCTGAAATTTTTAGAATGGGATCTCAATGGGATCAGGAGTTATTAAATAAAAGCTAAAAATTACCATACAAATCATAAATAAATAACAAAATAGACAGAATTAAATTGCTATTTTAATGGTAATTTTTGCTTTTATTTAATAACTCCTGATCCCATTGAGATCCCACTCTAAAAATTTCAGAATTTAAAGCTTATAATATTACAACAAACATACAATTTTTTCAAAATTTTTAAAAATGACTAACTAAAAATTTTTCACATTTTAAATTTTAAAAAATTTAAAATTTTATTTATTTTAACTATACATAGTCGACTAGCATATCAAATTAAACCTTATAAACTCCTCTTTGAAATGAGTGGTCATAAAATTTTCTATGTTAGATAGAACTTGAGAAATTCAAAACTGAAAATATTTATGCAAGTCAAAAAATGATGATTTTTCAAAAATTAAATAATTAATTGTATAAAAATTTAAAGTGATAAACAAAAAATAAAAATATGCTCTAATTTATATCATCATAGAGAATGATCCCTAGCAGTTTCATTGAAATCGGAAAGGGTCAGGTTGAGTCACTGGTTGATTTGGCATGGAATGACCCACTAGTCGTTGGAGGCCACCGTAATACTTACCCATCATGGATATGCATAGCACAATATATGAAAACATAACACATGTAAACAATTTATAAAATGCATTACAATTCCAAAACAAAATATAAACATATATTTAAGTATTTTTAACACATAATCATGCTCTATTAATGAATTTCTGATGACCCAATTTCAATAAATTGTATGAAACGCCAAACTATTCAAGTAGTACTGAATTGCGTAATAGAAACATCCTTATAACTCCAAAAATAATAATCATATTCACTAACGGCCGAATCCATGTCGATTCAGGCAGGGGGGTTACCTTCATAGTCTCAGAAGTTCTTTGATTGAACATTGTTAAAATTCAGGAAAAAATAAAATTCCCGTAATTTTTGGTTTTTCCCAAAAAAATTTCTGGACCGAGATACAGGGTGCCAAAGATGGCATCCCGAGCACCTTTTCCCGTTTGCGGCTTTCGAAAAAAAGTTTAAAGTGCTCTATCTCTGAAACGATGCAAGATATTTCGTTGCAGTTTATTTTATTTTAAAGATAATATTTTTCTGCTTAAAAAGATATACTCCATTTTGAAATATGTATTTAATTATTTTTAAAGCAGCCTTCTAAAAAAAAATTCTTTTAATCAAAAATAATTTTTTTCTCAAAAATGCCAATCTCAAAAATTTTGATTTTTTTACTGTTAGTCAATACCATTGAGGACTACCTTCACTGTAAAGGAGAACTTCCACTTTTGAGTTTAACAAGTTTTAGAGTCATTTCAAGAATTTAGAGAATTTTACAGGAACTGCATGGCAAAAGTTCCAATAAAAGTCTCTCAATTTTTGTTTATTCGTATCATATGTAACCTATTACATATCCTAAACAAGTTAGAAATCACACATCAAACATGGTAAATGAGGTGCATTCATACTATGACTAGTTTTATAAATATTTAGATCTTGGTGCAATAAGTATTACACTCTTGTGAAAACTGGCATGAATACAAAATTTATTATGTTTCTATATATTAAATTCAGTAATACAGAAGTAATATGAATCCATCTTAAAAAGAATGTATCACCAGGGCAACCTAGAATCATTACCTATCATGGGATATGTTTGAATTAATTATGCGTGATAGGATTTAACAGGATGAATAAAATATTTATGAGTGTCTTTTTTTCAAAGTTTTAATTTGACTTTCATAACATTTGACAACCTTTTTCAGAACATTTGTTGCTTTTTTTTTAAGGTAACATTTTTTTGTTTGAAATGATATATTTAATTTTGTAAAAATGTATTCATATTTTCTGATGCAGCCTTTTGATTTTTTTTTTAATTAAAAGAAATCGAAAATGCCAATCCTAAATTTATTTAATTATTTATTTATTTATTTGCTGTTGATTAATACCATTGAGTACTTACTGCCTTCCTTATTTCGGAAAACTTCCACTTTTGATTTTGACAAGTTATCGAAACACATGTAAAATTTTGTCTTATATTTTACCAGTTCCTGTATGACAATCACATACTGGTCTCAGGAAATCGAAATCTTAGTCTTGTTTGACATAGGATTTTATTTCTTAATAACTATAAGAAACTGACAGCTTTGAAAATAGCTTACAAAAGAAAAAAACATGCAGTAAAGTTTACAAAATATATGTATTACTTTCAAAACATATTACTTCCAGTGTACTCTGCTTAGAACTGAAATTGGAAATTCATAGACTTTATAATTTGTTGAACAGTATCTGTATCTTCCTTTGATATTTAGTGATGCTTTCCTGTTTAACTAATAGGGTCTGGGGCTTCCATAATCCTTAACCGTTTGACTGCTACGCGGCGCAAAAGCGCTGCGATAGTTTATCTCGAAAACCGCGGCGCAGCGCTTTTGCGCTGCGAGCATGCGCTTTTGCGCTGCAGAGTGTTTGATGCTCCGTGGGAGTGAATGTAATCTAACCTCACGCGTAATTTGTAACGAGAGTGCATTCTTATACATTTTAAAATAACTTTCTACCCTTTTTATATATTATTTTAAAAAAATAACCATGTCACGTGCTATTATTTCGGACGTTGATTCGATTCCTAGTGATTCTGAGGATGGTGAAATAACAAATACAAGTAGTGATGATAGCATTATTATAACGCATCAAAGAAAAAGATTGAGGATTGAAAGTGAGTCTTCTATAACATCTTCATCTTCAGAAACAGAAGAAACACCAACTTTTACCAATATTCCTCCGACAAAAGTGTTTTCCAAAACAACAAATGATTTTTTCGAGACTCCTGGACCTAGATGCGCGCCTACCCCTGATGCCACACCCGTAACATATTTCAATTTATTTTTTACCACATCACTGCTTGAAATCATCGTAAGGGAAACAAATCGATACGCTACCCAGTTTTTAGCCTCGCACACTGTTTCGAATAATTCTCGAGCAAAAAAGTGGACGCCAACAACAATATACGAAATAAAAGCCTTTATTGCAGTCTTACTCGAAATGGGGATTACGAGAAGGCCAACAATTGATAGTTATTGGATAAAAGGTTCCCGACATATACCATGGTTTAGGACAATGTTTTCAAGGGATAGGTTTCAACTGATTTTGAAGTTTTTTCACTTGGTTGACAATAGGTTATTATTTGAACCAGGCCATCCGAATTATGATCCATGTGGCAAGTTTGATATGCTTGTCAAACATGCAAATACTGTATTTCAGCGGCATTATATACCAAATCAACAATTATCTATCGACGAGTCGTTAGTTGGTACTCACTGTCATTCTGCCATAAAACAATACATCCCAAACAAAAAACACCATAAATGGGGGATCAAATTTTGGATGCTGTGCGACTCGATTTCTAAATATTGCTTGGGTTTTTTTTGCTACAAAGGAGCTAAAAATACAGAAGACAGAAATGTAGTAGAAAAATATGGTCTTGGATTTACGGTAGTGCAAAAATTGCTTTCAATTGGAAATTATCTGCACAAAGGCTATCATCTGTTTACAGATAATTTTTACACAAGCTTAGGCTTGGCCAAAGCCCTTTTGAAAAAAAATACATATCTGACTGGAACAATTAGACGTAACAGAAAAGAGATTCCTCCAGAAGCTAAGAAAGCAATCGTAGGAGAAGCGAAATACATGTCACATAAAAATGTATTGATGTGCTCTTTCAGGGACAAAAAGTCCAAACCAAACCCAGTCATATTGATTTCATCGAATGCGAATACTAATAGTGTAACCATCAAGAAAAAGAAAGGGAATTTTGAATACGAAAAGACGAAACCAAGTATGATTGATGACTACAACAAATACATGGGAGGTGTGGACGAGTGCGACAAAATGTTATACGCATATTTAGACGAGCGAAGAACCCTAAAATATTGGAAAAAAGTGGTATTCAACATATTTGGGAGAATGGTGCTGAACTGTTATATTTTGTATGTTTCCAACACTACCGGAAAAAAAATGACCCGGCTCAAATTCACATCGAAAATTATTAACGATATCGAAAAGGAGTGGATGAGTCATAAAAATAGCGTGTCAACACAACCATCTTCAACAATCAAAAAGTTTGCGCTTGAAAAACTACCGGGACGTAACTTACGACAATGTGCGGTGTGTAGCAACAGAAGTAGTGGGATCAAGCGATCCCGCCTTATATGCGTTTCCTGTAAGAAAGGCCTTCACGCTATTTGTGCGGCAAAACATAGTTGTAATACATAAATTTTTCATGTAAGATTCAGTGATCTTCCCCTAATCGAAATGAACTTTTACGCCCTGATAATAAGAGAAGATTAATAAAATGTAAGTTATTTTTTTTATAAATTGTAATTAAAAAAAAAATTACAATTTTATGTTTATTTTTTCTTATTCACAATCACAATTAACATTTGTTCTTTATAATACAAAAAGAATTATTAAAATTGATTGATATTTGTCTAAATAACAGTGTTTTATATGACAACATTATTTTTTCCTTTAAAGAAATCAAAATATGTACCGCAATTTTCGTGCATTCTTGCAAAAATTGCTTAGCACTAAAACGGTTAAAACACTGTAAATAGAAAGTGAACACTGGTGGTGATGTTGCTGTCTTGCAGGTGGAAATCTATACCCAACAGCCGATCCAAATGGGAGCATAAAGTTAACCACAATTTAATAAACAACTGATATCATTTACCTTTGCAATCCACCACTCACAGTAATATACACAGGCAACAAAAATTACTTTTTATAAATTGTGAATCTGAATATTTTGCAATTGTTTCAGAGATCTTGGTTGGACAAATGAAATTTCTTCTTTCTTGCTGTTCAAAGTTTGTACAATATAGGTACTATGATAGTAATAGATGAATATACCCATCACTATAATATTAATGAATGATTGTTCATTCTATTAAATTCTGTCATACATAATTAAATATCCCATGATAGGTAATGATTCTAGGTTGCCCTGGTGATTGTTCTTTTTAAGATGGATTCATATTACTTCCGTATTACTGAATTTAATGTATAGAAATATAATAAATGTTGTATTCATGCCAGTTTTCACAAGAGTGTAATACTTATTGCACCAAGATATAAATATTTATAAAACTAGTCATAGTATGAATGCACCTCATTTACCATGTTTGACGTGTGATTTCTAACTTGTTTAGGATATGTAATAGGCTACATATGATACAAATAAACAAAAATTGAGAGACTTTTATTGGAACTTTTGACATGCAGTTCCTGTAAAATTCTCTAAATTCTTGAAATGATTCTAAAACTTGTTAAACTCAAAAGTGGAAGTTCTCCTTTACAGTGAAGGTAGTACTCAATGGTATTGACTAACAGTAAAAAAAATCAAAATTTTTGAGATTGGCATTTTTGAGAAAAAAATTATTTTTGATTAAAAAAAATTTTTTTTAGAAGGCTGCTGTAAAAATAATTAAATACATATTTCAAAATAGAGTATATCTTTGTAAGCAGAAAAATATTATCTTTAAAATAAAATAAACTGCAACGAGATATCTTGCATCGTTTCAGAGATAGAGCACTTTAAACTTTTTTTCGAAAATCGCAAACGGGAAAAGGTGCTCGGGATGCCATCTTTGGCACCCTGTATCTCGGTCCAGAAATTTTTTTGGGGGAAACCAAAAATTACGGGAATTTTATTTTTTCCTATATTTTAACATATGTTCAATCAAAGAACTTCTGAGACTATGAAGGTAAGATTTTTTCTTTGGCTGCCTGAATTGACATGGACTATGCCTTACGGTTTCTTGCATCAAATTAAGTATCTCATTTCCAATTAAAAGATATCTTTGAATTGAAATTTGAATGAAATACACGGTCATGAAAAATCAAAGAATGTGGAAAATAGGATTAGAAATATTTCAACAACTAATTATCCGATTGACTTCGTTTTTTATGCAAAATTTGTGTTATTTTATTGTCTTTTACGTCCACTTCTTAAAATAAAAGAATTCGAAAATTTTTATATACCTTTCATCAGAACGAATTTTTCGAGAGTCCGAAAAAAAAATAGTTCCAGATAATCGAGGTTACTGGTATTAAATAGGCTTCGTCCCATTCTTACATACTAAGCACATACAAAATTTTAAATCTCTATCTCAATTTGTTCAGGAGATAGAGCGGTTACAGACAGACACATAGACAGACGGACGGCAATTTTTTTTTTCTAAAAATATGTTTTTCGGAATCTCCAGTGTCCAAAACGTGTAAATCTGTCAAATTTTTTTTTTCGATTTTCAAAACGATTGCAAGACTTACCCTATACTACGTATGATGGGTAAGAAATATGTAAGATATATCATGCAAATATCATTCCCTTACCTCTCCCCTACCCATACTACCATACTTTACTGCCTGATTTTTTCCATTCAGAAATAAAAATAATTAAAAACACCCTAAGCAAAATAAAGCTCTTAATTGGAACTAAAAAAAAAAATTATAAAAATATTATTTTTTACTATAATTATGTAGTCTACTCAATCAATTGTATGTCTCCCCATGTTCGAGCATCATTCCCTCACACCTTGCTATTATCGCAAATATCCTATGACTAAAGATGCAGCAGTCTAGCATTCTTCACAGAGAGGAAGCTAATTTAAGTACTTGTCAGTCCAGCAACATAAATTGGTGGTATAAGTTTTTGTTAATTTTCTAGAAATTTTTTTCAATCAGAAAATCGGGGAATATTTTTATTAACAGTCATCCCCTCACACAGAATGCTAAATTTTTAGCAATTTTCAAAATTTTTAATTTTATCATATATTATATATTATGTGTTCTTCTTTAAGGAATCAGTTTGGTTTTTTCCATAACTTTGCATTTTTCATGACAATTAGTAAAAACATCTTAATTTCATCATTCCCTCACTTTTATCCCACATACATGAGTTAATGATAAAGTGAATGGGGAATGTATACTATTGTTTAAAATTTTATAACGATTTCTGCTGCTATTAAAATCTTCAACAATTGACTAATTACTAGCAATTTATCCAATTTTTATAAAAATTTACCTGTGTAACATTCAAGCCAGACTGCTTGGTCAAATTTGCATTATTGTAGAGAATAACCCTTATACATTTTGAGTAGTTGGACGTTTATTAATTCAAGATCAGAATGTATTGATTTATTATTACAGTAGAGGACCTTTATAACACAATTCTCCATGTAACACACAACTTCTCAGATGTAAACAATGAATTTTGCAGTAATGAAGAACCTGAATTCACATCTTGTAAAAAAAGTTACTGTCTAGAAAACTAAATTTAGTGCATTAGTTCAATTTTATCTCCTTAATTTAGAATTTTTTAATGAAAAAAATTACTATTACAATGAAGGTTTTTGAAAGTGAGTAATATAATGAATGATTTGGGTATATGTGAATTATTTTTAAAAAGTGTATTTAGCTAAATGTGGAATGATATTATATAAAACAAAAATTTATAATCCATATAAGGAATGTACTACATATTCCAATGTATTTTGATATGTTTGAAGTATATTTGGCTATGTTTATGAGGTAAATTTAACCCGTTAAACGGTCAATTTTTTTACCAGAAATGTTCTCAAAAGAGTCATATTTTTTATTGCATATAATCAAACATCATACTTGATAGAATATGAAAATGCAAGATTTATTTTTGTTATTGCCATGATTAATGATGTAAAACAATTTTTTATTTCAGAATTTTGAAACACAAATATCCTAAATGTTTGCTTTTTGCAACCACCTCTGCATGCAATGAAGACTGTTTTATAGATTTTACAAAAAATTAATTCAAACAAACTTACCATAAATTAAAACTTCTCAGTTTCGAATGATGTTTTTTATAATTAAAGATTAATTACAATTAATGATATATCATTATTAAATGAATAATACATTATTAATACATAATATTATACAATTATGATTAAATACTGATTATTATTGATAAATAAATTAATTGATATTAATTAAATATTATCAGTATTATGATTAAATTCTTTCATAAATGATTAATACTATGTTGATGTTTTTAAAGAAAATATTGATTCCCAAACGCTATATGGACAAACCAGTTTGGGCCAACTTCCAGTTGCCCGAACAGCATTCTGGGAAATCAATTAACCTTTTAAACGCCGCACTATGATCGAAAGGAAACACAAATTATTTATTGGTGAAAATCCCATTAAAACTCAAACATAAGCACTATGAGTATTTTTTTTTCTCAAAAAAAATTTTTTGTGTATGATTTATAGCATGTTCCACAAATGGAACATTGGCGGGAAACACTTAGTTTTTTCACATGTTTTTATAAAGTATGATTAACAACATTTAAACTGAAATCTCTATTTCTGTGCACATTTTTTTCATGATTATAGATAATGTATAGGCATTTTTCAGTAATAACACAATTTAAGCAGGTAAATAGTCGGGCTTCGCCCATCGAGTCTTCATTTTACTTGCGATTTCAGCAACTATTCCAGCAAAAATGCTCAAGAACCCATAAAGCTTTTAGAAAAAAAAAACTTTCCCACTTGCTTAAACAATATATTATATAGATGATAGGCAGTACTCACTGTAAGAAAGCATCTTACAATTATTTATCAAAATTAAAAAAAGAAATATATACAAAAAATGTAATGGAAAATGTTAATAATAATAATAATAATAATAATAATAATAATAATAATAATAATGTCTGTATTACAATTTACAGCAAAATAATCAAATAAATCTAAATCTAAAAAAATACAAAAGAGAAAAAAAATTATTAAAAATTAAATATATATATATATAGAGATAGATAGATAGATAGATAGATAGATAGATTGTCCTTAATTTTTGTGTCCTACATTTGATCTATTATCCATGATAGTTAGAGAAGCATTTCCATGTAGTCTTTTTTTCACATTCAAAACATTTTTTTGTGTTCTTCTAGCATACAACACATTTTCTTTGTGTTGATGGTACAGATAATGTAATTAACAAATGTCAATGAATTCCTCTTCAGAATCATCTGCTAATTCATAAAAATATTCTAGTGCCTCTTCTATTATTCGAAATGAATTGAAAGAAACATCTGGTCTGTATGAGGTATTCTAAATGAAGGAAATCGCAGAGCAAAGTAAAATCATATGAATTCCTTCTCACGCTTTTTTCCAAAGTCACTTCTTACATTATAGCTTATTTGAGTCACAAACAATGTCTAACTATCAACAAACAAACATGTTTTCCCTGTCAGTTATGAGTAATCCACTTCAGATGGGAGAATGAGTGTGGAAGAGAGAGAAGGGGGGAGGGGGAGGGGGAGGGTATGGAGGGGGGGGGGGAATAAAGTATATCAATGTCATAACCATCTTTTGTCGACACTTACTAAACCACCTCATATCCAGAAACTTTTTATCAAAACTTAATGCATTGCAACCAAAAGACTTTATCATGTTAAAAAATATACCTTTACACGCCAATGTTCCATTTATGGAACATGCACATTTCTTATCTAAAATAAACAATAAAAATCAATCTTTTTTTTAATAACTTGTGTTCTACTAATAAAATGATTACTTTTACTTGATCTCACTTAGTTATAAAAATATTTGTTAAATTTTGAATTTTCTATGAATTTTTGAATTTTGCCCAACAAAAAGTCTAAAAAAAGTCCTAATTTACGATTTTTTCCCTAAGACATGATTTATTTTATCAACGTAAAATCAACGCCAAAAAATCAAGTTATACTTTCTTTTCAAATACTAATTTTTACAGGGCAATAGGAATAAAAATGAATTTTTTGCAGAATTTTGAAGTTGATGTTCCATTTATGGAACATTGGCGTGTAAAAGGTTAAGAGGTTAATGATGTGTGAAATGTGATCCATATAACGCAAAATTCTATTTAATGCACAACCTTGTGTTTTTAGGCTTGCATTATGTAGGTCTTCTACTGTAGATTGATTTAAAATTGCAACTATGAAAACAGAATATTTCATTTCAATAAATTTAATTTCATATAATATTCAAACAACATTCAAATATTTTTTTCTAAGGAAATAAAAAAGTCATTGGTGTGTGAGAGCTATCCTTGATAATTACAGATTTTGATTATCTCAGTATATGTTATGTATTAAGGTAGAGACCTCTTAGTCGCAGATTCAATGGATTTTATACAATGCTCCTTAGTTCTTGAAAAACAGGGATGAGGGAGGGTCTAATAACCGAATTTAAAGGCTTACTTTATTTGGAAAGAAAAGACATGTTTGATTGTAGTTCAGTTCATATAGCATTTACTAGTTAACCAGAATGTGCGGGTTCAATACCCAGTCACACTACATTTGTTTATTTAGTTTTTTGTTTTATAATTATAATTTAACAATCACAATTAAAAATCTTAATACTGTACAGTGATGCCACTGAGACCTGGGACCCAGGTCTTCTAAAATTCTGGGACCCTTTTTTATAAAAGCGGGTTCCATCTAAGAAAAAGTCATATTTTTAGCTGCAAAAATTGAACTTGTTCATTTGCAAAAGAAATATGAAATGAAGAAAAATTAATAATAAATGAAAAGAAAAATTAACAATAAGTAAATAAATAAAGCCATAAATTATTTTTTTAAAATTATTAATTGAAATATTCTTTACTTTTTAAAAAACAAATGTGCAAGATACAAATTTAATTATAAAATAATGCTTACTTGAGTGTAGAAGATAACAAGTATCTCTATTGTTCGAATTTCTTTTAAAAAGGAACAAGACTGATTTATTGAAAAAGACATTTTTACTGAAAAAAAAAAAGAATACTTCTGTTGATTAAAGGAGTACTTTTTGTTTAATAAATGGGTGCTTTCAGGAGTCACATTCACCCATAAATATTTCGAGCAGCAAAAAAAAAAAAAAAAAAAAAAAAAAAAAAAAAAAATTCTGAAGCAGGAAAAATTAATTTTTTGAACAGAAAAATTCACTCTTGGCATTAACTTTTCTTTTTTTTTTTTTTTTTCCATGCCTCTTTGGTGAAATTTGTATTTTTTCGGGATCTTTTGACGAAAGTTGCAGTTTTTTCATAATCTTTTGGCAAATTAGCCCTTTTTTGCGAATCATTTAAGGAAATTTGCCGTTTTTTCACGATCTTTTGGTGAAATTTACAGTTTTATCACAATCTTTTGAGGAAATCTGTCGTTTTTCCGGGATTTTGTGACAAAATTTACCGGAAATTAGTCGCTATTTTATGATCTTTTTATGAGATTTGCCCTTTTTTTCCAATCATTTGACGAAATCTGCCGTTTTATCGCAATCTTTTGATAAAATTTGCAGTTTTATTGTGATTTTTTAACAAAATTGGCCGTTTTTTAGCGATCTTTTGACGAAACTGGCCGTTTTTCACGTATCTTCTGGTAAAAGTTACACTTTTATTGCGATTTTTCGTCAAAATTTACCTTTTTTCATGATTTTTTAGAAAATTTGCCGGTTTTTTTTTTTCGGGATTATGTGACAAAATTATCCATTTTTTTGCAAATCTTTTGGCGAAATTTGTCATTTTTTCACGATCATTTCACGAAATTACGCGTACTATGCCACATCTGCAGCATCACTGCTGTACTTAACTACAATGTCAGCACATTTAAACAGTTTTGATTTTTAAAATATTCTTTCTGATCATTTAAACAGATTTTTTTAAAAAAATCAATCTGTTATTGAATAATAAAATCCAAACTCATTATAAAATCTGTTATATTTATGATAATTAATCTATTTATGATAAAATAAAACATATTCAAGTAAAATAAAAATGGAAGCAGAAAAAAGATAAATTTGAAAGGAAAATAATTCAAAGAGGCATACTTGTATTTTAAAACTTAAAAACATTTAATATAAAAAATAGATTGTAATTTAATTCTTATGCTGATTTTTAATCAAATTATGTTTGTTACTTTAAAAATGGAGTAACATTATCATCATATTAACTTCCCTTGTTAAAGAAAGCAATACATAATTCATGTTTCTTTAAAATCATGAATTGACATAATAGTTCAATATCATTGCATCAATAAAGAATGTATGAAATACATTTTAAAGTTGATATTTTTTATTTAACAATTTTAGATCTATTTATGGTGTTTTATACAACTATTTAGTTACAATAAAAAGAAGTATGGTTTTAAACAGAATTTAATATACAAATTTAAATTGACATTGAGACTATTTAAATTTAATTACAAGTATATATATTAAACAAAAGATTAGAAAACTGATGTAGCATGTCTTAGTATCAAACCTGGGCCTGCTGGTCAAAGAGTGAACTATATAGCAACTGAGCTATGTTCGGCCATGCCCTTTCTTTTCAAAGTAAGTATTTAAACTGTGTCAATATTTGCCTCCCACCTCTTTGTTTCTCAAAAACTAAGCAGCATTGCAAAAAATCCATTGAACCTGTTGCAAAGGGATCTCTGCCCTACAGCATATATTAAAATAATCAAAATTTATAGTTATCAAAGTTGTCCCTCTTCTTGTAAGGCTACAAGAAAATAAATTATTTTGTCAAATAATATATGTATATATATGGGTGATTCTCAAAATAGGGGACAATTTCAAAAGTAAAATCTTAAAAAAATTACTGTTAGCAAAATTTCTGAAAAAAAAATAGGTGTTGTTAATATAGTATTAGGTATACTTTACATGTAGTCAGCAGAGCTAAATATTTAAAAATTAACTTCAAAAAAAAATAATTAGTATTTTTTGAGCCATGCTAATGACAAAAAAAATTGCATGGTATAAATATATTAAGAATTTTTTATTTTCTTTCTGTTTAAATATTTTTTTCTATATTTATTAGCCTTCTTTTTCAGCAAATGGTTTCCATTTTTACATACATACATATAAGGAGAATAAAAACATTACCAAAGAGCAAACTTTGTTTACATGAGCATCATTCTGACACTAACAATGTAAGAAGCTGTCTTAGTGATTTTCTGACAGATTTAATGCATATTTTAGAGATAATAAATGTAATACCTAAATTTATATGTAAAATTAAACTTTATAAAAGATAGAATATAAGCAATGGTTACATTTATGCACATAGGAGTCTTTAGCATGGATAGAAAAACCATGCTAATGACACTGATATTTGTCCATGCTAATGACAAATTTTAATTTAAATAAGATTGTGAGCCATAATATAATCATAATGCAATAGTCCTTTCTGGGGCTTTTTAAAACACAAAAGTCCTATGCAAATAAATAAAATAAAAATTTTAATTATAAAATAAACATGAAAATTATTATCCATTCTAATGACATACAATTGATGTACGCCCCTAATATTCAACTTCTATTCTTAAAATACAATACATGCTTCTATTTTCAGGCTGGGATAAAATGGCTACTTGTTGCCATGGAGAAACTTTATATTTTCAAACTATTGTCATATGTGAAAATAAAATTTTGATTAATAACCAGCTGTTATAGTATGACCTTGTTTTGAAAATAGAATATGGAGGACAAACTTTAATTCTTTTTTTATATACTATAATTTTATTTTTAAAAAGAAATTTATTGGATAAATCCTCTCCTTGATTAATTTAAAGAAAGAATAACATTTGTTTTATTTTATAAACATGATATTAACTCTTGAAAAAGCTAGTATATACAAGGCATAGCTGCTGTGGACATCCATGCTAATGACATTTTGAGCATGGGTGGTTTTCAAATGTATTGCCGTATTAGGTGAAACAAAATTTGAAAAAATAATTTGGTTTAAATATAAAAAATTACTCAGATATGAGTTGCTTATAGTTTACAACATTCTCAGCAGTAGATTATTTGCGAGTTTTTTTATTTATATTTCAGAAATTTCAAGAAATGTCTTGCCCAGTCACTATTTTTTTCGTAAGTGTGACCTCTATAAAATATTCTGATTTTTTTGTATTAAAAATTAATTAAAAAATTGCTTAAGGTTCTTACATATGTATTAATAAATCAAAAATGTATTAGTATTTATTTATTTCATAAATTTAAAGCATTTTAATAGTTGTTTATGCCATGAGTGTCACTTTGCTTCTTAAATAAAGAGCATAACTTCTGATTAAAAACAAATTTAATTAAAAATTAATTATTTAATTATTTTCTTTGCAGTTATAATAAAGAATAAGAAAGTTCTAATAGACAAAACAATTAATTTAAATGAAGTAACAAATACATTAATAAAATTCTGATTCTTAGTTACAGTAACGTTCATGAAAAGTGGTAACACTCATGACAAGCGATAAGACTCATCTTGCAGCAAACAGCTTTTTTGTAACAATATATATATAAAAGATTTTTAAAAGTTTAAACTATGATTTGTGTAAAATAGATAGTCTTTTGAAAATTATTTATTAAGAATAAAAATTTGAATCTTAAATAGCACTTAAAAAACACGTGTGCAGACATGAAAATCCTGTTACAATTTTTAAATACTTATAAATATATATAATATGACAAAATATATCCCTGAATCATGAATCTATTATAATCATAAATTAAATCTTACACATGATTTATAGCTTTAGAATTACTTAACTTCTTTTCTCATGAGTGTTACTTTTTCCAAGTAACACTCATGTACAGTAACACTCATGACATTTATTAAGGAATTCGTCACTAAAATAAATTCTAACTGTTTTATTGAAATTTTAGTTGGGCCAATTGATTCCTGAACAGAAAATACAGCATTCTCTAACTTAACATTTTTATACGTTAAAAAATAATAATAAATAAATGGGTAACACTCCTGTAAGAAAATAAAAATACTCACCATGTTGAAATGAACATTCTGATAAATAGCAATTATAGAACAAAATTATCGCGTTCTAAATAAGCGCACTTTAAAGAAGAAACAACATTGTTTTCTCATTGTCGTTGCCAACTGCAATATACAAATATTTTGAAAACAAATAATATTAACTTCCCTAAAGTAACACTCATGTTCTGCATATGCGGACACAAAATACATTTAAATTTTTAACTGTTAGATACTAATTTTAAATATATAAACTATCTATTTGTTTAATTAACACAGGATATTTTACTTTTAATCCATATATAAAAAATTTTAAATGTTTGAAAGCATAAAAAAAGATTGAAATTTTGCGAGTTTTTTATTCAGGACAAGTAAATTCCCATTACTTGCTAACTAAAGTACAAAAAAAAGATCACTATTTCACAACTCTGAAAAAATCTAATGAATGCATTGAATTAAGCATAAAAAGATGTGCTACTACCTGATTTTAGAATATCAAAAAATAAATTTATTAATATGAAATTTAAATTTAAACATTAGGACATCAAACTGGCAGTTCATGTGAAATTCACCTGCATTTATTCTGTTATTTTAAGGTGTTTTTAACTAAAAAGTGAGTAATTCTTGAGTGCAAATAATGAATAAGATTAAGACAAACTTATCTAAATATAAAAACATGACAGAAAACCTCTCAATTTTTTTTGTATGCCGAAAGACGTAAATTGTCCCCTATTTTGAGAATCACCCATATAAAAGTATATTTTTGATTAAAACAAAAGAAAAAAATCTTTTTTTAGATATTTGACATTAGATTAGTTCTTTGTTTCAACTTGCATATTTTTTTGTATATTAATTTTTGTATAAGCATTTAATAAATAGTGTGGATGCTCCAGCAATTAAGGGCATTCATTTTCTTATTCCCAAACTCCCCTTTCTTACCATAAAATTGTCCAGATACTGTTTTATTATTATTATTGTGTATAAAAAAATCCTGTCTGGAAAATATTTTTCTACATTCTATCTTTAAATTGGGATTCTGTTTTCAGCGTACCATGTCAAGTTTTGCCACTAGTGGTTAGTGGATTTAATTAACTGTATTGTTATATAGATGCAGAATTTGATCATGGGATTGATCAATGACTACTGCAGATAGTCTAATCGTCATTTAGAAATATTTAAAATTATAATACAAACTGTATGCAGTACAGTCTCAAAATTTCACACTTCTAAAATCTGCAATCTTCCAAAATATGCATATATTTCGAAATGTAAGCTGTGAAATTTGCACTTAAGAAGTATACATTATAATCTTTATTCCAAATAACAGTGAATGAAAATGAAACAATTTTTAACATAAATTCATTTGAAAACAGTAATACACAAGATATTACACAAATAAAACACTTTTATTTCACATAAATTCTCACACAACAAAATGCAGAGTAATAGAAATTGATGAGTGGTGTAAACAAGTGCAAAAATGTTTTAGTAGTGGCACTATCTATCAGTCATTAAAAATTATTATTTTTTTCTTTTTTCCCATTTCTGGAATTCTTTTGAAATTTATATGCGGGCTTAAATTACAGTAGAAGCCCAATATAATCCAGTTGTTTGGAGATATGTTTCACACCCGTGTTATAACTTAACCGTGGTATATTGGAATGGTATCACAGAAATCGTACAAAATGATGAAAACACTTACCAGCTTCGTGAAATGTAATTAACTTTATAGTTTAGTGAACACAGACTTAATCTTACGCTATCTTAAAAAAGTCCATTAGTGTTGTTTGGCAAACTAAAGCATTTTGTTTCTTTTCGGCACATTGTTTCACACTAGGTAGATGGAATAGGTAAACACAACCTTTATCGTCTTGCCTCTCCATCCACGAAATAACCTTTGTTAAGTATGAAACGACTTCACAAACATGTAGAACGTCGTCTTTCATCACCACATCATTTTCAATTTCATCATGATCTTCATCTTGCTCATGGTAATTTTTATGCGTTACAACATCAGTGATATCCTATCTGTTATGACCTTTGAAATTGTTCCAAACTTGTCTGTTTCTAGCTAGTCATTTAAATTGTCAACAAAGATATCGAGATGCATAGCACTAATCACAGACTGAAAGTCCTTCATTGTATTTCACTGAAATTTTAAACACAAAATTTATCCTAAAATTGATCTTTTTTTTGGGGGGGGACATACTTTTCCCCGCATTAAATACGAATATTGTGTATTGGAACACGTTTTTTCGGGCTTCTATTGTATGTGCAAAATTGATGTAGTTTAATTATATATATGTATATATATTGGTGATATTGCAGTATATTTTGTCATATGGACTTCTATTTTATAGCTTTACATAAAGTATTTGGATCTCTATATCAAGATGAAATCCAAATTGAAGCTGGAGAAGCAGTATCTCTTATGGCTGCTGCTACTCTTTTACAGTTGGTATGCATATTTTCTGTGAAATGTATTCATTGACTTTTTGAGTTGTATTTTCATTGATTGGTTGATTGTTTTCCCAGGATGATTTGATCGAGCAGTGTGCTGAAGTGATGAAAGTTAGCATTAAGTAAGAATTTATACGATATTTTGTAAATTTATACTTACTTATGCTACCTATTACTACTAACTAGCGATATTTTAATTCTCTTTTTTTTTTTTCATCAACTTTTCTAAGATCTGTAAAGTATTAGTATTATTTTATTTTTTACCTAAATGGTAACACTTTTAAATTGAAAATTACTAATATAATGTTAATATGTCATAGAAAAAACACTAATGCATTGACTCTGGAATTAAAGAAATGGATGTAAAAGAATTTCATATGGAATGTGATACCGTGGGGATTATATAGCTGAAGCCCAAACTTCCAGGATTGTATCGTAATGATGCCAAAGATGCTATTAGGTCTCAGATACACAAACTAAAGCAACTTTTGTTTAATGCAGTTAAGATATTTTTGGACAATTATAAAACTTTTTACAGAAAGATATTTTTTATATGGGTGCTACATCATATCTAGAATATGAAAATTGCATGTAATACAAAAATCAGCAAACAAGCAAAGAAAATGCACAAAATCTGAAACTTTTTAAAAAGACATATTATATATAAAGACAATATTTTATTTATTTATTTTTCATTAGAAAATGCCATTTTCTTTAATCTTTGTTAAAAAAAAAAAAAAAAAAAAAAAAAAAAAAAAAAAAAAAAATTAATCTTTCACCAAAATATTAACACTTTCATCTGTATGCTATGCTTACACAAGTGTACACAACCTTTAATAAACAGGGCCCACTTAGTTATTTTTTAATTCTGTGATAGACCATGTTGACATTTTTCATTGCTATAAAAAAAAAAAAAAAAAAAAAAAAAAAAAAAAGCTTAGCATGGTTTATCACTGGGGATCACAATCATCATTGCATAATCATTGCACGGGTGATCACAAATATTATTTTATTATTAAATTTATTGTGGCCTCCTAATTGTTCTTGTGACTAATTCATCACTGAAAAATATGAATTTAAACATGGTTTTTATGTTCTTGATGTTCAAAGACAGTTTTTCAAGAATTTTGGTAAATATTCAAAGATCTGCAAAATCAAAAGCATATGGTCACTGTTCCTTAACTTTTGGATCCCAGTGTAGTTCAATAATTGAAAATAAAATTTCTTAAAATTGGGAAATAACCAAAAAAAAAAAAAAAAAAAAAAAAAAATTACAACACTTTTTTTAAACATTCTAAAAATAATAACACAATATATAATAACAAATAGAAAGTTATGAATTAAAATGATATCATTATTGCTGTATATATAAATGCCCAGCACTTAATTTATAGCACACACATATAAAGGAAAAAATATTGGAACTCTAATATTCTGGCTTAAAAACAATTACAGTATCCCAGCGTCTATTCTCATCCTCAGAAAATTATATTTTATTTTGTGTGTGTTTAAGGGGATTCTATTTGTCTCAGCAACATTCTTTGACTGGCTTTACTGTACTTTTTTCTCTCAGTGGTCCTCTTTGAAATCTTGAAATAAATAACATATTTTATTACATATTGTTCATTTTATTCTTTTTTTCCTTTCAAAGATGTTTGTTTAATTTCTCTTGTATGTTTTCAGCATTGACACAGCTCTGCCTTATTATGAAGCTTCTGAACTTTATGGTATTAAAGAAGTTAAAAAATTATCATTAGACTGGTTGCACAAGAATACAGTACTTAAACTGGCAACATCACCTAATCATTTAGCACAAATAAGGTATCTCCTTTTCTTATTTGTTGCTACTGAATTAAGTGACATTGAAAACATTTTACAATAATTTAACTTTTGTTTTCAGTGTGGATTTAATGGCAGAACTAATATCATCACCAGATTTAATAGTTGTCCAAACGGAGTTTTCTCTTTATGTGATTCTCAAATCGGTAAATCACTTGTTTTTCTTTTTAAACTTAGATCTATTAACAGTAATTATTATCTTTACCAAGACTGCTAACTTTAGAATTTTGTCAACATTCCCCACATCTTTAAAAAAAGAAAGAAACAGTATGATGCATTTAAGCATTGTATTGACTCATTCTATATATTGATTTGCCTCTTTGCTTTTAAATATTTGATTCCTCCCAATTTCATAGCAAAGATTATACTAATCCTTTGTTTTATAAGCTGTACTGTTAATTTACCATTAATTTGGATTTACTTATGTTCCAATATTGATTTAAAAAATTAAATGTTTTAAAATATAAATTGGTTGATTTATTAATAAGAAAATTATTAATTTAAAACTTTTACATTTTTTGACAGACAAAATAATAGAAACTTATAGAAGTTGAAAGAACAGTGTGAAGATAGCATAAAAAAATTTAATGTGAGGAAAATGGAAAAAAGCAATTTTTATGTAAAAGAAAAAAGATGGGTGGTGAGGGTTGTACTTTGTACCAATATATATTAAGAAAAAATAAAACAAGTTTAAAAAGCACAAATATCAGTATGTATATGAAATGTGCATACAGCTGTTTAATATACTTTACTAGCATTTATCTAATGCAAAATACATTAATTTTTAATGGTAATTTTTACCATGTGACAAATGGCTTGTCCATGGGCTTTCCCCTTTCAGCCCCATCCTCAGTGATATTTGCATGTATTATTTTGAATTGAAGTTTTTCAAGAAATTAATTTTTCTATTTGCTGTCTGTGACTGTTTTGTGTTTCCAAACTCTAATTATCTTCTCGATACACTTCTTGTTAGGAACTCAATAGATGATTATATTCAATTTATCTAAAAATTAAAAAATAATAATCGTTTAACCTTTCTTGATGTTATGGTTTTATAATTCTTCCTTGATTATGATTCCTCCTATGTTTTTTTCTTGAATTTATTTCAAAAATAACTTGTTTACTGCAAGTTTCTTTTCCTCCTCATTGTCTTTTATCTCATGTAACTACATTCACTTTCTGAACTGAACTGGTTTCAAAAGTGGAAATACCTGTATTAAAACATTTCTAGCAATGTAGTTTAAAATTAAATAATAAACTGAGCTGGATGCATTAAGATTGATATATTTATTCTCAGATCCAAGATCAGACCATCTTACATTGCAGCTTGCATCGAACTGCTGATTGCAGCTAGATTACATTTCGCTGGTACTGATGCACCATCTAATGGGTATCATAACAGGTTACAACATTTATTAAAAAATCTGCAACTAAAATTGAAAAAGCACAAAGTGGTCTATTAAATATCGAGCTAAACTGTTCAATGCAAAATAAATTGTTTAAAAAATATTGAAATTTATATGAGAAATTCAAAAACAATCTGTCGTCTATAGGTTTAACATTAGTGAACGAGTGTTTTCAAGTGAGTAAATATGGCCCTTAAATATTTGTTTGTCTAAAAGTTTACTCAAAGCAAACTTAGATTATATTGAATCCGTTGCCATTAATTGTTTTTTTTTTTTTTTTCAGTTGAAATTGTTGATTTTCTTCATAATAAACTTAAGTAAACTTACCCATTCCAAAGGTAACACTATCCACAATGAAAATTTAATTATACTCTAATCCATATTTTCCAAAAAATAGCAATCTAATTTCTAAACTCTTGTTAAAATTTTATTTTAAGGTGGCTCATACTTATTTTAACAAAATCCAATTCACAAATCTCAGATATCCAATAAACAAATTTTCCTGTTGGGGAATTTACAAGATATCTTACAAATTTGATAAAATGTACATTGTAGGCAATCAAGGCGATCTTTTAATGCCCACTAGCAGGAACATAAAACTAGTATTAAAAATTGTGACATTAATTGCTCTACTATTGCTAATTACTATTGCTTGTCTAACAATCACATTTTAAAATTTTATAAAAGCTTAAAAATAAGAAAATGCTCATAAATTTATAATTTATGTTTTTGAAAAGTTTACTTATATGGAAAAATTCCAATGGTTTGTTAATCACATGTTCAATATGCCCAGTTTTTCAAAAGTATGACTTTTCTTTTTTTTTTTTTTTTTTTTTTTTTCTTCTTCCTTTTTTTTTCTTTTTGTTTAAACTGTCCCGGTATAGTTCAGTAATTCTAATTGATCTCCTCACATGTGTAAGATGGCTTGACTTCGCTGTTGTTTTAAGGTGCTCATTTCTATTTCGCCATTGACTTCAAGTTACGAGGTAAATCTCTTTGACTCCCTATATTTTAATCTTTATTTATTTAGTTTTTTGAATTTTGCACTGATGATGAAGCTTTAGAACCACCATAACAGCTGTATGGATGTTTTATTTATTTATATTTGTACTCTTTAAACATTGTTTCATTATTTCTAAAAGCAACTTTTATGTGAATACAAATTAAATTGATTTTTCAGTCTTTACACATGTTTTATAGTTTTCTTTTTTAGGTTCCAAACTGCTATTTCTTTTGGCCAACAATTAAAGTTTCGTCTCTAAAAAATAACATTTCATTATGTAAGCCAGCCGTAAAACAAAGTAGATGTTTTATTAAACAGGAAAATTTCTATTGCAATTTTTTTTAAACTTCTAAACATCATACATTTTCAATTTTTATGCTGTCATATGGGGGGAGGGGAAAGTACTTTTAAATGCAATTTGTTTAAAAACTGTTTCTCAATTTATTTTTAAGATATTATTATTATTATAATTATTATTATTTTGTAGTTATTAACAAATTTTTATTAATTTTGGAAATTGAAGCATGCCATTTCTGTAGAAAGTAGGGGGGAAAATGCTGAAATATAGTAAATTATTATATCTTTTGGTTGGCATTTTCCCATAACAACTGAAAAAAAAAAAAAAAATAAATAAATTATGTGCTTTGTTGAAAAAATATAAATTTATGATTTCTCATTAAACATGCAGACTATTATAAAAAAAAAAAAAAAAAAGAAAAAAAAAATATGCATCCATATTAATATTACAAACATATGAAACATTAGATCATGTTTCTTTTTCTTTTTGTCGAGTTTCTTGCTTGACGACATAGCTTTTTTATCATGATTTGTGTATTTCTCTGCAATAGTAATGTCATATGCATACTTTTCTGTAGATGTTTTTAAGACTGGATTGTAAATATGGAATTCTTTGCCATATGTAAATGACATCCTTTATGTAGAAAATAAAAGTGTGTATTTATGTCTTCAAACTGAATTATGCTTTGTTTTATTTATACTTAATAGTCATTTATTTATATTTATACTAGCTGACCCACCCGGCGTTGCCCCGGTCCGTATTAACAATATTAAACGAACTTGAAATTTGTATGATTTTATCATTAACTCGTTACATGCAGAAATGCATTGTCTGAAATACGTAGCCACTGACTGAGTGAAAAATCGGTTTTAAAAACAACAACTAATATTAAGCTCTAAAATTTTTTTTTAATTGCTCAAAATAAGCAATGAAAAACGTGGGAGGGAATATGTATCCAACGATTGCATGATTTTCGTGTTAAAAAGTTGATATTTACCCGTAAAAATCACTGTTATGTCACGTAATTACCGTATTTTCGGGCGTATGCGCCGCACACACAGTAAGTGCCGCACCTCCGAAAATGCATTAAAATAAAACAAATATTCATCAGAAGCGCCGCACCGCCGTATGCGCCGCACTTACGAAAATACATCAAAATGTTAAAAATTGTGTTGTATTTAGTGTTTTTTCGCGTTTTTTTAACATTTGTAGTATAAATCCTTATTTAAATTTAGTATATTTTGTATATTTTTTATGATAAAATTGAATTTGAATTCGTGCAGCCTTTTTTTCGCATTTTAATACGTTTTTTATAGTTTGTAATGAGGTTTGCAGGGTTTTGTCGCGACATTTGACAAAATTTGCAGGGTTTTGTCGCGATATTTGACGAAATTTGCAGGGTTTTATCGCGATATTTGACGAATTTGCAGAGTTTTTTCGCGATACTTGAAAAAATTTGCGTTTTTTATGGGGATGAGCAAGAGATGAATCATGATGAATTGAATGAATCTGAATATTTGAATGACAAATGAATCATGAATTTTGATACTTGAAGCAATACTTAAAAAAAATTGCTTTTTTTTTTTTTTTTTTTTTAAACATAAATTCTGTCGAAAAAGCGGGGGAAAAGGAGAAATTTGTAAAAAAAAAAGCATAAAAAGAATGAAATCTATTAAAAAAATCTTGAAAAAACACACATTTCATCAAAGATTCATGAACCATTCATTTCATCATAGTTCATACCGTTCTCATTCGCCTTTGAGAATGGTATGAATCATGGTGAAATGAATAAATCACGAATCTTTGATGAAATGTTCATTTTTTCGAGATTTTTTAAGAGATTTCTTGCTTTTTTTTTCAAATTTCTCTTTTTTTCTGCGTTTTTTCGCCTGAATTTACGTTTCTTTTCGTTTTTTTTTACTGTTTATTTATAGATACGACATATTTGCGTTTTTTCTAACAATTTTTTGGCAATTCTTTTGGGCGTCTTTTTGGCGATCCTTTGAGAAATTCACGATTTTTCCTCAATCTTTTGACATAATTTGTGTTTTTTAGAGATTTTTTGACATATTTCGTGTTTTTACTGCAATCTTTCGCCAAAATGCGGGTATTTTAGCGATACTTCGGCGAAATTCATTCATTTCCCGCGAACCTTTGATAAAAGTCGTGTTTTTTCTCCCGATCCTTTGATAAAATTCTTGCTTTTTCTGCGAATGATTGACAGAAATTAGGCTATCATTTGCAGAAATTCACGATATTTTTTATGCTTCGCATTTTCTTCCTGATGATTGACTTTTCACAATTTTCAGAAAAATTCCAATCAGAATCACCTCTGTCATGAATATCGCTGCAAGGAAAAAAAATACATCGTATCCGCCGCCCCGGTAGAAGCGCCGCAGTAAGCATAATTTTAACTTTTAAACTCGTATGCGCCGTGGCGCTTACGCCCGAAAATACGGTATTTATTATTTTCACATTCAAATCCCAAGTGAAATATTTTGAATTTCAAACTAATTATATCACTCTTAAAACTGACTATATTATGAATGAAATCGATACACGATGGTAGCTAAAAGATTGGTATATAGTATTATAATTTCAGAGCTATTTAACAAAAGTACGTGTTATTTTTAATCAAATCTTGTGTAATGTTCACTCTGTGTATAAATTCCTCACCTTAAACTTTTGTACCGTAACCAGAACCTGTCTGTAACCTAACAGCGACTTAACAATACTCTACCGTAAATTAAATATAACAGAAATGTAACCTAGCCTTCACTTTATTGTAACATATCCTTATTCTAACCATAATATAAATGCAATTTAACTTTAACCTAACTTTAACCTAAATAATATAATAGAAAAAGAAACATTCTAAAAAATTACTATTTCTTCGTAAAATAATATATGCTTCAGCTGTAATTCATTTTATTAATACAAAATTCCTTCCTCATGTTTTTGTCTGAAACTTTAAAATTTCAGCGATAAATGGTTTAATATTGCAAACTTTTTTTCGGTTTACTTCGCCTCCACGTATCTTTTTCTCCATGGTGTACAGCAGCTGTGTTTAAAAAGAAATCCTCATTTAAACTGACAGTTTGCCAGTCTATGAATTTTAAAGGTCTGTCCCAGCTTTTTTAATTATTTCTGCGAAAATTTTATGCAACCAATCAACCATAAGAAAATGAAAGGGAAAAAAAGCGAAAAAAGGCAATTTTTTATGAGAGTGAGGTTTGGAATTTAATTAATTACTCAGTTAATAAATAGAATTTTGAAATTCTGAGCTTCAGGTGCATCAGGAGAGAGATTGGGCTACTCTCAAAAAAATTTTGAGCTTCGTACGTGCTGTAGATTTAGCTAGCCATCGCAGACACACACACACGCAGACAGGCAGAGCGTTTTGTTCTTTTATTAGTATAGATATATTTATATATTTTTTATTCTGGGCGATACTAAATTCTGTAAAAGCAGAATCCCTGTTTTCTATTTTAATCTATTTACTATGACTCTCAATGCATTTTTATAAAACTTTAAAATGTTAATTATATACTAATGTTACTTAAGTTAAAATATTCAATGGCAGACAAAAAAAAAAAAAAAAAAAAAAAAAAAAAAAAAAAAAGCATCATCTGTGGAAAAACAGAAAAGCATGTGAATATCATATTTTATGTTTGTATTTTATGTAAAAATGTTATTGCATTAAAATATATTTATAGCATTTATCTGCCATAAAAATTAGTTGCTTGAAATGCATAATAGTGCTAAATAACTCCTGAAAGGGAAAAGGCATTATAGGGATGCACCGAATAGTGATTTTGGCGAATACCAAATGCCGAATATTTGGCTGACAGCTGAACTGAATACCGAATATTCGGCTAGCTGAATAGTAATTGTTGAGCCGAATACCAACTATTCGGCCAGCCAGATAGTAACTATTCAGCCGAATACCGAATATTCGGCTTTCCAAATACTTTTTATATTTCAAAGTTTAAAGGTATTAAAATGTTACTTTTAAAACAATTTTACATAATATTTAATAAGAAAAACTTATATTTTGTTAAACAAGATATTTTTATAAGAACATTCAGTATTGAAGAAAAATCTGCCTTTTTTATTTAAGAAGCATAATTATCAGACTTTTTCAATTAATAAAATTTTAAATTTCTTCTAAATTGAAACAAACATTTTGAAATCAAAGAGATATAATGAAAAAATAGTTAAGAAAAACTGTAAAGTTTCATATTTGTTCTTTTTAAATAACTCAAAGCAGATTTTTTTTTCAATATAAAATATAAATACTTTCAACTTAATTCTGAATAAAGGAATGTCAAGCTCATAGTTCTATTTTTATGAATGGTGGCATTTTCCATCCTTCCCATCATATCATATTTTACAGAAATCAAAGCATGTGAGTTGGAAATATAGTTATGGTATCTTATTTATTCTTTAATGCAACAAACGAAAACACAAGTTTGACCAAGAGTGAGATGAAATACAATGTATTTATGAAATGATTCAATAAGTTGATAATGAGTATGGTTTTATGAACAAAAGTTGTCTGCCTTGATAGCTATTACTAATCTCAAAATTTTTTCTCTCTTGTTTAAGGACTTTTATTTGGGAAAAGCAAGAAACAGATTATCTACTAAATAAAATTTAGGAACTTGCATCTGCACTCACATCATTTATTCCTAAGGAGAATCTTAATAAATCATAATTTTAATCCTTCTCATGGTTAATTTTCTTAAGTTAAACTTTACAAACAGCAAATAAATAATGTAAAAACATTCTATTTCATTTCTAATTATTTTAAATATATTTATAAATTGACAGCTAAAAGTAGAAATTGTGAAAAGCTTTAAAAGGCTTTATTAACCCTTTAACTGTTTGTCCCGGCTTTTTCCATTTCTAGTAATCATGTTTAAATGGTTGCAGACAAAAATATTTTAAATGGAATGTTATTTTGAATCATACATATAAAGAAGTAATATTAAAGATATTACAGCATCAAACTGTGATTAATTAATATAAATATCTTGCAATTTATAAGCATTCTTTTAAAAATATATGAAAACCCTTGGACGGTGAAAGGGTTAAGCATTGGATTCTGGCGAATACTTTGATATTCGGCAGGCCGAATATCAAATAATATATAGTTTCACATTCGAATATAGGCAGGCCGAATATAGTTTCACATTCGGTCTAGCCGAATAGTTTGATATTCAGCCTAACCAAATATTCAATGGCCGAATACTGAATAGACACCGAATATTTGGTACATCTCTAATGCAATATTTCATCAAAACATAGGAAAAAATATTTAACCACAAACACAGAGTAGATAATAATAAATTTCACATAATTGAGTCATGTTACATGAATATTGATATGCTCACTTGTAAAAGATTCATGTTAAATACCTTTTGGATTTTCCATGGGTAATACTGACAGCCTCCCAGGGGCACAATATGGAAAAAATCAACTTCTAGAAGTAATGATGTTCGATTTCAAGGTACAAAATCCTAATAATAATTTTCTTTAGTCTAATATTGGTAGTCTGTTTCTTTTAAACAATTTTGGCACTCATTTCATGCCAAAAACTGAATTTGATTAAGATTAGGACTATTCTCAGGTTGGTCCTTAGCTTTTATACAAGATTTTTTTTCAGACTTGCACCTAAAGTGGGAAAATGATAAAAAGTTATTTTATTAATTTTATGTTGTGAAAATAAATACTTGCAAATTATACAATAAAATCATTTATGAATAAATTATATTCTTTTTACCAATTTCACCATATAAAAGAGAATTAAGTCTTGTTCAAAAATGCACTTTACTGCACTTACTAACCTAAAAATAGTGCTGATCTTAATCCAAATCAAATTTTTTGGCTTGTAATGAGTCAAGGTAATATAAAAGTCTTAAGTCTTAATTACATACAGTAATGACGATATTATAATAATAATAAGGTTAACTAAAACAAAAAAAGTCAAGAACATACACTAAAAATATTTATTTACTTAAATGAAATCACTTTACTAAAAATACATTAAAAATATATTGAAAAATTATACTGACATGTTTTACTGCTTTATACAGACTAAATAAAAAAGTGAGCAATAAGTACTTTTTAATGAGAGTAAATTAATTTACAGATCTAATTTTTATTTACAATTATTTATAACAGTGCAGTTATTTTTCAAGTGTTTGCAACGATATGTTAACTTTTCGCATCTCAGTTATATGGATTGAGTGGTTAGACAACTTGTGGTGTTGCTCCATGGTGGCAACATACACGATATCGAAAATGTAGAGCGCACTGTGCTTTTATTTGTATTCAATGACTGTCTTTTTCAGTTTTCTTGTACATTATGTTTGTAGTTTTCCTGTTATACATTCTGATGATGACTCAATGAATGAGTCAAAACATGTCAGTATAGTTTTTTTAATATAAGGTACTTGTACCCAATGTGGACAGAAAGTAACAATTTTGAGAGAGAGATCG
Organism: Maratus speculifer; assembly: GCA_964019185.1. Classification (NCBI taxonomy): domain Eukaryota; kingdom Metazoa; phylum Arthropoda; class Arachnida; order Araneae; family Salticidae; genus Maratus; species Maratus speculifer. Next base: position 138,351,028 of record OZ025291.1, read on the forward strand.
CACTACATGTCCATGAAGAAAAGCAGTTGAAAAGATAATTAAGCTTGGAAAATACAAAAAAGCTCGCTGTTCGTCATTTAGAAGGAAACTTGTTGCTTCGTGGTGTGCTGGTTGTAATTACAGGTAAGTTTAAATTCTTATTAGATATTGAAAATTACTTTAAATATTGAAAAGTGGGTGTTTTAGAAAGCTTTTAAAACATATTTTCTATTGCTATTGCATATATTGCTCAAAAAAAAAATTATTTATTTACTACAAGATTTAATAAAACCACTCCTGATTCCTAATATGGACACCTTATGTCCACATTGGAAGTACAGCAGGTGAATCTTCAGATTCACAAAAATAGAAAGCTAAGTAAAATCAACTACATTATTTCATAATATTTTATAGTAACTGAAGTGCTTTGTATTGGTCTTCAAAGAGCCACAACTGAAAATGACTCCCAGTTCTAAAGTGCTGTATATCTATTTACTGTGCACCCCTGTGGCAGAATTTTTTAACTGTGTCTGCGACAAGCCTCATTAATATCAAATTCTGTCTGCAACCGCAACGCAATATTTTCTTCTAACTGTATACACATTTACATATCATATGTTTAGAAAAAAAAAAGGCACTGTAAAATGAATATATCACAAATCAGGTATTCTACATATTTTATGTAAAATATTCTTAACTACTTCATAAATGCATATATAAAAAAAGGTCAAAAAACAAAAATTAATAAATCAGCATTGGAAAAATTGTCTAGCATATTTATTATAATATATAATAAATAGTCCCAAAATTCTGTTTAGACATTTGATAATTGAGTATGAAGGTAAATTGCTACAATTTGTAGCAATATATCACAGATTTAAAACTATAATTAGGTCAAAGTATTGGGTGTAAGGGGGGGGGGAGAATTGTACACATATGCTTAAATATTTCTAAAACCGTATTTTTAGGAGTATGCGCCGCACCCACCGTAAGCGCCCCACCTCCGAAAATACATTAAAATAAAACAAATATTCGTCAGAAGCGCCGCACCAGCGTAAGCGCCGCACTTACGAAAATACATCAAAATGTTGAAAATTGCGTTATATTCCGTGTTTTTTCGCGATTTTTTTTTTACATTTGTGAAATGAATCCAATTTCAAATTGTTTTTACAATATAGTATATTTTGTATATTTTTTACGATAAAATTTGATTTGAATTTATGCAACCATTTTTTGTGAATTTTTCAATACGATTTTTATAGTTTTTCTTCCATTTCACGGATATTTTCCGAAATTAGAAACACAAATCCTGTTTAAAGAATAAATCTAGAACAGTAATTATGTTCTCTGCAATTTTCGATTTTAGTTTTAGTTTTTTTTATTGATTACGTTTTAATTCCCTCCCCCGCACCACCAAATAATAATAATAAAAAAAATTATTTCACAATTTGCAGTGATTTTTTATATTTATGAAATGCGTTAATACTAATAATAAAAATTACTATAACTAAATTATTATCTTATCCCAATATAGCAAATTTTGTCCTTTTTTCAAAAGTTTCTCACGTTCATCGGCGATTTTAGACGTGTTTCGTGGTAATTTTTAATATTTGTAAAAGGAATTCAATTTAATTTTTTTAACCTAACATTTTGTTCTGCGATTTTTGAATTTTGACACTTAAAATTCGCGAATTTTTTTGCAATTTAAAAAAGTTTTGTTGTGATTCCCGAATATTTAAATTTAAGATAATATTTATTGAAAAAAAATTACACTCTTTTTAATTCCAAATCGTTTGCGTACTTGTGCGAATTGTGTTCTTTTAAAAGTAAAAGGAGATCCCAATAAGTCAAAAAGTTGTTGGAAAAAAAAAAATCGAGCAGCAAACAGAAAAAATGAACTGAAAATGAATTTCTGTTCTACTTACTTTAAAAAACGAAAAAAATATTTTATTTTCGTTATGAATTGACAGATTTCATTCAAATTTTCCGCAATTCTCAATAATAATAAATTAGGCTGTATACCAAACTTTTATTAAAATATAATAAATTTTATGAAAATTATACATATCCATGAAAAAGTCCACTCTTAGATTCACTAGATAAAAAAGTCTCATTATCATGACATGGTTGTTTATTTAGCTGCGAGAACTCGGACCTGGCTGCAAAAACACACACGATACTTTTTACGGTTAGAAGTCGGCGTGTTTTATGTTCGCTCGCAGGTGGCGTGTTTAATGTATAATAATTTTTCCAGTTCAACTTCAATCACACTGTAGGACTCTTAAGTAAGGCTGAGATAGTTATCTCCTGTACCATTGTAATACGCCCGTATCTTATTGTCAATAAATCGCAGAAGAAAAGAGAAGAAAGGATTTCCTGGAATTCAGTTGAATTTGAGCAAAATACACGTGTGCTCGGAGACGCCGTGAAAATCAGATAAGCTTCGTTCTATTAATAAATGTTTTGCTATGAAAAAAAGAAACAGTTTAAAGCAAAATATTTCGTGAAGCAAAATAGAAAACTATTTAAAACAAACTTTTTTTTCACAATAATACTTTATTTTTCATTAAATTTTCATTCAAATTTTCTTTTAATGTTCGTTTTCGTTATAATGAAAGAATAACTTTAAAGAATGAAATCCTGAGGAATTTAAACATTTGTCATTCTCGGGTGATTTTCCAATTGAAAATACAATCGGTATCAGTTATTTATATGAGAACCTCTGCATGCAATATAATGGAAAACATTAAAAAATATTTATCTAGCTGGCACTTCAATATTATACTTCAATTTTGTTCATTTTATTTATATTTGCATTAGCTAGCGGAGATCGATTTTTACAAAGGCCGTTTTTTACTTATTCGATTCCCTTGACAGGGATACTTTCACTTTCGAAACCGTCCAAAAATAAAAGTTTTTAAATAAATAATTTAAAAAAATCCTGTAAACAAAATTGAAAAATTCTATGTAGAAATTCCCGTTTTTTCCCCTCGATCTTTTGACGAAATACGCATTTTTCCACGGTCCTTTGAGGAAATTCTCATTTTTTTTATGTGATCCTCTAACAAAATTTTCTTTTTTTTTTCCCCTCTCTTCCCCATGATCCATTGATGAAATACTTTCCCCTCGGTCTTAAGACTAGATACTTTCTTTTCATAGGATCCTTTAAAAAATTTCGTTTTTTTTTTTTTTTTTTTCTTTTGAGCGTTTTAAAGTTTTGGACACTTTTTTTAAAATTTTCGTTAGTGCAGCAAAAAGTGTCCGACAATTGCGGACAAAAGTGTCCGAAAGTTGCGGACAATTTTTTTTAATTGATTTCATTAGTACAGACAAAAAATGTACGCCATTCTAAGCACATGTTCTACGGAATGACAGTTGATCTTAGCCGCCGCACCGCAGAACGCAGAGCTCGTATGCTCTCGGAATGCGCAGATGAATGAATTTAGAGGCGGGAATTTGGCGTCCAGATCAGGAGAACAGATGCGTAAGGCGGCGTGCGTACTGCCGGGGGAAAAAGTTGTCCGCAAGTTTTGAACATTTTTTAAAAATTTTTCGTTAGTGCAGATAAAAAGTGTCCGACAATTGCGGACAAAAGTGTCCGAAAGTTGCGGACAAATTTTTTTAATTGATTTCATTAGTACAGACAAAAACTGTCCGCAACACATTTTCTGTGTCTGCGACTATGTCGCCGTGTCGCCGTGTTTCTGCCACGGGGCTGTGCACTACCCTCCCACGCTATAATTTAAGATATATTTTTTATCCCCTCTCCTCTAAAGTTCCATAGAAGAGTGGCTCTTCCACATATCCTGTGTAATAGATAAAAAAGGAACCAATTGTCCGTAATAGGGACTGGTGGTTCCTTATATGGACATTTGTAAACATTTTTTGTTTTTATCATTTAAATTAAACCAGAATAGTTACAAGGTCGCTAATTTTAATAATGATAGTCCAGGGATCATGGGCATATATTTTTGAAGTCCTATCACATGTATAAGGGGGTGAAAAAAATAAATTTTCCTTAGGGTGTCCATACTAGGCACAGGTACCTTATTTTTAATGTGTTTTTTGTAAAGTGATGTCTTTTTAATATATATTTTTAGTATATGTTCTCAACTTTTTAGTTTTTGACTATATATTATTATGATATTGTAATAAATGTTAAAATTGCTGGGGAAAAAAAAAAAAAGAGACTACTACCAAGGAAGGTCTCCATTTGGGACATACTCAGAATTTTTTGAAAAAAATACGAATTAAACTACTCATGTAGGTGATAAAGGATCAGTGAAAATTAGCGGCGGAATTACATTATTAGATATGTAAAAAAATAAAATAGTTTGGAATAATTGGCATGAAAAGCTGAAAGCGACACGGGATTTGGCGAGCAGTGCATTTCCTCGCCAAAAGCAGACTATTTTAACGAATCTGAAAATTGATTTTAATTGACTTCACTGTTAAAAATCTGCAGCATTTACTGCAACGTCACTCCACTACTTTTATAGAATATCTCTCTTCTGACCAATGAGAATGCTCCATAGCACGGTGAATTGACCATTTTCTATAAAAGTGGTGGAGTGACGCTCCAGAAAATGGTGCAGATTTTTAGCGGTGTTGTAGCTTGTCCAACACTGTTAAAAATCTGCTGCATTTTGCTGCAACGCACTCCACCGCTTGTATATAATATCTCTATTCAACCAATGAGAAAGCTCCATTTCACGGCCAAATAACCGTTTTCTATACAAGCAAGGGAGTGCGTTGCAACAAAATGCAGCAAATTTTTAACAGTGTATTTTTCAATTTGGAACAATTTTAATCAATTTAAATTGTGTTTTAAATGATAAAATATATTAATTTCTTTTTGTTATAAGTACATATAAACGTATATGACAAAATTACACTTAAAGTAAAGTAAAAATGCAAAACTAAAATTACTTAAACTAAACTTATTTGAATAAATTGAACATAGAAAGTTTTTTCTTTAAAAAGTATTCGAAGCGTAAAAGCGTATTTTTCAAAATTATGTTTTTTCGCCAACCGGTGATAAATCGCCAAATAAACGAAATTTTTATAATTTTTTTTATGGACGTTATAAGGAGGTTCCGCCGAAATTTTTTTTATAAACATATATAACTATATGAGAAGAACATTCTGTAATTTTTTCAGATTTTTCTGAGTATGCCGTATGGAGACCTTCCTTGTAAGATTAAATTAAAGGAAAACATTATTAAAGTATTGTACCATGAAATCGGAAACCATTACATATAGAAGTTGATTCCTTCAGCACCGGACCCTTGTAAGGCTGTAAACACCAGTCGTGAAAAATCTATATATATATTACAATATCGTATGTGGCACAGAAATTGTGATTATTTGTTAATTGTTTAATCTCAATGTCTACATGAAACGTGTCTCATTGGTTATTCTGTAAAATTCCTTTGGCAGTATTTAGGTCGAGTAAATTGGGTTTTTTTACATTTCGTTCTTTCTCTGCAATTATGGAGCTTCAAAATATTTTTATTTTTGTTTTTTCTATTCTTTTTGCTTATAAAAATAAATGAATAAAAGTCATGAATTATAAACATTTCAGTCTAAAATTATAGTTATGTATTATAAATGAAATGAGTGAAAGGTTTATATTTTAAATAATGAAATACGAAAAAAATATCACGGACACAAAGTGTAACAATTTATTACCTACACCCAGCTTGCATAAATATGCCGAGTTCTCGATTTGTCTTAGAATTTTCTGACTTGGCAAAAAATTGAGCAAGTAAATTAAACTATGGGGAAGAGTTCCGTTTCCATATATAATTCTGGTTGGCTCAATTGGCGAAGGAATCCAAATTGGTGCCAAAACACCTTTTTAACTCCTTATCAGTTTTTTATTATGATGGAAAATCATGATTTTTTTAAAAAGGGAAAAGTTCTACATCCTGTTTTTTTTTTTTTTTTTTTTTTTTTTTTTTGTCTCAGATGCTATTTTTTTTCCAGACAAGCTAAAAAGTGTCGTGTCAAAAATTGTGGCCCACATTTTCATAATCTGACTGTTAAAATGAGACATTCATACAATCTATATATTTAAAAGACCTGGCTGTTTTTTTAGTCATCAGCCCTGAATTTTCTACTCAACCCATTTTAATAATTATTTTTTTAAATGAAAGCTACCGTATTTTCGAGCGTATGCGCCGCACACACTGTAAGCGCCGTACCTCCGAAAATGCATTAAAATAAAACAAATATTCATCAGAAGCGCCGCACCGCCGTATGCACCGCACTTACGAAAATACATTAAAATTTTAAAAATTGTATTATATTCAGTGTTTTTTGACGATTAGTTTAACATTTGTAATATATATCGAATTTTAAATTTAGTATATTTAGTACATTTTTTATGATAAAATTAAATTTGAATTCGTGCAGCCTTTTTTTCAAGATTTTTTAATACGTTTTTTATAGTTTGTAACGAGGTTTGCAGGGTTTTATCGCGATATTTGACGAAATTTGCAGGGTTTTATTGTGATGTTTGACGAATTTGCAGAGTTTTTTCGCGATACTTGAAAAAATTTGCGTTTTTTATGGGGATGAGCAATGGATGAATCATGATGAATTGAATGATTCTTGAATATTTGAATGAATAATGAATTTTGATACTTAAAGCAATACTTGAAAAAAATTGCGTGTTTTTTTAAGAAAACGTAAATTTTCTCGAAAAAATGCAGATAAAAGGAGAAATCTGTAAAAAAAGCATAAAAAGAATGAAATCTATTAAAAAACTCTCGAAAAAACACATTTCATCAAAGATTCATGACCCATTCATTTCATCATGATTCATTTCGTTCTCATTTGCCTTTGAGAACGGTATGAACCATGATGAAATGAATGAATCATGAATCTTTGACGAAATGTTTGTTTTTTCGAGATTTTTTATAGATTCCATGCTTTTTTTTCAAATTTCTCCTTCTTTCTGTGTTTTTTCACCTGAATTTACATTTCTTTTCTTTTTACCGTTTATTTATAGATACGACATATCTGCGTTTTTTCTAACAATTTTTTTGTCAATTCTTTTATGTGTTCTTTTTGGCGATCCTTTGAGAAATTCACGATTTTCCTCGATCTTTTGACATAATTTGTGTTTCTTAGAGATTTTTTGACATATTTCGCGTTTTTACTGCAATCTTTCATCGAAATCTGGCTTTTTAGCGATACTTCGGCAAAATTCATGATTTTTTTGCGATCTGATCAATAAATTTGTGATTATTTTTCGTGATTCTTTGGCAAAATTAGCGTTTTTTTTTCGGCAATTTTTTTTATAGTGGGGACTAGCGTTTGATTGTGAAGGGCGGGTTACCGGGATTTTCCGATAATAAAATTGTAATTTTTTAAGTGATCCTTTCATGAAATACACATTTTTTTCTTTTTACATATTCGCGCTTTTCCCGCGAACCTTTGATAAAAGTCATGTTTTTTCTTCCGATCCTTTGATAAAATTCTTGCTTTTTCTCCGAATGATTGACAGAAATTAGGCTATCATTTGTCGAAATTCGAGATATTTTTTATGCTTTGCATTTTCTTTCTGATGATTGACTTTTCACAATTTTCAGAAAAATTTCGATCAGAATCACCTCTGTAATGAATATCGCTGCAAGGAAAAAAAATATATCGTATCCGCCGCCCCGGCGGAAGCGCCGCAGTAAGCATAATTTTAACTTTTAAACTCGTATGCGCCGCGGTGCTTACGCCCGAAAATACGGTATTTATTTGTAGTTGTGCCCATTTTAGCTATTTTTTAATTTATATCCATTTTTATATTTTATTTTTAATTTTAAATGTTTTTTACGATATTTCTTCAAAATGGTGGCAATTCAGTTTAGCTTTTCTCTCAATAATAAAAATTTATTTTCCATTGTCACTTTCCACCAGTCAGAAGCTTTATTTCATCAGTGAACATGAAAAATGTTAATTGTTTAAAAGAAAAAAGTTAATTGTTTCCGTAAAATTTAACCACAATAAAATAATTGCGTATAATTATGCACTAACTGAGGTAAAAAAATATATTTACTGAGAAATTATATTAATAATGTAAATAAAATAGCAGAAAATAATTTATGATAAAAATTAATGTCTAAACAGGGTTGCCATGCCATCTGGAGAACCGGGAAAATACAGGGGATTTTAAATCTCCTCCCAAAATAGGGAAAATCCAGGGAATTTCTTTAAAAAATCTGGAAAACACAGGGAATTTGGTAATGGCAAATTATAACATTTCTAATTAGCCTTCATACACGCATATATTTTTTTGCATTCAACATGGAGTAAATGCATTGCAGTACAGGGAAAATACAGGGAATTTTTTTTTCAAGATTAGAGTGGCAACCCTGCTAAAGCAAAATAAGAAAAATTTCAAATGAGGAAAATGATGTCATTCAGCAATCAGATAATTGGGAATTACAATATTATTCCGGATGCCTTTTTCATATTACTAATAACAGTAACTTTTAAAAAACATTTGAAGAGAAAATGACCTCACTATTTAAAACATCGCATTTTTACTCATAACAATATTGCATTTCAATATTTCTTTTCATTATGGATACTGAGATTGAGATTTTACTTTCAGACGACTTCAGTTAGTGAAAATAATGTCATAGTAAAAATGAAATTAGTTTTTTTTTTTTTAAATAAAACTATTTTTCTGTGAGTGCATATAAAATAAAATTTCTGGATTTTGCCAGCACTCAGATTACAATTTTAACTGAAGATGTGCGAATATTTGCATGTAAAATTGTAACTGGCAAACTTGACATTAAGTTTGGAAGTATATTTATTATATATTGATTCAATAATGTAATAACTTTTGCTTTGTTTTAAAACCAAATCAATCAGGTCTTTTAAACATTTCATTTGTAGAATTCGACGGGATGCCACTCGTTTTATTGTTAAAATGCATATCCTTTTTCTCAGAGTCTATAAAAAAGCGTTTAAACTAAAGAAAAAATCCGTTTTTGATGAATCTAGTCAATAAAGAAGTAGCACGTCAAATTGTATCTCTTTATTATTCCGCAATTCCAATGTCTCTGAGAAAAACTACTAATCAATTAGGTATTTCATGCCATTCTGTTTGCTATTATATTGATAAACGCAAGAAAAATGAATTTAGTTCATTGCATTCTAAACAGGGTCGCCCTTCTGAAAGACCTCTATTGATTTTTTTTTTTTCTCTAATCGGAGGCGAAACTGAATTCTGCAATGGCGGAATCTACATTCAACTTGTGAATTTTTTTTTGGCATTTTTGTTGTTGCAATCTCCAGCTTTTGGGGTTGCTTTTTTATTACTGGAGTGGACTTTATTTGTTTCTTTTTTGTATATTTTTTGCATTCAGCATATTTCTTCAGAAAAGTTTATAGCTTTTGTTTTAATTTGGCATACATAATAAATATATGAAATATATAAAATTATAAAAATATACATAAATATATGATAGTTATTTATAAGTGTATATATTATGTACTTATATATGTACCGGGTGTCCCAAAAATGACTGATGGATTTTAAAATTCAATAACTTCTAAACGGTGAGAGCTTTTAAAAAAATTTTTGCATGAGGGTTATGTATAATGTCAGGAGTTTTTTACCATAATTTTTTATTTTAGTTTGAATTTTAAACAATAGATGGCGCTTATGGCGATTGAAGGCCAGGTGATCAGTGCTGAGTGAGGCCAGTTTCGGCGTCAATCTGGCCTTCAATTGCCGTCAGCGCCATCTATTATTTAAAATTTGAACTAAAATAAAAAATTACAGTAAAAAACTCCTGACATTATACATAACCCTCATGCAAAAATTTTTTTAAAAGCTCTCACCGTTTACAAGTTATTGAATTTTAAAATCCATCAGTCATTTTTGGGACACCCGGTATTGTGATGTAGAATCACATATAGTATTCTTAAATTTTACATTTTTCTAAATTACAGTTAAAACTAATCTTTAATTAAATAGCTATTTTATCTTAACGTTTTATTTCGATTCCACAATAACTTTCCGTTCAAAAGAAAAGAAAGAAAAACATCTAGCATCTGCCTTATTACTGAAAAACGGCTGTCAGATAAAGAGAATTCATTAAGATGCGTATTTCACCCTTGCTGGAAACAAATAAAAAAAGAATAAATATCGACTGTGTTTGCGGTTAGTGAAATTTCATTTTCCTCTCTGCGTAATTTTAAGTCTTAACTTATTCGTTTCATAATAGTCTTTATTGTACATGCTATTTGTTATGTCTTTTGAGAACGTTTTCCCAAAATATGCTCATAACGTACGAATTGGCAGTCGGATTCCTTTTTGGCGTATTTTTAGGACTGCTGTTTTCTGGTTACCCTGCTATTAAATTCAAAATCCTTTTATTGTTTAAGCGTAACAGACAATTTTGCGTAGATGATATCAGTCATTTTTCATATGCTTAATGTCGCCAATTGTGTGATGCCAATGTGTGAATTTTTCAGTGAGGAATTAATTGCCTCGCTCTCCCTTCACGGACTCAGACATGTAAAGAAGGTCTCTTAAAAAATGCTTACAAGCACCATCCCTAACTATTTCTGTAAGAAATGATTTAATTTTTATAACTCTACTTCAAATAAACAATGTCCTCAAAAGGTATTTATTTTATTGATCACAGCCTACAACTTTAGCGAATGCATTTTTTAAATAGAACCTGGTCAACATACTTAAAAATACAGATCTATTGTATATAAATTTATGGTGCCTAACACCAGGCATTCGCAATTTTTTTTAACGTCAAGGGATGGTGCCTGCTTTTAGTTGCCTGCTTCATATTTGCTTGAAAGTTTAGTTTCTGGACTATTTATTAGCAGTTATCTGGACTATATCTGGACTATTATCTGGACTATTTATCCGCCTGAGTAGTATGACATTATCTTATTCATCGGCTGTTTACATGATTTTTGAAAGCCTATTTCCCCGACAGATGACTATCTATTAAATTTGCGGAATATAGACTATTAGATACGAGTATTCTCAGTTCATAGACTATCGTTTGCAGTGCCTATAGAATGCGGACTGTCGCTGCCGGATTTTTCCCTGATGGATCGCATTGGAGTTATATCCCCGCGCCGAACCATTATTCATGTTGGATGCGGCTGATTTTTCTGATTGAAAAAAATTTCATGAGGCTCAGCATAAAGAACTCCTGCTCGTTAACGCCTGCTCCTCCCGATGTAGGCCTAAGAATCTGCGGTAGACTGTGGTGACTCCTACTTCGCTTCCGTTAAACTCTCAGTCTTGCTTTCGGCAATATAGTGCATTTTATTTCTACTTTGTGTACTTCAGAAGTTTTTATTTACTTCAGAAATGGATCGAGTGCTGCAGTGTGATCAGTGCTACGGATTTTCATGTGTGGGCTCCAATTTAACCGGCATACACAGATGTGCTTTTCGCGCTGGATTTGATGTGTCTGTGATTGTAAACACAAATATTGCATTTCTTCAAAATAAAAAAAAAAGAAAAGAAAAAAAAAAAAAAAAAAAAGAGAGGAAAATGAAATTTCACTAACCGCAAACACAGTCGATATTTATTCTTTTTTTATTTGTTTCCAGCAAGGGTGAAATACGCATCTTAATGAATTCTCTTTATCTGACAGCCGTTTTTCAGTAATAAGGCAGATGCTAGATGTTTTTCTTTCTTTTCTTTTGAACGGAAAGTTATTGTGGAATCGAAATACTTATTCGTTTCATAATAGTCTTTAATGTACATGCTATTTGTTATGTCTTTTGAGAACATTTTCCCAAAATATGCTCCTAACGTACGAATTGGCAGTCGGATTCCTTTTTGGCGTATTTTTAGGGCTGCTGTTTTCTGGTTACCCTGCTATTAAATTCAAAATCCTTTTATTGTTTAAGCGTAACAGACAATTTTGCGTAGATGATATCAGTCATTTTTCATATGCTTAATGTCGCCAATTATGTGAATTTTTCAGTGAGGAATTAATTGCCTCGCTCTCCCTTCACGAACTCAGACATGTAAAGAAGGTCTCTTAAAAAATGCTTACAGGCACCATCCCTAACTATTTCTGTAAGAAATGATTTAATTTTTATAACTCTACTTCAAATAAACAATGTCCTCAAAAGGTATTTATTTTATTGATCACAGCCTACAACTTTAGCGAATGCATTTTTTAAATAGAACCTGGTCAACATACTTAAAAATACAGATCTATTGTATAGGTATATCTCTATGTATAATTATATAAGTATAGAGAGATATCTAAAGTATATATACATAAAAATATTTATATAAACATCATATATATTTTTTAGATGTGACATATATAAAATTTACTAAATAAATATAATGTTTTTATGAATTATTTTAAAATCGTGTTTTTCTGCCATTTTAGAAATCTAGTTAAGTTGCTTAAAATGTCTTTTTGTTGCCATTTTCAAAATTTTTGCCAATTGTTTCTACAGGATATAGAACTGTTCTCTTTAATGATTATAAAGAAATGATTATAATGAAATTTATTATCTAATATCTACTGCATTTGTGGTTAAATACTTTGCTGAATGTTTAGACAAAATAGTGCATTTTTCCCTTTAAGAAAAATTATTCAGCATAATTATGCATTTCAAGAAACTAATTTTTATGGCAAATTAATAATATAGGTTTATTTTAATGTAACAACATCTTCTATTCATGGAACACAAATGTAAAACGTATTATTTGCACACTTTCCCATTTTTTCACAGGTGATGCAGTTTTTTTTTTGTTTGTTTTTGTCTGCCACTGTAAGGCTTCTGATTATATTCTGCTTTGCTGATTGATAGATAATTTCGATAATAATCATTTAATTCTTTTTTTTTCTTTTTTAATTAGTGGGTATTTCTTAAAGAAAATCCTTTTTATAAAAGTTACGATGGATTAACCGAAAGTGCTAATGAATATTTTAAAAGTCATGCAAGTAAGTAAAATATGTTTATCCACTAGTTTTTTTCATATCTCTTCTTAACTTTAAAAAAATCTTTTCCATTTGCAAATATCTGTTTGAGTGTAGTTTCTTTTAGTATTTGCCTATTTTGCATATATTCTAAGGAGTATCAGTATTCAAGTTATAACCAGTTTAGCTTTACACATTAATAGCTTTTTTGTGCTTTGTCAGAATAATTTTCTTGTTGGGTGTAAACTGAAAGTGCAAACTTCTTGGCAGTCTGTGACATTGCATTTTTTGCAATTCCTAATATGATTGTTTTCCAGAGATATTTTTTTATATTTGTAATTTATTTAAAAACAGTTCCCACATTGTTAAAAATTTTATCATAGCCTTGATGATTTACAGTGAATTATTTAGACCTAACTTCTTTTTCAATCCTGCTAAAAATATAATATAGAGGAATATTGAACTGACCAATAGCAGAGAACAGAAGTTTGATTATTTATTTATTTATTCTTTTACTGCTTGTAGAACATAAAAAAAGCAGGTTGAATCTTTTTAAACATAACAATAAATGTATCTGAATGGCTAAGTAATCAATGAAAGGCAGGGCTGGCAAGTTTTTGCCGGGGTGGTTAAAACCGGCATTGCAGAAAGTAGTTTCTACCAGTAAGTGGCAAAAAGTGGCAGAAACTAATATTTAATACTAACAACTTTAACTTACAATGATTCATAAATCATACATTTATTTAATATGCAAATAATTTAGTTAAAAAATTAAAATAAAGTTTATGAATGTTATTTAAAGTAGCAAAAAATTCCAAAATGATCATATAAATATACTTCGTTTACATAATATTTTTCTGTCACTTCAAAAACAGAAATTCTCATAATGATAATCTGACACTGTCCAAGTTTAACTATTGATTTTAGTGTTTATGGTTGAATTTCTATTTAAAAGTTTAAAAAAAAAAAGAAAGTTACAGTAAATTATATGAAATTTTAACATCCTTCTTCAGATTACTTTTAAATAAATAACACTGCAATAACTTGAAAATTATCTACTACTACATATAAACAGAAATGGTTCTTGTAAAAAAAATATAAAAGTAAATAATTGTAGCTCAAAAATAACAGAAAAAAAAAATAAATGAAATATCTTGCACAGTTATTTTACAATATTGAAAGAACAAATTTGTTTTTATGGGAAAAGTAATAATATACAAAAAGCATTCCATAATATAAGATTAATTTTGCTAATTTTTCTTAACCTAGACTGTTTGAAAATATTCTTTGAAGACCAGAGGTGACCACCAACAGAAGGCAAGACATTTTCTAGGACTTCCTTGGGGACATATGTTTTTGGGAAAGGAGTTGATTTTGCTACAAAATTTAGATTAATATCAAAAAGTGATTTTGTTGCCTTTTATGCTAAATTGTCAATTTTGAACCCATATGTTTAGGATGAAATAAATAAGCTAGCATAAAAGTTAACTCTGCATTGAATGACATTTGAATCTTGTATTTGTGAGTTTCCATGATATTTCCATCATTAAATAAAGTTAAGCAAATTTTGTGAGCAACTTCAATAGAACAATCATTGTTTTTTTTTTGTTTTTGTTTTTTTTTTTTTTTTTTTTTTTTAACTTTTATCTAAAGCAACAGCAATAGATTTTAACATTTTTAACAAGTATTTAACTTCTTTATAAGTCATGATATTTATTTACAATTTTAACAACTGCTATTTTGACTTATCAGCAAATAATATGGCTGATTCTTCGTGAAAGATTCAAAACTTTGAAATTCTAACACAAATTTATTTTTCAATTATAAAACTGTTCACAATATTTTGTTTGCTATTTATCCTCAATAAAATGTGTATAAGCAATTAAATACCACTAAAAAAGGCTCAGATTATGTCATAAAATGAGTTTATGCCAATTGTTGTCAGTTTATGCCGGTTTAAAACCAGTTATAATCACTTTCTGCCACTGGCACAGCAGAAACTATTTTCTGCCGGCAAAAACCCAGCCCTGAGAAAGGCAGAACATATAAGTGATTTTTGCTCCAGTTGCAAACTTGGAGCTGTTAGGGAATAGAGCATATAGTGATTTCTGGTCCAATTGCAAACTTGGAATTGTTGGTGATATGGGAATGACTAGTTATAAAACTGTACTTTGTGTTTTGATAAAAAGGAACATCATTTACAACTGTGTGATATCTGAAATGTGCTCATATGGCTAAAAGTTATATCAATTTCATGAAACATGTAAATAAAAAAGAAAAAAAAATACTGTGGATATAACAAGTTTTGGAACCAGACAGGGTTCATTGATTTAAATCAATGGATTTTTTTTTTAAATCATTGGTTTAAATCAGTTTTTCTTTTAAGTTATTTTTAAATAAATTTAAAATGTAAACAAACATAATAATGTACTTTAATATAATTCAGATTTATATAATACAGATTATCAAACTGCTTTTAGAAAGGTAAAGCTTAATCTATTTCAAAAAATAAAATATAATGTAAAATTTTGAAAAAAAAAAAAAGTAGCTGTCAAATTTTATTTGAATCAAACTATAAAATAATCTTACAATAGTAAGGAAATCCGAGCAGGAATATATTAATAAATATTTGAATATTTACTCATTAGTATTTACAAAAACTTCAGCAAGTTGAGGTAAAATAAAATTTTATTACTTGGTGATGCCTAACATATTAAAGTTTGAGCAAAATTTAAATCATTCAATGAATTTTCATTTTAATTTAATATAGTGGATATCAGTCTTTTACAATGGTGGAAGATATTTGTTACAGTCATCAAAAAGGCTGATACTAAAAATGTTACAGAATTCATGAGCAATTTCTTTTTTACTGCAAAAGCTTTATCTGTTTCAGTAAAACAAATATTTTCTGTCTTTGGTTGGGTATATTTAAAAATTAGAAATCAGCTAACAAAGCTACTAAATTCATTTTTCTGAATCAGCACTTGAATAATAATAATAAAAAAAATTAACAATTGAGTTTGCTTTCAAAATTGTTTAAATTTTTTTGTGCTGCAGATGTTTTTATTTACAAAACTATTGAAGGTTAAATTAATTTTTGACGCCTGATTTGTAGTTTTCCATGTGTTCGCAACTGAGATTTTTCTATAATCTAAAATTTTATCTTTGAATTACGTAAATTATGTAACATTATTAATATATATTGGTAATTTTTATAACATGTATGTGTGAGTATGTATAACTTATATTTTATAAATTAGACGAAAAGTAATGTAAAACAGTAATATTGTGCAAGATTTAAAAAAAAATTGATTAGTTTGATTTTTATTTAAAAAATTAAAAAAATCGCGAACCCTGGAACCAGACGACTCATTTTGTATTCTAAATTTGAATTGTAGATGTTCAAAGTCATTTCTGTATTTTTAAACTTAATATTTGTTCAAATTTTATGGATATGTTATGCTCCTGATTATTATTTCTTAAAAGTATTTTTATTCTTTAAGCTGGAAAACCATTTCTTGATACTAATTATGGCATTACATATCAGCCTGCATTTCGTGCCTTACGTTTGAAGCATCTTGTTATTCATCATGTTGATATTGATGTCATTGAAGGAGACAACATTATTCCTATTGGTATCTTACTTTCTTATTTAATTTTTTTTTAATGTGTAATATTTTTTTCTTATGTATTTATTTTCATATGTATGTACATTTATTTTAAGATAAGTTGAATTTAGTATTTATAGATAGTTTTGTCTATTTAAATTGTGCCATGGAGGCTTGAGCTCATCCAATAACTTGCTCTGTTAGGTTATATTCTAGAGAATTTTCATATATTCATTTGCTGTTTTTTCCATTCATTCTCAAGGCCTGCTACCCTCTGATGTTAGTAGAAAGACAATATAAAATTGAATACCTTTTCCATTTGGGAAAATTTTTTCTTTATTATATTTGCACGCAAACTTATAAATGTTCCAAATATCATTCTCAAGTGTGGCTTAATGGAATTCAAATTATTATTAAACTATGTTTTTTGTTTAATGTAATGGCATTCAGGTATTCCAGTATGATGACTGATTTTTCTCAAAATGGCTTCGTTTTTTCTCTTGCTTTAGATAAGTTTTCTCAAAAAACTTTTGTAAAAGTGTAGTACAAAAAAAATTAAATTAGAGATCCTTTTTTTCATTCATATTCCTGTCTATCATAAAATGAAGAAGGGGAATTTGTGCCTTTTCAATAATCGAAAAGAGAAGGAAAAAAAAAAAAAGGTTTTGGTGTGCTACCCAACAAATAATTTTGGGTAATGAAAGGTTGGGAGGTTTGCCTAATATTATTCAAAAATTGATGCCACAATGCATAAAAAAATATTCTTAAGAGAGCATCCTCATTTTGAATAAAAATCACACTTTTTTCCCTTCTTTTAGAAGTTACTAATACTAGGGGACTGAACCCTAGTTCTAAATTAATTACAAAGTATAGATGACCCCCCCTCCCCCCGTTTTTTTTATTGAAAACTCTAATAAATTTTTTACATGCTATTTTTTAGATTGCCCACTAACATAAAAAAATCAGTTTTGTGTGAGAAATTCCAATTGTGCAATTAAATAAAGTTTCAAAATTTATCAAAGTGATATTTTTGCTACATTTAAGAGTTAATAACCCAATACTTAGCTACTTATGGCAGCCTTTTTGATTATGATCATAGTTTAATTATATATTTGTTGAATTTGTGTTTTCTTTATACAGTGAAACCTCCAAATAAGGGACACCTCTATTTAAGGGACAAAAGTTCCGGTCCCATAACTGTCCCTTATTTGGAAGTTTCACTGTATTAAAAACTCCAAATAAGGAACACCTCTGTTTAAGGGACCAAATTTCTGTCTCATTGGTGTCCCTTATTTGGAGGTTTCACTGTATTTTCTTTATTTATTTATATATGGAGGAAGTTTTAATTTTTTATTCAGTATTAGCTATAAAAAAAATGCTCAACTCTTTTACATTGTTTTAAGGGTAAAGGGATTAATCTTTCATAATCATGCTCAACATGTTAGCTAAATTAAAAAAATATTTCATGCTTAAATGTTATTTTTAAAACCATAGACAATCAGTAAACTGAGATGCAGTTTCTAACAAATTTCATTTGAAAGGTTTTCTTATTTCATAATGTAAAAATTTAAATTCTTTGATTTACTTTTCTGTTAAATTTGCGTACTTTTTAATATTATTCTTTTATTGATTTATGCAGGAAGTTTTAATTTTGTTACAGAAATTAGTCGAAAATAAATACTTAGCAATTTCTATTGATTTTTTTCCTATATGCTGGTGTAAAATTGAGAATGAACAATGGTTAGGAGATTAAAAAATTGCAGTAGCAAAAATTGTGAAACCGAAATTTGATCATGAAGTGTTGCTATTCGCAAAATGGTATCAGAGTTATGCACAGATACATTTCTTTTATAATATAGATACAAATTAGAGAATCGATGTTGAACCCATGAATTTTGAAAGTTTAGGGAATTGGTACTGACTTAGAGGTTTATACAAATTGATACTTTTCTAGTAATTTGCAAGCATTTAAAATTGTTGTATGCCAATGCACTGAGAGTTTAAGTATTTATGTTTTTAAAATCTTGATTTAATTTTTAACAAACACAGAAAGGGATTTTTAGAAGTTTTTATAGAAATTTTTTGAATAATGAAAAAAAATTATTTTATAAAATGTTATAAATTAAAACACTTCCTGTAGTCAGACCTGCCAACTGCTACAAAAAATCATAGTTGCTATGATTTGGACCTATAAGCTATGATGGTACAAAAATCGGTCTCAAACTGCATTAAATATATATATATATTTTAGCCCTTGCAGCATATTTTTTAGGAGTGATTATGTTCCAAGTTTTTTTAGTTTTAATGTATTTGATTTCAAAAGTTTTAAAATATTGGTCATAAGTCCAAAAATTCAAACATTTAAAAATGCTCAAAGAAAAGGGAAAAAATTATGAGATGCAAAACACATTTTTAATATAAAACCCTTTTAATGGATATTAATCATAAGTAAATCGTTTGTTTGTAAATAGTTATACAGAAATTCTTCTTTTTAGAAAAAGGGGCACCATTTTAAGAGTTTCTTGAGGGCAGGGTTTGAAATATGTGCAGTATCACACAATTTATACTTAGAAAGTCACGCATAATGAATAATGCTGTGCAGTGTTTCTCCCTGTCAATTCTTCCACAGACCTCTGATTCTTCTATAAGGATATTATTTTAAAAGCCTGCGATTTTTATTTATTTATTTTATTTTGTAAATGGAATGTCCCTAAATTAACTTGCAAGTCGATCATGAGAAAAATTGTGAATTTCTTCAAGCAATCATGGAAAAATATCTGGGTATTTTGCCGAAAATCTCAGAAATAAGTAGTGAATATCTTAAGATGTTCGCTGAATAAAGTCACTAATTTCATTGTTAGTTTAGACAGAAATTTCAAATTTCGTCAAAAGATTGTACAAATAAATCATGAACATCAATAAATTATCGATGGAAAGATGTTGCAAATTTCATCAAAAAGATTTGGAAACAAGTAATGAATTTTTTTAATTGATCGCAAAAAGATATCGATTTGTCACGATAAATTATTGCAAATTTTGTCAAATGACCGCATTAAAAAATCTATTTCATCAGAGAATTGTGGTAAAAATTTGAATTTCATCAAAATATTACTGAAAGAAAAACAAGAATTTAGCCAAAAGAAACTGTAAATAAATCGTAAATTTTGCCTAAACACCAGTAAAAAAACACAAATCTCATCGAAAGATCATTGAAAGAAAACAAATTTTGCCAATGGATCATGTAAAAAATGAAAAATTAATAAAAAAATCATGGTAAAGAGTGCAAATTTCATCAAAAGTTTGAGGTAAAAAGTGCAGATTTAAAAAAAGAATCTTGATTGAAAATTGTGAATTATAATTGTGAGAATTTTTTTTTTTATATCATTAAATAATCATGAATTTTGTCAAAATTTACTGCATTGGGCTAAAAAAATTGAAACCCAGTTCCTTTTACAAAAAAAAAAGATAAAGTCAAAGGTATTACAATGTCAAGAACAAAAATATGCTGCAAAAAGGCAAGTTTATCTGGTTATCTGCAAAACCATCTAAAAATTGCAAGAGAAAAAAAAGTTGTTACATTGAATTGAAAGATTGAAATTGAATGTCAAAAAATGGTCGCAAAACCTAAAAAACCAATCAACCAACCTCCAGATTAATTTGAATTTTTGACTAAAGAAAGTTGCTTTAAATACCTTATATAAAATGTATTTCTGGCCCAAAAAAATAAAAAAACAAAACATAAATATAGCTAATAAATACCTATGTATTTGAATGAAAAAAAAGGTATTGCTTTATAAGTGATTAGCGAAACACATGGCTTTGCTCGTGAAAGCTCATAATAGATGAAATGTGCCAAGTGGTATTCGTAAATCTTTTTCTTTTATTGGAAGAAATTATATGGTTAGAAATAATTTAAAAATTACTCATTAAGCCACAGTTTGGCTAAACTTAATTATTGTACTGCATTGAGCAAAAATGAGACTTAAATTAATTATAACAACTAAAACTAATTCTAAATAAATTAAATCCTGTCAAAAACATGAATGTGAAAGAATGCCAAGTTCGTTAAAGGTTTTGCTAATAAAAGAAGTGAGATCAAACTGCAAAGCAAGTTCTTTCGGAGCTCCTTAAATCAACTCTTGTCATGCATAATATTATTCAATTGCTTAAAATGATTTGTTATGTTACTTGTTATTCAATTGAGCGACTTAGCAAGTTTTCTCTTATTCAATTTTTTCTATTTAGTTGATCAGAAATTAAAGTTGATCCCTTCCTTAACTTATCAGTACCTTAACTTCAATATACTTATTCGAACACTTGATTGACTAGATCTTTGCCAATCAGATTCTAGATTAAATTGTACTCCGACTCAAAGATTAAAGTTCGTAGCTGAAAACTTGCCAAGTCGCTCTATTGAATAACAAGTAACATAACAAATCATTTTAAGCAATTGAATAATATTATGCATAACAGGAGTTATGATTTAAGGAGCTCCGAAAGAACTTGGTTTGCAGTTTGATCTCACTTCTTTTATTAGCGAAACCTTTAACGAACTTGGCATTCTTTCACATTCATGTTTTTGACAGGATATCATTATTTTTTGTCAAATCACTTCTTTTATGAGCGAAACCTTTAACGAACTTGGCATTTTTTCACATTCATGTTTTTGATAGGATATCATTATTTTTTGTCAAATAAGTAGGTATTTGTTTCCTATTTGAAATAAATAGGTTAAATTAGTTAAATTAGTTTTATTTAATATTAATTAATCTTTCAGCTTTTTCCTGCATTTATTCACTGTTTTTTTTCAGTCGAATTAAAAAATTTAACATTAGGACTGCTTATGTTCCTTTAAATTTCACTAATAAGGATGTTTCTTTTACGTGATTGGGTACTCCTTGATTATCTCGTTGACCAAAAAAGTTTGTAGCCAACTTGGCAAAATATCGCTAAACTGACGACAAAAATTACTAAATTCTAATGCTATTTAGAAAGTTTTTAGAATGCTTTTCGCGCATTTTTATCCCTTTCTAAATTTTGTATTTGTTAACAAATATTCTTAGTGATCATTTATATCTTATAATTAATGAACGTGCCAAATTTTATGTTTTTAGGCCCTTAACATACAGACATCGCATTTTTAGAAAGCTTTTTGCTCTTTTACCTTCTTTGGATTAGTGGAATCGACATAAGATATAGCCTATATTGGAGCAAGGACTATCACCATGATTTTGATATCATTACTTTTAAGATCGGTTTGTTGTTTGCTGAAATTGCTTAAAAATCCCAATTTAGAACATTTTTAGAACGTTTTTCGCACATTTTCACCTCTTTTGAATTCCGTATTTTTTATCAAATTCCCTTAGAGATCATTTATATCTTATAAATAATTAACATGCCAAATCTTATAGTTCTAGGTCCTTCAGTAACACAAAAGTTGCATTTTTAGAATGTTTTTTGCTTCTTCACCCTCTTTTGGTTAATGGTATACGCATAAAATATAGCCTATGTTTGAACCAGGTCGAATACCATCATTTTGGTATCATTAATTTTGAAATCGGTTCGGTGGTTTCAGAGATTAGCGCTGATACTCGCCAAAAGTGTCGCCAACTTGGCACTATTTCTGATATTACGCGAAATTCTCATAAACTCTAAAATGCCAAACTTTGTTTCCAGTCCAGTCCCTTAATATACAGACATCGCATTTTTAGAATGTTTTTTGCTCTTTTACCTCCTTTGGGTTAGTGTAATCAACATAAGATATATCCTATGTTGGAGCAAAGACTGTCATCATCATTTTGATATCATTACTTTTAAGATCGGTTTGTTGTTTGCTGAGATTGTTTTAAAATTGGTATTTCGAATTTTTTTAGAACGCTCTTCACGGATTTTCACCCATTTAAATTTGATATTTTTTAGCAAATGTCATTAGTGATTATTTATATCTTATAAATAATTAACATGCCAAATTTTGTGCTTCTAGGCCCTTCAGTAAAACAAAAATCACATTTTAAGAATGTTTTTCGCTTTTGAACCCTCTTTTGGTTAGTGGCACAGACATAAGATATAGTCTATGTTTGAACCGGGGCAAATACCATCATTTTGGTACCATTACTTTTGAAATCGGTTCGGTAGTTTCAGATATTAGCCCTGATACTCGCCAAAAGTGACGCCAACTTGGCACTATTTCTAGTATTTTGTGAAATTCTCATAAACTTCCGTTGTAATCCAATAGTTTATCCTCTTACCAACCATTATTGTTTAATTAATGGTGATTTCTGATTTTTTCCTATTTATAGATCCAATAACCTACCTCCACACCAAATTTCAACTTTCTAAGTCACCTGGAAGTAGTCGAACATTTCTATGAGTGAGTCAGTGGTAAAAACAGTGGTTTTCAGACGTCAATTTCTCGTAAACGGTAAAAGATAAAAAAAAAAAAAAAAAAAAAAAAAATAGGATTTGGAAATCAGAAGATGGTCTTATACGACACAAAAAATTGCAAGTGTGTAGGTCAAACAGAATTTAAGTTTATTGGGGGGGGGGGGGGTCAAAAGTGGCTCGAAATGGTTCGGGTAATATGACCCACGGCCGGTGTGTCGCCTTTTACTTTATGAACTTAGCTGACACACTGCCGTGTGTCTAGATATAGAATGTATTTTGAAGCTTTAGCATTATTGTTGTCAAAATTTTGTTTCATTAGTTTAAAAATGCAGCTCTGCTTAGTATTTACTATATTTAAAATAGTCTGTTAATAATGATGTAATAATGTTGTATTTGCTTCACTTTTAGACTGGTTTATGCCAATATTCAAAGTCCAGTGGTATCATATGTTAAGAATAGACCAGGGAGCAGATAGAGGGTATGTAACTATTTTTTTTATTTAAAATATGTAACAGATAGAATTGTTAATAATTATCAAATAAATTACTATAAAACATTTTATAAATAATAAAATCTTAAAAGCATATATGAATTTTTCTATTTTTTACAGCCCCAAAAAAGTAACTGATGAAGAATTTGAAAAAGATTGTGTTAGATGTGGTAGAATTTTAAATACAGATACCATGGTATGTGATATTTAAAATATTTTGAAAAATACCTGCAAGTACATCTGAAGAATTGTTTAAAAAATATAGCCAATTTTTACTGCTGTTTCTTATATTCCTTTGTACTGTTATAATCTACAAACACAGATAATGAATGTGTTCTGCCAGAATTTTCTTCTCCTGTTGTTTTTCCTCTGTTTGTGTACTTTTTTTATGCTGTAAAGTTGTAGAAATTAAAAAGAAACCATGGCAGTTTTCACTAATTCACTTTTTTACTATTTTACTTTTGTTCAATATCTTAAATTTCCTTTCTTTTATATACTCATATCTAAAATTATCTTTATGTGCATAAAATCACGAATTTCTCAGAAATTGTGAAATTTATGAATTTACATAAATACAAAAGGAAAAATTGAAGAGCACTACATATTAAATAAAACTTCAGCATGAAACAATAAAAATGACTATAATAAGGGATAAGTAGAGTTCAGGAAAAATAAAGAATAACACTGAAACAAATTGATGCTTTTAAATTTAATATTGAATGTGTCATTTCCTTGACTTGAATCCCAAGTTGGAAATTGCACGTGAACGTAGCAAATGAGGTGTGTTCGTACAATAACGAAGTTTTAAAAATATTCGGATCTTGCTGATATAGTAGAGAGTACTTCGGATACAGTATAGTAGTCGAAATCTTTGTGTTTCTGTAAATATGCAGAAAGTAATTTTTATTGCACCTCAGAAACATATATCTTATTCATAAAATGTGAAATAGTTGAATATAATTAAAACACGCCCCAAACAATGTTTCCCCGTATAGCATTATGTAGTGGAATACTTTTGTGTGGCCCTGTAATTTAATAATAAAAATTCTTTGCATCACAGATTTCACAGAATGCATATTTTAGTATATATTTCATAGATTCATGCGATTTCTGTTATGTTCGAATGACTGTAACATCATAAAAATGCACTTGAATCTTTTTTCCCATTGACTGTAATGTAATGGAATATTTTTGTTTGTCCCTGTAAATGATCTATGCATCCGACTTTCATACCATTTGAAATGACTCGATAAAATTACGTAATAATTATATGTTTTAAATTTCAAACGATTAAAATGCATTTGAAATTTTTTCCCCATTGACCGTAATGTAACGGAATCCTTTTGATTGTCCCTGTAATTGATCTATGCATCCGATTTTCATAACATTTGAAATGACTCGACAAAATTACGTTATAATTATGTATTTTAAATTTCAAACAATTTGGTTGGGTAGTTTTTGCATTGTTATATGCGGATGGACGGACAGACAGACGGACGGACTGAGCAACAACAATAGGTGCTCCATATTTACAAAATTATGAACGCACCTAAAAAAAAACTAGCCTTAAAAGGAGTGACTCTTAGAATGATGCTGATGTGTAAGATTTCCGGAAATAACGAATCCGGGCGGACCACTCCTTCCATGAGTCGAATAGACCAATCAGGAAAGGGCTCCGTCTATGCATTGCCGTATGGGTTACCATAAAGAGGGAAAGGTTACCATTGCCAAATTTGGCGACCAAAATTAGTCATCAAAAGTGACGCCAACTTGACGATAACTGTAATATTTCGCCAAATTTTTAATTTCTTTACAACACCAGTCGTGTGACACATCATTTGAGAGGTTTGCAACTGCTTATTCATATTATGGATGTCTTGCGTGTCACCCCCCACTCTTCCCCCCCCCAGATCTCTCCCCCCCAAATGTGCCCCCAGGGGGGCACATTTTTAATTTCTTTACAACACCAGTCGTATGACACATGATTTGAAAGGTCTGCAACTGCTTATTCATATTATGGATGTCTTCTGTGTCACCCCCACACTCTGCTCCCCCCAGGGGGGCACATTTTTAATTTCTTTACAACACCAGTTGTGTGACACATCATTTGAAAAGTCTGCAACTGCTTATTCATATTATGGATGTCTTGTGTGTCAACCCCCCACTCTGCCCCCCAGGGGGAGCACATTTTTAATTTTTTTACAACACCAGTTGTGTGACACATCATTTGAAAAGTCTGCAACTGCTTATTCATATTATGGATGTCATGTGTGTCAACCCCCCACTCTGCCTCCCAGGGATAGCACATTTTTAATTTTTTTACAACACCAGTTGTGTGACACATCATTTGAAAGGTCTGCAACTGCTTATTCATACCAGGGGTATTGGCGAGCGCAGCAAGCAGGGGTAGCGCACAACTTTGAATCTCGAAGCGATTACGCGGGGGGTTGGCGAGCGTAGCAAGCAGGCTGGCGGGGCCCCCCTAGTACACATATATAAGAACATGATTTCATATTGGTTGGTAATAATGTTGTTAACAACAGTTTGAGGAATTAAGTTTCCCTTCTCCTTCAAAGGTGTCTTCAGGTGTTTGCTTACATATCAATAGGAGGAAAGAGTCTGCATGCAGTTGCTTTTCCAAAATAATCCCATAAATTCTTTATTGGGTTTCGGATTATGATATTTTGCTACCATGGTATTCGCTCAGTGCTTTGCTTCCAAAATATTCATCAGCTAGGTTTACTTCATATAAACAAATATTATCATTCATAAGTAAAAAGCCAGATCCATATGTACCTTTAAAAAAATCTGACTAAAGGTTTTAAGATCACATCCAAATATCTCTGGCCTGTCTCAGATCCCTTTGAAAACATGTAGGAAGGTGCATTCATTGAACATTATTCCTCACTATATCATCACACTTACACTACCAAAACTGTCATGTTCAATGATGTTCAAAGGAAGATTTTGTGTTCCTGATTCCCTCCATATGTAAACACATTTAGAATCAATTGCATGCTTTTTTTAACTTACAATTAATTCTGGGTTTTTTTATGTGGCAGTCAAATCTTGTTACTCATTTTTCACCCATTTCCTGTTAACATAGAGCTTTGAAATTTGGAATAATATATGATGAACATGTATTCCTGTGGGCAATACATAAATTGGTCATTGATTTTGTAAAATTCAATCCCTAAGAAGGGAAACATGGGGGGAAATATAAACGTTGATTTCCTATGGAAAAATCGTCAGCTTCAATGATGAATATTTGTGGAAAAGTACAAATGGCAGGGTTGCCACAATAACACCAAATTTAGTGACAAAATGATTGAAGCCAATTTGGTGATAGTTTGTTAATTTGGTGAAATTTTTTTGGCCAAATTTGTTTTCAACTTTTTAGTGCATTAAATAAAAAAATAAATCTATATATATATATGTGTATATATATATATATATATATATATATATATATATATACATATATATATATATATGTATATATATGCTTTTTGCGAATTTTAATGGAAACATTTTTGCATTTTTTTAAATTAATGCTTATATTTCTATTGTTTGTATTAATTTTTTACATTTCTATATTTTTTAATGTTATATTTTTACTATACTTTGACTCATCAGCAAGGGCGGCGCCAGAATTTGCCCGACAGGGGGGCCAAGTTCATAACATATATTAGAGGTCCCTGCATGCTGGGCCATGTGCTAAAAATTGCGTGGGCAAAAATTTCAAGGACTTAGTTCGTACAAAATAAATTAATGTTCCGGTCGGCGTAAAATTTAAAAAGTTGTCCTGTTTATATGGTCTAGCAAGTATTATATATATTAGCCCCTTCCCCTCCCCCCAAAAAAAAGTTAAAATCTCGACCCATCTTGACTCTATTTCTACAAAACATGAATTTTTACTTCGATATGGTTATAAACTGTTTTACACAAAGAGTTCAGATCAAAAAGAATTAATCTTTTTTTTTTTTTTTTACTTTTTTTAAAATAGTTGTTGATCTCGGTGGAGAACTGGAAAATCTGAAGCAGATCTGAATCTTTTTATTGGTTGAATTCCGGAACTTATTTTATTTTATTCGTTTTGTGATTGGTCCATATTTAATGTTCAAAAATGGAATACTTCTGTTGACACGATGACAAAAAAAGTAATAAAAACTTTTAAAATATTAACAATTTGAAAACAAATTGTGATAAAGTTTGCAAATAAATTTCATTTAAAAGAACATTTTTTTCTCTGTGTCATTGTGTAAAAATTTAAAATGTGTGATATTTAGAAGTTTAAAAAATCGCAGTTCCGAAAATTGTAAAACTGAAATTTCATTTAAACCTTGTTTATGTTGCGCCCAGGAATATTAATGTTTAATCCATATCGTACGTAATATATGAGGCGTAATAATCGGTGCTCTACTGTATGTATTACTGAATGCAAAAATACAAATGAAAAACTTACATAATTTTTTTTTAAAGTTAAATATTATTATCAACAAAATTACGAATTCTGCGTATAAAGAAGTTTTAAAATTAAAGCACTCGGGTATAAATATCAAATTACATACAAACGCAAAGAAATAAGAAATCATTTGAACTTACTCGTGTGAAAAACTTGAAACTTTTTATGTACTGCAGAAAAATATTATAGTTGTGTACATTCGTAAAAAGATTGAACTCATAAAGTATTTATAATTAGTAGAAATAATAATTCAAATGCAAAATTTGCAAAGTCATAAATTTCATTGTTTTATAGTCAGATTCGTTCTTTAAAAGGTCATTGTAGCATTGTTCTTACGGTTACTGTACGATTAATTATATAATTTTTGTAAAAAAAAGCATTAAATAGACGATTTCGATATTTTTAAATAAAAATACTAGATTAGGAAAAAAAAAATTAGCTCCTTATATCTGTGGTCAATGGACAAATGTCGATAATAGGGTACTGCACCTTATGTAACTCTGAAATATCTTTCAAGCCTATGAAAGCAGATGTTTTTCTAGTAATTCCTACAGCAACATTGTGATGTATAAAGGTTCTTTTTACAACCAATCAGCAAGAATATGTTTGCTGAAGCTAAACAACATATTCATCAATCTCTTTATCATTCCAGCAGTCGAAAAGTTTGTTTTATATTAACTTGCAGAACAGAATTTGAAAACTACTTAAAACAGATAGGCATGCATTTCCTTTTGGTGAACCGCAGCTGTTCTTTGCAGTTTAAACATCGTTAGATTGAAATCTAAATAAGAATACGAGTATAAAGAAACAACATACTTGGCTAGAACAAAAGCTGTATAAAATTGAAATTTCTTTCATATCCTTTTTCGTTAAATCTGAACACGTTGCTGTACTAAATACTAATTTCCTTGAAATGAATGTGAAAGTAATTAATCGAACTAGAATTTTGAAATATGTAAATTTTAAGAGTTTTTAAGTACCGCGTTTTACTTTTTTCATCATTTTCTAATTTAGTCATTTTTGAGAAAATGTAATTATTTTATAAACTCTCAAAAAACATTTCGCAAAAAATGAAACATACAGGCAGTAAGTTGCTGGAACGCACGTGTGGTTGGAAGGGATTTTTCTATTACTTGAAGAATTTTCTGTCTTTTGATCGTAGAATTTTTTAAAAAATTGAGATTTGATTCATGAATTTTTCATATTTTGAGAGAAAATAGAGATAAGTAAAAAATCAGTTTATAATAGAAAATCCTAGTACACAGCGTTGTTGCACAGTTAATTAAACAGTCCTTTAATTAAAAAAATGCATTTGTAGATATTAGAGGATTTCAGGTAGTTTTAGCATTAAATTGATTAATTTTCTTTATTTTCGAAAAAATATTCAAATTAAAGCAGACTTTTTTAGCTATAGAAATAATAATAAAAACAATGGGGGAAAATATCTTCAATTTCCATTTTGTTTTAGAGTGTATATTGATCAAATGCACAAAGTGTGATGTTCCAAATTTTGATAAGATCAAAATTTAAATCTGAAACAAAAATTTAAATACAAAATTTCCAAGAGAAATGTAAATGAAGTGAAAAATTGTAAAATACTTGGGAATATCTAAAAGTGAATTATTTTAGTATCAGCGAAAAGCGATCTGCAATTATAAATATATCGCTGATTTGAACTGCGGAATATCCATGAGATCTAGCTGCGGGTTAGAGGTCTGCGAGGACCAAAATTTCCCGCTCAACATTGCGGAAGCATTCCTTTGATTTTCGTCTTTTCTATTATTTTAAATAATTTCTGCCTTCTGACATAAGATTTTTTTTTTAAATTTTGATCTTAGATTTCTCATTTTTACATATTTATAGATAAAAGGGGTTTAAATTCCGTTTCTAACACGAATAGTACTAAGCAATACAGATGCCAGAATACCCATGTAATTTGACGAACATGCTGCTTTAGGTGTGAGTATTTCAGGTATTTGGTGTTTTTTCTGTTTTTTTTGCGGGAGGTGGAGTAGAAATGGCAAAATTAAAGTGCAATTTTTTCTGTTTTTATGGAATCTAATCAATGGGGAGGGGGGGGGGGGATAGTTCAATTCACGGATTGTATACCGAGCACGGAATCCTCTGCGGAATGGGTTATACCTGACCTGAGCTAATTAATTATATAATCCATTCAACCTGAACCAATTTTTAAAAAATAGATAACCCAAACTTGACAAAACTTCTATCTAAAATCTATAGTATTCATTCCGAATGCAATCCCAACTCAGTATGAAAAAACAAAATTCCATCTTGTAAAGCAACAATGGAAAAGTAGTCCAGTATCAATTAAATATTTTTATGTAGAAAAATCGATATATCTGTATATTAACTCATTGACATTCAAATAATATAATTTTTCATTTTAAAATATATTTTGGGGATACTTTTGAGGAATCTGATAGAATCGAGCCCATACGCTAAAACAATTAAAATTATCAGACTCGAAAAATAGAAGTCAATCCTAAATTCTCCAAAAAAAAAATAAACTTTAACCAGCTCCGACTGAAACCACCAGTCAAGTTGAGTTTAATTTTCCGAGGAGATGCAGGATCGGGTTTCTACCCGAAACCCGATTTGAGCTCGACATCTCTGCATTTCGACCTGAACCCGAAATATTTCAACCCAATCAAAACCTAATTGTAACTGATGAAAAAATATATCCATGCTGTAATGCAGTTATGTAAAAATATGTTTACAATTATATATTCAGTAACAATTTTAGATTTTAAGTAAAAAAATCAGTATACATAAATTCATTGACATTCAAATACAGTTTTTCATCTTAAGGGTGTATTTCGATTCAAACTGCTTATTTTCCAATTTATTTTTCCGAAGCGGGAGATTTGTGAATGAAAAAAAGGGTCCTACTGAGACGATAATTGTATATAAATCCATTTCTAATGAATGGAGCATAAAAAGACATCACACAGCACCTTGTACGCCTCTTCCAAAATTCTCTCAGCAAGTTTCATGTTTCTACTTTTAAAAGTGTGCCTGAAATTGTATCAGAAAATTTCGAGCTGTTGAAGATGGAAAAGCGTTTTTTCGAATACACCCTTAAAATAAGTTTTCTAAATTCTTTTGAGAGATTGATTCAGCTCAATTCAAGAACCATAAGTATCAACATTCAACCCGAACCTGAAACAAAGTTAACCCGACTTTAATCCGACACTCAAGGACAAAAATTTAGGCTCAACTCAATCCGGCTGCGAGTCATGTCAGGTGCAGTTTGCCCGCCACGATGAAGCATTTTACTTGTTACCCAAGACAACCCCCGACAAAAAAAATTTCGTTTTCGTATTTTAACTGAACTAGAAATTCTTCATTACCAAGCCGATCGTAAATCCAAAATAAGCGAAAACTGATCCACAAATTTAATGTAGTTAAAAAAATATATAAAATTAATTTTTAGAATAAATTTTATCTTTTTGTTGAAAAATAAACATGTATAGAGTCATTCATGCATCATCCTATGCTGTCATCCATGTAGATTTTTATTTTAAAAATTCAGATTTTTTTCGACAATTCGGGTTTATCTAAACTCAAATTGCAAGAATCAAACTTCAGTCAGAAACCAATGTACAAAAAAGAATTAGTTTAGTCATTCCGACTTACAAAAAAAAAAAAAAAAAAAAACTCCATATTTCGACCCAACTTGAATGGGCTGAAATTCAAAAGTCAAAATATTTTCCCTGACGAAATTGAATTTTGACCCCGATGGGGGGGCCAGGTATGCCCAACGGGAGGGCATATGCCCCCTCTGGCGCCGTCCTTGCTCATCAGTAAAAAGAACATGGGCTCATTCCTATGTTGAAAGGGGTGTTCATTCCTGTTTGATTATTCTTTGCACCCTTTTTGTTTTGAAGACAATGAAACAAATACACTTGGCTTTCTGGCATAAAGGCCTTTCTCATTAAGCCTTCAGCATGCAATTTCATGATACAACACTTTTAATGGCAGCTGCGAGCTCTGAACTTAACTGCAGAGCAGTACACTTTCTGTTACGGTGGGTAGTTATTGTCAAGAACTCAATCCTGAGAAGCAGTTGCTATTCATTTATAATAGCCATCATTTATAATAGTCATTGTCCATGACTTCTTATAATACTTGCAGAGTTCTGAAATTGTTTCCACACTATAGAGACTGTTTGCCTTGAAATATTCTCACATCTTGCTGCTTCCATGACTGTTGGCACTGTTTCTAATGGTTGATATATAATGGATTATAATTTGTCATACCACAGGTTCTTCTGAATGATACTCAGCATAGTAAATTATTTTGAGTTCTTAAACACTGAAATTAAACATTACATTGCAATAGTTCTCTCGATATTCACTTTGTGCCAGCACTGAAACTAGCCTTTTTTGCACCTGGGGGAAACATGGATTTTGGCGCCCCTTTCACTTTCTGTTCTGTTGGTGCCCGGGGCCTCTCTGCCCCCCTCTAGTTTCAGCCCTGCTATGTGAAAACCACTTGATTCACCATCAGATTACGTAACACCTCGATTGCATATCAAAAATCGTTTGATAACTTTTGATTGGATGATGCTAATTAGACTTATCTTTTACACATTCTCTGCAAAAATGGATTACATTGATCGGATATTCCACAATATATAATTTTTTTGTGGTATGTAAAAAGAAATGTGGACATGAGTATATTTTATAGCTAAGATCGTTATATTTTTTCAAATTTTTGATGCCTTTTTCTATGTTAATTCGTTGTTAAGTGTAGAAATTAAAATCTATGTAAAATAATTTGCATTTTTTGACTGACTGAGGAATTGCAAAAGACATTTTTCAATTCCTTTGTATGTCTAAGCCATGTTTTGAAATGATATCTTTATTTTTATTTGTTTTAATTCTCATTAAGAAACTCATTTTAATGGTGTTTCTATTTCAATTTTATCTGGATATAAGAATGGTATGCTTGTCTACCTGAATGTTTTTGTTTCTTTGTGAATTTTTAGATTTTAATGTTTGTAAAAATGAATCAATTATAAAAATTTTAATTTTTTTTTAAAGACACACAATAGAGATGGGCTCAATTTTGATACCAGTCTTTAATCTTAGGCTCAAAGTTAATATTTTATTTATTTAGAAAATGAAAACAGGAAGAATGGAAAAACTTATTATTTCAGAAAATAATGTGTAGTCTATTTTTTTTTCTTCTTTTTTTAACATGCTTACGATAATTTAAAAATCGGTTTGAAAGGTAAATCAGTTGCTTTTAAGAGGTATTAGGAGAAATATTTTATCTAATTCTAAAATCTTTGCATGGTCAGAATTAATAGCATAAAGAATCCGTAGGATGTCCCATGTTTGTCCTCACTTTCTGATGCAAGACCTTTTTCAGAATTATTGAGGCAGAAGGGAAACATGTCTTTCTGTTGAATAAGAATATTTTAAAAATATAAAAATTGTGACATTAGCAGATTTTTGTGAGTATTTGGGTATAAATTATAAATTAATTCTTGCCTTTCTGTTGAATAAGGATATTTTAAAAGTATAAGAATTGTGACATTTACAGATTTTTGCGGATACTTGGGTATAAAGACGAATTTGCTGTTTTAAACAGCTTGTGAGAGATTATTTAGAATTAATATTTTATGTAAAAAGATATTTTTTAATTAAAAAATTCATTTTGAAACAATTTTTAAATAGTATTAAAAGTTTTCTGCATGCATACTTTCAGTATGAAGCAATGTTCTCGCTGACATTTGACCAATGTTAGTAATTTGGCTAATTAAAAATAGAAAACATTCGCCAAATGAAAGAAGTATTAGCAAAATAGATTCGCCGTGAAGCACAAAAAAATTATATTTAATCCTTTAATGTATCCCCTTTTTTCCAATATGTTCTAAAATTACCTGTGTTTTTATAACTGTGACAGCGATTGTTATTAATCTAATTTCAACTATCCGATACAAATATAAAAAAAATTATATATTAAATATATATATATATGTGCATATGTGTGAAAAACGAAAAAGAAAAAAAGAAAAAGCAAAAATTGAGCACTAGCATTTTAGCGAATCTAATCACTTGTTTACTCGCCAAATGAAGAATTTGGTCGCAATTTGGCTCATTGGCGAGCGACAGTGAGAACACTGGTATGAAGTTCAAATGTCAAATTCTGAAAACAAAATATAAATTCATATATGATATGAGTTTGAACTATAATTATATAAACTCATCACGTTACTGTACTACTGCACATTTTAAAAATAATTATATGGTATTTTTACATAAACGTAAAAAAAAATTGATCATCTTGTGTGCATTAAAACAGTGATATTGGCAACAATGAAGTTTTAAGTGAATGTGGATAATAATAAAAGTTTGTCACAAAAAGAATTCTGTTATGTCTAATCACTCTCAGTAAAATATGTCATGCAATAAGTTAATGCATGACATATACATGCAATAAGTTAATTAAAATACAGTATTTTGAATTCAGTTTTATTTTTTCACAAAAAATTAATTGTATTACAATATTCTATATTGTAAATATTTTTCATATCTTTCACAATTTGAAGATAAGTACTTTTTGTACAAATATTGAAAGTATATATTTTTTTTCTGACTGCAGCACAGCTGGAGGTGGACAGGATTCAACTTTGGATTTGATGTGGTTGTCTATTATTCTAGAGGGTAAGTTTTTTTTTTTTTTTTTTTTTTTTTTTTTTTTTAATTATCTGTTTAGAAAAATTTGTATGGCCATGCTGAGGGGGAAAAAAAATCTGCTGAGTAGTTAAGTTATCACTTAAACGATACTGCCTCATTTAAATTTGTATTGCATAATTTTTTTAAAGATTTGTAAATAGGCAATATGTACTTAGAATATATGTGCATTATCTTATGTATTTTACAGTCCGTAAGAGTGAAATAGTT
This sequence comes from Maratus speculifer, assembly GCA_964019185.1. Taxonomy (NCBI): domain Eukaryota; kingdom Metazoa; phylum Arthropoda; class Arachnida; order Araneae; family Salticidae; genus Maratus; species Maratus speculifer. Next base: position 138,385,827 of record OZ025291.1, read on the forward strand.
ATGCACAGGGGCATGCAAAGGGAAAACTGCAATATGGCAGCGTTTTAATTTGCCAGCTCCCCTCCCCTTACTTCAAAAATGATAGCAGAAATAATATATACTGAATAAACAATTTTGTGGAGGTTTTTCTAAAATAACCTAACTCGTATTTATGCAAGCTTCGGGGAAAAAAAAAAAATTGGCAAAATTAAACAGTTAGACTGACAGGTGCGGCTGTGATCGAACCCAGCACTTTTCATCTGTCATCTTTCACAACAAAACCTCTTGACCACTGACAGATTTTTTTTTTTAAATCAAATTTAGGAAGATCCTACTAGCCATAGCCAAACACTTACAGAAAAAATTGGTTCAATTCTATGCATGACTTCATACCACCTTTCAGTGGTATAATATTGAAAATGGCACAGAAATCACTATTGCAGCATCCCCTTCCAGCAGATTTTTCAAATTCAGGGAGGACCAACTAAAATTGGTTCCATTCTATGCATAATTTCATACACTTTTCAGTGGTAGAATATTGAAAATGGCATAAAAATTGCTATTACAGTACCCCCTTTCAGCAGAATATTTCAAAATTGAAGGAGGTCCTGCTTGCCACAGCCAAAAATAGACACAAAAAAATGTTCAATTCTATGCATATCTTCATAGACTTTTCAATGGTACTATGACAACATAGGACATACAGACACACACAAAGACGAAGAGACTTTTTGTAAAAACATGCTTTTTTGGAATATCTGACTCCTAAAACCAGTACGTCCGTTGAAAACCGGAAAAAAAAAAAAATCAATTATAATTACAATACTTTGTTTTATTGAGGATAGAAGAAAGTAAAAATGTGAAAATATTTCATGTTTTTTCTTAACTTCTCATATTTAAATTATTTTTGTTATATCATGCATTTTAGTATAAATATTTTATTATGTTGTTTCAAAATCAGTATTATTTGTGGTACAATGCTGTTAATACAAAATAACTCAAATTCAATATTCTTTAACGTACATACCAACTAATTAATTGTGAGCATTTTCTTATATTGTACCCTGTTACCAATTAATCAAGAGAAACAAAATATACAACTAATAAATCTTCAGATCAGGAGCCTCAACGTCAACTCTGCAATTTCTTCTATTTTAATCTCGTTTAAATAATATTCAACCTCTAACAATCTGCATTTTTTCAGTGCGTAAATATTTATAAGTATATATAATTCTTAGAGGTTTTCAATAGAAATAAATAATAGAAGAAAATATTCAAATAGCAATATTTATTTAAATTCAGTCTTTTATAAATAAATCTAATTTATAATAGTTTTTTTATAAATTTTATTTTGGAAAAACAGTTTTTATTTTCACAGTTTTTATGTCACAGACTCATAACTCAAAAGAAAATGCAGTGTCGGCAATTATTGTTCATAGGTTATTGCTCATTTTCTTCTGTTGGCAAATTCTTTTGTGTATCCCTATAAATGAATGTTATGTTCCTACAAAAAGAACCTTGTTGTAAACTTTAGTGATGTACATTAATTTCAGTATGTTTAAAATATCATTAAAATACACAGCAAACGATTTTCCTCTGTAGATCTTAATGAAAGGAATTCTTTTGAGTGACCTTGTAAATGAACCGATCATACTCCATTTTCAAATACAAAATATACCACAGTAAATAATGTATATAAATTTCATAGCAATCAGATTATATTTACGCGAGATAGAGCACAAATAGACAGACTTATGAACAGACAAACTGAATTTATTAACATTTTTCAACTATGTTGGAAAGTGTTGAACACGTAATGTTATTAGCATAGTTTATATTTGACGCAAAGCTTTGTTGCGCACCACATTATTATATATTAACTAACCTTTTATTTTTCCCTGATAGACTTTCTGCTTAATTTTTTGTAATTGGAATTATTTAAATGATTCATTTTTTATCAGCTGTAAAATGCATTGCTAAGCAACTGGTGAAAGAAAAAGAAGAAAAAATGGATATATATCATGTAATACATAATGATAAAACAAAATGGTTTATATTATTGGAAAACATGTCTAAAGTTCACATTTTCAGCTAACAAAACTTAGGGTAATTTCATGAGTTTTACAGATAATCTGATTCTGGTTTTTTTTACTCAGTTTTTTAGATTGAAAATATTTGCCAATTTTTACCGTACATTTTTTAGACCGAACTCTACTTTACTCTCTGGTGGTTCCACCAGTTTTTCGTATGAATTAAACAGTGAAGTTTCATTAAAGATTTCTGAATTGTTGGAAAGTCTTTCATAATGAGTGCTTGATGCATGATTTTTCTTTATTTTTAAAATGTAAAATTCTCACATGAACTTTTTAAAGTTTTAATGAAATAAAATTTATTCTACAATCTTATTGTAAAAATATAAACTTAATGCCAAAAACTTTTTTTGCATCTATATTATATAGTAGACTCTCTCAAATCCACACTGCTTGGGACCAGAGGCTGTGCAGATTTTAGAATTTTGCAAATTTTTGGTCATTGTTTTGTTTGCATATTTTTAAATCATAATATAAACGTAATAATGCAAACAAAATTATAAAGAATGCTGACAAATAATAAAACATTAAAATAATTAAAGTAATAAACTAAAGTAAAGTAATAAACTAAAATAATAAAAAAAAGTAAGATAATTTTTAAAAAATGACTAAATTATTAAAAGTAAAAGTCAAATAAATAATTACTAATATATTTTAAGTATGCATAATAAAGATGAGGTACATTTCCTTTTAATTATTTAATCTTTCCTCATAAAGGTTCCTTACTAATTCACATCAAAATCATTAAGTAAAGAAGTTTTATTTCACGTTTATCCAGTCTTAAACCAAAAAGCTTAGTTAATAAATAAATACATCTGGTTAAAAGATTGTGTTTGCTAGTAATATAAGCAATATCTTTATTTTTTTCTGAAATAAATTTATATTTTCTTCATGAAAAACACAAATTTAATCATATTGTACTGAGAATTACTTATTAAAATACATATGGAGTGATATAAAACAAAAAAAAATCTGTAATTTTGCCTCTAATTCTAAATTGAAAGTTTCAATGTTTACATCTGTGATGATGTGTGGATTTTAGGCGTTGGCAGATTTTAGGGTTGTAGATTTGAGGGAATCTACTGTATTTATAAAAAAATAAAAGTTTTCAAAATCTTTTTACTTCAGAAACTGTGTTATCTGGCATTCAAGTAATCAGAAAGCTCAACTAACTGGGAAAATTTGAAGAGATCCTTTATTTATTTTTTCTTGTCATAAACAGTTGAAAGAAATTTTACTTCTAAAAAAATTTTTATCACCCATTTTTTTTTTTTCTATTTATTTACTTAAGAATAAGAAATCATTAATTTTAAAAGAAATATTTAACAAAGGTCTTTTTACTTGCTATATTTAAAAAAAAATGAAAAACAATTATTTGATGGAGTTCCCGATGACAGGAAAGTGGTCTAAAAAAACATTTCCCTGTCACATCAATGCCTTCCTCCCATAATTATTTTTTCACAATAGATATTGTTAACTATCCAAACTGTTCAAATATCCAACAATCTGCACTTCCTGAGCATTCTAGATAGTTGAGCTTTTACTGTATTGAGAAATATCTATATATATATATATATATATGTGTGTGTGTATAAATGTTGATTGTGAGTATTTGGAAATTGTTTTGTATATATATATTTTTTTATATTATTATTGTCACATTTACTTAAACTTTTTCTTTAGTATAAGTATTTTCTTGATAGTAATTTCAAGCTGAGGCGTTACTTGAAAAGTGAAACCGAAACCCGTTCATCTTATACAATAGATTCAGCCTCATTACGCCATGGACAGAGACATTTAATGTATCGACTAAATATTTTTTCACTAGATGAAGATGGTCGAGTACTTAGTAAAGCAGGAACTCCTATAAAAACAGTGTCTCTCATTGAAAATGAAGTAAGTTTCATCAATAAAATGCAAATTAATTTAAGTGATTTAAAAAATAAAATAAAAAATAATTGATTGCCATTGGTAGGGAGGGAAAAAGTGTTAAAAAAAAAATGCAGATTTTTTTTTCTTTACCCCTGATGATTTTTGGGACCTCTGAAGATTTTGGGTGAAAAAAAAAAATCATACTTCCCTCATAAAATTAATAAACACTGAGAAGAGGAAGCAGATGTGACCATGGTTTACAACCTAGTAGCTACAGAGGTGCAGACTATGTTCGATCCGGGGATTTAGGATCAGGGGAATTTTGCAGAAACATACAATTCATTTTGATTTTATAAGCAAATTACATAATTCCCTGTGGTAGAAAAATTTTCTGCAAATAAAAAGATCCGTATGAAGACCTTCACAAAATTGATCTCAGAATAAAATGTACCATACATCAGGGATAATACTGTTCTGAAATTTACGAAAAAAAAAAAAAAAAAAAAAAAAAAAAAAAGATCATCAATCTGAAAATTTGGGCATAAAAATACCGCAAAATTTGTCCAAGAATAAAGGAAGGAAAGCGAATTTCCACTCAAGAACGCAAAATAACTGCAAATTTCATGAAAAAATCACAAAATAACTGCAACTTTGTCAAAAAATAGTGAAAATAATACTAATTTCGTCAAAAAACCACAAATTTTGTTAAAAAAAAAAAAAAAAATTATGCACAAAATGATTGCAAAAATTTTCAAATCATTGCAAAATGAATGCAAATTTGTTAAGTTACTGTAAAATGAATGTATATTTTGTCAAAAGATCGCAGAAAAAGGGCGAATTTCTTTTAAAAATAAATAGAGAAAAAACTGCAAATTTTGTGGAAAAAAAAATCATGAAATAAACTTGTCAAAAAGAGCAAAATAACCACGAATTTTGTCAAAGAACACAGAAAAAACTAAATTTAGTCAGGAGGTCACAAAACAACTGCAAATTTTGTTTAAAGATCACAAAACAACTGCATATTTCATCAACAGATCACAAAACAACTGCACATTTTGTCAAAAAGTTGCGAAACAAACAAGCATATCGACAACAGGGGCAAAATAACTGCAAATTTTGTTAAAAGATCGCAAAAAACTGTAAATTTTGCAAAACAACTGTGAAATTTCATCGAAAGAAAGCAAAACAACAGCAAATTTCGTCAAATAAAAGGTGACATAATTGCAAAATTTGTCAAAAGATCGCAAATTTCTTTGAAAGATAACCAGAAAACACTAATTTTTGGAATGGCCGGGGGGGGGGGGGAATCGATGCTAGAAATGAATTTTCCCCCATTCCTCCACCCTCATTCATTTGCAACCTTTTAGAAAATTTGCTGTGAATTTCAGAAAACTGTTTTTTCACCCAGAATCACCCCTGCCATATATACTTGCGCATAAGTTGAGAATTATTGGGGAAAAAGAAAATTCTGTACCTATGGTCATACAGCATTTACTGATTGCATACTGTAAAATTTTGGGGAAATTCTCATGTGGGTTGAGAAATATGTTGGGAGTGGAAACATTTTCTGCACCCCTAGCTGAGCTAGAAAGCCAGAGTTTGTGGAAATTCAATCCCATGAACCTCTTTTGCAGAACATTTTTTAATTGTGTTATTATAAAATGTGTCATTTTATGCTCATATGTATAAAAATTATTTTTAAAAGATGACTCAGGTGGACAGAATAGTCTTGGCGAAAAACTCCATTAAAAAAAATGATAAAAACTTATTTTTATATAATTTTTAGTATTTCCTCTTCGTTGAATTTCTGTTGCTTAAACAGTTGCATTAAATTCTGTTAACAGTTGCGTTAAATGTGTTGGGCTGAACTAGGGTTCTCCTTGACAAAAAATATAACATTTTTGACTGTTACATTTTTCTATTCTCGATTTTGAAAGACAACATACAAACTTGTTTTTGAGATTTTTGTTTTTTATGTTGATATAAGGCAAAGTAAGGTAATGATGCTCACTTAAAGAAAAACACGAATAACACAAATTTATATAAAAAATCAATATTATACTAACTAAGTATAATTCCGTAGGGAACAGTCTACAATCAACTAATTTACGTAAAACATTTAGAAACTTTTTTATCATTTTAGTTAGTTATACCATGGATTGAGCGATAATGCCCAACATGATAGGGTGATTGCACTCAAAATTTGTATAAAATATTTAAGTACAACTAAAGTCACATATGTAGTTGTGTGGGCTGTTCACAACACTGCAAGCTATGAGATCAATTTCCACATATTGTTCAGTGAAATCATATTTCATTATCTCTACTGATTTTTTCACAAACTGAGCAGAATTCTTTATCATCATCATCATGCAGCTGCGACTCATAAATATATTCTCTGAGCTTGTATCGTATAACTTCCCTTTGTAGGTGTGTTCATAATTGTATAAAGTCACAACATAGTACCTATAGTCGTCGTTCAGTCTGTCTGAGTGCATATGACAAAGGCAAAACCTACCCAACCAAATTGTTTGAAATTTAAAATGCATAATTGTTGCATAATTTTGTTGAGTCATTTCAAATTTTATAAAAAACAGATGTATAGTTTAACTGCAGATTACAACAGATACAATCAAAGGTTTTCTTACAAGTTCATATAACGATATTAACCAAATTCTAAAGAAAAATGAAATATAAAATACAGTTTAATCATTTTTAAATATATTGTATTAAACCTTTCCGGCACATTGCGCCCGGTCTGGGATACCTAATTTTAATTCCAAATTTGTAAATGGCACCAATAATATTTTAGTAAAATTTTGCTTTTACAATAAAAGCTTAAATTAAGGAATTCAAAATATCTGAAAAATTCGTTTGTGAATTCTGGTGTCAGTCGATAATTTCTCATTTATTACAGATTTGTCTCGTGACAGAAAGGGGTTAAAGCTTATCTACATATAGAACCTATGGAAAAACTCAAAATAGTGAAAATCCTAAATATTTTAATTTTATAATATCGTAAATCTTATAAATTAGTTGAATAAAAGAAAAATTAAAAATTCTAAGCATTATAAAAATAGCTTTTGGGTGAATAGCAACTTGTGAGATGTATTTATGGTTAAAAACATTTCCGATCAATTTGAAATACAAAATATAAAATAAAAAATTTTGCATTATGGTAAATAAATAGTATACATAAGTTAAAAAACCACAACATTATAACGCACAGATTTCATAAAACACTAACCTCCCAAAGAATTTCATACGCCATTTCAAGGATGCCTTAATCCCCTTCCCCAGTGGAAAAAAAAAAAAAAAAAAAGAAAGAAAGAAAAGAAAAGAAATAGATGAAATAGGTTCAAAAACCCCGGCTCGGTTCTAGCCCCGAGTACTGGTTGTGGAATGATTCAAAATGTGTCAGCAAAGAGTTTAAATACAAAAAAGAAATGAGGTAACTGTCCGGAAATAGCTAGAAGTCAGAGTCACTATGCAGGATCTCTCCACAATTCTGAAAGAAATGGGCTGCCGGCCATATCGTTTACTAAAGTAGAAGTATGTTTTTGAATGTTATAAACTTCATAAAAGTTTAAATCTAAAATTGAACTACATTTTTGAATTAATTTTGCATCTTTATAATTAAAGTGATGGTTCAATTTCCAGCAATGTTTAGCTATTGTAGATTTTTCGCATAATTACGATATTCTTTAAGTCTAATTCTTAGTGCACGCTTCGTCTGCCCTATGTAAGAGAGGCCACACTCACAAAAAAGTCTGTAAATACCCCAGTAAATCATGATTGTCATGATCACTCACGATCGTCAGTTCTTGACGATCATGATTTACTGGGGTATTTACAGAGTTTTTTGTCACCGTAGCCTCTCTTACATTGAGCAGATGAAGTATGCACTAAGAATTAGGTTTAAAGAACATCGTAATTATGTCTTGAAGCAGGAATGTGAAAAATCTACATTAGCTAAACATTGCTGGAAGTTTAACAATCACTTTAATTATAAAGATGCAAAATTAATTTTAAAACGTAGTTCAATTTTAGATTTAAACTTTTATGAAGCTTATAATATTCATAAATATACTTCTACTTTAGTAAATGGTATGGCCGGCACCCCTTTTCTTTCAGAATTGTGGAGAGATTCTGCATAGTGACTCTGACTTCTAGCTATTTCCAGACAGTTACATCATTTCTTTTTTGTATTTAAACTCTTTGCTGACACTTTTTCAATCATTCCACAGCCAGTACTCAGGGCTATAACTGAGCCGAGTTTTTTAAACCCATTTCATCTTTTTTTTTTTTCACTGAGGAGGGGGGATCATGTCATCTTTGAAATGGCATATGAAATTCTTTGGGGGGTTAGTGTTTTATGAAATTTGTGCATTATAATATTATAGTGTTTTAACTTACGTAATGAAATTCACACAGAATGTTAAAATTTTACTTAAATAAATAGTATGTGAAAATGTGAAAAAAAAAAAGCAAAAAATTCACTAAAAAAGAGGCATTTTTTTTAAGGCTCTATGAAAAGAAATTCTTTTATTTTAAAGGAAAAAGGAAAAAAGAGAGGAAGAATGCAAAACAGCAGTAGCATTCTTCTGCCAATGTTTTTCATTTTTTTGTTGAAAGAAAAGGACTCCTTTATGGAGCTTTGAAACAGCTTAGGATCATCTTAGGGTCTCACTTCAAAAGGAAAGTAGGTGGGTCCACAAAGTGTAACAAGGAATAGGTTGTGTTGTGGGATAACATGTTATGGTATCACATTTAAAGTCAGAAAATATTATGCATTATTGCCAGCAGTGTAATAATTTTTTTATGAAATTAGGTATTTTCCCATTTTATTTAATTGGTGCAACTGTTAGTTAAAATGCTCAATATCTTAATGATTTATAGCCTTTTTTAAGTAGGAAAGATTATAAGTAACTTTTTATCAATATATAAAATTAGTTCTAAATCAATAGTTATAAGAAATGTGATGTCATAATAACAACAGGGGTTAGTTGTGTTATTTGAGTGTGCCAACCTGCTACTTAGAGGAAATGAAGGATAAAATTTCTGCATAATATGTGTGGCATAATTAAAGAATGACTCTTAAATTTCTTCATCAGGTATATCAAACTGTCATGGAAAAGAAGATTTCTGCTTTTCAGCACTGAATTTTGTCATTCTCATTTATATGAATGCAAATCTGCATTAAAATTTTCAGACATTTGTGGAAAGAGGATTCGTGACAGATGAAATACAACAAAAGCATTGTAACAAACAGTATCAGTGCCAAATTAAATTTATTTTTCTCTTTACGGTGATATTATTATGTAATCTTATTATGCATATAATACATCCATAGAAGTAAACAGCGTCAAAACAGTGCCAACGTATGACCAACTATCTTTTGCTAAACTGTGTCTCCCATGGCTCCGGTCAAAATGAGTTTCTCTCTCTACCGGGATTTTGCTCTTCTTTTTCCCAACTGATTGCACCATGTATGTATTATGTAATCATAAATTAAATTTATTTTGCTGTGTGAGGCTATTTTGACTGTGCTTTTAACTTTTTGTTTGTTATTACAAATTACATATCGAAAAAAGAAAAGAACAATCATACACACAGAAAATAGCAAAAATGCTCATTGATTTAAAGATCTCAACCAGGTGAAAAATTTGGCTGATTCATTGATAGAATGAATGCTGGCATTTAATTACTTTAAAAAATATATATGAAATCAACATTTTTTATTTACTTTAAAAAAAAAAAAAAAAGTTTAAATTTAATTGCAAATTTTAAAAGATTACAGAAGATTGTTCAAAAACAGGTTAAAGTCTAAATAAGGTTATTTCCTAAAAATGGGGTGAGTGTTTGTGCATGGTCATGGGAATAGTACCAAATGAAGCAGCAAGAAGTGAGGGGAAAATAATGAGCAAATTTGAATCCTTAATCCATGTGGGTTGAAATGAGTTGTTTTATCTAGGAAACCTGCTTTTTAGAACTCAAAAACTTTATAAGGTATATCAAATTAAATCTCTCCCTTTCTTAGTTCTTCAGTAAAGCAAGTGGCTTTCATCCCATCTAAAAATATATGTCTTGAGCTTCATATAGAGCTGTTTCAACCATTTTTTGTCATTTCTGCTGAGGTCATCAATTTGAAATAAGTATTTATAGAATCTCCCTCCAAGGTTTTTTTTTCAACCTGGCTATTTTCTGTTCCAATTTCATTTTGTGTTCTCAAATGCCTGGAATTCTTATAATTACTTTATTAAGATACTAACAAAATGAATAGTGTATTTTTTTGTAAGCAAAAGGTTTTACATAAAAAAAGAAAAAAAAGTTAGTGATTTCAGGGATACAGCAATTCATGAAAGATAGTCATTAGGGAGCAATCAAATATAACTCATGATCACTCTGGGAAAGTTTAGCATTACAATGTGAGAAAGAATATATATATGTATATATTCAGAGCAATTTTAAAGGCAATTTCTATAAGTTGTTTTTTTACTGTTTAAGAAATTTATAGGTAAAAAAGATGCTAGTAACTATAATTAAGTAAGGGATGATGTAATAACATATCTTTTACAATTTAAGATTCTTGTATAAGGTAATTTTGAGAATTATATTTTAAAAATATGTTGAATTATGCATTTTTTAATTATACTTACATATTTATATTTTTTTTTCAGCAAATAACTGTGTTAAGCGTTCCAGCTCCAATGAAGTTTCCATTACTTGTTAGTGCCAATTTCCTACTCACAACTCCTTTACAATCAACGGATGACACTCTTCCTTCTATCATTTCTTGAGTATTTTAAGATCAGACCTTCATCAAATAACTATTTTTTCAAGAGAATAGTGTGCATGTGTGTGTGAATGCTTTTTGTATGCAAAATGACTTTTTAAAATTTAATGATGAGCAATCATAATTTTTTTCTCAGCTTTATTTATTTTTGCAATCATTCCATTTTCATTACGAGTTTCATTATTTTTGGGATTAAGATAGATATTTTTACTAAAAGGTTTTTAGAAGTTCTATGTTACAAAAAAAAAAAAAAAAAAAAAAAAAAAAAATGTTATTAGAAATACTATGATACAGAGTATTGGTATAATTATATGATATAATTTATTTATTTTCAGAAAGACTTGGAAAACTAAAATCTTACCTCTTTCAAAAAATTGCTTAAGACAGTATAACCTTTGAAATGTTGAAAATATTGTATCTCTTTTACAAATGTATAAAATACTGTTCTGTGTTACTCAGAGATTTAAAGCATTTTTAATGAATAAAATATAGTCAGAGTTGATAAACTTTATTTCAATCAACAAGTTCATAAAGAATATTTTTAATCAACTAGAACTCTTTATAAATATGTTGAATATATTTCAGAAATGAGACTTTTTAAAAGAATGCATGAAAAAAAAATTAAAAGAAAAGTCAAAATATTTATTCAAATGTTTTGAGAAATAATATTGAATATGCACCCACATTGCTTGTACTTTGTTCACAAAGATATTATTATAATAATTAATATCAATTTATGAAAAAAAAATTATGTATTCGAAAAATATTTTATTGCAATTTTATTACCAAGGTATGCTCTAAATTCAAAATTCCCCCCCCCCCCCCCTCGAAAATGAATCCACTGTAATATTTCTTATATATTCTTTAAAAAAAATGTCTCTTATTGAGATTATTTTTAAACTTCTTTTCCCATTTGGCATGTTTCAATCAGAACTCTGTCATAAATTATTGAAAATTGTTATGATTTTTAAATTAATGTTTAAGAAATTAAATTTTATGTATATATACTTGTATTGCTTTTTTTCTATCATATTGCTGTGTGCACATGATTCATAAATATTTTATATGTATAAACTGTTGCTTTTTATTATTAATATTTTTTTTGTTTTTTGTATTATTTTTTATTGCCTGTTTTTTTCTTTAGGGAAACCAGAAAGAATTGAAATGGCAAAAATTTTTATTTATTTGTATTATGTTTTATATAATGTTTGGATTTTTAGGAGAATTGTACAGTTGGTTCAAAGGGGAAATCTAAAATTACAATTACAAGAGGCACATAGGTTCAGCTGCGCTAGTCAACAGTGCCTTCAAAACAAAATTTTAAACTCTGTTATCCCAAAACACCTTTTTTTTTTTCCACTTTTGTCATAACTTTTTTGAAAATATCAACCAAAAATATAGAATCTAAAATTCAAAATCGAGATATAATTAATTAGATTAAATTTGTTGTACAATATTAAAACTTTACTTATTGCTTTATATAATTTTTAAATTTTTTTTTTCCTTTAAAACTTAAATAAATGAAAATAATGAACTAATGCTCTAAATTAATTACAGTCTTCCTAAAACACAATCAAATATTTTTATTTATTTATTTATTTATTTTTATTTTTATTGAAATGCACACTACAGAATAACCCATTTACAGTGTTGCAAGAACATCAAGAGACACAAGACTACAGAAATATATACACATATAAATAAAACACAAATAATTACAATAATATAATTACATGTAATAAAACATGAATAAAACAAAAATTAAGAGATTAAAAGTTCAGAACATTTATCTTTGAAGACATGAAATGACATATCAAAAATATCAAGATGCACAGAGAGTTCATTAAATATTTTGTAAAATTTATACAAAGAGAAATTACTAATGTAATTATATTTGAGAAATGGTGAGGGAAAGAATTGGCTGGACCTGAGGGATCTATTTGGTACATTGAACTTAATAGAATTAAGAATTTCACTACAGTCAATCATGTTATTTATAATCTTGTAAAAAAATAAAACACTAAAAAGATCCCGTCTAGATTTTAAACTTGGAATGCCAAAAATGCTGCGTAAATAGGAAGCAGAAACATCATAGGAAAAAGTAAGATCACTTTTGAACAATAAGTAACGAGTAAATTTAGACTGCACCTGCTCAAGAATTTTAATTTTATTAAAATAACAAGGATCCCAAATGAGACTGCAATATTCAAGCTTAGGACGTATCAGAGCAAAATATAAAACTTTTAATGCATGTTGATTGGTAAAATCTTTAGTTTTACGCTTTAAAAACCCTAGTTTTTAATATGCCTTAGAAACCAAGTTATTAATATGGAGTGAAAAATCAAGTTTAGAATCAAAGTATAGCCAATTTTTGTCTTTTCAAACTTTTCCGCTCTCCTTAAAGAAGCTATCAGATTTCATTTAGTTTTTTCAGTTCTTTCTTTTGATTATATTTATCAAAAAGGTAGGTTCAATTTGTGTTGGAGAAGCATTGTTTTATGCATAGCGAGTTTAAAATTGAGTGCTAGAGAGCTAAATTCAAAATTTTGATTGTGTGTTCATGGAGGGGGGGGGAGGGGGGGTAAACTCAGTTCCAACCTTTGTAAATGATAAGGGGTGCTGCATAGTTGGTTATAAAGAACAGTTGCAATATTACTATTTGTTTTTTATTTTGTTTTATTTGTCATTTGCACATATTGCCCATTTATTATTATTATTATTATTTATTTTTTTTATTATTTTTTTTTTAATGACTGCCACACATTACAAGTTTCTGTAATTATTTAATCATCTGGCAATTTTTCAAGACAATTTTCTGAAAATTGTATAAATTTTTTTTAAATTCTGCTTTCTAATTAAATTTCTAAGTAAACTTTCAATTCTCCTGGTTACTAAAGTCATGTTCACAGATTAAAAATACTAAATTCCAACTTAAAATGTTTCAAAATTGATCATGCATGAAAATATAGGCTTTTTAATAATCAAAATTCTTCTTCTTCTTCTTTTTTTTTTTTTTTTTTTATAAAGCATTTTAAATTGATTGGAGTAAAACAGCATATAGATTCAATTACTGTAGTGATGAATTCGTATATTCATTTACCAAAGAAAAAAAATTGCTAGAAGTGTAGTGCAATTTTGTTTTCTATTAAATTTTAAATTTATTTTTAAAAAACATTTAAAAATATTGATTTGACAAATAATAATGATGTAGATAGAGAAGTATTGAAAAGTTTGTCTTCATGTTGGTTACCAAAACCCATAACTTTTTGTTATTTGTTGACACAATTCACAACTGAATAATTTATTTTGTGACATTTTTTAAATGAAAAGACACACTGGATCTCATAGACAAGAGCCTTCTATGCTGATATTTTTCAAGGAATGGATTTCACAATTTTTGTCAGAAATTGTGCTAAGCCTCCCTGAATTTTACCCCTTGAGTACATCTTTTTTATTATTTCAAAATATTCAGTACTGACTGTTATTTTTTTACTATTGTGTAATAAGAAAAACTGGAACTGTTAATCATTATATTAATTAACTATTAGCAAAATAAAGCTGATTATTTAATTAAAATACATCTGTAATCTTTCATCATGACACTGTCATTCTTTTTATTTTCATAAACATTGTCTGCTTCCATAAATATATAGCTTTATTTTGCTCATGGTTATTTAATTAGCAGCACTGGATGTTATACATAACACCAGTAAAATACCCATCCTTCTGTGCATTTTTGTGACATTTGACATTTTATGCAAAGTATATCAGATGTTGTAACAGATATTACTGAAAAGAAGTATAATTCATTTTCTATTAGGTGTTACACTATTAAACTTCTGAATTTTAAAAGTGCAGCTAAAGCTGTGCTGCTGATATTAAACAGTCTGTGTTATTTAATTAGAAATTAAGGTAATATTATTCTTTTTTTCTCTCTCTCTGTTTTTGTGTGCATTTTATTTACTTGTTCTTAGTTCCTCTTCTTACAAATTCTGTCTACAGTTATTAGATATGTGTAATTTCATGCCACTGTTCATCTTACATTGATGTAATTTAATTTATTATGCACTTATTAAATTAGCTAACACAAATTCTAGTATTTATTATCAAGCATTTATTTGAGATTGGTGTTTTTGATAATTTTGTATTATAATCAATAAAAGGTGGTTTTATTTAACTGTTTATTGTCATTTTTGCCTTTTTGTGTTTGTTATGAATTGTTATGTTTCTTTACTAACTACTTATTATAATTGTATAGCTGTTTGGCCCAGCCATATCCCCGATTCAATTATTAGAAAAATTAAGATCTGAGAAATCCAAGGAAAACAAAACATTAATAATTTTCCAACTAATGTCGAAGTAGAGAGTGTTGGAACAATAAAGAAAAAAAAAAGGAATAAAAAACACTTTAAAGGACAAAAGTTTGTCAACAAAGAAAAGCATTAATTGTTCATCTCCTGATTGTCAAACAATGTAAAATTAAAGTAAATGAATTTAATCATACTGCTGCAATAAAACTGTGATAGAACTCAATTAAGATACAGAGGCTTAACATAAATAATAAATTTTAATGCCAAAAAAAAAAAAAAAAAAAATTTGCTGCTGTTATTATTTTTTACTTTATAAATACATTGAGATTCAGTACTGTATTATTGGAATTATTAATAGATCCTACTAAGTTTTAAGTAAAAATAAAATATTCAAGATGAGAAATTATTTTTTGAATTAAAATATGTTTTAATTTCAAAAATCCATTTTTCGTATTTTTTCATACAATGTATCGACATATATTCAAATATAGTTTATCACTTATAATTTGGCTGCAGTAATTACTTGCTTATATTTTTGTATGGAATATTTCAATGGAATGCCAGATTTTTCCATTGAGTGTGCCTCGTCAAAGGATAAATAAAGGTTGTTACTAAATCGTTATGTTAATATTTACTAAAACCACATTTTTTAAAATCAAGTATTTGTAAATTTATTACTGGTCAGTGGGAAAAAAAAAAAAAAAAATGTACTGGCCAATGAGTTAAAAAAGTTAATTTTGACCTATACCTCAAGTCAGACAGACATGTTTTGAATCTGGAGCAGAACGTCTGAAACAGATCACGGTCACCTGTGGCCGGGTATAGAAGACGTGCAATGCACGCTTTGCTGAATGTTTCAATATCACTTTCCATCACCATGATGACCATACTTTCATAAACAAACCTAAATCTGAACGATACACCGATTTCCAATCTAACTGTAGATATATTGCCCGACAGAGTAGGGATACAAATAGCAATTCAAGAAATTTTTTGATTTTTTTATATGGAAATAATGGTAACCACCAGTCGTTTAAGAGTCAAATGCTGATTTATAAGAGCCTCCTACTCAGCTCGCTGCTGTTTGCTTCACCAAATAGAAAGCAAGCTGTGCAGGCTGCTCTGTAAAATATGTTAGTTCCACTTTTTCACCCCAAGGAGCACATTCATTTCTTAACAAACCTATATTCGAAGGAAACTCTGCTATCAAACTTATTCCCGACATGCTACTTTTCAGCTTTTTCGGCGATGAATTTTATTATCCCTGGGATCGATGCAAATATGCTATAAAATTTGTTGACATTTTTATCGGGGGGGGGGGGGGGTAACGGGTGAAATACAACAAAAACGCGAGTACAAACCGCGCCAAATTAAGCAAATTTCTTCAAGAGATTGCAGAAAAAAGCGCAAATTTCTCCAACGGATCTTTAAAAAAACTAAATTCATCAAACGGTCGGGACGGAAAAATACTATTTTCTTTACAGGATCGCGGGAGATAACGCGATTTCCGACAACGCAGGTAAGACACGATTTTTGTTAAAGGATCAGGAACAAGACACGATTTTCGTGCAATAATTGCGGAGAAAACGTGATTTTCGTAAACAGGTCGCAGAAAAATACTCGAATTTCGTTAAAGGATCGTGAAAAATACTCGAATTTTATCGAAAGATGATGGAAAATACTCTAATTTTGTAGAAAAATCATCGAAAAATATTCGAATTTCGTCGAAATATCGTGAAAAATATAAGACGAAAGATCGAGGAAAATATGTAAATTTCCTCAAAAGATCACGGAAAATATGCCAATTTTTTTTTAAAGATCGAGGGGAATAGGCATATTTTGTAGAAAGATCGCGGAAAATAAATCCATTTTGTAGATAGATCTCAGAAAATAAATCCATTTTGTAGAAAGATCGTAGAAAATAAATCTATTTTGTAGAAAGATTACGGAAAATATGCGAATTTTTCTAAAGGATCGAGGAAAATACTCGAATTATGACGAAAATCGAGGGAAATAGACATATTTTGTAGAAAGATTGCGGAAAATAAATCTATTTTGTAGAAAGATTACGGAAAATAGGCGAATTTTGGCGAAAGATCCGGGAAATTACGCTAATTTTGAGGAAAGATCGCGGAAAATACGCAAATTTTGACGAAAGATCGCGAAAAATACGCAAATTTTGAAGAAAGATTACGGAAAATATGCGAATTTTGTCGAAAGATCGGGAAAATTACGCGAATTTTGAGGAAACATTGCGGAAAATACGCAAATTTTGACGAAAGATCGCGGAAAATACGCAAATTTTGACGAAAGATCGCAGAAAATACACAAATTTTGACGAAAGATCGCGGAAAATACACAAATTTTGACGAAAAATTGTTTAAAATATGCGAATTTTGTCAAAATAGGATGAGAAAAATCGCGAATTTAGCTAAAAGATCATGGATACATGCAAAATTAGTAGAAAAAACATTCGAAAAAGTGCGATTTTTGTCAAATGATCGTGGAAAAATGCTAATTTCATTAAAAAAAATGGAGAAAACGCAAATTTCGTCAAAATGCTGCTAAAAAAAAAAATACAGATTTCGTCAAAAGTCCGTGAGGCCGTGAAAGTTCAGCCTTTTTTCTTGCTGAATCTGTAGCATGTCTGTTATTCGTAGATATAATAGTCGAAAAAGTGGGAAATTGAAAAAAAAATTTAAGAAATTATGTGATAGTATTTTTTTTTTTTACCTAAACCTAATCTGAACTCGTCAAAATCATTCTAATGAAACATAAACCAATCCGAGCAAGACAAAATTGCAATCCGACCGAACCTAAAAAATCAATATCAAAAGAACTAAAATCTGACCCGAAACTAACGTAAACCGGACAAAAATATTCCAATGAACCATAACTCGATCAGTTTACGACAAAATTTCTGTATGCATGTAATTTGAACCAAACATAAAAATTCAATTTGAAAAATTCCGAAATCTGTCCCAAGCCGTAAGAAATGCACTAAAATTAGGTGTAATAAAAATTATTGCATGTAATTTTACCGCAACTTTTACAACAAAAACTGCTGGCAACATTGCTGCCAGCAATATTTGCCGTAAATTTGGCAGATTTTCTTTTTACAGTATTATAAAAAGAAAAAAACTAAAATTATTAAAAATAATTAAACTCAAATATAGAAAATGAGTTGCTAGGAAATGTAATTTTATTTGTAAAAAGAATATTCTTTTTATGTTATAAATCTTTTTTTAATCATAAATTTCTTTTGATTATAAGGATCGAGTTATGATTCTTCTTATTATTTTTGTTTGTCTCAGGTTTCATTCGGGTCATATTTCGGGGTTTTTTCAAATAGAATATTTAGGTTCGGTTCAGTTTCATGCCCACAGAAATTATTTTGTCTTGCTTGGATAGGGTTATGGTTCTTTCTCATATTTATGTTTGTTTCAAATTTCGTTCAGGTCTTATTTCAGGTTGTTTTGTTTTGTTTTTTTCTCAGACATTTTTCAGGTTCGGGTCGAGTTTATGTCTACTGAAATTATTTTGTTTTGTTTGGATCTGGTTATTGTTCGTTAACATATTTTTGTCAGTTTTAAATTTTGTCTGGGTCATATTTCAGGTTTTTTCAAACAATTTTTTTAGGTTCAGATTGGATTCATGTCCATAGCAATTATTTTGTCTTGTTCAGATCCAGTTATGGTTCGTTGGATTATTTTTGTCTTGTTCAGATTTGGTTCAATTCAAATTTCGGTTTTTTTTTTTTTTTTTTTTTCAAATTGAATTTTTAGGTTCAGGTCGGGGTTGTGCTTCCACGGAAATTATTTTGCCATGTTTGAATCAGGTTATGCTTCACTGGAATATTTTTGTCAGGTTCAGATTTCTAGATTTTTTTAACAAACTTTTTAGATTCGAATTGGGATCATGGCCATGGAAATAATTTTGCCTCGTTCGGATCTGGTTATAGTTCTTTGGAATATTTTCGTCGGGTTCAGATTTAGTTCTATTCAGATTTCAGGTATTTTTTCAAATTGAATTTTAAGGTTCGGGTCGGATTCAAGTCCAAGGAAATTTTTTTGCCTTGCTCGGATCCGGTTATGGTTCTTTGATATATTTTTGTTGGGATAAGATTTGGTTCAATTCAGATTTCGTGTTTTTCCTCAAATGGATTTTTTATGTTCGAATGGGGTTGCGTGTCCGTGGAAATTATTCTGTCTTGTTCGAATAAGGATATGTTTCACTGCAATATTTTTGTCAGGTTCAGATTTGGTCCGGCTCAAATTTCGAGATTTTTCAAAGAATTTTTTTAGGTTTGGATTGTAGGCCAGTCAAATTGTCTGAAAAAAGGGCCGATAGATGCAAAAATTCTGCTAGAAGATTTTATGTTTTTAAAATGTTAATGGGGATACTAGTAACACTAATTAATGGTTTTCCAACAAAATATCTCGAGGCTAGAGTTTATAAAGCCAAAAAACCATGAAATGTTTTGGCTTTTTTCAGTTTTTTGCCTGTAACTCAAAATGTATGCACTTTTCGTGTACCATGTATATTTACAAAAAGAAAGAGCGTTAAATTTTCGACAAATTTCGTAATAAAGACGTTTTTCTAAACCCATTACTAAGCGCGCTATAGTTCTTTGAAAATGTCACTTTTTTGTAAACATTACAGAAAGTCATTTATTTTTCGCCTCCCATCCTAAAAAACTTTCTTTCATCACTAACAATGAAAATTAAATACGCCTATTGATGAATGAGAAGTCAAAGTTTTAACAAAGGGAGGCAGAAGAAGTACAATTTGTGGAAATCCTGTAAGAAAAATAATTATGAAGGGAGCGAGGGCCGAGGTATTAAAAAAAGGAATGCAGATGGAAGAAAGCGGCAATGTGACATTCCCGATTCGTTTTTGTTCAGATGCAAGTGTTTTTTATTTTTAAGACACACTCTTCTAATTTGTTGCTATCCAGTTTATTGCGTGTCTTCTTCTCGTGTAGTAATGAAAAATGAGAGAGCTCGACCCAAAATTGCGTTTCGTTAACCAAACGGCTTCAAATAGTGATACCAGATTGTGAGCCAGAAAGGACTTGCCAAGCTCTTTCAATATAGCATTCACCGTCAAAATAATATTCATCAACCTTTTTTGAAAAGTAGCAAGGAAGTTAGAGTATATGATGATTGTTGAAAAACATATGCGAATAAGAGAATGATAGCTGCATATGTTCGTGAGAGTGAAGATTCTACACAAACTAGTTTGTCAATCCGATCGGACATTTTTTTCAAGTTTCAAGATAAGTGTTACTTATGTGGAAAAGGTGATCCAGATTATGTCAACGAAAAATTAAAAGAAAAAAAAGTCTTACGCAGAGAGAAATTTGATTAACAAAAAATGAAGTTAGAAACTAAAATTACATTTTTGAATGCTACAGAAAAACGTGGGGATGAATGGTCTTAGAAAGTAATTGAACATATTCAACACGAAGTGACTTGGTAGATGCAGATGCATGGTATCACAGTTTTTTTCGAGTAAAATTATATCAATCTGTAATAGGTAGAAAGAAAAGAGAACATCGACCCGCAACATCCGTTCAGGAAAACAATGACAAAAACAAGAGCCGCTTCATTTCACGGTTTAAAACAGAATTTCAAAATAACAGAATTCAAGAATTCACGTTGACAGGGCAGAAGAAGATGATGTCATGATAGTTACTTAAGCCATTTCAAGAGCTGAATCTTTTGAAACTGTCATAATTGTCAGAGAAGACATTGACCTTCTCGTGATCATGATGTGCTTAGGCTATAAGAACATCCATCTGTTTTTCCAAAAGCCAGAGAAAGGTAACATTGAAACAAAGTGGTTTTCAACCATGTCATGCAAATAAAATTTTAACAATGTTCTTTTCACTCATGCAATCAGTGAATGCGATTCAACATCCGCCCTTTTTGGGCAAGGAAAATCAAAGTTTTGCAACACTTTGAAAAAAATATAAGTTTGGAGAAATTGCCTGCGTGTTCAATAAACCAGATTCTATCCGTCAAGAAATCATTAATGCTGGAGAAACGATCATTATTTCACGGTACAGTGGATACATAGATACCTCACAGAGATTGAACACCTTGAGGTTCTAGTTATTTTATAAATCTGCCACAAAAAGCAATGTTCATCGTGCAAGACTATCACCAACGCAAGAGGCTGACCCAGCATCACTTTCTCTGATGTTATCATCAGGTACAAGTTTAGCTAGGAAACAACATCCCTCTTGAAGAATGGAGGTGGGTTCACAAGTCGGGCGGTCTCTTTCAGCCAGTTCAAATGTATCAAGACACAGCACCTGAATCCTTGCTCCATGTTGTGTCATGTACTGTAAAAAAGAATGCAGAAAAGCATGTTCCTTTCAAAAATCAGGTCTTAAATGCTCAACAATTTATAAAAACTGTAACGGGATCAACTGCGAAAATGTCAACAACATTATTTATCCAGAAGAAAAGGATGTAAAAATGTCATCGTAAGTATTTTTTCTTATATTCAGTTAAATACCTAATATTGATGTTCTCCACTTATGCTCTAAATATAAAAGAAGTTAAAGTTCTTAATATTTTTACAATGTTACCTTTGTAATTAATTATGATTGCTATCATACAAATACCTGTAATATAAATAAGTTACATTAAAGAAGATAAAATAATTAAAATGTTGTCAATTTTTCGTTTTTCCGATTTTTCTACAAAGTTAGAAAAAAAAGAGTCAATTTTAGAAAGCTGTAGTTAATGGCTTTACAAAAACAATTTTCATATGAAATTTGTAGAGAATTTAATGCTCTTTCTTTTTGAAACTGAGTATGGTACACAAAAATTTCATAATTTTTGAGTTACGGACAAAAAACTGAAAAAACTCCGAAAATTTCGTGGTTTTTTGGCTCCACAGAATTTAGCCTCGAGATATTTTGTTGGAAAACCATTAATTATTGTTACTAGCATCCCCATAAACAGTATAAAAACATAAAATCTTCTAGCAGAATTTTTGCATCTATTTATGACAATTTGACTGGCCTATTGGGCTCATGTCCACAAATTTTTTTTTTTTTTTTTTTTTTTTTGTTCGGATCTGGGTATGGTTCTTTGGGATATTTTTTTCAGGTTCAGACTTGGTTCAATTCAAATTTCAGGTATTTTTTCAAATATAATTTTTAGGTTCGGATCGGGTTCATGTCTAGAAATTATTTTGTTTTACTCGAATCCGGTTATGGTTCTTTTGAATATTTTGGTCGGATTCAGATGTGGCTTAGATCAAATTTCAAGTTTTTTTCAAATGGAGTTTTTTATGTAAGAGTCAGGTTTACATCCGGGGAAATTATTTTGTCTGATTCGAATCGGGTTATAGTTTTTTGGAATGTTTCCATCGGTTGCAGATTTTGTTCGGGTAATATTTCAGGCTTTTTTGAAAGAAAAATTTTAGGTTTGGTTCGGGTTGCATGTCCACAAAAATTATTTTTGATTGTTCTTTCGGATTATGCTTTGTTTGAACATTTCTGTGGGATACAGAATTGGTTCGGGTCAGATATCAAATCCTTAGTTTTTTTTTCAAATGAAATTTTTAGGTTCGAGTCGGGTTTATACTCATGGAAGTCTTGCTCAGATTGTAGTATTGTCTTTTTTTTTTCTTCGGGTTGGGATCGGGTTATGTCTTAATAAGCCTAAACATCACGGTTGTAACCAGTTTTGCCATTATTCTTTTAGTGACTATTTCTGATTTATAATTTATTTTGCTATTTGATAATTTATTATAGTGTATGAATCGTCTACTGATTCGAACAATTGTATGCCAAATAGCCATTTTATTTTCATTTTAAAAACAAATTAAAGCCCTAATAAAATTTTAAATTAAATAGAATACATTTAAATTTAACTAATGATTTAAAAAACTCCTAGAAAAGCCTCATATACATTTTTTTTTCCTTTTTTACTGCAACATTGCTAACCACACTTACATTCTAATGTACCAAGTGCCAACAATCTGACGTACAACAGCTGTGATTAAAAATCCTCATTTAAACTGGCAGTTTGCCGGTCTATGTATTTTAAAGGTCTTTGGGGGGGAAAAAAACACTTAAAATTGCTTTTTTTTTTTTTTTAATTCTGTCCCAATTTTTTAAATTATTTCTGCAAAATTTTTATATAACCAACCAACTGCAGCAAGCATAAGGAAAAACTGAAAAAAAGACGATTTTTTCATGAAAATGAGTGCTGATTTTATTTAATTATTCAGTTAATAATTAGAATTTTGAATATCATGTACATCAGGACAGACTTTGGGCAACTCTCAAAAATTTTTTGAACGTCGTACGTGCCGCAGATTTCATGAGCCATCGCAGACACACACAGACAGATCGTTTTGTTCTTTTATTAGTATAGATATAAGAATTGGTCCTATCAAAAACTTCTCAGTATAAAAGATGTAGATATTATTGAGAAGATCGACAGTACATTTAATCGCATTTGATATCTTTTGAATTGACGAAGTTATGGATTTTTTTCTTCCACCCCCCTCTCTTTGTTTTCGTTTTTATTTTATTTTTATTTTTTTTTTTTTTTTTTTTGCTCCAGTAAGAGTTTCTCCTATCAAAAACTTGTAAATACAAAAGTGTTAGATAATTTTTTGAAAATTTATAACAAATTTAATTGAATTTGATATCTTGAGAATTGATGAAGTTATGATTTTTTTTTTTCTCCAGAAACCCCCAATTTTCCCCAAAAAAATTAATTTTATCAAAAATCTGTCATGCATAAACTTTTGGCCATTTTTTAGATGCAATATAAGCTTTAAACTGGTCTGATATCTATTTTAATTACGAAGTTATGGCGTTTTTTCGGTTTCACAAACCCCTCCTTATTTTTTACCCCCTTTTTCCAATTTTACCAATTAACAAACTTGACCGATATTTTATGCCTTTTGATTTTATGTGTCAGTTTGGAAGAGATTTGAACAAAATTATAGAGATTATCGTGTCCATAAAAAGATGATACATATAAAAACTTTTTTACCAATGGTAATTTTGGGGTCTATGGGTCATAATCAGTGTAGATCTTCAAAATTTTTCAGAAAATCGAACATAGGAACGACCGCAAAACGAAATCTACCTAAAAATACTTCAGTTTTAAAATAATTGCAAATGAATCATATGTAATATATCATAATTATGTATAACTAGTGTTGAATTCAGGGAGTGGGAAACGACCCCCCCCCCCCCGAAAATTTGAGATTTTGTGTTTTCAATGATCAAGAAGTGAAATCCCCCCTCCCTCCCACACACACACTGGAGCCACAGAAATCCCTCTTGGAGAAAAGTGTCTGATTCAACGCTTTATATAACCTTAATATTTAAAAAGTACAAATCTCATAAATGCTTAACATCATATATTCTACAAATTAATGTATGTGATATATATTCAGTAATTTTTAAAAATCGTTTTTGAAATAATAATAAACTTAATATATTATTTTTTCAAATTTCATTAACAGATTAAAGCAAACGTTTTAAAATGTTGAATAATCAAAAATCTGTGTTAAAGTAAGTCAGATGAAATACATTTATCAAAATAATAATAATTAACATTCTATCATTATTATTGTTTTTTCTTTGTTCGATAATATTCACAATGAGGAGGATGGAAACTAGCTGCACAAACTAGAGGTCTGCACGGGCCGGAATTTCCAGGCCCGGCCCGTTGTAAAACTCAAAAGTTCGGTCCGAGCCCGGTCCGTTGAAATTTTGACCCGTTGGGCCCATTGAAACAGGCCCGGCCCGTTTTGGTCCGTTACAATTTCTACGATTCCTAAAAAATTCAGATTTTTATCATATAATTAAGATTTTTTTAAAGAGTACTGCATACATATCTATGGAATGATTTTACAGTATATTTTACAGGAAATACACATTAGTAACATTAATGATTACTAAGGTTCTTAGGTTTTCAACATTCAAATAAAGATTCATTAAAAAATTAATATGGCTTAGAATAAAAGAAAAAAAAAAGAAATTTAAAAACATCGTAACTTTTGGACTGTTTAATAAAAGAAGATTTATAAAAATATTTCTATATCACTTTATTAAAGATTTTAAATCCAAATTCATACGTTAATTTAAAGAAGCTCCTTTCTGATACATTTCTAAATTCATTATTTTCTCAGAAATGCATAAGATTAGCAGGTGTCTTTATTCAGAAGCTATATAATCGAATGGCGTTATCCATTTTTTAATACAAACAATTTAAGAACACTGCAAGCAAATAAAATATTGTCATAGTTGGCGTTTTGAATAGAATTTCCGGAAGCGATAGCATGGGAAGGGAGAAAAACCTGCAACCATTTGAGAAACTATTGTATCTCTACAAGGTTATACAAGTATTTTATTTACCAAAAATGAAAAACGCTATTCGATTCCAAATCCCTTCAATAGTCAGGCTTATCACTTTTATATTTTTACAATTAAAAATTAATGTAAAAATGTGTCGAACTTTCGCGTTATTGAAAAATTAATTTAAAAACCATCAAGAAGTATATATCCAAAGATTAAGCTAACATAAGTTCTTTATCGCTGTTCATAATGTTACAAATTATGTTATCTGCCCTACAGATCTTGAGAACAATTAAGTCTTCTTTCGGTCCGGCAAGTCTATATGTAGAAAAATAATGCCTTGATCTCCAATTTTGATCTTGACCCTGCACCATTCAGTTTAAAAAACTTTAAAACGGGTTACACACAATGTAACTGTCCGATGCCGATCTCTACACTGCACAAGTTACATTTTTATATTGATGCTGTCAAAATAGTATGGCTCGTGACGCACATTTATATTTATTCTTGTTAAAACCATTTTCGTTGAAAATAGGTTTATATTTTATCGTTTACGTTAAAATCTTCAAAACGGGCCGGTAGGCCCGAAAATTTTTATATCGGCCCGGCCCGGCCCGTACGGCCCGTTCAATTTTTTGCCGGCCAGGCCCGGCCCGTTTGCAAATTCGAAACGATTCCGCCGGGCTGGGTACGGGCCAAGCCCGGGCCCGTGCAGACCTCTAGCACAAACTAATTTTCATTTAGAACCTGAAGGGCATATAAATAAAGTTTTTTGCTGCATAAGTGCTTTCACTTTCAAATTATTAAGAATGTATTGGAATCATGGGTTCATGCAGTATAAAATGAAGCGAGGGCAAGATTTTGGGACAAACTTTTAAACAAAAACATTCAAAACCGTGGTTCGCTATACTATATGTAATTTCAATTGACTTATCAATGTCAGTTTTTCGTCTTCATCTTAGGCCAATAACTATGATAGCACTACATTTATGTGATTGGCAGTTGTTCTTTTTCCTGTTAAAATGAAGAATAAAGTGTGGGGGGGGGGGGGAGATATCTTTGAGAATCCGAATGAAATGACATAAAGTATATTTTAAAATATCCAACATATCCAATATAGTCTGTTTTTCTTTCTTTTAATGAAAAATATAAATATGAAATAAACCAAGATTTTGTGTTCTTTTAATCAGATATGTGAAAGATAATTTTTGAACATATTAACATAAAACAATAAAAGTTTGTCGCCAACTTGGCGATATATCGCCAAATTTGGCGACCAAAATTAGTCGCCAAAAGTGACGTTAACTTGGCGATATCTCTAATATTTCGCAAAGCTGCCATAGACATTCACTGAAAATAATAGACAAGTTTGCTTGATAACAGAGACAATGTAACAAAAACTAATATTAGTAAAGAAATGGAGCTTAATAAGATTATTTACATTATTTTACAGTACAAACACTAACTATTTACAAAATTCGTAACAATATATATAAATACTTTTATAAAAACATCCAAAGTTATTCAGACAATACCATTAAATAAACCAATGAAACCAGTATTTTTACAATCATATTATTAAAAACAGTTGAAGTTTGAAGAGAAATAGAAGGCAGATTACCAAATTACTTATATATATATATTAAATCATATGAGAAAAAGAAAACTTAAATTAATTAAATTTTAAAATGTGGATTGTGGCAATTGTCCCCAGTGGTCTTGTGGGCACCTATGATTTGAATCATAGCGCAAAAAGGTATAAAAAATAAATTCATATAAAGGAGATAGATACATAAAAGATTTTCCATTGTACTAGAAAAAATAGTATAACGTATGATTTTATTAAACTAGAATGAAAAAGTAACAAATTTTTAATTAAGCTTTTATCCAATGTTATTTTGGCCTATAAATCAATATATTGAGTTATTGGCGAAATGGATCACGTTTTCCAACCTAGTTTGACCCCCAACCTTTTTTTTTTAATTCCTTTTTGGGAAACTCGGTTCAAAACGCCAACTTTGACAATATTTCCTGAAATATCTATTGTAAATGAAAAGAAAAGAAAAAAAAGGAAACTGAGTGCAATTAGATAGTTTCTGAACGACAACACCTGCTAGATTAATGCATTTCCGAACAAAAATAAATTAAAACTTATGTTTAGGCCAGTCAAATTGTCATAAATAGATGCAAAAATTCTGCTAGAAGATTTTATGTTTTTAAACTGTTTATGGGGATGCTAATAACAAGAATTGATGGTTTTCCAACAAAATATCTCGAGGCTAAATTTTGTGGAACCAAAAAACCACAAAATTTTTGGACTTTTTTCAGTTTTTTGCCTATAACTCAAAACATATAACATTTTTGTGTATCATACTCAATTACGAAAAGAAAGAGCATTAAATTCTCTACGAATTTCATACTAAAACTGTTTTTCTAATGCCAATATTAAGCGCGCTGCAGCTTTCTGAAAGTGGCTCTTTTTTTCTAACTTTGTAGAAAAATTGCAAAAACGAAAATTTGACACAATTTTTCATTATTTTATCCTCTTTAATGTAACTTATTTAAATTACAGGTATTTCCATGATAACAATCATGATGAATTACAACGGTAACATTGTAAAAAAAATTAAGAACATTATAACTTTTTTTGTATTTAACTGAAGGTATTTAACTGAATGTAAATACCTAATAAATAATACTTACGGTGACAATTTTACATCCCCTTCTTCTGGATAAATAATGTAGTTGACATTTTCGTAGTTGATCCCATTACATTTTTTTCAAATTGCCGAGCATTTGAGTCTTAATTTATGAAAAGAACATGCTTTGCTGCACCATTTTCTACAGCTACATGGCACAACATGGAGCAAGGATTCAAGTGCCGGGTCTCGGCACATTTCAACTGGCTGAAAGAGATCCTGTGTGCCCACCCATATCCTTCAAGAGGAATGTTGTTTCCTAGCCTAACTTGTACCTGATGATAACATTGGAGAAAATGATGCTGCGCAGCCTTTTGTGTTGGTGGTAGTCTTGCAAAATGAACTTTGCTTTTTTGGCAGATTTAGCAAATAGCTGGAACCTCAAGGTGCTCAATTTCCGTGTGGTATCTCTGCATCCACTGTATCGTGCAATAATGATCTTTTCAGGAGCCTTAATGATTTCTTGACGGGTAGAATCTGGTTTATTGAACATGCAGGCTATTTTTCTGAGCTAATCATGTTTTTCCAAAGTGTTACAAAACTTTGACTTTCTTTGCCCAAAAAGAGTGGATGTTGTATCGCATGCGCAGATTGCATGAGTGAAAAGAACATTGTTGTAATTGTATTTGAACGACATGGTTGAAAACCACTTGGTTTCGATGTTATCGCTTCCTGGCTTTTAGAAAAACAGATTTTTGTGCTGATAGCCTAAGCTCGTCATAATCACGAGAAGATTATGATCGAGAAGATTATGACAATATCTTCCCGACAATTACAACGCTTTCAAAAGATTCGGCTCTTGAAATGGCTGAGGTAATTATCATGATATCCGCTTCTTCTTTTGCCTGCTCAACTTGAATTCTGTTACTTTGAAATTATTGTTTTGAAATTTTTAATTTGTTTTAAGCAATGAAATAAAGCGGCTCTTGTTTCTGTCATTGGCTTCGTCAACGGATCATGCGGGTGCCCTCTTTTCTCTCCACTTGTTACAGATTGATTTGGTTTTACGCGACAAAAACTATAATACCATGCATCTGCAAGTCAGGTTCGTGCTGAATACGTTCAATTACTTTCTGGGACCCTTCATCCGCACGTTTTTCAGCAGCTTTCAAAAATGTAATTTTCGCTTCTGGGTGGTTTTCAAATGTATTGCCGTATTAGGTGAAACAAAATTTGAAAAAATAATTTGGTTTAAATATAAAAATTTACTCAGGTATGAGTTGCTTATAGTTTACAACATTCTAAGCAGTAGATTATTTGCGAGTTTTTTTATTTATATTTCAGAAAATTCAAGAAATGTCTTGCCCAGTCAATATTTTTTTCATAAGTTTTTCATCTCTGTAAAATATTCTGATTTTTTGTATCAATAATTAATTAAAAAAATGCTTAAGGTTCTTACATACGTATTAATAAATCAAAAATGCATTAGTATATATTTATTTCATAAATTTAAAGCATTTTAATAGTTGTTTATGCCATGAGTGTTACTTTGCTTCTTAAATAAAGGGATTCTCTGATTAAAAACAAATTTTATTAAAAATTAATTATTTTCTTTGCAGTTATAATAAAGAATTAGAAAGTTCTAATTGACAAAACAATTAATTTAAGTGAAGTAACAAATACATTAATAAAATTCTGATTGTTAGTTACAGTAACGTTCATGAAAAGTGGTAACACTCATGACAAGCGATAAGACTCATCTTGCAGCAAACAGCTTTTTTGTAACAATATACATAAAAAAGATTTTAAAAAGTTTAAACTATAATTTGTGTAAAATAGATAGTCCTTTGAAAATTATTTATTAAGAATTAAAATTTTAATCTTAAATAGCACTTACAAAACACGTGTGCAGACATGAAAATCCTGTTACAATTTTTAAATACTTATAAATATATATAATATGACAAAATATATCCCTGAATCATAAATCTATTATAATCATAAATTAAATCTTACACATGATTTATAATTTTAGAATTACTTAACTTCTTTTCTCATGAGTATTACTTTTTCCAAGTAACAGTCATGTAAGGTAACACTCATGTACGGTAACACTCATGACATTTATTAAGGAATTCTTCACTAAAATAAATTCTAACTGTTTTATTGAAATTTTAGTTGAGTCTATTGATTCCTGAACAAAAAATACAGCATTCCCTAACTTAACATTTTTATACGTTAAATAATAATAATAAATAAATGGGTAACACTCCTGCAAGAAAATAAAAATACTCACCATGTTGAAATGAACATTCTGATAAATAGCAATTATAGAACAAAATTATCGCGTTCTAAATAAGCGCACTGTAAAGAAGAAACAACATTGTTTTCTCACTACCGTTGCCAACTGCAATATACAAATATTTTGAAAACAAATAATATTAACTTCCCTAAAGTAACACTCATGTTCTGCATATGCGGACACAAAATACATTTAAATTTTTAACTGTTAGATACTAATTTTAAATATATAAACTATCTATTTTTTTAATTAACGCAGGATATTTTACTTTTAATCCATATATAAAAAAATTTAAATGTTTGGAAGCATAAAAAAGATTGAAATTTTGCGAGTTTTTTATTCAGAACAAGTAAATTCCTATTACTTGCTAACTAAAGTACAAAAAAAAAGATCACTATTTCACAATTCTCAAAAAATCTAATGAATGCATTGAATTAAGCATAAAAAGATGTGCTACTACCTGATTTTAGAATATCAAAGAATAAATTTATTAATATGAAATTTAAATTTAAACATCAGGACATCAAACTGGCAGTTCGTGTGAAATTCACCCTTCTAATTTCATTACTTTGTGAATCAAATTTCTCTTTGCGTAGGACTTTTTTTTATTGTTTTTCGTTGAAGTCACCGGGATTACTTCGTCACATAAGAAGCAATTATCTTGAATCTTGAAAGAAATGCTTGATCTGAGAGACAAACAATAGTCTGTGTGAATCTTCACCCCGACGAACATAAGCTGCTATCATTCTCTCATTCGCATATGTTTTTCAGCAATCATCCTGTATTCTGAATTCTTTGGAACTTTTCAAAAAATTTATGAATATTACTTTTGATGAATATCACTTTGACGCTAAACGCTATGTTCAAAGAGCTTGGCAAGTCCTTTCTGGCGCACAACGCGAGTATCACTATTTGAAGTCGTTTGGAAAATGAAACACAATTTTGGTTAGAGCTCACTCATTTTTCATTACTACACGAGAAGAGATGTAATAAACCTAATAGCTGCATATTATAAGAGTATGTCTTTAAAAAAGAACACTAGCATCTAAACGATAGCGGCTCGGGAAAGTCACTGACCACAATCTTCCATCTGCAGACCTTTTTTTTTTTTTTTTTTTTTTTTTTATCCCCGGCCCTCCCTCCCTTTGTAATTGTTTTCTTATAGGATTTCTAGAATTTGTGCATCTTCTGCCTGCCTTTCTTAAAACTTTCATTTTTCATCAATCAATAGGTCTATTTAATTTTCATTTTTGGTGATGAAAAAAAATTTTTTTTGAGATGGGAAGCAAAAAATAGGTCACTTTCTGTAAAGATAAAAAAAAAGTGACATTTTCAAAAAACCATAGCGCGCTTAGTAATGGGTTTGGAAAAACGTTTTTATAACAAAATTCATAGAGAATTTAATGATCTTTCTTTTTGTAACTAAGTATGTTACGCAAAAAGTTTATAATTTTTCAGCTACAGGCAAAATACCGAAAATTTTTTACTTACATTCAGTTAAATACCTAATTTTAATGTTCTTTACTAAAGTTCTAAATACAAAAAAAGTTACAATGTTCTTAATTTTTTACAATGTTACCGTTGTAATTCATCATGATTGTTATCATGGAAATACCTGTAATTTAAATAAGTTACATTAAAGAGGATAAAATAATGAAAAATTGTGTCAAATTTTCGTTTTAGCAATTTTTCCACAAAGTTAGAAAAAAATAGCCACTTTCAGAAAGCTGCAGCGCGCTTAATATTGGCTTTAGAAAAACAGTTTTAATATGAAATTTATAGAGAATTTAATGCTCTTTCTTTTTGTCATTGAGTATGATACGCAAAAATTTTATATGTTTTGAGTTATAGGCAAAAAACTGAAAAAAGTCCGAAAATTTCGTGGTTTTTTGGCTCCACAAAATTTAGCCTCGAGATATTTTGTTGGAAAACCATTAATTTTTGTTACTAGCATCCCCATAAACATTTTAAAAACATAAAATCTTCTAGCAGAATTTTTGCATCTATCGGCCCTGTTTTGTGACAATTTGATTGGCCTAGTTATAAAGTTGCCCTTTTTGATTTAAAATCAGCCTTAATTAATATACAGTCGAGTCTCTATATAACGAAATCCATCGTTCCAGTAAAAAATTCGTTATATGGAGAAATTCGATGTATAGAGAATGATGTTAAGAATCGTACTTAATGTGTACATTTTGAACAAATATTATTCTTGATCTTTTTAATTAAGAATTTGATATGTTTAAAAGTATATATTAACCTAACATTTTATTTGTTAATTATTTAAGCAGTTTCAAAAAAGAGAGTAGACATTTATTTGAAAGCTTAATGAAAATGAAATAAGGAAGACTTGCATTAATTTTAGAGGAAGAAATCAGTAATTTTTTGTTGTTTTGATAATAAAATTGTTACGACCCCCCCCCCCCCCCAAAAAAAAATGCTTAAATTTTAGCATGGAATGGAAAATTGTAGTTAACATTTTCCTCCATTTGAAGGCCTCTCTTAAGTACCTCTCAGTGATTCCTCTGTTAAATGTGTAACAATCCAATTGACTCTGTTTTGAGTAGGATATTGAAAGGTGTGTGGGAGGTGGGATGAACTCGTTGGATTTAAAGAACAAGGAGAAAAGTAACATTTATATATACATAAAGAAAATACCTCAGCACTGGACGATAAATCAAAAATAAGTGATAGAAAATTGATTCCATATGATTTCGAAGCTTTTTTTAAACTGAATAAATTAAGACCAATTTATGAAAAAATTCGTTATATGGAGATAGATATTTCGCTATATAGAGACTGTTAATGTAATCATGCGAAAAGGGGACCGTTCCTACTAAAAATTCGTTATATAGAGAAATTCGATGTATGGAGTTTCGTTATAGAGAGACTCGAGTGTATTTATTTTTATTTTAATATTACGTGAATGAAGTCCTGGGTTAAGTTGTATTTTACCCATATGCCAGAAGAAGCATTTCAAAATAGGAAAGATAAATTATTGAAATATCATGCCAAAATAAAAATAAAAATCGATTTCTAAAGATTATTTTTAACTAAAATGCGCAACTCCCCTTTTTCTTCTAATGTCCGGTAGCTTTAAATTAGCTAATGGAAATTTCTAATTTAGTTAATTTTGACTTGTTCGTTTTTCAACTCTTTTTTTTTCCCGATGAATTTTTGATTTATTACTAAGCCGTTCGGTCATCAGAAACATGAAACATTCTTACAAGTTTTAAATTACCATCATTTATATATTCATAAAAATTCGTAAAATATTTAAAATTTGCTTTTGCATATCATTTTTCTTTCTTTTCCTGTAAGCTTGGTTTTTGAGTAAAAAGGGTTAAAATTAATATTTGTATTTTTAAATGTCATTTAATACAAAAATAATATATTTTTTTTCTTTTGGTCTTTTAAAAATTATTTTAAAATGTTCCTTTTTACTTAAAGAAACAATTTTTGGGATGATCTACCAAAAATTTAACAGAATAATAACTTTTAACTCCTCTTTGATGTAAATAACACTGTAATTATTGTTGGATCACTAATCCCTTTATTCTAAAGGAATTAGACAGTGCGGGCGGGTCAGCTTGTTTTATTCTAAAACTGGCTGGCCCACCCGATGTTGGCCGGATCCGTGATAAACACGTTGCATTAAAAAATCCCTATATAATTGACACAAAGGAAAAAATCTATTCTAAAAGCACAAAAACTCGAAAAATTATTAAAAATTACTTTGAAAATTGTATTAAAAATCGATGAAATTCAAAAATCGTAGCAGACAAAATTTAGTATATTAGGCCAAAAGTTTGAAACAATTTTTTTCTTTACAATGTCAAAAAATAGCGTTAAAAAATTCGTTAAAAATTCAAAAATCGCTGCACGAATTCCGAATAAATTTATTGAAAAGGGAACTAAATTTACTATGTTAGGTTAAAAAAAGAAACCGTATTCTTTTTACAAATGTGGAGAAATCGCCTCGAAATATAAAAAGAACGCTAAAAAGCTACTAAAAAAGTTAAATAAAAAAAATCTATTAAAAAAAAATCGAAAATCGGTTTTCGAGGTGCAAAACGTCATATACAGAGGTACTTTTCTCCAAATTTTGTAACTCTACTTGCAGCGGTCTCTTCAGAATAGCAATGACACACTCACAAACTTGTCTCTTTATTATTATAGATAAAAAGTAACTAATGCTTTTACCGCTGCTGACAATGAATGTTTGTGACCGAGAATATTCTTCGTTAATATATTAAGAAAACTATTACACGCAAAAATATGAAAATTGATGGCAGTATAGAGAAATGTTTGGTAAACAAGCAGATGCAGACAGTTTTTAAATAGAATTGTTTATTTTAACAGATATTTAATGTTAAAGTTGGTCAAAATCGTTTTATTAAAATAAACATTATAGGAGCATAAACTATACATAGGAATTTAAACATTTTAAAATAAATTTGTGCATTAGAAGTTTCTGATGTGCAACCTGCATTTATTTTTTTAATTTGACTCATTTTTTGAGGATTTAATTCCATTTTAAATTAAAATATTCAGCATTTTGAGAGACATCTTTTACATATTTTAGAAAAGGTTATATTTTAAATTGTTATCAAATGATCAATGAATAATATTTCCTTCGAATTAATAATATATATATATATATATATATATATATATATATATATATATATATATATATATATATATATATATATATATATATATATATATATATATATATATATATATATATATATATATACGTATATATATATATATATATATATAGTTGCAACTATCACAAACAGAAAAAAAAAAAAACTTTCAAATGCGAATTAAATAATTACGAGTTACTAGCGAGAAAATATTAAAAAATTACGTCATAAAACTATATTTACATGTGAATAGTAAAAGTTAAAAAAAAATCAAAATAATTCAGAATCTGCGTAAAAGTCTACTTCTGATGAACCAAAAAATACGAAAAAACGTCTTATGGGCGCGTAGCGCCAACCGTGCAAAACCAAATATTTTTAACGGGACGATGGGCGCGAAGCGACCATGGCTCCGATCCACAATCTTTTTTTTTCAAGTGCGGGTAGCGAAATCATATATTTTTAACGGGATGATGGGCGCATAACAACCATAGCTCTTTAACTTACTTTTTTTGTGTTTGAGGATTCGAACACCAAGACTTCTTATTAAATGAATTATTTTGCTTATTATATGCTGCTTAATATCGAGGTTCGTTTGGAAAAAGTGGCCCAGCTAGCGGGCGTAGCTCGCTAGTGAATTTATTAAAATCCGTTAGTCGTCGTAAATGAAAAAAATTATGTCATATTTAAAAAAGTCAAACAATAATATTGCAAACATTTTAAATTAAAAACTATATTTACGTAAGACATTTCACATTTCTAAATGATCTTTTTATCTATTGCTGCGGAAGGCAGCGGAAATAAAAACATTTCCTTTTTAGCAAAAATAATATTTTCAAGTGAATATCAAAAAGAGAAAGAAAACTTTAAAATAATAAAAATTAATGTGTGTTAAAACAGCACAAAAAAAAAAAAAAAAAGTTGCATCAAATGACATTGTGCATGTGATTTAAAATGATCAAGTGACACTGCAAAACAGCTAAATTTTAAAAATATATTTAGACAAGACATTTACTTCATATTTTGATATGATCTTAAACTATTGTTATGAATTTTAAGACGCTACAAATACTATTTATTTTCAAACAGCAAAATTATTTTCACCTGAATTATAAAAAGAGAAAGAAAAAATTAGCAAAAATTACATAAGATTTAAACGATAAATTTAAAATGTCTTACTTAAAAAAATTCCTTATACCGCGATTCAAAAAGTACAAGAAGGCAAAGTCTCTATGTATTATGTCGATACGAACGCCATATGGGTAGTTTATTTCAGTATAATTTTATTGCCAGAAATTATAGAATTGTAATTATTGCAAATATAAGATATTTTGGACTGTTATAAGTTAATTTATTAAGGAATGTCGTGAAATAGGTAGAAGAATCTCTTTTAAAAGCAGGATATGCCGTTTCTAAATCGCTTCAATAATGAAACAGAATATTTTTTGTTTGCAAACGTGCGAAAATAAGAAAAATTGTTATTTAATGTTGATTTTGAATTTTGAGTTTGAATATTGAGTTTGATTTTGAAGTTTGAATATTTTTACAGTAATTATCTTTTTTTAGTTCTTTTTTGAAATAAAAATGGCCTCCCTATCATGGGCGTAATCTTTCGGGGGCGAGGGGGGGGGGCACTTGCCCCCCTAGTTTTCTAGGTGCAGGGGAAAGACTTGCCTTTCGCCCCTCCAGTTTTTCGTATTATTCTGTAATGGTTAAGGGTCAATTTTATATTTTGATTTTTTTTTGTCTTTTCTATTTAAACATTAAAGTGTCATATTTTGAGTGAAAACAAGAATAAATTCTGGATAATTTCAAATACCCGACAGCAACATCTTTACATTTATATCAATAATTTCCGACATTTATCTTAGCAAACTTTTTAATGCCACAGTCTATGTTCAATAAAAAATACTTTATCTGCTCCTCCAGAAGTGCTGAACTTATGAGCCCTTCTTCATTTTAGAGTTGTTTGTATGGGGTGGATCTCTTGATTATTTCTCGAGGCTGTCATTATTGTCATTTTCTAACCTCATGATTACATGAATACATATGGCTCTTTAGTCCTCTATTTCAAGGTATCAGTCTCATACTAGTAATTCACGGTGATCATTGAACTACAATGAGCGCCACTAACAGTGGTGCAGCCAGAATTCAATTCTAGGAGGGGTTTTGATTTTCTGATAAAGGTGTTTGCCGTTTATTTGAATCGCCGGTTAATAGAATCAGTACTTAAGAATATTCATTATATAATACTTAAACTCAAAGAGCATCTATGTGGAGGAAACCATCATTCTTTAAGCATAATACTTCTCAGAAAAGTGATTTAGTTCAAATAACCAATTTTTACCTAACTAATCCATGTAATATACATTTTCACAGTTTTAAGTAGAATTTTTGCCGTTTAATTGAATCACTTTATTAAATGAAATCTGATTCAACAAAGTTGTATATTCCGAAATACACCAAAACGTTTAAATATTAAATTTTGTTTTGATTAATAAAAGTGGCAATTATAGAGATCTTTCTTAGCTCTGGGAGGGGTTTTAACCCCAAAACCACCCCCTTGGCTGCGCCACTGGCCACTAGAGATAGTCATTAGAAACAGAAATATAAAGAACACGTTCTGTTTGTAAAACAAATACCATCTAATAACTTTTTGAGGGAAATAGAAAATTATCATATTAAGTTTTTCAATGTTCATTTGGATTTGTGTAATTTTAAAAATCATAAACGTAATAACACACCTATACTAAAGAAATAAATTTCCTCTCTGTGCGTGCGGTATGGCTAGAAAAATGTATTGCATGTACAAGTCAGAAAATTTCAAAGAGAATAGTGTAAGGCCTCTCCTGATGTACATGAGAGTCAGAATTTTTTATTTCTGATAAATAGTTGAGAAGCTATTAATTAAAAAAAAGAAAAAACTTTCATCAAAAACTTGTCTTTTTCCTTCCCAGGATTTGCGATTGCACAGAAACCGATTTCATAGTTCGTACGCTTTGCAAAAAAAAAAAAAAAAAAAAAAAAAAATGAATGGAAAAGTGCTGGAATAAAATGTATTCATTTTCAAAAAAAAAAAAAAAGGTGTTTAAAATTTTCCAAAAATGTGATTGTCTTTTTAAGTTTAAAATAGCTAGCTTCATCAATCGAATACAGAAAAAAAAAAAAAAATAAATAAATAAATCTCGAATTTCCATGTAATTTATTCCAAAATTTCCGAAAATTTAAAGCATTCGGGGGCAGAAAAAAGGTCATTAGACCGAAAATTCTAACATAAAAAAGTTTCACGGTAAAATATCGCGAATTCGACAAATGGTTACCAAAAAATATCAATTTTGTTAATCCTTCGCATAAAAAATCGATAATTTCGGCAAAAAAATAACTGAAAAAACGCGAATTTTTGAAAAAAAAATCGCGAAAATTCGAATCTTATTAAAAAATTTCAGAAAAAATTCGCATTTCATCAAAGGCTTGAAAAATAAGACTTTCATCAAAAACTTATCTTTCTCCTTCTCAGGATTTGCGAATGCACAAAAACCGATTTCATTATTCGTACGCTTTGAAAAAAAAATGAATGGAAAAGTGCTGGAATAAAAAGTATTCATTTTCAAGGAAAACTAGTTGGATGTGCCAATCCCAAAACTTTCTTCTATCTCATAAGTACCTTTTAATATATAAAAAAATAGTTACTCATTTTAATGCTTTAATAATTTTAATTCAATACCATACCAACTTTGATTTTCATCTTAAATTTCTGCTTCAATCAATTAATCAAAGTAAAAACGAATTTCCGTCTCTACACGAGCCGATGGACAATAGAATGATAGGCCGATTTTTTTTTTTTTCAAATTCAGGGAGGACGTACTTGCCTTACCAAAAAATAATGATATACAAAAAATTTAGTTCAATTCTAGAACTAACATCATACACTTTTATGCGGTGCATATTGAAAATGGCATAAAATTCGCTATTGCAGCGCCCCCTTCCGGTGGATTTTTTTCAAATTCAGGGAGGACCAACTAGCCATAGTCATACACATACACAAAAAATTTGGTTCAATTCGATGCATAAATTAATATACTTTTGGTCGGTACAATATTGAAAACGGCACAAAAATCGCGATTGCAGTGTCCCCTTCCGTCCGATTATTTTCAAATTCAGGGGGAACCAACTAGTCATAGTCATACACTTACACAAAAAATTTGGTTAAATTCGATGCATAACTTCATATACTTTTGGTCGGTACAATATTGAAATTGGCACAAAAATCGCGATTGCAGCGCCCCTTCCGGCGGAATATTTCAAAATTGAAGGAGGACCTGCTTGCCACAGCCAAAAGCATTCACAAAAAATTGGTTCAATTCTATGCATAATTTCATACACTTTTTGATGGTAGAATGGCGACATACACACAGACATATACACGGACAGACAGACATTTTGTAAAAACATGTTTTTTGGAATCTCTGACTCCTAAAACGTTTAAATCCGTCGAAAACCGGAAGTCGAAAAAATTTCGATTACAATACTTTCTTCTATTGAAGATAGAAGAAAGTAAAAAAGGTGCTTGAAATTTTCTAAAAATGTGATAGTCCTTTAAATTTAAAATAGCTAGCTTCATCAATCGGATACAGAAAAAAAAGTAAATAAATAAAATAAATCTCGAATTTCCATGCGATTTATTCCGAAATTTCCGAAAATTTAAAGCATTCGGGGGCAAAGAAAAAAAAAAGGTCATCAGACTGAAAATTCCAACATAAAAAAGCTTCACGGTAAAATATCGTGAACTCGACAAATCGGCGCCAAAAAAAATCAATTTTGTTAATCGTTCGCATAAATAATCGAGATTTCGGCAAAGGATAACTGAAAAAATGCCAATTTTGAAAAAAAAAAAATCGCAAAAATGCGAATCTTATTAAAAAATTTCAGAAAAAATTCGCATTTCATCAAAGACTTGAAAAATAAGGGAAATTT
Source organism: Maratus speculifer (assembly GCA_964019185.1). Lineage (NCBI taxonomy): Eukaryota > Metazoa > Arthropoda > Arachnida > Araneae > Salticidae > Maratus > Maratus speculifer. The sequence goes on from OZ025291.1 coordinate 138,425,783, forward strand.
TGTCAAAGGATAAGGAAAAAAACGCGATTTTCATCAAAGAATCATAAAAAACGAAAAATTCGTCAAAGGAGAAAAAAACGCGAATTTTTTCATAGGACTTCAAAAAATAGTGCACATTCGTAAAAGCATTGCGGAAAAGGCGCAAATTTCTGTTAAGGGATCACGGCAAAAACGTGAATTTCGTCAAAAAATTGCAAAAAAATGTGAATTTCGTCAAAAAATTTGCAAAAAAATGTGAATTTCGACAAAAATTTGCAAAAAATGCGAATTTCACCAAAAAAATTGCAGGAATGCGCAAATTTTGTCAAAGGATAGCGTAAAAAAACCCGCAAATTTTGTTGAATATCGCAAAACACTTAGAATTGTGTCAGACTATGACAAAAATAAAAACGGTAATTTTGACAAAGGATCATGGAAAAAAGCAAATTTTGTGAAAGAATCGTGGTAAAACATGAATTTTGTCAAAGAATTGTACAATAACGCAAATATAATTTAGTATTGTAAAATAAAGAGAAAGCTTTTTTTTTTTTTTTTTTTTTTTTTTTTGGCAAGGGATTGCGTAAAAAACGCAAAATTTGTCCAAAAATTAAGAAAAAAAACGCAAATTGTTTCAATTGATTGCGGAAAAACTCTAATTTTGTCAAAGAATCGCGGAAAAAAAACGCGAATTTTATCATAGAATTTCAAGAAAACACAAATTTTGTTTAAGAATTGCAAAAAAGAGTAAATTTCATCACAGGACCGCAGAGAAAATGCAAATTTTCTTGAATATCGTGAAACAATGCGAATTTGTCAAGGGTTCTCAGAAAAAACACATATTTTGCCTAAGGATCGCAGACAAAATGCAAATTTCTGACAAAAGATCGCGCAAAAGCGCAAATTTCTGTCAAAGGATTGCGGTAAAAACGCGAATTTGTTCCTGGATACTGAAAAAATACAAAGTTTTGATAAAAGATCGCAGAAAAATATTAATTTAGCCAAAGAATCGCGGAAAAAAAGCACGAATCTCGTCAAAGTATTAATTTTGTATATGGTTGGCGGAAAAAAAAGATTAATTTCGTCAAAAAGTTGCGGAAAAAACGCATATTTAGCATCAGTAAGCGCATTTTCTCCCTACCTTCTCTGTTGTGGCCTTTTAGAAAATTTGTTGTGAATTTCAATTTTTTTTAAATATTCAAAATCATCCTTGCGAATTTCGTCGACTATACATTGAAAAAATTGCGAATTTTTTCAATTTGTCTCGGAAAAATAATAGTTTTCAGGGTCTACGAATCAGGGAAATTTGGAAGGTGAGGCAAAAAAAATCAGGATAATGTCAAGGAATTTTTGATGTACTACTTTCCACCAGAATATCAATTATCATAGTAAATGAAAAAGTTCAGTTCCACCCCGGCTCGACTATGTAGAAAAAATGCAAGGCTGATCTCAGTCCCGCACGAGTCTGCTGGAAAAACTAAACCTGTTGCTGAAATACCATGCATGTAACACTGGACATGTTACATTTCTGAATAATGTTGTCAAATTAGCATAGGTTCGTGACTCACGTTTATATTTATTCGCGAAAAAGTGATCCTCAATGAAAATGGCTCATATTTAATCGCCTTCTTTCAAATTTTTATACCGGGCCAGTAGATCCGTTCAACTTTTTTTCTGCCGCCCTGGCCCGTTGAAAAAATTGCCCTGATTCTGCTGGGCCGGCCGAACAGTGATTAAAAAACGTGTAGTCTTTTTCAAGATTCAATCACAAAAACACTGTTATTGGCTCGGTTAACAGAAACCTCCATTAATCGAAGCTCGGTTAATTGAAGTTCTACCGTAATCGTTATTGTTACTATTGTGTATTGTCTGTCTTGCACATAGTAACTTTAAAACATATTGTCAATGTATCCTCTAAATATGTGTGCAGTATTCTTTAAAAGAATCTTTATTGTATAATAAGTAAAACTAGATTTATTTTTGTAGAAGTTGAGTTGGACCATATTGTGCCGGACCTGGCCTGTTTACGCTGATTTTTGTAGGGGCTTGCACGGGCCGAGCTTTTAATGTTTACACCGGGCCGAGCCAAAATAACTTTCTCTCGCGCCGTCCCGGACCCAGAATTTCTGGCCCGTGCAAACCTCTACAAGGCTTTAAAAAAGATTTTTGTTTGAACTTCTGTTTCGGGTGAACAGTGCATCAAACATAAGAATTGTGTGGTTGTATATTCAATATTTTAAAATATCTTTTTAAAGACATGCAAGTGTAATTTCAGATTTTTCTTTATTTGTCCGTATGTGTTTGAACGTTTATATACAGGGTGTTTTAGTTAAACGTTTCAGAGCTCCTAAGAGAGGTAGGGTGCATCCTGACGACTCGAAATCATACAGCAATGTGGGGTCGGAAATGCTTTCCTGAAGCGGTGATGTACACAGAAGCACCATGAAGAAAAGACACCGTAAGTGGAAAATCGTTTTATTAATACATATAAAAAAGCAAAAGGTACATGGGTCGAAGTAAGTGTTCGAAATTTCTGCCACCGATTACAATGCACACCTCACATCTCTGGCACATGGAAATCCGAACATTCTCGAATACTCCAGGCATATCTCGAATTTCTCCGGCAGCTACTGCTATTCTTGCAACCAGCTCCTCAGCATTGTCAACAAGGGTGTCAAAACCAGTGTTTTCATATGACCCCAGAAATAAAAATCAAGACATGATAGGTCGGGTGACGATTCCCTGCATGAAAACTGAACTTTTGCTCATCGCCATCTAGCGCGTCGGGAAAGCATTTCCGACCCCACATTGCTGTATGAGTTTGAGTCGTCAGGATGCACCCTACCTTTCTTAGGAGTTCTGAAACACCCTGTATATATTTTTTCAAACATTAAAAATTTTAAACTTTTAAGTATACGTGTGTGGATGGATAAAACGATGTGGACGATGACTGGAAATGAAGGAGGGTATAATTTTCTAGAAAAATACCCCGAGACTGTTGACCCTCCAGTCTTAGAGCCCAAGTTACGCCTATGCTCCCTATAATGTTCCCTTTTCTTTTTATTTAGTTTTTTTTTTAACTAATTGGAAAATAGTTGTTGTCTTCTGTAGAAAACTGGGAAATATGAAGTACATCTGAATATTTTTATTGGTTGAATTCCGCAACTTATTTTTCATGTTCTGATTGTTCCCACCTTTTCCCGCATTCCCCTCCCCCTTTAAATTTCGAGTTGTTTTAGGAAATGCTCTTACAGATAATTCATATTTTATAAGTAATTGTTGTACCACATTTCATGTTTCTAGATCAGTCCGTAACAAAAACACTGCAATTTAGAACGTTTTTTACTTTTGCAACTTCTTGAAATAGGCTCGTTCTAGTGGTTTTCCAAGAAGAACTAAAGTATCAATAAACAATTTAAAAAATAAAATTAAAATTAAAAATGACAATTCATGATTGAATCTTTATAATTTAGTTGTTTTTAAAGAACAACTAAAAATCTAAAAATCAGCTCAGTCTATTGGCGATATCTTTCTTAACTTCCCCGATATTTGACTGACTTTTTTTATGAGTTGTGCTCCGAGTTTACTACCAAAGCATGAAAATAAATAAATAAATAAATATTAGCGTGAGAGCATGCGCAGATAAAAAATATTTCATACAACTTTTAACATTTTCTCAAATATTTAATAAATTTAGAATAAAATTGCACTATATTATTTCTACTTCATTTTGTCTACTTTTTTGGAACTCTCATTAAATTTGGTATAAATTCCTGCATGATATAAAGAAAAAATGTGCAAGAAAAGTCGGTATATTTCCACGGATATGCGTTCTATTCTTCCACAAATGAATACATACATTGTTCAATATCTACATATTCATAATCTACAGCCATAGATTATTTCGAGCATTTTGTTTTACAGGGTGATCTCAAACAATATTAATTATCTTTAATTATTCGTTGCCCTCCTAATTGCCCTTTTGTTCAAATGACCGTAGATGAATATGAAGTAGTACATATTCTTCATACTTCTGAAGTTTCAGATCAATCCAACAAACATATTTTTAAGTATTCGACAAAATGTCTATAATTGAAAATGTCCGGTCATTAATGGCTATATAATGCATTTCGTCTCTGCTCTAGACAAAATAAATCAAGCTTTAAAACTTCTTAACAAACACAGACATGACAGGAAAGCAATGTATTGTCTGAATTGAAAAGCTGTTTATTTAATGTCGAGAATATTTTGTATTACTAAAATTTACTTCCTGCCATCAAAGTATAATTAAGCACAACTCTATATTCATGCACGCAACTGCTAAACTTTTCTTCTTATAAATCTGTTAAGACTCACCCCTTTCGAATTCGGTGAATACTAATTTCGTGAATGAAAGGGTACTTTCTATACTTAGTTTCAACCTGCATGTTTATGTGAAGGAGAAAGTAATGAATATTAAGTGATATTTTAAAATAATACGGCAATGGAAAACGGTCAATGAGCTTCCAGCAACCTGTGGGAAAAGGTGTTGAAACGACTCGACTTTTCTTTTTTTAATGGAAAAAATCTACCAGAATGAAATGGAAATGGTTTCCCAGTAAGTTTTAGTTCATGTTTTTTTTTAATGCTTTTTTTAAGAAATAATTCAGATTTCGTATTGTTTTGTTTATAAAAAATTTAAATTGAAAAAATAAAGAAAAAAATATTTTCTCAAAATCGTTTTGTAAAGATTCCTTCATTGCTTAATTAAATTAACCAAATTAACAAAATGATTTAAATCAGAGATCGTCAATCGGTGGTGGTCCGTGTACCATCAATAATCTGCGAGAAGAGCAGATAGTAGTACAAGAGCAGACAGCACAAAGTCCTGTGTTATCCAGCACAAGAAAGAAAGAAAAAACCTTTATTTTATAGAAGAGTAGTAATAGTGAAATCTAATGATCCATGTCTGCCGGAAGCGAAGTGGTGCATAAGCTAAAAATTAATACCACTGTTGATTGACTCGTAGGTTTAGCATTGTGTTTTTCCTACAATCAAAAGTATGATAAAAAGGAAAACTGGATGCAGGAAAGCACAATGCTACGAGTCAACCACTAGTGGTATTAATTTTCGGCTTATGCACCACTTCGCTTCCAGCAGACATGGATCATTAGATTCCCCAATTACTACTCTTCCATAGAATAAAGGGCTTTTCCTTGTGCTCGATAACATAGGGTTTTGTTTTGTCGACTGTTGGACTATAGATTGTCCTTATAGAAATCTGGGCATTACTAGAATTTTTGCGTTTTACTAATAATCAATACTGAAACATCAAAATCAGTGAAAATTAGGATTCAGTTTTCAACTACTTATTTATTCAAAACAAATATTTTGATTGTGTCACAACAATTAGAACACGGTGGCGGTTGGCGGTCTCGTTTTAAAACAACGGCTCTCCGTATTCCAGCTATGTCGATGAGATAAACTTGAGAACTTATTTCAAACAATTTTAATTCATCTAATATGATCTAACTTATTTAAAATTAATTAATATGATTTCGTATGCAGCGTTTTCTGCAGATCCAAATACTGGCCTTCGATTTATTCTGTTAAGCTGATCCAAAGTATCAAACCAGATTCTGTGATCGCTGAGGTCATTTGGGTGAATTAGTTCCCCAGATTCGTCCGGGATGGCTCAGTTGGAAGAGTATTGGCGGCTTCAACCAATACATCCCTGGTTCGAATCCTGACCCGGACTTTTTTCACAACTTGAAAAATTTACATTTGTTTTAATTGATTTACCGATTGAATAATCTGCTTAAAATTAATCTAATGTAAATGTGTTTACCATAAATGAAATCATATTTCCAGCAGTTATAGCTTAAAGACAGTGTACTGTAGATACAGTAATGTATCCAAATTTTTTGTCTGTTCCTGTAAATGAACGTTATCCATTTATCGTTCATTCATTCATATCCTGTTGTGTAACATGATGTGCACATCATATCATACAACAAATATTTTATAGTAAGCCTCAGTAATGTACGTCAATTTTATTACATTTGAAATAGGACAACATAACTAAAATATGCTGCAATCAATTTTTCCCTGTAGACTATTATGTAACGAAATTCTTTTCTGTGGCTCTGTAAATGCGTAGTAAATACTTGCACTACATTTTTTTCAAAATGCATGATTAAGTGTACTACATAAATGTTCTTGCGCTTACTTATATTTGAAGTAATCTAACATTATTCAAATGAGCTTGGAACTATTTTATTTCATAAACCGTAATGTAATGGAAAACTTTCGTCTACCTCTGTAAATGAATTAAAAATTCTACACACTTCATTTGCAAAAAGAAAAAAAAACTAGTTGGATGTGACAATCCCAAAACTTTCTTCTATCTCATACATACATTTTAATATTAAAAAAAAAAAATAGTTACTCTTTTTAATGCTTTAAAAATTTTAATTCAATACCTTACCAACTTTGATTTTCATCTTAAATTTCTGCTTCAATCAATTAATCGGAGTAAAAACGAATTTCCGTCTCTGCACGAGCCGAAGACAATAGAATGATAAGCAGATTTTTTTTTTCAAATTCAGGGAGGACCAACTTGCCTTACCAAAAAATAATCATATACAAAATGTTTAATTCAGTTCTAGAACTAACTTCATACACTTTTATGTGGTGCAATATTGAAAATGGCATAAAATTCGGTATTGCAGCGCCCCCTTCAGGCGGATTTTTTTCAGATTCAGGGCGATCCAACTAGCCATAGCCATACACCTACACAAAAAATTTCGTTCAATTCGATGCATAACTTCATATACTTTTGGTCGGTACAATATTGAAAATGGCACAAAAATCGCGATTGCAGCGCCCCCTTCCGGTGGATTTTTTTCAAATTCAGGGAGGACCAACTAGCCATAGTCATACAGATACACAAAAATTTTGGTTCAATTCGACGCATAACTTCATATACTTTTAGTCGGTACAATATTGAAAATGGCACAAAAATCGCGATTGCAGTGTCCCCTTCCGGCGGAATATTTCAAAACTGAAGGAGGACCTGCTTGCCACAGCCAAAAACATTCACAAAAAATTTGGTTCAATTCTATGCATAACTTCATATACTTTTTGATAGTAGAATGGCGACACACAGACACACAGACACACGGACAGACATTTTGTAAAAACATGTTTTTTGGAATCTCTGACCCCTAAAACGTGTAAATCCGTCGAAAACCGGAAGTCGAAAAAAATTTCGATTACAATACTTTCTTCTATTGAAGATAGAAGAAAGTAAAAAAAACAAGTTGGAAATTGCACGTGAAGCGTAGCAAATGAGGTGCGTTCGTACGATAACGAAGTTTTAAAAATATTACTTTCATTTATCAATCTCATAAAATTGTAAATAGTGAATTACAATTAAAACGCTCATCAAACAATGCTCTTCCTATACCATTATGTAATGGAATACTTTTGTGTGGCCTTGTCAATCAATAACAAATGTTCTTTGCACCACAAATTATGTAAGATGTATATTATAATATGTACTTTATAGTTGCATATAAATTTTTTAAAGTTCGCATGTGTGTAACACGATTAAAATGCATTTGAAACATTTTTCCCATTGACCGTAATGTAACGGAATACTTTTTATTGTCCCTGTAATTGATCTATGCATCCGATTTTCATAAAATTTGAAATAACTAGACACAATTATGTAATAATTATGTAATAATTATGTATTTTAAATTTCAAACGTATAGAATATATTTGAAACTTTTTCCCCATTGACCATAATGTAATGGAATACTTTTGATTGCCCCTGTAATTGATCTATGCACACGATTATCAAAAAAATATGAAATAACTCGACATAATTGGGTAATAATTGCGTATTTTAAATTTCAAACGATTAAAATGCATTTGAAACTTTTTTCCCCATTGACCGTAATGTAATGGAATACTTTTGATTGCCCCTGTAATTGATCTATGCACACGATTATCAAAAAATTTGAAATAACTCGACATAATTATGTAATAATTGCGTATTTTAAATTTCAAACGATTAAAATGCATTTGAAACTTTTTTCCCCATTGACCGTAATGTAATGGAATACTTTTGATTGCCCCTGTAATTGATCTATGCACACGATTATCAAAAAATGTGAAATAACTCGACAGAATTATGTAATAATTGCGTATTTTAAATTTCAAACGATTAAAATGCATTTGAAACTTTTTTCCCCATTGACCGTAATGTAATGGAATACTTTTGATTGCCCCTGTAATTGATCTATGCATCCGAATTTCATAAAATTTGAAATGACTCGACAAAATTATGTAATAATTATGTATTTTAAATTTCAAACGATTCGGTTGGGTAGTTTTTGCGTTGTTATATGCGGACAGACGGACGGACGGACAGACGGACGGACGGACAGACGGACGGACAGACGGACGGACTGAACGACCACTATAGGTGCTACGTATTATATAATTACGAACGCACCTAAAAAGCAGGGCAATCAGAGTATCTTTCCGAGATTTCGGACAGACGGACGGACAATAAAAGCCTTTTCATTTACAGAGAGGGTCATAATACATTTAAATACATTGCTTTTATAAGAATTGTTATAGTTCCATAGGAGTATTTTTGGTTAATTAATCTGATTACTTTTGTAAATATTTTACAAAAAGTTGTAATTAACAATTTATTTAATTAGTGTCGATGAAAAAACATAACTAAATTTCACATTATTATTATCTAAAAATTCCATATATTTTTAGATATTAAAAATTGATAATAACTCCTTAAATTAAGGTTAAAAGACTACAATTTTATTCATTTTTGCTATCTCCTAATGCACTAATTAATACAAATTGTTCATAGAATTCTCAACAGATGGCGACACTGATATAAATTTTTATGCCAAAATTTTATTTATAATTTGAGCAATTTTGCATCGTTATTGCTAAAATACACTTCGTAAATTTTGTAAAATTGGAAAGATTGGAGGATTCCAAAAATAGTATTTCTATAAAAAGTGCTTCATATACTTCACAATTTCAATTAGAAAATTGACGATATTTATGAGAATTGCGTAACTTTCTAATTATTGAAATTTGAAAAAAATACCTTTTAGTAAACAGTTTTCTATTTTTCTATTCTAATTTTTAAAATTATTTTTCACGTGTTTAAAATGGTTTATTCTAATGTTTAAATAATAATTTCTGAATCGAAGTTACTGAGTCACAAAAAGTTAATATTTTTAAAACGTTTTTATAGTCTCCTCCCCCCCCCCCCAAAAAAAAAAAAAAAAAAAAAAAAAACTAGTCGTTGGAGGCCACCGTAATACTTACCCATCATGGATATGTATATGAAAATAAAACATGTGAAAACTATTTATACAATGCATTGCAATTCACAAACAAAATTTAAATATTTTTAATGTACATAGTAATGCTCTATTAAAGAACTGCTGATTACCGATATCGACAAATTATATAAAACGCCAAACTACTCAAGTAGTACCGAACTGCGTAAAAGAAACATTCTTATAACTCCAAAAATAATAACTCTATTAACTAACAATTAACTGCATCGGATTAAGCGTCTCATTTCCAATTAAAATATACCTCTGAATTGAAATTTGAATGAAATACAGGGTCATGAAAAATCGAAGAATGTTGAAAACAGGATTACAAATATCTCGGCAACTAATAATCCGATTGACTTCGTTCTATATGCAAAACGTGTGTTATTTTATTGCCTTTTACGTCCATTCTTTAGAACAAAAAAATTCGAAAATTTTTATGTACCTTTCATCAGAACGAATTTTTCGAGAGTCCGAAAAAAATAGTTCCGGATAATCGAGGTTGCTGATATTAAATAGGGTTCGTCCCATTCTTACATACTAACTACATACAAAATTTCAAGTCTCTATCTCAATTCGTTCGGGAGATAGAGCGTTTACAGACAGACAGACAGACGGACGGCAAAATTTTTTTTCTAAAAATATGTTTTTCGGAATCTCTACTATCTAAAACGTGTAAATCCGTCAAAAAAATTTTTTCGATTTTCAAAACGATTGCAAGACTTACCCTATACTACGTATGATGGGTAAGTAAAAAGGAATATTTGCTGAAGGTTCCTAACAATAGTATTAATATTCCTATGTTACACTGTAAATATATCTAAAGTAAAAAAATAAATAATAAGTCAGGCTCTGGCGTTGCAAATTTAAATATATCCATAAGTGCTATAAATAGTTAAATTCAATAGCAGTCTTCGCCCTACCCGTCGTCTCTCTGTCCATTTTAACTCTTTTGTTAGAAGTAGAAATATTATATCAGATTACAACACACTATTACACATCAAACAAGCGTAGTTTCGTGCACTGGATACTATCCTTAAAATACACTTTACACAATATATATATATATATTCCAAAACACGTATGTTTCAATGATCATCGGGAAATAAATGACGACAAGCAATTACCGACAAAGGGCACGCGAATAATACAAAAGCACGCGATTACTTTAAAAAGGGTGAAATTAATTTCGTTTTGAGATGCCTGATTGATAAGGTCAAATGAGGTTTGCCATTTTAAAATGTGTGTAATTGCCATTTCAAAATATCGCATAATTAAACATGAAAAGGCGTTTTGTTTAAATTATTGAGACTTCATTTAGATAGAAATAAAAAAGAATTCCATTAATTTTTGATGATCTAATATATTGATACATATTCGATTCAAGGTAATGAAGGATGTGTTCTAGAAGGATAATGATTGATGAAAACATAATTGAAGTATTTCCCTGCAAAAAAAATTATTTTGAAATACAGGCTGTCACAGGGGGCTATTTTTATATTCTGCTTGCACCACTATTAAAAAAAATACATATATACATTTTGTAATATATGTATTATTATTTTTTTTTATGTTGTCGAAGTATGAATATGAGATAATTTATATATAAGATATAAACGCCCAGTTATATAACTGGTATAATGTAATTTCGTATGATAAACTCAAACAACTTTTTTTTTAAATCCGAATTCAATACTTTTTATAACTCTGCCGATTTGCATGATATCATATCATATCATATCTTTATATATAAAAATCTTCTGTGCGTGTGTATGTAATTGAACTCCTCTTAAACGACTGGACCGATTTTAATGAAATTTTGTATGTGTGTTCCAGTGGATTCGAGAATGGTTTAGATTCACATTCCATCGAAATTGATTCAGTACTTTTTTAGTAATTAGGCAAAAACTAATAGTTAGTGATTTTTCGCTAATTAAAAGTGCTATGTATATAAAAGAAAGTCTGGGTTTCGTATTAATCACAGCACAAAAAAATCTACCGAACCAAAAATCTTGAAAATTGGGGTAAAAATACTTCTTATAACATCGAGCGCTACTAAGAAGGGATTTTCGAAAATTCCTCCCCCCCCCCCCCACGGAAGTTAAAAAAAAGGACGAACTTTTTAAAAAATCCTTTAAAATCGGCGTTTGTAGATATTTTTCAACTGATAACATATTTTAGTGCATTTTTTCATTCTGAATCGAATGGTACTAAGCAAAATCGTTTAAATCCAGTAGTTCGTGAGATAATTCACATTTTCCTCATTTGGCGATGTCTTTGGCGCAAAAACCTGAAATTTTCAATCCTTATTTATATATATAAAAGAAAGTCTGGATTTCGTATTAATCACAGCACAAAAAAATCTACCGAACTAAAAATCTTAAAAATTGGGGCAAAAATACTTCTTATAACATCGAGTGCCGCTAAAAATGGATTTTCGAAAATTCCACCCCTACGATGAGTAGAAAAAAGAACGAACTTTTAGAAAATTCCTTAAAATCGGCTTTTGTAGTTATTTTTCATCTGATAACATATTTTAGTGCATTTTTTCATGCTGAATCGAACGGTACTAAGCAAATTTGTTTAAATCCCGTAGTTCGTGAGATAATTCACATGTTCCTAATTTGGCGATGTCTTCGGTGCAAAAACCTGAAATTTTCAATGCTTATCTTTATATATAAAAATCTGTGCGTGTGTATGTGTATGTAACTGAACTCCTCCTGATAACATTGCCAAATTAGGAAAATGTGAATTATCTCACGAACTACTGGATTTAAACGAATTTGCTTAGTACCATTCGATTCAGAATGAAAAAATGCACTAAAATATGTTATCAGTTGAAAAATAACTACAAAAGCCGATTTTTGTGGAATTTTTTAAAAGGCGCAAAAACCTGAAATTTTCAATGCTCATCTTTATATATAAAAATTTTCTGTGCGTGTGTATGTAATTGAACTCCTCCTAAACGACTGGACCGATTTTGATGAAATATTGTGTGTGCGTTCCAGTAGATTCGAGAATGGTTTAGATTCACATTTCGTCGAAATTGATTCAGTACTTTTTTAGTAATTAGGCAAAAACTAATAGTTAGTGATTTTTCGCTAATTAAAAGTGTTGAATAATTTCGATGAGTAGAGTGCGGACGGAATGTCCGAGCGGTCTAAGGCGCCAGATTTAAGCTCAGCTTCTTGAAGAAAGAGATCACGTGTTCGAATCCCACTCCTGACAAACGTGTATGCTTTACAATGATATTTTCTGTATTATAATTTTGATTAACCGACTTCAGAAAATCGTTAACTTTTAACTAAAAAGAGAAAAAGAAACTTTTCTATCAAAAATTGAGCCGACTTCAAAAAATACTGAAGAGTGAAAAATAATTTCCTTACATAATTATAATAAGAAATTAAATTAAGAGCGTAGTGTATATCGTGCGTATTACCATATTTACGTACATTTATTTGATTTTCTGTAGTCGGTGCCAAGAAGGACAACGTTTGTCGGTGACAGGACAACGTCTGTCGGGTCCGCTAGTATATTATAAAGCAGAAGTTCAGAAACTTCCAAACGAGTGTTTTCAAAAACTACCCGATGGATCTTTTTGCAGATTATATCATTCGATAGGAAATATTTTTGCGGAGGTTTAAGATACAAATATATAGGGATAACTCTGATTTTTCGTACTAAATTTCGTATTTTTCGGTTATTTTTGACGGAAGGGTTACAACAACTAATTTTTTGGCGATAATTATATTTCAAAAAAGAAATGAAATGCTTTCTCTAATGGAAAATAATATAAAGATTTCGAAAAAAAAAAAAAAAAACTTTTGTTAATTCAATGATTTAAAATAAATAATGATAAAAGAAAAAAATCCGTTTAATGCAAAATAATATTATGAAAGGAACATATTTATCTTTAGCGAAAAAAAAAAAAGAATATTCATAATATTTAAAAAGTAATTCAATGTGAAAGAAAGTTTTGAAGTGACACAATATTTGGCTATTTATTTCTTTCGCGCCAGATTAAAAGAAAACAACATCTCAAAAATTTCATTAGGTAAAACAGAAGTATTTTTTTTTCTTTCGTTTTCTTAAAAATATTTTTAAATCTAATTTTCCCGTTATGTGCTTCAGAAAAGAAACTCGCAGAATTAATTTTTTTTTAAAAGGTTCTAATTGTTATTTGTATGTTGTTTGTTCAATTCGATGTTTCAATCTACTTTTGTCGCCAATCAATGCGATTCTAAACAACAACAGAAAAAAAAAAAAAAAAAAAAAAAAAAAAAAAAAAAAAAGAAATACAAGACGGAGCGATGTTTGCAAGAACTATTTTCTCTCTCTCTCTCTCTTTTAATGAGTGAGAGCATTTTTAGGAAAAATTTTTACATTTAACTTAAATACGCAGTACTTAATTACAGCTTAATTACCGTATTAGTACCGGTAGTTGGCAGTTACCACATTCATTTCATACCACAGAAATGAATAATATTTAAATATTAGGGTAAATGTCTTTCCACATACATAGATATTGTAAAATAATTTAACTGCAACTTAAATTTTTTTTTGGCACAGATATCTCATACGCACTACATTGGTGCGATTAATCTCTTACGCCAATACCATATATGCATCTGGGTAATTAACTGACGCCAAAGTGTCATTATTTTGATTGATATGGCAACCCGGATGTTGTTGTCTGTTTATTAATAAATTGTCTATTTACAATGTTTTTCTTTTTTTTTTTTCCCAATTATATAAACTATTTTAATCTAGGCACATTTGTCATACATGCGCCACATTTGCGCGACTGTAATAAAATGGCGATTTGATGCCTCACTTCGTAACCTCGCTGTTGTTTATTAATTAATTAATTTTTATTTTATTTTATTTTATTTTTTAAAGGATATAAATAGTTTTGTTTTATAATTATTAACTATACTTTTTAAAATTTATTGTTATTTTCTATTTAAAATAACAGAAAATAATTGTAAATTATATATGTAACTGGTATTTGAAAACAAAAGTTTCTCGGAAATCGGCATCAGGAGAAAAAAAAAAAAGTGCCAATATGGTGCGTATATGTATACATTTTTTTCACTATACTACAGTATTTAAACATGCTGTATAAATAACGATTATTGTTTTTTCCAAACATGTTTGGCACAAATATTACATACACACTGAGGTATCTGACTATCGCCAAAACGGTGTTATTTTGCCTGATATGGTAACCCAGCAATAGTTGTTTCTGTATTAATAAATTGTTTATTTACTTTCAATTTCTTTTTAGAAATTCTATAAATTGTTTTGTGCTATAGTAACTTTTTTTATTTATTATTATTTTCGTTTTAAAATAATGAAAAAATTTTCAAAAATACATATTTCTCCGCTATTCTAAAACGAGGATTTTGCCGCATTGGTATTGGAAGGAAATCTTGCAAATCCGGGTTTGTGCCGGAGTTTTTTGTGAAATATGATATTTTCAAATGTAAATTGAGTGCTACTTGATTAACACGTCGGCCAGTTTTACCAAACTATTCAAATTTACATAAATTCATTTTAAATAAAGAAAGAATAATAAACATAAATAAAAAATACAAATTAAAAGTCGAATTAAAAAGCACTTATGACGTAAAAAAATACGTGTATCACGTGTAATATCAATTGCTATTATACTTACGATCATCGATTATTGACATTTATTCCTATAATCTGCTATTAATTTTTTTCTCGACAGAATAATCAGAAAGTACCATACATTGTACAAACTCCAGTTAATATTACAAAAATAGAGCTAAATAACTAAATTTAGGTGCAATTGCACACACCCATGCTGTAAGAAAGA
This sequence comes from Maratus speculifer, assembly GCA_964019185.1. Lineage (NCBI taxonomy): Eukaryota > Metazoa > Arthropoda > Arachnida > Araneae > Salticidae > Maratus > Maratus speculifer. Next base: position 138,440,969 of record OZ025291.1, read on the forward strand.
GGCACAAATGTCATATATGCACCACGTTGGGGTGATACATTTCTGGCGCCACTTTAACGGAAACTTCGTTTTAAAATGACAGATACATTTCTATTTTCTATTTTACTTTTCTATGTATAGAGCATAACATTTTGTATTATTTTAAAATGCAAATGAATGTAAATAAATAGTTCATTAATAAATTAAAAACAAAGCTGGATTACCATAAGAGGCATAAAATGTTCATTTTCTTTCAATCACGCCAACTCGATGCGTATATGACATCTGTATCAAAAAATGAATTTCACACATTCAAAAAACATTCACCTTATTTTTCTAAGGAAAACTTTAACTTTATTTATTCTGTAGCTTTCCAAAAACGGAACACTGTAATAGATTTGTCAAGAGCAGATGTACGTTGCGAAATATAATCATAGCAAACGTGGTAGTGTTTGGTATAATATGTTTAAGAAATAGAAAGTGCGAACGTCTTTTTGAAATTTCTGGCGAACCAGTTGACGTACGACAGTGATTTTTTTTTTAAACAATAGAACTCGACGAGACGAAGAAAATGATAGCATTCAAAAAATTATTGCAGTTTACTGTAGTTTTTTATTTAACTTTTAACGAAAAAATTAAGACGAAAAGTTCAACAAGCGATAGCTAGCGATCTTACGGATGGATTAACTTCGTTTTTGGCTTATTTTTATCGTCTTGATAAAACTTAAAACAGTTTTTTTTTTCATCTTTGTATTTTTGACGGTACCTGAGAAAATCGAATTTTTGTCTTAAACCTCCAGTTGAATATTACTTTTTGCTGTTGCGATTGTAGTTTTTTTTATTCATTGCCACTAAATTTAACATAAAAATTGTAATGTATGTATCATAATTCATTGAAATTAAACAAATCACGTGAAAAACATGGTTATTTGTTTTTATTGCGAAGCCTTCAATTTCAGTTCTTTAAATAATAAAGTTGTAAACGCACTGTCATTTTTTTTTTTTTTTTTTTTTTTTTTTTTTTTTTTTTTGTTCGACTCCATAATTATTTTTCAAATAGCATACATTTTACATGACAATGGAATGATTTTCTCGAGTACCCTAACATTTTGAATTTTATTAGCAGGGGAAAAAAAATGGGAAAAACACAAACACATCGGAAAAAACTACCTAGGAGAACCAAAATTTGCATTCAGGAACTAAATGTAAGGTTTTTGAATTAGTAAATCAAAAACTTCACATTCTGTCCATATCTTAAATACCATTCAATTGATTTTAAATAACGATGTGATGTCAAATACGCATCAGGGTTACCTAACTGATATGATAGCCGGGCTATTGTTGTTTATTAAAAAATAACTTTTATTTACCTTTATTTAATAGTGTTAAATTTTATAAATTATTTCATTCTATAGTTATTACTTAAACTTTTCAGTACCACTTGATTATCCCGTAGACCAATTTCACCAAATTGTACAAATCATCCATTTAATCACCAAGTTATGTATATTGGCATAATTTTTATTTTAATTAACGAAAGAAGAAATAAATTAGTAAAACATCAATAAAAGTACAAATAAAAAGTCCAATTCAAAATCACATTGTGACATAACACACATGGGTAACCTATTTAATGTAAACTGAATGCAACATTTATGATAATCCATTATTGGCATTTAATTTTATAATCTAGCGATAATTTTTTGGTCGACAGGATAATCAATTAGTACCCGCTTTTATTCATTATTATTTACTTTTTAAAATAATAGGAAATAGTTGATATATGTACTACTTGGTTATCCCGTCCACCAAAAAAACCATCGCCAAACTATAAGATTAAATGCCGATAATGGACGATTGTGAATATCGCATCCAATGACATTGAATACGATGCACGTGTTTAAAACGCAATTAAGGGATTTTTATTTCGACTTTTTATTTGTATGTTTTATTAATATTCTACTAATTATTCGTTTTTATTTGCGTTCGTAATTATGTAAATACGTAGCACCTACAGTTGTCGTTCAGGCCGTCCGTCTGCCCGTCTGTCTGTCCGTCTATCCGCATATAACAACGCAAAAACTACCAAACCGAATCTTTTGAAATTTAAAAAATATATCTATTGCATAATTTTGTCGAGTCATTTCAAAGTTTATGAAAATCGGATGCATAGATCAATTACAGGGACAATCAAAAGTATTCTGTTACATTATGGTCAATGGGGAAAAAAAGTTTCAAATAAATTTTAATCGTTTGAAATTTCAAATATATAATTTTTAGATAATTTTGTCGTGTCATTTCATATTTTATGAAAATCGGATACATAGATCAATTACAGGGACAATCAAAAGTATTCCATTACATGACGGTTAATAGGAAAAAATAGTTTCAAGTACATTTAATGCTGTTAAACTCTTTCGAAGATAATAGAATTGACATGAACCTATGAAGTATATATATGTCATACCAAACGCGGTAACGTTTGGTATAATATGTTTAAGAAATAGAAAATGCGGAAATCTTTTTGAAATTTCTGGCGAACCAGTTGACGTACGACAGTGATTTTGTTTTCAAAAGATAGAACTCGACGAGACGAATAAAATGTTAGCATTAAAAAAAATATCGTAATTTACTGTAGTTTTTTATTTAACTTTTAACGTAAAAATGAAGACGAAAAATTCAACAAGCAATAGTTAACGTTATTACGGATGGATTAACTTCGTTTTTGGTTTATTTTTATCGTCTTGATAAAACTTAGAGCAGTTTTTTTTTCATCTTTGTATGTTTGACGGTTTCTGAGAAAATCGAATTTATGTCTTTAACCTCCAGTTGAATATTGTCTTTTGCTGTTGCGATTGTAGTTTTTTTTTATTCATTGCCACCAAATTTAATGTAAAAAGTGTCATGTATGTATAATAATTCATTCAAATTAAACAAATCACGTGAAAAACATGGTTATTTGTTTTTATTGCGAAGCCTTCAATTTCAGTTCTTTAAATAATAAAGTTGTAAACGCACTGTCATTTTTTTTTTTTTTTTTTTTTTTTTTTTTTTTTTTTTTTTTGTTCGACTCCATGATTTTTTTTCAAATAGCATACATTTTACATGACAATGGAATGATTTTCTCGAGTACCCTAACATTTTGAATTTTATTAGCAGGGAAAAAAAAATGGGAAAAACACAAACATGTTGAACTATGAGTTCTCGTGCAACCTGCCGTTCAATATTTATTATGATTTTATTATTTGGCAACTTCTACAAATTCTCTTTTTAAGTAGTTTATATTTTAATGTCTATCATGTAGGTTGTTTATTTAGATCGTACCTTTATTAAATATATTTTTCCTATTCAAACTGCGTTTATTACTCTGCTACCTTGCTACACATTTAAGTAGTATGCTCTACAATTCAATTCTGAACAGGTTATGTTGCCCAGAAGGCTATTTTCTTTTGAATTAGGAAAATTTATTTAACAGTTCAATTTCATTTTTTGTGAAGAAGTGCGATTTAACATATGAAATATGGCTGAACAGCAAGCTAACTTTACAATGTTAAATAACAGTAATTATGATGTTTGGAAATTCAAGATGGAAATGTTTTTAACCGATAAAGGATTATGGGATGTTATTACATCCGAACAACCTACTAAAGCGGGAGCTGATCAAGATGCTTGGATTAAAGCAAACAAGTCTGCTAAAGCAAAAATTGCTTTAAGTGTCGAAGATAATCAGCTAATACATATCAAACATGAGGAAACAGCAAAAGGTATGTGGGATTCTTTACGTAAAGTTTATGAACAAAAGCATTTAAATACGAAACTTTTCTTGCAAAGAAAGTTATACAGTATGAAATATGATGAAACCTTAAACATGAAAGATTATATTCAAAGTATATTAGAAGTAGTTGATCAACTAAGAGGTCTTGGTAAAGTCATCCCAGATGATGATATCATTGCAATTTTACTATGCGGTGTTCCAGAGAGTTATGATTCCTTAATTACAAGTTTAGAAGCTCGTTCTTCTGAGGAATTATCATTAGAATACGTAAAAAGTAAACTTATTGCAACGTATGAGCGTCGTTTAGAAACGTTTAAATTGAATGAAGAAACAGCGATGAAAATAGTTAAAGATCCAAAGAAAAAGGGAAATTTTAGGGTTAACTCTGAAAACAAGTCAAAACAGCTTTGCCATTACTGTAAACGGTCAGGACATATTAAGAAATTTTGTTATTTATGGAAAGCTGAGCAGCATAAAACAAGAAGTCACAAAGTTAAAATGATTACAGATAGCGAGGACATTAAAACGGAAAATGAAATTTTTCACTGTCTTAAAGCTTCGAATAAATTCTCTAATGTTAATTGGTATATTGATTCTGCTGCGACAACTCACATGACAAATGATAAAAATATTTATTGCACTGAAATAAAGCCAAAAAGAGGCCAAGTACAAGTTGCTAGTGGTCAATTACTCGATATTAAAGGTATTGGTGATTGTTTAATGAAATACAGAGGAACAGGCAATGAAGTTAGAAATATAAAATTTTGTGATGTCCTATATGTTCCAGATCTTGATAGCAGTTTATTATCAGTGAAGCGACTTGATGAAAACGACTGTTTTGTGCACTTTGGCAACAGGAAATGTACAATAATGAAAAACGACCAAGTCATAATTGAAGGAAAATTAGAAAATGGTTTGTACAAGTTAAACTGCAATGAAATTGCTAATAAAGTTTTTGAAGAATCGCATATTAATTGTATTCATATGTGGCATAGAATATTTGGACATCGTGATCTTCCAGCAATTAAGGAATTACAAGATAATCATTTAGTCCATGGTTTAAAAATGAAGGACTGTAAGCAGAAAATGAAATGTTTATGTTGTACAAAGGTTAAGATAGTTCAGAATGCTTATCCTAAGAGAAGTGAACATCGAGCATCAAAAGTTGCAGATTTATTCCATGCTGATATTTGTGGACCTTTTCCAAATGAGACTCCCACAGGAAAGCGATATTTCTTAACACTTATAGATGACAAGTCAAGATATCTAACTGTTTATTTACTGAAACATAAAAGTGAAGCAGCGACAAAAATTGAAGAATTTTTCCGTTATGTGAAAACTAAATTTGAACGTATGCCAAAGTTTTTAAGATGTGACAGAGGAGGGGAATTTGTGAATGAAAGACTCCGAAATTTCATGATTAAAGAAGGAATTAAATACCAGTTATCAGTACCACATTCTCCTCAACAGAACGGAGTTGCAGAAAGAAGGAATCGTTATTTGACTGAAATGGGAAAATGCATGCTGGAAGATTCAAAGTTGGATAAAAAGTTTTGGGGAGCAGCTATAATGACATCGACCTACCTGCAAAATCGTTTACCCACAAATGCTTGCGAGAAAACACCTTTTGAAATATGGCATGGATATAAACCAACAGTAAAGCACTTGAAGATTTTTGGTTGCAAAGTTGTTTATTATATTGCACCTGTATTAAGAAGAAAATTAGACAACAGAGGTAAAGAAGGAATTTTTCTTGGTTATGCAGAAGAATCTAAAGGTTATATTATTCTTGATAAAGAAACAAACAAAGTAATTATTTCAAGAAATGTAATTTGTCTCAATGATGGAGAAAATGAAATATTAACCAGTTCTCATGAAACAGACGACTGTAATAAACACAAGAAAATTATCTTAAACTTAAATGGTGAGCACGAAGCAAAACCTTTAGAGGAAGAGGAAGATTTAGAAGCGAACGAAAATGTAAAAGTAAGACGTTCAGAACGTTCCAACAAAGGTGTACCTCCTGTAAGATATATTACAGCATATAAAACATCTGTTAAAAGTGTTGATGAACCTATGTCATGGGCTGAAATGAAAAAGTTATCTGAAGATGAACAAAATAAATGGATTAAAGCTGCAGACGACGAAATTAAATCAATCGAAGAAAGAAATGTTTGGGAACTTACAGATTTACCTCAAAACCGAAATGCAATTGGTACTAAATGGGTTTTTAAACTTAAACAAGATCAAACCGGAAATGTTTCACGTTATAAGGCTCGACTTGTAGCTAAGGGATTTACTCAAAAGCCAGGAGAAGATTTTAAAGAAACATATGCTCCTGTTGCAAACAATGTAACATTTCGAGTCCTCTTAACAGTGGCAAGTGCCAAGAATATGAAAATAAAACATTTAGATGTAAAAACAGCCTTTTTAAATGCTGATATAGATGAAGAATTATATATACGACAACCAGAAGGATACATTATTAAAGGTCAAGAAGATAAAGTTTACAGATTAAAGAAAGGTTTATACGGCTTAAAACAATCGGCAAAAGCTTGGAATGATAAGGTAAATTCAATTTTAACTTTAAATGGTTATGTACGCAGTAAAGTGGATCAGTGTCTCTACATCAGAAAAGAAGAAAATGGTTGGAGTTATATTCTTTTATATGTTGATGACATACTTATTTGTACATTAGATGAAGAAACTGAAATTAATATAATGCAAATATTTAAAGAATCATTTGATATATCTGATTTAGGACAAGTGTCATATTATTTAGGAGTTCAAGTTGAACGACTAGAAGATGGATGTTTTGTAACAAACCAGAAAATAAAAATTGATCAACTTATTAAAAAATATGGATTAAATGAAGCTAAAACTGCAAATATCCCTATGAATCCAGAATTTTTGAAAAATGAAGATTCATCAAAAGAATTAGAAACAAATAACAAGTATAGAGAAGCAGTCGGATCTCTTTTATATATTTCTAATACCTCAAGACCAGATATTTCAATAGCAGTTGGAATCTTATCAAGACGAGTTAGTAAACCAACTGAAAATGACTGGAATGCAGTTAAACAAGTTATGAGATATCTTAAAGGAACATCTGAGTATAAACTTAAATTTGGGAAAGATCTATCATCGGTTGAAGTTTTTGTTGATGCTGATTGGGGTGGAAATATTTCAGATCGGAAGTCTACAACCGGATTCATAATTATGCTAGGAAATTCACCTGTAATATGGTCTAGTAGGAAACAACACTCAGTTTCACTGTCCTCTACTGAAGCTGAATTTATTGCTGTGTCTGAAGCATGTAAAGAGGGTGTGTGGTTAGCACAATTATTGTGTGAAATTGAGGATACTCAGAAAAGGCAATTTACGATTCATGAAGACAACCAAGGATGTATAGCCCTGATTAAAAACGAACGAATTGGTCAAAGATCCAAACACATCGATGTTCGTTACTGTTTTATACGTGAGCTCTATAAAGATGGTGTGTTTGATATAAAGTACTGTGAATCTCATAACATGACTGCAGATATGTTTACAAAGCCATTGAGCAAAATTAAATTTAATAAAATGTGTGATAAAATTATTTTTAATGCGGCAGCTTGAGGAGGGGTGTTGAACTATGAGTTCTCGTGCAACCTGCCGTTCAATATTTATTATGATTTTATTATTTGGCAACTTCTACAAATTCTCTTTTTAAGTAGTTTATATTTTAATGTCTATCATGTAGGTTGTTTATTTAGATCGTACCTTTATTAAATATATTTTTCCTATTCAAACTGCGTTTATTACTCTGCTACCTTGCTACACATTTAAGTAGTATGCTCTACAATTCAATTCTGAACAAAACACATCGGAAAAAACTACCTAGGAGAACCAAAATTTGCATTCAGGAACTAAATGTAAGGTTTTTGAATTAGTAAATCAAAAACTTCACATTCTGTCCATATCTTAAATACCATTCAATTGATTTTAAATAACGATGTGATGTCAAATACGCATCAGGGTACCTAACTGATATGATAGCCGGGCTATTGTTGTTTATTAAAAAATAACTTTTATTTACCTTTATTTAATAGTGTTAAATTTTATAAATTATTTCATTCTATAGTTATTACTTAAACTTTTCAGTACCACTTGATTATCCCGTAGACCAATTTCACCAAATAGTACAAATCATCCATTTAATCACCAAGTTATGTATATTGGCATAATTTTTATTTTAATTAACGAAAGAAGAAATCAATTAGTAAAACATCAATAAAAGTACAAATAAAAAGTCCAATTCAAAATCACATTGTGACATAACACACATGGGTAACCTATTTAATGTAAACTGAATGCAACATTTATGATAATCCGTTATTGGCATTTAATTTTATAATCTAGCGATAATTTTTTGGTCGACAGGATAATCAATTAGTACCCGCTTTTATTCATTATTATTTACTTTTTAAAATAATAGGAAATAGTTGATATATGTACTACTTGGTTATCCCGTCCACCAAAAAAACCATCGCCAAACTATAAGATTAAATGCCGATAATGGACGATTGTGAATATCGCATCCAATGACATTGAATACGATGCACGTGTTTAAAACGCAATTAAGGGATTTTTATTTCGACTTTTTATTTGTATGTTTTATTAATATTCTACTAATTATTCGTTTTTATTTGCGTTCGTAATTATGTAAATACGTAGCACCTACAGTTGTCGTTCAGGCCGTCCGTCTGCCCGTCTGTCTGTCCGTCTATCCGCATATAACAACGCAAAAACTACCAAACCGAATCTTTTGAAATTAAAAAAATATATCTATTGCATAATTTTGTCGAGTCATTTCAAAGTTTATGAAAATCGGATGCATAGATCAATTACAGGGACAATCAAAAGTATTCTGTTACATTATGGTCAATGGGGAAAAAAAGTTTCAAATAAATTTTAATCGTTTGAAATTTCAAATATATAATTTTTAGATAATTTTGTCGTGTCATTTCATATTTTATGAAAATCGGATACATAGATCAATTACAGGGACAATCAAAAGTATTCCATTACATGACGGTTAATAGGAAAAAATAGTTTCAAGTACATTTAATGCTGTTAAACTCTTTCGAAGATAATAGAATTGACATGAACCTATGAAGTATATATATGTCATACCAAACGCGGTAGCGTTTGGTATAATATGTTTAAGAAATAGAAAATGCGGAAGTCTTTTTGAAATTTCTGGCGAACCAGTTGACGTACGACAGTGATTTTGTTTTCAAAAGATAGAACTCGACGAGACGAATAAAATGTTAGCATTAAAAAAAATATCGAAATTTACTGTAGTTTTTTATTTAACTTTTAACGTAAAAATGAAGACGAAAAATTCAACAAGCAATAGTTAACGTTATTATGGATGGATTAACTTCGTTTTTGGTTTATTTTTATCGTCTTGATAAAACTTAGAGCAGTTTTTTTTTCATCTTTGTATGTTTGACGGTTTCTGAGAAAATCGAATTTATGTCTTTAACCTCCAGTTGGATATTGTCTTTTGCTGTTGCGATTGTAGTTTTTTTTTTATTCATTGCCACCAAATTTAATGTAAAAAGTGTCATGTATGTATAATAATTCATTCAAATTAAACAAATCACGTGAAAAACATGGTTATTTGTTTTTATTGCGAAGCCTTCAATTTCAGTTCTTTAAATAATAAAGTTGTAAACGCACTGTCTTTTTTTTTTTTTTTTTTTTTTTTGAATTCATGATTAATTTTTCAAATAACATGCATTTTATATGACCATGGGGTAATTTTCTCGAGTGTCCTAATATTTTGAATTTTAGTAGTAGAAAAAAATGGGAAAAAACAAGTACATCGGAAAAAAAGTATCTGGGAAAACCAAAATTTCTTTTCAGGAATTAAATGTAAGATTTTTTAATTATGATTATATAACGTCCTAATTTACATAAGGAAAAAATATAGAGTAAAAAAAAACTTCACATTCTGTCCATATCTTAAATAGCATTCAATTGATTTTAAATTGGGATGTGATGTCAAATACGCATTAGGGTACCTAATTGGCAAGAAAATTTTGTTATTTTGTCTGATATGATAACCGGGCTAATGTTTATTAAAAATATATATTTATTTACCTTTATTTAATTTTGTTAAATTTTATAAATCATTTCATTCTGTTGTTATTAATTAAACTTTTCAATACTACTTGATTATCCTGTCAACCAATTTCGCCAAATTGTACAAATCATCAATTTATTCACCATGTAATTCATTTTGGCATAAGTTTTATTTTAAATAACGAAAGAAGAAATAAATTAGTAAAACATCAATAACAGTACAAATAAAAAGTTGAATTCAAAATCTCATTATGGCATAACAAACATGGGTAACCTATTTAATGTAGACTGAATGTAACATTTGTGATAATCAGTTATTGGCATTTAATTTTATAATTTGGCTAAAATTTTTTGGTCGAAGGGTAAACAATTATCACCAGTTTTTAGTCATTATTATTTTATTTTGATAATAATAGAAAATAGTTAATAGAGGTACTACTTGGTTATCCCGTGGACCAAAAAACCATCGCCAAACTATATTATTATATGCCAATAATGGATGATCGTGAATGTCGCATCCAATGACATTAAATACGACGCACGTGTTTAAAACGCCATTAAGAGATTTTTATTTCGACTTTTTATTTGTATTTTTTATTAAGATTCTACAAATTATTTTTTTGTGTTATTTAAAATGAAAATTATGTCTATATGTATAATTTCGCTATGAGTTTGACAATTTGTATAGTTTGGCGAAATTGGTCGACGGGCTAACTAAGTAGTACCTTAATATATATGCATGCAATTGAAGTTTGAAAACTAAGCTTTTGCGAAATTGGCGTCAGAAGAATATCGCACAATGTCGTGCATGTATGGCATCTGTGCCAAGAAAGCATCAAATGAAAAAACACATGGTGATGCAAAAAACTTTTGTGATGGTGTGAAGTGAATGTAACATTTACGATCAGCAATTATTGGCATTTAAAAGTATTTTGCTTGAGGTATTGTCGAAAAAGCATTGAAAAGATATACTTTCCCCCTCCCTTCCATCTCCAAATGTACTAAATTAAAAATTATGGAAAAAAAATCAGAGTTTACTTAAAACTGTGCATACAAATTATAGTACTTATCCAAATTTTTCTAATATAAATTCTCAATTTTCCGATTTTAACAAACGCTATTTTAAAATTAAAATTTAATCGGCTAAATCGCCAAGTTGCATAATGATCATCGCCACTGAATATATAAATAATGCTATATTTGTAAATTTATCGGTCAAAAAACAGTGGAACCTTGGTTTACGACCGCCTCTGTTTTTGACAAGTTCGGTTTATGACCAACTTCAGTGTTCAAAATTTTACTCTTTCAGGGTAGGATAACTCGATTCGCGACCAAAGCTGTCGAATAGTTTAGTTGGCAACCCTCACATAACTCTTGTTATAAGTCAAGGTTGGAGTAAAGTGCGCGTATTAGAGTGCTTTGTGACCTTCAGTACAGAAAAAAATTTAACTTATTGTTTTAATTTTAATCAGTTTTGCGAAATTTTTAGCCTTTATTATGACTTCTAAGAAGGAAAAAGCGTTTAGTGATAGCAGTAGTAAGAAGCTTAAGCGAATTACTGATCAATTATGAAAAGAAATAGTGACAAAACTTAAGAACGATGATAGTGTAATCAAAATAGCTAAAGAATACGGTGTAGATGAACCAGCGATTACTCCGATTATAAAGAACTAGTCGGATGTGGCAACCCCAAAACTATTCTCTATCTCATGCATTAAATGAGTCAAAATTCATTATTACAGAGCCAAAATAAAATGACAATCATATGCTCACCGTGAGGATTCTAAAGGCATGAAATTCCAAACATTAGTTTTTGAAATTTGGAATAGGACTGTTGCGGATATCGGGAAAAATACAGCATATATGCGACACTTGTTGGAAGATTTACCCAAAACACGCAATCAGCAATAATATAAATCAAAGTGTGCCTAAATCTCAAGTTTGATGAAAATTTGTGCATTTATTCCTGCGATAGAGATATTGTGGTAATCGGAACAATTCAGCATAGTAGCGCCGTGTTTGGTTATTGAAACCAAAACGTAAACAAAGCCAATTCATATAAAGATTAACTGATTTGAAGTTTGATGAAAATCCGTGCGTTAATTCTCGAGATAGAACTATTGCGAAAATAATGAAAAATGCAACACGGTTAAGCCATCTGTTGAACGATTTGAATCAAAATGTAAACAGCAAACAGCATCAATTTATATCAGAGATTACCTGAATATAATTTTTTTAATCCCATGCATTAGTTCCTGGATAGAGCGCCCAAAAAATTTATATCACATACAGAAAGTCAGGTACAAGAATGGATTATGATCGTGAACTGAGGTTCCACTGTATATTATATAAAAATTTAATTACAGCTGGTGATTTCAATGTCAATTTTACAAATAATACTAAAAATGAATTTTCAGTATATTTTCATCCTTGGTTTGGCGCAAATCTATTAAGTCTGTATTTCGAGCGACTTTCTCCAAAGAAGATAATTTAACCAATAATTTTTCTGAAAATGTCCAAATAATGTCCTGAATAATGTTTTGAAAATGTTTTTCTACAAAATATGTATTATCTAAAATTAATTGAATCTGTCAATTTCTGTACGAACAAATTAAAATTAATTTCGTTTTTTCACCTTTTTTGTCCATTGATTAAATAGTTCAATATTGAGCGAAATAAGAAAAAGTACTGGGAATATTTAAAAGCAACTGAGGTTTTCTTATATTCAATATATATTTATCAAAAAATTTAAATGACTAGTATTAAAAAATGCTCTGACGAGCACCAAAAAAGGTTAATATGTTTTAAAGTATGAAAAAGTGTTTGACAAGAGCTTCTAATTGAGAATGAGAAAGGACAAGGGGTCCCTTCGTGGCTGCAATTCACTGGCAATGCCAAATTTGAAAAAATCATATTTGCGATTTTTCCATATAAAAGAAATCAGTCACTGTTACGATAAAATTGTGTAGTGTAAAGGCATAATTAGAAAAGACACCACGTGATTAAACATGAATGTAAAGCAAAATAGGGTCAAAAACCATAGTTCCCGCAGCCAGTGTTGAATTCAGACACTTTTCTCCGGGAGGGTCTTCTGTGGTTTTGGGGGAGGAGACACAATAGAGTTCTAAGGAAATTATACTTTTTTACCATTAAAAACACAAAATCTAAATTTTATTGGGGGAAGGGGGGTACATTTGATACCTTCGGGAGGGAATGCCCCCCCTCCGGCCCACCTCCTGCATTCAACACTGCCTGCAGCGTATCACATTCACGCAGTCCCACCACAAACTGTCGCAGTTTAAAACAGCACAGAAATCTGATTTGTAGTGCAGTTGCAGTGCAGAGTCAACAATGCAGTTAAAATGTAAAGCACGATTGAAAGTTTTACTAAAAAGTAAAGATAGAAAGTTTTACGCAAATTTCTTTTATATGGAAAAAGCGCAAATATGATTTTTTCAAATTTGGCATTGACAGTGAATTGCAGCCAAGAAGGGACCCCTTGTCCTTTCTCATTCTCAATTAGAAGCTCTTGTCAAACACTTTTTCATACTTTAAAACATATTAACCTTTTTTGGTGCTCGTCAGAGCATTTTTTAATACTAGTATAATATTGATAGAGGATATATTAAGATTTCCACAGATACCCATATCCTCAAGTTGAGAGGTTTAGAGTTCAAAAACTATCAAATGAAAATGAATCATTTGAAAAAAATTTTAATTCAATGGTCAATCTGTGAGATCATAATGCTCGCTATTTTAGAAGTATGGTGAATAGACAATATTTAAATTGCTCTTTTCATAATTGCCTCATTTATCTATCAAACTCTACAATAAATGGTCAACTGAAATATTTTTTCTTAAAAGCCCGAATTTTATTGAATGCATAAGCTGATACAACAACATAATATTTTATTATTATTTTAATATATTTTGGCGTCAACGGGCCTTGATTCCATTGTTGTTGTTTTTATTTTTGGCTCAGTGTTGTTTTTTCTAGCTCGCTGAGTTTTGCACTGATGAAGAATCTCGACAGTAGTTTCGAAACAGCTGTTTGCTAACTTTTAATACATTTTTGGTGCATTTATAATCGTTGGTTTTCTATCTTTGAATACAATGGCGTTTTGTATGATTTTCAGAAATTAGAAAGAGCATTCGAGGTGAAGTTGCTTTAAAAAACACAATCATATTCAATTTTGTTTGTTTCATGTTTTGTTTTGAAAAATAGACCAGCGCAGCGGGCTTAGCCTGCTAGTATATTATAAAGCAGAAGTTTTGAAACTTCCAAACGAGTGTTTTCAAAAACTACTCGGTGGATTTTTTTGCCGATTGTATCATTCAATAGAAAATATTTTTCCGAAGGTTTATCATTCAAATTTACAGGAATAACTCTGATTTTTCGTAGTAAATTTCGTATTTTCCAGTTATTTTTGAGAAAAGGGTTGCCAGTAGCTGTTTTTGGCGAAAATTTAATAGCTAAAAGAATTAAAATGGCTATATCTATTAGAAATATTACAAATATCTTGCAAATAATAGCAGAAAATAACTACTGATAATATTAATAATAATAAAGAAAGACCGCTTAAATGAGGCGTAATATTATAAGATTATATTTATCTTGAAAATGAAAAAAATATTTGTAATGCTTAAAAAATAAATTAACGCGAAATATAACAATTGGTTCAACTTTTGGCGACTTATCCCTGGTGTTAGATTAAAAACATGAATTTCAGAAATTGATTAAATGAATTTTGAATGATAGTTATTTCCTTTTTTATTATTTTCTTTCTCTTTTTTATCGAATTTTCGTATAATATAACTTACAGCAGAAAAAAGCAGATCTGATTGTGAAAGACACTGTAAGTTGTGAGTTACTATTCGTTTCTATACCATTTTCACCTTGCTTTTGTCGCCAAAGAATGAGTTTTTAAGCCGAAAATGCACTACTGACTTAATGCCTGACTTAAGTTCTTAATGGTCGCAATAATGTTGTTTTTTTTCAAGTGAAGATAATTTTTAGAGTATACTTTAATATTCAATCGTAAATTATACAGATATGAGTAATTTTATTTCTTTTTGCAAATGTTTTCATTGTTAATTTAATTTTTCTTGCGCCATTTCGTCAATTTCACTTACAGGAAAAATTTCAGTTTTAAAATTTAAAAACTGAAGAAGGAAAGATTATCTCATCGATCAAAAATCTATCCCCAAATTCCAAGATTAAATGCCAATAATGGATGATCGTAAACGTCACATTCACTTGACATTAAGCATAATAAAAATACTAATTATGTCATCAAGTGATTTTTAATTCGACATTTTATTTCTACTTTTATATATGTTCTGCTAATTTGTTTTTCGTTATTTAAATGAAAATTTATACTAATCTATATAATCTGGCTAATAGTTTGGCGATTTGTATAATTTGGCGAAATTGGTCGACGGTATAACCAAGTAATACTGAAGGAAAAATTTTGCAACTCAAAGTAAATTTATGCAATTATGCGGTATTACTATAGATAAATTCAACACTTTGAAATGAAAAATTCCCGCTGAATAAAATTTACAAGTCTTTTTTAATTGACTATTTCCTCTTCAATATTTCTTCAATCAAACTTTCGCTATTCTCTTTCGCGCAGGCTAACAAAAATGTATTTTAAATATTTTATTAGATAAAACGTGAATAAAAATTTTCTATTAAAAAAAAAATGTGTGTGGCACTCGGGGACTGCCGCGGTAAAGCTATTGCATAGCATTTTTTATCAACTTATGCAAAAATACCGCGTCGATGTCTGCCGAAGTCTATCGAAGGATACCGTGCCGAAGTCTGCCGAACTGAAACGTCGTTAGCCGGAATGTTAGGATTTTTTCTCGTTACGGAATTCCTAGATTCGGTCGCCGCGCTCAAAGCCCGCGATAAAAGCTATGCAATAGCTTAATAAATTACCAAAAAAAATTTGGTCGCGCTACTGAAATTAGATCGTGAGTTATAAGCATTTTAAATTTTTCGACCCTCACCGTGGGGGGTCTCCTGTCCCCAAAAATTAACACTGCCTCATAATAAATTACCAAACAAAATTTGGCCGCGCTACAAAAATTAGATCGCGAGTTATAAGCATTTTAAATTTTTCGACTCTCACCTTGGGGGGTCTCCTGTCATCAGAAATTAATACTATCTCATAATAAATTACCAAACAAAATCTGGCCGCGTTACGAAAATTAGATCGCGAGTTATAAGCATTTTAAATTTTTCGACCCTCACCGTGGGGGGTCTCCTGTACCCAAAAATTAACACTGCCTCATAATAAATTACAAAACAAAATTTGGCCGCGCTACGAAAATTAGATCGCGAGTTATAAGCATTTTAAATTTTTCGACCCTCCCCGTGGGGGGGGGGGGGTTTCCTGTCACCAAAAATTAACACTGTCTAATAATAAATTACCACACAAAATTTGGCTGCGCTACGAAAATTAGATCGCGAGTTATAAGCATTTTAAATTTTTCGATCCTCACCGTGTGGGGGTCTCCAATCCCCAAAAATTAACACTGCCTCATAATAAATTACCAAACAAAATTTGGCCGCGCTACGAAAATTAGATCGCGAGTTATAAGCATTTTAAATTTTTTTACCCTCACCGTAGGGTGTCTCCTGTCACCAAAAATTAACAATGTCTCATAATAATTTACCAAACAAAATTTGGCCACGCTACGAAAGTTAGATCGCGAGTTTTAAGCATTTTAAATTTTTCGACCCTCACGGTGGGGGGTCTCCTGTCTCCAAAAATTAACACTGTCTCATAATAAATTACCAAACAAAATTTGGCCGCGCTATGAAAATTAGATCATAAGAAACATAAGTTTGAGACTTGATATCCTAATATCTGAAAAATACCGCGTCAATGTCTGCCGAAGTCTACCGAAGGATACCGTGCCGAAGTTTGCCGAACTGAAACGACGTTAGCCAAAGTGTTAGGTTTTTTTCGTTACGGAAGTGTTAGGTTTTCTCGTTACGGAATTTTTAGATTCGGTCGCTTCGCTCAAAGCCCGCGATAAAAGCTATGCGATTCTACCATTGTGTGTCTTACAGGACAAAATAGCAGAATTACTTTTAAAAATGGTTTTATCTGTTAATTGTATGTTATTTGTTTATTTGGGTGTTTGAATTTACTTTTGTCATCAAACAATGCGATTTTATACCAAGAAGGCATAAGCCGGAGCGATGTTCACAATTACTAAATTCTCTCACTCTCTTTCAAATGTGTGAGAGCATTTTTAGGATTTTTTTTTTTTATGTTTAATTATAAATATATAAATAGCAATTATAGCAAAAAAAAAAAAAAAAAAATGCGTATAATGTTTAAATTTTAGTATAAATGTCTTCCTCATCCAAACTGTAAAATAATTTAAATGCAACTTTTTAAAGTTTTGGCGCAGATGTCATATACGCACCACATTCGCACGATTGCAACAAAATGGCGATTTTATGCCACACATGGTAAACCGACTATGGTTGTTTATTTATTAATAAACTATTTATTAACTTTCATTTTGTTTTTTAAAATAATATAAATCATTTTGTTTTATAGCTATTAATTAAACTTTTTTATTTATTATTTTTTTTCAAATAATACAAAATAATTAAAAAATATTTATGAAATTGGTAATTAAAAACTAAGTTCTCCAAATTGGCGCCAAAAAAAATTGCGCCAATGTGATGCATACATGACATCTGTGTCAAAGTTTTTTCTTATACATAAGTAGGGAAATGCAGTATAAATACCGATTAAAGTTTTTTCCAAATGGAAATTTTGTCACGGATTTGGTCATATACTCATCGAGGTATCTCAATGGCGCCAAAATGACATTATTTGCCTCATATGGTAACCCAGCTATCGTTGTTTATCTGATGATAAGTTGTTTATTTTTTTTCATTTTTTTCTTTTTTGAAATGATATTTGTTGTTTTGTTCTACAGTTACTTTTATTTATTGTTAATAACTGTTTAAAATGATAGAAAAATAATAAAATATACACAAATTTCTTTTGTATTCTAAAACGAGGATTTTGACACATTGTAGTTGCAAGATAATCGTGCTAAACCTATTGCGTATATGATGTATGTGTAGGAATTTTTTGTGAAATATGAAACGTGTAAATTGGCTACTACTTGATTATCACGTCAACCAATTTCGCCAAATCGTTCGCCAAATTATACAAATTTACATAATTTTATCTTAAATAACTAAAGAGAAAATGCTTAAATACGAAAGAGCAAAAAATTTTGTTTTCATTTTTCGGGAGGAAATTTTGCAATAATAAAGTAATTGTTGTAGTGAGAATTTTAATGTGTTTTTTTTATCGTTGGCAACTTGCTGTAACGAAAATTGTTTATTTTTTTTTTCCTGCTATTGTTTTGTAAGAGCTGGTTTGGTGAAAGCCATGTTAAGATGGTATTCAAATTTTCTAACCCTTCCCAATTACAACCCCCTTGAGCCGATTTTGCTCATTTGCAATTCCCACTGAGGTATTAACCATCTCAATATACTTGACGAGTTTGAAGATGATTCTTGCATAATTGCGCCTTTTATCGAGCGGGCAAAATTTAATATATCTATAAACTTTTTAGGTGGGAGTAGCTTTGGGTTCCTGGCCTCACATAACGAAAAGTTGTGAAGAAATTTTTCAGAAGTTGTACCATGGTAACGACTGTAATAATTAATATTTCTTCAGATAAGGGAAAGTTTTAAATCCTGTTGCCATAATTGTTTCATTTCGCTTCCAAATGTGCACTGTTAGTAATAAACTAAAATAGTTACTTCTAAATAGCTGGTTTTTACGCAACGTTTAAGATAATTTAATATCACAATGGTGTCTAAATAATTTTCAGCAATGAGCAAGGTGCTGTTGGAGGTCCAAATTATTTAAAATACAAATTTAAATTCACCAGTTCATTTCATCCACGGTTGATTTTGAAATATTGACTAGCGCAGTGGGCATAGCCTGCTAGTATTAAATAAATGGAAATTACATGAAATAAATCCTTTTAAAGAATATTGTCTAGTTTTAAAGCAAACGTATGTACCCGGTAACATCGGAAATTCGGCTTTAATACAGCACAGTATTAATGGTATACATGACATCATCTTTAGGAAATCAGTTTTGTACAGATGTCAATCTATTGTAGAGGTTAAACAGAATTTCAAAATTTATGATAAAATTCGAAAATTTATCACGAGAGTATTAAAATCTGTAAAGTCAAATCTGAAAAGCCAGTCAATTTTTTCGCTCAAAATCTGACCTATTTTTCTTCAACTGTGTTTTAGACAATTATAACAATAGCCAATGTAAACATAAGGATAAAGGCCGCTTGTTGTTTCAATTGCTTGAATTTCGTGCATTAGTAAGCCCAGTTGGATCGGTCAAGGAAGCCTAATGTTAACTCTGAAGAATTCAATATTTCCACCATTATTTCGAACATTTTCATGTTTAAGCAAGTCACTATTTTTCTGTACATAATTGTATCTTTAGTGGGTACTGGAAGTGTAAAGATGTTTCCTAAAATAAAGCATTTATCACAAACCCCCTACAGTTTCGAATCTTGAATATTCAACATCACATGAACTGGATTAGAAAATATTATAATCAAGCCGCCAGGTATTTTCTCTACGGGTATTATCATTGGTTATTCCAGTTATAAAGCTAGCCAAACGAGTTGAATACCTCCAACTGAGTGAAAAAAATTCCCAAGACAGGAATTGAACACAAGAATCTTAGTTCGATACCCGGCTTGAGAATTTTTTCGCTCAGTTGGAAACATTAAATTCGTATAACTTTACCAATCAATTTGATTGCGTTAAAATAACTGTTTATAAAACTAATGTCTATTTAGTTTCTGATTATTCTCAATCTTTTGATCTTATCATTAGCACTGATGTTTTGGATCAAAGTATTTTAACAATTTCTGGAAATAATACTTCTATGCAAAAAGAGAGAAATAAAAGTATATCTGTTTTTTATTTATTTATTTATTTATTTTTTAATTAATGGAGAACAAGTGCCATAAAAATTAATAACTGATATAAAATTTTGTACCTTGTTTTTAGTATGAATTTTAATTTCTTTAAATTTCTATATAATCATTAGATTTATTTTCGGGAAAAAGAGTTAAGCTTTATAAAATTGGTCGAAATCTTCAAAAGACATAAAAAATTTCCTTTTTGGAATTCTACGAATTAATGGTATTACGGGTAGCTTGTGGAAGAAATTAATTTTACAAATGGCATTATTATTATTGAAAAACTTTTAATGAGAGTAAATTTCATCATAAAGATGATAGAGCAGCGATGGCCCCGTAAAGCACTTAATCATAATCTCCTTTGGCATTTAACTAAAATGCCGAGCTCTTTTGAGTTAAGCCTAGTATAACTGATTAAAGTGGCTATCGAGTATAAAAAATGAAAATGGAGTAAAACTTTCATTACACTAAGTGGAGAATGCAAATGAACTTTAGAGAAACGTCAAATATATAAAAGGAAAAACTTTAGAATGTTCTTTAAATACCTTTTCATGTATCTCCCGGATATTAACAGGGCACCGCCCAAGATGATTCAGAATGGTTTTCTGCTGCCCGGTAACGAAAAAATACACCACCTGATAAAAATCTCTGATTTAGGTACAATGTACATACTCTTGTTTTCCTCTTCTTTTTCTTGTCGTATAATTAAACAAACTATTTTTCGCTTAAAAAAATATTACTCTTTTTAATCAATCCAGCTTTAATTAGAAAATTTTACTTATGTAATAGGTATGTCGTTACTTTTCTAGAAACATTAACGTTGGATGTTTCAGAAGTAACAGCAGTTTTCTTTGTCGAGATTTTTTTTTTTAAATAAAATACATTAACACATGATGTATTTTAGGATATTATAGTATATCCACAAGACACCGTTGTCGTTTTTTTATCGGGATTAAATTTCTGTTGTATGGTATATTAATTTCTATAATAACGTGTAAGGTTAAGGCAGCTATATTTCAGTTTATTATTATTATTATTATTTCTTTTTTGTTAAATAAAGACAGATCCGATTTAGGATTGATTCTTTTGTTATAACTAAATAAAAATGCAGCAAGAGAAGAAATGCAGGCCACTTAATAAGAATGACCTAATATTTATCTGAATTCTGTAAAAAGTGTTATCCAACATAGAAGTCTGCACGGGCCCGGACCGGCAAAAAAACTGAACGGGCTATACGGGCCAGGCCCGGACAATAAAAAAATTTTGCGGACGAGAATAAGTATAAGTGTGCTAATTTGACAACTAGTTGATGATACTAGTTTGATAACATCATACAGAAGTTTAACTTGTATAGTGTAGAGATCGGAATCGGACAGTTTCATTGTTTGTAACTCGGGCTTAATATTTTTTTAGCAGACTTGTGCTGGACCGAGATCAGGCTTGCATTCTTTTTCTACATATAGACGAACCGGATTGGAACTAGACTTAAATGTTCTCATGATGTGTAGGGCTAGCATGATTTGTAAAATTATTAATGGCACTAAAGAGGTCATGTTAATGTAATCTTTGGATATATACCTCTGGGTGTTTCTTATATACACTTCTCAACAACGCGAAAGTTTGACACATCTTCTGACTAATTTTTAACTGTAAAAGTATAAAATTGACAAATTTGATTATTGAAGGGATTTGGAATCGAATAGCCGTTTTAATTTTTGTTAAATAAGATACTTGCATAATCTTGTTGAGATATAAGAAATTCTTGTCAAATGGTTACAGATTTTTCTCCTTTTCCATGCTGTCGCTTCCGGAAATTCTATTTAAAATTTTGACAGTATTTTCTTAAATTGCTTGTATCAAAAAATGGATAACGCCATTCGATTACATAGTTTCAGAATAGAAACACTTGCTAATCGTACGCATTTCCGAAAAAAAAAAAATTAATTCAAAAATGTATCAGAAAGCATTTCTTTTGGATTTGGAATCTCTTATAAAATGATATAGAAATATTTTCATAAATCTACTTTTATAACCATTAAACGAAAAAATAAAGCAGGACGCGTTTCGAGCTACAACAATAACAGCTCGTCATTAGCTGAACCAAAACGAGTCCGTACGGGGACAAAATAACTCGAAACGTGTCCTGCTTTTTTTTTTTTTTTTTTTTTTTTTTTTCGTTTAATGGTAATTTTTACAAAGTGCATTATTCTAATTATTAATTATCGCCAGTGTTACCGGTGTTTTTCCACTACTTTTATTACACAGTTTCAAAAGTTACGATGTTTTTAACTTTCTTTTCTTCTTTTATTCTAAGCCATATTAATTTTTTAACGAATCTTTATTTGAATGTTGTAAGTCTAAGAATCTAAGTAATCATTAATGTTGCTAATGTGTATTTCCTGTAAAATGTATTGTAAAATAATTCCATAGATATTTATGCAGTATTCTTTAAAGGAATCTTAATTATAAAATAAAAATCTGAATTTTTTAGAAATAGTAGAAATTGTGTCGGGCCGTAACGGGTCGGGTCAGGCCGCGCCTGTTTTCACTGATTTCTGTACGGGCCGGGCCTAAAAATGAAAACTATAAACGGGCCGGGGCGGGTCCGGGCCGAACTTTTGTATTTTACAACGGGCCGGGCCTGGAAATTCAGGCCCGTGCAGGACTCTAATCTAACACCAGTAATAAATACTACAGTATAATAAGAAAACTAAAATTTTATTGAATCAAAAAAAATTATTTTTTACGTTTTTCGAAATAAAGAATTGTTGTGCAATTGTTGAGCAGCGAAAAAAATAAATTAATGATACAACAATGTAATTAGTTTTTTTTTTTCATTTTTTTTAAATAAATTTTTCTTCAAATCTCAATTTAGTTATTTTATTTTTCTACTAGGTTTTGCCTTCGGTTCTGCTCAATTTTTCAATTAGAATTGCTAATTTTACATTTAGTTCTGTGTAAGTTATCTTCAACTTCTATCGAAATCATTCCAGTAGAATTTTTCTTTAAAAGCCAATCGTTCATAATCGGATTCATCTTAATAAAACTTTTTCCCGTAGATCTGTAACTAAATAGATTAAAATTAATGTGCTAGACACTAAAACCATCTCCCAACAATTTCCTAGCAACTAATGTAACTCGCATAAAAAGAAATTCTATGCAAATAGAACGTGATTTAAATGCGTTCGGAATGAAATTCTCATTCATATTCGCCATTTGCGTTAGCCTAATTATAAAACTTTTTAACATAATTCTATAACTGATTACGCAGAAATGTAAGTTTTATTATAAAATCTTTCTAATAACAATAAAAATCTGACATTCTGACATAGTCTAAAAATATGTTTAACAGCAACTGAGTTACCTCAAGCGTGAGGAATTAAATTCCCAATTTCATTTTACATACGTATATGCTGGCAGGTTTCGCTCGTTTTAGAATATCTTTCCGCATTGCTGGAAATGATATAAATGCCATTGAGCTATTGCATTTTCAAATGTGTTATACAAAATATGAGTTGCTAAGTTCCAGCTCTTTTAGCTGGTCATTTAGAGCATTATTCGATAAATAAAAATAGAAATATATGCCCTATACTAAAACCAACCTTCCAAAATTATCTAACAATGCAAGTCTCGACAGAATCCATATAACAGAACTTTTTAAAAAGGCGAATCTTTCATAGTCGAGCTTCATCTTATTGAAGAACTTTCTCCCGTAATTCTTTAACTAAATTATGTATAAGGATATCCAATATACTAAAATTATTCCTAAAAAAATTATTTAACAATACTAGTTCAATCAAAATCCATTCTTTTCTGAATCTTTTTTTAAAAGGCTAAACTTTCATAAGCTTTTCAAAGATCTGGAAATCTTTCATTCATCTGCTTACAGACGTTACGCCATAATTATATAATTAAGAACGATTTGCTATGTATTAAAACCTTTCCTGAAAACTTATCTAATAGTCTAAGCGCATTCAAATCCAATTCATCCGAACTGAAGCTATAAGTGGCTGGAACGAAATTTCCATTTGCATTTTATATGTTATATAGGGTGACTCTAAATTATTTTTTCAGATTGAGAGGAGTGATAGTACCCATACCCATCCAGACGACTAATAATTACCTAGGAATATTGGATCGCATTCGACTCTGAGAGGCAAAAAAGAAGAATATTAGGATTCCAACCTGAACTTCAACAGTGTTGGGAAAACGAGTGAAGGATACCAAAAGTTGCACAATCAGATTTATTGTTTAGTGAAAACTCACAGCAAGTGTTTAAAACAGCACAGTTGACACTAGTTTGCAAAGTTGACACTAATGATGGAACGACTGGTGCATCCCCTTTAAGATTCCTGGCGTGATCTGAATTTTGTCCGCGGCAACATCGATTCTCCCAGCGAGATCTTCAGCTGAGGCCACAGGCATCTCGTACACTCCAGATTTCATGTATCCCCAGAAGAAAAAGTCCAGTGGATTGAGGTCCGGTGAGCGAGGAGGCCGAAAGCCATAGATCCGCCACACCGCTCCATCGAGCGGGATATGTGTCATTCAAGAAGTTATGGACCCTGATTGAAAAATGGGGCGGGACTCCATCGTGTATAAACCCCATGTCTCTCTGAATGGAGAAGTGGGACTCCATCGTGCATGAACCCCATGTCTGTCTGAATGGAGAAGTGGGACAGCCTGCAATAAACTGGGAATCACTTGTTCCAAGAATCTGGCAGGATATGTTTCTATTTCCTCTTTTCTACCTCTCAGAAGCGAATACGATTGTCTGTTCCCATGTAATTATTGATCGTCTGGATTGGAACTATCACTCCTCTTAATTTATAAAAACAACTAGCAGCCTTCACCCGCTACGCTGGTCAGTTTTTTTTTTTTTTTTAAGAAACTTTGAATCAAACGAAATTTTTATATCATAGTAATTTTTAGTTTTATATCGTACTTTAGACTTTCTGTCATCGGTGAAAAATCAGTCATCTAAACGGAAAGTTCAATGTTAGTCACCAATGAATGACGTAGCGCTCAACATGTTAACAATTTTAATCACACAAAAATTCATTCAGCGGAACTTTTAAAATAAAGCCAAACTTTTGTAATTGGGTTCATCTGATAAAAAACATTCCCTAAACATTCAATTAAACAACGTAGAATGCTATATTCCATTTGTTACAAAATTTCTGAAAAATTATCCAACTAACAATGTAAAATCCATAAAATCTATCTTGTAGAACTTAAGTTATAAGCGGCCCCGATGAAATTTCACTTTGCGTTTTACATATATTGAGATAATTTAATATAGCTTTCATATAATAATCATGTTAACCTGATTATAGAACTCTCTTTCAAAATTATAAGTTCAATAGATATTTTTGTGCTGTGATTAATACGAAATCCAGACTTTCTTTTATATATAGTGTTCTCTGATGTGTTTCTATATATATAAAAGAAATCCAGACTTTCTTTTATATATATAGATAAGGTGAAAATTTTCAGGTTTTTGCGCCGAAGACACCGCCAAATCAGGAAAATGTGAAGTATCTCGCGAACTACTGAACTTAAAAGAATTTACTTGGTACCATTCGATTCAGCATGAAAAAATAAACTAAAATATGTTATCAGTTGGAAAATAACTAAAAAAGTCGATTTTTAAGGAATTTTTTTAAAGTTCGTACCTTTTTTTTAACCCCCTTAGGGGTAGAATTTTCGAAAATCCCTTCTTAGCGGCACTCGATGTTATCAGAAGTATTTTTACCCCAATTTTCCAGATTTTAGGTTCGGCAGATTTTTTTGTTCTGTAATTAATACGAAATCCAGACTTTCTTTTATATATATAGATAAGGATTGAAAATTTCAGGTTTTTGCGCCGAAGACACCGCCAAATCAGGAAAATGTGAAGTATCTCGCAAATTACTGAACTTAAAAGAATTTGCTTAGTACCATTCGATTCAGCATGAAAAAAAAAACACTAAAATATGTTATGAGTTGAAAAATTACTACAAAAGCCGATTTTTAAGGAATTTTTTAAAAGTTCGTTCCTATTTTTAACCCTCTTAGGGTTGGAATTTTCCAGAAATATTTTTACCCCAATTTTCAAGATTATAGGTTCGGCAGATATTTTTGTGCTGTGATTAATACGAAATCCAGACTTTCTTTTATATATATAGATAAGGATTGAAAATTACAGGTTTTTGCGCCGAAGACATCGCCAAATCAGGAAAATGTGAAGTATCTCGCGAACTGTTGAACTTAAAAGAATTTGCTTGGTACCATTTGATTCAGCATGAAAAAATACACTAAAATATGTTATCAGTTGAAAAATAACTACAAAAGCCGATTTCTAAGGAATTTTTTAAAAGTTCATTCCTATTTTTAACCCCCTTAGGGGTGAAATTTTTGAAAATCCCTTCTTAGCGGCACTCGATGTTATCAGAAATATTTTTACCCCAATTTTCAAGATTATAGGTTCGGCAGATATTTTTGTGCTGTGATTAATACGAAATCCAGACTTTCTTTTATATATATAGATAGGGATTGAAAATTACAGGTTTTTGCGCCGAAGACACCGCCAAATCAGGAAAATGTGAAGTATCTCGCGAACTACTGAAGTTAAAACAATTTGCTTGGTACCATTCGATTCAGCATGATAAAATACACTAAAATATATTATGAGTTGAAAAATTACTACAAAAGTCGATTTTTAAGAATTTTTTAAAAGTTCGTCCCTTTTTTTTAACCCCCTTAGGGGTGGAATTTTCGAAAATCCCTTCTTAGCGTTACTCGATGTTATCAGAAATATTCTTACCTCAATTTTCAAGATTATAGGATCGGCAGTTTTTTTTTTTTTTTTTTTTTTTTTTTTTTTTATGCTGTGATTAATACGAAATCCAGACTTTCTTTTATATATATAGATAAGGATTGAAAATTTCAGGTTTTTGCGACGAAGTCACCGCCAAATCAGGAAAATGTGAAGTATCTCGCGAACTAATGAACTTAAAAGAATTTGCTTGGTACCATACGATTCAGCATGAAAAAATACACTAAAATATGTTATGAGTTGAAAAATTACTACAAAAGCCGATTTTTAAGGAATTTTTTAAAAGTTCGTTCCTTTTTTTAACCCTTGTAGGGGTGGAATTTTCGAAAATCCCTTCTTAGCAGCACTCGATGTTATCAGAAATATTTTTACCCCAATTTTCAAGATTTTAGGTTCGGCAGATTTTTTTGTTCTGTGATTAATACGAAATCCAGACTTTCTTTTATATATATAAAGAATTGAAAATTTCAGGTTTTTGCGCCGAAGACACCGCCAAATCTGGAAAATGTGATATATCTCGCGAACTACTGAACTTAAAAGAAATTGCTTGGTACCATTCGATTCAGCATGAAAAAATACTCTAAAGTATGTTATGAGTTGAAAAATTACTACAAAAGCCGATTTTTAAGGAATTTTTTAAAAGTTCGTTCCTTTTTTTTAACCCTCGTAGGGGTGGAATTTTCGAAAATCCCTTCTTAGCAGCACTCGATGTTATCAAAAATATTTTTACCCCAATTTTCAAGATTTTAGGTTCGGCAGATTTTTTGTGCTGTGATTAATACGAAATCCAGACTTTCTTTTATATATATAGATTAATTAGTATAAGTAAAAAATATTTCTGATTCATTTTAAATATGACGTCATTATTTATCTCGCTCGATTAGCTATATGGTATTCATACCCCTTGTATTTTTAACGACTGCTATAAAGTACCTGTTTTATTTCAACTATGACGTCACATTTTCATGAGTGAACCATTTTATTAAAAATATAATTCTTTTTCATTCTTTTCACTTTTAATTTATGTCACCATATTTTACACAAAAATTCCCAAACTAAACAAATATCCTTGATAAATGTATTATAAAAAATACACCTTTTATTTTTATTTCAACCATGACGTCATATTTATTTTCTTTTAAATTATTTTATTATAGTTTTTCGCGTGGAAGTGTTCTATTAAAAATTCATTGCCGCTGAAAAATTAGTATTCCAATTTTTTATTTTCTTGGCAACAGGAAAGGAAAATGGTTAAATTTTATCTGAAAAATGCCTATTGATTTTGTATGAAAAATAATTAAACTTTGAATTATTAAGGAAAATATTTGAATAAAATAAATAAAAATTACCCTATTATTTATTCCGGACTTCTAACTTTACTTCTGCAAAATTTGAAAGCAATCGGTTCAGTAGTTACGGCGTGAAAGCGGAACAAACAAATAAACAAACAAACAAACAAACAAACTCACTTTCCGATTTATAATATTAGTAAGGATTTTCCTTAATAATTCAAAGTTTAATTATTTTTCATACAAAATCAATAGGCATTTTTCAGATAAAATTTAACCATTTTCCTTTCCTGTTGCCAAGAAAATAAAAAATTGGAATACTAATTTTTCAGCGGCAATGAATTTTTAATAGAACACTTCCACGCGAAAAACTATAATAAAATAATTTAAAAGAAAATAAATATGACGTCATGGTTGAAATAAAAATAAAAGGTGTATTTTTTATAATACATTTATCAAGGATATTTGTTTAGTTAATGGGAATTTTTGTGTAAAATATGGTGACATAAATTAAAAGTGAAAAGAATGAAAAAGAATTATATTTTTAATAAAATGGTTCACTCATGAAAATGTGACGTCATAGTTGAAATAAAACAGGTACTTTATAGCAGTCGTTAAAAATACAAGGGGTATGAATACCATATAGCTAATCGAGCGAGATAAATAATGACGTCATATTTAAAATGAATCAGAAATATTTTTTACTTATACTAATTAATCTATATATATAAAAGAAAGTCTGGATTTCGTATTAATCACAGCACAAAAAATCTGCCGAGCCTAAAATCTTGAAAATTGGGGTAAAAATATTTTTGATAACATCGAGTGCTGCTAAGAAGGGATTTTCAAAAATTCCACCCCTACGAGGGTTAAAAAAAGGAACGAACTTTTAAAAAATTCCTTAAAAATCGGCTTTTCTAGTAATTTTTCAACTCATAACATACTTTAGAGTATTTTTTCATGCTGAATCGAATGGTACCAAGCAATTTCTTTTAAGTTCAGTAGTTCGCGAGATATATCACATTTTCCAGATTTGGCGGTGTCTTCGGCGCAAAAACCTGAAATTTTCAATTCTTTATATATATAAAAGAAAGTCTGGATTTCGTATTAATCACAGAACAAAAAAATCTGCCGAACCTAAAATCTTGAAAATTGGGGTAAAAATATTTCTGATAACATCGAGTGCTGCTAAGAAGGGATTTTCGAAAATTCCACCCCTACAAGGGTTAAAAAAAGGAACGAACTTTTAAAAAATTCCTTAAAAATCGGCTTTTGTAGTAATTTTTCAACTCATAACATACTTTAGAGTATTTTTTCATGCTGAATCGAATGGTACCAAGCAATTTCTTTTAAGTTCAGTAGTTCGCGAGATATATCACATTTTCCAGATTTGGCGGTGTCTTCGGCGCAAAAACCTGAAATTTTCAATTCTTTATATATATAAAAGAAAGTCTGGATTTCGTATTAATCACAGAACAAAAAAATCTGCCGAACCTAAAATCTTGAAAATTGGGGTAAAAATATTTCTGATAACATCGAGTGCTGCTAAGAAGGGATTTTCGAAAATTCCACCCCTACAAGGGTTAAAAAAAGGAACGAACTTTTAAAAAATTCCTTAAAAATCGGCTTTTGTAGTAATTTTTCAACTCATAACATATTTTAGTGTATTTTATCATGCTGAATCGAATGGTACCAAGCAAATTGTTTTAAGTTCAGTAGTTCGCGAGATACTTCACATTTTCCTGATTTGGCGGTGTCTTCGGCGCAAAAACCTGTAATTTTCAATCCCTATCTATATATATAAAAGAAAGTCTGGATTTCGTATTAATCACAGCACAAAAATATCTGCCGAACCTATAATCTTGAAAATTGGGGTAAAAATATTTCTGATAACATCGAGTGCCGCTAAGAAGGGATTTTCAAAAATTTCACCCCTAAGGGGGTTAAAAATAGGAACGAACTTTTAAAAAATTCCTTAGAAATCGGCTTTTGTAGTTATTTTTCAACTGATAACATATTTTAGTGTATTTTTTCATGCTGAATCAAATGGTACCAAGCAAATTCTTTTAAGTTCAACAGTTCGCGAGATACTTCACATTTTCCGGATTTGGCGATGTCTTCGGCGCAAAAACCTGTAATTTTCAATCCTTATCTATATATATAAAAGAAAGTCTGGATTTCGTATTAATCACAGCACAAAAATATCTGCCGAACCTATAATCTTGAAAATTGGGGTAAAAATATTTCTGATAACATCGAGTGCCGCTAAGAAGGGATTTTCGAAAATTCCAACCCTAAGAGGGTTAAAAATAGGAACGAACTTTTAAAAAATTCCTTAAAAATCGGCTTTTGTAGTAATTTTTCAACTCATAACATATTTTAGTGTTTTTTTTTCATGCTGAATCGAATGGTACTAAGCAAATTCTTTTAAGTTCAGTAGTTCGCGAGATACTTCACATTTTCCTGATTTGGCGGTGTCTTCGGCGCAAAAACCTGAAATTTTCAATCCTTATCTATATATATAAAAGAAAGTCTGGATTTCGTATTAATTACAGAACAAAAAAATCTGCCGAACCTAAAATCTGGAAAATTGGGGTAAAAATACTTCTGATAACATCGAGTGCCGCTAAGAAGGGATTTTCGAAAATTCTACCCCTAAGGGGGTTAAAAAAAAGGTACGAACTTTAAAAAAATTCCTTAAAAATCGACTTTTTTAGTTATTTTCCAACTGATAACATATTTTAGTTTATTTTTTCATGCTGAATCGAATGGTACCAAGCAAATTCTTTTAAGTTCAGTAGTTCGCGAGATACTTCACATTTTCCTGATTTGGCGGTGTCTTCGGCGCAAAAACCTGAAAATTTTCACCTTATCTATATATATAAAAGAAAGTCTGGATTTCTTTTATATATATAGAAACACATCAGAGAACACTATATATAAAAGAAAGTCTGGATTTCGTATTAATCACAGCACAAAAATATCTATTGAACTTATAATTTTGAAAGAGAGTTCTATAATCAGGTTAACATGATTATTATATGAAAGCTATATTAAATTATCTCAATATATGTAAAACGCAAAGTGAAATTTCATCGGGGCCGCTTATAACTTAAGTTCTACAAGATAGATTTTATGGATTTTACATTGTTAGTTGGATAATTTTTCAGAAATTTTGTAACAAATGGAATATAGCATTCTACGTTGTTTAATTGAATGTTTAGGGAATGTTTTTTATCAGATGAACCCAATTACAAAAGTTTGGCTTTATTTTAAAAGTTCCGCTGAATGAATTTTTGTGTGATTAAAATTGTTAACATGTTGAGCGCTACGTCATTCATTGGTGACTAGGTGACTAACATTGAACTTTCCGTTTAGATGACTGATTTTTCACCGATGACAGACAGTCTAAAGTACGATATAAAACTAAAAATTACTATGATATAAAAATTTCGTTTGATTCAAAGTTTCTTAAAAAAAAAAAAAAAAAAAAAAAAAAAAAAACTGATTAGCGTAGCGGGTGAAAGCTGCTAGTATTTGAATAAAATAAATAAAAATTACCCTATTATTTAATCCGGACTTCTAACTTTACGTCTGCAAAATTTGAAAGCAATCGGTTCAGTAGTTACGGCGTGAAAGCGGAACAAACAAATAAACAAACAAACAAACAAACAAACTCACTTTCCGATTTATAATATTAGTAAGGATTTAGTATCACCGTGTATATAGTAGACAGAGAAGCCTTTTGTCCGTCACTCCGCTCATATAGATGTAAAATGTAAATTTTGCAATTTGGAATGCTAATTTCGCATGTAATTTTAACTGACAATTTATGTCCCATAAAAATCCTTACAACATTACATGAGTTATAAGCGTTCGCAATGAAATGCGAATTTATATTCTCTATGTAGAGTACATCTTCAATAAGCTAATCTTTTATAATCACCTAATTATAGAACTGTCTCCCATATATTGTTAACTAAGCAATTGAAACGATTTTTCTGACATTAAGCTGAATGATACCGACATTTACACAGCATACACTACTAAACTTTTTCAAGTTTTCTACTGAGACCTTTAATGTGTTCTCTAAAACAATGAAAAGAGAACATTTTATTCATGAATATTGAATCATCAGCTTAGTAGAACATTCCAGGCTTTATGAGATGTGAATCCAGACACTCTAGACATTACGAACTTTTATAGAAGGAATCAGAAAAGTTTTTTCTTGAAAAACATTTCGGCGAAAATTTTTGAGTAAATTCAATAAAAGACTGAACATTGAATCTGTTATGGTCTTAGTCAGACGCAGATCCATGGAGGGGGGGGGGAGGACGATGGGGGCGATTGACCCCTCCCCCTCCCAAAAAATGAAGCACAGTCGGTCTTCTAAGTCATATCTTGATGGAAACAACCTAAAAATCCGATTTTAACGGTTGACTCATAGGTTTAAAATCGTGCTTTCTTTCACCCAAAAGTATGGGAACATGGAAGATTGGGAGCTGGAAAACATAACAATAAGCCTATGAGTCAACGGCTAAAATCGAATCTTTAGGTGGTTTCCACCAAGATATGACTTGGTAGATCGATTGCGGTTTAACATGCCAATCGAGATTTAACTAATCATAGATTTTCATCCACTCGATGAGGTGACTGTTTGTGCTGCTGCCACCCGATCTATATCTGTTGCGTATACTTTACTTCAACTGATGCTGACATTTGTGATTTATTTCGCGAACTTTTCAAATCACTCTCGAAATTTTAAGAGATTGTATTTTATGCATACTTTTTTGGATTTTATTTTATCTCTTTGTTACACTGAACAAATAAAATGTTTTTAAAACTTTCTAACGTAGTCTTAAAGAATTTGTGAATTCTGTTTGTATGTCTCATGTCTGTCTGTCTTTCTTGTTTAACATGCGTAAATATTCTCAGATTGCCATAGAATGTTATCGAGATTTACTATATCAATTTTTGATATTGAAAATGAAATGTATAGTACTTATGGTTGTTAACAATGGAAAATTTTAAAATCGTCTGAACTGCCATAGGAAATCATTACCACAAAAGAGAAATGTTCTGTATTTTCGAATAATTCAACCAAAAAATATTGCTAAATCCAGGATCCACTATCAAATATCAATCTATTCCGATGCTTCTTATGATAGTTTTTGCTGAACTGATAGACCTATTATAACATTTTTCGTTTTTCGTCACAATATATAACAATAAGCTATATAATCTGATGAAAAGGGGGATTATATAATAAAAGGGTTTGTTAACCGAGTACTGGATGTCGGATAGTTGAGAGTCTATAGTATTTTTACTCGCCTTAATTATTCCCTATCCATTTAACAATTAATTACAAGGAATGACATACCCAACAGAAACTATGACTGTCTCAATTATATGTCATTCGATATCCTCCCCCCCCCCCCAAAAAAAAAAAGAGTCTCTGGTATTAACCCTTATTAGATTCGTAGCTATGAACAAGTAAGCAGACTAATACATTCAGCCTTGATATTGCCAACTAATCTTAACACATTTTCTCTCTTCTGTCGTTAATCCCTAAAGAAAGGGCGTACTTCTCGATCATTGAAGAGTTTTCAATGATTGACTTCAATATGATGCATGCGATTGAAAACTGCTGCAAAGAGGCTTAAAAAGCCTGGTACTAAATATACTAAAAGTCATGGGTCACTATCGTCCTGGACTGAACTTGTCTCCAAAAAGTCACTTGATGATTTATTTTTCTACCTTGTTATTTCCTGTAGCTTTGAGAAAGAAAAATTAAAAGCTTGTTCTAGGTGAGAAACTTTAATTGTGTTTACTAAATATACCTTTAAAATTTTTCATGTTCTGTTTTCCTTTTTTTAATGGAAATTAACCACATAGCTCTAGCAATTTGTGCAATATATCACCAGTGTGATATAACTCATGTTTAACAAGTAATTTTTCTTCCTTGACTTTGCTTGATATCATCCCATTATTCTATTTCAAATTCACAAAAAAGAATATATATATATATCATATAGCAAATTTATTTCGTATTATTGAATTATTTAAGAATATAACATGACAAAATTTCTAAATGGCTGAGTAATATAATTAGTCGATTGTAATGGAGGAAAAAATGGAAAAAGATATCAAAATCGAAACATTGAAACAGTGTAAGCCTTTAAAAAACGGCTGTCTCGAAAATCAAGTGAAGCAATAATTGTAACAGAATGAAATCTGACTTTTTACGCTTAATCCATTTTTTCTTTGTTCTCATGTTTCTTATGGTTCATTTTTATGCACGCATTTTAAATTAGAAAAAAAATTCTACTGCAGCAAGGCTTTTAGCAATTAATCGCCTCACATTTATTTTCGAATTATTGATAGTTTAAAAACTTTTTATAAAATCTTTAATGACTAATTTAAAAAAATGTTAAGATATTTCGTATAATTTTTTCTCTGGTTAACTTCAAGCTCTATTTTGGTAAGCAAGTATAAAATATATTTTTTTAATTCCTACAATAAAACTAGTATACAGGATGTACTATGTTATCTTTTATTTCACAATTGTTCCAATAAAAAAAAAGTTTCAAATGATATAAATAGTCATGTTGAAGCATTGTTTAAAGTAAAAAAACAATTTTATAAAAAGCTTGGATTTTAACATTTTTACAGTCCCTTAATCCCTATAGTTATGTTTAGTAAAAACTTACACACATCATAACACAAAATTTTGACATCTGCACTCCAAAAATTGGAAAATCCCTGTCGGCTGGGCCTATAGGCGGAGGTAGATTTCGAAGAGTGCACATTTCAACAAATATATATATATATATGATTAGAGATAAACCCAGTTTAATAACTTCATTTGGCTGTTTATGAAAAATTTTTAATTCCATTTTTCTGCAAAAACTGGTTTTATCAGAATCATCTTAAGAAAAATTCAGCTCAAATGCCCATTATGACAACGTATTTTGAAATAGATTCTAAATTTATTAAAAAATCGACCAAAACAGTACATTATACAGTTCCTAAATAACAAAAAACTGTCAGTTGAATGCATTTGAGAAAAAAATTGAATTTAAAAATGAGTCATAAAATAACCGATTTGTTGTTTGAATACATCCTTAATTCTTTAATCATGATTGCTTCGGAAAATTTTGTGCGAAATACTCACTTTGACAGCATTTTTAAAAATATATTCTATCTTTATCAAAAAACTGGCCAATGCGTCACAGTATATAGTTCCTAAATAAGAGGATCTGTAAATTGGATGCATTTGAGAGCGAAAATAGATTTTAAAACGAGTCATAAAAAACGCAATTTGCTATGTGAAAACTTCCTTAAATTTTCAAATCACGAAGACTTCGGGAAATTCTGTTCAAAATACCCTTTTTGGTAGCCTTTTTCAAAATATATTCTGTCTTTATCAAAAAACCGATCAATGCATCACATTATACAGTTCCTAAATAAGAGGATCTGTAAATTGGATGCATTTGAGAGCAAAAATGGATTTAAAAACGAGTCAGAAAAAAACGCAATTTCTTATTTGAACACTTCCTTAAATTTTCAGTCACGATGATTTCTGAAAATTCTGTTCAAAAAACCCTTTTTGGTAGCCTTTTTTGAAATATATTCCGTCTTTATCAAAAAAAACTGACCAGTGCATCACATTATATAGTAGGGTGGTGCGAAAAAACAAAAGTTTTTATTTCCGAATCGCTATAGTGCGGAAAAGTTGCGATTGGTGAATACAAGAAAAACTAAAAAAATTTTTGTGAAATCGGACATTATCTTCCGATCGCGCAAACCACCTAAAAATTAAAAAAAAAATTAAAATTTCGATTTTTTTCAAAAATTGTAAAAAAATATTACATATACATATATTTTATCACTATAGTGAAAAATATTTACATATTGTACTATTTAATAATAATAAAAAAATAAATTGCGTTTAGAGAATATCTTCAGATCGCGCAAGCTCATTAAAAATCGGGAAAAATTCAATTTTCTGTGATTTTTGATGCATTAAGAAAATAATTAAATAAGTTCAATTTGCGGTCTCATGTTAAAATTTAAATGTAAATTAATATTATTGTGTATGTTATGCAATTTTTGAACAACCGAGATCTTACCACGACGAGATCGCTGCAGGGCGAAAAGGTTTAGTAGTCGCGCAACTCCTGTTAGCCACGTTGCGAAATAGCGTTGAAGTCGCCCTATGTGTCCACATCCTTTTCTCTCCCCAACCTCGTCCACTTGCACAGTGCGCCATTTCGTATCAGTGAGCCCGTGAACGAATTTCGTTGTTAATTGTAGATGTATTGTGTTATTTAAAATACATTAACATGTGACAGGTACACGGATCTGCATACGTCCGTCGTTGACAAAGAAAATTACTAGACAATCTTTTCATTGTCCTATATTTTTTCATCCTCAAGAGATTTTTTGTCAAATATTCTTCACGAATATAACGCCTGTATGAGAAACTAAAGAAAATCCTTTAAAAGAATTTAAATACTTCTAAAATCGTTAAAAATACTTCTAGACCTTTTCAATAAATGCGTCCATATAACACGCATTGATATGTAGAATGACACATGTTTGAAGATGGTTTATAGTAATTTTAAACAGTGTATGTTGTCCATCGTGATATTTGTTTCAGGACTGAGGAGGATAACTAAATAATCGTCCTTTTTTCCATCAAAATGTATCTCATGTGGTTCTTCTGATTCCACTTGATTTTGCCGTAATTTTTTTCTTTCTGTTTGTTTTCTTCTAATTTTGTATAGGTCAATAACTTGAAAAGCATCTGTTTTAGTTATTACAGGAATCTGTTTTAGTTATTATCTTCTAGTACACTTAACGCTTTAGCAGCACCTGCACTATCAGATACACCATTGCGATCGCAATGTAAAGATGTATATTGTAACCAGAGGCGTAGCTACAGATATTTTTTGGGGGGGGAGAATTTAAAAATTTCCCAACTTGAAAAATATTGTTCTAATTTCCAATTAAAATTATACAATGCAATGTGCTTATAATGATAACAATACTTATGCATTAAAAATAATTTCTTTTCCAAAAAAAAAAAAAAAACTAGATTTATTGCTATTTTTTCAGCATGAAAATAAAGATCAGAAGAAAAAGAGATAAAGATTATACTTTTACCACAAAGGTTAAAGAAACAATTTCAAATAATGCAATAAATGTAAGATTCAAAGTTAGAGACATTGCATACATTCAAAAAAAATTATATAAATATATGAAATATGAAACAAAAAATGTTACATAAAGAAAAATTGTAACGATTGCTAATGAACACTTACATTGTAATTTTTTTCATTTAACACTGATCCTTCTGTTCTTCAAAGAAGCCCACCTAATGATCACATCGTCCAGTTTAAGTAAGTCCGCTATTTTATTTTCACATTTCAAAAGCATTAAGCTATCCAGTCTGTCATCGCTCATGGTAGTTCGTAATTCATTTTTTATAATTTTTAGCTGACTAAATGTCCTTTCATTTGACGCAACACCATAAGCTGCTGTGAATGTTAAAATGCACAGTTTGAAGGCTTGACCTAAATAATTTTTGAATTTTTTGGCATGAACGAAAAGTCCGTTAAGAGAGTCAACATTATTGTTTGAACACAAGTCAAAAAGTATTTCCATTTGACTCTGCAAGTCGTGTATGTCAGGTTTATCAGATCCAGGAGGAAACATGTTAATAACTTTTTCTAGATTACTTATGCTCAAATTTGCTTTGGTGAATGGTAGCTTAAAAATCGAATGTATCGGTTCAATAGTATCTTTGATATATAAAACATTGTCATTGAAACCCATTATTAATGTGTCCAAAACTTCTTTGAATTCTTTCCTGTAAAAAGTATTTAAATCTATGTCCATTGCTGTTCTATTGTTTTCATCAATTTTTTTAGGTGGAACCCTTTTTCTATGGTGTTTTCGGAAGTCTGATTCAACATCTATCCCCATTTTTTCAGCGAATACAATTGAACTTTTTATAAGATTATTCATTCCAGTGGAATCATCACTAATTGCTTGTAAGCTTTGGACAGTACTTTTTATTATCGCAATGCAGTCAATGACGTTAAAATCAGGTGTCTCCAGAATTTCAGTTAAAATTTTTATTTTGCTTAAGATGTTTTTCATGAAAAAAAATGATGCAATAAAATCAAAAGTTTTCATTTTTTTATAAATTCCAAATGCTTTTGTTCTAGTAGAGGAATCAAAAGTCTTTTCATTGAAAATATTTTCTAATAGTTCTATTACCATTTCAAACGATTGAGTTAAGGCTTTGACCGATTCAGCTCTTGCGGTCCATCTGGTTTTTGATAGATTTTTAAGTTGAATTACTTTATCAATGTTCTCTACACTTGACTGATAATGCTTAAATCTTTTTGTACTTGATGTGAAAAAGACATAGAGCTCTTCAAGGATGTTAAACAAATCTTGAATTAATATGCTAACGTTGCAAGCATGTTCTAGAGCAGTATTAGTGCGGTGATCTTGACAAGGTATGTAAGGAACACTGTGACCGACAATCTCAGATATATGTTTTTGTACACCATTGAACCTCCCGGACATATTTTGAGCAAAATCATAAGACTGGAATGCAAGCTTCGAATAATCAATTTCTATTTCATTTAAGCACTGTAAAATTAAATCTGCCATTCCCTTTCCAGTTTTGTCACTACATTCAATTGTTTTGACCAATCTTTCCCTAATTTCACCTTCATTACTTACACTTCGGATAACAATAGACATTATATCTTTGTGTGACAGATCTGGAGTTGTGTCGGCCAAAACTGCAAAACATAAACTATTTTTTATTTCAGAAGTGATTACCTGACGAATTTCAGATGCTATTAAATTTATCATTTCATTTTGAGATTCTGGACTCATATATGTAACATGATATGGTCTCAATTTTTTATCTTCAAACCAACATTTCATTGTAGTATTGTGCCTTGAGATAAGCTGTATCACTTCGCAAAAATTTCCTTTATTAATATCATCGGTGTTTGACTCTCGAAATGCTAATCCTTGCTTTCCGAATGTTTTACAAGTATCCATTAAAATTTTGATAACTTCTCTGTTGTGCATTCGAACTTTTTCTTCCTGAATTAAAACTTGCCTTTTTGATTTGTCAATTAAGACATCAATATGTTTTTTCTTTACAAGAAAATTACAAAAATCATATAGAGCAGACTTATGAGCTTGAGATGAGAAATGTTGTTGGAGCTTCCCTAATTTATCTTTTCCGCAACTTTTCATTTTACCCCATACTTTTACT
Organism: Maratus speculifer; assembly: GCA_964019185.1. Taxonomy (NCBI): domain Eukaryota; kingdom Metazoa; phylum Arthropoda; class Arachnida; order Araneae; family Salticidae; genus Maratus; species Maratus speculifer. The sequence goes on from OZ025291.1 coordinate 138,480,283, forward strand.
CCGGTTGAAGTCCAAGCATCTTCTCTTTTTTCACGACCTATACCAACAGGAAAAAGACAACATACAAAGCAAAAAGCAGCATGCTTTGCTGTACTGTACTCTAAATATTCAAATTCTGTATACCAGTGGGGATTAAACCGGTTTTTTCCATCAGAAGGAAAACATGCTAATTTAGGTTGATGTGGACCTAACTGAATTAAATAATTTTTCTGATTTTCATTTAAAGTATCTGGACGTAGACCAGGATCATGATTTACTATTTCAGAGGCACTTCCACTGTCTTCAATTGAAAATTCTAACTCATTATTCAGTTTATTCAATACTCTGCACCCCTCTTCAAGAACTATATCACAGGTTTCTTTAATTGAAGAGATAAAGTTAACAATCTCAGTTATTGCCAATTTCTCGTTAACTATGTCAGATTCATTATATTGAGAAAAAATAGTTTTGCTCTCAGTTAATTTTTCGAGAATAAAAGAAAATTTTCCCATAAAAGACACCCAGTCCGACTTATTTTCATTTTCTTCTTTAGTTTGGTTTTCATTTGTGAAGCTTGCAGTCTCGTTTTGAAATTCATTATCCATTTCAGATTGGTTTTGAGTTTTGGAATTCGTAGCCTCATGTAGAAATTCACTTTCTTTTGAAAAATCCAAATTACACTGTTGAAGAAGTTGATCTTCGCTCTCGGTGTTGTTTATAGGAAAAGAAAAATCTTTTATTTCTTCAGACTTTTTATTTAAGTTCAACACATCAGTATTGCAACTTATGCTGATTATTTCTTCATTTGACGGACTGCTATCATATTTATATATTTGTTCCGATTTCACATCGTCCACTTTTTTCCTTTTACGTACTGAAGCATCGAATGGATTTTTAGGGGCTCCAATTTCCTGCACAGAAACTCTATTCCCATTATGATTGTTTTTTTCATGCTGAGATTTATAGTCATTATTAAATACTGCTTTACAATTACAACATTGAACTTTATATCGCTTTGGTTTCATATTTTATAAACCGATAAAAATATAGCAGTTTTTTTATCCGCACACAAACAAAGTAAAAAGGAACACATTTATCAGAATCAATAATTTTTTGAAATCACATTTGCTTTTATGATTATTTTTTCTTGACGACAAAGGGTTACCAGTATTTTTTCTGGCGAAAACTCATTGGATATTGTTGCCCAGTTACGTAATATAGCAGGTGTAGCTACTATTATAGAAATTAGGACTCCAGCTTTTCTTTTTTTTTTTTTTTCTTTTGGCGCCTGAATAAATATTTTTAATATTTTTTTTTTTTTTCAAAGTTACTTATTCCAAGTTCTTTTAATACTATTTGAGATTAGCATAAAACGGAAATACAAATTGCATTTTTGTTTTAAAATATTAGAATAGATTGCTATTTTGAAATAAAATTTACAGATTTTTAAGCTTAGATTGACTCGACGACTAAAGCCGTTGTATAAATTCTCCGGCGACGCGACGACGACGGGTTAAATATGAAAAGATGTGAATATTTTCTTGTTTTATTTTCATTTTGACAGTAGAATATGTTATAATTGGAATTATTAATTTTATTTTTAAAGATCTATTGCGATTTCTTTTCTTTCGTCAACCATCATTAGTTTGTTTAAAAATTCCCTTTTTTGTTTACTGTCTTTGCTATACATGTCTTTTCCGGCTGGAATTTCCAGATCAGAGCACGGTCCCGACTACATATAAGCTATTTTGGCCCAGCACGGCCCGATTTGAAAATTAAAACTTTGGCTCGAGCCGGATCTATATTTTCACAGTTCAGGGGCCGGCCTGAACAAGAATCTTTGAAAACAGGAACAGCTTGCGTAAAAAACAATTAAACCAGGCCCGATCCGCGGGCCAATTTGATAGCTACAAAAAATTCGGATTTTTCTTAACGTACAATTAAGATTCTTCTAAAGAATGCTGATAAAAAGAATCTAAAATAATTGTTTTCTTGCGCATTTCTCAATTCACTTTTGTTCGGAAACGCATAAAATTGGCAGATGTTCTTATTTAGAAAAAATGTTATCGAATGGCGCTTTCTTTTTTCTTGGAATGAAAGCAACATATATTTCAGAAAAGGCTGTCAAATATTAGTTTTTGATTCGATTTTCAAAACGTCATAGCAAGTAAAGAAGAGAAAACTGTCGTTGTGTAACAATAATCGCCTGTAATTGGATAAGTAATTTATTTATCGAAAAATGGAAAACGCTATTCAATTCGAAATCGTTTCAATCCAATCACTTCAGGCCTGTCAATGTTATGCATTTTCTTTTAAAAATGAGTCAGAAAATGTTTCAGAAAGTTTTGTGTTATTCAACAGGGAATTTGAGAACCACCTCAAGATACATTTCCGATGATTCCCCTTACCAAAAGTTCGTTATCATTATTACTTATTTTGCAAAGCAAAACTGTCCGCCCGACACATGCCAAGAGCAACCAAGTCCAGTTCCGTCCCGACTCAACTATGCAGAAAAAAATAATCCTTACCTCGGCCTAACCCGAGTCCAGGAGAGCCATTTGGGAAGGACAGGGGAGACATCCCCTCCCCACAAGAAAACAGACATTTTTGATCGCAGCCTCTATTACAAAAAAAAAAAAAAAAAAAAAACTTCCGGAAGAAAATGTGAGAGATTAATGAAGATGTTTGTTATTATATGACTATGAACAAGGTAATAAACAATCTGGAAAGCCATTTTGGGGGACCTGGCGATGTGAGGGGAATCCCCCCGCCAACTGTAGGGTGTTTGATGTTGCACAGTGTCCTCCTTTCATACTCCTGACGTAAAAATTGCTTGAAAATTTCCCGCCAAAGATAAAAATCTGTCTAAAGTGAAAGTTTTCATCAGTCCTTTGCGACTTCATATTCGACATTTTTACTTTTTTTTGCATCTATGATTTGATAATTTTTCTGGTTTGAGGATTAAAAAGGGGGAGGGGTAATAAACTGACGGTGCTCCTGCCCGAGTCTGCAAAAAAAGCTAAGCTCAGGCTCAAACATGATTAACTATCCGATGACGTTCTCTACATTTTGGACAAAATATATTTTTGCAATAGTGTTGTTAAAATAAAATCGGCTCATGCAGCACATTTATACGCATTCTTGTGAAACTCATATTTATTGAAAATAATTCAAATTTTATGAGCTTCTTTTAAATTTTTATATCAGAATGGTGGAAGCACTCTGTTTGAAAGTTTGCCTGCTCGGTCCACGGGCCATGCCAGTACCTTGGACCAAGCCCAGGCCCGGACAGACTTCTAGTATATGAGCCATTATGGATTTTCATACGAAAGTAACATAAAAGTCACGGACTATAATTTGAAATTTTTCAGAAATGAAAGTTTTGGAGGAAACAAAGGAGTGGAGAAAGCTGTTTAGAGTCAGATATTGATACACAGGAGCAGAGACATTTAGGTCTAATAAGTGTATGATGTTTTCATAGAACAGAGAAATACAATGACAAATTGAGTCTGGTTGATTTCTTTTGATAATTTAACTTGTTTGCTAAACCATTGTCACCGAAAGAATAAAAAGTTCATATATTTCTTGTAATTATTAAAAAAAAAGAAAGTCTTTCAAAAATCTAAATTTTCCCAACTCTAAGCTCAAATTTCCCAACTTCACATATATTGGGGGGGGAGGCTCCCCCCCCATACCCCCCCATGGCGACGCCCCTGATTGTAACTCCACTTTCATTTGTCATGGTAATTTCTTCTTCTTAAATCTGATAGGCTGTATCCGTCATGATAATGATATTTTACATATACCTACATTAGCATTAAAATTCTCATGTGTTTCATCTAAATGCTCAAGGTGTTTTATTTTTGCTTCAACAAATTTGGAAGGTTGCCTTTTCAATATATAGTTTCGTCTTCCAAGTCTTGTACTCAATTTTTTTTCTTTTTTTTTTAAACTTTAGTACCAATTTTTCCCGTTCCGTCCTTTCTCTGGAGGTAGATAAATCTATGCTCAATGATTGGAATTTTGTTGTGTTTTGAGACGTACAATTAGTCTCAATTAGACACTCCCTCAGATCTGGTGACTTTTTACAGGAGCAATATAAATTCATTGCACGTTTGCAGGCTGAAATATCACACAATTGAGTTTCTTGTTTTTTAAATTCATCAACCTTTTTTGTAAGGTTTGACTATTTCTTTTCTCGAATATAAGATTTCGTTAGTTTAGAATATTATCGTAGTAGGCATTAATTAGCTAAATGATTCTACAATCAAACACTTTTGGGATTGACGCCTTCTAATAAATATATTTTATTTTTTGTGCCACTGTATTGCTGACAAATGAGAAACTCACTTTAATGATGTTGAATTTACTTGCTAATAGAGACCTCTCTTCAAGGTAGCATTGAAGAACATTTTCGTGTGTTGGAAGAATATTTGGCAGAAAATCTCTTGGATGACCGAATATAGGACAATGAAAAGATTGTCTAGTAATTTTTTTTGTCAACGACGTATCCAGATCCGTGTTCCTGTCACATGTTAATGTATTTTTAATAACATAATACATCCAATTAACAAACGAAATTCGTTCACTGGCTCTCTGATACGAAATGGCGCTCTGTGCAAGTGGACGAGGTTGGGGACAGAAGCATGTGGACACGTAAGGCGACTTCAACGATTTTTTGCAACGTGGCTAACAGGATGCGCGCGAAACTCTAAACCTTGAAGAACTACTAAATCTTGCAGCGATCTCGTTGTGGTAAGATCTCGGTTGTTTAAAAATAGCATAACATGCTCATGCTCAATAGTATTAATTTACATTTTAATTTTAACATGAGACTGCAAACTGAGCTTATTTAATTATTTTCTTAATGTATCAAAAATCACTGAAAATCGAATTTTTCCCGATTTTAAAAGAGCTTGAGCGATCAGAGGATATTCTCTAAACGCAATTTATTTTTTTATTATTTTTAAACAGTACAATATGCAAATATTTATCACTATAGTGATAAAATATGTGTATATGTAGTATTTTTTTTAAAAAATTGAAAAAATCGGAATTTTTCAATTTTTTTGAATTTTTAGGTGGTTTGCGCGATCGGAAGATAATGTCCGATTTCAAAATTTTTTTTTTAGTTTTTCTTGTATTTACCAATCGCAACTTTTCCGCACTATAGCGATTCGGAAATAAAAACTTTTGTTTTTTCGCACCATTCTATTATATAGTTCCTAAATAAGAGGATCTGTAAATTGGATGCGTTTGAGAACGAAAATGGATTTAAAAACGAGGCAGAAACAAACGCAATTTCTTATTTGAATACTTCCTTCAATTTTCAGTCCCGATGACTTTCGGAAATTCTGTTCAAAATACCCTTTTTGGTAGCCTTTTTTGAAATATATTCTGTCTTTATCAGAAAATTGACCAATGCGTCACTTTATACAGTTTCTAAATAAGAGGATCTACCATTTGGATGCGTTTAAAATCAAAAATGAATTTAAAAATGAGTCAGAATATAAGCCGTTTGGATTTGAGGTTTTTTCTCCAACTCCTATTTTTGTTTAATTTCTTTTTGCTATACGAATTGGTCTTATGAAAAACTTGTCAATATAAAAGTTGTAGATATATTTGAGAAGATGTAAAATAAATTTAATCAGATTTGATATCTTAAAAATTGACGGAGTTATGGATTTTTCTCTTTTTTCAGCGCCCTTTTTCTTTTCGTTTTTAATTTTTTTCATCGGTAAAAGTTGGTCCTATCAAAAACTTGTAAATACAAAAGTTTTAGATAATTTTAAGAACATTTATAAAAAAATTAGTTGGACTTGATATCTTGAAAATTAACGAAGTTATGAATTTTTTTCTCTCAAAATCCCTGTTTTTTTCGCCCCATTGAGCCCACTTCTAAATTTATCAAAAATTTGTCATGTATATACTTTCGGCCCATTTTTAAGAAGTAATATAAACTTTAAACCGATTCGATATCTACTTTAATTAAGAAGTTATGGCGTTTTTTCGGTTTTCACAAAACGCCCCCTATTCCGACCCCCTTGGTCCGATTTTGCCCATTAACGAACTCAGCCAAGATTTTATCTCCATTGATTTTATGTACCAGTTTGGTGGAGATTGGTGAAGAATTATAGAAGTTATCGCGTCCATAAAAAAGTGAGATATATATATAGATAGATAGATATATAAACTGGTGCGATTGCAATAGGTAGTATTTCTTACGAAATCTACCTAAAAGATAAGCCATCTAGCAGTAGACATGCTATTTAATCTTGACAAGGGAACTGCAAAAAGTGTAAGTCACTGCTTTTGACGAAAGTGGTATCATTGGAAAGATGTCACCGAGAGCAGTAAAAAATTCAATGGAACTATCCGTCGCAAATGAACCGTTTTCGAGATATCAGACAATTTATATCATGTAGCTAGTGCACACTTAATGTGGGATCGCAAAAATTTTTATTCTGGATTTTAACGAAAGTGGTATCGTTGAAAAGATATCATCGTGAGGATTAAAAAACTCAAAGGAATCATCCGTCGGAAATGAGACGTTTTCGAGATATCCGACAATTTGTGTCACATTGCTAATGCACACTGCTGGGAAACTGCATTAAGTGACATAAATTGCTGGGTATTTCGAAAACGGCTCATTTTAGATGGTTACTTCCACTGAGTGTTTTACTTCTCACAATGATATCTTTGCTACAACACCATTTTCATCGAAATCGAGAAAACATTTTTTTGCGGTCCCCGATTAAGTGTGCACTAGAACAGTATGCATTACCTACGTGACATAAATTATAGGATATCTCGAAAACGGCTCATTTCCGACAGGTAGTTCTATTGAGTTTATTTTACCTCATGATGATATCTTTTTAACGATACCACTTTCGTTAAAATCGAGACTCAAATTTTTTGTGGTCCCCCATTAAGTATGCACTAATTACATGACACAGTGATACATTATACAGTGAATTGACGGTTCGTGCAGCAATGGCAACCTTGTATCTAGCTAAAACTGGCTATTTGCAAACAGCTGATGTATAGCAGAATAACAAAAAAAAATATTGATTTTAATAAATATCATGATCGAGATTAACTCATTCTTAATCTAATTAACTGACTGCAGCAAAAATTCTAGATTAAAATCAAAGTTGGTATAATATTGAACTAACATTATTGAAATAGTATTAATATTTGTAAATATTTTTTGAAAATTGAGATCTATGAAATAGAAGAGATTTTTGGCATTGGTGCATCCAACTAGTTATTTTCGTGATTTCATTATAAATATTTAAAAGTTTTTTTTTTTTTTTTTTGCTTATAAATTTCAAAGTGATTTAACTTAAAATAAAATTAAATGTAGCTTAAGGTAAAAGAGTATTAAATAATTAAAACATGGAAAAAAAATCATCAATTAAACATATGTTTGAGATAACTCTTCAACCATTGGTATATTAGTGAGACATTTTATGTTTACATTATAAAAAGATGCTCTGTATTTCTTTGTGAAAATATTTTACAATTATAGCCATATTAATAAAAGTGTAACATTTGTTGTAAAAACTATCAGCATTTCATTGTAGAAATTATTAGCAATCAGTAGTTCATTGACAAATAAGCAGCGTATTTAAATACTTGAATTGCATTTTTTATTCAATATTATTAATATACAAATATATGGTTTCAATTTCGGGACGGGATGGCAGGATTCATGCCCTAAAAATATCGTGGACAAGACGTTCCTGTAAAAGAAAAAAAAAACTTTCGAAATTTATTTATTTATTTTTTATTTTATTTTATTTTATTTTATTTATTTATTTATTTATTTATTTATTTTTGTGAAATGACGATTGAGTCTCATGACTGACTGACTATTTACGTGGAATTTTCTATCGATTGACAAATCTCACAGTTTGTTCTTACGACAATCATACAAAATTCATTATTGTTAATCTGCATTTGACTAAAAAGTTTTGTAATTTTTCTCGCAAATTTTTCTTGCTTGCTCATCTTACAAAATGTTGTAATTTTTTTTTCTCTGGATACTAACTGGTAAATTTCTCAATTTATTTCTCTCAACTGATTGACACACTTAGCTATTTTATTCTGCAACTGATTGGCAAATTTTCACTTTTTGTTTTGGTGACATTCTGATGAAATTAACAATTATTTTCCTGTGTCCAGCTGAAAAATGTATGTTTTGTCTTTGTTATTGACTGACGAATTTCATGATATTTCTTTGTGACAGATTAACAAATTCCATAAAATTTTACTGTAATTGATTGACGAATTTTGCCATATTTTCCCACTGCCCAAGTTCCCTCAAAGTTCGCATTTTTTCAGACCGGTCGACAATTAATTTTTTTTTTTTTTTTTTTTTTTTTTTTTTTGCTATGGTGGACAAAATCAGCGATATTTTTTCTATGACCGATTTACGTATTTTGCAAATTTTTTTCCTGTGTCGAAGCAAGAAATAACTAAAAAGGCAGTAATGGTCTCTAGAATCTGAGCTCTATGACATGAGTCTGGAATTAGCACTCAACAAAATGAGATTAAATCTTGTGTTGCACATTGGAAAAGAAAAAAGAAAAAGAAAAAATGTTTTTTACAATTAATGGTTTAACATTAGATTTTTTTCATTTTTAAAAGTTTATTGCACATTTTGTCATCAATGGGCTCAATAATCATACCTCTTTTTTATTATTATTTAAAAGATGATCTTTCATACAGTATTTCATTTTTTTTTTTACATCTGTTAATTTGCACCTGTCCATTTTGTAACTTTTCTACTCTCTTCTGATGACATTTTGATTTCCTATTAAAATAAAAATTCTTCTAAATTTAAAGAATTTCATAAAATAAATAAATAAAATGCAGACATCCATTGCCCAAAGCAAAATGTTTAAATGTTTCCCATTGAGTTACTAAAAATCAGTAAAAACATCATTTTTATGATGATCAAACATGTCTTATGTAATAAGAATCATATATATTACGTACATCATGGATTAAACATTATTATTCCTGCACGAATCATAAACAAAATAAAATGCGGACACCAAGGTCCATTCTCAACCAATAACAACTGCTTTCCAAATAATTTAAAAAAAAAATGATGAACTTCAAACACATTTAGAAACAATAAATAGTTGATGTGCGTTCACAGAAATTGGGACATGATTTTTTTTTAAATAAACCATTTCTCATGTAACAGAAGAAACCTACTGACTAAGTCCTTTTCAGATTTTCATATGGTTTTAGGTAGATTTCGTAAGAAATACTACCTATTGCAATCGCACCAGTTTATATAGCTATCTTATCTATCTATCTATATATCTCACTTTTTTATGGACACGATAACTTCTATAATTCACCAATCTCCACCAAACTGGTACATAAAATCAAAGGGGATAAAATCTTGGCTAAGTTCGTTAATGGGCAAAATCGGACCAAGGGGGTCGGAATAGGGGGCGTTTTTGTGAAAACCGAAAAAACGCCATAACTTCTTAATTAAAGTAGATATCGAATCGGTTTAAAGTTTATATTACTTCCTAAAAATGGGCCAAAAGTATATGCATGACAGATTTCTGATAAATTTAGAAGTGGGTTCAAGGGGCGAAAAAAACAGGGATTTTGAGAGAAAAAAATTCATAACTTCGTCAATTTTCAAGATATTAAGTCCAACTAAATTTTTTGTAAATGTTCTTAAAATTATCTAAAACTTTTGTATTTACAAGTTTTTGATAGGACCAACTTTTACCGACGAAAAAAATAAAAAACGAAAAGAAAAATCCATAACTCCGTCAATTTTTAAGATATCAAATCTGATTAAATTTATTTTACATCTTCTCAAAAATATCTAAAACTTTTATATTGACAAATTTTTCATAGGACCAATTCGTATAGCAAAAAGAAATTAAACAAAAATAGGAGTTGGAGAAAAAACCTCAAATCCAAACTGCTTATATTCTGACTCATTTTTAAATTCATTTTTGATTTTAAACGCATCCAAATGATAGATCCTCTTATTTAGAAACTGTATAAAGTGACGCATTGGTCTATTTTCTGATAAAGACAGAATATATTTCAAAAAAGGCTACCAAAAAGGGTATTTTGAACAAAATTTCCGAAAGTCATCGGGACTGAAAATTGAAGGAAGTATTCAAATAAGAAATTACGTTTTTTTCTGACTCGTTTTTTAAATCCATTTTTGTTCTCAAACGCATCCAATTTACAGATCCTCTTATTTAGGAACTATATAATGTGATGCATTGGTCAGTTTTTTGATAAAGACGGAATATATTTCAAAAAAGGCTACCAAAAAGGGTATTTTGAACAGAATTTTCTGAAATCATCGTGACTGAAAATTTAAAGAAGTGTTCAAAAGAGAAATTGCGTTTTTTTCTTACTCGTTTTTAAATCCATTTTTGCTCTCAAATGCATCCAATTTACAGATCCTCTTATTTAGGAACTATATAATGTGATGCATTGATCGGTTTTTTGATAAAGACAGAATAAATTTTGAAAAAGGCTACCGAAAAGGATATTTTGAACAGAATTTCCCGAAGTTTTCGTGATTTGAAAATTTAAGGAAGTTTTCACGTAGCAAATTGCGTTTTTTATGACTCGTTTTAAAATCCATTTTCGCTCTCAAACGCATCCAATTTACAGATCCTCTTATTTAGGAACTATATACTGTGACGCATTGGCCAGTTTTTTGATAAACATAGAATATATTTTTTAAAATGCTGTCAAAGTGAGTATTTCGCACAAAATTTTCCGAAGCAATTATGATTAAAGAATTAAGGATGTATTCAAACAACAAACCGATTATTTTATGACTCATTTTTAAATTCAATTTTTTTCTCAAATGCATTCAACTGACAGTTTTTTGTTATTTAGGAACTGTAATGTACTGTTTTGGTCGATTTTTTAATAAATTTAGAATCTATTTCAAAATACGTTGTCATAATGGGCATTTGAGCTGAATTTTTCTTAAGATGATTCTGATAAAACCAGTTTTCGCAGAAAAATGAAATTAAAAAATTTTCATAAACGGCCAAATGAAGTTCTTAAACTGGGTTTATCTCTAATCATATATCTATATTTTTTTTTGTTGAAATGAGCACTCTTCGAAATCTACCTCCGCCTATAGGCCCAGCCGACAGGGATTTTTAAAATTCCAATGTATTGGTGAACTTAATTCATTTAGCTAAAATGCCAGGGATTACAGCATTGACGATAATTCCACTAAGTGATATACAATCACTTAAGGAAATTGACAATACAATCACCTACACGCATTATTCTTGCAAGCAAATTAAAAATGAATGCACATCAGATTTTACAAAATTAAGAACAAAAATTAGATGAAAAAAGCATAACCAAGTATTTCCGCCAATTTAATGAGTTAGAAAAGTTGCTCTATTCTGTTTGCCAAAAGTGTAACCTATAAAAGATTTTAAACCATACAAAATCGAATAAAATCTAAATTAAAAGCAACTCAGTTATTAATTTCCCATAACATTGAGTGCAAATTCAAAAATAGATATGATATGTATAAGGCTTGATTCTTTTCTTTTGTTTTAATTAAAATTTTGAATAATTATCTTGAGTTGTTGATTGAAATTATTTCAATGGAATTTTGTCATGTCGGTATAAATTGTGAATATTTGTAAATGTGAAGTGGCATGTAAAAAATAATAGGGTTAAAAAAATATTTTTTCCCTCTCATATAGTTTAACTCCCCTGCGTTTACAAATGTTATGTGGGAAACTCTCTCCTCCTGGGAAAATCTGAATTTCAATGTGTTTAAAATGTTACAATAGTGTGTGAAACATGTTTGCAATTTATTATTTGAGATGGCATTGTATAAAGAAATAAACAAACATTCACCATAACTAAAAACATATTTAGCACCGGATATCCGGCCGGATATCGGAATCCGGCAGACAAATCGGATACTGGATATCCGGCAAAAGTCATCGGGACTGAAAATTGAAGGAAGTATTCAAATAAGAAATTACGTTTTTTTTCTGACTCGTTTTTTAAATCCATTTTTGTTCTCAAACGCATCCAATTTACAGATCCTCTTATTTAGGAACTATATAATGTGATGCATTGGTCAGTTTTTTGATAAAGACGGAATATATTTCAAAAAAGGCTACCAAAAAGGGTATTTTGAACAGAATTTTCTGAAATCATCGTGACTGAAAATTTAAAGAAGTGTTCAAATGAGAAATTGCGTTTTTTTCTTACTCGTTTTTAAATCCATTTTTGCTCTCAAATGCATCCAATTTACAGATCCTCTTATTTAGGAACTATATAATGTGATGCATTCATCGGTTTTTTGATAAAGACAGAATATATTTTGAAAAAGGCTACCGAAAAGGATATTTTGAACAGAATTTCCCGAAGTTTTCGTGATTTGAAAATTTAAGGAAGTTTTCACGTAGCAAATTGCGTTTTTTATGACTCGTTTTAAAATCCATTTTCGCTCTCAAACGCATCCAATTTACAGATCCTCTTATTTAGGAACTATATACTGTGACGCATTGGCCAGTTTTTTGATAAACATAGAATATATTTTTTAAAATGCTGTCAAAGTGAGTATTTCGCACAAAATTTTCCGAAGCAATTATGATTAAAGAATTAAGGATGTATTCAAACAACAAACCGATTATTTTATGACTCATTTTTAAATTCAATTTTTTTCTCAAATGCATTCAACTGACAGTTTTTTGTTATTTAGGAACTGTAATGTACTGTTTTGGTCGATTTTTTAATAAATTTAGAATCTATTTCAAAATACGTTGTCATAATGGGCATTTGAGCTGAATTTTCCTTAAGATGATTCTGATAAAACCAGTTTTCGCAGAAAAATGAAATTAAAAAATTTTCATAAACGGCCAAATGAAGTTCTTAAACTGGGTTTATCTCTAATCATATATCTATATTTTTTTTGTTGAAATGAGCACTCTTCGAAATCTACCTCCGCCTAAAGGCCCAGCCGACAGGGATTTTTAAAATTCCAATGTATTGGTGAACTTAATTCAATTAGCTAAAATGCCAGGGATTACAGCATTGACGATAATTCCACTAAGTGATATACAATCACTTAAGGAAATTGACAATACAATCACCTACACGCATTATTCTTGCAAGCAAATTAAAAATGAATGCACATCAGATTTTACAAAATTAAGAACAAAAATTAGATGAAAAAAGCATAACCAAGTATTTCCGCCAATTTAATGAGTTAGAAAAGTTGCTCTATTCTGTTTGCCAAAAGTGTAACCTATAAAAGATTTTAAACCATACAAAATCGAATAAAATCTAAATTAAAAGCAACTCAGTTATTAATTTCCCATAACATTGAGTGCAAATTCAAAAATAGATATGATATGTATAAGGCTTGATTCTTTTCTTTTGTTTTAATTAAAATTTTGAATAATTATCTTGAGTTGTTGATTGAAATTATTTCAATGGAATTTTGTCATGTCGGTATAAATTGTGAATATTTGTAAATGTGAAGTGGCATGTAAAAAATAATAGGGTTAAAAAAATATTTTTTCCCTCTCATATAGTTTAACTCCCCTGCGTTTACAAATGTTATGTGGGAAACTCTCTCCTCCTGGGAAAATCTGAATTTCAATGTGTTTAAAATGTTACAATAGTGTGTGAAACATGTTTGCAATTTATTATTTGAGATGGCATTGTATAAAGAAATAAACAAACATTCACCATAACTAAAAACATATTTAGCACCGGATATCCGGCCGGATATCGGAATCCGGCAGACAAATCGGATACTGGATATCCGGCAAAAGTCATCGGGACTGAAAATTGAAGGAAGTATTCAAATAAGAAATTACGTTTTTTTCTGACTCGTTTTTTAAATCCATTTTTGTTCTCAAACGCATCCAATTTACAGATCCTCTTATTTAGGAACTATATAATGTGATGCATTGGTCAGTTTTTTGATAAAGACGGAATATATTTCAAAAAAGGCTACCAAAAAGGGTATTTTGAACAGAATTTTCTGAAATCATCGTGACTGAAAATTTAAAGAAGTGTTCAAATGAGAAATTGCGTTTTTTTCTTACTCGTTTTTAAATCCATTTTTGCTCTCAAATGCATCCAATTTACAGATCCTCTTATTTAGGAACTATATAATGTGATGCATTGATCGGTTTTTTGATAAAGACAGAATATATTTTGAAAAAGGCTACCGAAAAGGATATTTTGAACAGAATTTCCCGAAGTTTTCGTGATTTGAAAATTTAAGGAAGTTTTCACGTAGCAAATTGCGATTTTATGACTCGTTTTAAAATCCATTTTCGCTCTCAAACGCATCCAATTTACAGATCCTCTTATTTAGGAACTATATACTGTGACGCATTGGCCAGTTTTTTGATAAACATAGAATATATTTTTTAAAATGCTGTCAAAGTGAGTATTTCGCACAAAGTTTTCCGAAGCAATTATGATTAAAGAATTAAGGATGTATTCAAACAACAAACCGATTATTTTATGACTCATTTTTAAATTCAATTTTTTTCTCAAATGCATTCAACTGACAGTTTTTTGTTATTTAGGAACTGTAATGTACTGTTTTGGTCGATTTTTTAATAAATTTAGAATCTATTTCAAAATACGTTGTCATAATGGGCATTTGAGCTGAATTTTCCTTAAGATGATTCTGATAAAACCAGTTTTCGCAGAAAAATGAAATTAAAAAATTTTCATAAACGGCCAAAAGAAGTTCTTAAACTGGGTTTATCTCTAATCATATATCTATATTTTTTTGTTGAAATGAGCACTCTTCGAAATCTACCTCCGCCTATAGACCCAGCCGACAGGGATTTTTAAAATTCCAATGTATTGGTGAACTTAATTCAATTAGCTAAAATGCCAGGGATTACAGCATTGACGATAATTCCACTAAGTGATATACAATCACTTAAGGAAATTGACAATACAATCACCTACACGCATTATTCTTGCAAGCAAATTAAAAATGAATGCACATCAGATTTTACAAAATTAAGAACAAAAATTAGATGAAAAAAGCATAACCAAGTATTTCCGCCAATTTAATGAGTTAGAAAAGTTGCTCTATTCTGTTTGCCAAAAGTGTAACCTATAAAAGATTTTAAACCATACAAAATCGAATAAAATCTAAATTAAAAGCAACTCAGTTATTAATTTCCCATAACATTGAGTGCAAATTCAAAAATAGATATGATATGTATAAGGCTTGATTCTTTTCTTTTGTTTTAATTAAAATTTTGAATAATTATCTTGAGTTGTTGATTGAAATTATTTCAATGGAATTTTGTCATGTCGGTATAAATTGTGAATATTTGTAAATGTGAAGTGGCATGTAAAAAATAATAGGGTTAAAAAAATATTTTTTCCCTCTCATATAGTTTAACTCCCCTGCGTTTACAAATGTTATGTGGGAAACTCTCTCCTCCTGGGAAAATCTGAATTTCAATGTGTTTAAAATGTTACAATAGTGTGTGAAACATGTTTGCAATTTATTATTTGAGATGGCATTGTATAAAGAAATAAACAAACATTCACCATAACTAAAAACATATTTAGCACCGGATATCCGGCCGGATATCGGAATCCGGCAGACAAATCGGATACTGGATATCCGGCAAAAGTCATCGGGACTGAAAATTGAAGGAAGTATTCAAATAAGAAATTACGTTTTTTTCTGACTCGTTTTTTAAATCCATTTTTGTTCTCAAACGCATCCAATTTACAGATCCTCTTATTTAGGAACTATATAATGTGATGCATTGGTCAGTTTTTTGATAAAGACGGAATATATTTCAAAAAAGGCTACCAAAAAGGGTATTTTGAACAGAATTTTCTGAAATCATCGTGACTGAAAATTTAAAGAAGTGTTCAAATGAGAAATTGCGTTTTTTTCTTACTCGTTTTTAAATCCATTTTTGCTCTCAAATGCATCCAATTTACAGATCCTCTTATTTAGGAACTATATAATGTGATGCATTGATCGGTTTTTTGATAAAGACAGAATATATTTTGAAAAAGGCTACCGAAAAGGATATTTTGAACAGAATTTCCCGAAGTTTTCGTGATTTGAAAATTTAAGGAAGTTTTCACGTAGCAAATTGCGTTTTTTATGACTCGTTTTAAAATCCATTTTCGCTCTCAAACGCATCCAATTTACAGATCCTCTTATTTAGGAACTATATACTGTGACGCATTGGCCAGTTTTTTGATAAACATAGAATATATTTTTTAAAATGCTGTCAAAGTGAGTATTTCGCACAAAGTTTTCCGAAGCAATTATGATTAAAGAATTAAGGATGTATTCAAACAACAAACCGATTATTTTATGACTCATTTTTAAATTCAATTTTTTTCTCAAATGCATTCAACTGACAGTTTTTTGTTATTTAGGAACTGTAATGTACTGTTTTGGTCGATTTTTTAATAAATTTAGAATCTATTTCAAAATACGTTGTCATAATGGGCATTTGAGCTGAATTTTCCTTAAGATGATTCTGATAAAACCAGTTTTCGCAGAAAAATGAAATTAAAAAATTTTCATAAACGGCCAAAAGAAGTTCTTAAACTGGGTTTATCTCTAATCATATATCTATATTTTTTTTGTTGAAATGAGCACTCTTCGAAATCTACCTCCGCCTATAGACCCAGCCGACAGGGATTTTTAAAATTCCAATGTATTGGTGAACTTAATTCAATTAGCTAAAATGCCAGGGATTACAGCATTGACGATAATTCCACTAAGTGATATACAATCACTTAAGGAAATTGACAATACAATCACCTACACGCATTATTCTTGCAAGCAAATTAAAAATGAATGCACATCAGATTTTACAAAATTAAGAACAAAAATTAGATGAAAAAAGCATAACCAAGTATTTCCGCCAATTTAATGAGTTAGAAAAGTTGCTCTATTCTGTTTGCCAAAAGTGTAACCTATAAAAGATTTTAAACCATACAAAATCGAATAAAATCTAAATTAAAAGCAACTCAGTTATTAATTTCCCATAACATTGAGTGCAAATTCAAAAATAGATATGATATGTATAAGGCTTGATTCTTTTCTTTTGTTTTAATTAAAATTTTGAATAATTATCTTGAGTTGTTGATTGAAATTATTTCAATGGAATTTTGTCATGTCGGTATAAATTGTGAATATTTGTAAATGTGAAGTGGCATGTAAAAAATAATAGGGTTAAAAAAATATTTTTTCCCTCTCATATAGTTTAACTCCCCTGCGTTTACAAATGTTATGTGGGAAACTCTCTCCTCCTGGGAAAATCTGAATTTCAATGTGTTTAAAATGTTACAATAGTGTGTGAAACATGTTTGCAATTTATTATTTGAGATGGCATTGTATAAAGAAATAAACAAACATTCACCATAACTAAAAACATATTTAGCACCGGATATCCGGCCGGATATCGGAATCCGGCAGACAAATCGGATACTGGATATCCGGCAAAAGTCATCGGGACTGAAAATTGAAGGAAGTATTCAAATAAGAAATTACGTTTTTTTTCTGACTCGTTTTTTAAATCCATTTTTGTTCTCAAACGCATCCAATTTACAGATCCTCTTATTTAGGAACTATATAATGTGATGCATTGGTCAGTTTTTTGATAAAGACGGAATATATTTCAAAAAAGGCTACCAAAAAGGGTATTTTGAACAGAATTTTCTGAAATCATCGTGACTGAAAATTTAAAGAAGTGTTCAAATGAGAAATTGCGTTTTTTTCTTACTCGTTTTTAAATCCATTTTTGCTCTCAAATGCATCCAATTTACAGATCCTCTTATTTAGGAACTATATAATGTGATGCATTCATCGGTTTTTTGATAAAGACAGAATATATTTTGAAAAAGGCTACCGAAAAGGATATTTTGAACAGAATTTCCCGAAGTTTTCGTGATTTGAAAATTTAAGGAAGTTTTCACGTAGCAAATTGCGTTTTTTATGACTCGTTTTAAAATCCATTTTCGCTCTCAAACGCATCCAATTTACAGATCCTCTTATTTAGGAACTATATACTGTGACGCATTGGCCAGTTTTTTGATAAACATAGAATATATTTTTTAAAATGCTGTCAAAGTGAGTATTTCGCACAAAATTTTCCGAAGCAATTATGATTAAAGAATTAAGGATGTATTCAAACAACAAACCGATTATTTTATGACTCATTTTTAAATTCAATTTTTTTCTCAAATGCATTCAACTGACAGTTTTTTGTTATTTAGGAACTGTAATGTATTGTTTTGGTCGATTTTTTAATAAATTTAGAATCTATTTCAAAATACGTTGTCATAATGGGCATTTGAGCTGAATTTTCCTTAAGATGATTCTGATAAAACCAGTTTTCGCAGAAAAATGAAATTAAAAAATTTTCATAAACGGCCAAATGAAGTTCTTAAACTGGGTTTATCTCTAATCATATATCTATATTTTTTTTGTTGAAATGAGCACTCTTCGAAATCTACCTCCGCCTAAAGGCCCAGCCGACAGGGATTTTTAAAATTCCAATGTATTGGTGAACTTAATTCAATTAGCTAAAATGCCAGGGATTACAGCATTGACGATAATTCCACTAAGTGATATACAATCACTTAAGGAAATTGACAATACAATCACCTACACGCATTATTCTTGCAAGCAAATTAAAAATGAATGCACATCAGATTTTACAAAATTAAGAACAAAAATTAGATGAAAAAAGCATAACCAAGTATTTCCGCCAATTTAATGAGTTAGAAAAGTTGCTCTATTCTGTTTGCCAAAAGTGTAACCTATAAAAGATTTTAAACCATACAAAATCGAATAAAATCTAAATTAAAAGCAACTCAGTTATTAATTTCCCATAACATTGAGTGCAAATTCAAAAATAGATATGATATGTATAAGGCTTGATTCTTTTCTTTTGTTTTAATTAAAATTTTGAATAATTATCTTGAGTTGTTGATTGAAATTATTTCAATGGAATTTTGTCATGTCGGTATAAATTGTGAATATTTGTAAATGTGAAGTGGCATGTAAAAAATAATAGGGTTAAAAAAATTTTTTTTCCCTCTCATATAGTTTAACTCCCCTGCGTTTACAAATGTTATGTGGGAAACTCTCTCCTCCTGGGAAAATCTGAATTTCAATGTGTTTAAAATGTTATAATAGTGTGTGAAACATGTTTGCAATTTATTATTTGAGATGGCATTGTATAAAGAAATAAACAAACATTCACCATAACTAAAAACATATTTAGCACCGGATATCCGGCCGGATATCGGAATCCGGCAGACAAATAGGATACTGGATATCCGGCAAAATCAGTATCCGGTGCATCCCTAATTCAAACTGTAGATTATGACTAAGTAGCTTATTGTAATAAAGCGTTTTCATTTTTATGCGGATAGCATGCACTCGTAGAGATATTAAGGTTTTTATAAAAACAGTTCAATTTTTTTCAAATTTTTTGCTTATAATTTGCAGAATTCTTATTATATAATAATGTTCTTTTTCGAAAATATGACAAAAAACAATGTACACAATGCCCTCTAATCAGAATTACAAAATAATAGAAATTGTAAGAAAAATGATCAAGTTCACCAAATACTTTTTCATTGTGCATGCGTTAGCGTTATCAAAATTTCATTTGCATATTGCGTTAGATAAATGTATAGAGCGATTTGTGTAAAAGCCTCAAAAACATAGCTTGAAAACTCTGAAAGTGTACGTCGATAGAATAAGCACAAAATCCGTTTTTCCAAAATGAAGCAAAAAAATGAGGGGTTGTATTCAAATATAGTAGTACGTGCTATATTGTGTATTCTTTCTTTCTAATCGATGACCAGGCCCCTACCTGCCGAGTTAATAATCTCAGCTTAACGGGTTAGATACCTGGTATCGGGGCGGACGACCGCCTAATTGTCGCGAAGCGGCAATAAATGATGTACTGCACATGGCAACCGCAAGATGGTCTCGTAATTTAGAGCTTTGAACAGATGACGAGGCCTTCACCTGGCAAGGCACCTCCAGAGGTATAATTCATAGGTAACTTGGAGGACTTTGCACCCACGACGGATTTTACATGCACCAGGTGCCATTAGCGTGCATGATGGAATTTTAGCTGGCAGAGTGGGGGCGATCGACGCAGACAAGTGCCGAGGTCGGCTGATTGTGGCTAACGGTTGCTGGACTTAGTAGTTTATTGCCTTTTTGAAAGTACTGAGTTTGGCACCGCAGATCACTCCCACTTGCCGTGCCAAGTGAAATGGGGCTGGAGCAAAAATTTTTGAGCCGAGACGGTGGCATGTCCTTAGCAGACAACAGGGGGGACAATTTTGAGGGAGATTTAGAAAAATAAATAACCAAAACTAAAATGGCCGAAATGCTAAGTAGTGCCAGAAAAGGGAGAATTTTCGGGCCGAAATGCAAGGCTGTCGAATCGCTGCTGGTGGTGACGAGATCCCGCCTTTCTACCGTAAAAAAAAGAAAAAAAATGCTTCATGGGCTGTCCCATTGGAGCGGGTTCCGTAGCTCGTGCGGACAGAGTCCAAATGCACCTAATAAAGAGGCGTACTGTCACTAGAAAAAAAAACAAAGGAAAAAAAGACCCGAACACGTTTCGGACCGCACAGAGTCCCTTGAGTCTCTGCGTCGATGAGGTCAACATGTGCGGATCGGGGTAGGTGGGCTGGTAGGTTGCTACCCATTGCTCATCGGACCGCACATGGTCCCGTGGGCCCCTGCGTTAATGAGGTCAACTTGAAAGCCTGAGAGGCGTTAGTCCACTAGGGAGGGGTACCAGAACGGTGTCGGACCGGGCAGAGTCCCTCGAGTCTCTGCGTCTATGAAGTCAACCTGTACGGTTCTGGTGCAGTGGACATGATTGGTGCGCCCGAATCTCTTCGGACCGCACAGGGTCCCTTAAGTCCCTGCGTCGAATAGGTCAACTTGAAAATTTCGGGAGCCAGGTCCAAGGGGAGGGAATCCTGGAAGGTAAATGGGTTAGTAACAATACTATTGTTTACTGTACTGCTTACCTGAGAAACCTATTAACGTTAAGCTTTTTAAGTTGTAACTGCTGTCTATTTGGCTTTTATGGAGGTGAGGATTAGATAGTTGATTTTTTGGCTGTTGATAGGTGGGGGAATGGCTGAGCTTGTGGCTAGAGTGGCTAACCTAGTATTACACTAATTATCACTCCCGCCACAGGCTGCTGTCGGTTTGGATAATCTTTGTACTAACCTTAAATTAACCAGTGAGTTTACTTAACCCAAGCACTCCCCGTGAATTCCCTTTTGATTTTTCTAAAAATATATATCTGATGTTGATTAGATCTGGATGGACAAGCAGTTAGGCGGGGGCGGATGAAGCTTTTTGATTTGTTATAATGTGCAGCTTGCAGATCCGAGATGTCATTCGACGTGCTTGCAATGGTATCATTGCGGGGCTCCTGTTTCGGGCCGTGGATACTGCTGTTACTGCACTACTACGGCTTACTGCTGAGATCATAAGATATATCATTATGATCTCAGTATGTATTACTCAGTATGTCTCATTGTGTATTCTATATGGACACTAATCAATGGAGAAATGAATACAGCCCTTCACCTTTTTGCTTTATTTTTGGTTTAACGAATTTTAAGCTTATTCAATCGACGAACACTTTCAGAATTTTCAAGCTATGCTTTTGAGACTTTCACAAAAGTTTCTCTATACATTTAGCTAACACAATATGCAAATTAAGTTTTGATAACGTTGAAGCATGCGCAATGAAAAAATATTTAGTAAAACTGCTCATTTTTCATACAATTTTTATTATTTTGTAATTCTGATTAGAGAATATTAGATACAGTGTTTTTTGTGATATTTTCGGTAAAAAACATTATTTTATATTAAGAACTCTGCAAATTATAAGCAAAAAACTTGAACCAATTTGGGATTGTTTTTATAAAAACCTTAATATCTCTACGAGTATCCATGCTATCCGTATTAAAATTAAAATAGTTTATTTCAATAAGCTACTTAATCATAATCTACAGTTTGTACGCTCTGAATACATTAATTTTGATTGGGTTGTCCTAAAGATTTTCGTTCTTTTTCAATTTGTTGACGTTCCCTAAGGAGTTTCGGGAGAAAATATTCACGGAAATATATGACCTGTACTATTATCTTTACACGTTTAAGGTTTCAGGATAATTACTTAAGTATTTTTCTGGATATTTAACAAAAAGTCAAAAATTGCAAGTGGACGGTCATCTTTGACCATATAGTGTATGTAAAAATATAATTGCGGATGTGAATTTCAAAACTCGCCTTACCGCTTTTTTTTCTCTATCAATCTATACCAATCTGCACTAATGTAACACTTCAATCTCCAAATTTAAAATGAAACCAATGGACGCATTTAAAGGTTTTTCGCGATTCCCCAAAATTTGATTTTCTCGATAAAGAGAATTTTGAAACTCACTCCTTAAGTTACTTTAACTAATCTAGAAGTTAATTAATTAAAATTAACACTACCGTAAAACTTATACGGTGGCAACACCTTCAGTTAAATCGCTTTAAAAGTATTTCTTTACCTCATTTAAAACATTTTTGTAATTGGAATTATATGTCTGTAACAAATGGGTTAGGAAGTAGCCATTGGATCGTTCTGGAAATGGACGCCCTTTATAATACTTTAAGCACTTAGTGTACGTTCCCTTAAAGCTCAGTCTAATTCGTACGTTTTCAGCCACAGAAAAGTGGTTTAAGTCATGAAATTTAAAGTTTCATAACTCGATCAATTTTAATGTTAGATGAATGGGACTTTTTTTCTCTTACTTGTTAGAGTAGTGGAAGAATTTACTAAATAGCATTTATATGACCGGGGAACCGTAAAAAAAAATAATTTTCTTAATTTTTGAATTAATTTTTTAACCTAAATCGTTTAAAAAACAATTCTTTACCTTTGTAAACGCATTTTTGCTATTGGAAGTATATGTCTATGACTAACGGTTTAGAATTTAGCCATTGGCCACCGTTGAGAGTTACAACCTGCATAATGCCTTTATTTGAATTTGTCATAGAATTATAATGATCAATGAATAATAATAGAAAAAAAATCACACTCGCTAAATTGCACATTTAATACTGGGCAAGATTAGGAATGTTTCTCAAGAACTAGATACAAACTCCCCCCCCCCCTTCTGTTGATGATCAATGCCAAAATTGAATAAGTGTCTACATATAAACGCAGTAGCTAAGTGGCTAAAGGACTTTTATGTGTCACTTCCTTGGCTGGCCTACGTTTGCCAGCTTTTACCAAGCTATACGTTTTTTTAACTGTTTTATGTATATTAATTCAAACTTATATTCACGTTTTAAACTTTATACATTTACTATTTTTCCATAAATTTTAAACCTTGAAAGTTTTAATTATTTTCTCACTTTATTATTTGCCACCTCATGTATATATATATAAGATATTAATCTTTAATTTAAATTATAATCCTTTACGTAGTTTCTAAACTGCAGCTAGACATTTTATTTCTCAATGGCTCACTAATAATAAGACAATCATCCATAGATTGATATATAAAATACCTGTCCACTCGGAGGTCCCTCAAACATTTTACACTGTTAACCATTGTTACTCATCTTCGAAGCTACTTGTTAATTAACAATTTCTCCAAAAATATTTACAAACTAAGTGACTTTAAACATTATTCTTTGACAGGAAAGCATAAATTAAATCAATATATTTGAACACAGTAAGCGTAAAATAGAATACATATAGAAATGATAAAATAGATAACGAAGAAGTAAATTTACCCAAGATACTTGATCTTTAGAAAAAGCGTATATTTCAAGAACATGAAAGAAATGTATGTGATAATATATAAACCGGTCTTAAACTTGAATTTCTATTTAAACGCACAAACTCACAAATATGAAAGCAGAATGAAAGAGGCTTATCGAACTTCAAGGGTACTCTTAGAACGTTTAAATAAGAGATGAACAGATTTGACTAGGATGAAATGGACTTGGACAAATGACGAAGTAAAAAAATTGTGCATGCTATTGATCAGTGTTGTTTGGAGTAATACGACGCTTTACATAAAAATAATGCATGATATTTATTACAAAGACTGCAAATGGAAGCTCTCTCGGTGGATCATTCATAGAATTTTGAAAGATGTTGGTTATTTTAAATAGCCCACTTTCCTAAAATTAACCAACAGTAAAATTTCTTGAATTTCATGGAATTCAACAATTTAATGATCAATAAACCTTGCAAATTTCACCCGTTTAAAATTCATTGAGTTATTCAGTAAAAATAACTCTTTTTAAAGTGGATTTGACTAGAATTATGGAATGGAAACTTTTTCTTGTGGATTTGTAATACAATTTGTATTCATGCCTTTGGATTATTATTATTATTATTGTTAATGAGGAAAAAAGATTATAACTGCATTTTCCGATATGAGCAAATATAAAAAAGTAAGCTACATATATACCGATATCATTTTAGCAGAGGTGAGGGGTCTGACACTTGATATTCCAAGATATCTCTAGGTGGCAGAACTTTGTCTTTTGATATCGTTATCTTTTTTGGTTCAACCAATATCCCCCTATTTTTTTGGGGGGGGGGGATTTTTTAAATCAAAATAATCTTAGCTTTTTACTTAGTCTGATATCTATTTTTATGAAAATGTATTATACAATGTTATTATTAAAGCTATTAAATAATTATAAAATCGTTGTACTTCAAAATATGGAATATCCTAAAGTTCGGCATTCCTAGTCTTCTTTCGTATAAACATTAATGCGTAATTAGGGAATCCAAATTCAAAATTATACTTGTTTTTTTTTATTAATAAAAAAATGGGGGAAAATGTTGGCCCCTTTTTTTTGTTGATGATGAAAATTCTGTCTTCTTCCTTCCCGTCTAGGGAACAAATTCAAGAAAAAATATGGGATACATTACTATTGGATGCATTATGTAACAAAAAACTATTATTAAATAATTTTAAATGATATTTTTTTAAATGTGTTATTTGGTGTAAAGATATATCATGTATAATAGGTATTTTTATTCATTTTATTTCTTCATTTAAATCAGTAAAATTTGCAAATAAATATATGTCATTGCAAACACATGAAAAGAGAAAGAAAGAAACAACTGTAAAAATAAAAATATTTTTTAGACTCTTATGGTATTATTAGAGAGAGGGGGGGGGGGGGAGGGTTCGCGGCATGATAACGTATGATATCGTAAAGAAGGGTGGAGTCCAAAATTGCCAAAAAACTGAAAACGTTATATGCGTACAGCCCCAAATAAAGAGTTATATATTTTGCATATTAAAGTTTCAAGACAAAATAATGTAAGCTTTGTTACAATACTTGTTTTCCTAAAATATTATGTTTATTTATATATTTGCTATCTGTTATGTATATGGATTGGATGTCCACAATTTTCTCAGAATAACCGCTTATCAGATTCTGAATAAAAATATTGTACACTTGATTTCTAATAGACCAGGGAAGATTTTTAAATTGATATTAGTCTGAAATTCTCAAAGTTTAGTTAGTTGCTCTTGTCATTTAAAATACCTGTCAATGAAGTTTCTTAATAAATTAACTGACTTCTAATTTAATTTCCATAAAAATTGGCCGATTGTGAAGAGAGATTTGAATAAGTGATTAAAATATATTATCTTGATCTATTTTCTCTTAAATAAGAGATTAAAATTTTGTAAATTTCAAAAGAATTCAATTCGAAGGGAATAAAAAATAACTGCCTATAGACGATAGGATATTCGAATTTCAAAACGCCGCTCTCTATCTATAACTGTCGGAATCACAATTGAAGAGTTTATTGGAAGAACATGTTAAATAACAAAAATTATATGGGAAGAAATTGGAAGTGAAAGTTTTTGCTGTAAATTTTATTGTTTTTTTTCTGCTTTATACCATGTGATTAAAATCACGGCTCAAAAAAATTATGGGAGCAAGCAAAGAAGTTAAGAAAACCGTACGAGACAGCCATGTATTGGCATAAAATGGATAGTACACGCTTATCAATACGCAGTACGGAAAAAAGACACAAAAAAATTGTAAACAAGCTTTAATTCTTTGAAAAGATGGAAAAAACATGAAAAGATGATTTAGGGCAACAATTTGGTTTGACATGTAAATGATTTTAAAAAAGTATTGTTTAGAAATGACGCACGATTTTTAATTTGGCGCGTGGTCTCCTCGAACAGCTAAGATTGCTGCACACTTGTTTTCCATGGATGCGATGATGTTATCGGCAAGATTTTGGGGAATACTGTTCCACTCTTCAAGAAGTGCTACCTCCAAGTCTCGGAGAGTAAAGGAAGACCTTGGTCTCGCAGCAATGCGTCGTCCGAGCATGTCCTAAACATGCTCGATCGGATTCAGGTCAGGAGAGCATGCTGGCCATTCCATATGCTCTATTATTTCAGCTTCAAACATGTCCTCCACAAGATGAGCTGTAAGCAGTCTGGTATTATCATACTGGAAATCAAAGGAATTTCCAATGGCTGCAGCATAAGGTATGACATGAGTTCTCAGTATCTCGTCTGAATACATTTGGACCATCAAAGTACCATTCCGAATGATATGCAAGTCTGTACGTCCACCTATGTTGATCCCACCCCATAACTTCAAAGCACCTCGATTGTATTGTGATCTTTCACGAATGAATGTGAAATTATTTCGAGTACCCCTTTCCCTCAATACGAAAACACGTCGGGTGTCACTCCATACTGAATCGGGATTTGTCTGCAAACACCAGTGTTCAGCAGCCCATCTTCTTCGGACTGCATGGTGGCTTGGGGCCTACGGAATGCAGACCATTGGCCTACGTGCATAGAGATCTCCCCGGCGAAGCTTATTACGTACTGTTTGACAGGACACCCTTCGTCTTGTTGCCAATAGCAACTGTCTTTGCACAGAAACGGATTAACTACCACCCGGGCCCCTAGGCTTGACTTTCTGAGGGCCCCCTTTCACTCCTTCAAAGTGGTATATACTGGAAAAACTAAAACACATGCTTGCTTCATTAACTCATAAATCATTGATGATTAAAATATAAAAGATTACGACAAAGAATTTCGCACATCTTTTGTCTTTTGTATTAATGTCCGACCAGTATAAAAGAATATTTTTTTGTTCTTTATATAAGGAAAATTTTAGCACCAGGCCCCCTTTTCTTCTGGGCCCCTAGCAGCTGAGTAGCATTATCTATTCTGCTCCGATGAGCTGTTAACTGTATACAGGATGTTTCTAAAATCATGGTACAAAATTTAAGGGGTGATCAAGACAAATAATATTAAATAGGAAACTAAGGGTCCCAAACGTCTTCCAAAGGAGATAGGCGCCTTCAAAGTTTAGGGTCCAAAAATTCAAATGATTATAAAAAATAGAAAAATTGGTCGATTCGTTTGCAGTTTTTACTAAAACTATTCTTTATGTCAGTATTGTCTTGAAAATAAATTATAAAGATAAATTTCAAAAAAGGCCGATAGAGAGCACTTTAGACTTTGGAGTAACGAACAACTATTTTTTACAGTTATATTTTGCATCTCATTAAATTTTTTTAGAAGCTTAGACATAAATTTAAATTTTGAGCCCAAAATCTAAATCGTTAAATTTAAAATCTAAAAAAAAAAGGGTAAAAAATTGTTGAACGTTACTCCAAAGTTTAAAGCGCCCTCTATCGGCATTTTTTGAATTTCATCTTTATAATTTATTTTCAAGATAATACTGACACAAAGAATAATTTTAGTGAAAATCACAAATCAATTGACCAATTTTTCCGTTTTTAATAATCATTTGAAATTTGGACCTCCCACTACAGTTCAGTTTGCGCTACTTAACCACTCCCAACAATTTAGATTTTGAGCTCAAAATTTAAGTTTATGTCTAAGCTTCTAAAAAAATTTAATGAGATGCAAAAAATAACGGTAAAAAATATTTGTTCGTTACTCCAAAGTCTAAAACGCCCTCTACCGGTATTTTTTTAAATTTATCTTTATAATTTATTTTCAAGACAATACTGACATAAAGAATAGTTTTAGTGAAAACCGAAAACGAATCGATCGATTTTTCTGTTTTTTATAATCATTTGAATTTTTGGAACCTAATCTTTAATGACGCTTATCTCCTTCGGATGACGTTTGGGACCCTTAGTTTCCTCTTTAATACTGTTTGTCTTGATGTGTACTATCACCCCTTAAAGTTTGTACCATGAGTTTAGAAACACCCTGTATATCGATCATTAGTTATTGTAGTGGCGTGTGACCGACTTTGTCCTGGTCAACGTCTAACATTCCCTGCTTCTTGAAATCGATTCCAAAGTCTTCCAAGGACACTTCTGGCAACTCCAACAGCACCCGCGACACTTCGTTGTGTTTGCCCGAATTGAAGTCTGCCTATAATAGGACATACCATGGATTCTGGTAAATCACGTTATTGATGCATTTCAAATTACTCTTTCTCAAAAAAAAAAAACTAGTTGGATGTGTCAATCCCGAAACTTTCTTCTATCTCATAAGTACATTTTAATAATAAAAAAAAAAAAAAAAAAAAAAAAAAAAAAAAAAAATTGGTGACCCCAAAGTTACTCACTATCGAATTTCCTCGAACATCTGACCAAGCCTAATGAGATTCTGGTATCTAAAAAGCCTAAAACGCAAAATTTAATTAATATTCTGAGAAAATGAGCTTAGTAGTACCTCATGCTGGGTAATTTATACTAAAACCTAATAAGCATCTATTGATGTCAAGACCTAACAGAATCTGCAATTTGATGGAATTTCGTCCATTAGTTCTTAAGATATAGTTATAACAAAAAATTTGCAAAACGTAGCACAGCAACACCATATCATGGACAATTTATGTCGAAACGTAAAAAAGCGTCTAATTATGTTATGGTGTAATTGAATCTGAAGTTTGATGAAATTCTGTGCATTAGTTCTTGAGATATAGCTAGTTTTAAAAAACCGTGTAAAATATAGCACAGCAGCACCATCAGTTGATAGATTTATAACAAAACGTAATCATCGTGTAATTATGTTATATGTCATTTTGTAACAAAATCTGAAGTTTGATGAAATTCTTTGCGTTGGTTGTTGAGATATAGCTATCGTGCAAAATGCAGCATAGCTGCACCACCTGTTGCAAGGTTAATACCAAAATGTAATCAACGTCTTATTATGTTATATATTCTAGTGTAAAAGAAACTAAAATTTGATGAAGTTCTCTGCATTAGTTCTTGAGATATAGATATCGCAAAAATCGTGCAAAATGTAGCATAGCAGCGCCACCTATAGGGCAGTTCACACCAAAACCTTATCAGCGGCTATGTATCTTAAGGTATCGCGGAATCTGAAGTTTGGTGAAATTTTGTTCATTAGTTCTTGAGATATAGCTATCATGAAAATCATGAAAAACGTGGCATAGCAGCGCCACCTGCTGGCCAATTTACACCAAAACATAATCAGCGTCTATTTATAGCAAGGGGTCACAGAATCTGAAGTTTGGTGAAATTCTGTACATTAGTTCTTGAGATATAGTAATCTTGAAAATCATGGAAAACGTAGTATAGCAGCGCCACCTGCAGGCCAATTTTCACCAAAAACCAATAGGCACTAACTCATGTCAAGGTCTAACTGAATATAAAATTTTATTAAATTTTGAGCATTAGTTCTTGAGATAGAGCGCCCACAAATTTTTTGTCACATACAGACAGACAGACTCACAGACAGACACACAGACTCACAGACAGACGGACAGACTCACAGACAGACATTTTCTAAAAATAGTCAAAACGTGTTCAGGACCTTCTAAAACGTATAAATCCGTCGAAAACCGAAAGTCGAAAATTTTCATGAATCCAATACTTTCTTCTTGTAAAGATAGAAGAAAGTAAAAAAAAAAAAAAAACTAAGCAATCGATTTTTTCAGTTAAGGCAGTAAATTAGATGCTTCTGCAACATCCCGATTTCTGCTCTTATGTTTTTTTTTTTTTTTTTTTTTTTTTTTTTTTTTTTATGATTTTTGACGTTATGTACTTTGATTTGCATATGAAGTTTGCCCTCTTTTGTTTCCTGCTCAACTTTAAATTATGGATGATTTATTTTATCTTACTTATCGGTGTAACTATTTGGGTAATTTCGTTAAAACCATGTTTGTAATGTCTCAAAACTAATTGTTTTGAGCAGTGTATTAACTAATGTATACTAGAGTGTCTCAGAAAAACTTATTCATATTTAATATTGAAATATTAAAAATTATTAATATTATTTATAATACTAGCCGCCCATGGCGATCAGTTTGATCGCCATTTCATAAAATGTAATGCTAATCATAATAACCCGGCGATTGTTGTTTATTTATTAATAAACTATTTATTTACTTTTATTTTTTTTAAAGGCTACAAATAGTTTTGTTCTATAATTATTAACTAAACTTTTTTATTTATTATTATTTCCTTTTTAAAATAATATAAAAAAATTAAAAAAAATATAGATATAAGTGGTATTTGAAAACGAAATTTTCGCTGAATTTGCATCAGAAAAAAAATTCGCCAATGTGGTACGCATCTGACATCTGTGCCTAGAATCCTTCCCATGTTTTGTATTTAATAAATGTGTATTAAATTATTGTTCTGAATGCTATTGTTTTTTACAATCTTAAGTATAATTGGTGATTAACAATAATTTACAGTAATCTACGTAAATGGTACTTAGATATCAAATTAAATTACAAGGATATATGAAATTTGTTTATTTAATATTATGTGAGTTGGGCTTATTTACATTTCATTTTGTCAAAGAAACGTTTTGAAAATTGAGTTGTATAGTGTTTCACCCAGCAGAACGAAACTGAAGTTGATTCGTTAACATGCTCGATTAAGAAAAAAAAAATAATTTTAATTTTTTATTTATTTATTTATTTTATTTTATTTTATTTTATTTTATTTTTTTTATTTTTATTTTTATTTATTTATTTATTTTATTTTATTTTATTTTATTTTATTTATTTTATTTTTATTTTTATTTATTTATTTATTTATATTTTTTTTTTGCTTGGCAAGATTCATGGTTGGAGAACTTGCTATATGGATTATTACCTCCATAATTTTTTTTTCAATCCTTAAAAAATGATTTTTTTTTTTTTGGGGGGGGGGATAGATTTTGGGAAGTTAATTTAAATTTCGCTGAAGTAATTACAATACATACATGTACTTCAATGTAATTAATCTCTCAAATATTATTTTTTTCAAGCGATCTCTATAAAAGTTTAACTTTTATACAACTTTATCAGGATAAATAATTTGATTCAAATAATTGCTTGGCCTATAAAAAGCAAAGTGGTCATCACGGCAAACAGTTTAGGACAGCCAAAAGTGTTTATAATAGTCTATACAATAACAATCAATACAATACAATACAATAATAATCTATACAATAATTTGGCGACTTATCACCTACGCTGGCTAACATGAAATTGGCATATAAAGAGTAAAGTGGGTAAGCCCGGAAGTGTTGATGACAGTCACATGACTTAGGCTTTTATTATATAGACTAGCTGTCCTGCCCGGTTTTGCTCGAGTTCGTGAAAAAACAGCAAGAATTGCGAAAAAACTTTAAAAATCATAATAAAAACCCCGAAAGATTTAAAAAATGCTGCACGAATTTCGTCTAAACTTCGTTGAAAAGAGATGGGCTAAAAAATTGAAACTGGATTATTTTTACTAACGTGGAAAAATATGACAAAATCGCAAAAAACATTAAAAATCACATAAAAATATAAAACAAAATTCAAAAATTGTGTTTCAAAATTCGAATGAACTTTGAAGAAAAGAGATCAGAATTTACTACATTCAGCCAAAAATTGAACGTCTAGAAAATCGAAGCGGGTCGCGAAGAAACGTAAACATCGCTTTAAAAATGGCAAAATTTTCAAAAATCATGGAACTCAAAATTTATTCTACTTGGGTAAATGTTTGAATCTAATTAATTTGATAATATAAAAAGCATTGAAATGCGAAAAAAACCCGCTAAAAAACTGCAATAAAAACCTTTAATGGCACAGGAGAAAATTTATCATATTAGCAAAGAAATTTAAAACCGAATTCCTTTTCCGTATCTGAAAAAATCGCCGTGAACTCAAACAAACAAAAAAAGCATATTGCATTAAAAATTGCTGTAGATCAAAATAGGAGAGCAAAACAATTACCATAAAGGATAAAAGTTTGAAATCAAATTCTTATTAGTCTAGAAGTTTAACATCGAATTCCTTTGAAAAATGTAAATAAATAAATAAATAAATAAATAATGACTGAGAAAGCTCAAAAATTGCTTTGAAAATTGTAATAAAAGTCGTAAAACATTAAAAAATCCCTAGTCTAAAAATTCACAGTTATAATATAAAATATTGTAATCAAGAAATTAACCATATTAAACAAAAAGTTTTAAATCGAAATCGATTTCCGGATGTAAAAAAATCGCCACGGAACTTAAAAAATAACTAAAAATCACATAGAAAATTGCATTAAAAAATAGCTAAGTATTTGGAAGTCAATGCTTAAAAAATTAATATTAAGGCAGGGCCGGAGGGGGGGGGGGGGTTATGATCGGAAATCATTTATAAATAGCAAAACGTAGACATGGAACGCCAAAATCATATTAAGAGATAAAACATTGCACTCAAAACATAACTACATTAAACAAAATGTTTGAAATCAAAATTAGTTTCTGAATGGCAAAAAATCGCCAAAAAACTTAAAAGATGGCTAAAAATCGTATTGAAAGCTATGTTAAAAATCGCTGAATATTTAAAAGTCATGGCTGTAAAAATTTAATATTCAGTCAAAAATATTGTAATCAGAAATCGTTCATGAATAAGGAAAAGTCAACACGAAACACCTAAAATCCCTAAAACTAACTAAAAATTACATTGAATATCGCATTAGAAATTGACAAAATTCAAAAAGCGTGGAAAACAAATTGTACTATTTATGCTAAAAGTTAGAAACCGAAATTCTTTAACCGATGTCAACAACTGTCGCAGAACCTGAAAAATCACTATAAAACAGATTAAAAATCAGTAAAATTCAAAAATCCGGATAAAATTTACCATAGTAAGATAAACATTTATATTAAATTCCTGCGGACAAAATTTACCATAATGGGACAAAACATTGATATCTGAACTCTTTCATTAGTTAAAAAATATCAACACAAAACTTAAAAAAAAAAATCGCTAAACTTTTTATGAAAATACGCTAAAAATCTGAATCATTGATGTCAAAATTTACTACATTAAGCTACAAATTATTGAGAAATTTCTTTTCCAATTGTTAAAAAGTCGCTGTGGACTCTAAAACATCTAAAAATTTTATTAAAAACTGCATTACAAATCGTTTCAAATTTAAAAATAGCAGGGGATAACATTTACATTAATAGAGTAAAGTAGTGTAATCTGAATTCTTTCTTCAATACGAATGAAAAAAATTGGCGCAAAGCGTGAGAAATAATGAAAAGATTGCTAAAAGTTGCATTGAAAATTGCAATGAAAAATCACTAAATTTCAAAATTCGTAAATGAAGGGTAAATGTTTGAAATTAATTTCCTTTTCCAAATTAAAAAAAAAAATGCCGTGAGATTCAAAACACCAATACAAAACCATTGAAAAATCCATTGAAAATCGCTAAATGTAAAAACATCCCTTGAATAAAAAATTATTCTAGTCGTGTAAAACATAGCAATCATTCCTTTTTACATGAATTACAAAAAAATCGACGCAGAACACAAAATATATCAAAAATCACATTGGAAATCGACAAAATTAAAAAAAGGCTAAATATATTAGGCTAAAAGTTTGAAACCAAAATAATTTTTTAATTGTTAAAACACCGCTGTGGTGGGGGTCGAAAAAAAAAATGTTACTAAATCGCATTAAAAAGTTCATTAAAAATGCATTGAAAAATGCACTAAATATCGCTAGGTATTATTAAAATCGCAGTAATCAGAATTTCATCAAACGGATAAAACATTCTAATTGGAAATCTGTACTATTTGATTATCCGGTTGACCAAGAAACTATCTAGGTCAAACGATAAAATTAAATGACAATAATGGCGGATCATAAATTCCATATTCACTTGACATTAAACATGTTACATATGTTTGTTACGTCATCAAGTGGTTTTTGCTTCTTATTTTTATATGTATTGTTATTAATGTTTTTCTAAATTATCTCTCCTTTCATTATTTAACATAAAAATTAAATCAATTTGCTTAATTTGGTTTGTTTCACGATTGATGTAATTTGGCGAAATTGGTCGAGAGGATAATCAAGTAGTAAATAGAAATCCTTTATAGATATTAAAAAATCGACACGGAACACAAAAATTCTTGAAAAATCGCGTTAAAAATCTCTAAAGTTATATTAGATTAAGAGTTTGAAATCAATTTTTACTTCCGAATATCAAAAAATCACCATAAAACTCGAAAAATTTCTAAAAATTGCATTGAAAAGTACATTAAAAATCACTAATATAAAAAAATCACAGGGGTCAAAATTTACTCTAATAGGGTAAAACGTTGTAATTGGAAATATCTCATGAATGAAAAAAATTCGACATCAAACGCAAAAAATCTCGAAAAATCGCATTAAAATCAGCTGAAATTCATAAATCTTAACAGCTAAAATTTAATATATCAGCCTGAAAGTTTAAAAAAAAATTCCTTTTACTAATGTCGAATAATAGCGGCAAAATTTACATTAAATAATTCACTAAAAATCCAAACATCGTTGCACGAAATCCAAATAAATTATATTGAAAAGAGAACAAAATTCACTAAATTAGGTCGAACGAATGAAACCGCTTTCTTTTTCGCTAATGTGGAAAAATCGCCTCGAAACCCACTAAAATTCTCATATGAATTAAATTAAAAAAACTGAAAATCGGCCTTCGAGTTGTAAAACTTCATACATAACTTCGTGCAGCGGTCTCTACAGAGCATCGCCAGTACTTTAAAAATTTTAACATGCGTTATAAACTACCTTAAAGTGTAAAAAAGATCTCCTTATTACATTTCCTAATTTTGTTCGCGCCCCTCTTTTCACGCACCCTGAAATGTGTCACATCATTCTTTGTTTACATTTTTATCATGTATTATAAACCATTTTAAAATTTAAAATAAATCACATTGTTATATTTTCAAATTTTAAGAAAATCGCGTTCTGTTAGTTCCATTTTTCACCACCAGGTAGCGCACTCTATTCTTCAAAAACTTTATCAAAACGATACTCTGTTAAACAACCTATCAGGTGATATATTACTCCAGGGGATAGCGGTCTTAAGCAAGAATTTAAGATATTTTATGAAATTGCTATTCGAAAATAGCGGTAACTAAATTCTTGACATTTTAGGTAAATTTCGCAAAAAAATACTACTTATTGCATTCTCAACAGCTCAAGATTTTTATAGAATAACTATGAAAAAAATAGATCCTAAACGCAAAAAATCTTGAAAAAGCGTTAAAAACACATTGAAAATCGCATTAAAAATCGTTAAAATCTAAAATTCGTAACAAACACAAAATTTAGGGCATTAGGCTAAAAGTTTGAAACGGCTATCTTTTTGTCAATCTCAAAAAAAAAAAAAAAAAAAAAAAAAACCGCAAAATGAGAAAAAACACTGAAAATCGCATTAAAAATTCAAAAATCGCTGTAAAAATTCCGAATAAATTTTGTTGAAAAGAGAAAAAAAATTGCTATATTGGGTTAAAAGAATGAAACCGTATTTCTTTCACTAATGGGATAAAACTGCAAAAAGAACGCTAAAATTCGCCTAAAAAATTAAAAAAAAAATCTAATCAAAAAATTGAAAATCGGGCTTCGAGGTGCAAAACTACATGTATAAAAGTACTTTCCCTCCACATTTTGTAACTCTACGTACAGCAGACTCTTCAGAACAGCGCTGACACACACACAAACTTGTATCTTTATTATTATAGATTTGAAAAAATCGCGATCTGTTAGTTCCATTTTCCACCACCAGGTAGCGAACTCTATTCTTCAAAAACTTTATCAGAACGATACTCTATTAAACAACCTATCAGGTGATATATTACTCGAGGGGGTAGCGGTCTTAAGCAAGAATTTAAGATATTTTATGAAATTGCTATTCGAAAATAGTAGTACCTAAATTTTTGACATTTTAGATAGATTTCGCGAAAAAATGCTACTTATTGCATTCTGAACAGCTCAAGTTTTTGATAGAACAACTATGAAAAAAATAGATGCTAAACGCAAAAATCTTAAAAATACGTTAAAAATCGCATTGAAAATCGCATTAAAAATCGTTAAAATCTAAAAATCGTAACAAACACAAAATTTAGGGCATTAGGCTAAAAGTTTAAAACGATTTTCTTTTTATCAATCTCAAAAAATAGCCGCAAAATGAGAAGAGACACTAAAAATCGCATTAAAAATTCGTTAAAAATTCAAAAATCGCTGTACAAATTCCGAATAAACTTTGTTGAAAAGAGAAAAAAAATTGCTATTTTGGGTTAAAAGAATGAAACCGTATTCCTTTCATTAATGGGATAAAACCGCAAAAATAACGCTAAAAATCGCCTAAAAAATTATTTAAAAAAATCTAATCAAAAAATCGAAAATCGGGCTTCGAGGTGCAAAACTACATGTAAAAAAGTACCTTCCCTCCAAATTTTGTAACTCTACATGCAGCAGTCTTTTCAGAACAGCGCTGACAGACAAACATCCTTCTCTCTTTATTATTATAGATGATGATTAAATGTTAAAATACTAAATATTAATGAATAATGCAATTGACGAGCTTAATGGAAGAACATGTTTGAGTAACAAAAATTACATCTGAAGAAATTTGAAGTGAATCATTTTGTTGTAAATCTTAATGATTTAGTTTCTGTTTGGTACCATGTGTTTAAAATATTAACAGGTGGCTACTAAACTATCCCAGAAAAATTTATTCATATTTAATTTTTAAACATTGAAAATTAATAATATTATTTACTTTATTAAATATTAAAATAATAAATATTAATTAATAATGTAATTGAAGAGCTTAATGGAATAACACGTTAAATAACAAAAATTACATCTAAAGAAATTTGAAGTGAAACTTTTTGTTGTAAATCTTAATGACTTATTTCCAGTTTGATACACTGTATTTAAAATATTAACAAGTGGGTACTAAACTATCTCAGAAAAAATTATTTATATTTAACTTTCAAATACTAAAAATTATTAATATTATTAACAATATATATTAAAATATTAAATATTAATGAATAATGTAGTTGAAGAGCTTATTTAAATTTAGAAAATGCAAAATAGTTTTAAAAAAAATTTAAACCAGTCTTCCATCAATAATGCATTTCAATTATACAGTAAAGTGTGTGTGTGTGTGAGGAGTATTAAGAAAGTAAAAATTGCTTAAATTACAGTACTTTTAGCTTTAATAACTACACCAAATGCGTCTTTTAAAATGTGCGTAATAATATAGAATTTGCATTTTAAAAGCAAAGAAGAAAATTAAAAACTCTTTCTCTGAGAGACAGGATAATATACAAATTATAGCCATACCAAAATGAAAAAAAAAATTTAGAAAAATAAAATAATGTACAGATTGAATGTAAAGTTTTGATGCATCACTTTCCCAGTATCGCAGAAATCTGTGAAAATGGTATTTTTGCATGACATTTCACGAATTAATATGATTTTCCTTCATTGTCTAATGCAAGCAGAAATTGTTCTCACTTGCAATTAGTGGTAGCCATTTGTTGTCAAGGGAAAACTGTTTTTCAGAAGTCTGGGTGTTATATGCCAAGTGCGTTTTATCTTTATGACCCAAGGGTATTTATTAATCTACTTGCATGTAATAGAAAACCATTTGCTAAAGTAGTAATCTGTGATTGGTTGGCAAGCTTTATGGTAGTTTGTGTTCTGACTTCATGTTTTCGCTGCTCTTTAATTGCGATAAATTATAATTGCTTGTGCAGTTAGTTAAAAATAGAAAAGCAGAAGAACAGTACCTTTAATGTGATTGATTAATTTCTCTGCGACAAAACAAAAAATTGTTTGGTGATTAAATGTGTAAATTCTAATCCATTTCTGACGTAAAAAGTGTGGAATAATCACTTAAATACTCCAGGCTTTGTGTGGAGTTTGAAAGTTGAGTGTTTTTAGAAATTACTTCATTATGATTCTCGTAATTTTAGGTCACATCAGACTAGTGTTGTTCAATTGTATAACACAATGGCGTATAATAGTGTATAATATAATGGCGAAAAGTGACCTACTGACATTTTTACCTTATTACATATGCCACATAATGAAATGGAAAGTAAAGTATTAACATAACATGACAGACTGTCGTGTACCATCAAAACATTAAGTTCTTTGCACTTATGTTTAGACTGTGAATGAGGCAAAACTTAGATAAAATATTATATTCAGGCAAATGCCTATGAACTGGAACATAACCAAGAATGCATTTTGGCGAAATGACATTTCTAGTAGAATTGACTTAAAATCCCTTAACAGGGAACTAGGACTTGAAAAATGTTGAAGAAGATTAGAGATTCAACTGTTCCACAATCAGCAAAATCAAGGAATGTTGTGGAGGGTATTAGCGGATACACGGCGTATAGCTTCTGGGTTTTTTTTTAAGGAACAGCGTATACCCTCTGTTTCTCAAAAAAGCTATTGTATATATACTTTATTGTATACCCTCTGCATTTTCTACGACTACACCACTGAGTAAAATATCTCACAGGGGAAGTAAGTGTATTGTAAATTGAGTTGCGGAATATACTTGAATCTCATTAGAATATAAACAAATAGCAGGCTCTAAACTGATATTCGTTCAGAATGGTGTACTTGCGTAAAAGAGTTTGGGGACTTCAAAAGTCATGCAGGGAACTAAACTGTTACATATATAGGGTCTCCTAAAATGGACTGACAATTTTTAAATTTAATAACAAGTAAATGCCGATAGGTATTAACCCTTGGCCAGGGGCGTAAATCCCGGGGGGGTTTGGGGGGGTGCAGCACCCCCCCAGAAGAAATCAGTCGGAAAATTACCAGATCGCTCGGAAAAAGTATCTTTAGTCGGAAAAAAATAGTATTAACCTATAAAAACTTATAAACTGGAAAAACGGAAACATCATTCGGAGAAGGCATACCGTTTAATCGGAAAGTCGGAAAAAATAGTATTATGTATTACCCTATAAAAACTTATAAATTAAAAAAATGGAAAAATCAGTCGGAAAAACTCTTGTTCGATTGGAAAAAATGGCATTAACTTATAAAAACTTATAAATTGGAAAAACTAAAATATCATTCGGAAAATTTTTCGTTTCCATCGGAAAAAAAGCATGTTTAGTCGGAAAAAACAGTATTACGTATTAACCTATAAAAATTTATAAATTGGAAAAACGGAAAAGTCAGTCGGAAAAAATGGTGTTAACCTATAAAAACTTCTAAATTGGAAAAACGAAAATATCATTCGGAAAATTTCCCGTTCCATCGGAAAAGGCATGTTTAGTCGGAAAAAACAGTATTACGTATTAACCTCTAAAAGCTTATAAATTGGAAAAACGGAAAAATCAGTCGGGAAATTTCTTGTCCGATCGGAAAAAATGGTATTAACCTATAAAAACTTGTAAATTGAAAAAACAAAAATATCATTCGGAAATTTTTCCTTTCCATCACAAAAGGCATGTTTAGTCGGAAAAAATAATATTACGTATTAACCCATAAAAATTTATAAATTGGAAAAACGGAAAAGTCAGTCGGAAAAATTCTTGTTCGATCGGAAAAAAAGTATGTTTAGCCGAAAAAAAGGTATTAATCTATAAATATATATGAATTGGAGAAATATTTTTTTAGTTTTTAATTAAATAAGAAAAACAAGTTAGATCGAAGAAAACCTATAAAATTTTATTCTTAGTCGGATTTATTTCCCCTTGTAGTTTCTAATAAGAAAAAACAATTTATAACGAAGAAAACATAAATTTATTCTTAACTGGAACTAATTTATTTAACTAATTGGTAATTTATTAATTAGTTTAATTTACTAATTAATATAACTTATCAATATATAGAATTTTATTTTTATTTATTTATTTATTTTTTTTTTTTTTATTTATTTATTTTTTTTTTTTTTTGATAAAACTACTCAGAAAAATTTTGATTTGTCAAATATTATGTACTCGGAAACCTCGATATGACGAAAAAAAAATATTTATGTACATATTGTAGCAATGGTAATGTTATTTGTAACTGTGGTATTTTGAGTAAAACCTTAATATTCCGATTTTTTTTTTTTTTTTTTTTCTGTGCCTTTTGACTTCGAAATATCGAAATCTACCTGTATTTATTTACTATAGGAAAGTTTTTAGTTTAGTCTCGAAATTTTAAGCTATACTGATTGAAGTGAAGAAACTCCTATTTTTTTTATCTAAACTTTAAATTTAGTTAGAAATATGTATCACGGAATTTAAATGGTATCCGATGAAAATTCAAAACTGAAATACAAATATTTAATATTTTTCCATATCGAAATCTGGATGTTTTCCACTCTATACAAATTTTACGTTTAATTGAAAATAATTATGGTTTTATTTTTTCCTACTAACTAATATTGTGTTTTCTTTTTATTTTATTAAAAGATATATAATTAAAAATGTGAAACTGTTTTTATTTACCTTTTTACGTGATATTGGATTAATTTAAAAAAGTGCTTAAGAAATATGTATGATATAGGATGAAAATTGAAAATACTCAAATACGTTGAATTTTTATCTCGAAATAATATGAATATTTTACAGTATACGAATATATTTCTCTCAGAAATAATACGTTCGTTTTTTTTCCCTGAATCAATTGTATTCATTTTTTTAAAAATATTTTTATTAATACTATTGCATTTTGTTTAGTCCGAAAAATAAGGGGTAACATCAAGTTGTTACGCTGTTTTAAAGTTTGTCGTTAGAAAGAATTAAAACTTATATTAAGAAATCCCGTATTTTTGACAAATTTTTGTCTCTAAAATATTCCTTAAACAAACAAATTAAAAACAGCTAGAGATTTTAACTGACTTCGGAAAAATAGAAAGATAGAACATTTTTTTTCTCTTGAAAGTAAAGCTTGGGCACCTAGACAACTGGGCGGTGAACTTCCTGTCCTATGTGTCAATTACAAAACAAGCAGCACCTGCATTAACTCTTTGTTTAAACCGTTAGTATTCAAGCTCATAGTACGAAATCATTCAATTACAAAACGTTGATGCGAGAATATTTTGGTATTTGGTTAATCTATACTAATAAAAGAACAAAACGCTCTCTCTGTGTGTGTGTGTGTGTGTCTGCGATGGCTAGCAAAATCTACAGCACGTACGAAGCTTAAAACTTTTTTGAGAGTAGCCCAATGTCTCTTCTGATGCACCTAAAGCTCAGAATTTCAAAATTTTATTTATTAACTGAGTAATTAATTAAATTCCAAAGCTCACTCTCATAAAAAATCGCCTTTTTTCGCTTTTTTTCCATTTCATTTTCTTATGGTTGATTGGTTGCATAAAATTTTCGCAGAAATATAATTAAAAAAGCTGGGACAGACCTTTAAAATTCATAGACTGGCAAACTGTCAGTTTAAATGAGGATTTTTTTTTTTAAATCACAGCTGCTGTACACCATGGAGAAAAAGATAGGTGGACGCGAAGTAAACCGAAAAAAAGGTTTGCAATATTAAACCATTTATCGCTGAAATTTTAATGTCTCAAACAAAAGTACGAGGAAAGAATTTTGTATTAATAAAACGAATTGAAAGAAATGATTTACAGCTGAAGCATATTTTACGAAGAAATAGTAATTTTTTAAAATGGTTTTTTTCTATTATATTATTTAGGTTAAAGTTAAATTGCAGTTATAAGATAGAATAAGGATAGAGATATTAGAATAAGTAGGATATTAGAATAAGGATATGTTACAATAAAGTGAAGGCTAGGTTACATTTCTGTTATATTTAATTTACGGTAGGGTACTGTTAAGTCGCTGTTAGGTTACAGACAGGTTCTGATTACGGTACAAAAGTTTAAGGTTAGGAATTTATACACAGAGTGAACATTACGCAAGATTTGATTAAAAATAACACTTACTTTTGTTAAATAGCTCTGAAATTATAATACTATATACCAATCTTTTAGCTACCATCGTGTATCGATTTCATTCATGGTATAGTCGGATTTAAGAGTGTTATAATTAGTTTGAAATTCAAAATATTTCACTTGGGATTTGTATGTGAAAAGAATAATTAGTTACGTGACTTAACAGTGATTTTTACGTCTAAATATCAACTTTTTAACACGAAAATCATGCAATCGTTGGATACATATTCCCTTCCGCGTTTTTCATTGCTCATTTTGAGTATTTTTAGAGCTTAATATTAGTTGTTGTTTTTAAAACCGATTTTTCGCACAGTCAGTGGCTACGTATTTCAGACAATGCATTTCTGCAAGTAACGAGTTAATGATAAAATCATAGAAATTTCAAGTTCGTTTAATATTGTTAATACAAACCCGGGCAACGCCGGGCGGGTCAGCTAGTAATTCAATATTTTTGCATCAGTTATGTCCTCACCTAAATGTAAGAGACAAAAAGTGCAATCTGCATTACTTAATTTCATTTTCGATAATGATTACAGGAATACACATAGAAAAAAAAAAGAAAAAAAAAAAAACATGCTGATAAAATTTTAGCCCATATACATATACTGTTTTGCGTTGATGGAGTTCCAAAAAAAACCTTTTGAAGTAAGCTACTTTATTACAGAATATTTTAGATATATAAAATGTGTAAATAACTATTGTTTTCATATTTAATAATAGATTTATTTATTTATTTATTTATATTGAGGGGACAAATAAATTATTTAATACCTTGTAAAAATGTACTGTTATTCGATATATATTAACTTTTTTTTAACAGTTAGTATCGCAATTCCCAAACTATTTGCTAGTTTTGTTTCAAACTGGATATGACAAGCTAGTTATTATTTAAATTTCATGAAGTTATTATTATTTTTAACTAATTTTTTTCTTTCAATATATTTGCTTTCTTTTTTGCCAACCATTTTACATTTCGCAAGTCAATGTATTTAGTATTGTGCATGAAGTTAAAACTATGCTATGGATCTTTTTATATTTTATCAATATTATTTCATTAATACTAAGAAAGTTAATTTATTTTTTGAAGTTCAAATGTCAATATATGTAAAATATTCTATATATTTATAACTTTGTTATAGTACTAGATATAATAATTTTGTCTCACTGCATAACAATAATTTGATTATTATTTTGTACATAGATTTTTTTTTG
Organism: Maratus speculifer; assembly: GCA_964019185.1. NCBI lineage: Eukaryota > Metazoa > Arthropoda > Arachnida > Araneae > Salticidae > Maratus > Maratus speculifer. Next base: position 138,523,758 of record OZ025291.1, read on the forward strand.
TGTGTGTAATGTGTGTGTGAGTGTGTGTATAGATAAGAAACAAAATTTAATCATTTGAAACTTGAAAATAATTTCGGCCTTGGGAGAAGATAAAATGGCGCAACTTTGGATTGTTTAAAGCTAATTGATGATTAAATCGATCTTTAAACCTCTTTTGCAATTTAAAATTTTTTTACTGATACATTTTTTTTTTTTTTTTTTTTTTTTTTTTTTTTTTTTGAGCCTGGTGTGCTTGTGTGTGTGTGTGTAGGTGTAGGGGAAGGGGGGTTGTGAGAAACAAGAATTTTACTTTTGACTTATGCATTTCGTTTTTTTGTTTTGTATTTTGTGCATGTTTTCATACGGCGACAGCAAAACTGTTGACTCTATTTAATTGCCTTATTTATTTATTTTTAAGAATAATTTGAGTATAATTTGAAAACACAATGAATTCGCACCTGAAAACTCACATACTTTGCTTTAATAATTTGTTATTTATCTATATAATGCATCTAATATATTTATATGATATATCTAGTATATATTTTATCTAATGGCTGGGCAACGGCGGGCGGGTCAGCTAGTAAAGATAGCTATACATATATAAAATAGTTTGTCCTTACTGACTGATAATCAACGTTCGGCCCAAAATATTGAATGTAGAACCATGAAAATGGGAGAGAAAATACTTCTTATGATGTACGTGTCCACTAAGATGGAATTTTTGAAATTACCCTCCCCCTAATAGGGACAAGCGGGGGGACGGGGTCAAAAATTTTGAAACAACTTACCATATCTCAGCAAACATTTCAGGTAGGAGCGTGAAATTCCAGAAAATAAATCTACTAAAAATATTATTAAACACATAATCCAACGATTTTCGAAATACCCCCTCAGGGGGTTAAAGGGGGGGGTCTAAAAATTTAGGACATTTGGCACATCTCAGCAGTCTTTTTTAATAATAGCATGAAACGGCAGAAAATAAAATTATTAAAAACTAATTAAATAAGTGTTTCAGCAATATTTATAAATTTCCACTTCCGAGGGGGTTAAAGTGAGGGTGGAAAAATTCCATACTTTTTGGACCATGTGGCGTATCATAAGAGAGCCCTCAGATCACTCTTTCATATTATAAACATTTCTCCCCTCCCCCTGACCCCCTCCAATTTCCCTACCGTGGACAATTTTCGATCTTTTTTTAAACTGTAGCGTTTTATCATTTAAGATCGGACTTTTTACAGGGCCCTCTGATAAATATTATTTATGATATATGAAAAATTCACAGTTAGAGGAAGAGTCTACTTTGGGAAGGGAAATATTTCCTAAATTTGGCCTACATCTCGCTTGTGATATATCGTTGGATACACACTTAGTCCTCTCAAGTCACCTTTTTTCTAAATTTAGCCGACACCTTTCGTGTGATATATCGTTGGAAAGCCCTGTAACTGCTTATTCATGTTATGCACTACCCATGTCCCTCTGGGGTGGTACGATTATTCCATCAGGAGATCGTCTACTAATGGGTAAAATATATTGTTATATAAGACTAATAATAGCATAATATAAGATTATTTGACTATCTCGATACACTAAGTCATAATTATCTTGAGAATTATAATATATATATATATATATATATATATATATATATACATATATATATATATATATATATATATATATATATATATATATATATTAGTCCTCATGTTGGCCATAGTACTCGGAAATTTTCCTTCTTGAAAGTCGGAAATTTATAAGCCTACACCCCCCCTACGCGACTAGAGTGGTTTACGCCCCTGCCCTTGGCACTCCGTTGTCTCCGCTGCGGAAACATCATCTTTCCGTCCAAAGTTTGTTTTTGGCACCAGTAATAAAGGAAAATAAAATTTTCATTATTTAATCAAAGAATTTTTTAGCTCACAGGCTATCATAGCCTGAGAGCTTATGTGCCCGTCCGTTCTGTATGTATGTTCGTATGTACGTAACGCGATAACTCATGATAAAAATATCCGATCCACTTGAAATTTTGTATGTAGGTATATCCTGACAAGGCGCTTCCCTGATTAGTTTTTGGAGTTCATTCGATATATATAAGAGGGGGAACGGGGGGCTCATGCCCCCCGTTAGTTGATATAGATGGGATTTTCATGCAGAATTAAGTTTTCAAAATTTAGATTAGGATCATTCTGATGAGGCGATTCCGTGACTGTTATTAGGTGTTCATTGATTAAGTATAAATAGGGGGAACAGGGGTTCTAATGCCCCCTCCCGTTAGTTGATATAAATGGGATTTTCATGCAGAATTAAGTTTTCAAAATTTAGATTAGGATCATTCTGATGAGGCGATTCCGTGACTGTTATTAGGTGTTCATTGAATAAGTATAAATAGGGGGAACAGGGGTTCTAATGCCCCCCCCCCCGTTAGTTGATATAAATGGGATTTTCATGCAGAATTAAGTTTTCGTTCAAAATTTAGATTAGGATCATTCTGATGAGGCGATTCCGTGACTGTTATTAGGTGTTCATTGAATAAGTATAAATAGGGGGAACAGGGGTTCTAATGCCCCCTCCCGTTAGTTGATATAAATGGGATTTTCATGCAGAATTAAGTTTTCAAAATTTAGATTAGGATCATTCTGATGAGGCGATTCCGTGACTGTTATTAGGTGTTCATTGAATAAGTATAAATAGGGGGAACAGGGGCTCTAATGCCCCCCCCCCGTTAGTTGATATAAATGGGATTTTCATGCAGAATTAATTTTCGTTCAAAATTTAGATTAGGATCATTCTGATGAGGCGATTCCGTGACTGTTATTAGGTGTTCATTGAATAAGTATAAATAAGGGGAACAGGGGTTCTAATGTCCCCCCCCCCTTAATTTATATAAATGGGTTTTTCAAGCAGAATTTTCAGATTTCGTTCAAATCTCTGAATAGTTTTGGAAGTTTAATGGTTAAGTATAAAAGAGGGGGATAACTCTTTTTAAATTATATAAATGCTAAATGGGTTTTTATTAAGAATTATCTAATTTGCTCTGAATTTTGGATATATGTTTTTTTATATGATAAAGCATGTCTTTGATAGTATAGGAGGTTCAATGATTAAGTATAAAAAAAGAGAAAAGGGGAGAGCTGTTTCCCCTTCTTAATTTTTTTTTTTCGAACGGAATTAACCCTTGAAAATATAAAGCTTTAATGTGCAATTAGTATTTGTAGCCTGTGAGCTCAATGCCTTCAGTTTAACTGGGCAGTATTCTTTATTTAATTGTCTACTTAAAGGAAAGTTCTTTTAAAAAAGTGGTGCTAATCGAATAAAATTTGTGTAAGAGGCACCGGAGTCTGATGGAGTTAAAATCATTCTTGCAAGAAGTAAAGAAATTTCTGTACCTTGCTTTAGTTCAAAATATCATGGATGGATTATGTTGATCTTTCTAAAACTATAATAATGCTCAAAATAGCCTTTTAAATCCTAAATACAAACTTTTTTTTCTTTTTGGGAAGAGGGCGAGGGGCGAGGGGAAGGAGTGTGGGGAGCATCGACACCTGAGAAGAAGGTTAAAAACAATGTGTATTTCGATTCATTTTTATACTTTCTTTTTCTCGTTTTAAAGGTTCGTGACAGCACAATCATGCACTCCTGTAAGAATAACTTCGATTCTTACATACTGCTGAATTAAAAAAAATAATCGATTCATTTTAGAACACCTTGAAAATAAGAGCTATTGCAAACTTTTTTCCTACAGTAGACCAAAAAGTCGACTATATAACGTTTCAATCATCGTATTGTCACATAAAAAATATTTAGAAACGCTTTCGTCTTCACTCACGCACAAAAAAAACAGGATCTAAGGATCTGAAAATTCAACAAAATTTTAAAATACACGCAATCTTACATACATACAGTGCGTCTGAAAAATGTATGGACAAGCGATTTTTTTTTTAAATAATAGTTCAAACAACGGCGCAATAATCATGATAAAAAGAATAAATATATAGAATCATAACATGCGTTTATTACAACAAACATATGCAAAATAGGTTTTATTTAAAAAAATCAAAATTAAAATAGGCTGACTCAAAATTTATGGAATTTCGAGTACTTTACATTTAAATTCAAAATTTGGAACCATTCCTTTGAATAATCTTGAAAATCCTATAAGACATGCTTCGAACTAGTGTTTGGAGATGGTGTGACTTAGAGAACGACCTCGGATATGCTTTTTGCTTCTATGTCTGAATAGTCAAAAAATGGCGGTCATCAACATACACCTCTCGTGCTCTCCAAATATTTGCAATTGGATTCAGGTGCGGGCTGATGGCACAGGCAGTCCTGTCTATAGCAGCCACTTGATTCTGCATAATCTAAGCTGTCTTTGAGTGGGAGGTGTTAATCGACGTATTGTTCTGTTAGGCTTTCCCGGTTTCCTCTCTTAAAATGTTTCCAATTGGCAGTAAGCTTTTGGGGACATTTTGGTAATCTTCAGAACACTATCGACTATCGAAAAAAATCATATCCGTTGTATCGTTGAAACAGAACGCATTCCACACCATAAAAGAACCCTTCTAGTCCAAGAGCCGACAGCACAAAACTCTATGTCATCGAGCACAAGAAAAAATCCCCTTTATTATATGGAAGAGTAGTAATAGAGGAATCTAATGGTCCATGTCTGTCGGAAATGAAGTGGTGCATAAGCCAAAAATTTGTACCACAATTGGTTGACTCGTAGGTTTAGCATTGTATTTGACCTACAATCTAAAGTATGTAAACATGAAAAACTGAGTGCAGAAAAACACAATGCCAAGCCTACGAGTCAACCACTAGTGGTATTCATTTTTGGATTATGCACCACTTCACATCCGGCAGATTCAGATATGGATCATTAGACTCCCCTATTACTATTCTCCTATAAAATAAAGGGTTTTTTCTTGTGCTCGATAACATAGGGTTTTGTGCTGTTTGCTCTTGAACTATTCGTTATTGTCGACTAAAGAATTTGCGAAGTCTTGTCATAGATTTTGCAAGTTGTATGCCAGACATCAGTGACATTAAATTTAATTTGTTTTTGCCTCCATAAAAAACATTTATCAATTCTTCCGTGCAATGCTAATGTTTTTCTTTTTCTTTTTTTTTTTTTTTTTTTTTTTCCAAAGAAAGAGTGTCCCTCTACAGTGCAGTTTCAGCATAGGTGTCCAAGACATTCTGTGATATTTATGAAATTTTCTTGCGTGTATAGGAATGTGATCAGTAAGATCTCGAAATAAGATACGCAAAAGTCCTCACAATTTCACGCACGGCTTCTTTTTTCTTCTTTTAGGTTGAAACTCCTTGCATCATCTCTTTATCTTGTCGCTGACATCTTTTTTCTGGTCAATCTGAATGGTTTTGTGATATCGCATTGTTACCATTCAATAAAATTTCCTAAATTCTAGATCTGCTACGCTTCATTTGTCTACAGCAATGTCAGAAACTTTTACATTTTTATTACATTTGATTAATCCTTGTGTAATAACATTTTCCGAATTTTCATTTTTATTTATTTTTTATTATTTTATTTATGTATTTATTTTTGATATAGCATGGAGCTATTTTAAAGTATATTTAATTTTCAGCATCCATGTAAAGTTACAAACAAATGAAGACATGTGAATTATTAGGCACCCTATTTTTCTTTCCGAGTTTCTTGAATGAAAACACTGCTTTTTGTAGGATTTGTGTATTATTCCACGAAAGTGACATCACATGCATACCTTTTTATAGACGTTGTTTGAGACTGAATCGTTAATCTGGAATTCTTCAATGGATGCAAATGATGACATTTTACATGAAATAAAAGCATGTATTTTAAATCTTAAAACTGAAATATGTTTTGTAATATTTTATTTATATAGATAGATAAGTAGACAGATTGATAGATACACTGTTAAAAATTTGATACATTTGCTGCATCGTCACTCCGCGTAGTTTATAGAAAACTATTTTTTATTGTATTGTGGAGCATCCTCATTGGTCAAAATTACGATATTCTATAAAAGCGATGGAGTGACGATACAGCAAAAATTTCGAATTTTTAACAGTGTAGCTATATTTATTGGGATCGACGCTAAATTCTGAAAAAAGCAGAATTTCTCTTTTCGACTTTCATTTCCATTGCCCTTGTAAAAGCAATGAAGTACAGTGGTGGTCAAAATTATAAGAACATTTGAAAATTGCGCAGAAAAAATTTATTTCTGAGCTAATTAAAGTGAAATTTATACACAAAATGCTTTTTTATGTTAGAAATCACTGTAGAACGCAAAACATTGGAAAATGCAAAATTTGAATGTTTTGTCATAATTAACAAAATATGTCATTGTAAAAATTGGACAAAATTATAAGGACAATGGATTTTTTTGCCTGAAACACATTGATAATTAATAATCTTCCCGTTTCTTCTCAATCACTTTTGTCAGTCTTGACGTCATGGAGTTTGACCATTTCTTAAGAACGTTCTTGGAAATAGTTGAGTGATCTTTTTCGAGGGAAAACATGAGTTCTTGCTTGTTTTGAGATTATTTACAGTTTTTGCATATTTTGTGTGCCAAAATACCCAACAGATTTTCCATTGGATTCAGACCAGGACTTCTGGCCGGCCAATCAAATAGTTTCACGAAATTAGCATCAAACCACGAATTTGAAGTTTGGGAAATATGAACCGAGGCATTGTCCTGTTGGAAAAAATAACCTCCAATCGCTATTTACGGTGCTTCTGGTAAAATATAAACGCCCAATACATCAGTGTAACTCTCAGAATTTCTCCTACCCTGCGCAAAAACTATTGGAGTAATTCTACCAGTTCTAAAAACCTCCCCAGACCGTTACTAAATCACTTCCAAATACATGCTTTAAGAAAATTGTTTTTACTCTACGGAGATTATACTGGAAGTTGCAAAAACAATCTAGTCTATTCAAATTAATCTTATTCTCATCGGAAAAGACAGAATCCGATTTTTTCCATAGTATTGAAGTTTTTGGCTAACTACATCCTCACTCTCTGATGAACTTTCGTAAGAGGCGGTCTTGTCACATGTTTACCATAGCAACCTTTTTCTTTCTTTTTGTAAAACACGTCGAACAGTTCGAGCACTTGCATTCTAAGTTCAATTCACGCTTTTTTTTTCGTTTTTTGGAGCAAGCTCGCCTTATTATCATTCTTTTTCCCCCCATACAGAAACAGAAGATGGCTTGTTTGTATGTCTTTGCTGTCCATATTTATCGGTATTTTAAAGATAATTGTAAATAACAGTTCTTGATCTATTAAAATTTGTAGCAATTTATCATACAGAAAGTTCTGAATTTTGAAATGCATCCGTTTTTCTTTCTGAAATTCCAAAAGCTTTTCACCTTGCGGCCATGATTGAGAAAACGGAATAGTATGATCCCAAACGCTTACTACGCATTTATATCGTCTGGAAGTTCCGTGTGCAGAGCAAAAAACAAGCAAATTTTACTTTTTAGAATACATAAATACAGTTGTTCTTATAATTTTGTCCATATCAGATGACTGTATAAATTTATAATATATTTTATAAATATGAATGTATCACATATTTCCATAAAAACATACAAAAATAATCTTCATTTTTCGTTGGTTTCCAGCCATTAAATTTGCATAAGTTTCCAGCCAAATATAATCAAGATTTGTCAATTTTTGCCATGTCCTTATAATTATGACCACCACTGTATAAAAAATTGCTATTACTAATAATATATGACACATACAAAAAAAAAAAAAATCTATTTTAATATCGTGAATGAAATATCGTGAATGCTGACACATGGCTTGTAATTTTGCTGTCACTCACAAATGAGCAATTTTCTTAATTACTGCCTTTTTATATACTGCTCAATCAATCACCAAAATATGGTAACCCGCCTTCAACTCCCCATCTAACACACAAAGATGTTTTCTGGCAATAAATGTGAGTTTTTGAAGGATCGTGTATTACACAATCAGGCGTGTCAAGAAAACTTTATTGTATTTTATGGGCGTTAAATCAGGTCTTCTGCTCGAATAACAAGCTTATTTTACCGGAAAAACAGTATATATAGAGGGATTGTACAATTTATTTTCTCTAAAGCTTCTAATAATAGCGTGAATATTCACAATTCGTTTTTTTTTTTTTTCCTTTTTTTTACCCATGGTGAGTATAAACATAAAATAAGCTAATGTAACAATTTTTTATTATTAACCACGAGTACGCGACATTTTTTAAACATAGAAAACAACACAGAAATATAAGAAATAAGGCATATTAAAAATCCAAAAATAAGCTTTTACTTTTTTTTTTTTTTTTTTTTTTCAAAATGAAGAATTGAAATACTATATTACCGTAATTTCCTGCTTATAATCTGCGAATCAAACAATACTTTTTCGACCCAGAAATTTTATTTTGTAATCGAAGCCAAATATTTACCGCGATGAAAAAAATTACATTTCATTTAAAAAATTTTCTGGGTCGAAAAATGATTGTTCGGTCTGCAGATAATACGTCGGAAATTACGGTATTACTTTCTTTTGTCTTTAATAGAAGGAAGTATTGTAATCGAAATTTTTTTCGACGGATTTACTCGTTTTAGAGGTCAGAGATTCAAAAAAACAAGTTTTTACAAAATGTCTGTCTGCCCGTGTGTGTGTCCGTTTGTCGCCTTATGCCATGAAAAAATATATGAGGGTATGCATAGAGTTGAAGCAAATTTTTTGTGCATGTTTTTGGTTGTGGCAAACAGGTCCTCCTTCAATTTTGAAATACTGCGCCGAAAGAGGGCCCTGTACTAGCGATTTCTTTGCCATTTTCAATATTGTACCATCAAAAAATGCATAAAGTTATGCATATAATTTAATCAAATATTTTGTGTAAGTATTTGGATATGGTTAATAGTTTTTTCCTGAATTTGAAAAAAAATCCGTCGGAAGGAGACGCTGCAATAGCGATTTTTGTGCCATTTTCAATATTGTACCACCGAAAAGCTATGCATAGAATTGAACCAAATTTTTTGTGTAAGTGTTTGGCTATGGTCAGCAAGCCCTCCTCGATTTTGAAAAAAAATCCGCCGGAAGGGGGGGCTATAATTGCGATGTCTGTGTCATTTTCATTATTGTACCATCAAAAAGCATATGAAGCTATGCATAGAAATGAACTATTTTTGTGTGTGTGTGTGTGTGTGTGTGTGTGTGTATGTATGCAGTAGCGTAGCTATGTTTTTTGGCGCCCGGGGCCAGCAAGAAATTTTGCGCCCCCATCCCAATATCGATATATAACAATTTCACTCAATTTGGCGCCCCTAGGCGCCGGCGCCCGGGGCGGACGCCCCCCTTGCCCCCCCTTAGCTACGCCACTGTGTATGATTGCTTTTGGGTATGGCAAGCAGGTTCTCCCTGAATTTGAAAAAAAAAATTGTCTGAAGGGGGCTCTTTGAAAGCGATTTTCGTGGATTTTTTTTATTATTATTATTGTCAGGGATGTAGTGGAGGGTATACGCCGGTATATGTTCTGGATTTTTTTAAGGAACACCATATACCCTCTGTTTCTCCAGAAAGCTATGGTGCATATACTCTGAGGTTACCCCCAGCCTTGAGCCTATACCTTCTGCTTATACCCACTGTTTTTTTTTTTTTTTTTTTTTTTTTTTTTTACGGCAACACCACTGATTGTTGTACCATCGAAAAGTGAATAAAGCTACGTACATAATTGAACCAAAATTTTTTTGTATATGTTTTTGGCTATGGCTAACAGATCTTCCTTGAATTTGGAAATATTCCGTGGGAAAGGAGCATTGTGATAGCACTTTTCTATCATTTTCTCGATTCTTCGTCGTTCTATTGTCCATCGTCTTGTGCAGAGACGGGAACTCGTGTTTTGCTAAGCCGGCTGTTTGCAGACAGTTATAGAAGAATAAGGGAAAACAAAATAAGGATTTTAATAAATATCATGATCCACATTAACTAGTTTTTACTCTGATTAATTGACTGAAGCAGAAATTTAAAATGAAAATCAAAGTTGGTATAGTATTGAATTAATAATATTAAGGCATTAACAAGTGTAACTGTTTTTTAAAACATTAAAATGTACGTATGATATAGAAGAAAGTTTTGGATTTGGCAACTCCAGCTAGTTTTTTTTTCATAAGGAGGAGACTCATTGGCCGTTTAAAATATTTTTTTTAAAACATCAACGGAAAAAAATAATAAGAACTAAAACTTGTTTCCAATGGAGGACTGAAAACGCAGAAACTTTAAAAAAAAATTTCTTTATTCATTTTCTTCTAGATGTTTAATTATTTAAATTGTTATAATAAATAAATAAATATGTATATATATATATATATATATATATATATATATATATATATATATATATATATATATATATATATATACTAAAAAAGTTTTAAAATAAAACTAAAAATGAAAAACAACATTCATATATATCCTGATGTGTAGTCTTGAAAAAAAAAAAAAAAAAAAAACTGATGAAAACAATAATGCCGCTGATTATCTTGTTTTGAAAATCCACATTTCAAATGGCATACACATTTCAATCTACAATAAATCGGATTACTTCAGTTTTGAGGTTAGCCAATGAGTTAATTGGAGTTCAAATATTCAGAAATACATTTACATAAATATAATCACAGATCAGATTTTTCGATACTACACAACTCTGTTCAAGTAAAAAATTATTCTTTTGAAGAACTTTTTCATTTAGTTAGTTTTTACGTTATAAAAATAACGTATGTCTGAAGTTCATTAACACATAGAGGAAGATGGGGATACTTAAACCACTTTTTAAATTTTAATTTTTTTTTTATAATTTCTTAGAAAAAAATAAAATATTGAAAATGAAAATTTGATATTTTTTCTTCAACTGAAAATCTATTTCAATTAATTTTGAACTATTTTTCTATGTCTAATAAATTTTTACTTTTTGTTTTACATCGTGGCTCAAATATCCCCATGAGGGGGATACTTGAGCCATTGTGAAGGGATACTTGAGCCAGTACGGAAAAATATCTACAAAATTTTTTTCGCTTTATTTTTGCACAAATATTTTACAGAATGATAAATTACGATATACAAAGCCCTTCAAAACCAAACCAATTGAGAAAACAAAGCTAGCAATACGATCATTTTTTGTCGTTATAACTGGTGGTCGAAGGATCATTTCAACTTGTGTTATATTGATGGTAGCAACATCCTCAGTTAAGGCATATTTAAATTTTAAATCTACAATTCTTCGAGCAAATTTAGTTTTCAATTCATCTTCTGAAATGATAAGCACTTGTCCAACAAAACTTTTTACAGTTTTCTTTCCGGCATATTTTACAAACAACCAATCAGAATAGAAGGTTTTCTATTCATATAATCACCATCATTGACAGAATTTTCATCTAATGTTATTGTCGAACTCATGTTTTTAATCAAGTAGCTGTCGGAATCTGAGCCAGATGCATCATTCCACTCTTTCAAACACTTTTTTGATTTCACAATTTCAGCTCTTTGGCGACATGCATGAAGAACAAATTCAGAATGGTTGTAACATCTTTTTTACTTTTACTTACATAGTAACTCAGTAGTGTCCTCTGTTGGGGACAAAAGAAGTCATTTCTTTCATTTTAAAAAAAGTTACAGTAACAGAGGTTACAATTTCAATATAAAATATTAATCTTAATCCTGTAAAACAGTTTAAAAAGGTTATTTTAATGCAATAAAAGTTAAATTATCTTATTATAAGTCATACTGCAAACATTTAAAATTACCAAAGCCGTTTTATCTGAAAAACATTACGCATAAAATACCAATCTTTGCGTCAGCGATTTTTCTTTTCTTCGCGCACATTAAGATAGCAGACAGCTTCCTGTATAAAATAAAACTTTTAACTCAACATTCTAAGAACTTACTTTTGGAAAATAAAAAGTTGAAATTAAAATTGACTTACCGGTTTTTTTGTTAAATATTATCCCTTGTTTGATGAATAAGATGTGTGCAGTGCACTGAGTATTAATGGAGTATTATCGCTTTTCACTGAATTATTTGTTCTCCATTTTGACTCCAGAACAAGAAATTTAATCTATGTGGATTATTTTGAATCATAAGATATCGGAGTATATCATTCCAAGATCGAAATTTAAACTGCGTTTCAGTATTAATAATACAAATTAAAGATCCACATTTGTAGACCGAGGAAACGAAACATAACGGACACGATAAAATGGCGGAAACATTTTTATCATCACAACTGAGAAGACGATTCCTGATTGGCTGATGCGTAATATATATCTAAGTCACTTTTTAAGCGGAGTGACCGTTCATTCTTTCGAAGGAGTGACACTCATTTTTGAAAAAGAGTGTGTTTTAATAGCAAATAAGCGTAATTTTATAGGTTATATTGTGAGGGAGTGACCTTTGTCATAAAGGCACTCTAGTATTTGTGAGATCGTGACGTCAATAATTTAACATGTGTAAGCGTAAAAGCGACATCTATCCTCTCTTTTACTTTAACTTTCTAGAGTATGTGTGTCTCTTTCGGATTCTGCAGTTAGCTCGCGGTTATTAGTAATATGTTAATGTGAGGTATCTCAGTTTGCAACATATAAAAGCTTGGAGTTTGAGTGTGTGGAGGGTACCTCTGGCATTAGCCAGCGAGTGAGAGGATCTCTGGCATTAGCTAGTGAGGTGAATCACTGGCGATAACCAGCCGAATGTTCTGGAGATATTAGTCAGCGAAGTGCTAGCAGATTGAAAGTAGCAGCGAGCCTCCAGTGAGTTGTAAAGGAGTTTCGGTATTCGACTTGAGAGTTGGCCGTGGTAAGAAGTTTCATAGTAATTACATTTTGATTATTTGAAAGTGAATAAAGAATTACACACAGCCACGGGCTGTCTAATTAAGTTTTATCTAGCAGCTTAGCCAAGAGATAGTGAGAAGTATTAGCAGGTGCCACGATTGAGCTAGTCCGGAGCCTGTGAGTATGCGTTTAGTTTTTTTGTAGTATTCTCAGTTGTGGAAAATTAAGACTTGCTCCACTTCCCTTGAGCCATTATCATTTTAATAAACTGTGTTGTTTTATCTTAATTACTGAGTATGTCTGCATTTAACCCCCACCACGACCAACCAACCGTTACAAATGACACCCAACGTGTGTTTAACGTTACAATATTATTAAATGTAGTTTTTGAAAATTAAGAATTGACATATTTTGGTACTTTTCATTGTTTTAAAATTTGAAAATTTAACGGGTATTTTTTTAGTTTATTTTCACTCTTTTTAGAGTGAACTTTATACAAATACACTCTTTAAAAAGTGGAATTTACGCCTCCCTAAAAAGGAGTGAAATATCTGACTCCGTTGTCGAGAGTGAAATATCTCACTACATGGTCGAGAGTGAAAAATCTCACTCCGTTAACGAGAGTGAAAGCCCGGCATTTATACACTTGAAAAAAAATACCCGTTAAATTTTCAACCAATATATGGAGTAAAACAATGAAAAGTACCAAAATATGCCAATTCTTAACTACAAAACAATTCTTAACTACAAAAGCTACATTTAATAATATAACCCATAAAATCACGCTCATTTGCTATTAAAACACACTCTTTTTCAAAAATGAGTGTCATTCCTTCGAAAGAATGAACGGTCACTCCGCTTAAAAAGTGACATAGATATGTTTTACGCATCACCCAATCAGAAACCGTCTTCTCGGTTGTGATGATAAAAATGTATCCGCCATTTTATCGTGTCCGTTATGTGTCCCACTTTCGTTTCCTTGGTGTACATATGTGGATCTTTAATTTGTATTATTAATACTGAAACGCAGTTTAAATTTCGATCTTGGAATGATATACTCTGATATCTTATGATTCAAAATAATCCACATAGATTAAATTTCTTGTTCTGGAGTCAAAATGGAGAACAAATAATTCAGTGAAAAGCAATAATACTCCATTAATACTCAGTGCACTACACACATCTTATTTATCAAACAAAGGATTATTATTCATCAAACAAGGGATAATATTTAACAAAAAAACCGGTAAGTCAATTTTAATTTCAACTTTTTATTTTCCAAAGAAAATTTCCATCTAAAAAGAAAAAAAAAGAGAATTCACTCCTATGAAAAAGTGACTACTTACTCCTACGAGGAGTGTAAAAACGCACTCCTTTAGCAAAAGTGAATAGTCACTCCCCAGAAAAAGTGATTATTGACCCCTGTTTAGAGTGAATAGTCACTTCCCAGGAGTGAGTATTCATTCTTTCAAAGTGTCAACGATTCCGCTTTTGCTCAAAGTGAATAGTCACACTAAAGAGGTTGGGCATATTTTGAGTCTGTGATAGAGTGAGTATTCACTCTTCCGGAGTGAAAAATCACTCCTTTTTATTTAGAGTGTACATTCTTTTCGAAGTAGTATATGTATCCGATGATAGCTGATGGATGGATGAAATGCAATTTTATTGTGAACGCGCGTATAAGTTTCACTAAATTTAAGCATATTATATGGTGTGTATAAATGCTATAGTTAATATATACAGGGCTACCCAAAAGAGCTCGCCAACGTTACTGAATATGAGCGTAAATTACTAAAAGTTGATTCTTAAATAAATTATGCATTTTTATGCTGAACTGCATTGAATTTACTAAGAAATGTTTGTAGAATATAGATAAACAGATATACAGGGCCAAACTAAGAATTGAGTACATGGAGTCTATGAATGATAATTTATGAGAAAGTGATTTCAGTTGGTTTTAAGAGTGTTTTACTTTAAAATAAATTTTATCTTAACACTGATGTGTTATAAAGGTACCAGGCAAACTACAACGCTGAACAAAGTATTTAAGTATGTTTCCATGCTTTAGTATAAATTGCTGAAAGAGAAATTTCAAGCTACTAGGCATTTTTTGCTAAACTAAATTTTCCCATTATATAGTATGTATATTAGCTGACAGATCAAATACAGGGCTGTTCAATAGTACTGGAATACATATTTGGCTATATTTGGCTTTATATCCTTATTTACCTAAATAACGAAGTTTTGTTAAAGATTTTATGAAGCGTTGGAAAGTGCTTCATAATCTATGCTTAACGCATGATTTTTCTTACTTGTTATAAGTCATTTTTTTTTTTTTAAAGAAAAAAAAAATTATTCTCCTTTTTATAAAAAAAAAAAACATTATTAATGAATATAAGGAAGTAATTTTACTTTTTGTTTGTTTCACTCATGTCTAATTTCCTAGTGGGGATGGATGAGCTATGGCTCAAGTACCCCCATTCTCTCTAGCTCAAGTATCCCCATTACCACTATTTTTGTTTATCGGAGTTTTACTAATTATAAAGCATGCAGCTATTTGAACTATTTTAGATTCAAAATACAATTGAAATTATACTTATTAAATTTATCTATATTGTTGCAACTTTAAACAAAACTACAAAAAAATAAAAAAAAAACATGCACCTAAATATTTACTTCAGATAAGGAAAAAACAACTATTAATCATCATACTTTCAAAATGGTACCAAGATATGTGATTTCTTTTTTACATGTTCCGAACTATAAATATGTTACCATATTGCCAGTTTTAGAAAGAAAAAATAATTAATTGTAGAGATAATAGGGGTGGCTCAAGTATCCCCTATGCTCAAGTATCCCCACTCTCCCCTATACTAGTTTTACAGGCAGTCTTCATTTCTAGGTAATTGCTGTATGATTGACA
Source organism: Maratus speculifer (assembly GCA_964019185.1). Taxonomy (NCBI): domain Eukaryota; kingdom Metazoa; phylum Arthropoda; class Arachnida; order Araneae; family Salticidae; genus Maratus; species Maratus speculifer. The sequence goes on from OZ025291.1 coordinate 138,539,485, forward strand.
CTTAATGATTTGTATCATTTAAAGACATTTTTAGACAGTTTTAGAAGGATGTTCTGGTAATTGTGTGGCAATGGACATGGAACAAGCATGGATGAAATAATGACAGCAAAGCTTGAAAGAAGTTACTGATAGTTTGAAGAGTAAGACATCCGACCAGACAAACACCACGATATCATACTCCACGTAAATTAAATCTTGAAAATACGGACAGAGCTCGTGCAGCACTTCTGCAGAGATGGAATACAACATACGAAGAGATTAAATAAGACATTTATTTAAAAGTTGAAATCTTTATTAAACGATTTTTTATTGCTTATCTGAAATAAGTATGAGGATGAGCAAGCAAATTACAGCGATGCAAACGTAACACTTAGCAATTCGAATAGCCCTTTGCAAGGTGAAATAATTGGTATCCCATTTATGTATGTTATTCAGCAGGGTTGGGTTTCTGACGTTAGAAACTGGTTTTTGACATGACAAGCGTCAAAAACAGGTTTAAACTGTCAAAAATCGGTTTAAATCGTCAAAAACAGGCTTAAACCGTCAAAAACTGGCTTAAACCGTCAAAAAATGCAATGTGCTTTAAAACATTTTAAGAACAACATTGAATAAATCTTAATGATTTAAGTAATTTTTTATTTAAAATTATTTACTGTAATTTCATAATTACAAAAAAATGAAATTACTTTAATTGCTATAAGACATATTTGTTTTTTAGAATGTTCAAATAGAAGAAAATGATTTTTTTCACAGTTAATAATCTGGATAAATTTTACCCTGCAGCATCCTATAGCACATAACCAGTTTAGCACATTTATTTACACCCAAATGATTTCTGAGTTTAGAGTATATGAAGCCAAAGTAAGAAAATACTCTCTTAATTGATGCAGAACTATCAGGGCTTGATAGCAGAAGCATTGTTAGTTGATCAAGTTTGGAAGCAGGCCAAATTTTCGGATTTATGACAGATTTTTTGTTTCTTAGTTTCCGGAAATGATAATATACAATACCTTATTAGTGAATTTTTAAAATTACATCTAATATTGTCAGAGCCGGCGCTAGACATTTCGCCGCCTGAGGCGAGCCTTATTTTGCCGCCCCTATGACGTCATCTATTTTTTTTTTTTTTTTTAAACCATTGTACAATCTTTTTTTAAAATAAGTAAATTAATATAATAACTATAATTTATTCGCATAAATATAATATAAAATGTATTTACAATTTAAAATAATCAAGCTGTGTAATTTATTTATTTATTTTTTATATCTTTTTAAAGTAACAACAGCTAATTTGGAATTAAATTTATAAATCATATTTTACTAGTATTAAAAAAAGTGTCACGTATAAAAGAAGAGTAACACTTCAAAATTTCTTTTCCCTTGTTTGTCCTTTCGAAAAATCGCGCACGTTATAGAAAAAAAAAAAAAAATGCTCTTACAACAGGTAAAGAATGCTTTAAAAAAATATATTACTGAGATAAAATGTATCAAAAATTTAAAATCAATCACATTACATTTAAAATATGTGTATGAATTTCAAACAGAAAATAATGATAAAGTATAACAAGTTATTTATCTTTTTAAAATCGTATATACAAAACAAAATCGTACATTGGTAATATTAATATGGAAACAGCTACTAAAAATAAGACAAAAGTTTTCAAAAAGTGAGTAATTTCTCATGATTTATCTTTGACGAAATCAATATTATAAAGCGAAAAATAAATAAATAAATAAATAAATAAACTTATTAGAGCAAACGTCACAAAATCACTAAGTGAATTTTGAATAAATATGACTTAAAAGAGGACAAAATTTAGTACATTAGGTTAAAAGATTAAAACCTGATTCCTTTTTAATAATATTGAAAAATTGCTTTGAAAGAAAAAAGAAACAAGAAAGGTCCTTTAAGATTACAAAAATTACAGAAAGGCAAAATTTACTACAGCAGTTTGAACTATTTTAAATTGAGTTTTTTCACACATAAAATCGCAGTTGAAGTGAGTAACAAAATTCCTTTTAGGAATATCAAAAACTCATGTTGAAAATTGCATTAAAAGTTGCAAAAATTTTAAAATCCCGGAGAAAAAATTCTCATGTATTAACGCTGAAAATTGTAACAAAGTTTGGGAAAATTTACAACAGTGGGCTAACTAACAATACCTTACTTATAATAATACAGAACAGAAATTTTTTTCTAAATGAAAAGAAAAAAAAAAAAAAATCCCGAAAACAACAGAAAAAAACGTTAGGAACCGCATTGAAAACAGTGGACTTAAGATAAATGCTTGGAGCCCATTTCATTTTATTAACGTCAAAAAACGTCTGTCGAAAAACGCAAAGGAAACGCGATACAAATTGTACTGAAAATCGCAAAACATTGAATATCACGTAGGATAAAATGTACTTCAATAAGGCTAAAATTTTCAAACTGAATTATTTTTTTAAAAAGTAAGAAAAATAAAAAAAGGCACTACAAAAAAACTTGCTAAGAATCGCGTTGAAATAATGTTAAAAATCCCTAAAACTTATATAAAAAAAGAAACTCATTGAACAAAACTTACATCATTAATGAAAACTTTGTAACTGAATCACTTTTACGAATAGGAAGGTCAAAAAATCGCTGCGAAATGAAGAAGAAAAAAATGCAGAAGGTAAAATTTACTCCAGTGGGCCAAAACATTTGTAACCCGAATTACCACAAATTCAAAAAATAAGGAGGACAAAATTTGTTTATTATGTTGAAAAATTTGAGGCTAAAATATTAAAAGCTGATCTATTTTATTAATATACGGCAAACATCGCGGAAACACAAAAATCGTCAAATATCGCAAAGGACCGATTTTACTACATTGGGAAAAAATATTCTAACAGAAATTATTTCCTAATTGTAAAAAAAAAAAAAAAAAAAAAAAAAAAAAAAAAAAAATGGTGCGAAACACACACACACACACACAATATGACAAATTGCGGAAGATAAAATGTAAGGTGTCCTGGAGTAATAAAGTCAAGGTCTAATATTATGCATAATTATGAAAGAAACCGGGAGATGGCACCTACGAGTTCTGTACAAAAGGGCTCTAACAAGGAAGGTCTCCATTGGGGACATACTCAGAATTTTTTGAAAAAAATACGAATTAAACTGCTCATGTAGGTATTAAAGGATCAGTGAAAATTAGCGGCGGAATTTCATTATTAGATATGTAAAAAAATAAAATAGTTTGGAATAATTGGCGCGAAAAGCTGAAAGCTACGCGGGATTTGGCGAGCAGTGCATTTCCTCGCCAAAAGCAGACGATTTTAACGAATCTGAAAATTGATTTTAATTGACTTCACTGTTAAAAATCTGCAGCATTTACTGCAACGTTACTCCACTACTTTTATAGAATATCTCTCTTCTGACCAATGATAATGCTCCATAGCACCGTGAATTGACCGTGTCATACACTGTTAAAAATCTGCTGCATTTTGTTGCAACGCACTCCACCGCTTGTATATAATATCTCTATTCCAACCAATGAGAAAGCTAAATTTCACGGCCAAGTAACCGTTTTCTATACAAGCAAGGGAGGGCGTTACAACAAAATGCAGCAGATTTTTAACAGTGTATTTTTCAATTTGGAACAATTTTAATCAATTTAAATTGTGTTTTAAATGATAAAATATATTAATTTAATTTTGTTATAAGTACATATAAACGTATATGACAAAATTACACTTAAAGTAAAGTAAAAATGCAAAACTAAAATTACTTAAACTAAACTTATTTAAATAAATTGAACATAGAAAGTTTTTTCTTTAAAAAGTATTCGAAGCGTATTTTTCAAAATTTCGTTTTTTCGCCAACCGGAGATAAATCGCCAAATAAACGAAATTTTTATTATTTTTTTACGGACGTTATAAGGAGGTTCCGCCGAAATGTTTTTTATAAACATATATAACTATATGAGAAGAACATTCTGTATTTTTTTCAGATTTTTCTGAGTATGCCCGTATGGAGACCTTCCTTGTAAGTCATCTGAATTACAAACAACTGCTAAAAGTTAATTAGTTCAATTTGTAAACATTATAGCTGAAAAGAGAACATAAGAGTCAACGCCCGATGTAAAATTTGCGAGATATATTCTTTGATATGAAGACTGTATATTTATTAGGAAATACTTTGTTTATTACATATATTTGTTGTGTATATTTCGCGTACTTTCAAAATGTTGTAGAAAACTTTGGATGTGTTCTTGAGGAAGTTTAAAATATACTGCGCAATAAGTATACTGGGGTAATAACATTATCCACTGGCATTACTGCTCTGGTTGATTCGTTTCAGTGCTACGAAGAGGGTTTTTTTTTTTTTTTTTTTTTTTTTTTTTTTTTTTGTGCACGATAGAGCATTATTGTCTTTTTTTAAATACTAGAAAGGATAAAATGAAATTTGTATGCCCTAAGTGCTGCTAAATTTTTTATTGTCAGGCGAATAAAATACCAAAGGATTATTGTTGCACCTTAATATCGCAATTAATGTTAATAAAGCGAAATTTGCCCTTTTCTCGGACTGTAGAGTTTGTATCTTTAGAATTAGATAATTCACATGTCTTTATTCTATCATATTTTAGAATTCGTTTGCATGTAATAGCGCCAAATAGCATTAGTCAAGAAATCACGTCAGTACATTTTATAAATGCATATCTGTTAAAATATCGTTTCTTGTATACATAGTCAATAATTTGCTAAATCAAATCCCATATTTGTTTGGAAAAATATCTTAAAATAAGCCATGAAAATCGGTAGAACCTTAACGTGGTGTTATTACTCCAGGACACCTTAATATAATATTAGACAAAATGTTTAAAAAAAATCCTGTTTATGAATGTCAAAAGATCACAGACCGTAAAAAATACTAGACATTGTACTGAAAATCGCAGACACTTTAAGAATAGCGAAGGACAAAATTTCCTAAATTAAGACAAAAATTTAGAAAAGGAAATTTGTGTAACGATTGCCAAAAACTTGCAACAGAACACAATAAATAAATATAATAACGATAATAATTGCTAACAATTGTATGAAAATGGCATTTAAAATAACTAAATATTCAAAAATCGCGGAGAAAAATTTTGAATATATTTAGCTAAATTTTTTTACACATAATTCCTTCCAAGAAAGTAAAAAAATCGCCGTAATCCTCGGAAAAACGATAAAAAACATTTAAAAATAGTTTTTTTAAAAATTACAGAACAAAATTGAATATATTTTCTTAGAAGACAAGACACTAAACGAAACTCTTTCCCAAATGTCAAAAAATTGCTCTAAAAGAACGCTAAAGAAATCGCTATTTTTAACAGCAGCTGATAAAATTCACTATATTAGGGTAAAAGTTTCAAACCGAACTAATCTTACAAACACTTAAAAAAATGCTCTATGTAAGTAAACATTATTGAAAAGATTTTATATATATATATATATATTAATCTTAAATATTAAAATTCACTGCCTTTTACTAATGTCGAAAAATCTAGAAAGGAAATAAAAAACCTTTTAAAAATCGCAATGAACAATATTTACTGCAATGAGAGCTAAAGCATTCTAACAGGAATTCACTTCCGAATGTAAAATTAGGTAATTAAATTAGGTGAAGTGGGTATCGTTTGTTATGTATTTTCAAATTCTGAATCAAATTCATTCCCAAGTTCATTCGATCATTCTTAATAAAGTTTACAGTAGGTTTTATAAATATTAAATATACAATATTGAAAGTTATATTTTATTATTGAATACAGCTTTGTCATATTTATTTCACGTTCAAAACGTGTTCTTTATATCATGTCAAATAATATCAAGATTTTTAAACATGCTTAAAGTAACGTAATCAAAATCAAAATCATCGAATTTTTTCAAGGTTAGTAAAATTGTCAAAATATCCGTGTTTTATAATTCTTTTTTGATAAAACCATTCATGGCTTTGTATTCATGCAACCTGCCAAACTCTAACCGTATCGACTTGCGGAAGAGTCATTCGATTCCGACCCTACCAGCTGAGAAATTCTGCCCTCGAAACCGGAGCCCGATCAAGATGAAGTTGCCCCCCCCCCCCCCTATCTTCCCATTCCCGACGACATTTTCAGAAAAAAAGTAGGTTTATTTGATGAGTTGAGAAAGTTTCATATTCACAAAAAAAAAAGAGTTAACTTTCAAGAATAATCAAGAAAATGAACTACCATCCACTTTCTCAAATAAGCATTTGTATAATTCACAAACATCTATGATCCTCAGTTTATTTTGCAGAATAAATGAGGTCTTTTTCAAAACTCACCTTATTCAAAATCATAAAAATTGTTTTTTAAAAATATTTTATTCGGAAGGGAAAAAATCAACCACATAATCTGTGGGCCCCTGAAATTGTTAGGCCCGGAGGCCTGTGCATTAATCAGGTCCTGCACGAAACTGAAAGACGGGAAACGCTGGGTTGGAAATCAATCGCGACCGTCGGCCTAATCGTTCAGAGTTTTCCGTAGTTTTCTTCGAGCTTTGGATTTCGGTGCATAAATATCGATTAGGTTCCTTTAGAAAGACCCCCACGGAGGGCATTCTCCCTAGGGCCTATATCCCTCGTTCAGATAATTGGCGATCATAAACACAACCAACCAACCAATCATTCGATTCCGAATTAAAAAATACATAACAAACGATACTATACTTTAGTTAAAGAAAAAAAATTGAATTCTCTACCAGAGTAAAAATGCGCCCTCCCCGCCTCCTTCCCAAAACAAGGTAAAGCAACTTTTTTCAGGGGAGTGGGGGTGAATTTTTTGTCAAAACAAAACTTTTTTCAAATTTTCGTAAAAGGCCATCAATTGTTATATTTACTTATATTTTGGTATTTTATTTGTAGAAATATGTGAGACAAATGCCGCCCTTTTACTGTGTGCCCTGAGGCGGCTGCCTCACTTGCCTCACCCCTGGAGCCGGCCCTGAATATTGTACATGTGTGACAGGTATTTGATGTGAAGTTTTACAGTTCAGTGTAGTATTTGAGGTTTCTGGCGAGGTTTTTGACATGACGGTTTAAACCACGGTTTAAACCGGTTAAAACCGCACACTGTCAAAAACTTGCCAACCCTGTTATTCAGACTTCGTTGCCAATCATGATTAATCATGGCACCATTTACTTACAATTACAGCGACCCCCCCCCCTCTCCCACGCCTGCTAAAATCCCTTATTTCTTTTTTGTCTTAGTATTTAATCATTTTAAATCAGTTGGAAAGACTTATTGTTTTTCTCTCCCTCTTTTTTTTCCAAACTTATTTGAGGTAGAGAAAATTTAATTAAGTTTCAAAATCCAGGATGTGCGATGTCCCTCCCCTGCAACTACATCTTGCCTACGTCCATGAAATCTACTTAACACATAATCCCTTAAAATTGCTAATAGATTATAAGTTCAGTCAAGTACTTTTAGCTAAATAACACATAAACTTTTTTAAACATCAGAAACATTAAACATGTCCGCACATTTTCCTGTTTCACAGCGGCCCTTAAGCAATAATTAGAGTTGCCCCGCTGTGAATTGTTCTTAACCCAAAGGTGCTAAATCATCAGCTGTATCCTGTAATTGACCACTGAAAATGCATTTCTCGACCCAAAATAACATTCGACTTTTTCCGTAAAACAGGAAGCCGTCTCAATACAGTTGATTCTTTGGCGGCGTAATCATGGGCGTTCACTGTTGAACTGCAGTGAAAATTAATTATTTTTGCATTGTATGCTTTATGAGAAAATGCCCTAATTTTTTTCGTTTTTTGTTTCCGATTTTTCCTTAATGATAATTAAAGACAAGTATTTAAAGATTGCTAGTATACTTCCAAGTATTTCTATATTGCCATCTACTTTCCCCATTCTTTTTCCTTCTGGTGTTCATGATGTGAAATGCTTTCTTAAAATCGTATTGAATGACGTTGACTTAATGAAAATTTATACATTGTTGTCCAGGGCCTGATTAAAGTATGAAACCTCCGGGGCCTCGGCCCTGGGTCCACCAATTTCAGGGGCCCACAAATTATGTGGCTGATTTTTTTTTCCTTAATCAAATACTTTTCAAATAATATTGTTTTATAAAATATGAAGCATAAAATTTAAATACTTTGAATGACTCAATAAAATTTTTAGAAGCTTTTAACCTAGGCACTTTTCACCCAAACAACTTTGTCAACTCATCAAATAAACCTTTTTTTAAAAAAGTGTCGCCAAAAATGGGTAGGTAGGGGGACCAAACTTTTTAACAGGCCCTGGGCCCAACTTCAGCTTGATCGGGCTCTGTTGTTGCCACGGTTGTCGAGTACAATTCGTTCTGACCGGGAACCGAAGCAAAATTTCTCATCAGAAATAATGAAAATATGCTTAATTTGACCATCTTCCAAATCAACTCCCTATACATTTACATGCTACAAACTATACAACTATGAATTACAGTAATACAGTAAAATCAAAAACACACTACAGTAATGTGCATTTTATGAGACAATGACATTTTTGTAATATTTTATCAAAAAATATCAAAAATTGTATACATATCTTTATTGTTGGGCATTTAAGAAGAAGAAAGAAAAGGATTTCCTTTTTCATGTATAATTTTTAACACTAGGATTACAGTGTTAAAAGTAACAGTGTTAACAGTAAGCAGTGATTTTGTCCGTTACCAAATGAATTTACTCCGGTTCAAAATCAGGACTTTTTTATGAAATTTATTTTAAAGGGTACAAGGAAAGCACGGTTAGATAAATAATTTAAAGTTATAAACAAAAATTCCGGTGTTAACTATTTTTATAAAACTTAAGTAAAATTTTCCGTAATTCTAGCATAAAACAATTAGACTATAATAACTATCAGTGTTTATGAATTTCAAAACATTTAAAATTCGATCGTAACAGGAACACTATTGTACGTATGCAACTTTTGCGCCCATGAAAACTAAAAAATGAAAGAAAACTAATTGGGTGTAGTCATCACATAGTTTTCAAGGTAGACACCCATACAATTTGTATCAACACATATACAGACAAACAAGCAGGTATTATCCAAAAATTGTCAAATCGTGTTCCGGTTATATCAAAATGCGTAAAACCATCAAAAAATGAAAACTCAATATTTTCACGATTCCAATAATTTATTTCCATGAAAAAAAAAAAAAAAAAAAAAAAAAAAAAAAAAAAATCAGAACTCATTTATCCGGCAGCTACGATGTACAGTTATAGAAATCCCAAAAAACATCAATTAGGAGATGATTCGAGTCTAATTAGCACAGTTATTTTAAGGCACCATCTCTGATTTTAATGGAACGTGGTACAGGCATTATCTTCATATACAGTGTGTTTCAGTACGAATTTTACAAACTTTGAAAAGGTGGTACAGCACATAACAAAGTTGCCATTCCCCGATGTCTAAATGTCACGAATAGAAATCTTTAACGGTTTGCATGAGAGCAATTGTCTTTGTATTTTGGTCTCTTGAATAAATTCTATGTAAAATGACACAAAAAGAGTAGAAAAGCATGTTTCTTTAGTAAACTTTTAATTTAACTTTTTAAGAAGTTTCAAGAAGTGTGATTGCTTCATTTTTCTTTTATATTTATTTAATTTTTCAAAATAAATTTTTTTATCTAATTTGTTTATCCATGGCTATGAGTAACTTTGATTTGAAGAATCACAGCAAAGAAGGGGGAAAGATTGTAATCACCCCCTTCTCAGAGCATTTAAAAACGAAGAAAAAATGCATGCAAAACTTTTATATTAAGATAAAAATATGATGAGTAAGAATCGCAGTAAAGCAAAACATAAACAACATAACATTTTTTCCCTTCAAGTATTTCAAAGCTTCATAATAAAAGCTACTGTTTCAACACAAAATTAATGAAAAAAAAGTTTGGAGCAATAAAAACAAAAGCAAATTATTAAGTATATTTGTCGAAATTTCCTCTTAGCCCGCACAACTTTGAAGAAAGTCCGTAGTAGTTATTGCTGCCACCACCGATATTATTAGGTGACATCGGCCACCCACTGAGAGGATTGTGTAAATGAAAATCCACGTTGTCAATTAACTAAATTAACAGTTTATTTACACTCTATGTACACAAAATAAAACACTATTTACATTTATAACTCGGATATAGGTGATCCGGTTCAACATTAAATTAAATACAGTAAAAAGTTGGCTGTGTACTGTTCAAATTACACTTTTTCCCTCTCACTCTATACACGTTAGATTAACTTTACCGGAGATCAATTTCGAATTTCCCAACACATGGGTTCTCAGCCTACGCTGACCGACAAGAGCACTACACATAGGGACACAAGTCCACCCTACTCTCTCGGTCTGAACTGACTATCTCTCAGCCAAACACTGCCCTTCTCAATTCCTGTTTTTCCCCAATGTAAACCCCTCTACGGAGTTCCTCCGTTGCTCGCATTCCACGTTGTTTCCTTGATTCGTGGAATGTCCTTTATTTGCTCATCTTTCACAGACATCACTGAAGAACGAGCACGCCCCTCTGCAATCTTCTTTTTCACCTCACTACACCTGTACATTTTCACTCCCGCTTTAGACAAAGAAAGAATGTCACCTTGAAACTTCAGTACACAGCCCGTACAATACATAAAATATTAAGATAAAAATAACATAAATTCCAGTTCTAAAAGAAGATGTTTTCTCAGAACCCGACACTTTCCACCCACCTTAGCGGAAAATATGCCATTTAGGGGCTAATTTTCCTCAAACATATAGTAATATCACAGAAGAGTTCAATAGTCTCTTTGCAGGTTTCTTCATTATGCTTATTACATAGGTATATCCAGGTGTCTGAACATTAACTACTGCCATCTCTAATGAACCTTGCACTAATATTATTATTACATAAACACTATACATGCTATTGCTAATACATGATTATAAACACAAAATTCAAATATAATTATACATACAGAGAAAAAAAATTAAACAGGTGATGACATCCCTTTAAGGTTGTCCACTATTTGGTCATTGATACTGATGGGCTAACAACTAGTTGTTCTTTCCAGCTCTTCCTATGTAGCCTAGAAATTGCATCAGCATTCAAATGTTGCGCTCCTGGACGATGAGAAATACTCAGGTTCCTGCGTTGCAAGGCAAGAGCCCATCTAGTGAGTTTGGGGGACCTTGGGGTTGTTTCAGTGAGAAATTTTAATGGATTATGATCCGTTATGATCTCAATTTGAGATCCATAGGTCCACTTTTCAAACTTTCGCAACCCGAAGAGAACACTCCAAGCCTCTTTCTCTATACTCGGCCAAGCACGCTGAGCCCCTGACAATTTCTGACTGGCAAAAGCTATCGGTTTAAACAGACCCTTTTCATCTTTTTGAGTAAGACAACATCCTACTGCCAGGTCAGAAGCATCGGCGTGAAGCTGATATTCCCGGCCTACGGTTGTTGTAGCCAAACGCGTCACTTTACATAACTCATCTTTAAGGGTATTAAATACTTCTTCTGCCCTTTCATCCCATAGTACAGTATTTTTAACCTTCCCTTTAGTTAATTCGGTTAAAGGTATAGCAATTTCTGCATAATTTGGGATATAAGATCGGTAAAATCCCATTAATCCTAAAACAGATCTAACTTCCTTTTTAGTTTTAGGTCTCTTTAAATCCCTTATTGTTCCTATTTTCTCCTCATCAGGTGCATGAGTTCTATCCCCAATTACATGACCTAAAAACTTAGTCAATTTCTCTCCAAATTTACATTTATCCAGCCTAATCGTAAAATTTCTATTTTTAAGCTCTTCTATGACAGACCTAACATGCTCACAATGCTCTTCCCAGGTGTCGGAGAAAATGATGACATCATCAATATATGCTTGTGCATACCTCCGATGACCTTGAAGAACCTCATTCATATTTTGCTGGAACGTAGCAGCCGCCCCTGATAAACCAAAAGGGATAGTACGCCATTGATAAGTTCCGCTATGCATTGTAAAAGCTGTCAAATGTTTGCACTCCTCAGCCATTTTAATCTGCCAATAACCCTTTAATAAATCAATCGAAGATAAATATTTAGCTGCCCCCGCAGTATACATGATTTCTTGTGAATCTTTCATCGGAAATGTTGGAACCTGCGTTACTGAATTTAAAGCTCTATAATCTATACAAAGTCTAACTGTTGCGTCTTTTTTTGCCACGCAAACAATTGGATGACTAATTTCAGCATTTGATTTAGATTTAATTCTAATAACTCCTGAATCTGCCTATCTACTTCCTCTTTATAAGCTGCAGGTACACTATATAACTTTGGCTTTTTTATTGCCACACCCGGTTTCAGATCAATACGGTGTTCCCCTACTTCCGCTGGTCATACAGGACCCATAAACACCTCTTTATTCTCCCTCAAAATGGACTTTATATCTTCGACTTGACTATTAGATAACTCTTTTCTTTCGAACCTCTCTATGTCTCGTTCTACCTCTTGTTCCCGGTTCAGAATAGGAATTTCCCCCAACTTCTTCAAATTCCTCATCCCCTTCGAAAACAATATTAACTATATTACACTTAGCAATAAATTCTGTTATTTTATTTTGGTGCACGTGCTTCCTACTCCCGTCGGCTAACTCAACTATAAACGAAGCTGGTTTCGTTTTTCGACGATAGTTGCCAGCCCTTGCCACCTTGAATATAACTTATTAGTTGAATCGGGGATAAATAGTATTACTTTATCGCCTACTTCAAACTTTTTTTTGACGTTAAGTTATAATGATACGCCATTCTATTTTGTTGCACCTCGGACGATAATTTTGCCTCATTTGCGGCTCTTTCTAAGCGTTCCCTTAGTTAATTCAAATATTCATGAATCGGCATAGTATCTAACTGTGCCCCCTTATTTTCTCCTGCCCAGGATGACTTGAGAATTGATAAAGGACTCTCCGGCGCTCTACCATATAATAACTGGAAAGGTGCGATTCCCGTCGTACAATTTGGGACTTCCCTATACGGCCATAATATAAATGGTATTTGTTCATGCCATCTTTTCCCTTCTTCCCTAATAGTGTGATGTAACATACGTTTAGGAGTCTGATTAAACGTTCCACAAGACCGTTAGACTGCGTTTACTGTGGGTCGAAAATCGTGGACTAGCGCCTAATCTTTTCTCAAATTCTTTCGTTAAGTCGGCAGTGAAATAGGTTCCATTATCGCAGGCGATTATATTTGGAATTCCTGTCCTCATAAATATTTGAAGTAATGCATCACACGCGGTTTTAGCAGTTAAACTTTTTAGGGGGATTGCTTCCGGCCATCTGGTATGTTTATCAATTAAGGTTAGTATATACTGATGCCCTTGTGAACTTTTAGGATCAATAGGCCCAATTAAATCCATATAACTACCTGAAATGGAAGTTCTGGCCGCGATGCAGGGGAAATAGGAGCTCTATCATTCACTTCAACCCCTCTAGTCAATTGGCATTCTAAACATGACTCACAAAATTGTTTAGTTTCTTTCGCTATCCCCTTCCAATAAAATGAATACCTGATTCTCTGTAACGTTTTCTTGGCTGTATGATGCCCTCCAAATACCGAAATATGCGCTAATTTTAGGATTTCTTCCCTTCTTACCTTGGGTACTACTAATTGCGCTATAGTTTCGCCTAACAATTTCTTTTTATGATACAATAAACCATTCACAATATAATAATACCCTTTATCCATTTTAGCTAATTCCCAATCTCTCTCTAACTTTTTACATTCCAATTGGAATTTCTTAAACATATCTGGATTGCTAACAATAGCTTTATTATTTTTCTCCACTTCCGTTTTTTCTGTATTCTGACTTTGTACATTTTCCGATCTCGCTTCTGTTGCGTAAACATTACAATTATCGCTACTCATACCTTCCTTTTCACTCGAGTTATCAATAATAATTTCCGAACTTACTAGTTCTTGGGACTCTAGCAATGGCTCCTTGCGGTTGACCCCTGACAACTCATTAATCACCTCGGGATGTAAAATTACCTGCTCATTAATATTATCGGTCACTGCGCAAAGTACTTCCTGATGAATTATATTAGTTTGTCCGAATTGCGGAATAGCTAACGGTAATTTAACCAACGCTGATTTAACTGCTTCACCAAATAACCCTTGTAAATAAATACTACCCGCTCCTTTTAATTTCTCTTCCGGTATCAAACCTTTATGAATTACGCTAATTTCACATCCAGAATCAATCAATCCCTTTGCTTTTTGCCCATTTACACTAACGTCAATTTTCTCAAGTTTATTTAATTTCTCACCAATAACATTAGTTCTCTGTTTGGCCTTTGCCGATATTTCGCCACAATAGCTCCATTAGGTAACTCTTTGTTTCCTTTTACAACAATCTTATGTACACCTGCCTTCTGTTCTCGCCTTTTATTACCATTATTATTTCCCTCGTTACTCACTTTATTACAAAAACGTTGGTAATGATCTCTCAAACCACATTTAAAGCGTTCAGGGGCTGAAGCATCACTAGGTTTCTTAAAATCTATATTCCTATCCGAAAAAAAATTAGTCTCATTACTCACGTTTTGCCTCCAATTACCACTAACTTTACTATCCTCCCTCGGTCTCATTTTTTCATTGTTTACATACCTATCTTTACCTTTAAAACTTTTATACGTAACTGCATAAGACTCGTGTTTAGCGTCAAAATAATTGTCACATTCTTTAGCAATTTTAGGAGCTTCTAACCATTTACCCTACTGAGTTAATCCAATATATGATGCCGTTTCCTCATCTAACGTACTTAATAACTTATCAGTAATTATTAACTGGTTGACCTTTTCATATGAGTCAGTACCTCTAATCTTACAATAATTTTCCCATGTTGCTATTAAACGCGATACAAATAATACATGAGTTTCATTCTGGTTTCTCCTAGCCTTCTTAAAATTTACCAAATACGCCTTCGGTGTCGGCTCATGTTCCCTTAGAACTAACTCCTTTAATTCCTCAAAACTCTCCATTTGTTCCCTAGTGGTATAAACTAACAAATTATCAGCCTTATCTCCAAACATATTTAGTAGAATTTCGGCCTGCTGGTTTTCCGGTACATTTTTAGTTTTGAATGCCGTTTCTAAACTGTTGAAAAATAAATTCCATCCCTCAGTCCCTGCTGGTAGACAGAGTTTTAACACTTTTGATAAATTTTTCTATGTTACTTTCATTATTAAATTCCCTAGACCCGTTAGAGTTGTTTGTTGATCCTTGTATCCTTAGCCTCTTCATTTCTAATTCATGATCCATCCTTAATTTTTCAGCCCTCTCTTCTCTTTCTAACTTTTCGCTTTCTAATTTTTCCTGTTTTTCTAACTTTTCGCGTTCTAATTTTTCCTATTTTTTTCTCGCGCTCTAATTTTTCCTGTTTTCCTTCGCGCTCTAATTTTTCCTGTTTTTCTAATTTTTCGCAATCTAGTCGTTCTGCAACAATAGCGTTAGATAATTCCATAATAACCCCCTCGTCATACTCGTCACTGTCCATTATCTTTTTCCTAAGTTGAATTCTGGTATCATCTTCCGCGAATTCAACACCCAATTCCTCGGCTATCATCTGAAGATCTACCTTTTTTAGTTTCAATAAAAAAGCCATACCTTCACCGATTGTTATTACCAGCCTCCAGTACAATAATATTTAAACCTACCAAATTAATATTTCCTAAATTTCTAACTTAGTACAGTTATACCTCCACTTATTATACTAATTGATACCCTTCAGCTAATCGATGTATTACATTTCTAATTAACCTGTAACGGTTGCGTGCTCGTACTGGGGGTTAAATGCAGACATAACTCAGAACATAAGATAAAAACAGTTTATTTAAAACGGTTAGGGCTGAAGGGCAGTGGAGCAGTTCTGTAATTTTAATAACTGATAACAATGCTAAAAGATTAAACTCATACTCACAGCTCCGGCACTAACTCAATCGGGGCACTTCAGATTATTTCTCAGCTATATTTCGGCTAGGCTGCTAAATAAAACTTTATTGGACAGCCCGTGGCTGTATATATATTCTTTATTAACTTTGAAATAGTCAACGTAATTAAAATTAACTCTTACCACCGGCCAACTTCTCGAATCGCCTGCCAAAACTCCTTGTCAACTCACTGAAGGCTCTCTAATACTTGATATCGCTCGCTCTAGATAAGTCCCACTGCTTGTCGTCACCACCTAGCTAGCTTCTAGTCACTACTAGCTGGCCAACGCCGCTAGACACACCACACACACTCAAACTCCAAGCTTCTTTATGCTGAAAACTGAGATACTACAAATTTACATATTACTTCTAACCGCGACATAACTGTAGAATCCGTGAAAGACACATACGCTCTAGAAAGTTAAAGTAAAAGAGAGGATAGATGTCGCTTTCACGCTTACACATGTTAAATCAATGACGTCACGATCTCAAAAATGCTAGAGTGCTTTTATTACAAAGGTAACTCCCTCACAACCTCCCTGGGACTCTACAGAGAAAAAGGACTAGACAAAATGCATGCCCTGGACTTTTTCTTGTTATAAATTTCAAACCGTACAAAACAAAGTGATGGGTGAAATTTGGCACCGAAACATAACTTTTAAAATATTAACTTTAGCCCACCACTACAAAAACATCAGTTTGCATCAAATATTCACATATTCAATCCAATCATCCTTCTATCTTAAAAATAACTTCCATAAAACTTTCAAAACTTATAAAACTTCCAAAACCAACTACTTCTTTTTAAGAATAACCCCCTCCACTGGGAGTGCTAAAATTGATCAAAACATTGACCTTACGAAATTTTCCTCAATACTGAAATACAACGGTAACTTTACCAAAAATTTCTAAATAAAACTTTCTTAACACTAGAATTTGCACCAAGTCCAAAAAACCCAATGCGCAGAAATTTTCCTCAGCAAAATTCAGAACTCATCTAAAATTAAATTTACTTCATACTACAATAACTCTGCTACTACGTAATACCTCTAATACCCATAAGCCAATGAACTAACTCCCAAAGATTCGTCAGAACTAGCTCCACTTCAACATTATTTGGGGTAACATACGTACAGCTTCACATAGCTGTGCTTATGAAATAATCTAAAAGATCAAATTTACAAAGTGACGTCATCACATACTCTTCATCTGTATAAACTAAAAGAAAAATAGCAGTATCAATATATAACACAGGTATACTTCCCTGCAAGAAAATTACATTAACATTCAATTTTAATACAATACAATTTCATATTCAAATGTAACATAAAACTTCGCAACTTGCGGAAACCACTCCCAACTCAAGTACAAACGCAACGCATAAACTACGAATGATAAGAAGAAAATTAATTCATTAAATGTTAGTACAAGAGATAGAAACGCGTGTCAAGGACTTCTTGACCGCAAAACACGTGCCCGCCTGATTCGTGGCGCGTGTACAAAATAACCCAAATTACTATTTATACCTTTCTGAAAATTAAACATACATTAACATACATTTTATAACACATGAACAGTATAACAATATAATAACATTTTGACAACTAATATAAGATCAATAAATATAAAAACTTTG
Source organism: Maratus speculifer (assembly GCA_964019185.1). Taxonomy (NCBI): domain Eukaryota; kingdom Metazoa; phylum Arthropoda; class Arachnida; order Araneae; family Salticidae; genus Maratus; species Maratus speculifer. The sequence goes on from OZ025291.1 coordinate 138,557,080, forward strand.
TTAAATCACCATAAAAAGAAAAAATAATCAGGACGCGTTTCGAGCTGCAAAATTACCGCTCGTCTTCAGTTGATCCAAACACGTGTCACAACGGACAGAGTGGAAAATGTCATTTTCCACTCTGTCCGTTGTGACACGTGTTTGGATCAGCTGAAGACGAGCGGTAATTTTGCAGCTCGAAACGCGTCCTGATTATTTTTTCTTTTTATGGTGATTTAACAAAGTTTTTATATTTATTGATGTTTATTTATCGCCAGTATTTTCGGTGTTTCTCAACTAATATAAGAACTTAACAATAGATCCAGAATTTTTAAAAGCAGTTAAGACCAAAATTTCAAACATACATAAAAGTAACAATTTTGCAAACAAATTTTGAACACAATTAAGCACCATTCGTGAGTCCGTCAAAAAATTCCAAAAATACAAAACAGTCTTATCTGCTTTTTATTCCTTCACATTGCTACCACATATTAGAGGTCTGCACGGACCGGAATTTCCAGGCCCGGCCCGGCCCGTTTAAATTTTTATATTTTAGGCCCGGCCCGGCCCGTTTTGGCCCGTTACAATTTCTACGATTTCTAAAAAATTCAGATTTTTATCATATAACTAAGATTTCTTTAAAGAATACTGCATACATATCTATGGAATGATTTTACAGTATATTTTACAGCAAATACACATTAACAACATTAATGATAACTTAGATTCTTAGGCTTTCAACATTCGAATAAAGAGTCATTAAAAATTAATATGGCTTAGAATAAAAGAAAAAAAAAGAAAGCTAAAAACATGGTTAATTTTGAAGCTGTTTAATAAAAGAAGATTTATAAATATACTTCTATATCATTTTATTATAGATATCAAATCTAAATTCATTCTTAAATTCAAAGAAGCTCCTTTCTGATACATTTCTAAATTCATTTTTTTTTCTCAGAAACGCATAAGATTAGCAGATATCTTTATTTAGAAACTATATAATCGAATGGCGTTATCCATTTTTTGATACACGCAATTTAAGAATACTGCAAACAAATAAAATACTGTCATAATTAGCGTTTTGAATAGAATTTCCAGAAGCAATAGCAAGGGAAGGGAGAAAAACCTGCAATCATTTGAGAAACTATTATATCTCAACAAGGTTATACAGGTTGTGATAATTTAGATTTATCACAGGCTTTTAAAGACATTTTTTCTGAAAAGAGATTTCACTATGGAACTGAAAACACAAAATGGCTTTCATTCTCAAGATGAAAAGATCGGCGATTTAAAAGGATCGCTAAATCATCATCGATCAGCTGAAAAGACAGGCGGGCGACACTAACGTGAATAGGGGACCACACGAGTCGCACCTTTGATAGCACGCCGACGCAGAAATGAAAGCAAAAGAGTCCAGACATATTGTCGCCATAGGCGTGTATTTTCAGGTACGAATGATAAGACGATGTTACGAATCTTTTAATGAGAAAAGATCATTAAGGTTGATGATTGGTTCGTGACCTTTAGGGGAGGTCTTGGCTGAGAAGAAAAAGAGGAAGCCAAGGTTTTGCAGGGAGGATTTTGATCTCGGAGTGAGAAGAGAGGGAACAGAGCTCGGAGCTCGGATTTGTTCTCTGAGAAAAGTGGATCAGCTCGGATCGGGAGCTGTAGAGGGTGACGTCACCCAAGTGAGACGGAGGAAGAGAACTCTCGCTAGAAGAGTGCCGGTGACAAGTCTCATCTTCGGTGTTTAGAGAACGCCGTGTTGCTGATTTGTAGAAACTTTACTTGATTTATAAACTGAACATTCTGTGGACTGAAATAGAACTTTGGACTTGGAGCTGGTGGATTAAGATCGTATGAGTTCTAAAATGATTTATGCTGTATATAAAATTTAATACAGAGAACCTTTTTTATTGTTGCAAATAAATAATTGATTCTCCATTAAATTGCCTGGATTATTTGCCGAGCGGCACTTACGCTACCAACCACTTAGCTTTAATCTATAAGAGGCAAAGTTATTACAGCTGGTGGCAGCGGTGGGATCCACTAGCCCAGGACTATAGTTCGCCGTGCAGTTCCAGAGTTAATCATCGATAGAATCCAGCGCCTAGCTGACGAAGGCACCCAGCCATAACCGGAGATACAACGCCTAACCGACGAAAGGCCACCCAGCCGCAACCTGCCCGTAGCACACAACACCCTCCGACGGAAAGATGCCCCAAGAGAGATGCAGACGACGGAAATAGGTAAGCTCATTCATTCTAAATTTTGAGTGGCTCTGTTTCATAATTATTGCACAAAATTAAATTCAGTAAGGAAATTTATGTACTATGTTTCTATACTTTTATTATTTTAATCTAAAATTAAGAAATTAGTAAAGAGTATTGCAAAAAAAAAAAAAAAAAAAAAATTTCTTCTCTTTTTTAATGATAAAAACATTAAATGTTAAATGCATTTTTTTCCGGACAAAACGGAACAAATTAGAAAGTTTTGAAAGAAAAAAAAAGTGTACAACTCTTGTAAAATTGTAAACTCTTGTAAAATTGTAAAACTTTTTTTTAGCAGCATAAATGTTATGAGGTTAGTCATAAATTTAAATTTTCTTTAAAGGCTTCTAAACAGAGAGGGATATTGTTACCTGTTGATCTAAAATTATTTATGTTTACATTTTTGAAGTGTAGTTTTCGAAAAATCTGAATGCTAAAACTGGCAATATTTTTCTAGAATTAGAAATAAGTACAGGTACTTGTATTGTGGTCGGTTGAAAAAAAAAAAAGTGTTGAATCGGTAAATTGTGTACTTTTCATGTATATATTTTTCATTTCATTCTCATATACTGTGTTTAAAATGTGTAGTAAAGTGTATGTATAAAATTAACATTGCATATATGCTAGGGTAATTTTATAGGTTGTTAGGAAATAAATAGAAATTTCGGTTAGGGCAACTCAGTCTAAAAATGACAGTCATTACTGATTTAAAGCAATGTAGAAAAATCGATTTGCAAATGTTAGCAGACGAGTTGGGAATTGATATTGATAAGAGTGATAAAATAGCTGTAATCATACAGAAAATTGAATCAGCTGCAGATTATGATAAAGAGCTTACTTTATCGCAGGCTAATTATATTGTACAAGATAGGGAGACTCAAGCAGTCGAGCAAAAAGAAAGAGAAAGGGTCGAGCGAGAATTAGAGGCAGAAAGAGAAAGGGCGGCGCGGGACAGCGAAGAAAAACAGAAAGAAAGGGAATTTCAATTAGAGCAATTGAGATTAACTCAAAATGCGAATAGACGTGAATCTACGTCAAGTAGTGGATCTGAGAGGAGTCAGAAACCCCCTTTAAAAGCGTTAATGCATAAATTCGATCCAGATCGATCAGATATTACTCTGTTTTTAAACCTCTTTGAACGGCAATCCTCTCGAGCAGGCATAGAAACAGAAGAGCTTGTGACTCATCTTTTATCGCTGCTCCCGGCAGATATTGCAGAATTAATTTTGCGCGAGCCCACAGAAAAAATCGACGATTTCGCGCACGTGAAATCAATTTTGTTAGCACGCTTCCGGCTAAGTCCTGAAGCGTATCGCCAAAAATTTACAAGGCATTCTCGGATACCAGGCACCCCTTGGAAGGATATTATTTTCGAGTTAAATAGTTATCTAGAAGGATGGTTAACCGGACTAGAAATTTCAAATTTCGAAGACTTAAAGAAATTATTGGTAACAGACCAAATTAAGCGCCGTACGCCGATAGAATATAAAGAGCATTTTATTGACTCTTGGGCAAATTTCAAAGACCCGTTAGTTCTAGTTAAGTGTTTAGACGAGTTTGAGGCAGTCAAAGGGCCCTCGAAAAAAATCTGGAACCCGAGAAATTTTCCCATAAAATCAGAAAAACCGAGACTCGAAGATAAACCGCGTGTTGAGAAATCGGCCGAAACTAAAACGAATTGGAGAGACAAGGATCCCGATAAAGAAAGAAACCGTGTTTTTGAGCAAAAGAGAGCAAACAAATGTTTTATTTGCGGAAGTTTTTCGCACTATCGTGCCCAGTGCCCGGAAAAACACGAGAGGGAAAATAACGCCGCGTCAGTAGGGCATTTAAATAAAAATCAAGAATTTGAAAAAGGTTTTTCGCCGTATTTAAGTAAGGCTCGTATTAACGGGGAGGAAATTACGGTATTATGAGATTCTAGTACGTGTGTCGATGTTATTTCCAGTAAATTTATAAACCACAGTCAATTAGATGGGGAATTTATGTGGATAAAACAACCACTCTTAAATGATGTTCGCTGTTTGCCCACCGCTAATATAACGCTTGAAATTGACGAAATAAGAAGTATCTCAACGAAGGCTATAGTAACTGATAGAGACGTAGATATGTCCTATTATATACTAGGGAATGATACGCAGAAGCTCATCGACGAGAGAAAAAAACGCGAAATCAAAACATTGAACGCAGTAATGACGCGCGCGCAGGCGAAAAAAAGCGAAACTAGCTCCGGGAGTGACGGAGGCGAACAAGAAACCGAAACTAACTTAGGGGCAGGGGGAAACGATGTCACGGAACAGGCAGATCCGGAAAGGCCAGATAACGAGTTTTTACCGATAGCAGGGGAAGACTCAGGGACCGGCTTGTCGAGAATTAAAAGGGCAGAATTCATAACCGAACAAGAGACGGATTCCTCGCTGCGAGACATTCGCGAAAAGGCAAAACAAAAGAAATCAAAGAGAATTTAGTAATGAGGAAAGTAACGGATCATCACGGATTCGAAAGAAAACAGTTAGTTGTCCCAACTAAGTACAGGGAAGCGATACTTAGTGCTTGTCACGAAGTTATAGCGGCTCACATGGGCCAATCAAAAACAAAAGATAAAATATTGAGATATTTTTTCTGGCCTAATATTATTAGGGAAATCGAGGATTTTGTCAAGTCATGCCATGCTTGCCAGGTAGTGGGAAAAGCGGGGGAAACTAAGAAAGTCCCACTAAAATTAGTTCCCATAATTTCAGAAGTATTTTCAAAATTATCGTGCGATCTAGTAGGTCCCTTACCGACGTCAAAAAAAGGGAATAAATATTTACTCACAGCAATATGTGTTTATTCACGTTATCCAGAAGCAATACCGATACCAGATATGCTCTCGGAAACGATCATTGAAGCGATGATCATGATTTTTAGTAGACTTGGTTACCCGTCTAGCATACAAACGGACCTTGGGAGGAGTTTCACTTCGAATTTAACGACAGCCTTCCTAAAAAGGTTTGGGGTAAAACTAAACCATTCAAGTGTATGTCACCCCTCCTCAAACGTTATCGAGAGATGGCACAGGTCAGTAAAAAGGCTTTTAAAAGTGCTATGCGTGGAAAACGGTAGTGACTGGGAAGCTAATCTGCCCCATGCGCTTTTAACTCTTAGGACGGTAACGCATGATTCTACAGGTTTTAGCCCAGCAGAGCTAGTTCATGGGAGAAATCTCCGTACTCCGGAAACCCTACTTTTCGAACAATGGACGGGAGAAAATGATGAGCATGAATTAGTTACTGAGTACGTCTTCAAACTTATCAACCGACTGAAACGCTGTCAGGAGCTAGCGGTCGAAAACATGACAATTACTAGAGATAAACGGAAAATGTGGTATGATAGAAATGCTAAAGAACGAAAATTTCAACCAGGATACGAAGTGTTAGTTTTAGCAACTAACAAGAAAAACAAAATGTCTGTAGGTTGGATAGGCCCCGGTAGAGTAGAGTCTAAAATTTCTGATACGAATTATATTGTGAGTATACCAGGGAGAAGAGAAAAAGCGCAAATCTATCATGTAAATCTTTTAAAACCCTACATCACCAGGGTAGGTAAAATAAATATTCTGACAAAAGAATTTAATGAAACAGATGAGTCTCAGGATTTGGAGATAGCTTTCCCATTAGCAGATTTAAATAGTTATGACTTTGACGAAGTTATCAAACAAAGTGCATTAAACGAGCGGTGCACAGCAGGTGAAATTCAAATGTTAAAACAGGTATTAGACGAATACAGGGAAGTTTTTTCGAATGACCCGGGCTTAACGGACCTGACTATTCATGATATTGAGCTAACTGAGGAAAAACCGGTGAGAAGTAGACCGTATAGGGTATCTCCTAGACAGAATGAAATACTGAAAAAAGAGATAAAGCGCATGCTTGAATTAAATATAATTAAGGAAGGGGAGTCTGATTATAATTCTCCCATGATTTTAGTCGAAACTCCGGGGAGGGAACCTCGGCCATGCATTGATTATCGCCGTTTGAATGCGATAACAAAAACCGAATTTTTTCCGCTTCCGAATATTGAACAAAGGGTCGAAAAGGTGGCGGCGGCAAAATATATTTCTGTATTAGACCTGACCAAAGGATACTGGCAGATACCCATGACACCAAAAGCACAAAAATTAGCTGCTTTTGTCACAAGCTTTGGTAGCTTCTTACCAATGGCAATGCCTTTCGGATTGTCCAACGCTAGCTATAGGTTTTCCAAATTTATGTCTAAATTACTAAATGGGTTGGAAGAATTTTGTCTTCCATACTTAGATGACATGGCCGTTTTTTCAGATAGCTGGGAAGACCATATTCAGCATCTAAACACGGTACTAAGTCGAATTAAAGAGGCGAAACTTACCGTTAAAATTTCAAAATGCAGATTCGCGCAAAAAACGGTTAAATATCTGGGACACATAGTAGGGGAAGGAAAAAGGAAGCCTGCAGAAGCGAAAATCCGCGCCATAACGGAACTCCCAGACCCTAAAAATAAAACGGAAATTAGAAGATGCCTCGGCATGGCAGGGTATTACTCCCGTTATATAGAAAATTATGCGACCATCGTAGAACCGCTCACACGAGCATTAAAAGGAAAAAACAAAAAAGAAAAAATTATATGGACCGATGAAATGAAAGAGGCTTTCGAAACCTTAAAATCTAAACTCACCCAAAAACCCATCCTATATGCGCCAAATTATAATCTAGAATTTGTGGTTCAGACGGACGCGTCAGATAAAGGGATAGGGGTAGTTTTAGCACAAAGACAGGGCTCAGAAGAGCATCCCATTATATATTTGAGCAGAAAATTTTCGGAACAAGAGAAAAGTTATAGCGCCACAGAGAAAGAATGTGCAGCTATAATTTTTGCCATAAAAAAATTACGTCACTACATTGATGGACAAGAGTTCAGTATCGAAACCGATCACAATCCTTTAGTGTTCCTGAAAAACAATGCAGGTAACAATCCCAGGTTGTTAAGATGGTCCTTATCACTGCAACCGTTCCTGTATGCCATAAAACACAGAGCGGGCAAGGATATACCGCACGTTGATTGTCTGAGCAGGGCAATAAAATGAAAAAAAAAAAAAAAGCTCAAATTTTTTTTTTCTCTCTCACATTTGTAAATAGTTTTCTTTTATTCTATATATAAGGTTTTCTTAATGTGTTTATACTGGTTTCAACACCTTTAAATTATTAGAGTTCTCCAAACAAAGCAAAGTCGTTAAAAGAGTTTGAAAATGTTTTTTAAAGTGTATTTTTAGAATTGTTAAAATTTTATTTTGAGTGCAAAGAGCCACCCAAAATGAATGAGCTAACCATGTTCTGCTTTTTAGATTTCACGCCTTTCAGACGTTAAATCATCTTTAGAGGCGGGGGTAGTTGTAATAATTTAGATTTATCACAGGCTTTTTAAAGACATTTTTTCTGAAAAGAGATTTCACTATGGAACTGAAAACACAAAATGGCTTTCATTCTCAAGATGAAAAGATCGGCGATTTAAAAGGATCGCTAAATCATCATCGATCAGCTGAAAAGACAGGCGGGCGACACTAACGTGAATAGGGGACCACACGAGTCGCACCTTTGATAGCACGCCGACGCAGAAATGAAAGCAAAAGAGTCCAGACATATTGTCGCCATAGGCGTGTATTTTCAGGTACGAATGATAAGACGATGTTACGAATCTTTTAATGAGAAAAGATCATTAAGGTTGATGATTGGTTCGTGACCTTTAGGGGAGGTCTTGGCTGAGAAGAAAAAGAGGAAGCCAAGGTTTTGCAGGGAGGATTTTGATCTCGGAGTGAGAAGAGAGGGAACAGAGCTCGGAGCTCGGATTTGTTCTCTGAGAAAAGTGGATCAGCTCGGATCGGGAGCTGTAGAGGGTGACGTCACCCAAGTGAGACGGAGGAAGAGAACTCTCGCTAGAAGAGTGCCGGTGACAAGTCTCATCTTCGGTGTTTAGAGAACGCCGTGTTGCTGATTTGTAGAAACTTTACGTGATTTATAAACTGAACATTCTGTGGACTGAAATAGAACTTTGGACTTGGAGCTGGTGGATTAAGATCCTACGAGTTCTAAAATGATTTATGCTGTATATAAAATTTAATACAGAGAACCTTTTTTATTGTTGCAAATAAATAATTGATTCTCCATTAAATTGCCTGGATTATTTGCCGAGCGGCACTTACGCTACCAACCACTTAGCTTTAATCTATAAGAGGCAAAGTTATTACAAGGTATTTTATTTACCAAAAATGGAAAACGCTATTCGATTCCAAATCCCTTCAATAGTTAGGCTTACCCCTTTAAACTTTTGCAATTTAAAATTAATCAGAAAATGTGTCAAACCTTCGCATTATTGAGAAATTAATTTAAAAATCATCAAGAAGTATATATCCGAAGACTAAGCTACATAAGTTCTTTATCTGCTAATAATTAATAATTTTACAAATCATATTTTCTGCGAATAATTAAGTCTAGTACCGGTCCGGCCAGTCTATATGTAGAAAAATAATGCAAGCGTGATCTCGGACGGCATGAGTCAGCTAAAAAAATATTAAAACGGGTTACACATAATGTAATTCTCCGATGCCGGTACACTGGGCATTTTTATATTGATGTTGTCAAACTAGTATGGCCACATTTATACTTATTCTCGTTAAAACCATTTTTGTTGAAAATAGCTCATATTTTATTGTTTCTGCTTAAAACTTCAGAACGGGCCGGCAGGCTCGAAAATTTTTTTATCGGCCCGGCCCGGCCCGTCTGGCCCGTTCAATTTTTTTTGCCGGCCCGGCTCGTTTATGTTGTTTGTCGGCCCGACCCGGCCCGGCCCGTTGAAAAACTATTCTAAATCTGCCGGCCCGTTAGAAAATTCGAAACGATTCCGCCGGCCGGGCCGGGTACGGGCCACGGACCCATGCAGACCTCTACTCTGATCCCAAAAAGAGGACCTTTGGCGGTGCCACTGAAAAAAAAATGTTGTTTTTACTGCATGTTTTTACGCGGCTTAAAAAAAGAAAGAGAAAGAGAGAAGTTTAAATAATATTAAACTTCATGTACTTTCGTTTTGTTTATGATATAAATATATATAGTTTTTTATCTCACCTATTTTATTAATGTAAATTAATTGGTTTATTATGAATTTCATTTTTAAATAGCTTTACAAACATACTTTTTTTATGTCACCTATTTCATTAATGTAAATTAATTGGTTTATTATGAATTTCATTTTTAAATAGCTTTACAAACATCCATCCTTATCTTATTAAAAATTCTATATTCACGAATATTTTTTTTTCTACAGCACAGTTTATTGCAGTCCTCAGCAAAAGTTTAGAAATTCATGATATTTAACCTTGAAATAGATAAGTCGGAAATTTCAAGCCAAGCGTAGCAAATGAAGTGCGTTCGTACTAAGGAAGTTTTAAAAATATTCAGATCTTGGGGTAATAATATGCAGTATTTCGAATGCAGTGTAGCAGCCGAAATCTTTTGTGTGTTCTTGTAAATACTATCTGCTTTCTATTATAGAGGATGTAGCTTGTAGTAAACTTCAGCAACGTATATTAATTTTATAAAATGTGAAATAATTTAATATTATTAAAACGTGCCCCAATACATCATTATATAATGGAATACTTTTGTTTGGCCATGTAAATTAATAACAAATATTATTTGCACCACAGATTGCGCAGAATGTATATTTTTAGTATGTACTTCATAGATGTTTATCATTTTTTATGTTCGAAAGAGTTAACTATTTTGTTTCCATTAGCCGCAATGTAACGAAATTTACTTTTGATTGTTTCTGTAATTAAACTATGTAACCAATTTTCATAAAATTTGAAATGACTAGACAAAGTTATGCAACAATTAGAAGCGTAAATTATTTAAAGGTGGTTTTTAAATAAAATATGCATTTTCATTTTGAACTGCAATTAGTAAACTAAAAAATGTTTGTAGTATATATATAAAATGATATACAGGGTCACGCAAGGAACAGTATACATGGTCATCTTTTAATGATAATTTCTGGAAATGTGATTTAAGTAGTTTAAAAAGTATTTTTGCTTGAACTAAATTTTAGAAAAATACTTTCTTGTATTAAAGGTACTAGGTAAACTACAGGGCTGAACAAAAGTATTTAAGTAGGATTCCATCTATTAGTATAACTTGCAGAAAGGAAAATTTCAACCAATTAGGCGTTTTCTTGCTAAACTAAATTTCCCCATTATATAGTCTACACTGTAAAAAAAATTCTGTAAAGGTACCAAACATTTTCTAGGAAACTGGGATTCCAAGAACTTTTCATGTAACGATAACAGGAAAAATCCATGTAACTGATTCTAAAACTAGAATTTTTACTGTTACCGTTACAGGAAAAGTTTTGGGAATCCCAGTTTCCTAGAAAAAATTTAGTCCCTCTACATAATTTTTTTTACAGTGTATATATCAACCGACAGATCAAATACATGACTGTTCAAAAGTATAGGAATACGGATTTGGTTAGGACAGTAATACTGCCTTTCCCTGGATAACAAAGTTTTGTTAAAGATTACCGTAAATGTTGGAAAGTCTTTCATAATCTATGCTTAACGCATGATTTTTCTTACTTGTTTTAATTTATTCTCATTTTTATATTTTATTTTAAATTTTAAAAGATTTTTTTATAAAAATTTCTTCAAAACTGTAGCATTTGGATTATTTTCATTTTTGCAGAGAAAAGAAAAATAATGAACATTCAGACACGTGGCTTTTTAAGCGTATTTTTTAATTTACGAGTTAAATTTCGATAAAAAATATTTATACTCGAGTATTTTATTTTGATAGGTGAATAAAAATTCATATTTACTCCAACGTCATGAGAATATTGCTTATTGGGCTCATTTTATCTTTATGCAATATAATTTTATTGGTGCCATTTTTTTTTTCATTACAATGAAAGAGAAAATAGGTTTATATTTTAATACGTACTGGCTAAGCATAAAAAAAAAACCTGTCAGTTTAGCCTATAGAAGAAGGTAAATTTCGTGAATTGCTCATTTCAACAACAAAAAAATTAATATAAAATGAAAAAAACACAGTTTGACAGTTATTTGGCCGCTTTTGGAGAAATCAAAATCATCTTAAACGAAATTTATTTTTTGAAATATATTCTGACTTCATTCAAAAATCGACCAATACGGCACATTATATAGATTCTAAATTAGAGAAACTGTCAAATGAATGCGTTTTAGAACAGAATGGAATTTAAAAATAAGTCAGAAAATAAACAATTTGATATTTGAATAGATCCTCAATTCTTCAATCACGTTCGCTTCGAAAAATTCTTTCAAAATGCCCACTTTGACAACATTTTTTTTGAAAAATACATTCTACACTGTAAAAAAAAAAAAAAAATCTGCAAAGGTACTAAACATTTTCTAGGAAACTGGGATTCCAAGAACTTTTCATGTAACGATAACAGGAGAAATCCATGTAACCGATTCTAAAACTTGAGTTTTTGTTGTTACCGTCACAGGAAAAGTTCTTGGAATCCCAGTTTCCTAGATAAAGAGTAGTACCTTTGCAGAATTTTTTTTACAGTGTACCTGTATCAAAAAATGACCAATACAGCACATTACACAGTTCCTAAACAAGAGAACCTGTCAATTGGATGCATTTGAGAGCAACATGGATTTAAAAATGAGTCAGTAAATAAGCAAGTTGTTATATGAATACTTCTTCAAATTTTCAATCACGATCGCTTGGGGAAATTCTGTTTAAAATACCTGTTTTGACAATTTTTTTTTCTTTTTAATACATTCTGTCTTTATCGAAAAAAAAAGACCAATATGCCAATTATACATTTCCGAAATAAGAGAACCTGTCAGTTAGATGTATGTTTAAGAGCAAAAATGGATTTAAAAATGAGACAGAAAATATGCAATTTGTTATTTGAATACTTCCTCAATTTTTCAAGTCACGATCGCTTCGGGAAATACTGTTCGAAATGCCTATTTCGACGGCATTTTTTGAAATACATTCTACCTTTATCAAAAAACTGATTCCCAAATAAGAGAACCTGTCATTTGGATGAGTTTAAAATCAAAAACGAATTTAAAAATTATTCAGAATATAAGCAGTTTGGATTTGAGGGTTTTTTTTTCTTTAACTCCTATTTTTGTTAATTTATTTTTGATGTAAGTATTGGTTCTATACAAAACATAATGTAAAAGTTGTAGATATTATTGAGACGATGTAAAATAAATTTAATCGGATTTGATATCCTAACCCTTTCGGGTCTGATTTTTTTTTTTTTTTTTTTTTTTTTTTTTTTTTTTTTTTTTTTTTAATTTTTAGAAAAAATTACTTTTACGTTAAAAACATTAACACTAGCTATCCAAATAGACTAATTAGTACTTAACAAATATTTCATTGTCTGAGAAATAGCGAATGCTGTTGCTTTGTATATTATTCAATTAATATTGACAATAGGCTAAATGAGAATTTTTAGAGATGTTTAGAAAATATTGTATTACAATAAGATTTAACTTATATTATACCTTTCTAATACCTTTTGCGCTTTATTACACACGATTCTTTCAGGAAATTAACTTTCATTTTAAATTTAAAGAGTGAAAGATATGTTTAAAATAAAAGAATCGCAAACGGCGCAAAGATAAATAAGTAAACAATAATAATTATTATTACTAAATGCCTAAACTTAACTGAAGGCATATAGTAAATGCACAGACATATATAAACATTGCTACATGTAAATAGTAGCAAAAATATTTTTTAAAACAACATAATACTCCAATAAAAGACATGTTCTATTAATAGTTACACCAGACCCGAAAGGGTTATGAATTTACGAAGTTATGGATTTTTTTCTTTCCAAGCAATTATTTTCTCAGCGTGACCCTTTTTTTCGTTCGCAGGCCTCCCGCTTCGGAAAATTGGGTCCAAAACGCCGTTTTTGACAGCATTTTTTGCAATATTTCCTGCATTTATCAAGGAATTGACAATCACGGCACCTTGTATTAGTTTCTAAATAAGAGAATTCGAGAGTTGGGTGCATTTGAGGGAAAATGAATCTAAAAATAAATCTGAAAAAAAGCAGTTTGGATCGGAATACACCCTTAAGTCGTGCGAAAGGATTTACTTCAATTAAAGCTCTTCAAGGCGTTTTTTGTGGAATCATCCTTGGATTGGTCACTAATATGCCTGTCTTTGTTTTTTACTTTTTATAACCGCATATTTGCACCTCCAAAATAAATCAAGGAGCATTTATACATTCTAAAAAAAAAAAAAAAAACTAACAATATCTCTGATTAGTATTTTATTTCAATTCAAAGTCAGATTAAAGTTTCGGACTGCTTCCACTACAAAATTTTTTTGAGATAGCATCTTACAGAAAAATATGCAGTTCAAAATTTACTACAATTTCTTGTTATTTTGAGTTTTTTTGGGGGGGTGGGGGGGTGGGGGGTATACGGAGCTTTAAATCTTCATAGAGGCCGTATGTTTTCTAATGCTGTATGCATTTTCATGGATGTATCGCTACAAATACTGTGAGAAAATTTTGTTGTACATGTTTTGAGCTTTGTTAATGATGGCTCCCTTCGTTGGTAGCCAAGAGCTGAAATGCGCCTCTGCTTAATGAAAGGTTGGACAGGCCTGGTATACGGGATCGTTCAAAGATTAAGTGTCATTAAGTATACAGAATAAAAATTATTTAAACTGGATTAAAAATTTGGAGATCTTTTGATATGCTTCTATTTTATACTCTTATTTGTGGAAAGTGCAACAAAAGAAATCCTCCAAAATGAATTAAATGAAATTATCTTCGCCACTAGCTTTTGACAATATGCTCCGCGGGGGCGTGCGAAGAAAAAAGTTTTATTGGCGGCCCTTTCCCTCAACTTTTTCTTCTGACAAGCCAAAAAAAGGTGTTGGTAGTATAAATTTGGCGCCCCTTAAAATTACATGACCGGGGCGATCGCGCCCTTACCTCCCCCCCATACGCACAGCGCTAATGCTCCGGCTCCCCCTATTTTTTCAAAGTTCCTACGCCACTGCACAGCAGAATGTCGACAGCCGAATGTGCCATGCCGCGCCAGCATGTTTGCAGATCCCACCGAAGCTAGTATAATAAGGAAGATAATACGGGCTTCTGATCGGTTGAATAATATAAAAAGCATAAAAAAATTCTAGAAAATCTTTCTTCTTTATCTATTAACTAGTTGGATGTGCCAATCCCAAAACTTTCTTCTATCTCATACGTACATTTTAATATTTAAAAAAATAGTTACTCATGTTAATGCTTTAATAATTTTAATTCAATACCATACCAGCTTTGATTTTCATCTTAAATTTCTGCTTCAGTCAATTAATCGGAGTAAAAACGAGTTTCCGTCTCTGCACGAGCCGATGGACAATAGAATGAAAGGCAGATTTTTTTTTTTTCAAATTCAGGGAGGACTTACTAGCCATGCCAAAAAATAATCATACACAAAAATTTTAGTACAGTTTTAGGCATAACGTCATACATTTTTAGGTGGTGCTATGTTGAAAATGGAACAAAAATCGCGATTGCAGCGTCCCCTTCCGGCGGATTTTTTTTCAAATTCAGAGAGGACCAACTAGCCATAGCCATGCACTTAAACAAAAAATTTGATTCAATTCGATGCATAACTTCATATACTTTTGGTCGGTACAATGTTGAAAATGGCACAAAAATCGCGATTGCAGCTCCTCCTTCCGGCGGAATATTTCAAAATTGAAAGAGCACATGCTTGCCACAGCCAAAAACATTCACAAAAAATTTGGCTCAATTATATGCATAGTTTCATACACTTTTTGATGGTCGAATGGCGACATACGCACACGCATACAGACACACGGACAGACAGACAGACATTTTGTAAAAACATGTTTTTTGGAATCTCTGTCTTCTAAAACGTGTAAATCCGTCGGAAACCGGAATTCGAAAAAAATTTCGATTACAATACTTTTTTCTATTGAAGATAGTAGAAAGTAATAAATACATAAAATCGAAAAAAAAATTCAAAATCCATGTTTCATCTTTTTAAGCTTATCATACTGTACGTTTAAACTACGGCGTGGGGAAAAAAAACTGCACCCGAGGCAAAATTTTAATTTGCCCCGGGCGGGAGGGGCCTCACTACGCTAGTTTGTCCCGGGGCCCCCACGGTTATAGTTACGGCCCTGACCCAAGACCCAATAAATTACAATTTTTAGAAATGTTTAGCGATAGTCACAAAGAACAGCGCTATCGATTTCACTTTATCATAATTGCTTCACTTCTAAATCTAAATACTATATAATTTCAATTGTTACATGATAAAACAGAAATAAAATTAACTTTAGGATGAAATTTATTTGAAAAATGACTCTCAATTTAGCGACATTTTAAATTATTTTCAAGCATCAATTATTTTTTCAAATGTCTTTCAAATATCTTAAAAAGTCAAAGAAAAAAAAACGATAAATTATAAGATTAGATTACCCGTAGAATGCAGCATTTTATCACTAAACTAAAATCTGCTTACAAACAAAAAGAAAAAAAAAAGAAAGAAACAGATATTTAGTTTATGCAGAACGTAAAATTATATGATGCCAAATTGCTCTAAATATATTTTGAGTCGGATTATGACAGGAATTATCCTTATATATATTATAAATGTGAAAGTGTGTCCGAAAATTGGAATGAACTTGGCTTCAAAACGGATGGATTAATGTCTTTGAATTTTTGTATATAGGTAAATTATTGGCCTGAAATGAACATAGGCTAATTTTTATTTATTTTATTCAAATATTTTTCTTAATAATTCAATATTTCACTATTTCTCATACAGAAAAAATTGAAAAATTTTCCATAATATTTAATTATCTTTCTTTTTTCGTTGCCAAAAAATAAAAAACCGGAATAATAATTTCTCTTCTGTAATTAATTTTCAACTGAAAGATTTTCACGTGATAAAATAAAATGAAATAAATAAATGGACCCTATTCTGTTTTTCGGTTCGAGATTAAAAACCGCAATTTCACCAATTGTGACGTCAGAGGAATACTATTTTTCTTCTTATATCACGCAAACGATTATAAAAAATTTCTTTTACACTTAGAAGACATTACAATAATATAACTTCACAGTTTACAAGAATATAAATATTTTAGTAGTTTTTCCAGATATTAATCCGTAATCAAAATGAACCTTTTTCTTTCTTTCGGTTCGAGGCTATATAATTCAACTTTTTACCAATTGTGACGTCAGAGGAATACTTTCCATTAAGAATTTTAAAAATATCAATGTAACGTCATATATGAAACAAAGTATAAGTTTTCAAGTTTTCATTTTTAATAACACAATGTAATTTTGAGTAAGTGCTAAAAAGAGACGACTGTGACGTCACATATTGAAAATAAAATTAATATCTCTGATGTTGCAATGAAATGATATTGAATTATGATATCAAAAGTTATTATATAAAGAAAATTAAGTTTATTGTCTGAGCGTGGTTAATATTTAATTTTAAAATGAAATAAGTTTTTTTAAAGGTTAAGGGGACAAGGGACCTTGAAATCCTTAAAAATAATTTTTTTTATTTTTTGTAAATTTCACCTAAATATTATTCAAGGGTACATTATATGCATTATAACATGCATTTATCACAAAAAAAATTTAAAAAAAAAAATTATTTTTGACAAAAAAATGGCATTTTACGCAGCGTCTTCGAAATCTTCGAAATGCGCCCTGCGCATTCCATATCAATGAAAATCCCCAATATTTTTTATGAAAGTTTGTTTTATATATATAAACAAAATTGTGCATCGAATTTTGAATATTTGAATTCAAAAGGTTAAAAAAAAAAAATTGAAATTTTGGAAATTTTTTCGATTTTTTTTTCAAAATTTTCAAATTTTTTCAATTTTTTTTTTTATTTTTTGTAAATTTCATCTTAAATATTATTCAAGGGTGCATTATATGCATTATGGCATGCATTTATCACAAAAATATTTTTAAAAAAATATTATTTTTGAGAAAAAAATGGAATTTTACGCAGCGTCTTCGAAATCTTCGAAATGCCCCTTGCGCTTTCCATATCTATGAAAATCCCCAATATTTTTTTGGAAAGTATGTTTTATATATATAAACAAAATAGAGCATCGATTTTTACATATTTGAATTTTAAGATGTAAAAAAAAAAAAAAAATTGAAAATTTTGAAAAAATTTTCGAAAAAATTTCAAAATTTCAATTTTTTTTTTTTTTAACCTTTAAATTCAAAAATAAAAAATTCGATGCACAATTTTGTTTATATATATAAAACAAACTTTCATAAAAAATATTGGGGATTTTCATTGATATGGAATGCGCAAGGCGCATTTCGAAGATTTCGAAGACGCTGCGTAAAATGTCATTTTTTTGTCAAAAATAATTTTTTTTTGCATTTTTTTTGTGATAAATGCATGTTATAATGCATATAATGTACCCTTGAATAATATTTAGGTAAAATTTACAAAAAATAAAAAAAAATATTTTTAAGGATTTCAAGGTCCCTTGTCCCCTTAAATAATTAATGACTAGAAAATATTAATAATTTATACATATCGTAAATGACGTAATGATCAATGAAAAAACTTTTTATCATTTTTAGAAAGTAAGAAAAGCTCAACTAATCAAAAAAAATATTCTTGTGTGTTAATTCTGAAAATTGTTCAATTCTGAAAATTGTTCAGTTCTGAAAATTGTTCAATTCTGAAAATATAAAAAATATCACTTTAAAAATGCACTTTCGGGCTTAAAATCTAAAGATTTAATGTAATTGTGAGAAAATACATTCCCTCAGTCAATATCTCAATTTGGCATAATGTGCTCAATTTGGCATATTGGCATATGTTGTCACTTTTAAGAATGTTTTTTATAATAAATTTCTATAAATTTTTATGGTATGTAGTGCATATATGTACAAATTATACAAAAATGCCACCTAAAACAAAGTTTTGTAGTATATTTTTCCTAACACTGTTTTTTTTTCGTTTTACGGAAACTACCCGCTTTTTGACACTTTCTAACATGGTCTAAAAGTGTTTACGACTTCAACCTGTCTGTATACCGGATGCCGAGTGCCTGAGGTCTGCCGTCTGTCTGTCCGTTTTTCAACTTGGGTAAATATAGTGGAATTCAGTGGCGTAGCTAAGGGGGGGCAAGGGGGGCGTCCGCCCCGGGCGCCGAGGCCTAGGGGCGCCAAATTTAGAGAAATTGTTATATATCTATATTGGGGTGGGGGCGCAAAATTTCTTGCTGGCCCCGGGCGCCAAAAAACATGACAGTAGGTAGCTACGCCACTGGTGGAATTCATACGAAAATAACATACGTTATTGAGATTTACCATAGCATATGCATCATTGAAAATGGACCAGGTAGCAATTATAGCTGAATCACAGGAGCACTCAAAAGGAAACTTTACATTATGGTCTAAGGCGAAAAAATCATTTGTGGTGTATTTTGATAATGTTACACAATTTTAAATGTAATGAAATTTACATGCATTTTTAAGGTTTAGAAAAACATGGTTACTATCGAATATGTTAAATGTAGTACTTATAGTGTGCGTACAGGGAGCTCAAAAGTATTTCAATATATTGGTCTGTGAAGAAAAACCATTTGCACTGTATTTTAATAATGTTATTTTATTAAAGTTATTTTAATAATATTGAAATTGATATTAGGTTCTGAAGTGCACTAAAATAGGATTTCTGTAGAAAATGGGGTGAAAAGATTTAACATTCACTTACAAGATTACAGAAAAATGTTCGGTAATATAATAGTCTACGGAGAAAAAAATATTCCCGGCGTATTTTAATTGCGTTGCGCTATTTCAAACATGATGAAATTAATATACTGAGATAATCAATACAATGATAAATACTGAAATTTATTACAATAAGTATCATTTGCATCACATTTGTTGTTCATTTACAGAGACGCATAAAAGATTTTGGACCTGTGTCCAGATCTCTGATATTGTATCCAAAGTATGGTCTATTAGAAAAGATTGCTGAAGAGCTTTTTCAATTATCGTATGTATTTGGAAAACTAATGCATCCTGAAGTTCAGCTACATTTGATATAATAAGAGATGTTTGTAGAATTTAAATAAATCATGTATCGGACTATACAATAAACTGGATTGGTCACCAGTGCAATAGCGATTCCCGGAAATATGAATTCAATAATTTGAATCGGGTTTTTTGCTTGAATAATTTAAGCTAAATATGCGATCGTATACATATTTGCACGTAATATACAGGACTGTAAAAAAGAATTCAAGTAAGTTTCTGTCTATAATTAGAAATTGCTAAAGGTGAATTTTAATCTTCGTTATACTTTTTCTCACTAAGAAAATTTTAACATTGTATTTAGAATATTTGCAAACACACAGATCATAATGCACAGCTGCAGAAAAGAATGTCCCGGTGAAGTTATGCATTATGGAAATGTTGGATATTTTTTTTATTACCTAGGTTTAACACATGATTTTTCTTTCTTTGATATGGAATTCTGAAATGCACTACAACATGATTTCTGTACAATTGGGGTGCGTTACAGTTGTTCTACAGTATAAGTGGTTACAATTTCATTTTCGCGACTGTTCATATTATCTAACACATTTTCATTTTATTTGACTGAGTTCTTTAAGTCCCCTATAAAAAAACTACTGCATAGCCTTCTATAAGATAAATGTTATATATTTTTTTTAATTATTGTTAATGAACCGTTTTGTTTAATTAAAACGTTTATCTTTTTTTTTAATGCTACGTGAACGACGTCACGGGTAACAGCTAGTATTTAGTTATTTTTAAAGATCAATTGGACATGATACTTTATAACAAGGAAAGAATTTAAGTTAGGGGAAATGGGGCAGCAATCCCGATTGTGGGAAGCAGCGTTGAATTCAGGGGGTGACCGGGGGGGATATCCCCCCGGAGCAGTGAAATGTCCTCCCCTCGGAAAAATTGAGATTTTGGATTTTCAATGGTCAAAACGAGCAATTTTCCCCCCGTAACGCTATAATATCCCCCCCCCCCCCGGAGCCACAGAAGTTCCGTCTGGAGAAAAGTGTCTGAATTCAACGGTGGAAAGAGAAGGAGAGTGGCGTAGCTTTAATTCTGTTCTGGGGGGGGGGGGGGGATTGAGTTTCTGATAAAGGTGTTTGCTGGTTATTTGAATCACCGGCTAATACAATCAATACTAATTAGAATATTCACAACTGAAAGAGCATCTGTGTGGCAGGAAATCATTCTTTTAGCATAATACGTCTCAGAAAAGTGATTTAGTTCAAATAACCAATTTTTACTATACTAATCCGTGTAATATGCACTTTCACAGTTTTAAGCAGAATTTACGCCATTTAATTGAATTACTTTATTAAATGAAATCTGATTCAATAAAGCAACGGATTCCAAAATAGGCAAAAACGTTTAAATATTATTTTGTTTTGATTTATATAAGCAACAATTATAGCGATCTTTCTCAGCCCTGGAAGGGATTTTAACCTCCCCCCCCCCCCGGTTGCGCCACTGGAAAGAGGAAATCATGCAAAAGAATTATCAGTCGAAAGCATTAAAATTCTGTTTCATCTGCAAGTTGCCTTAACTCTTATCATTATTGAAAAATATTTTCTTCATTTTTACATAAAAATTAATTAGCTTAACAATGGATACGTTTCAGAAGAAATGAAATTGAAACAAAGAATAATTGACGAGGGCATTTTAAAACTTCTTTTTTTAACGTCGAATGTCGAAGGGTAAATTCTCTTGCGGTTTAAGTGTGTAAGAGCTATATAAAAAAAGATCTAGGTAGATTTTTTGCGTTTTTGAAACGAAATTCACCAGTTAGAACCAGATGCCTGTCTTTTCTAAAAAAATTTCGGAGAAGGTAAAAAAAAAAAAAAAGAAAGAAAGAAAAAGAAAAAAAGAAAAAAGAAAGAAAGATGAATACAAATAAAAAAAAGGCGAAAATTTCGGTGAAATGCAGGTTTTTTTTATTCGTCAATACATATCATATCATATATATTATAAAGCAGAAGTTCTGAAACTTCCAAACGAGTGTTTTCAAAAACTACCCGATGGATTTTTTTGCCGATTGTATCATTCGATAGGAAATATTTTCCCGAAGGTTTATGATTCAAATTTAAAGGGATAACTCTGATTTTTCGTAGTAAATTTCATATTTTTCGGTTATTTTTGACAAAAGGGTTGCCAGTAGCTGTTTTTGGCGAAAATTATAATTGCTAAAAGAATTAAAACGGCTATATCTATTAGAAATATTACAAATATTTTGCAAATAATAGCAGAAAATAACTACTGATAATATTAATAATAATAAAAAAAGATTAAATGAGGAGTAATATTAGAAAAATATATTTATCTTGAAAATGAAAAAAATATTTGTAATGCTTAAAAAATAAATTAACGCGAAATATAACAATTGGTTCAACTTTTGGCGACTTATCCCTGGTGTTAGAATAAAAACATGAATTTCAGAAATTGATTAAATGAATTTTGAATGATAGTTATTTCCCTTTTTATTATTTTCTTTCTCTTTTTTATCGAATTTCCGTATAATATAACTTACAGCAGAAAAAAGCAGATCTGATTGTAAAAGGCACTGTAAGTTGTGAGTTACTATTCGTTTCTATACCATTTTCATCTTGCTTTTGTCGCCAAAGAATGTGTTTTTAAGCCGAAAATGCACTACTGACTTAATGCCTGACTTAGGTTCTTAATGGTCGCAATAATGTTGTTTTTTTCCAAATGAAGATAATTTTTAGAGTATATTTTAATATTCAATCGTAAATTATATAGATATGAGTATAACTCTTTTATTTCTTTTTCCAAATGTTTTCATTGTTAATTTAATTTTTCTTGCGCCATTTCGCCAATTTCACTTACAGGAAAAATTTCAGTTTTAAAATTTAAAAACTGAAGAAGGAAAGATTACCCCATCGATTAAAAATCTACCCCCAAATTCCAAGATTAAATGTCAATAATGGATGATCGTAAATGTCACATTCACTTGACATTAAGCATAATGTAAATACTAATTATGTCATCAAGTGAATTTTAATTCGACATTTTATTTCTACTTTTATATATGTTCGCTAATTTGTTTTTCGTTATTTAAATGAAAATTTATGCTAATCTATATAATCTGGCTAATAGTTTGGCGATTTGTATAATTTGGCGAAATTGGTCGACGGTATAACCAAGTAGTACTGAAGGAAAATTTTTGCAATTCAAACTAAATTTATATAGAGCAAGAGCCCGTGACTGGCAGACCTTCGTTATTTTATAAAAGCTGAGACTTTCTCAGCGCAGTCTTTTAACAAAGATAGGAACGATGGGTAATTATGAAATTTGAATCATGGTGGCTTTGGCAGTGACCAGGGAGCAAAGGTGTAAAAAATACCAACTTACTTTCGTCATTTAATAAAGCGTAATTTTTTGATATTTCCTTTGGAATGATACTAAATATCACGTCCTCCATTGGCAGACACTTCCTGTGGTTCCAACCCCCGGCCGACAACCACTAAACTTCAATAAAAGGAAATTCTACTTTCGTCATTTTATAAAAGCTGAATTTTATATATGTTACTTGGGTAACTACCAGAAGATATTTCCTCATTTGGCAGACAGTTTTGGTGGTTCCAACCCCCGGCCGACAGACATATACAGTGGCTTCTCAATACACTAGAGTCTGCGCGAAACGGACTTTTTCCCCGTTTTCCCTTGGGTCGGAAATTGGCGACAGTTATTTGAGGTTGTTGCATGTAATTCTACGGTTGTTGACATTTTGAAAAAAGACCACAATGAAAGAAAAAAAAATGTAATTTAACAAATTAGAACGACTATTTGGAAAATGATATTTACAAAGACTAAAATTTTAAAGACTTAAAAGGGAATTCTATACTTAATAATAATAATAAACATCATTTTTAGGATGACCATAACGAGTCATATATTACGTACACCATGCATTAAACATTAATATTCCTAGACCATAAATAAAAAAAACCCAGTAGTTTATTGTTATATAACTTTAACTGTTTAAAATGTGCATTTTTATTTGATGGAGTTAATCTGGCGGACTGCCTCTTATTACGTATGACATGGATTAAACATTAATATTCCTGGACCCATCTTATAAAAATTTTAAATGAAATTTCAATTTTACACTTTTTTGAATTGCAAATTTTTAAACTTCTAAACATTGCACATTTTAAATTTTTATACCGTTGCATAGAAAAAAAATGCACTTTTGAATGAAATTCGTTTGAAATTTTTATGACAATTTGTTTTCAAATGATTATTATTATTTAAAGTTTTTATTACTTTTCTGTCATTGTGGCAGCAGAAGTATACCATTTTTGGACATTAAACATGGACCAATCAGAAAACGAATAAAATGCGGAATTCAACCTATAAAAACATTCAGATATACTTCGGATTTCCCAATTCTCTACCGAGGATAACAACTATTTTCCAAATTACTAAAAATTAGTTATTTATTTATGAGTATTAATGAACGTTAGCTTCGAATTCTCTCCAAGCTTGGAAACACTTATCGCCAAATGTTTAAAAATATCGCCAAATTTGAAGACAAAAATTAAGAAATCATAAATATTGCCGATTCGGCTATAGATTACTAATTTGGCACAACTCTCATTCAAATTCAGTATTTACGAAATTTCTTTTTATAGGGTTCGTAGCATTTGATCCTCTTAAAATTTCAGTAAAATTTTCAATGAGATAATAATCAAGCATTAAAGAATTTTTATTAACTCATCTAATCGAGTCGCAAAAAAAGCTATATTTAACAAAAACAACGAATATGAAACCTATATCCTCCCCCTGGCACATGCCGAAATTGCTGTTTTATTATGTACTTATTTATCAATAAAAAACTTGCATGTTTATAATGTTATTGATTATGATTTCCATTTTGATACTTGCTTTAAAAATAAATGAAATACGTTAGAAAATAATGTTTAGGTATTTTATGAACTTTATTTTTAATATCCACTTCAATACAAAATTAGAGTTTTACTGTTATTTCATACATAGTGGTAAAAAATTCTATACGTGGTGTCCCAAAAATGGCACCCAAACTCTGTGCAGCCAGATTACTCATTGGGAATACATAAAAGAAGCCCAAAGAACTGCACCTGTACAATTGATAATTTACGAGAAAAAATGAAAAACAAAGTATACATCAAATACATGTCAAATTATTTCGCGAACAGAATGCATGAAAATCATACAAAAAATACCAGTAGCTACAAGGATGCAGTAACGAGTTCTCCAGTGGCGTCTTGACGTCATTCTTTGGCGCGCGCGCGCGCTTGACGCGATATGCGCAGCGAACGTTTAGAACGTCACCGTCTGAAAAGATATGAAATTACTGCTGTTGATGTGTCCAAAACGCTTTTTATTTCTTGTACTGGCTATGACTTTATACTTTGTTTTTCGTATTTTACTCGTAAACTATGGATCGTGCAGGTGCAGTTCTTATGTAATCCCAACGAGGAATCTCGTTGTGCAGAGTTTGGGTGGCATTTTCGGAACATCCTGTCTAAAAATAAAATGAAGTATGGATTTATAAGTTATTATCAGGTTTTAAGACATGTTTAATGATGTTATTCATTTTCATCATTATAGTCCATATCTCCATTATCTTCGTTACTGCTACTCCAGTCCATTGCTTGATCTTTTTCAATATTGTCTTCTAGTGAAACGTATCTTTCCTCCTTCGTTTTCTCTTCAATGCAGCAACCTCAAATAACTGTCGCCAATTTCCGACCCTAGGGAAAACGGGGAAAGTGTCTGTTTCGCGCAGACTCTAGTGTATTGAGAAGCCGCTGTATATGTCTGTCGGCCGGGGGTTGGAACCACCAAAACTGTCTGCCAACTGAGGAAATATCTTCTGGTAGTTACCCAAGTAACATATATAAAATTCAGCTTTTATAAAATGACGAAAGTAGAATTTCTTTTTATTGAAGTTTAGTGGTTGTCGGCTGGGGGTTGGAACCACAGGAAGTGTCTGCCAATGGAGGACGTGATTTCTAACATCATTCCAAAGGAAATATCAAAAAATTACGCTTTATAAAATGACGAAAGTAAGTTGGTATTTTTAACACCTTTGCTCCCTGGTCACTGCCAAAGTCACCATGATCCAAATTTCATAATTACCCGTCGTTCCTATCTGTGTTGGAAGACTGCACTGAGAAAGTTTCAGCTTTTATAAAATAACGAAGGTCTGCCAGTCACGGGCTCTTAGACTAATACAATTATGCGTTATTACTATAGATAAATTCAACATTTTGAAATGAAAAATTCCCGCTGTATAAAATTTACAAGTCTTTTTTAATTGACCATTTCCTCTTCAATATTTCTTCAATCAAACTTTCGCTATTCGCTTTCGCGCAGGCTAACAAAAATCTATATATATAAAAGGAATTCTGAGGATAATTGAGGCACAGGGGAGCAAATCTTGGCAATGCGCCAACTCGGTCCAGAGGAAGCAAATCTTGGCAATGCGCCAACTCGTAAATATTAATCTAAAATATAGATTTCTGACTGCAGACGATTTTAAGATATTAACAAAAGAATGTTATATTTTCAAGCAAAACGTTAAAATAATTTTCTATATTGATATTTAAAACACATATGATAAAATAATTAATATTTTTTACCGGTGAAGCGATAGATTAGTTCTTTTTAAAAAACAACAGTCAGTGGCCACGTATTTCTGACAATGCATTTCTGCAAGTTTCGAGTTAATGATAAAATAATA
The DNA here is from genome assembly GCA_964019185.1 of Maratus speculifer. Taxonomy (NCBI): domain Eukaryota; kingdom Metazoa; phylum Arthropoda; class Arachnida; order Araneae; family Salticidae; genus Maratus; species Maratus speculifer. Next base: position 138,583,219 of record OZ025291.1, read on the forward strand.
CAAATTTCAAGTTCGTTTAATATTGTTAATACGGACCCGGGCAACGCCGGGCGGGTTAGCTAGTGTATTTTAAATATTTTTTAGATAAAACGTAAATAATATTTTTCAGCTTACACAGCTTTTTACAGTTATAACAAAAAAAAAAAAAAAAAAAAAAAAAAAAAAAAAAAAAATGCGTATGATGTTTAAATTTTAGTATAAATGTCTTCCTCATCCAACTGTAAAATAATTTAATTGCAACTTTTTAAATTTTGGCGCAGATGTCATATACGCACCATTTTCGCACGATTGCAACAAAATGGTGATTTTATGCCACACATGGTAAACTGACTATGGTTGTTTATTTATTAATAAACTATTTATTAACTTTCATTTTGTTTTTTAAAATAATATATATCATTTTGTTCTATAGCTATTAATTAAACTTTTTTATTTATTATTTTTTTTTTCAAATAATACAAAATAATTAAAAAATATTTATGAAATTGGTAATTTAAAACCAAGTTCTCCAAATTGGCGCCAGAAAAAAATTGCGCCAATGTGGTGCATACATGATATCTGTGTCAAAATTTTTTCTTATACATAAGTAGGGAAAATGCAGTATAAATACCGATTAAAGTTTTTTCGAAATGGAAATTTTGTCACGGATTTGGTCATATACTCATCGAGGTATCTCACTAGCGCCAAAATGGCATTATTTGCCTCATATGATAACCCAGTATAGTTGTTTATCTGATGATAAGTTGTTTATTTACTTTCAGTTTTTTCTTTTTTGAAATGATATTTGTTGTTTTGTTCTACAGTTACTTTTTATTTATTGTTAATTGCTGTTTAAAATGGTAGAAAATAATAAAATATACATAAATTTCTTTGGCATTCTAAAACGAGAATTTTGCCACATTGTAGTTGCAAGATAATCGTGCTAAACCTATTGCGTATATGATGTCTGTGTAGGAATCTTTTGTGAAATATGAAAAGTATAAATTGGCTATACTACTTGATTATCACGTCAACCAATTTCGCCAAATCGTTCGCCAAATTATACAAATTTACGTAATTTTATCTATACTAATATTATAAAGAGGAAAGATTTGATTGTTTGTTTGTTTGAATTGAATAGGCTCCGAAACTACTTGACGGTTTTGAAAAATTCTTTCACCGTGGGAAAGCTACACTATTTCCGGTGAACATAGGCTAATTTTTAATTGATTTATTCAAATATTTTCCTTAATAATTCAAAATTTCATTATTTTTCATACAGAATCAATTAAAAATTTTCCGATAAAAATAACCATTTTCTTTCCCGTTGCCAAGAAAATAAAAATATGGAACAATAATTTCTCCTCGGCAATTAATTTTTAGTTGAACAGTATCCACGTGAAAAATTAAAATAAAAAAAAAATTCAAAGGAAAATAAACATGACGTCATTTATTATATTATCAGAAGTTTTGTTTGCACAGATATCATATACACACCGAGGTAACTAATGGACACTAAATTGATGTTATTTTCCCTGGCATAGCAACCCGACTATTGTTATTTAATTATTAATAAAATGTTTTTTATTTCCTTTCTCTTCTTTAAAATTATGTAAACAGTTTTGTTCTATACATATTATTTAAATACTAATTATTATTATTTTGTAAATAATAGAAAATAACTTAAATATATATATGAAACTGGTATTCGAAAACGATGTTTCCGCCAAATTTGTGTAAAAAATTATCGCGCCGACCTCGGCGCGTACATGACAATTGCGCTGTTTTGTTTATGTATTAAGTATACTTTTAGATCATAAATCCGATTACAGAAAATTAGTCAAATTATTTAATTAGAAGTTATTAAATTTATGTTTTTTTATTATGAAACAGACGAAAAAAAATTTACTATTGCTGCCCGACTGGAGAATTAACCTTGATGTTATTTGATTTTATGCTTGATGTTATTTTAAAAAACTATCGAAATGGCGAATTTTTAATTATTTGTTTACTTTTTTTGTTTATATTATTGCAAACATTTTTCCATTTTTATACTCGCATCACCTTGGCGTGATTTTTTTATGATGCCAATTTGGAGAACACTCCGTTTTCAAATATCAATTACATTTATATTACTTTTATTTATTTTCTAATATTTTAAAAAGGAAATAATAATAATAAACTAAGTCAATAAATAATTATGGAACAAAACAATTTATATAATTTTAAAAATGAAAAGAAAAATAATGAAATAGTTTACTCAAAAATAATCAACTATTACCGGATTACCACGTGAGGCATAAAATCGCAATTTGCTGCAATCGCGCCAACGGGATCCGTAGATGACACCTGCACCTAAATATTATTGGCAATATTATTGTTTATACAATTTGTTTATACTATTTGGCAATACTTGATAATCCCATCGACCAAAAAACTATCGCCAAAGTATAAGGTTAAATGTCAATGGATGATCGTAAATGTCACATTCATTTCACATTAAATTTGTTATACGTAATTGTTACGTCATCAATCAATTTTAATTCGATGTGTATTTGTATTTCTATAAACATTTTAGTAATTTATTGATTCTTTGGTTATTTAAAATAAAAATTATGTCCATTTGTATAATTTTGCGAAGTTGATTGACGGAATAATCAAGTAGTACCCATTATTTGTTTACATTTTATCTGGATATTTAAATTGTTAGAATTAGCGTACTTATCGGGCCCCCGCCAAGTCATACGCCAAGCAGTCGTTAAATCTGTGTTTTAGTCTTACTATTACATCTTTTTCATCTGCAGTTATTTCACTATCACCAAAAAAGCAATATTTTCAATGTGTCAGAAAAATTATTCTAATGAAAAAATATTTGCAATTAATTTATCATTCATTACAATTTAAAAAAAATGCAAGGAAAATAAATATACTTTAAAATTGGTTAAGAAAAAAATATACATGAAATCTCGACAACTGAAAATTTAGCTTTTCATAATTATGTAGCAGTTTTAATTAACGATAAGCCCTATCAACAGAACTTTGTCAAATATTAAACTATTAGACACTACTTCATTATCCCGTCGAACAAAAAAATATCGTCAAGCTATAAGATTAAATGCCAATAATGGATGATCGTAAATTTCACATTTATTTGAGGACAAACATGAAATAAGTCTGGTACATTTGTAACAATATCGTTTCTAGCACTTCTAATGTTTGACACTAAAAATCATAATGGAATCGATTGCAGAAGGTAGAAAGATTTTATTAGATGCAAACTAAAGATTTATTTTTCGACAAAATTTAGTCATCAAGATTATTCTGATTTAACGGCTACATGTTTGCAACTGTTTTATAAAAGGAAAAGGCAGTGAAACTGATGCAATTTTAAAGTTATTCAAATAATATAGCTTTAAAACACACTTTTTCTACTTCATTGTTCTAATTAATATATAAGTGAAACATCCTTCTTCGTCTGCCACCCCCACGGAGGGCACCCTTTCCTTAGGGCCTATATCCCACGTGTAGATAAATAGGTGTGATAAATACAAACAAACAAAAACTCTTCTTTATCTGTCAATAATTCTTTACATTTTTTACTCTATGTATTCTTGCTGGAACAGATTAAGGTAGATAGGAAACTACAGTAGACCTGCTGAAGAGGACGTTTATTAAAAAATGTAACATGAAATGACATTGTATGTAGGCTACCAGAACTACACATAGTGCAAGTTCAGATGTCGGGATTTTAAGAACTAAGAAATGATAATGTACAATCCGAAAGTTAACAGAGTTTGATAATCAATCTCACTAATCATTGCAATGCCCTCTAATGTAATAGTGTGATGGCTCGAGAACATTTTGATTCCTGTTGTCATAACGGTCTCATGTTCATACGAAACTCTACTATAAATGATAAAATAAAAGAGATGGTGCTTAATTGCCCAAATTTTCGCCAAATCTTACAATAGTACAATATTGCAATAGCGTTGGCATGACTTTCAGCAATACGGAAGGACATTCCAGGGTTGTCTGTACTGCTTTAAAATAAAATTTTTAAATCATCATTTTCTTTGAGTCAAGGTTCGTTTGGAAATATGGACCAGCGAAGCGGGCATAGCCTGCTAGTCTTAAATAACTAAAGAGAAAATGCTTAAATACAAAAGAGCAAATAATTTTGTTTTCATTTTTCAGGAGGAAATTTTGCAATAATAAAGTAACTGTTGTAGTGAGAATTTTAATGTGTGTTTTTTTTATCGTTGGCAACTTGCTGTAACGAAAAATGTTTATTTTTTTTTCCTGCTATTGTTTTGAAAGAGCTGGTTTTGTGAAAGCCATGTTAAGATGGTATTCAAATTTTTAAACCCTTCCCAATTACCACCCCCTTGGGCCGATTTTGCTCATTTGCAATTTCCACTGAGATATTAACCATCTCAATGTACTTGACGAGTTTGAAGATGATTCTTGCACAATTGTGCCTTTTACCGCGCGGACAAAATTTAATATATATATAAACTTTTTAGGTGGGAGTAGCTTTGGATTCCTGGCTTCACATAATGAAAAGTTGTGAAGAAATTTTTCAAAATTTGTACCATGGTAACGATTGTAATAATTAATATTTCTTCAGATAAGGGAAAATTTTAAATCCTGTTGCCATAATGGTCTCATTTCGCTTCCAAATGTGCACTGTTAGTAATAAACTAAAATAGTTACTTCTAAATAGCTGGTTTTTGCGCAACGTTTAAGATAATTTAATATCACAATGGTGTCTAATCACAATGGTGTTTTCAGCAGTGAGCAAGGTGCTGCTGGAGGTCCAAATTATTTAAAATACAAATTTAAATTCACCAGTTCGTTTCATCCACGGTTGATTTTGAAATATTGACCAGCGCAGCGGGCATAGCCTGCTAGTATATTATAAAGCAGAAGTTCTGAAACTTCCAAACGAGTGTTTTCAAAAACTACCCGATGGATCTTTTTGCAGATTATATCATTCGATAGAAAATATTTTTGCGGAGGTTTATGATACAAATATACAGGGATAACTCTGATTTTTCGTAATAATTTTCGTATTTTTTGGTTATTTTTGACGGAAGGGTTGCAACAACTAATTTTTTGGCGATAATTATATTTCAAAAAAGAAATGAAATGCTTTCTCTAATTGAAAATAATATTAACATTTCGAAAAAAAAAACCTATTAATTCATTGATTTAAAATAAATAATGATAAAAGAAAAAAATCCGTTTAATGCAAAATAATATTATGAAAGGAAAATATTTATCTTTAACGAAAAAAAAAAAAAATTGGTTGCCTGTAAAGTCGGTATACGGGCGAAAGTTTTACGTGACAACGACTTTGAGTTGTAAAATAATTTTAATGTGAATATTCATTCGTATAGTAGGAAGAAGGATGAAATAATAGTAACAATTTAAAACATTTATTTATACAAAGAATTATATTTAAAACATTAATTTATACAAAGAATCTCGCACTGAATTTCATATTAACAAAATTTTATTTTTACCTTTACACATACATACGTATTTATATACAAATATACATACAATAACTTGCAATACACTGTGTTTGTTAAACACATTTTACTTCATGTTTATTGATGTCAAATGTTGAATTTTGTAAACAGCATATTAAAGAATTTTTCAATGAGCAGAATATAACTAAAGTAAAATGGCTTTCACTAATCACATATCATTAGTTTTCCATAATATACCACCGAATTACGAAATAAACTACACTTATTTTCTTTGTACTTTATACTAATAACTAATACATAACGTATTTCGTCTTAGTTTGATACTATCTAAAATTCCTATTAAGCACCGCCCCTTCCTTGCAGCGAATTCACATTCACGTTCAGAAAATGGTCCCACAAGTGACCGGAAAAAGTTAAGAGAAAAGTGAGCGCGTATCGTGAGCGGAGCGTAACGTAACGTAACGCAGTTTCTTGAAGTGTCTCCCGGCAAACCAATTTACAAGACGTTGTCACGTCAAAAAAAAATATTTATAATATTTAAAAAGTAACTCAATGTGAAAGAAAGTTTTGAAGTGACACAATATTTGGCTATTTATTTCTTTCGAGCCAGATTAAAAGAAAACAACATCTCAAAAATTTCATTAGGTAAAATATAAGTATTTTTTTTTTCTTTTCTTAAAAATATTTTTAAATCTAATTTTCCCGTTATGTGTTTTACAGACGAAACTCGCAGAATTAATTTTTTTTAAAAGGCTTAATTGTTATTTGTATGTTGTTTGCTCAATTGGGTGTTTCAATCTACTTTTGTCGCCAATCAATGCGATTCTAAAAAAAAAAAAAAAAAAAAAAAAAAAACACAAGACGGAGCGATGTTCGCAAGAACTATTTTTTTTCTCTCTCTTTATCTTTTTTAATGAGTGAGAGTATTTTTAGAAAATTTTTTTTACAGTTAACTTAAAAACATATATAGCAGTTAATACCACAAAAATGAATAATATTTAAATCTTAGAGTAAATGTCTTTCCACATACATAGATATTGTAAATAAATTTAACTGCAATTTTTTTTTTTTTTTTAAAGGCACAGATATCTTATACGCGCTACATCGGTGCGATTTGTCTCTTACGCCAATACCATATATACTTCTGGGTAATGAACTGACGCCAAAGTGTCATTATTTTGCTTGATATGGCAATCCGGATGTTATTGTCTATTTATTAATAAATTGTCTATTTACAATATTTTTCTTTTTTTTTATTATATAAACTATTTTAATCTAGGCACATTTGTCATACATGGGCCACATTGGCGAGACTGCAATATGCCTCACTTGGTAACCTGGCTGTTGTTTATTTATTAATAAATTTTTATTTTATTTTATTTCATTTTTAAAGGATATAAATAGTTTTGTTTTATAATTATTAACTAAACTTTTTAAAATTTATTGTTCATTTCTATTTAAAATAACAGAAAATAATTGTAAACTATATATGTAACTGGTATTTGAAAACAAAATTTTCTCCGTATCGGCATCAGAAGAAAAAAAAAATGCTCCAATATGGTGCGTATATGTTATGTATACATTTTTTTCACTATACTACAATATTTAAACATCCTTACTAATATTATAAATCGGAAAGTGAGTTTGTTTGTTTGTTTGTTTGTTTGTTTGTTCCGCTTTCACGCCGTAACTACAGAACCGATTGCTTTGAAATTTTGCAGACGTAAAGTTAGAAGTCCGGATTAAATAATAGGGTAATTTTTATTTATTTTATTCAAATATTTTCCTTAATAATTCAAAATTTAATTATTTTTCATACAAAATCAATAGGCATTTTTCAGATAAAATTTAACCTTTTTCCTTTCCTGTTGCCAAGAAAATAAAAAATTGGAATAATAATTTTTCAGCGGCAATGAATTTTTAATAGAAAACTTCCATGTGAAAAACTATAATAAAATAATTTAAAAGAAAATAAATATGACGTCATGTTTGAAATAAAAATTAAAGGTGTATTTTTTATAATACGTTTAACAAGGATATTTGTTTAGTTAATGGGAATTTTTGTGTAAAATATGGTGACATAAATTAAAAGTAAAAAGAATGAAAAAGAATTATATTTTTAATAAAATGGTTCACTCATGAAAATGTGACGTCATTGTTGAAATAAAACAGGTACTTTATAGCAGTCGTTAAAAATACAAGGGATATGAATATCAGTAGCTAATGGAGCGAGATAAATAATGACGTCATATTTAAAATGAATCAAAAATATTTTTTACTTATACTAATTAATAAGTTATAAGTTACATACAAATGAATATTTTTATTCAAAACTCATAATAATCAATGGAAGAAATTTTTTGTGGGGAAAAGGTGGAAAATAAAATCACTGATTAATATATTTTTGGCTCGATTTTTTAACACTTTCGAACAAAGTTGAAAAGTTATTATGCTTTCGGTTTGTCTGTCTGTCTGGTCGCTTTCTAACTTTCGTAAATATACTCCGATTTCCATGAAATTTTTGGACGTTCTTAATGTTTACTTAGCACGAATACCTATTGAAAATAAAGTTTCTACCATGATTAGCTTATTTACAGGGATAGTCAAAAAATTTCCTTATATTACGGCATTATGGGGAAAAATCGTTTTAATTAAATTTAACGATGTTACAGCCTGTAGAACATATTCAAATTTATATGCATTTACAAAGTGCACTAAAATATGCATTTTGTAAAGTATGTAGTGAAAAGGGCACTTACTATTCATTTACAGGGTCAGACAGAAGAATTCCATTGCATAGGAACAAAGGGAGGAACAGTTTCCGACATATTTTAATTATGGTAAACGATTTCATGTATAATCAAATTGATATATGTTGCTGAGTCTTAATGTAAGTTATTTCATGCATAATACGAAGTGCATAGCATTTACAGGGACACACAAAAGATTTCAAATATTATATATTCTATCCGAAGTACTGTAGATCATGGATGATGACTGTTGCATGGATGAAATGCATTTTGAATTATGATATGTGCTTTTAAGTTTCGCTAAATGTATGCATATCAAATGGAGAGTATAAATGGTAATAGTATGAATAGTTAAATTTAGATATACAGGGTTACACAAAAGATCTCGGAAAGGATACTGAATATGAGCGTAATTTACTTAAAGGTGGTTTTTAAATAAAATATTCATTTTTATTTTGAACTGCATTTAGTAAACTAAGAAATGTTTGTAGTATATATATAAAATGATAAACAGGGTCCCGCAAAGAACTGGATACAATGTTATCTTCGGATGATAATTTCTGAAAATGTAATTTAGGTAGTAATAAGAAATATTTTTGTTTGAAATAAATTTTAGAAAGATACTTTCGTGTATTAAAGGCACTTGGGAAACAACAGGGCTGAACAAAAGAATTCAAGAATGTTTATATCTATTAGTATTAATCGCTGAAAGGAAAATTTTGACCAGCAAACAAATTAGCAAATAGGGATTATCAAAAGTTTTTTTACCATAAATTCGCGATAAAAAGTTAATTACACATGCTTTTCATCATCGAAATTTTTTGCTTGATTGATCAATTACTTCTTCTTTAAATGTTATGTGAACGAAGTCACGGGTAACTGCTAGTACATATATATTTTTTAAATATTGAAAAATCTGTCTGAGTATGCTCATGCTTATTTATCTCATCTTAATTGCATTTATATATCCATTCATAGTTTTACATATTTTAAAACATTCGCTTTGTAAAATATATATATATATATATATATATATGATATATGAAAAAAATTACAAAAAAAAAAATCTCTTTTTGATTTAGGGTACTTCTTTTCTCATTTTTATGGCATTTTTTTCAATTAATTGAATTAAAAATGTATTGAAACATTTTTTTTAACTATACCTTTTTTTCAGAAATAAAGAATTAATTTCCGAGATGGTCCATCAATTTTATCAATTGATAATTCTTTTTTCATTACATTCAGAAGAAGTCATTAGGGTTAATTTTTTCTATCTAAAAATAAAGTAAAATGCTTTCTAAAGTTAAAATAAAACAAAGAAAAATAGACAAGGAGAGGAATGAGAACGTGGGTGTGGCTCTAGTATCCCTTTCTGATTGCTCTTACGTTAACGAATGAAAATTCACTATTTTCCTTGCGCGACGCACCAAGCTGCGTGATCAAAATAGTATTGTTTCCCCGCTTAATTTTTGATTGTCATTTACTTTGCCGAAGTTTTATATTAATTCCATGATGTCCAGTTTTTGCTCAGACTATATATTTTTGCGCCTGAGAGCGGTCAGTAAGTTACTAAAATGTACCTCGCCTGAGATTCAAATAATTTTACTTTCGCTTTATTATTTTCGAATACAAGATCATTGTTTACAGTTTTACTACTTAGTAAGTTATGACAACTCTTATTTTTTTTATTGCGAGGGTTTTTTTTTTTTTATATATATACATTTAAGGTAGGTGTGCCAGTAATGGAAACCCCTTGATATTTTTGGTTCATTAAAAAAAATAACTTATAAATATTTAGCTTTAATTATTTTTTTTATAATCCCCCCACCTTGCATGTTTTATAAATCTGGGCTATTGTTGACACTTTTAATCAAACGAGTCAGGAAGCAGAAAATAATTTTTCAAAGTTCTGCTGTTTTTTTCCAGTGAAAATGTTAATGAAGATGCTAATAGCTTCATTTAATAAATTTATATATTTATTTTCTTGCAAAAGTTGAATGTTATTTAAGTAGCAATAGAAAACTTTGAATTTTATATAGTAGTGTCTATTTACAAAAATATTTATTTTTGAGGTTTTGAGATAGAGTGTCCATTACTGGGATGGTTGATTAGTCATTTTCCAGTAATGGACACCCCATGTAGACATTACTAAAAATACAATTTTATTGATGTTTGTAGTGTATAAAATATTTTGATTTAACTGAAAACCTAAATAGTCAAATTTAATTTTTAAATTACACCCACCAAAATGTAATAACACCAAAACTTTTATAAATGGCTGCTTTTAAGTTATTTTATGTGGTTAATAAAATTTCAATATTTTATCTTATTTATTTTTTATGTACATAACTCTGTTTTGAATATTTTATAATCTGGTAACTAAACCAATTAGAGACAGAAAATATTGTTTAAGGACACAGTCAAAGAGAATCTCATGGGGCTTAATACCTTCCCGTTTAGACAAAAATAATTATGCTGCAGAAACTATTAAAAATCTTATTTTCTTTGTTAAATGTCACCTTATCCACCTTTTACTAGAAGAAAGGGAAAAAAATTGTACATGAAAGTTATAGGAACCATGAAACTAATAAATCTGCAAAGTCAGATCAGTGGCTTCAAACATCAGTTCTACAGGTTTATTTTGAAATTATATTGTTTAGTTTTTAAAATATTCAACTCACAATATCATTTCTTTCATATATGTAATATTAATTATTATAAATGATATATTATGTAGTCTCTGGAAGTTAATTGTTAAAATAGCGAAACAAAATTTATATAGGGAAGAGGGGGGCACCTTTCAACACTTTTTGCAAAGGAATTATTTGTGCAGTAATGCTGCTTTAAAAACTAAAGTTCTTGGTGCTATTTACTAATTTCCTATTTGAGGCATCCTCTCAATTTTTTTCATGATTTCTAGCCAAACACAAAGTACCAAATTTTAAATTTTTAGTGTAGCATGCACTTTGTTGTAATGTGCCCCTCCAGGGGGAAGCAATTATCAACGGGAGGTGGGGTACATTTCAACAGTTGAAGAAATCCTACAAATATCATGCATTTTAACAAAATAAATTTTATTCACAAAGTAATATAGTGGATATATTAGTGGATTGTTTTAAGTTCTATGTATATTATTTTGTTTTTAATTAAATTGAAATGTATGGAAAATGTTATTGCAAATATAACTTGAGCTGCTCCTCTTCTTAAATTTCATTGAGAAATTTTATTTTAATATCATTTCATACCATGCTATAGACTGGGGTGCGACAGCATAGACAATCACCTCATCAAGTTCATGGCTGAAATTCCAGAATTAGTTTAAACTCGATTGATATATATTAAAATGTAATTGGTCTGTCAAGTCAAAAAAAATTACAAGCCTGTTTCTTTTAATAAATTCATATATAATTTTTGAAGAATTTAGAATATTTCAAAACAGTATTTAAATGTAAAAACCCTGATTAATAGAGTTATAATAGACAGTTATTGGCATATTCCTATCATGCTTCATGTAGCCATAAACTGTAAAATTATCCTGAAACTTCTTAATCTGACCTACGTGTTGATCTAAAAGGTTAGAAGCTAGTTTTCATAATTGCTTAATTAAAAAATGATAAGAAACACATTTCATCACTGTTGTGTTGAAATGTACCCCCTCAGCTCTGTTGAAATCTGTCCCTCGTGCTGACATTTTGGTTAAAGTATTATCAAAGATATTAGAAAAAGGTTTTTGTGACTTATTGATAGTGTATTTAGAAGCAGAATTAAATAAGCTAAAGGGTGAATAAATATCACTCACTTAATTAAAAAATTATTGGTTGATAAACTGTTTCAAAATCAAAATTGGCTTTTTAGTTTTGAGGTGTTAAAACTTGTTTCACAGAACTACACCACAGTTGTAAAAAGAAATCACTGAAAACTAAATGTCATCAATTATGCATACTAAAAGCTTATTGACTTGCATATTATTAGCTAATCATTGTGCAGTATTAGAAGCCAGAAATTTTAGCTGTTAAATGTGCCCCCCTCTCCCCTACTAATATTCCAAAACCTTTTTAATTACTACCTTTTAAATCTCTTACTGTCTCAATACTATTTTGATAACTGCAATTTCCTGATATTTATTATTATAAACTATCCACCTAAAATAATTAAGATATCAGTCTTCTAATAATTACAATAATTGTGCAAACAGTGAATGATTATCACAAATATTTTATTAATTACTGGTATCCTAATTGTTAAATTCCTTTAAAAATAATTATTTTGTTTCATTAGCAGGGTTCGTAAATATCATGATATTTTCGAAAATATCCGATATTTTGATATATATCTGATATTTTCGATATATATCCGATATTTTCAAAATTTTCAGCTTATTGATTACAAATATTTTTTGATTTAATATAAATTAAAATTTTAATCATATTACAGTTAACATGAAAACATAAACCAATACTCTAAATCTTTTTTTTTTCCTTTGTAAATTTGATGATTAAATAAATGAAGACAAACAATTTTTTGTGATGTTCAACAAATTACCTTTTCACTCATCAAAACACAAAATACAGAATTCAGTTTCAAGTTTAAAAAAAATTTATTTTTAAAGAACAAGTTTCAAGATACAAAATAATAATAATAATAATAATAATAAATAATTATAATAAGCCAATCATCACCCCTTTTTCCAATTCTAGCAGGTGCAATCTAAAAATAGTTTTTGGAGGTGGGGGATATTTTGTAAGCATGTTTTTAATATTTTAGTTATTTACAGATGGGTTAATTTTTAATAACAATTGAAGAGCTCATTTAGACTTTTGTTGACTAAATTTCTTTTGAAAATAAAAATTAAATATATGAAAATATCAAGAATCATGATATTTTGAAAATAAATATCAAATATGAAAATATCGAAAATATCAAAAAGCTTGATATTTTGAAAATAAATATCGGATATATATCATGATATATATCCATTGATATATATCACCGAACCCTGTTCATTAGTATGTTTCCATTAAATTTTGGTTCTAAATATAGTCATTACTTTTATGCGTTGTCCATTACTGGGATTTTGGGTGCTTGCTATATTTCTGGTATATAAAATAAATTTTTATTTATATTGGGAAATGAGACAATAGGAATGGTTAAATATGTTGAAAAATTGATTTAATATTAAGAAAATTAAATTATTAAATAACTATAAAAATTTATAAAAAAAAAAAAATAAATAATTTTAAAAGACATTCCTTAAAGGAGCTCGCTAGAGTTGTACATTTACCCTATATTTATGTTTTAAAACTTTAAATGTTCTTCAAATATCTATATTTTGAAATCTTAATCATTTTCATTTAATTAACATTTTGAATAGTAAAACAAAATTAATTACAAATTTTCAATTCAAAAATACATTTATCATTTATATTTTATTCACGATTTTAAATCGTTATTTTAGATAAATATGATTATAATTTGTAATTTATTGCATGCATGCCTTCTTAACATTTATTTTGCAACTGATTTGTAATTTGTTGTTGCTTTTCTGTTTAGATTACCTCAAATCTGTTTCATGGCGACAGTTATTGTGAGTATAAATTTAAAAAATACTGAAAAAAATTAGAATTATTAGTCATATTTTTATTACCATTTTTATTGTGGCTGGTTAAATATCTTTTCTCTATTTCTTTCTAATTTAATTGAATAAATGTATTACTTCCATTCAAAATTGTATGGGATATGAAGAGATTGATCCATTTCCAATGATAAACATGGTTTCTTTTTGCATTTTAAACCCTAGACTAAATCACCAGCATTTATAATTTATTAGTGTTTCTTTCTTATAAACAAAAAATATTTTGCTTTATTTTTATATAGTAGACACTTTTATGTGAATTAGGTTGATTGGAAATCTCTCTTATGACAACTTCTATTTTTCGTGTGTCTGCTAAATTATAAACAATGTTTTGATCTTGAAATAACATGTTTTGGTTAAGTTATTAATTTTTTTCCTTTTTTTAATGAAATATTTGTAAAAAGCATGTGATGCAAATGATATAAAAGTGAACAATATTTGGTGATTCATCACGTGCGCTCTGCTAACATGGATATACAGATTTACAAAAAAAAAAAAAAAAAAAGCTTACACAGAAAATAATTCATTAATAATTTCAATAAGATTCAGCTTCTAGATTATAATTTTGTATTAGAGCTGTTGCAAACCACACATATTCATTACTCAGTAAGTGGTATTTTCTAAGATTCGAAATATCAAAATTGTTAGTCCTTATTGTGTCAATATGCAGCTGAACAAAGTGAAACTAATTACAAACGCTGTTTACTTTTGTGTAATTTATGAATGCAGCCAGTTGAATGTGGTAAAAGATGCGCAGTTGTGTTCGGACTCGGATAATTTGGCATCCGTTATTGTTTCCAAATCAGTGTATTTATATCAGATATTCTCAAGTCTCAGATGATTTGGATTTCATATGGGTTTGTTGACTCATTTATTTCTTTTATTATGATGTAAAAAGAGTGATGTAAATTGTTGACTCATAAGATGGTAAAGTCTAAAATGAAACACATTTCTTTTAAATGTTCTGAAATTAAAGTTAGGTACAGCTAAATTTTTACAGCTTGTTCAGAGATTTTGAAGTTGAACGTTTTTCTTTTGGTTTCTGTGTTACAAAATGACCCAACTAAAAAAAATTCCAGAAAAGAAAAAAAAAATATCCAAAATATATTCATTTTAATTAAAAAAAAATTATTCTAAAATAATGTTTTTTCTTTAAAAAATACCATTCGTATAATAATTGATAAAAAAACAAAACAAAAAAAACTTACCTTTTATTATGTGCTATATTATTCCCAGAAAATACCACTATCTGCTACAACAAATATTTTTTTCAGCCTTTTATTCTTAAAGATGTGCTACCATCTAAGAATAAGTATTCAAAACAAATACTGAGAATAATCCTTACAAAGTTTTGAAAAGATATCATTGTAACTTTTGTATTGGGATTTTTTTTATATTTTATATATATTTTTTTAAGAAAGTGTCCTAAAATTAGGATGCCAGGCACAAATGGGTTAACATGTTG
Organism: Maratus speculifer; assembly: GCA_964019185.1. Taxonomy (NCBI): domain Eukaryota; kingdom Metazoa; phylum Arthropoda; class Arachnida; order Araneae; family Salticidae; genus Maratus; species Maratus speculifer. The sequence goes on from OZ025291.1 coordinate 138,598,540, forward strand.
TATATAACAAAGAAAGTTGTGAAAATAAAGCTTGTGCTTTACCAGAATTCTGTTTTATTTGATTAAAATATTTTAAAACTAAATAAACCCTCCTTAAGTATTTTTAGATATTTATATTATTGTAAATGGTGTATAAAGACAAGATAAAACAAAAGATGGACACTTCATCATATATTTGAAATACTATAGTGTTATTATTATTTTAGAAAACATTTCACTTGGGAGGAGGAAAGTAGAGGGCAGTACAATAATAAATTTTATGCTTGGTTAAATTATTTTTATTTTAGCATTTTATTTCTAAAATGATAAAAATTGTAAATTTTAATTCAAGTATTTTTTTTCTCATATAATTGTTTATATTTATTTTAAATAAGCATTAATTATAATCTTTTTATTCACAGTTCCATCACCCATTTGATTCCGAGAGTGATGCAGTTGCTCTTAGAGATGCTATTGATAATTTAGGTAAAATTTTACAAATTATTTTTTGCTTAAAATCTGTTTAAACTTCATTTCTTTTATTTAAATCTCTCTGCATAACAGATTAACATTTCTATCTTTTAAAATGATTTCATACATTCATGGGTGTAACTGCTAATAATGTTATTGGTATTACAAAATTTCAATTGTGTTTAATAATGCAGTTCCTATCTGTAGAACAACAACAACAACATAGAAAACAAGTGCATAAAATACCCATATATTATCAGTTTTATAGAATTTCAGCATAAAATCTGATATTAAAAACAAGAAGAGGAAGAAGGGACTATTGTAGCTGAATATGGCTGTATTACAAGAGAAAATGCATTATTATTTACTAGGGTGTCAACAATTTCAAGCAGATTTAAATCAACAATTAAATAGGTATTTTAATTGATTTTTTAAAAAAAATATTAATTTAAATCAAAATTTTCTAAGTTTTTAAAATGTCATAAAAGTATTAAAATCTAAGTTTAATATAATTTGAAAAGGTTCTACAGGTATTTTGCTTTATGAATAAATGAAAAAAAAAAAAAAAAAAAAAAAAAAGCTTTAAGTAGTAGTTTTTAAGTTGAGTTCCTGAGTCTTAGTAGAACATTAAGTACAGTAAGTTTGTAAAGGAATAAAAATCATTTTTATCAAAAATTATATTTAAATCTAATTTCTGTTGCCATAATTTTGTTTAAGTAATCAAATTATTTATTCTTTTATATAAAATAAGCACAGCAAGTATAATAAATTTCTGCAAAATAAGAGAATAAAGAAGCAGAATCTTATTTTCTCATTCTACTTTTGCAGTAATAAACTTATACCAAATATTGCATCTAAAGAAGAATGGAATAATAACATCTGCTCAACAGCCATTGTAAAAGAATGTATAAAGAGAAAAAGAGCTAATTAATATAAAAATACTAAACACAGTTTAATATAAAAAGCACAGCAAAATATCTACACTGAGAGGAAATAGTATTTCTAATTATTATTTTGAGGATTTCAGACATAACTGGCTATTCATATTATTTATTCTGTATGTGTGTATGTATCATTGTAACCAGGGTTCTTGCTGGCTTTTGACCAACATTAACAATTTGGTAAATAGGGGGAAAAAAATAGCCAAATTAAAAAAAAAAAAAAAAAGCAAAACAGATTCAGCATGAAACACTGAAAAAAATTAACCTCTTATTGTATCCGTAATGTGTTATAAAATAATTTTTTATCATTGCTTAGAAAATAGAAATTTTACCATATATTGCAGAAACTATTAAAAGTAAGTACATTCTAATTGTCTCCTAAATGTGTAAATATTTCAAACATTTTTTTTTTTTTTTGCAGTAAATTGCTATGAGGTTTCGACTTTAACTGATAGAAAAAATTAATGATTGGCCAATGATATTTTGCATACAACTAATAAACAGTATGGTAAATGGGAAATTTAACTCCACATTTCAGTAAAACTTTTCTCTATTTGGCAATTGATGCAAGTAATTTCATTTATGAATTTACTGTAGCATAGATAGTGATAAACTTTCAGTAGAGAAATACCTATCGCATAATCCTTTCTGTGCCCTTGGCTGCTGCTAAAATGAATTAATGTTGAATCAGTATCTCTATAAATAATTATGTAAATTTCACAGTGCGATTGAAGATGAAAAATGGCTTCAATCATACAGTAATGTGGATAAAAATCTCAACTGTAACCACATGCACAAAAAAAGAGCAGAAACTGAGTGCTCGCAATTTGGTGAGTCTGACTTCATTTACTCATCAAATGAAACATTTTGTTATGATTTTACGCAATGGTATGTGATAGCAAGAACCCTGGATGTAACTCATTTTCATTTATATATGTATATACAGTAGACTCCCTCAAATCTGCAACTCTCTAAAATCCGCTCATATTTTATGGATGTAAACAATGAAAATTTTAGTTCAGATATTGAGGCAAAATTTTATTTTTTTTAGTTTTGTATCAATTCCATACATTTTTTAATTTGTAATTTTCTTAATAATACTTTATTCATATTTCATTCATGAAGGAAAAATAATTTTTTTGGAAAAAATTCAAGATATTTCAGATATCACTGGTAATCACAATCTTCTTACCAAATATATTTATGCATTAATCAAGCTATTTCGGTTATTAAGCCTGGCTAACCTTGAAAAAAAAAATCCTTATTTTATGATTTTGATGTGAATTAGTAATGGCCTTTTATGAGGCAAGTTTGTTGAATAATTTTTCGAAAATGTATTTTTTAATCTTTATTATGAATATTTAATCATACACTATTGATCATTAACTTGACCTTTGTTATTAGTACTTTAAACATTTTAAAAATTATCTAATTTTTTTTATTTTAGTTTAATACTTATTTTAATATTTTATTATGTTCTAAGCAATCAATATAGTTCCGATTGCTCTATTAATTGCATTGAAATTACTGTTTTAAAAATGTAAAAAAGCAATGACCAGAAATCCGCAAAATTCTAAAATCCGCATAACCTCTGGTCCCAAACTGTGCGGATTTGAGGGAGTCTACTGTATATATATATTGTTAGTATATACATGCATTGTAGAAGTTAAGATTTAGGTAATTAACAGTATTTTTTCTTAGTATGAATACTAAATGAGTTGCTATTAATATTTATTAGTTACGTTGTTTGTGCTTCTAATAAAAATACTTATTTGCAGTTTTTATTAATTCAATAATTAATTACTGTTTCTTTTTGGGGTACTTCTAGGTTATCCCGTCGACCAATTTCGCCAAATTATACAAATCGCCAAACTAATAGTCAAAGTATACATGTTGACATAATTTTTATTTTAAATAACGAAAAAACAAATAATTAGAACGAATAATTAGAATAATAAAACTATTAATAAAAAGTCAAAATAAAAATCATTTAATGACATTTTAAACATGTGAATCGCATTTAATGTCACGGAATTTGACATTCACGATCATCCATTATTGGCATTTAATCTTACAGTTTGGCGATAACTTTTTGGTCGACGGGATAACCTAGAAGTACCCTTTTTGGACATTTGTTAAAGGTGCCACACCTTATCCCTTTTAAAATTGACAAATTGCACCTTAACTTAAAAAAAATGGTGAAATTTACCTGTAGTTGTTGCAAGAGATTTTTTTTTTATAAAAAAAAGCTCTCCATATCACAGTACTTTTAAATATGTGTGCCCAAGACTTTATAAAAAATGATAGAGCTTTATTTCTTCAGAAATAAAAAATAATTACTTAAGACTGAATAATTAAGATGTTTAATTTTATAGTATTCAGTGAGAAAGAAAAAGAAAGAAATTCATAAATATTTGTATAAGCTAATTTTTCAGCATAGTAAATAAATAGACTGAATATTGCTAACAGATACTCAGGTATTTATAGAAAGGAGTTAAATTTTTATTATCTTTATATTAGTTATAAATTCAAAAAATGACTGACGATTTAAGATTCAGAATTACTGATTTTTATGAAAAATCAAATAACTATTGTAAAAGTCAAAACAACAAAAATATTACACTCGCCTATGAAATACTTCTAAAACACAAAATAGTATTTAGTTTTTTTTTATCTAATTAAATATATAATTTTAAAAAGTAAAACATACATTAAATACTTCCAATTAATTTGACTACATAATCGAAATCAATCCAAATGAAAATTATCAAAGTAGAAATTTAATTCAATAATCCAATTCATTTGCCCCACATAGCACACAGTGGCACATAATCAGTTTTGAACATCTTTCTGTTCCTAATCGATTAGGGAACATGTCTAATCTTTAATATTAATTTAAACATATACTAAATTTGGTTATATATAAATTTCTTCTGAATATAATATCCTTGCATATTTTGAATAATACATTAAAATTTAATAAATAATATTACAAAAGATAAGTTTTCCAAAATCTAAGGTTTCGTTTATTCTTCAAAATATGTTTCTTCAAAAATTTAAATTTATTTTTTCTACAACATATTTAGAAACATTTTCTTTATTAAAAGCAAATAAATTTTACTTATTAAATATTAATATAGGTAAATATATAAATGTAAATAAATATCTTTATTTACATATAAATATAGGTTTTTGATAGTTTTTGACACAATGGTTTAAACCATGGTTAAAACTGTCAAAAACTGTCACATGTCAAAAATTTGGCAACCCTGGTTTTAACCATTCTTTAAACCACGGTTTAAACCAACTAGTTTTTTTCTCAAAAAAAAACTCAGTTTTTTTTCTCAAACAACAAAATTCCCGAAAGTATTTAAATTTTATTATTTGAATAACTAGAAAAGAATATTATATTTATAAAACTACATTAAAATGTTTGTTATTAGTTATCAAAAGATTATTTATAAAGATTTTCAGAGTATCAATGTTTTACTGTGTAGAGCCGCTTATTCAATGAATGTAAGACTATTTGCTAATACTGTTTAAATTAAAATATGTTTATTTTCAATTTTCTACATAAATTCACTGTATTTATTTAATTTAAATTATTTTAAAATGAAGTTACATTTCTTATAATTCAGCAATGTCTATTTTTTGACAATAAATAAGCTTGTATATGTAATGAAAAAGAGTGTTTAAAAAAAACCCGGTTTAAGCCAAGAAAACCTGGTTTAAACCAAAAAAGTTTTTTTGGACGGGAGGGGGGGGGGGGGGTTGAAAAAAAAAAGCAGGTTTTTTGCCAGCCCTGGTAAAAAATGAATAACTTTTAGGTATGGCAAATAAAATCGCATTAACTTTGAATAATTTTAAACTAAGAAGTACAATTAAATTGATTTAATAAATTGTTTTTTACTAAACCAATGAAAAAATTTCTGTACGTTTTGTAGGCAATTTTCATACCTTTCATTTTTGTGTTTTGTTTTTCAGGTAAAAAGGATGATCAGCTTATTAAGATTCTGGGCAATAGAACAAATGAACAAAGGAAAAGAATTATGGAAACTTATAAATCCATGTTTGAACAGGTAACATTCTTTAGTATAAAAGAATAAGATTTTTAATTCAATGACTCACTTTTATTTATTTTTGCATTATCTATGTTTATATATATGCTGATTTGCTATTTTTACGTATATGCTTTCTATATAAATGCATATTTGTATAAAACTAATTTCTGTGCACATAAGTATTGGGTCAAAAACTTTCTGCAAATTCATTAGTTTAATAAAATTACATGTTATATTATTTTGGCAATATGAATTAAAAACTGTTGTTTAAAATAATTACTATTTAAATAAAAATTAATATCAAATAACAATTATTTTGGTTAAAAAAATAATAAAGTTAAAAATCCATGATATTAAACAAAAGTGACTTTAAGTTAATTAAACATTGTAGAATTCAAAGTTAATTTTCAGCAGAGAAAAGGGGGGGGGGGGAATTCCCTCCAAGCACTAATTATATTTGCTTTGTCTGTTGAGTCAATTATTTTCTAGTCTGATGACGGATGGTTTTCAGAATGAGTGTAGATTTCTTCAAATTGGGATCAGATTGTCATGATTTTTGAAAAGTTAATTCGGTATATCATTTCAGATTAAAAATATACCAATAATAATAAACATAGATGTTTGTGTGTGTTTTCAAATGAGATTATTGTTTTTTCTGCAAACCTTTGATGAAATTTGAGTTTCCCCTATAATACTTTGACAAAATATGTTTTTTTTTTTTTTTTTTTTTTTTTTTTTTCCGTGTTTTTTTAAGTAATTCGTTTGGGAATTTTTTGACAAAATTTGAGGTTTTGATTTTTTGTTAAAATTCAGTTTGTTGCAATTTTTCAACAAAATCCATTTTTTTTTTTTATACGAAATTTGTAGTTTTTATACAGTCTATTCTTGAAATCCATTTTTCACACTCTTTTGTTGAAAATTTGTTTTTACCGTGTTTTTTTTTTTTTTTTTTTTTTTTTGTAGAAAATTGCTTTTTATCGCAATTCTTTGTCAAAATCAGGAGTCCTAAATGGTTCTCTTTTCTTCCGAAAGTCCCTTTTAGTCCCCTTTCAGTGACTGAAAAATTCACCACAAAATAAAAAATCATTAGTGTTCAAAATATATATATATATACTAGCGGACCCGACAGACGTTGTCCTGTCACCGAAAGACGTTGTCCTCTTGGCACCGACTCCAGAAAATCAAAAACATGTACGTAAATATAGTAATACGCGCGATAAACACTACGCTCTTCATTTAATTTCTTATTACAATTATGTGAGGAAATTATTTTTCACTCTTCAGTATTTTTTGAAGGTTCAATTTTTGACAGAAAAGTTTATTTTTCTCTTTTTAGTTAAAAGTTAACGATTTTCTGAAATCGGTTAATAAAAAACATAATACAGGAAATATTATTGTAAAGCATACACGTTTGTCAGGAACGGGCTTCGAACACGCGATCTCTTTCTTCAAGAAGCAGAGCTTGAATCTGCCGCCTTAGACCGCTCAGACATTCCGTCCGCACTCTATTCGTCGAACTTAATCAACACTTTTAATTAGCGAAAAATCACTAACTATTAGTTTTTGCCTAATTACTAAAAAAGTACTGAATCAACTTCGATGAAATGTGAATCTAAACCATTCTCGAGTCCACTGGAACACATACACAAAATTTCATTAAAATCGGTCCAATCGTTTAGGAGGAGTTCAGTGACATACACACGCACAGAAGATTTTTATATATAAAGATGAGCATTGAAAATTTCAGGTTTTTGCGCCGAAGACACCGCCAAATTAAGAAAATGTGAATTATCTCACGAACTACTGGATTTAAACGAATTTCCTTAGTACCATTCGATTCAGAATGAAAAAATGCACTATGTTATCAGTTGAAAAATAACTACAAAAGCCGATTTTTATGGAATTTTTTAAAAGTTCGTTCTTTTTTCTACACATCGTAGGGGTGGAATTTTCGAAAATCCATTTTTAGCGGCACTCAATGTTATAAGAAGTATTTTTACCACAATTTTCAAGATTTTTGGTATGGTAGAATTTTTTTTTGTGCTATGAATAATATGAAATCTTGACTTTCTTTAATATATATAGCACTTTTAATTAGCGAAAAATCACTAACTATTAGTTTTTGCCTAATTACTAAAAAAGTACTGAATCAATTTCGACGAAATGTGAATCTAAACCATACTCGAATCTACTGGAACTCACACACAAAATTTCATCAAAATCGGTCCAGTAGTTTAGGAGGAGTTCAATTACATACACACGCAAAGAAGATTTTTATATATAAAGATGAGCATTGAAAATTTCAGGTTTTTGCGCCGAAGACACTGCCAAATTAGGAAAATATGAATTATCTCACGAACTACTGGATTTAAACGAATTTGCTTAGTACCATTCGATTCAGAATGAAAAAATGCATTAAAATATGTTATCAGTTGAAAAATAACTACAAAAGCCGATTTTTATGGAATTTTTTAAAAGTTCGTTCTTTTTTCTATTCATCTTAGGGGTGGAATTTTCGAAAATCCATTTTTAGCGGCACTCGATGTTATAAGAAGTATTTATACCACAATTTTCAAGATTTTTGGTATGGTAGATTTTTTTGTGCTATGAATAATACGAAATCCCGACTTTCTTTAATATATATAGCACTTTTAATTAGCGAAAAATCACTAACTATTAGTTTTTGCCTAATTACTAAAAAAGTACTGAATCAATTTCGACGAAATGTGAATCTAAACCATTCTCGAATCTACTTGAACGCAGACACAAAATTTCATCAAAATCAGCCCAGTCGTTTAGAAGGAGTTCAATTACATACACACGCACAGAAGATTTTTATATATAAAGATATATATATATATATATATAAACCCACTTGATTAGTGCAGCCATCTTCTTTTCTTCATAAGAATCACTGTGGGCTGCTATCTGTTGCCATTTGATAGCACTAAAACTTTTTAAAAATTGTAAGTTTGATTTATTAAATAGCATTAAAATGAAGTACAATATGTTTATTTGCACATAATATAAAATGTGTTGCATACCTCACGATTTAATCTTTTGCAGACACCAGGGTTCGTACAGACTCCTTAGACTCCTTAGAAACTACTTAGAAATGAAAACGTTCCCAAGTAGTACTTAGAACTACTTAGATAAACAAACTACTCCTTAGAAACTCCTTAAACTGTATTGCGGTTTTGCACGCGAGCAATGTTGCTTCCGGGGAAAAAAAAAAATAATAAAATCGTGATTGTAAAGCGCACGGTAAATTCTTTATACACGTCATTCATCAGAAGCACAGCAATGACTGGTTGGGATCATACTAATAGCCACCAAAGTGATTTACTTTTCACGGCCATAAGGGAAAGAAAAGTGAAAAGAATAATCCAGACACATCTCTAAGCTTCTAATTTCAAAAAGTGATTCCATGTTTAATTCCTTCACTGCTAGATATACAACTTTGATTTCTTCTTCATAATACGATTGATCATGCTCCATTTTGCTGAAAACGGTGGATTCAGGGGTGATTCCAGTCCGAAAATGCCGAAAATTTGAAATTGGGTTATCAGTTCCGCATAATTGCCAACTTGTTCGGTTTTGCGCGCAGAAATGCAAATTTCGTGAAAGGATCGCCGAAAAAGCACACATTTCGTCAATATTTCGTGGAAAAACGACGATTTCGTCAATGTTTTTGTCAACGAGCTTTGTCAAAAGATCGGTGAGAAACACAATTATCCTGTGCGGATCGCGATTAAAACGTCAATTTCACCAAATATCGCAGATAAAACGCTAATTTCGTTAAAAGATCGCGGGAAAAAACGCCGTTTTCGATAAAAGATAGCTAACAAATATTTTGTCAAAAGATCATTGAAAAAAAAACACCAATTTCATCAAAAGATCACGGAAAAAACGTCGATTTCGTCAAAAAATCGTGGCGATAAAACGTTGTTTTCGAGGAAAGATCGTGTAAAAATGCAAATTTTCTCTAAAAATCGTCGGAAAAACGCCGATTTCGTCAAAAGATCGCAGAAAAACCGCCAATTTCGACAAAAGATCTCAATAAAACGCCGATTTTGCTAAAATATCGCAGATAAATCACTGATTTCGTCTGAAGATCGCGGGGAAGCGCCGATTTCGTCTGAAAAAATAGTGGATAACACCCCCCCCCCCTCTCGTGCGCGGGGGGAGGGGGGACTCGTGGAATCTCTGCGGAATTTGGGCTGTGCAAGTGCATGCCACATAAATAACAACAAAAGTGGCAAGTCCTTAAAATTTTTTGGACTCCTTGGATTTTTTATGTACTCCTTGGATTTTTTCTTCCGAACTCTGTATGAACCCTGAGACACATAAAAATTTCATACAAGATACTTCTATTGAAGGTTTATAAATTTTAATAGGATAATTCAATTTTTTGTGTGTGAGCCCTTAAGTTTGAATTTCAGAGTCATCTGCATTTCTAAGATATTTTAGTTTCTTTTTTCTTCTTTAATTCAAACTGTTAAAGATGTTTAAAAAAAAACAAAACTGCCTAATAAAAAGTTTTTAGAATACTTTTTTCTTGTATTTTAAACCCAGTTTATTTATTTATTTATTTATTTATTTATTTTTTTTTTTGTAGGATTTAAAAGATCGTTTGCTTTTCAAATTAACTGGAAATTTTAAGAGAACTGTTGAATTACTCTTAATGCCTCTTGCAGAATATTATGCCAAATTACTTCGTAAAGCTATATATGGACCCGGAAAAGATGAAGATTTACTATTGGAAATTCTTTGCACCATCTCAAATGTTCAGATTGCACAAATAAAAGAAATATACTATTGCAGTATGTATGTGCTCTTTCTTTTTTAACATTATTATTATTATGTCTTTTTATGACAGTGGTTATAAATTTTATTTTGATCGATATTGCTGAATAAATTGACCTTGTAAAACAATTCTTAAATAATCAATAGAAGAAGGGACTCAAATTTCCTGTTACCAAATGAAAATAAAATGACTTCATTAATTTGATAGGAATTGCATATAACCCAGGGAAATGCAGCCTCTGATTTTGCACTATGTCTATTAAGCCTAATAAGCAGTGTTCTCGCTGGTTTTTGACCAACAATAGTGTATTGGCAAATAAGAAATACAGCACAGTTGCCGAATTAAAAGAAATGTTCGCAAAATAGATTCGGTTTAAAACACTGAAAAATATATCAGTCTTATTGTATCTTTTTTTTTTTCAAATGTTCTAAAATAACCTAATTTTTTGTAATTGCTTATAAAATAGAAAATCAATTTTTCAAGATAACTACTAAAATTAAGTACATTCTAAATGTTTTTTAAATGTGTAATTGTTTCAGACATTCTTTTAGCAGTCTAAATAAGAATTAAAAACAGCTACCTTGACTGACCATTGTAGAAATATACACTAAAAATTGCTATGAGATTTCGATTCTTAACTGACAGAAAAAAAAGTGACCAGGCAATACTTTGCATACAACTAATAAATAATACAATGGATAATTTTAACACTGTATTCCAGCAAATCCTTTTTCTATTTGGAGCTGAAACATAATCATATCCAAACAAAAGCAAAGCTCTAACAAATGAAGACATTATGAAACCATTAAAAAAAAAAAAAAAAAAAAACTTTCATAACCAGAACACCAAAACAAATTATAATGGACAATAAGAAGAAAAAATCTTAAATAAGGACATAAATCAAATTAGACTTGAATAAAACTATTATGTGGGGAAGATATCAGTGAAGTGAAGTAAAAATGGATATATATGTAGGTGCAACATTGAAAGTCTTGCATTTGGTGAAACAAAACAAACAAAGAATTCATTGACATAATTATGGCTATTGAAGAATATAAAACATATAAAATGAAGAACTTTTTTTTAAAGTCCATTATTGGTGCATTTCATGTTTTCCCTGATTCTGAAAACACAGGAGTAAGCCCATTTGTTAATCTTACACTATTAGAGCAAATTTTCAGAAAAACTTCCAATTATTTTATTATCAAGATAAAAAATTATATGACTAGTTAAATACCATTGTGTTCCACTCACATTAAATACATCTAATTGTAACAAAAAACATTTTATTTGTTTATATATGAAATCAAAATTTTGTTAAAAATTAGATATATTTCATGTGAGTGGAAAACAATGGTATTTAACTGGTTATATCAATTTTATCTTAATTATGCTTTATAATAAAGAAATTGGAAGTTTTTCTGAAAATTTTGTCTAACGATCACAAGAATAACAGTGGATATTCTCACATATCATATTGGGGGAAAAAAGCAGACAATAGAAACATAAAATGGACTATCATTTAATTATCTGGGCTATACGCTTTTGATAAATAGACTTTTAACACTTATAATGTAAAAGGGTGAGAATGCGAGTTGAAAAGAAAATAAAGCCAGAAAATGTTTTCATCTATGCCTAAGCTTGAATCATTAATAAATTCTCATTTATTTATTAACTTTTATTTACATATTTTAAGACTTATTTAACATTGTTCTACATATTACTTCATTTTATAATTTCTGGTGTATCTATTTCTGCATTTTCATTGTTAAAATTTTATATATCCATTTTACCCCATATTATATCCATTTTCATCTTTTCAAGGTAAAATGGGTATAGCAAACATACATCTATTAAATGTTTTGTTATAGCCTAATAGATAAAAATTTTGCATTTTCATTTCAAGAATATCCAATGTAAAGAAAATACCAAAAGAAGTTTTAATTATTTAACATTTACTTAATTGAACATAAAAAATGGTGAATTTTATACCCATTTTACCCTATCTGACCCTATGTGTGTAATTTAGAAGAGCTTTGATTGTATTTATTTTTGTTTTTCAAATAGCATTTACTGTTTTTTTTTCCCTGTAAATTACCCTTTTAGTATTGCTATTGCAATAGTTTTAACTATTATCGTGAAAAACTTTAATATAATGGCAAAAACATGATGTTAACAATAGAAACGATATAAACAGGGAGTGAAGTTTTATAGATATTAAAAGAAAAATTACTATAGTAAAATTAAAACATCATTTTACAAAACAGGAGTAGTTAACAAAATAAAATTGTTAGATTATGCAATTTATCAAATAACAAGCATAAGCTGTCTCAAGATCATATATAATCGAACATGTTAACATTTATTTTGGCGATATCCTATTATTTGAAATACTAATGATCAAAGTAATGGGAAATAAAATGGTACCTTATAAAAGTAGTCATTAAACCCCATCCATCTCTGTAATAAACCAAATATACAAAGAAACATATAAAAATGTAATGCAATATAGCTAGCACAAAAAGTGAACATCTTGTACATACATAGTGTTTTTAGATAAAGATGTAGTCAATTTGAAATAAATAAATAAATACAGTTATCAATAATTTATAAAATATTGCTGAGGATAACTAACTTATTCTTCATGAGATTATCACAATATCAACATTTTAATTTCTTTAGAAAAAAGATTTAAAATACTGGAAACTGTAGAGTTCTGTTTCTTAAATTATAAAACAATGAGGAGTTGAAGGGGACAAAGTTTGACTCATATAATAAAATGCAGTTAAGTCTTAGTTTCAGCTGTTGTAATCAAGTTTACTGTTAAAATTCATAGGTATTTAATTTCTTTAAATTATTTGAGGTCTTACTTGTATAAATACTTATATGAAGGAAAAAAAATTCAAATATTTTTATGAAATTAAGTTTAAAGTAAAAAAATCATACAATATCCATTATATCTTACTTGTAGAAATACTTTTATGAAGGAAAAAATTTCAGATATTTTTATGAAATTAAGTTTAAAGTAAAAAATGAGACTTCCAGGGATAATATTGCTCGATCTTATTTACATACATAAGTACATACAAAGAAATTGATTGTTTGTTAGATTTTTAATTGTTATTTATTTTTAATTTAGAAAATTTTAATTAAAGTAATTTTTTAATATGTAATTTTTTTTATAAAAATACTACTTGGCTATGAATTGAATTATGAATAAAGATACATTTAAGGATGTCAAATTTTCTCTTTACATTCCTTTAAGATTCTGGAATTTTCAAAAATCCAGCTTAGTCTTGGTCGATACGATACTTGATTTTTGAAATTATACTGTGTAACTGTCTCTTTAAAAGCATTTTTTCTTATTAACGTTTGTAGTAGTTAAATTATGAAAGCAACTATTTTCTTTTTTTCTATTGTAGAATTTGGAAAATCCTTAGAAGACTCCATTCAAGATGATTGTCATAGTCATTTTAAGAACATGCTTTTACTAATATGTAAGGTATTTTGATTTTTAAGCATATCATTTAAAGGTTTTTTCTTTCGTAATAAACTATTTTGTCCAAGTTAGCTGTATTTATTAGTTAATAATTATTTACAGGCCGAGAGAAATGAAGGTGTTGTATCTTTGGATAAAGTTAGAAATGATGCTGAGGTGAGTTGTTTTGAATTGAATATGGTGGTTTTTCTGAAAAATATTAGAAGTGATATTACATTATATTTTGTCCATTAGTGTTTGTTTTGTTTTTTTTTAAATTCTGTGTGCTAATTATTGTAAAGGAAAAAGTATTTAATCGCAGTTGTTCTTTTAAGTAAGATTATTGTCAATGAGTGAAGTTATATAGGTGTTTTTATTTCAACAGTAATATTTATTTACAGCTGATTATTATTATTTTTTTTTTATATTGGAAAAATAAATGCGAAAATATCTTCTGTAAAAATTTTTCTTTATTTCATGGGTACCATTAAAAAGACAAGACAGGGTTCATGGATTTTAAACTTAATTTATTTTGAAAACGAGTAAAATTTATTCTTAGCAAATAATTTAAAATAATCAAACCCTAAGAGAAACTAATATATATGTATATATTTTCGGTGGGAATGTAATTATTTTGATTTAGACATCTATACTATTTTCCAAATTCAATTACATTCGATCAATTTAAAATTATATGGAATTTGTGAGTTTGTTTTTCTGTATAAGTTCTATTTAAAAAGAAGAAAGGAAAAAGGTGTATGAGAAAGAAAAAATTGCTCCTAGTTCTCATAAAAACCTTGTCATTTTTCAGAAAATTTTGCATTAATGTATCTTTATAGTGATATAATTCTACATTTATTTGTATCAGTGATGCCGCTGGACTTGAAAAATCCTGGGTCCCGAGGACCCAGGACTTCTAAAACTATGCGTCCCTTTTTTACAAAAGCGGGTCCCCACTAATAATAAGTCATATTTTTAGATGCAAAAATTGAACTTGTTCATTTGCAAAAGAAAAATTAAATGCAATAATTATTGTTTTAATAATAATGTATAAATAATTATAGCCAATATAATTTTTTTAAACTATTAAAAGAAATTTTCTTTACTTTAAAAAATAAATAAATGTGCAAGATATAAATTAAATTATAAAATAATGCTTATTTGAGTGCAGAAGATAACAAGTTTCACTATTGTTCGCATTTCTTTTAAAAAGGGGTAAAACTGATTTATAGAAAAAGACATTTTTTCCTGAAAAAAAGAATACTTTTGTTGAGTAAAGGGGTACTTTTTGTTTAATGAATGGGTATTTTCAGAAGTTACATTCACTCAAAAAGATTTGGAACAATCAAAAACAGATTGTGAAGTAGGAAAATCTGTTTTTGGAGCAGCAAAAAAAAAAAAATAATAATTTGGAAGCAGGAGGGTTAGTTTTTTTAACAGAAAAATTCTATCCTGGCATTAACTTTTTTTTAGTGCCCCTTTGACAAAATTTGAGTTTAAAGCGATTTTTCGACGAAATTTGCCGTTTTTTCGCGATTTTTCGACGAAATTTGCCGTTTTTTCGCGATCTTTTGGCGAAATATGCAGATTTTTCGCGATCTTTTGGCGAAAGTTACCGCTTTGATACGATTTTTTTTTATGAAAATTGCCGTTTTATAGCGATTTTTGGGCAAAATTTGCCGTTTTATCGCGATTTTTGGACGTAATTTGTTGGGTTTTTTTCGCGATTTTTTGGGGAACTTGCCTTTTTTTTTCGGGATATTGTAACAAAATTAGCCATTTTTTCGCGAATCTTTTGACGAAATTTACAGGAAATTACTTGTTATTTCGCGATCTTTTGACGAAATGTGCCGTTTTTTCGCAATTATTTTGACGAAAGTTACTGTTTTATCACAATTTTTTGATAAAAATTGCCGTTTTTCGCGAATCTTTCGACAAAATTTGCCGTTTTATCACGATTTTTGGACGAAATTTGTCGTTTTATCACGATTTTTGGACGAAATTTGTCGTTTTTTCGCGATTTTGTAACAAAATTAGCCCTTTTTTTTCGAGAGTTTTTTTTTTGATGATTTTTACCGGAAATTATTCGTTATTTCGTGATTTTTTAACGAAATTTCTTTTTGCGATTTTTTGACGAAAATTACGCGTCCCGCGACGCGTTAGCTCCATTTTTTTGCGTCCCGTCGCCGATTTTTTGCGTATTTTACGCGCTATAGCGCGTCAACGGCATCCCTCTGTATGTAAAACCTTTGTTATATAATTCTTTATAACTTGTTTTCCTAAGCTTATAAATTATTGAAATTTTTTTTAATTAATCTAACAAGAGATTTTAAACAGGAGAGTTTTCTTTTTCCCCATCAAGTTTTAATTAACAGGATACATTAATTTTGTTTTATTTCATAATAAATAAATTGCTACAATTTAAGGAGAATTGGTATTTGAAATTATCAATTCAGTGTAAGTTTTTAATGAATACTAAAAATAAATTGATATTTATTAAAAATAATTTTTATCAATTTTTAAAACCTTATTCCTACTTTAATTGAATTGGATTTACTTTTTTCTAAGCCAGCAAATCTAGAAATTAGATTTTGTTTAACCCTTTCTTCCCTTCCCTACACATGTAATTCATAAAATGATGAAATGATTAACTGACACCAGAATTTACAAACTTCTTTGGTAAAAACTTGTATCTTTAAGGTTTAATGATAAAAACAAAATTTTCTTAA
This sequence comes from Maratus speculifer, assembly GCA_964019185.1. Taxonomy (NCBI): domain Eukaryota; kingdom Metazoa; phylum Arthropoda; class Arachnida; order Araneae; family Salticidae; genus Maratus; species Maratus speculifer. The sequence continues at coordinate 138,615,006 of OZ025291.1, forward strand.
AATATTCTTAGTACTATTTGTAAGTTTGGAATTAAAATTAAGTGGTCCCAACTCTCAAAATATTCATTCTGATAAAAGGTATACAAAAATTTTCAAAATTGTTTAATTTTAAACAGTGAATATAAAAAATGCATAAATTTTGCATAAAGAAAGAAGTTGATTTTATAATTAGTTGCCGAGATATTTGTAATCATATTTTTCACACTCTTTGATTTTTCATCACCCTGCATTTCATTCAATTTTCAATTCAAAGATATATTTTAATTAAATATAAGATGCTTAATCTCATGCAGTAAACTGTTTGGTAATATGGTTATCATTTTTGTAATTACAAGGATGTTTCTTTTATGCAATTCGGTACTACTTGATTATCCTGTTGACCAAAAAAACACTATTGCAAAACTATGAAATTAAATGTCAATAATGACTTATCGTAAATGTCACATTCACTTGACACTAAAGACATTACACGTATCTGTTACTCCATCAAGTTATTTTTATTTTGACAGTTAATTTTTTTTATTATTATTAATCTTTTAATATTTTTTTGTTCTTTCATTATTTAAAATAAAAATTATGCTAATTTGTATAATTTTGCGAGTAGTTTGGTGATGTATGCAATTTGTCAAAACTGGTAGATGGGATGATCAAATAGTACCAGCACTTCAGTAATAGAGCATTTTTATGTTGTAAAAGTATTTAAATATACGTTTACATTTTATTTTGGAGTTGCAATGTATTTTATAAATAGTTTATACATGGTTTTCTTTTTCAATATTTTATATTATGTATATTTATGATGGGTAAGTATTTCAGTGGACCTCCCCCCCCCCCCCCCCCCCCCCCCAATGACTAGTTTTTAAGGTTTCATGATAAAAGCAAAATATTAAAATATTTTTGGCGCTGTTAGTAAGTTTTGAATTAAAATCCCACCATGGGACCACTGTACTTGAAAGTATTTATAGCTTTATAGTTCTTTGAAAAACACTTTAAATTATAAAATATGGAAATAATGATTGTAAAAACTTGAAACTATATTCAGAATTTATGAAAATCTAATGTTAATTTGTAGTTTATCTTAAAATTTTCCTTATGCTGATATATTTGAAAATGTTTTAACATTTTCTAGATTTATTATTAGCTTTTATGAATTAATATTTAGGGTCACTATTTCGGTGTCAGAAAATAAATCAATCTTTACTATACAAGTTTTTTTTTTAATACAAACAGGAGTAAGAACGCCATTTTTTGTACGAGAGATAATTTTTTTAATCAAAGAATGGGAAAAAAAGGGGATTCTGACTGATTATATAAATTTGAAATTCAAAATAATAAATTTAATTAATGAAACTTTTTTTAGTTTTAACTAAACCACTACAAAATGACGCACACTTCCATGAAGAAAGTATCTTTAAAAATAATAGACAAATATATACACATATATATGTATTTTAAAGGCATTGAAATTTTATTTTTGCATTTATTATAATTTAATATTTATTTTGTTTTTAAGTGTTTCCAAATTTTTTACTTCTCTGCTTAGCAATATGATTTTTTTTTCTTTTAACATATTATCATTTTATTTTCTTTTCGTATGACATGCAGTAAATTTTGAAGTATTCATTTGTTAAAAATAGAATAGCATTTTTAAAATTTTTCAATAACTCGCCAAATCTTTAACTATAGTCAATTGTAGCCTGTTGACCATTTTCTCATTCTTTTAATGCGCTGAAAGATAGTTTTGAACACAAGCTTTAAAGATATTTTACTATGATAAGAAAATAAAAAAACATTATTCAATTGTTAGCAAAAACTATTTCTTAATTTCATAAATTGTGCATGTGTGGATAATGATTTTTTTTTACTGTCAGAAAATAGCCAGTAGAGTCTTGCATTAGGCAGGTTACCTGTTTTATTGTGAACCTGTTCTGGTTGGTGCTATATTTTCCGGTTGAGGGTCGTGTTCATTTTCAGTATTCTGGTTTCGGGTATGCTTTTTGACTAGAGTCAAAATGCGAATCAATTTCGAGTTGACCCAATTTTTAAAAGAATGTCCAAAATATTTTTTTTTATGTTAAATGTATATTAAATCAAAGATGAAAGTTTCACAAAAGAAAAATGCATACCTGTCATTTTTGTCTAGTCTTGAAATTATTTTCTGGAGGTTAATATAAACATAGTTTTTCGACTACTGGTACAATAAGGATTATAACGAGTAATGTAGAGAATCGAGAATAACAAGTACTTCTGCATTGCTAAAGCATTTTTGAAGAATTGTTACAATTCTAATTTTCTAGTCTTTACATTTCTAACGTTGTTATGACAAACATCTACAATTATAGGGCAAAATTGGGAAATTTCATTAGTGGCCACTGGCCAGTTGGACTAGTTTTTTAAGTGGTCACTTTCTTTAAACTAGTGGCCACCTTTTTGTTTAAAAATACTCAACAGTAAAAAGTGGCCAGGAGGTGGTCGCTGATAGACAATTTTTCACTAGCCACTTTTTTCATTTACTGGCCCTGTGGCCGGTGGCTAGTGCTAATTTTGCCCTTTATCTACAATGTGACAGACAGGAAGGTTATTTAATGTGTTGCTGTGTATTGTATTTTTAAAGTATCATAAGGCAGAATGCAAATTGTGTAATACAAAATGTACTATAAGTAATATACAAAATGTAATTGTAAGTAGAACTTTTGAAGCCTTAAAGCTTATTTAAAGATTAGATTTTTAATTTTATATCATTACATATTGATTGAAACATTATTTTTCTATTTTCTTTGTTTTCATTGTATCAAAGTTTGGGTATAATTTATCATACCTGTGATATTTATTTGAGTTGTATATGGGGAATGGGTCAGGTATAGCCCGACTCTAATTAAGTTACATATTTCTTTACTTCTGAAACATAGATGTGCTCAAAATTTATGTGAAAATTTTAACAATATGAATTGCTAAAAACTTACATATGGCCCGCAAGAATTTTTCTAGTGTGAACCTTACCTGCAGAAAGAAAATAAATTTATTCCAAACTAATAAGACAAAATTCAGGATAATCTGACCTGATGTTTGATTCTATCAGCAATCCAGATATGTCCATTATTAAGAGGTTTTACTATATTTGAAGATTAAAGACTATGCAATCTTCTATTAAAATAATATTAGAAATATGAGTATAGATTTTTTTCATAGTAGTATTAAAACATGATTTACTTTTCTTTCATAACGGGTTCAGGTCACATACAAGTTGAAACCTCGGATTGCCAAAAAATTATTTTTGAGGTTGATCTTAAATGGGATTTGCGGGTCTTAGTCTACAACTAAACCCCACAGCTATTAGCCCTTGTAGCAAAAGGTTCTAAAAGTGTCTGTGACAGATATTTCAGAGGCAGAAAATAATCTTAAAGTAAAATGTTTTACAATTGCAGCATTTTAATTAATCAAACAATAACCTATCTGTAATGTTTTTATGAACTTTATTCATTTTAATTATTAATAATCATAGTTTTTGTGCTAAGTAATAAAAGCTAAACATATAATATGAAGTCTAATAAAGGTTCTCTGGGAAAAGAATCTGCAAAATAGAAAGGAAAATCTGCAACACCTGTCTTCCAGTCTTGAACTTTCTGCTACTAGGTTAGTAGCCAGTTTGAATTTAAATACTGAGTACATTGCATTTAAATTTCCTTGAATTCAACTAAAATATCATTTAAATGTCCTTTTTTATTAGTTCAATGTGAGGATATTTGATCTGTAAATTATATTCACAAAGTATTCATAGATGCTTGGAGAAGCAAGGTGAGGAATTCATATTGACAATTTCTTGATTGTTAGAAATTAGTGAGTTTTAACTAAGACTAGTCAAACCCTTAAATATAGTAAAACCCTATTTATCTGACCCCTTCTAATTCAAGCTGAAATTCATTTGAAACATTAAAAATAACAAATGAAACAAGTTTTAATAAAGAAAAAAGTACCAAAAATTAAATATTTCTAGCAATATTTTTACAAATATATATTATTTAAGAACAGAATAAACATTGTTAATACATAATTTCTAGACCATTCTTCTTTGTGGCTTTTTGTGTTCTATTTATATTAAATTTCAGATAATATGAAATTTTATTAATATGTACTGTTAAAAATCCCAATTAGTTCTGATTAGTGGGACTCTATTGCACTATTAAATGGAGTTTTAAAATTTCTTTAGAAGTATTAATTCAACATCAATGTCTTTTACAATTTCGTTACTTTATGCAGTTGTTTTGATTTGTAATTTTTACTCAAAGATTACTTTTTTTTTTTTTTTTTTTAAATTTTCTATATTTTAAAAACTGATATTTATTTTTAGTCATTATTTGAAGCTGGAGAGGCAAGATGGGAAATGGATGATGCTGCATATAACACTTTGTTTGCCTCTGAAAGTTATGAACACTTACGGTTTGTCTTCCAAGAGTATGAAGATATAACAGGCAGAACATTAACGGAAGCTATTGAAACTGAAACTTCGGGTTCTATGAGGAAGTCTCTTTTAACAATAGGTTTATTTATTTTTATATTATTCAATTGACAAATATTGTATTTATTTAGTTTTATTTATTTATTTATTTATTTCTCAAGGATGTTTAGGAAAATAAAATAATGTCTCTGTCTAAAAATTGCATGAAAATCCAAGAAGTTTAAACTTTTTTGATTGAGTTTTCAATATCCAGAATAAGTTGTATAGTGTTTGTGCTTCTATTTTTAAAATAAATGTTTTTTTACAACTACACTAACCACATTCCTATTTAAGAACTATACATTAAAGATTAAAAATTAACAGTCTTGTTTTAAAAGTTTCATTTTTGCTCAGTTTCATGTAATAGGAAAAAGCAAATTATTTTTTTGTTGCTGTAAATATTATTTTACATTATTTCAATAAACAGTTGAGTTTGTTTTTCCAACATATAATCTACTTTAACTAAAATGAATGTTTATACCTATTAAATTCTGTAAGTATGAAAATGTTAAATGATAATTATAACATATAATTAACATTAACATATGCCCAGCTTATGAACAATTTCCTAGAGCTCTAGCCCAACAGTAAGTGAAAAATCAATCTCAAAATTCTATTTTTACATACATAAACAAAGTTAAATAAAAACATGTAAAACAATTTCATTATACTTTAGTCCTTCATGTTTCATACTTCAATATTTTTTGCTAATTTAAACGTATCACTCTTCATTCGTGTCAGCTGAATAAAAAGAGTATTACCATAATTGATCTTTTTGATTAGCTTTATTTGTGAATCAATTACAATGAATGATATTCTTTATTGTAAATTTAGCTACAAATATTGTGATATGTACATAAACAAATGGGGTTTTTTTGTTTTTGTTTTTTTCCTCTTTTTATCTCCCAGTTGTAGTTATTGTATAAAATATTATCTAAATACTAGTATATAACCCCACCAAACATGGCGGAATATTCACTAGCATTTCATTTTTTTAATACTTCATACAAGCAGAATGCAGATTTTATTATTGAAGAGTATGTATTGTAGAAAAGCACATTTTAAAAATAGCAATAAATTTCTACAAATACAAATGAAGATTATTTTTTTTTTACTTGATATTTAGTTTTTGGACAAATTTTAATTTCAAAACAAAGAACAGTATTTATTACAATAATAATAATAATTAGTAAAATAAAACTCAATTTCTGAAGATTTTACAAAACAATAAAATTTAATATTGAAGTTTTTTAAATTTTAAAATACATTATCTTTATTAAAAGTATGATTCGGCAGCGGTTTTAGTCATGGGTATATGATATATTCTTAGTTCGATGCTTTTAGACATTGATTATGAAGTTTTGGGTTTTGTTTTTAAAATTTGGATTTTGGCATCCTCTATATGCAGTTAATATAAACAAAACAACTTTTCTTTTTTATTATTATCGTAGTTTCTTATAGAAAATACTGCTTTTTTCTATAGCAGGAGGCGTTGATTTAAATCAAAATCAATTTTTAAAAACTTCAGCTATGCAATTTTAAAAATTCAATCTGTAAATTATGAAAACCAAAATTATTATTATTATTTCTTTAGTAAAATTTTAAATTAAATGTACCAGTTTTTAAAATCTTAGATTATATCCATTTGAAATTTGCTTGCTTTATAAACGAAATTTATATTTTTTATCAAATGTCATTTAAATGTAAGGAATGTATAATGTCATGCACTAAATAAAAATCATCAAATTTTGATTTAAGAGCAATTTTGATTTATTTGCATGTATCAAAGCAGATAAAATTTTAATTTAAGAGCATATGAAAAAATAATTTTCAGTTATACGGATGCAGTCATGATGATATCTTATATATCCACCATAACAACTTGAAGAAAAATAAAGCTTATTTTATATATAATATAAAACAAAATTAAAAAGATTAAGTGGAGGAAGACTATCATCTTAAAAATAATAATAAAACTAAATTTAAATTATCTTAATTATTTATAATATTCCCAAAAAGGCTTCTAAAATAGTTCATAGATGGCAGCACTAAAGTTGTGTGAGACTGCGCCGTGAATCGGTAAAATACAATTATACTCTTAGATGATAAAAAACTTATCAGTTTACACTTCCGTTGTTATCTTTATGTATTATAATTGGGTATCATATGCATGTTTTATATGAAAATATGCTGAACAAACATTATTTCAAGTGGGAGAAATTATCATTTAGTTGTCATTTCAGCATCTGTTTTCAATTAAGTCTAACATGGCGTTTAGCGACGGTCGATTCTCAGATCAGAATGGTTCAGCCTGGAATCGTTCCTACACTTTTATCCAGTCACATTTTATTATAAGTAGATATTAAGATTGAGATTTTTTTTAATTGTTCTGTCACTATTTGCATTTAATTTGATCAGAATCTTAGATGTATTTTTCATGTGCAGACATTTTCTCATATATTTCTTCCCTTGTTTTTTATAGTTCGTTGTGTTGAAAATACACCTGCCTATTTTGCCAGGAAATTATATCGTGTTCTAAAAGTAAGTGAAAGAAAAATTAACCTAGGTATGCAAAAATAACTTCCATATACTTTCTTTTAAATAAATAGAACCTGTGTTTTTAAATATCAGAGATTAGAGCAAAATGCAGAAGGGTAAACAATCAGTAAATGAAGGGAAGTCAAGTAAGGGAAAATAGAGGTGTTTCCTGACAGCTTCCCAATGCTCCACCCTTCCCTTAATTTTTTTTTTTTTTTTTTTTTTTTTTTTTTTTTTTTTTTTTTAATAATTTTCTTTAACATTTTCAACTTTAAAAAATGATCAATAAAAATTTTAATATTTTTTAATTGTTAAAATTCTGCATTAATTTTTCAATTAATATGCTTAAAAATTGTATTGGCTGAAAGGTTATTACAAAGTTTTCTTATAGTTTATATTTTCCATTTTAATAAACACTAAAAACTCCTTGCTCTGCCCTGTGTTACTTTTTTCTGACATCCATGTTTGCATATAACTATCTGGATCAAATACCTGTAATAAGTTTGTTACATAAAAGGCTTGTTTTTTGTTATTGATTTCAATTTCATTAGAATTCTGAAGCTCTAATTCATCATTTTTATGAACATATAGAGAAAGAGAGAAAATAAAAAGAATATTTCCCAGTTAAACTGATGGCATTGAGCTCACAGGCTACGCATACTAATTGTACATTACAGCCTTGTATTTTCGTTAATTCCAATCGAAAAAAAATTAAGAAGGGGAAACAGCTCTCCCCTTTCTCCTTTTTTATACTTAATCATTAAACCTCCTAAATTATAAAGTACATGCTTTATCATATTAAAAAATCTATATCCAAAATTCAGAGCAAATCGGATAATTCTTAATAAAAACCCATTTAACATTTATATAATTTAAGAGGAGTTATTCCCCTCTTTTATACTTAACCATTAAACTTCCAAAACTATTCAGAGATTTCAACGAAATCTGACAATTCTGATTGAAAAATCCATTTATACAAGTTAAAGGGAAGGGCATTAGAACCCACGTTCCCCCTGTTTATACTTATTCAATGAACACCTAATAACAGCCACGGACTCGCCTCATCAGAATGATCCTAATCTAAATTTTGAACGAAAACTTAATTCTGCATGAAAATCCCATTTATATCAACTAACGGGGGGGGGGGGGGCATTAGAACCCCTGTTCCCCCTATTTATACTTATTCAATGAACACCTAATAACAGTCACGGTATCGTCTCATCAGAATGATCCTATATCTAAATTTTGAACAAAAACTGTTAATTCTGCATGAAAATCTCGTTTATATCAATTAAGGGGAGGGGCATGAGCCCCCCGTTCCCCCTGTTTATACTTATTCAATGAACACTTAATAACAGCCACGGTATCGTCTCATCAGAATGATCCTATATCTAAATTTTGAATGAAAACTGTTAATTCTGCATGAAAATCTCGTTTATATCAATTAAGGGGAGGGGCATGAGCCCCCCGTTCCCCCTCTTATACATATCGAATGAACTCCAAAAACTAACCAGGGAAGCTCCTTATCAGGATATACCTATATACAAAATTTCAAGTGGATCCGATATTTTTATCATGAGTTATCACATTACGCTTGAACATAGGAACGTACATACAGAACGGACGGGCACATAAGCTCTCAGGCTATGATAGCCTGTGAGCTAAAAAGTGCTTTTTTCATATTCAATATATATTTTTTATTACTTAATTGCATATTATTTCTTAAAGTATTCAAAATTTTGTTATTTTACATTGAGTTTTGATAAAAGTTTGATTTGTATAAATGTTATTTACTTCAACAAAAATGTTTCTTTTTCTGTTATTTCAATCTAGCAGTATCTTTTATGATAGTTCCATATTGTTACATATAGTACAAATACAGAGATTCAATTTAATTACTTAAAGGAAAGTTTCAGAGAAAATAATTACTAGAAGGGAATTTTCATTTAATAATGATTTGATTAAAAAAAATTCCCAATATTTTTTCTTTCTCCTTTTTTAAATTCTATCATGATTTATATTGAAAAAGTATACTGTTTTACTGCTTATACTGTTTTATTATATTATTACTATATTATTTTATTATGTTTTATTATATGTTGAGAATTGGTCTGATATTACACCTATCAGACATTGACAGATATATTTATGATAGGAATTGTTCTAAGTCATGTGATAGTTTCTTTGCTGGTTCAATATCAATATATTGTTTTAACTACTTATTTTTTAGTGAAATTTAAAACTGATATCTCCGTAGTTGAATTAAAGAAATAGCCTACTGTGAAATTATTACAAATATTAAACTATTACATATTTCTAAAAACTTTTGGGCTTTTTTTGGCTTTAAAGTGGGGTGTTGGCTTATACAGAAGTATAACAGGGTTCATACAATTCAAGGATTTTCGAGCAACTTTTATGAAAATTTTTGTCTTATTTAATGAAAAAACATTCTATCTTCAGATATACAGAGAGTGGTACTTAATGAAATTTCTGACACTTAAATACATAAAATCTCCTGAATTCCTAATGTGTATAAACACTGTATAAGAAAATTTTCAAATTTGATATTCAAAAATAAAAAATACTTACAAATTTTTAAAATTACTTTAATACACTATTCTTTTAAAATTAAAAAAAAAGTTGTCAGTCATCTTTTGCTTTACAAGTCATCATCAGTATTTTCTAGTAACATCTTAAAATTGCTTCCTGTTGCTCATACATCAAGTAAATATTGTTAGTCATCATCATTGCTATCTTCTTCAAAAATGACTCCATGTTCAGTTCCAGTCATCATATTACAGGTGCAATATTTTTTTGATTGATGAAATAACCATTTCTTGTAGTAATTAAAGTTAAGATTCTTTTATATAATGCAAAATAGTCATTTTTTTTTTTAAATTATTATTATTACTGCCTTTTATCACACTTGCATTTCAAGATGACATCCATACAGAATATTTCGAGGCTTTTCTTTAAATGACTGATTTAGAAAAAAATCTGATTGTTGAAGAATAGAAATAAGGCTACCATGGACCTACCGAAGATATCTAAGAGATATATGCTGATTAAAAAAAAAAAAAAAGCGCTAAGATTCTGTTTGCTGAATTTTTCATCAACTTTAACATTGGCATATATAAATATATAGGTTTGGCTTGTATACAGGTATCTGATTTTAGATGATTTTTCATTGAAAAAACATAAGCTCGATTTATACATGGAAATATACAGTATTGAAGAACTTGCATTTATCCATCATAATTTGCTTTTGTTAAATTATTGCTATTAAAACATTTTTTAACCCTATTGTTTTGTTTGAGTACCATCATCAATAATTTACTTAGCTGTCATTTTTCAAACAGTAAAATAAATAATATTAAAGTAATCTGTTTTATTTAAATAAGATACTATTTCTTAAATATTCTGTACTTCTGCTGGTATCAAATAACATTTTTTAAAGCATTTGTATTTGTGATTAGTTTATTTCTAATTTTTATGTTAAAACAATTACCAATCATTTTTAATGTACCAAAGATTTGTTTATTCACTTGTTAGCTTTAAGAATTATAAGTAAAATATTAAATATGAAGAATATAAAATAAGAAGATATTAAAAGGCATCATTTGACACAGGAGGAAATAGTTTTGTAATTACATTTTAGTGGTTGCTGAAAATAACATTTAAGAAAATTTTTTTTTAAACTTTCTGAAAAGTTTATTTTTACATATTCAGTTTAATTAATTATTTGGATATTCAGTACTAGCTGACCTGTCTGGCATTGCCCAGGTCCATGATGTTATTCAGTTTTCAAATGTGTTATCTATTTTCTAAATGGCCTTTTAAATGAAATTCCAATTTGTATAATTTCATATCTTTAAGTTCATTTTGTCAGAACTTATATTTTTAAATGAAAAAATTGGGAAAAGATATTGAATTGCGAGCATATGCTGTTTGATATTTTATTTACTTGGTAATTTTATTTTTAGAATCTATGCATACCAAACGCAAACAACATTGTGACCGAACACTCAGGTTTTCACTGATTTAATAAAAAATTTTATGCATTATATTTAAAAAAAATAATAATTCTATCCCTCTGAGTGTTTCAAAATTTTCGTAAATGATGTAAATCTGATTTATTGAAATGCTCTATAAAGATTGTGTTAATATATGGACATTTAGTTACTTTTAATGTAAAAAAATATATACTTTCCATGAGCTGCGATGTGATTTGTTTTTGCGTGTGTATTTGAAAGGATTAAATCTCATTTTTCTGAGGCAGACTACACCATAAGAAGGTTTTAGCTTTAAGAATATATATTTGATTTGTCGACACCTATAGAATTATGTCCTGCTGATGCAAAACTGCATTGAAATGGTCTGATTTTTATTGATTTCATAAAATTTCTCACACATTTTATTTTGTAAAAAATATTTCTACCCATCCGATGTTTCAAAATTTTTGTAGGGTTTGTAAATCTGGTCTATTAAAATGTTTTTAAAAGATTGTGCTGAAATATGTACTTTTAGATACTTTTAGCATAGAAAAAATATTCTATCATGCATCGCATAGTGACCTCTTTTTGTCAGTGTATTTGGAAAGATTAAAATCCATATATTTTAAAACTAATTACATCATATATTAAGAGAAAGTTTCAACTTTAAGATCATGTTTTTGGTCTGTTTGTCTCAAAAATTGCAGTCTGGAAGGCTGTTGACAAAAAGGAAAAAATGGTTTGGGAAAAATGACTCTTTTTGAAATTTGTTTTTCATAGGGTTAACTGCAACATATTTTCGAATTGATTATAGTATTTGAGACCTAAAAGTATGATCTTTCGAAATATGTCTTTCAAATTTAACTGCGCCGAGCAGTTTGATTGATTTAGATTTAAACAAAATGATCCAGAAAAAGAAATAAACTTGGAATAAATTAGAAGAATACTTCTTCCTTTGTTTCAGTATATAAATATGTTTGTGCACATGTGGAAGTGTTTTCGTTCCCCGAGTATTAAAAAAATGACTTTTTGATGAGAGTGAATTGCACTTCGTAATTAATATCTCCAGAACTAATCAAAATATTAAAATTCTGAGCTTGTAGTACATCAGGAGAGACCTGACTAACTTCAGAAGGAAAAAAAATTAGCCTTGAATGAGTCGTAATTTTCTCTAGCCATTGCAGACACAAACACACACTGCCCTTGAGCACCACTCTTTAAAACTTACACCCAAGTTTAATGTCTCCCATCATAACAGTAATAAATACCCATCTGCACTTGATAATACTACTGCAGATTTTGGAATCATCTCCCTTGATTCCTCCAAGGGCTCTCAGGTAGACCAAGCTCCAAGGCCCGCCACAGACCTGTGAGACATTGAGTGAAAAAACATGAGACATGCGACAATTTCACCCTGATAACAAAGAAAAAACCAGTTTGACTGTGTCATGTTTCACGATTTTTGACGCATGTCTCCCTAGTGTGTGGCGGGCCCAAGAGTCAGGACCTGGGGCTTGGTCTCGTGGTTCACAAAAAAAGGTTTGCTGTATCCTGAGTCTTCAAAGATCAACTCCTATGGTAAGGAGAGGCATGTGTTCATCAGCAGATTATAAAAAATAGATGCTGCTGAGAAATATATAAACTGGCATTTTAAAATTTCACATTCTGAATTAGTGATCTTTTATGCATATTTTTAAAATTTATTTCCCATTATGCAAGACAAGATTTATTTTTCTTACAGTCCTTTATTAAATCAAAACAAATTGGTGCTTTTTTATGTTGTTGTTTGACTTAGTTTTTTTGCTGCGGGTCAAGTTCAAAACAGGTTGACTTTCATTCTTCCAGGTTTGGAATTAGTTTTGACTTTTGTGGGTTGGGATCTGGTATATTATTTTTCGAAAGCATAGTTCTGCTCAAACTTTTTGTGAAAACCTCAAACCTGGCTTGGAAAATATCTAAATATGACTCATAAGCAGGGGTGCAGTGGAGGATTTTCAATGGTATGTGTCATATACCTTCCGGATTTTTTTAAGGAATACCTTATACCATCTGTTTCTAAAAGAAGCTCTAGTATATAATCTCTAGGGTATGCCCTCTGCCTGAGGCATATACCTTCTGTTTTTTTTTTATTTTATTATTATTATTTTACTACTACACTACTTCTCTTAAGAATTATTTTGACGTGAACTTAACTTGCAGAAGGAAAGTTAGTTGTCCCCACATGAAAAAAGAAAATTAAGGACAACTTAATCTGATGCAGGGCCCTATTAAACAATCTCGAGGTGTCCGCTATTCAGAGCTTTAATTATAATTGAATATTAAAGAATATAAATTTGTCCATTTTTCTATATAAAAAATAAAATTGTAAAATTGGTATTAGAAATAAATTCTTGTTTCACAATTGCATTAGAATTTGATTTAACTCTCTTCCATCTCAGTTTTGGGTTGGGTCACAGGTTGCCAAAAATTATTTTGTCATGTTATGAGTCAAGGACATTCTTTTGTCAGGTTGCATTTCAGAATGACTTTAAATGGAATTTTCAAGCATAACCTGACCTGTGTAGGACTCGACAATGTACCCAATCAAATGCTGCCACCTCACTTCTTTTTACTTTTACTGAACCCTTAAAGTTTAAGTAGACTTCTATTAGAGCACACTAGTTTTGTAAAATTGATGCTTTTGCAGGGTTCCCAGCACCGTGGAAAGTTAGAAAAAATCTGGAAAGTTGGGAAATTTCAAAATTTGTAAAAAAAATCAGGAATTTACAGATATTTTCTAAAAAGTCTCAGAGAAAGAAATAAAAATGACACAAAATTCATCTGCTAATCTCAAGAAAAAATCATGAAGTTCATCAAATGATCATTTTTAAAAAAGTAGAAATTTTAAGAACGGCCACATAAAAAAAATAGTAATTTTGATAGAGGAATGTGAAAATAAGCCGCAAATTTTGTTGTATGCACATTTGGTCAGGGAATTTTTTAAGATTCAGTCTGGGAAAATCAGAATTTTTTGAGATTTGGTCAGGGAATTTGATTGACATTTTTCTCTGGGAACCTTGTTTTGTCTGGTTAAAAATAGCTTTTTTAAAAAAATGTGTTCTAATGCAAAGTACTATTATTTTCTGCATTAAATACATGTTGTAAATTTGATCAAAGGAAATAGTCTTCATTTGAATGTAATTCATTTGAATATAAATGCCAAATGCTGTATAAATATAAAAAATTATGAGGAAGCTGTTTTACACCATGAAACTTAAATTTCAACATTAAGTCTTTTACATTTGTTTAACAGAAGTAAAACAATCTTCTTTATTTTATTGCATTCTCATATATATTAAAATTGTAACTAAAGACATCTTGTCTTTGCCATGAATTTTTCACTTGTGTAATAGATGTTTAGTAAAAAACATAAAAATTCTTAAAACAAACCTAAGCTTTATTAAAGAATTTCCCTTATTTAAGAAGTGAGACATTTAGTTTTCTTATGCTTATTAACAATACTTTCTTAATTATTGTTATTACTTTGTGTAGAACCATCTTCCAGTGCTTAACTTCCTTCTCTTTGATTATAAATGTCCATCAGTTATGTTTTTGAAAAGTTTGTCAAAATTTCAAAACTTGACTTTCCACTTCTTAATATTTGCTATGTTTTCATGCCCAAATTTGGCTCTGATTTCTTTATAGATTAATGCCAGTTTTTTAACTGGTACATTGTTTTGGTATGTTATTGATAAAAATATATATATTTATAGTCTGTAGTAACTATTTATTAAAAAATATTACTCTTTATAGGGTTCAAATAAAGATGAGAAATCCCTTATCAGAATTGTTGTCAGTAGATGTGAAATCGACATGGTATTCATTAAATCAGAGTACCAAAAAAAATTTAAAGAACCATTGGAGGATGCTATTAAAGTAGGTCTATTTATGCGTGTCTGTTGTACGGTTGTAAATAAAATTCTAATAATATTAATTTATCAATGTTTTGAAATATTTTAAAAATTGCTTTAAAACTGTTTAAGTTACTTCTATTTCATGTATTTATTTTTATTAAAAGATTAAAATCTTGATAATAGTTATAAACTTATTTATCTTCAGAAGGTTATTTATACATAAAAAGTATCTTCCATTGCTCATTTGGAAATTGGTTCTGTTCTTTTTGTATATGAATATTCTCCTATTGTTATATCTTGTTGTAGCAAAATCTAAAGAGAATGATATATTTAGATAAAATGAAATGCAAAAGATACTGAGATTTAATAATTTTTTGTCGCCCAACCAATGTTTATATGTGAACGGTGCAGTTAGTCATACGAATGAGAAACCAATTCACATTAGTTAATCTTAGTTGCTATCGAACCCTATTTTACCACTACCTTATTTAACCATTTAACTGATTAATATTTTTGAAAAAAACTTTCAAATAATGTCTATTTTTTTTTCATGTCTTTTAATTAATTTTTAATCTTTTATCATTGGTTTTTCAAAACAGAAATTTTCAGCTAATTAAATCTGAAAAATACTCTGATTAAATAATAAAAAAATTACAATAAAATTTTATTGGTGAAAATAATAAATTATGATTAGAGCATGAATGACTGTATGTGGTATGTGCAAAACAGGGAAGTGGTTTATGGACATGCCAGATTTATTGAATTATTTCAGTAATATTGTAATTGTTGTTTGTGGTGTGCTGTAAAAGTACACTTTAAAAAAGTACATAGACTTTTGTGAAGTGTCATTTATAATCATAATGAATTCAATAAAAAAAAAAATAATAAAATAAAGTTTGTTTATTTTTTACTATTGTATCTAATGTAACTTTTTCTTTTTATTACATTATTTAAGTAATTGCATAAAAAATGGCAAAATTATGTTCAAATGTAATTATGAAAGTTTTACAATTATTGCTAAGCAAATGTAAAATGTAGTAGACAATTTATAGTACACTATATTAATTTTAACATACTTGTTCTAAGTGGTAAATTAATCATATGAGTTGTAATTTTCAAATTCGATGAATCCTGACCTTTACACTTTTTCATTCAGTTAGAAAATTACAACTCTTACTATTTAAAGATTTTAATTTAATATTTGTTTTTATGCCTTATTAGTCTGTTATAGCATTTTTGTGAAAATATGGTTCTTTTATGATCAATTATGGGTTAATAACTTTAAAAACAGTTGTGCACAAAATATTTTATGAAAAAATTTAAATGTATTTCAGTGTATTTTGGAATATTTTTTTAGCATGAAAACATAATAATATTTATTTGTTTTTAATAAATAATTAATGAATTAGGGTTTAAATTAATCATGAAGCATGTGTTATGTTACATATATGTGCTAAAATTATGTATATACTCTAGCAGAGATTTATCTGCTTCACTGATCAGTTTTTCGAAACAAATCTGGAATTAGGAGCCTCATTGCATTTAGCAGCCTACACCTATCACATCTATTCCTGTTTTAAATCATATTAATGGAGACACATATTACATTAAAAATATCATTGATGTTCACTTTTCTATATTAACTGATTAGGTATTCTTTGAATTTTAATTTAATCACAACAGTAGTAAAATCTCCTAAAACATTCTTTCTATTTTTAATTAAAAAAAATATATAGATAGATAGATAGATAGATATTTGAAGAAAATTGGAAAGAACAAAATATACTATAATGGGTGAAATGATTAAAACCAAGTTCCTTTTAGTAATGTTGAAAAATCACTCAAATGCAAAAAATGCTAGAAATTGTATTAATTTTTTTTTATTATTTAAAAGTAATCAAAAACTGTTTTCAAAATGCATAACTTCAGACATACAGGTACTTTGCTGGATCATGTGGCTCTGCTTACAGCAGTCTCTTTCATAAAATATCAAACACACAAGCATCTGTCTTTGTTGTTATAGATGTAATATATTTATATTTTCATGTTATTTTTAATTTAGGGTGATGAGCCAGAAAATTTTGAGAAGCTTCTTGTTGAACTGGTTACTTTGGATAAGTAAACACTTTAAGTAACAGTATAACTGTGATTGTTTTTGTTCTTCCAGATTATCTTTCAGATTAAATGTAAAACTGTATAATAAATTTTGTTAGCTATTTTAAAATGTATTTCCATAAATTCTAGTTTTAAGCTTCTATATTATATTTGTTATATTTACCAATATTTTACCATTAATGCATCACGTTAAATATTGTTTTTGTTGCATTTTTGTAGTCATTATATTTTAATATTATATTATATTTCTCAATTATTTTTGTGATTTAATGTTGCATGCAAGTTTTTACTCTCCAAAATTCATTTTCAGTAAGCATCAATTATTTGATATTTAATTAAGTAAGATAAATATTGCATAGTTTTAAACTATAGCTAGTAATAAATCCTGATTTAATTAATTCGCATGTGCATAAATTGATTACAGTGCCATAAACCAAAATCTGCATAAGCTTATTTTACCATTCGCCTGCATCTATTCATTTAAAAATTGGTAACATCTAAATTTTTATTGGAAAAGGGATGTCTTATGTATGCAGAACGTATGCTATCCCAGTGTACTATGGGATTTGAAAAACATAGAGAATCAATAAAACTTTGAATGCATTTAATACATACAATCCAATTTTCTTCTGAAATCTATGCACAGATGAAGCAAAACAATTCTTCTGAAATCTGCACATTTGTTACTCATTTTGAAAAGAAAAAAAAATTCTATTGTAAAATGTGTGTTATTATAGCTTAATTCACATTCATTAACAATGTTTCATAGTGGTCATAATTATTTTATCTGTAATATTTCTTTTTATACATATATTCTATTTTTTTTTTTTTTTTACATTTAGAAAATGTTATACTGTAGAGTCTCAAAAATCCACGCAACTTGGGACCAGAGGCTGTGTAGATTTTAGAGTTTTGTAGATTTTAGATTAAATTATGTATTTTTTTTTAATTTCAATTATTG
The DNA here is from genome assembly GCA_964019185.1 of Maratus speculifer. NCBI lineage: Eukaryota > Metazoa > Arthropoda > Arachnida > Araneae > Salticidae > Maratus > Maratus speculifer. The sequence continues at coordinate 138,633,000 of OZ025291.1, forward strand.
ATTTTTTTAATTATTTTTTTTATTTCGAAGAAGAGCATTGTGATAATTCAATTTAAGCAAATCAAAACTCAAATCTATTTTATTTACTTGTATATTATCATTTAAATATCCAAAAATATTTTTTGTTATAATTTTTAAATATTTCTTATATAGTTCTTTAGTTGATAACTTAATTTTTCTCTAGTTGAAGTTTCTTTAAAATTCTGTAAATAGGTCTTATTTTGTGTCGATCTATACAACTCTGCTACTCCAAAATTTTCACCTGAAACCAAATCTTCTTCAAAAAAATTCTGACATACACTGTCAGATTCAGTTTTAGTGGGTTCATTATTGAAAAAATAATTTCTTCATCTGCAATATGATTTTAAGACTTCATTTTTACTATTCATCCTTCAACAATTTCTTTAAAAATTCTTGTAAACCTGAGTTGGAATTTTTTGCATAATTCAACAAATTTCAGTTGCTTTAGCTTGTGGAAAGGTTAAATGAAAAATATTTATCTTCATCCTCATTTTGGATAAATAAAGAGTCAGGCCATATTTTAAAACATGCATTAATTAAATGCTTGCATGAAATATAAAATAAATTAATTTGCTATTTTTTTTAGCGGCTTATATATGTTGCTACTACTAAAACTTTTCTACGTTTGTTTATATCTCTCATCGATTTCTATTGTTTTACATTTTCTTGTATATAAATTTCTACAAAATAAAAGTATTTATTTATGTAATATCCTGTGTTATTACTATTTTCTTCTAAATTTATGTTAAAAATTTTCTTTCCGTTCACTGTTAATTGGAGTAAAGATTATAAAAAATACTCATAATTGCCAATTTCATTGTTTACATTTTGAAATGCAAGCTGATTTCGTAGATTTGTGAATTTTAGAAGTGCGTATTTTGAAGACTGTATTGTATATATAATATTTGTTTTATCTGTTATCTAATAGTTTCTGTCATTCAGCATCTCTTATTTAGTCTATTTGAATATCTAATAATCAAATGCCTACATTACAAAGAATGTACTTTTCTGTTGATGGGTTATCTTTATACTAACTAAAAGAATAAAATAACTCATTTGTACTTCACTGCAAATAATTAAAGAAATAAGTGTATAATATTAAAAAAATTATTTACATTTTTTTTTTTTTTTTTTTTTTTTTTTTTTTTTTTTTTTTAATTATAAGCAAAACTAGTGGCAAAAAGTAAACATTTTAAATTTTGACTTCAGTAGAAGTATTTTAACTAGTATTTTGTATAAATTTACCTATAACACTAGTTTACAGTACATCTGTTGCCAAAAAAATTTTAGCTGTTGCTGACTACATATGATATGCTGTTTTCAAAAATATAATTGGAATATTTTAATCAGCTCTAGTTTCTGAGTTTCAGCTATGTAGGTATTAAACAGAAAAAAACATGTATTTACTAAAAATATAATTAATCATTCAGCTCTAAGAAACTTCGTTTTAAAGCTCTTCTCCAATGTGTAGACTTTGAAAAATGACGTATCAGTGACCATCAGTAGTCAAACATCATATTCGTATCCCAGAAACCCTGATAGAGCTCTTCCATGACGTGTAAGTCCTGATGCATATGCTCTCCTTGCTCTTTGCTCATATCTCCTAAATTTTCCGGAAACCTGTCTAGGTGACTATCGAGGAAGTAGTTTTATGCTCATATTGCACCCCATATTTTTTAATTGTAGCAGAAGGTCTTCTACAAGTTCAATATAATTTTCAGATTTTTTATTTCCGAGAAAATTCTTTTTACAACTTTTATTCTTGATGCTAACAATTCTGAAGCTTGTTTAGAAAGATTTAAATCTCTTACAAGATCATCTAATTCAGTTTGGGAAAAGCATTTTGGCTCATTTGGCATACCTTCAAAATCAGCATCATTTTGTGATGAGCTTGGTCCTTCAATGTCTTGTTCTAATGGTTCAAATATATTTTTATTCTTTGAAGAGTCAGGTGAACGCTGTACTGGACGTTGATTACAACTAGTACTTGGGTACTGCCATTTAGCTCAATTTTTAGTGTTGAAACCATTTACGTTCACGCTACAAAAATAAGTCTTCAAGATGATTTCGTGGTTCTCCCCAAATAGTTGGTGTTCCAAATTTAAAGGCACTTCTTTTACCACTTTTCCATAATCTTAGATATTCCACACACAATTGGGAGCCCAAGACTTCCCATTTTTATCCAAGAGCATCCCAAAATACTCAAAATAGGTATTTTTCACCAACTCTGATATAACTTTTCTACAATTGTTAAACACATATTATCCGCATATATAACAAAAATGATCTGGATTGTTTAAACAACGTCTCCTTGAACTACTCATGGCGCAAAAGCTTGAGAAACTAATCTTAACACAGTAAAGTATGCCTTTTATCAATTAATATATATCTTTAAATGATAAAAATCAAAAACAACATAAGTCAAGCTGCTCAAAACAATTTCCAGTTAGATTTGACAAAAACAAGTCAGAAGTGAACATTATCAACCACAGAATTCGCAGCAACAGACAAAAAGTTTAATTTTGTAAACTAGTGTAATTATCTATTTTTTAATTGTGTAAATTGTGTGAATCAAAATTGTCAATTGTATATTTGTAAATATTTATAAAATATCTGGTAAATTTTATTCAAAAACAGTCAAACAAATAATATGAAATAGTTATTTTTATGTGAAAATTCATTGTGTAACATTCAGTGTTTCATTAATTTAAAAGCTTGTTTTTTTGAAAAGTTGTACATGTAATGCTATGTATTTGTTCTTGTTATTTCTTTTCCCACTTTTTTTTGTTTAACAATGATTCAAAACCCTAACAAGAATTTGCTTAAGCACGGCCAAACTCGATTCCACTTATACGGCCATAACAAAAAGTCGAAATCCCTTTGTCTTCGGGGAATCGGAGTGTGGCTCTGTAGAATTGCAGGGGTGCCTTCACCGACTGTGTCTAATCGATAATTTATCTTGCGCACTTTTGTTTTCTTGAGTATAACTTAACTGAAATTGCAATTTTTAAATTTTTAGAAAAAAAAAAAAAAAAAAGGATCTTTGCTGTTTTCTATACTGCTCTTATGCTAATTCGCTAAAAAATTTCAGAAATTTCTTCTCGTGAATATCTTTCAGATTCGGAATACAAACTGTTGAAAAAAGAAAAAAAAAAAAGACTTGTCGATATTTTAAAATAAAGAAGCCTGAAAAATGTTATTTATTTATTATTATTGTTAGTCTTTTATTTCTTCATTTCATGATCAACACCTACAATATTTAAATTTACTGGAGATATAATTAAAAATTGTGTAAATAACCTTCTTTTTTAAGAAAAATTATGTGATTTGATTGTCAGATATTGGCGAAAAGACTTGCTATTTTTTTATATAGATTATGAAAACATGTAAACATATTTTTATTTTTATCGTATGCTTTTATACCCTGACTCTCCAGAATTAGAATATTTTATTTTGTAATTTTTCTATATGCATGTATAGTTAAGATTAGCACATATAAAATTTTTATACATTAAAAGTCTTTCGCAGTGTATGTTATATTCTAAATAATCAAGAATCATGTCAATATCCATGTTGTAAAAAAAAAATCGATGAGTTGATTTTCAAATATTGGCAAAAGGTTTACTTTTTTTTTTTTTTCCTTAACACGTAAATATATTTTTATTATCATATACTTTAAAAACATGATTGTCTAGAATTGAATATGAAATTTTACATAAAATTTTATAATTTTTCAATATGCTTGAATAGTTCAGATCAACACATATAACGGCCAAATTTATTAAAAATTGTTTGCAATGTAAAAGCATATATATTTTCTAAATAATTTAGAATCATGTAAATATCCATTAAAAAAAAAAATCGATATAAGTTGATTGCCTGTTTTTGGTTAAAAGGCTTGTTTCAAGGGGGCTCAAAATATTTTAGGGGGGGGGGGCTGAGCTGCCCATAGCGCCCCCTTAGCTATGGGCCTGGGCTTGAGTCACAGCTTTAGTTATTTGATTGGAAAAAAATATTTTTTACTTCCAGTAATTTTTCAATAAAGTGCTTTTTTGAATAAATATTCTAATTACTTGGATTTAGATTTACTATAAACATTCATTCACGTAAAGATTTTAGTAAAATTACAAAATTTCTTACAATGATTGTTTAAATAAATATTTACAAGAAGTATTTCATTCAGTTATTTAATTCTGTTTAAGTTTTGACTAATTGTTACTGAAATGTAATCATTTTCATGTGTTTTGAAATTTAATTTTGTTTTTAGCTTCACAATATTTGTTCTTCATAAAATAAAGCTAGTTCAGAAGAAATTGTTTTGTTTGAAATATTTATCTTCTCAGTGTTTAATTATTTGAAATTGTTATATTTCAGTTATTTATGCAGAGCTTGTAATAACCTTTAAATTAGGTTATGTTACTTTTTAATTTGATATGTAAATATGTAGTACTAGCAAAAGCCATGCTTTGTTTGGATTCGCGAAGCATTATTTTATAAAACAGATATTTGAAAGTAACAATATTTTTTTTATTATTATTTTTGCATCTTTATTAAACAAAAACGTTATTTTATGTTTTGGCGCATTTTAATTTTTTATTTATGATGTAAAACTGGCATAATAAGATATTTTCGAAGCAAACTTTTACAATTTTTTTTTAAATTTTCAACTAAAAGCTCTTTTAAAGATGTTTTTACAATTTCAAGTAGCCACTGGTGTTTTTTAATTGTTTGAAATATGCATGTTTCCAATCTTTGTAATCAACATCCGATAATCTTTGATAGCTATTTTAGAATAATATATTTGAAGAAAGCTTAAAGAAAGTTACTTCTTCAAAATCCTATTTTCTGGAAAAAACATTTGAAATCTGCTTTCGTTGATACTATGAATTTTTAACTGTAAAACATTTTATTTTAATTTCTTCGTTTTTATACATGTTAGCGTATGAGAATTGCTGTAATTCTCTCGGCGTGGGAGAACTTTTTACTTTCTGCGAATGGCAACTCAATTAATGGAATTACCTTTTAACGAAGCGCTCTGTCATTCTCGCAGTGACGTTTTCACGAATAATTATTGTTGTGTTTGCGAACTTATTAAAGTCTTATTTTTCTATAAAATCCTTCTGATTAATGAGTCGATATTATTTAGCCACAATACGACCTTCGCAAAAATATTTATAAAGAGCTTGAACCAACAACTTCACGCAGATCTTTTAATTTTTCATTTATATAACAAATTTAAGAATTAATTTTATTTGTTTACAATTATTTTGTTGGCAGTTTACAAAAAAAAAAAAAAAAATCCATAATACAATTCTTTTAAAATGTTTAAGTGTCATCTGTGCAAACGATTTTGCGGGATAATGAAAACATGTTTTATTTAATAAATTAATCATGATTCTATCTATAATTATTTACTCCATGATTTAAACTTTTTTCTTTCTGAAAATATACGCGTTTCATTTTTTATTTATTTGCTAAAATGCGTCCGTATTGGAAATGCATGTAAAATAAATTAATTAAAATAATAATTTTTTTAACGTTTTACTGTTAAAAAAATTATATTCTGCAAATCTACATATCATAATTTATTTTTGTGTTTAATTTGAAGTTAAAATATTGAATAGTTTTTTTGTAAAGCGTACGACAAATTGTAATTTGAGTGGACTAGTAGAGGATTCGCTTCGCTCATCCTAATAAATAAATTATTTAAACTTATGTATATGCTTTTCTGAAACTCAATTTTGAAATCAAAATCTTTTGTATTCTTTATATTTTCTAAATAAGGTATAAGTTATGTAACAGTTCACTGAGTAATTTTTAATCTCTTTTTGACATATAAGTTGATTAAATTATGTCTTTGGTCTTGTTATGATGACATATATACTAGTTAATGTGCTTGTATTTATTCATTTTAATAGCTGAAGTTTTCTTAAAGAAATTTTGAATGGTTAAAATATAACTTTGAATAATAAATAGTTACTACTGCTACTTATCATAATGCATATAATCATTAAAAAATATAAGTATTCACCATATACATACTACATAAGATACTAAGATTCTACATTAACCCATTAATGCCCAAATTATTTTCTTCGCTAAAATTTAAATTTTCTATTTCCCACCACTTTTAAAAGCAAATTTTTATCTAAATTTATAGAGGATTCTGTCTCGTGAAATTAGGTATATATTCATCTTTACTGGTGGGAAAACAGCTTTTTCGCTGTTTTTGCAACCATCCTCAAACAAAGACGCTGGGCGTTAATGGGTTAAGATACTACATATGTATATGTCAATTGAAAAAAAAAATATTTATCATAGTTTCCCCCCCTCCCAAAGTTTGCATAAATTATTTATAGCTGATTATTAAATGGATCCATACTAATCAAATCATTGAGATGAACATAAATCAATTTATAACACTGATATGCTGCATCTGAGAACGTTCATAATCACTAGTTTGAGTGTATTTGTCTTGGTTAGGTGTATTAAATTGTCTCTTGTATGCTTCATTATACTCTTGCTGCATGATTCTGAATTTGTAAAGATGTGTTTTAATTAAATGGAAGATTATTAGCCATATAAAGAAACACTGAGTACACAGTAGTGAGCTGAATGTTGAAGTAAAAATAAAAGCAGCTTGCAGATATAGGGCAATGTTGATGATTACTAAATATTCTAAACAAATTCAGATTCTGGAATATTTGTAGATTTACTTGTTGAGATATTCATTTCTGAAAAGAGGCTATATATTGAAGCAAAAAGAGCAGCAACAAAAAAGTAGACACCAGAATTTGCATCTGATATTTGTATTTTCCAGGTAATCCACAAATTTTGGAATTGTAGAGCAGCATTTCCTGAGTCATTCAAATCACAATACAGATCATAAGTATTGGAATTTCTTTATGCTACAAATGCAGATATCAGGAATTAGCAGTAAGGTTAAAAATAATTGTCAATTCAAAAAAATTTGCTGAGTCATGGAATTCTTCTAAAAAGGATTTGACTATCCAAAATCTTGTTAAGTAAACTAAGGGACCGATTTTTAGGTGTGTTTGTAATTATATAAATAGGTAACACCTATAGTTGTTGTTCAGTCCATCCGCAAATAACAACACAAAAACTACCCAACCAAATCGTTTGAAATTTAAATTATACTAGCAAAAGCCGTGCTTTGTTTGGATTCGCGAAGCATTATTTCATAAGATAAATATTTGAAAATAACATTATTATTTTATATTATTTTTGCATCTTTATTAAGCAAAAACTTTATCTTATGTTTTGGCGTATTTAAATTTTAGAAATGTAAATTCAGCCAAATAATTAAGAATTTCCTCGGAATTTTTTATCTGTGATATAAGACTGGTATAAATAAAAATATTTTCGAAGCAAAATTTTACAAAATATTTTTTTAATTTTTAATCAAAAGTTTTAAAGATGTTTTTACATTTCCCAATAGCCTCTGGAGTTATCTGAAATGATTTGAAATAGGTATGTTTTCAATCTTTGTAATTCACATCAAATAATCTTTGATAGCAATCTTAGAATAATACATTCAAACAAAATATTTGGAAAAACATTAAAATCTACTCTCGTTGATACTAAGAACTATTAAATGTATTTTTTTTTATTCTAATTTCTTCTTTTTTTCTGCATACCAGCATATGAAAATTTTTTATATTGTAGAATCTCTCGTAAGGAAATTTTCTATTAAATGATAAACCTTGAAGGAATTTCACTCTCAACAACGCTATGTGCGTTAAGCAAACTGGTGTCTCTTTATCCCCAATATCTACTACTGCTTTATCTGATGTCAAAACTTGAGATTTATGAATTATAACTGCAAAAACTGATTGCAAAGGAAATTGTTTTATTGAGCAATTTATGCTTCCATTTTTCCAGAATTTAATTACTGGGGGAATTGGTACGCACCAATTCTTATAAGTTAAATTACTGCAGTATTCAAATTTATCCATGATTATTCGCGGTATCTGGTCTGATGGCTTGTGACTTTCTTTAATACGCGCAACAAAGTCTAAAGTACCGTTCACTAAACCTTTTTCGGTCCACAAATAAGAACGTAACATTACTTTAAATCCAAATGATAAAGTAAGAAATGATTAAAGTCCATTTATAGTTTCTGAATCGGCCAACTTTGCTTTAGTACATTTATAAAGAGCTTGAATCGAGGCAATAACTTTAAGCAGTTCTTTTAATTTTTCATTTATATGGCAAATTTAAAAATTAATTTTATTTGCTTACAATTCTTTTGTTGCCACTTTACTAAAAAAAAAAAAAATCCATAATACAATTCTTTTAAAATGTTTAAGCATCATCTGTGCAAACGATTTTGCGGAGTGATGAAAACATATTTCATTTATTAAATTAATCATGATTCTATCTATAATTATTTACTCCATGATTTATATATTTTTTTTTCTGAAAATATACGCGTTTCATTTTTTATTTATTTGCTAAAATGCATCCGCATTGGAAATGCATGTAAAATAAATTAATTAAAATAATAATTTTTTGAAAAGTATTTCTGTAAAAAAAATAATATTCTGCAAATCTACAGATCATAATTTATATTTGTGTTTAATTTCAAGTGAAAATACTGTATAGTTTTTTTGTAAAGTGTACGACAATGTGTCATTTGAGTAGACTAGTAGAGGATTCGCTTCGCTCATCCTAATAATTATTCCATAATTTTGTCGAATTATTTCAAATTTTATGAGAATTGGATGCATAGATCAATTACAGGGACAATAAAAAATATTCCATTACATTATGGTCAATGAGGAAAAAAGTTTGAAATACATTTTAATTATTTGAAATTTAAAATGCATAATTATTTCATAATTTTGTTTAGTCATTTCAAATTTTATGAAAATCGCATGCATAGATCAATTACGGGGACAATCAAAAGTATTTTGTTATATTACGGCCAATGGTAAAAAATTTCTCAAATGCATTTTAATGGTGTTATACTCATTCGAACATAAAATTGATATGCATCCATAAAGTACATATTATACTATACATTTTGCATAATCTGTTGTGCAAACAATATTTGTTATTGATTTACAAGGCCACACAAAAGTATTCCATTACATAATGGTATAGGGATAACATTGTTTGATGCACATTTTAATTGTAATTAACTATTTATAATTTTATGAGATTGATATATGAAAGTGATATTTTTAAAACTTCACTATTGTACGAATGCATCTCATTTGCTACGCTTCACGTGCAAGTTCCAACTTGTTTATTTTTTGGACACTTTAACTTCCTTCTTCTCTTACATGCACTTGTCACTAGCTGCCCTTCCAAACTTAAGTACTTTTCAGATTTTCCCAGTTAGTGGATTTAATAAATTTGAGCTCCTTCAATCAGAGCACAGCACAAATGTTGCTATATCTGCAATCTGATAAAATTAGTGAACTAGCTAGTAGTGTTGAATTCAGATACTTTTCTTTGGGAGGGATTTCTCTGGCTCTGGGATACATAGTTATACAATATATTTAGACATTTTACAGAAAATCAATAATTGTTTAGTTGAATGACTATTATGATCATTTTAAAATATTTTGCAGCATTTTTATCTAGATTCATAACAATTCCTGATCATTTAGGGATACAAACAGTTTTGTGTACAGATATGGACAAAACTGATATTGAATTTACAATATAGTATCATAGTATTTTTAATATAGTAGCATAAAGTTGTACTTTTTGGGTAAAAAACAAAGATGGCTGCCCCTATATTACTTAAGATTTAAAAATAAGAATGGCAGTGAAGAAATTAAAAAAGTAGTAAATAGATCATTGTTTTTTTTTTTTTTTTTTTTTTTTTTTTTTTTTTTTTTTTTTGGGGGGGGGGGGAATTGTAATTCATATTTTGAATGAAAAGATGCAAAATCACCAGAAAAATAAAAAATAATTTCAGTAAGATTGTTAAAATAAAAATAAAAACAATTTTAATAATTATTATTAATGAAAATTATAAGTAATTGGTATAATCTTTAAAATATTTTGTTCATTACCAAAGATAAGGTATCAGAAAATCACTTATGCACACTTTTTATAACTATAGTGGAGAACCTATTATCTAGAGCAGCGGTTCCCAAACTTTTCGGCTCACGGAGCCCTTTTTGAGAAAACTTTCTAAGGCGGAGCCCCTGAACCCAACGATATTTTGTTATTTATAAATTAATGTTTTCCTATGCCTAAGGAGCAGAGAAAAATCAGCAGAAAAATATCTGAGCCAGTAATTTCCAATATTGGACTCTCACTTTGGCCCTTTGATGACACAGAAATTCTGAATTCATACGAGAAATTTTAAAAATCAAATTTTCTATTATATAACTCTTTAGCAGTTCTATTTAATATTGCTGTTGTTGGAATGAGGATTAAAATATTCTTTTTATGTATTAACCTTTTCAATCCTGATGTAGCCTCGGGGAGACACTAGATAAGTTAATTTAGATGCTTTTAGAATCGTTGAAATTACTTCGAGACGTTTTTATTAAATTACGTGCATATCATAATAATCCATATATAGACTGATACGTCATTGAAGATGCTGTAAAGTAATTTTAAATTGGTTTTTGAGGTCATTCGTAATATTTGTCTCAGGACTCAGGAAAATTAGGGATTTCTGAAGGCTTTTAATAACGAGGAAAGCAAATTCTTTTTTACCCGAGCGATTTTGTTAAAGGGATAATGACATCCATTTTTAAAATAAAAAATATTCTTTTGGAATTTCCAGTATGAACTCGGAATTAAAGATTAAATGCTAACCATGTTTGAATTATGCATTGCATTGGAAGTTACGTAAAACTATTATTATTTATGGCGAAAACCACACACAGAAAAAAAGGTAAGTTATACAGTTTTCGTTTGCAGAGAGATATTTCTGTATAATTCCAATAGGCTACTCGCGAAAAAAATAAAAGAAAATGTTTAGTTCCAGTCACCCATGGGTAACATATGTAACACGTTTTCGCATGTCCCGCCTACCCGTATTAGAATCATACGGTTATGGAATACTTTTTCGTTCTTTAAGTTTCTAGTACTTCTAAACATTCAACGAAAGTGAATCGCCTCTGAGTTTCTTTTTTAGAAAATACATTCAGAAGCAGATCATTGTTTTAGTGTTTAAGTGGGCGGGACAAAATTTATAAACTCTATTGTTAGGTGCAGTATTGTTCTTTTTTTTTATATTTAACCCTTTTACGTTCATTGGTTTCGCCACGAAACCACAAAATTTTAATTCCGATACGCAACACTGACACCGGTATTTTTATCTAAAAATAGCCCTTTTATTTTGCATGTGAAAAATCACGTTTTCTTATTTAGAAATATATTTGTTCTTAATTACCGGTGTCATTCATTTATTTCGACATCTTAGCAATGAAAATGCTATGATCGTTAAAGGGTTAAAGTATTTCATTATAGTTTTGACAGAAACTTTCTTTCGTCATTGTTTTTTCCACAAAACAGATATTCAGTTAATAACAACACATGTTAAACGAACTGCAACTAGTAGAAAAACTTTACTAACAAAATAGGATATATGGGTGGAATTAAATTTATATCATAGTGGGTGCTCATTGACAAAAAGTCTAAGCAAGGGGTGGAGCTGAGCAAATTCTAAATTTTGTAATGACAAATGTAGTGAACAATTACGTATATTTTGAATTGCTATATACTTATTTCTGATTGAAAAATGTGGCAGAGACCACTTAAAAGAAATTTTAAAGAGGGGTTGCAAAGGAGTACAAGATGCTAATAAAAATGCGTTTTCAGCAATATACATTGGTTATAAAATTAAGTACATTTATGTAAAACAGCATAAAAAATTTAAATAACAAAGTCATTATAAGAATAAAATAAATATATTAAAGCAATTAAATTTACGTAAAGAAAAAAAAACTATATACACAACGTATATAAATATTAAATGAATCTAATTGAAGGGATTATTAAATGATACAAAATATTACAAAAAATGGGCGTTATTATCGGCAAACATTGTTGTACAATAAAAAATAGTATAACAAATTTAAATATACAAATAACATAAATAAATTACAGAATTAAAATTCATATATAAAAAAGAAATATAGTTACACAAATGCAATATGAATCTAATGAGAGGCTTTAAGGTGTTGAAGATGCAATAAAAAATGTGTTTTCAGTGAGAGATAATATTTTACAATGAAAAACAGTATAAAAAATTTTAAATAACTCAAAATTAATATAAACAACATAAACACATTAAAAAAAAATCAAAGATATGAAAATAAAAATAATATATACATACATTAAACACAAATGAATCTAGTGAGGGATTTTAAATGATACAAGATCTTGTAAAAAAGACGTTTTAAGCGACAGACTTTGTTTTAAAAATTACATACAATTGAAAATTAGGGTAGAAGATTTAAATAATTAAAATAAACAGTTATAGGGAAATTAAAATTGCAAAAATAACAATAATACAATGTGCAATATATACAAATATTAAATGCCGACATTTTTTTTTTTTTTTTCTATTCTGCATAAAGTTTGATGAACAATAATATATAAACGTTTAGTGTGAAAAATGCTTTGTTTTGCACTGTTTTTAGAAATCTAGAACAATTTTCGGCAATTGTAAGCGAATCTCAGGTTCTACATTTAAACGGTTTCTATAATTTGTTTTGATACTTGTGTAAGTGGAGAATCCAGCTTCACGCATGTATGTAGTTGAAAATGGGAGTAAAATTAATTTTGCTCTGTCTGACAAGATTTTACTCATCTGTCAAATGACTACGAAATTCAGTGATACGATTGATTTGAAAAAAGATTACTAGATCACTTTGAGATGTTAAATCAATGAGAGTTTCGTACACTCATGTGTGATTTTGTTTTTACACTGAAGAGGGATTTAGTACTCATTTAAAATCGTCCAGCATCTTTTTTTGAGCAACTGGAAAGTAATGCTCAAATGAATCTATCAGAGTTTCGAGATGATCTTGAATACTTTTCTGATTTTTTTAAAACTTTATGTTATGATCATTTAAGAACAATTTAGTAAGAGAAAAGCAACTTATATCAGCCTTTTCTACATATTCAGACCAGAAGGTAAGTTTCCTCTTAAATGCCGGCACTTTGTAGTTTGCATCAAAAACAGTAACACTTTCTCCAACGATAAATTCATTTCGTTCATTTTACTAAAAATGTTCGCCAAATATGCTAATTTACATGACCTGTCTTCATAATTTAAAATTCTTGCTAATTCAGGGTTGTGATCTGAAAAGGCTTCAACCTCTGCACTCAGCTCCAGCAAACGCATCAACGCTTTTTCACGGGATAATCATCTTCAGTATGCAGCAGCAGCGACTGATGCAGGCTTCCCATATCTCCGCAAATTAGTTTGAAAAATCACCTTTTAAGTCGTTTTGATTTTATAAAGTTCATTATATTTATGACATCATTCAGAACTGCCTATAAGTTAAAGAGGAATTTTTTAGGCGTGCGCGCAACTGTGAAGAAAACCAATGGCTACTGTTACATTCCTTTGATTTATCCTTAATTTTAGCAATAGGTACAGCATTATGACCTACCATTGCTTTTGCACTATCAGTGCATTTATCTTCGCAGTTTTCCCATGATAAATCGCAAATGGTATTTCATGTGTTTTACATTCTTAAAACACGTTAAATGCAGAAACATAAAATAAAGCAATTTAAACCAGAAATATTAAACAGAAAATAAATATATGTATAATGCAAATACATTAACGGGTTTGGAATGCATTATTGTGCTTTTCAACTCAGTTATAGATATATTTATTTTTTGGCGCGCACGCACACGCACAAAAATTTGTTAAATAATTTTGAAAATCTTTCATTTGCAATATGCTAATTTCTTTTTTGTTTTGTTTATTTTTCGGGAAGGTCGCGGAGCCCCTGGAAAGTTCAGGCGGAGCCCCAAGGGCTCCGCGGAGCACACTTTGGGAACCTCTGATCTAGAGTTCCAAAACCTGGAAAAAACTGAAAATCAGAGGGGAAAAAAATATTCAAAAATTTTGTAAATTGTTACTACAATAATGTAATTTTTTTAATTTATAGATTCCCCTTTTTTTCCCCCCCAAGTCTATTTTTTGAATGTGCACTAAAATAAGTTATTTTAGTGGTGAGGGAACACAGGCTCCCCCCTCCTGCTCCCTAAATTAATAAAAAACCATCTTCTTGTCAAAGTTTAGTTTAAAATTAATTTATATTACAATAAAAAAAAAAAAAAATGCCAGATATTTCCCTTAACCATCTCCTCTGAAAAAAATATTATGGCTATGTCATATTATTTGAATACACATATAATTGCAGAGTTCTGTTTATTTTTTTGTATCTTCTCTGCCTTCTCAAACATTCCAAAATGGTCTAAATGGTTCAAAATTAATTCCCACAGAATTTGCAAAAACAGTTAAAGATTGTTGTTGAAAAAGTTTTCCAGCATGGTCATCAAGCAAAAATATTTATAAAATAAGATTTATAAAAAATGGTCTATCAAAATTTTTCATGTAGCTGTAAAGAAAAATAAAGTAGAGCTTGTAGATAGAATATCAGTTACTATTAAAAATTTTTAAAATTTATTCATTGTTGTCATTGAATAATGCAGTGATTTTTGTTTACATCATAGCAAATGCGGTAGCATTTGGTATAATATGCTTAAGAAATGGAAAATGCAAACGTCTTTTTGTAATTTCTGGCGAACCAGCTTACGTATAGCAATGATTTTTTTTTAAAGATAGAACTTGACGAGATGAATATTATGATAGCATTTTAAAAATTATCGTAGTTTTTTATTCAATTTTTAATGAAAAAAATGAAGACCTAAAATTCAACAAGCAATAACTAACGATCCCATGGATGGATTAACTTCATTTTTGGTTTATTTTAATCCTTTTAGTAAAACTTAAAATAGATTTTTTTTCATCTTTGTATGTTTGACGATAGCTGAGAAAATCAAATTTGTATCTTAAAAGTTCCAGTTGAATAGTGTTTCTTGTTGTTGCTGTTGTAATTTTTTTTTTTTTTTTTTTCGTTGCTACCAAGATTAAATAAGTATAAATTTTTTATACATGTAGCATAGTTCATTGAAATTAAATAAATCACGTGAAAAACATAATTAAATGTTTTTATTGTGCAGCATTTAGTTTCAGTTCTTTGAATAAAGTTGCGAGTGCACTGTAATTATTTTCGTTCGACTCCTTGGTTTTATTTGCAGATATCATGCATTTTATATGACAATGCAATAACTTTCTTAATTATTCTAATACAACAATAAAATTTTGGCAGCAAATATTTTGCTTTTCAAGATATAAAAAAATCTTCATTTTTTTTTAATCAAAAAATTTGAATGACAAGTATTAAAAAATGCTTTGGTGAGCAACAAAAAAGATTAATATGTTTTTAAGTATGAATAAAGAATATTGCTCAGTTAAACTGATGGCATTGAGCTCACAGGCTACAAATACAAATTGTACATTAAAGCCTTATATTTTCAAGGGTTAATTCCGTTCAAAAAAAAAATTAAGAAGGGGAAACAGCTCTCACCTTTCCTCTTTTTTATACTTAATCATTGAACCTCCTATACTATCAAAGACATGCTTTATCATATAAAAAATCTATATCCAAAATTCAGAGCAAATGAGATAATTCTTAATAAAAACCCATTTAGCATTTATATAATTTAAAAGGAGTTATCCCCCTCTTTTATACTTAACCATTAAACTTCCAAAACTATTCAGAGATTTGAACGAAATCTGAAAATTCTGCTTGAAAAACCCATTTATATAAATTAAGGTGGGGGCATTAGAACCCCTGTTCCCCCTATTTATACTTATTCAATGAACACCTAATAACAGTCACGGAATCGCCTCATCAGAATGATCCTAATCTAAATTTTGAATGAAAACTTAATTCTGCATGAAAATCCCATTTATATCAACTAAGGGAGGGGCATGAGCCCCCCGTTCCCCCTCTTATACATATCGAATGAACACAAAAACTAATCAGGGAAGCACCTTGTCAGGATATACCTACATAAAAAATTTCAAGTGGATCGGATATTTTCATCACGAGTTATCGCGTTACGCACGAACGAACATACGAACGTACATACAGAACAGACGGGCACATAAGCTCTCAGGCTATGATAGCCTGTGAGCTAAAAAGTGTTTGACAAGTGCTTTTAATTGAGCATAAGAAAGGACAAGGGGTCGCTTCTTGGCTGCAGCTCACTATCAATGCCAAATTTGAAAAAAAAATCATAGTTGCGCTTTTCCATATAAAAGAAATTTGCATAAAACTTTCAGTCTTTCTTTTTAGTAAAATTTTCAATCCTGCTTTACATGTGAATTGCACTGTTGACTTTGCACTGCAAACTGCACTGTTGACTCGGCATTGCAACTATATTACAAATAAGTTTTCTGTGCAGTTCTATGCTGCAGGCATGCTTGGTGGCACTGCATGAGTATGATACGCTACAGGAACTAAGATTTCTGGTACTATTTCGCCTTAAATTCATGTTTAATTACGCTGTGTTTTTTTCTGGCTATGTCTTTGCGCTACACATTTTTATTGTAATTGTGACTGATTTCTTTTACACAGAAAAAGCGCAAACATGATTGTTTCAAATTTATCATTGACAATGAGCTGCAGCCAAGAAGGGACCCCTTGTCCTTTCCCTTATGCTCAATTAAAAGCACTTGTCAGACACTTTTTCATACTTAAAAACATATTAACCTTTTTTGTTGCTCACCAAAGCATTTTTTAATACTTGTTCTTTAATAAAGGATCAAGTGCAAGTTCCATACAATAAAAATATTAATTAATAACTATAATATTACAAAAAATTGTTGCTGAAAGAATAATAGGACTTTGTAAAATTATACAACATAAGGTAGATATAACTATATATACAAGGGAAGTAAAGATTGATGTACCATAAAAATTCAGAGACGAAGGCTAAATACCATCAAATATTATTATTGTCTATATAATTTTTTTTAATCTTATACATATCTGTTTATGATGACTGAATAAGATAAAAAATGCTGAGATTTTAATATATTAAGTAACCTTCCATAATCAAGTCTCTCTGCATTTGGCGTGTGTTAGCTAATATGACACTGATGAGATACAATGCCAGGATCAACAAAATTACAGTGAATTTAACATTTAAATTAAAAAAATTGGTACTATATTTGATTATCCCGTTGACCAATAAACTATCGCCAAACTATAATATTAACTACTAGTAATGGCTGGTCCTATATGTTATATTCACTTAACATTAAACACATTACATATGTTTATTATGTCATCAACTGATTTTTAATTCGGTTTTTAATTTGTATTTTTAGTAATGTTTCAGTAATTTATTTGTTCATTCATTATTTAAAATAAAAATTTTGCTAATTTGCGTAACCCAGCAACTTGTTTGGCAATTTATAAAATTTGGCAAAATTGGTCGACATGATAATCAAATAGTACTCAAAAATTTACTGAAAAATGCTTGTAGCCTACATCTCATGTATAACTATATTACAATATTGAAGCAGCTCTTTCAAAATCGAATAAGTGCTAAATGGTAAGTTCCACCTCAACATCAACAGAAAGGGCAAGTTATAGTGTAAAAAAAATAGTATATTTTCGAAATATTGGAAAAAAAGTTGTTTTGATATGATTAAATGATAATAATAAGAATAAATGATTCATATTTAATGAATAGTGAGCTTAATTTTAAAACTAAAATTTGTTTTGTTGGTTTATAGGCGAATTACATCAAACTATGTTGCATTTTGCCTCATGATTTGACATTATAAAAATCAGTCAAATTAATTATTTTTATTTCTTCTCTGAAATTTAATATATATATATATTTTTTACCATAATGGATGAAACGCTATTGTTGTTTTTGTTTATTTTTATAGAATGAGATATTGAGTTGTCAGCTTAGTTTCAACTGAAGTTATCTCAATATATCAGTATTTTTAGAGATGAAAGAAGTGTATTTTAAATTAATCTGATATGTATTTTCAATTTAAAATGAGTGATAAGCTCATATTTTAATTGAAACGATAGTACTGGAACAACATTTGGTGATTTATCACTAGCACCCTATTGACATATATCAGGGTTCCTACAGACTCCTTGGACTCCTTAGAAACTACTTAGAAATAAAAACGGTCCCAAGTAGTACTTAGAACTACTTAGATAAACAAAATACTCCTTAGAAACTCCTTAAATTGTATTGTGGTTTTGCACGCAGGCAATATTGCTCCCAAAAAAGTAAAAAAAAAAAAAAAAAAAAAAAAAAAAAAAAACGATTGTAAAATGCACGGCATTTATGCACGTCATTCATCAGAAGCACAACAGTGATTGGTTGGAATCATACTAATAGCCACCAAAGTGTTTTGCTTTTCACGGCCATAAGGGAAAGAAAAGTGAAAAGAATAATCCAGACACACCTCTAAACTTCTAATTTCAAAAAGTGATTACATTGTTTAATTCCTTCACAGCTAGATATACAACTTTGATTTCTTCTTCACAGGGGTCGATTTAGAAAAAGAAAGTTGCATAGCAGTAACTGCTATACAAAGTCAGTTTTGAATAGCAGTTAGGCACTTTTGTATAGCAAGTAAAAAATGGCTAACATAACTTTTAAATCTTGTGTTTGGTCCGAATTGTAACTTGTTTAAATCAGTTTCAGGGTTGAACTTTTAGCTTTACGATAAAACAACACATTTCATCTCTATCTTTTCTGAACTATGTGGTTTGTTTTGAACCAACATCTGGAGTTGTGACGTCACCACTGATGAGCTCTATACACACTTGAAGAGAGTGAAAACACAATGTATGGTGTGTAAAAAATCTTTAAATTTTAACTTTAAGTAGTGTACATGACATAACAAAGGGTGTGGGAAATATGCATCGCAATGATTGCGATTTAATGCATTTCTTGGATCGCATTTTAGTTAAATTTGAATCGCAAATTGCGATGCGATACCGCTTAAATCGAACCCTGCTTCTTCATAATACGACTCATCATCCTCAATTTTGCTGATATAACGGCAGATTCAGGGCTGATTCTCGTCCGAAATTTCCGAAAATTTAAAGCATCCTCTTCCGAAAATTTGAAATTGGGTTATTAGTTCCGCATAGTTGCCAACTTATACGATTTTGCGCGCAGAAAAAACAATCGCGGAGAAATGCAAATTTCGTGAAAGGATCATTGAAAAAGCACACATTTTGTCAATATTTCGTGAAAAAACGACGATTTCGTCAATGTTTTTGTCAACGAGCTTTGTCAAAAGATCGCTGAAAAACGCGAATTTCCTGTGCGAATCGCGGTTAAAACGGCAATTTCACCAAATATCGCAGTTAAAACGTTAATTTCGTCCGAAGACCGCGGGAAAGCGTCGATTTCATCTAAAGATTGTGGATATAATGCCGATTTCGTTAAAAGATCGCGGGAAAGAACACAGTTTTCGATAAAAGATCGCTCACAAATATTTTGTCAAAAGATCACTGAAAAAAAAAAAGCCGATTTCATCAAAAGATCACGGAAAAAACTCAGATTTTGTCAAAAGATTGCGGGGATAAAACGCCGTTTTCGAGAAAAGATCCTGTAAAAATGCAAATTTTGTCGATAAATCGTCGAAAAAACATCGATTTCATAAAAAAGAAACACGGAAAACGCCGATTTCGTCAAAAGATCGCAAAAAACCGCCGATTTCAACAAAAGATCGCAATAAATCACCGATTTTGTTAAAATATCGCAGATAAATCGCTGATTTTATCTGAAGATCGTGGAAAAGCGCCGATTTCGTCTGAAGATCGCAGATAACCCTCCCCCCTCTCGCGGGGGAAAGGGATAACTGGCAGATTCCCTGCTGAATTGGGGCTGTGCAAGTGCATGCCACATAAATAACACAAGTGGCAAGTCCTTAAAAATTTTTGGACTCCTTGGATTTTTTCTTCCCAACTCTGTATGAACCCTGTATATGTACCAAAATGACCACTTGGATATAACTGCCTGTATCTTTAAGAATTAATGTCACAGGTAATTACAGACGATTTTTTTCAAAAATCACTATCAATAATGCTTTTATACTTCTGCTACAACAGGTAACACCAGCGCTTCTCAATACTTTTGCTGAATACCTGCAATTCAAAATTTGTGTGTAATGGAAAAGTGAGCTTTTCTCAAAAATTATATGACTTAGGGTAATCACTATAGTTTTCCTGCAAAGTTTAAATTAATCTACTACTACTAATTTTTTTATAATTTTAGTTTCAGTAGATTCAAATATAGAGGGTGGAAGGGGGGGGGGGGAGGAGATGTATTTTTGAGCTCAACTTTAGGAAAGCTTTCACACAATATGCAAACAAAAGATTTTTCTTTTTTTTTTTAAGTAACTTAATTAGCTCTTCTACCCTTAAGTCCTTTGTATATTTTTAAGTATTTATTAATCTATAATTTCTAAGTGTTCTCAAAATTTTGTAAGCTGCTGTACTTAGATGAATTTACTAATTGTGATTTTGTAATATGAACTCTGGAATTAAGCAGTAGTGCAGTGAACATTACATGCTTATTTATGAAATTTTTGATACATTTAAATTCATAATTTTCCAGATTATTTTTGTTTATTACATTTTTTAACATTTATCAAACATACCTGTTTTTTATGAGTATGTTATAAACATTGTTTCAGCAAATTATGACAAGTGCACCTCGTTTTTCTTCAGTTGTTTGAACTATCGATGTCAAGCAGCAATTTGAAGAGTAAACATATTATAGAAGGCAAGCCGGTGCAGCGAATATTACATGTTTATCTTTATTTAAGAAAATTTTGATGCATTTAAATCCATAATAATCTAGAATAATTTTTTTTTCTTTTTTTATTGCATTTTCTTAACATTTATCAAATGCATCTGAAAAAAAATGTTACGGCTTTATTGGTGTTTATGTCTAAGCCTTTTTGCTACAGAATTCCTTTTCTTTTTTACTTCTGTCTGAAAAGCAAAAATTTCTGCATCCAGCTTAATTTTCTCGTGGTTCAGACGATCCTGTTCATTTTTCAACTCTTCAAACAGAGCGCTATATTTAGAATTTATAGAATTCTCCAGAATCATCAATTCCTCATCTTTAGCTCTTACTTTTGCAGCAAACCTTTCCTTCACTTTTTCTTCATCTTTTTGCATTTCCCTCTGGAGTTTTTCCCGTTGTTTTTCAAACAGCTCTAGAGTGGTCAATGGTTCCTCTTCAGAAATGCTGCAACCTAGCTGAACTAAACGAGTTATTCTGTACTCTTCATAAAATTCATCATTCGTTTTTTCTCTCAAGTCATCCATATTAACTTCAATCAAAGCATGCTTCAATGCTAAATACTCTGAATGGTTTGCATTTTCCACCAACATTGTTCCCCATGGAAATGTTCTAGCTCGTGTTAATTTGCCTCCAACAGGAACATATTCTTCACTTGCAGTAACTGCAAATGGAACAATACCATTTGATTTAGAATTACTATCTCCTAGCTTCTCATCATCAGTTGGAAAATAATATATTTTTATATTTTCTCGTTTTATTGTTGATCTTATAGTTGCTTTAAATTGTTTTAGTTCATCTACTGAAAGACAGTCAGACTTGGCAATGATAGGAATAAGGTTCACTTTGTTATGCAGTTGTTTCATACAAAATGTATCCAGGGACTTCAAGTTATGACCGGTAGGACATATGCAGTATAAGCATGCATGAATACGTGTATCTCTGTACACTGATAATGATCGTTTAATTTTTAACTCTTCATTAAAATAGGATTCAAACTGCGACTCAATATATTGGATAATGGGTGTTACATTATCTTTCCTGTTTATCTGATCACCGTATCCTACACTTTCTATTACTGTTAGTCTCACATTTACAGACTTTTCGGAAAGATAATACGTTTTACTATGTAACTTTACTTTTGAGTTGAAATGATTTTCTACTGAAGCACATAAAGGTATATTGAATAAAGAAGATGCAAGGGTAGATTTTCCAATCCCTGTTTCTCCGATAAATAATATATTGAAGACAAAACCTTCTTCAATATGTTTTTTCATTAGCTGTTCAGGTAGCGAATCAATTCTTAATTTATCAGAACAAACAAGCTCTCGAATCATAAGTTCATCCATAGTCATTTTGTCAGAAATATTTCTTGAAATCTAAAATAAAACCACAAGTCATAACAGTTACAAAAAACCAATTACTGGTTGCTATTGCAAAAAATTATTTCCTTATTAACGAACATTAGTAAAAAATATAGTAAAAAAATATCCAATATTAAAAAAATGGTACCCATTTAAAATTTATGTAGCACTATGCCTTTTCATAATTTAACACTATAGAAATATCTTCTTTGTTATTGCTAATTGTATCATTTCTTCCGAATTGTCAAAAACTAAAAAACAGCACAATAATTTAAAAAAGAAATGATTGCATGTGTTCTTTTTTTTTTTTTTTATTATTATTATAGGTCAATATGAATTCGAATTCTATGGATAGATTTTTTGCATTTTTGAAATTGACGTCATTCGGAACAGAAAATACATATTTTTCACAAACATATATATAAACTGTAACTAAATATGTGGTAAAAAAAACATCGCACCTTTATTTAAATGTTTTCAACATCAAAACAGTTACTATAATACAGGTATTTCAATTAAAAAGGGATAATTAAGAAAAAAAATCCTTCTATACCTAAAAAAAACAATGATTTTGAAATGGTGCTATTAAAATCTGTGAAGATTCCAATTGACAAATAAAAATCTGCGTAGATACCGCGAAACTGTAAGGGAACTACCATGCGGAGGGGGGGGGGATTCTGTTGCCAAGTTTGTCATCGCCTCAGCGGTCCAAGTTTGTCATCTGGCGATCAAAATTAGCCCCAACTTGGTGCTATTTCCGATATTTCGCCAAACTAATATGTCCACTAATAATTTTAAACTAATATGTCTATTAATAACTTTAAACTAATATTAGTTTAGGTTTGTTAGTTGAAATTGGTTGATCAAGTTCCTGAAAATATCTGAAAAAAATGTGAAATCATATAAAAAAAACTGATGGAACCAGAGAGAAAAGTAGAGCTCGATTTAAAAAATGTTACAGTAAAAGTTTACAAATATTTTCAATCTATAAAAATGCGTTGAAAAGAAATTGATATCTGTAAGATTATATTTGTAAAGCTCATACAGTCCTTAGAGGTGTGCGACAGGTGCGGCCGCACAGTGCTTCGTGCCTAGTGAGACACTGCACCTGGACATAAAATATTTTTTTCTTTAATAACAAGAAGAAGGTATAATAGAAAATCTTTAATATAAATTTATGATTTTACTTAAGAAAAGATAGTGGTCTTGACATAGAATATAGCCTGTGTTGGAAGAGCGACTTCCATCATCAATTTGCCATCATTAATTTTGAAACTGGTTCAGTAGTTCTAGAAATTACCCCACAAACACAAAAACAAATGAAAACTGACAATTCGAATCCTGACTCCCTGGGTCACAGTATATAGGTGAAAACCATTCTTTTTTATTGATAGTAAAGTAGAAAAGAGTCTGAAAGGAAAGAGCCTCGCAAAATATTTGCACCGGGTCTTGCTTTAAGCCGTCCTTTGTAAGGATGGCTCTCAGTTCATGAAATTACCGAGATTTTTGTTAGCTAAAAATGTGGACTGAGCTTTACTGGTCCTTTATATCCAGAATCATATTATTATCCACTGAAAATGTTTACTGGGCAAAGTAGTTAATAGAATGTATAGTTATGTTGTCTCAAATCATCTAAGCTCAACAACGATAAACGAATATAAACCATGAAGTAATAATTAAAATATAACATTAAAATAGTCAGGTTGTTGAAGAATTGATGTAATAGTCCAAGAGCCGACCGCACAAAACCCTAAGTCATCGAGCACAAGAAAAATTCTTTTTTTTTATGGAAGAGTAATAATAGAGGAATTTAATCATCCATGTCTGCCGGAAGCGAAGGGGTGCATAAGCCAAAAATTGATACCACTAATGATTCATTCGTACGTTTAACATTGTGTTTGCTGTACAATTAAAAGCATGAAAAAAAGGAAAATTGGCTGCAGGAAAACATAATGCTAAGTCTACGAGTGAACCACTAGTGGTATCAATGGTACTTTTTCATAAAATAAAGGAATTTTTCTTGTGCTCGATGACTTAGGATTTTGTGCGGTCGACTCTTGGGCTATAATTAAATATTTCTGAACGCAAGTATTTAGTATGTGGTTGAATCATATATGTTTAATGTTTTCAGTTTACTTGGAGCTTTGATCTTCCACCTATCAAAAACCCCTGAAATGAAATTTTGTCCACACTTTGTACTGAACGGACCATTCAGGTTCTGGTTCTTTATTACATCAGCCTGTAATTTATAGCTGTGAACCCAAATTTTTAGTTCAGTCTCCATTTTCAGCTAACAAAAATTTGTGTAATTTCGTGAGCTTTACAGATAACTGATTCCATTTCTTTTCTACGCACTTTTTTAGATTGAAAATATTTGCCAATTTTTACTGCAACATTTTTTAGATCGAGCTCTACTTTTCTCTGTGGTTCCACCAGTTTTTTTTTTTTTTTTTTTTTTTAATAAAATAAGAACATTTGTTTTTATTTTATGGTGATTACCAAAGTGCATTATTTTAATTTCAATAGAGCTATGGTTGCCATAATAACAACTGATAGCCGAAATTTTGCCTTTTTTTCGCAAGTTATTTATTTTTCTTTTCAATATTATGCGGGGGGGGGGGGGGCAGCAATGCACTATACAGCGCGATCTCAATAGTTCGACTTTCGTAAAACCAGCATAAAAATAATCTTCGCCTACCCCTTTTTACGCTTCCAACTTACAGAGGTGGAAAAAAAGCAATCATTTACAAAATAAAAATTGCGAAACTGAAAGCAATGGATTAGCAGACAGGGAGATCGCTGGCATGGTGCTAAATAAAACCGTCGATAATGCGGGTAGCAGCTCCAAGGAGCCGGCAAAAGAAAAGGTCTTACTTGAAAAATAGATAAATTTGACAGGAAAATTGATGTTTGCTTTTGAGAAAGAAGAGTATATTTCCAAAATTGATATTCTTCATTTGCATGAAAGCTAAGAAAATTGTTAAATAACGACCGAAAGGATTGAAGCAAATAAAAAACGACATCAATATTTCGAAAATTAACCAGAAACAAATAAAATTGACATCAGTACTTCGAAAAATAAGTTACACGGAATTATTTCACTTTAGTAGAATGTTTTTTGTAGCATCGTAAATATCATACAAAGTAAGTTTTTTATATTTCATTTTCTCCTTTTTAGGTGCGTTCGTAATTATGTAAATACGTAGCACCTATTGTTGTCGCTCAGTCCGTCCGTCTGTCTGTCTGTCCGCATATAACAAAAACTACCCAACCGAATCGCTTGAAATTTAAAACGTATATTTATTACATAATTTTGTCGAGTCATTTCAAATGTTATGAAAATTGGATGCATAGATCAATTACAGGGATAATCAAAAGTATTCCGTTACATTACGGTCAATGGGGAAAAAAGTTTCAAATGCATTTTAATCGTTTGAAATTTAAAACGTATAATTATTACATAATTTTGTCGAGTCATTTCAAATTTTATGAAAATCGGATGGATAGATCAATTACAGGGACAATCAAAAGGATTCCCTTACATTACGGTCAATGGAGAAAAAAGTTTCAAATGCATTTTAATCGTTTGAAATTTAAAACGTATATTTATTACATAATTTTGTCGAGTCATTTCAAATGTTATGAAAATCGGATGCATAGATCAATTACAGGGACAATCAAAAGTATTCTGTTACATTACGACTAATGGGAAAAAAGTTTCAAATGCATTTTAATGGTGCTACACTCATTTGAACATAATAGAATTGCCATTAATCTATGAAGTATTTACTAAAATATACATTCTGTACAATCTGTGATGCAAAGAATATTTATTTTTAAATTAGAGGGCCACACAAATGTATTCCACTAAATAATGTTATACGTGGAAACATTGTTTGGGGCGGGCTTTAATTATATTAAACTATTTCATATTTTATGAATAAGATATACGTTAATGAAGTATAATAAAATTTACTTCCTGCATATTTACAGGAACACAAAGATTCCGACCACTATACTGTATCCAAAGTACGCTCTACTATATCAACAAGATCTGAATATTTTAAAACTTCGTTATCGTACGAACGCACCTCATTTGCTACGATTCACGTGCAATTTCCAACTTGTTTTGCATAAATATAACTTTGTGATGAACTAACTTATGCACCAATAAACTTTTTACAAAAAAGAGATTTACGATGTTTTATCATAGCAAATTTAGTCTTCCCATAAAAGTATATGGCTCGACTTCTTTAGGTGCGTTCGTAATCATATAAATGCGTAACACCTATAGTTGTCGTTCAGTCCGTCCGTTAACATGTAACAACGCAAAAACTACCCAACCGAATCGCTTGAAATTTAAAATGTATAATTATAACATAATTTTGTTGAGTTATTTCAAATTTTATTAAAATCGGATGCATAGTTCAATTACAGAGATAATAAAAAGTATTATTACATTACGGTCAACCATAAAAAAGTTTCAAATGCATTTTAATGGTTTTACACTCTTTCGAACATAATAAAAATTGATATGCACCTATGAAGTATATACAGGGTGGCTACAGATTCTGGAAATCAGGGAATCAGGGAAGTTTATAAAAAATACTCAAAAATCAGGGAAATTTTTCTGTCTACGAAAATATTTGTTTTCATCTTATCAACAACATTGATTCGTTGTCAAACAGCCTACATTTAAACCAATAATAAGATGTGATAAAGAGACAAAAAGCCATACTGCTGCCAAGCGATATCTGTCTACATGAAAGCTAAATTGTTCCATAAACCCAAATTTTCAAAAGTTAGTTCATTTGTGATCTTTTGACGAAATGTACACTTTATCGCGAGTTCTTGACAAAATTTGCAAGTTTATTACAATTTTTTGACGAAATCTGCTCATTTTTTGTGTTTTTTTTTTTAACAAAATGTATGCGTTTTTCACGATTTTTTGACAAAAGTCGAACATTTTTCACAATCTTTTAGTGAAATTTGCATGATTTTGCGATCTTTTGACGAAATTTGTATGTTTTTATGTACTTTGTACACTTTTTATGATTTTTAGACAAGATTTACACCTTTTTCGTGATATTAATATAAATTTGTGCGTTTTTTTGTGATCTTTAGATGAAATTTGCTTGTTTTTCGCGATCTTTAGATGAAATTTGTATGTTTTTTCACGATCTTTAGATGAAATTTGCAGGTTTTTGTGATCTTTTGACTAAATTCTTGCTTTTACTCACACCTTTCACGGAATTCACATTTTTTTACGCCAGTCTTTAATGAAATTTGCAATCTTTAGTATTAATTTCACATTTTTCTGCAATCTTTTGATTAAATTTTTGCTTTTTTTGCAAAACTTTGAAGAAATGAACGTTTTTTTATAGAATCTTTTGACAAAATTTCGTGTTTTTTTCCGCGATCCTTTTATGAAATTAGCATTTTTTGTATTTGATGCCTGTAATGCCATAACTTTTGTTGCATATCTGTAATAATTACAGATAAATCGTAACACTTGGCACCTCTGCTAATTAAATACTATGTAATTTTTGTTTTTTCCTCCCAAAAGAGATATTTGCAAGCTGGATAAGTGTGTTATACGAGAAAGCAGCATACATTAATGAAATACCATACATGTTCTTTAACCCCTTCACAACAGGAGTTTTTTTTTACAAAATTTTTAATTTTTTTTCACCAATTTTAAAAAACAGAAATTTATTGAATCGAGAAAATGCTCTGATTAAATAAAGCAAATTTTACAGTATAATTTTTACTGGTGGAGATAAACAAGGATTCTTAAGCCTTTTTATGGCACGTATACTAGAGGTCTGCACGGGCCCAGGCCTGGCCGGCAGAATTAGAATAATTTTGATAACTAGTTGATGACACTAAGTTTGACAACATCAATACAGAAGTGTAACTTGTATAACATAGAGATCGGAATAGAACAATTACATTGTTATATCTTGGGCTTAGTATTTTTTAGCAGACTCGTGCTGGGTTGAGATCAGTCTTGCATTCTTTTTCTACATATAGAGGAGCTGAGCTGAAATTAGACTTAATTGCTCTCATGATGTGTAGGGTTAACATGATTTATAAAATTATTAATAGCGCTAAAGAAGTTATGTTAACGTAATCTTTGGATATATACTCCTGGGTGTTTCTTAAATTCACTTCTCAACAATGTGAAAGTTTGACACATCTTCTGACTAATCTTTAACTGTAAAACTATAAAATTGACAAGCCTGACCCTTGAGGGGATTTGAAATCGAATAGCCGCTTTTATTTTTGGTAAATAAGATATTTGCATAATCTTATTGAGATATAAGAAATTCTTGTCAAATGGTTGCAGATTTTTCTCCTTTTCCATGCTGTCGCTTCCGGAAATTCTATTTAAAACTTTAACTTTGACAGTATTTTCCTAAATTGCTTGTGTCAAAAAATGGATAACACCATTCGAGTACATAGTTTCAGAATAGAAATACTTGCTAATCTTATGCATTTCTAAAAAAAATAATGAATTCAAAAATGTTTCAGAAAGTATCTCTTTTGGATATGAAAATGAATTTAGATATGAAAATGAATCTTTAATAAAATGATATAGAAATATTTTCATAAATCTACTTTTATAACCATTTAGCGGAAAAATAAAGCAGGACGCGTTTCGAGCCACAACAATAACAGCTCTTCATCAGTTGAACCAACACGAGTTCGTAAGGGTACAGAATAGCTTGAAGAGCACCCTGTTTTGTTTTTTTGTTTACTGGTGATTTTTACAAGGTGTATTATTCTGATTATTAATTATCGCCAGTGTTATCGGTGTTTTTTCACTACTTTTATTACACAGTTTCAAGAGTTAAGATGTTTTTAACTTTTTTTTTCTTTTATTCTAAACCATATTAATTTTTTAATGAATTTTTATTTGAATATTGAAAAACTAAAGATCTAAGTAATCATTAATGTTGCTAATGTGTATTTCCTGCAAAATTTAATGTAAAATCATTCCATATCATTCCATTTATTCTTTAAAGGAATCTTAATTATAAAATTAAAATCTGATTTTTTTTAGAAATAGTAAAAATTGTGTCGTGCCATAAGGGCCGGGCCTAAAAATGAAAAATATAAACAGGCCGGGCCACGGCCGAACTTTTTTGTTTTCAACGGGCCGGGTCCGGGCCTGGAAATTTTGGCCCGCGCAGATATCTAACGTATACTAACGTATACATCCCCAAGTGGTTAATAATAAAAATCAGGGAAATCAGATATAGATAATCAGGGAAAAATCATGGAACTTTTTTTCTGCATTTCTGTAGCCACCCTGATATACTATAATATACATTCTGTACAATCTATGGTGCAAAGAAAATTTGTTATTGATTTACAGGGCCACAAAAAAAGTATTCCGTTACATAATGGTATAGCGAAAGCATTGTTTGGTGCGCGCTTTAATTGCATTAAACTATTTAAAATTTTATGAAATTAATACACGTTGCTGAGAAATCTACAAGTTATTTCCTGTATAATAGAAAGCATATAGTATTTACAGGGAGTCACAAAAGATTTCGGCTTCTATACTGTATTCGAGATACTGTATACTGTTACATCAAGATCTGAATATCTCCATAATTATAAAGATACGTAGCATTATAGTTGTCGTTCAGTCTGTCCGTCCGCCTGGCTGCCTGGATATAACAGAGCAAAAACTATCCAACCAAATCGTTTGAGATTTAAAATATATAATCGTTGTATAATTTTGTCGAGTCATTTTAAATTTTATGAAAGTTGGATGTAAAGTTTAATTATAGGTACAATCAAAAATATTCCGTCAATAGGAAAAAATAGTTTCAAGTATATACTAAAAAATACGTTCTGTACAATCTGTGATGCAAAGAATATACTTATTATTAATTTACAGGGCCACAGAAAAGTATTCCACTACATAGTGGTATATTGGTAAACATTTTTTGGGACGTGTTTTAATTATATTGAACTATTTCACATTTTATGCAATTGATATACGCTGCTGAGGTTTAATACAAGTTACTTCCTGTATATTTACAGGAACACACAAAAGATTTCGATGTCTATACCGAAGTACTGTATACTATAACAGCAAGTCTAAATATTTTTATAACTTCGTTATAATATGAACGCACCTAGTTTGCTACGCTTCACGTGCAATTTCCAACTTTTTTTTTTTTTTTTTTTTTTTTTTCTAATCGAATTTTGGTGTGATTTCAAAGAAGCGCCAAATTAGCGATTTCTTAAAATTGTTTGTTAATATTTATCAAACAGCAATCCGATAATATTATGTAATTTGAGAAACAGAAGCTTTATGAGCTTCTAATAAAACCCTGGGGGTATACGGCGAGATATACAGTCACTCAAAAAAGTATTGAGACATGATATCACTAAACTTTATTTCCTATATGACTAATATAAGTGAAGAAAAAAAAAGAGAATATATTATATGATAGTATAGTATTGTATAGTATATATTTTGATGAATGCAAATCATAATAACAAAAACAAAATGTATATTTTATTACAATTATGGTTAATATTTAAAATAAAAGAATTAAAGTAAAAAAAAAGTTCTCAAAAAAGTTTTGGGACACTATCCAATAAATCAAGAAAATACTATGAAAGCGATAGTTAATATCGTGTATAGCCATCATTATGCTTTACGACTTCTCGCAGTCTGTTTGGCATAGATTTTACTAATTTTGAGCAAAAGGATGGGTCAATTTTAACCCATTCTTCGACAAGATACTTCCTAAATCTTGCTTGTTAGAAATAGGGTGCTCATAGATTTTTTTGTTGAACGTAATCCCAAATATGCTCAATGGGATTAAGGTCTGGACTCTGGGCAGGGATCTGATTCACACCAGGACAATGATAAAGAGCCCACAGCTTGCAAATGTAAGCATTATGTTTCGGGTCATTATCCTGATACATTTTAAAATGTTGTGCAATTCCCAAGTTATTTGCACTTTGTATTAAATTCCGTTTTAGAATGTCTAGATAGACTTATTTGTCCATTGTATCATCAATAAGTTTTAAGATTCCAACACCAGAACTCGCCATACAACCCCAAACCATTTGGCTGCCGCCTCCGTATTTTATAGTAGGTAGTAAATTTTTGGTCTGCAATTCTGTATTTGGTCTGCGCCAAATTTTTTGCTTGCCATCAGATCCGAAAATGTTATATTTGCTTTCCTCCACAAACAAAACATTTTTCCAAAATTCCGCTGGCTGCTTTACATAGGTTTTAGCAAATGTCAGTCTAGCACGTCGGTTTGCTTCGCTGATGTAGGGTTTTTTCTTAGGTACTCTGGCATAAAACTTATATTTTCTCAAGCTATTCCTGATAGTTTCAACATTTGCAGATTTTCTTAACCCTTTTTTCGGTTTCCAGAGTCAATTTAACAGCGCTAGTTCTGGGGTTAATGTGAACTTGTTTCACAATCCATCTCTCTTCGCGTTCATTAAATATCCTTGGACGCACTGATCTTTGTTTATTTTCAACAGTATTTGTTTTCTTGAATCTGGATATAATATTAAACACACTAGACTTAACTCAGTTTTAAAATTTCTCCTATACGACGAACTGATTTCCCATTTTTCCAGTGATTTATAACCAGATTTCGCACATCCACGGAAATATCTTTGCTTCGCCCCATTCTTACATGAAAGACACAAATATACTGAAATTTAACGTCTAACATATACTTAAAATTTACTAAAAAATACTGGTGGTAAATGAATTTTAGTGATACGATAAATATGTTTTAACTCTCTTTTTTCGAAAGTGTCCCAAAACTTTTTTGAGATCTATTTGAGATTGTATAATATTTATAAAGCTAGAAAAAGCTGCAATTGTAAAATATTTGAGATTTTTTTATACACAATGATTGCCAAACGCTAAATAATTTCATTTTTAATGTTGTTCTGGCGTTAAAATTATTAATATTTTTATAAATAGCTTAACATTCGATATTTTCCAAGTCTCCCCATATTTTTTTGAATGACTATGTATATAGTCTCTCCTTTACTATATTACACCCCTGCTTACCACAATTATGCTAATGGGGCCTTGAATCCGATGCGTAAAACAAAATAGCTAACATTAATGAAAGTATTCTATCAAAAAATGAACACAGAAGGGAAAAAGAGAAATGTCACTAATCAAGCCCGAAACAGCATAAAACAAGGGATTGCTTTTCAGATATGCAGAAATAAATACTAAAAATTGTAGTATTAAATAAAATTCAGTTTATATTAAAAAAAAACTAGAATAACTAAAGTCAAGAAGAACTCTTTGGATATTTTTCTTGTCAATGGAGCTCCGTCTTAAATTCATAGTTTTAAAAATAATTTTAAAATTTACTTACATGACAATTCCGAACTCGATCGCGGAAGTTTAAATTAAATTACAGTTACAGTTTTAAAACAACAGCTGAACATAAAATCTAATGAATCATTTTTCTTTACTGCATTAAATATCAATCGAAATGAAGCGCAAAGTTTGCGTAACAAAAGGATTAGAATCCTCGACGAGAAGAAAATGGCACATTTACTAGAATTGACTATTTATCTAATATGAACCCCAATACTGTATTATGTTCAATAAACTAATTTCATTCGATGAATTTTACTATTAAAATGTCATATTTAAATCAAAATTTAATAGTCACAAGACAGAATTGTAACCCTCTTAAACTGAGCTTAACATAAAATACATATTATGTAATTCTTATTTACACACGCAAGGCTCATTTTGGGTTCCCTAGGCCTAGGGATCCGGGGCAACATCATTCTAACTTATTTCTATTTTATTTCACAGAACTATGAGCATTAATTTTGACTCCATTTACCATACAACTTCTATCAAAGGAATATCAGAAAAATGATTCAGAAGCACTTATCTGTTTTCCAGCAAGTATATCCATCTTCATATAACAATTTACTTCATCACCATGGAACAAAGTTTCCTTAACAATCTGCATTTTCCGATTACTGATGGTATTTTTGTACAGTCCAGAGTCACCAATATCGTGTTAATTGTCTTAAAATAACACGCAATGTTTGAACTTATTTCTGTTTTATTTCACAGAACTATGAGCGTTAATTCTGACTCCATTTATCATAGAACTTCTAACTAATTAAAACGAAAACAATTTTCCGTCAGTGTAATCGCTATGGTAACAGCTCAAGGCAACTGCCATTTTGAACTGCGAAATATTTCCGACCTTCTGGTGGTAACCATAGCAATCACCATAGGCTCCTCTTTCTATTAGACCGAGAGGTGGCAGCACAGACAATCACCTCATCGAGTTCATGGCTGAAATTCTAGAATTAGTCAAAACTCGATTCACATATTAAAATACAATCGGTCTGCCAAGTCATAGCTTAGTGGGACAAATCATAAAAACCCAATTTTAGCGGCTGATTCGTAGGTTTACCATTGTGTTTTCCGGCTTCCAGTCCTCCATGTGTTCATACTTTTGGGTGCAGGAAAACACAATGGAAAACCTAAAAGTCAACCACTAAAATCGGTTTTTAGGTGTTTTCGACCAAGATATGACTTGGAAGACCGATTGCGTTTAAATATCCGAATCAAGTTTTACCTAATTCTACAATTTCAACCGTGAACTCCTTGAGGTGATTATATGTGCTGCCGCCTCCCGTTCATCTATTCATAGAAATCGTTCGCGATTAATATGATGGAGGCTGGTACTAAACTTCATACATATGTGTATATGCATAAATTTCGTACCAAATACTATTCACATCTGTATGGGGTATCACAAAAAGATGGTCACAACTTTAAAAATTAATCGTTGGGGGTCACGTAATACTTATCCATCATGGATATGCAGTAGGGTGGGCCGAAAAAAACTTTTTAAGCTATTGCATAGCTTTTATCGTGGGCTTTGAGCGCGGTGACCGAATCCAAAAATTCCGTAACGCGAAAAATCCTAACACATCCGTAACGAAAAAACCTAACACTCGGCAAACGTCGTTTCCGTTCGGAAAACTTCGAGACGGTATCCTTCGGTAGACTTCGGCAGACATTGACGCGGTATCTTTCAGATATTAGGATATCAAGTCTCAAACTTATGTTTCTTATGATCAAATTTTCCTAGCGCAGCCAGATTTTGTTTGGTAATTTATTATGAGACAGTGTTTATTTTGGTGGTCTTATTTATTTTGGTGACAGGAGACCCTCCACCGTGAGGGTCGAAAAATTTAAAATGCGTATAACTCACGATCTAATTTTCGTAGCGCGGCCAAATTTTGTTTGGTAATTTAATATGAGACTGTTAATTTTTGGTGACAGGAGACCCCTCACGGTCAGGGTCAAAAAATTTAAAATGCTTATAACTCGCGATCTAATTTCCGTAGCGCGGCCAAATTTTGTTTGGTAATTTATTATGAGACAGTGTTAATTTTTGGGGCCATTAGACCCCCCCACGGTGAGGGTCGAAAAATTTAAAATGCTTATAACTCACGATCTAATTTTCGTAGCGCGGCCAAATTTTGTTTGGTAATTTATTATGAGGCAGTGTTAATTTTTGGGGACATTAGACCCCCACGGTGAGGGTCGAAAATTTTAAAATGCTTATAACTCACAATCTAATTTTTGTAGCGCGGCCAAATTTTGTTTGGTAATTTAATATGAGACTGTTAATTTTTGGTGACAGCAGACCCCCCACGGTGAGGGTAAAAAAACTTAAAATGCTTATAACTCGCAATCTAATTTCCGTAGCGCGGCCAAATTTTGTTTGGTAATTCATTATGAGACAGTGTTAATTGTTGGTGACAGAAGACACCCCACGGTGAGAATCGAAAAATTAAAAATGCTTATAACTCGCGATCTAATTTTCGTAACGCGGCCAAATTTTGTTTGGTAATTTATTATGAGGCAGTGTTAATTTTTGGGTACATTAGACTCCCCACGGTGAGGGTCGAAATATTTAAAATGCTTATAAGTCACGATCTAATTTTCGTAGCGCGGCCAAATTTTGTTTGGTAATTTAATATGAGACTGTTAATTTTTGGTGACAGGAGACCCCCCACGGTGAGGGTCGAAAAATTTAAAAGGCTTATAACTCGCGATCTTATTTTCGTAGCGCGGCCAAATTTTGTTCGGTAATTTATTATGAGACAGTGTTAATTTTTGGTGACAGGAGACCCCCACGGTGAGGGTAGAAAAACTTAAAATGCTTATAACTCGCGATCTAATTTTCGTAGCTCGGCCAAATTTTGTTTGGTAATTTTTTATGAGTTAGTGTTAATTTTTGGTGACAGGAGACCTCCACGGTGAGGGTCGAAAAATTTAAAATGCTTATAACTCGCGATCTAATTTTCGTAGCGCGGCCAAATTTTGTTTGGTAATTTTTTATGAGAGAGTGTTAATTTTTGGTGACAGGAGACCTCCACGGTGAGGGTCGAAAAATTTAAAATGCTTATAACTCGCGATCTAATTTTCGTAGCGCGGCCAAATTTTGTTTGGTAATTTTTTATGAGAGAGTGTTAATTTTTGGTGACAGGAGACCTCCACGGTGAGGGTCGAAAAATTTAAAATGCTTATAACTCGCGATCTAATTTTCGTAGCGCGATCAAATTTTGTTTGGTAATTTATTAAGCTATTGCATAGCTTTTATCGCGGGCTTTGAGCGCGGCGACCGAATCTAGGAATTCCGTAACGAGAAAAAACCCTAACAGTCCGGCTAACGACGTTTCAGTTTGGCAGACTTCGGCACGGTATCCTTCGATAGACTTCGGCAGACATTGACGCGGTATTTTTGCATAAGTTGATAAAAAATGCTATGCAGTAGCTTTACCGCGGCAGTCCCCGAGTGCCACACATATTTTTTCGATTTTCGATAATGGCGGGTGCGGAAAAGTGGCCACCGGTGGCACTCAGTTCACACAAAAAATTAAAATTTTTTTGGACAATTCCTTACCCTGCCGCAAATGGCTTGAAATTTTGCCAAAATGCTGATTTTTTAACTTTTTTAGTAAAAACTTTTAAAA
This sequence comes from Maratus speculifer, assembly GCA_964019185.1. NCBI lineage: Eukaryota > Metazoa > Arthropoda > Arachnida > Araneae > Salticidae > Maratus > Maratus speculifer. The sequence continues at coordinate 138,669,311 of OZ025291.1, forward strand.
TATTAAATTAAATTTATTTTGTCTGTATTTACTTGGAAAGGCATATTTAACGTATCTAATGTTTAAATAAGTTCTGATAATTCATTATTTAATTGCTATGTGTATTTTAAATCAGCCGATTTTCATAGGCGAATAAAACTCGGCATGCAACAACGACATCCACGCTAGGAGTTCTCGGTTGTTTCGCGTTGGTACGGAAAGCAAAACAAGTTCAAATCTGTACATTTTTAAAGAACATAGCACTAAACTAATGCATAATTTGAGGTTATTTAAACATTTGGCACATTAAATACATCTTTTAAACTAAATACCACATAAAAAAAACTTCATTTAATATTTAAATTTTTTTTGCTAAAAAAATTCAAATATCAGCATTTTGGCAAAACTTCAAGCCATTTGCGGCAGGGTAAGGAATTGTCCAAAAAATCTCAATTTTTTTGTGTGAACTGAGTGCCACTAGTGGCCACTTTTCTGCACCCGCCATTATCGAAAATAGAAAAAAGGTTTTTTTCGGCCCTACATAATATGCAGTTATAAAATATGAAGATGAAACATGCGTAAACTATTTGTAAAATGCATTGCAATTCCAAAATAAAATTTAAACGTATATTTAAATATTTTTAATGCATAGTAATGCTCTATTACTGAATCGCGGGTACTAAATAATCAGTGTTGAATTTAGGGGGTGGCCCGGGGGGGACATTCCCCCCCGGAGCAATGAAATGTACCCCCCGGAACTGTATAATGTCCCCCCCGGAGCCACAGAAGTTCCTGCGGGAGAAAAGTGTCTGAATTCAACACTGTAAATAATTATCCCGTCGATCAATTTTGACAAATTATGTAAATCACCAAACTACTCGCAAAATTATACAGTTTTTATTTTAAATTACAAAAGAACAAATAAATTAGAAAAAGATTAATAAAAATACAATTAAAATATCCAATTTTAAATAAGTTGATGCCGTAACAAACACGTGTAACGTTTAATATCAAGTGAAAGTGACATTTACGATAAGCCACTACTGGCATTTAACTTTATAGTTTGGCGATAGTCTTTTGGTCGATGGGGTTATCAAGTAGTATTGAATTGCGTAAAAGAGACATCCTTGTAACCTGGGATTTAGTGGAGGGTATGCAGAGGTATACGCTGTATACCGCCTGGAATTTTTTAAGGAACACCGTATGCCTCATGTTTCTTATAAAAGGTCGATACATATTCTCTAAGCTATACCTTATTCCTTGAGCGTATACCCTCTGACTAAAGCGTATAACCTCTAGTTTTTTACAGCTACGCCACTGCTTATAACTTCAAAAATGATAATCATATTTACTAACAGATTACTGGATTATGCGTCTCATTTCCAATTAAAACATATCTTTAAATTGAAAACTTGAATGAAATACATGGTCATGAAAAATCGAAGAGTGTAGAAAATAGGTTTACAAATATCTCGGCAACTAATTATCCGATAGACTTCCGTCCTTAGCAAAAGCAAGGCCTTTCACTTTCAAATTCGTTAAACCTCTTTCATTCCCATCAAAGTTACTAATTTAGCTTTTTTTTTTTTTCATCTACAAGAAACTTAGAATTATAATTTTATCTTCATTTAATGACACATTCAATTATTAAATAAAATGAAAGTAAATACACTGCTCAAAACAATTAAAGGATATTGCAGTTTTAGGTGGATGTTGTATCTGGGAAACTTTTTAGCTGATTGATACATGGTCGACAGACATAGTAGGTTATATGAGAATAAATTACACATGTTTGGCAGAAAAAAATGCATTTTATTGCGCATTTGTGTACAAAGGAAAAAAACACAATTTGTGCATATGAGAAAAAAGGAATAAGAAAAGGTGTTTTCTTCAAAGAAAATCATTTTCAGTAGGGGGTATGGTTTCCACGGGCGGCCAGCAACGTTGAACACCTTTGAGGCATGGACTCAATGAGGCTATTAATGACGAGTTGGGGTATTCTGCCCCACTCTTCCAGAAGAGCTCTTTAAAGTTCTTGGAGAGTTTGTGGGGGTTGTTGGCGGCCAGAAACTCGTCTTCCTAGAGCGTCCCAAACGTGCTCGATTGGATTCATGTCTGGAGAACACGCTGGCCATTCCATTCGAACGATTCCTACCTCGAAAAGGAAATCCTCCACCAGGTTTGCACGATGTGGCCTGCAGTTATCGTCCATTAAAATGAAGTTATTTCTGATTGCTGCAGCGTAAAGGACTACAATAGGTCTGAGGATCTCATCCTTATATCGGCAACCAGTCAGAGCTCCATCTCGAATGATGTAGAGATCAGTGCGCCCGTCAATGGAGATGCCACCATACACCAACACTCCTCCACCGCCAAATCTGACACTTTCGTGCACGAACGCAGGATTATTCCTACTGCCACGGTCCCTCCAGATGAAAATACGTCTATTATCCGGATGCACAGAAAAACGGGACTCGTCAGAAAACAGAATATTGCTCCATTCATTTCTCCTCCAGTTGACATGCTCAGTTGCCCACTCCCTGCGGTCGCGACGATGCCTTGATGTTAATCTAACACATACCATCGGTCGGCGAGCATACAGACCTACAGCATGGAGCCGGTTTCGGACAGTCTGAGTTGAAATCGTGGTGCCTGTAGCCGAGCGAAGGTGTTGTTGGAGAAGAGTAGCGTTCATGTTTCGGTGTCTCCAAGCTGTTAACGCTAAATACCGATCTTCATTGGGCGCTGTTGCCCGTCTACGACCTTGCCCTGGTCTTCGGCCTGCACATGCACTCTCCAAAAAACGGTTCCAGATCCTGGAAATGACACTTTGTGACACTCCAATGGCTTGCGTTACTTCGGCTTGAGTTTGGCCCCCTTCTAACCTACCAACAATTCTCCAAGCTTCTGAATCTGTCAAATGACTTCGATGAGACACCGTACTCACCGAAACAAAGCAATCACTGAATGCCGATCATCCTTGTATTCATTCTCTTTTATCCAGTTGAAAGTCAAATTTCATTCGCTGCCGCTGAAGTGACGTTTTTGACGTCGAACTCAAAATTTGCATACTCCACAGTTTGAAAACCAGAAAAATTTGCATTTGTGATTCTCTTCTTCTATTTTCGGCAAAAAAAATTTCGTTTATATCTTTATTTTATATAAAACTTCAAATATCCTTTAAGGGGACAAGGGACCTTGAAATCCTTAAAAATATTTTTTTTTATTTTTTGTAAATTTCACCTAAATATTATTCAAGGGTACATTATATGCATTATGGCATGCATTTATCACAAAAAAAATGCAAAAAAAAATTTATTTTTGACAAAAAAAATGGCATTTTACGCAGCGTCTTCGAAATCTTCGAAATGCGCCCTGCGCATTCCATATCATTGAAAATCCCCAATATTTTTTATGAAAGTTTGTTTCATATATATAAACAAAATTGTGCATCGAATTTTGAATATTTGAATTTAAAGGTTAAAAAAAAAATTGAAATTTTGAAATTTTTTCGAAATTTTTTTCAAAATTTTCAAATTTTTTCAATTTTTTTTTATTTTTTGTAAATTTCATCTTAAATATTATTCAAGGGTGCATTATATGCATTATGGCATTTTTTTTTAACTTTTAAATTCAAATATTCAAAATTCGATGCACAATTTTGTTTATATATATAAAACAAACTTTCATAAAAAATATTGGGGATTTTCATTGATATGGAATGCGCAGGGCGCATTTCGAAGATTTCGAAGACGCTGCGTAAAATGCCATTTTTTTGTCAATAATAATTTTTTTTTTTTGCATTTTTTTTGTGATAAATGCATGTTATAATGCATATAATGTACTCTTGAATAATATTTAGGTAAAATTTACAAAAAATAAAAAAAAAAATATTTTTAAGGATTTCAAGGTCCCTTGTCCCCTTAATTGTTTTGAACAGTGTATTAAAAAATTCTGATAGTTATTTTGAATAAAAAGAAAATCTTTTAAATCGTCAACAGTAATAATGCAATCATTTTTTGAAATTTGTTTCTTGATATACACAGCGGCTCTCAAAAGGAAGAATTTATTAAAAAGGAAAAATTCGATCCGTGACTTAATACCAGCCACACATCTATCAATGCATATTCAAAGGTAATTTCACAAGAACACAAAAATATTATTTATACACTTTTAATTGAATGCAATTCATCCAAACAAATTTCGTTTATACAAATGTTTTTCAAATTAATTACAATTGTACTAAAATTAAGTTATTCCACAAATTATAAAATACTATTTTCTTTCTTTCTTTTTAGTCTTTTCTTTTCTTTCTTTTTTTTCAACGAAATAAAATCTTTTAAACGCAAATACAAAACAAAAATAATAAAAATATTTGGCCGAAAAATAAAATTTATAGTACCCCCCCCCCTCCTCCCTAAAAAAATTCCATGAGCATGTAGTAATAATCTTTTTAAGTGTTCAAATACAAGTAAACCACCTTATCTTTCATCCAACCCTTGCAATATCAACACAGAATCTTTCCCTATTGGAAATCATTTCTATTACCTCTCTCAGTTCCTACCGAAAACCCTAAAGAATAAACAAACACTTTTAATGAAATGTCATTCACTCAGACAAAAAATTATTAATTTTGTTATATTTATTATCAGCATATTTTTTCAATTTAAAACACTGTTGTACCAAATGTTACTGTAACCGCAGAAAATATTTACAGATAAATAATTGCAAAGATATTAAATTATCCGTTTTTATTCAAAGTTAGCGAAACGATAAATGATCATTATCTATTTTAACAACTAGATTTACTACAGCAATATGAAAATTTATCCAAACGAATTAAGGAATATTTAGGAATTATCTGTGGTTGGTTTTCAATTTAACTTAATCTGAAGTTCTAATGCACATATTTTAAATCAAATTAAACTAGTCGTTGGGGGCCACCGTAATACTTACTCATCATGGATATGTATATGAAAATAAAACATGTGAAAACTATTTATACAATGCATTGCAATTCATAAACAAAATTTAAATATTGTTAATATACATAGTAATGCTCTATTAAAGAACTGCTGATGTACCAATTTCGACAAATTATATAAAATGCCAAACTACTCAAGTAGTACCGAACTGCGTAAAAGAAACATCCTTATAACTCCAAAAATAATAACTCTATTAACTAACAATTAACTGCGTCGGATTAAGCGTCTCATTTCCAATTAAAATATACCTCTGAATTGAAATTTGAATGAAATACAGGGTCATGAAAAATCGAAGAATGTGGAAAACAGGATTACAAATATCTCGGCAACTAATAATCCGATCGACTTTGTTCTATATTCAAAATGTGTGTTATTTTATTGCCTTTGACGTCCATTCCTTAGAACAAAAAAATTCGAAAATTTTTATATACCTTTCATAGAGATGTAAATTTTCCGGAAAAATATAAGTTGCGGGAAAAAAACTGGTTTTTTACCAGTTTTTTTCGGAAAAAAATGAAAAAAATTGGAAAAATTGATTTTTCATGACTGTTTCTCCCAAATAAATTATATTTTCTTAGAGAATATTAAATAATAAACATTTTTTTCCCATTTATATGTATTAAATGAAAATTATTTTCACTTAATATTACAAAATAAAAAGAAAGTAGCAAACCCAAAAGTTTAGTTTTTTTTTTTCCCACAGCCTAAGAATTTTTATTAAACGCTCTTGTTTGTTATATCATATCTCTGTTGAAATGATTTTTCAGTAACATGTTTAACTACCAATTGACCTAATGTAAAAACCTGAACCAATATGTCTGCAGTTTGGAATGGAATAAATTATGCATTCCAAGTATAGTTTTTAAGTAAATGATACTAATTTAAAGAAATTATTGCAGTTTTGTCATTATTATGAATATCAGTATTCAAAAATTCCATTGTTTGTTTAAAAAATGTATATTTTTACATTATTACTTTTTTTTTCCTTAGAATTATAATTTTATTTCCTTTATAAAATATGTTTAGTTTCGGTATAGCTTTCCAATCTCAACTCAAAAAAGTTTTTAGTTTTATAATCTAAATTCAAACAAAACTAAGTTTTACTTCGGCTTACTCAGGTCTGCAACAAAAAAATAGACTGTTAGATTTTTACTCACTGAAACCAGATTTTTTTTTTTTTTTTTTTTTTTTTTTTTTTTTTTTTTTTAAGTTTAATGTAATTTTTTTCTTTTAACCCTGAAATCTGGTATTCTATTCTTAAGTAAGAAACGATATTCAATATTGTTTCCACATGGTAATTTTATATTTCTAAGAGTGGAACTCAAAAGTTATGAAAACACTACAAATAGAAAATGCTCACTATTTGAGGAATTAACAAAAGCAGTTACATACAGAGATAAACTTCTACTGTGCTTTAGAAAACTACAAAAATTCAAAGTTTAATCAGGGGGGGAAGTATAATTTGGAACATAGTTACTTGTAATAAAATATGGGGTTTTTTTTTCATCGCAGTTGTACTTTTCTAATGCAAACTGCCCATGTTTTTGCAACATTACTGTACATTATGGAGGTGAAATGGAGGTCAATTTTAAATTCAATACTTTGAAGAAACATTCAATTAATCAGCTATAACGAAATCTTGAAAAATGCAGTATAGTAGTGCCACCTATAGGGCAATTTACACCAAAAACTAAACAACATTAATATATATCAGAAACTGTCTGAAGCTGTAGTTTGATTTAAAAAAATATAATAATAAAATCGTCCTTGAGGTAAAGCTATTGCGATAATCATGAATAATGCAGCATAGCAGCGTTATCTGTTGAGCAATTTACACCAAACAGTAATGAGCATGAAGTTATGTCAAAGATTAACTTAATCTGAAATTTTATAAAAATACATACATTAGTTTGAGATAGAACTATTGTAGAAATTATGAATAATGCAGCATAAAAGCGCCATCGGTTTGGCGATATACACTAATAACTAAACATCTCGAGTTTATATTAAGGTGTAGCTGAATCTAAAGTTTTGTGAAATTATGTGCATCAGTGCATCTTGAGATAGAGTGCCCATAAAATTTGTCACATACAGACTCACAGAGTGACAAATATTTTCTAAAAACTATCAAAACGTGTTCAGGACCTTCTAAAACGTTTAAATACACTAAAAACTGGAAGTCAAAATTTTCACAAATTCAATACTTACTTCTTGAAAAGATAGATTAAAGTAATAAATGCATACTTCAAAATTTTATGTTGAATTTTTAATTTTATCATTTCCATTAATCGGCATATTATTGCAATAATTTTACACATGAATTAATTTTTAAAAAGAGAAGTTGCATTTAATTATATATCTAGATATTTTTCATGTAATCAAGTTTTTGTGAAATTGTGAACTTCTTGTATATACTTGTACAAAATATATTCAGAATTTTTGAATAAGAAATTATTACTATATTTAGGTTCCTATTTAGACATTTTTAATAAGGTTATTTACATACATATATGCAACTTAATAAGATTCAGCTGCTGTATGGCATGATATTTTTTTTTCTTCATTCACTGCACTTGCAAAAAATTCAATTTTTGATTAAACTTTTTCTGAAATGTCTATTTTCAAGAGAAATTTTGCAAAGGGTCTTGTGTTTCAAACAAGAAAAAAATGTGAAGGCTCCTTTCAAGTCTTCTCAAACAGATTTCTGCTCAGAGATCAGATTACCCACATTAAAATTTTCATGTGAGACATTCAACATAAAAATAAATAAAATAAAAAGTATGAGAATGTAGCTATTACAAAATTTTCACTATATTATTTCATAAATGAAATTTCAATTTTTCCAGTCCGGAAAAATTGAAAAATAAGCCTTCTGAAAAAATCCGAAAAAAACCCGGTTTTTTTCCCAATTTTTCCGTTTTTTTCCGAGCATTCCCATCTCTAACCTTTCATCAGAACGAATTTTTCGAGAGTCCGAAAAAAATAGTTCCGGATGATCGAGGTTGCTGATATTAAATAGGCTTCGTCCCATTCTTACATACTAACTACATGCAAAATTTCAAGTCTCTATCTCAATTCGTTCGGGAGATAGAGCGTTTACAGACAGACAGACAGGCAGGCAGACAGACGGACGGCAATTTTTTTTTTCTAAAAATATGTTTTTCGGAATCTCCACTATCTAAAACGTGTAAATCCGTCAAAAAAATTTTTTCGATTTTCAAAACGATTGCAAGATTTACCCTATACTACGTATGATGGGTAAGTAAAAAATATAAATTCGTGCATTTTATCTGAATGTAGTAAAATAATGTTCCTTTTTTTAAATAGATATTTTATCGAAAATTGAGAATTATTTTTTAAGGCATAGAATTCTAAATAAATGCATTTTGCTTAAATATTGCAAAAATGTACTTTTATAAATTAATGATTCTAAACATCGAGTTTCACTTATTTTTCTTGGTATGTATGTGTATGTGTGTGTGTGTGGGGGGGGGGGATAAGAAATCAATGCTTTCCTCATTTGCATAACACAAACAATGACGGATTTAAGAGGGGGGCGATGGGGCGATCGCCTCCCCCTTCAGCCCAATAAAGGATCTGCAGAACGACATTAAATGTCCGCACAAAAAAGTTGTTGGTCCTAAACTCGAGACCGGCGCGACTCGACCCGGGTCGCACCAACTTTAACTTATTATTCTGGTACTGGGTCAGGTCTTCGCACTTTCGGAATCGGGTCGGGTCGGGTCACGCCATCATTAGCTTATTAAACTGGAACTGGGGCTTGTCTCACACTTTCGGAAACGGGTCGGGTCTGATTTTCTTTCTGCAGAGCTGGATCGAGCCACATTGTTTTTTTCAGGTCGGGTCTGGCGTAGATTTCCTTCCTTCTAGTGGTATACACAGGCCAAAATTTTCAAACCCAGGCTCCGTCCGGTATAAAGGCTAAACGCTCGATCTGATATCGACACAGTCCGTATGCTGTCTCGGTCCTAAGGGGAGGGGGCGAATTCCTCCCCCCCTTGGGCTAATAAAGGGTTTACAAAATGACATTAAGCATCCTCACGAGAAATAACTTGGGGTGAAACTCGAGCCCGTCACGGCCTGGAACGGGTCGCGACAGTGTAAGTCCACGAGACTTGGACTAGGTAAGGTTTTTTCTCTCATTTTGAATCGGGTCGTGTCCTGGTCTTGCTTTTTTTGGAGATTCGGGTGGGGACAGGTTTTTTCTTCCAGACCAATCCTGGTCTCGATTTCATTTTTTTGCTTATTTTGGACAAAACATGCAAGTTTGGACAAGTTTACATTGGACAAAATTTCCAGATCGTGGCTCGGCTCGGAATAAAAGTTAAATATTCGGTCTGTCTCTGATCTGACTTTTTTCGAAGGATCACGTTCACGGATAAAACGAATTCCATTAAAGGATCGCGAAAAAACACAAATTTCGTCAAAGGATCGCGATCAAAACTGGGTCAATCATTCTCGCAAGCAAGGGCGTGCGAAGAGAAAACTGCGCCCAGGGTAACGTTTCAATTTGCGCCTCCTCCCCGAACTTTTTCTTGTTTCAGGCCAAAAATGACGTTGGTAGTATAAATGGCGCCCCCTAAATTTCCGCGCCCGGCCCGACCGCCCCCTTCACCCCGCCTTTCGCTTGGCGCTGCTGGCAAGAGTAAAAACCGAATCTGTAACTGATTCAAATCCGAAATGTATGACAATCTACTCCGATGTGCTAAGCGCTGCTAAAAAGTAAAAGTCAACCCGACCAATAGATGTTAACCGGATCCAGACCCTACCCGAAGTAAAAAATCAGAAATTAACTTGACCCGCAGCAAACAGTAGAAGTTAACCGGCTCCAAACGTGACCCACAACAAAAAGTAAAAATTAACCGGACCAGCAGCAAAAAATAGAAGCGAACCGGACATTAAATTTTGTGAAATAATCGCGGAGAAAACACGAATTTTTTCAAAGGATCGTAAAACAGATGCTTATTTTGTCCAAAAATTGCGTAAAAGAACGAAAATTTTATCAAAGGATTCACCCCAATCAATTCGGGTCAATCTGGACGCTTATCGCAAAAGTAAAAACCAAATCCTAAACTGCCCCAAATCAGAATTGCATGTCAAACTGCCCCAAATGCGCTAAGCACAGCTGAAAAGTAAAAGTGAACCCGACCAACAACAAAATGTAGTAGTCGACCGGATCCAAACCCGACCCAAAGCAAACAATCAGAAATTAATTCGAACCACAGCAAATAGAAGGCAACCGGACCCAAACACGACCCAAGTAGAAATTAACCCAACCAGGAGCAAAAAATGGAAACCAACCTGACCCAGACCCGACCCACAGCAAAAAAGTAAACGAAACACGACCCGCATTTAAAAAATGAGTTCCGACCCGTGCATCAGACTGGAGTTTCTATATTTCTAAAATCGCCTCCCCCCCCCCCCTTGAGCAGGGGTGCCCAGAGAGGGGTTTGGTGACGCAAAATGCGTCTTACAATTTAGTTTTGGGGGGGAATTTGAGAAAAAGTACATTTTTGGGGGCGAGATTTTTATCTTAATATTTCCTTCTTTTACAGTTAAAATTAAATCTTGATTTTTTTAATATCACTTTTACATTTTTTCAACATTTAACTTCTAGAAAATATATTTTACAATTGACATTCTGTTTTTTTTTTTTTTTTTTTTTTTTTTTGGGGGGGGGGGGGGGGGTCAATGTTAAAGTATAAAGATTTTTTGGGGGGGATTTGCGTCATTGGGTTTGGGGGGAGGGGGGATGGTCACCACTGCCCTTGAGGATTCTCCATATCCGCCCTTGTCTGACATTCATAATAGTTTTTGGAATTCAGTTTTCTTTCTGTTTTAAAAACTATTGCGATTTATTAATGATTCAGCATTTTAAATTTCGTTAATTTCTTTTTCGTGTTTAGAATTTGAAAATTTATTTATATCTCCTCTATTTTTTTAATTTCGGATTTTCAAAGAATTTGGAATTTTGGATTTCATTTAAATAATTTGATTTGAGCATTTTTAACTTGATTCAAACAAATAATTTAATTTTATATATTATTTTAAAAATAAATTTATTGGTGCTACCATCTATGGACGAATTTAATAATTATTATAAATTAATAATTTGGATTTATTAATTAAAGGATCAGTTGTTTTGAAAGAAGTATTAAACGAAACCTTCTGCGTGATCTGCGATCACACTTACCCACTTGTTAGGTTGTGTTCCTCTCTTTATTAGGTCAGAATTAGAAAAGCTAAAATACATATGCATTTAAATATTCTAATAGCGATCTAACCGAGATCTGTATTTGCTTTTAATAATATTTACAGAAATTATCACATAAATATTAAGTTGAAAAGACATCATTTTATTCTCCTTTTTAGATGCGTTCGTAATTATGTAAATAGGTAGCACCAATAGTTATCGTTTAATACGTCTTCTGTCCGCATATAACAACGCAAAAACTAAACCGAATCGTTGGAAATTTAAAATAAATAATTATTACGCAATTTCGTTTAGTCATTTCAAACTTTAAGAAAATCGGATGAAAAGTTCAATTACAGAGACAATCCAAAATATTCCGATACTTTACGCCCAATGGGGAGGGGCGGGGGATTTCAAGTGCATTTTAATTGTGTTACACTCTTTCGAACATAATAAAACTGATATACATCGATGAAGTAGGTATATACTATAATATGCATTCTGTACAATCTGCGGTGCAAAGAATATTTATTATTAATTTACAGGGCCACACAAAAGTATGCTACTACATAATGGCATATGGAGAAACATTGTTCGGTTCGTGTTTTAATTATTTTAAACTATTTCCCATTTTATGAAATTGATATACGTTGCTGAGGTTTAATACAAGTTGCTACCTGTATAATAGAAAGTAGATAGTATTTACAGGAAAACACAGGAGATTTCGGCCTCTATACTGAATCCGAAGTACTGTATACAGCAAGAACTGAATATATTTAAAATTCGTTATAGTACGAATGCACCTCATTTGCTACGCTTCACGTGTAATTTCCAAATTGTTTTTAAATAAATACTATCCAGCTTGCAGTTAAGAGAACTAACAGGCACTAATATTCATCTTTGTTGAATTCTTCATTTCAGCTATCTGTCATTTCGTATTTTCTCATTTGTAGCAAATGAATAAATAATTTAATTCAAAATATTCTTAAAACATTTTTTATTACTATGCCTTGTATGTACAGAGTAATATAAAATGCAATATAAAACTCCTGAAATTCTTTACAAGCCCTTAGCATGTGCCTGTCGTGCCTAGGCGATTGAGCATGATTTTATGAGTACAGTAGAACCACGCTAATTCGGACCCCGTTAATCCTGATCCTCCGGATAATCCGGATCGGTTTGGTAATTTTTTTTTTTTCAAATTTGAGAAGCTAATGGCTAATTTCCATCACATTAACTTGTTTCATCGTCGTATTCTGAATAAAAAAAATAAATAAAAAAAAAAAAACTTTTTCTGAAATCTTTTCGGAAGAATTAAACAGAGTAAACATTTTTACTGACTGTAAAATATTCAATATACGTTTAACATCGAAGGTGATTTTCTGTAAGTATGTTTTCTTTTGTTTAATTTTTTCTAACTCTCCGGATAATCCGGATTGGGTCTGGTCCCAATTAATCCGAATTATCGAGGTTTTATTGTATATTGATATTAAGTTAAAGCAATCTTCTATAACAATAAAGTGATAATAAAAAATCATTTTGAAAGAATGGACCAATGCGAATTTATGTGTTATAATAGTCTATACTCTATACCTTTCCTTTTTCATCTTCAAAAATTTACCAATTTTTTTCAGCTCGTTTCATCTTCAAATATTTATACTGAAAGTAATCAAGAGATAGATATAAACATACGTTGGGGAAAATTAGGGCGATTTTCCTCCCTCATGCATGAGCGAGATTAGGTAACTTGGCGATATACGGAATCATATGATTTCCTTTTGGTAACCCTGTCTTCATGGCCGCCTTTCTCTCACTTCTTCAGAACGATCTTCAGCTGGCAAGTTGTAGGGACACGTGTTGCCGTTCGTGTTTCGTAAGAGAAAATCACGTTGTTTTCAAGAGAAGCATCACTTATTTGTTAATGCATGCGTCATGAAAACAACACCTATGTTTGTGCTCAAAATTACTACACATTGTGCATTTGATCTCTTTTCGTGCTGAAATATTTTCACTGGATTCTAACAAGTGTTTTATCATGATTTCTGCACTTGCGAGCGCGGTGATGAAATAGCATCGTTAATTACTAGTAAAATGAATTAACTTAAATTCGTTTTCCTTTTTTTGACGAAATTTTTTAATTTTATATGACGATTGAAAAGGAGACCGTCATGGGTTCAGTGGAGGAGCTTAAAGACATGGTGCTAAAGCAAGAGGAGGCGATTAATAAAATGAATGCCCTCCTCATCGAAAAAGAGGAAGAAATTCGTCAGTTGAAAAGCCTCCTGGACAAATACCAATCGGTTTTTCCAGTAATGTCATCCTATAGGTATAGCCGAAGTGCCAGGAGAAAAGAAAGAGGGCAAGGTATATCGGCTGAACCCCAGTCTCTTAGGACTATACAAGAGCTCATTCAGGCTAAGTTCCCCGAATATCCGAAATCAGACAGGTGAGTGTGGTTATTTCATTCTTTAAAAAATCGGGATAGTTTTAGTTAGGGACTATCCCCAGGGCCCGACTTAGACAGTGTGTGTGTGTGTGGGGGGGGGGGGGGCTTCTATCTTAAAATTTTTCGTAAATTACATTGAAGTGACTAAAACTAAAATTCATAACTATTGTTTGCGTACATAAATTTCGTACCAAGTACTATTCACATCTATATACATAATAGCAGAAGAAAGACAACTTTAAGAAATTATAGAATACAGTTTTTTTTTTTCGATTACAGGAATATAAGGATAAATGTGAGGCCTTAAGGAAGCATTGGGTACGGAAACAAAGGGGGTAAGAGAAGAGAAAGAATTTTGGTCACTTTTAACCATTTTTTATCATTTGACACTCTTTTAACGAAAAACATATCTGTCCTTGGGGGGGGGGGGCTTAAGCCGGGGGGCCCGGGGCAATTGTACCGCATACCTCTGCTTTAGTCAGGCCCTGACAATCCCGATATCATGAACTTAATTTATTTCCCAAATGATAATAATACAAGAAATACTACAGATGTTGATAATGAATGGGCAATAACAGATACAATCCTTGCCCCTTATGCGAAAAATGAAGAATTGATAAAGAATAGTCGCTTTAATATGGAACGTCCCCAAAAATGTGCATGTAACCAATACAGGACTTCTCCGTAATGCTCCACTGCACTGAAATTCTCCGATCGCGATATCCCATGTTAGCCTGTGGAAAAGTTTGAAGCGTGATTACTTATTACCCAACACAATTATTAAGATACCGTTTTAACCATTAGAACGTAGAATTGTCGATCATGTGCTTTTTTAAAAGTTATCTAATAAAAACTTAAATACTTAAGAAATTCCTATTAATTTTGAAATTTTCATTTCATTAAAATTTATCGTCTTGTTTAAAATACTTAAAATTTATGAACGCAATTTTTAAAAGCACGCATCATCGGCATCTAACGTCTACTTTCTGATGATGAAATCGGTATTTTAATAATTATATTAGATAATGAGTAATCGTGCTTCAAATTTTTCTTATAGATTAACATGGAATCTTGCGATCGAGGAGTTTCAGTGAAGCAGCTCCTTTTTACTGCTAATTTCGCACTCTAGTCATCCTAGTCTTCTTCTATCAGATTTACCACATTTTCTTTACTTTCTATTATAAACAGACATCATTGGCCTATAGTGCTTATAAGTCGCTTTAATCAACACTATAGGTCTCAAAGGACTGCGAATTTACCAGTGTTGAATTCAGGGGGTGGCTAGGGGGGACACACCCTTCTGGAGCAATCTCACCGGAAAAATTTAAATTTTGAATGGTCAAAAAATACAATCCCCCCCCTCCCCACGGAACTCTACAATGTCCCCCTCCCGGAGCCACTGAAGTCCCTCCCGGAGAAAAGTGTCTGAATTCAACTCTGGAGTTTACCATTAGGTAATTACCTAATTCCTTATTCTGAAGTTCTATTGGATTATTATAAACAACATTAGTGATTAAACAGTGTATACTACTTTTTTCCGAAAGTCGCACCGAATTATTCAGAAAGCCGGACCTTAAAATGTCAGATTAGAGGATGTTTATTGCAATACAGAATACTTATAACTTATATTTTTAAAATTATAAATTTGTTAAGAAAAAAAATTATAATTGCAGATTAAATAACGCATTGATAGAGCCTTTTATTAATACTCAAAATTATTTTATAATGGAATTTTTCATTATTATTTGTCAGGTAATGCAACTTCATTCCCATTTCACGAATCTATAAATGTAGTTATTTTACTAACCAATAAATTTACAAAACATAATGTAAGGATATGCAAAAAATGTCAATTTTCTATCCAGTTAAGCCTGTTATTTGATCTTTTAAATCCAGTCCAAAAATTAAGTATTTAAAAATTTACTATTTATTTAAAATATACAGGGAGTCCACTTCTCAGTGTCTAATGGCTTAACCTAAATGACTAATTCCTAAATCTTTAGTCACAAACATAAAGTTCCAGTTACAAAAATGTTTTAAATGAAATAAAGAAATATTATAAAAGCGATTTGGGTCAATAAAAACATTTCTTAAGAAATTGTGAAATTAAAATTTTTTATTCCTGGTCTTATCAGTTATGTTTAGCAAAATTTTTCTATTACACTTACAAGTACGATAAAAAAAAAAAAAAAGGTCCCGTTCATATAATACTAATATTAATGGAGTTATCAAACTTTAAAAATGCATGATTTGTACCACTTTTTTTCTTCTGAACATAAATGAATTTGGCTCTGCTTTGATGGGTAATATACCAAGTGCTTAAAGCACTCGAAAACGTATTTCATGTGCATCTACGTTTGGAAAAAAAATCGTACAAGTATTGAGTTGACTTTTATTAAGTTTCAGATTAACAAAAATAATTGTACTATTTTAATAAATGTTATGGTTTGTGTAAGGATTTGAGACTGTTTCTTTTCCGGATTTTTTTAAGCCAAAGTTATATAATTTTTATAAGTTTTTTATTTAACTTCAACGATCGTATGTATGTTTTTCCAGTTCAAAATTTGTACTTGAACTTTAACTGACTTACAAATAACCGATAGAGATTAATTTTTACATACTGACATAAATCCGTTGGCAATCTAATATTATTATGACTTTCGGAGGTTACCAGTTTGACTTATTTTACAGGATAACGCAGAAAATATCGGATAGATTACTGCCAAGAAGTTTAAGAAGTTTTATATAAGACAACGGAAGATTGAGAATGTTCTTTTTTTGTTGTTTAACTGTTATGTATTTTTTAACACAAACATACGTAAAACTTTATTTAATTTTATTTTATTTAATTCAATAATTTAATAAATTAATTGACTTTTACTGAGATTATTACAACTAAATAGCTAAGGGGTTCGATGAGTGGGGGGAAAGGTTAAATTGTATTTTATGAATTTCAGAACTTAAATATTTCAGTCTTTGAAAAATCCTGACGTAATGCGATTGATCATCTTCGTATCCAGCGGTAAAAAATACAGAAAAATCAATTATCAAAAGTTAACACAACAATCACATCTATTTTATAATATCAAATTTTCTCTAATTTTTCTATTTTTAACTTTAGAATTTGCGGTTTTTTAAATCTTTACGTGATGGTATAAAATGAAGGTTAATTTAGGATGCAGCAATACTGAATACATAAGAATCTATTATTAAAAGCTAAAAAAACATGACATAATTCAACTTTTGCAAGCTAGTGCAATCTAATAACATTTTTAAATATGCGTCATTTTGTAAAGAATTAAGATTTTAATTTTCATCATTTTATTTAACTAAAATTGTGTTTTTCTTCTTCTTATATGTTTATTACAAATTGTATATTTTGCGTTAATTAATATGTCAGAATGATTAAAGATTTCAAATTTATATTGCAATGTTAATTTTACTCCCTGCCATTTTTTTAAAGATAGGTGACAAAATTATATTTCTACTAAATTTGTGAATGACCCATAATTTATATCAAAAAGCAATTTACTCCTACTTAAAACAGCTATTACTTGGTCAACTTTAATCGTAAAATAACGGGACTATTTGGTTACTTGTCAGTGAAACAGAAAGATTTTACTAAATATAACTTATAAGACCGGGGACCATATAAAAATTTAAATTTTGTAAATTTTTAAGAAATTTTTTTATTAAGAAAATCATTTTTTAAATATTTCTTTACTTCATTTAAATCCTTTTTGTAACTGGAACTATATGTCTATGATTATCGCTAGCTTTTAGCCATCACTGAGAGTAAACACTGGACACCCTGTATTTATATTCTATACTATATGCCCCGGACCCGCGATAATAACCTTAAATAAATTTCTTTTATATCTCTAAGCCAATTTGGTATGAATAATCTATACTAATAAAAGAACAAAACGCTCTGTCTGCGTGTGTGTGTGTGTCCGCGATGGTTAGCAAAATCTACAGCATGTACGAGGCTCAAAAATTTTTTGTGAGTAGCCCCAAATCTCTCCTGATGCACCTGAGCTTCAGAATTTCGAAAATCCAATTATTAACTGAGTAATTATTTAAATTCCAAAGATCACTCTCATAAAAAATCGCTTTTTTTTCTATTTTTTTCCCCCTTCATTTGTTTCTGGTTGGTTGCATAAAATTTTCGCAGAAATAATTAAAAAAGCTGGGACAGAATTAAAGAAATAAATTTAAGTGTTTAACATTTCCAAAGTGAGAGTTTTTTCCAAAACTGCATATATTTCAAGCGTTCCAACTCCTATGGAAGAGGTGTCCGCAAGATTAAAGGCGGGGTCAAGGCATATGCCATCTAGCGGCAGGGGTGCATAACTAGAGGATTATTAAGTTAATTACAGTTTCTTCTGTGTGAATGGCAACAAAACTTTTTTGTTTCTATAAAATGTTTTTTTAATATTTTTCGTAGAATAAGTTTTAGGTTTGAAATGTTGTAAATAAATATAGAATAAATACTTGTAGTACGGCTAAATATTAACATAAAATATACTAAGATGAAATATTATTTAACTATGTGATACAAATATCGCTGATTAAAATATGTTCGATTTTAATTATGTTTTTAATCTAATGAAAGATGACTCATTAAAATTAGTAAGTAATTATATAAATGCAGAATTTTGAAGTAGTGTCACATTTTACTAAATTCTTAATGAGCTAAGTTATACAAAATTGTATACACCGTAGTATTTCCTATGATAATATAATGTTTAGCAATGTTTAGGAATATATAGAAGTTAATACTAAATAAAACATTCAACTTTAGCTCCATTTTTCATTTATCAATTACAGACGATAAAAATCCAATGTTTTCTTGGTCGTATCGACTTTTATTATTTAATTTGCAAACATTTCATTCTTTTAATTTAAAAACCTATTTCATTATACGTATATTCGCAATAACTTTAATTTTAAATGTATGTATTAAATGTCTTGTTAAACAAAGAAATATTGTTAATTTATTTGTTTAAATATTTTACGGTTCTAGGCAATAACTTTCCTAAAATCGTAAATTAAACTCTCTCTGTCTCTCTCTCTTTTATAACAGACAAAGCTATTTCGAGACTTAGTTAGTATTAAAAATTCAATCACAAATTTCAAGCTATTCTCTCAATCAAGTATACGAGGTATATTGCAAAATATTTTTTTTGTTACAGTTTGTTTCGATGAAATCATGTACATTTAAAAACATAGTCACAATATCATTTTAATTTCGAGAGAAAAAGCACTAATTAGCACTCATAAGTACCATATAATGCTACGAAAAATATTGACTTTTACTCTAAAATTAAAATGACAATGCGATTTTTTTTAAATACCCAGATTTTTTTTATTAAAAAAATATGTGTATTTAAAAAAGTCTCATTGTTATTTTAATTTTTGGGTAAAAGTCAATATTTTTCGTAGCATTATATGGTACTTATGAATACTAATTAGTGCTTTTTCTCCCGAAATTAAAATGATATTGTGACTATTTTTTTAAATGTACATGATTTTATAGAAACAAACTGTAACAAAAATATTTTGCAGTATATCTCGTAGACTTGATTAATCTGTCATGATTGAGTGAAAATTCAGAAAATATGCGCAAGAGATGCTGAGATAATAAACATCTGCGCATATATGACGTCAAACCCGCGCATTCATTTGCACCGCTGCCACCAGCTGGCGCAGCTTGTTAACTTACGACAGATTCCAGTATTAAGTTGGAACGCTCTAGCAGCTCTGGTTTTTTTCAAAAGACCTTTAAAATTCATAGACTGGCAAACTGTCAGTTTAACTGAGGATTTTTTTTATCACAGCTGTTTTACGCCATGGAGGAAAAAGTTAGGTTGAGGTGAAGCAAGCCGCTAAAAAGGTTTGTAATATGAAACCATTTATCGCTCAAATTTTAATGACTCAATCAAAAGAACGAGGGAGGGATTTTGTATTAATAAAATGAATTGAAAGAAATGAAATACAGATGAAGCACATTTTAAGAAGAAATAGTAATTTTTTAAAATGGTCTTTTTTCTGTCATATTATTTATTAAAATAAATGTTTGCTTTTAAAATAATTGAAATCGGAAAATTAGAAATAATTAAATGTCAAAGTAAAATAAAATAAAATGTTGAAAACATTATATTTCAGCTAAAAATTGTATTACTAAAAGTTTTATTTTTTTCAGAACTTTTTAATACTTTATAACGTAGATGAAAAATGTTTGAGACTTAACAATATATTAATAATTGCATGTCAGTATATAAAATATATTGATGAAAACAGAGTTTCCCCCAGGTTTAAAAAGGGGCAGGGCGCTACTGTTCTTAAAAGGGCACTTTTTACATTCTTCAGGGCACTTTTTTGATTTTTAAGGGCACTTTTATAGAGTTGAATCTAAAATCTAGCGGTTCAAAAAAATCGTGAAAAAAACAGAAATTTTGTCAAAAAATTTAAAAAAAAGAAAAAAAATTGTTAAAAGATCGTGAAAAAACGGTCAATTTTGTTAAAAGATCGCCAAAACTACAGATTTTGTTAAAAGATCGCAAAAACGGCAGATTTTGCTAAAAAAATCACGAAAAAACGACAATTTCGTGAAAGATCGCGAAAAAACGGCAAATTTTGTTAAAAGATCACGAAAAAACGGCCGATTTTGTTAAAAGATTGTTAAGGGGCAAGCCTAATTTATTAAAAAAGACTTTTTGGAAAAAAAAAAAAGAATACTTTTAGGATTCACATTTAGAAAGTTTTGGACAGTCGAAAAAGGATTGTAACAGGGGGAGGGGGGGGGAAGGAGTAGGTCGCCCCGCGCGCGGAAATTTAGGGGGTGCCAAATTTATACTACAAATATCATTTTTGGACTATCAAAAGAATAAATTGGGAGGGGGGGGGAGAAGGACTCAAATTCTAATTATGCCCCGGGTGCAATTTCCTCTTCACACGCCTGATTGTGAAGCAGGAAAATCCGCTTTTTGAGCATTATAAGCTCAATTTTCAAGCAAGAAAATTAGTTTTTAGAACAGAAAAATTCACTTCTGGCATTAACTTTTTTTGTGTGTGTGTGTCTCTTTGACGAAATTTGCATTTTTTCGCGATTTTTTTACGAAATCTGCCGTTTTTTTCGGAATATTTTGACAAATTTTGCGTTTTTTCGCGAATTCTTAACAAAATTAACCGTTTTTCGCAAATTTTCCGTTTTATTGCAATTTTTGTTTTCTCGCAATTGTCGTTTTCTCGCAAATCTTTTGACGAAATCTGCCGTTTTCTCGCGATTTTTGGACGAAATTTGTCGTATTTTTACTATCTTTTGAGGAAATCTGCCGTTTTTACGGGATTTTATGACGAAATTAGCCATTTTTTCGTGAATTTTGCCGGAAATTAGTCGTTATTTCGCAATTTTTTTTAGTGAAATGTGACCTTTTTTTCGCAATTTTTTTACGAAATTACACGTCCAGTGGGACGCGTAAGAACTTTTTTTTCTTTTCGTCGCCGATTTTTTACGTAATTTACGCGTTATAGCGCGTCCG
Source organism: Maratus speculifer (assembly GCA_964019185.1). Taxonomy (NCBI): domain Eukaryota; kingdom Metazoa; phylum Arthropoda; class Arachnida; order Araneae; family Salticidae; genus Maratus; species Maratus speculifer. The sequence goes on from OZ025291.1 coordinate 138,690,479, forward strand.
AATCATCGCTGAACGGCTGCGTTTTTTCAAATGTAGGGCAAGAAGGGCGCTATTTTTTTTTAATGAGCGGCAAGAGGGGCGCTAGTTTTTGGATGAGGGGCAAGAGGGGCGCTAGTTTTTAAACTAAAGGGCAGAAGGGGCGGAGCGCCCTTCTGAAACCCTCTGGGGGAAACTCTGATGAAAACATTCTTTTAAAATCATGCATGAAAACTTAAATAACAAATGTTAATCTAAAATCTAGATTTCAGAGTGCAGATGATTTTAAGACATTAACGAAAGAATGTTAACTTTTCAAGCAAAATCTTAAATGGTGCTTCTATATTGATATTTCAAAGTTATATGATAAAAATAATCAAATAATTCTTGCCAATGGTTGATCTATTTGTATTTTTTATGCATTCCGATCTTGTATTACAGCCAATAATGGCACAAATCTTAAACGAAATTTTAGTCATCTGTTCAATAACAGTTTAAACGATAAAAAACAAAAATATATGCGGATTTAAACCAGTTTTAATTGATCGGCGTGTCAAAGCACATGGTTTTGTTGGTGCTTAATTAGACTTAATGTAGCGGATTTTAGGGATACGTTTTTGGCTTCACCCCAAGACATTATACCTCCACTCTATTAATTTCTCTTTACTCAAATGTTGTACGCAAATTTTTGGCACTTCTAACATTAGAATGTATGAGCGATTAGCTGTGTTGCAGTAAAAAAGTATACAACACTTTTCTAGGAGGTTTTTTTTAAGTCATTGATTAAATTTAAATGTATTCTATTCAATTTAAAATTTTATTATGGCTTTAATTTGTTTTTAAAACGAAAATAAAATGGCACTCTGGCGTACAATTGTTCGAATTCGCAAACGATTAATACACCATAAAAAATTATCAAATAGCAAAGTAAATTACTTATCAGAAATTGTCATAAAAAGAATGGTAGCAAAACTGGTTATAACCTTAATGTTTAGACTAACACAATCCCCCCCCCCCCCCCAAAAAAAACAGACTACATTTCGATCCGTGATAGACAAAATTTCCGTGAGTATTAACCCGACCCGAACCTAAAAATTCTGTATGAAAAAACTACGGATTTGATAACTAACCCGAACCAAATCTGAATCCCGCAAAGATGTTCAAATGAAGCATAATACGATCCGAACAAGGAAAAATAATTTTCGTGGGCATTAAACCTAACCCGAACCTAAAAATTTTCTTTAAAAAAAACCCCCGATGTATGACCCGAACGAAATCTGAAACCTATAAAAATATTTCAGAGAACTATAACCCGATTACAGCAAGACAAAGTAATTTCCGTGGTCGTAAATCCGACTCGAACCTAAAAAATTCCATTTGAAAAATTATGAAATTTGACCCAAACTGTGATGACTGATGATGTGTTTTTTTGTTTTATTCATCGGCGCCCGCTCTTGAGTCACGTGACCAGCGGACGAGTGTGTGTGGAGAGGAAGGGGTTACGAACGGAGGGAGAGAGGTGTGTGTGCGGAGGTAAGAGGGAGACCTGCGAATGTCTGATGCAGGTAAACAGAATAAATATATTATCCAGAAAATGGGATATGTATGTGCTTCGGGCACGAGATTGTTCTGTGGTGGAAGAAGAGTAGTTAGAAGTTCTTGAAAGAAATATACAATCCGGATATTTATATATATATATTTAATTGTGTGTGTTCAAGTCTTGCTGTGTTAGCCCATCTTGTGTGTTCCATCTGTCAAATAAACTTTTGTGTTTTTTTTGTCAAGCCGGATTCTTTGGATTATTTCAACATAAACAGGTGTTCCGTAGAATTTATAAAGAAAATAGGAAGAGCGTATATCACACGCTCTCTTCGCAAGAACCAGAGGTAAGTGAAACTAATTTTTGTTCTGGAAATAAAATTGAAAGATATAACTTTTATGCATTATTTGAAGAAACATAAATATTAGATTAATGAATGTTACAATGATTCTAAAGAGATAATCGGATTAGAATTGAAAACAAGTATTGTTCTCAGTATGTTCTAGTGTATGATTATAATGAATGATTATATTATTTAATGATTATAATTATTGATAAAGATAGTAATAGTTAAGAAAAAGAACATGTTTACAATTAAAGGGTTAAGAAAAGAAGACCTGGTCATAGTAGCCACAGAATTAGGCTTAAACGTAGAGCCAGATCATAGAATAGTGGATTTAAAGGCATTAATCGAAGGAAGCGAACAATACGAGAAGGATTTCGATTTTGTAAAAGAATTCCTTGTTACAACGGTATCAGACCGCATTTCAAAAGAGAAACAAGAGGCAGAGGCCCTTAAAAATGTTAAAGAATATGTTAATTCTGAGCAGAAAACAGCGTTAGAATTAGAAAAAACGAAATTAGAAGTTATCAAACACCAATTAGAAATGGCTAAACTGCAGTCTGAAAACAAAAATTCTGATAGTGGGGGGGATGGACAAAATCCCAAAACTAATTCGTTAGAAGCCCTAATTAAAAGCGTTAAGACTTTAACTATTGCGATTCCTACCAAACCTGAATCGTGGAATTTATTTTTTTCTTCGCTCGAAAGGGCGTTTGAATTAAAGAATGTCGCGGAAGATTTGAAAGTTGAAATACTGTTTAATTTAGTAGGGGAAAAAGCTGCGCATTTATTAGTATATGCAAATTCAGATGAAATGAAGGATTATCAAAAGGTTAAAGCTTTAATTTTAAAAGAATTTCAACCCACCCCTGAAGCTTGTCTTCAAAATTTTCTTTCGGCAAAGAGGGCGAAAAATGAAAATCATATGCAATTCGCATCTAGGTTGAGAGCGAATTGGGATTTTTATTGCGAACTTAGAAAGGTAAATGATTTTGATGCACTTAATGAATTAATAGTTAGTGATAGATTAATGGATGCGTTAGACTCAGAGGCGCGAAGCTATGTCAAAATAAAACAATTAGATAATTGGTTAAAAGCGCGGGAAGTTGCGGAATTATGCGATAATTGGTTTACATCAAAAGGTAGAACCTTTTCTGAGGTATATGATAAATCGACAAATTGTCGCGGTTCTGACGATTTCGGATCTGGCAAATATATTCCACCGCATCTAAGAAATAATTTTAATTCGCGTAATGATAGGAAAAAGTCTGTGTGTAAATTGTGCCGTCAAATCGTTCATTTACGTTTTTGTCCTAATAATAATAATAAAGAAAAAGAGAGGTCGGGAAATTCTCATTATCAAACGAAAAAAGATTCTACCGGGAAAAATAAAGACGAAAGGTTGATAGCGAAAGTGACAGCTTTATGCTTTGAAAATGACGCAATAAGTACTCAACCATTGCAATACGATGAAATTTGGGTGGGGAAGCAAAAAATAAAAACATTAATTGACAGCGCTGCTGAGATTCCCGTTATAAATTCGAATGAAGTACCAGAATCATTTAAAAATAATGAAAATTCATCAATTCAGTTGATTTCAGCTTTTGGCGAGCAAATTACTGCTGATCTTTTAACATTACCGGTTTCTCTAAACATGAGTGAATCAAATTGTTTATTTAACAGTGTGGATGTATTATTTGCAGTGACAGATAAATTATGTAGTTCATGTATTATTACTCCGAAGGTTTATGAGTTATTACAATCATTGCAAATTGGAGAAGGGAAAAGAATAGCCGACAGTCTGGCACCAACAAGTGAGGTGAAATCGAAAAGGGGGGATGAAAATTTATCGTTGGAAAAGAAAAAAGAACAAAATACGAGTGATAAAAATTTATGTTTGCAGGTTGAAAATGAATCTTTTGAAGAGAATTTGATTATTAATTGTATTGGAACGAAAAAGGATTGCGAGGATTTAAATTCGAATCAGCATTCGGAAACGACCATTTACAGGGAGCAACAAAAGAATTGCGAATCTTTACAGGGGGCATTTAGAGATGCAAAACAAGGGAAAAATGGGTTTGTTATGGTGGATAATTTACTTTATCATAGGGAAAAGGTTTCGGGAGATCAAGTCATGCAATTAGTAGTGCCTAAAATTAGGAGGGAGGAAATTTTAAGGATTGCACATGAATCAATTTTTGCGAACCATCTCGGTATAAGGAAAACGAAAGAAAGAATTCGATATTCATTTTTTTGGCCAGGCGTGTCGCGGGATGTAGAGGAGTATTGTAAATCGTGCAAGGACTGCCAGTTGCGAAGCCGGGAGAGAGCCAGTGATCAGATACCGATTCTTCCGATTGAAAGACCGGAGCTCCCATTTGACGTTGTAAATATTGATATAATTGGAAAAATTGAACCACCTTCGGCGCGTAGACATCAATATGTACTTACTTTGGTTGACCAACACAGTAGGTGGCCCGAAGCGGTTCCGTTAAGAACAATTTCGGCTAAGGCTACTTGTGATGCGCTGTTAGAAATATTTATGTGGACAGGGATACCCCGCGTAATAGCAAGTGATCAGGGGGGAAATTTTGTATCAGGTTTAATGCAGGAATTTCAGGCTAGGCTAGGGGCGGCTCCTAGATTTGCAACACCGGGACATCCACAAAGTTCGGGATTGGTTGAACGGTATAATCAGGTATTGAAACGCATGTTGCACCATATTATTCGGAGCGATCCTAAAAATTGGGATAAACACATCCCTTATTTATTATTTGCGTATAGGGAGATTCCTAACTGTACGACGGGGGTGTCGCCATTTAAGTTGATGTATGGAAGGGAGGCCAGGGGGCCATTGGCGGTATTAAAGTCTACATGGTCGGGCGAAATTCCACTACCTATAAATCTCGGGAAAAGTGCAACCGAATACCTTCAGGATTTAAAAATTAACTTAGAAAAGGCGGCGGAACAAGCTTCACTAGTAGCGGAGGTCAAACAGGGCGCGTATGCGAAGTATGCGAATCGAAGGGCAATTTATAAGGAATTTAGACCGGGGGAGCATGTATATTTATTAATCCCAGACTCTAGTAATAAACTTTACGCTAGATGGACAGGGCCAGCCGAAATAGTGGCACGGTGTAATCCCGACTCTTACAAAGTCAGGTTAACGAACGGAAATATTAAAAATGTTCACGTGAATAAGATAAGGAAATTTACTCCTAGGGTACAAGCAGTGGGGGTAATTTTTGAGAATGAAGAAGAATTAGGGGAAGTCCATCCCACCCCTAGTACAAAGGATAACTCGAACTATTTTAAAATCGAAGAAGTAAATTTAAATCATTTGGAAAACGTAGAAAGAGAAAAGATGTTAGATTTATTGCTTAGATATAAAGAATTATTTTCAAAGAAAATACAAATAGCAAAAGTTGGTGCACACAAAATAAGATTAAATGATAATGAGAAGAAGAAACCTTATGTTTATCGAATTCCAGAGGCCCTAAAACCTCAAGTAGACAAACAAATTCAAGAATTACTAGAATTAGGTTTGATTGAAGAAAGTGATGAAGAAGCACCGCATCCGGTAGTGTGCGTGATGAAGAAAGATGGAACGCTACGACTTTGCGTAGATTTTCGGGCACTGAACGCAATCACCAAGGTTGATGATTTTCCTATGGAAAACTCTACTGATCTATTATTTAATATTGGCAGGGCCAACGTCATTTCCACTTTGGACTTACTCAAAGGCTACTGGGCCATACCACTAGAGGAAGAGAGTAAAAAATTAGCGTGTTTTAAAACGCACAGAGCTCAATATCGCTTCAAGGTCATGGCTTTTGGGCTGAGGAATGCTGCTGCGACGTTTCAACGAGAAATCAACAGAGCGCTTTCTGAATACCAGGACTTCTCTAGGGCATATATCGATGACATAGCAGTATTTTCCGAAACGTTCGCGGAACACCTGGTGCATTTAGAGAAGATATTTTCCAAACTATCACAGTTACAATTCTCCGTCAATTTGAAAAAATGTGAATTTGCAAAACCCCGAATAAAGTACTTAGGCCATATCATTGGGTCCGGCAGCCATCGGACCGATCCGGAAAAAGTGGAGGCCATCCGTAAGTTAGCTGTGCCTCAAACCAAGAAGCAACTAAAAAGTGTCTTAGGTTTGTGCAATTACTATAGAGATTATATACCAAAATATGCTGAAACAGCATATCCCCTCACGGAACTGACAAAAAGGGACAGTCCAGAGAATTTGTGCTGGTCAGTAGAGCATGACCAGGCGTTCAACGCGTTAAAAAGAGGTCTCATCGAAGCGCCCAGTCTGCATACTCCTATTATCGGGTTACCTTTCATCATAGAGTGTGATGCATCTGCAATCGGCATCGGAGCCTGTTTATCGCAGAGAAGAGATGGAGTAGTGTATCCAGTAAGTTACGCCAGTCAAAAACTCACCAAAACTCAACAGGCATGGCCAACAATTGAAAGGGAGGCCTATGCAGTGATCTGGAGTTTGAAAAAATTTGAAACGTGGATTTTCGGCTCACCTGTGGAACTTATTACGGACCATAATCCATTAACTTTTATCACCAAAAATGCCCCTCAATCTTCAAAACTGCAGCGATGGGCATTAGCCTTACAAAAGTATGATATCAAGATTTCGCACCGCCCGGGTGCCAAACTAATTAATGCTGATGCCTTATCACGCTTGGACACTATGTAAGACATTCAACAACTTTTGAAGCACCCAGTGTTTGAACATTCCTTGAACAATATACTTTTTTTTTCTTTCAGCAACTCTTAGTGTCCTGTTTAATGTTTACTAAGTTTTGTGTATTGCCTTTTGTTAATTGTATGTTATATTGTGTATATGAAGTATTAATTTGATTCTATTTTATATTAGCAGATAGGAAGAATCCCGGACGACGTGCCTTCTCCGGATACGGTTGTATTGGTGGTGTTATTTTTTTTATATATATACATATTATAATTTGGGAAATCATTGTTAAATAGTGTAACATCATCAGTCGAATTTCAGATTTAAAATAAGTGTGTACCATATTTTCAATCTTGCGTGGGGGGTGTGATGACTGATGATGTGTTTTTTTGTTTTATTCATCGGCGCCCGCTCTTGAGTCACGTGACCAGCGGACGAGTGTGTGTGGAGAGGAAGGGGTTACGAACGGAGGGAGAGAGGTGTGTGTGCGGAGGTAAGAGGGAGACCTGCGAATGTCTGATGCAGGTAAACAGAATAAATATATTATCCAGAAAATGGGATATGTATGTGCTTCGGGCACGAGATTGTTCTGTGGTGGAAGAAGAGTAGTTAGAAGTTCTTGAAAGAAATATACAATCCGGATATTTATATATATATATTTAATTGTGTGTGTTCAAGTCTTGCTGTGTTAGCCCATCTTGTGTGTTCCATCTGTCAAATAAACTTTTGTGTTTTTTTTGTCAAGCCGGATTCTTTGGATTATTTCAACATAAACAGGTGTTCCGTAGAATTTATAAAGAAAATAGGAAGAGCGTATATCACACAAACCACATCTGAATTCGACCAAAATATTCGAAAGAACCATTACCGGATTCGAGTAAGACAAAATAATTTCCGTGGACATTAACCCAATACGAACCTAAAACTCCCATTCGAAAAAATACTTGAAATTTGAATCGAACCAAATCTGAACCTGAAAAAAATATTTCATGGACTTGAACCCAATCCGAACCCAAAAAAATTCATTGGAAAAATCTGAAAATCTGAACTGAACCAAATCTGAACTTGACAAAAATACTTCAGTGAAGCATGTCCTTATTCGAACAAAACAGAATAATGTCCATTAACACGCAAGAAGACCCGAACCCAAAAGTTTTATTGAAGAAAATCCCGAAATTTGAATTGAACCAAATCTGAACCCGACAAAAATGTTCCAAAGAACTATAACCCGATCCAAGCAAGACAAAATAATTTCCATGGATATAAACCCGACTCGAACCTAAAAAATTCGATTTGAAAAAACCTGAAATTTGACTCAAAACACATCTGAATCCGACCAAAATATTCGAAAGAACCATAATCGGATACGAATATGACAAAATAATTTCCGTTGACCCCAGATACGATACCGATACCCGATACGAACCTAAAACTTCTATTTGAAAAAATACCTGAAATTTGAATCGAACCAAATCTGAACCTGACAAAAGAAATTCCAAAGAACCATAACCGGATCCGAATAAGACAAAAAATTTCCATAGACATGAATCAAATCTAAACCTAATTTTTTTTTTTTTTTTTTTTTTTTTTTTTTTTTTTTTTTTTAAATCTCGAAATCTGAACTGAATCAAATCTGAACTTGACAAAAATATTCCAGTGAAGCATGTTCTTATTCGAACAAGGCAAAATAATTTCCGTGGACACGCAAGAAGACCCGAACCCAAAAATTCCATTTGAAAAAAAGCCGAAATCTGAATTGAACCAAATCTGAACTTGACAAAAATATTCCAGTGAAGCATGTTCTTATTCTAACAAGGCAGAATAATTTCCGTGGACACGCAAGAAGACAAGAACCCAAAAATTCCATTTGAATAAAAAGCCGAAATCTGAATTGAACCAACTCTGTTCCCGTCAAAAATATTCCAAAGAATCATAACTGGATCCGAGCAAGGCAAAATAATTTCCATGGACATGAATTCGACCCAAACATTAAAATCCAATTAAAAAAAATACCTGAAATCTGAATCGAACCAAATTTGAACCCGACGAAAATATTCTAAAGAACCATAACAAGATCCGAACAAGGCAAAGTAATTTCCATGGACATGAACCCAATGTATGATTAGGTAACATTTAGGTTGCAATTACATTACGGTATGGTTGTTATGGTTAGATTAAGGATAGGTTACAATATGGTGACCGCTAGGTTACAATTATGTTATATTTAAGGTACGGTAGGGTACTGTTAAGTCACAGTTAGGTTACGGACATATTATGGTTATGGTACAAAAGTTTGCGGTTAGAAATATGTTCCCAGATCGAACATTAAGCATGCTTTGATTAAAAGTATACACTTATTTTTGTTAAATGGCTCTGAAATTATAATACTATATGCAAACTCTTTAGCTAACATCGAGTATCGATTTCATTCACGGTATAGTTGGATTTAACCCCTTGAGCTCCGCTGGTAGAATTTTCTACCACATAATTTTAATTCAAATATGTCACAATGACACCAGAAAATTTGACCAAATTTACTTCAGAAAGTTTAATACATTTTTTCATGTTTATCGTTAAACGGTTTTTTTCTTTGCAAAATACTGGTGCCAATGTGACATTTGGAATTTTGAAGAAATTTGCACCCCAGAGCTCAAAGGGTTAAGAGTGATATAATTAGCTTGAAATTCAAAATATTTCACTTGGGATTTCTATGTGAAAAAAAAAAAAATGGTCACGGGACTTAACAATGATTTTTACGGATACTTTCACACAAAAATCACGCAATTGTTGGACACATATTCCCTCCCGCGTTTCCCATTGTATATTTTGAGTATTTTTAGAGCTTAATATTAGTTGTTTTTTAAACCGATTTTTCACACAGTCAGCGGCCACGTATTTCATACAATGCATTTCTGCATGTTTCGAATTAATGATAAAATCATACAAATTTCAAGTTCGTTTAATATTGTTAATACGGACCCGGGCAACGCCGGGCGGGTCAGCTAGTAATTAAAAAAAATCGCGAGGAAATATTGATATCTAAAGGTAAAAGTGCACGTAAAAAAAAACATTTTCTTTTCTTTCTTTTCTTTTTTCTTTCTTTGTTTTTTTCATCCAGATTTCATTCATATTTTTTTAAAATAGTCGTTGTCGGAACCATTTAAAATTCGAATGAAAAACAATATTTTAAAGGTGTGTTTTTAAAATGGGAATTGAACCAGGGCTGCCGGCTTTTAGCCAGGCCGGTTTAAACCGGCTGGATTTTTCTGGTTTAAACCACTTTAAAAAGGCCGGCTTTTATTAAAAAAAAACCGGCCTTTTCATAAAACTTTTTTTTTTTTTTTTTTTTTTTACAAAAACTGTTCTTAAAATGAAATGTATAATTAATTAGTGACTTTTTATTTACTGTTGCCATGAAAATGTACAGTAAAATATAGTAAAATTGTCTGTAATTAAAATACAAGCAAATTTGTTAGTATAAATGGTGTGGTAGTCAACATATAATGATTATTAGAAATTTGTGCAATAAATTTTTAAAACATTTCAAATCATTTTTATCGAATAAAAGATTTATTAAAAAAATAATACACTATTAGCTTATGAAATAAGTTACCAATAATTTGACTCAGTTTTTAAATAACGGTATACTTTTACCAGTTTTTCTGATTTTTTCAGCACCTAAGCTGTTTCTGATTTTATTCCAGACAAAACCATATGTTGAAAAAATTCTCTTAATAGATGCAGAACTTGGGGGATAACTATGTAATTTAATTAAAAAAAAAAAACAAAACACAGAAACCATTAGGTAATAAACCATCCTTTTTTTTATGTCTTCTCTTTAGCAAGATTCCACCATTTTTTTTTTTTTTTTTTTTTTTTGCTGGAAATTGCTCTATAACTTTTTCAGAGAAAAGCAAATGTAGGTATGCTTCAGGATCTTTTAAGTTTTAGTACACCAGTTAAAAATTCAGGCTAATTTTCTTCAAGCCACATTTCAGCTTCATTTTTTTGTGCATTTGTCAATTTTTCACCAAAGTACATATTCGGGATCTGTCATGTAGGCTAAGAAATGGAAGGGTTCCATATTTTGACTTACTATCGGTATTTTGAATTTTGTTTTAACTGTAGTCTTCATAATGATATAAATAAAAATGAAACATTGTAAATATAAATATAAATATTATAAAAACCATATCTTTTTATTTAGAATCTAAAACTGTTTAATCAATAAAGGTTTATTTAAATCATGTTGTCTATTTATGATGCTTTTCTGGTATATCAATTATTAATTGGCTATGAAAATGAACCTCTGAACATGATTTTAAAGCAATTTCATAATATTTTAATTTGAATTTATAGGAAATAGCTATTAGTAAAGTAAATTAACATGTATAGTTGTAAAAAATAAATAATAACATATACTTGGGGGAAAAACCAAAAAAAGCCGGCTTTTTCTAATAAAAACCGGCTTTTTCCACTAAAAAGCCGGCCGGCCTGGCCTTTTGTAGAAAAGTCCGGCTTTTTTGCAGCCCTGAACGGGTTATTAAAAACAGTCTTTACATTCTTCATTTTTATGTTTTAAATATCGTATTAAATATCAATAAATATAGTAATCACGTTACATAAATCATTTTTCATAATGATTATCAGTGAATGGTAATCAGTTTCAAAATAATACTAATATTTATACGTTATTAAAACGAAATGCATATGATGGAAAGTTCTAAGCAAATTGATTAAAAGGTGGCCAAAGCATAGATAATGAGCCTCGCATATACTTACAATGTGTATAAATGATCATATTCTTCTGGCCGAAAATAAATAGGGCAAATTAACATTAAAATTGAATTATCACTATCATTAACTAGTGGAATAAAATTGTTACGTTGAGTAATAGAAGATATTAGGTGTGCCGAGCAATTGGACAAATCCTGTCTGCTTATAATTATTAAAAAAAAAAAAAAGATAAAAAGAGTAGAAACAGTTATCCTGTGCAATTAAATAAAATTAAATCTGTGGCTTCCGGTAATAACCAGGTAAGGCACATTTTTAATATTTTGAGTAATTAACGTTTAAAGTTTTCAAAAATGTCTTTTTATCATTACTTTTATAAAATAGATTAGAACTTAATATTTTTCACTACATTCAATTAAGATTTAAGAACCTCTTTTTTTTGCCAAAATAGTTATATAAAAATGGTTATTAATTATTAACTATTTTGGCAAAAAAAAAGAGGTTCATATATCTTAATTGAATGTAGTAAAAATTATTAAGTTCTAATCGTTTTTATAAAAGTAATGATAAAAAGACATTTATGAAAAAATTAAACGTTAATTATTCAAAATATTAAAAATGTGCCCTACCTGGTTATTACAGGAAGCCACAGAATTATAGATGATTTAAAGAAATAAATCGAAATCTTATCTAGTTATTACCGTTACTTTATGCACTTACCCGATTATTACTGTTTTTCAATTTTTAAATGAAAATTTATAGTCGTCCTATGACGGGAAGTATTCAATTTTCATTTTTCAGTACAATGGCAGATGAAAGTACTCTTTTAAAGCTACATTTTCTCAAATTATCTCAATATTTTTAAAAATGTGCCTTACCTGTTTATTTCCGGAAAGTAGACATGAAGACAAACATTATTAAATAGGAAACCATGGGGCGCAAACGTCTTCCGTAGGAGCTAGGGGCCATTAAAGTTTAAGGTCCAAAACTTCTAACGATTATAAAAAACGGAAAAAAGGATGGATTCGTTTGCGATTTTCGCTAAAATCATTCTTTATATCGCGATTTGTTTGTAAAATTTTTTTAACGGTTACATTCAAAAATTGTCGATAGAGGGCGCTTTAGACTTTAGAGTAACGAACAACTACTTTTTACCCTTATTTTGTGCATGGGGTTGAAATTATTTTAAAGTTTAGACTTTAACTTAAATTTTAATCCCAAAATCGGAAACATTGGGATCGGGTAACTAGCGAAAATTGAACTGTGAACAGAGGGGGGGGGGGGGATTTTAAACACTCATAAACATTATACAAACTGTTCGATTTTGTTGCGGTTTGCGTGTAGGTCATTCCCTTGGTAATTATTTTATTCAAAATGATTTACAGTTCTTGTGTCTCCATTTTTTGATAGAGGGCGCTTCCGACACATCTCCGACATTTCAATGGCATTACTCCTGGGTGTTTTACTACCAAAGCAACATACTTCCAGGAAGTGTTAGGGATGCAAAGCGACACGGAATCACATAGGAAAGTAACGTTGAAAATGCATTTTTAGCGAGCTGTGGTTAAAACAAGCAGGTAAAAAAGCAACAGAAACAGGTAGGGAAACAGTAACACGTTACTGTGGTAGAAAACAATTTATTTAAAGGTTTTACTACAAAAGGTGTCCGAAATTACGATCAGAAGTAGTCGGGCATGCTTGACAGCAGCGTCGCATGCAATTCCTCACGCTTTGAAAGATTCCTGGCATTTCGGATAGCTTTCTGGCAGCTACAGAAATTCGAGCTGAGGGGTCTTCCAATGACGGTACGGTAGTCTCATACATTCAACTTTTCATTTGACCCCAGCAGAAGAAGTCCACACAGATTCAGATTGAGCCAGGTGGGTGGGTGGGACTACCAATTAGTTTGAGCTCAACTAGTCCCACCCAGCAATGTTTATTTAAAAAAATACAGAACAATTATACAGTAATAAAATAAAAGTAGATAACAAAAAGTAATTGATATAATGAAGTAGGTGCGACGATCTGGCAGGCCAACGAACCGGGCCACCATTACCTTTCCACCGCTGTCCATATGTTACGTTGAGGTGTCTGCGAACATCATTGGTAAAATGCGGAGGAGCCACATCGTGCTATAGAGTGGCGCAACGAAAGAGGAATACGTGCTTTTACTAAAAGTTCGACAGAACGTGTTGTAGAAATATCAAGGTACTTTTTTCTCTGCTATTTTTAATCCTAACTCGTAAAAAAGGCATTTTCGACGTTACATTATAATATGATTCCGAGTCATCTTTGCATCCCTAACACTTCCTGGAAGTATGTTGGTCTGGTAGTAAAACACCCAGGAGTAATGCCATTGAAATTTCGGAGATGTCTCGGAAGCGCCCTCTATGAAAAAATGGGGACACCAATGCTGTACGCCATTTTGAATAAAATTATTACCAAGGGAATGACCTACACGCAAACCGCAACAAAATCGATTAGTTTGTCAAATGTTTATGAGCGTTCAAAATCCCCTCCTCTGTTCACAGTTCAATTTTCGCTAGTTACCCGATAACAATGTTTCCGATTTAGGTTTAAAATGTAAGTTAAAGTCTAAACTTTAGAATAATTTCAACCCCGTGCACAAAATAAGGATAAAAAGTAGTTATTTGTTACTGTAAATTCTAAAGCGCCCTCTATCGACAATTTTTGAACGTAACCGTTAAAATTTTTTTATAAACAAATCGTGATATAAAGAATGATTTTAGCGAAAACCGCAAACGAATCCACCCTTTTTTCCGTTTTTTTATAATCGTTTGAAGTTTTGGACCTTTAACTTTAATGGCCCCTAGCTCCTACGGAAGACGTTTGTGCCCCATGGTTTCCTATTTAATAATGTTTGTCTTCATGTCTACTATCACCCCTCAAAGTTTGTCGGTCTGATAGCGAAACACCCTGTATACACATTGTTTGAGTGTACGAATTTAAGAATTAACTTCATAATCCTAATATTATATAAAAGTAAACAATTATCTCACACAGTCGATGCGATTCATAAACATTTTGAAGAACAACATATAAAAATACGCAGAATAGGAAACAATTAATCTTATCTTTTAATCATTGTTACAGCATGCACATCTATTGTTATAATTCCTGAGATGTAGTGAACAGCATTTAGATTTTGAATTTATATGAAGTTCATACAAGATTGGTGGTCCGTAATTCATTAATTAAACTATTATTAAACTATTATCTTTCTTTCAGTATTATTTCATAATAAGAATTATTTTTGAAATATATATTAGCATCTAAGGGCTTGTGCATAATATATAACGTTATCACCTTTTTGATAATTTTGGACCCCTCATCCCTTGCGATGCCATACATTATCATGCCTTAACCTTCCCCCTTAAGTAAAGATATAGTTATGAATGTCTAAAAATCAACTTTTTTTTTATGTTTGTAGTGATTTACAGATATTATTATAGATTTATATTTCTCAAACTCAGGGGCGTTCCGACCCAGTGTGCAAAGTGTGCGGCACACACAGGCGCCGAAGCAGTAAAGGCGCCTAAAGATTTCAGTTGAGAAGCAAATATTAAAAAATATATATATTAATATAAAAAATATTATATTTTCTTAGCATCTGAGTTAATTTTTATAGATTTACCTTATACAAATTATTTATAAATATTAATTTCTTCCTTTAAAATTTTATTTTATTCTACTTATGAGTCCTCTAATAAATCTTTTAGACAAGACCTGTCCAACCTTTATAAAACAGAGGTGCACCTCATATAGTTATAAATAATGAAAGGCGCCGTAATTCACATAGCTGAAAATATGCAACACTATTATCTCACTGCGGTGGAAAAGCGTAATATACAGTTTTATTACCGTAGGAGCTAAATTTCACTTGTTTTTTTTTTTAATTATTATTTATAAGAAACAATTGTCACTTTACTTCAGAATTTATTACAAATAAGAAGAAAATTACTATTCGGAAATACTGGTAAAAGTTTCTCCTACAATATCAGTCCATGAATAGAGGTAGACTTATATGTTAGAAACGTCTTATATGATGCGCGTATATCTCACGCTGATAGCTATAAGTCCCCTAAGATTCAGAAACTATTTTAAAATAATTTAATTCAGAATAAATTTAAAATTAGATTTTCATAGGGCAATCTAAAGTTTTGTAGATGAAGTAGCTATAGAAACTTTAATAACTGAATAACAAATTAATAGCATTAAATAATTAAAACTTATTTAAGGTCATCGATAACTATTACAAGAAAACTATTCAAATATTTTTAATTTTTAAAAATGTATCCCTTAAAAAGGATTTTTAATCTTAATAGCTAATAAGAGGATACATTCCAATGGGTGCCAAGAAAACCTAAGGGCGTCCGTGGGGGGACGCTTTGGAGAATACTGAATAAAGAAAAAATGTAAAACCAAAACTTGGGGGCTATATACAGGGCCGTAGCTAAGGGGGTGCTATTAGTGTTCCTTCAACCTTCGGTACAACAAGGTTACAAACAAGGTCCAGGTACCCTAGGTTCTATGGGCGCCTCAGCTTACGATAAAACATTTTGAGCCTCCCTGGAAAAGATTCCAAGGTCACTAAATTAATTTCTATTCCAAAATTTCAAATGAAATTCTGTTTAAAAATATAATTTATATTTCCCTGCACTCCCTGCATACACTCGTGTCTATTCAAATACTGCATAAATTAGTGTAATGATTGTAAGATTTGTGCATTTCATTTCCGAACATAAAATCGAATTTTTGAAATATGAGCACTTATTAGCATTACACATAACCGTAGACAGTGCAGAGACTAAAATGGCAAAACAACAACAACAACAAAAAAAAAAGTTCAACTTAGACATAGATAAATTAGAAACTACAATGATGGCTGTTAATATGAATGGAAAAATATAAATTTATGAAAAAAGTGTTTTAAAATCCCGTGCACTTTATGTCCTACTAACCAACCGCCTTGGATCACCTAGGCCAATTACAATAACCTTAAATATTCTAAAGTAAAATATTGAATGTCAATGGCGGATTGGGCCCATAAAAGTTTCAAACCAACATGAGAGATCTTCATGGAATAGGACTTGGGCTGAGGCCCAAGGTCGGCGCTGCGCGGCCCGACCCGGTCCGCGCCAATTCATGAATTAGGCAATGGCAGATCTAAGGTGTGTGTGTGTGTGAGGGGGGGGGGGGTAGATGGCGAAAGGGCAATCGCCCACCCTAATGTCGGGCTAGGTCAGGTCTTCTGAGTCGGGCCGTGTCCTGATCTTTATTTTCTGTCGATTTGGGTCGGGCCAGACTTGTTTTTCTTCTTGGTCGAGTCCGGCCTGAAGTCATTCTTTTTAAAGGTCTGTATTAGAGATGAGACAGTGCTCGGACTCATTTTTTCTGAAACCTATAAATTTTACTTATCAATGAATAGAAAATATTAAATAAGCTTTTTCCCCGCTTAAACATTACTTATTACTTTTCAAATCACTATATTGACATTTTGATTAGAATAAAGAGGAAGCAGAAATTGTTTTTTTTTTTTTTTTTTTTTTTTTTCTATTTTAGCAAACGATGCTATTTTAAAAGCAAATTATTATTAACTTCTGCAGACCTATTTTGTCATTTCCGACGATGGACTGGCGCCAACAAAAAGGCGCGAATAATGAATTTAGTTTGATTTTTGTTTGTAGCATTGGTTATTTTGCTGTAGAGTTGTTTATTTTATTATTATTTAGACATTTAATGCTAAGAGGATATTTTCTTTCAATTTTAGTTTGCGGTTGGCGAATAATTTAGATTTCTATTGTACATAGCGTACTCAGGTCGTAATCGCTTTTCATATGGAAATAATTTTAATAATTGTTGCTTTTTTTGTGAATTCTGCTGATACTGAAGCTGTACTCTGAAATTTACGATGTCACTTTTGGTCGTAAGTAAAATTATTTTCCATATTATTCTGATAGAAAGCAATTGAGCAGTGTTTCCTTTATTCCTATAATAGCATTGGAATTTAAATTTATAAATTTAATATTATTGTCTGGGTCACACCTATCCCAAAAGATTGTTATGAAGAATGAAATGGTTATAGTTAAAAATGTGCACTTTTCATAGAAAATTGGTAAATGTTGTCCGATTCGACAAATAATCGACAATAATTTCTTCAAGTTCCATGCATTTATTTATGAAACACAGTTCACTAACGTCCATAATGTTTTCTTATTAAAAGCGACAAAATATGACATTTTTTTATGTATTAAGTACATTTTTATTTTATAACAAACTTTTCTTTTGATAATATTAAATTTAAATTTTCGTTTAAGAGTAACATTTCTATGGAAAATGTGGTTTAAAAATTATAATTTTCCCCCTAACATTAAAAAAAATATGTATTATACATTTTTTCTTCCGCAGTATACTTTCGTTATCGGGCTCGGGCTCTGATAAAGCAAAATGTTTCGGGTTTGAGCGGGCTGGGATTTAAAATCGAGCTCGGGTGGGACCTAATTCTGAAAAGAAGAGCCCGAACTCATGTCTTATCTGTATAGATCAAAATTTCCAGGCCGGGGCTCGGCCCTGAGTAAAAGCTAAACGTCTGTTCCGTGTCCGACCCAGCCTGTATGATAAGCATTATTGGGCCGACGCGATTCGTGCAATTCTTCACCCCGAGCCCAATTTGGACTGACATCTTACTTATTTGTTATTCGTAAAAAATATATTTATGTTGTAGATTTGTTTTGCGAAATCTTACGAAATACATTTTTAAAAATTTACTTTTGTTTTTGACCAGCAGCAAAATATAGTAATCAACCGGTCTAAAACCCAGCAAGTAGCAAAAAAAGTAGAAGTTAACCTGACCAATTGTAAAAAGTAGCAGTCAAACGGACCCAAATACGAACCACAGAAAAAGCATTGGTTACAGCGTGGTGCGAAAGGGTAGGGGGCGAAGGGGGCGGTCGCCTCATGTTCAGAAGTTTAAAGGACGTCAAATTTATACTACCAACATCATTTTTGGCCTGTCACAAGAAAAGTCGTTTGGGGGAGGGGGGGGGGGAAACTGAAACTTTGCCCAGGCGCAGTTTTCTCTTCGCACGTCCCTGATTAGCTAACACGACCAGCAGCAAAAAATAGAAATCAACCGGAACCAAACCCGACCCGCTTGAAAAATAAAAGTCAACCGGACCCAAAACCGATCCGCTTGAAAAATAGAAGTCAACCGGAACCAAACCCGACCCGCTCAAAAATTTGAAGTCAACCGGAGCCAAACGCGACCCGCTTGAAAAATAGAAGTCAACCGGACCCAAACCCGACCCTCTGAAAATATTGAAGTTCACCGGGCCCAAACCCGATCCGCCGTGAAAATATTAGTCCCGACCCGCGCATGAGTTTCGAGTCTCCGAATTTTTAAAATCGCCCCTCTCCCTTTGAGGACTCTCCAGATCCGCCCTTGTTGAATGTTATTTTTTCCAAACGAATGTAGAGATGGGGTGTGGGGAGGGCAATGTCTTCAGCAACATGTTGATTTGACTTTATAATTTTGAATAAAAATATTTTCGAACGAACATTATATTGCTAGCAGTGTATAATCTTGAATTTGTATGATTTTTCCTTTTTAAATGAAAATCCATCCAATCGAAGCTCGAGTTGATTTCCCACTGCCTTCAATAGAGTATATCGGCGGTGCTATTCATGTTTCTGTCTGATTTTTCAAGCTAACTGTCAATTTGTATTTATTTTCTGACATTTAGATATAAAACTTTCAATTTCGACCAAAAAAAAATATTCTTGATAAAATAAATAATGGAAATCCGCACAATTCCTCATACATATATTTTTTATTTATTTATTAACGCGAAATATATTCAAATCACATATTTCTTAGCTGGGAAACGATATCTTGAGATAATTTGCACCGAGAGAAAAAAAATGTTTGGCGAATACTTCAAAATGACTTCAAAAATTTTTTTGAACAATAAATATTAATATTTTCACACATGAAAATTATTAGAACCTGAAAAATACCGTGAGAAATGAAAAACATGAGAACTGATGCGAATCGCTACCAAATAAAAAGGTTTTTGAAATAGTAATTAAAAATACCATTGAAATCGGTTTTCTTTATTTATTATTATTTATTTGTAATTTTACCAGGATCTCACTATATCCCAATTTGCTGGAATCCCAAAATGCAAAAAAAATCAAACGTTACGCTTTTGGTCTGTGGGAAGAACTGCTTGGGGAAGGACACAAGCATGATCTCGTTGAGGAATAAAAGATCGCCATTTTGCGATGATCATTAAGGGTTTTTAATTAATATTTCGGGTGATTAAAAAAAAAAAACTGAGTGTCAGGTGTACGGTGCATCTACCATCATCAATCCTTATCCAAATTTTTAGATCTTTATGTGCGGTAGATTTTCTTAGCCATCGTCAATACATGCAAAGTAAAAACAAACATCTTTCTTTTAGATGCAATATATTGTTATTGCATTAAATTACTTTCTCCGGGATAATGAAATTTTACCGTAACGTAGGATTTTGATAGAGAGTACTTTCATTTACACAGGTTTTACTGTGTTACGAATTTTATTTACATAGCTGCCATCCTTCTGTATTTTTCAAGTAATTTAAGCATGTTTGGAAACAGAAATTTATTTATTTAATGAAATAAAGTACGAATTGTAAAGAAACAAGACATATTTTATTAAATAAATTTTCTGGTTCAAAAAACTCCAAAAGAATAACAACTATACATTTATAAATAGTCATAGTTTTTTTTTTGGGGGGGGGGGATAAAGTTTCTTTACAGGCGATTGGATTGGGGGGGGGGGGTGTAGGGCGCCAAATGCAGTTCTGCACACAGGCGCCGAATACTGCTGGCACGCCCCTGCTCAAACTTTATTGATTCAAATGAAGAGAAATATAAGTTTGTATATGAAATTATATCAAATAACACTTAAAAGAAATAGCTACTGTTTAAAATATTTAATAATAGCTTTTTTATTATTTAATGTATTCAACAGTCATAATGTAATCTTGAACTTGCCCCCGCATTGCCGGGGGGGGGGGGGCAATATTACATATCAACAAATATGTGGGCAACTTTCTCGTGTATTTTTGGTAAACACAAATATAATTTCAAACATACTTCCCATTTTGTGTCTCGAATAGCAGATTATATATGCTTACACATATGACAGAAGAATATAGGAATGGCAAATGTTGGGGTATTATACATATTTTTGAATTAAATAATTTTATAAACATTTAAATATTTTAACAATAGCTTTGTATTTTCATCTAGATAATAGACCAAAAAATATATATATGACATGTTATTTTGATGTAAAAAACAAGCTACAAATAATCTGGAAGGGGAAAAAATTACCTTTATCGTGCATTTCTGGCGTTGCAAAATCTTCATTTACTATGAAAAGCAATGGATGCAGTAGGAGATTTTTCACGATTTCCCGAAATTTTATTTTCTGGATTAGGCGAGTTTTAAAGCTCACATTCTCATATATGGAAATTAAAAAAAGAAAAAAGAAAAAAAAAAAAAAACTGGAGAGTTAGAACTCGTGTTCGAGAGTCATTGTCAAAACTAAAAAGTTCAGGAAGGGGGTTTTAAGTTTAAATGTCATCTTCAAATCTATTTTAATACTATCTATAAATCTGTCAAAAAAAGATGAAAATAAATGGATTTAATTAAACATGCTAATCTAAATAAAACAACTCCTTTTTTCTAATGTGTGTTGTTTCGATTTTAAACTTCTAAAACTTAATTAAAATTCACGGAGAAACGTGAGAAAATTTATTTTTAAGATTTAATTATGTACCAGGCATAACCTATCTTATCATTATAAGAATTACATAATGGAAAATTCTTAAACTGTGGAAAAATTTATTATTTTTCCTTCTAACTGATTATGAGGATATTTTTAGAAAAAAGCTTTAATTTTACCATTTTTCTGCTTTTCCTTCTTTAACTTCTAATAAACAAGTTTTTCGTGCAGTAATTATGCTTATCGTGTTATATAACAGGATATTTTAATTGGAATTCTTAATCAATTATTTTAAATATTATCAATTGTATGCTTTTAAGTCGTTGCATGTAGTTAATGGCATTTAGTAATAGAAACTGTTTTCAAAGAAGGGGCCTAATATAAGTAAGAAACAAGCATCGTTATCGAGCTACATTGATGTATTTATATGGATCATTATACCGGTATATATGCACCCTGCATAGACCTACTGTTTTTAAGGGAATTTTATTTTATAAAAAGGGGATATTTCAGTTATTTTCCCTGAAGTAAGTAAACCTGGAGCAAAAATCAAAGGGAAAGTAGGTGTTAGGTTAAAACATAGGGAAAATGCTGCTGTGAAGAATTGACTCTCACTTTAATTTTAAGAGTATGTTTGGTAGCTGATGAGAGTAATTCTGTTCCTTCAAAAGGTTTTTTTTTTAACAAATATTGAAATATTTTAAATATTACAATTATGGGTTCAGTGAAACACAGTTAACAATTCAGTTCGTGTAACCAGGAGTAGGGGTGCCAGCATCACCGGCTGTCGGCACATCAACCTCCAGACTTCACTCCGCTCTCTTTTCTCTCTTACTGGCCTCTCTCTCCTTCTCCGCATCACTTTTCTTGCCGTTGGAAAAGACTGTTTCTCTCAAACTCCTCCCCGACAAAACTCCATTGGATTGTCTCATCCCGCCTTGGCGCCAGCATTGCCAACTTTCGTCTGAATAAAACCAAAACTTTTCCCTCCCTGATGGTCGCCAGGGTGGTCCAGCTCATTAATCAATATTGGCCGTATCGAATTGCTAACGTCCAAGGATAAAAGATGCCATCCGACCCCTAGACGCCAAGACCAAGAGTCTCTATAACTGTTTCTGTGGGAAAAATTTGTCCATTCAATAGCTCTGCCTTAAACAGACTTTAATTTACAAGTCCACTGTTTAACTTTAATTAGTCAAAACCTTACACTACATTAACTTTTTAGAGTAATTTGTCAAGCGGAACTCTAAATATAAAGCAGGAAAAAATAAAGTAAAGAAAAAAACTAAACTGAATATTGGCATCAGAAAAGGAATTTAAAATATCGAATTAGTTTAATTATAAATTCCTAATAGTAGTAGTTATTCAACATTAAAGTTAATTTTGAGGAAAAGTCTAAAAAAAAAAAAACAATTTTATTGTGTATTTCTGGCATTATAAAATGTTAATTTACAATGGAAACAAATGAACACAGTCGGAGTTTCCCCCCATATTTGCTTTTCTGGATAAGGTTAGTTTTGAAACTCACGTCCACATAGAGATCTGCACGGGACGGACTCCGACCCGGCTCGAGCTTTTTTATATTCACGGCACTCGAGCCGGTTCGGGCCTGATCTCCACTCTTTTTGGGCAGGGCCGGGCGTAGTCACTACTTTTTCCGGGCTGAGCCTTTCTCGGGCTTTTATTCCTGAAGGATCGGGTCAGGCCGGGCATAACTTATTTTTTTCGTACCGAACCGGAACTAATTTCATTCTTCCTAGTCTTCGGGGGGGAGGGGGGGGCAAAGTTTTCAGTCCCGGTTTTGACCCAGTTCGTATGAAAATCATTGTCTCGGCATGGTCTACTTCGTTCAAAATATCAGTCAAATTCGGCCTGCTCCGAAAATTCTTGCAAAAAATGCATAATTTTAAAATTCATATTATTTTCAATTAAACGTTACAATTTTTTCTTTTAAAGAAAATTAATTTTTAGGCTTATTAAAATATAATAAAACGTGAGAGAGAGAGAAAAAAAAACCAATCTTTGACAGTATTTTGTCTTAGACAGTAAAAAACATGTTGCTCAATGCAAAATGAATATATTAATATGTAAGAAAAGAATATATAATATGCATTTGCTAAGAAGCTAACTTGTCTATAACGCAGTTTTTTCTTTCCTATGAAATTCCCTCTTAGAGGATTTATCTGTATAGCATATGCAATCAGATTTATAAGTCTCCAATACATGGAATATGGGTTAACAATATTTTAATAGCTGAAACATTTACGTAGAATAAATAGAGATTCATTAAAAAAAAATAAATATCGCAACCTAAGGTACTTATATAAAGATAAAAATTATAAACATGAAAAAAAAATGTAATTATTTTTGGTGTGAGTTCCTCGTACGAGACAAATTTTTAACCAAATCGACCTAAAAATCATTTTTTTTTTCTTTGTAGAAATTCACTTGGATCGAGTCAATCTTAGACCGAAATTTTTACTTTTATAGTGGACCGGGGTCAGGCGGAACTCTTAATTTTTACTTTGGACCGGTTCAGTGTCCAGACCAATACTTTTTTTGTACGGGGCAGGCCCGTCTCGAGCCGAACTTTTCATTTTTACACCGGGCTGAGTCGAATTTTTTTTCTATGATTCGCGCCTAGCCCGGGCCTGGAAATTTCGATCCTCGCAGACCTCTTCGTCTTCATATATTGAATAATAATAATAATAATAATAGTAGTAATAATAATGAAACAGGAGAAGTAGAACTCATGTTTAAGAGTCATCGCCGGAAGTAAAAAGGTCACAAATAGGTCCGTAATTTTAATTTTTATCTTCAAAATATTTTAGACAATCTATAAAGCTATCAAAAAGGGAAAAATAAACGGATTTAATTAAACGTGTTGCTATAAATAAAACTACTCGTTTTTCTAGTCTAGTATGTGTTGCTTTGATTTTGAACATCTAAAACTTAATTGAAATTCAAGAAGAAATGCGAGAAAACCGATTTGTTTTTTCAGATTTAGTTACGCAACGGATATAACTTATTTTATTATTATAAGAATTAACACAACGAAAAATTCTTGAATAGTCGATATTTTATTATTTTTCCTTGTAACTCATTATGAGGATATTTTTAGAAAAAAGCTCAAAAGTCTCGAAAGAGCAAGGTAAACGACACTCGATACCTGGTACAGTAAAACCTCCATAAAGGCAGGGTTCTCGCTGTCGCTCGCCAAT
This sequence comes from Maratus speculifer, assembly GCA_964019185.1. NCBI lineage: Eukaryota > Metazoa > Arthropoda > Arachnida > Araneae > Salticidae > Maratus > Maratus speculifer. The sequence continues at coordinate 138,714,806 of OZ025291.1, forward strand.
GCGCCAAATTACGACTAAATTCTTCATTTGGCGAGTAAACAAGCGATTAGATTCGCCAAATTGCTAGTGTTCAATTTTTGCTCTTTCTTTCTTTTCTTTTCTTTTTCGTTCTTCATATATATGCATATATACATATTTTTCATACAATACATGTTTTTAATATTTTTGTAGCAGATAGTTGAAATTAGATTAATAACAATCGTTGTTGCAGTTATAAAAAACTTAGGTTATTTTAGAACAAATTGAAAAAAAAGTACATTAAAATGTTAAAGATTTTTTTTTTTTGTTACACGTTGAATTTATTTTGCTAATACTTACTTCATTTGGCGAATGTTTATTTTTAATTAGCCAAATTACTAATGTTGGTCAAATGCCAGCGAGAACACTGCATAAAGGACACTCCCGAATAGCGGACACCTCTATTTAACGGACATTTTCCCCATCCCCACTCCCAAAACCTAAATTTTTGTATGTTTAACCTCTGAATAACGGACATTCCGAATAGCGGACACTATGTTCGGCGATAAAGAATGAAAAATATTTTTTTAACGAGAAAAAAAGAAAAAAAAAAAGTAAAATGGACTCTAAATTTATCAGGGCAATGTGTCACAAACTTTGTGATCACAAATAAATGTAGATCGTGGTCTGGGGAAAATCACCCTTCAACGTTCAGTGTTGAATTCAGGGGGGGGTGCCCAGGTGGGACATCTAGAGCATTGTAATGTCCCCCCGGAAGGTTTTGAGATTTTGTGATTTTAATGCTCAAAAAGTACAAACCCCCTTTCCCACCCGGAATTCTATAATGTCTAATAATTTCACATTGAAAAACAAATTACATGTAATCGCAAGAAAAAGTAAACTTTTGCAACAATCTTTTTCATAAAAATGCAATAAACAGTAGATGAAGGTGTGCACAATTTTATTTCAGTTTTATTGTTTAAAAATAATTCTAATTTTTGATTAATCATATAATAAAGAGGTTATAGGACATATAAAAGCCAATTCATCACACATTGAGCATTTCCTAGTGATTTTTGTATCTTTGAGGTTTTCCCAATAGCGGACACCTTCGAATAGCGGACAATTTATACGTTCCCGAGGTGTCCGTTATTTAGAGGTTTTACTGTATTAATTTGAATGCAGTAACATAAGTATAGTATTAGACAATAAAATTGTAGGATAATTACTTTTTTTAAATGTAATACATGATTAATTAGAATTTTCACATCATTATTAGTAAAGATATTTCACTAAAATAAGGTGTTGTCAAAATTGAGTAAAAAGTTATGCAAATTTAAATACATTACCTGCACAAAATAGCTTGATCCAAATATAATAAAAATTGAGAAATACTCATTTTAGATTCCACACACGTGTTCAAGCATGAACTGTCATATACCGCCCCTCCGTTTTGAAAACTCCGTTTATTATAGATAAAAGCAAAAATTTATTGACATTTATTTCTCGCTCAAAATTATTATTAAGAAATATTTAATTGATTATTTATTAAAGAAACATAAAAATCATTATCAAGATAGTGAAATCAAGTATTTTTATGACAAAAGCATTGTTTTCAATAACATTGTTTCATTGTTTTTAACTATTTTTAAATACTGTGCATAATTTAATATTTACAATAAGGAACATCTTTTATGAAACCATGAATTAAATTAATAATTGTGGTTTCGTTTGGATTTGATAACATAAGATGTCTGCAAATTGAGAAAGCATGGCTTCATTTTTGATCCAAGTATCCTCATTCCTCAATTCGGTATGAGTACATCAATTTACACACTGCGCTTTATTTTAGTTTTTTTTTAGTTTTTTAGCTTCGGCATTCTATAATAAATTAGAATTTATATAAAATCTAACAATAAATTATTAGATAAGCAGTTTTATTAATTTCTTTTTCTTAGTATTACATAATAATTTTCACTCGTATAATTTATTGGACTTTTTAACAGCTTAATTTTTTTTTTTCGTTTGTTACTTAGTTTAAACATTTATGTAAAAATGTTTCACGTTTACATTTCCTATTTTATTAAAAACAAAACATTATTCGAAACGGGCTTTTTAACCCTTTCGGATCTAGTGTACTATTAATAGTACATGTCTTTTCAACAAGTATTATTCTGTCTTAACAAATATTTTGTTACTTTCTACATACATAAATGATAATATATGACTGTGCCTTTTTTATTATGACTTCATTTGTAATTTGACATTTATTAATAACATTTAAAATAAAAGTTTGCGTTTAAGAGCCTACGCTACTGACTGAAAAAAAAAAAAAAAAAAAAAAAAAAAAAAAAAAAAACACAAATGATAATGCTAAGTCTATAGGGACGTTCATTTCAAATATCTCGCTCAAATTTTAATATTTTTACATGATTTCTTTTGCATAGGATAGCTGAGGATGATCTAAAACCGAGAAAGTTTTAATTTTTTCGATTTTGGTTACATATTTTTTTGTATTATGTTAGTTTCAATTTCAGAACCGGTTTTAACCGGTTTCAAAAGTTAATATAATTTTTTTTTTTATTTGAAACCAAAATTGAAAAAGTAAAAACTAGCCTGGTTGTAGATCGTTCTCAGCTATACATGTTTAAAAAAAAAAAAAAAAAAAAAAAAAAATCATGTAAAAAATATTAAAATTTGAGCGAGATTGTTGAAAAGAACGCTCTCATAGACTTCACATTATCATTCAGGTCTTTTTCAGTGAGTAGTGTGGGCTCATAATTATCTTTGCGCCATTGGCGATTCCTTTATTTTATGCATATACGAGGGTAATTCGGAAAATAACCCCCGTTTATGAATTAAAAAAAAAAAATCTAATGAAAGGAAACACCTTTATTACTCACGTATGAAAGACACGTTCTTCAGCTATTTCTCAACATAATTGCCATATTAATTAAAACAATTATCATAAAGGTAAATCAGCTTTGAAATTCCATCGTCACAGACTCCTGCCACCGGCCTATTCAACTGCGATTATTTTTAAATTCATTTCGCACCACTCTTTCAATCCAAAGAATTTTAACATATTCTTTTATTCATACTGAACAATTCCGCATTGCTCTCGTAATATTTTACTTGACCCACTATTTTTAAAACATTTTTGGTTCATCAGAAAATTATATAGAAAAATATGTTAAAATTCTTTGGATTGAAAGAGTGGTGCGAATTGAATTTTAAAATAATCGCAGTTGAATAGGCCAGCGGCAGGTGTCTGTGACGATGGAATTTCAAAGCTGATTTACCGTTATGATAATTGTTTTAATCAATACGGCAATTATGTTGAGAAGTAGCTGAAGAACGTGTCTTTCATACGTAAGTAATAAAACATGTTTCCTTTCATTAGTTTTTTTTTCTTTTTAATTCATAAACGGAGGTTACTTTCCGAATTACCCTCATATTTTACTCTTTAAATTTAAAATATAGATTACTTTTCTGAAAGAATGATGTATGATAAAACTAAAAAAAACATTAGAAAGCTGCAATATCTGTTAAACCGTGTTGTAATGCAATATTTTCCAAACGTCTTCAAAACAGCTCCAAAACTGTTTCTTAGACGCTATTATCATATAAATATGAATTGTGTTGTACATAAAATAAGTACATTCGTTGCATTTCAGACAATAAGATAATCTTTAAATACCAGTAAGTCTATTTGGATAGCTACGATTAATATTATTGAAGAAAAAATAATTTTGTTCTCAAAATTGAAAAAAAATTTGGACAAGAAAGAATTAAGACAGATGAGCCTGTATAGTAATTTGTGTCAGTTCCATCGCTCTCTGCAGCGCTGCGAAAGTGAAAGCTGTTTCTGTAAAATAGTATTTAATGCAAATTTTATTAATAATGCTCAATAAAAAATATTAGTGTTGAAAAAGTACTAGATAAAGTATTTAATTAACTCGTCAAATAACTGTTGTCACATTTATTAGTACATCCAGAAAAAAGAATTGATTAAAACCACAAAATATGTTTTATTGAGTACATTTTGATTGCTTTAAGCGAATTTTTTAGTTGAAATAAAAAATCGGTTTTGTTGCTCAGACAAAAAAATATTGTTAACACTCTTATAAAATTTTAACAAAATTTCATCAATTTTATTTGAGTCTTACTAAAGTCTTGTATTTTCAATTTGTAATTCCAACGAAATTTTGTTGTTTCTAAAAAATTTAAATTGGTGTGTAGTAGCCATAACTCTCTCATGTAATTTAGTTTAATTGACTTATATAGCCATAAAGGATTAATATAATTTTTGGATAATAAAAACTTTTCAAATTGAGACGGATTAATGACGTCATTATTTCGTTATTATGCATTTCGGATGAAAATTGTGGACGGGAAATAACAAAAAAAAAAAAAAAAAAAAAAAATATTTATTACATACAAAATTTTCATTGATCCATATTTAAATGAAAAGATGTGTTGGACCAAACAAATTTTTGTTGATTCAACAAAACTTTTTTCTGGGTGTAGATTTAAGTAAATAATATTTTAAATGAATGTAGGGTTCTCAAATTCAACTAATCGCAGTTTCTCAGCCATGGGGAAAAATACTTCAAGGAATGAACAGAAATTTTATTTACACTTATTACGTAGCGTCGATTTTTACGTTTATTTTATACGTCTAAAATAGTATTCAATAATTTTTGAAAGTGATTTTTGTTTTATTTAATAACAGATTTTGAAAATTATAAAAAGCAAAATAGTAATAATAATAAATAAATAAACGAACACCACCAACAACGAAATAAATGAATAAATAAAAAAAAGTAAATAAATAAAAAAGTCTCCAGAAATCAATTTCTGTCAAAATATATATAGTTTCAATTGAAATTTTGAATCATATTTTATGCATAAAATTTATAAAAATTCATATAAATCTATAATTACATTTTGGATACATTATATTCGTAAAAATCAACTTGAAAAAAAAATTATTTTTGGAAATATGATTTTAAAAAAGTTAAATGTTTTAAATCCTTTTCTTGCGAATTTATTCGATAATTGTAAGGACCAGATTGCCAAAAAATAAATAAATAAATAATCAGTTTAAGAAAAAAAATAAACTTTACGATACGTGGATCATGCTACACAGAAAAAAAGCTACTTTTATGGTTCATGGAAGTTAATTTTTTACCGAATATGTCTTAATGTCTGGAATTTTTTATACAATGTAATATAAATATTGCATTAAATTATCAGTTCGTTATATTTTCCCTTGAAGCTAAACTGAAATCCCCAGTCTAACAGCAGAAAATTACAAAGATAATATCGTTAAACCCTGTTTTGTTTGACAGTTTCTTTGCTTAAAAACAAAGAAAAAAGAAAAACTCATAAATATGAATAATAGGTTATCAAATTTAAATTTCTTGTTTTTGGTGATAAATACATATTTTTTATAGCCGGCTGTAGATTCTTAATAAATAATATTGCAAAAGCTATCGATAAAAAAAAAAAAAAAAATCTTATTATGTAATTTTGCAAAATGACTATTGTAGATTAGAAGAAAATAGGGCATGGAATTTGTTGTTGTTGTTGTTATCCAATTATGAAATGTTAAGAGCTTGACTGATAACATTGCTATATCTGAGTGTTACAGTGTTGATATAAGGATATTTATTAGTGCAAATGGAAATGCAGTTGCTAGGTTATATTTGCTATGAACATATATTATGCGATTGAGAATAAACTTTAGTTTTAATTTCTGACTAATAATGGGAATGCATATTTTTGGCTTGTATTCAAAAAAATCTTTCGAAAATTATAGTTTCAAGCGTTATTGTCTATCGCCGGTTTTATATATTTTGACTTTTCTTTAATATATATAAACAATATTTACATTTTAATCAAAATGGAATTACTTAACTAAAATTGAGCATAACTTTATTACATATAAATGACACAATCTTAATTTTCAAAAGGGACTAATTGAAATTTTTAAACATTTTGATCTTCAAATATTTATTTTTTCGTTTATGTATTAATGGCATTTTTTTATACAGGTACACAAACTTTTTATTGTGTAAGCTTGCATATTTGCAAAATATTCAGAAAGCAAAACAACTTTAATTTTTCTTTCGTTTTCTTTCTTTTTTTCTTCTCTTTTCTTTCTCTCTCTCTTTTTTTTTCTTAACGTGAATGTCGATAAGGCATATTTTCAAAGTTTCGAGTACTCGTAGTTGATTTTATAAGGCACATTTTCAAAGGGGGGAACAGATAATAATAATAAACCGAATGAACTACTTGTGATCTACATCTCTAATTCTCTGCAAAAATTTAGGAAAAATTTATGATCGGTATAATATGATCGAACGAGTTACGCAGTTGGAAATTGCTTATTGTAAAAATCTATCCGCATGATTCTGATAACGGTAAAATATGATCGTCAAAGCTCTTAATACTATATGACTTGTTGAACGAGTGAATTTAGTGTGATGAACATTCGCACTTTCAATAGAATTGAATAATTCAAGACTTCTTTCATAGGTGATCCAGTTATTTACCAGTTGGATCAGTGATTTATAAACATTCAGTTTCTTATCGATAACTTGTTTTTATTGACACATTTACAGTCGGTTCTCGTTAATTCGAACTCGCCGGGACCACAAGAAATGTTCAAATTATGGAAAGTATAAGAGGAAAACATGTTTAAAGGAATGCTATTACAAATGAAATTAATGTTGTAGTATTTTTTTAAATGTACTTCGGCTGTTATCATTAGAATATGGCTTAATATTAAATTAAACGAATATAAATACAGAAACTAATTAACCCTTTGAGGGGCGGTGGGATATATTATATCCTACCTATGATTAATGAATATTTGCACCAGAAAAAATGTATTAAATTTTTCTTTTCTAACTTTGGCGGAAAGAAGACGTGAAATTACTTTTACTTATTTAAATATAAATGTTTTTCAAATTTCCGGTGGGAATTCGGAATTACACAAACGTAATCACCTGCTCCTCAAAGGGTTAAGGGATTAGGAAACAAAAGAATATGGGGGGTGGAGGTATCATTGATGGACAGACGAGGCGCTAAAAAAGCGGATATAAAATGCATGGGATTGTGTGTATACTTGGTCAGAAAAATTCTGACAAAAATGAAAGAAAGAAAGTTATTTCAAGTGTCTGAAGTTTCGGAGAAAGTAAGGAAAATTGAAAAATCGGAATCTCGTTTGTTCGAATTAAACTAAGTCAAGAGAAAATGAGTTCGAATAAATGAGAATTTTCTACATTATTCTGATATTGTAAATTTCGGGACTTTGAATTAAGCTAAGATTCGATTTATCCGATTTATTCGATTATCCGCCACCCCCATTTCGAATTAACGAGAGCTTACTGTATATTCATTTAACACTGACAAGAAGCATATTTTGAATTTCATGTATAACGAATAAAAGAAAAGATATATTTTAAAAGTCACTGAAATTGTATTAAAATTAATTTGCTAGTTTAAATTTGTACTGACCAAGTTTCACTTTGATTCTTTTTCCCTTCCCCCGTTTGAAAAAAAAAAAAGCTTGAGATTTTTTTTTTTTTACACAAAACTTATTGAATTCTTTTGCATGCTATTTTCTTTTGTTTTTTAATTTCAAGTATTTTTGCTTTAATTGAGAAACTGGATAAGAAATGTTTTACAGACAGAGGGGAAAAAACAATTATTCTTTAATTAGCTCATTCACTTTAAAGAAAACTCAGTAAGAAACTAGACAAAAGTTTGTTTATATCAACAACGAAACTGGCCAATTTCCAAACAGCTCTCGGTGAAAAACTTTTTCGCAGCAGACTTTTGTAAATGGGAACTAAAGAGTGCTGTTTTCCGACTTCTATTAAGAACTATTTGACAAGAAGGAGAAAAAAAGGAAGGTTGGGGGAAGGGAGGAGGAATTCTTGAAAAATCAGTGCTACAATTGTTCGTTTAGAAATGTCTGCTAAATCTGAATTAGTTAGTGGCTGTTTAAATTCTGTATGAAAAAGTCATTTGCAAATACTCTGGTTTCATTTAAAAATATATGTACATATTGTTTCAGTTTTAATTTATCATAAAAAATATGAAGATTTCAAAGAGAGGATAAATCAAATGAGTCAAAAAGAATCTGCATTAACCACCAAAACAACTTGTGTTAAATCATTGGAGACTTTCTTTGCAGATTTCTTTTTTGTATGTCAGTAATTTTAAATGATCTTTTTTTACACAGGGTATCCGAGTGTCGAAGTCTAACGTTGTATTTTTCTGTCCCCTTTTTTACAGTTTTATTCTGGGGACACTTTTAATGTCGAAACAAAATTTGTTGGTTTAAAAAATAAAAACATCCTCAAAAGAAAACTGCAATCAAAATCAAAAAGTAGAAATATATATGTTACATACGGACCTCAGATATTCTATGCAAGACGAATAATTTAAAAATATTGAAATGCAAGCGAGAAATTTGCAACGAATGCCTGCATCCGATCTCGAATGTCGTCATGTAGGTTCTAAAAACCTTCCTGAAGTTCAGGAAATATAAGATATCGCAATATAATTAATCCACGTAAGTATAAAACTCATCTAGCATTAACTGGTACTATTTTACGCTTGAAATGCCTGTATTTAGAACATATATAGGCTCTTACATGTATAGGCTGCCGCATTTTTCATTGTCTTTCCTATTGGTTTGGCTCGCGTAAACTGTGTCAATATCATTGAGTTAGCTTCTGCTTAATTTTAATATTTGAGACTTACTTTTTAGCTCACAGGCTATCATAGCCTGAGAGCTTATGTGCCCGCCCGTTCTGTATGTATGTGCGTATGTGCGTAACGCGATAACTCATGATAAAAATATCGGATCCACTTGAAATTTTGTATATAGGTATATCCTGACAAGGCGCTTCCCTGATTAGTTTTTGGAGTTCATTCGATATGTATAAGAGGGGGAACGGGGGGCTCATGCCCCCCGTTAGTTGATATAAATGGGATTTTCATGCAGAATTAAGTTTTTAAAATTTAGATTAGGATCATTCTGATGAGGCGATTCCGTGACTGTTATTAGGTGTTCATTGAATAAGTATAAATAGGGGGAACAGGGGTTCTAATCCCCCCCCCCCCCGTTAGTTGATATAAATGGGATTTTCATGCAGAATTAAGTTTTCGTTCAAAATTTAGATTAGGATCATTCTGATGAGGCGATTCCGTGACTGTTATTAGGTGTTCATTGAATAAGTATAAATAGGGGGAACAGGGGTTCTAATCCCCCCCCCCCCCCGTTAGTTGATATAAATGGGATTTTCATGCAGAATTAAGTTTTGGTTCAAAATTTAGATTAGGATCATTCTGATGAGGCGATTCCGTGACTGTTATTAGGTGTTCATTAAATAAGTATAAATAGGGGGAACAGGGGTTCTAATGCCCCCCCCCCCCGTTAGTTGATATAAATGGGATTTTCATGCAGAATTAAGTTTTCGTTCAAAATTTAGATTAGGATCATTCTGATGAGGCGATTCCGTGACTGTTATTAGGTGTTCATTGAATAAGTATAAATAGGGGGAACAGGGGTTCTAATGCCCCCCCCCCCGTTAGTTGATATAAATGGGATTTTCATGCAGAATTAAGTTTTCGTTCAAAATTTAGATTAGGATCATTCTGATGAGACGATTCCGTGACTGCTATTAAGTGTTCATTGAATAAGTATAAATAGGGGCAACAGGGGTTCTAATGCCCCCCCCTCTTAATGCCCTCTTAATTTATATAAATGGGTTTTTCAAGCAGAATTTTCAGATTTCGTTCAAATCTCTGAATAGTTTTGGAAGTTTAATGGTTAAGTATAAAAGAAGGGGATAACTCCTTTTAAATTATATAAATGCTAAATGGGTTTTTATTAAGAATTATCTCATTTGCTCTGAATTTTGGATATAGATTTTTTATATGATAAAGCATGTCTTTGATAGTATAGGAGATTCAATGATTAAGTATAAAAAAAAGAGGAAAGGGGAGAGCTGTTTCCCCTTCTTAATTTTTTTTTCGAACGGAATTAACCCTTGAAAATATAAGGCTTTAATGTACAATTAGTATTTGTAGCCTGTGAGCTCAATGCCATCAGTTTAACTGGGCAGTATTCTTTATTTGTTGTATCTAATTGCATAAATCTTTCAAATTCAAGAAAGGGTCATCAAATATTTCAATTTTCTTTTATTCGCGAAAAATGGCAAATTAAGCAATTAATTGTAGAATTTATTTTTGGTTGGGCTTTTTATTCGCTAACCCCTTTTATATATGTAATAATTTTAAAAATACAATGTCATTTTTTGCTGCAACAGTATTATTTTAAGGGGATTTCTGAATAAAATTTCGCTAAAATCCTAATCATAGACTCGTATTTTTTCTCGTAATTAAGTAATAGAAAAATCAAATTCCGACCGTGAACTTTGAATTGGGTGCTTTTTGATTAACGGGTAAATGCTCTACCACGGAGCTGTCTAGCCTGCGCGTAAAAAGACTGCAATCAAGGTTCTGTTTTAAAATCTAAAACGCAAAAACGGTCTGCTGTGATTAAATTCATTGAATTAAATGTAACAATCGGCGACTTTTTCAAATTTTTATGACTTGTCTTGTGATCGGAAGTATTCAGCTATAAGTATTGCAAAATTTCAACTCTCTAACTTTTACAGTTTCTGAGAAAGAATTTTGTGACATACAGCCAGATTGAGGAGCGAGCGATTACGGTTTTGTCAAATGAACAAAATCGTAAAATTTGGTTTTCGAAAATTAAAAAAAACATTTATGTTAATGCATTTTTTTCTATTTCGTTACTATACTTTAGAAAAACTATATGAAAATATATTTTTTTCAAATTAAAATATGTCTATGAAAACTTTAGAAGAAAAAATATGCTCGATTAAAACAGTTTATAGATTTAACGCTTAATTCCCTCTATCCTCGCTCGAGGAAACGCTAGCGAGCTAATGCTATTCCTATGGGGAAGCATTTTTCTAATAACTTTTTTGCATTTTGAAATTTTTGAATAATTTTTTTTTTTTTTTCGCATTGGATAGTTGAGGTGCATGCCGACAGCGCACCTTTTTTACTTTTTCGATTTTGCTTGCAGATATTTTTTACAAAGTTAGATTCACTTTCAAAACCGGTTTCGAAACTGAAATTGCTTTTTAAAAAAATATCTGCAACCAAAATCGAAAAAGTAAAAAAGGTGCGCTGTCGGCATGCACCTCAGCTATCCAATGTAAAAAAAAAAAAAAAAAATAAATAAAATAAAAAAAATATTCCAAAATGCGAAAGAGTTATTAGAAAAATGCTTCACCATAGGAATAGAATTAGCTCGCGAGCGTTTCCCCGAGCGAGGACAGGGGCCTTAAAAAGACCGGGATGATAATGTAAAGTCTATGGGAACGTTCTTTTCAAATATCGCGCTCAAATTTTATTATTTTTACATGATTTCTTTTGCATAGGATAGCTGAGGATGATCTGCAATCGGCCTAGTTTTTATTTTTTCGATTTTGCTTATACATTTTTTATATTACGATAGTTTCAATTTCAGAACCAGTTTAAACCGGTTTTGAAAGTTAAAGTATTTTTTTTTAATCTGAAACCAAAACTGAAAAAGTAAAAACTAAGCCTGTTGTGGATCGTCCTCAGCTATCTTGTCCAAAAAAAAATCATGTAAAAATATTAAAATTTGGGCGAAATATTTGAAAAGAACGCCACCATATACTTTACATTATCTTCCGGGTCTTTTTCTGTGCCTAGTGTCGGGCCTTAATGTGTACGATAACAATTGGAATATAAATATTTACAGGGAGTTTCTAAATTCATGGTACAAACTTTAAGGGGTGATAGTACACATCAAGACAAAAAATATTAAGTAGGAAACTAAGGGTCCCAAACGTCTTTCGAAGGAGATAGGTGCCATTAAAGTTTAGGATCCAAAAATTCAAATGATTATAAAAAACAGAAAAATTGGTCGATTCGTTTGCGGTTTTCACTAAAACTGTTCTTTATGTCAGTATTATCTTGAAAATAAATTGTAAAGATAAAATTCAAAAAATGCCGATAGAGGGCGCTTTAGACTTTGGAGTAACGTACAACTACTTTTTACCGTTATTTTTTGCATATCATAAAATTTTTTTAGAAGCTTAGGCATAAACTTAAATTTTGAGATGAAAATCTGAATCGTTGGGGGTGGTTAAGTAGCGCAAACTGAACCGTGCTCAATGGGGGTGGGGAGATTCAAATTTCAAATGTTTATAAAAAACGGAAAAATTGGTCGATTCGTTTGCCGTTTTCGCTAAAACTATTCTTTATGTCAATATTTCCTTGAAAATAAATTTTAAATATTAATTTCAAAAAATACCGTTAGAGGGCGTCTTAAACTTTAGAGTAACCAACAACTATTTTTAACCGTTATTTTTTGTATCTAATTAAATGCTTGTAAAAGTTCAAACTTAAATTTTGAGCTTAAAATCTGCATCGTTGTGAGTAATTAAGTAGCGGAAAATTGAAATGTGTTTGAGGGGTGGCGAGGATAACATTTTAACTCCTGAAAACAGTTCAGTTTGCGTTTCTTAACACCTCCCATCGATTTAGAATTTGAGCTCAAAATTTAAATCTAAGCATTTGCAAGCATTTAATTAGATACAAAAAATAACGGTTAAAAACAGTTGTTGGTTACAATAAAGTTTAAGGCGCCCTCTAACGGTATTTTTTAAATTAATCTTTAAAATTTCTTTTCAAGGAAATATTGACATAAAGAATAGTTTTATCGAAAACGGCAAACGAATCGACCAATTTTTCCGTTTTTTATAGTCATTTGAAATTTGAACCTCCCCACCCCCATTGAACACAGTTGAGTTTGCACTACTTAACCACTCCCAACGGTTCAGATTTTTATCTCAAAATTTAAGTTTATGTCTAAGCTTCTAAAAACAATTATGAGATGCAAAAAATAACGGTAAAAAATAGTTGTACGTTACTCCAAAGTCTAAAGCGCCCTCTATCGGCATTTTTTGAATTTTATCTTTATAATTTATTTTCATGATAATACTGACAAAAAGAATAGTTTTAGTGAAAATCGCAAATCAATTGATCAATTTTTCCGTTTTTTAGAATCATTTGAAATTTGAACCTCCCCCCCATAGTTCAGTTTGCGCTACTTAACCACTCCCAACGATTTAGATTTTGAGCTTAAAATTTAAGTTTATTTCTAAGCTTCTAAAAAAATTTAATGAGATGCAAAAAATAACAGTAAAAAATAGTTGTTTGTTACTCCAAAGTCTAAAGCGCCCTCTATTGGCATTTTTTGAAAATTTTCTTTATAATTTTTTTTCGAGACAATACTGACATAAAGAATAGTTTTAATGAAAACCGCAAACGAATCGACCAATTTTTCTGTTTTTTTATAATCATTTGAATTTTTGGACCCTAAACTTTAATTGCGCCTATCTCTTTCGGAAGACGTTTGGGACCCTAAGTTTTCTATTTAATATTGTTTGTCTTGATGTGTACTATCACCCCTTAAAGTTTGTACCATGAATTTAGAAACACCCTGTATATTAGCGGGGAATTGTATTCATCTGCTCTAACTTACATTGACCTTATGAAAATAAAAATGTGATCCTAGAAGCTTAGCTGTTATTGTCATCACAATTGTGGGTGACAGAAATGTTTTTCGGAGCAGTATTTTTTGCGTCGTCTTGTTGAAACAGGTGTCCAGGCTAAAAATAAAACGATTCTTCTTATTTCGTTTCCATTTCCCAGGCATTCATCTACCCTGACAGAAGAATAGTATCGCGGATGATAGAATACAAAAATGCTAGAATGTATGCTTATATACAAGATGACAGGGTACTGAAAAAAAAAAAAAAAGTTGCAAATTTCAGATGAAGCGTAGCAAATGAGGTGCGTTCGTTCGATAACGAAGTTTTAAAAATACCACTCTCGTATATCAATCTCATAACATTGTAAATAGTTAATTTCAATTAAAATATGCATCAAACAAAGTTCTCCCTATACTATTATGTAATGGAATACTTTTGTGTGGCCTTGTAAATCAATAATAAAGGCTCTTTGCACCACAGATTGTTCAAAATGTATATTATAACATGTATTTCGTAGATGCATATAAACTTTATTACGTTCGAATGAGTGTAAAACCATTAAAATGCATTTCAAACATTTTTCCCCATTGACCGTAATGTAACAGAATACTTTTGATTGTCCCTGTATTTGAACAATGCATCCGATTTTGATAAAATTTGAAATAACTCGACAAAATTATGTAATAATTATGTATTTTAAATTTCAAACGATTAAAATGCTTTTAAAACTTTTTCCCCCATTGACCATAATGTAATGGAATACTTTTGATTGTCCCTGTAATTGATCTATGCATCCGATTTTCCTAATATTTGAAATGACTCGACAAAATTACGTTGTAGTTATATATTTTAAATTTCAAACGATTCGGTTGGTAGTTTTTGCGTTGTTATATGCGGATGGACGGACAGACGGACTGAACGACAACTATAGGTGCTACGTACTTACATAATTACGAACGTACGTAAAAAATAATAAAATAAAAATTAGAATGGAAATTTATTTTTAATTTTGTGTTATTTGTTTTATGATATTGTAAACACTCTTTTTGAAGATTCAATAATTGATATTTTTAAGAAAAAAAAATTGTTTTCCATGCATAAATTTTGGAACTTTCCATCATTCTGCTGATGATGGTTACAAAAATATACTTTTTGAAATTTCAAATTGCTAAAATCGACTGATAAAATCAAAACTAGCCGAAATTTTCAGATATATATATACCAATATTTTTAAAAATACAATCAAAATCGGTTTAATAAACACACACATAATTTAATTAATACTATTAAATGATGTAAGGATTTCAATCATAAATTTAACTTAATATTAGGAATTTAATATAAAATATCCATCCTCAACTTTATGAATGTCATTTCTTTAAAAATTTTGTTTTTCTTTAAACAAAATCCCAGTACTGAAGTCAAAATCCTCTAAAAACTATAAATCGAAAGGCCATGAATTAATACATAGTTTCAAGTGATTACTTTATGTTCCCCCGAAATAACTCGGCTAATATTTCAATAGGCACTCCAGTTTTCGAAATATTGACTTAAAATATAATTTTCATTTTAACTGTACAATAAGAGACATGGAACATGCAGCTAATATAACCCAGAGCCTGGATTAGAGAAATAAAGAAACAAATAAATGTTTTCATCTGTGCCGCTTCCATAGTTCGATTGTAAGTCATTCAAAGTAGCGGTATTTGAAATATTCTTGACTCTTATTTTTTCAAGACCTCATGGCATTCCCTTACATATTTTTATATGGAATAACCTTGAAGGTTAAAATGATGGCTGATACAACTTATAAGTTATTCCATTTTGACACAAAGTGGTAATATAGAAATATTAACTTTAATGGAGGATCCAAAAGGGATTTTTTTCCTAATTTTAGCCAAATTTTTGCCGAAAATCAGATTATAACGATCACATTTGCTCATAGTATCTGTAGTCTTACTTTTGTAGCTCGTAAAAAGCTTCAAATTTTTAATGTAGTTTAAATGGTAAACTATTCTCAACGTACAAATTGGTCGTTTTAGCAGTGCTCATAGTTAACGAATTCGACTACACTTTTAAACGTATAAGTTGTTATACATTGTAACCTCTTCAGTTCCGCTGCTGAAATAATAATACAAATACTTATTCGTTGGTGTTTACCAAACAAAATGACATTGTAAATGACGGAAAAAATATTTTTTCTTAAACTGATCCTTTAGGCACATTGTAATTTAGGTTCAAAAATATGGATCTAAAACTAGAAACCCCTTCAAAACATCAGTTTAATAATCATTAACCTAAATTAATGCAATCACGAATTTAAGAGCTTTAAACAAGTAAATAATCTACAAATCTTCAAAAATAAATAAATAATAAAAAGAAATAAAAGAAATAAATAAAAATAAATTAAAAATAAATAAAAAAAAATATTGAAAAAGGTTTAAGTAAATATTTAAGAAAATTTATCATTTTCTTTGTCACACTGTGTATTGGATTTTTTAGGCATTTTGCAAACTCAGGTGAAAATAACATTCATTATAAGAGGGATTTAGCTTATATGCAGACATTTATTCGTTTGCATTCAACGCAAAATCATTCAGCAATTAAGAGGTGGTGTAAAAACGTAAAAAAAATCAGACAGTTTAGTTTTTCTAAGTAAAAGAACACAGGTCCCCGAATGGGGACCCAGGGACCAAAGAGATTAATATATATCAATATGTATTTGAAAATAATATAAAACCATTAAATGTATTACAAAATATGAACCATTTGAATTTAAAAGAAAATTACCATTTTGAACATGGGAATATATTCATGGCAGATGAGCCATTGTACGATATGTACAAAAATCTAATCAAGAGACTTGCCATGCCTCTTGTTTTTTGCTTGTTTTTCCATACTTTTGATTTTTAACATGTTTCTCCTGATTATATAAAAAATTTTTCTTTCTTTTCATTCTTATTTTAGATTAAAATATGTTAGTAAATCGTGAGTGACTATTTCTTCTCTATGTTTTATTAGTGATATTTGATATGATAGAAGTCAGATCAAACATATAGGATGCTTCTTAAACGTTGACTCTTAATATGGACACATTTTCAATGTCAAATCTTAAATGTAAAAATCTGGTACCATTAATTTTATTTTCTATAATGAATAAATTGTAACTTTGTATTGGAAACTGAAAAATCGTCGTAAAATAAATTACCATCATGTATCTTTTTAATTGTTATTAATAATAATTGTCATTTATAATTTTTATAACTGTTGAGATTTTTCTGAGAAGACAAAATACATTCCTGGTATTTATAATGATAAATTTTAAATTATTTTAAAACTTTTATGTGCTTAATTAAAAGCGATATCAGGCTCTTAATTAAAAATATTTTTAAGTATATATAGCTGCAATACTATTTCAAATTTATTATTATTATTATATGTTTACATTTAAAAAAGAAAAAACTTTATTGAAAAGTCTTATGTTTTCTTTCGGAATCTCAAAAATCTTTTGTTTTTTGCTCACTGGAACTTAGCAACTTTGAATCAGCAATAATTTATAGAAATGTCCGACTTATTAGTAATTTTTGTGCTATTCAATGCATTATTTTTTGCATTACAAACTGCCCAATAAACGTTTGGTAACAAACAGACAGATATATATATACCGGTTCAAACTAATAAAATCACATTCAAGATATTTCAAAACTTATGGCTTGTACAAAAGCCAGAAGTGAAACACTGTTTAGTGTTTACCTACTGGTAAATTTTCCTTCAGTATTAGATGAACTATGCAGCGCCATTTGTTTTACAGTTAAAGAAATGTACAGTCCATTTTCACAAAAAAAAAAAAAAAAAAAAAAAAAAAAAAAGAAAATGGAACAGCCGAAGTTCAAAATGCTTTGAATTATGAATTACAAAACTTTCGTAAAATGAGTCTATAGTTGATACTGAAAGTTTAAATAAATTGATTGGTATTGTTCATCATATAAAGATAATATTAACGAAAAAAAAACGGTTCGAAATTCCTTATTATATTGGTATTTTTAATATTTACTTACTGAGAAATTTATTCGCAGTATTGAATAAGTTATAAAATGTAATATGTTTCATATTCAAAGAAATATAACGAAACTCGTCCATTTGTAAACCAATTCTAAGAGAGAATAGAATAGCTACATTTTAAAAAGGTTTAATTCATTCGATTGCAAAATTGTTGCAAAGCGTGTTTCGAAATAAATAAAAAGTATTCAAAACAAAATAATAATAACAAAAATCCGGAGAAAGTTTCCCGCCGTAACTAGACACACTAGGTAGCGAAACGTGTTCTACAGTTAAAGATAAATACTGAAGTTAACGCGTTTCCACAAAAGATTCGATGAGCGAATGGAACATCTACGGCTAAAAATATTTTGCTTTAACCATTGCAAAAACGTCACAAAATGTGCTACCAAAAAAGCAACAGTTAAAAAAAAATAATAATTCATTCAACTGCAAAATCGTTGCAAAACTTTTTAGAAATAGATAGATAATATCCACAATAATATATCAGTACCAGCAAAAATCCACAGAAATTTTCCCGCCGTACTAGATACACTAGGCAGTAAAACGGGTTTTACAGTTAAAGATAAGTACTGAAGTTTACGCATTTCGATAAAAGATTCGATAAGCGAATGGAACAGTCACGACTAAAAATGTTTTTCATTAATCATTACAAAAACGTCATAAAATGTGCTAGCGAAAAATTACATTTCTAAAAGTTTTATTTCATTCAACTGCAAAATGTATTTCGAACTAAATAGATAATATTCACAATAAAACATCAATACCAGCAAAAATCCGCCGAAATTTTCCCGCCGTACTAGATACACAAGGCAGCGACACGGGTTTTACAGTTAAAGATAAGTACTTAAGTTTACGCATTTCCACAAAAGATTCGATAAGCGAATGGAACGGCCAAAGATTTAATTCATTCAATTGCAAAATCGTTGCAAAACGTATTTCGAAATAAATAGATAATATTCATAGTGAAACATCAATACCAACAAAAATCCAGCGAAATTTCTCCGCCGTACTAGATGTACTAGGCAGCGAAACAGGTTTTACAGTTAAAGATACTCATAGTACTGAAGTTTACACGTTTCGACGAAAGATTCCATAAACGAATGAAACAGGCACAGTTCAAAATATTTTATCTTAATCATTGCATAAGTATCACAAAATGTGTCAAGAGTGTATGATAAATAGATTATATTCAAAATGAAACCTCAAAACAAGCAAAAATAGGTCTCAAAGTTTTTACTTTTTCTTTTTCCTAAAAATTTTGTATTTTCTTTTAGATGATAATACATTATTGTATTTTCGATTTCACTTAAAATCGGTATTGTTCATTTTAAGAGCAACGCCCGTGCTCAACATATATTAAGAAAGTAAAAATGTGAATAGCGTTCGCAATTCAGAACCAGCTGCATTGACTTTTTCCTTTCTTCTAACCTTGAATGTGATCGAATGCAGACATTTTTTTATTTGATGTAATACAGGTTAGAGTTACTATATTGGGAAAAACGGATTTATTTTTAGATTTATCGTCAACTGACACCTGTTTCCATAACGCGCAATGTTTGCCGAGGAAAGTCAATAAATCGAGATTGAAATAAATATTACTGGTGAAACGAGGCATTTGACTTTTATTTCATAAAGCTTCTACTGCAATTGAACTAATGCGTTGCCTGCTCTTACATAACAGTTTTTCCGCGACATTTTTACTTTTTTATTACGGGATCTTGAAAGATCAGGAGATTTAAGATGCATGATAATGATATACAAAAAAGACAATAGTTACAGTGATAGATTTGTTATTCGTTCACGATTTTACAAAGGAATATAAAAATGGAGAAATACAATTACTTTTTTTTTTAGAAATATTATGCATTATACTGTGTCTTTTTTATGTATTAGCTTTTAAAATGTTTTCGCATTATCGCATATTAATTTACACCCTTGTTCATGAAATATATATAGATAAATAAATAAATAAAATACATACCTGCCGTCATTAGTGAATCAGTTATCAATAAAAAACTTAACAAAATTATTAGATTAAAAACTTTTTTTTCTCTTGGCCAAGTTACTATTTATCTAGTCAGTTGAATATTAAATTCCAAATAATAGCAATATGTAAAATAAATAAATAAATAATAAAAATATATTTTATAAACAATTATTTACATCTTCTCGAATTGGCTGAGTACATAGTGTTCCATGTAGGCAGACGATACCGTGCTACCTATAATTAAAATCTCAGTGTCCAGAAAGTGAAAAGAAGTGAAGTGTTTTTTATATTATTATTCCAAAGTTGTGTTTGAGAAATGTGCAGACGATAACGCAGCAGTGAGCTGCGAGTGAGTGTTATTCCTTTAATAAAGTGTTTTTTAAAGAACCAGTGCATATGGAATAATTTGTGTAGTGTGTGCATTAATAATTTACATGGTCCGACGTTCCGGGAGGTGAAAATAATTATTTATATGAGTGAATTAATCATCGAAATTATGTATGTGAGTGAAAAGCATCGAATTTGAAGTATGTGCTGATGTTATGTTAAGAGTTCTATTAAAGATCTGTCCAACGTTCAACATGAGAGTCTTCGAATAATATCGTGCTCAAATTAGTGAAGTGTTGTGCTCAAATAATGGAAGTGTTGTGTTTAAGAAGATATTGTTTTAAGAGTTAATGAATTATTTTGACAAAAAAAAAAATTGATACCGATCGCTGGAAATTTTTTTTTTTGGAACTATGCTTTTTGGAAGCAGTTAGAAGTTTAAATACTGCTCTTCATATTTCGTGAAAATTTTCTTTGAAACGACTTTGCCAATTAAAATGAAAGAAGTCATATGTTGGTTAAATCTGAAGATGAACTGTTTAAATTATTGTGTGATTAAGATATGGACAAATAAGTTGGCTTTTTGTATATTCAGTGGACTTTTTGCATATTGAGAGAATGAAGTTTTCAGCCTGTTTTCGTGGGATATGATAAGAGGAACTGTGCTTATTTTTTTGAAAATCTATCGCCTCTAGAGAGACAGTGCTGGTTTTATTTTATTAGTGTGAAGAACGACTATAAGACCTGAGTATGGTCTGCGTCCCAAACATTGGAGTTTATACATTTTTGTCGTGAATGTCATGGTGCAGCAAATGAAGTGTGTGGGCAGTATGGAAGTTTGATTGCCCTGAATGCTTACAAGAACTTTTTAGCTTTTGTTTTTCCTGAACTGTGCTCTATACAGCATATGACGACTTTGCCCAGTTGAACTTTTTGCTGTGATGCCTTATGGTGCCTGAAAGGACTTTATCCTGATGAGTTTTTGTTTTGATCATGAACTGTGATCTACAGTGCTTGAAATGACTTTATGAATGAGCTTTTGTTCGAAGGAATCATGGACTTAGTTGTGACAGACTGTATCCTGCATACCTTCAAGAGCTCTGATAAACTGGGAATCTACTTGGCCATGACATTTTCGCATATTTTCTTGACAGAACTACCGGTTCTGGTACTTTGTGTGATGGAGGACTTCTGCAGTAAAAGTGAAATTTTTAAAATTCTTTTTATTGAAAATGAAATGATTTTCTTTAGTTTAATAGAAAATAATTAAATGGATAAATTTTTAAGTAGTTTATGTAAAAAATATTATATAGAGATATTTATTAAAAATGAAGTGTTAAAACCTTAATAGTTTTGCTATATTTTTAAATTTAAACTGTTAAATTTAATTTTGAAGTATATTTGAACTTCGAATAAAGTGTGTAATGTTTTAATAGACTCTTTTATATATTTAAAATTTTTAATAAATTTAAAGTTTTTAAAAAAATTTATAAGGTGCTTAAATGGTAGGAAATCAGTTTTTGGTGCTGTCTACGGGCGGAGATTTATGAATTATTAACGGAAGTTTATAGATATTTTTGAGTAATTTAATATTTTAAATTTTGTTTTGTGACATGGCTCCAGAGGTTTACTTGATCTTGCTGATTTCCTGGAGTTTATGTCCTATTCTTTTTAGTTTAAAAGTTTGGTATTTTTTTTTATATATAATCTTAAAGTTTAGCATATTATGTTTTAAAAAACCAAGTATATTTTTTTCAGTATGGGAGGTTTCTTGATTATTAGTGTTAGATTTAGGGAAACATGATCTCACGAAAAATTTGGCATATTAAGTACAGAATATTCTAAATAAATTTGATTTTTTATTTACTGGATGAATTTTATTATTTACTTTACACCAGTCATTGATTTAGTGCATATAATCTATAATCGGAGATAAATATTTCTTTTCTTTTTCTGAGTTCTCATAAAAATATTAATTTTTGCAATATGTTTTACATTTTCTTTTGATTTAGAGTTTTAGAGTTGATTTAGAGATTTAGAGTTTTAGAGTTGATTTAGAGTTGATTTAGAGTTTTGGAGTTGATTTAGAGTTTTAGAGTTGATTTAGAGTTTAAGAGTTGATTTAGAGTTTTAGAGTTGATTTAGAGTTTTAGAGCCATGGAAGAGATCCACCATTTTAAGTGTTAGGATTTTCGAGTTTGGTCTGGTACATTTATTTTTGTCCTGTTAAATGTGTATTCAAATGTTCAATGAAATATGTATTAAATAAACCACATAGTCAATATTTGTACGAATACCAAGTACGTGACAAATTGACATAGTAGGATTGACCAAGCATATGTCGAATACTCAGTACACCACTAAATGTTATTAATAGTTTGTTAGCATAAAATGCACTTTTGATATCAATTCTAAGTTTCCCAATAACGTAAATTAATTATTTATTATTAAATATTTTGACACTTATATTTGCCTAAGATGCATAATTTCGTGTAAATCTAAACACAAGCCGAATGCTACAAACGATAACATATTATAAAATAACCCTAAATTGAAACAAGTTGGAAATTGCACGTGAAGCGCAGCAAATGAGGTGCGTTCGTACTATAACGAAATTTTAAAAATATTACTCTCATATAGTCTCATAAAATTGCAAATAGTGAATTACAGTTAAAACGCTCATCAAACAATGTTCTCCCTATACCATTATGTAATGGAATACTTTTGTGTGGCCTTGTAAATCAATAATAAATATTCTTTGCACTATAAATTATGTAAAATGTATATTATAATATGTACTTTATAGTTGCATATAAATTTTATTAAGTTCGAATGAGTGTAACATCATTAAAATGCATTTAAAACATTTTCCCCATCGACCGTAATGTAACGGAATACTTTTGAGTGTCCCTGTAATTGATCTATGCACCTGATTTTCATAAAATTTGAAATAACTTGACAAAATTATGTAATAATTATGTATTTTAAATTTCAAACGTATAAAATACATTTGAAACTTTTTCCCCATTGACCATAATGTAATTGAATACTTTTGATTGCCCCTGTAATTCATCTATGCATCCGATTATCAAAAAATTTGAAGTAACTCGACAAAATTATATAATAATTATGTATTTTAAATTTCAAACGATTAAAATGCATTTGAAACTTTTCGCCCCATTGACCGTAATGTAATGGAATACTTTTGATTGCCCCTGTAATTGATCTATGCATCCGATTTTCATAAAATTTGAAATGACTCGACAAAATTACGTAATAATTACGTATTTTAAATTTCAAATGATTCGGTTGGGTAGTTTTTTCGTTGTTATATGCGGACAGACAGACAGACAGACGGACTGAGCGACAACAATAGGTGCTACGTATTTACATAATTACGAACGCACCTAAAAAGTAACAATAAAATTGCATTTGAAAACAATATTTTGAGTTACTTTTATATTTTTTAAACCATTATATAATTATTCTTTACCTTCTTTTTACAATAATATCAGTTTCTCATTGTTAATTGCTTTCGAACTTAATTACAATATTACAATTTTTTTTTTCTTTCTTTTTTGGCATTATAAAAAATTTCCAATAATATAAAATATGGAAATTTCCGGTAGTAAACAAAAAATATGATACTGAATTAGATTGTATCGTAATAATAACAATTATTATAAAGATATAACTAACTCTAATGTTTTTTGGATGCAAAAAGGGTATATTTTGTGATATAGTCACGAATTTAAACGATAGACGAATTGAAAACTGAATCGGTCTACTATAATCACAAATATTTTGTGTGGTAAATATACACCGAACAGTTCTGGGATAAACACAGATATTATGATGTTATTTCATCATTTTTGCACTTTTTTTGCTTTTTTACATTCATTTTGTATTATTTTTTGTGATATTTAAAAAGTTTTTAGCAAGCAAAATTAATTCCAGTCGAAATTTTTGACTTTTAAAATCGTCGAGGCTAATTTTATTTAGCAAACATTTTAAAATATTATAAAAACAGATCTGAATTTATTCTCTGCAAAATTGTTTTTAATCACTGGTGCGTTTTAACAAGCAATGATTTTATTAGCAAGAAGGACAATTTTTCTCTACTGCTTTTTAAATTGTTTGCCAATTTAATTAACAAAGATTGTTAATAGAAGCCGGTTAATAGATGGTGTATTGCACTATACTGAGGCTACTGCACAATTTTTTACCCTACGCTCATGCTCTATGGTGGCATAATTTTATGAATGATGAAAATTTGTGTGGCTACCATACATTGCAAATTAATTAATTTTTAATTACATTTTGACAGTGTTTTTACTTATTTTATTATATAGCTGTATAGCTTTTTAATGGATTTAATATTTAATTAATTAAATCATTTATAAAATCTGTTTTATTAGCGTTTGAATTCAAGTATTTCCATTACCTACAAAAATGACTGCATATTTATATATCTGCAATACATTACACTTTTTCAAACTACAAAATGTATTTTTACTTTAATTAAGGATGTCTGTGAAGAAAACTTGATCATCTGTCAAAAAAGCAGAGAGATAATTTAAAAGAATATTACATTTAAAAAGTAGCAAACGCTCTAAGACATGAAGCATTTTGGATTTGATGTCATTTATCTTGATCAAGATTTCTTGGGATTTCTGTTAAAAATAGTTTCGTATGACATTGTTTATTTTTGAAATGATAACTTTACTGTTTTTTTCCCTGAAGTCATTTGGCATAAAAGTAGTAATTATGGCATGAGCTTTGCTGCGGTTTGTTATATTTTTTAGGAATCCTTTATTAATGCTATTTACAAAAAAGTATGCAAAGTTTCTTTTTAATACATTCCAACAAAGTTGAAAAGTGTTTATGATTTCGGTTTGTCTGTCCGTCTGTCCGCGCTCTAACTCTCGTAAATATACTTGAATTGCCCTGAAATTTTTGGGAGTCATTGACGTTTATCCTAGCACAAACTCTATTGCAAATGAAGTTTCTAGCATGGTTAGTTTATTTACAGGGATATTTAAAATTTTCTGTCACATTACGTCCCATGGGTCAAATGAATTTTAAAGATATTACACTGTCAAACATATTAAAAATTATATGCATTTGCAAATTGCACTAAAATATGCATTCTGCAAAATATGAGGTGAAAAGAATAGTTATTATTCATTTACAGGACCACACAAAAGAATTCCATTACATAATAGTAAAAAGTGAATTGTTTGTGACATATTTTAATTATATTAAACTGTTTATGTATAATAAAATTGATATACATCACTCAGACTTAATATTTAACGCATAATATGAAATGCATAGCTTTTACAAGGACACAAAAAACATTTTAAATAGTATATTCTTTCGAAGTACTATGTATTATCAAAAATGGCTAATGGATGGATGAAATGACTTTTCAATTATGATATGCGTTCTTAAGTTTCACTTAATGCATACATATTATATGTTATGTATGAATGTTATTGGACTACACAATATACAGGGTTAAACAAAAGAGCACGTAAAGGTTACTGAATATGAGTGTAATTTACTTAAAGGTTGTTTTTAAATGAATTAAGTATTTTTATGCTGATTTGCATTCAATTTAACTTAAAAATATTTGCAGAATATAGATAAAATGATATACGGGGCTACGCAAAGAATTAGATACATGGTTGCCTATGGATGATAATTTCTGAAAATGCGATTTCAGTAGTCTTAAGAGTATTTTAGTTTGAACTAAATTTTAGATAAATACTGGCGTATAACAAAGGTACTAGGTAAATTACAGGGCTGAACAAAAGCATACAAGTATGTTTTCATCTTTTAGTATAAATTACTAAAATAGAAATTTCAAACTATTACGCGTTTTTTTGCTAAACTAAATTTTCTCTTTAATCTTTCCCTTAAACTTTATAAATAATTTGGAAAGGAAATTTAGCGTTACACATTGTTGCTGTAACATTTTCTCGTCTTTAGAATAAATTTCAATTAGATATGTAATGAAACTTCCATTTAATGAAGTCTAATCATCATATTTAAATAATTCGTTATAAAGAGAATTCGTTAAATAGAAATCGACTCAAATTAATGAAATTTGTGTAATGAAATACACATGAATAACATAGAAAATACACATAAAATGAAAATATTAGAAAAAATTAGTTTTAATTTGGGCTGTAACTTTTTTTTCATGCAATAAAAAAGGATAAACAAAAACTTTTTTTCTCTTTTTTTTTTCTTTTGAATTCCAATTTTTTAACTTTAAAAAAGTCTGAAATATTACTTTGTAAAGTTTATAGAAATTTTTAATAAAAAAATTTCGCAATTTTGCAAGTACCCGAACAATTCATCTCTAACAATTTTAGTAAAACTGGAGTCCCCTTCGGCCCAGCCAGTGACCGAGAGGTTCTGTCCTCGAAACTAGTAGACGGGAGGTGCTGGATTCGAACCCAATCGCACCCTTCAGTCTAATCATTCAGAGTTTTCCGTTGTTTTTTTCGAACCTTGGATTTCCATATATAAATGCGGTTTAAGTTCCTTAGAAAGACCCCCACAGAGGGCACCCCTTGTAGGGCCTATATCCCTCGTGCTCTCATAAACTCATAAATACAACCAACTGGAGTCCCCTACTTATTGCAACGAATGCTTTTAGCATTTCTTTTTTTAATTGAAATGATTATATATATATAAATAATTTCATTTTGAAACAGTTCGCTGAAATTAATTCAGGCGTCCATCGCAACAGCAACTTTTCCGTTTGAATGATGCACACACACGAAAGTGGGATGAACTTCGTTATAGAGAATTTTGTAATATGGAGAGTAATGTTTTTTGTAATTAGGAGAGTAATTTATTTATTAATCTGCTTGAGTCTGAACAATTTTTATAAGTTTGTTGTTAAAATCTCTTTAAAATGTTGCAAAGTGAACTGAAATAATATTTAAAAATTTAGTTTTTTTTTCTGTAATTATTTGATAAAATTATAAACGCACTAAATACAGGAATATGCATAGTATTTATAATAATAAAATGTGTTTAATTATACATTTTGTCTAAGGTTATATAAAAGAGGTTTTTAAATTGCATATTTTACACAATATAATGAGTATTTTTATGAATTTTTAAAACGATATATCTATCTCAATACATAGACTAATAACGTTATAAGTATTAGTAATAAACTTAGAATAATCGTATTTGAGGCTTAAAATAATTTGTTTCATAATCCTTGTGACAAGTACTTTACGCAAATAACTGTCCTTAAAAATTTAACAAGAATTACCTATTCGTGCCTAGAGAGTCCTATATTTTGTACATTACAAAAATGCATAAAATAGGCTTTAACTTACAATTTTCGCAATTTAATTTTAAGTCTGAAAGCTAAGATTATGATTTATTTATTTGGATCATTTGATTGAAAAAAAAAACACAAATAAACTTGTTTTTTATATTTCACCATCTTGAAAAATGAAAAATCTATGAACTTCGGAAAAAGCCTTAATTTTAAGCAAATAAATATCCATCTTATGCTCTTATCTTTCGGTAACAAATAAAGATATTGATAGATCATTATTTCATACAATATTCCTGTTATAAAGAAAAAGAAAATTATACGAATTTATTAAAATTCGAAGCGTTCCGAAAATGGGACGCTAGGCATAAATGGGTTATTGGTATTCAAAATCATGATTCAGCAGAAAATTTCTTTAAAATGAAAACTTCGTTAACACGTTGAGTGCCAAGTCAGTCATTGGTGACTGACACTGAATTTTACATATAGGCCATTTATTATTTTTATTAATTTTACATTTACTGAATTTTACATTTAGAGTCAGTCATCGATGACTGACAGTCTAAAATGTGAAATAAAACCAAGAAATTTATGTTGTATTGAGTAATTACTGAAAAGTTATGTAAAATTTAGTTAACTTTTATTTCTTACAGTGTTATACTATTTTAATATGTATTTTTTAATATCATATTTTACACTGTCAGTCACCGGCGGCTGATGCAGCCTAAACGGGTAGTTCAATGTCAGTCACTGTTTCACTCAACTTGTTAAATAGGGACTTCTTTAAAAGGAAGTTCGACTCCATTAATTTTAATTATATTCCATTCATATTAGTTTTACTGATTTAATACTAATATAATAAGAATGTATTATAAAAACTATCAATTATAGTAGATGATAAATTTAAACATTTAACCAATAACAGGGGATGTACAGTTTCAGAGACTACACAACACTTACTTTTCTATGTCCCACTTTTTCACCTCCCCTGTTACGGGTTAATGCAACTCCAACTTAAAATAACTTTAAATTGTAGCACTTTCTTTAATGATGCTGTCTAACTCTTTCGATTTCTTTCTTTAAATTTAAAATTTCCGTTAACTTCCGTTATAATCAATTTCTACTCTGCTTCTACTTTGCATCGTGCCGGAAATTAACCAGATTTAGATTGATCCAGAAATACAGTCATACTCTAACTAAAGAAAAATACCAAGTAATTTTAAGTACTTAATCATTTATGCATTAAATCAACTTAATGCACATTAAATTATTTTGTATAAATTTATAACTACAGTGTTAATTAAATAATTTATGTAGCCATATTTCCAAAATAGTGCTTTATAAGGTAATAAAAGTAAATAAATAAATAAAATTTTCCTTCTGATTCTACGAAAAAATAAATATTAAAATCTACACAATTTGAGATCAAATTCATCAAAAAATCTAAGTTTATGGTTTTCGGAAATATTTATTAGAATTTACACTAAAATAAATTAGAACCGAAAATTTTTATGCACTATCTACTCGCTTTTTCGTTTTTACTGTTATATTTATGAAAATTTCTTTGTCTCCTTGTAATCTTTATCCCCTTTATTCCATCTAATCTTCAATATCGAGCAATGTTTACTGATTCTAATTGTTAACTGGACTTGAATAAAATTATATCATTGGCATGCTTTAAGCTTTCCACATAGTATTAGCGTACTAGCAAAATAACCCAGCTTTGCCAATATATATATATATACATAGTACCATTAGATAATACTACAATTCAACATCAAAATATGGAATAATTCATTAAATACCAAACTATATCAAACATAGGAGTTGGCATAAATTGGAACAATATTGGAAATGTGGTATTTAAATAAATTAATAGAATGATTAAAATCAAACTGACAGAAATATAATAGCAACCATAATAAATCAGAGTGATGAAAAACATGTAGTAATCAAATGGAAATTCTTAAATAAAGGTATCAAATGACTACAAAGTAGAAGTCCAAATAATACGCTACGAAGATGCGCAATGCAGCAATAAACTTAGTGTATAAAAATTAAATAATTTGCTAATGTTAAACATATATCTATCCGTTTATATATTAATTTAATAATATATAAGAAACCCACAATAAGAATTGGATTTTCAGAATGAATTTTACAAATCATAGTGAAATAGAAATAGAAAAGCATACATTCATAATTACTTGCGCTTTTGCATCATAGCAATTTGAATGCTTATATAGAACCATTAGATAATACTACAATTCAACATCAAAATATGGAATAACTCATTAAATAACAAACTATATCAAACATAGGAGTTGGCAAAAATTGGAACAATATTGGAAACGTGGTATTTAAATAAATTAATAAAATAATTAAAATCAAACTGACAGTAATATAATAGCAACCATAGTAAATCAGAGTGATGAAAAACATGTAATCAAATGGAAATTCTTAAAGAAAAGTATCAAATGACTACAAAGTAGAAATCCAAACAATACACTATGAAGATGCAACAATAAACTTAATGTATAAAAAATATATATCTAACAGCGTGAAATATATTTTTAGAAATGACTTGTTATCCATTATTAGTTCAATAGTAAGAATTAAATACGTTAAAAAAATAATTTTAAAATCTTCAATAGATAGTTTAAATGATACATTTTTAATGTTTCCATATCTTTAGCAAAAAACAAATAAACAATATAATTAAATAAAAAAACCACACACACAATATTTTTTTCAACTTTTAAGTATCTAAAAACTTTTAAGTATTTTAATTATTTCTTACTGAAACTATCAATATAAATGATTTTTTTTTTTTTTTTGCCATAAGCCACTGTATAATGCTATACATAAAAGTAAATAAAATAAATCATAAATAATTGAGATATAAGTCTTAAAAAGATTTTATCTTTTTTTGATTTGATGATTCAGTGTTTTACTTTAAAGATACATTTAAATTGACCTATTTCTTTTAATAATTTGTTCTAGCACCCTTCTTCATAAATGTATTTTTAAACATTATCTGTTGCCCATAAAAAAATCTAAATTACTAATTAAAAATATCATTTACTGAAAATTTAAAAAACAGGTCGATCTCTCATCTACAAATAATTGTTAGACTGTCTTTGTTTATCATTATGGAAAAACTACTGTGATTAACATGTCGCTTTAATTTTACTTTTTATTTCGTGTGTAACTCAATATGTTCTTAATGAAGCACTATCTTCTGTTATCAAGAAACTATATCAACTTACGGCCAATGATCGAATAAGAAATATCATAGGATTAAGATAATAGAATTTTTCTCCCGTGCTAAAATAAAAAAATAACCCATGTTCAGATTCAGTGATCTCCCGTTCTGAAGGAAAAAAAAAAAAAAAAAAAAAAAAAAGAATAAATAAAACAAAATCTGAAGGCCATGGTTGCGTAAATGTCAGAACTTAAAAATAATAAATGTTGGAATGGCAGCACGTTGAATTAGAATAGATCTTGAACGAGAACTATAACTTTAATAGATAAACTGCCTAAGCTGTGTGATAAAACAATAAATGTATTCAGACAGGCGAAATCGACGGCCTTGTAATAGGCCCGATCATGGATGTTTTTTGTCTATTATCGTGCAATATGTGACACTAAAAAACTAATAAAATGCTATTTTTAGTTCATGTAAAATTTCAAGGTTTTAATTCTATTGAAGACGAGAAGAGTTTTTTATTAATATAAAGGGTTGTGCAGGATGAAAGGCGAAGGAAGCAATTCTAATTTAAAAATAAATACAGTAAATTCTCTGTAAGGCGGACTCTGTGTAAGACGAAAATCTGTGTAACTCTGAAAGATTTTCAAGTTCCTACAAATCCACAGAGATAGAGTAAAATTTATCTAAGGCGGAACATTGTTTAATACGGAAAATTTTCTCAGTCCCGATCAGTTCCGCTTTAGGCTGAGTATACTGTATTTAAAAAAAATATTTTAAATAAATAAAAATAAAATAAAAAAGTCTCTAAGCGAAAATTTAAATAGCTGAAGAATTAACAATTGCGACTATTGCAGTTCTTTAAAGAAGAGTTTCAAAATAAATTAAGATCAAACAATAGTTATTCCTTAAAAAATATTTTTATGACAGTGAAAGAAAAACCTTTTGCCTAAAAAGCTTTATATGCTTATATATAAGTATGTAAGAATGAAAGTCATTTATGAATAATTAAATTTTAAAAGCCGAAAATTTAAATTGTTGAAGAATTACCATGTTACTAGTAATTCTTTAAAGTGTTTCATGATAAATTAAGATAGAACAATAGCTATTCTTTAATAAATATTTTTATATCAGGGAAAGAAAACCTTTTCACCAAAAATTTTTTATATGCGTATATATAAGTATGCAAGAATAAAAGTCATTTATTAATAATTAAATTTAAAAAAAATCCCAAGTCGAAAATTTAAACTAGTTGCAGAATTATCAGTTTACTAGTAATTCATTAAAGTGTTTCAAGGTAAATTAAGTTAAAAAAAAATAGTTATTTTTAAAAAAAATATTATGTCTGAATAATAATAATATTAATAGTAATAAAAATTGTGAAGAAATCTTTTAAGCTATATGTAGTATTTATTATGTATGTGGTGTTGTAGTGGTAAGCACTCAATCGAATTCCGTTTAGAGATGCGTGAATTTATTCCGATGTGCGCCGGCACTTTTCCGGTCGTTAATACAAGTTGTGATGTGGTCAATAGGTAATAGAATAATTTCAACTCGGAATTTCTCCATAAAATAATAATCTTTTATTAACAGCTTATTAGCTGAAACAGTTCCCACCTTAATTTGCAGCTCAGGTTTTCCTGTGACAAATCACAGTTGCTTTTACAATAAATTTAGATGGGAAATAGCTGTGTACATACAAGAATTTCCAGGCAGCGTAAGATCTTCTCAAGTTGAAAATCACACAAATTCTCAGTTTCCATCGAATGCTGCTGCTTTTTGATCAAACTCCCAATGATGCAATTCATGACGTCGCGCGCTTCTAATTCGTAAGGAACAAGAACATCACGCGAAAAGGTCCAATGAGAATAATTCTACAAAGTATAATGTCAGAAACGTGTAATTAGCTAAAAATATGAGGAGTAAACAAATATCCCAGGGCGCGAAACAACTTGGAATAAAAATAAGTAAAACGAAAAAAAAAAAAAAAAAAAAAAAAAAAAAAGAAATGGTTCTTTTAAAAACATTTGAATTCACATTAAATGATAGTAATTATTAAAAAATGATGAAGCAATTTTGGAATAAACTAAAAGCTTTATATTTAAGTAAATTGAGTAAGCTAATAATTAATTTAAGGAGAATTTAATACAACTAATGAGATATATTATTAAATAATAGGAAATTAGTAATTTACTGTAAAAAGAAAATAAAAAAAGATATCATGAAGGAAAAATTAATAATATATATAACATGTATGCAAGAATGAAAGTCATTTAATTGACCGTATTATGATAAATGCTGTTAATGGAGTCATGTGGACAGGTAGAAAGAGGGAGCCATTTTCATTGTTATAATAGTATACAATGGTACAATGAATAGAATTTATGGATTTATTTTCTAATTCTTCCTTTTACTGAACTTTCAAGAAAAAAATATTTAAATTTAATTCTAAAAAATAATGAAAATTGAATTAAATTTAAGGAGTGAAAGATAATAAGAATCTCTCTTGTTTACTGAATAGGTTCGAAATTTCTAATCTATAGGCTGCCTAACATATTAAACATTTTTAAAACCTAGTTTATTCATATCATAGATTGTTTTTAACACGCTTTTATTACTTTCACCTGTATGTGAGTTTGTGGGTTTGTAACTCTCCTTATTATCTAAAGATTTTCCTTATTATCTAAAGATTTTCTCAAGCAATTTTGACTAAAAATTGCATTCTATGGTTTTCGGGCACGAGAAAATCATTGGACTAGGTTACATGTTTGAGAAAAAATTTTAATGGGTCATATTGGGTCATTAAGGGTCTGGGTCAAGCTATTTATATTTAAAGAACGGCGTGATCGATTATAACGAAATTTTGTATGTAACAGTTTTTTGGCACGAGAAAAATTTCGGGCTGGGTCACATGTTCGAA
Source organism: Maratus speculifer (assembly GCA_964019185.1). Classification (NCBI taxonomy): domain Eukaryota; kingdom Metazoa; phylum Arthropoda; class Arachnida; order Araneae; family Salticidae; genus Maratus; species Maratus speculifer. The sequence goes on from OZ025291.1 coordinate 138,748,220, forward strand.
AAATTTCGATTAGTGGGTCATTTTTGGGTCATTATGGGTCAAGCCATTTTTATCTAAAAAACGGCTCTAACGATTTTGACCAAATTTTATATTTTATCGTTTTGGATTACAAGAAGACCATTGGGTTAGGTAACATGTTCAAGAAAAATCGGTTAGTGGGTCATTTTTGGGGTCATTGTGGGTCATGCTATTTTTATCTAAAGATTTTCTCACGCAGTTTTGACTAAAAATTGCATTCTATGGTTTTCGGGCACGAGAAAAATATTGGGCTAGGTTACATGTTCGAGAAAAAAAAATTTTATGGGTCATATTGGGTCATTAAGGGTCTGGGTCAAGCTATTTATATTTAAAGAACAGTGTGATCGATTATAACGAAATTTTGTATGAACAGTTTTTTGACACGAGGAAACTAATTCGCTAAATCACATGTTTGAGAGATTTCGACTATAATGATCATTTGTGGGTCATGATGGGCCATAATGGATCATGTCAAGCTACATCTAAAGAACAGGTGAATCGATTTTAACGAAATTTTGTATATAACATTTTTTTGGCACAAGAAAATTATTGGGCTAGGTCACACTTTCGAGAAATTTCGATTAATGGGTCATAAAGGGTCTGGGTCAAGCTATTTATATTTAAAGAACGGCTGGATCGTTTTTAACGAAATTTTGTATGTAACAATTTTTAGACACGAAGAAACCAATGGGCTAAATCACATGTTCGAGAGATTTTGATTATAAGGGTAATGTCACACGGACGATTTCCAAAAACAGACAAATCGACGCCCGCTATTGAGAGCATTACCATCTCCTCCTCTTGTCAGACGAGCGACGCGGTACTATTGCGTTCAAACATACGCAAAGACTCACGTCGAAGTCACGCGTTTCCCCCACGCCGTTGGCCAGCTGCTTGTGTCTGGTGGCTTCTGTTTATTAGATCTTGTTCAGACGAGAGTTGTTTTTAACGCTGATTTTTTATTTTCTTTCCGAGATTCACGAGCTTTTGTTGTGATAGCGTAGTCAAGAATCGATGCAGGTTTTGGGGGGAAGGGAAGCATTTTGAGAAAAATAAAAAGTATTTTTGTGAAATTTATTATGTTTTGGGGGGATTTATTTTATGTTTGTAAAAAGTAACACTTTGTAACGATATGAAATCTATTTATATTAATTCGAAACAAGCATTTTTTAAATAATAACTTCTTTAAATTCTTCTTCTATTTTTTTTTTTCTGAGGAATTTGTTTGCTTTTCAAATTACAAATTTTTAAATCTAACAACATTAGAATAATTTATGATTAGAATAATTTAATTAGTATGATTTCATGGATCACAATTTTGTAAAAGTACCAGTTTTAAGAAGCTTCATTTATATTTTTGAAGCAAATACATTTAAGTTTGGTAAAAATAGATTTTTCCTTTTCTTTTTTTCCCCTTCTTTCTTTTTTTACTAGCCGCTCTTGGCGACCAGTTTGGTCTCCCTTAAATGTATATTAAGCATTAAATCATATTGTTTTGTACATAATTTATTTTAAATTGCTCAATTTTTTTGCCAAATTAGAAGATTCCGCCCTGAGAAATAGATACAGATATCATATGCACTGGTGCGACTGCAACAAAGAAGCAATTATATGCGCCTCAGACGGTAACCCGGCTATTGTTATTTATTTATTAATAAACTGCTTGTTTACTTTTATTTTCTATTTTTTAAATGATACAAATTGTTTTATTCTATTATTATTATCTAAACTTTATTTATTATTATTTCCTTTTTAAAATAATAGAAATTAGTTAAAAATATGTATGTAGCTGGTATTTGAAAACGAAATTTTCGTCAAATTGGCGTCAGAAAAATAACGCGCAATGTGCTGCATATATGACATCTGTGCTGATAAATCAAGAACTCAGTATTTTTATGCTAGCCTGGCGCAGATAATAAATCGACAAATATTGTACCCGTGGCATTTTTTCATATTTCATTAATTATTTATATATTATATTATATAATAATATATCGTATATTATATTATATAATAATATAATAATTTCACTCATTTCATTTATAATATATAACTTTAATTTGAAACTAAAAACTTTAAAATTCATGACTTTTATTTATTTTTTTAAGTAAAAAAGAACAGAAAAAATAAAAATAATGATATTTTGAAGCTTCATAATTGCAGCGAAGGAACAAAACATATACAAATCTAATTTACCACAGCCTAAGTCTTAACAAAGGACTTTTGCACAGTAACCAATAAGATGGGTTTAATTTGGACGTTGCCATTAAGCAATTAACGAATAATCACGATTTTTGTGCCTCATACGATAGCGTAATATATATATAGAGAGAGATTATTATCACAGTTTTTTTTTTTTTTTTTTTTTTTTTTGCTAAATTTTGAGTGGCAGCTAAGTTAATATAATCTAGTAAAATGTTAAAAGGCTATTTACATATGGCGACAAATTTGGAAATATTTCACTTTTCAAAATTGTCAATATATAATTTTTTAACGTTTTTCTTTTTACTCTCTTCTATCTTCAATAGAAGAAAGTATTGTAGTCGAAATTTTTTTCGACTTCCGGTTTTCGACGGATTTACACGTTTTAGGGATCAAAGATTTCAAAAAACATGTTTTTACAAAATGTCTGTGTCCGTGTGTCTGTGTGTGTGTCTGTCTGTATGTCGCCATTCTACCATGAAAAAGTTTATGAAGTTATGCATAGAATTGAACCAAATTTTTCGTGAGTGTTTTTGGCTGTAGCAAGCAGGTCCTCCTTCAGTTTTGAAATATCCCGCCGGAAGGAAGCACTACAATTGCGATGTTTGTGCCATTTTCAATATTGTACCGACCAAAAGTATATGGAGTTATGCATCGAATTGACCCAAATTTTTTGTGTATGTGTATGACTATGGCTAGTTGGTCCTCCCTGAATTTGAAAATATCCGCCGGAAGGGGGCGCTGCAATCGCAATTTTTGCGCCATTTTCAACATTGTACCGACCAAAAGTATATGAAGTTATGCATCAAATTGAACCAAATTTTTTGTGTATGTGTATGACTATGGCTAGTTGGTTCTTCCTGAATTTGAAAATAGTCCGCTGGAAGGGGGCGCTGCAATCGCGATTTTTGTGCCATTTTCAATATTGCACCGAACAAAAGTACATGAAGTTATGCATCGAATTGAAAGAAATTTTTTGTGTAAGTGTATGGCTATGGCTAATTGGATCGCTCTGAATCTGAAAAAAATCCGCCGGATGGGGGCGCTGCAATACCGAATTTTATGCCATTTTCAATATTGTGTATGAAGTGAGTTCTAGAACTGAACTAAAGATTTTGTATATGATTATTTTTTGGTAAAGCAAGTAGGTCCTCCCTGAATTTGAAAAAAAAAATCTGACTATCATTCTATTGTCCATCGGCTCGTGCAGAGACAGAAATTTGTTTTTACTCCGATTAATTGATTAAAGCAGAAATTTAAGATGAAAATCAAAGTTGGTAGGGTATTGAATTAAAATTATTAAAGCATTAAAATGAGTAACCTTTTTTTTATTATTAAAATGCATGTATGAGATAGAAGAAAGTTTTAGGATTGGCACATCCAACTAGTTTTCGTAAATACAATGGAAAGAAATTTCTTTTTAGTTTTTAATATTGTATGTTTATCAGCCTTGATGAACTTTACACTACATTAATAACAATTATATTAATTAAATTTTAAATGTATTTAAAAAATGAAAAATAATAAAAAATGTGAAACTTTTTCGCTAGATTAAAATGCGCTTTAATCTAGCACAGAAGCAGCGCTAACAGAACAGAACAACAGAAACATGGCTAACAGGTTTTGGTTTGTCTTTTGATATCGTTATCATTTTTGACCCAATAAGAAAAATAATTCTTTTTTTATTTGTAACTTGGTCTTCACATCAAAATAGTATTTTATCTTTTATTAAACTGTTGTCTATTTTTATGCAAATGCAATGTTATTAAAATAATTAAATGTTTATAAATTTATATAATTGCAAAATATGGAATACCCCAACGTTTAGCATTACTATTATACTGCCATATGTGTATGTATATATTGATTCGCTGTTCGACAAACTGTACACGATGTTATGTTTTAAACGATACTTGTGTTTATAAGTAAAAGGAAAACTTCTCCGTCTATTTTGTTATGTCCGCCTTTCGAAGTTCTGCCTGCCCCGCCTTGTCCGAGAACAATTATAATAAGACACTATTACTGTTGAAGGTATGTAACAAAAAGCTTTAAAGCTATTTTAAAACACTTTTAAATATTAACTATTTCTTTTAAGTGTTGTTTGATATGCAGTTATTTCATATATAAAGTGACATTTTATAGCTTTCTATACATCTAAATCAGTAAATTATGCGAAAAATAAATGTAACCATCATTCCAAACAAAAGAAAAACAATCCAAAAAATCAAAGAAATTTTTACACATTATTGAAGATACCATTACTGAGTTAGAGGGTGTTCGGGGAAAGATAGTATATAATATCGTAAGAGGGGAGAGAGTCCAAAATTACCAAAAAAAAAAAAAGTGACTAACTTTTATATGGATGTACAGCCCTAAAAGGAGAAAAAAATCTACCTTTTGCTCATGGGACGATAGCATATGCTTCTTGATTAATGTAACGAAAATTTCACACTTTGAAAATTTTTCGGTCCTACATTTCATTTATAGAACTAAGATGCTTGTTTTGCTACCATGTACTGTAGCAACATTTTTTTAATCAATTTAGTTTTTTTTTTTTAATTTATTTAATAATAAGAAGAAATATTATCTAAATGAAAGTTGAACAACAATTATAATCATTTAATAATATTCGCAGTCATCTGTATTTTTCATTTAACATCAGATGTATTAAAGAGTATTTCCTGTAATTTAATTTTGGATCCGGTAAATAATCTGTCAGTTCTCACAGGATGCATCCAGTACCGTCTGTGTATGGATATTTTTTTCAATTTTCTTGAATAATTGATAAAAAATTACAGAATATTTTATTTCCTTCGAAAGATCCATCTAATAAACATCGAATCAAAAGATTTCTATTATGCCCAGAGACAATATCGTCTGCTTATTTTGACGGAAAGGTCACGTCCGTGTGAATGAGGCAGCGCAGATGTTTATTTTTCGCTCGAAAGCCAAAGCGTCGAAAAAATCGGTCGTCTGTCATTAGCAGGGTCATTTGTGGGTCATTGATGGATCATGCTAATTTTATGTAGAAAATGTCTCTCACCATTTTGACTATATTTTATATTATGATATTCTCGGGCAAGAGAAAACCATTGGACCAGGACACATGCTCGCGAAAATTCGATTAATGGGTCATTTTGGGTCATAATGGGTTAGGGTTATTTTAATTATATATAACAACGATTCAATCAATTTTACCTAAATTTTGTAACGAAACGTCTTTTGTCACGAGAAGACTATTGGGCAGACTCGCAAGTTAAACAAAATTATGTTAGTGGGCCATTTCGCTTTATTGATGAATACTGTCAAGCTAATTTTATCTAAGAAACGGCTTAAACGATTTTGATGCAACTTTATATTCTACTGTTTTCGATTACCCGGAGACCTTTGAGCTAAGTCACATATTTGATCAAATTTGATTAGTGGGTCATTTTGTTTAATACGGGTCAGGGTCATGAGAAAATGGCAGCAACCAATAAGTTAGCAATATTTCACAAAATATTGGCGACATTTGGCCGAAAAATTGACTATTAAGATTACGAAAGCCACAAGACGTATTTGGTGCCAAATGAAAGAATGTCTCCAAATTTGGCTATATTTGGCAAAAAACGTTGTCTTTCATAATGTGAAGAATTTTTTTTATACATTCTTAATAGGATTCGAGATGCATGGTTAAATTAACCAGAGTCGACCAAAAAAAGTGATTTGGATCGATGTCCTTTCGTTGTAAATTTTAAAATAAATATAGTTTAAAAAAACTAAAAAACACGCTTTTTAAGTATATCAAACTAAAAAGTGAAAAATAAATATAGTTTAAAAAAACCAAAAAACACGCTTTTTAAGTATATCAAACTAAAAAGTGAAAAATAATTCGTACTGTAAGTTGAAAACGAAAATAGATGAAAAATACTATTTTACTATAAAATCATTGTTATTATAGATATCAATTAATAAGCAATAAATAAAATTTTCGTGGAAAAAAAGCGTGGGGTGCTTCTTGAGAACTGATAGATGGAGCATGGTAGATGGAGCACCCCACGCTTTTTTTCCACGATAATTTTATTTATTGCTTATTAATTGATATCTATAATAACAATGATTTTATAGTAAAATAGCATTTTTCATCTATTTTCGTTTTCAACTTATAGTACGAATTATTTTTCACTTTTTAGTTTGATATACTTAAAAAGCGTGTTTTTTGGTTTTTTTAAACTATATTTATTAATATAATTAATTTTCTCCAAAGCATTACTGAATGAGTAGACAGATCGTAAAACATCCTATTTTATCCAGATAAATAAATGTTAAATTATTTTTTTTTTAATTTGGTCTTGTCATCATCGATGCTAGTTTAAATTAAATTCTCAAATTATTAATATGCGATTAACATTTTAATATCATTAAGGGATGTAATAACATTAAGTAATTAGAATAATGGAGTTTTCCAGAGAAAAACAATAAACATATATTGGATGCATTGAATACCCGTTAATTATTCGTTATAGCTCATTAATTGCATTTATTTGTGTACGTGATGTATATATGCACATATCTATAATTTGGCTACTCTCTTGTATCCCGACGTAACATGCAGTTTCTGAAATTTAGAAATACTTTTTATTATTTTAGAAAGAATTTTCACTCTAATATGTTCCTTCGGTAAATAAAAATAACACATCTTGAAAAGGTATTTGGGTCATTCCACATGAATTCAACCAATGGGTGTTGCATCATAGTCACAGATTTTTTTTTAAATTTTATCATAGATAGACATAGTAGTGAAACCCTCAAATCTGAAATTTAAAAGTAATTTTCACAATATTGGCCGAGATATGGCCATTTGAAAACTGCCCATTTTTACGAAATGGCGGCCATCTTGGAATTGTATCACTGTCTAAATATGGTCATAACTTGACAACTAATGGCTCAAATTTTATATATCTGGTACCAATTTGAAGCTATTTGTACAAAGAATGCATATTGCACATAAAAACAATAATACATTTTTATTTCTTTACTTTTTATTGTGTGCAAAGTGAAAATTTCACCCCAAAAAAGGGCAGATTGTAATGGCTCATAAAAAAAATGAATCATCATGAATTTTTCTGAAACTTAGTAAAAACATTGCTCCATCTGTGTGCTTTAAATAAAATAAAAATTGGAAAGGTAAAATTTGTTGTTTTAAAATAAATGGTTTTTTACATATAAGGTGTCATTAACCAAATACTGATATTTTTAGAATCTGTAAGCATTCCTGATTCAAAAAATAATGGTTAAAATAAAATTTTCTAACATCTAAATTAATGTAAAAGTATAATCAAAACCTCATTTGTACTAATTTTGTAGAAATCTGCCCCCCAGCCCCCCTCCCCCCCCCAAAAAAAAACTTTAGACAATTGAAAAAATTTTACACTGAAAAAGATAAGAAAATAATTCAGGACTATAATGTATAGTTATAAAATAACTATAAATGCAATGCATATATATATGATAATTTACTTCACATATAGGGGCGAGTGGGGTGGAATGGGACAGTAGGTTTTTCTCTTTATGTATCATTTTAAATATTTCATCAATCACACATTAGGTGAAGTAATGGTACCCCAATCTTCAGTTTAAAAAAGTAGCTGATTTACATAAGCTTGCAATTATATAAAGAAAAAGATTATTTCAAAAATCAAAAGTAAATTTAGTTCATATACTTTCTACGCTTTCTGTATAATGGTTTGATTATGCATAGATATAACAGTTTCTCTATATATGGAACATTATACTGTAAAATTAGAGAGGTAAAATTTGTTGTTTTAAAATAAATGGTTCTCTACACATAAGGTGTCATTGACCAAATAATGATTATTTTAAAATCTGTAAGTATTCTTAATTTAAGAAATATTGGTTAAAATGAAATTTTCTAGCATCTAATTAAAGTATTGTGTGTATATTATATAATTCAATAAAGAAATATCAATTTGCAGTTATTTACACTAAATATTCATTTTTACAGTACTTTTTATTTCATTTCATTCAAAATATGATAATATAATTCACAAAACATATTTACATAAATATTTTAAATACCTTACTATAGAATACATGAAAAAAAAAAGGCACATAATATTTTCTCCAGAAATGTTGAAGAAATACTAGCTGTAAATTACAGAGTTGAATTATTCAATTGTGTAATTTAAATAAAATAAATATATATAAATGAGTTAATTGAGTTGACATTTGTTATTTTTTGTTCACACTGAGTTAAAATTTATATGAACAAAAATCTAGATACGATGAGACAAAAAAAAAAAAAAATAAATAAATAATAACAATAATATAATACAAATCCAGGGCAAAACATTGAATATCATGAGAAATAAGTCAAAGTTTAAACGTACACATGGAACAAATCTAGACAAAATAAGAACAAAATATTTACTTACATGCATATAACTTTATAATATAATAGTTTTTTTCTTCAGATTTAAGCTAAAAAGGATTTAATCAGTTTTAAAGTTTAAAAATAATGCTTGAATTGTTCGAGTTTCCTCTGGTGCAACAGTATATGTTCTTCCTGTAGCAGTTACAGGAATAGACACTTCTTTTATTATTTGTTCTTACAGAATCAAACAAACATCTGAGGATTTTGGCCATGAATATGAAGAATTAGCGCCATGAGGATACATGAACATAATTTTATAGTCGGTAAGTTCTTCACAGTAATCTAAAATTTTCCCAATCCACCAATTTATCCCATATACACATGCAACATATTGTTCACTTTTAAATATCAATGGTCTGACAATTTCATTGATTCCCAAAGAAGCAATAAATTTTGTTGATGAAATGTCTGAAACCCTGGAAACCAGCATTTGGCAATCATTGATTGGTACAAAGCAGTGACTCAGTCTTGTTTCTATGATTGTATCTGCTTTTGCATACCTATCTGCTAATTGACTGTTTGCGGTTTCAATTTCAAATTTTGTTATAAAAAAACTTTCAATTCTTTTAACAGATTCTTTTGCAAAATTATAGAGATCAAATGCATTTAATACACCATCTTTACATGGACGCTGAAGACTTGAAATAATCTTTTTCTTCATATAATTGCAAGCTTATGTAAATTAGCTACTTTTTTCAACTGAAGATTGCAGTACCATTACTTTATCTAATATGTGATTGATGAAATATTTAGAATGATACATAAAGAGAAAAACCTATTGTTCCATTCCACCCCACTCGCCCCTATATGTGAAGTAAATCACCATATGTATGCATTGCATTTATAGGTATTTTATAATTATACATTATATTCCTTAATTATTTTCTTATCTTTTTCAGTGTAAAATTTTTTCAATTGTCAATTTTTTTTTTTTTTTTTGGGGGGGGGGGGGGCTGGGGGCAGATTCCTACAAAATTAGTACAAATGAGGTTTTGAATATACTTTTACATTAATTTAGATGTTAGAAAATTTTATTTTAACCATTATTTTTTTAATCAGGAATGCTTACAGATTCTAAAATGATAATTATTTGGTTAATGACACCTTTTGTGTAAAAAACCATTTATTTTAAAACAACAAATTTTACCTTTCCAATTTTTATTTTATTTAAAGCACACAGATGGAGCAATGTTTTTACCAAGTTTCAGAAAAATTCATGATGATTCATTTTTTTTATGAGCCATTACAATCTGCCCTTTTTTGGGGTGAAATTTTCACTTTGCACACAATAAAAAGTAAAGAAATAAAAATGTATTATTGTTTTGATGTGCAATATGCATTCTTTGTACAAATAGCTTCAAATTGGTACCAGATATATAAACTTTGAGCCATTAGTTGTCAAGTTATGGCCATATTTAGACAGTGATACAATTCCAAGATGGCCGCCATTTTGTAAAAATGGCCAGTTTTCAAATGGCCATATCTCGGCCAATATTGTGAAAATTACTTTTAAATTTCAGATTTGAGGGTTTCAGTACTATGTCTGTCTATGATAAAAATTAAAAAAAAATCTGTGACTATGATGCAACAAGTTTTCCTTAAATTGGTTGATTTCACGTGGAATGACCCATTTATTAAGTAAAAACAGTTGTCTATTTCCGCATTAATGTGATAGTCAAACATCCGCTTTACATCTGTTCATGTTTTCATGATATCCAAGAGTAACTTCCTACAGATATTATTTTGACATTCAAAACTACATTTTCTTCCCAAGTAAATTTTATTTTATTCATACTTAATGACTGAAAATATCTTAAAGACCCGAAAGATCTTTTAAGTTTTTAGATTAGGGGCTGTACATATATGGCGTTATCAACTTTTTGATAATTTTGGACACTCCCTTCCCTTACGATATCATAAGTTTTCATTTCTCGAACCTCTTTCCCCTCTGTAATATTATCGTTATTGATGTATAAAAAGTATTTGAATTTTGGAATTTACTTATTTTGTTCGAAGTGATATAAAATGTTTATTTTTCGCATATTTCATTGATTCAAATGCAGAGAAGTCAATAAAATATCTCTTTATATATTATGAAATAACTTTATACCAGATAACACTTAAATTAAATAATTACTTTAAAAATTATTTTTATTTTTATAATTATTATTATTAATTTTTCAGCTTATTTTTGAAATGCTTGCAACGTAATTTTTGATCAATATTTATGGAATTGATAAGGAAGTATCCTTATATTGTTTAGAAAGAAATTATGTAAGCTTTTTAAAATTGTCTTCATTAAGATAGTCAAATTTGATTTTTTACTTATTAAAAGGCAAAATTTTGATGAAAATCGATATGGAGTTTAGAAAAAAAAAATCTGTATAATATTAACTATTCCAGAGATTTAAAAAAATCTTACACAAATTTGTTTATAATAGAGTTTAAAGTGATAAAAATACAAAAGGAAGAAAATACATCAAAAATTAAAACACAAAAAGCATTTTAAAATTTCGTTTAATTTTTTTTTTAATTTAAAAATTTTTAATAAGATTGGAAATTTTTTTTAAAGATGTTCTATATGCTTTTGGTGAAATGTATAAATTGTTCATATTGTTATGGTGAAAAAAAATAGTAATAACGTCCACCGTCTCCTTAACTAATGATTTGTATTAGTACTCAATTTATTACATTAAATTTAATACGAAGACACCTCATTAAACAATAAATGTGAATTGAATAAATGCGTTTAGTTCTCCATTATACAATAAATGTTTCCCATTTATTTATTGAAACATTTAATGTATATGGAGAACTAAACGCATTTATTCGATTTATTTATTTAATAATTTCATTGTATTTTTTAAATGCTTTTCAAAATTCTGATTTAATTTTTGGGTCATTTCTTTTAATTAAAACAAGCTGCATCCGTCGAAATACGACGGAAAAGAACATATATTAGATATGATATATATATATCAGTCTTATATACACAATAAGATAATGAGCGAAATAAACAATTGCCACCTCTTAAAATAGGGATAGCATAACTTTTCATTCATGATGAAGATGCACAAACTTCAGAAAATAACAAAAAATAAGTAAAACAACTCATAAATTATTATGTTGGACTTAACTTTAGTTACAAATCTTTTTAATACGGCTTATAAACCTTAAACATTATTTAAATGCCAATTTATTTGAGAAGTTAATGTAATATCCCAGAAGACGAATTGAAAAATATCTGCATAGTTTTTTTCCGTTTAAATATCGCTTGGTAACTGTACAAAAATTATAAGATCAATAAAACATTTTAATTATAATAGAAACAGGGAGTTATTAAACTGCATAACCAACCCACTACTTTACAGCACTTGCAATAAATTTAATTTATTTATTGGTGTGTAGCCTCCATGAACTTGTCAAAATTAATTTTTTTGTTATGGCAACGAAAAGAAAAACGATATGTTTGTTATTAAATAGAATAAAAAATTTGGGTTTGTTGCTGATATGTAGGAAACATTTTATTTATTTTTATTTAAAATAATAACTTAATACAACGAAATGGTTTTAATTAATTTTTGATATTATGTAAAATAGAAATATCGTAATACAGGCATATCACAAGTTTTATTCTTTTTCTAATATGACATCATTTACACCTTCAGAAACACTCATCTTTTCCTAAATAAAAGCGTGATTTATGGAGTTATTTAAAAATTCTTTAGTTTCATAAAATATTTATTATGATTAAATAGAAATGGCGCAATTTATCGAAATATTTTCATTTGTGCACACCACGGACCTTTAAATAAATAGAAGTTCAGTTTATTTAGATGCAGGAAAAAAGTCAATGAATATGACATCATCACTGACGCAGCTATAAAAATGTATATTATATTCATGGAACAAATTTATCTGTTTTTTGAATGAAATTTTCTTCATCGACAAAATTTCGCTTTAGATATTATATTTTATTAAAGTTTATTTTCTGCTATTTTATTTACATAATACTCAATCATATTACTCTGTAAATAATCTGTGTATTGTAACGCAATTAGTGAATAGTTATGTGCAATCATTTTATAAGGATTAAATTTTACGAAAACCAATAATTTTTTTCTTTGAAATGCGATTACACATTCACCAATGAGGACCATCAGATGAGGAACATTACCATCATCCTGATTGGAGGAAAGTAATAAAGCAAATCAAATTTTTATTATAGTGAGAAAAGCTTAACCTATTGCCGCTGTTTTGAAGAAATGTCACGAAAAAGCTTTTAAAATTAAAAATTAAATATAAAAATGGAAATAAATTAAAAATTAGCTAGAATGGGCACATCTACACACAAGCAGCTTTCATTTATAAAAATAATTATCAAAATAGGGCCAGTAGAAAGCTCAGGGCTGATAACTAAAAAACATCCAGGTCATTTAAATATATAGATTGTTACTTCACATTAAAATGAACAAGAAAAAATAATTTTAACACAAGGTTCAAAAATATACCTGAAATTTTTTTCTTTATTACAACAATTTATTTGTATTATGAGTAAAACTTGTTCATTCCTTGAGATTGGAATTTTTAGTGAAACATTTATATGTTGAAATATTATTTATATTATATCCAAAATAAATAAATAAATAAATAGAATAAGTGTAGAGCATAACTGTCTAAGTTACTGTAAAAGATTTCATAATTGCTAATTTCCGATTTTTCCACAGTCATATAAACACGTTTTAAGAACGTCTTGCAATCCTTCAATTTGCGAAAAATTATGAATATTTATTCTAACTATTATGAAAGATATGTCTGTAAGAATACGTTATTGTGACAATATATTGTGAAAATGTATTTTGCTGTCTTGAAGATCGTATGGCTATTTTAAATTGTGAAAAATTTAATATTTTCAATTCCGATTTTTTTACGTTTTGAGAACAAATTTACTTTTACTTTAATAATGCTAATGGTATCTAAATAGACTTATTGAAGATTAAAAATTACCTCATTGTTTGAAATGATGATAGGTAAAGAAAAGTTTTTGTAGGGGTTTGGAAAATACCGTATTACACATGATTCGTTCAGAAAAGTAACCTATATTTTAAATTTAAAGAGTAAAATGTATGCATAAAATAAAGTAATCACAAACGGGGGTAAAGATAATTAAGTAAACTTTTATTTTTTTTATAACTAAATATAAAAGTATTAATGAAGTCATAATAAAAAAGGCTATAGCCTTATACTATCATTTATATATGTAGTAAATAACTAAGTAATTGTTAAGACAAAATATTACACAATGAAAAAACTTGTACTATTAATAGTACACCAGACCCGAAAAGGTTAAAGAGTTTCAATGACTGGAATCTGTTATTTAAGACTCATGTAAAGTACCATTCTTCATGAAAATAAAATGGAGACAATGAAGATATATTTTTTATTTTAAGAAATTTTCATTATTGTATTTAAATAAGAGAAGTTTTCTTCATGACCATCTAAAATAAAATCAATTTTAATAATCTCGGTGGATTTCATAAAAAGGGAACTTCAGTGAACATCGTCATTAAAAGTAAATCAATAAATAAATAACTGCAATTTTCTCTGGGCACCAGCTTTATTTCAGCAGCCAATTTGCAAATCCGATTGACTTGATACAGTCGAATTAAAATTATTATTATTTAAAAACAAACAAAAAACACGTGATTTTCAAAATAAAAACAGGCAAACTTTAAAATGATAAGCCGAAAAATGAAATGGCCGAAATTCCTTTTCAATTAATTAAATCCTACTCAATAATATTTTTTAATTGTAGTGTCAAATGTTTCTCTTGATCTAATTATTTTCTTTTTTTTTTTGTAATAAAATTTACGGTTTTAATTGGTTAAAAGAACACGACAACTAAACTTTTATGCATGTTTGGAAGATTCATTCGAATATAAAAATCAATCACTTAGACTTATCACTAATTTTAAGTAAAAACCGATTTAAAGCATATGTTTTCTAGAGGTGATGTTCGAACCAAGTTATTTTCGGAATCGGCTGCGCGAGATGAAAGACATCCGATTACAATACATTCTTTATTCTTTGTGAACAAATGGCCTTCTTTATTCTTTTTAATAAGTTACAGATAGATAAAGCTTAACGTAAAAACACTAACTCTTAGAATCCTGATCTTATTACTTCGTGAAACTCGAGTTTAAACGGTGGTTTCTTTGTTCCAGTTTCGTTTCTGGTGTGATAGAATACAAATTTAAATAAATTTAAAGAGTGGTAAAAATGTCATTATTAATTAATCAGTTCTGATTTCCTTAAAATATCTATACTCATTTTTATATGGAGCCGAAATATAAAAGCAATGTAGGTAGAAATTCATTAAATATTTCCTTCAAAATGAGGTCGTTTTAAAGTTCTTTAAAAGGCAGGCATAATAATATTATACCAATTTTAAAAGCCCCATAAAATCTATGATTAATTTGCTTTCCGATGATTAAAAAAAAAAGTGAAATGAACGAAGGCACTGTTTTTTCGGTTGTTTATGAAGAGTTCGCATGCATAAGGAATTAAAAAATGTTAGACATTTTGATACCAAAAATTTCGTAACGGAGTGGCCACTACATCCTACGTAAGGAACATTTTGCATTAAATAAGGCAAATAATATTTTAAAAAGTACCAGTACTAAAATGGATATATATTTTTTATTTCTTATGCAAACGTACCCTGATTTATGTGATTAATTCTAATTAAATTAGTATGTTTGCAACTGTATGAATTTTATTGCTTTTATACTGCTTCTAGGTATTGCAGTACGCAAATATATTATTATTAAAAGTTGTTATCTAGGCTTTAAAAGCCGATGGCGTACGGCGTACAGAGTACGTCATTCCCGTCATTATTTATGTCCAAATCGTCCCTATGTTTAAAGTTTAATTTCTCGGCTAATTACTGACGATTTTTCTTAAAAATCATTATCAACAATTTTTTTATACTTCTGCTACGATAGGTACCTCCAAAATTTCTCAACACCTTTGTTCAATGATCATAAATCGATATTTGTGTGTAACAGAAAAATGTGCTTTTCTCAAAAAATCTGCAATTAAGAGTAATCACTATAGTTTTCCTTCAAGATTTAAAGTATCATCTATAATTTCTACTTTTTTTTATAATTTTAGTTTTTGTAGATTTAAAATTAGAAGGGTAGAAATATATTTTTACACTATTTTCTACGATATCTCTGAAAATTTAATAACTAAAGTTAAAAGAAATATATTTTTGAGTTCAGCGTAACGAAAGCTTTCACAAGGTATCCCACACGATTCGTAAAGAAAGATTTTTTTTCTTCAAGAAAATTATATAGTTTCCTTTACCTCTCCTAAATATATTTGTAAATGTTTAATAATCTGTAAAAATGTGGATCAGTAGTCTTTATTACTTCCCTTAATTTGAGCTTCCCACGTTTCATAGTTTATGAGTAAAATGGATGTGACAGACGGACTGATAAACACGAGAGTGATCTTATAATAGTTCCGTTTTCACTTTATAAGTTTGGAATCCTAAAAAGTATTAAATATTAAACAAAAAAAAAAATTCTATATATATCGAGGACTTTTTTGAGAGTATTTACTGTTAGAATATTTCTCTTTTAATGTGTGTTTAAAATTTCACGTCCAGACATTAATTAGATGTGGAGTTATTGCAATCCATATTATGTAACTTGTCAGTTTAAAAGGTATCTGACCCCTTAAGTAAAAGTCTTCATTACATAAAGGTCTGTGTGAGAGTGTGCTATAAACAACACTGAGCATTCTTTCTTCCGTTCTTACTCTTCATTCGAAACACTTGGCATTAAGTTCGCTCGGAAACATTATTTTGGAAAGAACTTAGATAAAAAGCAAGCGCTTTATGAAAATGTTTATTTTGCAAGCCAATTTTTTCGACAAGGACAGAGTACAGAGAGATCTGCGTGAAGAATAAGCGAAGTTTGAGAGATCGTGGTTCTTTTTTTATTGCTTTAGTTTCTTGAGTTTATGAACTTTGCATTGGCTGTACGAGGAAGTAATGCTTTCCCCCCAGTTGTTACTATTTTTAGCTGGCAACACATACAGAGTTGTAAAAAAGAAAAGACACTTGCTTTTTCAATAACTCTGCTTTTCTACTACGGTATAAGTTACGGTAACAGTTAAAAGACAGACAGCATAGTTTTCTAAGTGATTCGTCTGTTTTATTAAATTGTAAAATAAATCTAAATCGTAAAAAATAACAGTAATAAATGTCTATTAGCAGGATGTGAGCTCGCTTCTTCTTTTGTT
Organism: Maratus speculifer; assembly: GCA_964019185.1. Classification (NCBI taxonomy): domain Eukaryota; kingdom Metazoa; phylum Arthropoda; class Arachnida; order Araneae; family Salticidae; genus Maratus; species Maratus speculifer. The sequence continues at coordinate 138,765,183 of OZ025291.1, forward strand.
TTATAATTGATTTAATTAGTGATTCTTCTAGCTATTAATTGGGGAATGCTAAAAAAGGAAACACAGATCAATTGTCAGTGTTTTAAATTGTACCATGATACTTTATTCATTGCAATGAAAACGTTTACAAAAAAAAAAAAATGTAAAGTTAATTTTCATAGGGATATTAGGGGCCGTCCATAAATGATGTCACGCTTGGAAAAGGGGAAGGGATTCGTTAAATTGTGACAGTTTATGATAAGGAGGTGGGAGGGAGGAAGAAGAAATGTGAAATCACACATTTTGATTAAAATAAAAGCATAAAATGTCAGCAAATTAAATTTTGAAGTTATCTTTAAATTATAGTATTTTGTGTTCATAAAGTAAAGATAAGACTTAAAGGGGCTCAGGGCTTGAAAACTTTTCAAAAAATCGATTTTTTATGATTAGTTTTGATTATTAATTAACTCTGAACTCAGTGCAAAAAACCGTTTAAAAATATTTGCATTTTTAACGGAGTTATAAGCATTTATGTATCAACACTTTCAAAGCCGCACTCATATAATTTCAACTTTAAGTCGCGTTTTCTCAAAACTTGATTTTTGACGACTAACACCAAGATTTAAACAAGTAAGAAAAATCATGCGTTAAGCATAGATTATGAAGCACTTTCCAACGCTTCCTGAAATCTTTAACATAACTTTGTTATTTAGGGAAATAAGATGCTACTGTCCATAGCCAAATATGTATTGAAATACATTTGAACAGCCCTATATTTGATCCGTCGGTTGATATATATATATATATATATATATATATATATACACAATATAATGGGAAAATTTAGTTTAGCAAGAAAATGCCTAACTGGCTGAAATTTCTCCTGCAGCACTTTATTCTAATAGATGAAAAATACTTCAATACTGTTGTTCAGCCCTGTAATTCATCCAGTATATTTACTACACGCCAGTATTTTGTTAAAATTTATTTCAAACAAACACATTCTTAAAGCTACTTAAATCACATTTCCAGAAATTATCACATATGGGTGACCATGTAGCTAATTCTTTGCGTGACCCTGTATATCATTTTATCTATATTCTACACACATTTTTTAGTAAACTGAAAGCAGTTCAACGTAAAATGCATAACTACCACCTTTAAGTTAATTACTCTCATATTCAGTAACCTTTGTGTGCTCTTTTGTGTAACCCTGTATATCAACTATAACATTTATATGCACCATATAATTTGCAGACATTTTGTAAAACTTAAAAGCGCATATCATAATTGAAAATGCATTTCAACCATCCATCAGCTATCATCGATAATACACAGTATTTCGGATAAAAATATAAGATTTGAAATATTTTTTGTGTCCCTGTAAAAGCTATGCACTTCATATTATGCGTTAAATATTAAGTCTCAGCGGTGTATATCATTTTTATGATACTTGCAACCATTTAACATTATTAAAATATGTCGCAAACAATTCCCTCCTTTATTATTGTGTAATGGAATTCTTTTGAGTGGCCCTGTAAATGAATAACAACTATTATTTTGACAGCATATTATACAGAAAGCGTATTTTAGAGCACTGTGCGAATCCATGTAAATTTGAATAAGTTTAACAGGGTGTAACACCTTTAAAATTTATTTGAAACGATTTTTTCCCATTGGCCGTAATATATCGGAAAACTTTTGACTATCCCTGTAAATAAACTAATCATAGTAGAAACTTCATTTTCAATAGGGTTCATACTAGGATAAACATCAATAACATATAAAAATTTCAGAGCAATCCGAGTATATTTACGGGAGTTAGAGCGCGGACAGACGGCCATATGGCCTGACAACCCGAATGCATAAACACTTTTCAACTTTGTTGGAAAGTGTTTTAAAAAAAATCATTTGATAAAATGGCTTTTTTTTTTTTTTTTTTTTTTTTTTTTTTTGCATGCGTTATAACATTATTATCTATAGAATGAATTAATATGTTTTAGATAGTTTAATATTTTGAGTATTTTTAATGAAAAAGAATTGTATTCTCTAGGGTTTTTTAAAATTTTTAAGTATGGGAGTTTTTTTAATAATGTTTTTTTCAAGTGATTGTTATATCCTTAATTCATCCTAGAGTAAAGTTTCCGGATCACTTTAAAGTAAAAATTAGGTTCTTAAGTCAATTCAACGTTAAGATATCTTGGTGTTGGTGATATAACATATAATTTTTTTTTCGAAAATTGTGATACATAAATTTTGCTATATTTTTTATTATATTACATTGAAATACTTCATTTTGTAATTTTATAAGACTACAAACATACATTTAAAATGTCAGAAAGTTTAAATTAATTACATTGAATACTTCTTTTTTCATATGGACTCGAAGCGAGAGCTCTGTTTGCATGTTTTTTCGTATCGATCAAGCCCTGAGCCCCCTTAAAGCCAAATATATTAAATTCCATTTCAAATGCCAAAATATTATTGTTTTCAATTGCTCTTTAATATTGATACTTTGTTCCTATTGTATAATAATTATATTTTTTGTCGTAAACCTTAATCTTATTTGATACAAAATAAGTACATAAATCGTTTTTATTGTTTTGCTCACAAGTGTCATGAAGAATCATAGTTAAAATTTAAAAATGTATTTTGAAATATGATCTTCAACGTAATGCTTTGTTTCTGAACTGCAACTATATGTTTATGTAATATAGTGTGACATGTGACTAGAGGGGGGATGGGGGTATAGTTTAGTGCAGTGGTGTAGTCATAAAAAAGCAGAGGGTACACGCTCTAAGCAGAGGGTATAAGCACAAGCCAGAGAGTATACCCTAGAGTGCATGTACTGTAGCTTTCTTGAGAAACAGAGGGTATATGGTGTTCCATTAATAAGTCCAGAAGGTATACGGCATATACCCCGTATACCCTCCACTACATTCCTAGTTAAGTGTGAAACTTTGTGACAAAGGGGGGAAGGGAGGTCAAAATTATTGAAAAAAAGGTGACATCATGTATGGACAGCCCTTTATCTTTAATAAAATTTTTATTTGCAATAACAATGGAAAGAGTATTTGAAAGAAGGAACGGCTCTAGATGTGGGTATACTCAGTGTAAAGGAGTGCTTTTGTATTCGAGGTCCTCTTTACAGTTTTAATAAATCATACGGCATTTTTATGGATAAATGTGTTAAAGAGCGTATTTTTTAAAGCCCATAAAATTTTATGCTTAAATTTGTATTTTTTGTATGATCTTGTAGTGTGTTAGCTTGCTGATCATTAGCTGAAAAAGAAATAAGCATATTGTAGTAATACTTCAATCCATATTTTAAAGAAATCTGATTTTAGTTTCAAATATATTGTAATTGAAACTTTTTTAATGCTACTATTTCTTATATTTATAATTAATTTAACAGACAAAAGTTATATTTTGAATTGATATTAATTAAACAGCAAACAATGTTTTAAATATTATAGACTAAAAAAATGTACCATTAAACATTCCCCCATCTCTGAAAAATTTGGAATTATTATTAGTGATAATAATAGTAATAATTAATAATGTACAGAATTTAGTTTATTACTTTTTCTTACACCCTTCTTCATTCTCTACTTTTTGCACACTTTTCAAACATAAAAGAAGACCTTGCATTGAAAAATTCAGTAAAAAATAAATTAATTCTTGTTTTATTATTTCTAAAAAAAGAGGGCTTTTCTTTAAAAAAAAAAATTTAAACAATGTTAAAATTAAAAAAACTTAAAACAGTTTATTATTTGTTATGCAATTAAAAATAAAACTCTACATTAATTTTTAGAAATGAGATCAGATGTCTTAAAATGATAGCTTTTATATTGTCAAAAATTTCTTCCTCATTGAAAATGTTCTTGGCCAACTAATCGTGAATAAATTGACTACAAAATAAGCATAAAATGTATAAGTTATTATTGATAGACAATACTTTTCAGAATTTTTCTAGAAAATATTTATCTGAGTTGAATTTTTGCTGAAGTGTCAATTACTGGTTACCGGTCAGTAAGTCGGGGTTTGAACCTATATATAAAATTTTTAAAAACAAAGAAAAAAATATTCGAAACCACGTTTCTAACATGAATGAATAAATAATAAAAATATAGGAATTATAAAGACAAGGTTTCACGTCAAATTGTAAATAGATATCTTACTTTTTTTTTGAAGTACCATTTTGTGAAAAAATTCATTTAACCCTTTATGTCGCGACTGTATTTTAAAGCATTATTTAAATAACTTGTTATAAAATTTATTTAACACATCGATTAATAGTAGTACATTCTATAATGAGTTAGTGATACTTAATTTTATCTTTCTCCAAAAGTATTATTGCACATAACAAAAATATATTTAAAAGGACAATTTCTTTTGCCTTTGCATCTTTTCAACACTCTTGACGTCGAAAGATTTGTGTGTGTATGGTGTGGGCGGGGGATATGTTCAGTTCGGGAATATTTCTATTGTAAGTTATATATTTGTATACTTCCTAAGGTAAAATATTTGAGCGAAGTTATAAACATTGCAAAAAATCCCTATAAATTCTTATTTAATTAAATAATTTTAATTGCAGGGCTCCCAACATCATGCAAAGTCACGGAAAATCTGAAAAATCAGGGAAATTTCAAAATATACAGGAAAAGTCGGGAAATTTACAAATATTTTCTAAAAAGTCGTGGATAAGTCTTGAGAGAAAAATGACGCGAAGTTTCTTAATCGAACACTGAGGAAATAGCAGCGTTGAAAAGAGTAAAAAAAGTAGATATTTCTTTCTATTTTTTAACATTTTACAACATAGTTGAAAAGTGTTTATGAACTTGGTTTGTCTGTCCTTTTCTCCGTGGACCAGTGGTGTAGTCGTAAAAAATAGACAGTATATACTCTAAGCACAGGGTATACGCTCAAAAAAGAGGGTGTACCCTAGAGTGTATATACTATAGCTTTCTTGAGAAACAGAGATTGCACGATGTTCTTTAAAAAAATCTAGAAGATATACGGCGTATACCCCCGTCAGGGTTGGCAAGTTTCTTCCGCAGTGGAAAAAACCGCGGAAAAAACCATGGAAAAAACCGACCGGAAGAAATAGGTTTCTTCCAAGTGGAAGAAATGGAAGAAACTGTTTTTCTTTAAGAATTTGCCATATATTTTAAATTTTGTAAGGTATAATAAATATCTTCTTCCTAAATCTAATATAAATTAATTTCATTGGACCAAAACAAATTTAATTAAGCATATATGCTAAATTAATAATTGCATCAGTTTTTTAGCCAAGATCACACACAACACTTATCTAGAGATGTTCACCCATTGGCTAAATGAAAATTTTACCAAAATACACAAAATTAGTTAAATGCTATCCATTTCAATTTAACCAACATATTTTTTATTATTTAAATTTCTGAAACTAGTAGTAAATAGTAGAGATTCTTTACTAATGGTAGAATGAAACCCATTTAAATAATAGCTTTTAATTTACATTAATTTTGTGTATGTAAATAATGTATAATAATTACTATATTAAATAGAGATCAATAAAAAATATGGTTTTGTTTTTGGCCCAAAATCTGAGTTTTGCCAAAAATGAGGGCGAAAATTCGGCCAGATCGAATCAGTATTCAAAAAATCTTGTTTCTTCCTTTAGAAATTTTCAATTTTAGATATTGATTTGAAATGTATCGGTTCAAATGAATGTATTGCAATGAACTTCATTGTTTATAATGATCAGTCATGACTTATCAATCATCTCATAGAAAATTTTTAGTCTAAACTGCATTAGATTTAATATATTCTTTGAGAAAGTTCTAGAATAACAAATGACACTTACAAAAATCATTATAGAAGAAAAATCAAGATGTATATACCTAAAACTAAAATATTTTTTAATTAAATGAAATTCGTATAGTTAGAAAATCTTTCTGTGTCATGGATAAATTAATTATGTATTATTGTATATGAAAATAAAGATTTTGGATTATCAACAGTTTTACATAATTAATAAATACTATACATATAATTAATTCCAATTATATATATTTATGTATGTATTTAATTACTTTAAAACATACAATTTAATTACTTAATTTTTTTATGTTATCATTTTCGGCCAAAAAGAAGGAAGGTCACTTAAACTCGGTTTTGGTTTTAAAAACCTGTTTTGATTTATCATCAGTATTAAAAAAAGTCATTAAAATCTTTATTTTTCTGAGTATGATGCAACATAGTATAGCAAAAAAGTTTTTTAGCAGTAGGAAGATGCAATCAATTTCTCTCAACTTAATTTGGATCAAAGCAAAAAATGAAGATCTTTTTTTTCAAGTCCTACACTTCAGATGTTTTTAGAACACTAATCTTTTAAAATCAGCATGGAAATATTCATGGTAGATGAAAAATATAAAACACTACAATTTTATTTATTTACTGTGTTGCACAGTTTAAAATAATGCACATTTATATGAAAACAATATATTTTTATATGAAAAATAAACAATTCGTAGGTAGTTTAAAGTTAAAATTATTTTCAACGTTAGAACACCAGAATATTCGTGTGTGAATGAATATTATGAATATTATGACTATTCCTTCCTCAGTGCTCACTGAGGAAGGTATGCTATATGCTACCGAAACCGGTATGCTTGGAATACGAATATTCTGGTGTTCTAATGTTGAAAATAATTTTAACTTTATCATATTGCACCAGGCAACAACCTATTACTTATCGTAGGTAGTTTCTTTTTCTTTTTTTTATGAATGGAGCAATTAATTAAAAAAACCATTTCATAATAAAAAATCTCAACCTCACAGTAGTAAAAATCCATCAACTGAAAATGTCTGCTGAATCTGAAGTTTGGCATTAAAAAAAAACTTATCTTTGCAAAAATAATATTTTTAGTAATAATTAAATTTTCCAATTTAGATTTCATGTAATTATACTTTTTTTCATAATTAATATACTTTAACTTTGAGCATTTATTTTGGTTTCTTCCATTTCTTCCAGTTTTTTCCATTTCTTCCAGTTTCTTCCAGTTTCTTCCAGTTTCTTCCACTGTCCTGGAAGAAATAGGTTTCTTCCGGAAGAAACCCAACTCTGACCCCCGTATACCCTCCACTACATCCCAGCCGTGGACTAACTCGCATAAATATAGTCTGATGAAATTGAATTGTACTATGAAATTGATGTATGTTATTGGGGTATACTATGGCAAGTTCGGTACTGAAAATGAAGCAAGTAGCATTAACAGTTTGATTACAAGGGCGCACAAAATAATTCCGATACGTTACGGTCTGTGGAAAAATAGTTTGCTGTGTATTTTAATGATATTACACTATATTAAACATGTTGAACTTTGTTCATACTACTGAGGTGCACTAATTGTAGAAGATGCTGTACGTATAATTTAGCTTTAATTTACAGTGACAAATAAAAGTATTTGGTAACAGAATGGCTACCTATGAACAATAACTGCTGGAAATACGTCTTTCAGTTGCAACTGCACACGCGCACACACAAATCGGTTATTTTTCCAGTTATGGATTATTTTCCGGTTATTTTTCCAATTAATAAATACAGAAATGGGTTATCAAATGCTTTATGAGTCTTTCAAAGTGTTTATTTAGATATGATTTTTCATCTTAATAAACAGTAAAGTTTTTAAAAGTATTCTGAATGTGTTGGCAGCATTTCATGATCTGTGCATTATGTATGATTTTTCGTTCTTTTCTTTTCAAAGCATCGACCGATTAAGCATGAATTTTAAGATCTGTAGAGACTTTGAAACGCGTAAAACCGACATCCAATGTACCACGTGTTTTATTTTCTGCATATCAACTATTCTGATGACAGATTATTCATCATTTAAATTAAAAAGTTCCACATATTAAATCTCGGATCTTTTTATCCGCGCCTCGGCAGATGGCTTTTTAACTTCCCATGATAAATGCCGCCTTTGTGTTTTTCATTTTTAGCTCACAGGCTATCATAGCCTGAGAGCTTATGTGCCCGTCCGTTCTGTATGTATGTTCGTATGTACGTAACGCGATAACTCATGATAAAAATATCCGATCCACTTGAAATTTTGTATGTAGGTATATCCTGACAAGGCGCTTCCCTGATTAGTTTTTGGAGTTCATTCGATATGTATAAGAGGGGGAACGGGGGGCTCATGCCCCCCGTTAGTTGATATAGATGGGATTTTCATGCAGAATTAAGTTTTCAAAATATAGATTAGGATCATTCTGATGAGGCGATTCCGTGACTGTTATTAGGTGTTCATTGATTAAGTATAAATAGGGGGAACAGGGGTTCTAATGCCCCCCCCCCGTTAGTTGATATAAATGGGATTTTAATGCAGAATTAAGTTTTCGTTCAAAATTTAGATTAGGATCATTCTGATGAGGCGATTCCGTGACTGTTATTAGGTGTTCATTGAATAAGTATAAATAGGGGGAACAGGGGTTCTAATGCCCCCCCCCGTTAGTTGATATAAATGGGATTTTCATGCAGAATTAAGTTTTCGTTCAAAATTTAGATTAGGATCATTCTGATGAGGCGATTCCGTGACTGTTATTAGGTGTTCATTGAATAAGTATAAATAGGAGGAACAGGGGCTCTAATGCCCCCCCCCCCCGTTAGTTGATATAAATGGGATTTTCATGCAGAATTAATTTTCGTTCAAAATTTAGATTAGGATCATTCTGATGAGGCGATTCCGTGACTGTTATTAGGTGTTCATTGAATAAGTATAAATAGGGGTAACAGGGGTTCTAATGCCCCCACCTTAATTTATATAAATGTGTTTTTCAAGCAGAATTTTCAGATTTCGTTCAAATCTCTGAATAGTTTTGGAAGTTTAATGGTTAAGTATAAAAGAGGGGGATAACTCTTTTTAAATTATATAAATGGTAAATGGGTTTTTATTAAGAATTATCTAATTTGCTCTGAATTTTGGATATAGATTTTTTATATGATAAAGCATGTCTTTGATAGTATAGGAGGTTCAATGATTAAGTATAAAAAAAGAGAAAAGGGGAGAGCTGTTTCCCCTTCTTAATTTTTTTTTCGAACGGAATTAATCCTTGAAAATATAAAGCTTTAATGTGCAATTAGTATTTGTAGCCTGTGAGCTCAATGCCTTCAGTTTAACTGGGCAGTATTCTTTTTTATTTAACTAAATTTTTCTTTTTTTTTATTAGTTTTCTATCCGTCTGTGAGTGTTATGTGACAGTTAAAAATAATTTATTCTTGAGAATGCGAAGCATTTTACGAGTCAATAGTGGTAAACGTGGCTTATTTAGAGAGTTTGATGGTTTTTAACGAATGATCTAACAGGGTTACTGAGAAATATTAATACATGTATGTATTGTTGATTTGTAGTATTATCTAATGGTTATATACATATATATATATATTTACTTATTGGAGATAAGTATCAATGTAAATTCAAAATAAATATTTAAATAAAGTACGAAATAAGATTATATCAGCGGATCCATCCGAGTTTTTTGCACTGTTGTCTTTGACGATATTTACTTTAAATTACATTTTAATTAAATGCATTTTCAAATCAAACAACTAAATACGAATTACTATGTCAAATCTCTGCTTAAAAAACTTTCATATCCATCATTGTGAGTTTTATATGTGTGGTAAATTAAAAATGTTGACATCAGAAATAATACAGGATGTCCACATAAAATATCCGTAATTTCAAATGTTAATTGTACACAAAGTATGAGTCCTAGAGATTTGCAGTTTACGTTATTATGAACAGCAACAACATTCTTTTGCTGCATGTTTTTCTCGAAACAGTTAGTTTCTATTGTATTCATTAATGGTATGTTATGACCAGTGTTCTCGCTGTCGCTCGCCAATGCGCCAAATTGCGACTAAATTCTTCATTTGGCGAGTAAACAAGCGATTACATTCGCCAAATTGCTAGTGCTCCATTTTTGCTTTTTCCTTTTCGTTTTTCATACATATGCATATATATATATATATATATTTAATATATACATATTTTTTATATTTGTAGCGGATAGTTGAAATTAAATTAATAACAGTCGCTGTCACAGTTATAAAAACTTGGGTTATTTTAGAACATATTGGAAAAAAGGGGGGCACATTAAAGGATTAAAGATAATTTTTTTGTGCTACACGGCGAATCTATTTTGCTAATACTTTTCTCATTTGGCGAAAGTTTTTTATTTTTAATTAGCCAAATTACTAACGTTGGTCAAATGTCAGCGAGAACACTGGTTATGACCATAAGTTTTTTTTTCAAACGTTTATTTGTCTTAAATAATATATTTTATCTATGTATGCAATTTGATATATATGCTCTGTTCGTAACTCTCCGAATATCCTCCTCAATCCCGATGTTGGGCATAGGCGACATTAAAAAAACACCCTTTAAATTAATTTAAATGCTTCTAAAATTGTTTAAAATGCATCTAGACTTTCTTAATAAATGTGTACAGATTAGAAGCATCGATATATAGACTCATGCATCTTTGGAGATGTTTTATAATAATTTTTAAATGTTTTTTGTAGTGCCACGAAAAATTTATCTTAGGACTGAGGAGGAGGTGGTGTCCAGTCTATATTCATTCTCAATCCATGTGTTGCGCAGCATGTCAGCTATACTGAATCAATGGCTTTCGAAGTTACTTGCAAAAATAAATACTTCGGAAAAAAATTACAGCAAAATAAATTGTTATGTTGCTATTTATAATGCCGCAAGCCGCAAATCTCTACGACTTATATTTTCCGTACAATTAACATTTGAAATCAGGGTGGTTTCATATGGGCACTCTGTATGTATGATAAATGAAATATTCCTGCCATTATTTTTCAAAAGAGTTAGCCATTAAACATTTATACGATTTTCGTCTCATCAACATCATTACAAAAAAAAAAAAAAAAAAAAGCATCTTTTTTTTAAAAAATTAAGAGTCACGCTTAATGCAAAATTAAGCATTGAGAATGCCGACAATATATCAAATTAGAAATTCTGAATTTATTAATTACTAGTACACCGAACCCGGGGTTCCCAGGTCACAAAGTAAAGGTGAAAAACTTTTTTAAATTTTAAAATTGGAAAGTCTAATAAATTTTTTCTGCATAATAGGCTTTTTAAACTGCCAACTAATTCCAAATAGCAATTTTATATGAAACATATTATTTATGTAATCATATACAGCTTTAAAAATTATCTGTACTTCCGTATTAGCGGGGCCGTAGCTAAGGGGGTGCTATGGGCGGCTCAGCCCTCCCCCCCTGGAAAAGATTCCAAGGTCACTCAATGAATTTCTGTTCCGAAAACTCAAATGAAGTTCTGTTCAAAAATCTAATTTAGTTTTGAGACCCTTTCACAGTTTTGCAGAATTACTAAATTGTATCTAAAATAAGTGTTTCAACACTCTCTCATCCTATTTGTACATATGAAGCTAATATGATTGGCTATTTTGCACCAGTTATACACTCAAAACTTCATCATCATATACTTTTCTAAGCATAGAATGAAGTTATTTTAACAGTTTAATAAGAAACAGAGTACCTACAATATGAATGTGCACTAATTTATCTTTCTGCATCAGAGAGAGAGAAAAAAAAAACTATGAGCCCCCCTACATTCTCTTGAGCCCTCCCTATTGTTCACTACGGCCCTGCGTATTAGACGCAAGATAGCAGTTATTAGCCAAAGATTTCGCCAAAGAATAAAATTGCATTCTCAGTTTTTAAAAACAACTAAGAAAATATGACACCCAGATATTCTTTAAAATACATTTTTGTAAAGGTTAATTGATGTATCTTTTGTAAAGTAAGTTTACAACGAACTAAAAGTCACTAAATTCATGGACAAAAACGAAATAAAACGAACAACATTCACCGGGTTTTATAGCCGACGATATATTGACATAACAGGTTTTTAATTACTATTTTTTTTCAGTTGCTATGAAAAAAATGACAACTAAAATATACAGTGATCTGTTATTTTCCATGGAGAAAAGAGATAGATGGAGGTGCAGTATGCGATTAAAACGGTTTGATGGGCGTTATTCTTCCGATATAAGTATCTCATTCAACCTAAACAAAACAATCACATGGAACAGAGACCGAATTTTTTAACATCATTTTTTCTCTAAATGAAAAAGATCTGAATATATTTTAGCATTATAAAATAGCATTTCATTGTATTATGAATTAAAATTGCATCGCTAAAAGTTTTTCTTTTTTGTGAAAGCACGCCGTTGTGCAGCGATGCAATGCAGCGAATTTTAGAGTTACATTTTTGCGTCACCTTCAGCCACTAAACTGCATCTCTATTTTTTTTTTCTTTTACTCTATGGCTATTTTTTCTCTTTTACTCTATGGCTATTTTTTCTCTTTTTCCCACATAAATGCGATACTCAAGTTGCCACCATTAGAGAAATTGAACCAAAAACTACAAAAAAATTAATATCTCAAAAACAATTTGAGATACAGTTTTCTAACAAACGGCATTTAAAAGTGCATTTTTTTCTCTAAACGATGGTATAAAGATTGAAAACGTGCAATGTCTAGAAGTTTAAAAATTTACAATAGCGAAAATTGCAAAACCGAAATTTCATCGGAAAGTGTTGCCATTCAAATCATGACGTATGCGTTACGCACAGATACGATTGGCCTTTATTATATAGATATTATGAATCGCTGTGCAAATTGTAAGAAAAAGGAAGCAAGAACGATAACATATCTGCAGTTGATCATAAAAAAAATAATACTGGCTAAATATGTACAGAAGCCGTATTAGAAGAAATCGGTCTATGTATTGGAGAAGAGAGAAAGTATCTTGAGAATGCTTTTTGAATTTTGTTTTAAAGATGTGTGTGAATTTTGTATGATGTGACTGTTTTCACTGTTGTTAACATACTTTTACGAAAAGAATACTATAAAAAACTTGTACAACTATGGTTATTACTTTTACTAAAGAAATAATTTTATAAATGATGTGTCAGCTTTTTTTTTACACTTTAATTCACAACTGTCTGCAAAGAAATGGGAGATGTATTTCCTTAACATCTTATTCTGTATATTATTTTGAGCACTTTTGCGATTTACATTCTAATGCTTATCTCGAACAGGAGTAAAATTAAAATTACAGGAGTAAAATGAAGTAAGTAGCATTAACAGTTTGATTACAAGGGCGCACAAAATAATTCCGATACGTTACGGTCTGTGGAAAAATAGTTTGCTGTGTATTTTAATGATATTACACTATTTTAAACATGTTGAACTTTGTTCATACTACTGAAGTGCACTAAGTGTAGAAGATGTTGTACGTAGAATTTAGCTTTAATTTATAGAGACAAATAAAAGTATTTGGTAACAGAATGGCTATCTATGTACAATAACTGCTCGAAATACGTTTTCCAGTTGCAACTGCTTCAAAGTTTTCGGGATATAGCATTTTACGGCTTTCAATCTGCTTTTTATTCCTGTCACGTTATAGAATATAAGTTATAATCAATTTATATAAAAATATACTAATTTAACGTTTAAATGCATTTTTCTCAAAACTTATTTGTACATAAAACCAACTCACTTCAAAAATAATAACTAAAATATTATCATTTTTCCATAAAACTTCGTGAACTTTGTCTATACGTTGGCTCTTAGTGCATTTGCTAAAATAATTTTAATAGCATGAACATTTTCAAATTTATGACCTATTATTTAAAAAATAACAAAAAAAAAATGGTAAAACAGTTGAAAATTTTATAAGTAAATCTTCACCCATTTATGATTTTTTTGTTAACTAAGATATCATTTAAATTTTAACATGCACTAGATAAAAGTTTATACTTTACTTTAGAAGTAAATTTTTTTCCGATTAAGTATATTTACTTTTCATGTAACATTTATCAAGTTTTTGAAAAACTCTTCAAATTTCCACACCGATTTAACATTTTTCCACATTTATATACAGGGTTGTTATAACAGGGCTCCCAAATGGTCCCCTTTTTCCCACAAAAGTCCCCTTTTTAGAAAAAGGTCCCCTTTAGTCCCCTTTTTTGTATTTTGGTCCCCCAAGTCCCCTTTTCTGTGTCTGAAAAAAATCACCGCGAAATAAAAAAATCTCTGAAAATCACTAAAAGCTTAAAAATCCAAGAAGACAAAATTTATTAAAGTGGGCATAGTGGGCATATAAAAAAGCGTGGTAACTGAAATTCTTTCATGAATCTAAATGTTAAAAAATCACCACAGAATACAGGCAAATTTTAAGAAACTCGTTAAAATTCTTAAAAATTAAAAAATTGCAGAACACAAAAGTTATTATATTAAGCTACTACTTGACCGGTCTTCAATATCGGTCTATGGCATGCTCCCCCCCCCCCCCCTTAAAAAAAAAAGGCAGTGGCTTTTGCACAAAAATACTTCGCTTTTGAAATGGCCAGCCCAAGCACCCAATCTGAATACTATAGAAAATCTTTGGAATGAACTTTAGAAACATGCTTGAAATTACTATTAAAACTCCAATTCAGCATGGATAGAATTTTCCCAAAAATTTCAAAATGATTGGAAAAACATACCGTCACAGACGATTTTTAACTGTTTATTGAATCGATGCCAAGTCGCTGCACCTCGGTACATTTTGCTAAAGGTATGACAACAACATACTAATTATAAATCTAGTTGATCACAGTAATTTTCTGTTATAACACATTTTTTTTTCCTAACTTTTCAAGGTGGCCAATAACTTTTGAAAGCATGCGTTTTTTTTTTTTTTTTTTTTTTTTTTGCAATTAATTTTGTCAGTTGTATTTATTGATATTCATTTGTTATTCCATAAATAAATTCCTAACTATTATTTCAATAAAATGTATGAGTATCACTTTGAGATTCCTCTTTGTATGGATATACTTTCAAAATAACAAAAAATTTTATGCCAGCCAAAAACTTTTGACCGCCACTATAATAAACTGTTGTTGATTAGTTTTTGGTATAAATCGCTCTACATGTGGCACTTCTATGCAGCTTTTTTCATGATTTCTGCAATCAATCACCAAAACCAATGCACAGAATTTTACCAAACTTCAGATTCGGTTAGTCCTCAACATGAATTGACATTTTTTATATTTTGGTATAAATTGCTCAACAAGTGGCACTGTTAATCTGCATTTGTTGCGATTTCCACAATAGTTCTATATCCAAAATTAATGCATTGAATTCCATCAAACTTTAGATTCAATTAATCCTTAAGATGAATTCACCTTTTTTACATTTTGATGTAAATTCATTTACAGGTAGCGCTGCTATGATGCATTTTTTTTAGGATTTCTGCAGTAAATCTATCTAATTTAATGCATAAATTTTTGTCTAACTTAGGATTCAGTTAGATGTTGACACAAGTTGTTACTGATTAAGTTTTGGTGTTAATCTTTCAATAGATGGTGCTCCTAAGCTGCATTTTGTGGAATTTGCACAAGTTTAGCTATATTCATATTTGATATTCATATTTTCTAATGCACAAAGTTTCATATCTTTAGAATTCCAATGATGGGCATAGATTGCAATTTAATTTTGGGATTGTGATAGTGAATTTTGAAGTATTAACATGCATGAGGTAGAAGAAAGTTTTGGGATTGCCACATCCAATTAGTTTGACAAGGATTGTTCCCAGGGGTACAGAATATTTACATGTACTGCATTTATAGATTTTAAACTTATGCATATATGCCTATTTTTTGACACTAATTCTGAATGTGTAATTTTCTAAAAAATTAAGATTTTATTTTATTCAAATATCGCTTTTTAAAAAGAAATGCTTTTGTATGACATGTTATTTAAATCTAAGCTTTTCTCCACTAATTATCATTATTTTATGTCTGATTTGTTATTATGGGCTATATAAAATGAATTTATTGGCCTCTTTTATTTATGAGTGGTAGTAGTTAGCACTAATCAAAATATTAATTTTAGCCAAAAAAAAAAAAAAAAAAAAAAAAAAGAATGAAATCAAGAAAAGTAATCAAGTCATCGATTTTAAAATCTCAGATATTTTTTATAACACACAAAAAGTTTTAAGAAGTGTGTGTGGGGGCAGTGGGATTAAATTTCTAACTTTCTTTTTTAAATCGCCAGGGTCTAACTTAAGTATTTTAAGCAATTTTTTAACTCAACCCCTAATTAAACTACAGCGAGATTCAATCTCATTTGAAGGGTTGACCAAAGGAGGTATCTCATCGAGCCCCACATCTTGCTAGGGTTTATTTTGACCCAGACACTTAGGGGCATTTCTTCATGTACATGTTCGCAGGGGGGGGGGGGGGAGAGAATCAGAAAATTTTACCACACATCCTTTTAAAACTCTTAGCCTAAGCACCCATTTCTCACCGTCTTAACTCATTTTTTCATCACTAGTAGATATTTTAATGTTTATTTGCATTCATTACCACTCCATAAATTTTCTAAAATATTAAGAAAAAAAAAAAAAAAATCCGCTCAACATATCTTAACAATTAGCATCTTTTCATCCCTTTCTGTCATCAGGGGATGCTATTGAAAAAAATTCTCAAAAAATTTAATCTACAATATGTCCTGTAATATCTTAAATGAAAGGCCAGGTTATGAATAATGTAATTCTTCACTCTCTCTCTCTCTACCTCCATTCTCACTGCCTTATATCATCCCCGTCTATGTAAGGATTTAATCATTATAAACAATTATTAACTTTTAACAAATTTAGTTATTAACAATTTTGGTTTATGTATTAAAGGTTAGAATGTTTTGAAAGGAATATTAAATAAAATCCCCTGAGTGATCTGTGATCATATTTACCCACTTATTTGTTTTTGTTAACTGATCACTATTATTTTTTACCTGTAACGAGAATTATCAAGGTGAATGCTTAAATATATTAAAGTTTTTTTTTTTATTATTATTTAAGTATATTTTTCAGTAGGATATTTAAATGTGCTTAAATAAAATTGTGTACATTGCTTATTGAAATCTTATAAAGATAAACGTCTGACATATTTTCTGGGGTTATTTTAAAAATTTACTTTCTTATTTAGGAAAATTTGTGCTATATTTTTACACACATATGATTCTTTTTTTGGTTTCCATTTTCAGTAAAAATGGTCTCCCAAAGTACCCTTTTAAAACAAAAAGGGTCCCCCAAAGTCCCCTTTTTAAATAAAAATGGTCCCCTAAAGTATCCTTTTTAAACAAAAATGGTCCCCCAAAGTCCCCTTTTTAAATAAAAATGGTCCCCTTTCCCCCTTTTTGAGGACTAAAATGTGTTGGGAGCCCTGTTATAATTAAAGTTCGCCTATTCAGAAGGCTCTAGAGCTGGTTCTATGGCTCCAAACGAAACGAAATTTCATTAGTACGTAGTTGAAGAGATGCGCTCTGCGAAAATCGAAAAAAATTAGTCAAAATTTTTGTCACTAGGTGGCGCTGCGCCAATGGTTAAGGTGATGTATGCAGATTCGTTATATCAATATCAGTCAATCCAGACGAAACACAGAAATTTAAAAGTTTCAACAAGCTTTGACGAACTGAGAATTGTTTTAATTAGGTTCATCTAATCAGACTGATGTAGAGCCTGACCTATGACTCCAACAGTACAGAAAAATGAATATCATTTCATGTGATGTAATCTGCATCAACAAAAATAAAACATGTCGCTCGGCCATGAGGAAATAACGAAGAATAACAATACGCATGCTCAATGAATCCTATGCCATTTTTAATAATGCATTCCATTCTAAGAATTGTGCCTTCTACAACATTGCGTAAATTGTCCTGTTAGATTGAGCGAATGTGAAGTCTAATACTGTCTTTCAGATCAGAAATTGTCTGACATCTGTCTTTCGATACAGAATCTTTCAAAAATCCCCAGAAAATAAAGAAATCTGCAAATGTCGGCTTAAATATTGGGCCCAGCGCCACCTACTGACAAAAAATTTAACTATTTTTTTTTCGATTTTCGCAGAGCGCATCTCTTCAACTACGTACTAGTGAAATTCTGATTCATTTAGAGCCATAGAACCGGCTCTAGAGCCTTCTGAATAGGCGAACTTTAATTATAACAACCCTGTATATCTATAAATTTTTTGAATAATTAAAATCATTGAAACATATGATATAGACCATATAAACTAGAATAACTATAATTTTTTGAATGAATCACCTATAAAGCAAAAAGAATTAAGTACAAGAGCAATAATATATGAGGAGCCCAAAAGCCAAGGGGTATAAGTGACAAAATTGAAAAAAATAAGTTAAGTGCACAGGCTATCTGGAAATATATCTATTTATTTGTAGGTAAAGAGTTAAGAGTGATTTTTTCATTATGTACTGAGTTATAGGGGTCAGTTACTTAACCTCTTTCCCAAAACTGTAAAACGTGTGGAGGCCAAGGGGTATAAGTACAGTTGTGTCCGTTAACATCATAGCAGAAGCGCGACCAACGACATACAAAGCAATTGGCTTTTTTTATGCATTAAATAAATGCATTTCAACTGTTATCAAGTAAGAAAAATCATGCGTTAAGCATGGATTATGAAACACTTTCCAACACTTCCTGAAATCTTTAAAAATTTTTGCTATTTAGGGTAATAAAGTATTACTATCCTTTTCCAAATATGTATTCTGATACTTTTGAGCAGCCCTATGTTTTATTGGTCGGTTGATATATACTGTATAACGGGAAAAATTAGTTAGCAAGAAAACACATAATACTTTGAAATTTCTCTTTCAGCAGTTTATACTAATAGATGGAAGCATACTTGTATACGTTTGTTTATTCTGTAGTTTATCTTGAACCTTTATTATACGCCAGTATTTAGCTGAAATTTACTTCAAACTAAAACACACTTAAGACTTCTGAAATCACATTTTCAGAAATTATCATCCATCGATGACTATGTATAAAATTTTGTGTGTGATCCTATATATCATTTTATCTATATTTTACAAGCATTTCTTGGTAAACTGAATGCAGTTCAGCATAGAAATACATGACTTATTTTGTAACCTTTACGAGTATTTTTGTGTAACCCTCTATATGAACTATAGCATTTATACATGTCATATAACATGTATAAATTTAGTGAAACTTAAAAGTGCAATTCATAATTAAAATGGCATTTCGTCCATCCATCAATTATCATTGATAATATAGACAGTACTTTAGATAGAATATACTATTTGAAATCTTTTTTGTGTTCCTGTAAATACTGTGTACTTCGTATTATGCGCAAAATAACTTATATTAAGCCTCAGCGATATAAATGAATTTTATTATACATGAAAATTGTAATATAATGAAAATAAGTCGTAAACAATTCCCTCTTTATCATTAGGTAATGTAAATATTTTGCATGGTCCTGTAAATAAATAACTATTCTTTTCACCTCAGATTTTATAGAATGTTTTTTTTTTAGTGCAATTCGTAAATGAATATAAATTTTAATATGTGACAAGGTGTAACATCTTTCAAATTCATTTAAAACGATTTTTCCCATAAACTGTAATGTAATGGAAAACTTTTGATTGTCCCTGTAAATAAACTAATCATGTTAGAAACTTCATTTGCAATAGGTTTGTGTTGAGGTAAACATGATTAATTCCCAAAAATTTATGGGCAATCCGAATATATTTACAAGAGTTAGGGCACGGACAGACACATTAAAATCATATTCACCTTTCAACTTTGTTGGAAAGTGTTAAAAAATATAAAATTTCAATGTTTCAAAATTTTAAATAAAATTTTAAAACTTACATTAGAACAAAAAATTTTCTTTCATTCATTTATATCAACATTGTTCATTTTTTTTTTTTTTCGTAAATTCATTTTTTATTTCATAATTTTTCCTTCTTTAGAATTTATATTAAAACAAAATTTTGTCCTTTCATTTATTTGTATAAACATTGTTCTTAATTTTTTCATAAATAATTTTTTTTATTTCATAATTTTTCATTTCTTGCGCTCATTCCGCACTTGTACCTTTTGGTTTCCAAGCAATTTTCATTACTGCTTGGAAGCCAAGCCGTACAAGTGCCGAATGACGATAAACATTGCTTAGTCATAAGTAAAAAGAAAAATTGTATTCCACTTTTTTTTTTAAACAGTTATTGAAATAAGAGTTCAAAGATCATTAAGAAGTAAGCAAAAGTTTCATAGCTAAATTCGTTGAATTACAATTGATGTTTAACTTTGAACTCAATGTACTCGAAATCTAAATTTTGTCACTTGTACCCCTTGGCTTGGGCTCCTCATATATATATATATATGAATCAAGGCTTATATAGTAGAGTGATCATACCGGGTGTCCAGTAAATAACTGATCCATTTTGAATTTAAATAACAAATAAACGGTTTGAGATAATAATGCGCGGTTTGCGGTATTGTTATTAGAAAATCAATAAATTTTTAAACATGTACTTTGTTAATATAGTTCAAATTTCGGGAAAAATATCGCGCTGGCGGTAACAGGCTGTTTGAATACAGACATGACTCTAATTTTCATAAATATGAGACTTTCGGCTGAATCTGAATCTATATGTTGTCGAATCTGAATCTATATGTGGAATCGACTCTCGAATCAGCTTTAGAAATAGGGTACGTTGGTTGGAAAGTGATTTAAAATAATATTTGTGATTGAACCATCTGTATTATATTTCCCCTCCTCAGTCTTGAGAATGAGATATTATTTTAAATATTATTATATTACATTAACAAAGTGCATATTTTAAAATTTATTTATATTCTAATAACAATACAGCAAGCCGCGCATTTTTATCTCAAACAGTTTTTGTTATTTATACATTCAAAATGGGTCAGTCATTTACTGAACACCCGGTATGTATATATATATTCTGCAAATTTTCATTTAAGAAAGGGTGCAAAATTTAATGACACAGGCTGCAACTTAGTGAAAAAGGAGAGTTATTTGAGAAAGTACAGAAAATAACTTTCTTTACGACACCCCACTCCCCACCCTTAAAAAAAAACAGTTAATCAGTTTTTTTTTTTTTTTTTTTTTTTCTTCATGAGAAATTTTATTATATAATTTTATTTGCAAATTATATAGTTAACCATCGAAAAAAAAAATCATAATTCTAGTACAATAAATAAATTTTATACGTGTTTCCTATAACTCTTAAAGTAACAACGTAACATTGTTTCTTGAATTACACGCAATTTCAATTTCTGATTAATCCCTTAAAAGTGACAAATTATTTAAACTGTCATATCTTTGTGAGTTTTGCAAATACAAAAATGGATTTTTGTATGTGTGTGTGTATGTGGTTTAATTCAGAAATAGATAAGTAAAAATCTCCTAATTGAAAGTTTTCCCCTACGTATAAAATTTTACTTCTAGTGATTTCTCAAGCAGATCCTCTCTAGGGTTGCAACTTATCTCATTAAGCTTTGCACATTCTTTTATGGAAATCTTTGCAATTGGAAATATGTATCTAGAAGAAATTTTTAAGGAGATAACCTATTGTTTCCATCTTTATGAATCCTATATGTGTGTATATATATATATATATATATATATATATGAAGGCAAATTATTAATTTTTATTCAAACTAAATCAAAAAATGAGAATGCAATTTTTCTTAACAAAGTTTCTTTCAGTTTTTTCAATATAGGCGCATGATATCGTAAGCCCTGAAGCATCAGTGCCCATGGATAAATCACATTAATTCCTCCTTAAACTTGCCTCCCCGTCTTTTGCAGTATTTGAACTCTTAAAAACTGTTTGGTTCCGTTTCTCACTTCTTGTTAGCTTTTTATTTTAACCAAGACCTGAAAACACATCAACAAATTCATTGCCGATTTTGGTCACGCATCTCATGGAGCGGCCTAACCGGTGTCGGCCTAATATTGGAAGCTGAAACTGTCTTCGCTGTTTTTAAGGTGTCAAGGACAGTTGTTTTAAATTTAGATTATTGCAACACTGCTTTCACTGATTTATTTACGCATGAGAAAACACCATATCGGATTCGGATACCCTGTATAATACTTTCCAACGTACATGAAAAGCGTGAAAATTTGCATCGTCTGTCTTTTTGCTTGTCTGCGTATTCAATTCCACAGAAATGTCCAAAAGACAAAAGTGGAAGTCATGTTCCCCTTTGAAGTTTTAAAAACATTTTTTTCCCTGTTTAACCCACTTGCATACCATTAACGTTTTTTTTTTTTTCCTCCCAAATGTGTCATTAAATAACAAAAAAATTTACTAATCAGAATTTCGGGCAGGAATCCGGAATTTATGAATGAAGATGAAATTACTGAAATGCCCGGTAATGGTACAAATGGGTTAGTTTTTTCTCTTTTAATTCAACCATTTGAGGTTTTTAAATAATAAATCATTGTTATTAAATTATGAATTTAACTCTCAATTTAACACAGTTTATGAATTTGTATATCAACTTTGAAGGTACTTTGTTATGTATTTCGTGAATCAATAAGGCACATTTATTTTTTCCCTTTTTTAACTCAACTGTTATAAGTTAATAAATAATCAAATCATGAGATTAACTCACATTTAAATATATACATTTAAAGTGATATAAACGTGCTGAAATAGTGCTCTATTTTTTGTAGTCCAATTTTTAGTCTAAAATACACCTCAAAACATAGTCTAAGGCTTCCATAGTGCAAAAATTTGTACACTATTTGGAACTGAATTTTAAAATAAATTCAGTTTAACGTTCTTTTAACAGCGTTGTTGAAAATAAACAAAGAATTTATTTACTTTTAAGTTACATAAAATAGAAAAAGATACTAATTTTTTAAAAAAAAATTTAACTTTTAATTCAGTTCTTTTAGTATTTGTAAATTTAGTCTTACTTATCAGAGATATACGGTTGAATAGCAATTACAAAATTTTATTTCTCAGATAAGCCTAATTATTGAAACTCAAATAGCATATGCCCTTTAAAATATGTCTTAAAATTCAATGTTAATGTGAAACATTTTCATGCAAAGATGATAGTACTATATTTAATTAGACGTTTTCAACAATTAGACTCTATAGCTGATTTATTTCCCGCAGGTAGACTGAGTCCGGCCTTTAAAATTAAATTCCGCAATGACATGACACAACCCATAAACAATTATAGTTTGCGATGCCAAACGCAACTTTCTTGACCACGGACTCTGGGGCACTATATAAATAACATAAATAATTACTCACAACTATAAATAGATCAAGTTCATTTTGAAAAAAAATATATATATTTGAGCTAGTCCATTTGAAATGTCCATAAAATCTATTTTATTCTCTCCCACAGTGTAACAAGTCTATAAACATATGACATATCAGGACCGTTGCTAGAAGTGAACAACAGGGGGCATAATATAATGTAGGGGTGGGGGGGGGGGTCATATTTTTTTTTCTCTCTTTCTGACGCAGAACGATAAATGAGTGCATATTCACATTGTAGGTACTATGTTTCTTATTAACCTGTTGTAATAACTTCATTTTATGCTAAGAAAAATATATGATGATGAAAATTTTGAGTGTATAACTGGTGTAAAATTAAACATCATGTTAACTTCCTATGTACAAATAGGATGAGAAAGTGTTAAACACTTATTTTAGATACAATTTAGTAATTCTGCAATATTGTAAAAGGGTCTCGAAATTAATTTAGATTTTTGAACGGAGTTTCATTTGAATTTTCAAAACAGAAATTCATTTTGTGACCTTGGAATCTTTCCCATGAGGGGCTCAAAATATTTCAGGGGAGCCTGAGCCGCCTATAGCGCCCCCTTAGCTATGGCCCTGTGACATATATGAGAAAGTATGTGAAAACAGGCTTTAGCTCATTGTGAGAATAAATGAAACAGATTTTATGCCGCTTCTAAATGAACCAACTCCTTTTTTTTTTTTTTTTTTTTTTTTTTTTCAAAATGAACTTGGTTTATTGTAGTTGTGAGCCCTTCATATGTTACATGCTAATATGAAGTGACAAGTGATCAGCGCCTGATGCGGAATCCTTAATGTTTAGTTCCCAAACACGCTTGGTATTTGTTTTGTCGACTGACACAAGATGAAAGATTGTATAAACCATTTCCCAATCAATTCAAAGGTGGACCTCAGAATTGTATACTGTGGCAATAACACAATGTACTAACCACTGAGTTACTGGAAGTCGCATTTTGCTTTTATAACCACATTATATCAAACATTGATTTTGTATAAATTTCTACCACTGCAATTTTTTGTTCGGTCGTTTATTTCCAAAACTCCAAAATTCCCAGATTCTACAGCAAAAGATAGATGATCCACGACACAAAAATGTCGACCCCCCCTCCCCATATTTTTCTCAAACTTAAAAAAAAACATTCTAAAGTTTAAAAATTAAATGAAACTCACTGCATATAAATATGATAACTGGATTAAAAAATATAACTTTTATGATGTACGATTATGTTGTCGCACCTTCTGTCAATCACACAATTCTTTTAATCAAATGTATCTCATAATGTATTTTTTTCAAAGTATTTCACATTTTGTTTGATATTCCTGCATTTCTATGAACGATAAACTTAGGACATTTTGTGCAATGTTTTTCAACTATACATTCTTTAAATTGTTTTCAAAATTTTGAGTTTTCATAGAAAATTTTAAAATTATTATGTTTGTAGCAAACAATAAGCATAAAAAAATATTTTCTCTTTCAAATTTATTTTTGTAAAAAACTCTTATTTATTGTAAATCCAGAAAAAAAATCAGAATTAAACAGGTCAAACTGTAGGGGACCACTCGCTGTATATATTTAAAAAAAACCCACAAAGATAAAACATTAACTACTCACTAGGGTGGAGCGAAAAAAATTTTTTTTTGAAAATCAAAAACGGGTAGGTGCCAAAAGTTGCCTTTATACTAGTACATTAACTCCGTGAAATTTTACCGCTGAAAAAAAATGGCTTGAGTCTGCGCTTTTGCTCCAAAAATCGAAATTTTGGGTAAAATTTGTCATTTTTTGACATTTTTTCAAAAAAATTAAAAAATTCCTACAGAGCTGGTTAGTATTTAAACGTGTTGCTTAGACCTTTATATTTATCTACTTAACATATTTAAACTATAAAACAATATGTTTGTTCCCTATAGCTGGAGCAAAACAAGCAACTTTTAGTAAGACAACAGCATTACCACTCTATTGGGTCATACAACGAATTGTTGTTTTTAATACAGCTCTTCTTTTCAAAACTACCTTGGACATACGTCGCGGAGGTGGCTATATTTCCTATACCACCCGGCCCAACTATTCGATCATCTTAGTACATTGTTTTATTTATACATTGATTTGTGATTGTCTTTATAAAAATTTGGCATGTTTTCGATGCTTCCACCTTGTTCATCTGTTCTTTGCATCCACATACTGCTGTAACTATCTTCAGGTATATTTTTAAAGTTTATACAAAAAAAAAAAAAAATGACAAGCAGAGTAATGCACGGGAATCTATTAAAGGGATCTATTCGGCCATCTATTATATTTATCAAACTTACATTCAGTTGATGAATAGTGATTGGAAGTTCTGTTACCACAACATTTTTTCAGTCAATTGTATTTTTTTTACGTAATGTTTTGCTTCAAAGATGATTTCAGATATTTCAACTATAAGTATGCCATCATTTATTCTACTTTTGCATTTTTTATATGTTGAGAAGTGAGCTGTTTAATGTGATGGTGATCGTCAGCGAGAATTGCAATGAAAATTTGTTCTCCATGTGTAAAGCAACCGCTGTTGTAAATAACTTTTTTTTTTTTTGCATTAGTTTTATGCCGTTTTCTAAGTGTTTTCGTATCCAGGTAATTTCCTATTAGCTTTTAGATCCTCTGTTTATGAGTGGACAACATTTGATGGTGAAATGTCCTGGGCATAAACATATAATGCATAGTATTTTATGAGCGAATGTACGGATTCTAATCGACTATAAGTGCTCATTTAAAATTAGGAGAATTTTTTTGTCACTGTGAACCATTTTGCATGGGGTAAGCTTAGAATTGTGTATAATATTGAATCATTCGCTACTTCAACTCCAGTGAATTTCCTCTGCGCCAATTATTAAAGAAGTCAATATAAAACGTTCTAAGCTACATGGATTCACTGGATCAATAAGGAAAATCTTTGTCTACGTACTATTCACTTCATAATTGCAATTTTTTTTTTTTATAAAATAGAGAATAATTTTGAAAAATTATTTTCTCAAATTGAGAAAAAGATACTCAGAACAGACTAGAAATTTCTGTCAGAGATTGCAAAGCTAATTCATAAGGAAAGCTATTTCTCAGAAAGAATGGGGAATAGGAGTTAAGAAAACATCTCACACAAAAGACAGCTCATAAAGTTAATAAAATTTTTCGCTTTATATAAGCACAGATTGGCAATCAGCGTCTATATGTTCACTCACAAAATGTATAATCCATGTTTATACCGCAGGATGTTTTATACCAAATGTACTACACACCTAAATAATAGATCTAAAATCTTATTATAAATTACTAGACTATGGAACAACACAGGAAACGACATAAAACATACTAAAACTTCTTTAGAAATATTGTTGTTTTACACGCAAATTTTGTTTGCAATCCTCTGTGACGATCGTCATAATATTAAGCAGCCAGCTTCTCAAAATATATTCAATGTAATAAGTACAGTAAATGATGACATACTAAAAATTGAATTCATACAATCAATTTTTAGGAAAATCATTATATATAAAATGTAATTGATTGAAAAAATGCTGTGGTAACAGAACTTCCTATCATAATGTATTAATTGCATGAAAATTTAATGAAGATAATAGACTGCTGAATAGGTTCAATTAAGAACATACCCAATACATTACTCAGTTTCTCTTCTGTTATACATGGTATAAAAATATACGTGCAGCAGTTCACACCAGCAATCCAAATCATCCAAAGTCAGTGAATACAAAGAAGAGATAAATTACTTTGATATATAGAAAACTTATACTCGTCTTCGGGAAAAAAGTAACAATTCAATACATAAATAAAATACTGGGCCTAGATGATTGGGTGGTTGAGACGGGTGGGATAATGCAATCACCTCTATGAGTTATATACACAGTAGTTTTGAAAGCAGCTAGGTAAGAAATGCATTCAAAAGAACATTTCATTGTATGCTCCAATAGAGAGGTTAACCAGGGTGCGTAGTCATCAAGAAACTCAGAGGATTTTAATTATTTTAGTATGAGAAATTCTTTAAAGTATTGGTTGTTAAATCTGAAAAGGGATTTATTTTTCGTTAAATAAAACAAATATTACATTATAAAAATTCTGGTAAAAGGTCCTTACAAGGTCCTTCCAGACTACGCACCCTGTTAACGCTGATTTTTCACAAAAAGTTGTCAGATTTGCTCCAATTATACAGACTACAGATATTGTTTTATAGTTTAAATATGTTAAGCAGATAAATATAAAGGTCTAAGCAACACTTTTAAATACTAACCAGTTCTGTAGGAATTTTTTAATTTTTTTGAAAAAATGTCAAAAAATGACAAATTTTACTCAAAATTTCGATTTTTGGAGCAAAAGCGCAGATTCAAGCCATTTTTTTCAGCGGTAAAATTTCACGCAGTTAATGTACTAATATAAAGGCAACTTTTGGCACCTACCCGTTTTTGATTTTCAAAAAAAATTTTTTTTCGCTCCACCCTACTACTCACTGTAAGAGATGCTCAAGCTAATGTTAATCCTGTGGGAACGTTGTTTACAGATTTCTTGCTCGCATTTTAATATTTTTAAAGATTTTTTTTTTTTTTGCATAGAATGTATGAGATATATATAGGTGATTCTACGATAAGAGGTTTCAAGTACATAGAGGATACGGCTTAAAAGAAAAGTTTGAGTTTTATCAAAAACCTTTAAATTATGATTTTTGTCCCATTTATTTACCTTTTCATATAAGGGCAAGTCACTTTATACATATTTTATAACTTTTTCTAGTCAGTGACTCTCTCCCCTTGCAGTTATCTTGACACGGGAAATACGGCAGGAAAGAGACATTTTCATGATAAATTCAAAATTTTTAACTGACTGAATTAGTTTTTGGGTTAATTGTATATTTCACTTTAATTATTACTGTATTTTTTAATTAGGGCAGTAAATGCATTTGAATTAAATGAATATGATAAGTTTTATGACTTACCAGGGGAGATAGACGATCACCTTGCGAAACCACTACACCGCACAGTCGCGTCGCAACAACTAAAAATGGCGAAGCTTAAAAGGCTTGCACGTTTAGTATTGCTAACTTCAAGCCGATAGTTTGCCTTGAGTGCGACTTCCATATAGCCATCCTTGAATTTATATTTGTTTCAGCGGAACGAAATTTGACAGGGTAGATACACAATAAAAGCGGGACAAAAGTTAGTTTTAAAAATTATTTGAAATTAACAAAGTTATTTTATTTTTTGTTTTATAATACGTAAGTATAATTACTTAAATTCCAATTAAACTTACTTTAGTTAAGCATCTGATGGAAAAAATATATGTATTGCTTGAAAGTTAAATTGAAACCAGCAAGGGGACATGACAGGGTAGAGACTTTTTTAGACTTTGTAAGAAATTTCAGAAAAATGTGTTTTAATTAGGTATTCAATCGTGATGTTATTTAATAAAGTATATTAAGATGATGCGATTCATTGCAAAAAATAGGAACTTATAGAATAAAAAATCTATTTTATACGGATTGCCGTACAAATTACCTCTTATCGTAGGATCGCCTATATATATTATTGTGCTTTGCGCTTTTTCGATTTCTGTTACATTTCTTTTTTTTTTATGTATGGATGCTTTCACTTTTGAAACCGATTAGAACCGGTTCTGAATATGAAACTATTTTTATATTAATAAAAAGAAAAAAACTTGTAACCACAGTCGGCAAAGTATGAACGCACAATAAAATATGTCGACCACAGATATCTTATGCAAGGGGGAAAAAATAAAGCATTAAAATGCAAGCGAGAAATCTGTAAACAACGTTTCCATAGGATTAACATTAGAGTTCGAGTGTTTCACCACATGAGTAGTGTAGGCTCCCAGAGGAATTTTTCCTACATATTTTATACTTACAACTTACTGTTTCCGATTTTCGTACATCTGATTGAACGTTAACAGAATGTAGCTCCGTTAGATTTAAACTTTCGAGAAGTAAAATTTCACTTTATCTCGAAAACTAATTATTTCAATGAGCTGTAAATTTGTACATCCATGTGTTTGGCGATGCGCATTCTGTTTATTTAAAAATTGATATAGATCTTAATTCATAATTTTTAAAATATGAATTTATTAATAATTCACATCATTTAAATTTAACTTTTAGGGATTTTTTAATTTCCCGAATATGTTTGGGTTCAATAAATGTGTCTCAATATAAACAAAAATTTTAAAATGATATTTTTGAAGAAGATACAAATTAAAGTTTGTCACTCAAATTTAACACTCATATCCTCAGACTTTTGCATCTCCTAACTGTGTGAGCATTAAAATAAATAAATAAATAAATAAATAAAACATAAACTACAAACTTTTTCAAGATGATTTGTTCGAAGGAACTCAAAGTCGGAAATGGGTAATAACTATTTGAAAAATCGAAATTTACTTATTTTTTAATACGTAGACTACCTCTATTTCCTAAATTGCACTCATTTTTTGAAAGAAGACATTATTCCGAATGTAATGACATTTTTGTGTGATTTTATCTTAAATAGTCAGCGAATAAAGGCAGGTGTATCATGTTATTTTAATAAATATTGTACCTTTTCGATGATTCATAAATGATGCTTGTCTAAATAAAACTCGTCGTGACATTGGTTTCTAAATTAGGAAAACAGAAATTTCCTAATTTCGAATTAAACTTGTTTTCGTTCTAATGAAATGAAAGATTTCTGCAATCGTTTTGCGCAATAAATCTTTGTTGAAGGAATCATCTCTGAATTCTAAGTTATTTGACTTTTGGCCCGAATTTCACATTGATAAATTTATTAACTATAGAGCTATTTTTATACTACGCAGAAAAAGGAAATAATTACAGCATAACTTGCAAAGATGGATTACGAATCACGAGGGTAAAATCCTTTTTAGGCACGTTTCTGCCTCAGCAGCAACACATTTTCTTTGTGATTGTATGTGTATGGTATTGTTTGTGTGTGTATGGTATTGTTTGTGGCTAAAACCATGAAATGTTTCCGTTTAAAATAGGATTATTTTATATACATGTTTCATTACAACTGGCAGATCTGTTGTGTTACTTAGAAGTGTTGATCAACATTCTCAATTCCAGTAAAAATTGCTGCAATATATAAATAAAATACATAAATTGCTATAATATAAAGGAAATATAAAAAATGTTCTTTCTAATTAGCTTGAGTTTGTCTGTAAAGTTTCATCATAGACCACAGTGTTGAATTCAGACCATTTTTCTTAGTAAGAATTTTTTTAGTTTCGGTAGGAATATTGAAGAGATTCAGAGGAAAAATTTGATATTTTGGAAGTGAGAGATCTCTCTTGTGCTATACCTTGAATTCATCACCTGTGAAACAAGAATTTTAAACGACACATCTGTTGAGTTTCAATTTACAACTTTCAAACTTTCAGCGATGCACTTAATTGTTTTGCATAAGCAGGCACTTGATGTATGTTTGTGGAGAGTAGTTATACTATAAAATAAAAAAGAATAATTCCCAGTTAAACTGATGGCATTTAGCTCACAGGCTATTCACATTATACTGTTATTTTTTTTTTAAAGGAATAATGCCCCTCGGAAAACAAATTAAGAGGTGGGGGGTTAACTCCCCATTCTCCTTTTATACGTAATCGATGAACCTCCAAAAATAACCTGGGATATACTCCTTATACTAATGAACCTGCATTCAAAATTCGAAACAAATCGGATAATTCTGCATATACTACATTTTTATTTAATTTAGGGGTTATCCTCCGTTTCTCCTTTTATACTTAACCATTAGACTTCCAAAACCATTCAGGAAACCATTCGCCTTGTCACATAAAAACTTATCAGAATTTGAAGGAAGTTGGATAAATTAGAATAGGTCTTAAAAATAACTTTGATTGTACCAAGTTTATATATATATATATATCATTCTCCAATTATATAACTAGAATAAATTGTTTTTACTCTTTCAAAGGCGGTTGTACATTTATGGAACTAATTAATTTTAATTTAACTAGTTGGATGTGTCAATCCCGAAACTTTCTTCTATCTCATAAGTAGATTTTAATATTTAAACAAAAAACGTGGTGACCCCAAAGTTACCCACTATCGAATTTTCTCGAACATTTGACCAAGCCTAATGAGATTCTGGTATCCGAAAAGCCTAACAAGCAAAATTTAATTAATATTCTGAGAAAATGAGCTTAGTAGTGCCTCATGTTGGGTAATTTATAAGCATCTATTGATGTCAAGACCTAACAGAATCTGAAATTTGATGGAATTTCGTCCATTAGTTCTTGAGATATAGTTATAACAAAAAATTTGCAAAACGTAGCACAGCAACACCATAGCTTGTACAATTTATGTCAAAACGTAAAAAAGCGTCTAATTATGTTATGGTGTAAAAGAATCTGAAGTTTGATGAAATTCTGTGCATTAGTTCTTGAGATATAGATAGTTTAAAAAAAGTGTAAAATATAGCACAGCAGCACCATCAGTTGAAGAATTTATAACAAAACGTAATCATCGTGTAATTATGTTGTATGTCATTTTGTAACGAAATCTGAAGTTTGATGAAATTCTGTGCGTTGGTTGTTGAGATATAGCTATCGGAAAAATCGTGCAAAATGCAGCATAGTTGCACCACCTGTTGCAAGGTTAATACCAAAATGTAATCAGCGTCTAATTATGTTATAGATTCTAGTGTAAAAGAAACTAATATTTGATGAAGTTCTCTGCATTAGTTCTTGAGATATAGCTATCGCAAAAATCGTGCAAAATGTAGCATAGCAGCGCCACCTATAGGGCAGTTCACACCAAAACTTTATCAGCGGCTATGTATCTCGAGGTATCGCGGAATCTGAAGTTTGGTGAAATTCTGTGCATTAGTTCTTGAGATATAGCTCTCATTAAAATCATGAAAAACGTGGCATAGCAGCGCCACCTGCTGGCCAATTTATACCAAAACTTAATCAGCGTCTATGTATATCAAGGGGTCACAGAATCTGAAGTTTGGTGAAATTCTGTGCATTAGTTCTTGAGATATAGCTATCATGAAAATCCTGAAAGACGTGGCATAGCAGTGCCACCTGCAAGCCAATTTACACCAAAATTTAATCAGCGTCTATGTATATCAAGGGATCACAGAATCTGAAGTTTGGTGAAATTCTGTGCATTAGTTCTTGAGATATAGCAATCTTGAAAATCATGAAAAACTTAGTATAGCAGCGCTACCTGCAGGCCAATTTTCACCAAAAACCAATAGGCACTAATTCATATCAAGGTCTAACTGAATATAAAATTTTATTAAATTTTGAGCATTAGTTCTTGAGATAGAGCGCCCACAATTTTTTTGTCACATACAGACAGACAGACTCACAGACAGACACACAGACTCACAGACAGACGGACAGACTCACAGACAGACATTTTCTAAAAATAGTCAAAACGTGTTCAGGACCTTCTAATGCGTATAAATCCGTCGAAAACCGGAAGTCGAAAATTTTCATGAATCCAATACTTTCTTCTTATAAAGATAGAAGAAAGTAAAAATGTTACCCGAATTTTGATTAAAAAAATAGTTTATGATTCATAAAAACTTATTTATCTAATTTAAGGGTGGGGTAATCGCCCGAGCCCCTCCCCTTAATATTTAACAAAGGAACCCCAAAATTAATCAGGGTAATGATTTATCAGAATGAACCTACATCCAAAAGTTGAAGCAAATCGATTAATTCTGCATGAAAAATCTATTTACCTAAATTAGAGGTCAGCACGAGCCGGAATTTTCAATCCCAGCCCGACCGAAAGTTATTTTGGCCCGCCCCGGTCTGGTGTAAAAATTAAAAGTTCGGCCCGAGCCCGGCCCATTCTGACCCGACTCATTTTTTACAAAAAGTTTCCGTTATTACTTAAGTAAAATTAAGATTTATTTAAAGAGTACTACATACATATTAGTGGGATAAATTTACAGTATAGTATTTTAAAATTACGATGTGTTTGTTCGCAGGACAGAAAATACATAATAGCAATATTAACGATTACTTAGAATCTTACATGTTTCGACATTCAAATAAGGATTCATTAAAAAAGTAATGTGTTTTAGAATAAATGATAAATAAAAGGATTAAAAACATCATAATTTTTAAAGCATAATTCGGAATGCAGCTGACATTATTTACGGTGTCACTGGTTAAACCCCAGTTCGCTTCCAGCATTTTGCTTGGTGTGTCATCAATTTTATCACAGAGTAAAATTACAGCATTTCTAAAAATGTCTTCTTTACTACTAATATTTGATTCGAGTTTGGTTTTAAATGATACATTTTTTTTTTTAATTGAAAGAAAATGCTTTTAACTCTTTAATCAAGCCTGAACGTTTGATCTACGTGAAGCAAACATAAGAAAACAGTTTCTTCGAAAGGAGGTGGGTATAAAAAATTCATTTTTGATCTCCTGATAAGATAAGATATATAGTTCCTTTTCCTGAGATGTTTACACTTTTTTATTATTATTTAGGATCTGGATTTACTGTCCCTCTGGTTGATTTCTGTTTGTATATTGTTTAAATGTGTCTACAAGATTAGAAATATACTTTTGATTATCAAATATTAAAATACAAGGAGATCATAATTAAACCAACAATACTCAGAGTGTTTTCTAACGCGATCTAATTCTGTGAATGCAACCAAATTTTGTGAGATGATTAAGCAAGAAGTCAGATAAGAAGTTTCTGAGAAAAAAAAAGAGCCGTCAAAAAAAAAAAAAAAAGTTCAGCTAGTGTTGATTGTCCAAAAAAAAAAAAAAAAAAAAAAAAAAAAAAAAAAAAATCAGCTGAATTTTGTATTTACTTTGTATTTCAATTACATATCTTTGATTTTTTAAAAAATATATGAAACATTTAGAGCACCACTAATTTTTTGCTATCAAAGACTGACTGCTAATGTGCCCGCAGATTCTGTCTGTACACGTTCTGTGCAATCTCGTATGTATGTACGTAACACGATAGCTCTTGATAGAAATACCCGCGATTTCCTTCATATATGGTATGTAGGTTCATTCTAATTAGGCACTTTTCTGATTAGTTTTCTAAATTCATTGGTTAAGTATAAAGGGAGAGCGGAAGTGCGTGTGATCACCTCATTAATTCAATTAAAATGTTTTTTCGTGCAGAGTAATCCGATTTGCTTCAATTAGGCATACCAGTTTATTCTAATAAGGCGCTTGGAAGTTCATTGGTTAAGTGTAAAGGTAAACACAAATCACAGAGGAGCATAAGCAGAAGAGCAGTGTTGTCGAAATAACAGGAAAAAAAGTTAAAAAAAAATTAATTAAATAAAAGAAGTAAATTTAAAAGACAAGGAAAACAAAAGAATTCTTAAACAAAATAAAATGAAAAGAGACAAAATAATGGAGAAAATAATTTAAAAAGTTTTGTGACTATTTTCTCCCTTCTCTTGTCTTCATTTTGTTTTACTTAAAAAAATATTTCTTTTGTTTTTCCTGTTTTTAATAAATTAATTTAATTTTAATTTAATTTATTATTTAATTTATTCTTGTTTTCCCCAATCATTTTGGCAAAATTTCCCTTTTTTGCCTATGCTCCTCTGTGATTGGTGTTTACCTGTTGCATTCTTTGCAAGTTCTACTTTCTATTTTTCAGTTCATTTGTGTTCCCCTTGCAGGCACGTATTACTTTCGGCTGATGATGAGTTGTTTGTATTTTTTAGTTCGAAAAGCGCTCTGTGTATTTTTATAATTTTATGGTGATTTGCACAAAGTGCTATTATTTAATTGGGCTTTATCGCGTGGTTTTTTTTTTTTTTTTTTTTTTTTTTGTGTGTGTGTGTGTGTGTGTGTGTGTGTTTTCATCTAAAAATGATAGATAACGTATTTACTCGTATATAACGCGCAGGTTTTCTCCCAAAATTTAGGGCAAAAACCCTGGGTACGCGTTATACACGGAATATTTTTTTACTGCTTTGTGTAATCACACAATATACCTATGAATCAAGAAATGTATTCATAGAAGAAAATAAACCGGAATCTTACTGAATAGAAGTATCCCTGCATCTTTATTTCATTCCTTGCACTTTTTTATACAAAAGCAGTATTAACATTATTTAAACACTGTAAGAATCAAGGAGCTTTGAGGACCTACTCTATGGCCAAGGACTGACCCCATGGCTTGGCGTGAACTGTCTCGCAAAGAAAATAATGCTACATTCAAGTTCTTCCGATTTCGAAAAGTGGCAACGGCAGAAGTGATGAATTAATTTTCTGGAACTTTCGAGGAGTTAAAAAGAAAAACTGAAAATCGTAGTATGAAATATAGAAATGTGGTAATGATTTTTTGTTAAGAAAGTGAATAGGCTCGTTTTACCTTATGTTTTTGTGTCGCAATAAATAAAGGTGGAAAAACATATTGGATTCTTCAGATCAAGATTTAAAATTTATTCATCGTCTACAAATTATTGTGTTCTAAATAAACTAAGCTACAGACCTGTACAGCGGGAACTTAATTGGCGTAGTCTGAAAGGATGCAAGGTGAGAGTTTTTTACTAATGTGACTTCCCATTATAATAATTTATACACTATATTGCCATTGATTATGGGACACTTGCGATTTTAGACATTTTACTAAATATCTAGAAAAATACATGAGGAATCATCTCGAAACTCTTAGTGTATAAATATAATAGTATAAGTCATACATCTCCGTGAAGATTTTTTCCCGAAACTCCAAAGGGGGCCGTCAACAAATTAAAAAAGAATGAATATCTTTTGAATAACCCTGTCAAAACTAATGTAGCAAAAGAGCTCAAACTCTAGATTGTAATTGAATGCCTTATTGTAATAAGCCTTGTTCATTTTTATGCAAATAGCATGCATACTCGCAGAGTAATTAAGGTTTTTATAAAAATGATCCCAAATTTTTCCAAGTTTTTTCCTTATAATTTTCAGAGTTCTTAATATAAAATATTATTTTTTTCAGAAAATATGACAAACAACATTGCACACAGTACCCTGTAATCAGAATTAAAAAATAATGAAAATTGTATAAAAAATGAGTTGTTTTACTAAATAATTTTTTACTGCGCATGCGTCAACGATATCAAAATTTCATTTGCATATTATGTTAGCTAAATGTATAGAGCAACTTTTGTGAAAGTCACAAAATCATAACTTGAAAATTCTGACAATAATCGTCAATTGAATAAGTCGAAAATCCGTTATTCTCAAAATGAAGCGAAAACAAGAGGGGTTGTATTCATATATTCATTGATTAGTGTCAATATAGAATACACAATATGGGATTTACTACTGCATTTGGATAAAATCCCTCATTTTTTTGCTTCATTTTGGAAACAACGGATTTTGTCCTTTTTCTATAGACGATTACTTTCAGAATTTTCAAGCTATGATTTTGAAACTTTTACAAAAGTTGCTCTATACTTTTAGCTAACATAATATGCAAATGAAATTTTGATATCTTTGACGCATGCGCAGTAAAAAATTATATAGTAAACCTACTCATTTTTTATACAATTTTTATTATTTTTTAATTCTGATTACAGGGTACTGTGTGCAATGTTGTTTGTCATATTTTCTGAAAAAAATATTATTTTATATTAAGAACTCTGAAAATTATAATGGAAAAACTTGGAAAAATTTGGGACCATTTTTATAAAAACCTTAATTACTCTGCGAGTGTGCATGCTATTTGCATAAAAATGATCACAGTGTATTACAATAAGGCATTCAATCATAATCTAGAGTTTGAGCGCTTTTGCTACATTAGTTTTGACAGGGTTTTTCAAAAGATATTCATTCTTTATTAATTTGTTGACGGTCCCCTATAGCGTTTCGGTAAAAAATCTTCACGGAGATGTATGACGTATACTATTATATTTATACACTAAGAGTTTCGAGATGATTCCTCATGTATTTTTCTAGATATTTAGTAAAATGTCTAAAATCGCAAGTGTCCCATAATCAATGGCAATATAGTGTATTGCATCTATGATAAATTTATTAAGATTTGTGCGATTTTAATTCATATTTTGACGTTAAGGAAAGGAATTTGTTTTGAATGTAACTAAGTAGTACGTCAGTACTAAGGTGTAGCAGTATAGGAATGGTGTTTTGTAGTGCCGGCTGGCTGGAGGATATTTTGAATTGATTTTGGTTGTGATTTTTTTTTATTGTTGGTTTTATATATGAGATGTTTTGCTATGAAAGTAGGGCTGTGTATATTTCGGATAGTAATTGATTATTGGTTGTGTATATATGTTAATTGAAGGATTTATAAATTATGATGAGTGTTTATTTATGTGGTGTGTATATTTTTGTTTTAATATGAATCTGGATTGATTTATGAAGTAGTATTAGTTGAAGAGTTGTATTGTGACGTGATACATGTGAAGGTGTTGAATTTTGAAATTGCTTTGGTGCTCGCAATGGTATTGAATTTATGTGCGTGATATGGTTACAAAGTGCGACTTATTTCTGGTGTTTATTAGAGTGGTGGATTAGTGATTCCGAGTTACGGTTAATTTGAGTTTTCGCCAATTTGTTGGACAGTTTGCTACCCTCTTGAGAAATTATTTAAAAAGTAACAATGTCATTTTTGGGTAAGGCTCGTAAAGAAGATTTACGGTGTCTGGCTGAAGAATTGGGAGAGCACCCTGAACCGGATGCAATAATAGCTGATTTAAAACAACTAATTATGGCGAGTAAAAACTATGAAGTAGAGTTTGTGAAGGGATTGATGGAAACTATTATAGAGACGAGAAAAGAGAATGAGGCGAAACGAAAGGAGATGGAAAAAATTGCGTTGGAAAGAGAAGAAAGGGAGTTAAAAATTGCGTTGGAAAGAGAAGAAAGGGAGTTAAAAATCGCGTTGGAAAGAGAAGAGAGGGAGTTTAAAATTGCGTCGGAAAGAGAAGAGAGGGAGTTTGAGTTGGAGAAGTTGAGGATAGCGAAAGATAGCGAAAAAGCGGGAATTGATGGATTGGAAATGAAAGCCTATAATTATGGAATTGAATTTGCGAAACTTATGCCGAAATTTAATGTCAAGGAGGACGACATTGTTTTGTATTTATCTATTTTTGAACGTCAAGCAAAGAGGATGTGTGTAGATCCAGAACATTGGGTATCGAACTTGTTGGTTTTGCTGCCGTCCGATATTATACAGGTTCTCGCACGTGAGGCAGAGGAAAAATTTGAAGATTATGAATATATTAAAGGGATTCTACTGAGACGGTTTAAGTTATGTCCTGAGAGATTCCGTAGAAAGTTTATGGAACATCAAAGAAACCCTGAACGCACCTGGCGAGAATTTGTATTTGAATTAAATGGTTATTTTCAAGAATGGATTGATGGACTTAAAATTGTTGATTTCAATTCTTTGAAAGATTTGATTGTAACTGATCAATTAAAAAGAAGAGTGCCTGATGAGATTCGAGATCATTTCGTGGATGAATGGCCTAAAATAGTATCTCCTACTGATTTGGCTGAGAAACTTGACTTATATGAAAGTGTGCGACAAGATTTTAGTAAGTTAGATAAGAAAGATAGATTTTCCGAAGAGAAGAGTAATTTTTCATTTTATTCTAAACACATTGATAATAGAAATCCTGGTTTCGCTTCGGACCGCAGATATGAGTCAAGAGTTGGTACTTATAAAGCAAAGACACGGATACCTAATAAAATTACTTGTTATTCGTGTGGACAAGAGGGTCACAAGGCTTCATTTTGCCCAAATCAACGTGGTACTCAAGGTGTACAAAGATCGCAAACGAATTCTGTACAATCGAATGAGAAAGTTGGAGAAGAGCAGTCATCGATATTAACTGCAAGAATAACAATACCTGTCTCGTCCTGTGTGAAAAGAGAAGGGAAATTTAATGAATTGGAAATGGTTAGGATTAAATGTGGAAGTAATGTGTTGGACGGTATCTATGATTCTGGTACACAGATCTCGGTGATACGGGCAGACTTAGTCAAGGATATATCAGTTGAAGGAGAGGGAAAGATTGAGATAACTTCAGCATTCGGAGAAAGAGAAGTCGCTCCATTAAAAATAATACCGATGAGAATAGATGATAAAATTCATGGAAATGTGATGGTACCTTGTGCCGTTTCCAAGAAACTGGTGAATGAGATGCTTATATGTCCAACTGCTTATGAAGCATTAAACCATAAGGTTATATTATACACGAAGGTTGAAAAGTTGAATTCTGATCCTGGAAAAGATGAACTTGATTTGAGTGAGAAGGAAACAGAGGAATCTTTTATGAAACTACAAAGAGCTGATGATACTTTAAGAAATATTTGGGAAATTGATAAAAATAATAAAAGTGCTTATTTTATAGAGGAAGGTATTCTTATGCATTCTGAAGATGTCTGTGGTGAATTTGTGAAGCAGGTGGTGTTACCTCAGTGTAAGAGACAGTGTATTTTATCTGTTGCTGACGAAATTCCTTTGGCGGGTCATTTGGGAAAAGTAAAAAAAAAAAAAAAAAAAAAAAAAAAAAAAAAAGGAAATTGCATAATGTTTAAATTTTGATGTATTTTGGTATTTCTGTCGTTCATGCTTATATTTAGTGTATATATTGTGGTATTTGTATATATTTATTTTAAAAGAAATGGGAAGATTCACATTGCTCTCATCCTTGCTAATATATATTTTTTTTTTGTGTGTGTATATACTTTAAAGCTTCATTGTGTCAAAAGCCACTAATGAGCTCTTTTAGGGGGGAGTTGTAAGAATCAAGGAGCTTTGAGGACCTACTCTATGGCCAAGGACTGACCCCATGGCTTGGCGTGAACTGTCTCGCAAAGAAAATAATGCTACATTCAAGTTCTTCCGATTTCGAAAAGTGGCAACGGCAGAAGTGATGAATTAATTTTCTGGAACTTTCGAGGAGTTAAAAAGAAAAACTGAAAATCGTAGTATGAAATATAGAAATGTGGTAATGATTTTTTGTTAAGAAAGTGAATAGGCTCGTTTTACCTTATGTTTTTGTGTCGCAATAAATAAAGGTGGAAAAACATATTGGATTCTTCAGATCAAGATTTAAAATTTATTCATCGTCTACAAATTATTGTGTTCTAAATAAACTAAGCTACAGACCTGTACAGCGGGAACTTAATTAACACTACTTAGCAATCCTCATTGCCGCTACTACTTTTTATTTAATGGTAACAGCAAAAACTCATGAAATAGATACAGATTTGCACTAAAAAAAAATCTGCGAGATTAAAAATTCTGAAGAATTTTTTTAGGAAACTGGGAAACCTAGAACTGTTTATCTAATTGTGACCCGAGTTGCAGGTAAAATTTTAGTAAGATTAGTATAATTTTACTAGTTTCATTTGTAAAGCTACAGATTTCTATGGATATACGAAAACTAGTTTTGTATATTTGTCTGTCTGTCTCTCCCCCGCCCTTTCTCTCTCCCTCTTTTTTTTTTTTTTTTTTTTTTTTTTTTTTTTTTTTTTTTTACAGTATACGGATAAAGTTTTAGTTACAGATTTCTACAACTTTACATTTGCAGAATTACAGATTTTGTTTTCTTTTTACATTATAGACGTTTGCAAGTATTTCGTTCACAAGTGATGTCACCGTCTCATGTTACTCACTCCTTACACTAAGTGTAAAAAAAAGAATTTCCATTTATTTTCTAGCCTGACGTAACATTTGTTTCGATTTTCTTTACTGAAATTCATTTGATCATTCATCCCCTTGCATGTGAAATTTATGGTACGCGTTATATACGAGATGCAAAAAGTCGCCATTTTCCATTCTAAAATATTGGTTGTGCGCTATATACGCATGCGCGGTATACATGAGTAAATACGGTATTTACATATTTTAACTTGCGAATAGAATCGCTATTTTTGTTGATTTCATAAAAGAAAATTAAAAGGTATGATCAAATAAAAAAATAAATAATAAGTAAAAAGTAAAATCTATGGAAAAGACATTCATCGTAAAATAATAAACAAATTTATTTCATTTATTTATTTATCGTGTCTATGATTGAAATAGCAAATATTCATAGTCGACGTTAGGAAATTATTCAAAAGGTCTTGTCTCTAACTTATTTCAATTTAACCTAATTTTTTAGGAAGGCCTTTGATTCTCGATTTTTATTTTAGACATTCCTCCTCAAACAATTCTTTAATAAAGCTCACTTAATTATTAGAAAATTAGTTGATAAAACAAAGTCTGTGATTCTGCATCATTTTATAGCATTTCAACATTTCACTGAATTTAACAGCACAACTATTACAGTTCATATTCAAAATATTAGAATAATTACCCTTTTTTTTAGAAATTGAAAATATCGTTTGGTAATTTAATGTCTTTTAATGAAAATATGCAAACGATATTTTTATTAAGAACTTATTGTTGATTAAACTTACTTGTTATCTTAAATTTAATATCATTTTTGAAAAGATTAATTGCAAAAAAAATTATTTTGAAAAGTCAAAATATTAGAATATTTATTCAAGTGGTTCAAAATATTAGAATATTTCACATTAATTCTCCTTTAATTATTACCAATTCTTAACTGGTGGCATCATTGATTAAATTCAGACTATTTTATTTAAAATCAGTATTCTTTTTTGCAGTTTGTTTCTTTTTCGTCTTAAAATGGGCCGTGTGAGTGATTTGTATCGGCACGGTAAAAATCAATGTTTTATAGCGAATTATTTACATTGTTCGCAATCGAGCGTTAGTAAAATACTAACACAATATTCAAAAATTGGAAAATTTCAAAATAATCGCCGAAATGGTGGCCGAAAA
Source organism: Maratus speculifer (assembly GCA_964019185.1). Lineage (NCBI taxonomy): Eukaryota > Metazoa > Arthropoda > Arachnida > Araneae > Salticidae > Maratus > Maratus speculifer. The sequence goes on from OZ025291.1 coordinate 138,807,213, forward strand.
CCAAAAACATCTGCTAGAGATGACAGGAAACTGAAGCGTATAGTTGAGAAAAACCGTTTTAAAAGTGTGCAATTCTTGCACCGAAAAAGGAAAGAAGAAGGAGTTGAAGTTTCTACATCGACAACATTAAGACGTCTCCATAAATTTAAATTTGAATCTCGTGTACCGAAAACAAAACCTCTCATGACTGCAAGACAAAAGCGTATAAGATTGAATTGATGTAAATCAAGACGTTTATGGAGCAATGAAGATTGGAAAAATATATTATTTAGTGATGAAAGTATGTTTTGTGTTTCATATGGTAATCAAGTTTCGAGTTTAGAGAATGAAGCAAGAAGCATTTGATAAAGAATGCCTTAAACGTTCCGTTAAATTTGCTGCTAGTGTCATGGTTTGGGGTTGTATGAGTGCAGAAGGACCTGGAAAGTTATGCATCGTCTACGAAAAGGTTAACTCTCTGATATATCAAGAAATTTTAAAATATTACGTGATTCCATCATCAGAAGATTTATTTGAAGATGATTTCATCTTTCAACAAGATTTAGCGTCCCCGCACACCTCGGTGTCAACTAAGAATTGGTTCCGCCAACGCAACATTAAGGTACTTCCTTGGCCACCAAATTCACCAGATCTTAATCCCATAGAAAACTTATGCTGTATAATGAAGAAAAAACTTCAAGAAAATCCTCCTTCAAGTACAACTGAGTTAGTGGCACGTATAAAGTCTATTTGGGCTAATATTGATAGAAATGTTTGTAAACACCTTGTATATAGTATGCAAGATCGATTGTACGCTGTTATGAAAGCTAAAGGGGATGCTACAAAATATTAACTACCATTTACTTCATATTCATAAGGTAATATTGTTGCGTAAAATAAAATATTCTAATATTTTGAACCAATCTAAATTTTATTCTAATATTCTGGTGTGTTTAAGGAAGCTGTGTACCTAATTTATTGTGCTGTATTTTATATTTTATAAATGTTAAAATCTTATCTAAACATTCCAGATTTAATTTATAAGAAATTTAATTGCATTTACTTAGTATAAAAAATAAATAAATGACAAATAATTTTTTCTTATTACTTTTTCTCAATTATTCTAATATTTTGAATATGAGCTGTACAACAATGAAGATCCATTTAGATTACACCGATTAAAGTTAAATTGTAACATTAGTCGCTTTACGAATTTATTTATATAATCTTTAAATGAAATAAATTTAAAACTCAATATATTCATCAGTTAAATATTGAGTAAAAATGTTCAGAATATTTTGAAATGGATACTTATCCCTTACCTCATAGTTCAAGAACTGGTTTTTAATCATGTTATATTTTTATTTTATTTTTTAGAGATAGAAATGTGATACTGATTTAGATAGCGAACGATTACATATACAATGTATACTTTCTCTGTTTCAAAATGAATGTCAAAGTTGTTTTTACTTGTCATGAATATTAATGATTTTTTTCAAACATAAAACAATAAGGGCAATATTTGTTTATATATAATATATTTTTAAAAAGAGGAAATTACACATGAGAAAGTTATCTTATTTTCTTTTCAATAAATAAATTATTATTATGTCTCATTTGCCTGTTAAAATCGCGAAAAGCATATTAGAACAAATAAAAAAGCATTTTATTTAAATAACAGTTATTTTAGAATTTAAATCTTCTGCAGTCGCTAATATTACTTTTTGATTTTAGTTTATTTTAGCATAATTTTGCATATATTTAGTTATAAAAAGCTCACAATAAAAGCTCAAAATAAAAATTCAATAACTCAATTGCTCATAATAAAAGATAAATGAAAAAGAAACAAATACAGAGTGTTCCAAATTCTTTCTTTACATGCTATGAATTCGGAGAAAAAGGAAAAAAATACATTAATTTTATGTAATTTTTAAACAATTTTCAAATTAAAGTCAATTGAAGAAGTAGAATATATGTATCTTAAATTATATATATTGAACATTCAAAACATCCAAGAAAAGAAAATCAAAAAATTGATCCAATTGTAAAAGCCGAAAATAAAGCTTATCCAGTCATCTTCTTCCAAATTGTTTTAAGTCCCAGTTCTCATCACACTTCTCGAAAATGCATTATTTATATTATGATATTCTTAATAAAAGATTAAAATATTAAAAATAATAATAAAATTTTCAGAAAGAAATTATAAAAAAATTTATCTCATCATGCCACGGGAAAAAGTTAGCGAAATTTGTGCTCTTATCTTTCCCTTTTTTTCAGAACATTTGTAAGCTTTTATGCGAAAATAATTGTGAAATGCGAAAATAATTCGCTAACCTGCGAAAATAAATAAAATAAATAATAAACAACTCCAAAGAATTCATATTGTATATTAATATTAACGAGGTAGAACCCGCCAAAATTTGACGAAAGAAAATCTTTAAAAATGAACTGTTTTATTTATTTATAATAAATCTGCAAAATTAGTTACTGTAAAAAATACATCTTATGTTGGTCAGTCTAACTCTCAAACAAATATTATTTTAAGCTAAAATTAACAAAATAGTATAAAATTCAATTATTCAAATTATTAAGTCAAATAAAACCGAAATTTATCGGATTTTATAACAGACACATTTTAATTTTTTTTTTTTTTTTTCAATTTTGAGAGAAGATAGAGCGATTCAGCTGCCATAATTACAAAATTGGTATTACAAACTATTGAAAAAACAATATCTCAAAAATAAATTGAGATACAATTTTCAAATTGCATTTAAAAGTACATTTTTTTTGTCTATACGATGGTGTAGGAATTTAAAATATGCGATGTTTAGAAGTGTAAAATTTGTTGTAGCGAAAATTGCAAAACCGAAATTATAGAGGAAAGTGTTGCCATTCGCAAAATGACTTATGCATTACGCAAAGATACGTTTGGCCTTTATAGATAGGTCTAACTTGGATACATTTTGCTACAAGAAAAATATCATAAATGCAATTTTTCAGAAAACAGATAAATTTGGCTAGTTACGTTTCTACCACTTAAGAAAAAAAATATTGTTTTGTTTTTGCTATGAGATATTGTATTTTTGAGTTGTAATCACTGTAAATTGAAAAGGAGAATAATGTGTTCAGTAGCGGCAACTTTTTAAAAATATTGGGCTCAAAATTTTTTTTAGCAAAATAACGTATTTTGTTCCTTTTAGTGTGAATGTGCGTGTAGAGAGAGAAGGGTGGGGAAACAAATGACCTCAAAAATGAATTAATGATAATTCAAAATTTAAAAAAAAATTTCTAAGAATTTTTTAAAATTATTATAATTTTATAAATAAGTTTATTAAATTATTCTGTCATAAATTCTTCCTTATAAATACATTAATGTTTATTTTAAATAACATTGGAGTTGATAACTACTTAGAGTGCAAAAAAAACTAAGTTTCAAGAAAAGCATACATTTTAGCTTCCTAAGTGCTTTACCAATTCAATACATCAAAAGAGACAGCAAGATAGGGAAGAAATTGGTTTTCGGTAAAAAAGTTAACTATACTTCCGCTGAAGGGGTTTTCAGTGCTCCTGTAATTTTAATTGACGTCATTATTTTTATTATCCATTCAAAATCCCTTTTGAGAACATTAATAAAACTTAATTTCATTTCAACGATTAAATAAATAAAATAATAAATTACGTATTAAACAAACGGAAATTGGATTGCCGTAAAGATAAAATTTTTGGGTGGGCCCGCTTCCCATGTGCCCATTTAAGTTGGCGCCACTGATTGTGTTGGTGAGTTGTCGTCCAGATTGCTCAAATAAAAAAGCATTGGCAATTCAAGCCAAATGTTTCTAGATTCGAATCCATTCTGGACACATTTTCGTTCAGATGGAAAAATTACTACTTATATGGAATTTACATCTATCATTTAATTGCGTTAAAAATATTTAGACTGTGAGATTGGTCATAGAGTGAATATAAAACTCAGAATCTACTGCTACTTTTTATTAATCCGTTCTTACTGAATTTCTTCTGTAGAATTTCAAAAATTGCTTTTTTATAAAGAAGATAAAAGTTGTTAAAGAAACTTTCTTCACATCACGTTTTTCAGGCATGGAAACAATTTTCAATCATTCTTGAAAAGTGAGATTACGATACATAATTGTCCGGTGAGCAAAGTTTGGAGATAGTTGCTTGTTTATCGGCTCTTCGGCTAAGAATAAACTCGATTAGGTTATCGTCTTTTATTGACCTTTACGCCGATCTAGACTTGAGCCGAGCAGCGATAACACTCATGACTTTTTTAAAAGCATATTACTCTCGGGAAAGTTTTGCTCTTTATGAAATGTGTCAGTGTTTTTTTCATATTTAATTATAGAAAAGTGAGCAGTTCCCATTTAAATAATTATATATAAATGTATGTATATAAAACTGGAAAAGTTATTACAAATAAATAAATAAATAAATAAGTAAATAAAAATAAACCCATCTCCCTCCTACAATGATGATACAAAGTTTTAACACGTTCGCTGCCGCTTACGTGAAGATGTGATAATAGTTAATGCCACACTGTAGAAGTGGGTTTTTCCCAGAATCCGATTTACTTTTTATAGCAAAGAATCAGTGAAAGATTATTTCGCGCCAACGCGTGCCTGACTATTGGACATCACCTCATATCACGCGCTGGCGCGAGAGTGGCCCCTTAACGTTGGCTCCTTATCACGCGCTGGCGCGTCTGCGGCAGCGAACGTGTTAAGAAAGAATTTTTTATTCTTTTAAATTTAGTGAAAAAGCATGGAAACAACATGTTGCTGATAAAAAATATTGATAGCTTCTGCAAATAAACATGGATCCGACATATTTTTCAGAAACAGTTAAAGGTACATGTACCTGCTGTTATCACCTAATAAATTCAATCTAATTAATAAATTTAATTATACTAGCCTTCAGGGGCGTAGCTACAGGGGGTGTGTGATCCCCCCCCCCTCCCACATTCGGTATACTCATTGCATTCGGTAAATTCACTCTGTAAAATTTCGTTCTAAAATTGTATCATTTCTTGCTGTATTTTTACTTTTTCAGAAATTTAGAAAATATACTAAAGAAATTATTTCGAAACATAAAACAATGTCAAAACATTTAAATTATTTTCAGAATACTCATACTCCACATTTGGAATACTCATTACATTCGGTAATTTCACTTTCGTTCAAAAGATGCACTATTTCGTGCAGCATTTTTCCCTTCCAATTTTTTTTTTAATTTAATACAAAACATAAAAGATGTCAAAACATATTAAACTATTAAATAGTTTCAGAATACTCATACCTCACATTCAAAATGCTTATTACATTCGGTAATTTCACTTTACTTAAAAATTGCATCATTTTGCGCTGTATTTTTCTTTTTTAACAACATAAAAAAAAAAATATTAAATTTATTTCAAAACCTAAAACAATGTCAAAACATTTTTAAAACTGTTAAATATTTTCGGAATACTCATGCCTCGCATTCGGTATATTCATTACATTCGGTATAATCACTTTCGTTCAAAAATTGCATCATTTCGCGCTGAATTTTTCCCTTTCAGAATTTTTAAAAATATATTAAAAATGTATTACAAAACCTAAAATAATGTCAATACCTATTTAAAACTATTAAATTTTTTTGGAATACTCATATCCCATTTTGTGAATATTCATTGCATTTGGTAATTTCACTTTCGTTAAAAAATTGCATCATTTCGTCCGTTTTTTCTTTTAAGAATTTTTAAAAATATACTAGAAAACATAAACCAATATCAAAACAAATTTAAGACTAGTTAATATTTTCAAAATTCTCATACCCCAAATTCGGAATACTCTCATTCAGCAATTTATTTCATTCAAAAATTGCATCATTTTGCGCTGTATTTCTTTCTTTCTAAGAATATCTTAAAATATATAAGTAAAAATTTATTACAAAACATAAAACAATGTCAAAACATATTTAAAACTGATAAATGTTTTCTTAATTATTAATACTGAATTATTATTACTATTATTATTATTAGCTCTGAGTCGATTACCCTTTTCCGCCATTCTCTCGTAAAAATGCAATAACGCGGAAACAAATCTTCGTCTTGCTTTCATAGCCGTAACGACCACCCCCATACCCTCTTATTTTTCGATCTTTTAACTAAAATTTGTATAATTAAAAAAAAAGAAAAAGAAAGAAAAAAATGCTTGTAACTTAGGGATGCACAACCTGAAGACCGCGGGTCAAAAGAGACCTGCGAATTTCGTCAATTTTAAACTAGAAAAGGTTGCAATTTTTGTGCACAGGTCGCAGGAAACCGTAAATTTTGTCACGTTGCGATAGGAAAATTGAAAATTTCGTCAGTCACTTAAGAATTGCAAATCTAGTTGATCGGGCACGGAAAATTTTACGAATTTTGTTGATCGGGTACGGAAAAATCGCGAATTTCGTTGATCGAGTGCGAAAAAGTATATAATTTTGTCACTGAGTTGCGGAAAAAAATAGCAAATTTCTCCGATCGACCGCGGAAAAATCGCAAATTTTGTCGATCAATCAAGGAAAACTCACAAATTTTGTCGATCGGAATTTAAAAAAAATCTTGGATTTCGTTGATTGGGCAAGAAAAAAACAATTTTTTTTTTTTTTTGAAGATGTGTGAAAAAAGAAAATTTTGTTCATAGGTTGCGGAAAAGCTGCCTGTTTGTCTGTTTACCGTCAGAAAAAAAAACGCGAATTTCGTTGACCGGGTGCGGAAAAATTAAAAATTGTGCCTATCAAACATGGAAAAATCGCGAGTTTTGTCTATCGGCCAACGAAAAATCTCGAATTTTGTCTATGGGTTTCCGAAAAAATGCGAATTTTGTCGATCGGGCATGAAAAAAGCTCGAATTTTGTCGATCTCGAACGAAAAAAAGGCGAATTTTGTTGATATTGCACCGAAAAATCGCCAATTTTGTCTATCGGGCACGGAAAATTGCGAATTTCGTTGATCGAGTACGGAAAAGTATCGAATTTTGCCCATAAGGTGCGGGGAAAAATAAAAAATTTCGCCAATCAAGCACGGAAATGTCGCAAAAAAACTCAGATTTCGTTGATCGGGAAAGAAAAAAGATTTAATTTTTTTGAAAACGCGTGAAAAAAATTACAAATCTTGTTCATCGGTTGCGGGAAAGTAGCATGTTTTGTCTGTTTACCGCACGAAAAAAACGCGAATTTCATTGACCGGGTGCGTAAAAATCGAAAATATCGTCTATCAGACATGGAATAATCGCAAATTTTGTGATCTGGAGCGAAAAAATCGCAAATTTCGCTGATATTGCACTGAAAATCGAAAATCTCGTCGATCGGGAACGGAAAAATCGCGAATATGGTCGATCGGCTTCGTAAAATGCGCGAATTTGGTCGATCGAGAACAAAAAATTTTTCGATTTCGTTGATATGGCATGCAAAAATTATAAATTTCCTCGATCGGGAACGAAACAATCGCGAACAAGTCGATCGGTTTTGTAAAAAGCGCGAATTCGGGTACAAAATACTCGCGAATTTTGTCGATTCGGACCAAAAAAAATCTCTAATTTCGTTGATAGAGGATGGAAAAACCGCAGATTTTGTCGATGATGCGAGAAAAATTTTTACATTTCTTTGAGCGGCTACAGAACAATCGTGAGTTTCGTCAGCTTATCGCGAGAAAAAATCGTACATTTCATCAATTTGCGGCGGAAGAAATGCAAATTACGTCGGTCAGTTAATAATCGCGGATTTCATTGTTCGTGCGCAAAAAATGCGTATTCCATCGATCAAGGATAGAAAAAAGCGGTAATTTCGTTGATTGGGCTCAGAAAAATCGCGAATTTTGTCGATCACGCAAAGAAAAATCGCAAGTTTCGCTAATTATTCTCGGAAAAATCGTGTCAATGAGACCCAGAAAAATCGTGAATTTCGTCGATCAGGCGTGGAAAAATTGCGAATTTCGTAGATCGGCTTCGTAAAATTCGCGAATTTTGTTGATCGGGTGCGGAAAAATTGTGAATTATGTCGATCAGGCGCAAAAAAATCGCGAATTTTCTGATACGGCTTCGAAAAAAATGCAAATTCTTTCAATTAGGTGTAGAAAAATTGCAAATTTCATTTATCGGGCGCAGAAAAATCGGGAAATTCGTTGATCAGGAAAAACTTGTACATCAACTCCTCTCTTGTCTTTGTTCATAAAGTTTACATTTTTTATTAGGCACTAGCCACTTATGTTTGTTTTTTAGCACTTTTAAGGAAACAAAATTTAGTCTCCCGAAAAGTAAAGGAATACATGTTGAAAATAATCCTTGCGATATCTGTTAATATACAAACGTAAAAACTGTTGAACTAAATTGGACATTTTGACTGGGTAGGTGAAACTAAAGGAGTATCCCCCCTTCTCCCCTCAAAGACCAATATTTTTATCTTATTATAGGCCTTAGGTCACCTCTTGAAAGTAGAATTTTCTTAGTGTTATTGATGTAGCCCTTGATTACCCAGACATATTTATTAAGGGGTCCTTTTCTTCAAAAGTTTGTACATCCCTACTATAGTAGATATAATTTTCACAGTGCTCATTCTAAAATATAATAAGGCATAATTATTCAAGAATAAAAAATTAAAAAATTAAATCACAATCATTCGTCGATTTTCAATTAACATTCAGTAGGGGGTTCCAACCCCCTCCCCCCCAAAAAATGCTCTAGCTACACTACTGCTAGCCTTATTTTACCAAAAAGATTATAAATATCTAAAAAATCTTTTGGAGGCATATAGAGGCGCTTGCATATTCTATGAAAAACAAACAAACGAAAGTTATCATAAATTGAGTTTTATAAAATACGTTAAGTACAGTCAATCAGGGTAGCTTTGCGCCAAATCAAGGTAACTTTGCTCTACCTTTATGAAACTTCGATGCATTCTGCCGTGGTGGAATCTTGATGAATTATTTCTAATGAGCTGCCAAACTCACACTAATTCTGCTATCAATATTTTGAGACCAAAACTTTGCCGTTAACTCAAGTGGTGTAGAAGATTTAATCTTTTTTCTCTCTTGGCTCAAAGTTACCCTGATTGACTGTAACATTTTTTTCTTATTTTTTATACTAATAATTAATAAAAAGAAATGCATTATATGATTTATCCTGTATGTTATTTATTCTCTTACTTTAGACATAATTTCAAAATAGATTAATTTTTTTTTAAGTTTAGATACTTCAGATATTTTGAGAAATGTTTGCTTGTTCTTTTTTTAAAAGTAATTTAATCATGATTTCGATGTGTGTTTTGGGATACTGTCTTGCTGAAAAGTAAATCCTCTACCAATATTTTGAGTACCTAATGGAATGGCATGATGTCCTGAGACATCATAGTAACATTTTTCGAATGCATTGTTGATTTAACGTGCACAAAATCTCCAACATTTTCATCCTCCAAAGTGTCCCAAATCATGACGTTACTTTTTTTTTATGTCTTACCGTGTGATTTAAACAGTTTTCACATAGTTGTTCTCAGAAAAATATTTGAATTTAATGCTTTTTGGTTCCGAACAATTCAAATTTGGATTCATCAGTCCAAAACAAGTCAGTCTTTCCTTTCACGCAGTGTCTACTCATATCTCTTACTTATATTCCACTTTTCTTTAGTTGCAATTGTTGGACGTCTTCTATTTATTTTACTTATGATCATAATAAATTTGTCTTCCTTATTTGATGTAAATTTAGTCCGTCCATAATGTTTTCTTGTTGAATTTATTTCTATTTATTTCAATCGAGCTAACGCGTATATTATGCGTATTTTTGGCATTATTCTTCTTTCTTTCTTTCTTTCTTTCTTTATTTTTCAATTTTGTCATGAAATTTGTCATATTTGTCAATTTTGTCATGTCTTTTTTTGATACAGAATGTCAATGTCACCACGCAATTCAGTTGAATCGAGCTTTCGCGTATGTTATGCATAATTTTGGCATTCTTCTTCCGTTTATTTATTTATTTTTCAATTTTGTCTTGAAAATAATTTTTTTTATACAGAATGTCAATGTTACCACGCAATTCAGTTTAATCTTCATGTTTTCTTCTTCTTTTTCTTTTAATTGTTTATAGGCAATCAACATTATCTGCAATAGAGAATAACGTTAATTAATCTTTAAATAGATTAAACATCAGAATTGCAAAACATAAATTAATATCAAGTAATCATTATAAAATTGTTATGTTTAACAAAATTTATCAATGTGCATACAAAATTTGATACGAAAAAAACAAAAAAATTCAAATTTTTATGCGTAAATAAAGTTTACATAAGGTTTCTATAAAATCTCTAGCGTTTCTAACCAATATGAGAATTTCAATTTACTAAATTAGAGCTTCTGCTTTGGGAACTTGCTGATATACACAAAATTAAACTTGAGAAATAACAAAAATCAATATTTATACATATTATTGAGATGGAGCTTGGTGTAATATAATAGGAATATAAAGGTGAACAACGTTAGAAGCACCAATTATATTAAATTACAAGCAAATCAGTTTTGGTAGCATATAGCTTAGCCGTGCTAACGACGGTAAGCATTGAAATTCTAAACAACATTGCAACATTGAAATTCTAAATAAAATTGATTTAGAAAATCCGACACTAAAAATTTAAAAAATAAATAATAGTTTAAAAAACTAAAAAACACGCTTTTATAGAAGGCCGAATTAAAAAGTTTAGAATAATTTTTGATTATTCAGAAGTTATTCAACAGTGATAGAAAGGCCGTGTAAAAATTAACACAAAAAGCGTGGGGTGCTCAATACAGGGTGTATCTAAACTCTTGGGGAAAAACTTTAAGAGGTGATAGTACACATCAAGACAAACAATATTAAATAGAAAACCAAGGGTCCCAAACGTTTTCCGAAGGAGGTAGCCGCCATCAAAGTTTAGGGACCAAAACTTCAAATAATCATTAAAAAAAAAAAAAAAAAAAAACGGAAAAATTGGTCAATTGATTTGCGGTTTTCACTAAAACTATTCTTTATGTCAATATTGTCTTGAAAATAAACTATAAATATAAATTTCAAAAAATGCCGATAGAGGGCGCATTAGATTTTGGAGTAACGAACAATTATTTTTTACCGTTATTTTTTGCAAATCATTAAATTTTTTTAGAAGCTTAGACATAAACTTAAATTTTGAACTGAAAATCTGAAACTTTTCAGTAACTAACAACTACTTTCAACCGTTATTTTTTAAATTGTTAACATTTATTTATCTAATTAAATGCTTGCAAAAGCTTAGACTTAAATTTTGAGCTCAAATTCTGAATCTTTGAGAAAGGTTACGACGCGCAAACTGAACTGTGTTCAGGAGTTGAAATGTTACCCTTCCCACCCCTCGAACACATTTTAATTTTGCGCTACTTAATTGCTCACAACGACTCAAATTTAGAGCTCAAAATTTATGTCTAAGTTTTTACAAGCATTTAATTAAATACAAAAAATAACGGTTAAAGATAATTGTTGGTTACTCTAAAGTTTAAGATGCCCTCTAACGGAATTTTTTGAAATTTATCTTTAAAATTTATTTTTAAGGAAATACTGGCATAAAGAATAGTTTTAGTGAAAACCTCAAACGAATTGACCAATTTTCCGTTTTTTAAGATCATTTGAAATTTGAACCTCCCCACCCGCTTTGAACACAGTTCAATTGCGCTACTTAACCATTCTCAACGATTCAGATTTTCAGCTCAAAATTTAAGTTTATGTCTAAGCTTCTAAAAAAATTGATGAGATGCAGAAAATAACGGTAAAAAATAGTTGTTCGTTACTCCAAAGTCTAAAGCGCCCTCTATCGTCATTTTTTGAAATTTATCTTTATAATTTATTTTCAAGACAATACTGACATAAAGAATACTTTTAGTGAAAACCGCGAACGAATCGACCAATTTTTCCGTTTTTTATAACCATTTGAAATTTTGGACCCTAAACTTTAATGGCGCCTATATCCTTTGGAAGACGTTTGGAACCCTTAGTTTCCTATTTAACATTGTTTGTTTTGATGTGCACTATCACCCCTTAAAGTTTTGCCCAAGAGTTTAGATACACCCTGTATAAGTCGTTAACGATACTTCATTAGTAGCTATTCTTAAACTTGACTGCCCCACCAGTGGCCGAGAGGTTCTGACCTCAAACTGGTAGACGGTAGGTGCTGGGTTCGAACCCAATCGCGACCGTCGGCCTAACCGTTCGGAGTTTTCCGTGGTTTTCTTCGAACCTTGCGTAAATACGATTTAGGTTCCCTTAGAAAGACCCCCACGGAGGGCAACCCACCCCTTAGGGCCTATATCCCATAGCGTAAATAATCGGCCGACATACATACAATCCAAATTAAACTTGACTTATTAGTATAAAATTCATAACAAAGCACCCCCGCTTTTTGTGTTAATTTTTACATGGTTTTTCTATCACTGTTGGATAACTTCTCAATATTCAAAAATTATTCTAACCTTTTTATTTCGGCTTGCTATAAAAGCGTGTTTTGGTTTTTTAAACTATTATTTATTTATAATTTTAGAGCTTAGAACTTATTTTTAAAAATTAAATTTTTATTTATCTATTTATTTATGAAATTTATTTATTATAAAAAAGCTTAATTTTTAAAAATTCATAAAATAAAAGAATAAATTTGTGGTTTTTGCTTATTTAATGTCTTTGAATTGTAAGATAACCTATTAAAATTCAACATGCAACAGGGAAAATAATTAAATCAACAATGATTTTTTATAAACCGCAGTATCCAAAATCGTAGAAGAATTTTAATTGCAACAATTAATTGAATATAATTGCTTTAATATCTAATGTAAAATTTACTTTTAAATATTTATATTTTAAATTTATATTGTATTTATTTTATGCTGGTCTTTTTATAGTGAAGTTTGTATATCCTAATTTGTAATAAATAAAAAACAAAAAAAGAAGTAAAAGCGAAAAAAAAAAAAATCTTTACATTAAAATTTAAATAGTTGGACATAATGTTTGGTACTAAGGCTATTCTCAGTTGCTCTGTTCAACAAGCGCAAAACGTTTTGACAAATTCACAAATTCCTTTTTCAACGAAAAGATATAGAATTGGAAGGCTTGACTATGGGACTGATTTGGAATCAAACTGTGTTTTCCTTTTTTTATCAATAAATTACCTATTGAGTATCGATCGCTTGACAAACACGTCTTTTATTCTTGCTTAAGTAGTTATTCTTCTTTCGCGCAGAAATTCCTTTGAAACCGCCCACTTTGACAATATTTTCTGGAAAATTTATTGCGTTTGCAGAAGAAGAAGAAAAAAAAAAAAAAAAAAAAAGGGAAAAATTATTATTTAGTACAATTCTAATTTTGAAAATGCATTAATTTTTTCATACTCACGATTATTTACTAATTTAATCTAAACATGTATATAAATTTCGTCACCTGAGAATAATAAGGTTTTATCTGTGTTTTTGAAAAAAAAAATTGACTTATTGGTGTAGAAATGTTCTATTTGTATCTGTGAAGGCATTTCTTGTTTAAAATAATGTCATAATATAATCATAGTGCCAAATGTAAATTATGTATAACATTATTTATACAAAAATGCCGTCATAGACACAAATAGAACCTTTCTACATCGATAAGTCATTTTTTTTTTCAAAACGCAGATAGAACCTTATTATTCTCAGTTGACGATTTGTCGAATGTTTTCATAAAAAATTGCAAAATTTAAAAATTTTTAAATCTGTTTTATTCTGTTGCTGTATCGCTTCACGAACGCTAGCCTTCTGAAAATAAGATATTTCTAAACTCAGCGAATTCCCACGAATGACTTATGAACTTTTTGACTTTGACATTTGTACAGAGCCATTCTCTCTCTTTGCGGCAAATTTATACCATTTAATCTAATCTTACATAATATTTACTGATTTTAGAAATCTGAAATCCAAGGTCTTAAAAAAAGGAACTGAAAAAAAGTTAGAACAAATCATAGACTGCATCACTGTATATATTCAGTGTGGAACTTAGACCTTTTTCACGGGAGGGATTTTGGCAGCTTTGATGTTCTACACAAATTGGACGCGTGTCGTTGTACTTTTAGAGTATTAATTAGTATAAAATTCTCAATTTCCTTGAAGGAAAGGCTTTAGTGATCCGGGAGTGGAGGTCAAACACTGGATCATAACGAATTCATCTTTGGCTTAATCTAATTTTTTTTCTGAAAATAAACTAACTTAGAAAATTTCATTTTTCAACATTCAGTATGGTATGTAAGGTTTCCAATAAAGAATTTTTTGTTTGTTTGTTTGTTTAGGTGCGTTTGTAATTATATAAATACGTAGCATCTACAGTTGTCGTTCACTCCGTTCGTCTGTCCGTCCGCATGTGACAACGCAAAAACTACCCTACCAAATAGTTTTAAATTTAAATATTTCATAATTTTGTCCATTCGTTTCAAATTTTATGAAAATCAGATGTATGGTTCAATTACAGAAACAATCAAAAGTATTTCATAACGTTACGTGGGAAAAAGTTTCAAGTGCATTTTAATGGTGTTACATTCTTTCGAACATAATAAAATCGATATGCATCTAGGAAGTATATATTATAATATACATTATGTACAGTCTGTGGTGTAAAGAATATTTGTTATTAATTACAGGACCACACAAAAGTATCTCATTACATAATGGTACAGTGAAATTCATAAACGCTACTGCGGATTGCTACAAGTTAATTACTGTATAGTAAAAAGCAGATAGTATTTACAAGGATATACAAAAGATTTCGGCTATTATACTGTATCCGAAATACTGTATAGTATTTCACCAAGATCTGAATATTTTTTAAAGTTCTTTATAGTACGAACGCACCTCACTTTCTACGTTTGACGTGCAATTTCTGACTTGTTTATTATTGTTATCGTTAATTTTAATATGAGCGGTCATATTTTTACATTAGTAATAGATTGATTTAAAAAAAATTAAATAACATAAAAATTGTTTGTGTTCATAAATAAATACCATTAAGGGGGAAGTTTACTTTAAAATTGATCAAAATGTCGAGCTTATTTTTCAATATTAAATGAAAGCTTGTTTTATTATGAATATTTTTACACCTTATTTTTATCCCTACCGCAATTATATCGCGATATATTGCAAATTTTGTCAATACACCCAACGCCATTACCCATACAAATTAAAATTTTAAATGACTTTCTCCAGGTTCAAATTTTTCGCCACTTTCCTGTTTTAATAATTCAAAGGTTTTTTTGGTATTTGAGATAGAGGTTTGAAATTTGTTTGCATATGTTCTTTATTATATATGTGATAAATCTGCGAATAAATTAGCTTTCTTTCTTTTTTTTTAAGAAAAGGAAATGAAGATGTGTTACATTTCATGTTTCACTGTATGTATCAGTAAAAAAATTATATTAAACGTTGTATTAAATATAAGTAAAAATCCATGTGTGATCTTGTGCAATACACATTTGAAAATCAAATTTTAATTGAATATGTAGTTAATATATTTTTTTTTAATTTCAAACTTCACTGTTAGGTGAACATTGTAATGCGTCGAATTCAGCATTAAACATATTTTCAAAAATAAACAAAACTGTTGAAAAGATAAACTTTGCCTTTTAATTATCCAATGTACATTTTTGTCTAAAAATTAAGGATAAATGACCGGGTGCTTTCTATTTTACAAATTTTGTCTAGTATCCATAGAAATTCTCGATAAAATGCCCTTGAACTTCTAGGGTGTAAAGAACATGTTTGACTTCATTTTTTTTTTCAAATTTTGTATTAAATTTAATGGTTTATATTTTGTTTTACAATTAATGGTTACATACACACACACATATATGTATAACCATTAATTGTAAAGCAATATATATCGATAGAATATGAAGAAAAAAAAAAGGAATTAAAAGATATATTCGAAATATGCATAACCATAGTAGATCCATCAGTCCCCTTATATATATATATATAAACCATTAAATTTAATACAAATTACCATATTGAAACATGGAAATTAAAAAATAAATTAAAATGAATGCAATCGAAATTTGTTGAACCAAAGTAGAATCTTTTGGCCCACAAATACTTTGAAGCTACAAATAAAATATAAGCTTTCATCTTCGTATTAGCCATGAAAAAGCAAAATAATATGAGTTTGGGGCTATATCAAGGCTCATAAAACCAAAATAAAATGGAGAAAATCATTAAAAATGTATTATAATAACATTATTAAAATTGATAAAAAAGGAAAAAGCATACCAGACACTATAGTTGCTTCTAAAATGAAGTAGCAGAAAATAGATTGTTATGATTATAAATTAGTTAAATGTATTATAGAGTAAAACCTCCATAACGGACACTCCCGAATAGCGGACACCTCTATTTAACGGACAGTTTTCCAATCCCCACTCCCAAAACCTAAATTTTTGTATGTTTAACCTCTGAATAATGGACATTCCAAATAGCGGACACTATTTTCGGCGATAAAGGATGAAAAACTATTTTTAACAAGAAAAAAAAAAAAAAAAAAAAAAAGAAAAGTAAAAAAGTCTAAATTTACCAGGGCAATGTGTCACAAATTTTGTGATCACAGATAAATGAAGATGGTGGGCTGAGGAAATGTCTCTTTCACGTTCACTGTTAAATTCAGAGTTGTCTGGGAAGGACAGATCCCAGAGCATTCAAATGTTTATGTCCCCCCGGAAGATTTTATGATTTTATGTTTTTAATGTCAAAAACTGAAAATCCCTATCCCCGCTCCGAACTCTATAATGACCAATAACATCACATTGAAAAGGAAATTACACGTAATCGCAAGCAAAAATAAACTTTTGTAACAGATTTTTTTTTTTTTTTTTTTTTTTTTTTTTTTATGTAAGAATGTAATAAACAGCAGTTAAAGATGTGCACGATTTTATTTAAATTTTTTTAATTAAAAAATAATTTTAATTTCTTATTAATCTTATAATAGAGATTTTAGAACATATAAATGTCAATAAATGAACTATTAAGCATTTCGTAGCGATTTTTGTATCTCTGAGGTTTTCCCAATAGCGGACACCTCCGAATAGCGGACAATTTCTGCGTTCCCGAGGTGTCCGTTATTTAGAGGTTTTACTGTATATATATTGGAAGATGCGTTAAGCCTATATTCTCAGTAGATTTATAAGTAAAATTTAAATTATTTAATAAATGAAAATATTATTAAAAAAATTCAGTAATTAATTTATTTAATATTAAAAATATATAAAATATAATATGGATAAATCATATAATGATTCCTATAATTACCGTAAAATGGGGTGAATAGGATCAGCGGGGTGAATAGGAACGAATCTTCCCGGTCATACAAATAAATTCATTATAAATATATGTGATGATATTTTTAGTTGCCAATTTTCTTATAAGAAGGTAATAACATTTAAGAGTTGGAAAATTCAGTTTTAACATGTTTGCATCACTACTGGGGTATATAAAAAATCTTCAAGAGGATCCTCAAAAACCTCATTTTTTCAACGTCTTTAAAACTTTGTATGTAACTACAGTATTTTTCGTATTCTAAACCTAAGAGAGGGAATTTTTAATTAATAATAGACCTGTAAATGATTTGCTGTATTAAATTCTATTTATTTCTAAACTGCATAATGAAAAAATGAAAAATGGCTTGTAAGATCAGAGGTTTACGAGGTGAATCGGAACACGCTTTCGCTCACGGTTTATTTTTCTATACAGTTATAGTTTCCCGTAATATATGAAACATATGTATGAATATGTATTATAACAATATTTTGTTTGTTCTAATCATTTGAAGAGTTTAAATGTGCCAAGAAATTACTTGGTTAAACAAAAAAGTCAACGCCTAATCCAACAGACATTGAACACAGAATAAAAGAATTTAAAAAATAGCAAATTATTTAGAAAAACTGTACAGAATTATTCTCTGACATCCACAACATTACAGAAACATCTCAAAATGGAAAACCAATTAAAAAAGTGAGTGATGCAAACAGTACTAAAGGCTGGGGATGAAGGCGTATTAGTAGATGGTATTAATACATGCAGCGATTGGGGCTATTCAATAGATTCACCTACCCAATGACTAGTAGTAAAGGATAACACAGAACAGAACTGAATTTGTATTAATTTCTACTTGTGCAATTCGAATATATTTTCTTAAAATAAATTTTAATTTTTCTTGATTTCAAAGTTGTTTTCTAATTTTTAAAAAGGCATATCTTTACTTATATATAAAATAAAGGCTTGGTTTTACAGTAACTACGTATTCCTATTATTCCCTTATCATTATCACCTGTTTTTATTAACCCTATTAAAGTTTGAATCGGAATAAATAAAGATTATGAAATCTGTTCCGATTCACCCCTATCTACGGGGTGAATCGGAACACCATTTAAAAAATTAAATAATATATATATAAACAGTAAAAATGTTTCGTTTTTGCTTAAAAAGTTAAGAACAAAACAAGACCGAAATTTTTAGTAGAAAAGTTTAAAAAAAAAAATAAAAAAATAAATGTTGCTTGCTTTTTTAACCGACTTCAAAAAGGAGAGGAGGTTATCAATTCGACGCGTATGTATTTTTTTTTTTTTTTTTTTTTTTTAATGTATGTACACCGATTACTCCGAAACTATGCAGCCGATTAATTTGATTTTGGTGTTAAATTAAAGAGCTTATTCTCGGATTGGTACCACTTCCATTTCATAGAAATTGGTTCAGTAGTTTTTTAGTAATTAAGCAAAAACTATTAAAATTAGTGTTTTTTCGCTAATTAAAACTGTTGAATTAGTTCCTACAATTGAGTGAAGTCAGGATGGCCGAGCGGTTTAAAGCGCCTGATTTAAGCTCTGGTTCTCGAAAGTGACATGGGTTCGAACCCCACTCCTGACATACGTGTGTACAATAACTTTCCGTATTATAATTTTTACATATATATTTTACAAATTAAATGCTAATTATGCTATTAAGAATATTTTTAACCGACTTCAAAAAGGAGAGGAGGATATCAATTCGACCCGTATTTTTTTTTTTATGTATGTTCACCGATTACTCCGAAACTATGCAGCCGATTAATTTGATTTTGGTGTTAAATTAAAGAGCTTATTCTCGGATTGGTACCACTTCCATTTCATAGAAATTGGTTCAGTAGTTTTTTGGTAATTAAGCAAAAACTATTAAAATTAATGTTTTTTCGCTAATTAAAACTGTTGAATTAGTTCCTACAAGTGAGTGAAGTCAGGATGGCCGAGCGGTTTAAAGCGCCTGATTTAAGCTCTGGTTCTCGAAAGTGACAATGGGTTCGAACCCCACTCCTGACATACGCGCAGGGCCATCGCTAAGACTTTTTATTGGTGGGGGAGAAGACCTTAAATTGCCAAGTCAAATTTTCATATTTGCCAACTCGTTTTATAATTTTGCCAAGTTAATGCTCTTAGAAAAAGTTAATACACTTTTTATTTGTAAAAAGTTTTATAATATTCCAAATTGGAGTTGTAAATTTTGCAAATTCTATCAAAAATAGGAAATGTATTGCAGTTTTTATTAAATTTTTAATAAAATTTGCCATAAAAGTTTTAAATTTGTCAAGTGTAACAACATTTGCGAATGTTTGGGGGGGGGAGGCTCCCCCCCTGTCCCCCCCCTTAGCGAGGCCCCTGCTGTACAATAACTTTCCGTGTTATAATTTTTACATATATATTTTACAAATTAAATGCTAATTATGCTATTAAGAATATTTTTAACCGACTTCAAAAAGGAGAGGAGGATATCAATTCGACCCGTATTTTTTTTTTTATGTATGTTCACCGATTACTCCGAAACTATGCAGCCGATTAATTTGATTTTGGTGTTAAATTAAAGAGCTTATTCTCGGATTGGTACCACTTCCATTTCATAGAAATTGGTTCAGTAGTTTTTTGGTAATTAAGCAAAAACTATTAAAATTAATGTTTTTTCGCTAATTAAAACTGTTGAATTAGTTCCTACAAGTGAGTGAAGTCAGGATGGCCGAGCGGTTTAAAGCGCCTGATTTAAGCTCTGGTTCTCGAAAGTGACATGGGTTCGAACCCCACTCCTGACATACGTGTGTACAATAACTTTCCGTATTATAATTTTTGCATATATATTTTACAAATTAAATACTAATTATGCTATTAAGAATATTTTGTATTTAACCGTTAGCACAGAGTATCAGAGATCTTTTATCAACTCAATACTTTATCAGTGAAAGGGTGCTAAATTAATTGACTTGCAAAAAGTATCATGACATTGAATAAGTTTCCGAACCTATTGCGTAATATAATTTTTACATATATATTTTACAAATTAAATACTAACTATGCTATTAAGAATATTTTTAAC
The DNA here is from genome assembly GCA_964019185.1 of Maratus speculifer. Taxonomy (NCBI): domain Eukaryota; kingdom Metazoa; phylum Arthropoda; class Arachnida; order Araneae; family Salticidae; genus Maratus; species Maratus speculifer. The sequence continues at coordinate 138,827,608 of OZ025291.1, forward strand.
CGACTTCAAGAAGGAGAGGAGGTTACCAATTCATCGCGTATGTATTTTTTAAATGTATATTCACCGATTACGCCGGAACTATCCAACTGATTAATTTAGTTTTGGTGTTAAATTAAAGAGCTTACTCTCGGTTTGGTACCACTTCCATTTCATAGAAATTGGTTCAGTAATTTTAGTAAACAGGCAAAAACTATTAAAATTAGTGATTTTTCGCTAATTAAAACTGTTGAATGGGTTCCTGCCATGGAGTGTAGTCAGGATGGCCGAGCGGTCTAAGGCGCCTGATTTAAGTTCTGGTTCTCGAAAGAGGGCGTTGGTTCGAACCCCACTTCCGACATGCATGTATACAACAACCTTCTACGTATTATAATTTTACACATATATTTTTCAAATTAAATACTAATTATGTTATTAAGAATATTTTGTATTTAACCGTTAGCACAGAGAATCAGATATCCTTTATCTCCTCAATACTTTATCAGTGAAAGAGTCTAAATTAATAGACTTGCGAAAAATAACATGACCTTGAATAAGTTCCCTGTGTTGATTGCAATCAGGATAGCCGAGCGATCTAATGCGCTTAATTTAAGCTCTGGTTCTCGAAAGAGAACGTGGGTTCGAACCCCACTCCTGACGTACATATATACAAAAGCCTTTTCCGTATTATTCTTTTTACACATATATTTTACAAATTAAATACTAATTATGCTATTAAGAATATTTTGTTTTTAACCTTTAGCACAGAGTATCAGAGATCTTTTAGCAACTCAGTACTTTATCAGTGAAAGTGTGCTAAAATAATTGACTTGCGAAAAGTAATATGGCGTTGTTCACCGTTTTAATTGCAGTCAGGATAGCCGAGCGATCTAAGGCACGCGATTTAATCTCTGGTTCTCGAAATAGATCGTGGGTTCGAACCCCATTCCTGACATCCATGTATAACATACAGTATTTTTCCGTATTATTATTTCTTTAACTGACTTAAAAAAGGAGAGAAGGTTATCATCAATTCGACCGCATATGTACTTTTTTTTATATATGTTTACCGATTACACCGCAACTATCCAACCGATTAAATTAAGTATTACGGTATAAATAACTAAAAAGTAAGAAATAAAATAAACTTTTTCAAAAAAAAAAAAAAAAAAAAATAACCGACTTGAATCAACGCTCTAAAAAGAGTTAAATAATTCTTTAAAATACCCTAATGATGAATTGTTATCTAATAACCACACATCAGATATCATGTACCGACAAAAAAAAAAATGGTTATAAGTTTAATACATAGAACTTAATATCCAGCAAATATGGTTTTTCTAACAGAATATTTTTTACAAGAGATTAATTTACATATTTTTGATTTAATTTATGAATATATACATATAAAAAGTAATGAATTACTTTTTGAAGTTGGTGCCAAACTATTGTAAGTATAGTAAGAATTGTGGTTATATTATGTCTAATACCATAAATAAAATGGTAAAAATCATTATTGATTGTGATCGTTTGGCACCAACTTCAAAAAGTAATTCATTACTTTTTATAGTATGTATATATTCATAAATTAAATCAAAAATATGTAAATTAATCTCTTGTAAAAAATATTCTGTTAGAAAAACCATATTTGCTGGATATTAAGTTCTATGTATTAAACTTATAACCATTTTTTTTGTCGGTACATGATATCTGATGTGTGGTTATTAGATAACAATTCATCATTAGGGTATTTTAAAGAATTATTTAACTCTTTTTAGAGCGTTGATTGAAGTCGGTTATATTTTTTTTTTTGAAAAAGTTTATTTTATTTTAATGTTAAAGTTGAAAAGTGTTCCGATTCACCCCATTTTACGGTAATAGTATTATGTTATAATATCTCAATGATTAAGTTATTCTAATATCATATCGTAATTATTTAATAAGTAAATACTGTAATGTAATTAATTGTTAACTAATATCATAATGTTTACATATTTAAAATTAAAAAGAGGGGTGGGGGTAATAAAAATTGAAATTAATTGCATTTAATGCGACAATACTAACCTGAACTCAATATAGTGATATAAGATAAAAGGAAGAATAAAATAGATAATTAATGTATGCATTTTATGCACTTAGAAATAATATTTTAGATATTGTTCGAATTGTTAAAAGTTAGATTCAAGTTAATCATTAACATTAATTATTAAATTGTATTAATAGATTTAATTAATATAAATATACAATTATTCATACATATGTATCTATTCAACAATATATTTATATATTAATATATATTTATTTATTTTTAAAGTAATGGCGTAGAAAACGTCAGTATTCCCTTTGGAATAATTGTATTTTAAATATGTATACAATATGTATACAAGTTTTTCAAGAAAAAAAGAAAAGAAAAGAAGACTCTTGAGCTTTATAGTTATGCAGAAGGTGCAAAGCAAAAGCAGTTTCCCCCTTAGAACTTTACATAAAACTCTAGAATTTACATAAAACTCAGTAATTTCATTACTTACGTTACGGCAAAATTATACAGAGTATTAGGGGTTTTGAATGTAGTGTTATTATATTAAGTAGCTGTCTTTTTTTCAGTTTCACAAGTTCACTATATCTATAATCTCGATGATTTTTATAATATCAAATAGATATTTTAAAATTTAGATTCAATCAGATTTATGCTTTGTATAAGTAAGAATTTTGTCCATTCATTTCTCTTTTTTAAATTTTATTTTATATACGTCCAGGGGTAAAAGAAAAACAAATAACGAAGTATTTTATTATTTTTGCTGTTAACGCAAAGGAAAAAAATGCAACGTAAATTTTATTATCGATGTTTTTGCGGAATTGCTGTCTGTATTAAATTTTTGAAAGAAAGAAAACGCTTGTTTTCATCAAAATAACATTAATATGAGAAGAAACCTATTTTGTTGGATAACGCATGTTGCCGGAGTTGGCGATAAAGCCTACTTCTTATTTCTTTTGGCGTCCGCGAAATCAAATTCCCTTTACATGGGGATTTTTTCTATCAGCATCGTAATAGCAGGTATCGCCATCTATTAACAATTTATCGAAATTTAATTTTTCATTTAGAATCTGTATTTTTTTTAATGAATAGATTAAAAAATGAAGAAAATTAAGCAGTGATTGATTGTTTATTCAATTTTTACGAATAAATGTTGTTCTGAAATATTGTTTGATTCAGATATTTTTATATTTGCGTATTTGTACAGTTTTTTTTTTTTTTTTCTTAATTTAAATTCATATTGCCGAAATTGTTGTTATTTACCTCTCGGAAAGAATACTTATTAAAATATCGATCAAGTAAAATTTGAACAGTAATTTATTCTATGTAAGTGTATTTTAAACAAAATTTTTCTATAATTTTTAATTTGAACTTTTGGTAAGTGGAGAAAACATAACTGCGGGACATTTTTTCATTCTACTTTAGTTTAATAGAAAAGCTTTTTTTTAGCGAAACTTTGTCTAATTCGTATAAATTTATATATACACATACGTAAATAAAAATATCGTATCTTTTAATTATATTTTAAAAATCCCAATCTATTATTTTTGTATTTAAACATTTTTTTTTTTATTTATAGAATATGTAATGTTTAGTTTTAAACTGTAATTTATGCTGTGTATTGTTTTATATAACACATTGTTAAATTAAACTGCTGATATTTAAAGAATATTTAAATAAAAATATTTTTTTATTCTTTTTTCTTTCTTCCATTTAAAAAAAAACGTTTTGCGTTTGGCAAAAAATCATCATATTCGCATTTAAATTTATATATTACTGTAATTCAGAGGCACCAATTTTTAAAATTTAAAGAGAGGAATGGGGACAGACGCAAGGCCATAGCTAAAAGTGAACAACAACGGGGGAGGGGGGGGGGGGGCATATTCACATTGTAGGTACTATGTTTCTTATTAAACTGTTGTAATAACTTCATTTTATGCTAAGAAAAATATATGATGATGGAAATTTTAAGTGTATAAATGGTGCAAAATCAAACATCATGTTAACTTCATACGTACAAATAGGATGAGGGAGTATTGAAACACTTATTTTAGATATAATTTAATAATTTCGCAAAACTCTGAAAGGGTCTCAAAACTAAATTAGATTTTTGAACAGAATTTCATTTGAATTTTCGGAACAGAAATTCATTTTGTGACCTTAAAATCTTTACCAGGGGGGTCAATTTTTTTTTTAGGGGGTGGGGGGGTGGGGGGGGGTGGAGAGCTGAGCCGACTACAGCGAACCCTCAGCTACGGCCCTGAAGAGATGAATAGGCAAATTTTCTGTTATTTATTTTATATTTTCAGGGTAGAGAGGAAAATTTTGTAATTGTTTTTTAATTTAATTTTATAAATCCAGAAGTATATATATTACATAATTCTGAAAATATTTGTTTTGTAATATGCAAGTTATAATTCATCCTGCGTAATAATAATAAAAAAATCTTTAATGTTAACAAATGGGTAGAGTTTTATGGCTCAGGTCTTATTGCCAAGTATAATTGTTGAAAGATGCTTGTGATGACTTTACAATGAAAGAAAATTTAACTGTGAAAATTTTTTCGATGTTTCATTTTTTATTTATAAAAACGGTCTCCTTTTTCGAAATATCAGATTCTCAAAAAGTATATTTCTGTATATATTTCTGTAATATATTTTTGTAAATTGAATTTCATAAATCACAAACTATTATTTTGTATCTAAATTAAGAGCATTTCTTAAAATATTATTTTTATAATATTCAAAGTACATTTTTCTATACTTTTTTAAAATAAAACTTTATTGTTAATTTATTATTATTATTATTATTATTATTATTGAAACTTTTAATTAAAAACGAAATCACACTGAGAATTTTATCTAATATTTTTTATTGATATTGTATATATATTTTTATTTATTATTTAATTACATTTTTAATAAAAAAAATCCCGGTGAAAACTTCTTTTTCTTCTTCTTATTATTTATAAAAATGTTTTGATTTTGGGAAAAATAATCAAATACACACAAATTTAGATTTATATATTTATTTAAATATGGCTTTATTCGAATTTTAGAAAGCCAGAACTAGTATTGTTTATCAAAACAAAGCGTATCTCTTAAAAGTTTTTTTTTTTCGTATTTTTATTTAAATTGTACTTTCTCCTGTGTAATTTTTTAACGAGGTTTTATCGTTTAAAAATATAGATTTTTTTTTTTTAAATTAAGCTTTTATTAAAGAGAGAAAAAATAACTGTGAGATATTTTTACTTTATTTTTATTTTATAAAAAATGTCATACTTTTGCGAAACAACATCATCAGATTCTCATAAATTTGTTATCTATTATTATTATTATTTTCGATTTTGCTTTTTTTGAAGTCAAAATATTAAATTTGAACTAGAAATATTCAATATCATTTGCTTAGCAATCTATATGGGGCGGAATTTCTACTCTCGGGGAAAAAGTCGTTGTTCTAAAATAAAAAGTTTTAGATTAAAGTTGCAGATTTAAAAAAAAAAAAAAAAAAAAAAAAAAAAAACTGTTTGCTATAAGTCTTGAGCATAATCCTGTGAATATAGATTCAAATTTAATCAAAATTAGTTGGGTAGTTTCTGAGAAAACGGAGCTTAAAGTTCACATATTTCTTAGAGAATTTCAGCCAGTTTTGTCTAACATAGGAAAGAATAGACACTTAGGCTACAAACGGATTTTTTATGGGCACTAGGGTTGCCAAATTTATTTCACCCCACCCCCCAAAAAAGGAGATTTTGATTGACCCTACACCCACAGAAAAGTTTTGTTGAATCATCAAAAATTTGTTTGGTCCAACAAATCTTTTCATTTAAATATGGGTTAATATAAATTTTGTTTGAATAAACAAAAAAAAATATTGTTAATTTTTATTTTGCAATTTTCCGTCCACAATTTTCATCTGAAATGCATAATAATGTCATTAATCCATCTCAATTTGAAAAAAAATTTATTATCCAAAAATTATGTTAATCCTTTAGATCTATATTAGTCAATTAACACAAAATTACGTGAGAGAGTTGTGGCTACTGCACACTAATTTAAATTTTGCAAAAACAATAAAATTTCGTTGGAATTACAAATTGAAAATACAAGACTTTAGTAAGACTCAAATAAATTGATGAAATTTTGTTAAAATTTTATAAGAGTGTTAACATTTTTTTTTTTTTTTTTTTTTTTTTTTGTCAGAGCAACAAAATTGATTTTTTACTTTAACTAAAAAATTCGCTTAAAACAACTAAAATGTACTAACAAAACATATTTTGTAGTTTTAATCAATTCCTTTTTCTGGGTGTAGTTTATTGTCGTTTTATCCCGCTATCTTTCTTTCTCATTCTTTAGTAAATGTGTGCATAATGAGACAGTAATGTTTTCGGTGACGAATTTGCCTAAGAAGAGGTATTTTATTGATTGATTTAATTATTATCCACTTAATATACTTGTATTACATTATTCTATTAGCAATGTTTAACGAATTTTATAGTCATATATACCATTATGAATGAAAAGTTAATTTAATTGTAAAAACAAAAATAAATTAAAACGTTCTTTAATTCAGTGATGAAAATTTTAGCTATGGACACCCTACAAAAATGTCTGAATTTGAACATTTAATCTTCTCGTTCGATACAGTCATGGATCCGATACATTAACGTATTAGGCGCGATGATAAAAGGGATTAACCCTTTCGGTTCCGACTTTTTTTTTTGGAACCGTTCAAGTATTACGTAAGCATATTTTTAGTCATTTTGTACCCCCTCCCCCCTCTTGTAAGAAAATACAAGCAAATGCTAGACCCCCCCCCCTTTGCTTACGTAAGATTTTATGACAGTTTATACATCAATACTTCTTGACTTATAAAAAGTTACCAATAAATTACATTATTAATCCTACAAACTTATATAGGCATATAGCAATTGTGATATCAAAATATATAAAATAGTTTTAATATATTGTTGCTTATTGCATTAAACAAACCACAGAATACAAAATGGTTTAAATATATTGTTATTTATCACATTGAACAATAAAACAAGCTATACAAGAAGTCTTAACTTAGGCATCATAACTAAAATTACGAACCAATAAAAATTCACTATGTAAATTCACTATGCAACTGAACTAAAACAATAAATATCTGTGCTGTGTATCCGAGACAAGGAAAACCCCATGTAGGTTTTCTGCTTTCTAAAGTTCCAAAACCTGTAGAAAAGGAAGTTCGACAATAGGAGCGGAAAGACAAAAAATTCCAGAAATTCTGCAAAAATTCCCGGAATTTCATGACCGATTGAACGGGAGAAAAGAAAATACTGGACTTACCTAAAATAAAGTCAACTGACCAGTTACCCTGGCAACAGAACCCAGCCACACCGGTTCCTGTGTTTTTCTAGTCTTGCAATGTACTTGACTTGGCACACAACTTAATAGATAACAATGAAGACAAAGGGCGAGTGGGTGATGCGGGTCACGCGACTGCCGATGGATAAGCAAAGGATGAAATCAAAAATAAACGGCGAATTTCGAGCAGACTGTAGAACGCTCTTTCCCCATCATACTTTGTTTGCTTGTTGAATTTGAACTGCAGTTGCTTCGTTGTTTAATGCTTACGTAAGAATTGCCGTGACCCCCCCTCCCCCTTGTCAGAAAAAATAAGCAGACTCTGGACCCCCTCTCCCCCTTTAGTGCTTACGTAATACTTGAACGGTCCCTTTCCGGTTTTTTGAAAAAACTGTTTTTACGTTAATAACATTAACACTAGCTATCCAAATAGATTCGTTAGTATTTAACGAATATTTCATTGTCTGGAACTTAACGAATGTTGTTGTTTCGCATACTATGCAATTTATATGACTAAGAAAGACTAAGGAAGAGTTTGTAGTGATATTTAGAAAAATTTTTATCACTATAAGATTTAACTGATATTATAACTTTCTAATACTTTTTGCGCTTTATTACATATGATAGTTTCAGGAAAGTAACTTTTACTTTAAATTTAAAGAGTGAAATATATGTTTAAAATAAAAGAATCGCAAACGCACAAAGAGAATAAAGCAAATAATAATAATAGTAATAATTATTATTATTACAAAATGCCTTAACAAATAAATGAAGATATATAATAAATGCATAGACATATACTAATATTACTACGTGTAAATAGTAGCAAAAGAAGTTCTTAAAACAAAATAATTAAGACATGTACTATCAATAGTACACCAGACTCGAAAGGGTTAAGCATGAAGGGAGTTAATTAAAAAAAAAAAAAAAAAAAAAAAAAAAAATTAAAACGTAAAATAATTAAAAACTAAATATTTTTTTATATATCATGCAGACATTTAAGGTAATTTTCAGATGATCTTATGCTATAGCGAATGCATATTACATAACTCTCCCAAGATTTTTGCATTTCTGTTAGGAAACAAGCAGTTTTTACATTTCATGTGCATGTGTTATTTTTGGCAAAACGTGAAATTTTGCAGCAAATCGAAAACTATATATATATATTTTTTAATTATCAAAAGTAAGATGTAATAGAATAACGGAAGAAATCGCGTACGGGACATATTTAAATGTACACCGTACAATACGCTTAAAAAGCTCTTAAAAACATACAACTTACGAAAAATATACAATCAGTCAACCCTAATAGGCACTGTAGAAATAGCAGAATTATCATTTTATTCTTCATTTATGAGAAAAACATTGCATTTACTCTTGATATTTAATTTTATTACCAGAAACTTTATGCAATTATTTCATTCAGGTTAAAAAAAAAAGGAGCATTTTAAGGGTTTTTTTCTGTTTTATTAAATATTACTTTTTATCAAATGATGGAATTCTATATTATAAATATAATTTTTTCTTAGTACATTATCTGATTGGAAATGATGCAGAAATTTATAAATCATAAATTAAAAAAAAATAACTTTAAAAAACTTGCTATCGTGAATTTTCCATGGTACAATATTTCATCGATTATCTTTGTACAGATGTTGCTGAAATCCTTCTTAAAATAATTCGGTGACTAACCGACGTTGCAGAACATTTTATCATAACTGCCAACTTTTACGCATTTTTGCTGCCACTAAAAATGTTTACCATTTGTTTAATTATAAGATTTCGACGATTGAATAATACAATATTTACTATAAAATTTTTGTGGTTGGAAAAATGCGTAAAAGTTGACAGCTATGATTTTATCCAAACGAAACAATATAACAGGGAAATAACAAGTCAATTTCATTTTAAGGGTATTTTTTATACATTAATCTGCACTATTAAAATTCGACTGCATGTATGTGACGCCGTCTCCTCCGATCCCGGAAACGGAGAAACGTCGTGTTTGTTTTGAACTGAAGGGGGGAAATCCCGGGATCCCGAATTGCCCATTCGTCTGTCTGTCCGTCCGTCCGCATATAACAACTCAAGAACTACCCAACCAAATCGTTTGAAACTTAAAATATATAATTATTAGATAATTTTGTGGAGTCATTTCAAATTTTATGAAAATCGGATGCACAGTTCAATTTCAGGGACAATCAAAAGGATTCCGATACATTACGATCATTGGGGAAAAAAGTTTCAAGTGCATTTTAATGGTCTTACACTCTTTCGAACATAATAAAGTTTATATGCATATATGAAGTATATACTATAATATACATTCTGTACAATCTGTGGTGCAAATAATATTTCTTATTGATTTACAAGGCCACACAAAAGTATTTCATTGCATACTTATATATTGAGACATTGTTTGCTATGCATTTTAATAGTATTAAACTATTTAATATTAACAATTAAACTATTTAATGCCCGTAATTAATAAACTATTAAACTATTTAAGGCCCGTCTGTCCGTCTAAACCGACCAGCGTAGCGGACGACGGCCGCTATTTATTCTTATAAATTGCGAAATAAAATAATAGTAATAATACTAAATTTGTTATTTTGTTTTTATACTTTAAAATAACATTAAAATATTAATTTTCTCATGCATCCGAGTAACATGTTTTGTCCTGTTTTTGTAAATGGTAAATAAATGCATGTACAAACGAAATTTATTTTTCCAACGGATGAATTTCTCTAAAACTGGAGCAACTTTTGTTTGAAATTTAGTTCATGCCCAACTCATCGGTAGCAAAGTGAGTGTCGATGAAATATTTATCAGATATTGGTGCCTAGTGCCGGGAAACTACCTGCACACTGAGAAAAATGAAGTACTCAAAAATGAGTAAGTGTACTCATACCGAATTGAGTATGTTTGGATCAAAAATGAACACACTCTTTCTCAATTTTGAAACAGCACCTGTTATCGAATCCAAACAGACGATAATTTTGTACACAGTATTGGTTTTTCTCATTCTTAGCGGCATAAAATATGCTTATTAATGTAAATATTAAATTATGAACAATATTTTAAAGTATACTCGCAAATAATGCTCTTGTCATAAAAATGTTCGATTTGGGTATTTTACTTATAATTTTGCCATTTCTCTCAATAAATAATCAATTAAATGCTTATTGTTTATAATTTTGAGCAAGAAATAAATACCAGTATATTTTCACTTTAATTTGTAAATTTAGGGGGCCAAATAATAATGAGTTATATTAGAAAACAACCATGGAATCAAAAATGAGTACACGTGTTTCTCAGTTTTGAGAATTTTTCGATCGGAGCTATTTTGAGTATGTGCAGTACTTAAAATTGAGTACTTTTTACTCAATTTTGAGTACCCATTTTTTTAGTGCGTCCTCCTTGTCACTGCTCTTAATCTAACTATAACACACATATACAGCTGCGCATACTTATCGTTATACAATAGCTAATTCTTAAAACATTGTTTTTTTCCGGTGTAAAAATGTTTCAAAATGTTTATCACAACTACCCCGTAGTAAGTGCGCAAAATTCTTGAATTCAAACACCATTTTTTTTAAGAATTTGATTGAATTAATCACAGAATATGAGCGATTAAGTAATAATAATTAGTTCATTCAATTAATCAATTATTTCAGAAAAAAATGCAGTAAAAAATTAAATAAGTGTAAACGATACTCGTCCCGCAGGAACAAAAGTAAAGTTCATTTATGTCAAAATAATACTTGTCATTATTTTAGTTGCAATATTTAAATTTTTATGCGAACCCTGGAACCTGTACTTACTAGGGAACTGCAAGAGGTGTAAGTCACCGATTTTGACGGAAGTGGTACCGTTGGAAAGATCTCATCGAGAGCAGTAAAAAACTCAATGGAACTACCCGCAAGTCAGCCGTTTTCGAGATATCTGACAATTTATGTCACGTAACTAGTGCATACTTAATGGGAGACCACAAAAACTTTTAATCTCGATTTTAACGAAAGTGGTATCGTTAAAAAGATATCATCATGAGGGAGAAAAAACTCAATAGAACTGCCAGTCGGAAATGAGTGGTTTTCGAGATATCCTATAATTTATGTCACGTAGCTAATGCATACTGTTCTAGAGCACACTTAATGGGGGACCACAAAAAATTGTTTTATCGATTTTGATGAAAATACTGTCGTAGATATCATTGTGAGAAGTAAAAAAACTCAATGGAACTACCCGTCTAAAATGAGCCGTTTTCGGGATATCCGACAATTTGTCACTTAATGCAATTTCCCTGCAGTATGCATTAGCAATATGACACAAATTGTCGGATATCTCGAAAACATCCCATTTCTGACGGGTGATTCCATTGAGTTTTTTAATCCTCACGGTGGTTTCTTTTCAACGATATTACTTTCGTTAAAATCGAGATTAAAATTTTTTGCGGTCCCCCATTAAGTGTGTACTAGCTACATGACATAAATTGTCTGATATCTCGAAAACGGTTCATTTGCGACGGGTAGTTCCATTGAGTTTTTTACTTCTCAAGGTGAGATCTTTGCAACGATACCACTTTCGTCAAAATCGGTGACTTACACTTCTTGCAGTTCCCTAGTTAGAGATACCTTCTATGCCCTAACAAATAAAACAATAAAAATTTTATTTCAAATCATACTGGATTTAAATTTTATTAAAATTTCGTGTTTTTGTTTGTTTGTTTTTTTTCTTTAATAATAATTACAGTAGACTGTTACAAATCTGCACAGCTTGGGGCCAGATTCTGTGCGGATTTCTGAATTTTGTGAATTTCTAGTCATTGGTTTGTTTACATTTTTTAAACAATAATTTGAATGCAATTAATAATACAATCGAAATTATAATGAATGTTTACAATGTAGTAAAACATTAAACTAATTAAATAAGCTAATAAACTAAAGTAATAAAAATTTAGATAATATAAAATGATTAAAAGCAAAGATGAAGCAAATAATCAATAATTTATAATTAAATATTCATTGTAAAGATGAGATGAATATTCCCTAAATTATTCAATGAAACTTGCCCCATAAAAGCTCACTACTAATTCACATCAAAATTAAAAAATATGGAAGTTTTATTTTAGATTTACCCAGACTTAATAATCAAAAAAGCTTCATTAATGCATTAATACTTTTGTTTAAAAGATTGTGATTACCAATGATATCAGCAATATCTTAAATTTTTTTCAGAAACAAATTTGTTCTTCCTTCATGAACAAGCACGAATTCAGTAATATAAATGAAAATTACAAGTTAAAAATGTATTGAATTGATATAAATATAAAAAATGTCAAATTGTGCCCCTATATCTGAACTGAAAGTTTCACTGTTTACATCTGTAAATTATCTGCGGATTTTAGAGAGTTACGGATTTTAGGGTTGAGGATTTAAGGGAGTTCACTGTATAATTATTATTTTAATTATTAGTTGTGTTGTTGTTAGCCTGCAAAGAAAAGTTTCTTAAATGTATTTAATATAATTCAGGGATTGTATAAAAATTTAAATTTCCTAACATAAAAATAATCAACAAACAAATTTCATCTCTGTATCTAAAAATCCCACAGAGATATTAGATGTAAATGGATATTTTAATGTGACAGACAACAATATTTGAAGGATATTTGAAATATATTTCTGAAGTAGTAGCTCCTAATTTGGAGAGTACGCCACCCAATTTTTTTTAAACGAAATGAAACAGTAAAATTTTTATTCAATTTACAAAAAAGCTCTCACACAAAGTTCAAGTTATAATATAGTACAGTAAAACCTCCATGATGGACACTTCTGAATAGCGTACACTTCTATTTAACGAAGAGTCTTCCAATCCCCACTCACAAAACATAAAATTTTGTATGTTTAACCCTGAATAACGGACAAGTAATATTGGCGAAAAAGGATGAAAAATTATTTGTTATTATACTCAGCGTGCTAGAAAAAGCAAAGCTGAGCTCAGCTTTGCTTTTTCTAGCGACACTGAGTCTTGCACAGATGAAGAATCTCGATAGTAGATTCGAAACGGATGTTTGTTGCCTTTTCATGTCTTATTTGTTCATTTCTAATCGTTGGTTTTCTATCCTTATACATTTTTGCTCAAAGGTTTTATTTGCTATTTTAATTGAGCAATATGTTTCATATTTGTACTGGTTCAGCTATAGTTATAAAATAATGCAAAATATTTATAGGTATATATATATATAAATATATATATACTTGCGATTTTAGACATTTTACTAAATATCTAGAAAAATACATGAGGAATCATCTCGAAACTCTTAGTGTATAAATATAATATATAAATCATACATCTCCGTGAAGATTTTTTTACCGAAACTCCATAGGGGACCGTCAACAAATTAAAAAAGAATGAATATCTTTTGAATAACCCTGTCAAAACTAATGTAGCAAAAACGCTCAAACTCTAGATTATGATTGAATGCCTTATTGTAATACACTGTGTTCATTTGCATGCAAATAGAATGCATACTCGCAGAGTAATTAAGGTTTTTATAAAAATGGTTCCAAATTTTTCCAAGTTTTTCCCTTATAATTTTCAGAGTTCTTAATATAAAATAATATTTTTTTCAGAAAATATGACAAACAACATTGCACACAGTACCCTGTAATCAGAATTAAAAAATAATAAAAGTTGTATGAAAAATGAGTAGGTTTACTATATAATTTTTTACTGCGCATGCGTCAAAGATATCAAAATTTCATTTGCATATTATGTTAGCTAAATGTATAGAGCAACTTTTATAAAAGTCTCAAAATCATAGCTTGAAAATTCTGAAAGTAATCGTCTATAGAAAAAGGACAAAATCCATTGTTTCCAAAATGAAGCAAAAAAATGAGGGATTTTATCCAAATGTAGTAGTACATCCCGTATTGTGTATTCTATATTGACACTAATCAATGAATATATGGATACAACCCCTTTTGTTTTTGCTTCATTTTGAGAATAACGGGTTTTCAACTTATTCAATGGACAATTATTTTCAGAATTTTCAAGTTATAATTTTGTGACTTTCACAAAAGTTGCTCTATACATTTAGCTAACATAATATGCAAATGAAATTTTGATATCGTTGACGCATGCGCAGTAAAAAATTATTTAGTAAACCAACTCATTTTGTTTACAATTTTCATTATTTTTTAATTCCGATTACAGGGTACTGTGTGCAATGTTGTTTGTCATATTTTCTGAAAAAAAAAAAAAATATTATTTTATATTAAGAACTCTGAAAATTATAAGGAAAAAACTTGGAAAAATTTGGGACCATTTTTATAAAAACCTTAATTACTCTACGAGTATGCATGCTATTTGCATAAAAATGAACAAGGCGTATTACAATAAGGCATTCAATCATAATCTAGAGTTTGGGCGCTTTTGCTACATTAGTTTTGACAGGGTTATTCAAAAGATATTAATTTTTTTAACTTGTTGACGGTCCCCTATGGAGTTTCGGGAAAAAATCTTCACGGAGATGTATGACTTATACTATTATATTTATACACTAGGAGTTTCGAGATGATTCCTCATGTATTTTTCTAGATATTTAACAAAATGTCTAAAATCGCAAGTGTCCAATAATCAATGGCCATATAGTGTATATATACATATATATATACAGGGTGAGTCATAAATATCGAAACAATAGGCTATCTCCTCCAACATTGCCCCTATACCCATACTTCAAATTGCAAAAATTCATAAAAAAAGGTGAAATTTCTGATAAGATAAGTTGCAACTCCATGAGGGGTCTATTTGAAAAAATAACAAAATTAAATTTTTATACGGCCCCCGTCGGGCAAAATTCCCAGTTAGGAAATTATTCCTTATCCATTCCTAAATTGAACAAAACAAATTTCATCTCTGTATCTAAAAATCCCACAGAGATATTAAATCCCAAAATTCTCAAAAATTCCTGACTTACACCACTTTTCCCTGCCTCTAAGCTGTGATTTCTTGACTCAGTTTCAACGTTTGTTAGGGAACATTCACAAATTGCAATTTAATAAAAATCGGTTTAAGATAGCGCTTTTCTTTGGACATAAAATAGCAGCGTATGGTTTTTACGCTAAATTGGTATACCAGCCGTCTGCCCGTGTCAAAATATCTAGGTCAGGTCCCAAACCGACCCATAGGGGAAAAAGTTCGGCATGGCCTGAAAAAATGTAAACATCATAACCCGGACCGGTCTGGAAAATAGTTTAAATCATAGCCCGGTTCAGTCGCAAATTGCTACATAGTTTTTTGATTCGGCGTGGGAAAAAAATGTTTCATATGGAGGAGTTCTGACCAAAAAATTCTTTTATAGATTTTCGTTTTTTATATTTATACTTTTTATTATTAAAGATGCCGCCAAAGGCTGTAATATATTTATTTTATCAATGAATCTCTATTTATATGTAAATGTTTCACTTATATTTTAATATCATTAATCCATATCCCATGCGTTGGAGACTCTGAAAAATGTTATACACTAAAACTTTTAAGACGGAATCACATAGGAAAGAAAAAATACGTTATAGACAGATGCTCTCCCTAGAAGATGTAATTGGAGTTTATTTTCTTTTCAGGTACTATTGCATTTATTTTGCATAGATCAACATATTTTCCGTTTCAGACATAGGCAGATTTTTTTTTTTCACTGGTTTTATTGTATTTATTTTTTTTAGCCTTTGAATAATCTATTTAAAAAAATTATTTTTAAAGGGTTTTTTTTTTTTTTTTTTTTTTTTTTTTTTTTTTTTTTTTTTTGTAAAATAAAGATTTTAAAATCTATGTGTTCTTCGTAAAAAATTCGATTGAGCCGAATTTTATTTATTTTATGCACGTATTAAGTCAGTCAGAGACAGTGATTTTAATACGGGTTTTGTCGAGGCCGGGTTTGAAAATTTCATCCATAGTGCACCTAAGTTGAAGGAAGTAGTCCCCTCCTTTATGAAAAGTACACTATGCCCGGCCTGGCGGGTCTTCAGAAAAAAGTAACATCTCGGTCCTGGCCCTACCTGGGCCAGAATACAGATTTTTTAACATCCTCTGGAGGACGATAAAAAGCCTGAAGTTGTCAGAGGTAAATTTAAAAAGAAAAAAAAGACTTAATCTGCATCTTAGAAAAAGCATTTTTTAAATAACTGACGGACATTTAAACAATATACTTCGTTTTTCTGCATAATGAATTTTTTATCCTCTATTTCTTGTCTTTAAATTATTAAATGTTAAGAATTTTTAAAAGAAGAAAAAAACTTGAAACACGTCATTTTTGATTTTTTTACATTAGTTTTGTTTCGGCAAATTTGAAAAAATGTTTACTTTTGAAAAAATGTTTGCTTTTGAAAATATGATTTTTTTTAAAAGTTATATTATTTTTTCAATAAACATTTTTAATAGTTTTATAATTAATATAAAAAAACCTTGGAACAAAACTAAAATCAGATTTTCATCTTTAATTAAATGGAAAGAAATTGAAAAGATAAATCCGATAAATAATGTTACGAGTTATAACGATTTTTGATTGTCTTTATTTAAACCAGTACTAACCACATGAAACTTTTATAAATTGTATGAGAATTTTAGAATGTGATTTTCTTAGCAAATTATAAGGCTAACCATCTAAAAAAAAGAATAAAAATCAAAATTCTAACACAAGAAATAGAATTTTTACGCGTTTACTAGAACTGTTAAATAACATTGTTTTTGAATTACGCGCATTTCTATTTGTGTCTAATCCCTTAAAACCTGATGAATTTTTTAAATGGCTATAACTTTGCGAATTTTGGAGATATGAAGATGCAACTTTTTGTGTCTTATTCAGGACTGAATAAGGAAAGTTTTCCTAATTGGAATTTTTGTCCTACGGGGGCCGTATAAAAATTTAATTTTCGTAACTTTTCAACTAGACCTCCTATGGAATCGCAATTTATCTTATCAAAAATTTCACATATTTTTATGAATTTTTGCAATTGGAAGTATGGGTCTAAGGGCAGTATTTAAGGAGATAGCCTATTGTTTCGATATTTATGACTCACCCTGTATATCTTTACAATATACTCTTAATTGTATTCATCTCTTAATTTCAGTGAAATGAGATTGCACATTTGATTTTTTTCTCACATGTTGGCGTTAGTATACTTTAAGTTGTTCTCTTTTCTAATTCTGTTATTGTTGGTCTAATATTTGTCTTGCTTTTTCATTGACTTAAATTTTGTGATTACGATTTATCGGGTAATTTAGAAATAATTTTTAGGATTATTCCTCATTTCTAATGAGAAATAAATCGTAATTGTAGTTTCTACTTGGTATTAACCCTTGTAAACGAACTGAGTACCACTATTTACAATAATATTCATATTTGTTCCTATATTGGTAACTCGTCTTATTTGAGTTTGTTTTATATAGGGTTATATTCATTGTAGATGTTGAATAGTATTATGTGTAATGGTTATATATATATATAATATTATTATTATTGTTGTTATTATTAGTTTAAATACATCTTCTTCTTCTTTTTCTCAAATACTTTAATACATCATAATTTCATGACACTATTTCAACAGTAAAAATATCACAGGAATCGTGTCTGATGTTACAAAAGTAGAGATGAAAGACTGAATACCGTTAGGCAACAAGTAGCTGAAATTTCAATAGCTGCAGTATATTTTTTAATATTTATTATTAGACTAGCCGCTATGGCAACCAGTTTGGTCTCCAGATCTTAGGATTTGGTCATTGACTTTTTCTGTAAAAGGCCTTTAATGATGTCTGCCCTAACATTAAACCAAAATATAGTTCATTTAATGCCAATCATTTTATTATATATTAAATATTCTGTAAGTTGGCTTATTTATATTTCACTTTGTCAAGAAAACGTTTTGAAAGTTGAGTTGTATAGCATTTCACCTAGCAGAATGAAACTGAAGTTTGATTGGATTACATGCTCGAATTATTTTTGCATGGCAATATTGATGGTTGGAGAACTTGCTATATGAATTATTACCTCCACATATAAGGTACCCTGGGGTAATAACGCCACGTCAAGGTTCTATTAATTTTCACGGCTCAGTTTTAGTTTGTATTTTTAAAACAAATATATGATTTGATACAGCAACTAATTGACTATCTATATATAAAAAATGATTTAACAAATATGTATTCATAAAATGTAATGGCGTGATTTCTTGACCAATGCTATTTGGCGTTATTATCCACCTATATGGGTAATAACGCCATGCAAACAAAACTATGAAATAAGATGGAATAATTGCATGTAGATTGCCCAATTCTAAAAATACAAACTCTACAAACTTAGAAATTGACAAATTGCATTCTAACCTATTGAAAAGGTTCGATTTTTTGTGAAAGTGTAAGAAAAATAAAGGTGTGGTGTGTGTGGGGGGGGGGGGGGGAGAGGATGAGGCAAAAGAATGTCAGACCGTGAGCTTCTTTTTACTTAAAAAGGACCGCTTAAATAGAATTATTAGAAACATTGCACAGTTTTAACTGTGCTTATTTGAATCAATATTTAGGATGTAGCTCGGCCACTGTAGGGAATCAACCGGGGTATTAATGCCAAGGATTGGCGTTATTACCCCGTTATAGTTATTGCGCTGTACATTTTAAATTACAAATTATCTCGAGAAGATATCCGAAATCTTCAACAACATTTTGAAAGTCCATGAAATGTACTACAAATTTATGTAATTAACATAGTATTTCCGGATAAAAAAAGTAGTCTTCACATCACAAAACGTATCTCGCAAATTTTAGATCAAGCGTTAATTTTAGTTGCTTGTAAAAACAATAAGACCTAAAAATGAAACAAATCAACTTGAAGCTATTTTTTGCGATTTATATGACTCAAAACCCTTCTGCGCAGAGCACATCGGTGTCATTTACCAGATTATTTTATAATTATGCAAAATATTAGCACTTGGCGTTATTACCCCGCCTGGCGTTATTACACCAGACCACCTTATATATTTTTAATCATTGGAGAATGAATCTTTTTTGTTTACTTTGGTGGAAACAGATTTTGGGAAGTTAATTTAAATTTCACTAAAGTAAATCTCAAAATACACATGCACTTCAATGCAATTCATCTCTCAAATATTATTTTTTTCAAGCAATCTCTATAAAAGTATAACTTTTATACAGCTTTATGCGGAAAACTAATTTTGATTAAAACTGAGCGCTTGGGCTATGAAAATCGAAGTGGTCATCACGACTGTTGATGACAACTAAATGCGCTTACAAAAGCAATAAGCTGTACAATAATTTGGCGACTTATCACTGCGCTGGCTAACATGAAATTCGCTACATAGCATATAAAGATTGAAGTGGGTAAGCCCGGAAGTGTTGATGACAGTCACATGACTTAGACTTTTATTATATAGATGATTTTAAAAAAAATTATTGCGTATTTATTAAATTTTTATTTTATTAAGAAATTTTAATTTTGTTATGGCATATTAGCTGGAAATCTTAGTTTACCCGAAAAGTGTTGTAAATAGCTAATAGTGTGTTTATTAAGAGATAAACTAGCCCGACTTTGCTCATCTAAACATTTCCATAATGCCAATTTTTATTCAGTATAATTTTTTTAGCGAAAAACACAACTTTTACCCACCTCCTATGAGGGGCATTTATACTAGTTGTTTATAAATTACAATATAAGAAACATACAGATATATAAATTAAATCTTATAAATAAATTTTATACGACTATCTTATATAATCAATTGCTATTTGACGGTAAATTACATGAAAATGCATTTTGGTTTTTAAAATAATTTATTTATTGCATAAATTTATATTACTTCCTAATTTATTATTTATTTTATAAAGCTCACTTTGATCTAGTTGCTAAAGGGATGAATTTGCATCAGGTTAATAATTTAACTTAATTGTATTTTATAATACTAAACATAGAGAACGAGACCATTAAAAATTTTAAAGCAAACAAAAAATGCTGTGCTACATTTATTTTCAACTCTATTTCTGAAATGGTTTTTCGACTGCACAAGTTATTAAAAAATTTTTGGTTTTGAATTTATTATAGAAAATTATGTTGAACTCAAGGGATTTTAGGTAGAAAAGATTAATATTTAGGCAGATATGTTTTCTCATGCACATCTCAAATCGAAATTAAGCCTAACGTGGCTGCAGTTTATCGGCGACTGGTAAGATGGATGAGTTCGACCCGGATTTGTTACACTGTGTTTTATTATATAGAGATTCATATTTGACTTCGCCAGGTCGAGGAAGTTACAAACTAAATTGTTCTCAGAATTGTCGTTGACGTTGAAAATTCATTTTTTGCGAAAATACTGCTGAAAATTCGACTGAACCCAAATTATCAGTATTCCAAAAATCTCTTTTTTTGTCCCTTAGGAAATTTTCAACATTTTGATTTGAGTCGTATCGTCTTAAATAAGACGCATTTTTATTTTTTATTTATTTTTATTTTTTTTTATTATTATTATCAGTTTTGACTAACTCGACGTGATTGACAGTCAAAGCAAGCTGAGCCTAATACGACTAAATTATGAAGACGCTTTTCACGTGCTCATTAAAAGATGCAAAACAGTAATAGAAAAATTTTAATTCGAAAGAGTAGAATTGTTTCGAATACTCTCTGAGAAAATTCCAGTGTAACAGATGATTTTTTAGAAAAATCATTACAAAAGATAAATCGAGGTATGTATACCTAAAACGTTTTTTAATGAGATGAAATTCGTGTAATAAGAAAATCATACTGTAGATAAATTAATTACATTATGTTTTATAAGAAAATAAAAAGTTTTAGTCAGAGGCTCAGAGATCCAACTTGAACCACAAGTATAACTGCATGCATAACTAATTAATAATTCTGTATATTTATGCATTATTATTATTATAAATATTATTATTTTACATTTTCTTTTTTGTTTTCGACTGAAAATATAAAGATTATCGAAACTCGGTTCCGATTTAAAAAACATTCTTCGGTCAGAGCCTTTGTTTTTTCCATCTCTATATAATAAAACACAGAGTAACGCATATCGTACCGAACCGGTTTTTCTCTCCAAAAAATGTCATTGGAATATGAAATTGGTTCCACCGAAACCAGTGTGTCATATGTGTGCATCCGAAGCTTGACTGCAGAAACAGAAATTTGCAACAAAAGGGGGAAATGACAATATCTTTCTTTTTTTTCGGGGGGAGGGGGGGTAAACGAAAAAAATACAATTTCAAAGTGCTATAAAAATAGTAATAATTATTAATTATTAGTATTATTGTAATAGTTGCAGTATATTTTTTTAATTACGCAGTTTTATTGCATATTTGTTAAAATTTTGTTTCATTCAGTATTAATAAAATTTTAGTTTCTTAATTTTGTAATGTGTATTAGCCGCGAAGCCTGGTTTACCCAGAAGTATTGTAAATACTAATAGTGTGTTTATTCGAACATAAGCTAGCCGAACTTTACTCGTCTAAATGCTCCCATATTGTCAATTATTTTTATCCGTTTTTTCAATTTATGTGAAAAACACATTATTTACCTACCATCCTAGGACAGGCATCTACACTAGTCTTTTATATTGCTTACCATACCATTTTAGTCTAAGGACCGATTTACAAATCGGGGCATAGATGCTTACTCCCCCCCCCCCCCCTTAAACGATATTTACAGGGGAACTGACTGAATAGAATGAAAAAAGGTATTAGTAAAGTCCATTAAAAATTTAAATATGATAACTTGCATTTAAATAGTTATTCCACAGTTATGGAATTTAAATAGATGTTTTAAAATAAACTGTGGTGCTATTTATTTTTTCGTATGCAAGTCTATATATCTGAAATAATAAAGTATGCAACAACTAATTAATTTTAGTCAACACCAAGCTGCAGTTATTTAAAATATCAAAGGGCTCTATTGCCTGCAAATTGCGCTCACCAATTCCAAAATGATCTGTCAAGAACAATAACTGAATTAAACAAGAATTAATAATACAATATATTTTTTAAGGGATTAAAAAAATATTCACTATAATAAATGGATGTTTCAAATAAAATATACTTTATAAAAGTACAAAGTGAACAGAATGGAACGTAGAATTTCATTGTATATTAAAACTAGATCAAATTTAGCACAATAATTGAAAAACCTTCAGCAGCATTTGGGGGCCTCTGAAAAGCAGGGGTCCGTGCCTACCCTGCCTTAAATCCGGCACTGTTTATGTCATCCATTTTGTAAAAACAGGAGAAAAGATCTGGATGACCTGTTATCATTCAACCACAGCCCGTGTTTTTTCGCCTATTTTTTTCATACTCAATTGCTTTTGGCCTTCTGTCAAACTCCAGAAAGCCCAGCAATCACTCTCTCTGCGATGGAGGTGTTCGGAAAAGTACTTCAGAGGAATATCAAGTTGCAAACGCCGGCCTCTAGCCAAAAAACGAATAAAAAAGAAAGGCTCACAAAAAAAAAAAAAAAAAAAAAAAAAAAAAAAAAAAAAAAAAATGCGGATTTTGTATTATCACCAACAATCTCGGGATGACGTAAAAATGATGTCATTTAGAAAGTCTGCCCTGAAGTATCCAAAGAGAACCTTTATTGCTGTTTTTAAGATGCTCACAAAAAAATTTATTGATTTTTTTTTTTGTCATTTATTTTATTTATTTATTATTATTTTACACTGTAAAAAAAAAAAAAAAAAAAAAAAAAGGTCAAATTTACAGCATAAACTACTGGCAGCAATGTTGCCAGCAGTTTCTGCCATGAAAATTGCAGTAAAATTAGATGTAAAATAAAAAATTACATCTAATTTTGCTGCAATTTTTACGGCGAAAATTGCTAAATTGCTGGCAACTTTGATGAGAGCAATTTTTTTTTTTGTAAATTTAAGATTTTTTTACAGTAGAATGTAATTTGATTTAATTTAACCAATGACACAATCACGAAGAGGTTTCTGTAGACTAAACCTTCATATGCAGTAAAAGAATATCAGTATTAGTACTTTTTAATATAAAGTTAACATTCGCTGCAGATCACGCGCCAGCGCGTGATGTGGGGAGATGTCCAATAGCCAGTCACGCGCTGATGCGGGAAAATCTTTTACTGATTCTTTGTTATAAAAAGCAAATCGGCTTCTGGGAAAAACGAACTTCTGCAGTGCGGCATTAACTATCATCATATCTTCACGTAAGCGGCAGCGAACGTGTTAAAAATATGAGTATGTTATTTATTTATGATGGCAACAGAAATACACTTATTCACATTATGTGCCTTAAAACCAAAACTGTTTGGTACATATTATTTATTTCATTTATAAAAAAAATGTGCTAGTGTGTATATCAAGGTAGTCTGATAGAGGCT
The DNA here is from genome assembly GCA_964019185.1 of Maratus speculifer. Taxonomy (NCBI): domain Eukaryota; kingdom Metazoa; phylum Arthropoda; class Arachnida; order Araneae; family Salticidae; genus Maratus; species Maratus speculifer. The sequence goes on from OZ025291.1 coordinate 138,851,375, forward strand.
ATTCCCACACACTTAGAGAAATTTCATATTGATAGAACCGTTTCAATTTTTGTATATGTTTCAAATGTTAAGTCTGATAACTTTTTTTTTTTTTTTAAGTAACTTTATGCTTTCGTAATTTTCCATGGCTATAATTAAGGATCGATGAAACATATTTTTAAAATAGAAATCGCATTCCGGTAATCATTTTTTTTTTTTCAGCCAAAAACCAAAACGAAAATGTCGACATACATAAATGTACATAATTAATTAATTGCACGTGCCAATAAATCTATATAATTATTAATAAATTATATATGTGGCCAAGTTGATTCTTTGTGCTTGTTGCAAACACCTTTTATTTTCATATAAAATAAAATGTAATTAATTCATCAAGATACAGAATGATTTTCTTGTTATACGAATTTCATCTCACTAAAAATGTATTAGGTATACATTTAATAATTAAAAAAATTCGCTATTAATTATTTCCAAATTTTTATCATTCTTTCTTCTGATAATATATTCGTATGATATATTCTTCCTGTCTTTTAATAATATATCTTAACACATTTATTCTATTTTAATTTCGTATCTTTAATCTGCGGAATCATTATTTTCTTATTCTAAACAACTTTAATCTGTTAAAAGCAATCCTTTCCCTAAAACCCCATTACTTTATTTTAATCTTTCATTATTTCTAATATCTTTATTTACCTTTTAAAAAATCATTTGATTACTCATATTTCTCGTCGAGCGACGATAGAGCCTGATTACGTCGCATATTTATTCGATCAACCGGGAGAATTATTTTCTTTTTTCGCCTGTTTAATTTTCGCATTGGTTGATTTTCTTCTTTTTAAAAAGTTAATCGGCAACAAAAAACATTGCTATAAAATCTTGTATCAATGCGCATTTTGATATATAACGCCATTATTTTGATTTGAGAAGCAAAAGTCTGCATTTTTCGACTGTTAAATAGAACCTTTCATCTGGTGGATATCTATATGTCTTTAATAGGTAAATTTCTATTGTTGTAATATGATCTTTCTGTTTTAATATGGCGGCATCTTACATCGGTACGATGTTTAAAGCGAAGTATTAGTAGAATTATTTACTGTGATCTGAAACACGAATAAATTTGTTTTAAAAAGGACGTTGTCTATGTTTGATTTGAGTGGGAAATATTCCAAAAAATTCATGTTTGCCTTATATGTCACCAATGACTGTTAATACTACGATTGAGTGCGCTTGGTAAATGACATATCAACATTGGCCATTACATATTGTATGATTTATAACAGCATTTTACGTACATACTTCCATTTATTTTTCATAATGATTTACGAAAAGGATCATCTGATATACTAGAATTTTCTCATAGAGTATTCGAAACACTTCCCCGGTTAGAAACTAAAAATTTTCTATTACTGTTAAGGCTCCAGCTTTCAATGAGCACACGAAAAGAGTCTTCAAAACTTAATCAGATATTAACTTCTTTCTTTATAATTTTCAATCACGTCTTGAGTCAGTCATGATTATGACAAGGGAAATTAATAGCAATAAATAAAAAGTATGGCATATGAGCCACAACTCAAATCAACGAGTAATGTTGAAAATGTCCAAAAGAAGAAACGAGATTTTTGGAATGCAAGTAGCTTTGTCTAAGTTTTGGCCAGTCGAATTTTCCGCAGCATTTTCGCCGAAACTCATATTTTTAACCGAAAACGAAAATGCTTTTTGTGGTGTTGAAAGAGGTATATTTTTTTGCATTTTTCCAGAGCAAATGTCCGAAGTTTATGAGTAAGTCCATATTGAACAATGTGCTATTTAAAAGTTCCAAACCGCAAAAATCCTTATGTAATACTTCAAAAGATTTGTCCGAGGGATAACACTAAAGGATATGGTCTTTAAAACTGCTTTTTGTTCCATTTTTCCCAGGAAATCAACAGTGGATTGCGATGTGTAGCTGCTTATTTTCTCTTGATACAATTTTACTGATTATGGCTCCATAAGTAAATGATAATAATGGTTTTATATTGGTGTTAGGGGATAAAACATATTCTTCATGGTTTGTGGAGTTGACGTTAACATTTTTATTTTCAATTTGCTGCTTTATGCAAAATCTGCAAGTATAGTAAATGACTTATAAACAGGGATGTAGAGGAGGGAATACGTTGGTATACAGCGTATACCTTCTGGATTTTTTAAGGAACACCATATACCTTCTGTTTCTCATGAAAACCATTGCATATACTCTGTCTTGAGCGTATACTCTCTGCGTCGATCGTATAACCTCTGTTTTTTTAACGCCTACACCCCTACTTATAAAACCAATATTTTAACCTATTTTAAATCATGTTTTATGATTTTGCTTCCTTTTTGATGGTAATAAGGGGAAGGGGGGGGGGAGATCTTTATATACGCTTCTCATACATAATCCTGCTATGTATTCTATGTTTGTCGATATGTCGTGAAAAAAAGATTATAAATATTATGGTCCTTTTTTTAACCTTTTGGAAAAAAAAAATTTCTGTCCGTCGAGAACAGAGATATCTGAGACATATCTGAATGCTTGTGGTGTCCAGATTTTATTTGTTTTCTGGTTGGTCCATGTATAATGTTCAGAAATGAAATACTCCTGTTGCTACAATGACAAAAAAGTATCAAAAACTACATAAATAAATAAAAAGAAATAGAGATACAAACAAACAAATTGTATTTAAAAGTTGTTTTTCTCTATACGATGCTGAAAAATTTGAAAATGTGCGATGTTTACAAGTTAAAAAAAATTGCTGCTGTACAGAAAATTGTATAACTAAAATTTCATTTAAAATTTGTTTATGATTGGTCCAGGAATATTAGCGTTTAATCCATGGCGTACATAATGTTTGACTCTGTTATTACGTAAGCTATGTTTTGATCATCATAGAAAAGATGTTTATCATTATTGTATTTTAAAATATAGAATTCATTTATAAATCTAAAATTTTAGTCTTTGAAAATATCATTTTCCAAATGGTCGTTGTAATTTGTTAAATTAATTTTTTTTAAATTTAAATCGATGTTAATAATTTTTTTATAGTTGAATATATGTTGATGATCTTGGCTGGGAGATTTTCCTGCAACACGAAATCTCACCTTTGCAATATTCGTGGAATGTTTCTCTTGGATATGCATTTTAGAATAATTTTTCCGCTTTAAAACCAACTTTGATTTTTTTTTTCTTTTTTTTTAAGCTGCTGTTGACGTTATTGTATAATATGGCTTCAGATATCAGAAAACCATGGGGTTTTTATTATGCATTTGTTTATTTTTAAACAGCTGAATAATAAACGTCTTCCAAAAAAAAAAAAAAAAAAAAAAAAAAAAAAAAATTATCATTTTTTTAAATGTGCCATTTTGCATATCAAGAATACTTTCAAGTGAAAGATGATAGCTCATAAACGCAATTGCTGTGGGGAAAAAAAATGTTTTCGAAGGGGATTTTTTTTTCCTCTCAGAAAAACGAAATTGTACAAAAATTGTGCTATCGAGCTCTTTATGTGCATTCATTATACCTATAATTATTTCTATTAAAATAAGCGTTTCAAACTTCTATTGCCTATAAAATCAAACTAGCATTTAAAAAGTTAAATTTAGAAAGTTTATTATTATTATTAATTTTTATGAAAAAAAAATTGAAAATGTGAGTGCATAATTAAACGAACTTATTTTAAGGATGACTACAACCGAAACTGCTTTTCTGTATGGTGTGAAATTTTATAGTAGACGTAATAAAAGTGTCGGAATTTATTTAAACAAACAAAAAAATAAATAATAATAAAAAATAAATAAAATAAAATTTTATTGTTAGGGACTTTTTTTTAAAACTAATTATTATTCATTTAGCATATATTCACGATAATTTATTTTTACGATAGTTTGCAAAAATTTTGCATCCAAACATGCACCTCTTGGCGGTCATCATTTTCAGATACCATCTGGATGCATAAGGTAGCACGTTCCATTGTTAACGTCAGTGTATTCTGAGAAATGTTAAGAACAGATTGTGAAATGCTGTGTTTGAGATCGGGTAAAGTTAATAGTTTTTCTAAATTATGTTAAATGTGTAATTCATTAAATGCCCTATAGTGGTGGAATTTTGAATTAATTTTTTTTATTTAACCATTTATCTATCGACGGTACTTATAAATATCATAAAAATTACTTATTATAAAATTCTTTTAATACATCAATTAGTTGTAATACCATTTAGAATGAGTTACAGATACATTACTTTATCCTGTTCCAAAAACATTATTGGTTACACAAAACAAAAATATTTTTAAAAGGAGGATTTCTTTTGCCTTTGTATCTTTTTGGCTTTCTTGGCGCTAAGGGAGGGGGGGAAGGGGATTTTTCAGTTCGGAAATATTTATATATTTATACTGTAAGAGCATCATATTTGTGCATTTTTTAATTCTCCAAAATACTAAGAAAACAATTTAAAATAAAAGATTTGAGTGGGGTTATAAATTTTGCACAAAATCCCTGTAAATTCAAATTTAATTAATCCTTCTAAATCCTTCAATCCTTCTAAAATCCTTCAAAAATTTATTAAATGATTATGTAAATCTTTTAATTTAGTTTAAACAATTTACGTAAAATGCTTTAGAATGTAAAATTTTCATAAATTCATATTGCGGTAGATAAAGGGTTAAGGGATCCCGGTAATCAAATCAAAATTTTCTAAATAATTTTTATTGCATCAAAACTTTCTCTGTTTTTTATGCTTAAAATGACATATAAATAATGTTTCTATCTTAATTAGAAGAGGATTAAACTTAAATTTAAATAATTAATTTTTTCGTTTTGGTTTGTTTTCAAAACCTAGCTTTCAAAGCAATGGTTGTCACGAAATGACTTCATATGCAAATGCGTTTTCCTTCATGATGGGTCCTTTCACCATTTCTCGGATTTAAATTGTTATAACTCAAGAACTGTTATAGATAAATTTTTCAAACTTGAAACATGTCTTTTTCGATTGTTTTACTTTAATTTTTAATCAGCAAATTGGAAAAAAAATATTTCCTTTTAAAAATATGATTTTTTAAATAAAAATTACATTTTTTTTTCAAATTTCTACTTTAAATATTTTTAATTAAAAAAAAATTACATTAAAAAAATCTGAATCAAAATTTAGATATTTTTGTTTAAATAAATGTAAATAAATTGAAATTCTTCAAATAATGTTTTGAGTTATAATGATTTTAAATTACCACACTTTTTTATTAATTTTAAATTTTGAATTAAAAAAAAATTATGAAAAATTTTATTATGTGATTTTGGATACAAACAGTGGTTAACCATAAGAAAAAAAATCATTTTAACTCAATAAATAAAAATTATTTTAAAATGTATCCCGGATCCTCTTAAATAAAGTTCCATCACTCTATTATGTCTTTCACAAAATTTTACAACATTATGTTCAATAGTTTCGTCTGTAGGACAACTTTATAATATAAGGTTGTTTCATTATAGGCACCCTGTATATAAAATAGTGCGACAAATGTATCATGCTGAAATTAAATATGTAAATTCATTGGATGTGTTAGCTTCACATAATGCAGATTTTTAAAATTAAATTTTTATTTGAAAATTTTCCCTTTTCAATTGAAACATAATTAAAAGAGAGAAGTATTTTTTGTTAAACTTTTTCTTGCATAATATCCTCATATAAGATTTAAACCGGGAGGCGACAACACTGACTATCACCTCGTCGGGTTCGCGGCTTAAATTCCATAATTAGTTAAATCTTTATTAGCATATTAAAAAGCAATCGGTCTGCCTAGTCATATCTTCATGGAAAACATAAAAACGCAATTTTAGCGGTCGTGTTGTACGTTTACCATAGTGTTTTCATGTACCCAAACGTATGAAAATATGGAGGATTGAAAGCAAGAAAACACAATAGTAAACCTACGAGACAACTGCTAAAATCGGGTTTTTCCCCAAGATATGACTTGGCAGACCGATTGCGTTTTGATATGCCAATCGCATTTCAATTGATTGTAGTATTTCAGCGGTGAACTCGATCAGATGATTATTTGTGCTGCCTGGTTGCGCCTCTTGGTCTAATTGTATTGTAAATCAATCCTTTAAAAAATTGTACACATTTTAATTTTTATTTCTTCCTTATATATAAACAACTTATCAAAATTCATTAATACATGATATTAGGCTATATGACATGATATGGGATAGAATCGTATTTTTTTCAAGCATTAATGGTGTATTCGGAAAAAAGATTTTTCACCTTCAACAGCTCAAAATTTTCCAATACAATTCCAGATTCATTTTTAAAAGTAGAAACATGAAACTTGCTGGGATGATTTTTGAAGTGATGTAGAAGATGCCGTGTGATGTCATTTTTCGTTGAATTAATTAGAATTTGATTTATAAACAATTGTTTTTTCAGTTCGATCATTTTTTCGTCTCCAGATCTCCAGGTTCGGAAATTTCTGTTCAAATTGGCAACTTTGACAGCATTTTTTGCAACATTTTCTACGTTTACCAAAACACTAACCCTTACGGCACCTTGTGTAGTTTCCAAATAAGGGATTGTGAAAGTTTGGTGCATTTGAGAGCAAAAATGGATTTAAAAATAAATCGGAAAATAGGCAGTTTGAATCGAAATACACCCTTAAGTTAAAAAAAAAAGTGAACTCTAACAAATTTTGTTCTTTTGCGCATGAGATTATATTCTCAAAGAAATTCTGCTTTAGCATCTAAACAAGATCATCAAAATCTTTTATTTTGCTTTCTACTTTGTGTCAATATAGTCAAAGCTTAAATTATTACAAATAACATTTAATAATTAATAATAATAAATTTTAGTACTTACAAACCTCATGCTTTCATGTTTGCTCGTATTGAGGTTCATTTCGTAATTATGTAATAAATGTAAGATTTTAAAATTCATTTTCTATTTTTTCTTTGTATTACATTTTAAATTTTAAAAAATTCCTCATCATTAGAAAATAATTCATGCATGTAAATATTTACTTGAATTATTATTATTATTATTTTACATGCATATAAAAAGAATTTCTGTACAAATGGAAAACTCGGGCTTTTTTTTTTCTCCAATATCTAGTCACTATACTTTATAATAAGCTTATACGTGTGTATTTATGGGTATTATTTTTAAATTTTGAGAGCAAATTTCGTGTAATTAACTTTAAAATACATGAATAAGATATTTAAAAATGTATTGAATAAAATACTTCAAGCAGACTTTAAAATACACAAGGAAATATATATATATATTTTTTTTTAAAGTAATATCGGATGAATTTATAATAATAATTTTGTTACAAATATTTATAAGAACAAATTTGTTCATTGATCAATATAAAAAAATGGTATTTAAAAAATGTATTACTATCTAATCACTTTAAAAGTGTGTAATTTCATCTGCTCTTGAATAATATAGAAAATAACTTTCAACTTAAATAACTTCAAATTTTCCTGTAATTTGTTACTAAAACAATCGTTTTATTATGTATACTTAAAAGTTTAATTTAACAAAATCTGTTATTGTAGATGGATTTTTTTTCCGTGAATCGTTGGCAAAAGATAAATGATCTAGCTGAAACAGGAGTGTTGATTGCATACTTTTCTTTTTTTGTTTCTCGCAAATATGTTTGCATGCTGCAACCTATAGTTATTTTTCACCGCCATTTTCAACAGAGGAACATAACTGGGTCTCGAATTTCTGTCATTAAAAAACGTGGGCGATTCGAAAACTCTGCGAACTTAAGAGTTCTGTGAAAAAATAAAAAAGAAGAGTTTTGGCGGGGAGCTGTCCCTAAATTTGGCTCATTTCTCTGGCGTTTACCACCATGTTGCTACTCAGACGTCACTCTGCTTTCGACGTGCTATGTTGTCAGATTACTTAACTTTTACCCTGATTTCGACCGTACGTAAACATAATTCCTCACCTGTGCCAACTGAATTCCAATTGTGAAACGTTGCGATGGACTTTACAGCTGAGATTTATCTGTGGATTGATTATTGTGCTTGCAATCAAATGCTCAGGATTTCAATAGATTCAAGTTTTCTTCACGCGCAATACTTATATGAGCATGAGAATGAAATGAAAAATAATTTTTAAATTAAGTGATTTCTTTTTTCATTTTTTACTGATAGCTTTCGCATATCCCAGAAACAAATAAACGATAAAAAAATGCTTGAAAGTTTATCTTATAAAGCAATGTTAGGCAAGTCTTATATTAGTTCCAAAATTTTAAATTAGATAGAGAAAAAGTATTTTTTAATTATTTAAAATGTTGCCATTTGACAAAAGTAAATTTATTTGTAATTGTTTTAATCGTCTACTAATTTTATGTTCATGCATATTCTTATAAACTCCATTTTCGTAAGACGTGTGATATCATTAAATTAATTGTTTGCTATTTTTCGTAAAAGTATTTTTGTCTTATGCTATTAAAAATGATTCTTATTGATGCAATCTCCATGGATTCTAAATACTTTGCTACCTAAGAAAGCTTTTTTTCCTTCCTCCTTGAACTGTTCAGACACTTTCCGTCTCATAATGAAAGCTATAGATTGAGGCCATTAAGAATTTTTTTCTTTTTCAGAAGTTTGTTGATTTTTACGCCCTACCCAATATATTTAAATAACATAGAAAAAAATAAAGAAAAAACAAAGCAACTCAAAATAGTTCCTCTTCCATATGGTCTCTCTGGACTTCAAATAATATAAAGCATAATGATAAAAAAAGAAAGGCATCGCTTTGTCCTACGCATGAATAAGTGACTGTGTCGGCTGAACAGGCTCGTGTATTGTCTTCCATTATTAAAAGGACTTCTCTAAGTGCACTTGAGTTTTTTAATTCTACGCTCGCTTATTGGGCAACATGGCGGACAACTCATTGCAGATCGACTTACAGCAGAAAACAGAACAGCTTCGTCAACGCGATGCACTCATACACCATCTTGAAATGCAACTGGAGTTAAAAAATAAACTTATTGTGAAACTCCAAACAGAGCTCGAGAAGTTCAGGTCTGAGAGGATGCCGCTGTCCAAGCAGTTGAAGCGGCAAATGTATCTGTGGAGTTCCAGTGATAATGACGACGACGAATCTTCCCTCAGCAGCACTAGTAGTAGTAGCAGCTCCAGTAGCAGTAGCAGTGATGATGAAAAAGAAGAGGATATTTGCAATGGAGATAAAAGACCACCCTCTGCTGACCACAGCAGGTCCAAAAGACTTGCGATTTCGGCCGAGCCCACTTCTGTTGAGAGAGTTAGGAATTTAAGTTTGAGGAAAGTTCCAAAATCTGATGAGTAAGTATGAATAATCTCATTTGCTTGATGATATATTAAATTTTATTAGTTATACAATTTTATTCAATGGCGTAGCAATTAAAAAAAATGCCTGCCTACAAGCACTGCTAGATTTTGAAGCTAACTAGTAATTTCACCAGAATTAAGATAGAGATAAACCCAATCTAACAATTTTATCTGGCAACTTTTGATGTGTTTTTAATTTTATTTATCGGTAAAAGCTAGTTTAATCAAAATCATGTTAATATGATAATTTGTTCTTCTATGTTTGTTTTTATTAGTATTTTGTTCCTTAAGAATGGGTCTTATCCAAAACTTGTCAACATAAAAGCTTATATGGACAATAATAAGGAGGTTTATAATGATTTTAAACGGATTTGATATCTTGTGAATTGATGAATATATGATTTTTTCTCCTTTAAAACCCTACTTTTTCTCCCATTGAAGTCAAATGATACCAAATATTTATTATGCATAAATTTTTAGCATTTTTTTAGAAGTAATAATAATTTTCAACAGATTTGACATGTATTATAATTAAAATTTGTTTTTCTTTTTTCCCCCACAAAACTTCTCCTGTTTCTGCTCCCTTAGTCCGATTTAGGCCATTAACAAATTTGACCGAGCTTTTACGCCCCTTGATTTTATGTATCAGTTTGGAGGAGATTTGTTCGGAATTATGAAAGTTGTCATGTTCACATGTATATATACTTAGATAGATAAAGTTCTGAACTGGAGGTGAATTTGAATTCTATGATCATTGATCATATTCGGTGTAGATCTGCAAAAATATTTCAGAAATTCCAACATAGGGGAGGATGTAATAAGTAGTATTTCTTACAAAATCTCCTCCTTTAGTACTCCTTGAATTTTGTTTTGCTTAAGTCCATATTATGTAAAATATATAAAATCTTAGTAATATATTTTTTCCATTTAATTTTATTTTGAAGATTCTATACAGAAAATTATTCTCTCTTAATTTCCTCCATAATTATGTTACTTTGATAATAGTAAACAAAAATAAATTAATTTAAATAAATTTAAAAAATGTCAGATTTCATTTACATGCCAACGTCTTACTAGAATCAGTAAGTACTTGTAAATTTTTAATTTGAAAGATGCATTTTGTACAATCTGGTGCATAAATAAAACTGCAAATGAGGTAAATTTTTATTATTTACCACATTAAAGTTTTTTAAAAAAAACTCTATTGAAATCTCCATAACTGATCACAAGTTTGAATTTATGAAGTAATAATGAATGATCTATTTGGAAACAGCGGAAAATTTACGTTGATTAGAGAATTTTATGATCTAAAGTACTTATTTTTAAATGCTAGTCTTTAATTTTTTCTAGCTACATTGAAAATGAATTCCGTTCGTTAATGTACCAAAATGAGTAAAAATAAACAAATATATTTACAAATTTATCACGGAATCTCCAGTAATGGTTAACTTTTCAAAATCCTTTCTGTTTCTGCTCTAACCTTATATTTGAGTTATTTTTACTTAAGGAGACACAATACTTTGAAATTGGTCAAAATATCGATTTTCTTTTTTTATATTAGCTTCTTAATGAAAGCTTATTCAAATGTGAATATTTTGATACCTAATGTTTTCCAATGCGACAATTATGCCGCGAGATATTGCAAATTTTGTTCATAGATCCAGCGCAATTACCCGTACAAATGAAAACTTTAAACTGATTTTTCTCCCTGTTCATATTTTTAACTTGCTTGTTCGATAAAAACTAAGGCCTTTTTTGCTAATTTAAATAGAGATTTGAAATTTTTTCTTGTTTTCCATGGTGTATTTAATATTTTTGCGCATGGATTTAACATTCAAGTTATTATTTTTTTAATATTTAAATTGAGAATTTGTTGAATTTCCTTCATATTTTAATATACACGAGAGAAAAAGAAAAATGATATTACATGTAAAAAAAAAAAAGCATAAGTCTAAAAATCATAGTTTTTTGTAGTATATTCTAATGAATTAGGTAAAAAAAATCGAAGCAAAAATATTCATATTTATAAAAGTAGTAGGGATTTTTAAAAAGTTAATTTAAAAAAATTAAATGCTAGTAAAGTAAACTTTTGTACAAGATTTTGTTTTATTTAATTGTTACTATTAAGTATTGTGCCACCACATATATTACAGAATTATTCAAAATTGAAAAAAAAAAAGGCTTCGGTGGTGCTGTGTTCTTTTAATGTACCAAAATGAGTAAAATAAATATTTACAAATTTATCATGGAAGGTCCAGTAATGATCAACTTTTTAAAACTATTTCTGTTTTCGTATTATATATGAGTTATTTTTCTTCTGATCATTTTAATTGACATTTCAAATAAAGCATCGCAAGAATGTATGAATAATTAAATTTAACTACATTTATATGGTATAATATTTATATGATAAATAACTGGTAATAAAAAAATACCATGAGACTGTAAATCTTCTAATGTTTGAATACCACAATTTTCGTATAGAAATATTTGCTTTATTTAATGAGAGAAATTTGCGATTAAATAAGAGGACGGTTGATTATTATTTAGAAATAGTAGTAATCAAAGATCTTAGCGCTTTTGAAGCTATATAATCAGAAATAAGATTTACACTAAAAAAATAAATAAGAATTTTTAAGAGTTACATTGTTTTATGTGTATGATTCTCCTGAAACATGACATTTTCAAGATGAGAAATTTTAAAATTGAAAGTGCTATTGAAATATTTAAGCTAAATATTTTATGTTTGTTTTAATATGTTTTTAACCCTTTAGTAGATTGTCAAAACAGAAATGATCATTGTAAAATATCATTTATCTAGCATTTCGACCAATGTATTATATGTATGTGCCAAGAAAATGGATTTTTTAATACATTTATTTTATGTTTTCTTCATTTTTAGCACTTTCCAACAAACTTTAAAAGTGCTTATGCATTCGGTTTGTCTGTCCGTCTGGCCATACCTTACTCCCGTAAATATACTTAGATTTTCACGCAATTGATGAAGCTTATTTAGGGTCACCAAAGCATGTTTGGTATTGCATATGAAGTATGTACGATTAATGTTTATTTACAGAGACACCCAAAAGAATTCGATTAGATTTTGTTATATGAGGGGAAATCGTTTGGAGAATATTTTAATTACATTACTCAATTTCGAATGTATATTGCAATTGATATAAATCGCTGAATTTCATTACGATCACGTTAAAAGAGAGCATTCAAAGCATTTTTTATTAATTTACAGGGATACACAGAAGAAATCGGTTACATTACTGTCTTTGCATAGTAATTGCTGGAGAATGCTTTTTAAAATTTGATATGCGCTTTTAAATTTAATTAGTTTTCTGCATATTACTCTTTATATATAAATTCTGTACGTAAAATAAAGGGCTGCACAAAAGTATTCGCATACCATTCTCCTTATTAGAGAAAATTGCTGAAGTGAAACTGAAATATATGTATCTTTTAAAAGAACTAAATTTTGGAATGCATGTTTTTAATAGATACAAATCTCTATTACTAATTTCAGAGGTACTGTCAAAAAATTCGGATAACTTTCCGAAGGTTTATGGAAACACCTGAAATTCGGTTTTGAAATGTATTATACATTTCCATATGGTGAAATGAAACGTAATATTTTACCTTTTTTAAGCAGTGCAGTATTGTTACATTATTCTGAATGTATTGGAAAGTGCTTGATAAACTATGCTTTACGCAGATTTTTTCTTCCTTGTTAAGCTTAACATGTTTACTACTTCTGACTGCTAAAAAGTGTAAGATTAAAACTTTAAAAATAGTAAAATAGTTTTATTTCCCTGTTGACATGTTTCGACTCTGCCCGAGTCATTTTCAAAACAAACAAATAATAATATACTGAAATTGCCCGATCTGTGATGCAATAATCTGAAACGCCATCATTCAGTTTTTCATGCAACGCACGTTATTTTGTTTATTTATTTTATTTATTTATTTATTTTGAAACTGACTCGGGTGCAGTCGAAAGATATCAACAGTCAAATAAAACTATTTTACTGTTTTAACTCTTTATCTACCGAATTATGAAAATTTTATATTCTAAAGCATTTTGCGTAAATTGTTTAAGCTAAATTAAAAGATTTACATAATCATTTAATGAATTTTTGGAGGAATTTAGAAGGATTGAAGGTTTTATACGGATTAATTAAATTTGAATTTGCAGGGATTTTGTGCAATATTTATAACCCCACTCAAATCTTTTATTTTAAATTGTTTTCTTAGTATTTTGTAGAATTATAAAATGTACAAATATGATGTTCTTACAATATAAATATAAAAATATTTCCGAATTTGAAAAATCCCCATCTCCCTCCCTCAGCGCCAAAAAAGCTGAAAAGATACAAAGGCAAAAGAAATCATTCTTTTAAAAATATTTTTGTTTTGTGTAACCAATAATGCTTTTGGAACAAAATAAAGCATTGTATCTGTTACTCATTCTAAACAGTATTAAAACTAACTGACATATTAAAAGAATTTTATAATAAGTAATTTTAATGGTATTTATAAGTACCGTCGGTAAATAAAGGGTTAAAGTGTTAATCTTACACCTTTAAGCTATCTGAAATAGTACACTATTACAAGGTGTTAATTTCTTACATATTTAATTTTAACGTGTTTGACTATATTATTGAATTAAAATCTCTGAAATTCAAAATAAAATAACGCCAAGAAAATGACCTCATAAAAATGTACACATCTGTAAATTTAAACTGCATTTGGCATTTCTAAATAGAGCTGAGCCATGTTTTCAATAATTCTTTTGTAAACTTAAAATTCTTTATTATTCATTAGATCTATCTGTTGCCATAATAAAAAACTAAAGTGTTCATACCTGTAAAAAAACATAATTTCAATAATAAAAGTTTTGTATACAAAAAAGAAGCATATGCACAAAGGCTATCTATCTCTGTTTTCTATACATGCATATATTGTCTAAAATATTGACTTTTTAATAATACTACATAAAAGAAAAAATGTATATTTATATTGGGGTGTGCTTTAACTTTTTATCCATTGACGGTACTTTTAAGCACCGTTAAAGGAAATTGAATATAAAACTTATTCAATCCATCTATTACTAAAAGTAGATTTTACTTTTCAAACAAAATACTTTGCTCGATCACATTTAGAAAGCATAGTGAAACAACCATAGCTATTTATTTTTAAAAGTGGTAGTTTTTTCAAATATTTACGAAGGTTTAAATTTTCTCTTATTAAAATATGTTACATTAAAAAAAATAGCTGTAAAAATCTTTCCATTTATTGATATAATCACAATACATTTATGTATATTGGTTTTATACAGAAATTTTTTTAAACTAAGACATTTATAGTTGTATATGTTTTAGAAACTATCGATTTATTATTCAGTTACAACGAGTGTTATGTATGGCGGCCGATTATCTGCACGAGGGATATTTCAGATTCAAGTCTTAGCTAAATTTTATATTATTGTAAGTATTCTTATATATTTCTAGTCACTAAAGAAAGTAATTATTGTGTTAGAGCAATTTCTGGAATCGCAATTCCGTGTGTAAAGGTTTGTTACAAGACTAAACACGAACTATGAAACTCCACGAAAATGAATTTTTATGTTTAACACAATTTAATTTTTTCCCCATAATAAATGTTACATAGACCAATAATTCTCCTCATGCAAATATATTTAAAAAGTATATCAGCCATATTTAAAAAATACATATAAAATTTTGATGTTTTATAAGAAATCCATATATATCTAGTTATTACGGGGACGTACCTGGAGCGGGGAAGAAAGTTGAATCCCATATTACACTGTTAGAAATTTGAAACTTTTGCTGCATCGTCACTCCAACGCTTTCATAGAAAATTGATTGCTCCACTGTAATATGAAATATTCGCATTGGTCAAAATAGAGATATTCTATAAAATTGGTGGAGTGACGATGCAGCAAAAGTTTCAAATTTTTAACAGTGTATCCTATGGAAAAATTAAGAGTCCTTCTTGTTTATTCAAATTCGAAAATTTCAACATTATTTGAGGTAGTGATGACGTCACCTTATTTCTTCCTCATTAGCTTCTATTCAATACAGATAAATGTTAAAAAACATTAATTATTACTGATTTATAATATTTAGATATAGTTAAAGCCCACAAAGCCTAATCTCAATTTAGATAATGGTTAAAAAAATAGATAAATAAAAATAAGTGGAAATTCTATTAAAATTCATCACTCCCTCATAACTTTTATTTTGGCCTACTTCGAGTGATTCGCCCAAATATAAATATTGAGAATAAAAGAATGCGTAAGCAGACATGACAACGTTTTCATGCTTTTTTGTGTAGCCCTGTATATTAACTATAGCATTTATACTCAAGATATAATGTGCATAGATTTCGGGAAACTTAAAAACGCATTTCATAATTAAAATAAATTTCATCCATCCATCAGCCATCATCGGATACATATACAGTACTTCGGAAAGAATATATTATTTGAAATCTTTTGTGTGTCCTTGTGTGCACTTCGTATTATACATGATTTTATCGTATAACTTATATTAAGTCTCAGCGGCATATACCAATTTTATTATATATAAATAGTTTAATATCATTAAAATATGTCGCACACAATTCCCCTCTTTACCATTATGTAATGGAGTTCTTTTGTGTGGCCCTGTAAATGAATAATAGCTATTTTCTTTTTCACCGCATATTTTACAGAATGCATATTTTAGTGCCCATCTTAAATCCATAAAAACTTTAATATGTTTGACTGGGTGTAATATCTTTGAAATTCATTTTAAACGATTTTTCCCCATAGACCATAATGTAGCGGTAAACATTTAAGGTTTGACTGTCGCTGTAAATAGACTAATCATGTAGAAGCTTCATTTTAAATAGGGTTAGTGCTAAGATAAACATCAATAACATCCAAAAATTTCGAAACAATCCGAGTATATTTACGGGAGTTAGAGCACGGACAGACAAAGTGAAATCATAAACACTTTTCAACTTTGTTAGAAACTGTTAAAAACGTAACTAAACCTGTCACCACCGCTGACAATGAATTTTTTATAATCTAGGGTATATTTTTTCGCTAATATTAAGAAAACTACTGCACACAAAATTATGAAAATTGGCGGTATTATACAGAAATGTTTGATAAATATGCTGATGAGGAGATTTGAAGAGATTATTTAAAGAGATATTTAATGTTAAAGTTGTCAAAATCATTTCATTAAAAAAAATTATAGGATCAAAAACTAGACATAAGAAATTAAACATTTTTAGATTATTTTATATATTTGAAGTCTCTGGTCTGCAGATTGCATTTATTTTTTTAACTTCACTCATTTTCTTAGGATTCATTTCCATCTTAAATTCAAATTTTCAGCATTTTGAGAGACATTTTTTACATATTTTAGAAAAGATTATAATTTTAAATTGTTACTAAACGATCAAAGAATAATATTTCCTTCAAATTAAAAAAAATATTTTCACGCGACTATCTCAAACAGAAGAAATACTTTCAAACGAGAATTAAATAATTATGAGTTAAAAGCGAGAAACATTGAAAATTACATTATAAAACTACATTTACTCGTGAATATTAAAGAAAATATTAAATAAAGAACTCATTAAAGTGCGTTAACTGATGTAAATGGAAAAAAAATATGTGATGTTCAAAATAGCCAAACAATACTATTGCAAAAACAGTTTAAATTTAAAACATATTTACGTGAGACGTTTTGCATTTCTAAATATTTTTTAAACGATTGTTGCAAAATCTAAGACAGCGGAAATAAAAGTACAGTGGAACCATTCCTGGTAACGCCTGGTAAAGTGGCCACCTGGCTAAAGTGACCGCTTTTGGAAAAATTTACTTGTGCACATAATAAAATAATATGAGAATTGTCCCGTAATGTAACCACTTGTCTAATGTGTCCATCTGTGTAAAGTGACTAGTTAGCTTGTTTTTGCCAATGTTATTTGAACCTGCAAAATGTGACCATCCATGTTTTTGCATGCTGAAAATTTTCAAACTAAAAGACTAAAGTTGTCATTTTCTGAAATTTTATTTTGATCCATTAAAAAAGTACAAAAATTTCTCTCTTATAGTTACTATTTGCTTAATGTATAAAGAGACCAATTTGTCTTTTATTGTAATGACATCTGCACTTGTCTGAGGTGATTTTTACTGGAAACTTTATTTCTCCAATCATAGAAACGTTACCTTTATGCAATTACAATGAAAATAAAAATGAGTGTAAATTACAGCGTACCTTGTAAGTATGAGTTATTTAAATCCATTAATGGTGAATTTCAACTGTGTTCAAAAGAAATAATGTGAGAGTAAATTATCCTTTATTCCGCATATTTTAAATTAATGAATCAGTTATTATTGTTAATTAATCAACTCATTACTTAATGTAGTGCATTTTTCCTTATTTTATTTTTTGAGATCACAATATTTTAATGTACCATTTTGAAAAACACTCCATAAACTGACCACCTCTATATAAGTGACCATTTTAGCCTGTCCCAAAGGTGGTCACTTTAGACAGGTTCCACTGTATTTCCTTTTTAACAATAAAAATATCTTCACGTGAATATCAAAAGGAGAAAAAACCTTTTAAATAATAAATAAATTCATTATGTGCATCAAAAGCAGCAAGTAAAAGAAATTTTCTCAGTAATTAAATTGACCAGCTAATATTGTGAAACAGTTAAAATTAAAAAAATATATATATTTAGACGTGACATTTATTTCATATTTTGATATGATCTTTTTAACTGTTGTTGTGAAATCTAAGACGGCATAAATAATATTCCCTCCCAAACAACAAAAGCATTTTTACGTAAAGAATTAAAAAGAGAAAGAAAATTTAGTGAAAATTAATCAGATTTTAACAATACATTTAAAATGCTTTACTTAACAATCCTTCTTATACCGCGGTTCAAAAAGTACCATGAGGCAGAGTTTCCGTTTATTTCACTGTTTAACTAATCTTTTTCAAACAAACATGTAAATAGCCTGTCGATGTTTAACAATAGCTGATTAGACCATTAAATTCCCTCAATCAAAAAGAAATTAATGGAAACCCGTTTCAACTTTTCGCAATCTTTTAAAAGTCGATCAAATTAGTGTGCTTTTTATTTATTTATTTATTTATTTTTAAGAGTTTGTGGTGCTTTAAGGGGGAAAGTACTCCCCCCCCCTAGTATTTTAAATTAAACTACCGATGACAAACTTTTACATTGTAAATAATTTGTTGGATAAGCCAATAACTTAAAAGATTCATGCATCAGAAATTTAATACGATTGGCGAATTCAGGAGTGACACATTCTTTATTTTTCCTTTTTTCCAAAAAATATATTTTGAAACGTGAAATGTTTATTCTGATACATGAGGACTGGGTTAAAAAATATCTAACTTTTGAATTCACTGACACTTTAATAATATTTAGATCAACTATTTAAGTGATTTATTACTGGTACGTTTACCTTAATGTGCTTTGTCATAATTTTTTATTATTATTATTTATAAACTAATGCATATACCAAGTTAAATTAAAGTTTAGTTAGTATGTTTCGCTTCGATGTACAATTTTTTATCTTAAGCCCCTTAAAAGTGTTGTAAATTAATCGCCACTGTACTTAATTTCTAAAAAAAAAGGTGAGGATATCTAATTCATGCGGCAGTTAATGACGACAAACGAGTGCAAGTCGAAATGTAACCTAAGGATATAAGCTTCACACTTCACAACAATACTCTGGGTCTTAAAGAATGATAAAGTACTGCCACGTGTCTTTAGATAAACTGAAGCACGTCATTCCAGAGATTATTTTAAATACAAAAATAGCATTATTTAGTTATTTTAGCTTGTTCTAAACAATATTTTAAAAACTTTTTTATCTTTGTATGTACTGATCAGCTTCCTTGCCTTTTTCTGATAACATTCAGCACTTTTAAATTATAAGTATTTTGTTGGACTGCATTTAAAGTTTTTCAACTGATCTTATGAAATAAAAAAATATTATTGATGAACCTGTGTATTTATATTTTATGAATAAATTTGTAATAGTTATATATTTTTGATAACGCATTCCTTTTTTTAGAAATTATTTTCTTACAGCTTCCAATCGCTGAAAAAACGCCCATGATATAGTGCGTCCCAAAAGTTTATAAACAATTTTTTAGATTAAAGAGTTAACTAAACGAGTAAGAAGGACAAATAAATTATGCAAACATACAATGATAAAATAAAAATAATAAAAAGCTCCAACAACTTTTAACAGTCAAAGATTAAATATTAAAAAATATCAACAAAAAAATGCTGTCAATGTGAAATATAAGAGCAGTAAGCCTTGATTACGTCTATTAATAACTAAATAATAATAATAATATATTCTATAATGAAAGTGTAAGAAGTTATATTATAAGCAATTATTTTGCTAATAAGGCGTCGCTTTAATAATAAAACATTTAAAATATATTAAAAATTGACATGTTATTTTCATTGAGTCATCTTAAGACTATAAATAGAAATTTACAAATACAATGAACGTGAACAATCTAAAACTTGAACCTGAAATTTAATATCAGATGTAAAGAACATATAACGGATATAAAATTATAAGAGAGGGAAAACTGCTTTATCCAGACTGAAAACGAGAATATTAACATTCTTTTTAACGAGAATTGATTAATTTATAGATATAATTTTTATTTAAAGTTATTCATAAGAGAGTCCATTGAAATTTATTTTAAAAGTTCACATGTTTGTAATGATACGCTATCTTTTCGCATCTGGATTGAATGATTGGACGGTTTGCAGGCTAGCTACATAGTAGGGACATGGACAATGTTGAAAATATAGAGGGCGTTATATTTAATTTGAATTCAATAATTATTTACTCCAGTTTTTCATTGTAATTGTAATTTTCTATTTACAGTCACCGCAAAAAAATCTTGAATTTTGCGATTTCAGATGTTTTATTAAATATCTAGAAATATATTTGAGGAATGACTCTAAAACTCCAGATGTATAAACAAAATAGTACAGGTCATATATTTTCGAGATTTTTTTTCCAAAATCCAATATGGGATCGTCAACAAATTGAAAAAGAACGAATATATTTTGAATAACCCTGTCAAAACTAATGTAGCAAAAGCGTTCAAACTGCAGATTAAGATTAATTGGCTTATGGCAATAAACTGTGTTCATTTTTATGCGGGTAGCATGTATACTCGTAGAGAAATTAAAGTTTTTATAAAAACGTTCCCAAATTTTGCCAAGTTTTTTGCTTATAATTTGCAGAGTTCTTAATAAAAAGCGATGTTCTTTTCAAGAAAATATGAGAAACGACATTGTACAAAACATCCTGTAATCAAAAATAAAAAATATTAAGAATTGTATGAAAAATGAGCAAGTTTACTAAATAAATTGTTACTGCGCATGCGTAACCTCTATAAAAATTTCTTTTGCATATTGTGTTCGCTAAATGTATAGAGCAACTTTTTTAAAGTTTCAAAATCATAGCTTGAAAATTCTGAAAATTATCGTCTAAAGAATGAGATCAAAATCCGATATTCCCAAAATGAAACAAAAAATTGAGGGGCTGTATCCATATTCCATTGATTAGTGTCTACACAGTATTGCACGTACTACTATATTTGGATACAGCACCTCATCTTTTTGCTCCATTTTGGGAATAACGGATTTTGATCTACTTCTATCGGAAACAACTTTCAGAATTTTCAAGCTATGATTTTGAAACTTTAACAAAAGTTGCTCTATATATTTAGCTAACACAATATTCAAATGAAATTTTAATAGAGTAGACGCATGCGCAGTGAAAATTTATTTAGTAAACCTGCTCATTTTTCATACAGTTATTAATTTTTAATTTTGATAACAGGGTATTATGTACAATGTATGTAATTATGTATCTTTTCTTATATTTTCTGAAAAGAACATTGCTTTTTATTAAGAACTCTGAAAATTATAAGCGAAAAACTCGGAAAAATTTGGGACCGTTTTTATAAAAACCTTAATTTCTCTACGAGTATACATACTATCAGCATAAAAATGAACACAGTTTATTGCCATAAGCCAATCATAAACTGCAATTTGAACGCTTTTGTTGCATTAGTTTTGACAGGGTTATTCAAAAGATATTCGTTATTTTTCAATTTGTTGACGGTCCCCTATTGGATTTTGAAAAAAAAAATCTTCTCGAAAATATATGACCTGTACTATTTTGTTTATACATCTGGAGTTTCAGAGTCATTCCTCAAATATATTTCTAGATATAACAAAACATTTGAAATCGCAAATGTCAAGATTTTTTTTTTTTTTGCGGTGACTGTATATTTTGAAAATGAGTTGAAACCTATCAATTTTTAATATAGTTTAAATGTTTTGTTATTCAAGTGACGTCTTATAAGTAAAAAAAAAAAAAAAAATATTTATAAGTTCTTACCTTTTTGTTATAGAATTTGCATTATTATTATTATGATATAAAAACTGGTGTTCCAAAAATGTTTAGACAACCGATATTTTAAGCGAATTTTAGTATTGATATATAAAATTTCATTTTCTAAGTTTATGTACTTGTGACACAATAATTTTCTGAAATAAAAGTGAATATGTCTTTCTGTTTACGATTGATTTCAAAGATGCCACGCAATGTGTAGTTTTCCAAACGGGGAATTTTGCACATCTATCGTTTAAAGACTAGTAAATAAAACATTGTGGTCACTATAAGAAAACCTTAATGCAGCAGGGTTGGTATTTATCAAATTCTATCGAAAGGTGGCAATTTTGAAGCGAAATACCATTCTGGACGACCAAAGTAAACAACTAAACAGCAAGACAAAGAGATTTTAAAATTAATTTCAACCCAGAACCTGACTGTAATGTCAGTTTCTAAAGAACTGAGCGTTCTACTATCAAAATACACAGCCCACTGACGGCTGTAGGCAAGTAAATTCCTTGATTATTACAAAACTAGAAGACAGCCCGTCAAAATGACGTGTTTGCATTTTTAAAGTGATGATAAAAAATACAACTGTGGTCAATCAGCCACTGGCTTAAACAATTTTTTAAAAATACAGCAGTTAAACATGGGGGGAAAAATCTATAAAAAAAGAAAATTTTAACAAAAATTTGCATTTAAAACTATAACAAAACTGTCTGGTGGATGGGGGGATTGTAGTGAACAAATCGTAAATACATAAATTTTAAAAGAATAAAGTAAGGCAAAAAAATCAATTATAAAAGAATATATTGTGAAACTACAGCCAAAATATATCGAAAAATACTGAAAGAAAATAATAAAAATATCTAAAATGGATAAAAAAATTTCCTATTTTGGCCTATTTTTTAGCTATTACTTAAAAGAAAACACTCTATAAGATCGAAAACAATGTCAACAATAAAGAGTAAACAATGAACGTGTTTGGGAGATACAGGCGCTTCGCGCGCGAACTCAGGAGTTTTTACCGAGTGCTATTCCGCTGTAAGATCCACTCCACGTATTCTGTCTCCTGAGCGCGCGCGCTCAGCGCGCATAGATCCCGAGCGCACCTGATCATTCTTGAGTCGTGATGTTACAAAGGAGTCATTCTAAAGATTCAATCACGGAATTTGTCATTCTTGAATGGCAACAGTATTGATTTGTATACATTTTTTGTTTGGTTTGTTTTTTTCCGTAATTGCTGGTTGTTTTATTTAGAACTTAAACATTATAATCAAATAGTTTTTGTAGGTTTTAGAGAAAATGAGTAATGAATAAATCTTTCACATGTATATCTTCATAAGTTGAACAGTTAGAATATTTGTGAACAGCTCGGAATAGTTAAGCCTAACGTGGATGCAGTTGCAATAGGTTTATTTTTCTCGTGGATGGGTTGTCCCCGGAATCGTCGTACACGGAGGGGTTTTATATATATAATGTGGTGTTTGCTAAAGTTTACAAAACCTCATAAAGAAGTTCGTCTTCACTGGGCCCAAAATTTTATAAAGTGGACAGATGAATGGTTAAGTGTTCTTTTCAGTGATAAAATTGTTTTGCTTGGCTCTGACGATTGGGCATATTACTAGCACGATATTCACAAGGAATCACGAACTTTTTCATGCTGAGGAGAGAGTTCACTCATAGTTTGGAAAGCATTTTTTTCTTTTATAATGGAACAACTGACATTGCTTTTTTGAAAGGTCGTCAATGTTACGAAGATTACCAGAAAACTCTTAAAATATATTTACTTTCATTTTAAAAATTGCTAGGATGGACCATAAGAGATACCAGCAAGACAATTCCTCCATACACGTGTCCAACTCTAGTATAATGCAGGGGTTTATAGACTGAATCAAACCAAGTAACTATATTGCACTGGCCAGATGTAAGTCCTGATTTGAATCTCATAGAGAACCCCTGGGGAAGAAAATGTAGAGACAAATGTGCTAATGCGATCCATTTGAAAAGGCTCAAGGTCTAAAGCTGCAAATTGAACAAAGTTGATTTTCTTCTAACCCATAATTTCTTCAATCTCTTTGTTTTGAGTATGACTGATCAAGTTTTTGAAGTTATTTGAAAATACGGCTTTAAAATTAAAAAGGAAAAGGAAAAAAAATTGTGTTTATAAACTTTTGGGAGTGCAAAATTTAAGTTTTATTTATTTATTTTTATAGTGATTGTGTAAAATTATTTTTGTATAGCATTATTATTGTCTTAAAATTATTTATAATTATAAATTATTTTGAAATTGTTACTCCTCTTTTTCAATTATAAAATAAAAAAACCGTTGCCTATTGAACTTTTGGGACGCACTGTACAAGAACCAGTTGCTATATCTATTTCATATATTGAGCAACAATAGTATAAAAGGGACATATAACTACAATGAACGCATTTCAAAATTATTTACTCTATTAATTGGGTAATTATTTATAAAGAATATTTTAGTATGTTGAATATCTTTCTCTTTTATACACTGTAATAAAAAAAATAAAGTTAAATTTAGGCAAAAACTGCTGGCAGCAATGTTGCCAGCAGTTTTTGTCGTAACGATTGCAGTAAAATTAGATGTAACTTTTTTTATTACATCTAATTTTAAGGCAATTTTTACGGCAAAACTATTGGCATACAAATACAAAGTTATTATAAATATCACTAAATTATAGTAAAATTTTTTAATTGTTAAAATATGGAATACTCCAACGTTTGACATTCTTATTCTTTTTCATATGTGTATGCTTACATAACCATGGTTTGAAGTACATTTGAAATGAAGCTTGTGTTTATTAGTATATAAAAGAGAAAGAGAAGGAATGTTGCCCTTTTGTTTTGTTGATATAAGAATTTCGATCTGCCCCCCACTCTTTCTCCATTCGGAGCAAGTGCAACAAGATTTTTTTACTATTAAATGCATTATGTAACAAAAAGCTGTTATAAAATACTTTTAATTATAGTTTCTATTTTTTAAAGTACTATTTGATATAAAGTGATATTTTATTGCCTTCTCTTCATTTGAATCAATAAGGTATGCAAAACATAAATGTTACCAGTTTTTTATATCACTCCAAATAAAAGAAATAAATTTGAAAAAATCAAAAAAATTTTGCACTTTGATAACTATATCATTATCGAAGTGGGGGGAGGGGGGATGATAACGTATGATATCGGAAGGGGGAGAGGGGATCCAAAATTACCAAAAAGTTGATAACATTATATTTGCACAACCACTTATAATGCGAATACATCTCAATTATCGTACAATTTCGTACTTGTTGATTATTATTTTCTTGCTAAATACCAACATCAATTTCTTAAAGATATTCCATGAAACCTTTTTGTCTTCCTTTAATACAAGTATTGTACTTTGGCGATAGATGCTGGAGTGACTCTTCACCAAAAGGGGGAGAAAAGGGTGAAATAACTGAAGTGGCTTATTGCACAGGATTTAGTTTCCGGATTTTGAGAAGGCGATGAGAAGGGGACTTGTGTATAGCTAGAAGCTTAAGTTAGCAATGGAATGTTTTCGCGGGATACGCCTTTATCTCAAGCATATCATCTAGTTCCGTGAGACCAGATTGTCTTACACTTTTATAGTTTCAGTGTCAGTATGTAAAAAGAGCTTTTGTTTATCTGGTCTTAATATAGTATAACAAATATAAAAGTAATTTTTTTTAATACACTCTGTTCTAAGTAAGGATCGACCGAAACATGTTTTTAAGGCTGAAAGAGAAACCGAAACCGAATTTCGTTATCTTCCTAGTTTCGGCCAAAAACAAAAATGAAAATGCCCCAAAAATTTTAAAAAGTAGTTAATACATACATAAATATATAAATTATTAATTAAATATACGTATTTCTTAATTGATTATACAAGTGGCCTTAGTACATAATGTGGGGTATAATTGGGTCTCTGTATATTTGAACCAACACTTTTTATTTTCATTAAACTAAACATTTTAGTTTAGTGACAATATGTTAACAATATGCTAATGTTAAGTATGCTGGATATGGATAATTTGCCACTCTCTTTTCTACGCTTGATAGAAAGCAACTAGCAAATTTATTTTTAAAAATATACAATTTTTGCCCTATTTCTTTTTTAGGAGAAGACATTTCCATCTCCCTCTCCCCTCCCCCCCCCCAAAAAAAAAAAATTCTCTTTTGAACTTTTTTTTTTTAATTTCTAAATTGATTTGAAAAGGTTTAATCAGGGTCCAACAAACCCCGGGCGCCGGATCATCCGAGCATCGAGCTCTTGATGACTAACTTTTTTACCTACTTATCAATTCAGTATTTGTTTCCTTAACCAAAAAATTTCCTTAAAATTTTTATTTTTATATTATCTTAAAATTTTTACCCAGTTTGATTTTTTTATTGAATAGCTAACTTGTTCGCTGCAAAATGACGCATATCATTCAAAAATAGCTGTATGCGATTATAAGTAGCCAGCATTCCATTTTGCAGTGAATGCATCAGAGAAATAATTCTTCAAACTGGCTCCTAAGAATTTTTCCTGGCATCTAAGAATTTTCAGCTCTGTCAGTTCCTGGGCATAATCACAGTTTAATTAATAAGGGATTATTCATAAAAGCATGTTAAAGCGTAGTATTTCATTAACAGTTTTACAGTCAGATGATATTTTTGGCCAGCGTTATATGATGAATCAGTAACTCAATGTTATATGATAATTCGTATACAATTTTAACCTTAAAACATAATTGACGATTGATTAACGGTAAAATGTATTACAATTAACTTTTAAATTTATAATTACCGTATATACTCGTGTATAAGTCAACACCCCCTCAATTTTTTTCTTCAATTTTGCACAAAATCAAACCAAAGATGTCACTTTGCAATGCGAAAAAATAGCAAGTAAACAAAAACAAATCATTGAAAAAAAAAATTAATGATAAATTATAGTTATTTGTATATGTCATACATTGTTTTATTATGCATATGCATAAAATGCCAGAATTTTGCAATATTGAAGTTTTGTTTTTCTTTTTTTTATTGACTCGTGTATAAGTCGACCCCGTCCCACCCCCTCCCAGTTCGCTTGTCGGAAATTGTCAGAAATTCTTTGACTTATATTCGAGTGTGTACGGTAAATTTTGAAAATATAAATTCGTTGAACACTACGTCAGTTGCCAGTGATTTTCAATGATTTTTCTGTTTAAAGCAGCATCAGTCACCGGTGACTTACAGTATAAAGTACGATATAAAATTCAAAAAGTTGTATTCTAAATAAATTTTAAGTAATTTCAGGGTTGTATTAAACATTTCTTACCAAAAAATTTTAATGGGTTTTATTAAAATACAGTGAACATAAAAACGATTGCCTTTCGCAGTTATCACAAAATGTGACAGTTTGCTTATTTAATATTCTGGCCATTCCTATACCAAATTGTGCCACATTTTCTTCATGGCATAGTTTATAACACCGTTGCACGTTGGAGACTTTTACAATTATTTTTTATTTATTTATTTAAATTGATTGTGTAACGAAAATCTTATTTCGCGGCCCAAACGGAAAGACAGAGGAAATACTTTGCTATTTGTTTAAGTCGATATGCTAAAATATTGTCATCGGAAACTACCTATGTACATAATTTTTTATAATTCTAGTATATCAAGAAGTGGATTAAAAATTGATTACAAAGTTACATCTTTATATAAAAAAAACAAGTTGACTTAAATAAAAAAAGTGTAAAAATAGTAATTAGATTTTATTATTATTGTTGTTGTCATAAATGATGGACCTGTTATAAATTAAACTTTTACCAATATTTATTGCTGGAAATATTACTCATAAAAGTTATACGAACGTCATTTTTATAAAAAAAATAAATTAAATAAATAAATAAACCTTCATTAACAACTGCAGGACATTTCATATAAAACTCCGTAACATTAAAAATCCCTTTCGGCATGGCCTATAGGCGGAGGTAGATTTCGAAAAGTTTTCATCTCCAAAAAAAAAAATAAATAAATAAATAAATAAATAAATGATTAGAGATAAACCCAGTTTAACTACTTTATTCAACCGCTTTTAAAAAATTTTTTAATTTCATTTTTCTGTAAGAACTGGTTTTATCGAAATCCTCTTAAACGAAATTCTACTCAAATGCCCATTTTGGCAACATATTTTGAATTATATTCTTACTTTATTAAAAAAATTGACCAATATGCTCATTATATAGTTCCTAAATAACAAAAAACTGTTAATTAAATTCGTTTGACAGCAAAATTGAATTTAAAAATGAGTCATAAGTCACAAAATAACCAATTTATTATTTTAATACATCCACAATTCTTTAATCAAGATTGCTTTGAGAAATTTTGTACGAAGTGCCCACTTTGACAGATTTTTTTAAATATATATTTAGCCTTTATCAAAAATCTGACCAATACGGCACATTACACAGTTCCTAAATAACGAAAAACTGTCAATTGAATGCGTTTGAGAGCAAAATTGAATTTAAAAATGAGTCATAAAATAAAAAAATTGTTATTTGAATACAACCTCAATTCTTTTATCATGATCGCTTTGGGAAATTTTTTTGCGAAGTGCTTACTTTGACAGCTTTTAAAAATATGTATATTCACCCTTTATCAAAAAATCAAAGAATACGCACATTATATAGTTCCTAAGTAACAAAAAACTGTCATTTGAATGCGTTTCAGAGCAAAATTGGATTTAAAAATGAGTCATAAAATAACCAATTTGTTATTTGAATACCCACAGTTCATTAATCATGATCGCTTTGGGAAATTTTGTGCGAAGTGCCCATTTTGGCAGCCTTTTTTTGAAATATATTCTGCCTTTATCAAAAAACTGGCCACTCCGTCACATAATATAGTTCCTAAGTAAGAGAACCTGTAAATTGGATGCGTTTGAGAACAAAAAAAGATTTAAAAATGACTCGGTAAAAACGCAATTTTTTTAATTTCCTCAAATTTCAATCATGATAATTTCGTGAAATTCTGTTCAAAATACCCTATTTGGCAGCCTTTTAAAAAATATATTCTGCCTTTATCAAAAAACTGGCCAATACGTCGCATTATATAGTTCCTAAATAATAGGACCTGTAAATTGGATGGGTTTGAGAACAAAAATGAATTTTAAAATGACTCAGAAAAAACGCAATTTGTTATACTTAATCAATTTTTAATGACGATAATTTCGGGAAATCTGTTCAAAATACCTTTTTTGGCAGCCTTTTTAAAAATATATTCTGCCTTTATCAAAAAATTGGCCAAAACGTCGCATTATATAGTTCCTAAATAAGAGGATCTGTCATTTGGATGCGTTTAAAATCAAAAATGAATTTTAAAATGAGTCAGAATATAAGCAGTTTGGATTTAAGGTTTTTACTCCAACTCCTATTTTTGTTTAATTTATTTTTGCTATAAGAATGGGTTCTATGAAAAACTTGTCAATATAAAAGTTGTAGATCTTATTGTGAAGATGTAAAATAAATTTAATTAGATTTGATTGCTTAAGAATTGAGTAAGTTATGGGTTTTTTTCTTTTTCCTCCCCCCTTTTTCTTTTCGTTTTTAATTTTTTTCCTCGGTAAAAATTGGTCCTATCAAAAACTTGTAAATACAAAAGTTTTAGATAATATTGAGTACATTTATATAAAATTTAGTTGGATTTAATATCTTGAGAATTGACGAAGTTATGAATTTTTTTCTCCCAAAAACCATGTTTTTTTCGCCCCTTGAGCCCATTTTTAACTTTATCAAAAATCTGTCATGCATAAACTTTTTGCCCATTTCTTAGAAGTAATATAAACTTTAAACTGATTCGATATCTATTTTAATTAAGAAGTTATCGCGTTTTTTCTGTTTTCACAAAAACCCTCCCTATTTCCACCCCCTTGGTCCGATTTTGCCCATTAACGAACTCGACCGAGATTTTAGGCTCCTTGATTTTATGTAAAAGTTTGAAGAAGATCTGAGCATAATTATGGAAGTTATCGTGTCTAGAAGAAAGTGATATACACCGATAGATAGATAGATAGATAGATAGATAGATAGATAGATATAAACTTTTTTACTGATGGTGGTTTTGGGGTCTAGGAGTCATGATTCGTGTAGATCCGCAAAAATTTTTCAGAAATTCCAACATGGGAGACAATGCAATAGGTAGTATTTCATACGAAATCTACCTAAAATTTAATAATATGTTATATACATTCATCAAGAAATATAAAAAAGAAATATGTCATGTTTTTATCGGGTAGCTCGTAAATTTTTTACCCGATAATTTTTTAAAAGTTACATTTTTCATCAGTATTTGAAGCTGTACTTTATCAAATTGTCAGAATGATGAAACTAATACCAAAAGACTCCGTCTTTATTTTTTATTATATTTAGTTTTTGAAATGCCAAACATGACTGCATCTTAAAATTTTATAAGACTTTTAAGACTTATAATAGCTTGAAAAAAAAAACAGTGCAATTTATTGATGAAAATGTGAGCTAATTTTTAAATTACGACACATAAAAAATTGAGCTTCCTTCTAAGTATCTCGATTATTTTATTTTTATACTTATGATAGTTAAGGTATCACTGAATCACTTATTTTATTTTTATACTTACTATAGTTAATGTATTGTTGAAATCTAGAGTGTCCTTTCTTTTAATCATCCTATAATATCTTTTTTCATTATACAGAGAAAATCATAATGTGAAATAGGTAGTCTTCGTAACATAATTATGCAAAAGAAAAAAAACTCAGATTCATTATCTGATTAATACCTTACTTCTTTCTTAATGTATCTTTAATTTCTGTCAAGGGAAAAAAAGCTCTGTCGGTAAAATATTGAAATGAGTGAATGCCACCAGAATTTACTAACAAATTTATTAGAAAATAAATAATTTTCTTTCTTTCTATGAAAAAGGCAGAACTTTATTAAAATTTTCTGTGTTTCGTTTGCAGTTTGAAATTAAAATTTATTGCTATAAATAATGTAGTACTAGTGCCCTTCTGAAAGAGTTTTGAAGGAATCAAGCAAATAGTCTGTACCATGAGGAATATATCTGTGATGTTTTACCAATTATAGTTACGTTAACGTTTTCTGTAATTTCACAATAACATTCTTTATAATCTAAACCGCTAATATAAGGTTACAATCTTGAAAATTATTTTTTTATTATTAAACGTAATCTCCGCTGTGATTACATGAAAAAAATTTAAGTTTCCTTGCTCTTTTTTGAGTTTGTGTTATTTACAGGATACTCCGCTAGGGTATCGTTACCATTTACACAAATTCCAAATGCTTCGCGTTTTTATTTATGTATTTTTTTTTTTCATTTATACGTTGTGCAGTAATTCAATTGGACATATTTTTGTCAATCATCGTATTATAAAAAAATTTTAGTCTGCATAATAATGAATTCAGTTCACCAAGATTTTTCCCACATAATTCAGTCCTTTAAATAATTTAATTCTTGATCATATAATTTAATTTTTGAAATTCTTCTCCATATAATTTAATTCTTTAAATTCTTAATATTCTTGCCCACATTATTAACTTCTGAAAGTTCTTGCTCGTGAAATTAATTCATCAATCGAAAATTTTGCTTGGATAATTAATTCAACTCTTAAAATTTTTGTTCACATGATTTAAATCTTAATTTTTTTTCTTTTTACAACAATTTTTCTTTCATTTCTAAGATTGCGTCATAAAGTATTGCTTCATATTACATAAATTCAATTCTCTAAGATTTTTTCGTGGTTCATTCCTTGAAATTCGTGATCATATAATTTAATTCTTGAACATAGAATTTGTTTTTTAAAATTTTTCTTCACTTAATTTAATTTTTTAAATTCTTTACCAAAGTTTAAAAGTTGTAATATTCTTGCCCACATTATTAAATTCTGAAAGTTCTTGCTCATGAAATTAATTCCGCAATCGAAAATTTTGTCTGCATGATTAATTCAACTCTTAAACTTTTCGTTCGCATGAATTAAATCTTAATTTTCTTTTTACTTTAGAACAAATGTTCTTTCATTTCTAAGACTGCGTCATAAATTATTCACCCGAAATGAAAAGAAAATACAGTCAAACCCCGTTAATACGCGCCCCGCTTAATACGCGAAACCGCTTAATACGCGAATTTTCTTTGGTCCCTTGAAATACTCCTATCTTACGCATAGAAAAAAACCCCGTTTAATACGCGAATGGTTAATACGCGAACCCGTTTAATACGCGAAATTTTATCAGTCCCTAGAAAGAAAAACCTACGTTTAATACGCGAATGAACTTAGCTCTAAACATACGAGTTTTTAGATGAAGTATTTTCCCAAGCATTTTATACAACAATTATTTAAACAATTATTTAACTTATTTTTTATACAATAATTATTTACACCCAATTAAATTGAGCATTTTTTCCCTCAAAACCACACGCTGACTAGATTTGGATTCTGATCCGAGGCTAGCACAAGACTGCCTAATCAAAACTCTCCCAATGAAGTCTTATAAGTGAGACGAGGCTAGCGTTGTGCAAAAGTTAAAGACATTATGTCTGCTTTGAAAGACACCTGTTTTCATTTGGATAGTATAAGAAACCACTTTGAAAAACTTTAATGGAAATTCAATTTTTAAAAAATAAAGCATTTAGAGATTTTTAACTTATGATTTGGCCTATGAGACGCTAGTTAAGAATATGTAAATTAAAAAATAATTGTTGCAAACCATTTTGAAATCAGTAAAAACCTGAGAGTTTTGTCGTGTTTTCGCTCGCTTTCTGTACGCATTGATTCAAAAAATCAAGTTAAGCAAAGCAGAATGTACCTTTTATTAAATACTTTTCCTGCATTTTTTGTCATTTAAAAATATAAATGTAGACAAAAGGGAAATAAATTTTAAAATCAAACAAATTTGAAGTTCGTGTAAAGCTCATTCATCGCGGGAGCGGGCTGCGCGAGTCAGATAGGACCTATAAAAAGCAAAAATGAAAATAACTTTTCCTTATTGTTAAGAAATGATGTGACCCCTTCTACTGCTTTAAATTAGAGCGATAGAACCGATAGATGGAGCATGCGCTACAATCGCGAATTAATCATGTGGTCTTTCCAATAGCTGTTTCATCAGTGCTGCTATATTTTTAAAAGAAGAGAGTCGCTTGTCGCTCCCTGTATTATCTAGTTTACGATGTCTTAACTATGGCGGAAATAGCAAAACATATTAAACGAAAGGCTGTCTCTATCCTTGAGAATTTACAAATTATAAATCAATACGATGCCCAAGCTATCTCAAATAAGTCTGCGTTCGCCAAAGAAAAAGGCATACTTGAGTCAACTTTAAGGACTTCGTTAAAGAATAGGCATGCCATCGTTAACCAAGCTGTGGTTGGAGGAACAAAGAACAGGAAAATAAAAACCGCCAGTTTGAGGACATGGAAAAGGGCCTTCACGAGTGGTTTGTTCAAGCGCGCTCTACCAATATCCCGATGAGCGGCTTGCTAATACAAGAAAAAGCTTCTAAAATCGCAGCAAAAATGGTATTGCTAAATTTAAATGCCTCAAATGAGTTACTGGATCGATTTAAAATTCGGTACGGCATAAAATTCAAGCAAGTGTGCAGTGAGTCAGCTGCAGTCAACATTGAAGATGTTCACTGTTGGAAAATTAATGTGCTTTCACAGCTTATAAAAAACTACTCAAATCGGGATATTTACAACGTGGACGAATTTGGGCTTTTTTACAAACTGACACCCAATAAAACAATGACCATAAAAGAAGAAACATATAATGGAGGCAAACTGAGCAACGAGCGGAATAATTAGCTATTCTGTTCGTTGCCAACTCTGCTGGATCAGATAAATCAAAACTGCTGGTCATAGGGAAATCACGCACCCCACGATGTTTTAAAAATGTCAAGAATTTCCCCTGCCTGTACTAAAGCAAGCGTAGAGCATGGATGACGGACAACATTTTTACAACATGGCTTCGTAATTTTGATTGGCGTATAAGAAAAGAATCGCGCCATGTGTTATTGGTCGTGGACAACTGCCCTGCGCATCCAAAAGATAATGAAGACCTGAATAATGTCCATGTAGAATTTATACCAGTGTGACCCAGCCAATGGAACAAGCAATAATTAACAGCGCCAAAGTAAATTTCAAGATTCGCGTCGTCGGCGATACCATCATCAAATGGAACACGGTAACAATCCTTCTTGCTACGAGTGTCGTCCTGTTACAACCCTCGACGCTATGCATATGCTTACTGCAGCATGGGAGAGTATCGCACCAACAACAAATACAAATTGCTTTAACAAAGCGGGTTTCGGAAGTAGCGAGGACATCATTTACACAGATCCAACTTCGCACCCTAATATTGAAAAACCTTGGCTGGCCGCACAAGAAACTATAGGGGAAAATTTTGTCGATTTAGCCACGTTCATTAATATCCACAAAGATCTAGTTACCTCCGAATTCAGAAGCTTTGAGGATATCATTACCGATGCAACTGCAACTGACAAACCGGATCAGGGGAAGAAGATGATGAACCTGCGCTTCCGGTCACATCCCCATTCTCCAAAGTTACAGAGGCATTCAATTTCCTAAGACAATATGCGATGTCACTGGACGAAGGACGCTCAACAAGCGAACTTTACCACTACTTAAATAAGGCGGAAAACATCATGGTGAAAGCGCGACCGCATGTCAAACAGGCCAAAATTGAGAGCTACTTTTCCAAAAAGTAACTTTTATCACATTATTGACTTAAATAAGTTTTTTTAATTGACTTTTTATTATTATTAACACTATTTATTATCGCATCTATCTGTTCTGTATAGCTAACAAAGATTTCAATTTGGTTAACATTAGTTTTAGTTAATATGATTAGCAGAAATTTTTGTGTTTGTCTTATTCAATTTTATCCATCATACATAATAAATCTAAATTTGAAAAGACATCGGATTTTTGCTTGAGAAAATAACGGTTATTTCAATTTTCAGCTTTCAAATGTTCCTGCTTATTAAGCACATAATGATTAAAATAAATAAAATGTCATTTTATGTCTTGAAAACGCCAAACATTGACAAATAATGTGTTTTTTTCCGCATAGATTGTCATTAGATAGACCACTCGACCAAAATTCACGACCATCGGTTAATACGCGAACCCGTTTAATACGCGGATTTTGATCGGACCCCTGATTCGCGTATTAACGAGGTTCGACTGTAAATCTTTGCTCATTCTATTTTTAAAGATGAACAAAAAACTCTTTCGCTCAATCGTTAATACTTTAAGATTAATTATTTTTAAACAAGTATCAATTTTTCCGTTTTGATTGAAATGCTATCACTTTTATTCCCATTTAAAACTTTATGAAATAAAGTTATACACCATTCACATAATTTCGTCTGCACTTTGTATCATTTTGTATAGTATGTGTCAAACTATCAATGTTTGTTGTACATGACGTAGAATTTGTGAGAATAGTTTTTCCTGGCACACTTCGACCAAACACTTCAAGGCAGAACAAAGAATTTCGTTGCGCTCAAATATAAAAAAATAGTTTTTGAAGTTGAATATTTTCCGACGCAGGTCAGGATTCTATGTGTTTATTGTCACTTTTTAGACACTTGTTTGTTATGAGACTGCAGATTTATTAGCTTTTCTTGGCAAACTTCAATTGTTTAATTTTATCTATTTCATGATATACGTTTAAACGAAAATAATTCATTTCAACAGCAAGGCTCATTTTTGTATAAAATAAATCAATTCATTTATTCATTAAATTCATTTATTTAGTTTTTGATCATATAGTTTAATTTTTGAAATTTCTGTTAACATAATGTAATTCTTTAAATTCTTTGCTATATAGTTTAATTCATGAAATTCTTGTCCACATTATTAAAATTCTGAAAATTGTTGCTCGTAAAGTTAATTCAGTTGTCGAAAGGTTTGCATTATTATTTTTTAATTTATTTTATTTTTTAATTAATATTGTTAATTAGTTGAATGTGCTATACCGAAAACTTTCTTCTATCTCAGCTATCTTAATATTTAAAAAATAATTGCAAATATTAATACTCCAGTATTATAGTTTAATATTATGAATATACTTTGACACTTTTAAATGGAATTTCTGCCTCTCTCAATTAATCGAGGTAAAAGCGAGTTAGTCTCGATCATGATATTTATTAAAATCAATAGTTTTCCGTTATTCTGTTCTACATCAGCTTGTGAATATCCAGCTTACCAAGATGCAAGGTTCCCGTCGTGCGTGAACCATTGATGTACTATAGAAATACGAAAAATTGGAGAAATTATACAAGAATCACTATTATAGTGTCCCTTTCTTGCGGAATATTTTGAAATTCAAAGAGAACCTGCTTACAATAGTCAATAGTCAATAACATAAATGTGAAATTTGGTTCAATTCCTAATGTAACTTCAGACACTTTTCGATGATATAATAATAAAAATGGCCAAAGAAACTCTATTACGGCCTCTCCTTCTATTATAATATATTCAAATTCAAGGAGGACCTGCTTGCCATAGCCATAAATACGAAATTTTGAACAATTTTATTCATAATTTCATACATTTTTTGATGGTACAGTAATGAAAAAGAGAGAAAATCGCTATTATAGAGCCTCCTTCCGACAGAATATTTCCAAATTCCAAAAGAGCCTTCTGGCCAAAGTCAAAAACATCCAAAAAAATTGTTCAATTCAGTTCTATGCATAATTTCATACTTTTCTTGATGGTACAATAGCACAGAGATGTAGTGGCGAATTTTAAGTGGTTTAATTGCGAATAACATGTCTGTAAATCTTCATGGTGCCTAAAAATAGAAATCTGCATTCCATAAATGTGTATGCATCCCTAGATTCCTGCACAGTAATTTTTCGCAAACTAATGCAAGAAAAATTAGGATACAAACATCAAATTCCACACAATGATTTTTGAAAAGCGTGAAATTTATGAAAAAAAATCTTATTAAATAATGTGAGTTTTTTCCTAATAAATAAATAAATAAATAAATTAATACGGAATAATTTAGATATATTTACTCAGCATACATTTTAAATATATTATCCGATGTTATTTACAGAGTTTCCCCCAGGCAGTTTCAGGAGGGCCCTGCGCCCCCCTTGCCCTTCGATGGGAAAAATAGCGCCTTCCTCGCCCATCGTTTAAAAAACAGCGCCCTCCTTGCGTCCTAAAAGAAAAAAAACACCGCCCTTGTTACCCTTAGGTGAGCCAACGATGAACACCAGTGGGCGTGTGCGCGACGCCCGCCCGCAAAAAAAAAAAAAGGCGATGGAACGAAAAAATTAGCTCTTAAGCGTCCCTCAGGACGCGTAATTTCGTCAAAGGATCGCGAAAAAACGGAAAATTTCGTTAGAGAATCGCAAAATAACGACTAATTCCCGGCAAAATTCGCGAAAAACGGCAACCTTCGTAAAAAAAAATCGCGATAAAATGGCATATTTCGGAGGTGGGAGAAAACAGGGGGCAATTCCACTCCTGTTACGAACTATGTGCTTTTTTTTTTTTTTTTTTTCGCACCCCTTTTTCGAAATTTGCGTTTTTTTGTGTTTAAGCGTGACAAAATTGGCAGTTTTTCGCTATCTTTTGATGAAATTAGCCATTTTTGTGATCTATTAACAAAATTTGCCGTTTTATCGCGATCTTTTCACGAAATTTGTCGTTTTTTCGCGCTTTTTTTGCAAAATCTGCCATGTTTTAACAAAATAGGCCGTTATTCTGCGATCATTTAACAATATTTGTCGTTTTCTCGCGATCTTTTAACAAAATTTATTTTTTTATTATTTTTTTTTCAATTTGACTACATTTTTGGATTTTTTTTCTAGATTCTTAGATGATATTTCTGTTTTTCAACGATTTTTTTGACCCGCTAGATTGTAAATTCAATTCTATAAAAGTGCCCTTAAAAATCAAAAAAGTGCCCTGAAGAATGTAAAAAGTGCCCTTTTCAGAACAGTAGCGCCCTGCCCCTTTTTAAACCTGGGGGAAACTCTGTTATTTATTATCAGATACTTGTAAAGTATAGTAGAACCCCGGTTAACCGAATCCCGATTATCTGAAAATCGTCTTAACCAAAAGACCTTAAAACTCTTTAAAGTTCTTTTTAAATGTGAGAAAAAATTATTATCAGCACTATTTTTACCGATGTCAAATGACACCTTTCAACGTATTTTGATTTGTGATTACTATTTTATTTGTAAGTTTTAGATCAAAACAATTCCGAATTTTTTTAATATATTGAAATTTGTTTTAATACTTATTATCTTTAAAGGTTAGAAGCAAAATAAGTAAAAATCAGAACTTTGAAAACTGTTATTGGGCACTGACAGAAATAGTGTTAAAAAGCATGTTCTTTATAAAATAAACAGAGTCAACTAATTATTTAGTCCATTACGTAATTTTGAGCACTTTATTACATAGATATGTACGATACTTCATAATTTTACAAAATATGTTGTGATTTTCATTTGTTTTTCAACTTTGCATCGTTTCAATGCTGCTTTATCACGCCACTTTTTAACAACACGTCTTGATGAGGTTGCATCTTCGTGTATTTCAATATATCAAAGTGCCGCATCTAAGATCTTAGTAGCTTCACTGTATGTAATCCTGTGCCACATCTACCAAAATCTGTAATACGTTACCACAACATTTTTATTACAACGATGTTCTAAATTACTATCACAGCTTTCACCAGACAAGTTTCCACCATAAGCTTCCCGGTTATTCGAAAATTCCCATGGAACCCGGTTAACCTAATATGTTTTGGTCCTATGCTTTTCGGATAACCGGGGTTTTACTCTAACTACCTAAAAATATTTAATGTGTTTTTCATAACAGTGCCTTCGTTAATTTCTGCTATCGATCCAAACACATGTTGAAAAATTAGAACTCTCTTGTGATACTCAGTTCTTTATCATATGTATTCGAAGTTTATAATATAAAAACTGCCGAATATGATTTTCGTTTGTAACATTTATAATAATGTATCTAACTATTGGCTGTTCATGACGTAACTTCTTCAGAGAAAATATTTGTATTTTTTTCAGACAAACTTTGATCAAACACTTCAAGCAGAACAAAGAGTTTCCTTGCGCTCAGATATCAAAAATAGTTCTTGAAGTTGAATACTTCTCGAAGAAGTTCCTTGTTCTCTCTGTCACTTATTAGACACTTGTTGGATATGAGCCATTAGATTTATGAGTTTTTTCGACATATGTCAGTTGTTTAGCCTTTAGTTTCGTCTGTTGAATAATATTTAATAGAAGAGACAGCAATCTTCATTTGCGAACTTTTCTCCCAATAGAAAATAATATTCAAAATTAGATTAATAATATCAATAGTATAAAAATGTGCTTTTTTCGTTTTTTTTATTGTCTGCTTTTTAGTTCCTTAAAGTTTCGTGTTATATTCAAGATTTTTGTTTCAAAATAATCAAGAATAAGCAAAATAACACTGGAGAATAATTTTTGATATGGTTCCGTCGCGTAACCACCTAATTTTAATACAAAAGGGTCATTCCATGATAACTTGCATTATATTTGGAGCAATTTACTGCAGTAATTTTAGTAATATAACACTAAAAAATATTCAAATGTAAAATTAACGTGATTTGTCAATAAAATCTATCTAACAGGGCTCCCAAATGGTCCGCGAACTGAATATCAGAATTTTCTTAGAGAAATTTTCTTTTTAGATTTTTCTTGCAAATTGTCAAGAAACCACGCTTGGAAGTTGATTCTAGCGCAAACGTATCATGAAATTTTCTGTTATAAAATACTAAATGTTC
Source organism: Maratus speculifer (assembly GCA_964019185.1). NCBI lineage: Eukaryota > Metazoa > Arthropoda > Arachnida > Araneae > Salticidae > Maratus > Maratus speculifer. The sequence goes on from OZ025291.1 coordinate 138,891,073, forward strand.
AGTTCGCGGACCATTTGGGAGCCCTGATCTAAGAATCAATTTGGATGAAAATTATCTAAAAAATGATACTGAAATTACACTTTATATGATAACTTACATTCCTTTTTTCAGTAATGGTAGTTACTATGGTAAATAAAACTACCGAAATTTAAGAAATAACATTAAAATTAGGTAATTTTCATCTAAGTGGACTTTGAATAAGTTTAATCCGAAAACCATGTCAAATTTATATTTTGAAAAATATTTTTGTGCGTGTTATATTACTAAAATTACTGAAAATAGTTCAAATTGTAACATAAACTACCATGGAATGACCCCAAAACACACAAACGGGCCCAAGAATATTTTGTTAAAATTTTCCTTTTATACTGAAAATGTAGAAAAGCAGGTTTTTATTTTCTAAAAAATTCGTTTTCAAATTATAGTGTCAATCACATATTTCATCAGCAGAATTTTTCTGCTCCTGAAACGGCTAAAGTGGTTTATCCGAAACCTTTTCTCATAGACATTCGGCAGAAAATATGTAATTGGTCTTGGATAATTAAATTTGCTTCTGATACATTTCCGACTTGTGCCACTTTTGTGAATATGAGATTTTCTTATTATGCTTTAAGTTCGCTATCTGTAATATCCTCATTAGTGTAATAAATTACTCAAAAGGAATAGAGATACATTTATTGCGGTATCTATGTGTTTTCTTTAATAAGTCATGTCTATGCTAAAAGTATTCCTCTACTCCTCTATATTTTACACCCATTTCCAAAATGAAGCAACCCCACCCCAATTGTTTCACTTAGATTAGTATATGCAAATTCTGTTAAATAAATTAAAAAATGCAATTTATTTTCAATTTTTACAAAAAGAGTGCTTTATTTAGTGCTTACCAAAAAATTTCCTAAGGGACTGTGTATATATAACATTATTATTTTAGTGGGGGAGCAGGGGTCTGACAAATGATATCGAAAGATATCGCTAGGGTGGGAGGGGGGCTGTATTTTGATACCGTTATCATTTTCGATCCAATCAAAATTTTCTTTTTTTTATTTGTAACTTGTTCTTTACATTAAAATAGCCTGTTACATTTTTTTTAAATCTGTCATTTTTTTATGGAAATACAAAGTTATTATTAAAATCATGAAAGTATCATAAAATTATTCATTTTTAAAATATGAAATGCTACAATATTTGGTATACCTATTCTTCTATCATTTGTGTCTGAATATATAATTTGCTGTTTGAGAAAACAACTGCGAAGTTTGCTTGAAATGATACTACTTGTTTAATTAATAACAAGTTCTGTCTACCCACTCACCCACATCCATTTTGGGACAAGTGCAAAGACATTATTACAGTTAAATGCATTAAGCAACAAAAGAACTACACTGCAAAAAATTTTAGGAACGTTTCACATCTGAAATAAACGTTTAATTTCTGAAAAGAAATTTCAGGTTTCATTTTATTCCGTTTTGAATACGGAACGTCTTAAACACGATCGGAAACCTTTCTGCTACTATCAGTACTCTCAACTGTTATCATTATTAAATTAAAACGTTTCATTCTCAAAATGATTCTATTCGTTTCAGAAGAGGCAACTAGTTGCCGTTTTCAAAACGGAATCTATGCGACTCTTTTTTACAGTGTATTATTAAATAATTTTCAAAAGTAATTACTCTTTAAAAAAATTTCCTTCCTTTCACAGAAAATTTACTGGCAGCTGTGCTGTCGGTAATTTTCTGTAAATTGACGGATATCCGTTTCTTTTTTCTCCGTTAAAAGAGGTAAAATATGAGTCAAATCAAAAACTTTTGGAAAAGATAAAAGTGGTGGACATAAGACAGCGTGGGAAGGCGAACGTACTAGCACGGGGCTACGGTTGTACAGTAGGAAAACGCTTTGAAGTAAATGTGTTCGTTTCATATGGGTGTACTTTAGTCTATTTCGTTAAAAAGCCTTCAATTTCGAAATTAATTTCGGGAAGATTTCATCTTTAATGAGATTGTGGCCGGAGTTTCTATACGATAGTTTTAATGTAACATAAAAATGTGAATTTTAAATATATTTAAGTAGATTGCTAGAGGTAAAATATGGCTGTTCTATTTTTATTTGATAAAATTATTTTGGAGTAATATCGATTTTTTGCATTTAATTTTTTTATTAAAATATCTTTTAAATGTGTTGACTTAAAGTATATTTTAAATGAGAATATTTATTTATAAATAACTTTGTAAATTCAGATTTATTCAACTTATCCAACACTAAATAATAAATTGTGAGTATTTTTGAATGAATAAAGAAATTCATTGCTATTTATTTTTAAATTCGAAAATGTTTTTGTCGTTTTAAGCTAAATTAGACATTTTAATCTATAGAATTTTTTGTTTTTCATTTTAAAAATAAATTTGAATTTATTACTAATAGACCCCATAGGCATGCGTGCTAGGAATAAATGGAATCTTTGACGTTCGGAATTAATTCACGGATCAAATATGCTTACTGAGAGTGCAGAAATTATTTGTGAAAAAATAAGGATAATTTAGTGTATATTGACGAATTTTTCTCCCAGTGTATTTCTTTTAAGTGTTGTTTGATACAGTTATTTCATATGCAAAGTGATATTTTACATTTGAATTAATAAAGTATGCAAGCAATAAATGTATAACTATATCTGTGCATCACTCCAAATAAAAGAAAGAATTCAAAATATAAAAATTTGATGCTTAGGCATTGATAACGATATCAACAAACGGGGGTAGGGGGGGGGGGTTCGAAGACTGATAAGAAATGATATCGTAAAAGGGAGAGGGGGGGTCAAAATTTACCAAAAGGTTGATAATGTTATGTGTGCATTGCACCTAATGACAAAAATATTGATAGCTTATTTTTTAATATGTATTTGCATATGTATGCTTTTAAAGTTACTAAAAATGTAATGATGAGATCTCTTAAAAAGTCAACCACAAAATAACTCAAGTTGAGCCGATATCCACTCATCTCACGTTTTGAAAAACAGTTTCTCGAAAAGAGTTGAAATAACTCGAGTGAACGAGTTTTTTTTAATCAATTTAAATCAAGTTGGACTATTTAAATAACCAATTTAAATCAAGAAAATTCAATCGTTTGAAAAACAGCTCATTTATGATCGAAAAAATTACAGTTCTTTCCTGAGAAAACAAATCAACACTTTCGTTTTAAGAGTGTACAATTTAAGCTATAAAAATAAACATTTTTAAAAATATATTCATTCAAATAAACACATTGCTGATTTTTTTTATGTGCTTTCTCTATGTTAATTTATAAAAATTACTGTAAATTTTCAGGAAATTCGCTGATATTTAAACCGCTAGTTCATTAGTTCTTTTGCACATATTATAAGCGATCATTTTTATATAACTACTTTTTAGGGGACGGGTGTGAGATGGGGAAGGAGAGGGATAAAGCGTGTATTACAAATTATTTGTAATATTTTCAACGAATTTTCATGAAAGTAACAATTTTTTTTTTCAATAAATATCATGTGCTTTTTACTAATCACAGTTAAAATATTTATCTCTAAAAATACATTAGAAGTATTTATCCAGAATTTTTAAAAGCCTCCAGAATTATATGTTTTGTCTTCTTCAATCTGAATAATACGAAACATTTTCTTTAATTAGATTACTTAAATATATATTTCCAGTTATTTAAATTTAGAGATTTGTAATTATTTGAACGTACATTTCTAGTTACTTAAATATTTACACATTTTCAATCACTTAAATGTACACTTCTGATTATTTTAAAGTACCGAAAATACGCCCTCCCTAGAGGTCTGCACGGGCCGGAATTTCCAGGCCCGGCACGGCCCGGCCCGTAGGAAAGTTATTTCGGCCCGGCCCGTCGCAAAACTCAAAAGTTCGGCCCGGGCCCGGCCCGGCCCGTTTAATTTTTTATATTTTAGGCCCGGCCCGGCCCGTACAAAAACCAGCGAAAACAGGCCCGGCCCGTTTTGGCCCGTTAAAATTTCTACGATTTCAAAAAAATTCATATTTTTATCATATAACTAAGATTCCTTTAAAGAATACTGCATACATATCTATGGAATGATTTTACAGTACATTTTACAGCAAATACACATTAACAACGTTAATGATTACTTAGATTCTTAGGTTTTTAACATTCGAATAAAGATTCATTAAAAAATTAATATGGCTTAGAATAAAAGAAAAAAGAAAGAAAGCTAAAAACATCGTTAATTTTGAAGCTGTTTAATAAAAGAGGATTTATAAATATATTTCTATATCATTTTATTATAGATTTCAAATCCAAATTCATTCTTAAATTCAAAGAAGTTCCTTTCTGATACATTTCTAAATTCATTTTTTTTCTCAAAAACGCATAAGATTAGCAGATATCTTTATTCAGAAACTATATAATCGAATGGCGTTATCCTTTTTTTGATACAAGCAATTTAAGAATACTGCAAACAAATAAAATACTGTCATAATTAGCATTTTGAATAGAATTTTTGGAAGCAATAGCAAGGGAAGGGAGAAAAACCTGCAATCATTTGAGAAATTATTATATCTCAACAAGGTTATACAAGTATTTTATTTACCAAAAATGAAAAACGCTATTCGATTCCAAATCCCTTCAATAATTAGGCTTATCACTTTTATACTTTTACAATTTAAAATTAATCAGAAAATATGTCAAACTTTCGCACTATTGAGAAATTAATTTAAAAATCATCAAGAAGTATATATCCAAAGACTAAGCTAACATAAGTTCTTTATCGCTGTTAATTTTACAAATTATGTTTTCTGCCAATAATTAAGTCTAGTACCGGTCCGTCCAGTCTATATGTAGAAAAATAATGCAAGCGTGATTTCGGACCGGCATGAGTTAGTTAAAAAAATATCAAAACGGGTTACACATAATGTAATTCTCCGATGCCGATACACTGTGCATTTTTATATTGATGCTGTCAAACTAGTATGGCCACATTTATACTTATTCTCGTTAAAACCATTTTCGTTGAAAATAGCTCATATTTTATCGTGTCTGCTTAAATCTTCAGAACAAAAAAAATTCAGAAAAAAAAAATTTCTGCCCGGCCCGGCCCGTCTGGCCCGTTCAATTTTTTTGCCGGCCCGGCCCGTTGAAAAAACTATTCTAAATCTGCCGGCCCGGTCCGTCCGGTTAGAAAATTTGGAACGATTCCGGCGGGCCGGGCCGGGTACGGGCCACGGGCCAGGCCCGGGCCCGTGCAGACCTCTAGCCCTCCCCCCTCCTCCAATGTATGCGACTTTTTCCTTTTTTGAAAAAGTGTCATGTATAAGCGCTCCGCTTAAAAATATTTTATTTTTTGAACGCTATCGATCCTTATGTTGTTTCACGAAATTCCTTAAGTTTATGTTTCCATATTTCCTAAATATATCTTAAGTAATTTATTTTTATCTAATCTCTTTAAATATCATTGTATCAGAAAGCCACACTTTGCTATGTGCGTTACCAGACCTTTAAAAGGAATGTCGACGCATTTTATTAATGTTTTTCTTATTCTTTATGTACTAAGATTTAATGGATATTTATATTACATTTTATAATTTTTTTCATAATTTCTTTGATATCTGATTTAATTATTTTATGCAACTTTATTTCATTAATTTATTATTTTATTGATGAAAACTACTTAGCTTCTAGGGAAGAGAATTTTGCAATTTTTAAAAAAATGTTCATTTGTTCTGATTTTAATTTGCAAATTTAAAAATCCTGTGAAATTTCGTAAATTTCAAATATATCATCCCGCCCTACCATCCCAATTTAGCTATCCTTTTTTTTTTTTTTTTTTTTTTTTTTTTTTTTTTTTTTTTTTTAAAGGCCAAAAAGGATAGGTAAATTTAGCCCTATTTAAAATCATTAGAATTTTTTGTCTGCTAAAGGGAATTTACTTTCGGTAATTTAAGATATTTATAAATTTATACATTTTCATTTTCTTTAATACGAATTTCTGTTTGAGAGAAATCAGCAATAGGGTAACATCCCCAGTAATTGGCAGGCACCAGTGATTGGCACATCCTACAAAAATGTCCTAAAATAAGATTTATACCCAGTCTTTTAAAAATGCAAGCCCATATATCAGTTATATGCTTATTTACTTTACAGATTATAACTTTGATTCATGCTAACTAAATGACAATAGTGCCTAGGAAAGAGAAACAATTATGTCTTGTATCAAATTAGCCATTTTTGTTGCAAATGCTTCTTCTCTAGCTTAAGAAAGGCATGCATTTAAATTTATTATTATCTGATTTATAGTATATTTAAATTTTAATTGACAACAGTTTTTTTTAGTTGAAAAGGTTACTTTAATTGTGTAAAAGTCTAAGTGCCAATTTCTGGTGATTACATCAACTTTTTATAAATATATTTTTATAAAAATACTTTTTCAAATAGTTTTGCTTTTAGTGGGCAAAATAGATGCACAGATATGCACTCTTTGATTTAAAAATATTTGCAAGTAAATATTTTATTTCTTGGTAATGAAAATAGAAGTAAATTTAAAGACAAATCCTTAATGTGCCAATTATTGGTGATGTTACTTTAAATGTACTTCCAATGACCGTATTAAGAAAACATAAGCCGTTTTTTATAAGTATTTTCCCCTCCCTTCCCCCAAAATAAATAAATAAATAAAGAAACTATGTAAAAATTTTTGGAAATTGGCGACTAAAACGTCGCCGAATTCCTTAAAAACATTAATAAAATAGATGAAAAGCCGCATAAATTGAATTAACATTTTTAAAAATTCACTTTTATATCATTTTTAAACTATATGCCTAAAACCAATTGGTATATAGGTACTTTCATATCTTGATATATTATAAGTTTTGTCGTCAATATTGTTGCCTGTCATAGCTCCGCCCAAAGATTTGCATGATTTTCCTCTGCGATGATACTTTCTTTAAGGAGAAGATACTTTTACAGGAAATAGACTAAAAACTGTAGCTCCAAGAAAAGAAGGCTGGAAACTTCAAGTTACGAAAGAACGTACTGTAAAATTACTCGCGTTTTTTTCACATGCTAATCTGTCTATAATTAAGCAAAACATATAACAAAAACTACGAGCGTATTATAAGAGCTTCATATAAATAAATAATCAAATTCATATAACTAAAGCGTTTTGAAATTTATTAAATAAAATCCATATTACTTACCCATCATACGTAGTATAGGGTAAGTCTTGCAATCGTTTTGAAAATCGAAAAAAATTTAATGACGGATTTGATCGTTTCAGATATCGGAGATTCCGAAAAACATATTTTTAAGAAAAAAAAATTGCCGTCCGTCCGTCTGTGTGTCAGTCTATCTGTAACCACTCTATCTCCCGAACAAATTGAGATAGAAACTTAAAACTTTGTATGTACTTAATATGTAAGAATGGGATGAAGCCTATTAAATATCAGTAGCATCGATTATCCGGAAATATTTTTTCGGGCTCAAAAAATTCGTTTTGCTGAAAGGTATACAAAAATTTTCGAATTTTTTTATTTTAAGGAGTGGACGTAAACGGCAATAAAATAACACAAATTTTGCATAAAGAACGAAGTCGATCGGATTATTAGTTACCGAGATATCTGTAATCCTGTTTTCTACATTCTTCGATTTTTCATGACCTTATATTTCATTCAAATTTCAATACAAAGATATACCGTATTTTCGGGTGTATAGTCCGCGGCTTATACAAAAAAAACCTTCGAAAAAGCCGCTGCGGCTTATACACGGTGCGGGTTATACAAAGATTTTCTTTTAAAAAAAAATGGAAATCATGATATTTTTTTTACAATTTTTAAACCTCAAAAAATTTGAAAAAAACATCGAAATTTGTAAAATTTTTTCGTTATGCCGCGAAATATAGAGAATTCTCTCATGTTTGTAAAGGCCTTTTTTTTTACTGCTTAAATATAAATACAGTTAGTTCTGGGTTTGAAAGAATTGTCGCAACTATTGCCAAGTATTGCACTAACCGGCAGCGAAAAATAATGACGCTCGAACGCAGTTTGCTCTTGATTTGAGAGGGTAAAAACAACAGTATAACATGTTACTTATTTTAAACTTACTTTTTGCTGAATAAGTCGTTTTAACGTTAACTGTATTCAGTTTTTTAGAAGAGATGTGTCATTTGTTGAGGAACGATTCAAAAGGAGCGATTCCGGCAGTGGAACTAAAGGAACGATTCAAGTCTGTAATCAAGTCTGTAAAAAAGAATCCGTCCTTTTTGGAACGATTCTGAAAAGGAACGAAACCACGGAATCGATCCCTTTTTGGAAAGGTTTCCTAAAGGTTCGAATCCTCGGAATTGGTCCGAAACTCTGAAAAGGGCAAAATCCTCGCTCTCGTTCCGAAATGAAACAACTCCGAAAAGGTTCGATTCTTCGGACTCGTTCCGAAAAGGAGCAATTCCTCGTAATGAAACGACTCTGAAAAGAAAGGATTTCTTGAAATCGTTCCAAAAAAGAGCGACTTTTCTGAATCATTCCGTAATGACATAAATCACACACTTTTTTTTTTGTTCTTTGCAACAGGGCAGGGTAGATTTTTTTTTTCTTGAGAAATAAACTAAAAATGATCTTTAACTCAGAATTATTAAGGTAGGAAAGTTTCCAGATTTTGGATTTTGTACTCTACAAACACAAAAGGGTGCTACAGCACCGATTCGCTAGCAAACTATTTTCCGATATTTTATTCCTAGTTTTTTTTTAAGATGTCGCATATAAGTCGACCCCCCCCCCCCCCCCCACTTTGAAGTTCTATTTTTGTCTAAAATTTCTCGACTTATACGCGGGTATATAGTGTTGGGTATGAACACGCTCACTGAACGAAAACTCACGAGTTTCGCTCACTATTTGTGAACTTTGAACTGAACTTCGCTCACTATTTTATAAACGAGTTTGAACTGAACGGAAACTCAAAAAATAGACGAGTTTGAGCGAAATTTACGTTCAATTTTTTCATAATTTATTTAAATTTTTTCCAGACCTTAGTACACTTTTTCCCTCTTTCAAATGTCATTTAGAGGCCTACACGAGCCTCGGGACGGGTTAAGTCTGGATATCACTTCTCTGAGTAGTATCCTAGTCTTACTTCTTCTGCAGACTCGGGTTGCGCCGAACCGGACCTGGGCTGTATACAATTTCGCCAAAAATAGATATATACAGTAAACTCTCTGTACAAGGTGGACTGTGTAAGGCGGAAATATGTCTAAATCGGAAAGATTTTAAAGAAATCGGAAAGATTTTAAAAGAAAGCATAAACATCGCTGCCTACGGCACTTCTGCATAAATGGAGATTATAAACAGACTTAAGTTTTTTTGGCCAGAACTCTTCCGTGAGGGTAAATATCAATGTCCTGTAGAAATGTACTCGGGGTCGGGCCGGGTTCGGTACGAAATTTCAACTTTTTTTCCGGGCCGGGCCAAGCTCGGGCCTTGTTTTTAGCTATTATATCGGGCCGAGTCGGGCCGCTAAATTTTCTCTACGAGCCTGGGCTCGTACTGGGCTCGGGCTGAAATTTTTATTTTAATATCGGGCCGGACATTTTTTTTTCTATGGATCGGGCCTGGAAATTTCCGTCCGTACATACCTCTATCTTACATATCGAATAATCAAATGATTAGTTCACAAAATTTTGTAAATTTGGACAATAATATCCAAACTTTAAAAAAAAAAAAGTGAACTTTTTAGTGAACTTCGTTCACTTTTACAAATGAGTTTGATTTGAACGAGTTCGTTTGAAAATTTTTGAATCTGAACGTGAACTTAAATCACTTTTCAGAAATTGAAAGTGAGTTTGAGTTAGTTTGTTTATTTTGTGAACGTGCCCAACACTGCGGGTATATACTTTAATGGCTTCTAACTTCGAACCCTGATCGAAATATACGTTCGTAAATGGTGTATAGCCCGCGGACTATACACCGATGCATCTCCGCAGCTTATACACGAACTTTATTTACTGCATTTCTCGATTTAGAAGTGCGGGCTATACACCCGAAAATACGGTATTTCAATTGGAAATGAAACGCTTAATCCGACGCAGTAAATTGTTAATTAATATGATTATTATTTTTGGAGTTATAAGGATGTTTCTTTTACGCAATTCGGTACTACTTAAGTACTTTGGCATTGTATATAATTTGTCGAAATTGGCTCATCAGTAATTCATTAATAGAACATTACTATGTATATTAAAACAATTTAAATATGCGTTTAAATTTTTTTTGGAATTGCGATGCATTCTATAAATAGTTTACACGCGTTTTATTTTCATATATTATATTATTCATACCCATGATGGATAAGTATTACGGTGCCCCCCCCCCCCACGACTACTCTTTATATATATATATATATAATATAACATTTTAAATAATATTCAAACAAAAATCAATCAGAGAGGCTGTAAATATACAATAAAAATTAGATTTAAACAATCAAAACATCATCTTTTTATGAAAAATAATTTTTTTTTTACTGTTTATTTATTTAAACTTCTTTAGTATATATTTCCAGTTACTTAAATTTACACATTTTCCATTGCTTAAATATACACTTTTGGTTATTCACACATTTCCGATTCTTTAATATAAATTTCTATTTGAGAGCATAAACAAAACAGACTTAACTATACTGTCTATGACTGTATGAAGATAAAAAAAGCAGTTTTTAATAGATAATTGTTAAAAAAAAAAGAAAGAAAAAAGGAAAGAAAGAAAAGAAATGCCTCATATATTGAATTAAAATAAATAATTTGAGATCAAAATTAATGCTTATCGAATCCACCTTCTTTGTGAGCCATCTTTCTATAAACTAGAGATTTATCATAATACTAGATTTCATCGATGGTCATTTAAAAATTTTGACAATTCCACTTTTTTATACTACTTATTTTTATCTATAGAGGAAGAAAAACTTTTGTACTAAAAAAATGTTTTTGGGCGAATTTACGCACTTTAGAGGTTACAGTAGAGGTCTGCACGGGCCGAAATTTCCAGGCCCGAGCCCGTCCCGAAAGTTAAATTTCGGTGCGAACCCGACCCGGTTCTAACGAAAAAAAATATTGGCTCGGCCCGGCCCAACTCGAAAATGAAAATTTCGGCCCGAGCTCGGCCTTTCCCGGAAAAAAAGTTAAAAATTCGGCCCGGCCCGAGTAAATTTCTACAGAACATTGATCTTTACTCTTACGGAAGAGTTCAGACCAAAAAAAACTTATCTTAGTCTTTTTTTTTTCTTTCAGGGTTATAATCTCCATTTATGCAGAACTGACGTAGGCTGCGATATTTACTGTTTTAATGAATAAATGTTTCAGTTATCATTAGTATTATTAATCCATATTCCGTGTAATGGAGACATAAAAATCTAAAAAAATGATATATGATAAAAGTAAAATCTTCTAGGAATCGCATTGGAAAGAAAAAAATACGTTCCCTTCTTAGCAGATGTAAGTGTTTAATAAATTTTTCTCTCGCGTATTGCTATATTCATTTTGCATGGATGAACAGTTTAAAAGAAATTTGCAGTTTTCAGTTTAAAAAAAATTCCGTCATAATGTTTTTTTTTTTTTTTCAATGTGTTTAATTTTATTTTAAAACGCCTAATAATCAACGATTCTTTAAAAAGAATAAATGTTAAAAGTAAAAGTTATAATTGTAGAATAATGACGACTTAAAAGTATATGCCCCTTTTTTGCAAAAAATTTTGGACTAAGCAAATTTTACTGATTTATGAACAGACTTAGCCCCGTCGAGAAAAGGATTTTCATACGGTATGATTCAACAAGACCTGATTAATTTGGTCCATGAAGACTAGGAAGAATGAAGTCAGTCTCGATTTCGTGCGGAAAAAATTCGTTAGACCTGGCCCAGCCCGAATGCCATAAATGGATATCGGTCCGAATCCGGACTACGGCCGGGCCAGGCTCGGGCTTCGGCCGAAGCTCGTCCCGTGCAGATCTCTAGGTTACAGGTCCCGAAAAATAAGTTTGAACCACATGCCTGTCTTTCCGTTTGTCTACGTCTTTAACAAAATTTCATACAAGGGAGACTAGGGAGGATTGACCATAAGGGAGGCTTGACCCCTCCACCCCCTCAATTTTCACATTTAAAACAATTTCAAAATTTTACATGTGCTAGCCAAAATTACTGGAAAGCTCAAACAATTGCTTTTGTTTTATACAGATATTCGAAATAAGCATAGAAAAACCAATTGTAAGAAGTTAGTTTTAACTATTTTGTAAACTTTTTCAAATAAAATATATGTTATAGAAATTAGAATAAGTAGGTCAGTAATGCACAAATGTTGATTTTTCATTCCAGGCATAAAGATTATACAGTAAATTAGGCTTAACATAACAATGTGCTGTTCTTTAGAAAATAGTTCTATCAATGCTATAATTGGGCGGGAACGGGTGAGAACGCCGTTCCCAGAAATATATGGTTTGTTAATATATATATATATATATATATAAAACATCGCGCACGAGAACAATATTTTTTCAAGTGAAGCGATAATTATTGTTATTTATTGTAACAATAAATATCAAGTTTTTTTTATACTGACGATGAGCCTAGACCTAGAGAATTAAATCTTTATCTCCAGAAATTTACTCCTTTTTGAAAAAGCCAGTTCTCTTATGTTCATAAGCCGTATAGGACCACCCTTAAAATATTTTTTTAGAAACCATAAGTGAAGTCTTGGTTGTGATCAGAAAGAACTTAAGCAGACAAACAACTTGCCCTAAATCAAAGAGCACAGAAAACACCTCTTATTATCGCTCTTTGTCGGAAACTTCTGAGATAGATGTGCCAGTAAAAAATATCATGTATGGATTCAATTCAATTCGATTCTGAGTTACGATGGAAATTTTTATAATGACATTGATTAAATATTGCTTTTAGATGAATGCTATACAAATACAATAAAATAGAAACAAGAATGTAATAATTATAACTGTTATTTTTTTTTTAAGTCTGCTTTTGACTAGATGTTTTACATTGGCTCTTTACTTTACAAAAATGCGGTAGCATCAACATCTATTTTATGAAAATATTAGTTCACACAAACATTTTTTTCCAATTACAACATAGGGTTCTGTTAATTTTACTCTAACATTTTACACTCGTTTATTATATATAACTAAATTTTGACCAAGTGTTTGTATATTCTTTAATCCATGTGTTTGATAAAATTGTCCAAGAATCTCACACGAGTTAGAAGTCTCTAAGTTACTTAGCTTTTCGAAAAATTGTACTTTTCAGCGAAACACCCTATTAGTTCCTAAAATACTCAATCAGTTTCGATAAAAAAAATTTGGATTTTATAAGATCATATCTAACAAGCAGTAAAAAAAAAAAAATAATAATAATTAGTTTCGGAAAAAAATATCTGAAAAATTGCTATTTTTCTAAAACAGAAAGTTTAAGTCTCCGAAAAAAAAACTGCTTTCCACAAGTCTTAAGGGTAAACCAGTGTTTATTTTCTTACATGTAATTTTCTTACATACTATGTAAAAATTTTTACATAGTTCATTTATTTCTTTATTTTGGCGGAAGTGAAGGGAAAATATCTAGTAAAAACAGTTTTTGTTTTCTTAATCTAACATTCCTTTCAAAGATCAGTGAAAATGTGTTCCAAATTCATCGAAATCGCTCGAGTAGTTTCCGAAGAAGCGGGTCTTAAAGCTAACATATTTCAAATGGAATTGCCCCCGATCTTGTCTCATTCGGCTGGAAAAAAAACAAAACATTGATTGAAAAACATTAGGAAAGTATGTAGACTAATTTCCCCAAGATGAATATAGTGAGATGAAGTCAAAATATGTGTTAACTAGTGTTATCAGATCGAGTACCACAGAAAGAAGGACAGTGGAACAAAAAAAGCGGGCCTGCTGATTCTAATTTTGGACATATTAATACAAGAAACTCTATGGCAATGCACCCTGTCTCTAACGGAATATAGTCTTATTAAAACTAAATTTTTCCTGTTGTACAGCAACATATCTGCTCAGGCAAAATCCTGTATACAACGATATTTTTCTCTCGTGATTTGTGATACCGTCTGAGCAAGTTTCTTTAAGTCTCATACATTCTAAAATATTTTTTATAATAAATAAAGCATGAAATATAAAATTATTTTGCTTTTTTTTTTTAAACTGATTTTATTTCTCCTAATAAATGTTTAAATGTAAATAAAGGAGTCAAGCCTCTCATATATGGGGAGCTTTGACCCATTATTTTATTATGATTAAAATCAATCATTTTTCAAATTTCCTATATATTACACTTATATAGCATTTTCCTTTAAATAACTGATTGTATAACGAATAAAATGATATATAAAAATTTATTCTAGGATCAATGTTTAAAAAATAAAAAATCATTTTATAAAGAAGTGGGTCAACCCTCCCTATATAGTACATAGTCAGTACCCCTATCGTTTTTGATTAAGAGCGTAACACACCAGTTGAAAATGGAGATATTCCTCTCGAAATAAGGCAGTATGATTTTTGTGCTATTTTCTTGATTTTTTGTAGTTTAAGTGGAAAATTTATTGACTTTTAAAAGGCATAATTTAAAAAAAATCGCTTTTTGAAGCATTAACATATATACAATAGAAGAAAGTTTTGATATCTGACTAGTAATTTCTAAAGGGTTAAAGCCAAAATTTTTCTGTAAATTTTATGTACTTGTGAGAAATGTATATAATTTTAATGATGTTGAATTTTATGTGCAATATCTACTTATAATAAAAAGCGTCTTCTGAGACAGTAGGAACGGTTCCGGCATAAGCCACTCCAAATTGGATATCGACTGCAGCTAGACGCCACGTTAGGCTTAGCTGAAAAAAATGTTAAAATGATTATTTTAAAATTTCTTACATTTGAAATAATGTTTGTTTAGCATATTTTCATAAAAAACCCAATTATAATACATAAAGATAGCAGCGGAAGTGTGAACTGATAAGTTTTTAGTCATTTAAAAGTATGATTGTATATTATCGGCTCAAAGCGCCTTTTTACACTGATCTCACAAAACTTTAGTGCTGCCATCTATGAACTAACAAAGGACTCGCAAACCTGTTTTTAAACCGTTGTCCTACATAGCTATTGCGGACTTTTTAAATTTAGTTTTATTAATTTTTTTAAGATGCTAGCATAAGACGCTTATTTTTTTTTATTTTTTTTTTTTTTCTATTATAAATAAAATAAGCTTTTTCCCCCCTTCAAGTTGTAATGGATATATCACATATTATCATAGTTGCATTAGTATAATTGAAAATTATGCCTTCCACATCCTCTTAATCAAAATTTTATCTGCTTTGATGTAATTAATATATTTAGTGCATGATATGGAATAGATGACTTATAAATGTGCATCATATAGATATGAACCACCATTTTTTTCGCACCAAAAAGCCTTTTTCGAAAACGATCGGCAAATTGAAACTGCATGAGAAACCCGTTTTCAAATACAGAGATCACTTTCAAAACTCCTGAAAAATTGCATTTTTGTAAATATAAAAAATGAATAATTTACACTATGTCACGCAGCCCCCTAAAGCCCCCCGTTTTTTTTTATTATTATTTATTTATTTATTTATTATTTTTAGGAGAAAAAATATAAAATATTTAAGTGATCGCCATATTCCAAAACGAATTATTTTGCTAATAATAACGTTTTATTTTGCAAATTATTATTATTGTTGTAATAAATACTGCTCGATTTTGAAATAAAAATTTGTTCAAAAACTAAAAATCAAATAAAAAAAATAATAAGTTTTTATAATTTGTATTTGTAGAAATTTATTGCTATCTTTAAAATGTGCTTTTCTACAATACAAACTCTTCAATAATAAAATCTTCATTCTGTTTGTTTGTATGAAGTATTATGAAATATTTTATCTGCTTTGATGTAATTAATATATTTAGTGCATGATATGGAACAGATGACTTATAGATGTGCACCATAAACTTAGCTTTTTTTTTTTTCCTCCAAAAAGCCGTTTCCGAAAACGATCGGCAAACTGAAACTGCATGAGAAACCCGTTTTCAAATACAGCGATCGCTTTCAAAACTCCTGAAAAATTGCATTTTTATAAATATGAAAGAAAATAATTTACACTATGTCATGGGGGTGCGGAACTCCCCCCCCCCTTTTTTTTTTTTTTTTTTTTTTTTTTAAGAAGAGAAAAATTTATATATTTAAGTGATCGCCATAAAAAAAAGGTTTTATTATTTGTATTTGTAGAAATTTATTGTTATCTTAAAAATATGCTTTTCTAACATACAAACTCTTCAATAATAAAATCTTCATTCTGTTTGTTTGTATGAAGTATTATGAAAATGAAATGCAAGTGAAAATCCCGTCATTTTTGACGGGGTTATATACTAGTATATCCATAATATGTGAGTGTACTTAAAATGCCGTTTTCCTTTCTAGATCAAAAGAATTGATTCAGAAAGCTATCCTAGACAATGACTTTATGAAAAATTTAGAAACTATTCAAATTAAAGAAATCACCGATTGTATGTGTCCTGTTGAGTATGCTAAGGATAGTCTCATTATCAAAGAAGGCGACTATGGCTCGGTCGTATATGTCATGGAAGGTAAGTTTGTTCTCATTAGATTAATTATTAACAAACAAAAATTAAAAAAAATAACATCTTTTTAATACACTTTTTATTAAAAATTTAATATATTGTTTAAAAAACCCAAATTCTTAATTTCTTGTTTTAACTGCTACTAACTCTCATATAATTAAAACTACACTGGTGTGCAAAATTTAAAGATGAGTCCCAAAATGCCAATTTTTAAGGGATTTTCAAGCGATAATTTTCACGCGAATATTCAAAAGGAAGTAATATACTTTGAGTAATTGCTATCCCTGTATAACAGCTAATCCATATAACATCTCATTCAGGTTACACATGGTCACAAGAGTCACAGTCATTACGGCGAAACAAAAAGTAGGAAATTCCATACGTCGCTTTTATGAGTCTCAAATGACTACTATATGTGACTCCACTAACAGGTCATTGTGACTGCTGCCTTGTGTTGAGTCAGGGTCGGACTGGGTCAAGAAAAAGGGCGCAGACCTTGGATTTTCAGAGGGCGCAAAACTAAACAACAAATTCACGTCATTTCATTTGCTGGTATTGTATTTAGTTTAACAAGGTTTAACACATTCACACAGCAAAAGAAAAAAAAGCATAAAATAACATTTTTATATAAAATTATATATCGCTATATAAAATTATCTATGTAAAATTATATATATAATTATACATGTTTAAAGGTCCAAAAAATCTTCAGAATCTTGCACAATTTTCTAAAATAAATCATGTAATATCTTAATGTTCCAGCAATTTGAACACAGATTAGCCTGTAGTAGACTGATATCAAGGTTATCAATTTCTTATTTTATTCTTTTTGTCATAACTTTTTCCCCCATGATTCTTATAAACAGGGATGCCACTTTTCCGCCAAATGGCGGATTTCCGCTTTTTTTATTTTTTAAGAATTCGCGATTTACGTTAACTATCGCAAAATAAAATAACGATTTTCGTCGAACGATCGCGAAACAAAACAGGAATTTTCGTCAAACGATCGCGAAATTACTCATCAGTTTTCGACAAACGATCGCGAAATACAACAGCTTTTTTCAAGTGATCGCGAAATATAACAGCGATTTTCGTTAAAAGATCGCGAAATATAACAGCGATTTTCGTTAAAAGATCGCGAAATATAACGGCTATTTTCATCAAACGATCGCGATATAAAACAGCAATTTTCATCAAACCATCGCGAAACGAAACGGTGATTTTCGTGAAACGATCGCAATGTGAAACGGCGATTTTCGTCAAACGATCATGATGTAAAATGGCGATTTGCGTCAAACAATCGCGACATAAAAGGGCGATTTGTGTCAAACGACCGCGATGTAAAACAACGATTTTCGTCAAACGACCATGATATAAAACGGCTATTTTCGTCAAACGATCGCGATGTAAAGCGGCGATTTTCGTTAAACGATCGCGATCTAAAGCGGCGATTTTCTTCAAACAATCATGAAATAAAACAACTATTTTCTCAAATGAAAAAAAAAATCGCAAAAAAAATTGGGAAAAAAAAAACCTTGCAAATTTTTGTTATTTACTCCTGGAATAATCATCGAAACTATTGCTGGATTACCTTGATGTAAAATGGTGTGAAATAAAGAAAAATTATTTTTATTTACTCTTATAAATTAAAAGTTTACAAAAGAAGAAAAAAAGAGCTGTAATTCTTTTTATATTTTATTATAAATAATATAGTTTACAAAATTCACACATAAATGTTATGAAAAATGTCGTAAATTTTACTTTATGCATAATTTCCTCTTTTTTGCTATTTTCTGTGTGGCATCCCTGTATAAATTATCTTCTCTTTCCAATAATTCTGCAAATTATCATATAAAAAAGACATAGGAACTAATTGATTGGTAATAATATCGACTAATAAATTTTCTTTGGGGATTGTCTGTGTATTAATAAATGCATGAAAGTTGATTTTTCGAATTTTTAATTTTCCATTTTTGACACCTTATTTGAATTCTTGCCAGCCAAGAAAAAGATATGGTTTAGATAAATTTCTTAAAACTAAATACAATTATAAAACAAACAGTGTTAGAAGTTTATCAATAAATTTCGGAAAGTAAAATGAAAATATTGAAGATAAATTGCCGAAAATAATTCAATTAGTCACCAGTAAAATTATTATTATATGATAATTTTAAATTTTTAAACCCTTGGGGACGAGTGACACGTAAACGTGCGTTTAAAAGGCTTAAGAATCCTTGTTTATCCCCACCAGTAAATTTTTACTGTAAAATTCGCCTTATTTAATCGGAGCATTTTCTCGATTCAATAAGACATAAATTTCTGTTTTTAAAAACCGGTAACTAAATATTAAAAATTTCGTAAAAGGCTCCCGTCGTGAAGGGGATAATAAACTCACTTTACAATGAAGAACATCCTATAAATAATTTATTAATAGTTTTAAAAATTAAAGGGATTTTGAATAGAGAAACAAGCTTGGATTATGTTTGGGTCTATTCAATTATTCAGTGTAAGAATCAGATGACTTTTATGAAGATATAAATCAATGTTTTCAGTTTGGGTTTAACTTTATCATCCTCAAATCCATACTTTTCCAACTCCATCAAGATTTAAGATAATATGAATAAACAATGCCATTTCCTGATCGTTTGGATCAGAGAAACTCAACTAAGATATCACAATTGTGTGTTACTGTTTGAAAATTCAAAGTCGGTACATTTTTAAAAATATATAGATGATTTTGAAAACATTATTTATACACAACAATACCCCTTCTGTTGTTTCATAAAGATTTTTCATGATTATTTTTAGCGGAAGTACTCTCGGGTAATTACTTTCATTTTATTTATCACAGTTGATGCACTGGAAATTGGTAGAAAAAACAAGGTTTTTTTTGTTTTTTTTCTGGCTGCCAAATAGAGTTGCTGCAGTGCTGCGAAGCGCTTCATTTTTTTAAAGTATATTTCTTTAAAGTAAAAGAGTTAGCTTTTCCCATTGCGCCGTGCGAAAGGGGGGGGGGCGGTCGCCGTGGCCGTGAAAATTCAGGGGGCGCCAAATTTATTGTACGATCACCATTTTTGGTCAGTTATAAGAAAAAGAGTGATAGGAAGCACCAATTTGACACTTTGCCCTGGGCGCAGTTTTCTTTTCATACGCCCCTGTTTCCGATCCTAAAATTGTTTCGATCTATCTGTTATTTAAAAAATACTTCTTGTGGTGCCTTTCTATTGACTGAGGATTATTCCCTAAACGAATTTTCGAAAATTAGTGCTCTAGTCAAAAATGCATGGTACCGAGAGAAAAAAAAAATACTTAAACGGCTTAAGCACTTAGGGGCGCAAAGTTTCTTCTGGCCGAGGGCGCACCGGCCCTCGGGCCGATGGGCCGGCGGGCCCGTCCGACCCTGTGTTGAGTCACTAGGTAACTTTAAATTGTCGTTTCATTGAGACTCTCGTGTGACCTCTCATCTGGAGACTCAATTTCAAAGACATTGTGAACGTGTCATTATGATAAATCACCAAGTAATGTCACATTAAAGTCACCAGGTGACTTTCTGTCTCAAGACTTTATCAAATGGTGACGAAAAGGGGAGAAAAGTCACCATGTGACTTTAATGGGACATTATTTGGTAATTTATCATAATGCAACGTATCATACACAATTTGATACAGAGCGAAATAAATAGTTGCCACCTCTTAAAATTGGGATAACATACCTTTTCATGATGAAGATAACAAACTTCAGAAAATAGCGAAAAATAAGGAAAACAACTCATAAATTATTATGTTTGACTTAACTTCAGCTACAAATCTTTTTTAATGCTGTTTCTAAGCCTTAAACCTTATTTAAATGCCAAATTATTTAAGAAGTTAATATAATACCTCAGAAGACGAATTCAAAAATATCTGCATAGTTTATTTTTTCTCCGTTTAAATATCGCTTGGTAACTGTACAGTACAATCTGTATTATAAAGGCCAAACGTATCTGTGCTAACGCATACGTCATTTTACGAATGGCCAACACTTTGAAATGTGAAATGAAATTTCGGTTTTGCAATTTTTTAAACTTCTAAATATCGCAAATTTTCAATGTTTACACCGTCGTATAAGCAAAAAAAATTTACTATTAAATACAATTTGTTTCAAAACTATATCTTAATTTGTTTTTGAAATATTAATTTTTTTGTAGTTTTTAATATTGTTTATGTAATTGTGGCAACAAAACTACTCCATTTTTATTAAAAGCAAAAGGAAAAAGCAGATTACTGTATTTTTATGTTGCCCTTTTCTCATTAAAAGTGGGGAAAAAAATAAACTTTTACACAATCATTTACAAACTTTCATTCATACTTAAAAGGATATAAATAATTTGGTATCTGTGTTTCTAATAACAACCGAGACTTCAAGTTTCGAATTAAAATAATCTGAAAATCATCATATTAAAATTCCAATTTTTTTGAAAAGTTTAGTACTGATATGAAAGGTACATACATAAATTTTGTTATGGTGAAAGTCATGTCTGGTTTAGATTTCACGGGGAAAAAATTCGAAGATTGAATTCAATGATGATAAATTCCTTGATAACTTTATAATAATAACAAATCTTAATATTTTTAACTGTTTACATGTATGATTAAAGTTTAATTTTAACAATTCCTACAACTGAGTTTTATAGAAATAATATTTTGTTAACTTTAGATTTAAGTTAGATAACATTTATTTAAGGGTTAGTCTTGTCAATATAAGGTGCATTTTTTATTGTAACTAATTTTGTAGGTTTATTGTAAATCAATGAAATAATTTCTTCTTAAATATTTTTTTTCGTCGAAACTCGACGGGTTCTACCTTGTAATTATATCAATAAAACATTTTAATTATAATACAAAAAGGGAGTTACTAAACTGTATAACCAACCCACTACACATTTACAACACTTGCAATAAATTCAATTTATTTATTGATTTGTAGTCTCCATGAAATTGTCAAAATTAATTTTATTATTATGGAAACGAAAAAAAAAAAAACGATATATTTGTTATTAAAAAGAATAAAATCTTTGTATTTTATGCTCATATGCAGAAAACATTTTATTTATTTTTATTTTAAATCATAACGTAATACAACGAAATGATTTTAATTAATTTTTGATATTATGTAAAATAGAAATATCGTAATACCGGCATATCACAGGTTTTATTCTTTTTTTTTCTAATGTGATATCATTTACACTTTCGGAAACACTCATCTTTTCCGAAATAAAAGCGTGATTTATGCAGTTTAGTTTCATAAAATTTTTATTATAATTAAATAGAAATGGCGCAATTTATAGAAATATTTTCATTTGTGCTCACCACGGACTTTTAAATAAATAGAAGTTCAGTTTATTTAAGTGCAGGAATAAAAGTCAGTGAATATGACATCATTACTGTCACAGCTATAACAATGTATATTATATCCATGTAACAAATTTATCTGGTTTCTAAATGACAACATTTTTTCTATCGACAAAATTTCGACTTAAATATTATATTTTATTAAAGTTTATTTTCTGTTATTTTATTTACATAATACTTAATAATATTACTCAGTAAATAATCTGTGTATTGTACCGCGATTAGTGAATAATTATGCGCAATCATTTTATTAGAATTAAATTTTACGAAAACCACTGTTTTTTTTCTTTGAAATGCGATTTAACATTCACTGATGAGATCAAGCTCCTGATTGGTGGAAAGTAATAAAGTAAAATAATTTTTTATTGTAGTGAAAAAAGCTTAATCTGTTGCCACTGTTTTGAAGAAATGTCACAAAAAGCTTTTAAAATTAAAAATAAAATATAAAAATAGAAATAAATAAAAAATTAGTAATCTACACATAAACAGCTTTCATTTAAAAAAATAATTATTAAAATCGGGCCAGTAGAAAGCTCAGGGCTGGTGACTAAAAAAAACAACCAGGTCTTTTAAATATATAGATAATCGTAATAAATTTTGCATTCATGCATTTTTGCCATAAGAATCCAACGACTATGCATCAAGATCTGAATATTTATAAAACTAGTTATAGTATGAACGCACCTAATTTGCTACGGTTGAGTTTGACGGACAATTTTCGACTTGTCAGTTTTAAAATGAATAAGAGAAAATGAAAGAGAAATATCTTTTTGCTATTTCGTGAAATGTTTAATACGGCGAGTCTTTACTTTTTCTTCCCAACAGCTTTAGGAAAAACTAGTCGGAGGTGGTAATCGCAAAACTTTTTCTCATACGCGCTAATACTTCCAATAAATAAAGCATAGCAGCGTCACTGGTTAAGTAATTTATACCAAAATCTAATCTGAAACAATTTATTTCAAGTTCTAGCTGAATCTGAAATTTAATGAAAATCCGTCAGTATTTGAGATAAAATCATCGCAGAAATTAAAAAAAAAAAAAAAAAAAAAAAAAAAACTGAATAGAAACGCTACCTGTTGAGTGATTTAATTCTAAAAAAAAAAATAACTAAAAAATACTAATTTATATCAGAGACATACTGAATTTGTATAATGAAAATTCGTGCATTCGTTCCTGAGATAAAGCTGTTGTGATAATCATGAATAATGCCGCATAAGAGCGCCACCTGTTGGGCAATTTACATCAAAACGTAATCAAAACTATGTTATATTTAGGAATAATGGAATCTAAAGTTTTATGAAAATCCGTTCTTTAGTTCTTGAGATATAGCTGTTGTGGAAATCCTGAAAAAATTATCATAGGAGTGCCACCAGTTGCCCGATATATACCAAAAACTAATCAGATCCAGTTTATATTAAAGTCTAACTGAATCTAGAATTTTTTGAAATCCCGTGCATTAGTTCTTGAGATACAGTGCCCACAAAATTTATGTCGCATGCAGACAGACAGACATTTTGTAAAAACATGTTTTGTTGGAATCTCTGCCCCTAAAATGTGTAAATCTGTCAAAAACCGGAATTCAAAAATTTTCACGAATTTCATACTTTTTTCTTGTAAAGATAGAAGAAAGTAAAAATGATTGTCGAAATATCCCATAACGAAAAACGGAAAATTGAAAGTCCGTCAAAAATTTTAAGCGTTGCGACTTTAGCTCAAGTGAATGTTATTTAAAGAGGCAACTGTCCTAAAAATAACCCATTTATGACGTTTTATTGATTAAAAATAACACGGAAGGAATTGTTTTATACTTTTTTTTCTTTTCCATCGCTAAAATGCGTCTGGTTATTTCTGATATGCGTGAAGTATTTGCTGCAATTTGTCTATTTATACATTTTTACTTTCTTCTATCGTTACAAGAAGAAAGTATTGGTATCATGAAAAATTTTGAGATCCGGTTTTCGATAGATTTACAACATTTTAGGGGTCAGAGAACCCGAAAAATATGTTTTTTACAAAATGTCTACCTGTATGTGGCAAAAATTTTGTGGGCGCTCTATCTCAAGAACTCATGCACAGCATTTCACAAAATTTTAGATTCTGTTAGACCTTGATGTAAACTAAATCTGATTAGGTTTCGGTGTATATCGCTCTACTGGTGACGCTGCTATGCTGCATTATTTACAATGTCCACAATAGCTGTATCTCACGAACTAATGCTCAAAATTTTCTAAAACTTCAGATTCAGTTAGTCCTTAATGTAGATTAGTATTGCTTGGTTTTTAGTGTAAATCGCCCTACAGATGGTGCTGCTATGCTGCATTTTTCACGATTTCGTATTAAATGTATCTCAAGAACTAATGCATGAATTTTCATCAAACTTCAGATTCAATTAGTACCTGATAAAAAAAACTGATCCTGATTAGTTTTTGGTGTACATCACCCAACATTTAGCGCTGTTATGCAGATTTTTTTTGAAGATTTTGCAATAGTTGTATCTTAAAACTAATGAGCGGATTTTCTTTAAACTTCAGATTCAGTTATAAGTTTGATATAAGTTGTTGCTGACTATAGATTTTGGTTTAAACCACTTAACCGGTGCTGCTGCTATGCTGCACTTTTCAGGAAGTATTAACGTGCATAAGATAGAAGAAAGTTTTGGGTTTGCCACATCTGACTAGTTACATGTAACAAGACATGCCTATGTAAAATTTGGTTTGAACTCTTATTGCACTCAAATCTGACTTTTATTTGTAACGATGGAATTTTGTAATCAAATTTTTAACCCATTTACTGACAGGTTAGAATTATTTCATTCACAAGGAATTCCGATGACAATAGAACATTTGAATGTTTTTAGAAATTAATTATAAATTAATACATTAAGTTGAAGGCGTTTATCCGTGAGTTCACTACAAGGTGATAGGTCGCCAACTATTCTCTGTAACTCGTGAGTTTGAATACCTGTTGAAAGAACGATAGATTTGATGATCCGTTGATAAAGAGTTCCTAAAATATACCAAATGCCTGTGAAATTGTAACAATGAAACATTTTAAAAGGTAAAAAGTAGAAAATATAAGTATAAATAATATAAAGAATGTAATATATATATATTTTTTTATACGCTTTTATCATTTAATAATTTAGTATTAACCATTTAACTTATTTGCCCATAAATCGTACGGGCAAGAAAAGTTTGCTTGATTCATCACTCAAAGCTGTTTGACACCACTAAATTTTTTTAATACGATTTCATATTCTGATTCATGGTAGAATACTGAAAATGACACAAAAATCGCTATTACAAAGCCCTTTTTCGGCGGAATATTTTAAAATTGAAGGAGGATCTGCTTTCCACAGCAAAAAATATACACAAAAAAATTGGTTCAATTCTATGCATATCTTCATACATTTTCCGATGGTAAAATGGCGACATACGAACACACAAACGCACACGGACAGATAGATATTTGTAAAAACATGTTTTTTTTGGACTATTTGACCCCTAAATGTGTAAATCCGTCGAAAACCGGAAGTCGAAAAAAAAATGTCTATTACAGTACTTTCTTCTACTGGAGATGGAAGAAATTAAAAGTAAATTAAAAAGCTGTGAATTGCATCCTTAACCTGTCCCAGAAACATTAAAATATGTATTACTATTCTTTTTTAGCATTTGTAAATTGCGAATTTTCGATTTAATAAGCTATTTTCTTAGTCCATACGAGATCGTAAAATCTAGCGTCTACTGTATATGAAGAATTTTGTGTCTTAAATTGAAGTTCATGATATTCTTCGGTATTGTGTATCATGACATTGGTATCGTGATATTATTTCAAATTGTATGGTATTTATGGAGAAAAATAGTAAACTTTCATTATTGTTATTATTATTATTATTATTATCTGCTGTTTTTTTAAAATAAATATTAAATATTGCATTAATTTTGCTTAAAATTGTAAAAAAGAATTTGAATTAAAAATATCACATATTTATCAAATGAAATGCATGTGTTATAATACATCAAACCATTTAAAACAATCAATTTACAATGTGTCCTAAAATATGGATAAGAGTATAAAATACAATTCACAGTAAAAATAAAAATGGGATGATTTTTTTTAATTTTATGTGTCTAATATAAACACTACATGAAGGATTAATTTGTATAAAGAAACACAATAAATTTTTAATTTATTTAAAAAACAGAAAATAGGGTGTACTATAATTATAGAAAATATTTGTTTTAAAAATTATTTAAGGGGTTGAGAAACACAGATACAGATGTTAATATTTAATCATTAGTATAGATGCCCATCCTAGAACGGTGGGTAAAAATTGTGTTTTTCACATAAATTTGAAAAAACTGATAAAAATAATTGACAATATGGAAGCATTTAAATGAGCAAAGCTCGGCTAGTTTATGCTCTAATAAATACAATATTAGCATTTAATAGTGTATTAAATACACTATTCGTTTCTGGGTAAACTAGGTTTTGCGGCTAATATACCATAACAACATTAAGATTTCTTAATAAAACAAAATTTTAACAAATATGCAATAAAACTACGTAATTAAAGTCTGCTGCAGCTGTTTAAATACTACTAATAATTAATAATTATTACAATTTTTATAGCACTTTTAAACTGTATTTTTTGTTTGTTTGTTTGTTTACTTTCCCTCCCCCGAAAAAAAAAAAAAAAAAAAAAAAAACATTGTCCTTTTTGCCTTTTGTTGGCAAATTTCTGTTTCTGCTGTCAAGCTTCGGATGTTCTTGAATGAGAGCGTAATTCCAATGACAGTTTTTGGAGGGAAAAACCGATTTGGCGCGCTATGCGTTGCATTGTGTTTCATTGTATAGAAATGTTTCCACTAACTTTAATCACCTTAAATATACGTTTTGCATTAACTCTGGGGACAATTCATACCATGCGAGCTCTATTGCTGTTGTAAAGTTTTTGGTCGAAAAATATTGGCGTGCATTTTAATATGCTTTTTTGTGCTAGATGTCCTCACATCTTCTCTATGGGATTTAAGGCCATACTAAGCGACACTTGAATAGACGCCCTGTCTTGTTGAAATACAGAGAGTTCCTCCCAGAAAATCGTGTATTGGAATAAAATGGCCCTCTAAGATTTTCTGATAATCCTGGGAGTTGAATTTCTTACTGCAAAATGACAAAAATGTTTGCCACCCATGAAATCCAAAGCCACCCCAAGACATTACTGATCCCCCCCCCCCCACACACACACACACACACCTTGCTATCTACTGAAAAAGCTTCTTAAATTATATCAGTAAAATTTATATCCATCTGCTAGTCCATCCAAGTTTCACTTTTTCTGGTCACTAAATAGTATTAACAGCCATTTATTACCATAAAACATAATTTTTTTAGTCCTGTTTAAACGTGCAGTTTTGTAATTTTTTTTTTTTTTTTTTTTTCTTAGGCATGGTTTCTTTAATCCTTTTCTTGAAAGTTATTCGTTTAAATTCCAATGCTCGTCTGTGAATAGAACATTTTAATGCTCCAAATTTAAATGCAATTTTTTGAAATGAAATATTTTTTTCTAGATGCCATGTTTAGAATGATTCTGTCATCGCGCACGGATGTAATTTTTTGTCGAGTGGATCTTTTCTTACTACTCCACTTGTCGCCATTATGCAAAATTTTGTAAAATACTTTTTATCTACTTCCCTGATTTTCTAGTACGTCATACGGACAACGTGTTTTTGCCAATCATGATTTGCCCGCACCATGTGCAGGCATCCATATTTAAATCATGATTTATTATTCTTACCAATGAATTTTTATTGTAAATTTTGTTTTTGTTTTTTTAATCCGAGAAATTTTCTGATTCAACTACACAAAGATTCCTTTTTTAAAAAACCGGAGATATAAGATAAAAAATTCTGTAAAAGACATGAAAATAATAGGTATTATTTGAAGGTTTTTTTTTTTTTTTTTTTCAGAAATATTGATTTGTTAAGTAATTAAAGATCTTTTTAAAATCTTGGATATCAATTTTGAATTTTTGCCTTTAAGTTTTAAATCCAAAATTTTGATGATCTCCTCTTTCGAAATCTCTTTATTCCTATGCATATTGTCGAATTTAGAAAGGGATTAATCAGTCAAAAACAAGCCAAAAAATAATTCCAAACTAATAAAAATCTGAACAGCAGACAGTACATACCATACATACGCGAAATGTGAATAAATAATCATCTTATGAAAAAACTATTTTACTAATAGCATATCTAAGTAAAGTCTGACAATGTCTTTATTTATAAGACAGTCGATATTACTTTTTTTTATAGTTTTTTACTAATTTTTTAAGTCTTTTTACAATAAATCAGAATAAAACAATTAAAAAATTTATCTGAATCAGGTATTTTACCTTGAGATGTCTTTTGGGACACTCTGTATTGTAATATATAGTATTATGCTCATTTTTACTCTATTAAAAACAAAGATAGGTGTCAAATGTAGTGGGTAGAAATGATACCTCTGTAATTTCACGGTTAACCGTGAAATTACAGAGGTATCATTTCTGAGTGTCTGGCTTTTTTCCCTGTTATGACACCAGAATTTCATCTGAGGGTTAAAATACATTTGGCGAGGAGTTATACTCAGCAATTAAATCGGCACATTTTAATATTTTTAGTTTTTGTCGATTTCGGCTGTTAACTTTGGCAAAGGTTAAAGAATTAAACTGTAAATTAAAGACAATGTTTTAGTTAAACAAGTCAAACGTAATGAAAAGTCGTTGCTTTCTTTAAAAGATTGACAAAACTTTTTTTTTATTGTTTCTTTAAATAAAGAAAATATCGATTGTTTGAAATAGATTACATAAAAACATAATTTCACTTGCTAAATAATTAATTCTGATGCAATTCATTTTTAATTTTTATAATTTTAAGGGAAAATATTGAAAATTCGATACTTTTGAAAAATGGCTTGGGGGGCAATAATAATAATAATTATAATAATTTCCTAATTCATTTTTACCATAAATATACAATTATCGATAATAAGAATGCAATAAAAAGAATTGTCTGATCTTTAAAATAACTTCCAAAAATATATTTTATTCAAAAATATCACTTTGGCGATTTTTCATATGTTTTGCATGTGAATATACAAGATAACCGTAAACGAATGGTTCCAATTTCAATGATATAGTTTCTTTAATTTAGACTATTTACAACAAATCATGTATCAAATTGAAGATAAAATAACCTAGTATTTCTTATAAATGTTCAATATGTGTACCTCTTTATTTATACCCCGTACATATAATCTAAAGTCCAATTCTTCCCACAACTCTGTTAACAAATCTGAAGTAATGGAAGAAATAGCCTCTTTAACTCTTTAGAGATGAGTTTGGGCGCGTTTTTCAAGGCCCGAGCCCGAAAAGTTTTTTTTGTCACCAGAGCCCAAGTCCGATGCCAAAAATATACAAATCAAAAATTCTATTATATTTAAAAATTGTTTCAAAAGTGGTATCTCTTTTTAAACGTAAATTAAAAGCAACGTAAAATTAAAAAAAAAAATACATTGTTATCTTAAAGGTCCGATGCTTTTATAGGAAAAGAGGAAACACAGTTCAATTGCTTTTTTTCGGAATAACATGGTAATTATATTCAGTCACGGAGAAAAGTGACTTCGAAAATGTACAGCATCTCAGCATTAGGGCTCCTATAACACAGGCTGAATCGTCAAGCATCTTGTTTCCCAGTTACCGTTTGTTTCCCATTGATTCCTATGGGGCGAGAAACGTTTGGATCAGTGGCGTAGCTAGGATGGGTGACACCCGGGGCGGATGTAAAAATGGTGTCACCCCCCCCCCCCTCCACACACACACACCAAATCCGCCATATTTTTCAATCACAATTCTACTTTATTACAAATAAAATTTCAACATTTTTTGCATGCCTGAAGTGATTTTATAGATAATTCAAAGGAATGGATATAAAATTATAATTTAAAAATAAAAAACTAAAAAAGTCCGTACATTTATAGGAAAGCCTATTTTGATTTTTTAACAAAATTTCTGTAAACTTTTACTGTATTCTTTATCGGAATAAACTTATGCTACGATTCTTATCATTGCTTTTTTTTTTTTTTTTTTTTTTTGTGTGTGATTATTGGTTCATTTTTGACCAATTATTTCAAAAAGTTACCTGTCAATATACTTTTGAGACGTAATATAGTTTGCAACCTAAATTTTATACATTTTTTGAAGTCAAGGGTGCTGACACAGACTAAAGTATAGATTATTATTATCTTTTAATATGGATTATATTGTATGCGAGTTTAATCTCCAAGAAAAAACTAGTTGGATGTGTCAATCCCAAAACTTTCTTCTATCTCATAAGTACATTTTAATATTTAAAAAAAAAAAAAAAAAAAATGTGGTGACCCCAAAGTTACCCACTATCGAATTTCCTCGAACATTTGACCTAGCCTAATGAGATTCTGGTATCCGTAAAGCCTAAAATGCAAAATTTAATTAATATTCTGAGAAAATGAGCTTAGTAGTGCCTCATGTTGCGTAATTTATACTAAAACCTAATAAGCATCTATTTATGTCAAGACCTAACAGAATCTGAAATTTGATGGAATTTCGTCCATTAGTTTTTGAGATATTGTTATAACAAAAAAATTGCAAAACGTAGCACAGCAACACCATATCTTGGAAAATTTATGCCAAAACGTAAAAAAGCGTCTAATTATGTTATGGTGTAAAAGAATCTGAAGTTTGATGAAATTCTGTGCATTAGTTTTTGAGATATAGTTAGTTAAAAAAAAAACCATGTAAAATATAGCACATCAGCACCATCAGTTGAAGGATTTATAAAAAAAAACGTAATCATCGTGTAATTATGTTATATGTCATTTTGTAACGAAATCTGAAGTTTGATGAAATTCTGTGTGTTGGTTGTTGAGATATAGCTATCGGAAAATTCGTGCAAAATGCAGCATAGCTGCACCACTTGTTGCAAGGTTAATACCAAAATGTAATCAGCGTCTAATTATGTTACATATTCTAGTGTAACAGAATCTAAAATTTGATAAAGTTCTCTGCATTAGTTCTTGAGATATAGCTATCGCAAAAATCGTGCAAAATGTAGCATAGCAGCGCCACCTATAGGGCAGTTCACACCAAAACCTTATCAGCGGCTATGTATCTCAAGGTATCGCAGAATCTGAAGTTTGGTGAAATTCTGTGCGATAGTTGTTGAGATATAGCTATCATGAAAATCTTGAAAAACGTGGCATAGCAGCGCCACCTGCAGGCCAATTTACACCAAAACTTAATCAGCGTCTATGTATATCAAGGGATCACAGAATCTGAAGTTTGGTGAAATTCTGTGCATTAGTTCTTGAGATATAGCAATCTTGAAAATCATGAAAAACGTAGTATAGCAGCGCCACCTGCAGGCCAATTTTCACCAAAAACCAATAGGCACTAATTCATATCAAGGTCTAACTGAATATAAAATTTTATTAAATTTCGAGCATTAGTTCTTGAGATAGAGCGCCCACAAATTTTTTGTCACATACAGACAGACAGACACACAGACAGACAGACGGACGGACAGACAGACAGACAGACAGACAGACAGACGGACAGACTCACAGACAGACATTTTCTAAAAATAGTCAAAACGTGTTCAGGATCTTCTAAAACGTATAAATCCGACGAAAACCGGAAGTCGAAAATTTTCATGAATCCAATACTTTCTTCTTGTAAAGATAGAAGAAAGTAAAAAGGGGGGGGGGGGGGGGGAATGAATGCATGGCATCTATAACATGGGAAATGACGAAACCTTTTTTAGTTTATCTTCAGACCTCTCATATAAGAAATTACAGGGGCAATTCATAATTCATCCCATACTTCTCATAAATCAATGTAGTGCCTATATGTAAAAAAAATAATCTTTTTTTTGTGTGGTAAGCTGTAAATTTCATTTTTTTTCCAGAATTATTTCCCAAAATTTTACAAGATGATATACATATGTACTTGAAAATAAAGATTGGGTGTCACCCCTTAAAGGGTGACACCCGGGGCGGACCGCCGTAAACCCTCCGCCCCCCGCTAGCTACGCCACTGGTTTGAATGACTTTATAGCTACAAAATCGTTAAAAATGGACGGTTGTTTAGCAGAAAATTATTCTGACCTGTTCAGGAATGGATTTAGAGTATTTAAATTCCATATAAATGAAAATAAGGGGAATAATTTGTGTATAAATACTTAATAGATCTGGATTGGAGAACTTCGCCAAATATCGCGCCAACCTAATCACTTGTATATGTTACAGGACAAACCCGTTTTTAGGCCAAACTAGATTGGCCTAGGCCAGACTAGTCTATCCTAACGCCCATCGAATAGACTAGTTTTTCCTAGACCAAACTAGTCTATCCGAACGCCCATCGGATAGACTAGATTTTCCTACGCCAAACTAGTTTGGCCGAACGGTCATTAGGATAAACTAGTTTAGCCTGCTATTCATTGGTTTAAACTAGTTTATCCTAGGCCGATCTAGATTGTCCTAGGCCAATTGAATTTGGCGTGTTTTTATTGATCCCAAAGACCGATTCGGCGCCAATCTTCTGGTTTAGCCTAGTCCAATCTAGTTTATCCTAGGACAATCTAGTTTATCATAGGCCAATTCAATTTGACGTGCTGTAATTAATGCCAATAATTGTTTGGCACGCTCACAAAGAAAAGAATTATTTCAAACTCAATTTTAATTTCTCAAAAATTAATCAAGTTTAAGCTCAAATTCAAAATATTTCAAACGAATCCGCTCAGCTCAACACATCTATTGAAATAAGCGAAGTTCAATTAAAATTCATTCTTTTATTTATTTTACTTTCTTCTGTCTTTACAATAAGTGTTTGATTCGTGAAAACTTTTTAATTCCTGTTTTTGACGCATTTACACGTTTTAGTGGTCTAAGATTCCAAAAAACATGTTCTTCAAATTGTCAGTCTATGACTCTGTCTGACTGTCTGTACCATAAATTTTGTAGGAGCTGTAACTGAAGAACTAATGCACGAAATTTGATGCGGCATCCTTTTTCTTAAATATTTAATATCATGTTTTATTATGTTTCTAAAAGTTTCATATAAGGGTAATATTTAATTAGCAGATAAAACGTTAAAAAAAGCGGTGCTTTTTAAAAAAAATTCAAGCGTCCCCTTACTTCACCCCCCCCCCCCAAATCCTACATTTTAGGTTTCATGCTTTATTTAAGCTCTTTCTTATTTTTAAAAGGGGTCGGATATTTAGTTTTTTAATATGAAACATTTCGAGTGAAGTGATGTACGGAAAAACCAATGTCTGTTACGAATTAAAAATCTTTTCATAAAACCAAAAGTTTTTATCCGACTGAAAAAGTAATCCGTACTTCCTTTCTATTTAACCTCTGAACCCCCCAAATTAATCAGGTAAACGTCTTATCAGAAGGAACCTACATAAAAAATTCGAAACAAATCGGTAAATTTTCCGTGAAAAACCTATTTATATAAATTAAGGGGGTTACCCCCCATTCCTCCTTTCTTTAGACGTAAACAATGAATACACACAATTAATCATTGAGGTGCCTAATCAAAATTATCTTATACCTAAAATTTTAATGAAATCTGATACTTTTGCATGAAAAACTGACTTATCTAAATTAAGGAGGGGAGGGGTGCAGACTAGTCTTTTGTTCCCCTCCCCTTATTCTTATCCAATGAACTCCTGAAACTAATCAGGGAAGTTCGTTATCAGGATAAGTCTATGTCCAAAATTTGAAGCAAATCGGATATTTCTATCAGGAATGATTGCATTACGTACATAGATACGTACATACGTACGTATATACATATGTACATGGTTACATACACACTAACAGAATATGCGAGCACATTAGCTCTCAGGCTTTGATAGGCTGTAAGATAAAATCTCATCAAATTGCATCGGCCTAGGATAAATTAGATCAAAACTAGAAAGTTGGCGCCGTGGCGTTCTTTAGATTCAATAAAATCACGCCAAATTAAATTGGCCTAGGACAATCTAGATCGGCCTAGGATAAACTAGATCAAACCAATGAATAGCAGGCTAAACTAGTTTATCCTAATGACCGTTCGGCCAAACTAGTTTGGCCTAGGAAAATCTAGTCTATCCGATGGGCGTTCGGATAGACTAGTTTGACCTAGGAAAAACTAGTCTATCCGATGGGCGTTAGGATAGACTAGTTTGGCCTAGGAAAAACTAGTTTATCCGATGGGCGTTAGGATAGACGAGTTTGGCCTAGGAAAAACTAGTTTATCCAATGGGCGTTAGGATAGACTAGTCTGGCCTAGGCCAAACTAGTTTGGCCTAATATCGGGTTTGGCCTGTAACATATACAACAAACCGGTTCTTCGAAGCCGGTGTTTTATACCAGGCAAGTGAGAAAAAAAGAAAAGACAAGAATTTCCCCGTTCCGTCATTTATGGAATTTTCGCCTTATTTATTATTTTTTTTTTTATTATTATTATTATTTTAGAGTATGAGATTGATTTAAATAGTTTGATTCATTTAATATTTAAAAAGTAAAGAATAGAGATATTTCAAATCGAAATTGAAAAAGATATTATACTTTTGCGTGGGGGGAGGGAATTAAAAAAGAAAAACCAAAAGTTCAGAGGGAGGTAGGATTTTATAATTATAAATTTATTGTTAAAAAAATAACAAATACATTAGAAAAAATCATAAATTTTAAAGATTTTAAATTTTGTAAGCTAAAAACGAGGGATGTGGGATATTTTATTATTATTATTATTATTATTATTTATTTTTATTTATTTATTTGGCGTGGGGTTGAGGGAGTTTGACTTAGCAATTTATTATTTATCTACAATTAGAAGTTATTAAAATTATAATTCCAAATAGAACAAAAAAATAAAAAGTATTGTTTAATTATTTCAAATATTAAATGCTCAGTTTGGAGGGGGGGGGGGTGAAATCGGTAATTTCGGAAGGTGGAGATTTAAATAATTGATTATTTATCGTTGCAATAAAGTAATGAATAAGCAGGAAAGTTAAAAAATATGTTTTTACAAATCTTAAGCAATTGATTGACACTTAAAGCAAAGAATAGAGATATTTTTAATCGGAATTGATAAATATATTATACTTTTGCGGGAGAAAAAGAAGGGGAGTAGGGCGAGGAGTTAAAAAGGAAAAGCCGAAAATTCAGAGGGAGGTGGGATTTTATAAATATAAATTTATTGTTTAAAAAAATAACAAAAGCATTAGAAAAAATTATAAGTTTAAAAGTTTTTTAATTTTTAAGCTAAAAATGGGAGAGGTGTTTTTATTTTTATTATTATTGTTATTTAATTTATTTATTTATTTATTGGCGTGGGGGAAAGGCGTTTGACTTAACAATTTATATTTATCTACAATTACTATAAAATTCCAAATAGAACAGGAAAAAAAGAAAGAAAGAGTGGTGTTTGATTTTTTTATATGTTGAATGCTTTTTTGGGGGTTAGAGCGGGGGGGATCGGTAATTTCGAAAGGTGAAGATTTAAGTAATTGATTATTCATTTTTGCAATAAAGTAATAAACAAGCAAGAAAGTAAATAAAAAATGTTCTACGAATCTCACGCATTTGATTGAAACTTTTAGGATGCATGGAGAGGGAGGCCAGTTAAGATGAAATTGAAAGAAACCGGAAACGGGGAAGGATTTCATTCTTCCTTTTTAAATTATTTCCTTTTTTAAATTTTTAATTAGAAATTATTTTATGTGCGACTAATTCGTAAAAACTGTGTCCTTAATTTCCTAACTTTTAGCATTGAATATTAGCATTTGAAGCATTTTTATTCGAAAAATATTTATCATAATTTCACAGTAAAAATAAAAAAAAAAAAAAATCAGTCTAATACATGCGAATATATATATATGTATACTCACATTAAAACAAATTTAAAGTTAGTTCCATTTATATTTTCTTTCTTAAATAAGCATGTGAAACATATCAATAAACATAAATTGATGGAAATAATTTTGTAATTCTAATATAGCATTATACAAAAGCATAACTACATATTATTTTACCCATTAATATACGGCATATTTAAATGCATTATTCTTATATTTTCCCGAAGGAAAAATTGAGTAACTAAATTTATTCGCCTCACCATCTGCGCGATAAGGCGCCAAATCAGGCAACCATTTTGGAAACTTAATGGAGGCGTGATTCAGCCCGATATATAGGAGCCTTACTCAGCATGAGCAGAGTTCATGATGACAAATAGATATAATAATCACTACTTTCATATGAAAAATGACTACGACTCGTGCACAATAGAATATTAAATAATTTTCAAACCTCCAGCTAATTCTCACCTACTAAAACCAGAAGAAAATATTATCTTCGCGTTATGTAACTAAATAATAAATAAATAAACGATTTGATTAAAAAATATTTTCTGCTAACAAAAAGCCAACTGAAAGCAAATTCATTATTATGTTTGTTTAGATTGGCGCCTGATCAATATATCGTCGCTGGAAATTCCGCAATCATAAATTATCAGAAATTTTCATTTGAAACAGTAATGAAATAGTAAAATAAATAAACACTATTTCAGTTCCGTCATTTTGATAAAAATAGCATTATAATGATTTGAAGAGGAATAAGTACGCAATTTTAAGTGGAAAAACAGTTCTTTCAATATTTTCTGTACATAAATAAATAAAATTTTCCCGTTTCAGAAAAACGAGCCCGAGCCTGTCTCATCTCTAAACTCAAATCTGGCAAATATTAGACAGCAACGGAACGTAGATGCAATCTTTAGAAGTCGCCATTTTGCAAATGTGGCATTGCAATTTTGTAAATAACAAAGCAGTATTCGCGCATGCGCTTTTCTAAAATTGTGTGAGTTACTCTTTATTGTGACTTTGAACATTAAAATTTAACAGATAATAATTTAATGTCCTCAACACAATTGAATGAATTGTAGTATTTGGTTTACAGTTATTTCAACGTTCCAAACTGAGTACAGAGAATTTAAATTGAAACAGATTATAATATATTCTCTATAGCAATTTAGTTTATAATTTAAAGCACACATATTGAACATTTACAAATAATATTTTAATACAATATGTAAAGCAATATGAATTCTTGAAATATTTTTATGCATAATAAAAAACGGATATATTTCGCTTGTTTAGCTTTCTAAAATTAAAATTTTAATGTATTAACCTAAACATTTTTTTTTAATTTTTTTTTTATTAATTTATTTATTTTATTATGTTTTGCCTTTTATTTTATTTATTTATTTATATTTTTTTCCACCGATCAAAACACTCACCTACAACTTAACCTGCAACCTTCACCTACAACTTAAAAAATGGGTAGAATGTATATTTATTTATTTATTGTATAAAAATATTTTTATTATTATTGTTGTTGTTTTTGCTGTTGTTGTTTCAAAGAAGGGTTTTATCTTAAATTATATCAAGGTGTGATCTTTTTTAAGCAATTTTACTTAAAAACTGTTTCTTTAAATGAAATTTGTAACATATGTTTTTTTTTCTGTTTCTTCAGAAGGTAAAGTGGAAGTTTCTAAGGAAGGAAAATTCCTATGTAATCTAGGACCTGGCAAAGTGTTTGGAGAACTAGCTATATTATATAACTGCACCAGGACTGCTACAGTCAAAGGTAATCGTAATTCATGAGTCAAACAATTCTGGCTATCTTTACTCATTACTTATTTATAAAGTTTCAGTTATGTTTTTTGAAGCTTTCATTAGAGTAACAAAAAGTATGCACTATGCATATTTAGACCCTGTTTATCACTCGGGCACCCGCGACATATGACGTGGCCGTACGAAATTTCTAAGGGGCTCAAACTGTCTTATAATTTCATCTAAATTTCCATAAAAAAAAAAAAATATCGTAGTTGTGAAAAATGTGATATTTTAGATATTAATACGGTGAAATGATAAAAATATACCGCAATATATGGTTAAAAGTTCAATTCAATAAATATTAAGCCTTTGTGACATAATAACTATGATATAAAAAATATTGACTCAGATGTCAGAATACATCATTTTAAGCATGGAAAAAATAATTTAAAAATTTAGAACGTAAAACTAAATTAATTATTGACTAAAAGATACTTTTTTCACATCACTAATAAACAGAAATTGACATACTTCTGATAATTATTGTTCATTTTCTAATACAAAATTTTTAAAGTATAAAAAATTGTTTTTCAAAAAAATCTACTTTCGGACTTCTCCAGACTTTTTAGTTTGACAAAATTTACAAAGTTAATTTTTAGCTCACAGGCTATCATAGCCTGAGAGCTTATGCGCCCGCCCGTTCTGTATGTATGTTCGTACGTGCGTAACGCGATAACTCATGATAAAAATATCCGATCCACTTGAAATTTTTTATATAGGTATATCCTGGCAAGGCGCTTCCCTGATTAGTTTTTGGAGTTCATTCGATATGTATAAGAGGGGGAACGGGGGGCTCATGCCTCTCCCCTTAATTGATATAAATGGGTTTTTCATGCAGAATTAAGTTTTCGTTCAAAATTTATATATAGGATCATTCTGATGAGGCGATTCCGTGAGTGTTATTAGGCATTCATTGAATAAGTATAAACAGGGGGAACGGAGGTTCTAATGCTCCTCCCCTTAATTTATATAAATGGGTTTTTCAAGCAGAATTTTCAGATTTCGTTTAAATCTCTGAATAGTTTTTGAAGTTTAATGGTTAAGTATAAAAAAGGAGGATAACTCCTCTTAAATTATGTAAATGCTAAATGGGTTTTTATTAAGAATTATCTGATTTGCTCTGAATTTTGGATATAGATTTTTTATATGATAAAGCATGTCTTTGATAGTTTAAGAGGTTCAATGATTAAGTATAAAAAAGAGGAAAGAGAAGAGCTGTTTCCCCTTCTTAATTTTTTTTTCGAACGGAATTAACCCTTTAAAATATAAGGCTGTAATGTACAATTAGTATGCGTAGCCTGTGAGCTCAATGCCATCAGTTTAACTGGGCAATATTCTTTTTATTGCAATATCGACCTGAAGCTTTTCAAATGATAAACGAAACTTTCGTATGAGAAATTAACTAAATATCATCATCTGTTATGAATTCCAGTGATCAATTTGTATTGAATGGTATGTTAGGAAATAGGAACAACAAATAAAATCGTGCTTTAAAACATACTGTGTAAGTACAATTGACTTTTAGTTATGTTGCAGATCTCCAACATGGTGATACAAAGGGTTAAAATATGCATATATATATTATTTTTACTCTTAGAACTGTTTTTCAGCTTTCCGCAAAACTTTTTTGAGGTGACTCTTTTCGGATAAGTATGTAATATGCAACAAAGAAATTAGTATCAGTAAATAGGTCAAAGGGGAATGAAAAATTGAAAGTGCCCTTGAATGCAGAAATTTGGTAGTCGGGCCCTGCAGATATTACACCTAAAATGAAATTACAGTACTTAAAAAAATAAGTGTAGAATAATGCGAAAGCTTTATAACTGTTAAAAAAATAATAAATAATAATAATAAAATAATAAATATAACTGTTCGACTTTATAGTGAACTTGGTTAGTACCACTGACAATGATATTTTATAATGAATTCAAATTTTGTAAAATTACAAAAATTAAAATTAAGATTTTTTTTTCACCGTGTCGTTCCAACAACAGGTATCGAAACAGAACTGAGCACAGTGCCCCATGGGTAAGAAGTCGTATGGTAGATTTATCCTTGGCTGCAACACCGTTTGTGCCTAATACTGAAGTATTCTATATTGTCCGACCATTTCATAATTTACAGAATTCCTCTTTTTCTCAATATATTTTAGCATATATTGCCTTAGAAATAAACATTTTTCATTCTGGATCCCTATTAATAGTACCTATTTATTGTATTTAGTAATAAAATAAGAAGCGCACCCCTAACCTTGTGCTCCATTACTGAGTCTTTCATTTAAAAACTGTGATGTAAGTCTGTATTAACCCTTTCGCAGTCGGTGTCCTAAAGGACAACTAATTTTTTATTTCACTGGCCAAATAAGCAACTTTGTATTTTCTAATGAATTCATTTATAAATTCGGGTGTAAGTAATTATTTCAAACAGATTTACACCGCTAACATTTATGTCTATGTCAAAAATTTGCAAATAGCAAGTTTTCTTCCAAAGGCTTAGACTGTATAAGATAATTTCTAATCTATTTGTCGTATTTCAGTATTTTTTTTCCTTTGTAGACAACTTTTTCTTGAAATACTTTTTTAAGCGAAAAAAATTTTCTATCAAAAAGCTTTTTCTTTTCTTCCAAGATTTACTATTGTTATTTAGGGCTTTGTTATTTAGCAGTAGGGACCAAAGTAGATCAAATCCATTTAAAAAAGAGAGAGATAGAGAGATATTAGCCCATTTGGAAGGTGCATAAAATCTGTTTCATTTATTCCCACAATGAACTAAAGCCCGTTTTCACATACTTTCTCATGTATGTCATATGTTTATACACTTGTTATACTGTGGGGTGAATATAACAGATTTCATGCACCTTCTAAATGGGCTCTCTCTCTCTCTTTTATTTATTAATTTTTTATTTATTTCCCAAAATGGATTTGATCTACTATGGTTGTGAGCCCCTCAATTGTTATGCATCTATAGTTTCGAGCAGAACTTACTTTGAAAACCTAACGGTACTACTTGGTTATCCCGTCGACCAAAAATCTATCGCCAGACTACAAGATTAAATGCCAATAATGGATGATCGTGAATGACACATTCAATAAATTGTATCATATTTAAATATGATACAAGTATTTAAAACGTCATTAAGTGATTTTTATTTCGACTTTTTATTTGTATTTTTATTAACATTCTGCTAATTATTTGTTTTTACGTTTTTTAAAATAAAATTTGCGTCAATGTTTATAATTTGGCTGTTATTTTGGTGATTTGTATAATTTGGCGAAATTGGTCGACGGGATAACCAAGTAGTACCAGCCTAACTAGCTATTTATTTAGTCAATTTTTAGTAAATTCAAAAAAAAATTCAAAATAATTCTTCTACAAAACAACTGATATCTGGATTAAAATTTATTTCTAGCAATAATGGACTGTAAGTTATGGGCTATTGAAAGGCAGTGCTTCCAGACCATTATGATGAGGACGGGGCTTGTACGGCAAGCAGAGCATACTAGTTTCTTAAAGAGGTAACATTTATTTTGTTTCAGCGCATTTTGAAAATTTTTCACTTCATAAATGTTTTAGGATTTATTTATTTATGAACTGTAAACTCTTTTTTTCAGTGTTCCTACATTTAGAAATCTAAGCGAAGAACTTTTAATAAAAATCGCAGACGTTTTAGAAGAGGTATGTTGTTTTAGATTATTTATGATGCTGAGCTTTAAATTTACGAAAAAAATGGTTTTGTTAAAAACCTAAATTTACTAAATTTTGAATAATATAGTTCCAACCAAAAATTTTAGTTGGAATGACCAAATAGTTTTGTTAATTCAATCGAATTTTTGTTTAAAATTTAGTTATTTCAGTCAAAATCTTTGGTTGAAGCTACATTACCCAAAATTTAGTTGTTTCCACAAAACAGTTTTTTCCGTGTTCGAACAGTAAAAAAAATCTAAAGTTGATGAATGTTGCTTGTGCATATTTTTATAAAATACACAATGTAAACTTTAAACAGCTCACTTTTTTGCTTAAAAGATGATTAAAATAATAAAATGGATGTTACAATTTAAAAATACACATTTTATTTAAAATTTCTTAGTATTTTCGAAATTAATTTTCCACGAGGCCATCATCAGAGAATAATTTAATAACTAATTGATGTTCATTTATACAAATACGTCATTTCATTTTGAAATGGAAAAGCCAATAGTTATTAGAGTTGAAAGTTGAAGTTGTAGTTCCTGGATTGAAGTTGAGTAGTGAAAAAAATAATATATATTAAATGCTGGTAAATTTATATTACTACTACTACTGCTGCTTTTACTTACTAGTACTAAGAAGTTTTAAATAAAATGTATATTTTTAACGTGAAACATCTATATTATTATGTTAGTCACCTTTTAAGTAAAACACTGAGCTTTTTAAAGTTTATATTGTGTATTTCATGTTTGAATGAAAGTAAAAGTATTTAGTATTTAGTCGTAGTAGTATTTAGTCGTATGGTTTTATCATATTTTTATTGACACTTTCCAACATAGTTGGAAAGTGCTTATGACTTCGGTTTTTCTGCCTTCCCGCTCTCTAAATCACACAAATATACTCGGACTTCCATGCAACCGATATACAGTGTTGAGGTTTACCATGGCATCTTTGATACCGGAAATAAATTGTATAGCATTTGTAATTTGTTTACAGGAGCATTCAAAAATTTTTGTTACATTGTGGCCAATTTGGGGGAAATCATCTGTAACAAATTTTAATTATTTTAACCTATTTTAAACATGCTAAAATTCATATACGTCGCTGAGGTTCAGTGCAAGATTCTTGCTACAGAATATTGTGTGTAAAGTATTTATCGTTTACTTACAGGAAGACATAAAAGAATTTAGTTACAGTATTGTTTATGAGCAGCATTTGCTAGAAGTGCGTTTTCAATTGTGGGATGATTTTGGGGTGCAATTAATTTTTTGCATAATGTATATAAATTTTCTAGATCATATACAAGATTACACAAAAGTATCTGAGTACGTTCGCGCCTGTTGGATGCAAATTGCTGAAGAAGAATCTTGAACTATGATGTGTGTTTTTTAACTGAACTAAATTATCCCATATGTAGTATATATACAAATTTATAGATCATTTACAGAGCCGCAGAGAAGAATTCGCATATTTTTCAGACTATACATAGTCGGATTCATAAGTAATGAACCTCACTTTATTTTGACGCTAGCGCACATCGGCGAGCGCACCTGTTACTAGGGACGATGGTGGGAGGCGTTGACTTA
Source organism: Maratus speculifer (assembly GCA_964019185.1). Taxonomy (NCBI): domain Eukaryota; kingdom Metazoa; phylum Arthropoda; class Arachnida; order Araneae; family Salticidae; genus Maratus; species Maratus speculifer. The sequence goes on from OZ025291.1 coordinate 138,934,106, forward strand.
TATATTGACATATAAAGGCTGAAAAAAAGCGTCGCGCGCAAGCGAAGGGGCATCAAGGATGTCTGGAAGGTTCACCACAATAACTCGTCCAGCCACGCCTCCTTCATCGTGCTCGCTTACCTGGCTCGGCTGAACGTTCCAACTGTCCCACATCCTCCCTATAGTCCAGACTTGTAGCCCCCTGACTTCTTCTTGTTTCCTCGCTTGAAATCAGCACTGAAAGGTAAACGCTTCAACTCAGTCGAAGACATCCAAGATAATGTCAAGAATGCCCTTGAAGCCATCTCGGAACAGACCTACTAGACGCCTTCGAGTCATGGAAATGAAGCCTACAAAAGTGTATTGAGGAAGGAGATACCTATTCGAAGAATAGTAGGCATTTGTACCAATTCGCTGAATAAATTTGTCTCTTTAGACAAAGGCTCATTTCTTATGAATTCGACCATATAGACGGAAATGTTAAAATTCGGTTTTCTAAATAAATTATGCATTTTTTTTTAAATTATTTGCTTAGATCAGATCCAAACGTTCACCTTATCAAACGGTGAATTATTGTAGACAAATAATGAGTGCAGAAGAATTTTTATTGTATTCTAAATGCGTTGGAAAGTATTTAATAATCTATGCTTGACGCATTATTTTTCTTTCTTGTAAGGAGTGTTCGGTGGGAAAATGTGTATAATTAGCTATTTATGTAGTATGTTAGTTAAAAAATATGTTCTTAAATTAAAATTGAATGTTAAATTATTGTTAAATAAGGTAAAATAATGCTAAATTAAATGTTATATATTTATATCACACTTGATATGAATAGAATACAGAAATTAGTCCATTTTTTCTCATGTGTATTACTTTTTCTCAACGTAATTTTTCATGCATCGGTTAAAGAGTGTCTTTAGTTTTCCTGAACATGACAAATCACTCACATCAATTTATCTCTCTTTAAAAAGATAGAATCATTCTTTTGGCATGTTTTTTTACATGATGCCAAGCATAACTGCATTCTCTCAGTAGACGGCACAAAAGCTTTGTGCCAGTTGCTCACTCTTTTTTTAACCCCCTGGCCCTGCACTGCACACTTCGATTCAACACCTACACACTCCACAGGGATTCCAAAACCTCAATAGCTTATAAATGTTGTTGGTAGTATATACAGCGTGGGATTCCTGCAGGAAATTTAAAGAATTAAATTGTGGTGTTTATTTTTTGAATATGTGTATATACCGGGTGTCCCAAAAATGACTGATGGATTTTAAAATTCAATAATTTTCAAACGGTGACAGCTATTTAAAATTTTTTTGCAGGAGGGTTATGTATAATGTCAGGAGTTTTTTTTTACCGTAATTTTTATTTTAGTTCGAATTTCAAACAATAGGTGGCGCTGACGGCGATTGAAGGCCAGGTGATCAGTGCTGAGTGAAGCGTCGACCTGGCCTTCAATCGCCGTCAGCGCCACCTATTGTTTGAAATTCGAACTAAAATAAAAAATTACGGTAAAAAAAAACTCCTGACATCTATACTAATAAAATCCGTGCGCCTCTGTCTGTCTGTCTGCTTGAAGCCGATTACAGTTCGCAACGCGGGCGAGTTGGAAGTCGCGAGAGGTGTCTTTCGATTGGAAAAATTCCGGAGAAGTCATTTCGGGCATTTTCGAGACCGTGGGACCAAAATTAAAAAAGTTATGAATTAAAAACCCCTTGGGAATCGGAACGATAAATGTCTCAATTCCCAAACGGAGCTCCGAAGCAGAACACTGCGCCACCTTGCGGAGAAGAACCTGAACTTTTCCCCTTTGGCTAAAAGAAGAAACAGCCGAAAACCGCTTTTTCTACCGGCGCTAATTGCGTTTTTTTCCGCAGCAATTTTTTTGACTTGCCGTAGAATATTTACCGTAGTTTTTGCTAAAATATTGAACTTAGAAATAAAACAGGACTATCGAAACTTTTTTTTGCGCGTTTTTTCTTAAACCATCATGCAGACAGTTTTTAAAGTAGAAAAAAACTGATTACATATTCAGAATCTGCGTAAAAATCTGCTTCTGATGAACTAAAAAATACGAAAAAATGTCTTATGGGCGCGTAGTGCCCACCGTGCAAAATCAAATATTTTTAACCAGACTATGAGCGCGAAGCGACCATAGCTCCGATCCACAATCTTTTTTTTTTTCAAGTGCACGTGGCCCACAGTGAGAAATCACATATTTTTAACGGGACCATGGCTCTTTAATTTACTTTTTTTTGTGCTTGAGGATTCGAACACCAAGACTTGCTTATTAAATGATTTTTTTTGCTTATTATATACTGCTTAATACCGAGGTTCGTTTGGAAAAGGTGGCCCAGCTAGCGGGCGTAGCTCGCTAATCTATACTAATAAAATCCGTGCGCCTCTGTCTGTCTGTCTGTCTGCTTGAAGCCGATTACAGTTCGCAACGCGGGCGAGTTGGAAGTCGCGAGAGGTGTCTTTCGATTCGAAAAATTCCGGGAAAGTCATTTCGGGCATTTTCGAGACCGTGGGACCAAAATTAAAAAAGTTATGAATTAAAAACCGGTCGGGAATCGGAACGGAAAACGTCTAATTTCCCAAACGGAGCTCTCAGGCAGAACACTGCGCCACCTTGCGGTGAACGACCTGAACTTTTCCCCTTTGGCTTAAAGAAGAAGCAGCCGAAAACCTCTTTTTTCTCCCGGGAAAACGACTTTTCTTTCGTTTCGGTACTTTGAAAAAGAACTAATTGGTAAAAAATGTTAAACACGGTTTATTTTCATACTTTTTCTTTTTGGTAGCATACACGAATATTGTGTAACCTAAGATTTACGCGATTAATACTAATTTCTGTTAGTACAAACGGAAAACGAGCTGCAAAAATTATTTGTTAGTTATGTTGTTTGTGATATTAATGAAATTACTTATATTTTTAATAGCAGTCTTTTGCAGTTTTTAATACCGAAACTTTTTTTTCCGGGTTTTTTCTTAAACCATCATACAGACAGTTTTTAAAGTAGAAAAAACAGATTACATATTCAGAATCTGCGTAAAAGTCTGTTTCTGATGAACCAAAAAATACGAGAAAATGTCTTATGGGCTCGCAGCGCCAACCGTGCAAAACCAAATATTTTTAACGGGACGATGCGATGGCGACCATGACGCGTAGCGCCAGTGGACCGCCTTTGCACGGTGGGCGCGTAGCGCCCACTGTGCGAAATCACATATTTTTAACGGGATAATGGGCGCATAACAACCATAGCTCTTTAATTTACTTTTTTTGTGCTTGAGGATTCGAACTCCAAGACTTGCTTATTAAATGAATTTTTTTGCTTATTATATACTGCTTAATATCGAGGTTCGTTTGGAAAAAGTGGCCCAGATAGCGGGCGTAGCTCGCTAGTTATACATAACCCTCCTACAAAAATTTTTTAAATAGCTGTCACCGTTTGCAAGTTATTGAATTTTAAAATCCATCAGTCATTTTTGGGACACCCGGTATATGTGTGTGTGTGTATGCATGTATGTATAAGTTTCAAAATAAGAAATTTTACACAATGAAAGAATGAAGTACTCAAAAATGAGAACATAGATGTTCTCATATCGAATTGAGTATATTTGGATAAGAAATGAACACATTGCTTTCTCAATTTTGAAACATCATATGTTATCAAATCCAAACAAACAATAATGATGTACCGTGTATTGATTTATTCTATTCATAATAACATAAAAGATGCTTATTAATGTAACTATTAAATTATGCACAGTACTATTAAATAATTTAAAAGTACTTGCAAATAATGCCCTTGTCATAAAAATATTGGATTTGCGTATTTTGTTAGAAATGTTGTTATTTTTTTAAATAAATAATAAATTAAACGTTTATTGTTCATAATTTTGAGCAAGAAATAAATGTACAGTATATTTTTACTTTAATTTGTAAGTTCAGGGGTCAGTTCTTAGCTATTTATCTTTGAACACAACCATAGAATCAAAAACGAGTACACGTGTTTCTAAGTTTTGAGTACATTTGGATCGGAGCTATTTTTAGTACGTGAAGTACTTAAAATTGAGTACTTTTTACTTAATTTTGAAAACCCATTTTTTTTTTTTTTTTTTTTCCCAGTGCACGGTCCGTGGATTTAAGAGTTATATTTAGAAAAACATGCTCCATTCTCTAACTTTTAAAATAATACTAATAATAAATAAAATAATAATTATTTTTTAGCTGGAAAAAATTACAGATGTATGATACTTTGTATTTTGTAAATACTCAAAAATATGTTTTTTTCTGTATTTAGTTGCAAAAAATAAAAAACTGAAATTAAACTAGATAATGAAAAATAACATTTTATTTCTATGTTGCTTAATTGATATTTAAATTATATGTCACTACAATAACAATGTTTAAACTAAGTTTATTTACATATCTATTTATCTTTATGTAGACAGCCTACAATGAGGGAGATTACATCATTCGGCAAGGTGCTAGAGGCGATACTTTCTTCATTATCAGTAAAGGAAAGGTAATGTCCATTTTGACATAACAATTATAAGCAATTAGCAAGCACAATAGGTATTCGTTGGCGCTCATAAGGTGATCTCTTTCGTTAGGTGAAAGTGACGATGAAGACCGATCCGTCCGCTGAGGAAGAAAAATTTATCCGTTATTTACAGAGAGGAGATTTCTTCGGGGAGAAAGCTCTTCAAGGGTAATTAGCATCTTACTTTTTTGAATATTCGATTCATTTAGGGAGATTTCCTATTTATTTTTTTTTTTTTATTTTTTTTATTTATTGTCGCCTAATAGGCACTCGAAAGCCAAAACAATTATTATCAATTTTCGAAAAATATATATATACATTTTTTTTTTTTTTTTTCAAATATTATTATGTAAATGTGAAATACAAATAATTTATTCCTAAAAAAAAAAACTTGAAAAAAATTACTTTCTCATAAAATAAAAGAAAAAGTTTAATTTTATCTATTTAATTTCAAATTCTACGAGAAATTTATTTATTTATTTATTTTCTTCTGATTTGTTATTATTATTATTTCTAGTTAATAATGATATTTTAAACTGATTTTAGAATGAAGATAGGTTTTTTTTTTTTTTAATGCATTAATTTTAGAAAGAAAATAACTAAATACATCCGAAAAAACGTAGAGATAATGACTACCTTTTGTATATACATGTTTTTATTTTTTATTTATTTATTTATTTATTTATGAAAGTTATAAAATTTGGAAAAAAAAAACACTAACATTATAAATGACTAAAATTCGTATAAAGCACAAATAAAATGTGCTAAAATTGCTTTTAGATGCATATTCATACAATGCAAAATTATTTAAAATGCATTAAAATATCTCACAAATACATTAAAAATCGAATTAAAATCCCAAAACGTTTTCGTAATTTTATAAAGTGCCTACATGCCAAGGATTTTTGAAATCATGAAGCATAGTCTTTTCAAGTATGATGTAAAATTAAACACTGTTCCTCCCTCAAAGTTAAAAGATCTCTTAAGTACAAAAATTTATCCATTCCAAGATATCAATAGATTAGTAGTCTACATTATATATTTCATAAAAGAAAATGAAGATTTTCTTTATATATACATGGAAATGAAGAAATTTCTAAGTAGAACTTAAAAAAAAAACATGAATTAGATTTTAGATTTAATAGGAATCATAATGCGTTAACAAGATTGTCTGAAATTCAATCTAAAATGTAGATTTTAATAAATTGAAAATTACTTTTCGTACAAGTAATTATCAGGAAGAAATTGTGTAAAAACCCGTTGAAATAATTTCCAATAATGGTCTCGTGAATCCGCCTTAAATCAACCCAAACTCGGCAAAAGAAAAAAAATGTCAATATAACATCTGACAAGAAAATAAAATCAATCCCAAACATTAATTGAACTTGACAAACTTACCGTAAAGTACCGAAAGCAACCCCCCCCCCCCTCATATACTTTGAAAATTATATATATCTTGGGAAATTTGTGAATTTCAAGTGTACCCCACCCCCAACATTCCCAATATTCCTTTCAATTTCACAAAAGCTACAATAAAAGCCTCCCTTAAAAATATTAAAATTTTCTGTTGTCTAAATAGAGTCTTATTTTCGGTACATTATGGTAACTGTGATAATTACATTTGCATTAATTAAAAAAATTCACAATTCAAAAAAGTTTTTGAATCAATTAATAAATGATTTAATATCATAAATAACAACAAATGTATTGTATGTAAATATTGAATGAATCTAGAATCCATTTTTCAAACAATAAGAAATATGTCTCATTTACTTTATTTTTATTGATTTATTTTGCAGCGAAGACGTCCGAACAGCTAATATTATTGCGGATGACCCAGACGGTGTGATGTGTTTAGTTATAGACAGAGAGTACGTATTTTAATTTTTTTATTATCCAATTTTTATTAAGTTGCTCTTATTTTTATTTCAGAGGTAAAATATCTACAGTCGAGTCTCTCTATAACGAAACTCCATACATCTAATTTCTCCATATAACGAATTTTTTGTTGGAATGGTCACCTTTTCCCATGATTACATTGAAAACAGTCTCTGCATAGCGAAATGTGTTTCTCCATATAACGAATATTTTCATAAAATTTCTTTCTTTATTCAGTTTTAAAAAAGCTTCGAAATCAAGTGGAATCAATTTTCCATCATTTATTCCTGATTTATCATTAAGTGCTGAGTTTATTACATTACTTCTCTCCTTGAATCTCCTTGTTCTTTAATTCCAATGAATTCATACTCCCCTCCCCCATCCCACACAACTTTCAACATCTTTCTCAAAACAGTGTCAATTGGTGTATTTTTGTCGGCCGATTATCTACGCTATGGGATATAGGCCCTATGGAGTGGGTTGCCCTCCGTGGGGGTCTTTCTAAGGGAACCTAACCCGTATTTACGCACGGTTCGAAGAAAACCACGGAAAACTTCGAACGGTTAGGCCGACGGTCGCGATTGGGTTCGAACCCAGCACCTACCGTCTACCAGTTTGAGGTCAGAACCTCTCGGCCACTCAGTGTCAATTGGATCGCTGCACATATAAGTGAGGGATCAATGGGGATAATTGAAGAAAAAAACAATTTACAATTGCTTCAAAAAAATCGGATTTTCTATACTAGAGGATAATGTATATTCTGGGGATGAAGAAGACGTGACTTGAGCAAACTTAAAACAGAAATAGAAATTAATTAAGGAACACAGATATGTCGAAGATAAAGTTGCTCTCTCTGATTTTCTAAAAGTGGATGACAATCTTAATATTGCACAGTATCCTAATGATAGCCATATTTTAAGAGAACAATGATGGTCAATATGACAATGAGTATGAGAAGGAAAATCTACAAGAGAAAAAAACACCGCACAGTGAGTGAAATGATGAGTTCTTTTGATCTTATTAGGAGAGGACTTCAAATGGTGGAAAATGTTCAGTAAACAATTTTTCATTCCTTGTAAAATTTGAACATTTTTTCGATAATGTAACAATTTTGAAATCAAAACAAGAAAAAATTACAGATTTTTTCTCTAAAATTAATGCAAGCAAAGTATCCTTATTTGATTTCATTAAGCTTTCAAATAATGTCTGTTCTCTTTTTTGAAACTGTTTGCATAATTAAGAAATATAACATAGGTTAATACACTATATTGCCATTGATTATTGGACACTTGCGATTTTAGGCATTTTACTAAATATCTAGAAAAATACATGAGGAATCATCTCGAAACTCTTAGTGTATAAATATAATTGTATACGCCATACATCGCCGTGAAGATTTTTTACCGAAACTCCATAGGGGACCGTCAACAAATTAAAAATAATGAATATCTTTTGAACAACCCTGTCAAAACTAATGTAGCAAAAGTGCTCAAACTCTAGATTATGATTGAATGCCTTATTGTAATACACTGTGTTCATTTTTATGCAAATAGCATGCATACTCGCAGAGTAATTAAAGTTTTTATAAAAATGGTCCCAAATTTTTCCAAGTTTTTTTCCTTATAATTTTCAGAGATCTTAATATAAAATAATATTTTTTTTTCAGAAAATAGGACAAACAACATTGCAGACAGTACCCTGTAATCAGAATTAAAAAATAATAAAAATTGTATGAAAAATGAGTAGGTTTACTAAATAATTTTTTACTGCGCATGCGTCAAAGATATCAAAATTACATTTGCATATTATGTTAGCTAAATGTAAAGAGCAACTTTTGTAAAAGTCTCAAAATCATAGCTTGAAAATTCTGAAAGTAATCGTCTATAGAAAAAGGACAAAATCCTTTGTTTCCAAAATGAAGCAAAAAAATGAGGGATTTTATCCAAATGTAGTAGTACATCCCGTATTGTGTATTCTATACTGACACTAATCAATGAATATATGGATACAACCCCTCTTGTTTTTGCTTCATTTTGAGAATAACGGATTTTCAACTAATTCAATTGATGATTATTTTCAGAATTTTCAAGTTATGATTTTGTGACTTTCACAAAAGTTGCTCTATACATTTAACTAACATAATATGCAAATGAAATTTTGATGACGCATGCGCAGTAAAAAATTATTTAGTAAACCTACTCATTTTGTACAAAATTTTCATTATTTTTTAATTCTGATTACAAGGTACTGTGTGCAATGTTGTTTGCCATATTTTCTGAAAAAAATATTATTTTATATTAAGAACTCTGAAAATTATAAGGAAAAAACTTGGAAAAATTTGGGACCATTTTTATAAAAACCTTAATTACTCTGCGAGTACGCATGCTATTTGCATAAAAATGAACAAGGCGTATTACAATAAGGCATTCAATCATAATCTAGAGTTTGAGCGCTTTTGCTACATTAGTTTTGACAGGGTTATTCAAAAGATATTCATTCTTTTTTAATTTGTTGACGGTCCCCTATGGAGTTTCGGTAAAAAATATTCACGGCGATGTATGGCGTATACTATTATATTTATACACTAAGAGTTTCGAGATGATTCCTCATGTATTTTTCTAGATATTTAGTAAAATGTCTAAAATCGCAAGTGTCCAGTAATCAATGGCAATATAGTGTATTTATAGTTGAACATTTCAAATTCTTAATTAAACGCATCAAAAATAATATTTGTTTAAAATTTATATATTAAATAAGAATTTTAATATTTTCCATAAAACGAACTTCTCTATATAACGAATTTTTTACTGGAACAACAAATTTCGTTATATAGAGACTCGGCTGTATTTCTGTCTTGAATATTATTTTGAATTCACACAAATGAGGACAAAATTTTTATATGAAGAAGAGTTTTATTCATGTGAAATTTATGTATATGTGAAAATTATTCTTTGAGACAAACTCATGATTTGTATGTTCATTTTCCAGTGCGTTCAATCAGCTAATAAGTAATATCAATGAAATTATGGAAAAGAATTATGACGAAACTTTACCAGTCAAGAGGAAGTAAGTTTAAATTTTATTTATTAGAAATATTTTGTTTGTTTAAAAAAAAAAAAAAATACCTTTGATGAAAAATTGTAGTTAATTCGTATTTCTCTATAAAAATATTTTATTTTCTTTTGATGCGGCATCAGATGTTTATTATAGTAAGTGTTCTTCTTAATATTAATTTTTTTAGTAATATCATATGCCAATTATGCATGTATTATAGACTATATAGCCATTAATAACTTGACACTTCCAATTTTAGATATTTTGTAGAATACAGCGAAACTTCCCCGAAAAACCACCTCTATAAGGATACCACCTCCCATAAAGACCATTTATTTATGGTCAATAATTCTTGTCTATAGGCTCAATGTTAATTTTCCTCCATTAAATGTCCACTATTTCCCCCAGTTCCTCCCTGAAAGACCACTTTTCAAATAGGGGTGTAGTCGTATAAATAACAGAGGATAAACGCTTTAAGCAGAGTGTATACGCTCAAAGGCAGAAGTGTGTATATTAGAATGTGTATATTATAGCTTTCTTGAGTAACAGACGGTATATGGTCTTCCTTTAAAAAATTCAGAAGGTATACGGCGTATACGCTCGTATACTTTCTACTACATACCTGTTTTGAACTTTTCAGTCGAAGAATTAGGATTACTTTCCTTTACATCCAGAAATCTCAAAATTCCTTTTCTCTCCGAAAAACACACGCAGCTAAGCCTATTTCCTTAGATTTGAAGAATCCAGGTCATCGTCTTTATTCAGTGATTGGATCAAATAAATATTTTTCACACAGGAAAATATATATATATAATTAGTGAGATATTTCAAATAAATTCCGTACAAAAATAAATCATATTTTTATTAGATAATAAATATTTAAGACAGTTATATTTATATGAGTTCTACCTCCCTGAAGTAAAGAGGCTTGACTCGGTTCCAAAATTAATGAAATAGTAATAATAATAAATAGTGTCGTTGCAGAAATATGACGATAAAAATCACAAAATACGTGATAAGCAATTATTTTTTCAAACAGAAATTACAAACATTTTAATACAAAGTGGATTAAACATCTCTAATACGTCCATACTGATAAATAAAATTATATCGCTAAAGTAACTTTTATCCTTATTAACTTCTTCAGAACTGATATAACCTATAGGATACACATCTTTACTTTTTTTGCCCCACATATATAAAAAATGTTAAGAAAAGAGAAATTGGTGTGAATGGAGCAGATAGCAGAACTAAACAAAATAGCAGTTTGATTCTTATAGGGCTGTTTTAGCGAGCAGTATTTTATATAAAAAAGTCTTGCAGCAGAAATGTACGAAATGTACAAATACAAATAATTTTATTTTGCGTTAAGGTACTATTTGTAGAGTCCATTAACAGTAATAAAATAAATATTAAATATACATTTATTTTAGGTTTTTCAATGTTTTTGCAGTACAAAAAGGTTAAATAAAATTAAAAAAGCGTAAGAAATTGACAAAAAATGTATTTTTTACGTCCTCATATATCATCAAATTTTGTGTACAAAAGATAAATTAAAATTATTTTCGCTGTTCAAACTTTCTTAATGATCAATTTGTTATACAAAATGTTATACGATACATAAGGGTCATTCCATGTCAATTCAACCAATTTTTCCCCCATTTGTAACCCGACCGACAGGGATTTGGATGAAACTTTGTGTACACACTAATTCTATCATGAAATGATTCCATCAGAAATTTTTCCTTCCTAGCCCTCATGGTTTGTGAGATATGGGGGGTCCAATTCTTGGGGCTTTCTCAAATCTCACATTTTTTAGTCTGTATTCTGAGATTGCAGTTCCATCTTCAAAAAATTGTTTCTCTGGATCTAAAACATGAATCATCCTAAAAATATCACTGATGTAAGAAGATAAAAAGATGCAGATTTTAACAAAAAATATTTAAAAAATTTACTTGTAATATTTAGGATGAAAAAAGTCAGCCAAAGTTGAGAGCTATGGTTATTTTTCCAAATTTTTGTGACTTCACGAAAAAGGCTGTACACAAAAAGGCAAATTAAATTTCCAATTTCTTTTTGTTTTAAATAAAAGTTTACACTCTGGGCTTTCTATCTATGAAATAAAAATGATGTGTTTCGCATGGCTTATGCAAAAATTTTGGGTACTTATCAATTAGCCGGATAAGTGCTTTATTTTTAAATATTACATATACACACAAAAATGCAAATGAAATTTCCCATTTCTTTTTGTTTTAAATAAAAGTTTACACTTTGGGCTTTCTACCTATGAAATAAAAATGTCTTTCGCATGGCTTATGCAAAAATTTTGGGTACTTTCCAATTAGCCGGATAAGTGCTTTATTTTTACATATTACATATGCACACAAAAAAGCAAATGAAATTTCCAATTTCTTTTTGTTTTAAATAAAAGTTTACACTTTGGGATTTCTATCTGTGAAATAAAAATGATGTCTTTCACATGGCTTATACAAAAATTTTGGGTACTTTCCAATTAGCCGGATGCGTGTTTTATTTTTACATATGTACATATGTATAGATCTATATAAATACAGATGTATTATACATGTATGTATGTATGTATATATACAGTATATTGATATATATATGTATAACACTGGTGCCCGTCTAACCGAAAAGTACCAAATTTTACCTTGTGTTGAAAATCTGCACTAGTTAAGGGAAAAAAAATCTGACTAAGTTTAGCTGTGGTACTTAAATAATTACTGGAGTTTTTATGAGTTACTGAATTTAATGTTATTTGATACAAAAACAAATTGGAAATTTCATTCGCCTTTTTGTGTAGAGACTTTTTCATAAAGTCACAAAATTTGGAAAAATAATCATAACTTTCAACTTTGGTTTACTTTTTCGTTATATAAATCTCTTTTAACTGCCCTAATTGCTTTTTTCACTTGCTTTTTATGCCGCTTAAATGGATCTCCACATTTATATAATTCATATTTCATTAAGAGCGAAATTCTGTGATACTCACATATATTAATCAAACGCTTTTCACTTAATTTTTGTTTTATAAATGCAGTAATCCTAACTAATAAAAGTTCTTTTTCTGAATCAGAGATTATCAATGTAGTCTATTTCTCTGTTATTTCTATAGCTAGTTTTGTGACATTCTAAACCAGTTAATATTGCAATACTGTAAGCCTGAAGACTAGTATAGAAGGTTTAATATCAGGCTCCATATTAAAACAATAAAGCAAAAATATATTTATGCATATCATAAACTATAAAGTATGTAACAATCAGATTATATTTTTAGTAGCACAGTAAAAGTTAGATCATTCTTCTATGATAAGAAACAACAGAATGACAAAAATTTTATTAAATTGATTTCAAACATCTGCTTTCATACTAACGAACATCCCCCTACTTTTATCAGAAGGTGTTTATACAAGGCAGGTGCAATTAAATCTTTCAGACTATAGAAACAAATTTAAGTTCTGTTAAACATTTGTGTATTTAAACTTGCCAGTATAAATATTTAAACTGATTAAAATTAACCAAGGACAGGAAATACAAGGTTTTGAACATTTTTTAAACACAAATAATTAATATATAAGCATTCGAAAGAAAGAATGGAAATGTGAGGAGAAAAAATTATCTATTTTATACTGTACAAAAAAAAAAAAAAAAAAAAAAAAAAAAAAAATCTGTTTTGAGTTTAATTATTGAAAATAGAAGTAAGAGATTCTTTAGATTAGCAAAAAATGCCCATTATTAAATAACTAAATGAAATATATGGACCATTCACTAAATTTATTGGGGAAACATATTACAGTCAATTCTTTTTTATCAGAAAAAACAAAGCCTAAATTTTACTTTGCAAATTAAAAAAAAAAAAAAAAAAAAAAAAAAAAAAAAAAAAAACATGAATCAAATAACATTAAATTCAATAACTCATAGAAATTCCAGTAATTATTTAAGTACCACAGCTAAACTTAGTCAGATTTTTTTCCTCTTAATTGGTGCAGATTCTCAAAACAAGGCAAAATTTGGTACTTTTCGGTTAGACGGGCACCAGTGTTATACATATATATATCAATATACTGTATATATACATGCATATATACATGTATAATACATCTGCATTTATATAGATCTATACATATGTACGTATGTAAAAATAAAACACGCATCCGGCTAATTGGAAAGTACCCAAAATTTTTGCATAAGCAATGCGAAAGACATCATTTTTATTTCACAGATAGAAAGCCCAAAGTGTAAACTTTTATTTAAAACAAAAAGAAATTGGAAATTTCATTTGTCTTTTTGTTTGCATATGTAATATGTAAAAATAAAACTTGCATCCGGCTAATTGGAAAGTACCCAAAATTTTTGCATAAGCCATGCGAAACACATCATTTTTATTTCATAGATAGAAAGCTCAAAGTATAAACTTTTATTTAAAACAAAAAGAAATTGGAAATTTAATTTGCCTTTTTGTGTACAGCCTTTTTGGTGAAGTCACAAAAATTTGGAAAAATAATCATAACTCTCAACTTTGGCTAATTTTTTTTATCCTAAACATCACAAGTAAATTTTTTAAATATTTTTTTATTAAAATCTGCATCTTTTTTATTCTTACAATGATATTTTTAAGATGATTCACGTTTTAGATCCAGAGAAACAATTTTTTGAAGATGGAACTGCAATCTCAAAATACAGACTCAGAAATGAGCGATTTGAGAAAACCCCAAGAATTGGACCCGCCATATCTCACAAACTATGAGGTCTAGGAAGGAAAAATTTCTGATGGAATCATTTCATGATAAAATTAGTGTGTACACAAAGTTTCATCAAAATCCCTGTGGGTAGGGTTACAAGGTCTGGTTGAATTGACATGGAATGACCCATAACTGATTTAAAAAAATGAAAATTAAAAAAGTACATAAATAAAGTCTGATCTCTGAAGAGGTTAATATCAGAGTTTTAATCTCCTTTTAGCCTCAAATGTTTTAACATGATTAACACTTCCTCTGAAGTAAAGAAAGATCGCATTTTAAAAAATATATTTATTGAATAATATTTTTCATCTAATCAATCAATAAATAAAATAAATGAATGCTATACTTTACGTAAATTTAAATCACATTGTTTGAACGAATTGTTACACTAGGGGAAAATATCGTTCGGACATCTAGAATCTCAGTTGTGGCTCTAGAAAAAATAGTTTCATCCCGCCTCATAAATTCTAGTTCCTTTTGCTAGAGAGTTCTAGAGTTTCCTACTAGAATTCAAGAGCGTTTCCCTTGTGGGCGAATTCTCGTGGTCAAACTTATTTAAAAATCTCTGCAAATAGATGCGAACACAAGAGATTAATTTCAGTAATTGTAATTCTAGTTTGCGAAACCATTCCAGAAATCAAGCAATAATTTCTAGTTACTGAAACCGTTCCAGAAATCAAGCAATAATTTCTAGTTACTGAAACCGTTCAATATCGTTTCATCACTTAGAAAACAAGGTTAGAAATTCTAGATCATTTCGTCTATTCAGCTCAGATGTTTATCCTATTCGCATAGCTCAGAAATCTATAATTCTAGTTTAGGGATTCAGAAAATAACTAACTATTCGTTCTAGTTGAAAACGGTATATGTATTTTTTTTCCAGTATATATAACTCATCATATTTAATGTTGCTTTCTGTATTTAGAGTGGATGAAGAGTTCTTGAATTTGAAACTTTCTGACTTGCGTGTGATAACTACTCTTGGAGTTGGTGGCTTTGGTCGTGTCGAATTGGTAATTTTCTTTTCTTTTCTTAATAGTATATTTTTCACATTAAAATGTTTTAACAATTATTTCATAATTCATATTCCACTAATTATAAATTTCATATAAATCAGAATGCTTGAATAATCTTTTAAAGCCCTTTAACAATCACGGGTGTTTATGTACGTCTTTAGTGAGTGCCTCTATAGTCCATATAGGGACTATAAAATCAAATATAACGCAAATATAACGTTATCATTTTAGGGGAGAGAAGGGGGGGGGGATCTCGCGAATGATATCTTAAGATATCTGTAGGGGCAGGAGGAGTTTTCTTATTGTGTCTTTCGATGTCATTTTTCATCCAACCAAAATTTTTTTTACTTGCAACTTGGTTTTTGGTTCAAAATAGTATGTTATCATTTTTTTTGTCTGTTATCTATTTTTGTGAAACTACAAAGTTTTTATTAAAACCACTAAATTATTATAAAACTATTTAACTCTAAAATATAGAATATCAAAACATTTGATAGCCCTAGTCTTCTTCATATGTGTATGCATATAGAATCACTGTTCGAGAAACCATTTGTGAAGTGCATTTGAAATGAAGTTTGTGTTTAATAATAAATAAAAGAGAAAGAATGTTGTCCACACTTGTTTTGTTGGTAAAAAATTTATCTCACCTCCACCCCCCTCCTTCTTACGGGGCAAGTGCAACAAGACATTATTCTGTTGAATGCATTATGAAACAAAAAGCTTTTATAAAATATTTTTAAATAATAACAATTTCTTTTAAGTGTTAGATGATATAAATTGCTATTTTATTGACTTCTCTTCATTTGAATCGGAGTATGCGAAAATTAAATGTAAACAGTGTGAGTATAACTCCAAAGAAAAAGATAAAAAATTTACCTATTGATAACGATATCATTATCGCGGGGGGGGGGGGGGGGTCCAAAATTACCAAAATGTTGATAACGTTATATATGCACAACCCCATATTATAAAAATGGTAAACAGTCAAGACATTATGAAAATTTTCAGCAGCAGAGCTGCGTTCTGCGCACTTATAACATGTGCATTTTGCTTTTGTTATTTCAGAAAAACAATCGGCTAGTAATTTAATTGCAAAATTATGTAATTAAATATGGCAATATAAATCACTGCAGATTTCGTTGGCAGTTAAGTATAGATGCAGATTCCTAAAACTTTTAAGGAGCCAGTGGCTTCTAAAGCAAAAAAATTCAGTCGCCACATTGTGAAAAAATTGCTTAAAAGCAATAACTTTTATATGAAAAAAAAACTCAGAAATTCAAAGTGAAAAATAATTTATTTAATGTATACATAAGTACAACAAAGCATATATTAAATACATTAAATGTGTACATTTAATCTAATCGCGAAAATTTTTTTAATTTGGGTATAAATTAAGTGTAATATAAATTTTAATCTATGTACAATTCAGAATATAAAGTTGTGCAAAATGCAGGTAAAAAAATATGCATAATCTACAATTGATTAAAAAAAATATTAATACGAAAATCATTCAGCGAAAAGAGACATCACTATAAGAAGCATGGCGACTTAGATGCCGAAAGTTAGTCGCCAAAGCAAAAACTTTAGCTACTGACGATCGTTAATCTACACCTAAATGCAGTTAAGGGGTTAATATTGATAATGCCTACAAATATTTAAATATAAAAGATATGTATGTATCGGTCTATCTATGTGTCTTATACTAAGTAGATTAAAAAAGAAATTTGATCGCTTTAGTTAATTTCACGTTTCAGAAATTACTGTGAAATGTGATTTTCTAATGTTAAATTAACTTATTTCTGATGAGTGGTTTCTAAGTAAAATCTTCTATTTAGGTTCAAATAGCTAATGACAGCACGAGAGCTTTCGCTCTTAAAGTCATGAAGAAAGCTCAGATCGTAGAAACAAGACAGCAGCAGCACATAATGTCTGAAAAAGCTATTATGGAAGAAGCCGATTGTGATTTCATTGTAAAGTAAGCTTTCATACATATATACATATTTTTAATAGACTTTAAACTTCGAAACTGACTTGAATAAAATTGGATTTAATCTTGATAATCTGAATACAAAAAAAAGTAAGAACTTAGTCGCAGGGATAAAAATATCCATTTCTGAAAATAAATAAATAAATAAAAGTAAAATTACGAATTTCTGCATCACAATTTGGGAACTTTCAAAAAGTAATTATCATAAAAAAAGTTATAATTATACAACCACTTTCCTCATTATAAAACTAGCCTGCAAAGAATAAATTCCAATAGTCGAATAGATACAACTTTGTTCATACTTTCACTCCAATGAGAAAATTGCATTAGCCATCATCAGTCAATGGCAACTGGGTAACTAGAATCGATATATGTGTATGGCTCTAAATTTTTGCCTTATGAATAAAATATCATAATTTTTCCGCAGCAATGGTACCATACTTTTTGTGAGCTATTATTTTAGCCTATTTTATGCTCACTTACTCAAATTTTAATCGGTAATTCTATCCTTATATGGTTTCTGATTTCCATGATAAGTAAATCTTAAGAACTAATGAACTGAATTTCATCAAACTTCATATTATCTTAGATCTTGAAATAGACACAAAGGTTTTGGTACAAATCCCCCAACAAATGCCGATGCTATGTTGCATTTTTCTAGATTTCCGCGATAGCGATATATCATAAACTAATACACGGAATTACCAATTCTGTTAGACTTTGATGTAAATAGATCCTAATTAAGTTTTCTTGTGTACAACAAAAACCAATGAATTTTGATATAATTTTGATCAAAAATAATATGATTTTTACGATCACTTCAATTTATCATTTGTTAAATCAAATCAATAAAGTTTGGGCAAGTGGATAGAGTTAGGAGAATCTGCCCTGAATTAATCTTAACAATAAAATAGATTCCGTGATATATATAATTGAGTATATGTGTTACTCGTTCGTACCAAGATAACATCGATGTAAAACTTAGACACTAGATTATTGAATGGAGGTTTTAAGATTTAAATTATTAGATAAAGACCCTAATTAAGAAACATCTTATAATATAAAAATACATATTAATATTACAATACTCTGTAGGCCTAATTTTTTCGCTTCCTTTTCAGACTGTATCGTACGTTTAAAGATAGGAAATATTTGTATATGTTAATGGAATCCTGCCTAGGAGGAGAATTATGGACTCTATTAAGAGACAGGTAAAAATTTGATGTTTTAAGCTTATTTTTATGTATTCTTTAAGTTTATATCAAAATTTTCAATCTCGTTTAATTTTGTAATTATTTACAATGGATTTTTTTCATGAAGTCATTTGGTTTACAGGGGAAATTTTGATGATAACGCTACAAAATTTTACACAGCTTGTGTTGTCGAAGCATTTGCTTATCTACATGCAAGGAACATTATCTATAGGGATTTGAAACCAGAAAATATGATTTTGGATACCCAAGGATATGTAAAATTAGTAAGCATTTTGATTACTTATGTAAAATAATTATATTTTTCTTTCTTTTCGTAAATAAAAAATACAAATTATTTTAAATTGCTACAATATAACTTCAGAAATTCGGAGTTATCGGAACCGAGACTATGTCGGATTTTTGAAAATTCCGGATTTTCGAAGGAATATAAAAAGTAGTAACTAAGGAATATCAAAAGAGATATATAAGAAAAGATATATCTATAGTCTTAATGTTGGCTTTAACTAGTGATAATTTTTTAAGAAAAAGAGAAAATTAAATGTTTAAAATAAAAAAAAAATTATTTTAATTGATATTTTCTATATTGCATTAAAAAAAAAAAAAAAAAAAAAATCTGATAAAGAGCGAAATTATTTCTTATTTTTTTAATTTCGGAAATATCGATGTCAATTTATTTCTCCTCCAATTTTTTGGGGTCATTCTTTAACAATTTTTATTATTATTATTTTACAGAAGTGAAGAATGTCTATTTCGGAGTTTCTCTAAAGCATATATTAATTCTCCAGTCAAATTTATGCCTTATCTAGTGACACATTTTCTTTTTCCTGTTGTTCATCCTAGTCTTCTACGCTGCTGCTAGCATTATCGGCGGTTCTTTTTAGCACAGAATCAGTGAATTCGTTGTTCGTTAAATTATTTGTTGTTTATGCAGTTTCGCGAAAGATTAACAAATCATCTGTATCCCTTTTTTCAATGCTTGGTGTATTTACAGAGTTTGTATGTCCAATCAGCTCATAAATTACGACGGGAAATGTGAAAGCCTGGAAATTCTTCATCATCATTGATGTCGCCGATGCTGAAAATTCATTCCGGTCGTGTATTATGTCATACATTTGCAAAATTGTCTCCATTGTTAATCAACGGTGTAGTCCCCAGAAAATTTGTTTAAAATGTAATTGCCAATAACTAAAAAATCTTTTTTTTTTCTTTTGCATTTTTGCTGTCGATTTTGAAGTTTAAAAATCATTAGCAATTGCTATTGTACTTCTCCAATAACTTGAAAATGCAAAAGAAGGGAAAAGAAGGTTTTCATGCCGGATTTTCGAAGTTACCGGATTTTTTTTAAGTCATATTGTATTTTACGCAAAACAGCTGTTTTCTTGAAATTCTAAACTGACCGAGAGAAAAAATGTGTTCTAATTTTTGTACATTAATTGCTATCTACATAGTACAAAAAAAAAAGTGTATAGTATATCATTTGCAAATCGCTTTCTTCAGTCCAAAACATCTTCATTGATAGCATATACCATTTTTTAAACGTAACTTTTCACAAAGCCATAAAATGAGATGGATACTTCATTTGCTGATTCCAATCGCACAAATGTTTGTCTTGCGTATTTTGGTTTATTTAGTTATTTCTGTTTCATGACAACTTTCTGGTATTCACTTTTGGCTGCTGAAGATCATTGATGTTCTTGGTCTTTGTGAATGTTGTTTGTGAATCTCTTGACCGTTACATTCTTCCAAACTTATATTTTGTATTCGTAATTGTGTAAGTCGAATAGGTGAATCTACTTGAAACTCCCTGCGATGTTGTCTTTTTACTTCTGCGTCATTATCGTGCGTCTAATACAATTTTAAAATACATTTTCTTTTTTCGAAAGTTAGTTTTGGTCCACTCACTATTTGCAATTAATTATACCCTGAAAAGTAAGAAAAATCAGAAAAATATTAACCCTTAAACAGTTTTTATTTATTTATTTATTTATTGGGAGTACACTATTTATACAGTGCTCGCAAAAGTTTAGACAATGATCGATTACGCATCTATGCTGAGAAATATGCAAGGAATTGTTGTAACTCAGCTTTTACTTATTACTTCTGACTTATCATTTAATCATAAACAATAAAATTTAAATTATGCACTTTACATAATATATAATGACGAAAAAAATAATATTATGGCAAAAATATAGACAATCTGTATATTTACAGGAAAATAAAAAATAATTAAAATCGAACTGCATCCACATTGTCTGCAATTAGTAAAAAAATGTGACTTT
Source organism: Maratus speculifer (assembly GCA_964019185.1). Taxonomy (NCBI): domain Eukaryota; kingdom Metazoa; phylum Arthropoda; class Arachnida; order Araneae; family Salticidae; genus Maratus; species Maratus speculifer. The sequence continues at coordinate 138,954,829 of OZ025291.1, forward strand.
TCATCGAAGAAATTAAATCCTGCATCACTTAAGAGTCTATTTTGTAAAATACACGTCTATTAACAGTTCAAATTTCATATACAGAAAATTCAGAAGTGTATTGTCAAAAATTAGCGCAAAACCTTACGGAATATGGTGCCACAAAGATTCGATTTCGATCGGCTTCAGATACATGCCGGCCAATCGAAAACATCAATATTTTGAGAGTTAAACCAAGCTTTTGTTTTGTATGCGAGATGAATAGACCTATTATCTTGCACAAATACATATTTTGGTGTTGGATAAAGCGTTCAAAAGATGTTATTTTAACACCCCAGCTTTCTAAATACAATGCGGACGCCTATAACTACTTTAAAATATAAAAAAAAATAAAAGAAAGAAGTAAATAAACTTCTTCAGCACTAATAATTTATTTACCGCTAAACCTTATACCTTTTTCCATAAGAATTTTTTAAAACATTAGAAAATACAATTTCTTTTCACGTTACATCACATGCCAAAAAATGTCACGAGCATTAAAGGTGAAAGGATAAAAAAAATAAAATGAAAAAACATGGACAATAGGTTTAACATCCTCCCACCTTTTGATTATACGCTATAATCAAAACTTTATACTAAATAAATACATTTACATAAATATCACAAATCGAGTCTTTCTGGAATCTTTATCGTCCTGCCAGATCTCGTCTTTTTGATTTGTGCCTCGTCTTTTGGAGGATCAACATGGTTTTCATGCAAAGTTAGTTTGGGAAAAATATTTTCAGTACAATCAATCGATGACACCTCGAGAGGGTAGATTCTTTGAATGGGCCGAATCATTTGTGAATGAGACGTTTGTAATTTCAAAAGGCGAACTTTTCCATCTTGACCACGAATGAGTTCTGTAACTCGTCCTAATGGCCAATTTATCCTTTTTTTGTTATCTACTCCCACCAAGACAATATCTCCTACCTCAATTGAACGTTGGGCTCGTCTACCATTCGGTCGTTGAATAAGAAGACCCAAATATTCTGATCTAAATCTATTTCTTAGATCCTTTTGCAGCTCTTGTCTATATCTAAGTCTACGAGTGAGAGAACTTTCTTCAACCCCATCAACATCTGGTAAACCACATTCATGAATATCTTTCAGAAACATGTCCGGAGATATGGGTTTGATGGACTCTTTCTCTGACATGTAAGTTAATGGTCGTGAATTTATAATGTTTTCACAGTCAGCCAATACAGTTATCATCTCTTCATAGTTCAAACAAGCTTGTCCTAAAACTCTTTTTAATAGATCTTTCATCAATCTGATGAGCCTCTCCCAAGCAACCGTTGGGGGGTTAAATTTCCATGTGATAGAATTTATTGCTCCATGCTTCAATATGCGGTCCCAGTTCAATCTTTTTAAAAAATTGGCGGCACCAACAAAATTGGAACCGTTGTCGCAATATACATATAATAGAACATCTTCCTCTACGAGATACAAATCTTCTCAGTGCCATCAAAAATGCCTCTGTAGAAGCTGAAGTCACAAGTTCCAAATGCACAGCTCTGTAAATGGCACAGGTAAATAAGACAATCCAACTCTTCTGCTTATTTTTAAGAAACAGAGGGCCAGCTAGATCAATGCCGACAATCTGAAAAACTGCTGCATCTTTGACTCTATTTTCTGGTAGAGAAACTGGTGATGATTCTAAATTCTTCGAATTAAATCTTTTACAGATGGTACATTTTGATAAAACAGAGCTTACGGTTCTTCTTCCATTCAAAATCCAGTATTTTTCTCTAAGCAAATTTGAAAGAATCTGAGGACCTGCATGACAATTTTTGCGGTGGTAATATAAAATTAATCGTCTGACAACTTCGTGATCTGAAGGAACAACCATAGGTGTGAGGAAATCTAAACTATCTTTTCTGTACATAATTTTAGTTTTTACACGTATTATGCCTAGGTCATCCTTAAACGTCTCCAAAGTTTTCAATCTCCTCTCATTTTCATGTGAAAAATATTCTTTTTGTAGCATCCAAATTATTTTCGTCTCTGCTTTCTTAAATTCTTGACTTGTCAATTCTCCTTTGACCTGCTCCTTTGGATTACAAGAATTATATCTAAAACGAAGTATCCAAGCAACAAGACGTACAATTTTTTCATAACTGGAAAAATATCGGTAGTACCAGTTTCTGTCTGTACTTTAATCAACATTTACAAGTAATTTTGTAGATTTCAATTTTTCTTTTTTAATTTCTTCTTCGTTTATGTTTTGACAGGTGAAATTCATGTATTTATTATATTCTTCAGAATCTTTAAGCCAATGTGGTCCCTCCCTCCATTTGAGAGACACCAGCTGTTTTGCTTTACACGCTCTAGATGGCAGGTCTGCTGGATTAATTTCACCAGGTATATGTTTCCATAAAATCGGATCACTCAATCTTTTAATTTCTTGAACTCTATTTCTAACAAAAACAGACCAATTTTCTTTTCTGGATATCCATGCAAGCACTGTAGTGGAATCGCTCCAAAAATATTTTTCCATATCTTCCCAGCCCATTGCGTCAGTTACTGATTTAGTCAATCTAGCACCAATCAAAGCAACTAAAAGTTCCATTCTAGGTATAGTTACACATCTTAATGGACCGATGCGGGATTTTGCAGCAAGGAGGAATAATTCTATACGATCTTTATTTTCCACCCTTAAAAATATAACAGTAGCATACGCATACTGACTTGCATCGCAAAATGTATGAAGGGTACAAGCTTTTAAATTCTCTGGGATGAATTGAATATATCTAGGAATCTGAATTTCTTCTAAGACATTTAATTCACGAAACCATTCAATAAATTCGTTTTTTATATCCCCAGTGATTTCTTCATCCCATGAGATTCCTTCTTTCCATGTTTTCTGTAACATCATCTTGGGACATATCATAACAGGAGCAGTAAAGCCAACTGGATCAAAAACTTTATGTGCAACTGACAGCATGACTCGTTTTGTTATTTTTTCTATATTTATATCTTTTATCCAGCTTACGTTAACTTTTAAAACATCTAGAAATCTGTTCCATTGTAATCCCAGTACAGTAGTATCTTCACTATTTTCGCTATTATTTCTGTCTTCTGTCTGTTCTCAACCTCTCAAATCAAATCCACCTTTAGCCATAAGAGACTTAGAATCAGTAATAAACCTTTCCAATTCTTCCTTTGTTTGGACACTAGAACTTCATTGTCAACATAAAAGCTTCTTAGAATCTGCTGTTTAAGATTGGTGTCGTATTCTTCATCGTTTTTAATGTGATATTCGATGACGGAAGCAAGAAGAAAAGGAGAGCTTTTGACTCCAAATACAACTCTAGTGTGTCGAAACATTTTAATATTTCTTTCTTCTACATCACTCCACCACAAAAAACGCAAATAGTCTTGATCTTCTTTACGAACAGCTATTTGTAAGAATGCTTTCTTGATATCAGCTACAACACCAAATTTCTTTTTTCTAAATCTTAAGAGAATGTCAGGAATTAATTCAATAAGATTTGGGCCACAATGTAAACATTGATTCAAAGACGGGTGATTTTGCATTCTTGCTGATGCGTCAAACACTGGACGAATGGGGGTTGTACTGTTTTCTTTTATCACTGGTCTATGAGGTAAGTAGTTTCCAAAACGATTCATTTCAGACTGTGGAATTTCTTCAATTATTTTCTCATCAAGCCACCCTAGAATCACGTCTTCATACTTTTGATAAAGGTTATCGGAAAGCAACTTGTTCGTAACATTAATTAATCTTTTCTTGGCTAAACTCAGATTATCTGGTAGAGGTATGGTGTGTCTTCTGACCAAGGCAAAGAAACTTCATAACGATTATCTTCATTCATTCTTACTGTCTGTAAAAAATGTTCTTTAACCTGACGATCAATTTCCATCTTAGATTGTTTTTCAATCGGATTATGTATTCCTAGTAAATTTAATTTCCATAAATCGGCAATTTCTGCTTCCTTTACGAACATAGACGTAACTGATAAAGCTAAGTTATCTTTAGATGTATTATCTTGTGGTACTTTTCCCATTAAGGTCCATCCCAAATATGTTTCTAATGCAACTAATCCTGACGAGAGTATTTCTCTACGACCTGTCAGTAATTTTCCTATTACATCGGCTCCAATCAGTACTTGAATAGATTCAGGAGTCTTACCAACATCCGTCAAAGTGATGCCTTTTCTCGATAATTTTTTAAACCAGGATCCCTTTTCTACAGGCATAACATTTTCACATATAATGTCTTGATCCAATACTTCAAAATTACATTTAAAATTTTCCTTTAAATCACTTAATCTTACATTGTAGTAACGATGATTATAATCCTTTGTTATGACTCCGCCAAAAAGAGAATGCGTAACCTTTTCTTCTCGTAGCGGTAGATAGTCCATTTCTTCGGCTAGTTGTGATAAAATGTACGACCTTTGAGAACCTGAATCTAAAATTAGTCTAACATCTTTCTTCTTGTTGTCAGAAAGGATTTTTGCTTTGAGCGTCTGAAGAAATACTTTAGGATTTCTATTAAAATTAGCCATATTTACTTCTTTTCCAGACGACTTTTCTTCCTCTTTCTTTTCATTTGGCTTGTTTTTATCTAGCATTTGACACATCACAGACGCATGTCTTTTATCACAAACGAAACATTTCAAGATAGCTTTAAATTGCTTCGTTGTATGACCCGTTGCCAAACATAAAAAGCAACATTTTTTATCCTTTAATATATTCTGCTTTTCATTATAAGTCATCTTTCGTGCCGAAAAGCATTCTGAACTCAGATGTCTTCCGTTGCAAAAAACGCAATTTTTTCTTAACTCTGGTTTTGAAGTAGTTGTTAAGAGGGTAGCAGCAGTTGGTAAATGCTTAGTAGTCTCGTTGTAACCTTTATTTTTTCTACAGTTTGCATCATCTTTTTTCGCTAAACCAAAACCTGACACAACTAAATTAATTCTTTCATCACCTTCAACTTCAGATTTGAGAAACATCATTAAATTATCCAGACGTTCTTTTACATCAGAACTAACAGGAGTCGTATGGGTTCGATTCCACGCTTTCAAAAAATCAGCTGTAAAACAAGATTCTACCATTGGATATAAAATTGAAGCGCATTTATCAATTGTGACTCCTAGCGTCTCAAGAGCTCGTAAATACGATTCAAGTTTATCATATAACGTTGTAATAGAAACTTTTCCTTTTGATTGAACAGAAATGATTAATTTTAACAATTTTCTGACATACACTTCTACCAAAAGATCTTCCCTGCCGAAACGAGCTTTAAGACTCTCAATAGCTTTGGCATAGTTGGTACCTGTTGGCGGGAAACTATCAACAACTTCTCGTGCTCTAGATCCAGTGACTGTTGCTTGGATCAAATATTGAAATTTATTTTCTGGTGCAATATCAGGATCATTATGAATCTGCTCAAACTGACTCCAGAACGGCAACCATTCCTTTAAATCACCATCAAATTGGCGAAATTCTAACTTCGGTAAAGTAAATTTTCGTTTTGAATTATTCATATCATAATCACTTGAAATATATTCATTTTGTATTTGTCCTTGAGATTGAATTTTAGCTAGTTCCAATTGATGATCTAATTCCAGCTTTCTTAACTCAATTTCCGATTCTAGCTTTCTTAGCTCAATTTCCTGCTCTAACTTTTCCTTTAATTCTAACTTCTTTAACTCTTCTAACTTCTTTAACTCTTCATTTTCCTTTATCTCAGCAACAGCGTTAGATAAAATTTCTTGTACAAGAGCAGGATCTTTTTTGTATTCTTCGCTATTTAAAATGATTTGCTTTAGAGTTGCGATGGTGTACTCTTGAGGAATAATTTCCCCAATCTCTTCTGCTACAAACTTCAAATCAGCCTTTTTAAAATTTTTCACGGCTTGAAACATTTTCTTTTGAATAAATTTAATAAACAGTCCTGTCGCGGAACGTCATAATGTTGGATAAAGCGTTCAAAAGATGTTATTTTAACACCCCAGCTTTCTAAATACAATGCGGACGCCTATAACTACTTTAAAATATAAAAAAGAATAAAAGAAAGAAGTAAATAAACTTCTTCAGCACTAATAATTTATTTACCGGTAAACCTTATACCTTTTTCCATAAAAATTTTTTAAAACATTAGAAAATACAATTTCTTTTCACGTTACATCACATGCCAAAAAATGTCACGAGCATTAAAGGTGAAAGGATAAAAAAAATAAAATGAAAAAACATGGACAATAGGTTTAACATTTGGACCAGCTAAAAGTTCATCAAATGGCTGTAAATTGTTCTCCATTGTATGTATATAGTCTTGCGCTGTTTGACGACCGTCGAGGAATGCTATAGATGCTTGAGTATTAAAGCAAAGTATGGCTCAAATCATTAAATAGTCATCTCTTTGTTGGTGACGAAAGAATCTTTACGCAAGTCGTGCCAATAGCATGCGCAACCATCTGGACCACCGATATCACATTTTTTTAACCTTACTGATTATCACATTACACCACTTGGGTCCATATGACATACGTTTATGAGCCCAATGTATTCTCATTAATTTATAGTGAGATTTCAAAGTTAGGTTTTTTTTTAATCATTTTCATGTAAACTAATTTTTCTCTTTATTCAATTCATCTACAAGTCGTTTCTTTGACACAAAGTCCTGCTTCATTTTTAATGTGACTATATTAATCATCATTTTTGTAGGTACAAGTTTATGGATCCTTCTATCACCTTGTTTTCTGGTCACGCGAGGTCTTCCAGATCTATGTTTTGCTTTGAACGAATCACCCTTTGACAATACTTGACAGACACTTTTTTTTTTTTTTTGCTGAAATATCTGCAACAGTCTTTACTTTCTATTTCAGCTTCCATACGTCAATTACTTAATCTGATCGAATATTTCTCGCTCGCAGCATTTTCTCTAACCAATGCTATTGAGAGAAGCTCTTAGATACTTCATGTACGTGACATATTAAGTTTAAAATTTGTATGTATATGTATATATATATTTGTGATCAGTTCTTAAAAACAAAAAAAGTGTCTAAACTTTTGCAATATACGGGTTTCACTTTTTTTAATCAAATTAAGTATTATCTTATGTTAAAACCTTTATTTCCATTCTAAAATGTTTAAAATATATTTTAAAAGTCAGTCTAGCCATTTGTACAACCGAAAAATTTATATTTTTTATTTAAAGGTTAAATATCACCAGTGTCTAAACTTTTGCTGAGGACTGTAGTTTAGAACAATAAAATGATAATAATAATAATAATAATAATAATAATAATAATATAGTTTTGGATCCCATCTTACCATTACCATTTGGATACTATCTTACCCATTTGCATTAGCAAATATGCTAATGCATTCGTTCTGCAATAATGACAAAAAAAAATTGCGTTTTCTTTAAACCGTTCTTTGTATTGCTCTTCTATGTCATTAAAACTTAGGCAATTTCATGTTTTTTATTTATTTACACATTTATTACGTAGAGATAGTCCCCTATGACAATGCAAGCGAACATTATTTTCAACTTTGTTTCTTCTATTATTTTATCCCAAATTTCAGAAAAAACATAAACAATAAACGCATTGTTAAAATAATAAATTTTGCAAAAAAGATCATCATAAAATAAAAACAATGCATGGAACGCTTTTCGAAATAAAAATGTTAACAGATCGTCAATGAAAGTTTTCAAAATTAAAGTCAAATAGGTTTTCAAAGAAAGAATATTAAAAAAAAAATCAATAAATAAATATTTTTCGTTTAACATTTAATCGAAATATTGTATTTAGTTTATGCAAACTGTGCATGTACACAATTTAATTTTTTTTTTATCATTATCGATGCATTTAAGCGTGGTGCCGAAGTTCAATTATAGCTTATACTATTATATGAATTATAAAAGATTGAATAATATTGAAATAGGTACAAGACACATTTTACTAAATACATTTTCTGCTTTTATATTAACTAGTGTTGGATGTGTCAATCCCGAAACTTTCTTCTATCTCATAAATACATTTTAATATTAAAAAAAAAAAAAAAAAAAAAAAAAAAAAAAAAACGTGGTGACCCCAAAGTTACCCACTATCGAATTTCCTCGAACATTTGATCTAGCTTAATGAGATTCTGGAATCAGAAAAGCCTAAAATGCAAAATTTAATTAATATTCTGAGAAAATGAGCTTAGTAGTGCATCATGTTGGGTAATTTATACTAAAACCTAATAAGCATCTATTGATGTCAAGACCTAACAAAATCTGAAATTTGATGGAATTTCGTCCATTAGTTCTTGAGATATAATTATAACAAAAGATTTGCAAAATGTAGCACAGCAATACCATATCTTGGACAATTTATGCCAAAACGTAAAAAAACTTCTAATTATGTTATGGTGTAAAAGAATCTGAAGTTTGATGAAATTCTGCGCATTAGTTCTTGAGATATATCGTTTTAAAAAAACCGTGTAAAAAATAGCACAGCAGCAGCATCAGTTGAAGGATTTATAACAAAACGTAATCATCATGCAATTATGTTATATGTCATTTTGTAACAAAATCTGAAGTTTGATGAAATTCTGTGCGTTGGTTGTTGAGATACTGCTATCAGAAAAATCTTGCAAAATGCAGCATAGCTGCACCACCTGTTGCAAGGTTAATACCAAAATGTAATCAGCGTCTAATTATGTTATATATTCTAGTGTAACAGAATCTAAAATTTGATGAAGTTCTCTGCATTAGTTCTTGAGATATAGCTATCGCAAAAATCGTGCAAAATGTAGCATAGCAGCGCCACCTATAGGGCAGTTGACACCAAAACCTTATCAGCTGCTATGTATCTCAAGGTATCGTGGAATCTGAAGTTTGGTGAAATTCTGTGCATTAGTTCTTGAGATATAGCTATCATGAAAAACGTGGCATAGCAGCGCCACCTGCTGGCCAATTTACACCAAAACTTAATCAGCGTCTATGTATATCAAGGGGTCACAGAATCTGAAGTTTGGTGAAATTCTGTGCATTAGTTCTTGAGATATAGCAATCTTGAAAATCATGAAAAACGTACTATAGCAGCGCCACCTGCAGGCCAATTTTCACCAAAAACCAATAGGCACTAATTCATATCAAGGTCTAACTGAATATAAAATTTTATTAAATTTCAAGCCTTAGTTCTTGAGATAGAGCGCCCACAAATTTTTTGTCACATACAGACAGACAAACTCAGACAGACGGACAGACTCACAGACAGACACACAGACTCAGACAGACATTTTCTAAAAATAGTCAAAACGTGTTCAGGACCTTCTAAAACGTATAAATCCGTCGAAAACCGGAAGTCAAAAATTTTCATGAATCCAATACTTTCTTCTTGTAAAGATAGAAGAAAGTAAAAATGATTAATTATGGGTATTCCTAATACTATCAAATTAACATTTTCATACTCTGAATTAATTTTAATGAATGATGGATGTTAGATCAATTTTGAATATTGGGCCAACCAAAATAAAGCCCGATGTACCGCTATAGCAAAATATTGCTAAAATTTTAGAAATAGAAATTTGTCCTAGTTTTAACAATCATTGATTACTTTTGCTTCCAAAGAGACTCGGGACAAATTTATTTAAAATCGGTCACATGGTGGATGCCTGGATGAGTAAATACATTTTAAGTAATCCCAAATCTAAATTAGTTTTTAACGTCCATATCGCATTCATCGCAGTAACATTTTTATGTACTTCAATCTTATAAATATTTTTAATGTATAACATTAGAATTGTGATTGCAGGTCGATTTCGGTTTTGCCAAGAAACTGCAGAATGGTCGCAAAACGTGGACGTTTTGTGGTACTCCTGAGTATGTTGCACCAGAAATTATCCTAAACAGAGGCCATGACATATCTGCAGATTATTGGTCCCTAGGAGTGTTAATGTTTGAACTTTTAACTGGAACGTAAGTCAAAAAAGAAATATTTTGAATTTAAACTAGTTTAAATAGTGAAAAAAGGAAAATCCTTGTTACTTTCTGAAAATATTGTAATGATATGATATCCATTGTGCGTGTATGAGTTTATTGATAAGTATTATAAGTATATAAGTATTATAAGTGAGTGTATTGGTTCAGAGATAACATCTCTAGTTTTGAAATGGAAGTAATAGCAAGGGGGGGGGGGGGCTCCGGTGTTCGAATTCAACTAATCCCAATGTTTATGTTTTTTTTTTTTTTTTTTTTTTTCCATGGACCATAAGGGATGGTCAATTGTTTTCTTTTTTAGCAGAGCCAAAAACGAGATTTTGATTAAGGGAAAAAGAGCTTCATATCAGAAATATTTTCCGGGGGGCGGTCACTTATTTGTGGTTCGTTGTTAGTAGTTTGCCTTGGATGCAAGTCAACAACTTTTTGGTGGTCCTACCGGTTCCGCTGAATGTGTTAGAAATTTATCTGAATCCACAGTAGTTTATAAAATTTTAGAAAAGTCGAGTTGAGTCTCGTCAGATATTTTTTTATTATTATTATTTACTTTAATTAAAAATTATTTTTAACTTAAAGTGCTAGGAAATTATAAATGGACAATAATAGGCAAAAATCTACCTGGTCACCGTATATATGCAGAGTGATTAAAAAAGAAAAGAACGTACTTTAAAAAATACTAGAGTCACTAGTACATTTTTTATTAAAAAATATCGTTTATTAATAACAATTAGTAAACTTAAATTGTGACATTTTCTCAAGGTTGTTTTTTATTTTTATTTATTTATTTTTACATATTTGTTATAAGTTTAAATGTCTTGTAAAAAATATAATAATGCAAATAATCTTGTTTCAAATCGTATGTTATGAAATTGTTAATGTATTTTAGCATAGCTTTACAATCTGTACTAAAAGATCTTTGTTAATAAAAAGTATTTTCTGTTTCAGGCCTCCATTTACTGGTCCAGATCCAATGAAGACGTACAACATAATCTTAAAAGGAATCGATGCTATAGAATTCCCCCGCATAATATCTAGGAATGCCATGGCACTCATCAAAAAACTCTGCAGGTAGAATTTTATTTATTTATCTTATTCTTGAAAATGATTTATTTAAAGGCATGCAAAGATTGTTTATTGGGCATTGATAACTACTAATTTAACGTTGTTTGTTGATTGTTAAATGCAGTTAATTGTATGACTGAAAGTAATGTGCAATAATCGTTATTCCTATTATTTTTATTTATTTATTTATTTATTAATTATTAGATAGAAATATTTTTTTTTAAATGGGAAAAGTCTCCTCGATTTTTTTTTCTCTTTTCACGATCTAATCAGTTTAAAAAACCTTTATTTAATAAAACAGGTATTATTACTACTACAAAAATGATTTAAGGCTGTTCCAACTGCTCTGATCAATAAGCGCAAAACATTTTGACGCAATTACAAATTCATTTTTTTAACGGGAATATATAAAATTAAAAAGCCTGACTATAGAAGCAATTAGAATCGAACTGAATTTTCTATTTTTTGATCAATAAATTAACTATTAAGTTATAACCCATTTCAATCACGTGACAAACACGTTTTTCATCCCAGTTTGAGTGATTATTCTTCTCTTGCGCGGATATTAGATTCAAAACGCCCACTTTTATACAATTTTTAAAAAAAATCTATAGTTTGGAAAAAAAAAAAAAAAAAAAAAAAAAAAAAAAAAAAAAAAGGGAAAATGTGTGCAATTAGATAGTTATTGAACAACAACTAATTTTACGCATTTCCGATCAAAAATAAATTAAAACCCCATGTCATTAAGTTACTCTTTTTAATTTAAGAACAGCCTACATATTAAAAAAATTGCAATACATAACTGCTAGAATAAATGTGATCTAGAAATTGTGCTATTCATTTTGTTACGCCAAATGCTAAGTTGAATATCATACCTAACCGTATAGGAAAGAAAAAGTTTAACAAAAAACTTTTTTCCGAAATCGGAAAACGATCTTTTACTATTATCATAATTATTTATCTATAACTGTTTAAATTACATGAATTAAATGAACAGTTAGATCGTCATTTGTAAATACTTGTATTGAATTGAAAAGCAATTTAAAAAAAATTGTGATGTCTAATTTTGCATGCAGACGCATTAGTCAGTCAATTAACCAAACTATACTTTGCTATTAAATTAACCAGAAAATTCAACTCGCGTTTTCCGGATTACGAAACATAGGCTAAAACCATTTTTTTAATTAAAAAAAAAGAAAAGGAAAAAAAAAAAAAAAAAAAAAAAAAAAAAAAAAAAAAAAAAAAAAAACGAAAAGATTAATAGAATAACACTTTCGTGGTTTTAAATTACAAAATTTGCTATACTGTTAAGTCTGCACATGTTTAAAGTCTAAGTGCTTGAAAGTTTTTAATGAGCACATGAAAGTCTTCTTCAAAGTGCACGTGAAAGCACGTCTTCAAAATTTAGACATATATGGGTTGCTTGCTTTATAATTTTCTCTAACGTTTTAAATTAGAGATGACTGATAATTTTGTACAGCAAAGTTCATTGCAATAAATGAAAAATGTCTCATTTGAACTGATACAAATGCCATTTGAACCGATGCTCAAATAAAAGAATAATGTTGTAAATTTCCGAAGGTAGAAACGAGAGTTTTGAAATGCAGATAGTTTGGGTCAAATTTCAGTCCGGCCGAATTTTCGGCAGTTCTTTCGCCGAAAACGAAACCAAATTTTCGGTCAATCTCTCATTTAAATATTGAAATTTATTAACAGCGAACCTTAACATCATGGCAGGAGTTAATATCCAAAGAAATTGACAAAGATTTCACTATTTAGAGCAGAAGCCTTTTTTGATTCAGTTTATTTCAGTTATTTAAGCGCATAGTTCAATTACATGTACGTTAAACGTGCTAATTATTTCATATTATTATTTTTATTTACACATATTTATTGGTAAAGTGTTAATTTTGTTATGTAATATTAACAGGAAGCAAACTTTAACCTATTTAATTTGTTTTAAATGCAAATGGAGTAATATTTCGCATTCGAACTGCATACGATAGAAACACATTTATTTATTCATTTTTTTTTTATTTAATCATACTTGAAAAAGTGTTTTAAATCATATGACGTCTGCATATGTACTTATCCTTGTATATTTTCCAATTTAGAGATAATCCTGCAGAAAGGATAGGATATCAGAAGGGTGGTATTCAAGACATTCACAAGCATAAGTAAGTTTATTTTTAATAGATCTGATATTACTTCCTTCTATCTTCAATAGAAGAAAGTATTGTAATCGAAATTTTTTTTCGACTTCCGGTTTTGACGGATTTACACGTTTTAGGGGTCAGAGATTACAAAAAACATTTTTACAAAGTGTCTGTTTGTCCGTGTGTCTGTGTGTCTGTCTGTGTGTAACTCGCCATTCTACCATCAAAAAAGTGTATGAAGTTATGCATAGAATTGAACCAAATTTTTTGTGAATGTTTTTGGCTATGGCAAGCAGGTCCTCCTTCAGTTTTGAAATATTTCGCCGGAAGGGGGCTCTGCATTCGCGATTTTTGTGCCATTTTCAATATTGTACCGACCAAAAGTACATGAAGTTATGCATCGAATTGAACGAAATTTTTTGTGTAAGTGTATGGCTATGGCTAGTTGGATCGCCCTGAATCTGAAAAAAATCCGCGGGAGGGGATGCTGCAATAGCGAATTTTAAGCCCTTTTCTACATTGCACCGCATAAAAGTGTATGAAGTTAGTTAGCAAGTAGTTAGCAAGTAGGTCCTCCCTGAATTTGGAAAAAAAAAATCTTCTTATCATTCTATTGTCCATCGGCTCGTGCAGAGACGGAAATTCGTTTTTACTCCAATTAATTGATTGAAGCAGAAATTTAAGATGAAAATCAAATTTGGTGTGGTAATGAATTAAAATTATTAAAGCATTAAAATGAGTAACTACTTTTTTTTATATTAAAATGTACGTATGAGATAGAAGAAAGTTTTGGGATTGGCATATCCAACAAGTTTTTATTATTATTATATCTATCGCACACTGTAACATCGATAAATCAATCCCTCCAAAAATTCGAATAATTGAATTACATTGAAGTCCATATTAAAAAAATCAAAATAGCATATAATAAATTTAATAAATTCAAATAAAAAACATGTAAAGTTTTTCTTTCGGTCAAAATTTATTACTTCATCATTTTTGTATCTGTTTTCGTTTTCGTTATTTTTCTCTCTTTTTAAAAACTTTTATTAATAAAATTAATATACATATTCTCATTTTGAATGTAAAAATTGTTTTCCATTAAGCGTCAATAAGTTCCTTAATATTACTAATATTTTAAAAATATATATACAAAGAAATATTTATTATTTTACATATTTAGAAAGTATAATATTAAGAATTATGAACACAATGTAGAAAAAAAAATAAATATGTAATAATAAACAGAATACTAAGAATTGTTAATGCCCTTTTATACCATTCTTTTTTATTAGAACTTATTTCAGAAGTGACTTTTAAAATTCTCATTTGACCCTTCATATTTTAACGGTACTTTTAAGTCCATTAAAGAATATTCAATGTAAAATTTATTTCATTTGTCTAGTAATAAAAGTAGATTGCACTTTTCATACAAAATAATTTGCTCAATCTATCTCAGAAAGCATAGTCAAATAGTTGAAACTAAGTATTTTTTTTTTTTTTTTTTTATGTGGTCATTTTCTCAACCATTTACCTAGATACACCTTTTATCCTATTAAAAAATGTTCCATAAAGAATTTATAACTACAAAACGTTTTGTTACGGATAGGATCACAATACATTTATTGACACCATTCTTATAGTAAGAATTGTGATATTTCCATAAGTGTTTTTGGTTAATTAATCTAATTATTCTTGCAAATATTTTGTAAAAAGAGCTCTAACTGCCAACTTATTAAATAAGTTTTTTTTTTTTTTATTATTACCGTCAACCGAAGGGTACTTTGGTTTTTGCGGGGTTATTTTGGTCCATCATATAAAAATATCTTTATTATTTGTATTGAGCAAACAATACAAGATTATTCGGAGTTTTTGCTCTTGAAATATATTTTATACTCAACTGCAGGGAGTTTTGAGTAATTTTTAAAAATTATAGAGGTAACATTAGATGTGTTTGTAAACTACTGCTTTCGTATATAGATTTTAACCTCTAAACTAAACAAACTGGATAAGAACTAGGAATAAGGTAAGTGTCAAAATATTACCTTTAGTAAGCTATAACACATGTGTGATCATAGTTTTTCCTTTAGCTTTTTATTTTGACAGGATTTTGTTTCATAAAGCTAACATGAAAACTAGTTGTTTGAGGGCTATTTTGTGCCAGGCCTTTTCTGGTTCGAAAATAGCCCCAGTTATTTAGAAATGCTTTTTATACAACCAAATTTCTTAAAAAATGTTTTAATTAACCCTTTTTCACTGTTACTCTAACGGAATGTTACATTTTGTTACAATGCATTGCATTTTTGTTCCAGTTGCTGATGAAAGCATGACGAAAACTGTTTCTCGTTTGTTTATCAAGTTTGCGGTGTTAATTCATTAGCATATCTTATTGCAAAAGGGCTCAAACATATTATTCCAACATATGAAATATATGCATTTTATATGGAACTAAGTGAATGTACTAAAGTAGCCCCCAGCAGGGGCTACTTTGTTCTAAAACTTTAAAAATAGTTACAAAATAAAAATAATTGCCTCTTTAAAACCATACAGTTTGCTTTATTGTTTCATGTGAATTGCTTACGACTCAATTTTGATGTTGAAAAATCATTATTTTTTAAGAATGGAAATTTTGGAGGAACCAGGAAAAAGTAGCCCAAAATACCGGTTGACGGTATTTAAAAATCAATTTTTTATTATACATGTTGTTCAGGATATCTTAGACATTAAAGTTAATAAGTATTCAGGTAAAGCAATTTTAGTATTCAAAAGGTTAAAGATTATAAAGTTTTTAAAAAATAAAACATCTTAATTTTTTCATCCGTCTCAGTGTGGTAAGCTGAAATATGCGTAAAAGAAAATTCTTTTTTCAATTGTTGTTCATCAGAACTAAAATGTCATGTAACTTGAAATTTAAGTCTGTTGTCTTCACTAATTAACTTATTAGCGCATTCAATATTTTATATAGCCTCAATTTAGTAGTTTAAATATCTGCCTACATATGATGAAATGTGCATGTTTAGGTGCTTTTATATGTAGGAGAGGTTGACAGTCATTCATGTAGTAATTATATTATTAAAATTAAATCTACATCTAACTAGTGTCCCAAAGATGACTGAGGGATTTTAAAATTCAAAAACTTTCAAACGGTGACAGTTATTTAAAAAATTCTTGCAGGGGGGTATCTATGATGTCAGGAGTTTTCTATTGTGATTCTTTATTTTAGTTCGAATTTCAGACAATGGATGTCACTGACAGCGATTGGTGCTTAATCCCGACTCGATTTTTGCTACTTCATCTCCCTTTTACTTTTTCGCATGGGAGAAGCGAGAGGCCGAAAAATCGAGCCTGGATTTAATGATTATTGCTTTCAGTATCACCTATCGCCCCTATTGGCAACTAAAACTGGGAATCGCAGCAAAGAACTCCTGACATCTTACTTAATCCTACTGCAAGATTCTTTTTAATATCTGTAACAGTATGCAAGTTTTTTTTCTCTTTGTGATATTGCATTAAAAAAAATCAAATATATTTTATATTCTCATGCGCATATACGGGATCAAACATACAAAGTTATCCGCATGTTACCAATCTAGTGCATACATTTGCCAATCCTAAAAAAACTTTGTAATTAAACATAAAAGTTTTTGTAACTTTATTTTTGTAATTCTATTTTTGTAACTCTCATTTTAATATTAAAATTTTAATTTTTTGGTCTTTTAAAATTTTTCTTTTGTTGTCATTTTTAATAACAAAAATAAGAATTTCACAGCCAAAAAAGTTGTAATTATCTTTAAAGTAAAATGTTAAATCTGGTTATAAAATTTAACATTAATCTATTTATAATATTTTTTTTCTATTTTTTTTTTCCATTATTTTAGGTGGTTTGACGGTTTTTACTTTGATGGCCTCAGAACACGCACATTAGTACCTCCTATTATTCCTCAAGTAAGTTTTCTAGTATTTTTAAGTATAGGTAGAGAAAATTAAAATGCATTTTTGATATTTGTAAATCACTAGGGTTTAGCTCATCTGACGAAACTTTATTAGTCTCTATACTATGTTTGTTTGTCTGTCGCAGAGTCCATACAAAAAAAACTGTATAAATCAGCGACTTCAAATGTTTTATTCCTACAGCTGAATACCCCGTGTCACACGACAAATATTAACATTTTCAAAAAGTCTATTATTTTCATTAAATTAATTTTTTCAATGTCATCCGTTCATTTTTGCGATTTAAATTTCAAAAGAGAACTTTAAATTCAACGCTTTCAGTGTAGATATCATAGCTTGGGGTTAAAGCATCTCACTAGTAAACAAAATGTTCTTAGTTCGAGCCCCGCTGCTGAAAAGTAAGATTTTCATATTAGGATGGATTTAATTAAAAGAAATTTTGTATTTTTAGTCAATTTAAAGGTTTTATATTATTAAGATTTCGTTCATCTGACATTCATAATAGTTTTAGAATTCAATTTTCGTTCTGTTTTAAAAACTATTGTGATTTATTAATGATTCAGCATTTTAAATTTCGTTTAAACAATTTTTTTTTTCGTTTTTAGAAATTTAAAATTTTATTTATATCTCAGAGTTTTTTTTTTAATATATATAATTATTATTAGTACTATTTCTGATTTTCAAAAAAGTGAGAATTTTGAATTTTATTTAAAAAATGTAATTTGAACATGTTTAATTTGATTAAAATAAATAACTTCCTTTTATAATTATTTTAAAATTAAATTTATTGGTTCTACCATCCATGTAAGAATTTAATAATTATAAATTAACAATTTTGATTTATTAATTAAAGGATCATTGTTTTCAAAAGAATATGGAACGAAATAATCTGTGCAATCTGCGATCCTACTTACCCACTTTTTTTTTTTATCATTCCTTTGTAATAACTGAATATTTAAACTGTTTTCTTTTACTCATCGAAATATATTTAAATTTATTGCACTGTTGCTAAAATTAGGAATGAAATAACTGTATAAAATAAAGATTAAGGAATGAAAATGTTTTATAAGATGTAATGTTAGATGCCATTTTTGCTTTTTTTAAATATATTCCAACATTGTTGAAAAGTATTTGACTTTGTTTCGTTTGTTTGCCGTCCATCCGTACTCTAAATCGCATAAATATATTCGGATTATCATGGAACTAATATCTTACTGAGAATTACTCTGGCATATTCTCTTTTGAAAATGACATGTGGAGAGTTTATAGTTCGTTTACATTGACACTCAAAAGAATTCCGTTTCTTTGGTGTTTAGGGGGGGGGGGATCGTTTGCAGTGTATTTTAATGTTACAGAAATCTTGTATTTCAAAGTAATTTCTATAGAATATAGCGTGCGTAGCATTTATCGTTCATTTATAGGATTACACAAAATATTTAAGTTACAGTTCTGTCTATTAGTGATAGAGGAAGATGTTTTTAGCTATGGCATGCACTTTTAAGTTTAACTAAATTTTCACATACTTCGGAATGTTTATAAATTCTTTACATTATATACAGGGCTACAAAACAATAGTTCGTAAAGTATTATAGTGTATGATATAAATTGATTTTCTAGCTGAGCTATGCTTAGTATTATATAAATTCATATACAGGGCTAAGCGAAACACTCGAAAGATTGTCGTCAATGAACGATGATTTCTGAAAGCCTGTTGTTAATAATATCATGTTTTTAAGTTTAATTAAATTTTCCCATACTTCGGGGTGTTTATAAATTCTTTACATTATATATAGGGCTTCAAAAAATAGTTCGTAAGTATTATAATGTATAAATCGATTTTTCAGCTGAACTATGTTTAGTATTATAAAATCATATACAGGGCTAAACAAAACACTTGATACATTATCGTCTATGAATGGTAATTTCTGAAAGCTTGTTTTTAATAATAGCATGTTTTATTTTATTTTTTTTATTATGTTTGCTTATTATGTTTTTTTTCCTGAATTAAATTTTATTTTAATTCAGGATAAATTAATATTTTATTAACATTGCTCGTAAAATAAAAACATAAACATAAAACTTTAAAAATTTCCTTTATTAAATTTTAATATCTGAAATCATGATAAATCAATTAATAATCTCAAAACAGCTATGTCACTTAAGAGCCCACACTACTGATTGAAAAAGACCGGATGATAATGTAAAGTCTATGGGGGCGTTCTTTTCTAATATCTCGGTCAAATTTTAATATTTTGACATGATTTCTTTTCCATAGGATAGCTGAGGACGATCCACAACCGGCCTAGTTTTTACTTTTTTGATTTTGGTTATATTATTTTTATATTAGGATAGTTTCAGTTTCACAACCAGTTCAAACCGATTCTTAAAGTTAAAGTATTTATTTTATTTTATTTATTTATTTATTTATTTTTAATCTGACACTAAAATCGAAAAAGTAAAAACTAGATCGGCTGTGGATCGTTCTCAACTATCCTATGGTAAAAAAAAAAAAAAAAAGGTCAAAATATTAAAATTTGGACGAGGCATTTGAAAAGAACGTCCCCATAGATTTTACATTATCATCCCGGTCTTTTTCGTCAATAGTGTACATCTTAACAAATTATTGGTAATTTTTTCTTTCGATTTCCTTTTCAGGTGAGAAGTCCAATAGATTATTCTAATTTCGACCGGTATCCACCCGACACTGACCCTCTACCGCCCGACGATCTCTCTGGCTGGGACGCTGATTTCTAAAGATTTTTGTAGGTTTATAATTTCCAATTTGCAATACACCACAAGTCAACGAGATGCCATATACAGTACAAGTTCCATAAACTCTTTTCTGAAAAAGTGCGTCGAATGAATGGCATCTATTGAAGACGTGTGTGCTTAAAATTATTTTCATTTTTATAATTTTTTTTAGTGTGCAAGTATGTGAAGATGTGTTCATAATTGTGTCCTGGTTAGAGGTCTGCAAGGGCCGTAATTTCTAGGCCCGGCCCGAAAGGTAAGTTATTTTGGCCGGCCTGGTGTAAAACTCAAAAGCTCGGCCCGGCGCGTTTATATATTTATATTTATAGGCCAGCCCGAATGCCCCTTTCAATTTTTTGCCGGCCCGGCCCGTTAGAAAATTCGAAACCACTCCGTCGACCCGGCCAGGCCCAGTTTTCTGCAGACCTCTAGTTTTGGTATTGTTTTTAATTCTTACCTATGTGATGCTGTAAAATATGGAACAAATTTTCATGTAAAATTGTATCAAATGAATTCTTGCCAGAAATATTTTTTAGTACGAAGTTTACAGATTTGAAGTGCCTTCTTTGCCTATAGATGATATATTTTGAAATTGTTTAAAACTCTATGTGAAAAGGTCTTGTAGATCATTTTTGATATTTTTTGTATTTTAAAATTGTCAGAAACTCTATGTAGAAAAATCTTTCGATCAATTTTGGTAGGGTTAGGAGAGGTAACTATGACCACTTTTTGCATTTTTTTTTTCTTTATTTGTTTCTAATACATAGGAAATAACTTTGAACCTTTAAAAACACTTCTTAAAGGTTTTAATTCTCAAAGACCTTTTACTTTTAAGTTAAAAGGATGGTTGTAATTACCCCATAAAAAACTCATTATTACAGAAGTTTGGGGTAATTGAAACAACTATATTTCTACTTTATACTTGCCTACACACATTTGTTTGGGGTAATTAAGACCAAACTAACAAATCCGTTTATTAAACATTTTGCTAGACAAAATTCAAATTGCTATTTGAATATCAAAAATGTTTTAGAATAGTGATAAAGAATTTCTAAAATGATTAATACATTATGAGGTTAATATTTAAACATGAAATACAATTTTACCATACACAATTTTCTCCATTATAGGGATGGTCAAAACTACCCTCTGGTCATAATGACCCCATCTGGATCCTATTTTTTATATTTCGAAATTGTCTAAAACTCTAAGTAAAGAGGTCTTTTAGAATTGAAAATAGATAAATTCACTCATGATAAATAACGATTCACACTTATTTTAGTTACAATTTAATAATTCTGAAAAACAGTTAAAGCGTCTCGAAACTAAATTAGATTTTTGAAGAATTTGATTCGAATTTTCGGAACAGAAATTCATTTAGTGACTTTGGAATCTTTACCGAGTGAGGGGGAGGGGGGGGGCTCAAAATATTTTAGGGGGCTGAGCCACTCATAGCACCTTAGCTACAGCCCTGCGAATTTGCTTATGATTACGTTTAAACAGAATTTCCATACAAACTGTAAGTTTTAAAACAAATTAAAACGTATCTAACAATTGAAAAAAGAAAGAAAGAAAGAAAATAAAACAAAACAAAACAAATTTCCCACACTTAGGTGAATATGATGTCACTTCAAAATTCAGGCATTGTAAATTTTTGGATTATTATCTTTCCTTTCTTCTATTTTAAAATTTACCACAAAAAGACAATAATATAGGAGTTAGAGAAAAGGGAAAGACATTTAAAAACTTAATTACTATAGTACTAAAATTGTAATATGTTTATTTGTCAAAATATATTTTTTCTGGTGCTGCCATCTACTGGTAAGTTATGATACTGGTTTTAAAATTTTAAGCGTATAGTAATGTAAAGTTTTTATTTAAAAGTGTGTAATTATTGTACAGAGCTGTCTAGTAAAAAAATATCCGTATGAATTTGATAAATAACATTTCTAGAAAAATATTAGAAATGTCTTCTTTATATTATTTGATTTCTCTCGTAGTTTTCTTTTCTACCATTATTACATGTGAAGAATTTTTTTTTTTCACTGCTGTTTCATAATCTTTCACAAAAAAAAAGAAAATGTAAAAAAATTTTAAATACATTTTAAAACAAAATTTCTATAGCATTATTTGAAACATTTTTATTTAAATTAAAATCATAACAATTCCTTTTGTCAATTAAATAATGTTTGGTGCTGCCATCTACGGGTCAATTATAGTACTATTATTGAAATTTAACGAATTTAATACAATGTTTTTCTTTTAAAACGCATTTTTTTTTATTATTATTATTCTTTTAATGATGCCAATTTCATGTATGAAACATTTTATAATGCATATAAAATTCAATATTGGAATAATATCACAATTAATTTATTATTTCCTCATTTCATTAAATTAAATAAATAGTTAATATTCATCAGTAAAGTTAAATAGATATCCGTCCTTAATATTTCTAGTGTTCCTAAGACTTGCTGAGCTAAAACTATAAGAAAATTATCCTTTTTTAAAACATCGCTGAAGTAAATTCAAAAATATTAGCTATAAAGTTACTTTTCCTAAAATAAATAGATTTTATTTTATTTAATGCTGTTCATTTCTCATCACCAAAAATTTTTGACAGAAAATGAATAAATATGGTAAAGAAATATGAAGAGTGTGCATTCGATGATATATGAAGCTTTATTTAAATGGCATTTTAAAAAACCATTAAAATAATTTGTTAATTTATAAAATAATTTGTTGTTAAAATATTGTATATATTTCTTGTAAAATATTTTTCCGAGTCGCAGCCTTTGCTGCTGACATGTATTTCGAAGATTAGTGCCACTAAATTTGAAATAATACCTTTTTTTTTTTATTCATACCAAAAATTTCCCATTAACCTCTTGGGGACGAGCGTCCAATATAAGCGACCGCATAAAGTGTTCAGAATCCTTGATTATTCTCACCAGTAAATTTTTATCGTAAATTTTGCCTTGTTTAACCTGTGAATTTTTCCTATTGAGTTAGGCAAAAATTTCTATTTTAAAAAACGGGTGATAAAATATTTAAAATTTCGCAAAAGACGCTCGTTTCAAAGCAATTAAATAAGAAAAAAATTGCTATCTCAAAAGAGGGATATTCAAAAATTAAAAAATACCAATCCTTTTCTTAACTGTTTGGAAAATAATTGTTGTCCTCGGTAAAGAACTGAAAAAACTGAAGTATATCTAAATCTTTTCATTGGTTGAATTCGGCAACTTATTTTATTTTATTCGTTTTCTGATTGATCCATGTTTAATATCAAAAAATGGAATACTTCTGTTGCCACAATGACAAAAACAGTAATAAAAAATTTAAAAAATAATAATTTGAAAACTAATTCTGATAAAGATTTCAAACAAATTTAATTTAAAAGTGCAATTTTTTTTTCTTTAAATTTGTTAGATGCATAAAATATAAAAACATCGGCAATTCATCTTACAACTCTACTATTGCATTTTTTTTTTCATATAAAATCTAATTATTACTAGATTTGATTGTGTCTCATAAACTTTAATGTCATCTGACTGTGATGTTTTCCTGCCAGGAAGAAAAAACAAATAATTCTACAATAAATGTAAAATGTTTAAAATACAAAGCTTCAAAAAAAAAAAAAAAAAAAAAAAAAAAAATTCTAGAAACAAAAAGGTTCACTTAAATAAAAATTAGTCAATCCGAATTTAGACATAGGACTTTAGCAGCTCTGATGTAAATTATAAGTACGCAGCATTCATTTTGAATGGTAAGTTTTTTCTAAGATTTTTTTTTTTTTTTTTTTTTTTTTTTTTTTGTGCTCTTCTTAAAAATGGTGTTTTAAGATTTGAATGATTAGACTTTCAATGAATTATATTCATTGCATGTTTTGTTTTGTAATAATAACTTCTTTTTATATTCTTTTGTAAATTTTGCTCAAATCAAATGGCACTCCTTGTGCTTGTATATAATGTAAAACCAATGTAATCAAATTCAATTTTTGTTAATCAGAATTTTAAAATATTAGTCTTTTGTGACAAAATAAAAATTGTTTGATGTTGATTGTTGGATGTGAATTTTTTTTTCCAACTAGCTGCCCTTGGCGACCAGTTTGGTCTCTTTTAAATTTATACTAAATATACATTGCATCATAATATGTTTATTCATAACTAGCAGTTACCCGTGGCTTCGTTCACATAACATTTAAAGAAGAAATAATTGATCAATCAAGCAAAAAATTTCGATGATGAAAAGCATGTGTAATAAACTTTTTATCGCGAATTTATGGTAAAAAACTTCTGATAATCCCTATTTGCTAATTTATTTGCTGGTTAAAATTTTCCTTTCAGCGATTAATACTAATAGATAGAAACATTCTTATTCTTTTGTTCAGCCCTATAGTTTTCCAAGTGCCTTTAATGCACGAAAGTATCTTTCTAAAATTTTGTTCAAACCAAAATATTTCTTATTACTACCTAAATTACATTTTCAGAAATTATCATCCGAAGACAACCTTGTATCCAGCTCTTTGCGGGACCCTGTATATCATTTCATATATATACTACAAACATTTCTTAGTTTACTAAATGCAGTTCAAAATAAAAATGCATATTTTATTTAAAAACCACGCTCATATTCAGTAACCTTTCCGAGATCTTTTGTGTAACCCTGTATATCTAAATTTAACTATTTATAACTATTACCATTTATACTCTCCATTTAATATGCATACATTTAGCGAAACTTAAAAGCACATATCATAATTCAAAATGCATTTCATCCATGCAACAGCATCATCCATCATATACAGTACTAGGAATAGAATATATAATATCTGAATTCTTTTGTGTGTCCCTGTAAATGCTATGCACTTCGTATTATGTATGAAATAACTCACATTAAGCCTCAGCAACGTATATCAATTTGATTATATATACATGAAATCGTTTACTGTAATTAAAATATGTCTGAAACTGTTCCTCCTTTTATTCTTATGCAATGGAATTCTTCTGTGTAACCCTGTAAATGAATAACAAGTGTCCTTTACACTACATACTTTACAAAATGCATATTTTAGTGCACTTTGTAAATGCATATAAATTTGAATATGTTTCACAGGGTGTAACATCGTTAAATTTAATTAAAACGATTTTCCCCATAATGCCGTAATGTAAGGAATTTTTTTGACAATCCCTGTAAATAAACTACTCATGGTAGAAACTTTATTTTCAATAGGTACTCGTACTAGGTAAACGTTAAGAACGTCCAAAAATTTCATGGAAATCGGATTATATTTACTAAAGTTAGAAAGCGACCAGACAGACAGACAAACCGAAAGCATAAATAACTTTTCAACTTTGTTCGAAAGTGTTAAAAAATCGAGCCAAAAATATATTAATCAGTAGTTTTATTTTCCGGCTTTTCCCCACAAAAAATTTCTTCCATTGATAATTATGAGTTTTGAATAAAAATATTCATTTGTATGTAACTTATAACTTATTAATTAATATAAGTAAAAAATGTTTCTGATTCATTTTAAATATGACGTCAGTATTTATCTCGCTCCATTAGCTACTGATATTCATACCCCTTGTATTTTTAACGACTGCTATAAAGTACTTGTTTTATTTCAACTATGACGTCACATTTTCATAAGGGAACCATTTTATTAAAAATACAATTCTTTTTCATTCTTTTTACTTTTAATTTATGTCGCCATATTTTACACAAAAATTCCCATTAACTAAACAAATATCCTTGTTAAATATATTATAAAAAATACACCTTTTATTTTTATTTCAAACATGACGTCATATTTATTTTCTTTTAAATTATTTTATTATAGTTTTTCGCGTGGAAGTTTTTTTTATTAAAAATTCATTGCCGCTGAAAAATTATTCCAATTTTTTATTTTCTTGGCAACAGGAAAGGAAAATGGTTAAATTTTATCTGAAAAATGCCTATTGATTTTGTATGAAAAATAATTAAATTTTGAATTATTAAGGAAAATATTTGAATAAAATAAATAAAAATTAGCCTATGTTCATTCCACTCCTATAATCTATCCATATGCAAAGATTCAAAGACATTAATCCATTTGTTTTCAAGCCAAGTTCATTCCAATTTTTTGGACACATTTTCACACTTATAATATACTAGCTGTTACCCGTGACGTCGTTCACGTAGCATTAAAAAAAAAAAAAAAAGATAAACGCTTTAATTAAACAGAACGGTTCATTAACAATAATTTAAAATATATATAACATTTATCTTATAGAAGGCTATGCAGTAGTTTTTTTTATAGGGGACTTAAAAGAACTCAGTCAAATAAAAGGAAAATGTGTTAGATAATATGAACAATCGCGAAAATGAAATTGTAACCACTTATACTGTAGAACAACTGTAACGCACCCCAATTGTACAGAAATCATGTTGTAGTGCATTTCAGAATTCCATATCAAAGAAAGAAAAATCATGTGTTAAACCTAGGTAATAAAAAAAATATCCAACATTTCCATAATGCATAACTTCACCGGGACATTCTTTTCTGCAGCTGTGTATATGATCCATGTGCTTGTAAATATTCTAAATACAATGTTAAAATTTTGCTTAGTGAGAAAAAGTATAACGAATATTAAAATTCACCTTTAGCAATTTCTAATTATAGACAGAAACTTACTTGAATTCTTTTTTACAGTCCTGTATATTACGTGCAAATATGCATATGATCGCATATTTAGCTTAAATTATTCAAGCAAAAAACCCGATTCAAATTATTGAATTCATATTTTCGGGAATCGCTATTGCACTGGTGATCAATCCAGTTTATTGTATAGTCCGATACATGATTTATTTCAATTCTACAAACATCTCTTATTATATCAAATGTAGCTGAACTTCAGGATGCATTAGTTTTCCAAATACATACGATAATTGAAAAAGCTCTTCAGCAATCTTTTCTAATAGACCATACTTTGGATACAATATCTGAGATCTGGACACAGGTCCAAAATCTTTTATGCGTCTCTGTAAATGAACAACAAATGTGATGCAAATGATACTTAACTGCAAGCTTATTGTAGTAAATTTCAGTATTTATCATTGTATTGATTATCTCAGTATATTAATTTCATCATGTTTGAAATAGCGCAACGCAATTAAAGTAAGCTGGGAATATTTTTTTTTTCTCTGTTGACTATTATATTACCGAACATTTTTCTGCAATCTTGTAAGTGAATGTTAAATCTTTTCACCCCATTTTCTACAGAAATCCTATTTTAGTGCACTTCAGAACCTGATATCAATTTCAATATTTTTAAAATAACCTTAATAAAATAACATTATTAAAATACGTTGCAAATGGTTTTTCTTCACAGACCATAATATATTGAAATACTTTTGAGCTCCTTGTACGCGCACTATAAGTACTACATTTAACATATTCGATAGTAACCATGTTTTTCTGAACCTTAAAAATGCATGTAAATTTCATTACATTTAAAATTATGTAACATTATCAAAATACACCACAAATGATTTTTTCGCCTTAGACCATAATGTAAAGTTTCCTTTTGAGTGCTCCTGTGATTCAGCTATTATTGCTACCTGGTCCATTTTCAATACCGCATATGGTAAATCTCAATAACGTATGTTATTTTCGTATGAATTCCACTATATTTACCGAAGTTGAAAAACGGACAGACAGACGGCAGACCCCAGGCACTCGGCATCCGGTATACAGACAGGTTGAAGTCGTAAACACTTTTAGACCATGTTAGAAAGTGTCAAAAAGCGGGTAGTTTCCGTAAAGCGAAAAAAAAACAGTGTTAGGAAAAATGTACTACAAAACTGTGTTTTAGGTGGCATTTTTGTATAATTTGTACATATATGCTCTGCATACCATAAACATTTATAGAAATTTATTATAAAAAACATTCTTAAAAGTGACAACATATTTTTACTTTTTAAGAGCTAAAAAAATGTGCAATTAATATCCATTTACAAACCTGTTTCCAGTACACTTTGAGCACATTATGCCAAATTGAGATATTGACTGAGGGAATGTATTTTCTCACAATTACATTAAATCTTTAGATTTTAAGCCCGAAAGTGCATTTTTAAAGTGATATTTATTTATATTTTCAGAATTGAACAATTTTCAGAATTAACACACAAAAATATATATAATTTTTTTTTTTTTTGATTAGTTGAGCTTTTCTTACTTTCTAAAAATGATAAGTTTTTTCATTGATCATTACGTCATTTACGATATGTATAAATTATTAATATTTTCTAGTCGTTTAATATTTAACCTTTTAAAAAACTTATTTCATTTTAAAATTAAATATTAACCACGCTCAGACGATAAACTTAATTTTCTTTAAATAATAACTTTTGATATCATAATTCAATTTCATTTCATTGCAACATCAGAGATATTTATTTTATTTTCAATATGTGACGTCACAGTCGTCTCTTTTTAGCACTTATTCAAAATTACAATGTGTTATTAAAAATGAAAACTTGAAAACTTATACTTTGTTTCATATATGACGTTACATTGATATTTTTAAAATTCTTAATGGAAAGTATTCCTCTGACGTCACAATTGGTAAAAAGTTGAATTTTATAGCCTCGAACCGAAAGAAAGAAAAAGGTTCATTTTTATTATGGATTACTATCTGGAAAAACTACTAAAATATTTATATTCTTGTAAAGTGTGAAGTTATATTCTTGTAAAGTCTTCTAAGTGTAAAAGAAATTTTATATAATCGTTTGCGTGATATAAGAAGAAAAACAGTATTCCTCTGACGTCACAATTGGTGAAATTGCGGTTTTTAATCTCGAACCGAAAAACAGAATAGGGTCCATTTATTTATTTCATTTTATTTTATCATGTGAAAATCTTTCAGTTAAATTAATTACAGAAGAGAAATAATTATTCCGGTTTTTTTATTTTTTGGCAACGAAAAAAGAAAATAATTAAATATTATGGAAAATTTTTCAGTTTATTCTGTATGAAAAAGAGTGAAATATTGAATTATTAAGAAAAATATTTGAATAAAATAAATAAAAATTAGCCTATGTTCATTTCAGGCCAATAATTTACCTATATACAAAAATTCAAAGACATTAATCCATCCGTTTTGAAGCCAAGTTCATTCCAATTTTCGGACACACTTTCACATTTATAATATATATAAGGATATAAGGATTTAATTTTATCTGCTCAATTGTGTGCAAAATCAGAAAATTCTGCTAGAAAATTCAAAAACTCTGTATTTTTATAAAGACCACAAATGGTAATTCGCCAAACAATCTTCCCGTGGCATTTTTTCGTTATTTCATTAATTTAATTTTAAATATAATCCTTTCACTTGTAGCTTCCATGAACTTGTCAAAATTAATTTTATTGTTTTGGCAATGAAAAGCCAAACGATATTTTTGTTATTGAAAAGAATAAAGTTTTGTGTTTGTTGTTAATATGCAGAAAGCGTTCTATTTATTTTTATTTTACAAAAAACTTAATGTAGTGAAATGCTTTTAATTAATTTTTGATATTATGTAAAATAGAATGATTTTAATTAATTACTTGATACGTTGTAAATAGAAATAGCGCAATATCGGCTAGCACACACACATTTCATTTATAATGCATAACTTTAATTTTAAACTGAAATGTTTAAAATTCATGACTTTTTTTCTGTTTTAAGTAACAGAAAACTAAAAATAAATAATATTTTAAAAATTCATAATTGCAGCGAGAGAGAAAAATATAAATAAATCAGATTTACCTTTGTCTAAATCCTTCTAAATTACTTTTACCATAGCCGACTATATCTATAAAGCCCGTTTATTTGAGATTAATGTATGAAGTCTCCCGCCAGAGGACGCTGATACTTTGCCCAAGATATTCAGACCAATCATGTAAACCAAACCCTGAACCAAATCCTGAACCAAAACAATGACACGTGTGCAAACATGTGCTCAGAACAGAAAGCAGCTTATTCAATGCTAATTTGGGCAGGGTTTGCGTCACGTGGACTCACACGTGGTCCAATGAAATGGTTCAGGGTTTGAAGCTGAACCCAGCTTCACTTTTTCGGCGGTTTTTCGCGAAATGGCTCGGCGGGTAGTATTATAGTCGGCTATGCTTTTACACAATAACCGATGATTTGCGTTTTGATATTATGTAATTATTATTCAGATGTTGCCATTGAACAATTAACAAATAATCGCGATTTTTGTGCCGCATACGTTAGCGTTATATATATATAGATGTTTTGATGTACCATGCACCATTTACCTCCTTTTAGTAATATAATGAAGTATAGTATTAATATTTATACGTTTTTAGCGCCGATTCCAAGAATTGTATGCATACTAGGTGTCCATAAATTTTCCTTCATAAATTTTTTTTTAAGAATATGACGGAAAATATTGTTACACATTCGTAAAATGCAACTGAGGTTACATATGTGTAAAATTGCAACTCAAAATGTTATTAACCAAATAACGATAGTAATCAAATAATAATTAGTATTAAAACTTTAACAAATTTATGAAAAGCTTATTAATGGATTTAATAGCTATTTATCGAACTTTTTGCTCGTAATTCATTTATAACTTTTGATAAATTTAACAAAATTTTATCATTTTTGTTGGTGTTGTTGTTTGATTAATAACATTTTGTGCCGCAGTTTTGTTTGCATATAATTTGCTTGCGTTATTAAAAAAAAAAACTTTTTGTGCTCAACTTGTCGAATATATAATAATGATTTTAGTCTTCTTAAATCAAAAATTATAAGGTAAGAAAACTCTGACAGCAATTTATGGTGAACACCTCGAATAGGTAGATGTAATAGAGAATCGTACTGGGAGAAGCAGAAAACTTTCAAAGCGAAATTTGTGTAAGGTAGCACTTGGTGACAGGCTGATCTGTGATGCTTCTTTTGGAATACAGTCAAACCCCGACTATCCGAATCCTGGTTATCCGAAAATCGGCTTAACCGAAAAATCTTAAAATTCCTTAAAGTACTTTTTAAATTTGAAAAAAAATATTGCCAGCACTATTTTTATCGACATCAAACGACACCTTTCAACATATTTTGATTTATAATTACTATTTTTGTGAATTTTATATAAAAACGATTAAACGATTTCGAATGATTTTAATGCATTGAAGTATTGTTTAAATGTTTATTAGCTTTAAAAATTAGAAGCGAAATACGTAAAAATCAAAACATTGAAAGGTGTTATTGGAGACTGGTAGAAATAGTGTTAAAAAAGCATGTTCTTTATGAAATAGAGTCAATTTACTGATTTGGTTTATTGTGTAATTTCGGGCTCTTTATTAACTAAATAAATACGACACTTTTTTTTTTTTTTTTTTTTTTTTTTTTAACATTATATGTTGCGATTTTCTTTTTTTTTTCAAACTTTGCATCGTTTCAATGCTGTTTTATCATGCCATCCTTTAAAAAAAAAAAAACTTATCGCCTTGCTGTTGGGGCGACTTGCAATTTTGGTTTGTAATTCAGTGTGCTTTGAATACGGTACCGACACACTTTTATTACAACGATGTTCTAAATTACGATCACAGCTTTTCATCAAACAAATTTTCACCATAATCCTCCCGGTCATTTGAAAACTCCTATGGAACCCCTATTATCCGGAAATTTCTGTGGAATCCCGATTAACCGAAAATACTTCGGTCCCATGCTTTTCGGATAACCGGGGTTTTACTGCATTCGCAAAATATATTTTAAGTATAGATTGTTTCACAGAAAACTTTCAAAGAGAAGTTAATGTGTTTCGTTTTGAAAGCTATACAAAAAGAAAGTACAGTATAAAATCAATTTAGTAATAGATTTTTTTATCTTTAGTGAGGGGGGGGGGGGTGTCCAATTTTTAATGTTACTTTTTTAATGGCCCAAATTCACGCGTATTTATTTCTATGTTAAATTATTTTCATTTTAACAATTATTTTGAATACTTTATATATAATTTTATGGGATTTCAGCTATTTTGAACAATTGTATCGCTTAAAGTATTATGGATTTTCTTTCTTACTATTGATAATCCGTTGGACAATCTAAGGTAAAATGTTTGATAATGGGGAATTTGATACAATTTGCATAACATTTCTAACCAGAATCTTTTATTTGTTATAATTATCTGAACTTTATTTTCGCATTCGAGATTTTTCATAAAATTTATAAAAATAGAAAAAAAATCGCATTTTTCGAATTTTGATTCAGATACAGGAAAAAAAAAATTCTCAAAATTTGCTTCAGTTCAAGGAAGTTTTTAATTAGATACAGAAAAAAAAAATGTAGTATGTCATGAGATTTGACAGGAATGAATATTTATATAATGCATTTGAACAAACTAATAAAGCTACGTTTAACTGGAAAAAAAAGTAATTATCATTATATATATGTATACTTTTTCAAAATTAAAGAGTATATTTAATTCAATAAAAGAAAAATGTAAGTAAATGCTAGGAATAAGTATATTTCTTTTTATTTAATGACTAATAGTTATTTAATTTTAATTAATCTAATGTATTGTCATATTTAAGGTTAACACCGGTTCAATGATGACTTACAAAAGCCCCTTTGCAATAGTTGTTTGAAGTTTGTTTTGAGAAAATTGAAATATGTTGTGATAAGTTATTTTCATTACTAAAAAATATTATTAAAGTATGATTAAAGTGTGGTTAAAGTATGACTATGATGTTTAAAAAGTATGAAAACACCTTTTCTACTAACTAGGGAAAGTTTCCAGGTATAAGTTGTGGATTTGGACAAGCGTGGTATCAAAAGAAAGATCTCGCCATATGCTTTAAAAAGTGCAATAGAACTACCCATCCGAATCCAACCGTTTTTGAGATATCAGCACTTGAAGTGTGAATGAATAAATAAATAAATTGACAGGTAGATATATAAATTGTTCGAAAGTCAAGCTAGCCTAAGAAAAACATTCTATTTTACACACTATTTTTGCATACAGTTTATTCATTACGTCACGCCACACATTTACCGAAAAATTTGCATAAAACAAAATGTTAAAAATAACAAAAAACAAAAAAAAAGATGGAAAAACTCTCTGAATGCAGCCGTTTGCAAAAACTTCGTAGAATGTGAAGTGCCTGTCTAAAAGAGGGAAAATAACTGACAATGTGTGGGGCCAAGCATTTTGTTGTAGCTCGAAAAAAGGTATTGGCAGAAGGATTAAAAACAATGCAGAGAAGTTTTTAACTTGCGAACAATTTGTATACCTTCCTGTCAATTTATTTAATCCTTCATTCGTACTTCAAGTGCTGACATCTTAAAAACGGTTGGATTCGGACGGGTAGTTCCATTGCACTTTTTAACATGACGAGATCTTTCTTTTGATATCCCACTTGTCCAACACAACTGACATCAGGGAAGGTTCCCTAGTAAGTCTAAGAAAAAGTATCTGTATTTTTTTTTAACAAGATATATTAACATACTCTCTCTCACGCATATAAAATAAATAAATAAATGTCATATTTATGGTTTATTTTTGTTTATGGCATGTATAGCGGTCGCTCGTCCCGAAGGAGCAAAACCGACAGCACTTAGATAATTGTGTAACGCGATCTTATTTAGAGAATAACGCCAAATTTTGAAATAAGATTAAACAACACAAGAAATAAAGAATTTTGCGAAAAAAAAAAGGCTGTAAAAGTCACCGCTATGGGAATATGTCGCACTAGAGAAGAGAGTTTTTTAAAAAGCAACATCAACTGAAATAAAATTACTTTTCATATCCCATTTGACGATTTAATTCAAGCTCAGTATGGCAGCATTTAAAAAATAAACTAAAGCT
Source organism: Maratus speculifer (assembly GCA_964019185.1). Classification (NCBI taxonomy): domain Eukaryota; kingdom Metazoa; phylum Arthropoda; class Arachnida; order Araneae; family Salticidae; genus Maratus; species Maratus speculifer. Next base: position 138,988,579 of record OZ025291.1, read on the forward strand.
TTATATAAGAACTGATAAAGGCTCTTTATCTACAATTGCATTTACCGAGTCCCAAAAAAGCAGAAGTTCTTTATTCAAATTTCGCGTTACATACTTTGGTACAGTGCCTCTTGTCGGTCTTTTAAAGACAATGTATTACATTTAGAAACCATTTGGTTGAAAGTTATGTGCAATAATATCCCCTTTTTTAGTCGAGCGTGCGTTACTAGTCAAATTCTTTTACTTCAACCGATATAGCACGTCAGCCACTCTTCGTGCTATTTGAACGCGCGAAAAAATGTAAAGGTAGCAGTCCTTTGCCAGTTAATGGTTTAAAAGTAGTGGTTACGAAGTTTGAGAAAACAGGTTTTCTGAAGTTTCAGTCAGGCAGAGAACGAAAACCCATCAGCCATGTACAAGAGTTACGTCACACTGGCCATATTAAACGATTTACTTTTGCTACCACCTTTCTTGGAAGAATAGACGAGGATGATGCTTCGCCATGGAAAATCTTATGGGGAGACAATTCCCACTTTTATCTGAATGGAACTCTAAGTGCCCAGAACTGCTGAATTTGCTTTAACAAACAACCTAAATGCATTCAATTTCTCACATTCACCACAGGTAACTAAATGTTTGATGTGGCTTCACATCGGAAATGATCTTGATCATAGGTCCATCCTTCTACGAGAACATTACCTCACAGGACCGGTAATCTGTTCCGTTACCGGAAATAAAGATAACCAAATGCAAAACAATTTTATCATTTCGGCATTTCAGCAAAAACAATGCCTGGATAAATCATTTTTATGAAAGATGGTGCCCCGCCACACATCGCTTTTCGGGTACAACAGCTGCTAAGACAGAAATTCACAACAGAAAAGCATTTGTCGTTGCTTTCTAAAACATTTCTAAAGGTGCATGGAAATACTCAATGATCACTAAGGCTAGATGCATTAAGATATTAATTTATTCCTGGATCCAAGATCCGACCGTCTTACATCGTGGCTGACAACGAACGCCCCGCCGAACATCGTTCGCGGTTAAACTACATTTTTGGCTGGCGCTGATGGCGCCATCTAGTGCACATCATAAAAGATATAACATTCTCTTCCTTCTTAAAGGAAATATTCAAGTTGTTAGACATGCACAATACAATAAAAAAAAGTCCTTGACACAGTTCAAAATTTAACAGTCCAATTAAAAAAAGTCTAATATTGCAAACGTTCAGGTTTTGCTTTTGGACGAGTGGAACGTCTAGGAAGTGGCGCTCCTGGATTCTGCAAAACTGCTTGCGGCGAGAGTGCCGGAGGATCTGCCTGAGAACTGTTCTTGGACACTTACCTGCGGAGACAGCGTAGGAGGTAGAAGGGTGTCTGTCACCTGATCAGCTGGTAACTCTACTACATCTCTCGGTTGCACTGTAGACACTGACACATCTGATCCTGAAGAAACAGAATCTGGTAGTTCTGGAGCTGGAGGAATTTCCTGTAGAGTGTCCTCTTGCCTGTAACGAATTTGATCAATGTGTCGTGTCCAAATACCCCAAGTTGTCTTGACTTTGCACATTGTATTCCCCATTGTTCCTGTAACCTTTCCAGCAACCCAAGATGGGCCCCGGGTAAAAAAGCGCACCCAGACAGGAGTGCCTTCTGTAAATTTGCTATTATGGTTATCTCCCCTCTCAGATGTTTTAACTTTAGCACTGCGGATAAGATCCAAACGCATGCGAAGAGGTCGTCCGAACATTGCCACAGCTGGAGATATATCCGTTGCCTTTGATGGGGTATTTCGAAAATTCAGAAGAAATCTGGTCAGTCTTTCAGCGAAAGTGCCTTCTTTAGCTTTCTTCAATGCAGTTTTTACTGTACGAACTGCTCTTTCCGCTAAACCATTTGAATTCGGATGGTACGGTGCGGTTTTAATTGGTGTAATGCCATTTCTTTTCAAGAAATTTGTGAATTCGTCACTACGGAAGCCAGGTCCGTTATCACTGACTAAGCTCTCTGGTAAGCCAAAGCGTGCAAACAGGTTACGCAGAGCTATTATCGTTGAAGTTGCTGTGGTGTTAGGCACTGGAATCACTTCAAGCCATTTTGTTTTGGCATCAACTAAAATTAATAGCCAATGGCCTTCTACAGGACCTGCATGGTCGATATGGATTCTTTCCCAAGGTTTTTTAGGTGTGAGCCAAGGGATTTGTGTCGAAGGAGGAGCTGCAGCATTTTCTTGACAGTCGAGGCAGTTTCGAACTTTTGTTTCTAAGTCCCGATCAATATCAGGCCACAAGACATGGGAACGAGCCAGAGATTTAATAGCAGAAATCCCTTGATGAGCATTGTGAAGTTCATCCAAAACAAATTGACGAAACTTTCCTGGAACAAAAACACGGGAACCTCTGAGAATGATGTTTTCCTCAACTGACAGTTCATGTCGGATATGCCAAAAGGCTTGTAAATTTTCTGTCACTTTCTTTGGCCACCCATTTTGAATAATAGATCGTAGACGGCTCAGTGCAGGACACTTGTCTATCTCCCTTTGGATTAGATGTGCTGTCAGTGGACTATCATTTAACTGTCGGATAAGCAAAACCGACTCGACAGGTACTGGAGGCTCCGCCGTTTCAGATTTCAGTGGAAGTCTGCTGCAAGCATCAGCATTTCCGTGCAACTTCCCTTTTCGGTACTCTATCTTGTAAACGTAGGCAGATAAAGTCAATGCCCATCGCTGGATACGGGCTGCAGCAACTGATGGAACTGGTTTTTCTTCTGATAATAAAGTTACTAAAGGACGATGGTCTGTAAGTAACGTAAATTTACGTCCGAAGAGATAGTTCCGGAATCGAGTCACTCCAAACACTAAGGCTAAAGTCTCCTTCTCAATGTGACTGTAATTTTTTTCTGCTTTCGTCAGGGAGCGAGAAGCAAAAGCGATTGGTCTATCACCATTTGGAGTTTTATGTGACAGAACAGCACCAAGCCCATAAGGACTTGCATCACAAGCCAGGATCACTTCCTTGTCTTGGTCAAAATGCACTAGTAATGATGAGGTCTGCAGGACATCTTTAGCTTTTTAAAAGCTTTTTGTTGTGATGAACCCCATCTCCATGGCCGTTTGTTTTCCAACAACTGGTATAAGGGTGCTAACAGTGTTGACATGTTAGGTAAAAATTTCGCATAATATGTAATTAGGCCAATAAAAGAACGTAGCTCGTCTACATTTGTTGGTTCCGGAGCATCCGTAATCGCTTTGACCTTCGATTCAACTGGATGCAACCCATCTTTGTCCAGACGATGACCAAGATATTCCACAGATGGTCTGAGAAATTCACATTTTTCTGGATGTAACTTTACACCTGCTGCTTGCAGACGAGAGAGAACTTGTAAGTTCTGTAGATGTTCTGCTTCGGTTTTACCAGTTACTAGAAGGTCATCCAAGTATTTAGAGGCTGCTTTTACCCCTTGTAAGATCTTGTCAATTTCACGTTGAAAAATAGCCGGGGAGGAAGCAATGCCAAAAGCCAGGCGGTGTACCGGAAGAAACCTCTGTGCGTATTTATCACTACCAGGCGTCTTGACTCTTCATCGAACTCTAGTTGACAGTATGCATCCCGCAGATCTAATTTAGTGAATGCTGTACCCCCAGACATTTCAGCAAACAAATCTTCGATATTTGGCAGAGGGTACTGCTCTAATTCTGTTACTTTATTGACTGTTAGCTTAAAGTCACCACATATTCTAATTCTGCCGTCTTGCTTCAGCACAGGAACAATAGGAGCTGCCCAATCAGAAGTTTTAACTGGCTCTAAAATGCCATCTGCAAGAAGGCGGTCTATTTCCTTGTTGATTTTTTCCTTGTATGCATATGGTACAGGACGAGCCTTGAAAAATTTCGGAGGTTCACCAGTTTTACAGGTAAGATGAACTTTAATTCCTTTCACTAATCCCAAGCCTGGTGAGAAAACATTGTGGAATTCTTTTAAAAGTCCATCTAGCTTGAGCTGCTCAGTCCTTACACAATGTAACGTGTGGTTCATGTTGGCATCAAACGCATTCATTAGGCTTAATGGAACAATCCAGTTTCGCCCAGCTAAATTAGTGCTTCCCTGAGAAACCACTAGCAGAGGTAAAGTCTCTGTTCTTGCTTGGAACACCACATTCACATTTGTAACTCCCAAAATATCAATGGTATTGTTGGTGTAAGACTGAAGCTTAATGTTCGTTTTTTTCAAAGGAGGGCAGAATCTTCTAATTTTATCAAACAGTTTTACAGGCATTATGGAAAATGGAGCCCCTGGGTCAATTTCAAAAATAACAGGCTGGCCTTGGATCTCACAAGTAATTTTCATCGGAGGGTAATCTTCCTTGTTATTTCTTAAATTAAATATTGTATACTCCTTACTGCCTAAATCTTCTTTAGATTCAGCAACTAAGTTAACTTTAGGTTTGTAACCTTGTTTATTCTTCGATAAACACACTTTTGACAGGTGCTCCACTTTTTTACAGCTATAACACGTGCTATTTTTGTGTTTGCAATCAGAAGAATGGTGTTTGGAATCGCCACAACGATAACACTTCTTCCCTGTACGGCCGTTATTTGAATTGGACGCCGATTTAACGATCTCGTTTTTTCGCGGCCTTTGCGCCGTAACTTGTAATTTTTTCACTTCAGGAACGGCAGATATCTTCAGATCAACAGCACCCCTCGCAGCTGCTTCCATTGAAACGGCAATTTCCGACGCTCGCGAAAGGGTTAAATTGCTTTCTGATAACAATTTTCGTTGTATTCCTTCGTCTTGTATACCGCAAACGATCCGATCACGGAGCATCATATCCAGAGATTCGCCGTAATTGCAATACTTCGCTAATTTCCGAAGCTCTGCGATATAATCGGCCACTGATTCGTCCGCGCGCCGTACGCGGTTGTTGAACTTGAATCGCTCCACGATCTCTGAAGGCACTGGATCATAACGTCCGTTGAGGATGCCGATGAGTTCCGCTAATGTCTTGGATGTGGGTGCAGCCGGCGATAGCAGATTCCGAAGCAATCCGTAAGTGGCAGGTCTCGTCGCCACTAAAACATTTCTAAAGGTGTATGGAAATATTCAATGATCACTAGGGCTAGATACATTAAGATATGAATTTATTCCTGGATCCAAGATCCGACCGTCTTACATCGTGGCTGACAACGAACGCCCCGCCGAACATCGTTCGCGGCTAAACTACATTTTTGGCTGGCGCTGATGGCGCCATTTAGTGCACATCATAACAGATATAACATTTTCCAACTGCATAGCCACCTAGGTTCCCTGATCATAGCCCATGCGACTTCTGGTTATGGAGTTACCTAAAATCAAAGGTTTATTTATCACTTAGTTGTACAGTACCTGGCTATGTTGAAGGATAATGGAATACGAAGTATACAGGAGATTCCTCCAGACATCTTTCTTTCTTCTGTTGTGCATGCTGTGCACAGAATGCAATATGTATCCCACGAAGACGGCGGCCACATCGAATCTTATATGAATGTGTTCAATAAAAGGCAATTTTATTTCAGTATTTATTCTGCATTTTTTAAAACTCGCTTTTCTATTACACAGCGCTACAAATCCACCTATCGGTGACTTTTGGAACTTACTGTATTTTTCACGGAATTCTTCCTTCCACATCTTGTTTAGTCTTTCCACAAAATTTGGCGCCATTCTCTCAATTGTATCGCGTTTCAAAACACTCTTGATAGTCCAAGAGTCGAGTGCACAAAACCCTAAGTCATGGAGCATAAAAAATCCCTTTATTTTATTAAAAGAGTAATACAGGAATCTAATGATCCAGTCTGCCGGACGCGAAGAGGTGCATAAGCCAAAAATTAGTACCACTAGTGATTGACTCGCAGGCTTAGCACTGTGTTTACTGTACAATCAAAAGTAAGAAAATATGGAAAAATTAGTGCAGGAAAACACAATGCTAAGCCTACGAACCAACCACTATTGGTATTAATTTTTGGCTTATGCACCCCTTCACTTCCGGCAGACATGGATCATTAGATTCCTCTATTACTACTCTTCCATAAAATAAAGGGATTTTTCTTGTTCTCGATGACTTAGGGTTTTGTGCGGTCGGCTCTTGGATTATGAATACTGTTAGTTTAATTATGGCTAATTGTATTATCCCCCCCCCCCCCACAAAAAAAAAAGATTTTATAAAATACAAATGTAACGTATCTGTAGTAAAATAATAAAACATAAGATGCAAACTGATTTTTTTTTTTTTTTAAGTTTTTTATATAAGTCTTGATTTTGTTGGATCTTTTGTGTGGATTTCCCGTATTTTCATTCTTATTTTGTGGGAAAACTTAATATTGAAAAAGGAAAATCACGACAGCGCATCTAAAAACGTTAGAAAATTTTAAACGACACAGAAAAAATAATAAAAAATATCATTTAGCAGACGTTAGTATAAGAAATTATTATCATCATTTCATTCTGATGTTTTTAAAGAGCAATTTCTGATGCACTTGATAAAGAAAACGGCGGATTCTATGAAACCATTGTCTAGATTATGCAAATGCTTTTTTCAAGGTTTTTAATGATTAAGGAATATAAATGCATAAAACAGGCATATTAACTGTTTAGTTCCAGCATGTTCATTTTGCTATAAAATTAATACTAATTGATACGTTTTAAAAATAAAAAAATAAAAAATTTTGACAGATTTACACATTTCAGATACTGTGAATTTCGAAAAACATATTTTTAGAAAAAAAAATTGCCGTCTGTTCGTCTGTGTATCTGTGTCTGTCTGTCTGTAAACGCTTATCTCCCGAACAAATTGAGATAGAAACTTCAAACTTGGTATGTACTTTGTATGTAAAAACGGGACGAAGCCTATTTAATATCAACAATCTCGATTATCCGGAACTATTTTTTTCGGACTCTCGAAAAATTCGTTCTGATGAAAGGTACATAAAAATTTTCGATATGTTTTATTTTAAGGAGTGGACGTAAAAAGCAATAAAATAATACAAATTTTGCATAAAAAACGAAGTCGATCGGATTATTAGTTGCCAAGATATGTGCAATCCTGTTTTCCACATTCTTCGATTTTTCATGACCCTGTATTTCATTCAAATTTCAATTCAGACATTTATCTTAATTGGAAATGAGACGCTTAATCCCCCGCAGTAAATTGTTAGTTAATACGATTATTATTTTTGGAGTTATAAGGATGTTTCTTTTACGCAATCCGGTACTACTTAAGTACTTTGGCATTGTATATAATTTGTCAAAATTGGCTCATCAATTCATTAATAGAGTATTACTATGCATAACTATTTAAATATACGTTTAAATTTTATTTTGGAATTGCGATGCCTTTTTATAAATAGTTTACATGCGTTTTATTTTCATATTTTATAATTTTATATTTTGCATATTCATAATGGGTAAGTATTACGGTGCCCCCCCCCCCCAACGACTAGTTTTATTTTTAATTTAATACAAGGTAATCTGTGAAATTACCGAACCGATTTAAAAAATAATGCTCTCAAAATGATGGTGACAATCTGTACTGTAAGATTTGCTATATTTTATCTTACCTCCAATAAATGCAAAAAAAAAAAAAAAAAAAAAAAAAAAAACTAACTTTCTAAAATTTTGTTTTACGATCTGTTGGAAGTAGAAATATGAAAATTTGACATGATGGTTATTTTTGAGAAGTAAATTGATAGCTAGGAACATCAAAAAAAGAATTCTAAATTTAAAAAGAGAAATGAGCGAAACAAATGTTGTAACTTAGTATTTAATAGGGATAAAATCTTGAAATTTGACGTAGAAGTTATTTTTAAGAAGTAAATGATCACGCAGAACAGTTAAAGAAAATAGAAAATTAAAAAAGTACGGGAGAAAAAAGATTCTAAAATTGCGATTTTTGTACTATCGTTGAAATTTGTCATGGTAGTTATAAACTGTAGGTGCGCGATAATACCCATTTCAAAGGGGAAAAGTGAAATTTAACTTCAACTCAAAATTGATCAAAAAATCGATTTTTGTTTTTAAATATTAAGTGAAATCCTGTTTAATTAATGTGACTATTTATTTATGAATAGTTCTAAATAACTATTACTTTGGAATACTGAGCCGATTTCCAAAATTCTTTCAGGATTAGATGACAGCATCTGCATAAAATTGAGTTACTTTTAGCTGTGCACAAATAAATGCGTTCAAAAGAAATGCATTAAAAATTCCTCTGTTTTTCTCTGTTTAAAATTACGTTTCATCATGTTTCTATCTTAATTGGAACAGAAAATAATTATTAGCTCACAGGCTATCATAGCCTGATAGCTTATATGCTCATCCGTTCTGTATGTATGTACGTTCGTGCGTAACGCGATAACTCATGATAAAAATATCCGATTCACTTGAAATTTCGTATATAGGTTTGTTCTGATAAGGAGCTTCCCTGATTAGTTTTTGGAGTTCATTCGATTTGTATAAGAGGGGGAAAGGGGGGCTTATGCCTCCCCTTAATTGATATAAATGGGTTTTTCTTGCCGAATTATCAGATTTCTTTCAAGTCTCTGAATATTTTTGGAAGTTTAATGGTTAAGTGTAAAAGAGGGGGGTAACTCCTCTTAATTTATATAAATGGGTTTTTATTAAGAATTTTTCTATTTGCTCGGAATTTTGGATATAGATTTTGTATATGATAAAGCATGTCCCTGATTAGTTTAGGGGATCAATGAATAAGTATAAAAAGAGGAAACGGGGGAAGCTGTTTCACCTCCTTAATTTGTTTTTCGAACGGAATTAACCATCGAAAATATAAGGCTGCAATGTACAATTAGTATGTGTAGTCTGTGAGCTCAATGCCATCAGTTTAACTTGGGAATATTCTTTTTTATTTTTTCATTTGGGTTCGTTTTTAAAATCTAGCTTTTAATCATTTACCATTGTCACGCTTTTCATAATGATAGGGTTTTTTTATCGCCATTTCTCGTGTTTAAATCGTTATAAGTCAAGAACCGTTAAAGGCAAATGCCAAATGGTTCAAACTTGGAGCATGTTTTTTTTTCAATTGTTTTACTTTAATTTAGATTCAGCAAATTCGAAAAAATATTTACTTTTTAAAAAATGTTTTTTTTTTTTTTTTTTTTTTTTAAGTTACCTCATTTTTAAAAAATATATATTTTTAATTTTTATTTAAATTAATATTTTTTTAATGCTGAATGAAAATTAAAATTTATGTATTTCTGTTTATTTATATGAAAAAAAATGAAATTCTTCAAATAATGTTTTAAGCTATTACGATTTTAACCCTTTTTTTATAAATTTTAAATTTAAATTCTTTAAAAAAATTATGAGAAGTTTTATTCTGTGATTTTGTTTATAAATAACATGATTAACCATTGCAAAAAATTTCAACTTTTAACTCAATAAATAAAAATTACTTTAAAATGTATCTCGGTCCCCCTTAAGGCTACAGTGGACTCTCAAAACTAATTTTTTAAATTTTCAATGAATTTTTTAAAAAAATTTCTGGAAATAATCATAATATATATATATCTCTTATTTCACAAATTTTTTAAAAAATATATTCAATAGTTTTTGAGATACAGATTTTTCTTTTTTTAATTGGAAAAAAATGGAAATATTTCAAAATGCTCCATGTGAAATTCTTTATGCCCAATTTTTCTGATTTTTTTGTTTAAGGGTGTATTCCAATCCAAACTGCCTTTTTTCAGATTTATTTTTAGATTCATTTTTGCTCTCAAATGCACCAAACTTTCGAATTCTCTTATTTAGAAACTATACAAGGTGTCGTGATTATCAGTTCCTTGATAAATGCAGAAAATGTTGCAAAAAATGCTGTCAAAAACGGCGTTTTGGACCAAATTTTCCGAAGCGGGAGGTCTGCGAACGAAAAAAAGGGTCACACTAAGAAAATAATTGCTTATAAATCAAATTCTAATTAAATCAGCGAAAAATTACATCACACAGCACCTCGTACGTCACTTCAAAAATCCCCTCAGCAAGTTTCATGCTTCTACTTTTAAAAATATATGTAAAATTGTATCTGAAAATGTCGAGCTGTTGAAGGTGGAAAATCATTTTTTCGAATACACCTTTAAAATGCTCTCTATGTATGTGTTAATAAATGTTACTAAGCATTTTTAGCATATTACTTGTAAAACGTTTAAAAAAATGATTTTAACTTAATTCTTTTGTATTTTCCGTTAAAAAATCATTAAAAATTTCATATAACTGAAATTTAAAAAATTTACATGCGTCTAAAAAAAATTTTTTTCTAGTAACATTTGTTAACACATACATAAAGAGCATTTAAAACAAAAAATCAGAAAAATTGGGCCTAAAGAATTTCGCATGGAACATTTTGAAATTATGAAAACGACGAAAATATTCATTCTGAAAAAAAAAAAAAAAAAAAAAAAAAACAGGTTTTAGTAACTACAGCGGTTATAATTGCTTAATATTTTCCTATTGACACAGTTTCAGCTATTAAGGGATATAATATCATTTCTAGCTTATTATGTCAGTGTTTTATGTTTTTATGGTAAATTCACATAAAATATGTGGCTTCGACAGTAATTCATGCAAACGACGTGAAGTATTTGAATTAAAAAAAAATCTCAAAAGTAACATTTTGTATTTTCTAATGAAGTTTTTTCAAGTTTTACTAGAAATATTCATGGTATAAATATCTCTTATTGTATAAATTTTTGTTAAATATATTAAATATTTTTAATATTTTAAATGTATTAATATTTTTTAATTTACGCTAAAAAGATTGGGGACAAAAAGTAATTCCTCTAAATGCATTGTAAACAAACGCTTAAAGAAACAGTTAAAAGTTACAGTTAAATTATTGTTTTGCGAAATCACAAAATTAATAATTTCAGTGCAAAATAATAACATTTTGTATGGTAAAACTAAAAACTAGGTTAAATTTTACAGATGTCAATCGGCAAAAAAGTAAACAAAGGGGCGTGGGACAATCAGCTGGTTGGATAAAAATGCTTCTAACGCCAGTAAAAATAGTCGAAATTGAAAAATTCTTTTTGTGTTCAATAGCAGGGAGTTCATATAATGTTATTATGCTAAAAATGAAAATTCGACAATTTGATAACTTTTTGCGATTTTGAAAGTCCACTGTAGCCTTAAACTATGTAATTGGAAAGTAATAACGCAAGGTGGATCACACTACATACAGTTCGTCTCATTTCATCCTCTCATAACATGCATAGTCACAGTGACGTCTCAATGACGTCACTATGAGCCACTGTGGTCACATCACATCTGTGACCAAAATGGTATCACTCAGTGACATCATATAGTGACTGAGATGTGACTTTCTTAAAAATCTCCAGAAAATTACAAAAATTCTTTAAAACACGTTATTTACTTTAAAAAACACTTTTGTCATCACGTCGCTTTTGCCACAGTTTCGTCACGATGTTAATGTCAAATTAGTCACAAATGACACATTTTTCACAAATTTGTCACACCGTGACTTCACAAAGTGGTCACAATGGTACGTCACAAAATAGTTGTGACGTCGATGTGAAGTCACAGTGACTAAAATGTGAAGTCTTTATGGCCGTTTTAGAGCTATATTATGTGACGTCGATGTGAAGTCACAGTGACTAAAATGTGAAGTCATTATGGCCGTTTTAGAGCTATTTTGTGAGGTCACATTGTGACCACTTTGTGACGTTACGGTGTGACCAATTTGTAAAAAGTGTGCCATTTGTGACTACTTTGACATTAACATTGTGACGAAACTGTGACAAAAGCGATGATATTTTGTACGATATTTAAATAGCCAGAAACATGTTTTTAAAAGTAAATAACATGTTTTGAAGAACATTTATAATTTTCGAAAACCTTTAAGGAAGTCACATTTTTAAGGAAGTCACAGTTTGAAACAATCTGATATGCTGTAACTAACGTACTTATGAACCGATTTGAATGAAACTTGATATGTACATAGTACATACAAATGTCTCGACCGAGTTCGTTAGGCAGCATCATCCGCCATCTTGTTTCAAAATGGCAGCCATTTAAAATTTAAAAAAAAATAATAAAATTTGAAATTAAATGCGAAGAAATTAAAAGTTGAAAAATATTTTTCATTTATGTGTTAGAACTTAAAACAACGGTTACAGAACACTTTTTATTTTGTCTTTATCTTAAAAAATGATTGAGTTATAGCGCTTTGAATTTTAGGTAGCTTTCATTACAAAAAGTAAACAGCTACCTATTGCAGCCGTCCGGAGGAAAGCACTTCCAGAAAATTTTGGTATATTTTCACCGATCATGACCCCCAGACCCTAAAACCACCCTCCGTTCAAATGTTGACACATATATATATATATATATTAACTAATTTCATTATCTATAATAATTTTATCATGCATGATAACAATATATATATTCAAAATGTTGGTATACCACAAGGTGGCAGTACATCTAGTGTATTATCTGATTTATATTACTATGAACGTCATTATTTAAATAATACAATACATTTATATCGATATATAGATGATGTAATTTTAATTGATACTGATAACACCTGTATATCTCAATTCCCTGTTGATTATCCTTCTAATCTAGAACTTTCGAAAAACCTACTTTTTAATAATACAATCAATTTCTTAGATATTAAAATTATATTAAAAGAGAACAAATTTATAACTGATATTTATGACAAAAGGAAAGAATTTAATTTTAAAGTTAATACCTTTACTAATTTTAAATCATGTCTTCATAATTCTGTATATCGTAATATAATACTTAACCATTTATATAGAATAAAATGTCTATGTTCTTCCCATTTAATTAATACTAATATTAAAAAGCTTGTATATGATGCTATAAATAATGGTTATCCTAAAAAATTCATATATTCTTTAATTTATAATTAGATATTACATGATCTTATAATTAATTCTTTGCATAAAAAATGTATAAAAAAATTATAAAACATAAAAATAATAATAAAAAATTAAAAATGTTAAAAAGTAATAAAAATATATATATATATAGGTTGGTTGGGTGGGTAGATGTTAGAGTACGGAGGAGGGTGGTGTTGTCTGGATAAAAACGCAAAGGTTAATTATTTATAAATAAAAATTGAGCGTGGGTTATTTATTTTAACATAATTTTTAAACTGTTTAATTTACACCAATATATGGATATTTGTCTAGTTATTATCTATAGTTAAATAGCTATATTTTAATTATCAAATTATTTTTAATGTTATTGATATAATTTTTGGTATTATTATTAATAATATTATTACTATTATTATTTTTTTTATTATTTTTCTTTCATTTTATTTTTTAATTTTTATTATCCTATATTAAGATAATGAGTTTTCACCATGTAAAGTCACAATAAATGTTACTGATTAAAGTAACAATAATGTATTTTAAGTTATATGTTAATATGAATGTTATCTCTTAATTCTAATTTTAATCATTTTATTGATTTAATTTTATGTTATTATCGATTATTAATTATTTTTCCGGTTCAATTATATTTCCATTCAGCTTTATCTTTTTTGTTTGTTATGGATAACTATTATTTTTACTTACTTTCAACTTCTTTTTATAAAATATCTTTGTTCCTTGTTTAATAATTTGGTTTTTGTGTGATGGTAGTCCCAAATTCGTATTGTTTTGCTTTTTCATGGCAAATACGAAGATGAAACCACACACTCCATTTGTAGTTCCAAAGTATTTGGGACCTGAAGATTCTGCTTTGGTTCTACAAATTTCATTTGTATTCATATTATTCTTTTTTCCTTCCATGTTCAATGTGCTATAAGTTATTAAATTCAATGGTTAATTTCAAATGGTTAATATTGTTTACTATAATTCAATTTAATTCTTCGTTTTGGTTTATTGTTTTGTTGATAAAATCCATTGGTGAATCTTGTCTACTTTTAATGGTATTATATATATATATATATATATATATATATATCTGATTGTTGTCATGCGATAACTAACGTATTTATGAACCGATTTGAATGAAACTTGGTATGTACATAATACATACAAATGTCTCAACCGAGTTCGTTGGCCAGCATAATCCGCCATGTTGTTTCAAAATGGTGGCCATTTTAAATTTAAAAAATTTAAATTTAAAATTAAATGCGAAAAAATTAAAAGTTGAAAAATATTTTTCTTTTACGTGTTAGAACTTAAAACAACGATTCCAGAACACTTTTTATTTTGTCTATAAAAATGATTGAGTTATAGCACTTTGAATTTTTCTTATGGCTGACATTTTGAAAGGATCTGATTTTTGTCACGTGATAACACGCGTATTTATGAATCGATTTGTATGTAACTTGGTGTGTACATAGTATATACTGAGGGCTGAATCGAGTTCGATACCCAGTTACATCCGCCATTTTCTTTCAAAATGGCGGCCATTTAAAATTTTTAATAAATTTTAAAATTTAAAATTAGGTACAAGAAAGTGAGAAATTGAAAAAGATTTTTCTTTTGTGCATTTGACCTCGATACAAAGATTCCAAAGCATTTTTTGTTTCGTCTGTATCTTAAAAAATGGCTGAGTTATTGCACTTTTAATTTCTAGTGCTGCTCACATCTTGAAATGATCTGATTTTCGTCACGTGACAACACGCGCATTTATAAACCAGTTTGGATGAAACTTGGTGCGTATGTAGTACATACGCATATTCACAGTATCCGCAAAGAAACTCTTCTGGAGGGTTGAATTCTGATAGGAATTGGCCGACGCGTTTTTACGTAACTTGGCGATAATTATACTTGGTGTAGCGATAGACGCTTCCGTCGAGTTTGATTTCCTTCGGAGCCGAGTACAAAGTAAAAGTTTGTGTTTAAAAACTTTTAAAGAGTAAAGCTTTCAGTAAGACACGTTCCATCCAATGCAATGCTGCAAGAGAAAAGTTACTTTGTACTCGTTTCGGAAGGAAATCAAACTCCTCGACGGAAGCATCTATCGCTCCCCAAATATAATTATCGCCAAGTTACGTGAAAACGCGTCGGCCAATCCCTATCAGAATTCAACCCTCTCGAAGAGTTTCTTTGCGGATACTGTGAATATGCAGTACATACCAATGTTTGGACCGCGTTCGTTGGCCAGATCCATCCGCCATCTTGTCTCAAAATGGCGGAATATTAATTTTTTTTTAATTTAAATTTTAAAATTAGATGCAAAAAAGTAAGAAATTGAAAAAGATTTTTCTTTTGTGAGTTTGACCTTGATACAAAGGTTCCAGAGCATTTTTTGCTTCATTTATATCTTGACAAATGGCTGGGTTATAGCACTTTCAATTTCCAGTGTGGTTCATATTTTGAAACGGACTGAAACTTGTCACGCAATTATGCGTATATTTATGAACTGATTTGGGTTTAACTCCGTGTGCACATAGTACATAGCAATGCCTTAAGCATGTTTACTGGCCAACTTCATCCGTCCTCTTGTTTCAAAATGGTAGCCATTTAAGTTTGTCAAAAATCTTTTAAACGTATAATGATATACAAACAAAAAATTCGAAATTGAAAAAAGGTTCTTTTTAAAGTATTTATCTGAATAATGAATTCCGGATTATTTTTTACTTTGTCTTTAACTTAAAAAACGCCTGAACAGTTTGAATTTCTAACGTGGGTGACATTTTAAAAAAAATCAATTTGCCCGCGACGGCATTCGTATATAAATCGATTTAGATATGAGTGTGCATGTGCACATGAATTAAGATTTCGACCAAACTCATAATTAGGTTCCACTAATTTGAGCTTAGTATTTTTGAATAATATACTTAATTTAAAAAAAAATATATATATATATATAAGTATATGAAAGCTACCTCTTCCTCCCGGCACTGCCGGAAGGACTATTTTGAATAACTCTTTTTTTGTTTTTTTATCTTATCCTAATCTGTTTATGATGAGTTTAATTCGGTACTGACAATAAAGGTCGTGCATATTTAAACTTCATTTGGCATTTCATAAAACTAAATTCAGAGCTGAAATAATCTTTTGTTTTCAGAATGTAACTAAAACAAAACCCTTGTTCAAAGTTTAAACTTACCATTGTGCTAAATGCACTTCGAAAGGAGGTCACAAAGTTGAAAAGGGTCCATTTTACTTTGGAATGATTTGTCAAAATTTTCCTTGTTCCGTTCCACGTTTTTCCAGATAGGCAGATAGGCAGACATGATAGGCATTTGAAAGACATGACAAACATATTGTGAGACGCACTCGATGCGAACAAATCGCGAATCCCATAGTATTTATGTGATTAATTCTAATTAAATTAGTCTGTTTTTAAAAATTTGATGTTTGTTATTTTTACACTGCTACTAGCGGACCCGACAGACGTTGTCCTGTCACCGACAGACGTTGTCATTCTTGTCACCGACTCCAGAAAAATCAAATAAATGTACGTAAATATGGTAATACGCACGATAAACACTACGCTCTTAATTTATTTTCTTATTACAATTATGTAAGGAAATTATTTTTCACTCTTCGGTATTTTTTGAAGTCGGTTCAATTTTTGATAGAAAAGTTTATTTTTCTCTTTTTAGTTAAAAGTTAACGATTTTCTGAAGTCGGTTAATCAAAATTATAATACAGGAAATATTATTGTAAAGCATATACGTTTGTCAGCAGTAGGGTTCGAATACGCGATCTCTTTCTTCAAGAAGCTGAGCTTAAATCTGGCGCCTTAGACCGCTCGGACATTCCGTCCGCACTCTAATTATTAAAAAAGTACTAAATCAATTTTGACGAAATGTGAATCTAAACCATTCTCGAATCCACTGGAACGCACACACAAAATTTCATTAAAAACGGTCCAGTCGTTTAGGAGAAGTTCAGTGACATACACACGCACAGAAGATTTATATATATAAAGATAATAAGTATTGGTACTACTTAGTTATCTCGTCAACCATAAAATGGTCGCCAAACTATAAGATTAAATGTCAATAATGGATGATCGTGAATGTCGGATTCAATGACATTATATACAATACAAAGAATTTTAGAATGTCATTAAATGATTTATTTTGTACTTTTGATTTGTATTTTTTGTTAACATTCTACTAATTAATAGTTTTTTCTGATTTCAGATAAAAATTATGTCAATATGTAAAATTTGGCTATTAGTATGGCGATTTGTACAATTTGGCGAAATTGGTCGACGGAACCTAAGTACCTAAGTATTTATAAATGTTTGATTGCATATTATAATTAATTTGATTATCCCATCTATCAATTTTGCCAAATTGTACAAATCACCAATTTCATAGCGAAATTATTTATACTGACATAAATTTCATTTTAAATAATGAAAAAACAAATAAATAGAAAAAAATATTGATAAAAATACAAATAAAAAGCCGAAATAAAAATCACTTAATGACGTTTTAAACAGGTGTATAATATTTAATGTCATTGGATGCGATATTTACGATCATCCATTATTGGCATTTAATCTTATAATTTGGTGAAGTTTTTTTTGCGCTTTACAAATGAGGAAGAATTCAATAACCTGTTTTTCCCCCGTCAACCAGAAAATGATCGCCAAACTATAAGATTAAATGTCAATAATGGATGATCGTGAATGTCGGATTCAATTAGTATGGCGATTTGTACAATTTGGCGAAATTGGTCGACGGATCCTAAGTACTTAAGTATTTATAAATGTAATGGTTGCATATTATAATTAACTTGATTATCCCATCTATCAATTTTGCCAAATTGTACAAATCACCAATCTCATAGCCAAATTATTCTTATTGACATAAATTTCATTTTAAAATATGAAAAAACAAATAAAAGAAAAAATATTCATAAAAATACAAATAAAAAGCCGAAAAAAAAACAATGATGTTTTAAACAGGTGTATAATATTTAATGTCATTGGATGCGACATTTACTATCATCCATTATTGGCATTTAATCTTATAATTTGGCGATTTTTTTTTTTTTTTTTTTTTGGGGGGGGGGGGGGCTTTACAAATGGGGAAGAATTTCATAACCTGTTTTTTTTTTTCCCGTCAACCATAAAATGATCACCAAACTATAAGATTAAATGTCAATAATAGAATGACATTAAATGATTTATTTTGTACTTTGTACTTTTTATTAATATTCTACTAATTAATTGTTTTTTTTTTCTGATTTCAAATAAAAATTATGTCAATATGTAAAATTTGGCTATTAGTATGGCGATTTGTACAATTTGGCGAAACTGGTCGACGGAACCTAAATACCTATGTATTTATAAATGTATGGTTGCATATTATAATTAACTTGATTATCCCATCTATCAATTTCGCCAAATTGTAATTTGGCGATGGTTTTTTTTTTTGCGCTTTACAAATGGGGAAGAATTCCATAACCTTTTTTTTTTCTTTTTTGCATTCAATGAACGATATTTTGATTTAATGTAAGGGTAGACATCATTAAAGGCCTTTTGACAATGACCAAACTCAATGACCAAATCCTAAGACCTGGAGACCAAACTGGTCGCCAGGGTGGAGTACTGAACCAATTTCGATGAAATGTGAATCTAAACCATTCTCGAATCCACCGCAACACACACAAAAATTTTTATTAAAATCGGTCCAGTCGTTTAGGAGGAGTTCAATTACATACACACGCACAGAAGATTTTTATATATAAAGATTGTTGTGTAAAATATACGATTTTAATCAAAAATCGTATAAAGTACACGATGTTTGGCGAAAGATCGTGTAAAATACACAAAATTTCGTTGAAAGATCGTTACAAAAATGTGAATTTTGTCAAAGAATCGCGAAAAAGATGGGAATTTCGCGGAAGAAATGTAAAAAAATGTGAATATTGGCAAACAATCGCAAAAAAAATGTGAATTTTGGCAAAAGATCGTAGAAAATACGCAAGCTTCATTGCAAAAAAGCGAATCATGTCAGATGATTATGGAAAACACTCGAATTTAAATGAAAAACCTCGAATTTTGTTAAAAAATTGTAAAAAAAAAAAAAAAAAAAAAAAAAAAAAAAAAAAAAAAACGCGAATTTTGTCAAAAAAAATCGCGTAGAAAATGCAAATTTCGTCAAAACGATGCGAAAAAAATGCAAATTTCATCAAAAATCCGATAGGCCATAAAAGTTTAGCTTTTTCTTTGCTGTGCCTGTACCACGTTTGTACATAACGTATCGCAAAAGTTTAAGGACATTTTTGTATGGATTGGGGGAAATGTTAGGAGTAAAAACATTTTCTGCACCCCTAGTTTCCTCATTTAAATTTCATAACTGTGGAATAATTAATTAAAAGTGGTGGGAAAAAAAAAGTAGTGATCGATCAAGTCGTTTCACTACTTTTTTTTTCCACTTCTCTCTGTTATTTTTATCGTCTTATCAGCTCAATTATTAGAAAATGTTACGATTATGTCAAGAAATCTAAAAGACTATAGAAGAAATCACAGAATGAAAATTTATTTACATTGGAAAGAAAGTAAGTTTTAACATTGAACTCTAGGTCTTTACATGCGCACGTGTTGTTGTTTTTTGTAGGGGGAAATGTACTTAAGCATTGTTTTCGGTTATTTCATTATGAGCGGTGTAATCGGAAACATCTTTGTCGTTTTTTATCATAAAGTTCCTCTTTTAATGCTATGCCGTCCTCTTTCACCTTGCATTAAAGGTTTTAAAATATGCTTAAAACAGCCTTCTGATTTTTCAATTGTTGAGTTCGTCCTTTTTCAGACTTCCGTCATAGATGAATTTTTTAAAGGAAAATCAGAAATGGGAACGACACAGTTTTATGATATTATTAAGGTAAGTTTATGAACATTTGATGCATTTTTACATTCATAATATTTCCTCGGGAAATTAATATTTTTAACTTCCTTTTTTTTAGTGTTCTTTTCTTAAAGGGTATCCTTTTTTTTTCTTAGTTCTCAAAATATTTATAAAATATTTGCTTAATTTAATAATTTATGTTTTAAAAACTGACAAAGTGCGAGTAAAGTTTAACACTTTATACAAAAGTAAGATTATCTTTTAGAGATATTTTGAAAAAAAAAAAAAAAAAAAATGGAAATTGCACGTGAAGCGCAGCAAATGAGGTGCGTTCGTACGATAACGAAGTTTTAAAAATATTACTCTCATATATCATTCTCATAAAATTGTAAATAGTGAATTACAATTAAAACGCTCATCAAACAATGTTCTCCCTATGGAAGCAGGACGTTTCGGTCCCGCCATTTCGGTCCCGCCGTTTCGGTCCCGAGACATTTCGGTCCCGAGACGTTTAGGTCCCAAGACATTTCGGTCCCGAGACGTTTCGGTCCCAAGACATTTCGGTCCCTGGCCATTTCGGTCCCGAGACGTTTCGGTCCCGAGACATTTCGGTCCATGGTCATTTCGGTCCCGAGACATTTCGGTCCCTGGACTTTTCGGTCCCTTCTCCAGCAAGCTGAAATTTTGTGCACGGGAAATATCTGACATAATTTTATAAGGAACATTTTAGAGTGTTGAATACAGGGGCAGGTCATTCCCCCCGGAGCTAGCAATTACCCCCCCCCCCGGAAAATTTGGAATTTTGTGTTTTCAGTGGTAAAAAAGTGTAATCCCCCCGGAGCCACAGAAGTCCCTCCCGGAGAAAAGTGTCTGAATTCAACACTGTTTTTTTAACTGAAAGTCGCATAAAATTTTAGCGTAATGCGATTAATTAGAAGTAACAAGTACCCCAAAACTTGATCAATTATTTAGAAATCGATGGAGATTTCTGAAAAAAATTCACAGATGAATGGCATTTTTAAAAATTTCCAGAATGTTTTGAAATCTTGAAAGAGGAAACGGGGAAGTTAACTTGGAAACTAATAACTAAATTTATAAAAGAACCCAATTAACTTATGATATTAACACACACCATGATAGTTGTAGAATTTTAACTTCTGAGATGCATGTTTCCTCTTCAGGGAGACAAAGGTTTTTAAATTGCCAGGAGAAAAGAAAGAGTTATTATTATATGGAATTTATATTCTGACACTTAGCATATTATAGGATTTCATCGCTGAAGCCAATTTTCAGAATTATAAGTGTTTCATTATTTTGCACCCCCGCCGCTTCCCGCATAGGAGCAAAAATGTTGAAATAAATAAAAAAACATCTGCATCTGGTGGTATTTTACCCTTTGTGCCAAAATTATCATTGAATCCTCTTTTTGTTTATGGCATTTTTTATATATTGTTTTTGGTTACCAGCATTTATTTTCCTTTTAAACTTTTCCGTTTTTAAATTAAGAAAAGAGTTTCCAGATTGCAACACGTGGATATACTTAGCATTGCAATTATTTTATTACATAAATATATGATACGAGCAGAAATAATTATTAAAATAATTTGTAACCTAAAGATTTTTTTTTTTTTTTTTTTTTTTTTTTTTTTTTTTACATTTTAGAAAAATGAATTACATCTTGAATTATTAGCAATTATTTTTTCTTGACAACAGTTCTTTTTTTATTGTTATTATTACAATCTAGAATGTTTATTATATTGACGCTTCCCTGTTTTTATTAATGTTTTCCAAAATGACGGCAGCAGCAAAAAAATTATATTGCCATACTTTTATGCATATATCACATTTATACAACACCTGTTAAATTTTCTAAAACCAGCTTAAGGAAATTAATTACAAAATTATTAATGTAATGCGTATTGAAATTTGTGATTTCATTTAAAGCTGATATTATTATATAAAATAATTATTTTTAACATTAAAATATAAAAACCCTCATAAAAAATATGAAAAAAAAAAGCCTTCTGTCAAACTAAGTTAAATTAAAAAAGGTAACTTAAAATATTATGTCTAGGTGGTAAATATCTTATCTAACAGTCTTATTTAGTTATGTTATAAGTTTTGTATATTTCAATGTCATTCATAAGCTGTAATAATAAGGATAAAAAATATTCCATTCTACTTTTTATACTGGTTTAATTGATACTAAAAGCGTTTGGAATAAAGATAACAGCAAGAGGAATAAAAAACACCGAGAAATGCTGTTCTTTTTAAAACATTCATATTTCTTCTAAAAAATGCCAGCGATTATGTGGGAGGTCCATCCGCATTTGAACTCCAGAGTATAAAGGGCATTGTAAAGAATAAGGGTTTCATCTGACAAGTGTATAAAGATCAAGATACGTAAAGCTAACTACCTAGCTCTTCTAGCTATCTTGTATAAAGATAGACTACTTGTTCAGATGGGCGTTGACAATTGATTGACATGCAGAATTTTTGCTTAAAAGAGGTTAATCGTAGTACTTAGCTGATACCTATATGCATACATTTCCAATTTTATAGGAACACCAACATAAAAAAAAGTGTTTAAAAATTCTCGGCACATGGTTTTGATTTGTTATTTACTTAATGTTATACATTATTTTATTAAATGATTAACATCATCTTAGAAAATTTGAAAGCATTAATAATTATGTTGTTAAATTAAAAAATTCTCAAAAATTAAATTATTTTTATCAAACATATTTATTAATATGGATTCAAAATTATTTTAACTATTAATTGTTTAAGTGACTTATTTATCAATTACTTGTTTAAAATCTAGTACAATAACTATATAGAAGTTATAGCAAAAATGAAAAAAAAAACATATTTTTTAAATTTCAGCTACTATAATGTTATTAACTTCATTAGGATGTATAAAAATGATAAGGATTCTCAAAATAAATATGTTATTTATTCATTTATTGGTTAGTTTATCATATTTTTCTTACTCTTTAAATATAATAATTAATATATGATTGATTTTTGCGAACTGTAAACTATAACTTTGTTTCAAAAAATTTAAATCTGCATCTGGATAATAATGTTACCTAAACCTGTTAAGAAATATTTTTACACATTGTTACAGTGTTGCATTATTATGTTTAATTAACTATTACGTTACGTTACTAATTGATTTTTCAAAATAGTAATAATAATAATAATAATAATAATAATAATAATAATAATAATAATAATAATTTCCTTTTTTGAAATAAATAACAATTTTTTAATAATAACTTATGGTGTTGAATAATTGCTATAAAATAATTATAATAATTTCCTTTTTTGAAATAAATAACAATTTTTTAATAATAACTTATGGTGTTGATTAATTGCTATAAATTAAATCTCAAAAGAGTTAGTGATTTTAAAATGAAAATCAAATTAATATTTTAATAAATTTATGTATTTTTAATTTAATGAATCTTTATATAATTAAATTGATAAAATTATTAATATGCATTTCGAATTTTACTTTACATAAACTCAATAAATAATCTGTTTTATATTCAATTTATCATTATGTTTTGTAATAGTTATAAACTGAAGCTTATCGTTTACCTGTTTATTTATTTTATATTTAAAGTTACTGAATTTTAAAAACTATTTATTCCATTAATAATAAAATTAAAATAAAAATTGTCAATTTTTTTCTGTGAAAGTGGGAGCGAAAAGGTAATGGAAATAAATAAATAAACGATAAATTAAAAAAGCTTAGTTTTGTCAGTTAAAAATCGAAAATAAAATTATTTAAAATAATAGTTACATTATTATATAAAATTTAAAAATAATCATTTTATTACAAAGAAATAGGCCCACTTTCAATAAAATTAACTCACAAAAATTGTCTTCATAAAGTAAGAAAAACTGTTAAAAAAAAAAAAAAAAAAAAAAAAAAAAAAAAAAAAAAATGCAAGCAATAATTATTACATAAAAAAGGTCGTTGGAGCATTTTTATTTTTTTAACAAAATTTTTTTATAGCACGCCTAGTTACGAAATCACTAATTTAAAGATTCTAAGAAAGTGTGCGAAAACAATCAATAAAAATAAAAGTTAATCAATAAAAATAATAGTTTATAGTATAGATAAAATACCTAATACAAAAAATATATGATAAAACTTAAAATATTTATTCTGTTAAATAATAATAATAAAGACAGTGTAAAATTATATAACATTGTTTAATCAAATTTACAACTCGCTGTGATTTTATTATCACGAGTTACAATAGATTAAACTTATTGGACTATTATAATCAGCTTTGTATAAAATTTGAGGGAAGGAGAATAAAAATATTAAAAAAGGCCCGAACAATGTTGAGCTTACAGCGTTTAGTGGGCCTTCATCAATCAGAAACCAAGTTATAAAGTGGCCGGTAAAGAAATAGCAATGGACCGAAATGGCAAGAGACCAAAATGATTAAGGACCGAAATGGCCAGGGACCGAAATGGCAAGGGACCGAAATGTCCAGGGACCGAAATGTACAGGGACCGAAATGTCTCGGGACCGACATGTCTCGGGACCGAAATGTCCAGGGACCGAAATGTCTCAGGACCGAAATGTCCAGGGACCGAAATGTCTCGGGACCGAAACGGCGGGACCGAAATGGCGGGACCGAAATGTCGTGTACCCCTCCCTATACCATTATGTAATGGAAAACTTTTGTGTGGCTTTGTAAATCAATAACAAATGTTCTTTGCACCACAAATTATGTAAAATGTATATTATAATATGTACTTTATAGTTGCATATAAATTTTATGAAGTTCGAATGAGTGTAACGCCATTAAAATGCATTTGAAAGATTTTTCACCATTGACCGTAATGCAACGGAATACTTTTGATTGTCCCTGTAATTGATCTATGCATCCGATTTTCATAAAATTTGAAATAACTCGACACAATTATGCAATAATTATGTATTTTAAATTTCAAACGTATAAAATACATTTGAAACTTTTTCCCCATTGACCATAATGTAATTGAATACTTTTGATTGCCCCTGTAATTGATCTATGCACCCGATTATCAAAAAATTTGAAATAACTCGACAAAATTATGTAATAATTATGTATTTTAAATTTCAAACGATTCGGTTGGGTAGTTTTTGCTTTGTTATATGCAGACAGACGGACGGACTGAACGACCACTATAGCTGCTACGTATTTACATAATTACGAACGCACCTAAAAAAAGAATACACATGCTTAAAGAAGAGAACACTGAAAAAAAAAGTTAAAAATATTAATTTCCTGTGGACATATTTTGAATATCAAAGTCAATCAAACGTCCATAGACTTAACATTACGGAGGGGAATTCGGAAAATGAGTGACCACCAGCCTTAATACTTTAGCGACAAGCATCGCGTATACGTGACGCAGCGTACTATTTATTCTTAATATTTTTTAGTACTTCGTTCATCTGACGGAACTTTATTCGTCTCTGCCCTCTGTTTTTCCGTTTGTTATAGAGTCCGTATACAAAAACTGTACAAATCAGGTACATCAAATTTTGTACACTTACAGCTAAATACCCCGTGTCACACGAGAAATCATAGAATTTTTAAAAAGTCTATTGTTTTAATTAAATCAATTTTTTAATGTCTTCTACTCATTTTTGCGATTTAAATTTCAAAAGAGAGGGTTAATTTCAACTTTTATTTTTTTGTAAACATCGTAGTTTGGCGGTAAAGTGTCTCGCTAGTAAACAGAAGATGGTTAATTCGATCTCCGGTGCTAGAACTTAAAATTTTCTTGTTGAAATGGATTCAGTTTTTTAAAAATAGTATTTCGTGCCAATTTGAGGGTTTATATTATTTTTTAACACTATGACATTTATATTATATTTTGCAATTCAATTTCATTTCTATTCAAAAAACTATTGCGGTTTATTAACGATTCAACAATTTAAATTTCGTTAATTTTTTTTTTTTTTTTTTTTTTTTTTTTTTTTTTTTTTGTAAGAAATTATTTAAAATTTTATTTATATCTCCGCCTTTTTTTCGGATTTTCAAAAAATTGGAATTTTAGATTTTATTTAAATAATTTGATTTGAAAATTTTTAACTTGATTAAAATAAGTAACTTCCACTTGTAAGTATTTTACAGTTAAATTTATTGGTGCTACCATCTGTGTGAGAATTTAATAGTTTTAAATTAACAATTTGGATTTATTAATTAAAGGATAAATTGTTTTCAAAGAAATATTAAAGGAAGCACTTCGAATCTTGCCGTATATTAGGGCTAGGTTAACTTAGAAATGTACACTGTCGAATGTAACGTGGTCTTCACGATTAGGTTCGTTTGGTGGTGGTGTTTATGACAGCCAGTTATCAACATGATGGAAATGGGCCCAAAAGGTATATCTTCGGTGGGATCTTTCTAATAGCAGTATCACACGTACCCTTTTGGCAGAACTTTCCCCTCAACACAACATTAAAGTTGTGACGTGTCTGGGGGTATGCTGGTTTAATGAAGGCATAATTTGAAGTATAAGATAAAATCAAAAAGTTTATTTAAACCTTTGGAACATAGGAAAGTGGAGCTTCGTTCGAAATTTCAGTCACTAAGCACAACACTAAGAGATTAAATGGTAAACTATACTCACGTCCACGGCTTAAGCTCAGTTCGGGGCACTCACTCCGGCTCTATGTTCAGATTGCGGCTAACAGCTAGTTTAAATCTATAATAAAAGAGCCCGTGGCTGCAGACAATCTTTATTCTCAAAAATATCCAACGTATTAAATAACTTCTTACCCACTGGCACTCTTCTTGGGTAACTCGGCTCACCACAAGCTAACTCGGCTCACAATGCTAGCTATCTCACTTCAGAACACCTTTCTTCGCTCACCAACACAATCTAATTCGCTTGGCTGGCTTCCACCGCCTCACCACCACAATCTATTTCACCTTGCGGACTACTGCCGCCTCACCACCACAACACACTCCAACTCATAGCTTTTATACATTGCAAACTGAAGACGGAGCTATAAATTTGAATAATAATCCTAACCGCAGCTAACTGTAGACTCGAGCGCGCCGCATACACTCTGGAAAGTTAATGTTCAATAAAGATGTCGCTTCCGCGCCACACATGTTAAAACATTGACGTCACGATTTCACTAAAATGCTAGAGTACCTTTATCCGAAAAATCTTTCTCCGTGTGATACAGCTCTAAGGGAACCTAACCCGTATTTATACAAGGAGAATCCAAGGTTCGAAGAAAACCACGAAAAGCACCGAAAAATTAGGCCAATGGGCGCAATTTGGTTCAAAACCAGCACCTTCCGCCTACCGGCTTTGAGAGCAGAATTCCTTGGCCACTGGTGGGGCTCGGTCCGTTTGGAAATATTTTCATGTAAAAGTACAAAAATATCATTTAAATTCACGTGTCGTATGGAAAAACAGACTATAGCGTGCGTAAAGCGTCTAAGTGTACGCTGCCAAAGACCAGCCCCACCCTCCTCTTCGCTACTACTATTGATTTGTTTGGATATACAGTCGAGTCTCTATATAACGAAATCCATTGTTCAGACAAAAAATTCGTTGTATAAAAAAATTCGTTGAATAGAGAACGGCAATTTTTTTTTCATTTAATGATTAAATTTTGAAACAGTGTTGTTTTTTAAGCTGCTTAATTAAGTTTTTGAAAAGTTTAACGGAATTTTGCCACTTCCTTTTTTATCCAGTGTCTTATTGATTATTTTCAAAATTATTACTTTATCAGAGAAAGTTATGTTTATCCTAGAAACGATTTTATGCAGATGCAGCAGAAAATCACACCAGCATAAATGACACTTAGTAACAATTTTTCATTCAAATGACCTCTCACAACAAAAAATGTTCCAAGTCGCCACAAAAGATAAACATCCATTCTAAACTCTAAAAGTAAAGAGAGTTAGTTTAGGTAGATGAAAACCTGCTGAAAAAGACGGCCTTTTCTGAAA
Source organism: Maratus speculifer (assembly GCA_964019185.1). Lineage (NCBI taxonomy): Eukaryota > Metazoa > Arthropoda > Arachnida > Araneae > Salticidae > Maratus > Maratus speculifer. The sequence continues at coordinate 139,016,357 of OZ025291.1, forward strand.
TTGCCCTTTTATGTCTGCCTTACTATCCATCCTGAGAAACAAACAACATTTTCAAGGCAACAATGGAATAATTTTATCTTTTGGGATGCTTTGTGATATGTTTCAATTTTTTCCAGGAAAGCATGCTCATCTTGCTTAAAACAAAGTCAAGTGTAACCATGCAAAAAAGGATGCTTTTCTTGGGGGGGGAGGGGGGGAGCGGGAGGGGGGGAATAACTTTTTTTGAACATAAGAAATAAGGTAAAGGAGTGCATCTAAAAATATAAAACAGAAATCCACGAAAAAAAACTTATACCACCAATAATTAGAACCGCTTTCTGAACATATGAAAGAGCATTTTTGAAAAAATTCGTTAAATGGAAATACTTATTTCGCTATATGGAGATATATTTTAATGTAATTATTAAAAAAAATGACCGTTCCTACAAAAGATTCGTTAAATAGAGAAATTTGTTCGATGGAGTTTCGTTGTATAGAGACTCGACTGTATTTTCATTTAAAAATGTGAGATATAAATTTGAATGTCTATACTATCGAAGGCAGGGGGTCCCCCAACACTAAATCCCTTCCTCAAAAAAATACACGAAAATATTTTTTTTCAATGTCTATTTAAGATTATTATTCCCAAAGAAAGCTAATGTAAATAAAATATCCTATTCCTCCATACATATCGATATCCCAAAGCACAGATACATTATGTCTTTTTCTTTATTTTTTACGAGTCAGAGATTTTGACAACATTAAGTACGTTATCAAAAGAAAATCCAAGAGGACAAGCGTTTCAGATCCAGATCAGTGTAATAAAGGAAGGGGGGGGGGGGGACACGCTCCAATAATTTCATTGCAAATATGATATGCCCAGCATAGCCGTTAACAATATGTTCTTTTTTTTTTTCTTTTTTTATCACTTTTAAAAATTCATTTATATTTTCAAATTAAATAAACCCGGAAAATTTATTTAATAAAATGTATCTTGTTAATCTTTTTGGGTAATTTTTTTTTATTTACATTTTCGGTTAAAAATAAAGAAGTCATCAGATTTCGGTAGTGAAACCTTTTTTTTCTCCAACATTAGCTATTTGTTTGGTTGTGCTCTTCATCCACGATTGTTTTGTTTCATTGTTTTAAAATTGTTTCAACAGGAAAAATAATAATCTCGATACAGAGGAATTGTTTTGACAGATTTGAAATCATGTCACACATTAGTGACATTACAAGGCTTTTTCAAGTCCTTCATATTTTGTGAATAATTTTCCTCCACTTTTATTATTGTTATTATTATTAAAATTACTATTATTAGCACAATTGTTATGTCTCTCGTTTATTAAACCTTGTAAATTTAAACACGTAAAAAATACCTGATAAGTTTTGACATTGATTTAACTCTTGATGACCCGATGACACTTTAATGCACCATTGAAAAACATGCAATAAAATTAACTTAATGCTGTTCTCAACTGTTCTGCTCAACAAGCGCAAAACATTTTGAAACATTTACAAATTCATTTTTTAACGGAAAGATACACTATATTGCCATTGATTATGGGACACTTGCGATTTTAGACATTTTACTAAATATCTAGAAAAATACATGAGGAATCATCTCGAAACTCTTAGTGTATAAATATAATAGTATACGTCATACATCTCCGTGAAGATTTTTTACCGAAACGCCATAGGGGACCGTCAACAAATTAAAAAAGAATGAATATCTTTTGAATAACCCTGTCAAAACTAATGTAGCAAAAGCGCTCAAACTCTAGATTATGATTGAATGCCTTATTGTAATACACTGTGTTCATTTTTATGCAAATAGCATGCACACTCGCAGAGTAATTAAGGTTTTTATAAAAATGGTCCCAAATTTTTCCAAGTTTTTCCATTATAATTTTCAGAGTTCTTAAGGGGGTAGTAAGGTTAATTCGAGGGAAAAAAAGCATATTTTCTATCATTATTTGTAAGGATACAAATAATATTTATTTATTTGTATAGTTATAGTATAATTATATGTCATTTAAAGAGTATTCTGTGAAATTTTCATTAAGAAATATTAAAAAATAAGCCGATGACAGCGAATCTTCGAAGACGTCCCAAAAAAAAGTTGATTCGCGGTGAACCGCATAACTCATGACTGGATCAACTGAAATTAAAAAACCAAATTGATTTAATTAGTTGATAAGTTTCCTCGGGGAACGCTGTCGAGTTTTTTTTATTATTGATTTTTCAATTTTTTACAAGGCTCGGAAGTCAAAATACTGATTTTTCATCAAAAAAATCTGATATTTTGTTTTTTAAAAGTAAGTTAAAATTAAAAAAAAAAAAAAAACTCGACAGCGTTATCTCGTAATTTATATAAAGAAAGAGTGGGTAAAATTTTAAAAAGATCGGTTCAGTAGATTTTGAGCTACGGAGTTCACCGGCTTCGAAAAAGCGAAGTGTTAGAAAAACACATTTAAAGTTTCACAGACGTTTTTGTCGAAATAGATATTTGTAAATTACTGCTTTGTTCATATACTTACACAGAATCATCAATGCACCGTGTACACACGTGTACGTGTACCTTCGGAAAGGTCCATTTTTTGGCAGTATGCCAGGACAGGCCTTTGAAACCTGGTCAAGCAGTAGCAGCTACTTGGTAGCTGATTGTTGCGGCCACATTCCTCAGTGTGAAATCGGAGGGCGGAGACTTACAAGTGTATATCTCCGTCAGTTTTACTTCAATTGCTTTCAAATTTTCACAGAATAATCTTAAGATGTTGTGCATTAATATAAAATAAAAATTAAAAAATGCAAAAAAAGAAAAAAAAAATTACCTTACTACCCCCTTAATATAAAATATTATTTTTTTTCAGAAAATATGACAAACAACATTGCACACAGTACCCTGTAATCAGAATTAAAAAATAATAAAAATTGTATGAAAAATGAGTAGGTTTACAATATAATTTTTTACTGCGCATGCGTCAAAGATATCAAAATTTCATTTGCATATTATGTTAGCTAAATGTATAGAGCAACTTTTGTAAAAGTCTCAAAATCATAGCTTGACAATTCTGAAAGTAATCGTCTATAGAAAAAGGACAAAATCCGTTGTTTCCAAAATGAAGCAAAAAAACGAGGGATTTTATCCAAATGCAGTAGTACATCTCATATTGTGTATTCTATATTGACACTAATCAATGAATATATGGATACAACCCCTCTTGTTTTTGCTTCATTTTGAGAATAACGGATTTTCGACTTATTCAATTGACGATTATTGTCAGAATTTTCAAGTTATGATTTTGTGACTTTCACAAAATTTGCTCTATACATTTAGCTAACATATGTTAAGTTTAAATTCAATTGTTAAATTTGAGCCCCGTATAAACAATAATCAATATTTGAAGCATGCTGAATAAGTGAAATAAGGAACTTACCTTATTCACCTCTGTCCGTTTGGCAAGCACAAGTATTCCAGCGTCAGTGGTTCTGCTTTCGTTTTCACTCTCTCGTTGCAGGCTGCGAAAACTTAGGGGGAAAAAGAAGAAATGAAACTCGGGATGTTGTGTCGATGTAAATGATTCAAACCACTTATAATTGACTACTGTACTTTATAAAGTATGGTAACATACAATTTTACATTAGACTTCAATTAGCTTTAAGTTAATATACAATTCAATTATTAATCCGAACATGAAAGAAAAGAGCGTCGCGCTAATAACATGATGTCTGCTCTAGTACAGACGTTACACTGAATAAGAGATAAACAGAGAAGAAAAAGTAAAGAAAAAATATGACATCGAGCAGATGCTCATAGCAGGAATGTCTATCATTTCGTAAACAAGGAAAGTGTCCTTGACATGTGGCGTCACCTGCTGGTGTTTCGTGATGATGAAAATCGTACAAGACAATGTTCTTTAACACCCCCACTTACGATTTTCAAAGTGCGGGGCTATCAGCTGCAATTGCGACCTCAGTTTTTCGAACTGAGGTTTGGGCAGAGGCTTCGTAAGTGCGTCTGCCACCATTTCCGTTGAAGCACGATATTCAAGAGTTATAGTCCCTCTCAGTTTAAGGTCCCTGAGATGGTGAAATTTCACGGTGATGTGTTTGGATTTTCCCTGATGTTTGTCAGAGTCACTTAATTTGATGCATGGGATGTTGTCTTCATATATGGTGATGGGTGGTTTTTGGTGTAAGTTCAGATCCTCGAGAACCTCAAGTATCCATTCAAGTTCTTGTGCGGCGTTTGATGCGGAGATGAACTCTGCTTCGGTTGAAGACAGAGCCACGCAGCCTTGCTTTCTGGAGGTCCACGAAACGATGTTGTTACCGAGTTTGAACACATGTCCACTTGTGGACTTTCTGTCCGTTTTATCCCCCGCCCAGTCACTGTCAGAGTATCCTGTTAATATCGGGGGTTTACCCTTATCAATTTTGAATTTGAACTCTTTCGTGGTTTTAAGGTATCTTATTACCTTTTCCACCGCGAGCCAATCGGCTTCTCGTGGCTTCTCGTTCCTGCGCCCGAGTATGTTTACACATACTGAAATGTCGGGGCGAGTAATAGTTGATACATACAGGAGAGCCCCCACTGCTTTGCGATAATTCTTATTTTCCTCAAGCAGGTTTAAATTTGAGTCGACATTGTAGTAGTCGGGACTCATTGGAGTGTATGTGGGCTTTGAGTTGCCCAAGTTGAATTTCTCAACTATTTCGTTTATCTTTGCTTCTTGATCTAATAGGATACTGCCATTTTCTAAGTGGGTAAAGTTTATTCCTAGGTATTGTCGCACTTTTCCTAAGTTTTTTATTTCGATTGATTTACACAAATTTTTGTATAAGTTATTAGTATTTGTTGTGCTTGCCGCTACTAATATATCGTCTACGTAAACTATCACGTAGGAATCATTTGAGTTATCTTCTTTTTTGAAGAGGCATGGGTCCGATTTACATTGATTAAATTGGAGTTCTTTTAATATATGCGTGATTTTAACGTTCCATGCTCTGGCAGCCTGTTTGAGCCCGTATAGGGCTTTGTTTAGTTTGCACACCTTTTTTTCACTTCCTTTTTCGACGTACCCCTGGGGCTGGTACATAAGTACCTCTTCGTCGAGATCTCCATGCAGAAACGCCGTTTTTACATCGAAGTGTGTAACATCTAGATTTTTATATACAGCTGCGTTCAAAAATGATCTAATGGTAGTGTGGGCTACAACCGGGGCAAAGGTTTCATCGTAGTCACATCCGAACTTTTGTGTATATCCCTTCGCTACGAGTCTAGCCTTGTAGCGCTCTACTTCACCTTTAGCGTTACATTTTTTCTTAAATGTCCATTTACATCCAATTATACGTTTTCCGGGGGTTGGTTTCACTAGTACCCATGTTTTATTTTGTTTTAGTGATTTTATTTCTTCATCGGTTGCGGCTAACCACTTGTTTTTTATTTCGGGATCTTGTATGCTTTGCATTTCCTCCCAAGTTTTGGGTTCTTCGATTTGGCAAATATTTGCGCTAATTCCGAATCGTTCGGGAGGCACTCCCCTGTTTTCCTTTAGTGACCTTCGGGGTTGCGTATGTGTGTCTGGTTCATCGGTTTCCTCACTGTGTCCATTAAGGTTCAAATCGATTTTAATTTCTCCGGAAGGGTTTTCATTTTCTTGCGAACTTTGTTTCGTGCTATTTGCTTCATTTTCCAAGAATTTAACGGTTCTAGATATGATCACTCTGTTATCGCCAGTGTGAATTCTATACCCTTTGCTCCTGTTATCGTACCCTAAAAGGATTCCCTCTACGGCTTTCTCGTCAAATTTTGACCTTTTTATTTTCTCTACGTAGGCGTATGCTTTACATCCGAAAGTTCTTATGTGGGATAAATTTGGTTTTCTGTTGTTCCACAATTCGAACGGAGTTTTATTGTTATCGTTAGCCGTCGTGGGTAGACGGTTCGTCAACAAGTATTCCAGCGTCAGTGGTTCTGCTTTCGTTTTCACTCTCTCGTTGCAGGCTGCGAAAACTTAGGGGGAAAAAGAAGAAATGAAACTCGGGATGTTGTGTCGATGTAAATGATTCAAACCACTTATAATTGACTACTGTACTTTATAAAGTATGGTAACATACAATTTTACATTAGACATCAATTAGCTTTAAGTTAATATACAATTCAATTATTAATCCGAACATGAAAGAAAAGAGCGTCGCGCTAATAACATGATGTCTGCTCTAGTACAGACGTTACACTGAATAAGAGATAAACAGAGAAGAAAAAGTAAAGAAAAAATATGACATCGAGCAGATGCTCATAGCAGGAATGTCTATCATTTCGTAAACAAGGAAAGTGTCCTTGACATGTGGCGTCACCTGCTGGTGTTTCGTGATGATGAAAATCGTACAAGACAATGTTCTTTAACAACATAATATGCAAATGAAATTTTGATATCGTCGACGCATGCGCAGTAAAAAATTATTTAGTAAACCAACTCATTTTTTACACTATTTTCATTATTTTTTAATTCTGATTACAGGGTACTGTGTTCAATATTGTTTGTCATTTTTCTGAAAAAAATAATATTTTATATTAAGAACTCTTAAAATTATAAAGAAAAAACTTGAAAAAATTTGGGATCATTTTTATAAAAACCTTAATTACTCTGCGAGTATGCATATTATTTGCATAAAAATGAACAAGGCTTATTACAATAAGGCATTCAATTACAATCTAGAGTTTGAGCTCTTTTGCTACATTAGTTTTGACAGGGTTATTCAAAAGATATTCATTCTTTTTTAATTTGTTGACGGCCCCCTTTGGAGTTTCGGGAAAAAATCTTCACGGAGATGTATGACTTATACTATTATATTTATACACTAAGAGTTTCGAGATGATTCCTCATGTATTTTTCTAGATATTTAGTAAAATGTCTAAAATCGCAAGTGTCCCATAATCAATGGCAATATAGTGTATAAAATTGGAAGGCCTGGCTATGGATGCGGTTTGAACACACTGTGTTTTCTATTTTTTGATCAATAAATTACCTATTGAAGTAAAATTTTGATCACGGGATAAACATGTTTTTCACCCTTTCTTGAGTGGTTATTTTTCTTTCGAGCGGAAATTCGATTCGAAACGCTTCTTTTATCTCACACATGTTAACACTTCAAAATTCACTGCCACAGTGTCAAAACTAAATGACAATCTATGAATATCATGAGGATTTTAAAGGATGGAATTTCGCGCTTTAGTTCACAAAAGAAGACTATTGAGGATATCGAGTAACTTGCCACGTAAAAGCTCCACCTGCTGTGTGATTTACATCAAAACATAATCAGCAATTATATTTATCAACGTTTACCTAAATCTGAAGTTTGATGAAAATTCGTGCATTAGTTTTAGAGATAGAGCTATTGCGGGAATCTAGAAAAAAGCAGAATAGTAGTGCTAACTATTGGACGACTGACATCAAAACATAAACACAAACAGTTGATATCAAAGATTAATTGAATCTAAAGTTGGATGAAAATTCATAATTATTTCTTGAGATAGAGTTATAGTAGAAATTTTTTTTTAAATGCAGCATAGTAACGCCACCTATTGAGCGAGTTACACCAAATTGTAGACAACATGAATTCATGTCAAGGATTAACCGAATCTGAAGTTTGGTCGAAATACGTGCATTAGTTCTTGAGACAGAGCTATTGCAGAAATCGTGAAATATGCAGCATAGCAGCGCCGGCTATTGTTCGAGTTACACCAAAATGCACACAACATCAAATCTTATCATATACTAACAGAATCTAAAGTTTGCTCGAAATCTCAGCATTAGTTCTTGAGATAAAGCTGCTATGTAAATCGCAAAAAATGCAGCATAGCAGCACCATCTGTTAAGCGATTTACACAGAAAATTAATCAGCATCAATTTACATCAGGGATTACCTGAATATAAATTTTTATCAAATTCCATGCATTAGTTCGTAAGATAGAATCTGTCTGTGTGTGACAAAATTTATGTCACATACAGGCAGACAGACTCAAAGACTCGCAGACAGACATTTTGAAAAAAAAACATGTTTTTCGGGTTCTCAGACACTTAAAACGTGTAAATCTGTCGAAAACCGGATTTCGAAAATTTTCACGAATCCAATACTTTTTTCTTTTAAAGATAGAAGAAACTAAAAATATGAAATAATGAAAAATATTTTTTATATTTTGGTTCGTATGCTTTTATTTAATTTTCTTACTTATCATAAATTAAAGCTATTAAAAAAAAAGTAAAAGAAATAAGTAAAAGCAATAAGTAAAAGAAATTTAATATTTATCACTTTTTTAAAACCATTTTTATATAGAATGAGAACTTATTCAATGGTATTTTATCTAAATACAGAATTTCTATTATTTGGCACATTCACAAAATGTACTTAAAAATGGACAACATTTGCAAATACTTTTATCCGGATTCTAAGCAAATAAAGAATGTAGACCGGCAGGTGAGGAGATTGTTCGCATGGAATTTACGACGAAAATTCCAGTATTAGTTAAAACTCGATTCGCATATTAAAACGCAATTAGTCTGCCAAGTCATATCTTAGTGGAAAATGCCTGCACATCTGATTTTAGTGATTGACTCCTTAGTTTACAATTGTGTTTTTTTTTTTTTTTTAATCTTTTAAGTCTTTCGTGTTTGGATGCAGGAAAACACAATATGAATTAACCACTAAAATCGGATTTTCAGGTGTTTTGAATCAAGATATGACTTGGCAGACCGACTGCATTTTAATATGCAAATCTAGTTTAAACTAATTCTGGAATTTCTGCTGCGAACTTGATGAGACGATTGTCTGTTCTGATTTTATATGTGTTTATGAATATATTACTTTATATATGTATTATATATGACGACCTCAGAAGCCAAGGGGTACAAGTGACAAAATTTCGATTTGGAGTAAACTGAGTTTAAAGATAATTGATGTTAAATTGGAACATCAATGACAATTGACTAAATTGAAATAGGAAACTTCTGCTTGTTGCATTCTGGCCATTGAATTCTTATTTCAATAACTTTTTAAAAAGTAGAGTACAATTTTCTTTAAATGTATAATTAATCAATATTGTTTGCTTTTCGAAAAAAGTGGTTTATCTCTATAACTCAGCAAATAATAAGAAAATCACCTATATTTCTTTATCTGAAATGAAAACAGCATATTTTCAAGTCGTCTGTGTACTTAGTTTATTTTTTTCAATTTTGTCACTTATACTCCTTGGCTTCTGGGGTCCTCATATGTAATAGGACGTTGGCACCATGTTAATCTAGAATCATTACCTATCATGGGATATCATTGAATTAATGACGTATGATAGAATTTAGTTAGGGTAAATTAAAGTTTTATTAATATCTTTCTTCGTTTTGATTCAATTTTCTTAAAATTTGAAATGACTCGACAAAATTCCGCGACGATTATATATTTTAAATTTCAAGCCATTCTCGATTGGATATTTTTTGCGCTGTTTATAGGCAGACAGATAGATGGATAGACCAGACGAAGACTATAAGTGCTACGCATTTATATAATTACCAACAAACCTAAAAATAGACTCTTCATCGACTAATAATTGGTGATAATCGAGTGCATTGAAAGACTTTTTAAATTGCAATTAAATAATTTTTTTCTACGTTTATACCGAAATAAAATAAAGTTGTTCGTTTCCTTGGTCTAGGAATGAGATTGGCTGATCATATTTCATTTACAATAATGTATATGACCTTGTAAATATTCAGGAAAATTTTCTAAAATTCACACCTTATGCAAAATATACCGATTCCATACGCTGTAAAAATAAATAAAAAATAAATAAAATAACGGACGGTTTTACGGAAATTGTACTGGCAATCGGGATGCCAATACGATTCATTGTTTTTTAACGGAAAATCTTCCCTAAATACTAAGAAAATATTACGTTTTTTTTTTTTTTTTTTTTTTTTTTGGAAAATTTTCTGTAATTTACGGGAATTTTTCCATTAAAAAACAGTGAATTGTATTGGCGTCCCAATTGCCAGTACAATATCCGTAAAAACGTCTTCTTTTTTTTTTTGACAGAGTAGCTTAGCTTACAAACTAATATTCAGTAAATAGATCAGGTAAGTTAAGATATGTGCCTACACTTAAATCTCTGTCTTTGCGAAAAATTTTGATTGTTTTATTATTTTTTTAAATATCAGTTCAAAAATTTAGGATTTCAAAAACGTTTTTCTTGGATCAACGATAATTAGGAGCAAAGTTATAGCTCATCGCAAAATATAAACTGGAAATGAACTTTCTAAAACCGGAAGTGACCGTTTGAAGAGCCAATGAAAAATAAACATTCATTATACATTTTAATACACAAATATGTAAATACCTAAATATAGGATTGGTTTTAAAGGTCGTAAGAAATTCGTAACTCCGTTATAGAGGGTCTCGAGGTTTTTTTTTTTTTTTTTTTTTTTTTTTTTTTTTTTTATGTGAACGTGATGTGGTTTCTCTGGGTCTCGTCCATTTTTCTTCGCTTTTTTAGCTCACAGGCTATCATAGCCTGAGAGCTTATGTGCCCGTCCGTTCTGTATGTATGTGCGTATGTGCGTAACGCGATAACTCATGATAAAAATATCGGATCCACTTGAAATTTTGTATATAGGTATATCCTGATAAGGCGCTTCCCTGATTAGTTTTTGGAGTTCATTCGATATGTATAAGAGGGGGAACGGGGGGCTCATGCCCCCCGTTAGTTGATATAAATGGGATTTTCATGCAGAATTAAGTTTTCAAAATTTAGATTAGGATCATTCTGATGAGGCGATTCCGTGACTGTTATTAGGTGTTCATTGAATAAGTATAAATAGGGGGAACAGGGGTTCTAATCCCCCCCCCCGTTAGTTGATATAAATGGGATTTTCATGCAGAATTAAGTTTTCGTTCAAAATTTAGATTAGGATCATTCTGATGAGGCGATTCCGTGGCTGTTATTAGGTGTTCATTGAATAAGTATAAATAGGGGGAACAGGGGTTCTAATGCCCCCCCCCGTTAGTTGATATAAATGGGATTTTCATGCAGAATTAAGTTTTCGTTCAAAATTTAGATTAGGATCATTCTGATGAGGCGATTCCGTGACTGCTATTAGGTGTTCATTGAATAAGTATAAATAGGGGCAACAGGGGTTCTAATGCCTCCCCCCCCTCTTAATTTATATAAATAGGTTTTTCAAGCAGAATTTTCAGATTTCGTTCAAATCTCTGAATCGTTTTGGAAGTTTAATGGTTAAGTATAAAAGAAGGGGATAACTCCTTTTAAATTATATAAATGCTAAATGGGTTTTTATTAAGAATTATCTAATTTGCTCTGAATTTTGGATATAGATTTTTTATATGATAAAGCATGTCTTTGATAGTATAGGAGGTTCAATGATTAAGTATAAAAAAAGAGGAAAGGGGAGAGCTGTTTCCCCTTCTTAATTTTTTTTTCGAACGGAATTAACCCTTGAAAATATAAGGCTTTAATGTACAATTAGTATTTGTAGCCTGTGAGCTCAATGCCATCAGTTTAACTGGGCAGTATTCTTTTTTTAACTACTCCTTTTACAAACAAGTTGGAAATTGCACGTGAAACGCAGCAAATTAGGTGCGTTCGTACGATAACGAAGTTTTAAAAATATTACTTTCATATATCAATCTCATAAAATTGTAAATAGTGAATTACAATTAAAACGCTCATCAAACAATGTTCTCCCTATACCATTATGTAATGGAATACTTTTGTGTGGCCTTGTAAATCAATAACAAATGTTCTTTGCACCACAAATTATGTAAGATGTATATTATAATATGTACTTTATAGTTGTATGTAAATTTTATTAAGTTCGCATGAATGTAACACGATTAAAATACATTTGAAACATTTTTTCCCATTGACCGTAATGTAACGGAATACTTTTGATTGTCCCTGTAATTAATATATGCATCCGATTTTCATAAAATTTGAAACAACTCGACAAAATTATGTAATAATTACGTATTTTAAATTTCAAACGTATAGAATATATTTGAAACTTTTTCCCCATTGACCATAATGTAATTGAATACTTTTGATTGCCCCTGTAATTGATCTATGCACACGATTATCAAAAAATTTGAAATAACTCGACAGAATTATGTAATACTTTGCGTATTTTAAATTTCAAACGATTAAAATGCATTTGAAACTTTTTTCCCCATTGACCATAATGTAATTGAATACTTTTGATTGCCCCTGTAATTGATCTATGCACACGATTATCAAAAAATTTGAAATAACTCGACAGAATTATGTAATAATTGCGTATTTTAAATTTCAAACGATTAAAATGCATTTGAAACTTTTTTCCCCATTGACCGTAATGTAAAGGAATACTTTTGATTGCGCCTGTAATTGATCTATGCATCCGAGTTTCATAAAATTTGAAATGACTCGACAAAATTATGTAATAATTATGTATTTTAAATTTAAAACGATTCGGTTGGGTAGTTTTTGCTTTGTTATATGCAGACAGACGGACGGACTGAACGACCACTATAGGTGCTACGTATTATATAATTACGAACGCACCTAAAAACGATATGAAAATTGAATTCTCGTTAATTAATGAAAATATTCCAAAAAGAAAACTTTAGCAAGAAGTTGCACCTTTTTTAAGGAAAGCGGCGATCATCATTTAAGAAAATCAGATTATGTGAGTTATTTTATTTTCATTTTAATCTTTACTAAATTTATTGAAGTTTCTCTTATCAAAACCCCATCTGTAAAGTTTTGAATAAAATGTTTTATGAGTTCTGTAAAAATGAACTCCTATCCACGTGATGGTCTTGCCGGGTACGTCACAAGGTATAAACTTTATATATAATTTTTTGTGCTGCATCAATCTTAATTGCATTTTCTGGAAAACTGTGATTTTCATTATGTACGCTTATGAGAAACAACATCATTTCTTTATTTAAGATATTGAAATAAAATTTTATAATAAGGTTCTGATCATCTATTCGTACGTTAAGAAACAAAATACAGCTTATAAGATTGTATATATTAATTTAAGAGCTATTTTTATTGAAAAATACACAATTTTTTAATTGTGTTTTGTATAAGAAATTTGGCATATGTTAGTGAATTTTAGAAGTATTGCAACTGTTGCGTCAGTGGCATGAATTGAAGTGAACTGAACAGAACTATTTTTTTCCTCGAGAAGGAAATTGTAAATATATTATTACTCCATTTTTTGTCTTGATGTTGTAATGTCGTGTTTTTATGTGATCATGAATTAAATATATCTATATTACAAAGGCCAAACGTATCTGTGCGTAACGCATACGTCATTTTGCGAATGGCAACTTGAAATTTGAAATGAAATGTCCGTTTTGCAAGTTTTTAAAACTTTTAAACATCCTTTATTTTCAATTTTTACATCATCGTATCTGGAAAAAATGTGCTTTTAAGTACAATTTGTTTGAAAAATGTATCTTAATTTATTTTTTAAATATTATTCCTTTTTGTAGTTTTTAATACTGTTTTTCTAATTGTGGCAACAGAAGTACTCTGTTTCTATTAAAACAAAAAAAAGGGGGGGGGAATGATTACTATATTTTATATTGCTATTTTCTCATTAAAAATAACATAAATAGTTTAGGATTTGTCTGAGCTTACAGCCCATCGGGACTTCAAGTTTTGAATCAAAATGATCAAATTAAAATACCAATTTTTTAACAAGGGTGAATACAAATGTGAAAAGTGCATATGTAAATTTGGATATGGTGAATATGATTTCAGGTTTAGATTTCGCGGGGGAAAATTCTATGATTGAAACAAAGTTAATAAATTTTGCTTTTTTTCATTTTGGAATACTAGCATGAAGTCCTTAATTGATAACTTTATCGTAATAACAGATTTTTATTATTTGTTTTACTGCTTACATGTACGATTAAAGATTAATTATAACAATTTCTACGACTGAGTTTTTCGGAAATTGTATTTTGTTAACTTTTGGTGAAATATCATTTGTTTAAGAGTTAGACTGACCAATATGAGGTGCATTTTTTTATTGTAACTAATTCTGTAGGTTTTTTATAAATCAATGAAACAGTTCCTTCTTAAACATTTTATTTCGTCGAAATTCGACGGGTTCTACCTTGTTTATTAAAAATTGAAGGAATTTTATTATGTTTAAGACAGCTATAATACACTATATTGCCATTGATTATTGGACACTAGCGATTTTAGACATTTTACTAAATATCTAGAAAAATACATGAGGAATCATCTCGAAACTCTTAGTGTATAAATATAATAGTATACGTCATACATCTCCGGAAAATTTTTTACCGAAACCCCATAGGAGACCGTCGACAAATTAAAAAAGAATGAATATCTTTTGAATAACCCTGTCAAAACTAATGTAGCAAAAACGCTCAAACTCTAGATTATGATTGAATGCCTTATTGTAATACACTGTGTTCATTTTAATGCAAATAGCATGCATACTCGCAGAGTAATTAAGGTTTTTAAAAAAATGGCCCCAAATTTTTCCAAGTTTTTCCCTTATAATTTTCAGAGTTCTTAATATAAAATAATATTTTTTTCAGAAAATATGACAAACAACATTGCACACAGTACCCTGTAATCAGAATTAAAAAATAATGAAAATTGTATACAAAATGAGTTGGTTTACTAAATAATTTTTTACTGCGCATGCGTCAACGATATCAAAATTTCATTTGCATTTTATGTTAGCTAAATGTATAGAGCAACTTTTGTGAAAGTCACAAAATCATAACTTGAAAATTCTGAAAATAATCGTCAATTGAATAAGTTGAAAATCCGTTATTCTCAAAATGAAGCAAAAACAAGAGGGGTTGTATCCATATATTCATTGATTAGTGTCAATATAGAATACACAATACGGGATGTTACGACTACTTTTGGATAAAATCCCTCATTTTTTTGCTTCATTTTGGAAACAACGGATTTTGTCCTTTTCCTATAGACGATTACTTTCAAAATTTTCAAGCTATAATTTTGAGACTTTTACAAAAGTTGCTCTATTCATTTAGCTAACATAATATGCAAATGAAATTTTGATATCTTTGACGCATGCGCAGTAAAAAATTATTTAGTAAACCTACTCATTTTTCATACAATTTTTATTATTTTTTAATTCTGATTACAGGGTACTGTGTGCAATGTTGTTTGTCATATTTTCTGAAAAAAATATTATTTTATATTAAGAACTCTGAAAATTATAAGGGAAAAACTTGGAAAAATTTGGGGCCATTTTTTTAAAAACCTTAATTACTCTGCGAGTATGCATGCTATTTGCATTAAAATGAACACAGTGTATTACAATAAGGCATTCAATCATAATCTAGAGTTTGAGCGTTTTTGCTACATTAGTTTTTACAGGGTTATTCAAAAGATATTCATTCCTTTTTAATTTGTTGACGGTCCCCTATGGAGTTTCGGTAAAAAATCTTCACGGAGATGTATGACGTATACTATTATATTTATACACTAAGAGTTTTGAGATGATTCCTCATGTATTTTTCTAGATATTTAGTAAAATGTCTAAAATCGCAAGTGTCCCATAATCAATGGCAATATAGTGTATATCGGGTAGATTTCCGTCAACGAATCCTCATTATACTTTGAAAAGAAAACTATTTCCGACCCATAAAGCATAGCTTTCGGTGGTTCACGTAAAAGCAACTCATTGGGGCTATGCAAATATAACGTTATCATTTTAGGAGAGAGGGGGGAGGTCTGGCAAGTGATATCGTAAGATATCTCTAGGGCGAAGGGGGAGAGTTGTCTTTTGATATCAATATCATTTTTGATCCAACAAACAATTTTCTTTTTTCCTTTTTAACGTGGTTTTTGGTACAAAATAGTTTGTTATCGTTTTTCAGTATCTATTTTTATGAAAATACAAAGTTTTTATTAAAATTACTAAATTATTTTTAAAATATTTAATTCTAAAATATGAAATAGTCAAATATTTGACATTCTTTTTCTTTTTCACATATGTATGTATATACAATTACTATTCGAGAAACCGTATATGCAAAGTATATTTGAAATGAAGCTTGTGTTTACTAATAAATAATAGAAAAAGAGAAAGGATGTTGCCCACTTGTTTTGTTGATAAAAATTCCTATCTCTCCATCCCTCCCTCCTTCGTGCGGGGCAAGTGCAACAAGATATTATTTACTGTTAAATGCATTATCTAACAAAAGCTGTTATAAAATACTTTTAAATAATAATAAGATTTTTTTAAAGTGTTATTTGATATAAAGGGATATTTTATTGACTTCCCTGCATTTGAATCAATAAAGTATGTAACCAGTTTTGTATGTCACTCCAAATGAGAGATAAATTCTAAAGATTAAAAAAAGAAAAAAAAAAAAAAAAGACATTGATAACGATATCATTACCAGGGGTGGAGGGGTTCAAAGAATGATAATGTCCGATATCGGATGGGTGGAAGGGGTGCAAAATTATCAAAAAGTTGGTAACGTTACATATGTGCAGCCCCTATTTGCTTCATAACATAGGTAAGTGGTTTGATAATATATTGTTGAAAAAAAGGTGAAACATATTGAATACATTTCGTAATAGAAGTTTATCGTAAACGCCATTCTTTATTAGCATTTGACTAAATATTGCCTAAATTCGAAAAGTTAATTAGAATTCCATTACAAATTTAAATGAATTCATAATTTTATTCCCTGTTTTAACATAAAAAACATATGTGTTTGATAAAAGTTTCACATTTTTCCAAAAAAGTGCCCCGATGGTAGGCCTTAAGTACTTAAAAGAAAGGTCTTGCTGGCATACCCAGAAAATTCTGAAAAAATTACCGAATGCATTTCTCATGTGGATATATATGTTTATAAAAAAATTTGCGGCGGATTCCCGATAGAACGTTTGTAAAAAAATAATGATCATTTCGTTTATTTGGCAATTTATCACCGGTTGGCGACGAAATAAAATTTCAAAATACGTTTTAAGGAAAAAATGTTTCATTTTCAACTATTTTCAAAAATATTTATTTAAATAACTTTGGTTTAGTCGGTTTTAGTTTGTTTTAACTATATTTTGTCATATATATATTTATTTATAATGAAAGTTAACTATGGAATTTTATGAATTAAAACGAAAATTAAATTTATTAAATTCGTTTCAATCTCAAAATTAAGTTTAATTGAGCACTGTCGATTTATTTTTGATGCTATGGAAACAAAAACTTCTCTGATATTGAAATGTATTACTACAGCATTCTTGATCTCGCCTATATTTTTATATACGCTTTTATTATATACGCTTTTATTATATACGCTTAAGAATGAAAAGATATTTTTCAATATGAAAATATTTTTATAAATAAAATTACTTTTAAAGTATTAAAATTAAATAACTGTTGCAACTGGCAATAAATATCTGCAATACAATATTATATATATTAAACTTTCTCAATGTTTAAGTTTAAATTCATTAAATACCATTACATGCATTCTAAAAATTTATCAACAAACAATTTTCAGATGCATTAAAATCGTTTGCTTTGGCAAAATGCAGCTTGCCAAATCACTGAACACGTTTCCTTTTTCACGCCAAATATTTGAAAATATTTATTTATTTATTTTATTATTTACTGACTTTTTTCTATAATTCCGCCGCTAATTTTGACTGATTCTTTATTGCATATATAAGTAGCTTAATTAGTATTTTTTTTTCACAAGAAATTCTGAGTATGCCCAGTATGGAGATCTTAGATTAGGTTATTATTACTAAATTGACCAAGTTCAGTTAAACAGATCAGATACTAAGATTAATAGACTATCATGACAGTCGGCGTTTTAAGTCGAGAACAAATATTTGTATTTATATTATCTTTTGAAAGGTTCTTTTTATTATAAATTCACAAACATTTTAATGAAGGGTATTTTATCATCTAAATTATTGAATAATACATTCCTGTAATCAATTTGTTTACCGAAATTCTTAATGGGTTTATCCAATTTCGCCAACCTTTGAATTTTTTCAGTGCAAAACAGTTGCCACAAAAATTGCCGAGTTTCATTTCGACCTCCGGGAATTTTAAGCAACTGAGAACAAGAAACCTTCAGAGGCCTTACAAGAAAGAACGTTGTGAAATCCTACACCAGTTTTTGCGTAATGCTTTTGGTTCCGAGGAACTATTAGAATATCTTGACCTGCTTTGACGGTTAAAGTTCAGAGCATAACAGTTACATTACTGTATTTAATTAGCCACAAGCAATAAAGTGCGGTTAAATTAAACATTACAAAATTTTTTGCTTGTATGTTTGTAAAGCAAAATAAACAATTTAAGGTAGATTAACTATTCATTGTTCGTGTATAATCAGCACTGCATACAGGGTCTGTGGGCCTTTGTAGGAATTCGAAAACTGGTAGAAATTAATCTTGCAGTATAGACCGGGAGGCGACGGCACAGACAATTACCTCATCAAGTTCGGTGAGGAAAATTTAGGATTCGTTAAATTTCGATTCGCATATCAAAAAGCAATCGGTCTGCGAAGTCATATCTTGGTGAAAAAAAAAAAATATCCGATTTTAGCGGTTGATTTGGAGGTTTAATTTTGATAAACTGCACCCAAAAGTACGAAAACATGGAGAATTGATAACAGGGAAACATAATAGCAAACCTATGAGTCAATCACTAAAATCGGGGTTTGGTATTTTCCATCAAGATATGACTTGGCAGATCTATTGCATTTTAATATGCGAATCGAGATTTACCACAACCTAGATTAGGGATGCACCGAATAGTGATTTTGGCCGAATACCGAATATTCGGCCGACAGCTAAACCGAATACCGAATATTCGGCTAGCCGAAAAGTAATTGTTGGGCCGAATACCGAATATTCGGCTTTCCAAATACTTTTTATCTTTCTAAGTTTAAAGGTATTAAAATGTTACTTTTTAAAACAATTTTACATAATATTTAATAAGAGAAACTTGTATTTTGATAAACAAGAGCTTTTTATAAGAACATTCAATATTGAAAAATATCTGCCTTTTTTTATATAAGAAGCATAATTATGAGACTTTTTATATTAGTAAAATTTTAAATTTCATTTCTTCTATGAATAAAGGAATGTCTAGTTCAAAGTTCTTTTCTTATGAATTGTGGCATTTTCCATCCTTCCCATATCATATTTTACAGAAATCAAAGCATGTGAGTTGAAAATATAGTTATGGTATCTTATTTATTGTTAATGCAACAAACGAAAACACAAGTTTGACCTAGAGTGAGATGAAATACAATGCATTTATGATTCAATAAGTTGATTATGATTATGGTTTCATAAACAAAATATTGTTTGCCTTGATAGCTATACTAATCTCAAAAGTTTTCCTTTCTTGTTTAAGGACTTTTGGGAAAAGCAAAAAACATATTATTTACTACATAGAATTTGGGAACTTGCATCTGTGCACTCGCATCATTTATTCCTAAGGAGAATCCTAAAAAATCACAATTTTAATCCTTCTCGTGGTTAATTTTCTTAAGTTAAACTTTACAAACAGCAAATAAATAATGTAAAAACATTCTATTTAAATATGATTTTATTTCTAATTATTTTAAATATATTAATAAATTGACAGTTAAAAGTAGAAATTATGAAAAGTTTTTTAAAATGTGTTTTAAAAGGCTTTATTAAGTATTAGATTTGGCCGAATGCTCTGATATTCGGCCAAACCAAATATTCGGCAGGTTGAATAGTTTCATATTCAGCCAAGTCGAATATTCGGCTTAACCGAATAGTTTGATATTCGGCCTAACCGAATATTCGGTAATATGGCCGAATAGGCCAAATACCGAATAGATACCGAATATTCGGTACATCCCTATCCTAGATATTAATTCGCAAACTCGATGATGTGATTGTCTGTGCTGCCGCCTTCCGGTCTAGAATAATTGTTTTAAAAAATACACGGTTGGAGGAATTCATTAATTGCATAAGGGGGTGGCAAGAGTGTAGACTAAAAGATAGATAAGAGCATAAATTAAGAATATAGAAACAGCTCAAAATCCGTTATTCCAAAAATAAAGGAAAAAAATGAGGGGTTATATCCAAATAATAATAGTATATGCAATATTGTGTGTGCTATATTGACACTAATCAATGAATATATGAATACAGTCCCTCATCTTTTTGCTTCATTTTGGGAATAACGAATTTTGAGCTTATTCTATCGACGATTATTTTCAGAATTTTCAATCTATGCTTTTGAGACTTTTACAAAAGTTGTTCTATACATTTAACTAACACATTATTCAAATTACATTTTAATTGCGGTGATACATGCGCAGTGAAACATTTAGTAAACCTGCTTATTTTTCCTACAACTTTAATTATTTTTTAATTCTGGCTACAGGGTATTACGTTCAATATTATTTGTCATAATTTTTTAAAAGAAAACTTTTTATTTTAAAAATTCTGCAAACAATAAACAAAAAACAAAACAAAAAAAAATGGAACTCTTTTTATAGAAACCTCATTATTTCTATTAGTATGCATGCTATCGACATGAAAATGAACACAGTTTATTACAATAAGCCACGTAATCATAATCTGCAGTTTGGCCGCTTTTGCTTTGTTGGTTTTTGCAAGGTTATAAAAAAAATCTTTTTTTTTTCAATTTGTTGACGGTCCCCTATGGGATTTTGAGAAAAAATCTCCACGGAAATACATCACATATATTATTTTGTTTTTATACCTTGAGTTTTAGGATAATTCTTCATGTATTTTTCTAGATCCCGTAATATTCCGTACACTAAGCTCCAGGTTTCACTGCAATATAAGCAATGTTTAAGATATTATAATTCTATAAATTTAATGAATTTTCAAAGTATTGAAGAATGATTAAGACTCTCAAGCATTACATTTATATTCCTAAATAAGATTTTTTATGTAATATTGAAAGAATCATATTTTATTTGCATTTAAAACAAAATGCAGGGAAAACAACATTACAATTTTACCCATTTGCAAGACGCTAACAAAACCTTTAAAATCCAAAGTGGCCGGTCACCTTTGGCCTTATAGTGTATATATATATATATTCTATTATTAAGCTCATCATTTCCTAATACATAATCAGTACTTGATATTACACATTTTATAGTTTAATAGATTGAAAAATAAAATTTATAATACAGTAGACTCCTTCAAATCCGCACTCCTAAAATCCGCACATAATTTGCGGATGTAAATAACGAAACATTCATTTCAGATGTAGGTGCATAATTTGACTTTTCTAGTCTTATATCAATTCCATATATTTTTTAATTTGTAATTTTTGTTAATGTTATCGAGTTCATGTTTTTTCATGAAGAAAGGATAATTTATTTCTGAAAAAATCAAGATATTGCTGATATTGTTGGTAAACACAATCTTTCCAAATGTATTTATGTATTAATCAATCTTTTTAGTTATCAAGTCTGGCTAAACCTGAAATAAAGCTTCATTATTTTATGATCCTGGTGTGAATTAGTAATGTACCTTTATGGGGCAAGTCTCATTGAATAATTTAGGAAAAACACATTTAAATTTTATAATGAATATATAATTGTACATTATTGATTATTAACTTGACCTTGCTTTTAGTATTTTAATCATTTTAAAATTTATCTAAATTTTTATTATCTTAGTTTATTACTTATTTTAATATTTTAGTATATTGTAAGCATTCAATGTACTTTTGATTTCATTATTAATTACATTCAAATTACTTAAAAAAAAAAAAAATAAAGTAATGTCCAAAAATCCGCAAAATTCCAAAATCCGCACAACCTCTGGTCCCAAGATGTGCTGATTTGAGGGAGTCTACTGTAGTATCAGTTTCTTTCTCTCTTTCTATATCTACTTGAAAGTTTACCCCTTTTCTTAAAAAAATGTTATTGCCCACTTTTATTCCTGTCTTTCTTTTTGTACTTTTTACAACGCTAAATTCACTACTTTAAAATAAATCAAGAGATATTTTCAAACCTTGAAAAAGTCCTACCAATATCTCCGACTTTTATGAATTTAATAATAGCTTGTATAGGTAATAATAGCTTATAATACATATTTGCAAAATTACTTTCCTTATTAAGATTTAAATTTTCAAAGCAAAGCGGGGAAACCGGAAACTCCCTTAATTGCTTACTGTCTCCCGGACAGAGCCTTAGCTAAGAGGATGCTAGGGCGACTCCCCCCCCCCCCCCCCACCAAAAAAAAAAAAAAAAAAAAAAAAAAAAAAAAAAATTTGAGCCTGTTCTGGAAAAGATTCGAGGGTCGCTAATTGAATATCTGTTACGATAATTCAAAGTAAATTCTGTTCAAAACTCTAATTAAGTTTTGAGACCCTTTCACAATTTTGCAAAATTACTAAATTGTATCTAAAATAAGTGTTTCAACACTCGCTCATATTATTTGCACATATGAAGCTAACATGATGTTTAATTCTGAACTAGTTTTATACTCAAATTTTTCATCATCATATGCTTTTCTTAGCATAAAATGAAGTTATTACAACAGTTTAATAATAAACATAGTACCTACAATGTAAATATGTACTAATTTAACTTTCTGTACCCCCCTCCCCCCTCTTGTTCACTTCTAGCTTCAGTCCTACCCGGATTTGTCATTTTATGCCTTAGGCCCCTGTCCTCGCTCGAGGAAACGCTCGCGAGCTAATGCTATTCCTATGGGGAAGCATTTTTCTAATAACTCTTTCGCATTTTGACAATTTTTTTTTTTTTTTTTTTTTTTTTTTTTGTATTGTATAGTTGAGGTGCCTCCCGACAGCGCACCTTTTTTACTTTTTCGATTTTGGTTGCAGATATTTTTTACAAAGTTAGTTTCACTTTCAAAATCGGTTTCGAAACATAAAGTGCTTTTTAAAAAAATATCTGCAACCAAAATCGAAAAAGTAAAAAAGGTGCGCTGTCGGCATGTACCTCAGCTATCCAATGCAAAAAAAAAAAAAAAAAAAATTCAAAAATGTCAAAATGCGAAAGAGTTATTAGAAAAATGCTTCCCCATAGGAATAGCATTAGCTCGCGAGCGTTTCCTCGAGCGAGGACAGGGGCCTTAACATTGACAAATGTATATGGCCCGTGTCAAGTTTAAGTGAGATATACATCTTCAAATAATCCCCGAATGCATTTATAGCTTTATCCGAATTACACCCCACTATTCTACTCTTCTTATTCGACCATTACTTTATTATATAATCCCCTTTTTCCTTTTAAAGCCAGAGGAGATAAAACATCATATAAAAGTTGCCGTTTGATCTAATTGCCTTGCCTTTGTCTTAAATAGGTGAGTCAGCGCTCAGTTTGCGATAGAAGTGATAGAACAGGAAACTTATAAAACAATAAAAATGACATAAGTAAATCTGAATGTGAAATTTTATTTTAGGTGATGTAATTACGAGAGTTGTCTGAGCTATGCCCAGTTTCAAACAGTAAAATAAAATGTTCAATAATATGAAATTAAAATATACTATATTTAAAAAAAAATACATAAATCGCTTTTGTAACTGAGGAAAGTAAAAACAAAACGTTATACATTTCGTACAATGATTTTTTCTTATGAAAAAAAATACAGTTGTGTAAAAAGAAAAAAAAAGGTACACCTTTTATTAACTTATCGACAAATCAAGCTTTTGTAACTGAGGAAAGTAAAAACAAAACGTTATACATTTCATACAATGATTTTTTCTTATGAAAAAAAATACAGTTGTGTAAAAAGAAAAAAAAAGATACACCTTTTATTAACTTATCGACAAATCATTGTATAAGAAAATTGCCGCTACGCGCTACCAAATGATTGGAAATAAAATCTGCTTTTAAATTATATACATAAAATTTGCTTTGGGAGCCGAGCCTTCTACATATCAAAATGAACCCAAACTTTGTTTTTTAATAGCAATATGCATGTTTGACAGCATAAATAAATTATAAGCCTAAATCCAAATTTTCATTAAATTCGAATTGTTAGTTTCCGATAAATTAATTATTTTAAAATGAGCATATTATAGGGGCTATATCGAAATTGAAGTTTGTCGCTCAATTGTTCAAATGCTACAGAATAAAAAAGGCACTTGTAATAAACTCTTTGTTCTCGAGAGGTGATTAGCACTCACTACGATAGTTGTCAGGTGTCCCTCGTAAATAGGGACGCCAAACGCTTTGGACTCCGCTAATATCTTACAGTTTACTTCGCCATCTTTTATCACAGATTATTCGGTTATTAGATAAGATAAAGAAAATTCATTTTCGATACTGGTGTCCAGAGCATTTAAGAGCCCTCATTTACGGGGGACGCTAGTGCTCAGTGAGAATCACCTCACGAGTGCAAAGGATTATTGCATTATTTCTTGACAATACTAGTGTACATGCCCGTACTATAAGACGATGGGTAAAAATAGTGGTTTTCACTTAAAATTTGAAATAACTGATAAAAATATTGGCACATATATTTCAGACGCACTGGTATTGACGCGATGTTTTATTGCGTCATTTTGGGCGACAAGGTTGCTATTTTGTCCACTTTTTTGTAAAAAGTCGGGGATGACGGAAAAAATTGGACAAAATGAACGAAATGGACAAAATTGGACAAAATGGACTAAATGATAATCTGCTGATTTTCCACGCGTTTGATACATAAAATTATCGCTATGATGTAATAGAATTATATTCCTGCATTTCTATCAATAAAATGTATTTTTTCAATTTATCGTTTAATTAAAATATAATGACTGCATATTAATCATATTATAATAAATCAATAAAGAACATGTTAATTACATGTTGTTACAGTTAATTTTAGAGAATTAGAGATATTTGTACAAGAAATATTAGCCTTGTTATGAGAGAGATTATAGAAGTTTCTAAATATTTCAGAAGTCATCATGTAGATAAAGGGCTTCTAAACTCTTATAGGGATGTAATGGTGAACTTCCTAAAGAAATTCCATGGAACAGTTGCTTTATTAAATGCTTAAAAACGTAAGGAAAAAAAAAAGATTTTTTTTTAAATTATTCATTAACGCAATAATGAATGCAAACATAAGGAAATAATTAACAATATTGCTTTATATAAAGAAGTGAAACATCTAATCAGCTTGGTAGAAATCCATCAGTATTTCATTTCACTGGATGTGCTACAGAGAAATTTCTATATTATTGCAGACAGGGTCATCGCTGGCTTTCGAACAACATTAGCGATTTGGCGAATAAGAAATAAAAAACAGTAGCCAAATGAAAAGAAATGTTAGCAAAATAGATTTGGTGTGAAAAACTGAAAAATGTATCTTCAACACCTTACTGTATCCCTGTTTTCCAAATTTCTGAAATAACCTATTTTTTTATAATTGCTTATAAAATAAAAAAAATTCACTATCTACTGCATAAATTATTACAAATGAGTACATTCTAAATGTTAAATAGTCCTACATATTAAGTGTTCCATTCTTTTAGCAGTCTAAATAAAAATTAAAAACAGCTATATAGTTGATTTGCAATTGGGAAAACATATGCTAAAAATTGCTGTGAGATTTCGACTTAATAGAAAAAATTTGACCGGCCAATGACTATTTTCCATACAATTATAAACATGGTAAACTAGAAGATAGCCCGTCAAAATGACGTGTTTTCATTTTTAAAAGAATGAAAAAACGTTACAACAACTTTGGTCAATCATAGCCACAGGCTTAAACAATTTTGAAAAATACAAAGATTGAACATGAAGGAAAAATCTAAAAAAAAAGAAAAAAAAAATCAATAGAAATCTGCATTTAAAATTATAACAAAATTATCTGATGGATGGGGAGGGATTGTAATGAACAAATGGTAAATGCATAAATTTTAAAAGAATAAAGTAAGGTAAAATATCAATTATAAAAGAATACATTGTGAAACTACAGCCAAAAATTATCTTAAAATATCCAAAATGTATAAAAATTTTTCCCATTTTGGCCATTTCCAGACGAATATGAGATAGTAGCCAAATTATTAAAGGCCTCGCATTCAGGAGAAAATCTATTGTTGAAATTGTCCCTATAATTGCCAACTTATTATATGACTTTGTCTCGTATGTAACGCCACCTGGTGCATACTACTGCTAATAATCCCATAGGAAATAATGGAAAACATTTCAGTTTCTAACATTAGATGGCGCTACCAACGTGAAAATCATGTAGTTCAGCGCCCCCTGTAATGCGGTCAAAGGAAACTTGGTGAATGACAAGCCTTTATATTATGATAAGTTAGCCTTGATGTCAATATTGAACAACATACATCTGACTTGTGTGCTTGACATGAAGCCTGCTTATAAGCCATCGTCAATATACGGGGACGAGATAGCACACAAGGAAATATTACAATACAAGAGAAGCACAACCAGGAGATCCACACAAAGAGTGTGTGCAATGGAGCCAGTGGGATTCGGACCCACAACCTCACGATCAGCGGCTTGATGTCTTAACCACTCAGCCACGGAGGCCCACAAATGTCAACAATAAAGAGTAAACAATCGTGATTCGTTATGTGACAATGAAGTCATTCACTGGTGTAAAAAAAAAAATAAATAAATAAATAAAATAAATAAAAAACCACAAATATAAAAATTCTAACAATATTATATTTAAAACGCACCTTCGCTTTTCTTAAATAAAAAGTTTTAATTAAACACTGTTAAAAAATTTGACTGTTTTGCTGCATCGTCATTACACAGCTTTTATAGAAAATGATTATTTTATCGTATTACACTGTTAAAAATTTGACCCATTTTTTGCAGCGTCACTCCACAGCTTTTATAGAATATCTCTTTTATGACCAATGAGAATGCTCCATAACACAAGTAAAGTAACCGTAAAGTGGAGTAGTGTAAACCTGTAAATTGGAGTGATGCTGCAGCAAATGGGCCAAATTTTTAACAGTTGCTGCAGCATCAGTCCAGCGCTTTTAGAGAAAACGGTTACTTTGTGTGTGTTACTTACAGTGTATTCTATAAAAGCTACGGAGTGATGATGCAGCAAAAGGGTCAAATTTTTAACAGTGTACTGCTAAAAATTTTACCCATTTACTGCAGCGTCACTCCACAGCTTTTATAAAATGTCTCTTTTATAACCAATGAGAATGCTCCATAACACAGCAAAGTAATCGTTTTCTATAAAAGCGGTGGAGTGATGCTGCAGCAAATGAGTCAAATTTTTAACAGTGTGAATATTGTGTTTGAAATAGGGAAAAGATTTCAAAGCACAGTAAAATATAGTGCTGTCATTTACAGCTCAAACTGCAAATCTGTCAAATGAGAACGCTCCATTGCGACTCTGGAACGTTTGCATTGGACAAAAAATTGATAGACTTTAAAATCGGAGATAACTTTTCACAATAAAATTTGTCATTGGTCACAATAAGTGTTTTTTCTCGTGGATGGATTGACCCCGGAATCGTTATACACGGGGGGATTTTATATATATAATGACTAATTTCAGCATCGCATTACACCAAGACTTTTCTCTGTTTGGCACTTAATATGCGAGTAATTTTGTTTGTGTTTTTACCGGTACGACACCAGTACATAGACAGTGATTAACTGTCAATAGATAAATATGCATCGCATTATCATATTTGTCTTTGGCTGTTGTTAAACAGAATTGGTGTTAAGTCAATATCTCTATAAATAGAATAATGTAAATGGCACAATGTGATTGAACATGTAAAGTGACATCTAATCGTTCAGCAACATAGATAAAGGCAGAAACTGAGCCATCGCAATTTGGCGAGTCTGATTGTTCTTTTGCTCACCAAATGAAGGATTTTGTCGCTATTTGGCGCAATGGCGAGCGGAAGCGTGAACCCTGATTGCAGTTGAAAGAATTCATGACACTTTTGAAATCTGAAGAACATAGAATTTATAATAAATGTTTGCAGAAAAGATTTTATGACTGCACCACGCCAGCTCATATTTTATCATACATACATGCTGCATCCAAAATACATGGGGGAGGGACTTACAAATGACCAAATAAAAATAGAAAGAAAATGGGTGAACGACATTGATTAAAAAAATTTGTCATTTATTGTTAAATTTTTCATTAAGACATTTCCATTTCTGGTACAATCATAAATATTCTATTACCAGCAAAATAGTGGGAACCACTGGAATAATTATATCAAATTTTGCACATTTTTTTTTTTTTTCCCCGCACATCATTTTCACTTTATCAGCAAAGATTGGAGAATTTTTTTTTTTTCCAATTTCAGCTTGATACAAAACAAACCTAAAAAAAAAAACTTGGATTACAAACTGCTACAAAACTGGTAATGGCTTATATAAAATGGTAAATTCTAAAGACTAACA
Source organism: Maratus speculifer (assembly GCA_964019185.1). Classification (NCBI taxonomy): domain Eukaryota; kingdom Metazoa; phylum Arthropoda; class Arachnida; order Araneae; family Salticidae; genus Maratus; species Maratus speculifer. The sequence goes on from OZ025291.1 coordinate 139,044,785, forward strand.
ACTTGCTACTGATATTGAAGTATTTGACGACTATTAAATACTTCACAACTTTCATATATCTTGAATAACAAAACTTCATTAGTATGCCTTTTATGCATTTCTGTTAATTTCTTCATTATTTCCCAGTCATTTTAAATTTAATATTTTAACTAAAATGGAAAATTCTTATCATTAGAGTTTACTAATTTCTTATTGATGTAAAATGGGTATATACTGAATATTTTTAATCATTACAAACAGGGGTTTCTTTTCAATGTAACATTTTCTTAATTAAAATCAACTTGTTATTTCATCTTATGTCTTAAAAAAAAAAAAAAAAAAGATTTGAGGCTGTCAAACATTTAAATTTTTTATTTCTATTTTTAATTTTCAAAATTGATTATTAATTGGAACTGCTATATGATAGATAATTAAGTCAATATTTACTGTAAATATATGTGCTTTACAGCTGCTATTTAAAAAGTATAACTTAATATTTATTTTATTTACTAACATGTTTGCATAAAAAAGTTTCTAGATAAACAGAATTTAGTGCGTTAAGTACGCACAAAATACTCCACATATCGTTGTGCATATAAATATGTAAATGTGATATTTTTATATAAAAGTTGTTTCTTGAATGGGAAGAATCAAAATATTTATTATTGTTAAGCTCTTAGTTTTTAATTTAAAATTTTCAATTTACTAAAAGTGGACAAAATGAACGAAATGAACAAAATCATATTTTGTCCGGGACTTTTTTTTTCTATGATTTTTCCGCCGGCTTTTTCCAGGATGGAAAAAACCGGACAACCCTGACTACCGAGGAGGTTATACAAATACGAACGCACTTAAAAACAAAAACATTTTACTACCTAACTTTATTTCTTAGTTTGCCTTGACTTATTTGTAATTTTTTTAAATGACGCAACATCTTTTAAAGCAAACGCGAAATATTCAAGAAAGTTCGAAAGCATAATTAATATTCATCTGATAATTCGCTGTGTCTCTGGTTACCCATTACGTATTAGAAAATTTTCTTCTTTTTTTGCGAACTCTAAAAAATACACGCGTTTGTTTTAAACTTAGAATGAGGTGAAAACGTTATCAAAGTAACAATAAAACATATTAACCCACCCCGCGGCCTTGCTCGTGTAATAGTTGAAATATGCCAAATGATATTTGTTTGTCTAAATTTAATTATAAGAAAATTATATTTTTAGGAATAATTCAAAAATTAACATTTAAGCCGCTGTTTGAATAAACTTCATCATTGCATTGCATTAGACAGAAAAGATATGAAATAATGAGAAGAAATAAAGCTAATTCTAAATAAATGATAATTTAGTAAATATTTTTTAACTTTTATGCGCAATTCATACGTTTATTGCAGTATTCATTTGAAGTTTTGAATTGTTTGGAAACCATCTTCTTAGTACGCCTTTAAATCTTAAAATTAACCACAGTGACAATATCCAATCTTTTTTTCTAACGTCTACCATCTTTCTAGAGCTAATGGCACCAGCATAAAATAGCCAGTGGCCCAGCAGAAAAGGAGGGACTACCATTATTAAATTTTAAATTGCATCTTTTAAGGCGTTATCATGTATCATGCCAAATTTCAAAATGTTAAACACCTTAATTAATCAAAAAAAAAAAAAAAAAAAAAAAACAATAAAATATCGCTTTATATCAAATAACACTTAAAATAAATAGTTACTAATTTAAAATATTTTATAATATGTTTTCATTACAGATGCATTCAACAATAACAGGGTCTTGTTGCACTCCCCCCCCCCCCCTAATCCAGGAGGGGTGGAGGTAAGCAAAAGGACAACAGTTTTACTCTTTTACTTCATTTCAAATATACTTCACATTTCTCAAGCCGTGATTAAATTTGCATGCATATATGATGAAAACTAATAGTGTCAAGCGTTGGGATATTCTATATTTTAGAATGAAATAATTTTATTAAAATGTTGTATCTTCATAAAAATAGATAATTGACTATAAAAAGATAACATACTATTTTGAACCAAAGACCATGTTACAAATAAAAAGAAAAAAATAATAATTGGATCAAAAATGATATTGATACCAAAAGACAAACCCCCCTCCTCCTAGAGATATCTTGCTATATCATGTGCCACTTCCCCTCCTCCCTAAAATTATAAGGTTATATATGCACAGCTCCCCCTATTAGAAAATTAGTAAATTTATCTTCATAAATATATTTTGAGGGAGAGGGGGAGGGAGTGCAAAATCCATGTTTGCCCCGGGTGCAAAAATACATTTTAGGCAAAAGGCAAGTTTCGGCCCTGAGTATGAATCCATCATATTCCTTGTTCCATTTAAATATGTGTCCCTATAATTTGTACCAGTTATACCCTCTGCTAATAAATTAGTTTCTGTTAAAAAGAAAAGAAAACAAAAGAATAATAAAATACTGTTCAGGGCATTCATTTGCGAGGAACATTCTAAAATAAGAGTTCAGAAAAAACTGTTATTTATTATTTTATTTTTTAAAATTATTTCATACGTGTGCGAGGTTATCTTTAAATCAATATTCGTGATCAAAAACGTGCCTTCTAAAAATACTAAAATACTTAAAAATTAGGACTTTGTATTCGATAAAACTGAAAACGGAAATCAATGAGCTAAAATAAATGCACTGCCAGATTGCATAAACACCATCTGTCAAAAATACTTTGCTCGTTGTAAAGATAGTTTAATCTTGCATTACCTTTGTACTCATATTCCATTCAGACATACGATTTCACTACCGGCAAGAATCGCGCCACGCGAACGAACGACATATAGCCTGATCTTAGGCCGATGAGATCATGATTGGAGAGCGTGCTGATTGGCTAAGGAAAGAAACCCACCCTATTGATTATTTCGTTTGTCTTTTTTGAGTATTTATCGCTAATTTGGCGAATATATTTCATCGTTATTGATATTGGAACAATGACCTTAAATTACTGATGAAGCTGCAGAAACTGCCGGTTGTTCGAATCACTGATTAATCAAATTAGCTGCTTGTTGCTTTTATGAATCAAATGATCGAGGACAAACTGAAATTCGTAATATCATTACTACTGTCTGCAGGAATGAGACACCCTTTTGTTCGAATTCGCATATTACAATTACAAATTACAAACGTATTTTGTTTATTTTTACGACTGAAAGAAAACAACGCGGTGTGCTTATTCAGGAGTAAATTCTGAGAGTAAAAAGGGATGATTCAAATCGATAAATTTAAATACAACAAATCATCAGATATCTACTAAAAAAATTTTTTCGTTTTCGGCCCGAATCCAGAGCTTCAACTTAATCAAATCAGAACATTATCTTATGTTATTTACAAACTTTATGTTGTTATGCCAAAATTTACTTTCCTTTTAAAATATTTCTTGATTAAATATTTCTTTCAGACTCTGCTATCATATTTCACAAAATTGTAAAATTTAATTTATTATTTAATGTTTATTCTGAAATATTGTGCGTACATATTTTTGATTATGAGTAAAATTAATTATTAATTGATTTTCTCGGTTTCGTTGTTTTTTCGAGCATAAGGAGTTTTAAAAAATGAGTCCCCCTTTTCCATCCCCATTTTTTTTCTACTCTACTGTACCAGGCAATATTTTCTGTGTCCCGATAAAAATACATTCCTGGATACATTTTTATTAATACACAACGTTTTGACTTAATATAAATGTGTGTGTGCGTGTATTTTTTAACACCTTTTTGACATTATGAAATGGTTTAATAAAGAAAAACGAGATCTTGTGTTTTATTTATTAATTATTTTTACTGACTACAATTTTGAGTTTTTTTTTACACCCCCCCCCCTCATGCCTTTGTTATGTATATACTATTTTAATCTAATTAGCAATTTCCAAAGCGTAAAAAGTTTAAGCAAAAACAAATAAAATATCACTACATTATGCATAAATGCAATAAAAATAACTTTATTTTCTTAACAGTTTTATTTATTTTTTTAAATTAAATTTATATTATTGGAAATCCGACCCTTAAATTGGTTTCATAAAACACCACATAAAAGAAATCCAAGATAATAATAAATAAGATAAAATAAATCAAGTAAGTTGAGAAGGACATGTGGAAATTTCGAACTTATTGATATATAAATAAATAAATAAATAAAATATTGCATTAAAAATTTGCTGGCTTTTTTTTTTTTCTTTTTTCTTCTTAAAATGACGTTTAAATCATCTTTCTATCTTAATTAGAAGAGGAAATATTAATTTTTTCATTTTGATTTGTTTTGAAAATCCAGTTTTCAAGCTATGGTTGTTATGGAAATGACTTGTAAAAATGGTTTTTTCTTCATGATTTTTTCCGCAATTTTCCGGATTTAAATTGTTATAACTCAAGAGCCGTTAAAGATAAATTCTTCAAACGGAACATGTCTTTTTTTATTGTTTTACTTTAATTTTGATTCAGCAATTTTGAAAAGAATATTCACTTTTTAAAATATAATTTTTTAAATAAAAATTACATCCTTTTTTTTTCCAAATTTTTACTATATATATTTTTATTTTTTTTATTAATATTTAAAAAAATGCTGAATCAAAATTAAAATTTAAATATTTTTGTTTATTTAAGTGTAAAAATAATTGAAATTCTACACATAATATTTTGAGTTATAATGATTTTAAGTTACCCCACCTTTTAAATGTAATTTAAATTTTTAATTAAAAAAAGTATGAACAGTTTTATCAAGTAATTTTGTATACAAATAATATGGTTAACCCTCACAAAATAACCCTCAAAATTTTAACTCAATGAATAAAAATTATTTCAAAATGTGTCGTGGACCCCCTTAAAAGAAATGAATGCAGTATAAAATCCTTTTACGTATTCGGATACTTACGTAACTTCGTCAGAACATGTTATTACATTTATTTACGTAATTTCGACTTACACATTATTATCTTTAGACAATAAATTGCTAACTTGCGCTTTTATTTCTTTTTCTTTTTTTTTTACTGTGTTGTTAATTCTTTCCAACAAAGTTGAAAAATGTTTATGATTGCGGTTTGTCTGGATGTCTGGCCGCGCTCTGGCTCTCGTAAATGTACTCTAATTGCCATGAAATTTTGGAAGTTATTGAAGTTTAACGTAGCAGAATCCTATTTCCAATGAAATTTCTAGTATGATTAGTTAATTTACAAGAACAGTCAAAATTATTTCGTTACATTATGAGAAAATAGTTTCAAATGAATATTAAAGATGTTACAACTGGCCAAACATAATAAAACTGATATGCATTTACGAAGTGCACTGAAATATGCACTTTGTAAAATATTTGGTGAAAAGAATGGTTATTATTCATTTACAGGTCCACACAAAAGAATTCCACTACATAATGGTAAAGGGCGGGATGTTTTGCGGCATATTTTAATTACATTAAACTTTTTGATATAGAATAAAATTGATATACGTTGCTGAGGGTTAATATAAGTTACTTCACGCATAGTACGAAGAGTATAGTATTTACAGGGACATTCAAAAGATTTCAAATAATATATTTTATCCTAAGTGTTATATTAGCGATGATGGCTGAAAGGCATTTTTAATCATGATATGCACTTTTAACTTTCACTAAATTTATGCATATTACATTGGTGTGTATAAATGCAATAGTTCATGCACAGGGATACACAAATGAGTTCGTAAAGATTACCGAATGTGAGTGTGGATTACTTAAAGGAGGTTTTTAAATGAATTATGCATTTTTACATTGAACTGCATAAAACTTACTAAAAGATAAAAAGTAAATATACATAAAATAAATATAAAATGATATGCAAGGCCACGCAACAAATTGAATACATGGATGATAATTCCTGGAAATGTGAAAGTCATATTAAGCACTAACTGAATCTGAAATTTGGTGAAAATCCGTACACTAATTCTTGAGATTCAGTTATTGTGGAAATCACAAAAAAAATACAGCATAGGAGCGCCATCTGTTGAGCGATTTATATTGAAATGTAGAAAACGTCAATTCATCTGAAATTTGATGAAAAGCAGTGCATTAGTTCTGATATTGAGCTATTGTGAAAATTACGCGCCACTTATTGAGCGATTTACACCGAAACTAATCAGCCCCAATTTATATCAGGGCTAACTGAATATAAATTTTTATTAAATTCCATTAGTTCTTGAGATAAGAGCTCCTACAAATTTTGTGTCATATACCGACAGACACAAATACAGAGTGTTCCGAGAAGAATGAAATTAGCTTTTTTATCTGTTTGAGATATACGTAGGCAATGCAAAATGCAAAAGTGTTCATAATAAGGTAGCAATTAAAACATAATAGATTGGTATAATGAAGGATAAAATAAGCCTAATGTCAAATTTTAAAAAGTTACAATTTTAAAATTTTTCTTTTCTATTACGACAAGCGACTTTTTAGTGTACGTATGCTTTGAAATTTTATAAAATACAAACTACAAAATTTGATGGTTTTTTCATTTTTTATTTTATTTTATTTTTATTTTTTATATAATGAAATTTTTACTATTGAGAACATGAAGAAAGAAATTCTAAACATGAACCATATAAAAATTAAAATAATGTAACTTTTTGAAAAATGATGGCAGAATTATTCCGTCTGCATAGCTTTCGGAGTCCCGAGACATATATTACGTGGGAAGTAATAAAAAAAAAGTTTAAAAATGCTATGCAACAACTTTAAAGATGAATCGTTCTATATATCGATGCTTATGATATGGACGCATTTATTAAAAAAAGATCTAAAAGGAATTTTTGTAATTCTAAAAGTATTTAAATTAATTTAACGGATGTTATTTAGTGTCTCCTGCAGGTGACGTCAGGAACGAGGAGGATAACCTTCATTCCTACCTAATTTAAACACTATTATTCTATACAATTGCCATCTCCAACTGGTAAAAAATTAAAATGAGTTTCAATCTTTTGAAACACGCTATAATGCCATTTGGAAACCTAGTTTGTGTAAACATCTGTTTTGAAACACCCATTTTAAAACTGTGTTTAGTGGGGGTTTTCTTTTCTTTTCTTTTTTTTTTTTTTTTTTTTTTTCTAACTTTTTTTACGAAAGCATTGACCTTTGCCAATTGACCTTTTTTTTTTTTCCAAACCGTTCTGGGATCATCAAAAAGAAATGACGGAGATGGACATGTCGCCGGTGACTTCTTACCTATAGACATTCGAAAAAGTCACAACAAAGACGTTGTAGTACATGAGTTGAAAAAATTTACATAATTAATGACCGATTCATGATTTTTTGCCCCCTGTTTCTAGTTTAAAACGAAGTGTTTCTGAAGAATTATTCTCAAGACACAACGAAGCTCTTAGTTGTACAAAAGCAGAAAAAATGGTAATATATGGGTAAAAACAGCAGTTTTAAGGCAAACTTAGATGCCTCATAGTGATAAAACTCTTTGTATTGAAGGTCATTTCGAAATATGTTAAACTAGCTCTTTGTATAGCTGTATTTAAGAATTTTCTTACTAAGATATTATATATATATATATATATATATATATATATATATACTATATATACAGTATCACTGTATATATATACTATATATACAGTGTTCTCGCTGACATTTGACTAACGTTAGTAATTTGGCTAATTAAAAAAAAAAAAAACATTCGCCAAATGAAAAAAGTATTAGCAAAATAGATTAGTAGTAGCACAAAAAAAAAAAAAAAAAAAAAAAAAAAAAAAAAAAAAATCTTTTAATGTACCCCCTTTTTTTTTTCAATATGTTCTAAAATAACCTAAGTTTTAATAACTGCGACAATAAATTTTATTAATCTAATTTCAACTATCTGCGACAAATATATTAAAAATATGTATGAAAAACTAAAAAGGAAAGAAAGGAAAAGCAAAAATTGAGCACTAGCAATTTGGCGAATCTAATCGCTTGTTTACTCGCCAAATGAAGAATTTAGTCGCAATTTGGCGCATTGGCGAGCAACAGCGAGAACACTGTATATATATATATATATATATATATATATATATATATATATATATATATATACATATATATATATATATACTATACTAGTATTAAAAAATGCTCTGACGAGCACCAAAAAAGGTTAATATGTTTTAAAGTATGAAAAAGTGTTTGACAAGAGCTTCTAATTGAGAATGAGAAAGGACAAGGGGTCCCTTCTTGGCTGCAATTCACTGTGTCAATGCCAAATTTGAAAAAATCATATTTGCGCTTTTTCCATATAAAAGAAATTTGCGTAAAACTTTCTATCTTTACTTTTTAGTAAATCTTTCAATCGTGCTTTACATGTTAACTGCATTGTTGACTCTGCACTGCAACTGCACTACAAATCAGATTTCTGTGCTGTTTTAAACTGCGACAGTTTGTGGTGGGACTGCGTGAATGTGATACGCTGCAGGCAGTGTTGAATGCAGGAGGTGGGCCGGGGGGGGGGGCATTCCCTCCCGAAGGTATCAAATGCTCACCCCCCCCCCCAATAAAATTTAGATTTTGTGTTTTTAATGGTAAAAAAGTATAATTTCCTTAGAACTCTATTGTGTCTCCACCCCCGAAACCACAGAAGACCCTCCCGGAGAAAAGTGTCTGAATTCAACACTGGCTGCGGCAACTATGGTTTTTGACCCTATTTTGCTTTACATTCATGTTTAATCACGTGGTGTCTTTTCTAATTATGCCTTTACACTACACAATTTTATCGTAACAGTGACTGATTTCTTTTATATGGAAAAATCGCAAATATGATTTTTTCAAATTTGGCATTGACAGTGAATTGCAGCCAAGAAGGGACCCCTTGTCCTTTCTCATTCTCAATTAGAAGCTCTTGTCAAACACTTTTTCATACTTTAAAACATATTAACCTTTTTTGGTGCTCGTCAGAGCATTTTTTAATACTAGTCATTTAAATTTTTTGAATATAAGAAAATCTCAGTTGCTTTTAAATATTCCCAGTACTTTTTCTTATTTCGCTCAATATTGAACTATTTAATCAATGGACAAAAAAGGTGAAAAAACGAAATTAATTTTAATTTGTTCGTGCAGAAATTGACAGATTCAATTAATTTTAGATAATACATATTTTGTAGAAAAACATTTTCAAAACATTATTCAGGACATTATTTGGACATTTTCAGAAAAATTATTGGTTAAATTATCTTCTTTGGAGAAAGTCGCTCGAAATACAGACTTAATAGATTTGCGCCAAACCAAGGATGAAAATATACTGAAAATTCATTTTTAGTATTATTTGTAAAATTGACATTGAAATCACCAGCTGTAATTAAATTTTTATATAATATACAGTGGAACCTCAGTTCACGATCATAATCCATTCTTGTACCTGACTTTCTGTATGTGATATAAATTTTTTGGGCGCTCTATCCAGGAACTAATGCATGGGATTAAAAAAATTATATTCAGGTAATCTCTGATATAAATTGATGCTGTTTGCTGTTTACATTTTGATTCAAATCGTTCAACAGATGGCTTAACCGTGTTGCATTTTTCATTATTTTCGCAATAGTTCTATCTCGAGAATTAACGTACGGATTTTCATCAAACTTCAAATCAGTTAATCTTTATATGAATTGGCTTTGTTTACGTTTTGGTTTCAATAATCAAACACGGCGCTACTATGCTGAATTGTTCCGATTACCACAATATCTCTCTCGCAGGAATAAATGCACAAATTTTCATCAAACTTGAGATTTAGGCACACTTTGATTTATATTATTGTTGATTGCGTGTTTTGGGTAAATCTTCCAACAAGTGTCGCATACATGCTGTATTTTTCCCGATATCCGCAACAGTCCTATTCCAAATTTCAAAAACTAATGTTTGGAATTTCATGCCTTTAGAATCCTCACGGTGAGCATATGATTGTCATTTGATTTTGGCTCTGTAATAATGAATTTTGACTCATTTAATGCATGAGATAGAGAATAGTTTTGGGGTTGCCACATCCGACTAGTTCTTTATAATCGGAGTAATCGCTGGTTCATCTACACCGTATTCTTTAGCTATTTTGATTACACTATCATCGTTCTTAAGTTTTGTCACTATTTCTTTTCATAATTGATCAGTAATTCGCTTAAGCTTCTTACTACTGCTATCACTAAACGCTTTTTCCTTCTTAGAAGTCATAATAAAGGCTAAAAATTTCGCAAAACTGATTAAAATTAAAACAATAAGTTAAATTTTTTTCTGTACTGAAGGTCACAAAGCACTCTAATACGCGCACTTTACTCCAAACTTGACTTATAACAGGAGTTATGTGAGGGTTGCCAACTAAACTATTCGACAGCTTTGGTCGCGAATCGAGTTATCCTACCCCGAAAGAGTAAAATTTTGAACACTGAAGTTGGTCATAAACCGAACTTGTCAAAAACAGAGGCGGTCGTAAACCAAGGTTCCACTGTTTTTTGACCGATAAATTTACAAATATAGCATTATTTATATATTCAGTGGCGATGATCATTATGCAACTTGGCGATTTAGCCGATTAAATTTTAATTTTAAAATAGCGTTTGTTAAAATCGGAAAATTGAGAATTTCTATTAGAAAAATTTGGATAAGTACTATAATTTGTATGCACAGTTTTAAGTAAACTCTGATTTTTTTTTTTCCATAATTTTTAATTTAGTACATTTGGAAATGGAAGGGAGGGGGAAAGTATATCTTTTCAATGCTTTTTCGACAATATCTCAAGCAAAATACTTTTAAATGCCAATAACTGCTGATCGTAAATGTTACATTCACTTCACACCATCACAAAAGTTTTTTGCATCACCATGTGTTTTTTCATTTGATGCTTTCTTGGCACAGATGCCATACATGCACGACATTGTGCGATATTCTTCTGACGCCAATTTCGCAAAAGCTTAGTTTTCAAACTTCAATTGCATGCATATATATTAAGGTACTACTTAGTTAGCCCGTCGACCAATTTCGCCAAATTATACAAATTGTCAAACTCATAGCGAAATTATACATATAGACATAATTTTCATTTTAAATAACACAAAAAAAATAATTTGTAGAATCTTAATAAAAAATACAAATAAAAAGTCGAAATAAAAATCTCTTAATGGCTTTTTAAACACGTGCGTCGTATTTAATGTCATTGGATGCGACATTCACGATCATCCATTATTGGCATATAATAATATAGTTTGGCGATGGTTTTTTGGTCCACGGGATAACCAAGTAGTACCTCTATTAACTATTTTCTATTATTATCAAAAGAAAATAATAATGACTAAAAACTGGTGATAATTGTTTACCCTTCGACCAAAAAATTTTCGCCAAATTATAAAATTAAATGCCAATAACGGATTATCATAAATGTTACATTCAGTTTACATTAAATAGGTTACCCATGTTTGTTATGCCATAATGAGATTTTGAATTCAACTTTTTATTTGTACTGTTATTGATGTTTTACTAATTTATTTCTTCTTTCGTTATTTAAAATAAAACTTATGCCAAAATGAATTACATGGTGAATAAATTGATGATTTGTACAATTTGGCGAAATTGGTTGACAGGATAATCAAGTAGTATTGAAAAGTTTAATTAATAACAACAGAATGAAATGATTTATAAAATTTAACAAAATTAAATAAAGGTAAATAAATATATATTTTTAATAAACATTAGCCCGGTTATCATATCAGACAAAATAACAAAATTTTCTTGCCAATTAGGTACCCTAATGCGTATTTGACATCACATCCCAATTTAAAATCAATTGAATGCTATTTAAGATATGGACAGAATGTGAAGTTTTTTTTACTCTATATCTTTTCCTTATGTAAATTAGGACGTTATATAATGATAATTAAAAAATCTTACATTTAATTCCTGAAAAGAAATTTTGGTTTTCCCAGATACTTTTTTTCCGATGTACTTGTTTTTTCCCATTTTTTTCTACTACTAAAATTCAAAATGTTAGGACACTCGAGAAAATTACCCCATGGTCATATAAAATGCATGTTATTTGAAAAAATAATCATGAATTCAAAAAAAAAAAAAAAAAAAAAAAAAAAAAAAAAAAAAAAAAAAAAAAAAAACACTGCGTTTACAACTTTATTTTTTAAAGAACTGAAACTAAAAGCTTCGCAATAAAAACAAATAACCATGTTTTTCACGTGATTTGTTTAATTTGAATGAATTATTATACATACATGACACTTTTTACATTAAATTTGGTGGCAATGAATAAAAAAAAAACTACAATCGCAACAGCAAAAGACAATATCCAACTGGAAGTTAAAGACATAAATTCGATTTTCTCAGAAACCATCAAACATACAAAGATGAAAAAAAAAAACTGCTCTAAGTTTTATCAAGACGATAAAAATAAACCAAAAACGAAGTTAATCCATCCATAATAATGTTAACTATTGCTTGTTGAATTTTTCGTCTTCATTTTTACGTTAAAAGTTAAATAAAAAACTACAGTAAACTACGATATTTTTTTTAATGCTAACATTTTATTCGTCTCGTCGAGTTCTATCTTTTGAAAACAAAATCACTGTCGTACGTCAACTGGTTCGCCAGAAATTTCAAAAAGACTTCCGCAAATAACAACAGAATGAAATGATTTATAAAATTTAACAAAATTAAATAAAGGTAAATAAATATATATTTTTAATAAACATTAGCCCGGTTATCATATCAGACAAAATAACAAAATTTTCTTGCCAATTAGGTACCCTAATGCGTATTTGACATCACATCCCAATTTAAAATCAATTGAATGCTATTTAAGATATGGACAGAATGTGAAGTTTTTTTTTTACTCTATATCTTTTCCTTATGTAAATTAGGACGTTATATAATCATAATTAAAAAATCTTACATTTAATTCCTGAAAAGAAATTTTGGTTTTCCCAGATACTTTTTTCCGATGTACTTGTTTTTTCCCATTTTTTTCTACTACTAAAATTCAAAATGTTAGGACACTCGAGAAAATTACCCCATGGTCATATAAAATGCATGTTATTTGAAAAATTAATCATGAATTCAAAAAAAAAAAAAAAAAAAAAACACTGCGTTTACAACTTTATTATTTAAAGAACTGAAACTAAAAGCTTCGCAATAAAAACAAATAACCATGTTTTTCATGTGATTTGTTTAATTTGAATGAATTATTATACATACATGACACTTTTTACATTAAATTTGGTGGCAATGAATAAAAAAAAACTACAATCGCAACAGCAAAAGACAATATCCAACTGGAGGTTAAAGACATAAATTCGATTTTCTCAGAAACCATCAAACATACAAAGATGAAAAAAAAACTGCTCTATGTTTTATCAAGACGATAAAAATAAACCAAAAACGAAGTTAATCCATCCATAATAACGTTAACTATTGCTTGTTGAATTTTTCGTCTTCATTTTTACGTTAAAAGTTAAATAAAAAACTACAGTAAACTACGATATTTTTTTTAATGCTAACATTTTATTCGTCTCTTCGAGTTCTATCTTTTGAAAACAAAATCACTGTCGTACGTCAACTGGTTCGCCAGAAATTTCAAAAAGACTTCCGCATTTTCTATTTCTTAAACATATTATACCAAACGCTACCGCGTTTGGTATGATATATATATACTTCATAGGTTCATGTCAATTCTATTATCTTCGAAAGAGTTTAACAGCATTAAAATGTACTTGAAACTATTTTTTCCTATTAACCGTCATGTAATGGAATACTTTTGATTGTCCCTGTAATTGATCTATGTATCCGATTTTCATAAAATTTGAAATGACACGACAAAATTATCTAAAAATTATATATTAGAAATTTCAAACGATTAAAATTTATTTGAAACTTTTTTTCCCCATTGACCATAATGTAACAGAATACTTTTGATTGTCCCTGTAATTGATCTATGCATCCGATTTTCATAAACTTTGAAATGACTCGACAAAATTATGCAATAGATATATTTTTTAAATTTCAAAAGATTCGGTTTGGTAGTTTTTGCGTTGTTATATGCGGACAGACGGGCAGACGGACGGCCTGAACGACAACTGTAGGTGCTACGTATTTACATAATTACGAACGCAAATAAAAACGAATAATTAGTAGAATATTAATAAAACATACAAATAAAAAGTCGAAATAAAAATCCCTTAATTGCGTTTTAAACTCGTGCATCGTATTCAATGTCATTGGATGCGATATTCACAATCGTCCATTATCGGCATTTAATCTTATAGTTTGGCGATGGTTTTTTGGTGGACGGGATAACCAAGTAGTACATATATCAACTATTTTCTATTATTTTAAAAAGTAAATAATAATGAATAAAAGCGGGTACTAATTGATTATCCTGTCGACCAAAAAATTATCGCTAGATTATAAAATTAAATGCCAATAACGGATTATTAGTTGCATTCAGTTTACATTAAATAGGTTACCCATGTGTGTTATGTCACAATGTGATTTTGAATTGGACTTTTTATTTGTACTTTTATTGATGTTTTACTAATTTATTTCTTCTTTCGTTAATTAAAATAAAAATTATGCCAATATACATAACTTGGTGATTAAATGGATGATTTGTACAATTTGGTGAAATTGGTCTACGGGATAATCAAGTGGTACTGAAAAGTTTAAGTAATAACTATAGAATGAAATAATTTATAAAATTTAACACTATTAAATAAAGGTAAATAAAAGTTATTTTTTAATAAACAACAGTAGCCCGGCTATCATATCAGTTAGGTACCCTGATGCGTATTTGACATCACATCGTTATTTAAAATCAATTGAATGGTATTTAAAATATGGACAGAATGTGAAGTTTTTGATTTACTAATTCAAAAACCTTACATTTAGTTCCTGAATAGAAATTTTGGTTCTCCTAGGTAGTTTTTTCCGATGTGTTTGTGTTTTTCCCATTTTTTTTTTCCTGCTAATAAAATTCAAAATGTTAGGGTACTCGAGAAAATCATTCCATTGTCATGTAAAATGTATGCTATTTGAAAAATAATCATGGAGTCGAACAGAAAAAAAAAAAAAAAATGACAGTGCGTTTACAACTTTATTATTTAAAAAACTGAAATTGAAGGCTTCGCAATTCGCGTTTGTAATGACCGAAAGATGGCGTTGTTATAGACCTGATAATCGTTTGTTTACGTTTGTTTGTTTACGTTCCATGCTGTAGCACTGTAGCATAGAACCAGTTTAAAGAGCTAGTTAAAGTGCAGTTTTTTTATCTTTTTTATTTAATTATGGGAGATAAATTACAAATATCGACAATTTTAGAATTTCTAAGATGCTGGAAAATCTAGTAATTGCTTTAGAGAAGCTGAAGCAATTATTGATTCAAAGAGATTAGTAATGTGCGGCATTAAAGAATGCAAAGAAGAAGAAATAGAGATTGTAGGCTTGTGTTTACAAACAAGCCAAACAAAAGGAAATCCCCATATTATTTTAGGTTTGCTAGTAAAGGAAAACAAAAAATTGAAAATAAAAAAAATTTCTTGCTCTTGCAAAGCTGGGTCAAGCGAATCATGCAAGCATTGTGTTGTGGTCATGTTATTTTGCCATGAGTAAGTCAAATGTACTTTTTTATATTATAGATCTAAACTTTGTGTATAAAATTTTGATTTTTGATAATTTTAATACAAAGAACCCAACGTTGCATTCGTTATAGAACTGTTTATTTATTTATCGGCCTTTTAAACACTGATTTCAGCGGAAGATGCTCATGGTATCAGTTCTATTTCTTTTAGTTCGACTTTGTCCGCGAGAGGGCGTCTATTTCATTTCAAACGCGAATAAAAACAAATAACCATGTTTTTCACGTGATTTGTTTAATTTCAATGAATTATGATACATACATTACAATTTTTATGTTAAATTTAGTGGCAATGAATAAAAAAAACTATAATCGCAATAGCAAAAAGTAATATTCAACTGGAGGTTTAAGACAAAAATTCAATTTTCTAAGGTACCGTCAAAAATACAAAGATGAAAAAAAAAAACTGTTCTAAGTTTTATCAAGACGATAAAAATAAGCCAAAAACGAAGTTAATCCATCCATAAGATCGCTAGCTATCGCTTGTTGAACTTTTCGTCTTAATTTTTTCGTTAAAAGTTAAATAAAAAACTACAGTAAACTGCAATAATTTTTTGAATGCTATCATTTTCTTCGTCTCGTCGAGTTCTATTGTTTAAAAAAAAAATCACTGTCGTACGTCAACTGGTTCGCCAGAAATTTCAAAAAGACGTTCGCACTTTCTATTTCTTAAACATATTATACCAAACGCTACCGCGTTTGCTATGATATATATATATATATACTATAATGTTTACACAAGTTTTGTTAATGATAAGTGATGCATACTTAAGTACGATTAGCCGAATATTGTTGGATATTAAACCGTACACATTATTTTTCTATTTGCTTCCTTTCTTTTTTATATGCAATCCTTTTTTATTCGCTCAAATACAAATTGAGTATTTTCAGTTACACTGTAAAATAAATCCGTTAATATACACAAATTTTTCCATAAAACTTTACGGAATAGTTTCATTTTTCTGCGAAAACAATAATGTTAACTGAAATAACTCTTAGCTAGGGCTTAATTTGCGACGGAGCTCAGCTCCGGTAGTTCTCTCTTTTTATTAAATATTGGTCGGAATTTACCGGAGCAGTGCAACAGCGATTCCCCAAAACAGTGCCCCAAGTTACTCTTTCCTTTCCCTCCAATTTCCAAGTTTATGTATTTCTTTCTATCAAAATACATCTATACAGTGAATCCTCCCTGGATGACCATTTTTTCATGGAAAGAAATTTATGCCTATATAGGCTCGATACTAATTTGAACTACAACCAGAGACTATCCTAGTTGAACTCCCTCCATGAGCGACCAATTTTTTTCGGGATCGTTTGAAGGTTTTCTTCGAAAAATGATTACGAAGAGCGCATTATTCATCAAACTTCTAAACTAAGTTTGGAATTTTTTTTATATTCCGGTAACATTTAAGAGTTTAATTACTTTTGTGTCATTTTAGGCAATGAATTTTATTACGATGACAAATTATGAACTCTCATGCCAAAAGACTCTTGCTAAATTATGTGTCAGGTAACTCTCAAAGAAATAGACAAAGTAATAAAATCGTCATTATTTGTTCCTGATGGAGAGAAATTTGTGGCCTTTCCTTATGGTTTTTTTTTTTTTTTTTTTTTTTATCACTGTCTATAGCAGGGCTGTCCAACGCGGCGTCCGCGGGCGCCATGGCGCCCTTTGATGATTTTCTTGGCGCCCTTTTGAAAATTTCCTATTATTAAATATTTTAGAAGTAAAATTCCATTATAAAGAAAGTAAAAAAAAAATCATTAATATTTTATCAGGGATATTTTTAAAACTTGTGTCTGGCTATTTTATATCAAGGATAAAAGGGCTTAGTTTTCTTTCTTCATTTTCGAAATTTTAGAAGTTTTTTTTTTTTTCTATAATTTTGCTTAGAAAAAGTAATAAACAGTTCAGAAGGATATCCATCTATGAAAGCACTTCCAGACTATTCCTTTAAAAACACTCACATAATTTAGTCACTGTCATGCTTGTCTGTTTTTGTACTTTTCATAAAACTAAACTAATCCACACCTTTAAAATAAATTAAACCATATTTTCACATCTTAAAAGAATGTCTCTGATTTTCATATTTATTTATTTGTTATTATTGTTATTATAGACGGCAATCAAAGTTTCTGGTGCCTTACCCTAAAAAAATTATGTAGACTTCTCATTAAAAAATGTATAATTTGAAATTTAGTACACATAATCGCAGAACTGTAGGGGTCTTTTGCTTAACGCTGTGGCGATTCATTTGCATTAAATTAAGACGTGCGTGTATACTAATACTATGCGATAATATTGCCACATGTTTTCAGTCATGTAAATAATGGCGCCCTTCATTGACTGCCAAGAGCCAAGATGCATCCTTTGCTACTGAAAGGTTGGACAGGCCTGGTCTATAGGGATGTTATTGTCCTTTTTTGTTGATGGGAACATTTCAGTCCGCCAGTTCCCGTCCAAAAAAAAATTGCCTTTATTTACTGAACTTCAAAAGTACTTGGAAAGAAAAGTTATAAAAGATAAAATCTTAAAATTAAAGTAAACGTCAATGTATTCATTTTTAAAACTTTGCAGTAATTAATTTTTGTTTTGATACTTAATGTGGAAAATAAATTTTAGCAACATTCATTATTTCCCTTTTTTAACACTTTAAACATGATATCCAAGAGCCAACCGTACAAAACCCTAAGTCATCGAGCACAAGAAAAAATCCTTCATTTTATGGAAGAGTAGTAACAGGGGGGTCTAATGCTTCATGTCTGCCGGAAGTGAAGTGGTGCATAAGCCAAAATGAATACCACTAGTGGCTCATATAAAATTATCGTGGCTCATTATAGAAAACATAATGCTAAGTCTACGAGTCAACAATTAGTGGTATCAATTTTTGGCTTATGCACCACTTCACTTCCGGCAGACATGGATCATTAGATTCCTCTATAATTACTCTTCTATAAAATAGAATTTTTCTTGTACTCGATGACTTAGGGTTTTGTGCGGTCGGCTCCTGGACTACAAGAGACCGCCTCTCGGAGCGATTACTTTTTATTGGAAGGGAACGTGGTCACTTTAGAGAGGTTTTACTCTATGAAGTAGTGTGTCTCGCACGGTAGAGGAGGAGAGTAAATGGCACGGAAGATTTTCTGAATATTTTTTTATAAATGTTTTTGTGTAAATTATTTACTCATTATACTATATACACATAACTGCGAACAATTAATTTCTTTTTTGTGTTAACATTATTCCAATCGTAATCTTTAATTTATTTAATTTCAGAATTCTGCGATTAATTTAAGAAAAAATTTCGATTTGGAAGGAATGATAAACTAAAAATTGAAATAGTAGACAATTTTCTTTTAATTTTTATATTTTATTTATATATATTTTTATATTAAGATAGATTCAATTTTAAAACCGATTTAACAATTTCCGAAAATTAAAGAAAAAAATGTTGGAAAATATTCCTAACATTTAATTGGCGTGAGTTCTCTAAACCTCATCATTAAATTATAGCTCTAGATGTCTCAATATTTAATTCAGGTAAGCAAAAGGAATAAATAAATATTCTCTTACCTTTTATAGATATACAGTTCTCGTATACCGGCTAATCCAAGGGATGTGATGCACTATCTATAAGTGTTGGCATTTTTATTTAACAGTGTATATCCATTTGTTGACGTTGAATAAATGATGTTATGTGCCCCGGATGGGGATTAATTCAGTGTACACTCATGAAGAAGCAGTCGAAGTAATTACTACTAACTTTAAGGAAGAAAATAAAGAATATTCAATATAGTAAACTTAACGGATCAGCAAACATTTATGACCTCTCGGTGCGAGAGTCAAATATAGAGTAAGTAACATATGCTTAATTACATTACAAAACATTAACAACAAGCACACTTACACATTATGGTGCAATCAGCTAATTAATTTTAATGGGTTGTTTTTTAAAGTCAAAGAATAAAGCATACTAGAAAGCGTCTATTAGTTCGTAATATAGTTTATGCATAAAGTTCTGCAAACACTTTCTGATGACTGGAAATATTGCATATGTCTTTTGTAACTTCCACATGGCACAGAAAAAAACCCAGAAGTAAGTTTCGATAATCATTAGTGTGAATTCTAACTTAATGATGTTTTTCGTTCTTATCGCACCAGATGGCAGAGTTCGTTAAGTATCTTGATTCAGGGATTATTAGATCGGAAAATATATTTCAACATGTTCCCCCTTAAGCCCCTAATCAAGATTGTTCCATAGTTTCAACCTTTCTCTGTTTTCTTGAAACTGAGGTTTGGGTTCTGGTTTGGTGAGGATGTCCGCCAGCATCGATTTACTAGGACAGTAACACATTTCTATTGTTCCATTTTCTTTCATTTGCTTGATCAAGTGATATTTTAAATCAATATGTTTTGATTTATTAGTGTATTTTTCTGTTTGTATCATTTTTATGCATGATAAATTATCTTCGTAGACTGTTATAGGAAGATTTTGGGGGTAAATGCAAGTCTTCCAACAGCTTTAGTATCCACATTAGTTTTTGTATGGCACTCGCTGCTGCTACGTACTCAGCTTCTGCTGAGGATTGCGCAAAACACGTTTGACGTTTTGTGATCCACTGAATGGGAGTATTTCCTACAAGAAATAAATTTCCGGATGTTGATCTTCGAGTTTGCATATCACCGGCCTAGTCGGCATCGGTGTACACTTCCAAAATTGGTGCATGTTCGGTGCTTATTACTAAATTCAGATCTTTACTGTGATACAAATATCGGATCAAGCGTTTGACACCCTTCCAGTCCTTTTCGGTCTGGTTTTCGTTTTTCCTGCTCAAGACATTTACGGCCAATAATATGTCAGGCCTTGTAATCGTAGCAATGTATAATAACGCGCCGATTGCCTGACAATATTTTGTGTTATTAGGCATGGGATTCTCATCTTTATCTGATTTTAAGAAACCCGTTTCCGTAGGTGTTCCGTAAGGTTTTGATTCTTCCAGATTAAAATTTTTCACGATTTCCAAAATTTTAGATGTTTGGTTAAGATTGAAGCCATTCGGTGTTCTCTTAATTTTTATCCCCAGATAATTATTGATTTCACCTAAATCTTCGAGTGTATAATGTTCCTTTAATTTATTTATGACATCATTAATTTGCACATTGTTTCCTGCTATGAGTATATCGTCTACATAGACAATTATGTAGACTGTGTTTTCCCCCTGTCCTCGGGTAAACAGGCAGGTGTCTGCCTTGCTTTGCGTAAAACTTAATTCTTTAAGAGATTCGCTAATCTTTGTGTACCAGGCCCGAGCTGCTTGTTTCAGCCCATATATTGCCTTCCGGAGCTTACAAACTTTTTCCGGTTCGTTTGCGTTCACATACCCTTCGGGTTGTGACATATACACTTCCTCTTCTAGTTCCCCGAGCAGAAACGCGGTTTTAATGTCAATATCCTTTACACTAAGGTTATGATAGGCTGCGGCAGTCAAAAAACATCTTAAAGTAGTGTGTGAAACTACCGGAGCATACGTTTCGTCAAAATCTATCCCATATTTTTGCTTGAATCCCTGAGCTACTAATCTTGCCTTGTAACGCTTTACCTTCCCCGATTCATCATATTTAGCCTTATAGGTCCATTTGGATCCAATAATTTTAGCTCCCTGTGGTGGTTTTACCAAGGACCAGGTTTCATTTTTCATAAGCAAATTCATTTCGTCGCGCGTTGCGTCAATCCAATTCATTTTTTCTTGTGGGTTCTCGATGCTTAGCATATCTTGCCAACTTTTTGGTTCATATACTGGATCATGCCGGACTGCGTAAGCAAACCTGTCTGGTGGCACGCCTCTATTATGTCTTTCTGATCGTCTTAATTGCTGTGTATGTTGAGACGCGGATGGTGTGTCCGAAGAATTTTGGTTTTGTGTCAGATCGAATTCGATTACGCTTGTGTCGCTCTGAGGTGTTTGTTTGTTTATTTCTGACGTTAACTCATTCATATTTGAACTTTCACCAGCATTCGAATCACGCATCTTATTTTCCGCAAATTTTACGGTTCTAGCTAAGATGACTCTTCCATCACTAGTATATATTCTGTATGCTTTAGATCGGTTATCGTAACCCACGAAAATGCCTTTTTCTGCTCTGTCATCCAATTTGCCGCGTTTAGATTTGTGAATATATGCGTAAGCGGTACAGCCGTATACTTTTAAATATTTTAAATTAGGTTTTCTGTTTAGCCAAAGTTCGTATGGCGTGGTGTTAATGGATTTCGAAGGTAAGCGATTTTGTAAATGATTCGCGGTGCAAATTGCTTCTCCCCACAATTTGTGTGGAAGGTTCGCTTCATTTAACATACTTCGAGTCATATCTAATAGTGTTCTGTCTTTTCTCTCAGCAACGCCATTTTGGCTCGGACAATATGGTACGGTGAGCTGGTGTTCGATTCCGTTATGTTTAAGATACTCTTCTAATTCATCGTTAATGTATTCTCCACCGTTGTCTGATCTGATGGCGGTTGGAAGTCTTCCGAACTTATTTTTGACGGTCGAGATGTATTCCCTTAATTTTTCAAATGCTTCACTCTTTTTCGACATAAGATAAATTGCACAAAATCTAGAATAGTCGTCAATGAAAGTAATGAAATAACGCTTTCCCCCTATGGTGGGTGTATTTATTGGACCGCATACATCACTGTGTATTAATTCTAACTTTTTCGTGGTTCTATTTGCACCAGACTTGGGAAATGGGGAGTCGTTGATTTTGGATTTTATGCATACCTCACATTGTGTATTGTGCTTGCAGTTGTTTACTGTAATTCCGTTTACAAGTTGTTTTTGTACAATGGTTTTAATTGTTTCATAGCTTCTGTGGCCTAACCGCCTATGCCATAAATCGATGTATTTTGTATTTGTGCAGTTGTGTGTAATGTTGACATAATTACCTTCCCTTTGATTATAATTGTTTATTTGCACTTCATATAAATTGTTTTTCAATTTTCCTTGTATAATTAATTCCCCGTTATGTTTAATGTCACACGTATCTTTTTCGAATTTGACTTGACATCCATTTTTCGTGGCCCTGCTTACTGATAGCAGGTTAGTTTCTATTTCAGGTACAAAGAGTACGTCATGAAGTGTGATTTGCCTGTTGTTTATTCCGGTGTAAATTATAATTTCCCCTGAGCCATATGAAATTAACTTGTTTCCATTCGCGACTGTTACATTTGTTTCGGCGGTGCTGGTCATTTTTGAAAACATTTCCTTGCAATTGGCAATACGGCTGGAGCTTCCGCTATCTATAATGAAGGTTTGTTTATTTACGGGATGATCGATTAACAAAGCTACGTTTTTATCTTCATTTTTTCTTTGATTTTCATCTTGCGGTTTCGTGGTTTTAATTGGGACATTTTCTTCAAAACACAGAGAAGTGGAATGAATTTTATTCTTGTAAAATTTATTATGTTGTACGGGATTATTATTATTTTTCCGTTTAAGAAACCAGCATTCACTGTATGAGTGGTTTTTCATTTTGCAGAACGTGCAGAATTATTACCTTTTTTGCGATCTGTGTTAACTAATTTCTCGCGAGCTTTCTACGCTTTAGTGCTAAGTTCCGAATTTTCGGAATTTTCAATTCTACGAGTGTACTCATCGACCAGTTTACTTTTAATAAAACTGGGTGTTAATTCTACTTCTGCTCTCGATTCCAGAGCTATAATTAGTGTATCATATGACGGCGGCAACGAACACAAAAAGAGCGCCGAAATATGAGAATCAGTAATATTTTCTCCAATCGCCCTCAACTTATCGATAAGTTCCAGTAATTTTGTAATATGCACAATTAAATTCCCTCCTTCGTTTAGCTTGGTGCTATACAATTTCCGAAGAAGGTGCAGTTTACTGGATAGGTTTGATCTTTCATGAATATCTTTTAAAGTATCCCATGTTTCGCGAGCCGTGTTTAAATGTTTGACATTTATTATTTGCCCATCTTCAATACTTAAGTTAATAAGGGCCCTTGCCTTTTTGTCCTTCTTGACCCAGTCTGCGGTTAATGGGTCTGGAGCTGGGTCAGTAATGACATCGTAAAGCTCTTCTTTAATTAAAATCATTTCCAATTTAAATTTCCAATTGGAATAATTATTGGAATTCAGTTTTTCAATTGCTGCACTATCTTTTGCAAAGGCCATTGTTTTTCTTTCCTCAAAATTAATTAGATATTTTTTCCCTTTTTCGGATTACCGGGCTTTGTTTAGTTAATTTTATTATCTGACTGGATATCTATATTTATTTAACTGCAAAGTGAGACATCATGAAATCGGTCGACATAATCATTATTTGTTGGAAAATATTCCTAACATTTAATTGGCGTGAGTTCTCTAAACCTCATCATTAAATTATAGCTCTAGAAGTCTCAACATTTAATTCAGGTAAGGAAAAGGAATAAATAAATATTCTCTTACCTTTTATAGATATCCAGTTCTCGTATACCGGCTAATCCAAGGGATGTGGTGCACTATCTATAAGTGTTGGCATTTTTATTTAACAGTGTATATCCATTTGTTGACGTTGAATAAATGATGTTATGTGCCCCGGGTGGGGATTAATTCAGTGTACACTCATGAAGAAGCAGTCGAAGTAATTACCACTAACTTTAAGGAAGAAAATAAAGAATATTTAATATAGTAAACTTAACGGAGCAGCAAACATTTATGACCTCTCGGTGCGAGAGTCAAATATAGAGTAAGTAACATATGCTTAATTACATTACAAAACATTAACAACAAGCACACTTACACATTATGGTGCAATCAGCTAATTAATTTTAATGGGTTGTTTTTTAAAGTCAAAGAATAAAGCATACTAGAAAACGTCTATCAGCTCGTAATATAGTTTATGCATAAAGTTCTGCAAACACTTTCTGATGACTGGAAATATTGCATATGTCTTTTGTAACTTCCACATGGCACAGAAAAAAACCCAGAAGTAAGTTTCGATAATCATTAGTGTGAATTCTAACTTAATGATGTTTTTCGTTCTTATCGCACCAGATGGTAGAGTTCGTTAAGTATCTTGATTCGGGGATTATTAGATCGGAAAATATATTTCAACAAAAAAAAAAACAGAAACCAAAATAGAAAAAGTAAAAACTAGATCGGTTGTAGAGTTCTCAGTTATCCAATCAAAAAAAATCATGTGAAAATATTAAAATTTGAGCAAGATATTTGAAAATAACGTCCCCATAGAATTAACATTATGATCCGTGTCTTTTTGAACGACTAGTGTATACTCTCAAACATTTCCTTACGTCGAAATTCGACGGGTTCCACCTCGTTAATGGTAATAGCAGAAATTGTGTTTTCAAATGCATTGTGAGCTTACCAAATCGTTCATTAAGATTATCTTTCATTTTAGTCAACTGGAAAATTTTGAATGTTTTATATTCTGAATGTGTGTGAAATTGTTTCATAATCTATGCCGTATGAAGGATTTTTCGTTCTGTTTAACCACCTGGGGACGAGCGACAGGTGTACGCGCCACATAAAGTGCTCAGAAACCTTCATTTTCTTACCAGTAAATTTTTATTGTATATTTTACCTTATTTAATTCGAGCCATTTTCAGATTCAATTAGGTAAAAATTTCTGCTTTTGAAAAGCCGGTGACAAAAGATTCAAAATTCCGTACAAGACACTCGTCCCGGATTAACGATTGAATTTTGTGTAAGGTCAGTTTGGAAATGGAAATGTTTTGTGAAAGATCCTGTTTAGGGATGGAAATAAATATTGTAAGGTCTCCCTCTCAAGATAATGTTTGTGAAGCGTCCATTTGAGAATCTGGAGTTTTCCTACATACCTGGTTTAATTCTATTGGTTCATCCAAATTATGTTAAAGCTGTTTGACCCCTGATAACTATCTTTTCTAGCATAACATTTATCACTTTCATTTCGAAATTGAATTATCTTTAACAATGAATTTGCTGATACAGTAGAAGCTCCATATAACGCGGTTGTTGGAGACATGTTTCACGCGTTATATCGGAATGGTGTCAAATAAATGACTCAAAATGATTAAAACATTTACCCGTTTTGTGAAATGTAATTAACTTTATCATTCATTGAACACAGACTTCATCTTAAGCTATCTTAAAGAAGTCCATAAGTGTTGTTTAGCAAACTGAGACGTTTTGTTTCTTTTCGGCACAACTAGTAAGATAGAAAAATTGCCCAGGCCGGGAATCGAACCCGGATACTTGGCTTACAAGACCAATGCTTTACCTGTTAAGCTATCTGGGCGATAGCCGGCTGGGATTTTTCACTCAGATAACCTTATTGGTCGTAACATCTGGTCTGTCATTTGAAACAGCTCGCAGAATAAACCGCAGGTAATGGAACTCCATATAACGAAGGATACGTAGATATACTATTATTTTTAACACAATCAAACTGATTGGTAAAGTTATCATACGAATTGATTATTTCCAGCTGAGCGAAAAATTGCCCAGGCCGGGAATCGAACCCGGATACTTGGCTTACAAGACCAATGCTTTACCTGTTAAGCTATCTGGGCGATAGCCGGCTGGGATTTTTCGCTCAGATAACCTTATTGGTCCCAGCCGGCTATCGCCCACATAGCTTAACAGGTAAAGCATTGGTCTTGTAAGCCAAGTATCCGGGTTCGATTCCCGGGCTGGGCAATTTTTCGCTCAGCTGGAAATATCCAATTCGTATGATAACTTTACCAATCAGTTTGATTGTGTTAAAAATAATAGTAGTAAGATAGAGTAGAAGTAATAGGAAAACAACAGTTTAAGGACAGGCGGAGGGACCGTCCCTCCGCCGAAGCACGCAGCAACCGTCCCTCCGCCTCCTGTCCTGCCACCATCCCCCCTGCTCACCCAGTGCGTCCCCCTCCACGATCGCCCCTTAGCGGAAAAAAGGAACATTCTATTATAACAGGAGAGGTGAACAACCTTCCCTATTCAAAAATATTATCAATCACATCTCAACATGGAATCATACTATAAGATGAAGATTAAATTTATATTTGAATTTTGAACAATCATATTTTTAATGAGTATTCTTAATTAAGCGAAACAATGGAAAATCTCAGTTTTTAACCATTTTATTTAGATTTCTTCAACTACAAGATGAGACTATCAATTTAACACTAGAAAGTTAAACATATATTTGAATTTTGCTTCATAGACATCTTAATGAGTAGTATTAATTAAGGAAAAACAATAGAAAATATAAAGTTTTATAGAAAAAGACTGATTTCTTACGATTTTTATCAACTACATGATCAATGTATCGACTTAAAACTTAAAAGTTAAACATACATCCTAGTTTTTCAACAGCTATAACCTTAATGAGTATTGATAATTAAGTAAAAAACAATGAAAAATATCAAGTTTTATAAAAAAAAGACTGATTTCTTACATTTTTATCAACTACAAGATCAATGTATCGACTTAAAACTTAAAAGTTAAACATACATCCTAGTTTTTCAACAGCTATAACCTTAATGAGTATTGATAATTAAGTAAAAAAACAATGGAAAATATCGAGTTTTATAAAAAAAGACTGATTTCTTACTATTTTTATCAACATAAGAGAGAAAATTTAAACATACATTTCAGTTTTTCAATAGGTATGACCTTAATGACTTATTTTTAATTAAGTAAAAACAATGGAAAATATCAAGTTTTATAGAAAAAGACTGACTTCTTACATTTTTTTTAACTCAAACTTCAGAATATCAATTTGAGATAAAGAAATTTAAACATACATTTCGGTTTTAAGTGTTTATCACTTTAATAAGTAATTATTAATTAAACAAAACAGTAAAAACTATACATTTTTAGTCGATTTCTTACGATTTTTTTCAACCGAAACTTTCAAATATCAATTTGAGAGAAAGAAACATAAGCACGTATTCCAGTTTTTGAACAGGCATTTCCTTAATGACCATTATTAATTAAGCAAAACAACGAAAAATATTAAATTTAACCGATTTCTTTAGAATTTTCAACTATAATATCAACTTAAGAAAGGAAGCTTAAACATTTATCTTAGCTTTTGTACATCAATCACCTTATTCAGCACTGTTAATTAAGTCAAAAACAACAGAAAATATAAATTTTTTCCCGATTTCTTTAGATATTTTCAACTTAAAAACGAAATTTAAACATACATTTTTTACATTCGAACAACTATTACCGGAACGAATTTTAATAATTAAGCATTTAACAAACGAAAATAGTGATTTTTTTTTCTTTTTTTAAGAAAGAAGGCCAATTGTATAAACTTTTACAGTAATTTGTCATTTTAACATACTTTAAAAAACGCTAGTTACATAAGATTTCAAACTTTAGGTGACTAAATCTCAAGATATATTTTTCTCGAAACAAATATAAAATACATTTTTTAAACTAATTTCCTCAATCTTACGAATTCAACAGGATTTTTACCGATGCAAACATTAGAAGTGAACAACAAAATCCTCTCCCCATCTAACCTCAAATTCCTAAAAGGGAGAGTACAATGGGTTTTTCGACGTCACACTTCGTAAGATTTTCATTCAAGAAAAATATCTTTTGCATTATAAAAGTCGTTTTCATAAAGGGACGTAAACTTGTGATTTTTGTTTTTGAACAATCATTATCTTAATAAATATTAATAATTAAGGAAAAACAATGGAAAATAATATTTCTTAAGGAAAAAGACGAATTTATTCGAATTTGATTAATTTTTACACTAGTATTTTCAAAAGCAACATGGAAATATCGATTTTTTTAACTGAAATTTAAACGCATGGTTTAGTTTTAACAACAGAAACTTAATAAGTATCACTGATTAAACAAACAAACAAACAAAAAATACTGATTTTCAAGAAAATACGAATTTTTATACAAATTTTCAACACTTTACCTTTCTGAAATTTTTATGTTATCAAACACCAAGTTATTTAAAATACAGGGTGAGTCATAAATATCGAAACAATAGGCTATCTCCTTAAATATTGCCTCTAGACCCATACTTCCAATTGCAAAGTTTCACCAAAAAAGGTAAATTTTTTGATAAGATAAGTTGCAACTCCATGGGGGGTCTATTTTAAAAAATACAAAAATTAAATTTTTATACGGCCCCCAGAGGATAAAACTTCCAATTAGAAAAATTTTCCTTATCCATTCCTGAATTGAACAAAAAAAATTCCATCTTGATATCTCCAAAACTCAGAGAGTTATGATAATTTTAATAAATCGTGAGGTTTCAAGGGATCAGACACAAATTGAAATGCGTGTAATTGAAGAAACAATGTTGCTGTATGTTGTCCAGAAAACATTTATTTTATTTATTTATTTACAGAGTTTGAATTTTGAATGTTTTGTGATGGTTAACCACATAATTTGTAAGCACTATCACATAATAAGCTTTCTTAATAATTTTTTTTTTCAAAAAATTTAGAGTAAATTAAAATTGTCATAACTCAAAATATTATTTGTCGCATTGAATTTTTTTCTTTTAATTAAATGAAAATGTTTAATTTTCAATTTTGATTCAGCATTTTAAATAATATTTAAAAAAAATAAAAGTATTTAAAATAGCAATTTAAAAAAAGATGCAATTTTTTGTGAACAAATAATATTTTTAAAAGTAAATTTTCTGAGGTGAAAACATCTTTCGGCATTTTTTTAAATTATTTTTTTTTATTGAGGTGTTAAAAAACTATTGAATTGTTATCGTAACCAAGGGTTACTGACTTATGATGTAAGTTTAAAAATGAGAAATACTGAAATAAAAACATCTGTTGAAGAAATGTGCATTTAGTTTTAAACAAAGATTGGCTCCTAACGTTTAAATGCTTTTTTAAAATAGGTGATTAACTAGGTGATTAACTTCTTCTTGTGTAGTTTCAATTTCAGATTTTGTTTAAGTTTTGCCATTTTCGCCTTCTTTAATTACTATTTAAATGAGTCAGCTTATTTAATCTTAATTTTTTTATCACGCCGACTTCAATTTTTTTCATTGTTTTATCCCTGTCAACTTCATATTTTTCTTGTTAAAATTGCCACTACACGATGCGTAAAAGATGTCTCTAATTACGGGCCTCCAAACTGGTAGACGGTAGGTATTGGGTTCGAACCCAATCGCAACCATCGGCCTAACCGTTCGACGTTTTCCGTAGTTTTTTTCGAACCCTGGATTTCCAATTGCAGATAATTGGCCGGAATAAAAAAAAAACAATTAAAAAAAAAAAACAATCCCCAACGTGTTAACTGCTGTAAGCGGACTCAAAGGCCGCTGCGCATTTTTTTTTTTTTTTTTTTTTTTTTTTTCATTTTTTAGAGTTTAACATACAGTTTTCAATTCAAATACAAATACATTTTAAATTTTGTTTAACTTTCGAATCAGTTATCTTTTTAAAACAAGAACAGGTGTTTAATGAATCTTCGGCATATTTCATTTAAATGTTTTAAGTTGAAATTATTCAATTGAATTTCTTAAATGATGTTTGGTTCGAACGCATTAAACCTTGATCAATTAAATACACTTAGAATGAAATATTAGTATGGGAGCTTAGCATAAAAAAAAAATACGCAACAGAAACGTTATACTCTTCGACTTTAACATTCGAATAAATATTTTATTTAATGCCGTTTGGAATAAATAAACTACTCGGATGTAGCAATCGGAGGACTCTAAAGATACGAAATTCCGTGGATTAGTACAAGATATCACTGAAATCGTGTAAACTATACAAAATTCATTATGAAAACGCCATCCGAAAGATGATTGATACAAAAACGTAAACAAAACCAATTCATGTCAAGAAGTAACTGCATCTGACTTTTTATGGAAATTATTGCATTAGTTCTTAAAGTAGAGCTATTGCAGAAATCTTAACAAATTCAGTGTTGCAGCGCCTCTCGTGGAGCCATATACAACAAAATATAAATAACATCAATTCATGTCAAGGAATAACTGAATCTGAAGATTGATGATATTCCTTGCATTCTGGAGATACAGCGATCGCGGAAATCGCACAAAAGCCTTTTCAGTAGGGTCACCTGTTAAGCAATTCATACCAAAAACTAATCAGCATCAATGTAGATCAAGAACTAAGTAAATATAATTTTTTATTAAATTTTGTGTATTAGTTTTTGAGATAGCGCGCTCACAAAATGTATATCATATACAGAGATACAGAAGCAGTGACTCACAGACAGACATTTTGTAAAAACATGTTTTTCGGTATCTCTGAGCCCTAAAACGTGTGAATCCGTCGAAAACCGGAATTCAAAATTTTCATGAATCCAATACTTTTTTCTTGTAAAGATAGAAAAAAGTAAAAATATGTTTAAAACCACATAAATTTTGAAGCTGAATAGTAAAAACTAGATTTTTGAAAAAAATTCTAAGTAATTTTTTAAAATATATTTCCATTAACATTAAAATGTACAATAATATTAAAATATATTCCATATGATCCAGTTAATATAAGGGTCATTAACGCTATTACTATTTTTACTAAACTTATTGCCTGCCGCAATAAGTTTTAAAGACACGGTTAATGAGAGTTTAATTAATATCACTTAATTTAATAACACTTTTAATAAGTTTTTAATAAGACGGTCCGGCCAATGGGTCGTGCCAATTACGAGCCTGACGCCAAGCTCGAGATATTGCAGACATCTAGCATATGTCAAGGAAGTTTAAAGCAAAAAGCTATATGCTTTTATTTTATATTTAAAAGTTAAAGTATTGTCTTGGGTCTACATTTAACAATGCGTAAATTAATGGTCGATCCCTAAATTGTATTTCAAATGAACTGATATCGCTGCACTCAGATGTATGCTAAAGTGGTGTAAGTCACGAATTTTGAAAAATTTTGGATTTTAATATCATCCAGGGATTTGCAGATATCGAGATGAATTTTTTTTTGTTCGATTCAGAAGAGGATAAGGAAAAATTTTCTAATTGAAAGTTTTATTCTCTGGGGGTCGTATAAAAATTTAATTTTCGTATTTTTTAAAATAGACCCCCCATGGAGTTGCAACTTATCTTACCAAAAAATTTACCTTTTTTGATGAAACTTTGCAATTGGAAGTATGGGTCTAGGGGCAATATTTAAGGAGATAGCCTATTGTTTCGATATTTATGACTCACCCTGTATAAATACTATGCTTAATGTTTAGATAGTATACATGACTAATTCCACTTATTCTTTTCATATTATTAATTAAATTTACATATGTTTCGCTCTACACTTCAATGATTTCTGAATTTTTACAATGCGCACCACCAATTTTCTAACATTTTACGATTATACATTCCCAGAAGTACATATCCGAAATGCTACAATCACTTTACATATCGAAAAAATATCATTGAAGTAGCTGTATTTAATATTTTTAACACCAATTTTCTGAGATATTCTAACATTTTCCAATTATACATTCCTGAGAATTATATATTCTAAATGCTACAATCACTTTATATATTGAAAAATATCATTTATCTATTAAGTATTAATCAAAATTTATAATATGTTTTCACCTTACAGTTAAAAAATACCTGAATTATCACACAACAACATTTTTCAAATATGAATATTATTTTTACAGATTAAAAATGCAAAACATACACGAATATAATCTTTAATTTTTGTAATCATTTCATATTTCATACCAAACTATCTGAAATTTCAACCAAATAAGAGCAAATATTAGACTAATTTTTTATCATTAATATTGCTTTGACCTTTTCATCATAACTTTTTAAAATGGTAAATTATCCATTTTTGGGTTGATTATCGAAAAACTGTCACTGAAATTACATAAACTCAACGTAAAAAAACCCTGATCTCACACAATTTCTTAAAATTCAACAAAGAATTGACTATTACTGCAATACTTATCTACATCAATCTCGACTCTCAATAATATATAGATATTTCATCATTACACACTTACAACTTTTTTCAAACGTTTATCAGAAAATAAGTCAATCAAAGTCTAGTAGTTATCACATCTGTTCCCCAGAAATATTGCTATCATATGAAACAGTAAAGAAAATTAATAGATGTTTATCATTTAATAACCTCATACGTGAAATTACTGACGATTGAGAATACTAATAATCAATAAAATCAACTGTTGAACAAAAAAATAGTACAAATTACCAAAAATTCAAATGTTTTTTCTACAACAGTTACAAAAATTAACAGATGAAGGACAAGTTAGAGAAATAACTAAAAAAAAATTAATGAACATATTTACAAATTTATTAAAAATCAAACCTTTTTCTGGATTACAAACCACAATTTCTTGAAAAATTTAACACCGAATTTGTCAGATTTTAATCCTAGTATTACATACACTCAATAAATATTCAAAATTAAACAAAAAAATAATTTTTTAGGCTCATCAATAAGCAGAAATTCTATATTAAAAGAATATTTTCATAGTAATACTTATAAAAATGAGAGTTTACGAACTGCTTTTTATAATTTTATCACATTTAAACTTAATTTTTGTACATAAAACATTATTTAATCAAATTTTATACTTTCTAATTCAGTAAAATTCAATACTTTTTAGTTTTTAAACCTATACCACAATATTTATTTACATCAAACTTGATTCTTTACCTTTTATATTTCAGCATTACACAAGTGAGATAAATACTAACTTGGAACGATTATAGAGTTGAAGTCAGTTGATTCTATTCGATTTTCACCTTATACACATTGCTCCTACACGAAATTTCTTACTGCTATATTCATCTAATGTATTAAAACTAATCTACTCATATTATTAATCAATTCATCAGATGTTTCATCTTGCACTTCTGAATTATCGTCCATCAAGTTGCTTAAAATATAAATACTATATTTATAGTTTTAATGATATATAGTATACATGGTTAACTTGAGTTAGCACTCCATAGTATTAATCAAATTACATGTTTCATCTTGCACTTCTGAATTATCATACATCAAGGTACTTAAAATACAAATACTACCTTTACAGCCTTAATGATACATAGTATACATAACTAATCTTTAGTTAGCTCCTCCATAGTATTAATCAAATTATATATTTCCTCTTGCACTTCTGAATTATCGTCCATCAAGTTGCTTAAAATATAAATACTATCTATACAGGTTTAATGATACATAGTGTCAGGTTCCTAGAAGACATCTGCCCTGAATTAGAAAGGAATAACATTTCCTTATCTGAATATTTTATGTATTGTGGGTTGTGTATCCGTGAAGCTCGAAATACCTTTCTTTCTTTTCTATAATAACGAATGACAGATGTTGACACAGGTGTGCAGATGACGCACTCGTTGATGAATGAAAGTGATGGCTGCGGGGCGTGCCTCAGCTGTCATCTAGCTATTGGAGTGATGTGTAAACAGTAGATGTCATGACTCAAGGTTGGTATGCGGAATTGAACCAATGGAGGAACTCTAAGAGGCCCTGCTGGGGGAAGGAAGATCTCTGACAAGGTCAACTCTGGACTGAGAGGTTAGACAGTTCTCGCTTGGCGTTGAGTCCGATAGGTCGCTCAGGATTTGTGGTCCTGTTGGATAGTGTATATTTTGAGCGTGGGACAAGGCGTCCCGGTGGATAGTGTTATAGGCCGAGAAGTGAGGCCTAGTACCCTTGTGTATTGAGATTCTGCGGTAATCTCTGATAAAGCGTATCTAACGTGCGTTGAGTGTGAGGAAGAAAGTATAAGTTGAACGGTACACAACCAACGTTTATTGTAGTTAATTTAATGTTGAACCGGATCATCTATATCCGAGTTGTAATTGTAAATAGTTGTAAATATTGTTTCTTGTGTACATATCTATATCTTAAATAAACTGTTAGTTCAGTTCATTAACCGCGTCAGTGTTATTTTACCCAATCCTCACAGCAGGTGACCGATATCACCCATTAATATCGGTGGTGGCAGCTAAAACTACCTAGGACATTCTTCGAAGTTTTGAGGACTGAGAGGAGCGTCCGACAAATTGGTGGCAGCGGTGGGATAGAATCGCCTGAAACCAGTGACCAGCGAGCCGTGTTGCAGTCTGCTAATGCCAGAGTATCCAGTGGAATTCTTGTGTGGTCGTGCCATATCGTCGAGTATGTGCTAAAGCATCGTGCCGGATCGTCGATTGTATGCTAAAGTTTCGTGCCATATCGTCTAGTGTTGACTAAAGTGTTGTGCGTATCTTTATTAGAAAGAACTAAACTGAACTGTTGTGCCATATTACCGCTACATCGTGGAGCTACCTGTGATTAGAAAAGTAATCCAGCAAAGAAAGTATAAGGTAAGGTGTTTTGATCATTCATTTCTTCTGACATCTCGAACCAAATTGTATTGCTGTATAATTAATAGTAATTTAAGTAAATTGTCTATGTAATTTATGTGCAATGAAATAATTGTGTTCAGATAGGTGTAAAGAATTAGTAACCATATTGCTATTGTTTTAAAGAAAGGTCATAATAATTTGAGATGATAATGGTATGCTATTTATAATGATATTAGTGAACTAAATTAATGCATTAAATCTAAATTATTGTTAAAGTAATTGTTAAATGAAGCAATACTGTTTAAATTTTAAGAGTTGCATTATCAAAATTCTAAGCAAATGAAAATTTTAATTGGCCAATACTAGTGAGGAAAAAAAAAAGGCTCAAAAGAGAGCCATAGTGAAAAAAAAGGCCCAAAAGAGAGCCATAGTGAAAAAAAAAAGGCCCAAAAGAGAGCCATAGCGAAAAAAAAAAGGCTCAAAAGAGAGCCATAGTGAGTAAAAATAAAAGTAAAGATTTTCAGTATATTTGTTTTAAGTGTAAGAACCAGTATTGAGTTCGGAAATATTTTATGAGGATAATTGTAGAAATTTATGTATGCATGTGTTTCAATTTTTCTTTATGTGGATTTTTTTGATTGACATCAATACTTCTATTCAATATCAACGTATCAGTATGATTATGTAAATTGTATGCTGTTATCTAAGTGTATACATTGAGACCTATATTGCATAGTAATCAAATCGAATTACTCTTACCTTTTGTTTTATTGGAAGTAAATTGTGTGATATCAATGGTTGAGAAAAAATTAGAGTATTCAGTAGGTTAATTAGAAATGAAATGCATGGATTATCTGAAATGGTATTAATTAGTTTAATAAGTGGAGAAATATCTGTACTAAGTTAGAAATTTAGGAAATATTAAGTTGGTAGGTTTAACTATTCTTGTGGGGTGGTTATAACAATCGGTGAAGGTATGGCTTTCTTATTAAAACTAAAAAAGGTTGATCTTCAGGGGATAGCCGAAGAATTGGGTGTTGAATTCGCGGAAGATGATACCAGAATTCAGCTTAAGAAAAAGATAATGGACAGTGATGAGTATGACGAGGGGGTTATTAAGGAATTATCTGACGCTATTGTTGCAGAACGATTAGAACAAGAAAAATTAGAACGCGAAAAGTTAGAAAAATAGGAAAGGTTAGAGCGTGAAGAAAAACGCGAAAAATTAGAACGCGAAAAGTTAGAAAAACAGGAAAAGTTAGAAATGGAGAAATTGAGGATGGGACATGAATTAGAAATGGAAAGGCTCAGAGTTCAAGGTTCAGCAAATAACTCTAATGGATCTAGGGAATCTAGTAATGAAAGTAACATTGAAAAATTGATCAAAAGTGTTAAAACTCTATCTATCAAAGTACCAGAAGGGACTGAGGGATGGAATTTATTTTTCAACAGTTTAGAAAGGGCATTCCAAACTAAAGATGTACCGGAAAACCAGCAGGCCGAAATTCTACTAAATATGTTAGGAGATAAGGCGGATAATTTGTTAATTTATACCACTAAGGAACAAATGGAGAATTATGAGGAATTAAAGGAGTTAGTCCTAAGGGAACATGAGCCAACCCCGAAGGCATGTTTAGAAAATTTCCGGAAAGCTAGGAGAAATCCGAACGAAACCCATGTATTATTTGTATCGCGTTTAATAGCTACGTGGGAAAATTATTGTAAAATTAGAGGTGCGGACACTTATGAAAAGGTCAACCAGTTAATAGTTACTGATAAGCTAATGAGTACGCTAGATGAGGATACTGCAGCATATATTAGTTTAACTCACCAGGGTAAATGGTTAGAAGCTCCTAAAATTGCTAAAGAGTGTGATAATTATTTTGATGCTAAACATAAGTCTTATGCGGTTACGCATAAAAGCTTTAAAGATAAAGATAAGTACGTAAACAATGAAAAAATGAGACCGAGGGAGGATAATAAATTTAGTGGTAGTTGGAGGCAAAATGGTAGTAATGAGTGTAATTCTTTTCCGGATAGGAAAACAGAGTTTAAGAAGACGAATGAAGCTTCAGGGCCTAAATGTTTTAAGTGTGGTTTGAGAGGTCATTACCAACGTTTTTGTAATAAAGTGGGTAATGAGGGAACTAATAATGGCAATAAAGGGCGAGACCAGAAAGCAGGTGTTCATAAGATTATGGTGAAAGAAAATCAAGAGTTACCAATGGGGCTATTGTGGCTAGAATATCGGCAAAGGCCGAGCAGAAAACTAATGTTATTGGTGAGAAATTAAATAAACTTGAGAAAATTGAAGTTAGTGTTGATGGGCAAAAAGCAAAGGGATTGGTTGATTCTGGATGTGAGATTAGTGTTGTTCATAAAGATTTAGTACCGGAAGAGAAATTAAAGGGAGCGGGTAGTATTTATTTACAAGGGTTATTTGGTGAAGCTGTTAAATCACCGTTAGTTAAACTACCGCTAGCTATTCCGCAATTCGGGCAAACTAATATTATTCATCAGGAAGTACTTTGCGCAGTAACTGATAATATTAATGAGCAAGTAATTTTACATCCCGAGGTGATTAATGAGTTGTCAGGTGTCAATCTTGAGGAGCCATTGATAGAGTCCAAAGAATTAAAAAGTTCCGAAATTATTATTGATAACTCGAATGAAAAGGAAGATGTAAGTAACGATAGCTGTAATGTTTACGTAATAGACGCGAGATCGCAAAATGTACAAAGTCAGGATCCAGAAAAAACTGAAACGGAGGAAAATAATGAACCTATTGTTAGTAACTCAGATATGTTTAAGAAATCCCAGTTGGAATGTAAAGAATTAGAGAAAGCTTGGGAATTAGCTAAAAAGGAAAAAGGGGATTATTATATTGTAAACGGATTATTGTATCATAAAGAGAAATTGTTAGGCGAAACTATAGCGCAATTAGTAGTACCCAAGGTAAGAAGGGAAGAAATCTTAAAATTAGCGCATTCATCGGTATTTGGAGGGCATCATGCAGCCAAGAAAACGTTGCAGAGAATAAGGTATTCTTTTTATTGGGAGGGAATGGCAAAAGAAGCTAAACAGTTTTGTGAATCATGTTTAGAGTGCCAATTGACTAGAGGGGTTAAAGTAAATGATAGAGCTCCTATTTCCCCAGTGACGCGGCCGGAACTTCCATTTCAGGTTGTTAATGTTGATTTAATTGGGCCTATTGATCCTAAAAGTTCACAAGGGCATCGGTATATACTGACTTTAATTGATCAGCATACCAGATGGGCGGATGCGATCCCTCTAAAAAGTTTAACTGCTAAAACCGCGTGTGAGGCGTTACTTCAAATATTTATGAGAACAGGAATTCCTAATGTAATTGCCTGCGACAATGGAACCAATTTTACTGCCGACTTAACGAAAGAATTTGAGAAAAGGTTAGGTGCTAGTCCAAGATTTTCGACTCCACAGTATCCACAGTCCAACGGACTTGTGGAACGATTTAATCAGACTCTTAAACGTATGCTACATCATACGATTAGGGAAGAAGGAAAAAAATGGCATGAACAAATACCATTTATATTATGGGCGTATAGGGAAGTCCCAAATTCTACGACGGGAATCGCACCTTTCCAGTTATTATATGGTAGAGCGCCGGAGGGTCCGTTATCGATTCTTAAGTCGTCATCGGCAGGAGAAAATAAGGGAGCGCAGTTAGATACTACCCCGATTCATGAGTACTTGGATAAACTTAAGAACCGCTTAGAAAGAGCCGCAAATGAGGCAAAATTGTCGTCTGAGGTTCAACAAAATAGAATGGCGTATCATTATAATTTAAGGTCAAAAGAAAAAACGTTTGAGGTAGGCGATAAAGTTATACTGTTAATCCCCGATTCGACTAATGAGTTATATTCTAGGTGGCAAGGGCCGGCAACTATTGTAGAAAAACGAAACCAGCATTCGTTTATTGTTGAGTTAGCCGACGGAAGTAGGAAGCATGTGCACCAAAATAAGATAAGAGAATTTATCGCTAAATGTAATATAGTTAATATTGTTTTCGAAGGTGATGAGGAATTTGGAGAAGTTGGGGAAATTCCTATTAAGAACCGGGATCAAGAGATAGAACGGGATATTGAGAGGTTTGAAATAAAAGGGCTATCTAATAGTCAAGTCAAAGATTTAAAGTCCATTTTGAGGGAAAATAAAGAAGTGTTTATGGGTCCTGTACGACCAGCGGAAGTAGGGGAACATCGTATTGATCTGAAACCGGGTGTAGAAAGGAAAAAACCAAAGTTATATAGCGTGCCGGTAGCTTATAAAGAGGAAGTGGATAGGCAGATTCAGGAGTTATTAGAATTAAATCTAATCGAACCGTCGAATGCTGAAATTAGCCATCCAATTGTTTGCGTTGCGAAAAAAGATGCAACTGTCAGAATGTGTATTGATTACAGAGCTTTAAATTCTGTAATGCAGGTTCCCACCTTCCCGATGAAAGATTCCAAAGAAATTATGTATACCGCAGGGGCGGCTAAATATTTATCTTCAATAGATTTATTGAGGGGTTATTGGCAAATTAAAATGGCTGAGGATTGTAAACCTCTGACAGCTTTTACGACGCATAACGGAACTTATCAGTGGCGTACAATGCCTTTTGGATTATCAGGGGCTGCTGCTACGTTTCAAAAAGACATGAATGAGGTTCTCCAAGGTCATCGGAGGTAAGAGCATTGTGAGCATGTCAGGGCTGTCATTGAAGAGTTGAAAAATAGAAATTTTACGATTAGACTAGACAAATGTAAATTTGGAGAGAAATTGACTAAGTTTTTAGGTCATGTTATTGGGGGTGGAACTCATGCACCTGATGAGGAGAAAATCGGAGCAATAAGGGACTTAAAGAGACCAAAGACTAAAAAGGAAGTTAGATCAGTTTTGGGATTAATGGGATTCTACCGATCTTATATTCCAAATTATGCTGAGATAGCTATACCTTTAACCGAATTAACCAAAGGAAATGTCAAAAATACTGTACCATGGGATGAAAGGGCAGAAAAAGCATTTAATACTCTTAAAGATGAGTTGACGAGTTTGGCTACACCTATCGTAGGCCGGGAATATCAGCTTCACGCCGATGCTTCCGACCTTGCAGTAGGATGTTGTCTTACTCAAAAAGATGAAAAAGGTCAGTTTAAACCTATAGCTTTTGCCAGTCAGAAATTGTCAGGGGCTCAGCGTGCTTGGCCGAGTATAGAGAAAGAGGCTTGGAGTGTTCTCTTCGGGTTGCGGAAGTTCGAAAAGTGGACTTATGGATCTCAAATTGAGGTCATTACCGATCATAATCCATTAAAATTTCTCACGGAAACAACCCCAAGGTCGCCCAAACTCACTAGGTGGGCTCTAGCCTTGCAACGCTGGAACCTGAGCATTTCTCATCGTCCCGGAGTTCAACATTTGAATGCTGATGCAATTTCGAGGCTACAGAGAAAGAGCTGGGAAGAACAACCAGTTACTAGCCCATCAGTATCAATGGCAAAATAGTAGACAACCTTAAAGGATTTCATCACATGTCTAATTTTTTTTTGTGTGTGTAAATATTTTTTTTTAAGTTTTGTGTTTATAATAGTAAATTAGCATGTGTATTGTTTATGCAATAGTAGTATTAGTATAAGGTTCAGTAGAGATGTCAGTAGAGAATGTTCAGACACCTGAAAATGCCTATGTCATATTTAGAATGAAGAAATCTGCAAAGAGACTATTGAACTCTTCCGTAATATTATTATATGTTTGGGGAAAATTAGCCCCTAAGAGGCATATTTTCCGCTAAGGTGGGGGGTGTCAGGTTCCTAGAAGACATCTGCCCTGAATTAGAAAGGAATAACATTTCCTTATCTGAATATTTTATGTATTGTGGGTTGTGTATCCGTGAAGCTC
Source organism: Maratus speculifer (assembly GCA_964019185.1). Lineage (NCBI taxonomy): Eukaryota > Metazoa > Arthropoda > Arachnida > Araneae > Salticidae > Maratus > Maratus speculifer. Next base: position 139,085,635 of record OZ025291.1, read on the forward strand.
GAAATACCTTTCTTTCTTTTCTATAATAACGAATGACAGATGTTGACAGAGGTGTGCAGATGACGCACTCGTTGATGAATGAAAGTGGTGGCCGCGGGGCGTGCCTCAGCTGTCATCTAGCTATTGGAGTGATGTGTAAACAGTAGATGTCATGACTCAAGGTTGGTATGCGGAATTGAACCAATGGAGGAACTCTAAGAGGCCCTGCTGGGGGAAGGAAGATCTCTGACAAGGTCAACTCTGGACTGAGAGGTTAGACAGTTCTCGCTTGGCGTTGAGACCGATAGGTCGCTCAGGATTTGTGGTCCTGTTGGATAGTGTATATTTTGAGCGTGGGACAAGGCGTCCCGGTGGATAGTGTTATAGGCCGAGAAGTGAGGCCTAGTACCCTTGTGTATTGAGATTCTGCGGTAATCTCTGATAAAGCGTATCTAACGTGCGTTGAGTGTGAGGAAGAAAGTATAAGTTGAACGGTACACAACCAACGTTTATTGTAGTTAATTTAATGTTGAACCAGATCATCTATATCCGAGTTGTAATTGTAAATAGTTGTAAATATTGTTTCTTGTGTACATATCTATATCTTAAATAAACTGTTAGTTCAGTTCATTAACCGCGTCAGTGTTATTTTACCCAATCCTCACAGCAGGTGACCGATATCACCCATTAATATCGGTGGTGGCAGCTAAAACTACCTAGGACATTCTTCGAAGTTTTGAGGACTGAGAGGAGCGTCCGACACATAGTATACATAACTAATCTTTAGTTAGTCCTTCCATAATATTAATCAAATTATATGTTTCCTCTTGCACTTCTGAATTATCGCCCATCAAGTTGCTTAAAATACAAATACTATCTTTACAGTTTTAATGACACATAGTTTACATAACTAATCTTTAGTTAGCCCTTCCACAGTATTTTAACATTTCATAACATTTCATTGAATTTTAACATTTCATACTTCAAATAACCTATTTTCGAAAGCAAACTATGTGAATTTTACCACAATGCTTATCATCATAGAATGATTTGTTTCACACTTTTCTAAAAATTATCAGATATGTACTCCTCAGAGGAATTACTATCATATGAATAAATGAAGAAAAATTAATTTACATTAAATGTACGCGAAATTGATTACAATATACATGTATTTAATAAAAATAAATAAATAAACAATTATTTATACATTGAACATTTACTAAATATATACTTCTTTCATTATACAGATGTTTCAACAAGATGAACCAAAACAGCAGCAAACTTCAGAAATTAATGATCTGAATGATTCATCCCTAGCACAAGTAGCGTTAACGAATAATACAAATGTGAGTACTTATATGAGCAATACTAGAATTATATGAAACGTAATTAGAGTAAATATAAAATGATTTGTCTTACTGCGTACACTTTAACAAATGCCTTTTTACTTATTGTTGAAGAGAATCCTAATTGTTTGCATTTATTTCTGTTACAGATGTGTTCTATTTGCTATAAACACTTCTTAAGTAAATGGAATTTAACAGAACATACAAAAATCCATACAGGTGAAAAACCTTACACTTGGGAAGATTACCAAACGCTGTTTTCAAGAAGATGCGACTCAAAAATGCACCCATCACCATATAAAGCATCGTCGGTTATATGTAAACTTAGAGAAAATATTCAAAAATTAGTCAGACGTTTGAAGAATTTAGAAATAAAGGAAGATATTTAGACTATTTATCCATCATATTTCATAACAGTTACTACAATATCATACTACATACAAAATAAGCAGATACATACAAAATAGCAAGTACAATGGTTTCGCCGTTGTATACTGTATTAAAAACAACAAAACTTTTGAGACTTTTTCATAACTTTTTTTTAAATTTTTGCAAGTTATTTTGCAATTTTTTTTACACTTTTTTTAACAAAAATTTTTCATTTTTTTAACGTTGTGATTTTTTTTTTTTACTTTTGTAAAAACTTATTTTGAAAAAAAATTTTGTAAAAAAAATTTTTTGAAAAAAAAATTTTTGCAAAAAATATTTTTTGAAGTTTTGGTTTTTGTAAAAAAAATTTTTGTTGTAAATTTTTTTTTCAAAAACTTTGGTGTGAGTTTTTCACTTTGTGACTTTTTGTTTTACATTTGTGTTTTTTCTTTTCACTTTTGTAATTTTTTTATATTGTAAATATTTTTTGTTAGTATTTCTAGAAAACTGAAATTATTCTGTAAATTTGCATTTTTTTTTCATACATCTGCTTATTTTGTATGTTCTTATGCATTTTTTAAGTTGTGAAAGTGTTGTTTCACTTAAAATGTTATGTATTCCATTAATGTAATAGGTTTTAGAAAAATAAACACAACGGTATATGTATATAAAAGAATATTTAATGTGAGCATTTAAAGAATACAATGCAAAATAATATCTATACATTCATGTTGGTTAGATGAATCAGGGTAATAAAATTTCTTTTCAGCTGTGTGTATGTCTTCCAAATTTTAAGTTTGAGATATTGTAGTAACTGTTATGAAAATATGATGGATAAATTGTCTAAATATCTTCGTTTATTTCTAAATTCTTCAAACGTCTGACTAATATTTGAATATCTTCTCTAAGTTTACATATAACCGACGATGGTTTATATGGTGATGTGTGCATTTTTGATTCGCATCTTCTTGAAAACAGAATTTGGTAATCTTCCCAAGTGTAAGGTTTTTCACCTGTATGGATTTTTGTATGTTCTGTTAAATTCCATTTACTTAAGAAGTGTTTGTAGCAAATAGAACACATCTGTAACAGAAATAAATGCAAACAATTAGGATTCTCTTCAACAATATAAGTAAAAAGGCATTTGTTAAGTGTACGCAGTAAGACAAATCATTTTATATTTACTCTAATTACGTTTCATATAATTCTAGTATTGCTCATATAAGTACTCACATATGTATTATTCGTTAACGCTACATGTGCTAGGGATGAATCATTCAGATCATTAATTTCTGAAGTTTGCTGCTGTTTTGGTTCATCTTGTTGAAACATCTGTATAATGAAAGAAATATATATTTAGTAAAGGTTTAATGTATAAACAATCGCTTATTTATTTATTTTTATTAAATACATGTATATTGTAATCAATTTCGCGCACATTTAATGTAAATTAATTTTTCTTCATTTATTCATATGATAGTAATTCCGCTGCGGAATACATATCTGATAATTTTTAGAAAAGTGTGAAACACAAATCATTCTATGATGATAAGCATTGTGGTAAAATTCACATAGTTTGGTTTCGAAAATAGGTTATTTGAAATATGAAATGTTAAAATTCAATGAAATGTTATGAAATGTTAAAATACTGTGGAAGGGCTAACTAAAGATTAGTCATGTACACTATGTGTCATTAAAACGGTAAAGATAGTATTTGTATTTTAAACAACTTGATGGGCGATAATTCACAAGTGCAAGAGGAAACATATAATTTGATTAATATTATGGAAGGACTAACTAAAGATTAGTTATGTATACTATGTATCATTAAACCTGTATAGATAGTATTTATATTTTAGGCAACTTGATGGACGATAATTCAGAAGTGCAAGAGGAAATATATAATTTGATTAATACTATGGAGGGGCTAACTAAAGATTAGTTATATATACTATGCATCATTAAGGCTGTAAAGGTAGTATTTGTATTTTAAGTACCTTGATGGAGAAAAATTCAGAAGTGCAAGATGAAACATGTAATTTGATTAATACTATGGAGTGCTAACTCAAGTTAACCATGTATACTATATATCATTAAAACTATAAAGATAGTATTTATATTTTAAGCAACTTGATGGACGATAATTCAGAAGTGCAAGATGAAATATCTGATGAATTGATTAATAATATGAGTAGATTAGTTTTAATACATTAGATGATTATAGCAGTAAGAAATTTCGTGTAGGAGCAATGTGTCTAAGGTGAAAATCGAATAGAATCAATTGACTTCAACTTTATAATCGTTCCAAGTTAGTGTTTATCTCACTTGTGTAATGCTGAAATATAAAAGGTAAAGAATCAAGTTTGATGTAAATAAATATTGTGGTATTGGTTTAAAAACTAAAAATTATTGAATTTTACTGAATTAGAATGTATAAAATTTGATTAAATAATGTTTTATGTATAAAAATTAAGTTTAAATGTGATAAAATTATGAAAATCAGTTTGTAAACTCTCATTTTTATAAGTACTACTATGAAAATATTCTTTTAATATAGAATTTCTGCTTATTGATGAGACTAAAAAATTATTTTTTTGTTTAATTTTGAATATTTATTGAGTGTATGTAATACTAGGATTAAAATCTGACAAATTCGGTGTTAAATTTTTCAAGAAATTGTGGTTTGTAATCCAGAAAAAGGTGCGATTTTTAATAAATTTGTAAATATGTTCATTAATTTTTTTTTAGTTATTTCTCTAACTTGTCCTTCATCTGTTAATTTTTGTAACTTTTGTAGAAAAAACATTTGAATTTTTGGTAATTTGTACTATTTTTTTGTTCAACAGTCGATTTTATTGATTATTAGTATTCTCAATCGTCAGTAATTTCACGTATGAGGTTATTAAATGATAAACATCTATTAATTTTCTTTACTGTTTCATATGATAGTAATATTTCTGGGGAACAGGTGTGATAACTACTAGACTTTGATTGACTTATTTTCTGATAAACGTTTGAAAAAAGTTGTAAGTGTGTAATGATGAAATATCTATATATTATTGAGAGTCGAGATTGATGTAGATAAGTATTGCAGTAATAGTCAATTCTTTGTTGAATTTTAAGGAATTGTGTGAGAACAGGGTTTTTTTACATTGAGTTTATGTAATTTCAGTTACAGTTTTTCGATAATCAACCCCAAAATGGATAATTACCATTTTAAAAAGTTATGATGAAAAGGTCTAAGCAATATTAATGATAAAAAATTAGTCTAATATTTGCTCTTATTTGGTTGAAATTTCAGATAGTTTGGTATGAAATATGCAATGATTACAAAGATTAAAGATTATATTCGTGTATGTTTTGCATTTTTAATCTGTAAAAATAATATTCATATTTAAAAAATGTTGTTGTGTGATAATTCAGGTATTTTTTTAACTGTAAGGTGAAAACATTTTATAATTTTGATTAATACTTAGTAGATAAATGATATTTTTCAATATATAAAGTGATTGTAGCATTTAGAATATATAATTCTCAGGAATGTATAATTGGAAAATGTTAGAATATCTCAGAAAATTGGTGTTAAAAATATTAAATACAGCTACTTCAATGATATTTTTTCGATATGTAAAGTGATTGTAGCATTTCGGATATGTACTTCTGGGAATGTATAATCGTAAAATGTTAGAAAATTGGTGGTGAGCATTGTAAAAATTCAGAAATCATTGAAGTGTAGAGCGAAACATATGTAAATTTAATTAATAATATGAAAAGAATAAGTGGAATTAGTCATGTATACTATTTAAACATTAAGCATAGTATTTATATTTTAAATAACTTGGTGTTTGATAACATAAAAATTTCAAAAAGTTCAAAATTTGTATAAAAATTCGCCTTTCCTTGAAAATCAGTATTTTTTTTTGTTTGTTTGTTTAATTAGTGATACTAATTAAGTTTCTGTTGTTAAAACTAAAACATGCGTTTAATTCTTCAGTTAAAAAAATCGATATTTCCATGTTGCTTTTGAAAATACTAGTGTAAAAATTAATCAAATTCGAATAAATTCGTCTTTTTCCTTAAAAAATATTATTTTCCATTGTTTTTCCCTAATTATTAATATTTATTAAGATAATGATTGTTCAAAAACAAAAATCTCAAGTTTATAACCTTCTATGAAAACGACTTTTATAATGCAAAAGATATTTTTCTTGAATGAAAATCTTACGAAGTGTGACGTCGAAAAACCCATTGTACTCTCCCTTTTAGGAATTTGAGGTTAGATGGGGAGAGGATTTTGTTGTTCACTTCTAATGTTTGCATCGGTAAAAATCCTGTTGAATTCGTAAGATTGAGGAAATTAGTTTAAAAAATGTATTTTATATTTGTTTCGAGAAAAATATATCTTGAGATTTAGTCACCTAAAGTTTGAAATCTTATGTAACTAGCGTTTTTTAAAGTATGTTAAAATGTCAAATTACTGTAAAAGTTTATACAATTGGCCTTCTTTCTTAAAAAAAGAAAAAAAAATCACTATTTTCGTTTGTTAAATGCTTAATTATTAAAATTCGTTCCGGTAATAGTTGTTCGAATGTTAAAAATATATGTTTAAATTTCGTTTTTAAGTTGAAAATATCTAAAGAAATCGAGTAAAAATTTATATTTTCTGTTGTTTTCGACTTAATTAACAATGCTGAATAAGGTGATTGCTGTTCAAAAGCTAAGATAAATGTTTAAGCTTCCTTTCTTAAGTTGATATTATAGTTGAAAATTCTAAAGAAATCGGTTAAATTTAATATTTTCCGTTTTTTTGCTTAATTAATAATGGTCATTAAGGAAATGCCTGTTCAAAAACTGGAATGCGTGCTTAAGTTTCTTTCTCTCAAATTGATATTTGAAAGTTTCAGTTGAAAAAAATCGTAAGAAATCGACTGAAAATGTATAGTTTTTACTGTTTTGTTTAATTAATAATTACTTATTAAAGTGATAGCCACTTAAAACCCGAAATGTATGTTTAAATTTCTTTATCTCAAATTGATATTCTGAAGTTTGAGTTGAAAAAAATGTAAGTCTGTCAGTCTTTTTCTATAAAACTTGATATTTTTCCATTCTTTTTACTTAATTAACAATAAGTCATTAAGGTCATACCTATTGAAAAACTGAAATGTATGTTTAAGTTTTCTCTCTTAAGTTGATAAAAATAGTAAGAAATCAGTCTTTTTCTATAAAACTTGATATTTTTCATTGTTTTTTTACTTAATTAACAATACTCATTAAGGTTATAGTTGTTGAAAAACTAGGATGTATGTTTAACTTTTAAGTCGATACATTGATCTTGTAGTTGATAAAAATCGTAAGAAATCAGTCTTTTTCTATAAAACTTGATATTTTCTATTGTTTTTACTTAATTAATACTACTCATTAAGATGTCTATCAAGAAAATTCAAATATATGTTTAACTTTCCTGTGTTAAATTGATAATCTCATCTTGTAGTTGAAGAAATCTAAATAAAATGGTTAAAAACTGAGATTTTCCATTGTTTCGCTTAATTAATAATACTCATTAAAATTATGGTTGTTAGAAAATTCAAATATAAATTTAATCTTCATCTTATAGTATGATTCCATGTTGAGATGTGATTGATAATATTTTTGAATAGGGAAGGTTGTTCACCTCTCCTGTTATAATAGACTGTTCCTTTTTTCCGCTAGGGGGCGATCGTAGAGGCAGACGCACTGGGTGAGCAGGGGGGACGGTAGCAGGACAGGAGGTGGAGGGACAGTCCCTCCGCCTGTCCTTAAACTGTTGTTTTCCTACTACTAGTAGATAAACACAATCTGAATTCTCTTGCTTCTCCATCTAGGAAATTTCCTTCATTAAGTATGAAATGACATCACTAATATGTGGAACGTCGTCCTTCATTATTACATCATCTTCCTACTGCAAATCTTTATGCATATGCATTACAGCATCTTGATCTCTTATGACCATGACCTCTGAAATTGGTTCACTGTTGCCAATTTCTATCCAGCCCTTTAAATCGCCAACAGAGTTATCGAGATGCATAGCATTCACCGCAGACTGCCAAGTCTCTCATTGCGTGTCTCACTGAAACTTTAAACGCAAAATTTATCCTAAAATTGATAAATTTTTTTCTCGGGACATACTTTTTCATGCGTTAAATTCAGTGTTCTCGCTGACATTTGATCAACGTTAGTAATTTGGCTAATTAAAAATAAAAAATATTCGCCAAATGAAAAATGTATTAGCAAAATAGATTCGCCATGTAGCACAAAAAATATCTTTAATCCTTTAATGTAACCTCTTTTTTTCAATATGTTCTAAAATAACCTAAGTTTCTACAACTGTGACAGCGATTGTTATTAATCTAATTTCAGCTATCCGCTACAAATATAAAAAATATGTATACATTAAATATATATATGAATATGTATTAAAAGCGAAAAAAAGAAAAAGCAAAAATTGAGCACTAGCAATTTGGCGAATCTAATCACTTGTTTACTCGCCAAATGAAGAATTTAGTCGCAATTTGGCGCATTGGCGAGCGACAGCGAGAACACTGGTTAAATCCGAATTCGAGGTATATCTGACCGCTTTATTTGGGGCTTGGGGCTTCTACTGTATTTTAATTTCTGAAGGCGTTTGTGGTTAACGGTGACTTGAGTCGACTAAGCACAGTTTCATCATAGAGCCCCAAATCATCAATAAATACTCACTTCCTTTTTTGTTAGTTGTGCCTCTTTGATGGAAACAAAAAAAAATTTCTCTTTTCATACGAAGAACATGCGTTTTTTTAATGGCTTTCAACCCATCATAAATTGCTAGCAAGAAACTCGGTCATAGTGAATAGCATTTTTGAAGAGGTACTTGTGATGACTGACTTCTCTCAACCCAGTTGGACTGATTTAATGAAAAGATGCAACTACAAAAAGAATAAATAAATCAGGTCCCTAAAGACTATCTTGTACTTGTCAGTGAATATTTCTCATTAAAAGAAAAACCTCCAGAAGAGAATAAGCTCGATTTTTTCCCCTTTCTTTTTACACACATAAATATATTTTAATCTTTAAATGCATAAAATTATTCTTTCAGAATTGTGTTTTTTTACTCTTATATTAACCCTTTATTTACCGCATTATGAATTCATGAAAATTTTACATTCTAAAGCATTTCATGCAAATTGTTTAAACTAAATTAAAAGATTTACATAATCATTTGATAAATAATTGAAGGATTTAGAAGGATTAATTGAATTTACGGGAATTTTGTGCAATTTTTATAACCCCACTCAAATCTTATTTTTAATTATTTTCTTAGTATTTTGTAGAATCATAAAATGTACAAATATGGTGTTCTTACAGTATAAATATAGAAATATTTCTGCACTGAAAATCCCCATCCCTCTTCCTTAGCGCCCAGAAAGCTGAAAAGGTGCAAAGGCAAAAGAAATTATCTTTTTAAAAATATTTTTGTTTTGTGTAACCAATAATGCTTTTGGAACAACATAAAGTAATGTATTTGTAACTCATTCTAAACAGTATTTCAACTGATTGACTTATTAAAAGAATTTTATAATAAGTTATTTTCATGGTACTTGTAAGTACAGTCGGTAGGTAAAGGGTTAAAGATTAGGCATCAGAAATTTTAAGATACATTTTAAACTTTATTTATTTGCTTTCTTTTCTTTTTTTTGTAATTTACAGGATTAATATTTTTATATATAGTGAAGGCTATATTTAACAAAGAAATATATTCATTAGTGGTTACATAAAAAGTGATGCAGATCAGCATCACTATGCAATTAAGGGTTAATATGTGCATATTTTTTTTTAATGCAGCATACAATTTTATGGAATATTCTGTATTTAGCGAAATCGCTATTTATTACATCCTTATTATATTAATGATACTTTATAACTTTATATTATTTTGTAAAAAAGATATGAAAAATATGATTTTCGTAAATGCAAATGAATGATTCTTATAGTTTGAGTGTGGCAAGAATAGTAAATGAAGACAAAATTATATCTACGTAACATTTTATTTATTTTTTTATGCTATCAAAAATATATGTACACTAAAAAACTGGTTTGGAACTTTGGTCAGAAATAAATGTGAAATATAAATTAAAGAACATAGGTACATCGGCACTTCCTTATAGCAGTCTATAAAAAGGAGGATGTAACAATTATACAGCAAAAGCAGCAAGTCTCACAAACATTTGATCGTTACCATGCAAGCCTTGAAAATCTTTCTGGGAGAAACAGATCTATAGAAAATATGCCACAGGATTATCTTAAAGAAAATGCATACGATAAAGCTGCTTCAGTACACAAATTCACACTTTAAAATACATCAATAACATGTTTTCGTAATTTGACACGACAGTATTGTCTTGAGTATTGCACAGATAGAAAACAAAAAAAAATCACAGTGGATTTTTGTACAGAGACAAACTGCCAACTGCAATATCAAGAAACCATCACAATCATTTTTAAATGATGATGCAATACAATTCAACTTTATACATAAAACGAACATTAAAAAGACTAAAAACATTAAATACATGCTAAACAACTTTACTTCAGTTCTGCTCTATTTCGATTAAGATTATATGAAGCTGAAATATAATACATTTAAATGGCAGGTGACAGTTTGGCATTTTTGTTTAAATGAAGAAATCAAAGCAATCCCTTATAACAAAAAACTTTTCAATTGCTTAGTTACAGTAAAGCAACTTCATTTCAATGCCAAAATAATCACTAACTACTGAAAGAAAAAATAGTACAAGGACAAAATTTTGATTTTCATTAATTTATTCCTGGAAATTTCATAGTGAATATAAATAAAAGATTGAAACTAAGTTGCAAGTTCTGTAAATTTTTCCATTTTAAACACTTTGGAAGTTGGCTGAATTTATGCAAAATATTCTATTTAATACTAATTTAAAGGAATAACTTCATAGCTTGTATCATTTAATAAGAATGAGCATATAAATTTACAAAACTGAAATAATTACATATTTTTTAAAAACACATACATTGGGAATTCAAAATATTACAACTCTGTAATTTCAAATATAGCATTTCATTCAATAGTAATGATGACAAAAGGTCACTGGTATTCAAAACTGGTAATTAAAGATCAACCAGAAATTTAGTTTCATCTTCAGCTCAAAAATCTCAGTTTTGCCGAAAATTTGTTTTTGGCAAAAATGCTGCTAAAAATTCGGCCGGATTGAAACGTGTGTTCCAAAAATCTAGTTTCTTTTTTTGGAAATTTTCAACATTACTCATTGATTTCAGCTGTATGGGCTTAAATGAAACTATTTATTGCTATCAACTTCATTGTTCATAATAATCAGTCAGACTGATTCAAGACATGGGTGCAAATTATAAAGCAAGCAGTGGCTATATGACTAAAATTTTTCATGTGCTCATTAAAAGTTGCAGACTAAACAGTAATAGAAACTTTTTAGTTTGAAACCGCAGAAGTGTTTCGAACACTCTTTGAGAAAATTCTAGTACAACAGATTATCATTTACAAGAATCATTATAAGAGATAAATCGAGGTGTGAATACCTAAAACTGAAATTTTTTAAAAATTAAATATAATGTGTATAATTAGAAAATATTTCTTTATCATCGATGAATTAAGTTTTATTTTATATGAAAATTAAAAGTTATGGGGGTCTAAGGAACAGACCATCAATTTGTGGCGACGATATAATTAATAATTATGTATATTTAATAATTATATCTATTTAATAAATACACAATAATTATTCATATTTTTCTTAATACATAGAATTAATAATTGTGTATTTTTATATTGGTATTAATTGCATTGAAAATTTAACTTTGGTTTTAGTTTCCGTTTCTGGCCAAAAATAGGAAGATTAGCGAAATTCGGTTTTGGCTTTAAAAATCTGTTTCAGTCAATCCTTAATAGTAATGGTGGATGAGAAAACTAAACACTGTTACTGAGGTTCAGAAGCACATAACTCCTTTTTATAAAAATCTATTTAACTGGAGCATTGTTAATTGAAAACATTTCAGTTGGGGATATTGTCCTCCCCAATTATTATTTTTTGCATTACAAGTCTAATTACAACAAATTATTCAAAGAAAACATAGCAAACTTGAATATGAAATAATGATCTTAACTTACAACACAATTTAGACATTCTAATTAAATATAACTGAAAAGTGCTTTTCTAAATACAAAATTTCTTTTTTACTTAAAAGAAATTATGCAGCAAAGATTACTTAAGTCATTGAGCAAAATAAAACTCTTATGAAGTTTCATATACAGGGTGAGTCATAAATATCGAAACAATAGGCTATCTCCTTAAATATTGCCTCTAGACCCATACTTCCAATTGCAAAGTTTCACCAAAAAAGGTAAATTTTTTGATAAGATAAGTTGCAACTCCATGGGGGGTCTATTTTAAAAAATACAAAAATTAAATTTTTATACGGCCCCCAGAGGATAAAACTTCCAATTAGAAAAATTTTCCTTATCCATTCCTGAATTGAACAAAAAAAATTCCATCTTGATATCTCCAAAACTCAGAGAGTTATGATAATTTTAATAAATCGTGAGGTTTCAAGGGATCAGACACAAATTGAAATGCGTGTAATTGAAGAAACAATGTTGCTGTATGTTGTCCAGAAAACATTTATTTTATTTATTTATTTACAGAGTTTGAATTTTGAATGTTTTGTGATGGTTAAACACATAATTTGTAAGCACTATCACATAATAAGCTTTCTTAATAATTTTTTTTTTCAAAAAATGTAGAGTAAATTAAAATTGTCATAACTCAAAATATTATTTGTCGCATTGAATTTTTTTCTTTTAATTAAATGAAAATGTTTAATTTTCAATTTTGATTCAGCATTTTAAATAATATTTTTAAAAAATAAAAGTATTTAAAATAGCAATTTAAAAAAAGATGCAATTTTTTGTGAACAAATAATATTTTTAAAAGTAAATTTTCTGAGGTGAAAACATCTTTCGGCATCTTTTTAAATTATTTTTTTTATTGAGGTGTTAAAAAACTATTGAATTGTTACCGTAACCAAGGGTTACTGACTTATGATGTAAGTTTAAAAATGAGAAATACTGAAATAAAAACATCTGATGAAGAAATGTGCATTTAGTTTTAAACAAAGATTGGCTCCTAACGTTTAAATGCTTTTTTAAAATAGGTGATTAACTAGGTGATTAACTTCTTCTTGTGTAGTTTCAATTTCAGATTTTGTTTAAGTTTTGCCATTTTCGCCTTCTTTAACTACTATTTAAATGAGTCAGCTTATTTAATCTTAATTTTTTTATCACGCCGACTTCAATTTTTTTCATTGTTTTATCCCTGTCAACTTCATATTTTTCTTGTTAAAATTGCCACTACACGATGCGTAAAAGATGTCTCTAATTACGGGCCTCCAAACTGGTAGACGGTAGGTATTGGGTTCGAACCCAATCGCAACCATCGGCCTAACCGTTCGACGTTTTCCGTAGTTTTTTTCGAACCCTGGATTTCCAATTGCAGATAATTGGCCGGAATAAAAAAAAAAAAACAATTAAAAAAAAACAATCCCCAACGTGTTAACTGCTGTAAGCGGACTCAAAGGCCGCTGCGCTTTTTTTTTTTTTTTTCATTTTTTAGAGTTTAACATACAGTTTTCAATTCAAATACAAATACATTTTAAATTTTGTTTAACTTTCGAATCAGTTATCTTTTTAAAACAAGAACAGGTGTTTAATGAATCTTCGGCATATTTCATTTAAATGTTTTAAGTTGAAATTATTCAATTGAATTTCTTAAATGATGTTTGGTTCGAACGCATTAAACCTTGATCAATTAAATACACTTAGAATGAAATATTAGTGGGAGCTTAGCATAAAAAAAATACGCAACAGAAACGTTATACTCTTCGACTTTAACATTCGAATAAATATTTTTTTTAATGCCGTTTGGAATAAATAAACTACTCGGATGTAGCAATCGGAGGACTCTAAAGATACGAAATTCCGTGGATTAGTACAAGATATCGCTGAAATCGTGTAAACTATACAAAATTCATTATGAAAACGCCATCCGAAAGATGATTGATACAAAAACGTAAACAAAACCAATTCATGTCAAGAAGTAACTGCATCTGACTTTTTATGGAAATTATTGCATTAGTTCTTAAAGTAGAGCTATTGCAGAAATCTTAACAAATTCAGTGTTGCAGCGCCTCTCGTGGAGCCATATACAACAAAATATAAATAACATCAATTCATGTCAAGGAATAACTGAATCTGAAGATTGATGATATTCCTTGCATTCTGGAGATACAGCGATCGCGGAAATCGCACAAAAGCCTTTTCAGTAGGGTCACCTGTTAAGCAATTCATACCAAAAACTAATCAGCATCAATGTAGATCAAGAACTAAGTAAATATAATTTTTTATTAAATTTTGTGTATTAGTTTTTGAGATAGCGCGCTCACAAAATGTATATCATATACAGAGATACAGAAGCAGTGACTCACAGACAGACATTTTGTAAAAACATGTTTTTCGGTATCTCTGAGCCCTAAAACGTGTGAATCCGTCGAAAACCGGAATTCAAAATTTTCATGAATCCAATACTTTTTCTTGTAAAGATAGAAAAAAGTAAAAATATGTTTAAAACCACATAAATTTTGAAGCTGAATAGTAAAAACTAGATTTTTGAAAAAAATTCTAAGTAATTTTTTAAAATATATTTCCATTAACATTAAAATGTGCAATAACATTAAAATATATTTCATATGATCCAGTTAATATAAGGGTCATTATCGCTATTACTATTTTTACTAAACTTATTACCTGTGGCAATAAGTTTTAAAGACACGGTTAATGAGAGTTTAATTAATATCACTTAATTTAATAACACTTTTAATAAGTTTTTAATAAGACGGTCCGGCCAATGGGTCGTGCCAATTACGAGCCTGACGCCAAGCTCGAGATATTGCAGACATCTAGCATATGTCAAGGAAGTTTAAAGCAAAAAGCTATATGCTTTTATTTTATATTTAAAAGTTAAAACATTGTCTTGGGTCTACATTTAACAATGCGTAAATTAATGGTCGATCCCTAAATTGTATTTCAAATGAACTGATATCGCTGCACTCAGATGTATGCTAAAGTGGTGTAAGTCACGAATTTTGAAAAATTTTGGATTTTAATATCATCCAGGGATTTGCAGATATCGAGATGAATTTTTTTTTGTTCGATTCAGAAGAGGATAAGGAAAAATTTTCTAATTGAAAGTTTTATTCTCTGGGGGTCGTATAAAAATTTAATTTTCGTATTTTTTAAAATAGACCCCCCATGGAGTTGCAACTTATCTTACCAAAAAATTTACCTTTTTTGATGAAACTTTGCAATTGGAAGTATGGGTCTAGGGGCAATATTTAAGGAGATAGCCTATTGTTTCGATATTTATGACTCACCCTGTATGTCAATCATCACATTTTTTTTTTTTTTTCTTTTTTGAATTCAGTCAGAATTCTAAAATTATGAGTTCGGGAAAGATTGGAACACTATTTAAAACAGTAATAATCAATTAAAAATTTTAATATATTCTAATATACAGATGAATTAATGTTAATCATATATATACAATATAGTTAAGTTCTTTGAAAATGAACTCAGGCAGTGAAAATCACTTGTTATAATAAAATTTCATTACAAAAAAATTTTCTTGGGAATGTTAGAAATTTGATTTATTGCATTTTATTTTAATGGAATTGGGCTGCATTAGTGCTTTCCCATGGAAAAGAAAAAAGGGCAGTCTGACTGATCATTCATATAGAGGTAATGTAAATAAATGGAGTAAATTTTGATAAAAACAAACTTATTTTGTTGTTGGCTTGAAAAAATGAATTTACTTTCTATTTTAATAAAGTTACTTTTAATTAAATAATAATGTATAAAAATAATCTTTTATATCAAAACTCTATATCTGCGAACAAAGATCATAATTAAAATCAAATTATTAACATAAATCGTAAGGGTAGAACTCTGTTTAGATAACAGAATTATCTAATGAAATTTAAGAAGAATTTAAAGAACTCTTCTTTTAATTGAAACTTATACATTAAATTAATGTCAAATTTTCAAACCTCATATGTATCATGAACTAGGGGCAGATAGAATAAACTATGAACAAATACTGTAATTTAAATATCAAGATAAATAATCCTTTTTAACCTGAAATAATTCAAATGGATAAAGCTAGAATGCTTGAACAAGTGTCTACAAGTGACTATGTCCTTTCGATAGCTGTAGCATCCCTAGCAGCAAATTTTTTAATTTATTGATGTTATTTTATAAGCATGATAAGGAGCAAAGAAAAGTCAATAACATGTAATTAAACTAATATTCATACAAAGACTACAATTCCAACAAACACTCAATGGCTTAAGTATATGATTTATTTGTGGAAGCAAAGTGTAATCTAATTAAAATGAATGCAAAAAATTACTATAAAATAAAAACAATGCATAAAAAGCCTTTTGAGCTAAAAATATTAACTTGTCATCAGCTGAAGCAAAAGTGAACTGAAAGACAAAGAATAGAGATACCAAAATCTTTGCAATCTCTACACTATCTTTCAGTTCATTTTTGACTTTGTTCCCTTATGGACACATGTTTGCGAATGGACACCAATGACGAACTATTATGATTTTTAGCCCAAAACATCACATACATAGTTTTTATTTTGTGGTGATTTTTTTACATAGTTTATTATTTTAATTATAATTTATTGCTAATTTTTTGTACTTTATTGCTGCATAATCTATTTTAAAAAGAAAATAATATGTTCAATGTCTCCAGCATCAGTGGCAACCATATACATGCTTTGCTGCAAATGAACACAGAACATTTTTAAAGTTAATTTAGTATTCTAATAAATTGTACCTTGATTAAATGTTAATTTTACTAGCATAAATGTATTTGCCTTATAATGTCACATTTCTAGAAGTAATTAGCGGCATTTTAAAGTCAGTGATTTGCTATAAAAAATTATTTTAAGGTTTTTAATAAAAATATTCTTACAAGTAAGATGCCATTTCATACTAAACTGAGGAAGCTCTAAACCTTTTGCAGTTATTTATTTATTTATTTTTGGAGGGGGGAGGGGGGAACTATTTTTCATTGTTCAAATTTCGGCAAGGGGGATAAGAGAGCACTATGTATCTCCCATAAACTCCAGAAAATTGTTGTAATATAAGTAATTCTAGCTTCATCCTTTCAAGAATTATTTCTTAATAAAAAGACTTGCTCCGTTTAAATATTTAAAAATATTAAATCATTTAATTAAATAGGTAGGCCAACATTTCCAAGGAAAAAATCAAATCCTTACAAAAGCTACAGTCATCCCAAGTGTTGATACAACAATTAAAAATTTTCTTTAGCATAAAAGGCATTTTGAATTATACCTAGAAGAAAAATCCCTTTAACCTTCTATTTTTCAAAACAAAATTATGCATTTATTACTTTTATATAATTCTCAGCGTTTTTATAATCATTATTAACTTGGCTCGCAAATTAATTTTTCAGAATTACTTTAACAAGATATTATAATTCAAATAGAAATTCTTAAAATTTTTGCTAAATCAGAAAGGAGTTTATATTGAGAAAGAGGAGACAGGGAATTTCACAAAAACCATACACACTAAGGCACTTTAGCTTAGAGTCATGAATGCCTGCAAGGTGGGGGGCATGCAGGGTGTGTTATCTTTTTGTCACATTTACGTATTGCTTTTAATGTTAATACGTCAAAAAATATATGAAGTTTTTTTGATAGAAATTCATTTCATGCCTACTTTCCGGTTAAAAAAGAACTTTTGGCAACAATTTGCAAGCAGCCAGTTCCTTTGTCTCACAGGCACCCATGCTTAGTGTCATAAAACATTAATTTTTACAAATTTTGAAAAATTTTGATTTTGGAAACAAAGAAAGACTAAAGATACATTCTGAATGGGAAGAACAGTCTTACAAATTTGTGCGATTAAAAAAAAAAAAAAAAAAAAGAAAAGAAAAATGTCAATTTACACCTTTTTCATTTTTTTTTAGCACCATCAGTTTTATTTTTTGACAACAGTATTTTTCCTATGAGTGTACAGTAGTACAATATTGTTTACATTTTAAGTTCCAAAGTATAACAAAAAATTAACAAATAAAAAATAATAAACATAATCTAACAAATTTAATATCAAAATATTCAAATGATTCATGAAATTTACACACACAAAGATACAATAAAAGAAATGCTGTACATTATAATGAAAAACGCACTACTCCGAGTATCACAGAAAATAATTTATACAAATTGTACAACAAAGACAAACATAGCAGAAAAGATACTATTTAGAGAATGAAAATTTACATAGAGTAGAAATGCAACAGATGTCAATTTGACCAGATACTTTATCGAGAGTTGTAAATTTTTTCCCAACTTTTCACCATATTTCTTTCTTTATGTATGCTGCACTTTTTATTTTATTTATTTATTTTTTTTTTAAGAGAAAAATTTTTAAAAAGCACATGAAACAATGAGAACATCCTACTGCACTTGCAGCAAATCAAAATTGCAAAAATGCAAAACAGACTGTGAAAACTAATCTTAGTAATAGTTATTATATTTTATTGGAATAAAATTAGTTTGAAATTTCCTACATTTTATATGGACATTTTCCCCTGCCAAAATGAATTACTGAAAATGCAGTGCAAGTTTCACACAAAATTTTTAGCAACATATTATAAAAAATATACACTTTTAAAATATCATAATTTAATTGCAATTGTGTCATTTAAATTAGATATGGCAAAATTACAGTTGTTTTAGTAATTATAAATGCATTATCTTTTTCCAAATAGATTTTCCAACTTTCTTTCCATTTGGAAAAACACAGAACAAGTTTGACACAAAGGTATAACAGTATACATTAAAAAACATGTTAATACACTTTTAAAATATTCCTTTGACATAACATGTATTATATTAGTACATATAATCAGCATGGCAGCAACTCTTATTTGGTGTCTGATACAATTTAAAATCTTGTCAGTTTTTCTACTGATAGTCGACATACTGGTGTTGACAAGTGTTGGCACTAATGAAGCCTGTCAGTATCTACCTTAGCAGACATTGGCTATCGCAAGGACACTAGATAAATCAACCTTGCTATGGCTCAAGATTATAATGAGATTATTCCCACAGAACAATCTTTAATTAAAAATATGCAATAGATTTCTACTTAAAAATTCAGAACAATTACAGATCTTGCACTATAATTTACCAACAAATCTAGACATACAAAATTCTCAATTTTTATGTTATAAAAGCTTAACTATGAAATGACCTCTTTAAAAATATTTTATCTCACAGGCTAGTTTCATGACAACTGCTGAATCAAACTCTACACAAAGCAAATGCATATCTCATTAAAGTAAAAAACTACCAATTTCTACTATTATTTGCTTATTTTACATTTTTATCTTTTTCAAGTATATAATAATTTCAGATGAGTTATTTTGTTTTATAATCTTAACATACATTATCAGGATGAATTGGATACACAATGTTACCAGACATCTGTTGCATTACTAATTAGGACGAGGGAGAGTAAAATAAGCTTAATTTGAGGTACTTAATAAATGGCAGTTATGGCCTTTCTTCCACCCTCATTTCATAAAAATGTACATCTCACTTTACTTCAAATAGAAAACTTTTTGTTAGCTTTTTGAGTTGTTTCATAAATAATTATGCAGAACAGAAAGATGATTATTTGGAACTGGAATTAATTGGGATAATTTTATTAAACAAACTATAAATTAAATATAGGCAACTTAAACAGCGATAATTATAAAATTTTTGAATTTGTCAATATTTTTCTAATTTAAAGGGTTTTTTTGCAGCATTAATTTTGCAGAATTACAAATGCATTTGCAAAAAATGCCACAAGAAATTGCTTGTAAAAGAAATAATAATACATACATACTATATATTCCAAATTAAGTGGAATGTGGAAATGAAAATACAATCTCTAAAAAATATGGAATTAACAATCATTTCTCAAAAAATCACTGGATAACAGTTACATTTCAACTGTAAAATTATCATACAAATTTAATAAATTAAAACACAAGAACAAGTTTATTTACATAAATGCTGCCAATTCATGACATTGAATTTCTAAATGCTTATTTTTTCAAAAGTCTACAGCTTGCTACAAACCTAAATATAATTGGGCATTTTGAAGTAGTTTCCAGTAGTTGTCTAGTTTCCAAAAACTTAAATTTAAGTTGATTTGAAAATCAGTACCTGAGTATATAATAAACATTTAAGGATTAAATAACAAAAAAAAAAAAAAAAAAAAAAAAAAAAAAAAAAAAAAAAAGATTTACATACACTTAAGAAAAAAATAGATTCAATAATTTCAGGAAGTTTCCAAGAAAGCTAAAGGAAAATTGTCCCACATATCAGAGAAAAATGTACCCATTCCAACTTATGGCATAATACAGTTATTTTCTAAAGTGAGTTAGCCGATGAATGATACCTGTAGCAAGTGTTCCATAAAATGCAATCACCAGGCATGACTTTTTTTTTTTATTCAAAATGATTTTTTTTCATTTCAATTTAAAGCATTTTAACTCTAAAAGCAATCTTTAATCTATCTTCTTCAACTTGCTAGGAGGAGAAAGGTAAGTACTGTAAAAGAATCTGGCAAAGAGCACAAAATATGAAAAGTACATGAGCAGGGCATAATTGGCAATATCATCTGGCAGTTGGCAGAACTGTCCTTTCTGTCGGATTAGGTAACCAAAATAACTAACGAAACAACCTGCGACCATCTGCAAGATTTGTGAAGACGTGATGAGAATAGCTACCCAGCGAGGCATTTTAATTTTCATTGCCCTGGCAGCATAATATGAATACATCATTGAATGGGCAAAATAATTCATCACAACATACCATCTGGCAGGAGCTATATGCTCAGTGTAGCTATACCAAGTGAACAATAAAACAGTGATGTGATGATACCAATGGAGGAATATTAATTGCTGTTTACGGAGAACAATAAATATCGTATCACCAAGTTCGGGAACTTTAGATAAAGTAAACATCCAAGTCCAAAAACCACTGACTTTCACTTCCTCAATGAAACTTGGATTACAGACGGAATGAACAAATCCAAATTCTTTTAGAACATGAGCTAGTTCAGGCAGTGTTCGACACAATCCAAAAATTGAGAAAGCTGCAAGAAAAACATTCCATGCAGCTAACGTTCTTCGCAGTTCAAATCTTGGTCTGGATTGCATATATGCTTGGCCCCCAAAGATAACTAACATGTACAAGCCTATGTAATAGAATGCTTGATGCCAATGTTGAATCATCCATTCTCGTTTTATGCTTTTATCGAAGTTTCGTTCAAATGCAAAGATAATGGAATAATTTGGAGATGTTGGCGATTCCCGCAGGTCACTCATGAGAGACGGCATATTCATTTTGAAGATGTAAAAAGATAATCAGGAACCTGAAAAAAATAAAATAATAAGTGATTAGTTAAACCATATACAAAAATATTAATATTGTGAAATTATTCGAGTAGTTCAAGCAAGGGAGCTTTTTCATTTTAAATTAATCATAACTCACGTATTTGTAACTATGTATAGTTTAAAAAAATTCAATAAAGTATAATTTTAAAAATAACACTAATATTAAATATATTTTAAAATAATACAACAACACTTAAGTAGGCAAATTTTTAAATCAATATGCAAAAAATATCTGGTGAGTGGACTAATTTTTTTTTTCCCCCCCATGTGTCACATTTAATGCCCTATGACTCACCCCCCCCCCCAACCTCCCTATTAACTTGAATAAACTTACAAACTAATAAATATAAAACTAATGGTAGCATTATTTTCAAAATTTGTTTGAATTTGAATAGATTTAACAGCCCTTCCCCATTCTCCACTCCAATAGGATACATGAAGTATATGTCTGACTAATTAGCTTTGCACTTTTTTCGATTTTTGTTGCAGTTACATTGAAAGCATTTTCGAGGGGGGGGGGGGGGGGGGGAAAGACAAACTAAAATTGAAAAATCATGAGGATACTCACAAGAAAGATCTCCATATTGGGCATACTCAGAATTTTTTGAAAAAAAAAAAAAAAAAAATACCAATTAAACTATGTAATAAAGGATCACTCAAAATTAGCGGCAGAATTACAGAAGAAAGCCTGTAAGAAAGTAAAATACTTTCAAATATTTGGTAAGAAAAGACGAAAGTGCCCCACAATTTGGCGAGCAGCACTTTTCCCTGCCAAAAGCAAACTATTTTAATGCAACTGAAACCTTTTGGATTTTTAGAATGCGTGTAAATGGTATTCAATGAATTTAAACATAAAGAATGAGATAGTTTAATATATTATTTACATATACAGCGTTAGAATTCCTAAAAAAAAAAAAGTCATTGGTCCTAAGGACCAGTAAGCATGAGAATTTACTGGTCTGCAGACATCATCACTGGTCCGCTATATAAAATTCTATTAAATAATTTTAACACTTAGAGTGGCCTCCTCCCGCCTCCCCCCCACCCTCCTTGGAAAATAAACCAATCTTACTTTGCATAAATTTCTGTACTACTTTTTAAAGAATAAATGTGAAGATACAAATTTAATTATAAAATAATGCTTATTTAAGTGTAGAAGATAACAAGTACACTATTGTTTGCATTTCTTTTAAAATGGGGCAAGTCAGGTTTATTGAAAAAGACATTTTTGCTGAAAAAAGGGATATTTTTGTTGAGTAAATGGGTACTTTGCTTAATGAAATGGTGCTTTTAGGAGTCGCATTCACTCAGAAAGATTTGGAGCAATAAAAATCCGATTGGAAAGCAAGAAAGTCAGTTTTTGGAGCAGGAACAACAATTTTTAAGCAGGAAAATTAGTTTTTAAAACAGAAAAATTCTCTCCCGGCATTCACTTATTTTTTTTTTCATTCTTTTTTGTCGAAATTCCCGTCTTTTCGCGTTATTTTGACGAAATATACCGTTTTTCGCGATATTTTGTTTCAAAATTTCCCGTTTTTCGCGATATTTTGTTTCAAAATTTCCCGTTTTATTTCGATTTTTGGGCGAAATTTGCCGTTTTTTCGCGATTTTTTGAAGAAATCTACCGTTTTTTTCGAGTTTTAGGATGAAATCAGCCATTTTTTCGAGATTTTTTGACGAGACTTACCGGAAATTAGTCGTTATTTAGCGCTTTTTTTTTAAATTGTCGTTTTTTGCGATTTTTTTGAAAAATTTTGCCGTTTTATCGCGATTTTCTGGCAAAATTTGTCGTATTTTTGCGATTTTTTGAAGAAATCTGCCTTTTTTTGCAATTTTTTGAAGGAATCCGCCCTTATTTTGCTATTTTTTTTGGCGAAATTTGCCGTTTTTTCGTGGTTTTTTGAAAAAAAAAATGCTTTATGTTTCGGGTTTGGAATGAAATTAGCCATTTTTTCGAGAATTGTTTAACAAAATTTGCCGGAAATTAGTCGTTATTTCGCGATCTTTTAACGAAATTACGCGGCTCGTGGGACGCGTAAGAACTATTTTTTTTTTTTTTTTTTTTTTTTGGCGTCCCATCGCCGATTTTTTGCGTATTTTACGCGCTATAAAAAAAAAAAAAAAAAATCTTATGTGCGATCGGTTGCGGTTTTCTCAGGGCCTGAAAAAAGGCACTGGTCCTGCGGACCACTAAATTTTTCAGATCAGTGGTCCGATTGAATTATCGGTGGTTTCGGACCAGCGGACTACCAAGGATTTCGAACGCTGATATATATATTGTATTGCTTATATATATATTATTTGTTCCTGTAGTTATTTATCTCTAGAAAAATATTTTCATATGTAAAAAATTCTTATTCAGAAAAATTATTTTCATATATTTAAGTGGATTCAAAAATAAAAGCCACATGTTTCCATAGCAACACAATCGAATTGACAATGCTCAACTGGACTTTGAACTTAAAACAATTTTAATTAAATTTGAACTTTGTTTTAAATCTCAAATTTTGATGGTTAAATTTGAATATAAATACATATAAATATCGATAAATCGAGATTATATTTAAAACAAACTAAAACTTACAAAATTAAAGTTATTTTATTTATCTAAACAAGTTGAACATGAAACTTTTTCCCTTTAAAATGTATTTGACATAAAAGTATTTTTTGAAATTGCTTTTCATCGTCAACCGATGATAAATCGCCAAATAACGAAATTATTATTTTTTTTACAGACAGGGTTCGGAGGTTCCACCAAATTTTTTTTTTATAAATGTATGTATCCTCATGAGAAGAACATTCTGTAATTTTTTTTTCAGATTTTTCATAGTATGCCCGTATGGGGACCTTCATTGTCAGACAATTTCAAAAATACCGCATAAAAATAAAAATCATTTAAAAATATTGAAATGCAAGCAAGAAATTTGAAAAGGAAGTTGAATGGTTTAACAATCAGTAACTTATAAGCATCTTCAAATGCTCTAACTTTTTCATGACAAGCATCAGCTTATTTTGGACGGCACCACATTTTAAAAAAGAAAATCTTGTTTTATTTAATTGTAAAAAATTTACAATTAGATAAGTCAAAATTTTCTATGTATAATAACATAATAAAAAAATATTGGTGCCTAAATTCAAGAATTTTGCAAACCTTGTAACGGCATGTATACATACTACACAATGTGAAGAGGTCAAAATGAATTTCAATTGAAAAAGATTTAACACGTTCGCTGCCGCTTACGTGATGATGTGATGATAGTTAATGCCGTATTGTAGAAGTGGGTTTTTCCCAGAAGCCGATTTACTTTTTATAACAAAGAATCAGTGAAAGACTTCCCCGCTCCTGCGCGTGACTGGCTATTGGACATCATCCCACATCACCCACTGGCGCGAGAGTGGCCCCTTGATGTTGGCATCATATTACGTGCTTTTGCGTGAGCGGCAGCGAATGTGTTAAATTGGAATTAAATAAATTTATAAACATGGAAATCATTAACATGACATCGAGGAAGCTAAGAATTAGTGTAAAACGTGGAGCGCCAGGAGCACAGATGTTTCTAAAGTACTTCAGTAGCACAGTTGAGGTTTAACCCAACAGAGTGAAAAATGTTCAGACCAAGGATCATACCTGGGTATCTTGGCCTGCCTTCCCAATTATTTACCCTATTAAGCTCTCTGGACAATACTTGGCTGGCATAATTCACTCCTATATATACTGTGCAGAGGATTTTGTGTTATTACCACAGAGCTCCGTTTAATGAATTACTTCTTATTTATTTGGTTGACAAAAAAATAAATTTGTTATATCATGATGCTTTTTTATAATCAATAAAGTCTCCATTCTTCTCCTCGTATTCATCTTTGTTCAAAATTTTTGAAATTTGTAAATTAACATACTTTGCATGACTAAATAGTTACCCTGAGCCAATACAACTGCTTTTTGAGTTGTAGAGTGTCACTAGTTCTTACTGAGTAGAAAGTACTTAGCCACAGGGGTGCAGAAACTCCTAACATTTCTCCCAATCCACACGAGAATTTTCCCAAAATTTTACAGTTTGTTATGGATAAATGCTGTAAATATATAAAATTTATTTTTCCAATATTTTTCAACTTATGCACGGATATATATCTCATGAGTGATTCTGAGAGGGAAAAAGAAAAAATCAATTTCAAAACAAATTTTCTGAAAGGTAACAGCAGAGTGGAAGAAAGGGGGGGGGGAATCCATTTCCAGCACTTTTTTTTCTTTTTTTCTGCAGCTCTTTGAAATTATTCCATGATCTTTTGTCAAGTTTTGCGGTTATTTCGCGAACTTAGATGAAATTAGCTGTTTTTGTGATCTTTTGACGAAATTTGTTGTTTTTGGCGATCTTTAGACGAAATTTGTTGTTGTTTTTGCGATTTTTTTTGGAAGAAATGAGAGTTTATTTCGAGATTTTGTGAAGTAATACGCGGGGTTTTTTTTTTCGTAATCTTGGACAAAATTAGCAGTATTCTTTTGTCCGAATTTTAAGACTGATGACCGAATATCCTTTTGAACGAGTTAAAATATTTGATACGAATTAATTTAATGTATACCCATTAAATTGTTTTCATGATTTGCTGTATTTCGAGAGAACATTTTAAAAATAGGATTCTTGCAAAAGTTAAAAGAAAACGTTTTTGTAACTTTGGGGACAATATAAATTTTCTTCTGTATTAAAAAAAAAAAAAAAAAAAAAAAAGGAAGAAGAAAGAAAAAATGTGGTGTCAGAAGTCAGAAGATATTGATCTTTAAAAACTGTTTATAAATTCGATTTATCAGTGCTCTAAATTTTCGTAAATATATTCGGATAGCCATGTAATTTTTATATATTATTGATGTTTCTAAAGAATGTTCTCGGAAATGAAGTTGCAGCATTTATAGTTCGTTTAGAAGGACACACAAAATAGTTCAGTTACATTATGGTCTAATCATATACGGTATATTTTAATGTTACAATATTTCAGACTTAATGAAATTTTATAAACTACCTGATGTGGAATGCATAGCGATTATATATAACATTTAAAATTTACAGAATTGCAAAAATTCGATTGCATGGTCCTATAACAGAACTTTTTTCCAAATTTAATTTGTAAATATTTATATTTCCGATATTTTATTACGATGGGTGTTAACATAAGGCACAAATAAAATAGTTCCTCAAAAAAGTAATATTTATTTAGATTTCGTTTAACGGAATCCAAGTTTTTAAGATGCTTAAATATATTGTTTGTAATCTTATATTTTTGAATGTTCAATTGGTTTACAAAAAAATTAACTTTAAATATAGAACTAAATGAGTGCAATATCTTTATCTGTCCCTTCTCAGGCTTAAACAATGTAGGATTTTTCTGCAAATTATGTTTTTGTTTAATAATACAAAACAGCGCGACTTAACTCATTAGCATAGCATTTCTATATATAGTTCTTTGGCTTATATAAAGAAGATTCAAATGCTGAATTTTACAATAATAAAACACTTACACTTTCAAACAATGAAAAAAAAAAAAAATATTTAGAACTACTTTTCGGAATATACAAGGCAAAAAATGTATTAACTGAACAATGGTATACAGGAAGTCTGAAGGCAATATATACGAAAGTCAAAGTGATGGTGTCCATTAAATAGGCCAAACGCATGTCTCTCATCGCTGGGAGGGGGGGGGGGGGGGAAATGCTAACCTCGTTATTTATCGATCAAAGTAGATTAGCACAGAGCACAAAAAACCAGTTACTGATGACTTCAAACACAATCGCACAAAAATTTCACCTAGGTAGCTAATACACCCAATTTAGGTCTAGATCCAGTAGCCATAATTAAATTTGTATAAAATGTGAACATATTCCATCTTTCAATTCTTCTTTAGAACTTTTAATAAACAATAAATGTAACTTGGAAATATATGGCTATCTTATATAGATTTAATTTAATAATCAGAGACCAAATTAATGTCTCTGATAGAATTCATGTTTATGTCCAGTTAGATAATTTATGCAAGTACTAATTTTGAATTTCCAAATTCTAGTGACGTAAGAAAATCCCATTTGCTTATAGGAAAAGCGAAAACAGCTGCCCCGAGTAATTATAAAGCTGTTTTCAAATTTAAAAACTTTCTACAACATGAAATTTTGATTTTACGGTTACATTCTCATTTTTATATATAAAACATATAGGAATGGGCAGGGTCCATCAAGAGGTGCAAGGAAGTCTAAGCCAGTACTGAAAACTGAATATTAGGAATATGCAAATAAAAATCAAGCAGAAGATTTTTATGTTTTGCATTCTGGTTAAAAATCTATTACTTACAATAAAAGAAAGTGATTAAAAGTGTTTGATAGTAAAATTGCTGTAATTTAAATATATAAAAAGAATGTACAATTGGTCAAAAACTACAAGAATGAATTGAGTTCTGACACTAAAAATCTTGCACCCATGGCAGGCTCGACTAATTTCGGTCACCAGATCACCACAACATCAACTTTTTATTTGAACATTATTTTGGTGGAAAAAACCCCTAAGCGTAGGGATGCACAACCTGTGGCCCGCGGGCCAGAAATGGCCCGCGATGGGTTAACGTGTGGCCCGCGAACTTCGCCAATTTACAGCTGGTAAAAACTGCAATTTTTGCGCATAGGTCGCAGAAAAAAATTATAAATTTCGTTAAATTACCGCGTGAAAATATATAACTTCGTCAGTCACATACGAATCGCAAATTTCATAGGTTGAGCACAAAAAAATTAAGAATTTCATTGATGAAGTGCGGAAAAATAGTGAAATTCGTGGATGAAGCTCGGAAAAATGGCAAATTTCGCCGATCGCGCACGAAAAAATCGGGAGTTTTGTCGATCAGACGCGGGAAAATCGCGAATTTTGTCGATCGGACGCGAAAAAAAATGGACATTTCGTTGATCGGGTTAGAAAAAATCGCCAGTACGAAATGTGAGACTTTCGAAAAATCTGCAAATTACATTCATCGGCTGCAGAAAAACCACATATTTTCTCGGTTTATCGTGTGAGAAATACGCGGATTTCGTTGATCCGGAACGAAAAAAAATCACAAATTTTGTCTATCAGGGACGAACAAATCGTAAATTTCGTTGATAAAGCACGGATAAATTCCGAATTTTGCGATGATGCGCAGAAAAATAGAAAATTTCAAATATCGGCTGCGAAGCAATCGTGAGTTTTGCGAATTTATCAAGAGAAAAAAAATCATAAATTTTATTTTGTCGCGTAAAAAAAAAAAAAAAAAAAAAAAAAAAAAAAGATTTCGTCAAAGTTAGTTAAAAATTGCAAATTTAACTGTTTGGGTTACCGTCAATTAAACGCAGAAAAACGCGTATTTCGTTAATTAAAGGTGGGAAAAACCCAAATATTGACGATCAGACACGGAAAAATCACGAGTTTTAGTGATCGGATCCCGAAGAATTGCAAATTTCGTTGGTCGGACAGAGAAATATCGTAAAAATGGAGAATTTTATCGATAAGTTTTGTAAAAGTCTCGAATTTTGTCAATCGGATTCATAATAATCACAAATTTAGTCAATACGATTCGTAAAAATAGCGAATTTCGTTGACCAGGTGCCAAAAAAATCGAGAATTTTATCGATCTGATGCGGAAGAAACGCAAAATTTACCGATCATGCGAAAAAAATCGCGAATTTCGTCGATCAGCTTTATAAAAATCGCAAATTTCGGAGATAGACTTCGTAAAATCGAGAATTATGTTGATCGTGCGCGGAAAGATCGTAAATTTTCTTGATCGGCTTCATAAAAATCATGAATTCTTTCGATTGGTTTCTTGAAAATCGCGAATTTCGCCAATCAGTCTCGGTAAAATCACGAATTTCGTCTATCAGGCTCGGAAAAATCGCAAATTTTGTCGATCATGCGAAGTAAAATCGCGAATTTCGCCAATCAGGCTCTGTAAAATTGTGAATTTCGGCGATCAGGCTCGGAAAAGTTGCGCATTTTGGGATCAGGCTCGGAAAATCGTGAATTCTGTCGATCAAGCTCGGAAAAATCGTGAATTTCGTCGATCATGACAAGAAACATTGCGAATTTTGTTGATCATGCGATTTTAAATCGCGAATTTCGTTAATCAGATTTGTAAAATTTGTGAACTTCGTCGATTGGCTTTGTAAAAATCGCGAATTTTATTGATCAGGCATGAAAAGAAATCTCAAATTTCGTCGATCAGGCTGGGAAAGTTCGCGAATTTTGTCGATCAAGCTCGGAAAAATCGTGAATTTCATCGATCATGAGAAGAAACATTTCGAATTTTGTTGATCATGTAATTATAAATTGCCAATTTCGTTAATAAGATTTGTAAAATTTGTGAACTTTGTCGATTGGCTTTGTAAAAATCTCGAATTTTGTTGATCAGGCATGAAAAAAATTCAAATTTCATCGATCAGGCTCGGAAAAATCGCAAAATTTATCGAGCATGTGATTAAAATTCGCAAATTTCATTGATCAGCTTGTAAAAATAATGAATTTCGTCGATCAATTTTGTACAAATCGCGAATTTTGTAGATCAGTTTCGTAAAAATTTCGAATTATGCCGATTTCGTAAAAAGCGCAAATTTGGTTGATCAAGCATGGGAAAGTTGCAAATTTCATTAATCAGGTGTAGAAAAATCAGGAACTTCATTAATTAGGCATGGAAAAATCTTGTTGCTCAACTGCTGCCCTCTCTTTCATTCATAAAGTTCACATTTTTTTCGGCACCAGCCACTTATGTTTGTTTTTTAACAATTTTAATAAAACAAAATTTACTCTCTTGAATAAAGTCTAGGAATATTACTACATCTTGAAAATAATCCTTGCTATATATATTATATATACAGACATAAAAACTGCTGATATATCCTAACCGATTGAATTAGATACTATGACTGGGTAAGGAACTTAAAGGGGTACTCCCCGACTCCCCTCGGAAACTATATTTTTTATCCAATTATAGGCCACAGATCACCTCGGAATCGAATTATCTCCATGTTATTGATGTGGCCCTCGACCACCCAGACATATTTGTAAGTGGCCCTTCTCTCGAAAAGTTTGTGCACCCCTACAAGGAATGAGCGCAAACGGCATTTCTCCTACCCCTCCTTCGAGTGATGAGTAGCGATCTTTCATCTTCTGCTGTACTGTTAATCAAAATACCAAGCTTACATACAGGGGTCATTTTCAAAATAAGTACAATTTTGTGTCTTACTATTCTAAAATTTATAATATTAAAAATAGGTAAATATTTCAAACCCATAATTGTTGTTCATTTCTTTTTTTAATAATCAGAGTTCTAAACTAAGTAATTTATATAAAAATAAACTATTGACTTTACAATGGGAATCATGTTTATCTCAAACCCAAACTTTGATTTTTAACATATTATAATTTCTAATTAATAATGGCTATTTTCATTAATATGGGCAATTTTGTTTTGAGAACAATTTAAATTTTGTGTACTTATTATAATTCTGTCTGAAAATGGATTTTAATATGGATTAATTAAATAAGAATGTCTTATGTGTTTTGAGTCACTGGTCTAACAAGTAATATTTTTCAATTTTAAATATTACTCTGATGATAAAAATTGATTGAACTGGCTTTTTTATGTTAGCAACACTGTTTTGTAAACAAAATAGTGGAAAAGTGGTCTACTGCTTAAAAAAAGAAAAAATATTCCTAAATCAGCCGAGTTCTTTTATTATGTGTCGCTGATCTAACAAGTATTCTATTAAACCAATAACAGTTAAATCAATTTAATAAAAATATTACAATGCTACAGCAAATAAAGTTGTGTTTAACATCCTAAACCACAATATTACAGTTTTAAAATAAGGAATAAGAATTTATTTTTAAAGAAATGTCACTGGTCTAACAATACATTTGTTAGGTTAATGACAAATCCTGTTATGCCAGTGACACAATGTTAAGCAATAAAATAATTTTATGTAGAAAATTGTTTTTTAAAAGTTATTATCAGGGTTGTTTGGTTGCGGTTTAAATCAATGAACATGCTGTTTTTTTTAATCTGCTTTATTTATTTTTTTATTTTTTCCCCTAATGTTTTATTTTAATGTTTTATTTTTAATGTATTATTTTATTCCCTAATGTTTTATTGTTACCCTAATGTTATATTAACAATTTTTAAAATAACAAACATTATTGAAAAATACAAAATCCAAGTTATGCAGAAGCAACAAGCAAAGCTGTAGGAAAATGATGAATTAATAAATTTTTAAAATAAACATTTTTAATCAATCCAACTTTTCGTATAAGCTATAAATCTATGTAGCTACATACTACTAATTTGTCTGTAATTAGTTGGTTTGAGAAAAACTAGTTTTAGTTAGTTTTTCTTTCTCTCCCCCTCCCCCCCCCCTCTTTTTTTAAGGCTTATGTAAATCCATTAATTGCTATATAGATATATAGCCAGAAGTGCAGATTTGAGCTTAAAATGTACTTTTACTATTTAAATAGCTTGACTAGTTGAGATTTACTGAGGATTTCATCATTTCTCAAAGCCTCAAATATAACATATTCTTAAGTAATTTTTTCCACTTATTTTTTTTTTTATTATGTATGTTAATGAATAATTGGCAATAAGTTTTTTTGCTCTGTGTTTATTGGGTTTAATAAGTTTTAGTTTTTCTTGCATTCTCAAATTGAAATTAGGGATTTTGCATTATGATTTTATTCTGTTACCAGCTGGGTTGTCAGTTTTAAACAATTGGTTTTTTAGAACAAATATAACATTTTCGTAATATAAGTGTTGCAAATTATTGGATGTAAGTAATTTCTATTTTTAAGTCTTATCTCAGCAATCACCATGAGACATTGTGAAAGTAATATATATAAGTATATATGAAAATACATCATATACAGGGTGTTCCGTTAAAGGGGTCCAATATTAATAGGGGTAATAGAGGAGATCACACGGAGCATAAATCAGTATATAATGCCTGGCCGGATCTCAATAATTTTCAAGTTACAGCAAACAGAATGAAAAATCAGAAATTTGTAAAAAAAAACCCTCATTGCTAAACTATCGATAATGCTACATAAAAACGAAGCACATATTTAGAAAGAGCAGAAAAAATCCTACGAAATGACATAAGTTGTTTTAGAATATTGAGAATTAATGGCGAGTTACAAGCTCTGAAACAGTGAAAAAATACAAAATCAAATATTTAGCAAAATAGTTAATCGTTAATTCCAAAAATGCAACTCTACCTACATCAAGGAAAACGTTATAAAATTTGGTCCATTCCGAAAGCTTTCGAAGAAGCTTACAATAAACCATATCAGTTTAATTGTATGGGAGAAATCAAGCAGTTCCCTAGTTACAACTCTGTACTGTTGCACGCTCGGAAAGGGCGAAACTCCGCCCATGACGATTGTAAACACCCCGTTTTAATACACTATATTGCCATTGATTATGGGACACTTGCAATTTTAGAAATTTTACTAAATATCTAGAAAAATACATGAGGAATCATCTCGAAACTCTTAGTGTATAAATATAATAGTATACGTCATACAACTCCGTGAAATTTTTTTTACCGAAACTCCATAGGGGACCGTCAACAAATTAAAAAAGAATGAATATCTTTTGAATAACCCTGTCAAAACTAATGTAGCAAAAGCGCTCAAACTCTAGATTATGATTGAATGCCTTATTGTAATACACTGTGTTCATTTTTATGCAAATAGCATGCATACTCGCAGAGTAATTAAGGTTTTTATAAAAATGGTCCCAAATTTTTCCAAGTTTTTTCCTTATAATTTTCAGAGTTCTTAATATAAAATAATATTTTTTTCAAAAAATATGACAAACAACATTGCACACAGTACCCTGTAATCAGAATTAAAAAATAATGAAAATTGTATACAAAATGAGTTGGTTTACTAAATAATTTTTTACTGCGCATGCGTCAACGATATCAAAGTTTCATTTGCATATTATGTTAGCTAAATGTATAGAGCAACTTTTGTGAAAGTCACAAAATCATAACTTGAAAATTCAGAAAATAATCATCAATTGAATAAGTTGAAAATCCGTTATTCTCAAAATGAAGCAAAAACAAGAGGGGTTGTATCCATATATTCATTGATTAGTGTCAATATAGAATACACAATACGGGATGTTACGACTACTTTTGGATAAAATCCCTCATTTTTTTGCTTCATTTTGGAATCAACGGATCTTGTCCTTTTTCTATAGACGATTACTTTCAGAATTTTCAAGTTATGATTTTGTGACTTTCACAAAAGTTGCTCTATACATTTAGCTAACATAATATGCAAATGAAATTTTGATATCTTTGACGCATGCGCAGTAAAAAATTATTTAGTAAACCTACTCATTTTTCATACAATTTTTATTATTTTTTAATTCTAATTACAGGGTATTTTGTGCAATATTAAATGTCATATTTTCAGAAAAGAATGTTACTTTATATTAAGAACACTGCAAATTATAAGCAAAAAAACTTGGGGAAAATTTGGGACCATTTTTATAAAAACCTTAATTACTCTGCGAGTATGCATGCTATTTGCATAAAAATGAACACAGTGTATTAAAATAAGGCATTAAATCATAATCTAGAGTTTGAGCGCTTTTGCTACATTAGTTTTGACAGGGTTATTCAAAAGATATTCATTCTTTTTTAATTTGTTGACGGTCCCCTATGGAGTTTTGATAAAAAATCTTCACGGAGATGTATGACGTATACTATTATATTTATACACTAAGAGTTTCGAGATGATTTCTCATGTATTTTTCTAGATATTTAGTAAAATGTCTAAAATCGCAAGTGTCCCATAATCAATGGCAATATAGTGTATCTTTCAATTATACATTTCTGATCAACCTCTATCAATACCCTTTCATTATTCAGTCTGGTCAAGTGAATGACATATTGTGCAGCTCTCGCCTTGTCTTAAAGCAAACTCCGTGACTGCTGCGTTTCCTCCATGAACTTTCAGGATGATGAAGAAGTACTTTTTATGCAAATTTTCTATGTGTATAGGAAGAAAAGTGTAATAAAACAGCAGTCATCAGTGGGCGTTATGTTAAAGGGAGGCTGTTGTAAGCAGTGGCGTAGCTATGTTTTTTGGCGCCCGGGGCCAGCAAGAAAATTTGCGCCCCCACCCCAATATAGATATATAACAATTTCTCTCAATTTGGCGCCCCTAGGCCTCGGCGCCCGGGGCGGACGCCCCCCTTCCCCCCCCCTCCCTTAGCTACGCCACTGGTTGTAAGTGAGATTGTAGTAAGTTGATGTATAATAATTATGCCGGAATACTCTAACGAAGAATATGCGGACATGCATCTGATGTACGGGCAAGCTCATGGAAATGCATGTCTAGCACAGCGCATGTACCGTGAGCAATTTCCAAGGGGACGTTGCCCAAGTTCGAAACTCTTCATAAAAATCGATAGACGATTACGGGAGACTGGATCGTTTAATACAGCAAACATTGATGCAGGGAAACTTCGACATGTACGAACACCTGCAATGGAAGAAGATGTACTGAATATTTTTAAAGATAACCCCTCCACGAGTACACGAGCTGCTGCGTCTGAAGTCGGTGTTTCTCACCAAAGTGTGTGGCGTGTTCTGCGTGCAGAAAACATGCATCCCTTTCATGTGCAGCGGGTACAACTGTTATCAGTAACAGATTGTGCTCAGCGGACAGATTTCGTACGCTGGTTGCTTAATGTAACAGAAAATAATCCACAATTTCTGGAAAATATTTTATTTACTGATGAAGCAACATTTACGAGAGAGGGCGTGGTAAACACGCACAATATGCGCACATGGTCATATACAAATTCGCACACTGTTTTCCCGTCGAACGCACAACAAAAGTTCAGTGTGAACATATGGGCAGGTGTCCTCGGCGATTATCTCATAGGATCATATTTACTCCCAGATGTACTCAATGGCAGTACGTACTGGGTTTTCCTACGGGATATCTTACCGCAGTTACTGCAAAATGTGCCAGCAACATTGCGCCACAATATGTGGTTTATGCACGATGGCGCACCGGCACATTTTTTCATAGGTGTTCGCAATCATCTCAATTCAACATATCCTGGGAAATGGATTGGACGCAGTGGACCTGTTGCTTGGCCTGCACGCTCTCCAGACCTCAATCCGTTAGACTTTTTTGTTTGGGGACACCTTAAATCGCTGGTGTATGAAACGCCTGTGGATACACCGGAGGATTTACTAGCGCGAATCGTTGTCGCTGCAGGAGACATTCCCAACTCCGTCGGAGTTTTTCGGCGTGTTCGCCAATCTTTACAACGTCGCTGTCGGCTGTGCGATTCTGTTAATGGGCGCAACTTCGAACACCTATTATAATTAATTGTCTGTTCGTCTGCCTTCCGACATTGAACTGTGCAGCGCAGGCCAGAAGACTATGCTTCACATATGTCATAAAGTACGTGGAATGTACTTCTTTGTCATTTTTCTTTTATTTTCAACACTTTTTGGCACAGTATTTTGTAAGTCACAGACTGTGGTGTACTCAAATTGTAAATTACAAAGTTTGTATGAATTAATTTAAAATTTAGTGTCTTTTTTAAATTTATAATTAATAAAATTATTATGCTATTTGTTATTATTATTTCCTATCATAAATTATGATGCACATATACATACAATAATTGTCCATGTAAAACATGTACTGAAACTTCTTGCCATAGTTACAAATCGCAATATTGTTAATTATTTCCGAATTTTCACCACCAGTTTAATTTTAAAGAATTTAACTTAAGCTTTATATCAATAAAAGACCACTTTAAAAAGTAGACTATTATTGTAAAGTTATTCTGGTTCATTCAACTCTTGAATAATTAAAAATGTTGCATCTCAGAAGAAGCATGATCGAAAATGTATAGTTGAGAGTAATTAAAAAGGCGGTGTTTCCAATCGTGATGGGCGGAGTTTAACCTTTGCTAGTGTCAAAGAAAGCGGAGTTGTAACTAAGAAACTGATTAATTTCTCTCACACAATTAAACCGGTATGGTTCATTGTAAGCTTTTTCGAAAGCTTTCGGAATGGACCAAATTTTACTACATTTTCCTTGTTGCAGCTAGAGTTGTCTTTTTGGAATTAACGATTAACTATTTTGATGTATATTGGATTTCGTACTTTTTTCACTGTTTCAGGGCTTGTAACTCGTCAATAAATATTGCTATTTTAATACAATTGATGTCATTTTGTAGGTTTTTTTCTGCTCTTTCTAAATATGTTCTTCGTTTTTATGTAGCATTATCGATAATTTAGCAATGAGGGTTCTTTTACAATTTTCCGAATTTTCATTCTATTTGCTGTAACTTGAAAACTATTGAGATCCGACCAGGCTTTATATACTGATTTATGCTCCATGTGATCTCCTCTATTACCCCTATTAATATTGGACCCCTTTAACGGAACACCCTGTATTTATTTATAATGCTAGTAATCAAAAGATTGTTTATTAAGATTTTCAAGGTATCAATGTTTCATTATGTAGAACATTTTATTTATGAAGTATAAAACAGTTTTTTCTAAAAATGTTTAAAATTTGAAAAGATTTCAATTTTCTACATAACTGATTGTATATTAAATACTTCATTGATTACAATTACTTTTAAATCAAGGTATTACTCGAGTATTCAAAAATATTCATTTTTATTGATAAATATGCATGTATATGTAATAGGAAAACATTTAAAAAAACACGATTTAAACTAGGGTTGCACAACCTATGGCCCGCGGGCCAAAAGTGGCCCGCGATGGGTTAACGCGTGGCCCGCGAACTTCGTCAGTTTACAACTAGAAAAAATTGCAATTTTTGTGCAAAAGCTGTAGCAAAAATCGTAAATTTCGTCAATTTATCGCGGGAAAATATAAAATTTCGTCAGTCTTTTAAGAATCGCAAATTTCTTTGATCGGGCACGGAAAAATCGCGAATTTTATTGATCAAGTGCGGAAAAAATCGCACATTTCGTTCATGAGGTGCGAAAAAATCGCGAGTTTTGCCAATCGAACACGGAAAATTCGCGAGTTTTTGTCGATAAGGCATGGAAAATCACTAATTTTGTTGATCGGACGCAAAAAATTGCATATTTCGTTGATCGGGCAAGAAAAAATCGGCAAATTTGATAATGATACACGAAAAAATTGCAATTTAAACTCCTCGGCTGCGGAAAAATCGGATGTTTTCTCGGTTTATCGCCTGAAAAAAAAACGCGAATTTCTTTGATCGGGCACGAAAAATTGGGAATTTTGTCGACCAGGGACGAAAAATTTGCAGAGTTCGTTGATAAGGCACAAGATAATCGCGTATTTTGTAATGATGCACGAAAAAATTGAAAATTTCGTTGATCAGCTGTGAAACAATCGTAAGTTTTGTAAGTTTATCAAGAGAAAATATCCCGAATTTCATCTTGTCGCGTAAAAAAATGCAATTTCGTCAAAATTAGTTAAAAATCGCGAATTTTGTTTATTCGATGCCGAAAAAATGCAGATTTCGTTAGTTAAAGGCAGATAAAGCGCAAATTTTGTAGATCGGACACGGAAAAATCGCTAGAATTATTGATCGGGTCCAAAAAATTACGAATTTTGTTGGACGAACACGGGAATATCGCGAATTTCGTCGATCTCACGCGGAAAAATTGCAAATTTCATCGATCAGGTTCAAATAAAATCGAATTCCGTCTATCTGGTGTGGAAAAATCAGGAATTTTGTCGATCCGCGTTGCAAAAATTTCAAATTTCGTGGATCAGATTTGTAAAAATTGCGAATTCCGTCAATCGGATTTATAAAAATTGCGTTCGTCGATAAGGTTTGTAAAAATCGCGAAATTCATCGATCAGCTTCGTAGATATCGCGAATTTCTGCGATAAGCCTCGTAAAGTTCGCAAATTTTGTCGGTTGGCTTTGAAAAATCGTGAATTTACCGATCAACTTCGTAAAAAATGCTAATTATTGTTGATCAGATGCGAAAATTTGAGGATTTTCTCGATCGGCTTGGTAAAATCGCGAATTTTGTTGATCTTGCGAAGATAAATCGCAAATTTTCCCATCAGCTTTGTAAAAATCGCGAATTTTGTCGATCGGCTTCGTAAAAATCACGAATTTCTTCGATCGCCTTCTTAAGAATCGATAATTTCGTCAATCAGGAGCAGAAAAATCGAAAATTTCGTCGGTCAGCCACGGAAAAATAGCGACTTTTACCGATCATGTGAGGCAAAATTGCGAATTTCGTCAATCGGCTAAATAATTTTGTTAATTAAGCGTGAAAAAATTGTGAATTTTGTTGATCAGGCGCGGAAAATTTGTGAATTTTCTCGATCGGCTTCGTAAAAATCATGAATTGTCGTCGATCGGCTTCGTAAAAATCGCGAATTTCGTCGGTCGGCTTCGTAAAAATCGCGAATTTCGTCGATCGGCTTCGTAAAAATCGCGAATTTCGTCGATCGGTTTCGTAAAAAATCGATAATTTCGTTGATCGGCTTCGTAAAAATCGATAATTTCGTCGATTAGTCGCAGAAAAATCGCGAATTTTATCAACCATGCAAAGAAAAATGGCGAATTTCGTCGATCAGCTTTGTAAAAATCGCGAACTTCGTCGATCGGCTTCGAAAATATCGCGAATTGCCGATCAACTGCATAAAAATTGCTAATTTTATTGATTATGCGAAGAAAAATCGCGTATTTCGCCGATCGATTTCGCAAAAATCGATAATTTCGTTGATCAGCAGCGGAAAAATCGCGAATTTTATCGATCATGCAATGTAAAATTGCAAATTTCGCCGATCAGCTTTGTGAAAATCGCAAAATTCAGCTATCGGTTTTGTAAAAATCGCGAATTCCGTCGTTAGGCTTCGTAAAAATCGAATTTGTCGATTGGTATCAAAAAATTTGTGAATTTTGTCGATCGGTTCTCAAAAATCGGAAAATTTCTCGATCGGTTTTATAAGGATCGCAAATTTTGTTAATGAGGCACGGAAAGATGGAATTTTCTCGATCAGTTTTGTAAAAATTATGAATTTTGTCGGTCACTTTCGTAAAAAGCCCAAATTTGGTTGATCAGGCATGGAAAGCTGCAAATTTTGTTGACTGAACGTTGAAAAATCGGGAATTTCAGTGATGAGGCACGGAAAAATCTTGCCGATCAGCTCCTTCCCTCTCCTTCGTTCATAATGTTCACATCCTTCGTTCATAAAGTTCACATTTTTTCGGCACCAGCCTCCTATCTTTGTTTTTTTAGCACTTTAAATAAAACAAAATTTACTCTCTTTAATAAAGTCAAGAAATACTATTACATCTTAAGAATATAATCCTTGCTATATCTGTTATATATACAAACGTAAAAACTGCCGATATAGCTTTACCAATTGAATTGGATATTTTCACTGGTTAAGCAAACCTAAAGGGGTACAGCTCATATTCAAAATATTAGAATAATTACCTTTTTTTTAGAAATTGAAAATATCGTTTGGTAATTTAATGTCTTTTAATGAAAATATGCAAACGATATTTTTATTAAGAACTTATTGTTGATTAAACTTACTTGTTATCTTAAATTTAATATCATTTTTGAAAAGATTAATTGCAAAAAAAATTATTTTGAAAAGTCAAAATATTAGAATATTTATTCAAGTGGTTCAAAATATTAGAATATTTCACATTAATTCTCCTTTAATTATTACCAATTCTTAACTGGTGGCATCATTGATTAAATTCAGACTATTTTATTTAAAATCAGTATTCTTTTTTGCAGTTTGTTTCTTTTTCGTCTTAAAATGGGCCGTGTGAGTGATATTCCTGAATCTACTAAACTTCGTATGGTTGATTTGTATCGGCACGGTAAAAATCAATGTTTTATAGCGAATTATTTACATTGTTCGCAATCGAGCGTTAGTAAAATACTAACACAATATTCAAAAATTAGAAAATTTCAAAATAATCGCCGAAATGGTGGCCGAAAACCAAAAACATCTGCTAGAGATGACAGGAAACTGAAGCGTATAGTTAAGAAAAACCGTTTTAAAAGTGTGCGATTCTAGCACCGAAAATGGAAAGAAGAAGGAGTTGAAGTTTCTACATCGACAACATTAAGACGTCTCCATAAATTTAAATTTGAATCTCGTGTACCGAAAACAAAACCTCTCATGACTGCAAGACAAAAGCGTATAAGATTGAATTGGTGTAAATCAAGACGTTTATGGAGCAATGAAGATTGGAAAAATATATTATTTAGTGATGAAAGTATGTTTTGTGTTTCATATGCTAATCAAGGTATTCGAGTTTGGAGAATGAAGCAAGGAGCATTTGATAAAGAATGCCTTAAGCGTTCCGTAAAATTTGCTGCTAGTGTCATGGTTTGGGGTTGTATGAGTGCAGAAGGACCTGGAAAATTATGCATCGTCTACGAAAAGGTTAACTCTCTGATATATCAAGAAATTTTAGAATAGTACATGATTCCATCATCAGAAGATTTATTTGAAGATGATTTTATCTTTGAACAAGATTTAGCGTCCCCGCATATCTCGGTGTCAACTAAGAATTGGTTCCATTAAGGTACTTCCTTGGCCACCAAATTCACCAGATCTTAATCCCATCGAAAACTTACGGTGTATAATGAAGAAAAAACTTCAAGAAAATCCTCCTTCAAGTAAAACTGAGTTAGTGGCAAGTATAAAGTCTATTTGGGCTAATATTGATAGAAATGTTTGTAAACACCTTGTATATAGTATGCAAGATCGATTATACGCTGTTATGAAAGCTAAAGGAGATGCTACAAAATATTAACTACCATTTACTTCATATTCATAAGGTAATATTGTTGAGTAAAATAAAATATTCTAATATTTTGAACCAATCTAAATTTTATTCTAATAATCTGGTGTGTTTAAGGAAGCTGTATACCTAATTTATTGTGCTGTATTTTATATTTTATAAATGTTAAAATCTTATCTAAACATTCCAGATTTAATTTATAAGAAATTTAATTGCATTTACTTAGTATAAAAAATAAATAAATGACAAATAATTTTTTCTTATTACTTTTTCTCAATTATTCTAATATTTTGAATATGAGCTGTATCTCCATCACTTCCCTCTGAAAACATTTTTTTTAAAATCCGATTATAGGCCACAGATCAGAATTGAAATTCAATTCTCTCCATATTATTGATGTGGCCCTCGACCACCCAGACATATTTGTAAGTGGCCCTTCTCTTGAAAAGGTTGTGCACCCCTAATTTAAACCAAAAAAAACCTGGTTTAAACCAAAAAACCATGGTTTTTTTGGGTTTTTTTTTTTTTTTTTTTTACCCGGTTTTTTACCAACCCTGATTATAATAATATTATGATTATTCACAACTTTTTAATAAAGAATGTCTTTGGATTAATACAAAAATGTTACCAATCTAGTGCAAAATGTCACTGGCCTAACGCATGCCATTGGTCTAACTAATACTTACTTTTAAGTAATTACTGTATTTGTGTTAATGAGACAATTTAGCTCAGCCATTGAGTTATTTGAGTTACAATTACCGTTTTATTAAATATAATCTAGTAAAATAATTTGTGGAAAAAAATTATACTTTAAACTTTGAAAAATAAATTGCTGAAAATGTACCTTATTTCGAAAATGACCCACAGAATTTTCCTTATTTAAATATCCCTGGTGGGGTTATTCACACCCAATATCTTGAAGTGAATTTGGAACAGACTGCAGATATTATGAGATTGGAGTTCTGATTATATCGGGTTTTACCCCGTCCACAATAGACGGTAAAACTGGAAAATTTTACTTTGTGACCAGTGGTACTAGTTTTAAAAGTGGCCACTTTTTTTTTTCT
This sequence comes from Maratus speculifer, assembly GCA_964019185.1. Taxonomy (NCBI): domain Eukaryota; kingdom Metazoa; phylum Arthropoda; class Arachnida; order Araneae; family Salticidae; genus Maratus; species Maratus speculifer. Next base: position 139,127,855 of record OZ025291.1, read on the forward strand.
TAAAAGTGCTAAACAATAAATTTAAACATTAGTATTAATTTAAAATTAAATAGCCCGAATATTTACGCTAATATAAACAAGTTGAATTCTTAAGATGTAAAAATTTTTTATCGCCTTGTAGGAAAGTGGTGGTAAGGAGGCAAATGACCTTTTTTTCCCCTTCCCAATAGCCATTCCCCCCCCCCCCAATTTAGTGATCCTGTGGCCAGTGGGGCAACTCGCCCCTGACCCATAAACAATGTCTCGGTACACGACGTATCAAACCAGCTATACAGAAAAAATAAATAAAATAGCAGCGATCCGACTCGATCTTGAGTCCTGCGCATGTCGGATTACATCTTGCCCAAACTCTATTTGTAAGTCAATCACTTCATCCTGATTTAAAAATAAATGCCGATTCCGACCGAATCCACCAAAAACTTTTTCATCGTTCTGCAATTCGACACGAACCCGAAATTACTTTAATCAAACACGTTCGGATAACAACAAACGAAAATAAAATCGAAGAAAACAAAAAACCGTTAGCACCACGTGATCCGAAATAGGGATGCACCGAATAGTGACTTTGGTCAAATACCGAATATATTCGAAAAGCCGATCTTTATATTCGGCGTAACTGAATATTCGGTAATTTGGCCGAATACCCAATGTTTGGCGCATTTCTAATCCGAACCACGAGTCGTCGTGTAAAATCTATTTACCCATACGCTATGATAAAACGGGGGAACATTATTTATTGGCAATTAGGAAATTTTTAATGCCTAATCTGATTTTTCCATATAGCCCTTACCCAGGAAATGTATTGAAATAATTTGTAAACTAATAGTGCTTTTTAATAAATGGACCACATTTTGAATTATAAGTTGTTTACTCATGACGGCCTTCATCGAGCTACTACGTCCGTTAAATTCAACACGCTAATGTGGCTCATTTTCATAAAGATCCACTGCGTTTATCAAAAATGGAGACTAAACGTTATACCATTTCTCGATTTAACATGAACACCTGCTATTTCACTGCGATTTTACGAATAAGAAATTCAAGAACGTGGGACTTTTTTTTTTTTTAAATGTTTATTTCAGAACAGCCTTAGGGAGACGTCTTTAGTCAGTACTTCTAGAGTTTCAAAATTACTGCTAGAATGCTACAGGTCTATTTAAACAGGCGATGGTTAAAAAAACTATATTTTACACCAATGACGAAAGTCTAGGTTTATAAATATGCCCACAATTCTCGAGTGAGAGGATTAAAATGGATTTTGAACACAGCACCTTGATTTGCAATGAATTCAGACACTTTTTTTTCCGGGAGGGACTTCGTTGGTTCCGGGGGGGGGGGGGGGGGTTGAGAACTGTACTTTTCGACCATCGAAAGCACAGAATTTGAAATCCGGGCTACTCCCTGAATTCATCATTTTTGATTTTTAAGATATCCATAGCAACTAGGTGCCAATATGGCAAAGACGAGGTATTTGTGAATATTTATAAGTAAAAATCCTAGAAAATTCCTCTAATGAAATAGTAATTGTAAATTAAAACAGAAATGAGAGAGAAAAAGAGGAAAAGTACTGCATGTCGGGAGGAAAAAGAATCATTTGATGCAATATCGGGTACCCTCTATGCCACTTCTTGATTTGGCACATAATCATTACTCATCTTCCAAACTGAAGTTGAGTAGATTTTAAGACTAAAAAAGAAAAACTAATTCAGTGAATTAATTGACTGTCAGCACTTTAGAACACGGAACGAAAAGTGAGACGGTTAATAATCCAATCGAAATTTTAACCTCGACATCTATATGAAAGGAAAACGTTGCATGCGACTACTTTCGGTCAATGATCGTAATACTTGAAACCGGGAATTAGATATGAAAGAAATCTTAAATGCCAACGATGATATAAAAATGGTTTTCGAGTATGTTGCAATCATCTAGCAATTACGTATCTATACTGCTCGGAACTTTATTGCATAAGAATGCATGGTCGCCTGGAGGAAGGAAATCCAATAAGGTAAAAGATTTTCGAACAAATGGAAAGAGAGCGCTTTTTAAAAAAATAAAGAATATAAAATTGATATAAACTAAAATTTGCCTTGCACAATGTTTTTTATAATAAACACCAATTTAAAAAGTAATATAGAAATTTAACAAGCAAGAAATAATTAAAAATACTAAAGTAAGATTCCACAGGCTTTTTTGAACTGAAGAATTTAAACAATTACATTTTTTTTTTTTTTCGTCAGGCGGCAGCCTATCTATACCCCCGTCTGAACTCCACGTTTAAGTTGATTTTTAAACACACGAGTGAAAATAGAAAACATAACTAAATATAGTCTTTCACTGTGGTTTAAAGGGGCAGAACCAATCCTTTACACGGTGACAATAAAATGGTTGTTATGTACTGATTTTTTCCCCCCTTTTCTACAAGATGATCACATCCAGACATTGGGCTCACCGATTTGCCAATAACACAATGCTGGTTAGTAATAGTAGGGCTGCCACAGGCGACTATTTTTATATTCTGTTCGAACCAATATTTTTCTAATAAAAACTTTGAAGTATGGTTTTTTTGCAAATGTTGTCAAAATGTGTTTTAAAGATTTCTGTTTAGAGAAACTGGTGTCAGTTAGTATGAATTAAAAAATAGTCGCTTATAGCAGCTCTGTAATAGAAGACCAAAGATTGTCTATTGATCTCATTAGTCGTCGACTATCAAAAGTAAATATTTAAAAAAACCTTGAAAAAAAAAATTACATTTACGAAAAATGATCTGACGCATAAACGAGAGAACATTTTGGCTGAGTAGTCGAAGCAGTGACAGTTTTGCATGGTATGGGATCAAAATCCACACACTCGTTTTACATAAAACTTTTCGTTTCTATTTTTATTTATTTAATAATGTTTCTTTGGATGCTTTGTACTTTTCATGATAAAGGAATCGCAAACTATTTATTAACCATTTTGTGACAAAGAATAAATTAATAAGAAAATACTTATTTTATTCAACTCAGTTATTCAATTAAGTAGCCTTATTATTCAGGCGCATATCATTGATGCAACAATCATATTTTGCGAAAACGTGACTTAATTTCCTCCCTTAAAAGTTATTCGATATGATATTTAATAAATTAAATTATTTGACTTGAGAGTATCCATATTCAGTATGTAATCAGCCTGTTTTGATGACCTTAAAAATAATATTTTTTTCCATTAAGAGATTTTATTTATTTCAGACAAGTCAATATGAATAAGTGATTAAATCATATAATGATTAATGTCTGAAAGACTAATTAGGAAGGAGAAAATATTAAGGAAATTTTAGTACATGCAAAAAACGAGAACAATTTTTAGAAATTTTTTTCAAAATAAAATTTGTTAAAATATGGAAATATTTGTTGCTATTCAAAAATATTATTCATGCGTATTTTATTCCTAAACTATTCTGTCCAAACCTTTCTCACATAGTCCTATTTTTGTGAAATTGCGAAGTTTTTCTTATATTTGTGAAAATTCTAGTCATAATTTTGAGAATTTCAAACTATTGATGTATTCAAATCTTTCATACATAAAAATGCTAGGTAATATGTTCTTCGGTGAATTCAACTCTTTATTTACACACCAGATTTTATTTTTCAAATGATTAAATTTGTGAAAAATTCCATTTGAAGACGGAAAAATTCTGCGAAAGGTCTATTTAAGCGACAAATAATTTTGTGAAGGTCCTGTTTCGGGATAAAATATTTTGTAAAGGGTCCTGTTTTGGAATAAAATTTTCTGCAAAGGGTCCTGTTTGGGGACAAAATTTTTAGCAAAGGGTCCTGTTTAAAGATATTGTGAAGGATTCTTTAAAGGACCTATAATTTCCCTAAACATATCCCTGTAATAACAGTTTCTTTAGCGAAGAAATAGTGTTTATTAAATGGTTTTGGATGATTTTAAATATTTATGAGGAAAAAAAAATACTACTAATAGTTCTTAAAATTAGTTAAGGAATAAAATATTAACTACTACTCTAAAGAAAATATCACTACTTAAAGCAGTCAAAATAATTTTTAAAAAAAACATTAAAAAGCAGTATGACAACTAGATAACAATGATATAATATGAATGATAACTGGTTAAATTCGTTTCAAATTATCTTATTCCTAAATTATAGCTGACATATTAATACTGACTACAAATCAGTTTCAGCTCCCATGTAAGTATTATTCCAATATGAAGAGAAAATATTTATTAAATTTTTAAAGAATTTTCAAAAACGCATGTGCATTTTAAAAACAAAATGAGTCACCGCATAAAACCAATTTTTGCTACAAAAGCCGGTAATAAAAGCCACCATCGCGGCGTGGCTTTTTCCAACCCTGCTTGAAATAATGGTGAAGGCGACAAATACCCCGTGACGAAAAGCAGCAGTATTTTTCCTTCTTTTAAATTGAAATCACAAAATTTCTAATAAATCTTTACTTTTTCATTGCAATAAATTTGCAGCGAGGACGTTAGAATGATAATGTAATCCGAAACAGATAAGCACAAAAAATTCACTTTCATTTTGTAAGAATCAAAACAAGGTCACTATTAATGCTACTAGTTGGAGGTGAACTCTATATCAAATTTGACAAATGATATGGGAGAAAGATTATAATTGTGGATAGGAAAAATATAAATAAATACAAACAAAAAATGTAACGTAAATTAGATATTTTCTAAAAGCAGAATAATTTTTTAAAAATATTTTATAAAGATAATTTGCTTAGATACACAATTTATTAGCTTTATCTAAATTCCACCACATTTTTAACACACTTAAAGCTTTTAATTCTGAAATCATTGCGGTGGAGTCGAAACCTGTAAAAGTTTATTCAATACTTTTTTACTGTTTTTTTTATTTTACAGCTTTTGATAATTTAATAAAGTAATATTACTATTGGATATTATAATTTGTTACATTTCTAATGATTATGCCAGAGTTAAATCTCATATTGAGATAAATAAAATGACATAGAAAAAAATCTATTAATTTGTGGGTTTAAAAAAATTCTGTTTTATTGCTAATGTTTTCATGATATGCAAAAATTTGACACTATTTTCGCTTTTGATTCTGACTTATGATGACAAATATATTCTTTATATTCTATTCCTTATATGGGACAACTGTCCCCTTAACTCCGCTAATTGGCACTCTCGACTCTCATATTAAAAAATGCCAAATATATGCATCCACATAAAAGGTATGTATGTGGGAGGGGGAGATTCTAAAAAGTTTTAATAATAATTAAATTAGTTTAAATTTAATAATTTTATATGTTTATAACTTATTTTTAATTGAATGATCTCAATATTGTGTTATTAATTTAATTTTAAATCAAAGTAATGTTTGATTAATAACTATGTGTTTCTATGAAAAATATTACTCAGATAACATGCATACATCACTGCATATTTGCTTCTGCGAGCTAGAAGCCAAGTATATGCAATTTTCCACACCACATTATCGACAGAGGTTTTGCAGTTAGTAGTTACATTATTCTTATGGGGAATGTTTTCTTGCGATGCCAGAAAAAAAGAGCAGTTACTTATTAAAAAGCAAAATATTAAACTGAAATTTTGTTAAAAATGAAATATTCATAATTCGATTTGTTCTTTATTTTTTAAACAATATTGTTAACAATAAATGTATCATTAATGGTTTGTTCCAAAAAAATTCCAAAAGTTATATCATTTATGTTAGATTAATTGTGAAACGCGATTATTCAATCGGTAAATTAATTATAACATATGTATTTTTTCATTTTTGGGTGAAAAAGATCCTGGCCCGGACTTTTTTTCACCCAAAAATGAAAAATGGAAAAATTACATATGATATATCATTTATGTTTCGTTTTTATTTGAAGCTTATAATATGCACATGCATAATAGGTTTGTGTGTTTGATTAAAATGTTTCTAGTTTAAATTATAAAAACTTATAGAAAACTCATGTTCAAAAAGTTCAATAGAAAAGCCTCTAAAACATAAATATTTATGTTTTCAATAGGATAAAATATTGAAAGGAACCGATTATCTCAACAATAAAAATATTTAAAAGTAAATGAAATTTCAATAAATATGTTAAAATTTAAAAACAATTAATGGCAATCGGGCAATTATGTAGCAGTTGCGGTTTTCCCACGGCACATTCGTGTGTTGCGACATACTAACTAGTTGAGAAATTGTTGATCTACGCTGTAGAAAACTCGAACATTTTTAAAAGTCAAGCAAACAGAAGGAAAATAGAAATATGTTCAGTTTGAAACAACAAATATCTTATCTGTTACGCGAAATGATAAAGAATTTTTATCCAAACTTCACCGGATGACACGCCCACTGCACCAATCTCTATTTTCATTTATGACAAAACTGAATTATTTCTGAGATAATGTTATATAGCTAATCTACAAATGTCTTTGTAATATAAATATTTTTTACACGAAGACTTTTAATGCATGTATAACTTTTCTAAGATTTATATCATTATTTTTACAACGAAGTGTTCAAAATAAGTAGAAAATTAAAGTAAAACAATTATACAAACTTAAAACATGATTGAACAACATCGAAACCAAACGTTTAAAATATCACACAGCTTAAAAAAAAAAAAAAAAAAAAAAAAAAAAAAAAAAAAAAAAAGCATAAGGCGAATTCTATGCGAACTTGTTTGTCTGTTACACAGATGCAAATCGCTATGCTTGATGACCACCGTTATTTTCGAAAAGTTTGCCTCGCCCGATTCAATTCATGAGATCTTCAATAAAATATATATCTTCGATAAAATAAATTTTTACTGGTGTTAAACTGGTAGCCAAAAATCTTAGAGCGTAACAGACAAACAAATTCGCATGGAAACAGCCATAATAAAACATTTTTATGATGACTGGAGTTAAAAAAAAAAATCCTCTAATTAGTGAAATAAAATTATGTAGAATCTTTTTTAGATTCAAATTAATACAATGTGTTGTTCCAATGAAATGAAAGAAATTTAGCGGAAATTTGAAAAGAAAAAATATATTAGAGTTAATAAAAACTTACCTATACTTTCATCGCACAATAAATTATCCTAGAAACAGAACTGGTACATCACATTCTTTAAGCATAAGAAAGTGCTCAAATGGAGAAAGAAGAAATCATTAACCAGGAACCGTTTTACTTTTGGGTCACAACTTTGCAGGAAGATTAAGTTTAAACGGGTCACCCGAACGCTGAATCGAACCCAAAGGCGATTCAGAATCACGCCACTCGAATTTAGCTCAATCGGAGAAAAAGTGGAAGCGGATATTTAATAGTCAAAATTTTATAGAAAATAAACATGTATGAAGAAATAATTTAGTTTTATAAAAATTGACTTTCACAGAATCAATTTTAATAAAAAGTCAAAAAGAGAATATCATCAAAAATATTTAAAATTTGTAAATGTTTTCCGTAAAATTTTAGTATTAAGATGATTATTTTTAAATTATTTTTATTTTAAATATTTTTCATACGCTCTTCTTTGTTACACTCAACGTTACGAAAGGATCTCTGCTAAAAACATTAATATAACTTACACTCAAACACATTATAAATATGCTCAATATATTAAAGACTACTTCGCAAAAATACTTAATCGTGATATTATCTTTGGAATCAACCGAGTCGAAGTTTCATTAGAAGTTATGCTCTTTTTCTACGACCAGAGTTCAATACATGCAGCCCTTTTTTAAACTAATGAGAAAATTTTCATAGTTCTAGTGCTTATCATGACAATCTCTTCAATAATGATTTCTTTCCATGATCAGGACGTCTTTATCAGCAACGAAACGGTATTTTTCGGGCGATTCAACACAATTGTCGTTTAACTCTTTGGATACGAGCGTCCCTTATCCGTACCACATAAGGTGCTGAGAATACTTGATTATTCTCACCAGTAAATTTTTATTGTAAATTTTTTCTTGTTATATCCGAACATTTTCGCGATTCAACTAAGCAAAAATTCCTGCTTTAAAAAACCGATGATAAAAGATTAAAAATTCAGCAAAAGACGCTTATCCCGAACTTTTAACTGATGTGACAGAAATTGTAACATAACTAGTGTGGAATTGTCTGTGAGACCGCAAGATCGAAAGATGAATAAAAGGCATGATTAAATCATAGGATGATGTTTTTGAACCAAACCTTTTGGAGCGGACCGTTACGATTAACATTCACCTATTTAAAAGTCTCTGGTGATAGTACTAAAGGTCCAAACGAAACAAAATTTCGGTTGTATTTGTAGATAAACTGAAAATTACAAGTTAAATTATAAAAACTGAAAAAGCAGTGGTCTGTGAGACCGGTAACATCAGTTAAAAGGTTAATGAATATAGAATTTAAAAAATCAATGTCGATTGTAAAATTAATATTAGAAAGTTTAAGAGCACACTTACCAGCAAAAAGACTACGATAGTGAGAAAGACTGCCTGCCTATAGACCGAAGCAGTCTATGAATGCTAATTGAATGTGAAAACAAAAATCGGTAGGTTGCTAGCAGATTACAGAATAGCAGACAATGTTAAGAGGAAGCGTTATCCGGCAAAAGATATCAGCTCAAAGGAAAACTGCTGTTCGCGGGTCCACATTTTATACACGACTAATCCAAAGGTTGGCAGTGACGTTTCAGGATGAGAAGTAACGGTTAAGGTTCACTAAAAATTCAAGGCCAAGGAATCAAAGGGAATAGAGTTCTGACGGAGATGAATCCGTCTGCTCTCATCAATAGAGTGACAAGTCAATGATTAAAAAAGGAAAATTCACACTCTTCAACTAGACAAATATGTAACGCTGCGTAGATAAATTTAGCATTCGCAGAGGAGTGTTTTCAGTGATATATAATATTATCAATAGGAAGATCAATACAGATACCTTTGAATACATAAGCAATTTGCGCACAAGAAGGAATTTTACGATGGGATAAAAGAAAGATTTCAGAATGTCATTCTAGTAAAAAATATTTTATATATCAATGAATAAAACTCAGTGCTCTTTAAAGCAGTGAAACAAAGAAATATTATGCAAGAAAGAAATGTGGTTGGGAAAAAAAAGTTACATTCGAGCTTAAAAAATACTCGATTAAACTTATATACCAAATTATGAATTCATGAAAGTTTCACCTTCTAAAGTATTTTCCGCGAATTTTGAAAATAAATTTATAAAATCATTTAATAAATTTTAGAAGGATTGTGCAATATTTGTAATTCTACTCAAATCTTTTATTTTAAATATTTCTTTTAGTATTTTACAGAATTAGGAAATATTAAAATATAATACTTTTGAAATAGAAATTCAGAAATATTTCCTAACAAACTTTTACCCGACAATCTTTCAGCATCAAGAAAGCTGAAAAGATGCAAATGAAAAAGGAATCATCCTTTTAAGGGGGTCCGAAACTTTAAGTATTTTTATTTATTTATTGGCTTAAAACATGGTTTTTAGAGTTGCCGCAAACCGCAAGTTTTTATCTTCATTAAATTGAGAGATTTAAAATCTTTTGCCTTGAGAAGCGATGCACCAGCTGCCCTCTGACAAAAATTTTAATCAGAATATTATATTCATTTATATCAGAATGAATTTTTTCTTAATTTATTAACTTTAAAAGAATATATTTGAGGTTCCTTGGAAGCTATATGTATGAAATTTTCAGAGATTTTATGCTATATTTCTAACAAATTCTGTTCAGTATTTTTAATTTTGAGTGATAATCATTGAAAACATGCCAATTAATGCAATACTCATTCATAAAATAACTTCATTTTTTATTTAATTTTTTTTATCAAATTCATAATATTTTAAGAAATTCTGAAGACAAATTAAAACAACACATTTTCTATACATGAAAGTGTAAAATTTTTAAATCGAGTTAGTACTTCCAAAGTTATATCAAAAACTAAAAATGTTTAAAATTTATAGTAAAAAAATACATATAAAATTTTTCGGATTTTTTTTTTTTTTAAACATATAATATTGAAACATATTTCAGAAAAAAAAAAATCAAAATCTCTATAGAGAAAAAATAATTTTGAGTTCAGGACTCCTTTAAATATATTTTTCGTTTGTACTATTAATAAGGCTTTTAGAATAAGATAATGTATCTATTGTTCATTCTAAATTGAAGTACAGTAAAACCCCGATAATTCGGATTAAATGGGACCAGACCCAAACCGGATTATCCGGAGAATGAGAAAAAATGAAATAAGAATCACCTTTATATTAAACCTAAGAAAATTACCTTTATATTAAACATACTGACTATCTACAGACAGTACAAAATGTCTCTTTTGTAATTATAAAATCTTTTTCTGTGCTAGTTTTGCAAAACTTTTATGGGCTGCACGGTCACGCGTCCGCTTGAGCATACTTAGTTTATTGGGTGTAGTCTCCACCTGATGTTCAAAATAAACCATTAATTGTTATAAATGATTTGTTACTTCATTATGACTAATAACTTTTGGTTGATCATCATTGATAATAGTGTTTTCGTGTGAATCATCTTCAACTTTTTCGGTTGTATATAAAGTGATTATTTCATCATCTGTAACTGAAACTGTAAATTTCATTATTTTTTTATTCAGTTGCTAATGTCGGCAATATCAACATCTCAGAGTCAGTTTTAATATATATATATATAACAAGTTTACAAAATCTTCAAGTGTAATTTCCGTTTGATCCTCGCCTATTTTTCCTACTGTTTCAAGTTTGCTTGTTAAAAGAAATCACAATTTGTAATCCATAAATTCTTCCACGACTTTCGGAGAGTACTCTCAACAACCTACTTGCAAACCTTAAGTGATGCATGGTTTTTTTTAAAGGTAACATAAAAGAGTTTAAATGAAAAAGATTGAAGTATTCTTCCGAAAATATTTCAGAAACGACTTTTTAATTTAGAATACGAAAATTAAATGAATTAGTGTTATCGAAATTTTGCCGATCGCTTCCCAAACTTTGAAAAAAGAAACTGACCAAATTGATCTGGATTATGCGGAGATCCGAATTAACGGGATCCGAATTTGCGGGGTTCTACTGTACTACTAATCGATGTAATAAATTTTATAGCAAGTTGCTTTTATGGTAATTTAAAGTATCGTTGGAGCATAAAGGGTTAAAAAATCAAGATTAAAAAATAAATAAAATAAACATATCTACGTGACAAAACACATCAAGAAATAAATACTTTATCGCTATTTTCAGTATGAAACCTAACTGGTCAAGTTTTGTTCATCTCTTCAATCCCTTGTCCCCATAATTATGAAAACCCTAATACATGGATTTAATTTCAATTAAGATTTAATATTTTTAAAAATGCATATAGTATTTTAATAAATTTTATAATCTGCATTTTTTTTTTCTAAATTACGAAGACGAATAATTGTTTAGCGAAATTTTGATTACTTAAAATATTATTAAAATACTGAAATACGTGGTAAAAGAAGATATTAAAATTAGGTAGCTTAATCAAAAGTGGTCCCAAAATCCAAAACTTGCTACTTTCTGAGGCATTCGGATAATCATTTTATTTTACTTGCATAGTCTTAATTATTATTTACATAGTCTTATGGTTGCTCGTCATTCAGGTTTTGAATTATCCTCACTAATGCTAAAGTCTATGGGCGTAGAAAGCATTCGTCATCTTTAAAATATATTTCCAGGAAATTAATATTGTTAAAAGCTCTTTTGTTTATATTCTTCTTAAAATATGCTTATTATTATTTTTCTTTTTAGTTCTCAAAATATTTCTAAAATCAATGTTTAATTTAAAATTTTATGTATTAAATGCGGACGAACTGAATAAGATTTTAACATTTCATAGAAAATTAAGTACATATTTTAGAATCATTTTGAATATTAAGGGGAAAATAACATCCTTATAGGAGATAAAAGAAAAAAATGAGTTTAAAATATTAATTTCCAGGAGATATTTTAAATATACGAATGCATCAAACGCCCATAGACTTAACACTTTCGGGTCTGGTGTACTATTAATAGTACATGTCTTAAAATGGAGTATTATTTTGTTTTAAGAAACACTTTTGCTACTATTCATATGCAATAATGTTAGTATATGACTATGTATTTACTATATGACTTCATTTATGTTTAGGCATTTAGTAATAATATTAATAATTATTATTTTTGATTAATCTCTCTCTCTTATGATTAATCTCTCTTAATTCTCTCCATTCTTTTATTTTAAACATATATTTCACTCATTAAATTTAAAGTAAAGGTTACTTTCTGAAATAATCCTGTGTAATAAAACGCGAAAAGTATTACAATGTCGCAATCTAAGTTAAACCTTGTTGTAATACAATATTTTCTAAACATCCTTAAAAGCTCTTCCTTAGCCTATTGTCATATGAATATGAATTGAATAGTACGCAAAACAGCAACATTCATTATCTTTAAGACAATGACATATCCGTTAAACACTAATTAGCCTATTTGGATAGCTAGTGTTAATGTTATACGTAAAAACAATTTTTTCTAATAGCTGAAAAAAAAATTCGGATCCGAAAAGGTTAATATCGTTTGGGGAGGAGAATTCGGAAGGTGAGTTATTAGCAGCCCTAAGATTTAAAAATTTAGCAATATTCTTTATTTTATTTAATTAAAGTTTTGATGCTTATGCATACATATTATATATATTTCCATTCCTAGAAGCTTGAAGACTTAAAATGAGTCGAAAGGCAGTTGAACATGATGAATAAAAAGTTATGTCAATGGGGGAAAAAAAAAACCCTCAATGTACAAAATCGATTAAATTTAGTTAATGAACTTGCAATAAACCATTCGCAAGAAATGCCAATCAATCAAATATTGTGGTACACTATAAAGATGTCATGAAATACTAGATTGAATTCTAATTACTTTTGTATTAACCTGATTTATAATGACTTATTTTAATATACCAAACAAGGTACATAGTCTAATATTTTGGTTTTATGTGTAAATTACTTCAGTATTTGATGTTTTTATTATAATATGTTCTAAAAGTAAATTCGTATAACATTTTTCTTTCCATAATAAACTTTTAAAATAGCTACACGTAACCAATCTGTCGCCCATTATTTTTTTTTTTACTTTCTTCTATCTTCAATAGAAGAAAGTATTGTAATCGAAATTTTTTTTTACGCATTTACTCGTTTTAGGGGTCAGATTCCAAATAACATGTTTTTACAAAATGTCTGTCCATGTGTGTGTCCATATGTCGCCATTTTACCATCAAAAAGTGTATGAAGTCATCAATAGAATTGAATCAAATTTTTTGTGAATGTTTTTGGCTGTGGCAAGCAGGCCCTCCTTCAGTTTTGAAATATTCCGCCGGAAGAGGGCGCTGCAATCGCGATGTTTGTGCCATTTTCAATATTGTACTGACCAAAAGTATATGAAGTTATGCATCGAATTTAATCAAATTTTTTGTGCAAGTGTATGACTATGGCTAGTTGGTCCTCCCTGGATTTAAAAAAAATCCGCCCGAAGGGGACGCTGCAATCGCGATATTTGTGCCATTTTCAATATTGTACCGACCAAAAGTATATATGAAGTTATGCATCGAATTGAACCACATTTTTGTGTAAGTATGGCTATGGCTAGTTGGTTCTCTCTGAATTTGAAAAAAAACCACCGGAAGGGGGCGCTGCAATAGCGAATTTTATGCCATTTTCAATATTGCACCATCTAAAAGTGTATGAAGCTAGTTCTAGAACTGAAATTTTTTGCATATGATTATTTTTTGGTAAGGCAAGTAGGTCCTCGATGAATTTGAAAAAAAAAAACCTGTCTATCATTCTATTGTTCATCGGCTCGTGCAGAGACGGAAATTCGTTTTTATTCCGATTAACTGACCGAAATTTAAGATAAAAATCAAAGTTGGTATGATATTGATTAAAAATTATTAAAGCATTAAAATGAGTAACTATTTTTTTTTAAATATTAAAATGTACGTATGAGATAGAAAGTTTTGAAATTGGCACATCCAAGTAGGTTTTTTTTTTTTCCTTATCTGCTTATTATCCTAATATAACGGGAATATAATAATTCAAACGTTTTTATAAAATTCACACAATTTACTATTTTTAAAATAACTATTTTAACAATAAAATCAGTCATTCATATTCAATATAGTTTTGTAACAAAAACACTTAAATCGTCACTGGTAGTTGACTAGTTGTAACATATTTATAAACGAACAATGTACTTAGTTTTCACAAATACACTTTAGAAAATACCAAAAACTGAAAGGAAAAATTAAATGAAATAAACATGCAAAGAATCGCATTTTTTAGCATTCAAAAGAATAAACATTTTTATTAAACGCGTTTTTCTAGTATCTCAAATATTGCGACAGTAATGAGACAGAACGAATAAAATACAAATTTTAAAAATACATAAAAATCTAGACAAAAAAAACCTTTGAAGCTTTTTTTTTCTTTAGACATTATCTATTAGAAAAATCGCAGTGAGAGACGTAATTTTTTTCGATTCAAAAGATATCCGAGTTAACCTAAGATTCGAATCTTTATAATGCCTAGTTTTCTTACTGAAATACTAAAGATCATATCGTGTGTGTCTACTGCTATTATCTATCATTAAATCATTATAAAATTATAAAAATTAGAGTGGTAATAGCTTTTTATATGATTTTTGAGGTATTAAATTTTGTTCATTTATTGAATTTACGTTTGTAAGTCTTTTTGCACTTAAAAGCGTACCTTTTACTTGAATCGCTGGCTTAATCGCATCATTTTCAATAGTGCTGCAAGATGTCTTGATTTTAGCCGAATATACTATATGTTTAGCATACCAAGCAAACAACTTGCACACGTAATTTTCTGGCAGGGTTGGGAAAAGAGAAATACATTTTTTTCAAATAAAAACTCATAGTAGTATACATTATTCATACAATAAAACAAAAATATGTTTCAGAATATTAATAATCAAAACCTTTATAAATCTTTCTAGGTTACAGGGGTGCAGAAAATGTTTCTACTTTCAACATTTCCCCCAATCCACATGAAAATTTCCCCAAAATTTTACAATACGTTATAGATAAATGCTGTACCACCGTATGTATCGAAAATCCATTTTTCCATTATTTCTCAACTTATGCGCAAATATGTCAGACGAGTGATTCTGAGTGAAGAAAAAAAAAAAAAAAAAAAAAAAAAATCTGAAATTCACTTTTTAAAAGCTACAGCAAGGGTTCCCAGCATTAACTTTTTTTTTTCATGGTCCTTTGTCTAAATTTGCTAATTTTAGCGATCGTTTGACGAAATTTGTAGTTATTTTGAGATCTTTTAACAAAATTTGCGATTGTTTCGTGATCCTTTGACCGAATGGCGTTTATTTTATGATCTTTTGACGATATTTTAACGAAATTTGCAGGGGTTTTGCCCGCTTTGACGAAATGTGTGGTCGTTTAGAGATTATTTTTGATGAAATTTGTGGTTGTTCCGAGATCTTTTGACAAAATTTGCGGTTTTTTCGACATCTTTAGGTGAAATTTGCGTTTTTTTTAAAAATTTACTAACGAAATTTGCAGTTTTTAGCAATTTTATAATGAAATTTGTGGTTGTTTTGCTTTTTTTTTTTTTTTAAACTAAATATGCAGTTTTTTTTGCGATCTTTTGAAGAAATGGATATTTATTTTCCGGTCTTTTCACAAAATTTGTGTTCATTTCGTGATCTTTTGACGAAATTTGCAGTTCTTTAGACAAAATTTGAGGTTGTTTTGCAATCTCGTGATGAAATTTCCATTTTTTCCGTAATTCTAGGCCAAAATTCACGGTATTTTTATATCCAAATTTTCAGATTGATCTTTTTTTTTTTTTTTTTAATTTTCTGAAAATTCGTAACAGAATCACTCGTGACATACGGTACACATCAATTTTGTGAAGGTCACCATACGGATCTTTTTGTAATGAATTTTCTATCTCAGGGAATCAAAATTTGTTGTTAAAATCGAAATCCATTGTGTATGTTTCTGCAAAATTTCCCCCGATCCTAGATCGCCGGATCGGACATATTCTGCACACCTGTCTAGGTATACCTGTCAAAATTCGATGGAAGAGAACATATTAGATAGGTATGTAATACTTGAAATTTATGAACAGAAAACTGTACTAAGAAGAAAATATAAATTTTATTCAATTTTATTAATAAGTATCAAATTAGTTCTCATATTGTTTCAACAAGATTTTTTTTTCTTTTTCAGTTTTTTAAAAGTATTTTCTTATGTACACATTATTTGTTGCGTTACTTTTCGAATCTGTATCTACAATTTTTTAGAGGAAAGTACTCGAAATATGACGACATATAACTGTTTCTGGTTAAATACTGGCTCAGGTAAAGAAGTAGCTACTAACACAATCTAATGTTTCTCATTGAGCTTTATTAATCGTCATACAAAACGCAACACGAATGGAAAACTAGCACCATGAGGTTCAATTTCCAAAAAGGGACAAGGTACCAAGATTAAACTAAAGAAAGCCTTATTAGGGTTTTGTACCACGAAGTTTGACACTATTGCATCCAGAATTTGATTTCTTCCAAGTTGAACCCCTGCAACGTTGTTAATGCCGCTTTTGTGAAGAATCTGGGGGTAAGTATGAAAAAGATCATTTTACATGACCACATCAACATTCATAAAACATGACTCAGTTATTCAAAATTTATTATCCAATTACATTTGTGGTTAAATACTTTATTCCATGTTTTAATTGTTTAAATTAGTGCATTTTTTTCTTTCTTTCAGAAGTTATTCAGAATAATTATGCATTTCAAGAAACTAATTTTAACGGCAAATTAATAATTAAAGTTTAATGTAACGACATCATCTTTACCACCTAAAACACAAACATAAAACTTATTTGTACACTTTTCCGTTTTTCACAAGTGATAGTTTTTTTTTAAATCTGTCACTGTACATATTTTATTTATGTATTTATTCCATATTTGATATGCAGTGAAAATATTTTTTAGGTCAATCAACTTTTAAAATAACTAACCAAATGGTTCGTAAAGCCCGTAATTAAAGGTTAAGTGGAGTACGCAGAATATCTTTAGATAAAATCCTAAAAACAAATACCTAGAAAAAAAAAAAAAAAAGGATTTAATCTTTGAACCAAAAACTTTGATCAACGTCAAAGAATAATGGAAGCGGTTAAGATATTTTATCAACTAAACTGTAAAATTTTATTTTCTTAAAATAGACATGCTTGTGAGCATTATCAGAAAGGCATATCGATCAAAGAAAATTATCTAATTCAGCCATCCTTTATAGTTATACAGATACCATATGAAACAAAAACATGTTTTATTTATTTATAAGATTTTTTTTTTTTTTTTCCTGTCAAAAAGAGGTGAAAGCATATTAATTCATAAATAGCAATTCTTTAAAAAGTTAAAAACGAGCTAAACATAAAATTAAACATTAGCAATAAGTACTACAATTCGAAAAATCGTGATTTTACTCTTAATTTTTCAAAAACCAAAGTAAATTATCCTGTTTGAGCTTTAAAGCATCTATTAGATAACCCTAAAATTTTAAAACGTAAAGATACATGTAACTGCTTTACATATGTTTTTATATATTTTTGTCAAAGTCATTCACACCTAGTTTCCAACGAAAACTAGTAAATAAATATAGATTCGTGCTATTCCTGACGATCCATTTATACTCATTTGATAGTTATTTTTAAATTAGAAAGGGAAGACTTTTAACTGCCTGAGAAACCTTTGAATGTTACGTTTAATAAAAACATAGGATAAATATCGAGATACTTGTAAGTACCATTCTGAGAGTACTACAGCGTTCGTCTAAAGGGTTAATGGCCATAATAATTCATTGCTAAATTTCACACTGCAGTATTTCAATAAAGAGAAATAATAAAAGGTGTCTGTCCAGACTCCTCTCACAGGGTCATGTTTTTGTGGCATTTTAAAGGTTTTCTTTCATCTGGAAAAATTTAGGTCATAATTTTGTGAATTTGAAATAATTATATTCAGGTTCTGTCCTTCGCATACAAAAAAGCCAAATAAGATGTTATTTGTTAAATTCAGCTTTCTTTTTTAAAGTCAAATTTTATTTTGAAATGATTAAATTTATGAAAAGGAATGTAATTTAAAAGAATTTATTTAAAAAGTGAGGAAAATTTGTAAATATTTTTGTATAACAAACAATTTTGTGAATTGTCTTGTTTTAAGCTAAAAATGCTTGGAGGGTTGGAGGTCTTTAAAAGGACTAAAACTTTTCTCAGATCCATAATAAACATTGAAATATTTGTTCGTATGATAAAAGTTTCCATAAAAAGTTTAAAAACTATCTTCATTTACACATCTAACAATGTGGGCAATTAATTTTTGGGGCAAACCAAAAATTAAACAACTTTATCTTAAAAGGTACGCCCCCCCCCCTTTTTTTTCACCCGAAAGGTCGATTTTTTTTTTTTCCCTGTATGAGCATTTATAAATTCCGCAGACACTTATAAGACAAAACTTTTTGCGCAATAATTATCGGGTCAATAACTTTCTCGAAATTAATGTTTAATAAAAATATGAAGATATGAATAAAAACTGTAGTTTAAAATAATTATAATTTAAATTAAAAATTAATAGTAATTAAATAATTATACATTATATTTTTACAATTGAAAATTGAAGTGTTAATTAATCAAACAATCGCTCCTCTGTAGTGTTTTTAATCTCTCTCTCTCCTCAGTAATAAAGAGCTAAATATAATATGAAGACAAAAGGTTCGATGGAAAAGAATATGCAAAAGAGAAAAGAAATCAGAGTTGTCATTTCATTCATAATACACAAGGACACAGAGCTCATAAATATGTTTTCGAAAATAACAAAAATATCCGATATTTTGATTATATTCGATATTTTCAAAATAGACAATTCACTGTTGACTGTAAATATTTTCGGCACCACTCTGTTATCCCGTCGACAGATTTCGCCAAATTATACATATTGATGTAATTTTTTAAACAAACAAATAATTAGTAGAATATTAATAAAAATACGAATAAAAAGTTGAAATAAAAATCACTCAAAGACGTTTTAAACACGTGTATCGTATTTAATGTCGATCATCCATTATTGGCTTTTAATCTTATAATTTGGCGATAGTATTTTGGTCGACGGGATAACAGAGCAGTACCATATTTTCAAGTATAATATAAATTGTAAACTAAAACATATTTCACTTAACATGAAAACTATTGCACAATACTCTAAAAAGTTAAAAATGCATCTCCCAGTAAGAACAGAACTGAACATCAACCAAATAAATTAAAGCAAATATATTAAATTCCATTTTAAATTTTAAAAATACTACTATTTTCAACAGCTCATTTATAAAAATATTTTATTGCTGTTGTATTTTATTATGTTTTTGTT
The DNA here is from genome assembly GCA_964019185.1 of Maratus speculifer. NCBI lineage: Eukaryota > Metazoa > Arthropoda > Arachnida > Araneae > Salticidae > Maratus > Maratus speculifer. The sequence continues at coordinate 139,147,299 of OZ025291.1, forward strand.
GTAAACCTTAATTATTTTTCATACAAATCAATACATGAATCATTTTTATTGTTATACCTACAAATGTCCTTAAAACACAATTAAAAATTAAAAAATATAACTTAAAATATGATCTAATAGGATCTCACTTTGTTTCTGAATTACGAGCATATGTTTATGTAATATAGTGTGACAAGGGATGTAGTAGAGGGTAGAGATGCACCGGATCTAGACTTTTGCCGGATACCGGATACCGAATATCCGTTTAAATTTTAACGAATATCCGGTATCCGGCCGAATAATTTCCTATTTTTTATTTTCATAATATTTGAATTTTATGCTTGTTTAAAGAAAAAAAATATTGTAATTTTATATTATGCAACTATTAATAGATTTAATTAATTTATTAAGTTAAAGGTACTTAAAAACAAATGCATAGTAATAATTAAATATTGAATCTTAATATTATTTTGCCTTTACATTTTTACTTATAAAACTACTAACTTTACATGCATTTTTTTTTCTATCTTTTCTTTAGTCTCTACCACCAGACTTAGTCTAGGTAGTGTCTTGATGTTTTTAGATGCATTGTATTGATTAATTAACATTTTTTTTTTTACTTTGTTGACACGTAATTAACAAAAATGGAACATTTTAATCATTCGCCTGCTGCTTATCCAAGATATTTGTACACACTGGAACAGTATTTTCTATATGTTAAAATGCTTGCTAGATAAAAAAAAAAAAAAAAAAAAAAAAAAAAGCTATATCATTATTTTCAACGGAATATGGGCTTGATACACTTGAAAGCAGAGCAATGGAAAACAATAGAAAATATTCTTTAGCTACTGCATCCATTTGAAGAAATCACAAGAATTGTGAGCAAAAAAGAATCATTCTTATCTGAAGTCATTCCAACGGTAGCAACTTTAAAACGTTACTTCTCAAAAAGTGGACCAGAATTCTTTGGGTTTGGTACCATGAAAGAAACTTTAAAAACTGAATTAGATAAATGCTTATCTAATAACTGATTATTATTTTTTGAAAACTCTGCTTGATCCACGTTTCAAAACGGCCCTTTTAACAATGATGATGAGATTCAAAATGGCCAAATTTGCTCTTACAGAAAAAATGCAAGAAATTGATTGAGATACTAAGCTAAAAAAAGTGCATAATTTATTTTAGCAATGCTTCAATGAAATTGGTAGCGAAACAGAAACAAGTACATCTACTGAAAGTTTATCATCAAAAACATTGAATCTTTACTTATCACAGCCACTGACACCAAAGGTGGACAATCCACTGCCATGGTGGCAAGAAAATAATTCTTATCTTACTGTGTCAAGATTAGCAAAGAAGTACTTGTCTGCTTCTGCTACTACTGTTGAGAGTAATTTATTTTCAGAAGGAGGAAATACTTGTGATCAAAAATATAACACATTATAGTCTGAAAATGCTGAGCACCTAATGTTTCTATATCATAATTTACATTTAATAAAATTTAATTATAAATAATTAGATGTCATATTTTAAACATATTTTCATTTACATATAAACATTATAATTTCATAATAGTGTAAATATTTGAGTATTTATTTTATCTAACATTACTTTTTAATAAGATTGGCAAGGAACAAATTAATTTTACATTTTATTTTTAAATGTAAAAAACAGAATTTTAAAAATGTTTCACTATTCGGCAACCGGATATTAAAATATTTGGCCGGAACGAATATCCGGTTTGAGTGCCGAATAAGCGGGATATCCGGCAGGAGTCGGATATCCGGTGCATCCCTAGTAGAGGGTATATGCCGTATACTCTCTGATTTTTTAAAGGAACACCGTATACCCTCTGTTTCTCAAGAAAGCTATAGTATACACTCTAGGATATACCGTCTGGCCTTGTGCATGTACTCTCTGCTTAGAGAGTATGTATATATATATATTTTTTTTTTACGACTACACTACTGAGTGTGACAAACAACAAAGGGTATGGTAAAGTGTGACATTTTATAACAAAGAGGGGGTGGGTCAAAAATATTGAAAACAAAGTGCAACATGCTTTATTTACAGCCCCCAAGCTTCTCAATTTTTTTATTCCCTAAAATACTGTACAGTTTAAATTTACTTAAACCAAAATCAAAAGATTCTTTTCTAATGAAATTGTATATAACTGATTATCTAATTTGGCAATGGTCTGTTCAGACTTTTCTCACAGGGTCCTGTTTTTGTGAAATTGTGAATTTTTAATTATCGATGTATTTGGATTCTATCCTTTATACATAAAAAAGTTAACTAATATGTTCTTTGGTGAGTTCAAAAGTTTATTTACAGGCTAGATTTTAAATGATTAAATTTGAGAAAATTTCAATCTGAATATCGATAAATTCTGTGAAAAGATCTATTTAACAGACAAATAATTTTGTGAAGGGTCCTGTTTGACGATAAAATTATTTGTGAAGGGTCTTTTAAAGGACCTAAATTTTTCCTAAACATATCCCTGATTGGGCAGTTTACTTTTCAATGGACATTCTAAATTAAATGTATTGCATAATTATTAGTTCTACATTTAAAAATAAAAAGCTTCAAACATAAAGGTTGAGAAATGCATTTATATCTTTGGATAAAATATCACTGCCAGAATACTACAGTAGAACCTCCATAAGTTGACCACCCAAAGGACTGTAACTAAGTGGTCAAAGTACGGAGGTGGTCAACTTAGAGAATTTTTTGAAAATATTTAGTACAATATCAGAAAAAACTTAGTAAACTTTTTTAGTATTTTTAAGGAAAAATTTAGAAAAAGATTAGCACATACTCATTTTTATTTTTACTGAAGATGCAGCACATTTTAAAAATTTTTGAAAGAATAATTCAATTTTTGTTTGAATCCTCTTTTTGTTCATTAAGTAACTACAAAAAGCACTTTCACAGTTTACAAGTCCATTAAGCATGCTTCAGCATTTTTCTGCAGCGAAATCTTTAAGTTGATCCATTATGTGCTTTACATACTCTTTCTTCAAAGTTAAGTACTTTTCAGTTTCGTAGTCACTTGGATCACCATCTTCTTCGTCATCTATTTCTTGTACCTTAGAGTCCTCGCTGTGCTTAGTTTCAGACAGTATCTCATTAAAGATTGTCTCTGGGTCTGGTTCAGCAAATGTTGCTGACTCATCATCCATAGTAACAAAATCTCCAAAATCAACTGCATCAAAAACTGGTAAGGGGGATAGAGGAAGCTCATTTTCTTGCATTGATGTTGTAGCTGTAACAAATCTAGCTTTCTTAAAACAATTCTTAATCGGGGTTTGCGTAACTTTATTCCAACCAGAATTAATCCAATGAGCGGCATTCAAAGCATTTACTGATGCAGCTGTTGATGATGCCAATGCAGAAGGACCACAGTTTTGAGCTTTCGTAATCCCCCATTCCAGAACATGAGCTCTGTAGTGCATTTTGAAGAACTGAATAATGCCTTGATCTAAAGGTTGTGTTTTCGAAGTTGTGTTTGGCGGCAAAAATTTTGGCTTCACATTTATGAGATTATTAAATTCCAGGTGGAAGTGGCAGTTGTCCACGAAAAGCAGAATAGACCGCTTCTTGTTCCTCATTTCTGTGTCAATACCTCTAATCCATACTTTGAACAAAGCACTGGCCATCAAAGCGGATCTATTCACTCTCCAAAAAACAGGAAGGCTTTCTGGTTTTAGATTTTTAAATGCATGAGGTTTACGTACTTGCCGATCCCTATAAGCTTCAATTTTTTTCCAGTCATACTAGCACATAGAAGAACAGTAAAACGCTGTTTTGAAAGTTTTCCTCATTTGCAAGTATCACTTTTCATTACAAAATTTCTATCTGGCATTGCTTAAAAGAAGAGACCGCACTCATCAGCATTAAAGATGTAATCATCTTTAAAACTTTTAGTAAATTCTGGGAATTTTTCAATAAACTTTTTCACCACTTCAGCTGAAACCTCATTCGATTCCCCACACAAAACTTTTTGAGAAATCTCATATCGTAGTTTGAATTTCTCAAGCCAACTTGCTGACGCTTGGAAGTCCTCGATTTCTAATTCTTTTGCAATTTTTTTTAAAAAACTTCCTGAAGCATTGGTCCTGATATTCTTGCATTGATTGATCTCATCTCTTTAAACCAATGAAACGTGGCTTTATTCATAGAGTCGAGGCATGTTTTTCCGAGTTTTCTTTGGACTCCCCCGTTTTCGGAAGAATATCTTTCCAGATAATCTGCCTTGCATTTTAAAATGTTGCTCACAGTTGTCTTGCTCACACCAAATTTTTCTGCTGTTTTTCTTTGACTACTGTTTTTCAGAAAAATAAGTAGTTCCACTTTCTTTTTTAATTAAGTTCTTTTGGAGCTTTTCTTTGCTCCATTTTTAATGAAAATTTGCAAATAAATATCCAGTCCCATCACAACGCGATATGCAGGAAAAAGAACGGAATGTATTTCACATGTGAGATATATATGTTGTTTTTCAATTCTGCGTATGTAAAACCCTCACTCCCCTGGCGTTTTTGATGGATTCCAGGAATTTTGAAATTTCCCTTCCATTGTATCGTACTGGAAGTGAATAATGAATGGAGCACCACAAGGGAGTGCGGCAAGGGGTTTGAATGTTGCTCAGATAAGCCGAATGACTGATAAAGAAAATCCTGAAAACCGGATGGAGAAAAAGCAGAGGAAAAAGCAAATTCAAGAAAACATCAGTGGTCAAGTTAGAGAGAATAGAACCACTAAAAAGTGGTCAACATAGAGAGGTAAATCTCCATTGAAAATGCATTATGACCATTCAAACTAATAAATTTCGGTCAACATAAAAAGGTGGTCAACTTTGGAGGTTTTACTGTATAACAAAAGTTCTTATCTACAGAATAATACAATCAATAACAATTGAAAATTTCATATACACTTATTTTGACTAAAAATAAAACTATCTTGCATAGTGAAAATTTAAAAAGTAATATCAAATATACTATATTTCAAACATCTTTATATTTTGAAAATAAATATCAAATGCATAAAGATATTGAAAATATAAAAAATCTTGATATTTTAAAAATGGCCATTTATAAATATCAACGAACCCTGCAAGGACATACCAAAAAAATTTATATCTTTGAATAAACTGTGAAGATTTGACAGAGTATTGTGTAATGTATAGTATTAATTTGATATAAAAATAGTTTACGAGTGGAACTCACCCTGAGTTTCCACTGAAGATTATTTAAAAACAGTGATATTTTTTTTGGCTAAACTAGACCATTTTTTCTAATAAAATTTTGTATTGTACATTTCTATTGCATTGCAAATGCTCTAGAAAAACTAAAGATTTTGTTAAAATACTGAAATATTGGTAGCTAAAAACCCCCAATGTAAAACAATTCTAAAATAGTATCAATGACAAGCTTTACAGATATCACCAGGGTTCGGCAAACCCCAGGAGACTAAATTCCACTTGGGGACTAATTTTACCAACATTTTTTTAACCAAAAACATTTCATGTGTGAAAATATTTATTTTTAGTAGAGATTTTTTTAGTGGAAGAAAATACCCGTAAAAAAGCCTCAAGCCAGCCAGTGTTCCATTTGGCAGTAAATGCATTAATGTCAGAGAAATGATTCTTGAAGTTGGCACCTAAGAATTTTTCCTGGCACAATAGAATTTTCAATTTTTGTCCATCCCTTGATATCACCGCACAAAAGCATGCAGTGTTAACAATAAAACAAAGTCATATATTTTAAACATTCTATTATGCAGACGGGAATAAAGCTCTTAGAACTGTCCTTTTAATCTAAACATCTAAAAATAAACTCTTCCATGGAATTATGATCCAAGAGGCATCATGGCCCGAGACCAGGGCTGGCAAGTTTCTGCCGGGGTGGTTTAAACCGGCAGTTATAACCAGTTAAAACTGGCATGGCAGAAAGTAGTTTCTGCCAGTAAGTGGCAAAAACTGGCAGAAACTAAGAAATGATTGATACTAATAAGAACTTTAACCTGCAATGATTCATTTACTAGTAAGTATTTTATTTAATGTATAAAGAATTTAGTTAAATTAAAATAAAAATTATGAATGTTATTTTACAATAGCAAAAAGTTTCAAAAGGATCATATAAATGTACTTTGTTTATATAATAATTTTCTGTCACTTGAAAACAGAAATTTTCATAGCAGTAATCTGATCCTGCACAAATTTGACTATTGATATTATTCTTTACAGTTGAGTTTCTATTTATAAGTTATAAAAAAAGAAATTTATAAAAAATTCTATATTTTAACATCACTTTTCAGAGTATTTTTAAATGAATAATACACTGCAATACCTTAAAAATTACCTATTATTACATACAAAGAGATGGTTCTTGTTAAAAATATATAATTAAATAATTCTAGCACAAAAATAACAAAAAAACTTAAATGGAATATCTTGTACAATTATTTTAGAATATGGAAAGAACTAACTCATTTTTGGGGAAAAAGTAATAATATACTAAGAGCATTCTATAATGTATATTATTAATTTTGCTAACATTCCTCAACCTATACTGTTTTTTTAATTTGTTCTGAATGAAAGAAAAGTTGAAAATATTCTTTCAAGACCAGCATTACTTGCTGGTAATGTCATTGATGATGTAAAATTTGAAAAATGTTCATTTTCATCGATATTTGTTTTTAAAAGCAATCACCCACAGAAGTTATGACATTTTCCAGGACTTCCTTGGGGAAATATGTTTCTGAGAAAGGAGTTTATTTTGCCAAGAGGTTATTATATACAGCACAAAATTTAGATGATATTAAAAAGCAAATTTCTTGCTCTTTCTTTATGCTCAAATGTCAATTTTGATCCCATGTACTTTAGATGAATTGAATAAGCTAGCACTGCATTAAATGAGATTTGAATCTTGCATTTGTGAGTTTCCATAATATTTCCATCATTGAGTAAAGTTAAGCAAATTTTATGAGGAGCTGCAATAGAACACTCATGTTTTTTAGTTGGTGTCATGTTTAGTCAGGGTTGGTATAAAAACCGGTTTTTTTGAAAAAAACCAAAAAACCGGGTTTTTTTGGTTTAAACCAGGTTTTTTTGGTTTAAACCGGGTTTTTTTCAAATCATTGTTTAAATAACATTTGCAAGAAAAATAACGTGAGTTTTAGAAAGTCATGAGGATTTTTTGTAATTAATAGTTAATTAATGTTAAACATTCACATTAGTATTTATTTTTTTGATAATTAAATAACTAAAGCATAACAATTTATAATTAAATTATCTTATAAGTTTAGGTTTCTATAGGGAAATATTGTGTGAAAAAAAAATAAACTATTAATTTATTAGTATACTTATATAAACCTTTTAGATAATAATTTAAGAAATAATTACATGCAGGTTGATAATGAAGAACATAGTAAAGGGCAAATGAACATATTTGCCCTTTACTATGTATTAACAGAAATAAGCTGTTAAAACACTTATTAACAGAAATAAGCTGAAATAGAAACCATTTTCTTGTGCATAATTTAGAAATTATTCAGAGTATTAATATCAACAAATGATTATTAATCTCTTACAAGATATATTTACTTAAAAAATATCAATATGCATTTTATTAATGCTAAAAAAATACATGTGTATTGACTTACTTGATACATCAACGAATGTAATGCTATCACAAATTGAGACATAGGCTTAGAAAAATTACTTTTTATGCAAACTTTATTTTTTCCGTTTCTTTGTTCATCAAAAGGTGAAGATTTAGCATTACATTTTATTATCTGTGCAAGCATCAAGTTACATGGATATTTTTGTTTTGTAAAATTTAATGTATCCTTTTTTTCTTGTTCACATAGTTCACTTTGACTGTATTGTGGTTCAAGCATGTATACCTAAAAGGGCATGGGTGTTAAGGCTATTTTATACCTGGACTAAAAAACTATGAGACTTCTTTATTTACATTTTTTTTCTCTTAATATTCTTTGAAGACCTGTCCAATTATAAACTGCATTAGTAATGGAACTTATTATTTTAGATATTATTCAGGGCAACTGCAATAGAATTTAACAGTTTAAACATATCTTCAACATTTCTTTTAAAGTAAAAATTAGATACAAGCTTTTGAATATTTTTATCAATACATTCCTATTTTCTACACAAATTTTAAGTAAAGTGGGGCAATTTTTAAGGTAAACATCTAAAGCATCTGAAAATGAATCACACCTAGTATTATAAGGAAGAGCTAATTTGACAGCATTTACATTGCATGCAATTTTTACATTTGGCTCTTAAACATGTTTTTGATGTATTTCTTATTCCCTCAAATGAAAACCAGATTATATTTTCCTTTCTTCTAGTTTTAGACATTCTTTTATTTCAATATATATAAGTAGCTTTCTTAAAATAAAATACAATACAAAGTAACTAGAAACAGAAAAAAATAATGTAAAAACTGCAAATCCAATCTAAGAAAAACCAAAGCTTACTAAAACCAATAGCTATAGAACAGAGAAAATTCATAGCCAATCATTCATTAGCATACAGAACAAGAGTAACCAATGGAAAGAATGACTTGTGATTATGTCATTATTGATGCTTTGATACATGATACAATCCTTAGTAAATCATAATCAAGCTATCTAAGCAGTAAAATTGCATTTTTGGCTGGCATATGCCATTTTTACATTTTTTTAAAAAATAAAAGATTTAAAAAATAATTAAAACTAACTACCTTTTTTTTATCTTCCACAGTTCACTGTAGAAAAATATTTTGCCATGTCAATTTATAGCTAGTAAGAAAAATTAGATTGATTAAAGATGTTTGTCACTTTAAAAATTTAATTTGTCTTAAGCTTTGCTTAAGCAATGTAGCTACTCCATAACTTTGATTTTGCACATTTTAATAATGTGTAAAATAAATGAAAACATTAGGGAAAAGAGAAAAAAACCAAATTAAAAAAAAACCAGCATGGTTTTTTTAAAAAAACCACTTGGTTTAAACCATGGTTTAAACCACGGTTTAAACCAGCGTGGTTTAAACCAAACAACCCTGTGTTTAGTTCACTGATATTTTATCTAAAGCAACAGCAATAGATTTTAACATTTGTAACAAGTATTTAACTCTTTATAAATCATGATATTTATTTACAATTTTAACAAGAACAACTGCTATGTCCTTAATATATTATCATTTTCATGATTTTCAATTATATGCAAATAATATGGATCATTCTTCTTGAAAGATTCAAAACTATCAAATTGTAATACTAATTTATATATTTTTAAAATTAAAACTATTCATAATATTTTATTTATTATTTATATCGAATAAATTATATATAAACACTTTAATATCACTAAAAAAAATCTCAGATTGTGCCATAAAATGAGTTTATGCCAGTTGTTGCCAGTTTCTGCCAGTTAAAACCGGTTATTACCACTTTTTGCCACTAGCACGGCAGAAACCATTTTCTGTCGGCAAAAACCCAGACACTGATATATCTCCATATCTCACAATCAAATTTTAAAGCTTGATCGTTTTCAATAGGGAAAATCCAGCTAGTTTCCAATAAATACTATATTTTCTCAAACAAAAGTATTGGACAGAATGAATGTTTGATTCCCTCCCACCACTAAAGAGCAAAATTAACACTAGTCACTGGCCACAGAGCCAGTGAATGAGAAAAACTGGCTACTAAAAAATTGGCTATCAGCGGCCACCTCATGGCCACTTTTCTAATTTCTACAAAAGAATAAAAATTTCTTGCATTCCATCATTTTATTTTTTCTTTTTTCCATTGTGTTTATTAGCATATTTACTTCTGCTATTCAATTTTAGGTTGCTACTAATTAGGGATGGGACGAATATTCGGCCACTATTCAGTATTCGGCCCTTTTGCCGAATATTCGGTCGGCCGAATATTGTAGGCTTGTTGACCGAATACTTCGGCCGAATACCTGTAGCCGAATATTTAGAGATATCTTATCGAATATTTCTAAAATCTCGCCGAATAGTGAAAGATATCTTGCCAAATAAATTTTGGATTTAAAGAATTTCATTCTTGCATTTTTTTTTCTCTAATCCAAATTGGCTACCTTATTTATGAAGTCATTCTCACTCTTACTTACAAAATATAGATTTATTAAGATACTAAAAAATATACAACCTTTCTGTATTTCCTATAAAAGTTAGTGATATTCTAGAAAATGCTGCCCAAGCTGGAGATTTAATTGTATGGGAAATGTCATCATTAGAATGATATATTACAATTCAAGATATAAAAACACTGCCTTATTCTTTATTCCTGCTCAAATATTTATTAATGTCTGCAAATTCCATGCCATATAAAAAAGGCTCTTATGAAATTCATAACTTATTTTCTATAAAGTAAGAAATGAAAAAATTTATTCACTAGGTGTGTTAACGAAGATTCATTTTCAAAATTAAATATAATATATAACCATTCCAAATACAACGGTACATCTGAAAGCAGAACCGGTGTCAAACTCGATACACATTAGATGACACAACTTGCTTTATGAAGATGGTTTTATAAATATTTTAATATAAATTCTAAATACTCAACAAAATATTTTTTTCACTCTATAGTTTTCACTTTTAAATAATTATTTGCATGATTACTGACTTAAATATGTAACATTATTATGTATATATTTTTAATTTAATCTTACTTCCTTTATGTTGTTATCAATTTTCTGTTTATCCTTTTAATGCTTATTGAATAAGTAGAATATTGAAGTTGAATATTGTATGTGCCGATTCAAATGTCAAAGATTTTGTTAACATATGCATTCTACTTTAAGCATAACCTTTTGCTTTAACGTAATTTGTAATTTAAAGCTTGGCATCTGATTTCAGAACAGTCTCATTCTTACAAATTTGCTCATCACTAGGGACACAAACTCTAAATGATCAAATTTACTTCATTAAAGATTATTTCAGAAAATATGTCCATGTGAGTTCTGAGAGAGAGAGAGAGAGATTAAGAATATTATTGATTTTGGATGCAAGAAGTATCATTTGATAGTAAAAGTGAAATATATTCTTCATATTTTAATGGAAATATTTTCCCATCTTGACTTATTGAAAATCAATTTGATGTACATTAAAATAAAGGATATAATGCAATTTCATAAATTTTTTTTGTTAAAATAAGTTTTTCAAATTTAAAAAAACATTTAAAAGCACATTTAAGAGTAATAATTATTAATGAGCTCCTTTTTTTTAAATTATATATAATCAAAATTTATTTTCTTTATTGAAAAAAATTTTACTATTCGGCCAGCCGAATATTCGGTATTCGGCCAAATCACTATTAGTCCCATCCCTACTACTAATAGAAAACTTTTAAAAAGTTTACCGTTTAGTATTTTTAAATTTAAAAGTGGCCACTAGTGTAAAGGAAGTACTAATAAAACTGGTACTAGTGGTCACTGGCCGATGATAAAATTTCCCAGTTTTGACCTTTACCCACCATTCTCCATTTCTAAATCTTCTTACAATTATTCATTGAATCCAGGTATGTTTGAAAAATATATAATTGATTGATATTAACAATTATTGTTAGTTTTTAAAAGATATAATCATATGCAGACTTTTATAATTTTATCATTACATGTTAAAGTTATTTTATATAAATTACAGCATCCAAAAAATAAGATAATCTAAAGTTGAAATGAAAGCAAACTACGATTTGTAAATAAATCAAATATAAAACACCCAATGACCTTATAAACCAGCACAAAATAAAATACGTTTAATAAAATGAAACAAATTACAAATTATAAGATATGGGATTAAATACTGACATATCAAAACCTTTTCGTTTACTTAAAATTATGATAGTTGTAAATTTGTGAATTAATTAATTTAAAAAACACAGAAAAGAGAGAAGAATGTTTCATAAACTAAATTTTTTTCTTGGTTAATACAAAACTTTTTAATGAAGAACTAAATTAAGAATTAAATATATAAGAAACAGTATTCTATTAAGCATAAGTAGTACTTAGTGCAAATTTCAATACAGAAAACAAAATCTTTAACAACACTTTAATGGACAAAAACAAAACAAAAAAATTGCATACGGCTGTTTTGAAGATTCTTGGATTTCATTCCTCAGTATGAGATGGGGGGCGAGGAGAGAGAGATTAAAATGGGCTTAAAGATTCCTTGAGTTATAAACCCAAGCCGGGCCAGTATTAAGGGCTATATAAACCAAAGTTTTCTTTAAACCCATTTTTAACCTTTTCCGGCTTGGGCAAATTCTGTTCATAAAATAAGAAATTACTGACTGACACCGAAATTTACAAACAACTTCTTTAGAAATTAAAAGTGCCTTAATTCAAGCTTTCATTGTAAAAGCAAAATTTTAATATATATTTTTGGTGCTGTTTACACCTTTGAAATTAAATGTGCCTGAAGTGGAGACATAAGTTGGGATAAGACTAATAGTCGGCCATTATTTGGTACTCAACGATTTTGCTCAATTATTCAGTTGCCAAATTTAATTAAAAATTTAAAGGTTTGTTGACCGAATGTTTCAGCCAAATATTTAGCCATCTCTCTTTGCCAAATATTGCTAAAATCTCGCTGAATAATAAAGATATCTTAACAAATAAATTCAGATTTTTTTTTTTTTTAAATTTCGTTTCCTGCATTTAAAAAAAAAAAATCAAATTGGCTCTATCTGGCATATTCATGAACATTGGCATACCCACGAAGGGATCTAACAGGACTAAAAGCCCCTCCCAGACTAGATTAGATATTTAAATTCTAAACAATAAGAAAAAATATATTTTTGAAATAGGTCCTTAAAAAAATCTGCATTTTGGTAAAGATTAATTTTGCCACCCAATTTTTCTTATAAATTTTATTATAAAATTCAAAATATTAACACGTTTAAAATTTATTTAATTAAAAATTTAAGATCACATGCAACCTCTTGCTCTCTTTAACCTTTATAATATTTTGATAATTTAACAATGAAACCTTAAGTCGTTTGACTGTGTAAGCAAGACTCTTTAATCTTTCACTGGGCGTGCAAATTTTTATCACATGAGCGGGCGCGCATTGTAAATTGTACAACTGGCAAAAAAGATTAAATTATTGCTGCTTTATTTTAATTTTGCAAATAATTTAACTTACAAATATCATAACTTAAATCTGATCACAATTTATGAAAGTATTTCGCAAAACACTTATTTTGTTATAACATATTAAAGTAGAAGTATAGATATATAAAAAGCTTCTTATTACTATAATCACAAAGAATAAAAACTAATAATGAATTAATAAACAGTATTTAAGTAATTTCAGATTTACAGAATTAGTCCTATGTTTCATCTATATTAGTTGCTTCACATATCAAGCATAATATTTGTTTTTTTTTAAGGCTGTTTGCAAATAAACATAAACCTTGTGCATTTCTTGCACTGTAATTGATTGATATGACAGTTGCAGCTAATTGCACAATCTGAAATACAAAACACTTTCAGAAAGTGGGAAAAGAGATCCAATAAACGAATACAAATGGTTATTAACAAACACACTCTACTGCTTGAATTTTGTTTTAAAGGAAAAAGAAAATGAGCGTTGTACTTTTTACAACAGCTCAACAGCGCACCCGACGGAAGGTTAAAATTATCCAATATGAATAAAAATTAATTTTTAAATAACAGAAATAGGTATCAAAACACCCAAAAGCCCAGTAATGCACAGACTCTGTAAACTCTGTCAATAATATACACCCCATAAAAAAATAAATTGTTTTTATAACTGTATTTAGAACCAGAATTTAATTAAATATGCTAATGAAGCAAAATAGTTATTCTAAAAAAAAATTAATAATTAGGATACTAATAAAATATTTGTTATATAATCATTTACTATCTGCATCAATTATTCTAATTATCAGAAGATCAACATTTTAATTATTTTACACAGAGTTTAAAATACTAAATATCAGGCAATTACAACTATGAAATTATGAAGACAGCTGGGAAATTAAAATGTAATTAAAAAAAAAAAAAAAATTGAAATATAAGAGCATAGTTTTGTGGTTTTGTCTCATTTCTAAAAATTAAACTTCCAGAGAATACTTTATATTCTTTAATATTGCAAATGGGGAAAAAAAAGAAAAAAAAAGACACTGAGTTAATTATTTTAAATACTAAATAATTTTGAAATAATGCTCACGAACTGATGTTTGAGGCCAATGATCTGTAGATTTACTAGTTTCATGATTACTATAACTTTTTTTTTTTTTTTCTTTTGTCAGGAGTAAATAATCTAACATTTAAGACAAAAAAAAAAAAAAAAAAAAAAAAAATAGATTTTTAACAACTCCTGTAGCTTAACTGATTTATTTAAATGGAGATGGATGAAGCCCTGTGAGTTTCTCTTTGGCTGTGCCCTTAAACAATATTTTCTGTTCCCTGACTGGTTGCCAAATTATAAAATATGCAAAACAGAATTAGATACATTACAAAATTATACATATATATATTGAAATTTTACAAACCACAAAGTAAAAGCAGCTATTTATTCGATATTATCAATTTTAGTATAGTTTTAGTATTATTAAATAATTTAAAAATTAAATTTGATTATTCAGATTTTCAGTTAAAGTCAAAACATTTTATGCACTATAAACATTACTGAAATTGTATTTTAGCAATGTCTACATGGGGTAGTATCCATTACTGAAAAATAATTATAACCATTCCAGTAATGGACAACCTTCTTAAAACCTAAAAAATATAAGAAATTTGATAAATGATTATTAGTATATAAAATTCAAAGTTTTCTATTACTACCAAAACAATAAACAGCAAATTTTTAAAGAAAATAAAGCATTTAAATTTATTAAATGAAGCCAGCTTTTAGCCTGTTAATTGATTGTTTACTGAAAACTGTGAAACTCCAAAACATTTTCTTTTCTTGATTGGTTTGATCAGGAATGTCAACAATAATGCAAGGGAGGGTTATGAAAAAATAAATAAATAAATAAAAGCTAAATTTTTATTGGTTATTTTTTATAAGCCAAAAACAATGAAGGGTGGCCATTACTGACACATCTACATTATCAGAAAAATTTAAAAATAGTTTTGTTTTTCATTATAAACAAAAATTTTAAAAGAATAGATGTTCATAAATAACAAAAATAAAATTCATATTCATCTAATAAATTCATAAACAATCTGGAATTTAAGCTATTAACAAGAAAATAAATTTTTTAAAACCTTTTTAAAAACAAACATTGAGCAAGCATGTAGAGACTTTTCTTTTTTATATAACAAATTTTTAAATACTTTATTACTTCATATTATTCTATTTTTTCAACTCTGTTCAAATAAACCATTTAAGGAAAAAAAGGTATAATTTTTTATAATAATAATCTTGATAGCATATTTGAACAATTTAACATTTTTAAGTAGTTAATTGAACTCTTAAATTCTATTTTAATAATGAATTTCTCAATAGTAGTAAAATAACTTTTCTCAATCTATAGAATTTATTTTAAAAATTTAAAACAGTATGAAAGATGCAATTTTGATGATTTTTCTTTTTGTTTATTTATTTAGTCTTTAATTCTGTACATAAATATATTTCAAAATGATCTCATAATAATTAAGTTAACATTAAAATTTATTAACAGAATAAACTTTTTACAATGTTAGGCACTGTTGTTCAAATTTTTTTACTAAAATTTAATATTTTATAAATAACCTGGTGACAATTTTAAAGTTTACAAAAAAAAAAAAAAAAAAACTTGATTACATATTTTAAGTTTACAGCCAATAAATAAAGATGCTGTTAGCTTTTCAAAAGAGAATTAAATCGAAGACTTATAAATTTAAATAACACCGATTCAATTTAAAAGGACAGGATGCTAAATCATTAGAATTAAGTAAAATACAACTTTTAATTAAACTCATTTACATAACATCTAACTAATCAACTTAATTGAAAAATTTTATAAATTTTGAAACTTTTTTTAAAAAAAATTAACGTACAATTTTGATGAGTGTTTTTATTGAACATAGGCTTTCTTAATAAAATGCAGATTGGATATTGTTTAAATGTACCGTATGATAGCTGATATATATGTTTACAATTATAGCTATAGATAGATTTAAAAAAAAAAAAAAAAAAAAAAATCACAATTCTAAAGAATGTAAAATGATAATCTCTGATGATCAATAATTTCATTCATGAAGGGGATTTTCAATGGCGATTGAAAATTAAATACATATTTTAAAATAAAAATCAGTTATATCTACATTTGAGATTGTAATGCCGGTATTTATATTTTTTTGTTTATACATCAATTTCAGACATTATTTCACATTTTGAAAAACAATTTCACACACTGGTAGACATAGGTCTGTTTCTATACAGTATATTAGACGTAACATTAAAAATATATATAAAAGTTTTTTAAATTACATAAACATGAAACACTTGAAAATTTCAATAAATTTATTCGGACAAATATCTGATAGAGGTAAACATAAATAATTGTACATAAAATACTTATAAAGGGATATTTTTTTTATTTTTTCGAATCCTTCACAGTACCGACAGATTATAAACAAATATATATATTCTGCATTATTATATTTCACTTTGAAATATACAAGTGATCATGTGCAACATAAATACTTTCAACATCTGCCAAAAATAGAAATAAACCGCAAGTACTTACTCCGTTAAAAGGAATGACAGCTCAGGAAACAGGCTGGGTGTCAACGTAAGCCTAACTCCACTAAAATTCGGAAAGGAATGTTTTAAACTGAGTGGCTAATTCTTACAATGTCGTTCTACTGGCTGTCAAACTACAATATAATCTAACATTGATTACGTCCTCAATTAAATCCAAAGGTAAAAAATCACGTGAGACGCCTGATGGGTTTAAATGCCGTCTCTAACAGGAGTTCCCATGTGGAGGAGCCATGTTGCGGCACACCAGACCAACGGGCACATGTAGACGTCACGCCATTACGTGAAGTGATAGGGTTACTTGTTACTACGGAGAAATCGCCAAGTTAGGCATCTGCTTTCATTGCCAAAAGAGGTGGGAAATTTGATTTAAAATAGGAACTGATCGTGCCATCCAATAGACAGACAAGAACATTCAAAATAACTTTTCTCATACAGAAAAAAAAAAGACTGAAATTTTTGTAAATATGTGATTTTTTCTATAATGTTTTGCTGCTCCTTTTTTTTCATGAGAAAAATCCTTTTGAAATAACCTGTTCACAGGGGTGTAGTCGTAAAAATAACAGAGGATATACGCTCTAAACAGAGGATATACCCTAGTGTGTATACTATAGCTTTCTTGAAAACAGAGGGCATACGATGTTCCTTTAAAAAATCCAGAAGGTATACGGCGTATACCCCTGTATGCCCTCCACTACATCCCTGCCTGTTCAGGCCCATTAGATCCATCTTGTAGGCGGAGGGATAAAATTATTTATCTCAAATATTGCGAATTCTTAGCTATAACATTAAATCAAAATTCTAATTACTCATTAATTTTTATTCTATAATATAAACATAAAATCAGGCGTCAAATACAAATTATGAAATACTTTCCAACATATCCAGAATATTTTAACAAAACTTCGCCGTTTAATATGATAAAGATGATATCTAAATAAATTTTTAGTAAACATATCAACATTTACCGCCCATATCCGTAAAATTACTTTGATTCTTTTCTGCTGCTTTGTATATGATCTATAGATTTATATGAATTCTACATAGTATGCTAAATTTTAGTTTAATTATAAAATCTATAACATAGTTGAAAATTCCTTTTCCGCAGTCTCTACTGATAGGCAAAAACGTGCTTGTATTTCTTTGTACAGTTCTGTATATTACATACAGATTTTTATACACGTCACATATTACATAGAAATATATTTCAGGCTTTCATTTCATTGTCTAAAACTTCTAAAATCACAATTGCAGTCATTACTATCCGCAGGCGGTCATGTATCTTTTCAGAGCTCTGTATATGATTTTATTTACATATGCACAAACATCTCTGGACTATTTCAATAACTTAAAAAAGAAATTTTAAAGATATCTCGCTTGCATTCCAATTTTTTAAAGCTTTTTTTTTTTCATTGACTAGCTGAGATTAATCTGTTAAAATGCCGCTTTTATTTTTTGTTATTTTCTTTTGAGGATTTTTTAATAAAAGTACTTTTACTTTCGAAATCAGTTCCGAAAATGAAAGTATCTTTATAAAAAAAATCTAAACAAAATCGAAAAAGTGAAAAACGGCCTTTGTGCAAGTCGATCTCCAGTTAGACAATGAAAAAAAAAGTTTAAAAATATTGAAATGTAAACGAGATATCTTTAAAAAATTCCATCTTAGAATTAACACTAGCGAACGAATGTTCTCAAGTGACTCAAGTAGCCTCTTAAACCAAATGTAGGTGATCTTGAAAATCAACTTGAGGCTGCACAACTCCAATTAAAAAACATTTTTAAGCAATTCATGCTCCTACTCAGTAATGCTCATGAATTCTTTTGTGTAGCGCTGTATGTGGTCTATAGAGACCCCATGCGTATTCAAATATTTAGTTAAACTTAAAAACTCACGCCATATAACTGAAAATGAACTTTCAGCAATCAACCTTAGTAAACAATGCTTTGATATAGTATTGTCTCCGAAATTTGTTATGTGTCCCTGTAAATGAACGATAAATGCAATGCATATCATTTTCTATCTATTCTATAGCAAGCATCTTGTAGCAAACCTCAGTAATGTATATCAATTTCATCATGTTTCGAATAATGCAATATAATTGGAAGACGCTGAGAACAGTTTTTACCCGTAGACCATTACATAAGTGAACTCTTTTTAGCTTAAATAAATGATGAATGCTTTAAACCTCGTATTCTGCAGAAATCATGCATTAATGCACCTTATAAATTCATATTAATTTCATTATGTTTGTAAAGAATAATATCATTAAAAAAATCGCAAACCCTTTTTAAGTAGATTTCGCATGAAATACTACCTATTACGATCTCCCCCATGTTGGAATTTCTTAGTTTTTTTTGCAGATCTACACCGATTATGACCCTTAGACCCCAAAACTACCATTAGTAAAAAGTTTTATCTATCTATCTATATCATTTTTTTTTTTTTTTTTTTTTTATGAACACGATAACTTTTTTAATTTTGCTCAAATCTCTTTCAAACATTTACATAAAATCAAGGAGCATAAAATCTCGGTCAAGTTCGTTGTTAATAGGCAAAATCGGACCAAGGGGGTTAGAATAGGGAGAGTTTTTGTTAAAACCGAAAAATCCCCATAACTTCTTAATTAAAATAGATATCGAATCATTTTAAAGTTTATATTACTCCTAAAAAATGGGTCAAGAGTTTATGCATGAAAATTTTTGATAAAATTAAAAATGGGCTCAAAAGGCGAAAAAAAATTCATAACATAGTAAATTTTCAAGATATCAAATCCAATTAAATTCATTATAAATTTACTTAATATTATGTAAATTCTTTATCTAACATCTTTTGTATTGACAAGTTTCCGATGAAAGCAACTCTTATCGGGGAAAAAAATTAAAAACGAAAAAAAAGGGGGGGGAGGGGTGGAAAAAGAAAAAAAAAATCCATAACTTTGTCAATTTTTAAGATATTAAATCCGATTAAATTTATTATACATCTTCTGAATAATATCTACAACTTTTATACTAGCACGTTTTTGATAGGACCAATTCTTATAGCAAAAATAAATTAAACAAAAATAGCAGTTGAAGAAAAAAATCGTATTAAGAATTACTCAAATCCAAACTGTTTATATTCGGACTCATTTTTAAATTCATTTCTGCTTTCAAACGCATCCAATTGGCAGCTTCACTTATTTAAGAATTATATAATGTGCCATATGGGTCAGTTTTTTGACAAAGGCAGAATATAAATTAAAAAAAAAAATGCTGTCAAAGTGGGTATTTTGAACAGAATTTTCCGAAGCGATTGTGATTGAAGAATTAAATAAGTATTCAGATAATAAATTGCAGATTTTCTTATTCATTTTTAAATTCATTTTTGCTCTCAAACTCATTCAATTGGCAATTTCTCTTATTTAGGAACTATATAATGTGCGTATTGGTCAATGTTTTCTTAAAGGCAGAATATATTTTAAAACATGCTGTCAAACTGGGCATTTTGTGCCGAATTTCTCTTAAGATGATTCTGATAAAACCAGCTCTTATAGAAAAATAAAATTAAAACCTCTTCAAAAGCGGTCAAATAAAATTGTTGAACTGGGTTTATCTCTAACCATATTTTACGTTTTGTTGGTGAAATGAGAACTTACCTTCGAAATCTATCTGCGCCTCTAAACCGAGCTGACAAGGATTTTTCATTATAAATCATACTATAACAAAATACTTTTAGCTTCTCCTGTACTTCTACTTTAAGTGCTACAGATAACATATTCTCTATGGTAGCCATAACCATCGTTAGTGCACTACAATAATGCCAATTGAACTTCATTTTGTCTAAAGTACTGTAACACTATTAAAATGCACCGCAAATGACTTTTCCTCTCGGACCGGAACAGTGTAACAGAATACTTTTGATTGTCACTGTAAATGAACTATGAATCATACTTGCATCATTTTCAAAACCCAACATAACATCAATAATATATGTAAATTACATAACAATCTGAGTATATTTACACGAGTTAGAACACGGGCACGATGGTTGGTTGGTTGTGTGTATGACAGCCAATTATCAACGCGTGGGATATGGGACATAAGGGGTGGGGGTGGGTGCCCTTTATGGGGGGGGGGTCTTTCTAAGATAACCTAACCCGTATGTATGCAAGGAAATCCAATGTTCGAAGAAAACAACGGAAAACTTCGAACGATTGTGCCGACAGCCGAGATTGGGCTCGAACCCAGCATCTGCCGTCTACAAGTTTCGAGGACAGAACCTCTCAGCCACTAGTAGGGCCACGGTCATGATGTATAGCTTTCTTATTGTGTAGTTTCACTCGTGCTCCTTGGGCTAAAAACCGACACCGGTAATCCTACATAAGATTATCGAATTTCATCCATTACCAGACTGAATTGAGGATTTGCAATCGAAGTGCAACAGATTAGCTAAACTCAGAGAACTTATTATAAGTGAAAATAGCTCTAAAGAGTATTCTTAAATCAAGGAGGGCAACTTTATGACATAGATGTTATTTTTTTTTCTGTTCGGAAATGCATAAAATAAGCAGGTGTTGTAGTACAAAAAGTATCTAATCAAACTTTTTTTTTTTTTTTTCCCTAAGCACAACAGATTTTTCAAAAATATTGTCAAAATGGCCGTTTTGAGTTGAATTTCCGCGCAAAAGATACCACTCAAAGGAGGGTGAAAAGTCTGTCACGTGATCAAAATCGCTGATAATTCAATAGGTAATTTATTAATTAAAAAACGGAAAACACATTTCAATTCCAAATCGCTTCCAGAGTCAGACCTTCTAACTTTTCTCTTAAAAAAAAGAATTTATAAGAATGTCAAAACGTTTTGCGCTTGTTAAACAGAGCAGTTGAGAGCAGCGAATTCAATAGAACAATTTGTATTTAAAAAAAAGAAAGAAAAAAAAAAGAAAGAAAAAAAAAAGGAAAGAAAAAAAGTCGACAAATTTAATGCCACTCAAATTTTCGACATTATATGCGCATCTCCTGAAGTTTTATAGTATTTCTTTTCTTTCTTTCTTTTCTTTTTTTTTCTTTTTCTTTTTTTTTAATCATACATAGTTGATAGTTTTTTGTAGGGTGCAACAGAGTCTGATTAATGCAAGGGTATGAGGGGCAGCTGTCATTCTTTCAAGGTTGCAAAAAAGCCACGCCACGCCGTTAGCTTTAATTGGTTTTAAGCTGTTTTTATATTGGTTTACATGTATACCTTCTTTAATCTGAATATATCAGAAGTTATTTTTACCTGAGACCAGTGTTCTCGCTGACATTTGACCAACGTTAGTAATTTGGCTAATTAAAAATAAAAAACATTCGCCAAATGAAAAAAGTATTAGCCAAATAGATTCGCCGTGTAGCACAAAAAGAAAAAAAATCTTTAATCCGTTAATGTACCCCCTTTATTTCAATACTAGCAGGCTAAGCCCGCTACGCTGGTCTACTTTTCAAAACAAAACAGGAATCAAACAAAATATTGAATATGATTGTGTTTTTTAAAGCAACTTCACCTGGAATGCTCTTTTACATTTCTGAAAATCATACAAAACGTCACTGTATTTAAAGATAGAAAATCAACGATTATAAATGCACCAAAATGCATTAAAAGTTAGCAAACAGCTGTTTCGAATCTACTGTCGAGATTCTTCATCAGTGCAAAACTCAGCGAGCTAGAAAAAACAAAACTGAGCCAAAAATAAAAACAACAACAATGGAATCAATGCCCGTTGACCCCAAAATATATTAAAATAATAATAAAGTATTTTGTTGTTGTATCAGCTTGTGCATTCGATAAAATTCGGGATTTTAAGAAAAAAATATTTCAGTTGACCATTTATTGTAGAGTTTGATAGATAAATAAGGCAATTATGAAAAAAGCAATTTAAATATTGTTTATTCACCATACTTCTAAAATAGCGAGCATGATGATCGCAGAGATTGACCATTGAATTTAAACAATTTTCAAGTTATTCATTTTCATTTGATAGTTTTTTAACTCTAAACCTCTCAACTTGAGAATATGGGTATCTGTGGAAACACACACCCTTTATCAATATTATATTGTATTTCGCAACGTACATCTGCTCTTGACAAATCTATTACAGTGTTCCGTTTTTGGAATGCAACAGAATAAATAAAGTTAAATGAAGTTTCCTTAGAAAAATAAGGTGAATGTTTTTTGAATGTGTGAAATTCATTTTTTGATACAGATGTCATATACGCATCACCTTGGCGTGATTGAAACAAAATGAACATTTTATGCCTCTTATGGTAATCCAGCTCTGTTTTTAATTTATTAATGAATTATTTATTTACTTTCATTTGCATAGAAAAGTAAAATAGAAAATAGAAATGTATCTGTCATTTGAAAACGATGTTTCCGTTAAAGTGGCGCCAGAAATGCATCACCCCAACGTGGTACATATATGACATCTGTGTCTCTTTCTTACAACATGGGTGTGTGCCGTGTGTGCATTTGCACCTAAACTTAGTTATTTAGCTCTATTTTTGTAATATTAACTGGAGTTTGTACAATATACGGTACTACTTGATTATTCTGTCGAGAAAAAAATTAATAGCAGACTGTAGGAATAAATGCCAATAATCGATGATCGTAAGTATGATAGCAAATTGATATTACACGTGATACACGTATTTTTTTTACGTCATAAGTGCTTTTTAATTCGACTTTTAATTTGTATTTATTATTTATGTTTATTGTTCTTTCGTTATTTAAAATGAATTTATGTAAATTTAATAGTTTGGCGAAACTGTGTTAATCAAATTTACATTTGAAAATGTAATATTTCACGAAAAACTCCGGCACAAACCCGGATTTGCAAGATTTCCTTCCAATACCAATGCGGCAAAATCCTCGTTTTAGAATAGCGGAGAAATGTGCATTTTTAAAAATTATTTTCATTATTTTAAAACGAAAATAATAATAATAAAAAAGTTACTATAGCACAAAACAATTTATAGAATTACTAAAAAAGAAATTGAAAGTAAATAAACAATTTATTAATACAGAAACAACTATTGCTGGGTTACCATATAAGGCAAAATAACACCGTTTTTGGCGACAGTCACATACCTCAGTGTGTATATAATATCTGTGCCAAACATTTTTGGAAAAAACAATAATCGTTATTTATACAGCATGTTTAAATACTGTAGTATAGTGAAAAAAAATGTATACATGACATATACGCACTACATTGGCGCGTTTTTTTTTTTTTTTTTTTTTTTTTTTCTTTTCTTCTAAAGCCGATTCGGAGAAAATTTTGTTTTCAAATACCAGTTACATATGTAGTTTACAATTATTTTCTGTTATTTTAAATAGAAAATAACAATAAATTTTAAAAAGTTTAGTTAATAATTATAAAACAAAACTATTTATATCCTTTAAAAAATAAATTAAAATAAAATAAAAATTTATTAATAAATAAACAATAGCCAGGTTACCAAGTGAGGCATAAAATCGCCATTTTATTGCAGTCGCGCAAATGTGGCGCATGTATGACAAATGTGCCTAGATTAAAATAGTTTATATAACTGGAAAAAAAAAAGAAAAAAAAATTGTAAATAGACAATTTATTAATAAATAGACAATAACATCCGGGTTGCCATATCAAGCAAAATAATGACACTTTGGCGTCAGTTAATTACCCAGATGTATGTATGGTATTGGCGTAAGAGACAAATCGCACCAATGTAGAGCGTATGAGATATCTGTTCCAAAAAAAAAAAAAAAATTAAGTTGCAGTTAAATTGTTTTACAATATTTACGTATGTGGAAAGACATTTACTCTAAAATCTAAATGTTATTCATTTTTGTGGTATTAACTGCTATATATGTATTTAAGTTAAATGTAAAATTTTCCCCTAAAATGCTCTCACTCATTAAAAGAGAGAGAGAGAAAAAATAGTTCTTGAGAACATCGCTCCATCTTGTGCTTTTTTTTTTGGTTTAGAATAGCATTGATTGGCGACAAAAGTAGATTGAAACACCCAATTGAAGAAACAACATACAAATAACAATTGGAGCCTTTTAAAAAATATTAATTCTGCGAGTTTCTTCTGTAAAACACATAACGGAAAAATTAGATTTAAAAATATTTTAAAAAAAAGAATGAAAAAAAAAATACATATGTTTTACCTAATGAAATTTTTGAGATGTTTTCTTTTAATCTGGCTCGAAAGAAATAAATAGCCAAATATTGTGTCACTTCAAAACTTTCTTTCACATTGAGTTACTTTTTAAATATTATAAATATTTTTTTTTTTTTTTTTTTTTCGTTAAAGATAAATATTTTCCTTTCATAATATTATTTTGCATTAAACGGATTTTTTCTTTTTATCATTATTAATTTTAAATCAATGAATTAACAGGTTTTTTTTATCGAAATGTTTACATTATTTTCCATTAGAGAAAGCATTTCATTTCTTTTTTTAAATATAATTATCGCCAAAAAATTAGTTGTTGCAACCCTTCCGTCAAAAATAACCGAAAAATACGAAATTTAGTACGAAAAATCAGAGTTATCCCTGTATATTTGTATCATAAACCTCCGCAAAAATATTTCCTATCGAATGATATAATCTGCAAAAAAATCCATCAGGTAGTTTTTGAAAACATTCGTTTGGAAGTTTCTGAATTTCTGCTTTATAATATACTAGCAGGCTATGCCCGCTGCGCTGGTCCATTTTTCCAAACAAATCTTGACTCAAACAAAATAGTGATTTGAAATTTCTTTTAAAGCAGTGTAGACCATCACCTGGAATGTCCTTCCGAAATGCTGAAAACGAACCAGTGCCAATGTCATTGCGATATTGCACTATTGTATGCCTTGGACAAAATTTGGGTAGTTAAGTACTATCTCTCTTATTTGATCATTTGTAGTAGAGTTTGATATGAAAATGAGACCGTTGTGACAGCAGGAATCAAAATGTTCTCTACTCATCACATTATTTTGTCAGAAAGCATTGCAATGATTATCAAACTCTATTAATTTTCAAACAGCACATTATCATTTGTTAATTCTTAAACTCCCGAATCTGAACTTGCAAGATGTGCAGATCTGGTAGCCTAAATACACATGTTGCATTACATTTTTTAATAACCGTCCTCTTCTGGCAACTCTACTACAGTTTTCTATCTACCTTGGTCTGTTCCAACAAAATACATAGCAAAAAAATGTAAAATAGAGTGTTTAACTTATATATTTATTAGAACAATGAAGCATAAAAGGTGTGTTTTAAAGCTGAATTATTTGGGTAAAATTAAAATTACATCAGTTTCACTGCCTCTTCATTTTTTTTAAACCAGTTGCAGGGCTGCCACAGGCGACTATTTTTATATTCCGTTTGCACCACTATTTTTCTAATATAAATTTCAAAATATATTTTTCTTGCAAGTGTTGTCAAAGTGTATGTTAAGGATTTCTGTTTAAAGAAAGTGGTGCCAGTTAGAGTTAAAAAATAGTCGCCTGTGGCAGCCCTGCAGTTGCAAACATGTAGCTGTTAAATCGGGAATAATCTTGATGCTAAATTTTGTAGAAAAATAAACCGTCATCTTGTAATAAATTCCATTATGATTTTTGGCGTCAAACATTAGTATTGCTTATAACGATTTGTTACAAATGTATCAGACTTATTTCGCGTTTATTGTCAAATGAAAGTGGAGTTTACAATCATCTATTATTGGCATTTAATCTTATATCTTGGCGATTTTTTTTTTTTTTTTTTTTTTTTTTTTTGGTTTGACGGAGTAATGAAGCAGTATTTAATAGTTAATTTTTGATAAAATTCTGTTGATAGGGCTTAATGTTAATTAAACCTGCAACATAAACATCAT
This sequence comes from Maratus speculifer, assembly GCA_964019185.1. NCBI lineage: Eukaryota > Metazoa > Arthropoda > Arachnida > Araneae > Salticidae > Maratus > Maratus speculifer. The sequence continues at coordinate 139,173,897 of OZ025291.1, forward strand.
AAACAAAATTTTCTACTGTCGGTATTTAATATATATTTTTTTCTTATCCAATTTTAAAGTATTTTTTTAACCTCTGAATGATTAATAAATTAATTGTAAATATTTTTTTAAATTCTATATCATCGATATTCCGAATATTTTTCCTGCACATTGCAAATATTGCTTTTTTAGGGATAGTAAAATAACTACAGATGAAAAATACATAATAAGGCTAAAACACAGAATTAACGACAACTTGGCGAATGCCTCTACGGAGACTTGAAAATTACGCCAGTTCTGTAAACTTAAATATCCAGATAGAATTTAAATAAATAATAGGTACTATTTTATTATTCCATAGATCAGTTTCGTCAAATTATACATATTGCAAAACGATTCACCATATTATACAAACGAATATAACTTTTATTTTAAATAACCAAAGAATCAATAAATTACGAAAATATTAATTGAAATACAAATAAAACGTCGAATTAAAAAGTAGTTAATGACGTAACAAACGCATGTAACATGTTTAATTTCAAATGAATGTGGCATTTACGATCTAACATTATTGACATTTAATCTTTTGTTTTGGCGGCAGTTTTTTGGTCAAAGGGATAATCAAGTAGTACCAAATAATATAAAAAAATATAAATAATAATATAGCCAATAATATTTCGGTCAGCTGTCATGTATGGATCACGTTGGTGCGATTGCAACAAAATTGTGATTTTATGGATTGCGTGTTAATCTGGTTGTTGTTATTTATTTACTAATAAACTTTGTTTCTTTGCTTTTCTTTATTTTCTCTTTCTTTATTGTTTTGTTCTATAATTATCAATTAAACTTCACTTATTTATTATTGTTTCCTTTTTAAAATAATGGAAAATAATTAAAAATAATATAACATGTAACTGGTATTTGAAAACGCAGTGTTTGCCAAACTGATGTCAGATTTAAAAAAAAAACGCGCCAAGGTGATGCTTATATAAAAATGGAAAAATGTTTATAATAATGTAAACAAAAAAGTAAACAAATAATTAAAAAATCGCCTTTTCGATTTTTTTTAAATAATGCCAAGGAGTCGTTAATTTTGTAGTTGCATCAATAGTAAATTTTCTTTTCGTTTGTTTCATAATGAAAAACCATAAATTTAATAATCTCAAATAAAATAATCTGACAAATTTTCTATTATCTCGTTGATGATCTAGAAATCTCCTTAATACATAAACAAAAAGGCAAAGATGTCATATGCGCCGTGTTTGGCGCGATAATTTTTTATGCTAATTTGGCGGAAAAATTGTTTTCGAACACCAGTTACATGCGTATATTTAAATTATTTTCTATTATTTAAAAAGTAATAAAAATTTATGAAAAAAAGTTTAATTAATAAGTATATAACAAAACAATTTATAAAGTAAATAAGCATTTTATTTATAAATAAATATTAATAGTCGGGTTAATATATCTCAGACAAAATAATACCAATTTAAAGTCTATTAGTTACCTCTGTGATATATAATATCTGTGCCAATAAAATTTCAATAATATAGTAAATATGCCATTTGGTGGTGCTCAATTATTGAAAATTAGTCCAATATCATTTTAAACATTATCTAGCACGGGAAAAATATGAAGAAAATTGAAGAAGAAATGGCTAATTAAAAAAACTTGTAAAATATTTTGGCACAAATGCCTTATGTGCACCACATTTGTGCATATTTTTTCCTTTTTTAAGCCAATTTGGCGAAAACTTCATTATAAAATATCAGTTACATATATATTTTTTAATTGTTTTCTATTATTTTAAAAAAGAAATAAAAATAAATAAATAATGTTTTGTTAATAATTATAAAATAAAACAATTTACATCGTTAAAAAAAAATAATAAGAGTAAATAGTTTATTAATAAATATACAATAGCCGAGCTACCATATGAACATAAAATCGACGTTTTGTTGCAATCGCGCCAATGTGGTGCGTATGACATCTGTGCCATTTTTTTCAGCAGGCAATTTTTATTTCAAAATGTTGAATTTATCGATAGCGCGAAATTGCATAAATTTCATTTAAATTGCATAGATTTCTTTATTCAGTTTGTAAATTTTAAAACTAATTTTCCCTGGAAGAGAATTTGACAAAATAGCGCAAAAAAAAGTATGTTTGTTGATTACAGTTTTCAAAATTGCGGTGGAAAACTTTTGAAAAAGAATGACATTATTTTACAATATATATATGTAATAAAACGACGACGATGTTCTATAATAGTGTATAATCACTAATAGAATACCATGTTGGTTGTAGAATACTACTATTCACTAAGATTCAATAGTGGGATGAGCAGTCGTTCTGGTAAGTGGATAAGCCATGGATTTGTTCTCGTAGGAGTTTCTCCAATAACAATGCAAGAAAATCAGTGTTTTAGTTCTTTATTATTTAGAGCACGAACTTAAGTTACTCCACAGATCACCGTTCCACACATCTATCACTACGGCCTTCGCTCACTAAGCTGCAACATTCCGGCGTTCTACAATCTCTGAAAAAATGACATTTCTAATTCAGCGGAGAAATAAAACGCGCGTCTTGATAGTTTAAAGAAAAGGTGCATTCTACTCTCCTGAAAAGCCAAATGAAAAAAATCATTTTCACGACAAAACTAGCGCCCTCCTACTCCGCGTCAATCATTTTAAAAATCCAATCAGGATGGACTCGAGCCTCTAACGGACAAAATGATCAATTCTAATTGGCCGTAATAGGCGGTCTACTGGCAAGAACTATATTTTTGTCTCGGAACACTAAGCCCTTTAGCAACGCGTAGTAACACTTGTCACGCGATGTTAAAAAATAAAAAATAAAATTAAAATCGCAGGAATATGCCAGAAAGTAAAAAGCTTACGAAATACTTCCCGCCTTTTTGAGAAGCAAGAAATAATTTATTAATAACTAAAGTAAGAAAAAGAATTTTAGCTGTTACAAGACGAAACTAAGATTGAAATATGTTCCACAAATTTAGAATTGAAGCTAAGAGAGAATAAAAAAAAATGGCGCAATTTTTTTTTTTTTATTTTATTACAAATCCCCCCTCCCAGAAAGAAGGGTGAAAAAGTAGGTCTGAGACCTGCAATTTCACAGAAAGGGAGATGATGCAGACTTAGCTCACGAAGTTGTTGATATAAGTAATAATAATTAGATACTGAATAAAAAAAAAATTTAAATTAATTTCTCTTTTTTATATAAATATAGAATTCAAATTTAAAAACACCAAGGTGATGCGTGGAATAACTTCAAATTTAAATACAATAAAATAGGCTTCAATACAAATACAAGATATAATCTTGTTTAAAGTACACATCAAAAAGTAATTTGAAAATATAAGCAATTACCCATAGTAATAACATAAAAATGAAACATAAAAATGAAAAACAATAACGTTAAATTCTTTTTTAACAATGTCAAATCTAGAAATCAATTTTTAAAAGTTTATTTCAAAAATCCTCTTAAAGTCATATTTGGAATGGCATAGTTCATTACCTCATTTTAAGGATGTCTAATTCATTTAACTGTCCAAATTCATCAGCTAACATTATAATATTAGTTCAGTTTTTGTGTGAGTAAGTCCTTGAACATTCATAACAGTTCCATTTTGGAATCTTTGTGAAAATACTTTTATAATTGTATTTTTAATTAATAACACATTTTATAATATAGTAATAATAAAAGTTAACAATGTAAATAATAAACAATATAATTAAGAAACATAATAAGGAAAAATATCAATAATAAATATCATAAGTGTAAGTAAATCTCATAATGGGTATAAGTAAATCTCTTAATAAGTAATAATAAATATCACAAAAGACATTCTTTAAATACTTAATCTCGTTTATCTCATCTCATATTTTTGGGATGAAATATAGAGAGAAGTGGAATAAAATAAAAAAATGCAATCAACTATGAAATCATTTACTTAATCTGGTAATCCGAGTACAGGATTAAGTAGGAATATGTACAAAAAAAAAATTAAAATATAATATGATAAATTAAAATAAAATAAAGATAAATAAAAATTTTATTCATGTTTGAGAATGCACGTGACCTTTAAACTACTAAGATTCTTAAAAAGAAATATTAATAAATGATAAAAATAAAAAACAAGATCTATTCATGTCAAATAATTACGCAATAAATATTCTCTCGGTGTGATAAAACATTGCAAGATGCAAGTAGGAAAGAGAAAAAGAAACAAAATTATATTATAATTGACATGTAATTGGACTGGAATGCAGAAGCAAAGAAAGAGAGAAAGAAAAAAAATATATATATTAAAATAAAGTGATAAAAATTTTGTTACTTGGCAAATAATTAATTTAATAATTGATAGATTAAACTTAATATTACAAATAGGTTCAGTTGAAAGAAAAAAAAAATATTCTAAGTAGAGTAATTCAGTACAGAATAAGAAATTTCCACTTTGTTCGTCTACGCCGGCATAAATAAACAAATATAAAAATTTCCAGACAAGTGACACTCTCGCTGCAGTCAAGAGATATCATTGCCATTCTGTGAGAATTACAGGATATTATCTGAATTAAAATATGAAAAGAAATTTACTGTTTAAGAGAAAAAATTATAAAATGATAAACTAGAGATATAGTTTAAGCTACAGTTTTTACCTGAGTTTGTTGTTGTTGATTAGGGGGTTGTTGCTCATGACTTAATTTAAATTTATCAGGGAAATAATAAGGCCTTAATTTAGATACATGTACTATTTCTGAACTTTTGAACTGGTTTTGCCTATCAATTTCAAAATTTACTTCGGATAATTTGTTAAGAATTTTATAAGGGCCACTAAATACTTGTGACAACTTTCTAGTATTAGGGTACTGAAATTCTTCATAGATAACTAGATCTCCTATTTTAAATTTTGGTTCGATATAATCTTTATCATAATATCTTTTATTTTTTAAATGAAATTCATCAGTTCTTGTTTTAGCAATTTTAAGTGCTTCATGAACAGGGGGATAATAATTTTGTTGTAAGGGGGAGTCATAGGGTAATTGGCCAAAAAGTAAGTACGCAGGTGGAAATTTGGTAATAGAATGGGGTGTATTATTATATTCATTAATTACCTCAGTTAAAAGCTTAGTCCAGGGAATTTTAGAGGTAGTGGAGTTTACTTTACATTTTAATCTAGTTACTATTGTCTGATTTACTCTTTCACATTTCCCATTCGTTTGTGGATGATGGGCAGTGGTCAAACGTTGTTTAATATTATGATTTCGCAGGAATTTTTTGAATCTTGAAGAAGTAAAAGCAGCATTCCTGTCACTATTTTTTGAGGGGACTGTACACTTGAAATCTTACTAAAACAGAATAATTGTTGAGGGATTTTGATATTGAAGATTTGTTTCAGACAATTTGTATAAGTTTCTGTAGTGACACTTTTGGAAGGAAATGCCCAAACATATCTTGTGGCATGGTCTATTATAATATGGAGATATTTTTTTGTAGAATTATAATAATTGAACCCTCCTACAGTATCAACAGACAGACAGTCAAAAGGTTGATCTGTAGTGGGCATAGCTTGTAATAAGCCAAATTTTTTCTGTCTAGGTTTTTTATTTTTCTGGCAAATATCACAGTATTTAACAAAGTTAGTAATGTCTTGGGTCATATCTGGCCAATAATAGTTAGGAGAAATTAAATTTTGCATTTTTTGAACACCAGGGTGACCAAACTGTTCATGAGCAACATTAAGCAATTTTTTTCTTAGGGACATGGGAACTACCACTTTACGAAAACCTTTTCTTTTAACTATAATCAGTCCATTGTCATTAATATAATTTGATCCACACACATTTTCTTTTTCTTGCATCTCAATAATCTCTTTAACGTCAAGAAGAAAAGTAAGGGACTTACAAAAATGAGAAATAGGGTTTCGGGACAACATGTCGGCTTCGACATTTGTAGATCCCTTTAAGTACTCTATTTTGTAATCGAACATACTTAACTTCAATGACCACCTAAATAATCGACCTCTTAAATGTTTGACATTTTTTAACCAAACAAGAGATGCATGATCAGTATGGATGGTAAATTGCACACCGTGAAAGTAATGATAAAATTTATCTAAAGTATCAATGATAGCAAGACACTCTAGTTCGGTAATGAAATAATTTTTCTCATAACTTCTCAATCCTCTAGAAAAATAAGCAATTGGATGTAAAAAGTTATTATGGTCGGGTTGTTTAAGAACTGCACCTACCGCTACCTGAGAAGCGTCAACAAACATGTGTAGGGGTAATTTTGGGTCATAAATCTTTAAAATTGGTTTAGCAATGAGGGCATCTTTTAATTTTTGAAAAGAGTTTTGACATTCAGTATTCCATTCCCAAATAGTATCTTTCTTAAGTAATTTATTTAGGGGGTGTCTAATTTCAGCATATTTGTCAATAAATTTATGATACACATTTATAAAACCAAGAAATCTTTGTAATTCTTTAGTGTTAGTAGGAGGTTTTAATTTTTTAATCGTTTCTATATTAGTATTAGCTGGAGTTAAAGTTCCATTTTGGATTTCATACCCTAGAAAATTGATTTGTTTTTGAGCAAAAGTACATTTAGATAATTTTAATTTAATATTTTCTATTCGGCATAAATCAAAAATTTGGATGAGATGCTGTATATGTTCATCTATTGATTTAGAAAAAATAATTATATCATCAAAATAATAACAAGCAAAGTCTATTTTATATTTTGTAAGAATTCTTCTAATTGTCCTGTTGAAAATTGGGGGGGCCTACCTTTACACCAAAGGGGAGAACATTCCATTCCCAGAGCCCACAATTAGTAGTAAAGGCTAACTTTTCGGAATCGGCTGGGTGAATAGGTATGTGCCAATAGCCTGAGGCTAAATCTAGTGTAGAGAAATATTGGGCACCACTTAATTTGTCTAAAATTTCATCTATTCGGGGTAAAGGTTCAGCGTCATTTTTCATGATAGAATTTAATTTTCGGTAGTCAACACACATTCGGGTTTTTTTACCTTCATCTCGTTTATTTACTAACGTAACTGGAGAAGAGTACGGGCTATAACTTTCTTTAATTAACCCAGCAGCTAATAATGATTGGATTTGCTGAGATATTTCTTTTTCATCAGCAGTGGATGTACGATAAGGCCTCAAAGATATTGGTAGGTCAGATTTAAGATAAATACGCTGAGGTTCAATATTAATTCTCCCTACATCATATTTATTTTTTGCAAAAATATCTAAATAATCCCTTAAAAGTTCCCTTACATTTTTATTTTGAATAGCATTCAGATCCCCCAATAGATTATAATCATCATTATTAGTTCGCGACAAGGATTGAGGAGTTATGGTATTTCCATAATCGGGTTGCACAGTAGTATCATTTTTTATAATATCAAAATGAAGCAATTCTAAGTTATCACTAGATATGTTGACATATGGGTTTAACGAAATATTGTCTTGTAACACCTGGCTTTTTGCACAATCAATTTTTAATTTAAATTTGGCACAATCAGGTAAACCTAAAATAGCATAGTCCAAATCAAGTTGACTTACTAAAAAATTAACATATCTCTTTATATTACCAAATTTAATACATAATCGACAAGATTTATTAATTGTAAGAGTTCCTTGTGCCTGTCTGATAGTAATAGGGGTAACATTATGTAAATTACCATTTAAATATCGAACAAATTTGAGGGGTAAAATTGAGACAGTTGATCCACTATCCACCACACAATACACTTTGTTATTGCCCACATATCCAGGGATGATTAATTGTCAAATATTATTAGTAGGGGGTGGTTGAATATGAGCAGGAGTTTCAGTTTGAAAGGAATTTGTGTTAAATATACAACTCCTTTCCCAATGATATGCATTTTCTATGCCTCTGTTTAAACATATTCTGCACGGACGACTAGGGTAATTGTTTTGATAATGAGTTGCAGGCATTCTAGGAGTGAAAAACCTAGGATTAAAATTTTGGGATGGATTGTTTGGAGTAGGTCGAGTCCAATGTCTGGGCTGAGGATTGGGATTGTGCATTGGTCTAGTTTGTTGAAAATTTCTATTGCCGTTATTAGAGGTATGATTTGGAATCGCTGCTAATTGTTTAGCAATACGAAACCATTCACGAGTATTGGAAGGAGGGTTAACCATCAAACAATTTTGATACTCCGGCTGAAGGCCATCAATTAATCCCTGTATAATTAAATTTTCCTCAAGCTGAAGTTGCCTTCCAATCTCAACTTTCTTTCTAAAATAAGAATCCAAATCACTTAGATCATTTAACTTTAAGGAAGTAAATTCAGAAAATTTTGGAACTCTAACTTGAATGAATTTTTCACTTAAAATCTCGACAATTTCTTCATAAGTAGCACAATCCAAACAATCATTGATATAAGTTTTTAGCGCTTCCCCCTTTAAATATTTTGAAATATTTTGATGTTTCCACTCATTATCTTTCTTTTCTACCGAACATTCTCGATCAAAATGTTTAAACCATTTAAATATATCCATGCCCAACCCAAATTCAAAAGGGACAATATCAAGTTTATTTTCTGACATTTTTTCTTCTTTTACTAATCCTGATCTTAATAGCATATAAGAAGGATAATTCATATGGAAAATATTTAAATGCTATACTTCAATTATTAAAATTCAATTACTATACTTCAAATACCTCAATAAATAATAATAAAAATAAATAAATAATAAATAAATAAGTAATAAAATAATAAATATCGGGTTTCCATACATGGGAAATAACAAATAATTTTAAAAACAAAAATACTTTTCTTTACGTATGGAAAATAAATTTTGCAACAGAGTATTTTTTTAACAACAAATTAATCCATCTTTCGATTAAAAAAAAAAAAATAATAACACCTTTAAAACTAAATAAAATTTCTATGAGCAGAAAATTTTAACTAATTATAAATTAAGAACAAATTTATTTTTTAATATTTGTAATAAAAGAGAGAGAAAAAAAATCAAGAATTTAAACAAAGAAATTATCATTAAATTTCTTAATCAATAAAACAATAAAATAATAAATAATAACTTACAGACATGTTCGATGTGGCCTTGTTCAAATACCTAATTTTTTATTAAACTAAACAAAAATAAAGAACTTCGTAGATACGACTCACAGGTGCAAATTTCAATTATCTTGTATTACTGATGGAATCTACCGTAGTTTCGCAACCATACAGCAGGTGTTCATTTATTATGAAATGAAAATTTATCAAAATATTTATGCACTTTTACCTAGAAAATACAGTAAATAAATAAATAAAAGAAAATGATGTTGAATTGATTTCATGCAGGTGATCTTTTGTAATTTTTATTTTGCATATCTCACAGTTTGGTTGCATATCTCTCAGTTGAAAAGTTTCTCACTAGAATGCGAGGTATATTTCACATTTAAAATATTTGTAGATGTAGATACCACACATAATTACAAACAAAACTTTATAAGACGATCTTTTTTCAGCTGAAAGGTTTATCATTTATGCACATGAAGATGTTTTTCCATGCAGGCCATCTCGTCGTAACATGGGTGGAAGTAGACGCAGATGAGGTTAAAGATGCGTGCAGCTAACATCTCAAAAACTCTGACTGTTAGTAACACACATTGAGTCTTATTGCAGGAAACAAAATTACAATATTAGTATTAACACACAGCAGCTGATCCCATCCATCTTCAGTCTTGGACATACCATTTAGATGGAAGATATCATAGTTATTTTTTTTTTTTCTGTATTAAATGTTAAGATGAAAACAATACCAGGAAAAATGTAGGAACAACTGTAAGTGTATGAAGAGCATGCAGCTTATTCTCAAAAGTTTTACGCCGGTTCATTTTTCATCCTGCCGGCTAATATGTAATAAAACGACGACGATGTTCTATAATAGTGTATAATCACTAATAGAATACCATGTTGGTTGTAGAATACTACTATTCACTAAGATTCAATAGTGGGATGAGCAGTCGTTCTGGTAAGTGGATAAGCCATGGATTTGTTCTCGTAGGAGTTTCTCCAATAACAATGCAAGAAAATCAGTGTTTTAGTTCTTTATTATTTAGAGCACGAACTTAAGTTACTCCACAGATCACCGTTCCACACATCTATCACTACGGCCTTCGCTCACTAAGCTGCAACATTCCGGCGTTCTACAATCTCTGAAAAAATGACATTTCTAATTCAGCGGAGAAATAAAACGCGCGTCTTGATAGTTTAAAGAAAAGGTGCATTCTACTCTCCTGAAAAGCCAAATGAAAAAAATCCTTTTCACGACAAAACTAGCGCCCTCCTACTCCGCGTCAATCATTTTAAAAATCCAATCAGGATGGACTCGAGCCTCTAACGGACAAAATGATCAATTCTAATTGGCCGTAATAGGCGGTCTACTGGCAAGAACTATATTTTTGTCTCGGAACACTAAGCCCTTTAGCAACGCGTAGTAACACTTGTCACGCGATGTTAAAAAATAAAAAATAAAATTAAAATCGCAGGAATATGCCAGAAAGTAAAAAGCTTACGAAATACTTCCCGCCTTTTTGAGAAGCAAGAAATAATTTATTAATAACTAAAGTAAGAAAAAGAATTTTAGCTGTTACAAGACGAAACTAAGATTGAAATATGTTCCACAAATTTAGAATTGAAGCTAAGAGAGAATAAAAAAAAATGGCGCAACATTTTTTTTTTTTTTTTTATTACATATATGTGTGTGGCAGAATTTCACACTAAAGCTAAAATTTAAATATTTGATCACAATTTTTAAAATATTAACTTATGTTTATTGAATTTACAATAGAATAATAAAATATACTCCAAAAATTATCTTCTTTTGGAAAAAACAACATTATTCCGACCTAATGTTAGACATATGCATTTTTGCCTTAATTCTTTGCCGACAAAAGTAAAAAAAAATCTCAAAGAAACAAATATATAACTCTCAATTACTTTTATAATTAGATTTGTCTTTTTCTGGAGTAAGTTATATACTATCGAAATTTGATAAAAAAGGGAAAGAAAATAATAGAAAGGAAAATAAATATCGTTCAAAATTCATTTAATCAAATTTTCAAGTTATTTTTTTTTATTCTAACGCAAGGATAAGTCGCCAAATATTGCATCAAATGTAATATTTCATGTTATTTTTTAAGCGTTACAAATATTTCTTTTATTTTTAAGATAAATATTTTTTTTATAATATCATGCCTTATTAAATGGTTTTTCTTTATTATTATTATTATCAATAGTTATTTTCTGCTTTTATTTTCAAGATGTTTGCAATATTTCTAACAGATGTGTCATTTTTAATTTGTTTAGTAATGATAATTTTCGCCAAAAAAATAACTACTGGCAACCCTTTCATCAAAAATAACCGAAAAATACAAAATTTACTACGAAAAATCAGAGTTATCCCTGTAAATTTGAATCATAAACCTTCGGAAAAATATTTCCTATCGAATGATACAATCGGCAAAAAAATCCATCGGGTAGTTTTTGAAAACACCCGTTTGGAAGTTTCAGAATTTCTGCTTTATAATATATATGATACTAGCTGCACCCGTCGAAATTCGACGGAAAAGAGTATACATTGGATGTGATATATGTCAGTCTTATAATACACAATAATATACAGATTGAAATAAACAATTGCCACTTCTTAAAATAGGGATAACATAATCTTTCATGATGAAGATACACAAACTTCAGAAAATAATAAAAAATAAGGGAAACAGCTCATAACGTATTATGTTGGACTTAACTTCAGCTACAAATCTTTTTTTAATGTGGTTTCAAAACATTAAACATTATTTAAATGTCAAATTGTTTAGGAAGTTAATATAATACCTCAGAAGACAAATTCAAAAATATCTTCATAGTTTATTTTTTCTCCGTTTAAATATCTCTTGGTAACTCTACAATAATTATAGTATCAATAAAATATTTTAATTATTATAGAAACAGGGAATTAAACTGCATAACCAATCCACTAAACATTTATAGCACTTGCAATAAATTTAATTTATTTATTGGTTTGTAGCCTCCATGAACTTGTCAAAATTAATTTTATTGTCATGACAACGAAAAGAAAAACGAAATCTTTGTTATAAAAAAGAACAAAATTTTTGTGTTTGTTGTTGATAAGCAGAAAACATTTTATTTATTTTTATTTTAAATAATAACTTAATACAACAAAATGATTTTAATTAATTTTTGATATTATGTAAAATAGAAATATCGTAATACCGTTATATCACAGGATATTTTTTTTCTAATATGACATCATTTACACCTTCTGAAACACTCATCCTTTGTTAAAACTGTTGTTAGCTTTCGTTTTTTCAAAAACTAAAACAAAATCACTTCACCTTTTTTCATTCACGTATAAAAACATTTCATATTTATTTACTTAGAAGGTGTCACAAATAAAAATTAAATTAAAGAGTTGACATGTTTCGGTTCATTAATAAGAACCGTATTCATAACATATAAAATCAGTAGAAAATTAAATGACACTGGATATAAATATAATTTAAAAATCAAAACAAAACATTGCGCCCGCTATGATCCTGAATATAGCCATTACCAACACGGCATATAAATATAATAAATTTTTACCATATATTAAATTTAAAAAGTATAAAATTAAAATTAAAAAAGTAGAAAAACTAAATGACTCTGGATATAAAGGTAATTTAAAACCCCCAAAACATAAAATATTGCGCCCTCTATGATCGTGAATAGCCAATGCCATCGCGGTTCCTCCTATTAGACTCATCCTTTAAATATTTATTAAGTAATTCTAACCACAAACTCGGAATGTCATAAGAATAAGAATCATTACAAACTCTATCCCTCCTAGAATATATCTCTATGGATTCACGGATGATTAATTTTCGGAATAAACTGGAAATGAACACTAATCTACTATCTTTAAAACAAATTTTAACCCCCCTCTTTAAAAACAATCTTGATAACGCAGTCTTATCCCTACCAAATTTTATGTCACATTCATGCTCTTTCTTTCTAACCCCAAACTTTCTACCTGTCATACCGATATAAAAATTAATATCCCCCTCTTCATTCTCATATGGAATTTCATATACCCCTGCTAGATCATCTTGTGGAACCGGATCAAAAGCTCTGTATAGAAGATGTTTTAACTTAGGAGGTGGCTTAGCAATTAATTCTATTTTAAACTTTTTTAATTTAGCTTTAAGCCTCTCAAAATTACCCTTTATATAAGGAAACGATAGTCTTTTAACCCCAATCTCTTCCCCCTTCTCACAGGCATTATCAACCAAATTACAATTAACCTGAGAATTATTTTTATCCCTATAATTTTTAACCAATTTATTAATTTTATCCTTTTTGTAACCATTCAACTTAGCAATATTAAAAATATAATTCAACTCTTCATACAAAAATTCATCAGAACAAATAATAAACGCACGATTAACCATGAACCGGAATGTAGAAAACTTATACCCAAAGGGTGAATACGCAGAAAATGGAATAATATGCTGACTAGCTATATCTTTCCTGTAAACTTTCCTTTTTAACATAGAACCCTCTCTAATAAGCCACACGTCTAAAAATGAAATAGCTATTTCATTTTTAGACGTGTGGCTTATTAGAGAGGGTTCTATGTTAAAAAGGAAAGTTTACAGGAAAGATATAGCTAGTCAGCATATTATTCCATTTTCTGCGTATTCACCCTTTGGGTATAAGTTTTCTACATTCCGGTTCATGGTTAATCGTGCGTTTATTATTTGTTCTGATGAATTTTTGTATGAAGAGTTGAATTATATTTTTAATATTGCTAAGTTGAATGGTTACAAAAAGGATAAAATTAATAAATTGGTTAAAAATTATAGGGATAAAAATAATTCTCAGGTTAATTGTAATTTGGTTGATAATGCCTGTGAGAAGGGGGAAGAGATTGGGGTTAAAAGACTATCGTTTCCTTATATAAAGGGTAATTTTGAGAGGCTTAAAGCTAAATTAAAAAAGTTTAAAATAGAATTAATTGCTAAGCCACCTCCTAAGTTAAAACATCTTCTATACAGAGCTTTTGATCCGGTTCCACAAGATGATCTAGCAGGGGTATATGAAATTCCATATGAGAATGAAGAGGGGGATATTAATTTTTATATCGGTATGACAGGTAGAAAGTTTGGGGTTAGAAAGAAAGAGCATGAATGTGACATAAAATTTGGTAGGGATAAGACTGCGTTATCAAGATTGTTTTTAAAGAGGGGGGTTAAAATTTGTTTTAAAGATAGTAGATTAGTGTTCATTTCCAGTTTATTCCGAAAATTAATCATCCGTGAATCCATAGAGATATATTCTAGGAGGGATAGAGTTTGTAATGATTCTTATTCTTATGACATTCCGAGTTTGTGGTTAGAATTACTTAATAAATATTTAAAGGATGAGTCTAATAGGAGGAACCGCGATGGCATTGGCTATTCACGATCATAGAGGGCGCAATATTTTATGTTTTGGGGGTTTTAAATTACCTTTATATCCAGAGTCATTTAGTTTTTCTACTTTTTTAATTTTAATTTTATACTTTTTATATTTAATATATGGTAAAAATTTATTATATTTATATGCCGTGTTGGCAATGGCTATATTCAGGATCATAGCGGGCGCAATGTTTTGTTTTGATTTTTAAATTATATTTATATCCAGTGTCATTTAATTTTCTACTGATTTTATATGTTATGAATACGGTTCTTATTAATGAACCGAAACATGTCAACTCTTTAATTTAATTTTTATTTGTGACACCTTCTAAGTAAATAAATATGAAATGTTTTTATACACTCATCCTTTCCAGAAATAAAAGCGTGATTTATGCAGTTATTTAAAAATTCCTTAGTTTCATAAAATATTTATTGTAATTAAATGGAAATGGCGCAATTTATAGAAATATTTTCATTCGTGCACATCGCGGACCTTTAAATAAATAGAAGTTCAGTTTATTTAGATGCAGGAATAAAAGTCAGTGAATATGACATCATCACAGAAACAGCTATAACAATGGTATATTATATTCATGGAACAAACTTATCTGTTTTCTCAATGACGACATTTTCTCCATCGACAAAATTTCGCTTTGGATATTATATTTTATAAGAGTTTATTTTCTGTTATTTTATTTACGTAATTTTTAATAATATCACACAGTAAATAATCTGTGTATTGTACAGCGATTAGTGAATAATCATGTGCAATCATTTTATTATGATTAAATTTTACGAAAACCATTAGTTTTTTTCTTTGTAATGCAATTACACATTCACCGATGGGATCAAGATCCTGATTGGTGAAAAGGAATAAAACAAAATAAATTTTTATTATAGTGAGAAAAGCTTAACCTGTTGCCAGTGTTTTGAAGAAATGTCACGAAAAAGCTTTTAAAATTAAAAATAAAATATAAAAATGGAAATAAATTAAAAATTAGCCAGAATGGGCACATCTACACATAAACAGCTTTCATTTAAAAAAATAATTATCAAAATCGGGCCAGTAGGAAGCTCAGGGCTGATGACTAAAAAAACAGCCAGGTGTTTTAAATATATAGATAGATAGATGATGATGTTCTAAAATAACCTAAGTTTTTATAACTGTGACAGCGATTGTTATCAATCTAATTTCAACTATCCGCTACAAATATAAAAAATATGCATATATTATATATATATATGCATATGTATGAAAAACAGAAAAGAAAAAAAATCGCAAAAATTTAGCACTAGCAATTTGGCGAATCTAATCGCTTGTTTACTCGCCAAATGAAGAATTTAGTCGCAGTTTGGCGCATTGGCGAGCGACAGCGAGAACACTGCCTGAGACTACTAAATATTACATCTTAAAAAATATATTATATAGCTTAATGAATATTTTATGTATCTTATATATGTCTTTATAAGTAGATTAAAATCCCTTAAATATACATTTTGGTTTGAGAATGAACACAAAAACATCCTCTACTGTGCTCAGGGTCATAGCTAGAAGTGGACCATAGAGGAGGGGGTCATATTTTTTTTTCTCTCTCACTGACACAGAAAGATAAATGAGGGCCTATTAACACAGTAGGTACTTTATATCTCTTATTAAACTGTTGTAATAACTACATTTTATGCTAAGAAAAGAATAGGATTATGAAAATTTTGAGGGTTTAACTGGTGCAAAATTAAACATTATGTTAGCTTCATACATACAAATAGGATAAGGGAGTGTTGAAACACTTTTTTTAGATACAATTTAGTAACTCTGCAAAACTGTGAAAGGACCTCCATACTGAATTAGATTGTTGAACAGAATTTCATTTGGATTTTCGGAACAGAAATTCATTGAGTGACCTCGGAATCATTTCCAGGGGGAGGGGGGGGGGGGTCAAAATATTTTAGGAGGGGGGCTGAGCCACTTACAGCGCCCCTTTAGGTACGGCCCTGACTGTGCTTCTAAAGATCGCACGAAGAAAACAAAAACATTTTGCATAATTAATTGTTCGATTTAAAAAAAAAAAATCTATTATTAAAAAAATAATGTATTAAAACGTAGTGAGATACATAAGAAACGTATTTTTATATTTATGTAAATAAATTTGAATTTAAAATGAAATCAAGGCAGTCTCACTTTGAAAATTCATTTTTAACACGTTGAGTGCCACGGTCACTGACATGGCACTCAACGTGTTAAGATGCTACTCAAGTCATTCAAAAAGACCCGTATGATAATGTAAGGTCTATCGGGGCGTTATTTTTAAATATCTCTCTCAAATTTTAATATTTTTACTTTTTTTTTTTTTTTTTTTTTTTTTTTTTTTAAGGATAGTTGAGCATGATCTACAACCGCGCTAATTTTTACTTTTTCGAATTTGGTTATATTTTATTTATATTATGATAGTTTCAATTGCAGAACCGGTTACAACCGGTTCCAAAAGTCAAAATAATTTAAAAAAAAATAAATCTGAAACCAAAATCGAAAAAGTAAAAACTAGTCCGGTTGTAGATCGTCCTCAGCTGTCCTATCCTCCCCCCCCCCCCAAAAAAAAAGAAAAAAAATCATGTAAAAAATATTAAAATTTGAGCGAGATATTTAAAAATAATACTCCCATAGATTTACCATTATCACCCGGGTCTTTCTGGGTGACTAGTATAGGCTCTTAAGTGGCTGAAATGATTCTTTTAGTGTAATACGATTTTTGGTACCGGACGATATATATAAATACGTTTCGTGGTAATGTCTAGGAACAGTTTGGTTTATTTGGTTTATTTTTGTCGTCCGATTATCTACACTAATGGGATATAGGACCAGGGGGGGAGTGCCCTTCGTGGGGGTCTTTCTAAGGGAACATAACCCGTATTTACGCAAGGTTCGAAGAAAACCACGAAAACTCCGAACGGTTAGGCCGATAGCCGCGATTGGGTTCGAACCCAGCACCTGCCGTCTACCAGTTGAAAGGTCTGAACCTCTCGGCCACTGGTGGGGTGTCTAGGAACAGAAAAAAAAAGCATGTTTTATATGAAGTTATTTTAAGTCAGTATTCTCTCTTAGGGACTGTGTATATCTAACAATATCATTTTAGGGGTGATTGGGGAGGGGGCGGTTTAGCAAATGATATCAAAATATATCTTTAGGGGGAGGGGAATTTGTTTTTTGATATCGTTATCATTTTTGATCCAACAAGGTTTTTATTTTTTATTTGTAACTTGTTCTTTGCACCAAAGTAGTTTTATATATTTTTAGTCTGCTTTCTATTTTTATGGAAATACAAAATTATTATTAAAATAATTAAATTATAAAATTAATTAATTCCAAAATATGGAATACAACAAAATAACAAAATTTGAGATTTTCGTATTCTTCTGACATATTTGTATGAATTTATAACGTGGTGTTCGAGAACCAACTGCGAAGTAGGCTTGAAATGATATATGTGTACTAGTAAAAAAAAAAGAGAGAGAGAGAGAAATAAATTTCCACTTGTTTAGTTGATCAGAAGTGCTGTCTGCCCCGTCACTCTGCCCGTACGGGTGCAAATGCAGAGATATTTTTACTGCTGAATGCCATACGCAGCAAAAAAACTATTATTAAATAATTTTAAATAGCAAGTATTTCCTTTAAATGTTATTTGATATAAAGTAATTTCATATCCAAAATAATATTTTATTTACTTCTTATCATTTGAATCAATAAAGTGCAGTAGAACTCCGCTAATTTGGACCTCGTTAATCCGGATCTCTAAATAATCCAGATCGGTTTGGTCATTTTTTTTTTTTTTTTCAAGTTTGAGAAGCGATTGACTAATTTCCATAACATTAGCTTGTTTCATCGTCGTATTCTGAATAAAAAAAACATTTTCTAATTTCTTTTCGCTTTAAACTTTCTTATTAAAACTCTTTGATGTTACCTATCAAAGAAACAACAATGTATCACTAATTTTGGCAGTTCCAATTTTCCCAGTTTTCTATTTAAACTACTTAGAAATGTCATAAAAAATCATTGCACAATAAATTTTTTCTTAAAGCATTGCAAGAAAGCAAGGTAAAATAGTCCCCATAAGACTCATTGTCTGATAAGAATCGCTTTCCGATGGGTGACCGTACGGCTCGCAAAAGTTATAGAAAACTAGTACAGCAGAAAATTACAAACTTTTTTATTACAAAGTAAGCATTTTTACTGTCTGTAAATATTCAATAAGTTTAACATAAAGGTGATTTTCTGTAAGTATGTTTTATTTTATTTCATTTTTTTTTTTTTTTAAATTCTCCGGATAATCCGGATTGGATCTGGTCCCAATTAATCCGAATTATCGGAGTTTTACTGTATATGCAAATAATAAATGTAACCATATCTGTATATTACACCAAACAAAAGAAAAAAAATTTAAAAATGAAAATTTAAATTCTTGATTGATAACCAAATAATTACGAGGGGGAGGGAATGTCGAGAAATGATTACGTATGATATCGAAAGGGGTGAAGGAGAATGACCAAAATTATCAAAAATCTGATAACGTTATGCATGCGTAGCCCCCAATTTGTCATATTTTATCATGAAAAAAAGTTAATGGCTATTTAATCTTTTTTTCATAAGCTTGATTCACTTCACCCGCTTAGTCCATAATTTATATGAAAGTTGCATTTGCTTTTGGGCCATCCAATTAAATTTTGCCTCTGTCACATATACGCATTTATCACTTGTTTGAATCTCTTTTTGATATAAATAATACACCGCTTAGAAATTAATTTTTCCCATTTTGGTAGTCTGTTTCAAATATTCATGCCGTTTGAGTTTGGAATAATATTTTGCAGTTTCGCTGTCTTTCGTGGATGATTAATAAAGTTAATACATGCATGAAGTATAAAATAAAAATAATTCAAAACGCACAGATTATGGAACATTTTCTAAAATTACAACAACATGTAGTATATTTGCAATACACATACATTTAACATCTGAATTTAAAAAACTATTAAAATATTGAATAATATAAATTGACAGACTTGAATACACTTTAAAAAAATGAATAAAATTTTACATACAAAAAATTAAAACACTAAAAAACATTTAAAAATACAAAAGTAAATGTGGCCTTGCTTATAGCTTGGCGAAACGTTAACCAGAAACGCTAAAATATGAGCTATTTTTAATGAGTTTGGTTTTAAGGAGAATAAGTATAAATGTGCGTCACGAGCTGATACTAGTTTGACAACATTAATACAGAAATTACTTGCACAATATAGAGCTCGGCATCGGACAGTTAGATTGTGTGTAACCCAGGCTTAGTATTTTTTTAACAGACTGGTGCTGGATCGAGGTCAGGCTTGCGTTGTTTTTCTACACATAGACGAGCCTAGATTTAATTGTTGTTAAGATGTGTAGGGCCGACAACATGATTTGTAAAATTATTAATAGCGATAAAGAACTTATGTTAACGTAATCTTTGGATATAAGTGGTGGTTCCTAAATTCACTTCTCAACAACGATAAAGTTTGACACATTTTCTGACTAATTTTTAACTGTAAGAGTATAAAACTGACAAGCCTGATTATTGATTTGAAATCGAATAGCGTTTTTCATTTTTAATAAATAAGATACTTGCATAACCTTGTTGAGATATAAGAAAATCTTGTCAAATGGTTGCAGATTTTTGTCTTTTTCCATGCTGTCGCTTCCGGAAATTCTATTCAAAATGCTAACTTTGACAGTATTTTCTTAAATTGCTTGAATCTAAAAATGGATAACGCCATTTGATTACATAGTTTCTGAATAAAAACACCTTCTAATCAATCTTATGCGTTTCGGAAAAAGAAATAAATTCAGAAATTTATCAAAAAGTAGTTCCTTTGGATTTGAGAATTAATTTGGATTTGAAATCTTTAATAAAATGATATACAAATGTTTTCATAAATCTAGTTTTATTATACAGCTTTAAAAGTTACGATGTTTTTAACTTTCTTTCTTATTTTTTTAAATTTTAGACCATATTAATTTTTTAATGAATCTTTATTTGAATGTCGGAAGTCTCAGAATCTAAGTATTCATTATTGTTGCTATTGTGTGTCTCCTGTAAAATATACTGTAAAATCATCCTAAGGATATGTATGCAGTATTCTTCAAAGGAATCTTAATTATATGATAAAAATCTGAATTTTTTAGATATAGTAGAAATTCTGTCGGACCAGAACAGGCCGGTCCTAAAAATGTAAAAATATAAACAGCCCTGGCCCGAGCCTGGAAATTCCGGCTTGTGCAAACCTTTAGTTTGAAGTAGCATGCTATAATTGTAGGAAGAAAGTAAATAGCAAGAAAAAAGTTGCTGCAAAACTATCTAAACTCATAAAACATAGAACATTTTTAGAAACTAGCAAAAGCCATGCTTTGTTTGGATTCGCGAAGCATTATTTTATAAAACAGATATTTGAAAGTAACAATTTTTTTTTTTTTTTTTTTTTTTTTTTTTTTTTTTGCATCTTTATTAAACAAAAACGTTATTTTATGTTTTGGCGCATTTTAATTTTTTATTTATGATGTAAAACTGGCATAAGATATTTTCGAAGCAAACTTTTACAATTTTTTTTTTAATTTTCAACTAAAAGCTCTTTTAAAGATGTTTTTACAATTTCAAGTAGCCACTGGTGTTTTTTAATTGTTTGAAATATGCATGTTTCCAATCTTTGTAATCAACATCCGATAATCTTTGATAGCTATTTTAGAATAATATATTTGAAGAAAGCTTGAAGAAAGTTACTTCTTCAAAATCCTATTTTCTGGAAAAAACATTTGAAATCTGCTTTCGTTGATACTATGAATTTTCAACTGTAAAACATTTTATTTTAATTTCTTCATTTTTATACATGTTAGCGTATGAGAATTGCTGTAATTCTCTCCACGTGGGAGAACTTTTTACTTTCTGCGAATGGCAACTCAATTAATGGAATTACCTTTTAACGAAGCGCTCTCTCATTCTCGCAGTGACGTTTTCACGAATAATTATTGTTGTGTTTGCGAACTTATTAAAGTCTTATTTTTCTATAAAATCCATCTGATTAATGAGTCGATATTATTTAGCCACAATACGACCTTCGCAAAAATATTTATAAAGAGCTTGAACGAACAACTTCACGCAGATCTTTTAATTTTTCATTTATATAACAAATTTAAGAATTAATTTTATTTGTTTACAATTATTTTGTTGCCAGTTTACAAAAAAAAAAAAAAAAAAAAAAAAAAAAAAAAAAAAATCCATAATACAATTTTTTAAAAATGTTTAAGTGTCATCTGTGCAAACGATTTTGCGGGATAATGAAAACATGTTTTATTTAATAAATTAATCATGATTCTATCTATAATTATTTACTCCATGATTTATATTTTTTTTTTCTGAAAATGTACGCGTTTCATTTTTTATTTATTTGCTAAAATGCGTCCGTATTGGAAATGCATGTAAAATAAATTAATTAAAATAATAATTTTTTTAACGTTTTACTGTAAAAAAAATTATATTCTGCAAATCTACAGATCATAATTTATTTTTGTGTTTAATTTGAAGTTAAAATATTGAATAGTTTTTTTTGTAAAGCGTACGACAAATTGTAATTTGAGTGGACTAGTAGAGGATTCGCTTCGCTCATCCTAATAACATGCACATCTTTTAAGATATTAAAATTTCAAGATGGAAATTTAATTTTCATTAGTATGCACTTAAAGGTCAAATAACAATTTATGTAAACTGAATGTGCCGTAATTTGTTTGTAAGTAAATTCATTTAATTTTCATGTAATGAAAATAAAATTTTATGAATTTAATATATGTGTAATTATTTAAATATTTTATTGTGGTCCATCTAACCCAGACTACTCCGTGTAGCGGAGATTATCGCTACATATCTTTTCCCCTTCATAAATGCAATAATTATACATTTTTACACTTTTGTCATGTGATATGAATCCTTCCCTCATTAAATATAAAAAAAAATTTCCTTTGTAATTAGGGATTTGAAAACCCTCATTCACACAAATATCTTAAATATTTTTTTTCATTTAACACACTTACCGTTAAATTCTCTTCGGTTCATTTTTTTGTTTTGTTTTTGTTAAAAGGCTCATTCTAACAAAAAAAAAAAAACAGTTGACATTTTTTTTACAGTTTGTCATGCTCACACTTAACCATTTCATCTTAATTGTTCAAGGTTAGATTTATTCCCTTTACATATTACAGTTCTTTAAAATACACTTAGTCCATTTTTGTTTGTCAAATTTACATTCCAGGTTTATTTGGATTTTTACACTACATGTAAATTCCCTTGTTACACTTACCTCTTTTTATGTAGTGGCAGTACATGAAAAGAAGGGCACTTACTTCACTAATAATTAATTTTCATTACATGCATTTTATCTCAACATTGTAGTTCAGCAATAATTACAAATTATTTTGGACAGTCGAATAGTACCATGCAAAAAAAAAAAAAAAAAAAAAAAAAAAAAAAAAAAAAAAAAAACACAAAAAAACCTTGTATTATTCTTATTTTTGAAATATTCCAGTTGTAGTAGCACCTGAACCTGACTATTTTGTTTTGCTTTTACCCGGACAAACTGTTTCAATTTATGAGATGGATTACATTTCATCTTATACTTTGATTTTATTTTTCTAATTTATCCCCCAAAAGTCGTGAACCGTTCAAAATTGTGCCCTAAGGTTTCACGCCACACCTGTCTTGCGACACATTTCATTTTCACCTTGAATTGGCCTACCAATTCTTTTAGGTTAAATTTTTTATGTGACTTCCAAGCGCGCTCCTTTCGTAGATCAGTGCGATTTTACTGAGGAGCGGGGCGGACTTATATTGTACGCAATATGGGTTCGTCCACTACTCCCTCTTCCCCTAGGGCCGACGTCTTAAACCGAAGCCATAATACTTGTACTTTTTATACAAGATTAAGGGCTACAACCTTTTTATGGGCATGCCAGTGGCATCTCTTTTTTTAGTAGTCCTGTGCCTTATGCACAAATTTTCATTTTCAATTTTTAACAACATACATTATTTTTAGCACATATTATCTTAGTTAGTTTTCTTTTATTTTTGTTTTAAATATATACTATTTCTGTTTTGTGTTTTATAAATATATATTTTTGCTTGCAATTATGCCATTTTGATCTCAAAAAAGATCAATTTAAAGAGAAGTTATCAAATACTAAGCTAGCAGGTGATCACAAATAAATAAATAAATAAAATACTTCTCTCAATTTTTGTTCATGACATAACAAATTATACAGCTGGTACCAGCGCCACAACAAAGAAATTGTATAAAGGATCCGATATTAAGTAAATATTTTGTGGCAATTTTTTTTTAGCTATTAAGGAGCTCCCTGTCATGATAATTATAAAGATATATATGGCCATTTTTTTTATTTACATATGTTGCAAGCAAATAGTATAGTCCATCATTTTTGTAGTACTTATATATATATACTTCTATGTTTTTGATATGTGTTTTTGTATATATTTTGGTAGACGGCACTTTCAGTATCTTCAAAATTATGACAATAATAGTATAAAAAAAAACTTTAATACAAGTATTAAGTTTTTTTTGTGGTGGCTGGGGTGAGTTATGTAGCGGAGATTATCGCTACATATCTTTTCCCCTTCATAAATGCAATAATTATTTCCCTTTATTAAATTCCTTGTGTTATTTTAATTTCCCTTTTCACTATTAAACCCATTAGTTAAATTAATCCTACATTTAATAGTTAAGTTCTAACTTTCATACTCCCACTAATAGAAGTAAAACTTTTCATCTTTTGGAGCTCTCTGTATAAAATAATAAGAGAACTTCCTTTCTCACAAATTTTCTGTTGTGTCTGGAAAAACATCTGCCCATAGATACCGCACTTATTAACAAAATAAAGAAAGCTCTGGGCTTTGTTCATCATAATCTTTTATCCGTTACATTTTTATTAACATCTGCCTTCCACACCCTGTTTTCATTCTCACAATTAATGCTTAAAACTAGAAATACTTTTATCTCTGTTTATCCTGACTGTGCTTTCTTTCTGTTCAATTTCGCATCTGGGTAATATAATTGTGGTCAGCAAAACTCCAATTTAAGTAACGGCCTGCTTTGCCCTTGTCTATTTCCCAGGCTTAAGATATTTCTGTAACCCTATAAAATATTCGCAGATGTGAAAATAATCCTTGGGTTCCCAGACAGCAAATGTAGTCGCTGATACTGAACGTGTGGTTTATCAAATGTCGCCAAAATTCTTTGTATGAAAGACTTCTGATGCCTTTTGGCGATAAGGGCTGTGACGTTGTATCGTCACTCCACTGATTGCCATCATTCAGACAACATGTAGCTCACTAGAGCTCTGAGAATTCTCCCCTTTATGGGGAACCTACAGTCTGTTATCTCTGACTAAATAAATGTCTCGTCGTAAAATGTAACTCTCTTTTCGGAGTTTTTTTGTGTGTGCTTCTTTTGGTAAATCACCTGGGCCTATGAACGAACACCTTTACACTCCGGTCTAAGTCAGCAATGTCATATTTCATATCACCCAGTACTTCAAGTTGATGGTCTCAGCAACTATTTCAAAATAAAGAAATCGGTCGAATTTGTTGCTCTTAATGAATCACAGGGCTCACTTTGTGATAGGATGGAAGATACTTCTTTACTGAAGAACTAAGAAAAAAGAAATTGAATTTTACATTCCTTGAAAAGTGTTGGGCTCCTCAAAAGTATATTTATTGATATCATCCTATGTACATAACTAATTTCATTAAAATCTGTCCAATACTTCTGGAGATAATTGACAAAATCTAAGTCTCTTAACTTTTAAACATGAATGTACATATATTTGAATTTGAAATTAAATCCAGATAATTTCATTTAAAAAAATTATTTTTAACTAGAAGTCAAAATGACGTGTTTGCATTTTTAAAAGGATGATAAAAAATTACAATTGTGGTCAATTAGCCACTTTAGGTTTAAACAATTTTTAAAAATACACCGATTAAACATGGGGAAAAAATCTACATGAAAAAAAAAATCACAGAAATTTGCTTTTAAAACTATAACAAAACTGTCTGGTGGATAATGTAATGAACAAATCGTAAATACATAAATTTTAAAAGAATAAAGTAAGGCAAAAAATCAATTACAAAAGATTATATTGTGAAACTACAGCCAAAAATATATAAAAATACTAAGAGAAAATAATAAAAATATAAGATCGAAAACAAATGTCAACAATAAAGAGTAAACAATGAAAGTGTTCGGGTGACACATGCGCTGCGCGCGAGAGCTCAGGAGTTTTTGCTTCCGAGTACTATATCCGTGGTAAGATCCACTCCATGTACCTGTCTCCTGAGCGCGCGCGCTCAACGCGCATAGCTCCCGAACGCGCCCAATCATTCCTGAGTGGTGATGTTACAATGGAGTCATTCTAAAGATTCATTCACGGAATTTGTCATTCTTCAATGGCAACAGTATTAATATTTTCATAAGTTGAACAATTAGAATATTTGTGAACGGCTCGGAATAGTTAAGCCTAACGTGGATGCAGTTGCAATAAGTTTCTTTTTCTTGTGGATGGGTTGACCCCGGAATCGTTATACACGGAGGGGTTTTATATATAAATAGAAGCAGATGAAAAGAATATTTTAATAGAACCACCTATTTTACCTGATAGAGACAGAAAAAAAAGTTACATTATTTCTGATAGAAAGTATTTTACTTGGTCAGTTTTATCGTCGGTAAAATTGAAAAATTTAAAAGATATTCAAAACCATGTCTTCGATATAAAATTTCCCAAAACCTAATCAAAAATTTAAGCATCAGGCGCATCAAGACTTGTATTCGTCTCGCTGGAGCTAAATTCACAGACCTCTATGTGTGATAGAATTTTCCCTGTACAAATAGGTAGACACATATACGTGCAGCCAAAATCTTTTTTTAATTTAATATAGATGAAACATAATAACATTCAGAAAAAAATCGTTCTATGAGAAACATCTATATTCTAAATTAGGCCAATACTTTTTTTTCTATCCATAGACCTTTGGAACCTTTTTACTGAGTTTTTTTTACCAAATGATAGTCATAAAATATTCAATGAAATGATGTATAAGATCTAATTGTGATCCGCCCTTTTAACGCTCTACATAAGATTCGAAAGATTAATTTATGAGACCCCCCCCCTCCCCTTGCCTTTCGTCTAAGTCTGAATTACATTAGTTCACGCTTTGTCGTTACACAAAATCGATAAGATGTACTATTTCGCATACGGTACAAGTTTTATGCTGTTGTTCTTTGGAAACTATTAAGACAATGGAATTTTCTTTCTTTCTTTTTTTCTGTTCTGTGAATGAGTAATTATTTTCTTTTGCAGCAAAAGAACTATTGCCAAAAATAAAAGAACAGTACGGATGTAACTGAATTCTCTATCTAAAAGTATATTTATTAAGCTTTAATTTCATCAGGATTTATTAGATACAAACTAAACCATAAGCAATCAATAAAAAAAATGAACAAAAAGCGTTTTTTTAATTCAAAATAACGCAATTGAATCTTTTATTTCAGAATTCTCTTTGAACGCAGAATTTCAACTCGAGAATTAAAGAGAAAATCAGTACCATGCTAAAAACTAGTCGTTGGGGGTTACCGTAATACTTATCCATCATAGATATGCGTAATATAAAATATGAAAATAAAACATGTCTCAATTATTTTTAAAATGCATCGCAATTCCAAAATAAAATTTAAATACATATTTAAATATTTTTAACGCATAGTAATGCTCTATTGATGAATTGCTGAAGAACCAAATTTGACAAATTATATAAAACGCCAAACTAGTTAAGTAGTACCGAATTTCGTAAAAGAAACATCCCTATAACTCCAAAAATAATAATCATATTAACAAATAGTTTACTTTGTCGGATTAAGCGTCTTATATCCAATCAAATTTGAATGAAATACAGGGTCACGAAAAATCGAAGAGTGTGGAAAATAAGATTAAAAATATCTCGGCAACTAATTATCCGATCGATTTCGTTCTTTGTGCAAAATTTGTGTTATTTTATTTTTTTTTACATCCATTCCTAAAATAATGAAATTCAAAAAATTTTATGTACCTTTCATCAGAACAAAAATTTCGAGAGTCAAAAAAAAAAAAAAAAAAAAAAAAAAGCTCCGGATAATTGAGGTTACTGATATTAAGTAGGCTTCTTCCCAATATTGCATACTAAGTGCACACCAAATCTCAAGTCTCTAGCTTAATTTGTTCGGGAGATAGAACGCTTACAGACACACAGACACACAGACAGACGAACGGCAATTTTTTTTTTCTTAAATTATGTTTTTCAGAATCTCCAGTGTCTAAAAAGTGTAAATTCGTCAATTTTTTTTTTTTTTTTTTTTTTTCAATTTTCAAAATGATTGCAAGATTTGCTCTATGCTATGTATGATGGGTAAGTATAATAAGCATTTTTTACTTACCCATCAAACGTAGTATAGGGTAAGTCTTGCAATCGTTTTTAAAATCGAATTTTTTTGACGGATTTACACGTTTTAGACACTGGAGAATTCAAAAAACATATTTTTAGAAAAAAAGGAGGTGGGCTGATAAGGGCTATTTTTCGCCCATCATATACCAGAAAAAAAAGTTTCGAATTCCGATAATTGCTCAGTGGCTTTGCATAATTAAAGATATGTATTTTTGATTGGTATAAACTTTACATGATAAATATAATGGTAAGTCATTGAAATTATAGCCCAAAAATAGAGTGTTTTGGCTTTTTTCTACATTTTTGACGTTTTTTGCGTCTTTGAGTTAAATTTTTTTAAGAAGCGCTCGATGAACCCAATTAATTTTGAGATGCAATGATACTATTCCTAATAAGCTTTCATTATTTTATTTGGGTTCAATGTGCACTTCTACCTTTTAAAGAAAAAATGTATCATCGGGAAAATCAAATTAACTGGTATCGGAGCGCGTTCAGTATTATTTTTCTGTACTCAAAAAATATTTATGTTGTTGAGAGGTCAATGTTGTTTTCTGTAACTATTTTTGTAAATATTTATTAAAGAAATTACCAATAAATAATGCTTGGGTAAAAAAGTTAATTAAATCTAATTGATTTTTTAAATCATCAGATTTTAAAATATTCACCTTTTATATAAACATTTTAATAACAATTTTAATTTTTCTTAAGAAAGGTGTTATAGTAAAAATAAAATACATTGACATGTTTCGGAACCGTTAAATAAGTTCCATAGTCATAATCTCTATAAATAAAAGGAATTCCGAGGATAATTGAGGCACAGGGGAAAGCAAATCTTGGCAATGCGCCAACTCGGTCCAGAGGAAGCAAATCTTGGCAATGCGCCAACTCGTAAATATTAATCTAAAATATAGATTTCTGACTGCAGACGATTTTAAGATATTAACAAAAGAATGTTATATTTTCAAGCAAAACGTTAAAATAATTTTCTATATTGATATTTAAAACACATATGATAAAATAATTAATATTTTTTACCGGTGAAGCGATAGATTAGTTCTTTTTAAAAAACAACAGTCAGTGGCCACGTATTTCTGACAATGCATTTCTGCAAGTTTCGAGTTAATGATAAAATAATACAAATTTCAAGTTCGTTTAATATTGTTAATACGGACCCGGGCAACGCCGGGCGGGTTAGCTAGTATAAATAAAACAAAATTTCAAAATATTTCTCGGACAATACAAATGACACGCGACAATGAGATATAAATAACAAAAAAAAAAAAAAAAAAAAAAAAAAAAAAACACGCGCTCTATTGCAAAAAATTAAATTAAACTATAGACCATGATCTAAAACTTAACTAAAAATAAAAATAAAAATAAAAATAACTATGGAACTATGGAACTATGGACTATAGAACTTATTTGACGGTTCCGAAACATGTCAATGTATTTTATTTTTACTATAACACCTTTCTTAAGAAAAATTAAAATTGTTATTATAATGCTTGGGTGTCAGTGTCATTGTTGTAAAGAATGACTAAAAAAATTTCGTATCTGTTCCAATATATATATCATATCATATACAAGGCTAACTTATCATAATATCAAGGCTTGTCATTCGCCAAGTTTCCTTTGACTGCAGAACAGGGGGCGCTGAACTACATGATTTTCTCGTTGATAGCGCCATCTAATGTGAGAAACTGAAATATTTTCCATTTTTTCCTATGGGATTATTAGCAGTAGTATGCACCAGGTGCCGTTACATACGAGACAAAGTCATATAATAAGTTGGCAATTATAGGGACAATTTCAACAATAGATTTTCTCCTGAATGCGAAGCCTTGATATTATGATAAGGGGGCCTTGATCATATATATTATAAAGCAGAAATTCTGAAACTTCCAAACGAGTGTTTTCAAAAACTACCCGATGGATTTTTTTACCGATTGTATCATTCGATAGGAAATATTTTTCCGAAGGTTTATGATTCAAATTTACAGGGATAACTCTGATTTTTCGTAGTAAATTTCGTATTTTTCGGTTATTTTTGACAAAAGGGTTGCCAGTAGCTGTTTTTGGCGAAAATTATAATTGCTAAAAGAATTAAAATGGCTATATCTATTAGAAATATTACAAATATCTTGCAAATAATAGCCGAAAATAACTAATGATAATATTAATAATAATTAAGAAAGACAGCTTAAATGAGGCGTAATATTATAAAAATATATTTATCTTGAAAATGAAAAAAATATTTGTAATGCTTAAAAAATAAATTAACGCGAAATATAACAATTGGTTCAACTTTTGGCGACTTATCCCTGTTGTTAGAATAAAAACATGAATTTCAGAAATTGATTAAATGAATTTTGAATGATAGTTATTTCCCTTTTAATTATTTTCTTTCTCTTTTTTATCGAATTTCCGTATTATATAACTTACAGCAGAAAAAAGCAGATCTGATTGTAAGAGACATTGCAAGTTGTGAGTTACTATTCGTTTCTATACCATTTTCATCTTACTTTTGTCGCCAAAGAATGTATTTTTAAGCCGAAAATGCATTTCTGACTTAATGCTTGACTTAGGTTCTTAATGGTCGCAATAATGTTGTTGTTTTTTCAAGTGAAGATAATTTTTAGAATATATTTTAATATTCAATCGTAAATTATATAGATATGAGTATAACTCTTTTATTTCTTTTTGCAAATGTTTTCATTGTTAATTTAATTTTTCTTGCGCCATTTCGTCAGTTTCACTTGCAGGAAAAATTTCAGTTCTCTCACTCTTTTTTAAATGTGTGAGAGCATTTTTAGGATATATTTTATATGTTTAATTGTAAATATATAAATAGCAGTTATAGAAAAAAAAATGCGTGTAATGTTTAAATTTTAGTATAAATGTCTTCCTCATCCAAACTGTAAAATAATTTAATTGCAACTTTTTAAAGTTTTGGCACAGATGTCATATTGCTGTATATAGATGTACGCACCAAATTCGCACGATTGCAACAAAATGGCTATTTTATGCCACACATGGTAAACCGACTATGGTTGTTTATTTATTAATAAACTATTTATTAATTTTCATTTTGTTTTTTAAAATAATATAAATCATTTTGTTCTATAGCTATTAATTAAACTTTTTTATTAATTATTTTTTTTTCAAATAATACAAAATAATTAAAAAATATTTATGAAATTGGTAATTAAAAACCAAGTTCTCCAAATTGGCGCCAGAAAAAAATTGCGCCAATGTGGTGCATACATGACATCTGTGTCAAGGTTTTTTCTTATACATAAGTAGGAAAAATGCAGTATAAATGCCGATTAAAGTTTTTTCCAAATGGAAATTTTGTCACGGATTCGGTCATATACTCATCGAGGTATCTCACTGGCGCCAAAATGGCATTATTTGCCTCATATGGTAACCCAGCTATAGTTGTTTATCTGATGATAAGTTATTTATTTACTTTCATTTTTTTCTTTTTTGAAATGATATTTGTTGTTGTGTTCTACAGTTACTTTTTATTTATTGTTAATTGCTGTTTAAAATGATAGAAAATAATAAAATATACATAAATTTCTTTGGTATTCTAAAACGAGGATTTTGCCACATTGTAGTTGCAAGATAATTGTGCTAAACCTATTGCGTATATGATGTCTGTGTAGGAATCTTTTGTGAAATATGAAAAGTGTAAATTGGCTACTACTTGATTATCACGTAAACCAGTTTCGCCAAATCGTTCGCCAAATTATACAAATTTACATAATTTTATCTTAAATAACTAAAGGGAAAATGCTTAAATACGAAAGAGCAAATAATTTTGTTTTCATTTTTCAGGAGGAAATTTTGCAATAATAAAGTAATTGTTGTAGTGATAATTTTAATGTGTGTGTGTGTGGGTTTTTTTTATCGTTGGCAACTTGTTGTAACGAAAAATGTTTATTATTTTCCTGCTATTGTTTTATAAGAGCTGGTTTTGGGAAAGCCATGTTAAGATGGTATTCAAATTTTTGAACCCTTCCCAATTACCACCCCCTTGGGCCGATTTTGCTCATTTGCAATTCCCACTGAGATATTAACCATCTCAATATACTAGACGAGTTTGAAGATGATTCTTGCATAATTGTGCCTTTTATCGCGCGGACAAAATTTAATATATATATAAACTTTTTAGGTGGGAGTAGCTTTGGGTTCCTGGCTTCACATAATGAAAAGTTGTGAAGAAATTTTTCACAAGTTGTACCATGGTAATGACTGTAATAATTAATATTTCTTCAGATAAGGGAAAATTTTAAATCCTGTTGCCACAATGGTCTTATTTCGCTTCAAAATGTGCACTGTTAGTAATAAACTAAAATAGTTACTTCTAAATAGCTGGTTTTTGCGCAACGTTTACGATAATTTAATATCACAATGATGTCTACATCGTTTTCAGCAATGAGCAAGGTGCTGCTGGAGGTCCAAATTATTTAAAATACAAATTTAAATTCACCAGTTCGTTTCATCCACGATTGATTTTGAAATATTGACTAGCGCAGCGGGCATAGCCTGCTAGTATGTAATAAGATAAAAAAAAATTGCGCCATTTTTATTCTCTCTTAGCTTCAATTCTAAATTTGTGGAACATATTTCAATCTTAATTTCGTAACTTGTAACAGCTAAAATTCTTTTTCTTACTTTAGTTATTAATAAATTATTGCTTGCTTCTCAAAACGGCGGGAGGTATTTCGTAACCTTTTTACTTTCTGGAATATTCCTGGGATTTTAATTTTATTTTTTATTTTAACATCGCGTGACAGGTGTTAATACGCGTTGCTAAAGGGCTTGTTACTTCCGAGGAAAAAATATAGTTCTTGCCAAGGACCGCCTTCTAAGACCAATCAGAATTGATCATTTTTGTCCGTTGAGGCTCGAGTTCATCCTAATTGGATTTTTTAAATGATTGACGCGGAGTAAGAGGGAGCTAGTTTGTCGTGGAGATGTGCCATATTCATTTGGTTTTTTAGGAGGTTAGAATGCGATTGCCCTTCAAACTATCAAGACGCACATTTCATTTCTCCGCTGAATTAGAATATCAGATGATGTGGACTAGATAACAGAAGTTGTAGTGTCGATGTGTGTTAAGGTGATTGCGGGGAAGATTTTATCTATTTTATGAGTTCATCAATAAAGAACTTGAAGACTGATGGTATCTGTTTTTATAATGGGGAAATACCCCAATGAAATTCTTCTACTGTTCG
Source organism: Maratus speculifer (assembly GCA_964019185.1). Lineage (NCBI taxonomy): Eukaryota > Metazoa > Arthropoda > Arachnida > Araneae > Salticidae > Maratus > Maratus speculifer. The sequence continues at coordinate 139,207,195 of OZ025291.1, forward strand.
CCAACTGTCGGAGCGACTACTCTGCCCGTGGCCGTGCTGTTAAGAATTCCTAGAATTTATGCAACATAGTTTATTTTCGTCGAGTTCAACATATAATTATTACATTTTTATTTTATTACATCTGATATTCTAATTCAGCGGAGAAATGAAATGTAATTTTAGCTGTTACAAGTTACGAAACTAAGATTGAAATATGTTCCACAAATTTAGAATTAAAGCTAAGAGAGAACAAAAATGGCGCAATTTTTTTTTTATTTTATTACATATATATATATATATATATATATATATATCAATACATAGATGTTCGAAAAACTGGATTTACAGAGTTGTTCTATGTAATGCTCTAAATGTAGATAGTATGTATTTCGTGATCTTCAGTCTCGAAATACTTTTATTTCTTCTTCTGATGTAAAAGTAAGAGATTATGAGTCAAAGATTACTGCCGACGAGACCACAAATAAGAAATCACAAATAAGAAGATTATACATTTATTAGTACCTCATTGTGAGTACTCTAACACTTGTTGTATATTGTTTAATATGTTAAGTTAAGAACTGCCTTGCAGCAAAAAGCAATTGAAATTCAAGCCTTACAAACCAAAATCTATATTTCGCCGGGAAAACGATGCTGTAAAACTCATATTTCTCGATCGGCCTTCAGTAAATTATCTCTGAAAGATTTACGATCTGTAAGTGGGAATACACCGATGTATGAAATATATATTGAAAGTATTTAAAGCAGTATCAGAGATGTATAATCCAGAAGGCCTCGATTTTGATACACCTGCACACTTTTCTAAAATCGATTATTATATTCTCATGGGTATATCTATGTATCATTTTAGCTATATCTTTAAACTAGTAAAATTCAAAATACGTTCCTCAAAAGCGCATGCGTCAACGATATCAAAATTTCATTTGCATATTGTGTAACTAAATGTATAGAGCAGCTTTGTGAAAGTCTCAAAATCATAGCTTGAAAATTCTGAAAGTAATCGTCTATAGAACAGCACAAAATCTGTTGTTCCCAAAATGAAGTAAAAATATGAGGGATTTTATCAAAATTTAGTAGTACGTCTTATATAGTGTATTCCACGGTATCTAGATCTGTATTCTCAGATACCGTGGTGTATTCTATATTGACACTAATCAATGAATAACGGGAATAACGGATTTTCAACTTATTCAATTGACGATTATTTTCAGAATTTTCAAGCTATGATTTTGCGACTTTCACAAAAGTTGCTCTATTCATTTAGCTAACATAATATGCAAATGAAATTTTGATATCGTTGACGCATGGGCAGTGAAAAAATATTTAATAAACCTACTCATTTTTCATACAGTTTTTATTATTTTTTAATTCCGATTACAGGGTGTTATGTGCAATGTTGTTTGTCATATTTTCAGAAAAGAATATTATTTTATATTAAGAACTCTGCAAATTTTAAGCAAAAATCTTGGAAAAATTTGGGACTGATTTTATAAAAACCTTAATTTTTCTACAAGTATACGTACTATCGACAAAAAATGAATTCAGCTTATTACAATAAATCACTTAATCATAATCTAGAGTTTGAGCGCTTTTGCTACATTAGTTTTGACAAGGTTATCCAAAAGATATTCATTCTTTTATAATTTGTTTACGGTCCCCTTTAAAGTTTCGGGAAAAAATCTTCACGGAAATATTTGACCTCTATCATTATGTTCCTACACTTAGAGTTTCAGAATAATTCCTCGTGTATTTTTCTAGATATTTAACAAAGTGTCTAAAATCGCAAGTGGACGTTCATCAATGACCATGTAGTGTAAAACAAAAGGTCTGACTTCAACAAAAATTGACGCAGTTATTAACTTTCAGTGTTTGAGATTTTTACACAGGATTTTGTCTTTCATTGAGAGATCAGTTAAAAGATGAATTAAATTGGAGACCGATATCAGGGTTCAATGTTCTTTTTATGGCGAAATTAACTTTAGCCGATATCGCCAAATCATTGTAGCACCACAGAGGGTTATTTCATCTAAAGCAATTAGCTGACTTTTAGGGATCGTAATACAAAACGAAGAATAAAACTTGAAATCAAACAGAAAAGTAAATATCAATTTTTTATCATATCTGAAAACGGTTTATTTTTAAAAATGAATACATTAAATGTCGATCTAAGACCAACGGCTGAGAGATTAAAGGACGACGATAGATAACGTATTGTACCCTGTATTTTCTCATTAATGTAGCCGTGTCACGTATTGCGCTTCATGGAGGGATTTCCAAAGTATTTTCAATATTCACGAATGGCATCTTCCTAAAATGCTTGATTTAAAAACCATCTAGTTGGTATAAAAAAAATCCAGGATCGTACGTTTTCCATACCAGCGTTTTCTAAGAGAAATTTTATGAAAAGTTTCTATTACATTTGCAATAGAAATAATCTCTGGGGCAATTTTCTATAAGTTTTACAAGGAAAATTATAAAAGGAATATTTTTTAGAAAATACTGATACTCAAAAAGGACATGTTTGGGAGTCCTGAAAATGGAATTTTGTGTTTTTACGGGTTTGTAGTGCGTGGGTTTTTTTAAGCGGTTGTAAAAAAAAAAAAAAAAAAAAAAAAAAAAAAAAAAAAAAAAATGTGAATTTTCCTATGTAAATTCTGAGGGGAGAAAACCAAATAAATGATCGTTGCTGTATCCTTATATCCTTATATATATTATAAATGTGAAAGTGTGTCCGAAATTTGGAATGAACTTGGCTTCAAAACGGATGGATTAATGTCTTTGAATCTTTGTATATGAATACATTACAGGAGTGGAATGAACATAGGCTAATTTTTATTTATTTTATTCAAATATTTTCCTTAATAATTCAAAATTTAATTATTTTTCATACAAAATCAATAGGCATTTTTCAGATAAAATTTAACCATTTTCCTTTCCTGTTGGCAAGAAAAAAAAAAAATTGAATAATAATTTTTCAGCGGCAATGAATTTTTAATAAAAAACTTCCGCGCGAAAAACTATAATAAAATAATTTAAATGTGAAAATAAATATACGTCATGTTTGAAATAAAAATAAAAGGTATATTTTTTATAATATATTTAACAAGGATATTTGTTTAGTAATTGGGAATTTTTGTGTAAAATATGGCGACATAAATTAAAAGTAAAAAGAATGAAAAAGAATTATATTTTTAATAAAATGGTTCACTTATGAAAATGTGACGTCATAGTTGAAATAAAACATGCACTTTATATAGAGATGGGCAATATCGTTCCTTTTAAGGAACCGTTCCACCCGGATTCGTTCACCAAAAGGAACGAGTTCTTTGGACTCGTTCCTGTTTGGAACCGTTCCGAAAAAAAGGAACGATTCCGACAAAGGAACGATTTTGAGAAAAAGGAACGAATTCGAGAAAAAAGGACGATTTCAAGAAAAAAAGGAACGAATTCCGATAAAGGAAGATTTTGAGAAAAAAAAACGAATTCGAGAAAGAAGGACGATTTCAAGAAAAAAAGGAACGAATTCGAGAAAAAAGGACGATTTCAAGAAAAAAAGGAACGAATTCGAGAAAAAAGGACGATTTCAAGAAAAAAAAAAGGAACGAATCCGTAAAAAAAAGAACGATTTTGAGAAAAAGGAACGAATTCGAGAAAAAAGGACGATTTCAAGAAAAAAAGGAACGAATCTGTAATCAAAGGAATTAATTCGATAAAAATGGAACGAATCCGAGAAAAAAAGAACGACTTCGAGATAAAAAGGAAGGAATCCGATAAAATAGGATGGATTTTTTTTTTAATAAAAGGTTCCAAGGGAAAAAAACGCGTCCGAAACTATTTTACGAAAAAGTGAACGAATCCGGAAATTATTACGTATTCATTTTTTCATATTATTTCTTATCGTTTGCTTTAATTTTTAAATATTTTGGACAGATCATTTTGTTTTTAAGAGTTCATTTTATTCAGCTGTGTGCGCTATTAATTAGCATAGTTATTTCTATTCCCCATAATATAAGTATTCCCTGACTTTATGATTTATTGTATTAAGCATAATTGCTCTTGAAAATTGGCATTTGGTTGACCTTTCATTTATCGTTATAGTTTATCCATGAAATTTTACTGTAGCTTTGGTTTTGGTCATCAGGCTGTTGCGGCGGTCTATTAGATTTTCAATATAATCATTACTTTCCCCTCCAAAATCTGTCGTCAAATGACCTTCGATTTATCTTATTATTTTTGCGTAGGAAATTTCTTTATTGATCTAATATTTGATATCGGGGTCTATGATTTGTTCCTTCTTCAAAATTCACCCTAACGTAATCTTTAACTTATACATCGGTCCTCGTAACCGGCCGTTTTCCACGTTGGTCCATTTCAGTACGATTCCTCAGGAATTGGGAATTTCGGAGTCTGCCCATTTCGAGAAAACTTCCGATACAGTTTCAGACACATTTTTAATCCTTTCAGGCACACTGAGATACCTAATTTTAATTCCAAACTTGCAAACGGCACCAATAACATTTTAGTAAAATTTTGTTTTTGCAACAAAGGCTTAAATTAAGAAATTCAAAATATCTAAAAAAATCGTTTGTGAATTCCTGTGTCAGTCAATATTTTCTTACTTTACTAACAGATTTTGCCCATGCCGGAAAGGGTTAAAAGTAGATACGTGAAACTTGCTGAGATGATTTTTAAATAGACGTATAAGAGGCCGCGTGATTTCTTTTTTTTCGCTCAATTCGTTAGAATTTGATTTATAAACAATTACTTTCTCAGTATGACCATTTTTTTCGTTCGCAGATCTCCCTCTTCAGGAAATTCAGTTCTAAAGGCCAAATTTGACAACAGTTTTTTACAATAACTTTTGCAATTGTAAAAAAAAAAAAAAAAAAAAATGACAAGCACGGCGCATTGTGTACTTTCTAAGAAAGAGAATTGCCAGTTTTAAACGTTTGAGAGCAAAAACGAATTTAAGAATAAATCAGACAATAAGCAGTTTGGATTGGAATACACCCTTAACCCCTTCGTGACCCCTTCGCTTGTGTTTTTTTGGGGTCAGGGAATCCAAATTAGTATCTTCTTAGCCAAAATTTCTCCCGGCAACTCACCTCCCCCAATTTTTAATAAAATGCACCCTAAAAGAAAATTTAAAAAATTCAATTTTTTACTGTTTTAGCGAAAAAATATCTATAAATTTAGATGCAGACAAAATTTCCAAGAAATACGATGCATAACATTATGACGTAGGATGAACGGGGAGGGGTGAACATCGTTTGCTTTTTCTCTCCTCCGAACTTTCAATAATTCTTATTTTATGTATTTGGATCATTGAATCCGAATTTTTTACTTCTCACCCCCCTCCCCCAGAAAAAAGTAAAATAATCGCCAATATAGGTTTTTTATATTTTTTGAGGAAAATTTATCTAGAAATTCAGAAAGTAGACAGAATTTTCAAAAAAGTACGATGCATAACATTATGACTTAGGATGAATGGAGTGTGTGCGGGGAGGGGGGGGGGGAAGCCTGCCTCACAGCGCTACGTGCACTAAGTTATGCAATTCCGCTTTTACCAAAATTTGTGTGCATGTGTTTGAGGGGGAGGAGTTGCCGGGAGAAATTTTCATTCAGCGATCCACAAAACATAAAATAAGTCTTTTCTAGAGCTACCATGAATTTTGCTAGGTATAGCCCCTATATGATCTCTATTGCCTTGACTCAGGCGACCAGGGTCGTCCAAAGAGAAAACTGTACCCGCGGCAAAGTGTCAATCTAGCGCTCCTCTAGTAAACTGGGAGGGGGACCTTCCAACTTTTTCTTGCGACAGGCCAAAAAATAACGTTGGTAGTATAATTTTGGCGCCCCCTAAGTTTCCGCGATCGGTGTGACCGTCCCTGTCGCACCCCTCCCCTTTTACATAGGGCTGCAGACGATACAGTGCCACAGTGCATGTTGAGAGGCAGACTCCCTCCTCCAAGTTCATGCTACGTCATGATGTCACGTATCTTTTTTGTAGAAAATTTTGCCTGCTTTCTGAATTTCCTTTTTTCCAAAAACTTTTAATTAAATATATATATATATATATTAAAATTAATATTTTTTATTATAATACCCAAAATTAAACGTATTTTGGGTATCATTTTACCTTTTCTTTTCCTTTACTTTTTTCTTTTTTTTTTTTTTTTCCTCTTTTCTTGAGGGAGGATTTTAGTGAGAAGTTAAAAATTCGGATTCAGCGATCCCAAAACATAAAGTAACTCTTACAGGAAAAATTCGGAGGAGTAACGGGAGAGCGAAGACATATCATGCGATTGGTTAATCTCCTCAGTCCTGATGTCGCCTATAGGTGACACAAAAGAACATCCATTAAGTTCATTTAATGCAATCTAATTTAATAAATCTTTTAATTTAATTTAAAATTGTTAAAATTACTTACTTCTTGAGGTTTTTACTAAATGTGTGCATATTAGAGGCATCCATACATATTGATACATCTTTGAATATGTTTTACAGTAATTTTAAACTAGTTTGTGTAGTCCTTCTTAATATTTGACTCAGATTTGAGGAATTTAAGTGGAATTGCATAACGTAATGCATGTAGCGCCGCGGCGCATGTTGAGAGGCAGGCTTCCCTCTTCCCGTTCATCTTACGTCTCAGTCATGCATCGTATTTGTTGCAAATTTTGTATACTTTCAAAATTTCTGCATACTTTTTAACTAAAACGATAAAATAATTGATTTTTTCCTTAAATAACTTTTTTGGGAGGGGGGGAGGAGAGGAGTATTTTACCAAATTTTAGGGGAGTTGCCGAGGAAAATTTTGGTGGGAAGTTGAAAATTCGGATTTAGCGAATTAAAAAACATAGAAAAAGCCTTTTTCCAGAATTATCGTGTGCTAGGCAGAGACCCAATACGGTCTCTATTGCCTGGACTATTGTTCAAACAGATTTTCCTCTATGTAATAAATCTCAATATAAGTTGATTAAAACAATCTTCGAGAGTTTCAAGATTGTTTTTTAATCATCTTCTTCAGGAGAGAAAAACAAGACGCCAAACTTATAAAGTGATACAGGAGCGAGCGCTATTAGCTGGTCTTATTTTTCTTTTGACAAAGAAGATTCTCAAATTCAAATTATACTTGAGGAAAAATAGCATAAAACCGAAATATACATAAAAGTGCGTAACTATTAAAATAGTCGAAAATCAGTTATTATCCCATTAAAGTATAATTTTTATGACATGATGATGTATTTCTTATATTATTCAAAACCGTTTCAAATCAGTTTTTTTCTTTCTTTTAATCTTGTTTTTCCTGAAAATTCATTATATATATATATATAATTTCGTATGATATATTTACCAATTAGAAAAAGTATTAGTGCATGTATCTAAGTCTATATGGTGTTCCATTACCTTCGGATCCTGGTACTCAATCGATAAAGCACGCTTAGGTTCGCTATTCGAATACTAGCTGGGGCATTTTTCACTCAGATATAAAAAATCAACTTCGTAAATTATTTCTTTTTGATCAATTTTGCATGAACACGTCAAATAATATTGTAATTAAGTCACAGATGACACTAAATAATTTGTAACAGACAATATGTTAAATGAAGTAAAATAATATACTTTTATTTTTCTAAACATTAAATTTAAGAGGATATAATGAGCAGTTGTAGTTTATAAAACGTTTATCCCCTCCTACAACTTTAATTTCTTTTCTCTTTCTTTCGTTTTTCTTCGTCTCCCCTCCCCCCCCCCCGCTTTTTTTTTCATACACATTTGAAGGGTATTTGGGCAATACACTTTGCTTTAATAAATCAAAATATATCTTATTTTAAAATAAAATCGTTCCTTTTCGGAATGGTTTCATTTCGGAACTAGTCCGAGGAATCGTTCCTTTTCGGAACGAGTGCGGGAAATCATTCCTTTTCGGAATGGTTTCATTTCGGAACTAGTCCGAGGAATCATTCCTTTTCGGAATGGTTTCATTTCGGAACTAATCCGAGGAATCGTTCCTTTTCGGAACGAGTCCGATCAATCGTTCCTTTTAGGAATGGTTTCATTTCGGAACTAGTCCGAAAAATCGTTCCTTTTCGGAACGACTGCGAAGAATCGTTCCTTTTCGGAATGGTTTCATTTCGGAACTAGTCCGAGGAACCGTTCCTTTTCGGAACGAGTCAGAGGAATCATTCCGAAAAGGAACGAATCCTTTTTACAGACAGGAACCGTTCATTCAGTTCCACCGCCGGAACCGTTCCTTTGGAATCGTTCCTCAACAAATGACACATCTCTAACTTTATAGCAGTCGTTAAAAATACAAGGGGTTTGAATATCAGTTAGCTAATGGAGTGAGATAAATAATGACGTTATATTTAAAATGAATCAGAAATATTTTTTACTTATATTAATTAATAAGTTATAAGTTACATACAAATGAATATTTTTATTCAAAACTTATAATTATCAATGGAAGAATTTTTTGCGGGGAAAAGGTGGAAAATAAAACTACTGATTAATATATTTTTGGCTCGATTTTTTAACTTTCGAATAAAGTTGAAAAGTTATTATGCTTTCGGTTTGTCTGTCTGTCTGGTCGCTTTCTAACTTTCGTAAATATACTCCGATTTCCATGAAACTTTTGGACGTTCTTAACGTTTACCTAGCACGAATACCTATTGAAAATAAAGTTTCTACCATGATTACTTTATTTACAGGGATTGTCGAAAAATTTCCATACATTACGGCATTATGGGGAAAAGCGTTTTAATTAAATTTATCGATGTTACACCCAGTGAAACATACTCAAATTTACATACATTTACAAAGTGCACTAAAATATGCATTTTGTAAAGTATGTATTGAAAAGGACACTTATCATTCATTTACAGGGTTACACAGAATTCCATTGTATAAGAATAAAGGGAGGAACAGTTTCCGACGCATTTTAATTATGGTAAACGATTTCATGTATAATCAAATTGATGTATGTTGCTGAGGCTTAATGCGAGTTATTTCATGCATAATACAAAGTGCATGGCATTTACAGAAACACACAAAAGATTTCAAATATCATATATTCTGTTCGAAGTGTATATGATGGATGATGACTGTTGCATGGATGAAATGCATTTTGAATTATGATATGTGCTTTTAAGTTTCGCTAAATGTATGCATATTAAATAGAGAGTATAAATGGTAATAGTATAAATAGTTAAATTTAGATATACAGGGTTACACAAAAGATCTCGGAAAGGTTACTGAATATGAGCGTAATTTACTTGAAGGTGGTTTTTAAATAAAATATGCATTTTTATTTTGAACTGCATTTAGTAAACTAAGAAATGTTTGGAGTATACATATAAAATGATATACAGGGTCCCGGAAAGAACTGGATACAAGGTTGTCTTCGGATGATAATTTCTGAAAATGTAATTTAGGTAGTAATAAGAAATATTTTTGTTTGAACTAAATTTTAGAAAGATACTTTCGTGTATTAAAGGCACTTGGAAAACTACAGGGCTGAACAAAAGAATTCAAGAATGTTTCTATCTATTAGTATTAATCGCTGAAAGGAAAATTTTAACCAGCAAACAAATTAGCATATAGGGATTATCAGAAGTTTTTTACCATAAATTCGCGATAAAAAGTTAATTACACATGCTTTTCATCATCGAATTTTTTTGCTTGATTGATCAATTATTTCTTCTTTAAATGTTATGTGAACGAAGTCACGGGTAACTGCTAGTTTTGTTATAAAAAGAAATTAAGGTAATCAAATAAAGCTAAATTTATTCTATTAGCAGAAAAATGTTTTAGAACCCGAAATTCCAAGTTTATATGGGAAAGACATCAACAAACTTCAGGTGAATAAAGATTGTTCAATTGCACTTTCAAATTAACCGCTAAATATTTACCGAAAAAAAAGACCACTAACGGAAAAAGAATATCCCATTCAAATAAATAACTATAAATTCATTTTAAGCTTTTCCCGTGATATTTCTTGAATTTGGCTTAGTGGTGTTGTCGTAAATAAATAAATAAATAAAAAAGTATACGCTTAAGAGTGAGAGGATACTCTAGAGAGCACATACTATAGCTTTCTTGAGAAACAGAAGATATACGGTGCTCTTCCAAAATATCTAGAAGGTATATGGCCTTCGAATATACGGCGTATACCGCCGTATACTCCCTACTACATTCCTGGTTTGTTAAATCTAGCGTTAAGAAGATGGCATTCATGAATATTAAAACAACTCCCAAAAAACATTCAAATATTATTGGAGAAAATTAACACAATTAATGTAAGAAAAAATATACTATTGTAGAAATTTTGAGTTATCGTTATAAGGTACCCTGGGGTAATAACGCCACGTTAAGGTTCGACCAATTTTCACGGCTCAGTTTTAGTTTGTATTTTTCAAACAAATATATGATTCGATACAGCAACTCATTGACTATCTATATATAAAAAAATAATTTAACAGATATGTATTCATAAAACGTAATGGCGTGATTTCTTGACCAATGCTATTTGGCATTATTACCCACCTATATGGGTAATAACGCCATGCAAACAAAACTATTAAATAAGATGGAATAATTGCATGTAGATTGCCCAGTTCTAAAAATACAAACTCTACAAACTTAGAAATTGACAAATTGCATTCTAAGCTATTGAAAATGTTCAATTTTTTGTGAAAGTGTAAGAAAAATAAAGGTGTGGTGTGTGTGTGTGTGGGGGGGGGGGGGGGGGATGAGACAAAAGAATATCAGACTGTGAGCTTATTTTTGCTTAAAAAGGACCGTTTAAATAGAATTATTAGAAACATTGCACAGTTTTAACTGTGTTTATTTGAATTAGTATTTAGGATGTAGCTCGGCCACTGTAGGAAATCAACCGGGATATTAATGTCAAGGATTGGCGTTATTACCCCGTTATAGTTATTGCGCTATAAATTTTAAATTACAAATTATCTCGAGAAGATATCCAAAATCTTCAACAATATTTTGAAAGTCCATGAAATGTACTACAATTTTATGTAATTAACAAAGTATTTCCGGATAAAAAAAATAGTCTTCACATCACAAAACGTATCTCGCAAATTTTAGATCAAGCGTTAATTTTAGTTGCTTGTAAAAACAATAAGACCTAAAAATGAAACAGAATAACTTGAAGCTGTTTTTTGGGATTTATATGACTCAAAACCCTTCTGCACAGAGCACATGGGTGTCATTTACCAGATTATTTCATAATTATGCAAAATATTAGCACTTGGCGTTATTACCCTGCCTGGCGTTATTTCCCCACACCACCTTAGTTAAAAGTTAACAATACCTATAACAAAGGCAAAAATTTTCAAGAAATATGCAGTTTATGGACAGAAATTAACTATAAAATCTCATGAAGGGAAAATACATCTTTCTGGTTTTATAGATTATTATTATTATTATTATTATTATTATTATTATTAATTTTTTTACGCTTCATAATGGTAAGATTTAAAAAAAATCTATTTTTTCTTCCATTTAATTTTTATTTAAATCTTTGTAGCTCTTGCTAGTAATATATAAAATGTATCAATTATTCGTTTTTAGGGTTTCGTTCGTCTGATGAAACCCTATTCGTCCCTGTCTTCTGTTTGCCATAGAGTCCGTACACAAAAACTATATAAATCAGAGAGTTCAAATTTTGTGTACTTACAGCTGAATACCTCTTGTCAGACAACAAATCATAAAACTTTGAAAAAAGCTATTATTTTAATTAAAACATTTATTTTTATATCATCAATTCTTTTTTTCTTCTAATTTATGCGCGAAGTTTAAATAGAAATAAAAATTGTTATGTAAGTAACATAAATTAATGGATTAAATAAGTCCCGTGAAAAACGCGCTTATTTGTTTTTATTATGCGGTTTTTGACAAACTCCTGATATAAATATTATTAATTAAATATAAGAATTTGAAATAGGATTGTGGATATTTTCCAGGAGGCGCATTCCTAAATATAATGATGCTACCATTTATGCAAGGAAGGATTAATTTTCTATTGACAATTTTCGTTTGCTAATTAAATGATAAAGTGCTTTGAAGGAGATATTAAGGCCCTACATCAGTAACGCTCCGAGAGAGAACGGCTAATGTTATTTCAATGGAAGAAATTTATCACTTTCCTTCCTATGCATTTTACTCAAATTTAATAATTTTTGTTGTTTTGAAAACCTGTAGGTTTAAACTATGCACGTCATTTTGAAATTTTATTTCTTTTTTCAATTTTAAGGCGATACAAGTACGTTATTTTATAATCTTTAAAATTCACCTTTAATGTCTTATTACGACAAATCTGTTTGACATTTTAAAATTTGGTAAAACAGCATGCAGAGTTTAATTATTTAGCTTTCAGAAAATGTTTTTTATTTTGATTTTTAAGAAAATTTAATCTATGCTATTTGCATAAAAAGTTGAAACATTTTGATTTAAAAAGTTGAAAAGGCCGTAAAACTCCACCTCCAAAAGGGAAACACCCTAAAATCCATTAGCGTGTAAGGTGATAAGAGTTTACTCTACGGGGGGGTCTTGCAGGGAAGTGGGTGAAATTTCTTGCCTCTGGCTATTAGTAAAACGCTGTTTGTTACTTGTAGGCTAAGAAGCAAAATAAAAAACATCCTTCATGATATTTCACGAAAGAAATTGGATCAGAAATGATGTAAATAGAGGTTGATTTCAAAAAGTTTGTTTAACTAGCCATGCAATCTCAAATGTACTTTAAAAGCATTATTCATTTCGAATAAAAACACATTTACAATTTTTATTATTTTTCTTTCATATATTTGAAGTTTAATTTCTAAAAAGATTCTTTAATTGCACCGATATATCTCAGCTATCCCATGACAAAAAAATCATTTAAAAATATTAAAATGTAGAAGAGATATTTTTATAAATTTCTACTTTTGGATTTCATTTGACTGAAGTAGCTTTTTTAAAATTCCCCTAAACAAAGTCGAAAAAGTACAAAACGGTCTTTGTAGAGAAAGATCTAAGCCATCCAATGACAAAAAAATCATTTAAAAATATTAAAATGTAGAAGAGATATTTTTATAAATTTCTACCATTGGATTTCCCTTGACTGAAATAGCTTTTTTAAAATTCCCCTTAACAAAATCGAGAAAGTACAAAACGGTCTTCGTACCGAAAGATCTGAGATATCGAATGCCAAAAATAATTTAAAAATATTAAAATGCAGAAGAGATATTTTTATAAATTTCTACCACTGGATTTCACTTGACTGAAGTAGATTATTTAAAATTTCCCTAAATAAAGTCGAAAAAGTACAAAACGATCTTTGTACCGAAAGATCTCAGCTATCCAATGACAAAAATTCATTTAAAAATATTAAAATGTAGAAGAGATATTTTTATAAATTTCTTCCATTGGATTTCATTTGACTGAAGTAGCTTTTTTAAAATTCCCCTAAAAAAGGTCGAAAAAGTACAAAACGGTCTTTGTACCGAAATATCTGAGATATCGAATGCCAAAAAATAATTTAAAAATAAAAAAATGTAGAAGAGATATTTTTATAAATTTCTACCAATGGATTTCACTTGACTGAAGTAGCCTCATCAAAACACATTTAAACAAAATCAAAAAAGTATAAAACGGTCTTTTCACCGATAGATCTCAGCTATCCAATGCCAAAAAATCATTTAAAAATATTAAAATGTAGGAGAGCTTTTTTTTTATAAATTTCTACCAATGGATTTCACTTGACTGAAGTAGCTTTTTTAAAATTTCCCTAAACAAATTTGAAAAAGTACAAAATGATCTTTGTATCGAAAGATCTCAGCTATTCCATGACAAAAAAATCATTTAAAAATATTAAAATGTAGGAGAGATATTTTTATAAATTTCTACCATTTAATTTCACTTGACTGAAGTAGCTTTTTTAAAATTTCCCTAAAGAAAGTCGAAAAAGTACAAAACGATCTTTGTACCGAAAGATATCAACTATCCAATAAAAAAAAATCATTTAAAAATATTAAAATGTAGAGGAGATATTTTTATAAATTTCTACCATTGGATTTCACTTGACTGAAGTAGCTTTTTTAAAATTCCCCTGAACAAAGTCGAAAAAGTACAAAACGATCTTTGTACCGAAAGATATCAGCTTTCCAATGATAAAAAAAAAACCTTTAAAAATATTAAAATGTAGGAGAGATATTTTTATAAATTTCTACCAATGGATTTCACTTGACTGAAGTAGCTTTTTTAAAATTTCCCTAAACAAAGTCGAAAAAGAAGAAAAAGGTCTATTTACCGAAAGATCACAGCTATCGAATTACAAAAAAATCATTTAAAAATATTAAAATGTAGAGGAGATATTTTTATAAATTTCTACCATTGGATTTCACTTGACTGAAGTAGCTTTTTTAAAATTCCCCTGATCAAAGTCGAAAAAGTACAAAACGATCTTTGTACCGAAACATATCAGCTATTCCATGACAAAAAAATCATTTAAAAATATTAAAATGTAGGAGAGCTTTTTTTTTTTATATAAATTTCTACCATTGGATTTCACTTGACTGAAGTAGCTTTTTTAAAATTTCCCTAAACAAAGTCGAAAAAGTACGAAACGATCTTTGTACCGAAAGATATCAGCTATTCCATGACGAAAAAATCATTTAAAAATATTAAAATGTAGGAGAGCTTTTTTTTTTTTATAAATTTTTACCCTTGGATTCCACTTGACTAAAGTAGCTTTTTTAAAATTCCCCTGAACAAAGTCGAAAAAGTACAAAACGATCTTTGTACCGAAAGATATCAGCTATCCAATGATAAAAAAATCATTTAAAAATATTAAAATGTAGGAGAGATATTTATATAAATTTCTACCATTGGATTTCACTTGACTGAAGTAGCTTTTTTAAAATTCCCCTGAACAAAGTCGAAAAAGTACAAAACGATCTTTGTACCGAAAGATATCAGCTTTCCAATGATAAAAAAAACTTTAAAAATATTAAAATGTAGGAGAGATATTTTTATAAATTTCTACCAATGGATTTCACTTGACTGAAGTAGCTTTTTTAAAATTTCCCTAAACAAAGTCGAAAAAGAAGAAAAAGGTCTATGTACCGAAAGATCTCAGCTATCGAATTACAAAAAAATCATTTAAAAATATTAAAATGTAGAGGAGATATTTTTATAAATTTCTACCATTGGATTTCACTTGACTGAAGTAGCTTTTTTAAAATTTCCCTAAACAAAATTGAAAAAGTACAAAACGATCTTTGTACCGAAAGATATCAGCTATTCCATGACAAAAAAATCATTTAAAAATATTAAAATGTAGGAGAGCTTTTTTTATAAATTTCTACCATTGGATTTCACTTGACTGAAGTAGCTTTTTTAAAATTTCCCTAAACTAAGTCGAAAAAGTACAAAACGATCTTTGTACCGAAAGATATCAGCTATTCCATGACCAAAAAAAAAAAAAATCATTTAAAAATATTAAAATGTAGGAGAGCTTTTTTTTTTTTATAAATTTCTACCATTGGATTTCACTCTACTGAAGTAGCTTTTTTAAAATTCCCCTGAACAAAGTCGAAAAAGTACATTCATTTCGAATAAAAACATATTTACAATTTTTATTATTTTTCTTTCATATATTTGAAGTTTAATTTCTAAAAAGATTCTTTAATTGCACCGATATATCTCAGCTATCCCATGACAAAAAAATCATTTAAAAATATTAAAATGTAGAAGAGATATTTTTATAAATTTCTACTTTTGGATTTCATTTGACTGAAGTAGCTTTTTTAAAATTCCCCTAAACAAAGTCGAAAAAGTACAAAACGGTCTTTGTAGAGAAAGATCTAAGCCATCCAATGACAAAAAAATCATTTAAAAATATTAAAATGTAGAAGAGCTTTTTTTATAAATTTCTACTATTGGATTTCACTTGACTGAAATAGCTTTTTTAAAATTCCCCTGAACAAAGTCGACAAAAGTACAAAACGATCTTTGTACCGAAAGATATCAGCTATTCAATGATAAAAAAATCATTTAAAAATATTAAAATGTAGGAGAGATATTTTTATAAATTTCTACCATTGGATTTCACTGGACTGAAGTAGCTTTTTTAAAATTCCCATGAACAAAGTCGAAAAAGTACAAAACGATCTTTGTACCGAAAGATATCAGCTATTCCATGACAAAAAAATCATTTAAAAATATTAAAATGTAGGAGAGCTTTTTTTTATAAATTTCTACCATTGGATTTCACTTGACTGAACTAGCTCTTTTAAAATTTCCCTAAACTAAGTCGAAAAAGTACAAAACGATCTTTGTACCGAAAGATATCAGCTATTCCATGACAAAAAAAAAAAAAAAAAAAAAAAAAAAAAAAAAATCATTTAAAAATATTAAAATGTAGGAGAGCTTTTTTTTATATAAATTTCTACCATTGGATTTCACTCTACTGAAGTAGCTTTTTTAAAATTCCCCTGAACAAAGTCGAAAAAGTACAAAACGATCTTTGTACCGAAAAATATCAGCTATTCCATGACAAAAAATCATTTAAAAATATTGAAATGTAGAAGAGATATTTTTATAAATTTCTACAATTGTATTTCATTTGACTGAAATAGCTTTTTTAAAATTCCCCTAAACAAAATCGAAAAAGTACAAAACGGTCTTTGTACCGAAAGATCTGAGATATCGAATGCCAAAAAATAATTTAAAAATATTAAAATGTAGAAGAGATATTTTTATAAATTTCTACCACTGGATTTCACTTGACTGAAGTAGCCTCTTTAAAACACCTGTAAACAAAATCAAAAAAAGTACAAAACGGTCTTTATACCGAAAAATCTCAGCTGTTCAATGCTAAAAAAATCATTTAAAAATATTAAATTACAAACGAGATATCTTAAAAATTTCTATCGTGGAATTTCGCTCTATTGATGTAAGCCACTATAAAATACTCGTAACAAAATCGAAAAAATATAAAACGGTCTTTGTACAGTTCAATGATCTCAGCTATTCAATGCTAAAAAAATCATTTAAAAATATTAAAATGTAGAGGAGATTCTTTGGAAAATGTTTAATGTGCAATCTCTGACATAATAATCACGATCTGTATGTTGTCTTTTAAAATTACATATAAATGATTCAATTTCACTTGAAACTATCTAACAAAAAAGGTCAATGTCAACTTGTTTTAAAACGGATCCGAGTGTTTTGGTCAGAAATTATCTCGAAGAAACTATCCAAATGCACATATCCCTCGGGCTATCGGTATTGAAAAGGTGCGAGAGTTTTTAGCATTTGCTAATGACTTTTTTCTTCCTGGGGTATCTTATCCCCTTTTTATCGCCTGGAGGTAAAGGGTGGCGTGAGATGACCGTTTTCTTATTAATTACAAGCTTGGAAAATATCATTGGTCTTTTAAAGTGTCAATCTTTGGGTTCGGGATACGCCTTCCTGGTGGCAACACGCATAGGTTTGTGATAGGATTTTGAGTTTCGGTTTGACTGATGCAGGCTCTTAAATGAAACCCTTTATGCGATCTGCGATCGCACTTATCCACTTGTTTTTTCTTCATTTTTTTCTACATTTCTCCCTTTTACAAATCCTTTGTCGAAAGGTATTATTATTATTATTATTATTATTATTATTATTATTATTATTATTATTATTATTATTATTATTATTATTATGTTGTATTTATTATTATTATTGTTGCTATGTGGTTCTTACAATAAAAAGAAACCTACGATATTATTAATTTAAAAAAAAGGTATCATTGACTCCATTTACCAGCATTGCGCTTCAGGTATATCCCGAACGAAGTTTCGTTACATATGCTACTCAGCATAATGATAGGGTCATTTTTACAGGATTATTTCTCTGGCACATTGTCAGCTGCTATTTATCCAGCAGACTTTTGAAAAGATCAATAGTACAGCAAAGTTTCAAAAATGTTTAATAAATATGGAATTTATGAACAGAAATTAACTATGAAAACTCATGCAGTGAAAATACATCATCCGGAATTTATGCATTATTATTATTATTATTATTATTATTATTATTATTATTATTATTATTATTATTATTATTATTATTATTATTATTATTATTATTCCTAATGGTAAAATCTCTTTCCTAATAAAAAAATCTGTTTTATTAGGAAAAATATTTAATTTTTACTTAAGATCCATTAAGATTTTTACTTAAATCTTTGTAGCTCTTGCTAGTAGTATATAAAATGTATCAATTACTCGTTTCTCCCCCCCCCCTCATTTTTTTCTGCATTTCTTCCTTTTACAAATCCTTTGTTGCAAGGTTTTATTATTCTTACTTTTGTTATTATTAATCACGCGGTTCTTACAATAAAAAGAAACCTACGATATCATTATCTAAAAAAGTATCCTTGACTCCATTTACCTGCATTGCGCTTCAGTAAATAATTCAAGATGATTTTCCGAAAGGACATTTCGTTAGATATGCTACTCAGCATAAGGATAGAATCATTTTTACAGAATTATTTCTCTGGCACATTCTCAGCTGCTATTTATCCTGCAGACTTTTGAAGAGGTCAATAATACAGCAAAATTCAATCATTGAAATTTGTGTTCCTTTTTATTAAAAATTAATATTGCTTACGCAAGTTTACAGAGACCCTTGTGGACATTTTTTATAGAAAAAATGTAGTTTTATGTTGTATAAAAGGAAATATAAATTTGGGAAACCCTCCACTACATCCCTGGCTTGTTAGAGCCAGCGTTAAGAAGATGCCATGCATGAACATTAAAACAATTCCCAGAAATCATTAGAAAGTTATTGGAGAAAATTAACACGATCAATGCAAGAAAAATAATACTATCGTAGAAATTATGAGTTATCTTTATAACTAAGAGTTAACGATATCCGTAACAAAGTAAAAATAATTCAAGAAATGTGGAATTTATGGACAGAAATTAACTATAAAATCTCTTTCATGAAGTGCAAATACCTCTTTCTGAATTTATCGATATTTTTTAAACGTTTCAACGGTAAAATTTAAAACAATCTATTTTTTTCTTCCATTTAAAATTTTAACTAAATCTTTGCAGCTCTTGCTAGCAGTATATAAAATATATCAATTACTTGATTTTATTTCTTCACTTTTTTTCTACATTTTTCCTTTATTTTTACAAATCTTTTGCTGCAAGGTTTTATTATTATTATTATTATTATTATTATTATTATTATTATTATTATTATTATTATTATTATTATTATTATTATTATTATTATTATTATTATTATTATTAACCACGTGGCTCTTATAATAAAAAGAAATCTACGATATCATTAATAAAAAAAAAAGTATCCTTGATTCCATTTACCTGCATTGCGCTTTAGGTATACCCGGAAAGAAGTTCCGTTACATATGCTACTCAGCATAATGATAGAGTCATTTTTACAGAATTATTTCGCTGGCACATTGTCAGCTGCTATTTATCCGGCAGACTTTTGAAAAGATCAATAATACAGCAAAATTTCAAACATTGCAATTTTCATTCCCTTTTTAAGAAATAATATTATTTTCGCAGTTTTACAGAGATTCTGTGGAAAGTTTTATAGAAAAATTATACTTTTATAGTATATAAAAAGAAATATAAATTTTTGAAAACCTCCACTACATCCCTGGCTTGTTGCGTTAAAAAGATGCTATTCATGATCATTAAAAAAAACTCACAAAAATCATACAAAAATTATTGGAAAAAATTAATTAATGTAAGAAACGATTAATGTAAGAAAAATTATGCTATTGTAGAAGTTATGATTTATCTCTGTAACTAATTGTTAACGATATCCATAAATATGGAATTTATGGATAGAAATTAACAATGAAAACTCATAAAGTGAAATACGTCTTTCTCAATTTATAGATGATTATTATTTTTTGGCTTCATAATGGTAAAATTTAAGACATTATCTATTTTTTTCTTCCATTTAATTTTTATTTAAATCTTTGTAGCTTTTGTTAATAGTTAACCACGCGGTTCTTACAATAAAAAGAAACTTACGATATCATTAATAAAAAAAGTATCCTTGATTTCATTTACCTGCATTATGCTTCAGGTATATCCTGAACGAAGTTTCGTTACATATGCTACTCAACATAATGATAGAATCATTTTTACAAAATTATTTTGCTTGCACATTGTCAGCTGCTTTTTATCCAGCAGACTTTTGAAGAAATCGATTGTACAGCAAAATTCAATCACTGTAATTTTTATTCCTTTTTATTAAAAATTAGCATTGCTTTCGCAAGTTTACAGAGACCCTTGTGGAAAATTTTATAGAAAAAGTGCAGTTTTGTGGTGTATAAAAAGAAATATAAATTTGGAAAACTCCCCACTACATCCCTGGCTTGCTGAAGCTGGCGTGATGAAGATGCCATTCATGAACACTAAAACAATTCCCAAAAATCATTCAAAAATTATTGGAGAAAATTAACACGATCATTGTAAGAACAATTATACTATTGTAGAAATTATGAGTTATCACTATGACTAAAAGTTAACGATATCCATAATAAAGTTAAAACATTTCAAGAAATATGGAATTTATGGACGGAAATTAACTATGAAAATCCTTTTCATGAAATGCAAATACATCTTCCAGAATTTATCAATTTTTTTTTTTTTTTTTTTTTTTTTTTTTTTTTTTTTTTTTAACGTTTCAACAGTAAAAATTAAAACAATTTATTTTTTTCTTCCGTTTAATTTTTTAATTAAATCTTTGCAGCTCTTGCTAGCAGTATATAAAATATATCAATTATTTGATTTTATTTCTTCACTTTATTTCTACATTTCTCCTTTACTTTTACAAATCTTTTGCTGCAAGGTTTTATTATTATTATTATTGTTATTATTAAACTCGTGGTTCTTAATAAAAAGAAATCTACGATATCATTAATTAAAAAACAGTATTTTTGATTCCATTTACCTGCATTGTGCTTCAGATATATCCTGAAAGACATTTCATTACATATGCTACTCAGCATAATGATAGAATTATTTTTACACACATATTTAAATTTTTAATTAAATCTTTGCAGCTCTTGCTAGCAGTATATAAAACATATCAAATACTTGTTTTTATTTCTTAACTTTTTTTTCTACATTTCTTCTTTATTTTTGGAAATCCTTTGTTGCAAAGTTTTATTATTATTATTGTTGTTATTATTAAACACGTGGTTCTTATAATAAAAAGAAACCTACGATATCATTAATATTAAAAAAAATGTCCTTGACTCCATTTACCTGCATTGCGCTTCAGGTATATCCCGAACGAAGTTTCGTTACATATGCTACTCAACATAATGATAGGGTCATTTTTACAGAATTATTTCGCTGGCACATTGTCAGCTGCTATTTATCCCGCAGACTTTTGAAGAGATCAATAGGACAGCAAAATTTCAAACGCTGCAATTTTTGTTCCTTTAAAAAAAAAAAATATTATTTTCGCAATTTTACAGAGACCTTGTGGAAAGTTTTATTGAAGAAGTATAATTTTATGGTGTATAAAAGGAAATGTAAATTTGGCAAAATAACTTTCAAATAAATATTTTATGTTATTTGGTAGAATCTGATTATACATAATTTTTGAAAAATTAACAACTGCAAAATAATAATACTAATAATAAATGAATAAATAAATAAATAAAGTATAAATAAATAAATAAAGTATAAATAAATAAAATAAAATAAAATATTAATAAATAAATGAATAAAGTAACGTTTAAATAATGAATTAAATAAGTAAAACTTAATAGACTTTAAATAAAGTTAACTAAATAAAACAATTTAAATAAATTTTAAAGAAAAATAGACATCAATTATTTGTTACGTGCTAGCGTATGTTACTTTGCTCGATAGTAATTGTTTTTGTCTGATACATAAGAATTTTATTGTAGTTTTTCTATTGAATTATAATACATATAATTTTTAATGATATGTCTGCTCGTGAATATTGACCCTCACGGTATTAAGATGATAATATAGTTCTTAAATGCCTAAGATTTTAAAAGGGCTGATCCTATAGGTAATTTAGGACCCTCTTCCCTAAGTAGTTATAATGTTCATACAATGCAATAGTTCGTATCATTGAATAACGAAATTTACACACAACTCAAGAACAAAGAAATAATCAAATGAGGGAGGGGCCTAACACTCGCCTGCATGGTAACGCTGTATCCACAGCGAACTACATTTGGCAGGATGCTAAAAATTTTCTTTCTTTCTTTCTTTCTTTCTTTTGAAATGTGATAAAGGATGGGAAGCTTTCAATTATTCTCTGGTTGTCTAAGATAGGGTTCATGTAACGTCATTCACAATTTCTACAAACAAAAAATAACTGTATGAAACGTAGTAAGTAGATAAAATCATGAAAGATAACTTTATAGAATAATTGCAAGAAAATAATTTCATAAAGCATATTCTAAATGAGGAAAAAAACTGTAAAATGTCCAGATGGGATCAAATTGATCCCACTCAGTACTGCAAGAGTTAAAGATGAGTTCGGGCACTCTTTTTGGTTCCCGAGCACGACGCTTTGAAATCCGAGATCGATTTCGTAATATTGTTTTTACGTTTTTATATTAAGGTGGATCAAATGAAAGTGGAACAGAAGACACAAAATGGAATGATATAATTTTTTTCAAATAAAATATCTAAAGCTGCATAAGCGTTTTTTCCTTGCTTAACTGAAATTGGTACAAAAAGTTTCCAACACTGTCCATGATGTTGCTGCTCGCGTAAAAACGGCTTTCCTTCAATAACATTTTCCAGCGGGCACAAAATGGAAAAGTCATATAGCGAAAGATCCGGGCTATATGGTGGACATTCCAATGCTATCCACCAAAACTTCGCCGGATTTCCTTGCGGAAGTGCGTTTTTGTCCATCCTGCTGATGAGTCAATGACAGTTCATGCTTTTCGCAATTAAGTTCTTCGCCAGTCTTTATAAAGCCCTACTTGGATCTACTGTTCAGTAAAATATCCTAAGGGGGAATTCAGTAAGGACTAAAAATTCCATTCTAGCAGGTACACTATAAATTTTTTTTATTTTTCGTCGGACCCTATTTTTTTTCGTTTAAGACAGAATTCCTTCGTCACATACAGGTTTCATTTTCGAAGATTTCAGTATATATGTGTATGTCTGCGTCTCTATAAATTCATCGGAATAATTTTAGATGTAATCATACTCAACCATTTTTTCTCGTGGGTCAAAAACATATGTTTGTTATATTATACGGACTGCAACATGCTATGCAGTCAAATCTCGACAATCCGAGTTGATTGGGTCCGACAACAACTCGGATTATTGAAAACTGATTATGCGGACTACATAATAAAATCGAAGCAAAAAAATCAGTTTTATATATACACATATGAGTAAAAAATATAGAGATTAAATAGTGGAAATTAACGAGTACACAAATTTGTAAATATAAAAATGTATTTTTAATAACATCAAACTTACTTGATTAAATGTTTAAAAAATGAATCTAAAGTTAGTAATTTTTGAGCTAAAATCTCTTTTTTACTTTGTTGTTTCGCAAACCTTTAAAAAATTAAACATCATGTGGTAAAGCATCTTTTCTCTCATTACAGCTAAGGGACAACATAACATTAACGCTACCGTGTCTTATGTATGCGAAACAATCTCCTCTGTCTCATCGTTTAAATCCAAAGTTTCATTAATTTCTTCTTCTTCAGTAATTAAAAATTATTGCATTATCGGTAATTTCCTCTTCTTCATAAGCCATTTCCCGCAATCTGTTACCTCTTTACAGCCAGGTAATAGAGGGAAAAAAATGTTACTATTATTTTTTTTTCAGCAACAGATAGTTTTTTTTTTTTTTTTTTTTTTTTTTTTATTGTTTTTTAGCTATTTCGGATTAAGTGCACCTCGGAATAAGTAGACTCGGATTAGCGGGACTCTACTGTTCTTGTATAATAATATGAAAAATGTAATTAAAGTAATAAGATATTGAAAATAATATACAAAGCAAAATAACAAAATTATTACACTCAGTATTAGCTACATAATAAATATATAAAACATTAGTAATAATAATGTGGAATTTTGAAGAACTTAGAACACAAAATTCTGATTTTCTTTAGAAAAATGATACGTTTGCTCAAGAAATATATATATATTTTAAATGTAAAATAACACACCTAATTAATGTTAGATTTAATAAATTTAATTAATTCTAAGATAGCTAAAACATACATTTATGCATGCATGTAATTAATCGTAAATATTTTTTTATTACTGCTGAAGTTTAAAAATGTATACACCACTGTGTATACAATTATAAGTACATCTAAAAGGAACATGTGATAGAAATTAGATAAATGAAATTTAGGAGCTTATTGTATAGTTTTAAATAAATGGCAGATTTTACTTTACCATAAATTAAAACTTGTGGTAAAATCATACAAAACCACGGGGATGGTCACAAATACCTTTTATGCGTTGCTCAAATTTTTATAAATATGGATTTCTTATTGTTTGTAAGAATTGCAGGCCGTGAATAATAGGTCGGCGAGTCATCTGGCAGCTCGCGGGGCGCAGGCTGAGTATGAATGTTTTGGAGTAACATACTTTTACATCTGTTCCTTTGATTTACTAATGCATCTGAATCAGAGATAATTCAAACATCTCAACAAGCTCAAATTTTTATAAATATGGATTTCTGATTGTTTGTGAGGATTGCAGGCTGTGGATGCGAGTCATCTGCGGCTCGCGGGGCGCAGGCTGAGTATGGATGTTTTGGAGTAACATACTTTTACATCTGTTCCTTTGATTTACTAATGCATCTGAATCAGAGATAATTCAAACATCTCAACAAGCTCAAATTTTTATAAATATGGATTTCTGATTGTTTGTGAGGATTGCTGGCCTTGGATAAAAGGTTGGCGAGTCATCTGCGGCTCGCGGGGCGCAGGCTGAGTATGGATGTTTAGGAGTAACATACTTTTACATCTGTTCCTTTGATTTACTAATGCATCTGAATCAGAGACAATTCAAACATCTCAACAAGCTCTAATTTTTATAAATATGGATTTCTGATTGTTTGTGAGGATTGCTGGCCTTGGATAAAAGGTTGGCGAGTCATCTGCGGCTCGCGGGGCGCAGGCTGAGTATGGATGCTTTCTAGGAACATACTTTGGCATCTGTTCTTTTAAATTAGTCATACATCTTAATCAGAGATATATCAAAACATCTGAACAAGCGTGCTTTCATGCATAAAAAGTCAAAAACACACCTTAAAAATGTAATTATAAATATTTTCACGCTTTGTATTTATAAATGAATGGCATATATATTCTTTCTAACGGTATCTTGCATAATCGAAAGTATTTTCCAGAAACTTGCTTTATCTCCTTACATGAATAAGATCATTGAGTAACTTTTCTATACTATAAAAGATGTTATTTGTGTGTTGAGAGATCCTGATGTTGCAAAACATATGTAACATTACATGGGAAGTCAAATCATTATTAAAATTGGTCATTACTTGTCATATAACTTGATATGCATTTTTTATGGTCGAATATGTTAAAAAGTAAAAATTTAGAGCAGTATGGATACATTTCTTTTCCAGGAAAGTTTGCCTTTGACATTGACCATTTTCCTTCTTGTCTTTGTTTTGGAGTTTCAAACCTTTTAAAGAAATCAATGGAAGCTTTGAAGATTTCGTCCATTATTTACGCCACTGAAATTTTGTGGGTTTTTGAAACCTCTCTCCCCTTATGCAACACCTACTTGACACAAGTCGTGGAGTGTAGTAAGTGTTGTCCTTTGCGAGATGTTGCCAAACTCGTATAATACTCCCTTGTTGTGACATCACATTTTCTACAACTACTAATTAAGGGCTAATTACATGCAAAAAATAAGAATAAATATATTAAATGTACGAATCCATTATTTTCTGATGTAAATGCATCAAAATCGTGCTGGTTTTTACTTCAAATTGTTACTATCAATAATAAAAGAAATTACTGTATCTATATCTTTTATTACCTGAATAGAAATACATATTCGTTTCTTTATATGCTGCATGTAAATAACATTTACCTAACTTTTATGTAATAATTTTAGAGTTTCACACCTTTTAAAGAAATCAATGGCTAAATCAAAAGCAATTTTCATTCATTGGAAGGGAAAAAGTCCATCAATGCTTCTTTATCGGTTATAATTATTATGTATATATCATAGAAATGGCGCACAGTAACTTTGTACCTCTCACTTGAGGCAGTAACGTCACTCTAGACTGCCAAAGAACATCTTAATATAGTATGTACGAAAATAATCCTTGATAACATGAAGACATTTATTAATATCTTTCTTTTAACTTCTGTTCTGTGTGGCCGAACTTTGGAACATGTTACGAATATAATTTTTTTTTTTGCCCATCCATTGATAAAAATCTAAGATAGACTTTCGAATCCGAGTTCATATTTCGCTTATTGTATATTATTTCACAGATTATTATAAAGGGAATACGCGTGCCAAAGAAAAAAAATCACTTAAAATAAAGTGTAAAGTTCAAATAATAAAAATGGCATGTTTTTTTCTTTCATTGACTTTTCTTTTAAAAAGACTAGTTTATATAGGTAGACTAATCGTGATATAGTAAGAGCTGTAGTATAAAATATACCAGATGATATATGATATAGGCAAATGATACTAGTTAGAATCTTGAAAGTTCATGAATGAATTAGAATCATGAGCGTTCATGGATAGAATATGCTTTAATTTTATAGTTTTATTTGAGAAACAGGGCGTATAAGGAGTTTCAAAAGAGAACTAGAATCATGAACCTTCAATGCTAGAGTATAGTTTATACATTTATTTGAGAAACAGAAGGTATCGGGAATTTCTTAAAATAAATCAAGAAGATTTTTGGCCTATACCTCTGTATACCTTATATTACACCATACACCATACTCTTGTTAACGGGTGAACAGTCAGGAAATATATATAATACAGTTATTGAATCAATGTTATAAGACATAACATTATTTGCTGAATCATTGTTTAAGAGGACTTGATGTTCTTTAAAGTTTTTTTTATTTTATTTTTATTTAAAGGGGTACGAGACACAAAAATATTCAAATTATCTAAAATACAATGATTGCATGGATTTTTTTCTGCTTAAAATGACGTTTAAATCATGTTTCTGTCTTAACTGGCACAGGAAATATTAATTTTTTTTTGTTTTGGTTTGTTTTCAAAATCTAGCTTTCAACCAATAATTGTCATGGAAACGATTTTTTGTGAAAATGCGTTCTTCTTCATGATGGGTTTTTCGACATTTCTCCTATTTAAATTATTATAACTCAAGAACCGTTAAAGATATTTGCTTCAAACTTGGAAAATATCCTTTTCAATTGTTTTACTTTAGTTTTAATTAAGCAAATTTGAAAAAAAAAAATATTTTTGAAAATATAATTTAAAAAAAAAAAAAAAAGTTGCATATTTTTTTTTCTTAATTTTTACTTTAAATGATTTTAATTTTTATTTAAATTACTATTTTTTAAAATGCTAAATCAAAATTAAAACATATATATTTCTGTTTTTTAAACGAAAACAATTATATGTATACTGGACAATTGCACCATAAAATTTAACTATTAAGAATGTATTTATTAAAAATACAACACATTGCTCAATGGTGCACAAAACAAGAATTTTAATATGAACTTGTACAATTAAAATAAAATAAAAATATCAACGTTTCGCGCCGTCTTCTGCGGCCGTCTTCAGGAAAATATGATAATGAAAGGACTAAGTTTGCTTCCAGATCGAGAGATAATATTTCTAATAAATTAAAATCGAAATGAATTAAAAATTTTAAAAATCTTGCCATTTACACGTGATTAAAAATTAAAATATTACAACGAGATAAAATTTAAGATTTTATTATGTTATGCCATATTTTTGGTATATTCTAGGACAAATTATCATTACAAGATTTATTTTCTCGTGCATTGATTTCGGCAGATTCTCTTATTTTACCTTCAACTGGGTTATTGCACGGAACTATTATTTTGGCCTCACCAAAGTTAATACGGCAACCTTTGTTCGCCAAGTAGAAGCGAGAAAGAGCAATATTCTGTTTGTATTGTTTAATATCTCTGCGATGCTCTTTAATTCTAATTAAAAGTTTGCGTGTTGTCATGCCGACGTAAACTTTTTAAACATTATTTGATAAAGTGATGGGGATTTCATAAATATCAGATTTTTGATCTATTGGAATTTTGTCGATCTTATCTGTAACGATGTCAATGAGATATGGAGGTGGAATGGCGGCAAGTTTTATGTTATATTTTTGTGCGATCTTTTTAACTTTTTCAAATATGTAAGGGATATAATGAAATTTTCTATAAACTACAAGCTTATCCTGTCGTTGGCCAGATGTGGGAGGAGTATTGTACTGTTGAACTATTTTATTTATAAACTTTACAGGAAAACCATGGTCAAAAGCTATTTTCTGTATAAATTCAATTTCTTTATTTAATTTGTCATCCGAACAAATCGTAAAAGCTCTTTTAATAAATGACCTGAATGCAGATATTTTGTATTCGAAGGGCATGTTGGCTGAAAACGGCATAACTGTATTTTCTTTTATTGGTTTTCTATAGACTAAAAATTTTAAATTTGAATTGCATCTATTAATTTGAACATCTAAAAATGGAAAGGAGGCGTTTTCTTTGACTTCAAGGGTGAAATTAATACTAAGGTACCTGTGCCTAATATGGACACCAAAAGGAAAATGTATTTTTTCACCCCCATGTACCGAGATAGAACTCCAAAAATACATGACCATGATCTCTGGACTGTAGACTATCATTATTAAAATTAGCGACCTTGTAACTATTATGGTTTTTATTTCAATGATAAAAACAAAAAATGTTTACAAATGTCCATATAAGGAACCACTAGTCCCTATTATGGACAGGTGGCTTCTTATTGACCTACTGCACAGGGGGTATGAATGAACCACTTTTCTGTGGAATTTTTGATGAGAGGGGATAAAAAATATATCTTAAAGTATTGCAGGGAGGGTAGGGCACAGTAAATATCTTCAGAACATGCACTTTAGAAGGGGAGGTCATTTTCTGTTGTGGCTCTTCGAAGATCGATGCAAAGCATCTCAATTACTACAAAATATTATGAAATAACGTAGTTGGTTTTGCTTATCTTTCTATTTTTGTGAAACTGAAGATTCACCTACTGTACTTCCAATGTGGACAGTGTGTGACTTAAACCATTTTCCTGTATCTTAAAGCGGATGAGTTGCACTAAGCTTTAAGGGAACGTACATTAAGTGCTTAAAGTGTTATAAAGAGTGTCCATTTCCAACGCTGTCCAATGAGTAATTCCTAAACCATTTGTCACAGACTTATAATAACATATATAATAATGTTTTAAATGAGGTAAAGAAATATTTGTAAAGCGATTTAACTTAGGGTGCTGCCACCGTATAAGTTTTATGGTAGTATTAATTTTAATTAATTAACTTCTAGACTGGTTTAAAAAAAATTGAAGACTTGAGTTTCAAATTTCTCTTTATCCAGAAAATCAAATTTTTGGAAGTCGCGAAAAATCTTTAAATGCGTCTTTTGGTTTTCATTATAAATTTGGGGATTGTAGTGTTACATTCATGCAGATTGGTACAGACTGATATAGAAAACAAAAGTGATAAGACGAGTTTTGCAATTTACATCCTCAATTGTATTTTTAAGTGTGTTTTACTTTGTAAAGAAATGAAGTAGTTTCATTTCATGATTTTGTTGTAAAAAGATGTGTTGTTTTGATAAACTTTTTTTTCCCTATAGCTTTTATATGTATGTTTTCCTAATTCAAAATTTGTAGTAAAATTTTAACTCACTTCCAAATATCCAATCGAAGTTCAATTTGCATACTTATTTATATCCAATGACAATGTAATATTAATACGATTTTAAGTGCCTACCACTATTTATTTATTTTATAGGACTAGACCAAATTCTATTAGTTTAAATAATCTAATAGAATTTTAAATACGTATCATTTTGTAACGAATTCTAACTGTTGCTTTTCATAAATTAATTGAACAAAATTTTTGTTATTTATTTAACTTATATTTTTACTACAAGTTGTATATTTTGCTTTAATTTGTAAACATCAACATACAGGGTGTTTAAAAAATGACCGGTATATTTGAAAAAACAATAAAAATTAAACGGGCAGCGATAGAAATACACGTTTTGTTGCAATATGCTTGGGACAACAGTAAATTTTCAGGTAGACAAGCTTTCAAAATTTGTTACAATTTTCAACAACAGATGGCGCTGCAGTCTGGAAAAAATCTAAAGTACGATATTTTCTACATATCCAACATGCGCAAAAATAACATGGTGTAGACTCTTAACGAAATTACCAGAAGTCTTTGTAAACGAGTGGCTGGATGGCTTCACATGCAGAAGAGATGTACTGCTTCAGTTGTTCAATTGTTTCTTCGTTTCTTGATTGTGGCGGTACACCTGGTCTTTCAAGTCAAAAATCCTCTGTTCTATGGAATAAACCACTTTTTCACAGCAAACTTGCAATCTGTGAACAGCACATGCTCACAGTAGAAAGACGACTTACAGAATGGCGAACTCACAGACTGTGTTTTCTTCTATAATCATTAAATCACCTGCAGCGCCATCTGTTGTTGAAAATTGTAACTAATTTCGAAAGTTTGTCTGCCTGAAAATTTACTGTTATCCCAAACATATTGCAACAAACGGTGTATTTCTATCACTGCCTGTTTAATTTTTATTGATTTTTTAAATATACCGGTCATTTTTGAAACACCCTGTATATTTAAAAATATTATTGTAAAAATTATTTTACTCTCTATGTTTAATGTTAAATTTTATATCTGACGTTTATTTTTATTTTCAGTAAATTTGTGACTGACCCCTATTTTGCAGCAAAAAAGATGCTTCAACTTTAAACAGCTATTACTCGGTCAGTTTTAATCGCAGAGGAATGGGATTTTTTTGTCTTACTTGTTACAGTACAGAGTTGGGTTTCTTCCGGAAGAAACCTATTTCTTCCAGGACAGTGGAAGAAACTGGAAGAAACTGGGAGAAATGGAAAAAACTGGAAGAAATGGAAGAAACCAAAATAAATGCTCAAAGTTAAAGTATATTAATTATGAAAAAAAAGTATAATTACATGAAATCTAAATTGGAAAATTTAATTATTACTAAAAATATCATTTTTGCAAAGATAAGTTTTTTTTTTAATGCCAAACTTCAGATTCAGCAGACATTTTCAGTTGATGAATTTTTACTACTGTGAGGTTGAGATTTTTTATTATGAAATGGTTTTTTTAATTAATTGCTCCATTCATAAAAAAAGAAAAAGAAACTACCTACGATAAGTAATAGGTTGTTGCCTGGTGCAATATGATAAAGTTAAAATTATTTTCAACATTAGAACACCAGAATATTCGTATTCCAAGCATACCGGTTTCGGCAGCATATAGCATACCTTCCTCAGTGAGCACTGAGGAAGGAATATTCATAATATTCATAATATTCATTCACACACGAATATTCTGTTGTTCTAACGTTGAAAATAATTTTAACTTTAAACTACCTACGAATTGTTTATTTTTCATATAAAAATATATTGTTTTCATATAAATGTGCATTATTTTAAACTGTGCAACACAGTAAATAAATAAAATTGTAGTGTTTTATATTTTTCATCTACCATGAATATTTCCATGCTGATTTTAAAAGATTAGTGTTCTAAAAACATCTGAAGTGTAGGACTTGAAAAAAAAGATCTTCATTTTTTGCTTTGATCCAAATTAAGTTGAGAGAAATTGATTGCATCTTCCTACTGCTAAAAAACTTTTTTGCTATACTATGTTGCATCATACTCAGAAAAATAAAGATTTTAATGACTTTTTTTAATACTGATGATAAATCAAAACAGGTTTTTAAAACCAAAACCGAGTTTAAGTGACCTTCCTTCTTTTTGGCCGAAAATGATAACATAAAAAAAATTAAGTAATTAAATTGTATGTTTTAAAGTAATTAAATACATACATAAATATATATAATTGGAATTAATTATATGTATAGCATTTATTAATTATGTAAAACTGTTGATAATCCAAAATCTTTATTTTCATATACAATAATACATAATTAATTTGTCCATGACACAGAAAGATTTTCTAACTATACGAATTTCATTTAATTAAAAAATATTTTAGTTTTAGGTATATACATCTTGATTTTTCTTCTATAATGATTTTTGTAAATGTCATTTGTTATTCTAGAACTTTCTCAAAGAATATATTAAATCTAATGCAGTTTAGACTAAAAATTTTCTATGAGATGATTGATAAATCATGACTGATAATTATAAACAATGAAGTTCATTGCAATACATTCATTTGAACCGATACATTTCAAATCAATATCTAAAATTGAAAATTTCTAAAGGAAGAAACAAGATTTTTTGAATACTGATTCGATCTGGCCGAATTTTCGCCCTCATTTTTGGCAAAACTCAGATTTTGGGCCAAAAACAAAACCATATTTTTTATTGATCTCTATTTAATATAGTAATTATTATACATTATTTACATACACAAAATTAATGTAAATTAAAAGCTATTATTTAAATGGGTTTCATTCTACCATTAGTAAAGAATCTCTACAATTTACTACTAGTTTCAGAAATTTAAATAATAAAAAATATGTTGGTTAAATTGAAATGGATATCATTTAACTAATTTTGTGTATTTTGGTAAAATTTTCATTTAGCCAATGGGTGAACATCTCTAGATAAGTGTTGTGTGTGATCTTGGCTAAAAAACTGATGCAATTATTAATTTAGCATACATGCTTAATTAAATTTGTTTTGGTCCAATGAAATTAATTTATATTAGATTTAGGAAGAAGATATTTATTATACCTTACAAAATTTAAAATATATGGCAAATTCTTAAAGAAAAACAGTTTCTTCCATTTCTTCCACTTGGAAGAAACCTATTTCTTCCGGTCGGTTTTTTCCATGGTTTTTTTCCGCGGTTTTTTCCACTGCGGAAGAAACTTGCCAACCCTGTTAGAGTAGTGGTAAAAATTTACTAAATATCACTTATAGAACCGGGGGACCGTATAAAAATTTAATTTTCGTAAATTTTTAATATATATATATATTTTTTTTTACCTAAATCACTTAAAAAACAATTCCTTACCTTTTTTAAAGCATTTTTGCAATTGGAACTGTACGGCTATGACTAACGGATTAGAAATTTTTATTCTAAGCTAATTAGTTTGGGAGAAAATAAATATAATGTGTAAATACGTGTAAAATTACAGTAAGAACTGAATTTATTTTACATTTTTATGTTTGAAGGGAAAAATAAACTTTATTGTTAATCCGGTATTTTACTTTTATAAAATAGATCATAAGGAACAATTCGGAAAGAAAGAAAAAAGAGTCAATTGAACAATGTACATCATAAAAAATTTATCATTTTAAACATGCCTATTCGTCGAAAAAAACACAAACTGAGAAAAATCACTTTTAAGTGAATGGATTGTGGATTTTAAAAGGACAGCGGTGTGATGAAGTCGTTTTAAACTATATTCGGATTTTTACAAAGCTTCATCTGAATGTTCTAGGGGTAATAAAGTATAACTTATTCAAAAAATAAGAACATCGATATTTTCGCAGTTTTTCGCCGAATGAAGAGAACAGACTGTTTCCACAAGAGTAAACATTTTTTTTTTTTTTGTCCCAGATGGCAGTTTTTTTCCTTTCAAATTTATCCCTTTGAGGCTGTTCATAAATGATGTCACACTTTTTTTTATATTTTTGACCCTCCTCCCCCTTTGTCACAAAGTGTCACACTTCACCTTACACCCTCCTCCTCCTTCCCCCCTTTGTCACAAAGTGTCACACTTCACCTTACATCCTTCCTTCCTCTAGTCACATGTCACGCTATATTGCATAAACATTTAATTGCAGTTCAGAAACAAAGCAATACGTTGTTGATAGTATTTTAAATTTTATTTATTATTTTTAACTATGTGTTTTAAGGACATTTGTGAGCATAACAATGAAATTTATTTGTGTATTTATTATGTACGAAATAAGATTAAGGTTTACAACAAAAAACATAATTAATATACAATAGTAACAAAATGTTAAAATGAAATAGCAACTGAAAACAGTGGTATTTAGAAATTTGAAATTGAATTGAATACACTAGTTTACAAAATTAAACTTTTTGTCTGTTGCCGCGAATTCTATGATTGATAATGTTCCCTTATGACTTGTTTTTGTCAAATCTAACCGTAAAATTTTTTGAGCAGCTCGAGTTACTTTGTTTTTGATTTTTATCATTTAAGCATATATATTAATCGATAACAGGCGTATTTTACTGTGTTAAGATTTGTTTCTCAAGTTTTTGCGTCGTGAGTAGTTCAAGGAGATGTTGTTTAAACAATCTAGATCATTTTTGCTATATATGCAGAGAATATGTATTTAACAATTGTAGAAAAGTTATATCAGAGTTGGTGAAAATACCTATTTTGAGAATTTTAGGATGCTCTTGGATAAAAATGAGAAGTCTTGGGCTCCCAATTGTGTTTGTAAATCGTGTGTGGAATATTTAAGATTATGGAAAAGTGGTAAAAGAAGTGCCTTTAAATTTTAAACACTGACTATTTGGCAAAAACCACGAAGTCCTCTCGAAGACTGTTATTTTTGTAGCGTTAATGTAAATGGTTTAAACACTAAAAATCGAGCTAAATGGCAGTACTAGTTGTGTTCAACGTCCAGTGCAGCGTTCACCTGACTCTTCAGAGCCTAAAAATATATCTGAACCATTAGAAAAAGATATTGAAGGACCAAGCTCCTCACAAAATGATGCTGATTTTGAAGGTATGTCAAATGAGCCAAAATGCTTTTCCCAAAATAAGATAGAGGATCTTGTAAGAGATTTAAATCTTTCTAAACAAGCTTCCGAATTGTTAGTATCAAGACTAAAAGAAAAAAAAATACTTTCCTAAGATACTAAAATAAATTTTTATCGTGAAGTTAGACAGAAAATTATATTGAACTTGTAGAAGACTTTCTGTTGCAATTAAGAAATAAGGGATGCAATAAGAGCATAAAACTCCACTTCCTCAATAGTCACCTGGACAGGTTTCCGGAAAATTTAGGAGATATAAGCAAAGAGTAGAGAGGGCGTATGCATCAGGACTTACGCTTCATGGAAGACAGCTATCAGGGTTTTTGGTATATAAATATGATGTCTGACTATTGTTGGTCTCTGATACGTCCTTTTCCAAAATCTACACATCGGAGAAGAGCTTTAAAACGAAGTTTTTTAGAACCCAATGATTAATTTTTTTTAGTAAAGTTTTTCTTAGTAAATACATGTTTTTCCCCGTTTAATGCCTACATAGCTGAAACTCAGAAACTACAGCTGATTAAAATATTCTAATTATATTTTTGAAAATAGCATGTCATATGTAGTCAGCAACAGCTAAAAATTTTTTGGCAACAGATGTACTGTAAACTAGTGATATATTTGGCTTTAAGTCTCATCTTTATGAAAACAAAACACTTTGATTTTAAAATGACTTCAACATTTAATCTGCTGATTTTTAATGTTTTTATTTTAAACAAAATTTGTAACGTCATATTTCTTCTTACAGACAACCCCCTTGTCACAAACTGTCACAATTCCACGAACTACCCCTCCCTTCTTCAAGCTTGACATTATTTTGGATGGCTCCTTTTCTTTTTTGCCTTTAATATATGCTTGTAGAAAAGTTTAGTGTGTTCTGATAAAACTATTTGTGAAATGAGGCATCATAATACAAATGAAAACAAAATGAGTTATAAATATCTTCAGAAAATCTTAAATGATGCTAATGAGAATTTTAAGTTTCAAATATTCCGCTGTAGCTCCTAACCTCTTTGCAACGATAGTCTTTTAGAGATATTTTCAATCCTTTATTACATGCTTTTTAAAACAGAAATTGTTGCCTAAATGAATCGAAAAAATGTCCCGAATAAAAAAGGATAAATTATATAATAAATAATAAGAAGTGGAAATAATCACGGAATCTGAGTATCCTATACGTCACGTCACGAGTACATGATGTGCGTTCCCACCAGATTAACAGATTCAATCGATTTTTATAAACGAAGTATTGTTTGATTTACTTTAGCAATGGAAGTGACATTTCTATAAAATATTCTTTTAAAACTGAGAAAATAGCGGTTGGGAGGGGCTTGATGTTCAAATTATATGCATATACACTCATGTACAAAATTGTCACCAACATAAATTATGTGAAAAATCATGAATTATTCAGCGTGTTGCTACGAAATTGTTCATAGTGGTATATTACAATGGGTAAAAGAGTATAGCAACAGAACAATATGGAAGAGATTTTAATTGTGAATAATGATTCACGATCTATCAAAAATTGTCAAATCATAAATCAGAGATAAAGCATTTATCTTGGAAAAAGTCTGTCTAATAAGGCTTGTGACTACCGTGCGCTGCCTATACAGGCTTCACAATAAACTCTCATTCAACTTTCTGTAGTCGGATGTTAATTTTGACATATGTAAAATAAAATTAAGTTTTAAACTTTTTAATACGCATAAACGCAAACGCAAGTGGTACTGTAAAATTTCCAAAAACCAGTAACGAGCATTAAATTTTCTTGATTAAATCCAAAAGCAATCGTTTCTTCATCTCTCCACTAATTCTGCTAACGTTCATTAACGTTTGTGTCGGTAAGTACCGGCATCGAATGGACACAACCACGTGTCCTCATTTTCTTTAACAAAAGTGAAAGTAAAAAGAGTTAATGAATGTCAAAAGTGGAATGTACGGTGCTAAATTTCCTCTTACTTCCTTGATGTCGTCAGACAGGAATGAAAAAACAATAAAAAAAGTAAAACACTGGGGAAAAAAAAACAGTTATTCTGATTTCTCAGTATAGACAATAGATAATAAACAGGTGAACTGCTTCATCAACTAAATGTTTAGTGAGTTCAATCACATTGTCATCCCCTTTCTTTATTTGGTTAACTTCGGTAAATGATTATGAAAAGGCGTGATGGGTGAAAAAGAATTCTCAAATGTTAATGATCAGTTACACTTTAAAGCAGGCCCGTAGCTAAGGGGGAGCTATGAGCGGCTCAGCCCCCCTAAAATATTTTGAGCCCCCCCCCCCCCCATGGAAAAGATTCCAAGGTCAATCAATGATTTTCTGTTCTGAAAATTCAAATGAAATTCTGTTCAAAAATCTAATTTAGTTTTGAGATCCTTTCACAGTTTTGCAGAGTTACTAAGTTGTATCTAAAATAAGTGTTTCAACACTCCCTCATCCTATATGTACTTGTACATATGAAGCTAACATGTTGTCAGTGGCGTAGCTAGAGCATTTTGTTTGGGGGGGTGTGGAGATCGAATTTACCGAATGTTAATTGAAAATCACCGAATGATTGTGATTTAATTTTTTATTCTTGAATATTTATGCCTTATTATATTTTAGATTGAGCACTGTTAAAATAATTATATCTACTACAGTATGGATGTACAACCTTTTGAAGGGTAGGGTCACTTAACAAATATGTCCGGGTAATCGAGGGTCACATCAGTAACAAGAAGATAATTCTATTTTAAGAAGGTGATCTGTGGCCTATAATGAGATAAAAATTTTGGTCTCTGAGGGGGGGGGGGGAAGTACTCCTCTAGGTTCACTTACCCAGTCAAAATGTCCAATTTAGTTGGTACGGATATATCAACAGTTTTTACCTTTGTATATAAAACAGATATAGCAAAGATTATTTTCAACATGTAATAATATTCCTTGACTTTTCGAGAGACTAAATTTTGTTTTCTTAAAAGTACTAAAAAATAAACATAAGTGGCTAGTGCTCAGTAAAAAATGTAAACTTTATGAACAAAGACAAGAAAGAAGTTGATAAATATGGTTTTCGTGATCAACGAAATTTCCGATTTTTCCGCCCCCGATCAATGAAATTTGCAATTTTTCCACGCCTAATTGAAAGAATTTGAGTTTTTTCGAAGCCAATCAAGAAAATTCGTGATTTTTCCGCGCCTGATCGACATAATTCACAATTTTTCTGCATCCGATCGGTGAAATTGCAAATTTTACGAAGCCTATCCACGAAATTAGCAATTTTCCACCCCTGATCGACAAAATTTCAGATTTTCCCGCGAATGATTGGCAAAATTTGCTTTTTTTCTTCGCGTAATCAACAAAATTCATATTTTTTCTGTGCCCAGTCAACGAATTTAGCACATTTTCTGTCCTTCATCGATGGAATACGCATTTTTCCGCGCACGAACAATGAAATTCGCGATTACTAACTGACTGACGTAGTTTGTATTTTTTCTGCCGCAAATTGATGAAATCTGCGTTTTTTTCTCACGATAAATTGATGAAACTCACAATTGTTCCGCAGTAGCTATCGATGAAATTGGTAATTTTTGTGCGTCATATCAATAAAATCGTGTTTTTTCGTTCCCGATCGTCTAAATTTGCGCATTTTACGAAACCGATCGACCATATTCGCGATTTTTCCGTTCCCGATCGACAAAATTTTCGATTTTTCCGTGCCCAATCAACAAAATTTTCGTTTTTTCGGTGGAATATCAACGAAATTCGCTCTATTTTTGCTCTAGATCGACAAAATTTGAGATTATTCCATGCTTGATAGATAATATTTTCGATTCTTACTCACGCGGTCAATGAAATTCGTGTTTTTTTCGCGCGGCAAACAGACAAAACATGCTACTTTCCCGCAACTGATGAACAAAATTCGCAAATTTTTCACGAATTTTCAAAAATCTAAATCTTTTTTTCTTGCCCGATCAACGAAATCTCAGGTTTTTTCGCTTCCGATCAAGAAAATTGGCGATTTTTCCATGCTCAGTTGACGAAATTTGCTATTTTTTTCTGCATCTCATCGACAAAATTCGATACTTTTTCGCACTCCATCAATGAAATTCCGGATTTTCCGTGCCCGATCGACAAAATTGGCGATTTTCCGTGCAATATCAACAAAATTCGCAATTTTTTTGCTCGAGATCGACAAAATTCATGCTTTTTGGAAAACTTATACAAAATTCGAAATTTTTTGAATGCCGATAGACAAAATTAGTGATTAGTATTTCATGTCCGGTATTCAATATTTTTGATTTTTCCGCTCCCGCTCAGTGAAAATCGCGTTTTTTTCACTAGGTAAACAGTTAAAACCGGCGACTTTTCCGCTACCCATGAACCAATTTTGCAATTTTTTCACGCATCATAAAAAAAATTGTATTTTTTTTTCTTGTCCGATCAATGAAATCTAAGATTTTTTTAAAAAAATTCCGATCGAGTTAATTTTTATTTTTCCGTACCGGATCAACAGAATTCATGATTTTTCAATCAGATTTGAGATTCTTAAGTGACTGACGAAATTTTCAATTTTTCTATGTGACAAAATTTACGATTTTTTCCTGCAACCTAAGCACAAAAATTGAAATTTTTTCCAGTTAAAAATTGACGAAACTCGCGGGTCACTTTTGACCCGCGGGCCACAGGTTGTGCATCCCTAAATTACAAGCTTGCCTTTTTTTTTTTTTTTTTTTTTTTTTTTTACAAATTTTAGTTAAAACATCGAAAAAGAAGAGAGAATGGCGAAAAAGGGTAATCGACTCAGAGTGAATAATAATAATGTAAATAGTAGAAAGTTAATAATTAAGAAAATATTTAGCAGTTTTAAATATGTTTTGCCATTGTTTTATGTTTTGTAATAAATTTTTATTTATATATTTTAAAAAATTCTTAGAAGGGAGAAAATTACAGCACGAAATGATGCAATTTTTGAATGAAGTAAATTACCGAATGAGAGTATTCCGAATTTGGGGTATGAGTACTTCAAAAATATTTAATAGTTTTAAATATATTTTGATATTGGTTTATGTTTTCTAAATATTTTTAAAAATTCTTAAAAGGAAAAAAACAGACGAAATGATGCAATTTTTCAACGAAAGTGAAAATACCGAATGTACTGAATATTCAGAAATATTTAATAGTTTTTAAATAGGTTTTGACATTGTTTTATGTTTTGTAATACATTTTTTTAATATATTTTTAAAAATTCTGAAAAGGAAAACTTCAGCACGAAATAATGCAATTTTTGAACGAAAGTGATTATACCGAATGCGGGGCATGAATATTCCGAAAATATTTAATAGTTTTAAATCTTTTAACATTGTTTTATGTTTTGAAATATTTCTTTAAGTTCTTACAAAAGGAAAATGCAGTGCAAAATGATGCAATTTTTAAATAAAGTAAAAATACCGAATGTAATGAGCATTCTGAATGTGAGGTACAAGTATTTTGATACTATTTAATAGTTTAATGTGTTTTGACATCGTTTTATGTTTTGTATTAATTTAAAAAAAAATTCTTGGAAGGGAAAAAAGCTGCGCGAAAAAATGCAATTTTTGAACAAAAGTGAAATTACCGAATGTAATGAGTGTTGCAAATGTGGGATATAAGTATTCCTAAAATAACTTAAATGTTTTGATATTGTTTTATGTTTTGTAATAATTTTTAAATATATTTTTTAAATTTCTTAGAAGGGAAAAATAGAGCAAGAAATGATACAAATTTTGAACGAAATTTTACCGAATGAATTTACCGAATACAATAAGTATACCGAATGTGGGGGGGTGTCGCACCCCCCGACACCCCCCCTGTAGCTACGCCCCTGCATGTTGTTTAATTTTGCACCAGTTATACACTCAAAATTTTCATCATCCTATTCTTATCTGAGCATAAAATGAAGTTACTGCAACAGTTTAATAAGAAACATAGTACCTACAATATGAATATGCATTAATCTGTCTTTCTGCGTCAGAGAGAGAGAGAAAAAAATATGAGCCCCCCCCCCTTACATTCTCTTGAGCCCCCCCCCCCCCCCCCCCCCCCCCCTATGGTTAACTTCTAGCTACGGCCCTGCTTTAAAGTATGTGCATGCGTATAAATGTTTTATTCTTTGTATCCAATATTCCCTTACTGGTGTATTTTATTTTACTTTTCAAAAATGCTTGCGGCTTTGCAATGCGTAGTGTGTATAACCAAGGCTTCACTCGATCTTACAGGCTATAACAGTTGCGCGGAATACAATAGGAGGGAAGGAATCAAAATATAGTTCCGGCTGCGGCCGCTGCTAGAATTTGGCACTGCATGCCCACCTCAGTCAACACCGGCGTCAAGACGTCAAATTCGAATGAAACCTTGTTTGAACTTGTTTACGTTTGCTATTAGCTTTACAAATGATTTAGTG
Source organism: Maratus speculifer (assembly GCA_964019185.1). Taxonomy (NCBI): domain Eukaryota; kingdom Metazoa; phylum Arthropoda; class Arachnida; order Araneae; family Salticidae; genus Maratus; species Maratus speculifer. Next base: position 139,248,654 of record OZ025291.1, read on the forward strand.
TTAAGATTAGTATTATTTATTTTATTTTTATGATAAAGATGGTATATTATTGTGTACCATATTGCCGCTCATCATCTAGGAATAAAGAAGGTGTTTCGTTTCACCAGTTTCCTGCAAATTCGGATCTATTTAAAGAGTGGCTGAAAGTTATTTCCCGGGATAATTTTACGGTAAATGATAAATCGCCATCATCTGTAGTATGTGGTAAACATTTCAAGCAAGAGGATTTTATTCCTGGATTGAAAATTAAAAAAACTAGTCTCGAATGCAGTGCCTTCCATTTTTGAAAACTATCCGTCATATAAAATTCCTACATTGAAAAGCAGACGGCAGTTGATTCGTAATGACACTGCTGCGGAAATATATAATCCTAAAAGACCCTACAGTGTGGAAGCTGAACTCAATAATAAGCGTCAAAAATTAGTGAAGGATTCAAATTCTTATACAGAAACTCAAGAAACCTCCACTAATGATATAATAGATCATGAAGCAGAAAAATCATCTCAAAATAAATCAGGAAAGACCAGTTTTTCAACAAGCATCAAAGCAAATTTTTATAAAGACATAATCAGTATTTGAATGGGAAAGCATTTTTTTTTTTTTCTTGTAATTGATATGTAGTAAAGAGTTATTTTCTGTATTTCAATTGAAAAAATTCCTTCTATAATTGGTTAATTGTAAAGATTTTTTTTTTTTTTTTTTTTTTTTTACCATAAAGTTATTTTATTAAAAGGAAATGCAGTTTAAAAAAAAGGTTTAAGTTTTTTTTTTTTTTTTTATTTCCACATAACAAATATTAAATTAATTGAATAGAAGAAAAAAAAACAAGTATTTTTACTGGAAAACACTTATTCAACTATTAAATTTGTTGATTAGATTAAAATTGATAAAGGTTATGATACAGATGATGTTAAATACAGTGAATTTCAAAGAGCATCTGTAGTTTTTTGTTTCCTGAGTTTTTTTTAAAAAGCAAGAAATTTGAAGATTGAAAGAAAGAAGAAAAAAAAAACGAAGTATAAATTGTTCAAACTAAATATCATTTATTATCATTTATTTATTTTTCTATGAGAAGGCAATAACAAATTGTTAATTGTCCTTATATATAAGATAATTAAAAAAAATTTGGATTGAAAATACTAAATAAATATTTCTAATGCTTAATTGTTCTGTGAAAATAAATGGAGCAAAACTCTTCAAACATATAAAATTTTGTGCTTAGATTGTTTTTAATTGTCATTTAATAAGATAATAATATTTCATTTAATACGCAGAGTATGTTCCATTTTAGCCCTTTAAATCGTACAGATGAGGTGAGCAATCAGCGCCATCTATCGATTTATTTGACACTTTAATGATTCCAGCGAAAACTGGTGTTTGTTAAGGCCGTATAGCGCGTGACAGAGCGCGTGACAGATCGAGTTCGGCCGTGGTATAACATAACATTACATTATGTGACTGCTTATCGTTGACCATCAGCAGGGACCGATTTACAAATTTGGGGGGCCTGGACACAGATACTTAGGGGGAGGGGGCTACACCGATGCTTAAAGGGCGAGTGAGTAAAAAATATGCATATTGAAAAAGGTACTTACTATGATAACTACTATTGATTTTAATAATTACTTTCAAATATTTAATTTAATAATAATTTATTTTTTAAACAAATATTTCACAGTTATGAAATTTAAATGAATACACATTTAATAATAAATTATGTTCTGCTTATTAATCTTTTCATATTTAAGTCTATGTATTTGGAATGATAAAATATGAAACAATGATTAATAAATTTTTACAACACCAAATTACAATTATTTAAAATATTAGGGGGCTCTACCCCATACGAGCACTACTTACCAACCTCTAAATACTCTGACAAGAACAAAAACAGGATTTAACAAGAAAAAAGAGAATAGTTACTACATAAAAGTACCGTATTTTCGGGTGTATAGCCCGCACCCCGTGTATAGCCCGCACCCCTAAATCGACCAGTGCAGTAAAAAAAGTTCGTGTATAACCCGCGGAGATGCATCGGTGTATAGTCCGCGGGCTATATACCGTTTACAAATGTATATTTCGATCAGGGTTCGAAATTAGAAGCCATTAGTCATAATTTTTAACACAAATTTACCAAATTTTTTCGTGATGCATAATACCTACAGTAATTCGGCTAAAAAATTAAGATTTTCAGTAACGTAATTTTCGGAAGAAAAGCCGCAGCGTTTACGTGTTTTAAGATAAAATTCCAAGCGATGCGGCGTTTACGCGCATTTTATTTTTTTCGAACAAGCGTGATATTTTTTCTGAATTTTTCCAAAAATTAAAAAAAAAAAAAAAAAAAAATCGGCGATGAATTCAAAATTTTGGACATAAAATGTATACGTATCTTAGGTCATTGGTTCCCAAAAGGATCGAATCCTCGGAATCGGTCCGAAATGCACCAACTCCGAAAAAGAACGATTCCTCGGACTCTATCTGAAATGAAACGACTCCGGAAAAGTTCGATTCCTTGAACTCGTTCCGAAATGAAACGACTCTATAAAGGAACGACTCTTCGGAATTGTTTCGAAAAAGACTGAATGCTCTGAATGTCTGAATCATTCCGAATTGACATAAATCACATACTTTTTTTTTGTTCTTTGCAACAGGGTAGGGTACCAACTCCGAAAAGGAACAATTCCTCGGACTCTATCTGAAATGAAACGACTCCGGAAAAGTTCGATTCCTTGAACTCGTTCCGAAATTAAACGACTCTGTAAAGGAACGATTCCTTGGAATCGTTTCGGAAAAGACTGACTGCTCTGAATCGTTCCGAAATGACATAAATCACGCACTTTCTTTTGTTCTTTGCAACAGAAAAGGGTAGAATTTTTTTTTTTTTTTTTTTTTTTTTTTTGAAAAATAAACTAAATCTTAAATGACCTTGAATTCAGAATCATCGAAATTGGTAGGGTTCTGGATTTTGGATTTTGTACTCTACAAACACAATGGGGTGCTGCAGCACCGATTCGCTAGCAAATTATTTTCTGATATTTTATTTATAGATTTTTTTTTAGGTCTCGCGTATAAGTCGACCCCCCCTCCCCCACTTTGATGTTCTTTTTTTGTCTAAAATTTCACGACCTATATGCTAGTATATACGGTAGCTATTGTAGATCTATCAGTGCAATACTTGGCGATAGTTGCGACAGTTCTTCCAAACCCAGAAATAACTGTATTTAAGCAGTAAAAAAAAGCCTTTACAAACATGGGAGAACTCTCTAAATTTCGCGGCATAGCGAAAAAAATTTACAAATTTTGATGTGTTTTTCAAATTTTTTGAGGTTTAAAAGTTGTAGAAAAAATATCACGATTTCCAATTTAAAAAAAAACATATTTGTATAACCCGCACCGTGTATAAGCCGCAGCGGCTTTTTGGAAGGTTTTTTTCTTGTATAAGCCGCGGACTATACACCCGAAAATACGGTAATTAAATAATGGATATTACAAACTGAGGATGTAGACAAAAATTTTAAGTATTGATATAGACAAAATATACCATTCTATAAAAATATACTACGAACACAAAAAAATGTAGTATGAAATATAAAATTCCATTAGATTTTAAAACTGCATCAAATTTTGGATAATAATTAAAAAAATGTTCAGCAGCGTTTGGGGGAACCCTGAAAATCAGGGGCCCTGGGCCCGTGCCCCGAATGCCCTGCCATAAATCAGGTACTGACCATCAGCTAATTTCAAAACTATTAGTTTTAGAAACATACTTTCAAATGCAGAAACTTTTAAAATATTCTTCTTCATTTGAAAGTGTTCATTTAAGTAAAAAATAATTTTTAGGTGCGTTCGTAATTATATGAATACGTAGCATTTATAGATTGCGTCTGGTTCGTCCGTCTGTCAAAAATTACCCAATCGAACGATTTGAAATTTAATATAGGGCTGGGACGGCGAACCTTTTTACATGCACGTGCCAAATTTTTCCAAAAATATATTTTATGTGATCATGAAACGCAACAATAAAAAGATTTTATTGATCAAATAATAATCAATCAAAATTATTTAAAATTTTCTCTTCGGCATTTAAAAATATGGATAATATTTGGTGTTATACATTTTAAATTTATTTTATAAATATTATTTCTGTTGTCTGATCTAAGATGCCAAGTAATTTATGACAGCTTCGTACTTGTTATTTTTAAGAGAATGCAATTTGAACTGCATTCATTTGACAAGAGGTTTTTGCTTGAATCTTTCATACTATTTTTTTTTTTTTTCCGAAAAGAATTCCTCGAGAAAATTTATCAAAATAACAAGCGCCAGAATCTACAGGTTTTAGTTCTCTAGAATGGAATTCCAAGTTGTTAGAATTCTACTATCGGCTTTTATGTTCGTAATGCTTTTTAATCTTTCTTTTGAAATAATTTCCTAATTCTGTCTTATTCTTAAAATTTTGTGAGCTAATAATGAAATAAATTGTGTTACATTAGTTAGATTTTAGTTTGTTCAATCTGTATGACAATGACAACTAACCAATATATCCAAATTCAAACAAACAAAGACATCATCTAAATAAATATTACATTTTGTAAAATTCTACTGTTAGACCGGGCGGCGGCGACACGAATGACTACGTCATCGAGTTACGGGATGAAATCATGATGTAGGACAAGCTTATTAGGTGTAGATTAAGGAATGACTGGTCTGCCTCGTCATTTCTTGGTACGATATGAGTAACAGCGGGCGCCAACTCGCCATTTTGGCGTCACTTTCACGTCATCGAGTTACGGGATAAAATTGGTGCCAAATTAAAGCTAAAATAAAGTATTTTAAGAATATTTCGGTCTGCCTGCGCATATCCTGGTACAAACCCTCGGCAGACTGAAATTTATAACAAAAAATGACGTTATAATGCAAAATTCGAGATGACTACGTCATCGAGTTACGGGATGAAATGATGATGCAGGACAAGATTATTAGGTGTAGATTAAGGAATGACTGGTCTGCCTCGTCATTTCTTGGTACGATATTAGTAACAGCGGGCGCCAACTCGCCATTTTGGCGTCACTTTCACGTCATCGAGTTACGGGATAAAATTGGTGCCAAATTAAAGCTAAAATAAAGTATTTTAAGAAGTTTTCGGTCTGCCTGCGCATATCCTGGTACAAACCCTCGGCAGACTGAAATTTATAACAAAAAATGACATTATAATGCAAAATTCGAGATGAGTACGTCATCAAGTTACGGGATGAAATCATGATGTAGGACAAGATTATTAGGTATAGAATAAGGAATGACTGGTCTGCCTCGTCATTTCTTGGTACGATATGAGAAACAGCGGGCGCCAACTCGCCATTTTGGCGTCACTTTCACGTCATCGAGTTACGGGATAAAATTGGTGCCAAATTAAAGCTGAAATAAAGTATTTTAAGAATATTTCGTTCTGCCTGCGCATATCCTGGTACAAACCCTCGGCAGACTGAAATTTATAACAAAAAATGACGTTATAATGCAAAATTCGAGATGACTACGTCATCGAGTTACGGGATGAAATCATGATGCAGGACAAGATTATTAGGTGTAGATTAAGGAATGACTGGTCTGCCTCGTCATTTCTTGGTACGATATGAGTAACAGCGGGCGCCAACTCGCCATTTTGGCGATGTTTTGTTATAAATTTCAGTCCGCGGAGGGTTTGTACCAGGATATGCGCAGGCAGACCGAAATATTCTTAAAATACTTTATTTTAGCTTTAATTTGGCACCAATTTCATCCCGTAACTCGATGACGTGAAAGTGACGCCAAAATGGCGAGTTGGAGCCCGCTGTTTCTCATATCGTACCAAGAAAGGACGAGGCAGACCAGTCATTCCTTATTCTACACCTAATAATCTTGTCCTACATCATGATTTCATCCCGTAACTCGATGACGTACTCATCTTGAATTTTACATTATAACGTCATTTTTTGTTATAAATTTCAGTCTGCCGAGGGTTTGTACCAGGATATGCGCAGGCAGACCGAAATATTCTTAAAACACTTTATTTTAGCTTTAATTTGGCACCACTTTCATCCCGTAACTCGATGACGTGAAAGTGACGCCAAAATTGCGTGTTGGCGCCCGCTGTTACTCATATCGTACCAAAAAATGACGAGGCAGACCAGTCATTCCTTATTCTACACCTAATAATCTTGTCCTACATCATGATTTCATCCCGTAACTCGATGACGTACTCATCTTGAATTTTACATTATAACGTCATTTTTTGTTATAAATTTCAGTCTGCCGAGGGTTTGTACCAGGATATGCGCAGGCAGACCGAAATATTCTTAAAATACTTTATTTTAGCTTTAATTTGGCACCAATTTCATCCCGTAACTCGATGACGTGAAAGTGACGCCAAAATGGTGAGTTGGCGCCCGCTGTTTCTCATATCGTACCAAGAAATGACGAGGCAGACCAGTCATTCCTTATTCTACACCTAATAATCTTGTCCTACATCATGATTTCATCCCGTAACTCGATGACGTACTCATCTTGAATTTTACATTGTAACGTCACTTTTTGTTATAAATTTCAGTCCGCCGAGGGTTTGGACGAGGATATGCGCAGGCAGACCGAAATATTCTTAAAACACTTTATTTTAGCTTTAATTTGGCACCAATTTCATCCCGTAACTCGATGACGTGAAAGTGACGCCAAAATGGGGAGTTGGCGCCCGCTGTTACTCATATCGTACCAAGAAATGACGAGGCAGACCAGTCATTCCTTATTCTACACCTAATAATCTTTTCCTACATCATGATTTCATCCCGTAACTCGATGACGTACTCATCTTGAATTTTACATTATAACGTCATTTTTTGTTATAAATTTCAGTCTGCCGAGGGTTTGTACCAGGATATGCGCAGGCAGACCGAAATATTCTTAAAACACTTTATTTTAGCTTTAATTTGGCACCAATTTCATCCCGTAACTCGATGACGTGAAAGTGACGCCAAAATGGCGTGTTGGCGCCCGCTGTTTCTCATATCGTACCAAGAAATGACGAGGCAGACCAGTCATTCCTTATTCTACACCTAATAATCTTGTCCTACATCATGATTTCATCCCGTAACTCGATGACGTACTCATCTTGAATTTTACATCATAACGTCATTTTTTGTTATAAATTTCAGTCTGCCGAGGGTTTGTACCAGGATATGCGCAGGCAGACCGAAATATTCTTAAAATACTTTATTTTAGCTTTAATTTGGCACCAATTTCATCCCGTAACTCGATGACGTGAAAGTGACGCCAAAATGGCGAGTTGGCGCCCGCTGTTTCTCATATCGTACCAAGAAATGACGAGGCAGACCAGTCATTCCTTATTCTACACCTAATAATCTTGTCCTACATCATGATTTCATCCCGTAACTCGATGACGTACTCATCTTGAATTTTACATCATAACGTCATTTTTTGTTATAAATTTCAGTCTGCCGAGGGTTTGTACCAGGATATGCGCAGGCAGACCGAAATATTCTTAAAATACTTTATTTTAGCTTTAATTTGGCACCAATTTCATCCCGTAACTCGATGACGTGAAAGTGACGCCAAAATGGCGAGTTGGCGCCCGCTGTTTCTCATATCGTACCAAGAAATGACGAGGCAGACCAGTCATTCCTTATTCTACACCTAATAATCTTGTCCTACATCATGATTTCATCCCGTAACTCGATGACGTACTCATCTTGAATTTTACATTGTAACGTCATTTTTTGTTATAAATTTCAGTCTGCCGAGGGTTTGTACCAGGATATGCGCAGGCAAACCGAAATATTCTTAAAATACTTTATTTTAGCTTTAATTTGGCACCAATTTCATCCCGTAACTCGATGACGTGAAAGTGACACCAAAATGGCGTGTTGGCGCCCGCTGTTACTCATATCGTACCAAGAAATGACGAGGCAGACCAGTCATTCCTTAATCTACACCTAATAATCTTGTCCTACATCATGATTTCATCCCGTAACTCGATGACGTAGTCATTTGTGTCGCCGCCGCCCGCTCTATGTGTTTTAATGTAGAACTGGAATCTGTGTTTTTGCAAAAACAATCTGCACCTGTTAACATGCACAATCTGTTAACATGAACAAAATTTTGATTCCCCTTGAGGTTCATGTTAACGAGGTTCGACTGTACAAAGATTTGATACTGATAACATGAATTATTGTTAACACGAACAAAATTCGATTCCCCTTAAGGTCCATGTTAACGAGGTTTGATTATGTACCTAGTTTTATTAAGAGCATGCGGGACACAAAAGTCTTCAAATTTTCAGAAAAAAAAATATTATTATTATTATTTATTATTATTATTATTATTTATTATTATTATTATTATTTATTATTATTATTATTATTATTATTTTTTATTATTACAATGACGTTTAAATCATGTTTCTAACTTTATTAGAAGAGAAAATATTATTTTTTTCGCTTGTGGTTTATTTTGAAAATCTAGATTTCAAGCAGTGACTGTCATGATAATGACTACTTGAAAAAAGGTTTTTTATTAATGATGGGTTTTTTAAAACAATTTATCAGATTTAAATTGTTATAAGAATAAGACAAGACCTGTTAAAGATAAATGCTTCAAATTTGGAAAATGTCTGTTTCGATTGATTTTCTTTAATTTTGATTCAAAAATTTGAAAAAAAAAAAAAAAAAGAAAAAATATTTACTTTTGAAAATATGAATTTTAAAAATAAGTTACATCTTTTTTTTCAAATTTTTAATTTAAATATTTTTAAGTTAATATTTTAAAAATGCTGAGTCAAAATTAAAATGTAGATATTTCTGCTTATTTAAATATATAAAAAAATGAAATTTTACGAATAATATTTAGAGTTATAACGATTTTAAATTACCTCCACTTTTTTAATAAATTTTAAATAATCTGTTTTAATTATAAGAAATTTTATCATGCAATTTTGTTTACAAATCATATGGTTAATCATCTCAAAAATTCAAATTTTTAACTGAATAAATAAAAATTAATTAATATAAATTGAATTGTGTCCCGAACCCCCTTACTTATTGAGATCTTCGTGCTATATCTATCCTAAGTTTATCAAACATGCATAAATACAAAATTTATTACGATTATTTATATTAAATTCAGTTATATGGAAATAATATGCCTCCATCTTAAATAGGACGTAATCAACATGGCAACCCAGAATAATTATAAATCATGAGATATCATTAAATTAATTTTGTAAAACAGGATTTAATAGAATGAAGAAAAAAATATTAGTATCTTTTTAAGTTTTGATTCAATTTTCATAACATTTGAAATGACTCGATGAAATTTTTATAATGGTTACACAGAGTTTCCCCCAGGTTTAAAAAAGGGCAGGGCGCTACTGTTCTGAAAAGGGCACTTTTATATTTTTCAGGGCACTTTTCATATTTTTCAGGGCAATTATTCATTTTTAAGGGCACTTTTATACAGTTGAATCTAGAATCTAGCGGTTTAAAAAGTCGTGAAAAAACAGAAATTTCATCAAAAAATTGAAGAAAAAGAAAAATTTTGTTAAAAGATCGCGAAAAACCGGCAAATATTGTTTAAAGATCACGAAAAAACGGCCAATTTTGTTAAAAGATCGCAAAAGACAGCAGATTTTGGTTAAAAGATTGCGAATAACGGCATATTTTGCTAAAAAATCGCAAACAAGTCGAATTTCGTGCAAAAATCGCGAAAAAACGGCAAATTTTATTATAAGATCGCAAAAATAGCGGTTTTTGTTAAACGATCGCAACAAACGGCATATTTTGCTAAAAAATCACGAAAAAACGACAAATATCGCGAAAAAACGAAACTTTTCACAGAATTTTCCGTTTTATTGCGATTTTTGGACGAAATTTGCCGTTTTTTTCCCAAATCTTTTGATGTAATCTGCCGTTTTATTGCTATTTTTTTTAACGAAAGTTGCCATTTTTAGCGACTCATTTGATAAAATTTTCGGTTTTATCGCGATTTTTGGAAGAAATTTGTCGTTTTTCCACGATCTTTTGAGGAAATCTGCCGTTTTGTGACAAAATTAGCCATTTTTTGCGAATCTTGCCGGAAATTAGTCGTTATTTAGCGACTTTTAACGAAACTGGTCGTTTTTTAGTGATTTTTTGACGAAAATACTCGTCCCACGGGACGCGTATGAGGCTATTTTTTGCGTTCCGTTGCCGATTTTTTGCGTAATTTATGCGCTGCAGCGCGTTCAGATCATCGCTGGAGGGCTGCGTTTTTTCAAATGTGGGGCAAGAAGGGCGCTATTTTTTTTTTTTTTTTTTTTGAATGAATGACAAGAGGGGCGCTAGTTTTTGGATGAGGGGCAAGAGGGGCGCTACTTTTTAAGTTAAAGGGCAGAAGGGGCGGAGCGCCCCCCTGAAACCCTCTGGGGGAAACTCTGGGTTACATATATTAAATTTCAAACCTTTCGGTCGGGTAGTTTTTGTGTTGTAATACTGCATATTAATGTGCTTCGCACATCAATATACGAGTTGCAAGAACAATGCAGTTAATTATGCTAAACCATAATAGCTAAAATAAGCCAACATAATGTGAAACTGTAACAATTAAATATTTTTAATGCTAGAAAATATAAAATAAAATGTAAATAAATATAAAGAGTGTAATAATAGAAAAAAATGCGCTTTTATCAATTAATAGTTTATTATTAATTAAAGTACAATTAAACATATAGTAGAGAATTAAAAAATCCTGAGAAATGTTTGTTTATGAAAGTATAATGAATGGAACAATACAATGAACTTAAATGGAATAGATACAGCTAAACTGATTGTTTCTTAGCCTGCAAATTTCTCGTCTGGATTTGTGTCATTAAATGTCTTGCAGTGTAACAGCATTAACTTTCATAATAACAATAATTACTTATGAAATATTTTTCTACCGTCCTTAGAAAAAAAAGTCTTTTTTTCTTAAGTTCGTTAAACCATTGCCCAAAGGGAGGTATGAAAACAACTAGAAAGTCCACTTCCACATATAAGCGTGTTGCAATACAGTTAGTTCATCGCTCGGGTCTCACGCTTCTCCATGTTCTGGAAGATGGTTTGGCAACATAAAAACTGGATTAACCCCAAGGTCTGGGGATTTTTTTCTTCTACCTTATGCCTCCAACCTCTTGGATTTCCCAATACTGTAGTTATTTCGCAGTTTTAAGTCCTTTTTTCCCCATAACGAGTGCTTTGTGTGACTGAAAAATTTGCTGTTTTAATTAGAAAAGAAAGAGCATTTTAATTTACGCAGTTATTTTAAAGAAAAAATAAAACTTTTTTACTATGGTGAAGAAATGTATTTCACTGAATAGGGTGCAATACAAGAAAGACAAAACGGTGGACGAAGGAGGAGGGTCATTGCTAATTCTTTTAGACAACGGTCAAAGCACTGTTGCTAAAAATATAAACTACTATATATGATTAGTATATATATATATATATATTAGAAATTTAATAGAAATTTCTGCCTTATCAACAGATTTTATTTACACACCAGGTATGTGTGTGTGTGAAGGGGGGGGGGGGGAGACGGGGAGGCCTTCTTTTAAAATAAAAAATACATCAGTTATTCTTGTTTTTAAAAAAATCTATACTAATAAAAAAAAATTACTTTTAAATAGAAAATGTTGAAATGTACCATTGTCTTTATAAGTATTTTCCTCGTTACCGTAGATATTGGATTTTATAATGCAAATACAGTCGAATATATTTAATACGAGCACTGCTAAAACGAGCAATTCGCACACTAAGAGTAGTACATCATTTAAGCTACTTTAAGATTAGCATAGTTTTTATCAACTATAAAGGCAAGATTACGGCTAATACAAACAAAGTATCTATTCATTTATTTCGTCAAGGTGTTCGACAAAATATAGGGTAAAAATAAGAAAAAAATCCCGTTTTTTTTTTTTTTTTTTTTTTTTTTTTTTTTTTTTTTTTTTAATCTATTTGTATGTGTGTTTCTATGTGTCTATAAAAGGTATAGATAATATGCGTACATTTTATCTCGGTGTTTTGTGCACTGAATACAGGAAAACGGAAGGATTTGTAGATAAGATAAAAAAAATGCAATTCTTTATGCACAAACAATTAAAAATATATTAAATAACACGCTAATATAACATGCAAAACAAATATTATAAGTAAATATCTGCATTTAATTACATTTAAATTCTTGATTGTTTGAAATATTGATAATTCAGACTGTAAAATATACAATAACTTTTTTTAAATAATATTTACTAGTTTTAAAATATTAAGAAAATTTAAAAACTTTAAAAAAGTCAAACTTTTCTTAAATTAGGATATCATTTTAAACAATTCAGTTATTTTTGCACTAGACTTTTGATGGAAATAGGGCCATAAAGTTGATGGCGAACAACTTTGAATAATTGTAATCATTAGAGATACTGAAGATGATAAGGAGTAGGGGGAAATAATAATCATAGAATTTTATCATGTTTAAAATGGTCATGAAAAAAAGGGGAGGGAATTAAATCAAATACTGAATTTTACGTAGTCATAATATAAGAAATATAATAAAAAACATTTACACAATATTAAGAAAATAAGCAAATTTGCCAGTATCCGGCAATCAGCACATAACGATATATATATATATATATATATATATATATATATATATATATATATATATATATATATATATATATATATATATATATATATATATATATATATATATATATATATTTCAGAATATTGATTATTTTTGCACTATTCTTAATCAGTTAATAAAAATAGAATTGAAAAAGAATATATATGCGCATTTCAAAAAAATTTCCTTCATCTCGTCATTATATGTGCTGATCTAAAATATTTAAAAATGTAGAAAAATAACTAAGTTATATATAAAATTAAATATTCTAACTCTAAACACTCGTATTATAAAACTGTATAATAAAATTACGAGGATATTTGCATGATGCACAATATCAACAAAATAAGCAAAACTTCTAGCCAATAACCGGCAATCAACTTATATCGACATATATATTTTTTCAAAACATGGATATTTACACTATTCTTAATTATTTAGAAAATATATATGTTTTTACATTACAAACAGTTTTTAATAAATTTGGCCGTTATATGTGTCGATCTGAACTATTGAAGCATATAGAAAAATTACAAAATTACATATAAAATTACATACTTAATTCTGGAAAATCATGGTGTAAAAGTATGCAGTTTAAAAAAATATATATATTTAAGTTTTTTTTTTTTTTTTTTTTTTTTAAGCATTTTTGCCAATATTCGGAAATTAACTAATACCGATTTCCCCCCCCCACCCCACAACATGAATATTTATGCGATTGTTAATTATTTAGAATATAGGTATAATATGTATGTACACTGCAAAAGATTTTCAATAAAATTAAACTTTATGTGTGGTAATCTTAATTATATAAGCATATAAATAAAATACAAAATTAAATATAAAATTGCATATTCTAATTCTGGACAGTCATGATATAAAAGCATACGGTGATAAAAAATAAAGATATATTTACATGTTTCATAATAATAATCATAAAAGGCAAGTCTTTTCGCCAATATATCTGGCAATCAAATCATATAATTTTTTTTCTTAAAATAAGAGAGAGAGAAAAAAAAAGAAAAACATTGTTATTTATGCGATTTTTAATTATTTAAAATATGTATATATATATTTCGAGTAAATTTAAATATTATAGCTGCTGATCTTGAAATATGAGGAAATAAACTAATAATAATAATAAATAAATAATATTTTATTTATTTATTATTATTATTAGTTTATTATTATTATTATTCAAGAATACCATTGCATGAAATCGTGTTTAAGGATATTTAAAATAATCTCTACAAGTCACATTCGCTGAATCTGGAAGAAATATAATATACTCATGAATATGTAACTCATTAATGCTAGTTGTGAAGAAAACTTTGTCATTGAAATATTACGAAATTTCAAGTGTGAAAATCAGTATTTTAGTGAGGAAATTTAATCTTACCTAATCTCATATCTCTCAAATCTCAATCTCTTTGAGAGATTAAATAATGAATCTTACAGCGGTGGACAAAAGTCCCTATGGTTCTAAAGTTAAATGCATTAAATTTCAAAATATACAATTTTCTATGTGAGGACTATCTCAAAAATATTTGTAGAGTAAAATACCAGAAACTTTAATCGCACCTATAATAGCAGCAATAACTAAAAATAAATAAATAAACATGAAAATCAGAAATACTGCTATGTTTCTTTTATGATATGAAAATACGCTATGACTTATTTTGAATGATTGAATTTAATGTTTATAAAAAGTAAGGTACCCGGGGTAATAACGCCAGGGGGGGGGGGGGGTAATAACGCCAAGTGCTTATATTTTGCATAATTATGAAGTAATCAGGTAAATGACACCCATGTGCTCTGCGCAGAAGGGTTTTGAGTCATATAAATCGCAAAGAAAAAAAAAAAAAAAAAAAACCAGCTTCAAGTTAATTTGTTTCATTTTTAGGTCTTATTGTTTTTACAAGCAACTAAAATTAACGCTTGATCTAAAATTTGCGAGATAAGGTTTTTGATCTGAAGGCTATATTTTTTATCCAGAAATACTTTGTTTATTACATAAATTTGTAGTGTATTTCATGTACTTTCAAATTGTTGTAGAAGATTTTGGATATCTTCTCGAGATAATTTGTAGTTTAGGATTTATTGCGCAATAAGTATCCCGGGGTAATAACGCCAGGGATTGGCGTTATTACCCCGGTTGATTCCCAACAGTGGCCGAACTATATCCGAAGGGGGTTTACATATTAATATGGGACAGCATTATCACCATTGTTGAAATGGTAAGATTAAAAAAAAGGGGGGGGTGCCCAATACTTAAAATTAATCTCTCTATTTTATTTTTTATTATATTATTATTTTTTTTTAACTAATGTAAAAAATAATTTTTAACTCTTGTAAATAAAACTATATCAAAATGTTTTCGAGATTCAAATTCGAACATCTTCAAAATCAGGTTTCTATTAAATTTCCACTGGATTGTTCAATTGAGTTCGAAATTTTAGCTGTCCGCTTTCTCAGCGTTCGGTTTTTCAAAACTTTATAAATTTAACCTTTAACTGATGTGACAGAAATTGTAACGTATGAATGTGATGCCGTTTGTGAGACCACAAAATTGAAAGATGAATAAAAGGCTGGAATAACTCATAGGATTGTGTTTTTGTACTAAACTTTTTATACAAGAGTATTATACTTAATATTCACCTATTTAGTCTCTGGTGATAGTACTAAAATTCCAAATGAAACAAAATTTCGGTAGTGTTTGCAGTTAAACTGAAAATTACAAGTTAAACTAAAAAATTAAAAGAAAAATAGTGGTCTACGAGACCGGTAACATTAGTTATAGGTTAAAATGCGATCCATGATTAAAAATCATAGAATACTGTTCCTGCGCTAAACTTTATGTACAGAATTAATTCTAATTAAATTTAATCTATTCAGATATTTCTAACAATATTATGAGAACTCCAAACGAAAGAGAATTTCAGTTGTAACTATAGTTAAACTTGAAAATACAAGTTAAACGCTATTTTTCTTTTTTTGGAGGGGGGGAGGGAGGAAGTACAGTATTCAGTCAGATTGCTAACAGCAGTTAAAGGTTAATTTTGTTGCTAATATAGAGATAATGACAAATAACCATATGAATTATGTGTAAAATTGAATAAGAGATCTCTTTGGGATAATATTTTTTAATCAAAAATTTTATTCCATTTATTAAAAATTTATTAAAGCATGCTCTTTAAAACGTCGACAATTTAACTGTAGGTTTGGAGAATCCGCATTAGTGTGGAGTTATGGGTTAAAAACTATTTACTAGATTACTATAATAGTATTAACCCTTAACTGCTGTGACAAAAATCGTCGCATAACTTACTGTGAGCGGCCTGTCAGACCGCTTAATCTAACGATGAATAAAATGTTAAATTAACTTTTAGAATATTATTTTTGTATTGAACCTTATATACAGGACTATTATAAATAAAATTCAGCTATTCAAAAGTCTCTAGAGATAGTAATAGGACTCCAAATGAAACAAAAATTTTCCGGTATCTATAGTTAAACTAAAAATTGCAAGTTAAACTCTGAAACTTGAAAAACTCAGTGGTATGTGAGACGATAACAGCAGTTAAGGTTTAACAAAAATATTTATTACATATAACTCTAATTATTATAAAACTTCACCTGATCAAAAAATTACATTATGAATGGTTAAAACCATGCAATGTTTCTTATAATCATATTTAAGCGGGACTTTTTAAGCAAAGAGAGACACAGGGTGTCATATTCTCTTGAAGCTTCTCCTCGCTCCTTTTTCTTTCACTTTCACAAAAAAATCAATATTTTCTATCGCATAGAATGCATACATGGGAATATAAATACTGATACAAATAATCCGTGCAATGTTTCTAATAATTATATTTAAATGGTCATTTTAAAGCAAAACGTAGCTTAGAATCTGATATTCTTTTGCCTCCTCCCCCCGCCACCACTACAGCCTTCTTTTTCTTTCAGAGTCACAAAAAAATTGTACATTTTCAATAGCTTAGATTGCAATTTGTCAATTTCTAGAGCTGTAGAGTTTGTATTTTTAGAATTGGGCAATCTACATGCCATTATTCCATCTTATTTTATAGTTTTGTTTGCATGGCGTTATTACCCATATAGGTGGGTATTAACGCCAAATAACATTGGTCAAGAAAAAACGCCATTACATTATATGAATACATATCTGTTAAATTATTTTATTTTATATAGATAGTCAATGAGTTTCTGTATCAGATCCTATATTTGTTTGAAAAATACAAATTGTATAAATAAAAAAATACAAATACACTATATTGCCATTGATTATGGGACACTTGCGATTTTAGACATTTTACTAAATATCTAGAAAAATACATGAGGAATCATCTCGAAACTCTTAGTGTATAAATATAATAGTATACGTCATACATCTCCGTGAAGATTTTTTACCGAAACGCCATAGGGGACCGTCAACAAATTAAAAAAGAATGAATATCTTTTGAATAACCCTGTCAAAACTAATGTAGCAAAAGCGCTCAAACTCTAGATTATGATTGAATGCCTTATTGTAATATACTGTGTTCATTTTTATGCAAATAGCATGCACACTCGCAGAGTAATTAAGGTTTTTATAAAAATGGTCCCAAATTTTTCCAAGTTTTTTCTTTATAATTTTCTGAGTTCTTAATATAAAATAATATTTTTTTCAGAAAATATGACAAACAACATTGCACACAGTACCCTGTAATCAGAATTAAAAAATAATAAAAATTGTATGAAAAATGAGTAGGTTTACTATATAATTTTTTACTGCGCATGCGTCAAAGATATCAAAATTTCATTTGCATATTATGTTAGCTAAATGTATAGAGCAACTTTTGTGAAAGTCACAAAATCATAACTTGAAAATTCTGACAATAATCGTCATTTGAATAAGTTGAAAATCCGTTATTCTCAAAATGAAGCAAAAACAAGAGGGGTTGTATCCATATATTCATTGATTAGTGTCAATATAAAATACACAATATGGGATGTACTACTGCATTTGGATAAAATCCCTCATTTTTTTGCTTCATTTTGGAAACAACGGATTTTGTCCTTTTTCTATAGACGATTACTTTCAGAATTTTCAAGTTATGATTTTGAGACTTTTACAAAAGTTGCTCTATATATTTAGCTAACATAATATGCAAATGAAATTTTGATATCTTTGACGCATGCGCAGTAAAAAATTATATAGTAAACCTACTCATTTTCTATACAATTTTTATTATTTTTTAATTCTGATTACAGGGTACTGTGTGCAATGTTGTTTGTCATATTTTCTGAAAAAAATATTATTTTATATTAAGAACTCAGAAAATTATATGGAAAAAACTTGGAAAAATTTGGGATCATTTCTATAAAAACCTAAATTACTCTGCGAGTATGCATGCTATTTGCATAAAAATGAACAAAACTTATTACAATAAGGCATTCAATCACAATCTAGAGTTTGAGCGCTTTTGCTACATTAGTTTTGACAGGGTTATTCAAAAGATATTCATTCTTTTTTAATTTGTTGACGGTCCCCTTTGGAGTTTCGGGAAAAAATCTTCACGGAGATGTATGACTTATACTATTATTTTTATACACTAAGAGTTTCGAGATGATTCCTCATGTATTTTTCTAGATATTTAGTAAAATGTCTAAAATCGCAAGTGTCCCATAATCAATGGCAATATAGTGTATATATATATATATAAAATATATATATGTATAAATAAATAAATAAATAAATAAATAAATAAATAAATAAATAAATATATATATATATATATATATATATATATATATATATATAAATAATAAAATAAAAAATAAATATAAAAAAAATAAAAATAAAAAATAAAATAAAATAAAAAATATATATATATATAATATATATATATATATATATATATATATATATATATATAAATACAAATTGTACCGTGAAAATTGGTAGAACCTTAACGTGGCGTTATTACCCCAGGGTACCTTACAAAAACAAAGGCAGGCATAATAATGACCAATCTATTCGATTGATTCCAGAGAAAAAAGTTGATTTATTACTGGGTGTGTAATTGAAATTCGGAATTATGTATACATAAGTCAATCTTGTTTAACTAGTTAAAACGGCAAATCTTTCATTATCTGGTTTACTCCTTACTGAACTTTTTCTCATAATTCTATCACTAAGCAATGTAGAAATATATTTTATATTAAAATCCTTTCCTGGAAAATTATCGAACTTACAGTACAAGTTATATCGAAATCCATTTGAGATAATCTTTATAAAAAAGATTGTTTTTTCATAAACTAGTTTATCTAATTACAGAAAAAAGTTTCTGTAAATCTATAACTGAGCAACATAGAATCACATGTTATATACTAAAATCCTCCCTGGAAAATTACCTAATTAACAGTGTGAGTTCAATCGAAATTAATTTCGCAAAACTTAAATTATAAGCAATCTGAACGAAATTGCCAATTGTGTTATATATATAGTAGATAAAATATATTACCTATTAAAAAAATAAACAAAAGAAATCTCAATCGGTAACAAAGAATTAAATATTTTTTGATTGCTTCATCAAAGAAAATGTATCAAAAATTAGTTGTATAAAAAATAATGCTCATATAAGCACCTGCTCACATTTTAAAAGAAACATATGAAATTTAATTAAAGAAAATCAATATTAAAAGAAAACACAGAACAATATCATTTTCACGAAGAAAGTTAAGTTTATTTTTATATCTTTGAAATAAGTGATAGAGTGAGTTTGTTCTAAAAATAAAGTTTTCTGAGAGATATGGGTGCTTTGAAATCAAATAGCTTACCCTCCAGGAACATTGATTTTACAGAAATGAAACGCCAAAGTGCATGAAAACCACAATGAAACCTTTCTTAAAATATCTCCCGCGAAAAAGAAATTCAATGATAAATCTTTGTCCATGCGAAGTTTCATTCGAAAACTATTTTTGAACGTTTCTTGTCTTACTAATATTTCTTGAATTGGAATTTGGAGTTAACAATTTATACAAGTTGGAAATTGGACGTAAAGCGTAGCAAATGAGGTGCATTCGTACTATAATGAAGTTTTTAAAACATTTAGATTTTGGTAAAATAGTATGCAAGTACTTCGGATACCTGCTTTCTATTACACAGAAAGTAACTTGTAGTAAATCTCGGCAATGTATATCAAATTCGTAAAATGTGAAGTAGTTTAATGTAATTAAAACGCGCCCCAAACAGAGTTTCCCCCTGCACCATTATGCAATGGAATACTTTTGTTTAGCCCTGTAAATTAATAATAAATATTCTTTCTACCACACATTGTAAATAATATATTTTTTAATGTATACATGAAGTATGCCTATCAATTTTATTATGTTCGAAAGAGTGCGGCATGATCAAAATGTACTTGAAGCTATTTTTTCCCACTGGTCGTAATGTAACGGAATACTTTTGATTGTCCCTGTAAGTAAACTATGCATCCAATTTTCATAAAATCTGAAATGGCTCGATAAGATTACGCAACAATTATATATTTTAAATTTCAAACGATTCGGTTTGGTAGATTTTGCTCTGTTATATGCGGACGGACTGAACGACGACTGCTGCTACATAATTACATACCGTATTTACTCACGTATAGGGCGCACGCGTGTATAAGGCGCACCCCTACTTTACAAGAAAAAATGGTGATTTCTTAAAATCTCGTATATAACTTACACCATAAATTTGATTCGCTAATGAAGAATGACCAAATGAATTTCAGTGAAAAAAAAGTCGAAACAATCATTACACAAGACCAGAAAACAAGACGAAAATGCATTTTTAGACTTCAGGTTGTAAGAGAATGACGGGAATAGGAATGAGTGACGGTAAAGAGAATTGCTAATTAGCTTTTAGATAATGCCATTAGCTCTGTTGTATAAAAAACTGCAAGGAATGAAATAAATATGCAGTAATACTTCAATTAAGTAACATTTTCCGAGTTTTAATATCTTCTTTCAAAAAATTTCTTGTTTCATATGTATATCGTTCGACTGCATCCAACAATAAAAAAATTATTCCGTGTATAAGGCGCACCTAGGAGTTTTGTCCTAATTTTTTGAAAGAAAACTGCGCCTTATCCACGAGTAAATACGGTAATTACGAACGTACCAAAATATTGTAATTTTTACATATCTATTAAATTTACTTGTTTCTGAAAAAATAGTCCTTCTGACCAGTACTTAGAAGAAAATATAACATCCATATTCCTTCTTTTTAAGAATTTAGATTATTTTAATCAAACACACGAAGATAAAATGCATGAAACTCGATTATATAGGATATCCAGTTTTGAATTTGAATTGAAAGTCAATACTGAATTAGCATGGATATGAAGATGAAATATTGATTTTTCTGATGCTAACAATTCTTGACTAAACAAATTATATGTTCGACAAACATGCTAAAGTATCGGAATAAAATGAACGGTATTTCGTTATTATTTGTGTTATGTATAGTTTAAATCCGGATATGTATATATTGATGTGTAGTTTAAATTCTGTTTTTCATAGACATTCTTGCTAGACTTTTTTTAAAGTATAAGAGACATAATTTTTTGATAAATTTCCGTAAGTAAAGTTCTTATTTAATGAATGATAAGAGCGCCATTTGAGCTATATGTAGTTAACACGTTCGCTGCCGCTCCGCGAAAGCGCGTGATATGGCGCCAACGTTAAGGGGCCACTCACGCGCCAACGCGGTATGTGGGGTGATGCCCAATAGCCAGTCACGCGCTGGCGCGGGAAAATTTTTCACTGATTCTTTGTTATAAAAAATAAATCCCACTGTAAAAAAATTTTCCGTTAAAAAACGGAAATAGTACTGGTAATCTAGACGCCAGTACTATTTCCGTTTTTTGACGGAAAAAAAATTCCGTAAATTCCAGAAATAGTTCCGTTTTTTCACAAAATATTTCCGTTTTTTAATATTTTTTTATGCAAAAATTTTCATTTGAAAGATTTTTTCAAGGACAAACTAACATCTTTGTGATTTTTATTCTTTACTTTAGAAAGACATGTTAACATCAGGCACACATTACATGCATTTGACTTAAATAACAGTGAAGAAATGTGACTTACCTTCCATGGGGATCGAACCCGGGTCGTCTTCGGTCGTAGCCTGCAGTGTAATACCATTACACCATGATTACACAAAACACTTTTTCAAATATCTTTAGTTATTTCAGATGCATTTCATAAAGTAAAGACAAGATTTTGAACGCGGATTTATTTTTGTAGCGATAATATATATATATATATATATATATATACTTTTATAAATACATCCAAAGTTATTCAGACAATACCAATAAAAGATCCAATGAAACCAGTATTTTTACATTCATATTATTAAAAACAGTTGAAGTTTGAAGAGAAATAGAAGCCAGATTACCAAATTACTAAGAAATATGTGGATAAATGGACATTATATAACCAGAGTAATTCATATATTACCATACAATAAACCAATGAAACCAGTATTTTTACAATCATCTTATTGAAAACAGTTGAAGTTTGAAGTGAAATAGAAGGCAGATTACCAAAATAATGAAAGATAAATGGATAAAAAGGCAGTAGAAGGCTTTTTCATTAAACTACTTCATCAGGGGTGTATAGTTTAACAAAAAAGCAAAAACATCCAACAAGTTTCTGTTATGAGTCGTGCTGAAAGCTAAGAATTCGACTCACAATACACCCGATTGGCTATATATATTAAGCGTACAGTTCAAAATTAAGTTTTATAGATTTTCTTTCTATAATTTCTGATGTTTAGTTTTTTTTTAAATTTCAGCTTATATATATATATATATATATATATATATATATATATATATAAAGTTTAACCTTTAAGATATTACATGCATGAATGAAAGTATTAAAAAATTTTGTTTCCTTCTATTTTGGAAGAGTTTTAAAGTTCTATTGTAATATTATTCATATTAATTTATTTATTTTATAAAAGGATACTAACACACTTTTTTAAAAAGCATGTATTTGTGCGAAAAAAGTCATAAAATAACCGATTTGTTGTTTGAATACATCCTTAATTCTTTAATCATGATTGCTTTGGAAAATTTTGTGCGAAATACTCACTTTGACAGCATTTTTAAAAATATATTCTATCTTTATCAAAAAACTGGCCAATGAGTCACAGTATATAGTTCCTAAATAAGAGGATCTGTAAATTGGATGAGTTTGAGGGCGAAAATGGATTTTAAAACGAGTCATAAAAAACGCAATTTGCTATGTAAAAAATTCCTTAAATTTTCAAATCGCGAAGACTTCGGGAAATTCTGTTCAAAATACCCTTTTTGGTAGCCTTTATCAAAATATATTCTGTCTTTATCAAAAAACTGACTAATGCATCACATTATATAGTTCCTAAATAAGAGGATCTGTAAATTAGATGCGTTTGAGAACAAAAATGGATTTGAAAACGAGTCAGAAAAAAACGCAATTTCTTATTTGAATACTTCCTTAAATTTTCACTCCCGATGACTTTGGGAAATTCTGTTCAAAATACCCTTTTTGGTAGCTATTTTTGAAATATTTTCTATCTTTATCAGAAAATTGACCAATGCGTCACTTTATACAGTTTCTAAATAAGAGGATCTACCATTTGGATGCGTTTAAAATCAAAAATGAATTTAAAAATGAGTCAGAATATAAGCAGTTTGGATTTAATGTTTTTTCTCCAACTCCTATTTTTGTTTAATTTCTTTTTGCTATACGAATTGGTCTTATAAAAAACTTGTCAGTATAAAAGTTGTAGATATTTTTGAGAGGATGTAAAATAAATTTAATCAGATTTGATATCTTAAAAATTGACGGAGTTATGGATTTTTCTCTTTTTTCAGCGCCCTTTTTCTTTTCGTTTTTGAATTTTTTTCATCGGTAAATGTTGGTCCTATCAAAAACTTGTAAATACAAAAGTTTTAGATAATTTTAAGAACATTTACAAAAAATTTAGTTGGACTTGATATCTTGAAGATTGACGAAGTTATGAATTTTTTTCTCTCAAAACCCCTGTTTTTTTCGCCCCTTGAGCCCACTTCTAAATTTATCAGAAATCTGTTATGCATAAACTTTTGGCCCATTTTTAAGAAGTAATATAAACTTTAAACCGATTCGATATCTACTTTAATTAAGAAGTTATGGCGTTTTTTTCGGTTTTCACAAAAACGCCCCCTATTCCGACTCCCTTGCTTCGATTTTGCCCATTAACGAACTTAGCCGAGATTTTAACTCCTTTGATTTTATGTACCAGTTTGGTGGAGATTGGTGAAGAATTATAGAAGTTATCGTGTCCATAAAAAAGTGAGATATATATATAAACTGGTGCGATTGCAATAGGTAGTATTTAATACGAAATCTACCTAATATTTCATACGATATCTACCTAAAAAATGAAAGAATTTTTGTCATTGTCGTCATAACCGAAACGTGATTTCTCATCCAATTAAAAAGCATGATGATTGTTTTATTTCGCTTCATATTTCATAAAACATTCGTTACCGAGATCAATATTCGTTAACCATGTCAGACAAACAACCAAAAATAGGAGTCTTCGTTAACTTAAAAATTTGTTAGAAGCTATGTTCGTTAACTATGGTATTACTGTACTAACTTTTGATTCCCTTTACTAAATTTCCATTACATTTCTTCGAACAAACTTCATTAGGATGAGCGAAGCGAATCCTCTACTAGGCCACTCAAGTTACAGTTTGTCGTACACTTTATAAAAAATCTATTCAATATTTTGACTTGAAATTAAACATAAGAATAAATTATGATGTGTAGATTTGCAGAATGCTATTTTTTTCACAGAATAACCTTTAAAAAATTTTATTTTAATAATTAATTTATTCTATATGTTTTTCTATTATGGACGCATTTTTGTAAATAAAAAATTGAACGCGTATCTTTTTATTTTCAGAATTAAAATAAACCATGGGGTTAGTAATTATAGATAGAATCATGATTAATTAATTAAATAAAATATATTTTTATTATTCCGCCAAAATCGTTTGCAA
This sequence comes from Maratus speculifer, assembly GCA_964019185.1. Lineage (NCBI taxonomy): Eukaryota > Metazoa > Arthropoda > Arachnida > Araneae > Salticidae > Maratus > Maratus speculifer. The sequence goes on from OZ025291.1 coordinate 139,273,424, forward strand.
ATAAAAAATTGAACCCGTATCTTTTTATTTTAAGAAGGAAAATAAACTATGGGGTTAGTAATTAGATAGAATCATGATTAATATATTAAATAAAATATATTTTCATTATTCTGCCAAAATTATTTACGCAGTTTATACTTACGGATTTTAAAAGAATTACATTATGATTTATTTATTTAGGTATTTACTTTGGTAAAGTGGCAACAAAAAGAATCGTAAACAAGTAAATTTAATTCTGATATTTGATATTTAAAGTGAATATTTTGTTAAATTTGGTAAGTTTCTTAAGTCTGGTATTCGAAATGAAAGATTAAAGAATAATTTAAGAATATTTTAATTGATTGAAGAATAATTTAATTCAACCAAATTAAATATATTAACTACGTTTATAAATAATTTCTGGAATGTATTAGTAATTTAAAAATGTCGAGAAAAAGTACACTTATTGGACAGAACGAACGCCGTTACTGGCCATTGGAAAATGTAAAAACATCTTTAAAACTTTTAGTTAAAAAAAATATATTTTGTAAAATTCTGCTTCGAAAACATTTTTATTTATACCAGCCTTACATCATAAATAAAAAATTCCGAGGAAATTCTTTGTTATTTGGCTGAATTTACATTTCTAAAATTTAAATGCGTCAAAACATGAGATAACGTTTTTGCTTAATAAAAATGCGAAAATAATACACTATATTGCCATTGATTATGGGACACTTGCGATTTTAGACATTTTACTAAATATCTAGAAAAATACATGAGAAATCATCTCGAAACTCTTAGTATATAAATATAATAGTATACGTCATACATCTCCGTGAAGATTTTTTACCGAAACTCCATACGGGACCGTCAACAAATTAAAAAAGAATGAATATCTTTTGCATAACCCTGTCAAAACTAATGTAGCAAAAGCGCTCAAACTCTAGATTATGATTGAATGCCTTATTGTAATATACTGTGTTCATTTTTATGCAAATAGCATGCATACTCGCAGAGTAATTAAGATTTTTATAAAAATGGTCCCAAATTTTTCCAAGTTTTTTCCTTATAATTTTCAGAGTTCTTAATATAAAATAATATTTTTTTCAGAAAATATGACAAACAACATTGCACACAGTACCCTGTAATCAGAATTAAAAAATAATGAAAATTGTATACAAAATGAGTTGGTTTACTAAATAATTTTTTGCTGCGCATGCGTCAACGATATCAAAATTTCATTTGCATATTATGTTACCTAAATGTATAGAGCAACTTTTGTAAAAGTCACAAAATCATAACTTGAAAATTCTGAAAATAATCGTCAATTGAAAAAGGTTGAAAATCCGTTATTCTCAAAATGAAGCAAAAACAAGAGGGGTTGTATCCATATATTCATTGTTTAGTGTCAATGTAGAATACACAATACGGGATGTTACGACTACTTCTGGATAAAATCCCTCATTTTTTTGCTTCATTTTGGAAACAACGGATTTTGTCCTTCTTCTATAGACGATTACTTTCAGAATTTTCAAGCTATAATTTTGAGACTTTTACAAAAGTTGCTCTATACATTTACCTAACATAATATGCAAATGAGATTTTGATATCTTTGACGCATGCGCAGTAAAAAATTATTTAATAAACCTACTCATTTTTCATACAATTTTTATTATTTTTTAATTCTGATTAAAGGGTACTGTGTGCAATGTTGTTTGTCATATTTTCTGAAAAAATTATTATTTTATATTAAGAACTCTGAAAATTATAAGGGAAAAACTTAGAAAAATTTGGGGCCATTTTTATAAAAACTTTAATTACTCTGCGAGTATGCATGCTATTTGCATAAAAATGAACACAGTGTATTACAATAAGGCGTTCAATCATAATCTAGAGTTTGAGCGCTTTTGCTACATTAGTTTTGACAGGGTTATTCAAAAGATATTCATTCTTTTTTAATTTGTTGACGGTCCCCTATGGAGTTCCGTTAAAAAATCTTCACGGAGATGTATGACGTATACTATTATATTTATACACTAAGAGTTTCGAGATGATTCCTCATGTATTTTTCTAGATATTTAGTAAGATGTCTAAAATCGCAAGTGTCCCATAATCAATGGCAATATAGTGTATAAAAAAGTAATGTTCCTTTCAAATATTTATCTTATGAAATAATGCTTCGCGAATCCAAACAAAGCACGGCTTTTGCTAGTTATTTTAAAATTACGTATGAGGCTGATGAGCACAGTTGAGAAAATAGTGAAAATAATCCAAGACAACACCTTTCATTTTATCTTAAATAACCTTAGTTGTCACTGATTAATTGAATGCGTGTCAATCAACTATTCATATTCTAATAGTAGAAAAGACAAAATAAAGAAAACTCTGTTTTATACGTGTCAGCAATTTGTTCGTTAATGAAGACAAATGTCAGTTCTCAAGGAAAGAAAGTGATATTATAAAATGGAGAAATAACATGCGTGCATGTGTATGTAAAAAATTGTGAAGTTGACGAAATTTTTTTTTTTTTTTTTTTCAAATTTTGAGAAAATTTCTACTTAAGAAAACAATCCCGAGAATTTGAGGTCTCTGTAAATTTCTATTGCTGATTTGTCAACAAAAGGTCTACAGAACAAAAGAGGAATATAGAAATAACTTGTCTGTACGCCTATATGTCAAATTTATAATTTTATTGAGTGTATTGTTTTCACTGGGTAAAAAAAAATGTAATTAAAATTAAATAAAAAAAATTAATAAAAATAGCAAAACAAGCAGGAAGCAGGAATTGCTTTTTAAGAATTTAGTGACCCCTCCGATGAGAGAAAAAAAAAATTATCATTATGAGGAACCCGTCGAATTTCGACGAAAGAAAATTTTTAAAAAGAAACTGCTTCACTAATTTAAAATAAACCTACAAAATTAGTAACAATAAAAAACTCGTCTTATATTAGTTAGTCTATCTATCAACGAGTATTATTTTATCCTAAACCTAAGTCACTGTTCTCCTATTAAAATATTCTAATTTTTTGTAAAACTTAACGTTTTATCAGCGTGCGATTTCAAGTGTGTTATTATCCTGTGAAGAACTGCAAAGCCCCTGGAGGGAAAATGATGCATTGCTACAAAACATATTTCAGTTTTAAGACTTAAAATACACGCTTTTAATTTATATAAAATGACGTCGTTTGCATCCGATTATTTCATGATCCAGTTATTAAACATATCTATCGAAAAGTATGTTCATAAAGTTTTTATCGCGAAATAATACTGCAAAAGGCAATGTCATAAACTCCACAAATAGATAAATAAGAAATTAATGATTCATATGTTTTCATTTGTTCGTAACATTAATGGGATACTTAAAATTAAATATAGTTCATAAAAGCTTTATGTTTTATCAGAAATTATTCATTTATATTTTTCAAAGTGACACGTACTTTAAATACATTTTTATTTTCAGTCGTTATGGGAAAATTAGAACAAAAAGATATATTAATCAACTATTTTCTTTTTATTTTGTTCAGAAATCGAGCACTTCCGTAACCACCATTACAGAATAACATTAAAACTATAAAAAAATAGTATCTCAAAAGTAAATTGAGATAAAGTTTTCAAACAAATTGCAATCAAAAGTACTTCTATACGAACCGTATTTAACCGTACAATGATATACAGTGCTCAGCAAAAGTTTAGACACTGGTGTTTTTTAACCTTTAAATAAAAAATACGAACACGTGAGTTTTAGAAATGGCTATACTTACACTGTAAAACATTTGTGGAAACGTTGCTCCATACAATTGGTGTAAAAATGGTGGCAAATGCTGCCTCCAATTTCATGGAGTAATTGTTTTCACATATGCAATGGTGTAATTTAAACATATATTACTGGTGTAACATGACAATGTTACACCGGTTTTAACGGTTAAAATGCTCCATAAAATTGGAGGCAGCAAGGCTGCCACCAATTTTACGGAGTAACGTTTCCAGAAATGTTTCTCAGTGTATTTTCAAATATATTTTAAACAATGTACAATAAAAATAATGGTTATAATGTAAGATAAAATATAATTTAACTGAAAAAAGTAAAATTTGCATATTGCGAAAGTTTAGACACTTTTTTGATTTTTAGCTAACTGTTCATGGATAAATTCAAATTTCCAAGTTATGATGTCACATGTCTGAAGTATTTAATTATACCTCGATATAGCATCAGTTAGTAAAGATGCCGCGAGCTAAAAATATTCATTTACATGAGGTAATTGAAGTAAGGAAGCTGAAATGGAAAGGGAAGACAGTTGCAGAAATTTCAGCGGCAGTGAATGGTCCAAAGTGGTTTGTCTATGAAGTATAGTCTAAGGATGAATCCTCCAAAAAAAATTCATAATCTGAAAGACCTTGTGTGTCAAAAAAATGCAATGACAAAAGGATCCAGAAAGTGACATTTACACAAATAATTATTGTTACTCACATTAAAAGTAAGTCAGGAATTTCTGTGTCAACGGACATGATGCGTAGATGATTAAAGAAACAGGTAAATCAATTTACATGACAATAATAAAACAATCAGCTTTAAAATCTCGCTAAATAATAATAATCTCGCTATTTATATCTCGCAGCTTTAAAATCTCGCTCCAGAATTCAATTAACTTGTAAACATACGTCATATGGATCCAAATGGTACGCTATGATATTCAGTAACGAAAAAAAAGTGGAATTTGAATGGCCCAAACACGTGGGCATACTATTGGAATGACATAAGCATAGGTCCTGGGACTTTATTAAGTCGACAAAAAGAAGGTGAATTTTAAATAATTTGGTCCTCACTTAGCTTTAATGCTCGTGCATCTGTGGAATTATTCATTGGTTGCCAAGCAACACAAGACTACGTACATACGTTGGAGATTAATTTTTAGTCATTTGGGGAACTTTTGCTGGTCTAAAGTATGGATTTTAGTATCTATTCATGTTGCATACAAAAGAAGAACTTCGTCTAACTCTGAAAATACTATTGATCTCAACTGGCCGGCGTGTAGTTCTGATCCGGACCCAATTGAAAACTTTTGTAACATCATATGTCGTAATGTTTATGCAAATTTTTGTTATAGTTTTCTTTTAATGAGTTTCGAGCTGCTGTTGAACATGTTTGGTACGAAATAGACCCCTAAGTGACGCAGCATTTAGTTTTTTCGATGAAAAGTCACATTCTTGTACTAACTGCAAACAATGCGGGTGCAACTCGATTTTAATTTGTAGTTATTTTTTCTGTAAATACACAAATTGTCTATACTTTTGCCACAATGTTAATTTTATTTTTTTGTCATTATATTTTATGTAAAAGGTAAAATTCAAAATTTATTGTGTGTGAATAAAGGATAAGTCACAACTAATATTTGACAGAGGAATTACAAACATTCGGTACATACTTCAGAAAATAGAAGCATAATCGGTCATTGTCTAAACTTTTGCTGAGCGGTGTATCTTGCTTCGATTCATGGCTGGCTTAAAGTGCTATTACAGGTAAAAATTTCAAACGACAAAAATCGCCTGTTTTTGTTTATTTATTTATTTATTTATTCGTTTTTTAAGCATTTTATTGGCTGTTCGAGAAAAGGCTTTGCCATCGTCCTGATTTCCAAGATTTGATTGGCTGTTACTGGTGATTCACTTCATTTCAGGCGTCAAAGACGCTCCGACACAAAGTAGTTGCTTGCTTTCCGAGAGAGCTCCCTAGAGCCCTAGGAAAATATGGAGACAACTAGAATTTGAAGCGACTTTGATTCCTTGTATAATAGCACTTTTATGTAAATGAAAGTTTTTTTTACGGAAGATGGATGAGCGAAGCGAATCCTCTACTAGGCCACTCAAGTTACAGTTTGTCGTACACTTTATAAAAAATCTATTCAATATTTTGACTTGAAATTAAACATAAGAATAAATTATGATGTGTAGATTTGCAGAATGCTATTTTTTTCACAGAATAACCTTTAAAAAATTTTATTTTAATAATTAATTTATTCTATATGTTTTTCTATTATGGACGCATTTTTGTAAATAAAAAATTGAACGCGTATCTTTTTATTTTCAGAATTAAAATAAACCATGGGGTTAGTAATTATAGATAGAATCATGATTAATTAATTAAATAAAATATATTTTTATTATTCCGCCAAAATCGTTTGCAAATAAAAAATTGAACCCGTATCTTTTTATTTTAAGAAGGAAAATAAACTATGGGGTTAGTAATTAGATAGAATCATGATTAATATATTAAATAAAATATATTTTCATTATTCTGCCAAAATTATTTACGCAGTTTATACTTACGGATTTTAAAAGAATTACATTATGATTTATTTATTTAGGTATTTACTTTGGTAAAGTGGCAACAAAAAGAATCGTAAACAAGTAAATTTAATTCTGATATTTGATATTTAAAGTGAATATTTTGTTAAATTTGGTAAGTTTCTTAAGTCTGGTATTCGAAATGAAAGATTAAAGAATAATTTAAGAATATTTTAATTGATTGAAGAATAATTTAATTCAACCAAATTAAATATATTAACTACGTTTATAAATAATTTCTGGAATGTATTAGTAATTTAAAAATGTCGAGAAAAAGTACACTTATTGGACAGAACGAACGCCGTTACTGGCCATTGGAAAATGTAAAAACATCTTTAAAACTTTTAGTTAAAAAAAATATATTTTGTAAAATTCTGCTTCGAAAACATTTTTATTTATACCAGCCTTACATCATAAATAAAAAATTCCGAGGAAATTCTTTGTTATTTGGCTGAATTTACATTTCTAAAATTTAAATGCGTCAAAACATGAGATAACGTTTTTGCTTAATAAAAATGCGAAAATAATACACTATATTGCCATTGATTATGGGACACTTGCGATTTTAGACATTTTACTAAATATCTAGAAAAATACATGAGAAATCATCTCGAAACTCTTAGTATATAAATATAATAGTATACGTCATACATCTCCGTGAAGATTTTTTACCGAAACTCCATACGGGACCGTCAACAAATTAAAAAAGAATGAATATCTTTTGCATAACCCTGTCAAAACTAATGTAGCAAAAGCGCTCAAACTCTAGATTATGATTGAATGCCTTATTGTAATATACTGTGTTCATTTTTATGCAAATAGCATGCATACTCGCAGAGTAATTAAGATTTTTATAAAAATGGTCCCAAATTTTTCCAAGTTTTTTCCTTATAATTTTCAGAGTTCTTAATATAAAATAATATTTTTTTCAGAAAATATGACAAACAACATTGCACACAGTACCCTGTAATCAGAATTAAAAAATAATGAAAATTGTATACAAAATGAGTTGGTTTACTAAATAATTTTTTGCTGCGCATGCGTCAACGATATCAAAATTTCATTTGCATATTATGTTACCTAAATGTATAGAGCAACTTTTGTAAAAGTCACAAAATCATAACTTGAAAATTCTGAAAATAATCGTCAATTGAAAAAGGTTGAAAATCCGTTATTCTCAAAATGAAGCAAAAACAAGAGGGGTTGTATCCATATATTCATTGTTTAGTGTCAATGTAGAATACACAATACGGGATGTTACGACTACTTCTGGATAAAATCCCTCATTTTTTTGCTTCATTTTGGAAACAACGGATTTTGTCCTTCTTCTATAGACGATTACTTTCAGAATTTTCAAGCTATAATTTTGAGACTTTTACAAAAGTTGCTCTATACATTTACCTAACATAATATGCAAATGAGATTTTGATATCTTTGACGCATGCGCAGTAAAAAATTATTTAATAAACCTACTCATTTTTCATACAATTTTTATTATTTTTTAATTCTGATTAAAGGGTACTGTGTGCAATGTTGTTTGTCATATTTTCTGAAAAAATTATTATTTTATATTAAGAACTCTGAAAATTATAAGGGAAAAACTTAGAAAAATTTGGGGCCATTTTTATAAAAACTTTAATTACTCTGCGAGTATGCATGCTATTTGCATAAAAATGAACACAGTGTATTACAATAAGGCGTTCAATCATAATCTAGAGTTTGAGCGCTTTTGCTACATTAGTTTTGACAGGGTTATTCAAAAGATATTCATTCTTTTTTAATTTGTTGACGGTCCCCTATGGAGTTCCGTTAAAAAATCTTCACGGAGATGTATGACGTATACTATTATATTTATACACTAAGAGTTTCGAGATGATTCCTCATGTATTTTTCTAGATATTTAGTAAGATGTCTAAAATCGCAAGTGTCCCATAATCAATGGCAATATAGTGTATAAAAAAGTAATGTTCCTTTCAAATATTTATCTTATGAAATAATGCTTCGCGAATCCAAACAAAGCACGGCTTTTGCTAGTTATTTTAAAATTACGTATGAGGCTGATGAGCACAGTTGAGAAAATAGTGAAAATAATCCAAGACAACACCTTTCATTTTATCTTAAATAACCTTAGTTGTCACTGATTAATTGAATGCGTGTCAATCAACTATTCATATTCTAATAGTAGAAAAGACAAAATAAAGAAAACTCTGTTTTATACGTGTCAGCAATTTGTTCGTTAATGAAGACAAATGTCAGTTCTCAAGGAAAGAAAGTGATATTATAAAATGGAGAAATAACATGCGTGCATGTGTATGTAAAAAATTGTGAAGTTGACGAAATTTTTTTTTTTTTTTTTTTCAAATTTTGAGAAAATTTCTACTTAAGAAAACAATCCCGAGAATTTGAGGTCTCTGTAAATTTCTATTGCTGATTTGTCAACAAAAGGTCTACAGAACAAAAGAGGAATATAGAAATAACTTGTCTGTACGCCTATATGTCAAATTTATAATTTTATTGAGTGTATTGTTTTCACTGGGTAAAAAAAAATGTAATTAAAATTAAATAAAAAAAATTAATAAAAATAGCAAAACAAGCAGGAAGCAGGAATTGCTTTTTAAGAATTTAGTGACCCCTCCGATGAGAGAAAAAAAAAATTATCATTATGAGGAACCCGTCGAATTTCGACGAAAGAAAATTTTTAAAAAGAAACTGCTTCACTAATTTAAAATAAACCTACAAAATTAGTAACAATAAAAAACTCGTCTTATATTAGTTAGTCTATCTATCAACGAGTATTATTTTATCCTAAACCTAAGTCACTGTTCTCCTATTAAAATATTCTAATTTTTTGTAAAACTTAACGTTTTATCAGCGTGCGATTTCAAGTGTGTTATTATCCTGTGAAGAACTGCAAAGCCCCTGGAGGGAAAATGATGCATTGCTACAAAACATATTTCAGTTTTAAGACTTAAAATACACGCTTTTAATTTATATAAAATGACGTCGTTTGCATCCGATTATTTCATGATCCAGTTATTAAACATATCTATCGAAAAGTATGTTCATAAAGTTTTTATCGCGAAATAATACTGCAAAAGGCAATGTCATAAACTCCACAAATAGATAAATAAGAAATTAATGATTCATATGTTTTCATTTGTTCGTAACATTAATGGGATACTTAAAATTAAATATAGTTCATAAAAGCTTTATGTTTTATCAGAAATTATTCATTTATATTTTTCAAAGTGACACGTACTTTAAATACATTTTTATTTTCAGTCGTTATGGGAAAATTAGAACAAAAAGATATATTAATCAACTATTTTCTTTTTATTTTGTTCAGAAATCGAGCACTTCCGTAACCACCATTACAGAATAACATTAAAACTATAAAAAAATAGTATCTCAAAAGTAAATTGAGATAAAGTTTTCAAACAAATTGCAATCAAAAGTACTTCTATACGAACCGTATTTAACCGTACAATGATATACAGTGCTCAGCAAAAGTTTAGACACTGGTGTTTTTTAACCTTTAAATAAAAAATACGAACACGTGAGTTTTAGAAATGGCTATACTTACACTGTAAAACATTTGTGGAAACGTTGCTCCATACAATTGGTGTAAAAATGGTGGCAAATGCTGCCTCCAATTTCATGGAGTAATTGTTTTCACATATGCAATGGTGTAATTTAAACATATATTACTGGTGTAACATGACAATGTTACACCGGTTTTAACGGTTAAAATGCTCCATAAAATTGGAGGCAGCAAGGCTGCCACCAATTTTACGGAGTAACGTTTCCAGAAATGTTTCTCAGTGTATTTTCAAATATATTTTAAACAATGTACAATAAAAATAATGGTTATAATGTAAGATAAAATATAATTTAACTGAAAAAAGTAAAATTTGCATATTGCGAAAGTTTAGACACTTTTTTGATTTTTAGCTAACTGTTCATGGATAAATTCAAATTTCCAAGTTATGATGTCACATGTCTGAAGTATTTAATTATACCTCGATATAGCATCAGTTAGTAAAGATGCCGCGAGCTAAAAATATTCATTTACATGAGGTAATTGAAGTAAGGAAGCTGAAATGGAAAGGGAAGACAGTTGCAGAAATTTCAGCGGCAGTGAATGGTCCAAAGTGGTTTGTCTATGAAGTATAGTCTAAGGATGAATCCTCCAAAAAAAATTCATAATCTGAAAGACCTTGTGTGTCAAAAAAATGCAATGACAAAAGGATCCAGAAAGTGACATTTACACAAATAATTATTGTTACTCACATTAAAAGTAAGTCAGGAATTTCTGTGTCAACGGACATGATGCGTAGATGATTAAAGAAACAGGTAAATCAATTTACATGACAATAATAAAACAATCAGCTTTAAAATCTCGCTAAATAATAATAATCTCGCTATTTATATCTCGCAGCTTTAAAATCTCGCTCCAGAATTCAATTAACTTGTAAACATACGTCATATGGATCCAAATGGTACGCTATGATATTCAGTAACGAAAAAAAAGTGGAATTTGAATGGCCCAAACACGTGGGCATACTATTGGAATGACATAAGCATAGGTCCTGGGACTTTATTAAGTCGACAAAAAGAAGGTGAATTTTAAATAATTTGGTCCTCACTTAGCTTTAATGCTCGTGCATCTGTGGAATTATTCATTGGTTGCCAAGCAACACAAGACTACGTACATACGTTGGAGATTAATTTTTAGTCATTTGGGGAACTTTTGCTGGTCTAAAGTATGGATTTTAGTATCTATTCATGTTGCATACAAAAGAAGAACTTCGTCTAACTCTGAAAATACTATTGATCTCAACTGGCCGGCGTGTAGTTCTGATCCGGACCCAATTGAAAACTTTTGTAACATCATATGTCGTAATGTTTATGCAAATTTTTGTTATAGTTTTCTTTTAATGAGTTTCGAGCTGCTGTTGAACATGTTTGGTACGAAATAGACCCCTAAGTGACGCAGCATTTAGTTTTTTCGATGAAAAGTCACATTCTTGTACTAACTGCAAACAATGCGGGTGCAACTCGATTTTAATTTGTAGTTATTTTTTCTGTAAATACACAAATTGTCTATACTTTTGCCACAATGTTAATTTTATTTTTTTGTCATTATATTTTATGTAAAAGGTAAAATTCAAAATTTATTGTGTGTGAATAAAGGATAAGTCACAACTAATATTTGACAGAGGAATTACAAACATTCGGTACATACTTCAGAAAATAGAAGCATAATCGGTCATTGTCTAAACTTTTGCTGAGCGGTGTATCTTGCTTCGATTCATGGCTGGCTTAAAGTGCTATTACAGGTAAAAATTTCAAACGACAAAAATCGCCTGTTTTTGTTTATTTATTTATTTATTTATTCGTTTTTTAAGCATTTTATTGGCTGTTCGAGAAAAGGCTTTGCCATCGTCCTGATTTCCAAGATTTGATTGGCTGTTACTGGTGATTCACTTCATTTCAGGCGTCAAAGACGCTCCGACACAAAGTAGTTGCTTGCTTTCCGAGAGAGCTCCCTAGAGCCCTAGGAAAATATGGAGACAACTAGAATTTGAAGCGACTTTGATTCCTTGTATAATAGCACTTTTATGTAAATGAAAGTTTTTTTTACGGAAGACTCTTTATCTGTTGCCTGGAAGAAAAAAAACATATTGGTGACTAATAATAATGCCTTTGAAATTTCTATATAATAAACAAGGAACTACTAACAATTTGGATTATATATAATGTTGAAGACAGTGACAATAACTAAAACAATTTTTTGAAACTTGATGGTAAAATGACATAGATTGTATACGTTACAGATATGCAGCACGATGATAGTAAAGGTTACGTCTAAGGCCGAGATCAAATAGTAAAGAAAAGATACCTTTCCTGAAACTGGTTCTGATTTTCACAACAAAATATAGAAATAAAAGTATAACCTGTCTAAACATTAAATGTATAAGTTAGTAGCTGGTACTACTAAGTCTATACTAAGTCTATACTTCTAATTTTTGTGTACTTAATTTTAAATGTTAAATATTTAAAAAAAATTAAGTGGCCGCCAATTTTTAAAAAGATGGCGGATGAAACTGGCCAACGAACTCGGTTTAAACATCAGTTTATACTATGTACACACCAGGGTATATCCAAATCCGTTCATAAATACGCGTGTTAAGATGTGACAAAAATCAGACCGTTTCAAAATGTCAGCCACACTAGAAATTGAAGTGCTTTAACGCAGCCATTTTTTAAGATATAGACAAAACAAAAATTCTCAGAAAACTTTGTATCAAGGTCAAATACATAGAAGAAAAATATTTTTCAATTTCTAATTTTTTGTGCTTAGCCTGATTTTTTTTTTTTTTTTTTTTTCTAAACTGCTATCTTTTTGAAACAAGATGGCGGATGATACTGGCCAACGAACTCAGTCGAGACATTAGTTTGTACTATGTTCATTCAAATCGGTTCGTAAATACGATAGTACAGCATGACAAATGTCATATATATATGTGTGTGTGTCAACATTTGAAAGGAGAGTGGTTTCTGGGTCTGGGAGTCATGATCGCTAAAAATATATCAAAATTTTCGAGAATCGCTTTCCTCCGAACGGCTGCAATAGATAGCCTTTTACTTTTTGTAATGAAAGCTACCTAGAAACGTTTTTTTTAAATGATGGTTAAAGGACATAGATTGTATATGTTGCAAATAAACAGCACGATAATAATAAAGGTTAAAATTAAGGTGTAGATCAAATAGTAAAATAAAGATTCCTTTTCTGAAACTGGTTCTGATTTTGTTTTGACTGTTTTCACAATTTGACTATTCTGTGTTCACAATTTGTTTTGGCTGTTTTCACAACAAAATATAGAAATAAAAGTGTAACCTGTCTAAACGCTAACTTTGTAAGTTTATAGTCGGTATTAATAAATCTAGTAAAAAAGAAAAAAAAACAGATTTGAAAATTTAAATTTTAGTTAAAGTTTTAATGGTTAAAGGTGCGTTTTTTGATCACAATTCTGAAGCAGGAGGATATGTTTTTCTAAATTTTCTGAGAGCAATTAATTTCTTATGTATAAACGTGTGAATAAAGAAAATAGAAATTGATAATCATGCATGGATATCATTAGTTAGGGTTCTTTTGAACATGTATATTACATACAAATTTTTTCACGGAAAAGACTATTTAGTTAAATAAACAAAACAACAAGAACAACAAAAAAGTAGTTACGCTAAGTAAATGTTTGGCTCAACCAAATGTTAGTCGAATTAACCAAGTAATTTTGTTTAGTAAAATTTTGCTGATAAAAAAATTTGGTCAGTGCAACTAAATACCTGGATTGGGATACTCTTTGGTTTTTTTGTTCAACTATATAATTTTGTCCGTTTACAAAGTCATGAAAATTGAGCGATCTACCTTTAAAGTACGACACAATAACATTTAAATTAAACAGAAACATTTCTAGCACAACTCTTGAATGCAATGTTGTTATTCCTCAAGATCTATGTATTGAATTTTTGTATTGTTTAAACCTTATATCAAATAAAAAATAATAATAATAGTAATTACAAAACAACAGCGTAAAATTGCTGTGTAAAAATGTCCTTGAAAACTGCGTCTAAAAAATTTTCAACAAGCTTTAAATAAGACCAAGTAGACAAATATTTTCTCGAAGAACTTAAAATACATTCGCTTATGATGTATAAAAAAATAAAAAAAAATAAATATGTAATTTAAAAACATAGTTCCGAGCAAAGAAAGGAGAAATCTCTGTTGAAAAGAGAAGAAAGTACACACGAGCACTTTTTTTTTAGATGTCACTCAGCTTTGAAATAACAGATCAGATGAAAATGCATTTGCGTCAAGGGAACTTCAATGCAATTCTTTTGTTTATTTTTAATTTTCGAAGATCAATCAAACTCGTAATTCCATCAGTTTCGCATCAAGATATTTGACAGAAATCAATTGCTAAATTCTTCCAGAGATTTATGACGTCACTGCTGGTAGTTGCGTCAAATCAACACAATGAAATTTGCCTTAAGTAATAATCTTATTTGCATTTTGGTTTCTTGTATAAAGAATTAAGTAGAGGCTTGTAGCTTCCTTTTACTGTTGATGAAAGAATGACAGAAATTGTGTGGACAAGTGTGAAAAATCATACAAAAAACGATTGTGATCAGCTATCGTCTCCTAAAGCTGTTATTTCTCTGTTATCTGCTGTTAGCTCCTATAAAAAATAAAAAAAAGGAAAGGAGAAAAAACGGTCAAGTTTAAGCATTATCGGGTACAGTAGGCTCCGTACAATAAATATATTTTATTAATTATTAACTGTATTATTAAAAAAAAAAAATCGTTGCTAGAAGAATAATGACTTTAAAAACTGTGCAACGTAGGTTTTGAGCAGAACTATATATACTAGAAAAGTATAAATGGATATAACATGAAAGTTCACTGCACTGTAAAAAAAATCTATTAAATTTACGACAAAAACTTCTGGCAGCAATGTTGCCAGTAGTAAAATTATATGTAAATTTATTTATTGCATCTAATTTTACTGCAAATTTTACTGCAAAAACTGCTGGCAACATTGTTGCACAGATTGTAGGTTTGTGTTTGCCGTACAATCAAAGGTATGAAATAATTGTAAGGCAAACACATTGATAAGTCTACGAATCAGCCATTAGTGGTATTAATTTTTGGCTTATCACCACGTCATTTCCGTCATATATGGATCATTAGATTCCCCTATTACTACTTTTCCATAAAATAAAGTTTTTTTTTTTTTTTTTTGGTGTGTGTGTGTGCTCGATACTTTAGGTTTTTGTGCTGTCGACTTTTGGGCTATTCGTATCAGTATAATATTGCCCTGTACTTGTGTGCTTTCTTTTGTATTGGTATATTGGGGTTTTCTGCACTCTAAAACTGGGAGGAGTGAAAAGCTAACTTTTTGTAGGAGTGATTTGCATTTGCACTCTTTTTAGAGTGAACTTTATACAAATACACTCTTTTTAGAGTGGAATTTCCGACTTCCTAAAAAAGAGTGAAATATCTCACTCCGTTGTTGAGAGTGAAATATCTCACTCTATGGTCGAGAGTGGAAAATCTCACTCCGTTAAAGAGAGTGAAAGCCCGGCATTATAAACTTGAAAAAAATACCCGCTTAACTTTGAACCAATATATGGAGTAAAACAATGAAAAGTACCAAAATATGTCAATTCTTACTTTTCAAAAACTACATTTTATAATATAACCTATAAAATTACGCTTATTTGCTATTAAAGCGCACTCGTTTTCAAAAATGAGTGTCACTCCTTCGATAGAGTCAACGGTCACTCTTAAAAAGTGACTTAGATATGTATTATGCATCAGCCAATCAGAAATCGTCTTTTCAGTTGTGATGATAAAAATGTTTTCGTCATTTTATCGTGTCCGTTATGTGTCGTTTCCTCGGTCTACAAATGTGGATCTTCAATTTGTATTATTAATACTGAAAAGTAGTTTAAATTTCGATCTTGGAATGATATTCTCCGATATCTTATGATTCAAAATAATCCACATAGATTAAGTTTCTTGATCTGGAGTCAAAATTGAGAACAAATAATTCAGTAAAAAGCAATAATACTCCATTAATACTCAATGACGAAGATATTGCACTGCACAATGCACATATCTTATTTATCAAACAAAGGATTATTATTCATCAAATAAGGGATAATTAACATAAAAAAAGGGTAAGTCAATTTTAATTTCAACTTTTTATTTTCCGAAAGTAAATTCTAGAATGTTGAGTTAAACTTTACACAGGAAGTTGTCTTCTATCTCTGCTCGGAGGAAAAAAAAAAAAAAAAAAAAAGAAAAGAAAAGAAAAATCGCTGACGCAAAGACTGCAGAATAAAACGCTTTAGTAATTTTAAAAGTTTGCAGTATGACTTATATTAGATGACATTTATTTATTAGAGATAAATAACTCATTAAAATTGTTTTTCCAACAGTAAGAACAAAACATATGTAGCAGTGTTGAATTCAGAGGATGTCTCGGGGGATGTATTCCCCCGGAGCATTGAAATGCCCCCCGGAAATTTTGAGATTTTGTGTTTTCAGTGGTCAAAATGGGCAATTTTCCTCCCGGAGCTCTATAATGTCCCCCCCCCCCCCGGAGCCAGAAATATCCCTTCCGGAGAAAAATGTCTTAATTCAACACTTATGTAGTCATTTCTTTTATTTTATATTTTCTTCATTTTTCTTTTTGCTACACGAGTATATTTTTTATAAAACTTTAACTCACATTCATAGAATACTATAGGGTAGATGTAGCAGTATCATAGGGCAGAAGCAGCAGTGTACACACCTGAATGTTTTTGGTTTATAAAAAAATAATAACTAATAAAAATTTAGCTTTTATTTTTTTTTCGTAACTCGCCCTTGCATATTTTATAATTTAGCATTATTGTTGACACTCTTAATTAAACCAATCAGGAAGCACAAAATAATGTTTTTAAGTTTCGCTGTTTTTCATTGAAAATCGTGTTTCCATTGAAAATCATGCTTCATTTAATACATTTATGTATTCCTTATTTTATTGCAAAATTTGCAATTTTTTTGTTTTTGTAGCTGAAGAAAGCTTTGAATTTTATGTATTTAATGTCGTTTATAAAATTTCATTAATTTTTAAGGTTTTGAGAGGAGTGTCCATTACTGGAATACTTAAGTACTATCAAGTACTATTTTCCAGTACTGTACACCTCATATAGGCATTGTTAAAAAAGCAATTATGGTAATGTTTAGAGTGCATAAAATAGTTTTATTTAATTAAAAACTTAAGTAATCAATTTTAATTTTTAAATTGCACTTACCAAAATGTAATGACAGCAAAATTTTTATAAATAGTTGTTTTTAAGTTATATTAATATGATTTATAAAATTTCAATATCTTCTTTACTTTATTATTATTATTTTTTAAAAATGAATCTAACTATGTTTTGCCTATTTTATAATCTGGCAATCAAACCACTCATGAAGCCGAACAGTCAAAGAGGGGCTTATAGGGCTTAATCGTTCACCATTTAAATAAAAACACTTAAGTTACCGAAGTCGTCAAAAACACATTTTCTCTCTTAAATATTTGCTTATTTTTACTTTTTCAATTTTGTCTGCAGATATTTTTTTAAATAACACTTTCAATTTTGGTCCGGTTTTGAAAGTAAAAGAAACTTTATAAAAATATCTGCGACCGAAATCGAAAAAGTAAAAAAGATGCGATATAGAGACGAACTTCAGCTATTCAATGCAAAATAAATAAATAAATAAAATGTCAAAATGCAAACGAGATATTAGAAAAATCTCTCCCCATAGGATTAGCATTAGCTCGTGAGTGTCTTCGCCGGCAGGTACTACATGCACATCTACTCTATATACGGGAATAAAAAATTGAAATTAAATATGACTTGCCATGTCATTTTATAAATACGGCTTGTATTAATATATATTTTTCAGAAATAAGATTTTAATTACACATAAAATAAAACAGACAACGTGCATTATGGATTTATTTAAATAATATGTAAAACTTAATGGGTATCTGAAAAAACATGTATGTTTAATATTTTAAAACTGTTTAATAACTTGCGCTTATGGGCATTTTAAAACTATCATATATTTATGGAACTACCAATGAAAGCAAACACAAGGAGAAAGGTTGGAATAAAATAGTTTATTTCTGTCAATAATCTAATTTAATTCATGTGTAACTTTAATTACGTTTTCCCTTAAAAAGTTCAATTAATGTTACATACTTTGAATTAAATAAATATTGTCAATAAAGTATTTTATTCCAATCTTTACCACGTTTGTATTTATTTTCATTGTATGTTCTAAAAGACACGATTCTTTTAAAATGCCCATAATAGCAATAAAAAAAGAGAATTCATAAAAAAATGAGAGCATTCACTCCTATGAAAAAGTGACAACTCACTCCTACTAGGAGCGAAAAAACGCACTCCTTTAGCAAAAGTGAATAGTCACTCCTCAGAAATAGTGATTATTGACCCCTGTGTAGAGTGAATATTCACTTCCTAGGAGTGAGTATTCACTCTTTCAAAGAGTCAATGATTCCACTTTTGCTCAAAGTGAATAGTCACTCTAAAGAGGTTGGGCATATTTTGAGTCTGCGATAGAGTGAGTATTCACTATTCTGGAGTGACTATTCACTCCTTTTTATTTAGAGTGTGTGTCATTTTTTTAAAATGCGTTTTATTTTTCCTCGAATGCCTCCTGGGCACATGTAAGTTTTATCTATAGCGTATTCTACAATTGATTCTTCTTAATTCTTGTACTCTTTGTTCCCTTTCTTAAATTTCTGCTTCTGTGCTCCTGATGTGTTTATTGTTCCTTTATCTTTATAAAATTTCGTCAACTGTTGTGAACTTTGTTTTGCCTTTCTCGAGTCCTGTTTATCTAATATTCAGTACTTCCTGGTAAGTTCTTGTCGTTCTGTCATATGGTTGACTTGGAGTGGTCCTATGAGGTGACTTTTGTTCCATTAGTTGTATGTGATGCATAGTCAATATCGTTCGCTTTCTTTTGGGCAGTTTTCATATTTTTGGTTGCCCGCACCTATTAGGCAAAATTCATTGATTTGTTGTCACTGGATTGTGATACGATGAAACATTTAGCATTTATGGCACCTTTAGATGGTGACATAGTTTTTCACTGGGCATTCTGTGAGACCCAGACAGACGATTTCTCTTTGAGCATTTGATGTGCCAGGGACTCCAGGAGAGACACTGGAATATGTACTTTACCCGCCGGTGTCCTAATGGATTTGATTAATCGACTGTCCATGTCATCTTCTGTTTTTCGGTCTGGTTGTTTTTATATTTTGCATATGATGACACTTTCTTCCTTTGATTCCAGAACATGAAGTATTCTATTCATTTTCATTTTCAGATATTTTCCATTTTCTTATATGATGACAGAATGCATTATCATTAATCTTCATTCGGTGATTAGAGTTTCGCAATAGCTCTCGACATGATGAAATTTTGTGCATTAGTATTTGAATTCGAGAATTCATATAATTTGTGTAACACATACAGATAGACAGGCGTCAGTCTGAAATTCACACATAGTCATTTCCCAAAAGTAGTCAACTCGTACTTAGGAGATCTCAAAAAGTGTAAATCAATAAAAAAGCAAACAACAAAAATTTGCACGAATTCGATACTTCCTTCTTATTTATATAAAAGATTATACGAGTTTGCAATAAAAGCTTTGATATATATTCCTTCTCAAAATCTTTAAATATATTAATCATGTTTTCATTGTGATAAAACAATGATTTGTTAAAAATAGAGTGGCTTGCGAATTTTCTAGTAAAACATTTCTTTAAATATAAAGTATCAGTAAGAATCATTTACACAAACTGGAATACATGTCGAAAAGACGATATTTTTAGAGGCTATTAATTGAAACTATTTTAAAAATTCAACTTTGATTTATCAGCATTTAAATCCAATTAAAAATTATGTTCAAAAATTCGGGATTCCGGATTATATTTTGAAATCCCGGTATTATTCACATTAAAAAAAAAAAAAAAAAAAAAAAAAAAAAAAAAAAATCAATTGCATAATAATTTTGATATGCAACTCATCTAACCTGAGAAGTGGCGTATCTATCCCTTAAACTTTTTATTAACAAAAGATTATTTTAAAAAAGAAAAATAAATCATAACTCCGACCTTTTAAATTTGTTTATTTTCCAAAATATATAATAGAAAAACTATTCGTAATCCTTTTTTCTTATTAAGAGTGCTGAAAACTGAGATCTTGTGAACTAAAAAAAAAAAAAATCAAATCAGGCATCTTGCATAGACAGGTCCTGATTACCGGATAGGCACGAGAAGCATTTTCTTCCCTTAGAAAACTTTGAAGAAGCCCGAAATTTTGCATTGAATTAATTGTAACACTAGATTGTTAGATGTATGTTTATTTTATATACTGAATTCGAATATTATTGAATTGGACTTACATGCACATTATAAAATATTAATAATTTAACTTATTCCCAAAATTGAAAGAAGTATTTCAAAATATTAATATTGTATGTACATACATACATATATATGTTTAATGAAACATGTGAAGTCAACTGAGCAACTCTGAATAATATACAAGGTGGTTATACTTAAACTGACAATACTCAGAGTGTTCTCTAGCGCGATTTATTTGAGAGAATGATGCCAAAAAATGCAGAATCAATACTAAAATCATTAAATGGGTTAAATAAAAGAAAATTTTATTTCAAGATATTAATTCTGCCTTTTTTTAAATTATCTTTTCTGTCACATATATTCCTCTAGTAGTGATTTTGTGTACTATTTTTTCGCTTTATCCCCCATCCACCGTTTTGTTTAATCTGTTTACAGCATTTAGGGTTATTCTCTCAATTAGATCACACTACGAACACTCTGAGTACTGTCAGTCTATTTATGACCAGCTTGTATGTAGCATTGGTGTATTTCCAGGTTATCTAGTTTAGAAAATACTTCTCGATTGAAAGGGAGTGCCGAAATAATGCTGTACTTCCCATAGCTTCAGAAGTTAATGGGGGCTCTGTGCTTAGATCATGAGATTTTCCATCATCATTTCCAAAATTTCGAGAATATTGTAACTAAATCTTCATATTTTCATACAATTTTTTGTTAACTGTATTAGTTTTAATCTATATGGGATAGTACCACCATGTTAGAAAAAGCTCTTTCTAATCAAGTAAAAAGAATGAAAATTGGTGCAATGATTAAGAGTCTTCATGATAAAATAAGATATAAAAATCCCTGTCGGCTGGACCTATAGGCGGAGGTAGATTTCGAAAAGTGCTCATTTCAACAATAATATACATATATATATATATATACTGGTGTCCAAAAGTTAAGCATAATTGGTAATTAAGTAAGTAATGAAAGAAATATAAATCGAAATATGGTGAAACTCCAGGTGTGTAAAGAAAATAGTACGCGTCATATATTTTCGCGAAGAGTTTTCCCCGAAATCGAACAGGGAACCGTCACAAATTGAAAAAGAACGAAGATCTTTTGGATAACCCTGTCAAAACTAATGTAGCAAAAGCGTTCAAACTGCACATTATGATTAAGTGACTTATTGTAATGTACTGTGTTTATTTTTATAAGGATAGCTTTCATACTCGTAGAGAAATTAAGGTTTTTTATAAAAACAGTCCTAAGTTTTTTGCTTATAATTTGCAGAGTTCTTAATATAAAATAATGTTCTTTTTTGAAAATATGACAAACATCATTGTACACAATACCCTGTCATCAGAATTTAAAAATAATAAAAATTGTATGAAAAATGAGTAGGTTTAGTAAATAATTTTTCATTTCGATGCCTCAACGATATCAAAATTTCATTTGCATATTGTGTTAGCTAAATGTATAGAGCAACTTCTGTAAAAGTTTCAAAAACATAGCTTGAAAATTCTGAAAATTATCGTCTATAGAATCATCTCAAAATCCGTTATTCCTAAAAGGAAGCAAAATATAAGGGGTTTTATCCAAATACAGTTGTACGTGCAATATTGTCTAAGCACGAAACAATGGAATATGGATACAGCCCCTCATCCTTTTGCTTCATTAGGGAATAAAATATTTTGATCTCATTCTATCAACGATAATTTTCAGAATTTTTAATCTATGTTTCTGAGACTTTCACAAAAGTTGCTCTACACATTTAACTAACATAATATGCAAATGAAATTTTAATAGCGTTCACGCATGCGCAGTAAAAAATTATTTAGTAAACCTGCTCATTTGTCATACAATTTTTATTATTTTTAAATTCTGATGACAGGGTATTGTGTACCATGATGTTTGTCATATTTTCAGAAAAGAACATTATTTTATATTAAGAACTTTGCAAATTATAAGCAAAAAACTTAGGACTGTTTTTATAAAAACCTTAATTTCTGTACGAGTATACATGCTATCCTTATAAAAATAAACACAGTACACTACAATAAGCCACTTAATCATAATGTGCAGTTTGAACGCTTTTGCTACATTAGTTTTGACAGGGTTATCCAAAAGATCTTCGTTCTTTTTCAATTTGTTGACGGTCCCTTGTTCGATTTCGGGGAAAACTCTTCGCGAAAATATATGACGCGTACTATTTTGTTTACACACCTGGAGTTTCACCACATTTCGATTTATATTTCTTTCATTACTTACTTAATTACCAATTATGCTTAACTTTTGGACACCAGTGTATGATTAGAGATAAACCCAGTTTAATAACTTCATTTGGCCGTTTATGAAAAAATTTTAATTTCATTTTTCTGCAAAAACTGGTTTTATCAGAATCATCTTAAGAAAAATTCAGCTCAAATGCCTATTTTGACACCATAGTTTGAAATAAATTCTGAATTTATTAAAAAATCGACCAAAACAGTACATTATATAGATACTAAATAACAAAAAACTGTCAGTTGAATGCATTTGAGAAAAAAATTGAATTTAAAAATGAGTCGTAAAATAACCCATTTGTTGTTTGAATACATCCTTAATTCTTTATGATTGCTTCGGAAAATTTTGTGCGAAATACTCACTTTGGCAGCATTTTTAAAAATATATTCTATCTTTATCAAAACACTGACCAATGCGTCACAGTATATAGTTCCTAAATAAGAGGATCTGTAAATTGGATGCGTTTGAGAGCGAAAATGGATTTTAAAACGAGTCATAAAAAACGCAATTTGCTATGTGAAAACTTTCTTAAATTTTCAAATCACGATGACTTCGGGAAATTCTGTTCAAAATACCCTTTTTGGTAGCCTTTTTCGAAATATATTCTGTCTTTATCAAAAAACTGATCAATGCATCACATTATATAGTTCCTGAATAAGAGGATCTGTAAATTGGATGCGTTTGAGAGCAAAAATGGATTTAAATACGAGTCAGAAAAAAACGCAATTTCTTATTTGAACACTTCCTTATATTTTCAGACACGATGACTTCGGGAAATTCTGTTCAAAATACTCTTTTTGGTAACCTTTTTTGAAATATATTCCGTCTTCATCAAAAAACTGACCAATGCATCACATTATATAGTTCCTAAATAAGAGGATCTGTAAATTGGATGCGTTTGAGAACAAAAATGGATTTAAAAACGAATCAGAAAAAGACGCAATTTCTTATTTGAACACCACCCTTAAATTTTCAGACACGACTTCGGGAAATTCTGTTCAAAATACCCTTTTTGGTAGCCTTTTTTGAAATATGTTCCGTCTTTATCAAAAAACTGACCAAGGCATCACATTATATAGTTCCTAAATGAGAGGATCTGTAAATTGAATGCGTTTGAGAACAAAAATGGATTTAAAAACGAGTCAGAAAAAAACGCAATTTCTTATTTGAATACTTCCTTAAATTTTCAGTCCCGATGACTTTCGGAAATTCTGTTCAAAATACCTTATTTGGTAGCCTTTTTTGAAATATATTCTGTCTTTATCAGAAAATTGACCAATGCGTCACTTTATACAGTTTCTAAATAAGAGGATCTACCATTTGAATGCGTTTAAAATCAAAAAAGAATTTAAAAATGAGTCAGAATATAAGCAGTTTAGATTTGAGGGTTTTTTCTCCAACTCCCATTTTTGTTTAATTTCTTTTTGCTATACGAATTGGTCCTACAAAAAACTTGTCAATATAAAAGTTGTAGATATTTTTCAGAAGATGTAAAATAAATTTAATTAGATTTGATAGCTTAAAAATTGACGGAGTTATGGATTTTTCCCTTTTTTCACCGCCCTTTTTCTTTTCGTTTTTAATTTTTTTCATCGGTAAAAGTTGGTCCTATCAAAATCTTGTAACTACAAAAATTTTAGATAATTTTAAGAACATTTACAAAAAATTTAGTTGGACTTGATATCGTGAAAATTGACGAAGTTATGATTTTTTTTCTCTCAAAACCTCTGTTTTTTTTTTTGTTTTTTTGTTTTTTTTTTTTTTTTTTTGTTTTTTTTTTCGCCCCTTGAGCCCACTTCTAAATTTCATGCATAAACTTTTGTCCCATTTTTAAGAAGTAATATAAACTTTAAACCGATTCGATATCTACTTTAATTAAGAAGTTATGGCGTTTTTTCGGTTTTCACAAAAACGCCCCCTATTCCGACACCCTTGGTCCGATTTTGCCCATTAACGAACTTAGCCGAGATTTTATCCCATTTGATTTTATGTACCAGTTTGGTGGAGATTGGTGAAGAATTATAGAAGTTATCGGTCCATAAAAAAGTGAGATGTATATATATATATATATATATATATATATATATATATATATATATATATATATATATATATACATCTATTATTATTATTATTTTATTGGTAACCGTTTTATCTATTTTGAAAAAAAAAAAAAGACTGTACTGTTATAGTTTTTATTTTTTTTTAATTGAAAGGCTTATTTTTTTAAGAAACAAAAAAGATAAAAATTTCTTTTAAAACCGTTCTCCAATAGAACACTATTATAATCATTGTAGAGTAATTATTTCTGATTTTTAACGCCACTCGATGTATGACAGGTTGTTTGTTGAGGAAGAACTCTTTAAACCTGCCTCATTAAAATTCTGTTGTGGTATCACTTGACACGCAGCTTCTGTATAAACAGCTGCCATAAGGTGGGCATATTAAAAGATCGGTCATTATTGTAACGCCATTTATTTCGATTTCAGTACTTTAATTGCAAATCTCAGATGTTTCTCGATGGCTCAATAAAAACAACAAGTAAAGACTTTTATTTATTTATTTTTTTAAGATACAGATGCATCTAAGAGAAAGTGTTTAAAAATAAAAACAAGATTTTATTTTAAGTTTTATATTTATTTGTTTATTTATTAATTTTACTGACAAAGTCCTGTCCTATACCTGTTTTACATGCTTTCTTTACAATTCTGTTTATTTGTACATCTAATAAAACGATCCATTGCACCAAGCATTCCAATGTAATAATATTTTACAACTTTTTTAGGAACAGTTGTTTATTATTATTTTATATGTTAAAAAAGGCTTGAAGATGCATTTAAAATTTTAGTTTTTCAATTAGAGAAAAAAAATTGTCTTCTTAAATTTATTGATTCTTTTTCCATTCAAGAATGAAAGGTATTGTTAAGACTTATTGTGTTCTATATATGTTTTGTTAACAAAGGACCTGCTATGCCTAGAATTTTTACTATAGATATTGAAAATATAGTCCTTGGGGTCCACCGTAATACTTACCCATCATGAATATGCATACTATAAAATATGAAAATAAAACATGTTGAAACTATTTATAAAATGCATCATATTAAAATCCATATTAAAATTTAAACGCATATTTAAATATTTTTAATGCATAGTAATGCTCTATTACGGAATCGTGGGTACTACTTGAATATCCGGTCGACACATCTTGACAAATTATATAAATTACCTAACTGCTTGCAAATTATACAATTTGACATAATTTTTATTTTAAATAACAAAATAACAAATAAATTAATAAAAGATTAACAATACTACAAATAAAACATTGAATTAAAAATCATTTGATGATATAACAAACACGTGTAACGTTTTTAATATCAAGTGACTGTGACATTTACGATAAGCCATATTTGACATTGAATATGCACTTATGCTTTTTATTATCATTGTTATTGGCGATAGTTTTCGATCGACGGGATAATCAAGTCCACAATCGTTTGCGATTGTCCTCAATCGTTGTATTGAAATTATTATTATTATTTTTAAATAAATTGGGAAAAATATATTTTTGTGTCATGACATCGTGTCAAAAATACATTTTTTTATCCATTTATATATTAAAATAAATTTTGAAATTTTAATAATTGAACTGGCTATCTATCTGCATTATAAAGGCCAAAATCTGTGCGTAATGCATGCGTCATTTTGTCAATGGCAACATTTTCCGATGCAATATCAGTTTTGCATTTTTCGCTACTAGGAATTTTACACTTTTAAATATTGACACCATTTTAAATTTTTACACCATCGTATGGAGAAAAAAATTTACTTTTAAATGCAATTTGTTTCAAATCTGTATCTTAATTTATTTTTGAAATATTAATTTTTTAGTTTTTAGTACCAATTTTGTAATTGTGGGAACATAACCATTCCATTTTCTATTAAAATAGGAAAAAAATAAATTAATTAAAATGCGTATACTTTGACATAAATATCATTTGTTATAAAATCCGGTGAATTTCGGTTTTATAACAGATCTTAGTTAATTTAGTAAAATTGTAATATAATAAAAATCTTCGAAAGAAGCAGGAAAAGCAACAACTTTGCTTTTTCAGAATTTAATGTCGCCATTGAAGAGGAAAAGAAAAAATTATTAACCTTATTACGAGGTGGAATCCGTCGAATTTCGAAGAAAGAAAATACTTCATCAATTTATAATAAATATGTAAAATTAATTTCAATAAAAATTCATTTTATATTGATTAGTAAAAAAATATTATTTTAATCTAAAGATCACTGCTCTTCTACAAAGCCATTCTAAATTTTTGTAAAACTTTTCGCTTTGTCAGTATGTAATTTCAATTGCGTTATTTTCAAAAGCAAATCGTTTTTACCTGTGAAAATTTTTAAATCATTGGATTGAAAATAATGCACATCTACAAAACATATTTGTTTTAAGATAAAATAAATGCCTATCCTTATATCCTTATATAGTATATTATAAATGTGAAAGTGTGTCCGAAAAATTGGAATGAACTTGGCTTCAAAACGGATGGATTAATGTCTTTGAATCTTTGCATATGGATAGATTATGGAAGTGGAATGAACATAGGCTAATTTTTATTTATTTTATTCAAATATTTTCCTTAATAATTCAAAATTTAATTATTTTTCATACAAAATCAATGGGCATTTTTCAGATAAAATTTAACCATTTTCCTTTCCTGTTGCCAAGAAAATAAAAAATTGGAATAATAATTTTTCAGCGGCAATGAATTTTTAATAAAAAACTTCCACGCGAAAAACTATAATAAAATAATTTAAAAGAAAATAAATATGATGTCATGTTTGAAATAAAAATAAAAGGTGTATTTGTTATAATACATTTAACAAGGATATTTGTTTGGTTAATGGGAATTTTTGGGTAAAATATAAAAAGAATGAAAAAGAATTATATTTTTAATAAAATGGTTCACTTATGAAAATGTGACGTCATAGTTGAAATAAAACAGGTACTTTATAGAAGTCGTTAAAAATACAAGGGGTATGAATATCAGTAGCTAATGGAGCGAGATAAATAAGGACGTCATATTTAAAATGAATCAGAAATATTTTTTACTTATATAAATTAATAAGATATAAGTTACATACAAATGAATATTTTTATTCAAAACTCATAATTATCAATGAAAGAAATTTTTTGTGGGGAAAAGGCGGAAAATAAAACTACTGATTAATATATTTTTGGCTCGATTTTTTAACGCTTTCGAACAAAGTTGAAAGGCTATTATGCTTTCGGTTTGTCTGTCGTCTGGTCGCTTTCTAACTTTTGTAGATATACTCCGATTTCCATGAAATTTTTGGACGTTCTTAACGTTTACCTAGCACGAATACCTATTGAAAAGAGAGTTTCTACCATGATTAGTTTATTTACAGGGATTGTCAAAAAATTTCCTTACATTACGGTATTATGGGGAAAATCGTTTTAATTAAATTTAAAGATGTTACACCCTGTGAAACATATTCAAATTTATATGCATTTACAAAGTGCACTAAAATATGCATTTTGTAAAGTATGTAGTGAAAAGGACACTTATTATTCATTTACAGGGTTACACAGAAGAATTCCATTGCATAAGAATAAAGGGAGGAACAGTTTCCGACATATTTTAATTATGGTAAACGATTTCATGTATAATCAAATTGATATACGTTGCTGAGGCTTAATGTGAGTTATTTCATGTATAATACGAAGTGCATAGCATTTACAGGGACACACAAAAGATTTCAAATATTATATGTTCTATTCGAAGTACTGTATATGATGGATGATGACTGCTGCATGGATGAAATGCATTTTGAATTATGATATGTGCTTTTAAGTTTCGCTAAATGTATGCATATTAAATGGAGAGTATAAATGGTAATAGTATAAATAGTTAAATTTAGATATACAGGATTACACAAAAGATCTCGGAAAGGTTACTGAATATGAGCGTAATTTACTTAAAGATGATTTTTAAATAAAATATGCATTTTTATTTTGAACTGCATTTAGTAAGCTAAGAAATGTTTGTAGTATATATATAAAATGATATACAGGGTCCCGCAAAGAACTGGATACAAGGTTGCCTACGGATGATAATTTCTGAAAATGTAACTTAGGTAGTAATAAGAAATATTTTTGTTTGAACTAAATTTTAGAAAGAAACTTTCGTGTATTAAAGGCATTTGGAAAACTACAGGGTTGAACAAAAGAATTCAAGAATGTTTGTATCTATTAGTATTAATCGCTGAAAGGAACATTTTAACCAGCAAACAAATTATCAAATAGGGATTATCAGAAGTTTTTTAACATAAATTCGCGATAAAAAATTAATTACACATGCTTTTCATCATCGAAATTTTTTGCTTGATTGATCAATTATTTCTTCTTTAAATGTTATGTGAACGAAGTCACGGGTAACTGCTAGTATTTTACATAAAATGACATCATTTGCATCCGATAAAGAATTCTACATTTACGATCCTATTTTACACAATATCTATAAAATATGACGTCGCTAATTCGGAAACATATCCTACACAAACCCAGAAAAAAAAAGTCTATCTGATGATTTATGTGCCTTTACCTGTTTCTAACATTAGTATAGATACTTAAAATTAAATATTATTTAAAATAGCTCTATATTTTATCAGCATTAGTATATTCAGTAACTTATATGACTATATTAACTTATATAATCATATAAGTTAAATGCATCTATCTTTTCAGTTGGTAAGAGAAAAATGCAACAAAAAATATAGTAATCTACTATTTTCCTTTTTCTTTCAACACAAAGGGAGTATTTCAGTTGCCTCCATTACAGAAACGGGATTAAAAATTGCGAAAAAAAATTAATATTTCAAAAATAAATTGAGATTTAGTTTTCAAACAAATTGCAGTTGAAAGTACTTTTTATCCCAATGCGAAGGTGTAAGAATTGAAAATATGTGATGCTTAGAAGTTAAAAAAAAATGTAATAGACATTATCAGGATTTAACTGTACAGGATTTAACCGCATCAGGATTTAACCGTAAAACGAAGCAGATGCAACATATCTGCTTAATTTTATGGCTGGCTAATTCAACTATGTTTCAGGAATGACACTTAAACTGTTGTGCGAAAGAAATAACCTTTTTTGAGTCTGATAAAGGCATCGTAAAACTGAAGAACCTTTTCAAGTCTATATTTCACATCAATTTAACTTTTTAATTACTTAAAAAGATAAGGAAAGGAGTGTATACTTTCCTTTTAGGAAAAGCAAGTACTACTTTTTAAAATGCTAATATAATGTAGCAGATTTAAAAAAAAAAATTAATTTAACCAACTACAACGACCATTTGGAAAATGATATTTTCAAAGATTAAAATTTTATGCTTATAAATAAATTCTATATTTAAAATGATAATAATAATAAACATAATTTTTATGATAATCTAAACTTGGTTTATGTAATAACTAGTGGAGTCATATACTATTTGTGACATGGATTAAACATTCATATTCCTGGACCAATCATGAACAAATTTTAAATGAAATTTCAGTTTTAAAATTTTCGATACTGCAAATTTTTAAACTTCTAAACATCAAACTTTTTTCGAATTTTAAACCGCTGTGTAAGGGAAAAATGTATTTTTAAATACAATTTGCTTAAAAGCTGTATCTAAGTTTGTTTTTAAATTAATTTTTTTTAATTTTAATTTTTTTTTTTTTTTTTTTGGGGGGGGGGAGTATTGTGGCAACAAAAGTATACCATTTCTGGACATTAAACATGGACCAACCAGAAAACGAAATAATAATAATTCATGTTTTATTAATCTTACGAGAAGATATGTTAATCATTAACCAAAGTTTAATTTAAATATTTATGACATGTAAAAAATTGGACATTATATCCATTTTTATGAAATATTTTTCCTATTAAAGACTTACCGGCACGCAACAAATGGCATGAAAATATGACTGAACTTAAGCCCGTTTACATAAAAAAAAAGTTCGCCCTTAATTTAGAATCTAATATCTTTGTCATATGCATTAAAGAAAAAAATAGTGACTTTTTAAAGCTTTACAAGTATAACTGATAAATCAGGATTACATTTACGCATAAGATATTGATTAGATAAAATACCGCTAGTACGATGTGGAAAAAAATATGTAAAGGTACACTGAGAAAAAAATATAGTCCCAGCATCTAGAATCTAAATCGTGGCTCTTGAAAAAATACTTCCATGTCATCCTTATAAATTCTAGTTCCCTATGCCAGAGAGTTCTGGAGTTCCCTAATAGAATTCAAGAGCGTTTTCTTATATTCTCGTTGTCAAATCTATTTAAAAATCTCTGCAAATAGATGGGAACACAAGAGGTTTAATTTGGTAACTAGAATTCTAGTATATGAAACCATTCCCAAAATCAAGCGATAATTTCTCGTTACTGAAACGATTCAATATCGTTTCGTCACCTCGAAAACACTAGACTAGAAATGTCAGGTCATTGCGTCTATTCAACATAGTTGTTTAATCTATTCACATAGTTCGGTCATCTGTAGTTCTAGTTTGAGTATTCAGAAAGTGGCTGACTACAGCTCATATTCAAAATATTAGAATAATTACCTTTTTTTTAGAAATTGAAAATATCGTTTGGTAATTTAATGTCTTTTAATGAAAATATGCAAACGATATTTTTATTACGAACTTATTGTTGATTAAACTTACTTGTTATCTTAAATTTAATATCATTTTTGAAAAGATTAATTGCAAAAAAAATTATTTTGAAAAGTCAAAATATTAGAATATTTATTCA
The DNA here is from genome assembly GCA_964019185.1 of Maratus speculifer. Taxonomy (NCBI): domain Eukaryota; kingdom Metazoa; phylum Arthropoda; class Arachnida; order Araneae; family Salticidae; genus Maratus; species Maratus speculifer. The sequence continues at coordinate 139,304,861 of OZ025291.1, forward strand.
AGTGGTTCAAAATATTAGAATATTTCACATTAATTCTCCTTTAATTATTACCAATTCTTAACTGGTGGCATCATTGATTAAATTCAGACTATTTTATTTAAAATCAGTATTCTTTTTTGCAGTTTGTTTCTTTTTCGTCTTAAAATGGGCCGTGTGAGTGATATTCCTGAATCTACTAAACTTCGTATGGTTGATTTGCATCGGCACGGTAAAAATCAATGTTTTATAACGAATTATTTACATTGTTCGCAATCGAGCGTTAGTAAAATACTAACACAATATTCAAAAATTGGAAAATTTCAAAATAATCGCCGAAATGGTGGCCGAAAGCCAAAAACATCTGCTAGAGATTACAGGAAACTGAAGCGTATAGTTAAGAAAAACTGTTTTAAAAGTGTGCGATTCTTGCACCGAAAATGGAAAGAAGAAGGAGATGAAGTTTCTACATCGACAACATTAAGACGTCTCCATAAATTTAAATTTGAATCTCGTGTACCGAAAACAAAACCTCTCATGACTGCAAGACAAAAGCGTATAAGATTGAATTGGTGTAAATCAAGACGTTTATGGAGCATTAGAAAAATATATTATTTAGTGATGAAAGTATGTTTTGTGTTTCATATGGTAATCAAGGTATTCGAGTTTGGAGAATGAAGCAAGAAGCATTTGATAAAAAATGCCTTAAACGTTCCGTAAAATTTGCTGCTAGGTTTGGGTTTGTATGAGTGCAGAAGGACCTGGAAAGTTATGCATCGTCTACGAAAAGGTTAACTCTCTGATATATCAAGAAATTTTAGAATATTACATGATTCCATCATCAGAAGATTTATTTGAAGATGATTTCATCTTTCAACAAGATTTAGCGTCCCCGCATACCTCGGTGTCAACTAAGAATTGGTTCCGCCAACGCAACATTAAGGTACTTCCTTGGCCACCAAATTCACCAGATCTTAATCCCATCGAAAACTTATGGTGTATAATGAAGAAAAAACTTCAAGAAAATCCTCCTTCAAGTAAAACTGAGTTAGTGGCACGTATAAAGTTTATTTGGGCTAATATTGATAGAAATGTTTGTAAACACCTTGTATATAGTATGCAAGATCGATTGTACGCTGTTATGAAAGCTAAAGGGGATACTACAAATTATTAACTACCATTTACTTCATATTCATAAGGTAATATTGTTGCGTAAAATAAAATATTCTAATATTTTGAACCAATCTAAATTTTATTCTAATATCCTGGTGTGTTTAAGGAAGCTGTATACCTAATTTATTGTGCTGTATTTTATATTTTATAAATGTTAAAATCTTATCTAAACATTCCAGATTTAATTTATAAGAAATTTAATTGCATTTACTTAGTATAAAAAATAAATAAATGACAAATATTTTTTTCTTATTACTTTTTCTCAATTATTCTAATATTTTGAATATGAGCTGTATACATTCTAGGTGAAGGAGGTATATTTTTTTTCTCAGTGTAAGTTAAATCGAATAGCAAACAAACAAACAAAAGTTCTGAGCAATATTTTGGAGATTTTTTTTTAGCAAACATACAATAAGATTTTGTATAGCACTTGTTTGAAAACCAGGAAAATGTTTGCTAAAATAAATTTTCAATAATGATTTCTTTCTTTATTTTTTATGCCAACATTTATACTTCACGTCAAGTGCTGCTTGATTAAGCAAAAAACTAGTCGTTGGGGGCTGTCGTAATACTTACCCATCATGGATATGCATAATATAAAATATAAACATAAAACATGTGTTATTTATTTATAAAACACATTGTAATTCCAAAACAAAATTTAAAGGTATATCTAAATATTTTTATGAAAACGGGATCCTATTGGATTGTAACGGAAGTCTATGGGAATTTAGCGAAATATCGGAAATATTGCCAAGTTGGCGTGACTTTTAGCGAGTAATTTTTGACGCCAGATTTGACGTTATATCACCAAGTTGGTGACAAATTTGGCAACATTCTTTTTGGTCGACGAATAATTAATTAGTACCAAATTGCGTAAAAGATACATCCTTATAACTCCAAAAATGTTACTTGTATTAACTAACAGTTTACTGCGTCGAATTAAGCGTTTCATTTCCAACTTAAATATATATTTGAATTGCAATTTGAATAAAATACAGGGTCATGAAAAATCGAAGAGTGAGGAAAATAGGATGAATAATATCTCAGCAACTAATTATCCGATCGACTTCATTAATTAGGCAAAATTTATGTTTTTTTTTATTATACTTTACATTATTTCCTTAAATTTCCTCTAATTCCTACGTTACATTATTTCCTTTGAAAAAAAAAATTCGAAAATTTTATACACCTTTCATCAGAACGAAAAAAATAGTTCGGAATAATCGAGGTTACTGATATTCAATATGCTTCTTTCCATTATTACATACTAAGTACACACCAAATTTCAAATCTATCTGAATTTGTTCGAGAGGTAGAGCGTTTATAGACATACACACAGATAAACGGACGGCGAAATTTCTTTTTCTAAAAACATGTTTTTTGGGAATCTTCAGTGTCTGAAACGTGTAAATCCATCAAAAAGATTTTTTGATTTTCAAAACGATTGAAAGACTTAACCTACGTATGATGGGTAAATAATAACAAAAGTTTTTATTGAGTTTTTCAAAAAAATACTTTCTTATTTAATATTATTTAATTTCTTATTTAATATTTATTACTTATCTTAAATTATTTTTAATGAAATAGTTTTTTTTTCCCGCAATTTTATCTTTTATTCATAGCTTACTTTACTTATATTTCATTTCTCTTGTATATTTTAACTAAGGATCGACCGAAACAGTTTTTTAAGACCAAAAATGAAACTAAAACGATACTTCTCTAATCTTCTTATTTTTGGTCGAAAACGAAAATGTAAAAATAATAATAATAATAATAATAATAATAATAATAATAATAATAATAATAATAATAATAATAATAATAATAATAATAATAATAAGGTATTCGTTTGTTTTTAAAACGTCGATTTCGATTAATATTCGCAGTTTTGTTTATTCGATTTCCTCAAAGAATGAACATCTCTGTTTCTAAATCTGTTTTTATTTTTCATGTACGTCTATTAGAAATGAAATTAGAGCTTTTTAAAAGAAGCACTACTCTATCCAAAGAACTGTATACTATTACACCAAGATATGAGTATTTTTAAAACTTCATTATAGTACGAACGCACCTTAATTGGTACGCTTGACGTGTAATTTCCGACTTGTTTTTTGTTTTTTCGACAAAATTTCCTAAAAATTAAAAAAATTGCAATAGAGATTAACGGCATTTTAACCGTACAATGATACACTGCTTTGTTTTACGAATGGCTTATACAACGGAAGATTATTGCTTTTTAAAAACAACACTTTAATTGCTGCCCAAAAGAAAAAGCATTTTGGGGGCTGATAAATAAAAAATCGTGAGACCAGGGTTCTTAGCCCTATTAGCAGGTAATTTAATCTTACCTTGTTGAACCTTTATCCAGAAGTTTGTTGCTTGTATGCTTTCTACATAACGCAACGCTGACATTTCAATAAAACTGTTTAAAAATATTAACCTTGACTGTGTCGAAGCTGGTAGTTTGTTTTGAAGACAGAGAAAGTGAAATCGCTCTTGTGAAATTTCTACTCATAAATTGCATAATGACATTTCTATAGTTCGGGGCCGTTAAAATAGGAATTAATCACGGGGAAATTTTGTTTGGTTTATTTCATGAAATACTGTAAGGTGTATTATATCAGAAAACTCTAGAATCTTTTTAAAAATACATGTCTGTCAGATATGGAACAATTCATAAAGAAAATATGTTTCACTTATTGTGTCAGTTCTTTCAAATACTAACGAAAAATCATGGTCATACAGATAATTAAACTCTGGATAATTCTTTTTTGACAACTGGATTGTTCAGAAAACAAACATGTTTTTCTATTCTTTTCTTTTCTTTTCATTCCTTTCTTTATCTTTTTGTATGTACAGTGTTTTCTTTTATAGAACTAGGGGGGGGGCGCCCCCCTGCTCGCTATGCTCGCCAACCCCCCGCGTAATCGCTTCGCGATTCCAAATTATGGCTACCCCTGCTTGCTGCGCTCGCCAATACCCCATGGTATGAATAAGCAGTTGCAGACCTTTCAAATGATGTGTCACACGACTGGTGTTGTAAAGAAATTAAAAATGTGCCCCCCTGGTGGGCAGAGTGGGAGGCGACACAAAAGACATCCATAATATGAATAAGCAGCTGCAGACCTCTCAAATGATATGTCACACGATTGGTGTTGTAAAGAAATTAAAAATGTGCCCCCCTGGGGGGCAGAGTGGGGGTAACACACAAGACATCCATAAAATGAATAAACAGTTGCAGACCTTTCAAAGGATGTGTCACACAATTGGTGTTGTAAAGAAATTACAAAATGCGTCCCCTCTGAGGGCAGAGGGGGGGGGTGTTACACACAACATATCCATAATATGAATAAGCAGTTGCAGATCATTCAAATGATGCGTCACACAACTGGTGTTGTAAAGAAATTAAAAATGTGACCCCCCCTGGGGAGAGCAGAGTGTGGGGGTGACACACAAGACATCCATAATATGAATAAGCAGTTGCAGAGCTTTCAAATCTTGTGTAACACGACTGGTGTTGTAAAGAAATTAAAAATGTGTCCCCCTTCGAGAGCTGAATGGGGGATAACACACAAGACATCCATTATATGAATAAGCAGTTGCAAACCTCTCAAATGAAGTATCAAACGACTGGTGTTGTAAAGAAATTAAAAATTTGGCGAAATATTACAGTTATCGCCAAGTTGGCGTAACTTTTGACAACTAATTTTGGTCGCCAAATTTGGCGATATATCGCCAAGTTGGCGACAAACTTGGCGATTGTTGACGATGGTAACCTTTCCTCTCTTTATGGTAACCCATACGGCGATGCATAGACGGAGCCCTTTCCTGATTGGTCTATTCGACTCATGGAAGGAGTGGACAACCCGGATTCGTTAGTTCCGGAAATCTTCCACATCAGCATCATTCCTTTTAAGGCTAGTTTTTTTTTACTATAGAAGGATGTATAAATATTTGGCAACAGTTTTAGAGTGGAATTCAAAATTACATTCCTTTCCTTTAAAGAACAAAAAATGCATGCCTGAAAACGTGCCATTTAAGTAGTAGCGATCGCCACCTAAACAAAGTCCTTTGCTACTTAAACGTTTCTATCCTTTTGATTAAGTAATAATTAATTCGAAATGTTAACCAGAAAAATGTTAATGAACATTATTTAAATATTTTGTAGAGGTTGATAATCTCAAATTTCATCTTAGCCGCCTGCATAACAAAAATCTTAGGATAGTTTTTAACGCTTCCCATTATCTTCACAACTATTCGAAAATCTATGATCTTCCCAACGGAATTTTTGCAGAATTATCGGACTACGACGCACCTGAACCCCAATACAGAAACGACCATGATTATGGATATCCAATAAACTTACCTTTATCATTCCATCACTTTACTCTTTCTTTTCATTTTAAAAGTTTAAAAAAAAACTGTTTAAAAACATTGTTCTGGAAAGTGCCTTTATTTTTTACACTATAGCTTTTGCTACTTTCATTTTGTTTAACTGCTTTGCCTGGATCCATTTAACTACTGCTAACTTCAACTTTTTCACTTTTTAACTTTATAAAAATTTTATAATTTTATACAGCCCCCATTCCGCGGGGCTAATATGAAACGGCTATGGGACTATAATGATGCACCATTATTTTTAAATGATTGCAAATCTTAAGAAAAGAAGAGGTTTACAAGAGAGTAACCATCGCCCCTCCCTGAAGGATATATTTAGCAGCACGCTTTAAATTAATTTAAATCTTTTTTAAGTTGTTAAAATTGCTTCTAGATTTTTTTTAATAAATTGGTACATGTCATAAACTTTGACTTGTCTACTAATACATCTTTTGAGCTGGTTTACAATATCTTTAAAATAGCTCTTACCGTTTTAGGTAAGTTTTATCTAAGGACTGAGGAGGTCTTCCTGTAATTTTTTTTTCTTTTTCGTGTAGGAATTTTGAAACATTTTTAATGCGACCACTAATTATTTTGTCCTTTTTTTTTTGGGGGGGGGGGGTATAGTTATAAAAAGCCAAAATTTGATCAAACCACATGAATAGGTATGGAAGAAGGATGAAGAAGAGATACGTGCTTTCCTTAAGAATTTGGAATTTGAATTAACTTCTTGGTTTTCATAAAAAAGAGAATCAGCAAAGAAAATTTTATTATCTTGAAATAGAAAAAAAATTATTAATATATATATTTTTTGTTTGAGCATGCCCCAGACCAATTCCATTCTATTATAGTAGATTGATAGATAGCGTTGAAATCTAGTTGCAACTTTTGATAAAATATGGTTTCCGGCGTAGAACCGTTTGTAAAAAGTGCCCCTAATGGGTAACGTCCATTAGCTGACTTTCAATGATCAACCAGACGATTTAAGAAACTAGACGACCGGAATATTGAACGTTCCATCAAAGTTCCTAGTTCAAAAATTTTTGAGGAATGATTTTCTTCTTCCAAAACCTCTCGTTAGTGTTTTTTGTACTGTTTGTTCTGTTCATGCTATGGAGTGATTTGAGAAGGGGAGGGGTAAGGGGGGGGGGGAGGTAAGGAAAAAAGTACCTTAAGAAGTTGGAGAGAAAAATTCTAAACTAAACTAATCAGACAACAAAATAATCAAAGTCGTGCCATTTTTGTTACTTAATTAATATCTGGAAATTAACCAAATTTTTGGTTACATCAAGAATTTAGCTAATTTTTTGTGTGCAGCTGACAAAATCTTTTTAGATCTAATTAATAAAACCAATACGCTTTTATAGATTCAATGAAAAAAATCATTCTACTATTCATAACATTGATTTATTGATTTAAATCAATCAAGGTTTGCATGATTTAAATCAAAATTTAAATCTAGGTTTAAATCAGCTGATTTTTTAAAAAAATCATTTGATTTAAATCATTTTTTTCAATGTTGGAAATTAGTCAGCAGAGAAATAAGAAGTAGATATAAATAAGTAGCAGGTATTTTTCTGGTATTTACGGGATTGCTATCGGAAAGAATGGGTGGCAGATGCAGGTTAAGTCCAGGTTGTGTCCCCCTTCTAATCCTTTAATTCTTTGTTCTTTTGTAATAAACTTTAGACGATGAGGCGAAACACAGAAACGCGTCATCTATAATAATAAAGAGACAAGTATGTGTGTGTGTCAGTGCTGTTCTGAAGAGACCGCTGAATGTAGAGTTACAAAATTTGAAAGGAAGGTACCTCTTTACATGTAGTTTTTCACCTCGAAGCCCGATTTTTGACTTTTTTATTAGAATTTTTTAATTTAATTTTTTAGGCGATTTTTAGCGCTCTTTTTATGTTTCGAGGCGATTTTTCCATATTAGTGAAAGGAATACGGTTTCGTTCTTTTCACTCAATATAGTAATTTTTTTCTCTTTTCAATAAAGTTTATTCGGAATTCGTGTGGTGATTTTTGAATTTTTAGCGAATTTTTTAATGCGATTTTTAGTGTTTTTTCGCATTTTGCGGCTACTTTTTGACAATGATAAAATCAAAATTGATTCAAACTTTCACCTAATGAACTAAATTTTGTCTTCTATGATTTTTCTATTTCAGGGATTTTTAATGCGATTTTCGATGTGATTTTTAGCGATTTTTTGTGCGTTTAGCATCGATATTTTTTGTCATTTTTGTCAAAATTATAGTTTTTTGTATGCATCATGATCTTATCTATTCTTAAATTGCACGTAAGAAAAGCAAAAAACAAAAAAATAATGAATTAGCAATAAAGTTATTAATTAGGATATTCACAGTAATCTATAATAATAAAGAGACAAGTATGTGTGCGTGTCAGCGCTGTTCTGAAGAGACCGCTGCATGTAGAGTTACAAAATTTGGAGAGAATGTACCTCTTTACATGTAGTTTTGCACCTCAAAGCCCGATTTTTGATTAAAATTTTTTAATTTAATTTTTTAGGCAATTTTTAGCGCTCTTTTTATGTTTCGAGGCGATTTTTTCCATATTAGTTAAAGGAATTTCATTATTTTCACTCAATTTAGTAATTTGTTTTCTTTTCAATAAAGTTTATTCGAATTCGTGCGGGGATTTTTGAATTTTAAGCGAATTTTTTTAATGCGATTTTTAGTGTTTTTTCACTTTTTGCGGCTATTTTTTGACAATGATAAAAACAAAATTGATTCAAACTTTCAGCCTAATGAACCAAATTTTGTCTGCTTTGATTTTTCGATTTCAGTGATTTTTACTGTGATTTCAATGTGATTTTCGATGTGATTTTTAGCGATTTTTTGATTTTTGTGCGTTTAGCATCGATTTTTTTTTGTCATTTTTGTCAAAATTATAGTTTTTTGTATGCATTATGATCTTATCTATTCTTGAACTGCATGTAAGAAAAGCAAAAAACATAAAAATAATGAATCAGCAATAAAATTATTAATTAGAGTATCCACAGTAATCTAAAATAATAAAGAGAAGTATATGTGTATGTCAGCGCTGTTCTGAAGAGACCGCTGCATGTAGAGTTATAAAATTTGGAGGGAAGATACCTCTATACATGTAGTTTTGCACCTCAAAGCCCGATTTCTGACTTTTTGATTAGAATTTTTTAATTTAATTTTTTAGGCGATTTTTAGCGCTTTTTTTATGTTTCGAGGCGATTTTTCCATATTAATGAAAGGAATACGGTTTCATTCTTTTCACTCAATATAGTAATTTTTTTTTCTCTTTTCAATAAAATTTATTCGGAATTCGTGCGGCGATTTTTGGAACTTTTAACTAATTTTTTATTGCGATTTTTATTATTTCTTCTCATTTTGAGAATCATAAAAATAAAATTGTTTCAAAGCCTAATTTACTAAATTTTGTCTGGTATGATTTTTCAATTTCAATGATTTCTTTCATTGCGATATTCAGTACGATTTTCGATGTGGCTTTTAACAATTTTTTGTGCGTTTGAAATCGGTTTTTTGTAAATATTGAAGATTTTTGTACGAATCATAGTCTTATTATTTTTTTATTGCATGTAAAAAAGGCAAAAACCATAAAACTACTGAATTAACAGTAAGGGAATTATTTTGGATATCCACAGTAACCTACAGAAATAAAATAACTAAACGCAATGCCTGTGTGCGTGTGTGTTTTTGTGAGATGGCTAGCAAAACCGACGGCACTTACGAGGCTCAAAACTTTCTTGAAAGTACCAAAAAGTCTCTCCTGATGTATCTGACATTGAGATTTTCAAAATTCTAATTATTACTTAGTTCCTCTCAAGTTTCCCATTGCAGTCCTTTTGAACATTTTTACCGCTCAATATTATTTGTCCATTTTTTTAAACCAATTTTTCACGCAGTCAGTGGCTGTGTATTTCAGACAACGTAATTTCACATATTTCGAGTTAGAGGTAAAATCACAAATTTCATGTTCCTTTAATATTATTATCTCGGAACCGTGCAATGCCGGGCGGGTCAGCTAGTAAATAATATTTCGTTTGTCAAACTTGGCAACTAAATGATTTGAATCTTTTTTGTTTCACAAGTTAATAATTAAACAAATTCATTAATGTTCAGTATTATAAGCAATAAAAGTATGTGAAGAGCACCGAGAAAATATAAGTTCTGATATCAAGAAAACAATAATGGACTTAAATATTAAAAGAAATTCACAGCATATAATTGAAGTTTTGAAACTCATTGTTTGTGCCTAAATACAATCCAAAAAGAGGATTGCTTGCTCCAGAGCTGTAGCTGCAATTGAGAAATAGGGGGGGGGGGGGGGGTCATATTTTTTTTCTCCTTCTCTTACGCAGAAAGACAAATTAGTGCATATTCACATTGTAAGTACTATGTTTAGTATTAAACTGTTGTAATAACTTCATTTTAGGCTAAGAAAAGAATATGATGATGAAAATTTTGAGTGCATAACTGGTGCAAAATTAAACATCACGTTAGCTTCATACGCACAAATAAGGTGAGAGAGTGTTGGAACACTTATTTTAGATACATTTTAGTAATTCTGCTATGAAAGGGTATAAAAACTAAAATAAATTTTGAACACAGTTTCATTTGAATTTTCGGAACAGAAATTAATTTAGTGACCTTGGAATTTTTTCCAGGGGGGGGGGGCTGAGCCACCCACAGCGCCCCCTTAGCTATGGCCCTGGCTTGCTCCCTTGCCGAATGCACACATCAGTGTAAAAGTTTGGGTAAAAAGTTAGAAACTGTATTAAATAAAGATAGAATTATAAAAATTAAAGCAAGATATGAACAAGCTATTAATGACTGTCATTTTGCTGGAGTTTTATTAAGTCCCTCTGTTTTAAATCGAAATGAAATTTTACTAAGTTTAGAGGAAAATAATGAAGATTTGTCATTCATTAAAGAAAATTATCCAAATCTTCTCACCACTGTAGCACATTTTCAAGCAAAAAATCACCCATTCCAAAAATTACTATTGCTTGAGAAAAAAGTTTCAGACATTATGACAGATTATGATTGGTGGAAGTCCTTTTTTTGTAATGGGAAGTAAAGAGAGAATCAGCGAAATTGAAATGGAATTTATTTACCAAATAACAGCAACTTTGGCTTCATCTGCTGGAGCAGAAAGACAATTTTTTTTTTTTCTTTTGAATTAGTTCATTCAAGACTTTGTAATAAATTAGGAGCGGACAAAGTTTCTAAATTAGTGATTTTGTTCAAACAATTAACTCCCTGATTTATTTCTATTTGCTTAAAAAATATTGAATTAATTGTGATTTTTATTCCTTAATAAATAACTTGCATTAAATGAATGTTTATTATTATTTTTTTTTAATTTTACCATTTACTATTCATTTACAACATATTTATTTCTTATTTAGTGTGCACAATTCAATTATAAAATAATAGAATGGCTTCATATTAAAGCCTAGATGTTTAAATTTTAATAGTATTTATAATAGTATTTTCTTAACTATATAATTATTTCTCATATTATTTTTATAAATTATAAATATTATTTATTCTTTTTTAGTTATTTATTATAAAAAAAAACTGCTCCGTGTATTGTAAAAACACAAAACACAATAATTAAAAAGAAAATTCTAAAAAATCAAATAAATCCGATTTAAATTTAAAAAAACCTGATTTAAATAAAAAAAAATCCGATTTTTTATCTTTTAAAAAAAATCATGATTTTTTTCCAACCCTGGAATTAATACAATAATCCATATTGAAATAATGTGCATTTACAATGAGAAATTGGCTCAGTACATTAAAAGCAGATAAAAAAATAAAAATGGATTTTTAAAAACAATGTAATTTAGCAAATTACAACGACTGTTTGGAAAATTTTATTTTCAAAGATTAAAATTTTAGACTTATAAATAAATTCTATATTAAAAAAATAATAATAACAAACATCATTTTTATGATGATCAAAATGTGGTTTACGTAATAACAGAGTACGTCATAATAATATGACGTACGCCATGGGTTAAAAATTAATATGGGTCAATCCATTTCAAGTGGTCCAGAAAATATTTTTTTGGTCGCTCGATCATTTTTAAAAAATCTGAAATTTTTTGTACAACAATCCTAACATGACGGAAGTTCAAAATGACCGTTCTTTTAATTTTACTATTTTTTGTTTGTGCATGGCGGCCATCTTTGTTTCATCGTGTGCAGCGATTTTCTCAGATACTAGGATACACAAAATTGTAAATATCTCGTTTTCTATTTTCCCAACTGAAATGGGGTTTGCAGCATTTTGTTCAGAATAAAATAGGCTAAATATACAGTGATAGAAAAATTTTGAAAAATAAATTTTTACAGGTGAAATTTTAGCACAAAATGTACGATTTTTTCCAAAATCTATTCGTTTGCAAGAGGAAAATTTTCATGCAAGAGCAACTGTCAATCTTAGACAATTTTTTCTACAAATAGGTCAAAAGCACGTGTACTCATACACCAAGTCCCAGATATGGGAGTTAATTTATCTTTGCGAAAAAAATTCCGAAATTCGTCAAAAATTTCAAAAATCGCACTTTTTAGGCTTTGATATCTCTGGTGGGGCACGAGATAAAAATCTGAAATTTTGGCCAGTGATAGTATTTTGTAGTAGCGTTATGTACAAAAAATTTCAAGAAGGAGATTTGAATACAAGCTGAGATATGACATGGAAAATATGTGAAAACAATACTGTCAAACTATTGTAAACCTACTATGCAATTGTTCAACAAGACTGTCAACCTTGCACAATTTTTTCTACAAATAGGTCAGAAGTGTGTATACTCATACACCAAGTCCCATATCTGGGAAATGATTTCTCTTTCCGAAAAAAATTCCGAAATTCGTCGAAAATTTCAAAAATCGCACTTTTTAGGCTTTGATATCTCTGGTGGAGCACGAGATAAAAATCTAAAATTATGGCCTTTGATAGTATTATGTAGTAGTGTTATGTACAAAAAATTTCAAGAAGGAGATTTGACTACAAGCTGAGATACGGTGATTAAAGAAATGTTAAGAAATGCTATTACGAGTGCATTAGGAGAAATGAGATTAGTCTATTTTATTACAATATTTACCCAGAAAATATCGTTTGTTGAAAACAGTTAAATAATAAGCATTTAATTTACAAAATACTATATATGCTCAACAAAGAGCTTAACAATATTTACGAGAGATGTTATGAGTTCGACCAGTTACTGTTATCAGTCCATCAGGCTGTTCTTTCTAAAAATTTTATTTGAAGCCCCCCAAGTCTTGTCATCCCTTGTTAACTTGAATGAAATTCTCTAGGTTTAATAATTGAAGCCTTGTCAACTCGATCAGTTGTAATTCATTGTTTGTAATTTACTTTTCCTGAAATGTGCTTCGAGTAAAATTGTTGCAATAGCATTTCTAGTAGATTTGTTCATCTGGACAAATAGTGTATTGGCTTAGCATACATTCTGAATTGTTTAAATCACACAGAAGCATTTGAAAAAGATATTTGTAACTAACATTTAACTTTGTACCATAAATAATTAATTTAAAATTTTGGAGGTATGAACAATTACATAGTATGTTACAATAGTTTGGCAGTATTGTTTTCACATATTGTCCATGTCATATCTCAGCTTGTAGTCAAATCTCCTTCTTGAAATTTTTTGTACATAACACTACTACACAATACTATCAAAGACCAGAATTTCAGATTTTTATCTCGTGCTCCACTAGAGATATCAAAGCCTAAAAAGTGCGATTTTTTAAATTTTCGACGAATTTCGGAATTTTTTTCGCAAAGAGAAATCATTTCCCAGATCTGGGACTTGCTGTATGAGTACACGCACTTTTGACCTATTTTTAGAAAAGATTGTGCAAGATTGACAGTCTTGTTGAACAATTACATAGTAGGTTTACAATATTTTGGTAGTATTGTTTTCACATATTTTCCATGTCATATCTCAGCTTGTAGTCAAATCTCCTTCGTGAAATTTTTTGTACATAACTCTACTACACGATACTATCATAGGCCTAAATTTCAGATTTTTATCTCGTGCCCCACCAGGGATATCAGAGCCTAAAAAGTGCGATTTTTGAAATTTTTGACGAATTTCGGAATTTTTTTCGCAAAGAGAAATTAACTCCCAGATCTGAGACTTGGTGTATGAGTACACGCACTTTTGATTTATTTGTAGAAAAAATTGTCTAAGGTTGACAGTTGCTCTTGCATGAAAATTTTCCTCTTGCAAACGAATAGATTTTGGAAAAAATCGTAAATTTTGTGCTAAAATTTCACCTTTAAAAATTTATTCCTCAAAATTTTTCTTACACTGTATATTTAGCCTATTTTATTCTGAACAAAATGCTGCAAACTCCATTTCAATTGGGAAAATAGAAGACGAGATATTTACAATTTTGTGTATCCTAGTATCTGAGAAAATCGCTGCACACGATGGAACAAAGATGGCCGCCATGCACAAATAAAAAATAGTAGAATTAAAATAACGGTCATTTTGAACTTCCGTCATGTTAGGGTTGTTGTACAAAAAATTTCAGATTTTTTAAAAATAGTCGAGCGATCAGTGCAGGACCACTTGAAATGGATTGACCCATATGCCTGTACCAATCATATACAAATTTTAAATGAAATTTTAGTTTTACAATTTTCAATACTGCAAATTTTTAAACTTCTAAATATCACAGATTTTCAATTTTTACACTGCTGTATGGAGAAAAAAATTTACTTTTAAATGCAATTTGTTGGAAAGTTGTATCTAAATTTGTTTTTAAGTTATTAATTTTTTTGTATTTTTTTAATACTTTATTTGTCATCGTGGCAACAGAAGTATTTCATATCTGGACATTAAGCATGAACCAATGAGAAAACGAATAAAATAAAAAACAGAAGTATTCCATTTTTGGACATTAAACACATACCAATCATAAAACGAATAAAATGAAATAAGTTGAAAAATTCAACCAATAAAAAGATTCAGATATACTTCAGATTTCCCAGTAACTATTTTCCAAATAGTTAACAACGTTTATAACATGAAAATTAATATATCTGATGATAACTAAAAGTTTCTAAACTGTAGTTTCGGTAACCATAGTGTACCTGTACCGTAATCAGTGCAAAACATGATTGCTCATACAAGAAATTTGCTCAGATGTATGTAGGAAAAGTAGTTTCACGAGTAAAAATTATTGGCATATAGAATTACAGGAAATTTTGGGAAACATCCAATGTAAGATTATAATGTAAGGACCAATTTCAATTCAAACATATATTTTATTTGGAAATGAGACGCTTAATCCGACGCAGTGAACTGTTACTTAATATGATTATCATTTTTGGAGTGTTTATTTTACGCAATTTGGTACTACTTGATTATTCCGTTGACCAAAAAAAGTTGCTAAGTTTGTCGCCAACGTGGCGACAAAAATTACTTGAAAAAAGTGACGCCAACTTAGCACTTTTTCTAGTATTTCGCAAATTCTCATAGACTCCTAACTAACCAATAATGTTTAATGTGATGATTTCTGATTTTTTTTTTTTCTATTTGTAAATCTGATAACCTACCTTTACATCAAATTTCAACTTCCTAAGTTACCTGGAAGAATAAAAAATTTTGATGAGTGTGTCAGTCAGTCAGTGATAAAAATAGTGATTTTGGAACGTCAAATTCTTGCGAAAAGTAAGAGTTTTTTTATTTATTTATAGGATTCTGTAATCAGAAGATGATCTTACAAGACACGCGAAATTGCAAGTCTGTTGGCCAAATAAATTTTAAGTTATTGGGGAGGTCAAAATTGGTCCGAAATGGTTCATGTAACATAACCTACGGTCGGTATGTCGCTTTTTTTTTTTTTTTTTTTTTTGTGAATATGGCTGACACACTGCCGTGTGTCCAGATTCTCGACCAAAACATCATTTATCAAACTTTTAATACATTTTTAATTTAAACTTTTTTTTTTATTTTTATTATTAATGCACTTTTTTTTCTTCAGAAATGTCCTTGATAACTTTAGAAATTGCTTTTCCTATGAACTCATTAGTTTATGAAATAAATAAATAAACATTTTTATCTATGCTAAAATTTAGAAAGAAAAAAACTCCACGAATTTCTTCATGTTTTCGTTAGAAAAAAAGCTATACTCAAAATCCTAGTACCTACTATCTTTTTATCTTTTCGATAATTATTTGACTAACTATTAATAGCTTTTTACATTTCGATATCTTTTCCATTATATAAACAATGTAGAAACCGTCGAATTTCAACGAAAACAAATGTTTAAAAAAGGAACTGTTTCATTGATTTATAATAAACTTACAAAATTAGTTACAATAAAAAATGCACCTTATATTAGCAAGCCTAACTCTTAAAGAACTGATATTTAACATAAAAATAACAAAATACTATTTCTATAAAACTCAGGTGTAGAAATTATTAAAATTAAACTTTATTCGTGCATGTAAGTAGTAAAAAATAATAAAGACCTGTTCTTATGATAAAATGATCAAATAAAGCTTTTATTCTAGTATTTCAAGATGAAAAAAAGCAGAATTTATTCCACTTTGACTCAATCATAGAATTTTTCCTCCGTGGAATCTAAATCTGACACCATTTTTACCGTATAAAAATTTAAATATCCACCTTTCATATCTCTAATTCGTCTTTAAAAACATCAGTTTTTTAATTTGATTATTTTGAAATACAAAACGAATCTCGATGCTACTAACCCTTTCCGGCACACTGTATCCGCCCCCCCCCCCCCCCTGAGATACCTAATTATAATTCCAAACCTGCAAACAGCACCAATAATATTTTTGTAAAATTTTGCTTTTACAATAAAAGCTTAAATTAAGGAATTCAAAATATCTAAAAAATTCGTTTGTGAATTCCGGTGTCAGTTGATAATTTATGTTCTAACTAATAGATTTTGCCCGTGCTGGAAAGGGTTAACTGAAACAGATACTATTTATATTTTTTTAAAGTATAAATGAAACCAAAATTTAAATGATTAAAATGATAATTTTTTAAATGATTGCCAAATTGCACCACTATTAATCACATGCATATAATATTTGCTGCAAAAAATCTTGGTGAAAATTATTTAAAATAATTTTTAAAAACATATTCTTTTGAAAAAGATTTGTTTTTAGACGAAATTTTGCAGTTTAAATATTTATATATTTTTTTCAATTTTTGTTAGAAATCAATCTTATGGCTAGGAAAATGGAAGGCTTCAAAATATACTTTTTATTTGTAATAAATAAACACTATCACTTATGGTATTTTTAATGAACTAAACCTAAATATAAGGTCAAAATGAATATTTAAAGCATAAATATATTAAGAGTTAAAAGTAAGAAAACGATAAGGGAGAGAAAATTTAATTTGTTGCCAATTGGCACAACGGTCTGAGCCTGATTACTGCACAGGTCAACTAGGCCATGACTTTGATCCCACTGCTAAAGAGGGCCGAAATTTGGAAAAAATGTCTTAAAAGTGCATTTCCTGCAATTATTTTCTCAAAAACCCAAAATGATTTTGTTAACTTGAGAACCATATGGTAATCAAATGACACTTTTGAATACTCCCAGAGGAAGGGCAATTTAGCTAAAATTTTGGTGCGTGGGGGCTGTAGTGCAGCCAAGGAGGGGGGGCGGCAAAACCCCTCCCAGAGCTAAGAAAGATCGCTAAAATTGCCGCTTATATGAATCAAAACCAAACTTAATATTTAGACGTTTTGCCATATTTCGGAATCCGCCACTTTATTGAATCAGATTTAATTTAATAAAGTGATTCAGTTAAATGGCGAAAATTCTACTTAAAGCTGTGAAAGTGCATATTACATGGATTAGTTTAATAAAAATTGATTATTTGAACTGAATCACTTTTCTGAAACGCATTATGTTAAAAGAATGATGATTTCCAGCCACACATGCTCTTTCAGTTTAAGTATTATGCAGTGAATATTCTAATTAGTATTGATTCTATTAACCGGTGATTCAAATAACCGGCAAACATCTTTATCGGAAACTCAAAATCCCCTAGAACCGAATTTTGGCTGCGCCATTGCAAGGGGGCCCGAAAAGGTACTGGGCCTTGGGTGTCCTACAATCTTAATTCGGCTCTGACAACAGTATGCACTGTACGAACGAAAAGTTAGAAATTTGATATTTTCGTCATCTTTCGCATTCGCAAAGTGGAGAATGGTGTTTAAATTTTTAAAAAGAGTTAATTCTTTCGAATCCTGAATTATGCAAACTTCAATTGGGATTTTTTTTTTTTTTTTTTTTTTTACATTTGAAACATTTATTTGCAACATTTGAGACTTCTTGCCGACGATATGACGCTGTAGCTAATTCTTTCAACTTGCAAAAGAGGGCAACACCAAACATTTTAATGATATCCTTTCACTGCTGTAAATATCATGGAGGATAATTAGGATGAGCGAAGCGAATCCTCTACGAGGCCACTCAAATTACATTTTGTCGTACACTTTACAAAAAAACTATTCAATATTTTAACTTCAAATTTAACCCAAAAATAAATTATGATCTGCAGATTTGCACAATATAATTTTTTTTTACAGTAAAATGTTAAAAAAATTATTATTTTAATTAATTTATTTTACATGCATTTCCAAGGCGGACGCATTTTAGCAAATAAATAAAAAATGAAACGCGTATATTTTCAGAAAAAAAATATATAAATCATGGAGTAAGTAATTATAGATAGAATCATGATTAATTTAATAGATAAAATGTTTTCATCATTCAGCAAAATCGTTTGCACAGATGACACCACTTAAAAATTTTAAAAGAATTGTATTATGGACTTTTTTAATGGTAACAAAAGAATTGTAAACAAATAAAATTAATTGATAAATCTCTTACATAAATGAAAAATTAAAAGAACTGCTTGAAGTTGTTGCCTCGATTCACGCTCTTTATAAATGTACTAAAGCAAAGTTGGCCGATTCAGAAACGACAAATGGACTTTAACGATTTCTTACTTTATCCTTTGGATTTAAAGTAATGTTACGTTCTTATTTGTGAACCGAAAAAGGTTTAGTGAACGGGTTTAGTGAACGGGACTTTGTTGCACGTATTAAAGAGAATCACAAACCACCAGACCAGATATCGCGAATAATCACGGATAAATTTGAATACTACAGTAATTTAACTTATAAGAATTGGTGCGTACCAATTCCCCCAATAATTAAATTCTAGAAAAATGGAAGCATAAATTGCTCAAGGAAAGAATTTCTTCTGCAGTTAGCTTTTGCTATTACAATTCATAAATCCTAAGGTTTAACATTAGATGGAGCAGTTGTAGATATTGAGGATATATAGACACCAGTTGGCTTAAAAACGTACGTAACGTTGTCGAGAGTGAAAATCCTTCAAAATTAAGCATACAACAGAATTTTTCCTTACGAAAAATTCTACAATATCAAAAATTCTCATACGCTAACATGTATAAAAACGAAGAAATTAGAATAAAAAGTTTTACAGTTAAAAATTCATAGTATTAGCGAGAGCAGATTTCAAATGTTTTTGATGTTAATTACAAAGATTGGAAACATGCATAATTCAAACAACTTTAAAAAATACCAGTGGCTACTGGAGATTGTAAAAACATCTTTAAAAGAGCTTTTAGTTGAAAAATTAAAAATATTTTGTAAAAGTTTGCTTCGAAAATATTTTATTATGCCAGTCTTACATCATAAATAAAAAATAAAATGCACCAAAACATAAAAAACGTTTTTGTTTAATAAAGATGCAAAAATAATATTAAAAAGTATTGTTACTTTCAAATATCTGTTTTATAAAATAATGCTTCGCGAATTCAAACAAAGCATGGCTTTTGCTAGTAGGATTATTAATGTTAGAATGATAGAATAGATCTATTATTTCTATCTTCATGGTGAATATATATATAAGTTTTTATACTTCTGTTGCAGAATATTTATTAACTACCTGACTCATCATTTCGCCGTTTTTTAAGCACAATTAAAAAAGTACTTTGAGAAAAATTTGAAATTTTGGATTTTCATAAAGCAGGGCTTAATAAATTTAAATCCATCAAACAAATTGTAAGTTGCAATTCATATTTTTTCAAATATTAATTTCATAATTCATTTAATAAAATTATAAAAAATGCATACAAAATTAACACTTTAGGAATATAATTTCATGAGATATTAATAAAGATATGAAAATGTAATTCAACACTAAAAGCGCTAAATTTTGAATAAATTATAATTCAAAAACTTATCTTTCAAATGACCTGAAATTTTGTTTCTAAGCATTGTTTTGAACCGAAGATTTGACATATCGTGTTAAAATTGGATATCGTCATTGTTAAAAATGAAGTTTGGGTTCGTTTTAATATGTAGATGGTTCCCTAAGCAAATTTTATACACATGATTAAAATATAGACTTTATTTCTAATTGTTTGGTTTCAATAATTTCCTTCTACGATATAATTAGTTGAGGAGTTAGTGTTAGTTAATGGTGTTTACTTTTTTCTTCTCCACACGATTATACTTTCCAAAATCCTACTCTATGTTCGTGTCTCATCATCAAATTTAATTAAAACTGATATGCTTGGTGCCGCCATCTATTATGGTTTCAAAACATTAAAACAATTTTAATGTTATATAATTAAACAAAACATTCTTTATTAGTATTTATTAATTTGAAAATATTTCGTTATTAATTCATTTATTAATGGAAACAACAAGATTTCATCGCAATAACACAGCAACATATTATACTTTTGATAAAAAATATCGTAAAATATTTATATTTAGACACATTTTTTATTTATTTAATCTTCTGTATAGCTAGTAAGTAATTTCGAGATATATATAATTTAATAAAACATTCTTTTTTAATTTGAAGACAATTTCGTTGCTGATTCATTTATTAATGTGAGAAAAATTTCATTACGATAAAATAATAAAACAAAGCAACATATTGTAAATTCGATAAAATAAAAATATTGTAAAATATTTGTATTTAGACCTATCTATTTATACAGTGAAACCTCCAAATAAGGGACACCTTTGGAACCGGAACTTTTGTACCTTAAATAGAGGCGTCCCTTATTCGGAGTTTTTATAGTTATTTTTAATTAATCATCCAGAAGGATATAAAAATAACAAAACATTTAAGGGGAAGTTTAAATGTATTCGATTCGAATCGTATAAATCACGTTAATCAAGCACAAAAGGAATAGAAAATTAATTAAAATTTTCAATTGATTATTAAATCATTAAATGTTTTGAAGAATTATTGATTTGTATTTTTTGGAGAAACTGTGTGCATGTAAAATGTATAAAAACTATTAAAATAATTTTACTTAAAGTAATCAATCAAAAGTGATTATTTTGCAAGTGTTATTTTTTTCACTATAAACTTTTCAAGTGTTCATTTATCATACTTATAAATTTTAGTTCTTAATTATCAGCAGTATTTACAAAAAAAAAAAAAAAAAAAAAAAAAAAAAAAAAAAAAAAAAAAGTATTTAATTTTAATTGCTTTGCGTATTTTAAGGTAACAAATCTCTCAACTGCTCTGTTCAACAGGCAGAAAATGTTGAAACATTTACAAATAATTTTTTTTAACGGTTAAAGTTGGAACGCCTATGGAAACCATTTGGAATCGAACTGTGTTTTCAAGTTTTGAATAAATTACCTATTGAGTTATAAGCGTTTTAATCATGTGAAAAAGATGCTTTTCACTTCTTCTTGAGTAATTTTTTTTTCTCTAGCATAGAAATTCCATTCAAATAGTCCAAATTGACAGTATTTTCTAAAAAAATCTATTGCGTTTGAGAAAAGATAACCCATAAGAAACTATTTGATTACATAGTTTCTGAACAACAACGCCGGCTAATTTCAAGCATTTCTGGATAAAAATAAATTAAAATTTATGTCATAAAAGTTGCCCTTTTTGATTTAAGAACAGCCTTAAAGCATTTGTGAAGTTCTTTATTTCACAATTTTCTTTTATTCTCCATTTTCAGAATCATTCTCACATTTTTCAGCATTACTTTCAATGGGGATAAACACTCTAAAGTCGAATCAGAATTATCGGTAAATAAATGCTCTTCAATTGCGTATATGCCTCTGTAACAACATGAGTGTCTGTCTTTTTGATAAGTTTACAAAAATTTGTATTTTCATTTTCATCACAGACAACTTCATTATCTGAAATACAAAGCCAGCCCCTTTAATCTCATTTTCAAGTGTCCCTTAAATCGATTGTCCCTTATTCAGAGGTAAATATATTACACGTCCTATACCAAGGGACTGGGACCGGACGTTTTGTCCCTTAAATAGAGGTGTCCCTTATTCGGAGTGTCCCTTATTTGAAGGTTTCACTGTATTATTCTCCGGTATATTCTCGTTCGAGTATATTTAAACTCCTTCAAAACGAATATTTTGTATAATTTTTCATTTTTTTTCCACTAAATATAGTTCCAAATAGCCAAATTATTCAAAATTAGCCCTTTTTTAGCTCACAGGCTATCATAGCCTGAGAGCTTATGTGCCCGTCCGTTCTGTATGTATGTGCGTAACGCGATAACTCATGATAAAAATATCGGATCCACTTGAAATTTTGTATATAGGTATATCCTGATAAGGCGCTTCCCTGATTAGTTTTTGGAGTTCATTCGATATGTATAAGAGGGGGAACGGGGGGCTCATGCCCCTCCCCTTAATTGATATAAACCAGATTTTCATGCAGAATTAACAATTTTCGTTCAAAATTTAGATATAGGATCATTCTGATGAGGCGGTTCCGTGTCTGTTATTAGGTGTTCATTGAATAAGTATAAACAGGGGGAACGGGGGGGCTCATGCCCCTCCCCTTAATTGATATAAACGGGATTTTCATGCAGAATTAACAGTTTTCGTTCAAAATTTATATATAGGATCATTCTGATGAGGCGATACCGTGGCTGTTATTAGGTGTTCATTGAATAAATATAAACAGGGGGAACGGGGGGCTCATGCCCCTCCCCTTAATTGATATAAACGGGATTTTCATGCAGAATTAACAGTTTTCGTTCAAAATTTAGATATAGGATCATTCGCATGAGGCATCTCCGTGATTGGTATTAGGTGTTCATTGAATAAGTATAAACAGGGGGAACGGGGGGCTCATGCCCCTCCCCTTAATTGATATAAACGGGATTTTCATGCAGAATTAACGATTTTTGTTCAAAATTTAGATTTAGGATCATTCGCATGAGGCATCTCCGTGATTGGTATTAGGTGTTCATCGGATAAATATACACAGGGGGAACAGGGGGGGGGGGCAAAGCCCCTCCCCTTAATTTATATAAATGGGTTTTTCATGCAGAATTATGAGTTCTCGTTTAAAATTTAGATTTAGGATCATTCTCATGAGGCGTCTCCGTGATTTGTATTAGGTGTTCATTGGATAAATATACACAGGGGGAACGGGGGGCAAAGCCCATCCCCTTAATTTAAATAAATGGGTTTTTCATGCAGAATTATGAGTTTTCGTTTAAAATTTAGATTTAGGATCATTCTCATGAGGCATCTCCGTGATTGGTATTAGGTGTTCATTGGACAAATATACACAGCGGGAACGGGGGCAAAGCCCCTCTCCTTAATTTATATAAATGTGTTTTTCATGCAGAATTATGAGTTTCCGTTTAAAATTTAGATTTAGGATCATTCTCATGAGGCATCTCCGTGATTGGTATTAGGTGTTCATTGGATAAATATACACAGCGGGAACGGGGGCAAAGCCCCTCTCCTTAATTTATATAAATGTGTTTTTCATGCAGAATTATGAGTTTCCGTTTAAAATTTAGATTTAGGATCATTCTCATGAGGCATCTCCGTGATTGGTATTAGGTGTTCATTGGATAAATATAAACAGGCGGAACGGGGAAAAGCCCCTCCCCTCAATTTATATAAATGTGTTTTTCATGCTGAATTATCAGTTTTCGTTTAAAATTTAGATGTAGGATTATTCTGATGAGGCGTCTCCGTGATTGGTATTAGGTCTTCATTGGAAAACTATAAACAGGGGAAACGGGGAAAAGCCCCTCCCCTTAGTTTATATAAATGGGTTTTTCATGCTGAATTATCAGTTTTCGTTTAAAATTTATTTACTGTTTTGCTCAAAAAGAACAAGCTCTGTTTTATGAATAATAGACATGAAAATGCTTAAAATATTTGTCAGTTGTACGATGAAAAAAAAAAAGATGATCTGAACTTCTTGAAATGCAGCATTTACTGAATTGTGATTGAGCTATTACTTTGTCGTCTGCCGTATTTCAAATTGAAAAATTTGAAAGACGTATTCATGAATGTTATTCCTAAAATAACTTTTTAAAAGTCGTCTGCGATTCAACTTTTTTTTCTTTTATAAATCAGTCAAAGTGTTTCTTTTTTATTTGTGGCAACGGGTGTTTCAGAATAGATAAATATCCTTTTTGTGTATTATTCGTTCGATCTTTCGACATTTGAAATATTATTATTGCGCGATATTCTTTTTATTTAATCAATTTTCGTGCTTATTCTATCAAGTTTCATATTTCCGTAAGTACAACACTGCAAGTTTCTGTACTATTTTCAATACAAAAAAAAAAAAAAAAAAAAAAAAAAAATTGTTATTATTTTCAAAAATTATTAAGTCTTTTAATGAAAATACTTTTTTCTTTGAAAATACAAACTGAAGAGCCAGTTGTCACTTTAAGTAATGCTATAGATTAAGCATGGAAAGAATTTTAAACTTTTAAAATGCATTCTAAATTATGTTCAAGTGATTATTTTATTGAAGAAAGTTTTGAAATGTTGATGTTGCATATATTTTGGTTGAAGCATCTGTAATGCTTCATTTAAATTTTAAAAAAATTGTGTAAATTTATTAGACAATTCTTCTGTGGAAGAATCTAGGTGCATTTTTACTGCATACTATTCTTAAAGACCAGAGACTGCTATAGTAAAAAATATATATTTGGTACACTTAAGGTTGTTATGTGTCTAGTTCAACCATGTTTATGTGCATCTTTATATACGAAATAGAATTTTAAATTGTATTAACTTGAGAAATAATGTTTTTAATGTATTATATAATACTGAATTGTAATTGAATATGCTGCCAAAATTAAATTTCATGAAAAATTGAAATGCCGAAAACTAAATCTAAAAGCCAGAGAAAAAAAGCTGAGACAATTAAAAGACGACGTAGGGAAAATCTTGAATTTCGCGAAAATGAAAATGAGCAAGCTCGTAATAGAATGCAAAATCTCAGGGAAAAGGATGAATATCGCGAAAATGAAAGTGAACTGAACCGTAATAGAATTCAAAATCTCAGGAAAAATGATGAATATCGCGAAAAGGAAAAGAAACAGAATCGTAATCGATTAGAGAATTTGCGAAGGGGAAAGAAATATCGGGAGAATGAACGTGTAGAAGATCGTAAAAGAAAGCTTAATATTAAACAAAATATAAAATCTAGCTGGAAGAATTTATTGGAAGAATTTAACAATATGATTAGTGAAGGTCCCACTCATATTTGTTCATGTTGTGGAAGATTATGGTTTAGGCAATCAGTATCGTACCGTTATTTGAGTACTTTAAAAGCGAATATTAAAGAAGATATTGTAAACAAACTTCTTTTTTTGAATAATTCCAATCCTCTATACTGTTTTTGTAACTCCTGCTGGAATCACATAAAATTGAACAAAATTCCCAAATTATTTCTGGGAAATGGATTTGAATTTCCACCAATTCCACCTGAATTAGCTGATCTAACACCACTAGAAGAAAGATTGGTTGCACTACGTCTGCCATTTATGCAAATTAGACGTCTTGGTATTGACCGACAAATTGGGCTGCATGGAAATATTATAAATATATTAAATACCTTAAATGATACTATCACAGTTTTACCTAGAAAATTCAATGAAACATCAACTATCCAATTAATGTTAATGAGAAGGTTAAAATATAATCGTCCTTATATGTTCGAAACAATTCGCCCAGCAAAAGTTTATGCGGCCGCTAAATATTTAGCAAATACAGACTTGTATAAAGAAGAAGGTGTGGTTCTTTCCGAAGAGTGGGCAAATCGTGGAGAAACTGAAACAATAGATTTCATCTTGGAAGAACAGATTGCAAATCACATAAAAGCGAGTAGAAAGGAAATAAACGACGCTATTCCAGACTTTTCGAAATCTGATGATTCCGATCTTGAAGATGATCAGCCAAATAACATAAGTTTATCGGAAACATTAATAACAGAAGCAGATAGTAACATGACATTCAAGTTTGCGCCTGGCGAAGGTAGATCCCCCGTGTCTTTACTACTCGATGAAAAAGTCGAAGAATTATCATTCCCCACTGTTTACTGTGGAACCGCGAGGGTATTTTCAGACTCTATCCATGTCAGTTACTCAGATATAGCTAATTCTGAAGCGAAAAGATATGATAAAAGAGCGTGCAAGCCAAACAAGATATTATACGCTTATAAATTAATGCAAAATAAGAGAATAGCGTCAGAAATTAACATTTGCTTGCGTAAAAAAACAAATAAATATGGGTCTAAAATTACAGCGGCCGATTTAAAGAATGCGCAGAGCGTTGACACACTTATTCAACACGATGATGGCTATAAAGTTTTAAAAAATCTAAGATCATCACCAGCTTATTGGGAAGATAAACAAAAAAATTTAAACGCCATGATAAGACAGCTTGGAATACCGTCTTTGTTCTTGACATTTTCTGCCGCTGAAACAAAGTGGCTCGAATTAATTGTAATTTTGGAAAAGAATTTGCGTCAGAAAACTGTTTCACAAGAAGATGCATGTAACTTAGATTTTAATTCAATAGCAGAACTTATCCGTAATGATCCTGTTACTTGTGCAGAATATTTTGATTATAGATTTAGAATGTTTCTCAATTTGATACTCAGATCCAAGTCTGGTCCTATCAGTGAAGATAAAATTATTTTGGATTACTATTATAGAGTTGAATTCCAAAACAGAGGATCACCTCATGTTCATATGCTCGTTTGGCAGAAAAATGCCCCTGTGTTTGATCCGGAAGAAACTTCAACTTGGCCAAATTGCACACAATTTATTGATCAGTTTATTACATGCCAGAGAATTTACGAGAATAACCAAAAATTGAATGATTTTGTAAATTTTCAAAATCATCGCCATTCTAAGACATGCTTGAAAAAATCAAAAAATGGTACCAAAACATGTAGATTTGGTATTCCCCATCCTCCTATGAATTCTACTGAAATCTTCCTTCCATTGGCTTCAGATACCGATAAAGAGACTTTGATAAAATACAAAAAAATGTTTAAAGAAATCAAAACATACATAAACGGCAAAGATCTTGGTAGAAATTACATTGGTGACATGTCTTTTACTGAATTTTTACAGAATTTGGACATTTCAGAATCTGAATATGTACTTGCTATCAGATCATCCATAAAAAGACCCACTGTTTTTCTTAAACGAAATGTAAATGCAATGTTCATTAATGCATATAATGTCAAAATGATAGAAGCATGGCTCGCGAATATAGACATTCAATATATTTTGGATCCTTATGCATGTGCCAAGTATTGTGTTGCTTATATTAATAAATCATACGGAGGAATGTCAAAACTGCTAAAAGATGCTTCCGAAGACATGAAAAGAGGGAACACCACAATAAAACAAAAACTCCGTAAATATGCAAATGTGTTTCTAAATGGATCAGAAATATCAGCACAAGAAGCAGCATACGGTGTTTTGAGGCTGCCATTGTCTATATGCAGTCGTGATTCCATTTTCATTCCGACCTTGCACCCGAATTCCCGTGTTTTTATGATAAAATCTCCCAGAGATTTAAAACAATTATCGGATGATTCGACAGATATCGGAGTCAAATGTATATTAGATCATTATGTACAAAGACCGCGTGAATTAAATTATTTATGTCTTGCGGAATTCGCTGCAATGTACACATACTCTAAAGTAAAATGTGGCACTAAACAAGTTTCTACAGAAAAATCTCTTGGTGACCAAGAAATTCACGAAATAGATTTAAAGAAACCAGTCATTGAAACCGAAGAAAACAGTGGAATTTCTGAATATTTACAACTTTTGGATAGATCAGGCTATATTAGAAAAAGGACAAAAGCCAGAATTATAAGATACAGAAGATATGGTCGTGAACAGGATCCATACAATTATTTTAGAGAGCAAGTAATGTTGTTCCATCCCTTCAGGAATGAAGAAGATGATATTATGTCTAAAAATGTAGAAGAAATTTATAATGTTAACTATAAATCCATAAATGCGAATAAAAGTAAATTTATTATTAATGAAATGCTAGAATTAGAAAGTATAGTGCGAGAAATCGAGCAAGAAGAAAATGACTTTTGTAACACAACAGATGAGAAACTGGATGAGGAATATATTTTAATGAATGATGAACTTCAATCTGACATACTCTTCGATATGGAACAAGATGTTGCACAGGAACAGCAGAAATTTTTGAGTCCAAAGCTAATTCCTAAATATCAATATACCGATCTCATACGAAGCTTAAATATCAAACAAAGAAAATATTTTATGGATATCATGTTTAAAATAAAAAATGGAAAAGTTCCATTTCATGAAATTGTTTTGGGTGGTGCAGGAGTTGGTAAAAGTACTCTCATTAATTCAATTGTTCAAGCTGGTTTAAGATATTTTAATTCCTTTCCAGGAGAAGATCCTTCTTCTATTAAGATTTTATTATGTGCACCAACTGGAAAAGCAGCTTTCAACATTAGAGGAATGACTTTACATTCCATTTTCCATCTCCCATTAAATCAAAATTCTTTAAAACCGCTAAGTGATGATATGTGTAATCAACTCTCTGCAAAACTTGTAAATTTAAAATTGATTATAATTGATGAAATTTCAATGGTTAAACTACGTGATTTTTATTTTGTCGAAAATCGTTTAAGGCAGATATTCCGTAATAATTTTCCTTTCGGGGGTATTAGCGTAATTGTTTTTGGTGATTTTTGGCAATTACGACCAGTTATGGGAAAATTTGTATTTACGAATCCAGAAGAAGGTGAAATAATCGAAATCGATAGAAAACCATTGTTTCACAATTATCTTTGGCACATGTTTTCAATGTACAAATTAACGGAAATCATGCGACAACAAAACGATCGAGCTTTTGCAGAAGCACTAAATAATATGGCAGTCGGGGCAATGACGGAAAAAGATATTACTCTGATAAAATCTCGCAAAATAACATCAGCAAATCAACCACCTATCAGTGCAATCTGTTTTTTCTCGACAAATGCAGAATGTGATAAGTACAATAGCTTTTTTCAAAGTAAATTGCAGACAGAAGAAGTTGTGTCATTTGCTTTTGATAAAGTTCAAGGATCTGGTAAAAAATCTAGTAAGGAAGAAATACTAAAATCTGCTAAAAATCTTAAAATTAAAGATACAAATGGCTTGCCCGCAGAAGTTAAATTGAAAATATCTGCAAGTTATATGATTACGTGCAATGTAGATGTAGAAGATGGGCTTTTTAATGGTACAACAGGAACCTAGAACATATCCAATATGGGAATACAAATACGGGTAAAAGAGTACCGACGATGGTGTTTTTGAAACTTGATGATCCACTTGTAGGAACACAAATGAGGAAAAAGCATGAAAATCTTCTCAAATCTAAAGGAATAGATAAAACTTGGACTCCAATTTCTCCACTTGTTAGAGTTATTAAAAGTTGGCATGGACGTGACTTACAAGTTGTTCGGACACAGTTTCCTTTGATTGCTGCCAATGGACGAACTATTCATAAAGGTCAAAGTGCCACACATAATTTTGTAATAGTGAAAATCGCAAAAAAAATGGAGAGAGCTCAGCTGTATGTCGCATGCAGTCGAGCAACAACCGCAGATGGTTTATATATTGATGGTGATTTTAAACCACCAAAACCCCCTGAAAAAAATGATCCCGTACTAAAAGAGTTATCTAGACTAGAAAATCATCCAAAACGTTTCGATTTAAGATTCATATATGAGGTACCAGATAGTTACTTAAAAATTGTTATTCATAACGCCCAGTCACTTAATGCGCATTATTTAGACATAAAATCAGACCCACATTATATGACTGCACACCTTTTATGTTTCCTGGAACCTTTTTCTTTGAAAGATGATGTGTATGATTTCGACGGCAAATTCACATGCGTATCTCGCATAGACTGTGTTGGTAAACGGAAGGCTTTTGGCTTGATGTGTGCTGCTAAAAGTGAAATAATTCAAAAGTGCCAATTTATAAATAATTGGATAAGACATGATCGCGGAGCTCATGTAGAATTCTGTGCCATAAAACTTGATCAAATGATTGTTCTTTTTGGATACAAATCTCCGAAGGCATCAATCAAACTACTGGAATCATTACTGACAGAAATTCTAGACAATTTAATGCAGTTTGACTGTAAACTTACCATTGCTGGTGATTTCAATATTGAAAGAAAATCCGCCGATTTTCAAAAAATAAATAAAATATTAACTTTTTACAGTTTATATAATAAGGTTTCCTCGGACGACATTTCAACAAATGAAAGTACACAAATAGACGTTTGCTATACAAATGAAAAAAAAAAACTCGAATTTTGGTATTACGAATCGGTTTTTAGTTACCATAAAGCAATTTCCTGCGTATGGCCTAAAAGTATTCAAATATAAGTACACTTTCTTTTATTATTATTGCGTGCTAATAGTTGCAATTGGAAGCAATGACTGATATTTAAAAACATTTTTTTTTTTTTTTTTTTTTTTTTTTACAAACTCTCCTACGAGTTATTTAATTATTTTTCCTTTGTCAAACTTGAACTTTTTTTCTTAAAATTAATGTTAGGCGTACAATAGCAGGAGTGAACCTTCTCATACACAGATAATGCTTAAAGTAACCAATGATTATTTTATAACAATAAAACTCATTTTTCTTTTTTCCTTTCTTTTAAAATAAGCTTTGCATCTTTATTTGTACTCGAAGAAAGGTAATAATGTTTATGCGTGTGCGTTAGTTATATTTCATGGTATTGATATGTTACATTTTGTGATTTTTTTCATATTATATTATAAATTTGTCACTTAAATGATTAATATTTTTAAAAATTTGTATATTCAGTAAAACATAAAATTATTTAATGATGGGTAAACTATCTTAATAATTTTGTAAATATACGTCTATATTTATTTCTGTTTACATAAAAAATCTGTTTGTATGAAACTTGATTCATCATTTTTTTTTTCAAAAATAATTGTATTGTTAAAAAATTGGAATGAAAGTTTTACATTTGTCATATTTATTGTAATCTTTATTTCAAATTCATAAAGATAAACAGCTCTGTGTAGCGATAGATTTATAACATACTTTTACTCTGAAAAAATAAAAGGATGGAGTGAAATCTAAACTTGTATTTACTTTATATCTAAAATATGTCTTATGAATTGAATTTTTATTGTTGAATTCTTAATTTTTCGAGGGGCATTATTCTTTGAAACAAATGCATAATATATAATTAGTACGGTTTTCTTACGGTAATATATAATACGGTACTCTTCTTCACCTCATTCTTTGAAACAAATGCATAATATATAATTAGTACGGTTTTCTTACGGTAATATATAATACGGTACTCTTCTTCACCTCATTCTTTGAAACAAATGCATAATATATAATTAGTACGGTAGCCTGTGAGCTCATTGCCATCAGTTTAACTGGGCAATGTTCTTTTTTATTAATCAAATAATTCCATGTGTTATTTATGACGTCCGATTACCTGAACAAGGAATATGGGCCCTGGAAGGAGTGCCTGGGGGGGGGGGGGGAGGGAGATAATACAGAGGTGTTCACATTAGAGAGTGTTCAGATAGAGAAAGTCCACTGTATGTATAAAGTAAAACTCAACAAAACGAAACCTCTCTATAAACCGAGTCCTACCTTAAACATAAATTATGATTGTCCGGCGAAATGCCATACATTTATTTAACGGAAATTTTCGGAACGGCTCTGAGATTAGTAAAAAATTCAAACATGTCAGACACTTATAACCAATGATGAATTCGTATCCACCTCTTCGAGTATTGTAATCCTCCCCTCCCCCGGAAAGTATGTGATTTAGTACACAAATATAATTAATAAGTGTAAATCCTCCATTCCTCAAAAAACACGGACCTGTAGATTTTTATTTATTTATTTATTTATTTTTTTTTTTTTTTGGGGGGGGGGGTGAGCCTAAATTGAATGCTGCTTGTATTTCTCGTCCTTAAGATAGTTTGATATTTCGCATTGGTCGGAAATATTCCACAAAATTAAAAGCAATGCTAGCAAACATGCTAAAATGCATTTAGTCAAACAAAACAAATCGATAAAATAATGTTTTATCATCGAGTTTGAAGCACGCTTGCAAAAACTGATGCCAGTTCTTTGGAAAGGTAAAAAATCATCCGATTGTGTTCTACTCTCAAAATTTAAACACGATTTTGACTTTTACTTTATTCTATCTCTATAAGAAGAAAGTATTGCCTTCCTGAAAATTTTCGAAATCCGGTTTTCGACGAATTTACACGTCTTAGGAGTCAGATAACCCAAAAAACATGTTTATATAAAAAGTCTATATGTGACATAAATATTGTGGGCACTCTATCTCAAGAACTAATGCACGGAATTTTACAAAACTTTAGGTTCTGTCTTTAGGACCTTCATATAAATTAAATCTGATTAGTTTTCGGTGTGTATCACTCAAAAGGTGGTGCTGTTATGCTGCATTATTTACAATTTTTAGAACAGTCATATCTCATGAACTAGTGCATGGATTTTCATAATACTTTATATTTACTTAGTACTTGATATAACATGTGTCGATTACGTTTTGGCGCAAATTGCTCAACAGGTGGCGCAGACAGGGTGCATTATTCATGATTATCACAACAATTCTATCTCAAAAACTAATGCATGAAATTTTCTAGAACTTAAGATCCGGTTAATTCCTGATATAGAGTAGTGTTGTTTAATTTTTGGTGTAAATTGCTCTTCAGATGGCGCTACTAAGCTGCATTTTTCACGATTTCGCAATAACTATATCTCAAGAACTAATGCATTGATTTTCATCAAACTTCAGATTCAGTTAGAACCTGATAAAAAAATAATCCTGATTAGTTTTTGATGTACATCACTCAACATGTGGCGCTGATATGCAGATTTTGCAATAGTTCTATCTCAAAAAATAATGCACGGATTTTCATCAAACTTCAGCTTCAGATTTAGTAATAAGTTAACATAAGTTGTTGCTGACTAGATTTTGGTTTAAACCACCTAACCAGTGTCACTGCTATGCTGCATTTTTTTTAGGAAGTATTAGCATGCAAAAGATAGAAGAAAGTTTTGGGATTGCCAAATCAGACTAGTTTTTTAATGTATGCAACAGGGGCGGGGGGATTAGATATTTCTGCTATCATGAGCTTTATTTGATTGAATTTTCAGAAAAATGAAACAAAATAATTATATTTCTCTGTTTTTTCAAACTGATATCCAAACGAAAAAAATCAATTTTAACTTCTGTTATTCTCATTATTTATAACATGAGACAGGCTCCCCGTGTTTCCTCTTTAAATACAATTGTATCGACCAAGTGCTGCCAGTTGTGTGAAAATTTTCGTGCACTGGTATGACGTACAAGAACTGTTATCCGGTAGAATGATAGTGCATTACATTAAAATCTCACTTTATGCTTATGTTTTACGTCTACACTTCTACGTATAGTATAAATTAGTCAATGAAAAATAATATATCTGTGGCTTCCGGTAATAACCAGGTAAGGCACATTTTTGAAAAAAAATGAGATAATTTGGGGAAATGTAGCTTTAAAAGAGTACTTTCATCTGCCATAGTACTGAAAAATGAAAATCGAATATTTCTCGTCGTAAAGCGACTATAAATTTTCATTTAAAAATTGAAAAAAAAATTAATTGGTTCTCAATTAATAAAAACCATTTTTACATAGCACAGGGCGAAAAGGGGGGTGGTTGCCCCGGGCGCGGAAATTTAAGGGGCGCCAAATTTATACTACCAACGTCATTTTACTTACCCATCATACGTAGTATAGGGTAAGTCTTGCAATCGTTTTGAAAATCGAAAATTTTTTTCTGATGGATTTACACGTTTCAGATGCTGGAGATTCCGTAAAACATTTTTTTAGAAAAAAAAAATTGCCGTCTGTCTGTGTGTCTGTAAACGCTTTATCTCCCGAACAAATTGAGATAGAGACTTGGAATTTTGTATGTGCTTAGTATGTAAGAATAGGACGAAGCCTATTTAATATCAGTAACCTCGATTATCCGGAACTATTTTTTTTCGGACTCTCGGAAAATTCATTCTGATGAAAGGTATATAAAATTTTTCGAAAATTTTTATTTTAAAGAAAGGACATTAAACAGTTGCATTATTTGCACTCAGTTGGGATTCTCAACAATCAGTGTTTCAAATAATTTTGGTGCTTTTTTAATCCGTAATAATTTTTATTTGGTGTATTTAAATTAAAGACGTTTATTTAACTGTGTACTATGCTTACTGAATTCCCCTCGGTAATGTTAAGTCTACGGGCGTTTAATGCGTTCTTATAATCAAAATATCTCCTCAAATCAGGAAATAAATATTTTTAAGTTCCCTTTTCAGTATTCCCTTCTTAAAGGATGCCACTTTTTTTCTTAGTTGTCCGAATATTTCTAAAATTCATGCTCAATTTAATATTTTATGTTTTAAAAATTTGTTGAATTGTAGGTAAAATTTTAACACTTCTTATAAAATTATGCATAGATGATAGAAATATTTTGAAAACTAAGGAAAAAAACATCCTTTAAGAAAAGAATACTGAAAAAAGAAGTTAAAAATATTAATCTCACGAGGAAATATTTTGAATATAAAAATGAATCAAATGCTCAAAGTTTATGAAAAGTTTTTACTCCCATTTACCCTATGTGTTTTTTATGATTTTTTTATTACGAAATTTTCCAATGCTACAGTACAATAGTGAGCTTATATAGGCATTCGAATTAACCGAACTTTTAATTATCCTAACAGAGTATTTCTTTCAAAAAAAAAAATTAAAAAATTAGCTGAACTTTCAATTATTCGAAAAATATATTTCTCTCAAAAGGAAATTTAAACATGCTTCCAATTAGCCAAACACTCTGTTTCTTTCATTTTTTCTATTGATATATATTTAGCGTGCGAAATCGAAGCCCCGATTATAGTATCATTGAGAGCAGTAATTACGAAAAAGAAATTAAAGAAAATGAAAATTAATCAGGTCCGTCACATAATAGTCCAAGAGCCGACTGCACAAAGCCCTAAGTCATCGAGCTCAGGAAAAATTCCTTTATTTTATGGAAGAGTAGTAATAGGAGAATCTAATCAGCCATGTCTGCCGGAAGCGAAGTGGTGCTTAAACCAAAAATGAACATTACTAGTGGTTGACTCGTACGTTTAACATTTTGTTTGCCTTACAATTAAAAGTACGAAAACATGGAAAACACCTGCGTGCAGGAAAACATAATGCTAAGTCTACGAGTCAACCACTAGTGGTATTCATTTTTGGCTAATGCACCACTTCGCTTCCGGCAGACATGAGTGATTAGATTCTCCTATCACTACTCTTCCATAAAATAAAGGAATTTTTCTTGTTCTCGATGACTTAGGGTTGTTTGCGGTTGGCTCTTGGACTATAACGAAGTCTTTCAGTGTTTGGAAACATGAAATGGCTTGAAAAGTAGACAAATGCTGATCCTGTTCAAACAAAATATTTAAAATAAGTTTGAGATATGACAACACTGAACAGAATGTCTTCTTTGAAGCAAGCAATAATCGAAAACTTTTAATGATGCTGATGTACTTTAACTTTTAATGATAATGACATTAAGCTCGTACCACGTACGAGCTTCCATATTCCAATCAGTTAAATGGATAAATAGTCTATCAGTTTATCCGAACTTTCGGATAATCGAATTGGGTTTGGTCCCAATGTGTTCGTATAATCGGCGCTATGTTGTATTATGTTTTTAATAAAACTGAAAATTAAATATCACATCCGCTTCCGATAATCTGAACAAACTCGGTATAAATAAAAACTCGAATGCCCAAAATTCTGGTAATTGTATAATATATCATGCTTAATAACTTTCCAGGACTGGAACTAATATAAATTATGCATGTCTTTCTCGCTACATGTCTCATATTCTTAAGAAGTGAAACTTCATTTTCGTCGAACAATATAGCTATGTGTCGTTACATTTGTAAAGCTAATTTCGTTCTATTTCTCCGCCGAAATTTTGGCCGAAGTCCAGTATACGTGAATCGCCCTTGTGGATGGCTGAAGCTGAACTTAACCAGATTCAATATGCATACGAGGTCAGAGCATACAGTTTATAGGTCAGCTTTTTAAAGTAGATCATACGGTGCTTTATCGAACGCGAGATTAGTGGCAGGAAATGAGGAGATATCGTCTTTGCTATGAGAACGAAAAGTTCATTATTTGTATGGTGCATTTTATTTGTAAATTGAGAAGGTAATTAAGCTCATTTTTAATCGATTTCCAACGAAGCAAGTTACAAAATTCATTTATATATATATAGTCCATTTTGATGTTTTAATCCTGGTATCTTTTCATTTCGAACTATTTTTAACCGACTTCAAGAAGGAGGTTATGATTTCGACCTGTATGTATTTGTTGTTCACGCATAACTTTCGTAAATATGAACCGATTTTGATAATCCTTTTTTTGTTTGAAAGCGTATGGGGCCCATGTGGTCCCATTCAAATTTCATAAAAATCTGTTGATTAGAACTTTTTAAAAAATTAAAACATTAAAATTCAATATTTTTTCGAAGCAATCGACCAATTAGAAACGTTCATTTTTCATGTTTTTAAGTTACACTTACATAGACACACGATCTTTTCAAAGTGTGAAATCCTTACTGGACAAGGTTCACATTTATTAACAGTGTACACTGTAAAAAAATTGACCCTTTTGCTGCATAATCACTCCCCCGTTTTTATAGAATATCTCTCTCTTGACCCATGAGAATTCTCTACAATAAGCTGAAGTAATCGTTTTCTATAAAAGCGGTGGACTGACGATGCAGCAAAAGGGCCAAATTTTTTACAGTGTACACTGTAAAAATTTTTATCCTTTTGTTGTATCGTCATTCCCCCGCTTTTATAGAATATCTCTCCTTTAACCCATGAGAATGCTCCATGATATATTGTTAAAAATTTGGCCCATTTGCTGCAGCGTCACACCACAGATTTTATAGAATATGTCTTTTATGACCAATGAGAATGCTCCATAACACAGTAAAGTAATCGTTTTCTATAAAAGCGGTGGACTGATGATGCAGCAAATGGCTCAAAGTTTTTGTAGTGTAATTGGGACAAAAGCGTCTGTAAAAGAAATATTTGGGAATAAAATGCTGTCACTTTCTTATAGAGGCAGCCAGGTATAGGTAATGAATTTCAGATTCCTCATCGAATACACCACGGCTCATTTCCGATTACAGTGTCACTGTAAAAAAATGTGACCCTTTTGCTGCATCGTAATTCCCCTGCTTTTGTAGAATATCTCTCTTTTGACCCATGAGAATGCTTTGTAATTGGGTGAAGTAATCGTTTTCTATAAAAGCAATAGAGTGATGATATAGCAAAAGTGTCAATTTTTTTACAGTGTAGGATTCCTCGATATGAATATGACGACACATGTAGCACAGTATATAATTGGTTGGAACGATTCTGGACAAAAACGAGTCACCAAGCATCTTGTTGAGCGGGCAATTTTCGTCAATCTTCTTAACTTCTCATACGAGTACAATCGAATTCTTCCAGTAAATCATCATCAAATTCCATAATAAAAAATGTCTGGCAGTGCAATGCACTGTTAAAAATTTGCAGCTTTTGCTGCATCGTCACTCCATCGCTTTTATAGAATATCTTTATTTTTATTAATGAGAATCCTTCATAATGCATTTAACTAATCGTTTTCTATGTAAGCGGTGAAGTGATAATACACTGTTAAAAATCTGCTGCATTTTGTTGCAACGCACTCCGCCGCTTGTATATAATGTCTCTACTGCGACCTATGAGAATGCTCCTTAATGCAGTCAAGTAACCGTTTTCTATACACGCGCTGGAGTGTGTAGCAAAAAAATGCAGCAGATTTTTAACAGTGTACAGCAAAAGTTTCAAATTTTTAAGAGTGTAGTTGGGACAGAAGCGTCTGTAAAAGAAATATTTGGGAATCAAATGCTGTCATTCTCTTATAGAGGCAGCCAGGTATTGGTTATGAGTTTCAGATTCCTCGTCGAATCGCCACTGCTCATTTCCGATGCCATTACTGCCTGTATAGGTTTTAGATTGTTGCTGTTTATCGATTGAAGCAAAGTGCGATTTTTGCTAAAATCCTTCTTTTTACTTTTTCTGAGTGAAGGGGGGAGTACTTTTGACTGACTACACTAGAAAGGCATTTTACTATACATTAATATATGAAGTCATTTTGCTGCGTGCTCATATATGGAAGCACTATGTCGCGCTCTTACGTGTAAGAACACTTTACTTGATGGATTGTCACCTTTTGATACCCACTTTCGATGACCGTAGGATTCGATGCAGACTAAAATTTGATAAATGCGGTAGCTTTTCGAAGTGGCAGATCTTGTCTGAAGAAGTTACCATACAAAGAAATTCTTAAGATTCACACCGATACTAACCGATATTGTAAGTGGTTTCAGAAAAGTTGACAATCAAACAGTGACAAGTAAACTGAATACATCAGAACTTAGCAAAGTGCGTATATTAGTAATGCATTGCAGAGAGCTATCGTGTGCCAGTACACATAATTATGTATTACGGTATGCATAACTAAAAAGTAGGAAATAAAATAAGCTTTTTAAGAAAAAAATATCAACCGACTTCAAAAAAGCGCTAAAAAGAATTAAATAATTCTTTAAAATTCTCTAATGACAAATCGTTATCCAATAAGCACACATCGGATATCAGGTACCGGCATAAAAAACGGTTAAATTTAATATGTATAATTTAATATCCACCAAACATAGATTTTAGAGATAATATTATTTTACAAGAGATGAATTGACATATTTATGATTTATTTTATGAATATATACATATAAAAAGTAATGAATTACTTTTTGAAGTTGGTGCCAAACTGTTTGATGTATATTAAGAATTGTAGCTAAATTATGTCTAGTACCATAATTAAAATGGGAATAATCATTATCGATTGTGATTGTTTGGCACCAACTTCAAAAAGTAATTCATTACTTTTTATATGTATATATTCATAAAATAAATCATAAATATGTCAATTCATCTCTTGTAAAATAATATTATCTCTAAAATCTATGTTTGGTGGATATTAAATTATACATATTAAATTTAACCGTTTTTTATGCCGGTACCTGATATCCGATGTGTGCTTATTGGATAACGATTTGTCATTAGAGAATTTTAAAGAATTATTTAATTCTTTTTAGCGCTTTTTTGAAGTCGGTTGATATTTTTTTCTTAAAAAGCTTATTTTATCTTAGTATTGGAATCTTATATATATTTTTAATATACAGGGTGGGGCATAAAGATCTCCCCATTTTAAGAGGTCAATAAAAATATATCGCACATTGAAAACAAATATTTTATGTGTATATTGGGAAAGAGCAATGTTTGCCATTTATTAATTTTTACAATCTGTAATTTTTTCTATTAATTTTGAGGTTTTGTTGCACAAAATATGATATCGTCATATGCAGCAGCATGTAACTTCTTCCTGTAGGGTTATCTGAAGGCTAAAATTTACACACATAAACTTAAGTCCTAAGACACTCGACGAACTGAAGGATGCTATTCGATTTGAAATTGCAGCAATTCTTCCATCAATGGTGGAAAAAATTATGCTAAATTTCTGGAATAGACTTCACAAGTGCATAGAGATCGCAGGAAAACATTTAGACGATATCATTCTTCGTACAACAAAACCTCGAAATTAATAGCAAACATTGTTACAGATTGTAAAAATTAATAAAGGGCAAACGTTATTCTTTCCGAATGTACACATAAAGTATTTGTTTTCAATGTCCTATATATTTTTATTGGCCTCTTACAATGGGGAAATCTTTATGCCCCACCCTGTAGAACAAAGGTAGCTAAATGTTTTATCAATCTTATAACTAAATATAATTATGTATATATAGAGAGAAGGAACCATTAATTGTTATACAGCATACATTCCTAAAACATGAAAAAATAAATTAAAAGGAATATAATCGAATAAATGCATATGTACATACATATGTATATGAATGTATTTATGTCCGGCTGTATGTAAATATATCCAAGCATACATTTTAAATTGATGCTTCAGTTTTTATATTTCCCCTTTTTTGTTAGAAATAACAATTCGCTTTGATGGTAGTTCTATTTTACTTTCGATAGGATATAAAAATATGATTGTCTTTCTGTTTGAACGCGAGATTAACGGGAAAATGGGTTTCTAATGAAAATAGTTTTAAAATGTAACTTCAACAGCAATGACATCTGTAGATGAGGCAGATTTTGAATGTTTTTTTAGCGTTACCGTAAACTACTGCGAAGATACTTTGGGCCACTTTTTCCTGGTTCAATTAACGTTTCCATTATAAAAAAAATACTTTATATGATTTTTTAACGACGAAATTGAATTGTAAATAACATGAAACATTGAAGCAAACTGTATGGTTTAAAAGAGACTTAAAAAAAATTTTGTTTCTGTTCCTAAAAACTGTTTGTTCTGTAAAAAAAAATATTTGTTCTGTTTCTAAAAATTCTGGAGCAAACTGGGTTTTTTTCCTTGGTTCATTCACTTAGTTTCTTTTAAAATGTATAAATTTCATGTGTTGGAATTAGAGATGTAAATTTTCGGGAAAAATATAAGTGGCGGAAAAAAACTGGTTTTTACCGGGGTTTTTTTCGGAAAAAAATGGAAAAATTGGAAAAATTGATTTTTCATGACTGTTTCTCCCAAATAAATTATATTTTCTTAGAGTATATTAAATAATAAACATTTTTCCCATTTATTTGTATTAAATGAAAATTATTTTCACTTTATATTACAAAATAAAAAGAAAGTAGCAAAGCCTGCTTTTAAAAGTTCAGTTTTTTTTTTTCCCACAGCCTAAGAATTTTTAAAACACTATTGTTTGTTATATCATATCTCTGTTGAAATGATTTTTCAGTTACATGTTTAACTACCAATTGACCTAATGTAAGAACCTGAGCCAATATGTCTGCAGTTTGGAATGAAATAAATTATGCATTCCATTTGCATAAGTATAGTTTTTAAGTAAATGATACTAGTTTAAAGAAATTGTTGCAGTTTTGTCATTATTATCAATATCAGTATTCAAAAAATTTCATTGTTTGTTTAAAAAAATCTATATTTTTACATTATTACACTTTTTTCTTACAATTATAATTTTATTTACTTTAAAAAATATGTTTAGTTTTGGTATAGCTTTCCAATCTGAACTCAAAGTTTTGATTTAGTTTTATAATCTAAATTCAAATAAAACTAAGTTTTAGTTTGGCTTACTCAGGTCTGCAACTAAAAAATAGCATAGGATTTATTGACTGTTAGATTTTTACTCACTGAAACCAGAAAAATATATTTTTTTAAAGTTTAATAACGTAATTTTTTTCTTTTTATCCTGAAATCTGGTATTCTATTCTTGAGTAAGAAACCATATTCAATAAGGTTTCCATATGATAATTTCATATTTCTAAGAATGGAACTCAAAAGTTATGAAAACAGAACACTACAAATAGATAGTCCTTCCGGCAGTGCCGGGAGGAAGAGGTAGCTTTCATATACTTATATATTTGTTTATTTATTTTAAATTAAGTTACATTATTCAAAAATACTAAGCTCAAATTAGTGAAACCTGATTATGAGCTTGGTCAAAATTTTAATTCAGGTGCACATGCACACTCATATTGAAATCGATTAATATATATGAGTGCTGTTGCGGGCAAATTGATTTTTTAAAAAATT
Source organism: Maratus speculifer (assembly GCA_964019185.1). Classification (NCBI taxonomy): domain Eukaryota; kingdom Metazoa; phylum Arthropoda; class Arachnida; order Araneae; family Salticidae; genus Maratus; species Maratus speculifer. The sequence continues at coordinate 139,346,596 of OZ025291.1, forward strand.
TTACCCACGCTAGAAATTCAAACTGCTTAGGCGTTTTTTAAGTTAAAGACAAAGCAAAAAATGCTCCTAAATTCATTATTAAAATAAATACTTTAAAAAGAACCTTTTTTCAATTTCTAATTTTTTGTTTGTATATCATTATACATTTAAAAGATTTTTGACAAACTTAAATGGCTTCCATTTTGAAGCAAGAGGACGGAAGAAATTAGACAATGAACGTGGTCAAGGCATTGCTATGTACTATGCGCACACGGAGTTATATCCAAATCAGTTTATAAATGAGCGTGTTATCACGTGACGAAAATCAGATCATTTTAAGCTATGAACAACACTAGAAATTAAAAATGCGATAACTCAGCTATTTTTTAAGATACAGATGAAACAAAAAATGCACTGGAATATATGTATCAAGTTCAAATGCATAAAATAAAAATCATTTTCGATTTCTCGCTTTCTTGTACCTAATTTTAAATTTTAAAATTTATAAAATTTTTTAAATGGCCGCCATTTTGAAATAAAATGGCGGATGGAACTGAGTATCGAACTCGATTCAGGCCTCAGTATATACTATGTACACACCAAGTTATATCCAAATCGATTCATAAATACGCGTGTTATAACCTGACAAATATCAGATTGTTTCAAAATGTCAGCCATAAGAAAAATTCAAAGTGCTATAACTCAATCATATTTTAAGATATAGACAAAATAAAATGTCTTCTGGAATCGTTGTTTTAAGTTCTAACACGTAAAAGAAAAAAAGTTTTCAACTTTTTATTTTTTCAGATTTAATTTTAAATTTTAAATTTTTAAAATTTTTTTAAATGGCCGCCATTTTGAAACAAAATGGCGGATAATGCTGGCCAACGAACTCGGTCGAGACATTTGTATGTACTATGTACATACCAATTTTCATTCAAATCGGTTCATAAATACGCGTGTTATAACCTGACAAAAATCAGATCGTTTCAAAATGTCAGCCATAAGAAAAATTCAAAGTGCTATAATTCAATCATTTTTTAAGATATAGACAAAATAAAAAGTGTTCTAGAATTGTTGTTTTAAGTTCTAACACGTAAAAGAAATTTTTTTTTCAACTTTTACTTTTTTCGCACTGAATTTTAAAATTTAAACTTTTTAAAAAATTTAAAATGGCCGCCATTTTGAAACAAAATGTCGGTTGATGCTGGCCAACGAAATCGGTCGAGACATTTGTATGTACTATGTACATACCAATTTTCATTCAAATCGGTTCATAAATACGTTAGTTATCGCATGACAAAAATCAGATATATATATATATATGGTTATATATATATACATATATATATGTCAACATTTCAACGGAGGGTGGTTTTGGGGTCTGGGGGTCATGATCGGTGAAAATATGCCAAAATTTTCTGGAAGTGCTTTCCTCCGGACGGCTGCAATAGGTAGCTTTTTACTTTTTGTAATGAAAGCTACCTAAAAAAAATGCTCGCTATTTGAGGAATTAACAAAAGTAGTTAGATACAGAGATAAACTTCTAGTGTGCTTTAAAAAACTACAAAAATTCAAAGTTTAATCAAGAGGGAATGTATAATTTGGAACATAGTTATTTGTAATAAAATATGTTTTTTTTTTTTTTTTTTTTTTTTTTTTTCATCACAATTGTACTTTTTTAATGCAAACTGCCCATGTTTTTACAACATTACTGTACATTATGGAGGTAAAATGAAGGTCAATTTTAAATTCAATACCTTGAAAAAACATTCAATTAATCAGCTATAACGAAATCTTGAAAAATGCAGCATAGTAGTGCCACCTATAGGGCAATTTACACCAAAAACTGAACAACATTAATATATATCAGGAACTGTCTGAATCTGTAGTTTGATTAAAAATCGTCCTTTAGTCCTTGAGATAGAGCTATTGCGATAATCATGAATAATGCAGCATAGCAGCGTCATCTGTTGAGCGATTTTCACCAAAAAGTAATATGCACAAAATTATACCAAAGATTAACTTAATCTGAAGTTTTATGAAAATACATACATTAATTCTTGAGATAGAACTATGGTGGAAATTATGAATAATGCAGCATAGCAGCGCCATCAGTTGGGTAATATACACCAATAACTAAACATCTCGAGTTTATATCAAGGTGTAACTGAATCTAAAGTTTTGTGAAATTATGTGCATCAGTTCTTGAGGTCGAGTGCCCATAAAATTTTTGTCCCTTACAGACTCACAGAGTGACAGATATTTTCCAAAAACTATCAAATCATGTTCCCTTCTAAAACGTTTAAATACACCAAAAATTGGAAGTCAAAATTTTCTCGAATTCAATACTTACTTCTTGAAAAGATAGAAAAAAGTAATAAATGCATGCTTCAAATTTTATGTTAAATTTTTAATTTTACCATTTCTATTAATCGGCATATTGAAATAATTTTGCACATGAATTAATTTTTAAAAAGAGAAGTTGCATTTAATTATATATCTAGATTTTTTTCATGTAATCCTGTTATTGTGAAATTGTGAATTTCTTGTATATATACTTATACAAAATATATTCAGAATTTGTGAATAAGAAATTATTACTATTTTTAGAGTCCTATTTAGACATTTTTAATAAGGTTTTTTATGCATATATACAACTTGATAAGATTCAGCTGCTATATGGCATGAGATTTTTTTTTTCTTCAATCACTACATTTGCGAAAGATTCAATTTGTAGATTGAACTTTTTTCTGAAATGTCTATTTTCAAGAGAAATTTTGCGAAGTGTCTTGTATTTCAAACACGAAAACTGGTCGTTGGGGGCCACCGTAATACTTACCCATCATATATTTGCGTATATAATATATGAAAATAATACATTTGAAAACTATTTATAAAATGGATTGCAATTCCAAAACAAAATTTAAACGTGTATTTATATTTTTATTGTGCATAGTAATGCTGTATTAAAGAGTTTGCTAATGAATCTCTTTCGATAAATTATACAACACGCCTAACTATTCAAGTAATACTGAATTGCGAAAAAGAAACTTTCTTATAACTCCAAAAATAATAATCTTATTAACTAACAGTTTATTGCTTCGGATTAAGCGTCTCATTTCCAATTAAAATATAGCTTTGAATTGAAATTTGAATGAAATACAGGGTCATGAAAAATCGAAGAATGTGGAAAACACGATTACAGATATCTCGGCAACTAATAATTCGATCAACTTGGTCTTTATGCAAAATTTGTGTTATTTTATTGCCTTTTACGATCACTCCTTAAAATAAAAAATTTCGAAAATTTTTATATACCTTTCACCAGAACGAATTCGTCGAGGGTCCAAGAAAAATAGTTCCGGATAATCGAGGTTATTGATATTAAATAGGCTTCGTCCCATTCTTACATACTAAGTACATACGAAATTTCAAGTCTCTATCTCAATTCGTTCGGGATGTAGAGCGTTTACAGACAGACAGACGGGACGGCAAAATTTTTTCCCTAAAAATATGTTTTTCGAAATCTTTAGTGTCAAAAACGTGTAAATCCGTCAAAAATTTTTTTTCGATTTTCAAAACGATTGCAAGATTTACCCTATACTACGTATGATGGGTAAGTAAACTCATCGCTGGAGGCCACCGTAATACTTACCCATCATGGATATGTATATGAAAATAAAACATGTGAAAACTATTTATACAATGCATTGCAATTCATAAACAAAATTTAAATGTTGTTAATATACATAGTAATGCTATATTAAAGAACTGCTCATCTACCAATTTCGACAAATTATATAAAACGCCAAACTACTCAAGTAGTAGTGAACTGCGTAAAAGAAACATCCTTATAACTCCAAAAATAATAATTCTATTAACTAACAATTAACTGCGTTGGATTAAGTGTCTCATTTCCAATTAAAATATACCTCTGAATTGAAATTTGAATGAAATACAAGGTAATGAAAAATCGAAGAATGTAGAAAACAGGATTACGAATATCTCGGCAACTAATAATCCGATCGACTTCGTTTTATATGAAAAATGTGTGTTATTTTATTGCCTTTTACGTCCATTCCTTAAAACAAAAAAAATCGAAAATTTTTATATACCTTTCATCAGAACGAATTTTTCGAGAGTCCGAAAAAAATAGTTCCGGATAATCGAGGTTACTGATATTAAATAGGCTTCGTCCTATTCTTACATACTAAGCACATACAAAATTCCAAGTCTCTATCTCAATTTGTTTGGGAGATAGAGCGTTTACAGACAGACAGACAGATGGCAAAATTCTAAAAATATGTTTTTCGGAATCTCCACTATCTAAAACGTGCAAATCCGTCAAAATTTTTTTTTCGATTTTCAAAACGATTGCAAGACTTACCCTATACTATGTATGATGGGTAAGTAAAAATGTGAAGGATCCTTTCAAGTATTCTCAAACCGATTTCTGCTCAGAGATCAGATTACCCACATTAAAGTTTTCATGTGGGACACTCAACATAAAAATAAATAAAATAAAAAGTATGAGAATGAAGCTATTGCAAAATTTTCACTATATTTCATAAATGAAATTTCAATTTTTCCAGTTCAAAAAAATTGAAAAATAAGCCTTCGGAAAAAACCCGAAAGAAACCGGGTTTTTTCCCAATTTTTCCGTTTTTATCCGAGCATTCCCATCTCTAGTTGGAATGTTGAAACCCCTTTGCAATGAATATGCAATTCATCTACTAATGAATTAACATTGTGAAATTGATAAACAAATGGTTTTCTTTTTTAACATCAAAGCATAATAAAACATTTATTAATATTAGAGACACGATGAATAGTTTTCGTCATGTTATCCTCAGCAACTATTAATTTAACATTGAAAATAACATTTTCTATAGTAACATTTGAAAAAAAAAAGCTATTTAAAACCTTTTTTTAAAGATATTTGGTTTTATAAAAGTCAATTCTATATAACTGTGGCTACTTTCGGAACAAAAAAGGCCTGGCACAAAGTAGCCCCGAAAAACTAGTTTTCATGTCAGCTTTATAAAAACGTAAACATTTCCTGTCAAAGTAGAAAGTTAAAGGAAAACTGTGATCATGGTTACATGGGTTACAGGTTAATAAAGGTAATATTTTAACACTTATCTTATGTGTAGCTCTTATCAGGGCCTGATTTCTGCACAGGCCAGCCAGCCCAAAATTGAATAAAATGATTTAGAAAAAGAAGCCTCGAAATTGCAATTTACTACATAATAATTATATATATATATATATACACAATCTATCTTAATAATAATATTCCCGCCTTTTCCCCCTTCCCTATGCTCTCCCTACCTCCCAAAAACATAGCAACCTTTTTTTTCTGCGAAGTTCCTCCCCCACCCCTCCCCGAAAAGGTGTTGGGCCATGGGCCTTGCACAATCTTAATCGGGCTCTGGCTCTGATTGAGATTGTTTCACTATAGAAAGTTTAAGGAGTCAAAATCTACACAACAACAATAGTTGTTTACAAACATATACAGTGTTGCCACTAAAATAATTAAATTACCCCCCCCCCCCCTCAAACTATTCAAATACACTACAGTAGGATATGAAATATTTTTCAAGAGCAAAAACTTCAAATTATCTTGTAATATTTGTAATAAAATTATATCAAATTATCTTGGTACGGGAGAAGGTCGATTGCCAATGAACATAATTAGAAAACTATATAAGAAAATTTCTGCAATAATGAAATGTGCAGATGAGGCAGTTTTTAGTTTTCCCAACGTTATACGAAGAAGATTGGTATATACTAAAAATTACTAAATATATATTTTTTTATTTATTTATTTATTTATTTATTTATTTTTTTTTTTATTTTTTTTTTTTTTTTTTTTTTTTTACAACATTGACAATTTGCAGATGAGGTAGAGTTTTGTTGTTTTACACCTACACTTAATATGCTAGAAACTAGAAAGATGGTTTGCTGTATCAAAACAGTAGAAAAATAATTAAGAAAAGTTGTAGTCGTAAAAAAAGAGAGTATACGGTATAAGCAGAGGGTATACGCTGACTTCATGAATCTTCATTTGTAGGGAATACGTTAATGCTTAGTTTAAGAAACAGAGGGTATACGGAGCTTTTAAAAAAAAATCCAGAAAGTATACGGCGTATACCCCGTATACATCCTTGACTGTAACAATGACATCTGCAGATTAAGAAGATTTTATTTTTTTTTTATTTTTTTTTATTTTTTTTTTAAGAGTCGAATGGTTTCTGAATAAATTGCATTATTAAAAAAAAAGAGAAAAAGAGATAAAGGAAAAAAAAAAAAAAAAAGAAAAGAAAAGAAAAGAAAAGAAAACAGCTTTAGTGGCAGATTTGATTTACACGAGTGGTTGATAGTTAAGATTAATAAACACTTTTTTTTTAAATAAAAAATAATTAAAAAAAAACGCCCTTTCCCCTTTTTTTTATTTTTCCGTAAAGATACATGAATTAAAAACAACGACTAAAAGTGCTATTACACGATTGGTCAAAGACACTTCAAATTCCAGGGGTCTCCATCTGTTATTCTGTTTCAAAAACTTGCAGTTAGAACATTCTGTATAAATAAAATTATATCTAAAACTTTATGATAAGTAAATGAAAAACATTATTGGACAACTATCAAGTAGCGTCCAATAAGTTTAAAATTAACTTCTTTTCAGAAATTTTGATAATAATGATTAAAAAATGTAGCAATCAAATGTGCATTATAGTATAAATGCCAATAACCCTTGCTCTTTGAATTCATTGAAAAGGCGAATACCTCTTTCTGCCATTGTCATTTGATCTGTCTGAAATGCGGGCAGCTGAATAAATATTCAGAATCATATTATAATGCGATAAGGAAAAAGGGACATTAATAGAAAAGTTCAGGTTTTTTTTTCCCCTGTAAAGGAATTACAGAATGAAGCAGTTATTCGTCCGCTAACCTGAAAATGAGATGGACCGACGCTCTAAAAGGAATAATTAAAAAATAATAATAAATAAATAAATAAATAAATTTAAAAAATGTAATTTAAAAAATTACAACGACTATTTGGAAAATGATATTTTCAAAGACTAAAATTTTAAAGACTTATAAATAAATTCTATATTTAAATTAATAATAATCAAATGCATCATTTTTATGATGATCATAATGAGTCATATATTACGTGCGCCATGCATTAAGCATTCATATTCCTAGACCTATATGATAAAAAAAAAAAAAAAAAAAAAAAAAAAAAAAAAACCGCTGTTTAACTGTTTAAAATTTGCACCTTAATTGGGTGGAGTTAATCAGACACACTTCTGAACGCCTCCTATTACGTACGACATTAATAAAATTTGAATTTTACAATTTTCAGAACGGCAAATTTTAAAAATTTCTGAACATCGCAGATTTTAAATTTTTACACATTTGCGTAAGAGAAAAAAATGCAGTTTTAAATGCAATTTGTTTGAAATCTTTATTACAAGTTATTTTCAAATTATTATTATTATTTTAAGTTTTTAATACATTTTTGTCAATGTGACAACACAAGTATTCCATTTTTGGACATTAAACATGGACCAACCAGAAAACGAATAAAATAAAATAAGTTGCGGAATTCAACCAATAAAAAGATTTAGACTTCAGATTTCTCAATTCTCTACGAAAACAACAACTATTTTCCAAAATAGTTAAAAATATATATATGTTTTAAAGTATTCCACTAAATCTTATACATATATTAAGAAAAATAATAATATTTGGGATCACCCTGTATATTAAAATTAACGAAATGATCTATTGCGGCAGGATACAAAATGCGGATATTGTACATGTCCATTGAGTTTTGTAAGAATAGCACGTGTTTTCATAAAGACAGAGCGATTTCTTTTAAAAGTTCAAAAATTTCTTGCATGTTTTTAGCTTAAATATTTTAAATTACATTTTAAACATAAAATTTATTTTATATTAAATATTATATATGAAATATTATAAATTATGTATGAAATATGAGTAATTCTATGAAATAATTTTTATATGCACATGCGCGTGTGACAACAGCGATCTTTTTATATAATTTCATAGTCAACTCTATGGAGCAACACATAAAAAAATCCAACAAAATATCATGAAAATTTAGAAAGATATCGGCGATAGAAGAGAACTGATTTTTATTTCTCTATATAAAAGCAATAGAAAATGACCGTATCTCCAGATAGGTTGAATAACGGAATTCCAGTTGGACAGAGGTTTGTTTAGAAAAGAATCCGCCTCCTGGTGGCGGAAAGTGGAACGAACAGATTTTGGATTTTATGTATATTTAAGGTTAGTAATATTATCAAGATCCTTCCCTCATTCTAAATCTATTTTTATTTGCATCACCACGTAATTCATTACCCTACACTACACATGTACAAAATAACGCGTTCTTTGAGGGGCATGCAATTGTGTTTATGTAATGGTGAATTCAGACTCCAATTATTTAAAAAATTTTATTCCAAAAAAAAAAAAAAAAAAAAAAAAAAAAAAAAAAAAAAAAAAAAGGAATTTTTCAATACTTTCTCTCCAAATATTAAAAAATAAAATTTAAATAAATTTTTCTGGTGCAAATATTGATTAAATTTGTGTATCCCACTGCCCCTCATGGAGTTAAGTGCTTTAAACAGAATATATAAATAAATAAATAAACAAAAAACATTTTTATAGGAATTATTTTAGTTAAAAGCACTTTCCAGTTCGATATTTTGTTATTTCGTGTAAATCGAGAGTTATGTGATATTATATGATTATATATTATTGCATTGAAAATCTGGACTTTATGTTGCTGATGTTAAACTAAAGTCAGTGTGAATTTAGACACTTTTCACCGGAAGGGATTTCTGTGGCTCCGGGGGGGGGGGGGCACAATACAGTTCCTAGGGGAGGGGGTGAATTACACCTTTTTACCATTGAGAACACAAAATCTCAAAATGTCTGGGAATAACATTTCATAGTAACGGGGAGGGGAAAATGTTCCCCCGAGCCACCCCCTGAATTACACTGACTAAAATTATACCGAAAGTTAACACGCATATGCGTCTAATAAAGAAAATGAGGAGAAAAAAGAAAATGAGGGGAAGCAAAAGAATGAACGAAAAAATAATCTAAATAAATAAAAAGTTAAAAGTTAAAAGATAAATGTCGTAAAAGCGAATGTAAAATAAAGCAGAAAATAGTGGAATCTAAAATTGTATTTTTATTTAAGCAAGTATGTTTACTAAAGTTTAAAAAAAATAGCAAGTAAGAAAAATCATGCATTAGGCATACATTTTGAAACACTTTCCAATACTTCCTGAAATCTTTAACAAAACTTCGTTATTTAGGGAAATAATATGTTACTGTCTATAGAAAAATGTGTATTTCAATACTTTTGAACAATCCTGTATTTGATCTGTCGGTTGTTATACATACTATATAGAGGGAATATTAATTTTAGCAAGAAAGTGCATAACAATTTGAAATTTCTCTTTCAGAAATTTATGCTATGGAAACAACTTTAAATACTTTTGTTCTACCCTGTAGTTCACCTTGTACCTTTATTACACGCTAGTATTTAGATAAAATTTAGTTCAAACTAAAACACTCTTAAAACTAATTAAATCACATTTGCAGAAATTATCATCCATAGGCGACCTTGTATATCATTTTATCTATATTATAGAAACATTTCTTAGTAAACTGAATGCAGCTCAGCGTAAAAATGCCCAACTTATTTTAAAACTACTTTTAAGTAAATTATGCTCTTATTCAGTAACCTTTACGAACTCTTTTGAGTAGCCCTGTATATCAATTATTAGCATTTTTCCACACATATAATATGCATACATTTAGTGAAACTTAAAAGTGCATATCATAATTAAAAATGCATTTCGTCCATCCATTAGTCATCATCGATAATATACAGCACTTCAGATAGAATATACTATTTGAAATCTTTTGTGTGTCTCTGTAAATGCTTTGCACTTCGTATTATGCGTGAAATAACTTATAGTAAACCTCAGCGACGTATATTAAGTTTATTATACATGAAATAGCTTAATATTATTAAAATATGTCACAAACAATTCCTCCTTTTACCATTATGTAATGGAATTCTTTTGTGTGGCCTTGTAAATAAATTATAACTATTTAATTATAACTATAGTGATGGAAAAGGTTTCATGATCTATTCTATAATACATGATTTTTCTTTTCTTTTTTTTTTCTTTGCTTGCAAAGATTAATTCAAGCTGTTATCATCAGCAACTAAGGAAAGCCACGTAAAGGCCAAAACTATTTATTAAATGAATTCTGATAAATCGAAAGAAAAGGCACATTTACATCTTTTATGAAAAGTTGTTCTATATATGTTATTTAATTTAGTATAAATGTATGTTAATGCAAATGTTTATGTTAGTATATTTTAAATTAGTATAAAAACATCGGAAATATTTTATCTTACAGAATATTTGATTTGGTTATGTACAGTGTTATTTCCTGTTGCTAATATTTTTAATTTATTTGCTCCTTTTTAGCTATCTGTACAAATAATTTTTACAAAACTTTAGAATCAAATTTTGACACATCCAATCCTTTTTTGATTTGTTTGCAACACATTTTAATTATACTGTGTAAACATATTCGGTGTAATAATGCAAAAAATATTTACACTCAAGAAAAGAAAAATTAATAAGTCCATCCAATATTCTTAAAAGCTTATTGATTGAACTCATTTCATGTGGCCTTTTATGTTTGTTAGATTCAAGGTGAAACATTGTTTTGTAATAAATTTTTAAGACGATTTTAGAAGATCGAAGTAAACATTTGCACTTTTCGTTTCCACACATTAAAAAATGTATTTTTTACGTGTTCGAAGCTTAGAGCATGTTTTTAGCTCACAGGCTATCATAGCCTGAGAGCTTATGTGCCCGTCCGTTCTGTATGTATGTGCGTATGTGCGTATGTGCGTAACGCGATAACTCATGATAAAAATATCGGATCCACTTGAAATTTTGTATGTAGGTATATCCTGACAAGGCGCTTCCCTGATTAGTTTTTGGAGTTCATTCGATATGTATAAGAGGGGGAACGGGGGGCTCATGCCCCCCGTTAGTTGATATAAATGGGATTTTCATGCAGAATTAAGTTTTCGTTCAAAATTTAGATTAGGATCATTCTGATGAGGCGATTCCGTGACTGTTATTAGGTGTTCATTGAATAAGTATAAATAGGGGGACAGGGGTTCTAATGCCCCCCCTCCCTTAATTTATAGAAATGGGATTTTCATGCAGAATTAAGTTTTCGTTCAAAATTTAGATTAGGATCATTCTGATGAGGCGATTCCGTGACCGTTATTAGGTGTTCATTGAATAAGTATAAATAGGGGGAACAGGGGTTCTAATGCCCCCCCCCCGTTAGTTGATATAAATGGGATTTTCATGCAGAATTAAGTTTTCGTTTAAAATTTAGATTAGGATCATTCTGATGAGACGATTCCGTGACTGTTATTAGGTGTTCATTGAATAAGTATAAATAGGGGGAACATGGGCTCTAATCCCCCCCCCCCGTTAGTTGATATAAATGGGATTTTCATGCAGAATTAAGTTTTCATTCAAAATTTAGGATCATTCTGATGAGACGATTCCGTGACTGTTATTAGGTGTTCATTGAATAAGTATAAATAGGGGGAACAGGGGTTCTAATCCCCCCCCCGTTAGTTGATATAAATGGGATTTTCATGCAGAATTAAGTTTTCGTTCAAAATTTAGATTAGGATCATTCTGATGAGACGATTCCGTGACTGTTATTAGGTGTTCATTGAATAAGTATAAATAGGGGGAACAGGGGTTCTAACCCCCCCCCCCCGTTAGTTGATATAAATGGGATTTTCATGCAGAATTAAGTTTTCGTTCAAAATTTAGATTAGGATCATTCAGATGAGGCAATTCAGTGACTGTTATTAGGTGTTCATTGTATAAGTATAAATAGGGGGAACAGGGGTTCTAATGCCCCCCCCCCCCTTAATTTATATAAATGGGTTTTTCAAGCAGAATTTTCAGATTTCGTTCAAATCTCTGAATAGTTTTGGAAGTTTAATGGTTAAGTATAAAAGAGGGGGATAACTCCTTTTAACTTATATAAATGCTAAATGGGTTTTTATTAAGAATTATCTAATTTGCTCTGAATTTTGGATATAGATTTTTTATATGATAAAGCATGTCTTTGATAGTATAGGAGGTTCAATGATTAAGTATAAAAAAAGAGGAAAGAAGAGAGCTGTTTCCCTTTCTTAATTTTTTAACGGAATTAACCCTTGAAACTATAAGGCTTTAATGTACAATTAGTATTTGTAGCCTGTGAGCTCAATGCCATCAGTTTAACTGGGCGGTATTCTTTATTTTCTCTTTTGAGGTAACCAAATATCAGATAACAAAAATTGGGAGGCAGAAGGAAAATTATTTATAATCCTTTCCCCACCACCTCCAGATATAGAATCTCTTCTTGTTTCCATTATTTATTTATTTTTCTGTAATCTTAAGACAGATTTTAACTTTACATTTATGATTTTTAAATTTCTCTTCTTAATTTGCATTCTTTACGTATTTTAATAAAGACAAAGAGCCTGTCTAAATTTCGGATTTTTTAATTTTTTGGTGCGTTCGTAATTATATATAAGTACGTGGTACCTATAGTCGTTATCTGTTCTGCCCATCTGTCTATCCTTCTGTCCACGTATAGCAGCTCAAAAACTACCCGACCGAATGATCTGAAATGTAAGTTATTACAAATTTTATGAAAATCGAATCAAAACTTTAAAATATATTTAATAAAAGTTTTCTTCGTTCTATCAAATCCTATTATAGGGTAAAATTAACGGCCGTCATTTGCCGCATGGCGATTAAAGTTGTAAAAGTGGCGATTAAAAAACTAAACGATCTATCACCACTCGCCAAGTGACGATTAAAAAATCTTTTACTGATCGCCAAGTAAAATACAGATTTTTTCATGTAAATATGCCCTCTACTTTAATTACGTTTAATTAGCAAACTGATTAATTTTTTTCCTTACCAGATGCAAGCAGATTTCAACGACTTAACTGTATTTTCAATCTTTCGGCTTTTCACCATATGCTTGCCCTTCAGTTTGATTCTGTATTCAAGCGGACTTTAACCCCTTGGGGACGAGCGACACGTATACGTGCCGCAAACAGGCTTAAGAATCCTTGCTTTTCCCCACCAGTAAAATTTTACTGTTAAATTTGCCTTATTTAATCGGAGTATTTTCTCAATTTAATAAGGTACGAATTTCTGTTTTTAAAAACCGATGACAAAACATTAAAAATTTCGTAAAAGGCTTCCGTCGGTAGGGATTAAGGCAATATCTTCCGTATTGCAGTATCTTCAATATTTCGATTCCTGCTACATGCTCAGCAATTAATTTTCTTCAAGAGATGCTGTTTAATCTCACCAGCTTCGATTTCACTTATGTGTATATTGTGTATTGTATTAATAACACATTTACTTTTTAAATAAAATCCAAATAACATTTTATTCGTTATTATTAATATTATTTTGTATTAATAAAATATGTATCTATACAACGATTATAGTTTAGCTAGATGTCAAGAAAATTTGAAACATTATAATGGCCTCTAACTTTAATAAGTGGCTATTAATAAAACTGACTCTACCGGACACTGGCTGCTAACTCAATTTCGGATTTTTTCACTTTTAATTCCTACGTAATGAATTCCCATGATAAGTAATGATTTTTGGGTGCCATGGTGATTAGGTAATATTTAAAATGGCGTCATATTATTTCCGTATTACGGAATTTAATATATATATATAATCGTAATAATTTTTGTATTCCTGCATTTTTGCATAAGAGTGCAATAGCTATTGCACCAAAATCTAAATATTTATAAAACTAGTTATAGTACAAACGCCCCTCATTTACCACACTTGGCGTACAATTTTCGACTTTTTTTTTCGTACTTTTCAATCGAATGTTTTTTCATAATAATGAATAATAGTGCATAATAACCATTCATATGAATTTCATAATAAGAAAATTTTATGGTACTTATAAGTATCGTTTGTAGATAAAGGGTTGATTTTAATTTTAGATATTAAATTTCCAGAGGTACCGTCAAAAATGTACTGCAAAAATATGTCCCCCCCTCCCCATTTGTTTCCGAATCTACTGAAACTAAAATCATGAAAAAATAAGAGTAGTAGGCGTTAATTTAAACCTTGCAGGAAAACTACAGTGATTACCGTAGGTCACATAGTTTTTGAGAAAAGCGCACTTTTCCGTTACACACTTTCGATTTGCGGGCATTCAGCAAAAGTGTTGAGGAGAGCTAAAGGACCTATCATAACAAAAGCATAAAAGATTGTGGATAATGATTTTCGAAAAAAATTGCAGGTAATTAGTCAAGTTATTAACTTTCAAAAACACGGACGATTTCGACATACATAATGACGGGGCTAAGTATTCTATGTACCATCGGCTTTTAAAGCCTAGATAACAGTTTTTAATGATAAGTTTTTATAATGCAATGCTCAGTAGCAGTATAAAAATAATAAATGTTAAATTATTAAAAACAGACTATTTTAATTCGAATTAATCACATAAATACTATAGGATTTGCGAGTAATTTGCATTGAGTGAATTTTTCAATACGCTCCCCGTGTCTTTAATAGTTAAATAAAAACCTTTAAAAAACGCGGCACGGACGAAGGCGGCATTGCAACTTTGCGACCTCCTTTCGAAGCGTGCTTAGCGCAGTGCCAAGTTTAAACTTTGGACAAAGTTTTTGTTTTAGCTACACTATAAAAATAAATATTTTTTCTTCGCTGAAATTAGTTTTATGAAATATCAAATGAAATTAAATATGCAATGCACTACTTTTGTTGTAATTATCGAAACACATTCATAACCCCTCCCCCCCCATTAAGATAAGATTTAAAAAAGAGTAATACAAGATAGCAATATTTGATATTATTTAGGCTTCATGTCTTTTTGAATTTTTACGGTATACCCATATATACCTTTCTGTTATATACAGCTATAGCCAAAACTACGTTGTATAGTTTTTACAAAGTATTATTATTCTTTTAGCATCGATTAGCTATAATAATAAAGTAATAATGTTAATAATTCATATATTTGTTGTACGAAATCCTCTGAGCATGAATAGTATTCGTACTTGACCTTTTTTTTTCTCTCTCTCTCTCTCTTTCCTCTGAAGAATATATATATATATATATATATTTACTATATATATTAACTATATATTAATATTTTACTGATTATTTTTATATTTCTCATTTCTAATTTTTTACGCATCCCTCATTTACCATGTTATACTCCTAAGTTAGTTAAGAAATTTCTTGCATTTCCATACATTTTTGGATAAAGCAATATGATTGTACTAGAAATCAAAACAAAATTAAAAAAAAAAAAAAACCTATAAAAAGGCGGAGGGGTGTCAGTATAGATGCACACTATACTCATACTTGTTACTTTAAAATTCATTTAATTTTACAAATTCTTTTATTAAATGTCGATGAATTAGCGGTTTTGAGGTTCTAATAATATTTTTCCTCAGTGAAATTAAATGTGCACATCATATATGATAAAAGACGAACAAAGAATCAATCGTCTGTAATCTCATTTTTATAACCTTGCTGTAATCCTCGTGATGCAATGTTTTTCGTATCGGCTGATAAGATTCAGGATTTGTGCGTATCTCAGTCTCATAACATTGCTACACTTAACAGAGAAACATGTACAATTGTTTTGGGTTTTTTTTTTATTCGATTTGTAAAAACAATATTGAAGGAAAATTGCATTCTGTTATTATGCGCTTCATATCATATAGAGCATAGAGATCGACATTTCTGTTAAAGTTAATACAGAGTACCAATTTCCTATCTTTGTGAAAAAGAAAAATACCGAAAATATCAATGACGCTAAAAACTAAGAATCGAAGAATGCATAAAATATTTGATTAAAACATAGTAAGTTGCAATATTTATTATTTCTGAACTTTTATTGAACTTGGCTAAGAGACGCAA
This sequence comes from Maratus speculifer, assembly GCA_964019185.1. Taxonomy (NCBI): domain Eukaryota; kingdom Metazoa; phylum Arthropoda; class Arachnida; order Araneae; family Salticidae; genus Maratus; species Maratus speculifer. The sequence goes on from OZ025291.1 coordinate 139,362,678, forward strand.
AGCTATCAGAGTGGAATTTTAATCTTGGATTCAAACCACAATCATCTACATTATGCGTCGATGTTCTACCACTGAACTACATGGACGATATCCAGCTTAGCAATTCTCACTCTTATGAGTTTGCAACGCTGCACTCGCAGCAAACGAGCCATCACCCTATTATATACAGCCATCAACCTCATTATTTACCTGAGCCATCAACCTTGGGAAAAGACTAAATGAAAGATAATCCATCCTCGATGAATTTGAATGCACATACATAATTGTGTGTAATTTGTAGAAAATTCCTACGATATCTTTCATAATTTGAAATTTTAATTGCGAACTTTTTATTTAATTTGGCTATGAGACGTAATGAGGTTTCTAAAGATGTTGACTAAATTATATATGTGCACTATATAGCCCTTAATCACAGGACATTTTTAATTTCAAACATTTTGGTGAATATTTAAGGATGTATTTCTAAGATTTTTCTGGAATTTCAGGATTATAAAGAATACCCTTGACTTTATATTTATTAATGGTTATTTGATTATTGAAGTACACTTAGGGGAAAGGGCCTTAGCTAGAAGTGAACAATAGAAGGGGCTCATGAGAATGTAGGGAAGGGGGGGGGGAGCTCAGAAGAATGTAAAGGCGGCTCATATTTTTTTTCCTCTACTTTCACTGACGCAGAAAGATAAATTAGTGCATATTCACATTGTGGGTATTATGTTTATAATTAAACTGTTGTAATAACTTCATTTTATGCTAAGAAAAGCATATGATGATGAAAAATTCGAGTATAAACTTAGTTCAAAATTAAACATTATATTAGCATCATGTGTGCAAATAGGATGAGCGAGTGTTAAAACACTTATTTCAGATACAATTTAATAATTTTGCAAAATTGTGAAAGGGTCTCAAAACTAAATTAGAGTTTTGAACAGAACTTCTTTTGAATTTTCGGAACAGAAATTCATTGAGTGACCTTGAAATCTTTTCCAGGGGAGGCTCCAGATATTTTAGGGGGGGGGGGTTGAGCCAACCATGCACCCCCTTAGCTACAACCCTGATTAGGCGGCGAAAAAAAAAATACAATTTAACAAATTACAACAACTATTTGGAAAATGACTCTTTCAAAGACCAAAATTTAAGACTTTTTGTACTTTTTGTAAACTAGACATGTTTATTTTACTGTTAAAGTTAAATAAAAGTGAAACTTCGCACATTTTTAATTTTTACGCTGTCATATAAGGCGGGGGGGGGGGGTGTACTACGTGGCTTACGTAATAATAAAGTCATATATTAAGTACGCCATGGATTAAACATTAATAATCCTAGACCAATCAGGTAAAGACTAAAACACGAACATTACAAAGATTCAGATATGTCTCGGATACAACTTTCTCGACCGAAAACAACCATTTTCCAAATGGTTAATAATGTTGGGTAAAATAAAATGCCGGAAAAAAATTATCACTTCAGCTTATGAATGTATGGATATTTTACAATATATGTATTCATTTGTGGAAGAATAGAAAGTAGAGGTCTGCACGGGCCGGGCTCGGGCCGATTTTCAATAATGGCATTCGGGCCGGGTCGGGCTGGGGCCTTACTTCTGAAGACTCGGGCCGGGCCTAGTCACTAATCCTTTCGGGCCGGGCCGGGCCGGGCCTAGTCACTAATCTTTTCAGGCCGGGCCTAACTTTTTTTTCCGTACGAAGCCGAGACTGACTCCATTCTTCCTAGTTTTCATGGACCAAAATAATCAGTTCCTATTGAATCTTCCTATATGAAAATCCTTTTCTCGACATTTTATAAATCAGTAATATTTGGCTTTGTCCAAAAATTTCTGCAAAAAAAAGCATATACTTTTAAGCCGTCATTATTCTACAATTAAACATTATAATTTATTCCTTTAAAGAATCGTAGATTACTAGGCGTTATAAAATAGAATTAAACACACACACACACACACACAGACACACACACACACAAAAAAAAAAAAAAAAAAAAAAAAAAAACATGATTATGACGGATTTTTTTTTTAACTGAAAACTGAAAGTTTCTTTTAAAATGTTCATCCATGCAAAATGAATACTACAATACGGGAAAAAAAATATATTAAACATTTACATCTGTTAAAAAGGGAATACATTTTTTTTTCGTACCAAAGCGATTTCGTCTTTGGAAATTTTACCATATACCGCTTTTTCGATTTTTTGTCTCCATTACAGGGAATATGGATTAATAATACTAGTGATAACTAATACATTTACATACAACAAACAAAGATTCATTTAAAAGCATAAATATCGCAGCCTACAGCACTTCTGCATAAATGGAGTTATAAACATGGAAAAAAAAAGACTAATATAATTTTTTTTGGTCAGAACTCTTCCATAAGATTAAAGATCAATGTTCTGCAGAAATTCACTCGAACCGGGCCGGGTTCGGGCCGAATTTTAAACTTTTTTCCGGACCGGGCCGAACTCGGGCCGAAATTTTAACTTTCGGGCCGGGCCGGGCTCGGGCCGAATTTTTAACTTTCGGGCCGGGCCGGGTCGGGCCAATATTTATTTCGTTCGGGCCGGGCCGGGCTCGGGCCGAAATTTTAACTTTCGGGCCGGGCCCGGGCCTGGAAATTTCGGCCCGTGCAGACCTCTAATAGAAAGCATATTCGTGGAGATATAGTGATTTTTTTTTTTTTTTTTTTTTTTTTTTTAAGGAAAAAAAAAATCTTGCATGTTTCTTGTTTATGGACTTTCAAGATTTCCTTATACAAAAGAAAGTAATTATAGTCTTTATTAATAAATTGGAAAGTGGTCTTTGAGGGAAGGGAAACGGGAAATAGTACTCCTTTAATGTAGGAAATTTAACACGGAGCCTATAGCCAAAATTTATAGACCATAAATAAGCGATGTTTAAGAGAGGTGGTCTCCTTATAAAGGTATCTTTCAGGGAAATTTTTCTGTATAATTAAATGTTTGTGGAGATTGTAACGTAAAAATTCAGAAAAGGTACTTTGCATGATTAGTTTTGTTTATCTTACAGAATATAAATTACAAAAAACTTATATTTTTCAGGTTTATTTTTTAAAATTTGGATTTTAAATACAGTAAAACCTTCCTAGAGCGATCATCTTCTGTTCCAATATAAATTGGTCGCTCCAAGAGGTGTTCTTTTAACGGAAGTCTTGTTTAAATCTAGATTTTAATTACTGAAAAAAGGTAACAATTAATGTTACTAATATTTATTTTTCACATTAGGAAAAAACATAAAAATTTAAGTATCAAAACAAAAGTTAATTGCATTAAATAGTTACTGCAGAGTTAAAAAAATAAATACATTAATGTTGATTTAATTTTACGGTTTCATCTTTTATAACTTTTATTGCCTAGTCCTTTTCGAAGTTCAGTAAATAAATACAATTTTGTTTTGGCCTTTAATGACTTTATTGCTTTATATATTTCTTTGAGAGTTTCCTGGCAGAATAGGGGATGGGACTTTATTGCCGTAATTCTTAATTCATCACCAGAATTAAATTCTTTGCCTAGAAAGTTACAAAGGGATTTAAAGGGGGTCGTAGCTAAGGGGGTGCTATGGGCGGCTCAGTTCCCCCTTCCCCCCACCCTAAAATACTTTGAGCCGCTCCCCTAAAAAAGATTTCAAGGTCACTAAAATGAAATGTCCGAAAATTCAAATGAAATTCTGTTCAAAAATCTAATTTAGTTTTGAGACTTTTTCACTGTTTTGCAAAATTACTAAATTCTATCTACAATAAGTGTTTCAACACTCGCTCATCCTATTTGAAGATATAATACCATGATTTTTTTTTTAATTTTAATCTAGTTATACACTCAAAAATTTCATCGTCATATACTTTTCTTAGCATAAAATGAAATTATATAACAGTTGAATAACAAACTTAGTACCTACAATGTGAACATGCACTTATTTATCATTCTGTATCGTAGAGAGAAAAAAAAAATCGAGCCCCTCCTAAATTCTCTTGACCCCCCCCCCCGCTACATTATCTTGAGCCCCCCTACTGTTCACTTCTAGTTACGTCCCTGGATTTAAATACTTAAAATTTACCGGAATAAAAAATAAAAAGACTTAGTTTAAAAGTCTGATGAATAATGTGCTTTCCGGAATTATTTTTCTAATAAAATCCTTCTTCAAGAGACCAGGAAAAAATGGAATTTGTTTCAGTTTCTTCAAAGAAATTGGTCGCTCGTGGAAGGAGTTGAATTGAATGATCTCTGAAAGGAGGTAAAATTAGTATTGAACCTATGGGAATTAATTTCGTTCCATGAAAAAATGGCCGTTCATTGAGAGAGTCGCACAGGGAGGTTTCACTGTAATGTAAATTAAACTAGTTGGATGTGTCAATCCCAAAACTTTCTTCTATCTCATAAGTACATTTTAATATTAAAAAAAAAAAAAAAACGTGGTGACCCCAAAGTTACCCACTATCGAATTTCCTCGAACATTTGACCTAGCCTAATGAGATTCTGGTATCCGAAAAGCTTAAAATGCAAAATTTAATTAATATTCTGAGAAAATGAGCTTAGTAGTGCCTCATGTTGGGTAATTTATACTAAAACCTAATAAGCATCTATTTATGTCAAGACCTAACAGAATCTGAAATTTGATGGAATTTCGTCCATTAGTTCTTGAGATATAGCTATAACAAAAAAATTCCAAAAGGTAGCACAGCAACACCATATCTTGGTCAATTTATGCCAAAACGTAAAAAAGCGTCTAATTATATTATGGTGTAAAAGAATCTGAAGTTTGATGAAATTCTGTGCATTAGTTCTTGAGATATAGCTAGTTTAAAAAAACCGTGTAAAATATATCACAGCAGCACCATCAGTTGAAGGATTTATAACAAAACGTAATCATCGTGTAATTATGTTATATGTCATTTTGTAACAAAATCTGAAGTTTGGTGAAATTCTGTGCGTTGGTTGTTGAGATATAGCTATCGGAAAAATCGTGCAAAATGCAGCATACCTGCACCCCCTGTTGCAAGGTTAATACCAAAATGTAATCAGCGTCTAATTATGTTATATATTCTAGTGTAACAGAATCTAAAATTTGATGAAGTTCTCTGCATTAGTTCTTGAGATATAGTTATCGCAAAAATCGTGCAAAATGTAGCATAGCAGCGCCACCTATAGGGCAGTTCACACCAAAACCTTATCAGCGGCTATGCATCTCAAGGTATCGGGGAATCTGAAGTTTGGTGAAATTCTGTGCATTAGTTCTTGAGATATAGCTACCATGAAAATCATGAAAAACATGGCATAGCAGCGCCACCTGCTGGCCAATTTACACCAAAACTTAATCAGCGTCTATGTATATCAAGGGGTCACAGAAGCTGAAGTTTGGTGAAATTCTGTGCATTAGTTCTTGAGATATAGCAATCTTGAAAATCATGAAAAACGTAGTATAGCAGCGCCACCTGCAGGCCAATATTCACCAAAAACCAATAGGCACTAATTCATATCAAGGTCTAACTGAGTATAAAATTTTATTAAATTTCGAGCATTAGTTCTTGAGATAGAGCGCCCACAAATTTTTTGTCACATACAGACAGACACACAGACAGACAGACAGACAGACAGACAGACAGACAGACAGACAGACGGACAGACTCACAGACAGACATTTTCTAAAAATAGTCAAAACGTGTTCAGGACCTTCTAAAACGTATAAATCCGTCGAAAACCGGAAGTCGAAAATTTTCATGAATCCAATACTTTCTTCTTGTAAAGATAGAAGAAAGTAAAAAAGCGCTGTGCTCTTTTTTCCACCCCTTTTTTGTCGATCCGCCAATAAAAATTATTGGAGGCCCAGGACATTTTGTTTTCTTTTCTTTTGAGGGAGATGTTCCAAAATATTATTCTCTATTTGGATTAAATATCCTCCGAATGGGATGCCTAATATGTGGATGTCGGTGGGACAAAATGCCCAATTATCTTCCCTTTTTCTAAGGCTCTGTCTTTTTTTAAACACTGCACTAGGATATACATATTTTTTTTCAATAATACCAAGCCAAACACTGGCTGATTTTTGTGAGAATGATAATTTTTTTTTCTTACAAAAGTAGCTATTTATATATCGTTTCTTTTAAATTTATGCAGGTTCCCAGTACCACTTCTGCTCGCTAACTTCATTAGACAAGTGTTTCAGAAGCTTTTTATTCACTACTGGACAATACATTTCAGAGAAATGAGGAAAAATCTTCCAATACATCCTGTAATAATTTTTTCATTGAGGTCGAATCTGGTATTAAGAGTGAAATCGGTAAAGAAAGAAATCCTGTAGGAAGCATAAAAATTACTGAAGAGAGGCAAAATATATTTTCTTTTTCTGGTAAAAAACAAAATAAAGGCATAAAATGTCTGGAAGCAGAAAATTATTCTCAAAATATAAAATCTCCACTCTCTGAGAAAGATGCCCTTTCTTGGTTAAGTTGTTTAGCATACGTAGATTTAAGGACCAAAAGTTAAAAGACTTGGATTTTTTTTTATTTTTTTTTTTTTTTAACCATTTGAAAAATGGTTGTTGTTTTCGGGAGAATGGACCCGATGATGTTACCACTTTTGAATGATGTTACCACTTTTGAATGATGTTACCACTTTTGAATTTAAATTAAATTCTTTATTAACCATTTGAAAAATGGTTGTTGTTTTCGGGAGAATGGACCCGATGATGTTACCACTTTTGAATGATGTTACCACTTTTGAATGATGTTACCACTTTTGAATTTAAATTAAATTCTTTATTTTTAGAAGAATTTTTATTTGAATTTAAATTAAATTCTTTACTTTTAGAAGAATTTTTATTTGAATAGTAAATTAAAATGGTTAAAATCATTGTAATAAAGGAGAAAACTAACAAATTTAAAAATGGGTAGACGGAAATTAACAGATACGGAAAAAGCCGAAGCCAAAGAAATGAATGAACGTGAATATCGCATTCAATGATATTAAACACAGTCAACATGTATAAGTTGCTTATTAGTTTGGCGATTCGTATCATTTGGCGAAATTGGTCGACGGGATAACTGAGTAATACTGTATTTGGTTTGGCGCAAAAACGTCTTTCAATGCAGAAAATGATAAAATCAAAAGATTATTGAGCCGCTGAAAACCAATTACGTGTTGAAAGGCGATCACGAAAAAGGAAGCAATTTAATGCCGAACCGATTAATTGTAAAACATCATGTCGCCAGGGCGACCAATCCACTAGCCATGGCGTTTTACTATCGGTCGGTTCTAACCAGGAAAATTTGAGTGCCAATAGTGATTCTAACAAGCCGGAAAATGTTATAGCTATTACTCTTGATTTTCCACCACCTAAAAAGAAAACTAAAAAGCAATCGGCTTGGGAAAAACTGGGAAAAAACTTTTTTGATTCGATGTCTGATGGACCCATTCACAGATGCATGTGCTGCGATCGATTTTGGTTTAAAACCTCCATCACCAAAATTCTGCTCTGTAAAATCAAACAATATATGCCAAAGTCTTACAAGTATAACAGTATATGCCAAAGCTGTATTTTAATAATGATTACTTTTGCACCAACAATGTTAAATAGTTTGAAATGTTTCTTTCGTCGCCAACTTTTATGCTTGGCGACAATAGAGTGATATAACTTAAACGAACCGTACCTTCAAATTGCAGCATGTATAAAGTCATTTATAGCAGTGGCACGGATAATACACAATAAAACAACTGGTATTTAGCTTAAAATGATAGATGAATGTATCGAGTGAAACATTTTTCAAATGGTTGGGGTAATTTCTTAAATTACAATTTTTTTTTTTTTATTATTTTTTTTTTTTTAAGATGTATTTGAAAATCATTTATCCATCATTGAATATGCTTTAACAACTGTTGAAGAAAGTATTAAAATTTTGCAAAATATTAAGTTAGCGATAGAAAATATGAAGAAAAAATGATAAAGAAATAACACTATAAGCAATGAAATGCCTGTTGAGCATGATATATAAACCGATTTTCAAAGAAAATCTCTAATGAGTATTGGTCCTTGTCGTACAGTTTTGATAATATTTTCAGAAAACTCTAAAATACCAAGTATGAAACAGAATAAATTTTGCTGACAAGGTGTTCAGAAAACAATCAATAAATGTTAATATTGTTTCTAGATTCTGTTTTAGCCATTTATTGTGTTGAATTTCATGTTTTTCCGAAATAGGCATCTTCTAATAAAAATTTTAAAGGTTTTTTTTTTTTTCGAAATTCCGTAAGCACATCTCGTTTATAGTCTATAAACCAAATTTCATTGCATTCCGTTTCCCCGTTTGTACTGTAGGATGCTGTTTATAGAGGAAGTTTAATTGTAGCTACCCTCTGTACTTCAGAAAAGCGTAATCCGAGAACTTGTAGAAGGTGCACGTACCATTTAATTTAAAGTAAAATTTTACACAGAACAAAAATTGAAATTAGAAAACAATATTGAACACTGTTTACTTGGATACAGAGAGGATATAGCTACCCTCTGTACTTCGGAAAAGCGTAATCCGAGAACTTGCAGAAGGTGTACGTACCATCTAATTAAAAGTAAAATTTTACTCAGAACAAAAACTGGAATTAGAAAACAATATTGAACACTGTTTACTTTTATACAGAGAGGATATAGCTACCCTCTGTACTTCGGAAAAGCGTAATCCGAGAACTTGTAGAAGGTGTACGTACCATCTAATTGAAAGTAAAATTTTACTCAGAACAAAAATTGGAATTAGAAAACAACATTGAACACTGTTTACTTGGATACAGAAAGGATATATCGGCCACAAAGACTATTCTCCTTGCAATGCGAATGGAATCGACTTAGCATTCAGCCAACCGGAGCTCCCGCAAGTATGGTTAAATAGTAGTAATACTATATTTTCATTTCATTTTCTGCTATTTTGGGAGAAGATGGACTGTTATCCCGTCAGTCCTCCCCTTCCCCTTCTTTGAGTATACTATGATGTCAATGATGTGAAGTAACATGGAGCTAACGAGAAAAGGAGCTATTTATTTGTATGACAAAAGAAAAAATTACAGATTTATCTAAAAAAGTAAGGAAAAAACACTTTTTCATCAACTTTTCGACTATTTCGGGAGGGCCTGATTGTAATTTCATCAGCCACTTTTCTGTTCTTTGGTATTAATGCGGACTAATATAAGACTAACGAGAATTGCAACTATAGAGAATCAGTTATTTGATAGAAAAAAAAAATGCATTTTTCCTTCTACATAAGTAACGATTTGGAAATGGACTAATCAAAATCTACATACATACTAATTGACCAAAGAAAATCTGCATAGATACCACAAAACCAAAGGAAGGGGGAGACCCATCTCTTACTCACAATGCGACAAATCGCAGGTGGTAGACGAAAACATTTACCTTATCCCTAAATTTATTAAAAATGCTCGTTGTCAACCGTTTCTGAGCGGTAACCACCAGAACATACCAGAACCTACCAAAAACATAGTTCGATATTTTGGTTAAAGGTTATTTTAATTATGTCGTCTAAATTGTAGAATACACTAGAAATGTTGTTTTTTTTTAAATCTAAATAAGAGACTGGCAGTTTAATTTTATATGTATGCATAAATTAATAATGGGAAACATGTTGATAGTTTTTACTTGAATTCTTAAATAAACAAACAAACAAACAAACAAAAGCGAATGAAGAATATAAGGCTCTAAACACGGAACCACCAAGTAAGAGTACATAAATGTACCTTTTTATCCATAATATTGAAGAATAAACTGAAATTGCCTCAAAATGATGTAATTTTCCATTAAACTTTCGTCCCGCTATAAACTCATATTGCGTTTAAACTCACTAATATTGCTTTTATGAATGCTTTTTACATGCTCCTTCGGTCGGTTGATATCACAGATTTCTCATACAAGTATTCTTGTATGAGAAGTCTGTGGTTGATATCTTCTTCAGTTGGAAAAACTGCGCGGTCATCCACTTCGCACATTTCTTCCAACAGTTCTGAAGTCACATAAAGAAAAAAATGAATTGATAGATATTTTGCTAGCTAAAGTAAGTAAAAAAAGATATTTTATCGTTTTTAATTGCAATAATAGCAACATATTTCCTATGTTTAAAATAATTTTCTAATCTGGCTATATCTGCGTGTGTATTCGGGGGAAAAAAAATAGTCAAATGGATAAAGGAATACAATGCGCCCCTACCTCTCTTTTCGGAGGGGAAAAATGAATATTGGTCATTATTCCAATTCTAAAAGTCATTTAGAAAAACAAAAACAAGCCATTCAATTGATTTTTTTTCCTATTTTTAGTATAAAAAATGATTACAGAAATTAGACCAAAATTTTTTAATTTATTAACATTGATGCACAGTTTTGGCAACATATATAGATTTTTCAATAAATTTTACCGCAGTGGCGTAGCTAGGATGGGAGACACTCGGGGCGGATGTAAATGGTGTTACCCCCATCAGCATGATGTCATCCCCCCCCCCCTCAATCCGTCATCTTTTTTCAATCACAGTTAGGTTATTATAAATGACCATATCATTCCACCTTTCGTACTCCTGCATAAAAAACGCACACACACACACACACAGAAGTGACTTATTACTCATTTTATAATCTGCATAAGTCAATGCGGTGTCTATATGTGGAAAAAAAAAGTCTTTCTCAAGTTTGTTTTTCACTACCCATTCGTTGGATAGGTTTGTTTTTGTTCTCTTGTGCATATCTTATTTAGACACCCCATTGTGTATAAAATTTCACGTTCTCAAAAAGAAAATTACTTCTAATGTGTCGTGCGCTAAAAATTTCATTTTATTCCAGAATTTTCTTTCTAAAATCTTACATTGTTGTGTGTATATATTTGCAAATAAAGATTGGGTGTCGTGTCGCCCCTTAGAGGTTGACACCCGGGGAGGACCGCCTCCTCCACCCTCGCTTGCTACGCCACTGTATGGATGCGTAACTGAAAATCATTCGGTGAAATAGTTTAGGAATTATGCAGATTAAAAGTTTGTAACTCCTAATGTTAAATTCCTTTTTTGGTCATAACTCAAAATTTACTAAATCAAAATCTACGACTAATCAAGGGCGGATCTGAAAAATTCTCAAGGGGGGGGGGGGCGATTTTAGACATTTGGAAACTCCAATCTGATGTACGGGTCGGAGCTCATTTTTTTCAATGCGGGTCGTGTTACTTCAACTTTTTTACTGTGGGTAAAGTTTGGGTCCGGTTGGCTTCTTTCTATTTTTTGCTGCTGGCCGGATTAATTTCTACTTTTTGTTGTGGGTCGCGTTTGGATCCGGTTATTTTCTACTCTTTGCTGTAGATCGCGTTTGAGTCCGGTTGACTTCTATTCCTTGCTGTGGGTTCATGTTAATTTCTGCTTTTTTGCTTTGGATCCGGTCGACTACTACATTTTGCTGTTGGTCAGGTTGATTTTTACTTTTTAACTGTGCCTAGCGCATTTGGGGCAATTCGATATACATTTCTGGTTTGGGTCAGTTTAGATTGGATTTTTACTCTTACGAGAAGGGTAAGGGTTAACCCAATTTTTATCTGGCTGTGTCCTTTGATAAAATATTCGTTCTTTTTCGCGTCCTTTGACGAAATTTGCGTCTGTTACGCAATTTTTTGAAGAAATGTGCATTTTTTCCGCGACCATTTCACAAAATATAAAGTCCGGTTGGCTTCTTTTTTTTTTTTTTTTTTTTTTTTTACAACAAAAAACAAAAGCTTAAAAGCTGAAGCTTAAAAGAAACTAGCTTTTATCCGCGATCCTTTGAAGAAATTTGCGTTTTTTTTTCGCGATCATTTCACAAAAAGTAATATCCGGTTGGCTCTTATTTTTCGCTGCTGGTCGGTTTAATTTCTTTTTTTTTTTTTTTTTTTTTTGCTTTAGGTCGCGTTTGGATCCGGTTGACTTCTACTGTTTGCTGCGAGTTAATTTCTGCTTTTTTGCTTCGGGTCGTGTTTGGGTCCAGTTGACAACTACATTTTACTGTTAATCGGGTTGACTTTTAACTTTTTGCTGCGCTTCGCACATTGGAGCAAATTGTCATACATTTAGGATTTGGGTCAGTTACAGATTGATGTTTTCTCTTAAGGATTGACCCGATTATGATCGTAATCCTTTGACAAAATTTGTGTTTTTCCGCGATCCTTTAACGAAATTCATTTTTATTCTCGATCTTTTGAAGAAATTCTCGTTTTCTCCGTGATCCTTTGACAAAATTTGAGGTTTTTTTTGCAACCCTTTAACTAAATTCGTGTTTGTTTCGCAACCCTCTGACGAAATTTGTTTTTCTTTCGCGATTCTTTAATGAAGTTTGAAATATATGTGGCTATTTAACGAATTACGATTTTTCTCTGTGATCCTTGACGAAACTCGATTTTTTTCCGCTGCTCTTTGTCAAAATTTGCGTTTTCCGTGATCATTTGAAGAATTTCGCGTGTTTTCCTTGGCGATTTAACCAAATTCACATTTTTCTTGGTCCATTTAACCAATTTCTTGTTTTTTTCCGGGCAACTTTGGCGAAATACAAAATATTGTCAGCGAACGATTGAGGAAACGAATTTTTTATTGTGACCAATTGTTAAAATTCAAGATTATTTTTAAGTGTCGAATTTTCAGACTGGTGATTTTCTTAGTTTTTCGAAAATTCGGAACCGAATCCCCACTGATCTTGCGCCACTGCTCCTAGTCCTTCTGGTTCAGGAAAACACAATGATAAACCTACCAATCAATCACTAAAATCGAGTTTTCAGGCGAGGGTTTTAAATCAAAGTATGAAAAACGTTAATTCGTGTCAAAGACGAACTGAATTTGAAATTTGATGAGAATCCGTGCATTAGTACTGGAGATTGAGTGATTGAAGAAATCACAAAAAATGAAACCGGAATTAGAAAATTTTCACAAATCCAATTCTTTTTCTTGTAAATATAGAAGAAAGTAGAAAACAAATGATAAAAAAATCATAATTTTAAAGTTCTAAAAAAAGTGGATTTTTAAAGATGCATCTCTGTAACTTAACAAATCGAATAAAATTTTTAAAGATTTCTCTAAACAAATGTACAACATAAATATAATTTTTACTAACAAGATGCTAATCCAGCTTAGGCTCATGGGAAAGAATTTAGAAGAGTGCATGGGTCGCGATTGGGCCAGTAATGTTTATCATACTATCTAGATCAAAAACGGACCGAATGTTTAGCTTTTATTCCGGGCCGAGCCTCAACCAAAAAATTTTGCCGATGGTTGCTCTGGGGGAAATTAAATCGAGACCAGGCTCAATCTGGAAGAAAAAGAAATCAATCCCGATCCAAATCTGAAAAAAAAAGACCAGGACACGGCCCGATTCTAAATAAGACCTGACCCAGACTGATTCTCGTGGATTTAAACTGGCGCAACCCTGGTCAGGCCATGATGGGCTCGAGTTTCATCCTAGGTCATTTCCCGTGAAGATGCATGTATCACTTTGTAAACTCTTTATTCGCACAACGGGGGGGGGGGATTGAACCTCTCCCCCTTTAGATCTGCCATTGCATACGGACAGGATCGATCCCAGATCGAGCGTTTAGCTTTTATATCGAATGAACCCTGGGTTCGGAAATTTTGATCCATGTATAACTCTAGGGAGAAGGAAGTCCACGCCAGGCCCGACCTGAAAAGAAAGTGTGGTTTGTACCAGCTTTGCAGAAAAAAAATAAAATCCACACCACCCCGGTTCTGAAATTGTGAAGACCTGACCCAGTCTCAGTCCCAGTCTAGTAAATTAAAGTTGGCGCTACCTCCCGAGCCCGGGTTTCAAATTTAAGTCCAATCCCTTTTCCGTGCAGGCATTTAACAGTGACGTAGGAACCTTGTACAAATAGGAGGAGCCGGAGACATTATGGAAATCTAGTAGCGAGAATCATTTCATTCATAAATTTATTCATTTTGGAAGATTCCTTCGTAGTGTTGCACATTTAAGAACACGAGTATAAAACAGAAGCATATCAAAAGATCATCAACTCTTTAATCTAGTTAAAATAATTTTTCTTGTATATACTTTATACATAGAAACACAATTCATGAACGATCCCGAATTAATCGATAAAATTTAATATTCAAATTTAAGGCTTCCTCCACTCCCATTTATTAAATGTTAAAGTTCTTTTTGTTGTTTTGCTTAGGAATTCTTTACAAATCTCTTTCAAATCAATTTTAAAGGCCTCCTCTTTATTATAACTATGTAGTGGCATCAATTGAATGAGTTTGTTAATCCATTGTTATTCAGAGGTGTATTTGAAGCCGGCAAAGAGCATTGAAGACCTCTCAGTTGTCGCTACTGATGTCGCAATCTGAAAATCTGAATTCTGTTGTGATTAGTGTTGGTAGAAGCATCGACTGAGTAGCAATATTTGTCAAGTCAAAATCACAAGCATGTATTCCAAGCTTTTGTTTAAGATCTCCTGAAATGGTTAAAGTTGTGTCTGTTTGATAAAATGCTATTTAATTTTCTACTGACTTTGTCACCTAGCAACCAAGATGTACCTAATTATTTCAAAATGTAAAAAGTTTTCTGTGCAAACGATTTTTTGTGATAAATGAATTTATCTGTTTAATTCTTCTGCTTTTACCTAAGCTGTGTGAAACAATATTCTTTTTGTTTTTGAGTTTGATTAGAATGTTGTTTTAATGAGTTGTGTGAAAAAATGTTACGGTTTTTATTGGAGTTGTGTTTTGTGAAATTATTAATGTTCGAAAGAACTTGAGTTGAGTTTACTCATCAGAATAAACTGTTTAAAGTGAGAGATGCGTATTTAATTTTGAGTTGAGTAAAATATTAAAAAAAATAAACTTTCGAACAAATTGAATTCTTCATATGGTCCGTCTCTACGGAGAAAAATCAGCGAGTTGTTCTACATCAATGATTGAAGGATAACTGGTGAATATTTTGCGCTGTTTTGCTATTTCTTCGATGTTAGAACTCATCTTTTAAAGAGCCAAGAGGGGTAAGTGCACCCATTTAATTTTTATTCATTAAAAATGAGTATGAAAGAATTAAAAGCAAAAAAGAAAATTTTCAAAACAAACTTGACAAAATTAAAAGAAAAATTATCGAATTCCGAGCTAGAATTAAATGAATTAATTCTCATAAAGGAGAAACGGAATAAATTAGAGAAAAACTTTTCTGAGTTATTTGAGTCTATCTATAAGATAAGTAAAGAAGATGAAATTGAGGATTTTATTAAGGAAAACGAAGAAATTAATGAAATTTTAGAAATAATGGAATTTGAACTTACAAAAAAGTTGTCAAAAATGAAAGTGCAAACTGTTAATTTAGAAAACGTCACAAAGGCTGATAATAACATTAAATTGCCAAAGTTAACTCTTCCTATATTTACGGGTAATTTGCATGAGTGGCTATCCTTTAAGGATATATTTAAGGCTACTGTTCATGAAAATTCTAATTTGTCAGGGGCAATGAAATTACAATATTTGAAGTCTTCATTGAGAGGAGATGCCTTTCGTATAATCCAGTCTATTTCAATCGTGGATTCTAATTATGAAGTTGCATGGTCGCTTTTGGAAGAACGGTTTTCAAATTCGAGAGAACAAGTTTACGCGCATTTAAAACGTTTTTTAAATATTCCTGTTATTCAGAATGAGTCCCCATCAGCATTATTAAATCTAATAGATATAACAAATGAATGTATTAGGTCGTTAGAGATTTTAGAACAAAAAGTTGAGGGGTTTTCTACTACTATGTTTGCTTATATTTTGGCTCAAAAATTAGATATAAATACAAAAATGTGGTGGGAAAGACATCTTAAGCGGGATAATTTACCGAGTTTAACTGAATTGCTAGAATTCTTGAGAGACCACGCGCGTACACTAAGTGCGTCCAAACAAGTAAATACAAAGCGAAATTTTCAAAACGAAAGCCAAACAAAGCATAGCTTTTCAAAGGTAACATCCATGGTTGCGAGTTTAAATGAGAAAAATATGCGCAAATGTGTTGTATGCAACCAGGAAAATCACAGTGTTTTTAAATGTCCTAAATTTCAAAAATTTAATGTACAGGAAAGAGTAGATTTTGTGAAAAAAAACAATATGTGCTTTAACTGTCTTTCAGAATTCCACTGCGTCAAAAAATGTAACTCAAAATTCTCGTGTTCAAAATGCTATAAACGCCACAATGTACTTCTTTGTTTTGATAGGCGTGAGAGAAATTCCAATGCGGTGGGAAACACAAAAAATTATAGTGATAAGGAAGTGCCAAATGCATTGTCGACGAATGAAAGTAAATCAACGTTAAATGCTGACGCCATACCATTTGAGTTAAATAACCAAATTCAAAATTTCACTGGTACTTCAAATGTGAGATCGAATAATGTTAAAACAGTTCTTCTTTCCACTGCTATTGTTTATATGAGAGATAAATTCGGAAATAAAGTTCCGGTGCGTGCTTTATTGGACAATGGTTCAATGAGCAATTTTTTAACATTGCAGTTAGTTGAAAGATTAGGAATTCGAAAAGAAAAAAGTAATATTTCGGTATCGTGTTTAAGTGGATCCTCTGTAGCGGTAAAAAATAAAACTACTGCCTTGATCAGTAATAATTCGGGAGATTATAGCCGAGAGTTAGATTTCCTTATCATACCAAAGATTTCGCAAATTATGCCCTCGAAATATATTAATATTTCAGAGCTAGGAATTCCAGAGTCTATTATTCTTGCTGATCCTGAATTTAATAGACCAGGGAAAATAGATCTTTTGCTAGGAGCTGAAGTATTTCTAGAATTGATAAAGGTGGGTCGTATGAAGTTACCAAATTCTAAATTAATACTGCAAAATACGGTGTTCGGTTGCATAGTAAGTGGGAGTGTTTACGATTGTAACGAGCAGGAACAAATACATTGTGGGTTAATTACTGAAACAGATTTAAATTTCGAAATGAAAAAATTTTGGGAAATTGAAAGAGTAGAAGAAAGTACACCATTGAGAAATACAGAAGAATTAGCATGCGATACCCACTTTATAAACACACATCAGAGAGATATAACGGGCAAATTCATAGTACAAATGCCGTTGAAAAAAGATCCTAGTTCTTTGGGAGAATCAAAACAATTTGCGGAAAATAGATTAAATTCACTTTGGAATAGGCTAGTCAAAAATCCAAATCTTTTAGAGTTATATTGCGCATTTATGGCAGAGTATAGAGAGTTAGGCCATATGGAGGAAGTAGAGAAAACAGATGAGCCAATACATGCGAATTATCTACCTCATCATGCTGTTTATCGCCCAGATAAAAGTTCTACAAAATTGAGAGTTGTCTTTAATGGTTCACATGCAACTTCATCCGGAGAATCCCTAAATTCCATACAGCTGAATGGAGGTGTCATTCAAGATGATTTGTTTAGCATAATAATTAGATTTCGTACACACCGCTATGCATTTACAGCAGATGTAAAAATGATGTATCGCATGATACTTATCGATAAAAGTCAACGTGATTTACAGCGCATAATTTGGAAAGATTCTGTAAATGGTGAGATGAAATATTACAGACTATGTACAGTCACATATGGCACAACTAGTGCCCCTTATTTAGCCATGCGCTGCCTTAAACAGCTTGGTATAGATGGTGAATCTCAATTTCAGTATGCTTCTGGTGTGGTACAATCAGACTTTTACATGGACGATGTCCTGACTGGAGCAGCTGACCTAAAATCGGCTAAGAGACTGCAAATTGAGCTTATTCAACTATTAAATACGTGTGGCATGAACTTACATAAATGGTTTAGTAACCATCCAGAATTAATGGAGCCAGCCTTTAAAAATGAGAATTACACTTTTGAAAATATGAGTGAAACTAAGGCACTAGGACTTTGCTGGAATTCCAATGATGATACTTTTACTTTTAGTGTATCATTCAGTGAGCAAACTAAGGTAACTAAAAGAAGTGTGCTGTCAAATATTGCTCGCATTTTCGACCCCTTGGGTCTACTTGGACCAGTTGTGACGAAAGCAAAAATTTTCCTACAAAGACTGTGGAGACTGCAAATTGATTGGGATGAAAATCTCCCTACAGCTGAGCTTGATGATTAGTTGCAGTTTTTAGAATCATTAAGAGCCATCAATAATATAAGTGCTGTTAGATACATTTTTACAAATAATCCAGTGCAAATTAAAATTTGTGGCTTTTCAGATGCTTCGGAGAAAGCCTACGGTGTGGCATTGTATGCTGTGTCTTCAAATTCTTCAGGAGAGCAAATTTCTCAGTTGCTTTGCAGTAAAAGTCGAGTTGCACCAATCAAAACAATCACTATTCCTCGCTTGGAGCTCTGTGGTGCAGTTTTATTAGCCAAATTGATGAATAAGGTTGCCAAAACCTTAAAAGTTCCTAAAGAATCTGTTTACTATTATTCAGATAGTACTATTGTATTATGTTGGATTCGAAAACAGCCGTGTGACTTAAAAACCTTTGTGTCATCACGTGTGGCTACGATTCAGAATCTTTCTGATATCAGTCATTGGGGACATGTGGCTTCTTCTGATAATCCTGCTGATCTTGTGTCACGAGGTGTAGATCCAGACAAACTTCTCCAGAGTAACTTATGGTGGAAGGGTCCACTATTCCTAACCCAACAAATTGAACCTTCTTTAAATACTGTCGAACTTGAGCAAAATGATAATGATCTATACAGAAGTGAACTTAAAAAGACTTTTTCAGAGACTTCACTTTTAATATCAGACTGTTCATCTTTTATTGATTATTTTTTGCAATTGAGTAATAATTATGCTAAATTAATAAGAATTCTTAGCTATGTTTTCAGGTTCATTCAGAATGTCAAAAAGCCAAAAGAAAGGTATTTAGGTAAGTTAACATCTGATGAATTGAAGAAAGCTGAGCAGTTTATCATAAAATCTGTTCAAGAAAAAGAGTTCAGTTCTGAATTCACATTGTTATCTAAGGGTAAGGAGTTACCAAAAAATAGTAGATTACTTTCATTAAATCCTTTCTTGGATAAAAATAATTTAATCAGAGTTGGAGGTCGTCTCCAAAATAGCACGGTAAATTATGCCCAAAAACACCCAATTGTACTGCCCTCTAAACACAAATTAACAGAATTAATTATCGAGTTTTATCACAAAAAATATCTACATATAGGACCACAAAATTTACTTTATTGTGTTCGAAGAGAATTTTGGCCTTTAAACGGTAGGGCTATTTGTAGAAAAATTGTACATAAATGTATTACATGCTTTAGGGCCAAACCTAAATTATTAGAGCAAATTATGGGCGAGCTCCCAAAAGAAAGAATAAATGTAGACTTTGTTTTTAATTGCACAGGAACTGATTTCTGTGGTCCATTTTTGATTAGATATAGAGGTCAACGTAAAGGTATTTATCATAAAGTTTATGTTTGTATTTTTATTTGTATGGTAACAAAGGCAGTGCATTTGGAATTAGTCAATGATTTAACATCTGAGGCTTTTATTGCAACATTAAAGAGGTTTTTTGCCAGACGAGGCAAACCTCGAAAAATTTTCAGTGATAATGCAGGCAATTTTGTGAAGACTAATGTAGAGCTTAAAAGGTTGCATGAATTGGTAAACAAACCAGACCAGAACCTTACTAATTACTTGATATCTGAAGGTATTGCTTGGGAATTTATTCCCCCTAAAGCTCCAAATTTTGGAGGTTTATGGGAATCGGGAGTCAAGTCCTTCAAGTATCACTTTAAACGTGTTGTGGGCAACTCTAAATTAACTTATGAAGAAATGTTAACTATAATTGTCCAAATTGAAGGTATCTTAAATTCGCGCCCGCTTACTCCCTTGAGTACAGATATTGATGACTTGGAGGTCTTGACCCCGGGACATTTTCTTATTGGTCGCCCACTTAATGCCATTGCTGAATCTGACCTGAGTAATATTGAAGATAATAGACTTAACTTATGGCAAAAGACCACTAAAATGGTTCAGACCATCTGGAAAAAGTGGAAAAATAGTTATTTAAGTACATTGCAGCAAAGGCATAAGTGGATGATATCAAAAAACAACCTCAAAATAGGAGATATGGTTGTAATAAAGGAAGATGATCTTCCAGTGTCTAAATGGTTATTAGGGAGAATTGTAGAAGTATTTTTTGGTAATGATAATAGAATAAGAGTTGTGAATATAAAAACCCCAAATGGAATATATAAAAGAGCAGTATCCAAAATTGCTGCATTACCTCTTGAAAAGTAATTCAGTTTTTAAAAGAAAATGCTCATTATTGTAAAATTTATTTATTTATTATGTATTATGTAAAATTTTTTAAATATTTGCTTAAATTTAACTTAACTGTGACTCATTTATATTGTGTTTAATTGTATTGTTATTTATATTTTTTACAATGGTTGTAATTGCAGTGTTTTAGTTTGAAACCCCCCTCGGAGGTTTCAAGAGGGGCGGTATGTTTGATAAAATGCTATTTAATTTTCTACTGACTTTGTCACCTAGCAACCAAGATGTACCTAATTATTTCAAAATGTAAAAAGTTTTCTGTGCAAACGATTTTTTGTGATAAATGAATTTATCTGTTTAATTCTTCTGCTTTTACCTAAGCTGTGTGAAACAATATTCTTTTTGTTTTTGAGTTTGATTAGAATGTTGTTTTAATGAGTTGTGTGAAAAAATGTTACGGTTTTTATTGGAGTTGTGTTTTGTGAAATTATTAATGTTCGAAAGAACTTGAGTTGAGTTTACTCATCAGAATAAACTGTTTAAAGTGAGAGATGCGTATTTAATTTTGAGTTGAGTAAAATATTAAAAAAAAAATAAACTTTCGAACAAATTGAATTCTTCAGTGTCCGTGATAATAGATTCGATCTTCATGAGAGAATTAAAAGGCTTTTGATCAAATCGTTTTTTTAATTTATTGGTAATAAGATCTAGTGCTTCTCTGAAATTTACTCGCAATTTTTCTTGTTGTCCAAATGGTACTGGAGCGGAGGTATGGCTTGTCCTCCCATATCTTATTGGAACTATCTTTTCTCAGGAGACTCTCGTAATTTTCATTTCTGAATTTAATATGGACGCTTTTCTCTCCCATTTCTTGTTGAGAGTTTGGAAATGGAAATCCTCAATCATACGTTGTATGGTTTCTTCTAACATTGAAATAGCGTTCTTAACGCTTGCAGCAGAAAATTCAGTTGTTTGCAGAACGTTCGCCAAGATTTTGCAAAGACCAAAAATCCCTGCCGGTTTGGTCTACAGGCGGAGATAGATTTAGAAGTTAAGTGCTCATTTCAACAACAAAAAATAAAATATGATTGTAGATAAACCCAATTTAACAATTTTATTTGGCCACTTTTGAAGAATTTCTAATTTCATTTTTCTGTAAGAGTTGTTTTTATCGGAATCATCTTAAAAGAAATGCAGCTCAAATGCCCATTTTGTCAGCATTTTTAAAAAATATATTTTGACTTTATGAAAAAATCAACCAATACGGCATATTTTATAGTTCCTAAATAAGAGAAACTGCCAACTCAATGCGTTTGAGAGCAAAATTGAATTTAAAAGTGTGTCATAACATAAGAAATTTGTTATTTGAATACATCCTCAATTTTCAATCACGATCACTCCTGAAAATTTTGTTGAAATAGCCACCTTTGACAGTATTTTTTGAAATATATTCTGCCTTTATCACAGAACTGGCTAATACGTCACATTATGTAGTTCCTAAATAAGAGAACAAGCCAATTGGATGTGTTCGAGAGCAAAATGCATTTAAAAATAAGTCAGAATATAAATAGTTTAAATTTCAGATTTTTTTCTTCAACTCCTATTTTTGTTTAATTTATTATTGCTATAAGAATTGATCTTATCAAAAACTTGTCAATATAAAAGTTGTAGATATTATTAAGAAGATGCATAGTAAATTTAATCGGATTTTACCATTAATGAACTTGACCAAGATTTTATGCCAATTGATTTTATGTATCAGTTTGGAAGAAATTTGAACAGAGTTATAGAAGTTATCATGTCCATAAAAAAGTGATAAAGATTGATAGATAGACAATTTTTTTTACTGATGGTAGTTTTGGGCTCTAGGGGCCATGATCGGTGTAGATCTGCAAAATTTTTTCTGAAATTCCAACATAGGAGCTATCGCTCGCAATAAGTAATATTTAATACGAAATCTACCTAAAAGTTCCTTAGCCATATTCATAACAACAAATGTCTTGAATTTTTTTCAAACTTCTTATAAATACTTTAACTACAGCCTTTTTCTTATGATGTAGTGCTGTCAGACTTTCAATAATGCATCAAGAGTCTCTAAAGCTCTTGGATAATTTTCCACGAATCTCGGTATTTCAGCAAATCAAACTGTCCATATGGTTGTGCAGAGAGGAATCAACTGCTTTGAGTTGATCTCTTCTTCATTGCTTGTTCGGCCAAGAACGATGTTCTTGTAGACATATCTCTGTTTGGAAGGTTCTCTAATTAGATTCGATAACACCACATCTTGCAGTGCAAGGTCCAAGGAATGAATTGCACCATGTACAAAAAATATAAAAAATTTCTTGGAATCGAAAGAAGTGTGCTCACCACTCCCTCTTTTTCTTCTTTTTATTGTTTATTGTGTGAATTTTCTCGAAAAAGTAGACTTTATTTTTTAATTTAATAATGTATCGTAAGCAGATGTAGTACTAGAATTTCGCCTGGGGGAGCTGAGCCAGGATGAAATATTCCAGGGGAACCCACAGCTCCCCCAGCTCCCCCGATTCCTGTGCCTATGGCATTTAATTTTGCCCTCATTGAGCACAACATTGACTTTCTATCAAGGGGGTAAGGGCGATCGTCCCATTGCCCCCTTCCTAGATGCGCCATTGTGACTAATGTCATGTGAAATTATACAGAAAAATAAACAATGAACAAATTAAAAATACATGTAATTCAATATCTTGCATTGTGCTTTACGGAAGCGAGAAGTTATATCTTGCATCCACCAGATAGCATATTCGAGAGCTTGTAGCCAATACGTAAAATTATTTTAGCAACAATTTCAAGAAAGTTTTTCAGGTAGTTTTTTGTTTGGCAGCAGGCCACGTCATTTGCGCTTTGCGCAAGCGCACTTCCTTTTTCTTGTGATACTTGTCGGTCGTGTTGGCTGCTTTATGAAAGTTTTTTAACGTCATCATTTAAATGTTCAAGGTTCTGCAAAAAAAAGTATATTTGATGGAAAAATTTACATATATTTCCAAGTAACTTCTACCTTGTGAGTATATTTTTTAATATGTTCTAAGTTTATTCATCTCCTAAGATAGGTTTATTAAATTATGTATATTGTCATTTATCATGATCATCGATGTAAATAAAGTAATTTTATGTATTCCATCGTCTAAATTGCTTCCAATTATATTTTAATATTCTTATTTTATCTAGCTTATCTTGAAACTTTTGTTTACGTTCATTATAATAAACAAATATTACTTGTGTACATGACTTTTCTATGAAAACGTTTGATTTGTTTACTGAGTGACAAGTGCAAAATTTCATGGTTGCTTTTCTATTTTTAAAAAAATCTGTTAAATTTGGAAAATTTTTAGTATTGATTTTTTTTTTGTATATTTTCACCCAAGTGTAAGCAATTAAATATTTGCATTAAAATACTTTGCAAATCCCAACTCTTCTATTTCCTTCTTGCTCTTTACAGGAAAATTAGCCTTTTAACCTTGCATTGTGTTCTGTTAGGCCGCGATTTTTCCCTGTATTTGATGCGATTTCAGTTTTGATGCAATTTTAACCTGGTCTGCATTCGAATTTCTTCTTTGAAGTCCATCTCTGTAGGATAAATAAATTAAAAAAAAAATCTTTTATAGAGATGTGACAAATAATGGTTTAACCGAATACTTTTTCTTTTTAAGTATATACTTATAATTTTTTACAATTTCCAATAAAGTAAAATAAAAATTGGTCTTGTACTATATTTGCAGGATTTAAATATTATGTAAAATTTGAAGCACCTTGGTGGTAAAAAATGAAACAAGACTTTCATTAAATCAAACTGAGTAAAAGCATAATTTTATCTGTAGATATAGGTAAATCGTCCCCATTGTTAGAATAGGAACTCATTTTTATTTACTATTAAATGTACCCTTTAAATTTGTTTTCTTAAAAAGGCTTATTTCAATGGGGAAAACTTAAAATAATTTTGTATTTTATCCATGTATACACATAGACATATATCAGACTGATTTTCTGTAAATCATGATTTCTTGTTACTTATTAAAATGTAAACGATCTTCATTTCCACTATGCAGTTATAGTTTTATTCTTTTATTACACTAAATGTTAATTTGACCCTCATAATACTTATTCTTCACAGGAGTAAAAATAGATTCCTCCCCTTAGGGCCTATTTTATAAAAATTAAAAGAGAATTTTTGTAATTTTTTTCCTGATTAAAAAAAAAAATTATGGGCATTTTTTCAATTTTTAAAGAAAAATCCATTCTATAATGAAAAATGAAATTAAGTTAATCAAATTTGAACAAAGTATTAATTAATACAAACTTCTTTAAGTCCTCCTTCTTTAAGTTTTTGTTTACTGATGAACTTGTTTTGTTTACAAAATGCATGTTTTAAAATCTAGAAAAAAAAAAAAAAAAAAAAAAAGAGTATGTTTTAGTGAAATGCAATTTTGTGAAGGGGCCTATGTTGCTATAGATATGTGAGGAACCTATTTTACTAAATTTTTTTTCGTGGAGCAGCCAAAAATTTTCTTGGGATCAATCCTTTTCTTTACGTAATTGATGAGGATTAAAATTTTGTCCCAGTCCCAAGAAGTTTGTGTTGTGATTAAGAAAATTCACTCTCAATTTAAAACATGAAGATCTTTACAGGGCTTGAAATCAGGGTTGGAAAAAAATCATGATTTTTTAAAAAAAATAAAAAAAATTGGATTTATTTGATTTAAATCAGATTTTTTTGATTTAAATCGGATTTATTTGATTTTTTTAGAATCCTATATTTAATTACTGTGTTTTTATGTTTTTACAATACATGAAGCAATTTTTTATAATAAATAACTAAAAAAGAATAAATAATATTTATAATTTATAAAAATAATATAAGAAATAATTATATAGTTAAGAAAATATTATATTCTAGTTACTGATTGGTACTAAAAATTAAACATCTAGGCTTTAATCTAAAGACATTCTATTATTTTGTAATTGAATTGTGCACACTAAATAACAAATAAATTTAAATATGTTGTAAATGAATAGAAACTGGAAAAATTTAAAAAACAAATTAAATACAGTAGACTCCCCCAAATCCGCTGCCCTAATATCCACAACTCTCTAAAATCCGCGCATAATTTATAGATGTAAACAATGAAGCTCTCAGGTCAGGCATAGAGACAAAATTTGACTTTTTTATTTTTATATCAATTCTATTTATATTTTAATCTGTAACTTTCATTAAAATTGCTAAATTCATGCTTTTCCATGAAAGAAGAATAAATTTAATTCTGAAAAAAATTCAAGGTACTGCTAATATCAGTGGTGATCACAATCTTTTTGCAAAATACATTTATACATTCATCAAGCTTTTTTTTTATTGTTGAGTTTGGTTAAACCTGAAATAAAACTTCTATATTTTATGACATTGATGTGAATTAGTAGTGCACATTTATGGGGCAAGTTCCATTGAATAATATAGGAAAAAATGCATCTCATCTTTATAATAAATATTTAGTTATACATTATTGATTATTTACTTCATCTTTGTTGCTTACAATATTTTAATCATTTTTAATTATCTAAATTTTTATTATTATAGTTTATTAACTTACATAATTGTTTTATAATGTTTTACTATATTATAAGCATTCATTAACTTCAGTTGCATTATTAATTACAATCAAATTACTGTTTAAAAATGTAAACAAATCCATGACTAGAAATTCACAAAATTCTAAAATCCACACAACCTCTGGTCCCAAGCTGTACGGATTTGAGGAAGTCTACTGTATTCATTTAATGCAAGCTATTTATTAAGGGATAAAAATCACAATTAATTCTATATTTCTTAAGCAAATAGGAAAAAATCAGGGATTTAATTGTTTGAACAAAAACACTAATTTAGAAGCTTTGTCTACTCCTAATTTATTATGAAGGCTTGAACGAACTACTCCAAAAAAAGAAAATTGTCTTTTTACTCCAGTAAATGAAGCCACGGTTGTTGTTATTTGGTAAATAAATTCAATTTCAATTTCGCTGACTCTCTCTTTACCTCCCATTACATAAAAGGATTTTCACCAATCATAATCTGTCATAATATCAAACTTTTTTCTCAAGCAATGGTAATTTTTGAAATGGGCTGTTTTTTGCTTGAAAATGTGCTACAGTGATGAGAAGATTTAGACAATCTTCTTTAATGAATGCCAAATCTTCATTATTTTTCCTTACATTAAGTTTCATTTCATTTTGATTTAAAAGAAAGAACCTTAATAAAACTCCAGCACAATAACAGCCATTAATAGTTTGTTCATATCTTGCTTTAAATTTTGTAATTCTATCGTTATCTAATACATTTTCTAACTTTTTACCCAAAATTTTCCTTTGATATGTGCATTCATGTGTAATTGCAAAAAATTGATTTAAATCAAATGATTTTTTTAAAAAAATCAGTTGATTTAAATCTAGATTTAAATCTTGATTTAAATCATGCCAACCCTGCTTGAAATTGAATGTCTCCTAGGAGGGAAGTCTCCCTCCTAACATTTATGAATGGGGGGAGAGTTGAGCTGTTTAGTAAGAAGGGGAAAATTTCTTTAAAAACCCACTGTTATTTTAAGAGTGATTTATTCAGGATTTGAAACCCCCCCCCCCTTTTTTTTTTAAAAGTCCAACCGCTGGCCCCAGTAGTCTAAAGCCCAGGTTTTTTTGGGATTTTCTGAAAAAAACTCAAGTTTTTTTGGGTTTTATTAAATTTTTGTAGAGAGTTCTTCAAACTTCTAATTTTCATATGCATAATACCTAAATTTTTCATTTATCAGTGAAACAAGGGTATAATTTTGCATTAAGTATGGGTTAACAGGGATCTGTTTAGGAAAAATTTGGGTCCGTTAACGGGCTCTTCACAATTTTTATTACGGTAAAAACGGACCCTTCACAATTTTTATTAAGTTAAAAACGGACCCTTCACAATTTTTATTAGGTTAAAAACGGACCCTTCACAAAATATTTTATCTTAAAAATGGACCCTTCATAAATTTTTTCTCCTTAAAAGTAAAACCTTTCAATCGTCTTCGCCTTCAGTCAGATAGAAATGCAAAGGCGGAAATCGGGTTTTTACAATTTTCTGTTTAAAAATGAATTGTGACAGTTAGGGATGCACCGAATAGTGATTTTGGCCGAATACCGAATGCCGAATATTCGGCCGACAGGTGAACCGAATACCGAATATTCGGCTAGCCGAATAGTAATTGTTGGGCCGAATACCGAATATTCGGCCAGTCGAATAGTTAACTATTCGGCCGAATACCGAATATTCGGCTTTCCAAATTCTTTTTTTATTTTAAAATTTAAAGGTATTAAAATGTTACTTTTTAAAACAGTTTTACATAATATTTAATAAAAGAAACTTACATTTTGATAAACAAGAGCTTTTTATAAGAACATTTAGTATTGAAAAAAAAATCTCCCTTGAGTTTTTTAAGAAGCACACTTATGAAACTTTAATTAATAAAATTTTCTATGAATCAAAACAAACATTTTAAAATCAAATAATGAAAAAATGGCCGAAGGCAAATTCTTTTCAATATAAAGTACAAATACTTTCAACTTAATTTTGAATAAAGGCATGTTTGGCTCATAGTTCTTTTCTTATGAATGGTGGTATTTTCCACCCTTCCCATCATATCATATTTTACAGAAATCAAAGCATGTGAGTTGAAAATATGTTATTTATTGTTAATATAATAAACGAACACACAAGTTTTGACCTAGAGTGAGATGAAATACAATGTACTTATGACTCAATAAGTTGATTATGGTTTCATGAACAAAAATTGTCTGCCTTGATAGCTATTACTAATCTCAAGTTTTTTTTTTTTTTTTTTTCTTTTAAAGGACTCTTATTTGGGGGAAAGCAAGAAACAGATTATTTACTAAACAAAATTTAGAAACTGGTATCTGCATGTAATTTATTCCTAAGGAGAATCCTAATAAATCACCATTTTAATCCTTCTAATGTTTAATTTTCTTAAGTTATACTTTACAAACAGCAAATAAATAATGAAAAAACATTCTATTTTATTTAAAAATGATTTTGTTTCTAATTGTTTTAAATATAAATTAAAAAATTGACAGTTAAAAGTAGAAATAGTGAAAAGTTTTTAAAAGTTTTTATTAAGTATTGAATGGCCAAATACTATGGCCGAATGGTATGGCCGAATACTTTGATATTCGGCCATACCGAATATTCGGCAGGCCGAATAATTTCATATTCGGCCAAGCCGAATATTCGGCTCAACCGAATAGTTTAATATTCGGCCAAACAGAATATTCGGTAACATGGCCGAATAGGCCGAATACCGAATAGATACCGAATATTCGGTGCATCCCTAGTGACAGTATATGTGTTTGTAAATTTATGTACTTGAATAAACTGAATGGATTATTTCACAATCTCTCTCTCTATATTATTATTCATCATTTTTTAATCCATTTCTGGATGTAAATCTGTCCCAGATTTCTTTAATTATTTCCCCATCAGTTGTACGGCAGTGGATGCTGCAGCTGCACATTTTTTTTTTTTTTTTTTTTTTTTTCATACTTAGCAAACTAATTTAATAGTATTAACAAAATTCTGGGCTAAGAAAAAAAAATGCTAAAATTTATTTTTGGTGTCAAAATTTATTGTATTTTCTTTGTAAATACAAATTTTGCTTATATTATGAGTTACTATAGTTTCTTATGATAGTAAACTGGGTCCAGCATTTTTGGGTTGCAGATAAATTTTGTTTTGCTGCAGATTGATAAAAAAAATTCTGCTACTAAGATTGTTTCTTGTTATCTAGTTAAGAATTTGAAAACCAAAAATTATTATTAAAGTAAAAATCTTTTATGTACATTTTAAAGAACTTAATTAAAAGTTGAAATGAATTATATAATGTTTTTACATATATATATATATATATATATATATATATATATATATTATGTGTGGTTCATCCAAACGGGAACATTTTACTAGTTTTGCAAAATTTTGTTTTTCACAATTTTACAAAAACAGGACCCTGTCACTGAAGTCCGAAGGGACCTGAATTTAACGTTATTTTTAAATTCACAAAATTAATAATACATTTTTCACAATTTCACAGAAACAGGACCCTGTATGAAAAGTCTGGACAGACCCCTGGTTAACAATAAAAATAAATATATAAAAAGAAAAAAATAAAGTTAAAAAGATTATTTTGTATCTCATGGGACTAGATTACTGTAAGAATGGTATATTATGGCAAGTACAACTGAATTTCATTATATAAATCTTACATAAGTTAAATAGATTAATAATTTATACCTTTCATTTCATTCAATCAGACATCTGTTTAAAACAATATTTTATTTATTTTTGTGCTAAAAAAATGTATTTTTTTTTTTTTTTTTTTTTTTTTTTTTTTTTAAAGACAAAAATTAGTTTTAGTGTTTGTAATAACTACACATAGAAAATGGGTGAAATGCAGTTTACTCTCCTTCGCCAAGGTGACTTTTTTTTGGCGCGATAAATGCTCCAATATGGCATACTTTTATTTTCAATTTCTCCTCTCGCATCTTCAATGTGGCAACCCTAAGGAGTGCTCTGCTTTTCTTTTTTCTTTTCTTTGCTAGTCTTTGCTTTTTTAAACCATATCCTACCATTTTCTAAGCCGTTTCCTGATTGGACGCTCCTTTTTTGTTACATGTTTTCTTATTGGACAAAAGAAGAGAACTGAGAGAAGGAGCGTTTAAATTTTGGAAAAACGTTAATGTTGCAATGGATTGCACGTTGAAAAGTTGTGTAGCGCAATTTCTGTTATTTGTTTTCTCATCTCTTATATTCTAGAATAAATACCGATATGGATAAATGCTTGACAGGTGAGAATAAATATTCGATCATTTATTTTTCTCTCTTTTTTTTAATCTGTATTTTTGAGCTTCAATTGAATTATATATGAAAGAGAGGCTGATTGTTTGAAGATATGAATGACTAAAAATGATAGATTGAGTGATTGTTTTGAATGACATCCTAGAATAGAAGATAAAATTATGAATAAAAGAAGCGGGGGGGTTCAGGGAGGCGGCAGCCCCCCTGATTAAAAAAAATGCCCTCTGAATAAAAAGAAAACAACATTGTTTTGCTCCTCTTCCTGTTAACAAACGTTTTTTTTAATAATTTGGGTAAGTAAAAAATTTGTTTTTTGGTATATTTGATAAAATGTATTTTAAAATACATTAAATGTATCTTTAAAAATGTATTTCGAAAAAAATTGAAATGTTATGTATTTTTTTTTTTTTTCAAAAATACAGGTTAAAATAAGAGAAAAATAACTGATCAAATATTTATTCTCACATTTAAAGCATTTGTTTAGATAGGTACTTGTTTAAAAATATATGAGAAGAGAAAACAAATAAGTTTGTGTACTATCTCTCGGAGATGTTGCAGCTCTGGGAGTTAGTACGCAAAAATGCACCATTTGGCGATTTTTGAAAATCTCGCCAAGAAGGAGAGCAAACTGCAATCGCACCTAGAAAATTAAGCTACAATTACTTGTTTTAAAAATTGTCATTGGGAGAATTAAAACTTTTTTTCTTGGAGGGGGTGTTAACTTTACAAGTGGTGTACTGATATTATGAAATATATTACAGAGTTTCCCCCAGAGGATTTCAAGGGGGTACTCCGCCCCTCCTGCCCTTTAGTTTAAAAAATAGTGCCCCTCTTGCCCCTAATCCAAAAACTTGCGCCCCTCTTGTCACTCATTCAAAAAATAGCACCCTTTTTGCACCACATTTGAAAACACACAGCCCTTCAGCGATGATGCGGACGCGCTGTAGCGCGTAAATTATGCAAAGAAGTAGCTAGAAAAGTAGTAGAAATTATGCAAAAAAGTAGCTTTTACCAATACTTAGAAATTCCTTTAAATCTGGTTCTTTTGAAATATATTTAAATCAGGGTTCATTGATTTAAATCAGCTTGATTTTAATCATGATTTAAATCACGATTTAAATCAATTGATTTTTTTAAAGAAATCATTGATTTAAATCGGTTTTCTTTTTAAGTTATTTTTTAATAAATTTAAGGTGTAAACAAACATTATGTGCTTTAATATTAT
Organism: Maratus speculifer; assembly: GCA_964019185.1. NCBI lineage: Eukaryota > Metazoa > Arthropoda > Arachnida > Araneae > Salticidae > Maratus > Maratus speculifer. The sequence continues at coordinate 139,394,064 of OZ025291.1, forward strand.
TTAGTTTTATATATTATATATAATCAAACATCTTTGAGAAAGATAAAGTTTAAGCTTTGCAAAAAAGTAAAATGCAAAGTTTAGAAAAAAAAATGCTTTCCAATTTCATTTGAATCAAATCATAAAATAATTTTGCAACAGTAAAGAAATCCAAGCAGAAATATATTCAATATTTGAATATTTACTCATTACTATTACAAATACTATTTAGAAAAACTTCTGCAAGTCGAGGTAAAATAAAATTCTATGACTTTATGTGCTGTACTTTGGTGAGGCCTGTTATATATTAAGATTTGAGCAAAATCTGAATCAGTCATTTATTTATTTCAATTTATATAATTGATCTCAGCCCTTTAGAATGGTAGAAGGTACTTTTGTTACATTTATCGAAAAGGTTGATACTAAAAAACTTAGAGATTTAATGATCAACTAGCTTTTTACTGCAATAGATTTATCTGCTTCAGTAGAACAAATGTTTTCTGCCTTTTGGTTTGGTACTTTCAGAAATTAGAAATCAACAGATAAAACTGTTAAACCACTGCCATCGAAATACTCAAGGCCAGAGGACACAAATTATGACGTATTCAATAATTGACTGAATTCTCACTAGTGTTCGAATTCATGCTAGAAAATTTTGAATAGCAATTTACTTTTATTTTAATGAGACTTCGGAATCCCCAACAAAAAAACAGCCATATGAGGCAACACTGTAGCATTCCTTCTCTGGCTGAATTTTTATTTAGGGATTTCAAGTTCTCATTAGTAAGTTTAAATAGTTACTGTTTTATAAAATGATAGATGTTCCACAAATAAAATGAAATTGCTATTCAAAATTTTCCTGTAAATTCCAACACTACTGAGAAGTCAGTCGATTAGTGACGACATCTCAATTTGCGTCCTCTGGCCTTAAGTATTTTGATGGCAGCAATTAAATTCATTTTTCTAAGCCAGCACTTAAAAAAACAAAAGTTAGAAACTTAGTTTGCTTCCAATTTTGTTTGAAATTTTTATGTGTTGCAGATGTTTTTATTTCAATTAAAATACTGAAGGTTGAATTAATTTTTGACACCAGATTTGCAGTTTTTCATGCATTTTGTATAATCAAGATTTTTTTCATAGCCTAAAATTTTACCTTGAAATAATATGAATCACTTATGTAAATTGTGTATTATTATTAATAGATAATATTTATAACATGCATGTCTATGTATGTAAAATTCATAATATTTAAATTAAACAAAAAGTCGTAAAATAATAATTATGTGTGGCATTTTTTAAAAAAATCAAAAAAATCTGATTTAAATCAAAAAAATCTGATTTAAATCAAATAAATCAGATTGTTTTGATTTTTATTAAAAAAATCAAAAAAATCACGAACCCTGATTTAAATTAGCATTTATCTTTACATTCTTATATCTTAGATTAAATAATTGTACCGTTGTGAAAAAACAAAAAAATTTGAAAAAAACCACAAATGGGTTTTTTTCAAGTGGGCCTGCCCGAAAAAACCCAGGTGGGTTTTTTCGGGCTGAGCCCACTTCGGCAAACTCTGGATTTAATGAATTACATTAATACAAGCATGACAATACAGCATTGAAGCAATTTAAATCAACATCTCCCGGCAGAGCCCGATCAAAGTGAAGTTGGGCCCAGGACCTGTTTAAAAATTCCCCCCCCCCCCCTACCTACCTATTTTAGGCGACACTTTCAGGGAAAAAAAAGGCTTCTTTGAGTTAACTAAGTTGTTGGGTAAAAAACGCCTAAGTTAAAAGCTTGAAAGAAGCTAAGTTAAAAGAATTTTATTGAGTCTATAAGGCAAAATTGTGAAATTTCTTTAGCGGCCACTGGCCAGTAAGGTGAATGTTTCAAGTGGCCACTTTGTTTAAACTAGTGGCCACTTTTTTATTTAAAAGTTCTAAACAGTTAAAATTTCTATAAGTATTAATGTAAGACTGAATAGCACAAATAAATACGTTAATATAAATGTATTGGAACCCAAAAAGGTAGAATTGTTGATAAAATGTAAATAAAATATAATTCTCTCCTTGTAAAAAAGTGGCCATAAGGTGGCTGCTGATAGACAATTTTTCACTGGCCACTATTTCTCATTTACTGGCCCTGTGGCCGGTGGCTAGTGCTAAATTTTGACCTTTAATTGAGTCATTCAGAATATTTAAATTTTAAGTTTCATATTTTATAAAACAATATTATTTGAAAAGTATTTGATTAAGGAAAAAAATCAGCTACATAATTTGTGGGCTGAGGCCCCGGAGGCCCATGCTTTAATCAGACTTTGCATCCTTGCATTAATTGTTTTTGTTGCTAAATTAACTCTGCTTCGTGTCAATTTCAGGCGGAATGCAGATTCCTGAAAGTTGGTTTTGGGTTATACCCGATTTTAACAAAGCTAGTTCAGCATATTATTTTAGATTAAAAACTAACCTATAATAATAAACATAGATATTTGTGCATGTGCTATTTTTTTTTTTTTATTAAAGCAGCCGCTGTATTTTTATCTTGGATCCTTTGACAGTTTTCTTTTTTCAATCTTTGGATGAAATTTGTTTTTTTCAGCAACCTTTTGACTAAATCCCCCCCCCCCCCTCCCCGATCTTTTCACAAAATTCATGCTTTTTAAAAAAAAAATCCTTTGACAAAATCCACTTTTTTTTTTTTTTTTTTTAATTATCCGTTGATGAAATTTGCGTTTTTCACAATCCTTTGAAGTTCACATTTTTTCTGCAATCTTTTAATAAATTTGCATTTTTTGGCAATCCTTTGATGAAATTTGCATTTTTTAAAATAATTTCTGATGAAGTTTGCAATTTTTTTTTTCAATTTTTTGAGGAAATTTGCATTTTTTCGACCAAGCTTTGACAAAACTTTTTTTTTTCACTATTATTTGACACTTTTTTTTTTTGCACTTAATGTCAAAATTTGCAATATTTTTTCCGTTAATTGTTTTCATATCTGAATTTGACTGATTTTTGGGAAATTCATAAAACAGAAAGTGTCTTTTGAAAATTCTTTTAATATTTCAGAAAATATGTCCATGCAAAGTTTTGTGATATTACATTTGTGTATGATCTATAATCAGGGCTGGCATGTTTCTGCCAGGGTGGTTAAAACCAGTGGTTATAACCAGTTAAAACCAGCATGGCAGAAACTAGTTTCTGCCAGTAAGAGGCAAAAACTGGCAAAAACTAAGAAATAATACTAATATATAATCTGCAGTAATAAATAATATAACCTGCAATGACTCATAATTCACACATGTATTTAATACATAAAGAATTTAGTTAAAAAATTAAAATAAAGATTATGAATGTTATTCAAAGTAGCTCAATGGATCATGTAAATATACTTAGTTTATGCAATTATTCTCTGTCTAGAATTCTCATTTACACTGGTATTTGTTTCTAAAAGAGACCACCACAGAAGGCAAGACATTTTTTAGGACTTCCTTGAGGAAATATGTTTCTGGCAAAGGAGTCTATTTTGCTATAAGCTACAGGAGATTACAGTAGACTCCCTCAAATCCGCACAGCTTGGGACCAGAGGTTGTGCGGATTTTAGAATTTTGCGGATTTCTGGTCATTTGCTTTTACATTTTTAAAACAGTAATTTGAATGCAATTAACAGTGCAATAGGAACTATAATGAATGCTTACAATATAATAAAATATTAAAATAAGTAATAAACTAAAATAATAAAAATTTAGATAATTTTTAAAATGATTAAAGCTTTAATAGCAAAGGTCATGTTAATAATCAATAGTGTATGATTAAATATTCATTATAAAGATTAAATGTATTTTTCCAAAATTATTCAACAAAACTTGCCTCATGAAAGTACATTAATAAATCACATCAAAAACATAAAATAAGGATTTTTTTTTCAAGGTTAGCCAAGCTTAATAACCAAAAAAGTTTGATTAATGCATAAATATATTGGTAAGAAGATTGTGATTACCAGTGATATCAGCAATATCTTGTTTTCCCCAAAAAAATTATTCTTCCTTCATGAAAATAAACATGAATAGAGTATTATTGAGAAAATTACAAATAAAAAAAATATATGCATTGGTACAAAACTAAAAAAAAATCAAATTTTGTTCCAATATCCAAACTGAAATTTTCATTGTTTACATCCATAAAATATGTGCGGATTTTAGAGAGTTGCGGATTTCTGGTTTGTGGATTTGAGGGAGTCTACTGTATTATATATGGCACAAAGTTTTGATTAATCTTTAAAAGTAATTTCCTTGCCCTTTCTTTATGCTCATGTCAATTTTGATTCCACTCTTAAGATGAAGTAAATAAGTTAATATAAAAACTCACACTGCTTTAAAATAGATTTGAATTATGCATTTTTGAGTTTCCATGATATTTCTAATTTTATGAGCAGCTGCAATAGAATTATGTTTTTTACTTTTATCTAAAACAACAGCAAGTATTTGATTTCTTTATAAATCATAGTGTTTATTTATATTTTAACAACTACTATGTCCTTAATATCATTTTCATGATTTTCATTATCTACAAATAATATTTCTGATTCTTTTTTAATAATTCAAAACTATCAGATTCTAATGAAAATTTATTTTTTAATTAAAACTATTCACAATATTTAATTTATTATTTATTCAGAATAAAATGTATATAAGCAATTTAATACTGCTTAAAAAAAAGTCTGATTATGCCATGAAATGAGTTTATGCCAGTTATTGCCAATTTCTGCCGGTATAACCATTTTCTGCCAGCAAAAACCCAGCCCTGTCTATAATAAAATATTTATAACAATGGAGATATAATATTTAAAAAAAATGAAAATCTAAGCTCAATTTCACAGCGTTTTGAAATGGCTTTCAAATACACATTCAAGATTATGCTTAATAAAGTGCTTATATTTCATTAAAAAATAAATTTATCCTTATTCCATTATAAAATTAAGATTCTGCATTGCTTTAGCTTTAAAACAATATCTTGTTTGTTGGAAATATTTAATGTTGAAAAATTGGTTATCTGATTGACCTTTCTGTGGAATTGTGAACATGCATTTTCCACTGGTAGTTTAAAACGATGAATCACACAGCTGATTTTCAAGTTGACTTTATATCATATATTATAAATAATCAAAACTTTTATATTTTACTGTATTAGAAATCATTCTTGAACTTGAGTTTCATTTTAACTATTTCCTTGAAGAAAAAAAAGTTTTTGTTTTGTTAACCAAATTTAGTTATAATTATTGTACAAAATATTGTATTACTTATTGTACAAAATTATTAATTATATGTCTATTACTTTAATTATACTATGTCCAAGGTACGGCAAAGTATATGTTCTAATGTACCTTGAGACAGTTTGCTTTCCCTACTTTTAATGAGTGACAATTTTTTATTTGCAAACTGCCTGAATTTCTAAAAATATATTATAGAGAAATATGTTGGTGTATTTAAATATTGCTTTTTAATTTTAAATATGATTATAATCATTGAAGTAAAAAATCAAAATGGGAAAATTGTCCTGAGCTACAACACTCTCTCCTGCTTAATGTTTTACAATTCTTAGGAAATTTAAAAACAATATTTTAAAGCTATTTTTTTTCCCATTTATTCTTAAGGCAAAATATCTGTAAAAAAATTCCAAATTAATCTTAGATTTTAATACTTTTATGTCATTTTAAATATTTATAAAAAATTTTGATTTTAATGATTAAAAAAAAAAAATATTTTAAATCAACTGTTTAAAATCTTTGACACTCTATTTAAAATGCTTTTAATTCACAAACACAATGTCTTAAAAATATCCATTTGTTTATGATTTAAAATTAATAATTCTGTATTTAATTACATAAACTATTATTAGTATTCCATTTTTCTAAAATCATTTAAATAAATCAAATTTTATGTTTTGCATTTCATGATGCCATAAGTGATTGTTATTATTAAACTAACTCTATTCTTTAGTGATCATAAATTTTCCAGTCTTAAAGTTTTACAATGACAAAATTCGGTAGTACTGTTATCCTATTGACCGATTTTGCCAAACTAATAGCCAAATTATACTTATTGATGTAATTTTTATTTTAAATAATAAAAAAATATATAAAAATACAAATTAAAAGTCAAAATAAAAATCACTTAATGACGTTTTAAACACGTGTATCATATTTAATGTCATTGAATTGACATTCACAATTGTCCATTATTGGCATTTAATCTTATAATTTGGTGATAGTATTTTGGTCGATGGGATAACAGAGTAGTACCCAAAATTCTTCTTATTTGTTTAGTTTGGGGATTTGTATAATTTGATGAGTGATTGGCAGTATAATGAAGTTGTACCAAACTTTCATGTGCTAAATTGCATTTAAAGGTTTTCATATATGAATAGTAATTTTTTTTTCACGTTTCAAATAAAATGTATTAAATGCACTAAATATTTATGTAACATTTCTTTTTTTTATTTAGGATGCAAAAATGTCTGGACCGAATTCTAATTTATCGCAGCCACCAATGTTTTCAAGTGGCCAGAATGCATTTTCTCCATCAACTAGTGCAAGCCAGCCACCTGGCTTAATGAATAAATCACCCTATTCTCTACAAGGCTCTGCTCCTAACCCACATATGTCTCCTGCTAGTGCTACACAAACTTTTTCACCATCTGGAATGGTTCCGCCCGTTGCTCAAACTTATATTTATGCAAGTCCTCAGGTGCCATTAATGGATTCATCTATTAAATCTCCTGTTAGTTTTAGCAATCATAGTCCATTACCACCAACTAGTCCAAAAAATACTTTACCTATGGGAGAGAGACAAACTTTTGTACAAAATGGACCTATAACAAATTCAGCTTTCAGCAGTTCGAATTCTGGACCTAATTTAAACAATGAAAATTTTCAAGTGAATGGTCACAATGGATCAAATAACTCTCTGGGTCCTCCTTTATGTATGCCACCTCTTGCACATAATCAGTGGACATCTCCAATGAGGTTACCTCCACCTCCTGGTGGTCAAAATCAAAAGTTATCAACATCTAGTACGGGAATTTCTCCAGTAGTATCTTCTCCTTTCACAGGGGCGTCACCATATTCTAACGTTGTTGATGGCAAGCCAATGCCTAAAATGCCACAGGTGCCTTCTTCAGGTATATTATTGATACATATTTTTAAAAATTCCTTTATTTGTGTTTTATTTTAAATAACTTTTTCTTTTAATTTGTAAATGCTGTATTTAATATAGGGTGGATGCTCCAGTTTTGGTCACTGTACGACTGTACCAGTTTGGGCCACATTGGATTGGTTTGTCCCATATTCAGGCTGTAAATTGGTTTAAAAAATAATATGCATTCTTACTCCTTAATCAAACACTCTTTTAACATTTCCAATCCCATTAGTGGGATTGGAAGTGTTAAATCCCATATTTCCAATCCCATCCTTTCCAACTATTTATATTTAAACTCTGTAACAAATTTAAAAGTTTACGTTTACATCTTTTAGAAAATTATATCTACTTTCAGATTGTAAAACAAAATTTGAAGTCAAAATAGCAAATGAAGCTTTTGTGCAAAAATGTATAAAGATAAAAAACCAACATTGAGAAATGCACAAATAATGCATGAAAAGAATAGAAAATAGCCGTTTCGAATCTACTATCGAGATTCTTCATCAGTATAAGACTCAGCATGCTAGAAAAAGCTAAGCTGAGCAAAGCGACAGGGAAGCAGTCTTATATGCCTATTACGGGAATGAATGGTAATAGATTCGAAACAGCTGTTTGCTACCTTACATGCATTTCTAAACGTTGGTTTTCTATCTTCATAAAATTTGAAGTTGTTTATTAAACTGTGATTTTACTAATTTTCTTTCTTTTAACTTAAACAATGGGTTAATTGGTTTTTAAGTTACACAACTAAACAAAGCTATTTTTAATTTCTTTTATCTTTCAAAAAAGAAATTATTGTAATCAATTTTTTTGATGAATTTGCCTGTTTTAGGGATCAAATATCCCCAAAAACATGTTTATTCGAAACATCTGTCTGTCCCAGTGTCGCCATCATACTATCAAAAAGTGTATGAAGTTATGCATAGAATGATCCAAATATTTTGTGTATATTTTTGACTGTAACCAGCAGGTTCTTCTTCAATATGGAAACATTTCGCTGTAAGGTGGTGCTGTAATTACAATTTTTGTGCCATTTTCATTGTTCTACCATCAAATACTGTATGAAGTTATGCATAGAATCGAACCAAATTTCTTTGGATACATTTCTGGGAATGACTGTTTGGTCTTCCTTCAATTTGAAAATAGTTTGCCCAAAGATGGTACTGTAATAATGATTTTTGTAAAATAATTTTGATTTTTCATAATCCTTACAGAGAATTGGCGGTTCGTGCAGAGATGCGAACTTCATATCTTTCTAAAACTGGCTATTCGCAAACAACTGATGTATAGCAGAACAGAAAAGAATATTGATTTTAATAAATATCATGATTGAGATTAATTCATTCTTAATCTAATTAACTGACTGCAGCAAAAATTCTAGATGAAAATAAAAGTTGGTATAGTACTGAACTAACAATATTGAAGTAGTATTAATACAGTTGACTCTCTCTACAACTCTATCCAGCGAATTTCTATATTTAACAAATTTTTTGTAGGAACGGTCAATTTTTTTCATCATTACATTAAAAATAATCTTCATATAGCGAAATACAGTCGAGGATCTATAATCCGCGGACCCATAATCCGCAATTTCCCATAATCCGCGTTACTTTACAAATGTAGACAATGAAATAAACAGTTAAATAAATTACAAATCCGTGATCCAAAAATGATTTTTTTTTTAACAAATAATAAAAAATGTAATAAAAATCATAATAAAACATGTATTTTTTTTATTTATTCTTTTATTTTATTGACAGTAAAAAACTAAACTATATTACAGAACGTGCCTAATCTTACTGAACGTTCGAATTGACAACTGTTCATTCGTAGCTATTTCAGTTTATGCAAGTTCAGGAGAGTAATAGTAAACACAGCACCAGCTGAGAACTAAATATTATACCGTAAAATACCGTTAATCCGCCCCCCCCCCCCCCAAACGTGACGAAAAATCGTACAATAGTTAGAGGGGGGCGCTTACACGGGATTTTTCCGCGATCGTTCAACAAAATTTACAGGAATGAATCATGATGAAATGAATGAATCGTTGAATGAATCATAAATTTTAATACTTGATTTTTTTTTTTTTTTTTAACGTAAAATCTGTTGAAAAATCGCAGAAAAAAGGAGGAATTTGTAAAAAAAAAAAAGCCAAAACAAGCAAGAAATCAATTAAAAAATCTCGAAAAAACGCACATTTCATCAATGATTCATGATTCATTCATTTCAGGTTTTGAAATAAACAACACTCAACTCTTATTTTTGTTAAACAAAAGATTTCTTAAATAATATTCATAGTACTATTTCATTATAGTATACTGAAGTAATTACCATTTATTTTACTTTGTGTTGGTTATTTTTTGTGCATAATTTGTTCTCATTTTTTTTATACTTTCTTCCATAAAATATTCCTTAAAAATAAATCTCATTATTATGTAATTATTGTTCTTTAAATACATATATATATCATTTAAAAAAAATAAAATAACTTTTAAAATGCATTTTTTTAGATTATTTATTAAATTAATTACTAGATTTCATATTTATCTTTCCATATTATACTGATTAAAGAATTAAAATGCTGTCTAAGAATGATAAAATGACGCATAATCCATTATACTCTATAATCCGCAAAATTCCATAATCCGCACAACCTTTGGCCTCAACTTGTGCGGATTATAGATCTTTGACTGTATATATCTCCATTTAACGATTTTTTTCAAAAATGTTCTTTTATATGTTCTGAAAACGCTTCAAATTATTTGTAAATTTTTTTCATTAATTTCTCGTTTATAAGTCATAGCTACATAGCATCCTCTACCTTATTCCTTATGTCTAAAAAAAGGCATTCAACTCCCCCCCCCCCCCAAAAAAAAAAAAAAAAATTGCATGGTTATACTTGGCTTTGTTTTAGCCAAGGTGAGCTTGCGTTCTTGGAAAAGAGTGAAACATTTGCTTGCTATTGGAATGATTTGCAATAATTACAAAGCATCCTAAAAGATAAAACTATTCCATTATCGTCTTGAAAATGGTGTTTATTTCTTGGTTTGGATAGTAAGTCAACAATAAGGAAGGGGTGAGGGGGCAATTACAGAAAAGGTTGTTTTTTTCAGCAGGTTTTCATCTATCTAAACTAACTCTCATTACTTTTAGAGTTTATGTTTGTTGTTTGTGGCGACTTGGAACATTTTTTGTTGTGGGAGATCATTTGAATGCAGAATTGTTACTAAACGTATTCTATGCTGGTGTTATCTTCTACTGCATGTGCATAAAAACTCCTTTGGGATAAGCATAATGCTTTCTTATAAAGTACAAAATTTTTTGCCGCTTTCTATTCAACAAATTTTTTGACTGAACGATGGATTTCGTTATATAGAGACTCGACTGTATTTGTAAATATTTTTTTAAACATTCAGATATATGGAATAGAAGAGAGTTTTGGGATTGGTGCATCCAACTAGTTATTTTCATGATTTCATTATAAATATTTAAAATTAAAAGTTTTTTTGCTTATAAATTTGAAAGTGATTTAACTTAAAGTAAAATTAAATGTAGCTTAAGGTAAAACAGTATTAAATAATTAAAACATGAAAAAAATCATTAAGTAAACCCATGTTTGGAAATAACTCTTCAACCATTGGTATATTCATAAGCTTTTTTATGTTTACATTATAAATGGAAGCTATGTATTTCTTTGTGAAATTACTTTACAATTATAAAATAAACATATTGATAAATGTGTAAAATTTGTTCTATAAATTATCTGCATTTCATTGTACAAATTATTAGCAATTATCAGCATTTCATTGTAATTATTAGCCATTATCAGAGTTTCATTGACAAATAAGCAGAATATTTAAATGTTTGAAGTACAGTTTTTATTCAATATTATTAATATACACATACAGGGCTTGAACTTTGGCATGGGATTGCTGGATTCATGCCTTAAAAAATCTTATGGCCAAGATATTCCTGTTTCCAAAAAAAAAAAAAAAAATCCCTTTTTGAATTTTTTTCTTTTGTTAAATGCGATCAAATCTCAAGACTGACTATTTTTGTGATATTTTCCGCTGTCAGTTGGCAAATTTCAGTTTTCTCTTACGGCAATTATACAAAATTCATGATTGGTTTTTTGCATTTGATTGGAAAACTTTGTAATTTTTCTCACAATTTTCTCGCTTGCTCGCCTCGCAAACTTTTGCAACTTTTTTCTTGAGACCGATTGCCAAATTTCACAATTTTTTTTTCTCTCAACTGAATGTGACAAATTTAGCTATTTTATTCTGCGACTGATTGGAAAATTTCCCTTTTTGTTTTAGTGACATTCTGCTGAAATTAATAATTATTTTCCTGTGTTTAGCTGAAAAATTTGTGTTTTTTCTCTGTTACCTGCTGATGATTTTCATGATATATGCTTGTGACAGGTTAACAAATTTCGCAATATTTTACTGTAAATGACTGATGAATTTCGCTATATTTTCCCACTGCCCAAGTTCCCTCAAACTTCAAATTTTTTCAGACCGATTGACTATTTTAAAAAATTTATTTTTGCCATGGTGGACAAAATCAGCGATATTTTTTCTACGGCCGATTTCTGTATTTTTGTGAATTTCTTTTTCTAATATCTTTTGTCTCTTTTGCCGAAACAAGAAATTTCGAAAAGGGCAGTAATGGTCACTAGAGTCTGAGCTCTATCTAATTAGCCTGGAATCAGCATTAAACAAAATGAGATTAGATCTTGTGTTGCTCATTGGGGAAAAAAAAAAAAAAAAAAAGGGTTTTTTTTTTTACAATCAATGGTTCAGCAATTAGATTTTTTTTTCATTTTTCAAAATCATTGCACATTTTGTAATCAATGGGCTTGATAATCATACTTCTTTTTTCATTTAAAAGATAATCTTTCATACGATGTTTCTGTTTGGATTAGTTTTCTTTTCCATATCTGATAATTTGCATCTACCCATTTTGTAACTTTTTATTTTCTTTATTAAAAATGACATTTTGATTTCCTATTCAAATAAAAATTCTTCTAAATTTCAAGAATTTCAGAAAATAATAATAATAAGTAAATAAATAAATAAAATGAAGACATCCATTGTCCAAAGCAAGATATTTAAATGTTTCCCATTAAGTTAATGAAAATCAGTAAAAACATTATTTTTATGATGATCAAAACATGACTCATGTAATAAGAGTCACATACTACATATGTCATGGATTTCCTGGACCAATAATAAACAAAATAAAATGCAGACACCACAAGGTCCATTCTCAACCGATAACATCAACTGCTTTCCAAATGATTGAAAAAAAAAATGGCAAACTTTAAGGAAACACATTTAGAAACAATAAATAGTTTATGTGCATAGTTCACAGAAATTTTTAAATAACCATTTCTCATGGAATAGAAGAAACCTACTGATTATGCCCTTTTCAGAATTTCATATGGGTTTAAAATTCCATTGCATAGAAGAACATAATTCAATTAGCTAAAATGTTAGAAATTACAGTACTGACGATAATTCCACTAAGTGGTATAAAATAAAATAAAAATAAAAAAGTGTAACTTACAAAAGATTCTAAACCACACAAAATCGAATAAAATCTAAATTAAAATATTCATTTAGCAACTCAATTATTAATTGTTCATAACACTGAATGAAAATTGAAAAATAGATATGATATATATAAGGCTTGATTCCTTTCGTTTGTTTTAATTAAAATAGACATTTTGGATAATTATCTTGAGTTGTTGATTTAAATTATTTTAACAGAATTTTGTCATGCTAGTATAAATTAAATATTTAAATGGCATGTAAAAAATAAGTTTTTTTTTTTTTTTTTTTAATTTCTTCTTTCTCATATAGTTTTAACACCCCTGCATTTACAAATGTTATGAGGAAAACTCTCTCTGCCTGGGAAAACCTGAATTTCAAGCCCTGATAGTCAAAGATATATAGTTTCTGTAAATTATATTCCAATACATTCAAAAGTTGTAATGGTGTGTGAAACATGTTTGCAATTTATTATTTGAGATGGCATTGCATAAAGAAATAAACAAACATTCACCATAACTAAAAACATATTCAGTACCGGATATCCGATATCCAGCAAAATCAGTATCCGGTGCATCCCTAAAAACTATAGTGTGTGCTTACACATGTATTATGGTTTTTGCTTAGCTAACAAGTTTTCATAATCTTTCAATATTAGGCATTTATCAAACTTTATTTGTTCTGAAACAAATTACTACTAAATTTTATGAGATAACCTTTCTCTCTATTGCAATTTCACATTTAAATTATTTTTACAGCTTAAGAGGGATGGCCAAAACTGGTGTTTTAAATTTAATATGTACACCAGTTATGGCCATGGAATGGTCAAAAGGTGTACAACATTATGTTGCACCTTTGGCTGCAAAACTATACAAGTGAAAATCTTAGCAATATATTTAGAAATATTTTATGACTTATAAATTTAAAAGTTCAGTAAAATTACAGCATGATTTAGTGGTTTCTTGTATTTTTTCAAAAGAAATGAAGTTGCATAATTTTTGCGAGATTTCAGGAACACAAATTTAGAAAAAACAAATAATAGGAAAATTTTTACACTAAAAACAGTATTCATTTTACCAAGTTTAAAAAAGACAATTCTGTATTCTTAAATGGTTTAGATTGAACACTGATCTAAGATAGGAAGTAAAATTAAGCTCTTTCAAAATGTATTGTCAGCACTACAAGATAGCTAAGTTTTAAAGTACCTCGTTCTATTTTGCCTCGCAGGTTTACAAATGGACACCACTTTTTTCTAATGTTGAATCTCTAGTAATAGGTCTGAGTAATAAGATTATGCTGTTTATGATGGCCAATTATTTACGCAGGGGATATGGATTTGAAAAGAAAAGGGATGATCTCTCTGCTGGATTTTCTAAGACCCTAACCTATATATACCCCAAAAAAATCTAAAGTTTGAAGAAAAGTCTGAAAACTCAGAGTGATTAATCCAACGGGTAGCTAAGTATTAGAAATTAAAGTTAAAAATTCAAACATATTAAAATTTATATGTATTTGCAAAGTGCACTAAAATATGCCTTCTGTAAAGTATGCTGTGAAGAGAATAGTTATTACTCATTTACAGGACCACATAAAAGAATTCCATTGCTGTAATAAAGGGCAAGTTGTTTGCGTCATATTTTAATTATGTTAAACAATGTCACATATAATAAAATTGATATATGTCCCTGAGGCTTAATATTTCACTCATAATATGAAGTGTGTAGCATTTACAGAGACACACAAAAGATTTCAAATAGTATATTCTATCCAAAGTTCTGTATCAATGATGACTGATGGATGGGTGATATGCATTTTTAATTATGTGTTTTTTAGTTTCACTAAGTGTATGCATATTATATGCTGTGTATAAATGCTATTGTTGATTTACAGGGTTACACAAAAGTGCTTGTGAAGGTTACTGAATATAAGAGTAATTTACTTAGACAGTTTAAAAAATATTATGCATTTTTACGTTGAACTGCTTTCAGTTTACTAAGAAATGCTTTTAGAATATAGATAAAATGCTATACGGGGTCACGCAAAGAATGGATACATAGTCACCTATAGATGATAATTTCTGGAAATGTGATTTAAGTAGTTTTAAGAATGTTTTTGTTTGAACTAAATTTTAATTTTAGCAAAATACTGGCATGTAATAAAGGTACTAGGAAAACTACAGTGTTGAACAAAAGTATTCAAATATGTTTTCATCTATTTAATTATAAATTTCTTACAGAAAAATTTCAACCAGTTAGACATTTTCTTGCCAAGCTAATTTTTCCCATTATTTCTGTATATGCCAACTGTGACAGATCAAATACAGGGCTTTTCAAAAGTATTGTAATTACATATTTGGCTATGGACAGCAACACCTTATTTTCCTAAATAATGAAGTTTTGTTAAAGATTTCAGGAAATGTTAGAAAGTGTTTTATAATATAGGCTTAGCACATGATTTTTCTTACTTGTGTAATTTTAGTTATGGATTTATATTAAACTGATAACTAAGAAAGATTGAACAGCGAACAAAATTAAATTTTATTTTTAGTACATAAAATTTTGCGATACTTGGGAACTCAAAGTACATTTTTTATTACAATTTCTTAGAAAATTTTTTTAATTTTATTTTACTTTTTTGCATTGCAAATCATAAAATATATATTTAGTAATTTTTTATTACTAATGAACTCTACAAATGGTATCTTAATGCAGAGTAAAATTATCTGTCTTCATTTTTGTACATTTCTGCTGCAAGCCATTTTTATATAACATATAGCTCACTAAAAAAACACTAGGAAACAAATTGCTATTTTTAGCATACTTTCCAACAAAGTTGAAAAGTGCTTATGCATTCGGTTTGTCTGGCAGTCTCTCTGCATCAGGGTTGGCAGGTTTCTTCCGTAGTGGAAAAAACTGCAGAAAAAACCGGCCGGAAAAAATAGGTTTCTTCCAAGTAGAAGAAATGGAAGAAATTTTTTCTTCTAAAATTTACCATATGCTTCCAATTTTGTATGATATAATAAATATTTTCTTCCTGTAATCTTATATGAATTAATTCCATTGGTCCAAAACAAATTTAATTAAATATATATGCTAAATTAATAATTACATCAGTTTTTTAGCCAAGATTACACACAACACCTGTCTAAAGATCTTCAACCATTGGCTAAATGAAAAGAGATTTTATCCAACATTAAAATACACAAAATTAATTAAATGTTATTCATTTCAATTTAGCCAGCACATTTTTTTATTTAAATTTCTAAAACTAGTAGTAAATAGTAGGGATTCTTTACCAATTGTACAAAGAAACCAATTTGAATAAAAGCTTATTAATTTACATCAATTTTATTAATGTAAGTAATATACAATAATTACTGTAATATTAAAAGCTGAATATTAAATTTTTAGTAATATTGTATTAATCAGAGATTGTTCAAAAATATGGTTTCGTTTTTGGCCCAAAATCAGAGTTTTGTCAAAAATGTGATTGAAAATTCAGCTTGACTGAAACTCTCAGTATTAAAAATTCTTGTTTCTTCCTTCGGAAATTTTCAGCATAAGTCACTGATTTCAACGGTATCAGCTCTAATGAGTATATTGCAATGAACTTTGTTGTTTATAATTATCAATCATGAATTAGCAATCATCTTATAAAAAAGTTTTAGTTTAACCTGCATTAGTGTTTCAAATATTCTTTGAGAAAGTTCTAGAATAATAAATGATCATTTACAAAAATCATTATAGAAGAAAAATCAAGATGTATATACTTTAAACTAAAATATTTTTAATTAAATGAAATTCATATAATTAGAAAATCTTCCTGCGTCATTGACGCATTAATGTGCATAATTAATTAATTATGTTTTATTGTATATGAAAATAAAGTTTTTGGATAATTAACAATTGTGCATAATTAATAAATACTGTACATATAATTAATTTACATTTATGTATGTATTAATTACCTTAAAACACACAATTTAATTACTTTTTTTTTTTTTTTTAGATGTTTTCATTTTTGCCAGAAACTTTGAATTTTCTGAAAATTGGTTTTGGCCTTTGAAACCTCTATCGGTCGATCCTAGTATTAAAAAAAACCCATTAAAATTCTAATTTTCCTTTGTACAATGCAGCATAGTACAGCAAAAAAAAAAAAATTATCAGTAGGCAATTGGTTTCTCAACTTAAATTTGATGAATGCAAAAAATGATTTTTTTTTTAAAGGCCTGCACTTCAAGATAATTTAAAAGCATTTTGACATACCCATAGATATTTTTAGAACACTACAGCGTTGAGATATTCATGCTAGATGTTAGTATAAATAACTACAAATTTTTTTATTTACTGTGTTGCACAGTTTAAAATGTGCTATTTTTGTATGAAAATAATGCATTTTTATATGAAAAATAAACAATTTATAGGTTTTTTTTTCGCTTTTTACATAAATAGCGTAATTAATAATAATTAAAAAAAAAAAATCCCTCTACTTCTAGAGTAGTAAAAATCCATCACCTGAAAATGTCTGCTGAATCTGAAGCAGTTTGTTAATATAAAAAGAACTTATCAAATTAAAAAATAATAATATTAATTAAATTTTCCAATTTAGATTTCATGTAATTATAGTTTAATTCTTTTACATAGTTAATATACTTTAACTTTGAGCATTGGTTTTGGTTTCTGATAGTTTCTTCCATTTCTTCCAGTTTCTTCCGGTTTCTTCCGGAAGAAACCCAACCCTGCTCCGCATTCTAACTTTTGTAAATATACTTGGATTGTCCTGAAATTTTTGGATGTTAATGACATTTACCTGAGCACGAACCCTATTGAAAATGAAGTTTCTGCCATGAGTAGTTTATTTACAAGGACATTCAAAAGTTTTCCATTACATTACAACCTATGGGGAAAGATTGTTTCATATAAATTTTAAAGATGTTAAAACCTGTCAGTCATCTTCAAATTTATATGTCTTTTGTAAAATATGCAGTGAAAATAATTATTATTCATTTATAGGGCCACACAAAGAATTCCAATACATAATAATAAAGGGGGGAATTGTTTGTGACATATTTTAATTATGGTAAACGATTTCATAGGTAATCAAATTGATATACGTTGCTGAGGATTAATATGAGTTATTTCATGCATAATACATAATGCATAGCATTTACAGGGATACACGAAAGATTTCAAATAGTATATTTTATCCGAAGTCCTGTATATTATAGACGATGGCTATTACATGGATAAAATGCATTTTTTAGCACTTTCCAACAAGGTTAGACCATGCTTATGCATTCAAATTGTCTGATTGTCTGTCTGTCTGCATTCTAACTCCTGTAAATACACTCGGATTGCCCTGAAATTTTTTGATGTTATTGACATTTACCCTAGCATGAAACCTATTGAAAATGAAGTTTCTACCATGATTAGTTTATTTACAGGGAGAGTCAAAAATTTTCCATTACATTATGGCCTATGGGGAAAAATCGTTTCAAAGGCATTTTAAAAATGTTACACCCTGCCAAACATATTAAAATTTACATGCATTTAAAAGGTGCACTAAAATAATAAAATCTATAAGGTATATGGTGAAAATAAAGCTATATTTATTTAAAGGGTTAGAAAAAAGAATTCCATTACATAACAGTAAAGGGAGAAATGGTTTGCGACATATTTTCAATATATTAAACTGTTTTATGTTACAATAAAATTGATATGTCCTTGAGGCTTAATATAAATTATACAAATTATCAGGGCTGGCAAGTTTCTTTCGCAGTGGAAAAAACCGCAGAAAAAACCATGGAAAAAACCGGCTGGTGGAAATAGGTTTCTTCCAAGTGGGAAGAAACTGCTTTTCTTTAAAAAATTACCATATATTTTCAATTTTGTAAGATATAATAAATATTTTCTTCTTATAACCTTATTTAAATTAATTTCACTTGACCAAAACAAATTTAATTAAATATATATGCTAAATTAATAATTGCATCAGATTTTTAGCCAAGATCACACACAACACTAATCTGTAGATCTTCACCATTGGCTAAATAAAAAGGAATTTTATTCAAAATACACAAAATCAATTAAATGTTATCCATTTCAATTTAACCAACATATTTTTTATCATTTAAATTTCTGAAATTGGTAGTAAATAGTAGAGATTCTTTACTAATGATAGAATGAAACCCATTTAAATAAAATCTTATTTACATCAATTTTATTAATGTAAGTAATCTATAATAGTTACTGTATCAAATAGAGATAAATCAAAAATACGGTTTCTTTTTCAGCCCAAAATCCGAGTTTTGCCAAAAGAGTGGGAAAAAATTCGGCCAGACCAAAATACCCAGTATAACAAAAATCTTGTTTCTTCCTTCGGAAATTTTCAACATTAGTCATTGAATTGAACTGTATCTGCTCGAATATTGCAATGAACTTCATTGTTTATAATTATCAGTCATGAATTATCAATCATCTCATAGAAAAGTTTTAGTTTAAACTGCATTAGATTTCAAATATTCTTTGAGAAAGTTCTAGAATAACAAATGATCATTTACAAAAATCATTATAGAAGAAAATCAAAGTGTGTATACCTAAAACTAAAATATTTTTTAATTAAATGAAATTTGTATAATTAGAAAATCTTCCTGTGTTATAAATGAATTAATTGCATATTATTGTAGATGAAAATAAATTTTTGGATTATTAACAGTTGTACATAATTAATAAATACTATACATATAATTAGTTTACAATTATGTATATTTATGTATATATTAATTACTTTAAAACATACAATGTAATTGCTTAAAAATTGTTTTCGATGTTATCGTTTTTGGCCAAAAAGTAGAAAGGTCACCTAAATTCGGTTTTGGCCTTAAAAGCCTGTTTCTGTCTATCCTCTGTATTAAAAAAAATCATTTAAATTTTTATATTTCTTAGTACAATGCAACATAGTATAGTAAAAAGTTTTTGGTAGTAGGATGCTGCAATCAATTTCTCAACTTAAATTGGATGAAAGCAAAAAATAAAAGTTTTTTTTGCATGTGCGTTTTAAATACAATATTGTTAGAATTTTTATATTCATGTTGCTTTTATTTATTTATTTTTTACACCCGTGAATGACTTCATTGTAATATAACGAATCACGATTGTTTACTCTTTATTGTTGACATTTGTTTTCGATCTTATAAAGTATTTTCTTTTAAGTATTAACTAATGGTATAAAATAGCTAATTCACAAATGTTTTAAAATAGCATTATTAGTGCATGTTTTGCATTATTAATGCATGTTAATTTGCATGTTTTTTGTGAACCCTGTGGCAGAATTTTTTAACTGTGTCTGCGACAAGCCTCATTAACATCAAATTCTGTCTGCAACCGCAATGCAGTATTTTCTTCTAACTGTATATACGCATTTACACATATGTTTAGGAAAAAGAAAAGACACTGAAAAATGAATATAATCTAATAAATCAACATTAGAAAAATTGTCTAGCATATTTACGTGCGATGAAATTTGCCGTTTTTTCGGATTCTTTGACAAAATTTGCCATTTTTTCTCGATTTTTCGATGAAATTCGTCTTTTTTTTTCTGCAGACCATTGACGAAATTTTTCTTCTTTCTGCGATTCTTCTGCAAAATTTTAATTTTTTTTTTTGTGATTCCTCGACGAAATTAGTCTTTTTTCAGCAATTCTTTGATGAAAACCGACATTTTTTCGCAGTCCTTGGACGGAATTCCCATTTGTTTTACGATTCTTTGAAGACTTTATGTTTGTAAAAATTACGTGTCCCATGGGACGTCGGAAGAACTATTTTTTGCGTCCCAGCTCCAATTTTTCGTGTAATTTAAGCGCTAAAGTGCATCTGCGTCATCGCTAATTGCTTTGGTGCGCGCGATCAGATAGGGGAAAGAGAAGGTCGGAGGAAAACGAAAACAATTTCAATTTGGCAGTCACTATTTGCTCTCCCGTTTTTGTTTTTCGTGTATTTCGTCTCCCCCCCCCCCCCCCTACACACACACACACACACAAAAAAAGGGTAAAAAAAATTAATGCATATTTGCATTTATCTCAGGAATGATAAAATACAGCGACGAAAAAGCACGATTCTGTGGAAAAGTGGCATGTCTGCATATCAGAATTTCCTTGGGGTTTTTGTTTTTGGTGTATTTCGTCTGCCCCCCCCCCCCAAAAAAAAAGGTAAAAAATTTTAATGCATATTTGCATTGATCTCAGGAATGATAAAATACAGCGCCGAAAAAGCGGGATTCTGCGGAAAAGTGGCATGTCTGCATATCAGAATTTCCTTGGGGAAGGAGAGGGGGGGGGGAGCTTAAGAACCTGTGAAAACCTTGTTTTAAACAGATTTCCGTCTTAGCAGGTAAAATTTCAATATATTGAATAAATATATATATCGTTTTAGAAATTTTTTTATGATAATTATTAATTTCTATGCATAAAGCGTTTATTTAATGAATATGTTTTTATTGCAATAAAATCTGATAAATTATTTTAGCGTTTGAGCAATTTTTTAATTTTTGTTTCAGGCTGGCATTTAACGGTTGATAGATTTTCTGACATAAATTCCTTGGGGGAGGGGGGGGGACACTCCTGGTCGCAGGAAGAAAAAATGCAATTTCGTCGGTGAATTGTGGGTAAAAAACAATTCAGTTTTGATTTTTAGCCTAACATTTTTTTAAGTTTTTTTGGCGAATTGCAGATATAATTAAAAAAAAATTATATTTCTGTTGTTAATTGTACAATTTCAAAGCAGGAATGGATTGGCGAGAGAGGCGGGAATTTGGCGTCCGGATCAGGAGAATAGCTGCGTACTGCCGAAAGAAAAAAAAATGTCCGAAAGTTTTGGACAATTTTTAAAATTTTTTCGTTAGTGCAGACAAAAAGTGTCCGACAATTTCGGACAAAAAGTGTCCGGCAGTTGCAGACAAAAGTGTCCGAAAGTTGCGGCAAATTTTTTTAATTGATTTCAGTAGTACAGACAAAAACTGTCCAAGATATTTCTGTGTCCGCGACTGTGTCACCGTGTTTCTGCCACAGGGTTTGTGAAATAATTACTGTAATTTTGTGAGTGAGATTCATTAGCTGCATATTCTATGCCATTATTTTACCCATTCAATTAATAATTTGGCTACCCTCTCATATTCGTCTGGAAATGTCCAAAATGGGAAAATTTTTTATACATTTTGGATGTTTTTATTATTTTCTCTTAGTATTTAAAAATATTTTTGGCTGTAGTTTCACAATGTATTCTTTTATAAAGCGTAATTTTTTTTTCCAAGCCCAAGCTCGCACTCTGATTGGTTGTTCTCGGCACTGTTTTCATGTAACTTGGAGATAATCATACTTGCGTAGCGATAGATGCTTCCGTCGAGTTTGATTTCCTTCCAAACCGAGTTCAAATTAACTTTTCTCTTGCAGCATTGGAGTGGATGGAACATGTCTTACTGAAAGCTGTACTCTTTAAAAGTTTTTACACACAAGAGCACAAGACCACAAGGATAAAAATGAAGGAAGAATAAGAATGAGTATTTTAGGTTTTAGGTTTACTCATTCACTTACGAGCAAAGTATTTTTCGCCAAGTATGGTTATCGCCAAGTTACGGGAAAACAGTGCCGAGAGCAACAACCAATCAGAGTGTGAACTTGGGTTTGGAACGACGAAGGTGCTTGGAAAAAAAAATTTCGCTTTTATAATTGATATTTTACCTTACTTTATTCTTTTAAAATTTATGCATTTACCATTTGTTCATTACAATCCCTCCCCATCCACCAGATAGTTTTGTTATAATTTTAAATACAGATTTCTATTGATTTTTTAAATTTTCCCCTCATGTTCAATCTTTGTATTTTTCAAAATTGTTTAATTCTAAAGTGGCTATGATTGACCAAAATTGTTGTAATGTTTTATCATCCTTTTAAAAATGGAAACACGTCATTTTGACGGGCTATTTTCTAATGTATATTTATGTATAAATTACTTTAAAACATATAATTTAATTGCTTAAAAATTGTTTTCAATGTTATCGTTTTTGGCCTTTAAAGCCTGTTTCTGTCTATCCTCTGTATTAAAAAAATCATTTAAATGTTTATATTTCTTAGTACAATGCAACATAGTATAACAAAAAGTTTTTTAGCAGTAGAATGCTGCAATCAATTTCTCAACTTAAATTGGATAAAAACAAAAAATATAGGTCCCCCCCCCCTTCGAATATGACATTCTTAAGTAATCTTCTCCATTGATTTCTTTTTGTTTAGTATGCTAATGAATATTGGCATTTTTTTTCTCTGTGTTTATTGGATTAAACTTCGTTTTTCTTGCATTCTTACATTAGGAATGGGGATTTTCCACTATGATTTTATTCTAATCGGTTTGGCATTGTTTAAACCAATTGGTTTTTTAGAACAAATCTAATATAATCTTTTCTAGGGATGCAACGAATAGTGATTTTCGCTGAATACCGAATGCCGAATATTCGGCCGACAGGTGAACCAAATACCGAATATTTTGCTTTCCAAATACTTTTTACATTTCAAAGTTTAAAGATATTAAAATGTTACTTTTTAAAACAATTTTACATAATATTTAATAAAAGAAACTTGCATTTTGATAAACAATAGTTGTCAGGTTCCTAGAAGACATCTGCCCTGAATTAGAAAGGAATAACATTTCCTTATCTGAATATTTTATGTATTGTGGGTTGTGTATCCGTGAAGCTTTCGAAATACCTTTCTTTCTTTTCTTATAATGACAAATGACAGGTGGTTATCCAGGCGCAGGTGTGCAGATGACGCACTCGTTGATGAATGAAAGTGATGGCCGCGGGGCGTGCCTCAGCTGTCATCTAGCTATTGGAGTGATGTGTAAACAGTAGATGTCATGACTCAAGGTCGGTAGGCGGAATTGAACCAATGGAGGAACTCTAAGAGGCCCTGCTGGGGGAAGGAAGATCTCTGACAAGGTCAACTCTGGACTGAGGTTGGAGACAGTTCTCGCTTGGCGTTGAGACCGATAGGTCGCTCAGGATTTGTGGTCCTGTTGGATAGTGTATATTTTGAGCGTGGGACAAGGCGTCCCGGTGGATAGTGTTATAGGCCGAGAAGTGAGGCCTAATACCCTTGTGTATTGAGATTCTGCAGTAATCTCTGATAAAGCGTATCGAACGTGCGTTGAGTGTGAGGAAGAAAGTGTAAGCTGAACGGTACACAACCAACGTTTAGTGTAGTTAATTTAATGTTGAACCGGATCATCTATATCCGAGTTGTAATTGTAGATAGTTGTAAATATTGTTTCTTGTGTACATATCTATATCTTAAATAAACTGTTAGTTCAGTTCATTAACACCGTCGGTGTTATTTTACCCAATCCTCACAGCAGGTGACCGATATCACCCATTAATATCGGTGGTGGCAGCTTAAACTACCTAGGACATTCTTCTAAGTTTGGTGGACTGAGAGGAGCGTCCGACAAATTGTTGGCAGCGTCGGGATAGAATCGCCTGAAACCAGTGACCAGCGAGCCGTGTTGCAGTCTGTTAATGCCAGAGTATCCAGTGGAATTCTTGTGTGGTCGTGCCATATCGTCGAGTATGTGCTAAAGCATCGTGCCGGATCGTCGATTGTATGCTAAAGTGTTGTGCCGTATCGTCGAATGTGTGTAAAGTGTCGTGCCGTAGCGTCGAATGTGTGTAAAGTGTTGTGCCGTATCGTCGAGTATGTGCTAAAGTATCGTGCCAGATCGTCGAGTGTGTGATAAAGTATCGTGCCATATCGTTTAGTGTGGACTAAAGTGTTGTGCGTATCTTTATTAGAAAGAACTAAACTGTACTGTGTTGTGCCATATTACTGCTACATCGTGGAGCTATCTGTGAATAGAAGAGTACCCCACCAAATAAAGTATAAGGTAAGGTGTTTTGATCATTCATTTCTTCTGACATCTCGAACCGAATTGTATTGTTGTATAATTAATAGTAATTTAAGTAAATTGTCTACGTAATTTATGTGCAATGAAATAATTGTGTTCAGATAGGTGTAAAGAATTAGTAACTATATTGCTATTGTTTTAAAGAAAGGTCATAATAATTTGAGATGATAATGATATGCTATTTATAATGATATTAGTGAACTAAATTTATGCATTAAATCTAAATTATTGTTAAAGTAATTGTTAAATGAAGCAATACTGTTTAAATTTTAAGAGTTACATTATCAAAATTCTAAGCAAATGAAGATTTTAATTGGCCAATACTAGTGAGAAAAAAAAAAAAAGGCTCAAAAGAGAGCCATAGTGAAAAAAAAAGGCTCAAAAGAGAGCCATAGTGAGTAAAAATAAAAGTAAAGATTTTCAGTATATTTGTTTTAAGTGTAAGAACCAGTATTGAGTTCGGAAATATTTTATGAGGATAATTGTAGACATTTATGTATGCATGTGTTTCAATTTTTCTTTATGTGGATTTTTTGATTGACATCAATACTTCTATTCAATTTCAACGTATCAGTACAGGGTTGTTTGGTTTAAACCACGCTGGTTTAAACCATGGTTTAAACCAAATGGTTTTTTTAAAAAAACCATGCTGGTTTTTTTTTAATTTGGTTTTTTTCTCTTTTCCCTAATGTTTTCATTTATTTTACACATTATTAAAATGTGCAAAATCAAAGTTATGGAGTAGCTACATTGCTTAAGCAAAGCTTAAGACAAATTAAATTTTTAAAGTGACAAACATCTTTAATCAATCTAATTTTTCTTACTAGCTATAAATTGACATGGCAAAATATTTTTCTACAGTGAACTGTGGAAGATAAAAAAAAGGTAGTTAGTTTTAATTATTTTTTAAATCTTTTATTTTTTAAAAAAATGTAAAAATGGCATATGCCAGCCAAAAATGCAATTTTACTGCTTAGATAGCTTGATTATGATTTACTAAGGATTGTATCATGTATCAAAGCATCAATAATGACATAATCACAAGTCATTCTTTCCATTGGTTACTCTTGTTCTGTATGCTAATGAATGATTGGCTATGAATTTTCTCTGTTCTATAGCTATTGGTTTTAGTAAGCTTTGGTTTTTCTTAGATTGGATTTGCAGTTTTTACATTATTTTTTTCTGTTTCTAGTTACTTTGTATTGTATTTTATTTTAAGAAAGCTACTTATATATATTGAAATAAAAGAATGTCTAAAACTAGAAGAAAGGAAAATATAATCTGGTTTTCATTTGAGGGAATAAGAAATACATCAAAAACATGTTTAAGAGCCAAATGTAAAAATTGCATGCAATGTAAATGCTGTCAAATTAGCTCTTCCTTATAATACTAGGTATGATTCATTTTCAGATGCTTTAGATGTTTACCTTAAAAATTGCCCCACTTTACTTAAAATTTGTGTAGAAAATAGGAATGTATTGATAAAAATATTCAAAAGCTTGTATCTAATTTTTACTTTAAAAGAAATGTTGAAGATATGTTTAAACTGTTAAATTCTATTGCAGTTGCCCTGAATAATATCTAAAATAATAAGTTCCATTACTAATGCAGTTTATAATTGGACAGGTCTTCAAAGAATATTAAGAGAAAAAAAATGTAAATAAAGAAGTCTCATAGTTTTTTAGTCCAGGTATAAAATAGCCTTAACACCCATGCCCTTTTAGGTATACATGCTTGAACCACAATACAGTCAAAGTGAACTATGTGAACAAGAAAAAAAGGATACATTAAATTTTACAAAACAAAAATATCCATGTAACTTGATGCTTGCACAGATAATAAAATTTAATGCTAAATCTTCACCTTTTGATGAACAAAGAAACGGAAAAAATAAAGTTTGCATAAAAAGTAATTTTTCTAAGCCTATGTCTCAATTTGTGATAGCATTACATTCGTTGATGTATCAAGTAAGTCAATACACATGTATTTTTTAGCATTAATAAAATGCATATTGATATTTTTTAAGTAAATATATCTTGTAAGAGATTAATAATCATTTGTTGATATTAATACTCTGAATAATTTCTAAATTATGCACAAGAAAATGGTTTCTATTTCAGCTTATTTCTGTTAATAAGTGTTTTAACAGCTTATTTCTGTTAATACATAGTAAAGGGCAAATATGTTCATTTGCCCTTTACTATGTTCTTCATTATCAACCTGCATGTAATTATTTCTTAAATTATTATCTAAAAGGTTTATATAAGTATACTAATAAATTAATAGTTTATTTTTTTTTCACACAATATTTCCCTATAGAAACCTAAACTTATAAGATAATTTAATTATAAATTGTTATGCTTTAGTTATTTAATTATCAAAAAAATAAATACTAATGTGAATGTTTAACATTAACTATTAATTACAAAAAATCCTCATGACTTTCTAAAACTCACGTTATTTTTCTTGCAAATGTTATTTAAACAATGATTTGAAAAAAACCCGGTTTAAACCAAAAAAACCTGGTTTAAACCAAAAAAACCTGGTTTTTTGGTTTTTTTCAAAAAAACCGGTTTTTATACCAACCCTGTATCAGTATTATTATATAAGTTGTATGTTGTTATCTAAGTGTATATATTGGAATCTATATTGCATAGCAGTCAAATCGAATTATTGTTTTACTTTTTTGTTTTATTGGAAGTAAATTGTGTGATATCAATGGTTGAGAAAAATTAGAGTATTCAGTAGGTTAATTAGAAATGAAATGCATGGATTATCTGAAATGGTATTAATTAGTATAATAAGTGGAGAAATATCTGTACTAAGTTAGAAATTTAGGAAATATTAAGTTGGTAGGTTTAACTATTCTTGTGGGGTGGTTATAACAATCGGTGAAGGTATGGCTTTCTTATTGAAACTAAAAAAGGTTGATCTTCAGGTGATAGCTGAAGAATTGGGTGTTGAATTCGCGTAAGATGATACCAGAATTCAGCTTAAGAAAAAGATAATGGACAGTGATGAGTATGACGAGGGGGTTATTAAGGAATTATCTGACGCTATTGTTGCAGAACGATTAGAACAAGAAAAATTAGAGCATGAAGAAAAACAGGAAAAGTTAGAAAGAGAAGAGAGGATAGAAAAATTAAGGATGGAACATGAATTAGAAATGGAGAGACTAAGGGTTCAAGGTTCGGCAAATAATTCTAATGTTCGGGAATCTAATAATGAAAGTAATATAGAAAAATTGATCAAAAGTGTTAAAACTCTATCTATCAAAGTACCAGAAGGGACTGAGGGATGGAATTTATTTTTCAACAGTTTAGAAAGGGCATTCCAAACTAAATATGTACCGGAAAACCAGCAAGCCGAAATTCTACTAAATATGTTAGGAGATAAGGCGGATAATTTGTTAATTTATACCACTAAGGAACAAATGGAGAATTATGAGGAATTAAAGGAGTTAGTCCTAAGGGAACATGAGCCAACCCCGAAGGCATGTTTAGAAAATTTCCGGAAAGCTAGGAGAAATCCGAACGAAACCCATGTATTATTTGTATCGCGTTTAATAGCTACGTGGGAAAATTATTGTAAAATTAGAGGTGCGGACACTTATGAAAAGGTCAACCAGTTAATAGTTACTGATAAGCTAATGAGTACGCTAGATGAGGATACTGCAGCATATATTAGTTTAACTCACCAGGGTAAATGGTTAGAAGCTCCTAAAATTGCTAAAGAGTGTGATAATTATTTTGATGCTAAACATAAGTCTTATGCGGTTACGCATAAAAGCTTTAAAGGTAAAGATAAGTACGTAAACAATGAAAAAATGAGACCGAGGGAGGATAATAAATTTAGTGGTAGTTGGAGGCAAAATGGTAGTAATGACTGTAATTCTTTTCTGGATAGGAAAACAGAGTTTAAGAAGACGAATAATGCTTCAGGGCCTAAATGTTTTAAGTGTGGTTTGAGAGGTCATTACAAACGTTTTTGTAATAAAGTGGGTAATGAGGGAACTAATAATGGCAATAAAGGGCGAGACCAGAAAGCAGGTGTTCATAAGATTATGGTGAAAGAAAATCAAGAGTTACCTAATGGGGCTATTGTGGCTAGAATATCGGCAAAGGCCGAGCAGAAAACTAATGTTATTGGTGAGAAATTAAATAAACTTGAGAAAATTGAAGTTAGTGTTAATGGGCAAAAAGCAAAGGGATTGGTTGATTCTGGATGTGAGATTAGTGTTGTTCATAAAGATTTAGTACCGGAAGAGAAATTAAAGGGAGCGGGTAGTATTTATTTACAAGGGTTATTTGGTGAAGCTGTTAAATCACCGTTAGTTAAACTACCGCTAGCTATTCCGCAATTCGGGCAAACTAATATTATTCATCAGGAAGTACTTTGCGCAGTAACTGATAATATTAATGAGCAAGTAATTTTACATCCCGAGGTGATTAATGAGTTGTCAGGTGTCAGTCTTGAGGAGCCATTGATAGAGTCCGAAGAATTAAAAAGTTCCGAAATTATTATTGATAACTCGAATGAAAAGGAAGATGTAAGTAACGATAGCTGTAATGTTTATGTAATAGACGCGAGATCGCAAAATGTACAAAGTCAGGATCCAGAAAAAACTGAAACGGAGGAAAATAATGAATCTATTGTTAGTAACTCAGATATGTTTAAGAAATCCCAGTTGGAATGTAAAGAATTAGAGAAAGCTTGGGAATTAGCTAAAAAGGAAAAAGGGGATTATTATATTGTAAACGGATTATTGTATCATAAAGAGAAATTGTTAGGCGAAACTATAGCGCAATTAGTAGTACCCAAGGTAAGAAGGGAAGAAATCTTAAAATTAGCGCATTCCTCGGTATTTTGAGGGCATCATGCAGCCAAGAAAACGTTGCAGAGAATAAGGTATTCTTTTTATTGGGAGGGAATGGCAAAAGAAGCTAAACAGTTTTGTGAATCATGTTTAGAGTGCCAATTGACTAGAGGGGTTAAAGTAAATGATAGAGCTCCCATTTCCCCAGTGTCGCGGCCAGAACTTCCATTTCAGGTTGTTAATGTTGATTTAATTGGGCCTATTGATCCTAAAAGTTCACAAGGGCATCGGTATATACTGACTTTAATTGATCAGCATACCAGATGGGCGGATGCGATCCCTCTAAAAAGTTTAACTGCTAAAACCGCGTGTGAGGCGTTACTTCAAATATTTATGAGAACAGGAATTCCTAATGTAATTGCCTGCAACAATGGAACCAATTTTACTGCCGACTTAACGAAAGAATTTGAGAAAAGGTTAGGTGCTAGTCCAAGATTTTCGACTCCACAGTATCCACAGTCCAACGGACTTGTGGAACGATTTAATCAGACTCTTAAACGTATGCTACATCATACGATTAGGGAAGAAGGAAAAAAATGGCATGAACAAATACCATTTATATTATGGGCGTATAGGGAAGTCCCAAATTCTACGACGGGAATCGCACCTTTCCAGTTATTATATGGTAGAGCGCCGGAGGGTCCGTTATCGATTCTTAAGTCGTCATGGGCAGGAGAAAATAAGGGAGCGCAGTTAGATACTACGCCGATTCATGAGTACTTGGATAAACTTAAGAACCGCTTAGAAAGAGCCGCAAATGAGGCAAAATTGTCGTCTGAGGTTCAACAAAATAGAATGGCGTATCATTATAATTTAAGGTCAAAAGAAAAAACGTTTGAGGTAGGCGATAAAGTTATACTGTTAATCCCCGATTCGACTAATAAGTTATATTCTAGGTGGCAAGGGCCGGCAACTATTGTAGAAAAACGAAACCAGCATTCGTTTATTGTTGAGTTAGCCGACGGGAATAGGAAGCATGTGCACCAAAATAAGATAAGAGAATTTATCGCTAAATGTAATATAGTTAATAGTTTTCGAAGGTGATGAGGAATTTGGAGAAGTTGGGGAAATTCCTATTTTGAACCAGGATCAAGAGATAGAACGGTATATTGAGAGGTTTGAAATAAAAGGGCTATCTAATAGTCAAGTCAAAGATTTAAAGTCCATTTTGAGGGAAAATAAAGAAGTGTTTATGGGTCCTGTACGACCAGTGGAAGTAGGGGAACATCGTATTGATCTGAAACCGGGTGTAGAAAGGAAAAAACCAAAGTTATATAGCGTGCCGGTAGCTTATAAAGAGGAAGTGGATAGGCAGATTCAGGAGTTATTAGAATTAAATCTAATCGAACCGTCGAATGCTGAAATTAGTCATCCAATTGTTTGCGTTGCGAAAAAAGATGCAACTGTCAGAATGTGTATTGATTACAGAGCTTTAAATTCTGTAACGCAGGTTCCCACCTTCCCGATGAAAGATTCCCAAGAAATTATGTATACCGCAGGGGCGGCTAAATATTTATCTTCAATAGATTTATTGAGGGGTTATTGGCAAATTAAAATGGCTGAGGATTGTAAACCTCTGACAGCTTTTACGACGCATAACGGAACTTATCAGTGGCGTACAATGCCTTTTGGATTATCAGGGGCTGCTGCTACGTTTCAAAAAGACATGAATGAGGTTCTCCAAGGTCATCGGAGGTATGCAAAAGCATATATTGATGATGTCATCATTTTCTCCGATACCTGGGAAGAGCATTGTGAGCATGTCAGGGCTGTCATTGAAGAGTTGGAAAATAGAAATTTTACGATTAGACTAGACAAATGTAAATTTGGAGAGAAATTGACTAAGTTTTTAGGTCATGTTATTGGGGGTGGAACTCATGCACCTGATGAGGAGAAAATCGGAGCAATAAGGGACTTAAAGAGACCAAAGACTAAAAAGGAAGTTAGATCAGTTTTGGGATTAATGGGATTCTACCGATCTTATATTCCAAATTATGCTGAGATAGCTATACCTTTAACCGAATTAACCAAAGGAAATGTCAAAAATACTGTACCATGGGATGAAAGGGCAGAAAAAGCATTTAATACTCTTAAAGATGAGTTGTGTAAAGTGACGAGTTTGGCTACACCTATCGTAGGCCGGGAATATCAGCTTCACGCCGATGCTTCCGACCTTGCAGTAGGATGTTGTCTTACTCAAAAAGATGAAAAAGGTCAGTTTAAACCTATAGCTTTTGCCAGTCAGAAATTGTCAGGGGCTCAGCGTGCTTGGCCGAGTATAGAGAAAGAGGCTTGGAGTGTTCTCTTCGGGTTGCGGAAGTTTGAAAAGTGGACTTATGGATCTCAAATTGAGGTCATTACCGATAATAATCCATTAAAATTTCTCACGGAAACAACCCCAAGGTCGCCCAAACTCACTAGGTGGGCTCTAGCCTTGCAACGCTGGAACCTGAGCATTTCTCATCGTCCCGGAGTTCAACATTTGAATGCTGATGCAATTTCGAGGCTACAGAGAAAGAGCTGGGAAGAACAACCAGTTACTAGCCCATCAGTATCAACGTCAAAATAGTAGACAACCTTAAAGGATGTCATCACATGTCTAATTTTTTTTTGTGTGTGTGTAAATATTTTTTTTTAAAGTTTTGTGTTTATAATAGTAAATTAGCATGTGTATTGTTTATGCAATAGTAGTATTAGTATAAGGTTCAGTAGAGATGTCAGTAGAGAATGTTCAGACACCTGAAGATGCCTATGTAATATTTAGAATGAAGAAATCTGCAAAGAGACTATTGAACTCTTCCGTAATATTATTATATGTTTGGGGAAAATTAGCCCCTAAGAGGCATATTTTCCGCTAAGGTGGGGGGTGTCAGGTTCCTAGAAGACATCTGTCCTGAATTAGAAAGGAATAACATTTCCTTATCTGAATATTTTATGTATTGTGGGTTGTGTATCCGTGAAGCTTTCGAAATACCTTTCTTTCTTTTCTTATAATGACAAATGACAGGTGGTTATCCAGGCGCAGGTGTGCAGATGACGCACTCGTTGATGAATGAAAGTGATGGCCGCGGGGCGTGCCTCAGCTGTCATCTAGCTATTGGAGTGATGTGTAAACAGTAGATGTCATGACTCAAGGTCGGTAGGCGGAATTGAACCAATGGAGGAACTCTAAGAGGCCCTGCTGGGGGAAGGAAGATCTCTGACAAGGTCAACTCTGGACTGAGAGGTTGGAGACAGTTCTCGCTTGGCGTTGAGACCGATAGGTCGCTCAGGATTTGTGGTCCTGTTGGATAGTGTATATTTTGAGCGTGGGACAAGGCGTCCCGGTGGATAGTGTTATAGGCCGAGAAGTGAGGCCTAATACCCTTGTGTATTGAGATTCTGCAGTAATCTCTCGTAAAGCATATCGAACGTGCGTTGAGTGTGAGGAAGAAAGTGTAAGCTGAACGGTACACAACCAACGTTTAGTGTAGTTAATTTAATGTTGAACCGGATCATCTATATCCGAGTTGTAATTGTAGATAGTTGTAAATATTGTTTCTTGTGTACATATCTATATCTTAAATAAACTGTTAGTTCAGTTCATTAACAGCGTCGGTGTTATTTTACCCAATCCTCACAGCAGGTGACCGATATCACCCATTAATATCGGTGGTGGCAGCTTAAACTACCTAGGACATTCTTCTAAGTTTGGTGGACTGAGAGGAGCGTCCGACAATAGTTTTTATAAGAACATTTAATAGTGAAAAAAAATCTGCCTTGAATTTATTCAGCCCAATTATGAGATTTTAATTAATAAAATTTTAAATTTCATTGTTTCTTCTAAGAATTAAAACAAACATTTTAAAATCAAAGAAAAATAATGAAAGAATGGTCGAAGAAAAACTTTACAGTCTCTTAATTGTTCTTTTTTGATAACTCAAGGCAGATTTTTTTTCAATATAAAATACAAATATTTTGAACCTAATTCTAAATAAAGGAATATCTAGCTCATTTTTTCTTTTCTTATGAATGATGGCATTTTCCACCCTCCCCATCATATCATATTTTACAGAAATCAAAGCATGTGAGTTGAAAATATAGTTATGGTATCTTATTTATTCTTAAAGCAGCAAACGAAAACACAAGTTTGACGTAGAGTGAGATGAAATAAAATGTATTTAAGACTCAATAAGTTAATTATGATTATTTTTTCATGAAAAAAATTGCCTTGTTAGCTATTACTATTCCCAAAAGTTTTTTTTTTCTTATTTAGACTTTTATTTGGGAAAAGCATGAAACAGATTATTTACGGAACAACATTTAGGAACTTGCATTTGCACATCATTTATTCCTTATGAGAATCCTCAAAAATCACCATTTTAATCCTACTCATGGTTAATTTTCTTAAATTATACTTTACAAACAACAAATAAATATTGTAAAAACATTTATTTTATTTAAATATGATTTTCTTTCTAATTATTTTAAATATATTTATAAATTGACAGTTAAAAGTAGAAATTGTGAGAAGTTTTTAAAAATGTGTTTTAAAAGGTTTTATTAAGTACTAGCTAACCTGCCCGGCGTTGTCCGGGTCCGTATTAACAATATTAAACGAACTTGAAATTTGTATTATTTTATAATTAACTCGAAACTTGCAGAAATGCATTGTCAGAAATATGTGGCCACTGACTGTTGTTTTTTAAAAAGAACTAATCTATCGCTTCACCGGTAAAAAAAAATTAATTATTTTATCATATGTGTTTTAAATATCAATATAGAAAATTATTTTAACGTTTTGCTTGAAAATATAACATTCTTTTGTTAATATCTTAAAATCGTCTGCAGTCAGAAATCTATATTTTAGACTAATATTTATTACTTAAGTTTTCATACATGATTTTAAAAGAATGTTTTCATCATTATATTTTAAATATTTATTTACATGCAATTATTAAGTCATAAACATTTTTTATCTACGTTATAAAGTATTTAAAATTAAATTAAAGAAGGAATCTTTTAGTAATACAATTTTTAAGTCATAACAAATGTTTTCAATATCTAATTTAATTTTAATTTGATATTTAATAATTGCTAATTTTCCACTTTCTTTTATTTTAAAAGCGAACATTTATTTTAATAAATAATAATAGAACAAAGACCATTTTAAAAATTTGCTATTTCTTCTTAAAATATGCTTCAGTTGTAATTAATTTCTTTCAATTCGTATTATAATACAAAATTTCTTCCACGTTTTTTTGTTTGGAACATTAAAATTTGAACGATAAATGGATTCATATTGCAAACCTTTTTTGAGACTTACTTCACCTCCACCTATCTCAATCCTCCATGGTTTGAGACATTAAAATTTCAACGATAAATGGTTTCATACTGCAAACCTTTTTTTTCGGTTTACTTTGCCTCCACCTTTTTCCTCCATGGTGTACAGCAGCTGTGATAAAAAAAAAAAAAAATCCTTATTTAAACTGACAGTTTGCCAGTCTATGAATTTTAAAGGTCTGTGCCAGCTTTTTTAATTATTTCTGCGAAAATTTTATGCAACCAACCAACCATAAGAAAATGAAAGAGAAAAAAACGAAAAAAAGGCGAATTTTTATAAGAGTGGGCTTTGGAATTTAATTAATTACTCAGTTAATAAATAGAATTTAGAAATTCCGAGCTTCAGTTGCATCAGGAGAGATATTGGGCTACTTTCATAAAAATTTTGAGCCTCGTGCATCCCATAGATTTTGCTAGCCATCGCAGACACACGCAGACAGACAGAGCGATTTGTTATTTTATTAATATAGATTGGATTCGGCCGAATACTTTGATATTTGGTAACATGGCTGAATACCGAATAGACACCAAATATTCGGTTGCATCCCTAATATTTTCTCATTTTTGTAATTTAAGTATGTGTACCAACCGGCTGGTGGAAATAGGTTTCTTCCAAGTGGAAGAAATGGAAGAAACTGCTTTTCTTAAAAAAATTACCATATATTTCAATTTTGTAAGATGACTGAACCATGCAGTCATCTTACTTATATATACTTATTGCAATTAATGTAGTCTTCTAACAGAAAAATCAGATACAGTCGACTCTCGTTAATTCGAAATCGGATAATTCGAATCTTCGCTTAATTTGAACTAAACATGAAGTCCTGAAATTTTCAATGGCAGAATAATGTTAAAAATTTTCATTAATTCAAACTTGTTTTCTCTTGACTTCGTTTAATTCGAACTAACGAGAATTCCGATTTTTCATTTTTCTTTTTTTTCTCACGGATTTCAGATCATTTGAATAACTTTCTTTGATTTTTGTGAAAATTGTTCAGAATAAGTATACAAATAATACAATGCATTTGATACCCACTTTCTTAGAGCCCCGTCTGTTTATCAATTAAGCTTTAAATTTTTCTTCCATCATGCTTGTTTCTAATCGTTTTATTAGTTTATGTATTTATGCATTCTACTCTAATATTAAGTCATATTCTAATGATAACAGACGAAATAAATATTATAACATTAAAAAACATTATAACATTAATTCCTTTGTAATGGTACCATATTAAGCATGTTTTCCATAATTCGAACTTTGGATAATTCAAACATTTCTTGTGGTCCTGACGAGTTCGAATTAACGAGAGTCGACTGTATCTCATATAACAAGTATTTCAAAGAAATATTTTTGAAAAGCCTTGTGAAAATAATATGTATGAAGTTTTATTTATGAAACTTCATCATATATTTATTTATAGTGCTAATATTTAAAAGATTGTATATTAAGATTTTCAAGACATCAATGTTTGATTATGTAGAACATTTAATTATGAAATAAAAGACATAGCTTTTTCTAAAAACGTTTAATTTTTAAATGATTTCAATTTTCTACATAGCTAATTTTATATTAAATAATTACATTGATTAGAAAAACCAGAGTTTCCCCCAGGTTTAAAAAGGGGCAGGGCACTACTGTTCTGAAAAGGGTACTTCTTACATTCTTTAGGGCACTTTTTCGATTTTTAAGGGCACTTTTTGTACAGTCAAATCTATAATTTATCGGTTCAAAAAATCGTGAAAAAACAGAAATTTCGTCAAAAAATCGAAAAAGAACAAAAATTTCGCCAAAAAATTGAGCAAAAAGAAAAAAACCCATAAATTTTGGTAAAAGATTGCGAAAAACAGCAGATTTTGCTAGAAAATCATGAAAAAAAACGACAAATTTTGTTAAAGATTGCGGAAAAAAGGCAAACTTTGTTAAAAGATCGCGAAAAAAACGGCCGATTTTGTTAAAAGATTGTTAAGGGGCAGGCCTGATTTATTGAAAAAGACTTCTTTTTTTTTTTTGAGAAAAAAGAATACTTTTGTGCAATAAAGGTTTTTTTTTGTTTCATAAACAAGTGCTTTCAAGATTCACATTTAGAAAGTTCTGTACAGTCAAAAGAGAATTGTGAACAGGGGGGGGGGGGGGGGGGAAGGTCACCTCGGGCTCGTAAATTTAGGGGGTGCCAAATTTATGCTACAAACGTCATTTTTGGGCTGTCACAAGAAAAAGTTGGGAGGGGGGGGGGAAGCCTCAAATTCTAATTATGCCCCATGAGTAATTTTCCCTTCACACGCCTAGATCGTGAAGTCGGAAAATCCGCTTTTTGAGCATTAAAAACACAATTTTGAAGCAGGAAATTTAGTTTGTAGAACAGAAAAATTCACTTCTGGCATTAACTTTTTTTGTGTGTGTGTCTCTATGAGAAAATTTGCATTTTTTTTACAATCTTTTGACAAAATCTGCCGTTTTTTTCGAGATAGTTTGCATTTTTTCGCGAACTTTTGGCAAAATTAGCTGTTTTTCGGAAATTTTTTGACAGAATTTTCCACTTTATTGAGATTTTTTGACGAAAATTTGCCTTTTTTGCAAATCTTTTGACGACATCTGCCATTTTATTGCAATTTTTTGACGAAAATTGCCGTTTTTCGTGAATTGTTTGAAAAATTTTTCCATTTTATCACGCTTTTTGCATGAAAATTGGCTTTTTTATGATCTTTTAAGGAAATCTGCCGTTTTTATGGGATTTTGTGACGAAATTAGCCATTTTGTCATGAATTTTGCTAGAAATGGGTCTTTATTTCGTGATTTTTTTTAGTGAAATTTAATGTTTTTTTTTTCACAATTTTTTCACGAAATTACATGTCCTGTGGGACGCGTAAGAGCTATTTTTTTGTGTTCCGAAGCCGATTTTTTATGTAATTTATGCGTTATAGCGCGTCTGCATCATCGCTTAAATTCTGTGTTTTCTCAAATGTGGGGCAAGAAGGGCGATATTTTTTTTCAATGAGCGACAAGAGGGGCGCTAGTTCTTGGATGAAGGGCAAGAGGGGCGCTATTTTTTAAACTAAAGGGCAAGAGGGGCGGAGCGCCCTCCTGAAACCCTCTGGGGGAAACTCTGGAAATACTTTTAAATCAAGTTATTACTTATATATTCAAAAATATTTATTTTTATTGATAAATATGCATGTATTTCTAATAGGGAATCATATTAAAAAAAAAAACCGGTTTAAACCAAAAAAAACCATGGTTTTTGGTTTAAAAAAAAAAAAGTTTTTTACCAACCCTGACTGCATAGCACAGTTTAATATAATGCACTTTTATATGAAAATAATGTATTTTTATATGAAATAAACAATTTCTAAGTAGTTTTTTCTTTTTTTATAAATGGAGCAATTAATAAAAAATCCCATCCCTCTACCTCTATAGTAAAAATCCATCACCTGAAAATGTCTGCTGAACCTGAAGTTTGCTATTAAAAAAAAATAACTTATCTTTTCAAAAATAATATTTTTAATAATGATTAATTTTTCTAAGTGAGATTTCATATACTTTAATTCCTTTACATAGTTAATATACTTAAATTTTGAGCATTTGTTTTGGTTTTTGATGGTTTCTTCCATTTCTTCCAGTTTCTTCCACTGTCCTGGAAGAAATAGATTTCTTCCGGAAGAAACTCAACCCTGCAAATTATACAATACTGTCTTGCATAATATGAAGTACATAGTATTTATAGGGATACACAAAATATTTCAAATACTATATTCTTTAAGTTCTGTATATGTATCAGATGACTGATGGATGGGTGAAATGCATTTTACTTATTATATGCGCGTTTAAATTTCACTAAATCTATGCACATGATGTATATAAATACTATAATTGGTATAAAGGGCTACCCCAAAAGAGTTTGCCAACGTTATTAAATATGAGTGTAAATTGCTTAAGGTGGTTCTTAAATGAGTTATGCATTTTTATGCTGAACTGCACTCAGTTTACTATGAAATATTTGCAGAATATAGATAAAATGATATACAGGGCCATGCAAAAAGTTGGGGCCAATGATTGATAATTTATGAGAATGTGATTTCAGTTGTTTTAAGAGTTTTTTAGTTTAAAATAAATTTTAGCTTAATGCTGACGTGTATTAAAGGCACAAGGTAAACTACAGGGCTGAACAAAAGTATTCAAGTATATTTCCATCTATTAATATAAATTGCTGAAAAAGAAATTTCAAGTTACTAGGCATTTTCTTACGAAACTAAATTTTCCCGTTATATAGTACTTGTATCAATTGATAGATCAAATACAAGGCTGTTTAAAAATATTGGATTTTATATTTGGCTATATGCCCTTATTTCCCTGAATAACGAAGTTTTGTTAAAGATTTCATGAGGTGTTGGAAAGTGCTTCATAATCTATGCTTAATGCATGATTTTTCTTACTTGTTAGTTCTGCTCTCTGTTACGCTCCATTCACACCAAATTATTTATTTATTTATTTATTTTAAACATTGTTTATACATACATAAACAAAAAAAACAAACAAAAAAAAAAAACTAAAATATGTGTTCTATTGGGTACATCAGGTCTGAAGAGGATAACAGTATAAATCTGATATTACAAAATAATTTTCACCAGGGGGAGGGGGGGGGGGAAGGCACAGATGTCATACACCATATTGGCATGATTTTTTTCTGACACCAATTTAATGAAAACCTCATTTTCAAGTACCAGTTACATTTATATTAAAAAAAAAAAAAAGAAATAACTATAGAGCAAAATAATTTATTAATGTATTTATCGACTTATCTAAAAAAATATTATCAACTCTTATCTTTAAATCAATAATTTTGCAAATATATTTATGTGCAAAGGAGCCTGTGTACATAATCTGATTATATATTTAAATAATTTTTCATTAAATTGTATTCTTGTTTATTAGGCTTGCCTTTGCCTTATGGTAACCAGAGCATCAAATCATCTAGCCCGCAGATAACTCCTGGAACTTCCCGTAAGACATTATTTATTATTCAATTAATGAGCAATTAATTTTCTATAAAATCATTGTTGTGATTTTTTTAGTTTGTTATAGGGGTTAGCACTTGGATTTGCATTTATTTTGTTATTGTAATTATTTTGTAAATTACTAAATATTCTAATTTAATGTCTCTTGTCCTGTTTCATAAATTGCCTTAAATTTTTATTTTATTTATTGTGGCATTTCTCTGAATGTTTTTTTACTCATTATTAGCTTTTGTAGTATAAAATTACAAATTTTATTTATTTATTTATTTTATTTATTTATTTGTTATTTTTGTAATGTAAAACTAAGCTTTTGTCTAGGCTGATTGCACTTAAAACAGTTTTGAAGTATTTTTGCATTGAATAATTAATAAAATTAATTGCACACATATTTTAATACTGTGTGCATTTTATTCAATTTTTAAGAAAATATAAGTATTTTAAATATATTCTTTCAATATCAGCTTATTTAAATCAAAAGAAAAAAAAAAAGTACTAAACTTTTTATTTTAGTATGTTAAAAGCATATTTGCAAGATCAAGGCTGTTAAATGCCAGGGTTTTTTTTCAGAAAAAAAACTCAGCCCTCTTTGGTTTTATCAGGGTGTTTTAACAGGGTGGCTACAGATTCTGGAAATCAGGGAATCAGGGAAAAATCAGGGAAGTTTATCAATCTGGAAAAATCAGGGAACTTTATAAAAATACTCAAAAATCAGGGAAATTTTTCTCTCTGCAAAAATATTTCTGTTTTCACCTTACTTACCAACAACATTGATTCGTTGCCAAACGGGCTACATTTAAACCCATAATAAGATGTGATAAAGAGACATAAAGCCATGCTGCTGCCAGTGTGCATGAAAGTTAAAATATCCCATGAACCCAAATTTTTAAAGTTAGTTCATTCACAATCTTTTGACAAAATTCGTCAATTTTAGCAATCTTTTGATGAAATCTGCACGTTTTTTGTTTTTTCATGAAATTTGTGCTTTTTTGCGATTTCTTGACAATCCAAAATTTTTCATGATCTTTTTCAAAAGTTGCATGTTTTTTCCGATCTTTTGACGAAATTTGCATGTTTTTTGTAATTTTTTTTTTTAAAGAATTTTGTGCGTTTTTTGCAATCTTTAGAGGAGATTTGTATGCTTTTCGTGATCATTTGACTAAATCCTTGCTTTTACGCAAACTTTTAATGAAATCTGCATTTTTTTTTACACAAGTCTTGGATGAAATTTGCATTTTTTATGTGATTTTTAGGACTAATTTCATGCTTTTTTGCAATCTTTTGACTAAATTTATGGGTTTTTTTTCCC
This sequence comes from Maratus speculifer, assembly GCA_964019185.1. Lineage (NCBI taxonomy): Eukaryota > Metazoa > Arthropoda > Arachnida > Araneae > Salticidae > Maratus > Maratus speculifer. The sequence continues at coordinate 139,435,252 of OZ025291.1, forward strand.
CCAAAATTTTTAAGAAATGACTATTTTTTATACAATCTTTTGACAAAATTTCGTGTTTTTTCTGCGATCTTATCCCAAAATTCTCGTTATTTCAAGCGATCATTTGACGAAATTAGCAATTTTTTTTTATCTGATGCCCATAACAACGTAACTTTTGTTGCTTATCCATAATCACTACAGATAAATCGTAATACTTGGCATCTGTGCTAATTAAATACTGTGCAATTTTTATTTTTTCCTCCCAAAAGAGATATTTGCAAGTTGGATAAGTGCTATACGAGAAAGCAGCATACGTTTAAAAAATATCGCACATGTTCTTTAATAATAAAAATCAGGGAAATCTAATATAGATAATCAGGGAATCAGGGAAAAATCAGGGAACTTTTTTTCATAATTTCTGTAGCCACCCTGTTTAAGTTAAGAGAGGTGGTTCAGAAAGTTTGAAAAAATATACTTACTACTAAATAAAATTTAAAGTAACTAATTGATTACAAAAATATGTAAATCAATGATAGTGTCAAAATAATACTTTATTTTTAAGGTAGATTGATTATTAGTAATAAGTTTAACAATGAAATTATCATTAAATGCTATACTAATACCAGTTCTGAATCAGAACTTTTAAACTAATATTTTGTTAATTTTAATTGAAGTGCTTGCCTATATATAATATTTTCTTTAGAAAAGATTCACTCTCAAAATTTAATTTTGAAGCATATTGATTAATAATGGATTGCAAGATTTTTTTTTTTTTTTTTTTTTTAGTTTGCATTTCAAAATGGGTTGCTATACTTTTTTCTTAGGCACAGTAACACTTCCTTAGCCTGAAGAAATAGGAATTTTCAATAACAGAACAATATATACTCCCCCCCCCCCCAATTTTCTTTAATCCTTTTACTTCTGAGACATTTTTTTTCCATGGTGTTGGGAGTGATAAACTTTACAAGTGGTGTAGTACTGATATTAAGAAATACATAACCTATGTAATTTAAAGTTGAAATTTTGAACTGTGTTTCAAGTGGATTTTTTGGATTGGACAAAATTAGAACAACCCTGCATATTTGATTAACCTTCCGTCTACCAGACAAAACACCCATTTATCTACGGCAACACCTAATTTTAATTCCAAACTTGCAAACGGCACCAGTAATATTTTAATATAATTTTGCTTTTACAATGAAAGCTTAAATTAAGGAATTCGTAATATCTAGACAAGTCCTTTATAAATTCCGGTGTCAATCGACAATTTCTCATTTTACCATTGACACCAGAAATATTGCTGTCGGGTCCAATGGACCCGTCTGGTAGACGGAAGGTTAAGAAAAGAATAAAATTAGTTAATTTTCATAAATAGGTGATATGTTTATAAAACTAATTAAAAAAAGTCTTTATTTCTCATTATAATTGCATAACTATTTGTCATATGATATTAAGATTTGTATTTAAATTGAATCAATTCACTTTTTTGTTTTCACATTATCAGAAAATTAACCCTTCTTTTTTATCTTTATACTTTACAAAAATGTGAAATACAATGTACAATGACAATGACAATACAATGACAATACAATGACAATGAAATACAATGTGTGAAATACAGTGTAATACATATAATCAATCATCTTATTTTATAAACTGGTGTAAGTAAAAGCAAATTTGGTTCTTTTTTGTTATATAAATACCGACTGTAAATCGGTAAATATTGTTTGTTCCTTTTGTTAAAATTGCAACCAATTCTTTTAGATTTTTTGTGTGTTTTAAAACTGGATTTCTAATATGCTATATTATGATGAAAATTTTGAACATTGTTAATTAGAAGAGTAAATTTTCTACTTTTACTTTTTTTTCTCTCTCTTTTAACAAGATTTTTTGCATACTGATGCAACTATGCCTTGCAGAAGTGAAAATATTATGTGAATCAATGTAGCTGATAAGTCGGATTTTTTCTATTGGCCAGCTACAAAAATCTATCTGTCATAAACAGAAAAAGCATTTCATAATATGTATATGAATACATTGAAATACAAATTTTCATCATGTAAAATCTTTATTAAAGAGCAAAGCATACTTTTTTGTTTATTAAAATGAAATTTGTTTTTTGAAATGAAATCCTCTTTATAAGTAAAATGCTTGATTTTAGCACTCTAATTTTTTTTTCAACAAAAATTCATAGCATTTTTTAATGTTAATAGCCCCCATCTCACTTGTTAAGAGCCATTGCTATATAAGATCATGCAACACATCTTCCTAAAGCTGAATGTGAATTTAAGTTTATGGATGAAAATCCTTTGTTCACATGAAACTGTTAACAGTTGTTCCTTTTTTATATTTAAAGTAAAATAAGTTAATTTTTTAAATAATTTCCAAAACTCTGTTTGATTTCCCCCTATTGATGTTTTCTCAAATTTTTGACAAAAGATTGTAAGAAAAAGTTGGTGCTTAATGGTATCCCAGCCCAGATAAAATTACGAAAAATTCCTATATGATTAGTCATTAGTATATGACTCTAAAGTGGCCTCTTATTAAAAATAAATGTTTCCACATAATTTTAATTGTAGCTAGTACTATTCATTTTATATCCATAGTATATTCAAGCTTTTACTGCAGTAATAATCTTATGAAATATTAAATCTTATCTATAACTATAATGTGGTCAACATACGATTGTTGATAGGCAGATAGGTATATTATGTGTATGCGTATATTATGTGTGGAATTTTTTTCAAAGAATTCGGAATTTTGTTTTTTCAACTTTTTTTTAATGCCAAAAATTTAAAATATTCCTCATTTTTATATGTGATTTATGCATTGTTTCTCTGCAGTTCAAAGTTTAAAGACTCAAAAGATTGTTATACAATTACATCGCCTTTTATTTCTATTTTTCGCAGATTAAAACTTGTTGTCAATTGGCGGCTGCAGTCACATTTCAGCTTGACAACAATGGTTAAATCCAATAACTTTGTAATGATATAGAATGACTGGCATTTTGTGCTAAGAGATCACAATATTCATTTCACAAGAGATCAAATGATTGGCTATTTCTAAATGCATTGACAAATAAAAAGAATTCACCCTTACCTAACATGGATTTTTGCTTTTTAATTAAAATAATTATTCTTTAATTAATATTAATTTTTAATTTAAATAGCATTATTTTAAACTAAAATTTTTAATTAATAACGTCAAAATATAGCATGTAATTTTACTAAATATTAATTTGCTGAAAATTTTTGACCCAATGTATGTGCAGAAAGCTTTTGGCTTTATACAAGTCTGTTGATAGGGATTGCAAATGTTAACTCCATCTGTTTTATAGTATATAGGAAATACTAAACATCTATCTTTGTTGGACGATGTTCTCGAAAATAATTACGGAAATTATTTTGGCCAAGTTAATTTAAATTTACTCTTACTTTCTAAAGTTTTGAAGAAAACAAACCATATAGACTTTCATACAGGGTTGGAAAAAAAACCAGGTTTAAAAAAAAAAAAAAAAAAAAAAAACCAAAAAAACCGGTTTTTTTGGTTTAAACCGGGTTTTTTTTAAAACATCCTTTCTTATTACATATACATGCATATTTACTGATAAAAATAGACATTATTAGTTTATAAGCAGTGTAACTTAATTTTAAAATAATTTAAATTAAGTAATTACAGTGCATTTTATATAGAAAATTGAAAAACTTCATATTTTAATTTAAACAGTTTTAGCAAACAGTCTTACATTCAAAGACTTAATTGCTCTACACAGTGAACCATTGATGTCCTGAAAATCTTTATAAACAATTTTTTGATTACTAATAATGAACATTTGGATGTAGTTTGATAAATATTCTTGTAAACAATTATTCAAATAATAAATTTCAAATACTTCTTAGGATTTTTTTTTTTTTTTTTTTTTTGAGCGACAATTTGAAGTTAACATTTTTTGTCATCAGATTCAGCAGATAGAGGTGAAAAAATCATTATTAAAATGCTATAATTAGCAACCAGTCTTTGAATACTCTCTTATTTGGTTTCATATTTGGCTTTTAATTCTTCAAGATAATCTCCCCAATCAAGAAAAATTTCTTTTACAGATTGGGCAAAATCTTAAAAGATCATTGTGTTATGTTATTAATTGCATTAAATAATCTGCATTATTAAAAAAATTAAATATTTTACTAGGGATGCACCGAATATTCGGTATCTATTCGGTATTCGGCCTATTCGGCCATGTTACCGAATATTCTGTTTGGCCGAATATTAAACTATTCGGTTGAGCCGAATATTCGGCTTGGCCGAATATGAAATTATTCGGCCTGCCGAATATTCGGTATGGCCGAATATCAAAGTATTCGGCCATACCATTCGGCCATAGTATTTGGCCATTCAATACTTAATAAAAACTTTTAAAAACTTTTCACTATTTCTACTTTTAACTGTCAATTTTTTAATTTATATTTAAAACAATTAGAAACAAAATCATTTTTAAATAAAATAGAATGTTTTTTCATTATTTATTTGCTGTTTGTAAAGTATAACTTAAGAAAATTAAACATTAGAAGGATTAAAATGGTGATTTATTAGGATTCTCCTTAGGAATAAATTACATGCAGATACCAGTTTCTAAATTTTGTTTAGTAAATAATCTGTTTCTTGCTTTCCCCCAAATAAGAGTCCTTTAAAAGAAAAAAAAAAAAAAAAAACTTGAGATTAGTAATAGCTATCAAGGCAGACAATTTTTGTTCATGAAACCATAATCAACTTATTGAGTCATAAGTACATTGTATTTCATCTCACTCTAGGTCAAAACTTGTGTGTTCGTTTATTATATTAACAATAAATAACATATTTTCAACTCACATGCTTTGATTTCTGTAAAATATGATATGATGGGAAGGGTGGAAAATACCACCATTCATAAGAAAAGAACTATGAGCCAAACATGCCTTTATTCAAAATTAAGTTGAAAGTATTTGTACTTTATATTGAAAAGAATTTGCCTTCGGCCATTTTTTCATTATTTGATTTTAAAATGTTTGTTTTGATTCATAGAAAATTTTATTAATTAAAGTTTCATAAGTGTGCTTCTTAAAAAACTCAAGGGAGATTTTTTTTTCAATACTAAATGTTCTTATAAAAAGCTCTTGTTTATCAAAATGTAAGTTTCTTTTATTAAATATTATGTAAAACTGTTTTAAAAAGTAACATTTTAATACCTTTAAATTTTAAAATAAAAAAAGAATTTGGAAAGCCGAATATTCGGTATTCGGCCGAATAGTTAACTATTCGACTGGCCGAATATTCGGTATTCGGCCCAACAATTACTATTCGGCTAGCCGAATATTCGGTATTCGGTTCACCTGTCGGCCGAATATTCGGCATTCGGTATTCGGCCAAAATCACTATTCGGTGCATCCCTATATTTTACACTAAATATTGAACCTATTTGATCTTTGATCAATTCACATGTCTGAAGTTTTTTTCTTTACAGCAATAGATATGTTCACCAATGTGTACTGATTTTAATCCTATGCATAAAAGAATGACCCAAACTCACTTCATCTAATGCTTATTGCTGAAATAATGTGTTAAAAGTAGAAATTATTTATATCCAGTAATCTGAAACATGTAAATTATGAAGAGAAAAAGAAAATGTTATTGGATTTCTTCTAAAAAACGATTTTTTTTTTTTTTTTTTTTTTTTTTTTTTTTTTTTTTTTTTACCAAAAAAAACCATTTAGTTAATCCTATACATAAAAAAAGACCTAAACCCACTATATCTAATTCTTATTACTGAAGTAAAATGTTAAAAGTAGAAATTATTTATATCCAATAATCTGAAACACGTAAGTTATAAAGAAAAAAGAGAAAATGTCATGAGATTTCTTCTAAAAAAACCAATTGGTTTTTTTTTGAGAAAAAAACCAGTTGGTTTAAACCATGGTTTAAACCATAGTTAAAACCAATTGGTTTAAATCGTGCCAACCCTGCTTTCATACCACCTCCTCATTCAAAGGTTGAAGGCATCTAAATGTGGTGAACGTTTATTTCACAACTCCTGAATTTTTAAAAATTCATCCATAATTTGGTGATTTGACTCACTGGCTGATATGGATAAAATTTTATCACCCCCATATCCTCAATAACAAGATTTTTTGTTCAATTCTGCAATAAACTAAAACTTATCTGCATCCTAAAAATGCTGGGCCAAACCTACTATCATAAGAAATTATTGTAACCCATAAAATAAGCAAATTTTGCATTTACAAAGATAATGTATAATAAAGATACAACAAATATAGAAATTTAAAGTATATTTTAACAATTTTTAAAAATGTTATTAGATTAATTTACAAGATTAAAAATAATTTGCAGCACTTGCTGCCATGCTTCACTTTTTTTGCTACTGGAGCCATAATATTTAAATTTCTTGTCATTTGGCTAGTAACAACTGTTACTCACCAAGCTTAAATGTAATCTGTGGGAAAAATCAGAGTGAATTTGTATTTTGGATGCAGTACTCAGTAGCAGTTATGTTTTTGTCTCTTGCAGCCCCCTCCCCCCCCAAAAAAAAAAAAAAGGTTAAAAATTGTATGTTAAACACAGCAAATGAGGGTTACTATAATAAGTTGTAAAAATATTTAGATCTTGGTGTAATAGAATACAGTACTTTGGATACAGTATGGTATTCAAAATTTTTGTATGACTGTAAATGCTCTGTTTTCTATTATATAGGAAGTGACTTGTAATGAATCTGAGAAACGTATATCATTTTCATTAAATGAGAAATAATATAATTAAAATGTGTCACAAGCAATGTTTTTCTCTTTGCCATTATATAATAGAACACTTTTATGTGGCCCTGTAAATTAATAAAAAAATATTCTTTACATCACAAATTGTACAGAATGTATATTTTATAATATATTTTATAGATGTATATTTTATTATTTTCAAACAAGTGTACGATCATAAAATACACCTAATTATTTTTTCCTGTTGGCTGTAATGTAATGGAATACTTTTGACTGTTTCTGTAATTAAACTATACATCCGATTTTCATAAAATTTTAAATGATTCAAGTTATGAAACACTATATGGATGGACTGAACAACAAATATAGGTGCTACTTATTTATATAATTACAAATGCTCTTAAAAAAGGAAAATAGTTTTAGGTTTTACTGTATTACTTTTCTTAATAGTTTTCTTTTTTGTTTTTAAAATTAATGAAAGTTTTTATATTTCCAAAAACGTGCTTTCATTTCTTCTTACTGGTATTTTTTCAATTTTTTAACCAAAAAATGATGGTAATTAAAAAGCTGTTAGTGGTGTTTTTGCTTGCATAAGATAAAAATACTGAATATTATATGTGGTGTCATGTTATTCTAAAACTGCTTTTTTGTTACAAATTAATAGGTGCAGGTATTTTTAATTTTTGTGCAAGTTGGTATTTCAGATAGTACTATCTCCATTAGGTCCTTTTACTGGTGTCGTATGTGTGAAATACAAAATCTTATCTGTAGATATAGTTTGACACAAGATGCTTTTGTTTCTAAGTATTTTAGTTAAGAGAAGGAAATTCATTAAAATTATAATAAATTCCTTTAATGTTTGAGATTTATTAAATTATAATTTTATAAAATATGGTGCAGCATTGCCCACCTTTCTTTCTTAATTTTTATAATGGCTACAATTTTAAGATTTTCATATCTTTACTTTGCTTATCTACTGTAGATGGTAAATATAATAACAGTAACTGTCTCCTAATTTTTTTCTTGCATGAAAATTAATAATTTAAGTAAAACATTTTAATGCATATTATTTAATTTACTTTGAGAATTTTTCTAATCTCTTCCTGTCAGACTCGGGTACTTATTTTCTTTCGCAACTAAACACTTTTTCTCTTAATCTTTTTTTTTTTTTTTGGTCTTATATTTTATATTGTTAAGGAGAAGGGGAGATTTAATCATGGTTATGTCCAATATTGTGCCCAAGATTTATTTTCTAACTTTGTTGAAGAGAATATATTTTTAGCTGTGTGCAAATGGTTGGATAAATTTTGATAAATGGGGATAATTAGTTTGCTCATTAGATTTTTTTTTTTTAAATTATTAAAAAGTCTAATATGATGACATTAGATAAAATGAGTTCTTTAAATTGCTGCACATTTTATCACATAACTGAAATAATTTTTTACTAATTAAGTTAAATTAAACCTAAGCAGAAACTATACTATGATTTCACTGATTTGTATTCTGTGGTACTATAAAATTTTATGCTTAATAAAAAATAAAACATGCATTAAATTAAATAGTTCACTTTTCTATTTATAAATTTGAGCATATGTAACTTCTTTTTATTGTAATCAACTTATATTTTGCTCTTTCATTAAAATGATAGATTAGAATCTCGTGAAAAATAAATAATTTAAATTTGCAATACTTACCAATACTCATGAATGGTATATTTATATGATTAGATTATTTGTTCATTCATTTCTTCTAAAAATATGCAAGATTTTTGCCACAATACGAAAAACAGATTATTTATTCATTTTGTTAATGATTCATATGTGTTATTTTACAAAAAAAATTCAGACCATCTTGTTCACAAAAAAAAAAAAAAAAAAAAAAAAAAAAAAAAAAACATATAGTCTGTATAATATTTGGTCTATATAACCACTGGAAAATGTTTAAGCAGTTATTTTAAAGTACTTAATACAGAAATTGAATGCTTTATAATTATTTGAAGAATGCTATGTTAATTTTTTAAATACAATACATTCTGAATAAACTTGTATCATTTAGGACAGGGAAATACATGAATTATGCAAAATAAAAAGTAAACTTATCTATTTCTGCTGAACAATTCTCTTTCTGTTGCTCTAGTCATAATTGATCTCTTAAATTCTCTACTTTAACTTTAAAAAGATACTATACCATTTATTGACAAATGTCTCATCAATAAAGTATGCAGGAAGAAAATTGTGATTAAGGGTATTTTATACACCAATTGCATTCAAATGTAAAAATGTATCAAGACCTAAAAATTAAACTCGATATCTTCATTTGCCTTCTTTCAGTGCCGTGTGTAAGGAGGGGGTGGTGTTGAAGTAGGCGGTCGTCCTGGGCACGGAAATCTAGGGGCCGCCAAATTTATATTACGAATGTCATTTTTGACATTTTACAAGAAAAAAGCTGGGGGAGGGGGGTGACAAATTCTAACTGTGCACTGGTGCAATTTTTCTTCGCACGCCCCCCCCCCCTTTTTTTGTGGGGATGGGGGAGGGGGTACATTGTAAAAAAGAAAAAAATAAATAAATTTTAAAAAAAAAAGTTTCCAACTTTTATATTAGTTAAAAGAACATTAGTCTATTAAGTTTTAGAATATATTTTTAAATGATGTACTCTTCATATAAGGAAGTTAGAATCTAAAGGTCATCATTATATTAAGGTCATTTTATGTATTTTATAGAAGCCAGAATATAAAAAATTCAATGAGTATTTTCAGTTTGAATATTTAACATAACTAATTTTTGGGGGAAAGTCATTAAAAATCTTTCATTGGCTGCAAATTGTTGAAAGTGTCTTGTATTTTCTTTCCAAATGTGTTTGTGAATTATTTATTTTAAATTGTAATTTTTTTAACAATTTTTCTTTAGACTTACCATGTCCTTGCTTGCATTTTAACTCATGCTTATTCTAATCTTATAGAACCTCCCTCTGCCCGATCCTCTCGAAACCCTTCTCCAATTTCTTCCCAGCGTTATGATTATATGGAAGGTCAATTTTCAAACAAACCTAGTAGGTAGCTGATTTAAAATATGAAATAAATTAATTTGTAAAAGTGCATACATTCATTTCAAAATATTTTTTAGCTATATAAAATTTATCTTTTTATCTATTTTATCTTTTTTATAAAACAATTGTCCAGAATGGTTGTTCCTTATTTTATTTTATGAAATAACTATGTATGTTAAACAATCTTTAATTCATAACATTGATAAGAGTTTGATGTTATGTGCAGGTCAATATTTAATACTCTCAGTATTAAAAAATGAATGTTCACAGTTCTATTAAATTTGAGTTTTTTCTTGACTGCTTATTGAACTCATGTTATTTGAAGATAGTATTATGTTATATTAAGTCACATAGTAACAATAATATAACAAATTATTTATACTATTATTTTATTTTAAACTATACTGTAACCTCTTAACTATATGTGTATTACATCCCAAGAAATAGAAAATGTTATAAATATTAAAATCATCCTGTACTCAAGTAGTAAGTTATGTAAATTTAGTGACCAAACATTTAATATAGAAATGTCTATGTTTTACTTGGAGAAATAAACAGAGATGCAGAATGTCGGATCTGGCGATCTAGGATCAAGAAGAATTTTGGCCATCTAAGGAAATTTTGCACAAAAATATACAATTGATTCTGATTTTAACAATGAATTACATAATTATTCAAGACAGCAAAATTTCCAACTACAATTAAAAAGATCCATATGGTGACTTTTACAAAACTGATCTCAGAATAATATATACTCGTGCATATATTGAGAAAGTTTTGGGGGGATATAAAATGTATACCTATGATAATACAATGTTCTTTTCCACAGAAATGTGGAATTCTGTTTTTTGGTACTAGATTTTATCAGTCCTGGCATCGATACAAATATGCATTAAAATTTGGAGACATTTTTAATGAGGAAAGGGGTAGGTAGCTGTAGCGGATGAAATATGACAAAAATTAAGCGAATTGCGTCAAATTAAGCAAATTCCTTTAACCCTCTAAGCGTTTGGCCGTAATATTCCATACTAGAGGTCTGCTCGGGCCGATTTCCAATAATAGCATTCGGGCCGGGCCGGGCCGGGCTCGGGCCTTACTTCTGAAGACTCGGGCCGGGCCTAGTCACTAACCCTTTCGGGCCGGGCCGGGCTTAGTCACTAATCTTTTCGGGCCGGGCTGGGCTCGGGGCTTAAATTTTTTGCTGAGTATCGGGCCGGGCCTAACTTTTTTTTCCATACGAAGCCGAGACTGATTCCATTCTTCCTAGTTTTCATGGACCAAAATAATCAGTTCCTATTGAATCTTCCCATATGAAAATCCTTTTCTCACCTTTTTATAAATCAGTAATATTTGGCTTTATCCAAAAATTTCTGCAAAAAAGCATACTTTTAAGCCGTCATTATTCTACAATTAAACATTAGAATTTATTCCTTTTAAAGAATTGTAGATCACTAGGCGTTTTAAAATAGAATTAAATACACACACACAAACACACACACACACACACAAAAAAAAAAAAAAAAAAAAAAAAAAAATTATGTCGGAATTTTTTTTAAACTGAAAGTTTCTTTTAAAATGTTCATCCATGCAAAATGAATACAACAATACGGGAGAAAAAAATATATTAAACATTTACATCTGTTAAGAAGGGAATGCATTTTTTTTTGTTCCAAAGCGATTTCGTCTTTGGAAATTTTACCATATGCCGCTTTTTTTGATTTTTTGTCTCCATTACAGGGAATATAGATTAATAATACTAGTGATAACTGAAACATTTACATACAACAAACAAAGATTCATTTAAAAGCATAAATATCGCAGCCTACGGCACTTCTGCATAAATGGAGATTATAAACATGGAAAAAAAAGACTAATATAATTTTTTTTGGTCAGAATTCTTCCATAAGATTAAAGATCAATGTTCTGTAGAAATTCACTCGAGCCGGGCCGGGTTCGGGCCGAATTTTAAACTTTTTTCAGGACCGGGCCGAGCCGGGTCGGGCCATTATTTTTTTCGTTCGGGCCGGGCCGGGCCGAAATTTTAACTTTCGGGCCAGGTCGGGCCAATATTGCTTTCGTTCGGGCCGGGCCCGGGCCTGGAAATTTCGTCCCGTGCAGACCTCTATTCCGTACACTAAGCTCCAGATTTCATTGCAATAAAAGCAGTGTTTAAGATTTTATAATTCTATAAATTTAATGAATTTTCATAGCATTGAAGAATGATTAAGACTCTCAAGGATTACATTTATATTCCTAAATAAGATTTTTTTATGTATATTGAAAGAATTATATTTTATTAGCAATTAAGACAAAATGCAGAGAAAACAACATTACAAATTTATCCATTTGCAAGACGCTTGGAGGATTAAAGGATTGTAGAAAAAACAAATAGTCATGATGTCACAGGAAAAAAATGCAATTTTTGTCAATGAATAATTAAAAAATGCAATTTTCATCTAAGAATTGCAGAAAAACATGTGATTTCTGTCAAAGGATCGCAGGGGAAAATGGAATTTTCTTCATAGGATTGCAAAAAAAACTTTTCCATCATAGGTCATAATTTTTTAGAAGAATTATGAAAAAGATGAGATTTTCATTAAAGGATTGTGAAAAAAATGTGAATTTCTTCAAAGGATCATGTAAAATATTATTTTAATAAAAAAAATAGTGTAAAATATGCGATTTTTGGCAAAGGATTGTGTGAAATGTGCCAATTTCGTTGAAAAAAAAGCAAATTTTGTCAGGGACCTGCGAAAAAGATGCAAATTCTGTCGAAGAAATGTGAATATTGATGGAATATCGTGGAAAATTATACGTGAATTTTGGAAAAAATTGTGGGACAGTCCTCAAATTTTCTCAAAAGATCGCGTAAAAAATACAATTTAAATTTGCAAAATTTTAAAACCAAGAAATTTCTATCGAATCATCAATTCAGGTACCACTAATTTTAGCTTCATATAAGCTATATTTTATTTCATTTGAAATAAATAAATAAATAAATGAATAAATAAATAAAATAAATAAGTAAAAATGTGAAATCTACTTTTTTTTCCTGGCACATGCTGAAAGAATTTTTTCTGTATTTGATATTTATTTTTAAAATCTCACTATGCAAGATATTTTTGATATTTTCAGTCAAAGCAAGTGTAAAGGAAATCTTGATTTGTTATTGTGTTGTTACGTTGATAAATAACTTTTTTTTCTATCTGGCAGTGACTGTTGTAGCCAGAGACAGTCCCTTCCTCCCCCACCCCCCCAAAAAAAGAGATTATATGATTGACGCAGAGGTATATGCTCAAGACTACGAATTAGTGATGGGCGATTCTGGAAATTTTGAGAATCAATTAAAATAGATATCGTATAAAACATCGATCATAATAAGAATCTATTTCTCAGTTCTAGAATCGATATTTCGATATTCAGGTTCACCCATAGAAGATCCAAATTACTAATTCCAAAACTTAGACAATCAGCAGGACCGTAATTACCGCCTCCCACCCCACCCCCATCCCCATTTAGGGAGGCATAGAATTAAGCTATTGCAGATTTTAGAGTCGGATAATAAGAATGTTAAATTTTAAAATGATTGCCACTTATGGTTGTCACTTGCACAAAAACTTTGACAAATTTGAGAGACATAACTCAACTAATAACAACATTGAGTAACTTGGCATTAAACCAAGGATAAAGAGTGCCAAGAGCGTGTAACTAGGATGGGGAACAAGGAGTATAGACAAAAAAAAACTTTTTTTTTCTTCTAATGCCAACCAAATGTTACATGAGGTAGTATGGAAGAACAAAAAATATGCCCCATTCCCAAGGGGGCAGGTAAACCCCACTCTTGACGGAAGGGCGACCACAGAACAAATGTATCTTTTGTTGAAGTTTCAAAATCAGGATTTACAATAAAATAGAACGAGAATTGGACATTTAAAAAATTGCATGCATACTTTGAATGGCCTATTTAGTAAAGATTGGCGAGGAATGGGGGAGGGGGGATTAGAGTGAATGAACTTGAAAAAAAAAAAACATAATTAACTAATAACCCAAATAGCTGAGCTTCTAAACAAAAATGTAGTGTTTAACTTAGTGTTGAATTCATGGGGTGGCCCGCGGGGAACATGCACTCTTTGAAACTATAAAAAGTCCAAGAGCATGTAACTAGGTGGAGAGAGGGGTAGTAACAGAAAAAAAAAACGAGGAGATAAAAGCTTTATAACGATATGTTACATGAGATGGTGTGGAAGAAACAAAAAATATGCCCCCCAACCAGGGAGGCAAGGTAAATCCCAAATGGACAGAAGGGCGACCCCGGCCCAAATGTATCTTTTGTTGAGGTTTCAAAATAGGGATATATAAAAAAATAGAACGAGGATTAGACTTTTTAAAAATCACAGTCATAATTTGAACAAACCTGTAAGTTAAGATTGGTTAGGGGAGGGGGGGGGGTGGTAGGACAGGCGAACATGAAAAAAAAAAAAATAGTGGCACTCTGATGTATGCATATTTCGAAAGGCCCTGTAAGTTAAAACTGATGCAGAAGGGGGGTTTAGAAGAGACGAGCATGAAAAATAAAACATAATAAACTAATACTTCAAATAACTGGACTTCTAAACAAAAATATAACGATTTAACCTAGTGTCGAATTAATGGGGTGGCCCGCAGGGGATTCCCCCCCCCCCCCAGAAGTTATGAGATTTTATGCTTTTTAATGCACAAATTGCGATTCCCCCTCTCTTACAGAGCTGTAAAACATGCCTTCCTCCGGAGTCGCAGAAAAATACCTGCATTCAGCACTAATTTAGCCTAGGAATAGAAAAAAAAAAAAAAATATTGAAATTGAATCTAAAGATTGAAATTGATTCTAAAGATTGAAATTGATTCTAAAGATTGAAATCGAATCCAAAGATTGAAATCGAATCCAAAGATTGAAATCAAATCCAAAGATTGAAATCGAATCCAAAGATTGAAATCGAATCCAAAGATTGAAATCGAATCCAAAGATTGAAATCGAATCTAAAAACCGATCATATGGGCAGAATCGATTTTACATTTTTACTTTCTTTCATAACTTTACAAGAAGAGAGTATTAGATTTGTGAAAAATTTTGACTTCCCGTTTTTGATGGATTTATATATTTTAGGTCTTTAACACAATTTCATGGTTTTTAAGAAATATCTGTCTGTGTGTGTGTCTGTCACTCTGCGAGTCTGTATACAACAAAAATTTCTGGCCGTTCTATCTCAAGAACAAATGCATGGAATTCCAAAAAACTTTAGATTTAGTTTGACCTTGATATAAACTGAATTTAATTAATTTTTGGTGTATATAGCATAACAGGTGGCGCTGCTATGCTGCATTTTTTTGCAATTTGCAACAGCTATATCTGAATAACGAATGAACGGATTTTCATCACATTTTAGATCCAGTTAGTCCTTGACATGAATTGATGTTTTTTGCATTTTGATGTATATAGCTTCTCGGATAACACTGCTATATTAATTTTTCACAATTTCCACTCAGTGCCATGTGAGGGGGGGGGGGGGGAGGTGAAAAAAAGCGGTCGTTCCAAGCACAAAAATTTAGGGGGCGCCAAATTTTTACTACTAGCATCACTTCTGGCCTATCACAAGAAAAAGTTAATGGGGGGGGGGGCTAAATTGGAACTTTGAACCAGGCGCAGTTCTCTTTTTGCACGCCCCTGTTTCCATTTTAGCTTTATCTCAAGAACTAATGCACAGACTTTCATACAAATTTAGATTCAATTAGTCCTTGATATTATTTGATGCTAATTACATTTTGGTGGAAATTGCTTAAGAGATGGCGCTGCTATACTGCATTATTCATGATTAACGCAATAGCGCTATCTCAAGAACGAATTTTTATCATAATTCAGATTCAGTAAATCTTTGACATAGATTAGTGTTATTTAGTTCTTGGTGTAAATTGCCCTACAAGTGGCGCTATATGCTGCATTTTTTATGATTTCGCAATAGCTGTATCTCATGCTTTCATGGATTTTCATCAAAATTCAGATTCAGCTGGTACCTAATAAAAATTGATCCTTATCAGTTTTTGGTGTACATCACTCAACAAAAAATGCTATTTTGCAAGGGGGGGGGGGGTTCTCAGGTTTCTTTAATTCTTCTATCTTAGAAACTAATACACTGAAATTTTAGAATTGGCACATCTGTCTGTTATCTTCGACTTTTGTAGGAAAATGAAAATTATACTACCTTCATAGAAATCTATTAAAAATTTTAAAGTATTGATTAAATCGAGTTGGCCGTAGTATCGATTAAATCGATTTAAAAAATCAAAATTGCCCATCACTACTGCAAGTATATCCTGGAGAGTATATGCTATGGTTTTCATGAGAAACAGAGGATACATACCCTGTTCCTTAAAAAAAATCCAGAGGGTATACGGCGTATATCCATGTATACCCACCACTACATCACTGGTTGTAGCCAAAGTAAACAAATATAGTTTCCTGACTTTATGTTTGAAGTTTTTATTTTTAAATATAGAATTTAAGTAGGACGTAATATAATTCAGAATAGCCATCAAAGCTTATTTAGATAATTAGTTATTTACAGGGCTGGGTTTTTGCCGGCAGAAAATGGTTTCTGCCATGCCACTGGCAAGAAGTGGTTATAACTGACAGAAACTGGCAAACACTGGCATAAACTCATTTTATGACATAATCTGAGATTTTTTTTTAGTGATATTAAAGTGCTTATATATAATTAATTCGGGATAAATAATAAATAAAATATTATGAATAGTTTTAATTTAAAAAATATATAAATTAGTATTAGAATTTGATAGTTTTGAATCTTTCAAGCAGGATGATCTATATTATTTGCAGATGCTTGAAAATCATGAAAATGATATTAAGGACACAGCAGTTGTTAAAATTATAAATAAATATTGATTTATAAAGAGTTGCATACTTGTTACAAATGTTAAAATCTATTGCTGTTGTTATAGATAAAGTTAAAAAACATGAGTGTTCTATTGCAACTGTTCATAAAATTTGCTTAACTTTACTCAATGATGGAAAATATTATGGAAACTCACAAATGCAAGATTCAAATTTTATTTAATGCAGTGCTAGCTTATTCAATTCATCTTAAGTATACAGGATTAAAATTGACATTTGAGCATAAGAAGGAGCAAGAAAATTGCTTTTTGATATTACCATCTAAATTTTGTGCTGTATTTAATAACCCCTTAGCAAAATAAATTCCTTTCTCAGAAACATATTTCCAAAGGAAATCCTGGAAAATGTCATGACTTCTGTGGGTGATTGCTTTTAAAAACAAATACCGGTGAAAATAAACATATTTCGAATTTTACATCCTCAATGAAATTACCAGCGAGTAATGCTAGTCTTAAAATAATATTTTTGAACTTTTCTTTCATTAAGAACAAATTAAAAAAACAGTCTAGGTTAAGAAAGGTTAGCAAAATTAATAATATACATTATAGAATGCATTTAGTATATTATTACTTTTTCCACAAAAATGAGTTAGTTCTTTCAATGTTGAAAATAATTGTACAAGATATTCCATTAAGTTTTTTTCTGTTATTTTTGTGGTACAATTATTTAATTACAGAGGTGTGAAAATTATTAGAATAATTGTGATTTTTTCAGTTTTTCTTGATTAATATTATATATACTTGCAATGTTTCATGAAAGACAGTTTGATTTGTTGATCTAGACAATTTTTTACTCCTTTAGAACAGTTTTTGGGATATAATTTTGTTAAATGTTGCCATTTCTTAAAAAGAAAAATATTTGATTCAAAGTAATCAAATTGTTTGAACTGTACAGCGAATTTGTTTGATTAACAAACGAATTTAAAATAAAATTTTAAAATTTCCTGCTTGCTTAGCGTGTATTATCTTTCTTTTCTTGAGTTGGAATCAGTATTACTTTATTCTCAAAACAAATCTTTTTGCTCTTTTGCTTAGTTTATACTAATTAGTCGGCTTATTTCCGATTGTCAAAGGATTATAGTGTGATTATGGGTATAGCAATTGATATTTCACCTAGAAAACTTGCTGAGGTAAAGTGTCTCATCCAAGAAAATAACTATACACAGCACGAAATCGCTAAAACAGCAACAATTTCAACAGCAACAACAAGTAAGTGCGAAGATCTTTAGCCTTCAAATGTGAATATGAAAATTCTAAAGTAGGAAAATACGAAGGAAAAGTAAATTTACAGCAAGAACAGAAAGGAAATTAATTCAGAATGCGAAAACTAACAGAAGAGCAATTAATCATGAACTAAAAATCTCTTTGCAAGCGCATGGAGTAAATGTATGCGATTCTTCTCTTCGTAGAAAACTTATCTCAGCTGGACTCAGTGCTCACCATTTTCGAAAAAAGACTAAAATCTTATCTACTATGGTAAAGAAGGACTTGTCTGGGCAAAAACTGCGCAAAAACAATTTGGAATTGGCTGGAGCAAAAAGAGAAATATTAATTTTCCCGTAATTATTCAGTTGAACTTAAGTTCATTTCTTTTCTTGAAATCATGTTTTTTGCATACTGACTAAAGATAGAGAACTGTTTATAAATTTGATTAAAATTTTCTTTATAAGAATATTTCTCTAC
The DNA here is from genome assembly GCA_964019185.1 of Maratus speculifer. Classification (NCBI taxonomy): domain Eukaryota; kingdom Metazoa; phylum Arthropoda; class Arachnida; order Araneae; family Salticidae; genus Maratus; species Maratus speculifer. The sequence goes on from OZ025291.1 coordinate 139,453,668, forward strand.
AAATTACATACCTTGAGTAATTTTATATCCTTTAGGTATGTTTTTCTCATGAATCAATCTTTACGATATCAGGAGAAAACAGCTAATATGTCAGTAGAAATACCAATGAAGAATTTTCCATAAATTGCTTAGCACAAACGGTTAAACATCCTACTAAAGAATTTTTTTGAAACGTGATGTCTTTTCAAGTTACTAGATGTTTATACATTGAAGAAGGCATAATGGACCAGTATCAGTGCAAAAAAGTGCTTGAACAAAGAGTAATTCTGCAATTAGAAGACCGTTTCGCAAATGAAGACTTTATATACATTCATGATGAAGCTCCGTCCCTAAAAGTTTCATCTGTGACTAAATTTTTGGATGAAAAAAAAATAAATAAAACCCTTCGATGGCCCGAAAACAGTCTAGATACGAATCTCATAATGAATCTTGTGCTATTGTAAAAAAAATAAATAAATAAATAAAGCAATGCATCATCACAAACAAGAAAGATCTGATAGAAAGACTCATTGGAATTTAGCACCTGACATCGAAATACAAACTAATTGCGAAAAACCAATACAATTTTAGCCAAAACGTATCAAATCTTTAACAAAAGTCAACGGAAAGCACACAAAATATTAAATGTATCATTATTTTTTAAATGATGTGCTCTTTCTATCATATATCAAGATTTTATTGTAAATTTCACAATTATTCTAATAATTTTCACACCTCTGTATATATTTTTAACAAGAACCATCTCTTTGTATGTAGTAGTAGATAATTTTTAAGGTATTATAGTGTATTATTTATTTAAAAATACTCTGAAAAGTGATGTTAAAATATAGAATTTTTTATGCATTTCTTTTTTTATAACTTTTAAATAGAAATTCAACCGTAAACAATAATATCAATAGTCAAACTTGTGCAGCATCAGATTACTGCTATGAAAATTTCTGTTTTCAAGTGACAAAAAATTATTATACAAAGTACATTTATATGATCTTTTGAAACTTTTTGCTTCTTTAAATACCATTTATAATCTTTATTTTAACTAAATTCTTTATACATAAAAAATACATATGTGATTTATGAATCATTGCAGGTTAAAGTTCTTATTAGTATTATTTCCTAGTTTCTGCCAATTTTTGCCACTTACTGGAGGAAACTAGTTTTCTGCCATGCCGGGTTTAACCGGTTATAACCACCGGTTTAAACCACCCTGGCAGGAACTTGCCAGCCCTGGTTATTTACAGTTTCATTAAAAATTAATCTTACCTGGTTTTGGATTAACTGAACATGTCAAGGAATAAAGAGACAAGTTTGCATTTAATAAAATTTTAATTAAAGAAAAAACTATTTTGTATTTAAAATTTTGTTTTATAATGCATAAAATTTTTTTGATAGTGAATTTTAGTTTTTTAATAAAGCAAACTGTTTGTTTTCAATTAGATGATCTTCAATTAACTAAAAAGAAAAATACATTTTTATGCTATTGTTTTATTAAGTTTTTATGTTAAGTACATGTTTATTTTCTAATTTGTACTAGGCTTGAAAATATTTATCATCAGCAATAAGTTGAGTATTTTGAAAATATCAGATAAATATCAAAATATCCAATATGTTTGATATTTTCGAAAATATCATATTTATGAACCCTTTGTCTCTAAAAATAAGTGTATGTGAATAATAGTTGGCAGTAAACATGTAGAAATTGGTTGTAAAATAAATGCTGGCTTTTTTGCAGACAGTCTTGTATACTTCTTTTTTATGTCAAAATAATGTAATCTTGAAAATATTTCATATATTGTTTTTTAGATAGAAAGTTCCATATCTTTTTTTTAATGCTAAAGAAAATCAGAGGAAATAGCAACTAATATCTATCCTTTAAGCATAAAATTGACTTACCTACAAAATAAATAATTTTGTAAGATATGATAAATATTTTCTTCCTATAATCTTACATAAATTAATTTCACTGGACCAAAACAAATTTAATTAAGTATATATGCTAAATTAAAATAATTACATTAGTTTTTTAGCCAAGATAACACACAACACCAATCTGGAGATCTTCAACCATTGGCTAAAGGGAAAGAAATTTTAACAAAAATACACAAAACCAAATTAAATATTATCCATTTCAATTTAACTAACATATCTTTTAATTATTTAAATTTCTGAAACTAGTAGAGATTCTTAGTAGAGATAGATAGTAGAGATTCTTTACTAATAGTAGAATGAAACCCATTTAAATAAAAACTTTTAATTTACATCAATTTTTTTAGTGTAAGTAATGTATAATAATTACTATATTAAATAGAGATTGGCCAAAAATAGGGTTTCGTTTTTGGCCCAAAATCAGAATTTTGCCAAAAATGTCTATGAAAATTCGGCCGGACCGAAACATTCAGTATTCCAAAAATCTTGTTTCTTCCTTCGAAAATTTTCAACATTAGTCATTGATTTGAACTGTATTGACTCAAATGAATATACTGCAATAAACTTCATTGTTTATAATTATCAATCATCTCATATAAAACTTTTAGTTTAAACTGCATTAGTGTTTCAAATATTCTTTGAGAAAGTTCTAGAATAACAAATGATCATTTACAAAAATCACTATAGATGAAAAATCAAGTTGTGTATACCTAAAACTAAAATATTTTTTAATTAAATGAAGTTTCATATAATTAGAAAATCTTTGTCATTGATGAATTAATTCCTATTATTGTATATGAAAATAAAGTTTTTGGATAATTAACAGTTGTACATAATTAATAAACATATAATTAATTTAAAACTATGTATATTTATGTATGTATTAATTACTTTAAAACATAAATTTTTTTATTTTATTAGAAAGGTCATCTAATTTTGATCTTGACCTTAAAACCTTTTCCGGTCTATCCACAGAAAAAAAAAAAAAAAAATCATTAAAATCCTTAATTTTCTCAGTACAAAGCAACAAGCAAAAAAGTTTTTAGCAGTAGGATGCTGCAATGTGTTTCTCAACTTAATTTGGATGAAAGCAAAAAATGAAGATTTTTTTTTTTTTTTTTTTTTTTTTTTTTTTTTTTTTTTCAAGTCATACACTTCAGGATAGTTTAAAAGCATTTCAACATGCTCATAGATATTTTTTAGAACATTAATCTTTTAAAATCACCATTGAGAAATTCATGCTAGATGTTAGTATAAATATTTACAAATTTATATTTTTACTGTGTTGCACAGTCTAAAATAATGCACTTTTATATGAAAATAATATATTTTTATATAAAAAATAAACAATTTGTAGGTAGTTTTTTTTCCTTTTTATATAAAAGGAGCAATTAATAAAAATAACCCATCCCTATTATATCTCCAGAGTAGTCAAAATCCATCATCTGAAAATGTCTGCTGAACCTAAAGTTAGGTATAAAAAAATAACTTATCTTTGTAAAAATAATATTTTTAATAATAATTAAATTTTCCAATTTAGATTTCATGTAATTATACTTTAATTCTTTTGCATAGTTAATATTTTTTGGGTGTTAGTTTTGGTTTCTTCCATTTCTTCCGGTTTTTTCCAGTTTCTTCCACTGTCCTGGAAGAAACAGGTTTATTCCAGAAGAAACCCAACCCTGTTTTCTAATAATTCGCATTTTGACATTTTTAATTTTTTTGCATTGATTAGGTGAGGTCCCTCTCCACATCGCTAATTTTTTACTTTTTTGATTTTGCTTGCAGCTATTTTTTGTAAAATTAGCTTCACTTTCAAAACCGCTTCTGAAAATGAAAGAGTATTTTAAAAAAATGTTTGCAACCAAAAGCGATAAAAAAAGCATGTGGAGAGAAACTTTACCTATCCAATGCCCCCCTCCCCCCCCAAAAAAAGTTTAAAAATGTCAAAATGCAAACAAGTTTTTAGAAAGTAACCTCCCCACAAGAATAGCATTAGCTCTAGAGTGTTTTTGCTAGCAAGGACAGGAGCCTTAAGACTTTGTCCACAGCAGATTTTATTTCAGCTGTAAACTTGCATGTGCATAAATTGCAAACATAAGTCAATGAATGTACTTTTGATAATATTTTCTGTAACATTACTTTCTTCAATACCAATGATTCATAATTATTCACTTGTCTATTGTACAGCTTATATTATATGACAGTTAAATGGTACATACATACATACATGCATGCTTATTAGTATATAACATAATTGTTGAAATTTTTTTTTAACAGGTCCTTCAAATTCATCTCTTGGATTGCAGAACATGGGAACCAGTCCATCTCCAGGAGTCTTTTCTAATGTAAATAACTCTGATAATGGTCCACCTTTGACTCCCAAAATGCAAAATTTATATCCTGGACCACCAGGGACAAATATGTCCTTTAATACACCAAACAATTTATCTGCAAGTTCTCAAGCAGGGCCTGGTATGCCTCCATTACCAGCTGCACCTCATTCTACTCCAATGAGACCAAGATATCCACAACAGGTAATTTTAATGTAATTTTTCTGCAATTTTTTGAAAAAATGTATCTTAATTAAAATATCTTTTTTTTTATGTAGAATCATTATAAACCATTACAAATTACCAATAAAAACTTAATTAAATAAAGTTAAGTTCTAGTATTTAAAAATTTATCTCTGTATTTTGTAATTTTATAAATTCAAAGGATGAGAAAGTAATTGAACTTATTGCCATTTTTAAAATTTAGATTGAACCCTCCCACTTTAAAAAAGAAGACTTTAAAAATTATTTTTGGTGAAAATGGTGGCTTTTTCCTCAAAAAATAAAGCTTATAAATTTTGATTAAACTTAACTAAAAAAGCAGACAAAATGTACTATATTGGGCTAAAAGATTCTTTTTGGAGATTTAAGTGCATCAAAATCAACAGTAAACTTGCGAAATCGGGAACCTATACAAATTGTTCAGTTTGGGGGGGAGGGGGGGAAACCCTTGTCTTTGTCTATCCAGAACCGAATTTGTAGCAGGTTTCAATGCTGGTAAAATTTTGGGTCTAAGAATCCCTTCACAAAAATCCAATTAAAATTAACAAACCCTTTTACAAAATTCTGTTCCATAATAACATTCTTCATCAGTTATTTTTATATTGTTAAATTTTAAAATGCATAGTTTGCGAGGAAAGTAAGTTGACTAGAAATGAAAACTTTTGCAGGAGGACTTAAAGAAGTTATTAAATGCTTTGTTCTAATCTCATAACTTCTTTTTTCAAAAATAACTTTTCACAAAATGGGTTCCAAAAAAATTTATCCACAATTAGCTAGGCATGTAGTACATGCCCTTGTTATCACTTACAAACATACATATAAACATTGTTTTATTTTTAAAAATATTATCAGGACTTGCCTCAGAGGGATTAGTTAGAGCAATATTGCTGAAAAAGGTTTAATCTCTTGTAACAAGAAAATGAGATGCTATCTTTAAATTGATCATATACTGACACAAATTTAAATAATGAAAATGGAAGAATTATACAATATATAAATTTAAAGAGAAAAAAATCACAGCCTAATGAAAAGTTAAAATATGAAGACAGAGTTGTAAAAGTTTGTTTCACAAAGCAATGCTTATTTGACAGTCTAAAGGCTACTTGCAAAAGAAGGAAAATGCATATATTCAAAAGTCAAAAACTTAAGCAAGAAATAATAAGGAGAAAATTATTTGGAATCAGGGCTGGCAAGTTTTTACCAGGGTGGTTAAAACCAGTGGTTAAAACCGACATGGCAGAAACTAAGAAATAATACCAATAAATGCAATTATTCATAATTCATAGATGTATGTAATGTATAAAGAATTTAGTTAAAAAATTAAAATAAAGATAATGGATGTTATTCAAACTAGTAAAATGTTTCAAAAGGATCATATAATATAAAAATACTTTAATATAATAATGTTCTGTCACTTGAAAAACAAATTTTCATAAAGGCAATCTGATGCTGTATAAGTTTAACTATTGATATTACTGTTTACGGTTGAATTTCTATGTAAAATTAAAAAAAATTACGAAAAATTCTATAATTTTTTAACATTATAGCTTAAAAATTATCTACTACTACATACAATGAGAAATGGTTCTTGTAAAAGCATATAAGTAAATAATTGTAGCACAAAAATCAAAGAAAAAATGGATGAAATATTTTATACTGTTATTTTAAAACATTGAAAGAACAAATTTGTTTTTGTGGAAAAATTAATAATATATTAAGAGCATTTTATAATATCGGATTAATTTTGCTAATCTTTCTTAACCTAGACTGCATTTTAATTTATTGTGAATGAAAAGAGTTTGAAAATATTCTTTCAAGACCAGCATTACTTGCTGGTAATGTCATTATTGATGATATAAAATTAAAAAAATTCTCATTTTCAATGTTATTTGTGTCTAAAAGCGACCACCCATAAAAGGCAAGACATTTTCTAGGACCTCCTTGGTGAAATATGTTTCTGAAAAAGGAGTATTTTTTCCCCCTTTCTTTATGTTTAAATATCAATTTCTATCCCAAATACTTAGGATGAAGTAAATAAGCTAGCATAAAAGCTAATACTGCAATAAATGAGATTTGAATCTTGCATTTGTAAGTTTCTGTGATATTAACATCATTAAAAAAATTAAGCAAATTTTATGAGCAGCTGCACTGGAACAGTCATGTTTTTTAGTTTTATCTAAAGCTTATTATACAATAGATTTTAGCATTTGTAACAAGTATTTAACTTCTTTATAAATCATGGTATTTATACAATTTTAACAACTGCTGTGTCCTTAATGACATTTTCATGATTTTCAATTTTCTGCAAATAATGATTCTTCCTGAAAGATTCAAAACTATCAAATTTTAATACAAATTTATTTATATTTTATAATTTAAACTATTTACAATATTTTATTTACAATTTATCCTTTATAAAATGTATATAAGCAACTTTACTGCTAAAAAAGTTTCAGAATATGTCATGAAATTAGTTTATGCCAGTTGTTGCCCGTGCAGGGAGTATATGCAGGAAGTAAATTTATTATACTTCATTAACGTATATCTTATTCAAAAAATTCGAAGTAGTTTAATATAATTAAAACACGCCCCAAACAATGTTTTCCCGTATAACATGATTTAGTGTAATACATTTGTGTGGCCCTGTAATTTAATAATGAATGTTCTTTGCATCACAGATTGTACAGAATGTATATTTTAGTACATACTTCAAAGATTCATGCTAATTCTATTATGTTCAAATGAGTTTAACACCATTAAAATGCATTTGAAAATTTTTTCCCTATTGACCGTAATGTAACGGAATCCTTTTGATTGTCCCTGTAATACATCAATGCATCCGATTTTCATAACATTTGAAATGACTCGACAAAATTATGTAATAAATATACGATTTAAATTTCAAACGATTAAAATGCATTTGAAACTTTTTTCCCCATTGACCGTAATGTAACGGAATACTTTTGATTGTCCCTGTAATTGATCTATGCATTCGATTTTCATAACATTTGAAATGACTCGACAAAATTATCTAATAAATATACGATTTAAATTTCAAACGATTAAAATGCATTTGAAACTTTTTTCCCATTGACTGTAATGTAACGGAATACTTTTAATTGTCCCTGTAATTGATCTATGCATTCGATTTTCATAACATTTGAAATGGCTCGACAAAATTATGTGATAAATATATAATTGATCTATCCATCAGATTTTCATAAAAATTGAAATGACTCGACAAAATTATGTAATAATTATGTATTTTAAATTTCAAACGATTCGGTTGGGTAGTTTTTAAGTTGTTATATGCGGACAGACGGACAGACAGACGGACGGACTGAGCGACAACAATAGGTGCTACGTATTTACATAATTACGAACGCACCTAAAAAAGGCAGATTTTTTTCAATACTAAATGTTCTTTTAAAAAGCTTTTGTTTATCAAAATATAAAATACTCTTATTAAATATTATGTAAAATTGTTTTAAAAAGTAACATTTTAATACCTTTAAACTTTGAAATATAAAAAGTATTTGGAAAACCAAATATTCGGTATTCGGCCCAACAATTACTATTCGGCTTGCCGAATATTCGTTAATTGATTCATCTGTCGGCCGAATATTCGGCGTTTTGTATTTGGCCAAAATCACTATTCGGTGCATCCCTAGTTTTTGTCAATTAACTTTGTCAAAAGATCGCTGAAAAATGTGAATTTCCTGTGCGGATCACAGTTAAAACGACAATTTCTCTAAATATCGCAGATAAAACACTAATTTTGTTAAAAGATCGCAGGAAAAAATGCTGAGTAATTAGGCGAATAGTTTGGTGATCTCTATAAATTGATGAAATTTGACGACCTGACAATCAAGTCACATAAATGTAATGTATATTAACCAAGTAAGCATTTTTGGCACAGATGTCATATACGTACCATATTGGTGAGATTTTTTTCTGATGCCAATGCCTTATACGTATAATCGGGGTATTTAACTGTTGCCTGAGTGTCGTTATTTTGTTTGATATGGTAACCCCAATGTTATTCCTTACTTATTAATATTTATTTACCTTTTTTCCTTTTTTTTTTTTTTTTTTTTTTTTTTTTTTTTTTTTTTTTTTTAAATTATATAAATTGTTATGTTCTATAGTTATTAAACATTTTTATTTATTATTACCTTTTTAAAAATATATATGTAGCTGGTATTCTAAAACAATATTTTCGCCAAAACTAGTGTCAGAAAAAGAAAATCGCACCAATGTGGTTCTATTATGACATTTGTGCTGCATTTTTATATAGAAACAGAAGTAATTTATACGATAACAAAAATAAAAGTTCACCAAGTTTGTTTTCAGAGCTGTTTGTATATTTTAGCATTATATCCTACCTTTTTTGAAGTCAGAATAGCACCAAGCTTTGGCAAACGGATGTGTATTAATCGGACCCTTATAATATAAGTAATAATTAATCTAGAATCATGTAATGTACCTTAAAAAAAAGCTTACACATTCTCACGTCCAAATCATCTGGGAGGGTTTAGCTCACTGCTTTTATATCTCAACAAATCGAATACATTACCAGTACATCCTTCCCTTACCTCTCAAAGGCTCAAATATATGTTTATAAAAATTTAAAACCATATTTGGTACTACTAGGTTATCCTGTCGACCAAAAAATTATCGCTGAACTATTAGATTAAATGCCAATAATGGATGATCGTGAATGCCATATTCAATGACATTAAATACGATTCATATGTTTAAAATGTCATTAAGTGATTTTTACTTCGACTTTTTATTAATATTTTTATTATTATTCTACTAATTATTTATTTTTTCGTTATTTAAAATAAAAATTATGCCAATATGTATAATTTGGCTATTAGTTTGGCGATTTGTGTAATTTGGTGAAATTGGTCAACGGGATAACAGAGTAGTACCTCATATTTTTACGCTTCTTAAAAGAATCATCTGGTAAATGGTCTTTCGGCACCCTTTTGTATTTCTTTGCCAAATGCACCAACCATAACAGATAATGAACTCTTTCGTTATATGTTGCCTTGATCGCTTAAATTTGTTGATTTCGTTATATGAGCCTTCAGATTTAGTAAGATGCGCAAGTAAATAAAATGATGAATAAAAGTATCATATTACAATGCTTAGCATAAATTAAAAAGATACCAAGTTGTTTGCCAGAGGCAGCTAGTAACTTAAATAAATAGAAATTTAATAAAATGGAAAAAATATTTCACTTTGCGCGTCAAAATAGATAATTTATGATGTTTGAAAATAAAAACAAATAAGTGTTTTTCACATGATTTATCTAATCTATTAATTTGTGTTACATACATACAATTTTTATATTCATTTAAACTTACGTGCAACAATTACAAGGAAAAACAGCAATAAGAAAAAGACAATGTTCAGCTGGAGATTTCAGACAAAAATTTGATTTTCTCAGCGACTGTCTAACATACAAAGATGAAAAAAAAAAAAAAAAAGAAAAAAAAAGCTATTTTAAGTTTTACCAAGAGGATTAAAATAAACCATAAATGGAGTTAATCCATCCACGGAATTGTTAGCTAGTCTTTGTTGAATTTTAGGTCTTCATTTTTTCGTTAGAACTTATACAGTAAACTACGATATTTTTTGAACGTTACTATTTTATTCGTCTCGTCGAGTTCTGTCTTTTAAAAAAAAAACCACTGTTGTATGTCAACTGGTTCACCAGAAATTTCAAAAAGACGTTTGAATTTTCCATTTCTTAAACATACTATACCAAACGCTACCGCGTTTGCTATGATTTTATACTCATGGAATCTGTCATATGTACAATCCCTTCTATCCTTCATATTAATCATATAATGGATAACAATATAATTTTAATTTATCTATTAACCACTTAACTGTCTGCCGCAAGATAATTCTGGGTTTAAAGCACTGTTTTCCCAAACTCATCGCCGATGAAGTGGTTAATTTATTTCTTGTAGCATTATATAATGGTTATAATATTATCATTAATGATCTCTTGTACAATAGAGTTTTAGCTGTGTCATTATCTGTTCTCTCACTGCCAGTTTTTTAATTTTATGTAAGAAATAAATGTAATTTTTCTTTCCTTTTCTTTCTTCTCTTTTTTTTTTTTTCAACTGCAAAACATTATTAGTTATGTATGCTTTTTAGTTGCTAATAATATGTTAATCCTCAAATAGTTGATTAAGAATAAAAATCAAAGATATCTTGATATTTATTATATTTAAATGAATTTATTATTACTGTTATAATTCAATTACATGCATGACTTGGTGGATTTAAATCCTTTTTTCCATGATAGATAGAGACACTAAAATTAGCATTTACTATTATTTTCTTCAACATTTTTGCGCTTGAAAGCTTACTGTATTTTCAGGTGTATAGCCCGCACTTCTAAATTGAGAAGTGCAGTAAAAAAAGTTCGTGTATAAGCCGCGGAGATGCATTGGTGTATAGTCCGCGGGCTATACTCCATTTATGAACGTATATTTCGATCAGGGTTCGAAGTTAGAAGCCATTAAAGTATATACGCGCTTATAAGTTGAGAAATTTTAGACAAAAATGGAACTTCAAAGTGTGGGGGGGGGGGGGGGTCGACGTATATGCGACACCTTAAAAAAAAATCTATGAATAAAATATTGGGAAAAAGTTTGCTAACGAATCGCTGCTGCAGCACCCCTTTGTGTTTGTAGAGTACAAAATTGAAAATGTGGAAACTTTCCTACCTAGATAATTCTGAGTTAAAGATCATTTTTAGTTTAATTCTCAAAAAAATATATAATCTACCCTGTCCTGTTGCAAAGAACAAAAAAAAAGTGTGTAATTTATGTCATTTCGGAATGATTCAGAAGAGTCGATCTTTTTTGGAACGATTCCAAGAAATCCTTTCTTTTCAGAGTCATTTCATTACGGAACATGTCAGAGGAATTGCTACTTTTGAGAACGAGTCCGAGGAATCGAACCTTTTCGGAGTTGTTTCATTTTGGAACGAGTGCGAGGATTTTGCCTTTTTCAGAGTTTTGGACTAATTCCGAGGATTCGAACCTTGAGGAATCCTTTCCAAAAAAGGATCGATTCCCTCATTTCGTTCCTTTTCGGAATCATTCCAAAAAGGACGGATTCTTTTTTACAGACTTGATTACAGACTTGAATCGTTCCTTTAGTTCCACTGCCGGAATCGCTCTTTTTGAATCGTTCCTCAACAAATAACACATCTCTACTAAACTGAATACAGTAATGTTAAAACGACTTATTCAGCAAAAAAGTAAGTTTGAAATAAGTAACAGGTTACTGTTGATTTTACCCTTTTAAATCAAGAGCAAATTGTGTTCAAGCGTCATTATTTCTCGCTGCCGGTTAGTGCAATACTTGGCGATAGTTGTGACAATTCTTCCAAACCCAGAACTAACTGTATTTAAGCAGAAAAAAAAAAAAAAAAGCCTTTACAAACATGAGAGAACTCTCTATATTTCGCAGCATAGCAAAAAAAAATTTACAAATTTCGATGTTTTTTCAAATTTTTTGAGGTTTAAAAATTGTAAAAAAATATCATGATTTTCAATTTAAAAAAAAAAAATCTTTGTACAATTCGCACCGTGTATAAGCCGCAGCGGCGCTTTCAAAGGTTTTTTTCTTGAATAAGCCGCGGATTATACACCCGAAAATACGGTATATAGATTTCAATTACTGACTGTGTATTTTTCCAATTCTTCTTCTTTTTTTTTTTCTAATTGTTTCCATTAATTTTAATAAATATAATATTCTTAATTTTTATATTTTAATAATTCTTTTTCCATCCATTTATTATCTCTAAATCATCTGTGCTTTGTTAACTGTCATCGTACTCTAACTGTGCATGAATTTATGGTTTAGATAATCCAAATCTCGTTTGCATATTTGTAAATTTTGTGTTTTTTCTCGTTTTACATAAGTTTTTTGCTCATTTCTCATTCTTTGATTCAGTCTGTCTCTGTATATAATTTTTATAATCTGGCTTGTAAATAAACAGTTGAACTCACCAAAGAACATATTACTTCGCTTTCTTATATATGAAAAATAGAATTTGAATGCATCTGTAATTTAAAATTCACAAAAGTATGGATGAAATTTTTACAAAAACAGGATCCTGTAAGATAAACCTGGGTAGATCCCTGTAATTTAACCATGTAATGTATTATTTAATCACTATATGATCTTTCATTTTTCTTTTGATTGATATTGATATGTCTGAGTGTTTTAGAGATTTATTTATATACTTTTCTTTGCTAATCTTAAATATATCACTATGACATATCAGTATAAAAGGCATTCTCAGATGAAAAGAAATTTCATGTCTCCCATAAAATGTGAATTAATCAAGTCAGCTATGAATGTTTTTGTTCAAACATTACATTGTGCATTAGTTTAAATAAATAAAAAATAATAATAAATAAAAAAAAAATTGTAAATGTATTACCAAGGCTTGTACCAATCTTCTAATTTTTAAATTGAAATCATTATTTTAAAGATTTTCAAAGCTTTAGGAAAAAAAAAAAAAAAAAAAAAAAAAAAAAAAAGCAGTGGTTATATGGGTGAATAACATTTTCATTAATTCTACTTATTTAAAATTTGTCTTTAGCATTATTTGTCTTTACCATGCTCCTCAGTAATGTTTCATTCTCTTCTTCACAGTATGTCTTTTTCAATGGAAACATTTTTAGACTGTATAGTTCTGTGTGTTGTTACAAGAAAGCAGGATTGCCAAAAAAACTGGTTAAAAAAAAAAAAGGTTTTTGTTTAAACATACATATACATGCATATTGATGATAAAAATAGACATTTTTGTATTATAAGTAGTGTAACTTCATTTTAAAATAATTTAAATTAAATAATTACAGGGAATTTATGTAAAAAATTGAAAAAATTCATGTTTTAATTTAAATAGTATTAGCAAAAGTCTTATGTTAAAAGAATAATACTTCTCTACAAAGTGAACCATTGATACACTGAAAATCTTTATAAACAATCTTTTGATTGTTGTTATAAACATTTGGATGTAGTTTGATAAATATAATATTCCTTTCTACAGTTATTGAAATAATAAATTTCAACTTCTTGGGATTTTATTTTTTGAGTGACAATTTGAAGTCAACATATTTCTTCATTAATTTTAGCAGATAACAAAATAAATAAATAAATATAAATAAATACAGTATTTTCGGGTGTATAGTCCGCAGCTTATACAAGAAAAAAAAACCTTCCAAAAAGCCGCTGCGGCTTATACACGGTGCGGGTTATACAAAGATTTTTTTTTTTTTTTTTTTTTTTTTTTAAATTGGAAATCGTGATATTTTTCTACAATTTTTAAACCTTAAAAAATTTGAAAAAAAAACGAAATTTGTACATTTTTTTCGCTATGCCGTGAAATTTAGAGAGTTCTCCCATGTTTGTAAAGGCTTTTTTTTTTTACTGCTTAAATACAGTTATTTCTGGATTTGGAAGAACTGTCGCAGTCGCAACTATTGCCAAGTATTGCACTGATAGATGTATAATAGCCATTGTGTTTGTAGAGTACAAAATTCAAAATCCGGAACTCTTCCAATCTCTTTTCAAAAATATGCATTAAAATATTTAATTGCTATAAAGGACGTTAAATACTAATGTTCAGTGAACCCAATTTAATTAGAACAATTTAAGTGTTAGTTATTCTGTTTGATAACAGGTGGCAGCACTATGAATTCTGTGCTTTGTTTTAAAGTCAGAATTATGATGTCACAGTTCAGTTGAGAATGGGACTTAAAGGGGTCAAGAGGTGCTCTTGACTCACCTGTTAATTTTTTAATATATTTTTAATTAACTTCGCCCAAAGTTGGCTGGGGTTATTAATTATTATTTGAATTCATCCTTTCATGTCAGATGAAAGAATTAGTTAGAAGATTTTTCATAATTGGTTAAATATGAAACCAGAAGTTATAATTTATTGTTCTGCAAGATTTATGTAATGATCTATGTTCTGTAAAGTTTGTGTGAAAATTTGTGAAGTATTGTGATGTGTGCTGTGCAAAAAAAAAAAATTACAAAAAAAATCTCAAGCATTTTCACTGGAATATTTTCAACAGAGAAAAAGTGGAGGCACCTAGGCTAGATTGTGAGTACTTTTATTTTTAATATTCTATGATGCTATAGCATAAGTTTAATTTTGCTAGAGAAGTTAGCAAATATAGGAACAATTAAGTTTATTTAAAGTGATTAAATAAGATAAATATTCTGCATTATTATATTTTGATAATTGTTCTTGGAAAGAATAGAATTGTTCTGAAGAATAACATATTGATTTATTTACTTGTTCTATAGAACATTATGATTTATTTGCTTGAGAATTTGAATATTTGATTACTATAAAGAATTATATTGCATTGAAGAATTTAGAAGATTATTTTTGAATTTATGTACATTTAAGAACAGAACATTCTTCCATTGTTTATATGAAACAGCATTCTTAAGTGATAGAATATTATACAGAAGTTCTATTTTTGAGTTTGATTTGTTCTGTTTTTGATTTAATTTAGTTTAGGTTTTGAATTTTATTTGATTATTATTGTTTTGAAGCAATTATGATTAGTTTTGATTTCAAGGTATATTTTTGATTAGTTTTGATTTTGAAGTATAATTTGATTAGTTTTGTTTTGAAGCTAATTTGATTAAATTTTATTTTGGAAATCATTCTGCTTTAAGTAATTGCATAAAATGGAAGATTATGAAAAAAAGGCAGCTCAAATTAAAATTGAGAGAGGTAGGGTTAAAGGCTCTGTAACTAGATTAGAGAATAGTTTTGAGAATGTGAATACGAAAAATGAAATTTTGATTAGGTTACAGAGATTAGATGATTTACTTAAAGAATTATTAAGATTAGATTCTAGCTTAAATGATGAAGATTCAGAGTTAGCAGAATTTGAAGAGAGGTATTTTCAGTTAAAAACTAAATACCAAAACAAATTGGATTCTTTGAATTCTACTGAAGTTATTAATGCTATAACGCACAATTCTACTCAAGGTGGTTCTATTAATATTCCTAATCAGTGTAATATTCGACTACCTAAGTTAAACATTCCAGTATTTTCTGGAAAATTTTCTGAATGGACAAATTTTAAAGATATGTTTGTTTCCACTGTTCATTCACAAGCAGGTTTAAGTAATATTCAGAAATTTCAATATCTTAAAGGATTACTTTCTGAAGAACCAGCTACATTGATTAAACATATTCCTCTTTCTAATGATTCTTATCAAGAAGCGTGGGATAAATTGCTAAACCGATATGACAAAAAGAAACAAATAGTAAATTCTTTGATTAAATTATTTTTAGAACAAAAATCAGTTCTGCATCCAAATAGTATAAATATTAGGAATTTGTTGAACATAAGTGATGAAGTTATTAGGGGTTTAAAAGCTGTTGGGGATGAAGCTACAAGTAGAGACCCATGGCTAATATATTTATTATTCCAAAAACTAGATCCTGAAAGTAGAAGACTGTGGTCTATTGAAAGTGCAGAAAATGAATTTCCCTCTTTACAAGAATTTTTTGATTTCTTAAGTGTAAGATGTTCTTCTTTAGAACTCATCTCTAGCAATGGAAATGATATTAAACATTCCAAAAGCTCAAATTTTGTAGGTTCCAAACATAATTCAAATGACAAATCAAAAGTTTGTTTAAAATGTCAAGGAACACACCCACTGTATAAGTGTATCAAATTTAAATCCATGGATGTTGCTGCTCGAAAAAACTTTATTAAGCGTAATAACTGTTGTTTTCTATGTTTAAACTTGCATAAAATTAAGGAATGTCCAAATTCTCATTTAAAATGTTTTAAGTGTGAAAGTAAGCACAATACACTCTTACATGAAGAAAATAAAAGTAATAATGCTTACTCTGTTAAATTTGAAAATAAAGTAGTTCCCGTTTCATCTGAGAATAAGGATCATCAGTTAAATGAAAATTATGCACATGAGTCAACATCTCATGAATTGCAAATTAATTCTAGTGCTTCTTTTAATGATTCTAAATGTGTTTCTTTTCTACCTACTGCTAAAGTTTTACTATATGATAATGAAAACAAAGCTTACTCTTTTAGAGCTTTGCTGGATTCTGGATCAGAATGTTCGTTTGTCAGTGAAAATGTTATAAGAATTTTAGGATTAAAAAGGAAGAACGACAGAATTCTTTTAAATGGAATTACTGGAGTATCAGCTGGACAAACTCGAGGTTCAGTAACTCTCAAAGTTGGATCAAAGCTTTCAAATGAATCCTTAAAGGTACAGGCATACATTCTGCCTAAAATGACATCTCAATTGCCTGCAGAATTACTTGATACAAAAAACATAGATTATCTTAAGAATATTACCTTAGCAGATGAAGATTTCATGAAACCACAAGAATGTGATATTATTCTAGGATCTGACTGTTTCTTTACTATTTTAAGATATGGTAAAATTGTTAGTAATGAGAATGAGCCAATTGCTCAAAATACTATGTTTGGTTGGGTGGTAGCTGGAAAATTGCAATCTAATTGTAAATATTCTTCTAGTATCAATTCACATTTTCTTAGTGTAAAAAATGAATTAAATGTTGATTTATTATTACAAAAATTTTGGCAGGCTGAAGAAATAAATATTAAAAGTCCGCATTTGTCTGAAGAAGAAAAATTTTGTGAACAACATTTTTGTTCGACTTATAAGATAACTCCAGAAGGTAGATTTCAAGTTAAGTTGCCAGTTTTTAAAGATGTAAAAACATTAGGAGATTCTAAATCTATGGCAGTTTCACGATTGTTTGCTATGGAGAAAAAATTTCAGTTTGATAAAAAATTTGAGAATGAATACAGAAAATTTATGAATGAATATGAAGATTTTGGTCACATGACACCTGTTGACAAAGATTCAAATCCTACACACAACAAAGTATACTACCTTCCACATCATTCTGTTATAAAAAGTGATTCTATTTCTACAAAGTTACGGGTGGTGTTTGATGGTACATGCAAACCACCTAATGGTAATTCTTTGAATTCTGTTTTGGCAGTTGGACAAATTCCTCAACCAAATCTCTTCACAGTTCTTATTAGATTTAGAACAAATCCTGTTGCTTTTACCGCTGATATTCAGCAAATGTATAGACAAATTCTGATTGCTCCAGAAGATCAAGATTTACAAAGTATTATTTGGCGAGAATCAGCATACTCAGATTTAAAGGAGTATCGTCTGCAAACTGTCACTTATGGAACAGCATCAGCTCCATTTTTAGCAACTCGTTGCTTATTTCAAATTGGAAAGGACATAGAAAACGATGATCCTGTTACAGCTTCAATTATTAAAGATAGTTTCTATATTGATGACTGTATGTCAGGTTCAATCTCAAGTGAAGAAACTATTAGAGTGATTGATAAACTTTCACTGGCTTTAGAAAATAGAGGTTTTCATTTACGGAAATGGAGGTCTAATTCTTCTGATGTATTGACTCATTTATCTTCAAATTCTCTTGAGTCAACAAACTTAGAAATTCATCCTGATGATTGCTCCAAAGCCTTAGGGCTTAGTTGGGATTCTACAAATGATGTTTTCATCTTTAAAGTTAATTTACAATTTGATGATAACATAACTAAAAGAAATTTTCTTTCACAATCAGCTAAATTATTTGATCCATTGGGATTTTTGGCTCCTTGCACTGTTGCGATAAAAATGTTTTACCAGCAATTATGGTTAATGAAGTTAGACTGGGACACTGCTCTTCCTGAAAATTTCCAAGCAAATTGGAAAAAATTCCAACAAGAATTTGAACAAGTTTGTTCTATTCAAATTCCACGATGGATCCAATGTTCCAGTAAAGAAATCATATTGCATGGTTTTTGTGACTCTTCAGAATCAGCATATGCTGCAGTCATCTATGTGGTACAACCTGGTGAAATAAAGTCAAAGGTGACCATATTGGTTGCTAAAAGCAAGGTAGCACCACTTAAATCTGTTTCCATACCACGACTTGAGCTAAATGGTGCTTTATTACTTTCTAGATTATATTCTACACTAGTGACTATTTTGAATACCTTCGTTATTAAATTTTATGCATGGACAGACTCTCAAGTAGTTCTATCTTGGCTGTCATCTCATCCTAGGTATTGGAAACCTTATGTGGCTAATAGAACTTCCGAAATTTTGGATTCTGTTCCATCTGACTGTTGGAGGTATGTTCCAGGCAAGGAAAATCCAGCTGACATTGCTTCCAGAGGGTTACCTCCCAAGGATCTTCCTGATTGTTCCCTTTGGTGGGAGGGCCCAAAATGGCTTTCTTTAAGTCAAGAACATTGGCCTGAACAACCTCAAATCAAAACTAATTTAGATACTGTGAATAAAGAGAAGAAAAAATCTAAATTTTGTTTTCCAGTAACTGTAAATAATTCTGTGATAGATATGCTTTTTGGAAAATATTCTTCTTTTACTAAAATTGTTGATGTTTTAGCTTTTTGTATTAGGTTTGTGAAAAATTGTAAGCAGAAAGTTGGCAAAATGAACACCAGTCCTTTGAATAAAGGTAAATTTCTTCCTTTATCAATAACCGAAAGAAGACATTCAGGTAATTTGATTATTTCTTATATTCAGCAGCTATATTTCGGAGATGAAATTAGTTGTATTAGATCAAATAGACCTGTTTCTAAAAAAAGTTCTCTTTTTTCACTTAGTCCTTTTATTGATAGTGATGGTTTGCTTAGGGTGGGAGGTAGGCTGAGAAATTCACCCTTCCAATATAATGCAAAACATCCTGTCATTTTGCCAACTCAGCATAAATTAAGTGTGTTAATTGTTAAATATTTTCATGTTATGCATTTTCATGCTGGGTTAAATTTATTAATGGGCATCATAAGACAGAGTTATTGGATAGTATGTGCCAGGAAGATAATTAAAAATTGTATTTATAAATGTGTTACTTGTTGTAGATATAGAACAGCTTCTTCCAAACAATTAATGGGAGATCTTCCTCTTAACAGAGTTACTCCTAACAGGCCATTTGCTGCATGTGGAATCGATTATGCGGGGCCTATTAATATTTTGAAATATCGAGGTAGAGGAGCTAAAACTACCAAATGTTATATTGCTTTATTCATTTGTTTTGCCACTAAAGCTCTACATTTAGAGTTGGTAAGTGATTTGACTGCTGAGGCATTTATTGCTGCATTAAACAGATTTTGCTCTCGAAGAGGAGCTCCTCAGCATATATATAGTGATAATGCTACAACATTTGTAGGTGCTAAGGGGCAACTTTCAGATTTATATAAATTTATTTGTCATATTGAAAGTAATGAAGAAATTTGTTATTTTTTGTCTCAAAGAAATATTGAGTGGCATATGATTCCTCCAGTAAGTCCACATTTTGGTGGACTATGGGAAGCCGCTGTCCGTTCTGTCAAATTTCATATTAAACGTGTTATTGGTAATACTAATTTAACTTTTGAAGAATTTTATACCTATTTGACTCAAATTGAGGCTATTCTAAACTCTAGACCATTAGTAGCAATTGATAATGATAGCATAGACAGTATAAATATATTGACTCCATCTCATTTTTTAATTGGAGATGTTATTACTTCGCCAGCTGAACCGGTATTTGAAGAAAATTTATCCTTACGGTCTCGTTGGCATATTGTACAAAAAATGAAATTATGTTTTTGGAGAAGGTGGAGTATTGACTATTTGAGCTCTTTGCAAAATAGAAAAAAATGGAGAGTACAAACTGAAAATTTTAAAGTAAATGATATTGTAATTTTAAAAGAGGATAATGTTCCTCCCTCTGTTTGGCCGTTAGGTAAAATCATTGAAATTCATCCGGGTAAGGATGGTATAGTCAGAGTAGTGACTGTTAAAACCGTTAGGGGTGTCTTTAAAAGACCTATTGTAAAACTTTGTTTACTTCCTTTGCATCAAGAATAACTTCTTGATGGGTGGGAGTATGTTCAGTGAACCCAATTTAATTAGAACAATTTAAGTGTTAGTTATTCTGTTTGATAACAGGTGGCAGCACTATGAATTCTGTGCTTTGTTTTAAAGTCAGAATTATGATGTCACAGTTCAGTTGAGAATGGGACTTAAAGGGGTCAAGAGGTGCTCTTGACTCACCTGTTAATTTTTTAATATATTTTTAATTAACTTCGCCCAAAGTTGGCTGGGGTTATTAATTATTATTTGAATTCATCCTTTCATGTCAGATGAAAGAATTAGTTAGAAGATTTTTCATAATTGGTTAAATATGAAACCAGAAGTTATAATTTATTGTTCTGCAAGATTTATGTAATGATCTATGTTCTGTAAAGTTTGTGTGAAAATTTGTGAAGTATTGTGATGTGTGCTGTGCAAAAAAAAAAAAAAATAAAAATAAATTACAAAAAAAATCTCAAGCATTTTCACTGGAATATTTTCAACAACTAATAAAAACATTAAAATATCTTATTAATTTTTACATGTTTCGATTGAATTTACTCAATCATCATCAGAAAAAGAAAATACAAATAAACACAAAGATGGAAAATAAACACATTAATAAGATATTTTAATGTTTTTATTAGTATTTAACATCCTTTATAACAATTAAATATTTTAATGCATATTTTTGAAATGTTTTTAATGGACGTATATGAAAACTTCTATTTATAATTAATGTCTTCCAATCTCACAAATCTGAATTTAAGATCATTTTTATTTTATTTTTCAAAAAAATAATCTACTGACCCTGTTGCAAAAAACAAACAAACAAAAAAAAAGTTCGTGATTTATGTCATTTTGGAACGATTCAGAGCAGTCACTCTTTTTCGAAATGATTCTGAGGATCAGATTCGTTTCATTTCGGAACGAGTTCTAGGAATCTAATTTTTCCGGAGTCGTTTCATTTTAGATAGAGTCCGAGGAATCGTTCCTTTTCGGAGTTGGTGCATTTCGGATGGATTCCGAGGATTCAATCCTTTTGGGAACCAATAACCTGAGATACATATACATTTTATATCCGAAATTTTGAATTTATCACCGATTTTATTTTAATTTTCGGAAAAATTTAAAAAATATATCACGCTTGTTTGAAAAAAAAGGCGTGTAAACGCCGCATCGCTTTAAATTTTATCTTAAAACCCGTAAACGCCGCGGCATTTCTTCCGAAAATTACGGTACTGATTAGGGATGCACCGAATATTCGGTATCTATTCGGTATTCGGCCTATTCGGCCATGTTACCGAATATTCGGTTAGACCGAATATTAAACTATTCGGTTGAGCCGAATATTCGGCTTGGCCGAATATAAAACTATTCGGCCTGCCGAATATTCGGTATGGCCGAATATCAAAGTATTCACTTAATGAAACCTTTTAAAAACTTTTCACTATTTCTACTTTTAACTGTCAATTTTTTAATTTATATTTAAAATAATTAGAAACAAAATCATTTTTAAGTAAAATAGAATGTTTTTACATTATTTATTTGCTGTTTGTAAAGTATAACTTAAGAAAATTAACCATGAGAAGGATTAAAATGGTGATTTATTAGGATTCTCCTTAGGAATAAATTGTGTGCTGATACAAGTTTCTAAATTTTGTTTAGTAAATAATCTGTTTCTTGCTTTTCCCCAAATAAAAGTCCTTTAAAAGAAAAGAAAAAACTTTTAAGATTAGTAATAGCATAGATTTTGAGATTAGTAATTAGACAATTTTTGTTCATGAAACCATAATCATAATCAACTTATTGAGTCATAAGTACATTGTATTTCATCTCATTCTAGGTCAAAACTTGTGTGTTCGTTTATTACATCATATATATTATAAAGCAAAAGTTCTGAAACTTCCAAACGAGTGTTTTCAAAAAATACCCGATGGATTTTTTTGCCGATTGTATCATTCGATAGGAAATATTTTTCCGAAGGTTTATGATTCAAATTTACAGGAATAACTCTGATTTTTCGTAGTAAATTTCGTATTTTTCAGTTATTTTTGACAAAAGGGTTGCCAGTAGCTGTTTTTGGTGAAAATTATAATTGCTAAAAGAATAAAAATGGCTATATCTATTAGAAATATTACAAATATCTTGCAAATAATAGCAGAAAATAACTACTGACAATATTAATAACTAGCAAAAGCCATGCTTTGTTTGGATTCGCGAAGCATTATTTTATAAAACAGATATTTGAAAGTAACAGTTTTTTTTATTATTACTAGGGGGGCCCCGCCCCCCTGCTCGCTATGCTCGCCAACCCCCCGCGTAATCGCTTCGTGATTCCAAATTATTGGCTACCCCTGCTTGCTGTGCTCGCAAATACCCCATGGTATGAATAAGCAGTTGCAGACCTTTCAAATGATGTGTCACACGACTGGTGTTGTAAAGAAATTAAAAATGTGCCCCCCTGGGGGACAGAGTGGGAGGCGACACAAAAGACATCCATAATATGAATAAGCAGCTGCAGACCTCTCAAATGATATGTCACACGACTGGTGTTGTAAAGAAATTAAAAATGTGCCCCCTGGGGGGGCAGAGTGGGGGTGACACACAAGACATCCATAAAATGAATAAACAGTTGCAGACCTTTCAAATGATGTGTCACACAATTGGTGTTGTAAAGAAAGTACAAAATGCGCCCCCTCTGAGGGCAGAGGGGGGGGGGTTACACACAAGATATCCATAATATGAATAAGCAGTTGCAGACCTCTCAAATGATGTGTCACACAATTGGTGTTGTAAAGAAATTAAAAATGTGCCCCCCTGGGGGGCAGAGTGGGGGATGACACACAACACATCCATAATATGAATAAGCAGTTGCAGACCTTTCAAATGATGTGTCGCACAACTGGTGTTGTAAAGAAATTAAAAATGTGACCCCCCCCTGGGGAGAGCAGAGTGTGGGGGTGACACACAAGACATCCATAATATGAATAAGCAGTTGCAGACCTTTTTAATCTTGTGTAACATGACTGGTGTTGTAAAGAAATTAAAAATGTGTCCCCCCTGGGGAGCAGAATGGGGGATAACACACAACCCGTAAGACATGGTGACGTCGTTGTGAAGTCACACTGTGACTTTGTGACCGTCGATGTGACGTCACGTGACGTCGATGTGAAGTCACTGTGACTAAAATGTGAAGTCGTTATGGCCGTTTTAGAGCTCGTTTGTGACGTCGCATTGTGACCACTTTGTGACGTCACGATGTGACCAAAATGTGAAAAATGTGTCATTTGTGACAAAATTGTCATTAAAACTGTGGCTATTCTGTGACGATAGTGACAAGGTTGTGAAGACAGTTTGCGATTATTTTTTGATTTGTGACAAATTTGTCACTAATTTGTGACGGTGGCAGCATTGTCAATGTTGTGAAGTTACACTGGGACACAATTATACAGTTATGAATAATGTTATACAGAGTAAAATCCCTTACATCTATAATTTTATTATACTTTGGCGATACATCTCAATTAAGAGCCCACAATAGTCACAGAAAAATTACTCAAAAAGACCCGGATGACCATGTAAAGTCTATGGGAACGTTCTTTTCTAATATTTCGCTCAAATTTTAATATTTTTGCATGATTTTTTTGGACAAGATAGCTGAGGGCAATCCACAACCGGGCTAGTTTTTACTTTTTCAATTTTTGTTTCAGATTTTCTTTAAAAAATTACTTTAACTTTCGAAACCGGTTTAAACCGGTTCTGAAACTGAAACTATCGTAATATAAAAAATATATAACCAAAATCGAAAAAGTAAAAACTAGCCCAGTTGTGGATTGCCCTCAGCTATCTTGTCCAAAAAAATCATTTAAAAATATTAAAATTTGAGCGAGATATTAGAAAAGAACGCTCCCATAGACTTTACATGGTCATCCGGGTCTTTTTGAGTAATTTTTCTGTGACTATTGTGGACTCTTAAAACTTGGGAGCTGCTATAAAAAGAATGTACTAAAACAAAGTCACTGAATCAAAATATAATGCCATGCAGACTTTAATCTTTGATACATTTTTTTCTGTTGCAATAAATGAGAATATTTAAGACAGTTGAATATTCGATCTATCAAAATTATTTGAAATTTAGCAATTTGTTTTTCTAATAAGCATTAAAATTATCATAAAAACACTTCCTTTAAGGTCACTAGTCACAGAAAAAGACCCGGATGATAATGTAATGTCTGTGGAAGCGTTCTTTTCAAATATCTCGCTCAAATTTTATATTTTTGCATGATTTTTTGCATAGGATAGCTGAGGACGATCTACAACCGGCCTATTTTTTACTTTTTAAATTTTGCTTATATATTTTTTATATTATGATAGTTTCAATATCAGAACCGGTTTAAACCGATTTTGAAATTTAAAATATATTTTTTTTTTAATCTGAAACCAAAATTGAAAAAGTAAAAACTAGACTGGTTGTGGATCGCCTTCAGCTATCCTATGAAAAAAATCATGTAAAAATATTAAAATTTGAGCGAGATATTTGAAAAGAATGCTCCCACAGACTTTACATTATCATCCGGGTCTTTTTTTGTGGCTAGTATTGCAACTTAAAGGAAGAGTTTTTTTTCTTTTTAATTTTAATGCTTATTAGAAAAACAAATTGCTAAATTTGAAATAATTGTAATAGATCGCATATTCAATTGTCCTAACTATTCTCATTTATTGCAACAGAAAAAAATATGTAACGAAGATTAAAGTCTGCATAGCATTACATTTTAATTCAATAACTTTCTTTTGGTACATTCTTTTTATAGCAGCTCCTAAGTTTTAATTGAGATGTATCGCCAAAGTATAATAAAATTATAGATGTAAGTGATTTTACACTACATAACAATATTCATAACTGTATAATTGTGTCCCAATTGGACTTCACAATATTGACAATGCTGCCACCGTCACAAAGTTAGTGACAAATTTGTCACAAATCAAAAAATATTCGCAAACTGTCTTCACATACTGTCTTCTATGAATATTAAAATATTATTAAAACATGCAAAGAGGAATTATAAAAAAATTAAAGCTAAATATTTATTAGTATATTAATAAAAAAAAAAAACATTAAGGGGATATCCATAACTGGAAGGCTGTCCATCATAGACACATCTACCTAATAAAAATTCCGACGATAAACATAAAATAGAACAACAAATACGTTAATTATAATTATTAATATTTTATTTATAATATTAGAGAGTATTTATAATACCCACTTTAATCACGATGTATACTAATACTACATATAATGGATATTTTGAAATTTACCTCTGTAAAATGATTCATTAAAGGAAATAATAAAAGTGCCTGGAATGAAAAATTAATAATAAAATACAGTTATTACTTTTTAGATTCATACCGTCAAGTATTTGCGTTATTTGTTTTAAATACAATCATGTTTAAATTCTTATTGATTGTCTTAACTTCCAAATTCTCTCTGAAAACATTCCAATAAGAATATTTACAACTGAAACGTTTTCACCCACAATGACTTTCTATTCAAAAATTTTATAACATTTCACAGGTTAAAAAATACATTAAACAATCATTAACGTTATTGTTTGTTTTTTTTTAAATATCAAACATCTACGATTTCTTTTAATAGTTCTTCTCGTTCTCTTATAAATTCCTCTTCTGAGCGGATGCATTTTTTTAAATAACATTATGCAACGTTTCCGAAGATTACTTAATACAAAAATTAAAAAAGGATGTTTGTTAATAATGTTATTCTAAAAAAAAGCTTCTTTATTACAAAATATAATTATCTTTAAATGTTTAATAATTATATTAACAATTTATTATATTTTCACATGATTTTATGTTTATGGAGACATTTTAACCAATTTATGTTAAAAAAGGAAACAACGCAGATTAAAATGCAATTAAAATCACTACCTTTGACAACCTAATCCAAATTATTAATAATCAAGTTTTTCATGTCAACAAAATAAATAATGGATGTATTAGACTTTATTAAGTTAATAAAGCATTAATGTTTTATCGCATGTTTTTGAAAGGTAATTAAAATCCTTCTCAGAATAATAATAATAATAAATGCAACCATGAAAAATAATTATTTTCCATACCTTTTTTCCATCGAATTCATTCGTTCTAGTTTCCATCCAATTCATTCGTTCTTTTTGCTGTACAAACTAAATCCGATAATAATTAAAGTGGCAAAGACCAAATCATTTTAACAATCAAAGCCCCCTTAATTTTCTCGGACTTATGTTTATAAATTCCAGTCAACTAACTTCTCGCGTCTTCTATCATCAATTTAAAATACTTTTGTTTACGTTTATTTATTCTTTCGCTTGCAGACTATAGAATCTAGCGAGAGTCCTAACTATCGTGCAAGGCACTCTCGTTACCAGGGTTTGTCAACATGAGCGATATTTTATTTTCCCAGTGTGCCTTGCGCTAGTCAGCTGTTTTTGTGATAGTAAACAGAAGTGTAGGTTGTTTATTTCGGTAAAATTTCTTAAAAGGTGTTAAAAAATAATAAAGTATCAAAATTACATGTTAAAAAAAATGTTTTAACAAAATAAACAAATAAATAAACAAACGAAAAAAAAAAAAAAAAAAAAATTCTCGCATGTGACATTTCTGTTACGTCATTTCTCATATGGTTTTATTTTTCTTAACCGGAACTGTTTAATCTCTGGTTACGAGAGTAGCCTGCACGGACTCCCGCTAGAGTCTTGTCTTGCAGACGATTTTCACTTTCCGTGCGCATGACCGTTTTGTTTTTTCTTTTCTTATGCAATATTTTGGAGTTTAAATACGCAATAATTCTATGGGATTGATTCTGATCAATTTTTTTTTTTTTATTTGAAAAATTTTTTAATGTATTTTTATTTTTTATTTTTATTAGTTTCAAAACAATTCAAGTTAAAATGAATTGTAAAATCATTTTTTTTTCTTTTTTTGTAAATAATAGTTAATAATCACAATTAAAGTTTATTAGATAAAATTTTATTTAAGATTTTAAAGATTTAACGCTAATAATAAAAAAAAAACTTGTTTTAAAATAAAGTTTGCATCACATGTGAACATACATAGTATCTTCTTAATACAAAAAAGGGGGGTTATAGAGGATAAAAGCTTTTTATTTGTGTCTTTCGATTCGATTTCGGTCTAAAAATCTTTTTTCAGTCTATCCTAATTAATAATTATGTGTAATACATCCATTTTTAATACAAATATTTTTCTATATTTACGCACACATTTTCACTGTCAAGGATAACAAATTACTCATTTGATTTGAAATGTTAGATACACATCCACACATTAATGTTTAAAATTATTTAAATGTTTTAAAATGATAAAAACGTTATGTAATATATAACTGCATTTTTTTTAATGACATTTCATAGTGACGTCACAAAAACTTTTTCAATTGACAGAAAAATATTTTTTCCATTAAATAACATCTTTTGAAGAATTTTTGTATATATTTTTTAATTTTCTAAGAAGGTCACATTTCAGTCACAATGTGACGTCACTGAGGGGTGGCATTTTGGTCACAGATGTGACGTCACATTTCAGTCACAATGTGACGTCACTGAGGGGTGGCATTTTGGTCACAGATGTGACGTCACATTTCAGTCACAATGTGACGTCACTGAGGGGTGGCATTTTGGTCACAGTTGTGACGTCACATTTCAGTCACAATGTGACGTCACTGAGCGGTGGCATTTTGGTCACAGATGTGATGTGACCACAGTGACTCACAGTGACGTCACTGTGACGTCACTGTGAACATGCATGCTATGTGGGAAGACATCCATTATATGAATAAGCAGTTGCAAACCTCTCAAATGATGTATCAAACGACTGGTGTTGTAAAGAAATTAAAAATTTGGCGAAATATTACAGTTATCGCCAAGTTGGCGTCCCTTTTGACAACTAATTTTGGTCGCCAAATTTGGCGATATATCGCCAAGTTGGCGACAAACTTGGTGATTGTTGGCGATGGTAACCTTTCCTCTCTTTATGGTAACCCATACGGCGATGCAGAGACGGAGCCCTTTCCTGATTGGTCTATTCGACTCATGGAAGGAGTGGACAACCCGGATTCGTTACTTCCGGAAATCTTCCACATCAGCATCATTCCAGGAGTCATTCCTTTTAAGGCTAGTTTTTTTTTTTACTATAGAAGGATTTTTGCATCTTTATTAAACAAAAACGTTATTTTATGTTTTGGCGCATTTTAATTTTTTATTTATGATGTAAAACTGGCATAATAAGATATTTTCAAAGCAAACTTTTACAATTTTTTATTTTTATTTTCAACTAAAAGCTCTTTTAAAGATGTTTTTACAATTTCAAGTAGCCACTGGTGTTTTTTAATTGTTTGAAATATGCATGTTTCCAATCTTTGTAATCAACATCCGATAATCTTTGATAGCTATTTTAGAATAATATATTTGAAGAAAGCTTGAAGAAAGTTACTTCTTCAAAATCTTATTTTCTGGAAAAAACATTTGAAATCTGCTTTCGTTGATACTATGAATTTTTAACTGTAAAACATTTTATTTTAATTTCTTCGTTTTTATACATGTTAGCGTATGAGAATTGCTGTAATTCTCTCCGCGTGGGAGAACTTTTTACTTTCTGCGAATGGCAACTCAATGGAATTACTGGAATTACCTTTTAACGAAGTGCTCTCTCATTCTCGCAGTGACGTTTTCACGAATAATTATTGTTGTGTTTGCGAACTTATTAAAGTCTTATTTTTCTATAAAATCCTTCTGATTAATGAGTCGATATTATTTAGCCACAATACAACCTTCGCAAAAATATTTATAAAGAGCTTGAACCAACAACTTCACGCAGATCTTTTAATTTTTCATTTAACATCTTTTAATTTTTCATTTCTCATATAACAAATTTAAGAATTAATTTTATTTGTTTACAATTATTTTGTTGCGAGTTTACAAAAAAAAAAAAAAAAAAAAAAAAAAAAAAAAAAAAAATCCATAATACAATTTTTTTTAAATGTTTAAGTGTCATCTGTGCAAACGATTTTGCGGGATAATGAGAACATGTTTTATTTAATAAATTAATCATGATTCTATCTATAATTATTTACTCCATGATTTAAACTTTTTTTTTTCTGAAAATATACGCGTTTCATTTTTTATTTATTTGCTAAAATGCGTCCGTATTGGAAATGCATGTAAAGTAAATTAATTAAAATAATAATTTTTTTAACGTTTTACTGTAAAAAAAATCATATTCTGCAAATCTACAGATCATAATTTATTTTTGTGTTTAATTTGAAGTTAAAATATTGAATAGTTTTTTTGTAAAGCGTACGACAAATTGTAATTTGAGTGGACTACTGTCAGACCACAGTTGCTGTGGCCGTGCTTGGCAGAATGCCAGGCCGATTCTATACAGCTTGTAGGGAGGACAGCTTCTTTGGCAGAAGGGATCGTGTTCAAAATTTTTTTTTCTTTTTCTGTTCTGTGAAATTTTATTTTAAATTAAATGGTCGTGAATCTTCCATTAGTTCACGGATTTTGTTTTTCCGAAATATATATACACATATTTGCTATATTTTTGTGAATTTCAATAAAACCATATTTGTTTTATTTTATTTTTTACAATTATATTTATGTCAAACCCGCAGATTTAACGACTGCTTGGCTTCTATCTTGACGGCTATGCGATGAATTCGCCAATTTTAACAACCTAAATATTCAGGGTACATGCAATTACTTGCACCAAAATGGTGTTATTTGGCCTGATATGGTAACCCTGCTACTTTTGTTTATTTATTCGTAAATAGTTTATTTGCTTTAATTTTCTTTTTTCAAATAATGTAAAATATTTTTTGTTCTATAATTTTTGGTTTTTAATATTTAATATATTTTAACATTTTTTTATTTATTGTTATTTGCTTTTTAAATATAATAATAGAAATAATAGAAAATAATTGAAAAATGTGTGTGCAACTGGTATTCGAAAACAAGGATTTCGCCAAGATGGCGTTGGAAAAATTCATTCTATCCATTTGCGTGTATATCTGTGCCATATTCATACCCAATGCATGCAAATAATTTAAATAGATTAAGTAAACAATAATGTAAAGAAATAATTTTTAAAAATCGCCACTTTAGCAATTTTTAAAATTACGCCACGCAATCGTTAATTCTAAAAAGATTACATACGCTATATTGCGAGAGGAAAAGTTACTACGCTAAGTTTAATAATCATAAATTTAAATCATCTTTTTCCTTTCATATTTGACTTTTTATAACTCTATTTTGATATAACAGAACTACAAAATAATATAAAAAAATATATTATTGAATGACGAAAGCAAAAAGGTATTCACCAAAAATATCCGACATATCTAAGATGTTTAATAAACAAACTCATCTCACTCATCTCAGGATGCTACTGACTTCCCCATTTTCGACATGGACTTAGTCCTTTTCGCCCATGCGCAGATCTGTCCAGGTTCCTAAGAAACGTGGTACATCAGTAGTAGAGGATTCGCTTCGCTCATCTATACATATAATAAAACAGTAGGACCCGGTGTGTCTGTACATTGAAGATAATTGTCAAAAATGGAGTCAGGGCGATAAAAGAAAACCAATGAAACACAAAAAAAATTTTTTTGAATTTTTTGTCTGTCTGTCTGTCTGTTTGTTCGAGGTTATCTTCGTAACTACTGAATGGATTTTTATGCGGTTTTCACTAATGAAGAATGCACACTCCCGGGCAGTGTATAGGCTTTGTTTCATCAAAATCGGACAACAGAAAAAAAGTAACAAAAAGAAACAAAAGAAACTATTAGGTGCGCTGCTCACGTTTTTTAGTACATAACGTTTTTTAGTACATATAAAATCCAATAGATGTCACTGTGCGATTTTAAAACGCGCTATCGTTATGTTTTCGCCAGTCTACTTAAGTATGAGAAAGTTTCAAGCTGGCTGTCGTTCCATGTGGTTTAGTCGGTAGAACGTCAGTGCGCCATACTGATGGCCCGGGTTCGATTCCCAGCATGGAATTTTTTTTCACTATGTTGGCATTAACGCCTATAAGCAATTAAAAGAATTTGAAATATTGTATTCAAGGCGAATTTTCTCTCTGGGAAAATTTCCTTGCATTAATATGTCAGTGTAATTTTTTTTTCGATTT
Source organism: Maratus speculifer (assembly GCA_964019185.1). Classification (NCBI taxonomy): domain Eukaryota; kingdom Metazoa; phylum Arthropoda; class Arachnida; order Araneae; family Salticidae; genus Maratus; species Maratus speculifer. Next base: position 139,485,320 of record OZ025291.1, read on the forward strand.
AATTTTTTTTTTCGAAACTTTGTTTTTCTTAAAAAATTACAGTAAATATTTGATATTTCCCAACGTTTTTTGAATGATCGACTTGCTTTTTTTTTTTTTTTAATGTATGTCTGAAACTTATCTAACTACTTCTTCAAGATTTCTTTAGATAAACCGACCAGCGTAGCGGGCGAAGGCCGCTAGTCCTAATAATAAAGAAAATGAGGCGTAATATTATAAAAATATATTTATCTTGAAAATGAAAAAAATATTTGTAATGCTTAAAAAATAAATTAACGCGAAATATAACAATTGGTTCAACTTTTGGCGACTTATCCTTGGTGTTAGAATAAAAACATTAATTTCAGAAATTGATTAAATGAATTTTAAATGATAGTTATTTCCCTATTTATTATTTTCGTTCTCCTTTTTTATCGAATTTCCGTATAATATAGCTTACAGCAGAAAAAGCAGATCTGATTGTAAAAGACACTAAGTTGTGAGTTACTATTCGTTTCTAGCATTTTCATTTTGCTTTTGTCGCCAAAGAATGTGTTTTTAAGCCGAAAATGCACTACTGACTTAATGCCTGACTTAGGTTCTTAATGGTCGCAATAATGTTGTTGTTTTTCAAGTGAAGGTAATTTTTAGAGTATATTTTAAGATTCAATCGTAAATTATATAGATATGAGTATATCTCTTTTATTTCTTTTTGCAAATGTTTTCATTGTTAATTTAATTTTTCTTGCGCCATTTCGTCAATTTCACTTACAGGAAAAATTTCAGTTTTAAAATTTAAAAACTGAAGAAGGAAAGATTACCCCATCGATTAAAAATCTACCCCCAAATTCCAAGATTAAATGTCAATAATGCATGATCGTAAATGTCACATTTACTTGACATTAAGCATAATATAAATACTAATTGTCATCAAGTGATTTTTAATTCGACATTTTATTTCTACTTTTATATATGTTCTGCTAATTTGTTTTTCGTTATTTAAATGAAAATTTATGCTAATCTATATAATCTGGCTAATAGTTTGGCAATTTGTATAATTTGGCGAAATTGGTCGACGGTATAACCAAGTAGTACTGAAGGAAAAATTTTGCAGTTCAAAGGAAATTTATGCAATCATGCGTTATTACTATAGATAAATTCAACATTTTGAAATGAAAAATTCCCGCTGAATAAAATTTACAAGTCTTTTTTAATTGACCATTTCCTCTTCAATATTTCTTCAATCAAACTTTCGCTATTCTCTTTCGCGCAGGCTAACAAAAGTGTATTTTAAATATTTTATTAGATAAAACGTAAATAACATTTTTCAATTTTTAAAAATTATTTTTAAAATCTAATTCTACCATTATGTGTCTTACAGGACAAAATAGCTGAATTACTTTTAAAAATGGTTTTATCTGTTAATTGTATGTTATTCGTTTATTTGGGTGTTTGAATTTACTTTTGTCATCAAAAAATGCGATTTTATATCAAGAAGGCAATTATTAAATTCTCTCACTCTCTTTTAAATGTGTGAGAGCATTTTTAGGCTATTATTTTATGTTTAATTGTAAATATATAAATAGCAATTATAGCACAAAAAAAATGCGTATAATGTTTAAATTTTAGTATAAATGTCTTCCTCATCCAAACTGTAAAATAATTTAATTGCAACTTACCATGTGTGGCGATTTTATGCCACACATGGTAAACCGACTATGGTTGTTTATTTATTAACTTTCATTTTGTTTTTTAAAATAATATAAGTCATTTTGTTCTATAGCTATTAATTAAACTTTTTTTTATTTATTATTTTTTTTTTCAAGTAATACAAAATAATTTAAAAATATTTATGAAATTGGTAATTAAAAACCAAGTTCTCCAAATTGGCGCCAGAAAAAAATTGCGCCAATGTGGTGCATACATGATATCTGTGTCAAAGTTTTTTCTTATACATAAGTAGGGAAAATGCAGTATAAATACCGATTAAAGTTTTTTCCAAATGGAAATTTTGTCACGGATTTGGTCATATACTCATCGAGGTATCTCACTGGCGCCAAAATGGCATTATTTGCCTCATATGGTAACCCAGCTATAGTTGTTTATCTGATGTTAAGTTGTTTATTTATTTTCATTTTTTTTCTTTTTTGAAATGATATTTGTTGTTTTGTTCTGCAGTTACCTTTTATTTATTGTTAATTGCTGTTTAAAATGATAGAAAATAATAAAATATACATAAATTTCTTTGGTATTCTAAAACGAGAATTTTGCCACATTGTAGTTGCAAGATAATCGTGCTAAACCTATTGCGTATATGATGTCTGTATAGGTTTCTTTTGTGAAATATGAAAATTGTAAATTGGCTACTACTTGATTATCACGTCAACCAATTTCGCGAAATCGTTCGCCAAATTATACAAATTTACATAATTTTATCTTAAATAACTAAAGAGAAAATGCTTAAATACGAAAGAGCAAATAATTTTGTTTTCGTTTTTCAGGAGGAAATTTTACAATAATAAAGTAATTGTTGTAGTGAGAATTTTAATGTTTTTTTTATCGTTGCAACTTCCTGTAACGATTTTTTTTTTCCTTCCATTGTTTTGTAAGAGCTGGTTTTGTCAAAGCCCATGTTAAGATGGTATTCAAATTTTTGAACCCTTCCTAATTACCACCCCCTTGGGCCTATTTTGCTCATTTGCAATTCCCACTGAGATATTAACCATATCAATGTACTTGACGAGTTTGAAGATGATTCTTGCATAATTGTGCCTTTTATCGCGCGGACAAAATTTCATATATATATAAACTTTTTAGGTGGGAGTAGCTTTGGGTTCCTGGCTTCACATAATGAAAAGTTAAATTTTTCAGAAGTTTTACCATGGTAACAACTGTAATAATTAATATTTCTTCAGATAAAGGAAAATTTTTAAATCCTGTTGCCATAATGGTCTCATTTCTCTTTCAAATGTGCACTGTTAGTAATAAACTAAAATAGTTACTTCTAAATAGCTGGTTTTTGTGCAACGTTTAAGATAATTTAATATCACAATGGTGTCTAAATCGTTTTCAGCAATGAGCAAGGTGCTGCTGGAGGTTCAAATTATTAAAAATACAAATTTAAATTCACCAGTTCGTTTCATCCACGGTTGATTTTGAAATATTGACCAGCGCAGCGGGCATAGCCTGCTAGTTATGAACTAAAAACTATAGTATTAAAAGTTTCCTTTTTTTTTTTTGCAAAAACACGCGATTGATTGTGTTTGGGCTTAATGTAGTAGATTTCAGGGTTACATTTTTTGCATCACTTCCAGCCACCATAAGTTCCTCTATTTCTTCTTTTTTACGGCGATTTTTCTTTTACTTTGCACTGAAATGAAGTACTCAAGTTGCCACCACCAGGAAAATTAAATTAAAAACTATAAAAAAAAAATATCTTAAAAACAAATTAAGATACAGTTTTCAAACAAATTGCATTTAAGAGTACATATTTTTCCCTACACAACGGTGTAAAGATTGAAAATGTGCAATGTCTAGGAGTTAAAAAATGTGCAGTAATGAAAATTGCAAAAGTGAAATTTCATGAGAAATTGTTGCCATGCGCAAAATGACATATGTGTTACGCACAGATACGTTTGGCCTTTATAATAAACATAATTTTTATGATGATCATAACGAGTCATATATAAACCGACTATGGTTGTTTATTTATAAATAAACTATTTATTAACTTTTATTTTGTTTTTTAAAATAATATAAATCATTTTGTTCTACAGCTATTAATTAAACTTTTTTTAAATTTTTTTTCAAATAATACAAAATAATTAAAAAATATTTATGAAATTAGTAATTACAAACCAAGTTCTCCAAATTGGCGCCAGAAAAAAAATTGCGCCAATGTGGTGCATACATGACATCTGTGTCAAAGTTTTTTCACTGTACATAAGTAGGGAAAATGCAGTATAAATAATGATTAAAGTTTTTTCCAAATATGGAAATTTTGTCACAGATTTGGTCAAATACTCATCGAGGTATCTCACTGGCGCCAAAATGGCATTATTTGCCTCATATGGTAACCCACCTATAGTTGTTTATTTGATGATAAGTTGTTTATTTACTTTCATTTTCTTTTTTTGAAATGATATTTGTTGTTTTGTTCTACAGTTACTTTTTTATTTATTGTTAATTGCTGTTTAAAATGATAGAAAATAATAATATATATATAAATTTCTTTGGTATTCTAAAACGAGGATTTTGCCACATTGTAGTTGCAAGAAAATCGTGCTAAACCTATTGCGTATATGATGTCTGTGTAGGAATCTTTTGTGAAATATGAAAAGTGTAAATTGGCTACTAATTGATTATCACGTCAACCAATTTCGCCAAATCGTTCGCCAAATTATACAAATTTACATAATTTTATCTTAAATAACTAAATAGAAAATGCTTAAATACGAAAGAGCAAATAATTTTGTTTTCATTTTTCAGGAGGAAATTTTGCAATAATAAAGTAATTGTTGTACTGATAAATTTGATGTGTGTTTTTTTTTATCGTTGGCAACTTACTGTAACGAAAAATGTTTATTTTTTTTCCCTGCTATTGTTTTGTAAGAGCTGGTTTTGTGAGAGCCGTGTTAAGATGGTATTCAAATTTTTGAACCCTTCCCAATTACCACCCCCTTGGGCCGATTTTGCTCATTTGCAATTCCCACTGAGATAGTAAGCATCTCAATATACTTGACGAGTTTGAAGATGATTCTTGCATAATTGTGCCTTTTATCGCGCGGACAAAATTTAATATATATATAAACTTTTCAGGTGGGAGTAGCTTTGGGTTCCTGGCTTCACATAATGAAAAGTTGTGAAGAAATTTTTCAGAAGTTGTACCATGGTAACGACTGTAATAATTAATATTTCTTCAGATAAGGGAAAATTTTAAATCCTGTTGCCATAATGGTCTCATATGGCTTCCAAATGTGCACTGTTAGTAATAAACAAAAATAGTTACTTTTAAATAACTGGTTTTTGCGCAATGTTTAAGATAATTTAATATCACAATTGTGTCTAAATCGTTTTCAGCAATGAGCAAGGTGCTGCTGGAGGTCCAAATTATTTAAAATACAAATTTAAATTCACCAGTTCGTTTCATCCACAGTTGATTTTGAAATATTGACCAGCGCAGCGGGCATAGCCTGCTAGTTAACAATAAATAACATATTATATTTTCAACTCACATGCTCTGATTTCTGTAAAATATGATATGATGGGAAGGGTGGAAAATACCACCATTCATAAGAAAAGAACTATGAGCCAAACATACCTTTATTTAGAATTAAGTTGAAAGTATTTGTACTTTATATTGAAAAAAATCTGCTTTGAGTTATTTAAAAAGGACAATTATCAGACTGTAAAATTTTTCTTCGGCCATTTTTTCATTATTTGATTTTAAAATGTTTGTTTTGATTCACAGAAAATTTTATTAAAGTTTCATAATTGCGCTTCTTAAATAACTCAAGCCAGATTTTTTTCAGTACTAAATGCTCTTATAAAAAGCTCTTGTTTATCAAAATGTAAGTTTCTTTTATTAAATATTATGTAAAACTGTTTTAACAAGTTGGAAATTGCACGTGAAGCGTAGCAAAAGAGGTGCGTTCGTACGAGAACGAAGTTTTAAAAATATTATTCTCATATATCAATCTCATAAAATTGTCAATAGTAAATTACAATTAAAACGCTCATCAAACAATATTCTCCCTGTACCATTTTGTAATGGAATACTTTTGTGTGGCCTTGTAAATCAATAACAAATGTTCTTTGCACCACAAATTATGTAAAATGTACATCATAATATGTACTTTATAGTTGCATATAAATTTTATTAAGTTCGAATAAGTGTAACACCATTAAAATGCATTTGAAACATTTTCCCCCATTGACCGTAATGTAATTGAATATTTTTGATTGTCCCTGTAATTGATCTATGCATCCGATTTTGATAAAATTTGAAATAACTCGACTAAATTATGTAATAATTATGTATTTTAAATTTCAAACTATTAAAATGCATTTGAAACTTTTTCCCCCATATACCGTAATGTAATGGAATACTTTTGATTGCCCTTGTAATTGATCTATGCATCCGATTTTCATAAAATTTGAAATGACTCGACAAAATTATGTAATAATTATGTATTTTAAATTTCAAACGATTCGGTTGCGTAGTTTTTGCGTTGTTATATGCGGACAGACAGACGGACGGACTGAACGACCACTATAGGTGCTACGTATATACATAATTACGAACGCACCTAAAAAGTGGTGCTAATGCAAAGCAATAAATAGCAGTACACGACAAAACTTTCCGGTTGACTTAATAATTTTATAAAGTAACGCTTTTCTTCTGCCCGTTTTTCTGCATGGGCCAGAGGGCACTGGTTCCTTGCACGAAAAAACTTTTATCCCCGGTCAGTTATGAAACAGCCGGTATTAGCTAAGCGCTGTATAACCAAAGGTCACATCCGTTGACCATGAAAATGGTTCATGCCTTATCCTAGGAGTTTATGTGTATCTTATACTATAATGCGAGCAAAAATTGTGTGTGTGGGTAAATTTTATCTCAACAAGTTGGAAATTGCACGTGAAGCGTAGAAAATTAGGTGCGTTCGTACGATAACGAAGTTTTAAAAATATTACTTTCATATGTCAATCTCATAAAATTGTAAATAGTGAATTACAATTAAAACGCTCATCAAACAATGTTCTTCCTATACCATTATATAATGTAATACTTTTGTGTGGCCTTGTAAATCAATAACAAATGTTCTTTGCACCACAAATTATGTATGATGTATATTATAATATGTACTTTATAGTTGCATATAAATTTTATTAAGTTCGTATGAGTGTAACACGATTAAAATGCATTTGAAACATTTTTCCCATTGACCGTAATGTAACGGAATACTTTTGAGTGTCCCTATAATTGATCTATAAATCCGATTTTCATAAAATTTGAAATAACTCGACAAAATTATGTAATAATTATGTAGTTTAAATTTCAAACGTATAGAATATATTTGAAACTTTTTCCTAATTGACCATAATGTAACTGAATAATTTTGATTGCGCCTGTAATTGATCTATGCACACGATTATCAAAATATTTGAAATAACTCGACAGAATTATGTAATAATTGCGTATTATAAATTTCAAACGATTAAAATGCATTTGAAACTTTTTTCCCCATTGACCGTAATGTAATGGAATACTTTTGATTTCCCCTGTAATTGATCTATGCATCCGATTTTCATATAATTTGAAATAACTCGACAAAATTATGTAATAATTATGTATTTTAAATTTCAAACGTATAGAATATATTTGAAACTTTTTCCTAATTGACCATAATGTAATTGAATACTTTTGATTGCCCCTGTAATTGATCTATGCACACGATTATCAAAATATTTGAAATAACTCGACAGAATTATGTAATAATTGCGTATTATAAATTTCAAACGATTAAAATGCATTTGAAACTTTTTTCCCCATTGACCGTAATGTAATGGAATACTTTTGATTGCCCCTGTAATTGATCTATGCATCCGATTTTCATATAATTTGAAATAACTCGACAGAATTATGTAATAATTGCGTATTATAAATTTCAAACGATTAAAATGCATTTGAAACTTTTTTCCCCATTGACCGTAATGTAATGGAATACTTTTGATTGCCCCTGTAATTGATCTATGCATCCGATTTTCATATAATTTGAAATAACTCGACAAAATTATGTAATAATTATGTATTTTAAATTTCAAACGTATAGAATATATTTGAAACTTTTTCCTAATTGACCATAATGTAATTGAATACTTTTGATTGCCCCTGTAATTGATCTATGCACACGATTATCAAAATATTTGAAATAACTCGACAGAATTATGTAATAATTGCGTATTTTAAATTTCAAACGATTAAAATGCATTTGAAACTTTTTTCCCCATTGACCGTAATGTAATGGAATACTTTTGATTGCCCCTGTAATTGATCTATGCATCCGATTTTCATAAAATTTGAAATGACTCGACAAAATTATGTAATAATTATGTATTTTAAATTTCAAACGATTCGGTTGGGTAGTTTTTGCGTTGTTATATGCGGACGGACAGACGGACGGACAGACGGACGGACTGAACGACAACTATAGGTGCTACGTATTATATAATTACGAACGCACCTAAAAAGTAACATTTTAATACCTTTAAATTTTGAAATATAAAAAGTTTTTGGAAAGCCAAATATTCGGTATTCGGCCGAATAGTTAACTATTCAGCTGGCCGAATATTCGATATTCGGCCCAACAATTACTATTCGGCTAGCTGAATATTCGGTATTCGGTTCACCTGTCGGCCGAATATTCGGCATTCGGTATTCGGCCAAAATCACTATTCGGTGCATCCCTAGTACTGATAATCTTAATTTTTTAGCCCAATTACTGTAGATATTATGCATCGCGAAAAAATTTGGTAAATTTGTGTTAAAAATTATGACTAATGGCTTCTAATTTCGAACCCTGGTCGAAATATACGTTCATAAATTGTGTATAGCCCGCGGACTATACACCGATGCATCTCCGCGGGTTATACATAAACTTTTTTTACAGCACTGCTCGATTTAGGGGTGCGGGGTTATACACAGGGTGCGGGCTATACACCCGAAAATACGTTAAATAAAATAAAAGTTTTAAAAATGCTATTACTAGCATCCAATCTTTGAATACGCTCTTATTAAACTTCATATTTTGATTTAAATTTTTCAAGATAATCTCCCTAATCAAAAAAAAAAACTTTCTTTTACAGCTTGAGAAAAATCTTAAAGATCATAGTGTTACATCATTAATTGCACTAATTAATCTGTTTTTTTTTTTTTTTTTTTTTTTAATTAAAATATTGTAAACTAAAAATTGAATATTTTAAAACTATTTTTGGATCAATTTACATGTTTTGAAGCTTTTTTTTAGAGCAATAGATATGTTCACCAATGCATACAATTTTAATCCTATACATAAAAAATGACCTAAACCCACTATATTTAATGCTTATTTCTGAAACAAAGGTTAAATGTAGAAATTATTTATATCCAATAATCTGAAACACGTAAATTATAAAGAATAACTTAAAGAAACACAAATTATAAAGAAGAAGCTCGTAAATGCATACATACATAAATTAGGACTGTTTAGAACTGCTTTTAGAGAAAGTATTCCATAATCTTTCAGTTGTTAACATGGTTCTCGCTGCCATTTGCCAATGTGCAAAATCGTGAAATATTGCTTCATTTGGCAAGCCAATGAACAATCAGACTTGCCAAACTTCAGGTGTTTAATTTTTGTCAATGTAATCTAAATTCTTATCTGTATTATTGAATGATTCATGTCGCTTTACATTTTCAAATGCAGAGACATTTCATTGCTCTATTTATAGACATATTGATTTAATACCAATTCAGTTTAGCAACAGCAAAGACACAACAAGTTGGAAATTGCACGTGAACGTAGCAAATGAGGTGCATTCGTAAGATAACGAAGTTTTAAAAATATTCAGATCTTGCTGATGTAGTAGAGCGTACTTTGGATACAGTATAGTAGTCAAAATCTTTGTGTTTCTGTAAATATGCAGGAAGTAATTTTTATTACACCTCAGCAACGTATATCTTATTCATAAAATGTGAAATAGTTGAATATAATTAAAACACACCCCAAACAATGTTTCCCCGTATAGTATTATGTAGTGAGATACTTTTGTGTGGCCCTGTAATTTAATAATAAAAATTATTTGCATCACAGATTGTATGGAATGCATATTTTAGTATATATTTCATAGATTCATGCCAATTCTATTATTTTGAATGAGTGTAACATCATTAAAATGCATTTGAAACTTTTTCCCCATTGACCGTAATGTAATGGAATACTTTTGATTGTCCCTGTAAATGATCTATGCATCCGACTTTCATGACATTTGAAATGACTCGACAAAATTACATAATAATTATATGTTTTAAATTTCAAACGATTAAAATGCATTTGAAACTTTTTTCCCCATTTACCGTAGGGATGCACCGGATATCCGGCTCCTGCCGGATATACTGCTTATTCGGCACTCGAACCGGATATTCGTTCCGGCCGAATATTTTAATATCCGGTTGCCGGATAGTAAAACATTTTTTAAATTCTGTTTTTTATATTTAAAAACAAATGTAAAACTAATTTGCTCCTTGCATACCTTATCTTATTAAAAAGCAATGTTAACAAAGATAAATACTTGTATATTTTCACAATTATGAAATTATAATGTTTATATGTAAATGAAGATGTATTTAAAGTATGACAATATTTTGTCATAACCTATAACAGCAATTGTAAAAACAAAACTAGAATATGTACTTCAACTTCACATTTTTTATTTCTCTTAAAAATTGTTCTTAAATTTCAGTAATGAAGTAATTTTACACCTCTCAAAAGTTTTATTGTAATTTTCACCAGTCAAAATTTAACTGTAGTGTTCAATAATTCTGTCATAACTGTAATTGTAAAACCAAAACTAGAATATCAACTACAATTTCAACTTTATTTTGCTTTTTTTTTTTTTTTGTAATGAAGTAGTAGACTTTTATAGTTCTTCTCAAGTGTTTTGTTAATAACTTTATTATTAATTTGAATTAATATCAACAAAAGAGAAAGGTATAAATATCTAATCTAAAAGTTTTATGAAGTTGCTGTTAATAAGTCAAAAATCCGAGTCTGAAATGTGTACAATGGGGCCATCTTATAAGTGCTAAAGTATTGAGGATTAAAAACTATGTAGAAAAATAAAGTTTCCAACAAACTAAAGAGTTTATGAATATTCATACTCCAGATTCAAAATGTGTTTCTTTAGAAAATCAAGAACAAAATGGTGCAGATAATAAAGAAAACATTCAATTTTTGTTGGAACATCAATTGCACAAGTTAAGCAGTCAACAATAGAAAAAAATGTGGTAAAAACAAAAGAAAAAAAATCATTAAATATACAAATTGCATTTTTAAATAGAACATATTTTAGTAAAAATTTCCAAAACAATTGAACTACGACTTGTTATATAAGTCACCCGCTCATGTTAAAATTGCAAGTGATATTTTAAATAAAGTTCATTCTGAAACTTGCTCTACAATGCAAAAAGAGCTTAATAGGAAAACTGTAATGCTCACTGAGAGTCAAGAGGAGTAACATACATAACTATCCCATTTTTGTTAATTATGTGTCAACAGGGTAAAAATATTTTTTTCTGTTAGTTAATCGATACAATGCATCTATAAAAACATCAAGACACTACCTAAATCTGGTGATAGAGACTAAAGAAAGGGTAGAAAAAAATATGCATGTAAAGTTAGAAGTTTTATAAGTAATACTGAAAAGGCAAAATATTATTACATTTCAATATTTAATTATTACTATGTTTTTAAGTAACTTTGACTTAATAAGTGAACTGAAATCTATTAATACTTGCATAAAAATAAAATTACAATAATTTTTTTTTCTTTAAACAAGCATAAAATTGAAATATTATTAAAATTAAAAATGAGAAATTATTCGGCCGGATACCGGATATTCGGTAAAATTTTGTGCCGGATATCCGTTATTCGGTATCCGGCAAAAATCCACATCCGGTGCATCTCTAATTTACCGTAATGTAACGGAATCCTTTTGATTGTCCCTGTAATTGATCTATGCATTCGATTTTCATAACATTTGAAATGACTCGACAAAATTACGCAATAATTATGTTTTAAATTTCAAACGATTAAAATGCATTTTAAACTTTTTTCCCTATTTACCGTAATGTAACGGAATCCTTTTGATTGTCCCTGTAACTGATCTATCCATCCGATTTTCATAAAATTTGAAATGACTCTACAAAATTACGTTATAATTATGTATTTTAAATTTCAAACGATTCGGTTGGGTAGTTTTTGCGTTGTTTTATGCTGACAGACAGACAGACGGACGGACTGAGCGACAACAATAGGTGCTACATATTTACATAATTATGAACGCACCTAAAAAGGACAATGGGATAGGTATTCCTCTATTGTCAGTTAATTGATCTCTATGTGCTGGTATTGCGCTAGTATAAATACAACAAAATTACTTGTATGAAGTGCCAATTTGAGAAAAATTTTGTTGAAATTATCCATTTGTCATACTGTTTATTAGTTCCATGTAAAGTGTCATTGGCCAGTCAATTTTTTTTTTTTTCTTTGTAGGTTAGAGTCAAAATATCATAGTAACTTTTAGAGTACATTTTTACAAATGATAAATTAGTAGCTCTTTTGAATCTTTATTTAAAGTGTTAGAAGAATTTAAAATGCACTTATTTTGAATAGTTTCTGTATCAGATAGTCAAATTTCTATTTTCTTGAAAATTATATTTAAAAAAAGTTATTATTTAATATATTAAAAAAAGGGGGTCGAATAAATAGTGAAAGATAGATTTTTCACGCTTTACTCCAAATCTATTTTGCTTACTCTTATTTTCATTTGGCATTTTTGCTTCTTATTTGCCAAATTGCTAATGTTGATCATAAGCCAGGGAAAACTGTTTTTTATAGCTTAGCTCTAAAGTAAGCTTAACATTAAAAATATCATTATAATAGTCATTATCAGGGTATGTTGATTGGATTTTGGGGACATTTAAAAAAAGTCATTGCTACTTCTTACTAAAAATTCCCAATATTTTATTATCTAGTTATAGCTTAATAAATTTGAGCTAAAAATCGGGAACTGAAATAATAAAATTTACTTATTTTTTTCAAAGCCAGAATTCCTCTTTATTTGAGAATGACCTATTACAGGTTTTATAATGAATTATGATTTTTAAAAATTTCTTGTTATGGCTAGTAATTAATAAATTTTGTAGGTGGGTTACAATCAGACACCAAATACAAGTACTTCATATGCTAGTCCTGTAGTCAGTCAACCAAGTAACAGTATGCCGCCTCCTCCACCACCTACGTCAATGTATAACACTTCACCCCAGCCTCCTTTTAATCAACAAGGGATGCCTCCACCTCCTTCACAACAGCAGTCACCTTACCAGCAACAGTATCCAGGAGCATTACCAGAAGGTCCTGTTGGTGGTGTGTCTGGTTATGATCCACAGCTTCATGCCAAGATGGCTGGAATGAGTGTACATACAAGTTTCTCTAAGCTATGGGTAATAATTTTATCAAAGTAATCATTAATTTTCATAAATTTGTTTTCTAGATAAATATCTATATGTATCAAGATTACTGCATTATCAACAAGTTTATCCACTTTTTGTTCATTCTGTTTCTCATCCAGGTATAAGATGTCTTTTGCATGCTATAATTAAAAAAAAGCCCATGATTTCCTGAAAATTTATTGCATTCTAACAGAAATTTGGTAACTGGCCTAATCCATCATTATTAAAAGTTGCAAAAATCTTCAGCTTAACTGGACTATTAGAATCAAAATTACTAATTACTATTTTTAAAAAATAAATTATTTTCTTTTCCTTTTTCTCTATCATTGATGACATTACCTGACAATTCATTGTCATAATGTTAATGGGAGAAAAAATGATTTATGGATTTCTTTAAGCCATAAGGCTTAAAGAAATCCATAACCGCTTATGGTGATTGTCATATTGAAGATTTATGGCATGAAAATTTACAACATCTATATTGCCAAAAAATAGTTATGCTCTCACACTGGATTCTTTTGTAAAAAAGATCTGCCTATCTAATTTCAAAATACAGTAACCATCATTTGAATAATTACATTAAACCATTTCTAATGTACTGCAAGAGTATTATGTATTTGATTTATAAGTTAAACGAATTAGCCAATATTTGTATAACAACTTTGTATAATTCCTTGTTCCTTGCAAATGATAGGTACTATACCAAAAATTGCAAAAACATTTTTTTAAAAATAGAAATTATTTTTCTTTTTTTTTTTTTACTCATACTTTCACAAGTACTGATTTTTTTTTTCTCATAAAATAATACATTAGAAGATTCTAAGTGCATATATGAGATGTTATGCATATATATAACTATTTTGCCTTTTTCTGGAAAAAATTAATTTTATAAAACAAAAGTAGAATAAAATGACAAGTGAGCCTAATTTATTTATGTATTTATTTTGTAATTATTAGTAACAAAACAAAATACAAATCAAGCATAAAACATTTATTCTCCATCAAATGTACATGAATAAAAGTCTGGTTAATAACTTATATTTTTTTTTTTACTTATTTATGTAAATTTTTGGCAGACGTGTGTTGGTGTAAATGTTTTGGCATTTATGCAAAATTTTGACATACATATAGTGTCCATGATTTTAATGAGTTGATTTAAATCAGCAATTAAATTATGATTTATATCAACTGATTTTTCTTTTAAATCTTTGATTAAAATTAAAAAGAAAATTAAGTTTAAAATGACATAAAAGTATTGAAATCTAAGATTCATTTTGAATTAGTGAACATTTGGAACATACTGCAACTTCTCAATGTATCGCAATTTTTAAAAAAATGTCTCTCAAGCCCTCCAAAAATGATAGAACTTTATTTTTCAGGAAAAATAGGATATTACTAAGCTATGTTATTTAACATTTTTGAATTTGTAATTTTTTTTAAAAATAAAATGTTTTTTATATATTATAATAAAAAAGTTATGTATTTTTTCCTGACCATTACTAAACACATTACTAATATATTTACTTATAAAATAGAGCCTTTTTTGGAGCTAACATCCTGCCTTTTTTCCTTCTAAAATGAATTCAAAATTATCATTTTAATAATGGAAGCATAAAATTGTGTATTATATATCCAATTAAAGATTATTTAATAATTATTAATGTTAAGTCTATTTATTATTAAGTGCAGTTACTGATGATTTTGATAAATGTAAATTTTGTTTTTATCTAGTCTTACATAATTACAAAATATTAATGTGTATAATTTTATTGTATTCTACTAACTAATTAAACTATTAATTTGCAATTTTTATAATTTCTGTAATAATTAACTAATAATAAATTTTATTAAAGTGTAAAAATGTAGATTATTTTAATTAGAGGTTTCATTTTTCTGGAAACATAAAACTCTTGGTAAATGAACTTGCTATTTAATTTTACATTGGCATATTTGTAAATTCAAAATTATGTTATATTATTTTGAACATTTTTAGGGTAATGATAGCATAAATCTTCTTCAAGATCGTAATATACTTCCACCTATTCCTATTGAACCTCCTAAACCAGTCCTGACTCCAGAGAGACCGAATTGCAGTCCTGAGTAAGTTTTCCTTCTTATTTTATTCACAAAAAGAAGTCTCCAAGGTCAGAAACAAGCAATGAAATGATCTTTTGTGTAATTATAGAGTGCAATCACTTTACACATATGAAGATCATAAAAGTATAATTGCCAAGAGATCCCAGGAAAACAAGTTCAAATTTAGTTTTTCTTATACACATAAGTACATATAAGGTGTTCTGTAAATCATCTCAATAAGATTTTACCAATTTTCACAACTTAATTTTAAATTTATTTTTAACACATACAGGATTTGATGCAGTAACTTATTGCCTATATACATGAGACAAAATATTTTAGTAGATATGCATTCATGAAATGCAGTGGCATGATTTCTGAACCAAAGCTGTTTAGCATTATTACTCACCTATGTGGATAATAAAACCGGGAAAACAAAACTATAAAATAAGACTGAATAATGGCTTAGAAATTAACAAATTCTAAAGATACAAACTTTACAGCCCCAGAAATTGACAAATTTCTCTTATTAATTACGATATCAGAATGCAGTAATAATTATTTGATATTTTATCTTCTGGTATGAAAAAAATTAGCAGCACTTGAGACATATAAATTTCTCTTTATCCATTTTGGCAGGGCCGTAACTATAAACTTGGAGGCCCCGGGACAAACTATTGAGGCCCCTTGCGCTCGGGGCAAATTAAAACTTTTTCCCCTGGGCACAGTTTTTTTTTTTCACACACCGTTGTTTAAATGTACACAGTATGATAAGCCAAAAAAAAAAAAAAAAATGAAAGATGGAGTTTGATTTTTTTTTTTTTTTTTTTTTTTTTTTTCAATTTCATCTATTAAACATAAGAAGAAAGATTTTCTAGAATTTTTTAGATGCTTTTTGTATTATTCAGCTGATCAAAAGCCCATATTTTCTTCCTTATGTTGGCTTTGGTGGGATCAGCAAACATGCTAGCTCGACATTCTGCTGTCTGCTCTAGAGCTGCTTTTGTATGCAAAGCGTATGGAGTATATCGACAGACATGCAAAAACATTTATTCTAGCACTTTGATTTTTTTTTTATTACTAACTTTTAGCTAGATGTTGGGCATTTTATAAGAAGTTAGACTAGAAACTAAATTCAATAGATTTTTAACCATGAGTTTGGGGCCCTGGATGCCCCGGCAATAGTTACGGCCCTGCATTTTGGTTTTCTGCTGTGACAATAATGTTCTCATGTGTATAAAATAAAAAAATAAACCTTCTTCGAATATAGTTTCAGCACTGAAATGAATGAACTGGAGTAATAACTCCAGTGAATGGTATTATTACTCAGCTATACTGATTAGGCAGTATGTTTTAAACTACAAACTATCACACGAACATATCTAAAATCTTTCATAATATTTTGAAAGTACAGTAAATACACTGCAAATTTATGTAATAAACAAAGCATTTCCTAATATATATAATCGTCAGATCACAGAACTTACCTCACAATTTTTCTATTGAGTATTGACTGTTATGTGTTTCTTCCAGCAATAACATCTACAAATGGAACAAATTAATTTTTAGTAGTTGTTTGTAATTCAGGTGACTCAGAGCCTTTTTGCACACAATCTGCAGGTTCCATATACTGGATTCCTTCATAATTACGCATAATATTAGTGTTTGGTATTATTATCCCTGGACACCTTAATTGCATAAATTGCTCTTTTCTAAGCTACTTCGTAGCATGATTTGAAATGTACTGGACTTTAGGTTTCAACTTTCTTTGATGTGTGAGTTCAATTGCTAATCAGTCAGACAAAATAAATTATTTTTTAGCCTACATATTTCAGTTTGATAAATGTAAAAAACACATGTTTTTGCACGTATTTTTATCTACATAGTTTTAAATTTGAAATGCTTGTATGTTTTGGAAATTTTAGAATTTTTTTTTTATGTATGCAGTTTGCCCCAAAGCAGCATATGCTTAAGGGCACATATGTCACAAAACAATGAGCTCCTCTGCAGAACATTTCAAGTTATCAGTTAAGAAATTCAATACTCAATCAAAGGAAAAATTGAAAAATTCACAGGGGTTTAGAATTTTCTGAAAAATTAAGGCAGTCAGCTCCAAAAATGAAAAACAAATCGATCATATATCTGAAAATATATCGCAGATTTCTTCAAATGTGAAGAAAAATCGCCAATTTCGTTAGAAGATCGCAGGGAAAAAAACTTAAATTTTGCAAAGGATTAAAAAAAAAAATTGTCAAAGAATTGCAAAGAAACACAAATTTTTATCAAAAAATTGCAAAAAGAAATTGCAAATTTCCTCAAAAGATAGTGGAAAATTGCAAATTTCCTCAAAGGATCGCCAAAAAAAAAAAAAAAAAAAAAAAAAGAAATAAATTTCATTCAAAGATTGTAAAAAAGGAAAATTTTGTCAAATAATCATGAAAAAATGGCAAATTCAATTAAGGGATTGAGAAAAAGTGGCAAATTCAACTAAGAGATTATATAAAAAGTGGCAAATTCCATTAGGAGATAGTGCTGAAATGGCAAATTTTACCAAAAGATTTTGAAAAAAAAAAGGAATTTCTTTAACAGATCACAAAAAGAACAGCAAATTTTGTTAAAAGATTGCAGACACCCCCCCCCCCCCCCCCAATCAAATTTTGTCAAAAGATCACGAAAAAACCAAAAATTTTGTCAAAAAAAGCAAAAACTGCAAATTTAGTTAAAAACCCTCATTAAATTTCGTCAAAAGGTTGCAAAATAAATGCAAATTTTGTCAAAAGACCATGTAATAACTGAATATTTCATCAAAAGACCATGTAAAAACGGGAAATTTTGTGAAATAGGTGAAAGGGGGGAAAAAAAAAAAAAGCGCTGGGAATAGATTCCAAACCCCCTCTGATGTAATCTTTCAGAAAATTTGCTGTTAATTTCAAAATTCTTTTTTTCACTCAAAATCACCTTTGGAAAGTTGTTGCTCAATAGCGGGGGGAGGAATCTCAAAATTCTTGAATCATTCATTTAAAAAACTTGCGAAAATCATCAATTGGTTATAAAAAATACTCATGCAATTCTCGCAGAACATTTTTGATCAGCTAAATTTTATTGCAGAACATTGCAAAGTATTCTGCTTTGGGGGAAGTTTACAATGTCTTAAAATTGAAGTTACTATTTAAATTAAAGTGTGCTATTTAATGTATTTTTTCCCATTACCATATTAATTTAAAAATATTATAAAATATGCTCTTATTGCAAACATAAATTCTCAAAGGTTAAAAGAAAGTCATCCAAAACTTAATTTTTAAAACTTTAAAAATATTTAATTATTAAATGGAAAAAAAAAATAGCAGGTTTTAATTTCATAATTTGTATTTGAATCCACTTCACTATGAAAAGTTTACTTTTTAATAAATAAAATATGTTACTGCAAAGAAAAAAAAAAACCCTACTAATTGAATTATAAAAATTTTTATTACACTTCTAAATTGTTTGTTCATTATATCTGAGAACAATAGTTAGTTCAGGGATAAACCCTCTTAGAGAATAATCTTTAGTTCAGAAGCCTGGTGGTCTACCAACCATGTATTCAATATGCAGCTGCTCAAGAAAGAGTGAAATTTATTTGATTACATAAATTTAAATTGAATGCAAACCTTTGAAGATTTTCTTAAGATCTCTGGTACAGAGGTGCCAAGTATTACGATTTGTCCGTAATTATTACGGATATGCAACAAAAGTTACGGCGTTACGGGCATCGGATAGAAATTACGGATAAAAAAATCGCGAATTTCATCAAAGGATCGCTTGAAAAAACGCAAATTTCAATATAAGATCTCGGGAAAAACAGAAAAGATTGCGTAAAAGTACGCGCATTTCGTCAAAATGTCGCGAAAAACGTGCAAATTTTGTCAAAAGATATCGAAAAAACGGACTCATTTCGTCAAAAAATCGCTTAAAACGCTCAAATTTCGTCAAAAAATCGCTTAAAACGGACTAATTTCGTCAAACGATCTCGAAAAACGTGCTCATTTCGTCAAAAATCGCTTAAAACGCGATTATTTCGTCAAAAGATCGCGGAAAACGCCATTTCGTCAAAAGATCGCGAAAAACGCGCACATTTCGTCAACAGATCGTGGAAAACGCGCACATTTTGTCAAAAGATCGTGAAAAACGCGCACATTTTGTCAAAAGATCGCGGAAAATGCGGTCATTTCGTCAAAAAATCGCTTAAAACGCGCAAATTTCGTCAAAAAATCGCTTAAAACGGGCTAATTTCGTCAAAAATCGCTTAAAACGCGATTATTTCGTCAAAAGATCGCGGAAAACGCATTTATTTCGTGAAAAGATCGCGAATAACGCGCACATTTTGTCAAAAGATCGCGGAAAACGCGCACATTTCGTCCAAAAATCGCGAAATTTCGTGCAAACATTGCAAATTTCCCAAAAGATTGCGGAAAAAAGAAAGAATTTTTGAAAATTTGCCCCCCCCCCCCCCCCCCCCAACTCTTCTCTGAACTTTGGTTACTGATAACTTTTATTGAAACTTGGCACCTCTGCTGGTATTGTGTTTTATAGTTTTCATAAATTTATCTATTGCCTATCCTATCAGCATAACAAATGATCATTGTATTCTCTTTTTCCAATCTTGGAGCTTTCCCATGTTAGTCAGTTGCATTTATAAAAATTTGAACTTTTATTAAAGCTTTGCTTTTATTCACAGTGTGTTTAGATGTACTCTGACAAAAATACCTGATTCAAGTTCTCTTCTTCAGAAGTCTAGACTACCTTTTGGCATATTGATACATCCTTTTCGAGATGCTGAGGTGAGAAGCTATTTTATTTATTTGTTTATTTTTATAAGAGTTTCAAAATTTTATTCACTATTAACTATAATAATTTCATTAATTATTGTTTGGTTAGTAATGAAATTTCAGCAGATAAAATTTCTTATCAAGTTGTGATCTTTTCTCTGAGATTATAAAATTATTAGTTTAAGCATTTTGCTCAGATTCTATTTTCTTTCTCATATTTTAGTGTAACGAAATAAATTGACAACTTAGATCTTAAATGAATCAAAAATTCTTGTATTAAGCTAATCATGACATAAATAGTTACAAGTATATCTGTTTAATCTCATATTTTGTTAATTTACAAACACCTGTAGTATTTTATCTAAAAATATTAATGCCACTAACAAAATTAATAATACAGGGTGACCAGAAATAACATAACAGTTTAATTTGAATTGATTAAAGAAAACACACAAACTTTTGCACAAACAAATGTTTTATTTATTAACAACAATGTATAGTCGGTACCGGATATATGGTTACCTGCTTATAAGGTCACCTCGCTGATAAGGTCATTTTTCACAAGTCCGTACTGAGAGAATAAGTATTGTGTTAAATTACACCACCTATATGGTCAGTTTGTAATGGCTTCTATTGGATATATGGCCACCTTTTCTTTCCCTTTTTATTGGTAATTATCTTATTTTGTGCTTTTTTCTTTTCTTCTTAGAGTGTAAAGTGCTAAATGGACGTATCATTCAACTATCTTCAGTTGTTGACGTATTGGTCACGCGGTATTTTTCATTTTTTAATAACTTTAGAAAGAAGTGGATAGATATACTGAAGGAGGAACATTTTCCTTCTTGTCTCTTTTTCCCAATCGCTGAATCTTCCGTGCTTGTGTTAAAAACCTCAAATACGAACTTTCATATGGTAAAGAAAGACCTTTTAGCATTTTTATAGCTGTAGAATAGGGTGGTGACCTTTTTCCTTTTAAACAGAGCCTTAGAGATCGGGATGATATTGCATGATAGATGCACGTCACACCCTTGACACTTTTCCCTGTTGGTAAGAATTTCCAAAGCTTTAGGAATTTCACCTCAACTGTCATTATAAATTGGAATAGTGTATTAATGAAGGCAATTGAAGTTTGTCTTAGTCATCCTTGTTCTAGTCACCTTACTTCTAGAATTTTTCTTTAAGTTTTTTCTGGTCACTGTTTAAAAATCTTAACACATAAACAGGTAGTTTGGTTGCTCTTTTAAATGGGCTATGTTGCTCTGTATATAACAAAGAATATTTTTGAGTTTATTACATTACTGGGTCAAGTGGAAAAAAAAAAAATCAGGCAGCAAATTTCATTTTGAAATGAATGTGCAGATTGTGCATTGTTTCATTAAAGCAGAAATTATCATTTTTTAAATGTGTTTGTGGTTAGATAATTACATAGTAGTTTTTGTCTGTCTGCATATAACAGCACAAAAAATTCCTAATCAAATCGTTTGAAATTTTAAATATAAATCTAGTATAACAGTTAACAAGGAACTAAAAGCAAAAAAGGATGAAGCTGATAGCTTGTCTATTGTTATAAATAAAATAAAATAAATTATTTACAAATTTTATGAGTAAAAAAACCCAAAAATGGTTAATTTGTGAGAAATGTTTTTTCATTGTTAAAAATTGTACTTGATATTTCATTTGCATAAACATTGTTTATTTTCCAGGTCCCTAAAAGATATCTATTTAAGATTTTCTGTCTTTAAAAAGTCTCTAATTTTAATCATTAGTTACCTAAGTACGTATATTTTGGACCAACGTTACTGGCAGCCCTGGGCTTGCGGGTGTATGTCTTTATTATACAAATCTGGTATTAACCAAAAAAAAAAAAATTTTATTTTTTTGAATAAAAAAGTATATTTTTTAAATAAGAAGAATGAAATATTTCTTCAAAACAAATTAAAAGTAGAACATTTCTTTGAAATATACCAAGCATTTCTTCAATGTTCATTAAAAAAATAATATTCTTTCAAAACATTAAAAATATACATTTGTATAATCTTGCAAATTTAATTCAGTATAACCTTAGAATAATTTAAATTGTCACATTGTTTATTTAAATTATAACTCTCGTATATTTTAACAGAATATCAACAATTGAGATTGGAATTACGATCTATTCTTTTAAAATCCAAATTATTCTAAAGCATTAAATGTATGCATTTCTTCGGAACCATATATGGGAAAATTAATGTGCCAGTAGCATCGGTATAGTATTAAGAGCTGAGAAGATTTTAATTGAGATATTGCATAATTTAAAAGATATCGTAAATTATTTTTACAAAGATCAACAACTGATACAAATGTACTAATTCTTGCTTATATAAAGAGAAAGTGGAATTTCTTATTTTATCTTGAAAAACTAAATGAATGCAATACTTTAAAAAGAGACACGCTTTGTAAATAAAAAAGTAAAAAATTCCTTTTTTTAATAAGGTAGAAGGAAAGAAACTTTAGTCTTGAATATTATCTTAAAAATCTTGTACATTAATTTAACAAAATTCAAGATGATTTATACATCAAAATATCAGAAATAACATTCTCATTTCAATATGAAAATACCAATTTCTTAATCTAGCACAATATTATTTCAAATTGTTGTCAAAAGCCTTAAATTGTTTTAAAATCAAATGTTAAGAAATTCATTGTTGTTAAATGAAGTACAATAAATTAAACGCAGGTTAATTGCGAAATCATTAGCTAGAAAAGCAAATACTGAAAATTAAAACTATCGATCAAACCAATCCAAAAGCATAAAGGTATGCTGTGATGTAAATTGTCAAGCCCTGGCATTGTTGCAAAACATTAGAATAATATAATTCAGCTGTATCAGGTAGAGAAAAGAAGAAAATAAAATGCTCGAAGGAACATAACATACCACCTTATAGTAAATTGAAACTGCCTCTTCTGGAATAAAAATGATATATGCATATCATAATGAAGGTGACTCTGCTATTGAAAGAGAAATTTATATGAAAAATGAAAACACCAATGATTGATAAATTCACTAGATTCCTTGCATCTGAAAACAAACCTCAAGAAAAAAAAAGAAAAAAAAATCAACTCCACCAATAGTTTAAACTAATTTTACATAAAGTCTATTTACCTGACATGTTAAGGTCTCTATTTAGGATAATTAAGACCATATTGTATATATATTTGTTCCATAAGATTAATTTTGTAAGTTGAACTGTTTTACTGAATTTTATGATGTTCTAATTGTTATGCCAGTATCTGTGCTTGCATGTATCAGTGTAGTCTTTTATCATCCATAGTTTGTAAAACAAAAAATTTTGCAGACAAAGGAAAAAAAGGAAGATCAAATATAGTTAGTAAATTACAGCCCATTTTTTTAGTATATAGGGTAACATCCCCAGTAATTGGCATGCACCAATGATTGGCACATCCTACAAACATGTCCTAAAATAAGATTTATATCCAGTCTTTTAAAAATGCAAGACCATATACCAGTTATATGCTCATTTACGTTAAAGATTATAACTTTGATTTATGCTGCTAGATGACAATAGTGCCTATTTAAGAGAAACAATTATGGCTTGTATTAAATTAGCCATTTTTGTTACAAATGCTTGTTTTTTGGCTTAACGAAGGCATGCTTTTCAATTTATTATCTGATTTATAATGTATTTTAAATTTTAATTGACAACAGTTTTGTTTAGTTAAAAAGGGTTATTTTAATTGTGTAAAAGTATTTTCGACACAAGTATTTGGATTTCTGAATTAATTATAGATGCCAATTAATGGTGCTTCAATTTTGCTAGTTCCAAGTAATTGGCACCTATTCCAATTACAAGGAATTCGCAAAGAATTTGAGATTATATTAAACCACATATTTTGAAAGTATTTTTAAAGTTATGGACTAATTTTGTTTATCATTTGTTTTTATTTGAAAATATGAAATATTATTAGTAATTGGAATCCATTAAAGCTTCATATGACAATTACTGGGGACAGCATGACAATTACTGGGTATTAATATAAGTATATTGTATTGTTTTAAAGTGTTCACATTTCAGACTAATATGCTGATTTTTTACTCTCAAAAACCTGAAGTGTGGCATCTTCATCTATGGTAAATTCATTTAAAACGATTAAACTCAATGCAAAATGTAAAGTATTCTTTTAATATAAACATGTGCCAATTACTGGATCACAAGATGACATACATTGGTGCTCTAGGTGCCAATTACTGGTGATTTCAGCAACTTTTTATAAATATATTTTTATAAAAATACTTTTTCAAATTTTTTTGCTTTTAGTGGGCAAAATAGATGCACAGATATGCATTCTTTGATTTAAAAATATTTCCCAGTAAATATCTTATTTCTTTGTAATGAAAATTGAAGTAAGTTTAAAGACAAATCCTTAATGTGCCAATTACTGGGGATGTTACCCTATATATATATATTTGAAGTCAACTTACTAAAGTTTCCTATTTTGATGTGCTTCTTTTGTTAACAAATTTTAACAAAAAATCCTAACAAATATATATAAACAAAACTGAATTAACAAATTTCCTTTTAATAAAAGCAATCATCTGATGTAATGCACTTATTTATCAGAAGATTGCTTTTAATAAAGGCAATTGTGTGCTGTTAAGTTGGCCTGTTTTGTGAAATTGAATTTTGTTCAGTACTTGCCTGTAGCAGCACTTGTCTTGGTCATACTTTCAAAGTGTATACATATTTCATTTATCCATTTAAATCTTTTCCTTTATTGTTTAACTTAATGTTTATTATTTTTCTTTGCTTTTAGCATTTGTCAGTTGTACAGTGTAATACTATCGTTAGGTGTAGAAATTGCAGGACATACATCAATCCATTTGTTTCCTTTATTGATCAGAGGAGGTGGAAGTGTAACTTGTGCTTTAGGGTAAATGACTGTAAGTAATTCTAAAATAGTTTCTGTAGCTATTAGAGATGAACTATGTGTTAATTGTATAACTATGCAGGGGTCATGTTTACCCATGTATGCACAAATTATAGAAAGTTATGAAATTTGACTCACAAATTTTACAATTTTAAATTAACAGTTGCAAACAAAATAGCTCAGATATTGTCTGCCTTCCCAAACTCACCACCATTCTCTCTTTTATTAGCAATAAAATCAGTTGAGAAATAATAGTTGTTTCTCATTTGATTTTATTGCTGGTAATTATATTTCCTGTATATTTGTATTGACTTAAATTTTCATTTTATTTTGCAATATTTGTATCTGCACAATGTGAATGTTGTAATAAATCTATACTAATAAAAATTTTGCTCTGTGTTTGCACAATGTCTAGGAAAAATCCACCACATGCACAAAACGGAAATTTTTTGTGATATTAGTTCATTAGCCTCCTGATGCACCAGAGACTCAGAATTTTAAATTTCTAACAATTAGCTGAGTTAGTAATTAAAAATTATAAAGTACTCTCATTGAAAATTCATCTCTCTCCTCTTGAAGGGGAAAAAACACTTGCGTATAAGCAGATGCCCGATTTATGTATCAAGAAGAAATGAAGGTGAAAAAGAATTTTGGAAGGTATTTCG
This sequence comes from Maratus speculifer, assembly GCA_964019185.1. Classification (NCBI taxonomy): domain Eukaryota; kingdom Metazoa; phylum Arthropoda; class Arachnida; order Araneae; family Salticidae; genus Maratus; species Maratus speculifer. The sequence continues at coordinate 139,511,044 of OZ025291.1, forward strand.
TCATTATTTATTAACTTCCACTGGGCAAACCTCTTTCTAAAGTTAAGAGAGGAAGACATGTTTTGAAAGATCTTACTTTTCCATCTCAAATTCTGCTGTCAATTAAAAAATATTGCTGTTAATCATTTGAAAAAAAAAAAAAATCAATAAAGGTTATTTTTCTTAAATGCTTTTCCCTTTTATGGAATTTTAAAAGTAGTGACAAATCAAAAATATTTTCTTAAAGTAGAAATCTTAAAATATGAATGAATTTATAAAAAATGGAGTTAAAGATATAAAATCATATAAATTTAAGGTTATTTATTATGGGCCCAGGCAATGACCATCTAATAAATCTCTGCCATAAAATTGCTGCTTTTTCATATTTGTTTACCTCGTCCCCCTAGCTCACAGTGTGTTAAAAATCTTTAAACTTTTTTAGTTTTATTTTTTTTAACTACCATATTTCTATTTGTTATTTTATTTCAATAATAATAAATAATTATACATCCTTTCCCCATCCCTGCCTTCCTGGTTCTTTTTTACCACATAATATATTTTTAAAAACTATCATTTTATATATTTTTCCTGCAGTAATGAGTAACTATACAATCATCTAATCAATCTCTTTTTCCCTCCCAAAATATTCCTCCTTCTCTATTTTGCATGTCCTCCCACACACACATTTCTCCAGCCTATAAAGTTTAAAATCATTAAAACATTTTAGTTTTTTTTTAAACATAGTTGTTTATTTCTTTATTATAACAATAATTAATCACTTACACAAATTCCTCATCTTTAAATAATTTGATATTTTTATACAGGGTGGTCATAAAAAAAACTTTCCTGTTATTGAACCCCTAACGGGCTAACTTCTGAACTAATTTTTAAGAAATTATAGATATTTTTATTTGAAGATATGCACTCAAGATCGTGATGATTTAAAACAATAGAACTCTAATGGTTACGGTTACAATGAAAAAATTTCAAAATATTTGACTAGCAGTGCATATGTTTTTCATGTGCAAATTCATTAGCATATCGGGAAACCATAAATGGCATTCGAACAATACATATATGACTAAGATTGCCAATGTAATATCGTGATACTCAATCCTAATTAGTTCCTATGTAATGTAATATTCAGCACTGTAAAATAAATAATTATATTTTAATTTTCACTATTTGGGCAGAAACACAACTCCAAAAATACATTTTAAAACAAATCATATAACATTACTCAATTCACAAGTGGGAAAAAAAAGATCAGCTGTTGAAAAACATGCCTTGTAGTCACTCTTTCATTTCTTGGAATGGTCTTTTTTGCAAGTAATTTACACCAGCAGTTTTCATTGTACGTATATCACACCAATGCCATTTATGATTTCTGAATGCACCGATGAATTTGTGCATGAAAAAAAAAGTGTTGCCATTTGCTAATTTCAAAATTTTTTTCACTGTAACCGTAACCACGAGAGCTCTATTGTTTTAAATCATCACGATCTCGAACACATACCTTCAAATAAGTAGATCTAAAATTTGTTATAAATTGATTTAGCAGTTAGGCCGTTAGGGGTTCATATATCAAATAATTTTTTTCATGACCACCCTATATTTTCAACTTTTATGTTGCTTGACTATATGTTCTATAAATCTGAACGGTTTGATCTGTGCTTCATAATTTATTTTTATAAAACACGATTATTCAGTTGCCCTGCTTAATTATTTTTAGAATGCAACAGTGGTGTGATAGCTTACAAGCATTTATTTTTCACTATTGCATTTCAGACTGTATACTTCTGATGTTTAAAACATTTCAATTATATGATAGCATCTTTAAAATTGTCTTTAATGTTATGCATAGAATAAATTTTAATTATTTGCATTTTTATTTTCTAGTACCAGAAGAATTTCTTTATGATCCAGCTACAAGATCCTATGGAGATCCTGCTCGAAGACCTGAAATAAAAAATGCCACCATTGAGTTTATTGCACCTTCTGATTATATGGTATGCAAGAATTACTTTTTTTTTTTTTTTTTTTTTTTTTTTTAAGAATATGCAAATTTGATGATGATTTGCATTAGCTTATCATATTTTTAAATTTCAGCTAAGGCCTCCTCAACCTGCCATTTATCTTTTTCTCCTTGATGTTTCACATGGTGCTGTTGAAACAGGTATAATCAGAGTTTTGATGCATAAATCTAGTATATAAAAAATACGTATATATATATATATATATATAATTTTATACAAAAATCTCTAGCATTATATATTCAATAATAATATGCATATCCTAAAAAAAATAAATTCTGTATACTTTATATCATTAAATGTATCATATATTGGAGAAGAGTGGTAGTAAGATTTTACAACTATTTATATCCAAGTTTTCTTTAATAATATAAATGAAACATAACTTTGTATCTTAGCAGTCAGCTTGCATGACTAATAATAGTATATACTTGCATATATTTAGGCAGAGGTCTTGCTGCCGCACGCCATTGCGTCAAAACATTACAAAATGTTTCATCTGGCGAGTAAATGAACAATCAGACTCTCCAAACTAAGAGTGTTAAATTATTGCTCTATTTTTGTATGTATGTGGTTACACTTGTGATTCTTACTGTACGACTGTCACTTTTTTATCTTCAGTCGCATCGTGCCATTTACATTATTATTATTAATAGAGATACTGACTCAACACAAATTCAGTTTAGCGACAGCCAAAAACACAGAAAGAATTATACGATAAGTCTTTCTCTGTTGTCAGTTTATCACTATGTCAGTAAAATCACAACTAAGGATGTTAATTTTTTAATTAAGCTATTTAAAATTTATGTAGATATCTGATTTTCATGATACACTTAATTGTTCTGAGCTGACTAATATCTATTTTTCATTTTGTGACTATCTATACTAATAAAATAACAAATCGCTCTGTCTGCGTGTGTGTGTGTGTGTGTGTGTGTGTGTGTGTCTGCGATGGCTAGCAAAATCTATGGGACGTACGAAGCTCAAAATTTTTATGAGAGTAGCCCAATATCTCTCCTGATGCACCTGAGCTTCAGAATTTCGAAATTCTATTTATTAACTGAGTAATTAATTAAATTCCAAAGATCACTCTCATAAAAAATCGCCTTTTTTCTTCTTTTTTTCCCTTCATTTAGTTATGGTTGGTTGGTTGCATAAAATTTTGGCATAAATAATTAAAAAAGCTGGAACCGACCTTTAAAATTTATAGACTGGCAAGCTGTCAGTTTAAAAGATGATTTTTTATCACAGCGGTTGTAAACCATGGAGGAAAAAGATAGGTGGTGGTGAAGTAAACCGAAAAAAGGGTTGCAATATTAAACCATTTATCGCTCAAATTTTAATGTCCCAAACAAAAGCATGTAGAAGAGATTTTGTATTAATAAGACGAATTGAAAGAAATGAATTACAGCTGAAGCGTATTTTGCGAAGAAATAGTAATTTTTTAAAATGGTTTTTTTTCCATTATATTATTTATTTTTAAAAAAATGTTTGCTTTTAAAATAATTGGAATTGATAAATTCGAAATAATTAAATATCAAAATAAAATAAAAAAGAATATTGAAAACATTTGATTTGAACTAAAAATTGTATTACTAAAAGTTTTCTTTTTTTTTCAGAACTTTTTAATACTTTATAACGTAGATGAAAAAATGTTTTTAATTTAACAACATATTAATAACTCTATGTCAATATATAAAATATATTTATGAAAACAATCTTTTAAAATCATGCGCGAAAACTTAAATAACAAATATTAATCTAAAATCTAGATTTCAGAGTGCAGACGATTTTAAGACATTAACGAAAGAATGTTAACTTTTCAAGCAAAATCTTAAATGATGCTTCTATATTGGTATTTCTAAGTGACGGCTAGGTTACATTTATGTTATATTTAAGTTACGGTAGGGTAATGTTAAGTCGCAGTTAGGTTACAGACAGATTATGGTTATGGTACAAAAGTTTACGGTTAGGAATTTGTCCACAGTGTATACATTACGCATGCTTTGATTAAAAATATACACTTTTGTTAAATGGTTCTGAAATTATAATACTATATACCAATCTTTTATCATCGCGTATCGATTTCATTCACGGTATAGACGGAATTAAGAGTGATATAATTAGTTTGAAATTCAAAATATTTCACTTGGGATTTCTATGCGAAAAAAATAATTAGTTACGTGATTTAACAGTGATTTTTACGGGTAAATATCAACACTTTAACACGAAACTAACGCAATCGTTGGATACATGTTCCCTCCCGTGTTTCTCATTGCTCATTTTAAGTATTTTTAGAGCTCAATATTAGTTGTTCTTTTTAAAACCGATTTTTCACAAAGTCAGCTGCGACGTATTTCCGACAATGTATTTCTGCATGCTTCCAGTTAATGATAAAATCATACAAATTTCAAGTTCGTTTAATATTGTTAATACGGACCCGGGCAACGCCGGGCGGGTCAGCTAGTTTAGTTATATATTTGCATATGTATCTCTCTATTCTAAAAAACAGGTATCTAATGCTGTCACCACCACTGACAATTGATTTTTTGTGACCTAGGATATTTCTTCGCTAATATTAAGAAAACTACTGCACACAAAAACATAAAAATTGGTAGTATTATAGAGGAATATTTGTTAAACATGCTGATGCAAGCAGTTTTTAAATCAAATAATTATTTTATGGGATAGTTAATGTTAAAGTCGGTCAAAATAGTTCCATTTAAAAAAGTTTTATAGAAGTTAAAATTATACATAGGAATTTAAACATTTTTAGATCATCTTATACATTTGATGTTCCCAGTGTGCAGACTGCATTTATTACTATTATTATTATTTTGATTCTTTTTTTTTTTTTTTTTTTTTTTTTTTTCAAGGATGTATTTCCATTCTAAATTAAAATTTTCAGCATTTTGAGAGATTTTTTGCTTATTTTAGAAAAGATTGTTATTTTAAGTTGTTGCTAAATGATCAAAGAATAATATTTCCTTCAAATTTAAAAAATATTTACATGCAACTATCTATTACACTCTAAAAAATATGTATGTATATTACAAATGAAATTTCAAGCTAATGGTAGGAAAATATTAAAATTACGTCATAAAACTATAATTACATGTGAGTATTAAGAAAAGAAAAAATTAAAATAATGAATTTTTTAAAATGTGTTAACTACCATAAATGCAAAAAAATATGTTATACTTAAAAGCCAAACAATAATTTTGCCAACAGTGTAAATTAAAATATACTTAAGAGATTTCATATTTCAAAATGATTTTTTTAACTATTGTTGCTAATTCTAAGGCAGCAGAAATAAAAATATTTTTCTTTCTAGCAATAAAAGTATCTTCACATGAATATCGAAAAGGGAAAAAAAACTTTTAAATAATAAATTCATTAATGCGTGTTAAAATTCGCAAGTAAAAGAAATTACGTCCTATTTAAAATGATTAAATAGCATTGCAAAAACAGTTAAAATTAAAAAATATATTTAAATGAGACATTTACTTAATATTTTGATATGATCTTTTTAACTACTGTTATGAATTCTAAGATGACACAAATATTTTTTTTCAACAACAAAAGTATTATCACATTAATATTAAAAAAAGTAAGACTGAAAAGAAAAAGAAAAAATTAAATGAAAATTATATCAGATTTATATGATAAATTAAAATTCCTTACTTAAGTTTTTCTTATACCACAGTTTAAAAAATACCAGGAGGCAAAGATTGTGTGTATTTCACTATTTGATTTTATTTGATCAAACATCTAAATAGTCAGTAGATGTTTAACAGCAGCTGATTCAATCTTAAAATTCTCCAATCAAGGGGAAATGAATGAAAATTTTTTACAAGGTGATTGCCACTTTTATTATTTTTCTCATCATAGTTCAGTGTTTTGCAATCTTTTAAAAGCCGATTAAATTAGCGTATTGTTAGAGTTAATGGTGTCCCAACAGGGGTTTATGAACATAGCTTGTAGGGGGCAAAGCACACTAGTGTTTTTTAAAAAAGTCAGTTTTTCTGCTGATATCTTCTAACTTTTGGGTGCTGAGCATTGTCTGGAATTAGAAAGTAGAAGATAATTATTTGTTTTGTTCCATAATAATTTAAAAAAAAAAAAAAAGTTTCTAACTGAAATTAACTGGGTAATTTTTTTTCTTCTCTGATTTATTTAACTTTCCAAATGTTTGTTGATTAAATTGGAAGTTGTTGAATTTCAAATTTCAAGAATATATTGCTGTCAAAACATTCTGTATTAAGCTAAAAAAAATTATCTGTTTTCTTTTTAGGTTATTTACAAACATTTTGTAAAATTCTTCTTGAAAGTTTAGAAGAATTACCAGGTGATTCTCGAACAAAAGTTGGTTTCATAACATTTGATGGAAGCATCCACTTCTACAATTTAGGAGAAGGCTTAAACCAACCTCATATGTTGGTTGTTTCAGATATTGAAGGTCTGTATAATTGAAAATTTTCCAGTTTTTTCTTAAAATATTGGACTTAAGCTTTCATTATTTCTTTGAAAAATTTTCATTGGAAATGCATTTTTAAAATACTTAAGATTTTAAACAATTTTCAGTATGTTTGCCTTTTTTTTCTTTTGTCCACTTATCTGTTTTTAAGTGTTTAGAGAGGTATTCCATTCCTACACTAGGCTTTGACAACAGTTGTTCGAGAATACATGCAAACCTGGACAGATGTTGTATGAGCCCCTGTGTAAAGGTTAGATAGATCCATATAGATGTTGTCAAAGTAGATTGCGATAGATTTGCAATTAGTTTTTTAATGTGATATTATAAAATTGTTAATATGTTGAAATTGAGATTTATTAATGTCATTTAATTTTTATTTTATTAACTTTAGTTTTGTTTAGTAAAATACAGTATAGTTATTTTAGAACAGAATCATTAACTTTTTTTTTTTACTTGCCACCCATATTTGTATTCTTGTTGACTTTCTGCTGGTGCACTGTTGTAAAAAGTTCAATATTCACATTCATTTTGCATTAACTGAAAATTGAGCTGCATGTCAAAATTTTAACAGTATAACTTTTCTACTATCCATTAATACCATTTAATAATATAATTTATAGCTCAGAGACAAGACCTTTTCTTTGACCACTTCAAAATTATTTCAAAGTTGATTTTTACAAAAAATCATCTCAACTTCCAGCGTGATAGCAAACAGCATTATAGTCTCAACTTTTTTACCTCTATTCTAAAATAAATTCCTGTCCTTATTAAATGTCTGTGACGAAATTGGCAATTTTTAGGATAATTTATTAAAATGATTTTTTTTTTCTTTCCGATCATTTGTCAAAATTTAGGATACATTTTATGTCAAAATTTTTGGAGTTATGACCAACTTTTTTAATTTTCGAAAATGACTGCCTTAATTTTTCTTTATTAAAAAAAAAAAAAAAAAAAAACTGACAAAATCGCGGTATTAATTCTAAGCCTTCCCCCCCTTAAAATTTTTAAATTCCCACTAAATTTTCTGAAAAGTTACAACAGAGATGGGGGAAAGAAGGGGGGGGGGCGAATTTACTCCTGGCACAAACTGAGTGCTTAAGTTTTTGTGCCTTTTTATTGAAATTTGTGTTTTTTTATCATCTTTTTGACAAAATTTGCAGATTTTCAGGATTTTACACAAGCTTGCAATCTTTAAACAAAATTTGCCCCTCTTGTCCCTTTTTTTTTTAAATGTGACAGTTTTTGGATTTTTTTTTTGAGATTCTTTGACAAAATTTCCATTTTTTTTTTTTTTCATGATTTTTTGAATTATGATTCTTTTGCAACTGATTGAAGATTTTTGCAAAACTGATTGACAAAGTTCAAGATTTCCCCCCTCAATCAAATAAAAAATTTCCATGATAAATACTCATTTTCTTTTTTTTTCCTTCTTGCTTGTAGATAATGAAATAAATTAAACACATCAAAAAAGGCACTAGGATTCTTGTCTCAACTCTCTAAAAGTGTCCTTAAAAATAAAAAAAGTACCCTGAAGAATGTCAAAAGTGCCCTTTCCACAACAGTAGTGCCTGCCCTTTTTAAACCTGGGGAAAACTCTGAAAATATATATATATAGATTTTTAAACTTCTTTTTATTTTTTTAGCTCACAGGCTATTAAAGCTTGAGAGCTTATGTGCCCTCCTGTTCTGTATGTACGTTCGTACGTAACGCGATAACTCATTATAAAAATCTGATTTACATGAAATTTTGGATTTAGGCTTATTATGATAAGGCGTTTCCCTGATTCGTTTTTGGAGTTCATTCGATATGTATAAGAGGGGGAACGGGAGGCTCATGTCCCTCCCCTTAATTGATATAAATGGTATTTTCAAGCAGAATTAACAATTTTCGTTCAAAATTTAGATGTTGGATCATTCTGATGAGGCGATTCCGTGACTGTTATTAGGTGTTCATTGAATAAGTATAAACAGGGGGAATGAGGGGCTCATGCCCCTCCCCTTAATTGATATGTTTTTTCATGCAGAATTAAGTTTTAGTTCAAAATTTAGATATAGGATCATTCTGATGAGGCGATACCGTGACTGTTATTAGGTGTTCATTGAATAAGTATAAACAGGGGGAACTGGGGGCTCATGCTCCTCCCCTTAATTGATATAAATGGGTTTTTCAAGCAGAAGTAAGTTTTCATTCAAAATTTAGATATAGGATCATTCTGATAAGGCGATTCTGTGACTGTTATTAGGTGTTCATTGAATAAGTATAAACAGGGGGAACGGGGGTTCTAATGCCCCTCCCCTTAACTTGTATAAATGGGTTTTTCAAGCAGAATTGTCAGATTTCATTCAAATCTCTGAATAGTTTTGGAAGTTTAATGGTTAAGTATAAAAGAAGGGGATAACTCCTCTTAAATTATATAAATGCTAAATGGATTTTTATTAAGAATTATCCGATTTGCTCTGAATTTTGGATGTAGATTTCTTATATATGATAAAGTATGTCCTTGATAGTTTAGGAGGTTCAATGATTAAGTATAAAAAAGGGGAAAGGGGAGAGATGTTTCCCCTTCTTAATTTTTTTTTTTTTTTTTTTTCGAACGGAATTAACCCTTGAAAATATAAGACTGTAATGAACAATAGTATGCGTAGCCTGTGAGCTCAATGCCATCAGTTTAACTGGGCGATATTCTTTTTATTTAATTGGTTGTTGAAAGTCTATAACACACAAGGAATATAAAATTGAAGAGATAAGGTATTTAATAGAAATTTTTAGATAAAATCTAACTTGCATTTTCGACAAAAGGGATACTTAAAAAAATAAATTGTTGAATCTTAAGAATTCTGAATAAACTTTAATGAAGGACAGAATTTATATCGGATATCAGTTAGAATTGCTTATATGAGTGATTCAAATCTTTATTGATCTTAAAGGAATAGGTAAATACAAATTGTTCCATTCAATTTAAAATAACACAAATTCAAAATCTGATCCTTAGGTGCTTTCAAATTTATCTTTGTCTATTCTGAACCAAATTTACAGGTCTATGCATGATAGTTTGTATTACTAACAAAAAGACATACACATCTACAACGATGAAAACTTTCTTCTATTAATGTAGATCAAAAAGTTAATTTTGGTGTTTTCTATTTTTGTATGAATTATTTTTTCTCTTCTTTTCCAGATGTTTTTCTTCCGTCACCTGATAATTTATTGGTTAATTTACATGAAAGTAAAGGGGTAAGTATGTACTAACTTTAATCTGTATTTTTTTATTTCAATAAGGTAATCCCCCCCCCCCTCCTTCCATAATATATTACTAACTTTGCCACAAATCGTTGTATAAAAATGTGATTAATATCAATTGATTTGTAATAATGTTTACTGATAACTGCTGTATACATAAATTTTTCTTAAGTGATAGCCTACATATAAAAATTGTTAAAAGTCATAAAATTTTCTAAATTAGGATCTAATTTTTATACATTTAATTTTTTCCAGTAAATTTTAATATTTTTGGAAGATATTTTTTGTTGCTAATTTTTTTTTTTCATTTTATTTAATGTATTTTATAATTCACATTCATAAAAAATATAAATTATAGCCTATGAGTTTAATAGCGATCTGTTTCTAAAAACGTCAAATATACAAATAGAAAATTCCACATCATTCTGCTGCCTTATAGTTTTTGATGCATACTTAAAAAATTTCCTGTGTTGCAGTATGACTTACAACAATTAAAAATGAATTTAGCATTAAGAATTTTAAACTTTTAACCTCTGCAATTCTTAAAGAATTTAAACAAATGAGTTCCTGTTTAATATTCAGGGGTAAATTGTACCAGGAAATTCAAATATATTGTCTAAATTAAGTGTTAGTATTGATTTTAGAGTTCGATTTCTATATGTTGATGACCTCTAACAAAATTTAAGTATGGCATTATTAAATGTTATTACTAATCAGTAGGTTACTAGCTAACAAAATTTTTATTGAATGAGTTGATATAGTTAGGCAAGAGATGGTATATACTTAAATTATTAGGGTTTGGGGTAAACCCTCTCCCACCTCATTGTATAGTATTCTTTATTTTATTGATAATTTTGTGAACTTTCAGGTGTAATTTTCTTTTCTCATAATCTTTAGACCAAAATATAATTTACTTTTTTTATTCTATATATCTTTAGAATAAATAATGTGTTGAAAATGTTTGTATTTCAGTTAATCACTGACCTGCTAAATGATCTTCCCAAGAGATTTTCTCAGAATGGTGATATTAATAGTTGTTTTGGAGCAGCTTTACAAGTTGCATATAAACTCATGGTATGTATTATTAAAATTTTTTAGCTAATCTATAACTAATGTTAAGTAATACTAATTTATACTATTTAAAAAAAAAAAAAAAGCTTATTTGTAGGAGGTAGTCTTTAAAATTATGAAACTAATGAAATTGTAAAACTTATTTAAAAATGATGGTGGGAAAATTTTTTCTACTCGAACCTGAGCTACATTTTTATTATTGTACCATTATCCCCAAAGCATGCAGGGGAGGTTGAAAAGATAGAAAATTCTTTCTAAAATTATTGATTTCTTTGATGGTGTTTCAGATGAAAACTTTAAACTTTAGCATATTGATTATTTTTATAATGTAAATGCTAACTAAAAATAGCTTTTAAAAAATACAAAATTTAAAAGCTTGATATGAGCCAAAAAATTTTAAAATATTAATTACACTAGTGCCATCTATGAGAAATAGACATTATTGGCAAAATATCTTCAGCATCAAAGTTCCACAAAATAGCCTTAGATTAAAAATTTTGCTAAAACTTATTAAAATAGTACTAGCATTACCCCATAGTAATACAGAATGTAAACATAGGGTCAATGTTAGTGAGCATTAATTAGAAAATTAATTTTCTCACTGTACAAGAAATCACATGTTAATCTACAGGGATATTTTAACATAGAATACTCATTGCTATGAGTTTTTCAAAAATTGGTTTTCACTATCTGAAAATTGTTAATTACAAAGATACAGGGTGGTTATAATTAAAGTTACTCTGTTTAGACCTACATAAAGACCATTCTAGTTAACAGATATTGATGAAACTTGGAATATAAGCTATTTGGACCATGGAGAAAAGAAATCTGCAATATAAAATTTTAGTTCAAATTTCGACCACCAGATGAAAAAGCAGAGCATGAAGATCAAAATATCAAACAATAAAAGTAAAGTTCTTTTTAATTTGCAACATATGCTCAATGTGCATTCCATTTGCATCAAACGTGTTTAAATCTTATTATAGTGGGTTAAACATTAGCGTAAAAGGTTTCTACATCAATTACAGCAACATGACGAGTTATGCTTGCTTTCATTCTCGTAGTCTCCATATTCTTCCTTTACACACGATCTTTCAATCACGACAACTAGAAGTCACAGGGATTCAAGTCCAGAAAATAAGGAGGCCAGGTTATTGGAAAAATTTGCGAAATTACCAATCATCTCCAAAGTAGGTACAAAGCAGTGCCGTCTCTACTATGGCTATGTAAGATGGGTGATGCACCATTGTGTGCGAGCATGGTGGTCCATAAACATTCTCACTCTTGTAAGGAAGAAATGACCTGCTGTTCGGTTGCAATGATGGGTACCCGTATTGGAACAATTTTTTTTGGATCTGAGAAATGTTCTCTCTAAAAAAAAAAAGGGACCAATGAAATCATCCGTTAGATCACACTATACAGTAATATAATCAGGATGCAAAAACTGTTCATGGACAACATTAGGAACTTGCAGTATTTCATAAGTAATAATTCTTAGTGTTAACTACTCTGTCTAGGGCAAAATGTTCCAAGGTCATGCATTGTCAATGGTTATTCTGACCAAACATATTTTTGAAAATTGAGTCTCGGAAACTGCAGGGTTCAGCATTTGCGCAACCTGAATTTTGTATGGCTACCACTTTACAAAGGATTGAAAAACCTTTCATATTGTAGACCAAGAGAGAGACAAATCATGCAATACTGCTCAAGCACTTGTTAAAGAATATTTGGAACCAGGCGCTCTTTTGCCTATGGCAAAGCGACTTCTTTCGTAGATTCATTTGAAATCTGTTTCTGATATTCTTTCAGTGCAGTTGATAAAATACTGCCTTTCTGATAAAATAACTTGACCAGTAATGCTTGCTCTTTCTTCTTTAATGGCAATTCGCAGAATCATTCTAGGGCAGTGATTATTGCATTTTTATTCACTCCAAATTTGCATAAAGTCCTTCCTTGTAGATGAAAAACACGATCTATCAGTCAAAATTTGAACTGTTTTTTTTATATTGCGGATTTCTTCTCCCCATAGTTCATATAATTTGTATTCCAAATTTCATTGATATCTGTCTATTAGAGCAGAATCTATGTAGTCAGGGATGTTGCGGATGCACTATAGTGCGTAAAATAAGCAAAAAATCAGCGACAGGACACACAAAAATGCAGCCTACATGTCTCGCAAAACATGTAATTTTCGTCAAAAGATTGCAAAGAAGCAAATTTTGTTAAAAAATTGCAGGATAACAAATAATTTTCAGAAAATTTCATAAAAAAATGACAAAAAAAAATGGCTAAATGTTACAAAATCCCGAAAAAAGCCGATTTTTCTTAAAAAATTGTGAAAAATGACAAATTTTGTCCAAAAATCGGGATAAAACGGCAAATTTTGTCCAAAAATTCATGAAAAATGGCAATTTTTATCAAAAACTTGTGATAAAATGGTAACTTTCATCAAAAGATCGCAAAAAGCTGGCACATTTTGTCAAAAGATGGCAAAAAACAGACACATTTCATCAAAAAAGGCAAATTTCGTTTTAAAAATCCCGAAATAATCAATACTTTCCGTCAAATTTCGTGAAAAAAAATGGCTGATTGTGTTACAAAATCCCAATAAAAAGACAGACTTCCTCAAAATATCGCGAAAAAACGACAAATTTTGTCCAAAAATTGCAATAAAACTGCAATTTTCATCAAAAAATTGTGATAAAACTAACTTTCGTCAAAAGATCAAGATACCCCGGCACATTTCATCAAAAGATCATGAAAAACTCGCACATTTCAAAGAATTGTAAAAAGGCAAATTTCATTAAAAATCGTGATATAACTAATAATTTCTGGGAAATTTAGTCAAAAGATTCAGGAAAAAATGGCTAATTTTGTTATAAAATCCCGAAAAAACGGCAGATTTCCTCAAAAAATCGTGAAAAAAAAAAAAAAAAAAGACAAACTTTGTCCAAAAATCGCTAAAAAACGGCATTTTCTGAAAAAGTTCGCGAAAAGCAACAATTTTCATTAAAAAAATCGTGATATAAAACGGTAACTTTTGTCAAAAAATTTTGATAAAACGGTAACTTTCGTCAAAAGATCGCAAAAAAAAAAAAGGCAAATTTTATAAATGCAAAAAAAAAAAAAAAAAAAAAAAAAAAAAAGACATTTTGTCAAAAGAACGCTTTAAAATACAATTTTCGTCAAAGAGGCACACACACACAGAAAAAAAGTTAAACCAGGATAGAATTTTTCAGTTCCAAAAGCTAATTTTCGTGATTCCAATTTTTACTGCTCCAAAAACAGATTTTCCTGCTTCACAATCTGTTTTTGATTGTTGCAAATCTTTCTGTGTGAATGTAACTTCTGAAAACACCCATTCATTAACATAAAGTACCCCTTTACTCAACAAAAGTATTCTTTTTTTCAGGAAAAATGTCTTTTTCAATAAATCAGTTTTGCTCCTTTTTAAAAGAAACATGAACAAATAGTGATACTTGTTATCTTCTATAATCAAATAAACATTATTTTATAATTCAATTTGTATCTTGCTCTTTTATTTAAAAAAAAAAAAAAAAAAAAAAAAATCTAATAGTTTTTAAAAACAGTTAATATTGGCTATAATTATTTATACATTTTTCTTAAAACAATAATTATTGCATTTATTTATTTTATTTATTTATTTATTTATTTATTTTTTTTTTTGCAAATGAACAAGTTTAATTTTTCATTTAAAAATACGACTTATTATTAGTGGGGACCCGCTTTTGTAAAAAAGGGACCCAGAATTTTAGAAGTCCTGGGTCCCCGGGACCAAGGATTTTGCAAGTTCAGCGGCATCACTGAATGTAGGTCTAAACAGGGTAACTTTAATTATAACCACCCTGTATTACATTTTAAAAATTTTCTTAAATTGTAAAATTAAGATATTTTGACATATGTTACATCAAGATATTATCTTTTACAAGGCAAGTTGCTATAAGAAAAAATTTGTTTCCTTTTAAAACCTGTAAAAATAGTAACCTAATGTAGTACTTCATAAAAATAACATCTGGTAGTATCTTGGCTCAGTAATTTATCTCTGTCATATTGTGCTGAACATTTATTATTTATTTCAGTGTATTTATTTGCCAGTTATTATCAGACTTATTGGTCAGTTTTTTGATAAAGACAGAATATATTTTTTTAAATGCTGTGAAAGTAGGCATTTCGCACAAAATTTTCCGAAGCGATCATGATTAAAAAATGAAGTATTTATTCAAATAACAAATCGGTTATTTTATGACTAATTTTTAAACTCAATTTTACTCTCAAACACATTCAGTTGACAGTTTTTTGTTATTTAGGAATTATGTAATGTGCTGTTTTGGTTGATTTTTTAATAAATTCAGAATGTTTCAAAATATGTTCTCAAAATGGGCATTTGAGCTGAATTTTGAGTAAGATGATTCTGATAAAACCAGTTCTTGTAGAAACATGAAATTAAGAATTTTTCATAAGTGTCCAAATGAAGTTATTAAACTAGGTTTATCTCTAATCACACTTTATTTTTTTGTTGTTGAAATGAACATTCTTCGAAATCTACCTCCGCCTATAGGCCAAGCCGACAGGGATTTTTTAGGTAGCTTTCATTACAAAAAGTAAAAAGCTACCTATTGCAGCCGTCCGGAGGAAAGCACTTCCGGAAAATTTTGGTATATTTTCACCGATCATGACCCCCAGACCCCAAAACCACCCTCCGTTCAAATGTTGACATATATATATATATATATAACCATATATATATATATATATATCTGATTTTTGTCATGCGATAACTAACGTATTTATGAACCGATTTGAATGAAACTTGGTATGTACATAGTACATACAAATGTCTCGACCGAGTTCGTTGGTCAGCATCATCCGCCATTTTGTTTCAAAATGGCGGTCATTTTAAATTTTTTAAAAAATTTAAAATTTAAAATTAAATGCGAAAAAATTAAAAGTTGAAAAATATTTTCCTTTTACGTGTTAGAACTTAAAACAAAGATTCCAGAACACTTTTTATTTTGTCTATATCTTAAAAAATGATTGAGTTATAGAACTTTGAATTTTTCTTATGGCTGACATTTTGAAACGATCTGATTTTTGTCACGTGATAACACGCGTATTTATGAACCGATTTCAATGAAACTTGGTATGTACATAGTACATACAAATGTCTCGACCGAGTTCGTTGGCCAGCATCATCCGCCATCTTGTTTCAAAATGGTGGCCATTTTAAATTTTTAAAAAATTTAAAAATTTAAAATTAAATGCAAAAAAATCAAAATTTGAAAAATATTTTTCTTTTACGTGTTAGAACTTAAAACAACGATTCCAGAACACTTTTTATTTTGTCTATATCTTAAAAAATGACTGAGTTATAGCACTTTGAATTTTGCTTATGACTGACATTTTGAAACGGTCTGATCTGAACGATCCACAATGTTGCTTTAAAATGGCATACACTTTATGATATCGTGGAATTTGGTGGCTCTCTAAATCGCTTAAAATAAAACCAGGTTGAATAAAAGATGACTAATTTCTAAAAATTCCTATTAATATACAGTCTTGACAAAAACTAGTTTCAATCTTATAAAATCACTAATTTTATAAGATTATTTCCACTAATTTGAGCTTAGTATTTTTGAACAATGTAACTTACGTTAAAATAAATAAATAAATATATAAGTATATGAAAGCTACCTCTTCCTCCCGGCATATGTTCATCTATTTATATTTGTGTGGTGGCAGTTTTCATTTGCAAATTTAAGAGCTAAATCAATGAAAAGGGCCATCTGTTATATATTTTTAGAAACATCAGAAGTGTTTCATTTTTTAATTTATAAAAAATGTAAAATTGATTTTTTTTTCAATCTTAATTTTTGTATTTAGAGGAAATGCAAATACTTTTCATTCTTAACTTGAATCATTGCTACAATTATGTAATATAACTATCAGGGATGCACCAAATAGTGATTTTGGCCGAATGTCGAATATTTGGCCGTCAGGTGAACCAAATACCAAATCTTTGGCTAGCCGAATAGTAATTGTTGGCCTGAATACCGAATATTCGGCTTTCCAAATACTTTTTATATTTCAAAGTAAAAAGGTATTAAAATGTTACTTTTTAAAACAATTTTACATAATATTTAATAAAAGAAACTTACATTTTGAGAAATAAGTGCTTTTTATAAAAAAATTTAGTATTGAAAAAAATTTGCCTTGAATTATTTAAGAAGCACAATTATGAGACTTTTTTAATTAATAAAATTTTTAATTTTATGATTTCTCTTACAAATTAAAACAAACATTTTAAAATCAAAGAAAAATAATGAAAAAATGGTCAAAAAGAAACTTTACAGTCTCATAATTGTCCTTTATTAAATAACTTAAGGCATATTTTTTTCAATATAAAGTACAAATACTTTCAACTTAATTCTGAATAAAGGAATGTCTAGCTCATAGTTATTTTCTTATGAATAGCGGCATTTCCACCCTTCCCATCATACCATATTTTACATAAATCAAAGCATGTGAGTTGAAAATGTAGTTATGGTGTCTTATTTATTGTTAAAGCAACAAACAAAATCACAAGTTTGACCTTGAGGGAGATTAAATACAATGTATTTATTACACAATAAGTTGATTATGGTTTCATGAACAAAAATTGTCTGCCTTGATGACTGTTACTAATCTGAAAAGTTTTTCTTCCTTATTTAAGGACTTTTATTTGGGAAAAGCAAGAAACAGATTATTTACTAAGCAAAATTTAGGTACTTGCATTTGCACATAATTTATTCCTAAGGAGAATCCTACTAAATCACCATTTTAATCCTTCTCATGGTTAATTTTCTTAAGTTATACTTTACAAACAGTAAGTAAATAATTCATTCTATTTCATTTAAATATGATTTTTTTTTTCCTAACTATTTTAAATATATTTTTATAAATTGGCAGTTAAAAGTAGAAATTGTGAAGTTTTTAAATATGTGTTTAAAAAGGTTTTATTAAGTATTGGATTTGTCTAAACACTTTGATATTCGGCAACATGGCCGAACAGGCCGAATACCAAATAGATACCGAATATTCGGTGCATCCCTAATAACTATATCCATATATCTAATCCTAATGATTTGTCACATCTACACAATTATTTGAAAAATATTTCTAATAGGAAAATCTATTCTATGTTTGATAAATAATTGCACAATTTTTATTTTGTTTTTTAAATTTTTATCTCAAGCTGTTAAGCATTTTAATTTTTTATAACTTGTCTTTTTTGTTAGTCTCCATTTGGTGGAAGAGTCACAGTTGTACAGACATGTTTACCAAATTATGGGCCTGGATTATTGAAAAATCGTGAAGATCCAAATCAAAGAGCTGCTAAGGTACTTTATTTTTATAGTACACACTATTTCTTTTGCTATATTTTACACCATTTAAAAGTCTACCATAAGTATTTTACGATTTTTTTGTGCTTTTATATATACAATGCTGTGAATTAGTTCTACAATTCACTGGAGTTTTTTAAAAACATATCGGTTATTGTTCTGCTATTTATCTGAAACATTTCTCAGTTTCATATATTGCTTAAAGACTTTTAAATATTTGCAAAATTATTATTTAAGCTTTTATTTTTCTCTTGCATTAGATATTTGGAGATTATTATTACTAATATATGGAGATTTTTATTCCTGTCTAACTTATTAATAATTCCTTTATTTTTTCTCATTATTATGCATGTCTGAGCTAAATGTTTGATTTATCAAAACTGTTTTTTTTCTACAAAGTATTTTGATTTTTGAAAGTGTTTATCCCTGAAGCTGGAATGTTGGTTGAATAGATCATGTTTATTGTCATATTTGTTATGTATTATTTTTAGTAAAAAAAAAAAAAAAAATCAATATTTTCCTTCATTTAGATTAATTATATCATTAAAAAATAGTTCTTATTAGTGCTCTATGGCAACCTAGAATCTGCAATGTTATTCTTTATTTTATAGGGATTTAGTATAGTTGCTTTTATAATTTTGTCCTGTCAAACTTCATTAAAGGTGAATTTAAAAAAAAATTAACTGGTTAAATTTTTTTTTAGAGTTGTCGAGTAAACAGCAATTTGGATAAAATCTGAAATTGATATTGAAAAAATTATTTTCAATGCAATTTATATTTTTAGGGAAGAAAAATCTTATGAATAGTTTGAGCTTTGTTTCTAAGTCCTTAAATTTTCTAAAATTTAAGGAAGTCTCTAAAGAATAAATTTTTAAGTATTTCCTTAAAGAATAATTGAACATGCATAAGGACTTTACTGCTTTTTCAAGATTGAGAATTGACATATTTCTTATGGTTTAAAATTTCCATCTAAATCTCCTTTCTTCCTCTAAAATTAGCACCTATTGCTCACAAAGTTTAAAAAAACTGCAAAAAAAAAAAAACTGTCCATTTTTTTTTTAAAAAATCAATCTGTCCTATTTCTTTATTTATAGAAACAATAAATAAATCATTTGTCTTAAGCTATGATTCTCATCTGTAAACAACAAACTATTGAAGAATTTTAATGTTTAAACAAGAAAAAAAATCTGTATTATTTAAATTATGATTCTAAAACATAAGTCTCAAAAGCTATTTCAATTAAAGAAAAGGCTGGATTAAATGCAATGAAAAAAAAAATATTTAATGAGGTTTGATATGGGTGGACATTTCTATAATGCTTTTGAATTGATTGAAAAATGTATGGCATCAACTACATTATATCTAAAGGAAAATCAACAGAAATTTTAATTTTTTTAAAATGTACATTTCATGCTTAAGAAAACATAATTAAATACTAGTAGTGAGTAATTAAAAAAAAAAATTAACTAATTTTTACATGGTTTTAATTTATTTAATGTGTTTCCTGATTTTAACGATGATTTTGAAATAACTTTAGCAACCATTAAATCAAGATTTGTCTGTGTTTATGTTTTTAAATATGGTATCTACCAAAAATATGTTTTGATTCATAATAATGTCTAAAATTTTATTAAATCTCTAAAATTTGCCAGTTTTGAAAATTTTCAAGTTCTTGCGGCTTGTTTTGTAGTCATTTTTAAAATAATAATTCTCAGTTCAAATATATAGAAGAGAACATGTACTCTTTGGTCCTGAAGTTTTTACTAAAATTTTCTTTTCTTATTTATTAATCATTTAGAAAATGGTTGTTGTTTTAGGTCAAGAATAGATTTTATGTTGTCCAAAATTTTTTAAGGAATATTAATGTTTAATCCATGGCTAACATAATACATGATTCTGTTATTATGTAAGCCACGTTTTGATCATCATAAAAATGTTTTAGTTGATTTTTATTAACTCAATGGGAAACATTCAAAGATTTTGCTTTGGGCAATGGCTGTCTGCATTTATTATTATTATTATTTATGAAATTCTGTTCATTTAAGAATTTTTATCTGAATAAGAAATTGAAATGTCATCATTAATAAGAAAGACAGTACTAAAGTTACAAAATGAGTAGATGCAGATTATCAGATATCGAAAAAACCAAATCCAAAGAAAGTTGTCAAATAAAAGATTGTCTTTTAAAGCCAAAAAAAGGAGGTCTGATTATCAAGCCTGCCGATTATGAAATGTGTGACAGTGGTTGGGGGAAAAAAAAAATAATGTTGAACAGATTGATTGTAAAATATCATGTTTTTTAAGTATAGAATTTGTCTTAAATTTTGGTTTTTTTCCAAATGGTTGTTGTAATTTACTAAATTATTATTATTATTTATTTTATTTAATTATTCTTTCAAGTGATATTTAATATAGATTTTTTTTTCTTTTAATAGGATGTTTCTAACATTGGTCCAGCTAATGATTTTTATAAGAAATTGGCTTTGGATTGCTCTGGCCAGCAGATTGCTGTTGATCTCTTCTTATTGTGCTCTCAATATATTGACATTGCAACCATCAGTAAGTATAATTTTGACTTTGCTAATTTTGATATATTCTAACATTTTGATGATTTCTTCTCAATGTATAATAAAGTTTTTAAAGATAGAACTTGAAATAATATATTTACCCTTTTTTTTTAATATCTAAAATCTTCATATCGAGCAACCGTTCTTCAATCTTTTTTGTGTGTTGGAAATATGTTTACTGTATAAAGTCATCCACAACATTTTATACTCATAAAACCAACTGGAATTGACCCATTTATATGTGTGAATTTTATAAATATGATTAAAAATTGTCTGCTTGCAACCTGTGTGGTGGTTGAGTATGGATGGTTAGTTAAGAAACTATTTTCAGTTATGATTTTTCAAATGTAGTTTTTAAAAAATTCTCAATGTGTAATTGGTTTATTAAAATACTTATTACACTGACTGTTTTAGGTTGTATTTCAAAATACTCTTCTGGTAATATTCATTATTATCCTGGCTATCACCATCAGTTGGGTCGTTTACAAGTTGATAAATTTTCTGGAGATTTCAAAAGGTATTTGACTAGGAGGATTGGATTTGAAGCTGTCATGCGTATTAGATGCACAAGAGGTTGGTATTTAGTTTTAAATACCTTGAATAATTGTTTTAATGTTTTATTTTGTAATTTTATATAATTTTGTAATAAGTAATTTTTGTATTACATTTATAAAAAAGATATATCAATTTGTAGACAAGATATAATAATTTGGGGTTTTATTTATATTTCTGCAGATTCATTGGCCTTAGTACATGTGGTGTTAGATGACATATTATTAGTTGTCAATGTGTACATTTTATTTTTTATTTCTGTTTTTAAGTAGATCTGTAAATTCACAAAGTATGATTTTTCAGTAAAAAATCATCTAAAATTGGATACCCATATGTAACATATCTCTGGATTAAATAAATTGCAATAAATATTTTGCAAAATTAAAATAAATTTGTTTTTGTAAAATGGTTTTGAAACAGATCAATTAAATAATTA
This sequence comes from Maratus speculifer, assembly GCA_964019185.1. Classification (NCBI taxonomy): domain Eukaryota; kingdom Metazoa; phylum Arthropoda; class Arachnida; order Araneae; family Salticidae; genus Maratus; species Maratus speculifer. The sequence goes on from OZ025291.1 coordinate 139,532,800, forward strand.
ATAGAATATGGTGAGACAGGAAAATGAGGTAAGAATGTGGTAAATGAGGATAGATATTAACCAATTCACTAATTAGATGTAAACAAATTAAAGATGCATATATTCATGAAAAAAGCTGTATTTCACAAAGCAAATTAATAAGATTTTTTAATCGCCAAGTGGCGACTAGGGTGGCGATCGATCGCTGATTTTTAATTGCCACTTTTACAACTTTAATCGCCACGTGGCGAGTGGCGACCGTTAATTTACACCTATAAACTGAAGAGTAAGTCCGGGCCGGCCCAGCCAGAGTGTTGCGGATATAAAAATGTCCGAAACCGGATTGCTGACCGTGCCGGACACGATCTGTAAAAACCCACAATGTTATATACAAACTTTCAAAGATTTCAAATGTATTTTGTATTTTAAATGTATTTTCAAAATACATGCATTTTGTATTTTGAATTTTTTTGAATAGGAAAGTATTTTGTATTTTAGGTTCTAAAACTAATGTATTTTGTATTGAAAATGAATTTTTGATGTATTTTGCCCAACTCTGACAGTAACATATTATTTCCCTGCTTAACAAAGTTTTGTTAAAGATTCCAGGAAATGTTAGAAAGTGTTTCATAATCTATATTTAATGCATGATTTTTCTTACTTGTTTTTTCATGTTTATAATCTCTATTTGTAGAATAATGACAACTTAAAAGTATATGCCTTTTTTTAAAAAATTTTTGGACCAAGCCAAATTTTACTGATTTATGAACAGACTTGGCTATGTCGAGAAAAGGATTTTCATATGGGATGACTCACCAGAAACTGGTTATTTATTTTGATCTGTGAAGACTAGGAAGAATGAAATCAGTTCTGGCTTAATACAGAAAAAATAAATTAGGCCCAACCCGGCTTGATACCCCCCCCCCCCCCCCAAAAAAAAAAAAAAAAAAAAAAAAAAAAAAAAAAAAAAAAAAAACTATGAGGTTTGAGTCTGGCCGGAATCTTTAGAAGTAAGGCCTGAGTCTAGCTTATGCAGATCTCTAGTATAGATTACATAAGAAACAATTATCAAAGCTAAAAAGCATAACTTAAGCCATGTTATTCAAAATAGTGTAATCTAATAACATTTTAAAATATGTATAATTTTGTAAAGAATTGAACTGTTAATTTTATCATTTTATTTATTATCAAAAATTCCATTTGTTTATTCTCCTTATATGTTTATTACAAACTGTATATTTTGCATTAGTAATTTAGAATGATTAAATATTTAAAATTTATATTGCAATTTTAATTTTACTTTTATCTTTTTTTTTTTTTTTTTTTTTTTTTTTTTTTTTTGTTCTCTAACTTTCCTGACAAAATTACATTTCTACTAAATTCTGAATGACCCCGAATTTGCAGCAAAAAATATGCTCCAACTTTAAACAGCTATTACTCTGTCACTTTTAATCGTAAAATAAGGGGATTTTTTTTTGTCAGTGTATCATAAAAATTTTACTAAATATGTTATAGGACTGGGGGTGAAAAGGTATAAAATTTAAATTTCGTGATTTTTTAAGAAATGTTTTTATTGACATAAATCATTTTAAAAATATTTCTTTACTTCATTTAAAACATCAATTGTATTGGAAGTAATTGGAATTCTATGTCTATAACTAGCAGTTAAGGAAATAGCCATTAGCCATTGTTGAAAGTGATCTGTATTTTCTAGTTAAATCTGTATGTTCATTATTTTTATTTAATAGGGTTGACTATCCATACTTTTCATGGAAATTTCTTTGTTCGGTCAACTGATCTTCTATCTTTACCAAATGTAAATCCAGACACTGGTTATGCTATGCAGATAGCAATTGAAGAAAGTTTAACTGAGTATAATTCAGTTTGTTTCCAAGCAGCTGTTCTCTACACATCTAGTAATGGTAATTTTTAAAAATATATATATATATATATATATATATATGTGAATTTAATTGATACTTTTAGATTTTTTTACTATTTTTAAAAAAATTGTTGTTTTGTGAAACATGTTTACAATAATGAAAAAAATTTCTAGCCGTAAAGAATTCATTATTAATTAAACTTTACAAATGATGTTAAGTGTAGCATATCGGCTCTGATAAACATATGTGGGATGTTTAATTTATAATTTTATGAAATCGCCTTTCTCTTTAATAGGCCTCACTATAAAAACGGTAGTAACTCAGAGGTGCAGAGTATTAAGATTTATCCGTAACTATTACGGATATGCAGCAAAAATAATGGCACTAAGTGCATCAGATAAAAAAAAAAAATAAATAAAACTCTAATTTCGACATAGGATTGCAGAAAAAGCTCAAAATTTTTTCAAAGATCATGTAAAAAATACTCATTTCTTCAAAATTTCACGGAAAAGTGCAAATTTAGTCAAAAGATCTCAGAAAAGCGCAAAAGCCCTAAAGATCATGTAAAAAACGCAAGTTTGAACTATAACTTTCATTTTAAAAAAAAAAATGTGAATTTTATGAAGGGTTTGCAGAAAACACATGCACAAATTGCGCAATTTTTTTCAAATGATCGATGAAAAATGCACAAACTTCACCGTGGCACTTTAACAACCCCCTCCCTGCCCTAAAATTAAATAAAGAAAAAAAACATAATTAATGTTTTTTAAGCTTAATTTCGCGGAAAAGTGCAAGGGCAAATTTAGTCAAAAGATCGCAGAAAAGTGTGAAAGTCCTAAAGATCACGTAAAAAATGCAAGTTTCACCTATAACTTTTAAAAAAGAAAAAAAAAAAAAAAAAAAAAAAAAATGTGAATTTCATGAAGGGTTTGCACAGAAAATATACGCTTTGTTTAAAAATTGCAAAAAAAAGTGCAAATTTCATCAAAAAAAAAAAAAAAAAAAAAAAAAAAAAAAAAGCACAAATTGCACACTTTTTTTCAAATGATCGGGAAAAATGCACAAACTTCATCAAAAGATCAAGGGAAACTTGCAAATTTCGTCAAAAGGTTGCAGATGTTTAAAAATCGCGATTGAGGGGTGTGCTCCCACACCCCTGAAATAAATGACCGTGGCTCTTTAACAACCCCCTAATAAAGGAAAAAACATAATGTATTTCAAGCTTTATTTTTTGAAGCTTAATTTTTAAATTTAGAGCCAATTACGTGGGAGAATATTTAAAACAGCCATTGAAATCTAAACTGCCTTAATTTAGATAAATTACTTACATCTTCAAGAATGTTTACTGATTTTCATTTAGTTCAGTTTAAATAAATTAATAATAATAATAATTAGGGGTTGCATAATAAACATATGTTTATATTTAATTTCTTTAAGAAAAGCATTTTTTTTTCTTTTTTCTTATATTAAACATAAAATTTTGTAGGTACTGGATTCTTATTAAATAATCCTAAAAATAATTTATTTTTAGTTAGTGTCAAAAGCAAATTTGATCTGTTCTCTGTTAGTTGATTTTCTGTTTTGTTACTTAAGTTAAATAATAATAAAAATAATAAAAAAATATTTAGAACATTGTTTTATTAATTTTTCATTCTAAGTACATTTTACTTTCTAGTTTATGTAATTCTGATATATATAATCATCTATAAGTTAGCTATTTTGAAAATGTCAGATATCTACGTGTTTTCAAAGATATAAAAGAAAATCTGTGTGACATTATTAATAATACTTCATTTTTCTTTAGGGGAAAGAAGAATAAGAGTCCATACATTAAGTTTACCAGTTGTGTCTATATTGCAAGATGTGCTTGGAGGAGCTGATCAAGAAACAATTATTGGCCTTGTTGCTAAGATGGGTATGTGAATGATTTAGTCTAGTTTTATATCTTTTACTATGTACCCACCATGGACCATGTTTTACCTCTTCCGATCAATAATACTCAGACTACTATTCCTGTCAAAGTTGTGTAATGAAGTTCCATTAAAAATAATAAAAAATTACATGTTCTATTCAGTCTTATCTAACTTTAATATAGGCAGTTTCGGTAATTAGATATTTCTTAAGCGACTAAAATTTAACACAGTACATTATTGGGGAATATTTTCTGGAATTAGTATAAATATATGAATTCTTGAATTTTACACATTTATTGAAATTTAGAGTTAGAAAATTGACCTTCCAGTTTGAAAATGTGGTTCACATTCTCCATCATATAAAGCACTTTCAAATATTTTCAACTTAAAAAATTTGTGGAACTTTATATCTAAACCTTAAATATTGTGCAAAAATGCGTGAGAATATTTTAAATATAATTCAAGAAGATTCCTGAAAAGATGCTGATTTTTGGTCAAATGTATTAAACTTAATTTTACCAAAAATGCATACCTTACATTACTATTATAACTATATTTTCTTATATATTTTTTTAATTTAGTTTGTAAAATTGAATAAATCTAAATTTTGAAAGTTCAGTCGATGGTTTTTGTTACGACTAATTATCTGCATTAGAGATAGTCATTCCAAGGGATTCTAACTTCTAACTCATATTTATACAAGTTTGAAGAAATAAAAATTTTAATTCTGTGAATTTTAAGAAATTATCTTCCTGTTTGATATCTGTAAATGATTTAATTTCATTTCCATATGGTATTTTTATATTTTAAACACTTTTCATTTTGTTGTTTCTAGGTTTGATACTTGCTTTCTTTCTTTACACTGAATCTTTTGATAGCTATGTCATTCAAGATTTGGTTCTTTCCATTTTTTTGTGAATGTGAGAAGGGTGAAATATTAATTTTCTGATTTATAATATGTATTATGACTAAAATTCATAATTGGGACCAAAACCATGTAGCATATTTCAGAGAGGATAGTTTGATTATTAATAAACTTCATTGCTGTAATTCTCCTACACTTGAAATCATTTTGTTACCTACATCATTTATGTTGGATGAAAAATTTGGCTGTAGACCTGACTTATAAGATAACATTCAAATTTCATGTTTCACTGTATGTCAGATATTTAATAATTTATTATTTAAGTGTATAATTTTGGATGATCAGTTTTTGAGTTTAGCCAAAACTAAATAAGAATAACAATGTCTGCCAAAATTTGTGATGTTTGAAGATTCATAATGTAAAATCTTTGAAAAATAAGTATACTGCATTTGAAATTAAATAGTGTAAGGTAGGAATTTAAATTCAGTTCATGTTATTAATACCTGGTAAATGTACCTTGAAAATTAAGTTATACGTATGGTTGGGATTATATATTTTCATTTTTAGTATTGCAACATCTTTACATGGAGAGCATTAGACATTAGTTTTATCAATTTAACTAACATAATCTTTATTTAATTACTTCAATATAACATCATTAATTACCTTTCATTCATGTCTATTTATCAATTAAATATTTGTCACAGTTCTGTTTAGTTTTTTTTTTTTTTTTTCATTTATGGACATCGAGATAATGTTTGAGCACATAATACAGCTGGATTCCATTTGCATTGAGTTCTTTCTTTGGCTGTTAAATTATGGATAAGTGTTGCTTCTTTAAATTATGTTTTAAAAGTTTATTTATTGTTTTTATCTTTTAAGAAGTTAATAAATATTAATGTTTTTATAAGCTAGTGTTCTTCTACTACCGCACATTTATTTTGCTTTTTTACTTAGTTATTTCTTAATGCTTTAATTATTTAAATGGATTTTAATAGTTTAATAGTTATTTAAAGCTTTATAATCAGGGTTATATTCGATCAATTTAGCGATATGCTTCTAACTGTACTTATGAACTCTGCTCTTTTAATTCAATCCTTTTCACATTACATTTGTAATATCAACAGCAGAAACAAATAGGGAATTATTTTATTGGCCATGAAAAGATTTCTTAAATTTTGCCAATTGGTTGCCCAAAACTATTGCAAATCTTGTCAATTGGTCAAGATAAACTCATGAATTTTGACAAATGAGTGCATTAAATCATCAATTGGTCACCAAAGAAAATAAATTTCTACAAAAGATTGTGGTAAAAATGCACATTTTGTCAAATTAATGCAGAAAGAAAACTTAAATTTCATCAAAATATGATAGTAAGAAAACACTAATTTTGTAAAAAGATAGTAGAATCAAAACTCAAATTGCATCAAAAGATCAGTAAGAAAATACAAATTTTAATCAAAAGATCATGGGAAAAAAACCCACTAATTTCACCAAACAATTGTGAAATTTTCAGAGGAAAAAAAATTACTATATTGCATTGAAAAACTGAAAGATTATTCCTTTTATGAATGTCAAAAAATTGCTACAAAACTTGAAAAACAACCAACAAACCAGATTAATTTAAATTTTATGTGCTACAATTTTTCATTTTCAAAGGTTTGCAGGTATGCTTCATACAAAAGGATTCCAACCTATCTATCTTTACTTAAAGAACTGACTTAAAAACTTATGTACACATAAAAATATTTATAAATGTCATACATAAACATTACTGCAGATTTTATATGCATTTTTTTTTTCTTTCAGCTGTTGATAGAAGCATATCAGCTTCACTAACAGATGCTAGGGATGCATTGATCAATGTTTGTCTTGATGTACTTGGAGTATATAAATTAACCATCTCGGGTCAAGTTGCTGGTGCTCTCATGACTCCCTATTCTTTACGTCTATTACCTCTCTATATCCTAGCCTTGTTAAAACATGTATGTAATGTTTATGGTTATTTATTAGTATGCATTTGTAAATAAGAAAAATAAGTTACAAGTTTTTAATTTTCATGAAATATTGTATTCTAATTTTTTACATTATTAACAAAATTGTACTATCATCCACATGGTTGGATAATTACATTATTTTACTTGCCACCAGTAAGTAAATTTTATTAGAGGATAGGTGAATTTTTCAACAGCCTTTTAAAAACCATGCTTTAGATGTTCCAAGAACATTTTTTAAATTATTTCTTGGATATATGATACTTTTTTGTTAGCCAAGTGCTAGTGTTATATAAGTGTGTGCCCATTTACGTACATATCTATCTATCCATACTTACCAGGTGTCCCAAAAATGACTGGTGGATTTTAAAATTCAATAACTTGCAAATGGTGACAGCTATTTAAAAAATTTTGCAGGAGGTTTATGTATAATGTCAGGAGTTTTTTTACTATAATTTTTTATTTTAGTTCACATCTCAAACAATAGGTGGTGCTGATGGCGATTGAAGGCCATATCAGCGCTTCATTCAACATTGATCAGCTGGCCTTCAATCGCCATCAGTGCCACCTATTGTTTGAGATGCGAACTAAAATAAAAAACTACGGTAAAAAAACTCCTGACATTATACATAAACCTCCTGCAAAATTTTTTTAAATAGCTGTCACCGTTTGCAAGTTATTGAATTTTAAAATCCATCAGTCATTTTTGGGACACCCGGTACATATCTATCATGTACATATATATGTAACACTGGCACTTGGCTTTAAAAAAAGTTTCAATTATATTTTGCAACTCTCTAAATTTCCACAGTGTAAAATTGGTACTAAGTACTATTCTATTTAGTATTTAATCATTTACAATTGTGTGCACTTAATTTTTACAAATTGAAATAAATGCAATCTGCCTTCAATTTATCTATTTTTAAATGCATCTATTTCCCTGTTTTAGTATAATTATCATTCTCAACATGCCTTTAATTTTTAAAACAATTTATTCAAAACTTCTTTTGCATATTTAACTATCTTCAATACCATTTTTAATATCTAATATTTTCAGTTATTTTAGGAGAGTATATTATACCTTTTTATTTTAATAGATTGCCTTTCGAACTGGTGTTAGCACAAAGTTAGATGAAAGGGTATTTGCAATGGATCGCATGAAGACTTTGCCCTTGCAATATTTAATGAAATATATTTATCCGGTTATGTATCCTGTACACGCATTAGATGAAAAGGTATGTAAAGTCACTATATTATTTATTATGGCTTTATTCATGTAAAATCTTATTATACTCATGAAGATGCACAATCTAGTTTAACTTGTCCAAGCACATAAAGTTTAAAATCTTTAAAATATCATTTGTTAAACTTTTGATTGAGATTTGATTATAAGATTTGTGTAATAAATAAGTAAAAAGTTTTACAAAAAATTTGTATTCCTTTATACAAAATTATATATATTTATTAAAGCAGTATTTTGCCACAATGTTAGTTTTCTATGTTTAGTTTTTTTTTAATGCATTAAAATATTACCTTTTTAAAAATTTATTTGTCTTTACTAAATCAGTGTAACAACTATTCCTTGCATACTTGCCTACACTTTAGGTGTAAAATGCTCATTTCTTTTACTATTTTTTACACTTAGGCTACTTATTCTTACTCTTTTTAAAGTTTTATTTTTATCCTTTAAATTATGAATCACTTTCCAACTGCTTTTTATAACTAAGTGGTGAAGGAAAAAAATACATTAAGTATTGTTAATGACTTGAGGTTTTATTATTAAAAATAGCCAGGAGAAAACTTTAATTTTCATTGTATGTAAGATGAAGTTGTCTTCTAAATAAAATTTTCTCAGACATTCTTTAAAAAGCAAAAATCAAGTTAAAAAAAATTCTGTTTATAAAATCAGTTTCTTAATGATTGTCTTATGTTTTTTTAATGACGAAATTCTTTTTTAATAGTTATCAATGTATTATTCAATAATATTCACATCTTACTTGCTTTTTTAAAAAGTTAATCTCATTTATGTGTGAATTAAAAAATGGGTTATATGGATCTTTATTCTTAAAAGTTGTGTGAAATAACCCTTATTAATACATTGTCATTTTTAAAAGTTGGCAGGTATGTCTTTGTGAATTTGAATCCAGCGCTATCGGGACTGACTATGCATTAGCAGTAAACTTTTGCTTTACAATTTTATTTATTTTTTTGTAATAAGCATGCTGTATGCTTTCTCTTTATCAATTTTTGCTTTTGTAAATAAGATTTTATATTTATTTTGAGGAAGATTTTTAAATCAGTCATTACTCTTCTTCATTTTGAATTCTTATTTCATTCATTGATTTAAAGAAAAATAATTAGTTCAAAAATTATTACTTTTTGATTTAAAAAAAGTAGAAATAAAGCTTAGATTTTATCTATTGTATATATTTTGACATTCTAGATTGACTATTGCTTGGTTTTTATTAATTTTGCAGTAGGATAAATTAGAACTTAGTAATGTAGTCTTTGTTATTTGAGTATATTAGGTTCCTCAAAAGATTGATTTTCAAGAATTCCATGTAAAGCAGATATAATTGAAACAGCAATGAAAATCTGATGATAAATTACAATTAAAATAATAAAATGTTGTATAAATCACCTTGATTGATTTCATGTCAATTTATACAAAGTTTTATTATTTTAATTGAGTTGTTTTTATTTAACCTTTTTTTTCTGTGTCTTACACATATTTGCTTAAACGTTGTGATGTTTAACTTTTTTCCTATTATTTAGATATTTTTGAAATGACTGGACACTGAATGCCACAATCTAGTTAAATATGTGCCAGCAAAAAATGATTATGTGCAATTTTTTATTCTATAAAACTTGCGTAACTAAAATATCTTGACCTATTTCAACATTAAATAATCCTAAAAATAATTCTCCAATTTATAACTATCTGCTTCAATGTGTTTAGTTTACATTTCTCTATGAAACTATCAGTTTTCATGTTTTTATATGAATATTTTTTTTTTAATGTAAGCTGAGAAAGAGTCCTGGTCACAATAAATTTAATTATATTAGCAGCAGCATTTGTTACTTTTTTAGAATAGTGATGCATTTTCTCAAATCCAAATTAAGCCTTTTCTGATGCGTTTGTAAAGTCATTTTTATTGCTAATTGCATAAAATTTTTTCAGCTGTTCTAGTTCAAAGATTTAAAAAAAAAAAAAAAAAAAAAAAAAAAAACTTCTATAAAAATTGAGGATCTTTAAGAAATTGGTTTCAAAGTTTTAAACAAATTTTGTAGGGATTTTGTAAGGAAGGAGTACTTATTGGAAATAAGCAGTTACAACTCAAGTTGTAATAACTTATTTCCCTAATATTTATAAAAAATGCTATTCAATACTAAAGTACTTGGATATTTAGGTAAATGAAAAATGATATTACTGTAAATTGTGTGTGCATGATAAAAAATCACATTGTCTCTGTGTAAAAAAAAAAAAAAAAAAAAAATAATAATAATAATAATAAAAATAAATATATTTAATTAAAATTAAGTCATAATGAATAAAAATATTTACTTAAGAAAAATTTTGGTGGAAATTGCGGTGGAAAGAAAGATGATAGTTAATAAAAACTAGTCGTTGGGAGCCACCGTAATATTTACCCATCATGGATATGTATATGAAAATAAAACATGTGAAAACTATTTATACAATGCATTGCAATTCATAAACAAAATTTAAATATTGTTAATATACATAGTAATGCTATATTAAAGAACTGCTGATGCACCAATTTCGACAAATTATATAAAACGCCAAACTAATCAAGTAGTACCGATTGCATAAAAGAAACATCCTTATAACTCCAAAAATAATAATAATTCTATTAACTAACAATTAACTGCGTCGGATTAAGCGTCTCATTTCAAATTAAAATACACTTCTGAATTGAAATTTGAATGAAATACAGGGTCATGAAAAATCGAAGAATGTGGAAAACAGGATTACAAATATCTCGGCAACTAATTATCCGATCGACTTTGTTCTATATGCAAAATGTGTGTTATTTTATTGCCTTTTACATCCATTCCTTAGAACAAAAAAATTCGAAAATTTTTATATACCTTTCATCAGAACGAATTTTTGAGAGTCCAAAAAAAATAGTTCTGTATAATCGAGGTTGCTGATATTAAATAGGCTTCGTCCCATTCTTACATACTAACTACATACAAAATTTCAAGTCTCTATCTGAATTTGTTCGGGAGATAGAGCGTTTACAGACACAGACAGACGGACGGCAAAATTTTTTTTCTAAAAATGTTTTTCGGAATCTCCACTATCTAAAACATGTAAATCCGTCAAAAAATTTTTTCCGATTTTCAAAACGATTGCAAGATTTACCCTATACTATGTATGATGGGTAAGTAAAATTGCATTTATTAAACACTTTAAAGATTAAATAAGTTATTAAGATAAAACACTTCACTGAAATATATGCTGTAATTAGGAAGAGAATGTGTGCAAGTACTCTTTTTGCTGATGAAGAATAAAATAAATATATTTTGATTTTATTTATTGATAGTGTGGTCATTCCATTAAAAATTAACTTTGACAAGAAATATATGAATAATATCTATGAATATTTATTAACAATTAAAATCATTTATTATGAGAATTGAGTAAATAAAATTACGCATCTCCAAATTGAAATTGCAGGTAATCATATTTCAGATAAATTGAGCATTCAGCAGATATCCCATTTGTTATGGATTCTTGCCACAGTTTTAACCATCTGTTATTGCATTACAGTAATGGATTATTGAAAAATAAAACTTTATTGATAACAGCTCTAGATATTAGCATTTTTCATTTAAAACCATAACAGATATAATCTTTGCTTCAGGTAAAACATTTCAACTAAGTGCATGTAATTAACAAAAAATGTCTGCAAGTACTCATTCTGCTGATGAAGAATAAGTATGTGTGTAGATTTTAATTATGTATCATTTTGTCATTTCATTATTTACTATCACCTGTTTAATGTTATAGGGTGCAAATTTTTGTGTTTGCAAAAATTTTCAATTTCTTTTTTATTTTAAATGAAAGTTGAAACATTTAGAATTCTAAAAATGCTTTTCTTTTGATTCAACAATAATAAAACACAAAGTTATAGCCCAAAATATAAAACTGATGAGCATTCTAAAACTGGAAGTGGCCGTTTAAAGAGCCATAGAAAGGTAAATAATGCATTTTAATGCATAAATATATAACACATACACAAATGCATAAACACCATCAAAATGAATTTAAAAGTGCAAACTTCATACATAATTGTTTGTGCTCTTCTAAAATCTTAATTTGTGTTTGCTGAAAAACTGCATTTTTCATTATATCAAGCAGGATGGTCGTTCTGCCAAGCCAAGCAAGAGAAAAAATTATACCCGCCAAACAAACAAACGCCAAGAACATGATGATCGCTTAACTGCTTTTTATACTCGAGACAACTTCTACATGTTAAATCGACCAAACATGGCATTTTAAAATTTCAGATATTTAAGAAATCAAATATCATAGAGAAATAAAACGAAAGGTAGAAGAATCTAATGAAGAAAAGCTTTAATTTGAGATCAAACTCATCTTTATAAAATAATTATAAAGAAAGATACAAGAATTTTTTCTTAAACGCCGAGATACTCAAAATAATCACTTTTTTCTTCGTCAAACATTTTTTTTTTCAATCAAGGTACATGCTTAAATAGGGATAAAAAAAGCTATAGAGTGCATTTTCGAACAGGTAATTATTCAAGCTACGTGCTTTCGTAAAATTCAGTTTAAAAAAATAAAATTTCTATCCTTAATAACCGAAAACTGCTAATTAATTCACAAATTATGCCAAAGTAAGATAAACCTGCCAATTGTGCACTAGCTACATTATAGTAGAGCAAATTATTTTAGGTGCTGCCTTCAAGTTTCAATTATTTTTTCCGAATAAAACAGCGTAAAAATTCATTTTTAGAAAGTTCTCTAAAATAAAATGAACTTTTGAAAAAAGAAATATCTTCTAAAGTGTAGTCATTTAAAATCATTAGCATTTAAAGTTTCATTCTTGATGCAAACAAAACTTTTGAAAAAAAAAAAAAAAACAATTGTTGTGTGTGTCTGTAATGGCTAGCAAAATATACAGCATGTAAAGAGTGCAAAATTTTTTTGAGAGTAGCCCCAAATCTCTCTTGATGTACCTAAGCTTCAGAAATTCAAAAATCTATTAACTGAGTAATTAAATAAATTCCAAAGCTCACTCTCATAAAAAATCGCCTTTTTTCTTCTTCTTTTTTCCCTTCATTTACTTATGGTGTGTTGGTTGCATAAAATTTTTGCAGAAATAATTAAAAAAGCTGGGACAGACTTTTAAAATTCATAGACTGGCAAACTGTCAGTTTAAATGATGACTTTTTTATCATAGCTGTTGTACTCCATGGAGGAAAAAGATAGGTGGTGGTGAAATAAACCGCAAAAAAAGATTGCAACATGAAACCATTTATCGCTCAAATTTTAATGTCCCAAACAAAAGCATGTGGAAGGGATTTTATATTAATAAGATGAATTGAAAGAAATGAATTACAGCTGAAGCATATTTTACGAAGAAATAGTAACTTTTTAAAGTGGTCTTATTTCTATTATATTATTTATTTAAAAAAATGTTTGCTTTTAAAATAATTGAAATTGGAAAATTAGAAATAATTAAATGTCAAAATAAAATATTGAAAACATTTGATTTGAACTAAAAATTGTATTACTAAAAGTTTTCCTTTTTTCAGAACTTTTTAATACTTTATAACGTAGATGAAAAATGTTTATGCTTTTTCAATATATTAATTCTATGTCAATATATAAAATATATTAGTGAAAACATTCTTTTAAAATCATGTATGAAAACTTAAATAACAAATATTAATCTAAAATCTAGATTTTAGAGTGCAGGTGATTTTAAGGCATTAACAAAAGAATGTTAACTTTTCAAGCAAAATCTTAAATGATGCTTCTATATTGATATTTCAAAGTCATATGATAAAAATAATCAAATAATTCTTGCCTATGATTGATATTTGTATCTTTTATGCATTCCGATCGTGTATTACAGCCAATAATTGCACAAAACGTTATTTTTTAAATGGAATTTTAGGCATCTATTCAATAACAGTTTAAAATGTAAAAAATAAAAACAAAGAAATATGGTTTTAAACCAGTTTGAATTGATCGGCGTGTCAAAGCACATGGTTTTGTTGGTGCTTATTTGGACTTAATGTTGCAAATTTTAGGGTTACATTTTTGGTGTCACCCCAAGACATTATACTTCCACTCAATTAATTTCTTTTTATTGTACAGTTGTACTCAGATTTTTGGCATTTCAAACATTAGAATGCATGAGTCATTAGCTGTGGTGCAGTAAAAAAATCATACAACAGTTTTCTAGGAGCTTATTTTTTTTATCATTGATAAAATTTAAATGTATTCTATTCAATTTAAAATTGTATTATGGCTTTAATTTGTTTTTAAAACAAAAATAAAATAGCTGTTTGGCGTACAATTGTTTGAATCCGCAAATGACTCATACACCATAATAAATTATCAAATAGCAAAGTAAATTATTTATCAGAAATACCATAAAAAGAATAGTAGCAAAACTGATTATAACCTCAATGTTTAGACTAATTAACACATAACCCAATCCCAACCAGAAAAAAAGAGACCACACTCCGATCTGTGATAGACAAAATTTTTGTGAGTATAAACCCAACCCGAACTTAAAAATTCTGTTTGGGGAAAAAAAAAAAAAAAAAAAAACTATGGATTTGATAATTAACCCAAACCAAATCTCAATCCCGTAAAAATATTCATATGAAGCATAACCCGATCCAAACGAGGAAAAATAATTTTAGTTGCCATGAAACCTGACCCGAACCTAAATATTTTCTTTAAAAAGAACTCGAAATATCACCCAAACAAAATCTGAAACTGATAACAATATTCCGGAGAACTATAACCCAATCCCAGCAAGACAAAATACTTTCTGTGGTCATAGACCTGAGTTAAACCTAAAACATTCCCTTTGAAAAATCCTCAAATTTGACCTAAACCACATTTAAATCCCACCAAAATGTTCGAAAGAACCATAACCAGATTAAAGTAGGACAAAATAATTTCCGTAGACATGAACTCGATACAAACCTAAAACTTCCATTTGAAAAAATACCTAAAATTTGAATCGAACCAAATCTGAATCTGACAAAACTATTTCAAAGAACCGAAACCGAACAAGACAAAATATTTCCATGCACATGAACCCAGTCCAAACCCAAAAAATTTCCTTGAAAAAATCGCAAAATCTGACCTGAACCAAATCTGAACTTGGCAAAAATATTCCAATGAAGCATGTCCTTATTTGAACAAGACAGAATAATTTTTGTGAACATGCAAGAAGACCCGAACCCAAAAGTTCTATTTGAAGAAAAACCCGAAATCTAAATTGAACTAAATCTAAACCCGATAAAAATATTCCAAAGAACTATAACCCGATCCGAGCAAGACGAAATAATTTCCATGGACATAAACCCGACTCAAACCTAAAAAATCAGATTTGAAAAAAAACCCTGAAATTTGATCCAAACCACATCTGAATCCGACCAAAATATTCGAAAGAATCATAACCGGACTCGAATATGATAAAATAATTTCCGTGGACATGAATGAGATTCGAACCTAAAAATTCTATTTGAAAAAATACCTGAAATTTGAATCGAACCAAATCTGAACCTGACAAAAATATTCCAAAGAACCGTAACCGAATCCGAACAAGAAAAAAAAATTCTATGTTCATGAATCGAATCTGAACCTAAAAAATTTCTTTGAAAAAAATCTCGAAATCTGAAATGAACCAAATCTGAACTTGGCAAAAATATTCCAGTGAAACATGTTCTTATTCGAACAAGGCAGAATAATTTCCGTGAACACGCAAGAAAACCCGAGCCCAAAAATTACATTTGAAGAAAAAGACGAAATCTGAATTAAACCAAGTCTGAACTTGACAAAAATATTCCAGTGAAGCATGTCTTTATTTGAATCAGACAGAGAAATTTCCGTGGACACGTAGGAAGACCTGAACCTAAAAATTCCATTTGGAAAAAACGCCGAAATCTGAATTGAACCAAATCTGTTCCCGACAAAAATATTCCACAGAACCATAACTGGATCCGAGCAAGGCAAAATAATTTCCATGGACCTGAATCCGACCCGAACATTTAAATCGAATTTCAAAAAATACCTGAAATCTGAATCTAACCAAATCCGAACAAGACAAAATAATTTTCATGGACATGAACCCAATATATGGTTAGGTAACATTTGGGTTGCGATTAGGTTGCAATTACATTACGGTAAGTCTTTTATTTTATTTAATTTTATGTTAAGTTACAGTTAGATCACGGTTAATTTAAAGTTAGGTTAAAGTTAAATTGCATTTATGTTATGGTTAGAATAAGGATAGGTTACAATACAATGACGGCTAGGTTACATTTATGTTATATTTAAGTTACGGTAGGGTACTGTTAAGTTGCAGTTAGGTGACAGACAGGTTATGGTTACGGTACAAATGTTTATAGTTAGGATTTACTCCATAGAGCGAACATTACGCATGCTTTGATTAAAAATATACACTTACTTTTGTTAAATGGCTCTGAAATTATAATACTATTTACCAACCTTTTATCATCGAGTATAGATTTTATTCATAGTATAGTCTGATTTAAGAGTGATATAATTAACTTGAAATTCAAAATATTTCACTTGGGATTACTTTGTGAAAAAAATGATTAGTTACATGACTTAACAGTAATTTTTACAGGTAAATATCAACACTTTAACACGAAAATAACGCAATCATTGGATACATGTTCCCTCCCACGTTTCTCATTGCTCATTTTAAGTATTTTTAGAGCTTAATATTAGTTGTTTTTTTTTTTTTTTAAAGGATTTTTCACACAGTCAGCTGCCACATATTTCAGACAATGCATTTCTGCATGCTTTGAGTTAATGATAAAATCATACAAATTTCAAGTTTGGTTAATATTGTTAATACGGACCCGGGAAACGCCGAGCGAATTAGCAGGTTTTTATACAAAAAGAGAACCATGGTTAATGATATTCGCTTTGGGTTTGAGCAGAGAATCACATAGATAACAACTTTGACATTAATGTATGATGAAATAATGTTTTACCATAAAATGTTTATTTAAAGGAGGTAGTCTCTGAAACAACTGAATCAATTTGTACAATTATATTAACCAATAATATCATATCAATTTACAGCCATCTTTCCATATTTTACCCAAATTTCTAAGCAATATTTAACCCATAACCATCCAATGATTTATTTATAGATTACCTACAACTGGATAAAACTTTTAAATTTCAACACCAGTATTTAAGTACGGAAGTGTCCTATCTTAATGTCTGAATAAGTAACAGTTTTGGATTCTAACAACAAATTTGGATATATAAAAATTAGTATCAAATACAAAAAGATGGTCTCCAGACCAATATTCACCAATTATATAAATCTATACTAATAAAATAACAAATCGGTGTGTGTGTGTGTGTGTGTGTGTGTGTGTGTGTGTGTGTGTGTGTGTGTGTGTGTGTGTGTGTGTGTGTGTGTGTGTGTGTGTGTGTGTGTGTGTGTGTGTGTGTGTGTGTGTGTGTGTGTGTGTGTGTGTGTGTGTGTGTGTGTGTGTGTGTGTGTGTGTGTGTGTGTGTGTGTGTGTGTGTGTGTGTGTGTGTGTGTGTGTGTGTGTGTGTGTGTGTGTGTGTGTGTGTGTGTGTGTGTGTGTGTGTGTGTGTGTGTGAGAGAGAGAGAGAGAGAGAGAGAGAGATGGCTAGCAAAATCTATGGGACGTATGAAGCTCAAAATTTTTATGAGAGTAGCCCAATATCTCTCCTGATGCACCTGAGCTTTAGAATTTCGAAATTCTATTTATTAACTGAGTAATTAATTAAATTCCAAAGATCACTCTTATAAAAAAAATCGCCTTTTTTCTTCTTTTTTCCCCTTCATTTAGTTATGGTTGGTTGGTTGCATAAAATTTTCGCATAAATAATTTAAAAAGCTGGAACAGACCTTTAAAATTCATAGACTGGCAAACTGTCAGTTTAAATGATGATTTTTTATCACAGCGGTTGTAAACCATGGAGGAAAAAGATAGGTGGTGGTGAAGTAAACCGAAAAAGGGTCGCAATATTAAACCATTTATCGCTCAAATTTTAATGTCCCAAACAAAAGCATGTGGATGGGATTTTGTATTAAGACGAATTGAAAGGAATGAATTACAGCTGAAGCGTATTTTACGAAGTAATAGTAATTTTTTAAAATGGTCTTTTTTCTATTATATCATTTATTTTTAAAAAATGTTTGCTTTTAAAATAATTGGAATTGATATATTCGAAAAAATTAAATGTAAAAATAAAATTAAATAAAATATTGAAAACATTTGATTTGAACTAAAAATTGTATTACTAAAAGTTTTTTTTTTTTTTTTTCAGAACTTTTTAATACTTTATAACGTAGATGAAAAAATGTTTTTAATTTAACAATATATTAATAACTCTATGTCAATATATAAAATATAATTATGAAAACATTCTTTTAAAATCATGCGCGAAAACTTAAATAACAAATATTAGTCTAAAATCTAGATTTCAGAGTGCAGACGATTTTAAGACATTAACGAAAGAATGTTAACTTTTCAAGCAAAATCTTAAATGATGCTTCTATATTGATATTTCAAAGCGACGGCTAGGTTACATTTATGTTATATTTAAGTTACGGTAGGGTAATGTTAAGTCGCAGACAGATTATGGTTATGGTACAAAAATTTACGGTTAGGAATTTGTCCACAGAGTCAACATTACGCATGCTTTGATAAAAATATACACTTTTGTTAAATGGCTCTGAAATTATAATACTATATACCAATCTTTTATCATCGCGTATCGATTTCATTCACGGTATAGTCGGATTTAAGAGTAATATAATTAGTTTGAAATTCAAAATATTTCACTTGGGATTTCTATGCGAAAAAAATAATTAGTTACGTGTTTTAACAGTGATTTTTACGGGTAAATATCAACACTTTAACACGAAACTAACGCAATCGTTGGATACATGTTCCCTCCCGTGTTTCTCCTTGCTCATTTTAAGTATTTTTAGATCTTAATATTAGTTGTTGTTTTTAAAACCGATTTTTCACAAAGTCAGCTGCGACGTATTTCAGACAATGCATTTCTGCATGCTTCCAGTTAATGATAAAATCATACAAATTTCAAGTTCGTTTAATATTGTTAATACGGACCCGGGCAACGCCGGGCGGGTCAGCTAGTTTAAAATAAAAATAAATAAAACGTTTTCTACATATCAATAACAAACACAAAGTTTTCATTCTTTTTAATAACAAAAATATTGTTTTTCTCTTCGTTGTCATGACAATAAAATTAATTTTGACAAGTTCATGGAGGCTACAAACCAATAAATAAATTGAATTTATTGCAAGCGCTGTAAATATGTAGTGGGTTGATTATGCAGTTTAATAACTCCCTGTTTCTATTATATTTAAAATGTTTTGTTGATAGTATAATTATTTTAAAGTTACCAAGCGATATTTAAACGGAGAAAAAATAAACTATGCAGATATTTTTTATTTCGCCATCTGAGGTATTATATTATAGTAACTTCCTGAATAATTTGGAATTTAAATAATGTTTAAGGTTCTAGAAACCACATTAAAAAGATTTGTAACTGAAGTTAAGGCCAACATAACACTTTACGAATTATTTTTCTTATTTTATGTTATTTTCTGAAGTCTGTGTATCTTTATCATGGAATGTTATGGTATCCCTATTTTAAGAGATTGAAATTGTTTATTTCGCTCAGTATCTTATTGTGTATATAAGACTGATGTATATCATATC
Organism: Maratus speculifer; assembly: GCA_964019185.1. Taxonomy (NCBI): domain Eukaryota; kingdom Metazoa; phylum Arthropoda; class Arachnida; order Araneae; family Salticidae; genus Maratus; species Maratus speculifer. The sequence continues at coordinate 139,552,443 of OZ025291.1, forward strand.
TAATATAAATTCTTTTCCGTCGAATTTCGACAGGTGCAGCTAGTCAATAATAAACGATTGGCACTTCGTTCGCGGAAAGACAAACAAATCAGGAAACATCTTTGGCTTCATTTTCTTAGGAATAAATGAATTCGTGTTTTCAAATTAGTGATGCATTTTTTATTCTGAATTATATTTAGCTTGCTAAAAGATGTTTACTGAATACAGATAAAACGATTTACAGGATCATGCAAAAAAATAGATATATGGTTGTCAACGAATGACAATTTCTGAAAGTGTGATTTCACTAGTTTTAAGAGTATTTTAGTCTAAGTTAAATTTTAGCTGAACAGTAAAAGTCAGGCATTGCATTCGTGGACAAACAAACAAATCAAAAAGTATCTTTATTTTTCTAAGAAAAAATGAATTTGTGTTTTTAAATTAGTTATTCAATTTTATGCTGACTTACATTTAGCATGCTAAAAGATTTTTAATGAATACAGATAAAACGATTTACAGGACCACACAAAAAATAAATAAATAAATAAAAATAGATATATGGTCGTCAATGAATGACAATTTTTGAAAGTGTTATTTTACTAGTTTTAAGAGTATTTTAGTCTGAGTTAAATTTCAGCTTAACAGTAAAAGTCGGGCATTTCGTTCTCAAACAAACAAATCACAAAATATCTTTGGTTACATTCTCTTAGGAATAAATTAATTTTTGTTTTTAAATTAGTTATGCATTTTTATGATAAATTACATTTAATATACTAAATGAAGCTTACTGAATACAGATAAAATGATTTACAGGACCATGCAAAAAATTAGACATATGGCCGACAATGGATGATAACTTTTGGAAATGTAATTTTACTAATTCTAAGAATATTTTAGTCTGGTTAAATTTAAGCTAAAAAGTAGTGTGAATGTAAAAGTAGCAGATAAAATACAGGGCTGTACAAATGCATTCAAGCAAGTGACCGTGTATTGGTACAAATTGCTGAAAGAGAAATTTCAATGTATTATTCATTTGCTTGCTAAACTAGATTTTCATATTATATCTAACTAAAATATCACCTATAGATTTATATTTTATTTCGATTCTATCAGTTTTTTACAAAATTTTCATTCTTCATCAAAATTAAATACCATTTAAATTGAAGAAGAATGGATACTTTAAGAAAACAAAGTAAAGAAGAAGAAAAAAAAAAAAAGGGACGAAAGTTGTGTTTAAAAAATGGTCTGATATCAAATTTCCAAGCTTATATTATGGTATTTAACATTTTCCATTAAAAGTTTACTATTTGTAAGTCAGTGCCTTTTCATATGTTGATATAAATCCTTTTCTCTTGTACTAAATACATCGTAACGTGTTTTGAAAATTCAAATATTTGAAAATTATGCATAATGGGCTTTGGCAGCCATCTTTCTGTATTTTACACAGCTTTATTTTATTTTTCTTATTTATTTCATTATTTCATTTATTTCATCTTCTTTTTATTTCATTTTTATTTTATTTTTCTAAGCACCCAAGTTTGTAAAGAAAAGCGTAATATGTTTGTATTCAGTACAATTTAGAACTTCTGATTTTAACTACGGACAGATATATTTAACTCATTACCAGCTAGCGATCTATTTATAGATTACCTACAACTAAAAAAAACTTTTAAATTTCAACACCAATATTTAACTACGGAAATGTCTGCTTGAGTAACAATTTTGAGTTTTAAATTTTAACTACACATTTGGGTACATGGAAATTAGTGTAAAATATGGAAAGATGGTCGCCAAGCCCATCGTGCATAATTTTAAATCATTTGAATTTTCAAAACATGTTCCGGTGTATTTAGTACAAGAGAAAAGGATTTATATCAACATATGCAAAGGCATTGACTTACAAATAGTAATTTTTTTAATGGAAAATGTTAAATAAATACTATAATATAAGCTTGGAAATTTGATATCAGACCATTTTTTAGGCACAACTTTCATCCTTTCTTGCTTGGCTTTTTTTCTTTTAAAAAGTGTTTTTTAGTAGATTTATATGTTTACAAAAAACATTTCTTAAAAAGATTTTAAGATATTGAAATGAAATTTTGTGACAAGATTCTGTTCATCTATTGGTATGTTATAAAGCAAAATTCAGTTTGTATATATTAATTTAAGAGTTACTTTTATTGAAAAATATGCAATTTTCTTTTACAAAATCATGTTTTGCATACACAATTTGGCATATTTTAGTAAATTTAAGAGATATTGCAAATCTTTGCATCATAACACAGGTAAGGGGTTTAATAATATATTTCTGCAAAAAAAGTGAAAGATTTTGTTATAGAAGATTTGATATAAACACAATTACTAAAGTTTGGCTAAATGTTACTTAAATTTGAAAAGTTAATTAGAATTTCATTAAAAATGTATATGAATTCATAGTTTTATTTCTTGTTTTATTTAAAAACATATGTGTTTGATAAAAGTTTTAAATTAAAAGCCTTAAAAGTAGGCACATACCTTAATTGATGTATTTTTAAAATGTTAAGTATTTTGTGGTTTTCAGTAATATAGTTTTTTATTTTTATAGAATGCTATTCATCAAGATGATGATGCTATTATTCCGCAACCTGTAATTTTACATTTATCTAGTGAAAAGGTGGATCGCCATGGAGCTTACATTTTAGACACATATGATGTACTCTACCTATTCATCGGTCGGGCAATCAGTGACCATTTTTGTACTAACGTTCTCAATGTACCAAATTTCAGTGCCATTCCAGAAGATATGGTAATTAAATTTTCGTTTAATGTTATAGTTTACATAAACTCTGGTAAAAAAATTTTTTATCGCACATTTATGAAAAATCCCCAGATATTACTAATTGTGTTTAACATATATTGATGTTAGTTGTAGGTTTTTTTAAAGGGTTTTATAATGATAGTGTATCTATTGAATTGTGTAATATGGAGTATAGTGCATAAAATATGTAACTGTTTAATTTAAGATAAACAATTTTTAGTTGCATTGGTGAATTTTTGTATGATGAAGAGAAACATTTTAAATATTCTTGCTATTGAAACTATGTCTCTGAATCTATTGGTTTAGAAATTGGTTATTGGATAATAAGAGAGGAATCTCTTTGCATTTTATATATAGTGTATTCCGGCATATAATACACATTTAAACTTTGACTTAACTTTTTCTATTTTCAGATATATTTGTCATATAATGAGCATCCATCCCGTTCTTTGCTAACAATAACATAGCAAAATAAAATAAAGCTTATTTTAAATTAATTTTATTACTTTTCATGTAATATAATAGTAAAAATTATTTTTCACATAAAAACAGTATGTTTATTTAGTTAAACATCTTGCTTATATGATTTTTTTTAATACTTAATTGATCTTTCTAATAACTAGTATATAATGTGCATTATATGTTAGTACTGTATATATATGAAATGTATCAAAATTTCACTTTAAATCTAAAATTTGAATTAATTTTCATTTTAAAATGCTTAATTTTTAATTCCTAATTCTGAATCTGTTGAAAAGTTTTCTTGGCTTTTCAGATATTATTTTTAGATTTTATCTACCTTTAAGATTCAAAAGTCAAGCTAAGTACTATTTGCAAGAGTCTGCAGTTTCTCTTGCACCTAAGGCATGTTTGCTGCTGAATGCCCCGATATTAATAAAAAATTCTAAATAAATTAAGATTGTGTCTGCTCAATTACAATTTTCTTTTCCTGATAGAAATTATTACAAGGTCTCATACGAAGAAATAAGAATTTTAAATAATCAGCCTTAGCTAGATGCCATAACTCAAATGTTAAGTACATGATCATATGGCTTTATAACAACAAGCAAACTGACAAGCTATGGATAGACTACTTAACTTGAAAACAACTGTGAACCAAACATGTTTGGCTCACAGTGTGGTCCTAAATCAAATTATTTTTACCTGCCAATCTGATACATAATTATAAGCATGTAGATTGATAGCTCCTACACAACATTTTATTAGATTTCCAAATACATAAACTTTCTATGAAAAATATAAATATTTTTCTGCATGCCTTCACTTACCGTAATTTCGTGTAAATAAGCCGCATCTTATTAAATTGCTTTAAAAAAAATTAGTAGCGTTAGATAAGCCACACTGGAAGATAAGCCTCGGCTTAAGCAAGATCTTCGGACGGCTAAGAGATGATGGCCCAGTGGCAGCCATCTTGGATTTTTTCCACCATAATTGCCAATGCAAAGAAATTTCTTTTCCAACATATTTTTATGCTTTTAAGAACTAAAAGTTTTAAGCAACTGTTAAAGTTCTATTTAGAATAATTTCTTAAATTACCACTACAATTTACTTAAAAATAACGCAATGAATCCAAGATGAACGCCAGGCTTCTACTACCTTTTATAAGGAAAACAAAATAAAAATTTACAACTACTAGTATGCAAATGTGACGTTAAAATATGAAATAAAATTTTTAATTTGTACAAAATTGTTTGACTTACCTTCAAGTATGGTAAACCTCTGTAGAAAACACAATTGCCACAAATTCGTTCGCTTCATTAAATAAAATATGGACGTTTATCTAAATGAAATCTCTCCCCTCCCAATAACTGGGAAAAAGAATAATTAAAAGATGAAGTGCATCAGTAAACTTTTTATTTGTATTTTTTTCCAGTAAAAATACATACTAAATCAATATTATAGGAAATCATCAAAACCAGACTCGTCAGTGTCAGACACAAAAAGGGATAAAAATTCATCGTTCAGTGTTTCACTCAAGCAGTCATTTTCAGAACAAGAAATTTCAGTCTCGGAGTCACTGTCAGAAACGTCTTCATTGTAATGAATTAATCCCGGTTTCGGAATCCTGATTTGATGGTTTTAGCAGTTATTGCATCCCATGCATTCTTCACCTACTTTGCAATCTTGGAAAAAGATGCTTTTTTAATGTTTCCACTTTTCGTGAACTGATGCAAACCACTTGTCATCCACTTTTCCCACTCCCCATGAACCTTGCTTTTGAAGGAGCGATTTACAGATATATCCAGGGGTTGTAACTTTTTTGTAAGCCCCCCTGGAATAACTGCCAATTTGGCCCCCATTTTTTCAGCGATCTTTTTTATGTCTTCATCCTTATGGGAGTTCATCGAATCTAATATTAACATCCCTTTCCGATCAAAAAAAAGAATTTTTCTCTTTGCTCCAAACTTCGTCAAGCCATTTTCTCATAACCTCTTGATTCATCCATCCCTTCTCATTTACTTTCACAATGACGTCTGGTGGAAAACTTCCCTTCGGCATTGTTTTTCTTTTAAAAATTATCATAGGCTTCAATTTTGAGCCATCGGCAGCGCATGCAAGAACTACAGTCATATTTGTATTTTCATGATCGGTTGTAGCAACAGAAACCATAGATGAATTCCTAAAATCAACAGTTTTATTTGGGGGGCAATCAAAAGACAGGGGTACTTATCCATGTTAATAATTTGGTGATTCTCATATTTTTCTTTTGCTCGTAAATCGAAAAAAAAAAAAAAAAAAAGAATCCATAAACTTCTTAAATTTCTCTTCCCAATCTTGAGGAAGTTGCTGTCCTTTTGTTGTTTTGGAACGCACACTGAGTTTTTTCCTTTTCATAAATCGATAGCACCAATTGCTATTGCGGGAAAAAATCGGTAATTCCCATTTCTTTGGCCATAACCTTAGCCTTCAGCCTAATCTTGATACTAGATACCGGTCTTCCTTCTCGCTCGTTTTTTAACCATTGGAACAAGTTATCTTCTAAATTTGGCCAGTATGGATTTCTAAGCCTATTAGCTCTTTTTCATCGGTCAACACTTGACAACGATTCTTTCGCTTTTTTCCACTAGCGAACACATTTTTCATCTACTTGAAACTGTCTAGCAGCTTCTCAATTCCCCAGCACTTCCGTTTTCTCAATTACTTTAAGTTAAAAATCCACTGTGTAACTTTTTTGCTTTTTTGGATACAGTTTATCGGCCATCTTTCAAAGCACGTGCAAGCACTATGAAAATCAAGTTTTCTTCAAGGCGGGAGAGGAAACAATTTGCGTCAGGTCGTCAGGAGTCGTTGCACAGAGCTGATGCACAAAGCAGCTGCGCGGGTGAAAAAAGTTTTGTTCAGGAATCGTGGAGAGAAGCTGGAGCTAAAAGGAGAGGGAACGGTCGGGTTCGATCAGTTTCATTTTCGGTGGAGATCAGCCGTTCAGAGAAATGTAACCGATGGAATAAGGATGCCAATAGATAACCCGCAGTGAGTTAAAATCTGTTTTTTATAAGATAGCCCGCAGGTTATCTACACAAAATTACGGTAGATAAAATGCTTTTTATCAGTAATAGAACCAAATTGTCCCCAAAACCTTTCCAGAGTCGAAACTTATCACTCATTTTAAAATCTTTCAAATTTTATTTGTATCTATCTGTACTTTCTCCATAAAATGGATTTATCTGCTTTTAAAGTAAAGAAAATGTATTACTATCAAATCTCTAGTTATTTCTATAATAAAGACAATCTTAAATAAAACTCTCAAGCAAACTGCAAAAGTAGACAGAGTTTCTGGTGTCTTACATATTCATTTCAGAAATTAAACTTCAAATAAACAATTACAAAACAAAACTGTCCTCTAAATTCAGTTAATGCATCAGGTGATATTTCTTTATGCAACTAGACACATAGTCTCAGACTTCCTAAAATTTCTCTAATATATCTAATTCAAGACTTGTAGTTATTCAAAGTTAACAACCTTAAACAATTTGGTATGATTTATTATAACTTTAATTAACTACACTATTTTAACTTTTTCTTTCACAACTAAGCACTGTGATGTACTATTTATTATAGCAATATTTTCTTTTTTCGAATTTTAATTTCAATTTCAAATGCCAACAATGGAACGTTTTTCCATTTCTCTTCTAATGTATTTAATAAAAAGTAATTTCACTGTCTTCAACTTTTATTAGTTTCCTGCCTTTCTTCATTGTTTTTTCAAGTTACAATAAGTAAGATTTACTTGTTTATTCCATTTTCTCTTCATTTTGAATTGATTAAAAAAGTGTAATATTTAATTAGTTGGGGTTTGCCTTTCCACTTTAAATTTTTCATTCATACTAATATTATAAATGGAAAAGAGTATGTGTGTGTCTGTTTGTTTATCTGTCTTTCACGGCAAAACAGAGCGACGAATTGACGAGATTTTTTTAAGTGGAGATATTTGAAGGGATGGAGAGTGATATAGGCTTCTTTTTGTCTCCTTCTAATCCCCCACTTCCCTAAGGTGGAGGGTGGAAGTTTGTATGGAGCATGCTGCAAGTTCAAGGTAGAAAGCTAAAGTGTTACTCATGGATTCCGATAGATGGCACTGATAGATTTCTGAAACAAGATAACATTGTGTGTTCTCTATCTGTACTTAAGGCCCCTGTCCTTGCCCGAGGAAACACTCGCGAGCTAATGCTATTCCTATGGGGAAGCATTTTTCTAATAACTGTTTCACATTTTGACATTTTTGAATAATATTTTTTGCATCGGATAGCTGAGGTGCATGCCGACAGCGCTACTTTTTTGATTTTGGTTGCAGATATATTTTTTAAAAAGCACTTTCAATTTCGAAACTGGTTTTGAAAGTGAAACTAACTTTGTAAAAAATATCTGCAACCAAAATCGAAAAAGTAAAAAAGGTGTGCTGTCAGCATGCACCTCAGCTATCCAACGCAAAAAAAATCATTCAAAAATGTCAAAATGTGAAAGTGTTATTAGAAAAATGCTTCCCCATAGGAATAGCATTAGCTCACAAGCATTTCCTCGAGCGAGGACAGGGGCCTTAAGTGCGGGCATTAGCCCGCGCTGCACACTATAGTGCATACGGTACATATAGTCTGTTATTTGACGATTGATTCACATTGATTTACGATTTGGTATTGTTGTCTTAGTTTGGTTTTCTGATTTCTGAAAACAAACTCTGTTTCAGATTTGGTTTTACCGTTGTTTTCCAGATTGAATTAATTCGTTTAGTTTAGATTTATAATATTCCTGGACTTTTAAGGAATAAGACAATTGTTTTCATTTTGGATTTAGTTTTGCTTCATGAATTGGTTTCGTTGTTTTTGGTCTAATGTAAATATATATAAAAATAATAAGTAAAATTTATTTTCCACTTATCCCTCAATAATTCCATGAGTTTTTAAAAGGTCGATTACACAGCTTGTTGTATTTAACGCGAGCGAAGCCTGTAGTATATAAAAGTTAAGCTTGTAGTATATAAAATAAATTCTTTGCAATCTCTTTAAACCATTTCATATTTAAACAACTGAAACAACCAATTGCTATCATCACAACCACAAGAAAAGCTAATCTCAACCATCTATTTCGTTTAATAGCCATACTCAAAATATATAGATAATTATGAAAAATGAGAAGTTGTGGAAGAACTGGGGGGGGGGGGAATAATAGAACTTCAGAAATGGTGAGAGCAAACTCAAATTTATGTGTGCAAGACAGAAAACTGTTATAATTGAATATTTTAAGGTAAAATCAACAATTTTATTAACAAAAATATGTTACATGCATTGTGAAAATACAAACTTTGTCAGTATATAACTAAATCTAAACACTGTCTATAAATCCTTATAGACAGCTGGATCAATAATTTAGAAATAATTCTTCATATACAACTCTTCGTTATTTACAAAAAATAAGTCAACAGCTTTCCTAAACTTAAAACACAAAAGTATTAATGTATCATTTAATTTATTGCATATTCTATAACAGGTACAGTAAATATACTCTAATCTGGCATATTTGGGACTTTAAGCAAGCCAGATTAATAAATTTCCTGGATTATAGGATGAATGTCATGAAAAACATGTAGATGTTAAAATTGAGCAAAACATGGCAGCAAATCATGTTTTTTATTCTTTAACCCCTTCGCGACAGGAGCCTTTCACGAAATTTTTAATGTTTTGTCACCAGTCTTAAAAAACAGAAATTTGTTCCTTATTAAATCGAGAAAATGCTCCGATTGAAAAAGGCAAATTTTACAGTATAATTTTATTGGGAGGAATAAGTAAGGATTCTTAAGCCTTTTTGCGGTACGTGCCGCTCGTCTCCAAGGGGTTAAACAGCTCCAATAGGGGGGAGGGGACAATGTAATGTGCAATATATGTACATTATTATAAAATGAAAATTAGCATTATATGTAGACCTACACAATTGCTTACTGGTAGAAGCCATCTTAAACTTCAAATATCAATTTATTTTGTAGGTTTCTCTCTTTTTATTTAACTCTTTAACACCGGCAGAAGAGAAATATTTACTGCCTTTAAATCCTGACCTAATAAAAGAGTGGTATCGAAAAATGGACTCATCCGTCTTTTGCATTTCTATGTACTATGCTTGTTAATGGGAGAGGGGTGGTTTAAATGTCATGTTGATGTATGCTTATTCTTTCCCTTCCCCCACATGTTTTTGCTGGTTGGTGTCGGAAAGAAACAAGGGAGAATAATAACCTGTTTATTTCTTTGAGTGTTAATTCTAGGGGAAAAAACATCATTTATCGCTTTGTAGTAGAAAGTATTTATGCTGAATTTTTAGAGTCTGTTTATAAATTAAAAGATTTGGAAGAAAGGCTTCTAATAGTGTTCTTTGACAAGTGCTTTTGTGCAAAACGGTTTTTCCCCCGACGCTCCACATACTGCTAATTATGGGAGCATAAAAAGGGTAATAGTCACAGAACAACAAAAATTAATAGGAATGTTACAAAAAAAGATATTATATCCTTAAAAAAATATCATCAGGAGGAAAATGGACAAACATTCTGTGTGTGCATAAAATAAATATACCAGAATAATATAAATATCATACATACAATAAACCCAGCTGGAGAAAAAACCTAAAAGGGGCATTTTTTTCTCATTCCAGTTGGGTTTATTATATTTATTGTATTTATGTCTAATATTTGTACACATCTTTAACCGTTGAATGCATGCATTCAACGGAATTCAGCACATTCTTACCTTATTATTTTCATTATAATGTAAGTATTTCGGTATCATCTATTAGAGTATAAAATGGGAGGGAAAAAAAAAAAAAAAAAAAGTGGCTTATTTTAGGACAGGATTCACACTTATCTTAAGGATTTAAAATTCAGAAATTTTTAAAAAAGTTAATAAAGCTTTTACAGTACAATTTAAGAACAAATATTTATAAGGTGATTCTAAAAATAAATATATATATATTTTTCTTTGCTCAAAATTTCAGACTACTTCTCTCTTTTTTTCCTACTTTAAATGCCTTACATCATGATTTTTATTTGATTATTGCCTCATGACAATTTTTTTACTGCTTCCCACCGAAGATTGTGGTTCAAAACGTCAATTTTGATAATATTTTCAAAAATAAAGCATGCTTCTACCAAAAAATGGAAAATACTATTCGCTTTCATAACCTCTGAATAAAGGCAACTACACATTTCATGTTCTAAGATTAAAAAATGACTGGAACAGTTAGAATAGCTCTTCAGAATTTAAAACTAGTGAGTAATAAGTGTGATTTATTAAACACTATTAACCCTCTAAGCGTTTGTCCCGTAATATTCCGTACACTAAGCTCCAGGTTTCACTGCAATATAAGCAATGTTTAAGATATTATAATTCTATAAATTTAATGAAATTTCAAAGCATTGAAGAATGATTAAGACTCTCAAGGATTACATTTATATTCCTAAATAAGATTTTTTATGTAATATTGAAGTAATCATATTTTATTAGCATTTAAAGCAAAATGCAGAGAAAACAACATTACAATTTTACCCATTTGCAAGACGCTTGGAGGGTTAAAACTATTCTTATGTCTAAATAGTTACTTATTTACGTATTATACTTTCAAGGAGCTTAGAATGTGATGCAGAATTATCTATTAAAAAATGCACTTTTGAGCAGAGAAAAAATAATCAAAATTCTTTAATTTTCTTTATTATTTTAAGTTATTGATAATCCTTTAAATTGCTAGTTGTGGGCACATTGGATTTATAAAATAAAATTACAATGACAATGTATGGTTTATATCCAGACATTATCATAAATTTTTAAATTATATGAATTATAAAAAAGGCAACAATGGTACAATTTAAAACTCTCTTACAAAAAATTGAAAATTCCATTTGTACTTTCGTAAGTTATGAGTAATTCCTTTTTCCATAAAAAGTAAAATTTTTTTATCGTACTTTTATCGCTAAATTCACAAACTGTCTAAACTATTTTTACCCTTAAATGGTTCCTCTTTTAGATATTTTATTATATTGCATAATAGGAAGAATATTAATTATACATTGAAACATCTCCCTATATTTTTGTTTTAATTTATAAATATTTTAATACAAAAATAAATAACACTTTTAGTTTTTTTAATTTTTACTAATTGCCAAGACTGCCTCTAATAAATTGAAAGACAGATCAAAGAAATCTGATTTTATCTGAAACAGGGTTGGAAACAAACCTGTTAAACCCAAAAAAACCGGTTTTTTGGTTTAAACCAGTTTTTTAAACATCCTTTCTTATTACATATACATGCATATTTATTCATAAAAATAGACATTATTGGATTATAAGTAGTGTAACTTCATTTTAAAATAATTTAAATTAAATAATTACAGTAAATGTATGTAGAAAATTGAAAAAATCATTTTAATTTAAACAATATTTGCAAACAGTCTTATACTCAGAAAGTAAACTACTCTATACAGTGAAACATTGATAATCTGAAAATCTTTATAAACAATCTTTTGATTATTAATAATAAACATTTGAATGTAGATTGATAAAAATAATATTCTTTTCCACAGTTATTCGAATACTTTTGGGGATTTAGTTTTTAGAGTGACAATTTGAAGTCAACATTTTTCATTAGATTCAGTCATAAAAAGGAAAAAAATAATATTGTTATAATTAAAATGCTATAACTAGTACCCAGTTTTTGAATACTCTCTTATTCAACTTTGTGTTTTGATTTTAATTTTTCAAGATAATCTCCTCAATCAAGAAAAATTTCTTTTACAGATAAGCATAATCTTAGAAAGCATAATGATATGTTATTAATTACGTTAATCTGTGTTTTTTTTTTTTTTTTTTTTCAAAAAATAAAATATTTTATACAAAATACTGAATATTTTAAATCTATTTTATCTTTGGTCAATTCACATGTTTGAAGCTTTTTCTTTAAAGCAATAGATATGTTCACCAACACATACTGATATTAATACTACACATAAAAAAAAAAATAATAATAATAATAAACCTTAAACTCACTATATCTAATGTATATTGCTGAAATAAAGTGTTAAAAGTAAATATTATTTATATCCAATTTTCTGAAATATGTAAATTAAAGAAAAAAAGATAATTTCATTAGATTTTTTTCTAAAAAAAAAAACCAGTTGGTTTAAACCATAAAATTCCATAATCCAAGGACATAAAAGAAATCTAAATTCGTTTTAAGGTTTGGAAATTATACTAAATTTAGAATGTTTTAACACAATAAAAAAAAAAAATATATTTTTTAATTTATCCATATTGTAAACAAAAAATTAATCAAATTTTATTTATTTATTTTGTAAAAGAAAATACTCTCAGTTTAAGTTTTTTTGTTTTAAGTTTTCCTTTTAAACCAAGTATTCAATGTGACAGCACTGAGAATAGTCATCATGGAACAATAATCACTAGGAAGTAAAGATACAATTAATTCATCAATAATGAAAAAAATCTTCTCCATGAAAACCAGTTCAGTTGTAATTAATTGGTTGCTAGGGAAATGTTTTTTCTTTTTAAAAGTAAGTATGTAACAAAATATTTTGTTGTTGAATTTTATTTATTTTTTAGGACCGTGCTTAATTTAAAATTGCCTGTGATATGAAAAATATTGGCCATCATTTTTGAACTTAAATGTTATTATTCCTTGACGGAATTTGGAAAATCGGGTGGGATGGGGAATGAAAGCAAATTTTTATTGTAGAAAATGTGCAATTTCTATTTTGCTTCTTTAACTTTCCATTATCTTAATTTTCTAAATATCTATCATCTTATTCAAGTAACATTGCATCTATTTCTTATTGTTTTCCTCCTTTACCTGACTTTTGGTCATTTTGAATTAAGTGTAATTAAATAACTTAATAATAGCCCTGATACTTAATAATAAAACAAAAGTACTGATACCATACTCTTTTGAAATAAAAAGCGCTAGAAGAAAAAATAATAATAACATCCCCTCAGTAGAATCCTTTTAACTGCAAAAAGAAGTAAATATGAGCCACATGTGAATATTCCAACACTGTCATCTGAACAAAGTAATCGGGAAAAATAGAGAAACACCCCTCAAGATAGGGTGAAACCCATCTCTTTCACTTCCTTCTATTCCTAAATTCTCCGTACCCACCCGGATTCGGCTGTGATCGTCGTTCAGTGACATGGCCGTATCAGGGCGGATTAGGTTTTAAAGGGTTAAGAAGTCATTTCATATGATATGGAGTTTCATGATTTCTGCATCATTTACTGAGCTGATGTGTTCAGGAAACTTGATAAAGATATTCAAAACTTCAACTGCTCTTTCCATCTGATATTGTTTGTTTTGTCTACATCATCTTCATCAGAGTCTATGTCGTTAGATACTGTTAAATTGATAACGCTCTGAATGATGGCCCCAATCTCTCAAAACTTTTTCTATCAGATCATAAAATCTGCTTCAAACCACTCTTTTATTTCTTTATTAAGTTATGAAATGGAATTCTCTGAAGGCAAACAACCTAAAACATAGTTTAGCTCATCATTGATTGTATTGCTTTCACTAACTTCCTCATTTTTGTTCATTACTTCAGGCCAAAGTTTTTGCCATGACTTTTTCAAAATTTCATGTTTCATTCTTTATTCTGAAGTTTCATTGGATTATAAGAAACATCTGGAGTGATTAAACAAAGAATACTATACTTTCCCAAATGTCAATGCCATATTATATAGCATACCTTCAGATGCCTAATAGAGGATGCTTATGTACTTCCCAAATCCAAAGCTATTGATTATTCTTGATTCTTAAGGGTTAGCTATCATGATCCTGAAATGTATGTATATATTACTATGCATTTCAACATGTTATTTATTTTCCATTCGATTTAAAGTTGTTTAATCTTCCACCAAACTGAGAGTTTTCAACAGGAATGGAAAGATTGAAGGCTTAAGCAGCATCATTTCAATGTTCATGTATTTAGCTTGATAAAATTGCTTAACTTTATGATTTCATATTATACTTCAGAATACAAACCTGTTGTTTAGTTGCTACAAGTTTGCTTATGCAAAAACTTTTTAAACTCTTGGCTAATTTTTGTAATTGTGTTGATGCTTTAACTTATTTTGACAAGTATGATTTGGCACATAAAGTAGTTTTTTAACAACATATTAACGATATACAGATTAGCTTACTATCATTATTAGCATTGTTCACTTCTGATGTCAACCTTGACTATGGCCTGGTTATGAAAGATTACCCAACTAATTTTTATTTTTATTTAAACTCTGAATTAATCTTTCATAATCAGGCTACACACCAGTTGGCATATTTTTGTGATAATGCATTTTAGAAATTATTTAAAAATAACCAATTAATTTTAAACTTGCATTGTTGCCTGTATTCCTCAAATTCGGTATCAAATATCGGTGTGCTGATTAAGATTGATTCTCATATCTCATTGTTTTGTCTTTACTTCTTTATTTTCATATTGTTCAGCAATTTCTATAACAATTAAAAAGCTTTTTGAAAACGCGTTTTATCATTGATCAAAAACATTACATAAGTCTAATTTATATTTAAATGTTGATATTTGTCATTTTTTTATTATTGCTTCTCAGTATATTTGCTGAAAAAATATTCTTATACAGAATGGTGTTAATTTTTTGTCAATATGAGTTTTTTGCATAGTATAATTGAATTTTCTTTCTTTTTTAGGTAATATTACCAGAATTAGCAACTCCTGAATCAGAAAGAATGAGAAATTTTGTATCTTGGTTACAAGATCAAAGACCTTTCCATAGTCCTTTAAAAATAATTAAGTAAGAATATCATATTTTATTTAAATCTCTGTTATAAATGAATGATTAAGGCTGGTTTAATTATGAACCAAATTTCACTTTTTGTTCATACTTTGATATCAACTACATAGTACACTAAGTCTATAGTTTATCAAACACTTTCGATACTCAGATCTTCCCCTTACTTATTTTGGCATTCGGCTATAAATTCTATAGCTTTAAAAAAAAAAAAAAAAAAAATTGCATTATAACTGGTATTCATTTTTATCTGCTATTAAACAATACAATATTGATGTTTAGTAGACTTAAGACATATTTTTAATTTTAAAGCCGAAAGTTCATCCTTTACTAATTTTGGCCCCAGTCATCAGATTGCGATAAAATTGAAAAGACAAAGTGTTTTAGAAGTTTAGAATGAGTTTCTCTGCTAAATAATTGTGAAATGAATGATAATAAAATTCCTAATTGCAAAATGAACATTGGTAACAGGAAAGGGAAATTCTGCCAACCTGTATCTTAACATAAAAACATTCTCAAAGAAAGTATTTTTAAAATGCTTCTAATGTGAAATTGCTGGTAACATAAGAAAATCTGCAGATACTGAAATCAATGGCAAAGTCTTTAAATACATCTGTAACAATCTCTCTATTCAAAATAAATAAATAACTGCCGCAATAAATGAACTTTTTGTGACTCGAGCTCTTTCTCAGCCAATCATCACTTGAGAGAATAATAAGGTTCTATCAGTGTTTTGAAAAAAAAAAAAAAAAAATGACTTATAGAAAGGCTTTATTTGTATCTATGAAGGCATTTTTGCATCAAAATGTTATATATGGGTGATTTAAAAAAAAGCTTGTACATTTGGGAAGTTTTTTACAAATAAAAAAAATCTTTAAAATACAACTTGCAAAAGTGTTGGTTGATATTAAAACACTTCTTGTATATAAAACTGAAAACAGCAGTTCACTTTTTGATTCCGAATGTCAAATAAAAAATAAAGTATGAACTTGCAAGAGTAAAATGTTTCCCTCTGTTACCAACAGTCAAACATTTTTATTTAAAAAAATTAGATATCTGAAACAGTAAGTATTACATTTTCTGCCATTAGAAGGTTGCTACTTTCAGAAAATGCTAACTGTTGTTTTGTTATGATTATTTTTATTATTGTAAAATACAAAGGATTTCCTCTCTGTTACTTTTTATGGAAAAATCTAAGTTTCAATTAAATGTGCATTTATATTTTCTCAGCTAATTTATAAAAAATTATTACATAAATAAGATATTAACTAAAGTTACACAATTAATAATTTAAAATGATGCTTGATAAATTTTTTAGTGAAATAACCCAACTTAAATTGACAGGGAACAATGATAGTGGAGTTCTATTTCCCGCGGCATTCTTTTTTATAAGTTTATAACATGTGTTGTAAAACGTCTTAATGTTTCAAACAGATCCAGCAAGAATTTAAGATTTTTACAAAAATCACTATTTGAAAATAGTGGTATTTGGTGCGGCATTTTCTTTTGTTAATTTATATCATGTGTTATGACAAATGCACTGCTTAATGTTAAAAATATCTCATCATATATTATTTGAGGTGGTGACGTTTTAAAGCAAGAACTTAAGATTTTTGCAAAAATTACTATTTGAAAATAGTGGGATTAGACCAGGCAATTTTTTTATGTAATTTTGTATCATGTGTTATAAGCTATCATGAAGTTTCAATGTTTCAAACAGATCAAGCCAGAATTTAAGATTTTTACAAAAGCTGTTATTCAAAAATACAGGCCTTTCATGTAGCATAGTTTTTATAAATTTTTATCATATGTTATAAGTTGTTTCACTTTCAAGCAGATCACCTTATATTTTCTAATTTTAACAAATTTGTATGTCAAGTGTATGGCGCTTTAGCGCAAGAAATAAAGATTTTTTCAGACAATTACTATTTGAAAATAATGCTATTTGACGCAGTGTATTTTTATTTATTTATTTATTTTTTTATATAAATTCTTTTTTATTTAAAGAATAATCTTTCCTTCTTTAATGCATTTTTTTCATAAGTTATAAGATATCCTAAAGTTTGAAACAGACCAAGCAAGAATTAAAGGCTTCTACAAAAATTGATATTTGAAAAAATGGTATTTCACACTGCATGATTTTTCATAAATAAGTAGTATAGATTTTATGTATATAAATGACTACAATTAAAAAAGAATTTTGTTCGAGAACATTAAAGCCTAATGTTTATGGCAACTAGCTCACTATAAAAACAACAATTTTATATTAAAAAAGAGAAATGTATATTTTAAATTCTGTTCAACGGACATGGAACCAGAACATGCAGCCTTCAAAAACAATGTTCAAATAAACGTGTTTTTTTTAGTATATTCTTACTCTGTTACTTTTTGTTCTACTCTGTTACCATAAGCATAGTAACAGAGGAGGAAAAAACTACAAGTAAATTTGATTTTTTAAGTAAAATTGAAATTTTCAATAAGTGCATTGAAGCTGACTGTTTTTAAATCTGGGAGTTCTTTTAAGAGTTATTAATGTTGAAGTCTGTCAAGATAGTTTTAATTTATTAAAACAGTTTTATAGGAGTATGCATAGAAATTTAATCACCTATTGCAGAGACATACTTGATAAGCTTGCGGTGTGCAATTATCATTTTAATTTGACTATTTTTTATTTAAGTTTTCATTATTTCATTAAGTTAATATTTTTCCATTGTTGCTAAATTGCAAAACTCTATAAATATTTTCTTTCAATTAAAAAATGCATTTACGTGTGGCCATTAAAAATTGAAAGGAAGTTTTAAAATTATTAAATTATTATTCATGGAATGCATTTAATTGCGAAATTTATATCATATATTAAAATGATTTTTGTAAGACAATATTCATGGGATATCGCAGTGTTAATCACATGCAGGGCTTCAGAGTTAAGAGTCAGACTCATTTTTGAGCAAAAAAGTCAGTTGGAGTCGCTGAAATACAAGCTGACTCAGAAAATTATTTTTGTTATTTATGGACTTGTAGGGAGGGTACAAAGTAAATTCAGGGGTAGGTCCAGAGTAAGTACAGAATACTATCAAATGCAAAGTAAATAGAATTTAATTCATACTGTAGTAGGTATTTTACATTTAGTACATAAGTACTTGCCCTAGTACTTTTGGAGTTTATGAATAAAACCCAAGGTAAAAATTTCCGCAAGAATCCAAGGCTTGGAAAATAAAGGCAATTTTTCAAACAGACAATTTATATTGATGGCTATATCAGACTGATAAAAAAAAAAATTGAGCATGCTCACGAGCCCAACAGGGATGTAGTGGAGGGTATACTGGGGTATATGCCATATACCTTCTGGATTTTTGAAAGGAACACTGTATACCATTTGTTTCTCAAGAAATCTATAGTATACACACTCTACAGTATACCCTCTGCCTTGAGCGTATACCTTCTGCTTAGAGTGTATATCCTCTGTTATTTTTACGACTACTCCCCTGGAGCCCAATATAATAAATTGCAAGGAATCAAATTATGCCGATAAAATAGGAACAATTTATAATGGGCATGATTGGTATGAGAAAAAATAGAAAGGCACGGACAAACTTTTTGATGACTGCAATTACTTTCAACCCTTTTTCTATAGTAAACAGAAATTAACTTTTAACATTTACTCAGAAATAATGTATGTATCTTTAATTGATTATATACATAGCACATTATGCATAGAAAGTATTTGGCAGACCCAGAATTTTGCAAAATAATTAAACTGAATAAAAACAACAAAAAAATGAAAGAAATATTAAGATATTAATGAACAAGAAAACCAAAACCAATAAACTGTGGCTTCATTGGCAGTGAATATATTATAAAAGCACAGCAGTTTTTCAAACCAAAGATTTTATGTAATAAATTGCTGCAACAGCATCAATGGGGTTTAGCCAAAATGTTGTAATGCATAAATCAGATGAACAAAAAAATTTGAAATCGTATCATAAACAGTCCTTCATCACACTGAACACCACATAAACAGCAAAAACCTTGCTCTGTAAGCACAAGTGATGTAAAATACCTACTGCCAATGAGGCATGGCTTTTTTATTTTTTCTTGTTCACCTTGTAGGTCTTAATATTTATTTTTTTATGTTCTGTTGTTTATATTCAGTTTAATTATGGTGTGAAATTCTGGATTTGCCAATTACTTTCTATATATATAGTTGTGCTGTACATAATTTGTGTAATTATTTGCAGCATTTAATGTTAAAAATATTTATCACATAAGTGTTATTTTTAACTGTTAGTTATTTTATACAGAGTGATTCATAGTGATTGAAACAATATGCTATTTCCTTAAATATTGCCTCTAGATACATATTTTCAATTGAAAATTTCATATAGAGCTGCAAAATTTGATTTTGCAGCTCTTATAGTAGGTCTAATTGACAAAATATGAAAACTAAACTACCTCTGTAGGTTAAAATTTCAAATTCAAAAAATTTCCTTATCCATTATTAACCCCTTAACTAGTTTGTCTGAATACCGTTCGGGCAAGAAGAATTTGCGTATTTCATCATTTAAAGCTTTTTGACACCACTATTATTTTTAAGAAAATTTTCATAATATTGAAAGGCGGAAATGTTTAGACTAAATTTTACGAATATTTTATTTAAATAATACTGATGTGAGTCCGTTATTTTCAATTTATTGAACGGAAAAGAATTAACCAGTTATGGGGTTAACAAGATTTAAAAAAAAAATTTGTCATACTAAACTGTTTGAATGCTTTTTGAAAAATTACAGGTGAATAAGGTACTCCTTGCAGTAGCTTGAACTCCCCTTTCCATTTGTTTTGACCTTTCCCCTCTCTGTACACATTAAATGCTCCTCAGATGATTTAAAGCAATTCCTTTTTCTGACATAAGTTTTTTCATAATTTTAGCCCTCACTACTTAAGATTTTAGACTGTCAAGACTATACTGGTTGTAAAAATAAATGTGTATTCTGGGCCTAATCATATCTTTTTCTGAAAACTTGGCCAAGCCTAACTTATTTTTTCATACCAAACAGTTACTGTCTTCCTTTTTCCTAAGTCTGCATAGGATGACATTTTCAGTTCCAGTCTTGACTCAACCATGTTGAAATCAATACCTCTGACTGATCTGATCTGTGCAAAAATAAGCAAAATATGGCTCAGGCCAATTTTTTTCCCCAAAAAACTGCATATATTTTTAAACTGCCATTATTTTACAATTAAACTTTAAAATTAAATTTTTTAAGGGATAGTAGATTTAAAAAAATAAATAAAATAAAATAAAACCAATGAAAAAATATCTGCCTATGATGGAATCCTGTCTTAAACAAAAAAAATGTGTTGATTGATGCAACATTAGTATGATACCTAAGAGAAGGAAAGGGGGGGAGGGGGTAATCTATATTTACACCCCTTTAGAAGGAAGTTGTCTACAATGCATTTTTTCTTTCTTATGCGATTTCATCTTGGAAAGATTTACTGTATACTGTAAAATACCGTTAATCTGACCTCCCAAAATGTGACGAAAAATGGAAAAATATTCAGAGGGGCTTATATGGGATTTTTCTGCAGTCTTTTCACAAATTTTACGAAGGTTTTTCACACTATTTGCCGAAATTTACATGATTTTGTCGCGATATTTGATGAAATTTGAAGAGTTTTTCACAATGTTTGACAAAATTTGTGGGGTTTTTTTTAGTGATATTTGCAAAATTTGCTTTTCTTTTGCGATTTTTTAACGAAAATCATATTTTTTCCGCAATTTTTGTGATGAAATTCACGTTTTTCTGTGTCTTCTTTTGTAATCTTTTGATGAAATAGGTAGTTTTCTACAATTCTTAAATGGAATCGGTGTTTTTTTGGCTGCATTTTATAAACAAAATTGGAGCTTTTTGACAAAATTCATGTTTTCTTTTTTTCCCCCGCTAATTTATAATGGAATTCGCCTTTTTACATATTTTTTTGATGAAATTCACATTTTTTCTGCAATTTTTTGACGAAATTGGTGCTTTTCTGCGATCATTCGACTTAATTTGCATTTTTACAGCGATCTTCTGATGACATTCGCATCTTTTATTGCGATCCCTTGACGAAATTTGCGCTTTTTTCTCTCTTCATTGACTGTGTTTTCTTTTTAAGTCTGACATATGTTTTTTTCCTGCAATCTTTTGACCAAAATGTGTGCTTTTTCGCAATCTTTCAAGAAATTCACGATTTTTCTGAGATCTTTTGACATAATTCGCATTTTTTAGAGATTTTTTTTACGTAATTTGTGTTTTTCAGCGATATTTTGATAGCATTTATTCAGATGTGACATAATTTGCATTTTTCCCGCAATCTTTTGATGAAATGTTAGTTTTTTGATGATCCTCTAGTGAAATTCACAAACTTTTGCAATCATTTAAAGAAATTAGCAATTTTTTTACGATTCTACTTTGACGAAATTAGTGTTTTTCAGCAATCATTAGATAAAATTTCCCTTTTTTTTCCCGCCGGTCTATGATGTATTTTCTGTTTTTTTAAAAGCAATCTTTTGACATAATTTGCGTTTTTTCAGCGATCTTTTAGAGGGTGGGGTACTTTCTTGGGAGATTTCAAAAATTTTAGTTTGTTCATAAAGTTAGGGGAGAGTGTTTGATCAGGAAGGGTGGATTAACGGTATAGCATTTTTCTTGGTCTCCAATATATGGAATATACATTAACGATATTAATTGATAAGCGAAACGTTTACATACTGCTAGAAATTTCATATAAATTGCAGCTTTTAGCATTTCTTTAAAAATAAAGATTATAAACATGAAAGAAGAAAACGTATAATAAGTATTTGATCAGAACTCCTCCATACAAAACAACTTTTAAACATTGATATAAAAAAACTATGTTTTATAGAAATTCAATCAGGCATGACTGAGCTTTTTCTTTCCTATGGGTCGGCTCAGTATATTTTGACCCATGCAGACATTGGGCATATTTTTAAGGCAGATTTAATGTAAAATCTATATTCTGTTATTGTATTTTCAAAGGAGAGGAATTGTCTTAAATTGACTTTTAATAATATAGAATTTGTGAAGGATCCCTCTCTTGCATTCAAAATGAGTCTATAACCAGTCACTCTGAAGCATTGGTAAATAGTGTAAATTATGAATTTTGGATTTTTATATATGAGTTTTACTGATATTGAAATGATTTTGTGCTAAATTCAGGAATGGATAAGGAAAATTTTCCTAGTTGGAAATTTTACTCTACAGTTTAGTCATATAAAAAATAATTTTTGTATTTTCTCAAATATCTCCCACCCCGTGATAAAGTTGCTACATATGTCCCAAATTTTGTACATCTCTTTAAAAATGAAACTTTATAATTGGAAATATTGTCTATAGGATAGGTAGCTTATTGTTTCAATCTCTATGAATCATCCTGTATAAAGGTATGTTTTTAATGAATATTGTTTGTCTTTTTTTGTAAATCAACTTCTACAACAGAGATGCACAACCTGTGGCCCGCGATGGGTTAACATATGGTCCGCAAGCGTCACCAATTTATTAGAAAAGTTAAAATTTTTGTCCATTGGTCACAGGAAATAATCTTGAATTTTGTAAATTTGTTGTGGAAAAATTGAAAATTTTGGCAGCCAGTTAAGCATTGCCAATTTCATTGATCAAGTGCACAAAATAGTGAATTTTGTCAATGAGACTACTTGCAAAAATTGTAAATTTCATCAATCAGACATTTAAAAAAAAATTACAAGCTTTGCCAATCAGGTGTGAAAAAATTGTAAATTTTGTTGATCAAGCATGAAAAAATTGGCAATTTTGTCAATGAAGCATGAAAAATTCATGAGTTTTATTGATAAAGTTTGAAAAAATCACAAATTTTGTTAAAATGACACAAAAAAATTGTCAATTTGGTTGATGTGCAGAAAGCTTGCACATTTTGTTTGATCAACTGTGACAAAGTCATAAGTTTTGTTAGTCGCAAGAAAAATTTCTAAATTTCATCAATTTGCCATGGGAAAAAATAATGAATTTTGTTGATTAAGAATGAAAAAATCTTTAATTTCATTGATCTGCAGAAAAATCTTGTACTTTGTCTGCTTATATTGAATTTCATTAATTATCAACTGCAGAAAAATTAAAAATTTTCTCAATGATGCACAGAAAAATTAAAAATTCTTTGTTTGACTCCTAAAAAGGATAGTTTTGTTAATTTATTGTGGGAAATTTTTTTTAATGTTGATTGAAAGTGGAAAAATCATTAATTTTATTGATAGGTGTGAAAAAATCGTGAACTTTGTCATTAAGGCATGGACAGATCATGAGTTTTGTTGATCAGATGCAGAAAATCTTGATTTTTGTCAATAAGTGTGAAAAACTCCATATTTTGTTGATCAGCTACGCTTCCACCTTTCGTTCATAAGTTCACATTTTTTTTTCTGGCGCTACCCACTTTCATGCCTATTTTATTTTATTTACGCATTTTTAATAAAACAAAATTTACTCCCCTGAATAAATTCAAGGAGTACTACAACTCCTAAATAATTCTTGCTATATCTGTGTTTCATATACAAATGAAAAAAAAAAAAAAAAGTCTTTCCTACTGAATTTAAAATATTTACTGGGTAGGGCGACCCTGAAGGATAAATCCCTCCCCGCTTCCCCGGAACAATATTTTTTATCTCATAATAGGTTATAGAAAACCTCCCAAAAATAGAATTAATTCTCACCATGCCATGTGTGTGACCCTGGACAACACACAAATTTCTGTACTAGCGCTTCTCTTAAACAGGTTGTGCAGCCCTACTGTACAAAAACATTTTGTTTTTTCTTTAGTAAAAATAAACTTGAGTACAGTCATTATACAGTGATTTTCAATTTAACATAAAAATTTGCTTTTTTTCATTTTTCAGGGAGGATAGTCGAGATAGACACATTTTCTTACAATATATGCTTGATGATCGGACAGAATCTTTATTTTCCTATTATGAGTTCCTGCAACATATACGACAGCAAATTTCTAAATGAAAATATTAAATTGTGCCTGAATGGAAAAGAGTACTATATGAAATTAACTATGTTCACATTTATTATATTGATGGCAGCATATTGATAAATACTATATTGAGAATGACACTGCATGGATATTCAGTGGACCAAAGCTAATTTTTGATATGCAATCATTTGCATATGAATGTTTGATTTTTCTTTGAAAGAGGAAAAGCAAGGCACTTTGAATCTGTAGGCTGGAACTCAATTTTCCCTCTTTTTTAAATCAGTTTTTCCTGATCTTTATCATTCAAAGCCAAATTAAGATTTTTGTCATTTTTGTCTGTGATTGGTGAAGCATTTGTTTTTAATCAATTGTAATACCTCTTCTTGGAATTATAATGAAAATTAAAAGAAATTTTAGAAGCAAAGGATTGTTATATTGTATATTTGTTATTTGTCCTTTTTCCAATGCAAAATAAGACTATCTCTTCTAATATTGTATATATTAAAGAATACTAAATTATGTATGCACCATAGAAAGAAATCAAAGTAATATGCTTCAAGGAAAAAAAAGAGAATCTTACATTGAGGTGTGTTGTATAAATTGCCTTTTATCTGTGATTGCCTGCTACTGAAAGCCACAAGCAACAAGAGTGTATTTATTCTAATTTGTTAAAAGTGTCATTGAATGTATGCTGGCTACATATGTACAAAGACTTAAAAATTGTAGCAGATTGTATTGAGGACATTACAGTCAGAAGCAAAACCTCCCTTTAAAATTTCTAAAGGGGATTATCTAAATCTTATATGTAAAAAGAAATTACAAAATTTTAACATTTTCATTCAGTGCAAATATGTTGACTCATCAAGATATAAATAAAAGTTGTTTGCTTTTCAAATATATAAGTATTAAAGGTGATTGGTCACTGTATTTGTTGAAGCACGAAGAAATTTTAATGATTTTTAACTAATTATGAGATTATATTTATGCTCTCCTTTAATCTTTTATTATTATTATTATTATTTCTGTCTTGCTTCTTATATATATTTAATTGTTTAACAGATTATCTGAAAAGTTATATTTATTAAAATTTGTTTTTGTGAAAATAGCTTTATTATTTTATTATATGATTTTGAAAAATTCTATGCCCTTGAAAGTGTTTCTAGTGTTCTGTAAACTATGTCAAAAAGACCATTTGTACAGAAATTTTATAGAACTTTGTGGACACTTAGGTTGAATAAAAAAAAAAGTTTCAGATTGATAATTGTTTTATTCATTTGTAATTCTTACAATTTTATTATATGTTAGAATGGCTGAACTATTAATGCATTCATTGTCCATTTGTTAGCAAATCACTAAAATGTCTTATGGATGTTAAAATGGCTATAGAATTATTTTAAAAACTGAAAATAGTAGTTAAAAAGTAAAGAATAGTATTTGAGAGGCTTTGTCTTGGAAACTTATGTCTATCATTTTAACATTACTGATTAAACTACTCAATGTTATTTTCAGTTTCAATTTTCAGTGTTATGCTTTACATTGCATTTATACATTGTTATTTAATATCAAAAATATACATATGGATGAATACAAATGCATATATTCATAGAAATATTATTAAAGTATTACAGTAAATAAATAAATAAATTAGCATTATTTATCTAAAAATATTTTTTTTTATTTAATTAGTAAGAAAAATGCAAAACATTCTATGTTAGTAACTTCCATGCATTTAAGCTGTATCTCACATATTGAGGCTGCCGCAGGCGACATTTTTAAAAATTCTAATTGGCATCACTTTTGCCAAACAGAAATCCTTAATACACAGTTTGCCAACTTTTGCAAGTAAAATATCAGAAGTTATACCAGAAAAATACTGGTGTCAGTAGAATATAGTCACCTGTGGCAGCCTTGACATATATATCTACATTAATATTATATGGAAGTAACATTCGTCTGTGTGCTTGACAGTGACAGTCCCTGTTCCAAGATAGACTATATTTTTTGTTGTTGACACTATTCCTAAAGAGGCAGAGCAAAAAACATTTTAAAAATTCATTTTCTTCATTATTAAAAGCCTAGAAACTTGAAATTTGGCATGGTAGTTATAAGATATAAATGTTTTCTAAGAACATAAAAAAAAATAATAATAATAATACAGGGTTGCCACGCCACCTGGAAAACACTGGGAATTTTTTTTTTCGGTTATATCCAAGCAGAATTTTTTTCTGCTTTCAAAATAAAATTATTTTCGCGTTAAGAAAGAAAATTCCGGAAAAGCGACGCGAAAATTCACTTTAAGCGGCTCTTTCATGTATCTGCCTCCATCCCTTCTTTGCCACGTGAATAGTTGAATCAACAACACACCACCTCCTCTTAGGCCATCCATCTGCGACTGCGCGTAGTGTTCTTTCTCTTCTGTTTCTCCCGTCACGACAGTTCAAAACAAGCTTGATTCTGGTGTGGATTCTTCTGCGGATCAGCAATTTTCTGCTTTTTTGTCATTTTTCGCTTTTCCGCTTTTTTTTAAAAAAATACAGTAGACTCCTTCAAATCCGCACTCCTAAAATCTGCAACTCTAAAATCCGCACATATTTTATGGATGTAAACAATGAAACATTCAGTTCAGATGTAGGTGCAAAAACTGATTTTTTCAGTTTTATATCAATTTCATGCATTTTTTTAATTTATAATTTTTGTTAAGGTTATTGAATTCGTTTTTTCATGAAGGAAGAATAATTTATTTCTGAAAAAATAAAGATATTGCTAATATCATTGGTAATCGCAATCTTACCAAATATAGTTATGTATTAATCAAGCTTAGTTATTAAGTCTGGCTAAACCTGAAATAAAGTTTCATTATTTTATGATCCTGATGTGAATTAGTAATTTACCTTTATGAGGCAAGTTTCATTGAATTATTTAGGAAAAACACATTTCCTCTTTTATAATGAATATTTAATTGTACATTATTAACTTGACCTTTCCTTTTAGTATTTTAATCATTTTAAAAAATATCTAAACTTTTATTATTTTAGTTTATTACTTTTTTTAATATTTTCGTATATTGTATGCATTCATTATACTTTTGATTTCATTATTAATTACATTCAAATTATTTTTTTTTTTAAATGTAAACAAAGCAATGACCAGAAATCCACAAAATTCTAAAATCCGCAAAACCTCTGATCCCAAGCTGTGCGGATTTGAGGGAGTCTACTGTATCACCAAAAGACCGCACGAAAAAAATACAATTTTCGTGAAAATGTCACGAAAAAAAAAAAAAAATCAATTTTCCCTAAAAGATCGCAAAAAAAAAAGGCAATTTTCGTCGAGTGATTCCAAGATCGAGAAAAAACGCGATTTTTGACAAAATATTGCAAAAAAAAAACAAAAAAAAAATGCTGTTTTCGTCAAGAGATTGTGAAAAAAATGCTGTTTTCATCACAATGTTGGGGGGGACAGCGGTTTTTGTCAAACAAAATCATGAAAAATGCCGATTTTTGTCAAAAATTGCCATTGACAAAAATTGCAGATTATTACTATTTTTTTTACAGCAATTTTTGTTATAAGATCGCAATAATAATAATAATAATAATAATAATAAAAAAAAAAAAAAAAAAAAAAAAAAACTAATAGTCCTCAACAATTTTTTTTTTTTTTTTGCAGTTGAGTGATAAATATTTCAAACTATTTTTTAGCTGAATGCTTGAGTATTGCTCTACTGTTTTTATTATTATTAACGTAAAATGTGGGATTTAATAATAAGTGTAATAACTTTAAAAAGTTATTTTTATTTGCTCATATTACATAATGTATTATATTTGCTCAATTAGTTGGGTAATGGGAAATTACAAGGTGGTTAACTGGCATACATACATACATATATTTTTGCACACTCAACATAGAATAAACACGTTTCAGTACAGGGAAAACACAGGGAATTTTTTTTCAAGATTAGAGTGGCAACCCTGTAATAATAATAATAATAAATTTTAAATCTGTGAAAATGAGTAAAAAGCATACTAAGTTACAACTTCTATAAAATTTCAGAAAATATCAAATTGTTTTACCAAGTAATATTTGCTAATTGATAGTGACAGTCCATGCTCCAACAGAGGCTATAATTTATGTTGTGCCTCTACCACCAGGGGTTTGCTGGAGCACAAAACTTCCCAAATTGCGATTTTTGTGATACTGAAGTGTCTAACAACTTAAAATTCAGCATGGTAGTTTTAAGATGTTTTAGATTTTTAAATTCTAAAACAAACAGAAAAAACTTGAAATTTAAAAGATGTGTGAAAATACACAAAAAATATTCTAAATTATAATTTCTATGCAATTGTTAAAGATAGAAATTAAAAATGTTGTGAGGAAGATGCTTGTATAAATGCTGTCTTAAAAATTATCATACTTTAAAGAGTAAAATGAACAAAATTCTAAAAATGTTCAAAAAAATATTTTATTCTCTAAATATACTAATTTAATTTCTATAAAATTTCCAAAAAGGTCTGATGGTGCAAATGGATTTTAAAATAATGGTTGCAAGTTGATGGTAACATCACTGTTCCAACGTATGCTATATTTTATGTCAGTGTGACTATTACATTAGCAAAAAAACATTCTAAATTGCAATTTTTGTAATACTGAAAGGTAGAACTTGAAATTTGCCATATTAGTTACTTGGTGAAAATACTTTGAGAGCAGTTTCAGAAAAATTTCAAATTTAAAAAGGTGAAAATTTAGCTAAAAGTTTTTTAATTCTAGATTTTTATGGTATAGTCAAAGATAGAAACTCGAAGTTTGGCATGGTAGATACATACAAGATGTGAATGCTAATCAAGAACAGTTTGAAACTTAAAGTGATAAAATGACAAAAAGCATTTTAAAAGCTTTCTATTTTAAAATTTCTATAATATCTCAAGAAATAACAAACCAATTTTAAACTTAATGTTGTCAAATTGATGGGTAACAGTCCCTGTTCTGTCATGGCTATATTTTATATTAGTGTCTTTTGTACCATGGGTGTGGTAAATCTTTAGAATAAAAGTTGGGAATTTGACATGATGATTCATTTCAGATGTAAATGTGTACTTAAAGAGCATGAAAGCTTTAAAATGCATTCATAATTATCATTTATTTAAAATTTTATTTTTTATTATTTCTCATTGTCATCTAATGCAGTGTAATAACAAAAATTAGTCAAAATGTTGCTTAGTCATTTTTTGAATTGTTCATGAAAGTATAATTTCTTAAATTAAAAATAAGCACACAAAGATTATTTGCCATATTTCTATTATTATGCAAGCAAAGCCACAGGTTTTGTCAGTATATTAATAAAAAAGATATAAAAATATTAAAATATAATAACATGGTACTTTCTGATGTCTTTTCTTAGAAGAAACAATTCTTAATTGATGTTTGTTTTGCCACAAGTGCATTGCCTTTATTCAATAATACTTGAACCGTTTGTTTTTAAATGAGGATTTATGCCAATTTTGAAATTATACAAGAAAACATTGTGATGTAAACAGCATCCAAATTAGGGTCCAAGAAATCTCTAATGCATTTAACAGTTAAAAAATCAACTATTTAGGAGTGTAAAAAAATAAAGTTATTTACTTTATCAAAAATTTAAATTCTGGAGAAGCTCCCCCGCCCTTTTGAAATCAAAATATAAATATTGTAGAATCTAAAGGGGGGAAATGAAACATATACAGTAGATTCCCTCAAATCCGCACAAAAATTACGGATGTAAACAATGAAACATTCAGTTCAGATCCATGGACAAAATTTGACTGTTTTAGTTTTTTATAAATCCAAATATATTTTAATTTGTAATTTTTGTTAATATTATTGAATTCATATTTTTTCACAAAGGAAAAATAAATTTATTTCTGAAAAAATTCAAGATATTGCTGGTAATCACAATCTTCTTACCAAATATATTTATGCATTAATCAAGATTTTTTTGGTTATTAAGTCTGGCAAACCTGAAACAAAACTTCCTTATTTTATGAATTTCAAGTGAATTAGCAATATACCTTTGAAACAAGTTTCATTGAATAATTTAGAAAAAATACATTTCATCTTAATAATTCATTATTAACTTGACCTTTGCTTTTAATATTTTAATTGTTTAAAAAATATCTAAATTTTTTAGTTTTTTATTTATTTTAATATTTATTATATTATAAGCATTTATTATAGTTTCAATTGCATTATTAATTACATTCAAATTACTGTTGAAAAAAATGTAAACAAAGCAATGACCAGAAATCCACAAAATTTTAAAATCTACACAACCTCTGGTCCCAAGCTCTGTGGATTTGAGTCTACTGTATACATATATATGAGACAGCCAGGAATATCATTAAAACTCAATTTATTTGCAAAAAAAAAATTAAAATTATAAATTTTCAAGTAAATTTCAGTATAATAATAAGTGGTAATAATGAGTTTAACTTTTCTATTTGAGTCTCACTTGAAGAATCCTCATGGGTAGATTTGGATCTCTTGTAGAAAAAATATAGGTGATTTTCTGGAATGTACTGTCACCCATTTTACATGTCATGATTGTTTTTGTGATGATCATTGATTCCAAGGGCAATTTTAAATTTATCTCAATGTTTCTTAAATGAAATTTGATTCGTAATTTCATGAAAGTGGGTTTTTTTTAGGAGTTAGAATTAAAAAAAATAATGAAACATGAAATTTTAAGTGTCATTTTTTCTTTTCTGGGGGGTGTTTTTATCAAATGAAACATAAATTAAATATATTTTCTTATAATAATTATGATACAACTCAGTGAAATAACTCAAATTAGTATGGTTCCTTCTAAGACAAGTAAATTCGTAGATATGCAAGATGCTGTTTTAATAAACTCAGTATATTTATTAAATGCTTTTATCGTAAAATATAGCCTCATAAGTGATAGCATATCTCAATCAATTTGAATCTTAGAAACTAAAGTATTAGATTAAAACTTGGTTTTCATTCCAGCCCTTAGTTATCATCAAAAATTGTCAGAGAAATTCTGTTGATGTTGCGATTGCAGTGTGAACAGATATCATTTGCTCCTTTACTACCCTCTCTTTGATGATACATATGAAAAGTCATTTTTCCAGTTTTTAAATTGGATTCTGGAAGGATTAACTGTTAATTGCTCAAATAATACAAATTCTACACATATATATTGGCAAAGACACTTGGTCACAAAATCTATTTAGATAGCATGCATTTTGTCATCTACTTCTTTTATTTTTAAAGGTATAAAATTTTGAAAGTTACCTTTTGTGAACCATTAGTTTTACCACAACTGCTCTTTTGCACAATACATAATTTGTAGTTTCTCCTACATGATACATGTGTTTTTGCTTGAAATCTAAATTTTCTTTGTAATAAATAGCTTGAATATGATACTTTGTGCATAAACTATTACTTCTTTAAAAAAAAAAAAAAAAAAAAAAAAAACTATGATTTTGGCATGAATAGGTCATTTTGGCTCAAATAATTATCTTCTTTAGTTGTGTAATGAGATATTTTATGAGGAAAAGGTATGATCATTCAAATATTAGCTGGAAGAGGATAGTTTACATTGTGAGATGAATATCTCATCTTTTGTTCTCCTGGTTGGCTACATCGTGCTTTTGTTGGTGGCATGCTGAGTTCTCTTTTACCAATTATTATCTTTGGAGTGAGCCTGTAAAGTTTTATTCTTCCCTATGCATCTTTTGGTGCTCATTGCTATGGGATGCATGCTCAATAGATTTTGGATATCTCCCTACCAGAGCACTCTTGTTGACATCAGGGCTGTGACATTTCTTTCAAAGGAAAATCTCTGGTGTTTTGTCGGCTTTTAAATTTAATCAACAGATTTAAAATTCTTTCATTTACAAACGTCAGCTTACCATAAATTAGAAATTTCATAAATTTTGAATTACAATAAGTTCTGATGTTGAAGTTATCATGACTTAAAAATCTTTTAAGAATAGCAAGCTGTGCGGCTTGAATATAATGTATGGCGAAGAGGCTATTAAGAAAGCTGTCATTCTTTAAGACCTTTAATTATTTCTGGTGCTATTTAAAAGATTTTCATTTTAAAGTTCTAAATCAATATAGGATTCTTTTAACAAATCTTGAGCTGCACCTTACTGTTAAGAGATATATTTATGGAATTGAAATTTTAGTGGCCTGAGAATTTTTCCATGAAATAAATGATTTTCGGGAAAGCTCTTTTCTTTCTAAACAAGATTATATAAACTATGGAATTATAAATAAAAATTCTGCTCATTATTTTTCCAAAGCACACTAAATTAAAGTTTGAGTTTTCCATATTTATTCTGCTAATTCATTTTTACAGTATATTATTTAATTATGTCACATATGTTTACCTCTCTAGTTTAGTGGGACTTTAATAAGTTTTGTAAAATAAGTACCATTACTAATTTACTTTATATTTACACAATCCTGTAGATCTAAAGATCTTTTCAGTGATTGTATAAACAATTCATAATTGCTGCAATTATGTGCTTTACAATGGGAGGTTTATATGGGTTAATTGTAGCAGCATATTTCAATATCATGTAATTAAGACAATTTGAACAAGAATTAGGTCATTTAATATTTTTTTGCTCTATGTTAAGTATAGGAATCAATTATTTTAAACTGGCATAAATCAAAAACTAATATTTTTGTATGAAACTTACAAGGATTTGAACTACTCATAAAATTAATTCAAATGCCACAAACCATGTAAAAATCCGATAATTACACATAGCTGTAGTCCAGTCAATAGTTTTTGGTCTGAAAAATTTAAAAAGAGCAAAAATCAGTTCTTTTAAAATCGCATTTACTAAAAATCTATTTATAGGATTCTACTTTACTTTTATTTTCTCAAGTCACGTGGCATGCCCCATTCCATAGAAGCAAAAATTTTGTTTCTATCATAAATAACTCTAACTACAGAAGTGTCAAAATGTTATTTTGTCAGTCAGCAAAATATAAACTAGACAGAGTACTAAAAAACAAAATATAAAATAGTTTGGTATCAATCTAGCAGAAATTCTTTTCATTTACGGTTCATTGCATTGTTGTTTCTTTGGCTTAGCGAGAAACTGTCGAATTTCTTTGATACTGTGTATCAATTCAGAATCATCACAAAGCACATGTATTAGTATTTTGTTGTCATAAACAGAGCAGTAAAATTTCAGGTTTTGATTGCTATGTTTATGATTTTCTTGATGATGCCATGGCCGAAAAAGTAAATTTCAATATGAGGCAAGAAATCTGTTTCTTATAAAGGTGCTGTTAAATCTGCAATAGTAACATTGACATTAATGAAGCATTTCAAAACTACCATTCACAATGTCAATATTAAAACAGATTCTAGAAAAAAAAAAAAAAAATAAAAAAAAAATAAAAGAAACTAGAAGGAGGAAGAGCATGTGACAATGAGTAAGTTTTTCAAATACAATAAACGGTACTACTATGTTATCCCGTCGACCAATTTCACCAAATTATACAAATCGCCAAACTAATAGCCAAATTATTCATGTTGACATTTTTATTTCAAATAACCAAAAAACAAATAATTAGTAGAATATTAATAAAAAGTAGAAATAAAAATCACTTAAGGACATTTTAAATACGTGAATCATATTTAATGTCATTGAATGTGATATTCATGATCATCCATTATTGGCATTTAATCTTACAGTTTGGTGATAATTTTTTGGTTGACGGGATAACCTAGTAGTACCCAATAAACTTATTCTAACCCAGGACTTTTGGAACTAAAGTATGCCAAATTATGAAATTTTCTGAATTTGAAAATCAATATAGGATGAATGTCAGGATAAGAATGATTTCGAGAAAAACATATAGAAATTAGAATTAAACAAAATATAGTAAAGAATGTTTTTTATTCTTTAAACAGCTTGAATAGAATTAAAAAATGTGCAATGTAAACATATGTACGTGACTATATCCATCCCACAATTTTTCAGTGGTGAAAAATTGCTATTTATAGATTTGTGAATTTCAACAGTTTGTAATGGCTTTTGCATATTAGTTCCTTACTCTGAAGATCCATCAGATTATTATAAACACCAGGTGTGATGAAACAAGAAGTAGTATTACTTACCCATCATACGTAGTATTGGGTAAATCTTGCAATTGTGTAGAAAATTGAAAAAAAAATTTTGTTGGATTTACGTCTGAAAAACATGTTTTTAGAAAAAAAGTTTTGCCATCTGTGTGTCTGTCTGTCAACACTCTATCTACCAAACAAATTGAGATAGAGACTTGAAATTTTGTATGTAAAAATGGGACAAAGTCTATTTAATATCAGTAACCTTGATTATCCAGATTTTTTTTTTTTTCGGACTCAAACAATTCACTCTCATAAAAGGTATATATATATATTTTTTTTAAGGAATGGACGTAAAAGACAATAAAATAATACAAATTTTGCATACAAAATGAAGTTGATCAGATTATTAGTTGTCAAGATATTTTTAATCCTGTTTTCCATATTCTTCGATTTTTCAGGACTCTGTATTTCATTCAAATTTCAATTCAAAGATATATTTTAATTGGAAATGAGACACTTAATCCGACACAGTAAACTGCTAATTAATGTGATTATTATTTTTGGAGTTATAAGGATGTTTCTTTTATGCAATTCGGTACTACTTGAGTAGTTTGGTGTTTTATATAATTTGTTGAAATTGGTTCATTAGCAATTCATTATAGAGCATTACTATGTACATTAACGATATTTAAATAGGAGTTTAAATTTTATTTTGGATTTGAAATGTATAATATAAATAGTTTACACATGTTTTAGTATCATATATTATATTATGCATATCCATGATGAGTAAGTATTACATGACTAGTTTTTTTGTGTGAAAGTTGTGCAGATTAGAGAATGTTTACAGTAGCTAAAAAAAAAAACTAACAATTTGGTAAAGGACCAATCAGAATCTGCATAGATACCTCAAGGGACGGGACCTGGTTCAGTCACCAAATATAGTTTGTTGCTAACTTGGCGACCAAAATTAGTCGTCAAAAGTGTGGTCTACTTGGTGATATCTCTAAAATTTCGCCAGATTCCCACAGACATCCAGTGAAAACTAATAGGTTTGCTTGCTTGCAGAAAATCAACAAATTGAGACATTTTAATGCAACAAAAACTAATATTAGCTTAATAAAATTATCTACATTATTTTAGAGTACAAATACTAACTATTTACAAAATCATAATATATTTGTGTGAAATTCTCAGACAAATTTATATACAAATTATAGAATGTTGCATGAATCAACTAGGATTGATGGACAAGAATATGTTTTAAATTTTATAACATGCAGATCTCATGACATTTCCCATTATATTTCCTCATGGTGATCTAGAATGGATTACAATATGTATCAATAAAAGGTAAGAAGACTGGCACAGATGTCATATATGTACCATAGTGGTGTGATTTTTTTATTCTGATGCCAATTCTGCAAAAACTTAGTTTTCAACTACCAGTTATGTATATTTTTTAATTATTTTCTATTTTAAAAAGGAAATAATAATGAAAGAAAAAAAATAACAACAAAATTGTAATTTAACAAATTACAAAGACTACTTGGAAAATGATATTTTCAAAGACTAAAATTTTAAATACTTATAAATAAATTCTATATTTAAAATAATAAAATAGACTATAGATGATGCAGAACATATTTTAATTTTAAGATTTATAAGACATGCTTTTATTTCATATAAAATGACGTCATTCACATTTACTTGAGAATAGAACATTTATAAGTCTTAAACAACTTAAGTATGCGTATGACATCACTATCAAGAAACTCAAAAAAATCAGCTATGTAATGATTTATATACCTTCATTTATTTGTAACTGAATTAAAAATATTCAAAATTAAATATACTTTATAATAATTCCAAGTTTTATCAGAAATCATTCATTTATATTTTTTCAAAATAACGTGCATTAACTACATTTTTTTCGTTGCTAGGAGGAAATTGCAACAAAAAAATATGATGAAAAATGTGACTTACGTAATAACAGAGTTATAGATGATGCATTCAGAAATCAATCCGACTAACTCCATTTTTTTTTTTTTTTTTTTAGAAACTCTGGTAATGACATGATTGTGTTGAAAATTTCCTATCTATCTATACAGAGCTTATGAATTACCCTTTTATGATGATCATAATGAGTCATATATTATGTACACCATGCATTAAACATAAATATTTCTAGACCAATGATAAAAAACATTAGTTTATAGATATACAACTTTAACTATTTAAAATGTGCATTTCTATTTTATGGAATTAATCAGAATGACTTCTGAATGTCTCCTATTATGTATGACATGGATTAAACATTAACATTCCTGGACCCATCATAAACAAATTTTAAATGAAATTTCAGTTTTACAATTTTTACGACAGTAAATTTTTAAGCTTCAAAACATCGCACATTTTAAACTTTTACACCGTTGCGTAGAAAATAAATGCACTTTTGAATGAAATTTGTTTGAAATTTTAATCACAGTTTGTTTTCAAATTATTATTATTTTTAAAAGTTTTTATTACTTTTTTTGTCATTGTGGCAACAATCAGAGAAATAAGCTGCGGAATTCGATAAAAAGATTCAGATATACTTCAGATTTCCCAATTTTCTATTGTGGACAACAATTATTTTCCAAATAGTTTAATAATAAAAAAAATTATTTGTAGAACAAAATTATTTATATCATTTTAAGAAAAAAAAAAAAAAAAAGTAAATAAACAGCTTATTATTAAATAAGCAACAGCTGAGTTACCATATGAGGCATAAAATCTCATTTTGTTACAGTCACGCAAATGTGGTGTGTATATGACATCTGTGCCAGAAGATTACACTTTAGTTTTTTGGATATTGTTTAGCACTACAGAAAAATTATTTTAACACTTTACTTAACTTTGTTTACGTAATTCATTTAACATTAGCTTATTTTGAAAATTTTAACTTGACGAAAACAGACATTGTATCACTCAACAGCAGCTGATTTGGCTTTAAAAAACTTCAATCAAATGAAAATGAATGGAAACTCATTTACAAAGAAATCACTTTTCTTTTAAATTATAATTCAATCTTCTTTAAGCCGATGAAATTAGTGTGCTTTTAGAATCTGGGGTGCCTGAATGGTGGTTGGCGAGAGCAGCTCGTAGGGGGCAGAGTCCCCTAGTTGTTTAAAATAAGAAAGATGTTGAAAGCAAAGTCATTAAAACAGACTGAAATGGGCTAAAAATCTCATACCATGGTATGATGAGTGGAAACAAATATTTTCCATTATTGACTTTGAAAACTCAGATGACTACAAATATTATTGCATGACTTGAGAAAAGAACACACAAAATGCTTCAGTCAACAAATGAAATAGAGGTTCCATAATAGTTGGAGAACATTTGTTTATGATGCATTTTCTGATTTACAGTACATTTCGAACATATGAACTCTGACAAATCACAATCTATGTATCATAATCATTTTATGTGAACTGAGCTTGTTTTAAATGGTGCTAATCAAATGTTTCAGCAGGTTAATGCTTATTCCTATGCATATAAATCCACTCAGAATTGTTTAATCCTCACTAGTGCAAATTTGTACCAACAAATTTTCAAATGTCACATTTTTAAAAAAAAAACATGCTTCCCTCAATTTGCATTTTTTGTTAACAAAATGAATTTTTCAATTAATTTATTTCTCATTAAATTTAACACAGGAATCTATTTATATAAAATCCAAGTCTCTGTAATGTGTCACAATTCCAGTAGGACCGCTTCATTGCAATGATGCAGTGAGTAATTGTTGAAAAATACCACTGACAGGGTTCCTACAATATCGCCAAATAGTGACTAAGTTAGCACATTATTGCCTAATTTGGAGACAAAAATAAGTTACCATATATGAAGCCAACTTGGCGATAGCTTATTTGGCAAAATTCCCATTGAAAACCATTAATAACCCATTATAAGTTCGCCACAATTTAATTTAAACTCGGTGCATTTATTTATTTTTTCTTTTTAAATCTCAGCTCCGATTTGAACTGTATGGAAATTTTTTTTGGTACCTAAAATCTCAGAATTTATGCTAATAAGCAGCTTTCTTCAGTGAATAAACTGGAAGTTGTGATTGTAAGAGAATAGTGGTTCAATATTTCTGAAACAGAACTTAAAAACCTGACCTCTTCAATAAAAGACCGTGTTTGATGTTATTTGGGAGGTAGGGGAGGACATCTATCATGTTATTTTCATTGATTTAATTACTTTAGTCATATATCACATTGTTCAAATTTATTAAAATAATTATATTGTAACATTAAATTTTATATTTTAAATTATAATTTGAAACTTTATTAATTACATAATTTACAAAATTAAAGTGGCCTTATACTTTTGAAACACACTATATGAGGATATAAGTTTTAAAACTTGCCTTATCCAGAAAATCAAATTTTGGAAAATCATAAAAATCTTCTGACTATGTATGTGCACAGGAGATTTTATTGTAAGCCAAGAGCCAAATAACTTTAAACCCAAAAATACACAATAAAATTAGTTTTTTTTTTTCTATGTAGATTCACCATTGAATAAATTTGTAAAGAAAACTCAATATTGTTAATTTTAGATAAGGAAAGTCTTGAAATTCACATCCTCATTTGCAGTAGAATCCAATGATTCCGAAAATCTGCTTATTCTAAACAGAGTTCAGAAAAAATGCCGATTTTTATTTATTTTTTTATTTTTTACTTAAAAAGCAGGAAAAATTAAAAAGATATTCATATCAAGAAAAAACATATTTATTGTTATATAAAGAAAAATTAAATAGCGACATAGTCTGAAAACGCCTAAGACCAAATTAAGCTTTACATGTCGGTTCCCACTTATACAATTCTGTAGACTCATTTTTAAGCACCGCTAAACTCAAAAAATGACTAATTTATACATACTTAAGAAATAAAGTCAGTGAAAAATATGTAATCGACTGATAATGTTTAGTTCTTATGAAAATGTTGAATAAGTAATTTGTGTTTTGCCATCGTTGACTCAGATTTATGTATAGAGTAAAAACATATTTATTATTATTATACTAGACTGTTAGTTTTTATTTGAAAAGTTTTGTTATACATTAACAGGAATTTTAAATTAACAGAGTCTGTTTACCATGAGTTGATTAAGATATCCCCAAACTTAATTTGCATCTTAAGTTAATACGCTGATCTGCCTATTCCAAACTCCCACTGGTCCCAATTAGTTCAGAATAGCCGGACTCTACTGTATGCATATCAATTTTTTTTTTTATTGATAAATTAACATATTGAATTTGTTCTATAAACTTCGATAATCTATCAAATTACAAAGTTTGTTATTTAATTACTGAACAACATACATAAATCATTTGGGGAAAAAATATTACTAAAAAACAGATAATTTATTTTTTATTAAATTCAACATAATTACATTCAACAAAATATTCATTTTTTTTTCAAATATATATATACATATTTAAAAAAATTATTAGGTACACAAACATAATAGAGAAAGACAGAGATATATACAGAGAGATATTAAGATAGAATTCAATTCTGTTGACAATATAAAAAGTACATGAAATATATATAAATTTGTAAATGGCTATTTGAATATGTACTATGTGTACAGTATGGCAGCTCTTTGTTATATAATTTTCTTGATTTCCTCCTTTCATCAAAGAAAGAAAAAAAACCCTACCTAATTTTATTTTAAAAGTTATGTTTTGTGTATGTTGAAAACAATAATGTCTCTAATGTTAATTTTATTAAGAAAATTGCGTAATAATGCATATAAAGTAATTTTCAGAAAACATATTTAGAACTTTACAAGCAGATTTTCTTAATTATAAGGCCTTCAGTTATATTGCACGTTTTTCTTGTCTCACAAATGCATTACATAATGAGGGTCTATTGTTTTTATAAATTAAATTATTCGTCCTTTTTTTCATTCTTCAATGTAACTATGTAAGTACAAAGAAAAAAAAAAATCAAATAAATTAATAACATTGCTAAAATATAATGCTTTTAAAATTGCTTCCATTTAAAAAAAAAAAAAAAAAAAAAAAAAAAAAAAAAAAAAAAAAAAGGATTTGCAGAAATAGTTTAAAAGGATCTTTGAAAAAGTTGCACATAATAATTACAAAAATTAGGTATAGCATTGCTCTACAATATTGCTTATTTCTCAATGTCATTTCTTGCATTATTAAACTTTTAATATTGGTAGAAATGTTATCCCTTCATTTGTAAATCATCTTTTTAAATACAGAATGAATGAAAATATTTTAGAATATAGAACTATAGTCTCACTTGTAGTTTTCTATGCTATATGAAGTCTGATTTGTTTATTTGCCATCCGTTTTCTTGATAGCATTCTACAGTAGTATTTTAGTTAAATTTTGTTTATTCAATTTTTGAGCTGGTTAAGCACAATTAAAGAAAAAGATTTTCCTTGCTTAATTTTTCTTTCTAACTTTCCTTATTGTTAAACAATTTTGCTTTCTTCGCTTTCGTTTGATAATTTTAATGGATTTTTTTACATGAGCCTTTTCTAAAGAATTACTTTTAATAACATTTTTTGTAGTCCTTAACAGTGGTTTATCAAACATATCACTAGTATTCTGCAGCAAAGAAGTTTCACTATCTATAATTTCAGATTTAACAGAAATTCCTTCACTATATCCTACCATATCAGTGATAATTGTGTTCACAATTTTACTGTTATTTTTTAAGTTTTGCATTGGATAAGAATCATGCTGCTCTCCAGTTTGTTTAGATTTTGGAAATTCAGTTAAAGAATGAAAATTATTATGTAAAATTTTTCTTTTTTTATTGAAAATAGGAGGTTTTTCTAAACTTAGATTTCTTTTTTGTAAAGAATGATTATAACCATTAGTGGCTAATCCAAAATCAACAAGTAAAGTTTCCTCAAGATCAAAATCAATTTTACAAGCATGTTTTAACGAGTCATTACTTTCTTCAATAAATTCTGATTTTATAACTATACCATATTCTTTGTCATTTTGGTCAGGGATGTAGTCTACAGATTTACTAACTTGCTTAGTAATTAATGTATGTTTTGAAATATTTATATCTTGTTTATCATTCTCACCAGGAACAAATTCACAAGTATCTTTGATCTCTTGTTTAATATGATGAGAGTGAACTTGTTTTGTTATTTCAAAAACAGATGTGTCAATTTCAGCATCTTTATTTTCAGTTTCCCTTTCAACAAAATTTGAATTTTGTTCATTGTGTGTATTTAATAAACTGAAACTTGGCATATTTCCTGTATCGGAATCACTCAAGCTTGTATTTTGTGATGAATCACAATCTTCATCTATAATTTCTGTTTTTATAACAACATCACAAGCAATGCTAGTTTTATCAAATTTATTATTAGGTGCATTTAAATGTGTAGTCATTCCTTTATCAGATGCTTCATATTTTCCAGTAATGATTTCCTTACTGCATTCATTGATTTTATCATTGAGCATAACTAAAGGCTTATCTATCTCTTGTGTTTTGACTGTGTCATTAGTACTATAATTTTCATCCCCTACATCAAAGTGAAATTTTTTACCATCTTTCATTACACCTTTTGGTAATATACGAGGTGGTTTAATGAAATTTCTTTTTGCACTCAACTGTGGTGAAATAACAGGATTAAGCATGTTATGATTTTGTATTATTAAGCCTTTTGGTAAAATAAACAGTGGTTTAGCAATTATTTTCTTATAATTTGGTTCAGCTTTTTCACTTATTGTTTTCTTATTAAGATCAACTTTAACAAACTTTCTGTATTGTCTTCTTGAAAATAAAGACACCTAAAAGAAAAAAAAGAAGTAAATATATAACTTACAATTCAAAATCTAGTATTTGATAATTACTATTTCATAAATTATTAAATAATGTATAAAGCATGAAATGATATTTAAAGAAATCATTTAATCAGCCTCATATACAGTATAAAACCATTTATCTGGAAACCAGTTATTCGGATTGATATTTCTAATAGACTGATGTTAGAATCTTTGTAGAAAAAAGTGTCATACACTGCCAGTTTGACATATACATTGCTTGAAACAATTGTGTAGTTTGATAACAGCATTTAGTATTTAAAATCAAAGCATACATCGTTATTACTTACCCATCATACGTAGTATAAGGTAAATCTTGCAATCGTTTAAAATATAAAAAAAAAAAAAAAATTTTGACGGATTTACACGTTTTTGACACTGAAGATTTCGAAAAACATATTTTTAGAAAAAAAAATTTGCCATCCGTCTGCCTGTCTGTCAGTCTGTCTGTCTGTAAACGCTCTATCTCTCAAAAGAATTGAGATAGAGGCTTGAAATTTTGTATGTACTTAGTATGTAAGAATGGGACAAAGCCTATTTAATATCAGTAACCTTGATTATCCGGAACTATTTTTTTCGGAATCTCGAAAAATTCATTTTGATGAAAGGTATATAAAAATTTTCAAAATTTTTTATTTTAAGGTGGGATCATAAAAGGCAATAAAATAGCACAAATTTTGCATAAAGAACAAAGTTGATAGAATTATTAGTTGCCGAGATATCTGTAATCCTGTTTTCCACATTCTTTGATCTTTCATGACCCTGTATTATTTCATTCAAATTTCAATTCAAAGATACATTTAAATTGGAAATGAGACGCTTAATCTGACGCAATAAATTGTTAGTTAAAAAGATTAATATTTTTGGAGTTATAAAGATGTTTCTTTTTTGCAATTCAGTACTACTTGAGTAGTTAGGCGTGTTGTATAATTTATCGAAAGAGATTCATCAGCAACTCATTAATACAGCATTACTATGCACAACAAAAATATAAATACATGTTTAAATTTTGTTTTGTAATTGCAATCCATTTTATAAATAGTTTTCAAATGTATTATTTTCATATATTATATATGTATATATATGATGGGTAAGTATTACGATGGCCCCCAACGACTAGTATTATAGATGTTTTCATTTTTATGCAGAGAAAACAGATGAATTTTTGTTCCTAAGAAATTCCCGTAAATTATCTTCTTTCAACCTTTAACATTTGATCTTACTTGCATCTGATTCTTAGTT
Organism: Maratus speculifer; assembly: GCA_964019185.1. Taxonomy (NCBI): domain Eukaryota; kingdom Metazoa; phylum Arthropoda; class Arachnida; order Araneae; family Salticidae; genus Maratus; species Maratus speculifer. The sequence goes on from OZ025291.1 coordinate 139,595,744, forward strand.
CAAGTAATCTAATAATTAATTTAAAATTAGAAGTAATAACACAACCACATATATTCTATAAAACTTATCAAATGGATGTTGCTTTAATGTCCAACCAGTTAACTGGAAAAGCCAGTTATCTGGAATACATCTGACCCCAATCATTCTGGATAAATGGTTCTGTACTGTATATATATATATATATATATATTTTTTTTTTTTTTTTTCTAAACTAAGTTAAAATAATCCCTTTCCAACTTCTTCCAGAGATGGCATTCAAACAATTTAATAACTGGTTCTTTGTTCTAAAGACTCTGACAAGCAAAAATACAAATGTAAAATTATATATCACCTTCAGATTACAAAACACTTTCTAATAACATAAGAACAATGTTACAGAATTTTGAATTGTTTTGTTCATTTCAAGGAGTTGTTTTTGTTAAATGGGTGTAATTTATTTAATGAATATTTGATAATCATGAGTAGCATCAGCTTGACTGAATTTGGCATAAAAAGACACTTTAAATCAATTGCACTCATAAGATTGAAAAAGACTTATAATGAAAGTAAAGTTTTGTAACCACAATAAATCAGATTATAAAATTATGGTACATTTTGAGGTTACTTGAATCCATTTTTACTGTATGATTCCAAATATAGTAAACTCTGTATGGCAGATTCTATGTAGGATGGAAATCTGTCTTCCTCAGAAAATTGTCAAGTCTCTGCAAATCCATAGACATAGAGTAAAATCTGCCTAAGGTAGAATATTGTCCTATGATGGAAAAATTTATCTGTCTTGATTGATTCTGCCTAAGAGACAGTTTTTGTGTTTAGGCAGTATATGTATGTATCTGTGTTGGGTATTGTTTTTGTTTTATATTTTCAGATCTCCATAATAAATATATATATATAATATATATATATATAAATATATATATTATTTATATATAATAATATATATATATATATTTCTTAATGATGATTTTTGTAAACTTGTATCAGAGCTTACTGGCATCAAAAATAGTTGTTTTAATAGCCTACAGTGGAAAAAAAAGTAGTTTTGTTAAAATGATTTATAATTACAAAATGTTTGACTATACAGTAGACTTTCTCAAATCCACACAGCTTGAAATCACATGTTGTGCAGATTTTAGAATTTTGCAGACTTCTGGTCATTGCTTTGTATACATTTTTTAAACAGTAATTCGTAATAATGCAATTGAAATTAAAATGAATGCTTACAGTATAGTAAATTATTAAAATAAGTAAAGTAATAAATAATAAACTAAAATAATAAAATTAAGATAGTTTAAAAATGATTAAATTATTAAAAGTAAAGGTTAGGTAAATAATTAATAGTGTATAGTTAAATATGCATAATAAAGATGAGATAAATTTTTATTGAATTATTGAATGAAATTTGCCTCATAAAGGTACCCTCTAATTCATATAAAAACAAGGTGGAAATTGCACGTGAAGTGCAGCAAATGAGGTGCATTCGTACGATAACGAAGTTTTAAAATATTCAGATCTTGCTGATATAGTAGATCGTACTTTGGATACAATACAGTGGTCGAAATCTTTGTGTTCCTGTAAATATGCAGGGAGTAATTTTTATTATACTTCATTAACGTATATCTTATTAAAATAATGTGAAGTAGTTTAATATAATTAAAACACGCCCCAAACAATGTTTTCCCGTACAACATTATTTAATGGAATACATTTGTGTGGCCCTGTAATTTAATAATAAATATTCTTTGCATCACAGATTGTACAGAATGTATATTTTAGTACATACTTCAAAGATTCATGCCAATTCTATTATGTTCAAATGAGTGTAACACCATTAAAATGCATTTGAAACTTTTTTTCGCATTGATCGTAATGTAACGGAATACTTTTGATTGTCCCTGTAATTGATCTATGCATCCGATTTTCCTAACATTTGAAATGACTCGACAAAATTATGTAATAAACATACGTTTTAAATTTCAAACGATTAAAATGCATATGAAACTTTTTCCCCATTGACCGTAATGTAACGGAATCCTTTTAATTATCCCTGTAATTGATCTATCCATACGATTTTCATAAAATTTGAAATGACTCGACAAAATTATATAATAATTATGCATTTTAAATTTCAAACGATTCGGTTGGGTAGTTTTTGCGTGGTTATAAGCAGACAGACAGACAGACAAATGGACTGAGTGACAACAATAGGTGCTACGTATTTACATAATTACGAACACACCTAATGATAAAATAAGGAAGTTTTATTTCTGGTTTAGCCAGACTTAACTAAAAAACTTGATTAACACATATATTTGATAAAAAGATTTTCAATTACCGGTGATATTAACATTTTTTTTTTTTTTTTTTTTTTTTTTTAAGAAATAAATTATTTTTTTTTTACGAAAAAGCATGAGCTCAGTCATATTAACTAGAATTACATATTAGAATACACACTGAATGATATGAAAATTATAAAGTCTGTAATTTTGTCCCTACATCTGAATTGAAAGTTTCATTGTTTACATCTGCAATGATGTGTGGATTTTAGAGTGACAGATTTGAGGGAGTCTATTGCATGTATAAAAAAAAATGTTATCTGATTAAAACAGGAAATATGCTTATAGAAAATAGTTTTATCAGAAAGGATGCATTTGATACAGAGCAAAAATATGCAATTTTTATGTGCATAAATAAATGATCTTTGATGATGACTTTATAAGAAATTTAAGGAAAATAATACACTAAAACAAGTATAAATATTGCCTGGTTTTATAACTACTAATGAGTTAAATAAAGCTACCTACATAAACAAGAAAGAAAGAAACAGTATTTTAAATTATTATTCTCAATATTTTAAATATGTTATCCAACTGAAAAAAAAAGTGACAAAAAACATGAATTTAATTTTAGTATCAAGGCCTGATTAATCTATGAATCAATAATACTATGGTCGTTCATTTCTGGATAGGAATGAACAAGGCTCGAAATGGAAAAATTCACAAATCGGAATGCTATTTCAAAATTATTATTGTCATTTTTTTAAAGCAAATTATATCCTGATTTATTTTTAAAGTACAAAAAAAAAAAAAAAAAAAATAAATAAATAAATAAAAATAATATAAATAAAAATACATTCAAGATTCTAATTAATAATTTTTTAAATATTACAAAGAATACAATAAGCAATATGTCTGTATTAACAAAAGAAAGTTTCGTTCTGTCTGTTTATGTGTGTGTGTATGTGTGTCTGTATGTCTGTCATCAATGACTAGCGAAATCTAATGCAAGGGATGACCAACACGGGAACTCAGCTTTCACTTTATAGATAAGTGCAATCCCGGGGAGAAACCGAAATCTAGTGCACGTAGAAGTCTGAAAATTTGGGTGAGAATAATCCAATAGAGGTCCTGATGCACCTGTGTCCTATATATATATATTAAGGCTCAAGCCGCCTAGTCCTTTTTAAATTACTTTTTTCTAAATTGCTAACATTGAGCCCTCTTCTTATCCAATGCTCCTTTGTTTTTGTTACCCATTCTCCATTCACTTATTCTCCCCAACAATCTAGTGAGACCCTGGCCACAAGGGTCCTGGTACAAGGGTTTGAAGTTTTAACATTTTAAATTGTTAATAAATTGTGCTCGTTTAATCGAATTTTTGTTTGGGGGGCTCATTTTCCATTTAATATTCATCAGTTTCGACATTCCAGTTAAGACCCTAAGATCCCCTATGACCTGTCCGAGGTCTCTTGAATATTTTGTGAGCCATGCATATTTTACCCGCTAATTTTATAACTCTCTGAATGGACAACTTCAAAAGTTAAGTTTTGTACTCTTATCTCTGGATCAACACCTTCAGATTTTTATTAGGGCCCTTTGGCTCTTTTGTAAGGCATTTCCTTCCATTTTTTGCACATTTCTGTAAAATTTTATTCTAATGATTAATTTCTACTCAGTGCTTAATTTTGACTAATTGAAGATTTTAAGTGCAAAGTACTAAGACTTTTTAATAAGTTCTTGTGTTAAGACCCTGCTCTCAACTATCAGTTGGTCCCTTTTGAACCCCCTATTATAAATTTCTTAAAAATGGTTCGATTTACCGACATTTTTTTCCTAACAACTTCTTAGGTCTTCCAGCTGTTACTAAAAAAATTATGAGATTTTAATTACCACCAATTTTGAATATTAATTACATTCTTTGGGCTATTGGAGCAACTTTTTTAAAAATGATCAGATTATCTTGCAGTTTTTTAATATATTTCTAGACTCCTCCAGCTACTTTAAAAACTACTAAAAAATGTCCCTATACTTAACTACATTCCATTTAAGATGTATTTTCCTGGAACTTGGTACAAAGCTGTATGAAGTTTTTGGGCCCTAAATTGTTAATAAATTGCCCCTTTTAATCTTTTGAACTTTTTGTTCATCATGCATTTTTTACCCCCTAATTGTGTCATCTTCTCAATACAAAAATTTTAAGTTGAGGCTTGGACTCATGTACCAGGACCAACACTCTCATATTTTTATTGTAATCATCGGCTCTTTTTTAAGCATTTCTGACATTTTTTTGTGCAGTTTGAAAAAAAATTATATATACTAATTAAAAATCTAAAAGCTCTAAGTATTAAGACCTTTTAACATGTTTTCATTTTAAGGTCCTGCTCTCAGCTATCACTTGACCCCTTTTTGGAATCCTATCATACCTTCCTTAAAAAAGGTCTGATTCACCAATTTTTATTTATTTATTATATTTTTTTTAATAACTTCTTTGGTTTTACATCTATTAAATAAATGACAAAGAAAAAAAATCTTAGGCTTCAACTATCATTAATTTTGAAAATTAATTGACTTCTTGGAACCCTTGAAGCAGCTTGTTTAAAAATTATCCGATTATCTTTCAATTTTCTTTAAAACAGTTCTAGGTCTCAGGGCTCATTCATAACACATTAACTTACCTACTTTTAAACAAAATTAAAATGTTAGACCTAAAAATAAATAAATAAAAATTATAATAAAAGAGCCATGAATGATATACATGTGTCAAGAAATGACATGTGATCACACAAAAATTAACTTAGCTTTTAACGTTTTACAAAATTTAGCAATTTTACATGGAAAATTCTTTAGTTTCTAATAGAAAATAAATCTACCTCTTGAAATTTTGAATTGTTTTCAGTCGATACTTTTAATATGTCAGATGATCAAAATCTGACATTAAGTAACATTCACTCCCAGACACCCTACAGCAGTTTTATGTAAAATCAAAAACTTTCAGTGCATGTAAATATTGGGAGAAAAATTTCCTGCAAATTAATGTTTAATAAAATTACTTGTTATATTAGTTTGACATGGACTGAATTTGTCTTTTTTATGCAATTCATGGATATAATTCGTGTTTTTTGAGTGATCTATCAATGAAATGTGTTTTTTATGCAATTCATGGACAAAATTTGTATTTTTTACATAATTCATGGATGAAATTTGCATTTTTTACATAATTCATGGACAAAATTAGCTTTTTTTTTGCACGATCTTTTGTCAAAATTCGTGTTGTTTGCATGGCCCCTTGTTGAATATGCATTTCTCGCACAGGAATATAATATATATATATATATATTGTATGGAAAAAAAAGTTACAAAAATAAAAATTGTTTCTGTTCTAAAATTTTCTGCAAATTTTATAAAATTTGCTGGCTGTGCACGATGTGCACGCGCATGCATCTAATCTATATTATATGATTCTGACTTACAGTAACATTGTTTCTTAAATTAAACGCACTTCAATTTGTGTCTGATTTCTTGAAACATCACAAATTATTAAAATGGATATCTCTCTCTCAGTTTTGCAGATGTCAAGATGGAATTTTTGTTTAATTCAGGAGTGGATAAGGAAAAATTTCCTAATTGAAAATTTTATCCCACGGAGACCATATTTTTTCGAAAATATATTTTTGCCTTGTTTTTGGCCTTATATAATGTTTCTTTCGACTTTCTTTACTGATATTCATTTAGTCATTCCTTCATTTGCATATCCAATTTATGGTGCGCGTTATATACGAAATTAAAAAAAAATTGCCATTTTTTCTTGTAAAGTGAGGGTGTGTGTTATTCACAAGTAAATACAGTATGTGTCTAGGGGTAATATTTAAGGAGATAGACTATTGTTTCTATATTTATAAATTACACTGTATATGTTTCTACTCTAAATGATTTTAATAAAATTGCTATTTTATTGGTGATTAAATAATATTTAATGTTTTTTTTTATATACATGATCTTAAAATGTAAAATACTTACAATCCATTCAGGCAAATCATTAGAAGGCCCTAGATCTTGGGGTGCTTTAACTTCATTTGGATCAAATGTTTGAACATTTCTAGGCATAGGAGGAACTTTTTTGTGTGCAAAATAATACTGTAATTAAAATGATAATGGATTCTGTACATTAAAATATAGATGTACAAGAAAAAAGTAATAAACAAACACCATAAAAATATTCATTATGATGCTCAATAATTACAAAATATGTAATAGAATCAGAAAAACAGTTAAATGTCTAAATAAATGCTATCAACCAGAGATAAAAAGTTCTAACCAAGAAAGAAGGGACAGGGGAAAAGAGGAAGAAGAGAAAAGTTGGATTACTAAAAAACACAAGAAAACGAAACTGAAATATATAAATAACAAGTTTTATTGCACTAGTATACTTACTATAATATCTTAAATGGAAAATGTGGAAAAAATAAATAAAGTTAAAAGAAAGAAAGAAACTAAAAATAGATAAATAAATAAAGGCAGAAAAATTAAAAATTTGTGAATCTAAGTTAAGATAGCTATTAAACTCTTTTAACCCAGGGCCTTCGCTAAGACTTTTTATTGGTGGGGGGAGAAGACCTTAAATTGCCAAGTCAAATTTTCATATTTGCCAACTCGTTTTATAATTTTGCCAAGTTACCACACTTAGAAAATGTAATACAATTCTTATTTGTAAAAATTTTAATAATATTTCCAATTAGAGTTGTAACTTTTGCAAATTCTATCAAAAATAGAAAATGTACTACAATTTTTATCAAAATTTTCATTAAATTTGCCAAGTGTAACAACATTTGCGAATGTTTGGGGGGGGAGAGGCTCCCCCCTGTCCCCCATGATAGGTGGGGGCTTTAACCCCATGATAGGTGTGAACGTGACACATGTCACCCGTAACATTTAAAAATTTTGAAAATTTTGTATATTTTATTCCTTTTGTCGGATTTGCTTCCTCTTCTTCATAATTGTATTGTTTGTAAAAAGTTGTAGCTTTTAAATATATATTTTGAATGTGTATTTTGTTGTTACAGAATGTTGCTTTATTACTACATTTATAAAAAAGTACAAAAACTGATAGGAATATACCCTGTGTCTTATCACTATACACATATACATATTTTTTTTTTTTTATACCAATGGTATAATGCCCAACTTTATTGCAGCATTTACTTTTGATAACTTTATTTACATTCATATAACTTCTAAATAAACTTACCTTTAAAAATAGAAGTTGCCTTTATTCTCTGTAAATAGCTATAATCCTTTATCTTATTTGTCTACGTTGTTTAACTTCATTATTTACCGGCATTCAGTATTGTTAATATCTTACAACTACATACATTGTTATTGGCTTCTGACATAGTTACCCTGACAATCACTTTTTTTTTAGTAGATGGAATATGTAATGCGAGTTGATGACAGTGATGTAACTACTCCATTATCAATTCATTGCAACATGATTGCTGGGTGTGTTATATCTTGTGTGATAAGGCAATTTTCAATTTGGAATAAACATATATACACATGAGATTGCCAGTCGATAGTAGCTACATTTTTAATTCCTTAGTTGTAGTGCAGATTACAAGTTGTGATAGTTTTTTCAGGAAGGTGATCTATTCATAGTGGAGTACATTTCCGACTACAGATGAAGTTTTGGTTTGCTGTTCTATCTTTCTTCATGGTTTTCAACATTTTTTTTTTTTATATATCTAAGCCTTGGAATTGAGTTAGTCTCAAATTCAGAGAACTCACCAAACTTTCTGAAATATTACATTATGAGGTATTGTTTAACAATGAGAAATACCTGCATTGATCATCTAATTCATGATGTTAGATTAAGTTCCAGCAGCATTTTTCGTTTGTGAAGAGAACTGATCAAAAAAGATCGACATGCTGTAATGGAAGACAAATTTCATTCAGCTTTATTTTGTCATGATAATTTGTTTTTAAGATAAATATTTTTCACCGTTTTTTGTCTTGCAGTGAACATCTGTTTTATGTTTAAAATACCTTATAGAGCTTATAGTTTGTGTGTTCTATAAACAGATATGTTGTTTTTTTAAGTGAACTTTTGTTGTGACAGTTATTAGGGAATGAACTTAATAATAGCAGACTCTTCTACATTAAATTATTGAATTGGCTTTTTTTTTTTTTTTTTTTGAGATACATTTATTTTTTCAGTTTATTTTCAATATATATATTAAAACTAATTGGCAGTACTTTGGTTTTATGATAAATACTGTAGTAGTTATTTAAATAAATTATTGTATCATGAAATTTCTGATATTTAAATAGTTTTTTATATGTATTATTTATCTATTTCTGTTTTTATCAATTCATTTTTATTTTATGATTTTATTTATTGAACTAATAAATGATATTTTGCTTTTAAATTTGTATGTCTTTAATCACACACATTCATTCAAATATTTATCTATGGATTTATTTAAAGTTCTTTTGCTTTAAGATTTCTGAGATATTCATTTGAATATAATTTATTTTAATGAACTTATTTACTTACAATTAATTCTAGTATTTTCTGGGGTTAAAAATCAGCCAAAAATGTTTCTTTTGTCAAAGTTAACTCTGCTCTAAATTTCAACTATATTGGCACTACATTAGTACTGTCTACAAAAACAACCTGTTGAAAATGAGCAACATTTGTCTCTAGAGCGACTAAATGAACAACAAATATTTGAGGCTTAATGCAGGGTTAACAACAACAACAAAAGAAAAATGCAAATACTAATATATAATACATTATTTTAAATGCTAATATATTATTAATACAATAATAAATGATTTTCTCAAGCAAATGGAGAAATCAACTCACATAAAAATAAATAAATAAATTAATTAATATTTTTTGTGAAGACATTAAAATTTTTCTGGTTCAAGGGGACCATAATTAAATTTATAATATTCAGCATGTTCTATAACATCATCTAATTGTAAGAAGACAACAAAAATGCAACAATTGAAAAAAATAGCAGAACATATGCTCTAGTGACAACTTTTGATTTTTTTTCTCCTGTCTCTGGCTTAATCATCTTAAAAAAAAGTAACATAGTTACTTTATTCAGAATTTCATTCTCAAAATCAGAATGTGCTAAAATATATTTTTATATCTAAAAATATATTTTTACAAAAATAAGTTGGTATACTTTATAGTTTTGCACTAGAAAATTGACAATATTTATGAGAAGTATGTAATTTTCTATTGCAGGTGTGAAAGCAATGTCTTTTATATAGTCCAGCGTTCGAAATCCTTGGTGGTCCGCTGGTCCGAGACCACCGATAATTCAATCGGACCACTAATCTAAAAATTTAGTGGTCTGCAGGACCAGTGCCTTTGCAGGCCCTAAGAAAACAGCAACCGATCGCACATAAGAATTTTTTTTTTTTTTAGCGATGCCACGGACGCGCTACAGCGCGTAAAATACGCAAAAAATCGGCGATGGGACGCAAAAAAAAAAATAGTTCTTACGCGTCCCACGAGACGCGTAATTTCGTTAAAGGATCGCGAAAAAACGGCAATTTTCGAAATAACGACTAATTTCCGGCAAATTTTGTTAAACAATTCTCGAAAAAAATGGCTAATTTCATTTCAAACTCGAAACATAAAGCAGATTTCTTAGAAAAACGGCAAATTTCGCCCCAAAAAATTGCGAAAAACGGCAGATTTTTTTCAAAAAATAGCGAAATAAGGGCAGATTCCTTCAAAAAATTTAAAAAAAAGGCAGATTTCTTCAAAAAATTATGAAAACACGACAAATTTTGCCCGAAAATCGCGATAAAACGGCAAATATCGTCAAAAAAACGACTAATTTCATCCTAAAACCCAAAAAACGGTAGATTTCTTCAAAAGATCGCGAAAAAACGGCAAATTTCGTCAAAAAATCGCGATAAAACGGGAAATTTTGAAACAAAATATCGCGAAAAACGGTATATTTCGTCAATAAATCCCGAATAAAACAAAAGATTTCGTCAAAATAACGCGAAAAGACGGAAATTTCAACAAAAAAGAATGGAAAGAAAAAAAGTGAATGCCCGGAGAGAATTTTTCTGTTTTAAAAACTAATTTTCCTGCTTAAAAATTGTTGTTGCTGCTCCAAAAACTGATTTTCCTGCTTCCCAATCAGATTTTTATTGCTCCAAATCTTTCTGAGTGAATGTGACTCCTGAAAGCACCATTTCATTCAGCAAAGTACCCATTTACTCAACAAAGATATCCCTTTTTTTCAGCAAAAATGTCTTTTTCAATAAACCTATCTTGCCCCATTTTAAAAGAAATGCAAACAATAGTGGTACTTGTCATCTTCTACACTTAAATAAGCATTATTTTATAATTAAATTTGTATCTTGCACATTTATTCTTTAAAAAATACAGAAAATTTCTCTTTTTAATTTTTAGCAAATTATAATTTTACATTGCTGAAAACATTACATTGCTGAAACATTACATATGCTGAAAAATTTGGATTAATGCAAAGTAAGATTGGTTTATTTTCCAAGAAGGGGGGGGGGAGGACACTCTAAGTTTTAAAATTATTTAATAGAATTTTATATAGCGGACCAGTGATGATGTCTGCAGACCAGTAAATTATCATGCTTACTGGTCCTTAGGACCAGTGACTTTTTTTTAGGAATTCTAACGCTGTAGTCAATATTTTTTTATTTTTTAGTTCCAACTTCCCCCCCCCCCCCCCCCATGTGTAAATGATTTATTCTACATCTGAGTAAATATATTTTTTTCAAATCAGAGTTATTGAATCACAAAGGGTTAAATGGAAAATTTTAATGACATTCATAAATTATTAGCTTATTTACTGCACACATGTACTCACAAAACAGTGTTCACCAATGTCAAATTCCCACCAAACTTGTGGGGATACTTGAGGATTTATCATCAACAGGGGTTCATACAGAGTTGCGAAGAAAAAATCCAAAGATTCCAAAAAATTTTAAGGACTTGACACTTTTGTTGTTATTTATGTGGCATGCACTTGCGTACCCCAATTTTTAATGCCTCATTTGGAGAGAAGAACATTTCAAACAAATTTTTCTCTATTAGAATCTAATTATTGGCACTGAAATTGCAAAGAATTCACAACCTAGGTGATTTTGTAAGTTTAAATAAAAACAAACACAATCAACTTTCCTATTCAGTAACCAATGGTCATATACACAGAGATCAGTCAAACTCTAAACACTTATTATATATATTGCATATATCTTTATAAAATTTTCAAAGGTAAAAAAAAAATGCTAATGCAACATACATGAAAAAATATAACAATTACTGAATTTATTCTTTTAGAGCAGCGATAAGGTAAAGTGTCCTAAAGTTGACCATCTAACAAATATTTAAAGCATTACCAATTTTCTAAAATAATTTAGAATGAGTTTTCTTTCTTCTTAAATCAAAGATATCTTGGATTTGGAAAATTGACATGCATTAAATATTTGTTTTACTTCAAGATGTCAGCTTTAAGAACTGTATTTTATATACAAAAAACCCCTCCAATTTCGTCAAATGATTGCTGAAAAAACGTGGATTTGATCAAAGGATCATGGGGAGAACGCGAATCTGGTCAAAGGGCTGAGGAAAAAACGAGAATTTTGTCAAAGGATCGAAGAAGAAACACAAATTTCGTCAAAGATTCAAGGACAAAATGCATATTTTGACAGAATATTATGGAAAAAAGCAAATTTCCTGAAAGGAACGAAGAAAAAAAACCCGAATTTCTTCACAGGATTTTTCGGTTTTGTTTAGTTTTTTTTTTTTTTTTTTGATATTTTTACTTTTGGAGCCAGTTTCAAAATGAAAGTATCTTTGCTAAAAAAATATGCAAAGGAAATTGAAAAAGTTAAGAACAGCCTTTGTAGAGATCGACCTCAGCATCAATGCAAAAAATAAATAGCTAAAATAAAAATAGTGAAGTGCAAACGAGATATCTTTAAAAATTTCTTCCAATGGATTAATATTAGCGACTGGGTGTTTTCACATGAGTGAAGTAGCCTTTAATCCATCCTTCCCATGTGAAAAACAGATGCAGCAACTGGATACTGGTTGCATTCTCAATTTGAAAATCGCCTGAGTTCTAAATTCCTCAGCATTTCATCGTTACAGTTATGCTTTTATTACAGGATGAACAAACATTAAAGAAAGAGTCAGTTAATGAAAAATGAAGTATTATCGTGTAAAAAAATATATATATAATAATTTACATTTTAAAATAAATACTTTTCTCTTCATTTTTGCTTCACAAAATATATTTTGTTAAAACAGTTTCTTTTTGAGTAAGAAAACATTTATCTGAACGCTTACCCGATTCTACCAGCTTCGGAGTTCTCGGAATTAAACAAACAAACCACAAGTCATGTAGAGCTTCTGTGTTTTTTTTTTTTTTTTTTTTTTTTTTTTTCCCAAGTGTCTTGGTGCACTTTTTAAAGGGTGGCTATAATATAATTTTCTTAAAACTTATTATATTTTAATAAAAATTTGGCACATGGCCAAATTTATTATTATTGCAACTTACTGAAAATTTGAACAAAATAAGCCAATTAAAAACAAAAATATTAATTATTGATTTTAATAGTAAGGAAAAGAAATGTTTTGCTTTAGGTTCTTTTTCATAGAGTTATAAATATAATATATTACCGCGTTCTTTTTCTTTTAATCAATATTTCTGTTTGCTGCTCAACAATTTTTTTCCAACAACAAAACCTTTTCTGATATATTAATGTATTTTTTTTTTTAACTTAAAGGAATAAAATTTGTAAGTATACCATTGAAATAACAAGGAATCGAAAAGCGTGTTCCTTTTTTTCGATAAATATCTTGAATTTAAAACATATTTGTGAACTGCAAAATAAAAATATTGCAGAAAAAAAATTTGCAAAAAATTAAAAAAAAAAAGAAAATATGCACAAAAATTCAAAAATTACAGAGGAACAATGCTAGGTTAAAAAACCTAAATCGGATTCATTTTACAAATATACGAATTTTGAAAAAAAACTGTGAAACATAAAAAAAATTTTAAAAACGTATAAGAAATTCACGAAAAATTAAAAAATTGATGTACGAATTGAGATTAAATTTCATCATAAAAAAAAGACAACTAAAAGTTTCAAATTTGATTCCTTTAATAAATGTTAAAAAATAGATGCAAAATGCAAAAAATATCTGAAAAAAAATATAATAAAGTAGTATGTATTTTCATAAGTGTGGCATACATATTCCCAAAAATAAGGCAATTAATTTATCGAAAAAGGAAAAACTATTCTATTATAAATATGCCAGCAACTGTCAAGTCAGCAAAGAAAAATTCAAATTATCTCAGCAAGTACGTTTAAAAATGACTCTGAAATTATCGAATTGTTGAGCGTGGAAAAGTACTTTTTGAGAACAGCTTTTCCTTAAATCAAAAACTAGCTACTTTGACAAATGTTTTAATTAATTTTTGCTCTCAAAAGCATGAAACTCGCAAGTGCTATTATTCAAAAACTATAATCAAAGTTTTTTTTTTCATTTTTAGTAAAAACAAGATATTTCAGAATATTCTGTCAAAATTTGTGTTTTGAACCGAATGTCCGGGTGCAATAGTGCAAGAAAGGGAAAAACTTGCTTTCGTGAAATAACAATAGCTTATAATTCAAGATGTAGTTTATTTATCACAAAATGAAAAACTTTGTTCGATTCCAATTATGACCGCAAGTGTCATGCTTTTACGTTTTAAAAAAAACTCAGAAAGTTTAGGGTTGTTAATCATAAAAAATGGAATGTTTTTTTTGAATCACTTGTCTTTAAATTGAAACTAACAACTTTGACAAATATAATTAATTTTTTGTTCATAAAACCATGAAACTTGAAAATGTTTCTTTTCTTATTCAGAAACCATGTAATCAAACAATTTTCTCATTTTCCGGTAAAAATAGAAGATTTTTCAGAAAATTATGCCAAAATTTCAGTTTAGAATCTAATTTTCTCTGTGTGGGAAGGAGGGGGGGAGGGGAGGAAACTCACCATGAGGTAAATATTGCTTAAAACTTAACATGTAATTTATGTTAAATTATCACAAAATGAAAAACTATTTGATTAGGGAAAAGCATTTTTTTAAGCAACAATATAAGATTCAAGATATATATACATATATTGTCAATAAGGTCTTACTGTATTTTTAAAATACAAGAGAAAAAATTTACTTCCGATTAAAAGATTGTGAAAATAAATCCACCGCTATCAACAAAATTTAAGATGATGAATCGTATTGTGAAGAAGAAATCAAAGTTGTATATCTAGCAATGAAGGAATTAAATCAGTGTAATCACTTTTTGAAATTAGAAGCTTAAAGGTATGGCTGGATTATTCTTTTAACTTTTCTTTCCCTTATGGCCATGAAAAGTAAATCACATTGGTGGCTATTAGTATGATCCCAACCAATCACTGCTGTGATTCTGATGAATGATGTGCATAAAGGGTTTACTGTGCGTTTTACAATCTCAAATTTTTTTCCCTGGGAGCAGTATTGCTTGCATGCAAATCCGCAATACAATTTAAGGAGTTTCTAAGGAGTCTAAGCAGTCTGTATGAACCCTGCATCAAATTTGCTGATATTAATAAATCACTGTGAATGAAGCTAATCTGGTAATAATTAACCAATTCTTGAAAATTTCCTTTCAAATTTAGTATTTATGAAAATTAGGAATCTTATATAATCAGGTACCACACATTTTAGGTTTTGTGTTTTTAAGTAAAATTAGTTGAAATCTCAAAACCAAAGAATAGGGAAAGCTACATATCCTTTCCATACATGCCAGAAGGACTTTTCATAATTACATCACCTTCACTTACAAGTTTTTAATTCTACTTACTCTAGAATTACACATCTGTCTCAATAGTCATCAGTCTCAGTCTCATCGGCTCTAGTCTCAGTACAGTTGGAGTCATAGAAAATGTCAGTGAAAAATAATGCCATTTTGACGCATCTATATTAATAAAAGACAAGATCACTTGCTGTGTACAGTGGCGCCAACTTATATGGGCCCATGGGGTGTGAGTCCACCCAATAATTTGATATCTCTATCCACCCATTATCAATTGAGCCCACCCAATATTTATGTATTTGTTCAAAATTTTTTTGAGCCCATCCGATATTTTACAAAAGTTGACGCCACTGGCTGTGTGTGTATCTCTCTGTCTGTGATCTAGCAAAATCTCTGAAATGGGGGTTCAAGTTCCAGCTTGGGCATATCTGAAAAGGACATGTATTGTTCACATCCCTTCCAAATAGTTGTTTTGCCATCCAGGACACATGTTGTCCAAATGGCTGTTCTGAGTTAACATTGTGTTGGCTGGGATGACAGTCAGATAGTTCAACAGAAACTTTTATCAGTGGTTTTAACACATTTCCCGATGTAAGCAGAATAACCGGCCAAAAAGCAGGAGAAAACAAGTGATCACCTGATCGAAATAGCTTAGAACTGGATAGGTAATTTAATTATCATAAAATGGAAAACTAAGTTCAATTCAAAATCGCTTCCATAGTCAGACCATCCAATTTTATATCTTTCCGTTAAAAAATGAATTCATAAATGTGTCAAAACATTTTGCACTTGTTGAGCAGAGCAGTTGAGAACAACCTTAACAAAATATATAAATTTAAAAGCATAAGTGATAAATGATTTTGTAGACACATTACATGTTACTTTTTGGTTAATAATTAGAGACAACATAAGATCTTAGGAAATCAGCAGCAACTGACACTTTGCCAGATTAGCCCTTTTGTAATTATATTAGTGCTAGTGATTAATTAGTTGATTGAAATTTTATTTTATTAGCTCATTTTGTAAAACTGTGAATTAATATTAACACATATCCAATTTTTAAGATTCAAATTTTGACTTATGAGATTAACAGTTACTTTAATTTGAAAATTTTATGCAAATAGAAGGTGTTAGAAATTGATAAATTAATATTTTATTTTATTTCACAGCTTTTGCAAGTTTGCTACTGTGATATTTATTTTATTTATCAAACGTGACCCGTTGCTATGGCATCAAAGTTGTTTTTTATTTACTTTTCTTTTACACTTTTTTTTTTATCTTACGAGATGAAGTAAAAGTTTAGGGAAAAAAGTTGGCATCAATTTTTGATGGAAGAAAAAAAGAATTTTTTGAGAGAATGTTTATGTTTTTTGTTTTGTCGTGTGCAGGGTTGGCATTTTTGCCGGCAAAAAGGTATTTTTGCCAGGACAGTGGCAAAAACTGGAAAAAAACCAGGGGAAAAATGAAAAAACCGGCAAAAACGGAAAAAACCTATCTGTCTTTAATGTGTAATAAAATCTGCATGCTAATAAGGATAATAATGGTATAAACAATTAAATTGAACAGTGTACTATTTAATATTTTAATTTAATTTGCTAATTAATTAATATTAAATAATTTAAATCTTTAAAAAATAGGTGGGATTCATTCTTACTTAAGAATTTAAAAACAAAATAAAAAATTAAATACCTAATTTTTTTTTCTTAAGTCAGGGATATGTTTAAGAAAATTTTAGGTCCTTTAAAGAACCCTTCATACAGTAATTTATTTTAAAACAGGATCCTTTACAAAATTCTTTAACCTCAAACAGGACCCTTTATAAAATTTTTTGCGTCTGAAATAGACGTTTCATCTTCAAATTGAACTTTTCACAAGTTTAATCATTTAAAAATAAAATCTGCCCTGTTAATAAACAATTGAACTCACCAAAAAATATATTACTTAGTTTCTTTATATGTGAAGGGTATAACCCTGAAAACACTGATAATTTAAAATTCCCAAAACTATGTCTAGAATTTTCACAAAGACAAGAAAAACTTCCCAATTTAACAAAAGCAGGACCCTGTGAGAAAAGTCTAGACAGACCCCTGTAAGTAAAGTATTTTATCAGTCATTAATATGTATACAGGATGTATCTAAACTACTGGGCAAAACTTTAAGGGGTGATAGTACACATCAAGACAAAAAATATTAAATGGGAAACTAAGGGTCTCAAACGTCTTCCGAAGGAGATAGGCACCATCAAAGTTTAAGGTCCAAAATTTGAAATGATTATAAAAAACGGAAAAATTGGTCGACTCGTTTGCGGTTTTTCACGAAAACTATTTTTATGTCAGTTTTGTCTTGAAAATAAATTACAAAGATAAATTTAAAAAAATGCCGATAGAGGGCGCTTTAGACTTTAGAGTAACGAACAACTATTTTTATTGTTATTTTTTGCATCTCATTAAATTTTTTTAGAAGTTTAGACATAAACTTAAATTTTGAGCTCAAAATCTGTGGTTAAGTAGCGCAAACAGAACTGTGTTCAATGGGAGCGGGTAGGTTCAAATTTCAAATGATTATAAAAAACAGAATAACTGGTCAATTGATTTGCAGTTTTTACTAAAACTATTCTTTATGTTATTATTGTCTTGAAAATACATTATAAACATAAATTTCAAAAAATGTCTATAGAGGGTGCTTTAGACTTTGGAGTAACATACAACTATTTTTTAGAGTTATTTTTTGCATCTCATTAATTTTTTTTAAAGCTTAGACATAAACTTAAATTTTGTGCTGAAAATCTGAATCGTTGAGAGTGGTTAAGTAGCGCTAACTGAACTGTATTCAATGGGGGTGGAAAGGTTCAAATTTCAAATGATTATACAAAACGGAAAAATTGGTCAATTCGTTTGCGGGTTTCTCTAAAATCATTCTTTATGTCAGTATTTCCTTGAAAATAAATTTAAAAGATAAATTAAAAAAAAATTCCATTAGAGGGCGCTTTAAACTTTAGAGTAACCAACAACAATTTTTAACTGTTATTTTTTGTATCTAATTAAATGCTTACAAAAGCTTAGACTTAAATTTTTAGCTCAAATTCTGAATTATTGGGGGGGGGGGGGGTTAAGAAGCGCAAACTGAACAGTATTCAGGAGTTGAAATGTTACCCTGCCCACCCTATGAACACAGTTCAACTTTTCGCTCCTTAATTATTCACAACTATTTAGATTTTGAGCTCAAAATTTAAATCTAAGCTTTTAAAACATTTAGTTAGATAAAAAAAATAAAAATAAAATAACAGTTAAAAATTGTTATTAGTTATTCTAAAGTTTAAAGCGCCCCCTAACGTAATTTTTTGAAATTTATCTTTTACATTTATTTTCAAGGAAATACTGACATGAAGAATGATTTTAGAGAAAACCGCAAACGAATCGACCAATTTTTCTATTTTTTATAATCATTTGAAATTTGAACCTCCCCATTCAACTCAGTTCAGTTTGCGCTACTTAACCACACTCAGCGATTCAGATTTTCAGCTCAAAATTTAAGTTTATGTCTAAGCTTCTAAAAAAATTTAATGAAATGCAAAAAATAACGGTAAAAAAATAATTGTACGTTACTCCAAAGTCTAAAGCACCCTCTATCAACATTTTTTGAAATTTATGTTTATAATTTATTTTCAAGACAATACTGACATAAAAAATAGTTTTAGTGAAAACTGCAAATCAATTGACCAATTATTCTGTTTTTTATAATCATTTGAATTTTGTACCTACCCACTCCCATTGAACACAGTTCAGTTTGCGCTACTTAACCACAGATTTTGAGCTCAAAATTTAAGTTTATGTCTAAACTTCTTCAAAAGTTTAATGAGATGCAAAAAATAACGGTAAAAAATAGTTATTCGTTACTCCAAAGTCTAAAGTGCCCTCTATCGGCATTTTTTGAAATTTATCTTTATAATTTGTTTTCAAGACAATACTGACATAAAGAATAGTTTTCGTGAAAACTGCAAACGAATCGACTAATTTTTCTGTTTTTTATAATCATTTCAAATTTTGGACCTTAAACTTTGATGGCGCCTATCTCCTTCAGAAGACGTTTGGGACCCTTAGTTTCCTATTTAATATTATTTGTCTTGATGTGTACTATCGCCCCTTAAAGTTTTGCCCAATAGTTTAGATACACCCTGTATATATTTTTTAATTATCAAAAGATTTTATAAAATTTTGTTATTTTTGTTTTATATCATGAGACTTAAGAAATGTAAATATCTAAGTCTTTGGTACTATTTTATAACTATTTATCTGATGAAACTAGTTTGTTAAAGATAAAATAAGTAAATTAAATTGAAAATTATATATTGAAAAAACTGTTATGGCTTATTAGGAAACTAGATTTTTTTTCTGTCACTTTTACTCTCCAAGAAAGGAACAAAATGTTAAATTATTTAGATTAACTTTCAGTAAGTAGCCTGTTGTCACTTTATCTTTTTGTATTATATTCCCCCTTCCCCCACCTTAGCAGATGTTTGTCATGTATGGCTAAATCTTTTGAAAAATGAAGAGTTAAAACCACATTTTTCAAAACTAAAAAAAAGATATTTGAACAAGTGATTTTGCCATGTCATTTTGTAGCGTAGGGATGCACAACCTGTGGCCCGCGTGCCAAA
Organism: Maratus speculifer; assembly: GCA_964019185.1. Lineage (NCBI taxonomy): Eukaryota > Metazoa > Arthropoda > Arachnida > Araneae > Salticidae > Maratus > Maratus speculifer. The sequence goes on from OZ025291.1 coordinate 139,615,538, forward strand.
CTGATACCACTAATTTTTTCCAGAATAATTTTCCTTTTAATAATGCCTGAAAATTTGCTATGAAAGAAAACAAACACCACTTTTCAAATATCCTGGTGTCAAACGATTTTCTGGTAAAAAGGTTGTGCATCACTATTGTAGCGTATTTGTTACATCGATAGCACAGAGATGAACTTCTAAATTATGAACAAAAAGAAAGCTGTAAAGCATAGTTATCTAAAATCAATCCTGATTTTATATCTCATATTATTAATTTTAAGCTCAAAGAAAAACCCTTTCCTAGCTCATATTTTGCAGAAGTGATTAATAGTGTCAGTGCATGTAATTGGTGGAGAAGTATTGAATAAGCTTGTGCAATTTCTAAAAACTTCTGTTCATTAGTAGCACACCTTCAAATATGCCAGCAAGTAGTGCTGCTATTGAAAGATTGTTTTCAAATTTTATATTTGTGCAAACTAAGATTCGAAATAAGCTATCAACAGGTGTTCTTTCAAAACTTATTTACTGCTATGCCATGCTAAAACAGCAAAATTTAGGTTGTGAGGAAGATATTGCTGAAAAACTTGAAATTTAATAGTTTTCTGCTTTAAATCTAATTTGATATTAAATTAAATTTTGGTTACTATAACTGTTTCTTCGAATTTCTAACATATATAAACTATAAACATAAATGCTTTACTCAGTCTCAACAGTTCTATTATGTGAATTATTAATAATTGCATAAACATGAATAAAGAAGTTTCTATTTATTTATATAAAATTGGAATTTTTTTCATTTATAATCCTGTTATAAAAGTTAGTATTCTTTCATAAAGTGCATAATTATACTTATTTAACTTAAAAGTTAAAATAAATTTGGAATAATATTGATTCTTTAATTAAATATGCAGTTTATTTTTTCTTTCGTGAAATATTTTTTTTCTTTCTGGGGAAAAAAATTAAATGGACAGCCTATTTTTGCCACCTTTTTGGCAAAAACCTATTTTTGACGGGATGGTTTTTACCAGATTTTTTCCACCTTCGGCAAAAACTTGCCAACCCTGGTTGTGTGCATATTAAGTTTTATTGAAGAATTATGTTATTTTTGCGAAAAGGCATTAGAAGAATTTTTCAAGATCGGCACACAGAAATTTACATATGATCATCTTTCCCGGTTTTAAGATGATGATCTGAAATTTTCAAGATAAATGAATTTATATTTTGTATGTATGTAAATACTTTCAATTCAATATTTGTTCACACGTCCCAGTCATACTATTATTCTATGTATAAAATAAAATTTATTAACAAGAAAATTCAAGTATAATTAGAGTATTTTTTAACCCAATTATTGAGTTTTGATTGCATGCGAAACAGAAGGTGCTTGAGTCATTTTTTTTTTTTTTTTGCTAATTTATGTAAAACTACAGACTAACTACGCATTGTTGGTGCTCATGATAACTTAATTAAAATTTGTATGAAAAGGTTTTTTTTTTTTTTTTTTTTTTTTTTTTTTTTTTTTTTTAAACTGAAGATGCTGATAAAAAAATCCACAGATGGGTATTTTTAATTTTTATATATGCAAATTTTTAAAAAATGTAAAAATGAAATTCCAAAAGTGGTTCGCTGAAAATATTTTTTTTGAAAATTTCAATACTGATATTCTTTAATGAATAACAACCAGTTGAATTAGAAAGGTACACTGAAGTAGATATTTTAAATCAATTTCTGGAATATAATAAATATAAATAAAGCTAGATTATAGTTAGAGACTACTGATTATTACAGAGTGTTATATATTAGCAAAATGAATGAACAAAATTTTATGTCTTTTATATCTATAAGAATACTTGAAATTTTCATTTATGAAGAGATGAAAATGGAAAATGTTAACATTATGTAGCTTTAAAAACAACCTTTAAATTTCTTTTTTATAGGCTTATAAAATAGACAGTCAAAAAAATTTGACAACAATATTTACCTTTATTGGATTGTCGCTAGGACTTTTTGAAGATCGAAGATTCTTGATACGAATCTTTATTTGGTCCACTTCCTTGCAGGGCATCAAATGGCTTTGTATTTTATGCACTGGGGCAAACTCCCCCGAAAACTTTTCCAAACCCAAAGCAATGAGACTGTTTAACAATGAATGTCATATTAAGTATTCATAATATAAAACCATTAATTTATTTAAGAATATATAAAACATATTAAAAGCTTCCATCCACTATTATTGTCAGTTTTTTTTAAAGAAACACTGAATTAAATGAAATAATCCGTGAATTGTATCATGCACTAGCAATATGGATATTTACCTAGAATGTCCAACTGGATTACTGAAAGCAAATTGAACATCATTACGCTACTATACCTTTCATTGAGTCATACAAAATTTTGGCAATTAATTATCCATCTTCAATTGATTATTCAGCATACAATTTGATAAAGAATGACAGAACAATATGTAACAAACTAAAAGTGTTCATGAAAAACTAACAATGCAAATCTCATCAGAATCTGTTAATTAGGCTTATTGAAAAGGCTAATTGTTCATAATAATTGGGTTTGCCAGATTCTAGAAGTTTCAGCTATAGTACTATAATTAAACAACATGACAACTAATAAACACAAAGCAAATTATATGTGTTTCATACTAAAACATTCACTGGAAAATTAATTGACCGATCAAATTCCATCCACTTAACAGAATCATTTAAGTGCAAAATGTATCAAAACCATCTCTAAATATGATCGAATTAACAATTTAAATCCCATAAAAATTCATTTAGCAGAACGTATTTTAACATGAGATCATCATGTACGAAATGCAACTGGCAACAATGTCCAGCTGCATTTCGCTAAATTGGAGTTAACAAAATGTGATACCGAGAAACCAACAAACGACGGATCGAGATCTCACAGCTAATAAATCCAATGCATTACCTGTATATATATTTTACTTTTTGTTAAAAAATGATTTGTTTATATTAAGAATCTTGCATTTGTTGAAGATCTAATAAAATATGAAATTTCATGCATTAGTTCTTGAGCTACAGAGGCCACAAAATATGTGCAACACATAGACAGATATCAAACCAGTTTTTCCCATAAATAATTAGAAATATAAACCCATAAAAAATCAGAAATAAAAGAAATTTCAAAATGAATCTGATACTTTTTATGATACTTACGTATTATAAGTACCAAGAGGATAGATCACCAAAAATGGCTGTGTTTAAAAAGAAATTTTACGCATATTTATTAATTATACAACATCAGGTTGGTCGTTTTTAACAGTGAAAGATATTTACTGAAATTTCCTTTTATATGACAGTATTTAATATTAGCTATGCAGTTTCAATATATAGAACAACAAAAAAAGCTTTCTGTAATTAATATCACAGTTCCCATTTATAATACAGTACATTTCCTTGACAGAAATAATACATATCCTTTTATTCTTATGAATACAGAAGAAAGTTAAAAACTGTAATAAAATAGCACTTTAATAAATGACAATAGTAGGTAAACAAGAAGCTAATAATAATTTTGATAATATGACATGAAACAAAAAAATGAATAAGATACTATTTTTCTTTTTTATTAAATTATTTTTTTAACTTGGCTAATTTTGTACAAGGGCGGATCTGGAGAGTCCTCAAGAGGGGGGGGGGGGGATTTTTGAAATTTGGAAACTCCAATATGATGTGGGTCGGGGTTCATCTTTTTAAATGCGAGTCGTGTTACGTCTACTTTTTTGCTGTGGGTCGGTCATTTGGGTCCGGTTGGCTCTACTTTTTGCTGCTGGTCTGGTTAATTTCTAGTTTTTGCTGTGGATAGTGTTTGGGTCTGGTTGACTTCTATTCTTTGATGCGGTTCCAGTTAATTTCTGCTTTTTTTCTTTGGGTCTGGTTGACCACTACATTTTGTTTTGTCGGGCTGGCTTTTACTTTTTAGCTGCACTTAGCGCATTTGGGGCAGTTTGACATACATTTTTGGTTTGGATCAGTGTAGGATCGGGTTTCTACTCTTCGGTTCGGTTTGACTCGATTTTGATCGGGTTGAATCCTTTGATAAAATTTTCATTCTTTTTTACAATCTTTTGGCAAAATTTGCATTTGTTCTACAATCCTTTGAAGAAATTCGCATTTTCTCCGCGATCATTTCACAAACTTTGATGACTGTGCCAGGCCGTGACGGGCTCGAGCTTTGCCTCAAGTCATTTAGTATGAGGATGCATAATGTCACTTTGTAAACCCTTCATTAGCCCAAGGAGGGGATTGCTTATTTGCCTCCTTCCCCTGCTTCTTAGATCTGCCACAGCATACGGGCTGTGTCGATGCCAGACCGAGCATTTAGTCTTATACCAAAGGGAGCCTGGGCTTGAAAATCTTGGTCCATGTATATTACAGATGAGTTCGGCCTCGTTTTCCGGGATCCGGCACCCCCGTGCCCAAAAGATTTTTTGTCACCAGAGCCCGATACTATAACTATATAAAATAAAAATTACATTAAAAAATTGCTTTAAAAGTAATATCTTATTTCCAATGTAAATCAAAATCAACACAAATTAAAACTAGTCGTTGGAGGCCACCGTAATACTTACCCATCATTGATATATATATGAAAATAAAACATGTGAAACTATTTATACAATGCATTGCATTTCATAAACAAAATTTAAATATTGTTAATATACATAGTAATGCTATATTAAAGAACTGCTGATGTACCAATTTCGACAAATTATATAAAACGCCAAACTACTCAAGTAGTACCAAACTACGTAAAAGAAACATCCTTATAACTCCAAAAATAATAATTCTATTAACTAACAATTAACTGCGTCGGATTAAGCGTCTCATTTTCAATTAAAATATACTTCTGAATTGAAATTTGAAGGAAATACAGGGTCATGAAAAATCGAAGAATGTGGAAAACACGATTACAAATATCTTGGCAACTAATAATCCGATCAACTTCGTTCTATATGCAAAATGTGTGTTATTTTATTGCTTTTTACCTCCATTCCTTATAACAAAAAAAATTCGAAAATTTTTATATACCTTTCATCAGAACGAATTTTTCGAGAGTCCGAAAAAAATTGTTCCGGATAATCGAGGTTGCTGATATTAAATAGGGTTCGTCCCATTCTTACATACTAACTTCATACAAAATTTCAAGTCTCTATCTCAATTTGTTCGGGAGATAGAGCGTTTACAGACAGACAGACGGACGGCAGAAAATTTTTTCTAAAAATATGTTTTTCGGAATCTTCACTATCTAAAACGTGTAAAGCCGTCAAAAAATTTTTTTCGATTTTCAAAACGATTGCAAGACTTACCCTATACTACATATGATGGGTAAGTAAAATAATTGACACTGTTATCTTAAAAGTCCGATGCTTTTATAGCAAAAGAGGAAATATTGATCGATTGCTTTCTATCGGAACAACATGGTAATTATATTTACTTATGGAGAAAAATGACTTTGAAAATGTACGGAATCCTCAGAATGATCAGAGTTCATGATGACAAATAGATATAATAAACACTAACTAGTTGCATATGAAAAACAACTGACTCGAGCACAATTGAACATTAAATAATTTGCAAACCTCCAGCAAATTCTTGTCTTCTAAAACCAGTACAAAATATTCTCTTTGCCTTATATAAATAAATAATAAATTAATAAATAAACAAATAAATGATCTGATTAAAAAATATCTGCCGCTAATGGAAAGCCTACTAAAAGCAAATTCATTGTTGTACTTGTTTTGATTGGTGCCATTAGATCGTCGCTGGAAATTCCATAGACATAAATTTGTAATCATCAAAAATTTTCATTTGAAACAACAATACACTAAAATAAATAAATACGATTTCAATTCCCTGTCATTTTGATCAAAATAGCATAATGATTTGAAGAAGAATAAGTATGCAATTTTAAGTGGAAAAAAGTTCTTTCAATCTTTCCTACACATGGATAAATAAGGTTTTCCCGTTTCAGAAAAAAATGAGCATGAGCCCGAAGATTAGAATAAAACTAGAACCCAAGCCCGTCTTATTTCTAGTGTATCCTCTTGAAAGAAAAAAGTCCCCCAGGACTGACCTGAACAAAAAAAAAAAAAAAAAAAAAAAAAAGGCTCGGTTTAGCTCTGCAGGAAAAAAAAATAAGACCTGACCCGACCCGTTACTGAAAGTTTGAAGACCTGACCCAGTCCCAGTATAATAAATTAAAGTTGACGCGACCCAACCCGGGTATCGCCAATCTAGGTTCTCATCACTTTCCCATCTAAGTCTAATGTCGTTTTGAAGACCCTTTATTGGACTCAAGGGGGCAGACGATCGACACATCCCCACCCCTCCCTTAAATCTGCCATTGCAGTCGGGCCAGTAATGTTTATCATACTATCTAAATCAGAGACGGGCCGAATGTTTAGCTTTTATACCTGGATACCCCTTTATATACGATCTGGAAGAAAAGAAGTCTGTTCTGACCCGAATCTGCAAAAAAAGTAAGGACACGACCCGATTCTAAGTGAGAGAAGACCTGACCCAACTCGCATATCATGATTTAAATTGGTGCAACCCGGGCTAGGCCATGAAGAGTTCGAGCTTCGCCACAGGTCATTTCCCCTGAGGTTGTCCAATGTCACTTTGTAATCCCTTTATTAACCCAAGAGAGGGGTAGGACAATTGCCCCTCCTCCTTAGATCCACCATTGCATACAGGCTGGGTCGATCGCAGACAAAACGTTTAGCTTTTATCCTGGATGGAGCCTGGATTTAGAAATTTTGATCCATGTACACCTCTAGATAGAATGAAGTCCACCCAAGTCCGACCTGAAAAAAAAGTGCTTGTCGGGTCAGTCAAGCTCTTCATAAAAATGTAAAACCCGACCCGCCCTGATTTTGAAAGTGTAAAGACCAATCCCAGTCTAGTAAATTAAAGTTGGCACGACCCAATCCGGGTTGCGCCGGTCTCGAATTTAGGTCCAATCCCTTTTCCGTGCGGGCATCTAAAGTCCCCTCCCCACCCTAGATCTGCCATTGATTTTGTACAACTTAATAATAAGAAATTTCAAAATGTTATAATAATTGTTTAATTTCCTGTTAAAATTTTTATGAAAATAAAAGGTATCTGTCACCAAATAGTAGGATTTATTATCAAATATGAATAAACGTGAAGTTAAAACATATCCATGTTTCCTTGTTTTTATATAATCTGTATTAACTTTTGATAAGACAATTTTTGAAGGTTTCAGACAGATGAGTTGATATTAAATAAAATTTTGTTTCTCCCAAATATTTGTATTAACTGTGAAGTAAACACAGAAAAATAGAGAATTTATATGCTTTATTACAATAACTGAACTGACTTATCTACAAAATAAATAACAAGAATGAAAAAATATGCATCAAGCATAGAGTATAAAACTCTTTCCAACATATCTATTAAAGACTGTAATGAAACTTCACAATTAAATAAAATTAAAGAAGTTAAATAAATAAAAATTTAGAAAACATATAAAATATTTAACAAGTACCTTTCATAGTCAAAAAGTAGTCTAATTATTTTACGCAGCTTTATATATGATCTCTATTATTGCTTTCTTTAATCTTTACAAGAAGAATGTATTGAATTCATGAAAATTTTTGATGAATTTATATGACGACCCCAGAAGCCAAGGAATATAAGTAACAAAAAAAAAAAAAAAAAAAAAAAAAAAAAAAAAATCAACTAAGTGCACAGACGACCTGGAAATATGCATTTTTTCATTTCAGGTAATGAAATATAAGCAATTTTCTAATTATGTTCTGCCTTCTAGAGATCAACCATTTTTGCCAAATAATAATCAATATTGATTAATTATAAATTTTAGGAAAATTGTACTATCTTTTCTCACAGTTATTGAAATAAGAGTTCAAAGACTAAAATGAAACAAGCATCAGTTTCCTTTTTCAATTCAGTCAAATATTATTGATGTTTAAAGTTTATTATCTATCTATTTATTATCTTTAAAGTTAATTTACCTCAAATCAAATTTTTATTACTTGTACCCCTTGGATTCTGAGGTCTTCAAATGTGTTTTAAAAAATCCTGCATATAATATTGAGGGTTTTTATGAAATGTCTGTCCATCTATATGTAACAAAACATTTGTGAGTGCTATGTTACAACAACTAATAATACACAGAATTTCACAAATCTTTAGATTTAGCTATACCTTAATGTAAATATTCATCTATACCTTAATATAAACTGGTGCTGATTAATTTTTTATGTATATTATCGAACAAGTAGCACTGCTATGCCACATTTTTCACGATTTTTGCAGAAGCACTACCTTAAGAATTAATATACAGATTTTCATCAAACTTCAGACTGCCCAAGTCCTTAATATGAGTTGATGCTGATTACCTTGTGGTGGAAATTGTCCAACAAAACAGCTGGTATGCTACCTTATTCCTGGTTTTCTGAAGAACTTACGCACAAATTTAATCAAACTTCAGATTCAGGTATACCTTGATAAATATTGGCGCTGATTATATTTTGGTGTAAATTGCCCAATAGGTAACACTCCTATGCTGCATTTTCAATGATTTCCACAATAAGTCTATCTCAAGAACTAATGCGTGAATTTTCATCTAACTTAAGATTCAGTTAAGTATTGACATAAATTGTAGCTGATTAGGTTTTTGTGTCAATTGCCAAATAGGTGGGACTAATGTGTTGGATTTTTCATGATTTTTGCAATAGCTCAAAACCTAATGCATGATTTTCATCAAACTTTAGATTCAATTAGACATTGACATAAACTGTAGTTGTAACTGATTAGGTTTTGATGTAAATCACATAACAGATGGTGCTGCAGCATTGCATTTCGCATGATTACACAATTTTAGCGATAATCATATCTCAAGAACTATTGCACAGAATTTCATATCTTTAGAATCCTAATAATGGACATAGATTGTTATTTACTTTTGGCACTGTGTTAGCAAATTTTAAAGTATCAACCTTTATGAGATAAAAAGTTTTGGTATTGGCACATCTCACAAGTTATTAATAGGGATCCAACATGAGACTCCTGGAATACAGAATATAGGTGAAAGTCATTTATTTTTAGTGAAAACTGTAATAGATTTTTTACATTTAATATAATTTTTAAAATTGCCCACTAGTAACATCAAAATAGCATTTTTAAATGAAAAATATCAATAATGTTTCAAATAGAGTTTTGGAATTTATTAAAAACAATACTTTTGCATTAGCCATATATCAATGGAGTTAATAGCTGAGGAAATCTCCAGAGATTTCAGTAGTTGTAGCAGCCATTTTGATTATAACAATTTCAATGGTTTAAGGGTAACCATCAGTATTACCTTCTCATATACTGCTTATGATACATTCTAAAAATCACTATAACGCATTTACTATTGCAGTGATTGATTTAAAATTTTTTTTGGTAAAAGATAAGACTCGTTTCTTAAAAGTGGTATAATTTTTTGGATAAAATATATCACCGCTTTTTTTTAAAATTTAAATTAAAATTTTTTTCCATGTTTCCAATAGACACCAACAGGTGGAGATACGGGTTCTATTAGGTTTTCCGTGTGGATTAAAAAAGGATTGTTTTATCGTTTTTATGTATTTACTTTTTTATATATTATCATTAATTTTTTAATAAATTCAATAAGGGATATATTTTATACCTTATTATATAAAATATTGTTCAAAAAGTCCTTTTGTTTTTAAAAAAAGCTCTTTTATTTGGACAAGCCGTACAAGAAATGACGCAAAATGTTGCTTATTCTGGCAAACCCCATGATTGACGTTTTGCAAGAGAGAGGTAGAGATGGTCCCTTACTCTTCCCATCAAGGGGGGGACTACTCCCACCCTATTTCTCCCTCCCTCTAGCTGATAAGCGTAGAATGGTTTTCCTACAGTAAAGTTTAGTGTAATTCTAGTAACTTGTGAGAGATAAAAAAAGTCGAGGTTTTCAGTATATTTATTTAGTCGTTTTTCAGTTCAATGGATCAAATTTTGTACGAAAAGTTAAACTTTTTAAAAGGATTAATAAGTTAATTAAACTTTGAATGATTCTTTTCGTATTTTGAATCAATGGATTGCATTGCAAAAATTGAATTGATTGCATTAATTGAATTATGAAATCAGCAAGGAAATGCATGGAAAGTGATTTTTGACATTGGTTTAATTTTGTGCTGAAAATGCGGTATTCAACTAAACATTAATGTTTATTTAGGATGCAAGCGGATTAAAAATAAAATTGGTGTGCACACAATATAAAAAAAAAGAAAAAAGAAGACAAGAGACATTTGAAAATTAAGTTATGAAAATTAAGTATTTAAAAATAAAATATGGGTTATTTTAATATAAATTTTACCCTCTACATAGAAATATGATAATTTATTTCTAAACATTGAACTTTAAAAAAAATTAAAGCCTTTGCAAGTACAAATTTAAAAGAAAAAATACATTTTCTTGATTTTGATTATGTTATTATTATTATTATTGTTGTTGTTAATTTTTAGGCTTTGTAAACAACTTTATTAATTCTGTAGACAAATGTGAAATTCATTGTTCTACATTTTAGCAAAATGGTTATGCACGTTGACATTTGTGTCATAAAATTTCTCTTGGAAAAAAAAATGAAAAAATAATAATATTAGATATTAAATCATAAGATAATTGCAACACTTCTAGCATAAAAAATGATAAATTTTTACTTTTTAACTGTAAATGACTTTTTTAAACTAAATTTAAATTCAATGAGGGAAAATTATACTTGCTATAAGTTAATTTTATAATACAAAGTATATAAAATGAGCAAAAATATATTGCTGCCTACTATTATTATTATTGTTAGTTTTTAGGCTTTGTAAATAACCTTTCTTAATTCTGTAGACAAATATAAAATTCATTCTCAAAAGAAAAACAATCTAATGAGAAAATTCCTTGCTCATTTTTAAACTTAAAAGCATGATACTTGCAGGGATGATTATTAAGCTGCTGTGTAATCGGATTTTTTTTTCTTTTTTCATTTTCCTTTTTCTTTTTTTTTCTTTTTCCTTTTTTCATTTTCCTTTTTCTTTTTCTTTTTTTTTTTTTTTTTTTCATTTTCCAATATATAAATTATATCTTGAGTTACACGAAATTTTTGTCTCAGGGCGGCAGTTTATTCCTCTCCGGCGCTGTTGCGTCTTGAAATTCAGTTCAAAACACTAACTTCGGCAGACTTTTCTGTCAAAGGGGAATTTATACCATAAAAATGCGGCTATCTTTAAAAAAAAAAAAAAAAAAACGGCAGAAGAGTTTACTTTTTTACTTATTTATATTGATACTAACATGGGAAATTTTTTTTCTAATAAATTCTTGAGGAAAATTTTTGATAGCCAACCTCTCCCCTCTCCCCCAAAAAGTACCTTTCTTTCTTTCTTTTTTTCTTTTTTTTCTTAATATCTCGAAACTTGTTGCCACAGTCTTGTTTAAAAGAATACTTTATATATTGGTAGTAGTAAATTATATGTTTCAGGACCAAAAACTTCCTTTGTTGCACCCATGCAAAACATGCATTTTGGCATCATCCCTGAATCCGTATATAGAGATTTCATTTTCAAAGATTTTACGGTTGTTGTATGCAGTCCAGGGAAAATAAACATTTTACATCTCCAAAAATCGGGTAGAAGATTTCTTTTTCAATTGTTTATAATAATGTCAAGGTCAAGCTGGAAAAACCAAGTTTTCTAATAAAATTTCTCAAAGCTAAATTTTGTGTAAACAACAAAAGTTTTTTTTTTTTTTCTTTTTCTTTTTTTTAATATTTCAATACCCATTGTCGTGGCATATTATTTGGCAACAAAATTTCCCAAGGCTAAATTTTTGGTAAACAACAAAAATTTTATTTTATTTTATTTATTTATTATTATTTTTTTAAATATTTCGATGTGTACCCCTACTTTGCGCATCAGTCCCCTGGCGCATGTTAAATTCCAAAAATTTCTGATATTATCCATTGTTGATAACTGAATTGTCTTTTTCATATTTATTTATAATATAAAGATGGCAGTGACTAATGATATTTATCCATCAGCCATTTTTATTTAATGTTTGTTGCCATTCTTGTGTCGACAAACAGATTGCAAACACTCAATTTATCAGTCCCCTGGTAAGTAATAATTTAATAATTTATAAATAATTATTATTGATGTGTGCTTAATTTAACATCTTTTTATTGCTATATTTAATATTAAAACAGAATAATATGGTACTTTGTTCCAATAAGTAGATTTTTTGTGTTTTATAGTGAATACGTCAGTCCCCTGGTATCAGTCCCCTGGCAGTTTTTCAGATGAAAAACTCCCAGGGAACTGACGTATACTCAAAAGACAATTAAACGAATTAATGAATGCTAGATCACATCATTTCTATAATAATTTTACTTTTTTTTTTTTTTTACAAATTCGCTTATGCAATAATTAATTACTGATCTATACTATTCAAATCTGTGCGCTTAACATTAAAAATTCGGAAACCACAGCGTTCAGGGCTACGAAATTCGACACACGGGTTGCTGGTAAGGGGTCCATGAACGATTGAGATCAAAAATGTGAATAGTTTAAATAGATTTTTTATATAGATATTTAACTAATTTTTTCCCTTTTCTATCTTTTAGAAAATGGCTGTTGTTTTTGGAGAAAAATAGATATATCTGTGACTTATCTGACGTACTTCTATTGCCACAATGACAAAAAAGTATTAAAAACTAAAAAACAAATTGAGATACAGATTTCAAAGAAATTTAAAAGTAGATTTTCTTCCTATACGACAGTATAAAAAAGGAAAATGTGCGATGCTTAGAAGTTTACAATTTTCAGTACCGAAAACTGTACAACTGTCGCAATTTGTTCGCATGTTAAAACTAGTCGTTGGGGACCACCGTAATACTTGCCCATCATATATATGCATATATAATATATGAAAATAATACATTTGAAAACTATTTATAAAATGGATTGCAACTCCAAAACAAAATTTAAACGTGTATTTATATTTTTATTGTTCATAGTAATGCTGTATTAATGAGTTGCTGATGAATCTCTTTTGATAAATTATACAACACGCCTAACTACTCTAGTACTGAATTACGAAAAAGAAACATCCTTATAACTCCAAAAATAATAATTTTATCAACTAACAGTTTATTGCGTCGGATTAAGCATCTCATTACCAATTAAAATATATCTTTTCATTGAAAGTTGAATGAAATACAGGGTCGTAAAAAATCAAAGAATGCGGAAAACAGGATTACAGATATCTCGGCAACTAATAATTCGATTAACTTCGTTTTTTATGTAAAATTTGTGTTATTTTATTGTCTTTTACGGTCATTCCTTAAAATAAAAAATTTCGAAAATTTTTATATACCTTTCATCAGAACGAATTTTTCGAGAGTCCGAAAAAAACAGTTCCGGATAATCGAGGTTACTGATATTAAATAGGCTTCGTCCCATATTTACATATTAAGTACATACAAAATTTCAAGTCTCTATCTCAATTCGTTCGGGAGATAGAGCGTTTACAGGCAGATGGACAGACGGACGGCAAATTTTTTTTCTAAAAATATGTTTTTCGAAATCTCCAGTGTCGAAAACGTGTAAATCCGTCAAAAAATTTTTAGATTTTCAAAACGATTGCAAAACTTACCCTATACTACGTATGATGGGTAAGTAAACTAGTCGTTGGAGGCCACCGTAATACTTACCCATCATACATATGCATAATATAAAATATGAAAATAAAACATGTGTAACTTATTTATAAAATGCATTGCAGTTTCAAAATAAAATTTTAACGCATATTTAAATAGTTTTAATATGCATAGTAATGATTTATTAATGAAGTGCTGCTGAGCCGATTTCGACAAATTATATAAAACGCCAAAATACTCAAGTAATACCGGATTGCATAATAGAAACACCCTTATAACTCCAAAAATAATAATCATATTAACTAGCAAATTACTGCGTCGGATGAAGTGGCTCATTTCCAATTAAAATATATCTTTGAATTCAAATTTGAATGAATTACAGGGTCATGAAAAATCAAAGAATGTGAAAAACAGGATTACACGTATCTCAGCAACTAGTAATCCGATCGACTTCGTTCTTTATGCAAAATTTGTGTTATTTTATTGCCTTTTATATCCACTCCTTAAAATAAAAAATTTCGAAAATTTTTATGTACGTTTCATCAGAATGAATTTTTCGAGAGTCCGAAAAAAATAATTCCGGATAATCGAGGTTACTGATATTAAATAGGCTTCGTCCCATTCTTACATACTAAGTACATACAAAATTTCAAGTCTCTATCTCAATATTTTCGGGAGATAGAGCGGTTACAGACAGACAGACACACAGACGGACGGACGGCAATTTTTTTTTTTCTAAAAATATGTTTTTCGGAATCTCCAGTATCTGAAACGTGTAAATCCGTCGAATTTTTTTTTTTTTTTTTCGATTTTCAAAACGATTGCAAGACTTACCCTATACTACGTATGATGGGTAAGTAAAAAGTAGTGAAAAGTTGGCTGTGATATCACTAAAAAAATATAATGATAAAAAAAACCTTATTTCTATTAGATGAAAATGATACAGATAAAATTTCTTTTCAGCAGGTATTGGAAAAATTACCTATACCTATTTCAAGTACCAAACGTAATAGAATCACTTATACATTTAATAAAACTGTTACTGTTTGCTTTGATTTTAAAATTATGACTTGTTTAAAAAAGTTTTATTCAAAGCTTTAAAAATTTAATTGGTGTTATCAAAATAAGTGATAAAACATGTATTAGTTAAAGATGACTAATATAAAAAATATGTATTAAAAATGTTTTTATTAATCCTTTGGATAATTATTAATAGTTATTAATAAAAAGTTTGAATCAATCCCCTAGAATCTAATTTTTAAAAAAGATCCATTTTTTCAAAAATATTCAGATATTTGAGTGTTGCTCTGCAAATATAACAAAATTAACTTATTATTCATTGATATTATAAAAATAATTGAAATTTGAGGTAAAAATAGTGCATGTCAAATTCACCTCTAAAGTTACCAGATTCTTGTGGAATGACCCATATATTTTATTATTATTATTAGGATTTGATAATTGCAGTACAATTTTTTTTTTTTTTAATTATTGATTTTTCAAATACTGTGGTACTTCCGCATGAGGATGTTATTTCATTTGCTGGAAAAATTCACGGGGAGGAGAGGGTCGTCCGACTAGGAGTTATTTTCTAAATTTTAATAAGTTTGGGAAACCTAAAGAATCAATCGCTTTAAACTTTATAACACATAGTAAGAATAAGGATAACGTTTTTTGAAAGAGATATTAAACGAAACCTCCAGTGCGATCTGATATCACATTCACCTACTTGTTTGACTTTCTTGAAAGGAATTCTACGTTAAAAAAATTAGCTAAATATATTCAAATTTATCCTCCGCGATTTTTGAATATTTAGTTATTTTAAATGGCATTTTCAATACGATTATTGGCGATTGTTATTTATTTTTTTCTTTTGCGTTCTGCTGCAAGTTTTTGACATTCGTTACACAAGCTTTTTTTTTAATTTTAGCCTAATTATAGGAAATTTTGTTGTAAATTTTATAAAACTTTGTATCGATTTTCAGTGTAATACATTACGTTTATTTATCTGCAATTTTTGATTTTTTCGCAACTTTTAATGCAATTTTCAACATGAGTTTTTGACATTCGTAACAGGAATTTTGTTATTAACTTCAACTGTGAATTTATTTGTGAAAAAATTCCTTTTAGAATAGGTTAAAGCATTGTAATAAATTTTGTTTTTCTGCAACTTTTTAATCTTTAGCAACTTTTACTTTTTTTTTTTTTTTTTTTTTTTTTAGTTTTGAAGCAATTTTTTAACGTTATTAAAAAAGAATCCTGTTATAATCTTTTAATCTAATGTACTAAAATTTGTCCTCGTTTCAGCTAAATTTAATCGAAACTCGTTGAGCAAATTTCAAATTTTTGTAATTTTTTTTTTTTTTTTTTTTTTTTTGTCTGTGGATGTTTTTTGACTTTACAAAAGAAATTCTTTTTTAATCTTAAATAAATTTTACTGTCTGCAATTTTTGAAATTTTAACAATTCTTTATATACTATTTTTAGTGCCCCCCCCCCTCCCCTTTTATTTTTTTTCGCGATTCGCTGCAATTTTTTCGCATTAGTAAAAGAAATTCAGTTTCAATCTTCCAATCCAATATAGTACATTTTGTTCTCTTTTCTATAACGTTTAATAAGAACTTATGGATCGATTTTTTAAAAATATTTTGCTATTTTTCTTGCGATTTTGCGTTTTGTGCAATTTTTTTAGGTGCCCGGAAACGCAGCGGCCATCAGATTAGCTGTGATTAAATTATTTTAGTAAATGAAAATCTAATTGTTTTCTATATTGATTAGCGTGATATAGCAAACGATTTTCACAAAGAAAAAAAAAGAATCAAGGTGAATTTATTATTGAATTAAATATTTCATTGTTGATAGTTGTGTGTTTGAAAATAATATTTTTATTGTTTTAATTGTTAGTGTTTCATTTGAAATAATTAGGTAATTTTTTCTGTCTATCAACATTTTTCTATTTAATATCAATAATATATTGCGAAGTTTGCGCTAAATTTATTTATTTATTTATATTTTTTCATTTTATAATATTAATTTTGACATAATAATGTGTGATTTCGTCGAAGCTAAATCAAGAGAAATTACTCTCTTCTCTAAACTTTTGTCTTATTTTTAGTAGCTGTTTTCTTATTAATATTATCAATATGCGATTTTGTGTTATACAATTTTCAAAAGATAAATAACTTGTTATACTAAATAATTATTTTTCTTTTTCTGTTTTAAATTCATACACAAATATTATACGCAATGTGATTTATTTTAAATGTTTAACATATTTTGTCTCAGTAATATATATTTTTTTTAAACACTCTTTACCTATTGTAACAATTTTTTTTTTTCTAATATCCATAACGTGCTTGATTTTTCGAAATGAAAAGCAAGGTAAAAGAGATTTTGAAGTATTACTGTTATTCTTTACATGAGACTTTCTGGCCTTTTTTTATATACTAGTATAATATTATTTATTAATTTAATTTCTAAGTAGCTGTTGTTATTTTTAAAAATATGCAAAAATAAAATAAAATAAATAAAGCAGTTTAATTATTTTAAATTCGTTAAATATAAATATATTTTATAATGCATTTATATGTATGTAAATAAATTATAGTTATTATACTAATTTACTTATTTTTAAAAAAGTTATGGAAAAAAGGTTAAAAAAGTAGTGGTAAAAAGAAAAAAAATAATATCATAGGGGCAGCAAAATAAAGCTCGCCTCAGGCGGCAAAATGTCTAGCGCCGGCCCTGCTTACATAAATAACAGAGATTACAATTGAATGGTATATACTATTTTTTTTTTCGATTGCTGTATCATATACAGTAATTTTACATCATATTTAAATCTATATGTCCTCAAACAATGCAATACATTAAAGAAATTAATATAGTTTAGAAAAAAAAATTAAAGTAACTATAAAAAATATCATAATTAGGATCTATAACGATTAAAAAATGTGTTTTAAAATTATGTCTTTGTAGGTAAACAAAGGTAAATTGCAAAAGACTGCTTTCAGAACTATACAGTGACAATATGACTATTGCATTCGAATCTGCCATGCAGATCCTAAGAAAAAAATAAACTCGCTATAATCAGTTTGAACATGAAGATCCCTTCTTCGCACCAGATAAAGATCAGCCGAGCCCACATCTTTTCTCCTGCACTACAAGGGAAATATAAGGGGTCATACATAAAAAATTTGTAGTTAACAAAAAAGTAGGATTACCAAAACATGAATATTATCGCTCCACCCCCCGTCGAGAAGTGTGAAAGTCCGTGCCATCTATTGAGCATGAGCATCTTTTTTTTTAACTGAACGATAGCTTTAAGCATAGTAAGATTGCACATCTATTAAAATTGTGTTTTATTTATATTATTTTGTTTATTTATTTATGAAGTTTTAATTTTGTTATGGAATATTAGCTTGAAACAAATGCTGAAGTATTTATATTGTTTTAAGTACAAAAAGTTTAATTATCCATAAGAGTGCTGCACATGACAGATATAGAGTTAAAAGGAAATCATGCTTGAAAATTATTTTTTAAATCATATAAAGATAATTTAATTCAGTTGCAGTTTCCAAATTAATTGCACTGGGATGAAAAGTTTTCTTCCGATTCAATTATATGAAAACTAAAGTAGTGAGATATTTGAAGTTGAAAAATTGCAGTAAATGAGATATTTAATATTCAGCACCATCAATATGACATCAAAATAATTCACATACATGTTTTTCAATTATAATATAGATTTGTATAAGACACTAAAAAAAATTTTTTTTTATTCTAATAGATTAAAATTATACAATGTAAATATTTCTATTATAAGAAGTGGTTTATAAAATGAAGCCACATAAAAAAGTAATAAAGAAAATAATGGAAAATTAATAATAAAGTATGAACTTACTTGTCTTCTGCTTTAGTGAAAGTCACTTTCTTATTCTGATCCTTTCCAACAAAGCCACACTTAGGTAAAAGTTCTGGATACATAAAAACTTCATTATGAAAGATCTTTTTTCTAACTATGTAAGAAATACCTAAAAGTGATAAACTGTATAAATAATCTTAAAAACTAGAATTATACATCTAAAATTCAATTTAATTCTTCTTTTCTTCAATATAAAAATAATTAAAAATAATAAAAACTCTAAAAATAAATAAAATTTAATACAAAAAAAAAAAAAAAAATTAAACGTACGCAGAATCAGTCAAATTAATCTAGTGCAACAATAGGGTTGCACCAAATATTTTACATCTATTTGGTATTCAGTCTTATTCACACTTGGCCATATTACAGAAGATGAAATTATTTTATCTGCCAAATATTCAGATTTGGCTGGATATCGAAATATTTGATTTACAGAATATTTAGTTTGGCTCAGAGTCAAAATATTTGATCTACTATTCAGCTTGGCTGAATATTAAAACATTTGGCTGGAATGAATAATTTTAATAATCTTACACAACTTCTATTTTTAATCCTTTGAGGGGCAAGTAATAATGTTTCTGTAATGTTGAATTCTTACTGGAATTTGATGTATTTTACTTCATAATAAATGCAAGCAATTTTATATTTTCCCTCCCAAAAATTATAAAAATAAAATTTTATTCAAATTTTCTGGAGCAAATTTTGATTAAAATTAAGCGAGATATAATATATGCCACCATCCTTCAAGGGATTAACTGTCAAATAATAATGGTTGAGAGTGAATATTATTCATGCTCAGATGGTTCCATACAATAAAACATGGTTAGAAACTGGAAATTTTAAGAAAGGGTGTCAAATGATGCTTACAATTTTTTTTTTCTAGGTGTCAAACAGCATTTCATGGTTGCAATTTTACATTACATGATAATTTCTCATTTCTTTTTGCAACCATGATAAAAATATTGTTTCTATTTTTATATGTTAAGGCAGGGGGGGGGGGGAGGTGAATATATATTTAATGCTATATCCTTGCATTAATAAATTAAAAAGGCTTTCTATAAAATTGTAAAACCTGCTCAAACTACAATACATGGATTCTCGAAAAATGTTTAACTAATTTTTTTAAAGAAGATAATATGAATGCAATATATAGAAGTACAAAGATTAAAATAATGATATTTAGTTTTTAAAAACAAGTATCGTAACTTGACCATGCATTAAACTGGAGTACCATACATTAAAGGCCTTTTCAGCATTGAAATCTTTTAACTGTCAATATAATTTTAGAAATGCCGCTTTAAGGTCAGTTTTATGCGTCATTGGTTAAAGCGAAGTCAGTTTAGATTGACTGGCAGGTGCATGGAAGTTTTAAACCATGCTTCTGAACAAGGTGTGAGAGAGTTTTAGGGACATGTAGTTCTAGAACAATTTTATCAGTCATTGGTTAAAATAAAATCAGCTTAAAGATGATTAACAAATGCAAGGATTGTCTTAAACACATGCTACTGTACAATATTTTATGGAAAACCAGATTCCTCAAGTGTTTGCAGTGGGGGGAAAAAACTTATGCTAAAGTCAGAATAAGAGCATTTGTTAAAAACAAAGTGAAACAAAGCTGGGCATCAAATTTGACGACTAGGTACAATTTTCTGGTTGCCAAACATAATAATTTAGTTGCATTTGGCGACTAATGACTGCTAATTTCTAACCCTGCAATAAAAATATAAATTTTTAATTGTATTATTTAAAAAAAATTGTAGCTAAAAGAATAATAAGACTATGTAAAAAACTATACAACATAAGGTTATGTATAGTTGTATGGAGGAGAAACCCCCATACTTTTTAGGTGAGTTTGTAATTACGTAGCACCTAAAGTCATTGTTCAGTCTATCTGTCTGTCTGCATATAACAATGCAAAAATTATCCAACCAAATTGCTTGAAATTAAAAATACAGCTCATATTCAAAATATTAGAATAATTGAGAAAAAGTAATAAGAAAAAATTATTTGTCATTTATTTATTTTTTATACTAAGTAAATGCAATTAAATTTCTTATAAATTAAATCTGGAATGTTTAGATAAGATTTTAACATTTATAAAATATAAAATACAGCACAATAAATTAGGTATACAGCTTTCTTAAACACACCAGAATATTAGAATAAAATTTAGATTGGTTCAAAATATTAGAATATTTTATTTTACGCAACAATATTACCTTATGAATATGAAGTAAATGGTAGTTAATATTTTGTAGCATCCCCTTTAGCTTTCATAACAGCGTACAATCGATCTTGCATACTATATACAAGGTGTTTACAAACATTTCTATCAATATTAGCCCAAATAGACTTTATACGTGCCACTAACTCAGTTTTACTTGGAGGAGGATTTTCTTGAAGTTTTTTCTTCATTATACACCATAAGTTTTCGATGGGATTAAGATCTGGTGAATTTGGTGGCCAAGGAAGTACCTTAATGTTGCGTTGGCGGAACCAATTCTTAGTTGACACCGAGGTATGCGGGGACGCTAAATCTTGTTGAAAGATGAAATCATCTTCAAATAAATCTTCTGATGATGGAATCATGTAATATTCTAAAATTTCTTGATATATCAGAGAGTTAACCTTTTTGTAGACGATGCATAACTTTCCAGGTCCTTCTGCACTCATACAACCCCAAACCATGACACTAGCAGCAAATTTTACGGAATGTTTAAGGCATTCTTTATCAAATGCTTCTTGCTTCATTCTCCAAACTCGAATACCTTGATTACCATATGAAACACAAAACATACTTTCATCACTAAATAATTTTACTAACGCTCGATTGTGAACAATGTAAATAATTCGCTATAAAACATTGATTTTTACCGTGCTGATACAAATCAACCATACGAAGTTTAGTAGATTCAGGAATATCACTCACACGGCCCATTTTAAGACGAAAAAGAAACAAACTGCAAAAAAGAATACTGATTTTAAATAAAATAGTCTGAATTTAATCAATGATGCCACCAGTTAAGAATTGGTAATAATTAAAGGAGAATTAATGTGAAATATTCTAATATTTTGAACCACTTGAATAAATATTCTAATATTTTGACTTTTCAAAATAATTTTTTTTTGCAATTAATCTTTTCAAAAATGATATTAAATTTAAGATAACAAGTAAGTTTAATCAACAATAAGTTCTTAATAAAAATATTGTTTGCATATTTTCATTAAAAGACATTAAATTACCAAACGATATTTTCAATTTCTAAAAAAAAGGTAATTATTCTAATATTTTGAATATGAGCTATATATAATTGTTGCACAATTTTGTCGAGTCATTTCAATTCTTATGAAAATTGGATGTATAATTCAATTTCAGGGACAATCAAAAGTCTTCAATTATATTAAGGTCAATGGGAAAAAATAGTTTCAAGTACATTTTAATGATGTGACACACTTTCAAACATAATAAAATTGACATGCAACTATGAAGTATAGTAGCATATCTTTATAATGTAGATCTAGAAATGCAAGGTTGTGCATTATACAGAATTTTGCATTATTTGGATCACATTTCACACATTATTAAGTTCACCTTCTAAACATGGCCAAAATATATCTGAAGCATATAAAAATACATCAGAAAATTTTTATATTGTAATCCTTGTCATCTAGAATTATCCAGATTATAATTTTTTTAAATATATAGATCATTCCTTATTGTTTAATTTATAAACATAATCCAACTATATGTGGTCCAAATCATTTTCCTTATAGTACTAATTTGAAAAAATGATTATACAGGATGGTTTCAAGTATATAACTTTAAAATTCCCCAATATTTCCATGATATTTTCAGATTAGCCTCAAATTTCCAGGTTAGTGTTAAAATTATAAAATTTTCATAGATAATTTTTCTAACAATTAAGTTTATATATAAAAAAAACATACACACCACAAGTTCTTACATAGTTAATCAAAAATAAACATTACTGTTTGTTAGATCTTGTTGTACTGTCTAATGTAAGACTATTGATTGAATGGGGAGTTGAATAAAAAATTACATTGCATCATGATTATGACAAAAGGAACAAACTTCAAATAAAATTAACTGATACTTGTCTATTATTCTGTTGGCCACTTTTCATAGATAAAATACGATAGCCAAACTATACAATTTAATGGGAAAAAAGGGATGATTACGGGATGATGTCAGATGATGTTTTCACATGTGTTTGTTATGGCATCAAAAAAGTTTTAATTCAATGTTTTCTCTGTATATTTAATGACTAGCGGCCTTCGCCCACTACGCTGGTCGGTTTATCTAAAGAAGTCTTGAAGAAGTAGTTAGATAAGGTTCAGACATACATTAAAAAAAAAAAAAAGCAAGTCGATCATTCAAAAAACGTTGGGAAATATCAAATATTTACTGTAATTTTTTAAGAAAAACAAAGTTTCGAAAAAAAAAATTAAATCGAAAAAAAAATTACACTGACATATTAATGCAAGGAAATTTTCCCAGAGAGAAAATTCGCCTTGAATACAATATTTCAAATTCTTTTAATTGCTTATAGGCGTTAATGCCAACATAGTGAAAAAAAATTCCATGCTGGGAATCGAACCCGGGCCATCAGTATGGCGCACTGACGTTCTACCGACTAAACCACATGGAACGACAGCCAGCTTGAAACTTTCTCATACTTAAGTAGACTGGCGAAAACATAACGATAGCGCGTTTTAAAATCGCACAGTGACATCTATTGGATTTTATATGTACTAAAAAACGTTATGTACTAAAAAACGTGAGCAGCGCACCTAATAGTTTCTTTTGTTTCTTTTTGTTACTTTTTTGTCTGTTGTCCGATTTTGATGAAACAAAGCCTATACACTGCCCGGGAGTGTGCATTCTTCATTAGTGAAAACCGCATAAAAATCCATTCAGTAGTTACGAAGATAACCTCGAACAAACAGACAGACAGACAGACAGACAGACAGACAAAAAATTCAAAAAAATTTTTTTTGTGTTTCATTGGTTTTCTTTTATCGCCCTGACTCCATTTTTGTCAATTATCTTCAATGTACAGACACACCGGGTCCTACTGTTTTATTATATGTATAGATTAAGTAGACTGGCGAAAACATAACGATAGCGCGTTTTAAAATCGCACAGTGACATCTATTGGATTTTATATGTACTAAAAAACGTTATGTACTAAAAAACGTGAGCAGCGCACCTAATAGTTTCTTTTGTTTCTTTTTGTTACTTTTTTGTCTGTTGTCCGATTTTGATGAAACAAAGCCTATACACTGCCCGGGAGTGTGCATTCTTCATTAGTGAAAACCGCATAAAAATCCATTCAGTAGTTACGAAGATAACCTCGAACAAACAGACAGACAGACAGACAGACAGACAGACAAAAAATTCAAAAAATTTTTTTTTGTGTTTCATTGGTTTTCTTTTATCGCCCTGACTCCATTTTTGTCAATTATCTTCAATGTACAGACACACCGGGTCCTACTGTTTTATTATATGTATAGATGTTTTACTAGTTTTTTCAGTTTGGTATGTCCTTTAACAATGATATCATGATAATAAAACAGAAAAATACTGCAAAAATATTGTGATGAATAAGACCTATCAATTTCAATTAATGTGAATCATTTATCAGCAAGTTGAAATGATAATTAATAAAAATTAATTAAGAACTGATAAATTTAATTCCAAAATAACAAAAACATAAAATTATGTTAGTTTTTGAATGCAACATTAGCATGTAATGTCATTTTGTATTTTTGTTTATTTTGTGGCTAAGTCAGTAATGTTTCAAATGAATGATATTATTTAACTTTTATTTCTCTCACATCTAAAAAATATATATATGTTGCATACTATTCCATCCATTACAGTACACAAATGACTCAGTTGTTTATTAATCTAATCGTAGTGAGACATAGCACACAGAAATTCTAACTGTTATGAACCATTCTATCTCATTATACATATGGAATTAAATTTGAGAGGATTTTTTGCAGTCAGCGTGGCATGTGTTGGCAAAACATGGAGTGAAATTTTGGAAGATTTTCCCATGACATGATTCAAGCCATCAAATTTTCAATAAAATTTTTTATTGAGATTTCAACAGCCGACAAATGAATTTCACTATGTTACAGCTGTGACTATGTGTCAATGATTAATCAGCATAAACTACATTAAAAAGGCAATGAAGCTCCTTCGTAATAAAAACTTATTTTTCCTCCAAGTGACAGATAGAAAATGCAGGCACAAATTTAAAAAAAAAGGACTTTTTTTCAAGCCAACATAATTGGTCTTATATAGCCTCATTGCGCAGGAAAAAGGAATTCATGACAAACTCCAAATTTACCAATTAAATTTTGAGAATTTATTTTTAACCAATGAAATTTAACCTGGTGACACAAACATAAAACTGCTTTCTTTCATGGTTACCTGTAATCAACTGGCATCTGCATTTAAATAAAAATCACTGAATGGGAATTCTGGTTAATCGAACAATTTGAGAGAAGAAATAAATAGATATTATGCAACAGATACAGAATGAATTAAGTAATGAAATTTTCTTTTTAAGAAAAGAATTGTTTTGAAAGATTAATGTTTTTTAGAATAAAATAAAATAAAAAGGGTTGTTTAAAGGTATGGAATTAAAAATAATAAGTTATAATATTATAAAAAGATAGGAAAAAATGTTAAAACAATTTGGAAGTCATTAACTTAGGATTAAAGTGAAAATTATAAATTACATATATATATTATAATATACTTTTCAATCTGTGACCTGCCATCTAAAGAAAATCACGCACTAAACTATTTTTTCAAAAATATGGAATTCTGTTATTAAGAAAGTACTAGCAGGGGTGACCGAGCTTAGCTCGGTCAAAATTAACTTTGTGCTAGTATTTTCACTGTATCATTCAATTGATGACTCAATCATATCATTGATTGAGTCGTTGTCATATGTAATTAAAATGACCCTAACCCTTTATAACCTTAAATGACCCACTAATCGAATTTTCGAGAGCATGTGGCCAAGCCCAATGGTTTTCTCTTGCCCAAAAATGATACAACACAAAATATAATCAAAATGGTGAGAGACATTTTTTATATAAAATTAACATGACCCACAAATGATCCTTATAATCAAAATCTCTCGAACATGTGACACTCTTTAATTTTTACACATCTAAAAACATTAGACACAAAATTTAGATAAAATCAATTGAGCCGTTTTTTAGATATAATTAGTTTGACCTTGACCCATTAATTGAATTTTCTCAAACATCTGCCTAACCCAGTGATTTTCTTGTGTCCGAAAATGATAGAATACAAAATTTAGTCAAAATTGCGCGAGACATTGTCTAGATAAAATTAGAATGACCCAAAAGTGACCCACTAATCGAAATTTCTCGAACATGTGGCGTAGCCCAATAATTTTCTAGTGCCCAAAATATATTGTATACAAAATTTCGTTAAAATTGATCCACCCATTCTTTAGATAAAACTTGACATGACCTATTATGACCCATCATGACCCACAAATGGCCCTTATAATCAAAATCTCTCAAACATGTGATTTAGCTCATTAGTTTTATCATGTCAAAAAAATTTATGTGCAAAATTTCATTAAAATTGATCACGCCGTTCTTTAAATATAAATAGCTTGACCCAGGCCCTTTATGACCCAAAATTATTCATTAATCAAAATTTCTCGAACTTGTGACAAAGCCAAATGATTTTCTCGTGCCAAAAAAATGTTGCATACAAACATTCATTAAAATCGATCCACCTGTTCTTTAGATATAGCTTGACCATGACCTATTATGACTCATCATGACCCACAAATGACTCTTATAATCGAAATCTCTCGATTGTGTGACTTAGCCCATTAGATTTCTCATGTCAAAAAACTGTTACAGGCAAAATTTCGATGAAAATGATTCTGCCGTTCTTTAAATATAAATATTTTGACCCAGACCCTTAATGACCCAATATGACTCATTAAAATTTTTTCTCGAATATGTAACATAGCCCAATGTTTTTCTCTTGCCCGAAAACCATAAAATGCAATTTTTAGTCAAAATTGCATGAGAAAATCTCTAGATAAATATAGCATGACCCACAATGACCCCAAAAATGACCCACTAACCAACTTTTCTCGAACATGGTACCTAACCCAATGGTCTTCTTGTAATCCAAAACGAATAAATGATGAATGATAAAATTTGGTCAAAATCGTTAGAGCTGTTTTTTAGATAAAAATGGCTTGACCCATAATGACCCAAAAATGACCCACTAATCGAAATTTTTCGAACATATGACCCAGCCCAATAGTTTTCTCATGCCAAAAAACGATTGGATACAAAATTTCCTTAAAATCAATCCAGCCGTTCTCTAGATATAAACAGCTTGATCCTGACCCATTATGACCCAATAATCAAATTTTCTCGAACATGTGACCAAGGCCAATGGTCTTCTTGTGCTCAAAAATGGTAAAATCCAAATTTTTGCGAAAATCTTTAGAGCCGTTTTTGAGATAAAATTTACACACACACACACACACACACACACACACACACACAGACACAATTTTTGCTCGCATTATACTATAAGATTTATGGGTATGATATGATATTATCTATAAAGTGATAAATAGTGGTGGTATGATGGGGAAAACTGAGATTAAAGAATATCTATTAGAAAAGAAGCTGGCTGGATGGCTTCAAATAAACATTTGTAACTGATTAAGGAAGGTTCATATATAGCTGGTCAGACGAATTAACATCAATAATATGGGCAAAAAGGCAATTGGATTTAACATATTGTACAGTCATTAATTGCATTAATTATTTCAGAAGCTTGTATATTTAAGTATCTGACAAGAAAATCTGAAAAAATTGGAAGGTCAAAAAATAGTGTAGAGATGGATGAAAGTCTCTTTTAATACCTTGAAGGGTGATAGGATATATAATGTATCAACGTAATCTTTATTAATACAGTAGACTCCCTTAAATCCGCATCCCAAAAATCCGCAAATGCCAGAAATCTGCACATTTTTTCAGATGAAAACAATGAAATTAAAGATGGCGCTGAAGTCAGCAGCTAATACAATACAAATAATTCTATAACAATATCTATTTTTAAATAATTTTCAACTTCTTCCTTTCTTTTTAATATCTTTAAATTTAATTTCTGGAGTGCTAAATATGTTACTTAGACGTAATATGATCAATATTTAATCAAAATAATCATTATCGTATCGTAGTTGCAACGTAATATAACTTTCAATGGTCGTTTGCCAGTGTTTGTAATTCACATGGCAGGATAATTTTTGCTATATAAAATTATTATTTTATAGTTCTATTACTATTTCCTTATCCCTGCTAGTTACGAAACAAATTTGGGATCTACATCCGATTTACTAATTACGATGATCAATATTTAATCGAAATAATCATTATCATATCGTAGTTCCAATGTAATGAAAGTTACAATGACCATTTGGTAGTGTTTGTAATTCGAAGGGCAGGATAATTTTGGTCCTATAAAATGAATTTTTTAAAATTAATTAAGCTTTTTTTTTTGTTTATTAACAAAGGTAAATATTTTTCTTTATAAAAAAGATTGATTCTTCCTCATCATTATTTATATTTAATATTGTATCTTAATTATTTACTTTATTTTAATATTGTTCTAAAATTTTAATTTACTTAACTTTTTTTGCAATAATTACTTGTTTTTAAACTATTTATTTATTTAAATATTTTACTTAATTATTGTAATGTTTTAATTTATTATATGTATTCATTATAATGCTTAACTAGCAATCAAATTAATGTTTCAAAAATTTTAACAAATCAATGATCAGAAATCCACAAAATTCTAAAATCTGCACTATCCGATTTACTAATTACGATGATCAATATTTAATCAAAATAATCATTATCATATCGTAGTTCCAATGTAATGAAAGTTACAATGACCATTTGGTAGTGTTTGTAATTCGAAGGGCAGGATAATTTTGGTTCTATAAAATGAATTTTTTAAAATTAATTAAGCTTTTTTTTTTGTTTATTAACAAAGGTAAATATTTTTCTTTATAAAAAAGATTGATTCTTCCTCATCATTATTTATATTTAATATTGTATCTTAATTATTTACTTTATTTTAATATTGTTCTAAAATTTTAATTTACTTAACTTTTTTTGCAATAATTACTTGTTTTTAAACTATTTATTTATTTAAATATTTTACTTAATTATTTTAATGTTTTAATTTATTATATGTATTCATTATAATGCTTAACTACCAATCAAATTAATGTTTCAAAAATTTAAACAAATCAATGATCAGAAATCCACAAAATTCTAAAATCTGCACAATCCCTAGTCCCAAGCTTTGCGGATTTGAGGGAGTCTACTGCAATGCCACACCCACCACAAAGTTTTGAAATAAAAGTTTGATTTAATAAGGTACATGAAAAAAAGCTTTTATTTATTTGGCAGACAAATTTGTTAGTAAATGCTGATGCCAATCAATGATGACAAAGTTTTGAAATAAAAGTTTGATTTAATAATGTACATGAAAAAAAGCTTTTATTTATTTGGCAAACAAATTTGTTAGTAAATGCTGATGCCAATCAATCCTTTTAACATTTTTGTAAGACAAGTACTTTGCTCCTAAAAGAGTTAAAATAGAAAGAAAAAAAAAATCGAATTTTTACTTAACATTGGTTGCTTGAAGGATTATTCCAAGAGGCTAATGAATGATTTATAATAAAAGTTGCCGATGGGTGAAATAAAAAAAATACAGAGAAGATTATTATAACCTTTTTTAGATTCATGACAGACTTATAAAACTGACTAAATTAAATGCTGCAGGATTTGAAGCATCATTATAATTTTGTGGATGCAAATACTGATGCACATATGCAAAATCTTGAATGCCTTTGGGGCTCAATTAAATGGTGAAATAAGAAATATTGCTAAACAGAACAGCAGTATTTAGATTCATATTTGAACAATAAAAGCAAATTTTTATTTATTTTTCTTTTTATAATTTCAAGATTTAATGTAATGCAGGGTGCAAAATTTCCACTCGCCAACGGCGAGTAAATATTTAAGGTTGACAAGTTAGTTTCGCCTTTTAAAATGGCGTGCTTCAAACTTCAAATTAAGCTATGCACAGTAATACACAAAAGCATTTCAAAATGAAGCAACAGTATTTATTTTCCAAAATAAGTAAAAATGCTCCATTGCCTATTTCTTCGTTTTTCCTACGGAGGAATGACAAGGTTTGCACACTCCTTATATTTTTTAAGGACTCTGGCACCACTATTAAGAATAAGAAAACTTATATTTAATTTTTAAAATACAGAATTCGTAACCACCACCTTTATTCAAAGATTTTACCAAATTTTCCTGCAGTGAAATACATTGAAAATATTCTTAAATTTTAGTGGTAGAACTGTGCAAACCCTGAGTGAAATTCCCCTGTTTGCATTTATTCATTCCCTACTTTCGTATCGCGCATGCGGCAATACCAAATCAGATCACACTTCACTCCTGCGCGAAGAAATTCAGATTTCGTCATCAAAGTGCAGCTGCTTGAAATATGGTAAAAAATATGCATCCTCTCTCAAACTTTTTGTTTCTTTCGATTTAGCATTTTTCTTGTTCAGTGGTAGTTGGTGGTAATTAAAGTAGTGTTTTAGTTAATTTTTTTAATGCCATGATGAAAAGAAAAAAGAATAATACAGAGTCCTTTTTTATTAAAAGTAATAGATCAAACGATAAATGTGATAAAGATGTGATCACAAATGCTGAAATTAAAACTATGCAAACTCAAGTTAAGCAAAGTGAGAATGAATCTGGTAGTAGCAATAATTTCATTTTCTTCTTTTCCAGTTCTGCTAAAAGGAAATGAAACAGTGATTTTGAGTCACCACTTCCAGTTAAAAGAAAACACAACAAAGAGTGGCTAAATAATTTTGAATGGCTTTTATATGATGATAAAACTAGTTTTGCAAAATGCAAAATTTGCGAGTAGGTGCTTTCCAGTAATGTTGATAAAGAATGGATAAATGGCTTTTCTGGGACATTTAAAAAAGAGTCATTTGTTTTTCACAACCAAAGCAAAGTTCACACTGTGAAAATGTTGCCATTGTAAAGGCAAATCAGAAACACCAATGGTAAAATGTCTGAAGAAAATGGACCAAAAGATGTTTTTTCATTTGAAAAATATATTAAATGTGGTGTACTATGTTGCAAAGCATGAAAAACCGTTTAAAGACATAGCAGATTTTTTGTGCTTGGCTGAGAAATTAAATGTGGATATTTTAACACAGTATGGCAATAAAAACAGTGCTGGCATTTTATTGCTGAAACTTTGATGTTAGATTTAGTGGTAGACTTTAAAAAGTGTACAACACATTCTAGTTGATGGTTCTACAGATCGATCATCTGTTCAGCATACAAATGTGTATGTTCGATAACATGGATGCAAAAGATAATGATATCAAAGAGGACATATTAAGATTAATAGAGCTGCCAAATTCTACTTCATCCAGTTATTTCACAACTATAACTGATTTTCTAGATAAGATTATAGGTCTAAATGAATATAGAAACAAATATTACTAATGGTACTACAAAAATGGATGGATACAAATCAGGTTTAGCTATGAAAATGAAATCTATTTGTCCTAAATTGATAAACATTCGCTGCCTTGCTCACCGTTTGCAGTTAGCTGTTTTGGATGCATGTGGTGAAGTTAACATTTAATTCCATTGTTGGAAGTATTTTTAAATTTAACCATGCCTCTGCTAAAAGACTTCATATGTTTAAAGAAAGAGCAGAATTCTAGAAGGTTATCCAGCAAAGAAAATGCAGTAAAAGCTCTCTTGCAATCTTGAACAAGTGGCCTATGGAAAAGACAGTGACAGTTCTAAAGCTAAGGATTTGCTGAAAAGTTTGATGGATTATAAATTTCTTAAAGTTCTGTACTTCTTCTTGGATTTCTACCAGAAATTGAACCCTTTAAGTGTGACATTACAAAACAAGGAACTTCTCATTTCATCTTTGAAAATAAAAATTGAACATTGTATCTCAGTTCTAACAGATCTCAAATCTAGGATTGGACCAAGTGAACAGGAATTTTTAGACCAACTATCCATTTCAGGGATAATCAAGGATGTGAAGCTGACAAATATAGAAAATAGGAAAGAAGAGTTTCAGACTTTAAGAGAACATTAATTAAACATACAAAGATATACATTATCACTAAGACTGCAATCTATGTCGTCAGATATGTTACCATATATGCATATTTTTGATACTGTAGGTTGGCCTCCGAAAGAAAAAATTCTTGAATTTGGGATAGAAGAAATAAATAAGCTCTTTATGTATTTTAACCCATATCTCTTTAAAGAAAAAGTAGTATTGTATTGGCAGAGTGGGCAAAGTTTTAAATTTATGTTCCCATCATTGACATTAAAGAGGATGCTGGAGAAAGTTTACCATAAAAATGTTCAGCAAGATTCTCCAATTTGCTCTAGATCCTAACATTTTGTACTGTTTTACCAGTAAGCACAGCTTCATGTAAGAGAGGATTCAGCTGTCACAACAGACTCAAGACAGCACACAGGAACTCTCTGAAGACTGAGACAATGAATGATACACTCAGAATTTCTGTTAAAGGACTCACCCTCACAGAGTTTGACCCTACAGCTGCAATTGATAAGTGGTATTTCAGTGCAGAAAGACAGCGCTACACAAACCTGAAGTGCTAATAGTACAGGAACGTATCATTAGTATGTAGTTCTGTAACCACTGAAATTTTATGGCAAGCTTATTTTGAGTTAGTTATTTTTTTCTCTTTTGCAGTAAACATGTTTTGTTTCATCAATTTTCTGTATTTTTTTCGGTCAATAGAAAGTTTTTCATACTACACCTATTAATATTTTTAAAATATCCCATATTTTTTGTAAATGTAAAATATTCCGGATTTAACAGACAGCTCCTTCTAACAATCGTCAGAATTAAATTTGTCACATATATTTCATTTTTTGCGCAGGATCGGGGGCTGATGTTGGTGTCTGAATGAATGCAAAATAGTGGCGAGTGCCTTTTAAGCTGAAATTTCATGCCCTGATGTAATACTTATGATATGACGTTAAGATTTTTTCTAATATGAATGAAATGTGCATCAAAATACAATTTCTTACCAAAGTACACAGCATGAATTTGTTAATAACATTTTAAAATTGTTTCAAAAATAATATTTTCATTTAAAAGCCTCGATTTTCATGTTCCTGAAAATCTGTTTAAAATGGCACTCAATTTTTATGTCCAGCCGCTAGCAACAATCAATAAAAGTCACAATTTTAATTTTTATAAAATATCATTGTACTATAGCAGAAAGACACAGTTCTGATTTTCAATAAATAAACGACTCCACTATGTTACTAACACTGATCGTGCAAAGGCTTCAAAATCGGGTAGAATATTTTTCTTTATATCACTTTAATAACTATTCAGCTTGCTTTCATTTTTAAAGAATTGCAAAACACTGTAAGAAACTTAAACTACATTCTTGTTTTCAAATAGTGAGAGGTTTCTCTTTTTAAAATTTTGTATAAATAAAATTTCCACCATGGATCTGAACTAAAAGACTGATATAAAAATCTGAATTCATTTTGTTTCAGGCATGGACTAAGCCCGAAAGCAGAGATTAATTTTTTATCATTCCAGATTACAACAATCATAATGGAAAGTAATATTTGTTTCATTGAATTTCCAGATTTAGTTTGAATTTCCCTGATAATTCAAAGTTAACAAAATTCCGCAATATTTCCATGTTTTCCAAATGTGTATTGTAATAATAGCAATTTTTTCATTAAAAAGTTCTGAATTAAGGAGATAAATTTGAACTAATGTATAAAATTTAGTTTTCTAGGGAATACATTTTTACAGTGTGGGAATTTAGGCGTTTCTTAACTACAAAATTCATTGTTTATATCTGAGATATTGTGTGTTGTACAGGGAATTGCATTAAAAAGATATTCTGCTCCTGTTGTATACATTAAAATATACATTCCTTACAGTCTGTGGTGCAAAAAATATTTGTTATTAATTTACAAGGCCACACAAAAGTATTCCATTACACAATAGAATAAGAGAAACTGTTTGGAGCATGTTTTAATTATAAGTGTTTCACATTTTATGATGATTTATGTAGATCAATTTCAAATTTCAACAATTAGAAAATCATTAGAACTCACATGCATAAATTAAAGGCAAAAAGATTTCAAATGAATATTTAAAATAATAAAAAATTAAATACCGTTTGGACATTTGGATGTGGAATAAACATCCTTCTGTTGTTCACATTCATTTATAATATTTAAAGCTCCTTCTAAATTATATGCAGCAAACAAGCTGTTCTTTAATGCAATATCTTTAAGCTCAAACTGAAATTTTTAAAAGAAATTATTAATGAATTATTGTAAGAAAGTTTTAATAAATACACTTTATGCATAAAATAGATTACAATTCCAATTTTATTTTTTTAAATATATATATATATATATATATTACCACACAGTAAAAGTTTCTCCCACTCCACATATTATGAATTTTATAAGACAAATTTAATTAGAATACTAATAATGGCTAAATAAAACTATACAATTTGCTATTTCTGCTATTATTTATCACCACAGTAAAAGTCCAGTTGTTGGACATACATAATTTACAGCTAATTGTCCAGTTGTTAGACATACATAATTTTAAGACAGCTAATTATAAAACTTTAAGAATTATTATCTCAAAACATTATTACCAGAATTTGTTTACTTGATTCTTTGAGTAAATTCAACTCAGAATTCCAATAAGAAATTTTAGATTTTCCACATGAAAGTAAATAATTCTGGGTGACTAGTTGCACAAACTAAAAAAAAAAATTGAGAAAATTATTATTTTTTTTTATGATATTTTAAATGTCTAAAAATAACACAGACAACACTCAAAAGTAATACATAAATACTATTTCAAATTTTATAAGTGGCAAAAATCTGAACACTTACTTTTCTAATTTGTTCCTCCAATAGAAGTTTTTCCTCATTGTTTAAGTGGAAAACATTCTTTATTTTTACATTTTCACTACTGGTAATAGATTCTTCCTCAATAGAATTTTCAGAACTATAAATAAAATAGATACAACATTTATTTTATCATAATAATAATTGCCAGGGGTTGATCCAGGCAAAATATGAAGCTTCTTTTGGACCCATTCACAAAAATTTACTTAAATTGGCTGCACACCTGCTCCTTTCCGTAACGTTACTTACACACATGGAATAAATCTCATCTCATTTTAAAATAGCAAATATTTAAAGATAGAAAACCAACGATTATAAATGCACAAATAAAGTATGAGAAGGTAGCAAATAGCTATTTCGAATCTACAATCGAGATTCTTCATTAGTGCAAAACTCAGCGAGCTAAAAAATAGCAAAACTGAGCAAAGAGACAGAGAGACGCAGGCTTATATACCCGCTATGAGAACAATCCCGCCTAAAGAAAAGCAACCAATGAGAAGAAAGCAGCCAAAACAATTAGGTGGACAAGTAGCGACATCTATCGGAGAACAAGCAAAACAAAAACTAAAAAGCGAGAGAAAAAAAAAAAGTATTAAATTAAAGATTTCCAAATACTTGGAAAATAAGGAGTACTAGATAAGTCATTGACTAAGAAGTGAGAATTTTTTATGATGTGGTAAGCTTCCCAAAAATCAAGATCAAGAATGGAAGGACATTTATGAATGATGGTGGCTGAAGAAAAGTTAAACTTATGTTGTGAAGACCAACAATGTTGAGCAATAGAGGAACGTTTAAGCTCTTGATTTTTGACATACCTTTTATGTTTCATTAAACGAAATCTGAGAGCATGTTTAGTCTGACCAATATAAGAAAGACCACATTGGCAAGAAATTTGGTAAATACCCCAGTTATCTAAGCATCTCTCATCTCATTTTGTATTTTATTATACTTTTGACTAAATATGCTTTAAAAACAAATTTACTGTTCTATATAGTAAAGTGCAACAGTATTACTTCTTTTAGAGGGAAAAATCCTCTTTATATTTACTGTCAGATTTAGAAACAATTTTTGTAAAAAATAACTTTTTTTCTTTATTAAAAAAACATTTTAAAAGATGAATTATTTCACAAAATTTATATTAATAACAATCATCCATATATACATTAGGGTGGAGCGAAATTTTTTTTTTTTTGAAAATCAAAAACGGGTAGGTGCCAAAAGTTGCCTTTATACTTAGTACATCAACTGTGTGAAATTTTACCGCTGAAAAAAAATGGCTTGAGTCTGCGCTTTTGCTCCAAAAATCGAAATTTTGGGTAAAAATTGTCATTTTTTGACATTTTTTCAAAAAAATTAAAAATTTCCTACAGAGTTGGTTAGTATTTAAAAGTGTTGCTTAGATCTTTATATTTATCTGCTTAACATATTTAAACTATAAAACAATATCTGTAGTCTGTATAATTGGAGCATATCTGACAACTTTTTGTGAAAAATCAGCGTTAACCTCTCTATTGGAGCATACAACGAAATGTTGTTTTGAATGCATTTCTTACCTAGTTGCTTTCAAAACTACTGTGTATATAACTCATAGAGGTGGTAGCATTATCCCACCTGTCTCAACCATCCAATCATCTAGGCCCAGTGTTTTATTTACATATTGAATTGTTATTTTTTTCCCGAAGACGAGTATAAGTTTTCTATACATCAAAATAATTTATCTCTTCTTTATATTCACTGACTTTGGATGATTTGGATCATGCTAGTGTGACCTACTGCACGTATATTTTTATACCATGTATAACAGAAGAGAAGCTGAGCAATGTATTGGGTATGTTCTTAATTGAACCTATTCAGCAGTCTATTATCTTCATTAAAATTTCATGCAATTAGTACATTATGATTGGAAGTTTTGTTATCACAGCATTCTTTCAATCAATTACATTTTATATGCAATGATTTGCCTAAAAATTGATTGTATGAATTTAATTTCTAGTATGTCATCATTTATTGAACCTATTACATTGAATATATGCTGAGAAGCTAGCTGTTTAATATTATAACGATTGTCACAGAGGATTGCAAACAAAATTTGCAAAAACTACTTGTTGTAAAACAACAATATTTCTAAAGAAGTTTTAGTATGCTTTATGTCGTTTCCTGTGTTGTTCCGTAGTCTAGTAATTTCTAATAAGATTTTAGATCTATTATTTAGGTGTGTAGTACATTTGGTATAAAACATCTCGCGGTATAAACTTGGATTATACATTTTGTGAGTGAACATATAAACGCTGATTGACAATCTGTGCTTATATAAGCGGAAAATTTTATTAACTTTATGAGCTGTCTTTTGTGTGAGATGTTTTCTAAATTCTTATTCCCCATTCTTTCTGAGAAATAGCTTTCCTTATGAATTAGCTTTGCAATCTCCGACAGAAATTTCTAGTCTGTTCTGAGTATCTTTTTTTTAATTTGAGAAAAAATTTTTTCAAAATTATTCTCTATTTTATAAAAAAAAATTGCAATAGGAAGTGAATAGTACGCAGACAAAGATTTCCTTATTGATCCGGTGAATCCATGTAGCTTAGAACGTTTTATATCAACTTCTCAAATAATGGATGCAGAGGAATTTCACTGGAGTTGAAGTAGCGAATGATTCAATATTATACACAATTCTAAGCTTACCCCATGCAAAATGGTTCACAGTGACAAATAAAATTGTCCTAATTTTAAATGAGCACTTATAGTCGATTAGAATCCGTACATTCCCTCATAAAGTACTATGCATTATAAGTTTATGCCCAGGACATTTCACCATCAAATGTTGTCCGCTCATAAAAAGGGGATCTAAAAGTTAATAGGAAATTACCTAGATATGAAAACACTTAGAAAACGGCATAAAACTAATGCAAAAGAAAAAGTTATTTACAGCAGCGGTTGCTTTACACATGGAGAACAAAATTTCATTGCAATTCTCTCTGTCGATCACCATCACATGAAACAGCTTGCTTCTCAGCATATAAAAAATGCAAAAGTAGAATAAATGATGGCATACTTATAGTTGAAATATCTGAAATCATCTTTGAAGCAAATCATTATGTAAAAAAAAAATACAATTGACTGAAAAAATGTTGTGGTAACAGAACTTCCAATCACTATTCATCAACTGAATGTAAGTTAGATAAATATAATAGATGGCCGAATAGATCCCTTTAATAATATTCCCGTGCATTACTCTGCTTGTCATTTTTTTGTATAAACTGTAAAAATATACATGAAGATAGTTACAGCAGCATGTGGATGCAAAGAACAGATAAACAAGGTGGAAGCATCGAAAACATGCCAAATTTTTATAAAGAAAATCACAAATCAATGTATAAATAAAACACTGTACTAAGATGATCGAAGAGTTGGGCCGGGTGGTATAGGAAATATAGCCACCTCCATGACGCATGTCCAAGGTAGTTTTGAAAACAAGAGCTGTATTAAAAACAATAATTCGTTGTATGACCCAATAGAGTGGTAATGCTGTTTTCTTACTAAAAGTTGTCTGTTTTGCTCCAGCTATAGGGAATAAACATTTTGTTTTATAGTTTAAATATGTTAAGCAGATAAATATAAAGGTCTAAGCAACACTTTTAAATACTAACCAGCTCTGTAGGAATTTTATAATTTTTTTGAAAAAATGACAAATTTTATCCAAAATTTCGATTTTTGGAGCAAAAGCGCAGATTCAAACCATTTTTTTTCAGCGGTAAAATTTCACACAGTTGATGTACTAGTATAAAGGCAACTTTTGGCATCTACCCGTTTTTGATTTTCAAAAAAAAATTTTTTGTGCTCCACCCTAATATACATGTAGCTTTTACGCTAGTCTTTCATTAAAATTATTTTAGTATGTGTTATCCCATGAGAAATGAATGTATCAAAATGAAACATTTGTACGCATGCAAGATTAAATAATTATTTAATTTCAAAAGGCATATTCCTCTCTTCCTAGTGAACAAAGAAAAGATATTACTTCATTCACTCCTTCTCGACACTGATCTTGAAAAGTACAAGATAGGTTAGAAGTGTCCTAAAAAAATTTATCCCTTAAGAAAAAATGTGATTGGGGTGAGATTTTTCCCAGCTCTTTGGTTAATAAAACAGATACTTTCACAAAATTCCTCAAAATAAAACAGGCTCGTTCACAAAATTCCTCTTAATAAAATAGGTCCATTCACAAAATTCAATTTCATGAAAATATACTCTTCATTAATTATTTTTATTAGATTAGACTTTTGTAATTTGCACACCAGAGAGGAAAACTTTAGAAAAAGTCTTAAAGAAGTTATTAATAATAAATATTTGATTCAAATAAGAGTAACTGGATTTCATCTTTTATTACAGAATATAATTTTCACAAAAATAACTTTTACTTTTCACAGAATAATCTACAAAATAAACAAAAAAAAAAAAAAAAAAAAAAAAAAAAACCTAAATCAACCCCTGATTACAGTAAAGCATTTTTTAAATATATTTTGCTAAAAAATGTTCCTATAAATAATAATAAGAATTAAGAATTTCTGCTATTACATGGAATTTCTTTCATATTTTTCTTGTGTACTACTTTTACTTTTATCATTTCTCTTAAATATACAATGATACAGTATTAAATATTATGATAGTAAATTTAATTAATTGAAAACATAGGAGTAGGAGCCGGGGGAGCTGAAGCTCCCCCTGGAATATTTCATATGGGCTCAGCTCCCCCGGAAGAAATTCTCGTACCATCTGTTAACGATATTTTGTAGATTTTTAAAAAAATGTCAACTTTTGCTAACACTAATCCCAGATGGAACTGACAGAAATGCATTGTGATCGGAATTAAAATGATGTTATTGGAGGAATTAATGAAGAAATTATTTTCTAAAGTTTAACTTTTGGCAGAATTTATTTTGCCGATATTCAATAGCAACAACTGAAAGATCTTTCAGTGCTCACCAGCGGCTTCAAACACACCTCTGAACTATAATGGGTCAACAGAGATTTCATTCAATGATACTGCATTTTTATAATGAAGAGGAATTTAAAATTTAATTTTTTTATTATAGAAGACAATTGTAAAGAATTTAGAAGCAAAACAACCGAAAGAACTTTAACTTTTGGTAAATGGGAGTAGGTGATGCCTTAAATTTGATTTTTTTTGGGAATCATCTATAAATTAAGTTTTTGTATGTCAAGTATATCTAATAAAAATTATCTTAATTGGATTAAAGAGTTAATGATCTTTTGATATGCTTTATTTTATACTGCTGTTTGCGAAAAGCGCAGCAGTATTAAATAAACCTTTGAAATGAATGAAATTGTAAAAAAAATTATACCTGTCTCCACCTTGGACTGTATTTTTGTGATATCACAATTGGTAAAATGTCAATTTTTACAGCCTCGAACTGAGGGAGGTAGATTTCGAAGTTACATGCTCCTTTCAACAACAAAAAATAAAATATCATAACAGATAAATCCAGTTTAACCCTTTGAGCTCTGATGGTTGAATTTTCTACCACTTAATTCCGAAAAGCCACAATGGCATTTGTTCCACACCTGTATTGTAACCTTGTAACATCGCCTTGGCGACAAACACACACCACGCTTATATGCCAATCAGCAACTTAGTGTAACCCTGCTCACGTGTTGTGTGACACAGTTGGTTGCTACAAAATGTACGGAGGTGTACTAAGTTAGAACTAAATAGCAAGTAGACTGTGAATTAAAAAGAATGTTTTATTTTGTTAGAGTTGCAGCTTATTGTTGCGTAGCGATCGTTTGCCAATTGGCATATAAGCGTGGGGTGTGTTTGTCACCAAGGTGATGTTACAAGGTTACAAGACAGGTGTGGAACATCCCACCCGGCGTTGAAATATTTTATATTTCAAGATATAAATGCAATACAAATAATAACACAACATGATACAGATTATAGGCAAAAAAAAAATAAACACAAATAATACATGATCAATTAATACATAATAAAGCACTTTTAAAGTTTAGGATCTATAAAGTTGTCCTCAATGGGTAATATACTTATTTTTGAAATAGGTCGTTTAAAATTACCCTTAGCAGTGCGAACTTCAACTACCCTGACTATCCCGTCCGCACCTGGGAATACCTTATTAATGTGGCCTAGTGACCAAGTGCAAATGGGCAGTTGCGAGTCCTTAAGAAAAACTAGCATTCCTGGCAGAATATTAGGCTTTTTAAATAGCCACTTATTTCTTTC
Organism: Maratus speculifer; assembly: GCA_964019185.1. Classification (NCBI taxonomy): domain Eukaryota; kingdom Metazoa; phylum Arthropoda; class Arachnida; order Araneae; family Salticidae; genus Maratus; species Maratus speculifer. The sequence continues at coordinate 139,656,561 of OZ025291.1, forward strand.
TTGTAACTGGCTCAGATAATTATTCTGCCGACGTTTCCATATTAACTGCGTTAATTTTTGAGTCCTTTGCCATTTATTTAGCAAATTATCGTTTACCTCACTTAAACTGAGTTCTGGAATTAAATTAAGAGGCTTTCCTATGAGGAAGTGACCAGGAGTCAACACCTGAAGATCGTCAGGATCTGTTGACAAAGGACAAAGTGGTCGCGAGTTTAAAATAGCCTCTATCTGTGTAATAACTGTCAGGAATTCCTTGATCATGAGATGAGCTGAGCCCACAGCTCTTTTTAAGTGGTATATGAAAGATTTGACTCCTGCCTCCCAAAGGCCACCAAAATTTGGCACCCTAGGAGGGCAGAACTTCCGGTTAATACCTTCAGAAGCTAAAAAGTTCGAAACTTTATCACTCGTAATAAGTCAGCGTAAAGGTTTTAGTTCTGCTGAAGCCCCAACAAAATTTGTAGCATAGTCGCTAAAGATTACGGAGCTTTTCCCACGACGAGCGAAGAATCTTTTTAGAGTTGCTATTATAGCCTCGGATGTCAAATCTGAGACAAAATCCAAGTGTACAGCTTTAGTGACCATACATACAAATATGGCAACACAGATTTTCTGAAAAGTACCCTTTCTCTGACCTTTATATTATATTTCAAAAGGCCCACTTAAATCTAATCCCACATTTGAAAATGGGGAATTGGGCACTATTCTTTCAGGAGGGAGATCCCCCATCATTTGATTAGCCATTATAGGTTTAATTTTAAAGCTCATGTACAATTTTACGAGCAATATTTCTGCCACCAAGCAGCCAATATTTTTGACGCACAGTGTTCAAAAGAGCTTGGGGTCCAACATGAAAATCTTGTTTATGATAACATTGAAAAATTAATTTTGTCAAGCGACAGCTCGCAGGAAGAGCAATGGGGTATTTGTGGTCAAAATTCAAATTTGATTTTGTTAGTTTTCCTCCCACCTTCAATAAGCTATCTCATCTAAAAAGGGATTTAAGAATTTTAACTTACTTGCCCGATGAACCGAAGATCCTGCTTGGAGGGCCAAAATTTCATTTTGGAAATACTTTACCTGTATATCTTTTAATAAATAAATCTCTGCATTTCTTAATTCCTCCAGCAACAGAGGGCCGGTTGCAGATGTTAATTTTTTACATTTATGTATGAATCTGAAAATATAAGCTAAAATTCTAATTAATGTTTGAAAATTATTGCTAAGATTAATTAAATTATCACACAAATTAGAGTCATTATGTATAGCGAATGTCAAGTTTCTGGGAGCTTTAAGCTCACTAGAATAATGTTTATCTTTAATGTCACTTATATTAGAATCAGTTTTTGCTATTGTTTCTTCAAGAATTGAAAGAGGCAGATCATGCCACCACAACTGGTTAGGAGAAAGGTTTTCCACACTAACACCTCTTGATATCAAATCAGCAGGATTGTGTTCTGACAGAATATGAAACCATGGAAAGTTTTTAGTTTGTTCCTTAATTTGCACAATGCGGTTTCCCACAAATGTTTTCAGGAGATGAGGAGCAGTGTCTATCCAAGCTAAAGCAATGGTTGAATCAGAAAATAAATGTACTGAAGCTACCTGTTTGTCTAATGAATTTAAGACCTTATTAAGTGAGTTTAGCCAGAAGAAGACATGCTGAGAGTTCGAGATGTGGCACTGTTATTACTTTGGTTGGGCACATGCGGGATTTACTACATAATAAATGACTGATGGTTTCACTAGAATTAGATGTTTGCATGTATATCACTATGCCATTAGCCTTGGAAGATGCATCTGCAAAACCATTTAGTACCACTGATTGGTTCACAGCTAGGAAGCATCTTGGTACTTCAATGGATTCCAGTTCTTTAAGACTTTCGAGGTAGGTTTCCCATTGTTTGGAAACATGAGAAGGCAGTATCTCACTCCACTCTAGTTTAAGAAGCCACAGCTCCTGCATGAATATTTTTGCTTTCGCAATCATTTGCCCTAAGAGACCGAGAGGGTCATAAATGCGGGCAATTTGCAAAAGTACATCTCTTTTTGTGAAATCACTTTTTCTGTTAATATTAACTTTATACCTAAAGGTATCATTGAAACTGTTCCACAGCATCCCTAATTTTTTAACTGCTATTTCTTCAGAATTTCTGTCCAGGGGAAACATGTGATTATCAGTAGATTGAACCTCATTGGTACACCATTTGTGTAAAACCATCCCTCCCTATAGGGGGATGATTGTGATTTCATTATCTGAATTCTTCTAAATTGGATGAGCCCGATAGTCAATCATCCATATAAAAGTCTTTCAAAACAATTTTCGATGCTAACAGGAATTCCTTTTTCTCATCTAGAGCTAATTGTTGTAATACTTTGGTGGCTAAGTAGGGAGCACAAGATGTTCCATATGAAACTGTTGTTAGCTGAAATACCTTAACCAGGTATGACATACTGTCTTTCCACAAAATTTTTAAATATTTGTACTGGGATGGATTTATTTCTATCATCCTAAACATTTGTTTAATATCTGCAGTAAAAGTATAAATATGCTTTCTAAATCTAATTAATATCGAAAAAAGATCATCTTGCAGAACTCCACCCTTACATAATAAATCGTTCAAAGATTTTCCATTGGTTAGCTTGGCACTAGTGTCAAAAACAACGCGTAGTTTTAGAGGGTCGTAAAACGCCGTGATGTAGTAAGTAATAACCATCATTAAAGTTCGTGTTTTTTTTTATTTCATGCATGTGATTTAAATCCCTATATTCTTTAATAAATTCTGTGTATACGTTTTTCATAACAGGATCTCGATCTAAACGTTACCACAGAGAGTTTAATCTTTTCAAAGCAAGATTTTTGGAATTTCCCAAATTGGGTTCTAAAACCTGTGGTTTAAACGGCATCGTGACCACAAACCTACCATCCGGTTTTCTGAAGTGTGTTTTATTGAAGTGATCATTACAATATTCTAATTCTTCACTGTTGCAGGGTTTTAAATTTTGTACTTCTTCAATTTCCCAGAAAGACTTCAAAGTGTCATTAAGTATTTCAAGATTTTTTGTTAAGAAACAATAATTAGTATTATTAGTTACTGTTTTGTCATAAATACACCCAGATACAATATAACCAAAAATACTTTATTGCAAATATAAATTATTGCCTAACTTTATTTTTTCTTCATTTAAAAGAGAAAAATACATTTCAGCACTGATAATTATTTCCACACTGCTTGGAATGTTAATTTGTTTATCTGCTAAACAAATATTTGCTGGAATTTTTAAATCTGATATGTTTATCTTTTTCGGGAGCGTGAAGTCACTGATGTTTGGAATGATTAATAGCTCAATATCATAACTGGTACTATTCATTTTATTTGACAGTTTTGATTTAATTCTAGATTTAATGTAAACAGGTGATTTATTTATTCCATTTACAGGAATATTTATTTTATCTTTTTTCAAGCCTAGTATTTGTGCTGCTTTAAATGTACAAAAACAATTCTGTGACGGCAAATCCAATATTGCTCTGAAAGGAATTTTAATGCCATTTACATCTGTAAAATAAATTATTGCAGTGCCAATTAAGACAGATTTATTATTATCATTTTCATACGAAAAAAATGAATGAGCAGTAGTTTCGTTTTGTGATAAATCTTCCGAAACAAAATTGTTATTTATTGTTTCCTGTATTGGGAGATTGTTTATAGGATTGTTCACTGGTGTTGTATGATTATGTAATGATGAATGATGGTTTGCGCTCTTGCAAACATGACATATGCTTTTTGAATTACAATAATTAATGAGGTGGGCTGAACTTAAACAATTGAAGCAAAGTTTATTTTTCTTAACAAGGTTAATTCGTTCACTTAACTTCATGTTTTTATATTGAACACAATGATATAAGGCTTGATTTTCAGCTTTACAAATTATGCAGCATTTACTTTGAAGTTTGTTTGTTTTTATGAATACGGATTTTGCAGTATATTTAGAGGATACGTTAGAACTTATACTATTTATGATTTGACATCTTCGTTCAAGAAATTCTAAAAAATTCATCAAAATTAGGCACTTTATTATCCTTTAATGTTAGTTCGCATTGTTTACGAGTTTCATTATCTAGTTTATTTAGAATAATATTCTGCAAAATTGCATTCGAGAAATTATCTCTGTCATATTTAAAAATCTTTAGAGCCCTTAAATTTTTCTTTACATTATCTAATAAATTGTGGAGATCCTTAGCAGACTCCTGATTAATTACATAAAGATTCAAAATATTCTTTATATGACAATCCACCATAACTCTTTTATTCTCGTATCTTTGTTCTAACGCATTGAAAAGTGAAATAATTTTTATCAGGTGTAAGCAAACTCCTTGCTTCACCAGTCAAAGCAAACCGTAAATAAGATAACTTTTCATTATCTTTTAAATTTGAATTATCATTAATAAGCTCATTAAAAGTACTTTTAAATATGGACCATTCTTCTATTTTGCTATTAAAAACCGGCAATATGACCCTAGGGAGCTTAATGCTAGACTGGTCCTGTTCAATGTATTTCTTATTCGAATATTTACTACTTTCATAATAAGCATTAATAGAGGTAGAATATCCTCGTCCAGTTGACAGAGTATTCTTTCAGTTTCTTCTAACTTTTCTTCCTCTATTATTCTGTAATACTCGAGCTTAACAGCTTCAAACTTTTCTTCTGTTTTCGACAGTAAGTCCAAGTGGCCTTTCCATTCGGATAAATTGAAGGTTTTTCCATCCATAGCGTTAAATATTTTAGTATCTTGGGACTTGATATTCCCGCGCCTTCTGTTCAGTACTGTTATTTGTGTTTCTGACATTATTCGTCTTGTTGACGAAATTCAATAAATTCAATTATTGAACTCAATAGTAATGATATGCTGACTCGGTCATACCTTCGGATCGCTAGGACCAAAATGTATGGAGGTGTGCTAAATTAGAATTAAATAGACTTTTAGACTGTGAATTAAAAAGAATTTAGACTGTGAATTAAAAAGAATGTTTTATTTTGTTAAAGTCGCAGCTTGTTGTTGCATAGAGATCGTTTCTCTAGCAACCAACTGTGTCACACAATACGTGAGCAGGGTTACACTAAATTGCCGATTGGGATATAAGCATGGGGCGTGTTTGTCGCCAAGGCGATGTTACAAGGTTACAATACAGGTGCGGAACAGCATTGGAATATTCAACCAGATTTATTTCACAAAGGTTTAATGCATTTTTCTGTGTACATCGTAAAACAAATTTTTTCTTTCCAAAATACTGGTGCCATTGTGACATTTGAAAATTAAAAAAAAAAAAAAAAAAAAGTACCCAGAGCTCAAAGGGTTAACAACTTTATTTGGCAGCTTTTGAAGAGTTGTTAATTTCATTTTTCTGTCAGAACTGGTTTTATCAGAATCATCTTAAGTAAAATAAGGCTCAAAACCCCACTTTGGCGGCATTTTTTGAAATACATTCTGACTTTATGAAAAAATCGACTAATACGGCATATTATAAAGTTCCTAAACAACCAAAACTGTCACATATATGCAGTTTGGATTTGAGATTTTTCCTTCAACTTTTATTTTTGTTTAATTTATTTTTTCTATAGAAATTGGTCCAATCAAAAACTTGTCAGTATAAAAGTTGTAAGTATTATTGAGAAGATGTATAGATCTTAAGAATTGATGAATCTATGGATTTTTTCTTCTTCCACCCCTTTTTTTTTGTTTTGAATTTTTTGTGCAACAAGAATTGTTTCTATCAAAAACTTGTAAACAAAAAAGTTTTAGATAATATTAAGAAAATTTATAATAAATCTAATTAGATTTGATATCTAGAAATTTGACGAAGTTATGAACTTTTCTCTCTCAAAAGTCTTATTTTTTCGCCCTTTGAGTCCATTTTTTATGTTATCAAAGATTTGTCATGCATTAATTTTTGGCCCATTTATTAGAAATAATAGAAACTTTAAACTGATTTTGATATCTATTATAATTAAGAAGTTATGGCATTTTTTCTGTTTTCACAAAACTCCTCCTTATTTCTACCCCCTTGGTCCGATGTTGCCATTAACGAACTTGACCAAGATTTTATGCCCCTTGATTGTATGTATCAGTTTGGAAGATATTTGAACAGTATTATAGAAGTTATCGAGTCCATAAAAAAGTTATATAGATAGATAGATAAACCTTTTTACTGACGATAGTTTTGGTATCTAGGAGTCATGATCAGTATAGATTTGCAAAACATTTTTAGAAATTTCAACATAGGAGCGACCACAATCGGTAGTATTTTATACAAAATCTACCCAAAAACGCTATTCAGTACTTAAGTACTAGAAAATGTCGTGAAACCAGGACTCCAAAATGAGTCCTGGAATGTGTTGAAGTAGGTATGTGTGTGTGTGTGTAAATATGAGGGGAAGGAGATGTAGAGAGAGAACGTTCTTAAATAATTTTAAATTTGCTGTTTACTTTGGCTTTATTTACTATTTACTGAGATACATTTGAGTAATTTTCTGTATTTCATTTTAAAAAATGTGTAACCATGGAAATCTGCCTAAACCAAAAATTTCTCAGTCACATTTTATTCCTTCTTAGCAGGTTTGATTGTATAAAGCGTTACCTGTTATGATATATGTTACCTGCTTTGATAAAAGCTTGTTTAAAGAGGAATTTTTACCATTTCTTGTGATTCCCTCTTTGAAACTTTTACTAAATCTCAGTCTCCTCTGAAATGATAAGTCTACCATGTAAAAAATTTTACCCTTTTGCTGCATTGTCCATCCCCTGCTTTTTAACCATTTGAAAAATGGTTGTTGTTTTCGGGAGAATGGACCCGATGATGTTACCACTTTTGAATGATGTTACCACTTTTGAATGATGTTACCACTTTTGAATTTAAATTAAATTCTTTATTTTTAAAAGAATTTTTATTTGAATTTAAATTAAATTCTTTACTTTTAGAAGAATTTTTATTTGAATAGTAAATTAAAATGGTTAAAATCATTGTAATAAAGGAGAAAACTAACAAATTTAAAAATGGGTAGACGGAAATTAACAGATACGGAAAAAGCCGAAGCCAAAGAAATGAATGAACGTGAATATCGCATTCAATGATATTAAACACAGTCAACATGTATAAGTTGCTTATTAGTTTGGCGATTCGTATCATTTGGCGAAATTGGTCGACGGGATAACTGAGTAATACTGTATTTGGTTTGGCGCAAAAACGTCTTTCAATGCAGAAAATGATAAAATCAAAAGATTATTGAGCCGCTGAAAACCAATTACGTGTTGAAAGGCGATCACGAAAAAGGAAGCAATTTAATGCCGAACCGATTAATTGTAAAACATCATGTCGCCAGGGCGACCAATCCACTAGCCATGGCGTTTTACTATCGGTCGGTTCTAACCAGGAAAATTTGAGTGCCAATAGTGATTCTAACAAGCCGGAAAATGTTATAGCTATTACTCTTGATTTTCCACCACCTAAAAAGAAAACTAAAACGCAATCGGCTTGGGAAAAACTGGGAAAAAACTTTTTTGATTCGATGTCTGATGGACCCATTCACAGATGCATGTGCTGCGATCGATTTTGGTTTAAAACCTCCATCACCAAAATTCTGCTCTGTAAAATCAAACAATATATGCCAAAGTCTTACAAGTATAACAGTATATGCCAAAGCTGTATTTTAATAATGATTACTTTTGCACCAACAATGTTAAATAGTTTGAAATGTTTCTTTCGTCGCCAACTTTTATGCTTGGCGACAATAGAGTGATATAACTTAAACGAACCGTACCTTCAAATTGCAGCATGTATAAAGTCATTTATAGCAGTGGCACGGATAATACACAATAAAACAACTGGTATTTAGCTTAAAATGATAGATGAATGTATCGAGTGAAACATTTTTCAAATGGTTGGGGTAATTTCTTAAATTACAATTATTTTTTTTTTATAGAATACCTCTCTTTTGACCATTGAGAATGCTCCATAATAGGGTGAAGTAATCATTTTCTATAAAAGCGGTGGAGCGACGATGAGGCAAAAGGGTAAAATTTTTTAGTGTAGATATGCTACAGGATAAAATGGAGGTTTTTATAGCCTCGAACCAAAATGGAGAATAATGTCCATATGCCCTACACTGTAAAAAGTTTGACTCTTTTGCTGCATCTCACTCCACCATTTTTATAGAAAATGATTATTTTAGCCTATCATGGAGCATTCTCATGAGTCAAAAGAGAAAAATTCTATAAAAGTGGGGGATTGACGATGCAGCAAAAAGGTCAAATTTTACAGTGTAGCCAGGGGTGTAGTGGAGGGTATACGGGGTATATGCCATATACAATGTAAAAAATTTGACCCTTTTGCTGCAACATCACGCCCCCGCTTTTATAGAATTTCTCTTTTGACCCATGAGAATGCTCTACGATAGACTGAAGTAATCGTTTTCTATAAAAGTGATGGAGTGAGATGCAGCAAAAGGGTAAAATTTTCTACAGTGTACCTTCTGGAATTTTTAAAGAACATCATATATCCTCTGTTTCACATGAAAGCTACAATATATACCCTCTATGGTACATACAGTTTTGCCTTGTATCTTGAGAATATACACTGTAAAAAATTTGACCCTTTTGCTGCATCATCACACCCCCGCTTTTATAGAATATCTCTCTTTTGACCCACGAGAATGCTCCATAATAGGCTGAAGTAATCGTTTTCTATAAAAGCAGTGGAGTGACAATGCAGCAAAAGGGACAAATTTTTTACAGTGTACCTTCTGCTTAAAGAGTAAACTCTCTGTTTTTTTAAGACTACACCACTGGCTGCGGCTCTCCCTATTTGTACAAAGTTCCTACGCCACTAGTTGAAAATAAAATATTCTAAGAAGTTTTGACCTTAAAAAATAAATCATATTTTAAATCAATGCACAACTTACCTAGGCAGTTTCCTTAACATCCTGCCAATGACTTAAAACAGACAACATATTAATCTACCTGTAAGAAAATAAAATAGTAAAATACTAAGACATAGTTATTTTTAAACTAAATTATTGAATCCACCAAATTTCAAAAACCAGCTATTGCTGCTGACTGCATGACAATTAATATACTAATTTGGGTGTTTTCCAGAACTTCCTAATAGATTGAAATTATGATTATGCAAAGGTTAAAATTATGATTTTCTCAAAGTCATCACCAAACTTATGTGTATATTGCAGATTATAGGTCATTTCTTTGTTTACATACTCTATAATTTATCTAAAAATATAGAATTCCTAATCACACTTGATTTCTACTTATTTTTAAATCTATCAAACATTGAAGTGATTTAGTTTGCTTTCAAACTTTTAATTGAGGCTCGACAATTTAATCTTGAAACTTTTTAAGAGGCTAATTAACTTTCACGAAAATACCCACCTGCTAATGTTAATCCTATGGTAGAATTTTTTATAAATATTTCATTTGCATTTCAGATTTTAAATATATATAAATATTTTTACATTAGATATCTATGGTCAGTTTCTACAAAAGCCAATTTTTACTTTTTAGATTTTGTTTATTACACTTTTTTAAAAAATTAAGAAACTTTCATTTTCAGAACCTGTTTCAATTCTGACAAAAATTTTATTATTATATTTATAATATCAGAATATTCAACAAAACGTCTAAAATTGAAAATGTGCAAGGATTTTTGTTCATACAATGTATTTCATATATATAAATATTTTATGACTTATAACCTGATTATATTCATCATTTGAGGACCCTAGAAGCCAAAGGGTAAGTGACAAAATTGAACCAAGTGCACAGAATACCTGGAAATATGTTATTTTCTTTTCAGGTAAAGAAATATAAATTATTTTCTAATTATGAGCTGCATTCTATAGATAAACCACTTTTACCAAATAATAACTGATATTGATTAATTATAAAGAAAATTATATTCTTTTTATTTTTTATTTATTTTTACAATTATTGAAATAAGAGTTTAAAGATTACAATAAAACAAGTGGCAGTTTCCTATTTCAATTCAGTCAATTATTATTGATGTTCAAATTTCACATCAATTATCTTTTAGCTCAATTTACTACAAATCGAATATTTGTCACTTGTACCTCTTGGCTTCTGAGGCCCTCACACATAAGAGACTATAATTCATATATGTTACATAATTTGGTGACACACTGCTATTCCTTAACGATTCATCCTCAGGGTCCACTGTAGGAAAGAAGTAGTAGGACTGAGTGTTGTACCTTGGGATATTAATAATTTCAAATAAACTATTGGCAACAATGATCTTTTGCTTATGTCTAATAGTGACCTATAACCATCTGATCTCATCATAGAAACAGACAACATCAGAAGCAATAAATAAACAACTTGGAGAGAAAAAGAAAATTTCATTAGCTCAAAGTAAATATTTTCCGCCATTCAAATTACTTTTTTAACTATGTACTTTTACAAGAAGTCAACTGCAACTTATTTTTTTTTACAAAAGAGAAGATTTTAAAATGTTTCGGCTATGAGAAAATAATGATTTGCCATCATTTTGATTTTATTTAAACCATGAGGTGATTGTATCTCGGGACATCACAACAAATGTATGGTTTGTAATAATTTGCATAATTAAACATATTTTTATTACTTTTTTACAAAAAATTGCACAAAACATGCGACATACAGCAGAGAAAACAACTCAACTTTATTTTGGATATATTTTTATGACTGAACTTTGCAATTATAATTCTGATAACTCCTAATAAACCTTTTACTTTCCATATGATGCAATGTTCTAAAGAGCACATGATCTGATGTATTTTTCTGGGTTTTGAATCAATTTTAAATGCATATTTATGAAGTACACTATGTTGTTAATCATTGATAACATAACAGCCATAGTTCCATTCTTACAACAGAGGAATGCTGGGAAGTTGAAATTATTTTGTTTACTATTCAATTCTAATCTTCCCTTAAAGTACAGCCATTTGGGTTTTCTGTCTTTGGACGTAGAAAATATATTACAAGGCTTGTGCTAATGAATGGATAATATCACATCCTGGACAGCCAATTACAATGTATGTTGTAGCAGAAATTGCATTTTAAAAACTTTCACACCGTTAAATATCAATAAAGGTTTTGAAGTAATAGGCTGAAAATGTATTCAATGAAGACAAATTTTTAATAATATGTAACTAGTAGACCGTTTCAGCTGATATGTTGAATGAAATAATAGGATTAACAGCAGCAAATGTGTTACAGATGTATGCATAACAAGTTTATCTTCGCATCCTCAAAATGTCTAACTTTGCCCCAGTAATGATATTGTCATTATTCATAGCTGCAGCTTGTAAAACCAATGTGTGTAGAAGAAAAAGAAAATCTCACATTTTAAGAATTTCTTTAGTAAAAGTTGAAATTACCACAGATATTTAGAAATAAGAAAAAAAATATATATTATTTCTTGCAGTAGTATATGGGGTTTTGTTTTTCTTTTCTATGGTTCTATATATTTAAAGTTAGTTGATGTCCTTGCCAATGATGAAAATTTGAGTTTTATTTCTTATTTCTTTAAAAAGAGTTTCATTGGCATAAAATTGTGATTGTTATTGTAAAATATTGTATTAGTTATTGTACAAAAATATTAATTATATATCTATTGCCTAAACTATGCAGTATGTCTCAAGGTACAGCATTCTGAAGTTGTACCTTGAGGTAGTTTGCCTTCCCTACTTTAAAGAAGTGGCAACTTGTTATTTTCAACCTGAATTAAATTAATTCAACCTGAAGAAATCTGTAATTTTTTGTTGTTTTGATTTTAAAATTGTTACGCTCACAAAAAATGCTCAAATTTTACCAAGGAATGAAAAATTGTAGTTAACATTTCCCTCCATTTGAAGGCCTCTCTAATGTGCCTCTCACTGATTCCTCTCTTACATGTGTATCAATCCAAATGACACTGTTTTGAGAAAGATGTGGAAAGGTGTGAGGGAGGGGGGATGAATTCGTTGGATTTAAAGAACAAGGAGAGAAATAATATTTAAAAAAAAAAAACTCAGCACTGAGGATAAATCAAAGATAAGTGATGGAAAATTGATTCCATATGATTTCGAAGCTTTTAAAAACTGTTTTTTATGACCAATTTATGAAAAAATTCGTTATATGGAGATAAATATTTTGCTATATAGAGACTGTTTTTAATGTAATCATGTGAAAAGGGAACCGTTCCTAATAAAAATTCGTTATATAGAGAAATTCAATGTATGGAGTTTCATTATAGAAAGACTCTACTGTATATACATACATATTTCTGAAAGTAATAAACATATGTTTTTTATATTTGCAATGTATTTTATAAAATGATGAATAGTCAAAATCAATAAAATCTATTATAATCAGCAAAGATTTTTTCTATGTGTTTGTTTATTTGTCTGCCACATATTTGATAACTAAATAAATAAACACCGTTCAGGAGCACAATATTATAAAATAAAAGATGCTAAAAGGATATATGTTTCAGGACTTCTTAAGTCCCATCATCAGTGCTAAAAGTGTAAAATGTAAAAGAAAGTCACATCGCAAAATAAAATAAGTCGTGTAACTGAGCTCGCCACTAAGGCGAACTGACTAGGAAACATCGCAAAGCGACAGTAAAAACAAGTTGATAAGCGCACCCAGAGGATACCAATCATATGTCACATCTTACTGGACGAGTCCAAATCAAAGAGAACAGGAGGGGGGAGGGGGAGTGAAATTACAGGAATGGAAACCAGACATCAGAAAATCTTGGTGTACTGGACATGTCATTAACTAAATTATTAGAGTTTTTCCATATATGATAAGCTTCCCAAAAGTCTAAATCATAAACAGATGAACAATATTGTATTATTGAGGCTTCGGAAAATTTAAAGTTATGACTATTAGACCAGCAGTGGCTGTCGATAGCGGAACGTTTTATTTCACAATTTCTAATGTTAGCACTGTGCTCTCCCACACGCTTTTTTAAGGTACGCTTCGTCTGACCGATGTACATTTTATTGCATTCGCAAGAAATCTTATAACTACCCCAATGTGAAAAATCATCTATTGGATCTTTGAGATTAGAGAATTTAATTTTATTGAAAGGAGTAAAGGTTATTTTAAAATCGAAATTTGACAAAATTTTGGAAATTTGATGACTGATTTTTGGAAAATATGGAAGAGTAATTAAATTAACATTGAGGTTTGAGTTGAAGTTCGAAGGAGTACGTTTTTTTTAATTAATTTGTTATGAATGGAATCAACGATTTTAATTGGGAAACCCCGATCAATAACAATGGATTTGATATGGTTTAATTCTGCTTTAAGTAAACTATCAGAGGAGCAAATATTTAAGGCCCAGTGTACATAAGTGTTAAAGGCAGCTAATTTCTGATTAGGGGGGTGATATGAAAGGCGACGGGGGGGCAAGATACAGCGAATGGTTTACGATAGACAGTGGTGTGAAAAAGGTTATTTTCGCGGGAAACCAAAACATCCAGGAAAGGTAATTGATTGTTATTCTCAAATTCGTAGGTAAATTGAATATGGTCATCTATTGAGTTCATAACTGTAAGAATATTAGTAAGATCAAGTATATCAGAGTCCAGCAACGCAAAACAGTCATCTACGTAATGGATATAAAATGGAAAAGTAAGTTTTTTGAAAAGTTTTAATTCGAAATAATGCATGTAAAAGTCGATAAGGGTAGGACTGAGGGGGGAGCCCATGGATAAACCATCAGTCATTCGATAAAAGTTACCATTGAAAATAAATGTGTTTTGCGAGAGACAAATGCTAGTAACGTGGATCAGTTCATCAATTTCGAAGTTAATATAATGAAATTCCCGCAAACGCGATTCAAGACACTTTAGAGCACCTTGAACTGGGACATTGGTAAACAAGGATTTAACATCAAAAGAAACCATTTTAGTGTTATGTGTGCTATTGAAATTACGAAGTTTATTGACAAACTCATAAGAGTTCCTGCAAGTATGAATATTGTTAGAGAGTAGAGGGGAGAAAATAGAGGTAAGATATTTTGCTAATTTATAGGAAGCAAAGGAATATTTTATTATTAATTTATAGGAATATAAAAAGCTCAGAAAACTTTCATCTGAGAAGAATACAAAATTTTAAAGATGTTGTGCTATTATCACTATTGAGCCTGAAACTGATTACAAGACCTACAAATGCAACAATGTTTTGTTTTCCTGCAAATTTTAACAATGCCCCTTATCTCACAATGGATTGGACATGTCTTAAGGTGCCCCACAACCAATGTTGAATTTAGACTCTTTTTTCCGAGGGATATTTCTGTCGCCAGAGTGTGGGGGGGGGGGGGATTGTCTTTTTGACCATTGATAATGCAAAATTCCCTCCCCCCCCAGGCCACCCCCTGAAATATACACTGCCCATAACCGAGTGTCCCGACCTGCCCCATTTCACACATGAATTTTTTGAGGATAAACTACCCAGGGAAAAAGATTTAAAATAATTATTAAAATTATAGGGCAAAATTGGGAAATTTTGGCGGCCACTGGCCAGTAAGACTAATTTTTCAAGTGGCCACTATGTTTAAACTAGTGGCCACTTTTTTATTTAAAAATATTAAGCAGTTAAAATTTCCATAAGTATCAATGTAAGACTGAATAGCACAAATAAATATGTTACTATAAATATATTGGAACCTAAAAAAGTAGAATCATTGATGAAATATAAGTAAATTGTATTCTCTCCTTGTAAAAAAGTGGCCACAAGGTGGCCGCTGATAGAAAATTTTTCACTGGCCACTTTTTCTCATTTACTGGCCCTGTGGCCGGTGGCTAGTGTTAATTTTGCTCTTTAATTAAAATCCATTTCGGAAGTATGGCATACAATACAGGGCAGAAAAAGTTATTAAAATAGTGAAACATTGTAAGTTGTTATGAAATATTTCTATGAAGCACTAACATATACTATTTTTATTATGATACAATATTATATCATTTAATGCTATGGTATTTATTTTTATATTTCTATTTGTATAGATGTACACTACCTTCACGCGTCACGAATTTGGGGAAATCGTCGGCAATCTTAACTTAATCATAACTGTTGAGGTTGCTATAACAAAGAAATATCAAAATTTTTTATTTTCAATGCATGAAATCTGCGTGTAAATTAAAAATGACACGTACGGTAAAATCAATTTTAATTTTACGACCAATTAAAAATGCACATAACGAGTTTCCAGAAAAAAAAATCTTACAATGATATCTATTAAGCAAGTACAGCTGCTTTAGACAGTAAAAACTATCCTTATATAATGTTTGTTTGTTTGTTTGGAGGGGGGGATTTTTGAGACTTATAGCGGCTGAGCTGTTGTCCTTATATAATTTATTGCTAAAAAAATAAAATTAACGAAGGCCGTGTTCAAAAGCGGCTTTTTTTGTGCGCGCGCGCTCAGAAGATTCTGCTTGGAGTAGGTATTATCAAAGAAGAGAATTTTAAACTTATTCAATTATTGTATTATTTTTATGGTTCAGAATTGGTAAATACAAATACCATATCTCTTTATCCTTTCAAAACATGATTTTCGTAACAGAAATACATACCTGTGACCACTCAAATAAAATTAAAAGTATTCCGGAAAAGTATCACGTGACCTATTTCATGTAATTAAGCCTGATTAGCATTTAAAAAATGACAATCAACCATGCTCAAACCTTGACGCGCGCGACGCAAAAAAAATGATGGGCGATTTGATCACGTGATTGTGCGTTTTGTGCTTATCTGTTATTGGTTGCACGTTGTTTGTTGTCAAAGTTGGTAGGTTGACTGATACAATTTAACAATTGGTGATTTAATTTTTTAAATAATTTTATTTTTATTTATTTAAAAATCATTTATCAGTTGCTTTATACTTTTCGTATTAAATAATAGAATACTGTTGATTCTATTGTTGTAATTAATAGAATGCTGTTGATAAACCAAGGTTGAGATATCCACACGGGGGACTAGCTAAGGGGGGGGGGGCTACCCTCCCAAAACATTGACAAATGTTGTTACACTTTGCAAATTTAAAACTTTTATGTCAAATTTAATTAAAATTTTAATAAAAACTGCAATACATTTTCTATTTTTGATAGAATTTGCAAAAGTTACAACTCTAATTGGGAATATTATTAATCTTTTTACAAATAAGAATTGTATTACATTTTCAAAGTGCGTTAACTTGGCAAAATTATAAAACGAGTTGGCGAATATAAAAATTTGACTTGACAATATTAAGGTTTTCTCCCCCACCAATAAAAAGTCTTAACGATGGCCCTGTATCTACATATTACAAGATTGATTTGTAATCTACAATACTGGATTGATTTCAATGGAATTTGCATTGTTAGTTAGATAATTTTTCAGAAGAAGTTTTAGTATGTATATATTTCTTATTTAATGATTGTATATTTTAATACCGTGTGGATAACAGGCCAAAATATGTCATAAAATATGAAAAACAAACGACATCCGAAATTATGTTAGTATAAGCAAAACACTTATTTATACTTTTAATAGAAAAATTATAAACATTCTAATCATACTTTATTCATTACAAAACTAGAAGGCAAACTCCAAATATTTCACTTCTTTAAAATATATGTATGCAGATATTCTTAATTTAAAAACATGTATATCTTTTACATTTTGCTTTTATAATATTTTCCATTTTGATTTTAACACCCTAAAATATCCACGCATGCATTATATTTGCATCCTAATCTCAATAAAAAATTACTTCTAAAATTTTCAAAAAAAAAAAAAAAAAAAAAATATATATATATATTTATATATGCGTATACGGATATTTTCGCAGAAAACTTTTTTTTTCATTTTCTTAATATATATATAAATCACTTTGGAACGATATTAATATCGTTCTAATTATCCTTTTAATATTCTAAATTTGGAATATTAAAACTTTCTCCGCAAAAATCTCATTTTCTCATATTTAAATAAGTATTTTATTATTATAATAGAAATACATGTGCTTCTGTATTATTAATATAAAATTTACCTTTAATAAAAATGTCTTATGTATTAACAAAAAGCAAAAAAAAAAACATAAACAAAAACCAACGTTTGGCCCGCGCAGGTTTCGAACCCGTATCGTCTGGGTTCAAGCTCAGCATTCTGACCATTCGGCCAGCCAGCTCACTTTCATTTGTAACAGATTATCTTTATAATTGGCACCACAAGTAATTACATCCTTGATCTGTTCTCCATCTGTTACTGAGCGAACAGTTACAGCAACTGGTGGCACAGTAGCGAGGACTGAACGCACATCCCACCAAGTATAAGTACCCACTCCATGTCCGTGGCTCCTAGCGTGCGCGTGCAGCGCGCGTAACAGCTGAACACGGCCGAAGTGTCAACAAAACAAATATTTTGTTGGTTGGTCGGTTGGCTTCCTCCATACAACAAAGGGAGGATTCAAGATTCACCCACGCCGCGCGCATTTAGGAGGCGAGAGCAGAATGGCAGCGGTCACGTGATTTTCATGTTTTTCTAAAAAACTGACGTCATCACCCGATTACAGCTGATTATACTAGATTACATGTGATTTAATTGCTAAAGGTTATCATATAAGAGTTTTAATCGATTTTACTATCTTCCAAGCAACTTTTTTTACATGTTAACTTTTTAGAGTTGCCCAAAATAAGAAAATAAAACGTCAATAACGTCCTAAAATTTCATGGCAATCCGAGTATATTAACTATTTTTCCCCATGAACCGTAATGTAATGGAAAACTTTTGATTCGCCCTGTAGATAAACTAATCATGGTAGAAACTTCATTTTCAATAGAGTTCGTGCTAGGGTAAACGTCAATAACGTCCTAAAATTTCATGGCAATCCGAGTATATTAACGATTTTTCCCCATAGGCCGAAATGCAATGGGAAACTTTTGATTCTCGCTGTAGATAAACTAATCATGGTAGATACTTCATTTTCAATAGGGTTCGTGCTAGAGTAATTTGTATAACGTATAAAAATTTCATAGCAATCAGAGTATATTTACGGGAGTTAGAGCGCGGCCAGACGGCCAGACAAACCGAATACATAAGCACTTTTTAACTTTGTTGGAAAGTGCTAAAAATTGAGGTTATACACAGGGTAATATGTCTTAGAATATTTTGATTGCAACAAGAATTCCTCTACAATTTTGATTAATAAAGAAAAAAAATTATGTGAATATTTAAAAAATATATTTCGCTTTTTCAAATATTGCGGCCTTAAGGTTCGTGCGCCTGGAGCACTTTGCTCCAACTGCTCCACGGTAGCTACGCCCCTACGCTCGTACGTTCTTTGTTATTCGACCTTCAATAACTATTTCCAAAGTCATAAGGGCTACTTCAGCAGAACACTGCTTATTTGCTATGGTGCTTTGAATTACTTCTGGGGTCTTAGCTGTACTTTCTGGTTCTATACACATTGAAATTTCAGGGAATAATAACTCGGTATGGGTTTAGAGCAAACGTGGCAATGAATAAAAACTTTGCAAACTTTAGCGTGGTGACCAAAACGAAGACATTTTAAACCGCAATTTTTATTCTTAATTTTGGCCTTCCGTTCAGTAAAGGAAAGAGATCTAGCCCTAACACAGTCCTTACTTTCATGAGATTTACTGCAAAATAAACAAAGGCGTTCTTTACTGCTAAATAGCCCTGCCGCCGTAGGTATTTTACTTTCTGCTTTTCTTAATTTTTCTCTAGGTTTGTCTATAGAGCCCAGCTCTATAAAACTCGATTTGGCTAATTTGAATCTTTCCTCGTTTGCAACTTCTTGTTTCAGAAATTAAATCAAATTTGTTATATTTGATTTTGTTGGCAATGCATTATAATTACTAACAGCGCTTGACGTGGTTGAAATATTATACCGCTGTCATGCTTTTAATACATCTACCGATTCTATCATGGGATAGAGCAACGCCGAATTGCTTTCTAAACTTAAACCCATTGATTCCTGTAGTGTCTTTACTATACGTAATTAAGTAATTCATACGAATCCATTAAGATAAATAAAATAGACACAAAAGTTGCGTATTCACAGCATCTTTATTACAATTTTAACAACCGTGGAAATTGCCAGATCCACATAACTAAGTTACATAAATAAATATTATATCAAGTTGAGTTGAACAATAAATATAAAACATATGGAGGTTGATATATGGAGTGAGAATACATTACAATACCCTCCTCTACAAGTTAAGACGTACAACTGGTTTTATATGACGCTTAGGGCGTTCATGTATATTTAATTTTACTGGTTGTGAATCACTATTGTCTCTATTACATTTTAATTCATTTGGATGAGAGATTGTTGGTTTTAATGATATATTTTGATCAGTAATTGCAGTATCCTTTTGAGGTTCGTCTGATGGTGCATCAACATCCGTATTTGGATATGGAAGTTCATTATCTCTAAACTGGTTATCAACATTATCCATAACTCCCCTGTTATTAAAATTAGTAGTATCAAAATTCGAACTGAAGTTGTTACTGCCCTTTTTATTTACATAACTTTCAGAATCACAAGTACTTTTATCTGCAATAATTTGATCCAAATGTCTTTTCCAAATTAAATCCTCATTAATTAGTTTACACATATATATTCTATCACCCAACACTTCATCTATTGTGCAATGAACCCAACCCTTCTTGTTTGGATTTCGGTAATCTCTACACAATACTCTATCCCCTTCTTTGAATACTTCCTCTCTGATACCCTTAGTAACCACCATACCTGATTTATTTGTATCTTTCAGCAAATCGAATCTAGTTCTAACTTTATTTTTAAAAATTAAACTAGTGGGTGTAAACCCTGTTGTCATGTGAACTGAATTTCTATAGTGGAAAAGGTACCTATTCATTAAAGTTTCAAAGCTTACATTGCTATTAGTTGGTGATTTTAATAATTTACCTAAGCCAAGTTTAAAGTTTTTCACAGCATTCTCAGCAAGTCCATTAGTAGCCGGATGAAATGGTGGAGATGTTAGAAATTTTACCCCATTCATTTGCAAGAAATTAATCAATTCTCTTGATTCAAACTGTCTTCCATTATCAGTTTCCACAATCTTAGGCAAACCGAAACGAGCAAAACACTCCCTAAACTTTTCAACGCATGTTTTAGCCTCCATATTTTTCATAACAAATGCTTCGACCCATTTAGAATATGCATCTACAATTATTAAAATCATTTTCCCCTTTATAGGACCTAAAAAATCAGCATGGACTCTTTCAAATGGGTAATTAGCTTTGTTCCCTGAAATGATTTTGCATTTCTTAGGCTCTGGTCTAGATTCAGAACAAACGCTACAACTTTTGACAAAGTTCTCAATATCCGAATCTAACCCAGGCCACCAAAAATAAGCCCTAGCATTACATTTCATTTTAACTATTCCTTCATGAGTACTATGAAGTTCATTAAGTAGCTGTTTTCTATACTTTGTTGGGATCACAACACGATAGCCCCACATTATTACACCCTTATCCACATTTAATTCATCTTTACGACTAAAATACTTTTTAATCTCACCATCAGTAACATTTTTAGGGAATCCATACGTTATATAATTAAACAATTTTCCTAAAATTGGGTCTCTTCTAGTTTCAGATCGAACTTTAAACAAATCAATCGGAACATCATTTTCGATAAAATGGACATAATCATATTCTTCGGGTTCTACCAACTTGTTATCGAATACTGGATATCTGGATAAAGCATCTGCTTGTGTGTTTAGGTTACCTTTTATATGTCGAAAAGTATAGTTTAACCCTGATAAAAATAGCGACCACCTTTGGAGCCGTCCTGCCACCATGGGTGGTAAAGTACGGTTTTCTCCAAATAAAGCTAATAGTGGTTTATGATCACTTACCAATTCAAATTTAGTCCCTACCAGATACTGATAAAGCTTTTGACATGCCCAATAAATGGCTAAAGCTTCCTTATGTATCATTGAATAATTTTTCTCCGCTGGACTAAAAACTCGGGATATAAAACAAATTGGTCTGTCAGATTTGTCGTCCAATACATGTGATAATACAGCCCCTATCCCATTTTGACTAGCATCACATGATAATCTTAAAGGCTTAGACCTATCAAAATGAATCAGAACTCGGTCTGAGGTTAGTTCTCTCTTAGCATTTTCAAAGGCTTGTTGACATTTGGTAGACCATTTGAAATCTACATCTTTTTGTAACAAATCATACAAAGGTTTCATTTTTGGTGATAAATCTGGAATAAATTTTGAATAATAATTAACCATCCCACAAAATATTCGAACATCATTAACATTACGTGGTTTAGGAAAATTCAAAATTGCTTTAACTTTAGTATTATCTTTTTGCAAACCATTTTTACTGATAGTGTGTCCTAGATATTTAATGCTGTCTTTGAAAAATTCACACTTCTTTAAATTAACACGAAACCCAGCAGTCTGTAATCTCTCCAAAACTGCTTTTAAATTCTTTAAATGCTCTTGTTCATTACTACCAGTGACCAAAATATCATCTAACAAATTAACCGTTCCCCCAATTCCTTGTAAAGTTTTCTCAATTGTTCTTTGAAAAATAGCACAAGCTGGCTTAGTTCCAAAAGGTAAGCGGTTTACTAAATAAATACCATAAGGTGTGCTCCATGCTAATAATTCTCTAGTTGAATCATCTAAGACTAACTGATTATATGCATTAGATAAATCTAATTTACTAAAACTTTGTCCTCCCTGTAACGCTGAGAAGAGTTCCTCAATCCTAGGCAGAGGATGGTTATCATCCTTCAAATATTTATTCACCGTGATTTTATAATTTGCACAAACCCTAATGTCTTTACCATTAGGTTTCATAACAGGAACAAGAGGTGTGCCCCACTGAGAATTATCCACTTTTGTAATTACTCCCTTTTTTTCTAAGTTATCTAACTCTGACTTAACTTTGTCTTTAAAAGCAAAAGGAATTGGTCGTGGTTTATGGAAAATAGGCTTTATATTACCCTCAACTTGCAAATGTACTTTCTCTACTTTATAAGTACCCAATTCATCTTTAAATAACTCAAAGTATTCTGTTAATAAGGATTGTAAGTCCAAATTGCCTTCCGCTATAGAAACCCTGTTCACATTAGTGTTTCCTACTATAATATTTAATCCAAAATCATTTAAAACATTTCGTCCCAATAATAATTTTTCAGACTCTTTCACCACAATCATGTTAACTACTTTTGAAATCCCATTAAGATCCATAGTAACATTAATTTGCCCAACAGGTATTACAATATGTCCCCCATAAGATTTTAACTTAATCTTTGTATTTTCTAATCCTATATTTCTCAAATTTTTCTTATAAAATGAAAAGGGAATACACGAAACACCTGCCCCCGTATCCACTTCCATTTTAACTTCTTTTCCCTCTAATTTAACATTTAAAAATAAAGGATTTACATAAGAGATATCCATACTATACATATCTATATAATCAAAACCATCATCTACTGAATTTACAGTAACTTTAGATTTACATACCTTAGCTATGTGCCCTTTTCGATTACACGCGTTGCACTTAAAGTCTTTACATTTACACTTTTTAAAATCATGGTTAGTTTTACCACAGTGAAAGCACTTTAAATTATCGTCTCTTTTATGATTGACTTTCGAGGGAACTTTGGGGAACTTTTTGGTAGGCTGTGTCATCCTCTCTTTTGGAGATTTGCCTTGCAGTCTGTTTACTTCCTGCAGCCCAGCTTCTTGAAGAAGTACTTCCTTGCTTTGAGCAATGTCCAGCAAATTAGCCAATGTGGTGGTGAGTTTTTCTTCGCACAGTCGATCGAGAATAGGCCCAGGTTTCATTCCGGTCACAAATTTGTCGCGAACTCTGTCTTCCAGGCTAGCTTCAAACTCGCATTCTGCCGCTTGCGTCTTTACTTTCACGTACCACTCTCTCACAGATTCTTGAGACTGCCTTAATGAGTCAAATATGATTCTTTTGCGGTACACTGAAACAGCAGGTTGAAATTGTTCGGTTAAAAGTTTTTTTAAATCAGCAAATGTTTTTAACGATGGTGTAACAGGATGGCACAAATTTTTCAGAATCTTGTAAACAGCTTCGCTGACCGTCGTCAAAAGAACCGGCACTTTGCGTTCCTCTTCCACCCTGTTAGCCAAGAAATATTGCTCCAATCTTTCAATAAAAATATTCCAGTCATCATGTAAATTATACTGGTTGATGTTTGCAACAATGCCAGTATTTACTACAGTCACATTGGTCGGATCCTGTGCCATTATGAAACCACACAGTGATGAAAAATATCTCAAGTTGAGAATTAAAATATAATGAAATATCAGAACTTTTTCCGAAAAATAATGCTGTCCAATTAAAAACGTTGACTCGTCGCCACATTTGTAGTGTCTTTACTATACGTAATTAAGTAATTCATACGAATCCATTAAGATAAATAAAATAGACACAAAAGTTGCGTATTCACAGCATCTTTATTACAATTTTAACAACCGTGGAAATTGCCAGATCCACATAACTAAGTTACATAAATAAATATTATATCAAGTTGAGTTGAACAATAAATATAAAACATATGGAGGTTGATATATGGAGTGAGAATACATTACAATTCCAATGACCTTAAATATGCCTCGACTTTCGTGAATAAATCTGATAACGGAAGTTTATCTTTGTCTTGTGCCTGCACATTAGCTACAACCAATTTTAGGAATTCTCTAACGTACACTTCTATTAGTAAATCTTTATTCCCAAAACGATCTTGAAATGCCTTGACAGCTTTGGGGTAATTAACTGCGGTCATTGGATAGCTCTCTAACAAACGCCTGGCACTGATTCCAGGTTCTACCGATTGTATAAGATACTGAAATTTGTCACTATTATCCAAATCTATGTCTTCATGAATTTTCTGAAACTGGGACCAAAACGAAAGATAATTTATTAACTGCGAATCGAATGGCTTAATATTTAGTTTAGGTAATTTATAATGATTTGATTTGGAATAACCGTAATCTGTGCTTTTTTCACTATCATCTTGATTACGTTTATTTGTACCCAATGCTTCACTGACTTTACGCTTAATGGTAATAAATTGATCTGAATAACTTTCATTTTCCACTACTTCATTACAAATAGCCTCTTCGTCGCATTTATCATCATCTAACATGAGTTCAATTATAGCTTCATCGATAGATTTAATTTCATGAATCAAATTTTCTAATTTACTAAAACCGTCTAAAATTTTGCCCTTATCTAATGACTCGCTGTTAATTTCTTCATTCAAAGCATTTAAAGTCTGGTAAATGACGAACGTAGCGGTGTACGCTTTATTGTCTGAGCGAAGCGAAGTCTTTATACTCAGAGATACGTAACGATATTAAAATCCAAAAAAATTCTTTCGTCAAGCAAATCTCAAAAAGTACTTGTCGGATTTTGATTCTGTTTGTACCAATAGGTACCTATGAAGGTAATCTGGTGAATGCACCTGCTTTTAAAAATTAATTCCAAATAGTTTAAAAGTTATATTAAAAAAATTGATAAAAAAGCACAATTTATGTGCATACGTCACAGAAATTTGGTGAGCGTGATTTTCACCGGCTGGACATTTTCGTAGATATCCGAATCAGTACATGGAGTAAATAGTAATCTTTTTCGCACTCAGAAATATTGAATGCAATAAAACATTTTAAAATTTAATCATGCAGGAAAATAAAACTGTTCTTTTTTTATATTAAAAAATGTCATAAAAACTTTGATTTTGAGATTTTGTGATAATCTCTTAACAGCACTTTTTGATCGCTAAAAGAATGTTTTACATATTTCGCGTGTGAAAATTAGAAACAATTGCGTTTTTAAATAAAAAATTTCTTTTATGACATCATTTTCCCTTTATATTTATTTTCATTGAATGTTTTCTTTTAACTTATATTTTGTTTGTGTATGAAAGTCAATTCTGGTCACTAATTTTTCGGCACGGATACCACAAGCGCATCAGATTTGGCGCAATTTTTTTCAAAGCCCATTTGGCCAAACTCCCTTTTCAAATAACTTTTTAAAATTATTTTCTATTTTCAAAAAGAACTTACAGTAAATAAAATAATAATAATAATTAATAACTATAAAAAGAAATATTTTATATAATTAAAAGAAGGAAGTGAAAGTAAATAAACATTTTATGAGTAAATAAACAAATAATAAATAAATAAAGCCGGGTTACCATCTCTGGTAAAATAATGCCATTTTGACGCCAATTATTTCCCTGGTGCATATGTGACATTTTTTCCCATTTTTCATCCGTTTCCTGTTGGCATACAACTTTGAAATATGGAGTATGTATGCATACCTGGGAGCAATACTGGAATTAGACATTGATTTTTTTTAATTCGATCCAAAAAGGGGCAACGGGGCTATTTTTTAAAGTTTTATACAATTTATACTGCATAAAGGAGCCATTTACCTATTTCTAATACCAGAAGAAGTAAGTGGTATGTAAAAACAATTATAGTATACATAAATAAAATACTTGAGATAATATACTAGAGATATAAGCACCGGGTTTGGCGAGATTTTTTATGCCAATTAGGCGAAAAAAACGTTTTGATTACCAGATGCATATAGCATGCTATAACAACACGTTATTTATTTATTTCAAAATGAAAAAAAAGGAATAAATGAAACATTTCCTGTTATTAAAAAAGATATAACAAGCAATAAATGATAATATTTTTAGAACAAACAATTTATTATAACATTTATATGATAACCAGCATGTTAGACAACTTAACGCCATTTTGGCACCAATTAGGTACCTCGGTGTATATAGGGCATATATGTGCCATATTTATTTGTAAAACTGAGCATGAAAGTTTACCAGGTGTGTTTTCATAGTCGCTTATATCTTTTTACAACATAGCGCACCTTTCGAAGCCAAAACTGCACAAAAGAAAAAATAATCAATATTTGCAGCATATTTTTTTTTTAATGTAATGCACATTTTGTAATCAGTAGGCTCGATAATCAGACCTCGTTTTTTTGCTTTAAAAGATGATATTTCATACGATGTCTTTTTGGGATTCGTCGTTTTTCCATATTTGATAGTATGTGTCTACTCGTTTTGTACCCATTTTTGTAACTTTCTTCTTTATTAACAGCGACATCTGGATTTCTTATTTAAATAAAAATTCTTCTAAATACAAAGAATTTTGTTAAAATAAATAAATAATAGGAAATGCGGACATCTGTTGCTCAAAACACAAAATTTTTCCTATTGAGTTAATAAAAATCAGTAAAAACATAATTTTTATGATAATAAAAAGGTGACTTATGTAATAACAGAGTCATATATTATGTATGTTATGGATTAAGTATGAATATTTCATTGAAAAGTGATTTTTCAAAAGTATTATGAAATTAGTTAAAAACCATTTATTTTAAACTAAATAAATACAAGATTTATATTTTTAATGAAATAAATGGGATTTGAAAAATTATTGGAAATTTATCACCATAGATGTATCAATATTACAATCCGTACCTTGTATACAAAATGGAACAATTAGCAATACTTTTTGTACCCGAAAAATGGTCGTTGCTTTTTTTAAGGTTAAAAAGTAGATTACGAAATATTCCTATATAGAGATGCCAAACCCTCGCTTATTGCATAGCAGAATTTTCTTATAGGAAAAGTTATTTTTTAAATCCGCAGAATGTTCCAATTTAATAAAACATTTTCTGTATTAAAATACCGGTACCCAAAATGCCGGAGACTTGGCAGCTCTGCCTATAACATTTTAATTAATCACGATACTTTTTTAATCGGATTCAAATTTAGTGAAGACAACGTTTTTTGGCCGAAAGCAGCTTTTTTCCACATGTGTAACTACGATACAATTCCTTGATGTTGACTTATGAATGTTTTGACTTATGCTATTATTGCTTCCTCTCATTTATTTATTTGAATTTTAAATAAGATGACTCAAAATCGTGTTTTTTAAATATACGAAAAAAAATGCATTTCGAGAGAAGGCGAAAAGGACAATATTTTGCGATTTATTACCTGCGTTTGGCTAAGTGTCTTACTACCTTGTATTTAATACTCTTCACAATACTTCGCTGTTATATGGACTTTGGCGCTTTTATAAAAAGTTTGACGTAATTCGGGCTTAAGAAAGTGAGTTTTTTACTGAATAATACAAATAAATGAAAAATGAATACTAAGAAATACTAATAAAAGAAAAATGAAGCATTATATTGATCTATGTATATTTAAATGCTTCTGTTTATGCTCATGACATCATTTCAAAGAGCTATATTTCCAATATAGGAAAATTTGATATTTTATTTTCTGTATTAGTTTTAACATTTTGCATATTTCCAATTTTATATCCATGCATTGTTTGCTTTTCTTTTATAAAAATAGTATATGCAACGAGTTTTTGTAGTTCTACGATTCGATATGCTTATTTTCATCATTATATTTTATCACAATGAATGACCAATTAAAGGTAACATCTCATTTTCTTTACTTATCGCAAGTTATTAAATGTGTATTCTCAGCAATATCGTTCAGACTAATCCCTCTGAGGGAAGTCCTAGTCTTTAGCTTATTCATCTTAGAAAAAATAAGTAGTAATGCACAGCCTATGACAACACTATACGCTATAAAAACAATTAAATATCTCAACATTATTATTCAAATGTCCCTGCTCGGGCACCAGATGCTTTGTATGCAATCAAAATTTAACAATTGGGTTCAAAAATAGTCTAATTATACTTGAATTTTCCTTCTAATAAATTTTATTATATACATAGAATAATAGTATGACTGGGACGTATGAAGAAATATTGAATTTAAAGTATTTACATATATACAAAATATAAATTCATTTTACCTTGGAAATTTCGGATCATCGTACTAAAACCGGAAAAGATGATCCTATATAAATTTCTGTATGCCGATCTTGAAAAATTCTTCTAATGTCTTTTCAAAAAAATAACATAATTCTTCAATAAAACTTAAGACGCACACGACAAACAAACAAACAAACAAAAAAACCCCCTCATAAACATTCTCTCAAAAAATTCTATTTTCTTTTTAACCGACTTCCAAAAAGGAGAGGAGGTTATCAATTCAACGCGTATGTATTTTTTTTTTTTTTTTTTTTTTTTTTTTTTTTTTTATGCATGTTTACCGATTACCCCGAAACTATGCAACCGATTTCTGTTATTTTTGTTTTAAATGAAATATGATGGTCTCGAATTGGTACCACTTCCGTTTCATCGAAATTGGTTCGGTACTTTTTTAGTAATTAGGGAAAAACTAATAAAATTAATGATTTTTCGCTAATTTAAATTATTGAATAAGTCCACTGAATGGAGTGAAAATGGAATGGCTGCGCGGTCTAAGGCGCCAGATTTAAGCTCTGTTTCTCGAAAGAGATCA
This sequence comes from Maratus speculifer, assembly GCA_964019185.1. NCBI lineage: Eukaryota > Metazoa > Arthropoda > Arachnida > Araneae > Salticidae > Maratus > Maratus speculifer. The sequence continues at coordinate 139,685,084 of OZ025291.1, forward strand.
TGAGTTCGAACCCCACTCCTGACATAATTTACATCCATGTATATTTTACATTAATTTTTTCCGTATTACAATTTTTATTATTCATCAAAAAATTGATGCCAACTTTCCCCCCTAAACTTTTAATTCATCTCGTAAGATAAAAAAAATGTAAAAGTAAAGCAATTAAAAAACAGCTTCGCTGTCATAGCAACGAGTCGCGTTTCATAAATAAATTAAATATCACACTGGCAAATTTGCAAAAGCTTTGAAAATAAAATATATTAATTTATCAATTCCTAACATTGTTGTCTGAAATGGGCCGAATATGTGTACGGAGCTGACTTCGCAAAGAGAATATTTCGTAGAAAATAAACCACTAAGACAAGTATCATGCAATTCTATAATACTTGTCCCAACAAACACACAACTCGCGGGCCATTGATGGGTCGTTAGCTTTGGCCGAAAGTAGTTGATAAAGGCCCCTTATCTTTTGCCGTGACGGCTCCGTCGAAAAACTGTCACGCCGGCCGTAATGCGAACACCAGTGAATTGGACAGAAATGTAAGAAGTTGCCCAGAAATGTGCCATTAACTTTTTTCTAAAAGTGTTATACAGCTTCAAATCGGCCACATTTATTTTTTTAAGGCCATTAAATATAAACGGTAGCCAGAATTTTGTCATAGACCAGCCATTTGTGTTTGCAAGGATTAAATTTATCCCAAAGCTGACCACAAAAAAGTTTTTTTTATATTTTTTATTATGTATCAGCTTGCCAAAAGCCTGCCCCTTCCGTGCCATAAAGATTATTTAAGCATAAATTCAGAACTGTTGTATAAAACTATTTACTGGAACCTTATTTAAATGATAAACTGTTTTTGCATGAAAACAAATATATTAATAATCATTTACGTACACTTTTCAAAAAAGTTATGAATTTAATTATTTTGAACTTTTTTAAAAATTTCCAAAACACAATACTTGGCAGTGAATTTATTAATTAATTTATTTATTTAATTATGTGCTTTAAAAATTTATATGCAATGCAATTTTTAAGCAGTTGCATTCATATAAATTTTTAAAGTATTAGTTGAAAAAAATATATTAATTAATTCACTAAACCAAGCATTGCGTTTGGAGAATTTTCAAAAATATTCAAGCTAAGAAAATTTATAAATTTTTTAAGTGTACCTAATGATTAAAAATAATTGTTTTTTATGCAAAAGCATATTATCACTTAAATAATTTTCTAACAAAATTTTTTTATATAACAAATTTTGAATTTATGCTAATAATGTATGTAACATATAAATGTGATTGCGATTTTTTTTTTTTACTTTTATTTCCATTGGTTTTTAGACTTAAGAGGTTACTTCAGTCAAGCGAAAAGGCCCGATCACTAATGCTAATTCTATGGAAGAAATTTATAAAAATATCTCAGTTGCATTTAAATATTTTTAAATGACTTTTTTTCATTCAATAGCTGAGATCGATTTGTATGCAGGCCGTTCTTTATTTTTTCAATTTTGATTGCAGATTATTTATGATTAAGCTTTCACTTTCGATACCGGTTCCGAAAAATCTAAATACTAGTACGGCCGTTGTACTGATTGATTTCAGTTATCCGATGTAAAATAAATAAATGTATAAATAAAAAAATAGTTTAAAAATATTAAAACGCAACCAAGATATCTTTATCGTGTCGAAACAGTTTGTAGCGATAAATCGTATGATTGTTGGGGTATTTTTTTTTTTTTTTGCTGTTTTTCTATTTTTTTTCACATTTATCTTCTAATATTCTACACTTTTGTATGCTACTGTATACACATTTGGCATTCTATCTTGCATGCTACTCCGTATATATGAGGGTAGTCTTCTTTTTTTCTCTCTCTTTCTGTTACTTCTTGTGTCGTATTCCAACAGTAATTTCTCCAACACTGCTATCGAATACTTACTAACATGCTTTTAACATACGTCATCTATGACGTAATAACCTTTGCTGTACATTAAAAACGAAAATAGAACTATTGGAAGAATTGATAATTGTTTTTAAAATTAATTGATTGTTATAAATGCAACAGTATAAAACAACAATCGAACACCATTCAGAAACAGACAACAATGAGATGAAAAATGTCTAAGAATGAAATTTTTTCATATACTTCAGTACCAGAGTCACCGCAAAGAGAAAAGGATGAAACTTGTAATTCCTCTCGGCTAATTTTATATGTTACTGAATACACATTTTATATTTTAACTTGTATGTTAGTATGTTATGTGGAGTCGGTCTCGTTTTCACTTTCTTTCTAGTACTGTTGTCTAAAATGTGCCGAATACGCGAACAGAGCTAAATTCACTATCAGAATATTTCGAGGATTCTAAACAAGTAAGACAGGTAACGCGTAATTCTACCAACCTTGTATTTTTTTTTTATTAACCATTTGAAAAATGGTTGTTGTTTTCGGGAGAATGGACCCGATGATGTTACCACTTTTGAATGATGTTACCACTTTTGAATGATGTGGTCACTTTTGAATTTAAATTAATTTCTTTACTTTTAGAAGAGTTTTTTTTGAATTTAAATTAAATTCTTTACTTTTAGAAGAATTTTTATTTGAATAGTAAATTAAAATGGTTAAAATCATTGTAATAAAGGAGAAAACTAACAAATTTAAAAATGGGTAGACGGAAATTAACAGATACAGAAAAAGCCGAAGCCAAAGAAATGAATGAACGTGAATATCGCATTCAATGATATTAAACACAGTCAACATGTATAAGTTGCTTATTAGTTTGGCGATTCGTATCATTTGGCGAAATTGGTCGACGGGATAACTGAGTAATACTGTATTTGGTTTGGCGCAAAAACGTCTTTCAATGCAGAAAATGATAAAATCAAAAGATTATTGAGCCGCTGAAAACCAATTACGTGTTGAAAGGCGATCACGAAAAAGGAAGCAATTTAATGCCGAACCGATTAATTGTAAAACATCATGTCGCCAGGGCGACCAATCCACTAGCCATGGCGTTTTACTATCGGTCGGTTCTAACCAGGAAAGTTTGAGTGCCAATAGTGATTCTAACAAGCCGGAAAATGTTATAGCTATTACTCTTGATTTTCCACCACCTAAAAAGAAAACTAAAAAGCAATCGGCTTGGGAAAAACTGGGAAAAAACTTTTTTGATTCGATGTCTGATGGACCCATTCACAGATGCATGTGCTGCGATCGATTTTGGTTTAAAACCTCCATCACCAAAATTCTGCTCTGTAAAATCAAACAATATATGCCAAAGTCTTACAAGTATAACAGTATATGCCAAAGCTGTATTTTAATAATGATTACTTTTGCACCAACAATGTTAAATAGTTTGAAATGTTTCTTTCGTCGCCAACTTTTATGCTTGGCGACAATAGAGTGATATAACTTAAACGAACCGTACCTTCAAATTGCAGCATGTATAAAGTCATTTATAGCAGTGGCACGGATAATACACAATAAAACAACTGGTATTTAGCTTAAAATGATAGATGAATGTATCGAGTGAAACATTTTTCAAATGGTTGGGGTAATTTCTTAAATTACAATTTTTTTATTTTTTTTTGTCTTGTTATCATTTTTTTTCACATTTATCTGACATCTTTGATAATTTTGTATGTTACTGTATACACATTTTATATTTTCCCATGTATATTACTGAGTATACGAGGATGGTCTCACTTTTTTTTCACTTTCTAGTACAGTTGTCTGAAATGGTGTGAATATGAATACGGAGCTGACTTCGCTGGTAGATTATTTCGGGGAATCTAAACAACAAAGGCAAGTAATATTAAATTCCATGAGCCTTGTATTTTTTTTTCGTCGTTCCATAATTTTTTTTCACATTTATCTGTCCTTCCTTGATAATTTTGAATGTTATTGTAAACACATTTTAATTTTGTCTAGTGTGTTACTGTGTATACGAGGGTGGTCTCCCTTTTTTTTTCTTTTTAGCACTGTCGCTTTGAAATGAGCCGAATATGAGTACGGAGATGTCTTCGCTGCCAGAATATATGAGAGAATCCCAACAAATAAGGCAGGTAATATGCAATTCTATCATTATTGTATTTTTTTCCGTCCTAATAATTTTTTTTCTCACATTTATCTATCCTCCCTTGATAATTTTGTATGTTACTGTATACTCATTTTTTATTTTGCCTTGTATGCACTGTAAAAAAATATGACTATTTTGCTGCATCGTCAGTCCACCGCTTTTATAGAAAACGACTACTTCAGGCCATAATGCAGCATTCTCATTGGCCAAAAGAGTGATATTCTATAAAAGCGTGGGAGTGCGATGCAGCAAAATAGTCATATTTTTTACAATGTGTTACTGTGTATACGAGGACGGTCTCGTTTTTTCCTCTTTATAGCATTGTTGTCTGAAATGGGCCGAATATGTGTACGGCGCTGACTTCGCTTAGAAAATATTTCGGAGAATCTGAACCACTAAGATATGTATCATGCAATTCTATCACTTGTATTTTTTTTTTATTTTGCTATTTTTTTCATTTATCTTCTAATACATTATACTTTATGCTATGTATACACATTTGATATTCTATCTTGTATGTTACACCGTATATATGAGGGTAGTCTCTTCTTTTTATCTCTCTTATCATTTCTTGACCGTATCCAACATTAATTTCTCAGCGACTTGTATCGAATATATACTAACGTGCTTTTAACAAATGTCATGTACAAGTACCATTTGAAGTATATAAAAATGAAATTAGAACTATTGAAAGAATTCATAAATGTTTTTTAAAATAATTAATTGTTATAAATGCAACATTGTAAAATAACAATGTAACACAATTTAACAACGAACAACAATGAGGTGAACAATGTCTAAGAATGGAATTTTTTCACACATTTCAGTACCAGAGTGAACGCAAAGAGAAAAGGTTGAAACTTGTAATGCCTCTCGACTAATTGTATATGTTACTGTATACACATTTTATATTTTAACTTGTATGTTAGTATGCATGTGGAATAGATCTCGTTTTCACTCTCTTTTTAGCATTTTTGTCTAAATTGGGCCGAATACGTGAACAGAGCTAAATTCACTACTAGAATATTTCGAGGACTCTAAACAGCTATGACAGGTAAAATGCAAATATCAGCCTTGTACGTTTTAAGTCCTGATATCATTTTATTCACATTTATATGTCCTCCCTTCATACTTTTTTATGTTACTCTGTAAACATTTTATATTTTATCCTGTATGTTACTGTGTATACGATGGGGGTCTTATTTTTTTTCTCTTTCTAACACTGTTGTCTGAAGTGATCCGAACACGACTACGGAGATGTCTTCGCTGCCATAATATTTCGGAGAATCTAAACAACTAAGATAAGTAACATACAATGATATCAGCGTTAGATGTTTTTTTGTCCTGCTATCATTTTTTTCACATTTATCAGTCCTCTCTTAATAATTTTGTATGTTACTGCATATAAATTTTATATTTTGCCTAGTATGTTACTGAGGATGGTCTCGTTTTCTTTCTCTTTCCAGCACTCTTGTCTGGAATGGTCCGAATATGAGTACGGAGATGTCTTCGCTGCCAGAACATATCGGGGAATCCAAAAATAAGACAGGTAACATGCGATTCTAGCAGCCTCGTATTTTTTTCGTAATGTTATCATTTTTTGCACATTTATCTCTCCTTCCTTGATAATTTTGTATGTTACTGTATACTCATTTTATATTTTGCCAGGTATTTTACTGTGTATACGAGAATGGTCTCGTTTTTTTTCTTTTTATAGCACTGTTGTCTGAAATGGGCCCAAAATGTGTACGGAACTGACTTTGCTAAGAAAATATTTCGGAGAATCTGAACTACTAAGACAAGTCTCACGCAATTCTGTCACATTTGTATTTTTTGTCATTTTGCTTTTTTTCACATTTACCTTCTGTAATATCTTCGAAATGGAATTGAAATGGAAATAGTAGCAATCCGTGAATAGAGATGGCGCAATGATACCATGATCTGTTTTGTAAGGCTAATTGCATGATAGCCGCATAAAATAAGCGATGTAAGGATGTTTTGACGGGACGCTGCATTAGCGGCAGTTGTAATATATTGTAAATAAATAATATGGAACTCTAAAGGATGTTTCCCTGATGAAATTTCAGCACTAGTAATAAGAACCCACGATATAAAGAAAGGCGAATAGGAAGGGTTAATTTACCCATATTATATTGAAAAAAAATTGAAAAAAAGGAGAAGTAAACGCCTGAAGAACGAAATGGCTGTTGAAAAAGAAATTATTTCACTGGGACGGCTGGAAGAGTATGACTTAAAGGTTCCTTGGATGATTTATGTAGAGAAGATGGACTTTTATTTCTGTGCGAATATAAAGAACGAAGAAATGAAAAGAATATTTGCTTAGTTCGGTTGGAACTACGACATTTACGATTCTAAGGGATATTATTGTTCCAAAGACATTAAAGGAGATAAAATATGAAGATCTTTTAAAAAAAGCTAAGGAACATTTTCCCTCTTGTCCAAGTGAAACTGTTGAAAGATTTAAATTTCAGAAACGTCTTAGAAAGCCAGGGGAAAGCATAGCTGAGTTTGTACGAGAAATTAGAAGAGTATCTGAATTCTGTAATTTCGGAAACAGGTTAAACGACCGCCTGCGTGACCAACTGGTGTTTGGAATACAAGATGAAAAAATACAACAAAAGCTGCTTGATTCAAAGGAATTAAATTTCCAGTCAGCGGTAGAAATCGCCGAATCCCTAGAATTAGCTGAATCCGGTGTGAAATCGTTACATATAGGCGAAAGTACAGCGGTAAATCAAGTGCGTGCTAGAGGGGAGAAACCGGAAAAACTCTCTCACTCATTTAAGCCCAAAGAAGAAAAATTCGCACCTAAGAAACTTAAATGTGCCCTTTCAAGAATGCTGAGTGCCATCTGTGTCATAAGTTTGGTCACCTAAGAGTATATTGTAGAAATCGAAAGTTTGTGATGAAAAATGATAGACAGAACGAGAACAGTAAAATTAATACTGTTCAAGAAGAATATTGTTTCAATTGTGTGGACAACAACTCCAATAGTGTAACATGGCAAAAAAATGTAAAAATAAATGGTGTTAATGTTAAATTTGAAATTGACAGCGGGGCGGCGCATACTATAGTAAGTAAACAGTGGCAGAAAAATTGTTCTCAAGTAAGCTACCTTTAATTAAATAGGAAGTTAAGTTACAAACTTATACTAAAGATTTTTTACCTGTGTTAGGGGAATTAGATGTTTTTGTTGATGAATATTGTATATATGATTTAAAAATGTTAGTTATTAAAGAGGAAGGTCCGAGTCTTATTGGAAAAACTTGGTTAAAAGCATCAAAATTATTTTAGCCTAATGTAAGTAGGATTAAAAGCATTTCGAAAGATGATTTAATTATAAATTTTCCAAATGTTTTGCTGACGGGATCGGTACAATAAAAGGTCCTCCCGTCTCAGTAAATTTGAAAAAGGATGCAAAACCAGTTTTTCTTAAGTCTCGACCTGTTCCGTTCGCTTTGAGAAGAGTTACTGATTTGGAATTGGAACGATTCACAAAAGAGGATATTTTGAAACCTGTCGATCACTCAGATTGGGTTAGTCCTATAGTAATTGTTCCAAAACCAAATGGTACTGTTAAAATATGTGGTGATTATAGAGCCACAGTAAATTCAAAAGCAGAAAATGATAATTATCCTCTTCCTAGGATGGAAGAATTAGTCTCTAAATTATCTGGTGGAAAATTCTTTACTATTTTTGATTTAAAAGATGCTTATTTGCAACAACCTGTAGATAGTGAAAGTAGTAAAATTTTAACTATTAATACTCATAAAGGATTATTTAATGTTTTAAGATTAGCTTTTGGCATAAAGTGTGCTCCTGGAATGTTCCAGAGAAAAATAGGGAATATACACTGCTCAAAACAATTAAAGGGTATTTGAAGTTTTATATAAAATAAAGATATAAACGAAATTTTTTTTTGCCGAAAATAGAAGAAGAGAATCACAAATGCAAATTTTTCTGGTTTTTAAACTGTGGAGTATGCAAATTTTGAGTTCGACGTCAAAAACGTCGCTTCAGCGGCAGCGAATGAAATTTGACTTTCAACTGGATAAAAGAGAATGAAGACAAGGATGATCGGCATTCAGTGATTGCTTTGTTTCGATGAGTACAATGTCTCAGCGAAGTCATTTGACAGATTCAGAAGCTTGGAGAATTGTTGGTAGATTAGAAAGGGGCCAAACTCAAGCCGAAGTAGATCAAGCCATTGGAGTGTCACAAAGTGTTATTTCCAGGATCTGGAATCGTTTTTTGGAGAGTGGATGTGCAGGCCAAAGACCAGGGCAAGGTCGTAGACGGGCAACAACGCCCGATCGGTATTTAGCGTTAACAGCTCGGAGACACCGAAACATGAACACTACTCTTCTCCAACAACACCTTCGCTCGGCTACAGGCACCATGATTTCAACGCAGACTGTCCGAAACCAGCTCCATGCTGTAGGTCTGTATGCTCGCCGACCGATGGTATGTGTTAGATTAACATCAAGGCATCGTCGCGACCGCAGGGAGTGGGCAACCGAGCATGTCAACTGGAGGAGAAATGAATGGAGTATGTTGCGTACATAGGGCTCTTTCGATCTTATGGTTAGACAACTTCCAACTCTTTTCTCTTAGAAAAGTAGAAAATAATTTATTTACAGATTTTCAGAACAACAGTCTTCGAAACTCACAAATATTACTAGGTATTCAAAAATAATTGCTCAAATCTATCGTAAAAATACAGCTTTAGATCCCAGAGACTTTTTATACAACGTCTCAACACTTAATAACATTCAAAACAACATAAATGAAACTCAAGTAAACTTGCTTAACAAATGCCTTGTTCACTCAATGACTGACTGGTAAATAATAACAACACAGCTCGCATCCGGCTCTCCTATATATAGTCTCGCCGCATGCGGTGGAAATTTCTACAACCTTCTAGAAAAAACTGGAAAACCACGGAACAACATTCAATGTATCAGTAGACCTAAGGGGGGGGGTTACCATAAATAGGGAAGGGTTACCATCGCCAACAATCGCCAAGTTTGTCGCCAACTTGGCGATATATCGCCAAATTTGGCGACCAAAATTAGTCGCCAAAAGTGACGCCAACTTGGCGATATCTCTAATATTTCGCAAAGCTGCCATAGACATTCACTGAAAATAATAGACAAGTTTGCTTGATAATAGAGACAATGTAACAAAAACTAATATTAGTAAAGGAATGGAGCTTAATAAGATTATTTACATTATTTTACAGTACAAACACTAACTATTTACAAAATTCGTAACACTACCCCCTCCTCAAAGACTGCACGTCCCGGGCAGTGCAATCCTTGAGTTAGAGGAAAACACTTAAAATAAATAAATAAATAAAATAATAATAATAATAATAATAATAATAATAATAATAAGATGTACATAAATAAGAACTAATTACTATTTACATATTTACAAAAAGTGACTTTCATGACCATGGTCTGAAATTCCAGTTTAGAATTTTTAATCACTTTGGCCAAAATAAGGGGCTAGCCGGTTATAATGTACTACCTTGGGCTTGGTGTGTGGCGATTTTCGTATGCGTACGACGACGTCATTCAGCCTGTTGACGACTGTGTAAGGACCGTCCCAGTTTCTTTGTAATTTTGGCGACAGTCCCTTACGACGTATGGGATTCCACAACCAAACTTTGTCACCTTCGTTGAACTCATGTCCAGTTGCCTTTATGTCGACCGTGTCTTCATCTTTTCTGATGCCGGTCCGATTCGGCTCCTCGCTAGACAATGAACCTCCTCAATCCGTGCCTGGAGTCCATCCACGTATTCTTCAGGCGACAAAGGAGCGTCAGGAGGACGGCCAAACAAAAGATCCGCAGGCAGACGAAGATCACGACCAAAGAGCATTTGAGAAGGGGAGTAACCAGTGGCCTCATGAGTGGCACTCCTGTAGGCAAGCAGGAAAAGAGGCAATTTCTTGTCCCAATCCTGTTGGTCTCTAGACACCAGGAGAGAGAGGCTATTTAGGATGGTACGATTGAACCGCTCCACCATACCGTCCGATTGAGGATGTAGAGGTGTAGTTCGAGTTTTGTCCATGCCGAGTAGTCCACACATTTCCTTAAACACAGTCGAATCGAAGTTTCTTCCTTGATCGGAATGGATTTGAAATGGAACTCCGTATCTGGAAAACCAGTGTTGAACCAGTATGTCTGCTACGGTTACCGCCTCTTGATTAGGAATGGCGTAGGCTTCAGGCCACTTAGTGAAGTAGTCCATGACAACGAGGATGTACTTGTTGCCATCAAATGTTTTAGGAAGAGGACCCAGGATATCTAGAGCAATTCGTTCGAAAGGAGCTCCTACATTATAATGCTGCAATCGTCCCCGGGTGCGCCTCTTTGGACCTTTACGTGCTACACAGGTGTCACAAGTTCGACACCACTTCTCCACATCACTGCGAACATTATTCCAGTAGAAACGCTCTCGAATCTTTTGCAGGGTCTTCATTACACCAAAATGACCTCCTGTGGGACTACCATGCAGTTCTTGAAGGACCATAGAAATTCTCGACATAGGGAGTAGTAGTTGCCATCTACATGTCTTTCCATCGTCAGACTCCCATTTTCAGTACAAGATGCCGTTCTTCAAATGTAAGGAATTCCAGAGAGCCCAATAACGTTTATTCGTAGGATGGTAATGGGCCATGTCTTGCCAGCTGGGCTTCCTGTTGGACTCTTTTTTTCAGCTCTAGAATTGGCTTAATTTCAGGATCAGCAAGATGATCTTTACGCAGGCTCTCGTCACTCCACGGATCTTGCGATGATGTAGACCCAGTTGTAACTTGTCTTACTATAGGACCTTTGACATTAAATTTCTTCTCAACCCGGTTACAATTCTCTGAGCAGGGTCTTCTTGAGAGAGCATCTGCATTTCCATGTGATGAGCCTTTTCGATGACGTGTCTCCATATCGTATTCTTGAAGCTTTTTTATCCTCCTGGCTATCTGGCCTTCAGGGTTCTTAAAATTCAATAGCCAAGTTAGAGAAGCATGATCAGTTCGGATTAGGAATTTTCGACCGTAAAAATAGTGATGAAAATGGTCTATGGCTTTCACTATAGCAAGAAGCTCTTTTCTTGTTACGCAGTAGTTTCGCTCTGCCTTTGACAAGCACTTGCTGAAATAGGCGATAACACGCTCCTCGCCGTCGATTTCCTGGGACAGTACAGCGCCAATGCTTTCGTTACTTGCATCCGTATCAAGTATGAACTGTTTATCGATTTGGGGATATGACAGAATTGGAGTGGATGTTAAGGCCTCCTTGAGCTTTTCGAAAGCAGCATCGCATTCCTGTGTCCACATAAATTTTTGATTAGCTTCTGTTAATTTATGAAGTGGTCTTGCAATCATCGAGAAGCCTTTGACAAATTTTCTATAATAGGTGCATAATCCTAGAAAGCTTCGAAGCTGGTGAACATCTGCTGGACGATTCCAATTTTTCACGGCCGATATCTTCCCCGGATCAGTCCTAACTCCTTCCGACGAAATGATGTGTCCAAGGTAGGCGACTTCATTACGAAACAAACTGCACTTCGAAGGGCTTAACTTCAAATTAGCTTCCTTTAACTTTTGTAGCACCCGCCTGAGGTTGTTCAGATGTTCATCAAAAGATTTTACTATGATTATGATATCGTCTAAATAAACAAGACATGCCTCATATGACAGCCCCCGGAGAACCGTTTCCATAAGGCGTTCAAAAGTTGCAGGTGCATTACATAGACCAAAAGGCATTACCTTGAATTGCCATAATCCTTGTCCTGTTGTAAAGGCAGTCTTCTCGCGGTCGTCGGGATGGATCTCTACCTGCCAGTAACCACTCTTCAGGTCTAAAGTCGAGAACCAAGTGTTGCCCGCAAGTGTGTCAAGAGTGTCGTCAATCCTTGGCAGAGGGTAACTATCCTTTTTTGTGACGTCATTCAGTCGGCGGTAGTCTACACAAAATCTTGTAGAACCATCCTTCTTTATTACTAATACAATGGAAGACGCCCATGGACTTGTCGATGGTTCGATGACGTCATTTTCTTCCATATCCTTAATTAAATTCTGCACCTCTTCTTGCTTGGCAAAAGGTAATCGTCTAGGGTGCTGTTTAATAGGAGAGTGATCTCCCGTGTCAATTCGGTGTTGTGCCATTTTAGTTCGTCCAGTCTTCAGATGTTTGGGAAAATAAACTTTGAAATTCTCTAATTAAACTTTCCGCAGCATCCCTTTGATTTGGATCTAAGTCCGTATTTTGTAACAAATCCTTGACTAAATTATCTGAAGATTTCTGAGAGTAGTTGGAATTTTGACTTATGCACGTCACAGGAGCACATGACGCTATCACCTCTCCTTTCTTGATAGTCCTCGTCTTATCACTGATGTTAGCAATTTTGACTGGAATGGTCTTCTTCGAGAGGTCTACTACAGAAGAAGCTACCAATACTCCTGCTTGTGTACTATTGTCTTCTGGATAATCTATATGGCCAAATCGGTAATTAGTTTCATTTTTAATTACAGCTGGAACTAAAAATTCTGTTCTTGGATCTAGATTGATGTCTTCCTTGGCTATTACTGCTTGTTTACATTCAATTTCGTTATTTAATCCAAAGAGGCTTATTTCTTCAAATTTTGAGAGCATTTTGTTATTTTTGAAATCAAGTTTGAAGCCAAACTTCTTCAGAAAATCTAGTCCGATTAAGCAAGGATCTGTTATGTTAGCCACATATGCCGTATGGTAATATTTCGTTCCTCCAAAGTTGATGGTTAAATTTGCCTTACCATATATTCCTATCTTGTCGCCCGTCTCAGTTTGCAGAGTAACGCATGGTGGAATCCAGATGAGTTTACATTTCAATTTTCGAGCCAAATTTTCTCTTATTATTGTAACATTGGCTCCTGTATCGACAATCATACGGCACTGAATTCCGTTAATAAAGCCTATCACATATAACTCATTATCACCGCCACTCATTTTTGATATCTGGAGGATCTTCAGGTGGGGCTTTTCATTCTCTGGCAACCTCCGCCCCGCGAGATGGCCAAAATTTAGTTTCCCTGCTGACTGTTTGAATTTATCTCACATTCGTGGATTTTGGGGCAATTTCTTCGGAGATGTCCTGTATCACCGCATCCCCAGCACGTGAGATTCTGTCTTCTTGAACTTGTTCTTCCGTATTTTAAAGCTTCAAGTTCTTGATTTATTTTCCTAATTTCTTTCAAGAAGTCGATCTCAGTGTCTAAGCTTTTGTTCACCGTTGACCCTCGGTCTGAATGACGATCTCTTCGGCTGGCTTGTGTAGCTGCTTCCAACTTTAAGGCATATAATAAAGCAGCCTTTAAATCCTGTACATTTGCCATTCGTACCGCTCTCTGCACTTCGGGATCTTTTATTCCGTCTACAAAGTACTGCAGTGAGATCATTTCCCGTACATTTGTTGGGCAGTCAATGAATGCAAAATTTGCCAGCCGTTCGATTTCTGAGGCAAACTCTTGAAGGGTTTCATTCGATTTTTGATGGCGGCTCTTCATTTGTATTCTCGCATAATCTTTGAAGAATTTTTCGCCGAATCTCATTTCAAGTGCACAACTTAAAGTCTCAAAATTGAGTTGCGTCATATCGGGCAATGTTTGCAGCACGTCGGCGGCTTCTCCTCTCAAAGATGCTGCCAGTTGGCAAGCTTTCACCTCGTCACTCCATTTGTTCGCTTCGGCTACAATGGTGAATTGGGTCTTGTAAACTTGCCAGGAACTCTTTCCGTCGTATGTCGACAGCTTGATGTGCACGGGAGAAGCAGTCGGATTCCTAAATTCTTCATAATTACCACTGGACGCTGAAAGCTTCTTCTCAAGATCTTGTACTTTTTTATTTAGCTTTTCATCTACTTCACCTATTTTCTCTTCAACGTTACTGATTTTCTCTTCTAAGTTACAAACTTCATTCTGAATTTTCTCTTCTACTTCCGCCATTTTCCTTCCCATTTTCTCTTCAAAATTACTAACTTCATTCTGAATTTTGTCTTCTACCGAATCTATTCTTCTCTCTACCGACGAGAACTTATCTTCCAAAGTTTTCTTCATTTCTTCTTCGCTTTTATTAACTTTCTCCTTTAATTCTTCCATTCTCTCTTGGCTTCTTCTCATTTCTTCAGTCAACTCTTCTTGGCCTTTATTCATTTTTTCCGCCAACTCTTCTTGGCCTTTATACATTTTTTCCGCCAACTCTTCTTGGCCTTTTGATAAATCTTCTTGGCCTTTGTCGATTTTATTGGTCAGCTCTGTCCTTAATCCGTTAATAGCTTCTAGCAGTTCTTTCAGTTGTCCGTCCATTGTTCTTGTTTTCGCCATAAGATCCCGACTCCTGACACCAAAAATTGTTGCGTATATAGGGCTCTTTCGATCTTATGGTTAGACAACTTCCAACTCTTTTCTCTTAGAAAAGTAGAAAATAATTTATTTACAGATTTTCAGAACAACAGTCTTCGAAACTCTCAAATATTATTAGGTATTCAAAAATAACTGCTCAAATCTATCGTAAAAATACAGCTTTAGATCCCAGAGACTCTTTATACAACGTCTCAACACTTAATAACATTCAAAACAACATAAATGAAACTCAAGCAAACTTGCTTAACAAATGCCTTGTTCACTCAATGACTGACTGGTAAATAATAACAACACAGCTCGCATCCGGCTCTCCTATATATAGTCTCGCCGCATGCGGTGGAAATTTCTACAACCTTCTAGAAAAAACTGGAAAACCACAGAACAACATTCAATGTATCAGTAGACCTAAGGGGGGGGGTTACCATAAATAGGGAAGGGTTACCATCGCCAACAATCGCCAAGTTTGTCGCCAACTTGGCGATGTATCGCCATAATCGCCCATTTTGGCGATGTATCGCCCATTTGGCGACCAAAATTAGTCTCCAAAAGTGATGCCAACTTGGCGATATCTCTAATATTTCGCAAAGCTGCCATAGACATTCACTGAAAATAATAGACAAGTTTGCTTGATAACAGAGACAATGTAACAAAAACTAATATTAGTTAAGGAATGGAGCTTATTAAGATTATTTACATTATTTTACAGTACAAACACTAACTATTTACAAAATTCGTAACAATATTCTGTTTTCTGACGAGTCCCGTTTTTCTGTGCATCCAGATAATAGGCGTATTTTCATCTGGAGGGACCGTGGCAGTAGAAATAATCCTACGTTCGTGCACGAAAGTTTCAGATTTGGCGGCGGAGGAGTGTTGGTGTATGGTGGCATCTCCATTGATGGGCGCACTGACCTCTACATCATTCGAGATAGAGCTCTGACTGGTCGCCGATATAGGGATGAGATCCTCAGACCTATTGTAATCCCTTACGCTGCAGCAATCGGAGATAACTTCATTTTAATGGACGATAACTGCAGGCCACATCGTGCAATCTTAGTGGAGGATTTCCTTTTCGAGGAACGAATCGTTCGAATGGAATGGGCAGCGAGTTCTCCAGACATGAATCCAATTGAGCACGTTTGGGACGCTCTAGGAAGACGTGTTTCTGGCCGCCAACAACCCCCACAAACTCTCCAAGAACTGGAAAGAGCTGTTCTGGAAGAGTGGGGCAGAATACCCCCAACTCGTCATTAATAGCCTCATTGAGTCCATGCCTCAAAGGTGTTCAACGTTGCTGGCTGCCCGTGGAAACCACACCCCCTACTGAAAATGATTTTCTTTGAAGAAAACACCTTTTCTTATTCATTTTTTCTCATATGCACAAATTGTGTTTTTTTCCTTTTGCACACAAATGCGCAATAAAATGCATTTTTTTCTGCCAAACATGTGTAATTTATTCTCATATAACCTACTATGTCTGTCGACCATGTATCAATCAGCTAAAAAGTTTCCCAGACACAAAATCCACCTAAAACTGCAATATCCTTTAATTGTTTTGAGCAGTGTATTAAAAAAATATGAGTATGTTGGTGTATTTTTAGATGATGTAATCATAAGTGCTAGGAATGAACCAGAACATTCTGAAAGAGTTGAAAGTGTTCTGAAATGTTTTTCTGAGAATGGTATAGGGTCAGTGTACTTGTAGTGGGCCATGTACCAATAGTGGGCCACCAGTTTTCAAAGTTGAAAAACAAGTTTTCTAGTCACCCCTGTCAGATAACAAACTAATTGCTGATTGGCTGGAACCCTTATCTGTTATAGGCAAAGGGACAACTTCATTATTCGCATAGTGTTTGAGCTGGAAGGGTGTTTTTAGAGACTATACGAAAAAACTAAATAGAAGCTAAAATTACTTTGCGTAATCATCAAAAATTCTAAATATGATTTCATTATTGAGTATATTTAAGTGTAGAAATGTAAAACAAATTATAACTTCTGTACAGTATGCATTAAACTCAAAAATGGAGAGACTCCCTTCTTCGGGGGCCCTACTGGAGCATCAGAAATTTACTTGGCCCACTACTGGAGCATAGAGGAAGGTAACATTTTTTATTTTTCATTTTTTCTAGAGAATATATTTTAAAAATTTGAATGTTTATTCTGATACATAAAAGTAGGGACTAGGCTTAATTTTTTTTTTTTTGAAATTCACTAATACTTTAATATTAATTAGATAAATGTCCTTAAGTGGCCTACTACTGATGCATTTACCTTATGATTAAATAAGAAAAAATTAAAATTTATAGTTTCGGAAGTTTGCTGTTTAGGACATAAAACTTCTCAGGAAGGAATTAGACCTATTCCAGAAAAAGTTAATGCTATTTTGAATGCACCTATTCCAAATAATGTGTCACAATTGCGTTCATTCTTAGGCTTAATTTCTTATTATAGAAACTTCCTACCTAATATTTCAGATGTCTTAGAACCTTTACATAGATTATTAGATAATAATGTTAAGTTGACATGGTCAGAAAAGCATGATAAAGCATTTCAAAAAGTTAAACAATTATTATGTACATCGCCTGTTTTAGAATTATATGATGTTAACAAAGATATTGTTTTGAACTATGATGCTTCAGAATATGGCATTGGTTCTGTGTTAAGCCATATTGTTGAAAGTAAAGAGAAATCCATAGCGTTTGCTCTTAGAACTTTAAATAAAACTGAAAGAAACTATGCAATGATAGATAACGAGGCTTTATCTGTAATATTTGGTGTTACTAAATTTCACCAATATTTAGCTGGTAAACAGTTTAAAATTATAACAGATCATAAACCTTTAATTAGATTGTTTGATCCTGTTAAAAATGTACCTGATACATTATCAACTAGAATGCTGAAATGGTCATTTATGTTAGCAGGATATGATTATACAATTGAGTATCGCGAAGGTAAAAATAATAAAAATGCGGACGCATTAAGTAATTTACCTCTTTCAGAAACTGTAAATATAGCAAGTAATCCTGCTGAAATAATGTTTGTTTCAAATAATAATGATTGGCCTGTTACATCTAAAACGATTGGAAAGTGGACAATTGAAAATCCCGTAACTAAACAAATTTTAGAGTGGGTACTACATGGATGGCCACGAAAGGTTAAAGAAGAGGAATATGAACATTATTTTCGTAGAAGGGAGGAATTTTCCTGTTTAGAAAATTGTTTATTATGGGAGCATAGAGTAATTGTGCCAGAGGAAGGTAGGGAATATATATTGAATTTGTTGCATTCTGTTCATCTGGGTATGTGTAGCATGAAAGCTAAAGCTAGAGGGGTGGTTTGGTGGCCAAACATGGATAAAGAAATTGAACAAATGGTAAATTCATGTAGTAGATGCCAAATGTGCGCGAGGGATAATCCAAAAATGAAACCCTTAGAATGGAAGTCTGAATTACCCTAGGAAAGGATTCACATAGATTATGCAGGTTCTTTTGAAGGGAATTTTTTTAATAGTAGTTGATTCTTATACTAAATGGTTAGAAGTAGAAGTAGTGCCCAGGACTGATAGTAGAAATACTATTACAGTATTAAGAAGAATTTTTGCGACATTTGGATTACCAGTGGAATTAGTCAGTGATAATGGATCCGCGTTCACAAGCGAGGAATTTGAGGAATTTCTTAAAAATAATGGAATTAAGCATACACCTATTCCACCATATAATCCGTCGTCGTACGGTCAGACTGAAAGATACGTGCAAACTGTGAAAAATTGTCTTAGAAAGCTAGATAAAAATGACATAACATAATCAATTGCACGAATTTTGTTAGAAAATCATTCAACTCCTCATTCGGTGACAAATAAAACTCCTGCTGAATTAATGTTTGGAAGGCCAATTCGAACAGCCCTTCATTTGGTATTACCATCAAAACCTAAAATACAGCAACCCCAGCACAAATATAAGCTTCATGAATTAGTTTTTGTTAAAAATTTTGGAAAGGGTGAGAAATGGGTAAAAGAAAAAATTATGAAATTGTTAGGGAGCAGATGGGTTTTGTAAATAGATGTGACGGAATAATGTGTCAGCGTCATGTGAATCAGTTGAGACGTAACAGAGAGATAAGTTACGAAAAATCTGAAAGAATTGAAGAAAAAGACCACAATGACAAACGAATGTCAGAAAGATTTGAAAATATGGGTTATAGTAGTAAAAATTACAATGATTATGATAATTATGAAAGGGTTAATAAAACCGCTTTTCTGGTATAAATGGAAAAATAAAAGAACAACGTGATAATGAGAATATTATGGAACCAAAAAAATCTCAGCCCTCACATGATATTGTAACAGGTACTGTTGTGAGTAGTAAAAATGATGTTTTGACAGATATATCTGTGAAGGACACTGTGACTAAAAATAATGATGAGGACTCAAATAAAAGTGTTCCAGTTCGAAGAAGCAATAGACCAATATTGCCTGTAGTTCGTTTGAACTATGAGGGGAGGGGTGTAATATCTTCGAAATGGAAATAGTAGCAATCCGTGAATAGAGATGGCGCAACAATACCGTGATCTGTTTTGTAAGGCTAATTGCATGATAGCCGAATAAAATATGAGATGTAAGAATGTTTTGACGGGATGCTGCATTAAAGACAGTTATATTATATTGTAAATAAATAATATGGAACTCTAAAGGATGTTTCCCTGATGAAATTACAGTACTAGTAATAAGAACCCACCATATAAAATCTTCTAATACTTTATAGTTTAGTATGCTTCTGTATACACATTTGATATTCAATCTTGTATGTTACACCGTATATATGAGGGTACTCTCTTTTTTTATCTCTCTTATCATTTCTTGACCGTATTACAACAGTAATTTCTCAGCAACTTCTATCGAATATTTACTAACATGCTTTTAACAAATGTCATGTATAACGTAATACCCTTTGAAGTATATAAAAATGAAATTAGAACTATTAAAAGAATTCATAAATGTTTTTTTTAAATAATTAATTGTTATAAATGCAGCATTGTAAAATAACAATCTAACACAATTTAACAACGGACAACAATGAGATGAACAATGTCTAAGAATGGAATTTTTTCACCCATTTGAGTACCAGAGTGAACGCAAAGCGAAAAGGTTGAAACTTGTAATACCTCTCGACTAATTTTATATGTTACTGTATACACATTTTATATTTTAACTTGTATGTTAGTATGCATGTGGAATAGGTCTCGTTTTCACTCTCTTCTTAGCACTTTTGTCTAAATTGGGCCGAATACGTGAACAGGGCTAAATTCACTACCAGAATACTTCGAAGACTCTAAACAACCATGACAGGTAAAATGCAAATATCAGCCTTGTATGTTTTAAGTCCTGATATCATTTTATTCACATTTATATGTCCTCCTTTCATACTTTTTCATGTTACTGTGTAAACATTTTATATTTTGTCCTGTATGTTACTGTGTATACGATGGGGTCTTATTTTTTCTCTCTTTTTAACACTGTTGCCTGAAATGATCCGAATACGACTATGGAGATGTCTTCGCTGCCATAATTTTTCGGAGAATCTAAACAACTAAGACAGGTAACATACAATGCTATCAGCGTTATATTTTTTTTTTGTCCTGCTATCATTTTTTTCACATTTATCAGTCCTCTCTTAATAATTTTGTATGTTACTGCATATAAATTTTATATTTTACCTAGTATGTTACTGAGGATGGTCTCGTTTTCTTTCTCTTTCCAGCACTCTTGTCTGGAATGGTCCGAATATGAGTACGGATATGTCTTCGCTGCCAGAACATATCGGGGAATCCAAAAATAAGACAGGTAACATGCGATTCTAGCAGCCTCGTATTTTTTTCGTAATGTTATCATTTTTTTCACATTTATCTTTCCTTCCTTGATAATTTTATATATTACTGTATACTCATTTTATGCTTTATTATTTTATTAACATGCTTTTAACAAATGTTATCTAGGAGGTAATACCCTTTGAAGTACATAAAAATGAAGATAGAACTATTGAAATAATTGACTATTGTTTTTCAAATTAATTAAGTTCTATAAATGCAACAATGTAAAATAACAATCGAACACAATTTAACAATGGACAACAATGAGGCGATCAATGTCTAAGAATGGAATTTTTTCACACATTTCAGTACCAGAGTGAATGCAAAGAGAAAAGGTTGAAACTTGCAATGCCTCTCGACTAATTTTATATTTCTAGGATTCTCAAGCACTAAGACAGGTAACATGCAATTTTATCAGCCTCGTATTTTTTTTAGTCCTGTTATCATTTTTTTCACTTTTATCTGTTTTCCCTTGACAATTTTGTATGTTACTGTATACACATTTTATATTTTGCTTTGTATGTTACTGTGTATACGATGATGGTCTCGTTTTTTTTCTCTTTATAGCACTGCTGTCTGAAATGGGCCCAATATGTGTACGGAGCTGACTTTGCTAGGAAACTATTTCGGAGAATAGGAACTACTAAGACAAGTATTATGCAATTCTGTCACACTTGTATTTTTTTTTTTTTGCCATTTACCTTTTTTTTTACATTTATCTTCTAATATGCTATACTTTTCTATGTTACTGTATACACATTTGATATTCCATCTTGTATGCTACTCTGTATATCTGAGGGTAGATTCTTCATTTTCTCTCTCTTTCTAGCACTTTTTGTGTCGTATTGCAGCAGTAATTTTTTAACACTGGCCATTTCTATCGAACACTTACTAATATGTTTTTAACAAATGACATCTATGACGTAATAAACTTTGAAGTAAATAAAAATGAAAATAGAAGTATTGAAAAAATTGTTAACTGTTTTTAATATTAATTAAGTTCTATGTCTGTAACAATGTAAAATAACAATCGAACACAATTTAACAACAGAAAACAATGAGGCGATCAATGAATGGAATTTTCATAGATTTTAGTACCAGAGTTAACACAATGAGAAAATGTAGAAACTTGTAATGTCTGTCGACTAATTTTATATGTTACTCTATGCACAATTTATATTTTAATTTGTATGTTAGTATGCATGTGAAGTAGGCCTGGTTTTCATTCTCTTTCTAGCACTGTTGTCTGAAGGGACGAACGAGTGAACTGAGCTAAATTCACTACCAGAATATTTCAAAGATTCTAAACAATTAACACAGGTAACACGCACTTCTATCAGGCTTGTATTGTTTTTCATCCTGATACAATTTTTTTCCACATTTGTCTGTTCTCAGTTGATCATTTTGTATGTTACTGTATACACATTTGATATCTTATCTTGTATGTTACTGTGTATTTGAGGGTGGTCTCAAATGTTTTCTCTTTATAGTCTGTTTCTTGAAATGGGCCGGATATGTGTACGGAGCTGACTTCGCTAAGAGAATATTTCGAAGAATCTGAACGACAAAGATAAGTATTATGCAGTTCTATCACCCTTGTATTTTCTTTGTCATTTTGATATTTTTTTCACATTTATTTTTAACTCATTTATCTTGAAAGAATTGATAATTGTTTTTAAAATTAATTAAGTGTTATAAATGCAACAATGTAAAATAACAATCAAACACAATTTAACAACGGACAACAATGATTTGAACAACATCTGAGGTGCCTCTTCGATCCAGAACATTGTTCAAAATTCTTCTACAGATGGTGCTACACACGCAGCTCCGAAGAACTCTGTGCAAGGAGTAACAGACTGTGACGCCGCGAACGTGATACTAAAAAAATTCACCTTGCTCCGCGGGGAAAACGTGTCGCGTGTTAATTTCAAGAAAATGTATTTCCTTTTCTTCCTTGATAAGTTCATTAAAATTTATGTGAAGTTGTGTTTAAGTATGTTCGACCATTATTTAATTTATTTTCGATCTGTGTAGTTGTGATATGTATTAATCTACATGGCACCTTAAAATGGTGACTGGACTCTTTTGAAAAACACCTTCTGATATCTCGTTCCTGGACGATAACAGCGATGAAAATAAACAGTATGTGCCATTTTCTATGTTCCTTTGTGGTATTCTCTGGCCCAATTGTTATATTTACCAGTTATTTTACTTAAAAATTTTTCGAGCTCAAACTTTCTTATTCAAAATTTTACTAAATTGTATATTTATTTATTTATTGCTCTATCAATATTTTTTTAATTCTGCTGTCACAATGCCTGATGATATTATTTCCGATAATCCGACAGCAACGCTTGCTAGGTTAGCTGTTAAAATTTTTCCCTTATGGAAAAGTAATATTTCTGTATGGTTTGTATAAGTTGAGGCAAATTTTGCCATTGCGCAGGTAACGAATGACGCTACTAAATATAATTATTTATTATCTGCCATAAACACAGATACATTAAGTGCGGTATCTGATTTAATTCTTACGCCGCCTCCAAATGACAAATATAACGCTTTAAAAGAGAGATTAATTCAGGAGTTTTCAGATTCGCAATCGCAGCAGATACGTAAATTACTCTCTGAACTTGTGTTAGGTGATAAAAAAACCTTCCATTTTGCTGCGGCAAATGAAAGAATTAGCACAAAATGCTGTTACGGAAGAATTTTTGAAAGATATTTGGCTAGAATGTTTGCCGACGCATACGCAAGCAATTTTCTCTGTTTCAAGCGCCGGATTACAGGAATTAGCAACCCTAGCTGACAAAATTAATGAAATTAAATCTGAATCGGCAGTGTATGCAGTTTCCAAACCCACCGAATCGCCACGGAATGACCAAAATACGATCTTAAATCTTCAAACACAAATCGAGCAATTGACACTGCAGGTTTCAGAGTTATCCAAAAATGTGCTTAGGCGATCGATGTCTCGCGGCCGATCGCATTACAGGGAAAGACGATACAGTAAAAGTAGAGAGTTCCAAAAACCGAATCGTAAACAAGACGAATCAGACTTGTGTTATTAGCACCAGAAATTTGGTAGTGATGCTCGGAAGTGCCGCGAACCTTGTTCTTTTCAAGAAATTAAAAAAAACTAGCGACTGCTGCTAGGTCAACAAGCGAAAATACAGTTGGCGTAGCAGCATTAGAACAATGTAGGTTGCATGTGTTTGATAAAAATTCAGGGTTCAAATTTCTAATTGTTAGTGGTAGTGATATTTCTTGTATCCCTGTACCAAAGCAAGTAAACAAAAAAGTCCTTCTAATTATTTTTATACTGAAAATAATTCCAAAATTCCTGTTTATGGTAACAAACTGCTTCAACTAAACATCGGCTTGAGAAGGAATTTTCGCTGGTCATTTGTTATTGCAAATGTCTCTTGCCCTATAATTGGAGCAGACTTTTTAAAAAATTTTGCTTTACTTGTAGATTTTCACAAATTTCGATTAATTGACTCTGTAACAGGATTGTCCACTAAGGGTGAGCTTATTTGCACTAAACAGTCCCAAATTAAACTAATTTCAGAAGACATGTCTTTTAAAACTATATTTGAGGAATTCCCAGAGCTCTTAAATCCCATACCAAATTTTAAAAAACCAACATGTCATGATACAGTTCATCATATCGAAACTACGGGACCACCACTTTATTCCAAACCTCGCCGATTGCATCCGAAAATTTTAAAGGAAGTACAAAAAGAATTCCAATAACTTATAGATGAAGGTATATGTCGTCCTTCAAAATCTCCTTGGGCATCCCCTATTCACGTTGTACCAAAACCGGATGGTTCTTACAGAGTTTGCGGTGATTTTCGACGTCTAAATTCAGTAACTCTTCCTGACCGTTATCCAATACCCCACATCCATGACCTTACTAATATTCTACATGGAAAGGAAATTTTTTCAAAATTAGGTATAGTCCGTGCTTATTTTCACATTCCAGTGCATGAAAAATATATTCCTAAAACAGCGGTAATAACTCCTTTTGGAAGCTTCGAATTTCTATATCTAAACTTTGGACTTAAATGTGCAGCAAACACATTCCAAAGATTTATTAATGAAGTTCTCTATGATCTTCCATTTGCTATAGCTTATTTGGATGACATTCTAATTTTTTCCGAAACTGAGTCTGAACATATAGATCATGCACGAGCTGTTCGAAGCATGTCCAAAAGTGTTTTTAAACAAAACAGCGTATCATTTTTAGGACACGAAATTTCTCTTGCTGGAATTCGACCATTACAATCTAAAGTTGAAATTATTAAGCAATATCCACGACCAAAAACTCTTTCTGAACTTCGTACATATATTGGATTATTCAATTACTTTCGACGTTTTTGTCGCAATGCTGCAACTATCCTTGCGCCCTTAACAGATTTGTTGCGTGGAGCTAAAAAGAAAGATTCAACCCCTATCGATTGGTCTGAAAATGCAATAAATTCTTTTAAAGCTTCAAGAGAGGCATTAACGAATGCAACTCTTGCATTTCCTAGCCACGATGATCAATTAGCACTTCATTCTGATGCTAGTGATTTTGCTATTGGTGCTACACTAATTTTAGAAACAGAGGATAGACTTAAACAACTCTCATTTTTTTCCAAACGTCTAAATGAAACACAATTAAAGTATTCTACCTTTGATAGAGAATTGTTAGCAATTTATGAATATGTGAAGCATTTTAGACACTTTTTGGAAGCTTGTCAGTGTACAATCTTTACCGATCACAAGTCTATTGTTTTTGCCTTTAAAAAAAGAACAGATAATTATACTAACAGTCGGTGGTTATCTTTTATATCTGAATTCACCACTGATATGGTATTTTTAAAAGGAAACCAAAATGATGCAGCCGATGCACTTTCCCGAATTAACGAAATACAAATGCCCACTCCATTAGATTACAATAAATTAAGTATGGAGCAAAAAGAGGATTCAGAACTTAGAGAAATTATGCAAAGTGGTCGATCCAGCTTAGTACTCAAATTAATTACCCTTCCAGATTCCACAGCAGAAATTTATTGTGACATAACACATTGGATGTGCAAAGCACGTCCATATTTAACTCCAACTTTCAGAAAACAGGCATTTTTGAATTTACATGCACTTTCCCATCCTGGAACTAAAGGTAGTGTAAATTTATTGCGACAACGATTTATCTGGCTTTCCCTAGCTAAAGATTGTCGAACTTGGGTTCGTGAGTGTTTGATTGCCAGCGCTCCAAAATTGTCAGACATACAAAAACAGAGTTAGGAAAATTTGATCTTCCAACAGATAGATTTACACATATACATTTAGATTTAATTGGACCTTTACCGGAATCAAATGGTAAAAGGTATTGTTTAACTGTAATTGATAGAGCAACGCGTTGGCCAGAGGCATATCCACTTAGTGACATCACAGCAGAATCAGTGGCACGTGCACTACTCTCTGAATGGATTGCTCGGTTTGGTTGTCCTGAGAAAATCACCACTGACCAGGGATGCCAATTCGAATCTGAAATTTTCCAGCAGTTAGCCAGACTGTTAGGTGCTAGAAAGTACCGATCGTCTCCATACCACCCTCAGAGTAATGGAATTATTGAGAACTGGCACAGACCTCTTAAATGTGCACTAAAAGCCAGACGAACTGAAAAATGGACGGAAATACTTCTAACAGTGTTACTAGGGTTTCGTGCTGCACTAAAAACTGATATAAATGTTTCACCAGCAGAACTTATTTTTGGATCTACTCTCAGACTTCCAGGTGATTTCTTTGACGACAAATCCACCATTAAAAGTCCTGAAGAATTAGTACAGCGATTAAGAAATACGTTCAAAGACTTCAAACCACAACCACGTCCCATAATAGCACAAAAACTTTTGTGTCTCAAGAGTTTAATGTTGCAGTTTGTTAAAGAAAAAAAAATAGTTTTACATTATTGTGTTTTGGCAACATCTTTTCCTTTAAGGTTTTTATTATTGAACTCTGTGTTCCATTACCTTTTTTTAAAAACGGCTTTATTATGTGTCGCTAAATTTCTCAAAGCAATATTAAACGAAGTTTTTCTTCACTATTTATTAATGATTCTGTTATAATATTTATCTAAATATACTAACTGATTTAAAATTACTTTAGGTTATGGGTTTCCCGCATGCTATGTGCGCTGTAATAATTCAAGCAAAGTTTTTAAATATTTAGTATATAGTTATAGCATTAAGCCTAATGCATAATCGGCAATAAAAGTAGGTTTTTCTTCGTTTTCTTTTTGTCTAACGTTAGTCCTGAAATCATTTTTTTCCCAAGAATCTAAGAAAGTTCTAGAGGGAATTAAATGATCGAAGTGGACTGAATTTTAAGTGGTTATTATCATATATTTGAAAAATAGAAGATATTTCATTAAGAGTGAAAGTCTAACTATGGATATAGAAAAGTTGCAGATAAAACCATTAAGCGGAGAAAACGATTGGCCGATGTGGAAATACAGAATCAAGTTTGCTTTAAATTATTATACTAATGCTTTAGAACTGGTTGAAGGAAAGTTAGTCAAACCGGATCAACCACCCGATGGAGCTAACGAGGCATCTTTGAAGAAGTGCAAAGACGATCTTGGCAAATATAAAAAGGCAAATACTTGTGCCATGATGGTGTTAACAAATTCAATGACAGAGGAAACTATGCAGAAAATCATGAGATTTGATAATGCAAGAGAATTATGGCTAGAGCTTCAGAAACTTTATGAAGCTACCTCTGATAACCAGTTATACAATATATGTTTACAGTTTTTTCAGTATAAGTGGAAAGTGGATGGCAGTATGGCTGCTCATCTATCGAATTTAAAGAATCTTTGGAGCGAATTAAATTTGGGTCTTCAAAGAAAGCAAGAAGTTCAATTACCTCAAATGCTACTAATTTGCAAGATCCTAGACACATTGCCTCAAGAGTATCGTTCTTTCAAGTCGAGTTGGCTACTTCTGAATGAAGATAAAAGAACAATTGATGAGTTAACAACTCAATTATGTTCTCTAGAAAGAGAAAATAAAGAAGAGAAGTCAAAAAGTGATGTCCAAAATCATGAAGCATTAGAAGTAAAAACCAGTAGGATAAAAACACCTTTAAAAACCAAAAAGCAAGTTGGAAAATGCTATTACTGTCATCAAAATGGTCACTGGGTAAGATATTGTAGAAAGTGGATAGCTGATGGAAAGCCAGCAAAGCCCAATCAAAATAATAAGTACTTAAGAAAAGATAGTTCTATGGCAAATATGTCATTAATAGCTCTAGACAAACATGCACTTTCGTCTGAAGAAAATTGTTATGATTGGTTTGTTGATAATGGTGCATCAAAACATATTACAAATTATGGTAATTATTTTACAGAATTTGAAAAATTTGAAACCCCACATGGTATTACCACTGCAAATGGGCAAGTACTACCGGCTGTAGGTAAGGGAACTTTAAAGGTAATGATGAAAATAAAAGGAGAGAGACAATTCAAAGAACTTAAAGAAGTTTGGTTTGTACCAGGTATTAGTAAGAATCTGTTTTCAGTACTGGCAGCACAAGATCGAAACAAAAACAGCAGATTCGAATCAACTGTCAAAGAGTGTTGGTTAAAAATCAACAATAATGTTGTAATGTACGGTACAAGAAATGTAAGTGGTGGTTTATACAAAGTTCATATGGAAGTACTTATTCCAAGTAATCCAGTGGAAGTAAACATAGCTACAACAAGTGATTCTCTTCTACAGTTATATCACGAGCGCTGGGGACATCAGGACAAGCGTCATGTGAAGAATGTTCTAGAACAGCAAATGAACATCAAAGTTGGATTAGATAATCAGCTTTGTGAAGCTTGTATATATGGGAAAGCACATCGCTTAAAATTTGGCACTAGACAGAAGACCACAAAACCTGGAGAGCTTATCTCAACAGATGTATGTGGACCCTTTGATGAATCCTTTAGAAAATATCGTTACTTTGTCAACTTTAAAGATCATTTTACAAAATTTAGATATGTATTCTTTCTTCGTCATAAGTCAGAAGTTGCGCAAGCTACTGAAAATATGATAGCACATGCTAAAAATTTAGGACACAACATCAAAGAAATCTTAAGTGATAACGGAGGAGAATTTTATAATGAAAATGTTAGAAGCATCCTGAAGAAAAATGGAATTAATCAAAGATTAACTGCTCCCTATACTCCTCAACAGAATGGCGGAAGTGAGCGTGAAAATAGAACCCTTGTTGAAATGGCAAGAACTTTGAAAAATTCTAATTCTGAAATCAATTTTCCTTCATCATTATGGGCAGAACTGATTAATTCGTCTGTATATATTTTAAACAGAACAGGTAAAAGTTCTCTACCAAATGTAAGCCCTTATGAATTGTGGATAGGGAAGAAACCTCGAGTAAGACACATGCGCATAATCGGATCACCCTGTTATGCTCACGTACCAGATCAGAAACGTCGAAAAATGGACAGAAAAGCAATAAAAGGTTATTT
The DNA here is from genome assembly GCA_964019185.1 of Maratus speculifer. Taxonomy (NCBI): domain Eukaryota; kingdom Metazoa; phylum Arthropoda; class Arachnida; order Araneae; family Salticidae; genus Maratus; species Maratus speculifer. Next base: position 139,713,966 of record OZ025291.1, read on the forward strand.
GTTGGGATATGGCGGCGATGAAAGATATCGCATCTGGATAAAAGAAAATAATACAGTTATTTGTTCCCGAGATGTAATCTTTCAAGAGAAAAAGTTAACAAATTGTGAAGATTCAGTACAAATACCTTTAATTAAATCTAATAGGCAGCTACCTGAAGATAAAAATGAGGGAAAGAATGATCAAGAAGACTCAGAAGATTACGTTATTTCAGAAAATGAAAAAGAGGATGAAAAGAAATCACATGCTATGGAATTAAGAGATCGAAGAGAACTAAAACAGCCTAAATATTTTGAAGATTACGTGATGACATCTGTAGTTTTTATGTCTGAAGGAAAAGAACCAAGTTCATATGAAGAAGCAATTAATTGTAAAGAACGTAATTTCTGGATAAAGGCCATGGATTCTGAAATCAGTTCTTTAAAGGAAAACAACACATGGACACTAACACCACTTCCAGATAAAGCAAAGGCTCTTCCCTGCAAATGGGTCTTTCGTATTAAGAAAAATCCAGATGGTACCATTGATAAATATAAGGCAAGACTTGTAATTAAAGGCTTCAATCAGAGAAAAGGTATTGTTTATAATCAAACCTTCAGTCCAGTCACAAAATTAGGAACTGTACGTTCACTAATAAGTATTGCAGCAAGCGGAAAGATGCATCTTATGCAATTTGATATTTCAACCGCATTTTTGTATGGCGATTTAGATAAAACAGTTTACATGCAGCAACCTGAAGGCTATAATGATGGCACCAACAATGTTTGTAAACTCAAAAAAAGTTTGTACTAATTGAAACAAGCTCCTCGATGCTGGCATAAATGTTTTGGAAAATTTATGTTAGATCTTGGATTTAAGACCAGTGAAGCAGATCAATGTTTAATCATTCGAGAGGAAGAAGGAAGAAAACTTCTCGTAGCTTTTTATGTAGATGATGGATTAGTCGCTGCTACTCATGAAGAAGACTCTGAACTTTAACTTAGATTTATCAGTGTAATTATTATTTTTTCTTTTAACAAGGGAAAGTGTTGCAGTTTGTTAAAGAAAAAAAAAGTTTTACATTATTGTGTTTTGGCAACATCTTTTCCTTTAAGGTTTTTATTATTGAACTCTGTGTTCCATTACCTTTTTTTAAAAACGGCTTTATTATGTGTCGCTAAATTTCTCAAAGCAATATTAAACGAAGTTTTTCTTCACTATTTATTAATGATTCTGTTATAATATTTATCTAAATATACTAACTGATTTAAAATTACTTTATTTAAAACATGTACGCACGTATTTGTGCGCCAAGAAGGTATTCGGCCAGCTTTACAACCGCCATATGATGGACCTTTTGAAGTTGTTGAGCGCAATGATAAACTTTTTAAAGTGGCCATAAAAGGTAAAATAGTAAACATATCACTGGACAGACTGAAGCCAGCCTTTTTGGTGAAGGATTCGCAATCTTCCTCGATTCCTGAAACAGCCTCAACCCTTGAAACAACTGCTTCGACTCCCTTAACAGTCTCGACTTCTGACAAAACAAAACCACCTCACGTCACACGATCCGGCAGAACTGTCAGATTTCCAGATCGTTTGATGGAAAATTAAGTGTATTGTTTGCACTAGGAGGTACTGAGGTGCCTCTTGGATCCAGAACATTGTTCAAAATTCTTTTACAGATGGCGCTACACGCGCAACCCCGAAGGACTCTGTGCAAGGAGTAAGAGACTGTGACGCCGCGAACGTGATACTAAAAAAATTCACCCTGCTCCGCGGGGAAAACGTGTCGCGTGTTAATTTCAAGAAAATGTATTTTCTTTTCTTCCTTAATAAGTTCATTAAAATTTATGCGAAGTTTGTTAAGTATGTTCGACCATTGTTTAATTTATTTTCGATCTATGTAGCTGTGATATGTATTAACCTACATGGCACCTTAACGTCTAAGAATGCAATTTTCATATATTTCAATACCATAGTGAACGCAATGAGAAAATATAGGCACTTGTAATGCCTGTCGACTAAGTTTTATATGTTACAGTATACACAATTTATGTTTTAATTTGTATGTCAGAATGCATGTGGAATAGGTCTCGTTTTCATTCTCATTCTAGCATTGTTTTCTGAAGGGACGAACAAATGAACTCAGCTAAATTCACTACCAGAATATTTCGAAGTCTCTAAACAATTAACACAGGTAACATGCAATTCTATCAGTCTTGTATTTTTTTCATCCTGGTACAATTTTCCCTCCATTTATCTGTCCTCGGTTGATTACTTTGTATGTTACTGTATACATAAGTTTGATATTTTTTTGTATGTTACTGTGTATATGAGGGTGGTCTCATGTTTTTTCTCTTTATGTTTTTTCTGTTTCCTGAAATATGTGCCGATTATGGCCGAATTTGTGTACGGAGTTGACTTGGCTAAGAGAATATTTGGAAGAATATGAATCACAAAGATAAGTATCATTCAATTCTATCACACTTGTATTTTTTTTTTTTTTTTGCCATTTTGGATATTTTTTTCACATTTATCTCAAACTTATTTATCTCTATACGTTTGTATGCTACTGTATACACATTTAATATTCTATCATGTATGCTATATAAATGAGGGTAGTCTTCTCTTTTTCTCCCTCTTTCTAGCACTGCTTGTTCCATATTTTAACACTAATTTCTCAAACAATGGCCACAAATGGCCGCTATCAAATATTTATTAATATGGAGATTCTTCTTATAAAAGTTCTTTCGAACACATAAGTAAATAAACTCGGAGGTAAATTAAATTCTGACACCGTTTTTAAACTTTTAAATGACTTATATTAAACGTTAATATTTACAAAAAAGATATTTACATATTAATATTTACAATTCGAACATTCAAAAGGAAACTTTAATTAAAACATCTTAATCGCGTCATCTTAATCAACATTCTTCTAAAGTCAACACCAACTCTCTCCACATTCCATCCAACGATCTCTTCCGTTCATTTCTTTTTTCTTCGGCTTTTCGTCTGAATGGAGTTTTTTCAGAAAATCGTCTGCTTTCTAAAGACCTTTTCTATCAGAGTTGCGATATGAAGAACCTTACAAGACATGATACTTGGCTGTTGGAGAAAGAATCGCTCCCACAACGGCCGTCCTGACTAGGCTTTCGTCCTCGAATGCTCGTCCCTTTGGAGGCAGCAGCAGTTGGATCATCTGGAAAGATATAGAAAAAAAAACACAACAGCATCCAAAGTCTTAATTGAAAAAAAGAAGTCATTATTCAAATTGTTTATCAAAGCTTAGATTATTTCTTGAAAAAAATCATATATTTTTTTTCGCGTCTTTTCGTCTTCTCTTTCTTACGTGCTTTCATCTTCTTTTATCTTACGTCTTTTCGTCTTCTTCTTTCATACGTCTTTTCATCTTCTATTACCTTACGTCTTTTCGTCTTTTCTTTCTTACGTCTTCCGTCTTCTTTCATCTTACGTCTTTTCGTCTTCTTTCATACGTCTTTTCATCTTCTTTTGCCTTACGTCTTTTCGAGAATAAAGTTAAAATTCTATTAGTTGTCAGTCCAGAGGTTTGTCATAGTTGGTATAGTGTCACAATCGGTGAAATTCTTTTTTTTTTTTCAAGCTTCGTCCGTCCACGGCTTCATGTACTCTGCACATGTACTGGTGACCATGGGTCCTTCGTTGAATCCAAGTTTCTTTATATCGTAGGTGTCATTATTTTTTACTTTTATGACTTTGTACGGACCTAAATATTTTGGTTTTAACTTCAAACCTGGACCTTGTTGTGTGCGTTTTATAACAACCACATCATTAATCTTAAATTTGTTAGCTTTCTTTCGTATGAGGTTGTAAGTTTTACGGTTCTCTTCTTGGACTTTTAAAATCTGTTTTTTAGCATTTTTTCTCATATCTTCGCGATTATTTGTAAAATCAGATTGTATTTCAGCATTCAGAAGACTAGTAATTTCAATGTTATTTTTTAGTTTCATTTTAGTACCAAACATCAATTCAAAAGGAGTTGTGCTTATACTTCTCTGAAAAGTCGAATTTATCACCTGTTGGACGTTGCTTACATGTGTATACCATTTTTTAGGATTATCGACAGACAATTTAGACAGAACAGATATTATGACAGAATTTAGACGCTCAACTTGGCCGTTAGACCTGGGTAATCCAGTGGTAATCGGGATATGTTTAATATTTTCATTGATGCAATAATCTTCAAAAGCTTTAGAGGTAAATGCAGGACCTTTATCTGATATAATTCGAACTGGATTTCCAAAGATAGATTTTTGGATTTCTAATTTAGAAATTACTTCGGCAGCATCGGTAGATTTTGTGGGATACAACCAAACAAATTTTGTGAATGCGTCAATGACCGAAAGGATATGTTTGTAATTTTTATTAGTGCTTTCTAATGGACCTAAGTGATCAACATGGTACGTATGTAATGGAGTTTCTTCTTTTTCTATTGGGTGAAGTAAGCCTTCTTGTTTACCACATTTTCTATTAACTAAAATACAGGGAACACAATTTGCTATACATTTCTCAATTTTTTGTTTAACTTTAGGGATGTAAAAATCATTTTCTAAACTTTTCTCTGTTCTTGCAACTGCGTAATGACCTTTTTCGTGAGCGGCCTTGATTATATTCATTTGCATGTCTTCCGGTACAACTAATAAATCATTACCATTAACACATTTATAAAGAACATCATTTTTAACTAGATAATCATCATAAAATTTCACCTTTAGGATTTCTTTTATTGTTTTAATATGGTCATCGGTTTCTTGAGCTTGGATAATTTTTAAAGTTAAGCTATCTTGGATTACCATACAAATAGGATACCTACTTAATGCATCGACATGTCTCATACTGTTACCCTGTCTATGTTCAATAACATAATCAAAATCGGATAACATTATTGCCCATCTAGCTATTTTTGTACTCATTTCTTTTTTATCCATAGTCATTTTAAATGCATTACAATCGGTTACAATTTTAAATGGGATACCTAGCACATATACTCTAAACTTTTTCAGGGCTTCAATTACAGCTAAAACTTCTAATTCGTAACTAGTGTACTTCCGTTCAGCTTCGGTGGTTTTTTTACTTGCGAAATAAACTGGATGAAATTGATTATCTACTGGAGATTGTTGCATTAAAACAGCTCCATAGCCATCCATACTGGCATCACAATGGATTTCGGTCGCACTTTTGGGATTGTAAATTAAAAGTACTGGTTCTGACGACAAGATACGTTTGAGTTCATTAAAAGCTCTTTGTTCTTCTATATCGAATTTAAATTTTGAATCTTTTCTTAGCAGGTCACTTAACGGTTTAGCTATAACCGAATAATTTCTTATAAATTTTCGAAAGTATCCTGTCAATCCTAAATAACTTTGAACATCTTTGGTACACTTTGGTTCGGGAAAATTTATTACTGCTTTAGTCTTCAGTGGAGAGGGATACAATTTACCATTTATGATTCTATACCCCAAGAAATCAATTTCACGCTTCAAAAAATTGTATTTTTTAAGATTTAATTCTAATCCATTTTCCGATGCAGTGTTGAGTACATGTTTTAATTTTTCTAGACCTTCAGCTTCGTTTTTAGCAGGTATTATTAAATCATCCATATAAATGACAACAATGTGATCTTTTAATAGGTTGCGAAATACATTATAAATATACTTTTGAAAAACACTAGGGCTATTGGTCAACCCGAATGGACATTTCAAAAATTCGTATTGTCCTTCATGAGTAACAAACGAGGTGTATTTCCGCGAGTCTTCTTCAACATCTACATGAAAGAAACCGTTTTTCAAATCTATGGTGGTAAATACTTCGGCAGAATGTAATTGGTCTATTACATCATCAATAACTGGCAAGGGGAAATGCTCACGTACTGTCTTTTTGTTAAGACATCTGTAATCAACACAAAGTCTCATTGTGTTATCTGTTTTCTTGACTAACACATCCGGCGAAGAAAAATTAGAAGAACTTTCTCGAATTATTCCCTGAGCTAGCCACTCCTCAATTTGGTTTTCGACTATTTTTTTCTCGCATGGCGGTAATCTTCGAGGAGAAGAACAAACTGGGATTTCGTCAGTTAAATTAATTTTCATTTTAACATCTACTGTTTTAGTTTTAATTGGTACATAATTTTCAATTAAAGAGTATAACTCTGAACGTAATTTTTTGTCAGCAATGTGAGTTAAATCAATTTTAGGCTCATCCAAAACATTTACAATATTAACTAAAAAGTCATTAGACTGAACTTCAGCTTTAAACAGTTTCACTTTATTCTCAGAAATAGTTAATGTACCTTGATGAATAACATCAGTGCCAATAATTAAATCGAAATTAATGCAACTGTCCTTAACGACAAAAATAGTAACTTTAAATTTTGAACCATCTACTTCGGTTTCTGAATTGAAACAACCTTCTGGTTTAATTGAGGCTTTTCCTAGACCGGTCAAAGAGATACTCGTAGGTTTTAATTCTACAAAGTTCTTCAAATTATCATAAATACTTTTCTTTAACAAAGTCTTTTGGCTACCAGTATCTATTAAAGAGATTAAACGCAAAGAATAAAGCTTTATCTCTTTCAGAATTAAATCTTGGGATGTAATAATGTTTACTTGTGACTGAGCATTTTTAACACTTGTATCTTTAGATTTATTACATTGAAATGATTTATGACCATAAGCGTTACAAGCAAAACAAAGCGGCCCTTTATCTTTATTTACACAGTTAATACTCTTATGATTATTCCCGCCACAATTAAAACAACGCATATTTGGCTTTACAGGCTTAAATTTGTTCTTAACTTCAACTTCGGATTTAATTTTAGGCTTAGCTCCTTCATATTTATGAAATTTTGCATTTTCATACTCCGATCTTATTTTTTCATAAATCTTTAATTTTTGTTTAAATTCAGCAATATTGGGACAACCATACAAAAAAGATTTTTTAGAAATGGGGTCATTAATTCCATTTATTACATACTGAATAAGGGCAGAATCTTCAATATTGCCTTTTGAGCATAATTGTTTCATATTTAAAAAATATTCATCTAACGATTCATGTGGTCTAATTTTTCTTTTGGACAGCAATTCGTGTAATTCAGCTGAATTGCACGTTTGACCAAATTCAGATATGAGTAGGGCTTTTAATTTAGACCACGAATTAATATTTGTTTCACTTTCAAGAAATAATTTTGCTTTGCCTGTCATACGGCGTTTAGCCAAAATCAATTTGTGCAAATCACTAACGTTAAATAATGAAACAATATCTTCAAAATCGGCAATCCATTTATTAATATTTTGTACTTGAGTACCTTCAAACATTGTAATCATACTTTCAATATCATTAAAAGAAATGCTTGGTTTAATAACATAATCAGAAATTAGAATTTTCTGATTTTCATTACTTTCACAATTAGAACTACCAGAATCATTTCTCATATTATTCTCAAAAACAGTTGAAATATTTTTAGTTTTATCTTGTAAATCATCATTAAATTCATCAACACTTTCGTCATCACTAAGAGTACCTACATCGGCTATCATATTAATTTTTAAAATATTAAAATCACATAAACTAGAAATTATTCTGGCAGCAATTTCATCAAAAGTTCCCGAATTATTTATACACAAAACATTGCAAATGGTAATTAAGTCGTTAACAGAAAAATTATCTTTAATTTCTTTGAATTTAGTTTGATATTCATCGGAATCTACTTCAAACGTAAACCCAGTAAAATTCCGAATTCTACGTCGATTATTTCTGTCACCGATTTCTCCAAAAATTAATTTGTGCAATATCTTAATACTAGCTGATTTTTCAGTTTTCAAAGAAAACTCTAATTCCTTTAAATCAACTAATTTTTACATTATTGAAAAGAAAAATGAAATAATAAACTCACTTCATAATCAGATGCTCAGCTTCACACATTTAAACAGCATTGTTGTCGCAGTATCCAACAGCTTCATATCATTAAACATATATTCTAAAAAGATTTCCTCATAATAATTTCCAGCAAGGATTCCATCACAATTCTAAATAATAACGGCTTCCAGATTATTTAAAGTATATATATTTCTTCTCTGTGGGCGTTCGTTTGTCTCGGTTCTGACACCAAAATTTATGGAGATTCTTCTTATAAAAGTTCTTTCGAACACATAAGTAAATAAACTCGGAGGTAAATTAAATTCTGACACCGTTTTAAAACTTTTAAATGACTTATATTAAACGTTAATATTTACAAAAAAGATATTTACATATTAATATTTACAATTCGAACATTCAAAAGGAAACTTTAATTAAAACATCTTAATCGCGTCATCTTAATCAACATTCTTCTAAAGTCAACACCATCTCTCTCCACATTCCATCCAACGATCTCTTCCGTTCATTTCTTTTTTCTTCGGCTTTTCGTCTGAATGGAGTTTTTTCAGAAAATCGTCTGCTTTCTAAAGACCTTTTCTATCAGAGTTGCGATATGAAGAACCTTACAAGACATGATACTTGGCTGTTGGAGAAAGAATCGCTCCTACATTAGCATGCTTTTAATAAATGTCATCTATGACGTAATATCCTTTAAAGTATATAAAAATGAAAATGGAACTATTAAATGAATTGATAATAGCGTTTAAAATTAATTAATTGTTAAAAGTGCAATAACGTAAAATAACAATCGAACATAATTTAAAAACAGAAAACAATGAGGTGAACAATGTCTAACAAGGAAGGTCTCCATAGGGCATACTCAGAAAAATCTGAAAAAACTACAGAATGTTCTTCTCATATAGTTATATATGTTTATAAAAACATTTCGACGGAACCACCTTATAACGTCCGTAAAAAAATAATAAAAATTTCGTTTATTTGGCGATTTATCTCCGGTTTGCGAAAAAACGAAACTTTGAAAAATACGCTTTTACGCTTCGAATACTTTTTAAAGAAAAAACTTTCTATGTTTAATTTATTTAAACAAGTTTAGTTTAAGTAATTTTAGTTTTGCATTTTTACTTTACTTTAAGTGTAATTTTTTCATATACGTTTATATGTACTTATAACAAAATGAAATTAATATATTTTATCATTTAAAACACAATTTAAATTGATTAAAATTGTTCCAAATTGAAAAATACACTGTTAAAAATCTGCTGCATTTTGTTGCAACGCACTCCCTAGCTTGTATAGAAAACGGTTACTTGGCCGTGAAATGGAGCTTTCTCATTGGTTGGAATAGAGATATTATATACAAGTGGTGGAGTGCGTTGCAACAAAATGCAGCAGATTTTTAACAGTGTATGACACGGTCAATTCACCTTGCTATGGAGCATTCTCATTGGTCAGAAGAGAGATATTCTATAAAAGTAGTGGAGTGACGTTGCAGTAAATGCTGCAGATTTTTAACCGTAAAGTCAATTAAAATCAATTTCCAGATTCGCTAAAATCGTCTGCTTTTGGCGAGAAAATGCACTGCTCGCCAAATCCCGCGTCGCTTTCAGCTTTTCACGCCAATTATTCCAAACTATTTTATTTTTTTACATATCTAATAATGTAATTCCGCCGCTAATATTCACTGATCCTTTATTACTTGCATGAGTAGTTTAATTCGTATTTTCTTCAAAAAATTCTGAGTATGCCCCCAATGGAGACCTTCCTTGTAAGTATGAAATATTCTCATACATTTCAATACCAGAGTGTACGCAAAGAGAAAAGGTTGAAACTTGTAATTCCTTTCGGCTAATTTTATATGTTACTGAATAGACATTTTATATTTTACCTTGTATGTTAGTATGCATGTGGAGTTGGTCTCGTTTTCACTTAACAGAGATAAATTCACTACCAGAATATTTCAATTATTCTAAAACACTAAGACAGGTAATATGCAATTCTATCAGCCTTGTATTTTTTTTAGTCCTGTTACGCTGTTATCATTTTTTTCACTTTTACCTGTCCTTCCTTGATAATTCTGTATGTTAGTATATACACATTTTATATTTTACTTGTATGGTTATGTGTATACGGGGATGGTCTCGTTTTTTCTCTTTATAGCAGTGCTGTCTAAAATGGAGCAAATATGTGTACGGAGCTGACTTCACTAAGAGAATATTTCGGAGAATATGAACCACGAACACAAGTATCATGCAATTCTATCACACTTGTAATTTTTTTTTGCTGTTTTGCTTTTTTTTCACATTTCTTTTCTAATACTCTATTCATTCGTATGCTACTGTATACACATTCGATATTCCATCTTGTATGCTACTCCGTATATATGAGTGTAGTCTCCTCTTTTTTCTCTCTTTCTAGCACTTCTTGTTTCGTATTCATACAGTAATATCTACAACACTGGCCACTTCTATCGAAGACTTACTAACCTGCTTTTAACAAGCGTCATCTATGACGTAATACACTTTGAGGTGTATAAAAATGAAAATAGAACTGTTGAAAGAATTCGTAATTCTTTTCAAAATAATTAACTGTTATAAAAGCAACAATGTAAGATAACAATCGAACGCAATTTAACAACGGACAACAATTAGATAAACAACGTCTAAGAATGAAATTTTTTCATACATTTCACTACCAGAGTAAATGCAACGAGAAAAAGTTAACACTTGTAATGCTTCTCGGCTAATTCTATATGTTACTGTATACACATTTTGTATTTTAACTTGTTTGTTAGTATGCATGTGGAGTATCTCTCGTTTTCACTCTCTTTCTAGCACTTTTGTCTCAAATGGGTCGAATTCGTGAACAGAGCTACATTTACTACCAGAATATTTCGAGGACTGAACAAGTAAGACAAATAGCATATGCAAATACCAACCTTGTATATTTTTTAAGTTCCGTTATCATTTTTTTCACATTTATCTGTATATGGATTCTCCCTCCATACTGTTTTATGTTACTGTATAAATATTTTATATTTTGCATTGTATGTTACTGTGTATACGATGGTCGTCGTTTTGTTTCTCTTTCTAACACTGTTGTCTGAAATGATCCGAATAAGTATACGGAGCTGTCTTCGCTGCCATAATATTTCGGAGAATCTAAACAACTAAGACAAGTAACATGCAATTTTATCAGCCTTATATATATTTTTTGTCCTGCTATCATTTTTAATTTCACATTTATCTATCCTCCCTTCATAATTTTGTATGTTACAGTATACTCATTTTATATTTTGCTTTATATGTTACTGTGTATACGAGGCAGGTCTCCTTTTTTTTTTCTCTTTCTAGCACTGTTGTCATAAATGGTCCGAATATGAGTATCACAAACATTGCGATCTCGATGTCATAAATTCTACCCGAAAATATAAACATCGTCGTTTTACTTTAAACGTGTGGAAAATTATTTAAATTTCTTACAAAAAAACGAAGCTTCAAAAAAAACTTAACACACACTTTATTCCAGAATAATTCTACTACTACTTTTTCATTTCTCGTGATCATCTGCGAAAATCAAAACTATGACCATGGAGTCACTATGAGAGTGTGGACACCAAAGTAATTACAAATATTGATCGAATTCGCGACATTCTCCCACCTTGAGTTTTCGACAGATAAACTCAACAATGAGTACAATAAAATATAAAATAAAATATGACTAATACTTACATTACAGTGATAAGGTACAATTCTTACAATATTACTTTTCTCAAAACAGGTAAATAAACATTTTCTTCTGCAAAATTCAAATAAAATTAAACATATTATTACAAATTCAAATTAACACTATTAAATATACTAAAAAATAAGAATAAAGTTTTTAGTTGAAAGAGTAATTAAAGTCAATAACGTTTTGGGACAGTCACTATTTTGCCACTTCTCGTTCTTAATACTGGATCACTAGAAAGTTCTTTTGGAATCTCTAAATTGTACAGTTTTTGGACAGGTCGCAAAAGTTCCCCATTTTCAGTTTTTAATCGTGCAACTCTTGGGTGGCCATCTTTACCAGAAATAAGTTCTTGTACTCGGGCTAAAGCCCAATAGGCACGTTTCTTCTCAGACTCTACGAGTACGATATCACCAACGGTCAGTTGCTTGACATTTTTTTGCAAAGAACTTTGCTGGCGCAATTGTCCTAAATATTCAATACGAAATCGCTTACGTAGGTGTTCTCGAACATGTTGCCTATACTTAACTCTTTTATTTAATTTTTGCGCGTCAATTGCATCAAAATCTCTCACATCTGAAGATCTTATGTCCTGTAAAAACATTGATGGTGTTAACGGTGCTAGATCGTTCGCATCTTCAGTAACATATGTTAGATGTCTAGCATTCACAACTTGTTCACAATCACAGAGAATTGTGAGCAGTTCTTCGTAGGATAATGAAGCTCTACCTAGAACTTTTCTCAGGATGCGTTTCACCATTTGTATCAATCGCTCCCACCAACCGCCCCACCAGGCAGCGGTAGGTGGGTTAAATTTCAGCGAATCTTTTGTGTTGCTGCAACGGCAGAGATTTGTTCCCAGTCTATGGCTGAAAATGCTGTGTCTGCCCAGACGAAATTTTCGCCGTTATCAGAATACACGGTGGTTGGTCTTCCTCTTCGCGCTATAAAACGCCTGAAAGACTGGAGGAAAGCATCTGTGGATAATGACGTAACTAATTCTAAGTGTATGGCCCTATACACTGCACAAGTGTACAGAACAATCCAAGCCTTTTCCTCATTCTTTAAATATAATGGGCCGGCTAAATCAACTCCAATTATCTGAAACACTGCTGCGTCTTCAACTCTTTCTGCTGGTAATGCAATAGAAATCGATTCTATCTTTTGTGCACTGAATCTTCTGCATCGTACACATTTCTGTACTACTGAGCTTTTACGATCCAGTAGTCTTCTCGTAACGATGTCATCATAAGAGCCACTCCGGCATGCAAAAGCTCTTGGTGTTTCCAGGAGATCAGTCGGTGGACTACAGGATGGTCAGAAGGCAAAAGAACAGGATATTTAAAATTGAAAGCATCTTATCTATAAATAACTTGCGTTTTCACTCTTATAATACCATCTTCATCTAGGATTGGTCTTAAGCTACGCATCTTCTGATTATTCTTCTCGTTGAATCTGTCTTTCTGAATCAAAATTATCAATTTTCTTTTGGCTTGTTCTAATTCCAAACACGTAAGTTCAGAAACTTCTTTTGAATTAGGATTTCTTAAATTGTTTAAGAATCATAAAATCCAGGCGATCAATCTTATAATTTTCTTGAAAGATGAAAACCGTCAATAATACAAATCACTAGATTCTGTGTTCTTGTTCATTGCTGAAATGACACTTTTCCGTTTTTCAGAGTTAATAATTTCTTCATCGGGAATTTCGACACTTTGAGGCCAAGTATATTCAGGTTGAGCCAACCAATCCGGTCCCTCCCACCATCTTAGTTGTAAAAATTGTTCAATCGAACAACCTCTGGAAGGGATATCTGCCGGATTAAATTTTCCTGCAATGTGTCGCCATTGGTTCTTTTGAGTTAAGGATCTGATTTCTTCTACGCGACTCCAAACGAATGTTCCCTATCTTTCGTCTCGCTTTATCCAGCTTAAAGCTGTAGTTGAGTCACACCAATAAAATATCTTTAAATTTGGAATTCGTAGATCAGATATAACTCGACTTCCCAACCTGGCTCCAATGCAGCATGCTAAAAGCTCCAACCGGGGTATCGTTATGTTCTTAAGGGGAGCTGCTCTTGCGCGTAACTGTACGAAAGTTACCAGGATTTTATCTTTTCTCTTTACTCTTAGAAAAATGCAAGTAGCATACTCATGTTTGCTTCCATCACAAAATATGTGAAGGCCTACATCATTACTTACATAATTATCAAAATACATCCATCGCTGCAATTTGATGTCAGAAATCATCTTCAATCCTTGCACCCATTTTAAAAATTGTTTAGCTAAATTAGTTGGGAGTAATTCATCCCACTTAATTTTTAACTTCCAGCATTCTTGTAGAATAAGTTTAGGGAGCAAAGTCACAGGAGAGGTAAATCCAAGAGGATCAAACACTTTCTGAGCGAATGAAAGTGCAGCTCGTTTTGTGGGAATAATTTGTTTTTTCCTCAATAGAACCGATTTTGCAAGATAGGGTATCGTTTTCCAGATCCCAGTTTAAACCTAATACTGGTGTTATATTAGCTGTTGAATTTTCAGAAATAATTTGAATGGGATAATTTGACAACCATCCCCTGAGATTAAATTTTGCAGAGAATAGTAACGTTTGGGATTCAAATATAAACTTATTTAATTCTTCAACTGTGTTGAAACTGCAAACACAGTTATCTACATATAACGATTCATTCAAAATTTCTACTGTAGAAGCAAGATTTTCAGTCGCACTTTCTAAATGATGTCTCAAAGTAGCCGCTAATAAAAAAGGGCTACAATTGATTCCAAAAACAACACGTTTATGTCTATAAATTATGCCATTTTCCCATATAAATCTCAGATAGTCTCTATCCTCTACTTTAAAACATGCATATCACATTTATAACTATTGTCTAGGCTACTTAAGCGAATTCTATATTTATTATGCTTTGTTTCACTTATTTCAACATTACCAAATAATGTGTGAATTAATTTAATTTCACCAATACTTTTATAATTCAAATATTTAATTACATCTCGTGATAAATAGGAGCGTTCTGATCCTGTGTCAGTAACTCCGCGCACGATTTTCTCTTTTCCCTCGTGCTTTACACGGACACTCAAAATTTGGAGTAACACAGTTGGATCTGAACCTTGAGTAGTTAAAACAGTGTCACTACTCCTTGATTCATGTTTATGACTTTCTAACGACATATTACCACCTTCATTAAAAACATTTTGACATAATATAAAAAAATTTCTTTTACCACAATTCGTGCATTTAATTTTAGAGTTACAATTGCGTGAAATGTGGTTTTTCTTCAGGCAAACAAAACAAGCCCCTTTTTTCAAAATTAAGTTACGTTTCTCATCAAAAGAAAGCGAACTAGCTTTAAAACATTTTTCTGATAAGTGACACTTGTCACAAAATATACACAAGTCTTCACGTTTTTAAACGAAATTCTTATTAGACTTATTATTTATAAATAAATCTGTGGCAGTTGGCATTGAATGATATTCATTATTACATTTATTATATTTCTTTGAGTTTTCAAAACCAAGATTGGAATGAACCAAAAGAACCCGCTCTTCCGCTATTACTTCATTTAAAAAAAATCAAGGATAGAATTTAATTCGTTCTTACCTTGAGCAGTCTTCTCACGCTCCCTTTCCCAGATCTTTAATGCATCCTGAGGTAGACAAGTTTCTACAAGTGGAAAAAGTATGCTGGCATATTTCTCTTAAGTGACACCTAAGGATTCTAGAGATCTAAGTTTTGTCTCTAGATTATCATATAACGACGATAAATTAAAATTCTTGCTTGATGATCGATTATTATTTAAGACTAATTGAAGAAGGTCTCTAACATATATCTCAATAAGTGTATCTTCTCTGCCGAACATTTCTTTAAGATGTAGAATTACTTTTGGATAATTATCAGCAGAAACCGGATAACTATTAACTATCTGTGCAGCTTTGGATTTCGGCGTTATCGCCTGTAAAAGATAAAGAGATTTCAAATGTTCATCTAAAGTGGTGTCTTCATAAATTTTGCTGAATGAATTCCAAAAGGTTAACCATAATCTTGCATCGCCATCAAACGGCTGTAAACATATTTCTGGTAAGCGAAGTGGTCGGGACAGCGTTCTTTCCACATCTGTATAATTCTGCGATCGGAGTTGTTCTTCGATAGGCTGCACCAAAAATGTCTTTACTTTTTGCTTTATAGCAATAAATTTTTCTGTGTACTCCTCGCATGCTTAAAATTCTTTAGAATATTCTTTTTCTATAATCGTCTCTGTCAACATAAAATTCAAAATTTCTTCATCTACAGCTCGCAATCTTGTGCTTTTATCTTCCAGTTGACACATCAAATTCTCTATTAAATTAGTATCTGGAGTTGCGTCGATTAAAGCTTCACTTAAAGCATTATAAGATTTCGTAAACCCAGCTCTAAGAGGCGTTCTTTTGATTTTCAAAGGATCCATATTTTTAATGACAACTTCTGTTAACAAATAAAAAACAGTTATTTTTCACACGTCCCTATTAGTTCGGGCGCCACTATCACAAACATTGCGATCTCGATGTCATAAATTCTACCCGAAAATATAAACATCGTCGTTTTACTTTAAACGTGTGAAAAATAATTTAAATCTCTTACAAAAAAAAACGAAGCTTCAAAACATTTCAGATAAAAACTTAACACACACTTTATTCCAGAATAATTCTACTTCTACTTTTTCATTTCTCGTGATCGTCTGCGAAAAATAAAACTATGACCATGGAGTTACTATGAGAGTGTGGACACCAAAGTAATTACAAATATTAATCGAATTCGCGACAATGAGAACGGAGCTGTCTTCATTGTTAGAATATTTCGGGAAATCTAAACAACTAAGACAGGTAACATGCTCTTATCAGCCTAGTATTTTTTTTCATCCTTTTATAATTTTTGTTCACTTTTATCTGTACTCCCTTGATAATTTTGTATGTTACTGCATATACATTTTATACTTTAACTTGTATGCTACTGTGTATACGAGGATGGTCTCGTTTTCTTTCTCTTTCCTGCACTCTTGTCTGAAATGGTCCGAATATGAGTACGGAGATGTCTTCGCTGCCAGAACATATCGGGGAATTCAAACAATTAAGACAGGAAACATGCAATTCTAGCAGCCTCGTATTTTTTTTCGTAATGTTATCATTTTTTTAAATTTTTCTGTCCTCTCTTGATAATTTGTATGTTACTGTATATACATTTGATATATTCTATCTTATATGCTACTCCGTATAAATGAGGGTAGTCTTCTCTTTTTCTATCACTTCTTGTTTCGTATTCCAACAGTAATATCTCCAACACTGGCCACTTCTATCAAATACTTACTAATATGCTTTTAACGAATGTGATCTATAACGTATGCATTTTTGCCGATCCCACCGAAGCTAGCATTGGGAAGAAAATACGGGATTCTGATCGGTTGAATAATTTAAAGAGCATTTATTGTTTTTAAATAAATCGCTCTAAATGTGGATGAACATATTTTATGGGCGTTTATGTGTACATCATATGTTAAAATAATAATAAAAAGAAGAAATGGCAATTTCATTTTATTACTTTAAAGTAATATAGAATAACTGGGTTTGTAAAAATAGCGCAATTGACGCCGTAAAAAAAAAAAAATGTCATTATTGTTTGTAATTTTTTTTTTTTCTGAACGTGGATGTTCAAGTTATGAACATATATGTACATTGTACATATCATGTTAATATAGTAATAATAAGAAGAAATCGCATCTTTATTTTTATTATTATTTTAAAAAGTAATACAGAACAACTAAGTTTATAAATATCGGGTAATTGACGCCATAAAAAGGAAATGTGATTATTGTGTTTATATGTGCAAACAAATTGTACTGAAATTTTAAATACTAATAGCTATAAATATTGGTATTATAAATATAGGGTAGATGTGCCAGTAATGGAAACCCTTAAGGAATTTCCTTTAAAGTACTTTGAAGTAAGTGTAAACAATTACTTACGTTACTTAAGCAAAATATTCCAAGGAAAAAAAAACTTTTGTTCATCAATTTGTCGGATTGTTATTATTATTATTATTATTATTATACTAAATTAATGAATTAAGTTTGTTGATAAATTTCCGATCTTCTGAATTAAATAAAACATTTAATACTATAGGAATACATTATATGGAAGAACTTTATAAACAAGGCTAATATATCAAAAGAAGCGAGAATTATAACATGAATGAAACAAGTTAATAACAGTTTTTCCCTCCAAGATTTAATCATGAAAGAAAAATATTTTTTAGCCTCCGATGCTATTTCTTTCAGACAAGCTAAAAAATGTCGTGTCATCAGCCCTGAATTTTCTACTCAACCGATTTTGATAATTATTTTTTTTAAATGAAAGCTATTTATTTGTAGTTGTGCCCATTTTAGTTATTTTTTAATTTATTTCCATTTTTATATTTTATTTTTAATTTTAAATGCTTTTTACGATATTTGTTCAAAATGGTGGCAACTCCGATTAGCTTTTCTCTCGATAATAAAAATTTATTTTCCAAAGTGGTTGCGTATAATTATGCACTAAATGAGGTAAGAAAAAATATATTTACTGAGAAATAATATTAATAATGTAAATAAAATAACAGAAAATAATTTATGATAAAATTTAATATCTAAAGCAAAATAAGGAAAATTTCAAATGAGGAAAATGATGTCATTCAGCAACCCAATAAATGGGAATTACAATATTATTATGGATGTCTTTTTCATATTACTAATAACAGTAACTTTTAAAAAACACTTGAAGAGAAAATGACGTCACTATTTAAAACATCGCATTTTTACTCATAACGATATTACATTTCAATATTTCTTTTCATTATGGACACTGAGATTGAGATTTTACTTTCAGATGACTTCAGTTAGTGAAAATAATGTCACAGTAAAAATAAAGTGTTTTTTTTTTTTAAATAAAACTATTTTTTTGTGAGTGCATTGCATATAAAATAGAATTTCTTGATTTCGCCGGCATTCAGATTCCAATTTTAACTGAAGATGTGCGAATATTTGCATGCAAAATTGTAACTGGCAAATTTGACATTTAGTTTGTAAAAATATTTATTATATATTGATTCAATAATGTAATTACTTTTGCTTTTTTTAAAAACCAAATCGATCGGGTCTTTTAAACATTTCATTCGTCGAATTCGACGGGATTCCACTCGTTTTATTGTTAAATTGCATTTCCTTTTACTCAGATTCTATAAAAAGTATTTAAACTAAAGAAAAAATCCGTTTTTGATGAATCTAGTCAATGAAGAAGTAGCACGTCAAATTGTATCTCTTTATTATTCCGCAATTCCAATGTCTCAGAGAAAAATTGCTATTCAGTTAGGTATTTCACGCCGTTCTGTTTGCTATTATATTGATAAACACAAGAAAATTGAAGTTAGTTCATTGCAATCTAAACGGGGTCGCCCTTCTAAAAAACCTCTATCGATTTTTTTTCTTCTAATCGGAGGCGAAACTCAATTCTGCAATAGCAGAATCTACATTCAACTTGTAACTTATCTTGGCAAAAACGTCATCATTAACTTCTTTAACTCTAAATCCTAGAAAATCTTTATTTTTATCTATTAATAGATACGTAAATTCACAAAGTAAGTTTTCAAAATCCATCTTCCAAATGTAAGTTTTCAAACAGAATAAAAATGATTAAAAACGTAAATTCAAAAATGAACCAAAACAAAATACTCTTTAATTTATTCAACCAATCAGAAGCCAGTATTTTCTCCCCTATACTAGCTTCGGTGGGATCGGCAAAAATGCATAACGTATTACCCTTTGAAATATATAAAAATGAAAATAGAACTATTGAAATAATTGATAATTGTTTTTTAAATTAATTAATTGTTATAAATGCAACAATGTAAATAACAATCGAACATAATTAAAAAAAGCAGAAAACAATGAGGTGAACAATGTCTAAATATGAAATTTTTTCATACATTTCTGTACCAGAGTGAACGCAAAGAAACTTGTTTGACTGACGTTGAAACGACGTTTGAAACTTGTAATTCCGCAGGGCTAATTTTTTATTTTAACTTGAATGTAGTATGCATGATGAGCAGGTCTCGTTTTCGCTCTCTTCCTAACACTGTTGTCTAAAGGGACGAACAAGTGAATTGAGATAAATTCATTACCAGAATATTTCGAAGATTCTAAACAATAAAGACAGGCAACATGCAATTCCATGAGCTATGTATTTTATTTCGTCCTGTTATCTTTTTTCCCAATTATCTATATTTCGTTGATAATTTTGTATGTTGCTGCGTAATCATTTAATATTTTTTCTTGCATGTTACTGTGTATATGAGGGTGGCCTTTTTTTTCTCCTTACCACTGTTTCCTGAAAAGGACCGAATATGTTTACGGAGCTGACTGTGAACTGAGCTAAATTCACTATCAGAATATTTCTAGGATTCTCAAGCACTAAGACAGGTAACATGCAATTCTATCAGCCTCGTATTTTTTTTAGTCCTGTTATCATTTTTTTTCCGCATTTATCTGTCCTCCCTTGACAATTTTGTATGTTACTGTATACACATTTTATATTTTGCTTTGTATGTTACTGTGTATACGATGATGGTCTCGTTTTTTTTTCTCTTTATAGCACTGCTGTCTGAAATGGGCCCAATATGTGTACGGAGCTGACTTTGCTAGGAAACTATTTCGGAGAATAGGAACTACTAAGACAAGTATTATGCAATTCTGTCACACTTGGTTTTTTTTTTTTTTTTTTTTTTTGCCATTTACCTTTTTTTTACATTCTAATAACATTCTTCTAATACGCTATATTTTTCTATGTTACTGTATACACATTTGATATTCCATCTTGTATGCTACTCTGTATATCTGAGGGTAGATTATTCATTTTCTCTCTCTTTCTAGCACTTTTTGTGTCGTATTGCAGCAGTAATTTTTCAACACTGGCCATTTCTACCGAACACTTACTAATATGTTTTTAACAAATGACATCTATGACGTAATAAACTTTGAAGTAAATAAAAATGAAAATAGAAGTATTGAAAAAATTGTTAACTGTTTTTAATATTAATTAAGTTCTATGTCTGCAACAATGTAAAATAACAATCGAACACAATTTAACAACAGACAACAATGAGGCGATCAATGAATGGCATTTTTATAGATTTTAGTACCAGAGTTAACGCAATGAGAAAATGTAGAAATTTGTAATGCCTGTCGACTAATTATATATGTTACTGTATGCACAATTTATATTTTAACTTGTATGTTAGTATGCATGTGAAGTAGGTCTCGTTCTCATTCTCTTTCTAGCACTATTGTCTGAAGGGACGAACGAGTGAACTGAGCTAAATTCACTACCAGAATATTTCAAAGATTCTAAACAATTAACACAGGTAACATGCACTTCTATCAATCTTGTATTGTTTTTCATCCTGATACAATTTTTTTCCCCATTTATCTGTCCTCGGTTGATTACTTTGTATGTTACTGTATACATAAGTTTTTTTTTTATATGTTACTGTGTATATGAGGGTGGTCTCATGTTTTTTCTCTTTATAGCACTGTTTCCTGAATTATGTGCCGAATATGGCCTAATATGTGTACGGAGCTGACTTCGCTAAGAGAATATTTCGGTGAATCTGAACCACTAAGACAAGTATCATGCAATTCTATGACACTTGTATATTTCTTTTGCCACTTTTATCTTCTAATACTATATAATTTTCTATGCTACTGTATACACATTTGATATTATATCTTGTATGTTACTTCGTATATGTGAGGGTAGTCTCGTCTTTTTCTCTCTCTTTCTAGCACATCTTGTGTTGTATTTCAACAGTAATTTCTCACTACCAGCCACTTCTATCGAATATATACTAACATGCTTTTAACAAGCGTAAAAAATGACGCAATACCCTTTGAAAAAAAAAAATCAAAATAGAACTATTTAAGGAATTGATAATTGTTTTTAAAATCAATTAATATTTATAAATGCAACAATGTAAAATAACAATCGAACATAATATAATGACGGACAACAATGAGCTGATCAATGTCTGAGAATGAAATTTTTTCACTCATTTCAGTACCAGAGTGAACGCAAAGAGAAAAAGCTGAAACTTGCTATGTGTCTCGGCCAATTTTATGTATTACTGTATACACATTTTATATATTAACTTGTATGTTAGTATGCATTTGGAGTAGGTCTCGTTTTCACTCTCTTCCTAGCACTGTTGTCTAAAGGAACGAACAAGTGAACTGAGCTAAATTCACTACCAGAATATTTCGAAGATTCTAAACTATGAACACAGGCAACATGCAATTCTATTAGCCTTGTATTTTTTTTTTTTTTTTTTTTTATCATGATAAATTTTTTTCACAATCATCTATCCTTCGTTGATAATTTTTTATGTTACTGTGTAATCATTTGATATTTTATCTTGCATGTTATTGTGTATATGAGGCTGGTGTCTTTTTTTCTCCGTAGTACTGTTTCCTGAAAAGGGCCGAATATGTGTACGGAGCTGACTTCGCTAAGAGAATATTTCGGAGAATCTGAACCACAAATACAAGTATCATTTAATTCTATCATACTTATATATTTTTATCATATTGATCTTAAACTCATTTATCTCTATACTTTTGTATGCTACTGATACACATTTGATATTCTATCGCGTATGCTACTCCGTATAAATAAGGGTAGTCTCATCTTTTTCTCCCTCTTTCTAGCACTTCTTGTGTTGTATTTACAGTAATTTTCTCCAAGCTGTCGAATACTTACTAACATGCTTTTAGCATACGTCATCTATGTCGTAATAATTTTTGGAGTATATAAAAACTAAAATAGAACTATTTAAAAAATTGACAATTGTTTTTAAAATTAATTAATTGTTTAAATTCAAATGTAAAATAACAATCGAACACAATTTAAATACGGAAAACAATGAGGTGAACAATGTCTAAGTATAAAATTTGTTCTTACATTTCAGCACCATAGTTAACGCAAAGAGAAAATGTTGAAACTTGTAATGCTTCTCAGCTTATTTTATATGTTAATGTATACACATTTTATATTTTGCCCTGTATTACTGTGTATACGAGGGTGGTTTCGTTTTTTTCTCTTTATAGCACTGTATTCTGAAATGGGCCCAATATGTGTACGGAGCTGACTTTGCTTAGAAACTATTTCGAGGATTCGGAACTACTAAGACAAGTATCATGCAATTCTGTCACACTTGTATTTTTTTTTTTTTTTTGCCATTTACCTTTTTTTTCCACATTTATCTTCTAATACTCTGTACTTTTGTATGCTACTGTATACACATTTGACATCCTATCTTGTATGTTACTCCGTATATGTGAGGATAGTCTCTTCATTTTTTCTTTCTTTCTAGCACTTTTTGTGTCGTTTTTCAACAGTAATTTCTCATTACTGGTCACTTCTATCGAATACTTACTAACATGCTTTTAACAAATGATATCTATGACGTAATACCCTTTGAAGTATATAAAAATAAAAATAGAACTATTGAAAAACTTGTTAATTGTTTTTAAAATTATTTAATTTTTATAAATACAACAAAGTAAATTAACAATCGAACACAATTTAAAAACCTAAAAGTATGAGGTGAACAATGTCTAAGAATGGAATTTTCGTTCATTTCAGTATCAGAGTGAACGCAATCAGAAAATGTAGAAACTTGTAATGCCTGTCGACTAATTTTATATGTTACTGTATACATAATTTATATTTTACCTTGTATGTTAGTATGCATGTAGAGTAGGTCTCGTTTTCCCTCTCTTTCTAGCACTGTTATCTACAGTGAGATGCATGAACAGAGCTAAATGCACTAAACGAATATTTCGAGAATTCTAAACAACTAGGACATGTAGGGCGTGTTCAGCACAACTTACCGGTAACTTACCGAATTATCCAATGTTACGACCAATTGTAGACAATTACGAAAAGAAAATCAAGATGAAGTGTGACGTCAGCTACAATTCAATTGGATAGTTTTCATTGACGCATTGGTACTACAATTCGCTTTCGTACTTCCCTACAATAGGTTTGTACCATTGGTTACTTCGGTAAGTTGCGCTGATCATGTCCGTAATATGCAATTCTATCAGTTTTCTATTTTGTTTAGTCCTGTTATCGTTTTTTCAAATTTATCTGTCCTCCTTTGATACTTTTGTATGTTACTGTATACACATTTTATATTTTCCCCTGTATATTACTGTGTATATGAGGGTGGTCTCGTTTTTTCTCTTTCTAGCACTGTTGTCTGTCTGAAATGGTCCGAATACGACTACGGAGATGTCTTCGATGGCAGAATATTTCGGTGAATCTAAACAACAATTGTAACATGCAATTCTATCAGCCTTGTATTTTATTTCGTCATTTTATATATTTTTTCACTTTTAAGTGTCCTCTCTTGATAATTTTGTATGTTACACTATACTCATTTTATAATTTACCTTGTATGTTACTGTGTATACGCGGATGGTCTCGTTTTATTTTTCTTTCTAGCACTGTTGTCTAAAATGATCTGCATATGTGTACGAAGCTGACTTCGTATTATAATATTTCAAGGAATCTAAACATCTAAGACAGTTGACATGCAATTCTATCAGCCTTGTATTTTTTTACGTCCTATTATATAGTTTTTTCCTTTTTATCTGTTCTCCCTTGATAATTTTCTATGTTACTGTAAACGCATTATATGTGATGCCTTGTGTGTTACTGTGTATACGATTGTGGTCTCGTTTTCATTCTCTTTCTAGCACTATTGTCTGAAGGGACGAAGAAGTGAAGTGAGCTAAATTCACTACCAGAATATTTCAAAGATTCTAAACAATTAACACAAGTAACAATTCTATGAGCTTTGTATTTTTTTTAGTCCTATTTCATTTTTTCACATTTATCTGTTCTCCCTGGATAATTTTGTATGTTAATGGATACACACTATATATGATGCCTTGTAAGTTACTAAGTATATGAGTGTGTAAGTTAATAAGTATATGAGTCTCGTTTTATTTCACGTTCTAGCACTGTTGTCTAAAATGGTCCAAATTTGAG
Source organism: Maratus speculifer (assembly GCA_964019185.1). NCBI lineage: Eukaryota > Metazoa > Arthropoda > Arachnida > Araneae > Salticidae > Maratus > Maratus speculifer. The sequence continues at coordinate 139,738,719 of OZ025291.1, forward strand.
TACGGGGCTATCTTCGCTGTCAAAATATTTTGAGGAATCTAAACAACAAAGATATGTAACATGCAATTCAATCAGTCTTGTATTTTTTTTTTTGTCCTGTTATTATTTTTTTTCACTTTTATCTGTCCTCCCTTGATAATTTTGTATGTTACTACATATATTTTTTATATTTTGCCTTGTACGTTAATATTTGTACGAGGATGGTTTCGTTTTTTTCCTCTTTTTGGCACTGTTCTCATTATTGGGCCGAATTTGTGTACGGAGCAAGATGAAAAATTGCAAATAATAAACCGATATATAGTTCATATGGATAATTTATTGGTTAATTTTTTAAAATAATGAAATTACAATTATTTAGCCATAAATTTAAATGTGATTTAAATCCTTTGGCATTATCAAGGAAAATTCAAGTCAATATACATATCATAAACAAATAATTAACTTTTATTACACAATATTTTTTAAGTATTATATTAACATAAGCGCACAAATTTTCCGGCACTCCACCTTTTCTCCATAATTTAACATGTATCCACCCAGCCATCCTATTAATTAATATTTTTAAATATTTTTATTTTTAAAAGTTTTTATAGTTATTTTTATGTTTTATATATTTTATATATTTTTTGAATGCACAAAATGTTAATGGTAACTGACAATAAACTTCCCCAGAACATAATATAGGTTATTAATATACTAATGGTAGATTAAAGAATAAATGAATTTCTTTGGAAAACCATGATTTAGCGCATCAAATATTAACTGTTTAATGTTTTTGATTATAAGATGAGAGGAACATAAACATTTGATTCTATACTAGTAATTAACACGTTGACTGCCACGGCAATTTTCAGAAATCTGGCAAAAAATGACAATTTAATTTTATCACATTATCTTATTAAAAAATCTAATTCTAGTCCATAGGTATCATAAAAAATCATAAAAAAATATTTTTTTTCTTAAATAACGGCTTACGAATTATCTTGTAGTTGGCTTTATCTCGTAGTTGGTAATTATATTTTTTGATCGTTTTTTAATAAATTTTCTGTTCTTGCAAACCAGCATTGATTTTTTGTTCTTTTCCCAGAAGCCATCTACCGATATTAGCACTGATATATTGCGAGTTTAATGGTAGCTGAAGAAAAATGGCAAGTAAACACAGTACGAAAATACTCGTAGTTGGCGTTGGCATCCTAGAAACGAACGCAATCTACGAATTATCTCGTAGTTGGCAGTCAACGTGGGAGTATATTGCAATAAACTGAAATATTGAGCGAAAGATTTAAAATGCGTAAAGGAATTAACTTTAGACTTAAAATCTTTATGCTTTTCATATATAGATCAATAATTGTTTTGTTTTCCATTAGTTTAATTTGTAAATCTAAAAATTTGGTGATATTGTTGGATAAAAGATTGGGTTTTCCAAATCGTTAGTTCCAGATTGGTAGGATAATCTATTGGAAATGAAGTACTATCAGAGTTTGTATAGTGTCAATTAAAATGATGTCACCAGTATAGCGAAACATGAGAATATTATCATTATGTATGTATGTATATATATATATATCTATATATATATATGTAATAAAAAACATCACAATTCCCCAAATTAAAAAAAAAATCATGGGAATGCATTTAATGTGAGAAGAGAATATAATTTTGTATTTCTGAATAATATTGTTATAAAACCGTATTAAAATAATGCGCAAATAATCTAAATGCTAAACAAAAGCTCCGATGAATCATTCTGAGAAGAAAATTGCATCCACTGTTTTTTTTTTTTTTTTTTTTTTTTTCGAAACTTAATCAAGCATAAAAATAAGCCATTCTATATTCCACCAAATGAGATAGTTCACGTGTGGCTTGCATCAGATAAATTTGTTCATTATTCTACCGTAAGTTTTTCTGACAAAACTTTCGAACCGTAATTAATATAATTAATATCTATTTTTAGCTAATCTAGAACTTTGTTTTCTGAGCAGTATCTTAAAGGGAACAGAGATGGGAGGAAAAAAATAATTTTAGTCGATCCGTCACCTGTGTGATGTAGAATCACATATAGTTTTCTTAAATTTTACATTTTTCTAAATTACAGTTAAATCTAATTTTTAATTAAATATCTATTTTATCTTTGTGTCTTATTTCAATCCCACAATAACTTTCCGTTAAAAAGTAAAGAAAGAAAACGTGCAACATCTGCTGTATCAGTAAAACGATTCTCAGATAAAGAGTTCCTTTAGATGAATTTTTCCTTCAGTAAAAATAATAAAAGAAAGAATAAAGAACCCCGTTGCTTGTGGTTAGCGAAAAATCGTTTCTCTCTGCGTAATGTTGAGCCTAACTTCTTTATTACATAAAAACTTTTCATGTACATGCTCTGTATTTTGTCTATTGATAACGTTCTCCCAAAACAGATATATAACGTACGATGTTGGCGCGAATTCTTTTTGGCGTATTTTTTTAGGACTGCCCATTTCTGGTTGCCCTGCATTAAATTCAAAATCATCTTAATTGTTTAAAGCGTAACAGAAAATTTCATGGTTATGATATCATTCTCTTTTCATATGCTCCTGTCGCCAATTCTAAGATGCCAATGTGTGAATTCTGAATGAGAAAATTCAATTGCCTCTCTCTCGCTTCATGCACTCAGTCATGTAACAAAGGTCTCTTGAAAAATGGTTACAGGCACCATCCCTAACTAATTTCAGTAAGAAATGATTTAATTTTTATAACTCTACTTTAAATAAACAAAGTTTTTAAAAAAGCATTTATTTTGTATAATGGATCACAGCCTTACATCTGTAGCGAATGATTTTTAAAAAGAATCTGGGCAACAATATAAATACAGATCTACACTACAGAAACTATGGTGCCTACACCAGGCATTCGCAACTTTTTCAAACATCGAGGGATGGTGCCTGCTGTTATTTGCCTGCTGTTATTTGCCTGTTTTTATTAGCCAGCTTTTATTTTCTGGACTAGTTCATTAGAAATTATCTGAACTATATCGGGACTATTATTTGGACTACTTATAAGTGTGAAATTGGATTATTAATGCCTGTCTTCAAATAGTTTCGAATGACTGTCTCCTCGTCAGATAAGTCCCACTTATGTTTGTGAACCATGGATTATTAAATAAGTGCCCCCCTTGTTCACAGAATGTTGTTTGAAATGCGTATGTTCCTGTGAATTATGTCTGCTGGATTTTTCTTGATGGACCTCATGGAGTTGGATTATAGTGCCGATTTATCTTTTATTTGAGCGATTGATTCTTCTGATCGGGACCTTTCGAGATGCTCGGTGTTAACGCGGCCGCTCGTTAAATTTTCTCCTGCCGATGTAGGCCTAAGAATCTACGACTGGCGATTTGTGACTCTTATTTCACCTCCGTTAAACGTTTACTGACATAATGTTTTTATTTCATCTTAGCGGTGTACTTCAGTGACGATTCCATATGCTCTCGACTAAAGTGACACAGAATTTCGTGTTTGATGTTTAAATTCTTCGTCATTCGTCGATAATATGATCTTCACATTGGATTTATTCTTTAAATTTTTGGATGCTGACACTGATGTTTTTCACAAAAATAATTACATGCGCTATACTATTAAAAAAAACCCTCAAAACTACAGCATTGATCAATTTTGTGTCTGTAATTTTGTGCGCTATTGAACATTTATTCTTACGATAATACTGTTACAAGTTTATTTGTAGTAGTTGAAAGTTAAAAAAAAAAAAAAAAAAAAAAAAAAAAAAAAAAGAGTGAAGAAGACATTCATTGATAAATATTTACAGCATAAATTTCGCAGATGAGAAAGTGTATGCTTTTATATTTAATAGGTTAAATCTCAATTTCTATTTTAATTATATGATATTTTTATTTTAAAAAAATTATGTTGAGTAATTTTCAACCATTTTTAGTTTATTATGTATTAGTTTTTCTGTGCTCTAATTGAATTTCTTTAAATACGAACAGTTATAAATGATTTTAGATTGTCTTGAAACATTTCACAGCTTTACAAGTGCTATTTAAAAACTATGATACAAACGATAGCATGATAAAATTATATTTTTCAAATATCTAAGTACTTATTGCTGTGCACTTTTTGCTGAAAGTCGTTTGAGAAATATCAAGACAGTTTATTACTTTTTAAAAAAAATATTTTTATAATTTCCATTATTAATTAATGACTATATATTTTGTTTATTTTTTTAATACAGTTATTTTTGAAGTGTTATAAATTGACGTATATTCCTTTTTCTTTTTCATAAATTTTATATTATATTTCCATGTAGATGAAAAAGTTCTAGGTAAGTTAATGGTGCATCTCTTTTTCCTATAAAAAATAAGGCATGATGTTGTCGGGTTGCAACCATTATTTTTTTAATATGAGGTTTATATAAAAGAAACAATACAGAGAAAGATGCATGTGAATACTGGTTATACAATAAGGATGTATGCACCTTCATATATTATTGACAGTGGGCTCATTTTCAGATAAATAAAATGTTATCGTTTGAATCACATGCCATGTGCACATGACATAAATAATAATAATGATGCATGCATAATCGAATTATAAATTCATGTATCAAAAAATATATTATTACATTTTATCCTACTTTTCTTTCCTGATTTTTTTCACTTTAAAGGTAAGTTGTGCTTTATATTGTTTGAACAGTAATTTTATTGGGAGATGTTTTTATTTGTGCAAAGACTAGCCATGTTCTTATTTGCATAATTAAACCTATCTAACATCTTAATATTCTTAAAGTGTGTGCATTGTTTATATCTGTTCGAGTAGAACTATTTTTACACTCTAGTCTGCAAAAAAAAAAAAAAAAAAAAAAAAAAAAAAAAAAAAAAAAACATTTGATAAATTCCTTAATATTTATTATGATATTTCTTATGCATTTCATATAGGATATAAACAGTGCATTAAAATAAAATATCGTCTTAACTAAAGTGACTAATTTCCCCCCTTCTAATTTATTTTAAGACTTTTTATACATATATTTCCAGTGTTTGTTTTTCCTATTTGCACCCCACTTGCAAAAATATTTCGTTAGAGAGGGTCCAGTTTTCTAATATTTAAATAAATATTGAGATTTTTTTTTCATGCTTTTTCACTTTTATAAAGGTAAAACACAATTTTGATTAGTTTATGGATAGACAATAGACATTTATTTTAAATTTTTAGCATCTATTTAAAAATATTCTCACATATAGCTGCTTTTATTATATTGCATTGTAGATAGGTTCATTTTTTAATAATCTGATACTGTGCTCGTTTGTTTATTTTCGCATTTTTATAATTTAGGATATAAATCTATATATATAAAAGAAAGTCTGGATTTCGTGTTAATCACAGCACAAAAAAATCTGCCGAACCTAAAATCTTGAAAATTGGGTTAAAAATACTTCTGATAACATCGAGTGCCGCTAAGAAGGGATTTTCGAAAATTCCACCCCTAAGGGGGTTAAAAAAAGGAACGAACTTTTCAAAAATTCCTTAAAAATCGGCTTTTGTAGTTATTTTTCAACTGATAACATATTTTAATGTATTTTTTCATTCTGAATCAAATGGTACCAAGCAAATTCTTTTAAGTACAGTAGTTCGCGAGTTACTTCACATTTTCCTGATTTGGCGGTGTTTTCGGCTCAAAAACCTGAAATTTTCAATCCTTATTTATATATATATAAGAAAGTCTGGATTTAGTGTTAATCACAGCACAAAAAAATCTGCCGAACCTAAAATCTTGAAAATTGGGTTAAAAATACTTCTGATAACATCGAGTGCCGCTAAGAAGGGATTTTCGAAAATTCCACCCCTAAGGGGGTTAAAAAAAGGAACGAACTTTTCAAAAATTCCTTAAAAATCGGCTTTTGTAGTTATTTTTCAACTGATAATATATTTTAATGTATTTTTTCATTCTGAATCAAATGGTACCAAGCAAATTCTTTGAAGTACAGTAGTTCGCGAGTTACTTCACATTTTCCTGATTTGGCGGTGTTTTTGGCTCAAAAACCTGAAATTTTCAATCCTTATCTATATATATAAAAGAAAGTCTGGATTTCGAGTTAATCACAGCACAAAAAAATCTGCCGAACCTAAAATCTTGAAAATTGGGTTAAAAATACTTCTGATAACATCGAGTGCCGCTAAGAAGGGATTTTCGAAAATTCCACCCCTAAGGGGGTTAAAAAAAGGAACGAACTTTTCAAAAATTCCTTAAAAATCGGCTTTTGTAGTTATTTTTCAACTGATAACATATTTTAATGTATTTTTTCATTCTGAATCAAATGGTACCAAGCAAATTCTTTTAAGTACAGTAGTTCGCGAGTTACTTCACATTTTCCTGATTTAGCGGTGTTTTCGGCTCAAAAACCTGAAATTTTCAATCTTTATTTATATATATATAAGAAAGTCTGGATTTCGTGTTAATCACAGCACAAAAAAATCTGCCGAACCTAAAATCTTGAAAATTGGGTTAAAAATACTTCTGATAACATCGAGTGCCGCTAAGAAGGGATTTTCGAAAATTCCACCCCTAAGGGGGTTAAAAAAAGGAACGAACTTTTCAAAAATTCCTTAAAAATCGGCTTTTGTAGTTATTTTTCAACTGATAATATATTTTAATGTATTTTTTCATTCTGAATCAAATGGTACCAAGCAAATTCTTTTTAGTACAGTAGTTCGCGAGTTACTTCACATTTTCCTGATTTTTCGGTGTTTTCGGCTCAAAAACCTGAAATTTTCAATCCTTATCTATATATATAAAAGAAAGTCTGAATTTCGTGTTAATCACAGCACAAAAAAATCTGCCGAACCTAAAATCTTGAAAATTGGGTTAAAAATACTTCTGATAACATCGAGTGCCGCTAAGAAGGGATTTTCGAAAATTCCACCCCTAAGGGGGTTAAAAAAAGGAACGAACTTTTCAAAAATTCCTTAAAAATCGGCTTTTGTAGTTATTTTTCAACTGATAACATATTTTAATGTATTTTTTCATTCTGAATCAAATGGTGCCAAGCAAATTCTTTTAAGTACAGTAGTTCGCGAGTTACTTCACATTTTCCTGATTTCGCGGTGTTTTCGGCTCAAAAACCTGAAATTTTCAATCCTTATCTATATATATAAAAGAAAGTCTGGATTTCGTGTTAATCACAGCACAAAAAAATCTGCCGAACCTAAAATCTTGAAAATTGGGTTAAAAATACTTCTGATAACATCGAGTGCCGCTAAGAAGGGATTTTCGAAAATTCCACCCCTAAGGGGGTTAAAAAAAGGAACGAACTTTTCAAAAATTCCTTAAAAATCGGCTTTTGTAGTTATTTTTCAACTGATAATATATTTTAATATATTTTTTCATTCTGAATCAAATGGTACCAAGCAAATTCTTTTAAGTACAGTAGTTCGCGAGTTACTTCACATTTTCCTGATTTGGCGGTGTTTTCGGCTCAAAAACCTGAAATTTTCAATCCTTATCCTTATATATATTATAAATGTGAAAGTGTGTCCGAAAATTGGACTGAACTTGGCCTCAAAACGGATAGATTAATGTCTTTGAATTTTTGTATATAGATAGATTATTGACTTGAAATGAACATAGGCTAATTTTTATTTATTTTATTCAAATATTTTTCTTAATAATTCAAAATTTCACTATTTTTCATACAGAATAAATTGAAAAATTTTCCATAATATTTAATCATCTTTCTTTTTTCATTGCCAAAAAATAAAAAAACCGGAATAATTATTTATCTTCTGTAATTAATTTTCAACTGAAAGATTTTCACGTGATAAAACAAAATGAATTAAATAAATGGACCCTATTCTGTTTTTCGGTTCGAGGTTAAAACCGCAATTTTACCAATTGTGACGTCAGAGGAATACTGTTTTTCTTCTTATATCAGGCAGACGATTATGTAAAATTTCTTTTACACTTAGAAGACTTCACAAGAATATAACTTCACACTTTACAAGAAAATAAATATTTTAGTAGTTTTCCAGATATTAATCCGTAATCAAAATGAACCTTTTTCTTTCTTTCGGTTCGAGGCTATACAATTCAATTTTTTACCAATTGTGACGTCACAGGACTACTTTCCATTAAGAATTTTAAACTTATCAATGTAACGTCATATCTGAAACAAAGTATAAGTTTTCAAGTTTTCATTTTAATAACACAATGTAATTTAGAGTAAGTGCTAAAAAGAGACGACTGTGACGTCACATATTAAAAATAAAATAAATATGCTCTGATATTGTAATGAAATGAGATTGAATTATGATATCAAAAGTTATTATTTAAAGAAAATTAAGTTTATCGTCTGAGCGTGGTTAGTATAAATATTTAATTTTAAAATGTAATAAGTTTTTTAAAGATTAAGTACTGATGTACCATGCTTGCAGTGGCTCCAGATGGCAAAATGCCAGGCCGAATCCATTCATTCAATAGGAAAGATAGCCCGGCGAAAGCGGCCGAAATATTTTTCACGTAACCAAGGCAATGGTTTTAAATATTGTTTTGAATTTTTTATTCTGAGTGAAAACTGATATTAATGCTATAGAATATGTTTGGGCAGAAATCAATCCGGAAACAGGATGTGACAGGAGAAATTTGCATGTCAAAATTATTTGCATATACACATGAAGCCATTGAAAATGTTACTGTTGAACACTGGAAAGAATATTGTTCACATGTAGCATCGTTAGAATCTATTTATTGGAAAAATGATGGCATAATTGAAGAAACGTGTGATCACTTGAAATACATCTTTATGAAACGGATTCTGATTGGAATTTATCATCTGAATCCAGTGATTCATAATTGTCTACGGGAAGAGTTCCATATCCTTTTCTGGTTTTTTATGGCGAGACTTTTTTGGCATTAAATGAATCGACATGGTTGCAGTTTCCAGCCTTTGGGGTTGCTTTTTTACTACTAGAAGGAAATTTATCAATTTGTTTTTTATGTATTTTTATCCATTTAGCATATTTTTTCGGAAAATTTTATAGATTTGTTTAAATTTGACATATTTAATAAATATATAAAATTATAAAAATAATATAAGGTACTACTTAGTTATCCCGTCGACCGATTTCGCTAAATTATACAAATCGCCAAATTAATAGCCAAAAATTATACATATTGACGTAATTTTTATTTTAAATAATAATAAAAAAACAAATAATTAGTAGAATATTAATAAAAATACAAAAAAAGTCACAATAAAAATCAATGACGTTTTAAACACGTGTATCGTATTTAATGTCATTGAATTGACATTCACCATCACCCATTATTGGCATTTAATCTTATAATTTGGCGATAGTATTTTAGTCGACGGGATAACAAAGTAGTACCCGTTTATTAAATAAATAAATCTTTATAAATTACTTAAAAATATTGCTTATCCACCATCTTGAGAAATCTAATAAGTTGCTAAAATATCTTTTTGTCACCAATTTCAATTTTTTCGCCAATTGCGCCAACCAGAACAGAGTATGTGTCTCTTCGCTTGTCTACAATCCATTTAATAAAAAAATCCAATAAATAATGATAGGCATGGATGTCATATACGCATCACATTGGCGCGATTGCAACTAAATAGCGATTTTATTACTCACATCGAAACCTGGCTATAGTTGTTTATCTGTTAATAAATTATTTATCGACTATGATTTTCTTTTTTACAGTGATGTAAATTATTTTTTTTTCTATAATTATTAATTAAACTTTTATTTATTATTATTTTCGTTTTAAAATAATAGAAAATAACTAATATATATACATATGTGTGTGTTACTGTATTTGAAAAAGAAGTTTTCACATACAGTAATTGTGAACAATATTCTTTCCAGTGTTCAATAGTTACATTTTCAATAGCTTCATGTGTATATGCTAATAATTTTGACATGCAAATATCTCCTTTCACATTGCGTTTCCTTATAGTTCAGTTGATATTGGCGACAGAAAAAACTCGCGCCAACATGGTGCATATATGACATGAAATCTGTGGCAAAAAAGTATCAGATTGTTGCAAATTATTTGCAAAAAATGCTATGATTCGTTTTTCTTTTCTTTTTTTTTTTTTTTTTTTTTTTACTATTAATAAATCTATTTTTATTGTTACATATCTTTAAATAATATTTTTTACTACATTTGTCTTTTTATAACTTATTTTAATACGATAGTATTCCAATATAATATTTAAAGATATATGATTGAATGACAAAAACAAATAACTATTTTCAGGAGGGGGGGGGGATGACATATCCGTGATGTTTTAATAAGTAAACACGTGCCTCCCGAGATGATACTGACTTCCCTATTTTCGACATAGACTAGCCTTTTCTGGTCATGCGCAGTTCGCTTCAGGTTCCTATCAAACGTGGTTCATCAGTATTAAATGATTAGAAAATGTTAATAATTTATACATATCGTAAATAACGTAATGATCAATGAAAAATACTTTTTACCATTTTTAGAAAGTAAGAAAAACTCAACTAATAATTAAAAAATATATTTTTGTGTGTTAATTCTTAAAATTGTTCAATTCTTCAAATATAAATAAAAATCACTTTAAAAATGTACTATCAGGCTTAAAATCTAAAGATTTAATGTAATTGTGAGAAAATACATTCCCTCAGTCAATATCTCAATTTCGCATAATGCGCTTGAAGTGTGCTGGAAACAGGTTTGTAAATGGATATTCCACTTTTTTTTAGCTCTTAAAAAGTAAAAATATGTTGTCACTTTTAAGAACATATTTTTACAATAAATTTCTATAAATTTTTATGGTATGCAAAACATATATGTACAAATTATATAAAAATGCCACCTAAAACACAGTTTTGAAGTAGATTTTTCCTAACACTGTTTTTTTTTTTTTTTTTTTTTTTTTTTTCCGTTTTACGGAAACTACTTCCATTTTGACACTTTCTAACATGGTCTAAAAGTGTTTACGACTTCAGCCTGTCTGTATACCGGATGCCGAGTGCTGGGGTCTGCCGTCTGTTTGTCCGTGTTTCAACTTGAGTAAATATAGTAGGATTCATACGAAAATAACTTACGTTATTGAGTTTTGCCATAGCATGTGCGGCATTGAAAATGCGCCAGGTAGCAATTATAGCTGAATCACAGGAGCACTCATAAGGAGACTTTACATTATGGTTTAAGGAGGAAAAATCATTTTTGGTGTATTTTGATAATGTTACATAATTTTAAATGTAATGAAATTTACATGCATTTTTAAGGTTCACAAGAACATGGTTACCATTGAATATGTTAAGTGTAGTACTTATAGTGTGCGTACGGGGAGCTCAAAAGTATTTCAATATATAATGGTCTGTGAAGAAAAACCATTTGCAGCGCATTTTAATAATGTTATTTTATTAAGGTTATTTTAATAATATTGAAATTGATATCAGTTTCTGAAATGCACTAAAACAGGATTTCTATAGAAAATGGGGTGAAAAGATTTAACATTCATTTACAAGATCACAGAAAAATGTTCGGTAATATAATAGTCCACGGGGAAAAATATTCTCAGCGTATTTTAATTGCGTTGCATTATTTCAAACATGATGAAATTAATATACTGAGATTAATCAATACAATGATAAATACTGAAATTTACTACAATATGCTTGCAGTTAAGTATGATTTGCATCACATTTGTTGTTCATTTACACAGACGCATAAAAGATTTTGGACCTGTGTCCAGATCTCAGATATTGTATCCAAAGTATGGTCTATTAGAAAAGAATGCTGAAGAGCTTTTACAATTATCGTATGTATTTTAAGGAAAACTAATGCATCCTGAAGTTCAGCTACATTTAGTATAATAAGAGATGTTTGTAGAATTTGAATAAATCATCTATCGGATTATACAATAAACTGGATATATGGTCACCTGTGCAATAGCGATTCCCGGAAATATGAATTCAATAATTTTAATCGGGTTTTTTGCTTGAATAATTTAAGCTAAATATGCGGTCGTATAAATATTTGCACGTAGTATACAGGACTGTAAAAAAGAATCCAAGTAAGTTTCTGTCTATTATTAGAAATTGCTAAAGGTGAATTTTAATCTTCGTTACACTTTTTCTAACTAAGCAAAATTTTAACATTGTATTTAGAATATTTACAAACACATAGATCATATACACAGCTGAAGAAAATAATGGGCCGGCGAAGTTATGTATTATGGAAATGTTGGATTTTTTTTATTACCTAGATTAGACATATGATTTTTCTTTCTTTGATATGGAATTCTGAAATACACTACAACATGATTTGTGTACAATTGGGGTGCGTTACAGTTGTTCTACAGTATAAGTGGTTGCAATTTCATTTTCGCGATTGCTCATATTATCTAACACATTTCCATTTTATTTGACCGAGTTCTTTAAGTCCCCCATAAAAAAACTACTGCATAGCCTCCTATAAGATATGTGTTATATATATTTTAAATTATTATTAATGAAACGTTTTGTTTAACTAAAGCGTTTATCTTTTTTTTAATGCTACGTGAACGACGTCACGGGTAACAGCTAGTTGTTTATAATGACTAAAAAAAGGTCACGTAAATTGACACAAGATCCATCTGTTGTGTTTAACTTTAAGTTTAGACCTGATGCAAAACAGGTAATGTCTTTTAAAACTAATATGGATTCTGAAACAATTGGTTTAGATTCTAATTCTTTTGAGATTTCATGTTTGAGTAGTTTAAAGGATTCTATTAACAGATATTCTAGATCTGTTGTTTCGGATGTTCAGAAATTAATTGATCCTATTTCAAATGAGAATAACCCAGAACTTATGGCAAAATTTAATTCCTATCAAAAAGAAATTGAATTAAAATTTAATATTTTAAGTGATTTGGTGTGTAGTGTTCAATCTGAGTGGACTGTTTTACAAAAAAATAACGACCAGTTACATAGGTTAAATGAGCTGTTGTTCGAAAAAGTAAGAACACTGAACTCGTCCAAACAGTCTATGCATAATGAGATAGCTATTCAATGCGACATTGATGAATCTAAATTGGATGAACCCCTTAATGTTATTAAAGATAAGGAATGTAATTCTAGTGGGAAAGATTTGGCCAAATTTCTAGATAAGGTTGAATCTGAAATACACATAAATTCTGGTACAAATAACTCTGAATTATCAAAAGACAAAAATACTGATCTTATTTCAATACCGGATTACATCCTAAATTTATGTGAGCACAAAAATCAAGTTAGAGATTTATCTGACTGCACAAAAATAATTCTGTTGGGTCTTGATGACAATATAGGTATACCAGATATTATGATATCTATAAATGAAAAGATTGGCAGTACCATTCCTTCCATTAACTTTGAAAGAAAGCATAAATAAAGACAGGGATTAAAATATAACTGGACCATTAGTGTTACATCTTGGATATCTGATCTCTTAATTCAACATGGAAAATTAAATATTAATTCTGTTGACTACACTGTCAGGCCATTTATTAACATAAAACGTTGCTTCCATTGCCAACAAATAGGCCACCTGGCAAAATTTTGTGCATATGATTTGGCATGTGCTAATTGTGGTGAATCACACACTTCAGATAATTGTAAAAATTCTTCAAGATGCATTAACTGCATCGCACATAACCGTGCTTACAACAAGTTTTTCGACATAAATCACCCTGCTTTTTCCACTTGCTGTAATACATTTAAATTTTATTTCAAGCAAAAACAAGTTTTTAATCACTCTAAAATATAACGTAAATATTCAACACTTCTTCAGGTATGCTATTTCATGTATATTTAGTTAGTTACATATTTTGTTAGTTACCTTCAGGTGATACTTGGATTTCTCCGCTCTTTTACACAGTATTTTTTTTACATTGTTAACCTTTTTATTCATAACACAAACATAAAGCATTAATAATTATATTTTTTTTCATACACTATTCTTTCGTAGATATATTTTTTTCATACGGTGTACACATTTTAATACATTGTTATTTAAAGATTACTTTCAATCATTTCATGATTTACATTTTTCGGGCATTGTTCATATCTCTGATTCTCTTTCATTCAACTGTTTCGTGAGCTCAGGAATAGATGAATGATTCAAAATTCCACATTTTTGATTTATTGATAGTTTTCTTCTGGTGGTTAAGCCCTAATTATCAGTAAGACTTCTGCGGTGAATCTTAAATGTTTGTTTACACAATTTATTTTTCTTTATTTGTATCTTTCGTGATAGATAAAAATTGCACATCTATTTTGTCTTAATTCGATGTAGCTACTCTATTTGTAGTAGGTCTGTGTAATTATCAATTGCACTTTTCTTTACACACAGTGTTAGTGCGAATGTTCACTGGTGTATCAATATTACAGTGGTGAAATTTTTACAAAGTTCTTTTCCTTTTGATATACTTGTGGATATTTGCAACTGACTCACTCTTCATACAACTTCTCTTTGCATGCAGCAATTACAATGTTTTTATACAAAGGTTTTTACAATGGTAGTTTACAAAGGTATATATATTTTGCAGCATGCTATGCAGATGAAGTTATTCACATACATGTACATTTACATATGCAATTGTTTAATTATTGGTCCTCTGTGAAGTTTTTTTTATAACATATTGATTATTATCTTTAATACATAAGTCATTTCTGTACATTTTTTTTGTTTTGGTTATGGATGATTTAATCCAGTAATTTTTACCTTCCCATTTGCACTATTCCATGTTTTCCCGTTTACACATGTGAATTTCATTACTCTTTAGGCGTAATTTAGATAGATATAGACTTTTTTTTGCATAACATTTGTTCGTAATTAAATATCATTTATATTCGCTTCTCCACATTTCTTTATTTTCATTTGGGTATACATGATATACAGTAGTACTTTACACTATATTTACGACCATTAAAAATTAGTTTTCAGTCAATGAATACTTACACATGTAGCGGAGCTTACTCCTTTTTATTAAAAATTCTAGCAAGATGCAAAATTTTATATATAGACTAAAATTCACACACTTATTCACTTTAAATTCAATACTCATCCTTTTATAATTTGTACACAGTACTTCCACATAAAAAAAATACACTTTAGTCATTTTGTAAATAACGATGAGTTGTATACGACAGTCAAGGTGGTATTTAAAATTGCATACCTGTCAATGTTTTCACACTTCTGGTTCAAAGGATATGAAGTGAAGATAAATTGTAATTTTTTATAAGCAAAGAGGCTGTCATACGTTTGCTTTACTTGTTAATACATGTCTTTTATTGGTCTTTATACCAGTTGTATCTTAAATTGAAGTTACTTTATAGGTCTCCATATTACATTTCCACACATCTTTCCCACAGTTCTAAACTTTTTACACTTTTGCATGAAAGTTCAGTCTCTCCCACTTAACAGTAATTATTTTTGAATAAAAGTATTTTTGGGAAGATACCGAATTCTTTACGGAGATTTCTTCTCTCATGTTACACTAAAATACCGTTTTAGATGTCAATATAATGCAACATTGATTTTAAATTTCAGATTTAACTTAATAAAAAAATTCATCAGTTTAGGTATTAAAAAAAAGGACAAAAAAATTAGAAGATAGACATTTAGGAACATTGTTATCACATGGAAGTAAATGGTCAACGACAGTGTTTCAAAAATTTTTTCCATATGTTGCTTGTCTAGCATTTCTTGAACTCTCATCTCAGATATAAGTTTGTAGTAAAATTTATCTTGTAAACTTTTAAAAAAATAGTGGAAATTTCAAAATTTCATATTATTCATTATTATGGACATTTTTAATCCTACTATTTACATTATGTTTTTGTTTATTTGTATATTATGTTTTGTGTTTAATTGCAGTATATTACTCGAGTATTTTGCTATTATTATTGTGTTGATCAATACACATATTTAATGTTTCTTATTACAAACATTTTGGAATTTATTGCCAATTGGTAAGTGACCTGTGGACTTAGACCTGGTATTTTCTTTTATTTGTATGTGCACATTTTTGATACAGGTCCTTGTCTAAATAAGACAAATTGAAGAGTGATCACAAATTTTATTAATGAAGCTGCAGCTGTTTCTAAATAGAAACAATATATGATGTCATTTGTATGACAAAATTTATGGTACCAATATATTTATATCATGATATATATATACTTTTATTTGGGATGGTTGCCTACTTAGAGAGAAGTTCAATTGCTGTTTACTTTATTTAGTAAATGTTTGGTTTGTTTTCATGAACATTTTACACATGGTTACTTGTAAGAGCATATGAAAATTGATTTCTCTTCCTGCATGTACCTTTATAGATTTTTTTTTTTTCTCGCCTGTGAAAGGGGTGATATATGTGATGTAGAATCACATATAGTTTTCTTAAATTTTACATTTTTCTAAATTACAGTTAAATCTAATTTTTAATTAAATATCTATTTTATCTTTGTGTCTTATTTCAATCCCACAATAACTTTCCGTTAAAAAGTAAAGAAAGAAAACGTGCAACATCTGCTGTATCAGTAAAACGATTCTCAGATAAAGAGTTCCTTTAGATGAATTTTTCCTTCAGTAAAAATAATAAAAGAAAGAATAAAGAACCCCGTTGCTTGTGGTTAGCGAAAAATCGTTTCTCTCTGCGTAATGTTGAGCCTAACTTCTTTATTACATAAAAACTTTTCATGTACATGCTCTGTATTTTGTCCATTGATAACGTTCTCCCAAAACAGACATATAACGTACGATGTTGGCACGAATTCTTTTTGGCGTATTTTTTTAGGACTGCCCATTTCTGGTTGCCCTGCATTAAATTCAAAATCATCTTAATTGTTTAAAGCGTAACAGAAAATTTCATGGTTATGATATCATTCTCTTTTCATATGCTCCTGTCGCCAATTCTAAGATGCCAATGTGTGAATTCTGAATGAGAAAATTCAATTGCCTCTCTCTCGCTTCATGCACTCAGTCATGTAACAAAGGTCTCTTGAAAAATGGTTACAGGCACCATCCCTAACTAATTTCAGTAAGAAATGATTTAATTTTTATAACTCTACTTTAAATAAACAAAGTTTTTAAAAAAGCATTTATTTTGTATAATGGATCACAGCCTTACATCTGTAGCGAATGATTTTTAAAAAGAATCTGGGCAACAATATAAATACAGATCTACACTACAACCTGGACTAATTGAGTTTATTTTATTATTTGCATAGTCAATTAAACATGAACCAATTACACTACTTTTATACTTTAATATTATAGAAATAAAACTTTACGAGAATTTTAATAACTACAGAAAAGCCCATAAATGATTTGAGAAAAAGATTAAATATTATTTTTATAACAAAATATTAAATTTTGTACGAGGGATGAAAAGTTTGAAGGATCAATATTGTAACTTCAAATATGCTTAATATAAGAAAAACAGAAAGGAGGCGTTTTAATTTGTATAAGGTTTTTTAGAATTGAAAATGGTTTGTTTTGTCATAATGGTTATATCCATATAGGATATTACTATAAATTTCATTTTTTAAATGATAACTACTTTTCACATTTGATTTGAATTCTTTGAGTTCCGCAGCCACCCGTACACGTACGTAGTTTATAATAAATTTTTCTCAAATCTTCAATAGAGTTAAAATGATTCATTGTATGAGGATGCTAATGTTACACCTATGAGAGGCTACGAAATGAGCAAATCAGCTGTTGCTATCATGTCACAGATTTTAATGAAAATCTTTATATAAGTAGATCATATACATTTATGAATAAATTCAAAATAGTAGATTTCAGGATTGTTTATTTATAATAAAAACTTACATTGAAAGTTGTTTCAAAATCCAGATTTTGTGTACATGCTTGAAATTTAAATTTTAATTAGTAGTTTTAAGAATGGAAAGACTATATTGAAAAGTACTTACAATTAAGAATTAATAAGTAACAGATTGGTGTAATTTAATAATTGCCTTTATTAATCCCGTAGAAAAAGAAATAAATAACGGAAATTTTGAGAGAAAAATTGAATATTTTTATTACTCGTTTAAACAAGAAGGAATTCTCATAAAAAGTTAAATTTTTAATGAGGACTTTATAGATTTGTTTTAAATTCAGAAACTTTCATTCTTGACTTTTTACTTCTAAATGAGAAAAGTAAATAGATAATGAAAAATTTGAGGGGAAAAATCAAATATTTATAATACTTGTTTGAACATGAAGTAAAGCTCTTAAAACTTTAATTATTTGATATTATAGGCATATTTTAAATATATAAATTCTTATTCTTGATTTCAGTATATTTTCCTCAAAAATATTTCAAATTAGAGTAGAAAAAATGGTTCAGGTGAATAAAAAATTACATATTAACCCTAATTTCAAATAGGTGGCAGCACTAATTTTTAGCTTTGAAATAGTAAAATATTGTAAAAAATCTTGTGTAAATTCGACGAGTGTTAGCTCATGGAATGTAACAAATATTACCTTTTTGAAACCAATTTTGTTATATTAGGAATCTGAAGAAGTTTTTGAAGTTTTTTTTAAACACATCATAGTCTTATTTATTTTTATGCCTGTGCAATATTATTAACGTTTGACACTTCCTTTATTTATTTTTTGCGCATACATAAGAGAAAAGATTATGATTTTGTAATTTAAAAGAAGTTCTTTTTGAAGATAAAAGCAATAAATGGCAACTTACACACTTGGGAAATTATTATTCATATGTAATAATACATAAGGCATCAATTTCATAGACGTTTCAGAAATTCCTTAGATTTTTAAAACGGTTTTGTTTCTCCAAATCACAAATTCTCGATTTTTACAACCAATTTAAAATTTATCTTGGTGTTCCAAGATTATTATTACTCAATAAATATGAAGATAAGTTTTTAGACGTTACAATATTGTAAAAAATAATTAAAATAAACTTCTTTTGAATAGTTTTAACGATACAGAATTTTAAACTTGCAACTTTGGACTGTTGCACACATGCCATTCTATACCACAAGTTTTTTAAATGTCCAAAACAGCTAAAACAATTTATTTTTTGTCAAGATATTTTGCAGGCAGATCTATTTTTGAATATGAATTGAATTTGTGTATTAAATTTTATTAAAATGGTTTATTAGGTAGTCACTACTTATTTCAAAATTTTGTTTATTTTACGTGTCATTCAAAAACTTATTTTTTATTATGAAAAGTATTAGTAAATTCATAGTCATATTTATGAAATATGATTTATGTTTATATAAAAAATCAGCGTCATCAAAAACATGTTTATGTGTTTTGTAGCTTATTCCTATAATTAGTTTTCGAGATTTTTTTCGTTTGTATGTTTTCAATTAAATTAATGCAAAGAAATATAAAGAAATAAATACACAAAATAACAGTAATAATAATAATAAATTTAAAAATAAGGGGTTAGTACGCTTCAAAGACTTTCAAGGGCCTTTTATCAGAATTTTTGTAAATTAATATTTGTCTTATTTAATGGGAATTTGCCTTAAAAATGGTAAAAAATCGAAGTTTTTTCTTTAATTTTAATGAAATCCTGTTAGACAGAGAGGTGGCAATCACCTCATCCAGTTCACGGATGAAAATCTAGAATTAGTTAAATCTTGATTTACATATTACAACGCGATCGGTCTGTTAAGTCATAACTTGGAAAACACATAAAAATCCGATTTTAGAGCATGACTCATAGGTTTACCATTATGTTTTCCTGTTCCCAGTCCTCCATTTTTTTTATATTTTTCAGTGCAGTTAAGCATAATGATAAAGGTATAAGTAAACCGTTAAGTATGATTTTTTTAGTGTTTTCCACCAATTTATGACTTGGCAGACCGATTGCGTTTTAATATTCGAATCGAGATTTAACAAATCCTAGATTTTCATCTGTAAACTCAATGAGGTGAATGTCTGTGTTGCCGTTTGTCCCGGTCTATATTCAATTGTGAATATTTTGATATCTGATTTTTACCCATGTAGTAATTATACAGCAAGATATTGTAAATTTTGATGGTATACTCAGCTCAATTACAATCTACAGTTAAAATTTTAAATGGCTTTTTCTCCATATTCAAGTTTTTTTTACTTTTATGTTTCAAAAATGCAAAGTTTTTTTTTCTATTTAAGATACAAATTTAAACTTTTTTGTACCTATCTTTTATTACACATGTGATAAATTAGACTACAGGTTTTTTGCTATTAAAAAAAGTATATGAAGAGTATTAGATTTGATCGTCTTACACTATACATATCAGTTAAAAAAAATCATATTAAAGCCCTCAATTTATAAATAAAGAATATTCTTGCATTCTTAACCCTTTCCAAGGGAAAAGTGGCTTAGCATGTCTCATGCACTTACAGTCGGATAAGATCCGGCAGATCGCAAGAACTTTTTGCAATCAATATCTGTTAAGGATTATGAAGATAAATAATAATGTCTGGAGCTTCAATTTTTTGAGATCACAAAGTTGAAAATCAACAAAATGGTACCAACTTTGGAAAAAAAAAAGCTTTGTTTAAATTTTTTTTTTTCGCGCTTTGGCGTGCTTATAGAAATATTTATTTTTTTATAAAAATGAATGAATGTGGTTCAAGCTTCAATAAAATGTATCACTTTTAGACCGGGAAGATTCAGTTCAGACAATCGCTTCATCGAGTTCACGTTTGAAATTAAAACTTATTTACAGCTGGATTCGTATGTTAAAATTCAAACGGTTTGCCGTTTTATAATTTGGTGAAAAATATACGAAAACCCGATTACAGCAGTTGACTCATAAGTTTGCCATTGTGCTTTCCTGCACCAAAAGGTATGAAAACTTGGCGGACTGGGAGCAGAATAACACGATTGTAAGCCTACGAGTCAACCGCTAAAACAGGGTTTTCTGGGTTTTTTCCATCAAGGTATGACTTGACAGATCAATTGCGTTTCAATATAGGAATCGAGCTTTAAGTCTTGAATTTCAGCAAACTCGATAAGATGATTGTCTGTGCTGCCGCCACCCGGTTTACTTGAATTCCGGCCAGCGCTGGGGGAATGAGGCAGCTTTCATATTCTTTACTTAATATACATATATATATATATATATATATATATATTATCCAAACGAAGCTCAAATTAGTGAAACACGATAATAGAAGATTCATTAGAATAGAAGATTGTATAGATAATAGAAGATTGTTTTAGTCATACTGAGTATGAATCGGAATTTCGAGAAATTAATTAACTTTATACACGCTTGTTTTATTTAAAATGATTTATATTTGATGTTAAAACTGTTGTTAGCTTTCGTTTTTTCAAAAACTAAAACAAAATCACTTCACCTTTTTCATTCACGTATAAAAACATTTCATATTTATTTACTTAGAAGGTGTCCTGTCACAAATAAAAATTAAATTAAAAAGTTGACATGTTTCGGTTCATTCATAAGAACCGTATTCATAACATATAAAATCAGTAGAAAATTAAATGACACTGGATATAAATATAATTTAAAAATCAAAACAAAACATTGCGCCCCCTATGATCGTGAATATAGCCATTGCCACCGCGGCATATAAATATAATAAATTTTGACCATATATTAAATTTAATATGTATAAAATTAAAATTAGTAAAAGTAGAAAAACTAAATGACTCTGGATATAAAGGTAATTTAAAAACCCAAAATACAAAATATTGCGCCCTCTATGATCGTGAATAGCCAATGCCACCGCGGCTCCTCCTATTAGACTCACCCTTTAAATATTTATTAAGTAATTCTAACCACAAAGTCGGAATGTCATAAGAATAAGAATCATTACAAACCCTATCCCTCCTAGAATATATCTCTATGGATTCACGGATGATTAATTTTCGGAATAAACTTGAAATGAACAATAATCTACTATCTTTAAAACAAATTTTAACCCCCTTTTTAAAAACAATCTTGATAACGCAGTCTTATCCCTACCAAATTTTATGTCACATTCATGCTCTTTCTTTCTAACTCCAAACTTTCTACCTGTCATACCGATATAAAAATTAATATCCCCCCCCTTCATTCTCATATGGAATTTCATACACCCCTGCTAGATCATCTTGTGGAACCGGATCAAAAGCTCTGTATATCTCTGGACACCTTCTAAGTAAATAAATATGAAATGTTTTTATACGTGATTTATATTTGATTGCTGAATTCGGCGAGATAATTAAGTGTCTGCCATTTTTAAACAACATGATGAGTAAAATTAACCAATGAGCTTGTTCGAGATCTCAATAAGTGCTGTGCGCATGCTCACTCACATCGAAATTGGTTAATATATCTGAATGCTGTCGCAGGCAAATAGATTCAAACTATTATATATAAGCTATTTTTTAAGATAAAGACAAAACAAAAAATGCTCCGAATTCTTTGTATGTAGGCCAAACACATAAGAAAAAAAAATATGTGTGGCATTCGGGGACTGCCGCAGTAAAGCTATTGCATAGCACTTTTTATCAACTTATGCAATTGTAATTATTTATTTATTTTTTATTTATGCAATTTTTTTTTTGTCTTTGATATTAATTCAAGTTACACTTTTTGAGCATGATGACCAATAAGAAAACAATTTTTTTTCTTTTATTGAATAAATGAGAAGTCTGCCGAAGTCTGTCGAACTGAAACGACGGTAGCCGGAGTGTTAGATTTTTTTCTCGTTACGGAATTTCTAGATTCGGTCGCCGCGCTCAAAACCCGTGATAAAAGCTATGCAATAGCTTAAATGTACCCACCCTGGGGGGTGGCACACAAGACATGCATAATATGAATAAGCAGTTACAGACCTTTCAAATGATGTGTCACACGACTGGTGTTGTAAAGAAATTAAAAATGTGCCTCCCCTGGGGGGGTGACACATAAGACATCCATAATATGAATAAGCAGTTGCAGACCTTTCAAATGATGTGTCACACGACTGGTGTTGTAAAGAAATTAAAAATATGCCCCCCCTGGGGGGCAGAGTAGTGGGGTGACACACAAGACATCCATAATATGAATATGTAGTTTCAGACCTCTAAATTGATGTGTTACACGACTGATGTTGTAAAGAAATTAAAAATGTGCCCCCCTGGGGGGGGCAGAGCGGAGGGGGACACACAAGACATGCATAATAGGAAAAGGCAGTTTCAGACCTTTCTAAAGATTTGCAACACACGGAGTGTGGATAAAAATTAAAAAAGTTCCCCTTTGTGTGTGTGGGGGGGGCAAAGTGGGGCGTGGCGCGCCAAACATGCATAAGTGGAATGAGCAGTTACAGTTCTTTTAAACGATATGCCACACGATGGGTGTATATACAAATTTAGAAAATGCCTCCCTGGGGGGGGGAAGAGAGGGGAAATGGCGCACCGGACGTGCAAAATATGAATAACCAGTTTAAGGCCTTTCCAAAGATATGTCGCATGACAGGTGTTTACGAAATTTAGAAAAGTACCTCCCTGGGGGGTGGAGGGCGCATCGAATGCGTAAAAAATTATAAATGGCCAATTTTTCCTAACAATATAGCACACGATGGGTGTCATCAACATTAAAAAAAAATTCACATAAGGCAAAATTTTGAAAGATTTGCCGGCGGGAGAAGGGAGCGCATTCACATGAATAGTCACAGGGCTTTAGAACGATGTATCACACGAGTTCTCCCCCCCGAAGAAGGAAAGGTGGTAACCTTCCCCAAAATATACACCGAACACGTTTTAAATTTTATAAATAGTATTTATCGCAGATCCGTGTAAAAAAAAAAAAATAATAATACCGCGTCAACGTCTGCCGAAGTCTACCGAAGGATACCGTGCCGAAGTCTGCCGAACTGAAACGACGTTAGCCGGAGTGTTAGGTTTTTTTTCTCGTTACGGAATTTCTAGATTCGGTCACCGCGCTCAAAGCCCGCGATAAAACCAATGCAATAGCTTAAAATATTTTTCAATTTCTAATTTTTTTTTGTTTGTCATTTTAAATTTAAAGTTAACAAAAATCAAATCGCCTCCATTTTGAAATATGGTGGAGGATGAAGTTGGCCAACGAACTCGGTCGAGACATATATGCATTATATACACACCAAGTTACATCCAAATGGGCTCATTAATACTCGTGTTACCTCGTGACAAAAATCAGATCATTCCAAAGTTTCATCCATATTAGAAATTCAAAATTCTATAACTCAGCCATTTTTAAAGATATAGACCATAGGTTCCCAACGGGGGCGATACCGCTTTCCAGTGGACGCTGGAGCCTTCCAGAGGGGCGGTAGCGAGTCTAGAGAAAAATGGGGAGCGTTAGGACAATCAAGGGGGGCGGTCATGGCGTACCTACTTATTTAAGAAATACCATAATGAAAATAGTTGATCTCCTCTGGATTGCCCAGTTCGTGACAAAAACCTTAAATGGAATGCACCTTTAAATGAAAATCTATACAGAGGAGGCTAGATCTGAGGAGAGGATGAGACTGAATTTATTTTACTAATGGCGAAAAAGGAAAGAATAAATGCCGGCAGTACAGTACTGAATATTTGAAATATGGATTTACGCACGCTGCTAAACCAACCGTTACCTGTGTGCTTAAATTGCCAAAATGCTTTTTAATGATATTTTCTAGGCTGCAAGAGCATTTGAATAAATGCCTTTTGATAGAAAAGACTTTGATATTTTTTGTTTGTTTTTCTTTTTTTTTAAAGACTGGTAAATAAAATACATAAACAATCAACTATATCAAACCTTGACAATCTTCTAAACAATCTAACAATCTTCTAAACAAGCATATGATGCTATACGAACCTTATGTAATATTATTCTGTTAATCGCAAAAGTAAGGAAACCGCACAAAATATGCGAGAAATTAATCTGACCGGCAGTCAGAGAGATAATAACCACCGTCGTCAACTTCACCATAATAAAACGTCAGGTATCATAAAAAAAATTCTGAGTAATACTTCGCTGCAAAGAGGAATACACTACCTGGCCATTGATGAACGTCCACTTGCAATTTTAGACATTTTGTTAAATATCTAGAAAAATACACGAGGAATCATCCCAAAACTCTTAGTGTATAAATATCATAATATAAGTAATACATTTCCATGACGATTTTTTCCCGAAACTCTATAGGGGACCGTCAACAAATTAAAAAAGAATGAATACCTTTTGAACAATCCTGTCAAAACTAATGTAGCAAAAGCGCTCAAACTCTAGATTGTGATTAAGTGCCTTATTGTAATAAACTGTGTTCATTCTTATGCAAATAGCATGCATACTCGCAGAGAAATTAAGGTTTATATAAAAATGGTCCTAAAAATTTCAAAGTTTTTTGCTTATAATTTTCAAAGTTCTTAATATAAAAAAATATTTTTTTCTGAAAATATGACAAACAACATCGCACACAATACCCTGTAATCAGAATTAAAAATAATAAAAAATGTATGAAAAATGAGTAGATTTACTAAATAATTTTTCACTACGCATGCGTCAACGATATCAAATTTTGCGTATTATGTTAGCTAAAGGTATAGAGCAACTTTTGTGAAAGTCTCAAAATCATAGTTTGAAAATTCTGAAAGTAATCGTCTATAGAAAAAGGACAAAATCCGTTGTTCCGAAAATGAAGCAAAAAATGAGGGATTTTATCCAAATGTAGTAGTACATTATATAATGTGTATTCTATATGACACTAATCAATGAATATATGGATAAACCCCTCTTGTTTTTGCTTCATTTTGAAAATAACGGATTTTAAACTTATTCAATTGACGATTATTTTCAGGATTTTTAAGTTATGATTTTGCGACTTTCACAAAAGTTGCTCTACACATTTAGCTAACACACTTAGCTAAAACAAAAAATGCAAATGAAATTTTGATATCGTTGACGCATGTGCAGTGAAAAATTATTTCGTAAACCTACTCATTTTTCGTAGAATTTTAATTATTTTTTAATTCTGATTACAAGGTATTGTGGGCAATGTTGTTTTCATATTTTCAGAAAACAATATTATCTTATGTTACGAACTCTGCAAATTATAAGCAAAAAACGTGGAAAAATTTGAGACCGTTTTTTTAAAAACCTTAATTTTTCTACGAGTATACATGCTATCGACATAAAAATGAACACAGTTTATTACAATAAGGCACTTAATCATAATATAGAATTCGCGCGTTTTTTCTACATTAGTTTTGACAGGGTTATTCAAAAGGTATTCATTCTTTTTTAATTTGTTGACGGCCCCCTATGCAGTTTCGGGAAAAAATCTTCACGGAAATGTATGACTTATACTTTATATTTATACACTAAGAGTTTCGGGATGATTCCTCATGTATTTTTCTAGATATTTAACAAAATGTCTAAAATGCCGTCGTCCCAAGCATTTTGCGTCAGACTTGTAAATGATTACAATCGCTTTCTGCTACACACAAAAGATCGTTGTCGCTGAAAAAGTATTTGTTTAAATCGTTTTTCGATATATTTGATTCAGTATTACACTTCACTGAAAATAGATGTGTAAAAATAAGCTAAAACGTGATACATTAAAACGACATTGATTAATTAACAGACTTGTTTAGAATCTTCAATTATATCAATTTAAATATTCTAAATATTTATAATAAGGCAGAAGATGATTTCAAGATGATAACAAAAAGTCATAGCTCCTTCTGTGAGTAACCTTCTTTTGTTCAAACGAAATAGAGGAGAATACATCCATTTTACCACGTTATTTACAGTCTGCAAAAAGAGAGAAATTTACTTATTGTCAACACTTGACGTTCTTCATGAAGTTTTCTCAAAGTGATTCCAAGATATTTATACATAAATGTGTCGAGTTTGTCTTTAGAAGTTTTCGCAAATGCAGGTACAGCAATATCACCATATATGGAAGAGGAAATCGTGGAAGTCACAGCAAAAGAGAACTGAAAGTAAAATTCAGAAATGGATACCGAATACTCTAACTTCAAAAACCAATACAGCTCTTTGACCTGGATTGTGACCGAGAATACATAAAATTTTAATTATTTTTCCTAAATTAAATTTGACTGAGAGTGGATGCCATGCATTAGGTAATTTATTTTGTAAGAAAAGGAATCGACAGACATCTTTGAACCTGACAATTTGTGACTGATGTTAAAAAAACATTAATCCGACATGAACAACTTGTTAAGACTCCATCAAATTCAATCATGTCATTATTTGCTTTTTATTCTTATTGTTATTGTGTTTATTTTTCAATTTTTAATAAAAAATTTTTTACTACATTTGATGGTCGTTTTAATTAACTTCTACTTTGTGATTCTAGGCAGATAAAATATACATAATATGCAGCAATATTTTAACATTTTGTATAATTAACTATTAAGGAAGAGGGGCGATGTTATTTTTTTCTCTTGCAAAGGGGGCGATGGTCCAGAAAAGGTTGGGAACCTATGATATAGACAAAACAAAAATGCTCTGGACTCTATGTATCAAGGTCAAACGTATAGAAGAAAAATATTTTTTCAATTCATAATTTTATTTTATTCAATTTTAAATTAAAAACAAATTAAATGGCAGCCAATTTGAAACAAGATGGCGGATTATATTGGCCAACGAACTTGGTACAGAAATTGGTATACATTATGTACACATCAAATTACATCCAAATCGGTCCATAAATATGCATGTTAATACGCGACAAAAATCAGATGTTTAAAAATGTGAGTCACACTAGAAATTCTTTGTATCAAGTTTAAACGTATAAAAGAAAAATATTTTTTCAATTTATAATTTTATTTTACTTAATTTTAAATAAATAAAAAAAAAATAAAATAAATGGCAGCCAGTTTGGAACAAGAAGGCGGATGATACTGGCCAACGAACTCGGCACAGAAATTGGTATATACTATGTACACACCGAATTACATCGAAATCGATTCATAAATATGCATGTTAATACACGACAAAAATCAAATGTTTGAAAATGTGAGCCACACTAGAAATTCAAAGTACTAAAACTCAGCCATTTAAAAAAATATAGACAAAACAAAAAATGCTCTGGAATCTTTGTATCAAGGTCAAACATACAGAAGAAAAATATTTTTTAATTTCTAATTTTATTTTACTTAATTTTAAATTTAAATTAAATTATTTTTTAAATGGCCAACATTTTGAAAAAAGATGGCTTATGAAACTGGCCAACGAGCTCGGTTCAGATATCGGTATATACCATGTACACACCAAGTTACATCCAAATCGGTTCATAAATACGCATGTTAATACGTGACAAAAATCGGACCGTTTCAAAATGTGAGCCACATTAGAAATTCAAAATGCTATAATTCAGCTATTTTTAAAGATATGGACAAAACAAAAAATGCTCTGGAATCTTTGTATAAAGGTCAAACATATAGAAGAAAAATATTTTTCAATTTCTAATTTTATTTTACTTAATTTTAAATTTAAATAAAAAAATTAAATGGCCGCTATTTTGAAACAAAATGGCGGATGAAATTGGCCAACAAACTCAGCTCAGACATTGGCATATACTATGTACACACCAAGTTACATCTAAATTGGTTCAAAAATACGTATGTTAATACGTGGCAAAAATCAAACCATTTCAAAATGTCAGCCACACTTGAAATTCAAATTGCTATAACTCAGCCGTTTTTAACGATATAGGCAAAGAAAAAAAAAAAAAAAAAAAAATATGGAAACTTTGTATAAAGATCAAACATACCGAAGAAAAATATATATTTTTTAAATTTATAATTTTATTTTACTTAATTTTAAATTAAAATTAAATTATTTTTATGGCCGCCATTTTTAAAAAGATGGTCTATGAAACTGGCCAACGAACTCGGTTCAGATATTGGTATATAATATGTAAACACCAAGTTACATCCAAATAGGTTCATAAATACACATGTTAATACCTGACAAAAAATCGCACCGTTTCAAAATGTAAGCCACAATAGAAATTCAAGGTGCTATAACTCAGCCATTTTTAACGATATGGACAAAACAAAAAATTCTCTGGAATCTTTGTATCAAGGTCAAACATATAAAAGAAAAATATTTTTCAATTTCTAATTTTATTTTACTTAATTTTAAATTTAAATTAAAATAATTAAATGGCCGTCATTTTGAAACCAGATGGCGGATGATGCTGCCAACGAACTCGGTCGAAAGATTAGTATGTAGTATGCACACACCAAGTTTCATTCAAATCGGTTCAAAAATACGATAATTACAGCATGACAAAGATCAGACCTATCATAGCAAACGCGGTAGCGTTTGGTATAATATGTTTAAGAAATGAAAAATGCAAACGTCTTTTTGAAATTTCTGGCGAACTAGTTGACGTACGACAGTGATTTTTTTTCAAAAGATAGAACTCGACGAGACAAATAAAATGATCACATTAAAAAAAATCGCAGTTTACTGTAGTTTTTTACTTTATTTTTAACGAAAAAAATGAAGACATAAAATTCAACAAGCGATAGCTAACGTTCCTGTGTATGGATTAACTTCATTTTTGGTAAAACATAAAAACGATTTTAAGCTATTGCATAGCTTTTATCGCGGGCTTTGAGCGCAGCGACCGAATCTAAAAATTCCGTAACGAGAAAACCTAACACTTCCGTAACGAAAAAACCTAACACTTCGGCTAACGTCGTTTTAGTTCGGCAAACTTCGGTACGGTATCCTTCGGTAGACATCGGCAGACATCAGATATTAGGATATCAAGTCTCAAACTTATGTTTCTTATGATCTAATTTTCATAGCGCGGCCAAATTTTGTTTGGAATTTATTATGAGACAATGTTAATTTTTGGTGACAGGAGACCCCATGGTGAGGGTCGAAAAATTTAAAATGCTTGTAACTCGCGATCTAATTTACGTAATGCGGCCAAATTTTGTTTGGTAATTTATTATGAAGGAGTGTTAATTTTTGGTGACAAGAGACCATCCACGGTGAGGGTCGAAAAATCTAAAATGCTTATAACTCGCGATCTAATTTTCCTAGCGCGGCCAAATTTTGTTTGGTAATTTATTATGAGACAGTGTTAATGTTTGGTGACAGGAGACCCCCATGGTGAGGGTCGAAAAATTTAAAATGCTTGTAACTCGCGATCTAATTTTTGTAGCGCGGCCAAATTTTGTTTGATAATTTATTATGAGACAGTGTTAATTTTTGGTGACAGGAGACACCCCACGGTGAGGATCAAAAAATTTAAAATGCTCATAACTCGCGATCAAATTTTTGTAGCGCGGCCAAATTTTGTTTGATAATTTATTATGAGGCAGTGTTAATTTTTGGGGACAGGAGACCCTCCACGGTGAGAGTCGACAAATCTAAAATGCTTATAACTTACGATCTAATTTTCGTAGCGCGGCCGAATTTTGTTTGGTAATTTATAATGAGGCAGCGTTACTTTTTGGTGACGGGAGCCCCCCACACTGTGAGGGTCGAAAAATTAAAAATGCTTATAACTCACGATCTAATTTTCGTAGCACGGCCAAACTTTGTTTGGTAAATTATTATGAGACATTGTTAATTTTTGGTGACATGAAACCCCCACGGCGAGGGTCGAAAAATTTAAAATGCTTATAACTCGCGATCTAATTTTGGTAGCTTGGCAAAATATTGTTTGGTAATTTATTATGAGATAGTGTTAATTTTTGGTGACGGGAGACCCCCACCGTGAGGGTCGAAAAAGTTAAAATGCTTATAACTCGCGATCTACTTTTCGTAGCGTGGCCAAATATTGTTTGGTAATTTATTATGAGACATTGTTAATTTTTGGTGACAGGAGACCCCCCAAGGTGAGGGTCAAAAAATTTAAAATGCTTATAACTCGCGATCTAATTTTTGTAGCGCGGCCATATACTGTTGGGTAATTTATTATGAGACATTGTTAATTTTTGGTGACAGGAGACCCCCCATGGTGAGGGTCGAAAAATTTAAAATGCTTATAACTCGCGATCTAATTTTCGTAGTGCGGCCAAATTTTGTTTGGTAATTTATAATGCGGCATTGTTTCTTTTTGGTGATGGGAGCCCTCCCCTCACGGAGAGGGTAGAAAAATTTAAAATGCTTATAACTCACGATCTAATTTTGTCAGCCCGGCCAAATTTTGTTTGTTAATTTATTATGAGACATTGTTAATTTTTCGTGACATGAGACCCCCACCTCGAAAAATTTAAAATGCTTATAACTCGCGATCTAATTTTCGTAGCGCGGCCAAATTTTGTTTGGTAATTTATTATGAGACAGTGTTAATTTTTGGTGACGGGAGACCCCTCACCGTGAGGGTCAAAAAATTTAAAATGCTTATAACTCGCGATCTACTTTTCGTAGCGTGGCCAAATATTTTTTGGTAATTTATTACGAGACATTGTTAATTTTTGGTGACAGAAGACCCCCATGGTGAGGGTCGAAAAATTTAAAATGCTTATAACTCGCGATCTAATTTTCGTAGCGAGGCCAAATTTTGTTTGGTAATTTGTTATGAGACAGCGTTATTTTTTGGTGTCAGGAGACCCCCACGGTGAGGGTCGAAAAATTTAAAAAGCTTATAACTCGCGATCTCCTTTTCGTAGCGCGACTAAATTTTGTTTGGTAATTTATTATGAGACAGTGTTAATTTTTGGTGACAGGAGACCCCTCACCGTGAGGGTCGAAAAATTTAAAATGCTTATAACTCGCGATCTAATTTTCGTAGCGCGACCAAATTTTGTTTGGTAATTTATTAAGCTATTGTATAGCTTTTATCGCGGGTTTTGAGCGCGGCTACCGAATCTAGAAATCCCGTAACGAGAAAAAATCCTAACACTCCGGCTAACGTCGTTGCAGTTCGGCAGACTTCGGCACGGTATCCTTCGGTAGACTTCGGCAGACATTGACGCGGTATTTTTGCATAAGTTGATAAAAAATGCTATGCAATAACTTTACCGCGGCAGTCCCCGAGTGCCACACGTATTTTTTTTTCATGTTGTATATTTGACGATCGCCGAGAAAATCGAATTTTTGTCTTAAAGCTCCAGTTGAACATTGTTTCTTGTTGTAGCTGTTGTAGTTTTTTTTAATTCGTTGCCACCAAGTTTAAATAAGTATAAATTCTTTTTATGTATGTAACATAATTCATTCAAATGAAATAAATCACATGAAAAACATAATTATTTGTTTTTATTGCGAAGCATTCAGTTTCAGTTCTTTGAATAAAGTTGTGAGCACACTGCAATTATTTTCGTTCGACTCCTTGGTTTATTTTGCAGACATCATGCATTTTATATGACAATGCAATAAATTTCTTATTATTCTAATACAACAATAAAATTTTGGCAGCAAATATTTTGTTTTTCAAGATATAAAAAAATCTACAGTTTTTATCAAAAAATTTTAATGACAAGTATTAAAAAATGCTCTGATGAGCAACAAAAAGGTTAATATGTTTTCATGTATGGAAAAATGTTTGACAAGTGCTTCTAATTGAGCATGAGAGAGGACAAGGGACCCCTTCTTGGTTGCAGCTCACTGTCAATGCCAAATTTGAAAAAAAAAATCATATTTGCGCTTTTTCCATATAAAATTAGATTTGCGTAAAACTTTCAGTCTTTCTCTTTAGTAAAATTTTCAACCCTGTTTTACATGTGAATTGCGCTGTTGACTCTGCACTGTAAACTGCACTGTTGACTCTGCATTGCAACTACATTACAAATCTGTTTTCTGTGCAATTCTATGCTGCGGACATGCTTGGTGGCACTGCATAAGTATGTTACGCTACAGGAACTAAGGTTCCTGGTACGATTTCGCCTTACATTCATGTTTAATTACGCTGCGTTTTTTTTTTTTTGGCTATATGTCTTTGCGCTACACATTTTTATCGTAATTGTGACTGATTTCTTTTATATAGAAAAAGCGCAAATATGATTTTTTCAAATTTGGCATTGACAGTGAGCTGCAACCAAGAAGGGACACCTTGTCCTTTCTCATGCTCAATTAGAAGCACTTGTCAAACACTTTTCCATACTTAAAAACATATTAACCTTTTTTGTTGCTCATCAGAGCATTTTTTAATACTTATATATATATGTGGATATATATTATATTTGTCAACATTTGAACGGAGGTTGGTTTTGGGATCTGGGGGACATGATTCGTGAAAATACACCAAAATTTTTCGGAAGTGCTTTACTCTGGAGGGCTGCAATAGCAGCTTTTTACTTTTTATAATGAAAGGTACCTAAAAGCAAGACGAGTTTAATAGTTTTTGCGCTTTTATCGCACCAAGTTTGAAAAAAAAGCTATTTAGCGTAAAATGCATTTATAATGCTCCGAAACAATCTAAGCCTACGGAAGTGTCGATCTAAAGCTCTAATTAACTACGAAAGGACTTCGATTTCGACCAAATCGTTATACACAAATAATCTACAAACTAAAAAAAATCTTTTTTTTTTTTTTTCTTTTTTTTTTCTTACCCAGAAAATTAAACTTTAAAATGTTTTCTAGTTGTACTCACCAGTAAATTGTTCAGTTGTAAAAGAAAAAGTAAAAATAAATATAAATAAATGCTGAGGAAGTTTTTCTGACTTAAGAAAGGAGAGTTTTTGTGTTTCTTATATAGTAGTTGCGACAGTATTTTTAATTAAGATCATGTCCTTTTTTCTTGGTACATATCTATATTATAAAGGCCAAACGTATCTGTGCCGTAACGCATACGTCATTTTGCGAATGGCAACACTTTCACATGCAATTCCCCCTTGAAATTTTCGCTACTGCAAATTTTATACTCCTAAACATCGCATATTATCAATTTTTACACCATCGTATGAAGAAAAATATGTACTTTTATAAGCAATTTATTTGAAATCGGTATCTCAATTTATTTTTGATAGATTAATTTTTTATACTTTTTAGTACGAATTTTGTAATTTTGGCAACAGAATCACTCCAATCTCTCTTAAAATTGATAATAATAGAAATGTGCACACGTAAATTTTGAGAAGATGAAAATTATGACGGGTTTAGATTTCACGTGAAATTCTTAGACCGTGTCAATTCGAAATTATTTTTATTTAGACTATTTAATAGTCTCAATTGATAACTTCATCTGAATAACTGATCTTTATTATATTTTGCTTTATTATTACACATTTTACCAAAGCGATTAAAGTTTAATTTTAATAATTTGGACAACTGAGTTTTATAGAAATAGCATTTTCTTTTTTCTTTAAATAGTATTTGTTTGAGAGTTAGACTGACCATTGTAAGATGCATTTTTACTGTAGTTAATTTTGTCGGTTTCTTATAAATCAATGAAACAGTTTCTTCTTAAACATTTACTTTCGTCGAAACTCGACGGGTTCCGCCTTGTATTTTTAATATTATTGAATGGAAAATGACTACCTATACATTATCCTGTGAGTCAGTGAAATAGTTCATTCATATTAATTCATGTACTGACAGATGAGAAAATCAATCAGTAGTCAAACTCACCATATTTCAATTCTGTTTATTCGATTCAACAATTTTAATATTGTTAGCGAAAATCCATTACACTAACAGATTTACCATCGTTGTTTTGCAAACAAAAATATTTTATAAATACATCACATCTAAGAGAAAAAGAGAACTAAAAATTTAATCAATATTCCCTTAATGTTTATTCAGCTCCTGTTCAAACAAGCTGCAGGCATGTTGCTGGTTTCAGAAAACTAATTATTCTAATTTATTGAATGCAATTTGCTCTTTCAGTAAAGCCTCTCATTGTATTTTTATCCGTTATCCTCTTTAACTGTGGCTAATTTTTGAAAAAGAATGTAAGGCATTCGTTAATCACAATGGAATTACTTTGATGCTTATTTGAAGATATATTTTGTTTTAAAAAATGGAATTATTTTAACGCTGTGATTCCTATTATATTTGTGATAATTTTAAAATTTTGCCGGAGGGAAATGAAAAGTACAATAAAGCAACGAATATTAAATGACACTTTTGCTGATACTTAAAATTTAAGTGTTAATAAATAATTTTGTAAAATATTTTATTTTATGGTTTAAATGAGTTTCAAGACAGAAATTTAAAAATATTAATCATATTGTTAAAAATATGTTAAAAACTGATTTTGAATTTTTCTGTATATGTTTCGAGCGAGCGAGCATCTCTGAATGGTTTCGAATTAACCGGGTTTCGGCGCAGGGAAATGACCGAGAGCTCGGCTAAGGACGCCATAGCAATCCTCTTAACTTTCGGAAGAAGACTAAAGCCCCTGGTACCTGTGCAGATTACCGATGAATTCCTCGTCCAAACTAGAGACTACATTTGTAGAAGAGCATGTGCGATTGAAGATTCTGTCATTTGATGGAGCATCGTGCTGGCATCCAACTTTAAGGCCCAAACAGACAGGACCACTTCTTGCGGTTACTCGTCGGCTCGTTCGTTCTGGCGACATGGCTTTTTTTTTTTTTTAAATCTTTAATGAGCTTTGTAGTGAAGGGACGGTTGTCCGGCAAAATAGGTACCTTTTTGTCAAGTAGGGTTGATCTGCTTATGTTCTGATTCTTTTGTTCATTCTTCTTTCTTTCTGAAAATAATCTCACTTAAACAGACGTATTGAGAAAGCTTAAATATCATAAAACTTATCAATGACACTTTCATATTTGTTAATAGATATATATATATTTTATTATTATATGTGAATTTTGTATTGTAATTTTAAACTTTTGTATAGCTATTTAAAAACATATTTGTAATTCCTGACAAAAAAAAAAAAAAAAAAAAAAAAAAAATAAAAATAAAATCTAAGTAGATACAAAAGTTGGTTTCCGTATTTGCATTTATTTATGAAATGCAGACCGAAAAGTTTTTTTTTCAAAAATGAGTTGCATAATAATTTTTTTGGACTCTGAAAATTTCTGAAACTTTCATAATTACAACTGATGGGTTTTTGAAAATTCTGAAAGGCATTTATAATTATTTTTGAGGTTATTTTAATTGACTTCTATCTGCCAACACTAAGTATTTATATATTTCATTTGAGCAACCTAATTCTAAAGTTTTAACTTCAACTAATACGTAAATGCACACACAACATTTTAATTTAAGTGAAACTTTCTGTCTAATGTAACTAGTTATAAAAATCAATACAGACATGGTTTCATTTTTATCTCAATATCATCACTGCTGTTAAGCACATCGTAAAAGGAATCGAATATGCTTAATTCTTCAATTTCATCAACATTTGTATTATAATTGAAATCTTTCAATTAAAAGTTTTCATTTTCCTGTGAGTATAAGATAATTAAACACAAATTTCTTAACTTACACTCATTTAAGACACTCATTTAAAGGATTTAAAGGATACATTACATTTTCTCATTAAATCTTTTGATATTGTAAAAGCGGGCTTCTAAACTATCGATTTGATTTTATATACGAGGGCTGTAAATTAAGTAATGGCAACATAGGTATAAATCAATTTTTAATGAACTTACAAGTACAATTACATTACATTCTTTCTATGTAATCAGCAGCAAAGTTTATAACCTTTTGCCAAATGCTGGGAATCCGTTGTAGATCAGTGGCAAGGTGTTGATTGTTGATGTGAGGGATTGAGCGCCCTACTGCGTGAAGTACAGATGAAACGTCATGAAATGGCTGACCTCTAAGGATAATTCTCGGACAGTCCATCGGCATCTATGGTAAGGAGACTACTCAAGATGTCAATCTGCTCTTGAAGAATGGAGTGCCGACCTGTGCGTTGCAAATCCGCAGTCTCATTCCGACCCGAACGAATGCTTGAACACATCGTGCTACTGTCCTATACACTAAAGCATTTGTGCCACAGGCTTCCACTAATCCTCGATAGTATTTTGTTGAATTTTTGCCACGGACAATCTCGATTTTAAGCCACGACCGCTGATCACTTTTTGAAAACATGCTTTAGCGCGATGGAAACGAAACTCCTCACTTTAATGCCACACAACAACTCCCTTCGAAGCAGATCGATTGTTTTTTTTGCGCTCTACACATCGATAATAGCACCACCTCAACGCTTCCATATCCTATTTGCGCATGCCCGTCCTTCTGCAAATTTCAAGGTTTAGTTGCCACTATTTAATTTACAACCCTCGTATATATTTTAAAAAGATATTAATCAAATAATTTTTATTTCACCTATTGCTATACATAAGAGCTCAGTATTATTAATGTTTTATAATTGTTTTCAATTTATGAAAATTGAATTGAAAACAGAAATTTTAGACCTAAAATAGGACAAAAAAGGGCTTTCTTATTACTCTTATCTATTAGATGATTCTAAATGTTTAACCCCCCTAATTCAAAATAAAACTTCACAAATCCATGTAACGTCACATGTAAGACCACGTGGGAATGGTATAGACATATATAAAGCATTTTAAATAACGTGATAAAAGGAAATACTCATTGGCTTATGTTAATCTTTTATCCACAAATTAATCCTTTTAAAATGCACATTTAAAAAAATATCCGTATAACAGAAAATGTATTAGATTAATATTATCTGAAACTATACACACAATATTAATGGTGATTGTTACAACACGAGCATAAACCAAAATTTCTTGAAGTGGTCAGTGAGATGAAAGAGTCAGATCTCGTTTATGACTCATTTCTCCTGTTTGCGATCTTGAATCAGGCTCGTAACAGAAGAAGAGGGACGGCCCCGGGAGAAGACGGTACCAAAGGATGAGGGTTGAGCACCATTTATACTTTCAGCTATTACTCCGTAGCCCTGACATCCTCGGAATAGTTACCGGGAATACTCACGATGCAGGAAACTAATTTTCATATTTTTTAAAATTTATCTTATCATATATTTTAGTAATACTTTATCTTTTTATATTGTTTTGTTCTCTGGCTTGAACCACAGAGGTGCCTTCCATAGGGGATCCTCAATTCCTGTTGGCGCTAACAGTAATTCTATAGCGAGGAACCCTCCCTAATCTATGGGAGTGGTTCAGTCTTATGAGGTTTCGCGATGAGTAGTCGATCATGGGACGTCCAGCTGTAGAGCCGGCTCCTCTCCATGCATTGACTTGGGTTCTATCTTATCGTTTGGAGTCAGTGATAACGCTCTGTATGATGGCCAGAATTAGATACGTAAACTTGCAAACTTTTCATATTGATTGCAACCCCCCCCCCCCGTTCCAAATACATCTATATCTATCTCTCTCTCTATATATATATATAGATATACTTGCAGTGGCTTGAATTTGACTTTAGAAGTGAACTTGATAAAGTCAGTTTAAAATTTTACAACAAGCCCTTATTTTGAAATTTAGAGAAATCAGACTTCCACGATAAAAAATTATCGATTTATTGAAGATATTCTAGAAAATTTAAGACACATTTAAACTATCATCAACCGAGGCTACACTTGAGCCACTTTTTCCTCGTTTCAATAACATTTCTATAATTAAAAATACTATATGTGATTTTTCAATGCCGAAACTGAGTTGTAAACAATTAATATGAAACAACGAAGCAAACTTTATGGTTTTAAAGAGACAGTTTTTTATTTTTTTTTTATTTTGGAGTAAAGTAGCCCCTAATGGGGACTTCTTTGGTCCATTCACTTATTTTCACATAAAATGAATACATTCCAAATATTGGACTACCGAAATCCCCATTGCAATAGGTACTAATGAATTAATACTGTAAACTCGATAAATAAATGCTTTTTTTAAACATTTAAACACAATAAAGCAAATGTTAATATTAAAGACATGATAAACAATTTTTGTCATGTTATCCTCAGCAGCTGGAACAAAAGCAATTAATGTAACCTATTGCCACAGTAACATTTAAAAAAGTGTTACTTAAAACATTTTAAAACAGATTTGGTTGTATAAAAGGGATTTCTAAGTTGAAGTAAAAATTGCTTACCAAAGCGCGGAGCCAAAAGTTAGGGTTACAGGCCGTGTCGGAATTGAATTAAATTTCCTTGTTCTGTTTCTCGAATACATTTAGAGGAAAATTTAAATAAAACAAGTTGGAAATTGCACGTGAAGCGTAGCAAATTAGGTGCGTTCGAACGATAACGAAGTTTTAAAAATATTACTTTCATATATCAATCTCATATCATTGTAAATAGTGAATTACAATTAAAACGCTCATCAAACAATGTTCTCCCTATACCATTATGTAATGGAATACTTTTGTGTGGCCTTGTAAATCAATAACAAATGTTTTTTGCACCACAAATTATGTAAGATGTATATTATAATATGTACTTTATAGTTGCATATAAATTTTATTAAGTTCGCATGAGTGTAACACGATTAAAATGCATTTGAAATTTTTTCCCTATTGACCATAATGTAATTGAATACTTTTGATTGCCCCTGTAATTGATCTATGCACACGATTATCAAAAAATTTAAAATAACTCGACAGAATTATGTAATAATTGCGTATTTTAAATTTCAAACGATTAAAATACACTTGAAACATTTTTTCCCATTGACCGTAATGTAATGGAATACTTTTGATTGCCCCTGTAATTGATCTATGCATCCGAGATTCATAAAATTTGAAATAACTCGAAAAAATTATGTAATAATTATGTATTTTAAATTTCAAACGTATAGAATATATTTGAAACTTTTTCCCCATTGACCATAATGTAATTGAATACTTTTGATTGCCCCTGTAATTGATCTATGCACACGATTATCAAAAAATGTGAAATAACTCGACTGAATTATGTAATAATTGCGTATTTTAAATTTCAAACGATTAAAATGCATTTTAAACTTTTTTACCCCATTGACCGTAATGCAATGGAATACTTTTGATCGTACCTGTAATTGATCTATCCATCCGATTCTCATAAAATTTGAAATGACTCGACAAAAGTATGTAATCATTATGTATTTTAAGTTTCAAACGATTCGGTTGGGTAGTTTTTGCGTTGTTATATGCGGACAGACGGACGGACGGACAGACGGACGGACAGACGGACGGACTGAACGACCACTATAGGTGCTCCGTATTATATAATTACGAACGCACCTAAAAATGGGTAACATAGTTAAGCATGCTATTTACATATAACACATACAATTATGATAGGCATTGTATTTATCCCATTAAATATTTGTTAATATAACTAATTAAATAATTATATAAAAACTTCATGAAATACATCTTAGTTATTTATTACAGTGAAATGCGTTTAACACGAAACTGGGGACACTGAAATTTTTTTTCGCATTAAAAGACTTGTATAAACACTCACCAATATTTTCGACGGCCTCGAATTTTATTTCGATTTATTGTTAAACTTCTATTAGGTTAAGTCCATAAGGATAAAAAAATAATAAAAAAATATTGCTTTTACCTTTGTTCGAAGTGTCTTTTACAGCACGTTATCTAAAAATTGTTCAAGATCATCCATTCTTTTTTTCATATCTTTATTCGAATGCACATATAAGTAACTGTGCATATTTTAAATAATTTATGTTACTATACAGGGTGATACATAAGTACTCTGATGTGATAAAGAAGACTATTTAGTTTTATGTTTTCTTCGCGTTTTTGAGCCAAATTATTGTTTTATTCATATTACTCGTGCTTTTTATTGCCTTATTGCAATTTCCATTCACATTAAATCACTGTTTAATAGAAAAACAGGGTGTGCAAAGGTTAATTCTACTTCCCTCCAACAACCCTTCCCCCCCCCCCCCAACTCCACCCCACCAAGCAAACTTCGCTGTTTGAAGTATCCTGGAGTAAAAACCCGAGCAATCAAGCACAAGTCCATGAATTCACCAAAACGCGCTTTGGAAAAAAAATTCTATCCTGGAATAAA
Source organism: Maratus speculifer (assembly GCA_964019185.1). NCBI lineage: Eukaryota > Metazoa > Arthropoda > Arachnida > Araneae > Salticidae > Maratus > Maratus speculifer. The sequence continues at coordinate 139,779,573 of OZ025291.1, forward strand.
AAACCTGAGCAATCAAGCACAAGTACCCGAATTCACCAAAGCGGGCTTCGGAAAAAAAAAAAAATCCTATCCTGGAGTAAAAAACCTGAGCAATCAAGCACAAGTCCCCGAATTTACCAAAACGCGCTTTGGAAAAAAAACAATCTATCCTGGAGTAAAAAAACCTAAGGAATGAAGCACAAGTTCCCGAACTCACCAAAACGCGCTTTGGAAAAAAAAAATCTATCCTGGAGTAAAAAACCTGAGTAATCAAGCACAAATCCCTGAATTCTCCAAAACGCGCTTTGGAAAAAAAAAAAAAAAAATCTATATATTTAGAAATATTCTGCCGCACTTATCTTGATAAATTTGACAGAAGCGCTAGGTCCTTGCATCGCCGTAGGAGGAACCCATTACAAATAATATTGATTGTTTCTTTTACAAAATTTTCTTTTTTTTTCGAATGGTGAATAAAACGCGTTGTTTTTTTCCTACAATTAAAAGTTATGGTCTTTTATTTAGGTCACATTATTTATGTGTCACCATGTATATACACAGTAGTGTTTCTTGGCGATCTGCTGTTACAAAAAAAAAAAAAAAAAAAAAAAAAAAAAAAAAAAGGTAATAACATAGAATTTCTCTTTATGAAATTAAAAGTAACGCGATGAAATATACATTTTTATATGAATTAAACAGAAAATGAGAATTGATGCAGCATTTGTACCCTAGCATGTATACATTTCTTTCTTATGCTGTTCAAATAACTTATGAACGGTTTACATTAATATTAAAAATGCATTGATTTGGTCTTCAAGCGTGAACGATTGAAGACCTGTTTTAATTTAAAACATATTTTTTTCTGATAGTAAATTTTACAGGAAAGATTTAATGAGTGTTAATGTAGCTAACTCCTTCATTTACTTTAAAAATTCAGGATAGCTGTGGGCAGAACAGCGAATAAGTAGTTTGCCTTAGAAAACTAATTAGTTGTAATGTTAAGGAATTGTAATTATATCATATAAGCTAAATATAGTTTTAATTAATTATTTAAAAATATATTTTCATAAGGTTGAAAGGTTTAAGATAATACTTTTTATTTTGAAAATTGTTAGTGCTATATAAACAAATTTGGTTTAGGAATTTATTTTCTTATTCTTAATTTTGTAATACACTGTAAAACTAAAACAAGAAAATAAATGTTCTTTTAAAAGAATACTAATCGACTTTAGAAAAAAGCGCTAAAAAGAATTAAAACAATTAGTTTACTGTGTATGGAGCATTTTCATTGGTCAAAGTAGATATATCCTATGCAAACGGTGGAGTAATTATACGACTATAGCTGTAGATTTCTAACAGTGTAAATTTTCTTATTGATCAATCTGCTTTCGCTAACTTCGCAAAATCTATCTAGATCCTGATCTCTGTTCAGTCCAGATTTCACTTTGAAGAAAAGAGATCTCGTATTTGTGTAAGAGTAATTGCCTGAAAAATGAACGCTTTTAATTGGAAAATTGTTTAAAAAAGAATTTGAATTTTTAAAGTTTTTAAGCTATTGCATAGCTTTTATCGCGGGTTTGAGCGCGGCAACCGAATCTAGAAATTTCGCAACGAGAAAAAAACCTATCACTCCGGTTAGCGTCGTTTCAGTTCGGCAGACTTCTCATTTATTCAATAAAAGAAAAAAAAAATGTTTTCTTATCGGTCATCACGCTCAAAAAGTGTAACCTGAATTAATATCAAAGAGAAAGAAAAAACTTGAATTAATATCAAGTTTTTTATGGGGGGGGGGAATTCGCAGAACAGTATTTTGTGCGCGCATAACGTGTCCGTTTCTTGCGATACGCATACGGTTCCAACGCTTTTTAGGGTTTTCGCATGCGTTGAGCATGTCGTGATGAAAAAAAAATGGGTGTTGCCATTGGAAAATTTCAAATTTCTGAATGGATAGAAAGACAGATAGACAGACGGAGGCAAATAGACTGACAGGCAGATAATCAGAATTTATAAATATTTTTAAACTATGTTACAACTTTTCAACATATTTTCCATCATAGTTTAAAAATGTTAAAAAGATATTCGATTAATTTAAAACAAATATGAATAAGCACTTCATAGGAAATTTAATAACTTATGTCTTTTCAGCTTTCGAAGTTTATTCAGTGCATTTGTGTAAATTTTTTTTTGGAGAAAGTTTCATCAAACATTTTCTAAACGTTAAAAGCATATGTTTTTCTAAACGTTCAGTTTTTGTTACTTTGAAAAATGACATTCAAAGCAACATTACTTTACATAATAGCAATAATAAAATAGAGTCAACAAGTATTTTATAGTTTGTAGTTTATAATAAAAGCTTCTTTGCAGGGAAATGTCCAAGATAGCTCAAGGCGTCGTCAAATATATTTTTCAAGGAAAAATTCTTCTTTCAAGGAAAAAGTAAAAAGTCAGAAAGTTATTTGCTTAGTTTTAAAATTTAAAATTTTAATAAAGTATTGTTATTGACGAAAATAACTGGGCTCTAATTTCTTTAGATTTTTTTTTTTTTTTTTTTTTTTTTTTTACATAACTTAAAATAAGATTAGTTATTTAATTACTGTAAATTTAAACATCCTAGAAAAACCAGACAAGAATAGGATAGTAAATTTCTTTAGAGATAAATTTTATTTGCTTGCTAAGTGAGTAATTAATATAAAAAACTTTCCTTTTTTACTTTTTAAATGAAATTTATATTAAAATTCCTTACAAATTTTTCTTTAGGAATGACTGCGTTTCAAAAGATACTTGCCTTCGAAATTGCATGAATTTTGGATCAGTGATTGAAGTTGTTTATTATTGTATGTGTATCATTATATCGTTGTTGAAATGTTTATCATTGACAATGGTTGATGTTTTCTCGAATGGCATTTTAGTGCCTTTTATAGCAGATATCGCTATAATTCTATAATCAGTATAAATGTTTTTAACACACATTATATAGTCAGTGAAAAAATACCTTTGAAATCCATACAGAAAGAGTAAAATTGTGAGTTACCAGGACGAGTTAAATGAAAGTGAGTCAATGCAAATTTATGACAAATCGAGTATCTCACTTAAAAGTATTCGCCATGAGTACTTAAACATTTGTTTCACTGACTAACGAATCTCGTGATTCCTTTGTCATAAAACTTTTTCGGTTGTTGGTTCAAAATGTCTGCAACTGCCTCCTTCATATAATCTTCCGACGCGAATCTGGTTCCTTTGATCTTATTTTTCAATTGCCCGAAAATGAGAAAGTCACAAGGCACCCACTCTGTTAGTTCACCGATGCTTATCCTCTGTTGTTGTCTTATTAGCTCATCAATCTGTGTAATTGTATTGGGGGTGATTGCACGATTGCTTTGGCAAGGTATAGGGTCGTCTTTGCGACTTTCACGTCCTATTTTGAACCTTTTGCTTCAACGCTTCACAGTGGCCAATGAAAGGCAATGTATGCCATACAAGGCATCCATATGACGACAAATTATCCCACCATGCAGTTCATCTTATGGAGTAACTATTATGTCACGCAATCATCTTTAACCGGGTGTATGAGAGCATTGAAAAACTTTTACCCTCACACCTTTGTATCCCTGTCATAAATGAAGGATACCTATCTACTACCGCACACGCGTCGCAGATAATGGACCGAACCATTATTGCTCGGTGTGGGTTGGCTAACTTTCATTTGACTTGCTCTCGTATATCCATTTTTTCAAGGTATAATTATGGGTCTTTGTGGATAAGGCCTTAACTTCTCCAGCCATCGAACTGTATAGCTGAAAATATGCATTTTAAAAACAGTGATATTTTTAAAATACAACTTGCTTTATATATATATATATATATATATATATATATATATATATATATAAATTAAAACAAACAGAAAGCAGCATTACAGGCTAAATTTACGGTACGACTTCTGTATATATAAACAAACAGTGACGTTTATTTTCTGTATGAAAACTCTGATACCGCTGCATTGTCATGCTTACTTGTAGTAGGACTCTCCTCTGCAATTGCCGAGATTTATATCTCGCTTTACTAGGATTTAACTCAATATCGGTATGTTATTGACCAATTTCTATTCTCGTGACTATAGATCAAAACTCTCTAAAATTTCATATTCTTGATCCTCTTTGACATTTTCCTATTTCACAACATCATTTCACAATATCATAAGGAAAAATTTAATGGAATGCAAGAAATATTTGGTGTGGTACCTAACTGAAGGTTGTATTATTTTATTTCATTAATTTCTGATATAATATCTTGAATAACATTTTCAGAATTTGTATGCAGAATAATACAGATATTTAGATGGTAAACGCATTTTTTTTAGTTTTCCACGGTAAGCAAATTGCTTTACGTATCTTATCAGGTGTCCTATAATGAACTAATTCTTTTTAAAATTCGATAACCTGCAAATAGTGATAGATAATAACGAAATTCTTGCAGGACTGTTTTGTAAGATATCAGGCGTTTTTTCTATATATCTTCTCAATTTTAGTTCAAAGTAGTCCCGATAGATGGCGCTCAAAGCAATAATCATTAAATCCAGTCTGGATCTTTTGTTTCTTTTACCTTGCAGTATTCACACAAAAGAACGAGATTAAAAATATGAAGTGGTTCTTAACTGCCAATGTAATCTTGTTTTTGAGAATCCAATCCTTATATTTAACCTGTTTCTTTAGCATCAGTACTAGGAGAAAAATCTTGAAAACGGTTGGGTTCGAACGGGTAGTTCCATTGCATATTTTAACTACATGACGAGATCTTTCTTTTGATACCACACTCGTTCAAATCCACAACTTACTCCTGGGAACGTTCCCTAGTTAGTCTTTCTTCGTCAGGTGCAACGAAGACGTGCTTCTACTATGAAAGCAGCAACAAGATTAAAATTAAAGTTAAAGGAAAAGAATCCAGTTGAAGAAACAACCAATAGAAAAATAAAAACAAACAGCTAATAAGAAAGTAGAAATCAACAAATAGGGAAGTATAAAATAAACAGTCAATAGTCAAGGAGAAAACAACAGCTAATCATAGTAGAGCGTAGCTCAAACAGAAGAACACACAGTTATGAGGGAATAAAGCGAATTGGAAAATAAATAAAGAAAAATAAAATTAAATAAATTAAAAAATAAGAGCAAACCCACATATACATAAAATACATCGAAATACAGAAAAAATTAAATTAATCAGATCTAATTAATCAGATTTTTCATTAACAATAACTTCGCGATTAAGAAAAATGGCGAAATTTTCAATTCAGCTACATGAATTTGGCATAAAAAATAATTTTAGCATTTTTAAAATGAACTAGGGAGCTCTGCCCCCTGCGAGCTATGCTCGCCAACACCCGTGCAGACACCCAAGATTCTGAAAGCACGCTAATTGCTTTAAAAAATTTAAATTATAATAATAATAAAAAAAGGGCGACTGCCTATAAATCGATTTCCATTCATATTCTTTTGATTGAAGGATTTTAAGGCCATATTAGTCGCTGTCAGAGGATAGAAAGTCTGTTTTCCTCTTTCTTTGATTAAAAAAATAGTCAAATCACTGAATATCTATACTAATAAAAGAACAAAACGCTCTGTCTGTGTGTGTGTCTGTATGTCTGCGATGGCTAGCAAAATCTACAGCATGTACAAGGCTCAAACTTTTTTACTTTCTTCTATCTTTACAAGAAGAAAGTATTGGATTCATGAAAATTTTCGACTTCCGGTTTTCGACGGATTTATACGTTTTAGAAGGTCCTGAACACGTTTTGACTATTTTTAGAAAATGTCTGTCTGTGAGTCTGTCCGTCTGTCTGTGAGTCTGTCTGTCTGTATGTGACAAAAAATTTGTGGGCGCTCTATCTCAAGAACTATTGTTCGAAATTTAATAAAACTTTATATTCAGTTAGACCTTGATATGAATTAGTGCCTATTGGTTTTTGGTGAAAATTGGCCTGCAGGTGGCGCTGCTATACTACGTTTTTTATGATTTTCGAGATTGCTATATCTCAAGAACTAATGCGCAGAATTTCACCAAACTTCAGATTCTGTGACCCCTTGATATACATAGACGCTGATTAAGTTTTAGTGTAAATTTGCCAGCAGGTGGCGCTGCTAAGCCACGTTTTTCATGATTTCATGATAGCTATATCTCAAGAACTAATGCACAGAATTTCACCAAACTTCAGATTCCGCGATACCTTGAGATACATAGCCGCTGATAAGGTTTTGGTGTGAACTACCCTAAAGGTGGCGCTGCTATGCTACATTTTGCACGATTTTTGCGATAGCTATATCTCAAGAACTAATGAAGAGAACTTCATCAAATTTTAGATTCTGTTACACTAGAATATATAACATAATTAGACGTTCATTACATTTTGGTATTAACCTTGCAACAGGTGGTGCAGCTATGCTGAATTTTGCACGATTTTTTCGATAGCTATATCTCAACAACCAACGCACAGAATTTCATCAAACTTCATATTTTGTTACAAAATGACATATAACATAATTACACAATGATTACGTTTTGTTATAAATCCTTCAACTGATGGTGCTGCTGTGCTATATTTTCTAGCTTTTTTTAAAAACTAGCTATACCTCAAGAACTAATGCACCGAATTTCATCAAACTTCAGATCCTTTAACACACTAACACTATAACATAATTAGACGCTTTTTTACGTTTTGGCATAAATTGTCCAAGGTATGGTGTTGCTGTGCTACGTTTTGCAAATTTTTTGTTATAACTATATCTGAAGAACTAATGGACGAAATTCCATCAAATTTCAGATTCTGTTAGGTCTTGACATAAATAGATGCTTATTAGGTTTTAGTATAAATTACCCAACATGAGGCACTACTAAGTTCATTTTCTCAGAATGTTAATTAAATTTTGCGTTTTAGGCTTCTCGGATACCAGAATCTCATTAGGCTAGGTCAAATGTTCGAGGAAATTTGATAGTGGGTAACTTTGGGGTCACCACTTTTTTTTTTTTTTTTTTTTTTTTTTTTTTTTTTAATTAAAATGTACTTATGAGATAGAAGAAAGTTTTGGGATTGACACATCCAACTAGTTTTAGAGTAGCCCCAATGTACTCCCCTGATGTACCTGAGCCTCATAATTTCGAAATTCCAATTATTAACTGAGTAATTAATTAAAATCGAAAGGTTACTCTCATAAAAAAATCATCTTTTTCCCATTTTTTTCCCTTTCGTTTCTTTACGGTTGGTTGGTTGCATAGAATTTTCGCGAAATGAACTTGAGATTTTGACATTTCAAAAGTGACTGTTTTTTTTTTCCAAAGACCTTTAAAATTCATAGATTGGAAAAATGTCAGTTTAACTTAGGATTTTTGAACACAGTGTACGCCAGGTCGTAGGTACTTCGTACATTAGAATCACTGTTAAAAGTATGACCAATTCAATTTGCTGCAGCGTCACTCCATAGCTTTTATAGAATATCTGTTTTATGACCGATGAGAATGCTTCATAGCACAGTAGAGTAACCGTTTTCTATAAAAGCAGTAGAGTGATGCTGCAGCAAAGGGGTCAAATTTTTAACAGTGATGTATGTGTTGTTAGCTATGTTGCACTATATGTATACCGGGTGTCCCAAAAATGACTGATGGATTTTAAAATTCAATAACTTGCAAACGGTGACAGCTATTTAAAAAATTTTTGCAGGAAGGTTATGTATAATGTCAGGTGTTTTTTTACCGTAATTCAATCGCCGTCAGCGCCACCTATTGCTTGAGATGCGAACTAAAATAAAAAATTATGGTAAAAAAACGCCTACATTATACATAACCTTCCTGCAAAAATTTTTTTAATAGCTGTCACCGTTTGCAAGTTATTGAATTTTAAAATCCATCAGTGATTTTTGGGACACCCAGTATATATATGTATAAACGAGGCTTTTTAGCAGTTTTTTAAATCATTGATTAAATTTTAATGCGTTTTATTTAATTAAAAATTTTATTATGACTTTAATTTGTTTTTAAAACAAAAATGAAATGTCTGTTTGACGTACAATTGTTCGAATCGACAGATGATTCATACACAATAATAAATTATCAAATAGCAAAGTAAATTATATATCATAAATAGTCAATAAAAGAAATGTAGCAAAACATAATGTTTACACGTATTAACATATAACCCGAACCCAACCCGAAAAAAACAGACCATACTCCGATCCAATCAAGACAAAAATTCCATGAACATAAACCCGAGCCAAACTATTTCACATTTTATGAATGTGATATACGTTACTGAGGTTTACTGCAACTTTCTTACTGTTTATTTACTGGAACACAAAGAAGATTTCGAACACTATATTGTATCCGAAATACTATCTACTATAACAGCAAGATCTGAATATTTTTTAAACTTCGTTATCGTATGAACGCACTTCATTTGCTAAGCTTCACGTGCAATTTACAACTTGTTTTATTAACACAGGATAAAGCGACACAAAATATGTAGTGTATTTTGGAAATTTGTGTTGTTAATTTAAAAATAATAAAATATTTGTTAGATATCAGAATTGATGATATGTTGACCAGTAAATGAAATCGATATAAGATATCGGTAAATGAAAATGTTTTCAATTCACTTTCAATTTGAAATTGATGAAAAATTTTGTATTCTTCGATAGATAAATTACAATTGTTGTAAGAATTGTCGTTTCTTGACAAAAAATACTTCCAGTTGACATATCTGACCAATGTTTTTTTTACATCGTTTTTATTTCAATGTCTAGAAGGGTTCCGCAAGCTCGAGGTGGTAGTAAAATCGACATAAAATAAAACCTATATAAGAGCATTATCATTTTGACATCATTATTTTTTAAATCTGTATGTTAGCTCGCGCTTCAGTAACACAAAACTCGCTTTTTTAGGATGCTTTTTGCTTCTGTACCCCCTTTGGAGTAGTGACACCGACATAAGCTAAGTTGGAGGAAGGTATGTCACCATCATTTTGCTATCATTATTTTAAAATCGTTTGTTAATTTCAGAGATTGCTTAAAAGTCTTAAGTTAGAACGTTTTTAGAACGATTTTCGTGCAATTTCACCTCATTTAAATTCCGTATTTTTTAAGAATTGTTTTTAGAGGCCATTTATATCTTATAAGTAATTATGCCAAAAACTTATAAGTAATCATGCCAAATTGCATGTTTCTAGGCCTTTCATTAACACAAAAGTCGCCTTTTTCAAATGTTTTTTACTCTTGAACCCCGTTTGGGTTAGTGGCATTGACGTAAGATATAGCTTATGTTTGATTCGGGGCGAACACCATCATTTTGGTACTATTACTTTTGAAATCGGTTCGGTAGTTCCAGAAATTACTTTCTACAAATGAACAAACTTTACATTTTTATAACATGAGTATAGATAAATTTAAAACATATTCTTGTCCATTAATTCTAGCCAATTCCTGCAACATTTTATAATTTTTAGCTTATGGATTTATTTGTCTGAATTCACATAAATATATTTTACATAAATATATTGTTACATAAATATATTGCATTTTGTAAATAGTTTGTAATTGTACTAAAAATAACGTAAATAATCCTATTAACCACTTAACTGATTCTTTTTTTACATACAATAAATTGAATATATTTAATATACACCACTTATTTTAAGCTAAAATATTCGTAACATGTATTCTAAATATTTCTACCATTAAATGGTATAAAATCGTATTTAAAAAAATTTAGTGGTGTCAAAAAGTTTTAAGTGACGAACCAAGCAAACTATTCTTGCCCGTATGACGTACAGGCAAATCAATTGAGTGGTTAAGTTCTATTTATGAGCAAATATTAGTTTTTCTTGAATTAAAGTGCCTCAATTTGTTGATTTTTTGCAAGTAAGAAAATCTATTGGTTTTCATCGGACGTCTATGGGAACTTGGCGAAATTTGAGAAATATCGCCAAGCTGGTGGTCACTTTTGGCGACTAATTTTTATAGCCAAATTTGGCGATATACTGTCAAGTTGGCGGTAAACTTGGCGACACTTGGCGGTAGAAACCGGGCTCCGTCCTTGAGGTATTTGCGCGATTTTCTTTGGTCCATTTACAAATCGTTAGTTTTTTTAGATGCGTTCGTAATCATATAAATACGTAGCACCTATAGTTGTCGTTCAGTCCGTCCGTCTCTCTGTCTGTTTGTCCGTCCGTCCGTATATAATAACGCAAAAACTATTCAAACAAATCGATTAAAATTTAAAATACCTAATTATTACATAATTTTGTCGAGTAATTTCACATTTTATGAAAATCGGATGCATAGATCAATTAGAGGGACAATCAAAACTATTCCGTTACATTACGGTCAATGGGAAAAAAGTTTCAAGTGCATTTTAATCGTTTGAAATTTAAAATACCTAATTATTAGATAATTTTGTCGAGTCATTTCAAGTGTTATATAAATCGGATGCATAGATCAATTACAGGGACAATCAAAAGTATTCCGTTACATTACGGTCAATGGGGAAAACTTTCAAATGCTTTTTAATGGTGTTACACTCGTATGAACACAATAAAATTGTTATGCATTTATGAAGTACACATTATAATATACATTTTGCACAATATGTTATTGATTTACAAGGCCACACAAAAGTATTCCATTACATAATGGTAAAAAAGAGAAAATTTTTTGGTGCGCGTTGTAATTGTAATTGATTATTTAACATTTTATAAGATTTATATACGTTGCTGAGGAATACTACAAGTTATTTCCTGTATGAAAGAAAGCAGATAGTATAGCGTATGATATACGTTGCTGAGGTGTAAAAAGTTACTTCCTGTATATTTAAAGAAACACACACACACACACACACACACAAAAAAAAATCGATTACTATATTGTATCCGAAGTATTATCTTTTATAACAGCAAGATCTGAATATAATTAAAGCTTCGTTATCGTGCGAACGTACCTCATTTGCTACGCTTCACGTGGAATTTATAACTTGTTTTATATGTAAGAATTCACGCGAAAATATTTTTATAATTAGAAAGGAATATTATTATTTGCACTGTTTTATTTTACTTTTTAAATCTGACGTAATTTTTCACCATTTACGACTTTCAACGCATATTGATGAATTTATTATTTTACATTTTTTTTATCTTTTAAAATTTGCAGGTAAATTTAGTTTTTATGCCGCACTTTTTAATTTTTCCTGCTTTAACTAAATAATATTGATTTAAATTTAATTCGAAAGTTTTTTCTATTTATAATATTCACGTGTCAACTACTTTTAAATTAGAAGAACTTTTATTCTTTGAATTCTTTTAATAGTTGGCAGCAGGTTAAAATAATTTTCGTTTCTAAAACATGTAAAAAATATCTCTCGAAATGCTGGAAATTTTTAACATAAAATAGAAATAGATAGAAAAAAAAAGTCAAATTAAAAAAATAAATGCAGTCAGCTCACCGGGACATTCTTATGTCCAAATTAACCTAAAAATAATTAAGTTTTCATGAATAGTTTTCGCTCCTACAAAACTTTTTTAATGGAACAATTTTGATCAACTTTACCATTAAATATCTCTTAAAATAATTATTCAATTTTAAAATTGTCTGCACCAGCGTATTTATAAAATATTTTTGTATAATACCACCAAATTTCATATTTTTGTGTGCAATAGCTATTTTAATATTAACTAAGAAAGACCTCCAGTGAGTGTTGCCAGATTCTCGAAAGTCAATTTCCCCAAAATTTCTGAAATTTTCCCCAAATCAGGGCTTTTTTCAGAAAAAATCCCCAACGAAAATCCCCAATGTTCAAAAAGGCAAATTTTCAATTTTCATTTTCCGTTATAAAAATTTTTTAGCAAATTTAAACTCAATTTTTTCCCCAAATCAAGCATTTTTTTGAAAAAATTCCCCATTTCTGAAAAAAATAAATGAATAAACATTTAATCTCAACAGAATTTTACATATATATTTAAAGCTAAAAACAACAACAACAAAGAGTTATAAAATTGTTTTTATGTTTGTTCCATAAATCTATGTATTTCTGTGCTTTTGTTTCTGTCCGCGATGACAGGAAAATCTGAATCAGTTATCTGAAAATTCAGATGCGGTATAGCCCAATGCAGATCATGATGAATCTGTAGTACATGTAAACGGTGAGCCCGACCACGAGAATGATTTATTATTTCTGTATTTTATTTCGTTTTCCAAACAAAATCGAATTCGAGACGGATCTAGTATTGACAAATTCATGAAAGTCAAAATTGAAATTGTGATAACAATTCCCCAAGTTTTTCCCCAAGTATGTTCATAGTCCCCAAACATGTCCCCAAGAATTACTTGTCCCCAAAAAATTCCCTTGGAGGTTCAAAATTCTCCAAAATGGGGACAAAATCCCCAATCTGGCAACACTGCCTCCAGTCACGAAGAATTCATTGCCAGCGGCGGTGAAAGTGGAAGTTATTTTTTTTTTAGAATAGAGAGAAATTATGGCCGGAATTTCAAGAATGATTGGCAATAGAAGATTTAGAAATTTCTTGATTATTTATAAAACGAGAGTGTTATACATATTTTTTTCATTTGTAAGTACATTGTTTTCTCTACTGATACTGTAAAAAATAAAAATGTGAAATATTTAGAAAAAAGAAAGAAAGAAAAAAAAAAAAAACTGCAGTAAAATTGGAATTGAATCGTCTGCTACTGCCAAACATAAAAATGACGTTAATGTTTTGGATTGAGACGTCTGTTCTTATAATACAGACAATAAATAACTTTTAAAATTAAGTGCAATATTTAAAAAAAAACACGTTTTGTTTGTTTTTATGTTTATAAAAAATGGAATACACATTTGAAGAAAATATTTAGAGATGGAACATAAAGCCTTAAGAGTATTTTCCTCATTTTCTTGTTTAATTTTGTTGATATAAAGACATTATTTAGATGTCAGATACACAAAGGTCTTGCATCTTCTACAGTTTATTCACCCAATATATTTTTAGCGTTGCATATTTTTTATTTTAAAATTTAATTTTTCTATCTCAAATACGAAAGTTATTTTTTTATGTTACATTTGATAATCTTTTCAAATATTTATCCAAGAAACCAAAGTGTTTCTTTGAATAGAAATACCGCTCTCTTTTTCATGTTTATACATGTATAATGAAAAAAAAATGTATAGTGAAAAGATGTCTGATAAAAAGTAAACATTTTACTTTATTTTTCTATTTTTTTCTACATTTATTGAAATTCTTCAACTGACAAAAAAATCTACTATTTAGTAAAAAACTCTTTTATACAGGAAGGCATTTAATTCAAAATTTCTCATGTCACACAATATACTATTTTTTATTAAGTAGTTGTTAGAATGGGGAAAACACACACACACATATACCGGGTGTCTTGTAAAGGACTGAACGATTTTAAAAATCAATAACTTGCAAAATTTTACAGATATTTAAAAAATTCTTGCACGAGAGTCATTTAAAAGGTCAAAATTTTTTTTCCTGCGATTCTGGGTTTTAGTTCGAATTACAAACAATAGATGGCGCTGAGAGCGCTAGGTGCTATTTTGAGACGGATATTGACGTCACTTGGCAAAATAAGGAGGTTAAGACTGTGGAGTGGATCTTATTCGAAAATGAAATTTTGCTTTTACCGTCTGATTTTGAATGCAATCCATATAATTTTGATTTTGATGGCGTCAGCGCAATAATAGAGAAAAATATTGTTTTCATGGGTACGACTCCTTTGAAATTGAAATGTGTGAAACAACAATGTTCGAATTACCGACTTTTATTTATTTTTTATTCTATTTTATTTTATTTTTTTTACATTCCAAGAATGTAAATACTTTTGAGAGCAGGATATATTATTTATCTATTTATTTATCTGGTTATCTTTTAAACCTTTCTTATGTCACCTAGTCATGTCCTGTATTGTATATTAAGTATGTGGGATTAACAGTTCATTTACAGGTACACCCAAAAGATTGCACCATATCATAGTCTATGGGGGAAAATCGCTTGCAGTGTATATTAATCAATTACACTATTTCAAATGTATTAAAACTGATATAAATCACTGAATTTCAGTATAAGATAATTATGATAGAATAGGATATTTGGTATTTATAGCATTTAACGTTCATTTACAAGGGCACATAAAAAGAGATCGGTTACAGTACTGTCTTTAAGTTGCTGGAATTGCGTTTTCATTTTCGGCATGCGCTTTTAAATTTAACTGTTTTTTAGATACTTTAATAATTATATAAATGCGTATCCCCTATACTCGTCTCTGGTCTGTCTGTCTGTCCGCATATAACAGTGTCAAAATTACTCTGTCGAATTGTTTGAAATTTTAAATATATATTTGTTCAAGAATTTTGTCCAGTTATTTCAAATTTTATAAAAAATCGGATGTGTATTTCCAATACAGGGACAGTCAAAAGTATTCCGTTACATTATGGCCGACGGGGAAAACGTTTCAAATGCTTTTTGTTGCTATTACACACGTCCGAACATAATGAAATTAATATGCATTTATGAATTAAATTACAATACAAATGATGTAGAATATGCTGCACAAAGAATAGTTATTATTCATTTACAGGGCCACACAAAATTATTATGTAACATAACGGTATAGAAAGGAACATACTTTGCGGCATATTTTAATTTTGTTACACATATAATAAAATTGTTATTAGTTGCTTGGGTTTACTACAAGCTACTTACTGTGTAATAGAAAATACGAAGTATTTACCGGGGCACACAAAAGATTTCGGAAACTATTCTGCATCAAAAATGCTGTACGCTAAAGATAATTGCTTCAAGTTTTTATTTTTGATATGATTTTTTTTTAAAGTTTCACTAAATTTTTGCATGTTACGCTGTGTATATAATTGATGCAAATCATATACAGGGCTACGCAAAAGAAATCGCACTCCTTACTAAATATGTAAGTAAATATACTAAAGATGGTTTGTAAATGAGTTTTGCATTTTTTACGTTGAACAGTTTTAAGTCTATTACGATATGTTTAAAGAATAGAAATGAAATGATATACAGAGGCACTCAAAAATTGTATTAATAGCCGGCTCTGGATGGTAATCTCTGGAAGTGTGATTTCCTTAGTTTAAAGCATGTTTCGATTTTAAATAAATTTTAGCTAAATAATGGCGTGTATTTAAAGATAGTAGATAAACTACAGGTCTATACAAAAGAGTTCAAATATGCTTCCGCCTATTTAAACAAACTACTAAATGTCAAATTTCAACTTAGCATGTGTTTTTAACTCTTTCCAACATAGTTGAAAGTGTTTATGATTTCTATTTAGTTGGCCGTCTGCCTGTCTATCTTTCCAAACTGTAACTTGCGTTGAAATAATTGAATTGGTCTGTAAATTATGTATGTTAATGAGATTTATTATGCCGTGTTGGGTATAGTAAACAAACTATGCATAATTCATGATTCATTTACACAGACACTTAAAACTATTCCATTCCATTATGTTCTGTGAGGATAATTATATATGTAGCACCTATATTCGTCATCTGGAATGTTCTTTTATCTGTCCGCACATAATAGCACAAAAACTACCCAACAGAATACTTTGAATTGTAATATATATAATCGTTGTAGAATTTTCGTTACTCATTTAAAGTTTTATGAAAATCGAATTAAAGCTTAAAAGGATATTAATAAATGTTTTCTTCATTATATTAAAACCTATCATGCGTGACTAATTTAATGATATCAAATGATAGGTGATGATTCTAGGTTGTCATAATGATTATGGCTCATTTAAGATGGAGGTAGTATTATTTCCCTAGTACCATGAATTTAACATATCGTAATAAATTTTGTAAGTAGATATTTTTTCAAAAGAATGCAACAGCTATTGCACCAAATTTTCAATGTTTATACTATAAATATCCTTTGTTCTAAAAAAAAATAAACCATTTCCGCAATTTTTTTACAACATACAGTGTCTCACATAAGTGATGGGACACTTGTGCTTTACAAAAGGAAACTAATCAAATAAATTAAAAAAACATGTACACATTTTTTGTGGGTGTGTTTCATACTTAAATTTAGTAAAGATTATTACATAACATACATTTTGTCAAAATATTAAAATATTAATTTAATAAAAATACAAATGTTTAGAACGGAGCAAAAAATAGCTCACATAAGTGATGGGACACCATTATATATGCAACAAAAATCGTCTGAAATAAGCAATAAAAATATTTTTTGGGGTTTTATTTTTACTTAAAAGCAATTGGCAATAATTTATAAAATCGTCTGCAGTATTTCTCTCCAGTTTGTTTTGGAATTTTTGTGTTTTTTAGCTCTGTGTAGCCATGAATGCTAAACGAAAAGAAACTTCGCCTGAAATAGTCATCAAAGCTATCCAATGGAATAAAGCGAATTATCGTTCGAAATATTAAAAAAAATCCAAGAAATAGTGCTTCAAAAGTTGCTGCTGATTTACAAGCATTATATGGAGTAATTGTTAATCCTGAGACTATTAGAAGGGTAATTCGATCTGCTGGATATCACGGTAGAGTAGCCAGGAAAAAATTTTTCGTAAGTGAAATGAATAGAAAACTCAGACTAGCTTTCGCAAAATCCAACATAAATAAGAATTCTGATTACTGGAATAAAGTTATATTTGCTGATGAGAGTAAATTTAATATATTTAGTTCTGATGGTAGAATCTTGATGTGGAAAAAACCCAGGGAAGAATTTCGCAAACAGAACTTGGTACCAACAGTAAAACATGGTAGAGGAGGAGTTATAGTATGGGGGTGTATGTCGTCCGCTGGAGTTGGTAATCTTGTTTTTGTTGACAGTATAATGGATCAGTACAAGTATATTGATATTTTAAAGCAAAATTTGAAATCTTCAGCACGAAAATTGAACCTTCATAACGATTTTAAATTCTACCAGGACAGTGACCCCAAGCACACTGCTCTGAACGTTAGACTCTGGCTGTTATATAACTGTCCTGAAATAATAAAAACACCACCACAATCTCCAGATTTAAATCCCATAGATAATATTTGGCAAGAATTGGAATCAAGAATTCGCAAACACATCACCATTTCTTCAAAACAACAACTAAAATCGGTGTTTCAAGAAGAATGGGGTAAAATCACTCCACAAATCACAAAGAAATTAGTCGAATCCATCCCAAAAAGATTAAATCATGTTTTAAAAGTAAAAGGAAATCCAACAAAATATTAAAACCTTTTAAAAAGTAAAATTTTTGGATAAATATTTGATGGAAAAGTAAGTGTCCCATCACTTATGTGAGCCATTTTTTACTCTGTTCTGAACAATTGTATTTTTACTAAATTAATATTTTAATATTTTGACAAAATGTATGTTATGTAATAATTGTTACTAACTTTAAATATGAAACACACCCAAAAATTTTTTGAACATGTTTGTTTATTTATTTTATTTCAGTTTCTTTTTATAAAGCACAAGTGTCCCATCACTTTTGTGAGACACTGTACATAAAACTCTACGAAATAACTTCTTTAAAAGAACTACCATTTCTTAGAATGTGACAAATTTTTTAAAGTAGCAAAATTGATTAATTTTTAAGAACAACAACAACAACAAAAAACTACTAAATCGTTTCACTTTTTAAAAAAAAAATATGATGCACAAAATATTCTTTAAATTAAATGATAAAAAGTAATTTAATCCGAGAAAATACAGCTTTCTTAAATGTAAAATCGTCTGCAAAACTCGTATGCTGCTCATTAAATTCATGCCCAGATTCAATCGCTGCTATTATATAAAGGGATTTATTATTTCCATGACAACAACACATTCCATTGAAATTATACCGACTGAGTCCAAAATCGGGCTTCCTGTACACAGGTCAAATGTATGTCGTTCAATAAAAACAAATAAACAAAAGTTCAAAATCGGACCCTAAGAGCAAGATTGCATTTTCAAATGAGACCCACTCCACAGTCTTAACCTCCTTATTTTGCTTCAGTTCCAAGTGACGTCAATATCCATCTCAACACAGCACTTAGCGCTCTCAGCGCCATCTATTGTTTGTAATTCGAACTAAAATCCAGAATCGCAGGAAAAAAAAAACTTTTGACCTTTTTGATGACTCTCGTGCAAGAATTTTTTAAATGTCTGTAAAAGTTTGCAAGTTATTGATTTTTAAAATCGTTCAGTTCTTTTCAGGACACCCGGTATATATATATAATATCTGTTGTTATAACGATAAGATTTTTATAGCGCGAACAAGTTGTATTTTTTTTAAAAATAACAGTAATGGCTTATTTAAATGGGTATTTTTAGCCTTTCTTAAAAGTATAAGTTTGTTGTTTAATAAAAATATAGAGGAAATGTAAATTGTTTCTTTATAAGATTTATGTTGTATATTTTCAACACGTTTGCATTTCTGAATGACGATGAAGGACATTAATGACTTTATGGCAATGTTTAAAACTGTTTTAAACCAAGTTTTAAAATGGGAATTTATGTAAAAATTTTCTCAAAAGTCATGCAATAAAAGTAATAAGAGTAATGGTAGAACTATATATTAGAAATTTGTATTAAAATATGATTTTGTATTTCAAAACAAAAATTTTCATCAATACCGACAAATGGCTTATCATGTGAAATACAATGTGTTTATAATTATAATAATAATAATAGTAATAAAATAATTGTAAACAGTTAATGTATTCAAAAATATATTTTCTAATATATTTCAAATATTTTTGATAAGTTATGCTTGCTGTAATGAATAATAAAGAAAATAGCTTCAATCTATAACTTTTAGCATTAATCTGAATGAAATTGTTACGCAATACATTGATTAAAAAATATATTACATTGTCATAACAAGTGGAAAATATTATTAACCCCTTAACTGGTTAATTCTTTTCCGTTCAATAAATTGAAAATAGCGGATTAACACCACTATTATTTAAATAAAATATTCGTAAAATTTAGTCTAAACATTTCCATCTTTCAATAGTATGAAAATTTTCTTAAAAATAATAATGGTGTCAAAAAACTTTAATAATGCAATAAGCAAATTCGTCTTGCCGGAACGCCGTTCGGGCAAACCAGTTAAGGGATTAATAAATAATTATAAAGAATAACTATTGGTCCTACAATTTAACTTTGTCAAATATTTTTATTTTGTAAGAGTTATTTCTTCGGTATTTTTATTCTATTTTAAAATTAAGATTAAAATATAAGGCGCAGAAGAATCAATAATTAAAAGAAAATATTGATTTACTCAAGAAATCTTTAAAATAATCTTTCCACGAACTAAATTTTACACTTGATCTTATAAAAAAAAAGATAACAAGTGATTTTAAATTATTTTAACAACACTCACATCTTAATTGTACTACATTATGCTTTGATTAATTTTATTCTATTTTTTTTAAATATTTTATAGTATTTAATTATGATCTTAAAAATGAAAAGGGCATTTTACTTGGTTAAATTTCCGATGTAAATATAATTATAATGGAACATTAAGTGCAAAAATGATATCAATAAATAATGATAAAAATAACTATTGGGTCTATAATTTAATTTTGTCACATATTTCTTTAGGCAAAAGTTATTTCTTTAGTCTTTTTAAATTATTTTCAAATTAAAATTAGAATATAAGGCACACTAGAAATCATAATTAAGAGAAATATTGATTCACGGAAGAGCATTTTTAAAATTATCGTACCATGAAACTAAATTTTATTCTCTCCCTTCTGAAAAAAAAGTTATATACAACTAAAAAATATTTTGAAATTATTATAATAAGATTTAAATCTTAATTGCATTACATTATATTTTGATTCATTTTATGTTAATATGTATTTTAAAAATATATTTTAGGGTTTAATTATGTTTTTAAAAATGGAAAGTACATTTTTTAAAATAAAAGTTTCATATTTTCTAAAACAACTGCTTTTGTTTGAATACAAAGAGTAAAAACTTAGAAATTCATTTCTATTATTTTTATATATTTATGTATTTTATATGATTATTTTAAACATGTTTTTTAGTGGTTACAGAGAACTGTTGATTATTTTCAAGTAAGTGAATTTTCTAGCAGAAACATGGTATGACGTATTTTTTGAAAATAATTTTGAAACTAAGAATGGTTGATTTTTTGAACTAACAAGGAAGGTCTCCATTGGGGGCATACCCAGAATTTTTTGAAAAAAATACGAATTAAACTACTCATGTAGGTAATAAAGGATCAGTGAAAATTAGCGGCGGAATTACATTATTAGATATGTAAAAAAATAAAATAGTTTGGAATAATTGGCGTGAAAAGCTGAAAGCGACGCGGGATTTGGCGAGCAGTGCATTTTCTCGCCAAAAGCAAACGATTTTAACGAATCTGAAAATTGATTTTAATTGACTTCACTGTTAAAAATTTGCAGCATTTACTGCAACGTCACTCCACTACTTTTATAGAATATCTCTCTTCTGACCAATGAGAATGCTCCATAGCACGGTCAATTGACCGTGTCATACACTGTTAAAAATCTGCTGCATTTTGCTGCAACGCACTCCACCGCTTGTATATAATATCTCTATTCCAACCAATGAGAAAGCTCCATTTCACGGCCAAGTAACCGTTTTCTATACAAGCAGGGGAGTGCGTTGCAACAAAATGCAGCAGATTTTTAACAGTGTACTTTTCAATTTGGAACAATTTTAATCAATTTAAACTGTGTTTTAAATGATAAAATATATTAATTTCATTTCGTTATAAGTACATATAAACGTATACGACAAAATTACAGTAAAGTAAAAATGCAAAACTAAAATTACTTAAACTAAACTTATTTAAATAAATTGAACATAGAAAATTTTTTCTTTAAAAAGTATTCGAAGCGTAAAAGCGTATTTTTCAAAATTTCGTTTTTTCGCCAACCGGAGATAAATCGCCAAATAAACGAAATTTTTATTATTTTTTTACGGACGTTATAAGGAGGTTCCGCCGAAATTTCTTTTATAAACATATATAACTATATGAGAAGAACATTCTGTAATTTTTTCAGATTTTTCTGAGTATGCCCGTATGGAGACCTTCCTTGTAAGAATGGTTGATTCGATAACCATTGGGGCCGTCCATATGTCAAGCTTTTTTCCCTGATTTTGACTCCCCTCTCCCCCATTTTGTCACAAAGTGTCACACTTCACTTTACCCTCTTCCACGCCCCTTGTCATATATCACGTTATATTATATAAGCATATACTTTCAGTTCAGGAACAAAGCACCACGTTTTAGATCACATTTCAAATTTTATTTTAAACTTTTAAATTTTAATTTCAAACCATTGAGTTTAGGAATAGAATAAAAATAACCGTGTCAAAAGTTTAAGCACAAAATCATTTTTATGCAAATTTTACAATCTGACGTAAGCAGTTGCGCACGCAAACAATTTCTGGGTGTATAAGAAGCAGTTAGTTGTTGTTTATGAGTTAGTACAAAATGCCTCGGTCGAAAGAATTTTCAAAGGAGGAGGTGATAAAAATATAGAGTATGAGAGCAAAATCTAAGTCTGTTTCTGAAATTGCAAGTACATTAAAAAGATCAAAACGAGGTATTCATCAAATTTTGGCTCTTGGTAATAATTTCAAACGAAAATTTCGTTCAGGAAGGCCGCGAGTGACTAGTATGCGCGAAGATAGCCGTATCAGAAATTTGGCTTCAACTGGCAATTATTTCCTTTCGCAAATAAAACATGCAATTGGAGGGCAAATATCGAAAAAAACTGTTCATAGAAGAGTTTTGGAATTCAAATACATCAAATACCCTAAAATGGTTCGATTACCGTGTCTCAAACGACATCATAAAGAAGCTAGATTACAATGGGCCAAATAGCATATGTCATTTGGTGAAAAGTGGCTGAATGCCATATTCAGTGATGAAAAAAATGGAATATCGATGGTCCTGATGGATTTAAGTACTATTGGCATGATCTCCGCAAAGAACCTAGGAGTGTATTTAGCCGATAACATAATGGTAGTTCTGTAATGGTATGGGGGCTATTTCTTTCAATGGTTAGACATCTCTAGCATTCATCAGTGATCGTGAAAACTTTGAAAACTACCAAGAGACACTTAGCAATCATTTGCTTCCTGTTGCCGAGGTTTTTAGGGGGAGAAGAATGGTTATTTCAACATGATAATGCTTCGATCCATACCTCAAACTCAACTTCATCGTGGCTTAAATCGAAAAATAGTGTCTGTTTTGAAATAGTCGACAATTAGTCCTGATTTAAACCCTATAGAAAATATGTGGGGTATTCTCACTCATGCAGTTTATCCAAATGGAAAGCAGTATTCTTCAGTTAAAGATTTGAAAGATGCTATTGAGAACGCTTGGTTTAAAATTAAACCAGAAACAATACAGAATCTCATTTTATCGATGGAAGACCGTATATTTAAAGTAATTCAGCAGAAAGGAGCAATAATCAAGTATTAATTTTTTTTTAAATTCTTGTTCTGCTAAAGATTAAAAACTATTGTGCTTAAACTTTTGACACACTCATTTTTGTTGTTTTGATAATTTTTATTATTTAAGATAAATTTTATAACATAAATCTGTTAACTATCTTTTTAAATCTACAATTTGTAGATTATGTAAAAAGGCAATTAGCTTTCACTCATTAATAACATTTTATTTTGAAATTTTCTGTTGTGCTTAAATTTTTGACACGCACTGTATGTGTGTTAATGACATTTGTGGGCTGGATAGTAAAAGTTATTCTTATTTTGCATGAAAGTTTACAATGAAAATAATAATAATAATATAGAATAGTAATAAAATGTTAAAACGAAAGAGCAATGGAAAACGGTAATATTTTGGAATTTGAAATAGAATTTAGCATGTTTGACTTTAAATCTTATCTTTATGAACCCTAAATATTTTAATTTAAAAATAACTTCATACTTCATAATTTAATCTACTGAATTTTAATGTTTTTATTTTAACCAAAATGTGTAATGTCACCTTTCTTCTTACCCCCTCCCACCCCCTTATCACAAACTGTAACAATTTCATGAACCCCCCCTCCCCTACTTCAAGCGTGACATCATTTATGGACGGCCCTATTACATATTATTTTTGTACCACTGAATTTCAAACAAATAAATAATAACACCTTCTCTCACACACCTCAGAAAAGTATTTAAAACTCTGGTAATATTTAAAACGTATATGATAGTGAATTGTAATTTTTTTATTAATGATTTTTGTAAATTTTTCTTTTGCTCAATTTTTTCACAATAGCTTTGCTTGATCCATCGGTTTAGTAGGAAAAAAGGTGACTAAATTGGATGCTCTACTGTACTTGCTCGCATTTTAATATTTTTGTGATAAATATTAAATATATAATATTTAAATTTCAGAATTAGAATAGTTAATTTAAAAGAATAATATTTGAACAAATTAAATAGAACATAGCCTGTCTTTGATTCTGGCGTAAAATCCATGTGTAAATAAAGACGCAAAGACATTTATTTAATTTATATTTACGTTAATTTGACTTCAAACAATTACACATACTTTCACATTTATGATATTTGTAAGTATAGTTCCGTTAATATGGGTAACACAGAAACAAAAATTAAAGCAATGAAATACGCAAATTTAAAGGAAATAAATTTATGAAAGAAAATATTTTATTATTGGGACGTATATGAAAAATATATCTATAAATTACACACCGAATTTAAAAATTCTAACAAATATATAAAAATAAGTTGCAAAATAATATCAATAATGTATGATTCTATTTGGAAAATTTCATCATCCGTAAATTATTTTTTAAATCCCTCAATCATATGAGCTATTGCCTTTCAACAAATAAAAATGGAAATATCGCTTGAATTGCCATATAAAAACATCATTGTGCAAAATAAGATGTAATATATATTTTCCGATGTATGAACCAAATATAGCGAAAAACTATACAGTTAATTCCGGATACATTACCAAGATACTCATTTAATTTCAAGTTAATCGGAAGCATTTTGCGGCAGTTATCGCGGAACAGACAGACAGACAGAAGGACAGACTGACACACGGAAAACAAAAAATTTCGTGTCTCAAATGTAAGCCTTCACTGACGGTTCGTCAATTATGTCATTATTCATGACTTATTGATATCCATGTTATCCATAAATATATTTGAAATAAGTAAATCTGTAAAACAAATTAGTTTATATTATTGGAACGCATTTATAAACTAGTCGTTGGAGGCCACCGTAATACTTACCCATCATGGATATGCATAGTACAATATATGAAAGCATAACATATGTAAACAATTTATAAAATGCATTACGATTCCAAAACAAAATATAAACGTACATTTAAGTATTTTTAACACATCATCATGCTCTATTAATGAATTGCTGATGAACCAATTTCGATAAATTGTATGAAACTCCAAACTGCTCAAGTAGCACTGAATTGCATAAAAGAAACATCCTTATAACTCTAAAAAAAATTATCATATTCACTAACGGTTTCTTGCATCGAATTAAGTATCTCATTTCCAATTAAAAGATATCTTTGAATTGAAATTTGAATGAAATACAGGGTCATAAAAAATCGAAGAATGTAGAAAATAGGATTAAAAATATCTCAACAACTAATAATCCGATTGATTTCGTTTTTTATGCAAAATTTGTGTTATTTTATTACCTTTTACTTCCACTCTTTAAAATAAAAGAATTCGAAATTTTTTATGTACCTTTCATCAGAAAGAATTTTTCGAGAGTCCGAAAAAATAGTTCCGGATAATCGAGGTTACTGATATTAAATAGGCTTCGTCCCATTCTTACATACTAAGCACATACAAAATTTCAAATCTCTATCTCAATTTGTTCGGGAGATAGAGCGGTTACAGACAGACAGATACACAGACGGACGGCAAAATTTTTTTTCTAAAAATATGTTTTTCGGAATCTCCAGTGTCCGAAACGTGTAAATCCGTCAAAAAAAATT
Source organism: Maratus speculifer (assembly GCA_964019185.1). Taxonomy (NCBI): domain Eukaryota; kingdom Metazoa; phylum Arthropoda; class Arachnida; order Araneae; family Salticidae; genus Maratus; species Maratus speculifer. Next base: position 139,804,595 of record OZ025291.1, read on the forward strand.
TTCGATTTTCAAAACGATTGCAAGACTTACCCTATACTACGTATGATGGGTAAGTAAAAATCTCCAAAATTTACAGTAATAATTTAAACTAGTCGTTGGGGGCCACCGTAATACTTACCCATCATGGATATGCATAATATAAAATATGAAAATAAAACATGTGTAAAATATTTATAAAATGCACTGCAATTCCAAAATAAAATTTAAACGCAAATTTAAATAGTTTTAATATACATAGTCATGCTTTATTAATGAATTGCTGATGAGCCAAATTCGACAAATTATATAAAACGCCAAAATACTCAAGTAATACCGGATTGCGTAAAAGAAACATCCTTATAACTCTAAAAATAATAATCATATTAACTAACAATTTACTGCGTCGGATGAAGCGTCTCATTTCCAATTAAAATATATCTTTGAATTGAAATTTGATTAAAATACAAGGTCATGAAAAATCAAAGAATGCGGAAAACAGGATTACACATATCTCGGCAACTAATAATTCGATCGACTTGCAAAATTTGTGTTATTTTATTGCCTTTTACATCCACTCTTTAAAATAAAATAATTCGAAAAATTTTATATACTTTTCATAAGAATGAATTTTTCGAGAGTCCGAAAAACATAGTTCCGGATAATCGAAGTTACTGATATTAAATAGGCTTCGTACCATTCTTACATACTAAGTACATTCAAAATTTCAAGTCTCTATCGCAATTTGTTCTGGAGATAGAGCGTTTACAGACAAACAGACTGACAGACAGACAGACAGACGGACGGCAAAAAATTTTTTCAAAAAAATATGTTTTTCGGAATTTTCAGTATCTGAAACGTGTAAATCCGTGAAAAAAAATTTCGATTTTCAAAACGATTGCAAGATTTACCCTATATTACGTATGATGGGTAAGTAAAAATCTGACAAATGCACAGACAAAATTTCAAAACAATACGAATAATTTAACAGGTAAATTTCAGTATCCATTTATCATTGAATTCCATTAACCAAATGTGTCATTTTCCCTCAAGAAAAAAAATGAAAATCATTGGATTTGCCATAGAAAAGCATTATTGCGCAAAATAAAATATTCTATATTTTCCGAACGAATGAATCATATCTAACAAAAAACTATACAGTTTAATCCCAGTGTCTCACTAACATACCCACTTAATTTCAATGCTTTTTCCGTCAGTTATCGCGGAACAGACAGACAGACTGACAGACAGAAACCAAAAAATGTCGTGTCTCCAAAGTAAGCCTTCATTGATGTTTAGGCAACAAATCTATATATATAAAAGGAATTCTGAGGATAATTGAGGCACAGGCGAAAGCAAATCTTGGCAATGCGCCAACTCGGTCCAGAGGAAGCAAATCTTGGCAATGCGCCAACTCGGTCCAGAGGTATAAAAGCAAGATAGAAAAAAACGCGCAGGTCTGTGCATTCAAGTACAACCACCCATATGTATATGCTGAAAGTTTGTTCTGACGCTCACCCGACGCACGTGGAGTGCCGATGGTCCGGGGAGAGTCACCGGGGGATCCGTCGCGAGCTGAGAGAGAAGCGTACCATACACATAAATTATTAAATAAACCTTCAAATTAAGCCCGGCGAAGCGGGCTGGGTATGCTAGTAATGATAAAAATAACTATTCGTTCTGTAATTTAACTTAGTTATATATTTCTTTAGGCAAGAATTATTTCTTTAGTCTTTTTTAATTATTTTCAAATTAAAATTAAAATGTAAGGCACACAAGAACTGATAATTAAGAAAAAATATTGATTCGCTCAAGAATATTTTTAAAATTATCGTACCATGAAATTAAATTTTATTCCCTTCCTTCTGAAAAAAAGTTATATACAACCAAAAAACATTTTGAAATTATTATACTAACACTTAAATCTTAATTGCATTATATTATATTTTGATTCATTTTATGTTAATATGTATTTAAAAAATATATTTTAAGATTTAGTTATGTTTTTAAAAATGGAAAGTATATTTTTTCTGATAAAATTTTCATAGTTTCTAACTGCTTTTGTTTGAGAACAGGAAATAAAAAACTTAGAAATTCATTACTATTACTTTTATATATTTTTGTATTTTATGTGATTTCAATATGATTTTATATGATTCGTATTTTAATCAAGTTTTTTAGTGGTTACAGACTTGAGAACTTTTGATTATTTTCAAGTAAGTGAATATTCAAGCAGGAACATCGTATGGTATATTTTTTAAAAATAAACTAAGAACGGTTGATTTGATAACAATTGCCCGTGATTTCTGTACCAAGAATTTCAAATAAATAAATAATAACAACTTCCCACACACACCACAGAAAAGTATTTAAAACTCTGGTGACATTTAAAACGTATATGAGAATGAAATGCACCTTTGGATTAACGATTTTCGTACATTTTTCTTTTGCTCAATATTTACACATTAGCATTGCTTGATCGATTGATTTAGTAGGGAAAAAGGTGATTAAATTAGATACTCTTCTGTACTTGCTCGCATTTTAATAGTTATATAACAAACATTAAATATATAATATTTAAATTTCAGAACTTAAATAATTCGGCATAGTTAATATGAACATATTCAAAACACCCAGATTATCCAAAAAAGTTAAATCAATTAAATACTGAATTTAGTAGTGCATAATTAAGTACTCTTTAGCATATTACATTTCATGTAATTAAATTGTTCTTTCTAAAATTCTAATAAAAAAGATTTTTGTCTTAATGACTTTTTTTTCGGTAAAATACCATTGACTTATCAAGTATTTTTCTATAATTATATATATAAAACCCCTCCGTGTATAACAATTCCGGGGTTAACCCATCCACGAGAAAAAGAAACTTATTCTGACCATGTTAGGCTTAAGTATTCCGAGCCGTTCACAAATATTTTAATTGTTTAACTAATGGAAATATTCATGTAAAAGATTTATTCATTACTCATTTTCTTTAAGACCTACAAAAAGTATTTAGTTGTAATGTTTAAGTTCTAAATAAACAACCCGCAATTACGAGAAAAACAAACAATTTAAGCAAATTAGTGCTGTTGCCATTCATAAATGACAAATTCCAAATCTATAAAAGATATTGTGAAAAGTTACCTCCAATTTTAAAGTCTACCTATTTTCTGGCCAATGAAAATGTTCCATAGTCGTAATGGTGAGTTCTCATTGGTCAGATTTACAGTGGGAGCAGTAAATGACGTCACTACATTTTAATGCGCTTTGAAATCTTTTCACGATTTCAAAAACAATATTTAATTAAAACTGTTTATTTAAGGAAAGCGAAGGTGCGTTTTAATGCAATATTGTTAGAATTTTTATATTCGGGTTGCTTTAATTTTTTTACAGCCGTGAATGATTCTTGAGAATGACTCCTTTGTCACATCACGACTCACGTGTGAATGTTTACTCTTCACTGTTGACATTTGTTTTCGACCGTATAAAGTGTTTTCTCTTAAGTATTGGCTAAAAAATTGAAGTTTTACATTATTACAGTTTTTTAAAATGCAATGAGTGAAGATGAAAGTCTCATCGCAAGAAGACGACGCTTGAATAATGAACGGCAAGCAAGGTGGTTAGCGCGACAAAGCCAGGATTCGCGGGATAGAATTCGGGTGGCAAATGCTGAATTCCAACAAGTTCGATGCGAAAGAGAGGCAGAATCCTATCGTGCTCGGGAGTTTCCAATGTTGAAGACGAAGAACGTTATCGCGAATCGATGAACGTTATTTGCCAGTTCTGCGGTTCCAAAAATTTCAGAGCTGAATGTCCGCATGACGGAAAATTTACAAGTTGTTGCCGTAAAGGAAGACTGAAACTGGAAAAGCCTATAACTACTGAGGGAAATATTTTATCATACACTACTTTTTTGTTTAACTTGCTTATGGATCTGAGTAACCCTGATTACAAGAACTTTCGCGAAAATATTCGTTCATACAACACTGTGGTTTCATTTGCTTCAGAGTGAAATTCATTAGCTGCATATTTTATGCCATTATTTTACCCGTTCAATTAATAATTTGGCTACCCTCTCATATTCATCTGGAAATGTCCAAAATGGGAAAATTTTTTATACGTTTTGGATATTTTTATTATTTTCTCTCAGTATTTGTATATATTTTTTGGCTACAGTTTCACAATATATTCCTTTATAATTGATTTTTTGCCTTACTTTCTTTTTTTTTAAATTTATGTATTTATCTTTTGTTCATTACACCCCTCCCCATCATCCACCAGATAGTTTTGAATGCAGATTTCTGTTGAAAATTTTCTTCCCTCTTTCTTTTTTTTTTTTAGATTTTCCCCCATGTTTAATCGTTGTATTTTTCAAAATTGTTTAAGCCTAAAGTGGCTATGATTGACCACAGTTGTAATTTTTTATCATCCTTTTAAAAATGCAAATACGTCAATTTTCAACATTAATTTTTTTGATTGCAACATACATTTGCGTAAAAACGAAAAATGTGACATCCTAAAGATAGGTCACTCTCAAATTTCTTAATTAGTGTATCTTAAATTAAAAAGTAATTAAATACTTTGGTTTGAGGTAACTTTTAACATTATAGTTATCGGTTTAATTTATTTTATTATGATAAAAAGTTTAAGAATGTTACTATTTTGTACCTAAACATATTTAAAGATTAGGACTATAAATGGGAAATGAACTATCAATTTAATTTCTAACACCTTAGTCACTTGTCTAGCATTAAATTGGTCTGAACCAAGAGTTAGTTGCTTTGAATATATTTCTTCACAGTTCTCATTAACTACCTTCTGTACACACTTAAAGTAATTTAAATGATACATCACCTTCATTTCCTGCGCTTTTGAAAACTTGAATGTGACCCATAATTGAAATGTGGCAGAAGTAGCTATACAGATTTATAGCTTACCTGTTTAATGTGACAATTTCCCATTTATATCCTCACAATTTCCTCCGTGTCAGATAAAACAGTACTATTTAAAATATAATATTAAAAGCTTTCCTATGTAAGTTTTATGATGCTATTCTATTCAAAATCGAAATATTCTAAATAATCAATTCCCATTTAATCTAATGTTTATGATGGCTCAGTGTCTTTATATCGACAAGTAATTTTCATCTTTACGGGCAAAACAAACACATTTAATTACAGAATCGAACATTAAAAATCTATAAAATATAATCGAAATGTTACATTTCAAAAGATTCTAGCATCAACAACTAATTATTTCGTTTCAGTTCAAAAGTGTTCTTTACAGTTCAAGACAGAGTTTGTATCGGCTATCTAGTTACTCATAGAATTAGGCGGAACAGATGCAATGTATCACATATCAGTAAAGATAATTTATTTTTGTATAAAAGTCTTATTCGCTTTTAAGCGACTTCAAAGTCTTCTGTTTTTAGTCATTATGTACATTGTAAAAAAGATGATTATTTTTTAACACTACACAGATTTTCCAAATCTGAAAGTTCTTAATTCTGAAATTTCGATTTCAGAATTTCTGTTTTCATTCACGCTATTTTTTTTGAAATCCTTGAAATATCTATCTGGGAGAAAAATTCTAACTATAGTTATAGCTAGAATTTTTCTCCCAGTTGTTCATTAATCCTTTCAAGATGAACGTTTTTTACAGAATTTTTCATCTTTTATCACCCGTTTTATAGAACAGAGACTTTTACTTATTTGAATCGGACATATATTGATTTACGATAAAATTTTGCTGGTGCGAACAACCAAACATTCTGGTTACCTTATGTGGCATGTATAGCTATCGCTTGTCCCCAAGGTGTTAATAAAAAGACATTTATGAATAGACTAGGCTTGAAGTTAACGACAACTCGAAAATTCCTAAAAGTGACTACATTGTTAACCCTTTGAGCTCTGGTGGGTAAATTTCTTCAAAATTCCAAATGTCACATTGGCACCAGTATTTTTAAAGAAAAAACCGGCTAACGATATACGCGAAAAAATGCATTAAGCCTTTCTCGAATAAATTTGGTCGAATTTTCTGGTGCCGTTGTGACATTTCGGAGTTAAAACTATGTGGCAGAAAATTCTACCATCAGAGCTCAAAGGGTTAAGCAGTGTTATAGACCAGGAGGTGGCAGCGCAGACAATCATCAAATCATTGAGTTCGCGACTGAAATTCTAGAACTACATCATACTCGATTTGCATATTGAAAAGCAATTACCATGTCATGTCTTGATGGGAAACGCCTGAAAACTTGATTTTAGCGGTTGACTCATAGGCTTATCATTGTATTTTCCTGCTCCCAGTCCTTATTTTTTCATGCCTGTGGTAGAAAGATAACACCACGCCAAACCTACAAGTGAACCAATAAAATGGGTTTTCAGGTGTTTTGCACGAAGATATGACTTAACAAGTTGATTGCGTTTTAATATGCGAGTCGAGTTTTAACTAATTCTGGAATTTCAGCCATAAACTCGATGAGGTGATTGTCTGTGCTGATGCTTCCCGGTTTATTATGCGCTGTCATAATAGCCAAAAAATAACCATTCAAGCTTTCTGCGGATAACTTAGAATTTGTTAAAGATAAATCTGTTGGTTGTTGGAAATTTTTCTGTAGAAAATTTCCCACGCCTTGCATTCAATATTTTTCAAAATTTTTAATTGCTTAAAGGACGTGCAGCCAACAAAGTGAAAAAGTGTCCAAGCCGGTACTTGAACCTGGATTATCGGTATAGTGTACCAACGTCCTACCTTCTGAACCATTTAGAACGATACCCAGCCTGGCACTTCTCACTATCATATGCTGGCAAGACTACAACCGCAGCACATGATGGTATATTTTTCGTGTGCCACCGACTCAGGAACAAAAACAAAATAAAATATAATAATAATAAACCAAAGTTAAATTATCTTTATTAACGTGCTTGCTTCGGAGCCGGTGGCTCACGAAAAATACAGCATCTTGTGCTGCGGTTGAAGAGTACAACAGCAGCATAAGATGTTATATTTTTCGTGAACCACCAACTCCGCAAAAAACATGAAATTAAAAATAATAATGATAATAATAAAGTAAACATAAATTATTTTTAGTTTTGTGGCTTGCGAAAAATATAGCATCTTGTGCTGCAGATCAAGATAATAATGATAATAATAAACTAAAGATAAAATAATAAATTAGACATAAATTACCTTTAGTTTCGTGTTTGCTCCGGAGACGTTGCTCACAAAAAATATAATGTCTTGTGCTGCGGTTCAATATAATAATCCATATATCCATTGATTAGTGCCAATATAGCATACACAATATGGTGCGTACTGCTAGATTTGGATACACTCTCTTATCTTTTTGCCTTATTTTAGGAATAACGGATTTTGAAATTATTCTCTCAACGACTATTTTCAGAATTTTCAAGCTATGTTTTCAGACTTTTACAAAAGTTGCTCTATACATATAGCTAATATAATATGCAAATGAAATTTTGGTAGCCTTCACGCATGTGTAATGAAAAATTATTCAGTAAACCTGTTCATTTTTCACACAATTTTTATTATTTTTTAATTCTGAATACAGGATATTTTGTTCAATGTTGTTTGTCAAATTTTCGAAAGAGAACATTATTTTTATATTATCATCTTTACAAATTATAAGCAAAACACTTGGAAAAATTTGCGACTGTTTTTATGAAAACCTTAATTTCTATAAGAGTATATATGCTATCTGCATAAAAATTAACACAGTCTATTACAACAAGTCACTTAATCATAATTTGCAGTTTGAAAGCTTTGGCTACATTAGTTTTGACAGGGTTATTCAAAAGATATTCGTTCTTTTTTAATTTGTTAACGAACCCCTATGGAGGGAAACAATTTTCACGGAAATGTATGCCCTGTGCTTATTATGTTCACACACTTAGAGTTTAAGGATAATTCCTCATGTATTTGCGTACATATTTTACAAAATGTCAAAAATCGCAAGTGGCCAATCACTTTTGGCCATATAGTGTATATATATGCGGCGTGTCTCAGAAATGCAGTGAAAAACTGTTTGAGGAGGTAGGGTATATTATAAGGGTTGAGATTTGTATAAAAAAACCATGGCCGTAAAAGTCATCGTATGCCGCTAGGTGGTACTATTCATAAAAGCATTAGAGAGGAAATGTCTGCTGTATCGTAGTTATTCGAGCAGGGGTCGTTTTGTGAAGAATACGCAGCATTTTACCGAGAGATAGCTAACAGATATTCACTTCTTATACAAAATGGCTGATAGCAATCCAAAAATAGATGAAAGTTGGTTTGAGCTGATTTGGTCATGATTTTTTAATCGGACTTGTTTGTTGTTAACTTCTCTGACAACAGGAAATTAATTATGTAATCTTTTTGGAAAATGTTCTATCAGCAGGGACTGACAAAAGCAAAAAAAAAAAAAAAAAAAAAAATTCTTAGGCGCTTGCAAAAATTTTTAGGAGCCAGTGTGAAGAATAATTTCTCTGAGATTATTAACATATGCATTACAAAATGGAACACTGCCTAACTTGAAGCACCGGTATGGTGTATTTTCATCCACTATGAATAATCGTGCTATTAAAAATAAATATTTTCTCACATGGAATTATCTTTGTTAAAGGAAAAAAAAAAAATCAATCTTCTTCTTTTTAAGTATTTCCCTTTCAACAAAAAGCCATCTGTAATTTTTTTCGCCTTTCACTCCTGTTTTCCGCCTTTGTCTCATTCAGTCCATAATTTACCATTTTCTGTCTCATGTTATAGCTCCAACGTTTCTCGGTCTTCCTCTTCTGTTCCTTTCTTCCGGTTGCCAGTTCATTAGTGATATTGTCAATCTGCTGCTTTCCACCCTTTTTACATGACCAAGCCATCTCAACCTTCTTTCATCTATCTTCTGCGTAATCTTCTCATTTAATTGATTTCTTATTTCAATGTTTGTCTTTCTTTCCAATCTCGATGTTCTTGCCGCTCTTCTCCAATAACCCATTTCCGTCTCCAATAGTTTTTTTTTCATTTGCCTTATTTGCTATTAATGTTTCTGCTCCATATAGTAAAATATTTTAAATGATTGTTTTATAATTTTTTTTCGTCTGATTTATTATATTACGCTCCATAGCACTGAGAAGGAAGAAAAATAGTAAGTAAGTAAAAATTAAGTTAGTCCCAGTATATACGATATATATTATGTAGTACATATTATACAGCAAAATACTTTAAATGACTGTTTTATAAATTATTTTTTTCATTTATTATATTACTGCTCCATAACACAGAGAAAGAAAAAAAAATAAGAAAGTAAAAAAGTTAGTTCCCAAGAGGAGTTTTTTAATCCCCCGGGTTTCCGGCAACTGAGGTTTGTGGGGCTCTGATTACCAGGCTTACTCCAATCTGTGTCACAAAATGTGAGGCACAACATGTGGTTTCATCATGATGAGCTGCCTTCTTATCTTTTATCCTTTTTTTTCTTATACATCTGCTTGTTCCTACCTTGACACTTTCCTTTGATGTTTTTGGTTTTTGATTGATATACAACTCTCAATCCTTATAATGTGCCCTAATGCTCCTTAAAGTTTGTCGCTATACTTTCGAGATAACCTGTTTATATTTATCTATATAAATATAGTGAAATCGCTGCACTAGTTTCAGAATAAAAATGTTTGAATATCAACTCTTTAAAATAGGATTTCGCGTGTTTTAAGCCTCTTAATTTGATGTCTATATTACATGCCATCTTCAAAATGTAGTTAATGATGATTCAATTACATATAGCTTGAAGATTAACATGTAAAATTAACATTCAAGTGTTTTTGGTTCGTATAACATTATTTCTATAAAACAATTAATCCTACAAAAATACATTACACACAATCTGATTATTATTCTTAATAAAATTTTCCCTTCGAACTTTAAGATAAAATACTTTTACAATTTATGACATATATGTCAAATTCAGTAAAACAGAAAATCACATTTCAGACTGTCAGTGCACTTCGAGCTGTCAATTAAAATAAAATATGATAAGATTATTGGCTATTTAAACGTTTATCCAGTATAACTGCAATCATTTATTAAAATGGTAATTTCATAAATTGCGATTTTTCATTTCTAACTTTATGCCAAGCTATTATCTCAAATTACGCCACATATATTCTACGGTCGATTTTCTGATATTTCAACCCATCATTCGAATCCGTTTATAAACAAGATAATCACACATTAAAGATGATATTAAATGTAATGAGCAGAAGCTTTAATAGTAGATAAAAAGAAAGAGATGAGGTGATTTAATTGTACCCTTTTGAGTATCAAATTATATTACTTTTCTTTTCATTAATGTAAATTATAATTTTTATTAAATAAAGAGTACATTCCGTTCATTTAAAAAATAACATGAATTTGTTTTTTCACTTATAATGCAAAGTGTTATTTCAATGCACATAGTCATAATATTGTTAGTTTTTATGGTGTAATGTATTTATTTCCCTTATACAAAAGCCGACCGCACAAAATCCTATGTCATCGAGCACAAGAAAAAATTCTTTACTTTATGGAAGAGTAGTAATAGGGGAATCTAATGATCCATGTCTGCCGGAAGCGAAGTGGTGCATAAGCCAAAAATGAATGCCACAAGTGGTTGATTCGTAGGCTTAGCATTGTGTTTGCCGTACAATTAAATGCATGAAAACATGGAAAACTGGGTGCAGGAAAACACAATGGTAAACTTACGAGTTAACCACTGGTAGTATTAATTTTTAACTTATGTACCACTTCGCTTCCGGCAGACATGGATCATTAGATTCCCCTATTACTACTCTTCCATAAAATAAAGGATTTTTCCTTGTGCTCGATGACATAGGGTCTTGTGCTGTCGGCTCCTTGACTATCACTAATATAGCTCGAACTTTTATTAACATTAAAACACACATGCACTGCACACACACACAGGACAACAGCATTCCAGGCTGTTTCTCTATCCAGTGAGCTACCCCCGCCGATGCCTGAGTTTGCCATGTTTCAGTAAAAAACCTAGTTGGGGAAAGTCATCAGCCATTATTAAGATTGGCTTGGATGACGGACCAACGACGAATAGATTTACTACTCTATCAATCTACAATATATAATAAAACACATATATACACATAAATAACGCCTGCATTCAAATCATAAAGGTACATACAACATATATACAATAAACCCAACTAGAGTGAAAAATCAGCCAGAGCTAGGAATCGAACTCGTGACCCCAGCATTCCCGGCTGTTCCTCAATTCACTGAGCTACACCGGCCGATGCCTCAATTTGCATTGTCTTGTCATCTAAAGTTGTTATCAGATTCACCAATTTTTTGAGCGACCAATTATTCAGCTGATTTTACATCTAACGTTTCAGCTTACAATGTAAAAATAAAATAAAATAAAATAAAAAAGGTTGCAACTGTCACAGAAAAATCCTTTCTACTGTTACCAATTGATACTATTTATCCTATTGTTCTCCAAACAGGAAACGAATGACATTAAAACCCGCCCTATCTCTAATTTGCTGAAATATTGGAAATTGGATGAAAAGCATGGCTGGCCACAGACTTTTTAGAGCAGAAGCCAAAAAGTTGGACATATTGCTGTTTGTTGTCACATGGAGGGTTAATATTTTTCGCAGAAAATTGGCTAAAATCAGGAGTTGGCTCAAAAATTGCTCAATTGCTGGTGAATCTGATAGCAGTTTGAGGCTATCTTAATGATGAGTGATGACTTTCCCCGACTTGGTTTATTAGTGAGAAATTGCAAACCGAGGCATCAGCCGGAGAAGCTTAGGAGACAGAGCGATAACCTGGCATGATCTGATCCCAGGTTCGATTCGTAGCTCTGGCTAATTTTTCACGCCAGTTGGATTTATTGTATTTATTTTATATATGTCTATGTATTATTTGTATGTACCTTTTGTTAACATTGTTTTTGATAAAATTGTGAAAGTATTCCTGAACTTTTGTAGTAACTTATGCCGTCTCTTAATGTTCCAGTTCGCCACTAATACTCTGAAATCTATATCTATATTAATAATTTTATAAAGGAGTAAACTTTTGTTTGTACGATTGTGTATTTGTTTGTAAAGGATAATCTCTAAAATTACGAGCCGATTCAAAAAATATCTTTTCTATGTACATACATCAAAGATTTTGTCTGAGAAATGTGTCTGTAGTACGAAAAGTGTTATTCGATGATAATATAGCTACACGAACCATATGATACGGAAAGAACTTAACATTGGATCTTCTGCACATAAAATCATGCATGAATAATAGCATACGAAAAAAATAATTTGTCGTTTAGACCCCGTAATTTAACACTACACACAAAAAAAGGAACATCAGCAAAGAAGGTGACAAAATAATGTTAACCATCTCTGCTCCGACATAAACTATAATTTATGTTGGTGCAACAACTTCGAGTAGATGCAGCAGCTAAAAGCTTTACAAAGTATCCATTACTGAGATATTGTTAGAGCTAAAAACCTGTTTTTTTTTTGGTACTTTCAAGATGCAAAGAATCGCTGTGAACAGTTTATAAAATCTAAAAAATATGAAAAAATGAATGGAAAATACTCTAAAAACTTTCTAAATTTCGATTTATTTGAAAATGTTAGAACTAGAAACTTGAAATTTAACATGGCTGTAGATTTTGAGGCACAAATCCTTGTACAGAAACATTAAGAAAAAATATCGAAGAGTAAACGTGCAGGAACAAAAAAGTCCTAAAATTGTGATTTCCGTGATACTGTTAGGATTAAAAACAAGATATTTGGCATGATAAATATTTTTCATATATAAAAATCTGTTCCTCAAAAAACTATTTCTAAAGAAATTGAAAAAAAAAAAATAAATGAGATGATATTGTTGAAAAAAAGTTTATATTGTGATTAACTTTAGACTGTTAAAAATACAAACTCGAAACTTGTCATGGCTGTTATTTTTAAGATGCAAATACTACCCACAACAGAAAATTTCCATTAGCGAAATAGTCTTGAGTGCAAAGTCCTCCAAGTTTTCTGTGAATTATACCTTTCGAGGTGCTTAGTCAGGTGAAGATACCGTCACCTGATCAAAGTTCTAAATTACGAGATGAAAATCGAATAGTGGTTGTCGCCCTTGGGGACTTCTGTAAAAGAGTTAGCAATCACCCTCCTCTCACTCCGCCTTTTCTTTTTAATACATTCCACCTTCAACAATGTACGAATAAATCCAAATAGCATAATTAAAGGTATTCTAGAACAGATCGCCGCAGTAAAAAATATGATAAAAAAATAGCGATACAGTTACAATCAGGTTACAATCACATCTCCGCAAGTGGCGATCAAGCGGTTTCAGCCCCGCGATTAAGTACAAAAAACCTGTTAAGCTAGACATATTTCCTGGCAAGTAGGAGCCTGGTCTAAGTAATAATAATAATAATAAGAGGGGCAGGAATAAAAATTTCCAAAAATTTCGATTTCTGTGATAGAGAGCTGGAGCTAAAAACGAGAAATTTTGCACAATTATCGATACGAATCAAAACTTTAAAAGGCTTTTTCTCCATGTTTTTTTTTTTCGGTTTCATGATTTAAAAATGTTAAGTCTTTTTTTGTATTTCAGACAGAGATTTAAACATTTTTGTACATGTTCTTTATTATATATGTAATAAATCAACTCATGGCATAGCCTTCAGATGTTTTAAAGAGTACACTAAGATGTGTAATTTTTCATCGTTTTACACTATACACATTAACTAAAAAATTATGCATGGTCTTATCTAATACAAATTTGAAAATCTAAAAAAATGGGCAAAAATATAAATTTAAAAAAAACACTAGGGGTTTTAAAAAATTCAAATTTTTATTTATTTTTTTAAAATTTCCATTGCATTGCACCAAGCTCTATCTGACTACTCATTGAAATGCGGAGAATTTACTATTCGAATTAAATTTAAAATAAACAAATTTATTGAACAATTAAATTGTTCCATCAAAAAAGATGGAATGAGCGAGGAAACATTCTAAGTTATGAATTATTAACTATTTGGAAAATAGTTGTTGTCCTCGGTAGAGAATTGGGAAATCTGAAGTATATCTGAATCTTTTTATTGGTTGAATTCCGCAACTTATTTTATTTTATTCGTTTACTGATTGGTCTATGCTTAATGTCAAGAAATGGAATACTTCTGTTTTTTATTTTATTCGTTTTCTGATTGGTCCATGTTTAAATTCCAAAAACGGTATACTTCTGTCGCCACGATGACAAAAAAAGTATTGAAAACCACAAATAATAATAATAATAATAATAATAATAATAATAATTCAAAAACAAATTTATATACAGATTTTAAAAAAATTGCATTTAAAAGTAATTTTTTTACTTTATACGACGGAGTAAAAATTGAAAATGTGCGATGCTTAGAAGTTTAAACATGTACAGTACCGAAAATTGTTAAAGTGAATTGTTAAAGTGTTCCTTTCTGTTATTTCCCCTATATAACTGAGAGACCCGATACAATTTGATGTTGTTTATGTACTTTCTTCTACCTTCAACAGAAGAAAGTATAGTAATCGAATTTTTTTCCGGATTCTGGTTTTCGACAAATTCACATGTTTTAGGGGTCAGGGATATCAAAAAATATGTTTATACAAAATATCTGGCAGTCCGTGTGTCCGTATGTCGCCATTGTACCATTGAAAAGTCTATGAAGTTATGCATAGAAATGAACCAATTTTTTTTGTATGTTTTTGGCTGTGGGACACGCACGTCTTCTAAGAAAGTCTCCGCCGAAAGGGGACACTGTAATAACGATTTTTGTGCCATTTTCAATGTTGATTATTGAATAGTCTTTGAAGTTATGCATAGAGATGAACCATTCTTTTTATGTTTTTGCCTGTGTCCATCAGGTTTTCTTAAACTATGAAATTTTCCGATGGAAGAGGGCGCTGTGATAGGGATTTTTGTGCCCTTTTCAATGTAGTATAATCGAAACGTATTTGAGTTTATGTATAGAAATAAACTAAATTGTTTGTGTTTATTTTTAGCTATGGTCAGAAGTTCCTCCCTGAATTCTTCAATTTGGAAATATTCCGCGAGAAAGAGAAGCTATGATAGCGATTTTCATATACTTTTCTGGATTTTTTGTAGTTCCATTGTCTATTGGAGGCTCGTGTAGCGACTGGAAATCGCGTCCTGCTAAATCGGCTATACACAAACAGCTTATGAAAACAGAATATGAAAAAACTATTGATTTTAATAATTAATATGATCGAGATTAATAAGTTTCAACTCCCATTATTTGACTGAAGATTGAATTTAAGATGTAAACCAGAGTTGGTATGCTATTGAACTAATAATATATAAGAAGTAATTAAGTGTGTGACTATTTGTAAATTTTAAGATGTATATGAAATAGAAGAAGGTTTTAGGATTGGTATATCCAATTAGTTTTATTTTGCTGTAACATAAGGTATTTTCATAGGGATTTAAAGGCAACACAAAAGGTTGCCTTGCACTTACTTCGTTTATACATGAAACTAACAGACTGACAGTAATGATAACATGTCCTCGCACATTTAAGCTGCTGATACAGGAATCTGGTATTTTGCGAGACCGCATTTAATATCTGTAAATCTCATATATTTACTTAAAGGTTTCAAAATGCAGAATGTTAGAACATATCACACTTATACATAAAAATATAATTTTCGGGTGTATAGTCCGCGGCTTATACAAGAAAAAATCCTCCCAAAAAGCCACTGCGACTTATACACGGTGCGGGTTATACAAAGATTTTTTTTTAAAAATTGGAAATCGTGATATTTTTTCTACAATTTTTAAACCTTAAAAAATTTGAAAAAACATCGGAATTTGTAAATTTTTTTCGCTATGCCTTGAAATTTAGAGAGTTCTCCCATGTTTGTAAAGGCTTTTTTTTACTGCTTAAATACACTTATTTCTGGATTTGGAAGAATTGTCGCAACTATCGCCAAGTATTGCACTGATAGATGTATAATAGCCATTGTGTTTGTAGAGTACAAAATCTAAAATCCGGAACCCTTCCAATCTCGACAATTCTGAATTTAAGATCATTTTTAGTTTATTTTTCAAAAAAATAATCTACCGACCCTGTTGCAAAGAACAAAAAAAAGTGCGTGATTTATATCATTTCGGAACGATTCAGAGCAGTCGTTCTTTTTCGAAACGATTCCGAGGAATCGTTCCTTTACAGAGTCGTTTCATTTCGGAACGAGTTCTAGGAATCGAACTTTTCCGGAGTCGTTTCATTTCAGATAGAATCCGAGGAATCGTTCCTTTTCGGAGTTGGTACATTTCGGATCGATTCCGAGGATTCGATCCTTTTGGGAACCAATGACCTAAGATACGTATGCATTTTCTGCCCGAAATTTTGAATTTATTACCGATTTGTTTTTAATTTTCGAAATTTTTTAAAAAAAATATCACGTTTCTTTGAAAAAAAATGCGCGTAAACGCCGTATCGCTTGAAATTTTATCTTAAACACGGAAGGTCATTTCGGAAGGAGTTCAAGGAATCGAACTTTTCCGGAGTCGTTTCATTTCAGATAGAGTCCGAGGAATCGTTCCTTTTCGGAGTTGGTACCTTACCCTGTTGCAAAGAATAAAAAAAGTGCGTGATTTATATCATTTCGGAACGATTCAGAGCAGTCAGTCTTTTTCGAAACGATTCCGAGGAATTTCGTAAATTTCTTCCGAAAATTACGTTACTGATAATCTTAATTTTTTAGCCCAATTACTGTAGATATTATGCATCACGAAAAAAATTGGTAAATTTGTGTTAAAAATTATGACTAATGGCTTCTAATTTCGAACCCTGGTCGAAATATACGTTCGTAAATGGTCTATAGCCCGCAGACTATACACCGATGCATCTCCGCGGGTTATACACGAACTTTTTTACTGCACTGCTCGATTTAGAGGTGCGGGTTATACACAGGGTGCGGGCTATACACCCGAAAATACGGTATCATAGTTTTTAACCTTTCATTGCACTGTACGCCACATCTGGCATGTAACCTGGCCTAAAAACACTATAATTCTTATTATATACATGAATTTGGCTAATATGATCACTCTAACTGATCACGAACAGTCCAAAGAATAGAATAACACTTATTTTGCCGAAGTCGGATGGCAGCATTTGACAAAAGATTATAATTTATTCTTCGGAAACAAAAACATTTTGAGCTTGCTTTCTGTGTCTGGCTGTTTTGGATACTTCGTGTGAGTTGTGGTGTGTTCTATAGTGGTTCTGTCTTTTATAAGTTTGTTTGCGAGCGTTTGACTCTTCTTTTAAATAGCTGGTATTGGTATTTGTGTAAGGTAAGGTGTATTTGTTTTTCCAGTTTTAAGTATAGGCTTATTTTAAAAGAAATAAGTCTCTGGGTAACTTCGACTCATGTCGGGGACAGAGATAAAAATCAAAGATAGTGTAGGCATTAATAATATAGACTTCAAGAAATATAATGTACATGATTTAAGAAATGCAGCTGAACAGATAAAATTTATACCGGAATTACCGGAATATGTAATCATTACGGATTGCAAAGATGGAAATTTTCATAAGTTAACTCCCGTTCAAGTAAAAAGAGAAATTATTAAAGAATTTGTAAGATATAAAGATATAGATGTGTTCAGATTTACTAGAAATAATAAGGTGCTTACTACAACAAGAAGCTATGATTGCGCTCAAGAAATAGTTAACAAACAGAAACTTTTTGAAAGAGAAGTAAAACATCACTTCTTGAATGAAAATATCACCACTAGGTTTTTATTATTTCAAATAGATAACGAGATAACTGTTGAGGAAATACGTGAAGAAATTGAAGAAGAAAATAATGTCAAGGTGCAATATGTTAAGAGATTTCTAAGAAACCAAGGTGGAAGAATGGTTCCTACAGGGACAGTTATGATCACTATATATGGACATAATTTACCGGAGTATATTAAATTGTTTTACGTAAGACACAAAATCAAAATGTTCATAGACAGACCCCGAAGATGTAATCTTTGTCAAAGCTATACACACGGTACAAATAAATGTCCAACTAACGAGAAAAAATGTAAAAGATGCGGAAAAAACCACCTGAAACTCACTTGTAACGAAACAGAAGTCAAATGCCCAAATTGCGGAAAAGATCATGAAGCGGATGACGCAAAATGTGAAATAAGAATAAAAGAGCAAGAGATACTAACCTATAAAAGCGAAAAACACATAACATTGGCTGAAGCCAGGAGACAATTTAACGCAAAAGAAGTTAAAACTTATGCTGCTAAAGTCAAACAGCATTCAGAACAAATAAATGTCGAGAGTTACTTACAAAAATGGCCAGTTTAATTGATTTAAAATTTCAGCAATTAACAGAGTACCTTGTGCAGCTGTTCATGGGTATTAATTTGAGTCAACAAGAAGAACCTAACAAAA
This sequence comes from Maratus speculifer, assembly GCA_964019185.1. Lineage (NCBI taxonomy): Eukaryota > Metazoa > Arthropoda > Arachnida > Araneae > Salticidae > Maratus > Maratus speculifer. The sequence continues at coordinate 139,823,040 of OZ025291.1, forward strand.
ATAATGTAGCAGATGATAAGGAGAAAAACATCACTGGAAAAAAAAAGTATAATAACACAGACCTCATAGCAGAATTGTGCAACACTATTAGAGGAAAAAAAATAAAACTCAGTAAGAGAAATAACGAAGCATCTCAGAATGTAGAAAATCCAGAAGTTTCGGATATGATAACGGACACTGAAAGTAATTCATAATTTTTGGACTGTGATATAAGGGATGGTTTGTTTATTTGGTGTTTGTGATATTGTTTTTGATTTTTGAACTGTGATGTATCGAATTCGTCACTTTGCTGCTGAAGTTGGGGTAAGTGTTTTTTATTGTGTATTAGTCTGTTTGTTATTGCAGTTTGTTGTTTTATTTTTGTCTTTTGTTTTTCTGTTAGTATGGAACATTTTTTGATACAATGGAATATTCGAGGGTTTAAATCCAATCTTCCCTGGCTTCGTATGAGTATATTTCGTAATAGTTTGATTTGGGCGTTTCAAGAGACGTTTCTCAATCAAAAGTCTACTATTTTTTTAAAAAACAGAAATGTTTTTCGGACGGATAGAGGAAGTGGTTCCTTGAATAATGGAGGAGGTCTGTTGTTGGCGGTTCATAATAAAATCCCTGTTAAAATTTTAAAGCTTCCCAGAATCGATCATGGTCATGAATTTCAGGCGATTCAAATTTGGTATAAGAAACGATGGATTACCATTGTCAATATATATGCTCCTAAAGGTTTTACTGCTGTTAATTGGCTAGAAAACATCAAACATTTAATTGGTGATTACTATTTTATTATAGGAGACTTTAACATTAATTTCTTAAACTGGCATAACAATCCGAAAAAACAGAAAATGGACAATTTAATAAACTGGATCAATAGTAATGATGTTGTATTAATGAACACTGGTCAGGCTACTAGATTTAATGTTGGGGGGGGGATTGTTCTCTTTTAGATTTATCTATAGTTTCGGGAAATTTGGCTTGCTCTTTTGCTTTTGAGGTGGTTTCGGATCCGATGGGTTCAGATCACTAACCAGTTTGTTTTAAGGAGTTACATCGTGGGGGAATCGGGAGGGGTGATTTCTGGAGTCATATAAATTGGGAAGGGGTGGGACTAGATGTAAATAATTTTAATTGTCAGATTTATGAGAATGGTTTTGATTTATGGACTAAAGAGGTTACCAATGTTATCGGAGGACGTACGGATTTGGTTCCTGTTAATAGGGGGACTCTTCCTCCGTGGTGGAGTGTCGTTACTCGGAGGTTGTTAGCACTTAAAAGGTATTATCATCGGAAGGCGATTCGGCTTTGTCAAGTTGATTTGTGGTGCAAATTCAAAAAATATAATGCTAAACTTAAAAAGCAAATAAAGAAGGATAATAAATCCTTTTGGGATACTATGGCTAGGGAGGCTGGTAGGGGGCCAAAAATTTACAAAATTATTAAAAGTTTTAATAGAGATAACATTGTTGAAGAAAACATTGATTTTAATTTCCCAAACTGTCCGCCAGATGCTTCTTCTCAAGCTAACTCGCTTGCTGTTGTGTTTCAGAACTCGTATGTGAGGGAGGGCATTCCCATTGATTTTTCTGGGGAGAATGGGATAGATTTAAAGTTTAATTTGGATCAATTACAAGATATTTCAAAGAAAAGCAAATCTACTACTCCGGGAGCTGATGGGATAAAAATGAATTTTTACAAAAAGTTAAATTTACGGGTGTTGAATCAGATTCTTGAAATGTACAATCAGATTTTGATAACAAAAACTATACCGGAAATTTGGAAAGAGGTCATAATGCTTCCGATTAAAAAACCTGGGAAAAATAAAAATGATATTAATGGATATAGACCAATAGCTCTTACTGTCACTAGCAAAAAAATTTTTGAAAAATTAATTCTAAATATGTTACTCAGTTGGAATATTGAGAATAATATCTTCCATCCTAATCATTATGGCTTTATTCCATTTAGAGATTGTGTTGGAGTGAAATAGACCAGCAGTTGCTTTTCCACAAACCACTCATATTCTAACTCTAAATATATATATTTTTCTTAGCTGAGTAACTTTACGTGATCGTATATATAATCCCTAGCTAGAATGATAGGTCCTATGCTGGACTTTAAGGAGCGATATTTTACTTAAACATCGCCAAAGCGTTGTGAATTTTTAGTAGACATTCTAGCTTATAGGATTCCCTTAAAATCATTAGGGTTCAATCATCAAAATATAAAGAATAACTACACTCATTTTACTAGGAAGAATGATAAAAGGGAATTTTAAATTAATTAATTTATTTGCAATTCTATTAATTACATACAATTTACAATACCTTTAAATGTTACCTAATTTATTTTAAGCATCATTTACTAATCTAGGAACAGATGCTACATTTATTAAAATCATACATTATTCACTTTCCCATTTTCTCATCTGGGTACAAAAATCCCTAATCACAAAACATGTAATATAAATATGGGAACAACAATATATATTAAGCATTACCTGTTCTCTTTTTTTTACATCAGCCAAGCTGGAACATACACTAACTTTTTTTTAACACTGACCATTTTTTTTACGCGTAGAACTCACCAACACTCTCATTCTTCTTCCAACAAGAGAACTGACTAACTTCTCTGGGAAAAAAAACTGGAGGCGGACTTCTAATTATCATATTCAGATTTTTTGGGGGCATCATTCTGGCCTTCGGAAAGCCCCTTAGCCAATCTGTGATTAGCCCCACATCTGGTTAGTATCATGAACAAAACTATTTGCACAAGGGTCCTACATGCTCCTCCCCTGGTCCGGCTGAGCTGACCCTTGCCCCGACGTCCCTTGCCTCTAACATTTTCCCAGAAGTGGCCCCTTCAAGGGGGTGAGAACAGGGGCGCAGTCCTGCGGACTGTCATAAATATTTTTGTGACTGGCTATAAACTATAGCCGACGTATACTGTCAGCCCCATTGTATGGGCTCCCCAGCTTGGCGCCTCATGACTGCTCAACAATTAATTATACAGAAAATCATACATCTCTGTAAACAGAATTAGTTACATTTTTTTTTACACAAAATAAAATTTCACAAAATTTTACTTTCACTACAACATCTTCCCCCCTTTGGATAAATGAAAAAAAAAAAAGTTCTGTTGTGTGTGAAATGTTAAAAAAAAATTAGTTCTGTGCTGCTTTTTATTGCAACGCACCGCTGAAGAATTCAGTTCATTGATCGTAGTGGCACAGTCATCAGTGTCTCTGAAAAGTTCTACCGTCCATTACAGTGTGGTGCAAGAGTCTGTGACACCTTTTTGTGTATCCTTCAGCTGTATTCTAGTCTATCTTACTGTATTGCAGCAGTCTGTGGCACAAGTATAAGTGTCCTTTTGCTGTGTCCCAATCCGATTTTCAGCCGTGGAATTCGTGAAGCCAACCTCTTTGATACAGCTCTTCAGACAGCAAAGAAAGAAATGCTTAGCTGCTATGCCGTAATTGAGACTTTTTACTTTGTCCCGACCTCGCCCGGTCCTTCACAGGCTTACTAGAGACTGGGTATTAGCAAATTTTTGTTCTAGTTCAAGCAATGGCCTATTCAAAGAACTTTTCGTGTAATATAACTTCGAAGTCACTCTTGCTTCAACTACTATGGTAATGATTATTATCATTGTTCCCAGAATTTTGAATAATTTTGGTAGATGAGCCCTGTAAACATAGGCTCAGATTTCTAGACCAAATGTTAAACCAAACTCTGATAGCATCTAATATAGAAAGTAAAACTCTGGCTAAATTTACATCATTGTACTGAAAAATGGCATTTTAATATATAATTAATATTTTCACATATGATGTACACACAACTTATAAAATTGATGTATGACAATAGTATATAAAGAAACAAAACAAGAATAACACACTTCAATATGCAAGAGTCCGATTCAAAATCAATTCTATATTTGTTCATACCCACATTATGCCAATATATCTTCAATTATATATATATATATAACATCCTGAAGAGGAATCAATGTATGCAAAAAAATATATATATATTATACTAACACATACGCCAGAAAAAATATTTACAGCGGACAGAACAAAGTTCACGCGTTATGCAGCAAAATCATTCTAGACTATATATAAAAATCTATACCGATTATATTGATCCCTACATTCGTTCAATTCCCTTTCAAAACCTAGTCATCGTAAGAGAGAAAAAAATGTTTTTTTTTTTTTTTTTTTTTACCACCCGCTCAAGACAACTGAATTTATGTGAAGACGAAATCGTGAAAAGAGAAACAAAATATATTCCTCTTTTCGCCCCAACACTGCAGCCAGGGACGGGAATCCAGTTTCCCAAGATTAAAGTGTCATTAGTACTTCACACCCCTTTAAAAAGACCACAAATGAGCTGACCCTATACTTCTGCCGACGCGGGAGAAATACAACGCGTCTGTGCGTCTGACCACTCAAAGCGTCATCGGAAGGATTACTCATACAAAGTAAGTACATATATATCTCTGTATATGTTGTATAACTTAAGTGAAACAGTGTGCTTTACTCTTTTTAATCTTAGCCTATAAGAGAGAGACAGTAATCATTCCCGTATATTAATTGCCTTATGTGTCTCGTAAAAGTTGAATTATTTACTATATACTTTAGACAACATGATTGATAGCGGTAATCATTGGCCTCTCACTTTTATCCAGAGAGCCAGACATGACACACCGTTTTGCTGTAGAGTGTTTGATGCTATCTTATGTCTATAAACTTTATACACCCAAATATTTTGATCTATTAAATCCTCAGTGAAACATAAATCAACTAGCCTGCTTTGTAAGCACCCTATTAATTTTTTTCTCTCTCTCTTTTTTTTTTTACATCGCGTACAGAGTAGCTCTGCCTAAGATGAACCTATTATTTGCCTAAACGGCCGGTTCACGACGCAATCAGGTTATTAGCGACTCATCATGCTAGTATAGAACAGTTTTTTTTTTAATTATTTATTTAATCATGCTACTGCCATGTAATTTTTATGCAGCTTAGGGTTATAAGGCTAACAATGAATAATAGTTTAAACTTAGTCCTGATAATTATGTTTTATCCATTTATTTATTTATTTATTTTCTAACTGCAGCTCCAAATAGTATTAAAATTTTAAAACATCTAAAATGAAATTTTCAAAATAAGCCGAAATCTAACTACGCTCTTCTATGCATACATTTTATGTATATGTTTATTTCTTTATTTTCTTAAATCTATATATATTGTAAATTCACTATACTAACAATAGCTCGGTTCCTCCCTTTTTTTTTTTTTTTTTTTTAACAGGTGAATAACAGAAAAGCTGAGACTCCATGATGTGATGCCGGCCGGAAGCAGAGACCTTCGCCAGCGAAGCTGTCTGCACATCAGACGCATCGAGACAACCCCTCTTTTATGTTAAAAGTATGTACCATCTTATTATAATGATTCATTACTCATCCTTGCTTTTATATCTTAATTTATTTATTTATGTTTTTTTTTTTTTTTAACAAAACTGAAAAATTTACGTATTTAATGCCTAATAATTATTTTTTTAAATTTAAGCAGAAAAACCAATTCTATATGGAACCTGGAGCTTGGTATTTGCATTTTTTTTTTTTGTATTTTAAAATTTTGACATAGAATTGAAGCTTATTGTTGTTATTATGTTTTAAGAGAGTTAATAAGATAACATTATTATTATTATTATTATTATTTCATTATTATTATTTTTTTATTATTATTATTACTATTTTAGCCCTACCATGTAACACTTAATCCTGTCTCCATAGGAAATTAAACGACGTTACTTCCCTTGCACTTTTAAGAAACTGAACATTCCCACTCTTAACGAATTTATGTTTTATTTAATTTTAAACTTACAATACCCCTTTTTTTTATTTAAAAACATTTTCAATGATAGATCCACAGAATTACTCGCAAAGTGCTGTTTTGGCCAATTTTGCCATCGTACCTTTAGTGATTTTTTTTTTTTTTTTAACTTATATGAGAACTTTAAGTACTAGCAATAATCATATATCTTATTTTTATTACACTATTCCTGAGATCTAATCTGTTTGGTTTATTTCAGCGCCCACTGAAGATATTACTGCCCAGCCATGGCCTTTCTCCAACTGTGTACTTCCTGGAACCCTTCAGCTAGATCGGAAAGCGAAGCAGGCTCCTCAGCTAAAACGAGGTAAGTCTCTCTTGTAAGCATGATCTCCAATCTTCCTTGCATGACGCCCCCCATCCCCTCATTCTAGCGACTCAACTGACCCAACCAATCCCACTGAAACATATCTCCGTTTGTTTACCAACACCTAGTCAGTGAGGGGACCAGAAGTGTCGTAATATCACGAGTAATCGTTTCACTCTGAGTCCTTTTTTTTAATGCATTACATGACGAATCCCTAATTATAACTCAGTGAAAGAAAATAAACTAGATACCAACAACAATAATTTTTTTTTTTTTTTTTTTTTTTTTTTTTTTTTTTTTTTTTTTTTAGATTCCAACCATATATTTCCTTATTATGTTTAATATCTATGTTTCAATTATCCTGTAATTTGATCATGATACACACACATCTCTTCATAAGAAGTACAGAAAACCATCAATCCCAACATTGACACTCCCCTCTTTTTAATTGCATGAAGAAGCATGAAGAATTGTCATTCAAGCTTGCGTTTGCACGCTGTCTTTCTTTTTTTTTATTATTTACTTATTTTATTTATTTATTTATTTTTTTTTAATATGAGAATCTTATTGTAAGCTATAAAGCGAGATCGCATGATATTATTATTTCTTTTTTTATGAATTTTATCTGTCATTATAACATGTTTTCAGGACAGAAGAAGAAGCTGTATGTCCCAAAGAAATTTATTTAATTATTATATTTTGCTATATTGTATGCATCTTTATATATATATTCGTGGAAATTTACCCTGTATAAACTGTGTTTCATTGTTATAATATGCATTATTTTAATTTATTTATTTATATTTCAAGTATGTATTGTGATTATTGTATCACTGCTCCTACTTATATAGTGTGCCAGCTGATTGTTTAATTATTTATATTGTTAGAACAAAGTGTAAATATCGTGTTTCAAAATTTTTAAATAACTAATATTTAATTTGTTAAATTTATAAACCGGGACTGCCGATAACCTCCATGCCTAGTGAGCTTATAAAACTTCGTCTGGGGACAGGGAAAACCTAAAAATTTATTATGTCTATATTTTTTTGTTGTTTTTTTTTTTATCGTAATCTGACCATTTTATTATTTTTTCTTTTATTAAGATTGTCCATATGTGTGTGTGAATCGCGTTAAAGTGAAAAAACCTGTATTATTCATATTATTCTCATTACTGACCCAAATAAGCGCTTACTTAATTTAGCTATATGCTTGCATGCCTGCAAAACACGATTCCCTGTGATTTGTCCCGTATTAATAAATTCTCTCTATGTGTTATCGCTCAGAGTACTTAAATGAAACTTTAGCAACCAGTTTCCTCATGTGGCTGGTGTGGAAAGAAATTCTCTCTCGAGAACAGCATACACGAACTGGCTTTTACGCCTGTATACACTGACCCCGGAGAGCGACATAGTATGACGTCACCAACAGCGCATTTCTCCTCTCTCCACGAAAAGCGAAAAGGGGGAAAACGGCGCTCCGACATTCGTAGCTCATTTGCATAAAAAAACATTCCTATTTCTCATCGGGGAGAGAGAGCGTGTTTACGGTAGAAAGGAAAGCCCTCGCCTCCGAATGGGTTACGGGGAAAAAAAACAGCTTTCTCCGCCGAAGAAAAAAATCAAAGCTGTCCCAACAAATCGCTTTTATTTGTCAATGCTGACCTCTGCTACTTCAAATAACAGAGTACTTTATACCTAATTAACTTTTTTTTTTTTTTTTAGTACCTCTAGTAAGATCTTCGAAACAGTAATCATTTTTTTACAAAGGGAAAAAAAATATATATACATATTTATTCAATGTTCGGCCTATAAGTTGATAACCCATCGTGTACTTAAGTGTTTTTACTGCACTGAACCCGTTTTATCCGAATCTTCTAAAAGTTTTTCGACATTCCTTGTCATTTTAGGCGCATACAGATGCTGTATGTGTCTTCTAATCGTAGGCGCATTTTTATTGAATTCATCCTGTAATACATAATTATTGTTACGCACTATTTTTACAACTATAAATGGCCCTTCGAATCGCGGGTGAAGTGCTCTGGGTTTGCCAATAACTTTCATAAATACTCTTTGACCCAGACTTAAACTTGTAGTCTTCTGGAAATCATCTTCTTTAATGTATTCACGCAGCATTTTTTGTTGATTTGCTAATGCTTGTTTGTACACTTCCTGCATATGTTCTAGCCTATTCTTAACATATGTTAGTGTGCACCTTTCGTCGGGAGAATTATAAATCGTAAACTGATTTCTTATCTCTCGACCGAAAAATAGTTTAGCTGGTGAAAATCCGGTAGCCCTGTGTATTGAAGTATTGTAATGCAATTTAAAATAGTCGAGACGCGTGTCCCATTCTAATGTCGAATTGCTCATAGCCACCAAAGATGATTTCAATATTTTGTTCGTGATCTCTACTAAACCGTTTGCGCAAGCTTTATACAGGCTCGTAAAATTTAAATTTATTTTAAGAGCACGCATATATTCCGTAAAAACCGCCGACCTAAAATATTTCCCATTATCTGCGACAATTTCCGACACCAATCCATAAGAAGCAAAGTATTTATTTAAAATATTTAACAATGTTTGCGATTCCACATTCCGTACCGCAACTGCCTCTAAAAATCGTGAACCCGCATCTACAATTGTAAATATGAAACAATTTTTACGTAGTGTCAGAGGTAATCGCCCAATCACATCGATATGTATAGTTGCCCCAATTTGTAGATTTCTATTCATTTCCTGAATCGGCACTTTAATTGTCGGATGTTGTTTACTTTTATTGCATCTTACACAATTACTGCAATAGTTTTTGATATGTTGGTACATGCCATACCAAAATAACCGCGATTTTATTGTTGCATAAGTTTTTGCAAATCCAAAGTGCGGTCCATGTGCTTCTTGTATAATTGTTAACTTTAAATCATCTGGAACTATAATTAGTTCAGGGTGTTTTGCATTTTGTTTTAATATTAAGAGTTTCTTATCATTTAACGCAAATTTTTTATTAAGTTTCTTGTTTTTGCCTGATTCAATCTTTTTAATGATAATTGATAATTTTTCATCTTGGTACTGATGTATTTTTATATTTTCATCAGAAAGTTGGGGATTAACTTTAAATAAATTGTTTTGTAATTCAGTTTGAGTAGTAATATTGCATATGTTCCTACTTACGTAATCTGCAGGATTAATTTTCCCTTCTAAAAATTCAATAGTGTAATCAAAGTCACTAAGGTTTAATATCCATCTAGCAACAATGTCCGATTGATTTTCTAGTTTTAGAGGATAAGTTAAGGCTTTGCTATCCGTTAGGATAGTGAATTTTCTACCAATGAGAATTGATTTGAAGTGCATGACAGCCTCATGAATAGCTAACAGCTCAAATTTTAGACTCGGATACACAGATTCAGTTTGTTTAAGTTTGCGTCCAAAAAATTCTATTGGGAATAAAAACCCATTATCCTCTTGCGCCAAAATGGCTGAGATTGCAACTTTTGATCCATCTGTGATTAAGAAAAATTCCTTGTTAAAATTTGGTGGTTTTAACGTAGGATTATTTATAATGGCTGCTTGTATGTTCAAAAATGCCTGATCTGCTTCCTTAGTCCATTTAAATCTCGCACTGTCTTTTGTCATTTCTACCAAAGGGTTAACTATCTCCGCATAATTATGAATGAGGGTTCTGAAATAATTGGCTAATCCAAGCAAAGATTTAACCCCTCTCTTGTTTTTGGGACGCACTAAACGCTGAATTTTCCCCACATTTCTGTCAGAAGGTGCATACCCATTTTTATTAACCTTAAATCCTAGAAACTCTATCTCCTCTTTACAAATCTGAGCTTTAGAAGGCTCCACAGTTATATTATTATTTATAAATGTTTGCAGGACCTCCTGTAAAAGTTTAAGCATTTCCTGCGGATTTTCGGCAGCTATTATAACGTCATCCAGATAGTAATTTACTTTGTCTTTGGGGAAATGTCCTAACACTTTATCCATTAATTCTGCGAACCTGGTGCTACTGATCTTCAATCCAAAATTTAAACGACATGGTGAAAAAACGCCATATTCTGTAACAAATGCTAATTTATGTCTGTCCTGTGGCCTCAAATTTATTTGAAAAAAAGCTGAGTGAAGATCTAAAACCGAATACAGTTTTTTTCCACTCATTGCCTGTAAAATTGTCTTTGCGTCGGGTACCGGGTAAGGAAACCCTTCCAATATCTCATTTAAAGTTCTATAATCTACAGCCATGCGGTATCGAATTTTCTCCTTGTCAGTACTCTTTTTTTTTACAAAAAGTACGGGGAATGCATAATCGGAATCCGATTTTTCTATTATCTTAGCCTCCAAAAGTTTGCGAATCTCTTGTTGTGCATAATCTTTCGCCGCTTGTTGAGTCTTGTAAGGCTTATGCTGAATGGGGAAATTATGGCTAAGTGTCACTTTTGGAATGACTAAATCTGTTTGACCCAAAGTTTGGTAAGATTTAGAAAATGCGTGGGCATGTTTTAGTAATAAATTCGCTACTTCCTCTTTAAGATCCCCCGATAAATGATCAATTTTAAAATCCTTGATATCAAATTCTGCTTCTCTCAATGCTCTAGTTTCCTCTAAACTCAGATTATTGATTTGATAAATTTTCCCGTCCTCAATATCATTTTCGTTTAAATTATTTTTGCTATCAAAATTTGTGATAATGTGTCCTACCTTCGCATTTTGTTTAATTATTTTCTTTTCTCCGCTGTTATTTGTTATAATAATATTAATTCTGTTTGTACTCTTAACCTCATGAACTGACTGTTCAGAAATCACATCCCTAAAATCTTCCAAAGGTTCAAGTAAAATCAATTGATTTGGTTGAATGGAACATGGACAGTTCAATGGCATAATTTTTACTTCCCCTGGCTGAATGTGAATATCTTTCACACTTGTTGCGAAAATTTCCGTATTAACTCGTTTAACTTTCTTCGTGTTTCCTTTATTTGATTTATTTGTGACTACCGTATTATCATTATTTTTATGCAGTACATTAATTTGACTGTTGTAGTCCTTGTCCTTCTGTGGTTCCAAAGACAACCTAGTATTTTTAAACCGCAATGCTTTTTCATTAAAGTCTAAAATCATTCTATTTATTTTCAGATAATCATATCCTAATAACATATCATAATCGCCCTGAAAATTTTTTGATGTTACATAAAATGTACCGGTTGTGAAAATGTTATTTATTTTAAACGTTAATTTTATGCAGTGTCTGAAGGATATTTTGGAGTTATCAAAAGATTGTATAGTTATACGATTACCTAAATATTTTATTTTTGCTTCAGTTTCTTTTAGAGATTCAAAAATGTCCGGTGATAAGAGGCTGACAGCTGCCCCTGAATCGAAGAGTATTTTCACTGAAATCCCATAAATATCTAATTGTATGATAGGTAAACTATCTTCCTTAGTAGAATTTACACTTGAAATCAGAGCTGTTTTATTCCTTTGTTCATCCCATTTCGGTTGTTTTTTCTCTTGTAAATTGTACCCCTTCCTAAGGGATCTACCCGGGTACCTCCTTTCTTTATTTTGAATTGTAGACCCCCTTATTTGTTTTCCGATCGATTATTTCTATTATTATCTGTTTTCGAATTATTTCCTTTACTTCTATTGTCTTGCATGGTGTTTCGTCTGTTATGGTTGTTTTGACCACGCCACCCTCTCGTATTACCTCTCCGAAAAGGTTGTTGCCGATTTGTATTATTGTGTTCGGCATAATACTCATTATTAGGGAATATAAAATTTTGATTAGGAGCGTTTTGGCTGCTAAAATTATCCCTCGGATACCCATGATAATTGTTATAACCATGATTATTGAACGGAGTGTAATTTTGCGTCGAGTAGGAACCTGGAAATCTCGTGTTTCCATGACCATAATTTTGGGTCAAACCATTTTCATTTTGAGTGTAATTTTGCTGCATACCTGTGTTAAAAAAATCCTGTCTAAAACCTCTATTACTCTTTAAATTGTACCAACAATAGCTAATGTCATGCCTACCATCATTGCAAATTTGACAAAATTTCTGTGATTTATTTCCTTCAGTTGTGTTTTCTTTATTAGTCAATCTCAAATTATTTATTTCCATTTTAAGCTCCGATATGGCAGTCGATTGATCCGCATTTATTTTTAATAAATTTTCGTAAAATTCATTTTTTTCTGTACTCGCTATAGCTGAAACTGCATTTATTTGTTCTAATGTTGTTGAATTGAAAGCATTTTCAATAGTTTTAGCCTTTTCGCATAGACGCGAAAAATCTTTATTTTCCGATTTTCGCAATTCTAAAGAAATATTTGGGGAAATTGCTTCCAGAAACTTATTAATTTTAATTAAATCAAAAAGTTTTTTAGCTCCATCCTCTGTTGCATGCCCAGAAGCATTCAGATAGTCCGATGCTGCTCTTTCAAATTCACTTATAAAATCAGTAATAGACTGATTTGGTTTCTGTTTAATAGAATTAAATTTTGTTTGCGAATCTGCAAATGAATCCTTTTTTTGAAAAATTTTGGTCATTTTTGTTTTAAATTGTTTGTAATCAGTTTCATTATTTAGACTATCATCTGAAGCAAGTTTATCGCGAGCGTCCCCTATAAATTTTGCTTTTAAAATTTGCAATTTGAAGTCTTCTGAGACTTTTACTTGGTCTGTTAGAGTATCAAACTCTTTCAAATAAAATACGACATTTTTTACTTTTTTTCCATCAAAGGGTAGTATTAATGTCAAAATATTCGCTAGATCTGGTTTAGCTTCTGCCATAATGTTATCAGTTAATTTGTTTGATGCTTCCTGCAATTGCTTCCTTGTTTGTACCCCTGAGTTATCTCTATTAACGGATTTTCGTTTTCTCCCACGCGACATATGCTACACACCAATCAATACACATAAATGTACAATTATCACAATAACAAGAAAAGAAATATGTATGTATGAATATTTTTATACAATACATAATACCATTATTTAAATTTTCTTTGCTTTACCACATAGTGTGATAATTTTAAAATTATTATATTTCTTTAATTACACTTATTATCATTATTTTTATTTTATTTCATTCGTTTCTTTATTCATTTATTATTATTATTTTTTATAATTTGCATTTTGCTATTGTTATGTATTTTTTTTTTAATTTAATTTAATTTTATACATATAGAAACCAATTCAAAATAGATAACATACACCATTTCTAAGAATAACAGTTTAAAATTAACAGCATGATTACCAGAATATTTTTATAATATTAATATCAAAACAAATTACAAATGCATAAAATATCATAGTATGTGCTATCTTTACTATATAGCTATAAATATACAACCCTAGTTAATATCTGAAAACACCTATATATAGATATACATATCAAACTTGAAAATGCCATTCTCAAAAATTAATTTTGCCAGAGGTTTACTTTGTGTACCCAGTGAGGTGGGAATAGTTGTTATTATGATTAGATATTAAATTATGTAAGATGATTTTATATTAAAAGTCACCACGAGTTGTGAATAGTTAATTTATTATATACCATAGCAAATATCCATTACAATTTAGAATCCGAAAAGAGGGTAAAAAGAGAAAAATGATATGAAGTTAACGGATTATACATATGAAAGAAGAGAAATTTCATAAATACTCTAAACATAGTTATAATATATTTTAATTAACCCAAGGAAATATCCGTGAGGGAACTTGGCACCACATTAATTATTATATAAGATGTTGGAGTGAAATAGACCAGCAGTTGCTTTTCCACAAACCCCTCATATTCTAACTCTAAATATATATATTTTTCTTAGCTGAGTAACTTTACGTGATCGTATATATAATCCCTAGCTAGAATGATAGGTCCTATGCTGGACTTTAAGGAGCGATATTTTACTTAAACATCGCCAAAGCGTTGTGAATTTTTAGTAGACATTCTAGCTTATAGGATTCCCTTAAAATCATTAGGGTTCAATCATCAAAATATAAAGAATAACTACACTCATTTTACTAGGAAGAATGATAAAAGGGAATTTTAAATTAATTAATTTATTTGCAATTCTATTAATTACATACAATTTACAATACCTTTAAATGTTACCTAATTTATTTTAAGCATCATTTACTAATCTAGGAACAGATGCTACATTTATTAAAATCATACATTATTCACTTTCCCATTTTCTCATCTGGGTACAAAAATCCCTAATCACAAAACATGTAATATAAATATGGGAACAACAATATATATTAAGCATTACCTGTTCTCTTTTTTTTACATCAGCCAAGCTGGAACATACACTAACTTTTTTTTAACACTGACCATTTTTTTTACGCGTAGAACTCACCAACACTCTCATTCTTCTTCCAACAAGAGAACTGACTAACTTCTCTGGGAAAAAAAACTGGAGGCGGACTTCTAATTATCATATTCAGATTTTTTGGGGGCATCATTCTGGCCTTCGGAAAGCCCCTTAGCCAATCTGTGATTAGCCCCACATCTGGTTAGTATCATGAACAAAACTATTTGCACAAGGGTCCTACATGCTCCTCCCCTGGTCCGGCTGAGCTGACCCTTGCCCCGACGTCCCTTGCCTCTAACATTTTCCCAGAAGTGGCCCCTTCAAGGGGGTGAGAACAGGGGCGCAGTCCTGCGGACTGTCATAAATATTTTTGTGACTGGCTATAAACTATAGCCGACGTATACTGTCAGCCCCATTGTATGGGCTCCCCAGCTTGGCGCCTCATGACTGCTCAACAATTAATTATACAGAAAATCATACATCTCTGTAAACAGAATTAGTTACATTTTTTTTTACACAAAATTTTACTTTCACTACAACAGATTGTGAAGCTGCGTCTTATAAAATTTTCAGAGATATTAAGAGGGCCAGGCAATCTAAGATGAAGGGGTACCTCATAGCTTTAGATATCAAAGGTGCCTACGACAATGTGTGGTGGGATGGATTGTTGTTTAAATTGAAAAAATTAGGTTTGGGGGCTGATCTTTGTATAATAAATCGGAATCTGATACAGGAATTGAGGATTCGGGTTAAATGAGGGGATGTTTTTCTAGGTTTTTTAACTATCATAGGGGTCTTCTGCAGGGTAGCCCGTTGTCCCCGTTTCTTTTTGCTATTTATTTAGCTGATATTTTCGAAATATTCGATTCTGTGATTCAGTGCGTAATATATGCTGATGATATTTTCTTATACGGTTTTCATGATGATATTCATTGGTTAAAAAGGATTTTACAGGACAATATTTTAAGAGTTATTACTTGGCTTCGGGCGTGGAATCTTGAAGTCAACCCTAGCAAATGCCAAATCATGAAAATTGGAAAGTGGAATGATATTGAAGATGATAAGTTTATGATACGGGGGCAAGAAGTCGGGTTTTTGGAAAAAATTAAAATATTAGGAGTGTATTTTAATAAACAAGGTAATTTAAAAGATCATATAGTACTGTTAAAAGAAAAAACAAGTAAAAGACTGAACACGTTCAAAGCGATTGCTGGCATTAGTTGGGGGACAGAAACAAAATACTTAATACAAATATCTAAGAGTATCATTGGCTCTGTTTTAGATGGTAACCCGAGAATATTGATGCACTGCACTAAAAAAGAAAGTAGTCAGGTTCAAGTTATTCAAAATATGGGACTCAGGTGGGCTACTGGATTATCCAAATGGTGCCCTATTCCAATTTTATTAAAAGAGAGCAGGGTATGGAGGAATGAATTACGTAGGGAGTTTCTAGCGATTAAACGGACGATATCGGAATACAAACATAAAGAGTACACTGATATCCTGTCTAAAGACTTATTGTACAAAGAAATTAATAGGCTCAATAGTTATAATACTAATGTCAATGAAATGGTGATATATAAGTGGGGAAATAAACTGGACAAAGGGGTTCAGATATTCATCAATACATGGGCATTTCAAAATAAAGATTTCCCTGATGAGGTCATTAAGAATTCTTTTCATCACTTTTTTCAAACTTATAAGAACAAGGCTATCTTTATTGGGACTGATGCTTCAAAGGATAATCATTTCACGTCTATAAGTATGGTGAATCATCACACTGGGAGTCGTTTGGCTTTTCGCATTCCTACTATAAATTCGATTTTTACTGCCGAAGCCATGGCTTTACTGGTGGCTATAAAATATTATACCAGGGACAGGGGTAATTATTTTTATTTCACCGATGCTAAAAGTGTTCTAGTGGCTTTAAAAAATATACATCGTAAATCGGCTGCTATAATTACCTGCTTGAGGGATGAAATTAATAACAAAAAGTTAGAAAACTATGATATTACTTTTATATGGGTTCCGGGACATAAAGGGATTGAAATTAATGAAATCGCGGATAACCTTGCTAGGAATGGGCCTTACAGTAATATTTGGATCCCTTGGATATCTCCAGAAGATTGGATAATGGAGGTTAAACATAATAAATTGAAAGAGATGGATTGGGAGTGGGAACATTATCAAAAGAACAATAGTAGGCGTTGTTGGAATTATGTTGATATAGGTTATCCTCACCACAACTTAATCAGGAAGTATGGCGTAGTGTTTATCAGATTTTTAACCAAAACGGTGTTTACTCTGGATCGGAAAAAAAAAAAATTCTCAAAGGGGGTGATGCGAATTGTAATCTTTGTAAAGAGGAAGATCAAACTGAGGAACATTTAGTAATCCGATGTAAAAAATTCACGGATGCTCGTTTAAGATTGTATAAAAAATTTCATATTTCGGGAAATGCGTCATATACGGATATTTTTGAGATAGCTGGTAGAAAAGGGGGAGAATATCTCATGTGGCTTTCTAAATTCCTGGATGAAATATACATGCATTGCCCTAGGTGGGTCGGTAATGTTTAGGCTGGTGCTCGGTCAAGGATGGAGATGAGCGTTTGGTGGGGTTTCTTTGGAGGGCAGAAGTGTTGCATTGTGAGTTAGTCTGGACTTTCGTTTATGTGTGATTGTCGGTGCAAGGAGTTTGGTGTAATATAGGAGGTTGGATTTGGGATTTTCTGTGTTTTTCTGCTTGTGGTGTTGGAAGGAGTTAATTTTGCGAATTTCTGTATAGATATCTGTATGGCGATTAAGTTGATTTTAGGGACTTTGGTATTTTAAGAAGCTTAGCGGAGTAAGACAGCTATATAGAAATGTAAAGCTGCTCACCGGGCCAATATCTTGGTCAATACAACAACAACAACAACAACAAAACATTTTCGATCAAGCTTTTAAGGCAAAATTTACATTTTAAATTTTTACTGAATACATTCAATATTAATATAAAGAAAATTGCAGAGTATTAAGCAGAAAAAAAATAAATAATTTAAGTGCACCGAATTGCAAAATATAGCAATACAATATTTAAAAAGCCCAATTGTGTATATAGTGTACTCGCCCGAAAATATCAAATTTTAGCTGAAAATTTGAAATTTATTTTTTTTTATTATTTTTTCCATTATTAGACCAATATATAGATTTCAAATAAAATCTTTCATAAAAAAAAAATCCTTATAATAATAAAAAAATAAAAATAAAATTCTGTATATATTTAAAACTGTAGATATATACCTAATAATAAATTCACAAAACTTGATGCAAAGAGAATCTATGAATAAGCCTCCATTTAAAAATACATCTAAGATTCCAATACAAAAGACAAAAAAATTTAAGAAATATACCTGAGACGATTTTTTTTCTTTTATAAAAACATCGAAGGTATGTCAAAAGGTGAAAAATGC
The DNA here is from genome assembly GCA_964019185.1 of Maratus speculifer. Classification (NCBI taxonomy): domain Eukaryota; kingdom Metazoa; phylum Arthropoda; class Arachnida; order Araneae; family Salticidae; genus Maratus; species Maratus speculifer. Next base: position 139,841,004 of record OZ025291.1, read on the forward strand.
TTCAAGAAATTGCAGTCATATGCATTTGACATATCATTATATTTCACAGTCAAATCTTTTATTTCACCATATTTTGAATGAAGGTTTGGCAGCTGTTTCATATTTAAAATATGAAATGGAGAAATCTTTTTCGATTTGTTGAAAAAAATGAATCAAATTTGGAGCTTAATTAAAAAAAGTTACCTTTAATAAAATTAGAGAAAAACATTTGCATTTTATTTTGACAATAAAATTTTTCCCAGTGAGTAAACAATGAGGCATATAAGTTGCATATAATTTTGCTTTTGCATATAATCAAGATTTGTTTTATGCAGACGTGCGTCATCCTATTAATTATGTATTTTTTATTAAATAAATTTAAAAATAAACAAGTGAATAAATGTGGTCGCAGATCGCACAGAGGGTTTCGTTTAATATCTCCTTCAAAACACATTATCATTAAAATAACAAACAAAAATTGTCACTAGAAAATTAATCGTTCCTTGCAAAAATGAAAGCACCATTACATTTAGGAATATACTGTGATGTAACACATATTCTATTTTTTATTATTTCTATTAATTTTTCAAATGTTAGTCCCCCCCCCTCTTTTAAAATTTAATTTTAAAAGAAAAGCATTTTTAATAGTTATTGTTATTGTGTGTTCGTCTCCAAGTGCATATAAAATAATAATAATAAATATAAAAAACAAATAATAAATTAGTTTTAAAATATCATTCAATTTCTAGATTTTTCTTTCTTGTTCTTCAGTTGATTAAATATCAAACGACTGTTTTAAATAACTGCTATTTTTATTCCCCAATCATTTCATTTTGTCTTGTATAAAGAACTTAATTTGTTACCGATTGAGTAATTTTGTTTAGGGTTGCTGTGTGTTGCGCGCTTATTCGCCACGGGCGATAAAGGCTGTATTCTTGACAACACTCTTTTTTAAAATTTCCCCTTTACTTATCATATAACGGTCCTTTTTACCTGTACATTGTTCTGCTCGGATTGGGAATCTATTCTATGCCAAAAGACTTTTTTTGGCGCTTGGGAAATGTGAAATTTTAGTCAGTTTTACGTTTTGTCATGGTGAAGTAAAGACGGACGCTCTCTGTTGTCAGCGATGACTAATGTTTTTTATATAATGTTCGAAGGCATTGTATATTAGCGTGCTGCATACTCGATGTTTATAGGTGTTCAGTTTCTTGTGTTTTGAAAAAATAAAGAAATAGTCAAGAATATCTCTGAGCACTGATTTTCCTTGATGAAAATGTCTTCATTGTTTGACTCCAGAAAAAAAATGTAAATATCGACCTGGTGTTCATCACAACATAGTACAGCGATCTCGGCCTAGCACATAAAATGTGGCTTTTATTTCATAATTTCCCACCACAGAACTATGGCGCCGTAAAGAAGGGGTTTTTTTTTTCTGGAAAAGTTGTCCAAGTATATGCAAAATAATGAGACGAAAATATGATTTGTATATGCAGTGCATTTTATTGCGAACTCCAAATGGTGCAGTAAAGAAGCGTTTTCGGTTTATGTTCATTTCGACATTTACAGTGCCTACTTGTGCTAGTTTATGTTAGAGATGTGAAATATGCGGAGAACTAGTTCGACGATAACGAAAATAAGGCATACAATCTTGGAATGTTTCAACTGGAATTTCAAATCTACAGAGTTGTTCTACAAAGATATGTCGCGGTTCTTCGGCGAGTAAAAAAAAATAATTAAGACTTCTATTTTAATTCTACAAAGTTGTTCTACAGAGTTGTTCTATAAAGATGTGTTGTGGTTTTTCGGCCAATAAAAAAAAAAAAATAATAATTAAGCCGTCTTCACTTCTGTGTGAGAACATCTAATTTAATTGTGCTGAATGTTGCCCCCCCCCCCCTCCAGGACTAACAAATCTAGGAACGCTGAACAAAAAGGCAACTTAGCTGCAACAACTTATCATTTAAATCATAGTCTCAGAAAGAAAAGTTTTTTTTGTTTCTCGCTATTTTTTTCTCCATAAAAAAAAGAAATGTTTTTATTTTTTTTTCTTATAATGTTGTTTTCAGCTTAGAAGAAAGGTAATGTACGTATTCTTTTTCTTTATTTCCTTTTTGTGTTTAATATTATATATTTGGTTTTATGTTATTATTATTTGTAATTGATTATGATATATTTGAACAAGCTTAAGTATTTATAAGTATATATATATATTTTTTTGAATATGACATCATCAAAAAATAATTTTAACATTTCAGTAACCTGCTATGAAGGGGATCCAACCACTTTGGATTTTTTCTTTGATGTAGTTAGTAATTATGCAAAAATACAAAAATGGACAGATGATCAGGAGGTCTTGTTTCTCAAAACAAAATTAGCAGGACCTGCCCTAAAATTTTTTCTTGAAAATGACAAAATTAAGAATTCAAATAGTCTAACAGTAGTTAAACAGGAACTTTCACAATTTTTCTCTAAAGAATCTCAAACAGTTATAGATATCGAATTTGATAACATAAAACTATTACCCAATGAAAGTATAGGTAATTTTTCTCATAGGTTGAACACTTTGACCAATAAGGCTTTTAAAAGGAAAGATCCTGAATTTCTTAACGAAATAAAATATAAGAAACTTTTGCAATGTTTATCAACTGATATTCGAATCAAAATTAAGAAGGAAAAAATTGATGACTATGACACAGCTGTAGAAAGAGCAGAGTTTTTGCAAAATATTTTGTCGAATGAGAAATTAATTAATATTCATAATGAATATTCTAATCATATAGATTTTTCTAAACAGATATCCGAATTATCAGAGAAAATAAATGCTTTGTCATTCGTAAATAATACACAAAAAGATGACACTAAACAAACCCAAACACGTCCTAGTTTTAAGAAGGACACTCGTGAGTTATACAAATCGAAAAACTCTAGAAATTTTGATTTTAAGTTTCAAAATAAAAATAACAGAAAGGTAAACATTTGTCAAATTTGTTCTAAGCGAGGTCATTTGGCCCTCCAGTGTTTTAAATATAAGAATTTGTGTAAGAGAAGGGAATCGCATGATCAGAATTATTATAGACAATACAGAAATACTAATTTTGATAATTCTGGTTATAACCAATTTCAGCCTTTAAACGACCAGTGAGACGCAGTACAGTTGATGAGCTGTTGTCTCAAAACTGTCTTGGGTCATCAGCAAATAAATTTAAACTGTCTGACGAAAGACAAGTTAAATCCACTTATTCACAAACTTCTAAGGAAATTCAGATTTGCAACAATCAGTCAACACAGACTGATGAAAATGTAGTCATTTATAATGTATATGATAAGTGTTCGTTTTTACCTATTATTTCCAGTAAGTTTGGCAAATTTGAGGCATTTTTATTATTGGATACAGGAAGCTCAATTTCAATTTTATCACTTAATTTCTTTAATGAAATAAAAAAAGATATTTCTTACAAACATTTAGCTTCTTCAGTAACTATTTCAACTGTTAATTCTGCAGTTAAATTCTTTTCTTGCATTTCTGTGTCTATCAAAATTGGTAACATATTCTTTCGGCATACCTTTTATATTGTTGAAATTGCAAATTCTTCAGAATTTGTTGGAATTTTAGGTTATGATTTTATTGTGAAAAATAATATTGTTATTAATCCCAGTGATAATACTGCCTCAATAAATGGTTTTGAAGTACCATTAAAAAATAAATGTAGAAAAAGTCAAATAAATGCAATATGTGTTGATGAAAGTTCTAAAACTGAGGTAAATAATAATGACAGTAGTTCAAGTGATGTTGTGCATAATGTTAACAGTAATGAATCGCATGATCAGATCTGTGCATATCTTGCACACAAAGTTAACTTAAATCCATATGAACACAAATTTGTAAAAATTAAAACTGACATCTCGCCAAATCAGGATGAGATGCTATTTTGTAGTAATATTTCCTCTAATAAAGTGTTATGTCATGATGCTCTTATAAAATTAGATTCTAAATTTCAAAATATCTCATATCCAAAAATCATGCATGTTTACATTGAAAATTTATCTGATCATGTTGTTCAATTAAATAAAAATATGGAAGTAGGTTATCTGTGTATACCAGATGAAATTGTTGATCAAAATAAACTGGAAAGTAATTTAAATCCTTCAATAAATGAAAATTATTGTAATTTTATTACTGCATCTGATTAAGTACTTACTCAGAGAAAAAAAGATCTTTCAATAGATGATTTTAAATTGGAACATTTAGAAGCAAATGAAAAGAAGGAAATCTCTGATCTTCTCTTAAAATATTATTCTGCTTTTTCCAAATCTCTTAAGACACTTGGTCATACTGATCGCATTGTACTTAATATCAAATTTATTAATGACTTCCCAATAAAAACTTTATCATTTAGCATTCCCCAAGCACTTCAGGCAGATGCTAAAGAGCAAATAGATAACCTTGTTGAAGCAGGAATAATAGAAAGACATTGCTCAGAATGGTCATGCCCTATCTTAATTGTAAAGAAAAAGTCTGACGGTTCAGGTAAACAAAAATATCGTTTAGCGTTAGATTTAAGAATGCTTAATTCAGTTATTCAGGGATCTTCTTATCCTCTTCCCAAAATTCAAAATATTATTGCTAATTTATCCTCTTATAAATATTTCACTAGCTTAGATTTAAAACAAGCTTACCATCAAATTGACTTGCCACCAGAATTGCAAGATAAATTGACATTTACATCTGAGTATGGCTCTTATAAGTATAAACGTTTAGTTTTTGGCTTAAAAAATTCTGTCTCAGTGTTTCAAGCACTAATGGACATGATTTTAGATGAAATAAATTTGGAAGACATATTTACATATCAAGATGATTTTTATTTGGTTCAAACACAGTTCAAGAAACATTACAAAAACTTGAGAAAATTTTACAGGTTTTATCAAAGTATAACTTGACTCTTGCCCCCAACAAATGTACTTTTCATCAGACTTCCACAAACTATCTAGGTTTTCACATTGAAAATCATGCAATAAGTCCTATTCAAAGTAATATTTTGCGAATAACATCTTTTCCTGTACCAACAGCTAAACGCCAACCAAAAGGTTTTATTGGTTTAGCGACCTTTTATAGAAGTTTAATACCCAAATTTTCTGAAATCATACATCCATTAATTCAGCTTACGAGGCCTAAAGAAAAATTTCGCTAGACTCCCGAACATGACAAAATTTTTAATAATATTCAGGAAATGTTTTTTTCTGAACCAATTGTTCGTTTACCCGATTGGGACAAACTATTTTTCTTAAATACGGATGCGTCAAAAATTGCTATTTTAGCTGTCTTACTTCAAGAATTTGATAATAACTTACTACCAGTTGCATATTTTTCTAAAGCATTATCCCCTGCTGAAAAAAATACCCTGCCATTAAGCTTGAGTTAATGGCTATTTACAAAGCAGTTGTTGCTTTTAAGTATTATCTTTACAACAGAAATTTTACTATTTTATCTGACAGTGCCCCATTAAAACACTATAAGAAGGTTAGTAACCCTGCGGATATTATAACTAGATGGCTCACCGAGTTATTTGAATATTCATTCAATTTTCAACACATTCCAGGTTCTTCAAATGTACTTGCTGACTATCTTTCTAGAAAAAATTTCAAAAATAATCAACAAACATTAGACACACACCCTGAATTAATATATGATACCATCCATATTCTTCCTATTATTGAGAATGATGAGCATGAAAAGACTATCTCTGAGTCACATTCTATTAATTATTTGACTGTTGGTAATTCAGAAAATCATAAAGATCCTTTGCTTGAAATATCAAACCAAACATTTGTTAATGAATAATTAAAAGATACAGAAGTATCTGTTATATATCATGAAATATTAAACAATGGTAGTTCAGATAAATATGACATGTACTTTATTCATCCTGATACTAAAGTGTTGATGTTTAAAAAAAAACATTCCACATGACTCAACATTTTCTTATCATATTGTCGTATCACACTCATTAAAAGCTAAGGTTTTAGCAATTTCACATCTTTCACATTTCGGTTTAAAGAAAACCTATGAATTTGTAAGTAAAAGATATTTTTGGAAGGGTATTTACACAGACACATTAAATTATGTTGCGTCATGTATTAAATGTTTGCAACATAAATATCACAAAACACAGCCTGCACCTTTGCAAGCAACGTACACTCCAAAACAAGCAGGTCATACTGTAGCAATTGGCATTGTAGGTCCTTTTAAAAATGGTTATTCAATGTTAACAGTAACAGATCACTTTTCTAGACATATGGAATTATTTCCTTTAAAGGAGACTTCTGCTAATAAAGTTGTTGAATCACTGTTTAAATATTTCACCTGCTTTGGGAGAACTTGCGTAATTTTGTCTGATCTAGGTTCCCAATTTATTTCCAGTGTTTACAACATTTTTAATGAAACATTAGGTATAAAAATATCTCATTTATCAGTTTCGTACCCCCAATCAAACTCGATTGCTGAAATAATCAATTCTTCAATTAAAACTTCAGTTAACACTTTATTACTTGAAGGACACTCTTTTGAACATGCATTGCTGATTCACAAATGCTTATACAATGGCTCTACACACTCATCTACAAAATTCTCACCAAACCTTTTACATTTTAGGCGTGAATTATCATTAATATTTGATACATATGTCACTCATGCAAATCAGCCATTTCTTGATAATGTTGACACTTATAAATTATTAAAAGAATTGGATGCAATGTACCAAAAAGCTTATGAAAACATTGTGTCTGCTCAACATCAAAGAAACTTAAAATTTTCACAATATGCAAAACTACGTCCATTAACGGTTCATGATATTGTTTATCTAAAATCTCGAGATAAATACAAACCAAAATATACTGGACCTTATGAAATTATAATGAAACATTCACCTGTTTCATTTACTATAAGGAAATATCAGTGTTCACATGCTGCTTCTTTTAGAGTGCATATAGATAGACTTTTGCTTGCTCCACCTAGAAATGCATACCTTAATTCTAACTTTAATAAAAATGCAAGTTCTAATATTAATGACAACAATAATAATTTTCAGCAGTACAATAGCAATAATGCTCCTCAAAACATTATTTCAGGATATAATCTTAGACCAAGAAAATAAATGTAATGCCACATGTTTTGTGTTAACTGGACAGGACACGGAATTATGTTTAGTTGTGTACTATGTATTGGATCTTTTACTGGTCTACTGCTGGTTCAGTTCATTGTGTATAAGATTCTCTATGCAGTGTACAATTTGGTTTTATATTTTATTTTCACACTACTATTTTGATATTTGTGTACTTTAATATTTTGACAATTTTATTTCATAATATACTGAAGTAAGTCTGCTCTACACTCTAGTGGAATGGCATTTTACATTTCCAAATTTTTTTAATACTGATCACTGTTGATTTTTTTAAATTTACATGTTGTGCATATTTTGATTCTTACGTTTTAATAAAGATATATTTATGTAAATTTCATTGCACTATAAACATTGTATCAAGTCAGTATTTAGAATTTTTTATATAAAAAAAACCCCTTTTTTCAGCATTTATTTAAATGTGTGTTTTAAACAGTGTATGTAAACTGTTATGATAATTTAACAAGTTGCAAGTATTTTCAAGCAACAGCAACAAAAAAGACAATTTCTACAAAAAAAAATACGTCATTTAAAAATTTGCTTTTACAGCAGAACTGTTTTATGTAAGCGCTTACACATGAATGAAACGAAGAATGTAAAAAATAGGTTGTGTATACACATCTAATTGCTGGATATTAAAAGCAATGACTAGCATATATGCATGTATATAAAGACTTAGGCATAAGTTAAAGTTTAATTTTTATGGTAATATTTTGTATATCGTATTGTGTATTATAAATATCATATATAACTTGTATTTTTTTTATAAATATATAGTTATTCTTATTTTATAAATGTATATTTTGCAAATGCTTTGTACATAGATTCCCAACACTTTACTTTTTTTTATAAGAAAAAATATTTTTTTTCCTTCGCCAAAAAAAATATTTTTTGGTGGTCCTTCGAGTGATAATATGTGATGTATCATATATTCTATTTTTTATTATTTCCATTAATTTTTCAAATGTTAGTCCCCCCCCCCTCTTTTAAAATTTAATTTTAAAAGAAAAGCATTTTTAATAGTTATTGTTATTGTGTGTTCGTCTCCAAGTGCATATAAAATAATAATAATAAATATAAAAAACAAATAATAAATTAGTTTTAAAATATCATTCAATTTCTAGATTTTTCTTTCTTGTTCTTCAGTTGATTAAATATCAAACGACTGTTTTAAATAACTGCTATTTTTATTCCCCAATCATTTCATTTTGTCTTGTATAAAGAACTTAATTTGTTACCGATTGAGTAATTTTGTTTAGGGTTGCTGTGTGTTGCGCGCTTATTCGCCACGGACGATAAAGGCTGTATTCTTGACAACACTCTTTTTTAAAATTTCCCCTTTGCTTATCATATAACGGTCCTTTTTACCTGTACATTGTTCTGCTCGGATTGGGAATCTATTCTATGCCAAAAGACTTTTTTTGGCGTTTGTGAAATGTGAAATTTTAGTCAGTTTTACGTTTTGTCATGGTGAAGTAAAGACGGACGCTCTCTGTTGTCAGCGATGACTAATGTTTTCTATATAATGTTCGAAGGCATTGTATATTAGCGTGCTGCATACTCGATGTTTATAGGTGTTCAGTTTCTTGTGTTTTGAAAAAATAAAGAAATAGTCAAGAATATCTCTGAGAACTGATTTTCCTTGATGAAAATGTCTTCATTGTTTGACTCCAGAAAAAAATGCAAATATCGACCTGGTGTTCATCACAACATAGTACAGCGATCTCGGCCTAGCACATAAAATGTGGCTTTTATTTCATAATTTCCCACCACATGTACCTCCTGAAATTTATCCACTATCCTATTTCAAAATTTTATATTTAATTAATAATATTTGTCGCAGGTCTTCGTCAAAAACGGCATTTAAAACGCTGGAGGTTTTAAAAAAAATTTGTGACCCTACGAATTGAACGCTATTTCGGATTTCTTAGCCAATTGCGAAAACCAGAATAGAATACTGAATTCTTCCCCTAAATGCTGCCTGAATCGCATGTATTTGTTGATTTCATTATCAGAATCTGCAGATTTAGTGAAGTAAAGACGCAAGTAAATAAAATTATGAATACAAGTAAAATTTTATAAAGCTTAGCATAAATTTAAGGAAGACCAAACTGGTCACCAGAGGCGTCTAGTAATTTAAATGAATTGGAATTTAATAAATAAAAAAGAATTTTCTTCGTGTGTCAAAATAGATGAAAAATATGATGCAATAGGATGAAGCAAAAACAAATAAGCGCGTTTTCATGTGATTTATTTAATCCATTAATTTATGTTACATTCATAACAATTTTTATATCTACTTAAACTTGCGTGCAACAATTAGAAGAAAAAAAACAACAAAAACTGGACTTGGATATGTAAAAAATATTATAATTAAAATAAAAAGTTTTTTCAAAATTTTACGATTTGTTGTGTGACAAGAGGTATTCAGCTGTAATATACAAAATTTAAACTCTCTGATTTATATAGTTTTTGTGTACGAACTCTGTGACTGACAGAGGATAGAGACGAATAGGGTTTCGTTGGATGAGCGAAACCCTAAAAAAGTACAATTTTTATAAACATTCGTTTATAAGCATTCTATGTACATTTTCGAAATAAAGTCTAATTTTATTGCAATTTACGATCTTTATAATCAATTTTGGATAAAATACGTGAATATAAAGTAGCACCAAATCAGAAAATTTATCGCTTTGATTTACGCTGTATGGAAAGGATGAGCTAGTAAATCTATTAAACAAGCCTATGATTTTTGCTCCATTTTCTTATTAATATAAGGCTAGCAGTAAAGAAAAGCAAGCATGATTTAAACTATACTACTAGGATTTCTAAATTACTTTTCCAATGTATAAACTTAATTTAATTATTATGAAACCATAAACTGATACAACCATACATATTTTTCAAAATTATTATGTTTTTATTTTGAATTTATTATTTATTTTCTACTTTTCATTTTTTAAAATTGAATTGTTACACGTTAACATTTTTTTAGCACTTTCCAACAAAGTTGAAAAGTGCTTATGCATTCGGTTTGTCTGGCCGTCTGGCCGGATGTCCGTCTGTCCGTCTGGCCGTCTGTCCGGATGGCCGTCTGTCCGCGCTCTAACGCCCGTAAATATACTCGGATTGCTATGAAATTTTTATACGTTATTGAGGTTTACTCTAGCACGAACCCTATTGAAAATGAAGTATCTACCATGATTAGTTTATCTACAGAGAGAATCAAAAGTTTCCCTTTACATTACGGCCTATGGGGAAAAATCGTTAATATACTCGGATTGCCATGAAATTTGGGGACGTTATTGACGTTTACCCTAGCACAAGTCCAATTGAAAATGAAGTTTCTACCATGATTAGTTTATCTACAGGGCGAATCAAAAGATTCCCATTACATTACGGCCTACGGGGAAAAATCGTTAATATACTCGGATTGCCATGAAATTTTAGGACGTTATTGAGGTTTACCCTAGCACGAATCCTACTGAAAATGAATTATCTACCATGATTAGTTTAGGTACAGGGAGAATCAAAAGTTTCCTATTACATTACGGCCTATGGGGGAAAATCATTTCAAAAGAATTTTAAAGATGTTATACCATGTCAAACATATTAAAATATGTATTGTATAAAATATAAGGTGAAAATGTAGCTATTATTCATTAACAGGGCCACACAAAAGAATTCTATTAGATAATGGTAAAAGAGGGGAATTGTGTGTGACATATTTTAAATATATTAAGCTTTTTCATGTATAATAAAATTGATATATATCACTGTAGCTTAATGTAAATTATACGCTACTGTCTTACATAATATGAAGTGCATAGCATTTACAGGGCCACACAAAAGATTTCAAATAGTATATTCTTTCCGAAGTACCGTATATGTGTCCGATGATGGCTGATGGAGGGATGAAATGCATTTTAATTATGATATTCGCGTTTATATTTCGCTAAATATATGCACATTATATGGTGTGTATAAATGTTATAGTTGATATACAGGGCTATCCAAAAGAGCTTACCAACGTTACTGAATATGAGCGTAAATTATTTAAACGTGGTTCTTAAATAAGCTATGCATTTTTACGCTGAGCTGCATTCAATTTACTGAGAAATGTTTGCGGAATATAGATAAAGGGATATACAGGGCCACGCAAAGAATTCGGTACATGGACGCCTATGAATGATGATTTATGAGAATGTGATTTCAGTTGTTTTAAAAGTGTTTTAGTTTACAATAAATTTTAGCCTAACGCTGACGTGTAATAAAGGTACAATGTAAACTACACGGCTGAATAAAAGTACTCAAGTATGTTTCTATCTAATAGTATGAATTGCTGAAAAACAAATTTCAAGCTACTGGGTATTTTCTTGCTAAGCTAACTTTTTCCCATTATATGAACTGACATATGAAATACAGGGCTGTTCTAATGTATTGGAATACATATTTGGGTATATTTGGCTATACACTATTATTTCCCTAAATAACAAAGTTTTGTTAAAGATTTCATTAAGTGTTGGAAAGTGCTTCATAATCTATGCTTAACGCATGATTTTTCTTACTTGTTTATTATTTTAGCGTGAGTGATTTGAATATAAGTAAATCCATTATTATTGTAAAAGCTATGTAATTGAAATTCTCAAGAATACTTATCACCAGTGATGTTCAAAACATCTTTAGCTCTTTATACGTAGTATAGGATAAATCTTGCATTCGTTCTGAAAATCGAAAAAAAAATTTCACGGGTTTACACGTTTCAAATACTAAAGATTCCGAAAAATATATTTCTAGATTTAAAAAAAAATGCCGTTTGTCTGACTGTTTGTGCGTCTGTAAACGCTTTATCTCCCGAAAAATTGCGATGGAGATTTGAAATTTAGTGTGTATGTAGTATGTATTAATGGAAATAAATCTATTTAATATCAGTAACCTCGATTATCCGGAATTTTGTTTTCTCGGACTCTCAAAATATTCGTCCTAATGAAAGGTACAATTATTTTTTTTTATTATTTTAAGGAGTGGATGTAAAAGACAATAAAATAACACAAATTTTGTATAAAGAACGAAGTTGATCGAATATTTAGTTGCCGAGATATTTGTAATCCTATTTTCCACACTCTTCGATTTTTCATGACCCTCTATTTTACTCAAATTTTAATTCAAATATATATTTTAATTGGATATGAGACGCATAATCCGACGTAGTAATTTGCTAGTTAATATGATTATCATTTTTGGAGTAAGGATGTTTCTTTCACGCAATTCGGTACTTCTTGAGTAGTTTGGCGTTTTATATAAATTGTCAGCAATTCATTAATAGAGCATCACTATGTGTTAAAAATATTTAAATATACATTTAAATTTTATTTTGGGATTGCGGTATATTTTATAAATACTTCACGCATATTTTATTTTCATATTTCATATTATGCGTATCCATAATGAGTAAGTATTAAGGTGGCCCCCTCCCAAAGACTAATTTACCTAGAAATATAAGGCAGTATTTTTAATGACTATTTCGCGATAAGAATGAGAAAGAAAACAACAACAAGCACAAAATCGATCAAGCTATTAATGCAAAATTTATTTTTATTATTTTTACTGAATACCTGTAAATATTAATATAAAGAATGTTGCAGTGTATTAAGCAGACATCATTAATTAATTTAAGCTGATTTAATTGCAAAATGTGACAATACAATATTAAAAAACCCCAATTGCGCATGTACACTGAAAAAACAAATCTGTAAAGTTAAAAATTTTTTTCTAGGAAACCGGCATTCCTAGAACATTTTTAGGTGCGTTCGTAATTATATAAATACGTAGCACCTATTGTTGTCGCTCAGTCCGTCCGTCTGTCGGTCTGTCTGTCCGTCTGTCCGCATATAACAACGCAAAAACTACCCAACCGAATCGTTTGAAATTTAAGATACATAATTATAACATAATTTTGTCGAGTCATTTCAAATTTTATGAAAATCGAATGGATAGATCAATTACAGGGACATCCAAAAGGATTCCGTTACATTACGGTCAATAGGGAAAAAAGTTTTAAATGCATTTTAATCGTTTGAAATTTAAAACATATAATTATTGCGTAATTTTGTCGAGTCATTTCAAATGTTATGAAAATCTGATGCATAGATCAATTACAGGGACAATCAAAAGGATTCCATTACATTACGGTCAATGGGGAAAAAGTTTCAAATGCATTTTAATGATGTAACACTCATTCGAACATAATAGAATCGGCATGAATCTATGAAATATATACTAAAATATAAATTCTGTACAATCTGTGATGCAAAGAATTTTTATTATTAAATTACAGGGCCACACAAAAGTATTCCACTATATAATGCTATACGGGGAAACATGGTTTGGTACGTATTTTAATTATATTCAACTATTTCACATTTTAATAAGATATACGTTGCTGAGGTGTAATAAAAATTACTTCCTGCATATTTACAGAAACGTAAAGATTTCGACTACTATACTGTATCCGGAGTACGCTGCACTATATCAGCAAGATCTGAATATTTTTAAAACTTCGTTATCGTACGAACGCACCTCATTTGCTACGTTCACGTGCAATTTCGAACTTGTTTGTAATGGCAACGACAAAAATTCATTTAAGGCATTCAAAACTCATACAGGTTTGCAATGAAAATCTAAAAATCTGTGAGGTTACTGAGAATATTTTAGGAAACTGGGATTCCTAGAATTTTTTTTATGTAACTGCAACGCAGGTTACAGGTAAAATTTTAGTAAGATAACTGTAATTTGGTAGATTCGTTTGTAAAGTTACAGATTCCTGTAGCTTCACAAAAATTAATTTTATAGATTAACATCTTTTCTTGTTCAATGTACAGATAAAATGTCAGTATAAGCATATATATTTTGGAAACTTTGCATCTGTAGGATTACAGATTTTTCATATTACAGTGTAGAAACACGCCATAAATTATCAAACTTTGCTGATTTTTTTTAAAAAAATATTTTTTCCGTTATCAGTCTGATATATAGATTTCAAATATTTTTTTTTATAGAAAATTAGAAAAAATCGTCCAGTGAAGGATTAAGGAATACATGTTAAAATTTTTACGAGTTAAATTTTTAGGTGCTTTCGTAACTATATAAATACGTAAAACCTATGTTTGTCATACGGTACATTCATCTGTCTATATGTCTGTCAGCATATAATAGCGCAAAAACTATTTAACCGAGTAATTTAAAATCATATGTATATTGTCGTTGTAGAAATTTGTTGAGTCATTTCAAAATTTATGAAAATCGAATCAAAACGGTCTTAAAAATATATTAATAAAACTTTTCTTCATTCTATTAACTAATATCATGCATGATTTTTTAATAACATATCATGATAAGTAATGATTTTAAATTGCCATTATGATTATTTTATTAAATACTACTGTACATAGTTAATTCAATGATATTCCTTGATAGGTAATGAGTTTGTATACTATTGTGATTACGTTCCTTTTAAGATGGAGTCATATTATTTCCGTTTTGCTGAATTTAATATATAGTCTTTTCTTAAGAAATTTTGTATTCATGTATGTCTGCATAAAAATGCAAAAGATATTGAACTAAGATCTGAATATTTATATAATAAGTAATGCGAACGCATCTCCTTTACCAACGTTTGACGCACAATTTTCGACTTGCTACAGTAATAATAACGTAAATGAAAATAATATTAATGTCGTTATCTTTTCAATAACTATCTCTTCGATTGTTTAAGGTGAATTATTTTTGCTGTGTTAAATTACATTGTGGACGAAATTTTATTTATTTATTTATTTTATTTTTGTTTTAATAAAATGACTTATGAATGATGCGATGTACAATACGGAACCCACTTTTATATTTAAAGTTAATACTTCAAGAAAATCGTAAAGAAATTCATAAAAAATCTGATCATAGAAACCATTTTTCTTGTCCTCTTTTGAGAAAGGTAAAATATACACATTGTGTGTCAGAAATTTTATGAGTACTTCATTCGAGATTATATCATCGTATCATTATACGAAAGTTACCCGGTGCATTTGACATCCTATTTTTTACTGTCATGTTACTTTATTCTGCACTATTCTAGTTATCGTTGTGAAAGTTGTATTAATCCTTTCGGGTCCGATTTTTTTTTTTCAGTTTTTAGAAAAAATTACTTTTATGAAAATAATATTAACACTAGCAATCCAAATAGATTAATTAGTGTTTAACGAATCTTTCGTTGTCTGAAAGATAATGAACGCTGTTGTTTCGCGTACTAATCAATTAATATTCATATGACAATAGACTAAGGAAGAATATTTGGAGATGTTTAGAAAATATTCTATTACAATAAGATTTAACTTATATTACAACTTTCTAATATTTTTTTACGCTTTATTATATATTATTCTTTCAGAGAGGTAACTTTTAATTTAAATTTAAAGAGGGAAATATATGTTTAAATTAAAAGAATCGCAAACGGCGCAAAGAGAATGAAGCAAATAGTGATACTTATTATTATTACTAAATGCCTAAATCTAAGTGAAGTCATATAGTAAATGAATAGGCATATACTAACATTACTACATATAAATAGTATCAAAAGTATTTTTTAAAACAAAATAATACTCCATTAAAAGACACGTACTATTAATAGTGCATCAGACCCAAAAGGATTAACGTGTAAAATTATGACGATTTTTTTTTGCTTTTGCTTAATGAAACATTCGATAATTTATAAATAAGCAATCAGACAGCTCGCAAACCGATGCAGTAAGAATAGTTGAAGATGTGTTAATTTTTTATTTTACATTTAAAATGCAACTTTAGCTATCTAATATATAAAAAGGAAAATTTGTCTGTCTGTAATTCTGTACAAATCCAGAGTTTAAAAGCCAGAATTGTGAAATGCTACGTATATTTTCATTGAAACACGGCCGAGGCAACTAAAGTAATCCGGAATCGAAGTAATTTATAGTTAATTTTTTAATTAATAAAAAATCGCCAATTTAACAGCAATTTCCAATAAAATTTAAACGCTTTTCGTTATAACAGTTGTTAGCAATTAAAAATCTACAATAAAATTCTGAACACAACAATTCCTTCTATATTGCAAGATATCCAGATAAAAAATGAAAATAGAATAGATCAGTTTCAAGTGACTTCGCCCTAGAATTATTTTTTGTTTGCCCTTCAAATTTGGCTGATTGTGATTGGTTGGTTCATAATACAGGCTACAAATTGTCGATTATGATTGGGTGAATGAAACTTGGTGGGCTGTGGCTCACGTGGTTGACGGCGATCTATAAATAATTCGGCGGATTTAAAAGAAAGTAAATATTATAGACCGGAAGGCGGCAACTCAGACAATCGCCACATCGGGTTCACGGATGAAAATTTAGTATTTGTTGAATCTCGAATAGCATATTCAAACGCAATCGGTCTGCATTGTTATCGTTCGCGCATTCATAAAATATTTAATATAATTTTATTTCTACTAAATTTTGCTAATTTTTCTAAAACTGGTGTTAAATTTGGGAGAAAACTTTTCATAATGCAAGCTAAATACATGCAACATGTAAGGGTTTTTTGAAACTTTGAAAAAAAAAATCGCTCTATATCCATTAATATTCGTGCTATTCTTACAAAAATTAGTGGACATATTCTACAGAATCTACATGCTTGTTTTCTGTAGAGACAGATCATTTCGCGCATCCGAAATGAATCGAGAAGAATCCGACATCTATATTTCTAAATATTCGACAAAATGCCTAAAATTGAAAGTGTCTGGTCATTAATGGTCATATGGTGTATATATGTGTGCGTGTGTAATAAAATGATGTGCATAAGGTTGTAAAATCATATTAAATGCAGTTGCATTCTTAACCACTTGGGGACGAGCGACTGCTACACGTACCATTTAAGGTGCTTAGAATCCTTTATTATTCTTACCAGTTATTTTTTACTGTAAAGTTTATTTTAGTTAATCAGAAAATTTCGCGATTCAAGGAGAAGAATTTTTCTGTCTTGCAAAACCAGCAGTGATAGATTAAAAATTAAGCAAAAGGATCTCGTTGCGAAGGGATTAAAAACAGCATAGTGGGATAATTCTTTATTTACCGAATTATGCATTCATGAAAATTTTACATTCTAAAGCATTTTATGCAAATTCTTTAAACTAAATTAAAAGATTTACATAATCATTTAATAAACTTTTGAAGGATTTTAGAAGGATTGAAGGATTTAGAAGGATTATTTAAATTTGAATTTACAGGGATTTTGTGCAATATTTATAACCCCACTCAAATATTTTATTTGAAATTATTTTCTTAGTATTTTGTAGAATTATAAAATGTACAAATATGATGTTCCTACAATATAAATATAGAAATATTTCCGAATTTAAAAATCCCCATCTTCCTCCCTCAGCGCAGAGAAAGACGAAAAGATATAAAGATAAAAGAAATCATCCTTTTAAAAATACTTTTGTTTTATGTAACCAATAAACCTTTTGGAACAAGATAGTGTAATGTATCTGTAACTCATTCTAAACAGTATTACAACTAATTGACGTATTAAAAGAATTTTATAATAAGTTATTTTAATGGTACTTATACAGGGTGTCCAGCAAATAACACCCTATTTCAAAATTAAATTTCTCAAAAACAAAGATCGATAGTAATATGCGGTAAACGGTTTTTTCATTAGATAAGCTGTAAAAATCTTATACAGAAATTTCAAACAATGAATATTTTGAAAAAATTGCGCTCTGATTGCATAGAATGCTTTGATTTGACATTTTTCTTGTTTTAGATTGCCTGCAGAGAAATAATTTTTTAACTTACAGTGCAATATTTTAAAGTTTTTTCGAAGTAAATTTTTAAAATTTCGAAATTTCAAAAATTTAATTTAAAAAAACTATGAAATATGGCACTTTAAGCCGAAAAACACATTCTATGGCAGCAATCTAAAGCAAGAAAAATATCAAATCAAAGCATTCTTTGCAATCAGAACACAATCTTTTCAAAATATTTACCATTCGAAACTTTTGTATAAGATTTTTACAGCTTACCTGATAAACAAACCGTTTAATGCATAATTCTATTCATCTTTGTTTTTGAGAAATTTAATTTTGAAATCAGGGTGTTATTTGCTGGACATTCTGTAAGTACCGTCATTAGATAAAAAGTTAAAGAGCTTTATATATTGTTGAATTGTATGGGTTTAGATAAATAGCCAATCGCAGAAAATTATCAATGACATTTTTATGAGTATAAAAAAATAGTTGATGAAAACTGTCTTCATTTACAACCGTTGTTTCTTATGTCTATAGATGCATAGAAATAAGTCTCCAAATTTTATGACTGTTTGAGTAAGTTCGTGGCTGACTTTTTTGAGAACTTACTTGAAGTTCATGATTTTGCCCCGCGACAGTTTGACAAAATTTACGATATTTTTCCTGTGATCATTTATTGAAATTCATTATTCCTGAAAAAACAACAACAAAAAAAATTACTAATATATATTTTTATTTAATAAAATAATTAAGTAAAACCTCTAAATAACGTACAGCTTGGGAGCGAAGAAATTGTCTGCTATTCGGAGGTGTCTACAATTGGGAAAACCTCAGAGATAGAAAAATTGTTAATGAAAGCTTAATGCTTTATTAGTCGATTTTAACGTGTCCTAAAACCTCTATTATATGATTAACCAGAAATTAAAATAATTTTTAAATCAATAAAACTGAAATAAATTGAGCATATCTTTATCCTTTGTGTATTACATTCTTACATTTTTTTTTCACGAAAGTTTGCTTTTATTTGCGATTACATGTAGTTTGTTTTTTAATGTAAAGTTTTAACTCTATCAGTAGTTTTAATCCTTTTGAATAATCTTTTTCTTAAAAAAAAAGTTTAACTGTTTACTGTATTTTTCATACAATTTTAAATTATCCGAGGGTGGAGTGAGGGGGGGGGGTTATCACAGATAAAAGTAGGGGGAGAGGGGATTTTCTCCAGCTCATATCCCTACATTTATTTGTGATCACAAAATTTGTGACTATGATATCAATATCATATATTAAGCTATTTTCCCTTATCATACCTTTATTCACCTTTTCCATTAGGTAATAACTTAAATAAAACCCCCTTTTCAATTCAAATAATATATTGCCAATCCAATATAAATGTAATTGTATTCAAAGATAGCGAAAATTTATCTTTTTCAGTGAAAATACATTCCCTATCTTTTTGTTGCAATTTATATGTGATCCTTCCTAAATTAGCTGTTGAGAACCATCTCCGAAGATTTTAGTTTCGATTCGTTTCTGATACCATTTCCATGATCACATATGGTATTCTCTATGGCTACGCTTTCTCTTTCGGTCTTTGCTTACTAGGCAAAAATATAAACGTTTCCTTATTTGGCACGCTATACCGTGATTAAGAAATTCCAGTCTAACTCAAATTGTCTTCAATTAACTCTACTGTCTTCAATTAAAAATCCGTTTCCATATACCTCATATTCAAAATTGCGCGTTAATTATGCCAAAATAGCACAGTTCATATAAAACAAACTTTTCAGAGAATGCGCCAAACTACATGTAATGTAACCATTTTAGCGGATATATTGGCGATATCAACTTTATGCACATGTATGGTGTAATCATCTCAGACTCTCGCTAGCTTCCTGCAAGTCTAATACGCCTTCTCTGCATGGGGGCCTCCCATTATCGAAAATGATTAATAAAGCATTTACTTAAAATCCAACGAACCTGGTCTTATTCATCTTCGCGACTATATTTGTGTCCTCTGCCTTCATTCTCCTTTGGGATTTTATCACCATAAAAAATAATTTCTACAAACGCCACTGTTACGTTATAAGAGGATTAAAATTAACACTACAGTGGCACATTATCCTGATAAATTTAGAGGATTTTTATTTTTTTTCCTCGTTAAAAAACAATTTTTCATTCTTTTTTTGCCAAAATTACTACCCGCTATTCGGGATGTCCTTTATTCAGAGATTAAAAATACAAAAATTTAAGTTTTGAGAGTGGGTATTTGAAAACTTTCCGTTAAATAGAGGTATCCGCTATTCGGGAGTGTCCGTTTTGGAGGTTTTACTGTACTTATTATATTTAATTATAATGTTTTTCATTAAATAACTAATTAAAATTTTGCTTTGTATGTCTACTGCGGATTATACACTTAAGGCATCTTCCAATAGAAAAATAATGCATTTAATTAATTTATAATCATAAAAGTTTATTTTTTTCTGCATTATTTAAGAAGTAAATATAGTGCCTGGTATGTTTTTTCTTTTTCTATCCATTTTAATAATGTTAGTATCATTTATTTTTAATGTTTTTCTCCAATTTATTTTAGTTTTATCTGTGTTGGTAGCTGCAAATTCGTATTATTTTCTTTTATCATGACTAATACGAAGATGCAACCACACACTTCATTTGTAGTTCCAAAGTATTTGTGGGTCTGATGATTCTGCTCTGGTTCTACAAATTTCGACTATCTTCATTTAAATTTTTTTTATGTTTCGATGTGGTAATTTTGTATTAAATTCAATTGTTTATATATTGTTTTACAATTAATGATTATGTATGAGGACCCCAGAAGTCAAGGGGTATAAGTGACAAAATTGAAAAAAATAAACTGAAGACACAGACGACCTAAAAATATGCTTTTTTCATTTCAGGTAATGAAATATAAGTGATTTTCTTATTATTTGCTGAGTTATAGAGGCAAACCACTTTTTTCGAAAAACAAACAATATTGATTAATTATACATTTAAAGAGAATTTCACTTTATTTTTTAACAGTTATTGAAATAAGAGTTCAAAGACCAGAATGCAACAAGCAGAAATTTCCTATTTCAATTCACTCAATTGTTATTGATGTTCCAATTTAACATCAATTATCTTTAAACTCAATTTACTCCAAATCGAAATTTTGTCACTTGTACCCCTTGGCATCTGAGGTCTTCATTTATATATATATATACACTATATTGCCATTGATTATGGGACACTTGCGATTTTAGACATTTTATTAAATATCTAGAAAAATACATGAGGAATCATCTCGAAACTCTTAGTGTGTAAATATAATAGTATACGTCATACATCTCCGTGAAGATTTTTTACCGAAACGCCATAGGGGACCGTCAACAAATTAAAAAAGAATGAATATCTTTTGAATAACCCTGTCAACACTAATGTAGCAAAAGCGCTCAAACTCTAGATTATGATTGAATGCCTTATTTTAATACACTGTGTTCATTTTTATGCAAATAGCATGCACACTCGCAGAGTAATTAAGGTTTTTATAAAAATGGTCCCAAATTTTTCCAAGTTTTTTCATTATAATTTTCAGAGTTCTTAATATAAAATAATATTTTTTTCAGAAAATATGGCAAACAACATTGCACACAGTACCCTGTAATCAGAATTAAAAAATAATAAAAATTGTATGAAAAATGAGCAGGTTTACTATATAATTTTTTACTGCGCATGCGTCAAAGATATCAAAATTTAATTTGCATTATATGTTAGCTAAATGTATAGAGCAACTTTTGTAAAAGTCTCAAAATCATAGCTTGAAAATTCTGAAAGTAATCGTGAATAGAAAAAGGACAAAATCCGTTGTTTCCAAAATGAAGCAAAAAAATGAGGGATTTTATCCAAATGCAGTAGTACATCCCATATTGTGTATTCTATACTGACACTAATCAATGAATATATGAATACAACCCCTCTTGTTTTTGCTTCATTTTGAGAATAACGGATTTTCGACTTATTCAATTGACGATTATTGTCAGAATTTTCAAATTATGATTTTGTGACTTTCACAAAAGTTGCTCTATACATATAGCTAACATAATATGCAAATGAAATTTTGATATCGTTGACGCATGCGCAGTAAAAAATTATTTAGTAAACCAACTCATTTTTTATACAATTTTCATTATTTTTTAATTCTGATTACAGGGTACTGTGTGCAATGTTGTTTGTCATATTTTCTGAAAAAAAATAATATTTTATATTAAGAACTCTGAAAATTATAAGGAAAAAACTTGGAAAAATTTGGGATCATTTTTATAAAAACCTTAATTACTCTGCGAGTATGCATGTTATTTGCATAAAAATGAACAAGGCTTATTACAATAAGGCATTCAATCACAATCTAGAGTTTGAGCGCTTTTGCTACATTAGTTTTGACAGGGTTATTCAAAAGATATTCATTCTTTTTTAATTTGTTGACGGTCCCCTTTGGAATTTCGGGAAAAAATCTTCACGGAGATGTATGACTTATACTATTATATTTATACACTAAAAGTTTCGAGATGATTCATCATGTATTGTTATAGATATTTAGTAAAATGTCTAAAATCGCAAGTGTCCCATAATCAATGGCAATATAGTGTATATATATATATATATATATATGGCTTGTTTTTTCATTGACTTAAATTTTGAGGTTAAGATTAATCGGGTAATATAAAAATCATTTTTATGATTTTCCTGATTTCTAATAAAAAATAAATCGTAATTATTGTGTTTACATGGTATTACCCTGGTATTACCCTTGAGAACGAGCCATGAAGCACAATTTCAAATAATATTCGTTATTGTTCCAATATTGCTAACTCCTCTTGTCTTGTTTAAGTTTGCTATATATTGGGTTATTCTATATTTATTGTAGATGTTGAATAGTAGTATTATATAATGGTTATATAAATATAAACCTCATTTTTCTATTTTGAACGCGATGTGCGCAATTCCACAGACTATTTAAAATCCTGTTTAACTTATCCATTTTTTATATTAAAATATAGATCCCTCCCAAAATATATTTCTATTTCGTTATAACATTTCAGAATATCAAATAAAAGTTGTGTAGAGGTCTTTTTTAATAGAAAAATGAAGACAACTTTATTTTTTGAAAAGACGCTTTGAAAATAGCTGTCAACATTTTTTCTTAAAGCTTTTGTGAGAAAAGTATTGAAATAGATCATCACAGGCATAGAAAAATCGCATTGTCGTGTATAATGTAAAGGAGCACTTTAAACATCATCTGAAATTGCTTTCTGTACGTCGAAAGTAAAATTGTAATAAATTACATGAGCTTATTTTCTTTTTAAGATTTTTCCATGACTTGTTTCCATAAATTTTCATTTCTTTTCTTTTAACGAATCACTTGATTTATGGTAAGTGCATGAAATCATTCATTGCTTTTAATGAAAAATGATATTTCTACAGATTATAACTGAAATTTTAGACTCGGCAATTTTTCAGAAATTAAGAAAAAAAAAATTCCAGATTTTTTTTTTTGTTTTTTTTATAAGGATTGAAATATGAAACTTAATATATTTGTTGACACTAATTTACTAAATTCGATAGTAAATGAAAGGTTGTCATTCCACGACATTACATTTAACAGCGAACTTGAGGGTCAATCTGTTAATATTCTTGAAGTATCCTAGTTAATATCCTATGTACTGGGAGATAAACTCCCGTTCTAGTTACACACACATCAGCAGATATTTCAGGACCTAGCAAGTTATATTTCACCGAAAATCCTCAACTGTAACATTATTTGAATCAGAATAGGGTGAACCTTATAGTATGGTAAGAAATTCGTGGAGCGAGTGAAACAAATAGCTTATGAAGTTTTGGTTACATAAAGGCTTTCTTGTTTTTAGACTAATTTTCACTAACATCATATGAGTTAAATAAGTTTAGCATCAAATAGTATTTAGACTTCCTCTACAGCAATCGGATAACAAATCCAAAAGCTTATTTTTACCTTTAGACAGCATTAACATGTATTATAATAAGAGAAAATCTCGTATCTAAGTGCATGTGTGTGCGTGTAAGGATATTTTATCTAAAAAACGGTTTTGAAAATTTTGATTAACTTTGCTAAACTACCATTTTAAGATATGAGAAGACTATTGGGATAAGTCAAATGTTCAGGAAAATTCAATTAATAGGTTATTTTGGGGGCACTACGGATTAATGGATTTTATTCGGAATGAATGTTGAAGCAGTTATTAAGTTGAAAATGAAAAAAAAAAGATATTAAAATTTCCCATGATTAATTAAAATAAATGCAAAAATACGCGAAATTTAATTAAATAGCTAAAAAATATATAATTATTTTAAATATAAGATTAAACGTTATTAATTTGTTCAAAATTCATCACCAATAACATAAATATACACAAATTCACGAAACATAACATAATTTAACTTGAAGTTGAGAGCATGTGAAACAAACAATTAAACACGGAAGTGAGTATTTATTTATAGATATTAAATTGTTGATAAGTTAGTTGGCGGCTAACAAAGCCAAAAAGTTGAAAACATTTCGTCATATTTGGTGGCATATGCAGGGAAAATCGACTTACAGAATTGCAATGCCAAAACATATGCTTAGCGCAAAATGAAGAATGTGGCCTAAATTGGTGATATTTTGGCGACATTTGATGAAAGTTGACTTTCAGAATCTGAAGGGATTTTCTAAGAAATTTGCAATAGAAGCCGATATAGCTGAAGCAGAATCCATAAGAGCATTCTCGAAAACAGAATTCAATCAAACTGGGTACATAAAAACTTTCTCAATACATGTTTGCGGCCAAATGAAAGATTGTTCTTAAATTTGACGAAATTTTAGAAATTTGGAAAAACAAATTGGCTTTCAGAACCTGAAGGAATTTTCTAATAATTCTCAATAGGAGCCACGATACATGATTCAGCTAACCAGAGCCAATAGAACGTTCTCGAAAATAGATTTTAACCCATTGGGTTACATAGAATTTTTGTCAACACCTGCTTTGAGCCAAATGGAAGAATGTCGCTAAATTTGGCGATATTTAGCACAAAAAAAAAATGATTTTAAGAGTCTGAAGAAATTTTCTACAAATTCACAAGCCGAGATACATGATTCAAACAATGAGAGTTCATAGAACTTTCTTTTAAACAGCATTCAACCAAACATGGTACATAGAAAAAAAGAATGCAAAGAATCAAAAACTCCAGTTTGGAAGGATTCCATTTCATTGTAAATATGGAAGTAATGCAAAATTTATAAATAAGCGCAATTTTTAATATTGACTATTCCTGCCAATAATAATATTATATATTAAATTTCTTTATAGCAATAATATAGCTAGAATTAATTGCTGTATCGAGTTGAACACAAAGCTAATTTTAACTGAACGTAGCTCGGTCTTTCTCATTGTTTAAATCTTATACCCGAACGTAACGCATGATTTATAGTGGTGGACAAAAAGATTCATCGCCTAGAAAAATACACTACTGGCCATTAAATATGCTACACCAGGAAGAAATGCAGATAAGAAAATTACATTTATTGGACAAATATATTATGATACAAATAACAAGTGATTACATTTTTAAGAAATTTGGGTGCATAGATCCTGAGAAATCAGTACCCAGAACAACCACCTCGGGCAGCGATAACAGCACTTACACGCCTGAGCATCCAGTTCAATAGAGATTAGATGGCATGTACAGGTACAGATGCCCATGCAGCTTCAACACGATGCCACAATTCATCAACCGTAATGACTGGCATATGGTTACGAGTCAGTCGCTCGGCAATCATTAACCAGACGTTTTCTATTGGTGAGAGATCTGGGGAACGTGCTGGCCAGGGCAATAGTCGAACATTTTCTGCATCAAAGAAGGTCCGTACAATTTCGGAAACATGCGGTCGGGCATTATTTTGCTGAAACGTAGGGTTTCACAGGTCTCGAATAAAGTGTAGAGCCACGGGTCATTAAAAATCAGAAATGTAATGTGCACTGTTCAAAGTGCCGTCAATGCGAACAAGAGATGACCAAGACGTGTATCCGATGACACCCCATACCATCACGCAAGTGATGGGCCAGTATGACGATGACGAATGCACGTTGCCAATGTGCTTTCACCACGATGCCGCCAAACACGGATGCGACCATCATGATGTTGTAAACAGAACCTGGATACATCTAAAAAAAATGACGCCTCGCCATTCGTGCACCCAGGTTCGTCATTGAGCACACCACTGAAGGCGCTTCCGTCTATAACGCAGCGTCAAGGAAAGTCGCAGCCATGGTCTCCAAGCTGAGAGTCCATGCTGCCGCAAACGTCGTCGAACTGTTCGTGAAGATGCTTTTAGTCTTGCAAGTGACCCCATTTCTTGACTCAGGGCTCATTACGTGGTTGCACGATCAATTACGGCCATACGGATAACATGCCTCGGCTACTAGTGATAGGGGGACCTAGAGATACCGTACGGCGTTCCGTATTACCGTCCTGAATCCATTGATTCCATATTCTTCGAACAGTCGTTAGATCTCGAAGAACGCGAGCAGCAATACTGCGATACAAAAAACCGCAATCCCCATAGGCTACAAATCGACCTTTATCAAAGTCAGAAACACGCTGTTATGCATTTCTCCTTCTTACACGAGGCATCACAGCAATTTTTCACCGGGCAACAACGCTCAAATGCAATTTCTGTGTGAGAAACTGGCTGAACAATTTCTTCATTTAAACGCATTATAGGTGTCGCTACCGGCACCTGCTTTATCAGAATATGCTGGAAAGCTAATCAATTGCACACCCACCGCAGCATCTTCTTCCTGTTGTTTAAATTTCACGTCTGTAGCATGTTGCCTTCATGGTGTAGCAATTTTAATGGCCAGTAGTGTACAGATCTTGAAATTTTAACGTACTATTTTTTTTTGCCTAAAATTAATTTAGTCTCTTCAAAGAAACATAAGGCATCATTGCACTGCACTATTGCATTTACAACAATTGTTACTGTTATTATTATGCAACATTTGTTATTATACAACAGTTCTGTCTTATACAACAGTTTCAAAATAGAGTGCCAAAATAAAAGAAAGACCAATTCTCTTGGCTTTGTAAGTTGTGAATGTATGGTTCTATATTTTCGATTGATACACAGGAAAAAAGGGCAATTGTTTTAAGTAAATAAATAAAAAAAGTGGCCAGTTGAACTGATGTTATTGAGCTCACAGACTATTCTCTCTAATAATGTATTATATTCTTATTTTTTTCAAAAAATAATATCTCGAGAAAAATAATTTAAGAGGGGGGGGGGGCTTAGCTCCCACATACCCCCCCCCATTATACTTAACTAATGAACCTCTAAATCTAATCAGAGAAACGCCTTATAAGAATTAACTAGCCTACAAAATTTGATGCAAATTGAATAATTCTGTATGAAAAATCCATTTATCTGAATTAAGGGGGAATTAGCCCATCGTCCTCTATTTAACCAATGAACCTCTAAATCTAATCCAGGAAACGCTTTATAAGAATAAACTGGTATATCAAATTGTAGCAAATAAAATAATTCTGTATGAAAAATCTCTTTACCTAAATTAAATGGGAATTAGCCTTTCGTTCCCCGTTTATAGATAACCAATGAACTACCAAAACTTATAAGAAAGCGACTTATAAAAATGAACCTATATAGAAAATTTGATCAAAATCGAATATTTCTGCATGAAAAAACGATTTATCCAAATTAAGGAGGAGGTGAATCAGCCTTCCTTCCCATCTTTATACGTAACAAATGAACCCTCAAAGCTAATCAAGAAAGCTCTTTATGAGAATGAACTTAGGAAAAAACACTGAAACAAATCGAATATTTTTACATGAAAAAGATATTTATCTAAATTAAAGAGGATTAGCCCCCTGTTCTCCCTCTTTACATTTAACCAGTGAACTTCCAAAACTAATCAGAAAAGCGCAGTATCAGAATGAACCTATGTCCAAAATTTAAAACAAATCGAGTACATCTATCAAGAGCTATCGCCTTACATATATACATACGCACGTATAACAGAACCTGAGGCACATTAATTCTCAGGCTTTGCTAGCCTAAGAGCTAAAAAGTCTTTACCAGATGTATAATTACGAAAATATTAAGATTCTATCAATGTAAAAATTGCTAGAGTGATTAACTTGAAGGGTTTAACTAGTGATGTCAAGGTAAAAGTTGAGTAAGTAGAAAGAGGGTATAACAACACCTGAAAATTTATATCTGAACTAGCTGTGTTTCCGTAATCGCGTTGCAAGTATTTTAAATGTAAAAGTTAGATTTTAAAAGGTCTGTCGTGACAATATAAGAGCAAAAACTGCCCAGAAACTGTTTAAGAAAAGTGGTTTGCATTTTTATCACATTCATGCGTTTACGAAAGGCATGATAAAGAACAACTACTTTGAATCAGTAAGAGTTGGAACGAATACGATTTTAATGTAATCTTTGTAGTCGGAAGGAAGCGACACTTTTTTGTTAAATATATTATACAATTCCAGCGACAAGATTTCGTCGAATGTGTCATATGATCTTTAAATTTATAATTGATATTTTACATATGAAAAAGCAATAAAGTTTCCGCGATCTCACACAATTACTGAGTTCGATTACGGATGATCCAGTGGCAATCATTGACCAGTAATAAACATCCGTAATCGAACTCTTCATTCATTTATTACAACATTAACTGCAAAAAGTACATTGAGTTACATTTATGTTTGATATGACATTTTTGTTAAAACTTGGTATGATATTTATATTAAAATCCTATAAAATGTTAAAATATTTTATTTATTTTATTATTTTCCGTATTATTTGTGCAATTTCATTAAACATTTTGTTTTGCTAATATTAAAATTATGAAATACTAAAACATTTCAGTGACCTTTTTAAAAATTAATTCACACTATTATCATCGTTGTATATAGAAAAAAGAATGGTAGTTATTTTTTTTTCAAATCTTAAATTGCTTTTGTAATTTATAATATCGGTATGAATAAATGCTGGTTGCAAAATATGATTAACATTATAGTACATTTACGTTTGTAATTGACAAATACCGATGCCTTTTGAAGTTATGCAGTTATCAAATAGAAAGTTTGAAATTTAATAATGAATGGGGAGCATTTTAATAATTTAATAACGGCGCTAGAAAATATTTTTATTTATAGTTTATTGCATTATTTCCCCTTCAAAGATAATTGAACTTTTTTAAACAACCTAAATACACTATTATTTTCATCTTCAAAGGCAATCCAAATTTACAGAAAATAACGTTATAACATAATTATTTTTTAGAAAAGGTAATTTAATTAATAAGGATAGGAATTATTTGTTCAAAATACTCAATACAATTGAATTTGCGAAAATGTGAATGCCTTTTTAATTTGGTTAAATTTCTTTATCTGTGCAAAGCATTTCCGTGTTTACCAAGCAATAACTACATTTAACAAAAAAATTGACAATTAACTTTTTAATGAAAAGCATCAAAAGGTTTATGAACATGCATAATGAATGCATTTACTAATCCTATTTTGATTTGTAAATAATTCATTTTAAGAATCATATAGATAATATGAAGAAATATTTAACAAAAAGAAAATATTATAAATCGAAAACTCATCTAATTATAAAAAATGATATAGATAAATGAAATGTATACTAATTTTAAAAGGAAGTAATGCTTGTTCGTTTGTAGGGTTAATATCGAAAAATGTCAGAATCGATTTCAAAAGTCATGTTTGCAAGTTGATGGTGACAGTCCGTGTTCCAACACATACAATATTTTATGTCGGTGATATTACCGTCAAGGGGGTGCAGGAGCGTAAAACCTTCGAAAATTGCAATTTTTGTGATACTGAAGGATCTAGAAATTTGAAAATTGGCAAGGTAGTTATTTTTAAGAGGTATATTCCTTCTGTTTTGCAATAAGGGTGAAAGGCACATATTTTTCAAAATTGTGTTAAACAGGACTCCCAAATGGTCCGCCAACTGAACATCAATATTTTCTTAGAAAGATTTTTGTTTTATATTTTTCTTGCAAATTGCGCAGAAATTTCCTTTACAGTTTAACTTTAACACAAATTCTGTAGAAACCATCTATGAAATTTTCTGTTTAAATATGTTGCTGTTCAGTTCGCGAACCCTTTGCGAGCCCTGTATGTAGTAGAATTTGGAAGCAATATTAATGTAATAAGGGGGTACCTATATCTCTATTAATGAGACAGTTGAGTGGGGCTTAAGACACAGATATTATCTGTAAGTGTTGTGCATTAACGGCTTAAGGTGCTACTTGAACCCTTATTATCGATCACATAAATATTTGCAGGAAAAATCTGGATGTGAAATATACGTAAAAATTAAAACTTTACTTCCAATGGTGCTTACATACTAAGAAATTAAAGGATGAAAAATACTTTGTTGACCAGTTAATCAATTGCACCTTACGCTTTTGTTACAAAACAGGTGATATGTCCTGTAAGAACGGTTTCTAAAACAATGGAAATTTAAAAGAGTGAAATGCGCGAATATCGTTCTAAATTACGATTTCTATAAAATTGTTAAAGATTAATGTGATTGCTACCTTTAAGATGCAAATTCAGTTGCTGAATTATAATAATAAAAATATAAATTGAAAGTAAAATGGGTATTGGAGAAAGAAAACATTCTAAGTTATGATTTTTGATATCGAACAGACCAGAAATAAAAAATTTTGCATGGCGGTTACTTTTATAATACAAATGTTTTTTATGAAAAGTTTTTTTTAATTGAAACTTAAAAGTGTTAAATCAGCGGAAAAGATTCTAAAACCTGCCTACATTGCGATTGCTATAAAATGGCTAGGGATAGAAAATTGAAATTTGACATGGATGTTGCTTTTAAGGTGTTTATATTTTTATAGAACAATTAAAAAAAATCAAAATTTAAAAGGATTACATATGCAAAAAAAAATTTTCAGACTGCACTAAATTACGATTTCTAAGAAACTTTTAAAGATAGAAACCTGAAATTAGACATTGCTGCCTCATCTAGGGCG
This sequence comes from Maratus speculifer, assembly GCA_964019185.1. Taxonomy (NCBI): domain Eukaryota; kingdom Metazoa; phylum Arthropoda; class Arachnida; order Araneae; family Salticidae; genus Maratus; species Maratus speculifer. The sequence continues at coordinate 139,872,095 of OZ025291.1, forward strand.
CAAATACATGCTCAGAAAAGCTTTTTAAAAATTCGAAAACGATCTAAGTTACGATGTTTGATGTTAAATACACCATTGAGGACAAGTAAAAAAAATTTCAAACCTGTATCTAAATTAGCAAAAAAGCCTTAGTATTTTTCGAACAAACAAGTTATTAAAAATGAACAGAGAGAAAAATCAGTTTAAATCATTTGTATAGGTGATTGCGCTGGATCTAAGCAAAATTTACAATATATCGCAGTATAATACTCCTATTTCTCTATTCTATATATATATATATATACATATATATTTAAAGTAATTAACATTATCACCGCCTCTGACAATGAATGTTTTGTGACTTATGGTATTTTTTTCGTTTATATTAAGAAAACTACTGTACACACACACACACACACACACACACACACAGAAAAAAAAAAAAAAAAAAAAAAAAAATTGATGGCATTATAGAAAAATCTTTGATAAGAACGTTGATGCAGATAATTTTTAAATCAAATAATTATTCATTGAATATCGAATAATTAATGTTAAAGTGGCGAAAATAGTTTCTTTAAAAATTCTTATAGGAGCAAAAATTATACACAGGAATTTAAAAAAAAATAGATCATTTTATACATTAGAATTTTTCGGTGTACAGACAGCAATCATTATTTTTTATTAGTTTGACTCATTTTTTGAGGAATTATTTCCATTTTAAATTCAAATTTCGACCATTTTGTGAGACATTTTTTGCATTTTAAATTGTTGCCAAATGTTCAAAGAATATTTCCTTTAAATTAAAAAAAAAATTACATTTACAGTCGACTATTACAAACAGAAAGGAAATTTTCAAATGAGAATTAATAATTACGAGTTAAAACACATACAGTAAAAAGAAAGACTAGAGATGAAGTATCGTGTCTGGGGATGATACCAAATATGTAACCCTAAAATCCGCTACATTACGGCCAAACACAACCACGTGCTTTTGAAATAAAAAATAAAAACATTTAGTAATACAGTTTTTAATTCATAATACAACTAAAAAATACTTTGGAATGCTTAAATAGAAGAGAATTCTTTTCATTTAGAAGAAAATCTCACTTCTGATGTCAAAGAATTCTATCCCTGTTCCACGTGATTGTTTTGTTTGGGCTGAATAAATGCATTTAAATTTGAGCAATAACGTGCATCGTATTTCAAGCCATTTTTACGGCATACTGAACTTCCATCTATTTCTTTCCTCTATGATTAAAACGGGAAAATATTGAAAATTATGTCATACGTATACATGTGAGTGTGTAAAGGAAAAGAAAATTTTAAAATAATGAATTCATTAAAATGCATAAACCGCCGTCAAAGGAAAAGAAATACGTCATATTTAAAATAGACAAATAAAAATATTACAAACAGTTTAAATTAAAAAAAATTATATTTACACGAGACATTTCACATTTCTAAATGATCTTTTGAATTATAATTGCCATTTCTAAAGTGGCGCAAATAAAAATGTTTCTTTTCTAGCAACAAAAATAGCTTCACTTGAATACTAAAAGAGAAAGAAAATTTTAATGTAACTTAACTTTTACATCGATGAGTTTTTATTAGGACAAATACTTATAGCAAAAGCAAATTCAGCAAAAATTTGAATTGAAGGAAAAGTCATATTAAGGACGTGCTCAAATCCAACCTGCTTCAATAAACTGTGTTCATTTTTATGAAGATATCATATGAAGTTTATCATATTTTCTGAAAAGAACATTTTTTTTAATATTAAGAACTCTACAAATTATGAGCAAAAAACTTGGCAAAAGTTGTGACTGTTAAAAAAAAAAAAAAACTAAATTTCTTTATAAAGTATTTATGCTATCCTAATAAAAATAAACACAGTTTATTACAGTAAGTCATTTTTCATAATATGCAGTTTGAACGTTTTTGCTACTTTAGTTTTGCAAGGGTTATCCAAAAAATCTTCGTTCTTTTTCAGTTTGTTTAAGGTCCCCTATGGTATTTCGGAAAAAAAAATCTTTGCAGAAATATATGATCTATAACATTCTGTTTACACACTTGGAGTTTCTGAATAATTCCTCATGAATTCTTTTAGATATTTAAGAAAACGTCTAAAATCGGAAGTAGACAGTCACCTTTGGCCATATAGCGTATATGCTGGGAGTATAGAAGTAAACTTAACAGCAGCAGTAGCAACAAATAAAAGCATAATTCTTTAATGAATTACTTATTTTTCTATCATTTTTTTGTAAAATTATCTTTGTAGTTTTTATTTTTCAATGATATTGTCTTGTTTAAGTTGATGTCCTATAAAATCTTTAGGAGCTACTAGGTGCATCTAATAAACCAATGACCAATTCAAAATTTTTTTAAATTATAATTTACACATAATTAATAAATATTACATTAATAGAAAAACGTGTGCGACGTGCATCATAAGGTTTAAAAATTTCAATATGTATCTCATTAAATGTTTTTAAATGTTTGGATGTTACGCAAAAATTCATAGTCATAACATAAAGCAAGAATGCAAAATGTGCTGATTTGAAGCTGATATAAGATGTATATTTTTAGAACTAGTTTTATTTATAATGTCGAGTTCTATTTTTTTTAAAACTGGTAAATAAATCTGTATTACTTTATCTTTTAAATATTTCATTTATTTCAATAAATATTAAAACTAAATAAATTTTAACGAATAATCTCATTTTAAATTTCCTTTTGCAATGCTTATGTATTTAATTTTCATATAATATTTGATTTGACATATGTTGCGATTTCCTTTCAGATCAACAAATGTCTGCAAACATAATAAACTGTAACTCGAGTGCCATATCTGAGGATAATGCTGACAGATATTGGGACTATTTGTCAGACATAATATGGGCTTTAAGAATCAACTATGCTAGATTACGGGCATATCGGATAATATGTTCAAATATATGTAATATTTTTTGATAAAAATTAAGTGCTAAGAATAGTACGAATAGCTCAAAATTCGTTTTTTCTTTTGCGTTTTAAGCTCTATTTATACACATAAAAATCATAATTTTGTAGTTGTAAAATCAATATCAAAAGTAACAGGGTATTTTTAGAGCTATACAGGGTGATTAAAAAAACGTGGACAAATTGATATGACAAATTAGGCATACGACAAAGATAAAAAATCACATCGGAACATAGGGCCGCAAAACCACTTATTGAGTCACAAATACAGGGTGTTTCATCCTAACTCAATTTGGGTTGACGGTAATAAATTTCAGAAAACTGAAGTATATTAAAATAAAACATTTAACAGATATTCTAACCTTTAGTTTAAACGTGATAACACCAAACAAAAGTGTTGGAAGTTTGCAATATGCACTTGGAATCACACATTTTGGACTATGATAATCAGTTTATAACGGTATCATCCAGTTGCTTGAGCAATATGTTTTTCCAGATCTTTTCGTAACGTTAACACATTTCACACAAAATAAGGTACACATCGTTCCATTTTCATTACAATATTTTTATTTTCCTGGAAATTATTACTTTCAAACCGGGTGTAGCTAGAATGAAACACCCTGTATTTGTGACTCAATAAGTAGTTTGCGATCCTATGTTCCTACGTGATTTTTTATCCTTGTTGTATGCTTGATTTGCCATATCATTTTGTCCACAATTTTTTAATCTGCTGTAGAAGAGTAAACAGAAAAGAAAGAACAATTTAAGAACTGAAAATTAATCGTCACACATTTTTTAAATAATTTACGTAGGCCTTTTTTTCTTTAACATTTTCCAGTAAAGTTGAAAAGTATTTGATTTCGATTTGTCTGTCCATCTGTCCGCGCTCTAACTCGCATAAATACTACTCGGACTGCCCTGAAATTTTTGTATGTTATTTACGTTTACCCTAGTGCGGACACTATTTCAAATGAAATTTGTAGAATGTTTAATTTAACTACAGGGACAATCAACGGTCAATGACAAAATAATCGTTCCAAATGAATTTTAAACATGCTACAGACTTTCAAACAAACAAAATAAATATGAAATGCCTTTATGAAGTGTTTAAACATATGCAGTCTGTAGAATATGCGATGGAAAGAATAGTTATCCCTATAACTGTTTCCGCTCTCAAGTTGATTGTGATGAATGGAATTTTAGAGGGTATTCTGAATTCTGTTTGAGTCAATCTATTTCAAGTAGTCCAGAAAATATTTTTTTCGATTGCTTGACCATTTTTTAAAATCTGATTTTTTTTATAACAACCCTAACATGATAAAAGTTCAAAATGACTATTATTTTAATTTTGCTATTTTTTGTTTGTATATGGTGGCTATCTTTATTTCATCGTGTGCATCAGTTTTCTCGCATTGAAGAATTTACGGAATTGTAAATTTCTCATCTTTTATTTCTCCAATTCAAATGGAGTTTGCAGCAATTTGTTCAGAACAAAATTCTTTTTCTTTTCTTTTCTTTTCTTTCTTTTCTTTTCTTTATTTTTTTAAATTTTTTTTTGTGTTTAATGAATTTGAACTGTTTGTATCACGCACCTACTCCGCATAAAAAAGTAAAATCGCTGTATCATATTGAATTTCATTCAGGCAATGCAATTTTGATCTACATTGGTACACTATACAAACGTTCAATCCTGCTCCCCTTCTCCATTAATCGGTTGAAGAATGCATACAATAATGTGTGCTTAAAATTACTATGCTATTATATCTAAATAAAAAAATTACTAATAATAACTAAAAACTAATTGGATATGCCAATCCCAAAACTTTCTTCTATCTCATACTATTTTTAAAAAATAGTTACACATTTTAATGCTTTAATAATTTGAATTGACTTTGATTTTCATCTGAAATATCTGTTTCAGTCAATTAATAGGAGTAAAAACGAACTTCCGTCTCTGCAAGAGCCGATAGACAATAGAATGATAGACAGATTTTTTTTTTCAAATTCAGGGACATCCTACTTGCCTTACCAAAAAAATAATCATATACAAAACATTTAGTTCAGTTCTAGAACTAACTTCATACACTTTTAGGTGGTGCAATATTGAAAATGTTATAAAATTCGCTATTGCAGCGCCCCCTTCCGGCGGATTTTTTTCAAATTCAGGGAGCAACAACTAGCACAACCTTACACGTACACAAAAAATTTAGTTCAATTCGATGCATAATTTCATATACTTTTTGTCGGTACAATATTGAAAATGGCATTAAAATCGCGATTGCAGCGCCCCCTTCGGCGGCTTTTTTTCAAATTCAGGGAGGACCAACTAGCCATAGTCATCCACTTACACAAAAAAAATTGGTTCAGTTCGATGCATAACTTCATATACTTTTCGTCGGTACAATATGAAAAATGGCACAAAAATCGCGATTGCAGCACCTCCTTCCGGTGGATTTTTTTCAAATTCAGGGAGAACCAACTAGGTATAATCATCCACTTACACAAAAAAATTGGTTCAATTCGATGCATAACTTCATATATTTTGGTCGGTACAATATTGAAAATGGCACAAAAATCGCGATTGCAGAGCCCCCTTTAGGCGGATTTTTTCAAATTCATGGAGGACCAACTAGCCATAGTCATACACTTACACAAAAAATTTGGTTCAATTCGATACATAACTTCATATACTTTTGGTCGGTACAATATTGAAAAATCCCTGTCGGCTGGGCCTATAGGCGGAGGTAGATTTCGAAGAATGCTCATTTCAACAAAAAAAAGAAAAAAAAATGTGATTAGAGATAAACACAGTTTAATAATTTCATTTGGCCGTTTATGAAAGATTTTTAATTTCATTTTTCTGCAAAAACTGGTTTTATCAGAATCATCTTAAGGAAAATTCAGCTCAAATGCCCATTTTGACAACATATTTTGAAATAAATTGTGAATTTATTAAAAAATCGATCAAAACCGTACATTATACAGTTCCTAAATAACAAAAAACTGTCAGTTGAATGCATTTGAGAAAAAAATTGAATTTAAAAATGAGTCATAAAATAACCGATTTGTTGTTTGAATACATCCTTAATTCTTTAATCATGATTGCTTCGGAAAATTTTGTGCGAAATACTCACTTTGACAGCATTTTAAAAAATATATTCTATCTTTATCAAAAAACTGGCCAATGCGTCACACTATATAGTTCCTAAATAAGAGGATCTGTAAATTGGATGCGTTTGAGAGCGAAAATGGATTTTAAAACGAGTCAGAAAAAACGCAATTTGCTATGTGAAAACTTCCTTAAATTTTCAAATCACGAAGACTTCGGGAAATTCTGTTCAAAATACCCTTTTTGGCAGCCTTTTTCGAAATATATTCTGTCTTTATCAAAAAACCGATCAATGCATCACATTATATAGTTCCTAAATAAGAGGATCTGCGAATTGGATGTGTTTGAGAGCAAAAATGGATTTAAAAACGAGTCAGAAAAATACGCAATTTCTTATTTGAACACTTCCTTAAATTTTCAATCACGATGATTTCAAAAAATTCTGTTCAAAATGCCCTTTTTGGTAGCCTTTTCCGAAATATATTCTGTCTTTATCAAAAAACCGATCAAGGCATCACATTATATAGTTCCTAAATAAGAGGATCTGTAAATTGGATGCGTTTGAGAGCAAAAATGGATTTAAAAACGAATCAGAAAAAAAGCGCAATTTCTTATTTGAACACTTCCCTAAATTTTTAGTCACGATGATTTCGGAAAATTCTGTTCAAAATACCCTTTTTGGTAGCCTTTTTTGAAATATATTCCGTCTTTATCAAAAAACTGACCAATGCATCACATTATATAGTTCCTAAATAAGAGGATCTGTAAATTGTATGCGTTTGAGAACAAAAATGGATTTAAAAACGAGCCAGAAAAAAAACGCAATTTCTTATTTGAATACTTCCTTAAATTTTCAGAGTCGATGACTTTGGGACATTCTGTTCAAAATACCCTTTTTGGTAGCCTTTTTTGAATTATATTCTGTCTTTATCAGAAAATTGACCAATGTGTCACTTTATACAGTTTCTAAATAAGAGGATCTACCATTTGGATGCGTTTAAAATCAAAAGTGAATTTAAAAATGAGTCAGAATATAAGCCGTTTGGATTTGAGGTTTTTTTTCTCCAACTCCTATTTTTGTTTAATTTCTTTTTGCTATACGAATTGGTCCTATGAAAAACTTGTCAATATAAAAGTTGTAGATATTTTTGAGAAGATGTAAAATAAATTTAATCAGATTTGATATCTTAAAAATTGACGGAGTTATGGATTTTTCTCTTTTTTCACCGCCCTTTTTTTTTTCGTTTTTAATTTTTTTCATCGGTAAAAATTGGTCCTATCAAAAACTTGTAAATGCAAAAGTTTTAGATAATTTTAAGAACATTTACAAAAAAATTATTTAGACGTAATATCTTGAAAATTGACGAAGTTATGAATTTTTTTCTCTCAAAACCCCTGTTTTTTTCGCCCCTTGAGCCCACTTCTAAATTTATCAAAAATCTGTCATGCATAAACTTTTGGCCCATTTTTAAGAAGTAATATAAACTTTAAACCGATTCGATATCTACTTTAATTAAGAAGCTATGGCGTTTTTTCGGTTTTCACAAAAACGCCCCCTATTCCGACCCCCTTGGTCCGATTTTGCCCATTAACGAACTTAGCCGAGATTTTATCCCCTTTGATTTTATGTACCAGTTTGGTGGAGATTGGTGAAGAATTATAGAAGTTATCGTGTCCATAAAAAAGTGATATATATATATATATATATATATATAGATAGATAGATAGATAGATAGATAGATATATAAACTGGTGCGATTGCAATAGGTAGTATTTCATACGAAATCTACCTAAAATGGCACAAACATCGCGATTGCAGCTCCCCCTTCCTTCGGAATATTTCGAAATTGAAGTAGGACTTGCTTGCCACAGCCAAAAACATTCACAAAAAATTTGGTTCAATTTTATTTATAATTTCATACACTTTTTGATCGTAGAATGGCGACATACACACAGACACACACACACGCGGACAGACAGACATTTTGTAAAAACATGTTTTTTGGAATCTCTGACCCGTAAAACGTGTAAGTCCGTCGAAAACCGGAAGTCGAAAAAAATTTCGATTACAATACTTTCTTCTGTTGAAGATAGAAGAAAATAATATAGTGTATTTCTGAATAGCAATGTTGTTTTATCCTTGTTTATTTTACAAATTTCTTTTGATGAATCAAATAACTAAAACAAAAACATGTAATTCATAAAAAAATAATTATATTTGTATGTGATATTTACTGTTCACGAATTTAAAATTCATCGTTATGTGGTTTAAAGCGTTTTAAATGTCAATTTTTTATTTAACGAAGTTTTTTGCTAGATTTAATGACTTCGTTAAATTATTTTTCCGATCGACTGTGATTATAAGCTTCACTTCGTGTAAGAAAATACACCTTTGAGAAAATTGTAGCAAAAATTATTCATGAAAAATGACGTCAGTTATTTTTCCGATTTATAAAAACATTTACGAAATAAACAAATTGAAGAGACTTCGATATACAAAATCAAAACTTGTTCAATCGTGCCATATTTATTTATCGACTAGCGAGCTACGCCCTCTAGCTGGGCCAGTTTTTCCAAACGAACCTCGATATTAAGCAATATATAATAAACAAAAAAAATTCATTAATAAGCAAGTCTTGGTGTTCGAATCCTCAAGCACAAAAAAAGTAAATTAAAGAGCTATGGTTGTTATGCGCCCATTATCCCGTTAAAAATATGTGATTTCGCACAGTGGGCTCTACGCTCCATGGTCGCCATCGTCCCATTAAAAATATTTGGTTTTGTACGGTTGGCTCTGCGCGCCCATAAGACATTTTCTCGTATTTTTTGGTTCATCAGAAGCAGACTTTTACGCAGATTCTGAATATGTAATCAGTTTTTTCTACTTTAAAAACTGTCTGCATGATGGTTTAAGATAAAACGCGCAAAAAAGGGAGAAAAAGAGGATTTCGACTGCTTCTTCTTTTAGCCAAAGGGGAAAAGTTCAGGTTCTTCACCGCAAGGTGGCGCAGTGTTCTGCTTCGGAGCACCGTTTCGGAATTGAGATATTTTCCGTTCCGATTCCCAAGGGGTTTTTAATTCATAACTTTTTTAATTTTGGTCCCACGGTCTCGAAAATGCCCGAAATGACTTCCCCGGAATTTTTCTAATCGAAAGACACCTCTCGTGACTTCCAACTCGCCCGCGTTGCGAACTGTAATTGGCTTCAAGCAGACAGAGGCGCACGGATTTTATTAGTATAGATTTTAAGAAGTTTAATGCAAAGTGCGAAAATTGATTTCTCAAGACCAACGTAAAAATCTGTTTACAGAATTGATTTTAATTAAATAAAGGGGTTGTTTTAAAATTTCTGCTTTGAACAGAAAATTGATGTTTCCAGATTTTTCATAAAAATCTCTTACACTACAAAATCTTATAATGACGAAAAGGAATGCTTTTAGGAGAATTTTACTTAAAATGCAAAGTCTGTGCACACTTCCTTACTATTTCAAAAGTACTAAAGTATAGAAAAATAGAATTTTTTTCATATTTGCTTAAGTGGTCGTATTTGCTTAATGATATGAAATAAATTATTCTCGTCTGTATTTAAGTCTCAATAAAACATCATTTGGTAAATTAGACAGTTGTTTTTTTTAAATTAAATATTACTGAATCAATTATATTTTATAATTTTTTGAGACTTTACGAAAAAGTTAAATTTCTTATTTATACCTTATTATATAAATTTAATTAACTATGAAATTAAAATTATAATTCAATTTTTAATAAGTTTTTATTCCATAAATGTTAAAAAAGTACATAAAAATACAAACACAGCGAAAAAATTCCAGGTTCCTCCTAAATCTAAGTTTAAAGAATAGCACACATATTAATGAAGTAGTGTATGTACATATTTCTTGATTAATATCATATTTTTTTCAACTAAAAGTTATATGAAAATGGTGCCCCGCCATAGTTGAGCAATAAATCGTGCAAATGTTACTTAGCTTTCGGTTAAGTACAGATTAAGTGCGACAATTTGGAAAGTGCGTATACGTGAAAGTGTCATGTCTTACACATGCATGTGAATTTAAATGTTCTTAGACACGATTTTTTTCTAAAATTTTGTGCATTTACTAGAGATGTGGTACATCTAAAAAAGGAGTGAAGGTTCTCAGAAAATAAAGAAAAGGGAAGATACAAACAAGAAAAAAACTGTTATTGCCTTTCAAAGTAATTTTAATTAGCCACAAGACACTTTCAGCAATGTTTGTAAAGCTGCTGGAAATTGTAAGCAAAAGCTTCGTTTGAAATCTCTCGAAGGGTTGATGTCACACTTTGCCGAGGTTTTGGTAGATATGCAAAATACAGGGCCTTTCATCAGCTATTATCCTGAACATCAGCCGCTGAATGCCAACAATCATATGTCACAATCTCTGAGAATGATTCCGACGGTTGACCCCGAACTTGGCTCATAATGAACAGGGATGTAGTAGAGGGTATACGGGGGTATACGCCGTATATCTTCTGGATTTTTTAAAAGAACACCGTATATCCTCCGTCTCTCAAGAAAGTTATAGTAGACACACTCTAAGGTACATACTCTCTGCCTTGAGCGTGTACCATCTGCTTAGAGAGTATACCATTTGTTATTTTTACTACACTCCTGATAATGAACAATTTCCGTATTGGAAACACTTAAAGCAATAATAAAGACAATTTTTAGGGAAGACAGGCGCATACTTTCCAACTTTTATTTTATTTTATTTTATTTTTGTATTTTTTATTTTGATATATTTTGAGATCAACAGCACATCCTTTCATTCCCTAGAACATTATCTATAAAGTTGCACATTTATTGTTCAAAAAGTTAAAGATTGTTTTTAACAGAAAATGATTAAGTGTGTTTATATGATGTTGGAAAATGTGCCCTGTATGTGGAGAGAGTTTCTCAGCCTACTAAAAATGTGCTGGGGCAATATCATACCATTAAATGGTAAAACAAAGCTTACTTATTAATTAATTTGTATTTTTTATGTGATTTCCTTTTTGCAGTTTTCCTCTTTTTTTAAATCTTTTTAAATTCTCAGCTGATTTTTAACGAGAATCACTCGGTCTAGCTGACTTCTTTTTTTTTCTTTCTACATCGTGCTTGCATCCTAGGTATTCCTTATCAAAAGGCCTGACGTCTTCTGGTGCAAGGAAAATTTGTTTGGATGTAGAATTAACATATTATTGATAAGCAGTAGGTAAAATTTGACTGGAAGTCAAAGGAGTGATTTTTTCGAAAATGCTAGCCTGCGCATGCGTTGGTGTAGAAGGATTTGATGCTTTAAATGAGTTTGAATAGTTTGATTATGAACAGTCGATTGTTCTGGCATGTTCGATGTCTGTTCAAAATTGTTAGTTCTTTCAAGATTCGGTATGATAGCAGCTGGCATGTCAGAAAAATATATTGGTATGAAGTCTAGTTGGTAAATGTTTCAGGATTCTGTAGTAAAATTCACGAAACTTTAAACACCCGCCCATAACATTGGCTTGTGTTAATGACATTAGAGCAGCTGTAGCCAAAATAGACGGTACGCCGTAAATTGTCATAGGCTTTTTTTATACATACTCAGACATCATAAGCTGTATTAATTTACTTTTTATGGGCTCCTAAAGACTGCGATGCAGTAATGTAGCTTATGATTACACTGAAAAAGGAATGAAAATATGGTTAGAATAAAAATAATCTAATGCTTTTGCTGAAAAATTTCATAAAAATTATATTATTATTATTATTTTTTACTAAAGTAGCTGCCACCATAAATAGTAAAATATTCTTTGCATAACTGAAAAACATGCTTAAATTTCAAAATATTTACTTTTGAACAGCGCAATCTAAAAATAAAAGTGTTTTTAAAAATAATAAATTTGTTTAATATTTACTGAGAACGCGAACACACGGATGGTTTACACGGATGGTTGCTGTATACTGAAAGATATCAATATTTATGTGCAAAAACTATATCTAAGTTTCGGAAACATTGTATTTATAACTTATAAAAGTTTTAAAGAATTTGGAGAATAAAAACTATTTTTTCAAATATTAATTTAATCTATGTGAAAAAAAAAAATTAGAAGGTAACATGCGGATGTACGTTGTCAAAGGTTGAAAGGGCCTCCAATATTGTTTAAAAGATTTATCGGTAACATTGATTTTAGATATATTTAGGGTTATTTTAACGAGTAATGCCGGGCCTGTCGGCTAATTAAGTGTCTAATATACATTAAAGCTGTGAGGCAAGTTTGAATGAAAATTAGTATTTCATTTTAGATATAACGGAGGGTTAAAATTTTAACTGATAGATGATGCGGAAATTCTATTAAAAATGTTCAAGATAACGTATATAAGCATTTTGTTTTAAAACAAAAACCACTCTTGGATTCAAAAGAAAAAAAAAATAAATAAATAAACAGTCCATAAAAATAGCTTAATTTATTCACTCACGTTGATTAACTTTTCTTCAAAATTACAGTATGGAAATTTTACGTAGTACTTACCCCGTGTGCATTTCATGCATTTCCTCTTTCTAGGTAGGGGAAAGTTGGATAAAACCGGGTACGTTGATAAAACAGGGAACCAGGCTTTATGGCTTTGTTTGCGACGGTATCTAGCCGAAACTTTTAGAATTACTTGTAGGCGAGTGGCATGCCAGCTCCCAGTAACCAGAAGTCGTGTAAACGAACTCATTTCGCAGTGGTGATTTTTTAAAGATTTCACGTGAAAATGTTAAAAATTCGACGTCTGCAATATTACGTTACCAATCCTACATACCAAAGGATTTAGATCAGGTAAGTATAACGTAATATAGTTTATTATTTACTTGTTATTTTAACGTTTTGCATTGGTACCTACGAGTTATCTGAACAACGCTAGAGTAACATTTCATCAAAATGGCGTGGTCGGAATAAACCGAGATGCAGATGGTCAGACATAATCGGGAGATTTCCGGTTTTGGACAACTCATTTATTTGCATGATTGAAATAGAATTAACTTGTTTATGCATTGTTTGACGATCTATAACTATTTGAAAACTATACAAAAAGTATTATTTAAATCAAGTTGTTATATAGAAGATTGCTTTTAGTTATTTCTATTGCAACATCTATCCTTATTTCAAGCCCCTAAAAATTAGAACTCGGGCAAGAAGAAAAAGAAAAAATGGAAAAACAAGACAAGAAGAACTTAACCCTGAAACGAAGCTGTCCATGATTACAGAAAAGAAAAGTAGAAAAACTGATGTGAAAAAGAAAAATCCCAAGAAGAAAAAAAAAAGAGGAGGAAGATGAAAGTGAATCATGCATTTTTTGAAACGGCTTACATAAATAATCTAAACTTAAGGGGAGTTGGATACAGTGTCTTCATTTCAAAGAGTGGGCACACGAAGCATGCAGCAATGCAAATGAACAAGATCGAACTTTCATTTGTGATTTTTGTGTTTAGCAATTTTAATTCTTAAAGCATAACTTAACTCATTTTTATTTTATGTAGATTTGATATAGATTCACATTCTATAAGTATAATACGTCAATTTTACCTTTAAAAAATAGTATTATTGCAAAATTACAATGTGATTTTAATTATTTTTTCCAGTTCCCGGTTTTATCCGACCTGGTCAGACAAAACCGGGACATTGCACACTTCTAAAAAAAGTATTGTTATGATCTCAATTTCTGTTGTTCGTGACTGAATGAATAATTTTTTTCTTCCTAAGGAATCAATTTATCGTTTTAATACAAATTTTGACTGTTTTGATCACATAGTGCAAAATAATAAAAAGAAAAGCATTAGACTCAGGGTTTTATCCGACTTTCCCCTACTACATTTAATGAATTATTGCTTTTAAAGACATAAAAAAAGAAAATACTCTATATTTATTACAAGTTTTATTTTTCGTTATTGATTCCAGTGTACGTACATTAAGAACTTTTTAGTTTTAAAGAGAGATAAAATCCTTCTTTTAGAAGTACCAATTTATATAAATGAAAAATCATTAAATACGTCTGTTACTTTTGCTGAAATCGTCAAAATGTTAAACGATACTTAATAACAGTTAAATATATGATTACGTAGTTTTAGAATATCAGAAATATGTTTGAATATTCATTATTGCGAAAGTTTTTATAATGATTTGATACATTATTATCTTACTTTTTTGTAAAAAAACAAAGCAAAACAAAAACTTGTCTATAAAAATTTATATATATATGTACTAGGGGGCTCTGCTCCTTCCGAGCTTATGCCCGAAAACCTCCATTCATAGTTTAAAAACATGGCAATTTGTATATTTTTTAAATATTAACAAATTATGGAAAATTGTTACGAGCAACGATATTATTTTCTAGTCGGGTTTTCATTCAGTTTTGAATGGAGTATTGTGCGGTTACTGTGGTTTCATTTGCCGCAGTCGCGACAGCTAAAGGTTGCTTTGGAAATTGATAGTTAAAATCAGTTATATATTATAAAAACCGCTTAAAAATGGTTGTTTTTAGCCTTTACCGCCTCAGTTAGATGCTGTCCGAGCCTCCATGTAAATTTTAAAATACTGCTTCTAATCAGTCTTTTATAACGAAGCTTTACACAATATTCTTCCGCTTGATTAAAGGATTTAAAAAGTGTATCTGTTTGGGAATAATCTTTAAAACCACGAAATGTACGCTTATTTATTTTGTTTTGATTGACTTTTAAATATTCTCAGTAATAGATTTTAATTATTTCTATATTTTAATACACTAACATTCATATATTTATTTTATTTTTAAAATTGAATGTTTTATTTATTAAGATATTTACGAATTTTCTATGAAGTATCCAATAATAGTTTGTGCAGAAAAACTCGAAAATATGTCGCGCAGGCATCGTACATTTAAGCCGCCTATATTGCATACTTATGTGCATTTATGGTGCATATGTGTATCATTTGTTTTATGATATATAGTGAAACAAATTTGTTAGCCGGGCTACTTTTATACTATATGATTCCCAATGTGACGTCATACGAATATTGTCCATAAATAAAAAGTTTAAATTGCATACCATTTTAATTTATGGCTTAATTTTTACCTCAAATTTAATTTGTGTGAAATAATTTTATTATTTTTAAGGGTTTTTCCCCCCCTTTCTTTCAGATTCAAGTGTAAATATATAATTCAGTCATTGTATTGAAATATTATTTTTTTTCCTTTTAATAGTATTGCAGGAAATGCTCAAGAGAAAAAAACATATGATGTCATTTATTCATTATTCATGTCATTTTCTTATCAAAAAAATTTTTTAAAAAGGTCGATATTTGTTTTTTTTAGTCATTTAAGTGATTATTCTTTCGTATATGTTAGTTATAAAAGTTTCAGAGGAAATTTAATAACTTTTAAAAATTCTAAATGCAAAATATTGCAAAAAATTAATATTATTGAAAGATTTACTTGTTAAAATTTTAATGATATTTCTCTTATAGCTCAAAAAAAAAAAAAAATAAATAAATAAATGTTAATGATATCATTTTAGCATTATTAATGTCATTTTCTTTTCAAAATTGAAAAAAAAAAAAAAACAAGCAGGAAATTTTAAGGAACTTACTAAACTGCAACATTAATATGTAATTACTTATATAAACAAATCCCCTATCAACTATGTAATTACATGCAAATCGTGTTGTCACTATCTTTTAATATTATCTATTTCTTCCAATAATACTTTCTATAAAGCTAATCATAATATAATAGTAAACAATCGTAGAATTAACATATTCTATAAACTACTAAATTTTACACGTACCAACTTTAATTATTCTTATTTAGTGCTAATTTTTTAAGTTTCACAAGAACCCCATTAAATTTAGAGCTATTACAATGTAATACATATAACAATAATACTAACAATATTTTATAACCAATTTTTAATTATATACAGGGTGTCCCTAAACTGATGGTATGTACGCTAGGGGGTGATAGAACACATCAAGACGAGTAATAGTAAATAGGAAACCAAGGGTCCCAAACGTTTTCCAAAGGAGATGGCCGCCATTAAAGTTTGGGGTCCAAAATTTCAAATACACATAAAAAACGGAAAAATTGGTCGATTGCTTTGCGGTTTTCACTAAAACTATTCTTTATGTTGGTATTTTTTTGAAAATAAATTATAAAGATAAATTTCGAAAAATTCCGATAGAGGGCGCTTTAGACTTCGAAGTAATGAGAAACTATTTTTTGCCGTGATTTTTTTGCATCTTATTAAATGGTTTCGTAAGCTTAGACTTAAACTTAAATTTTGAGCTCAAAATCTGAATAGTTGGGAGTGGTTAAGTAGCACAAACTTAACTGTGTTCAGAGGGTTTAAATTTCAAATGATTATAAAAAACGGAAAAATTGGTCGACTGATTTGCGGTTTTCACTAAAACTATTCTTTATGTGGGTATTTTATTGAAAATGAATTATAAAGATAAATTTCAAAAAATGCCGATAGAGGGCGCTTCAATCTTTGGAGTAACGAACAACTATTTTTTACGTTATTTTTTGCATCCGATTAAATGTTTTCGTAAACTTAGACTTAAACTTAAATTTTGAGCTAAAAATCTGAATAGTTGGGAGTGGTTAAGTAGCACAAACTGAACTGTGTTCAGAGGGTTTAAATTTCAAACGATTATAAAAAAAGGAAAAATTAGTCGATTCGTTTGCGGTTTTTGCTCAAACTACTCTTTAAATCAGTGTTTTCTTGAAAATAAATTTTAAAGATAAATTTCACAAAATGCCGATAGAGGGCGCCTTAGACATTAGAGTAGGCTACAACTATTTTTAACCGTTATTTTTTTTAAATCTCATTAAATGCTTTCAAATGCTTAGGTTTAAATTTTGAGATCAAATTCTGAATCGTTGCGAGTGTTTAAGTAGCGCAAAAGTGAACTGTGTTGGAGGGAGGGGCAGGGTTAAATTTCAATTCCTGAACACACTTCAGTTTGCTCTTCTTAACCCCTCCCAACGATTCAGAATTCGAGTTCAAAATTTAAGTTTAAATCTAAGATTTCGAAAACATCTAATAAGTTTTGGAAAGCATTTAATTAGATACAAAAAATAACGGGTAAAATTAGTTGTTGGTTACTCTGAAGTTTAAGGCGCCCTCTAACAGAATTTTTTGAAATTTATTTTCAAAATTTATTTTCAAGAATATACTCACTTAAAGGATAGTTTTATTTTAAACCGCAAACGAATCGACCAATTTTTCCATTTTTTTATAATCATTTGAAATTCGAACACTCTGAGCATAGTTCAGTTTGTGCCACTTAACGACTCCCAACTATTCAGATTTTGAGCTCAAAATTTAAGTTTAAGTCTAAGTTTACGAAAACATTTAATCATATGCAAAAAATAACGTAAAAAATAGTTGTTCGTTACTCCAAAGTCTAAAGCGCCCTCTATCGGCATTTTTGAAATTTATCTTTATAATTCATTTTCAATAAAATACCGACATAAAGAATAGTTTTAGTAAAAACCGCAAATCAATCGACCAATGTTTCCGTTTTTTCTAATCATTTGAAATTTAAACCCTCTGAACACAGCTAAGTTTGTGCTACTTAACCACTCCCAACTATTCGGATTTTGAGCTCAAAATTTAAGTTTAAGTCTAAGCTACGAAACCATTTAATGAGATGCAAAAAATCACGGCAAAAAATAGTTTTTCATTACTTCAAAGTCTAAAGCGCCCTCTATCGGCATTTTTCGAAATTTATCTTTATAATTTATTTTCAAGAAAATACCAACATAAAGAATAATTTTAGTGAAAACCGCAAATCAATCGACCAATTTTTTCCGTTTTTTATGTGTATTTGAAATTTTGGACCCCAAACTTTAATGGCGGCTATCTCCTTTGGAAAACGTTTGGGACCCTTGGTTTCCTATTTACTATTACTCGTCTTGATGTGTTCTATCACCCCCTAGCGTATATACCATGAGTTTAGGGACACCCTGTATATAAACTAACAACAGCGACAGATAATACACATTGTATAAAAAACAGTTAATACAGTTTTATTAAAAGATCTCAAATGTGTTAAAAATATAAGGATTTTAAAGATTTATTCAAAAATATCAATCTGTTAGACCTACATAACATAATTAATCAACTATTTAAATAATATAAAAATCAATTAATTCTTACCATTACATGGATACAACATATTTTCGCACAATAACTAATTTCATTATTCACAATAACTAAATATTACAAGATAATATTATATATATATACAGAAAGTCGGAATTTCTCAAGGCGGCTGTACATCCAGTATTTTGTGAAATTTATACATATATCAATATGAACGCACTTATTGTAATGATGATATTTTCATGTTTTGCTATACTGATGACATCATTTTAATTGACACTAAAAACTCTGATAGTACTTCATTTCCAATAGATTATCCTACTAATCTGGAACTAACGAAATATCTTTTATCCAACAATATCATTAACTTTTTAGATGTACAAATTAAACTCGTGGATAACAAAACAAAGTCTAATCTATATGACAAACGTAAAGATTTTAAATTTAAC
This sequence comes from Maratus speculifer, assembly GCA_964019185.1. Classification (NCBI taxonomy): domain Eukaryota; kingdom Metazoa; phylum Arthropoda; class Arachnida; order Araneae; family Salticidae; genus Maratus; species Maratus speculifer. The sequence continues at coordinate 139,890,712 of OZ025291.1, forward strand.
GTTAATACCTTTACTCAATTTAAATCTTGCCTCTATATTTCAGTTTATCGCAATAATCTAATCACTCCTTAATCACTTGTATAGAATCAAATGTTTATGTTCATCTCATCTTATAAACAAAAACATAACAGTTAATATTCAATGGTTAAATCAAGGTTATCCTCAGAAATTCATTTATTCTTTAATCTATCATAGTATATTAATGACCCCTGTGTTGTGGGAAAGTTTATTGTCAGTTTCTATTAACATTTTGCCCATTCAGAATATATATATATATATATATATATATATATATATCTTTATATATAAAAATCTTCTGTGCGTGTGTATGTAATTGAACTCCTCCTAAACGACTGGACCGATTTTGATGAAATTTTGTGTGTGCGTTCCAGTGGATTCGAGAATGGTTTAGATTCACATTTCGTCGAAATTGATTCAGTACTTTTTTAGTAATTAGGCAAAAACTAATAGTTAGTGATTTTTCGCTATTTAAAAGTGCTATATATATTAAAGAAAGTCAGGATTTCGTATTAATCATAGCACAAAAAAATCTATCATACCAAAAATCTTGAAAATTGGGTAAAAATACTTCTTATGACATCGAGTGCAGCTAAAAAGGGATTTTCGAAAATTCCACCCCTACGATGAGTAGAAAAAAGAATGAACTTTTAAAAAATTCCTTAAAATCGGCTTTTGTAGTTATTTTTCATCTGATAACATATTTTAGTGTATTTTTTCATGCTGAATCGAACGGTACTAAGCAAATATGTTTAAGTCCAGTAGTTCGTAAGATAATTAACATTTTCCTAATTTGGCGATGTCTTCGGCGCAAAAACCTGAAATTTTTAATGCTTATCTTTATATATATAAATGTTCTGTGCGTGTGTATGTCTGTATTTGTTTGTTTGTATTTTATGTCGGCCAATTATCTACACTATGGGATATAGGCCCTATGGGGTGGTATGCCCTCCGTGGGGGTCTTTCTAAGGGAATCTAACCCGTATTTACGCTAGGTTCGAAGAAAACCACGGAAAACTCCGAACGGTTAGGCCGACGATCGCGATTGGGTTCGAACCTACCGTCTACCAGTTTGGAGGTCAGAACCTCGCAGCCAGCGTGTGTGTATGTCACTGAACTCCTCCTAAACGACTGGCCCGATATTAATGAAATTTTGTGTGTGCGTTCCAGTGGATTCGACAATGGTTTAGATTCACATTTTATCGAGATTGATTCAGTACTTTTTTAGTAATTAGGCAAAAACTAATAGTTAGTGATTTTTCGCTAATTAAAAGTGTTGAATAAGTTCGATGAATAGAGTGCGGACGGAATGTCCGAGCGGTCTAAAGCGCCAGATTTAAGCTCAGCTTCTTGAAGAAAGAGATCGCGTGTTCGAACCCCACTCCTGACAAACGTGTATGCTTTACAATAATATTTCCTGTATTATATTTTTGATTAACGGACTTCAGAAAAAAGTTAACTTTTAACTAAAAAGAGAACAATAAACTTTTCTATCAAAAATTGAACCGAGTTCAAAAAATACTCAAGAGTGAAAAATAATTTCCTTACATAATTGTAATAAGAAATTAAATTAAGAGCGTAATGTTTATCGCGCGTATTACCATATTTACGTATATTTATTTGATTTCCTGGAGTCGGTCCAAGAAGGACAACGTCTGTCGGTGACAGGACAACGTCTGTCGGGTCCGCTAGTATATATATATATATATATATAGAAAATATTAAAATAACAATAAAAAATTAAAAATATAAAAATATACAAAAATAATAAATAATAGGAAGGCTAGGTGGATAGATGTTAAATTATGGACGAGGGGGGAGCTGTTGGATAATTTATGCGATTATGTTAATTTAATATTAAAAAAAATATGCAGTGTAATAAGTGTTAATTACTTGTTTATGATATGTATGTTGACTTAGCATTCCTTGATAATGCCTAACGGATTAAATTCACATTTTAATTTACGGCAAGATAATTATAATTCTTTTAATTAATCTATATGTTATCCATATGAACTCTATATCTGTTTATTAATTGGCAATTTGTCATCTTGCTAATACATTATGTAGACTTTTTAGATGATATAAATTAGTATTAATCTTTACATAGTTGATTAAGATTAAAATGCAATAACTTGATATTTTTAAACTTATAATGAATATAATTTATTGCACTATATATCTCTATCTAATCCTTAGTTAAAACGATATTTAATCCTTATTTCCAAAGTTAGATGGCGATACTAAAAGATAACAAGATAGTGTAAAAAATAGCAAATACTATCTCTTCTCCTTTTAAACTCTTTTTGCCTGTGTAATCTCCTTTGACTTTCTACTATTGATTGTATATTTTATCAATTCATTTTATGAAAATTACCTTATATTTCCATTAATTTACATAAAATATCATATATTTAAAATATTTTTATAATATAATATTCTTAGTAATAGTTATTTTTAACTATAATAATAATTTTTTCCTTCTATTTTATACCCCTTAACTGTCTACAATCTCATTAACTATTAGTAAAATGAGTATGAAAAAGTGTTTTTTCAACGCATTGGCGACATAGTATAATGTAAGTTTCTCTCATTTTAATTTCTGATTTTAATGATCAAAACAATTTGTTCTCATCGATTTCATTATATGATAGTAGTAGGAAAAGGGCAGTACGGGCTCAGCCGGAGGCACGGAGGCACCGTGCCTCCGGCTGTGCCTCCTGCGGTGCCTCCGGCTGTCCCTGCGGCTGTCCCTCCTGCGGCTGTCCCACCGCCACCATCCCTCCTGGTCCCTCCTGCACCCACCATCCCTCCTTGTCCCTCCTGCCCCCACCATGCATCCCCCTCCACAAACGCCCCCTAGTGAAAAAAAGGAACATTCTATTATAACAGGATAGGTGAACGACCTTCCCTATTCAAAAATATTGTCAATCACATCTCAACACAGAATCATACTATATGATGAAGATTAAATTTATATTTGAATTTTGAAGAACCGTAATTTTAAAGAGTATTATTAATTAAGCGAAACAATTAAAATTTCAGTTTTCAGCCATTTTATTTAGATTTCTTCAACTACAAGACGATATTATCAATTTAACACAAGAAAGTTAAACATATATTTGAATTTTGCTTGATAGACATCTTAATGAGTAGTATTAATTAAGTAAAAAAATACAAAATATCAAGTTTTATAGAAAAAAGACTGATTTCTCACGATTTTTATCAACTATATGATCAATGTAACGACTTAAAAGTTAAAAGTTAAACATGTATCCTAGTTTTTCAACAACTATAACCATAATGAGTATTGATAATTAAGTAAAAAACGATGGAAAATATCAAGTTTTATAGAAAAAGACTGATTTCTTACCATTTTTATCAACTTAAGAGAGAAAACTTAAACGTACATTTCAGTTTTTCAACATCTATAATCTTAATGAGTATCGTTAATTAAGTAAAAAACAATAGAAAATATGAAGTTTTATAGAAAAAGACTGATTTCTTACATTTTTTTCAACTCAAACTTCAGAATATCAATTTGAGATAAAGAAATTTAAACGTGCATTTCAGTTTTTAAGTGACTATCACTTTAATATCGTCTTAATGAGTTTTGTTAATTAAGCAAAACAACGGAAAATACCGATTTTTAAAGAAAGAAAACCAATTTCATCATACTTTTATACACCAACTAAGTAGAATTTTAATACATAAACGAATTATTTAAAGAAATATTCAACACATACGCACATTTGAACCTACGAAGCATTCTTCATTACGTCATATCCAAACTAAAACTTTTTTCTACAACCCCTCCACCCATGTACTCCAAGTAGGGGAAACACACAATAGAGTTCTGACGTCACAACTTACAAAGGTATGCAACAAAATGTTTACGTTCAAGTAAAAGTATCGCATAGAGAGAAAAAAGAAGACATTTAAACTATTTATCCATTCTAGTTTTATAACAGTTACCACAACATCGCCAAATTAAAATTTGAAGTCATAATGAGTGTAATTAATTAAGCAAAACAATAGAAATATTAGTTTTTCAGTGAGGAAAAGACGAATTTAAAGAAATTTTATTAGTTTTACACTAGTTTAATAATAATTTTAAGAGGAAAAAGACGAATTTAATATTTTTTTTTTAGTTTTACACTATTTTTCTCATCTCCAACACGGATATATGAATTTAACAGAAGAATTAAACGTGTATTTTAGTTTTTAACAACCGAAAAGTAATAAGTATCATTAATTAAACGAAAATAAATATCAATTTTCAAGAAAAGACAATTTTTTACACAAATTTTCAACTTTGAAATACATTTGTTTACATATGTTATTACAATATATTTCCAAACTAACTATTTTTAAAAGTTTGAATGTCATTATAAAATGTTCATATTTTATATTTTTCACGTCTTGACTACATTCGACTTTTTTCAACAAATAGTATGCATTTTTTTTTTTATTCTAGAAACTGAAAAAAGTGACTTCTTACTGTTTCAGAAACTTGACATGTGAAAACTTCTCTGAGTTATTCGATTCACATTTTTAATCAAATTGGCATATTTCACCTCACCTTTTTGAAATTACCATATTATCAAACATCAAGTTATTTAAAATATAAATACTGCTTAGTGTTTAGATAGTATACATGACTGCTTCTACTTATTCTGTTCGTATTATTAATCAAATTAGCAATTTATTATAAAACTTATTTGTACGCATGCGCAAATTGTCACGTGACATAAACGATTAACAGCAATATGAATTTTCGAAAAGCAGCGCAGCATTTTGCATTCCCACTGTTAGACTTGAGAGGGAAGTTGGTAGGTGCATAACTCTGACTAATTTCCAGATTTTAATGCAAGTGAAAACCGTTTTCTTCGTTAACGAATAAAGTAAGTTTTATTATATCATTACAATATATATGTATCAATAAAAATAAATTTAATGAAATTTAAAAAAAAAGATTTTTTATATATTAAGCATTTATTAAGTATATAAATATACTTCTTTTATTACGCAGATGTTTCAGCAAGATGAAGCAAAACAGCAGCAAATTTCCGAAATGTATGATCCGACTGATTCGACCTTAGCACATACAAAGTTAAAGAATAATACATATGTAAGTTACTTATATGTTAAATACTATAATTCATACACTATGTATAATTAGGTTAAATTTACATTAAAATATTTTGTCCTATATTCAATAAGAAGTATTTTTATTTGTAATATTAGAGTGATATCTAACTGTTTACATTAATTTCCCTTACAGAATTGCTCTTTTTGTGATAAAAACTTTTCATCTAAATGGAATTTAAAAGAACATATACAGATCCATGCCAATGAAAAACCATTTACTTGTGAGGACTGCGAAAAACTGTTTTCAAGAAAGTGCGAATTAAAAAAGCATATGATGATGTATGATACTCTATCACCTGTTATATGTGAAATTTGCAAATTATCTTTTACTAGGAAATGTGCTCTAATAACTCATATGAAAACACATCCAAACAGAAAATTGCTTAAGCATGAAAAGTGTGAGAAATCCTTCAACTATCGTTATAGATTAAATCAACATACGCTTATTCACAATAGACCGCAATTACATTGTTATGAATGTGGGAAATCATTTTCAAGTGAAAATAAGTTGAATCACCATTTAAAAATTCATCAAATCCAACATCGTCCACAGTTTAAGTGTAAAAAGTGCAAGAAATCCTTCAATTATCGTTATAGATTAAATCAGCATATGCATATTCACAATAGACCACAATTACATTGTTATGAATGTGGGAAATCGTTTTCAAGTGAAAATAAGCTGAATCACCATTTAAAAATTCATCAAGTCCAACATCGTCCACTGTTTAGGCATGAAAAGTGTGTGAAATCCTTCAACTATCGTTATAGATTAAATCAGCATACGCATATTCACAATAGACCGCAATTACATTGTTATGAATGTGGGAAATCATTTTCAAGTGAAAATAAGTTGAATCACCATTTAAAAATTCATCAAATCCAACATCGTACACAGTTTAAGTGTGAAAAGTGTGAGAAGATCTTCAGCTATCGTTATAGATTAAATCAGCATATGCATATTCACAATCGACCTCAATTCAATTGTAATGAATGCAAGGGAACATTTTCAAATGAAAATAGACTAAACCGTCATTTGAAAGTGCATCAAAACCTACAGCATACATGTGATCAGTGTAAACATAAATTTAATAATAAATTAAATTTAAATCAACATTTACGTACACACCATACTAAAAAACGTCTTGTTCCTGTTAACAGTGAAATGTCTTTACCCACTGTAGACTTTAAAAGAATAAAACATGAAATACCAGCTTTCGAAGTGTTTGAAACTCTAACTTTTCATCCTGAGAAAAATGAAGAAGGTTGCTTAGTTACAATGATGGATATTCAAAAATTAACCAATCATTTGAAGAATTTAACAGTCAAAGATCAGATTGGAGACTTCGAAAAATTGAATGTTTAGAACTGAATATTTCAAAGTATGGCACCTTATCTAGAAATTGATTTTACATCATGTAAATATGTTTTCTTTTAAGTGTTGATTGATAGGAATGTATATTATTAACAGTGTATTGTATAAATAGCAGTAATAAATAAATAAATAAATAAATAAATAAGCATAGTCTTGAGTTAGGCCTTTCATATTATTAATCAAATTATGTTTTGTCCTACATTTCAGCGCTTTCTGAATTAACATTCATCAAGTTGCTTAAAATATAAATACTATCTTTATAGTTTCAATGGTACATAGTATACTTGGTTTATCTTGAGTTAGGCCTTCCATAGTATTAATCAAATTATATGTTCCATCTTACACATCCGAATTATCATCCATCTAATTGTTTAAAATATTAATAAAATGTTTATAGTTTTTGATTATACATAGTATGTATTAATACAATCTTTAATTTTTAACAGATCATATTTCAAAAAACCTATTTTCGAAACCAAACTATGTGAATTTTACCACAATGCTTATCATCATACAAAGATTTGTGTTTCATACTTTTTCTAAAAATTATCAGATATGTACGCTTCAGAGGAATTTCTATCATTAGAATAAATGAAAAAAATTAATTTATATTAAACGTAGAAGAAATTTGATTGCAATATACGTGTATTTAATAAAAATAAATAAATAAGCGATTATTTATACATTAAAACCTTTACTAAATATATATTTCTTGCATTATACAGATTTTTCAATAAGGTGAACCAAAACAGCAGCAAACTTCAGAAATTAATGATCTGAATGATTCATCCCTAGCACATATAGTGTTAATGAACAATACATATGTAAGTACTTATATGAAAAATACTAGAATTCGTATATGAATCGTAATTAGAGTAAATATAAAATGATTTGTCTTACTACCTACACTTTAACAAATGCCTTTTTACTTATATTGTTGAAAAGAATCCTAATTGTTTGCATTTATTTCTATTACAGATGTGTTCTATTTGCTACAAACACTTCTTAAGTAAATGGAATTTAACAGAACATACAAAAATCCATACAGATGAAAAACCTTACACTTGGGAAGATTACCAAATGCTGTTTTCAAGAAGACGTGAATCAAAAATGCACACATCATCATATAAAGCATCGTCAGTTATATGTAAACTTAGTGAAGATATTCAAAAATTATTCAGACGTTTGAAGAATTTAAACATAAAGGAAGATATTTAGACTATATATCCATCATATTTTCATAACACTTACCACAATATCTCAAACTTAAAATTTGGAAGACATACACACTGCTGAAAAGTAATTTTGTTACCCGTGATTCTTCTAACCAGCATGAATGTATAGATATTATTTTGCAATGTATTCTTTAAATGCTCACAATATTCTTTTATATGCATGTATCGTTGTGTTTATTTTTTAAAAACTATTACATTAATAAAATAGGTTACACACATACATACACATAACATTTTAAGTGAAACAACACTCTCACAACTTAAAAAATGCATAAGAACATACAAAAATAAGCAGATGTATGAAAAAATATGCAAGTTTACAAAATAATTTCACTGTTTTCTAGAAATACCAACAAAAAATATTTACAATATAAAAAAATTACAAAAGTGAAAAGAAAAAACACAAATGTAAAACAAAAAAATCACAAAATGAAAAACTCACAACAAAGTTTTTGAAAAAAAATTTACAACAAAAATTTTTTTTTACAAAAACCAAAACTTCAAAAATACTTTTACAAAAAAAAATTTTTTTCAAAAACATTTTTCACAAAATTTTTTTTTTCAAAATAAGTTTTTACAAAAGTAAAAAATAAAAAATCACAACGTTAAAAAAATGAAAAAATTTAGTTAAAAAAAATGTAAAAAAAATTGCAAAAAAGTTGCAAAAATTTCAAAAAAAGTTATGAAAAAAGTATCAAAAATTTTGTTCTTTTTAATAGCAAATACAATGGTTTCGCCATTGCATACTGTATTTTGTTGGCATTTCTAGAAAACAGTGAAATTATTTTGTAAACTTGCATATTTTTTCATACATCTGCTTATTTTTGTATGTTCTTATGCATTTTTTAAGTTGTGAGAGTATTGTTTCACTTAAAATGTTATGTGTATGTATGTGTGTAACCTATTTTATTAATGTAATAGTTTTTAAAAAATAAACACAACGATACATGCATATAAAAGAATATTGTGAGCATTTAAAGAATACATTGCAAAATAATATCTATACATTCATGCTGGTTAGAAGAATCACGGGTAACAAAATTACTTTTCAGCAGTGTGTATGTCTTCCAAATTTTAAGTTTGAGATATTGTGGTAAGTGTTATGAAAATATGATGGATATATAGTCTAAATATCTTCCTTTATGTTTAAATTCTTCAAACGTCTGAATAATTTTTGAATATCTTCACTAAGTTTACATATAACTGACGATGCTTTATATGATGATGTGTGCATTTTTGATTCACGTCTTCTTGAAAACAGCATTTGGTAATCTTCCCAAGTGTAAGGTTTTTCATCTGTATGGATTTTTGTATGTTCTGTTAAATTCCATTTACTTAAGAAGTGTTTGTAGCAAATAGAACACATCTGTAATAGAAATAAATGCAAACAATTAGGATTCTTTTCAACAATATAGGTAAAAAGGCATTTGTTAAAGTGTAGGTAGTAAGACAAATCATTTTATATTTACTCTAATTACGATTCATATACGAATTCTAGTATTTTTCATATAAGTACTTACATATGTATTATTCATTAACGCTATATGTGCTAGAAGATGAATCATTCAGATCATTAATTTCTGAAGTTTGCTGCTGTTTTGGTTCACCTTATTGAAAAATCTGTATAATGCAAGAAATATATATTTAGTAAAGGTTTTAATGTATAAATAATCGCTTATTTATTTATTTTTATTAAATACACGTATATTGCAATCAAAATTCTTCTGCGTTTAATATAAATTATTTTTTTCATTTATTCTAATGATAGAAATTCCTCTGAAGCGTACATATCTGATAATTTTTAGAAAAAGTATGAAACACAAATCTTTGTATGATGATAAGCATTGTGGTAAAATTCACATAGTTTGGTTTCGAAAATAGGTTTTTTGAAATATGAACTGTTAAAAATTAAAGATTGTATTAATACATACTATGTAGAATCAAAAACTATAAACATTTTATTAATATTTTAAACAACTAGATGGATGATAATTCGGATGTGTAAGATGGAACATATAATTTGATTAATACTATGGAAGGTCTAACTCAAGATAAACCAAGTATACTATGTACCATTGAAACTATAAAGATAGTATTTATATTTTAAGCAACTTGATGAATGTTAATTCAGAAAGCGCTGAAATGTAGGACAAAACATAATTTGATTAATAATATGAAAGGCCTAACTCAAGACTATGCTTATTTATTTATTTATTTATTTATTACTGCTATTTATACAATACACTGTTAATAATATACATTCCTATCAATCAACACTTAAAAGAATACATATTTACATGATGTAAAATCAATTTCTAGATAAGGTGCCATACTTTGAAATATTCAGTTCTAAACATTCAATTTTTCGAAGTCTCCAATCTGATCTTTGACTGTTAAATTCTTCAAATGATTGGTTAATTTTTGAATATCCATCATTGTAACTAAGCAACCTTCTTCATTTTTCTCAGGATGAAAAGTTAGAGTTTCAAACACTTCGAAAGCTGGTATTTCATGTTTTATTCTTTTAAAGTCTACAGTGGGTAAAGACATTTCACTGTTAACAAGAACAAGACGTTTTTTAGTATGGTGTGTACGTAAATGTTGATTTAAATTTAATTTATTATTAAATTTATGTTTACACTGATCACATGTATGCTGTAGGTTTTGATGCACTTTCAAATGACGGTTTAGTCTATTTTCATTTGAAAATGTTCCCTTGCATTCATTACAATTGAATTGAGGTCGATTGTGAATATGCATGTGCTGATTTAATCTATAACGATAGCTGAAGATCTTCTCACACTTTTCACACTTAAACTGTGTACGATGTTGGATTTGATGAATTTTTAAATGGTGATTCAACTTATTTTCACTTGAAAATGATTTCCCACATTCATAACAATGTAATTGCGGTCTATTGTGAATATGCGTATGCTGATTTAATCTATAACGATAGTTGAAGGATTTCACACACTTTTCATGCCTAAACAGTGGACGATGTTGGACTTGATGAATTTTTAAATGGTGATTTAGCTTATTTTCACTTGAAAACGATTTCCCACATTCATAACAATGTAATTGTGGTCTATTGTGAATATGCATATGCTGATTTAATCTATAACGATAATTGAAGGATTTCTTGCACTTTTTACACTTAAACTGTGGACGATGTTGGATTTGATGAATTTTTAAATGGTGATTCAACTTATTTTCACTTGAAAATGATTTCCCACATTCATAACAATGTAATTGCGGTCTATTGTGAATAAGCGTATGTTGATTAAATCTATAACGATAGTTGAAGGATTTCTCACACTTTTCATGCTTAAGCAATTTTCTGTTTGGATGTGTTTTCATATGAGTTATTAGAGCACATTTCCTAGTAAAAGATAATTTGCAAATTTCACATATAACAGGTGATAGAGTATCATACATCATCATATGCTTTTTTAATTCGCACTTTCTTGAAAACAGTTTTTCGCAGTCCTCACAAGTAAATGGTTTTTCATTGGCATGGATCTGTATATGTTTTTTTAAATTCCATTTAGATGAAAAGTTTTTATCACAAAAAGAGCAATTCTGTAAGGGAAATTAATGAAAACAGTTAGATATCACTCTAATATTACAAATAAAAATACTTCTTATTGAATATAGGACAAAATATTTTAATGTAAATTTAACCTAATTATACATAGTGTATGAATTCTAGTATTTAACATATAAGTAACTTACATATGTATTATTCTTTAACTTTGTATGTGCTAAGGTCGAATCAGTCGGATCATACATTTCGGAAATTTGCTGCTGTTTTGCTTCATCTTGCTGAAACATCTGCGTAATAAAAGAAGTATATTTATATACTTAATAAATGCTTAATATATAAAAAATCTTTTTTTTAAAATTTCATTAAATTTATTTTTATTGATACATATATATTGTAATGATATAATAAAACTTACTTTATTCGTTAACGAAGAAAACGGTTTTCACTTGCATTAAAATCTGGAAATTAGTCAGAGTTATGTACCTACCAACTTCCCTCTCAAGTCTAACAGTGGGAATGCAAAATGCTGCGCTGCTTTTCGAAAATTCATTTTGCTGTTAATCGTTTATGTCACGTGACAACTTGCGCATGCGTACAAATAAGTTTTATAATAAATTGCTAATTTGATTAATAATACGAACAGAATAAGTAGAAGCAGTCATGTATACTATCTAAACACTAAGCAGTATTTATATTTTAAATAACTTGATGTTTGATAATATGGTAATTTCAAAAAGGTGAGGTGAAATATGCCAATTTGATTAAAAATGTGAATCGAATAACTCAGAGAAGTTTTCACATGTCAAGTTTCTGAAACAGTAAGAAGTCACTTTTTTCAGTTTCTAGAATAAAAAAAAATGCATACTATTTGTTGAAAAAAGTCGAATGTAGTCAAGACGTGAAAAATATAAAATATGAACATTTTATAATGACATTCAAACTTTTAAAAATAGTTAGTTTGGAAATATATTGTAATAACATATGTAAACATATGTATTTCAAAGTTGAAAATTTGTGTAAAAAATTGTCTTTTCTTGAAAATTGATATTTATTTTCGTTTAAGTAATGATACTTATTACTTTTCGGTTGTTAAAAACTAAAATACACGTTTAATTCTTCTGTTAAATTCATATATCCGTGTTGGAGATGAGAAAAATAGTGTAAAACTAAGAAAAAAAAATATTAAATTCGTCTTTTTCCTCTTAAAATTATTATTAAACTAGTGTAAAACTAATAAAATTTCTTTAAATTCGTCTTTTCCTCACTGAAAAACTAATATTTCTATTATTTTGCTTAATTAATTACACTCATTATGACTTCAAATTTTAATTTGGCGATGTTGTGGTAACTGTTATAAAACTAGAATGGATAAATAGTTTAAATGTCTTCTTTTCTCTCTCTATGCGATACTTTTACTTGAACGTAAACATTTTGTTGCATACCTTTGTAAGTTGTGACGTCAGAACTCTATTGTGTGTTTCCCCTACTTGGAGTACATGGGTGGAGGGGTTGTAGAAAAAAGTTTTAGTTTGGATATGACGTAATGAAGAATGCTTCGTAGGTTCAAATGTGCGTATGTGTTGAATATTTCTTTAAATAATTCGTTTATGTATTAAAATTCTACTTAGTTGGTGTATAAAAGTATGATGAAATTGGTTTTCTTTCTTTAAAAATCGGTATTTTCCGTTGTTTTGCTTAATTAACAAAACTCATTAAGACGATATTAAAGTGATAGTCACTTAAAAACTGAAATGCACGTTTAAATTTCTTTATCTCAAATTGATATTCTGAAGTTTGAGTTGAAAAAAATGTAAGAAATCAGTCTTTTTCTATAAAACTTCATATTTTCTATTGTTTTTTACTTAATTAACGATACTCATTAAGATTATAGATGTTGAAAAACTGAAATGTACATTTAAGTTTTCTCTCTTAAGTTGATAAAAATAGTAATAAATCAGTCTTTTTCTATAAAACTTGATATTTTCCATTGTTTTTTACTTAATTATCAATACTCATTATGGTTATAGTTGTTGAAAAACTAGGATATATGTTTAACTTTTAACTTTTAAGTCGTTACATTGATCATATAGTTGATAAAAATCGTGAGAAATCAGTCTTTTTTTCTATAAAACTTGATATTTTGTATTTTTTTACTTAATTAATACTACTCATTAAGATGTCTATCAAGCAAAATTCAAATATATGTTTAACTTTCTTGTGTTAAATTGATAATATCGTCTTGTAGTTGAAGAAATCTAAATAAAATGGCTGAAAACTGAAATTTTAATTGTTTCGCTTAATTAATAATACTCATTAAAATTACGGTTCTTCAAAATTCAAATATAAATTTAATCTTCATCATATAGTATGATTCTGTGTTGAGATGTGATTGACAATATTTTTGAATAGGGAAGGTCGTTCGCCTATCCTGTTATAATAGAATGTTCCTTTTTTCCACTAGGGGGCGTTTGTGGAGGGGGATGCATGGTGGGGGCAGGAGGGACCAGGAGGGATGGTGGGTGCAGGAGGGACCAGGAGGGATGGTGGCGGTGGGACAGCCGCAGGAGGGACAGCCGCAGGGACAGCCGGAGGCACCGCAGGAGGCACAGCCGGAGGCACGGTGCCTCCGTGCCTCCGGCTGAGCCCGTACTGTCCTTTTCCTACTACTTATGATTCAGATTGTATATATAGTTTGTTTATTTTAGTTTATAGTTTAGTCCTGGTTTATTTACTTAGATATTTTTTTGCTTACGATTAATCGGAAAATTGTAGAAATTGTGAGTTAGGACTTTTTTCTGATTTCTTACTCAGAAATTAATCGTTATTTTTTGTGACTGCGTGACATTGCCCACTAGCCACGTACCACAATCTTCAATTTTATTTGTAACTGATCCAATATTCCTAATTCTATTTGATTGTCTTTTCATGTTTAAGTTCGTTATATTGGGTTATTCTATATTCATTGTAGATGCTGAATTGTAGTATTATATATTTGCTACATTATTACATAATTTTTTTAAGGATGAGAAAATTACTTAACTAAAAATATGTATGTAAGAGCTAAAATACAATGTGTGTTTAATCTTAAGAAAAAATTATAAATATGTTTTATCAAAAATATATATATATATATATATATATATATATTAAATACGTCTTACTGAAAAAAATGCTGTAAGGAATGAATTGGAAAGATTTTGAGAAATTTTAGATTACACATAGCTGAGTAGTCTTGAAATTGAAAAGCCTGAAAGGCATTCATTCATCTCGAATTCTCAAGAAGTGCCTTTTAGAATTTTAGAAAATGCTCAGGGCGCATTCGTCAAGTTTCTAGTCCTTGGAAGCCAAGGACTTGTATTGATAGAGCTATTCCTATAAAATTCCAGTTGGCGTATTCGCTCAATTTCTAGTTATGGAAACATCATGCTCTATATTTCTGAAAATATCAATAAAAATTCAAAGTGCTTGATTATCCTAAAATATACATTTCCTCGTGCCATTTAGATTTTTATTTAATTTCGCAAATTTAGCATATAATGGATATTGAAAGAAATAAAATTGATAATCTCAGTTTTTTAGAATAAAATTCATCATTTAAATAAAATTCTTAAAGTAATTTCGAATTAAGGTAATAACTAGAACTCGGATTATATTCAACGGCCTTTTGTGCAAATTTTTGCTATATTTTGTAAAGGTATATGTATGAATGCATAAAAGCTTCGATGCTTAGAAAGTTTAACTGAACCGATCGGTGTGTTTTGTGCTAAAACTATTTAAACTTGTTTAATAAACAAAACAACAGCAACAAGATAAAATAAAATTTTTGGAGAGTTCATTTGCAATTTCAGAGAGAACCTTGTACAAAACTAAAAGTAAAACTTCTTTTTATATAAAAAAAGTGTTTGTAACCACTATACTGCGTTCAAAACACTTATTTTTTTCTTTTATCGAGGATACTTAAATGTTTAGTCTCAGATAATAGGATCTTTGTACAACAAAAGGACCAATTGAGATAAAAAATGTGTAACAAAACTATTTTTGTTTCTCTTGATAATGCTTTTAGTTTCTATTGATGAACGTTATATTCTGAACAACGATTTTATAGGTTCGAATTCGAAGAATTGTAAAAGCAGAATAACTAAATTGAACTATTTAGAATTAAAGAAAGAAAATTTGAAATCATTATGACATTATATAATTTACTATTTATTTATTATTTTTATGCAAATTATTATTTATTTATTATATTTTTTTTTATAGAAAACAATCTTTTTTATATAAAATAATATTTTAACGATGCTTAGAAAGCTTTAACTTAACCGATCATTTTGTTTTATTCTAGAAATATTTAAATTCGTCTTCGAAAGTAAACGACAACAGAAAATAACAATAACAACAACAATAAAAAAAATTAGAAAAGTTCAAGTTTATTTCAAGTTAAATAATGAAATTAATTATCTCAAAATCTCTTGCCCTTGCTCGTTGTTAAAATTTCTCTTTGATTGACAAAGCCTTGCATAAATATAATAAACCTGAACGCCCTCTTTTTGATTCTAATAATCCTCCTAATTTTAACTCTATAGTTCTACATTTCTACTCTCTTCTCTGTTTTAAAATTACTCAAATGCTTTCTCATATCAATTTTAAAGTTATCTTCAAATCTATGATTAAAATTAAATTCTGTTTTTTGAAAGATCCTTTTTCTATTGTGAATCGGTGGATTATTTATTTTATTCCTTGCTCTTGTAATTTAGGTTATATTAGTCAAACCAAGCGAGAGTTAAAGAAAAGATTAGGCGAACATCAAAAGTATATTGAAAATCATGAAATACCTAAATCTTCGATTGCTTCTCACAGTTGGGCTTACAGTCATGCTTTCAATTTCTCCAAGGCCAGAATTATCTCTTCTCCTGCCTCTCCTTTTCATTTAAATGTTCATGAACTCTATTTTATTTATAAAAACTTTGATAATTTTGTCAATGATCTCTCATCATCTCCCTCCTTTTCTCGTGCATGGAAATTACTTTTGTAATTCCTTTCTCTCGTCCATGTCTATTTTGATTAAATAAAGAAAGGTTTTATTTAGTATTATTATTTTATTAATTTATTTATATATTTTTATTTTATTTTATTTTATTTTATCTTATAATTTGTTATTATTATTATTATTATTATTTTATCATTGTTTTTTATTTTGATTTATTTTTTAATTTCTTTATTATTTATTCTATTTCATTTCTTCTTCTTCTTATTATTATTTTCTACTTATTTTTTCTGTTTATTTTATTTCCATCTTTTTTCTCTTTTTTAATTTTGCATCATTTTGGTTTTTTCAACTAGCGCCATTTGTTGTACTATTTGCTATCTCCACCCTCTTTATTTCAGTTCATTTTCCACCTCGTCCTCATACGGACTCGTGTCTCCTTCAGCTGATGACGAGCTGCATTGCTTTTAGCTTGAAACGCGTTCGGCATTGATTTTTATCTTATGGTGATTTTCTTACAAAGTTTATTATTATAACTAGAAAAGTCCATTTGCAATTTTGTAAGGAATCTTGTATAAAATTAAAATTATTGCTTCTTTCTGTACAAGAAAGTGTTTGAAAATATTACTGAATTCAAAACACTTACTTTTTTTTCTTTTATAGAAGATACTTAAATGTTCTGTCTCAGATAATAGAATTTTCGTACAACAAAAAAATCGATGGAAAAAAATGCAACAAAACAGTTTTTGTTTCCCTTGAAAGTACCTCTAGTTTAAATTGATGTACTTGTTATCATGAACAACGATTTTATAGTTATTATAAAAGCAGTATAACTAGAATGAATTATTTAGAATCAAAGAAAGAAAATTTTAAATCATTATGTCATTAAACAAATTATTATTTATTGATTATTATTATTATTATTATTATTATTATTATTATTATTATTATTATTATTATTATTATTTTAAATAGAAAATTAGTTTTTTTAATAAAATGATAATTTAATGGTGCTTAGAAAGCTTTAAATCAACCGATCATTATGTTTTGCGTTATAAATATTTAAATTCGTCTGTGAAGCTAAACAACAAGAATTATGATAACAACAATCAATGATAACAACAATAATAAAAAAACTTTTCGAAAGTTCATTTGCATTTTTGAAGAGAACCTCGTACAAAACTGAAATAAAGACTTCTTTCTATACAAAAAAGTGTTTGGAAACTTTACTGCATTCAAAACACTTACTTTTTTCCTTTTGTCGAATTTTCTTAAATTTCCTGTTTTAGATAATAGAATCTTGGTACAACAAAAAGATCGACTGAGACGGGAAAAAGTGTAGAAAAGCTATTTTTGTTTCCCTTGATAGTACCTCTAGTTTCTATTGATGTACGTTTTATTCTGAACAACAATTTAATTTGTTCAAATTCAAAGAATTGTAAAAATAGAATAATTAAATTGAATTATTTAAAGTTAGAGAAAAAAATTCGAAATCATTATGCCATTAAATAAATTATTGTTTATTTATTATTTTTAATAGAAAATTATTATTATTTTATGAAATAATAATTTAACAATGCTTAGAAAACTTTGAATCAACCGATCCGTGAATCACCGTGTTAGAAATATTTAAACTCATCTGTTAAATGAAACAACAACAAAAAAGCTTTTGGAACGTTCATGTAGAATTTCGGATAGAATATAATACAAAACCCAAATGAAGACTTTCTTTTATACAACAAAATATTTTGAAATATTACTGCAAATACTTACTTTTAAGTTACTTGAATGTCTTACATCAGATAATAGAATCTTTGTAGAGTCAAATAATCGATTATGACAAAAAAAAAGTAACAAAGCTATTTTTGATTCTCTTAATAGTAATTCCACTTTCTATTGATGTACGTTTCATTGTGAACAAAGATTTATAGATTCGAATCCGAAGAGTTGTAAAAACAGAATAACTAGCTTGATTTATTTAGAATTCGATAACGAAAATTTGAAATAATTATGTCATTAAATAAATTACTATTTATTTAGTATTTTTTATGGAAATTATTTTTTTATTTGTTATTTTTTATTAAAAATTATTATTTTTTTACAAATCATAATTTAACTATTTAGAAATTTGTAACTCGATTGATATATTTTGGCCTAGAAATAATTAAACTCGTCTTTGAAACTAAACAATAACAACAAAAAACAATGACAACAGCAATTAAAAAAAACTTTAAGAAAGTTCATTTGTAATTTTAGATAGAATCTTGTACAAAATTAAAACGAATACTTCTTTATGTACGAAAAAGTGTTTGCAAACATTATGGCATTCAAACCACTTACTTTTTTCCTTATGTCGAAGATACTTAAATGTTCTGTCTGAGATAATAGAATCTTTGTACAACAAAAAGATCAATTTAGACGAAAAAAGTGTAGCAAAACTATTCTTGTTTCTGTTGATACAAAATATTGATGTACCTCTAGTTTGAATTGATTCACGTTTTACCTGAACAACGATTTTATAGGTTCGACTTCGAGGATTTGTAAAAGCAGAATAACCAGATCGAATTATTTAGAATTAAAGAAAGAAAATTTGAAATCATTATGTCATTAAACAAATTATTATTTATATATTATTTAATTATTTATTATCTTTTTATAAAAAACTTTTTTTTTTTATAAAATAGTAATCTAACGATGCTTAGAAAACTTTAACTCAATCGATGATTATGTTTTATGCTAGAAATATTTAAATTCGTCTGTGAAACAAAACAATAAGAACAAAAATCAGTGAAAACAACAATAATAATAACAATTAAAACTTTTAGAAAATTTATTTGCATTTTTGAAGAGAATCTCGTACAAAACTGACATAAAGATTTCTTTCTATTAAAAAAAAAGTGTTTGGAAACTTTACTGCATTTAAAATACTTATGCTTTTTTTTCCCTTTTGTTGAATTTACTTAAATTTTCTGTTTTAGATAATAGAATATTTGTACATGAAAAGAATCGATTGAGACGAAAAAAGTGTGGAAAAGGTATTTTTGTTTCCCTTGATAGTACCTCTAGTTTCTATTTTGAGAAACACTGAAAATACTCGCGGTAAATATAAATCAATAAATATAAAAACTTTGTTAAATCACCATAAAAAGAAAAATTAAACAGGACGCGTTTCGAGCTGCAAAATTACCGCTCGTCATCAGCTGGTCCAAACACGTGTCACAACGGACAGAGTGGATGCTTGAAACGATTAATAAGCGAAGAACCCATAACAAGAGAAAAGAAAAAACAAGGCCAGAAATAATGGTAATAATAAATAAATAAAACAAAATAAAATAAATAAAAAATAAATAAATAAAAAGAAAACACAGTAAAAATAAATAAAAAAGGTAAAAAAAATCACTAAAAAACAATACACACAAGAAGCAGGAAGAAAGAAAAAGGACTTACCATGAACACGTGGAAAGCAGGGTCGGTCAGTGTAGAAACCCAAAATAGTTAAACAATATTGAGAAACACTGAAAATACTGGCGATAAATATAAATCAATAAATATAAAAACTTTGTTAAATCACCATAAAAAGAAAAATTAAACAGGACGCGTTTCGAGCTGCAAAATTACCGCTCGTCATCAGCTGGTCCAAACACGTGTCACAACGGACAGAGTGGATGCTTGAAACGATTAATAAGCGAAGAACCCATAACAAGAGAAAAGAAAAAACAAGGCCAGAAATAATGGTAATAATAAATAAATAAATAAAACAAAATAAAATAAATAAAAAATAAATAAATAAAAAGAAAACACAGTAAAAATAAATAAAAAACGTAAAAAAATTCACTAAAAAACAATACACACAAGAAGCAGGAAGAAAGAAAAAGGACTTACCATGAACACGTGGAAAGCAGGATCGGTCGGTGTAGAAACCCAAAATAGTTAAACAATATTGAGAAACACCGAAAATACTGGCGGTAAATATAAATCAATAAATATAAAAACTTTGTTAAATCACCATAAAAAGAAAAATTAAACAGGACGCGTTTCGAGCTGCAAAATTACCGCTCGTCATCAGCTGGTCCAAACACATGTCACAACGGACAGAGTGGATGCTTGAAACGATTAATAAGCGAAGAACCCATAACAGGAGAAAAGAGAAAACAAGGCCAGAAATAATGGTAATAATAAATAAGTAAATAAAACAAAATAAAATAAATAAAAAATAAATAAATAAAAAGAAAACACAGTAAAAATAAATAAAAAACGTAAAAAAATTCACTAAAAAACAATACACACAAGAAGCAGGAAGAAAGAAAAAGGACTTACCATGAACACGTGGAAAGCAGGATCGGTCGGTGTAGAAACCCAAAATAGTTAAACAATATTGAGAAACACCGAAAATACTGGCGATAAATATAAATCAATAAATATAAAAACTTTGTTAAATCACCATAAAAAGAAAAATTAAACAGGACGCGTTTCGAGCTGCAAAATTACCGCTCGTCATCAGCTGGTCCAAACACGTGTCACAACGGACAGAGTGGATGCTTGAAACGATTAATAAGCGAAGAACCCATAACAAGAGAAAAGAAAAAACAAGGCCAGAAATAATGGTAATAATAAATAAATAAATAAAACAAAATAAAATAAATAAAAAATAAATAAATAAAAAGAAAACACAGTAAAAATAAATAAAAAAGGTAAAAAAAATCACTAAAAAACAATACACACAAGAAGCAGGAAGAAAGAAAAAGGACTTACCATGAACACGTGGAAAGCAGGGTCGGTCGGTGTAGAAACCCAAAATAGTTAAACAATATTGAGAAACACTGAAAATACTGGCGATAAATATAAATCAATAAATATAAAAACTTTGTTAAATCACCATAAAAAGAAAAATTAAACAGGACGCGTTTCGAGCTGCAAAATTACCGCTCGTCATCAGCTGGTCCAAACACGTGTCACAACGGACAGAGTGGATGCTTGAAACGATTAATAAGCGAAGAACCCATAACAAGAGAAAAGAAAAAACAAGGCCAGAAATAATGGTAATAATAAATAAATAAATAAAACAAAATAAAATAAATAAAAAATAAATAAATAAAAAGAAAACACAGTAAAAATAAATAAAAAAGGTAAAAAAATCACTAAAAAACAATACACACAAGAAGCAGGAAGAAAGAAAAAGGACTTACCATGAACACGTGGAAAGCAGGGTCGGTCGGTGTAGAAACCCAAAATAGTTAAACAATATTGAGAAACACTGAAAATACTGGCGATAAATATAAATCAATAAATATAAAAACTTTGTTAAATCACCATAAAAAGAAAAATTAAACAGGACGCGTTTCGAGCTGCAAAATTACCGCTCGTCATCAGCTGGTCCAAACACGTGTCACAACGGACAGAGTGGATGCTTGAAACGATTAATAAGCGAAGAACCCATAACAAGAGAAAAGAAAAAACAAGGCCAGAAATAATGGTAATAATAAATAAATAAATAAAACAAAATAAAATAAATAAAAAATAAATAAATAAAAAGAAAACACAGTAAAAATAAATAAAAAACGTAAAAAAATTCACTAAAAAACAATACACACAAGAAGCAGGAAGAAAGAAAAAGGACTTACCATGAACACGTGGAAAGCAGGATCGGTCGGTGTAGAAACCCAAAATAGTTAAACAATATTGAGAAACACCGAAAATACTGGCGATAAATATAAATCAATAAATATAAAAACTTTGTTAAATCACCATAAAAAGAAAAATTAAACAGGACACGTTTCGAGCTGCAAAATTACCGCTCGTCATCAGCTGGTCCAAACACGTGTCACAACGGACAGAGTGGATGCTTGAAACGATTAATAAGCGAAGAAACCATAACAAGAGAAAAGAAAAAACAAGGCCAGAAATAATGGTAATAATAAATAAATAAATAAAACAAAATAAAATAAATAAAAAATAAATAAATAAAAAGAAAACACAGTAAAAATAAATAAAAAACGTAAAAAAATTCACTAAAAAACAATACACACAAGAAGCAGGAAGAAAGAAAAAGGACTTACCATGAACACGTGGAAAGCAGGATCGGTCGGTGTAGAAACCCAAAATAGTTAAACAATATTGAGAAACACCGAAAATACTGGTGATAAATATAAATCAATAAATATAAAAACTTTGTTAAATCACCATAAAAAGAAAAATTAAACAGGACGCGTTTCGAGCTGCAAAATTACCGCTCGTCATCAGCTGGTCCAAACACGTGTCACAACGGACAGAGAGAAACGGACAGAAGTATGTTTCTGAATGTTTGCTACTTTTAATATCTGAAACCATTGATTGTACAACACCGTGAATCTCAGCCAATTATTTACCCGTAACTCCTTTGTCTTATTGCTCTATAATATTTATTTATCAGCTAACGATAATGCAACTCGTTTTTTTTTTTTTTTTTCAGAAGCTATTGTGCACGACGAAACGCAATCACATATAAAACAACGTACTGACGAGGAATAACTAGGAGAAAACGCCACACCGACTGATTAATCAAAACGGACATTGACAAGTGTGTGGACCGGCCATCTCAATGTTGGCATCACTTTGTTGAAATGGTAAAATTTACTTTGTTTTTGCTTTAATTAATCTGTCATTAAATAAGTCGCATTTTATTATTTCAAAAAAGTGGTTTCAACCAAGAAACTGAATTTAAAAAAAGTAGCCACAGTGTTGAATTCAGGGGGTGGCCGGGAGGGACATTCTCCCCGGAGTTATAAAATGCCCTCCTCCCCGGAAAATTTGGGAATTTGTCTTTTCAATGGTCAAAATGTGCAAATTTCCCCCGGAACTTTATAATATCCTCCCGGAGCCACAGAAGTCCCTCCGGTTGAAAACTGCCTGCATTCAATACTAGGCCATGTGGCAACACTGAGCCATATGGCGACGGATGACAGCCAATAATGTATTGCACCATGAAATGGTGACTTATCATCCCAATAATGTTCGCGCTGCGCCTACAATAGCTTCGTGGAGGTTAGGATGATAACGTTCGTAAACAGAATCATTATTTTGTAAATATTAGTAGGTTTCTATCTTAATTTTTTTTTTAAATTCTGAAAGCGGTTCGGATAGTCGAAGCTCGGATAATTGGAGCTCTACTATAATAATTTAACGATGCTAAGAAAGTTTTAACTCAACCGATTATTATGTTGACGTTAAAAATATTTAAATTCGTCTATTACACCAAATGACAACAACAATTAAAAAAAAAACTTTTGGAAAGTTCATATGCAATTTCAGAAAGAATCTCAAACAAAATTAAAACAAATGATTCTTTTTATATAAAAAGTATTTGGAAACATTACTACATTCGAGAAACTTTATATCGAAGTTACTAAAATGTTCTGTCTTAGATAATAGAATTTTCGCACAACAAAAGAATCGATTGAGACGAAAAAAGGTGGATTACAAAGCTATTTTGGTCTCCCCTGATAGTATCTCTAGTTTCTATTCTTGCAAATTTTATTCTTGACAACGATTTTATACGTTCAAATTCGAAGAATCGTAAAACAGTATAACTAGATTGAATTGCTTAGATTTATATAAATAAAAATGAAAACCATTATGTCATTAAATAAATTCTTCTTTTTTGTAAAGTATTAACTTAATGATGCTTAGAGAGATTTAAATCAAGGGCTTCTCTGCTAAAATTGCTTAAAATAGACCATTAAAAACACAACAAAACAATGGCAACACATAAAAAAATTCAAAGTTCATTCGTAATTTCGGAGAGAATTTTCTACAAAATTAAAATGAAGATTTCTTACTATAAAAATGTTTTTGAAAATATCACTGCATTCAAAATACTAACTTTTATTGAAGTTGCCCAAATGTTCTGTTTCAGATAATAAATCTTGGTCTAGAATCGATTGAAATGAAAAAAAGTGTTGCAAAGCTGTTTTTTTGCTCTTTTGATAGTACTTTTAATTTCTGTTGATGCGCGTTTTATTCTGAACAACTATTTTATTGGTTCGAATTCAAAGAATTGTAAAAGCAGTATAACTAGATTGAATTACTTAGAATTAAAAAACTAAATTTGAAACCATTATGTCATTAAATAATTCTTTTTTTTTATATAAAATATTAGCTTAACTATGCTTACAAATCTTTAACGCAACAATCGTTACTCTTGAGCCAAAAACTATTGAAAAATCATCTATAAACAAAACAATAAAACAACGGTAAAGAAAAAAAGAAACTTTTGGAAAGTTCATTTGCAGTTCAGGAGAGATTCTTGTACAAAACCAGAACGAAGACTTTTTTTTTTTTGGAAACATTACTTCATTCAAATCACTTACTTTCTATCTAAGATACTTAAATTTTGTGCCTTAGATAATAGAATCTTGTAAAACAAAACAATTGATTGAGAAGAAAAAAAAGTGTTACAAAGCTATTTTCGTCTCCTTTCATAGTATCCCTAGTTTCTATTGGTGTACATTTTATTCTGAACAACGATTTTATAGGTTCGAATTCGAAGAGTTGTATAAGAATAATAATTAGATTGAGTTACTTGGGATTGGAGAAAGAAAATTTGATACCATTATGTCTAATTGAATTCTGCTTTCTTATAAAATAATAATTAACTCTTTATGCCCTTACGGTTCTTTAAAGTACTATTAAAATAATTTGTTATAAAAAACTAATAATACATCGATTAGTAATAATGCAGTTTGAAATGGCTTATAGATATCTTACTTTATCTTGTTCCAAAAACATTGTTTGAAAAAAAAAAAAAAAAAAAATCTGTAAAAGTTTTTTTTTTCATTCTAAGCATGGAGGTTTCTTCACGTTGAAAGATTGCGCGGCCAAATATTCAATTCGAAAAAAATTCTATATTTTTATTGTAAATACAGAATATTTGTATATTTTCTGATTCTATTAAATTTTTAAAAAAGAAAAAGTAATTTAAATAAAAGATTTGAGCAACGTTATAAATATTGCAGAAAATTATTGAAATTTCAAATCTAATTATTTTTAATTTTCAAAGTTACTCAAAAATTTATTAAATAATCGCGTAAATCAGTTCTAAATGTACAAGCTAAAAATTTACAAATGATTATTTAGAAGGTACTAAAAATATCAGTATACTGTGAGATCTTTCGAATGCACAATCGTTCATTTTCAAAGGAGGAAAAAGCGATTGTGTGGAATAGAAGAAAACATATGTTAACAAGATAAAATACCACTAGACCGGAAGGCGGCAGCAAAGACAATCAGATCATCGAGCTAATGGCTGAAATTTTAGAATTTGTTAAAATTCGATTTGAATATGAAAAGGGAATCGGTCTGCCAAGTCATATCTTAGTGGAAAACGCCTGAATATCCTATTTTAGTGGTTGACTCGTAGGTTTTCCATTGTTACTATACCTTTGGGTGCAGAAAAATGCAATAGTAAACCTACGAGTCAACTGTTAAAATCGGGCTATCAGGTGCCTTTCATCAAGGTATGATTTGGCAGACGATTGCTTTTTAAAATGCAAATCGGATTTTAATCAATTCTGGAATTTCAGCAGTGAACTCGATGAGGTGACTGTCTGTGCTGATGCCTCTTTGTCTATACGCATGTGCGATGAAGTTCAGTCAACTGCTCCAGAAAGATGAGCAATCTTGAGCAATGGTCTGAACTTCGCTGGCACATGCATAGTATTTCATTTTGTTTTACGTATGCTTTCTACTATTACAGTTAGTCAATCTCCTTTTCCCCTTTGAAAAGGAATTCCTGTACGCACGAAAGATCTCAGAGTATACTAACATTTTTTTAAGTTTTAAGCTCCTTTTCAATAATTATTTGAATGTTTTTTACTTTTATAACAAGGTGAAAATACCTTACTACTATTTTTAGAACAATGTTTTAATTTTATAATTTCAAATATTTACAAAAAATTGAATTAGAATATGACAATTTCACGAATTCATAATTTGGGACATAACGGGTTAAATACTTTTAGAACTAATTTTATGATTTATGAAATATGGGGATTAGCACCTCTTGGTCAACCTTTACTATTACAATGAATTGTTCACTGTGTTGAAAGACGTGTCCTATCCTATGCTATGAAATTCTAAAGATCAAAATTTAATAATAATGCCTCTTTTTTCGTCTGTTTATTAAAAAAGTATGCATTATTTTAAATACTTTGTTTCGAAATAGCATTCATGTTCTGTTCTTGAACATCCCTATTTAATTTTTTTTGTTCTATGCATCTATCTATCTACATACAAAGTGCCCTTTCTTATCGCTGACAATGACTAATTACCAAATCGTTAGTTTTAAAAGCATAATTACAATAGTAAAAATATCTCAAATGTTGTCGTTTATCATAAGTTTGTTATGTAAAAATAATTATTTTGTAAAAGTTACGGAATAAAAATTTTTATGCTGTTAGTTTGTGGTGTATATCACTCAACAGCGCTGCTATGCTGCATTATTCACAATTTCCACAATATCCATATCTCAAGATGGGATGGATTTTCATAAAACTTGAGATTTAGTACTTGATATAAAGATGGGGCTGATTACGTTTTAGTACAAATCGCTCAACAGGTGGTGCTGTTATGGTACATTATCAGTTATTACCGCAATAGTTGTATCTCAAGAATAAATACACGTATTTTCACAAAACTTTAAATTCTGTGAGACCTTGATGTAAACCTGATCTGGTTAGTTTTTGGTGCAAATCGCTCAACAGGTAACGCTGACATGGTGCATTATTCGGGATTATCGCAATAGCTCTATATCAAGAACTAATGTACGAATTTTTCTAAAACTAAGTATTAGTTAGTCCCTGATATTCACTAGTGTTGTTTAGTTTTCGGTATAAATCGACTACAGATGGCACTGCTATGCTGCTTTTTTTACGATTTCACAATAAATATATCTCAAGAGCTAATGCATCGATTTCCCTCAAACTTCAGATTCAGTCAGTACCTGATAAAAGATCATGCAGATTTTTTTTAAGGATTTGCAATAGCAATTTCTCAAAAAATAATGCATGGATTTTCATCAAACTACAGATTCAGTTATAAGTTGACATAAGTTGTTGCTGACTAGATTTTGGTTCCAATCACCTTATCAATTCCGCTGCTTTGCTGCATTTTTCAGGAGGTATGCATACGATAGTAGAAAGTTTTGGGATTGCCACGTTTGACTATTTTAATCTTGGAGAATTAATACCAATTGAAAAATGCTTTTTGAATAGCTAAGAAATACATAACAAATATTTAAAAAAAAAACTCCTTTTAACCCTCTGACAGTCTTGCAAAAGGGCAAAATTGTAATGTTGTTTTCCCTGTATTTTGTCTTAAATGCTAAAAAGAGTTAAATTATTGAACATTATAAAAAAAAAAAAAAAAAAAAAAAACTTGATCAAAAACATAAATGTAAAATTCGAGAGTATTAATCATTGTACAGTGAATTAAAAATCCATTAAATCATTAGATTTATATTACTTTAAATATTGATTGTATTGCAGTGAAACCTGAAGCGTAGTGAACGTATTAACACGGGCTTGTCAGTGTGGGGGCTATTCAACATTGATAAATAGAACAAATGCATGGATTTTAACGCTGAAAGGTAAGTCAATATGTTTTGCAAATAATCTGCACATGTAAAAATATTTTTTTTTTTAATTTTTACATTTTATCTCATATTTTGTTGTCATATCATGAAAATGACTACGATTTTATTGTATCATCGTATGATATGAATTTTCCGATTACTGTATCGTATAGTTTAAATATTGTTCATGGATAAATATTAGTGCCGTGAAAAGGAGAGAGACAGTAGACATGATAAGTATTGAAGAATCCAGTTTCGTTTAAAATATAATTTTTATTTTGCCCTTTCAAGAGATAATGGGTGCCCAACATCGTATTAGCAGCAAGAGCAGAAAGAGGCAAGTGGTCCCCCTTACGGTGAGAACCGAGATAAAGTCCGCCAATTATCGCCAAAGGGTTACAATGTTTGGCGTGTATATGATATTTGGCAAAAATATACATGCAATTTTATTCTCCTGAGAGAGAGATTTTGTACTTAGCATATTAACAAGATAATCGCTAATTGGCGATAAAAGTGTTTAAACTTTGATATTGGAATTTGAAAACGCAAAGGAATTTTCGCAGTTAGACCTGGGACTCGTGAAGTGCACTAAAATTCGCGAATGCGTACCATATAAGGAAATGGTAGCATGGGAGGCGATCTATTTTATCATGTACGACAATATCTTATGCAGCATTTTTATCATAGGGCATCTGGCATGCACCAAAACCACACGCTGGTTTCATGACCATATAAGGTATGGGAAGAGTGAATTACATGTGCAGGCTTTTAGGTGTTCGTTATATTAAGGGGGGGGGGGTCGTTTGCGTATTACAAAAATGAGAAAAGGGGCGATATATCTATAACTTCAACTGTAACGTAGATCTTGTTGTGATCATAATTTTTTAGTTACTTTAATTTTTTTTCTTTTTCTTTTCTTTAATGGAGAAAAGATAAGTTTGTCAATTTGTTAACTTGGCATCGTCATATTCAATGATATATGATATATTGATATCATACATCGTGTCTACATCGAGAATAGAAAAACTTTGAGAAATCCATTAGCAGCAAAAACCGATTTTGAACATATTACCTTCTACTGATTTCAATATTTTTTCCACTTGAGGTCCATAAAATCGATATTCGTTATTGAAAAAATGTGGATTTCAATAATTATTATAAAAATTTATCAATATCTTCTTATCATATTCTTAATTTAAGGTTGAATATTTGAAAATCCGGCATTCTTTTAATAATATCCAAGACCCAATTAAGACTATGGGGAGGGAGGGGGGCTCTAGGGTGAGCATCATTGCATTCTCGGGGGCTCCCTTCTATCTATCAATAGAATTTTTTTTGTGAATACTGTGGAAGTAGCTACTACGGAACGTTATACGTATTATATGTTTGTATAAATTTGAACTCGGTGCAGTTCACATCTGTATACAGACTATCTATTAAAAAACACTTTTCAAAAGTAAAAAAAAAATGCCAAGCAAGAAAAAAAAGGATGAAAGTTGTGTCTAAGAAATGGTCTGATATCAAATTTCCAAGCTTATATTATGGTAAGTATTTAACATTTTCCATAAAAAAAATTTACTATTTCCAAGTCAATGCTTTTGCATATGTTGATAGAAATCCTTTTCTCTTGTACTAAATATATCGTAAACATGTTTTGAAAATTCAAATGTTTTAAAATTATGCGTGATGAGCTTGGCGGCCATTTTTCCATATTGTATTCTAATTTCTATGTACTCCAATCCATAGCTAAAATTTTAAACTCAAACTTGTTACTTAAGCAGACATTTCCTTACTAAAATTCTGGTGTTGATATTTAAAGGTTTTGTTTAGTTGTAGACAAGCTACAAATAGATCGCTGGGTGGTAACGTGTTAAATATATTTTTCCATAGTTGAAATCAGAAGTTCTAAATTGTACTTAATGTAAACTTACTACGCTTTCCTTTACAAACTTGTTGCTGGGAAATTTGTGTAAAATATGAAAAGATGGCCGCCAAGCCCATCATGCATGATTTTAAAACATTTGAATTTTCAAAACACGTTTACGATGGATTTAGTACCAGAGAAAAGGATTTCTATCAACATATGCAAAGGCACTGACTTGGAAATAGAAATTTTTTTATAGAAAATGTTAAATAATTACCATAATATAAGCTTGGAAATTTGATATCTGACCATTTTTTAAACACAACTTCCATCCTTTTTTTCTTGCTTGGCTTTTTTTACTTTTGAAAAGTGTTTTTTAGTAGATATCACTTCTTTTTTTAAATAAGAGATTATATAAAATTTAAATAATCTGCTCACTTAAATTGGAATGAGTTCTCATAGAACCTCTGTAAGTAGGAAGTAAGAAATATGTGTACATTGTATTTATATATCATTTATTTCTTAGAGTAATTTATCATTTATAAGTATGAAAATTTTGTAAAAAACTGATAGAATCGAAATAAAATTTAGATCTATAGTTGTTATTTTAGTTAGATGTGATACGAAAATTTAGTTTTGCAAACAAACGAGTAATAAATTGAAATTTCTCTTTCAGCAATTTGTGCCTGTACACGGACACTTACTTGAATACATTTCTACAGCCCTGTATTTTATCTACTATCTTTACAATCACACTACTATTTAGCTTAAATTTAATTCAGACTAAAATATTCTTAAAACTAGAAAAATCACACATCCAAAAATTATCATCCTTTGACGGTCATATATATCTATTTTTTTGCGTGGTCCTGTAATCGTTTTATCTGTATTCAGTAAACATCTTTTAGTATGCTAAATATAATTCAGCATAAAAATGCATACCTAATTTAACAAGTAAGAAATATCATGCGTTAAGCATTGATTATGAAGCACTTTCCAACACTTCATGAAATCTTAAAAAAAAAAACTTCGTTAATTAGGGAAATAAGGGTATATAGCCAAATATGTATTCCAACACCTTTGAACAGCCCTGAATGTGATCTGTCCATTGATATACACATTATAAAATAGGAAAATTTAGTTTAGCAAGAAAAAAACTTCAAATTTCTTCTTGAGCAATTTGTACATGTATTTTGTACATGTAATTTGTACATATATGGGAAACATTCTTGAAAACTTTTGTTCAGCCCTGTAGTTCACCTTGTACCTTTATTACACATCAGTAAGAAGCTAAAACTCATTCTAAACTAAAACTCTTAAAACAACTGTAATCACATTATTATAAATTATCATTCATAATTGTCCATGTACATAATTCTTTGCGTGGCCCCGTATATCATTTTATCTATATTCTGCAAACATTTCTTTATAAATTGAATGGAGTTCAGCGTAAAAATGTGTACCTTATTTAAGAACCACCTTTAACACTAGAACGCCTGAAATATTGCTACCCCCTAAAACGCCGGCAGGTGTCATTATGACACTGGTCGATATTATGCAAAAAATTCGAAAAAAATGTACAGTTTAATACTCTTTTTTACAAATACATGTAGAACACACAAATAATGTTAAATCTAAAAAAAAGAAAGAAATATTTTACAAGATTAAATTAAAATGCTTAAAGTACACACAAATGTTATTATATTTGTAAAATACTCTTAATTTTTCGAGATATAGAGAAATATATATTTCACACACAAATTATATTTTATCTATAATATAAGACCAATTTTGCTAGATGATAAGAGCATACATATGGCACACACAAATAATTATTATGTCTATAACTTAAGAATATTTTTGCAAGATAATATGAAAATATAAAGAAGTGAAATAATTACTTACATTACTAACAGTCAGCACATTTATAAGTGACATTTTTTGTGCATTTGCCGCATGTCATTCTATTACAAAAAGGAACATACTTTATTTGTCACATTTCCATGACATTTTTTAACTTCGTATTTCCTATGCTTAGAAGAATTTTCAGTCCGCAGTTCTTCTTCATCTCTCCTGCCTCTTTTAGTGGATTTTTCAGTGTATTCTTTTCGCATTTCTTCAGTTAGTGTCTGTATAAATACACGCCTTGTTATGTTTTTTCTCGTTACACATTTGAAAACAACCCAAGCGTTTATGGCAGCAAAGTCTAAAATATTGTAGAATGTGTGAATAGGCCATCTTCTTGAACCTGCTTTGACAGAGTATTGTCTTGCCATTTGGTCAACAATATCTACACCACATTTCGTTTCATTATAAAAACTGACGGTTTCAGGTGTTTTCATTGAATTGTTAGCAATTGTGATGCTTGAATGCATAGAACTAAGAATTATCACAGTTTTTTTCTTTTTAGTTTGATAAACTGTAAGTGTTGAGCCCGATTCTTCATTCTTCACTATTTTTGTTGAGTATAACTCTTCTTTTCCTGATTTTACACAATCTGGAATTTCTCGTCTGACCCTATTTACCGTGCCAAATAAGCTCGTCCGCCTTTCCTTTAGTTTCTTTGCCAACTCAAGAGATGTAAAAAAAGTGTAAAATGTGACATTTCTTCCCATATTTTTAAAAGGTTCTATTAATTTTAAAACCACATACTCAGAAAGTCTCTGACTTTGATCTCATTCTTCATTTTTTCCTAAGTAGGGAAATGCGTTTAAAATATACTTACTTTCCAAATCTGCAGCTATCCAAAATTTTTGCCCGTATTTATCAGGTTTTGATGATATAAACTGAGTAAACGGACAGCGAGTCTTACTTGGAAACAATTGCTCATCAATTGTTATGTTCTGGCCTGGTTTGTAACAGCTTATGCAATTTTCAATAAAACGATTCCATACTTCTGAAACCATTGCGAATTTATCATCTTTAATTCGATTACGACGAGTGGATTTGATATCAAACCGCAAAAATCTTGATATTTCACAAAATTTGTCTCTGGACATGGTTTATTTACAAAAAATTATACCCCATTCTGTAGACCATAATGAATGAAGTTCGAGGTTAGTAGCTCCTGAAACTCCACGTGCATACAAAATCGAAATGTAAGCTAAAAGTTCCTGTTCTGAAAGAGACCAAGCATCATTTTCTAATACTCGGCGAGCTTCTGTATTTGTGCACTTAATTATATGCTTTAAAATCCTTCTGTCTATAAAAAGCAACCAAGTACTCAAAACACTGTCATAATTCACATTTCTTTTTGCATAACTAGTTGCACCACTAGTTTCTCGCAAACTATTTTATATTGGTAATCTACCGGTTGCGCTTCCAGAACCACATTCTTTCCAGCGTGAGCCATCGCGAGTCATAAATTCAGTCTGATTTCGAGAATAATTAATTTCAATATCCTCATCGCTTTCCGATTCAGATGATACAGAAGGAATAAAATTTTCACTATCAGATTCATCATACAGTTCTGATATTTCTCCACCTTCTGATTCATTATCTGACAATTCTCTCAGAAGCGCTGTAATTTCATCCGCAGTAAGCCCCCTTTTATGAGACATTTTAAATTTATTCATAAAATGTAAGAAGAACGAAAGAAAATCTCACGAAATTTTACTAGTCATAACTCGGAAGCAACCGTACATGTACTATCTTTGTGAGAAATAAAATCTCAGTGGCAGGTATTGTTGCAGCTGAAACAAATCACGTGATGACCAGGTGTTGAAAAAACATTCTGAGATCCCCCTGAACTACGATAGTGTGTGGAATTATCGCACAGAAGAACTAAATTAAAATTAGGGGAAATGAAATTATTGCGGTGTCCAATTGACATCAGTCTGGCATTCTAGGTAAATTTGCCCATAAACCAAGTTTGAATAAATCGATTTCCAAAAAAATTTCGATGCGAGTTCTACCCACATATTTAATAAAAGTCGAGAGACATAAAAAATTTCCTTTATAATTTACAGATTTTACATAGAAATTCACACGCTTCGGTGTCGAAATGACACCGTCCAGCGTTCTAGTGTTAAGTAATTTACGCTCATAGTCAGTAACGTTGGCGAGCTCTTTTGGATAGCCCTGTATATCAATTATAATATTTATACACACCCTTATAATGTACAAAGATTTAGTGAAACTTAAATGCGTATATCCTTATTAAAATGTATTACATCCATCCATCAGCCATCATCGGAAACATATACAGTCCGTCGGAAAGAATATACTATTTGAAATCTTTTGTGTGTCCCTATAAATGCAATGTACTTCATATTATGCAAGACAGTATCGTATAATTTATATTAAGCCTCAGTGTCGTATATCAATTTTGTTATACATATTTTAAAAATGTCGCACACTATCACCCCCTTTACCATTATCCAATGGAATTCTTTTGTGTGGCCCTGTAAAGGAATGATACTATATTTTCACCGCATATTTTATAGAATGCATATTTCAGTGCACCTCTTAAATGCATGTAAATTTTAATATGTTTGACAGGGTGTAACATCTTTAAAACGCCTTCGAAACGGTTTTTCCCCATAGGCCATAATGTAATGGAAAATTTGTGACTTACCCTGTAAATAAACTAATCATGGTAGAAACTTCATTTTCAATGGGGTTCGTGCTAGGGTAAACGTCAATAACATACAAAAATTTCAGGGCAATTAGAGTACATTTACAGTTGTTAGAGCGCGGACAGAAGGACAGACAGATAGACTGACAGACGGACAGACAAACCGAATGCATAAGCACTTTTCAAACTTTTGAAAAATGTTATAAACGTTAAAATTCATTTGAAACGATTTTTCCCGTAAGGCCGTAATGTAATGGATAACTTTTGACTGTCCTTGTAAATAAATTAATCACGGTAGAAACTTCATTTTCAATAGGGTTCGTGTTAGGGTAAACCTAAATAACGTCCAAAAATTTCATGGCAATCCGAGTATATTTACGAGAGTTAGAGCGCGGACAGACGGCCATCCGGCCAGACAGACATACGGTCAGACGGCCAGACAAACCGAATGCATAAGCACTTTTCAACTTTGTTGGAAAGTGCTAAAACATGAATTCATTTATTCCTAGGAAAATGGAGCCAAAGACATTTTTTGATTGGTTTGTCTTCCCGCAAATGAAATGCCTGTAGTTTATTATCGATGATTATAACTGGTTAATATTGGTCTGGAGGCCATCTTTTCGCATTTGATATTAAATTCTAATATACCCAAATTCGTTGTTAGAATCCAAAATTGTTACTTATTCAGACATTTAGATAGCAGACACTTCCATACTTAAATACTGCTGTTGAAATTAAAAAGTTTTGTCCAGTTGTAGGTAATCTATATGGTATCGTTGGATGGTAACGGGTTAAATATTGATTAGAAATTTGCTTAAAATATGGAAAGATGGCCGTAAATCGATTTGATATTAAATAATATTGGTTAATATAATTGTACAAAGTTGGTTCGGTTGGTACAATTGGTTCAGTAGTTCCAGAGATTACCCTCTTTAAATAAACATTTTATGATAAAATCGTATTTCATCATACAATGACGTCAAAGTTGTTATCTATGTTGATTCTTTGCTCACACACAAAGCGAATATCGTTTACCAAGGTTCTCATTTTATATAAAAATCACACTCAACTCATTTTTTTTTCAAAACTTTTGTTTACATTAGGAATGAAACTTTAAATGCTAATAATTTTAAATGACTAGACTTTAGAAGATATGTCTTCCTTCAAAAATTATTTTTATTTTAAACATCTTTCTAAAAATGAGCTTTTACACTGTTTTATTCGAAAAAATTATCTAGGAGTAAAATATCTGATTGGCATATGAAACTTGAAGTGGCAGCATTTAAAATGATTTTCTTTACTATAATGTAGCTAGTACACGATCGGCAGGTTTATCACAGTTTGGCATAATTTGTTAATTAATTAGCAGGTTTTTGCTTATTAAGAATAGAAATTTTGTTTTTTTAAACTGAATTTTACAAAAGCACGTAGCTTGAAGAATTACCTATCCGAAAATGCATTCTGTACTTCTTTCTGTGCCTTATTTAAGTCTGTTCTGTACCTTGATTAAAATAAAGTTGTTTGACGAAAAAAAGTGATCATTTTCAATATCTCGACAGTTTTTAAAAAATCCTGTATCTCTTTTAATAATTTTTTTTATAAAGATGAGTTTGATCCTAAATTGAAGTTTTTCATCATTAAATTCTTCTAGTTTTTGTTTTATTTCTCTGCGATACTTCATTTCTTAAATATCCGAAATTTTAAAATGCCACGTTTGGTCGATTTCACATGGGAAAGTTGTCTCGAGTATATTAAGCAGTTAAGCGGTCCTTATGTTCTTGGCGTTTGTTCGTTTGGCGGGCATATTATTTTTTCTAGCTTGGCTTGGCAGAAAGACCGTCCTGCTTGATAACATACGCACAAAAAAGTCACATCTTTTTAAGAAAAAATTTTAATAAAAATTTTAATTTTATTCAAGATAGGTGTTATAGTAAAAATAAAAGACATTGACATGTTTCGGAACCGTCAAATATTTTATCATAGTCACATTTTTAAGAAAAAGTGCTAGTAGGATAATGGAAGGGAAATTGATAGATTGGTCGACAGAAGTATCTTTTTGCAAACTTTTTCTTTGCTTATCTACTTTATAAAATGGCTAAAGAAAATGTCGAAAATTGGTCATAATTAATGGTTTTAACTTGCCACGCTACGAGGAAAATGTTAATAAAGAAGTTCTTTTGAAAATAATAGATTACTAAGTTATTATAATAAAACCGTAAGTATTAATTTTCTAATGTGGTTTGTTTTTTGCATAGATGAATGGACTTGGAGCGAAAAGAGAAGGAGAACCACTCTTACCTTCCTAAATTTTCACAAATATGTGAAAAAAATTACATCATAATTAGTGTTAATTTTCATATATAAAAAAAGTTTTCCATTGATATTTGTAGTTAATAAAGAACAGCTAAGATACATTATTATTAGTGCAATGCAAATCAAGCTCTGTGAATGTTATCCATGCATCTGGTATTTATCTCTTGTTATTTATTAAAAATATATTATGTTTCACAGACTGAAGCATGTTGAAACATTAATTAAATAGTAGCGGATAGGGACAGCTTAATGCAACAATGTTAAAACTTAGACTGCATAGCGAAACGGGGAAAAAATCAAAAAATCCCTACCCGGTTTCGGCGAGTTGTTTTCTTGATATTGATGTTCATTTCGGTTACTTTTCCCTGTGTTTTACATTTTATTGTGCATTTATACTTTATTTTTCTCATAATTTTATTACTCTTAATATTATAATGTAAGATGTTAATGCGGTAGCGCATTCCTATATAAGAAATACTTTTTTCCTCATTTAAAAATTAGCATAATATTTATGACTCATAAATATTCGAAAAATATTTCCAAAATTTTATCGCGTATTTTTGAACAAACTTATACAGATTTTAATAGTTTGATTCCTCCGTTACTAACCGCGGCATTAACCAGTTTTGTCTATTTAGAAATTTTTTCAATGCGACTTTCGTGCATCCTGAGATGTTTCTTTGGATTTTAGTGTCGTTAGAGACAGCAGCTTTGACGAGTTTCGTTGTGGCACAACGAGTTGCGTGCATCCAGTTATGTTTTTTATGTTGTTGTTGTGTAAATTGGCGCACATAGCTCATAAGCGTGGTGATCGCGGCACTGACGAGTTTAGACGTACTTTAGAGATTGCTGCACAGCGAGTTTCATGCACTTTAGAGACTGCTGCACAGCGAGTTTCATGCATTCATTGATGTTTTTTTTTAAATGGGTGCGTAGCGCTCATACGTACGTTAGTGACTGAGGTATTGACGAGTTTCGTGCATTTTAGAGATTGCTGCACAGCGAGTTTCGTACATCTAGTGATTTTTTTTGGTTTAAATGGGTGCGCAGCGCTCATACGTTCGTTAGTGACCGCGGCATTGACGACTTTCGTTCAATTTAGAGCCTGCTGCACAGTCAGTATTTTGTACCCAGTGATCTCTTTTTTCTTTGTGTTTATTTTAGTAGGCGCGCAGCTCTTAGGAATCGTCGTTGGAACTGTTCACTTCGTTAATTGTCTGCTGAAAATTCTGCTTTGTGATTGGAGAGAATTTTTAGCTTTCTGAAAATTCAGTTCGCTCGAGAGTGCTTGTCATTAAAATCGCCAAAATCCAGTGTCTGGGCTGGTTTAAGATTATGTCATTAATATTTGAAGAGAATGTATTATAATTATTAATATTCTAATATGAAAAAGATTATAACATGCTTTCATTGTACATTTCTATAAAATAGCAATAAAAGTCATCATTAAAAAATAAAATTGAAGAAATAATATTTTCATTATAACCTTTGTCTAAATTTATAAGTGTATTACATCTCTTTAGCTGTACCAAGAAAACAACCATCAATACCAAGAAAACAACTCGCCGAAACCAGTAGGGATTTTTTGATTTTTTTTTCCCATTTCATCATTCAATCTAAGTTTTAACATTGTTGCATTAAGCTGTCCCTATCCGCTACTTAATTAAATTATGTCATGCAATTTCTTTACATTCGATAATAATAATAATAATAATCATGGTAAAAGAAAAGAGCCAATGAAAACTTATGCTGTCGATAAATTGGTCTTTGGAGTTTAAGACATTTAAAAGACAACATCATTGAAATCTTACACAAAGTGGTAGATCTTAGACTTTATCACTTATATAATGTCTCTGTAAATCCCATATAAGGTAATTATATTATGAAAAACATCCTAAAAATTTAATCTTTGCATACATGTATATATTTATTTGGTACTACTCTGTTATCCTGTCGACCGATTTCGCCAGATTATACAAATTGCCAATCTAATAGCCAAATTATACATATTGACATAATTTTTATTTTAAATAATAAAAAACAAATAATTAGTAGAATATTAATAAAAATAAAACTACAAAGTCGAACTAAAAAGTCACTTAATGATTTTTAAACCAGTGTATCGTATTTAATGTCATTGAATTGACATTCACGATTATCCATTATTGGCATTTAATCTTATAATTTGGCGATAGTATTTTGGTCGACGGGATAACAAAGTAGTACCATTTATTTTTATATATAAAACTTCATCATTTTTCACAAATTACGGTTGCATTTTTCCATCCTCACGAATATTATTTCTTCAAATGCTTTTTCTTTTTTATTCTTTCAAATGAATTGGTGAATTCTTTTTCCCTTAGAATAACATTTTTTTTTCTAGAAAGAAAATGTTTTGTTTGTTACTTTAATCTTTGTTTATTCCCACTTGAGATGAATTAAGAAAAAACTACTTTCACCATGCTAATTTCCTAATATAAAGTGTTTTTTCTCATGAGCTGTAAAGTTTAGTATTCTATTCTTTTTTTCTGTTATTGATATGTATTTTGAAATTTTTGGTAGGTTCAACTATTTTTTTTTGTTAATGATCCAAATTCTGAAGAAAGTGATACAGAAAATGTCAGGAGTGAAAATGCAATAGTGAAACAGGGTGATTTTCCACATATACAAATTAATGTCATAGATCTGCAACCAGTTGACTCTCGTGATATGATTACTCCAGATCCTATACTAACTGTCTTTTATGATTTTAATTTTTCAAGTCCTAAGTCAACTGACTCCGAGTCAATTCTTCCAAAACCTTGGTTTCCTGATAGTTCCATAGTTGATGCTGTTGAACATTCAAAAACTAATTCTTCTTCTTCTCCATAGGTACTTAGACGATCTGGTAGATATAGAAGAGCTCCTGACGGACTTAAACATTATGTGGGGGAGAGATGTCATCTTTTATGATTTTAGTTTACAGGTAAAATAATAGATGACAGCACACAACCATTCTCTGTATCCCACGGAATTCGAAAAAAGTTTATCATTCAAAGCTTCTATGTTATTCTTGTGATTCGTGATGTAACGTTGTGATCATACGTATATATTAAATGTTTGTTAGCATTAAAAATGGTGCTATCTCTCATTTTGAATTGTGATAATTATTCATTAAGTAGTTAATCTAAATATATACATTATACGACCAAAGATGATCGGCCACTCGCAATTTTAGACATTCTGCTAAATACCTAGATAAATACACGAGGAATTTGCCTGAAACTCTAAGTGCATAAACATAATAGTACAAATCATGCATTTCCGTGAAGCTTTTTCCCGAATCTCAATAGAGGACTGTCAGCAAATTGAAAAAGAATGAATATCTCTTGGATAACTCTGCCAAAACTAATGTAGCAAAAGCGTTGAAATTGTAGATTTTAATTAAGTGGATTATTGTAATAAACTGTGTTCATTTTTATGCAGATAGCATAAATACTCATAGAAAAATTAAAGTTTTTATAAAAACAGTCACAAATTTTACTAAGTTTTTTGCTTATAATTTATAGAATTCTTAATATGAAATAATATTTTCTTCCGAAAATATGACAAACAACATAGTACATAATATCCTGTAATCAGAATTAAAAAATAATAAAAATTGTATGAAAAATGAACAGATTTACTGAATATATTTTCATTGTGCATGCGTGAACGCTATCAAAATTTTATTTGCATAATTTGTTAGCTAAATGTATAGAGAAACATTCGTAAAAATCTCAAAAAAAAAAAAAAAATAGTTTGAAAATTCTAAAAGTGATCATCGATAGAATAAGCTCAAAATCCATTATTCCCAAAATGAGCAAACAAATAAGGGTTTGTATCCAAATATAGTAGTAATTGCCATATTGTGTATACTTTATTGACACTAATAAATGGATAAATGGATACAGCCCCTCATTTTTTGCTTCATTTTGAGAATAACAGAATTTGAGCTCATTCTATCAAGGATCACTTTCAGAATTTTCAAGCTATTTTTTTAGACTATCACAGAAGTTGCTCTATGCAATTAGCTAACACAATAATGAAATTTTGATGCAAATGAAATTTTGTTAGCGTTCACGAATGCACAATGAAAAATAAATTAGTAAACTTGCTCATTACTCATACAACTTTTATAATTTTTTAATTCTGATTACAGGGTATTGTGTACAATGTTGTTTCTTTTATTTTCGGAAAAAGGCATTGTTTTAAATTAAGAACTCTGCAAATTTATAAGCAAAACACATGGAAAAATTTGGGACTGTTTTTATAAAAACTTTAAATTTTTTTACGAGTATTCATGTTATACGCATAAAGATGAACACATTTTATAACTATAAGCCACTTAATCATTACAGTTTGAATGCTTTTTCTACATTAGTTTCGACAGAGTTATCCAAACGATATCCGTTCTCTTTCAATTTGTTGACGGTCCCTTATAAAGTTTCGGGAAAAAAAATCGTCACGAAAATGTATGACTTGTACTATTATGTTTATACACTTAGAGTTTCAGGATAATTTCTCATGTATTTTTCTAGATGTTTAACAAAATGTCTGTAGCCTTTGGCCATATAGTGCATTACAGTACAAAGACTAAAAGGGACTTTACCTTCGGGACTTTACCAAGTTCGAACTTCGGATTTTTCCAATCTTTGAGTCTTCAAAAATATTTGAAAATTGATAAATTTTCCAATAAAATGAAAAAAAAAATTCATTTCTTAAAAAGGCAAAATATATTATTCTTTTATTTAAAATTGTATATAACAACTATCAATACTAAATTAAACAATCATTTTCTTTAACTAAATGACAACGAAATAAAAAAAGCAAAAACATTAATTTAAGCAATACAATTTAAGAACAAATTGTAACTTGTTTAGCTATTGAACATTTCAATGTGTGTTGTTTCTTAGTTTAGGTTTGTCATTAAGAAGTTTCTCTTTTTATTCTGAACATAGGCTTGAGTAAAGATTCAATAATAAAGCTTCTTTGCTTTACAGCTTTTCCCCCTCCTGTCTTGAATATTGCCAATGGAAAGTCCGAAAATCGGACAATTCCGAACTTTGTATGCCCGAACATTAGAGTTTGTACTATACAACAACAAAATAAAAGTTAAATTTTAAAAGTGAGGTTAAAATAAAAGTAAACAGAATCTGAAAATAAATATTTTCTGGTTCAAAATTATAAAAGATTTTTCGGAAAACAGGACACAATTTTCCATTTGTAGCCAATTTTCCGTTTTTTAAAAGTCAAATCAACACACTTTCAACCAGAAAATTTTCTTAAAAAATAAAATCAAATAAGTAATGAGTGTTACAAAACGGTTTGGCCTTTGCTAAAATTAAATAATTAATAAATATAAACAGTAGGATTGCCTCCTATAGCAATAGGAATTTCAATGAATGATCAATTTTCAATGAGTTATAATGTGATCGAAAATGTGTGTCCATGTTCGGATTCTGCCGTTTGAGGTATATGAATGACACCCTCAACCAACACAATATTCACTCAGATGAGCTTTTTTACGTAATAAACCGCAGGAAAAAGAGCTTCATTAAATTAATCACACATAAGGAAGAGTTTATACAGGATGGTCATAAAAAAACTTTGCCGATATATCGAACTCTAGCGGCCTCGGTCTGTTTAACCTATCGTGGTGAGATTTCAGATATAGCTATTCAGATGTATGAGCTCGAGATTCTGTAAAGGAAACAAAATTGTGCTCACCGTTACGGTTATAGTTACAGAAACTCGAAAATTTTCAATATCAACATCCATTTTTTTCATCACAAAATGCTCAGCGCATGCGAAAATCCAAAAGAGCGTTGGAACCGTTTGTGTATCGCAAAAAACGGACGCGTTATGCTCGCACAAAAACAGCTCTATGAACGGGGAGACTCAAACCTCGGGGGGACTCGAACCTGGGACTCAAACCCAGGCCAAATGTGACCGTACTCAGAGCAAAATTATGGGTACGAGTCTCAATCTGTGTACATTTTCGCTCAGAGGAGAAAAATTACTCTATTGAATTATTTATCAATCCTTTAATTGTTTTAAACGAATAATAATTATTTAACATACTTCGATATTCTAAAATTTAGTTTATTTAAAAGTTTACTTAAAATTACAATCTTTAAAATTAATCTTTTGAAAATTTTCATGTTTTTGTCTAGTATTGAAACAAAAAACTCCTACAAAATATTGACCGTTATTTGGTCACTATATTAACAATTTAGGGGTGCGAAACGTTCTGTAATCGGCATATTTCTTAGGTTGTCGTTTTTTGGCTATTTTACCTCTGATGGCCACTTCCCCTCAACCAAACACACTAGAATAGCACAGGCAATGTCGGGCTGGTCTTCTAGTTACTTATAATTCATTTCTTTTAAATGTCTCTGTAGACAGATGTTAAATAAATTAAATAAGTTAAAGGACTGTTATGCCTTGAATTTAACATCACATATATGACAGAAATATTTACTTAAAGACTTACATTACACACAACACATGAAAACTTTCACAACAGTAAAAATAAATTTTAAAAGTCTAAAAATCAACAAGTGTCAACTACCCTGTGGTCATTATCAGGCTCATACTATTTTAATAAAAATATTTACTAAAAATTGTATGTTATATATAAAACGTAAAAACCTTCAAAACATTAAAAGTAAAATTTTAAATGTCTACACTGTAAAAAAAAAAAGGGTCGATCTACTAAAAAAACTTTAGTGATCCTTGTAATTACTAAAACATTTTTAGTAATCTTAGTCGGTTACAAAAAAATCTGTAAGAATTACTAGAAAAAAGTTAGCAACGAATAGAGTTAATAGTTTTATATTTTTAATAGCTCTTACTAAAACTCAGTTGGTGTGGCCTTGATAGCATAGTGGTTATAGTAAAAGACTCCAGACTAAAAGGTCCCGGGTTCGAAACTTGCCACCACCACATACGCCCCGAATGTATGTAGTGTCTCGTTAGTAAAGGGATTATGAAAATCCTGTCGGAGCAGGTAGGAATGTTTGGTGCTGCCCTCTATTGCGGTTTTGCCGAAAAGCTTCCGCTTCAGAAGTCTGGACGCAGCTCGAAGGAAGCTCCTGCCCTTCGAGCGCACGTAATTGTTATTAAAAATAATT
The DNA here is from genome assembly GCA_964019185.1 of Maratus speculifer. Taxonomy (NCBI): domain Eukaryota; kingdom Metazoa; phylum Arthropoda; class Arachnida; order Araneae; family Salticidae; genus Maratus; species Maratus speculifer. The sequence goes on from OZ025291.1 coordinate 139,934,528, forward strand.
TTGGAGCTATTACTAAAATTTGCTTGGTGGTTCATACTAAAAATTTTTAAGTTAGTTATACAAAAAATTCTTTTGTTCAGTTTACAAAAGAAATGCTTGTTTTACTTGCAAAAAAAAAGTTTGTAATGGTTACTAAAAAATTGTGTGGAATACAAATTTACTAAGAAATTTTTAGTAACCTCTTGAATTTTTTTTTACAGTGTAAAAATTGACAGGTTTCAACTAATCTGTTGTCAGCATCCGGTTCATACCATGTCCCCGATGATGAACACATATTGGTTGAAACTTGTAGGTTTTTAAACTTTTAACAACTATGCCGCTGAGGTTTATTACAAATTGGTTGAAACATGTCAGTTTTTAGATTTAAAAAATTTTATTTCTAATATTTTGAAAGTGTTTTTCTTTTGTCTTTATATATGTCTTTAGATAAATCTTTTTATTATGTGTGTGATGTTAAACAGGTATTATTCAAACAATTTAATGAAACTTGAATGCGGCATTAGAAAAACAAAGAAGAAACTCATACGTCAAACATAGATTATGAAACACTTTCTAACATTTACAGAACAATGTAACAAAACTGCACCGTTTAATAGGTTGAAATATTATATCTATTTAAACAATATGAAACGTATTTTCTATTACAGAGGAAGTAACTTCTAGTAAATTTAAGCAACATATATATAAATTTTATTATATGTGAAATAGTTTACAATAATTAATTAATGCCGCAAATAATATTCCTCCCCTATACCATTACATAACGAACTCTCTTGTGTGGCCCTATAAATGAATAAAAAATATACTTTGTGTGGTATATTCTACAAAATGTGTATTTCAGTGCCCTTTATATAAGCATATCAATTTCACTACACAGGTGTAAAATCATTAAAAAAGCACTAGAAATTATTTTATCCCATCGGCCGTAATAAAAAAGAATACTTTTGACAGTCCCTGTATTTGAACTATATATCAGATTTTACGAAAATTGGAAATGACTCAACAAAACTATGTAAATTTCAAACCGATTCAGTTTGGTAGATTTTGTACTGCTATATGCGGGCAGACAGATGAAAGGTGAGACGACGACTATAGGTGCTACATATTTATATAATTACGAACGCATCTAAAAAAAGAGTTAAAAAGCACATGCCAAAATTTAAAACTCATTCCCAGTAATTAATACTCAAAGACAGTATTGTAACCGATTTCTTTTGTGAGTCCCTGTAAATGGATTAAAAAGACGATAAATGTCCTGTTCTAACGTAAGCATAGTGAAATTCAATGATTGTCGGTTTCAATATATTTGCAATTGCGTAATGTCATTAAAATACTCTGCAAACGATTTTTTTCTCATTCACTATAATGTAATAGAATTCTTTTGGATGCCCCTGTAAACGAACTATTAATCCCACATAGTTCATATACAATGCCAAAAATGCCTAGGGGACCCTTAATAATATCTATCAATTGCATGAAAATCCGAGTATATTTACGGAGTTAGAGCGTGAACAGACGGACAGACAAACCACATTTTTCAACTTTGTTAGAAAGTGTTAAAATTAAGTAGGATATCTCAATACTTTTTACGTTTCCATCAATAAAAATTTCATGCCTCTGATTCCTTTATCTGATCCCTCCGATTTTGTTTTTGATTGTCTAGTTTATTTATTTTTAAACACAATGTTCACAATTATAGGATTAAAAGTTAGAAAAACTTTGTTCAAAAAGGGATTACATAAAATCCGGAAAGTGATTAATTATTTAGTAATTGTAACTCAATGTTGTTTTCTACTTTCATTTCCGGAAATACGTTTTTTAAAATGTTTTGTACTATTGATTAAAAAAACCCCACTGTATTTGTTTAGCTAAAATATAACAAAAACTTATACAGTATAATTAGCAAATAAGTGTCAGAAAGTAAAATAGTCTTCGTTATTTCTAATCTACTAATTTTTATTAACTTTATATGTATCGTAATGACTAATATTTTAATTTGTAATAATCTCTCACTGTACAAAGATATTGCCTATATTTTAAATGAAGAAGAAATTATACTTTTTTTGCTTGTATCTACAGTCACCGCAAAATAATCTTGACATTTGCGATTTAAGATGTTTTGTTAAATATCTAGAAATATACACGAGAGATGATTCTAAAACTCCAGATATAAAAACAAAATAGTACAGATCATATGTTTTCGAGAAGATTTTTTTTCCCAAAATCCTGTAAGGGATCGTCAACAAATTGAAAAAGAAAGAATATCTATTGAATAACCCCGTCAAAACTAATGTAGCAAAAACGTTCAAACTGCAGATTATGATTAAGTGGCTTACGGTTATACACTATGTTCATTTTTAAGCGGTTAACATGTATACTCGTAGAGAAATTAAGGTTTTTATAAAAACGGTTTCAAATTTTGCCAATCTTTTTGCTTATAATTTGCAGAGTTCTTAATAAGAAACAATGTTTTTTTTCCCCAGAAAATATGAGAAATGACATTGTACATAATACCCTGTAATCAAAATTTAAAAATATTAATAACTGTATGAAAAATGAACAGGTTTACTAAATAATTTTTGACTGCGCATGCGTCAACTCTATTAAAATTTCATTTGCATATTGCGTTAGCTAAATATATAGAACAACTTTTGTTAAAGTTTCAAAATCATAGCGTGAAAATTCTGAAAGTTATTGTCGATAGAAGAAGAACAAAATCCGTTATTCCCAAAATGAAGCAAAACGATGAGGAGCTGTATCCAAATATAGTAAGTAGTACGTGTACTGTAGTGTACTGTGTAATAGTACTGTGTAAACACTAATCAATGGAATATGGATACACCCCTAAATTTTTTGTTTCATTTTGGGAATATCGGAATTTGATCTTATTCTTTAGACGATAATTCTCAGAATTTCCAAGCTATGATTTTGAAACTTTAACAAAAGTTGCTCTATACACTTAGCTAACACAATATGCAAATGAAATTTTTATAGATTTGACGCATGCGCGGTGAAAATTTATTTAGTAAACTTGCTTATTTTTCATACAATTATTAATATTTTTAAATTTTGATTACAGGGTGTTATGTACAATGTTATTTTTCATATTTTCTGAAAAGAACATTGTTTTTTATTAAGAACTCTGCATATTATAAGAAAAATACTTGGCAAAATTTGGGACCGTTTTTATAAAAACTTTAATTTTTCTACGAGTATACTTGCTATCCGCATAAAAATGAACACAATTTATTGCCATAAGTCACTTAGTCATAATCTGCTATTTGAACGCTTTAGCTACATTAGTCTTGACAGGGTTATTCAAAAGATATTCGTTCTTTTTTAATTTGTTGACGGTCCCCTATTGGATTTTGGAAAAAAATCTTCTCGAAAATATATGACCTGTACTATTTTGTTTATACATCTGAAGTTTCAGAGTCATTCCTCTTGTATATTTCTAGATATTTAAAAAAACATCTGAAATCGCAAATGTCAAGATTTTTTTGTGCGGTGACTGTATGCTTGTAGGCACACTATTTAAAATAAATATACAGCCACACTACTTCCAGCTACACTATTTAAAATATTTTCTCAAATAACATTTTTCATTCGTTACACAATTTTTTATTTTGCTCAATGAAAAGTTGCTGCATTCTTGTAAAATTTATGTTTATTATTTTAAGCAAAATTTTTGCATTTTTCAAAACTTATCACATTTAACCCTCTCATGCATAAATTATTTTTCATTATTTTGCATTATTGATTAAAAATCATTTTTTGAGGTAAATGAAAACGCATTATAAAATAATTTTATTATTGCACTATATGCTAGCTATTATCTATCAACAAATCGGATCTCTATAAATGAATACTCAAAAGTTCTTTGCGTAATAATGCAATAATTATCCGTCCTCATCCGTATGCATGAGAGGGTTAAATAGCTCCAGCTCAATAGCGGTTAATACTTTTTGAATGATATTGTAGATAAAACTATTAAAATAAAACTATAACAATTAAGGAGAGTAACAGTACTCATTTATGATTAATTTTTTGATGAATGAGTCAGAATTAAAGTTATATCTATCGTTTGAAGTGTTTTTTAATCTCCGGTATATCTAAAACAAAATAAATAATAAATTCGCAACAGGTAAAAATATATTCGCAACAAAACATTAGATCATTTATAGGTAGATTTCGGTAAGAAATATCACCTATTACATTCTTTCGCACCTATATCAGAATTTCGGAAATTGTTTTGCAGATCTACGCTGATCATGACCCCTAGATCCCACTCCCCCTTTCAGTTCAAACCTTTTTCTATATATCTATCTGTCTATGCAATCATTTTTTTAAGACCACGATAACTTCAATAATTTATTTCAAACTGATGCATAAAATAAAGGGGCAGAAGATTCTCGGTCAAGATCATTAATAGGAAAAATTGGACCAAGTGGGTGGAAATTTCGGAAAAATATCCATAACTAATTCGAATACTTATCAAATCAGATTAAGGTTATTATTACTTTTAAGAAAAGAGCCAAAAATGTATGTGTTAAAAGACCAATTCTTGCAGAAAAAAAGATGAGTTGAAAAAATTATCGTATTGACGTGATTCTGATAAAACCAGCTCCTACAGAAAAATGAGATACGAAACTCATCAAAAGCGGCCAGATAAAATTGTTAAATTTGATTTATTTCTAATCTTGATTAAGCTTTTTGGGTGAAATCAGTGCTTAGCTTCCAATTCTACCTCTGCATATAGGTCGAGCCGGCAGGGATTTTTAAATATAACGATTTCTAGAAAATATTTTGGATAATTTTGTAGTCGAAATACAATTAAATAAAGGGATCTTTAATACGTAGGTACGTGATCTTTTAATCTCGTCGTAAATAAAAAAAAAGTTGAAAGTTGGAATAAGCGTATCTTTATTAATGCTTTATGTATAAACACGAAATTTTTACATCCGATTAAACAAATTGTATTTTTTAATTTAATACCACTAGAAACTAATTAGTATTTTACAGAATTCGTATACTGTTGAAATTAAAATAGCTCTTTTTTCCACTCCAAAAATTATTGTGCGCAAGGTATTTTGAGAATGTATGTATGGATTGTTATGAAACTTGATACATATAATAACAACTTATTCATTTTTAAAATGATCTATTCTTAAATAAAAATTATTCCATTAAAATATTTTTGCAAAAATAAATCAAAAATAGATATTTCTTAATGAATGAAAATAATCATAACTAAAAATATTAATAATGTAAATACTTAAAAGTCTATCAGTTTAAAAAATGCATTAGTTAGGCATTAATTGTTTAGTTAGTATCTATACCGAATTTCATAACAATCCATACGTGAAAGGAAATCAATTTCTAACAGTAACATATTACAAAACACAATCTGTTTAATTAATATTCAAAATTTCATTTTTATACATAAAAAGGTTTTGACGATTGACTAATTCAAACTTTGAATTTTTTAAATAAATTTTACATCGCATTTAAAAGGTGATAGACCCCTTAAGGGCATGTAACCGTTTTCTATAAAAACAGTATAATTACTAGTCATTCTGCTGAAAATTGTTAACTATGTAGACGATTAAATTAAGAAATATGCGTATAGAAATACATTCCAATAAATGTAGAAAATATTTCTACCCCATAAAATTGCTAAGAAAATTATTAACCTCCAACTACGAAAAAATAATCCTTTTTAATTCTATCCTTATCATTCCTTTATTCAGTCAAGCATATCTATTTTTTAAAATAGAGCTTCCCTTCTTTCCTTTCATAAATTATTATGCGATACTTTGCCCATTTCCCGTTTTTTAATACTACTTTCCCTTTGAATTTGTGGAACAAAAACAATGAAACAAAATGATTATTGATTATTTCGGTATTCAAAGGAAAAATTCGAGCAATTAATATAATTAAATATGCATCCATGAGTAACAAACTTGTTGATCAAGATGTGATGGAAGCAACTGACATGTAATAAACATTTTTGTGTAGGTTGTTTAGTAGGCATTCAGAGAATAAAACATGTCGGAAATTGCACGTCAAGCATAGCAAATGAAGTGCGTTCGTACTATAAATAAGTTTTACAAATATCCAGTTTGGTATAACAGTAATTCAGAACTTCGGATACAGTAGAATATTCGAAATCTTTTGTGTATCCCTGTAAACACTATTTGCTTTCTATTAAACAGAAAGTAACTGGTAGTAAACCTCAGCAACGTATACCAATCTCATAAAACATGAAATAGTTTAATATTATTAAAACGCGTGACAAACAAAGTTTCCAATTGTAGCATTATGTAATTGAATACTTTTGTGTAGCCTTGTAAAATAAAAACAAATATTCTTTGCACCACAGATTGTACAGAATGTATATTTTAGTATACACTTCATAGATGCCTATCATTTTTAGTTTGTTCAAGCGAGTGTAAACCCATTAAAATACACTTGAGACTATTTTTCCCCATTCACTGTAATGCAACAGAATATTTTTGATTGTCCCTGTAAGTAAATTATGTATTTGATTTTCATAAAATTAGAAACAATTCGACAAAATTTTGCAGCAATTATTTATTTTAAATTTCAAATGATTGGTTTGTTAAAGGTTTTGCTCTGTTAAAACAAAGACAGAAAAACAGACAGGCAGACAGACGGACGGACGGACTGAACGGCGACTATAGGTGTTATGTATTTACGCAATTACGAACGCGCCTAAAAATATATTCAACATTATAAGATAGTTAAGAAGATTATTAATCTCCAACTACACCAAAATATAATTATTTCGAGTTCTATCTTTATTATTACTTTATTCAGTCATGCATATCTATTTTTTAAAATAGAGCTTCCGTTCTTTTCCTTTCAGAAATTATTATGAATTACGTTGTCCAATTCTTGTTTTTTACTAGATTACCTTCCTTTGAATTTTGGAGATAAAAGCAATTAAACAAAATGATTATTGATTATTTCGGTATTCAAAGGAAGAATTCGAGCAATTAATATAATTAAATATGCATTAGTGAGCAACAAACGTGTTGAGAGAGATATGATAGAAGTATTAGATATGTAATAAAAATTTTATACGGTTATTTAATAGGCATTCAGAGAATAAAACAAATTAGAAATTACACGTTAAGCGTAGCAAATGAGGTGCGTTCGTGCTATAAATAAGTTTAAAAAATATTCAGATCTTGGTGTAATAAAATGCAGCACTTCGGATACAGTATAGTAGCCGAAATCTTATGTGCGTCCCTGTAAGTACTATCTGCTTTCTATTATATAGAGAGTAACTTGTAGTAAATCTCAGTAACGTATATCAATTTCGTAAAATGTAAAACAGTTTAATGTAATTAAAACGCGTCCCAAACAATCTTTCTCCAAACACAGTTTAAAAAAAAATCTGTAAAATTTCTAAAATTTCTCTATTAAACTTGTATTTTAAGAACTTTTCATATAAAGATATCAGCAAAATTTCATCTAACCGAGGAAGGTTACATGAGTTTTCGCTGTTACCGTTACAAAGTAGAACCCGTCAAACTTTGACGAAAGAAAATGTTTAAGAAGGAACTGTTTCATTAACTTATAATAAACCTACAAAATTAGTTATAGTAAAAAATGCATTTTATATTGGTACGTCTAACTCTTAAACAAACGATATTTATTGTCAAATTAACAAAATACTATTTCTATTAAACGCAGTTGTAGAAATCGTTAAAATTAAACTTTAATCGTATATGCAAGCAGTAAAAAATAATAAAGATATGTTATTATGATAAAGTTATCAATTAAGGTTCTTATGCTAGTATTCCAAAATGATAAAAAGAAAATTTACTCAACTTTGACTCAATCATAATTTTTTTTCCGTGAAATCTAAACCTGGCATCATTTTCACCATATCAAAATTTACCAATATACATTTCATATCTGTATTCACGTTAAAAAAAATTGGCATTTTAATTTGATAATTTTGATTCAAAACTTGAAGTCTCAATGCTTGAAGTCTCAAGCTGAAATAGATATTAAACTGTTGATATTCTTTTACGTGCAAATCAAATTTTGTAAATGAAGTCAAAATTCACCGGGTTTTACAACCGAAGATATTTTAATTTCTATTTTTTCCTTTTTAATGAGAAATGGTAACATAAAGATACAGCACTCAATTTTTTCCCTTTTTTCCTTTGCTTAAATAGAAATAGAGTAACTCCTGTTGCCACGATTAGAAAAGAGGTATTAAAAGCTACAAAAAAAAATTAATGTTTCAAAAACAAATTAAGATACAGCTTTCAAACAAATTTCATTTAAAAGTATATATTTTTTCCTACACGATGGTGTAAAAATTGAAAAAATTCGACATTAAGAAGTTTAAAAACTTTTAGTAGCAAAAATTGTAATACCGAAATTCATTTGAAATTTGAAAGTGTTGCCATGCGCAAAAATGGCGTATGCGTTATGCACAGATACGTTTGGCCTTTATAATATAGACAAGAAAAGTTCTTAGAATACAAGTCTACTATAGAAAAATCTTAGTAACTTTGCAGATATTTCTTTTACAGTGTGCAATGGAATACTTTTGTGTGGCCCTGTAAATTAAAAACAAATATACTTTGTACCACAAATTGTACAGAATATATATTTCAATATATACTTCATACACTGTGAAAAAAATCAGTAAATTTACTAAACTTTTCCTAGGAATCTGGGATTCCTAGAACTGTAACAGCAGAAATTCAAGTAATAGAATCGGTTACAAGATATTTTGCTGTTACTGTTGCATAAAAAGTTCTAGAAATTCCAGTTTCCTAGGAAAAGTTTAGTAAATATTTACTGATTTTTTTTAAGTGTAGATGCAAATCAATTTTATTATGTACAAAAAAGCGTAACACCATTAAAATTCTTTTGAAACCATTTTTCCCATTGGCCGTAATGTAACGGAGTACTTTTGATTGTCCCGTCCTTGTAATGAAATTATTCATCCGATTTTCTTAAAATTTGAAATGAAGCGAGAAAATTATGCAAAAATTATATATTTCAAACGATTCGGTTGGGTAGTTTTTGTTCTGTTGTATGCGGACGGACGGACAGACAGACGGAACGACGACTATAGGCGATACATAATTACGTAATTACGAACGCACCTAATAAAGATCTTAGCAATTTAAAAATATCGATATACATACAATAAAAGCAGTAAATATAAAAATATGTTTTAAACTTAAATTTTTTCTTTTATACACTACTTTTCATTTAATTATGACAAATAAAAGCAACGAAGAAAAAGTTTATTGATTTTTTCATTTTCCAAAAGAATATTTCGAGCAATTAATGGAATTAAATATGCATCACTGAGTAATAAAGATATCAAGTAAGATATATTATTAAATAAATGGAAGCAATTGATAGGGAAATAGAATTTCGCTAAGGATTTTTTAGTAGCCATTAGAGATGCAAAGAAGAATTAATTAATCTGTTTTTGTTTAAATTAGGTATAATAAGTACTGTGAATTTAAAGTTATGTTTCGAGCTTAAAATTCTTATTATTTTACTATACCTTTCATTTGAATTTTTGGAAATAAAAACAACAAGCAACACGTTTGCAGTTGAATAATTCAATAATCAAAAAATGAGTTCAGGCAGTTGGAAAGAACTACATAGACATAATCGAGCTTTTTATACGAAGATGTATTATTAAATAAGTTGAAATAATTGATGCATAGTTAAAATATTACTTCAGCGTTTTTGTAACGTATTCACGTTTGGCAGTAAAGATTAATTGTTCTATCTGTTTAAAAAAATCGTATAACAGAAATAACAAATATGAGATTATGTTTTAAACTTAAAATTGAATGTTTTTGTTATACTTTTCGTACAAATCTGCGAAATGAAGGCTAAAAGCTTATTAAAAATTTCGGTAGCCATAATAAGGGAGGAAATAGTTAAAAAAAAATTAACTAAGCATCAATAAGTAAGAATGTTGTTCAGTTAGATACAGAAGTAATTTCTACGCAATGAAAGATTTTCTATATTTTTTGGGAAATTGCCAGAATTGGCAAGTTTAACTAATCTAGCTACATAAAAATATAAATAAAATATGAATGATGAATTTGAAATTACGCTTTAAAACAAAAAATCCTCGTTTCTGTAAAGCAATAAACAAAATGATTATTGATTATTTTCGAATTCAAAGACAGGAGTTGAATAGAGTTATTTATTCATTACTGAGTACTTAAATAAGAACTAAGCGATCAATTAATATGTAATTAAATTTTTCAACAAACAATTTAGTAGGCACTTAGAGATTTCAAGAAATATTATTTCATTTCGATTAATTTATTATTATTATTATTTATAATTTATACTAAAAAATTTTGTATTTTACATTTTATTTTTCGTATTTTTGGTGAAACGTTCAATGAAACAAAATGTTGAATATTTTGGTAATAAAGGAAAACTTTTGCAGTTAACAGAATTAATTATGCATTCGTGGAAGACAAAGCTGTTGGGTTAAGAAGTGTTATTAAATAAGTGGAAAGAATGGTTATATAATTGAATATTTACTTTACGTAGGTATCTAAATTGACATTTAGAGATGTGAAAAAAGATTAATTAATCTAGCTATTAAAAAAATACTTACAATAAAAAGATTAAATTTGAAAACATGTTTCAAACATAAAATGATTACAACTTAATACAGTGTTTAAAACTTTTAGATAATACAGTTCGTTTAAATATAGGAAAAAAAAGACAAGAAGTAAGATACATATTGATTACTTCGGTGCCCCAGAAAATTCTTTAATTACGTAATCTAATTAAGTATGCATTAGTAAGTAGCAAAGTCCGTTAAGTTAGTGATCGGCATGTCGCGCTACCGTCCTGCTGCTCCACAGTTGGATTCTGGACTGTGAAAGCTCGTGAAAAATTCATTTAACCTTAAAATGCTTTGGTACTAGGATGTTTCTTTTTTCCCAAGTTGTGATTTTCATATGATTTTGATTAAGGCCTGAGTCTGACTAGAGAACTGCAAGAAGTGCATGATAGCAATTTTGACGAAAGTGGTATCGTTGGAAAGATCTCATCGTGAGCAGTAAAAAACTCAACGGAACTACCCGTCGCAAATGATTCATTTTCGAGATATCTGACAATTTATGTCACGTAGCTAGTGCAAAATGGGGGGACCGCAAAAAATTTTAGTCTCGATTTTAACGAAAGTGGTATCGTTCAAAAGATATCACCGTGAGGATTAAAAAATTCAATGGAATCACCCGTTGGAAAAGAGAAGTTTTCGAGATATCCGACAATTTGTGTCACATTGCTAATGCACACTCCTGGGAAACTGCATTAAGTGACATACATCTTCGGATATCACGAAAACGGCTCATTTCAGATGGTTAATTCCATTGAGTTTTTTACTTCTAATAATGATATCTTTTCAACGACACCATTTTCATCAAAATCGAATTTTTTTTTTTTTTGCGGCCCCCCATTAAGTGTGCACTAGAACAACACGTAGCACTAGCTACGTGACATAAATTATGGGCTACCTCGAAAACGGCTCAATTCCGACGGATAGTTCCATTGAGTTTTTTAATCCTCACGATGATATCTTTTAAACGATACCACAATTGTTAAAAACGAGACTAAAATTTTTTGCGATCCCCCATTAAGTGTGCACTAGCTACGTGACATAAATTGTCGGATATTTCGAAAATAAATCATTTGGGACGGGTTTGAGTTTTTTATTGCTCACGATGAGATCTTTCCACCGATACTACTTTCGTCAAAATCGGTGACTTACATTTCTTGCAGTTCTCTAGTGAGTGTTGTAAAATGTATGTATGTCAAATTTCAAGAAGATTGGATAATATTTAGAGGTTGCACACTTTGATCATTTTTATCTTAAACTAGTGAAATTTCTAATATTGGAGTATTTTGTACTAATGTATTTTTCTCTCATGTATTTTTTTCATATTTTGAGGTAAGAGAACTTTAAAATGGAAACCAAAAAAAGGAATTTTGCTGTTAAAAAATACGCTATTTTTTTTTTTTTTTTTTTTTTTTTTTTACTCAATACTCCCCAAAGGAACGATTACTTTTAGTTTTTACTTAACCTTTGCAAGGAAATGAAAGAAACAAATTTGGGTGCTTCTAAATCTAGCAGTACTAAACTATAGAAAGTGTAAATGAAGCTGCGTTAAATTGAGGGGCGTGTGTGGACTGGAATGGGGGGACTCTCTTCTCCCCTCGAGCAATGAGATTTTCCCCCCAGAAGATTTGAAATTATTTTTTCAATGCTCAAAAAGTGTAATTTCCATCGCAGAACCTGAATTTCCATGCTTTTGTAAACACTGGGGGCTTCATTTGATAAGAGATCATATATGACGATGTTGGATGAAGAAAATATCGTTTAAGGCTTTCTCGAAGAACATTGCATGAAAATGGTTGACTACCTACAAAATGTCCTAAATGGCGGAAATCATCCAAGAGAAGAGTACAAAGAGTTAATACAACTCTTGAAATCTTATCTGAAAAAGACTTCGGTTTCAGGATCACATCATGTACGGTGGATAATAAAGGCAATATATTCACTTACAAATTGTCCTCCTCATTAAACAGTTGAACATTCCTCATCGAGAATTGAAAGAAATAAAACGGGTTGCACATGTTATCGGCGCCTTACAGTTCGCTCTCGTTATTTCCAAATCGGATAAATCGAATTTTCGCTTAATTCGAACTAAGTCCAGAAATTTTCAATGGCAGAACGACGTTAAAAATTTTCATTTATTCGAACTCATTTTCTATTGACTTCTTTTAATTCTAGAACTCCGTTTTTCACTTTTCCTTAATTTCTCACGGATTTCAGATGTTTGAAATTGCTTGATTTCTTTCATTTTTGTCACAATTGTTCTGAACTAGTATACATATAACCAAATGCATTTGATATCCGCTTTCTTAGTGTTCCATTTGTCTATCAATGGCAAATCCATCCCTGCTCCCATTGATCCTAATCCCTTAATTTATTTATGTATTTATATATTTTTATTTAATATCATTAAATCTAATATCTATAATTAATCTTTTAATTTAATTTGGTTATCTATTATATATTTCAGTAAACATTTTTCTTCTTTAATAAAATAATGAAAATTGACTTTGAAAAAGTCTATCTTAACTCAAATGCAGATTATGCTAACTAAATATTTAAGTTACAAATATATTGGAAAATTTAAAAATAGCATATTTAACCTTTATCGGTCCTTATGGCTGTAGCTAGAAGGGAATAACCGGGGGGGGGGGGGTAAAGAAAATGTAGAAGAGGAAGTCTCATATTTTCTCTCTTTCTCTCTCTCTCGCTGACACATGCACGCACAAACAAACATATTGTTGGAATATGTTACTTATTAAACTCTTTGTAGTAACTTTTATTGAAAGCTAAGAAATGAATAGGATGCAGAATGGAAAATTAGAGTGTATAACTAGTGCAATATAGCATCCTATTAGCTTAATATGTGCAAAGAGGATGTGCGAGTGTTGAAACTCTCGCACGTGTGCACTTTTTATACATATATTACAATTTTGTACTTCTGTAAAACTGTGGGGCTCAAAACTAAATTCGATTATTTAACAGACTTTTATTCGGATTTTCGGAACAGAAATTAATTCAGGGACCTTGAAATATTTTCAGGTGTCGGCTTAAAATCTTTTATGGGGGCTCAGCCCCTCCCCTGGTATCCCTTTAGATACTGCCCTATCGGTCCTATGTTACTTCCGATGCGACATTCGGACTAGTATCTTTAATGCGAATTTTATTCGATTAGCACAACGTTTTTTAAGAGACATTTTTAATTGTACTTTGATCAGGGACTGAACAGGTCATCATCGAAGGTCTTACTAGTTGACGTCAGCGTCACTCCCAGGTTAAATATGAAAGGTGTTGCTATTGTATGAGTCATAGGAAAATTGTCAAATTATTAGTTAGAAACTATTTTAAAAAGCTTAAAATAATGAAGGAAAAACAGAATTCTAAAAGAAAATATAATAAAATAAAATAAAATAAAAGAGTGTAATTTAAAAGTGCCACAAAAATATATAAATTAAAATTAAAAAACCCTATATATATATTTTTTACAGACAAATTTCCAAGGTATAAATAAAGTTATTCAGTTTCTTCGATGCCGGATTCTCTTTAGATTCGTGTTTGGCTCGGAGTCAATAGGTCAAGAAAAAAGTGTAACATCTTGTGCTGCGATTGTAGCCTTGCCAACATATGAGAACATAGTAAGAATTGCTTAGGTGGGTATCGTTCCCAAGTAGTTCAGTTTTGTAAGACGTTGGTGCGCTATACCGATAGCTCGAAATCGATTCCCGGACTGTACACTTTTTTACTTGATTGATCAAACTCCTTTTAATCAATTAAAATTTGAATATTATTAAATTCAACGTTATTAAAAATACATAATCCACTAAAAGAAAGTTTAAAATGTAATATAAAATAGTGAGTATAACTATTGTTATGAAAACCACTGCATAAAAGGAAAAAATATAAATAAAAATTGATCAATTTAAAGAATTGACATTAGTACACGATCTATGAAGAAACACATTAGAACAGGATAAAACGTAACAGTTTAAGCAAATTAGGTGGCAAAAGCCAATGGGTAAAACAAAAGATACTTTTCAAAGCTATAGCAATTTTTTAAAAGATTTTAACGAATTAAAAAACAAGAAATATACAAATTCTGCGAAAATACACTTCAGGGTACATACAAAACTTAACAGTCTAAGCAAATGAGGGGGCAAAATCCGCGGGGTAAAACAAAAGACAATTTACCGAGAAATAGCAATTTTTAATAGTTTCTAAGGCATTAAATAAGAAGAAACGTACAAGTTCTACAAAAAAAAAAAACACATATAACAGTTTAAAGCAAATGAGGTAGTAAAAGTCAAAGAATAAAACAAAAAACACTTTTTGGAGCAATAGCAAATTTTAATAGTTTTTAAGACATTAAAAAAGAAGAAACTTTCAAGTTCTACGAAAAAACACATCAAGCCAGGTCAAACACAACAGTCTAAGGAAAAAAGGTGGCAAAAATAAAAGGATAAAACAAAAAACGCTTTTCGAAATAACAGCAATTTTTAATAGTTTTATGACATAAAAAAGAAGAAGCGTATAAGTTCTACGAGAAAACACATCAAAGTAAGACAAAACGTAACAGTCTAAAATAAATGAGATGGCAAAAGTCAAAGGCAAAACAAATCACACTTTTAAAGAAAAACTTCAAAACAGCAGTAGCAATTTTTAATAGTTTTTAAGGCATTAACAAAACATAAATTAAGGTAATGAGAAAAAAGTAGCTAACACAAATCCACGAGGAATCCACAAAAATGATGTATTTAGTATTTTGACAACATGTGAAAGAAAAATTTAAGGGGCTGCGCAAATATAGTTATCAACTTTTCTGCAATTTTGAACCCCCTCTTTCCGATATCATACGTTATCATTGAAGATTTCAATTGTTCGAAAGTTTATTTTATTGATATTTTACTCAACTCAAAATTAAATACGCATCTCTCATTTTAAACAGTTTATTCTGATGAGTAAACTCAACTCAGGTTCTTTCGAACATTAATAATTTAACAAAACACAACTCCAATAAAAACCGTAACATTTTTACACATATTCTCATAAAAAACATTCTAATCAAAATCAAAAAACAAAAA
Source organism: Maratus speculifer (assembly GCA_964019185.1). Taxonomy (NCBI): domain Eukaryota; kingdom Metazoa; phylum Arthropoda; class Arachnida; order Araneae; family Salticidae; genus Maratus; species Maratus speculifer. Next base: position 139,950,266 of record OZ025291.1, read on the forward strand.
GAATATTGTTTCACACAGCTTAGGTAAAAACTGAAGAAATAAACAGATAATGTATTTATCACAAATTATCGTTTGCACAGAAAATTTTTACATTTTGAAATAATTAGGTATATCTTGGTTGCTAGGTGACAAAGCCAGTAGAAAATTAAATAGCATTTTATCAAACATACCGCCCCTCTTGAAACCTCCGAGGGGGGTTTCAAACTAAAACACTGCAATTACAACCATTGTAAAAAATATAAATAACAATACAATTAAACACAATATAAATGAGTCACAGTTAAGTTAAATTTAAGCAAATATTTAAAAATTTTTACATAATACATAATACATAAAGAAATTTTACAATAATGTACACTTTCTTATAAAAACTGAATTACTTTTCAAGAGGTTAATACAGCAATTTTGGATACTGCTCTTTTATATATTCCATTTGGGGTTCTTATATTCACAACTCTTACTCTATTATCATTACCAAAAAATACCTCTACAATTCTCCCTAATAACCATTTAGACACTGGAAGATCATCTTCCTTTATTACAACCATATCTCCTATTTTGAGGTTGTTTTTTGATATCATCCACTTATGCCTTTGCTGCAATGTACTTAAATAACTATTTTCCCACTTTTTCCAGATGGTCTGAACCATTTTAGTGGTCTTTTGCCATAAGTTAAGTCTATTATCTTCAATATTACTCAGGTCAGATTCAGCAATGGCATTAAGTGGGCGACCAATAAGAAAATGTCCCGGGGTCAAGACCTCCAAGTCATCAATATCTGTACTCAAGGGAGTAAGCGGGCGCGAATTTAAGATACCTTAAATTTGGACAATTATAGTTAACATTTCTTCATAAGTTAATTTAGAGTTGCCCACAACACGTTTAAAGTGATACTTGAAGGACTTGACTCCCGATTCCCATAAACCTACAAAATTTGGAGCTCTAGGGGGAATAAATTCCCAAGCAATACCTTCAAATAAGGTTCTGGTCTGGTTTGTTTACCAATTCATGCAACCTTTTAAGCTCTACATTAGTTTTCACAAAATTGCCTGCATTATCACTGAAAATTTTTCGAGGTTTGCCTCGTCTGGCAAAAAACCTCTTTAATGTGGCAATAAAAGCCTCAGACGTTAAATAGTAACTAATTCCAAATGCACTGCCTTTGTTACCATACAAATAAAAATACAAACATAAACTTTATGAAAAATACCTTTACGTTGACCTTTATATCTAATCAAAAATGGACCACAGAAATCAGTTCCTGTGCAATTAAAAACAAAGTCTACATTTATTCTTTCTTTTGGGAGCTCGCCCATAATTTGCTCTAACAATTTAGGTTTGGCCCTAAAGCATGTAATACATTTATGTACAATTTTTCTGCAAATAGCCCTACCGTTTAAAGGCCAAAATTCTCTTCGAACACAATAAAATAAATTTTGTGGTCCTATATGTAGATATTTTTTGTGATAAAACTCAATAATTAATTCTGTTAATTTGTGTTTAGAAGGCAGTACAATTGGGTGTTTTTGGGCATAATTTATCGTGCTATTTTGGAGACGACCTCCAACTCTGATTAAATTATTTTTATCCAAGAAAGGATTTAATGAAAGCAATCTACTATTTTTTGGTAACTCCTTACCCTTAGATAACAATGTGAATTCAGAACTAAACTCTTTTTCTTGAACAGATTTTATGATAAACTGCTCAGCTTTCTTCAATTCAGCAGATGTTAGCTTACCTGAATACCTTTCTTTTGGCTTCTTGACATTCTGAATGAACCTGAAAACATAGCTAAGAATTCTTATTAATTTAGCATAATTATTACTCAATTGCAAAAAATAGTCAATAAAAAATGAACAGTCTGATATTAAAAGTGAAGTCTCTGAAAAAGTCTTTTTAAGTTCACTTCTGTATAGATCCTTATCATTTTGCTCAAGTTCGACAGTATTTAAAGAAGGTTCAGTTTGTTGTGTTAGGATTAGTGGACCCTTCCACCATAAGTTACTCTGGAGAAGTTTGTCTGGATCTACACCTCGTGACACAAGATCAGCAGGATTATCAGAAGAAGCCACATGTCCCCAATGACTGATATCAGAAAGATTCTGAATCGTAGCCACACGTGATGACACAAAGGTTTTTAAGTCACACGGCTGTTTTCGAATCCAGCATAATACAATAGTACTATCTGAATAATAGTAAACAGATTCTTTAGGAACTTTTAAGGTTTTGGCAACCTTATTCATCAATTTGGCTAATAAAACTGCACCACAGAGCTCCAAGCGAGGAATAGTGATTGTTTTGATTGGTGCAACTCGACTTTTACTGCAAAACAACTGAGAAATTTGCTCTCCTGAAGAATTTGAAGACACAGCATACAATGCCACACCGTAGGCTTTCTCCGAAGCATCTGAAAAGCCACAAATTTTAATTTGCACTGGATTATTTGTAAAAATGTATCTAACAGCACTTATATTATTGATGGCTCTTAATGATTCTAAAAACTGTAACCAATCATCAAGCTCAGCTGTAGGGAGATTTTCATCCCAATCAATTTGCAGTCTCCACAGTCTTTGTAGGAAAATTTTTGCTTTCGTCACAACTGGTCCAAGTAGACCCAAGGGGTCGCAAATGCGAGCAATATTTGACAGCACACTTCTTTTAGTTACCTTGGTTTGCTTACTGAATGATACACTAAAAGTAAAAGTATCATCATTGGCATTCCAGCAAAGTCCTAGTGCCTTAGTTTCACTCATATTTTCAAAAGTGTAATTCTCATTTTTAAAGGCTGGCTCCATTAATTCTGGATGGTTACTAAACCATTTATGTAAGTTCATGCCGTACGTATTTAATAGTTGAATAAGCTCAATTTGCAGTCTCTTAGCCGATTTTAGGTCAGCTGCTCGAGTCAGGACATCGTCCATATAAAAGTCTGATTGTACCACACCAGAAGCATACGGAAATTGAGATTCACCATCTATACCAAGCTGTTTAAGGCAGCGCATGGCTAAATAAGGGGCACTAGTTGTGCCATATGTGACTGTACATAGTCTGTAATATTTCATCTCACCATTTACAGAATCTTTCCAAACTATGCGCTGTAAATCACGTTGACTTTTATCGATAAGTATCATGCGATACATCATTTTTACATCTGCTGTAAATGCATAGCGGTGTGTACGAAATCTAAGTATTATGCTAAACAAATCATCTTGAATGACACCTCCATTCAGCTGTATGGAATTTAGGGATTCTCCTGATGAAGTTGCATGTGAACCATTAAAGACAACTCTCAATTTTGTAGAACTTTTATCTGGGCGATAAACAGCATGATGAGGTAGATAATTCGCATGTATTGGCTCATCTGTTTTCTCTACTTCCTCCATATGGCCTAACTCTCTATACTCTGCCATAAATGCGCAATATAACTCTAAAAGATTTGGATTTTTGACTAGCCTATTCCAAAGTGAATTTAATCTATTTTCCGCAAATTGCTTTGATTCTCCCAAAGAACTAGGATCTTTTTTCAACGGCATTTGTACTATGAATTTGCCCGTTATATCTCTCTGATGTGTGTTTATAAAGTGGGTGTCGCATGCTAATTCTTCTGTATTTCTCAATGGTGTACTTTCTTCTACTCTTTCAATTTCCCAAAATTTTTTCATTTCGAAATTTAAATCTGTTTCAGTAATTAACCCACAAGTATTTGTTCCTGATCGTTACAATCGTAAACACTCCCACTTACTATGCAACCGAACACCGTATTTTGCAGTATTAATTTAGAATTTGGTAGCTTCATACGACCCACCTTTATCAATTCTAGAAATTCTTCAGCTCCTAGCAAAAGATCTATTTTCCCTGGTCTATTAAATTCAGGATCAGCAAGAATAATAGACTCTGAGATTCCTAGCTCTGAAATATTAATATATTTCGAGGGCATAATTTGTGAAATCCTTGGTATGATAAGGAAATCTAACTCTCGGCTATAATCTCCCGAATTATTACTGATCAAGGCAGTAGTTTTATTTTTTACCGCTACAGAGGATCCACTTAAACACGATACCGAAATATTACTTTTTTCTTTTCGAATTCCTAATCGTTCAACTAACTGCAATATTAAAAAATTGCTCATTGAACCATTGTCCAATAAAGCACGCACCGGAACTTTATTTCCGAATTTATCTTTCATATAAACAATAGCAGTGGAAAGAAGAACTGTTTTAACCTTATTCGATCTCACATTTGAAGTACCAGTGAAATTTTGAATTTGGTTATTTAACTCAAATGGTATGGCGTCAACATTTAATGTTGGTTTACTTTCATTCGTTGACAATGCATTTGGCACTTCCTTATCACTATAATTTTTTGTGTTTCCCACTGCATTGGAATTTCTCTCACGCCGATCAAAACAAAGAAGTATATTGTGGCGTTTATGGCATTTTGAACACGAGAATGTTGAGTTACATTTTTTGACGCAGTGGAATTCTGAAAGACAGTTAAAGCACATATTGTTTTTTTTTAACAAATTCTACTCTTTCCTGTACATTAAATTTTTGAAATTTGGGACATTTAAAAACACTGTGATTTTTCTGGTTACATACAACACATTTGCGCATATTTTTCTCATTTAAACTCGCAACCATGGATGTTACCTTTGAAAAGCTATGCTTTGTTTGGCTTTCGTTTTGAAAATTTCGCTTTGTATTTACTTGTTTGGACGCACTTAGTGTACGCGCGTGGTCTCTCAAGAATTCTAGCAATTCAGTTAAACTCGGTAAATTATCCCGCTTAAGATGTCTTTCTCACCACATTTTTGTATTTACATCTAATTTTTGAGCCAAAATATAAGCAAACATAGTAGTAGAAAACCCCTCAACTTTTTTGTTCTAAAATTTCTAACGACCTAATACATTCATTTGTTATATCTATTAGATTTAATAATGCTGCTGGGGACTCATTCTGAATAACAGGAATATTTAAAAAACGTTTTAAATGCGCGTAAACTTGTTCTCTTGAATTTGAAAACCGTTCTTCCAAAAGCGACCATGCAACTTCATAATTAGAATCCACGATTGAAATAGACTGGATTATACGAGAGGCATCTCCTCTCAATGAAGACTTCAAATATTGTAATTTCATTGCCCCCTGACAAATTTGAATTTTCATGTACAGTAGCCTTAAATATATCCTTAAAGGAAAGCCACTCATGCAAATTACCCGTAAATACAGGAAGAGTTAACTTTGGCAATTTAATGTTATTATCAGCCTTTGTGGCGTTTTCTAAATTAACAGTTTGCAATTTCATTTTTGATAACTTTTTTGTAAGTTCAAATTCCATTATTTCTAAAATTTCATTAATTTCTTCGTTTTCCTTAATAAAATCCTCAATTTCATACTTAAATAACTCAGAAAAGTTTTTCTCTAATTTATTCCGTTTCTCCTTTATGAGAATTAATTCATTTAATTCTAGCTCAGAATTCGATAATTTTTCTTTTAGTTTTGTTAAATTGGTTTTGAAAATTTTCTTTTTTGCTTTTAATTCTTTCATACTCATTTTTAACGAATAAAAATTAAATGGGTGCACTTACCCCTCTTGACTCTTTATAATATTATCTCTAACATCGAAGAAATAGCAAAACAGCACAAAATATTCACCAGTTATCCTTCAGTCATTGACGTAGAATAACAACTTGCTGATTTTTCTCCGTATAAGACGGACCATATGAAGATTTCGATTGTTCGAAAGTTTATTTTATTAATATTTTTCTCAACTCAAAATTCAATACGCATCTCTCATTTTAAACAGTTTATTCTGATGAGTAAACTCAACTCAGGTTCTTTCGAACATTAATAATTTAACAAAACACAACTCCAATAAAAACCGTAACATTTTTACACATATTCTCATAAAAAACATTCTAATCGAAATCAAAAAACAAAAAGAATATTGTTTCACACAGCTTAGGTAAAAACTGAAGAAATAAACAGATAATGTATTTATCACAAATTATCGTTTGCACAGAAAACTTTTTACATTTTGAAATAATTAGGTATATCTTGGTTGATAGGTGACAAAGCCAGTAGAAAATTAAACAGCATTTTATCAAACAATCATTCCTCGACCCTCCCCCCCCCCTCCCCTAGGTAATGATATCATTATCAAAGTGTAATTTTTTTTATTTCTAGAATTTATTACTTTTATTCGAAGTGATAAACAAAACTGGTTACATTTATTTGTCGCATACTTTTATGATTCAAATGAAGCGAATTCAATAAAATATCATTTTGCATATGAAAAAACTTAATATAAGAAAAATTTAAATGAAAAGTTAGTTATTATTTAAAAGTATTTTATAATAACTTTTTGTTACATAATGCATTCAATTGTAATAAAGTCCTGTTGCACTTCACCCGAACGGAGAAGGGGGGGGGGGGCAAATAGCTTATTAGCAAAACAAGTGGGCAACATTATTTCTCTTCTTTTACTTATTTGTAAACACAAGCTTCATTTAAAATATATTTCACCTATGGTTTCTCGAATCGTTGATTATGTATGCATACACATATGAAGAAGAATGGGAATGTCGAACGTGGGGGTATTCCATGTTTTAGAATTAAATAATTTTATAACTAGCAAAAGACATGCTTTGTTTGGATTCGCGAAGCATTATTTCATTAGTTATTTATTGGAAAGTAACCATTTTTTTAAATATTATTTGGTACTACTTGATTATCCTGTCGACCAAATAGGTACCGCCAAACTAAAAGATTAAATGCTAATGATGATGGTAAAAAATATCACATTCGCATAACATTAAACTCATATCATGTGTTCGTTATGTCATCAAGTTATTTTTATTATGAAGTTTTATTTATATTCTTAGTAATGTTTCATTAATTTATTTGTTCTTTCGTTATTTAAAATAAAAATTATGTCGATCTGTTTAGTTTGGCCAATTGTTTGGCGATTTGTATAATTTGGCGAAATTGATTGACGGGATAATCAAGTAGTACCTTAATTCGACTTTTTATTTGGATTTTTATTAATGTTTTACTAATTTATTTGATTTTTCGTCATTTTTAAAAAAATGCGTCAATTTGTGCAATTGTGCTAATAGTTTGGCTATTTGTATTATTTAACGAAATTGGTCGACGGGATAACCAAATAGTACCCGAATTAAAAATCACTTGATGACATAACAATCACGTGCATTATGTTTAATGTCATGTAATGTGACATTTATGATAATCCATTATTGGCATTTAATCCTGAAATTTGGAATTATATTTTTGGTCGACGGGATAATCAAGTAGTACCCAAAAATGCACTGCGTTATAATACAGGGTGGTCATAAAAAAACTTTGCCGATGCACGGAGCTCTAGCGGCCAGTCCGCTCAACCGATCGAAATGAAATTTCAGATATAGTTATTCAGAGGTATAAGCTCGAGATTCTGTGAGCGAGAACAAAATGGCGCTGACGGTTACGGTTATAGTTAAAGAAACTCGAAAATTTCCAATGGCAACACCCATTTTTTTCATCGCAAAATGCTCAGCGCATTTTAAAACCCTAAAAAACGTTGGAACCGTATGTGTATCGCAAAAAACCAACATGTTATGCACGCACAAAAAACCATTCTGGGAATCCCTCCCCCCATGGAAAAAACTCGATTGGGGCGCAAGGAGGAAATTTGCATATGACACAGACTCAGTACACTAATCTCTGATTACAATACAGATCGAAGAAACTAAAACTTTTATTTTGATTACACATTTTCCATATGGGTGCCGTAATTGCCTATGATGGTGACGGCACCCATGTGAAAAATGTGTAATCAAAATAAAATTTTTAGTTTCTCCGATCTGTATTGTAATCAGAGATTAGGGTACTGAGTCTGTGTCATATGCAAATTTCGAGTTTTTTCTATGGGGGGGGGGGAGGATTTCCAGAATGGTTTTTTGTGCGTGCATAACATGTCCGTTTCTTGCGATACACGTACGGTTCCAACGCTCTTTAGAGTTTTCGCATGCGCTGAGCATTTTGCGATAAAAAAATGGGTGTTGCCATTGGAAACTTTCGAGTTTCTGTAACTATAACCGTAACCGTGAGCGCCATTTTGTTGTCGCTCACAGAATCTCGAGCTCATACCTCTGAATAGCTATATCTGAAATTTCATTTCAATCGGTTGAGCGGAATGGCCGCTAGAGCTCCGTATATCGGCAAAGTTTTTTTATGACCACCCTGTATATATGGAATGAGGTAATAAAGTACAAAATCCTATAATATCTTGATGAAAATTAATAATTTGCCCACTGTATTCAAGCTGACCACCTTTAATGCGATAAACAGTAATAACTGGACGAACTTGGGCAATTAATTTCACCTCGACGAATGTTAAACCCTTTAACCCTTTGACGGTTAAAGCACTTCTATTCATAAAATACTAAAATGATTGAATGACATCGGAATTTAAAAACAAATTTATTTCATCATATATAAATGTTTTTTTTTTTTTTTTTTTTTTTACGTTCTTTGTAAAATTAAAATTTTCATTTAAAAATTCCGGTGTCAGTATGGCATTTCGCAATTCAAATTAAGTGGTATTCTGGGCGCGTATACCCGCTTATAACCACAAAAGGGTTAATATTTAGGGATGTGGACCAGGATCCATATTATTAGCTAAAGAAAAAATATTTAGTTCCTTATTTACTATACATTTGTGGCAAGTCTTTTGAGATCCGTCAGAGTGAATGCCAAGCCAAGGATGATGAAAAATTTTACAAAAATATAATTTAAATTTTTTTGTGCATCTTCGAAATTTAAAGCATTTCTCCGAGCACATGCATTCTCTATCAGAAGAGATTCGTCATGTGGTCCTTTTGGCACAGATGTCATATACGCACCACATTGGCGCTATTTTTTTTCGGACGCCAATGTCATATATGTACCTGAGTACTTAATTGGCAACAAAGTGTAGCTATTTTGCTTGACATGGTAACCCGGCTGTTGTTTATTTATTAATAAATTGTTTATTTAATTTAATTTTCTTTTTTTTAATTATATAAATTGTTTTGTTCCACAGGTATAAATAAAACTTTTTAAAATTTATTGTTATTCCCTTTTTTAAATATATGGTACTACTAGGTTATCCCGTAAACCGAAAAATTATCGCCACTATAAGATTAAATACAAATAATGGATGATCGTGATTGTCACATTCAATGATTTATACGATTCACGTGTTTAAAATGCCATTAAGTGATTTTTATTTCGACTTTTTATTAATATTTTTATTAATATTCTACTAATTATTTGTTTTTTTCGCTATTTAAAATAAAAATTATGTCAACATGTATAATTTGGCTATGAGTTTGGCGAAATTGGTCGATGGGATAACAGAGTAGTACCAAATATATACATGGTGACTGGTATTCGAAAACCAGGTTTTTGACAAATTGGCGTCGGAAAAATCGTGCCGGTATGGTGTGTATATGACATCTATGCCGTCGTTTTTTTACGCTGGTATCTAACCTCTTGCCTTAAAGCTATATCATATTCGCATTCTTTTCATCCAGTAAGTATATGTTTCCTTGGCATTTTTTATAATAGAACTAATATATTCTATAAATTGGTTTTAAACGGCAAACTATTTAAAAATAGTACTACATATACTAAAATAATAATATGTATGTTTCATTTGGTTTAATTTTCAATCTTTGAATTCAAATAACTCTTTATATAATGAATTTAACAATTAATTTTATTTGTTTACAATTTTTTTGTTGCCACTTTACGAAAAAAAATAAAGTACAATATAATTCTTTTAATATGCGTAAGTGACATCAGCGTAAATGATTTTGTCGGAATAAAGTAAGTACATTTTATTTATTTAATTAATCATGATTCTATCTACAATTGTTAACTCTATGAATTATTTATTCTTCTGAAAATATGGATATTTCATTTCTTATTTCTAAAAATGCGTCCGTAATAGAAAAACATCTAAAATAAATTAATTAAAATAATAATTTTTTTAAAAGTTTTTCTGTAAAAAAATTACATTGTGCAAATCTACAGATCATAATTTATGTTTGTGTTTAATTTCAAATCAAAATATTGAATAGTTTTTTTGTAAAGCGTACGACAAAATGTAATTTCAGTGGGCTAGTAGAGGATTCGCTTCGCTCATCCTAATAATTTCATGATTATAATAATAACTTTGTATTTTCCCAAAAATAGATAACAGGGTAAAAAAAGATAATCTTCTATTTTGTACCAAAGAGCAGGCAATAAATAAAAAGAGAAAATTTTGATGGAATCAAAAATGATATCGATATCAAAAGACAATCTCTGACAGACAATCCCTATTCCCAAAAAATGATAACATTTTATTTGCACAGCCCCTAACAGAATATTTAATAAAATAATGTACAAAAAGCTAGCGTCGGATAAGTATTAAAAAACTTCATCTTTTATTTTAGAATAGACTTAATTCTTGCAAGTATTAAAGATGCTTCTTTGAAAATTTAACATTAGAACAATAACCTGTAATTCAAAGAAAATATTTTTCTTAAAAAAAAATTTCAAAAGACTTTAAGTTTTTGACAGAACATAAGCACATCAATTTAGAAATTTTAAAAATGCTTGAACTATCTCAAATTGCTTATTTTATATTCTTTAGGCATTTTCTTTCAAAGAAAATTTTTCGCTTTGCTGTAATCAATTTTTGTAAAAAGTCCATTGCTCATCTGAGTTTGACAGTCGAGACTTTCTTTTTTGTTCATAAAAATAAAATAATAATTTATTATTGTCTTTACGGCATCAGTATCATCACCATCTACTGATGAAGTGAACATCATTGAAAACAAGACAAGTTTATATTTAAAAGCAAAGTTCGCATTTAGAAGAAAAGTTACAATAATAAAAATATTTTATCATATGACTTATTTCCTTGCAGATCACTAAATTATTTCTCAATCTTAGAGAAATAAATCTCAAAAAGAAAATTATTTCAAGTGGTAAGTACATCAGAAAAAAGTAGTTAAAATATAAAGTATCTAAAAAAAATCACAAGTTTCTGGTTAATAAAGTAGTTTTGTTCAATTTATTATAAAAACAAATAAAACGACTAAAGAAAAGTCATTTATTTAGTTTTGTTTTTTGTTAATTAAAAAAAAAATTAGGAAATACCAAAGAAATTAAATCGCTTCAAATCCGCAGTAAAACTTTATTAATAACTGAAGATAAAGACACGTGATATATATATCTGCACGAGTACAGATTTTATTTTTATAACTATTTCCGTGAAAAATAAAATATATTTTTTTTGTGTTAAAATGTCTTCTTAATTTGATTATCTTGATAAGGCTGATTATTTATAACTTTAATTGGTCATGGTGATAAACTAGCTGCGCATTTGATTATTATCATTGTGCGCGCGGCAGCGCGCTACAATAATATGATTGAGCGATGGTGCACACGGATTTTTCAATTTTTCTTTTTGCAATAACTAACTAAATACTTATCCAATTTTGATGATTTTTTTTAAAATGTTCGTCTGACCAAGAAGCACAACATAGCACATTTTTTTTTTTTTTTTTTTTTTTTTTTTATGGCATACTGTAGGTGTACTGTAGAGTATTCTGAAAATCGGACAAAAATTTTGTGTCACAGCACTTTTCTCGAAAACTACTAAAGATAAAAACTTAATTTTTTTTTTAAACAAAAGACAAACTTTTTATCCCGAGGTAGTCATCGAGAAAACGTTATTTCGCTGGGCGGTTTTTCTGAAATTGCGTATTTTCCAAACTTGGTCATAAATGGGTATATCTAACGTTCTATTGCAGATAGAATGTTGCGGTAAAGTTTATTTTAAAGATTTTGCGATGCTAATTAATCCTGCAAAAATTCATAGCTTTACGTTAAACAGTTTTTTTACAAGATGAAATAAAAGAATAGCAGTCATCAATCTAAGGTACTTGTGATCATCGGAGAGAAAAACCAGTTACACCATTCGATTAAGCATAAAAAAATACAGAATGCTTTTTTTTCTCTTATTTTTAACTTAATTTTTTAACGAATTATGAATTTTTTTGAAATTTTTGACATGCTGATTTTTGTCATTTTTTAACACTAGAACGCCCGGATGGAGTCGATTCGACTCCAATCATGTAACTAAATTTCAATTCGAACCAGAAAAATTTTCTTGAAATAATTTAAATCTAATCCACGCAAATTTACGTTAAATAAATCAATTAAATAATTTTGAATAAAAATTCTGGTGAGAAATATTATTTTCAAACTTGAGTAGAATTTCCGGGCGTTCTAGTGTTAATGAATCATTTACTGAATAATAATGCACGGTGTCTAGCCCTGGTGGCTGTCAAATTTGATTTTTAATTTTAAATTAGGCAATTTTTTGCACCATGCCAAATTTATATTTTATCCATTTTTTTCATTTATTTATATTTTGTTTTTAGCACAATGGCATCAATGGCAAAAATGCCTGGCATACCTGTCAAATATTGGGGCCCTGTACTTTAACAAAGTGTATTTATTATAAGTATATACCGTATTTATTCTAATAGAATGCGCCGTCTAATAGAGCGCGTCTTCTAATAAAGTGCGCACCTTGGTGCTGATTGAAAAAATAAATATACGGAAACGATATATTAGATAAGTAGAAAACGATTACTTAAATGCATTATCGAGGATTCTCATCGATCAAAATAGAGATATTCTATCAAAGCGATGGAGTGGCGATGCAGCAAAAGTTTCAAATTTTGAACAATGTACCACTCCTGTAAACTATAGCGCCAAGGATATGCACACTGTTAAAAATCTGCTGCATTTTGCTACAACGCACTCCCCTGCTTGTATAGAAAACGGTTACTTGGCCGTGAAATGGCGCTTTCTCATTGGTTGAAATAGAGATATTATATACAAGTGGTGGAGGGCGTTGCAGCAAAATGCAGCAGATTTTTAACAGTTCACTGTTAAAAATTTGACCCATTTGTTGCAGAGTCACTCCACAGCTTTTATAGAATGTCTCTTTATGGCCAATGAGAATGCTCCATAACACAGTAAAGCAATCGTTTCCTATAAAAGCGGTGGAGTACGTTTTTAATAAGTCCGTAATAAATACGGATTAAGAAAAAAAAAAGAAGCATGGTTTTTGTATCAAACTTTACTCTTGCATAAAAAAAGTTCCTGTTTTTGGCAAAAATAATGGATATTTGAATGAAAAATCTATTCTTTGAAAGGATCTATTATTTTATTCACTTTAGTAAAAAACTGATTTTTTTTTTTTTTTTTTTTTTTTTTTTGAAAACCACCGTAGAATTTTGATATAGAAAAACCTGTTTAAAATTTTTTTTTAATTTGTAACACCAGAGTATTAGAGTATGTAGCATTTTTTAATTTCAATACAAATAAGATTTTGTTTTCTATATATAAAATACAAAACAAGTTGTGCAGTATCCCTATGGAATATGGAAAAATAGAAGGACTAGTGAAAAATGCTCCAAGGAGCAGTGCAAAAGCAGAATATGATTTTAATTGAGCATTAAAAAGTAATGGACAAGTGCTTCTGTTAATTACTGAGCATGAGGAAGGATAAGGGATCCATTCTTGGCTACAACTCACTTCAATGCCAACTTTGAAAAAATCATATTTGCGCTTTTTCCGTGAAAACAAATCAGTCGCAGTTACTATAAAAATGTATAGTGTAAAGACGTAACCAGTAAAGATGCAGCTTAATTAGACATAAATGTAAAGGAAGGCAACATAATGCCAGATACCTAGTTCCTGCAGGTATCACATTCATGCACTGCCACCAAGCATACCCTAAGTGTATAATTGCACAGAAAATTGATTTGTAGTATAGTGCAGAGTGAACAGTGCAGTTAACATCAGAGATGTAGTACAGGCTATACGCCGTACACCTTCTGGACTTTTTAATAGAACACCATATACCCTCTGTTTTTCAAGAAAGCTTATAGTATACACATTCTAGAATATCCCTCTGCTTAGAGCATATATCTTATGTTATTTTTATGACTACACCCCTGCTTAACATCTAAAGCACGGTGGAAAATTCTACTAAAGAACCGCAAATTTCTTTTATATGGAAAAAGCGCAAATTTGATTTTTTCAAAGTTGGCATTGAAGTGAGTTGTAGCCAAGAAGGGATCCCTTATCCTTCCTCATGCTCAGTAATTAACAGAAGCACTTGTCCATTACTTTTTAATGCTCAATTAAAATCATATTCTGCTTTTGCACTGCTCCTTGGAGCATTTTTCACTAGTGAAGTACTGCTTAAACAACAACAACAAAAATAATAATATGCGTTCTGTGAATGTGTTTTGTTCAACCTTCAAGATTTAGAGCTATTAAGGTTGATCTGCCTGCTATTTAACCGACTTCCAAAAAGGAGAGGAGGTTATCAATTCAACGCGTATGTATTTTTTTTTATGTATGTTCACCGATTACTCCGAAACTATCCAACCAATTAACTTGATTTTGGTATTAAATGAGAGAGCTTGCTCTCGAATTGGTACCACTTCCGTTTCATAGAAATTGGTTCAGTACTTTTTTAGTAATTAGGCAAAAACTAATAAAATTAGTGATTTCTCGCAAATCAGTAGTAATATGGATGTCGATTAAATTTACCGATGCCAGGATGGCTGAGCGGTCTAAGGCGCTTGATTTAAGATCTGGTTTTCGAAAAGCAGCGTGGGTTTGAACCCCACTCCTGACGTACGTGTATGCAATAATCTTTTCAGTATTATAATTTTTAAATATATATTTAACAAGTTAAATACTAATTATGCTATTAGGAATATTTTGTATTTAACCGTTACCACAGAGTATCAGAGAATTTTTATTAACTCAATACTTTATCAGTGAAAGAGTACTCAAAAAGAGAATAGACTTGCGAAAAGTAACATGACATTGAATAAGTTCTCTGAAGAGAATGAAGTCCGGACAGCCGAGCGGTCTAAGGCACCAGATTTAATCTCTGGTTTTGAAAGAGAGTGTCGGTTCGAACCTCACTCCGGACATATACAAAAAAAATTTCCGTGTTATATATTTTTTTAAGTGACTTCAAAAAAGGAGAGGATGTTATCGATTCGGCGCGAATGTATTTTTTTCTATGTATGTTCACCGATTACTCCGAAACTATCCAACCGATTAATTTGTTTTTTGTGTTAAATGAAAGAGGCTACTCTTCCATTGGTACTTCTTCCATTTCATTGAAATTGGTTCAGTACTTTTTTAGTAATTAAGTAAAAACTAATAAAATTAGTGATTTCTCGCAAGCTAAAAGTAACATGGACCATGACTAAGCTCGCCGAATGGAGTGCAGTCAGGTGGCTGAGCGTTGTAAGACAGCAGATTTGATTTCTGGTTCTTGAAAGAGATCGTGGGTTCGAACCCCACGCCTGACATACGTGTATGGTTTACAGTGATTTTTCCCGTATTATAATTTTTATTAACTGACTTCAAAAAATCGTTAACTTTGAACTAAAAAGAGAAAAATAAACTTTTTTACCAAAAATTGAACCGACTTCATAAGCTACTGCAAAGTGAAAAATAATTTTTTTACAGAATAGTATTAAGAAATTAAATTAAGAGCGTAGTATTTATCATGCGTATTATTATATTTATGTAGATTAATTTGATTTTTTGAAGTCGGTGCCAGCCAAGCCAAGTTCAAAATTAAAATTAATTATCCAATGCAAATCGTAAAAGAATGAAGTTAAATTTTAACTAAATATTAAATCGTAAAAAAACTCGTAGATACTTGGATGCGTGTCTATTGGAAAATTACATGTAACTTGGCTTGGCTGGCACCGACTTCAAAAAATCAAATTAATCTACATAAATATAATAATACGCATGATAAATACTACGCTCTTAATTTAATTTCTTAATACTATTCTGTAAAAAAATTATTTTTCACTTTGCAGTAGCTTATGAAGTCGGTTCAATTTTTGGTAAAAAAGTTCATTTTTGCATGTTATTCTTTACATATAAATTTTATTCCTTATATATAGCATTGCACAAAAATATTCACGAATATTTCTCCTTATTAGAGGAAATTACTGAAGATGTATTTTAAACTGAAATTGGCGGGTGTATGTATATCCTAAGTGAACTAAATTTTGCATGCACATAGCAAATCTATATATCATATACAGGGCTGCTGCGAAAATGTGAATATTGTCTGATTGTAGATGAGAATAACTGAAACTGCGTTTTCAAATGTGTTATGCATTTCCATACGGTTGAATTACATATCCTTATATCCTTATATATATTATAAATGTGAAAGTGTGTCCGAAGAATTGGAATGAACTTGGCTTCAAAACGGATGGATTAATGTCTTTGAATTTTTGTATATAGATAGATTATTGGTCTAAAATGAACATAGGCTAATTTTTATTTATTTTATTCAAATATTTTTCTAAATAATTCAACATTTCACTATTTTTCATACAGAATAAATTGAAAGTTTTTCCATAATATTTAATCATTTTCTTTTTTCGTTGCCAAAAAATAAAAAAACTAGAATAATTATTTCTCTTCTGTAATTAATTTAAACTGAAAGATTTTCACGTGATAATATAAAATGAAATAAATAAATGGACCCTATTCTGTTTTTCGGTTCGAGGTTAAAAACCGCGATTTTACCAATTGTGACGCCAGAGGAATACTGTTTTTCTTCTTATATCATGCAGACGATTATATAAAATTTCTTTTACACTTAGAAGACTTCACAAGAATATAGCTTCACACTATACAAGAATATTAATATTTTAGTAGTTTTTCCAGATATTAATACGTAATAAAAATGAACCTTTTTCTTTCCTTCGGTTCGAGGCTATAAAATTCAACTTTTTACCAATTGTGACGTCACAGGAATACTTTCCATTAAGAATTTTAAAAATATCATTGTAACGTCATATCTGAAACCATGTATAAATTTTCAAATTTTCAAAAATTCTTTTTTTTTTCGTTTTATGGAAACTAACCCCTTTTTGACACTTTCTAACATGATCTAAAAGTGTTTACGACTTCAACCTGTCTGTATACCGGATGCCGAGTGCCTGGGGTCTGCCGTCTGTTTGTCCGTGTTTCAACTTGAGTAAATATAGTGGGATTCATACGAAAATAACATACGTTATTGAGATTTGCCATATCATGTGCGGCATTGAAAATGAACCAGGTAGCAATTATAGCAATAATCACAGGAGCACTCAAAAAGAGATTTACATTATTTTAAATTATGGTCTACGGCGAAAAAATCATTTGTGGTGTATTTTGATAATGTTACATAATTTTAAATGTAATGAAATTTACATGCATTTTTAAGGTTCACAAGAAAATGGTTACTATCGAATATGTTAAGTATAGTACTTATAGTGCGCGTACAGGGAGCTCAAAAGCATTTCAATATATCATAGTCTGTGAAGAAAAACCATTTGCAGCTTATTTTAATAATGTTATTTTATTAAGGTTATTTTAATAGTATTGAAATTGATATCAGTTTCTGAAGTGCACTAAAACAGGATTTCTGTAGAAAATGGGGTGAAAAGGTTTAACATTCATTTACAAGATCACAGAAAAATGTTCGGTAATATAATAGTCTACGGGGAAAAATATTCCCAGCGTATTTTAATTGCGTTACACTATTTCAAACATGATGAAATTAATATACTGAGATAATCAATACAATGATAAATACTGAAATTTACTACAATATGCTTGCAGTTAAGTATGATTTGCATATGAGATGCGTATGAGACGCATAAAAGATTTTGGACCTGTGTCCAGATCTCAGATATTATATCCAAAGTATGGTCCATTAGAAAAGATTGCTGAAGAGCTTTTTCAATTTTCGTATGTATTTTAAGGAAAACTAATGCATCCTGAAGTTCAGCTACATTTGGCATAATAAGAGATGTTTGTAGAATTTAAATAAAACATGTATCGGACTATACAATAAACTGGATATATGGTCACCTGTACAATAGAGATTCCTGGAAATATAAATTCAATTATTTGAATCGGGTTTTTTGCTTGAATAATTTAAGCTAAATATGCGGTCGTATAAATATTTGCACGTAATATACAGGTCTGTACAAAAGAATTCAAGTACGTTTCTGTCTATTATTAGACATTGCTAAAGGTGAATTTTAACCTTCGTTATACTTTTTCTAACTAAGCAAAATTTTAACATTGTATCTAGAATATTTACAAACACATAGATCATATATACAGCTGCAGAAAAAATGGGCCGGCAAAGTTATGTATTATGGAAATGTTGGATATTTTTTTTATTATCTAGGTTTAACCCATGATTTTTCTTTCTTTGATATGGAATTCTGAAATGCACTACAACATGATTTCTGTACAATTGGGGTGCTTTACTGTTGTTCAACATTATAAATGGTTGCAATTTCATTTTCGAGATTGTTCATATAATCTAACACATTTTCCATTTATTTGATGAGTTCTTTAAGTCCCCTATAAAAAAACTATTGCATAGCCTGGTATAAGATATCTGTTATATATATTTTAAATTATTGTTAATGAAATGTTTTGTTTAATTAAAGCGTTTATCTTTTTTTAATGCTACATGAACAGCGTCACGGGTAACAGCTAGTATATTATAAATGTGAAAGTGTGTCCGAAAAATTGGAATGAACTTGGCTTCAAAACGGATGGATTAATGTCTTTGAATCTTTGCATATGGATAGATTATAGGAGTGGAATGAACATAGGCTAATTTTTATTTATTTTATTCAAATATTTTCCTTAATAATTCAAAATTTAATTATTTTTCATACAAAATCAATAGGCATTTTTTCAGATAAAATTCAACCATTTTCCTTTCCTGTTGCCAAGAAAATAAAAAATTGGAATAATAATCTTTCAGCGGCAATGAATTTTTAATAAAAAACTTCCACGTGAAAAACTATAATAAAATAATTTAAAAGAAAATAAATATGACGTCCTGTTTGAAATAAAAATAAAAGGTGTATTTGTTATAATACATTTAACAAGGATATTTGTTTGGTTAATGGGAATTTTTGGGTAAAATATGGCGACATAAATTAAAAGTAAAAAGAATGAAAAAGAATTATATTTTTAATAAAATGATTCACTTATGAAAATGTGACATCATAGTTGAAATAAAACAGGTACTTTGTAGCAGTCGTTAAAAATACAAGGGGTATGAATATCAGTAGCTAATGGAGCGAGATAAATAAGGACGTCATATTTAAAATGAATTAGAAATATTTTTTACTTATATTAATTAATAAGATATAAGTTACATACAAATGAATATTTTTATTCAAAACTCATAATTATCAATGAAAGAAATTTTTTGTGAGGAAAAGGCGGAAAATAAAACTACTGATTAATATATTTTTGGCTCGATTTTTTAACGCTTTCGAACAAAGTTGAAAGGCTATTATGCTTTCGGTTTGTTTGTCGTCTGGTCGCTTTCTAACTTTTGTAGATATACTCCGATTTCCATGAAATTTTTGGACGTTCTTAACGTTTACCTAGCACGAATACCTATTGAAAATAAAATTTCTACCATGATTAGTTTATTTACAGGGATTGTTAAAAAATTTCCTTACATTACGGCATTATGGGGAAAATCGTTTTAATTAAATTTAACGATGTTACACCCTGTGAAACATATTGTAATTTATATGCATTTACAAAGTGCACTAAAATATGCATTTTGTAAAGTATGTAGTGAAAAGGACACTTATTATTCCTTTACAGGGTTACACAGAAGAATTCCATTGCATAAGAATAAAGGGAGGAACAGTTTCCGACATATTTTAATTGTGGTAAACGATTTCATGTATAATCAAATTGATATACGTTACTGAGGCTTAATGTGAGTTATTTCATGTATAATACGAAGTGCATAGCATTTACAGGGACACACAAAATATTTCAAATATTATATGTTCTATTCGAAGTACTGTATATGATGGATGATGACTGTTGCATGGATGAAATGCATTTTGAATTATGATATGTGCTTTTAAGTTTCGCTAAATGTATGCATATTAAATGGAGAGTATAAATGGTAATAGTATAAATAGTTAAATTTAGATATACAGGATTACACAAAAGATCTCGGAAAGGTTACTGAATATGAGCGTAATTTACTTAAAGGTGGTTTTTAAATAAAATATGCATTTTTATTTTGAACTGCATTTAGTAAGCTAAGAAATGTTTGTAGTATATATATAAAATGATATACAGGGTCCCTCAAAGAACTGGATACAAGGTTGTCTACGGATGATAATTTCTGAAAATGTAACTTAGGTAGTAATAAGAAATATTTTTGTTTGAACTAAATTTTAGAAAGAAACTTTCGTGTATTAAAGGCATTTGGAAAACTAGAGGGTTGAACAAAAGAATTCAAGAATGTTTGTATCTATTAGTATTAATCGCTGAAAGGAACATTTTAACCAGCAAACAAATTATCAAATAGGGATTATCAGAAGTTTTTTACCATAAATTCGCGATAAAAAATTAATTACACATGCTTTTCATCATCGAAATTTTTTGCTTGATTGATCAATTATTTCTTCTTTAAATGTATGTGAATGAAGTCACGGGTAACTGCTAGTATATATATATATATTATTTTTTTTTAACTGTGAAGCTCTATTATGTCATTTTGAATTTGTTGGAGAGTGCTTTAATAATTTATGATTGACGTATGATTTTGTCTTTTTTGTTCTAAATTTGAAATGTGAGGAGAATAAAGTATTGTAAAATTACGGTTTTTGTGATACTGAAAGGATCAGAAACTTTAAATTTGGCATGACGGTTACTTTGATTGTAAAAATGTTCTCTGAGGAAGATTGCTAGCAAAATTTGAAATTTGTAAGGAAGAAATGAGCTAAAAACGGTCTAAAACCGTTCTAAATGACGATTTCTTTGAAATGTCACATGATATTTTTTAACTAATTAATTTGACATCCATTTTAAAGGCAGACAAATATTACTTGTCAGATTTCAAGAACTACGCGTGCTAAGCTGCGGGTTTTGCTAATATCAGGAATTGGAATACATAGGACAATTTTTATTGTCCTTACCATACCCTTAAGATATGCAATAGGAATATACCATGAAGATTATTGATTAAAAAAATTGGTAAGAAAAATTAAATTTGTTATGTATGCTCCAACCCTGCAGTATGTAGAAGCGAAAGAAATATTATTCCTCTCTATTTTCAAAAATTTTTGACAACAAAAATAATAAAAATATTATAGTGTTTTTCGTTAATTTCTTTCAAGAAATCATAGTGACTTTAAGGTTTAATTGTTTTTATCGGTTTTTTTATCTGTAGCTATAGTGCTAACGCTGAACAGTTGTAAATTGAATAAATTTAATTATAAAAATCCTGTACATAAATATTAGTACAGAGATAGAATTCTAAGAGTTTTATTCCCGTTTCTGATCTTGTTAGAGTTAAATTTAGTTAGGGCTTAACCTTTCACCTTACCGTGTGCACATACCTAAATACAATATAATTTCCATTATATGCCATGAATTTGATCAATATGGTTGCTGCAACTCATCAAAAACAGTTCAAAGAATGGAAAAACACTTATTTTGCCCTTGTCAGAGGGCTGTATTTGACAAAAAATTAAAATTTGTTCTTCGGAAAAAAAATGCTCGATCAATATTAAGACAAAATTTACTTTTAAATTTCTTACTAAATACTTAAAAATATTGATATAACGAAAGTTGCAAAATTTTAAGCAGATGAAACTAATTAATTTAAGCTCTTTTAGTTGCAAAATATAGCAATACAAGATTTAAAATCTTTAATTGTGTATATATTGTGTATTTTGGGATTTTTTTTGGGTGATTTAAAGATGTACCCGTGTGATTTAAACCACACAGACTTACTTTTAATAAACTAGTAACTTCAACCGATAATGTACTGAAACTACTGAAGTATTTTCCATTTAAAAAAATGCGAAAATGATGAAACTACCTAAGTTAATTTTAGTACAAACTGCTGAACTTCCTAATTTAATTTTCGGGAGATTCCCGTTTGAATAGTTTCTAATAACTTGTTTAAAGTGCTATTTTTGAAAATAAGTTTTCTCTCGCCATATATTTTATTTGTTTAATACAAAGTTTAAAACTAGTTCCCGTAGTTTTTAAAAGTTTACTTAGTAGCTAAATGTTAAGCATTCTTTCTTGACCTCGTTAAAACTAAAACAACGGACATTTTAAAATTTAAACTTTTATGTTTTAAGTTGTAGAGGATACCTTACCATAAATTTTTACTTTGTAATCGTTTATTATTAGATTTATTATACGTATATCTAGAAATGTTGAACAGCCCAAGATTTAGGTATGAGAACGGATGATAGTTGAATTTGTCCTATCTCAGAAAAATAGTTACTGAACTGATAAGTAGATGCGAATTGAATATGAGCAAAAGATTGCCCAGGCCGGGAATCGAACCCAGATCTTTGATTACCCATCGTTATATGGAGTTCCATTACCCGTGGTTTATTCTGTCGCGCTGTCTAAATGAAAGACCAGATGTTATGACTATTAAGGTTATCTGAGCAAGAAATCCTAGTCAGCTATCGTCCAGTTAGCTAAAACGGTAAAGCATTGTCCTTGTAAGCTAAGGATCTGGATTCGATTCCCGGCCTGGTCAATTTTTCGCTCAGTTAAAACTATTCTACTCGTATGAGAAATTTACCAATCAGTTTGATTGTGCTAAAATGGTAAGTAGATGGTTAAATAATATTGTCTAAATCTTTAGGGAAAAAATAAGCTGGTGAGAAATACTTACGATCCTACGTACATTTTCTTACAAATCGTAGAGTAAGTGTTTCCATAGTACATCGGCACCTGCAAAAAGAATTTTTTCTATAATGGGACAACTTGAATATCAGAGAGAGGAAGGTTGACTGTTTCAGTGTAAAAGCACTTATAACTATTAAAGCCAAATTCCACCTTTCTTCAGTAAATTTTTATGAAAAAACAAGAAAAAAATAACCCCCTCCCCGTTCTTTGAAGAAATTATTTTGTCTGAAAAGTACACAACAAAGTAGTTCAAACTCCCATACCCCACAGCATTCGTTTTTCACGCATTTGGGTATTATTTGAAGAGAGATTTGTGGTATTTCTCTATTTTTTTTAAATCGGAATTTTTATGGTAATATATACAAAATTCTATCGGAATTTTTTTTATTGTTTCAAATTTTCATTAGAATAAAGATTACTTTTAGCGAAAAATAACAATCAATTTTGATCAACTAATTTCCTTATACCCATACCACTTTCTTTTCGATTATTGTAAATTATTATACGGTAGTACGATGTTACGGTACGCATTCGATAATGGCATCACGATAATCCTTATTATTAGTTTTGTTACCCCTTTACGATTTGGCATAGTTTTGCTCAACATTATTTTCTTATACACACGTTTCTTTTATGTTTACGCAATTTTTCCACACTCTTATTAAAGTTTCTTGAAATTGAAATTGAAATTTTATTTTTTTACTTTGTTTTTTAAAGACTCCAAATCAGAAAGATCGAAAAATTTTGCGCTGCTATGTAATTATACATTTTATTATTACTGGATAACTTTAAATTTTATTTTCGGCTGCATAAGCTTTGATCATATTTCAGTTAATGAATCTTCCTTTGTGTAGTAATTTTTAAATTCGGCGGAAGGTAAATCAAATATCTGGAGTAAATGGAATACCATTCACAAAACAAGATGGAACAAAGCAATATTACATTGGTGAAACTAGTAGAAAACTCAGAACTAGGATTAAAGAACATATAGCAGACATCAAATACAATAGGAAAACTACAGCTCTCTCAACATTATATGGCAAAGAACCATTACAAATGGAATTTAAAAATAGCAAAATAGTATACAATTCTAGATCATATTTTCCATCAATCATCAGAGAATCAATCGAAATCTTCATACGTAGAGAAAATATTTGCAATGAATTTGCCTCCATGGAGCTCCCTAAAATTTGGAATTGCTTCAAATGTTTTTAAAACAATAATTTGTAAGTAATATTTCACGTTCACAATTATTTTTTTTTTTTTTAATTTTTTCCAGTTTACTTCGCTATGCTCATGTTCACGTGATTTATGTTTTTCTGTTTATTTTTAAACTAGCAGCCTTCGCCCGCTACGCTGGTCAGATCTATGCTGGTATCTCACGAACTACTGGATTTAAAAGAATTTGCTTAGTACCATTCGATTCAGCATGAAAAAATACACTAAAATATGTTATCAGTTGAAAAATAACTACAAAAGCCGATTTTTAAGGAATTTTTTAAAAATTCGTTCCTTTTTTTACCCCCTTAGGGGTGGAATTTTCGAAAATCCCTTCTTAGCGGCACTCGATGTTATCAGAAGTATTTTTACCCCAATTTTCAACATTTTAGGTTCGGCAGATTTTTTTGTGCTGTGATTAATACGAAATCCAGACTTTCTTTTATGTATATAGATAAAGATTGAAAATTTCAGGTTTTTGCGCCGAAGACACCGCCAAATCAGGAAAATGTGAAGCATCTCGCGAACTACTGAACTTTAAAGAATTTGTTTGGTACCATTCGATTCAGCTTCAAAAAATACATTAAAATATGTTATCAGTTGAAAAATAACTACAAAAGCCGATTTTTAAGGAATTATTTAAAAGTTCGCTCCTTTTTTTAACCCCGTTAGGGATGGAATTTTTGAAAATCCCTTCTTAGCGGCACTCGATGTTATCAGAAGTATTTTTAACCCAATTTTCAAGATTTTTGGTTCGGCAGATTTTTTTGTGCTGTGATTAATACGAAATCCAGACTTTCTTTTATATATATAGATAAGGATTGAAAATTTCAGGTTTTTGAGCCGAAAACACCGCCAAATCAGGAAAATGTGAAGTATCTCGCGAACTACTGAACTTTAAAGAACTTGCTTGGTACCATTCGATTTAGAATGAAAAAATGCATTAAAATATGTTATCAGTTGAAAAATAACTACAAAAGCCGATTTTTAAGGAATTATTTAAAAGTTCGCTCCTTTTTTTAACCCCGTTAGGGGTGGAATTTTTGAAAATCCCTTCTTAGCGGCACTCGATGTTATCAGAAGTATTTTTAACCCAATTTTCAAGATTTTTGGTTCGGCAGATTTTTTTGTGCTGTGATTAATACGAAATCCAGACTTTCTTTTATATATATAGATAAGGATTGAAAATTTCAGGTTTTTGAGCCGAAAACACCGCCAAATCAGGAAAATGTGAAGTATCTCGCGAACTACTGAACTTTAAAGAATTTGCTTGGTACCATTCGATTTAGAATGAAAAAATGCATTAAAATATGTTATCAGTTGGAAAATAACTACAAAAGCCGATTTTTAAGGAATTTTTTAAAAGTTCGTTCTATTTTTTAACCCCCTAAGGGGTGGAATTTTCGAAAATCCCTTCTTAGCGGCACTCGATGTTGTCAGAAGTATTTTTAACCCAATTTTCAAGATTTTAGGTTCGGCAGATTTTTTTTGTGCTGTGATTAATACGAAATCCAGACTTTCTTTTATATATATAGATAACGATTGAAAATTTCAGGTTTTTGAGCCGAAAACACCGCCAAATCAGGAAAATGTGAAGTATCTCGCGAACTATTGAACTTTAGAGAATTTGCTTGATACCATTCGATTCAGCTTCAAAAATACATTAAAATATGTTATCAGTTGAAAAATAACTACAAAGGCCGATTTTTAAGGAATTTTTTAAAAGTTCGTTCCTTTTTTAACCCCCTTAGGGGTGGAATTTTCGAAAATCCCTTCTTAGCGGCACTCGATGTTATCAGAAGTATTTTTAACCCAATTTTCAAGATTTTTGGTTCGGCAGATTTTTTTGTGCTGTGATTAATACGAAATCCAGACTTTCTTTTATATATATAGATAAGGATTGAAAATTTCAGGTTTTTGAGCCGAAAACACCGCCAAATCAGGAAAATGTGAAAAATCTCGCGAACTAATGAACTTTAAAGAATTTGCTTGGTACCATTTGATTCAGCTTCAAAAAATACATTAAAATATGTTATCAGTTGAAAAATAACTACAAAAGCCGATTTTTAAGGAATTTTTTTAAAGTTCGTTCCTTTTTTTAACCCCCTTAACCCCCTTAGGGGTGGAATTTTCGAAAATCCCTTCTTAGCAGCACTCGATGTTGTCAGAAGTTTTTTTAATCCAATTTTCAAGATTTTAGGTTCGGCAGATTTTTTTGTGCTGTGATTAATACGAAATCCAGACTTTCTTTTATACATATAGATAAGGATTGAAAATTTCAGGTTTTTGAGCAGAAAAACCCGCCAAATCAGGAAAATGTGAAATATCTCTCGAACTACTGAACTTTAGAGAATTTGCTTGATACCATTCGATTCAGCTTCAAAAAATACATTAACATATGTTATCAGTTGAAAAATAACTACAAAGGCCGATTTTTAAGGAATTTTTTAAAAGTTCGTTCCTTTTTTAACCCCCTTAGGGGTGGAATTTTCGAAAATCCCTTCTTAGCGGCACTCGATGTTATCAGAAGTATTTTTAATCCAATTTTCAAGATTTTTGGTTCGGCAGAATTTTTTGTGCTGTGATTAATGCGAAATCCAGACTTTCTTTTATATATATAGATAAGGATTGAAAATTTCAGGTTTTTGAGCCGAAAACACCGCCAAATCAGGAAAATGTGAAGTATCTCGCGAACTACTGAACTTTAAAGAATTTGCTTGGTACCATTCGATTTAGAATGAAAAAGTGCATTAAAATATGTTATCAGTTGAAAAATAACTACAAAAGCCGATTTTTAAGGAATTATTTAAAAGTTGGCTCCTTTTTTGAACCCCGTTAGGGGTGGAATTTTCGAAAATCCCTTCTTAGCGGCACTCGATGTTATCAGAAGTATTTTTAACCCAATTTTCAAGATTTTAGGTTCGGCAGATTTTTTTGTGCTGTGATTAATACGAAATACAGACTTTCTTAAATATATATAGATTTGGAAAATTTCGTTTTTAACCGACTTCATGGAGTAGGTTATGATTTCGACCTATATGTATTCCTTGTTCACTCATAAATTCTTTAAATATGAACCAATTTTGATAATTCTTTTTTTGTTTGAAAGTATAAGATACCCATGTGGTTCCATTTTAATTTTATTAAATTCTGATGATTGGAATTTTTTTTAAATAAAAAAATGTAAATTTGATAAAAAAAATGGTGATTTGTCCCAAATCATCTTTCATTGTTGCAACCGTTTTCAAATTATAAGCATATTAAAACTATGCATTGATATGCGTTAGCGCCAAGTTGTCGCCAATCTTGATTCTTTGTTTGAAGTCGGTTAGTATTTTTTTTAAAGCATATTTTTACTATCATTTCTTGTTTTTGAAAAAGTTGGCGTCAGAACAATGAAACATGTAAAGTTAAAAGGTATTATTTGCCATATTATTTTATTTCAATAGATCACTTATAGCATTTATAAATAATTTGACAATTAATTTGATTGGTAAATAAAACAAACAAATAATAATTTTACGTCTGAATGGAAAAGTGTCCAAATCATTGTTTGCAGTTAGGACTGGTCTCGGTGTAAGCAGAAACTGCTCTACGAATTACGCTTGCCTAGGAAAATTCTGTGGATATAATTTATTCAGATAACCCTTTGACAATCACATTTGGTCTGTTATCTAAAACAGCTCAATAGAATATATATCAGGTAAATAAAATCCAATAGAATGAACTAGAATATATTTTGCACTAAATGCACTGAATAACTATCGAAAATAATTAATTTTTAAACTTGATAAAATGCATCTAATTGTTCTAAGTGGGTGAAAGGAATTGGTGTTTTATTTACGAAATATTCAATGATGCAAAATCAATGAAGTGGAAAAATGTTTATTGGTTAATCCGCTTAATATTAACTCGTTTGGAATGTTCTTTCTAAACATGAAGTAGCAGAACGAAATCCAGGCAAACCCAAAATTGCAGAACGGACGTGCCTACGGTCAGTGTGATTACGTTTGGTGTATTTTTTCAAAATGCCACCTATGAAATAGATCTTCAAATTGAAGTTTGGGCAAAACCAAGGATGTCGATTGCTTTCATTAACTTCGCGTTTGACATTTAAAAACCAACGATATTTAAAAAATGAAGATTAGATATAAAATAGTATAAACTAAAAATTTTAAAACGTATCAACACAAAAAGCAATAATCAAAATTTAACAATTAAGAAATTTTGCACTGATTTTTATTCTAGGCGAGATAAAACAGGGTTTTTTTTAAATCTTTTTCTCAGGGCCGATGTTTTTATTTCTTGATGTAATAGTTTTTTATATAATTGTTATATAAATGTTTTAGACAATAAAACGGTAAAAAAAATTGTTTTTATTATTGTATTTTTCTTTTTAGGCGCGTTCGTAATTATGTAGCATCTATAGTCGTCGTTCAGTCCACGTCCGTCCGTCTGTCCGCATATAACAGAAGAAAAACTGCCCAACCAAATCGATTGAAATTTAAAATATATAATTGCGCATAATTTTATCGGGTCATTTCATATTTTATGAGAATCAGGAAAATACTTTAATTATAGGGATAATCAAAAGTATTCCGTTACGTTATGCCCAAAGGGGAAAAATAGTTTCAAGTGCATTTTAATGATGACTTTTGGACGAAATAAAATTGATGTGAAGAAATGAAGGGTACTAAAATATACATTTTAATATATGCCGCACAAAAAACATTTATTATTCCTTTACGGGGCGGCACAAAAGTATTACATTATATAATGGTATAGATTGAAAGAATGTTTGGGGTGCGTTTTACTAATATTGAATTATTTTACATTTTATGAAACTGATGTACGTTGTTGAGATTTATTACAATTTATTTCGTGTATAATAGAAAGCAGATGGTATTTACAGGGACACACAAAGATTTCGACTATTATACTGTATCCGAAGTACTGTATACTATTATACCAAGATCTGAATGTATTTAAAACTACGTTTTTGTACTAACGCACTTCTTTTGCTACGCTTGGCGTGCAATTTTGGAATTGTTTAAATACAATTTTGTATCATCTTCCCCAGATAGAATTTCAAGGATGTTTAAGTTTTCTTGGAAAACTAGGAAACATAGTATCATTCTGAAGTTACTATTCGGTATTTTTTTATGTGTTTAAGTTCCATGCATTTATAATACCCATAGACAAAGTTAAGTTGCGATGAAAATTCTTAAATCAATATCTTTTAAAATATCTAACAAAAATATTCTTTTAATTGCATTGTTCCATATTTAATATGTTAAATAACAAATATGATATATTTTTTATCTATATAAACCAGGATGTGAAACTTCAAAATAAGTTATTGTATTGGATCATTCGGAAAGGTCTGCTGTTTTTAACACTTTACAACAAAGTTGAAAAGTGTTTATGCTTTCGGTTTGTCTGTCCGTCTGTCCATCTGGCCATCTGTTCGTCTGTCTTCGCTCTAACTTTCGTAAATATACACGAACTGCCATGAAATTTTCGGATGTTATTGACGTTTACCCTAGCACAAACGCTATTGAAAATGCAGTTTCTACCATGAATAGTTTATTTACTGGGATAGTCAAAAGTTTTCCTTTGCATTACGGCCTATGGAAAGAAATCGTTTCAAATGAATTTTAGGGTATTACATCCTGTCAAACATGTTTAAATTTATATGCATTTACGAAGTACATTAAAATATGCATTCTGTAAAACATGCAGTGAAAATAATAGATATTATTCATTTACAATGCCACCAAATGAATTCCATTAGCAATAATTAAAGTAAGAATTGTTTGCGACATATTTTACTTATGTTAAACGACTTCATGTATAATAAAATTGATATACGCCACTGAGGATTAATATTTAACGCGTAATATGAAATGCATAGCATTTATAGGGACACAAAAATGATTTCAAATAGTATATTCTGTCCGAAGTACTGTATTTTATCGATGATGGTTGAAGCATGGATGAAATGCATTTTTTATTATGATATGCTCTAAGTTTCACTAAATGTATGCATATTATATGGTGTGTATAAATGCTATAGTTAATTTACAGTGTTACATAAAAAGAGCTCATAAAAGTTACTGAAAATGAGCGTAATTTACTTAAAGGTGATTTTTTAGGATGAGCGAAGCGAATCCTCTACTAGCCCACTCAAGTTACAATTTGTCGTACACTTTATAAAAAATCTATTCAGTATTTTGACTTGAAATTAAACATAAGAATAAATTATGATATGTAGATTTGCAGAATGTTATTTTTTTTTTACAGAATAACCTTTAAAAAATTTTATTTTAATAATTAATTTATTCTATATGTTTTTCTATTATGGACGCATTTTTGTAAATAAAAAATTGAACGTGTATCTTTTTATTTTCAGAATTAAAATAAACCATGGGGTTAGTAATTATAGATAGAATCATGATTAATTAATTACATAAAATATATTTTCATTATTCCGCCAAAATCGTTTGCAAATAAAAAATTGAACCCGTATCTTTTTATTTTAAGAAGGAAAATAAACTATGGGATTAGTAATTATAGATAGAATCATGATTAATATATTAAATAAAATATATTTTCATTATTCTGCCAAAATTATTTACGCAGTTTATACTTACGGATTTTAAAAGAATTACATTATGATTTATTTATTTAGGTATTTACGTCGGTAAAGTGGCAACAAAAAGAATCGTAAACAAGTAAAATTAATTCTTATATTTGGTATTTAAAGTGAATATTTTGTTAAATTTGGTAAGTTTCTTAAATCTGGTATTCGAAATGAAAGATTAAAGAATAATTTAAGAATATTTTTATTGATTGAAGAATAATTTAATTCAACCAAATTAAATATATTAACTACGTTTATAAATAATTTCTGGAATGTATTAGTAATTTAAAAATGTCGAGAAAAAGAACACTTATTGGCCAGAACGAACGCCGTTACTGGCCATTGGAAAATGTAAAAACATTTTTAAAACTGTTAGTTTAAAAAAAATATTTTGTAAAATTCTGCTTCGAAAATATTTTTATTTATACCAGCGTTATATCATAAATAAAAAATTCCGATGAAATTCTTAGTTATTTGGCTGAATTTACATTTCTAAAATTTAAATGCGCCAAAACATGAGATAACGTTTTTGCTTAATAAAAATGCGAAAATAATATAAAAAAGTAATGTTCCTTTCAAATATTTATCTTATGAAATAATGCTTCGCGAATCCAAACAAAGCACGGCTTTTGCTAGTATATAAGTCATGATATTTTAACATTGAACTGCTTTCAGCTTACTAAGAAATGTTTGTAGAATATATATAAATTGACATACAGGGTCAAAAATAATTGGAAACATGGTTACCTATGGATGATAAATTCTGGAAATGTGATTTAAGTAGTTTTAAAAGTGTCAAAGTGTGTTGAATCAAATATTAGCATAATACTGGCGCGAAATAAAGGTACTAGGTAAACTACAGATGTGAACAAAAGTATTCAAGTATTTTTCCATCTATTAATGTAAATTGCTCAAAGAGAAATTTGAACAAGTTAGGCGTTTTATTGCTAAACTAAATTTCCCCATTATATAGTATATATATCAACCGGCAGATCAAATACAGGGGATACATATTTGGCTATGGGCAGTAACACCTTATTTCCCTAAATAATGCAGTTTTGTTAAAGAATTCATTAAATGTTGAAAGTGTTTCATAATTTACGCTTAACCCTTTCCGGCACGGGCAAAATCTGTTAGTAAAAAGAGAAATTATCGACTGACACCGGAATTCACAAACGATTTTTTTAGATATTTTGAATTCTTTAATTTTAGTTTTTATTGTAAAAGTAAAATTTTGCTAAAATATTATTGGTGCCATTTGCAAGTTTGGAATTAAAATTACGTATCCTAGGACCGGGCAGGAAAGGGTTAACGCATGATTTGTCTTGCTTGTTCAAAGAGAAGCTCGGTTTCGTCCAGTTATTTTGTGACCTTGAATGACTCAGAGATGTACATTCAGTCTCTTCTGCTTGCCCTGCATGATTTTTGCTTGTATTGTGGCATACTTTTTGTTTCAGCGCAATACAAAGTATACAGAAGCAAACAAATTATTTTCTGTCATGTAAAACTATTTTTATTTCAAAATAGGTACAAATGCTAGTGCGACTGCTCGCAAAATGTGTACTGTATGCTATACATAGAACAAAGTGCTGTTTCAGATGACACAGCTCGAATGTTTTTAAAGAAGTTTAAGGCGCAACACTAAGCACAGAAAAAGACTCGGATGATAATGTAAAGTCAACGGGAGCATTCTTTTCAAATATCTCGCTCAAATTTTAATATTTTTACATGATTTTTTTGCATAAGATAGCTGAGGACAATCCGCAACCGGCCTAGTTTTTACTTTTTTCATTTTGCTTATATATTTTTTATATTATGATAGTTTCAATTTCAGAACCGGTTTAAACCGGTTTCGAAATTTAAAGTAATTTTTTTAAAATATCTGAAACCAAAACTGAAAAAGTAAAAACTAGATAGGTTGTGGATTGTCCTCTGCTATCTTGTGCAAAACTATCATGTAAACATGTTAAAATTTGAGCGAGATATTTGAAAAGAACGCTCCCATAGATTTTACATTATCATCTGGGTTTTTTTCTATGCCTAGTGTGGGGCCTTAAGTGCGGAAGCTTCAGTCTCGAACATGATGTTCATTCCGGAGGACCATCATCCGTAAAGGAGGAGGTCTTAAAATAGTCTGTCACTGGAAATCAACATTACACAGTGCAGGGGCCATCGCATAGACTAAATATTACAAAAAGAACAGTACATGATCATTTTAAAGTTAACTTTAAAGTAAGCCATAGCTGTTAAAAATGAGCATACAAACTTTTAAAAACCATGAGTAGATATCCAAAACAATGTTCATTGTAAATAATGGGTATATATTCATTCTTTGGATGTACATAATTTTATTTTTAAGTCAACAATTTGTTTATATTCACAAATAACTTACTTGAAATTATGTAAAGAGTGTCTTCTTTTCGTAATCTGTAGAATTTCTCTCAAAATATTCAAAGTTTGTTTTTAATGTTTTTGCAGTTGTTTTTAGTCGACTATACATTAGCCACTTGTGTAACAGAACACACAAGAAAGATCAAGTTACACATTCAATAAAACAATGCACTTCGGTACAATTTCAACAATGACGAAATAAGAAACATCATTTGCACATAAAAATTAATAATTGCAATTAATTTAATTATATTAATTCAGTTAATTAAACCAAGCTGGTGACCAACCAGGTGATTTCATAATACGATTAAAAAAAGTTTTGGGTTTGCTTAATTTTATTAAAGTTTTCTCAAGATTTGCTGAGTTGCCTTTTGTTGTTGTAATTCATGCCCCATATTTTTATTATAAATATTTTAATATTGATCATGAAGTTGTTTGAGAATATCTTTTTAAGCTACAAATGCTCGATGAACTAGAAGGATCTTTACTATCTTCTTTTATATAACAAACACAAAAATGAAACTTAATAGAGAGTATCCATTGCAACATGGTATACCAATTCAGACCATATTCGCAAACAGGCCAAAATAAAATAAACTCGCATATCGCTAATGTGTTTGTGGCCGTCTAGTAAAAGCAGTTCGGTTTATTTTTGCTTTATTGTTTTCATAAATTTCATTTTGTAAAAGTTTTATTTATCTCTTAGTTGAATAATTAAAACCACATATGTTAGCTTAACTTTAAAAACCGTTAGTAAATATTTGTACAGGCTCCAATTCTTCAGATAAAATAAAAATCGTACATATTATATGCATACACATACATTTTAAAGTGACAAGATATTTGCTTACCTAGATGTGAAAGTGTTTTTATTGTGCCCAACAACTATTTTTACATAACTGGCTTATTCATTTTAATTGTATAGAAATTTAGTAAATCAAGATGAGTTATTACTCCATATATTCCGCTTTTTATGTATTTTTTCCAGTTGGTCAGTGCCGTAAAAAATGATGGAATCAAAAGCTTTATTATTATTATTTTTTTATCATCGCCAATCTCAAAAAGTTTTACTTATCTCTTAATTGAATTATCAGAAATCCATACGTAAGCATAGTTCCAAACACCGTGAAAAGAAAATTCTTGTCCAAACGAAATAGTCTCCCAGCGGTCAGGTGCAATATAGGCCGTTTATATATGATCTCTATAATGGCTAATTTTTTTATTTCGCTTGATGTGAATGGATTCTCACTACGTCCGACAATGTACTCATAATATTTTCTGTATAACATGTTTATTTCCTCTAATTGTTGCGAAACTTTTGAAGCAACGTGTATAACAGTTATTATCGCAACTATGCTGAAGTACATATAGAGAAGTCCTTCTATGACGTGGTAGTAGTTCATTCTACTGGGTTCGAGTTCTAGAGCTAAAGCTGTAAAAGCAACAGTCATCGTAAAACAAACATGAACAAATATTGGTAACGAAAAAGTTTTGTCGTAGTATTCCACTCTTTTGTTCAATTTTTTATGCATATGACAATGGTACGAAAGCGAATCATGCCAGATACTGGTCATTTTAAGGGCAGTTTTAAATTCTTCTAAACAATGTGCCAATTTGAGCGTCAAGAAACAAAATAGTAGCAAGAAAACGGTTGAGGGTAAGATAAATTCTACAAAATATAAGAATAAGATAATGTAAATAATAATGCAATTCGTGTATTCTGATTCACTCATTCGAAAACCTAGAAGCCAAGTGTCAATAAATGTAGAAATAGAACCAGAAAAAACAATACATGTTGGCAAAATTAAGACAGTAAAAAAATTAATTGATATGAGACAAAACATAATTTTATGAACTGAAATTTGGTTAAAACACTTGGTATGGGCTTGGCAAACTAGATTCCGATGACGTTCTTTAAGAAATGAATAAATTTTACAGCGACGGGAGTAAATAATATGCCACAGAAAAGCAGATAAGATAGAACTCGAAAGTGAAAATATCCTGGATTTTGAATCATCTAAAAATGATTTCTTTTTTGTTAAAATCAATATTATTCCTTTGTAAATCATCATTAAATGAATAAAAATGGGAAATGGATGAGTAAATATCCACAAAAATGAACAGAATGGTGATCTTGATACTGTAGTTGGTTTAATTCCTATAACGCATAATAGATTAATCAAATAAACACGCATAGATGCAAACTGTAATTTTCGTAGAAATGAAGTTCTATTTTTATTTTCATAAAAGTAATTCATAATTTTATATTATTTAATAATAACTATCTTCTATTTTATTTTAAGGAAGTAAGAACATATATTTCTACAAAAATGTTATGTATTGGAAAAGGATTGTAGTTAACATTTGATATAATATTTTGTTAAATACCGCATACCAAATTGCTAATATACTGTAGACCTAGATTATTTATTGTTGGCATTTTTACAAATATAGTTCTTTGATTCTAATAAATAAAACATGTTAATTCAGCCAAATATTTTTTTTATGCATTCCTTACACACCCTTTGAGGTTTATATTAAATAAGGCAATTTAGTTTCAGATGTTCAAAATGTTAGAGTGAAATTCAATGGTTTCATTTTCACCCAATCATAAAGTTGTTTGGTAAATTCCTGTGCTTCATTTAGATTTGTGCTTATTTGAACATTCACTATTCTATTCAGAAAACAAAATTGGTGCAATGAATAGTACATAGATTATACCAAAATGCAATACAGTAAAATCCCCCTAAAGTGACTACATAATGTTACAATAAATGTTGGTCACTCCGAGAGGGTGTGTCTTAATGGAGGTTATATTTAAATTTAGATTTAAATTGTTAAAAAAAGGTAACAATTAATGTTATCAAAATTTATTTTTCAGATAAGGAAGAAATATAAAAATTTAAGTATCAAACAAAAATTAATTACATAAGTTAATTACGGCAGAGTTTTAAATATGAATACATTGACGTTTGCTTTTATTTTAAGACTTTATCTTTTACAACTTTCTTTTCAAGTATTTTCGAAATTCAGTAAATAAATGCACATTTTTTTCGACAGAAGCAAATAATGCCGATTTCATTAATTTATCATTTTCTTTGAGAGTTTCCTGACCAAATTTGTCAACGAATTTTTTGACAGTCATTCATAATGTGTCATCAGAGTGAAGTTCATTGATTAAAAAAGCACCAAAGCGATTAAAAACTTAAAAGTTACTGGAAAACAACAACAACAACAAAAATCTTAATTTAGTTTAGAAGTTTGTAGAATAATACACTCACAGGAATCACTTTTGAAATAAAAAGGTCGTTTATGGACGGAGTTTAACTGGAATGGTCTCTGAATGTACGTAAAATAAGTATTGAGCTTATGGTAATAAATTTCATTCCATGAAAAATTGGTGGTTCAGGGAGGTGATAGCTGAGTAGAGGTGACCACACAGAGAGGCTTCACTGTGTTTAAGAAAACTTACCTTAATGATTTGTAGATAATTTACGTCTATATAGATATTCTAAAATTAAAAAAACACCCTTTCAATATTTTAAAGTTACCTTTAGCGATTTCATAAATTAAAGAGAAATATCTCGAAAACACTTTAAAAGTAACAACTTGTGAATGATGGATACATAGATATAAACAGAAATATATTTACATATAAAACTCGATTATGTATTATATTAAAGAATGAAAATGATTGATTTTTAAGGAAATTGTATTAAACCATGAAATGTATCCTTTATTTGAGACAATCATCTATCACGCAGAATTTATATAGGTGACTTATATTACAAAATCAATATTTAAAACATAATAAAATAACTATATCCGCTTTAAATTCAATTATTTGGTATAAAACACATTGTTAAAAATATAAAGAGATCGAAGAAAGTGTTTTACGTTAAGAATTGAAAAATAAATTGCATTCCCAAATGGAAAAAAAAAAAAAAAGCCATTGTGTCTTTTAAGAGCCAAATTGAAATTCAGACAAAATATTTTGTTAGTTGTATTTTTTAAATGGCTTGATATTTTTCTTATGTTGAAGTAAATCATATTTAATGAATAGTCTGAAATTTTGAAGCCCTGAAAAAATTTCTTCTTTCCTATAGAAAATGTCAAAGTTCAAGGGTGGGAATATGATTTTTTATGAAAAATGAAATGCCAGAATATTTGGAGTGCTACATCTTTGGCAATCAACAATATCCCAAAATTCTTTTGACATAAACTATAAGTATAACACAACCTGTTTATTACAATTTATTTGTTTCCATGGTGCATTATTACTTTATATTGTTATGTTGCTTCAAAGTATATTCAAAATGACGTTTTTGTCCAATTTCCGTACTTAATATTTTATTTAAACAATAGTACACATAATTTTTTCTTATAGAATATGAAAGTTTACTACTATGAAAAGTCAAATAATATAGTACTGCACCGAGATATTGTTATTATTAGCGGATATAATCTGCTAAGTATTCAAATTTTTAAAAATCTGCAACATATAAAGTAGTTTTATCTCAAAAAAGCGTTACAGTTGAATAAAAATATATATACAGGGTGTTTATAAAGTCCCGCAGCTATTTTGATGTTTAATAACTCATAAAATAATAAAGATAGATTAAGATTAATAACATAAATGGTTAGATAGACTCAAAAAGTTCCATGACTCTTGTCAATGAGCTTCCACGTGTACCCCCTTCGTCACACGGAGAATATCAAGTCAATAGTCCATTTTACGCAAGTTAGTGGCAAGCATATCGGCATCTACAGACTGCCGACTTGATATTCTCCGTGCGGTGAAGAGGGTACACGTGGAAGTTCATTGACAAGGGTCATGAAACTTTTTGAGTCTATCTAACCAACTATGTTATTAATTTTAATTTATCTTTATTATTTTATGAGTTGTCAAACATCAAAATGGGTCCGGGACTTTATAAACACCCTGTATAATGCAGTAGTTGAACATATGCACAAAAACATGGAAAAGAAAAAAAAATGGGGTCTCGTGATATTTTTAAGCAAAAGAATTAAAAAAAATTACAGGAAAAGCAGCATCAACGATCACAATTCTTCCCCTATTAGAAAATGAAAGATTCCATTTCTCTTTCGGAAAGGTCAAGAAAAAAGGAATATTCCTTTTTTTCACGGAGAAAAAAACACAGAAAGAGGAAATAGAAATAGGATTTTTCATTTTCTGACAGGGAAGAAAATGTGATCATCGCCTTTGTTTGTTTGAAAATTTTGTCATTCTTTAGTAAAATTATCAAAAGATCCCACTGCTTTTTCTTTCCATGTTTTTATGCATATGTTCAACTACTGCATGATACATTTTGT
Source organism: Maratus speculifer (assembly GCA_964019185.1). Classification (NCBI taxonomy): domain Eukaryota; kingdom Metazoa; phylum Arthropoda; class Arachnida; order Araneae; family Salticidae; genus Maratus; species Maratus speculifer. Next base: position 139,988,730 of record OZ025291.1, read on the forward strand.
TTTATTCAACTGTGAAGCTTTTCTAAAGTAACACTACTTTCATATTTTGAAAATTTTGAATATTTAACAGATTATATCTGCTAAATATATATATATATGTATATCAGTGCAGTACTATATTATTTAGCTTGGTCTAATTTGTACAATTTCATATTCTAAAAGAAAATGTTTTGGGTACTATTGTCTAAATGAGAAATGAAGTGCAGAAAATAGACTAAAACGTTATTTTGATTGTATTTCGTGGCAACATAAACATGTAAAATAACAATGTTCCATGGAAACAAATAAATTTTAATAAGAAGGTAGCGTTATGTTAACTGTTTATGCTAAAAGAATTTTGGAATGTTGTTGCTTGCAGAGATATAGCACTCCAAACATACTAGCATTTCACTTTTCATGAAAAATGGCATTTACAACCTTGAACTTCGACATTTTCTATATGAAAGAGAAAATTTTTTCAGAACTTCAAAATTGTACATTATTCATTAAATATGAGCTACTTCAACATTAAAAAAAAAAAAAAATCAAGCAAATCAAAAAATACAACAATCGCACTTTGTCTGATTTTTAAAATAATGGCTCTTAAACAAAAAAACAAACAAACAAAACGAAAGAAGTTGAACAAAAAGATTTTTACTTTGTTTATCAGCAATCTATACTATAGTAATAAAAGAAAACATCTTTTTTTGTGTGTGTGTGAGTGTGATTTCGCAATGACTAGGAATATCTACAGCACGTAGAAGCTCCAAAATTTTTTAAGGGTAGTCTTTGGCTTCGTTCTTTGGTTATTCATTTCGCAGTATCCCCCTTTCGCATAAACACATTCCCTTCTCCCCCTTCACTCAATTAGATAATGCAAACATTTTTAGGTGCGTTCGTAATTATGTAAATGCGTAGCACCTATTGTTGTCGTTCAGTCCGTCCGTCTGTCCGTCTATCTGTCTGTCTGTCCTCATATAACAACGCAAAAACTACCCCACTGAATCGTTTGAAATTTAAAATACATAATTATTACATAATTTTGTCGAGTCATTTCAAATTTTATGAAAATCGGATGCATAGATCAATTACAGGGACAATCAAAAGGATTCCATTACATTACGGTCAACGGGGAAAAAAGTTTCAAATGCATTTTAATCGTTTGAAATTTTAAATACATAATCATTACATAATTTTGTCGAGTTATTTCAAATTTTATCAAAATCGAGTGCATTGTTCAACTACAGGGACAATCAAAAGTGTCCAATTACATTACGGTTAATTGGGAAAAATGTTTCGAATGCATTTTAATGGTCTTACACTCATTCGAACGTAATAAAACTGATATGGATCTATAAAGTAAAGTATAATATATATTTTGCATAATCTCTGGTGCAAAGAGTATTTGTTACTGATTTACAAGGCCACTCAAAAGTATTCCATTGCATAGGGAGAATATTGTTTGTTGAGCATTTTAATTGTAATTATTTACAATTTTTTATTGATATATGAGAGTGATATTTTTAAAACTTCGTTATCCTACGAACGCACCTCATTTGCTACGCTTCACGTGCAATTTCCAACTTGTTTTTATTAGTAATCTTTTTGTCATAATCGCATAATAATTCGAAACAAATCACATTGTCAATATGGCTTTACTAACCATGTTGGCATTTTTGCCATTGCCGATATTATTTGCATGTACTCCAAGCTGGTAACCACTGTCTTAGATTAATAAATCTCAAAAAGAAAATTATTTCAAATGCTAAGTGCATAAGAAAAAAAAAGTAGATAAAATATAGATTATATTTTAAAAAATTAATTGAACTTCTAATTTATAATACTGTTTAGTTTATATTAAAAATATATAAAATGAAAAAAAAAAAAAAAAAAAAAAAAAAAACTATGTTGACTTAGTTTTGTTTTTCATAAATTTTTGAAAAATACATTTAGCAAATACTGAAGGAGATAAAAATCATTTCATATCCGCAGTAAAAATTTATTAGTAACGTAAAAGTTAAGCACGTAATATATACATCTGGACAAGTTACATATATGCATATTTTTTTTAACCATTTCAGTAGAAATAAATTTTTCAAGTTCAAATCTCCCCTTTAATATTTCTATACACTTAAAAAGTATTTAAAAAAACATTTTTAGCTAAATTTATATTAAATGAGTTCCAAAATCCATTTAATAATTACAAATATTAAATGTATAATTTTTATTAACTATTTATATTTAAATTCGTAAACTGTTTTTCTAAGTGTATTTAAAAATATTTTATTTATGATCATATCAACACATTAAATTTGTATCCATATATATATGTATAGCTTTGTTAATATGCAGAATTGCAATTACCAATAATAAATAAGAAATATGTTACCATCATATTTTCCCATTACTTGTCATTTTTCATGGACATGCTGTTATTACCGTGACAGAACATTGTAATGACAAGAATAAAAATGACAAATTTAGCAAAATATTTTTATTTTCCCCAGGCATAAATGGCAGCCTTTATTTCTTTTAGCTCATACAATGATTTTCCATTTATTAATAATAATTTAAGTATGTAATAAAACAGATTAAGAAATGAAAGCACATTTAAATATCAATTAGAAATCAGATGGTAATGACGCCCAAAAGAAAAAAAAATACTCAAGGAAATATTTAAAGTCTTTGCTTGTTTTATTGAAAGTATAAAACTTACACCCGGAGGCTGCAGCAAAGACAATCACTTCATTGAGTTCACGGCTAAAATTCCAAAATTAACTGAAACTTGATTCGCATATTAAAATGTAATTGTCTGCTAACAAGGAAGGTCTCCATACGGGCATACTCCGAAAAATCTGGAAAAATTACGAATGTTCTTCTCATGAGGATATCCAACAAAACATGACTTGGGCCACAAGCCATATTCGTCGCGGCCATAGTGAGTTAAGGCCGTTTCTAGCCAAATAATACTGTACCGTAAGTGAAGCGCCGCTAATTGCGGCAGCTTTCGCCGAACCGTCTGCGTTTCGGCAGAGAGAAAACTGCTGCGTTTATTTTATCCGTCATCATTGAGGGGCAGTTTCCGGCAAGCTACAAATGGCATCTCATCATTTAGAAAGTACAGGCCTGATATCACCCAGCCCGAATCCTTTTATATGTTATAAATGTGAAAGTGCGTCCGAAAAATTGGAATGAACTTGGCTTCAAAACGGATGGATTAATGGCTTTGAATTTTTGTATATAGATAGATTATTGGTCTGAAATGAACATAGGCTAATTTTTATTTATATAATTCAAATATTTTTCTTAATAATTCAACATTTCATTATTTTTCATACAGAATAAATTGAAAAAATTTCCATAAATTTTTCCATCTTTCTTTTTTCGTTGCCAAAAAAAAAAAAAAAAAAAAAAAAAAAAAAAAAACCGGAATATTTATTTTTTTTCTGTAATTAATTTTCAACTGAAAGATTTTCATGTGATAAAACAAAATGAAATAAATAAATGGACCGTATTCGTATTCCGTTTTTCGGTTCGAGGTTAAAAACCGCGATTTTACCAATTGTGACGTCAGAGGAGTACTGTTTTTCTTCTTATATCACGCAGACGATTATATAAAATTTCTTTTACACTTAGAAGACTTCACAAAAATATAACTTCACATTTTACAAGAATATAAATATTTTAGTAGTTTTTCCAGATATTAATCCGCAATAAAAATGAACCTTTTTCTTTCTTTCGGTTCGAGGCTATAAAATTCAACTTTTTACCAATTGTGACGTCACAGGAATACTTTCCATTAAGAATTTTAAAAATATCAATGTAACGTCAAATCTGAAACAAAGTATAAATTTTCAAATTTTCTAAAATTCTGTTCTTTTTTTCGTTTTATAAAACTATTTCCTTTTTGACATTTTCTAACATGATCTAAAAGTATTTACGACTTCAACCTGTCTGTATACCGGATGCCGAGTGCCTGGGGTCTGCCGTCTGTTTGTCCGTGTTTCAACTTGAGTAAATATAGTGGAATTCATAAGAAAATAACATGCGTTATTGAGATTTCTTATTGTTCTGTTAATATTCTCTCCTATCCTGAAATGCTTTAACTTTATTACTAGAAATTTTTTTAAAATTTTTGTTTGGTAAATATTCTCTATTATTTCGCGAGTGTGTCATATTCGATTTATTATAACAATTCCGCGCTACATGATTTGGCTTTCCGCACGCGAAGCAATAAATTCTTTTCTTTTCATTAGCCCTAAATGCTTTAAAATCGCTTTCGTAAAATCTATCATATTTTCTTTCATATCTCAATAAAATTTCTCGCATCACTTCGTAAGTAATATTTGGGTTTGACGATATCGCAGTTGTTACCTCACTATATTTCTTTGGGAGTCCTTCTATAATAAATCCTATTAATTCGCTTTCATCAATTTCTGTACCCAATTCTAATATTTCGTTTGCGATACCTTGAGCTCTTATTAAATATTCTTCAATTGTTTCCCTTTCATTTTTTTCTATTCTCGCCAAATTAATTTTTAATTGAATTTTTCTTTGATTCTCAATTCCTGCATAACGCTTTTTAAGTAGTTCCCATAATTCTTTAGCTTTCTTAACTCCTCTAACTGTCATTGTTTGTTCTGCTGACAACGTTAATATAATTATACCATATATTTCATATTTTTCTCTAACCATGTTTTATGCACTTTTAAACTAGCGGGATCCTTTTCATTTTTTATCGGTTCATCATTTTCGATAACATCAAATAAATGCTTCGACTTAATTAAAGCTTCAACCCTCACACTCCATAACGTATAATTTTTACTTGTTAAGGGTTCTATTCTAGGAATTCCAAACAAATTTGACTCAGACATAGTTAAAATACTTTATCTTCCTGAATATTTTAAGTGCATATAAAATTCTTACCTCTTAAATTTATCCTATTGGCGGTTATTCCAATCGGAGAAATTATTTTCTTCCATTAGGCCTAATTCCACTCAATTCATATTTTTATTTTATTTATTTCTGCACTCAAAACACAAACATTTTCTCTAAAACCACCGCTCTTCTACCAAAATAATAATTATTTACGTAATATTTAGATAAAATTATAATATTTTTCACGATAAATATAACTTCTTCTATAAATACAGAAAACATTTATTAGACGGTTACATCACAGCACATATATAGAAAACATACATATCGAAAACCAAAGAATAATAATAATAACATATCAGCATCATCTCATGTTCATCGTCTGAAATAAAAAAAACTTAATACATGGAGTCATGAAATAATGTCTATTGTCCAAAGTTCTTTTAAACAAAAACAATTTAATTATTGCCATGCGATTTCACTTACATATCGTATGTATTTTAAGGAAAACTAATGTATCCTGAAGTTCAGCTGAATTTGGTATAATAAGAGATGTTTGTAGAATTAAAATAAATCATGTATCGGACTATACAATAAACTGGATATATGGTAACCTGTGCAATAGCGATTCCCGGAAATATGAATTCAATAATTTGAATCGGGTTTTTTGCTTGAATAATTTAAGCAAAAAATGTGGTCGTTTAACTATTTCAACATAATATACAGGACTGTACAAAAGAATTCAAGTACGTTTCTGTCTATTATTAAAAATTGCTAAAAGTGAATTTTAATCTTCGTTATACTTTTTCTAAGCAAAATTTTAACATTGTATTTAGAATATTTACAAACACATAGATCATATACAGAGCTGCAGAAAAGAATGGGCCGGCGAAGTTATGTATTATGGAAATGTTAGATACTTTTTTTATTACCTAGGTTTAACACATGATTTTTCTTTCTTTGATATGGAATTCTGAAATGCACTTCAACATGATTTCTGTACGATTGGGGTGCGTTACAGTTGTTCTACAGTATAAGTGGTTTCACTTTCATTTTCGCGATTGTTCATATTATATAACCCATTTTCCATTTATTTGACTGAGTTCTTTAAGTCCCCTATAAAAAAAAAACAAAAAAAAAAAAAAAAAAAAACTACTGCATAACCTGGTATAAGATATGGGTTATATTCTTTTTAAATTGTTAATGAAGTGTTTTGTTTAATTAAAGCGTTTATTTTTTTTTAAATGAAACGTGAACGACGTCACGGGTAACAGCTAGTATATATTATAAATGTGAAAGTGTGCCCGAAAAATTGGAATGAAATTGGCTTCAAAACGGATGGATTAATGTCTTTGAATTTTTGCATATAGATAAATTAATACCTTGAAGTGAACATAGGCTAATTTTTAATTAATTTATTCAAATAGTTTACTTAATAATTCAAAGTTTCATTATTTCTCATACAGAATCAATTAATATTTTTCAGATAAAAAATAACCATTTTTATTTCTTGTTGCCAAGAAAATCAAATCCTGGAATAATTTTTTCACGGCAAGTAATTTTTAATTGAACAATTTCCACGTGAAAAATTAAAATAAAAAGAACTCAAAGGGGGAAAAATATGACGTCACACTTGAAAAAATGAAATCTTTATATAAAAAGCATGAATATCAGCTACGTTATTAAAAGTTTTTCTGTGAAAAATGGCTACATAAATAGAAGTAAAGTGAATAAAAAAGAATTATATTATTAATAAAAAATTTCATTTGGAAAAATATGACATCATACTTTAAATAACATAGGAATTTTGAAGTAATTGTTAAAAGTAAGGAGGCAAGGATATGTGTAACTAATAAAAATCGGTAAATAATGACGTCACATTTTAAAAAAAGAAAAATATATTTTTTTATTAATACTGATTCGCGTTTGAAATGAAATAGACGCCCACTCGCGGACAAAGTCTGAAACGAAATAGTACTGATACCGTGAGCATCTTCCGCTGAAATCAGTGTTTAAAAGACTGATAAATAAATAAACAGTTCTATAATAAATAAATAAATAAACAGTTCTATAACGCATGCAACGTTGGGTTCTTTGTATTAAAATTATCTAAAATCAAAATTTTATACACAAAGTTTAGATCTATAATATAAAAAAGTACATTTGACTTACTCATGGCAAAATAACATGACAGCAACACAATGCTTGCATGATTCGCTTGCTCCAGCTTTGCAAGAGCAAGAAAAAATTTTTATTTTCAAATTTTTGTTTTCCTTTACTAGCAAACCTGAAATAATATGGGGATTTCCTTTTGTTTGGCTTGTTTGTAAACACGAGCCTATAATCTCTATTTCTTCTTCTTTGCATTAATGCCGAACATTACTAATCTCTTTGAATCAATAATTGCTTCAGCTTCTCTAAAGCTATTACTAGATTTTCCAGCATCTAGAAATTCTAAAATTGTCGATATTTGTAATTTATCTCCCATAATTAAATAAAAAAGATAAAAAACTGCACTTTAAATGGGTTTCGCTATGCTACAGCAAGGAACAAACAGCAATATGTAAACAAACGATTATCAGGTCTATACAACGCCACCTTTCGGTCATTACAAACGCGAATTAGCAAGTTTAATATGATTTACATACAAATGAAAGTTTTCAACCAAAGTTAATGTTCTGATTCTCAGTTTTTTGTTTCTCGCAAAAAAAAAAACAATAAAAAATAATTTGAATTTGTAGCGATGGCATAAAAAAAAAAAAATGATTAAAGTAAATTTCGAAAAACTGAAAATATCTGTTCACACGTTGGAGTTTCATGTTTGAATTTATTTCACAGAAGCGAAAATCGTCTGCAACATACTGACATTTAAAACCAAGGATGTAGTTTAAGCTCCCATACATTTAAGTGGGCTGTTATTGCTACTAATTCATACGAATTGAATTTTTAAAAATAATATACTATTTTAATTAATTATTTTTAAAAGATGGCAGTTAAAACATGTCGCAAAGGCGTTTTCACTAAAAAGTTTTATCGAGTAAAAATGATGTGGTATTTTTTTTCTTCATGTAAAGCAATAATTTTAATTAGAAAAACAAAAATATACTAGCCGTCCTTGACGACCAGTTTGGTCTCCTTTGAATGCATTAGATCATAAGGAATCCCTAAGCATTAAATCATATTGCTTTTATTCATAATTTGTGGTTTCAGAACGAAAAAGACCCTGCGTTGATATGGGATCGAAGGCGTTTATTTACAGTAGGTCATGACAGAGTACAAGCAAGAAAGAGCAGAACAGAACATAATGGAAAACACATGTATTTATAGATTTTAGTTAGGATTCTAGATTATCCAATAGTAACTCTTAATAAGAGGACCAATAGAGATCTTTGATAAGATAGCCAATCATTTATGCATAAAGTGATGTAATATAAAACGTAATCAGCATGATGTCTTGTGCGATTAGAATCCAACATAATTTATTTTAATTGCTCAGTTTTTTGCCTAATTAGAAGATTCTACTTAAAATATAGACGCAGATGTTATATACGCACCACATAGGCGCGATTGCAACAAACTGGCAATTATATGTGATTCAGATGGTAACCCAGCTATTGTTATTTATTTATTAATAAACTGTTTTTTCTTCTATAAAATTATGTAAATTGTTTTTTCTATGATTATTAACTAAACTTTTTTTGGTACTACTTGGTTATCCCGTCGACCAATTTCGCCAAATTATACAAATCGAAAACTGATAACGAAAATATACACATTGACATAATTCCTATTTTAAATAATGAAAAAACAAATAATTAGTAGAATATTAATAAAAATAAAAATAAAAAGTCGAAATAAAAATCACTTAATGGCGTTTTAAACACATGTATCGAATTTAATGTCATTGAATACGACATTCATGATCATCCATTATTGGCACTTAATCTTATAGTTTGGCGATGGTTTTTTAGTCGATGAGGTAACTAAGTATCCCTTTTTTATTTATTATTATTTCCTTTTTAAAATAATAGCAATTAGTTAAAAAATTTGTATGTAACTGGTATCTGAAAACGAAGTTTTTACCAAATGGGCGTCAGAAAAATAACGCACCAATGTAGTGCATATGACATCTGTACTGATAAATTAACAACTCAGTATTTTTATGATAGCATGGCGCAGATAATAAATCGTCATATATTGTACCCATGGCATTTTTTCGTATTTTACTAAATTTTTAAAATATATTAATATAATCCTTTCATTAATTTCATTTATATTACACTACTTTAATTTGAAATTGAAAAATTAAAAATGCATGAATTTCATTTATTTTTTAAAAGTAAAAATAACAGAAGAAATAAAAATAATGATATTTTAAAGCTCCGTAATTGCACGAAAGAACAAAACATAAATAAACCCAATTTAACACAGCCTAAATCTTACCAAAGGACTTTTGCACAGTAACCAATAAGATGTGTATCATTTGGACGTTGTCATTAAACAATTAACAAATAATCATGATTTTTGTGCCACATACATTAACGTAATACAAAGAGATAAATATTTTAATTTCGTCAAAAAAATGCCATTTTCATCTGAGTAGCTTCAAAATTAAAAACAAAATCCAAAAACAACAAAATACATTTATTTTCAGAAATTATGTTTTGCATTTCTTTAAATAATATTCTTTGTCACGAAAACATAAATCAGTATCTATGAACGGAATAAATAAAAAATAGAATAAATATAAATAGTGTTGAATCCAGACTCTTTTCTCCGGTGAGGGGGATTTGATTGCTCCGGGGGAGACCCTCTGAATTCAACACTGAATATAAATGATAAAATAGAATAACGCAGATGTAAATTGATTTCTCATTTAATCACAGAAAACAAGTAAAAAATTTCATGCTCACGACAGAAATTTTAAATGATCCAATATATATAAACAAAAATAAGCAAATTGTTACCATCAGAAGTTTTCTGCTATAAAATATGATAAAAGGTTAATCACTCATGCTTTAAAAAATCGAAATTGTTTTCTTAATTGATGGATTTGAACTTTTTTAAATGTTATGTGAACAAAGTCACGGGTAACAGCTAGTATTTAAATAATGAGAGAAAATGTATTTTTCTTCTTTTCTTTTAAAATAAGCGTGATTATTTTAAATGTGGCATTTCTTAAAAATGTAGATACGTTATGAGATTTATATCTAAGACGATAAAATAGAGTACATGTATTTTTTTTTAGTTTAAAATTATTTAAATAATATAAATATCTATAAAAAAGTAACAGATATTTACATTTATAAAATGCAAAATAATATTTCCAAACTATGTTTCGATATCTTCGATATCTTCGCATGGACATATTTTTATGGCTATGATAGAAACTATGAATGTATTAATTTTCAATTTCTCTTGATTTTAATAGCTGAAATAAACAAAATAAGAATTCATAAGAAGTACACCAGACTCGGAACAACACAATTTTTAATTACAATAAGATGCGTTAATTTTTTGAACTTTCATATTATACATAAAATCTACTAGAAATTTAATGATAAGCATTAATTTTTATATTTTTTCAAGTTTCACAAAGAAAAGTATTTGTTATGAACAAATGAAAAAATATTACTTTCATTGTTTCAGCAAGCACATGTTATCAAATATAAGGGAGCAGGAAACGGAGAAAATAAACTGTTTCTATAACACAATTTTTTGATATCATTTCAGATATACTTTCAGGTAAAATAAAATTCTTCCTAAAGGATTTTAATGTTCTGAATTCAATGTAAAGTAAAAAATAAATAAACATGCTTTTATCAAATTCCTTATAATTTATGTTTTTATTTATTTGTTTATAGAGATATTTATTTGTTTTATTATGTTTTCTTTAAAAATTATTATTAAAAACATGGATAAATTCATATACCTGGCTTTAAAGATGCAAAAACCTGGAATTGTTTGAAAACGTTAGTATTTTGCATGATTTATATTTTATGGAGTAATATATAAATGAAAATTTCCTATTTCAAATGAAGGACTTTTTTAGAAAAAAAAATAATAAAAAAAAACGCTTAATGTTCTTGTTTTAAATGTGTATTAATATTTCAAATTAATATATTTTTGTGAGCACATTGGAATAAAAAAGAATATTTTTAACTTCCGGAATATAAATTTATTAAATAGAAAGAAAAAGGGCAAATATAATATATTTGATGCGTTGGTTATAAGTGATAAATATGAGAAATCATTGGGTAAAAGTTTTATACAATTGTTTAAAACTTTCATTTAATAGTTCATCAGATTTATTAGAATGCGTGAAAAGAAAAAAAATAAGAAAGAAAGAAAAGAAAAGATACAATATTAAGGAATTTCTTGGGACAATAAACTTGAAAATTTTGGGTTGGCTCCTTCTATCTATCTATATAGAACTATCTATTTGGTTTCATAATAATAAAACCAAAGAACTTATATCTGATAGATATAATTTTTTTAATTTAAAATAATCCCACGAAATACCTTCCCGAAAAGAAAACATTCGCCAAGGTCATATTGGGAGTAAGGAAATTTCTAAGAATTCGCACCCCGAATTTCGACCCTCTTCTAAAAAGCAGAGCCATTCTACGCATCTTCATTCAGTTGGCATCGTACGGAGAGAATCGGTCATTGGTGGCTGTTTAGGATTGTACCAGTAAATTATTAGTAAGTCTTTTTATTTGTGTTTATTCATTAAAGAATTGTAATTTTAATCTGTTTTTTAAACATTTTGATTTTATTTTGTATAATATAGGGTATTTATATATAAGATTATAGAGTATTTTTAACATTTTCATTTCGGCAAATGTAAAATAATATATATTTTTTAATAAATAGCATGATTTACTGATGTTCTGTTACATTAAAATTTTGTTTAAATGAGTAAAAACTGGGGCTTTTTTCAATGAATTGTGAAAGCTTGGACAATTTAATTTAAATAAAGTTTATTCTTATAGATGAAAAATACTTTATTTTTCCATTCTATTTCTTCAAATACTGTAAAGTTTAATTCAAATAGTGTGAAATATTATAAAATTCAATTTAATTGATAATTGTTTAATAATTTATTTTCATTTTGCTGAGAGCTATCTACATTATATTGAAATGTTATATTTATCTGTATCATTTGAGATTCTTTAAAATAATTTGCAAAAAAAAAAAAAAAAAAAAAAAGGAGAGAGAGAGAGAGAGAGAGAGAGTTAGAGCTTGATAAAAAAAATTTTCTTTTCCTAGGTAAAAAAATTAATATTAAAATTTAATTAAAGTAATTGAATAAAAATTAATCAAATTTAGAAAATAAGAATAAAATTTTGAATAAAATTTAGAAAAAATATTAAAATATTGGTGACATTTAAAATTACTATTTAAAAAAATCTCTTGGGTATTTAGGAAAAGTTAAAATAATTTATATACATTAGAGGTCTGCACGGGCCGGGCCTCGGCCCGAAGCCCGAGCCCGGCCCGGCCCGCGGGCCGGGCTCGGGCCGATTTTCAATAATGGCATTCGGGCCGGGCCGGGCTCGGGCCTTACTTCTGAAGACTCGGGCCGGGCCGGGCCTAGTCACTAATCCTTTCGGGCCGGGCCGGGCCTAGTCACTAATCTTTTCGGGCCTAGCTGGGCTCGGGCCTTAATTTTTTTGCTGAAGTATCGGGCCGGGCCTAACTTTTTTTTTTCGTATGAAGCCGAGACTGACTCCATTCTTCCTAGTTTTCATGGACCAAAATAATCAGTTCCTATTGAATCTTCCTATGTGAAAATCCTTTTCTCGACTTTTTATAAATCAGTAATATTTGGCTTTGTCCAAAAATTTCTGCAAAAAAAGCATATACTTTTAAGCCGTCATTATTCTACAATTAAACATTAGAATTTATTCCTTTTAAAGAATCGTAGATTACTAGGCGTTTTAAAATAGAAATAAACACACACACACACACACACACACAAAAAAAAAAAAAAAAAAAAAAAAAAAACATGATTATGACGGATTTTTTTTTTAAACTGAAAACTGAAAGTTTCTTTTAAATTGTTCATACATGCAAAATGAATACAACAATACGGGAGAAAAAAATATATTAAACATTTACATCTGTTAAGAAGGGAATGCATTTTTTTTTTCGTTCCAAAACGATTTCGTCTTTGGAAATTTTACCATATACCGCTTTTTCGATTTTTTGTCTCCATTACAGGGAATATGGATTAATAATACTAGTGATAACTAATACATTTACATACAACAAACAAAGATTCATTTAAAAGCATAAATATCGCGGCCTACAGCACTTCTGCATAAATGGAGATTATAAATATGGAAAAAAAAGACTAATATAATTTTTTTTGGTCAGAGCTCTTCCATAAGATTAAAGATCAATGTTCTCTAGAAATTCACTCGGGCCGGGCCGGGTTCGGGCCGAATTTTAAACTTTTTTCCGGACCGGGCCGAGCTCGGGCCGAAATTTTATCTTTCGGGCCGGGCCGGGCCGGGTCGGGCCATTATTTTTTTCGTTCGGGCCGGGCCGGGCTCGGGCCAAATTTTTTACTTTCGGGCCGGGCCCGGGCCGAAATTTTAACTTTCGGGCCGGGCCCGGGCCTGGAAATTTCGGCCCGTGTAGACCTCTGATATACATATATATTTTATCTTCGACTGGTAAGCTGTGCCCCGAAACTTTATATATTAAAAATAATTTTAACTATTTTCTAAGTTAAATAGAATTTTAATGTTTTAGAATATCGGTGAATCACGCAATATAAAGTAAATATTATCTTACATTTGCCAAAATGAAATCGTTTAACAATTTCATACAAAATAAAATCAATCAAAGGAATTATAATAAAATAACTAAATAATTCTTTAATGAATAAGCATAAAACACTGGTAAAAGACTTGCAAATAAATGTATATATAAAAAAACATTAAACACAAGTATATCAGAAACACATTTTAAATTAAGACATACATTATATATATTTAATCATATTAAGATAATATGCATTATTTGATCAAAAATTCAAAATTTATTCTAAAGTACTTGTTGGAAGCTTATTAAATAGACAAAGTGTTTTTGCATGAAAAAAAAAAAAAAAAAAAAAAAAAAAAACACATTGATGCGTATTTACATACGCTTTTCAGGAAAAAATTAAGTTCATTTAACTTAAACTTTATAATTTTTTTCAAAAACACAACACATGATATTGATAATTAATAAATTAGATTTTTTTTCAATAATATGCTTTTAAAATTTGCATGATAAGCGAATATTTAAAAGGACATTGCACATGAACTTTAAAAATACATAATTAAAAAAATAATTAATTCATTATGTCAGAAATTATGTTTTGGACATATTTATAAAGTTCATAATGAGTGGATTTATAGATTTTATTTTATTTGATTTTTTCAAGTGTACCTGAGTAAACATTAGTTTTTTTTTCCCCCACACAAAAACATTTTATCATTTAATTAACCTTCTAAAAGTTATTTTCTTTTATAGAATAAATTTCGATTTATGCCTAAATAATCTTTAAGGCATGTCAATGGCTAGCTTTAGGCTAATTACATCATTAAATAACCTTAAAAGGCATTTTCATGGGCAGCTTTGGGATAAATTTAATGTTTGGCAAACAGGAATGGCAAAGAGACGGCCAGCTTCCGTCGAGCTTTTATTTTTTAATGGCCTTTAAAAGAGTGAATGTGGCCAGTTTGAGGCTATACAACATTTCTGACAAAAAGTTTTTGGCGTGATTGTGGGCATCTTCATTTACTTCTGACCATTAATATGTGGCTTAATGCGGCCGGCGTGACACGGTTTTTAGGAAGCCGTCACGGCCAATGATAGTGGGCCCCAGACAGACACCTGGGGCCAATGCTAACGAGCCGTAAGCGACCCGTTAGTTGAGTGTTTGTTAGGATACGTTTATAAAAAAATTTCGGCGGAACCTTCGTACCTTGTCCGTAAAAAAAAAAAAAAAAAAAAAAAAAAAAAAAAAAAAAAAAAAAAAAAAAAATGAAAATTTCGTTATTTGGCGATTTATTACTGGTTGGCAATGAAAAGCAAATTCAAATTAAAAAAAAATGTCATATGCATTTTAAAGAAAAAAATTTCATGTTCAACGTGTTTAGATAAATTAAATATCTTTTGTTTTGTCAATTTTAGTTTGTTTCAAATATAATTTCGTTATACTGATATTTATGTATCTTTATATTCAAATTTAACTATCAAAATTTGAGATTTAAAACAAAATTCAAATTTAAATTCGTTAAAATTGCTTCAAGTTCGAAGTTGAGTTGAGCATTGTCAATTCGATTTTGTTGCTATGGAAACATCTAGCTTTTATTTTTGAGTACGCTTAAATGCATGAAAATAATTTTATTGAATAAGAATTTTTTATATATGAAAATATTTTTTCCAGAGATAAATTAAATAACTACAGCAACAAATAATATATGTATATGCAATTTAATATATACATATGTATGTATATAATGCATTAAACTCGCTCACTGTTCATATTTCAATTCATTTACACGGATAAAAATCCAAAAGTTTTCAGATGCATTAAAATCGTTTGCTTTTGGCGGAGAAAAATGCTGATCGCCAAATCGTGTGACACTTTCGTCTTTTCACGCTAAATATTCGAAAATATTTTATTTCTTTTTACATGTTTTCTACTGTAATTCCGCAGCTAATTTTCACTGATTTTTTATTATACACATGAGTAGATTAATTAGTATTTTTTTCAAAAAAAAATGAGTATGTCTTGTATGGAGACCGTCCTTGTAAGTCATATCTTGGTGGAAAACACCTGAAAAGCCAATTTTACAGATTGACATATAAGTCTACCGTTATGTATTCCTGTACCCAGTTCTTCATTTTTTTATATCCTTTGGTGCAGAAAAACTCAATGCTAAACCTACGAGTCACCAACTAAAATAGAATTTCCTGTGTTTTCTACCAAGACATGATTTAGCAGGCCTATTGCGTTTAAAGGAGCGAATCGAGTTTTAAATAATTCTGGAATTTTAGCCGGGAACTTGATAAGGAGATTGTTTGTCTTGCCATCTCTGCGTCGATGTCTACTATCTTCAACTAAACCTGATAGCTGGATGATAAGAAGGCATGTGCCATCTTCTAAAAAATTCCAGATGAGCTTTTTTTCAGAGGCAATCCGGGGAGTGGGTACTCAATAGTGGGCCAGGAAATTATGTTAGATCTACTTTGAAGAAACACACTTTATTGCTGGACATAACATCACAATAACGACAAATAATGCACACTAACACAAAATCAAAAAATATATAAACAATATTATCTCCTTCTTTGTTGTTTCGCATTACTTTTGATTACGTCGGTGCAATCCGGACCGCATTTTGCTTACACTTTAACAGGTCGAAATTCTTCCGTGTTCTGAGTAGTTTCTTCTCTTTTTCCAAGAGAGGGCGCTACAAGAGAAATAAAAGGTATGCGTGGACATCACACTTCCCCCTTTCGAAGTTTTGATTTAGTAAATACAAATTTTTTAAAGGCAAAAATCACTGCATATGCTTCTTTCTCGGTGGCATATCTTTCTTGGCACTTAGATAGTTTTTGCTTAGGAAGGCGATGGGATGCTCTCGTTCGTTTTCATCTTTTTGGGATAGGCAAGCACCTATCGCATATAAAGACGCATCTGCGTGAATGATGAATGGTTTGTCAAAGTTTGGTGGATAACAGATTGGTGTTTCGCTAATGACCTGCTTCAGATCTTCGAAAGCTTTTTCACATTGCTCGACCCATATAATTTCGTTAGGTGCCCGTTTTTTGGTTAGTTCGATCAAAGGACGAGCTATTTCGGAAAATGTAGGTACGTATAGGATCTATAATAAGATAGAAGACCTAACAAGCTTCTGACATCTTTCTTTGATTTCAGAACTTCTAAGTTCTGGATCGTTGCTACTTTATCTGGATCAGGAGCATGTATGCCAGACCCTACTACATGTCCTAGAAATTTTACCTCTGGTTTAGCGAACACACATTTTTTAAAATTTACTGTAAATTTTGCTTCTTCGAGTGTAGTCATTACAGCATCTATGTGTCTAAGATGATCAGTCCAGTTATCAGAAAAAATAATTAAATCATCTATATATGTTTCGGCATAGTCTTTATGTTGGACAAGGGTATGATTCATTGATCTTTGAAAGGTCTCGGCAGCATAACGAAGCCCAAAAGCCATAAAAACGAAGGAATACCATCCTCGATGTGTGAAAAATGACGTCAAATGTTTACAATCTTCATTTGATGGTATCTGCCAATAGCCTTTCAGTAAGTCTAACAGACTAATAAATTTTGCCAACGCAACTTTGTATATTATATCAGCTGCATTAGACATAGGAAATGAATCAATTTCGTTTTAGGAATTCAGATGTTGATAATCGATGCATAGTCTGACTGAAGAATCGTTTTTAGCTACGCAAACAATCGGGTGAGCATATTCGCTTTCTAAATGTTTGATAAGTCCTAAACTCAATAACTCCTCAATTTGTCTATCTACTTCACTCTTAAGTGCTTCTAGAATTCGATACGGTTTGTGGCGTTTATCTTGGCTATCTAATTTCAATTTAATACGATGTTCGCCTGCATTTGCAATTTTTGGGATACCCGATTGGAGGTTCGAATGTCTGTGTAAGACATCAATAAGTTGTTTCCTTTCATTAGGTGTTAAATGGTCAAGGTGTAATTCTTTATCGAGTTTGTTCGAATCGTGTTTAGTAATTTTCGGGACATTTTCAATTTTACCAAAATCGATATCATCATCATCATATATAATTCCTATATGTGTTGTTTCGGCTTTTAATTCTCGGATTTTATTAATGTGTAAGTGCCGTATACTATTGTCTTGTAATTGTACTAAATAACTATAGGGGTATTTCTTTTCGAGTATCGTAGCTGGTGCTGTGCATATAGCGTATAATTTATGATTACTCTCTGAAATTAATACGATAACTTGATTATTTGGTTTAAATTCTTTATGTCTAGCTGTCCTGTTATGATAATAAGCATAAGCTCGCTGCTTATCCGTACAAGAAATTCCTTTTCTAATTTTATTTTCAAATCGTTTAAATAATTGGTAACTGAGCCTAACTGATCAATTGGTATCGGTGTTTCATTAGTCCATGATGACATTAATATGGAAAGAGGGCCAGTTGGATGCCTACCGTATAACATCTGGAATGGACTAATAGCCGTTGTAGCATTTGGTACCTCTAGATATGCCCATAAAAGGAAGGGTATATGTTTATGCCAACTTTCAGCGTTATCTCTTATAACATGGTGTAACATTCCTTTAAGCACGCCATTCCGTCTTTCAATTAAACCATTAGATTGTGCGTATCTCGGAACGGAAAACGTGGAGTGGTTCCTAAATACACTGTTAAAAATTTTCGTTCAATGTTGAACCAATTTATGGAGTAAAATAAAGAGAAGCACCAAAATATGGTACTACTTATTTTTCGAAAACTCCATGCTATGGAGTAAGTTTGAAAAATAAGAAGTAGCACCAAAAGATGGTGCTACTTACAGCCAATCAAAACACAGATTTCTGCGCATATCTATGACGCTTTTCGTGAAGAACAGAAGCAAAACAGTAATGGATGCCGATATTGGTGTGTATTAAGCAAAATATTTTTTAATTCTATAGTTTTCAATTTTGTATAGTTATTTGCATGATTTTTGGCTTTAATATGTAACATTACTATGTTCTATATATTGTTTAATTAACATCTTCCTTCATTAATGTTCTTATCAGTTTCTGTACATGCTTTTAGTGCTTGTTATATAAGTGGAATATTGTATGTGTTGGTTCAAATATCAAAGTTTTTGTTAAATGTGTATTCTACTTTAATCATATCTTTTGTTTTAAAGTAATTTTTAACTTAGGGCTTGGAAAATGATTTCGGATCAAGCTCATTCTTAAAAAAAAATTTATGAATACGAACAAAAATTCTCTGCAGTAAAATTTACTAAATTAAATATTATTTCAGAAAATATGTTCTCATGAATTATAAGAATGTAAGAATATTATTGATTTTGAATGTAAGAAAGGATAAAAGTATCATTTGATTATAAACTTTTTGTAAATTCTTTATATTTTAATCAAAATAACTTACTAACTTGACTGATATATTGAATCTGATATATCTGAATCTGATATATTTTAGAATGAAATGATAAAATGCAATTTCGTAATTTTTTGTGCTTAAATAAGTTTTAAAATTTAATAATAAATTTAAAAAGTGTATTTTTAAATTGGTAAAATGATTAAAAAGTTCCTATTTAAAAAAATGTTTACGGATTAATTTCCTGTAGAAAAAGTTATTCTATTATAATTCAGATGTAGTAAAAGTTGTTTTATTTTAATTATTAGCAGTACACTGTCAAAAATTTGGTGCTAGGTTGAACCAATTAATGGTGCTGCAGTAGCTGCCACCATAAGGTGGTGAAATGTTGTTCCAACATTTGGTGCTAAGGTCGAACCTTAAAGTGGTGAAATGGTGAACCATAAAGTGGTGAAAGGTTGAACCATTAAATGCATTCTGTTAAAGTTAATGGTTCAACCTTTCACCACCTTATGGTTCAACATTTCACCACTTTATGGTTCGACCTTAGCACCAAATATTGGAACAACATTTCACCATCTTATGGTGGCAGCTATTGCAGCATCATAAATTGGTTCAACCTAGCACCACATTTTTAACAGTGTATTTCATAAATTCCTTCGTGAGAGCCGAAGTAAAATTGCTACCCCGATCGCTAGCTATTAATTTGGGAATTCCAGTTCGTGAACATATTTGTAACAGGGCATCGCATGCAATTGCAGCAAAAATATTTTGCAAACAAACAGCATCCGGCCACCTTGTACACTGATCTATCGCGGTCAGTACGTATTTATATCCTTCAATGGCGGATTCAGTTAGAACAATTATGTCAATGTTCATAATCTGCATAGCTTCATCAAGACGAGTAGCTGGGGTTATAGGTACATTATCAAACATATTTGTTTTCGCTCGAAGCTGACAGAATGAACATCCTTCGCAAAAATTGCTCACATCTTTCTTAATGCTAGGCCAAAAAAGGAATATTTTAACCTTTGCGTAGTTTTTTTACCCTTAAACGACCACCCCAAGGACTTGAATGTGCTAACTCTAACAACTACTTTCTACGTAGTTCGGGTACAAGTAATTGATGCACTGATTCTCCCATTATTTTATCGCGGCGGTACAAAAGATTATCATAAAATAATTATTGTGATTATTATTATCATCTATCCAAAGCTGCTTAAGTGATACATCGTTTCTCTGCTCACATTTAAACTTTTCCGAATCATTCAAAAAATCGTCAGTATTACTACGATCGGAATCAATGTTCTCGTTTGCATTTCCTATTTTAGTTGCAACTAACTCTGTGGCGACGCAGAACACATCTACCGCGCCGATTCCTTTCGTACAGGGCAAATTTACAGTACTACGGTCATTTATTGCAGTGTCAGCTTCGGTACATTCACTTATATTATTGAATTCTTTATATGCATTTAAGGACAACAATAAATCATTTATTAAATTATCAATCGTCGAACATGTTATTATCATTTTTGGGAACATCTTACAAAGGCAATTTGTCAGCCACTAAACTTGGTGAACATTTATTAATGGTGTTTTTTTTCTGCTGATGTCCGAAAGCAGATTTAAGTATTATTGACTCGAAAAGAGTTTTAAAGTATTCTAGCACGCAATCTGTTTTTATAATTGAAATTTGAGTATCGCTGTCAATCACCCTTTGTAGTATTTTATCTTCTACTACGACTTCTACCATTTGAAGTGTTTCAATGAATTTCCCCCTTTCCTGTGGCTGTTTCAAACCAAATATCTCTTTCGAAGTTACCCTAGTAATGAATGCTTCATTTGTATCGTTTATTTCTTTTTTCGATTTATCGACCTTTCGAAATAAATAATTACAAACTGAGGTATTATGTGATTTAAAACAAAGCCTACATTTAATTTTCACGGTACAATCTTTAATTAGATGACGGCCCATTATGCATCCAAAACAACGTCCTTCACTTTTTAATTATTATTTCTTTCCTCAACCGAATAATTATCGCAATTCTCTGATAAATGATTAAGTGAATCACAAAAAACACAAACATTTTCGTCAACTTTGATATGACTTAAATCGACCTTTAATTTTTGCTTTTATGTCTCAATTCAGGAAATAAATCTGGCGGATGTTGTTTTATCCTTGAATCGAAAGAATTAACCAGATGATTCTGTTTTTCGCGCGCTTCTAATTCAGTACGAATAAAAGATAATAATTAATCAATGCTATATTGGGATTCTACAGGGATTTTTAACACACTCTCGTTGGAAATTCAGACTCATCGTATATGGTAGGCTTTTTAATATTATTGTAGTCAAAAGTGAGTCAAAGCTATTTGATTCAATCTCTAAAGATTTTAAACTGCGTATCTGCGTTTGAATTGTGTGATATAGTAATGCGGATACGTCATTCTGTTTTGAAACTGGACGTAGCGTCAAAAGAGTATTAAAGTGACTGGATACGATTAAATCTTTTCTCCCAAACTGACTTTATAAAACATCAATTGCTTCCGAATAGTTTTTAGCAGATAAAACGAAACCAGATATTGCATTATATACATTCCCTGCTAAATAACTTAATAGATAATTCATTTTTTTCTACTTTTGACATCTCTTCATTATCATGCACTGCGATCTAAAAAGAATTCCAGAAATTTTGGAAAAGGGTTACGTCGCCATAATATTTCTCAATTTTAAGCGTTGGAAGCTTTATTGTAATCGCTTCTACAGGTTTGTTCGCGTTCTTTATGGGGGGGGGGGCAGAAATTCCTTTTTATTATTTTGTTTTTCTTCCTTCAGATTTTTCTAGATTCTGAATTTCCATAAATTAATTTTATCATGATATTCGGCTAATGCTTTCTCATCTTTTTCTATTTCGTTCATATCTTCTTGTAAATTAAAAATTTCGTTATCGTACCCTTTAAACCGTACCCTTTTTGTTCCAGTTGTGCGAGATTTTCTTCACGTTCAATTGGTGAGTCAGCTATAAATATTTTTTTTATTTTTTAATTATAGAAGTAATCGCGGATTTAGTAACCCCACGAGTCTTTTTAATCTTGGCAATTTTATCTGCCATATTCACAATAATAATCAAAATACCTTACCTGAGCTATACAGGGTGTTTCGCTACCAGACCGACAAACTTTGAGGGATGATAGTACACATGAAGACAAACATTATTAAATAGGAAACCATGGGGCGCTAACGTCTTCTGTAGGAGCTAGGGGCCATTAAAGTTTAGGGTCCAAATTTTCAAACGATGATAGAAAAAGGAAAAAAGGGTCGATTTGTTTGCGGTTTTCACTAAAATCTTTCTTTTTATTACGATTTTATTAGAAAAAATTTTTAAAAGTTACATTCAAAAATTGTCGATAGAGGGCGCTTTAGACTTTAGAGTAACGAACAACTACTTTTTACCGTTATTTTGTGCATGTGGTTGAAATTATTCTAAAGTTTAGACTTTAACTTAAATTTTAAGCCCATATTCGGAAACATTGGGATCGGTTAACTAGCAAAAATTTAACTGTGAACAGAGGGGGAAATTTTAAACGCTCATAAATATTGGACAAACAAATCGATTTTGTTGCGGTTTGCGTGTAAGTCATTCCCTTGGTACTTATTTTATTCAAAATGACGTACAGCATTGGGGTCCCCATTTTTTGATAGAGGGCGCTTTCGACACATCTCCTAAATTTCAATGGCATTACGCCTAGGTGTTTAACTACCAGACCAACATACTAACAGGAAGTGTTAGGGATGCAAAGCGACTCGGAATCACATAGGAATGTAACGTTGAAAATGCCTTTTTAGCGAGTTGTGGTTAAAAGAAGCAGAGAAAAAAGCAACAGAAACAGGTAGTGAAACAGCAACATGTTAATGTGGAAGAAAACAGTTTAGTTAAGGGTTTTTACTACAAAAGGTGTCCGAAATTACGACCAGAAGTAGTCGGACATGCTTGGCAGCAGCGATGCATGCAATTCCTCTCACTTTGAAAAATTCCTGGCATCTCGGACAGCTTTCTGGCAGCTACAGAAATTCGAGCTGAGAGAGAGGTCTTCCACTGACGGTACGAGAGTCTCATACATTCAACTTTTCATTTGACCCCAGCAGAAGAAGTCCATACAGATTCAGATTCAGATCGAGCCAGGTGGGGGGCTATCAATTGGTTTGAGCTCAACTAGCCCTACCCAGCAACGTTCATTTAAAAAATACAGACAAATTATACACTAATAAAATAAAGGTAGGTAAAAAAAAGTAATTGATGTAATGAAGTAGGTGCGACGATCTGAAAGGCCAACGAACCGGGCCACCACTACCTATCCACCGCTGTCCATATGTTATGTTGGGGGTGTCTGCGAACATCATTGGTAAAATGTGGAGGAGCTCCATCATGCTATAGAGTGGTGCAAAGAAAGAGGAACATGTGCTTTTGCCAGAAGTTCCGACAGAACGTGTTGTAGAATCATCAAGTTGCTTTTTTCACTGATTCTTTTAACCCTAACTCGCAAAAAAGGCATTTTCGACGTTACGACGTTAGTCATCTTTGCATCCCTAACACTTCCTGGAAGTATCTTCGTCTGGTAGTAACACATACAGGAGTAATGCCATTGAAATTTCGGAGATGTGTCGAAAGCGCCCTCTATCAAAAAATGGGGACACCAATGCTGTACGTCATTTTGATTAAAATAATTACCAAGGGAATGTCTTACACGCAAACCGCAACAAAATCGATTTGTTT
Organism: Maratus speculifer; assembly: GCA_964019185.1. Taxonomy (NCBI): domain Eukaryota; kingdom Metazoa; phylum Arthropoda; class Arachnida; order Araneae; family Salticidae; genus Maratus; species Maratus speculifer. The sequence goes on from OZ025291.1 coordinate 140,012,490, forward strand.
GTCCAATATTTATGAGCATTTAAAATTTCCCCCTCTGTTCACAGTTAAATTTTCGGCAGTTAACCGATCCCAATGTTTCCGATTATGGGCTTAAAATTTAAGTTAAAGTCTAATCTTTAGAATAATTTCAACCACATGCACAAAATAACGGTAAAAATTAGTTGTTCGTTACTCTAAAGTCAAAAGCGCCCTCTATCGACAATTTTTGAACGTAACTTTTAAATTTTTTTTCTAAAAAAATCGTAATAAAAAGAAAGATTATAGTGAAAACCGCAAACAAATCGACCCTTTTTTCCTTTTTCTATCATCGTTTGAAAATTTGGACCCTAAACTTTAATGGCCCCTAGCTCCTACAGAAGACGTTTGCGCCCCATGGTTTCCTATTTAATAATGTTTGTCTTTATGTGTACTATCATCCCTCAAAGTTTGTCGGTCTGGTAGCGAAACACCCTGTATAAACAATTTATCGAATTAATCCAAACCGACGGAATTAGTTATTATACTAAAAAGGTACTAACACACACTCAAAGTTAGGCCCACATATCCTTTCTGATACCAGTGTGATAATCCGGGGAGTGGGCCAGGAAATTATCTTAGATCTTTAAAGAAACACACTTTATTGCTGGACATAACATCACAATAACGACAAATAACGCACCCTAACACAAAATCGACAAACATATAAACAATATTATCCTTCTTTGTTGTTTCACATTACTTTTGATTACGATCGGTGCAATCCGGACAGCCTTTTGCCAAAACCTTAACAAATGGAAATTCTTTCGAGTTCTGAGTAGTTTCTTCTCTTTTTACAAAAAGGGGGTACTACTAGAGAAATAAAAGGTATGCGCGGACATCATATTCATATCAGAGGCATGGAGGCACGATTTTTATAAGACATACACACAAAAAAATTATAGATAATTTTAAACTATAAAAATAAACATATTTTCTAAATAGTAGCATCTTAATAAATAAATAAAAATTATAACTATCTGTTTTAAATATAAATTAATCGTACCTTTAGAAAATAAATTACTCGTTGGGACAACCCATGATAATGACATTTTAAAAACAAAGAAATATCTTTTTAATTTTTAAATTTTTTATAAATAGTAATGTATATGTTAATTACAACTAAAATAACTAGATAATTAAGATGCAAAAATTAAAATTTTGATATTAAACTATTGTTTTGTGAAAATGCAAAAGGACAGTAAAAATCCCCCAGTAGTGAAATTTTCATTCATTTATAACCATAGTGCAAATAGCATAAATTTAATTATAAAAATCCTGTACCTAAATATTAATACAAAAGCAGTATCCTATGTGTTATTTGTTTTATTCATCTTTTGATCAACCTATTTCAGAAACCGTTTAAAGTAGCTGTGCACAGGGATGTAGTGGAGGATATACGAGGGCATACACTATATGCCGTATACCCTCTGGATTTTTTTAAGGAACACCGTATACTCTCTGTTTTGCAAGAAAGCCATAAAAGTATATAAACTCTAGGGTATACCCTCTGTTTTGAACATATACTCTCTACTTAGAGCATATACCCTCTGCTTTTTACGACTACACCACCTGCTATGCCAGTATTTCTATAAGTAATTAAGGATTAAGAAATCAATGGAAAATCATTATATTTCATATGCACACTTCGCCAGAACATTAAGTTATAATTTCTTCACATTCCATTCGATATAACTTTTTACTGTTCGGTTGTTGTTTTGCATAAAAAATGTTTTACATATTATAAATAACGCAGACTACTAAAAATATAATGTGATTAGACATTAAATTAAACTTAAACATTTACACTGAAATGTTTTGTGATAAGAATACAGAATTCTTCGTCAAAATTATAATTAAAATATTTTGCATTACGAGTGTTTTGCACTGAAATGCTACACATAAGAATCTATAAATTTAACCGAGCTAAAAAATCTATACATTTTCATTATATTGATCAAATTATAATGCTTTACAATATGAAAGCATTATGAATAATACAGATTAATACTTAGTTTTAATGTTTGGCCTTATAATTGATTAATATGTTTCTAAAATAGTATAAAGAAATTTAGAATTTTTTTTAATGCTGTAAAGTTGTATCTAGGTGATTTAAAACAACAACTGATATATTTTTATAAAAACTTGAAACTTCATCAGATAATTTACTAGAACTCTTGAAGTGTTCACCATTAAAAAAAGGTAATGCGAAAATTATGTGAAACTACCTTAGTTAATTTTTGTACAAGCTGTTGAACTTTCGTATTTAGTTTTTGGGAACTTCTCGATTGTGTAATTTATAATAACTTGTTAAAAGTGTTATTTTAGGAAATAAATTTTCTTTTCCTATATTTTATTGTGTAAATAAAAAATTAAAACTATTTTCTCTAGTTTGTAAAAGTGTATATGGTAACTAAATTGAAAGCACATTCTTGTCATCTTTTGAACTTCTGAAAAATTTTAGTTTTGTTTTTAATTATCCAGGATAAGTTACTCTAAATAATACCTAATAATTTTTTATTGTTACACTTGTTACACATTTTTTTTCTGTGAAATTGAAGAAAATCTATGGGTCATCTACATTATCTTAAGTCTTATGTAAATTTACAGAGATTAAAAAAAATCAATATTCTATTAAATAACAGACTAGTTATTCGGTAAATTTAGAATAAACTCTGTAAATTAATACCATAAAAAATATACAAAACTCTGTAAATTTAGTTTTAATAATAATAATATAATTTAGTTTTTACAAGTAGAGAATCATTCAATCTTCACTGAGCTGCGAAGAATCTGAATTTACCGTGTAAATTTGAATTGCTGTACTATTAAACTTTAACGCAATTCGTTTCTAAACGTCCTGGGGTTTGAACCACAGATCTCTTGACAGTAGAAAAGCATCTTACTGACTGAATTATAGGAGTTATTGTTAGTGAATGCAAAGTGTATCTTTTATGATTCAGCGGGAAAAAATCCCCTCCAAATCTGATGAGATGATTTTTGCCTTTCGAAATTTTTTCCAAGTTTTAAAAAAGCAATCTTTAAGCTAAATTTTCTTTTTTAATATTTCTATTAAAAATGCAAAAGAATATTAAAAGTGCGTATTTTGAATTAAAAACAAAACAAAGATAAAAATATCATTAAAAAACACATGGAAATACATATAGGAAATTAGACATAAGGTAAGGGAAACTAAATACTTTTAAATAGGTTATTTCTTTAACAATTTACGTAGGTGTAGCTATAAAAGTGCATTTAAAAAATCCACCCCGCCCCCCCAAAAAATAAATAAATGAAAATAAAAATTCTTGTAACGATCGGATTGGATTACAATACGGTGTTTTTAGAAGGATTGCGAGATTTTCCTAAAAGCATGTTTTGTTTATCTAATTATTCTTGTATATATCCTTCTATAGTAAAAAAAAAACTAGCCTTAAAAGGAATGAGTCCTAGAATGATGCTGATGTGTAAGATTTCCGGAAATAACGAATCCGGGCGTACCACTCCTTCCATGAGTCGAATAGACCAATCAGGAAATGGCTCCGTCTATGCACCGCCGTATGGGTTACCATAAAGAGGGAAAGGTTACTATCGCCAACAATCGCCAAGTTTGTCGCCAACTTGGCGATATAGCGCCAAATTTGGTGACCAAAATTAGTTGCCAAAAGTGACGCCAACTTGGCGATAACTGTAATATTTCGCCAAATTTTTAATTTCTTTACAACACCAGTCGCGTGACACATGATTTGAAAGGTCTGCAACTGCTTATTCATATTATGGATGTCTTCTGTGTTACCCCCACACTCTGCTCCCCCCAGGCGGGGTACATTTTTAATTTCTTTAAAACACCAGTCGTGTCGAGAAAAAAGAGGTACAACAATCGGTTTATAAAATCAGTTTTAATAAAACAAAATCTTGATTTCATGTTACTATTATATAATTTTTTAATATGTCCCTAGACATTAAAAAAGATAATTATTGATAGGGCGTAATTTCTTAAAAACATATATATTAAAATATGCAGCATAAAATCGTACAAGACCTTTCGTGATATTATTTTAAGCTATTGAAATAGAAAGTAGAACGGAAAATATACCCAATATTACTCGAGGAAAAAAGAGAAAATATGTAATTTTTTTGTTACTTTCAAACAATGTCTATCTAAGGGACCATCCATAAAGGCGAAAATTTTTTGAAAGGTCTGCAACTGCTTATTCATATTGTGGATGTCTTGTGTGTCAACCCTCAACCCCCCCTCTGCGCCCCCCCCCCCATTGGCGGCACATTTTTAATTCCTTTACAACACCAGTTGTGTGACACATCATTTGAGAGGTCTGCAACTGCTTATTCATATTATGGATGTTTTGTGTGTCACCCCCCCCACTCTGCCCCCCTGGGAAAACATTTTTAATTTCTTTACAACACCAGTCGTGTAACACATCATTTGATAGATCTGCAACTGCTTATTCATATTATGGATGTCTTGTGTGTCACCCTCCTCTGCCCCCCCAGGGGGAGCACATTTTTAATATTTTACAACACCAGTCGTGTGACACGTCATTTGAAAGGTCTGCAACTGCTTATTTATACCATGGGGGTATTGGCAAGCGCAGCAAGCAGGGGTAGTCTACAACTTGGAATCGCGAAGCAATTACGCGGAGGGTTGGCGAGAGTAGCGCGCAGGGGGGCGAAGCCCCCTAGTTTTATAAAAAGAGGTACAACAATCGATTTATAAAATCAGTTTTAATAAAACAAAATCTTGATTGCATGTTATTATTATATAATTTTTTAATATGTCCCTAGACATTAAAAAAGATAATTATTGATAGGGCGTAATTTCTTAAAAACATATATATATATTAAAATATGCAGCATAAAATCGTACAAGACTTTTCGTTATATTATTTTAAGCTATTGAAATTGAAAGTAGAACGGAAAATATACCCAATATTACTCGAGGAAAAAAGAGAAAATATATAATTTTTTTGTTACTTTCAAACAATGTCCATCTAAGGGACCATCCATAAATGATGTCACGCTTGGAGAAGGGGGGAGTGAAAGGTTCATGAAATTGCGACAGTTTGTGGAAAAAGGGTGTGAGGGGTTAAGACGAAATGTGACATCGCACATTTTAGTTCAAATAAAAGCATTAGAAATCAGTAGATTAAATTTTAAAGTTATATTGAAAGTAAAGTATCTTGTGTTCATAAAGTAAAGATAAAATTTGAAGTTAAATACTGATTAAAATTCCAATTCTTATTCCAAAATACTGCCGTTTTCAATTGCTTTTTCATATTTATATTTTATTTATATTATCTACAAATTTTATTTCATACAAAATAAGTAGACGAATCATTTTTATTGTTATAGTCACAAATAGCATTAAATACAGTATAAGTTTTAAAATAAAATGTAAAATATGATCGATAACATAACGCTTTATTTCTCAACTAAAAGTATGTGTATATGTAATATAGCGTTACATGTGACAACGGGGAGGGTGTGTGTGTCAAAAATATTGAAACAATTGTGTGACATCATTTATGGAAGGCCCCTAATTGTTTTCATATATCAGAGAGGATGTCACTACATGTCAACCCACCCTTTTCCCTGTTACACTGTTTTCCTTTCCCTCTTAAAATATGGCGTAATTAATATATCAACTTTTCTTTAAAAATGACTTTTCGATTTACAATATAACACTTAATAATCAATCATATTGATATTGATTTCATTACATACTTATAAAATAGCAAATCATACATTATTACGTACATATTGCATCATATATCATTGTCAGCAATCAAACCATGCATGAAATCCATTTATACATCAAGGACTCTACAGAATAATCGATGAATATCAACAACAATTGTGGAATGAGATTGAATTATTCATTCGTTTCTGAGCTGTTATATTATATTAACAGTACAGTTTGATCAATTATAGCATACATTTATATTAGAGGGCAATATCGGTTAAAATTATTATATGTGTTCTCTCGGCAGAGTTTATATTACTGAGCTTTTATTAATAAAGTCGGTTAAAATACTCAGATGCGACTGGTTTTTTTCAACAGGAATATTTCACAATCAGAGTTTATTTTGCACTAAATGCATCATATAACTGTCGAATCTAAATTGTCTTTATATCAAATACAATAAATTAAATTGTTTTAATTTGATGAAAGTCAGCATTTGAAATTTCGAAATTTTAGTGTTTAGTGTCATAAAACAGACATAGATAATAATAATAATAATAATAAATACAGAAATCAATTTATAAGTTGCACCATTTTAGACCAGTAGGTGGCAGCACATACAATCATGTTTGAATTCATGACTGAAATTCCAGAATTAGTTAAGGCTCGATTCGCATATTAAAATGCAATCGGTCTAGGAAGTCATATCTTTAATCATAATAATCCGATTTTAGCGGTTTAATTGAAGGTTTACAATTGTTTTCCTGCTGCCAATACTCCATGTTTTCATACCTTTGGATATAGAAAGATACAACAGTAAACTTACCAGTCAACCGCTAAAATCAGGTTTTCCCGTGATTTTCACTAACATATGAATTAGCTGACAGATTGCGTCCTTATATGCGAAGCTAGTTTTATTTTATTTTGGAATTTCAGCTGTGAATTGGATGAGGTGATTGTGTTCACTGCCACCTTCGGTCTATTTAATAATTAATATTTTGTAGTATTCCCTCTGACACATGCGTGGAGCCGGAAAAATACAATATAGAGAAAAATAAAATTGTGAAATAGACAATGTATTGTCAAAGATTATGCCTGGTGATTATTTCGAAAATACTATCCATGAAATTGATCTTCAGTTTGAGGTTTGAGAAAATCACAGTTGTCAAACTGGAGACTTCTTTTTCAAAGTTCGTGAGCAACTTTCCAAAGTCCCCGATGTTTTTTTTTTAAATTATTTTTTGAGGAAAATAAAAACGCGAAATAGACTTAACTAGGAATTTTTAAAGATTACACAAAAGGAAACAGGCAATCTAGAAAATTTATCAATTAAGATATTTAATTCGCTTTTTTTTTCCAGTGGAATTAAAATGTTTTTTTTTCATTCTTTTTTATTTTCTTTTGGTCAAGAAAGAACATTTTTATCCGTTTATACACTATTTTCTGTTGTTATATTCATTCTATAAATGTTTTAGAGCAAGAAACGACCAAAATAAATATTCTTTTTACTATCGCCTATTTCACTTTTTTAATGTAACTTCGTATTCTGTGCTCCAGATAGAATATATGTTAGCCTTTTTATGCTTTTTTTTCTTTAAACTAAGAAATGTAGAGGTATTATGTTACCATTTGATGTTGTTTTATGTGCTGAAGTTCTGTTCATAGGTATGCATATGGGTAAGAATAAGTAGCAATAAAAATTCTGAAATTAATAGAATTTTAAGTTTACCATAAAAAAGCATTTATAGGGCTTGCAGCATTCTTAAAATTTTCGCATTTTCCCATCACAATTTTAAAAAGATAATATTTATTGTAGCATTCTATTGTAAATACTATACGAAGCTGCTACGAAGACTTTTGATATAGAAAACTGTGAAACTCTGAAATTCTATTAAATATGGACATTGGCGGGTGTTTCAAGCCTTCTCTATATTCAACCCTCCCTAGTCTCCCCTACATAAATTCAAATATAGTGGAGACTAGGGAAAAAATATACATCGGTTGACAGTTCATATAATTTTCAATTATTGCCTGTATTATTTTTCAATCCATTCCATTTTTGTTTGTATTTCAATTAATTAATATAAATGTAGTTTATTCTGTTTTATTTTATTAATATAGTATACTTAATAATTATTATATTGCAATATCTTAATAATGCTTTTTCCATCGATATACTATCATCTAACCGTCTGCTATGTTGTTAACATGTTCGCTGCTGCTTCCATGAAGATGCGATGATGGTTACTGCTGCACTGTAGAAGTGGGTTTTTCCCAGAAGCTGATTTACTTTTGATAACAACGAATACTATCAAGCCAGCGCGTGACTGTTTATTGAACATCACCCCGCATCACGCGCTGGCGCGTAAATGGCCCCTTAAAGTTGCGCCATATCACGCGCTTTCGCGTGAGCGGCAGCGAATGTGTTAATTGTAACCGTAGTGTAACATGCACTTCAGATTTCGATCAGATTTGCAGCTTTGTAAACTATGAGATTTTTCTTTATTCGATGTATATTTTACATAGTATTTATTTACTCATATGTTTCATTCTTTAATTCAATTTATATATGGACTATACATGTCACAATTTTTTTAAACTTATTTATGTTTTTTAGTTACGATTAATCGAGCAATGGTAGAAACCTTTGCGTTAGAATTATTCACCTGATTTCTATCTCAGAAATTAATCTTATAATTTTGTGATCACGTAATATTCACTTGATAACGTATCGCAAATTCAATTTTTATTCATCATTTTTTATTTTTATGCATTCTATCTGCTTATCTCGTTGGGTTTGAATAAATGCCATTAAGTGATCCTTCAGTGCGTAAAAAGAATTTGATGTACTCTACGGGATATAAGAATTGATTTTTTGCTACTGGCATGTTACTCAATTGTGCATTGCATTCGCTATGGATATTGATTTACAGTACTCTAATATGGTTATATATATATTCAATTATTTTTTAATGTAATTGAAAAATATAACAACTTTCTAAAACTAGTAGATTTGAAAAAGATAAAAAAATGTTCCGAAATTGATCTAATTTCAATAAAAGATATGCATAAAAAAGCATGTTTTAGAAAATAATGTTCTTCTTTAAATCCACATGACCTTTAAAAATATCGCTCATTTTAGAAAAGAAATCAAGCTGCTCTTTTAATGCTTAAGTAAAGTAAAAATGTTTTTCAGTCGTACTTCAAAACAGCAGAAAGTACTGAACATGTATAAACTAAATGACATCTGCAGCGTGACTAAATCTCAGTTTGTGAAAGAAATTGAAAATTTTAATTTGAATGAAAGAGTGCCTTTAATTTGAAAAACGTACTTTAGTTCAAATAAAATGTTACTAGATATTTTTAGTTGAGTTTTTAAAGCATTAATGAATAACACGTAAAATTTCATATTTATGCTTTCAATGTATGACGTACTTCAAATTATCTATGTTTGAACAGTGATCTTTACCTTATTTATCTTTGAAAAGTTTTTATTTTTTATACAGCTGCAGACAGGAGATTAAAAAATTCTTTTATAGTTTTTTATTCGAAATATGTAATAAGCAATGAATAATAAATATTTAATAAATAATGTATTAAATAACTTGACGTTAGAAGCTAATAAATATAATTTACCTGATTCGAATATACTTGAAACGTACATGTACTGCCGCTCCTATTTATGCAGATATTGGAAACAAGTTGAAAGTTGTAACATGGCAAATGAGGTGCGTTCGTACTATAATTAGTTTTATAAATATTCAGATCTTGATGAAATAGCTCTTGCACTTTTGCACAAAAATGCATAAATGCAAACCTTTTTATGATTACGTACATTACTTTCAGTAACACGAAGATAATATGATTACGTCTTAAATAGGACGAAATCGCCAAGGGAACTTAGAATCATTACTTTTCATGGGTTGTCATTGAATTAATTACGTATGATAGCATATTGTGTACTATAAGAAAAAAAATAGGGGAGGAAGCAAAAAAGTGAAGAGAACTGTTCTATACAGCCATACATGGGCATAAAAGGAAAAGTACACATCGCACCCTTGCTACAAAAATATCATAACTTAGAAAACTTTGTTTTTCAGGAAATGGGAAAAACTGTTTCAGGTTGCAGCAGGCTCGATGGTCATTTTGCAAACACAACAGCTATCTGATTGCTGGATTTTAATTATAGAATAAGAACGTAGGAATAATGATATCTTCTACTATAGGTATTTGGTAGAGGAATGTAAAACACAGAGAATGGAAGCCATAACTCAAAAAGCCCAATTTTTGAGTCATGACACTTTTGTAGCAAGGATGCAATATGTATCAATGCGCATTACAGAATAAAAGACGCAATAAACCTTGCAAGAGTTTTTATTCTTTGAAACGGTGGATAGAACAAGAAAAGATGGCTTAAGGAAACAATTTGGCTACATGTAAACAACAAAAAGTACGTTTTAAACAGATAATGCAAGGTAAATGGGTATTAATATGGCGTGTGGTCCTTTTGAATAGACCAAACTGTTGCACACCTGTTTTCTATTTGATGACATTATCAATAAGATTTTGGGGGAGTACTGTTTAACTCCTAAGAATTGCAATCTTCAAGTCCCAGACAAGCAAAGAAAACCTTAATCCCGCTGCAATGCATCGTCCAAGTGTGTCTCAAATGTGCTTGGTTGTTTCAAGAAATAAAAAAAATACGTATGGAATTTTGGCTGTTACGTTTATACAAAAGAATTATAATTGATTGAATATTTTAGGATTTTCTGCATTTCATAGGTACATCGCATCATTTATTGCAGAAATAATCGTTTTGCTTTAGATTTAAAAGAATAATGAGTTCACTTTGGTGATCTGCAGATTTATATCGGTGCTCTTTCATTAAACATACAGATAAATTATGACATACCTATATTCTAATCACACTTTATATTCATTAAACTTATAAAAATCATTAGAGAAAGTAAAGAATGTAAATAAAAATCATGATATCTAGCACATTTAGCACATTTAATGATTATTATACCTTTAACTCTTCTGCTACACTGTCACAATTATAGTTACTAGCGGCCCGCCCTCGCTTTGCTTCGGGTAGTCCCGTGTCACTATTGACACCGCAAATTGTTACTACCACTTCATCCCATTAAATTCAACTACTAAAATCATTACTCTCCTTTTAAGCAATCGGGTAAAAAGTAGCCTGTATGTTAATCTAAGGTGCCAGATAACTCTATACAAAGTTTCATAAAAATCGATCCATCCGTTCTTAAGTTATATATGGTGTAACTAACACGACTTTGTTTTATGGATATAGATTATAGCAGCCCGCCCAGGCTTTGTACGGGTATTAAAAAAAATTCAAGTTATGAATTTTTACACACATACTCATACTCTCTTCTTTGTGGGTGGAGTTATTAAAAAAGTGTAAACTTATAAAAGAAAATTTGGATATTAGTATTATTTTTTTCTCCATAAGAGATAAACATATACCATCGCGGGGTTTTCTGTAGACCTTTTTAATGTGTACAATAATTAGTACATTATTTTGATAAATCTTGTAGGGTTCAGTCTGCGTTTGCAATGTATAAGCGGAAAAAATGAAATTATTTACGACATCACATTAAAAACCTCAAAAATAACAGTATTTCTCCACTATTTAATGGATGTTATAATACATATAAACCTTCCTCTTGAATCACTCTATCTATTAACCCGGGAGAACGCGCGCAGGGCCTAAAAGACCCGGAGTGCGTATTGTTTTTATAATTGTAACCGCTATTTTTTTTAAAGTAATCTTCAACTTATTTTATTGCAAACTTTGCAAGAATTGCCGCCATCTAAATAAAATGACTGTTAAAAATTGATTTTATTGGTGGCAAAGTTAAAACCATTTATAACCTAGGTAAGCGCGCGTTCTCCCGGTTTAAAAAAAACCGCATCAAAATCCGTTGCGTAGTTTTAAAGATTTAAGCGTACATAAGGATATAGGGACAGAAAAAGCGACTTTGTTTTATACTATGTAGTGAAGTGAAGAGATAAACATATACCATCGCGGGGTTTTCTGTAGACCTTTTTAATGTGTACAATATAATTAGTACATTATTTTGATAAATCTTGTAGGGTTCAGCCTGCGTTTGCAATGTATAAGCGGAAAAAATGAAATTATTTACGACATCACATTAAAAACCTCAAAAATAACAGTATTTCTCCACTATTTAGTGGATGTTATTATACACATAAACCTTCCTCTTGAATCACTCTATCTATTAAAAAAAACCGCATCAAAATCCGTTGCGTAGTTTTAAAGATTTAAGCGTACATAGGGATATAGGGACAGAAAAAGCGACTTTGTTTTATACTATGTAGTGATAACGAAAAAACAAATAAATTAGTAAAACATGAATAAAAATACAAATAAAAAGTGGTATTAAAAACCGATTGATGACATTTTAAACATGTGTATCGTGTTTAATATCATTGAATATGACATTCGCAATCATCCATTATTGGCATTTAATCTTATAATTTGGCGATAGTTTTTTGGTCCACGCTATAACCAAGTAGTACCGGAAAATCTTACGCGCATATTAAAATGTTAAAAGTAAAGAAATGACTGCACGTACATTTTTTCGAAAAAGTTTGCTTCAAAGTTAACTCTATGACAAATTTAAAGTTCGTTTTATAAATTAAAATACATAATACAAATTAAAAGAATAAACATTAAAATACACAAACATTGCACTCTGTCACTTCAACGTGCAAAGAAGATGCCGTATTTTCCGTGAAATAGGCAAACCTTGATTTTTATAAATTATGACAAACCAAATTTTCAACTACATTTTAAACATTGGATATTAGCGAATTATGAAATCTCATTTCGTCATTTATATTGTTCCTTTTCCATTTCAGATCAATTTTCTATGTAAAAAATGTACTCTTTTCTTTTCTGAAAATATATTTGGAAAATAAAAATAGTTCTAAAAATAAAGTAAAAAATAAAAAACATAAAAAATATAATTATTCCAAAAAGAAAGAAAAATTGGTATTTCTAGGTTATCCCGTCGACCAATTTCGCCAAATTATACATGTTGACATAATTTTTATTTTAAATAACGAAAAAACAAATAATTAGTAGAATATTAATAAAAATATTAATAAAAAGTCGAAATAAAAATCACAAACACGTGAATCGCATTTAATGTCATTGAATGTGACATTCACGATCATCCATTATTGGCATTTAATCTTATTGTTTGGCGATAACTTTTTGGTCGACGGGATAACCTAGAAGAACCGAAAAATTAAATAATTTTGGTAAAATGACAGGTAACAAAAAAGAACTAAAAAATCGTCTGCTCATGAAGTTTATAAAAAAATAGGTACTTCTAGGTTATCCCGTCGACCAATTTCGCCAAATTATACAAATCGCCAAACTAAAAACCAAATTATACATGTTGACATAATTTTTAATTTAAATAATGAAAAAACAAATAATTAGTAGAATATTATTAAAAATATTAATAAAAAGTCTAAATAAAAATCACTTAATGACATTTTAAACACGTGAATCGCATTTAATGTCATTGAATGTGACATCCACGATCCTCCATTATTGGCATTTAATCTTATAATTTGGCGATAATTTTTTGGTCGACGGGATAACCTAGAAGTACCAAAAAATGTAAAAAATTACATTAAGGCCCCTGTCCTCGCTCTAGGAAACGCTCGCGAGCTAATGCTATTCCTATGGGGAAGCATTTTTCTAATAACTCTTTCGCATTTTGACATTTTTGAATAATTTTTTCTTTGCATTGGATAGCTGAGGTGCATGCCGACAGCGCACCTTTTTTACTTTTACGATTTTGGTCGCAGATATTTTTTACAAAGTTAGTTTCACTTTCAAAACCGGTTTCGAAACTGAAAGTGCTTTTTAAAAAAATATTTGCAACCAAAATCGAAAAAGTAAAAAAGGTGCGCTGTCGGCATGCATCTCAGCTATCCAATGCAAAAAAAATTATTCAAAAATGTCAAAATGCGAAAGAGTTATTAGAAAAATGCTTCCTCATAGGAATAGCATTAGCTCGCGAGCGTTTCCTAGAGCGAGGACAGGGGCCTTAAGCGAATAATGCTATTTTAATATAATTATAATTAAATGTCTTAAACAATTGGGCAAAAATTTGGGGAACCGGACATTACTTTAAACCTGGAATAATTACCAAGACCACCTTTGTTTGCTTGTCTAACTCCTCGATAAAAATTCAACCCGGAGGGAAAAAAAAAAGAATCGCATTGAACAGGTACTAAATCCTTTGGCATCAGCCGTGCATTTCTTCTCTAAATAAAAATGATCTGCTTAAATTTACGCATTCTAAAGTAGCATTTTATTTTATTATAAACAAAAACTATAGTACAAAAAGTTTCCACAGACTTGTCATTGAAAGTTTCTTCTTTTTTGGAAAACACGCGGTTGTGTTTGGGCTTAATGTAGCAGATATCTCAGGGTTACATTTTTTGCACCACTCCCAGCCACCACACATAACTTCTCTCTATTTCTTCTTTTTACTTTACGGCTTTTTTTCCTTTACTTTGCACCATGGCCAACTACATCTATAAGGCCTATTTATTTGAGAGTAATATATGAAGTCTCCCGCCAGAGGACTCTGATACTTTGCCAAGTTAATCTGACCAATCGTGCAAACTCTGAACCAAAACAATGACCACCGGCGTGTTCAGCGCAACATACCGATGTAACCAATGTTACCGACAAATTGGAGCGAAGTACGAAGGCAAATTTTTGCACCAATGAAAAATATCCCGTTGAATTATAGATGACGCCAAAAGTCACCTCGATTTTCATTTCGTACTGTTCTACAATTTGTCGATAACATTTCCCACTTCGGTAAGTTACCGGTAAGTTGTGCTAACAGAAATTAGCTCATACAATGCAATTTGGGCAGGGTTTGTGCCTCTTGATCCAATGAAATGATTCAGGGTTTGAAGCTGAATCGAGCTTCACTTTTTCGGTGGTTTTTAGAGAAATGCGCAGGCTGTTATATTTAGTTGGTAATGCTTTGCACAGAAATGGAGTATTCAAGTTGCCACCTCCAGAAAAATTAAATTAAAAACTACAAAAAAATTAATATTTCAAAAAGAAATTAAGATACGGTTTTCAAACAAATTGCATTTAAAAGCACTTTTTTTTCTTTACACAACGGTGTAAAGATTGAAAATGCGCGATGTCTAGAAGTTAAAAAATTTGCAGTAAGGAAAATTGCAAAAGTGAAATTTCATCAGAAAATGTTGCCATTCGAAAAATGACGTATGCGTTACGCACAGATACGTTTGGCCTTTATAATATAGATATAGTATTTAGTGAGGATGTAGCCGGGAGGCATATTGCGCATATGCAGATTCACGACGCGAATGGCGGCAATAATATCTTTTATTTTATTTTATTTTATTATTATTATTTTTTTTTAACGTATAAGTTAAGTCAGAAATGAAGCATGATGTAAATTTTCGTTATTTCCTAATTTATATTATGTGATTTGGTTTTTAAAAATAAAGAATCATTCTTTCAAAATATATTATTTTCCTCCGAAATTATAGAATTTTAAGGATTTATTATATACAGGAAGTGTATTTAAATCAGTTTTTCATATCAAATGTTAAAAATGTACTAAAATATATAATTTTAATAAAAAACATTTAACCTTTTTAGGGGCAAAGTACTTCTATTTCTTAAATGCTGAAATAATTGACTAACACCAGAATTTAAAACCAAATTTATTTGGAACTAATAAAATATTTTTTTTTCGTTTTCTGAATAAAAAGAAAAATTTGATTTCATAATTTTGGTGTTAGTGTGGCATTTAAAGGGCTGCGACTGGTGACCATTTTATAATCCTATTTTGTAGCATTTTCTCAAAATAAAAAATTTTCACACACTTGCACTTTGACAAAATGTGCAAGAGAAATATACTAAAATATTTATTTTTAAAAAATTGCGGTAGCAATATAATTCAAAAATAGTCGCCAACACAGTCTTACATTTGGGGATCAAAATTAAATAGTCTAAAAATGAAACATTGCGTTTCAAGGCATCATAAAACCAACAAATCGTAAATTGCACGTCAAATGTAGTAAATGAGGTGTGTTTGTACCATAATGACGTTTTAAAATTATTCAAATCTTGGTGTAATAATATACTCACACAGTACTTTGGATACAGTATACTAGCCTAAATCTTTTGGGTGTCCCTGTAAATACTATCTGCTTTCTATTATACAGGAAGTAACTTGTAGTAAACCTCAGCAATGTACATCTATTTAATAACATGTGAAATAGTTTAGTATTATTAAAACGACCCCA
Source organism: Maratus speculifer (assembly GCA_964019185.1). Taxonomy (NCBI): domain Eukaryota; kingdom Metazoa; phylum Arthropoda; class Arachnida; order Araneae; family Salticidae; genus Maratus; species Maratus speculifer. The sequence goes on from OZ025291.1 coordinate 140,028,580, forward strand.
AACTATGTTTCCGCCCTATACTATTATGCATTGGAATAGTTTTGAGTGGCCCTGTAAATTAACAAGAGATACTCTTTGCACCTCAGATTGAACAGAATGTATATTTTTGTATATAAATATTTCATAAATCCATGTCAATTATATTATCTTCGGAAGAGTGTGATATCATTAGAATGCATTTGTAAAATGTAGCAGAAACATTTTCTATACATATATTTGAATATAATTTAAAAATACATTATGTCAGACAACTGCTGCATATGATATATTTTCGATCCGTTCGGTCTTAAATGCCTCAATGTTATCTGACTTTAATGTTAGTCTAAAAATAGAGGAGAAGTAAATATAAGTCATTTTATTTGTAAAGTCAACATACTAGATATAAGGAAACAATGTCTACAAAGAAGTAGAGAGCAGTTTTGTATTACAACCATCATATTTGACAACCTAATGCCATTAATTAAAGTAATATCGTAAAAAAAATTAAAAAAACATAAGATTTTTATTAGCTTAATTTTATAAAATTTTTTGCTGGGTTTGCTGTGTTGACTGCTGTTGATGTAATTGATATCCCTTTATTATATAAATATATTTTAATATTGGTACTGAACTTGATTGAGAATATATATTTTTAATGTCCAAATGCCTAATGCATTAAAAAGATTTCCACAATCTTATTTTACATAATAAACACAAAAATTAAACTTAATAGAGAGTATCCATATCAACTGAGCCAATATACGCAAGTAGGAGAAAAAAATAGATCCACAATGTAAAATTTGTTTGCTATAATGTTTGAAAGAAATGCCATCAATTATGTTTTTGTTGTTTTCATTATTTGCATTTTTTAAAGTTTCTTTTATCGCTTAATTGAATAATTAAAACCCCACAATTTCCAAAAACCTTTAAAAGCAAAAATTTGTACTAATGACAGACTCAAATGCTTCAGGCAAAATATTTGTCGTATGTATATAACTACTTTATTTACTACTAGGTTATCCCGTCGATCAAAAAATTATCGCCAAACTATAAGATTAAATGCCAATAATGGATGATCGTGAATGTCAGACTCAATGACATTAAATACGATTCACGAGTTTAAAATGTCATTAAGGGATTTTTATTTCGACTTTTTATTAATATTTGTATTAATATTCTACTAATTATTTGTTTTTTCGTTATTTAAAATACAAATTATGTCAATATGTATAATTTGGCGAAATTGGTTGACGAGATAATAGAGTAGTACCCTATTTTATAATGACAAGATTTTTACTTGGGTTGATGTGAAGATATTTCATTTTGACCGACAACCTGTTAATACCAACTTCTGCGTAACTGAACTATTTCTTCTAAACATTGCAAAGTTTTTGAAGAAAACAACTATTTTTTTTATGCATTTCTTTCTCTTGTCAAGTGTAGTTAAAAACAGTGAAATCTAAAAAGTTTATTTTATCATAGAGAATCTTAAAATTTTATTTGTCTCTTAATTGAATAATCAAAAACCCATATGTAAGCATAGTTCCAAAAACTGTGAAAAGGAAATTTTTGTCCAAACGAAATAGTTTCCCAGCGGTCAGGTGCAATATTGGTCGTTTATATATGATTTTTAAAATGGCCAACTTTTTTATTTCGCTTGGTGTGAATGGGCTTTCTTTGTGTTTGACAATGCACTCATAGTATTTCCTATATAACATGTTTATTTCCTCCAATTGTTGCGAAACTTTCGAAGCAACGAGTATAACAGCTGTTATTCCAACTATGCTGAAGTACATATAGAAAAGTCCTTCTATGACGTGGTGTAGGTTCTCTCTAGTGCGTTCCAGTTCAAGAGCTAAACCTGTGAAAGCAACCGTCATCGTAAAACAGACTTGAATAAATATTGGCAGCGTAAAAGTTTTGTCATAAGATTCCACTTTTTTAATCAACTTTTCATGCATGTGACAATGGTGCAAAATTGAATCATGCCAGACACTGGTCATTTTTACGACAGTTTTAGATTCCTCTAAATAGTGTGCCAGTTTTAGCGTCAAAAAACAAAACAGTTGCAAGAATACCACCGAGGGTAAGATGAATTCTGCAAAATATAAGAAAAAGAAAATGAAAATAATGACGTAATTTGTGTATTCTGATTCACTAATTTTAAAACCTAGAAGCCAAGTGTCAATAAATGAAGATATAGAATGAGAAAAAACAATGCATAATGGCAAGATTAAGACAGTCAACAAATTCAATAATATGAGACAGAAAATAATTTTATAACTTGAGCATTGGTTAACATTCTTGGTAGAGGATTGGCAAACAGGATTCCGGTGACATTTTTTAAGAATTGAATAAATTTTACAACGACGGGAGTAAATAATATACCATAAAAAAGTAGATAAGATAGAACTAGAAGCTGAAAATATTCTCGATTTTGAGTCAGCTAAAAATGGTTTCTTTTCAGTTAAAATCAATATTATTCCTTTGTAAATCATCATTAAATGCATAAAAATGGGAAATGGATGTGAAAATGCCCACAAAAGTTCCCGGAATTTTGATCTGGATATTACAGATGGTTTAATTCCTATGATACACAACAGATTAATAAAATAAACACGCATAGATACAAACTGTAATTTGCTTAGAGATGACATTTTTTATTGTTGTTGTTTATCAGTGTAATTCTTAATTTTATTATTTGATCATTGAAATAGTCTTTAACTTTATTCGAAGTAAGTAAAAACAAATATTCTTACAAAAAGAGATATTTACGTTAAAATTCTAACTAGGATTTTTATATAATATTTCTGCTATGAACCAAATCGTTAATAGGCTCACTTCATCTATTGAAAATGTTTTTGAAAACGTAGCCGTTGACTAATAAATAAATCATGCAAATTCGGAAAAATACATCATTTTTATGAAGTTCGCTTCTTTTATTTGTACAGAATCATAAATAATTCGATAAATTGCTGGACTTCATTTACATTTATTCTAATTTTAACAGCCAATATTCGATGTTGAAAACTAAGCTGATATTGTGAACATTACATAAATTATATAAAAATGCACAATTCTCTGTTTGAAGACAATAATGATTTGTAGATAAGTTTCATTTATACAGGCAACAAACTATTTTTAATTTGATTTAAGAGTGATTCCGTTTAAGAAAACTGAAAAATACTTCAGAAACACTTTAAAAGAAACGATTTAGTGCACTCCATGGATACATGGAAACATACAAGAAAATGACAAGATGATGTATTAAGGAATAGGTATTATTGATTTTTGAGGAAACGAATATGCATATAAAAAAGGAATGGTTTCCATTGTAAGAGACTATTATCTACGACGCGTAATTTATAAAATTGACTTATATTAGAAAATCAATATTTAACCTATAATAAAATAATCATTTTCACTTTAGATTCATTTTAACTAGTTTATCACCTATTGCGCGAAGTATCGATAGACTGAAGAAATTGTTTTATGTTAAAAATTATCGATAAAAGAATTTTATATTAGTGTTATTGAAGTATATACTGTTGATTGCTGTTATGAATATACCGTTATTGAAAATTTTTCCTTTGTGTTTTCATAAACAAAATGATGCTGAACAATCCTCTACCAGTTTTTTTATTTTGTTTATGTACAACAGCATTCATATATATTTAAACTATTCATAATAATTATATTTTTAAGTATATGTGCGGAAATAAAATAAAATAAATATTCCCTCTAACATGTAGAACATATTTCAAAAATTTACATTCTCTGTTGTTCTTCTTTTTTTATTCTTTTTGTCAGATTTGAAATTACAGTTTTTTTGAAAAGGGTAATTAAACAACAAAATATAAAATAAGCTGATCCGAACTAATAATTAGTAATAATATGATTATAATTTTTATTATCAAAAACCGTGAACGTGCAAAGAATAGAATATTTTAGTTGGTAAACTTTTATAAGAGGCTTTAAAAAGAATTGAGAAAGAAGGACTGTAAACTTTAACGCTGTAAAACTATAATATAATGCGTCCATAAAAAACTTTACAAAATATGCAACAAGTATGAGAAAAATATAAAAAACAATGCAATTTTAAACTGATTTTTTTTAAATTAATTTTTGTTGTTGAGATAACTTAAAAATCATGTGACACAAGAAGTAAATGAATTAAAAGAATGAAACAAAAGATTTTAATAAATAAAACGTTGTTATACATTTATAAATAATGCGCAAACATGGGTACAATCAAGTGTACAATCGGTCAACGACAACGATTGCAAGAATATCACAAAAGAACAATCCATACATTTTAATTGTGTAATTACTTGAAAGAAAACATAAATAACATTCGATTGGGAATTATCTCATCTTCAAATTTATCTTTTAGAAATAAGCTTGGGAGTGGTGGTGGAATATTCATGCTAAAATTGAAAAAAAAAAATGGCTGCTGAAAATGTAGAATTAGTAAAAACTCGATTCGCGTATTAAAACCCGTCTGTCTGTCAAGTCATATGGTGAAAGATCCCTTCAAACCCAATTTTAGTGGTCGATTCGTAGATTTACTGCCGTTTATATTACTACCTTACTACCTTGTTCTTAGGCCTCCAAGTTTTCATACATTTAGATGCAGGAAAATACGGAAGAAGAATAGTTTTTTTTAAATATAAACACAGATGGTCCTTTAGAAAATGTCACAAAACTTGGCGTTTTGAACTTGATTTCCGGATGCTACTGTTCAATAAAGCGACAGCGATCGCCCATAACCCAAGAAGTTCATTTATAAAGAAAAAAATGCATTCGATTCCAAATCACTTCAACAGTCAAGCTGCAAATGTAATGCTTTTACGCTTAAAAATAAATCTGTAAATGGTTAAAAAGTTTCACAGAGAAAAATATCTTTCGGAGACATGCTTTATAATGTATTTTTGTCTTCATTTGTTTTTTATTTTTTAGTACATTCAATTCACTGTATAAAACCGTTATTTTTGAAATCTATGCTTAATAAATAATTTCTATATATTATTGGAAAGCTCTCTGACAACTATTTAATATTATGCATCTTCCATTCCTTTCCCTCAATTTACCCTCTTTTAGAGAGAGCTTTTCAAAATATTGCTGATACACCTTATGTAATCCATCGTTAGGAAAACCCTGTGACCCCTCTTTCACATTATACATTTTATTTTTAACACGAAAAAATAATCAACCAATCAACAAAGATCGCACTGTTGCCAAACAGAATGTTTTAACGAACTAAACTTTTGCATAAAGTTTTTAATTAATAACGTAAATTAACCCCTTTGAGACGGATGCCTTTTACAGAATTTTTAATCTTTTATCATCGGTTTTTTAAAATTGAATTTTTGCCTAATTGAATCGGAAAAATATTCGAATTAAATAAGTCAAAATTTAAGATAAAATTTTACTGGTGAGAATAATCAAGGATTCTGAGCACCTTAGTTTGTACGTAAACCGGTCGCTCGTCCCCAATGATTTAAAAAAACTTTAGTAAAGGACTTTAATGAAGGACTTTAATAAAGATTTTTATCAAAATTTCACCTGTGATTTGTCATCACAGGTGTTCAGCTATAAATAGGGCATAAAGTAATAATATTTAATAGCAAAAGGATAATTGCGAATGCAGTTGTTTTTGTTATTTCATAAAAATGCCTGTATGTAAATGAAAGCATTAAACAAAAACCTTAAAAAGATTTATAGCGGATGTCATGTTGTTAAGCAGTTTTTAAAAAGTTAGACAGGATTTATCCTTCGTTTTTGTGTGTTGGGGGGGGGGGGGGGAGGGAGATAACACATAATAATTCGCTATGTATTCTATAACTTATTTCTTAAAAGAAATTCAGCTGAATTACAAGGTGGTCATAATTAAACCGATAGTCATCAGATTGCTCTGCAGCGCGACATAATTGAGAGAATGACGCTAAATTTTGTAAAAAGATTAAACAAAACAGAGGACGAAGGATTACGCGAAAAAACAAATCCCAAAAGTTACTGCTAGGGGAATATTTGGCGCTGTGTAACAGAAAAGACAGTTTTGAAAATGCAGAATCAATAATAAAATCGTTAAATGTGCTAAATGAAAGGTAATTTTATTTCAGTATTGATTCTGTATTTTTTTCTATTATATCACGCCACATATTTTCTTTAAACTTTTTTTTTTTTTTTTTTTTTTTTTTTTTTTACGCGGAATAATTTGTTCTTTATTATTATTATTATTATTTTGGAGTCAGGGGGCGAAGGAAGAGCACGCAATACTTCGCAATTTTATTTCTAAAAAGAATTCTGCCGGAAAATTATAATAATATATTTTGAAAATTTTCAACTATAATCTGCTTGATTTTCACTCACAATCATCTACATATGAAATCAGAGACTTAACTACTTACGCTATTGCATCTACGAATGGAAAGCTGAAATTAAGATACATAATGTCTCAAGAATGGTCGAATTAAAAAAAATCCGCTATAATATAAGACTATTTCAAGATTTTATGATTTGTCACGTGTTCTCAAGAGTTCAGCTATAAGTATGAAAAATTTCAGGTTTCCAACTTATACAGTTACTGAGAATGGGCAGCATCCAAATCATACCCAGACAGACCGAAAAAGGAAACGAATAGAGTTTCGACTTTTAAGGAAATCCTCATAAACGATACAAACTGTTTGGCCAATAAAATTCATTTTTTTTGCGAGACTTTTGTATCCCTAATGTTTTACATCCTCTTTTGGCAGCGCAAACATCACTCACTATTTTCGGCATAGTTGAAACCAGTTGCGAGCGCACCGAAATTAAATTTTTTTTTAAAATCTTCAAGAAGAATTCTTTTCAACTGCTGATTATCACGTGGTTTACTAAGTTAAAAAGTAATTTCGTTGAATAAATTGAATTAGTTTTCTTACAGAAATTAAAAAAGATTACTTACTTAATGCAACAATATACAATGTTTTCCTTAATTTAGTAATTTTCGTTAAAAATCAAGTGTGACACATTGTTAACACAAAAGAATTAATTACTGAGGTTAACCAAGTCATATAAAGTGTCGTACTTACAACATTAGGGTTTAATTAAAGTACAGCTCATATTCAAAATATTAGAATAATTGAGAAAAAGTAATAAGAAAAAAATATTTGTCATTTATTTATTTTTTATACTAAGTAAATGCAATTAAATTTCTTATAAATTAAATCTGGAATGTTTAGATAAGATTTTAACATTTATAAAATATAAAATACAGCACAATAAATTAGGTATACAGCTTCCTTAAACACACCAGAATATTAGAATAAAATTTAGATTGGTTCAAAATATTAGAATATTTTATTTTACGCAATAGTATTACCTTATGAATATGAAGTAAATGGTAGTTAATATTTTGTAGCATCCCCTTTAGCTTTCATAACAGCGTACAATCGATCTTGCATATTATATACAAGGTGTTTACAAACATTTCTATCAATATTAGCCCAAATAGATTTTATACGTGCCACTAACTCAGTTTTACTTGAAGGAGGATTTTCTTGAAGTTTTTTCTTCATTATACACCATAAGTTTTCGATGGGATTAAGATCCGGTGAATTTGGTGGCCAAGGAAGTACCTTAATGTTGCGTTGGCGGAACCAATTCTTAGTTGACACCGAGGTATGCGGGGACGCTAAATCTTGTTGAAAGATGAAATCATCTTCAAATAAATCTTCTGATGATGGAATCATGTAATATTCTAAAATTTCTTGATATATCAGAGAGTTAACCTTTTCGTAGACGATGCATAACTTTCCAGGTCCTTCTGCACTCATACAACCCCAAACCATGACACTAGCAGAAAACTTTACGGAACGTTTAAGGCATTCTTTATCAAATGCTTCTTGCTTCATTCTCCAAACTCGAATACCTTGATTACCATATGAAACACAAAACATACTTTCATCACTAAATAATATATTTTTCCAATCTTCATTGCTCCATAAACGTCTTGATTTACACCAATTCAATCTTATATGCTTTTGTCTTGCAGTCATGAGAGGTTTTGTTTTCGGTACACGAGATTCAAATTTAAATTTATGGAGACGTCTTAATGTTGTCGATGTAGAAACTTCAACTCCTTCTTCTTTCCATTTTCGGTGCAAGAATCGCATACTTTTAAAACGGTTTTTCTTAACTATACGCTTCAGTTTCCTGTCATCTCTAGCAGATGTTTTTGGTTTTCGGCCACCATTTCGGCGATTATTTTGAAATTTTCCAATTTTTGAATATTGTGTTAGTATTTTACTAACGCTCGATTGCGAACAATGTAAATAATTCGCTATAAAACATTGATTTTTACCGTGCCGATACAAATCAACCATACGAAGTTTAGTAGATTCAGGAATATCACTCACACGGCCCATTTTAAGACGAAAAAGAAACAAACTGCAAAAAAGAATACTGGTTTTAAATAAAATAGTCTGAATTTAATCAATGATGCCACCAGTTAAGAATTGGTAATAATTAAAGGAGAATTAATGTGAAATATTCTAATATTTTGAACCACTTGAATAAATATTCTAATATTTTGACTTTTCAAAATAATTTTTTTTGCAATTAATCTTTTCAAAAATGATATTAAATTTAAGATAACAAGTAAGTTTAATCAACAATAAGTTCTTAATAAAAATATCGTTTGCATATTTTCATTAAAAGACATTAAATTACCAAACGATATTTTCAATTTCTAAAAAAAAGGTAGTTATTCTAATATTTTGAATATGAGCTGTACACTGAAAAAAAAATGCGTAGGTTCCGTTTTTGAAACGGCAACTAATTGCCTTTTCTAAAACGAATAGATACATTTTGAGAATGAAACGTTTTATATTAAGAATGATAAATAGCTTAACACATGGATTTAACAAGACGATTTTTGATCGTTTTTGAGATGTTCCGTATTCAAAACGGAATAAAATGAAACCTGAAATTTCTTTTCAGAAATTAATCATTTCGCTTCAGATGTGAAATGTTTCTAAATTTTTTTACAGTGTGCTTTTCAACTTTTTCTTGCCTTAATTAAGCAAACGATATTTTTACAACATCTTTTTCCGATTTTGCAATACGCTCGAACATTTGGTACATTATATCACATTTTGATTGTTAACATTGCTGAATTGAATTAGCAATTTTAGAACCTGTCAGATAAAAGTTGCTTAAAAAAACGAAAGCAGTTTTGATTCTGATCAGTGTGTTTGTGAAAGAATTGTCTGCCTTATCTAACTAATATTCTTCAAGCGATGTCAATATCTGTAATTATAAATAATAAAGAGGTGAAAAACGAAATTGTTCTCGATAATTGGAAATACGTATTAAATGAAGAAGCATTAACAAGAGTTCAATGTATCTGTGTATTCATAATTAGTTGGCTATACAGTGAAATGTTCTATAATGGTCACCCCGAACAATGTTAATCTCCGAATACCTGTCATTTTTTAGTGTTACCGAATCTCTTCAATAGAAATAACACTACACTAAATTTCTGAACAACGAATTACAAACAACGGCCACTCTAAAGCATTTTGTTTAGTTATGTCTTAACTACAACTGAGATTGCGAAGAATGCGGATTTGCATTTTCTTATTTTACATCCTTAGAATTCGTCCACAATCCTACTACTAGCGGTTACATCGAAAACTTCGCTCCTATATAGATGTGGGAAGAGGTAGTAGGATTGACGAAATTGAAGTTTAAGCACGGATGTAGTGGAGGATATACGATGTAATACAACATGTACCTTCTGAATATTTAGAGAAGTTCCGTATACCCTCTGTTTCTCAAGTAAATTAACATAGGGGGAACTGGGGCAAATTGATACTTGGGGCACATTGATACACTCCCTGCACAGCACACAGGGTCATTACAGGAAGTTTCACAACAGCTCCAAAAGGAGATACTATGGAAATTAATTACATACAGAAAGTTTTGGAGTGATTTAATATTTTGATGAAATGGGACGGGTGATTAATTGTTTTTGTAGGTCAAAAGTAAATTTGAGTTGCACAATTGAAATGGTATTATACAACTGTTCCAATATTTTCAACCGAAAAGAATACCCTCCCTGGCAAGTAAAGCTACTCTTTATCAGTTCCTCATTCTTTATTGTTAGATAAATTATGAAGTGTTGGATTTGCGACTCATTTTATTCAAAATGACTGTATGGGGCACATTGATACAGTCTTTGTCGAGGCACATTGATACAACCTAAATCCTTTTCCAATTCATTTTTTCATTACCTTTTTTTTAACATACACTCCTTAATTCAACAATTTTTCGCCAAAAATTTCTACTATTAGTTTTTATTGAAGTGAAATAGCTCTAATTTCTTTATATTAGAATATTTTATAGTATTTTTGCAAACAGAAGACGTACAAACTTACACAATATCTAGTGCTAGTAAAATTAACAAAAGAAATAGATGGCAGACTGGCAAATCTCAAATTTATATCGATTCTCCAGAGAAAAAAGTATTATCGACATGAGTAATGTTAAGCAAAAGAAAGAAGCTGCAGAACAGTACAGGATAATTATATTATAAACATAATTTTTTATATAATTATCCTTTATTTTCTGTTTATAAACCGATTTATAAACAGAAAACCTGATAATTCTTTCAACTTTCCTAAGAAAGAAGATAAATTCTGGGGTTAAAGTGCCAGATATGACAAAGTTACCATAGCCAATAAATAGACAAGGAATAGCCAGAACATCAGGTCATTATACATTTCATTTTAATTGCTTTAATATCGCTTACAAATAAATTGTGTGCGATTTTAATGTCTATAAATATATATAAAATGGTTTGCTAACTATTTTTCTATGAAAAATATGCATTGGTGTTACTTGGTCTCCATTTTTCATAGACGTGTCAAAGTGTATCAATCTGGCCCGGAGAGGGAGCCCATTGATACAAATTACTTTTTTGATTTTTTTTTTAATTACATGCAAAAATAATATATAAAACAACGATTGTACATTTTTATAACACACTACACAGGTTTTGCTGACATCACATAGAAAAATAACTTGAAATTTGTGCTTTCTAGACACCAATTTTTTTTTTTTTTTGAAAAAAGCTGTATCAATGTCCTCCAGTTCCCCCTATACGTTATCGCTAATAACGTGTGCCCTATCTGTGAGCATTCTTGACGTATTCAGCGTATGCCTTCTACTTATACCGTACACTCTTTGCTTTTTTTATAACTACAACACTGAATTTAAGTGGCAGCAAGCAGTACTCATCTGTACTCTTTGTGAGTCGTGTAATCATATTTCTTGTCTGTACGTATTCTTTATAAAAGAATGAATTGAAAGTGATTTTTTTAATTTTCAGTGAGAAGTTGAAAGTTATCCAGGACAATAAAAAAAGTGTCACTGCACAAAAAATAGCCAAAATGTACAGTTACGAGAATATCAAAATAGATGACATTTTGAAAAAAAGTGCCTTTCAATTAGGAAAGGCGTTTCAAAGTATAAACTTGAATCTAAAACTAAGCGTTGAAGAACAATTATGATGGGATTGATAAGCTGGAATGACTTTTGAACTATCGAGAGAAAAATCTCTTAATTTCTGGACCAACGTTAAAGGAAAGTGCCCTAGAAATCTCAGAAAAACTGGAGAAATTAAAAATTAAGCACTCACTCAAAATGATAATAAATTCTATCTGTATTTATGTGATAATGATTATGTATTTAGTGAAAGATTAATGCAAAAAGAAACAAACTGCGAAGAATAAGTTTTTTTCGTGTAAAATAGAATCTTCAGAGTATTTTTTAACTGTAAAAATAAAATTATTTTGGTCTGTTGCTTTGATTTTAATGTAATTTAATTTGAGCTTTTAAAATGTGAAACTCTTAATAACGTCATCCTCCAAAGTGTGGTCATTTTATTGTGGCCGCTATTCAGAGATTTTACTATTACTACCTTATTGTATTTTAAAGATAACACAGGAATCTTACATATCAGCGTCACAAGTTCTAAGCTAAAAAGATTTTTTTCCTTTAAAATGATATTTTATTCAAAAGGCCATTTTCCCATCTACTGTACATTGTGAATAAATCAACAAATACCATGAAATATTTATCGTTTTTCAAACACCTTTTACCCGTATTTTTATAGAATCCTCAAATCTCAGTTCCAAAATAACTAATATTTCTGCTATGCAAAATATACTGTGACTTCTTTCATAAAAATTTAAATTCATGCATGTGTATGATACATCTTTTAAACATATCTCTTTAACAGATCAAAATATATTGATATTCACATTTAAACAGGCATATATTTAACTGATATGCATATAAAAGGTAGAAAAAATAGCAAAATTTATTGAAAAGCTATAAATTTAATTTAAATTTTTGCATATTTCAAATAATTCCACACTTTACTTATATTTTTTAAGCATAGGTGTTTTTTATTTTTATAAGATAAACAGACTTTCTTTACAAATACTTATAATTAAATTAATGGTACTCTGGTGCTTTTCAAGGTGGTTACTTTCAACTGATGCATGTAGAATTTTACACGAGTGTATTCAGGTAATAAAAAAGAAATCTGGAAGTATAGTCTATACTTTTGCTAACATGTATAAATATGGTGTTGAAACAATAACTAGAACAGGACTAAAAATAAGGACTAAAAAATAAATTGATAATGATAAATTAAATTTACAAAGTTGTTTGATAAATGAAGAGGATTTCTTTGTTCAAATTGCAATAATAAATATTTAACAACACGATCTGGTGGTAAAAATTGAAATTACTTTTATTATTACTTTCTTCTACATACATAAGAAGAAAACATTGCAAAAAGGAAAAATTTCTACTCTTGTTTTTATGGGCTTATACATTTTGGGAAGTCCTGAACGCCATTTGATAATTTTTTTAGAAAATGCCTGCCTGTCTAGCATCTATATGCAGTGGCGGCGTTAAAGTGCTATTACAGGAGAGGTCAAAGTCGCTTCAAATTATAGGCGTCTCCATGTTATCCTATGGCTCCAGGGGAGTCGATCCGAAAGCAAGCAACTATTTTGTGGCGAAGCGTCTTTCACACCTGAAACGAAGTGAGTCGCCAGTAACAGCCAATCAAATGCTTGGAAATCTGAAAATGGCAAAGCCTTTTCTCGAGCAGCCAATGAAATGGTTAGAAAATGGAAAAACATAGTCCATTTTTATCGCTTGAGTATTTTACGTGTAATAGTGCTATTACACGAGGGGTCAAAATCACTTCAAATTCCGGACATCTCCATATAATCCTATGGGACCGGGGGAGTCGCTTGCTTTCGAAGCGACTCCCCTGGTGCCATAGGATAACACGGAGACGCCTGGAATTTTGACAACTCATTGGCACTATTACACGAATGGTCAACATTCCATAAATAGCGACATACAGCCTTTCGAACTTTTTGAAGAACTCCAGCATTTAAAATCCAGTTCACTAGTTCTATTAACGACGCAAACAACTTATTCAGTACATTTTAGAAAAGAATTAAAAAAAATATGTGTGGCACTCGGGGATTGCCGCGGTAAAGCTATTGCATAGCATTTTTTATCCACTTATTCAAAAATACCGCGTCAATGTCTGCTGAAGTCTATCGAAGGATACCGCGCCGAAGTCTGCCAAACTCAAACGTCGTTAGCCGGAGTGTTAGGATTTTTTCTCGTTACGGAATTCCTAGATTCGGTCTCCGCGCTCAAAACCCGCGATAATAGCTATGCAATAGCTTAATAAATTCCCAAACAAAATTTGGTCGCGCTACGAAATTTAGATCGCGAGTTATAAGCATTTTAAATTTTTCGACCCTCACGGTGGGGGGTCTCCTGTCACCAAAAATTAACACTGACTCATAAAAAATTACCAAACAAAATTTGGCCGCGCTACGAAAATTAGATCGCGAGTTATAAGCATTTTAAATTTTTCGACCCACACCGTGGGGATCTCCTGTCACCAAAAGTTAACAATATCTCATAATAAATTACCAAACAAAATTTGGCCGCGCTACGAAAATTAGATTGCGAGTTATAAGCATTTTAAATTTTTTGACCCTCACCGTGGGGGGTCTCCTGTCACCAAAAATTAACACTGACTCATAATAAATTACCAAACAAAATTTGGCCACGCTACGAAAATTAGATCGCGAGTTATAAGCATTTTAAGTTTTTCTACCTTCACCGTGGGGGTCTCCTGTCACCAAAAATTAACACTGTCTCATAATAAATTAACAAACAAAATTTGGCCGAGCTACGAAAATTAGATCGCGAGTTATAAGCCTTTTAAATTTTTCGACCCTCATCGTGGGGGGTCTCCTGTCACTAAAAATTAACAGTCTCATATTAAATTACCAAACAAAATTTGCCCGCGCTAGGAAAATTAGATCGTGAGTTATAAGCATTTTAAATTTTTCGACCCTCACCGTGGGGGGGGGGGGTCTAATGTCCCCAAAAATTAACACTGTCTCATAATAAATTACCAAACAAAATTTGGCCGCGCTACGAAAATTAGATTGCGAGTTATAAGCCTTTTAAATTATTCGACCCTCACCGTGGGGGGTCTCCTGTCACCAAAAATTAACAGTCTCATATTAAATTACCAAACAAAATTTGGCCGCGCTACGGAAATTAGATCGTGAGTTATAAGCATTTTAAATTTTTCGACCCTCACCGTGGGGGTCTAATGTCCCCAAAAATTAACACTGCCTCATAATAAAATACCAAACAAAATTTGGCCGCGCTAAAAAAATTAGATCACGAGTTATAAGCATTTTAAATTTTTCGACCCTCACCGTGGGGGGGGGGGTCTCCTGTCGCCAAAAATTAACAGTGCCTCATAATAAATTACCAAACAAAATTTGTCCACACTAAAAAAATTAGATCGCGAGTTATAAGCATTTTAAACTTTTCGACCCTCACCGTGGGGGGTCTCCTGTCACCAAAAATTAACAGTCTCATATTAAATTACCAAACAAAATTTGGCCGCGCTACGAAAATTAGATCGTGAGTTATAAGCATTTTAAATTTTTCGACCCTCACCGTGGGGGTTCTAATGTCCCCAAAAATTAACACTGCCTCATAATGAATTACCAAACAAAATTTGGCCGCGCGAAAAAAACTAGATCGCGAGTTATAAGCATTTAAAATTTTTCGACCCTCACCGTGGGGGGGGGGTCTCTTTTCACCAAAAATTAACACTATCTTATAATAAATTACCAAACAATATTTGCCAAGCTACCAAAATTAGATCGCGAGTTATAAGCATCTTAAATTTTTCGACCCTCACCGTGGGGGTTCTAATGTCCCCAAAAATTAACACTGCCTCATAATAAATTACCAAACAAAATTTGGCCGCGCGAAAAAAACTAGATCGCGAGTTATAAGCATTTAAAATTTTTCGACCCTCACCGTGGGGGGGGGGGTCTCTTTTCACCAAAAATTAACACTATCTTATAATAAATTACCAAACAATATTTGCCAAGCTACCAAAATTAGATCGCGAGTTATAAGCATTTTAAATTTTTCGATTCTCACCGTGTGGGGTCTCCTGTCACCAAAAATTAACACTGTCTCATAATAAATTACCAAACAAGTTTGGCCGCGCTACGAAAATTAGATCGCGAGTTATAAGCATTTTAAAATTTTCGACCCTCACCGTGGGGTGTCTCTTGTCACCAGAAATTAACAATGTCTCATAATAAATTACCAAACAAAATTTGGCCGCGCTACGAAAGTTAGATCGCGAGTTATAAGCATTTAAAATTTTTCGACCCTCACGGTGGGGGGTCTCCTGTCACCAAAATAAATACTGTCTCATAATAAATTACCAAAAATATTTGGCCGCGCTATGAAAATTAGATCATAAGAAACATAAGTTTGAGACTTGATATCCTAATATCTGAAAAATACCACGTCAATGTCTGCCGAAGTCTACCGAAGGATACCGTCCCGAAGTTTTCCGAACGGAAACGACGTTAGCCGAGTGTTAGGTTTTTTCGTTACGGATGTGTTAGAATTTTTCGCGTTACGGAATTTTTGGATTCGGTCACCGCGCTCAAAGCCCGTGATAAAAGCTATGCAATAGCTTAAAAGTATATCCAAATGTTTATATAACGATGAGAATCATGCTCTTGCTCATAGTTCCAGTCAACAAAGCTTTTGCTGAGAGCAGCTTCTTCAAGTTAAAAATAATCAAAACCCGCTTGAGAAGCACTATGAGTCAAGATGGACTATATGCGTTATCAGTACTATCATATGAGCTTAAATAGTGGCTGGTATCAACTGTGACGTAATCTCTAAAAAATTCAATGAGGAGAAAAGCCGAAAAATTCGTCTATTTAAATCTGTGTTTGTTTATGTATTATTTTTGTTATTATTTTATTAGCAATAAGATTTGTATACTACGCTCATAAAGTTAGTGTATATTTATTATTAGTGTATAATTCAGCTCATTTTATTATTTTTTTTTTCTGATTAGAAAATGAAAGAGGCCTGGCAAAGCTGATTCGCCGACGCCAAGTTTTTTCTACCTGTCTATAAGTTTGAGACAAACATTTTGTGGGTGATCTATCTCCTATCTTAATGCATGCAGATTTATCAAAATTAATATCCTGTTAGACCTTACCTTAACATAAATTGATGTTGATTATTAGTTTACAGGTAAGGCTGCTATGGAATGGTTTTCACGATTTTAATGATAGTTATATCTCGACATTTATGAAATGAAATTTTATAAAACGACACATTCAAATAAATATTGACTCATATAGGTGCTGATTCGATTTGGAGTATATAGATTAACAGGGCGCGTAACTATATGTTGCGTTCATAAAAATTATTTCCATGATAGTTATATTTCTGCATCTAACGAATAGAATTTCACCAAACTTCATATCTTAATTAAACCATGACGTAAATTGGCATTGAATAGTCTTGGTTACACATTTTACTCAGCAAGTGTCGTTGCTATGTTGCTTTAATCATTTTCATTATAGTCAGATTTTAAAATCTATGGGATGCCGTTTTACAAAATTTACTGTTTAAGATTTAATATGAAGCTTAAAAATTACGTTTATTCATTTTTGACCGTGTTCCTTTAACAGGATCACTTCTGCGATGTATTTTCACGATTTTATTATTTGTAGAATTTTTAATAAACATTATATATTGATTCAAGTTTGTTTTGGATTACTCAACAGTGGACTCCGATCAGCCTTTTTTCTATGCACATTGTAGCTGCAGCAAATACTGTAGCTGTAGCTGTAGCATGTCAGCAAATACTTTGTAGTGTGTTATAAAAATGTGCAATCGTTGTTTTATGTATTATTTTTGCATGTAATTTTTAAAAAATCTAAAAAAAGTAATTTGTATCGATGTACCCTATACCCGGGGCAGATTGATGCACTTTGATACGTCTAGGAAAAATGGAGACAAAATAACACAATGCATATTTTTCCTAGAAAAATAGTTAGCACACCATTTTATGTTATTTATAAAAATTCAAATCACCCATACTTTATTTGTAAACAATATTAAAGCAACCAAAATGAAATGTATAATGACCTGATGTTCTGGCTGTTTCTTGTCTGATTGTTGGCTGTGGTAACTTTGTCATATCAGGTACTTCAACACCATCAAGATGAAAAATTACCAAGTTTTCTGTTTATAAATCGATTTATAAACAAAAAATAAAGAATAATTATATTAAAAACTAGCGGCCTTCGCCCGCTACGCTGGTCGGTTTATCTAAAGAAATCTTGAAGAAGTAGTTAGATAAGGTTCAGACATACATTAAAAAAAAAAAAAGCAAGTCGATCATTCAAAAAACGTTGGGAAATATCAAATATTTACTGTAATTTTTTAAGAAAAACAAAGTTTCGAAAAAAAAAATTAAATCTAAAAAATAATTACACTGACATATTAATGCAAGGAAATTTTCCCAGAGAGAAAATTCGCCTTGAATACAATATTTCAAATTCTTTTAATTGCTTATAGGCGTTAATGCCAACATAGTGAAAAAAAATTCCATGCTGGGAATCGAACCCGGGCCATCAGTATGGCGCACTGACGTTCTACCGACTAAACCACATGGAACGACAGCCAGCTTGAAACTTTCTCATACTTAAGTAGACTGGCGAAAACATAACGATAGCGCGTTTTAAAATCGCACAGTGACATCTATTGGATTTTATATGTACTAAAAAACGTTATGTACTAAAAAACGTGAGCAGCGCACCTAATAGTTTCTTTTGTTTCTTTTTGTTACTTTTTTGTCTGTTGTCCGATTTTGATGAAACAAAGCCTATACACTGCCCGGGAGTGTGCATTCTTCATTAGTGAAAACCGCATAAAAATCCATTCAGTAGTTACGAAGATAACCTCGAACAAACAGACAGACAGACAGACAGACAGACAGACAAAAAATTCAAAAAAATTTTTTTTGTGTTTCATTGGTTTTCTTTTATCGCCCTGACTCCATTTTTGTCAATTATCTTCAATGTACAGACACACCGGGTCCTACTGTTTTATTATATGTATAGATTCTGTTTTTAATATAATTATCCTGTGCTGTTCTGCAGCTTATTTCTTTTACGTAACACTTTTCATGTAGAAAATACTTTTTTCTCTGGAGAATTGATATAAATTTGAAATTTTCTAGGCTGCCGTCCTTTTTTTAGTTCGTTCTACTAGCACTATATGTTGGGTAAGTTCATACGTCTTCTCTTTGCAAAAACACTATAAAATGTTCTAATATAAAGAAATTAAAGCTATTTTACTTCAATAAAAACTAATATTGGAAATATTTAGCGAAAAATGATTGCATTAAGGAGTGCATTGTAAAAAAAAAAAAAAATGATAAAAGGTAACGAAAAAATGAACTAGAAAAGGATTTAGGTTGTATCAATGTGCCCCGATAAAGACTGTATCAATGTGCCCCATGCAGCCATTTTGAATAAAATGAGACTCAAATCCAATACTTTATAA
Source organism: Maratus speculifer (assembly GCA_964019185.1). NCBI lineage: Eukaryota > Metazoa > Arthropoda > Arachnida > Araneae > Salticidae > Maratus > Maratus speculifer. Next base: position 140,047,573 of record OZ025291.1, read on the forward strand.
TTTATCTAACAAAACAGAATGAGAAACTGATAAAGAGTAGTTTTACTTGCCAGGAAGAGTATTCTTTTCAGTTGAAAATACAGGAACAGTTGTAAAATACCATTTCAAATATACAACTCAAATTTACTTTTGACCTACAAAAACACCCATACCGTTTCATCAAACTACTGAATCATTCCAAAACTTTCTGTATGTAGTCATTATGTAGGCACTTTCTGTATGTAGGCATTAACATCACCTTTTGGAGCTGTTGTGAAACTTCCTGTAATGACCCTGTGAGCTGTAGAGGGGGGTGTATCAATGTGCTCCATGTATCAAATGTGCCCCAGTTCCCCCTATATTGTGTTTTAAAATATTTTTTCCATTTCTCTTTTTAAAATTCTAATGATTATAACTATCGTACTTTTTTTACACAAAAATGTTTTCCATTGTGAACATACTTTTTGATAGTTTAAGTCTATTGTTTCCACAGGACGCTAGAACCTGTTCCCCACTTTTCTGGGATCGTTTTATTCATTTTTTATGCGTCAGCGGAATTAGTTTTAAATGTGACTTTTTATTGCTTAAAAACCTTATGGTCATGACACTCTTTATGGAATCAAGTAGTTTTGCGCCGTAACAGCTATTAGGTAGTCTGTACTAGTAAGGAGTGTTGCACATGCTTTTGCTTTACAATAAAACTTTGTGACTGCTACAGCATACAATTTTTTTATTCCCCTCTCTTGTGCTCGAATGGCATAAATATAAAATTCTGTAAGCATTGATTGATTATAACTGATTTCAGAAGCGATTCTAACTCTAATAGATTTTTTTAGTGTCATTTAATTTAGCTATCTTTTAACGTATTCTACAGATTAAAATAGGTGCTAAAATATAAGGTTAGAAAAACCAACAATTAAAAATGCACAAATAATGCATGAAAAAGTAGCAAACATCCGTTTTGAATCTACTAATGAGATTCTTCAGCAGCGCAAGACTAGCGTGCTAGAAAAAATAGAGCTCGATTCTACGAACGAGATTCTTCAGCAGTGCAAGACAGCATGCTAAAAAAGCACAGCTCGAATCTGCTATAAAAATTCTTCAGCAATGCAAAATTTAGCCTGCTAGAAAAAGTAGAGCTAGTTTTGCTTTCTTTAGCACACTGAATCTTAAACTGCTGAAGAATCTCGTTCGTAGATTCGAAACGGCTGTTTGCTACATTTTCGTGCACTATTTGTGCATTTCTAGTGGTTGGTTTTTCTATCCTTATACATTTTTGCACGTAGGGTTGATTTGCTATTTTTTATGTACTAAAATATCTTATGCCATGATATTAGAATATTCCATCTTTAAATATCACTCTATTAATTATATTAACATTTTATGAAACAAAGATATTGAATTCTACTTTTTCTTTCAATACAATACTATATACACTTCTATATACATATTCGCATTATTTGTAACATGTCATTTTTATTGGCATAGCATCTTAAAAAACAAAAAAAATTCCTAAAAGTTTTCAAAATTTTAATCACAATAGTATATCAGCATACAAAGATTTCTTTAAAAAGTATATCACAAACATAATCTGAAATGTTTTTGGAAAAAAAAGCAAAATATTTATTTGTATAGCAGAAGCATCTCCTTTCAGGAACTAAGTTTCCTAAAATCTTACAAAAATAAGGTTAGAAAGTTTTCGAAGGAAAATAAATATTTTCGGTTCTATGTATTTTTTTCAAATCATGTGTAGCAAGTGAAAAATGTTCTTTAGAATAAAATATGTTATTAAAAAGAAAAGAAAATCTTCCCAGTTTAGAATTTCTGGCACTTATTGGAAAGTCCCCTGCTTCGTCTTGTTAAGGCATTGATATATTTTATACTTACAATGTCTTTGTATGTATGTGCATTATTATTTATGCATATTTGAAGATATATATCTATACACGTGTCATTAATATACCTAAAAAATCCCTGCTGGCTCGGCCTACAAGGGGAGATAAATTTCGAAGTTAAGTACTAATTTTACCAATAAAAGCAAAATCAAGATTAATGATAAACCTGTTTCTTCACTAAGAATAAGCTCTAGAAACCTAAACTTTTTGTAAAAAATTTAATATATACGCATACATTAAAAATAGTGAAAACAAGTTAAGAGAAACTGAAAATGTTAAAATGTGCCAATATTTCCATATTCGGGTTTTAATCATGTTTCAATATGTTTTTTCAAACTCGCTCGACGCTACACATTCATCTAGTGACAACTATTATATTTCAAAAATGATGTAATATTCACATTTTTAAGATTTGTCAAAATATTTATATCATTTTGTTTTCTCATGGAAATCTTGCTAAGAAAAATTATGGCGAAATAATCTTTCTTTTTTCCCCATCAAATTGTTAATTTGATTTCCATTTTCCACGTGGAAATCTTGAAGTAGAAACGTAACTGTTGTGGGAATAACTTAATTGTACTTTCTTTTTAATTGTTGGCAACTGCTGTAAAGGAAAATTATTATTTTCCTCCACATTTTTGTGACAGTGCTGGTTTTGTCAGAGCCATGCTAAGGAGGTATTCAATTTTATTTAATGCTTTTTATTTCCACCTCCTTGGGCCGATATTGCCCATTTGCAATCCCCGCCGAGATATTAACCATCTCAATGTTTATGCCTTGTTTTAAGACGATTCATGCGGATTTTTATCATGCGGATAAAATTTAATATACATATGTCTCTCTCTCTATAAACTTTTTAGATGGTGGTGGAGTCATATGATGAAAAATTATTACGGAAATTTTCAAAATTCTTACCAAAGTAACGATTGAAATAGACAGTATCTCTTACGAAATCTACCTAAAAATAAAACAGATAAAGAGAAATGATGGGTAGAAGTGGACCATATATTTTACGCATATTTTAAACATCAAAATTACGTAAAAGGCAATTCGAAACTGTAATATTCATGACTTTGCATAACATAATTATTTTTTTTCTGTCAACAAACCTTTTTCTCAACTAATATGATTTAATAAGATGTCTTCTCCACACTTGACATTGCATACTGAATTTTCGAAATACTTTTAGATTATGAGTATCATCATCCATACTATTTCTGATGTCAGCATTCTTTTTTCTATGCACATATAATATGCGCAACGATGAATGATATTTATGCGAAAGGTTTATTAAAAGGTTTTCGGCATAGTACAGTCACATTTTGTTAAAACAAAAGTTACTTAATTAAAAAATGTAGTTAATTATGAATTGACGTAAAATGCATCAGCAAATAAACTCAAAGATTGCAGAGTGAAGGCCTCGCACGAGTTTACTGATTTTTTTGATGTTATGCACTTTCCATACATCTACAAGCTTTTTTTAGATTTGTGTTAAAATATTTTTATTAATATATATTCACATATATTCAGGAGCTGCGAAGTTACCATTCTTTCATTCTTTCTTTCTAACCGATGACTAGGCCTCTACCTGCCGAGTTATCTCAGCTTAACGGGTTAGATACTTGGTATCGGGGCGGGGGACAGCCTAATTGCCGCGTAGCGGCAATAAACCTGATTTCTTTGCTTCGCATGCCATTATTTCTGCAGTACTTGCTTCTGGTTGAGCATACATTGTTTTGCCTGTTACTTAACTTTCCTACCCTGTTGAAAATTTACTCAAACTTGATTAAAATATTTTACACCAGAGCTTTTATTTAAATCCATTTAACATACTTATTAAACTTAAATCTTTGTATTATTTATTTAATTTACTTTATGAAAAATTTCTATTTTGAATCGAATGAAACGCATTATAGGACAGGGTCGATTAGACCCATTCAGGGTAGGAAGGTTAATGTTACATCCTGTTGTTTAAACTGCAAATGGCTACTCAAGATGGTCTCGTAATTTAGAACCTTGATCAGATGATGAGACCTTCACCTGGCAAAGCACCACCAGAGGTATAATTCACAGGTAACTTGGAGGACTTTCACCCACGACGGATTTCACATGCACCAGGCGCCATTAGCGTACATGATGGAATTTTAGCCGGCAAAGTGGCGAACCACTAAGACAAGTACTTGGATCGGCTGTTTAGGTTAAGTGCTTTGTTGGTAATCTTTGTGGTTTATTGCACACTGAGTTAACTATGTGATTTGTTGCGGCACACCTTGTACTCATCATACCAGGTGAAATGGGACTGGATGTTTTTGAACCAAAATGGTGGTACTGAACTTAGCTGAAAGTGGAAACAATTTTGAGGGAATTAAAAAAAAAACAGAGAATGGCCAAAAAGCTAAGTCGTACCGCTGAAGGAATTTTTTTTGCGCCGAATAGCAATGTAGGCGAGAGCGTTGCCGAGGGAGATAAGAACCCGCCTTTCCACCGAGAAAAACTGACTCTGTGGGCTGCCTCATTAGAGCGGGTCCGGCATCTCGTGCGGACAAAGTCCTATTGCACCTAATAAAGAGGAGAGCTGTCAAAAATAAATAAATAAAATAAAAATTAATAATAATAAATAATAAAATACCAAAAAATAATTAAATAAAAAATAAAAAATTAAAAATTAAATTAAAATAAAATTAAAAAAATTAAAAAATTAAAAAAAAAAATAAATAAATTCTTCCCTTTCTCCTTTCACTGCCGGCCTAATTCGACTACAAGAAAAAGGGAGAGGGGAAGGAAGGAAGCTTGAAAGGAACAGCATTAATTACATGGTTATACAAACTTAATCCTATTTGGAAATAATACTACTATTGCTTACTGTTATGATAATTACTTAAGGATATATTTGTGTGCTCTCTAATATTACTAGATGTATTGCAGCCATTTTAATTACCATCAGGTCATAAATAACTATAATTATAATTAATTGCTTCGTAGCGTTACTCGTATGAATGTGGATATGTAGGTTAAGTGGTTAACACTGCAGATTAGTTAATTAATAAATAAATGCATAGTAACATGAATAGCTACGCCATTTAAACGTACTGGAATTTAAGTTCCCATTTGTAATAATACCTGTGAAAGTAAGTTGCCACCCTTAACATTCAGCGGGTGATTCAAAGCAAAAGTTATCGTGATTATACCGGGTGTCCCAAAAATGACTGATGGATTTTAAAATTCAATAACTTGCAAACGGTGACAGCTATTTAAAAAATTTTTGCAGTTGGGTTATGTATAACGTCAGGAGTTTTTTTACTGTAATTTTTTATTTTAGTTCAAATTCCAAACAATAGGTGGCGCTGACGGCGATTGAAGGCCAAGTCAACACTTCACTCAGCACTGATCACCTGGCCTTCAATCGCCGTCAGCGCTACCTATTGTTTGAAATTCGAACTAAAATAAAAAATTACGGTAAAGAAACTCCTGACATTATACATAACCCTCCTGCAAAAATTCTTTAAATAGCTGTCACCGTTTGCAAGTTATTGATTTTTAAAATCCATCAATCATTTTTGGGACATACGGTATCTTAAACCGATGATATAATATCAAGATACTTAAAAAAATACAAATAAAGTATAGCTTTGAGAGATGGAATTTGTATTTAAAGAGAATATATGCATATTAAAATGCAAACTTTAATTTTTTGTAGCATCTCTGTCATTTATGTTACATTTAGATTTTTTTTCTATAACAAATAACACAGTGAAAAATGTCTTTCTGTTTTCAATGCCGGAAAGCGCCAAAATATCATGAAATTCAGAAAATTTTGGCTGAAACAAACGACACGTTTACCATTGTACTTGTCAGAGCACGAAAAATTTAGTTAGGCAGTTTTAAATATAATTTATAGAGGTTAGGGATTGTAAAATTTCGTCGATTCCTCATACTTGCGATCGTCTTCTTGATTATTTTACATCTCTATGATATCACTATAGAATTTGTATTTCGTCTATTCTTTGTCTTCTTCCAAAGTGCATAACCAATTTCCATTGTAATTGTTTGATTATCCCGAAGATTAAAAAAAAAATCTTGGTTGACTGTTTATCAAGGTTATTCTTTTTATATCTTTTCTAGATGTGCTTAGTATGCATCTTTCACAAATTTAGCTAAGTTGAGTATAATCATTGCAGTGTATGTTTTGTAAGCTGGTATTCCGATTTCTGTTCTATAAATCTGTATAGGCAAAACATGTTTCTTTTAAAGAAAAGAAGCATGTAGTTTTTTTGAGTAATATGATTGAAAGTGGTTAAGTATGCCAAACGAGATAATTAAAAATTACTTAAAAATCGCTTAGAACCTATTTTTATTTCTCAACATATTCTGTACTAATATTTACGCATCTATTCGATTATTTTAGCAGACCCCTACAATCAGTTGGATAAAAATCTTTGAGTTACTGTCGGAGTCACATTAGGACTTTGTGATGAATCTCTTCATAAACAGTAAAGTGTTTGCTTCCAATATTCTTTTTAAGGAACTAAACATATGAAAATAACTTGAAACTAGGGGCTATCGGGGAGACTGGGGCACGTTGGCCCAGCTTTTTTTATGTTATTTTTTTTCGATACTTAAATTTTGTTTATTTTCAGATGTGGTATTTTTTTTACAATACCTAGTACATTTAACTAGTGAGAAAAACGCTTATTTTTAGTTATATGAAATTTTAAGTACTTTATGAATTTAGTTATGGTGTGATGTCATGTGGGCCAACCTATCCCGTGCACGGGGGGGGGGGGGTTAGCCCATTGAGTGGGGCACGTTGGCCTGCAATGCTCTTTTTTATGTTTATTTAGAAGTTAAATAAAATTCATAATAGTGAATAGGAACTTTAATGCATGTATATAAAAAAATATTTGCAAATTAAGTATACAAATCAGAGGGATTATTGCAGTGAAAGCATTCAAAATATAATTCATTAACCTCTTTTCGAACACATTTCACATGAGCCCAACGTTTGCAACTCACGCACTGGATCCATTCTTCCCCAGGCATACTTTGATCAAACTCCTTCTAACAACGTAGGCAGATATTATCTTCGTCTTCCTCATCATCACTTTCTTTAATAGATTTCTTCTTCTTTTTTTGACGGTTCAGACCGCTACATCCAGGCTGTGAGGGATCAAAAGGAAACAAAATCTTTTTCACAGATTGCTTTCCTTTGCGTTTTTTGGTCGGATTTCTTCTTTTAATATAATTTTTAATTTTGGCACTCTTTATTTCTTCTGTTGCTTTTTCTTTGTTGTTTAAGAACTAATTTGACAGGGGTGTCTGTGAGGACTGCAGAAGTTCTCTTCATTCTATTCGAAACATTCTTCTTCCTTGGCTTTGCCTTTTCGAATGTTCCAACGTCTTTAGGTGTTGGAGTTGTCTTGCATGGAGCAGGAGAAGATGCGGTAGGCACATCTATAAAAATAAGCCTACCACTAATTACCTGGGTTTCATTAGAAGTTTCACCAATTGATTTGTCGTGCGTGTTTGAGGGCTCTGGTCTATCACTGACATACGAAGGCATGAAATCAGAGTGATTAAAAACATTCCTACTGAAAGGGCATATTCCAGTTATCTGAAAACCTGATGTTATATTAACTGGATTTATGGACCAATTTGCCCCCTCGCCATGTTCGAAATACTTTTGCTATTCTACACATATCATGACAACATTTAATATTTATTGTTACATCAAAATAATCGTTACAAATTGAACTTTCGAAATATTACTCACTTTACTTTTTGTGAAGTATCGCTTGAGAGCATTAACACTTTATGCACACTAACGAAATTTTGCTTCGAGCTCGACGAAAGTGAAAAATCAACGTTGTTCTCAGTTGTTGTTAAGAGAACTGAAACTCATGGAAGGCTAGGGGTTTCTATCATGTTTCTGGACTTGTGGTGACATCTGGTGACTAGTTTGAAAATTAAAGCAAATTGGCCAACCTACTCCTATAGCCAGCGTGCCCCGGTCTCCTCTAAAGTGTATATTGAAGAAGTTTCCAAACAAACTTTTAAATAATCTTCTGTATTAGATTAGCTGTAGGAGATTTTCAAATGGCGTGATGAAAACCTATTTCTCTGGTCAATAGGTCTGGATGTTTTCTACAAATTGCAGTCTGAAGCTTCAAAAGAATACTCGCAGTATCATTGTGCATTTACGTTTTCACTTCAATTTTTCAAAGGGACTAATAACACTTCTTTGAAGTTCAATCGTTGCAAGCATAATTTTGCCAGCTGAGATTACAAAGTCGAATATTTGGATTGAAGAAACATGCTTTTATGGCAATAAAGTTAAATCTAAGTGGTATTTAAATGGCCAAATATTATATTGTTTGCTAAACTGTGAAAAACAGCTTATTGCAGTCGCCGATTGTCGATCAGATCAGCCAAATCGATTTTCTACATCTATTGCACTTATGTCTCTACCAAAGCGGCATGCTCGTTTCGAACTTTTTCACGAAAATTGGAACGTCAATGAGAATTTTTTTAGATCCGATTGTGCACTGTTTTACACGTTAGACGCTTCTCTTCATAAATATCAAAACTTTTTTTGTGCAAATTTTGCATAAAGTCCTCTTGCCCACAACAAAAATCAGACAATAGTATGCTGTTCCTTTGTCGTATTTTCAGCGAGCACTATCGGTCTTCTGAAACTGAATTAAATATGAGTGAGGATGCTATTTAATTAATATAAATATAAAAAACTGAATGACGCTGCCATCTATTACCGTTCTTGGGAAGTACTTGTTGTTTTTTAAGATAGATCATGTCAATTTGTCACTTACTTAATGACTATTCTTTTTAAAAGTACACTAACCTTGTCTCATTTTTTTGTTGATTTCATTGTTGATTCTGTTTTCTGATATTACTCCCTTACTCCCTGCCAGTTGGATACGCTCCTCTATTCCGATTATTCTCAGTGCTCTTGTAAACATTTTTTTTAAATCTATATGAATTGCACATTATCTTATTCATTTTAAATTTTATTTTGAATACCACGTTCTTAATGCTAGATTTATTTTTACATTAAAAAAAATTAATTTTGCTCCCATTTCATTGAAATCTTTTACAATGCTGGGAATATTTATAAAACTATAGTTAATATTAAAACTTTGTCTGAATGTTCAAACTCCCTTTTGAAAAAAAATCCTATGTATTTATTTATATTTAGTCAAAATGATTTTGTATGTCAATGTGTTAGCAGGTATTCAATGAAAATGTTTTGAGATATTTATTCCGATATTTTTTTTAAACAGAAGATGTTCATTTAGAGATTTTTTAGATTTTTCCTGTAATTTTTTCTGGCAGAAGATATCCATTTAGAATATTTAGTTCTCTGTTTTGGAATCTTTGTGTAATTTTTATGCCAGAATATAATACATACGAAAATTTATACCTCTGTATTGAAATATCTATTCCAGAATTTTCATGGCAGAATGTGTTCATTTATCTTATTTAGATAGCTGTGTTAAAATATGTTTTCCCTTAATTTTTATGAAAGGTGATACTTATTTAGCGCATTTAGGTTTCTTAGATTTTGAAATATTTATTTCTGAAAATTTTATTACATGCGACTGTTAGATAATAGTATTTTTCTACAGTGATGAATATAAGTATTTTTATTACTTACCCATCTTACATAAGATAGGGTAAGTCTTGAAAATTGACAAAAAATGTGACGGATTTGCACGTTTCAGATGCTGAAGATTTCAAAAAACATATTTTTTTAAAAAAAAATTTCCAGTCCGTCCGTCTGTGTGTCTGTCTGTGTGTCTCTAAACGCTCTATCTCCAAAACAAACTGAGATAGGGAGTTGAAATTTTGATGTACTTAGTATGTAAAAATGGGACGAAGTCCATTTAATATCAAAAACTTCGATTATCCGAAACTATTTTTTTCGGACTCTTGAAAAATTCGAATTTTTTTATTTTAAGGAATGGACATAAAAGACAAATAAATAACACAAATTGGGCAAAAAGAACGAAGACAGTCGGATTATTAGTTGCCGAGATACTTGTAATCTTGTTTTCCACATTCTTCGATTTTTCATTACCTGTATTTCATTCAAAGATATATTTAACTTGGAAATGAGACGCTTAAACTGATGCAGTAAATTCTTAGTTAATATGATTGTTATTTTTGGAGTTATAAGGATGTTTCTTTTACTTAATTCGGTACTACTTGAGTAGTTTGGCGTTTTATATAATTTGTCGAAATTGGTTCATCAGCAATTCTTTAATGGAGCATACTTTGTATATTGAGAACATTTAAACATACGTTTAAATTTTGTTTTGGAATTGCAATGCATTTTATGAATAGTTTACACGCGTTTTATTTTCATATATTTTATTATGCATAGTCATGATGGGTAAGTATTATGGTGGCTCCCAACGCCTAGTTTTTAACTGTAACGATAGTATGTCTGGCGTAAAGTACAGGAATAGTTACAGAAATAGAATAAAGAAAGGGCTTCTCTGTTTATAGTGATATATCATTCGTTTTAAATTCAATTTCCTTTATTATTTTATTTTATCCAATAGCAAAAAACATTTTTGCTCCAAAAAATATTTTTTTACATGTAGCGAATTTCGTACTTATAATGTTTCCAAATGATAAAAATAAATAGCTATAGTATAACAGGGAAAATAATGATTCCTGTGAGAGATTCTAAATTTAATATCTTCTTTTATCTCCAGGAATGTCTCATGAAATCTTGCTTCAGAAGCATACACTTTTATTGAAGTTACTTAAACACTCTATCTAGAATAAAAGAATCTCTTTCAATGAAAGTATTGGAGAAGACAGAAAAAAGTATTTTAGAAGTATTCGGCCTCCGTAGATAATAACTATTGTGCTTTTATCAAAGTTATTCTAGGCATATACTTCATATATTGAAAGAAATATGTCGAATACATGATACATAATACATACTTACGTTATATAATGATTTTTTTAGAATAATGAACGTATACAGACTTATAAAGTATGAAATTTAAGGCAGTAGATTAAAATTAATATTTTATATCTCAAAAGCTAAGTAATTAAACATTATATTACTTTCTCCGAACGAATTAGGGGAGAGTGGGGATACTTGAGCATAGGGGATACTTGAGCCACCCCTATTATCTCTACAGTTGGTTAATTTTTCTTTCTAAAACTGCCAATATGTTAACACATTTATAGTTCTGAACATGTAAAAAAGAAATCACACATCTTGGTACCATTTTGAAAGTATAGTGATCAATAGTTGTCTTTTCCCTATCTGAAGTAAATTTTTGGGTACATGGTTTTTTTGTTTTTTTGTAATCAAAGTTTTGTTTAAAGTTGCAACTACATACATAAATTTAATAAGCATAATTTCAATTGTATTTTGAATCTAAAATAGTTCTAATAGCTGCATGCTTTATTTAGTAAAACTCTGGGAAACAAAACTAGTGGTAGTGGGGATACTTGAGCCATGTCTCAACCCTCCCCACTAGAAATTAAACATAGGAGAAACAAACAAAAAATAAAATTCCTTCCTTATATTCACTAATAGATTTTTTTCTGGATAAAAGAGAGAATAATTTTTCATTTTATTTTATTTTTCTTAAAAAAATAACGACTTAAAAATGTTTAAAAATGTATATTTTTTAAATGAAAATATCCATTTTAATTTTCATTTTGACTAGCAAAATAGCCTGTCTAGATAAATGTAAACATAGTTTTCAATTTAACTTTTATTAAATTAAAATAATTTTTTAAAACTGTTTTACAGGCTAGGTCCAACATATTAAAATATTCATTTTTTAATATAACATATTAAGATTAATATCTTATATTGAAATCGTAACCTCTGTTGCTGTAATTTTTTTTAACTAAGAAAATTGAAGAAAAATTGGTAAAAAGAGCGCACAAAAAACAAGAAAAGCAACAAAAATCCTAGTTCAAACTTACCTGCATGGAGCCAAAGAATAAGACAAAATCTTTTCCTGTGAAATCAAAAAAGTGTTTGAAATAGTAGAATGATACATCTGGCTTAAATTCCGACAGCTACTAAATTAAAAGCATGAGTTCGACATTATCATTAGAGGAAAATCCTGCCAATGATGGTGATGATGTGAAAAGAAAACCTTCTATTGATGGTTGGTTACTAATAAAATATGCCAGAAAGAAAACTAAAAATATTTGTTGGATAAGCACTTAATATTTTGAAAATGAAATTTGCCCGAAGAATAGCAGATTCCAAATTTAAATGGCTCTGAACTGAGGTAGTTTCTACCGTCGTTATAACTCAAGTTGAAATTATCATTTGACAACCAGTTCTAACGACAAAAAGTGATCGTATTACTAACTTTGTTTTCTCAATTGGTTTGGAAGGACTTTATGTTTCATAATTTATCATTCTGTAAAATGTTTGTGCAAAAATAAAGCGAAAAAAATTACTTTTGTAGGTATTTTTCCGTAGTGGCTCAAGTATCCCTTCACCATGGCTCAAGTATCCCTCCCATGGGAATACTTGAGCCACCATGCAAAACAAAAAATAAACATTTTTTATGCATAGAAAAATAGTTCAAAATTCATTGAAAATGGTTTTCAGTTGAAGGAAAAACATCAAATTTTCATTTTCAATATTTTATTTTATTATAAGAAATTATAAAAAATTTAAAAAAAATAAAATTCAAAAAATGGCTCAAGTATCCCCATCTTCCCCTATATATTTTTAACCTATTAACTGCGGATAGCGGTCTCACAGACGGCTGTGATTTTTAAGTTTCATATTTAACTTGTTTAATTTTTAGTTCAACTATCAATATTAGTTCAACTTTAATTCATTTGGATCTCTAGAGACTTTTGAATAGTTAAATTTTATTTATAATAGCCCTGTACAAAAAGTTTAATGCATAAATAATATTCTGAGAGTTAATGTAACATTTTATTTATCTTTATATTAAGCGGTCTGTCAGACCACTCACAGTGGTTATGCGACAATTATTGTCACAGCAGTTAAAGGTTAAATATCGTATTTATACAAGTTTAATTAGGATTTTAAAAGCTTCGGAAGTTTTGAAAAAAAGGATGAAAACATAGGAAATTTGGAGAAGAAAATGAAATGTTTGAGGATTATTTTGAGAATATACGAATTTAAAAAATTGTCAAGTACAAAGAGTTGCTTAAAAATTTAAATAAGAGTTTTACGTTTTTACAAATATAGCTATATAGCTTATAAAACTTAAATACTGTATTATGTATAATCTATATGCAAAAACATGTCAACTATAAAACTATCATTTAGTTCAATTTAAAGAAATTTCTGGTTTGAATGAAAATTTTTAATGTATTTGTGGGTTCGTTAGACCAGAACTGTAATTGTGGCAGGGTTAATGAAGCTACTTTCATTTATGGAACTGGTTCTGAAAGCAATGTTTTTTACATTAAAAAAAAACGAAAAAGTAAAAATGAATCAGGTTAGAGATCGACCTCAGCTAGCATATGAAAAAGAAAATAAAAAAAATATCATTATTAAATATTAAAATACTAATGAAAAATCAGATTTAGCATCAATATGGTTTAATGTAGGTTAAAAGTTAGACCATGGTAACCATGAAGTCTAATGTTAACTATAAGTTTAGCATAGAGACTGGTTTTAACCATAAGTTTAACATTTGAACTTGCAAGTTTCTTCTACTGGATAGTGTAGACAAGCTCTTATTAGTGTTATAATTGACGTTCAGTGGTGTGGTTGGTAGCGACAGCTGTTACCATGGAAGGGAACCCATGTTAGAATACTCGGGTTAGACATACATGTAATTGTGAGTGTCTGTTTGAAGTTACATAAATATGTAATGGAAAAAATAAATAAAATTGTTATGGTTTGTTGTTGTTTATGTGTAGAAGAGAGGGGGGCACTTTGAACAATTTAAAAAAAAAATCAATACATTTCTTATTTGAATTACATTATTTGCGTTTTAAGTATTACATAATAAAAAAAAAAATGCATTTCTTCATCATATGAACCAGAAATTAAAAGTTTCCCATGTAAATTTTAAAAAATTGAGGATTTAAAAAACGGAAAGATTTCTGTTGAAACTTCCCCGGGTATGGATACCTTCGAACAAGTAAGGGGCACCTTTGAACAAATGAATAAAATATGAAAATATTGAGAGTTTTCATAAAAAGCTGCATATGTTTCAGAAACATAAAGTAATTTGATTTAAATTAAATAACTGTATTTATTTTAAACGAATAATTTTTCTATTTAACCTAACTACAATCCATGAAAGTTGATGTAAAAAATCATTGTTGAAACAACACAGAGTGTCCCTCCACTTATGTTTGTTTGTGAAAACTTTTTTACAATATCCTTGAAATACACCAATTAGATATCTGATGCTTCTAGAAAACTAAAATTCTTCATTTACAATTTTTATGAAAAAAACCTAACTTAAATTCCGTTTTATCTAGAACGAAAACGAAAAATATTTGTACAAGAGTAAATGAAAGAGTATAGGATTTGTAGAAAAACCTACTAAACCATGAATCATTATTGTGTGTCCGGGATTTGCAATTATTAAATATATGAATGCCATCATCAATTTAGATTTGAAACTTCTCATTGCTGATACATCCAGAAATTGTAACACATGTGTGCAGTAAGGAAGGATTGTTAACAGTATAAGTCCATGTTCTATGATTGTCTTACCTGGTTTTACATAGAAAAAATTCGAAAAATAATAATATTTAGGTACTTCAACAACTGTTTATTTCACAGTTTTAGATTTTCAATGGTGCCCCATCACATGGAGTTCAACAGTACAACTGTTTACTCAATTAGGCTGAAGAATTTGAATAAAACAAAGCTTATAAACTAAAGATTACATCTTTATTTAAGTATTGAACAATAAATCAAAATTTTAGCGATACAAGATTGTCAACAAAAGTCTTACAACTTTATTTTCTTAAGTTTAGATTCAAGAGGGAGAAAAATACATATCTTGCTTAGACAGTATTGTGCATACAAAATGGTGCAGCTTTATATACTTATTGCACCGAAGAAGTAGTAATGTAATGCCATTGACACACTAAAAAAATAATTTATTTAAAAGAAAATATTTAGATTGTTCAAAGGTGCTCCCCGTTCAAAATGTGTCCCCTTCTTCCCTATAATAAGAATTATTTGATACAAAAAGCCACAGTTACTATAGATCCCAAAGCAATTTCAGTGTCCTGTGTTAGAATTGCAACAATTGCCTGAACTCTGCAATATGCAACTTAATAAAATTGTTTATATTTTTGTTCGATAAGCACGAATATGCATTCCTTAACTCTTTAGTATTTATTGCAGGATTGTATTTTTATCTGTAATTTTATATTTTATTGTTTTTGACTTAAAATGTGCAAAAGAAAAGAATCACTTCTTTCTCTAAATTTTGAAACGCAAGAAAGCATAATGCAACGATGAAATTATATCAGGCTATGCTATTATTATTTTATATCGTTTTTTATGCTTTATAAAAATATTTTTGTCATACTTTTTAACGTAATATACATTTTATACTGTTTGTTATTTATAAAACATGGCATGTTAAATATGGATGGGAAAACATAAATACAGTAAAGCTCCGATTAATCGTAAGCGGATGATCCGCCGTGTGGATTATACGCGACACGATTTTTTAAAAATTTTTAATCCAAGCCATAAGCAAGGAAAATACAATAGGCCATACAGTGCGAAGGTTGAAATGTGGAAGTTTCTTTGCATCCATGCTTTATCGTTTGAAATTCAACAAAACGCGGCAGATCACAAAAGTAGCAAGGACATAATTACAATCTTGCCATGCAGCAACGCAAACTTAGGCTTCTTGTAATAGGTAAATCTAAGAAACCGTGATCTTTTAAAGCACAAAAGCAGAAAATTTACCAGCTGATTATTTAACCCCCCCCCCTCAAAAATGTTGGATGAACTAGTAGATTTTCGAAAATCATTTAAGAGATTTTTGTGTATTTAATCATCTCGACTAAAAAAAGATTTGAAAATAAGGCTGACAACGCGGCTTTACAGCCAGCTACAAATGTGCTTAACCCCTTGCGACGCGGTGGTATACCTATGAAACCACTTAATTTTAATTCCCAAATACCAGATTGGCATTAGAATTTTGGTAAAAATATTTACGGTTTATTAAATGTGTGGAATATAGCTTTTTCTTAATTAGAAATAAAATTATTTTCAAATTCTGGTTGTCAGTCATTAATTTCAACACTTAAGCAATGAATTTGCCTTGCGCCGTAAAGGGTTAAATATTATGACACGCAAATCTTGGCACAGTTATATATATATATATTACAAATTTAAAATTTTTTCGCCAAAACTAACCTTTATACTATCTTAATTTTCTTATAATAATATTCCGTACTTACTTCAAATTATTAAATTAAAATCTTGTTTCTAAATCTAATCTGTTAATCCTTATGCAGACGATATAAATTCTTAATTTGCCTTAAAAAACATTATTCCAGTATGCGTAAATTTAAAAAGATGGCTCTAAATTAAAAATATTCTTAATTAAAACTTTATTTCTTAATATTCCAAATAAAACTAATTTCTTCTATGTTTTTATCAACCCTTTTTAAGAAAGTCTTATTAAATTTATTCCAAAACCATACCTTTCAAAAAATATCATTATTTTATTTTATCTATTTATTTATTTTTCCTCCGTCAACCTTTGATGTGTGCATATTAATAAATTCATTTCTTTTCTTTTTCTCTTAAAATTAATCATTTATAAAAATCGTCTGCGTAAGATATTTAAAATTCTGAGTCAATTATAAATTGGTTAAATAATATTTTTTAAAATAAATTTATCGTCTGTTTAAAATAGCCTCGTAACTGGACAAGAATTCTGTTTACATAAAAGAATGATGGTTTGGAGGTTACAGAATGTTCCAGTACTTTTTTTTTTAGTTTAGAAGGTGGAAGTCTCGAGATGAGAGAGAAGATTTCTTGGGTTGCTTCTTCGATGAGGACAGCTCGCTGAAATAATGATGGAATTTTTGCAAAAGGAGCTTTTCCTTCCTCATTATTACGAATTTAATAAATGAATTTACAGCAGCCCATGACTAATTATTGGATCTTCTACATTTATTTATTTATTTTGTTTTTTCACTCGCTTGCCATGACTGTGCGTTTCTTTTTAACCAGTGGAAATAATTCGAGTTCTCCTTAAATCGTCATATATATATATATATATATATATATATATATATATATATATATATATATATATATATATATATATATATATATATATATATATATATATATATATTAAAAATTTTATGTTTTTTGTAAAATAAACATAGTTTTTATGTTGATTAATATTTTCGTGTTTGCACTTCATTTTTTGACTTTTCCAGCTTTTCCGCGAATTTTGCTATCTGCGGTTGGTTATGTACTGTATACAGTATATATATAAATTTTATTCCCGTTAAAAATGGTAAAAAAACCTGATTAGCTTTTAGGTCTAATTTATTTACGTACCATAACTTAATATAGAATTCCCTTTCCATTGATTATGAAGATTAAGTTTTCTGAGTTTGAACTATGATTATATCTCAACCTATCTAATTGAGATCATGAAAGTAAATAGAGTCTCTGATTTAAAGGCAGCTAAGATGCTGTTATTAATATAAATCAGAGAGTTTAAACGACCAAAATACATACATTTTTAAGGGGAATGTCTGAATATTTTAATATTGTATAATTGTGATGTTATGAACTTAATTAAGTGTTGTTTAGAATTAGAAATTATTTCTATTATAATAAATCTGATTGTGTATTCGTTCTATAAAACAGACGTCTCAATAAGACAAGAAAGAAAAAATCATATGCCAATACTGTTAAAACTAATGGTGACACATTGCACCTTTTAGGTGTGAAAGGCTTGTCTCACTGGTGACACCCCTAAAGGAGCCAGAATGACACCTTTAATTATGGTGAAAAGATGGCACCCTTAATCCAGAGTGTCCAATAATAAATAAATATAGTTTAAAAAAAACTAAAAACCACGCTTTTAAAGTATATCAAACTAAATAGTGAAAAATAATTCGTACTATAAGCTGAAAACAAAAATAGATGAAAAATACTATATTACTATAAAATCATTGTTATTATAAGAATCAATTAATAAGCAATAAATAAAATTATCGTGGAAAAAAAGCGTGGGGTGTTCCATCTACCATGCTCCATCTATCAGTTCTTAAGAAGCACCCCACGCTTTTTTTCAACGATAATTTTATTTATTGCTTATTAATTGATTCTTATAATAAAAATGATTTTATAGTAATATAGTATTTTTCATCTATTTTTGTTTTCAGCTTATAGTACGAATTATTTTTCACTATTTAGTTTGATGTACTTTAAAAGCGTGGTTTTTAGTTTTTTTAAACTATATTTATTTTTTACTTTTTAGTTTGATTACTTTAAAAGCGTGGTTTTTAGTTTTTTAAAACTATATTTATCTTAAAATTTACAACGGAAGGACATCGATCCAAATCACTTTTTTTGGTCGACTCTGGTTAATTTAACCATGCATCTCGAATACTATTAAGAATGTATAAAAAAAAATTCTTCACATTATGAAAGACAACATTTTTTGCCAGATATAGCCAAATTTGGAGACATTCTTTCATTTGGCACCAAATACGTGTTGTGGCTTTCGTAATCTTAATAGTCAATTTTTCGGCCAAATGTCGCCAATATTTCGTGAAATATTGCCAACTTATTGGTTGCTGCCATTTTCTCATGACCCTGACCTGTATAACCCAAAATGACCCACTAATCAAATTTGATCAAACATGTGACTTAGCTCAAAGGTCTCCTGGTAATCAAAAACAGTAGAATATAAAGTTGAATCAAAATCGTTTATGCCGTTTCTTAGGTAAAATTAGCTTGACAGCATTCATCAATAAAGCGAAATGGCCCACTAATATAATTTTGTTTAACTTGCGACTCTGCCCAATAGTCTTCTCGTGACAAAAGACGTTTCGTTACAAAATTTAGGTAAAATTGATTGAATCGTTGTTATATATAATTAGAATAACCCTAACCCATTATGACACAAAATGACCCATTAATCGAATTTTCGCGAGCATGTGTCCTGGTCCAATGGTTTTCTCTTGCCCGAGAATATCATAATACAAAATATAGTCAAAATGGTGAGAGACATTTTCTGCATAAAATTAGCATGACCCATCAATGACCCACAAATGACCCTTATAATCAAAATCTCTCGAACATGTGATTTAGCCCATTAGTTTCCTCGTGTCTAAAAATTGTTACATACAAAATTTCGTTAAAAACGATCTAGCCGTTCTTTAAATATAAATAGCTTGACCCAGACACTTTATGACCCATTAATCGAAATTTCTCGAAAGTGTGACCTAGCCCAATAATTTTCTTGTGCCAAGAAAATGTTATATACAAAATTTCGTTAAAATCGATTCACATGTTCTTTAGATGTAGCTTGACATGATCCATTATGGCCCATCATGACCCACAAATGATCATTATAGTCGAAATCTCTCAAACGTGTGATTTAGCCCATTAGTTTCCTCGTGTCAAAAAACTGTTCATACAAAATTTCTTTATAATCTATCACGCCGTTCTTTAAATATAAATAGATTGACCCAGACCCTTAATGACCCAATATGGCCCATTAAATTTTTTTCTCGAACATGTAGCCTAGCCCAATATTTTTCTCGTGCCCGAAAACAATAGAATGCAATTTTTAGTCAAAACTGTGTGAGAAAATCTTTAGATAAAAATAGCATGACCCACAATGACCCCAAAAATGACCCACTAACCGAATTTTCTTGACCATGTTACCTAACCCAATGGTCTTCTTGTAATCCAAAACGATAAAATATAAAATTTGGTCAAAATCGTTAGAGCCGTTTTTTAGATAAAAATGGCTTGGCCCATAATGACCCAAAAATGAACCACTAATCGAAATTTTTCGAACATGTGACCCAGCCCGATAGTTTTTTCGTGCCAAAAAACTGTTACATACAAAATTTCGTTATAATCGATCACGCTGTTCTTTAAATATAAATAGCTTGACCCAGACCCTTAATGACCCATTAAAATTTTTTCTCGAACATGTAACATAGCCCAATGATTTTCTCGTGCCCGAAAACCATAGAATGCAATTTTTAGTCAAAATTGCTTGAGAAAATCTTTAGATAATAAGGAGAGTTACAAACCCACAAGCTCACATACAGGTGAAGTTAATAAAAGCGTGTTAAAAATTAAAAAATATACAAACCGACTTTTGGCCGTCGAAGGATTCGAACTGATAACAAGCTCAGCGTTCTAACCGCTCGGCCATCGAGCTCACCGTCATTCACTCATAGCCATAGATTTTACTTGCCGTCACAGAAAACAGAAAGACACACGTCACAGCGCATGCGCATGGTTCCAGTCACCCGATGAGGTGCCACATTGCTGCCAATACGAAGTGTATGGCACCTTATTTAACTCCAATCACCAAATAAGAGACCTGTCGGCACTGCAACCACATATCCAAGTCCCTATGGCACCCTAGAGTTCCAAATGCCCCGGGTTCCAATGGACCCTAGGGCCTTTTCACCTCCAGATCCCAAATGGCACCGGTTTGTCACCTTCACTTTTAGCAGTGAAGCATAGATTATTAAAAAAAAAACTCTCCAACACATTCAGAATAATGTAACAAATCTGTCCCGTTTAAAAAATTAAAATTAAAATATTCTGTCTAAGTAAACTATATGGAAACACATAAGACATTTGTAAACCAAATTTCATCAAATGCTCATCTAGAAATTTTCTCATACACAATCGGAAAATTATTCGTTTTGCAGCACCTTGTTTGTATTGATTAACTACATGCATGTCAAAATTTAATTCAATTAAGATATACGTATTCCTCAATTGAAAATTCCCCTTCCATAATTTTCTCTAATAAGGAAAACTTAAATGAATATTTTTATGCAGCCCTGCATATGAGGTATATAATGTATATATGACCAATATTAAGCAAGAAATAGTTAAATTTCGAAGCGCGTATCGCACATTCCAACAATTATAACTCAAAGGCTATAATGCAATCGATTTCTTTTGCGTGTCCCTGATAAATTAATAAAAAATACTATAAATAACCTGTTATAACGTAATTGTAGTGAATGGCAGCGATTTATATCAGTTTGAATATATTTGAAATAGCGTAATTGCATTAAAATACTTAAAAAAATCTTCAAATGATTTTTTCCCATATACCATAACGTAATGAAATTCTTTTTAGTGCTCCTGTAAATGAACTGTAACTCCTACATACTTCATATACAATACCAAACATGCTTTGGGGACCCTAAATAACCTTTATCAATTGCATGAAAATCGAAATATATTTAAGAAAGTTTGAGTGTGCACAGATGGCCTAACGAATAGATGGACAGACAAATGCATAAACACTTTTCAATTTTGCTGGAAAGTGTTAAAAAAGACGGTTAAACGTCGTGAAAATGAAAAAAGATATTGGTGATATAGTGATCATAGCTGCTCTGTAAAAATAGCTGGATGGTAAAAGATTTTTCATAGATAGTCAATTCCGATGATTCTTCCATCAATAAAACTAGAAACGTGCATAGAGGCTTCCCAGATGAAGCCTATTACGTACTGTTTGGCTGAACACCCTTCGTCCTTTTGCCGTGCAACGACGCTTCTTGTGACTCCAACAGCGTCCGCGACATTTAATTGTGTTTGGTCGGATTCAAGTATGCCTGTAATACGCCAGGCCATGGATACTGGTAAATCTTATTTTTGAGACATTTTTAAGTCACCCTTTCTCAAAATAATAATAATAATAATAATAATAAGATGAGCAATCGAATTTCATAATTAAGGCAATAAAACAGACGTTTCTGCAACATCTCGATTTCTGCCTTTATGTTCTTTTTTTGATTTTTGACGTCATAAACTTTGATTTGCATATGGAGTTTTATTCTTGTGTTTCTTGCTAGGCTACATTATGAATGATTTATTTTTAATTACTTATCGGTGTAAATATTTGTGTAATTTCGTTAAAACCATGTGCTCCCCTAATTGTTTTGAACAGTGTATTTTAGTTTCAATGAAGGAAATTTAAAAATTCTGTTAAAAAAAAAAAAAAAAAAAAAAAAAAAAACTTTTAAAATTCATTTCGTCATTGAAAAGCTTACTATAACCATTGGCAAAAAGTTTCCGATCAGTGTTATCAAACTTATGATTTTTGCATTTCGAAGCATATATTTCTCGAATTATTAGCATAGAAACATTTTTCGATATGCCAAATAAAAGAAAACGTATTAAAATATAAATGAAAAGTGAATTCACAATAACAATCATATAATTTACAATCATACTACTGGTGAAAGAGTTTCCTCGCGAGGAAAAAATACCTGATCAAGAAGGAAGTTGGAAAATAGTAATCAATCACTGAGTAAACAAGTTTGAAATTTGCTTATTGAAGATAGATAAGAGTGCCTGCGCATGCGTAAAATATTTGAATCCTATTTAAAAGAAGAAATCTTCCATCTGCGAGATCAAAAGCAGCTCTGAAATGCTGGACAATGACTCATGTGAAACACCTGTCTTGCGATTTAAAAATCCCCATGATTAAATTGGTGCAAGAGGGGAATTCACAAAAACAAAGTGGTTGCTTTATTAAATTGTGCTCAAAGAACGGTATGCAATATTTGAAAAAAATATCAGTTGACTAACAGCGTGGAAAATTTATGTCGAAAAGGATGTTCACGAATGAAAACGCCTAGGGAAGACAGAAAACTTGTGAAAATAACGAAAAAACAACGGCGAGCAACTTCTAAACAACTCAATGCCGAATGGTCTAAGCATAATGTAAAGATATGTGATCACACTGTACGTTGTCGTCAGGAGTGTAGTCGTAAAAATAACAGAGGTTTTACTCTCTAAGCAGCGGGTATATGCTCTGGACAGAAGGGTATATCCTAGAGTGAGTATACCATAAGCTTTCTTCAGAAAGAGAGGGTATACAGTGCTCTTTTAAAAAATCCAGAAGGTATACAGAGTATACCCCCGTATACCCTCCACTACATCCCTGGCAGTCGTCTAAATGTAGCAGGATTTAAATTCTGTAAAACTAAAACGAAACCTTATTTAACAAAGAAGCATAGAAAATAGCTCTTGAAATGGGGTAAAAAACATGTATACTGGCCACTTGATAAATGGAATAAAGTTATTTTTAGCGATGAATCTCGGATACATCTCGGAACAGGTGATGACTGTGGAACATTTGTTGGAAGGAGAGTTGGTGAAAACTTAAGAGATAAGTGTGTCAGTACGAGGACTAAATTTTCACCCGCATTCACAGTTTGGACTTGTATGACATCACAAAGAATCGGTAAGTTGTGTATTGTGTTACATACATTAGACTCTGAAGTTTACATTGACATTTTAGACAATCTTTTGATTTTCAGAATTGATCAATGGTTCGGGGATCAAAATGACTTTTTATTTCAAGATGACAAAGCAGCTCCACATCGCACCAAATCAGTGAAAAATTTCTCCAAAATGTAGATAATAATCCTATTACAACCATGATTTGGCTGCTCAATAGTCCGTATCTTAATTCCATCGAAAATCTGTGGTATATATCAAAAAGAAAAATCGATTTTAGAAGGATCACAAATGCCATAAAACTACGTAAAGCTGTAAGAGAATGCTGTATGAGAAATTGTTGCTAATGAGTGTAAAAAGCTTATTGACTCCATTCCACAGAGAATTTAGGCTGTCATCCGGGTAAAAGGTGGATTTACTAAATATTGCTTATAATGTTGGGTTATTTTTTCAAATCAAAGCGTGAATGGATAATTTTTTTCTTTGGTGTATAAATTTCAATCACCACTTTTCTGTTTATAAATTGACCTAAAAAGATTTTTATTTATTGCATATTTTTGGCCATTATGTACAATACAAATGCATTATCGCTAATAAACATTTAATTTTTATGCAGTGAGAATAAAAAATCATTTCTTATAAAAAATGGTCATGTTGGTGTAATGATCAGAAATTTAATTGTGTCAAGGGTTGTAATTTCAAAAATATTTGCCGTAAATTATGGTCTTTTATTACAATCGAAAATTATAGTAAGATATTTTTAAGCATTTTCCCTTTCTATATTTAAAAAGATTAAGGCCCATAGTAAAAAAACAGTAAAAATTAGAAATCGTTTTATATTTTATAAAGGATTGAATAAGTAATATGGTAATTATAAGGAACACTTCATTGAATTAAATTAAATTCATTTTAAAGAATTTTTTAAACAGTTTTATATAAGTTGAAAAAAAATAAAAGTATCAAATAAAGCAATTTCCGAAATTTTGATTTAAAGCAGAAAAAGAAAAAAAAAATGATGAATTACGAAATGTGTTGCTGAATAAAAAATATTATAAATGTATGAATATGCTGCAAGACTTCAAAAAATATTTTTTTTGTGTTTAATATTAAAACTGCTTTGATCTGTAACGGCGGAAAAAACAACTCATTACACACAATGATTATATATCTTAAAATTAGAACATTAAAAATGCCATTTGACTAATTTGTTGTTTGACTTTTCAAGAGTTTTATACTCTCTGAAAATTGCTCGAATTCCTAGAACAATGTTAGTAATTTAAAGTTTGGATTAATAGTATCTAAAATGCAAATATTCTTTTAAGTATTTCTGCCTTTTCCATGTTGGAATAAAGATCAAAGAGTAAAAGAATGGATTTCCCTGATTTCAAACAAAGAGATTAAGATGGAATTATAAAGCCAATGTTACGATTCCCAAGATACCAAATTAAAAATCTTTAATTCCTATGACTAATGGATAGAAATACTTTGAAGTGCAAGAAAAAAGGCTTTAATTTATTTTGATAACAAACAATAATTTGATTTAATGTAAAGGATGTAAAGTAATGTATTTAATATAAGGCAGTATTAAATTCTGCTTTAATAGTAGATAAATATCAAAGTAAGAACAGTATTAAGAACCCACACTAGTTTCACACAAAGACCAGGATGATAATGTTAAGTCCATGGAAGCGTTATTTAAAAATTTCCTGCTCAAATTTTAATATTTTTATGTGATTTTTTTTCATAGGATAACCAAGAATGCTCTACAACAGGGATAGTTTTTACTTTTTTCGATTTTGGATTCAGATTTTTCTTTAAAAAATAATCTAAATTTAATAAAAATTTACAGTATTTCTCTCATGTACTCTTTTAGCTGTGCTCGTATCAAAATACTTCGATAATGTCAAGAGAAAAGTACAAAACTGATAATATATTTACATGACTTTGAATTAACAAAATAGGCATACGCCCTCTTTCTCTTCTGGTATAGAAAACAAAGCGAATAGGTGAAAAAACACCGAATATAAAATCATTATCTCTTCAAAGTTAAAAACATATTTTTTATAAAAATATATCTTGTATAAAATTATACCTTTTAGTGTATAACTGCCGATTTTCATGCTTTTTGACATCGGTATTAAACAATAAAATTCACCCTCTTGATCACAAGAAATGACGTTTAACTAAAATAAATTTCTCATTTTAAAAATAATGGTAAAAAATGACAGCAATGTTTTTTACTAAAAATGTAAAGTCTACCATGAATAGTGATTATCTACTTAGTCATGTAATTATTAAATGCTTTTGATCAAATATTTTCACATTTTGTTAAATTTTTATTAAAACATAGGTTTAAAAAACTCCATCTCACATTTATGTACTTCTTTTACGATGAAAAGTTGAATTCATGATAAATTTCTCCCATTCAAATTTTCTTTCAATTCATTTTTCTCTTATCTATCTTTTGAAAGTTAAAACTTCTTTAGACATATTGACATATTTATCTTTTTGAAGTCTTAGACATTTCGAAATTTTCTGAGTAATCTTCCGCATTTCTTTATAAATAAATTTAATGGTTAAATCTTTACTGTGTTTTTCATACATAATTAGAAAATTTATTTCCGCAGTTCATGGAAATGTTTCAGTGAGAAAAAGATTTTATAACACTTGGAAATAAATATTTTAGTCAATGTTATAGTCAGAAATTTAGAAATTACAACGGTCGGTGCAATTTGATGTTATTTACACGATTCATTTTTTCACAAATCGAATATTTTTTATATTGCTGTTCTGATAGTTGATAGTTAATATCCATCTTTTTTCTCTGCTAGTTTGAAGACTGGCTCTAAATAAAAATATAACATGTTCTATGTCTAAACTTTTTGAAATAGGCTTTTAATTTTTTTCAATTGAGCAGCCGATACGGTCGGTAACTAAAGTTAAAAACGCTCCAATTTCTGACGAATAATATTCTTTTTTGAAAATATGACAAACAACATTGCACATAATACCCTGTAATCAGAATTAAAAAATAATAAAAACTGTATGAAAAATGAGTAGGTTTATGAAATAATTTTTCACTGCGCATGCGTCAACGATATCAAAATTTCATTTGGATATTATGTTAGCTAAATGTATAGAGCAACTTTTGTGAAAGTCTAAAAATCATAGCTTGAAAATTCTGAAAATAATCATCAATAGAATAAGTTGAAAATCCGTTATTCCCAAAATGAAGCAAAAGCAAGAGAGGTTGTATCCATATATTCATTGATTAGTATCAATATAGAATACACAATACGGGACGTACAACTACATTTGGATAAAATCCCTCATCTTTTTGCGTTATTTAGGGAACAGCGGATTTTTTTGGTAGATATCGTATGAAATACTATCTATTGCATTCTCTCCCATGTTGTAATTTCTGAAAAAATTTTGCGGATCTACACGAATCATGACTCCTAGACCCCAAAACTACCATCAGTAAAAAAGTTTATCTATCTATCTATCTATCTATTTATCTATCTATCGGTGTATATCACTTTCTTCTAGACACGATAACTTCCATAATTATGCTCAGATCTTCTTCAAACTTTTACATAAAATCAAAGATCTTAAAATCTCGGTCGAGTTCGTTAATGGGCAAAATCGGATCAAGGGGGTGGAAATAGGGAGGGTTTTTGTGAAAACCAAAAAAACGCGATAACTTCTTAATTAAAATAGATATCGAATCAGTTTAAAGTTTATATTACTTCTAAAAAATGGACAAAAAGTTTATGCATGACAGATTTTTGATAAAGTTAAAAATGGGCTCTACGGGCGAAAAAAACATGGTTTTTGGGAGAAAAAAATTCATAACTTCGTCAATTCTCAAGATATCAAATCCAACTAAATTTTATATAAATGTACTGGATATTATCTAAAACTTTTGTATTTACAAGTTTTTGATAGGATTATTTTTTATCGATGAAAAAAATTAAAAACGAAAAGAAAAAGGGGGGAGGAAAAAGAAAAAACCCATAACTTACTCAATTCTTCAGCAATCAAATCTAATAAAATTTATTTTACATCTTCACAATAATATCTAAAACTTTTATATTGACAAATTTTTCATAGAACCAATTCTTATAGAAAAAAAAATTAAACAAAAATAGGAGTTGGAGAAAAAAACCTCAAATCCAAACTGCTTATATTCTGACTCATTTTAAAATTAATTTTTGATTTTAAACGCATCCAAATGACAGATCCTCTTATTTAGGAACTATATAATGCGACGTATTGTCCAATTTTTTGATAAAGGCAGAATATATTTTTAAAAAGGCTGCCAAAAAAGGTATTTTGAACAGATTTCCCGAAGTTGTCATTAAAAAATTGATTAAGTATAACAAATTGCGTTTTTTCTGAGTCATTTTTAAATTCATTTTTGTTCTCAAACCCATCCAATTTACAGGTCCAGTTATTTAGGAACTATATAACTTGACGTATTGGCCAGTTTTTTGATAAAGGCAGAATATATTTTTAAAAAGGCTGCCAAAAAGGGCATTTTGAACAGAATTTCACGAAGTTATCGTGATTGAAATTTGAGGAAATTTAAGAAATTGCGTTTTTACCGAGTCATTTTTAAATCTTTTTTTGTTCTCAAACGCATCCAATTTACAGGTTCTCTTATTTAGGAACTATATAATGTGACGTAGTGGCCAGTTTTTTTTTTATATAAAGGCAGAATATATTTCAAAAAAGGCTGCCAAAATGGGCACTTCGCACAAAATTTCCCAAAGCGATCATGATTAATGAACTGTGGGTATTCAAATAACAAATTGGTTTTTTTAAGACTCATTTTTAAATCCAATTTTGCTCTGAAGCGCATTCAATTGACAGTTTTTTGTTACTTAGAAACTATATAATGTGCGTATTCATCGATTTTTTGATAAAGGGTGAATATATATTTTTTAAAAGCTGTGAAAGTAAGCACTTCGCAAAAAAATTTCCCAAAGCGATCATGATAAAAGAATTGAGGTTGTATTCAAATAACAAATTGTTTATTTTATGACTCATTTTTAAATTCAATTTTGCTCTCAAACGCATTCAATCGACAGTTATTTGTTATTTAGGAACTGTGTAATGTGCCGTATTGGTCGGATTTTTGATAAAGGCTAAATATATATTTAAAAAAATCTTTCAAAGTGGGCAATTCACACAAAATTTCTCAAAGCGATCTTGATTAAAGAATTGTGGATGTATTAAAATAATAAATTGGTTATTTTATGACTCATTTTTAAATTCAATTTTGCTGTCAAACGAATTTAATTAACAGTTTTTTGTTATTTAGGAACTATATAATGAGCATATTGGTCAATTTTTTAAATAAAGTAAGAATATAATTCAAAATATGTTGCCAAAATGGGCATTTGAGTAGAATTTCGTTTAAGATGATTTTGATAAAACCAGTTCTTACGGAAAAATGAAATAAAATTTTTTTTAAAAGCGGCTGAATAAAGTAGTTAAACTGTTGGGTTTTTTTTCTCTTCAACATCAATGTGTATTAAAATGTGTACGAAAAGTACTAATCTTTTTTTTTTTTTTTTTTTTTTTTTTTTTGAGATGAAAACTTTTTGAAATCTACCTCCGCCTATAGGCCATGCCGAAAGGGATTTTGCTTATTCTATAGACGATCACTTTCAGAATTTTCAAGCTATGATTTTGAAGCTTTCACAAAAGTTGCTCTATACATTTATCTAACACAATATGCAAATGAAATTTTGATATCGTTGACGCATGCGCAGTGAAAAATTATTTAGTTTTCCTATTCATTTTTTAATTCTGATTACAGGGTATTGTGTGCAATATTATTTGTCATATTTAAAAAAAAGAATATTACTTAATATTAAGAACTCTGCAAATTATAAGCAAAAAACTTGGCAAAATTTAAGACCATTTTTATAAAAACCTTAATTTCTTTACGAGTATACACACTACTCACATTAAAATGAAAATAGTTTATTACAATTAGCCACTTAATCATAATTTACAGTTTGATCGCTTTTGCTGCATTAGTTTTGACAGCGTTATACAAAAGATATTCATTATTTTTAATTTGTTGGTGGTCCCTATGGAGTTTCGGGATAATTCTTCATATATTTTTCTAGATATTTAACAAAATGTCAAAAATCGCAAGTGGACGGTCATCAATGGCCATGTAGTGTACCAGCAAAGCTGCTGTTCATTTCAATGTGATTTTCGGCGAAATGTTAAGTGGAATAAGGAATCTTTTCTGTTTTTCTAATGAAATACTAATCTCTCTCAGTGATAAGATTGCTGCATTACAGCTATCTGTCAAAATGTAGTATTGTAAACTGGGGTTTTGTCACGTTTTTGAGATATTTTTGTGCATAACTTGTTTTATTCTTCGAATTTGGATCTCAAAAGATACAGATTGCAGAAAATGCATCAACATAATGATTCTCTTCAACATCAATGTGTATTAAAATGTGTACGAGAAGTACTGTAGGAAACAAAATGGGGTAACTTTGTAACCTGATAACAAATATGTTTCAGATGCTCGCAATATTGATAAATTTAGTTTAGATATTGACGTAAAATAAAAAAGTACACGCGCTAGAAAACCAACAAATATTTGAACGAATCATATTACATAATTTATTGTGAAAAATATGATTTTCAATTTTTTTTAAATAAACCTCCTTTTATTATCAAAACGAACATTATGAAATTGAAAAAAGCAAAACTGTACAAGCACCACAACTCTATAACGTTTATTAACGAATAGTAGGTTGTTCTTCTAACTCAAAAATAGTCACGATTCCCAAGGTATTGGAAATCAACAGGTCTTCTTTTATGAATAAGTGTGGTAGAACGACCCACATATTTGGTATGCTTTCTAGTTCTCTTATTGACAAGATTTCTACGTAGTATAATGTTGAGGAATCTAGTTTTTTAATCATGTCGATATTGACAGATTCCACTGCGTTTTTCATACATGTATTTTTCTGTGTAACTGAGATAATGTCGGGCACCTGGTGTTTCCTCGTAGGTCCTCATTTTTCTCTTGCTGCCTAAGACCAATAAGAAAAGCAAGAATTAATCACATTCATGGATAAATATATACATAATAAAATTCATGTATATATATATGATATACAAAATGTGTATATATGTGTATAATATCGTGCATATATGACAAATATATACACAATAAAATTCATGAATACACATATACATAAAACGATAATAAATTCATCTACCCACGAGGTGATAGAAGTACCCCGGCATACCAAAGTAATTTTTGTTTACGGTAATGTATCAGTTTTACCACTTAGAATTTAAATTTTTCAAAAAAATTTTAACTAACAAGATTTTTTTTTTCATTTTTTTACACTTGGAGATTAATTTATTGATGAGAGTTTAATGTTGCTTCAAGATAATTCGCAAGTTTTTTCGCTTTCAAATAGGTTGTCTGCAATCAAACTTTAAATTTTGACAGTTTTAGCCATAAGTCTTGAACTAAGTCCCATAGAAAGCTTGTGCAAAATCTTAGTTCGCAAAAGTTATGCCGATAGAAAACAGTTTCATTCAATTTTAGAATTGAAACGGCTGATTTAGAACCGTGGAAAAAATATCCATTTCCACATTCAAAATTAGTTCAAATCCTTTTCAAAGTGTCATTGGTTACCCATGTTGAAGGAAAGCAAATAAGGTACTGAAAATTAAAGTACAAATGTTTTACAACTGTTACTTAAATATTAAATAGACTGGTCCTAAATCCCCCCCTCCCAAGTCGTATTATGTAGAAACTTTTTTTTTTGCTTATTTTTTTAAAATACATTACTGCAATTTGAACAAAACAAAACTTGCATATCTTTACAGGGCTTGAATTTCAATGGCTATATGAGAAATTCGCGCCCAAAGTTTTGAAATCCTGAAAAAAATTTCGTGGTCGGGAAATTCCTGCCCAAAAAAAATCCACCATTTTCCAGGAAATGAGTACGATCTAGTTATTAAATGACTACGATCTGACTATTTGAAACTAGGATCAACTCACGCGAACTCTTTGCAAATGTAATGTTTCTGCACAAGCTACCGATTGGCACATTTTGCAAGGTTTTTTTTTTTTTTTTTTTTTTTAACTTCGAAATATCCTTGAGATGAAAAATTTTCCTCGCAATTGATAAACAAATTTAACTATTTTTTGCGCAGATCGGTCGACAAGTTTCGTGTTTTATCCCGCGAACAATTGGCGAATTCAAAGTAATACTGTTTCGGATTTTTTGAAAGTTTAAATTTCTTTTTACTACAAACATATATCTTGTAGCCACACGTATAGATTTATACATATACATAAAGACACTTATTATTACCGATCTCCTTATTTATTTAAAAAAATCTAATAATAAAGTTAAAATAAAACACTAGCTACAGCAGAAAAGAATTCTATAAATGAACTCACGTGAACTTTGATATCAGAGTTTGCAGCATAAAAAAAAAACAGGTTTTTGCATCGAATATATTTTTTTCTTTATTGATTTTTCATGAAAAACTATACGATATGTCAACATCAGAAAAATGTTTCATTAAATTGAAGTCATATGCGTCTGACACATCATTATTTCGTTGTCAAAGAAATTCTAACAGAATATTTTAGTAAGAAAATATGGTAATAGTGTTGTATAAACAAATTCAAAATGTGTTTAAATTGTTGCATCTAAATTTGAAAAGATGCGAAAGATTTGGATTATTTATAAAGACAATACGATTAGTTTTTATTTTAAATATTAGCAGATTTCAGTTAATAAAATTTCTTTTGTCAAAAATGTTAGCAATATATTTTATAGGTTCAATTGTATGAATGTTTAATTAATGTTAGTAGTTCCGGTAATATTATTTAAAATGTTATAGCTCATTATAATGATAACAACCATTTTTGGTCCCTCTACAAGACCAAAACTTTATATTTCTTTTTCTAAAATGTATTTTTTTTTTTTTTATAAAAATTAATATTCAATTTACGGGTTCTACTAATAATTTTAAATAAAGAATATTCCAAAGTAATATACATGACTAAAAGATATTAGTAAGTATACAATTTAGAAAATTAAAAAAAGAATTATATTTTTTTATGAGAAGTGCTCATAACACTTTCGTAGTCTTATCTTATGTTAATGTTTGAATAATAACATCTAAAAATCAGGATCATAATTTGAGCGTTCATTACATATACACATTTTTTATAGAATAAAATTGATTTAAAAATATTCAATGTTATTGATTTGAAAAAAAAAATCAATAGCATTATATTTAAATAAATTAATATATATAATAATATTATATTATATTATAAATTTGAAAAATTGATTTAAAAACATTCTTTACTTAGTAAACTTAATATTTAAGTTTACTAAATAACGAATGTTTTCGCTTTTTTGTAATATAACGTCTTCAGACTCTTTCAAGCAATATTCAAACATAAATCCATTATAGAATCACCAAATTTATTCCGTTTCAGTGTACATATAACTAAAAAAGACTGCTCCAACAGGTGTCGTATGATTAATTATTAATTTAAATTACTTATTTATCTTCATAAGCAGCGCTTTGCTGCTCCTTTTTTCGTAACGATTATTAATACTGGTTCATATCTAGAGCTGTAGATAACTACATTTTCATTTATAATACCTACATTCACAATTTTCTTCATTAACATACCAATAATTTTAGGCATTAGTTTTAGACCTTTAAAAAGATCAAAAGATAACTTTATTTATCATTAAATACATCGTCATTATCATAATAAAAAATGCCGTAATAAAAAAGTCTACACACTATAAGTGACATTTAAAAGTTAAACCTAGGAACGTTTTCGTTCACTTTTGAACATCGTCAGTTAGCATACTAAAAAAGTATTTCTCCCTTCTTCCTTCAAGCATTTTCGACCATCTGGTATCAATGACCACATGGGTCATGTCATTACATGGTTTTCCTTTCGAAGTGTTGATTTCAATAGTTTCACGGATTAGTGCGTTGTGTAGATTACTGTAGATACTGCTCCATTATTGTTAACTCAGGGTTCGTACGAGTACCATTAGTTTCCCAGGTGAAATACCAGTATTTTACTGTAAAAAAATAAATCTAGCATAAAAGCGCGAAATTTCGCCTCATTTAAAGAGAAATTTTCTATAAGAAAATACTGGTATCAAAAAGTTTGATGGTCTTGAAATTTCAGGGCCCGTACGAACCCTGCAATTAGATGGCTAATATTTGTATGACTAATTTATACATTGATTCTGCTTTTTTTAAATTATACTTACAATTTACCAACCAGATAGAAGCACTTGATTTTCATTGAAATATTAAGTATTGTGATTTCTCGTATTTTCCTCGAAATCCGTTCGAAAAAAATATATATACATAAGAAACATCCTTCAACTAAATGAAAAAAAAAAATTAACGAATACCCATGTTAAGCAGCATTTTTTCTTGTATAGCAATGAATGTTTGTCCATCTATTTTAGCAGCGGTAAAGGAAGATTTTTTTTTAAATATATTTTTGTTACTTTTTACTATTCAGAAAATTAAAGAAAAATTGTTTTCTTTAAGTATTGATTTCATTCTTTTGTAAATATGCTTCATATTAAATATTTAAAAAAATTATACCAAGTTTAAGGAATTGGAATTCTGGGATTTGAAAATTTTTATTTATTTCAGAAAGATATTTACACATATTGGAAAAAAAAAATTATATTTTCATACCCGTTTTTTTCTTTTCATACCCGTTTTTTTCTTTTCTTTATCTTTTTTTTTTTTTTTTTTTTTTTTTTTTTTTTTTTTTTTTGTGATAATTTACAATTACAGAATATGCACGACATTTATATTTTATCTTGTACTATTTTCAATGAAAAATGCTTTAAATAGACACACAATAATAAAAAAAAATTGCTTGCTTATTCTGCTCAAATGAAAGAATAACAATGTATAATCTCAAATTACTCCCCAATTAAGTTTCAGAGAAATTTTGTTTGCTCTTCTTTAAATATTTAGAAGAAATAAAATAATTCATGTTAAATTTTATTTTAATTTATTTTTCTATGAATATTACACGCAATTTAAAATTGGGATTTTTGTAACTATACGGAAAGCGGGATCCATTCATTTTGCTCAAATTTACATTTCCGAAAAAATGATTTGAAATATTTTTGTATTCTTAAAAATTGTATTTTACTTTTACTTGTCCAATTCTAAGATTATAATACGCTTATTTTTGTAGCCTTCGTTTTGAAAAAATCCAAAATATAACAGTTTTAATATTATTTTTTAAAAATTTGAGATTTTAAAAAGAAGTTAATTTTGCCTTAGTCTTATAATAATTGTCAATCAGAAAATCAAATCAAAATCAAAATACAAAACTTCTTTGATGAAAAAAAATTGCCTTGAAATAAATAAAAAAAAAATAATAATAACAAAATTGTAATGTAATAAATTACAACGACTATTTGGGAAATGATAATTTCAAAAACTAAAATTTTAAAGATTTATAAATAAATCCTATATTTAAATTAATAATTATAATAAACATCATTTTTATGACGATCATAAAGAGTCATATATTACGTACGCCATGCATTAAACGTTAATATTTTAAGACCAATGATAAAAAACAGTTTTTTTTTTATAGATATACAATTTTAACTGTTTAAAATGTGCGATTTTATTTGATGGAATTAATCAGATTGACTTCTGAACGCCTCCAGTTACATACGGCATGGATTAAACATAAATATTCCTGGACCCATTATAAATAAATTTTAAAAGAAATTTTAGTTTTAGAATTTTTGGAACTGCAAAATTTTAAACTTCAAAACATCGCAAATTTAAAATTTTTGCACCGTTGCGTAGAGAAAAAAATGCGCTTTAAAATGAAATTTGTTTGAAATTTTTATCACAATTTGTTTCCAAATTATTATTATTTTTTAGGATTTTATTACTTTTTTTGTCATTGTGGCAACAGAAGTATTTCATTTTTGGACTTTAAACAGTGACCACTCAGAAAACGAATAATAATAAAAAAAAACATATGTATTAAATTTTTGGACATTAATTTGGACCAATCAGTAAACGAATAAAATGAAATAAGTTGCGAATTCAACCATTAAAACCATTCAGATATACCATTCAGATTCCTAATTGCCTACCGAGAACAACAACTACTTTCCAAATAATAATAAAAAAATAAATAAAGGTCAAACCGAAACCAATAAATTTCAATCTGAACTCGTAATTCTTAAAAACGAACTTGAAATGAAAGAAAATAAATGCATGTTTTAATTCAATAATGGAAAAATAACGTGCAAGTATATTCCCTATATAATTTTTACTTATATGTTGAAAAAAGAAACTGCTATTAATGCTCATAAAATATATTTATGTAGTAGAATACTTTTGCGTGGCCCTGTAAATTTTTAATGAATATTCTTTGCATCACAGATTGTACAGAATGTATATTTTAAGTGTATACTTCATAGATTCATGTCAATTCTATTATATTCGCAAGAGTGTAACTTTATTAAAATGTATACTTGAAACTATTTTTTCCTATTGACCGTAATGTAATGGAATACTTTTGGTTGTTCCTATAGTTAAACTATACATCCAATTTTCATAAAATTTAAAATGACTCGACAAAATTATGCAACAATTATATATTTTAAATCTTAAACCATTTGGTTGGGTAGTTTTTGCTCTGTTAAATGCGGACAGACAGATGGACGGACAAACTGAACGAAGACATAGGTGCTACGTATTTATATAAATACGAATGTACCTAAAAATATTCAGATCTTCGTGTAATAATGAACAGTGTATCAGATACAGTATAGTGGCCGAAATTTTTTGTGTGTCCCTGTAAATACGATCTGCTTTCTATTATACAGCTATGTAGTAATCCTTACTTCTAGTAATCCTTGGCAACATATATTAAATTTATAAATTGTTAAATAGTTTAATACAATTAAAACGCGCACCAAACAATGTCCTCCCTTTATTTTTGTGTGGCCTTGTAAATCAATAAAAAATATTCCTTGCATCACAGACTGTACAGAATGTAAATTATAGTCTATATTTTATAGATGCATATCAATTTTATTATTTTCGAAAGGCTGTAACACCATTAAAATGAACTTGAAACAATTTTTCAGAATTGACCGTAATGTAACGGAGTACTTTTGATTGTCCCAGTAATCAAACTATACATTCGTTTTTCATGAAATTTGAAATGACTCGACAAAATTATGTAACAATTATATATTTTAAATTTCAAACGATTCGATTGGGTGGTTTTTGCGTTGTTACTTGCGGACAGACAGACGGACGGACTGATCGACAGCTATAGGTGCTACGTATTTACATAATTACGAACGCACTTAAAAATGGGTCAATTCAAGCACTTTTTTAAATTTTCTTTTACGAAACTAATGTAAGTGTTCGCATCTAATCAAAGCATTTTCAAAGCATCAAGCAAAATTCTTCGCGCCCTTTTGATTAACAAAACTTCGACAAGGCCTAAGTTTCAAGTTTATAATCAGTTATAAGTGAATAATTGTAGTTTTTTACATTTATTATTAGTCTAATAATATTACAAGGGTTGTTTATGAAAATACAGAAATTTTCAAAAAAATATTTAATTCTTTGGAATGTATTAGTTATATTATAAAAATGCCAATAAAACGTATACTTACTGTTCGAAAAAAAATGCGAACATGATTCAACTTTACAGGAAAAGCTAGACATCAGCGTAAAAAACGACGACATAACAAAAATAATGTTTTTTGCTTAATAATATTTCGCGAATCGAAATAAAGCATAGCTTTGGCTGTGCTATATAATTTAAAAATATACATCAATTTGAAAAGAGAATGGATTGTTGCTTTTCATGATTTCATTCATCAAAAATTCTGTTATGTTTTAACGTATATTTTTAGCACAAATTGAATGTATATATTTTTAATTTGTCAGAGTTAAAATAGATTTCAAGTTTATGTTATCTGTTTAATTTTACTCTCAGATAAAAAATTTTAATATATGATGGTTATTTATATTTATAGTAAATTTATTAATGACTCTTATTTCGTAGCAAAATACACACTAGAATTTAAAACGGTTTTTATTTAGTCAGTTGTGATTTTAGAAGAATAAGAGTTTTTCTTTTAATTCTTTGTCTAATAGGATATTTTTACTAAATAATTTTTTGGACCGTAGGACCGTATAAAATTTTAATTTTCGTACTTTTTAAATAATTATTTTAACTGGGCCAAATTGTTTTTAAAATATGTTCATACATTTGTTGGACATTTCTGTAACTAGGACTATATGTCTTTGCCTTATGGTTTTAGAATTAATCATTGGACATAGTTTTCAGAGTGGATACGCTCTATAGCAAAATCTCTGTTTAGTGAACACTGTAAGAAAATGGAACCTTTTTTCTCTTACGTCTTACTTTAAAAGGATATTTTTACTAAATATAATTTATAAAAGTGGTGTATAGTACAGAAATTTAAATTTTGCAATTTTTTAAGAATATTTTTACTGGCTCAAATTGCTTTAAAAATACTTCCTTACCTCATTTAACCTCTTTGGCCCTTACGTCCTGTTAACAGAGCATGTGTTTCATTGAGTATTATTTTGTCTTAAAAATTATTTTTGTTGATTCCAGCACCAAATTTTGATCGCATATATCTATATACTTACCATTATAACATCATTTATGTTTCAGTATTCAGTAATAATAATAATAAAAGTAATCTTCTAATAGGAAATCATTGGCTTTCTTTTAATTCAAACATATTTTTCCCTCTTTAAATTTTAATTAGGGATTCCGAATTAGTAATCTACTTATAATAAAATGCGACTGGAGAAATGTGTAAAAACGGTTCCGGGATGAACCATTCTGATATCGACCGTTACTAGACGTCAAGTTAGGCTTAGTTGAAAACAGATGATAAAATGAAGCTTTTAAAATTTCTTCCACTTGAAATAATGTTTGTTCAGCATATTTTCATATAAAACATGTGTATCATACCCAATTGTAGCACACAAAGATAACAGTGGAAGTGTAAACTGATAAGTTTTTTACCATCTACGACTACGATTATATTTTATTTATCAACTCGAACAAAACTTTAGTGCGATTTAATTTTTAAATAACAAAACTTTAGTGCGAACAAAACTTTAGTGCGTTTTTTAATTTTGTTTTCTTTTATTAATAAAATAAGTTCTTTTATTTTCAAATTGTTATGGATATATAAGATATCATCATGACTGCATTAGTGTAACTGAAAATTATTTTTTCACATGCTCTTAAATTAAAATTTTATCTGCATTGATGCATGAATATAAATCAAAATTGCACTTAAATCAAAATTTGATGATTTTTATTTAGTTTATGACATTATATATTCCTGACATTTAAATGACATTTGATAAAAAATATAAATTTTGGTTACAATGCAAGCAAATTTCGAATGGCTATAATCTAAGCTTTTAAAAACTTGTACATTTAATTTAAAATTTTACAAAAGAAATAATAATAATTTTGGTTTTCATAATTAACGGATTGAATTTTTAAAGTTACATAGCTGAAGTGCTTAAAAGTTGATTTTGATTTAAATCAATGCCTCCTGCTAAAGAAAAAAGCAGTATTTTCTATAAGAAACTACGGTTAAAAAAAAAGTTGTTTTGTTTATATCAACTGCATATACACGGCACCAAATACAAATTTAAAAACAAAACACAAAGCTTCATAATCGATGTCTAAAAGCATCGATCTAACAATCTTTCATATACCCACGACTAAAATCGCTGCCGAATCATACCTTTAATAAAGATAATGTATTTTAAAATTTAAAAAAACTTCAATATTTAATTTAAATGTTTTGTGAAATCATCAGAAATTGAGTTTTATTTTGCTAATTATTATTGTTATTGTAATAAATACTGCTATTTGTTTTGAAATTAAAATTTGTTCAAAATTAAATATCAAGTAAACAAAAATCTTCACTATTTGTATTTGTAGAAATTTATTGCTATTATGAAGTATTAAAATGTTGAAATTCAAGTGAAAATTCCGTCATTTTTGACGGGGGTTAAATACCAGTTTGTAATGAAATATGAAAAATACAATTTTTTTTTTATGTCTGTTTAATTTGGTCGTAATCCGACAATTTCCAAAAGTCAACAAAAAATCTTTGATAGACTATTTTTATATGAAATACATGCAAAATAACTTCATTTATTAGGCTTCAATAAAGAGCACACTCTTTAAATTTGAGTAAACCGTAACTTTTATGATTTCGATTGCGATTTTTAATTTTGTTAACGTAAAAGTAATTTTTTCTCAAAATTGCAAAATATTCAGGACCGAAAAGATTAAAACTGTTTTGTTGTTAGAGCTACAAGGTAGAACCCGTCGAATTTCGACGAAAGAAAATGCTTAAAAAAACTGCTTCATTGATTAACCTACAAAATAAGTCATACTAAAAATGCACTTTATATTGACAAGTCTAACTCTTAAAAAATGACATTTAACCGTAAGTTAACAAAATACTAATTTCTAAAAATCTCAGTTGTGAAAATTGCTAAAATTAAACTTTAATCATACATGTAAGCAGTAAAACAATAATAATAAAGATCTGTTATTATGATACAATTATCAATTAAAGTTCTTATGCTAGTATTCTAAAATGAAAAAAAAAAAAAAAGCAGAATTTATTCCACTTTGACTCAATCATAGAATTTTTTCCCCCGTGATATCTAAACCCGACACCATTTTCAGCGTATCAAAATTAAAATATGCATCTTTCATATATTTATTCGTCTTTTTTAAAGAAAATCGTTATTTTAATTTGATCATTTTAGTTACAAAATTTGAAGTCTCGATATTATTAACTGAAACAGAGACTAAAATATTTGTAATTTTTTAAGTATAAATGAAATTTTGTAAATGAAACAAACACCGGGTCTTATAGCAGACTCTTGACACAGTACGCATTTTATTGATTTTTTTTTTTTTTTTTTACTTTTCATGCGAAAATGGCAACATGATTCAATAATCACTTTTCTTCGTGTTTTTTTCCCTTTGCTTCTAATAGACATAGAGTACTCCTGTTGCCACAATTAGAAAAACGGTATTAAAAACTACAAAAAAATTAATATTTCAAAAATAAATTAAGACACAGTTTCCAAATAAATGGCATTTAAAAGTACAACCCCCCCCCCCCCATAAGACGGTGTAAAAATTGAAAATGTGCGATGTTCAGAAGTTTTAACTTTTTTAGTTGAAAAATTACAAAACTGAAATTTCATTTCAAATTTCAAAGTGTTGCCATTCGCAAAATGACGTATGCGTTACGCACAAATACGTTTGGCCTTTATAATATAGATATGTCTATATTTAAGATTTATAAAATTATCGATCGTAGGACTGCTACAGTCGATTATTAACACGCTTTTATTAGCTATACACGATAATACACGATTAATAACACGCTTTTATTAGCGTATGTATGTATGTAATGGAATTTTTGAACGTTATTTTCACTCACTTTAAGATATCAGATTAAATTAAAACTTTGCACACTTATTAAGAACCGATGAGCATTCAACAATTTGAAAAGTCGCCAGTTTAAAGGATCCGAATAAAAAACGCCGGATAAACAGATCAAAAGCAGTTTGAAAAATGAACAGTCATCAGACACCCTAGACTTCAAAGCAGATCAATATACCCCGGGGCAATTTTCTAGTATTAAAAGAGTTACACAGGCCTAAAGTGTAAATATGTACATTTTTTGAGTTACTTAATAAATCTATGTGATCAGGAGAAGTTTTTCTTCAATTCGATATGTGTCTCTAATAAATTAACATCCTGGGTTTCGCCTCCATGGTTGAATGGCTAAAACACCACGCCGCTAATCGCTTGGGAGCATAAGAGGCTGTGGGTTTGAATCCCCCTGGCTCTATTGCACGCACTCTTTGTGTGGAGCTCCCTGTTGTACTACTCATGTGTTGTAAAATTTCCTTGTGCTATCTCGTCCCTGTATATTGACGATGACTTATAAGCAGGCTTTCATGTCGAGCACACAATTCAGATGTATTTCGTTCAATAAATAGGAAATATAAGAAATTAACATCCAAATTCTATGCCTTAAAACATAACACGGGGCAATAAATGGTTCCAAAACTGGATAATCGGTGGAGTTGTCCTAATTGTTCTCTACTATGTGAAATCTAATAAATTATTTGGTGATAAATGCAGCTTTTTTTTACATTAATGGGGAAATTCGTAATGCTTTCATCACATGGCCTTCCCCTGTGATCTTCTGTATACCTTCTATATACCTATATACCGTGATCTTCTATACGCATCGTGAAGATTAATCGGATTGGTGATTCTGCAAGTGCATGACTTAATAGAAGTAATATTTCACTAGTATTTCGACATCGTTTACACATACTTAAACACATACCTGATTTATACTGTGTGTTCCGAAAAAAAAATCAACATATTTCTCTCATTGAGAGGCTAGATATTTAAAAACAATTAAGAAAATGTTGTTTGTTGGTTGTGTTTTATAATGGCCGATTATCAACACGATGGATATAAGCCTTAATGGTGAGGTACCTTCGTGAGGGTCTTTCTAAGGAAATATAACCGGTATTTACGCAAGGAAATCCAAAGTTAGAAGAAAACTATAAAAAACTCCGAAGGATTAGGTCGACGCGCGCGATGGAGTTCGAACCCGGTAAATCCCGTCTAACAGTCTCAAGGGCAGAACCTCTCGGCTACTGGTAGGGCCAATTCAGAAAATGAATCTTGTTCTGAAAGAACCTATGTAAGAAATGAAGGGTTAATCTTAAGTGCAATATACTAGATATAAGTTCAATGTATTATATGAGTTCAAATATACTGTGTACGAGAATAATTAGATAAATTATGCAATACAATGTACACATAAATTTAGAAACTGTATCACAATTATCCATTAAATATGTTAAATCTTCCTTTTCCTTTTTTCTGTGACATCCATTTTCAGTTTACTTGAGAAAAATAGCCCCTTTCAGAATTGCATAGAAACATACGAAGAGGCTGAAGTATACAATAATATTGAACATTTATATTTATACATATGTATGCATATATATATATATATAAAGAAA
The DNA here is from genome assembly GCA_964019185.1 of Maratus speculifer. Taxonomy (NCBI): domain Eukaryota; kingdom Metazoa; phylum Arthropoda; class Arachnida; order Araneae; family Salticidae; genus Maratus; species Maratus speculifer. The sequence goes on from OZ025291.1 coordinate 140,090,125, forward strand.
AGAGAATGTGCAAAAATAAAGAAAAAAAAACAGCAAACCAACAAAGAAATTTTTTCTTCAACAAGAAAAAAATAGCTATTTTTTTATGTTTAGAAATACATATTAAATTTACGTAAAAAAAAAAAAAAAGATTAAGCGATATTTTATTTAAGTAAAAAATTAAGAGTTACTCATCTTAAAAAAGAACATGTTTACCCATTTAAAATGCAAATATAAGAAATATATTTTTAAAACTGTACGAAACATTTCTTCATTAAAAAGTGACAATTAAAAAATATTCTTCCTCTCTTGACTTTTTTTTAGTTATTATTTTTTTTTGGTAATTTTTCTTAAAACTGAGGTAAAAAATGATGTCCAGATTACTTTTATTAGAAAAATGAAGACTAGCTCTATTCTCTGATAAGGCACGTTGAAAATTACACATATTTTTTTCTTATTTAAATTCGGATGGGAAATAATGGAAATAGATGATTTTAAAGAAAGAAAAAAGTGTTGAATTTAATCAAAAAGGACATTTTGAACAGGAATATATAAAATGGTTTTGTTGAGATTTAAAGTGAATTAACATAGAGAATTGATTTCTTAATCAGAAGAGATATTACCTGTGAATTCTTCGTCGTAGACGGCATCTTGCTTAGTCACAAATATCGGTTTCATAACTTGAATGACAGTTCTCGATTTTATGATTTCTTGATGTCATGGAAACAGTTATTTAGGAATTTTGCCCACTGGCAATATTATACCTTTTTACGTCTGGTTCTTCACACACACACACAAAAAAATATGATTTAATGGGATTTTAAAGAGATTTAATAGACTTCAGTATTCGTAAACATACTTTTGAACTTAACATGTTCTGAACTGTCACACAGTCAAATCTGCGGAATAAAGAATAATCTAAAAAGATGAATTACAAATGAATAAACACAATATACATGTATTAAAAAAACATATTAGGAATTAACAAACACAAATGAGTGAGAATTAATGAAATATAATATTAATTAAAGTCAAAATAGCCTCGTTTTTATCAAGATCAAAGTTTTGATGCTGCCATCTAGTGTTTACTTTCAGAAATAATGACTGAAGATTCATTTTGACTGAAATGTCATTTCTGAAGATTCTCAGGATTCAACATCCTCCGCCCCCGGCAGTAGAGGGGACATTTTTGTAATAGGACGTTTGATGTCACCGTCCGCAGTTTTAATCAAGACGACACGAACTCGATTGTCCTGTCCTGGGAAAGTTTGCAAAATACGGCCCATTTTCCATCTCATAGGCAGGGATCGGTCATGAATTACCACCATGTCTCCTTCTCGGAGATTAACACTTGGAGTAGTCAATTTGGGACGCTATTGTAGATATTGGAGATATTCTCTTGATTATCTGTACCAAAATTGGTTCTTGGCCCTTTCAATAAGGCGCCAACGAGCATTTAATGATAGAGCTAGTGAATTAGATGCTTCGGGAACATCAAAGAGAGGTGTTCCGATTAAAAAATGACTTGGCGTTAATGCGCGTGGATCTGATGGATCTGATGACATCGGCGTTAGAGGTCTGGAATTTATGCAGCTTTCGAATTGACATAGTAACGTGGATAATTCTTCAAAGTTTAAAATACTGGATTTACCTGCCTTTAACAGATGATTTTTTGTAAGCTTTACAACTGCCTCCTATAGCCCACCAAAATGCGGCGCATATGGAGGAATGAAATGCCAATTATTTTTTGGCTCGAAAGAAAATCTTGAATTTCTCTGTCCCTCAAATATTGGAATAACTGCTTCAGTTTATTAGCTAGACCTACGAAATTCTTACCATTATCTGAATAAATATCAGACGGTAGGCCTCTACGTGCAATAAACCTCTTTAAGGCTGCTAGCAAGGCTTGCACAGACAAGTCTGATACCACTTCCAGATGCACTGCCTTAGTGCACATGCAGACGAATACAGCTATGTAAGTTTTTACTTTTATCTTACTTCTAGGCAAATTTGGCTTAGTTATGCAGGGGCTGGCAAAATCTATACCAACCTTGTAAAATGGATGAATTGGAGTGATTCTGTCAATGGGAAGATCTCCCATCATTTGTTGACAAGTTTGTGTTTTCAGGCGTTTGCAAATTACACACTTGTTGAATTCTTGTCGTACCGTAGAACGACCATTAATAAACCAATATTGTTGACGTATAATACAAAAGTACTAGCTGTGTACCTGCGTGCATATGTTTCTCATGTACATGCTTTATTAATAGTTTAGTGACAAAGTTATTTTTTGGGAGTAGCATCGGATATTTTCTATCAAAGGTTAAAGACTGATGTTGTGACAAACGACCACCTACTCGAATGATATCACTTGAATCTAAAAATATATTGAGTGATAACAGTTTACTATTGCTTGGTAAGGGTTTTCTTTCTTTTAACAACTTAAGCTCTGTGTTGAATTCAGAACATTGAATTAATTTTACAATTCGTTGAATTGAATTAGAAATTTTTTCTGAACTTAGATTTCCGAATTTTTTCAATGTACTATGTCTAACATTATAAATAAATCTAATACTGTGACTCTTGACAGCTTAGAGAATTTCAAAAACTTAAGAAGAAAGTCTGGAGGTGCACTTACTTGTGTTACATTACTGACAGAGTCAATTACTTGATTTAATTCTGAAATCGGAGCAGTGAACTTTGGTATTGGGATTTGCTCATGTGACAGTAGCCATGGAGGCCCATGCCACCACAGAGAATGATTAAGAAGCTTTCGTGGAGGGATTCCCTTAGAAACTACATCTGCAGGATTTAAAGCACCTGGAATATGATTCCATTCATGGGAAAGCATTAATGCCTGTATTTGGCATACTCGATTGAGTATGAACTGATTTCCCTTTAAAGGTGGTGCTTTTAGCCAACTGAGAACAATCTGTGAATCTGACCACAAATAAATATTGTCAAAGTTTACTGGTAATGTGTCGATAATGACAGAACATAACTTAGCTAGTAAAAGAGCTGAACAGAGCTCAATTCTTGGCAATGTTTGAGGTTTAATAGGGTTGACCTTAGTTTTTGCAGCAATCAAATTAACAAATACCTTTTTAGGTGTAACAACACGTAAATAGGTAACAGCAGCATAAGCTTTATTCGAACCATCGCAAAATCCATGCAGTTGAATTTGAACAACTTCTTCATTAAATAAATTCATGTATCGAGGAATTTCTATGGTCTTCAATAAATGCATTTCAGATGAAAATTCATTCCAAACCCGTTGTATGAAATCTGGGATTTTCTCATCCCAAGAAATCTTATCCTTCCAAAGATCTTGCATCATAATTTTTAATTTTATTGTTGTAGGAGCTGGAAACCCAGAGGGTCAAAGATTGTAGCCACTACAGATAACAAATCTCGTTTTGTTTTTACATCCTTTAAATCAGCGAACCTAATTTATAAAATATCTTTGGAAAAGTCCCAAAATAAACCAAGCACTTTAACAGTATCATCTTCCTGAATGACCTTTTTCGAGGAAGCCTTCATTTCATCAGGTAAGTGATCTATTACATCAGGATCGTTACAGGTCCACTTTCATAGATTAAAACCTCCGCTTTTCATGATTCTTATTAGTTGTGTAACTAAACTCTGAGCGTTTTCTCGTGAATCGGATCCAGAAAGAAGATCATCAACATAAATTTCATCTTGAATAATTTGGCAGGCTTTTTGATGATATTGTACGTTATCCATGGCCAAATGGCGTAATGTCCTAATGGCCAAAAAAAGTGCACAGGAAAAACCGTATGTAACGGTCAACAGCCTATATGATTTAATAGTGTCTTCTAAATTAAATCTCCAAAGAATGCGTTGATAATCAATGTGTTTCTGATTAACGAGGATTTGCCTAAACATTTTTTCGATATCAGCACTAAAAGCAATTGGATTCATTCTGAACTTTAATAATAAAGGAAATATTTCCGGCTGCAATTTTGGACCTATCTCTAGATAATCATTTAAAGAGCGGCCTGGTGAACCAACTGCAGGTGCGTCAAATACTACTCTAAGTCGTGTAGTTGAACTATCTTCTTTTAGTACCCCGTGATGCGGAAGATAAAAATGATCCGAATTTGAGATTTCTGAATTTAGTACAAGTTCCATGTGCCCTAAATCGATATATTCTTGCATGAATGCTAAATATTGCTCTTTAAGCAAAGGGTTTTGGTGGAGTCTCTTCTCCAATAAATAAAACCGCTTTAGAGCTTGAGATTTTGAATCACCGAAGATTGGCTTAGATTTAAACGGCAAGTTTATAACATATCGTCCTGATTCTGTGCGTGAAACAGTTTTAGAATAATTATCTTCAACAAGAGAAATTGGATCAGAACTGGGAACCGACTCAAGTTCCCAGAACTTTTGCAGCTGAGAAGTAATCTGCGTAGTAACATGACAACTAACAGATGAATTTTGGTTTGATTCATTCGAATAAATAATTCCCGATAGTATCCAACCCAGTTTAGAATTAATAGCACTCGATGATCCTTTAGGTCCTAAAATAGATTCTCCTATCATGATATTTGCAAACAAATCTGCACCTATAAAGAGATCATTAGGACTCAACACATGGAAATTTGGATCCGCAAGATTCAAGCCTTCAATATGTGGCCAAAACTTAGTCGTGATCAGAAAATTTGGTAAGTTTGTTGTTATCTGGTTAACAACTAACGCGTCCAATTGAAAGATTTCATCATTGAAATGGGGAGACAATGTCAAAGAAACTTCCTGAAGAGATATTTCTGCAATTAAATTATTTATACCTGAGATTTTATGATTTGTAGGCCTTGATGGAAGACCTAATTTTTCACAACAGGTTTTAGAAAGTAGGCTCTTTTGAGAACCACTATCGATCATCGCTTTGCAAGGAATGAATTTGCCTAATTTGGATTTTACACGTATAATGGCAGTAGCCAACAATGTTTGAGAACCACTACATGATTCGTACGGGTCCTGGAATTTTATGAGCAGGAAATTCTTTGGTACCAGTATTTTCTTATAGAAAATCCCTGATTAAATTAAACGAAATTTCACTCTTTTGAAGGATATTTATTTTTCTATAAAGAAATGCTGGTATTTCACCTTGAAAATAACGGTACCCGTACGAACCATGCACTAAACGATTGATTAGTAAAACAATTAGATTCATTTAAATTACCTACAACATTGGGGTTGTTACGTGATCTTGTTGTCTAACAATTTGTTGTTGTGCAGGATCACGATGAAGGAGTGTATGGTGTTTTGAATTGCAATGTTTACATGTGGTATTTATCAAACAATTAGCAACAAAATGGTTAGAACGCAAAAAGTTCGTACATAATTTTTTTGATTTTACTAAATGCCAGCGTTGCTCAACAGATAAATTCTGCATTGATGGACACCTATGAAGTTTGTGGGGTTCATTACATTGTGGACAAATATTTTTTTGTGATTTATTCACACTATCTGTTACAACAGTATTCGATACCGATCTTTTTGGAAAATGTTGAGATTTAGCATCAAATTTATGATTAGATTTGGATTCAGTTTTAATAAATTCAACATTACAATTCTGCAGGCTACGTGCTTGTTTTTCAAGAAAACTAATTATCATTTCATAAGTTGGAAAACAATCATTATTTAATGATAACTCCCACTGTTTTCGTAAATTATCATCAAATTTCGTTTGAATTAAATAAACTAAAATCAAATCAACAAATTCATTAAATTCAAATTTTAAAGATTTCAAATTCCGAATAACTTCATTACAAGTGTCCAATAGCTCTAGAATGGATTTTTGCGCAGGTGATTTTAATGATTTAGCATTAATGAATTTTGACAGTAATGAATATGCCAAATTCTTACGATTATCATAGAGATTAACAAGACTTTCCCACGCTTCCTTATAATTATCGCCGGAAATTGAAAAACCCGAAATTAATTTAGCAGGATAATTTTTTACACTCGCTATTAGATAAGAAAATTTTAACTGATCTCATAAATTTTCATTATAATAAATTGCAATCAGAAATGTTTCCTTAAAGGTAATCCAATTACTAATATCACCATAAAATATCGGCCACTCAAATTTTGGCAATCTTAAAGTGTTATCCTCAACAGAAATTCCTGAATTATTACTATTTTCATTCATAGTTTCTTGTATTTTTACAACCAAAAATTCTTCAATTTTGACTAAATCGTCAACAACTATATCCTTTGCTTTAGTAAATGAATCGTATAAAGCATTAATACTTTCTTCGGCTATGCCAAAATAAGATTTCTTTAAATCAGCTTCTAAGCTAATTAATTCTGCTGTAAGCTTCTCAATTAATTTAACATTTTTATTTTCTATTGCTTCAATCACTTGAATATTATAACGATTAATTTCTTTAATTGTGAAATTAAATTTCGATTCACTTTGTATTTCCGCTTTCGTCTTCATGACGTAATTAACTTTTATATTTAAACTTTAATGTATTTCACTGAACGTTGCGGCTTAGGACGGACCAAAGACTTTATTTATGTTGAGATTTAAAGTGAATTAACATAGAGAATTGATTTCTTAATCAGAAGAGATATTACCTGTGAATTCTTCGTCGTAGACGGCATCTTGCTTAGTCACAAATATCGGTTTCATAACTTGAATGACAGTTCTCGATTTTATGATTTCTTGATGTCTTGGAAATAGTTAGTTAGGAATTTTGCCCACTGGTAATATTATACCTTTTTACGTCTGGTTCTTCACACACACACACAAAAAAAATATGATTTAATGGGATTTTAAAGAGATTTAATAGACTTCAGTATTCGTAAACATACTTTTGAACTTAACATGTTCTGAACTGTCACGCAGTCAAATCTGCGGAATAAAGAATAATCTAAAAAGATGAATTACAAATGAATAAATACAAAATATATATATGAAAAAACATATTAGGAATTAACAAACACAAATGACTGAGAATTAATGAGATATAATATTAATTAAAGTCAAAATAGCCTCGTTTTATCAAGATCAAAGTTTTGATGCTGCCATCTAGTGTTTACTTTCAGAAATAATGACTGAAGATTCATTTTGACTGAAATGTCATTTCTGAAGATTCTCAGGATTCAACAAGTTTCCAAATGTAAGTAAAATTGTGAAATGTTTAAATTTTAGTCTTTTTTTATATATATACCTATGGTTCATTTTTCATCTTTTGATTATTTGTGAACCGCATCATTTATTAAATAATTTATGAAAATACTTAATGATGAAAGAAAACTGAAATCTTTGAATTTTATACAAACATTCAAATGTAATTTTTTAAAAGTCGTTTTAAAACGTATTACTCAAAATTTGTTTTCTTTGATAATACCATACATTTAAAAAAATATAACTGTTAAAGTCAATTTTTACTAATTAAAAAAGAAAAAATACGGGATTATTTGCATGTATTTTTTGAGAAGCGGATGTAAAGATTTCATAATATATAATTAAAAGGATTTACTCGTGAAATGAAACTAGTAATCTTGATTTTCAATTATAAAAATACATATTTATTAAAAAATCAGAAAAATAGAAAAAGTAAACTCTTGTTTGATAAATAATAACCGTGTACTGTAATTTCTTCCTCACTGAGTATAAGTGCAGTAGTACTTCTTATGACTGAATTATTTCTTTTCCACTATGACTCCAGGGCAAAAGATTTAGTTTATTTGAATTACTTCGAATCATAGATATCTGAGCATATCATTTTAAGGTCAAAATTTCAATTAAGTCTCATTATTATTAATAAAAATGAAAAGAATAGAGGTTCAAATAAGTGAACTCGGGAAGCGACGAGGTTGATCCAAAACCCTATAATGGCGGACACATTTATCCTGTCACAAAAAGTGACAATACTCTTCTGATTGGCTGATGAGTAATACATAGGTAATACTTAATTACGTACTCTTTCAGAGGAGTGACTACTCACTCTTGAAAAAGAGTGCGTTTTAAGTACCAAATAAGCTCGATTTTCCAAGTTACATTATGAAAAGGAGTTCTTAAAAATTAAGAAGTGACATAGTTTGGTGCTTTTTATTACTTTACTCCATATATTGGTTCAAAGTCTAGCAGAAATATTTTTAAAGAGCATAATGCAATATTTTACTCTTGTCAGCGGAGTGAGATATTTCACTCTTGACAACGTAGTGAAATACTTCATTCTCGACAGTGAAGAGAAAAATCTCACTCCTTTCTACGGAATAAAAATTCCTCTCTTTAGGGAGTACATTTTTATAAAATTCACTCAAAAAAAGTGAAAATGCCTGCCACTCTTTCAAAGAGTGAGCTTTTTACTCCTAGTTCTAGTTTTAGAGTGTAAAGAGGAATTTTTCTAAAATCCTAGATTTTTCTCGATTTAATTACAAAGTTGCTCTAAATTTTCGTAAAAGTATCTTCTGTATTTTTAAATGTTTCTGAATTTTTTTACATTGTTATTAAGATAACTAAGCTTACACTTTATGAAATGAGCATTATTTAACTACCATAAAAATACAAACTGCAACATTTTGCATTATTGTCACATTGCACATTATGTACATTGATAAATTGTTACATTATTGTCCCTTGCCACCATCATTTAGCTCAAATTTAACTAGAAATGAACTCGAGTAATTCCTCGAATAATTTATATCAGTAATATTGCAATAAATGAAAAAAGAAAAGAAAAAATGTATTCAACATTCAGTATTTTCTTAACGTTTTAATTAAGAAAATTTTAGATTTAAAAATTACTTTACTTAAGAAAAATTATGTTCAATGAAAGATCCATAAATGTATATTATATGCATTTTTAAATATTATTTGTGTTTTTATATGCATTTAATGTTTCAAAACAACCCTAAAAAATACTTTTTATATATTTATTATAACATTATAATTATTTTTACAACGTAAAAACAGTATATATTTTTTATGTTTTTTAATTAAAATAGTTTTTATAATTTGCAAGTTCTTGCATAAAATGAAATAATCTTTTAAAACTGTTTGATATTATAAAAATATTTATAATATAGTTTAATTTCGGAGTCTTTGAAGCAAAATGGTTCTTTTTTGTCAAAATAACAAGTTCGTATTATGGGTAGTTAAGTTGAATTATTATTTGTGGCAGATGTTCATAAATATATTTTTTTTTTTGTTAGAACTCATAGAATGTATTTTTTGCATGATACTTTCACATTTATTAAATTTTATTAGCGATATCGAAGCCAAATATTTTTAGGATAGAGAAAAAATATTTTATAAGTAAATTATCAGACTTTTCAAAATATAGCCTTTATCAAAAGAGTGAATCAAAGTAAACTCTTCATTTTAAAAGATAAAATTAAAAAAAAAACTCTTTATTTTGAAAGAATCCTGAACGGAGAGACCATATCTTTTGTCGTTTTATGCAAGAAAAAATGAAATAATGAAGTACTCTTGTAACATTGAAAAAGAATTTCTATGGCTTATTTTTTATATAGCCCATATTATAATTTATAAACAGAAAATAAACTTTTAAAAAAATTAGTTTTTTTTTCTTTTTTCTTTGTAGAGCGAAAATTATTTAAGAACTAGATGCAAAGCAACCCATTCTGTTGAATTAGCATTTTTCGGCATCTTTAATAATTTTTCCCCAAGGAAAAAATATCTCATTTTCTTCTATATCAGTTTTTTTATAATATAAATTGTATTACATATTTTTATTATAAATAAGATATTGTATTTAAAATGCAGTTAGTTTAATGAAAAGTTATGAGATTTACATTCCGAAAATTATGTAATTTTGATGTATTTATAGTAGAGTGCCTATATAAAAGAATGATGAAATATGATTAGTCTAGAAGATATAGTGTAATAACCAATTGTACTCATAGATATAAAAATAATTATAAATATCTAAGGTTATTCAAAAAAAAAAAAAAAAAAAAAAAATTGAACAAGAAATAAGCATTGCATAAGGATTGAACTGAAAATTAAAAATCGTCAGTTGATGAATGTTTTAAATACTGAAATGATTTCCGTATTTTGGTAAATATCGTCTGCATTCATTTATGTGAAAAAAGCACCTGGAATATATTTATTCTTCGTTTCCATGGTAATTTCTACTTCTATTTTTACGTTTTTGGCAACATTCTCCGTTTTGTTTTTAAGTTTGTGCTTTTATTCAAAAGTGAAAAGATGACAGAATGTTGTAAGCCCTGTGTGGTTCGCTTTATGATGTGAAATAAACCGCAAGATTGCAGTCTACTTAGTTGTGTTAGAAGAACCAGCGTGTGCTATTTATTAGTTAAAAAACGCTATGAACATTTTAGTCTGTCTTGCCGGAGGCTAGTGAAAAATTGTAAAAAATGAAAATTTTTCTGAAGTTAGTCTCTATGTTGACATTAGTAGCAAACGTAAAAAGAAAAGGTGAGTTAATTTAGCATTCTATTCTGTGTATAATAAAGAATTTGTTTCTTGAACATTTGAAATGTGATATATTTTTATTTAAACTAAATTTTGTATTAGTATTTATCAGAATTAGTTTTATCGGCTGAATGTAAATAAAAATGACTGAATTAAATACTTTTAAAACGCAGAACTGTTACCAATTATATTAAGAAAATCGAAAATATTATTTTGGTTGATGAAATTAATGTGACAAAATTAGAAAAAATTATCGAATTGTTAAAACAGAAGGAAACTGAGTTAAAAAAATTGATACAGAAATGGAAATTTCAATTAAGGATTCTAAACAATTAGAAAGCAAGATAGACAGCGCTTTGGAAATTTCAGATAAAATTTATTGATGGAAATTTAAAGGGGAAAAAATATTAAAAATCCAAAATGCTAAGTTAAATAAAAGTAAAAATAAATCTAGTGTAGTTTCAGAACAAGTTTTTGAAAATGTTAAACTGCAAAAATTATCCATACCTACTTTCGGAGGTAATATAACAGAATGGATAGGATTTAAGGATTTTTTCAATGCTTGTGTAAACAGCAATAAAAATATTTCAAATGCCCCATATCTGCAGTATTTGAAGGCTTCATTAAAAGGTGAAGCATATCGCGCCATCCATTCTATTCAAATTTCGGATTCTAATTTTGAGTTAGCACGGAATTTTCTAGATGAAAGATATTCAAATAAGAGAGAGCAAATTTTTGCGTACATTAAACGATTTCTGGGTTTATCAACACTTTCAAACAAAATCAGCTATTGCTATTTTAAATTTAGTTGACAATGTCAATGAAATAATTCGCTCGTTAGAAATATTGAACCAAAGCATTGATAAATTTGCTGATACATTAATGACTTACTTAATTTGGCAAAAATTGGATCCTTCTACAAAATTATGGTGGGAACGTCAGCTTAAAAGCAATGAGATCTCGGAACTTGATTTAATTGAATTTCATAAGAATTACGCAATAACTTTCCAGAATAGTAAACTAGCTGTAAATAAGGTATCTAAACCCATTTCCGAATAATAATAATGCTTTTGTAGCTACCTTGGTCTTTGATTATTGTAATGAAGACCATAGTTTAGCTAAGTGCTCGAAATTTCTTAATTTACCTGTTCATCAAAGAATAGAATTTGTAAAACGTAATCAATATTGTTTCAAGTGTATATCCAACATGCACTTACTCAACAGATGTAAGAGTCTCAATACGTGCCACCATTGTTTTAAAAAACATCACAGTATTTTGCATATGGTAGATTATTCAAGGAATCATTAAGATTAAGGAAAGATTATTCAAGAGTCGGTCAAATAGTAGTATGTTCCCACATGCACAAGAATTTGTTCCTCAAAAAGTTGAGTCAGCAAGTGAGAATGTGTCGTCTACAGTGTGTGTGTGCTTCTCATTATGAATCAAACGCAAAGAGTAATCAAAAGACTTATATTCTGTTGTGTACTGCATTAATAAAAGTTAACAATTATAAACAAGAATTTGTAAAATGTAGATGTTTGTGCAATACAGACTCTCAGAGATCATTTATTTCTCGAGAATGTGTAAACAAATTAGCATCAAAAGTGAAATACAGTTCTATTTCTGTGTCATGTTTGGGAACATTTAATTATGTGAGTGATGGAGAAATCGATTTATTATTCACTTCTCACTTCAAAAGTGATCTTAGAGTATCCACATCAGCATTCATAATGGACAAAGTGACAAGTTAATATCCTTTAAGTGTCTTTGCCTTTAAACATTTGCGATAACTTTAGTGATTTAATGGTAGTTAATCCATTATTTTATAAATTACAAAAAATTGATATTCTTTTTGATGTAAATGTATTTATGCATTTAATGACTAGAGAACTTGTTAAACATGAACCCAACCTTCCATTTGCCTTAAATTCGAGATTTGGGTGGATAATCTCGAATACTACAAATTTTGAAACGCTAGCAAAAGATCCAGTACATGTAAATCATTTAAGTACAAAAACTGATGAGTTATTAAATTCATTTTGGGAATTAGAAAACATTCCAAATGTGCAATATTTAATACTTGAAGAAAAACTTTGTGAAAAACATTTTGAGAATTCTCGTTTTAGAGAAAAATCATATCACTATTCAGTCGTATTACCATTCAAACAAGATCGAGATAATCTAGGTGATTCTCGTCATATGGCGCATAGAAGATTTCTTTAACTTGAGAAAAGACTAATATCTATGCCAAAAATTTACCATCAATACTTTCAATTTATGAAGGAATATTTATATTTATGCCATATGGATCTTATTACAAACAGAGATAATAGATTGGAGAATAAACATTATTACATCCCACGCCTTTTTGTCTTGAATAGTTCTAGTTTAACTACCAAATTAAGAGACGTTTTTGATGCGAGTGCTTAAACCACAGGAGGTTTTTCTTTAAATGACACTCTTATGGTAGGTCCTAAAACACAAGATGATTTAACTTGCATTATATTGAGATTTAGATTTCATAATATTGCAATAACAGCTGATATAAGAATAATGTATAGACAGGTAAAAATTCATGAAATAGATAGCAATTTTCAGAGAATTTTATGGAGAGATAGTCCTAAAAAACAATAGAAATTTTTCGCTTAAATAAGGTCATGTACGGAACCGCGGTTGCACTATATCTTGCAACAAAAGTTTTGAAACAGTTAGCAATGAATAAGGGTCTTAATTTTTCAAAAGCAAAGATTGTAGTTGTGGGAGATTTTTTATGTTGACGATGTGTTAACCGGTGCTGAGAATAGTCAAGAAGGTACGGAATTGATAAATGAATTGCAGAATATGCAAAGAAAAGGTAGTTCTGAGCTACATAAATGGTCCACAAATGAAATATCACTGTTGAAAAACGCTGAGTTAACAAACATAAGTAATGATAATATACATAATGTAAGGGGCAATAAGGCCATAAAAGTTCTTGGAGTTAATTGGCATCTTCATAATATGTTCAAATGTCATTTCAGTGATATAGATTATCAAAGTGTCCCTACTAAAAAAATTATTTTGTCATATGTATCAACGCTTTTTGATCCACTAGGGTAGATTGAGCCTTTGTAATTCTAACTAAAGTTATTCTTCAAGATCTGTGGAAATTACAATTATCATGGGATGATCCAGTACCAGAAATTATTGCCCAAAAGTGGAAAATTTTGTGCCATGAAGTCAAACTCTTAAATGCCATATATATACCTAGAAAAGTCATCCTGCCTAATTATTCTCCATGTGAACTTCACAGGTTCTTCGATGCATCAAAAAAGGGTTTTTTCGCAGTTATTTATATTAAAACTTCTAATAACTCGAACATTGATGTGATACTTTTAGTAGCAAAAACTTGAGTGGCACCCTTAAAGCCTGTCGCGATTCCAAGGCTCGAATTATGTTCTGCATTACTTATAAAACAAGATTTAGTGCGATTTAGTTTCATGGAGGGGTTCAAAAATTGCGTTGTCATGATTAACATCAGATCCTAAAAGGTGGCAAGTATTTGTAGCCAGTAGAGTAGTGGAAATTGAATCCATAATACCAGCTGAAAATTGGAGAATTGTAGATGAAAAGGAAAATCATGTTGATTGTGCATCTCGTGGGTTACTTCCAGCAGAATTACTGTTCCATGAATTGTGGTGGAATGAACCACCATGGTTAAGAAGCAAGGAGGTTCCAGTGCATAAAACCAATTCCCATAAATGAAAAAGATTTACCAGAAGCACGGAAAACATTATCACTTATAATTTTTGAAACTGTAAAGGAACTTTATATTATATCAAAAATATCCTCGTTTCCAATGTTGCAACGCATATTTGCGTGGATATTGAGATACATCTCCAACTCTAAGGTAACACGTGCAGAAAGAAATACATTCTTTTTATCAAACAATGAAATTCAAGAGAATTCAAAGAGTTACCTGAAAATTGCAGTCTCATTTGTTTGTCTTATTTTAGATGATGACAAAATATTAAGAGTCGGAGGGAGACTGAATAATGCACAGCTGTCAGAGAATGAAAAACATCCAATCTTATTACCATCAAAGCATCATGTGACAAGGATCATAATTAAACATTTTCACGAAAAATATTTATACGCAGCTCCAAAACTTCTTCTTTCTTTAATTAAGCATAAATTTTGGATCATTGCTGTCAGATCTGCTATTCGTAAAATAGTGAGAACTTGTGTTACGTGTTGTAGATACAGAGTTCAAACTTGCAAAACAAATAATGGTTGATCTTCCAGTATCCAGAGTAACACAATCAAGACCCTTTAATCGAGTTGGAACAAATTTCTCTGGACCATTCATGATTAAATATCGTACTGGACGTGGATCAAAACCATTTAAATAATATGTATGTGCATTTGTCTGCTTCGTGATCAAGGCAGTCCATCTTGAAGTCGCAGAAGACCTTTCAACAAAAGCATCCTTAAGTGCATCGAAACGATTTATTTGAAGAAGAGGAAAACCTCTTGAGATTTTTAGTGACTGTGGAAGCAACTTCAAAGGTGCGGAAAAAGAAATCAACAAAATCTTTTGCAGTGCAAGTAGAGTGAAGAAATTCCCTAATTTCTGTCGTCAGAGGAAATAACTTGAACATTTAACTCGCCTTCAGCTCCACACTATGGTGGACTGTAGGAATCTGCAGTAAAATTAATGAAATCGCACCTTAAGAAAAACGTTGGTTATATTGTGGTAACTTATCCCAAAATCTAAATCCTGGCTACAGAAGTTGAAGCTTGTCTCAACTCTAAGCCACTGTGTCCTATATCATCTGACCCAACATATTTAACTGCTCTAAAATCTGGCCACTGTCTAGTAAGAACTTCTTTAACCTGCATACCTGAACATGATCTGAGTTGCAGTCCCTTAAACCACCTTGATAGATGGCATGTGAGACAATTCATGCTGCAGCAATTTTGGAAAAGCCGGGAATACTTGTCTGAACTTCAGCAAAGAGCTAAATGGCAAAAATGTCAAAGAGATTTACAAGTTAATGATTTAGTTCTCATCAAAGATGACAACCTTCCACCTCTAAAATTAAAACTAGGAAGTATAATAACTGTTCATTCTGGTTCAGACAATAGAGTCCGAGTTGTTATGGTTAAGACTAGTAGTGGTGTTATAAATCGTCCAATAGTGAAACTCTGTCTCCTTCCTATAAGTCACTAAGAACTGATCCAAGAACTTTTTTCATTTTATTATTTTGCATCGATTTTATTTGTGTTATTAATTGTTTTTTTTCACTATAGTAAAACTGTAAGAAGATAACCAGTTGTTGAAATCCGAACGAAAGGATTTCAACGGGGACCAGGATGTTTTGGTAAATATTGTCTGCATTCATTTATGTGAACTAAAGCACCAGGAAGATATTGTATTCTTCGTTTCCATGTTAATTTATTCTTCTTTATGATAAAAAGTTTATTAAATCTAATAGATTTTTTAAATCACCAGATTTTAAAAGATTCACCTTTTATATAAACATTTTAATAAAAATTTTATGATTATGGTTATTATGAAATTTTATTTTATTATGATTATGGATCTTATTAGACGGATCCGAAACATGTCAATGTCATTTATTTTTAATTATTATAACACTTTTCTTAAGTAAAATAAAATTTTTATTAAAATATTTATTCTTCTTATTTTATTTTTTTGGCAGAATTCTTTGTTTTGTTTTTAAGCTTGTGTTTTTATCCGAATGCGAAAAGATGATAGAATGTTGTAAGCCATGTGTGGCTCCCTTTATGATGTGAAATAAACCGCAAGATTACAGTCTACTTTGTTGTGTTTGTTATTTATTAGTTAAAAACTCTACGAACAACCCGGTTTCTTCTGACTCTAAAATTATGAATGATAATTCACACATTTTCGATAAATAGATTAAAAAGGTAATTTAATCATTGTCTCACATTATAGTATATACAGTTTACATTTAATTAAAGTCTATTCCTATTATATAATCAGATTTTCATGACTGCTTTGACCAGCTTTCATCAGTTTTTCATCAGATTAAATCACGACTTGTGATATAAAAAAAAAAGAGTTTTTACTCTACATTCTTGCGAAAGTATGATTAATCATACGTAAGCAATTTATGCATGTAGGGATAAAAATGATTTCATAGATACACACACATATGTATATGCGTCTGTGTAATATTGTTTCTACATTCAAACATATAAATTCTTGATACAATCGCTTACATTTCTACATGAAAAAAAATAATAAGTATGCTGCTTAAAAGGCTTTGAAATGAAACTTACTTTTTAAACTTTTAAAGTGTTAAATTAATTATAAGTGTTTTAATTATAATCTGATGATTAGCGTTTCATGCCTGAAAAATTGTTTTAAATAAAAGAGATTTTAAAATAGGGCACGGTCAATTTTAACCAAGTTCCCGCGCTTTGTGGTCATTATGACTGCATTCTTTTCCTCTATTGTTTCAAAATATTGAAAAAATTGTTTATTTTTGCATGCACATACAATCAAAGCTGCTTTTCTTGCTAAAAGAGCTCAGTCCAAAAAAAGATTTGAGTTTCTAAATTACTTTTGAGGATAAAGCAAAAGATCTCGGCGTGTTTGTGTGTGTGGAGGCGTATATATTTAAATACACTGTCAGAAAAATTAGTCAATATACACTAAATTATCCTTATCTTTCTCAAATAATTTCCGTGCTCCTAGAAAACATGTTTGATCTGCGAATTCTCCCCGAAAATAAAAAAAGAAGAGATTCCGGTTATTAACCCTTTGAGCTCTGGGGTGTAAACTTCTTCAAAATTCCAAATGACACATTGACACCAGTATTTAGCAAAGAAAAAAACCAGTTAACGGTGAACACGAAAAAATGCATTAAAGCTTTTTAAAGTAAATTTGGTCAAAATTTCTGGTGTCATTGTGACATTTTGGAATTAAAATTATGTGGTAGAAAATTCTATCAGCAGAGCTCAAGGGGTTAATAGTACGCATACATATTGCATAACTGCCAACTTTTACCCATTTTTCCTACCACAAAAATTTTATAGTAAATATTGTCTTATTTAATCGTTGGAATCTTATGACTAAACAAATGGAAAATTTCTGTACAATTTTAGTGGTAGCAAAAATGTGTAAAGGTTGGCAGCTATGCATATTGGGTCTATTAGTGATAAATAAAAACAGTAATTAGTGAAATAAAAAATCAGTGATAATATTAGTGATGAAAATATTTTTTATAATGAAAAACCAAAAATTCTATAAATTAAGATGTCTAAGAAGACAAAATTTTTTTCGAATTTAAAAACAAATAACAATTACTTTTATCATTCATTTAAAAATACTCACATTTATATTTTAAAGTTGGATAAGTTGAATAAAGTTAAATAAAGTTGAATTTAAAAAGCTGTTAATAAATAAATGTTCACATTTAAAATATACTTTAAAAGAACACATTTAAAAGACATTTTATTGAAAAAGTTAAATTGTAAAAATCGATATTACTCAAAAAAATCTTATCAAACAAAAATACAACATTCATATTTTACCTCTAGCAATTTATGTAAATATATTTAATTCAAATTTATGTAAATATATTTACATAAATTAATAATTAAATGTACATAATTAAATAGATTATGTAAATATATTTAATTCAAAAAAGTGTAAAAACCCAGGCCAGAATCTCATTAAAGACGAAATCTTCCTTATTTTTTTAAAAAAATTAAGATCTTTTAAAAAGAAATTGATCAAGCCATATTCGCTTTCGCTGTAATACAATTATATCCCTGTGCTAGTGTGTTCTCCTTCTAACGCTGGTAAATAACGCTTTTAAACGCTAATTTAACGCTATTAAATATATTATGTAAATATATTTAATTCAAAAAAGTATAAAAACCCAGGCCACAATCTCATTAAAGACGAAATCTTCCTTATTTTTTTTTTAAATTAAGATCTTTTAAAAAGAAATTGATCAAGCCATATTCGCTTTCGCTGTAGTACAATTATATCCCTGTGTTAGTGTGTTCTCCTTCTAAAGCTGGGGTAGCTGGTTCGAATCCAGCGACTGCATTTTTACTTTTCCCCAACTTTCTTCAATTGATGGATATTTTACCTCTTGGAACAAGAAAAAAATAATGAATATCTGTCAATTGCAAGAAATATACCGGTAGCAGTGCTACCAGTGGACTGAGAGTGTATATAAATAGACAGAGAGGACAATATAGACTAGAGAGGACAATATTGAGAGTGTAAAGAACAAGTGCAGGTTTAAAACTAATAAAGATCAAATTAACTGAAAAAAATCTTTAATCCCGATGTGACTACTTTATAAGTGCAAGATCCTGGTGCATTGCACTGACCTCTGGTATATTGTGTTTCATTTTGGTGCATTGCGGGTGCCTCTACACATAACCGTTTGTAGCGAATGTGTGTTTCTCTGTTTAATCTATCTTATTTATTGTAAAAGTACATTGTAGTGATTACAGATAAATTATTTTTTAACATTTTTGACTAAGTGCGAACTCGAACTCAAAACTTTCTAGAATACAAATTAAAACAAAATGGCTGATAAATTTTAATGTTAATTTTAAACTATATAAGTACTGGACATTGGCGTAAGTATCAAGTCCCATGTGGCTGAACAATAATAGCTAGGAATGCATAAATAGATGAGTTTTTTAAAATCTCATTTCCTATGAAAATACAAAATATTTTTTATAATGAGAAACGAGGCTTGATGTGACGTTCAGGGCTAAACTATTTGTGACAAAAATAAATACCAAAAAATGCTAAAAAAAATCTGTTAGTTTGATTGAGGGAGATTGAAATGTTCTCCAGAAGAGTGAGGCTTTACTACTTTACATCCAATGCATATGACCATACAGGTGGCAGGCAGGCTTCTATTTTTTCATTTTATACAAGACGGGTATTCAAAAAGTTCATATATCAAAGTTGTATTTTTCCCTTTTTCTTTTCTTCTTTTTCTTTTTTTCCTTTTTTTTCTTTCTTTCTTTTTTTTTTTTTTTTTACAAATTTTTTTAAAGGGATTACTTATACAACGTGCGACTGGGTCACAATCACTGCAATAAATTTATGAAGGGTAAAAATCACTCTTACTGGCAGTATATAAAGTACAATGCTTATTTTTTAAATTTATTCTTCGGGTAAATTTCTTAGAGATGGTAGCAGTCTTAAATTTAATATATTGTATGTAATATATGCTTTTATATTATTGCTTAATTTACATTTAAAATAATGTTTTAAATCATTATACTATTTCTGTTATTTACTATTTTTTGCTTAATACATAATACAAAATAATTTAAGAATAATCTGTGAATAATCAAAATAGTAGGTGTCTGACTCCACTCTTAAAATTTGTACATGAGCAATTGAGAAGGCATCCTCTCTCTATGAACATGCTATCTCCTTTTAAATTAATCGAGTGTGATTGATTCAGTAGGAATAAAATGATTTCAGAAATTATATTTACTAGGGGAAAGCAATGAAAGATTAAGCAGATATTTCGGTTATTTAAAACTATTAGAAGGTTTTTACTGCGATGAAAGTATAAAATATGCGCAAATATTGATAATTCTATTTTTTTCCCTTTTCGACGCTTGAGTAGGGCACTTCTTCATTCACGTCAGTGACTTTTAAAAATTTTGACATCGTTATTATTATTGTTGAATAATCCTAATGTAAGTTGTACTCATATAATTTTGTTAGTTACTCGTGATTATAAAATGAACTCATTAATACAAAATAAACATAGAACAAAGATACCGTAAAATGGGGTGAATAGGAACAGCGGGGTGAATAGGAACGAAACTTCCCGATCATACAAATAAATTTATTATAAATATATGTGTTGATATTTTTAGTTGCCAATTTTTTTATAAGAAGGTAATATCATTAAGAGTTGTGAAATTTAGTTTTGATACGTTTGCACCACTACTGGGGTATATAAAAAAACTTCAAGAGGATCCTCAAAAACATCATTTTTCCAACGCCTTCAAAACTTTGTATATAACTATAGTATTTTGCGCATTCTATACCTAAGAGAGGGGATTTTTAATTAATGATAGACCTGTAAACGATATGCTGAATAAAATTCTACTTATTTCTAAACTACATGATGAAAAAATAAAAAATGGCTTGTAACATCAGATGTTTAAGATTTACGGGGTGAATCGGAACATGTTTTCTCTCATGGTTTATTTTTCTATGCAGTAATAGTTTCATGTAATATATGAAAACATATGTATGAATATGTATTGTAACAATATTTTGTTTGTTCTAATTACTTGAAAAGTTTAAAGGTGTCAAGAATTTACTTGGTTAAACAACAAAGTCAGCGCTCAATCCAACAGACTTGAAACACACAATAAAAGAATTTAAAAATAACAAATTAGTTAGAAAAACTGCACAGAAATATTCTTTGACATCCACAACATTACACAAACATCTCAAAATGAAAAACACAATTAAAAAAGAGAGGGATGCAAACAGTA
Organism: Maratus speculifer; assembly: GCA_964019185.1. Taxonomy (NCBI): domain Eukaryota; kingdom Metazoa; phylum Arthropoda; class Arachnida; order Araneae; family Salticidae; genus Maratus; species Maratus speculifer. The sequence continues at coordinate 140,111,076 of OZ025291.1, forward strand.
CTATGAGCTAGGGATGAGGACGTATTAGCAGATCGTGTTAATACATGCAGCGAACGGGGCTACTCAATAGATTCACTTACCCAATGACTTCTAGTAAAGGATAACACAGAACAGGGCTGATTTTGTATACAAATTCTAATTCTGCAATTCGAATATATTTTTTTTAAATAAATTTTAATTTTTCTTGATTTTAAAGTTGTTTTCTAATTTTTAAAAAGGTATAACTTTACTTTTATGTAAGATAAAGGTTTGGTTTCACAGTAACTACGTGTTCCTATTCCTCCCTTATTATAATTACCAGTTTTTATTAACCCTCTTAAAGTTTGAATCGGAATAAATAGAGATGATAACATCTGTTCTGATTCACCCCTATCTGCGGGGTGAATCGGAACACCAATAAAAAAGTAAATAATACATATATAAACAGTACAAATATTTCGTTTCTGCTTAAAAAGTAAAGAACAAAACAAGACCGAAGTTTCTAGCAGAAAAATAAAAATAATAAAAAATCAGTTATTGCTTTTTTTTAACGTTGAAGTTGAAAAATGATCCGATTCACCCCATTTTACGGTACCCCAGTGCAGTGTTATTTATTTTAGAATATCAAAAATTACGCCGCCCATGGCTAAGTTTTCACCATTAAAACATTCTATCAACTCGCAAACAAACGCAAACGAAAAAAGACATTGCCAAAAATGCAAAGCATAAATACGACCGAACAATTATTATAATTATTTACATAGATCTTTAGACATTTACTGGTCAATAGCTTATATTTTTATCGAAGCATATGATTTATGTGGTAATCATATTTTTATTCACTATATTTTCGATAAGGTCGTATTAGAATCCAAAATGGCTATCTGGTGTATTTTATTTGTGTTTCATATGCAGAATAAGAAAAAGTTATCATCCTGTATATCTTTGCCTCAAATCATCATACTTAAAAATGACTGGTTCCAATTGATTAGTAATAACGCCTACCAATTGATGCTATATTTAAAGCTTGCTTAGGGGTTGTGTTCATATAGAAATTGTGATCTTATATAGTATTGCATTTTTTATTTATTTGTACAGTATATTTTTAACTACAAACTACCTTGCGAACACACCCAAAATCTTCCGTATGATTTTGAAATTACATGAAATACACTACAAATTTATGTAATAAACTAAGTATTTCCCAATAAATATATAGTCTTCAGATCATAGCACTTACGATTCAAATTTTAAATCGGGTGATGACACTTACGTGCTTTTTACAGAGATAAGTTCGACAATGGAACAAACTAACTTTAAGCGGTTGATTGTGATTCAGATGAATCAAAGCCCTTCTGCGCGGAAACCGTAGGTGCCAGTTCCCGGATTCCTTCATAATTACCCGTGATATTAGCCTTTAGCGTTATTATACATACCCTGGCGTTATTACCACAGAACACTTTATTAATTAAAACAACCAGCAAATTGAGTTTATATAAAAAATATTTTCCTGAAAATAAAATAAGATTTAATTACATTATCGAAAATATTTCTTTCCTACATTTTTTCCCCTCTCATCGTTTCAAGATAGCATGCAGGTTTAAGTGATTTTAGATTTTAATCGACCATCTATAAATTAGATTTCTAAAATCCTTCTTTGAATCCTTTTCATTTTGGAAATAATATAATTTTCATTCCACAATTTACGCTTTCTTTTACCTTTAATATTTTTCATTTTGGAAATATGATAATTTTCATTCCGCAATTTACGCTTCCTTTTACCTTTAAATATTTTTCTTTAAAAATGAGAATTACGGCGACGAATAAAACACTTAATGTTTATTTCGACAGTTCAAAAGAATAACATTATTAATAGCATTAGCCAAGCATCAGTGAATAAAGGATTTTGGAAGTAAGAAATCCATGTACAAGTACATAAATGATAACTTGTTCTATTCTAATTCCTGCATAAAATTTGATGATCAGTAAAAAGAATTTGTTAGACTATTCTTCATAGGGTCTGTATTCTTCATTTAAAAATGGACAATATTATTTTAAAAATTGCAGACAAGTGGAACTGTTTGAAAATTTAGAAATAAATGATCCTCTAACAAAAAAAAAAAAAAAAAAAAAAAAAAAAAAGTACATATCAGCATGTTTGAATATTTATTAGACTGTATTATATATTTTAAAGAAGAAGTTTATAACATATATGTTTTGTTAAAATGACAAAACCAAGAAAATTTGAAAATTGCAATTTTTTTCTCATCTTGACGAATTTGCAAATGACAGCCGAACTTGGAATTTTGTTGTTTTTATCTGTTAATATTTTGCTTAGGAGATCAAAATAGAACGAACTTTTCACTTTAAAGCAGATCCTTATAAACATTGGATCTCAAGAAAGACTAAAAATCAAAACGGGAGTTGAGCTTTTCAATCTTAAACTTAAAAAGTGCAAATTACCATGTCCGAACGTCATTTTATCTTTTTGTAAGATGTAGTTAAGGAAAGCCCCATAGAGTGTAATGTTTAGGTTGCGGTACTTTTTTCATTATTTGCCAAAGTGTTGATTGTTACTACATTTTGAACTTTTAATATTTTAGCTTTTTTTTCAATATTTTATTAAATAAGGAGATATTTGTTTAAAAATGCATTACCAATTAAAAAAAAAAATGTAGCTCAATTGACAACTCTGTTAGAGATACGTAATCAGGTTATGAAGGATATAGTATGATCTTGTAGTGTCTCGTTTCAGTAATTTTCAGTGTCTCGTTACTGAAATTCCTCTTTTAGTCCAAGAGCCGACCGCACAAAATCCTAGGTCATCGAGCACAAGAAAAATTCCTTTAATTTATGGAAGAGTAGTAATATGGGAATCTAATGATCCATGTCTGCCGGAACGGAAGTCGTGCATAAGCCAAAAATTGATACCACTAGTGGTATTAATTTAAATAATTGATACCACTAGTGGAAATAACCAACTACATATGAGGACCTTAGAAGCCATGTTGTACAAGCTATAAAATTGAAAAAACAGTCCTTCCGGCAGTGCCGGGAGGAAGAGATAGCTTTCATATGCTTATTTATTTATTTATTTATTTTAATTTAAGTTATATTATTCAAACATACGAAGCTCAAATTAGTGGCATCGGATTTTAAAAGATTGAATACTAGTTTTTGTCAATACTGAATATTAATAGGAATTTTTAGAAATTAGTCATCTTTTATTCAACTTGGTTTTATTTTAAGCGATTTAGAGAGCTGCCAAATTCCACGAAACATGAAGTGTATGTCATTTTAAAGCAACATGATGGATAAAACAAACCAATGAGCTTGGTTGAAATCTTAATTCATGGGCACATGCGCACTCTGTTGAAATCGATTAATACACGATGTATCTATCTAAACTATTGGGCAAAACTTTAAGGGGTGATAGTACACATCAAGACAAATAATATTAAATGGGAAACTGAGGGTCCCAAACGTCTTCCGAAGGAGATCGGCGCCATTAAAGTTTAGGGTCCAAAATTTCAAATAAATCTAAAAAACGGAAAAATTGGTCGACTGAATTGCGGTTTTCACTAAAATTATTCTTTATGTCAGCATTTTTTTGAAAATAAATTATAAAGATAAATTTCAAAAAAATGCCGATAGAGGGCGCTTTAGACTTTGCAGTAACGAACGTCTATTTTTTGCGGTTATTTTTTTGCATCTCATTAAAAGCTTTCGGAAGCTTAGATTTAAACTTAAATTTTGAGATCGAAATCTGAATAGTTGAGCATGGTTAAGAAGCGCAAACTGAACTGTGTTCAGAGGTTCAAATTTCAAATGATTATAAAAAAACGAAAAAATTGGTCGATTCTTTAGCGATTCTTTTCTAAAACTACTCTTTAAATCAGTATTTTCTTAAAAATAAATTTTAAAGATAAATTTAAAAAAAATGCCGATAGATGGCTCTTTAGACTCTGAAGTTGCGAACAACTATTTTTTACGATTATTTTTATAGACATAAACTTAAATTTTGAGATCAAAATCTGAATCGTTGGGAATGGTTAAGTAGCGCAAACTGAATTGTGTTCAAAGGTGCCGCGGGAGTTCAAATTTCAAATGATTATAAAAAACGGAAACACTGGTCGATTCCTTTGCGGTTTTCGCTAAAACTGTTCTTTATGTCAGTATTTTAATTGTTTTTAGCTCAAATATACCAAAACTTTCTGGAAGTGCTTTCTTTCGGACGGCTGCAATAGGTAGCTTTTTACTTTTTGTAATGAAAGCTACCTAAAAAAATGAACTAAATGTACAGTTGACATGGAAATTTGTTATTTTCTTTTGAAGAAATGAAACATAAACGATTCAAGAGATCAACCATTTTTACCGAATATTGAATAATTATAAATTTAAATGAAAATTGAACTATATTTCTTTTACGTTTATTGAAATAAAAAATAAATGACCACAATAAAACAAGCAGCAGTTTCCTATTGCATTTCGATCAGTTATTACTGATGTTTAAATTTAACTTCAATTATCTTTGAACTCAATTTACTTTACATCACTTTTTTGTCACTTTTACCCTTTGGCTTCTTAGGTCCTCAAATATGAAAATGCTATTAAAAATTATTTCAAACAAATCCCTGTATGGAGCTCTTGAAAAAATATGTAACGAACAGGGTAAAAAATTGTAGCTATTGTCTTTAAACATTCTAAATTTTACATTTATTAAGATAGCTGTTTTAAAAATAAAAATACCGCAAATTTTTAATTTTAGAACCAAACACTTAAAATACTAAAAGGAAAGGGGCAGTCTAATAACAGTGTATCTTCAATGTTTGGTAAGATTATATTTTAATGAATTTATGAAATTCCAAAAATTTTTTTCCATGATACGCAAGAAATCTGTATATTTAGTTTATAAATTTGTTGTGAAAAACATTTTATAGGTGGTGTCCAATAATTTATTCTGATTAGTGCCACATTGCGAATTAAATAGTTAAAGAAAATTATTCTAATTCTAATACAGTATTAAAGTGGTATCTCTAGTTGAAACTATTTATTGGAAAAATATTAAATTCGGAATGCGTCAAAATGAAGACACGTGAAAGGTACTAATCTGAAAAAATATTATTTTTAAAAATGGCCCCTTGGTGGTGTATTATTATTAAAAAAAATAATTTAATGGAATACATTTTCATGCACTGTCGAATTCATTTATCAAGATAAATACTGTTTCATGTGTTTCTAAAGTATCATTCGAAATCGCAAAATTGCATCTTCAAGAACTACGATGAGTAATGACTTAAAAAAAAATGTGAAGAATGTAATGCAGGATGCCAACTTGGTCACCTTTTTAAACACCACTTTTATTTAAAGAAAAAATTTATTTATAAATTTCTTAGAAACATTCCAGGAAAAGTGTTGATTTTCAACTTAATTTGAAAAAAATATTCTCTCTTTTTTATTATTTTTCTAAGCATATCCTGTTAAATTTTACTTACTATTCTATCTTCTTTTAAATTTTTTATCTTTTTAAAATTTTAGTTATTAAGTTTTTAATTTTATGTTTAAAGTAAGTAATATTTAATAACAGCTTAAACTTCTCCCCCCAATTGTTCTATATTTTTCAAGACACTTCACTTCTACTTCGGACGTAAAGTCGTTTTCAGCTAGGTTGTCCATGAAACGATAATCATCTGTTCGCATCTGTTCTAGGAAAAGTGTTTTTCTTAGAATTTTTGAAGATATCTACCAAATCTATCTTTTGCAGACATCTATTCCTTTCAATAAAATTTCTGGTTTATAGTAAGGGCCCTTGTAACAGGAAATCCTGTTCTTAAATACTGGCAATGTTCCGTTTCCAACAATTGCACCGATGAAAATGTTTTGCAAAGCTCGAAATCTCCATAAAGTCTTTAGTATGGAATCATAATTTTGTTTAAAGAAATTTCGCCAGTGAAGCACGATCTTATAAGACATTTATTCTGGAAAAAGTAATGAGAATGACGAAAGATTCACTGGGTTTTTCTTTTTAAACATTTTTATTATGTGTGTGCAGATACATCACGTACTTGCTTATATCATCATATATGATGAAACTATCAGAAAATTCACTCTGGCGGCCATTTTTAAAAAAAAGTAATTTTAAACATGGTCAGTAGAGGGAGTATGCAATATCATATTTTCCCGATAAATAGATTATAGCTAATACATTAAAACTATATTAGAATAAAGAATAATTTCCATTACTGATTTAAAACGCAATGTAACCTTAATTAGAATAAATTGATCTCCACCACTTATAAAATTTATTTTCCAACCAATGAATAAACTAAAAATACACATCCTTGCATTTTATGAAAGATAGATAAAAAGTTGGTTTTTTAATAGTTTCATTGTGTACTAGCAGATACATCACGTTGTTTCTGAAATTTGCATAGATGCTGAAAGTCACAAGAAAACTTCTTCTTGTGATCATTTATGAAATTGCTTTTTTTTTCAGCTAAATTTTTTTTTGCATCTCTTGATTTCGATACATGCCTGTTTTCATATACTTGAATACATGATGAATAGTTTTAAGTAGATGAACTTGAAAACACTCTGTATATTATTTTCTATGAGTATTCTATTGAAAATGAATTAAAACTTTTCACTGTCTGTAGAAAAGATTTCATAACATCTTTTTCTTTTTTTTCCATACATCGTCATTCACAAAAGTTTCAAATTTATATTGTTTTATATTCTGTTCAACCATACATAAATTGCTTTTCTTAATTGTACTTTTAAATCCTTTTTATGTGTCAAATGTGATAATGCACTTTACAAAATTTACCTTTCTTTTGAGCTTAATATTTTTTCGTCAAAAATGGAAATTAAGGCAAAGGATAAAGAACTTGATGATTATTTCGAGAGTCAGAAAATATTTCAAGCATTTAATGGCATTAGCTATGCATCGGTGAATAAAAAATTTGTTGAGAGAGGCACGTATATACCAATTCGTAAATGTTATTAAAAGTTCTTTTATGTAAATCCTTGCACGGAGTTTTCAATGCAGCATTTCATAAACGAAAAGAATTTATTAGTCTTGTCTTCAAACAATCTACATTTTTCATTTGATAAGGATTTAGTAGAAACTTTTAAAATATAGTATTACGAAACTGTAAAAAAGGAATACGAAGAATGTGCGAAAGGAAAGAAATGGAAATATTATGGGAGAAGGAATGTTAATGTGTTTAACTATTTGTCAAGAGTGTATATTGTATGTGAGTAAAGTATGGATTATAAAAACAATATTTCATAACAAAAGATTTTGTGAAAAGAATGATGTGGAAATAAAACTCTATATAGAAAATTTCATTGTTTCTTTAATTTGTCAAACTAAATGAATTAAAAAGCTCCAGAATATTTCGGACTAGTGTGTAGAACCGCATCAAGTATAACACGGGTGGCTTTATTGAACCTGAAGAGAGACTTACTTCGATATAGGTTCAGTACGTAGCCCTGGATACAGGCATCACACTCGGTACTATAAAAAAAAAAAGAAAAAAGAGGGTATACGCTAGAATTCTGAATTTTATGACTAGAGTACACGCAAATAGAGTAATTAGCAATGTGAGCTTAATCACAACGAATTATTGACCGCCCCTTATAAAATGAATTGCTCAGCCAGTATATAAATTAATAATAGAGATTACTGCTTATTATGAAGGGAAAACAAAGGTTTGTTTTTTCAACTCATTTCATTTTCAATTTTCATTCTACGCGAGCTGATGCGTCACGTAGTAGTCAACATCTGCATACATGCAGAAGTTCTCTCAGAAAACTCCCTCTGGTGGCTATTTTTGAAGTTAATTTTTTCTGATAAAGTTTTTGGCATCTTTTCATTTCGACGTATTCCTATATTCATAAATTTTGTGATGAATAGTTTTGAGTAGATGAACATGAATAATGTACACTCTGTATATTCAATTCTATGATTCTTGCATTGAAAATTAGTAAAAAAAATCTTTCACTGTCAAATACAATTCCTAACATCATTTTCTTTTTTGCTTTCTTCTATTTCTGCTTTGTTTCGAAACCTGGTATTCGACGGGATTTACCCAATTCAGGGGTCAGAAAATCCGAAAAACACGTATTTACAAAATGTCTGTCTGTGAGTCTGTGAGTCTGTCTGTTGGTCCACAAAAATATTTTGTGGGCGCTCTGACTCAAGAACTAATACACAGAATTTCACCAAACTTTAGATTCAGTGAGATCTTGATATAAAGTAGATCTTATTAGATTTTGTCGTATATCTCTCAATTGGTGGCGTTGTTATGCTACATAACTTACAGTTTTTCTAAAATTGCAGATTCAGTTAGTCTCTGATGTACTCTAGTGTTATTCAGTTCTTAGTGTAAATCGCCCTACAGGTGGCACTGCTGGCTTGTATTTTTCACGATTTCGGAATAAATGCATCTGAAGAATTAATGCATGGATTTTTATCAAACTTCAGATTCAATTAGTACCTGATAAAGAAATGATCCTGATGTTTTTTTGATGTGCATAACAAAGCATGTGGCGCTGTTATATATATATATATTTTAAAAATTTGCAATAGCTCTATCTCAAAAAACTAATACACGGATTTTCCTCAAACTTCAGATTCAATTATAAGTTGACATAAGTTGTTGCTAACTAGATTTTGATTTAAACTACCCAATCGATGGTGCTGCTATGCTGTATTTTTTTAGGAAATATTAACGTGCATAAGATTAAAGTATGAGGATTGCAACATCTTACTAGCTTCTCATGCTGTTCACCGTCAGTCATAAAATTTCAAATTTATATTGTTTTATATTCTTTTCAACCATACATAAATTACTTTTTATAATTGTGCTTTTAAATCCTTTTCACGTGCCAAATATGATAATGCACTTTACAAAATGTACCTTTCTTTTGAACCATATATTTTTTTGTTAAAAACGGAAATTAAGGCAACGAACAAAGAATTTGATTATTTCGACAGTCAGAAAATATTTCAAGCATTTAATGGCATTAGCTATGCATCGGTGAATAAATAATTTATCGAGAGAGGCACGTATATACCAATGCGTAAATGTTATTAAAAGTTCTTTTATGTAAATCCTTACACAGAATTTTCGATGCAGCATTTCACGAACAAGGAAAAAAGTTTATTTGTCTTGTCTTCAAACAATCTAATAAATGATATAGTAGAAACTTTTAAAATATAGTATTACGGAACTGTAAAAAAGGAACACGAAGAATGTGCGAAAGAAAAGAAATGGAAATATTACTGGAAATAGAAGGAGTGTTAATGTGTTTGAATATTTGGCTAGAGTGTATATTGTATATGAGTAGAGTATAGATTATAAAAATAATATTTCATAACAAAAGATTTTGTGAGAAGAATGATGTGGAAATAAAAATCTACTTAAATTATAATTAAAGTCCGAGTTTCAAAACGCTCTAAAAAGCGAACCACTCGTTAGAATGGCGTCAAAATTTAACAGCGTATTATTGAAAAAGGGGAAAAAAACATGAACCAAAAAAAGTTCCAAATTTTAGCGACAGATGGCGCTGTAAGCGTCAGAATTTCGACTACAAGGGACAAATCGTAAAACAACGGCTAAGGCGTAAGTTACACGATATAAACCAACTGTATTGTTCAGTGTGCATGACTGTACGCGTGTGATACTGTTAGTTATGTAAGCCTGTCCACCACGGCAAGGTCGTACCACATCGAATGGGAAAAAATCGGTTTTTAATTGTCCTGAGGCCAAAAACCGCATAAAAAGCATCCCTCCAATCGGTTTTTAATTGTCCTGAGGCCAAAAACCACATAAAAAACATTCATCTAACCGGTTTTTAACTGTCCTGAGGCCAAAAACCGCATAAAAAGCATCCATTTAACCGGTTTTTAATTGTCCTGAGGCCAAAAACCGCATAAAAAGCATCCATCCAATCGGTCTTTAAGTTTGGCGAGACTGGCGCAAAACATGTTCAGTATGCTGTCCGCCGTTGTGGGCAACAAGATTAAATCGGGAAACAGCATGTTCCACAACCGATCGAAGTGTATCCGGGGTCAAGTTCAGAATGTGTTGCGCAATGCGTGTCTTTAATTCAGCTACGTTGGCAATCGGAGTACTGAACACAATATCTTTCAGATAACCCCACAGCCAGAAATCACACGGATTAAGATCAGGTGATCGGGCCGGCCAGGCTGTAGGGAAATGACGACTGATAATTCTAGCATTTCCGAAATGCCGCCTCAACAACTGCTTCACTCAATTTGCAATGTGCGGAGGAGCGCCATCTTGCATAAAAATGATACTATCCAGACATTCACGCTTTTGCAGAGCTGGAACGACGTCATTACGCAAAAGAGACTCATAGCCCTGACCATTGACGGTAACGGTAACAGGACCTAAAGCACCCGTCTCCTCGAAAAAATACGGCCCTATGATAAATGATGCCGTAAATCCGCAACACACAGTGACCTTTGCAGGATGAAGTGGTACTGGGTTCGTTGCGAGTAGATTTTCTGTTGCCCATATTCGGCAATTCTGTGTATTGACATATCCCGTAAGGTGGAAATGGGCTTCGTCTGTCCACAGAATTTTCCACGGCCAATCATTGTCCACTTCCATGCGAGCGAGAAATTCCAAAGCAAAACGCTCTCTTGCTGGCAGGTCAGAAGGGAACAATTCTTGCACATGGCAAATTTTATACGGATAGCATTGCAGGATGTTTCGTAGAATGTTATGTACCGTGCTCACAGGCCTGTTCAATGTTCGGGCAATTCTCCGTGCACCGCATGGTTGCTCACCACCGCTAGACTCTTCCTGAACTGCTGTGGCCACTTCTTCAACTACCGCCGAATCACATCTTTTCCTTACTCTACCAGACTGCACATCAAACGAACTTGTATTTTCGAATTTGTGCATCATTTTCACCAGACCTCTGACAGTCATCGGTCCAGCGCGTTTTTTCATACCCTTGAGAGTCCTGAACTTCTGCAGAGCCACTGGTACAGAATCACCGTTCTTGTAATAAAGCTTTACAAGCAGAGCACGATCCTTCATTGAGACACTCATGGTCAACGTCTGAGAAGCGAAATGAGGAAACGCCGTTTACCCAACGCTTTTACAACACCTGAAATTGTCGTGCGCATGCCAGGTATTTTAATTTACATATACTGACGCTTACAGCGCCATCTGTCACTTAAATTTGGAACCTTTTTTTGGTTCATATTCTTTCCCCCTTCTTCAATAATACGCTGTTAAATTTTGACGCCATTCTAATGAGTGGTTCGCTTTTTAGAGCGTTTTGAAACTCGGACTTTAATTATAATCACCCTGTATATAGAAAATTTCATTGTTTCTTTAATTTTACTAACTAAATGAATTAAAAATCTTCAGGATATTTTGGACTAGTGTGTAGAACTATATCAAATATAATACGTGTGGCTTTACTGAACCTGAAGAGAGATTTACTTTCGATATAGGTTCAGTACGTAGCCCTCGATACAGGCATCACATTCGGTACTGTAAAAGTTAAAAAGAAAAAAAAAAAAAAAACAGAGTGTATACGCTAGACTCATGCAGTTCGTGACTAGGGTACACGCAAATAGAGCGATTCGCAATGTGAGCTTAATCAGAAAAAATTTATTGGCCACCCCTTATAACATGCATTTCTCAACCAGCGTATAAACTAGAAATTAAAAATACAGATTCCTGCTTATTATGAAGGAAAAACAAAGGGTTTTTTTTATAAATATTTTCATAGTACGCGAGCAGATACATCATATAGTTGGTTAAAATTTGCATACATGCAGAAATTTTATCAGAAAACTCCCTCTGGTGACTTTTTTTGAAATTACTTTTTTTTTTCTGATAAAGTTTTCGGCATCTTTTCATTTCGACGCATTCTTTATATTCATGTATTTCTGATGAAAATTTTTGAGTATATTGACTTGAATTAGATACATCCTGTATATTCAACTCTATGATTCTTGCACTGAAAATGAATTAAAAAACTTTTCACTGTCAAAGAATTTCATAACATCATCTTATTTTTACTCTCTTCTATTTCTTCTTCGTTTTGAAATCTGGTTTTTGACGAATTTACCCATTTTAAGAGTCAGAGAACCCGATAAACATCTTTTTACAAAATGTCTGTGTGTGAGTCTGTCTGAAGGGCAAAAAATTTGTAGACAATTTATCTGAAGAACTAATGCACAGAATTTCACCAAATTTTAGATTCTATGAGATCTTGATATAAAGTAGATCTGATTAGTTTTTGGTGTATATCGCTCAATAGGTAGCGTTGTTATGCTGCGTAACTTACAGTTTTTCTAAAACTGCAGATTCAGTTAGTTTTTGATGTACATTAGTGTTGTTCAGTTTTTGGTGTAAATCGCCCTATAGATGGCACTGCTATGTTGTATTTTTCACGATTTCGCAATAAATGTATCTGAAGAATTAATGCATGGATTTTAATCAAACTTCAGATTCAATTAGTACCTGATAAAAAAATTATTCCGATGTTTTTTGATGTGCATCACAAAACATGTGGCGCTTTTATATATTTTTAAAAAAGATTTTGCAATAGCTCTGCCTCAAAAACTAATGCACGTATTTTCATCAAACTTCAGATTCAATTATAAGTTGACATAAGTTGTTTCTGACAAGATTTTGATTTAAACTACCCAATCGATAGCGCTGCTTAGCTGTATTTTTTAAGGAAGTATTAACATGCATAAAATAAAAGTTTGAGGATTGCAACATCTGACTAGTTTCTCATGCTGTCCATCGCCAGTCATACATTTTCAAATACAAATTGTTTTATATTCTGTTCAACTGTGCATAAATTACATTTTTATATTTGTGTTTTTAAGTCCTTTACACGTGACAAGTATGATAATGCACTTTGCAAAATCTACCTTTCTTTTGAACTTTACATTTTTTTTAAAATTAAAAATAGAAATTAAAGCAACGAATAAAGAATTTGATAATCATTTCGACAGTCAGAAAATATTTTAAGCATTTGATGGCATTAGCTATTGCATCGGCAAGTAAATAATGCATTGAGAGAGGCACCTATATACCAATACGTAAATGTTATTAACAGCTCTTTTATGTAAATCCTTGCACAGAATTTTCAATGCAGCATTTCACGAACAATCAAAAGAATTTATTAGTCTTATCTTCAAACTATTTATATTTTTCATTTAATAAGGATGTAGCAGAAACTTTTAAAATATAGTATTACGAATCACAAAGAAGAAACACGAAGAATATTCGAAAGGAAAGATATGGTACTATTACAGGAAATAGCAGGAATGGTAGTGTGATTGAATATTTGGTAAGAACGTATATTGTATATGAATACAGATTATAAAAACAATATTTTAAAACAAAAGATTCATTGCTTGTTTAATTTAACTAATATCTAAGTGAGTTACAAGCTTCAGGGAACTTTTGGACTAGTGTGTAAAATCGCAGCGAGTATAACACGGGTGGTGTTACTAAATCTAAAAAGAGATTTACTTTTGATATAGGTTCACTACATGGTCATGGCAATACCCATCAGATTCAGTATTGTAATCGTAGAAAAAGCCAAAAGGTGTACATTAGAATTATGAAGTTCATCACTCGAGTAAATGCTATAGCTTTATTTGAGAAACAGCGGGTATACGGAGCTTCTTTAACAATCCAGAAGATGTTCTGCGTGTATCTCAGTTTTTCTTCCACCACACCTGTGATTAAACTAATGTCTCAATTGAATCGAGTATTTTCATTAAACGTATACTAGTGATCGGTAAGATTGGCAACATATCATACGCTAGATGCAAATATTTATTTATTTCACTCCAGATATGGTATTTAGATGCCATGTGGTACCGTGTAGTAGCTCTTCGTTATTTTGTTCTTCCGTGAGAAAACAGATTGACTTCTACTTTAACCTCTCATATCCTTGGATATCATTCGGAGAGCTCTACTCTTTTATTTATAAAAACAAAAATATATGATTTTTTATATTTTTACACCACTTCTTAATAGCTGAATTTTTTCACTTCGAAAGCAAACGAATGAATGCTTGCATCTAAGCTGAATACTTTATACGAATAATAGAATAACGAAAACATTTTGAGATAATAAAGCTGGATTTGAAAGAGTTTTTTTTTAACTAAGTATAACTGAGAAATTAATCACCTTATTCACCTGGATTAGAGTCCTGACGACAGATCAAACCCCATCCAAATCTGAAAATCCTATTTTAAATCAACTCGAAATTTAATCCGAATCCAAGAAACAGAAATTTCGTTTTTGCAAGCCGTTCGCAGTTCAACATCAAACCGATTCGAAACATGAAATAAAAGAAAATTGCTATTTTAATTCATATATTGAAGAAATCTCTGTAGTTACATATTTTTAATATTAATTTTATCTTTAATGTAGAAACACAAAAATATACTATAATGTGATTTTTATACATATCATTTTTTAAAAACAAGATTGTTGACTTAAAAAAAAAAAGTTCAATACAACAAGACCTTTAAAAGACACGACTAATCAAAACTTACAATATACAGGGTGTTCAGCAAATAAGACCCCGATTTCAAAAATAAATTTCTTAAAAACAAAGGCCAATAACGTTATGCGGCAAACAGTTTGTTTAATAGATAAGATGTAAAAATCTTATACAGAAGTTCCGAGCCGTGAATATTTTGAAAATATTGTGCTCTGATTGCAAAGAATGCTTGATTTGTCAATTTTCTTGTTTTAAATTACTTGCAGAGAAGGTTTTTTCGGCGTACAGCACCATATTTTAACGATTTTTTGAACTAAATTTTTGGAATTTTGAAATTTCAGAAAATATAATTCCAAAAATCATTAAAACATGCCACCGTACGCTAAAAAATTGTTCTCTGCAAGCAACCTAAAAGAAGAAGAATGTTAAGTCAAGCATTCTTTGCCATCAGAACATAAACTTTTAAAAATATTCACCGAAACTTCTGTATAACAGTTTAAAAAATTACCTCATAAAGTGTTTTTGAGAAATTTATTTTTGAAATAGTGGTCTTATTTGCTGGACACCCTGTATCTATACAATTCAAACTCAACCAGATCTGATCGGAGTCGCGACTCCGATTCGGACGAAAATTCGGTTTCGTGGCGCGATGTAGGATTCTAAAGAACCTTATGAGATGAGACTCTAAATTAAAGTCGCAAAAATAGTCGTTTGGAAGCTTATCTGTTCAAAAGTTTTTAGTTTGAGTGACTTTTCTGAATTGACAGATGTCTTAAAATTAACATTTTATAAAATCACAAGTCATGTTATTAAATTGTACGCATGAATAAATTAAAAATACTTTCCCACCTTTTCGATCTTTATCAAAACAGCTTTAAAACGCAATTTGCTTTAAAAGTTTCTTTCATTGCCAAGTAAAATTTAACAACATGGTTATTATTACACTGGATCTGATATCAAATTATTTTACTTGCATTTAATGCGTTTTGTATTTTAAACATATACAGAGGAAATATTCATTTAAAGTAAAATTCCCCGCGAGGTTTTTCACTCTTATTAAAGCAAACATTACTTTAAAAATGGTTTTTAAAATATTATAATGCAATATACAGAGTGTCCCCTCTCAACGGTGGCCAATGGCTAATTTCTGAACCGTTAGTCATAGACATATAGTTCCAATTGCAAAAATGCTTTAAAAAAGGCAAAGATTTATTTTTCAAGCGATTTAGCTCAAAATAAAATTTTATTAAAAAATTACGAAAATTATCTTTTTATACGGTCCCCCGGTCCTATAAGTGATATTTAGTAAATTTTTCCCACGACTCTAACAAGGAAGAGAAAAAAGGTCCCATTCACATAACATTAAAATTGGCAGAGTTATAAAGCTTTAAATTTCATGACTTAAACCACTTTTCTGTAGCTAAATACGGATGAATTGGATTGAGCTTTAAAGGAACGTTCACTAAGTGCTTAAAGTATTATAAAGGGCGTCTATTTTCAACGCTGTCTAATAGCTAATTCCTAAACCATTTTCCACAGACATATAGTTCCAATTTCTAAAAGGTTTTAAATGAGATAAAGAAATATTTTAAAAGCAATTTAACTGAAGGTGCTACCACCGTATAAGTTTTGCGGTAATGTTAAGTTTTATTATTTAACTTCTAGATTGGTTAAAATAGTTGAAGGAGTGAGTTTTAAAATTATCTTTATCGTGAAAATCAAATTTTGGGAAATCGCAATTTTATTTTAAAAGGGGTGGTATTTTGATAAGCTTTTATTTTGCTTAAAACGTTCGTACTTATTTTTCCCTTGCTCAAAATTTCTATTCAAATTTTAACTCACTTCCAAATATCCGATCGAGGTTCAATTTCCACACTTATTTATATCCAATGACAGAATAATATTAATACAATTTCAAGTGCGTAGCATTTATTTATTTCATAGGATTACATCAATTCTGTTAGGTTAAGTAATCTAATACAATAGTAAATATATGTCATTTTGTAACGATTTGTGACTATTGCTTTTCATAAATTAAATTAACAAACTTTCTGTTATTTTTTTGCTTATAATTTTAGTCCAAATTTTGCTTTAATATGTAATCATCAACATAAATTTAAAAATTAAATTGTAAATATTATTTTACTCTCAATGTTTAATGTGAAATTTTATATCTTGCGTTTATTTTTATTTCCAGTAAATTTGTGACTGACCCCTAATCTGCAGCAAAAAAGATGCTCCAACTTTAAACAGCTATTACTCGGTCAGTTTTAATCGCAGAGGAATGGGACTTTTTTTGTATTATTTGTTACAGTAGTGGGAAAAATGTACTAAATATCACTTATAGGAACGGGGGACCGTATAAAAAGTTAATTTTCGTAATTTTTTAATAAAATTTTATTTTGAGCTAAATCGCTTGAAAAACAGTTCTTTACCTTTTTTAAAGCATTTTTGCAGTTGGAACTATATGTCTATGACTAACGGTTTAGAAATTAGCCATTGGCCACCGTTGAGAGGGGACACCCTGTATATTGTAGAAATTAGAGAAAATCATTGTTACTTCTTAGGGAAAAGAATATACGAATGGTAAAAATAAGTATATTAGAGCTTTATAGCAAACGATTTTATAAAAGAATAAAATAATGTAGGTAATGTAAAGAAAAAAGAAAGAAAAAACCATGCAGTTACTACTGTTACGCAATGTACAAAATAAAAGGCAGAGAACATTCTTTTAAATTATAATTATGTTTTGTCACGTTTTCTCACGTAAAATTTATTAAACTAGCCACCTTTGGCGATCAGTTTGGTCTCCCTTAAATGTATACTATTTATTGAATCATATTGATTTTATTCATAATTTATTTTAATTGTTCAATGATTTGCTAAATTAGGAAAATCTGCTAGACTGCTAAAGAAATAAAAATAGATGTCATTTACGCACCATAGTGGCGCGATTGTAACAAAATCGCAATTATATGCCTCACAATATAATGCTGGCTGTGCACTAAATATGCATTATATTGCTGGACAGCAATATAATGCACATTTTAATATACATTCATAAATGCGAATGACATTAAAAAAATATTATTTCATATGCGTCTAGTTCTTTTCTGGGGCAAAACAAAAGAAAAATTATGCTGAATTCACAATCATTCGCCGATAGGAAAACGTTTTGAGTACTGTCGTGCAGTCACCAATGATTCCCATCTACATTCTTCGTTGATCACTTCCTTCTCGATATAAAATTGTTCGTTTGCTTGTCTAATTATTTATAAATCTTAATATATTACTAAATCTCAGTCGAAAAAAATAATTCATTCAGCAATGGAAGAGATGCCTAGTTGATTGTCGGAAATATCCCCATGAGATAGTAAACAGTCTCCCTCTAAGGCAGAAGGTGAACCTGGGGATCACATACTTTCAGATGACTTTCTGCACCTATATATTCTAAGAAGGCAATCCAGAGCATGTAACTCGTTGTTTTGGAATTACTATCTCCTATCTGCTCAGTTACAAAAATCAGGAGGATTGTGTAAACCTTGTTCCTGATTTCCACCCCCCCAGGGGGATACCTTCTTTAGGTATTCACGGGCTTCACAACCCAGGGCACCTGAGTGATCTTTCTCCTTTCCTTTTCCTCTTACTCCTTGTCTTGCTTTCATCTTTGTTTCACTCTCATTGTGGTTTCCTTTCCGGAGGTGAAGGCAATTCTGTATGAGCCGATATCATCCTGTGTATCGACTCGTGGAGAATTGTAAACCACCCACGTGTTGGCCGTGCGTGGCGACCCGTGGCCCTGGAAAAGGGGATCCTGGCAGTTGAGGGAAACCAACACACTGTTTTGGCCTCTGCTTCAGGTAGACGGGAGGTGCATATTGGTCCCGTATGCATCAATCGGCTGGTCAGCAGACTTTTGTCACTGGCTTTAGGGATCAAGTGATCGAGCAACTACTAGTCATCTCGTTAAGGGTGGAGACTGACATAGGGTTGTCTTGTGACCGTATGGGCCCTGGTTAGCACTGGTGCACGAATGTGCATCCCCTTGTTGGGCTCGGTAGTGGGTGGTGCGACCGGGGTCTGAATTTTATTACTTTTAACATGGATGGAAAAACTTCATTTCCTTCTATGTCTCTCCCCAGTGGAGAGCAACAAACTGTACAGACTCCTTCCTTCACACGCTTTTTTATCGTTAAACGTACTGATAGCCACTTTGATAGTTCCTTTGGTAAAACGTCACCATTTCTCATAGCTAAAACTTTCCAGTCTACCTTAGGGAATGGTCATACTCTAAAAAAATTAAAATCTGGAGATTTACTAGTTGAGGTTTCTACTACTAAACAATCACAGCTTCTTTCTAATAGCTCTACAGTAGGTCCTTTTTCTGTTTCTGTTCAGGTGCATAAAACTCTAAATACAAGCCGTGGTGTTATTTCTGAACCAGACCTTTTATTCTCTACGAAAGATGAACTCTTAGAAAACCTAAAAGACCAAAATATTATAGATGTACTTCGTATCACGATCCGTCGGAATGGCCAAGTCCTTCCTACAAAGCATGTCATTCTCACTTTCAATAGCCCTACTTTACCTACAAGAATTAAAGCTGCTTACCTGAATTGTTCTGTCAGACCATACATTCCTAATCCTCTCCGTTGTTTTAAATGTCAGCGATACGGCCACACCAAAACTAACAGTCGTGGTTCGCTTACCTGTGCACGCTGTGCAGAAGTTGACCATGACAGCAATTCATGTGAAAAATCAGAACGCTGCATAAACTGCAAAGGTAATCATACAGCTTTCTCTCACTCTTGCCCAAACTGGATCCGTGAAAAAGAAATTCTAATTGTAAAAATAATGCAAAATCTTTCCTACCCAGAAGCTCGTAAAATCGTAGAATCCAGAACCCCATCTGTCGGCGTGTCTTATTCAAGCCTATTGAAACAGCAGTCTAAATCTGTAAGACATATTAGCACCCAGACTGACGTGTCTATGTCATCAAAAAAGTCAGCCAAAACACAATCAACAAACACCCCAATCAAAGATTCCCGTGACATCTGTTTACCTTCGTCAGCTACTTCTCCAAAAAATGCCCCAAGTTCATCTGCTCTAAACATGAAAAAACCCAACTCTAGTCAGATAGTGAAAACTTCCATTCAAAAAGAAAAGACCAAGACTGGGACCAAAACTGTTACAAACTCAAAAACACCGCAGAAATCAAATATACTTAAAAACAAATAGATACCAAAAAACCCCCATCTCCAGCATCTCCCAAGTGGCAGACTGTTGTTAAAAGAAAGAAAAGCTCATCGCTAAGCCCATGCATTACGAATTTTAAAGATCCCAGGAAACTCCAGCATTATGTCCAAGAGGCTATGGAATCCGAAGCTTATGGAAGTGGCTCGGATTCCGAGGAAAACACTGTGTTTGCGGAATATGTGCCTGGTTGAACTTGATTTGTTTTTTATTGGCTATTGGTTTTATGTTTTAGATTCTCTGTTGTATTTGACTTTTGTGTTTCTTGTTTTGTTGTTGTAATTAATTTAGAATTTTAACTATTTTTGGTACTTTAACTTTTTACATTTTTAAATGTCTTTGACTGGTATTAATTGTTTTTAATTGTTTTTAATTTCATATGTCACCGCATTTCCATTTTCTATTAATTCATATCTATGAGAGGTTTTTAATGTGGTATTCATTTTTTAAGCTTTGACTTTATTTTACGCCTACCTGGTTCTTGGCGCAGCATGTCCCACAGGGGACCTTGCGCCATAAAACTCAATTCAACCAATTCAACCAACCAACCTGATTTCCAAATCTACTGGTTTGCTGCATTCGTCACTACCATAATGACATCTCGCAGTGACCATAGATTTATTAACGGAGGGTGTTCTTTTTCGATCGAACATAATGATCGGATCACAATTACTCCAGCTGTAGTAGACCCAAATGACGAGCATCGCTTTTTGACAACACACCAAGCCACAGTAAATAATCTTCACACTGAAAAAAATGGTTTCTTAGAATTGAGCAATATGTACTCAATTTTAAGTACTTCAAATACTCAATATAGCTCCGATCCAAATGTACTCAAAACTGAGAAACACATGTCTTTGATTCCATGGTTTCGTTCAAATGTAAATCGCTATGAACTTATAAATTAAAGTAAAAATATACTAGCATTTATTTCTTGCTCAAAATTATTAACAATAAAAGTTTAATTGATTGTTTATAAGAAAAATATAAAAAATTATTAGCAAAATACCAAAATCGAATATTTTTATGGCAAGAGCACTATTTGCAAGCGCTTTTAAATTATCTCAAAATAGTGCGTATAATTTAATATTTACATTTATAACTATCTTTTATGCCACCATGAATGAAATAAATCATTACAGGGGACGAAATTTCCGTTTTTTTGGATTTGATAACATGTGATGTTTCAAAATTGTGAAAGCAATGTGATAATTTTTGATCAAAACATATCCAATTCGGCATGAGTACATCGATGTACTCATTTTTGAGTATTTCATTTTTCTCAGTGCATTGACATCACCACGGAGAGTTGTAACCTGCCACAATGTGCGCCGTGTTCACACTATGCAGGCACTGGGTAGCAATCTACAAAGTGCATTCTTACTCCAGTCAAAGTCTGTTCTAGGATCAACCCATTGAACTTCGCTATGCTCCTTTCTAGTAAAACCAGGGTGGTGGCGGTTCGAACAAAAATTCGCAAAGCCCGAATCCATACGCAATACTCCGTTACCCGTACAAGTCATAGATTCATCCTCTGTCTCGCGTCGAACTGAAACGTAACTGCGTGCATTGCCGGCTCCAAGTCATCTTCTGCACTTAAGCAACCGATTCCAGACAATCCAGAATTCCCCCCTATCGACTGGTAAATAAGACTGGACTTAAACTGACTGGTAAATAAGACATGTTAAGTCACACATATAACACCGCCAAAGAAAAGTCGCAGAGGGTTAAGTTGAGGAATGTGATTCCCTTAATAGCAAACATAAATTATTTTCTGAGCACAAAGATTTACCACTTTTTACATAAATGCCAAACACCTATAAAATTGTAATGAAAGCTCAAGTAATTTTTCAATTGATAGCTGACATTCACGTTGTCCATAATTTTGTATCATAAGAGTAATTATGTTTGCAACGCATCTCTGAATAGAAACATTTTATTAAATAAGAATATTTCGGTGTTTCATTGTTATACGAGTTTGACGCGAAAAAGTAAACATCTAAGTTGAATTTGCGGAAGAAAACAATATTTTCAAAAGGATTTTCTGGCAACCTTTATTTACCTTTATTTTCGAAACTTATCCAATTATTATATCTTCATGAAATAAGTATCATGTATCAAACGCAAAAAGAGTTATTTTATATTTGCTCCATTTAATGTATACATTCAAAAGCAATTTACTTAATTTATACGTAGAAGAGCAGTCCAATTAGTAAAAGGTGCCGTTTCGCAAATGTGGCGTTGTAGATGACTGTGCGACACCTTAACATAAGGCCTGTCACTCATATTATCAGAAATAATCGAACGCTGTGTGAGTAAAAGAAAGTTCTAAGTAGTATATTTTGGCCTAGGCAATTTGTCGGGACTGAAAAATGGGTCACTCCATATCGGAAATCCTGTAAGGACTGAAGTTTTTATAAACCATTGTGTCAAGAGTGTACATTGGTAAGACCATCGTTGTCGTATGAATTTCTTTGGAGAATAGTGTGCAGATGAGCTGGATCATCGAATAATAGCTCCCTTTGTATCAGCTGATAAGTGATTAATGGTGCAGCATATCAATCGGGAAATTTTACTCTGATGCTTAGCAGCGTGGGATCAGCCACAACATCCAACATCATCTAATCGACATGGGGTGCAGATGCTATCATCTCTCGAGAGTATCTCTGCTAACAGCACAAAATTGGACAAAACGCTTAACATGAAGACGAGAATATCGCCACTGGGCCATCCATATGCGGAAAACGTTTCCTAGGTGAATGATCTGCAATTTCCATTGATACATGCCAATTTAAAGATACGAATCCGGCGAAGACACCCAAGTAGCGATGTATCAGTCTAATTATCTTCAGATTTTCTTCAAGCTAATAGAAGTGCCTTCTAATCTGAGAACTATTTACATAAATTGAAATGGGGCCCACGTAAAACATCTATCACATATAATTTTACCGAAATATGCTTGACGAGCATGTACTCCAGTTTATTCTCCGGAAGAATCCTGTTGAAAGAAAAAGCTTCTTCTTTCAACTAGACAACGCACCATGTCATTGTACCGAATCGTTCTTGTTCTTTCGCTCTCAATTGTCGATGAACATCCTATAGACGTTAAATGGATTTCTTCGCGAGCAAGATCAAATGACTACAATACCATCAAGCATAAATGGCATTCAATCGAAAAATATATTCGAGCCTCTGAGCACCTTTAATGAAATTTTCATAAATTATGGGACATTGTTCAAGAAGGTCACGGATCCGTACGCCTTCCGAATGCTTCCAGTACCTTCTCGAGTCCATGTCGCGATGAATTACCGTCGTCGAATTTTGATGTTATGAATTAACAGATAGATATGTATATCTACTCTGCAGCGTACGTAAATATAATCTATGTATTAGAAAAAGATGTAATACGAAAAGTTGAAAATGATTAGAATTACCTTCCCTTTGTGGATGTTCCTCTTTCGTGAAACTATTTTGCTCGAAGTAACACTATTTTAGTTTGAGGTATACCAAGGCCACAGTGTTACAGTCGTAAAAGAATCAGTGCATACATACTAGAGACAAAGGATATATTCTAAAATTTTTAAAGTTATTCCTGGAATATGCACTTACCTTCATTTGAGAAACAGAAGATATACGGAACTTCTTAAAAAATCTAAAAGGTATACGGCGTGTACCTCCAACTACCCCTTTACTACACTATTCAAAGACTCCTATAGTAACCTTTCAGGAATAAGTAACAATCAATAAACATTAACATTTATTTGACTTTTTATGTAAAATGAATTTTGATTATAATACACTAATGTTACAACCATAAATAAATCAGGAAAATGAATATCCAACTACATAAATATATTCTACTTACTTTTTAAAATCTTTCAATATATTTATATTATGAGTTTATATTATGAGTTATTATCTTCGACAGCATCTATTCTTTTCATCTATGTTTGTGGAGATAAAAAAGGTGAAAAATCAAATTGAATGTTTTTAAAACCAGAAATATGTATCTTCCTGATAATGTGTGAGCATTTGAAAATTTCTTTAATCGATAGCAAAGTTTTACGATTTTATAAGACAGTTTAAAGAGGCACCTTTGTCATTTATGATATCAACAGCGATAACTTACCACTAAAGTTTTGAAACTTCATTAAATTCGTTATTTACTTTAATGTATGGAAAGTTAAAAATGGTATGGAAGTGGCTTCATTAATTTTTATGCAAACTGTTGAACTTTGTTTTAAAACTTCTAAAATTATCCGCTTTTAAAATATATTTCTGAAAGTTTATTCAAAATGACACTTTATAAAACATATTTTCTCTTCAATATTTTGAATAAAAATTTAACTTCACATTGTTGTCGTCCCTAAGAAAATAATTTAAGACCCTAATGAATAGATTTTTATCTTACCTTTGTTAGAATAAAGTGAAATAAATTTTTCTCTCATCGCAATAAATTTTAAGAATTAAATACTTGAAAAGATTTTCGGAGTGTTTTAGTTTAAAATTTTACAAATTTTGCTACTTGTAAGAAATAGTCTTTATTTAATTATTCAAAATTTACTTTTCAATCAGAAGTAAGCATATTTTTTAATGAGATTTGAACATTCATTGCTTGATATTGAATAAATTTTGTATAAATTTTAACATTCATAAGTTTCGATTGACCAAAAATAATATTTAGAAAATAAATTAATAAATATATTATAAAAATTAAATGGGAAAATGCAGGAAACAAAGGATACAGAAAAGAAATTCACACCTTAATTAATTTAATTTTACTTTAATCTGGTAAGAATTTTGCTTTAACTATTTTAATTTCAAAGGTTTGATGATTTTACCGCAATTTTATTTAAATTTATTCCATCATTAATTTATCCTAAATAATATTTTCAATTGCGTAGTGTAATATTAAAACTTTAAGAGACAGGTATTAAATATCTTTCTCAAAATTCTACGATTTTCATATAACCAAAGTAAATCTGACATTGTAAAAAAACGCCCATGAAAAATAAAATTGGAATAATAAAATTAAACTTCCTGAAAACATAATAAAGGTCAAATGAAGCAAAAAGTAATATGACTAGATTCAAATTAGAAAGAAAAAACTTTAAAAAGTAAAAAAATCAGTTATTCTATATTCATAAACGTTATATCACAGCATGGTATTAATTTTATAGGTTTTTAGAAAGAATTTATCATTCATATAAAAAAATAATTCAGTAAACCTATTTTAGTAATGTTATAAAGTACAAAAGCAAATATAAAGTACAAAAAGCATAAATTGAAGCACAGTGTGTTTCAATCTTTTCAGTTATAACTATCAATGTTTCAGATCATAAAATATAGTATGTGTAATAAACATATACAGTGTTATTCAAAATTAAGTCAACACTTAAATGGGAAAATATTTAGTCAAAATTATGTTAATTGTCTAAACGATAAAACATTTTTTTTTAATCATATATATTATACTACATAATGAGTGACATATTAACTTGTTATTATTTAATTGGTTTAGGATGCTCTTGAATGAGCAACACAAGTCTCTATCTGTATAATAAAAAATATATACATTTTTGTCTGTATGGTCGATGTTATATGGTATGGTCGATATGGTCGATATATTTGTCTGTATGACCCCCACCCGTTTCTCGAGAACTAAGGAGCATTGCATAAAATCCGTTGAACCTGAGACTATGGGGCCTCTACCTTACAACATATATAAAAATAATCAAAATCTGTGATTGTCAGCCCTCTCCTTGTAAGTAGCTTTGATTATATTCTTCTTCTTTTTAACAAAAATGTGCTTTCCAAAGTTGTTTTTGCGCATATCCAAGGAAATCTCCGCGTTTTCAACCCTATTCTTATTTACTGGACGATACCATTTCGCATTTTTAAAAAGTAAGAAGCGGATATGCATTTAAAATTATCTAGGTTTTCTCAGAACTTATTAAGCATAATTTAAAATTTAATATATCTAAATGTCAGACACTAAACTGATAATCACTATAATGCGGTTTCTTAATTCATTTGAAAATATTTTCGTTCATTAAATATAAAATCATACACATCCAATATTCTTTTACAAAAAGAGAACAACGGATTATGTGTGGTACTCTCCGAAATTCTAGGTTCCTAGAAATTCCTCGAATTCTAGGTTCTTTTGAATTATTTTTCGTTTACAGATATAAAATCATGAAAAGTCGCGGATATTTGCCACTGAAGACAGCTATACAACGTTTGGTTTGTTTAGAAATATTTTCATTTAAAAATATAAAATCAAAACAGACCGCTGTGTCCATAGCACTCCCAGGTTACATTGCTGACAGAGAGAGAGGGGGAAAGGGGCAGAAGAAACTTTAGGTCCGTTGGGTTAGATATGTATTTAAAATTATATAATCATATAAATGAGAGGGGAAATGCTTTCGAAAGTTACACATCATTACACTACATCACTTTTGGATTGATTTTCGTTTAAAAATATAAAATCTTTCAACAATTTAGGAATATTTAGTACTATTATAAGGAAACCAGACTATTCCAGGCGAATCATCTTTCAAAAAAAAAAAAAAAAAAAGCCTATTTCAAAATTATAATATTGAGCATGAATATCTAAATACATGATAATCATCTTATAAAGCTGCTCTTACTGCTGCCTCAAATATACGTTTACATAAAATATCCTTTCTTCTGTATTAAATTATTTATAAACAATTTGTTAGTATGTAAGCTTTAAACATATATTTATTTCCGCAATCCTAACACATGCTCTGCATACCAAAGTGCATCTTATAAATACCTTACTACAGCATAAATTCCTTTTCCTCGCATTATCCATTATTTCCTCTGGTTTTCTTTTATTCTCAAAATATTATATGTTTATCTCAGCTTTTTTCTGTTAACTTCTCTCAGTTCATGATCGGCGAATTTTGCAAATATTTCAACGAACAAATAAAATAATAATAAATTTAAAAACTAGTATGGACATATATACATATTGTTTAAAAATTCATCATATCAGCACATGTTTAAAGCATGCATCTGTTTTAAAACTTATTTTAATATTCGTTAAATAAATATTTTACTTAGTTTAGACTATCTTTTCAGTTATTTAATTAAAGGAATACATTCTTTCAATATTAACCCGTGGAAATATTTCAAATTGTCTGTAAAGAAATTTCCTGTATTCCAACTTTCCTGTATATTAGATAGCTTTTAAAATTTAATATTAACATAAATTCTTTTAAACATAAATTATAAATAAAAGTAACTTGTTTAGTTAAATAATAAATCATTACTTTAAAATTCCCTGTATTGAAACCATTTAGAAATATCTTTTATTCTATAATTTAATTCGTTATCCGATTTGCTTCACTCTAATAAACCGATATTTCATTTTATACAATAAGTATTTTTGAATTTAGAAAACAATGTATGTAGAAATATTTTCCTTTCTCTAATCAAATATTTAAACTATACATTAAAAATTACTATTATATTTAAATTTCTATCGTTTATGTCAAGAATTACACTTATTGTTTTTATGTATGATTCAGTTATACGCGTATAATATTTATTAAACTGCTACTTGTAACAAACAATCAATAAAAACATTTGTTGGTATAGCACGAAATTTTTTCTTTATATTCAGTAGAAGCAATTTCGGGTCACCTGCAATTCAGAAAAACGTTATTTAATTTTCATGAACCTCAAGAATCCATTTTTTTCTAAAATTTTAACACAATTTACAGAGAAAAAGTTTATTTAATGTCCGCATTTTTCACAAATTTTTGTGGCTGGCTTTTAAGGTTTGTAAATTTTCATCTGCATACCAGAATTTATATTTACAAGAGTAATAAAACAAAGTTCATTTTACGCTATTTATAGGATTTTCTACTTGTTTTGGTCATTTTTTCTTATTTTTTTCTATGTTTACACGAAGAAAATATTAGATTCCTAAAAATGTTCGACTTTAAATTTTGAACAGATTTATATTTTTTAGGAGTCAGTGATACCGAAAAACATGTTCTTACAAAATTTCAGACTGTGAGTCTGTGACTTTGTCTGTATGTGATGCGTATTTTCTGCGTGTTCTATCTCAAGAACTAATGCACGGAATTTAATGAAAAATTCCATTCAATTAATCCCTGATACAAATTGTAGCTGATTAGTTTTTGGTGTAAATCGCTCAACAAGTGGTACTGTTATGCAGCATTTTTCATGAATCCTAAATAACTCTATCTTAAGAATTATACCTCCAAAACTATGAAAGAATTCGTGGATTTTCATAAACTTTAGATTCTGACAGTCCTTGATATGAAATGACGTTTTTTACATTTTGATGCAAATTACGCAACAGTTGACGCTACTCTACTGCATTTTTTTTTCAATTTCCGCAATAGCTCTACTTAGCTATTGCATATTAACAATAGCTAATGCATGAATTTTGTTTAAATTTCTGATCCAGTTATACCTGGAGTGCTTATGCAGATCAGTAAACAGATGGCGTTGCTTGCGGATGATGCATATTTTACGATGTTCGCAATAGCTCTATCTCAAGAATTAATTCACGAGCTTTCATGTAGCTTTGGATTCAATTAAACGTTAGGGACTCTGCATATAGAACATTATCAACTTTTTTGCAAATTTGGATTCCCCTACACTCTTTTTGATATTAAACGTTATCACCCATCGAACCTTTTCGACCCGCTAGTCACATTGTTATCAAAGTCTAAAGTTTTTTTTGACTTTTAGAATTTTTTTCTTTTGTTTGGAGTAATATATAAACCTATAAAACCGGTTGCATTTATTTTTCGCATACTCCGTTAATTCAAATAAAGAGAAATCAATAAAATATCTTTACATTATGCAACACATAAAAGAAATTGTTGTTATTTAAAATATTTTATAATAGCTTTTTGTTACACAATGCCTTCAACAGTAATAATGTCTTATTGAACTTGCCCCGCTCGAAGGAGGGGAGTGGAAAGATAGAAACTCTTATCAACAAAACAAGTGGACTACATTCTGTTTCTTTGATTTATGAGAAAATACAAGTTTGTTTTCAAATATATTCCCCATATAGTTTCTCGAACAGTATGTATGTTGATACACATACGAAGAATAAGAATGTTAAATGTTGGGATATTCCATATTTTAGAATTAAATATGTTTATAATAATTTAGTGATCTTATTAAAAATTTTGTATTTTCATAAAAATAAATAACAGACTGAAAAACGATAACATACTATTGTAAATCAAAAACTCTGTTACAAATAATAAAAAAAAAATTTTTTGTTAAACATTTTGTCATTAATCATATGACAAAAATGATATGAATATCAAAATAAAAATCCCCTCTACTCCTGGAACTATCTTACGATGTCATTTGCCAGACCCGCTTCTCCTTAAAATGATAACGTTATATTTGCACAGCTTCTTGGCAGTAGATTTTACTGATTAGTCTTTGGTGTTATTTGTCCAATATGTGGTTGTTGTTCTGCATTGTAAAGGATTTACATGACTTTTGAGACAGTTATATTTCACGAGCTAATGCACATATAAAGCTAATAAAGAACATAAAAAGCTAATGCATAATATATACAAAGGTATTTCATATCTTTAGTATCTTCATGATTGGCATAGATTGCCATTTAGTTTTGGCACTCTGGTAGCGATTTATGAAGTATTAGCATGGATAAGGTAAAAGAAAGTTTAGTATTTGTCACATTCCGCTAGTTTTACATGCCTCAAGTGTATAGATAATTGCTCTAAAGCGGTTTCGATATATTCAATTTTTACATTTGTTTTTCTTTATCGTTGAATATAACGCCGCAGCAGGCAGAAAAGAAATTCTAAGAGTCGCTTTTGCATTCAAAGTTATTGGGCTATGTTGACCCAAGAAAGAAAAATTATGCGTCAAACATAGATTATGAACCACTTTCCAACACTTCCTGAATACTTTAACAAAACTTCGTTAATTAAGGAAATAAGGCAAATAAAATAACATTAAGCATTTTAGAAAAGTTATAATAACATTTAAAAAACAATTCAAACTTACTGTCCATAGCCAAATGCGTATTCAATTTTTTTTAACAGTCCTGAATTTAATTTGTAGATTGATACACTATATGACCAAAGGTTACCCACCACTTGCAATTTTAGACATTTTGTTAAATATCTAGAAAAATACATGATGAATATTCCTGAAATTACAGGCGTGTAAGCATAATAGTACAGGTAATAAATTTCTGTGAATATTTTTTTTCCCGAAACTCCATAGGGGACCGTCAACAAATTGAAAAAAAAACGAATATATTTTGGATAACCCTGTCAAAACTAATGTAGCAAAAGGATTCAAACGGTATATTATAATTAAGTGGTTTATTGTAATAAACTGTGTTCATTTTTGTGTGGATAGCACATATACTCGTAGAAAAATGAAGGCTTTTATAAAAAAAAGCTCCAAATTTTGCCAGGTTTTTGACTTATAATTTGCAGAATTCTTAGTTAAAAAAATGTTATTTCCAGAAAATATGAAAAATAATATTGTCCATATTATACTCTAATCAGAATTTAAAAATAATAAAAACTGCATGAAGAATGAACAAATTTACTAAATAATGTTTCACTGCGTATGCGTGAACGCTATCAAAATTTAATTTGCATATTATGTTAGCTAAATGCAGAAAGCAATTTTTTTAAAGTCTCAAAAATATAGCTTGAAAGTGAAAGTGATAGTCAATAGAATAAGCACAACATCCGTGGTTCCCGAAATGAATAAAAGAATGAGGAGTTGAATCCAAATGTAGTATTATATTGCGTGCCATATTGTGTATTCTATATTGACATTAATTAATGGATATTTGAATACAGCCCCTTATCTTTTGCACAAGAAAAATGAATGGATCTTATTTTTCTTTTCGGTTCGAGACTATAAAAATCGCCATTTTACCTCATGTGACGTCATTGGAACCAATATCTATCGTACTTATTGCACGCAGATGATTGCAGAAAATTTGTTTACACTTAACAACATATAAATAGCTTTATATTTATTTTCATTTAATAATCCATGAATAAATGGAGCCTTTTTGTCCTTTCGATTCGTGGCTATAAAGATTGCCATTTTACTTTATGTCACGTCACAGAAATATGGTCCAATGTTCCACTATTCAAAAGATAAAATGTTCATTGCCCATGGATTTTTAAATTTAAAATGAATGGAAAAAATATAATAACAGAATTTATAATCGTAGTACTTTAATTTTGAATTATTTTTATTCATTTTTAAAAGATTTGTTAGCCTATTGCAATGAAATATTGCTGTGTACCTTAATATTGTAAATTGTAAACACAAGATTTAAAATTAAAACAAATCAGTATTAAAATATTATGTGTTTTACTGGATATACTATAGTTTAATAAAACATAGTTTGAGATTTATAAACAAAAATGTTCGTTATTTCAGCTAGCTCGATATTAACTAGCAAACATTTGAAAATATAAACGAATAAGTTAATAAGAACTCTATAAGTTCTTTTAAAATCGAAAAGAAATTAAGTTCAAACAACTATAAAATTAGATAATTCTCATTAAATTGGTAGTTTTTCTTTTATTTCAATTTTTTCTGTATCCCTTTCCCCCCTCATTTAAATATTCAAAAAAAAACAGACTTATTTTCGAAAGCTAATATTGCATTTTTTTTAACTAGCCAGACTTATTAAATCTTTATAAAATAATGTATAACTTAATTAAATGATAAAATTGTGTTTATTTATAAAATAATGCGACAAAAAGAAGGTTTTTTTAAAAGTTATTTATAGTAATTATTTATAGTAATTAGTAATTATTACTCTATTAATAATCTTAACATAATTTGTCTTCAGACCACTCTCTGATATTGTGTGCATCTTTTTTTGTTCTTTAAATTCGCAAAGTATGATCCAAAGACATCCAAGATATAACCTGAAGTAATTACCAACATCATAGGCTTTTCCGAATATCTTCCTTTGTGTAACGAGAAAAATTGTCATTGAAAGCAATAGTTTACTCTTTTTTGAATATAAATTTGGGTATATACACGCTTTTGTGTACGTGCAATCTGCAATAAATATCGAGTATGATGGTCATCATTGGGAATAAATAATCTGCTTACTTAAAGTCTCGTATATTTTTCAATAACATGTGTTCTGAAGACGTCGACATGTTCCATTTCAAGGTGTAATGGATCAAAGTTTTCAATTAAAGCATGGCATGCAAATTGTGCAGAATACGATAATAATATTTTTCTCATATTGAAAAATGGGACTAGACCATCATTAGGTAGACCAGTTTTAAGCTTTATAAATAACACAGTGTAGCAACTAGGTTTGATAGTTTAATATACTAAGAGTATAAACAAAGTACAATATCATACCTTAAATATTTTGGTTTATTGTTATTTCACGAAATAACTAAGTAACGACATAACTTACCCTATGTATTTTTTTAATTAAATAGAAACATTAGTATCTTATTAACTAAAATTTAAATCTTGTTCATTAGATTTAATGACCGTTTCTAGCTATAAATAATTTTTATTTTCTGCAATATTGATTCATGATTTGTTTTCTTATTTTCGTTGCTCTGCAAATGTAAAAATTTCCAAAGAACAGCAACATTTTAAGCATTTTAACAATTTCGGATAAATATCAGCAAATATTTTCAAACAAAATGTAAACTGAATTCAAAGATCGTTATTATTACCATCGTTTAAATATCAAATTAACTGGTGACATTGTTTACTCACTTTTTTTTTAATTATAAAGAAATATATTGATTTTAATGTGAAAGAATAATTAGAAATTTTACAATGTTATTGCTAAATAAATAATAAGGAATGCATTTTAATTATTATATTATTCACTAAAATATATTTTATTGTCGAATTCCAATGAACAAACAGTGTAAGGAGAAAGTTCGCATAAATTTTAAAAATTCAGCAAAAAGAACAAGCAGTGCAATAATAGCACAGCCTTAACTAAGTTGTCAGGAAACGAACTGTTTTTAACAGCAAATAGGATGAGAAAATCTCTAATAGAGGGGATAATATGAATGTTTCTTTTTATGGAAGCATGCAAATGAGAATGATTATAGATGAAAATAATTCTAGAATGGTAGAGCAGGTGCAAATGAATTGGGAAAATTCTGACAACAGAAACAGCTAAAGAACAAAATGGTTTCCAGTGAAAAAGGAAGGGGAAATGTAACAAGATTTATATAAAGAGTCGAGTGTCTTATGAATTCAATATATATTATAATTTATTATTTGAATATAATAACGAATTTACTGAACGTTCAATTTGTTTATAGATATCCACATTTGCATATTTCCAGAAGATAAATTCATGTTAAAACCTTCTATTAGCGATTTTTTGAATTACAACTTTTTATATGAATATAAATGCCATATAATGAGAAAGCTTTTAGTGTAAAACGCATTTAAATACCATTTCATGTGCATTATTTAGGAATTTAAATTTGTATATATGCGGGCTGTATTCCTACACTGTATTTATTATAACAATAAAATTAACATTTATTGTAGTTTCCTTTAATTTTTTTAAAAGTATTTTTTGCAAGAATGTGATTAAGTATATATCAGTTTCTTAATTATTTCTATAGATATCGCCTTCCAAAGCCTTAACAAAATGTATCCGTTTCTAAAATCGTCCTTATTTAAACTTTTCTTTTTTTTTTCCTCCGCCCCTCCCTCTTTCTTTGTAAAATGTTTCTTATTTTTCTTTTCTCTCTGGCTAATTTTATGCCTCAATAACTTCTAAAGTTATAAAGATTATTTTATCGTGATTTACTCAATTACCTTTTATATACACGTTTTTACATATTATAGTCCTCGATAAATCATTCAAACTATAAAATAGATTATAAAATAAGTAAAAACACTTCATAAATTTAATCACCGAATAAGGGTTTTACTGAATGTCAAATTGTTTTTGAATTCCAATTTCTTAAGAGAGAAATTTTAAAACCTCGTTACATAACTATTTGCAAAAAGAATAGAGACGTTATTTATATTAAGAATATTTATAATAATTGAATTTACTTGAAAAGAGACTTTTATTTGTTTTATTCTCCGTAGAATAATTTTGCAGTTAAAATTTGTTTTTAAAACATATGCATGCAAGTTTAAAATGTTCTTTTAAAACCTTTTGTTCTGATTTAGATTTATATTCTATTCCCGTACAATAACTTTAAATTTTCCTTTGTGTGTCTTTTAAACTGTTAAGTGTATCAATGTAAAATATTTTTTTAAACTTTATTTATATGTAATTTATACATAGATATAGCATAAGTAACTGAAACCGACGTAATCAGCCTCGTAAAGATTTATGCAGTATTGCATAACAATTTCGGTAACATTCAGCTCATTATAAACTGTGCAAAACAGATGTGGATTTTTTTTTCATAAAATGTTGAGAAGCGGATTATCGAAATAATTTTATCAGCCAATAGAATTGTCGAAAATTCAAAAGAACAACCAAAAACAATAAATCTACTATTGCAGATTACTGTGTCGAAATGGACCGCACCTTCGGTTTCATTTCTGATATTTTTTATTTAAAAACACACTTTTCCAAATAAAGTAGATTTCGTAGAAGCTTTTTATATTGAAAAAAATCTATGAATTGTAACTTAGCTATCGAACCAATACAGATTCCATGAAGTCACACATACGGTCCTTCTTTTCTAAATCTTATTTATTATTTTTTTGCGTTATTAGTTTTTTTTTTTTTTTTTTTTTTTTTTTTTTTTTTTTGCTATTATGCATTTGGTTTAGTTGTCTCTTTAAATATCGGGAAGTTATATTGATCAATTAACTTAACTCTCCTATCCGCTTCTTTACTACATATAGGAACAAAGCTTCATACCTTTTTTCGTGATGACAGCTCATTGACATTCAATATCACATTTAATACTCGGAAATCAACCAAAATTCAATACTTGATAAAACTTTAAAGATGCACAAAGTGTCGCTTTTATATTCTTACTTAAAACCTTCTCTCGCTAAGTTTGACATTTTCCAAACGAGCTTTGTTACATGAACTATTTTAAAGTTACATGAACCTTTGCCATAAATTTCGTTCAGAATTGCTGAAAAAGATACGAAAGCCATTGTGCTATTATATTTTACAGGGTAGGACCCGTTGAATTTCGACGAAAGAGGATGCCTAAGTAGAAACTGTTTCATTGATTTATAATAAATCTGTGAGAGAGTGTCCCTAATAAAGGCACTCTGGTGTTTTGAGTGAGATCGCAATGTTCTAACATGTGTGGTGCCCTCGATCTACAGTTAACTGCGGTTTTTTGAGTTTTTATGCAAACTTCTAGCTCCGTATTCAGTTTGCAAAGTATAAAAGCTATAAGTTGTGAGTTGGAAGGTGTGTGTGGTGTGGTGTGATGAGTTGGGAAGAGCCTCCAACGACGAGTAGTAGAGCTGACGTGTGTCTAATGAAAGTAGAAAGCCTCAGTACAGGAGTTCGGTAAGAGTTATTTCAGAGTAATTTTGCACTGTGGTTGTTTAAAGTAAAGATATTTCTGCAACCACGGGCTGTTTATTTACAGGTTAGTAAAAGCAGTCCGAGACCTGAAGAGAAGAGCCGAATTAGTGATTTGAGCCGGACTTAGTTGTAATGTGCGTACAA
Source organism: Maratus speculifer (assembly GCA_964019185.1). Classification (NCBI taxonomy): domain Eukaryota; kingdom Metazoa; phylum Arthropoda; class Arachnida; order Araneae; family Salticidae; genus Maratus; species Maratus speculifer. The sequence goes on from OZ025291.1 coordinate 140,146,546, forward strand.
GCTAAAGTTTATTGTCATAGTAGTGTGTTTAATTGTCAAAAATACCGAATTTTGCTCCACTCCCCGTTCCCCAATTACAGTAAATAAAAGTTTTGCGTTTTTAATTCTACTCAGAATATGTCTTCATTAGACCGACACGTCACAAATGGCGCCCAACGAAACTTCCAATCTTGCGAGATTGTCCCAAGAGTGTATTTTACTGGTGAAGGTGATGTTGACGAATTCTTAGAATAACTGTAGGACTATATTTCATTTAGTAATATACTGGAGAAGAATAAGTACATAATGCTGAAATGCTCGCTAAGGAGCAATTTTGTGGCTAGATAACATATAAAAATTTCTAATTAATGATGAGACTAAACGGTTTGAACAGACAGTTGCTGAATTAAAGAAAGCGTTTCCTTCATTAAGGACAAAAGTATTTTACGAAGAGAATTTTATTGCAAAAAACGAAGTATACATGAACAGGCCTCAAAGTTTTATCTACGTAAACTTGAGTTGAAAAATAAATTAGGTTTGGATGTCACATTCGAGGAGTTATTAGGCATAGTTCTTCCTCTTTTTAATGTAAAAAAGCAGGTTTATATTCAACTCAGGTCATCAAAAAATTCCTCTGAAATGCATCAGATGTTGTTGAAGTATCAGTCTCGACACAGCTCGGATAAATGGGAGTCGCGTAGCCCTCGACAGAGACCCATCATGGATAACCATTTTAGAAATGAGGGGGATAGAAATTTGAGAGAGGGACATCGAGTAATGATTAAATAATTTGAGTAATGGATTTAGTCGAAATGTGTCAATTGCTGGTATTGGTAATATAAATTTCAGTGGTGTTAGTTATTTTAGAGGCGATGACAGAAATGTTGATAGAAATAGGCGGAGTGGTGACTATGGTCAGAGAGAGGGTGTACGTGAAAGGAATGTTTCTCCTTCAGAGTAAGGCGATTAACTTTGGATGAGAATTCTGGGGAAAGGTCCGTGCAGAGAAGAAGTGTTAAGAGATCGGAGCAGTTAAACTGGTAGGTGGCTATATTTACGAAGGTATGCAGTCACAGGTCAAAAAGAAAAGGCCTTCTGTATATCTGAATAGTGTGACTATCAATCCGGTGGAGTTACCCGATTTATTAATTATTTTGGATGGTATTGTTGTTAGAAGTCTCTTTGATACAGGAGCGGAGAAATCTTTCATTTCGTTGATATTTATCGTAAGTACTTTTCGTACAAAAAGTTGAGGAGGTCAAATCTGGTGGTTCACTCGGCGCAAGGCGTAGCGTGTGTTAATAAAGGTTCAGTGGATTTTGAGTTTGAAATTTGTTCGGTTAAGACATGTTGGGAGTTTTGTGTGCTGGATGGTTTAACGACGCATTGTATAGTCGGCATAGATTACATGAGAGATACAGGAATTAGTTTGGATTTCTTTAAAAAACCTTTGATCGTAAATAGTGATGAGAATTTGAGCAAGAAAAAGTCAGTTTCGATGTCGATTGATTTGGGATAGTCTGGATTAAATAGAGTCGAGAAAGAGGCATTTAATAAATTTTGGTTGATTTTGGCGAAGTTGCTTCAGATAAACCGGGTTTAACGCATGTTACATGGCATGAAATTGATACTGGTTTGTCCGCACCTAGCGATCATGGCCCTTGTTTTATATCTGATATTTTTAAGGCTCTGTGTGAGAAGCTGGAGATTGACCATTCTTTTACTATTCCTTATTGTCCTCAATCTAATATGGCTGAACGTGCCAATCGTACTTTAATTCAAATGATTTCTTCTTACGTGGGTTCACATCATTCAAATTGGGATCAGTTTCTTCAGCATTTTGCGTAAGCTTCATACACTTCATACGACAGTTCATGAGTCGACGGGGAAAACGCCTGCTGAGTTGTTTTTGGGTAGAAAAGTCATTACTCCATTTCAAAGGTTAGTTATGGTATCTGATGCAGAGAGTCAATTTATGTGTCAGGATATTGAAAAGTTGGTTAAGGCGCAGGTTCAGATGGGATAAACACAAGAGAAACAGGCTCAGTATCATAATATGCGTAGAAGGGAATTAGAAGTTAAAGTTGGAGATTTTGTTATGGCGGAAAAGCATTGGTTAAGTTCAAGTCGTCAAAAGAGGGTAGCTAAATTTGGTCCAAAGTTTGTGGGTCCTTTTGAATTTCTAGAAGTTCGAAAGAATAATTTGGTTGTAAATGTAGATGATGAAAGGATGACAGTTAATCTGGATCAGGTTAGAATTTATAAGTTTAGAGAAAATGATATTGAGGGGTCTCATGTGTCGAGTGGTGTTTCGCTAAATTCCCGATCCAAGGAGTTTTCCGAGTCTAGTTCATCTTCGGCGGGGGAGTGACGATGCAGCAAAATAGTCATATTTTTTGCAGTGCACAACTCTAATTCTGATTTTCCTACTAAAATAAAACGCAGGTCTGGACAAAAGCGCGGCCTAGCATCGACGGTTACTTCAGGTGCTCCCAGAAAGAGGAGACAGTTCTCGGAAAGTCAGCGTCCGCAGTCTGGAACTTTTCATCGACAGGAGTCTTGCCGTGGAGTGACCTCAGCGAACCAATCCGGACGGAGTCGCCGAGTGGAACCATTCAGGACCAGACTACAAGCAAGGCAGTCAACGGTTGCTTCTCCATATAGCTCTGATGACGAAAGATCGTTTGTTCAAGGATTCTGGGACAAGAGTAGAGAGCCTACCTTTAGTATGAAGCCGGCTACCAGCGAATCTTCTCTATAAATGGGTGATGATGTTCTTTATTAACTTTCTATTAAAGTGCATTTATGATGCAGCAATGTGAAGGAATGCAAGCAGATGGACTATTTTAGATTAATCTTTGGCCATATTTGGAAATTTTTACGGACTCACGAATGGTGCTTAATTAAGTTCAAAATTTGTTGACAAAATTGTTACTACGATGTATGCTTGAAATTTTTGTCTCAATTGCATTGAAATATTCTGGATCTATTTTTAATTGTTATTGTCAGGTTCTGAATAAACACCTGCTACAGATTGGAATTTTTGTTATTTCTCTACCTTAATATTTTATGTATTGTACTGGCTGTGTACTGGAATTTTCAAGGTGACATTCTTTCTTTGTAAAGTCAGAATTGACAGGTTATCATGTGCAGGTGGTGATGTGAGAAAGAGAATATTGCCAAGAGGCGTGTTCATCCGTCAGCGATGTATGTGAATGATGAGCAAACAAGGAACATGTCACGGATCAAGAAAGCAATGTGGAATGCGTCCAATGAAGAAGCTCCACAGGGGGGTGTACATTGGGGAAGGCAGTGATTTGAGAAGGTCAAGTCTTGTCTGAGTTTTGGCAGTTCGTATCTGGGGTTCGTACCTAGAGGAGTGTAGGACAGAAGTCCTAGTGCAGAGTGCGCAGGCTGAGTTCGTATCTGGAGAGTAAGGGACACAGACGTCCTTGTGTGTGGTACTCTGGGCCGGATAGCGTAGGCCAAGTATCCATGTGTTGGGATATTCGAAATTGATCTCCGGTAAAGTAAATCTAACGTGCATTGAGTGTGAGGGAGAAGGTGTAATTTGAATAGTACACAGCCAACTTTTTACGGTATTTAGTTTAATGTTGAACCAGATCATCTATATCCGAGTTGTAATTGTATATAATTGTAAATAGTGTATTTCTTCTGTACATATAGTATAAATAAACTGTTAATTCAGTTAATTGACAGCGTCGGTGTACATTTACACAATCCTCACAGTGGGTGACCGATATTACCTAATAATATCGGTGGTGGCAGCTATAACTACCACGGATTTTCTTCAAAGTTGTGCGGGCTGAGAGGAACGTCCGACAGTTATGTTGGTTTCTAAAAATACTGTTATATTGTTAATGTCTTATATTATGTGTGTTAATGTATGTTTCATTTCCAGATATCGATAAATAGTACTTTAAGTTATTTTGTACACGCGCCGTGGTTAGACAAGCACGTGTTTTGCGGTCACGAAGTTCTTGACACGCATTTCTGTCTCTTGTACTAATATTTAATGGGGCCTCCGTGGCCGAGCGGTCAAAGCACCATGCCGCTAATCGCTTACGAGCGTAGGAGGTTGTGGGTTCGAATCTTACTGGTTCCATTGCACGCACACTTTGTGTGGAGCTCCCGGCTGTAATTCTCTTGTGCTGTAAAATTTCCTTGTTCTATCTCGTCTTTGCATATTGACGATGGCTTATAAGCAGGCTTCATGTCGGGCACACAAGTCAGATGTAAGTGTTCAATAAATAAATAAATAAATAAATATTTAATTAATTAACTTTCTTCTTATAGTTTCGGGTTTATTGCGTTGCGTTCTTACGTTAATTAGGAGTAGTTTTCCGCAAGTTGCGAGTTTTGTGTTACACTTTAATATGACATTGTATTATAAAGTTAAAATTATTAACAACGTTAGAACACCAGAATATTCGAATTCCAAGCATACCGGTTTCGGTAGCATATAGCATACCTTCCTCAGTGCTAAAGATAGTGGAGATTTGCTCATATATAAATAGGGAGGATGGGGATTCAAGTGATAAGTTTCTAGACCAATAGGAAAACAGAGGATCCTAGGCAAACAGCCAATAGGAAAACAGAGGATCCTAGGCAACAGCCAATAGGAAAACAGGGAACAGTTAATAGGAAAATTGGGTGGAAAATGGAAAAGATATTGCGAGAATTGCATTAAAAGATTAAGAAAAATTAGTTTTAATGTAATATTTCCAACAGTCTGATAATGGTGGAATAGCAAAATCACAATTAACAAGGTTAGGAAGATTTTTATGGATATGGAAAGCTTCAAGGAAGTTGAGTTCTTGTATAGAAGTAGGTTTAGTTAGTATCTTAACCGAATTGAAGTCAAAAGCATGACTCGTCTCCCAGCAATGTTTTGCGATTGAGGATTTCTTGATTTCTTGTTTTTCAATATATTGCTTATGTTCTTTAATACGAAATTTTAGACTGCGTTTGGTTTGACCAATGTAAGAAAGACCACACTGACAATTGATATTGTAAATGCCCCATGAATTTGATAAATCAACAGGATCTTTAAGGTTGGAAAGGTTGAGTTTATTAGTAGGAGTAAAAATTATTTTGAAATCGAACCGACTAAGAATTTTAGCAATGGAAAAACTTGATTTTGGAAAGAAAGGTAAGACAATGCTAATATTGGAACGAGTAGAAGACTGAGATGAGTTTGAGGAAAGAGAGTTTTGCAATTTAGAAAGGGCAGTATCAATAATAGAAGGGTTGTAACCTCTATCAAATGTAATTGCTTTAATGTATTGAATTTCATTATTGAGAGACTGAGAATCAGAGCAAACATGAAGAGCACGATTTATGAATGTGTAAAAGGCAGCCATTTTTTGACTTGGAGGGTGACATGAACGAGCGTGGGGGGGGGGGTAGAGAAACAGCGAAGCTTTTTCGATAGACAGATGTAGAGAAGCCAGTTTCACTGCGAGTGACAAGGGTGTCCAGGAAAGGGAGTGAACCATTATTTTCTGTTTCATACGTAAATTGGATATTGTTATCAATAGAGTTCATGATGCTAAGAATGTCCACAATATTGTGAAGAGAAGTGTCAAGTAAGGTGAATGTGTCATCAACGTACCGAATCCAGAAAGGGAAAGAGAATTTATCAAAAAGAGAGCATTCAAAATAGTGCATGTAGAAATCTGCAAGGATGGGAGACAGGGGCGAGCCCATAGCTAAACCATCAGTTTGTCTGTAAAAATTGCCTTGGAATGAAAAGGTGGTTTGAGAAAGACAAGTACGTGTAAGGGAAATAAGTTCTTGAATTTCGAAGCTTGAAAAATGAAATTCACGGAGTCTTTGTTCAAGACAAGAGAGGGCGCCATTTATCGGGACATTTGTGAAAAGGGATTTAACGTCAAATGAAAACATAGTGAAATTAGTCGGAGACAAATTTTGTATCATTTTGGCAAAGGTGAGGGAATTCTTCACAGTGTATAAATTTGCTGATAGAAGGGGAGAAAATATTGTTGTTAAATATTTTGCTAAATTGTAAGAGGCTGTGCCAATATTTGAAACAATCGGACGAAAAGGGATATTGGGTTTGTGGACTTTAGGAAGAGCATAAAATCTTGCACAGTGTGCAGCAGAGGGAGAAATGTAGGGATGAGAAGACTTAGGCAAGAGAGGACAGGATTTAACTATGGACTTAATTACTGATAATTCATGATCAGAAGGGTCCCGAGATAGAAGTTTATATGGGCCATCTTTAATAAGGTTAGTTACTCCATCAATATAATGCTTTTTATCTAGAACGACAATCTGGCCCCCCTTATCAGCTTTCGTAATTACAATATTGTTATTTGATTTAAGGTCTTTCAAAGCAGTTTTTTCAACAGGAGTGAGATTAGATTTTATACTGGAATTGAAATCAACATTAGCCATAATGAGATGACGTAAACTATCTTTCTGAACTTCAGTAAGACGACTGTTTTTGAATGCTTTTTCAATAGGAGCAATTAATTGGGGGAAAGAAGCTTTTTTAGATATTGCAAAATTGGAATTAAGTTTGAGAACTGAATATTGCGTTTCGGAAATATCAGAGCCAGAAAGGTTGATTACAGCATTCTGATTGACACTGGGGAGATCAGTAGGTACCAAGGGAACGGACAACTCAAGCAGACGGGTAAATTTGGAATTGAGTTTCTGGGCGTGTTTTCTGGAAATATTTTCAGCATGGTGCCAGGAATTAATATCTATGGACTTAAAATCAGAAAGATTAGCTGCCAAATTTAAGTGTAAATCAAGTAATTCCTTTTCAATTTTGGAAAGGGAGAGACGAGTATCTTTAATGACGGCCCGGAGAATAGCAAAGTGAGATCTAAAGACAGCCTTTTTGACAAAGTGTGAACTAGAAACACTGCATTTTAAAGTAATGAATTTTGGGATGATGTGTTGGCGTTTGCAACGGAGAAGGAAACTCAGTTTATTGAGAGATTTGAACTTTTTTGCCCGCAGGCGGAAGAAAAGATTAATAAGCTTTCTGTCCATATGAGGAATGAAGTTGCTGACCCAATCTCCCCCTCTGATGAGGCTTCTCAGATTGGGTTGCTCAGCAATTAAATGAGCAAATCCTATAGAAACAATGCCCGTTAAAGCTAGAACAATAATAGATTGTTGCCTGGTGTAATATGGTAAAGTTAAAATTATTAACAACGTTAGAACACCAGAATATTCGAATTCCAAGCATACCGGTTTCGGTAGCATATAGCATACCTTCCTCAGTGCTAAAGATAGTGGATATTTGCTCATATATATATAGGGAGGATGGGGATTCAAGTGATAAGTTTCTAGACCAATAGGAAAACAGAGGATCCTAGGCAAACAGCCAATAGGAAAACAGAGGATCCTAGGCAACAGCCAATAGGAAAACAGGGAACAGTTAATAGGAAAATTGGGTGGAAAATGGAAAAGATATTGCGAGAATTGCATTAAAAGATTAAGAAAAATTAGTTTTAATGTAATATTTCCAACAGTCTGATAATGGTGGAATAGCAAAATCACAATTAACAAGATTAGGAAGATTTTTATGGATATGGAAAGCTTCAAGGAAGTTGAGTTCTTGTATAGAAGTAGGTTTAGTTAGTATCTTAACCGAATTGAAGTCAAAAGCATGACTCGTCTCCCAGCAATGTTTTGCGATTGAGGATTTCTTGATTTCTTGTTTTTCAATATATTGCTTATGTTCTTTAATACGAAATTTTAGACTGCGTTTGGTTTGACCAATGTAAGAAAGACCACACTGACAATTGATATTGTAAATGCCCCATGAATTTGATAAATCAACAGGATCTTTAAGGTTGGAAAGGTTGAGTTTATTAGTAGGAGTAAAAATTATTTTGAAATCGAACCGACTAAGAATTTTAGCAATGGAAAAACTTGATTTTGGAAAGAAAGGTAAGACAATGCTAATATTGGAACGAGTAGAAGACTGAGATGAGTTTGAGGAAAGAGAGTTTTGCAATTTAGAAAGGGCAGTATCAATAATAGAAGGGTTGTAACCTCTATCAAATGCAATTGCTTTAATGTATTGAATTTCATTATTGAGAGACTGAGAATCAGAGCAAACATGAAGAGCACGATTTATGAATGTGTAAAAGGCAGCCATTTTTTGACTTGGAGGGTGACATGAACGAGCGTGGGGGGGTAGAGAAACAGCGAAGCTTTTTCGATAGACAGATGTAGAGAAGCCAGTTTCACTGCGAGTGACAAGGGTGTCCAGGAAAGGGAGTGAACCATTATTTTCTGTTTCATACGTAAATTGGATATTGTTATCAATAGAGTTCATGATGCTAAGAATGTCCACAATATTGTGAAGAGAAGTGTCAAGTAAGGTGAATGTCTCATCAACGTACCGAATCCAGAAAGGAAAAGAGAATTTATCAAAAAGAGAGCATTCAAAATAGTGCATGTAGAAATCTGCAAGGATGGGAGACAGGGGCGAGCCCATAGCTAAACCATCAGTTTGTCTGTAAAAATTGCCTTGGAATGAAAAGGTGGTTTGAGAAAGACAAGTACGTGTAAGGGAAATAAGTTCTTGAATTTCGAAGCTTGAAAAATGAAATTCACGGAGTCTTTGTTCAAGACAAGAGAGGGCGCCATTTATCGGGACATTAGTGAAAAGGGATTTAACGTCAAATGAAACCATAGTGAAATTAGTCGGAGACAAATTTTGTATCATTTTGGCAAAGGTGAGGGAATTCTTCACAGTGTATAAATTTGCTGATAGAAGGGGAGAAAATATTGTTGTTAAATATTTTGCTAAATTGTAAGAGGCTGTGCCAATATTTGAAACAATCGGACGAAAAGGGATATTGGGTTTGTGGACTTTAGGAAGAGCATAAAATCTTGCACAGTGTGCAGCAGAGGGAGAAATGTAGGGATGAGAAGACTTAGGCAAGAGAGGACAGGATTTAACTATGGACTTAATTACTGATAATTCATGATCAGAATGGTCCCGAGATAGAAGTTTACATGGGCCATCTTTAATAAGGTTAGTTACTCCATCAATATAATGCTTTTTATCTAGAACGACAATCTGGCCCCCCTTATCAGCTTTCGTAATTACAATATTGTTATTTGATTTAAGGTCTTTCAAAGCAGTTTTTTCAACAGGAGTGAGATTAGATTTTATACTGGAATTGAAATCAACATTAGCCATAATGAGATGACGTAAACTATCTTTCTGAACTTCAGTAAGACGACTGTTTATGAATGCTTTTTCAATAGGAGCAATTAATTGGGGAAAGAAGCTTTTTTAGATATTGCAAAATTGGAATTAAGTTTGAGAACTGAATATTGCGTTTCGGAAATATCAGAGCCAGAAAGGTTGATTACAGCATTCTGATTGACACTGGGGAGATCAGTAGGTACCAAGGGAACGGACAACTCAAGCAGACGGGTAAATTTGGAATTGAGTTTCTGGGCGTGTTTTCTGGAAATATTTTCAGCATGGTGCCAGGAATTAATATCTATGGACTTAAAATCAGAAAGATTAGCTGCCAAATTTAAGTGTAAATCAAGTAATTCCTTTTCAATTTTGGAAAGGGAGAGACGAGTATCTTTAATGACGGCCCGGAGAATAGCAAAGTGAGATCTAAAGACAGCCTTGTCCGATAGAAAGTCCGATAAAGAATGTCCCGATAAATGGCGCCCTCTCTTGTCTTGAACAAAGACTCCGTGAATTTCATTTTTCAAGCTTCGAAATTCAAGAACTTATTTCCCTTACACGTACTTGTCTTTCTCAAACCACCTTTTCATTCCAAGGCAATTTTTACAGACAAACTGATGGTTTAGCTATGGGCTCGCCCCTGTCTCCCATCCTTGCAGATTTCTACATGCACTATTTTGAATGCTCTCTTTTTGATAAATTCTCTTTCCCTTTCTGGATTCGGTACGTTGATGACACATTCACCTTACTTGACACTTCTCTTCACAATATTGTGGACATTCTTAGCATCATGAACTCTATTGATAACAATATCCAATTTACGTATGAAACAGAAAATAATGGTTCACTCCCTTTCCTGGACACCCTTGTCACTCGCAGTGAAACTGGCTTCTCTACATCTGTCTATCGAAAAAGCTTCGCTGTTTCTCTACCCCCCCACGCTCGTTCATGTCACCCTCCAAGTCAAAAAATGGCTGCCTTTTACACATTCATAAATCGTGCTCTTCATGTTTGCTCTGATTCTCAGTCTCTCAATAATGAAATTCAATACATTAAAGCAATTACATTTGATAGAGGTTACAACCCTTCTATTATTGATACTGCCCTTTCTAAATTGCAAAACTCTCTTTCCTCAAACTCATCTCAGTCTTCTACTCGTTCCAATATTAGCATTGTCTTACCTTTCTTTCCAAAATCAAGTTTTTCCATTGCTAAAATTCTTAGTCGGTTCGATTTCAAAATAATTTTTACTCCTACTAATAAACTCAACCTTTCCAACCTTAAAGATCCTGTTGATTTATCAAATTCATGGGGCATTTACAATATCAATTGTCAGTGTGGTCTTTCTTACATTGGTCAAACCAAACGCAGTCTAAAATTTCGTATTAAAGAACATAAGCAATATATTGAAAAACAAGAAATCAAGAAATCCTCAATCGCAAAACATTGCTGGGAGACGAGTCATGCTTTTGACTTCAATTCGGTTAAGATACTAACTAAACCTACTTCTATACAAGAACTCAACTTCCTTGAAGCTTTCCATATCCATAAAAATCTTCCTAACCTTGTTAATTGTGATTTTGCTATTCCACCATTATCAGACTGTTGGAAATATTACATTAAAACTAATTTTTCTTAATCTTTTAATGCAATTCTCGCAATATCTTTTCCATTTTCCACCCAATTTTCCTATTAACTGTTCCCTGTTTTCCTATTGGCTGTTGCCTTGGATCCTCTGTTTTCCTATTGGCTGTTTGCCTAGGATCCTCTGTTTTCCTATTGGTCTAGAAACTTATCACTTGAATCCCCATCCTCCCTATATATATATGAGCAAATCTCCACTATCTTTAGCACTGAGGAAGGTATGCTTTATGCTACCGAAACCGGTATGCTTGGAATTCGAATATTCTGGTGTTCTAACGTTGTTAATAATTTTAACTTTACCATATTACACCAGGCAACAACCTATTATATGACATTGTATTGTTTAAAAATTGAATGTTAATGTAATTTTCTTGCAGGGAAGTATACCTATGTTGTGTTTTGATGTTGTTATTTCTTTTTTAGTTCATACAGATGAAGATTTATGTGTGATGACGTCATTTTGTCTTGTAAATTTTATTTTACAGATTATTGAATAAGCACAGCATTATGAAGCTGTACTTATGTGTCCCAGGTATTGTAAAGTGGAGCAGGTTCTATTGAATTTTGGGTAATAGTTTATTGGCATATGGGAATTTAGGTATTTTGCGAAGTAGCATGTGAGTAAATTTTATTCGGGACAAATTATGAGTCTTGGTGGAAAAAATTTTGCGCATGTTTTTTTTTCTTTTTTTTTTTGGACTTTGTTCGAACTTTTGTGACGGGAAAATTTTAAGAATGGAAATTCTTAGCAAAGTTAAAGTTGTTTTCACGTGTTGAGGAAATTTCGTAAGTTTAATATGTTGATGAATTTTAGCACTCTCAGTAAAATGTTTTTTGAAAATTAGCAGACTGTTATGCAGACTGATAATTTTATGCACACTGATGATTTTTCGTGATGGGTTAAAATTTGATATTTTGGAAATTATTGTTTAGCACCAAATTTCACCCATAATTTCTGTTTCTTGTTCGGCTCAAAATTTATTTCAAGAAAAAGTTTTGGGCAGTCCTTTTCTTTGTAGATTTCGGGAGGTACTCTTGTACTAACACTTTCTACTTTCATTAGACACATGTCAGCTCTAGTACTCGTCGCTGGAGGCTCAACTCACCACACCACACCACACACACTCTCCAACTCACAACTCATGTGTGGCACCCTCGATTTACAGTTAACAGAGGTTTTTTATTTTTATGCAAATTTCTAGCTCCGTCTTCAGTTTGCAAAGCACAAAAGCTGTAAGTTGTGAGTTGGAGAGTGTGTGTGGTGTGGTGAGTTGGGAAGAGCCTCCAGCGATGAGTTGTAGAGCTGACGTGTGAAAGTAGAGAGCCTCAGTACAGGAGTTCGGTAAGAGTTATTTCAGAGTAATTTTACACTGTGTTTGTTTAAATAAAGATAATTGTGCAGCCACGGGCTGTTTATTTACAGGTTAGTAAAAGTAGTCCGCGACCTGAAGAGAAGAGCCGAATTAATGATTTGAGCCGGACTTAGTTGTAATGTGAGTACAAGTTAAAGTTTTTTCTCATAGTAGTGTGTTTATTTGTCAAAAATACCGAACTTTGCTCCACTTCCCGTTCCCCAATTACAGTAAATAAAAGTTTTGCGTTTTTAATTCTACTCAGAATATGTCTTCATTAGACCGACACGTCGCAAATCTACAAAATTAGTTACAGTAAAAGATGCATTTTACATTGATTAGTCTAACTATCAAATACTATTTTAAGCTAAGGTTAATAAAATACACTTCTACTGACTTCAACTGAGTTTTAACTCTGTTGTCTAAAAATTATAATTAAATTTTAATGTTTATATAATCAGTAAAACATAATAAAGATCCGTTATTATGGCGAAGTTATTAATTGATTCTCTTATGCTCAATATTCCAGAATAAAATACAGCAACACTCATTCCACTATGGCAGTCCATCGAATTTTTCCCTCATAAAATCTACTTCCGACATCATTTTCATCTTCTCAAAATTTACACCCGCACCTTTCAAATCTGTATTCACTACTGTTTAAAAATTGGTATTTTATTTTAATCATTTTAACTAAAACTTGAAGTCACAATTGTCAGCAACATTTTTGCATGTGGATGAATAATCCCGCTCCTAACTTCTAATTCTAATCTCACCACCGAAGAGTAAAAATTGCCGTAATTTATGCTTTTTAGACACATTTGTATTAAAATGTTTCTTTTTATCTGAAAAATTTCCTATTTCCTTTTAAATATGACGTCATATTCAGTTACTTAAGCATTTCGCTTAGAATCTCAATTCATATACCTTCATTTTTTTGTTTATAATAGCTCCACATTTTAACGGAAATCATTAATTTATATATTTTCAAAATTCGGAGACTGATTACCCATTAGATTAATACATTTGCATTATTTAAGTTATTTGATGTGAATTAAGTAAAAGCGTAGACAATATGTTACTCAAATATTCTGTAAAACATATTTTCGTAAAGAGATAGTGTTGTATCGTGTGTGAAGTAAGTTTGCAATAAACGAAACGTTTAATTTATAAGTAAAAATGAAATAAAACCAAAATTCATCGGTTTTTATATATCAGACGATATTCTTACCATAGCACCTATTTTAATTTCCTTTTTTTTCAGTTTTTATGAGAAAATATCAATAAAAAGATATAGTAGTCTACTACTTTCCATAGAGTTGAGAGAATGAATAGAGATGAAGTATAGCGGTTGAAGATGATGTCACAAATGTAACACTAAAATCAATCATATTCAACCCAAATACAACCACGTGCTTTCATAAAAAAGAAAAAACCTTTGGTAATATAGTTTTTAGTTCATAATGCTACTTTAGAATGCGTAAATATCAGGTAACCAAGAAAGTTCGTGCGGTTTTAATCAGAGATAAAAAACGACCCCCAAAAATCTCAAACACTTATTTTATTCTTTGAAATAATCACCATTGGCTTCAATTACGTGTTCCCAACGAGACACAAGCTTATAAATATAATTACGTGTTCCCAACGAGACACAAGCTTATAAATATCCTTTTTGAAAAAAATCTTTTGGTTTAGAGTCCAAAAACTGGATTATAGTTTTTGTGACATAATCTTGGGTTTGGAACTGCTGTTCCCGCAGGTGATTATCCATGGCCAAAAACAAGTAATAGCCCGATGGGGCGATGTCCGGGGAGTAAGGTGAGTGAGGCAAAACTTCCCAGCCCAATGTTTTTATCACGTTCTTGGTCGCTTTGGCCGTATGAGGTCTGGCGTTATCGTGGAGGAGAACCCCCCCCCCCCCCCTCTCCTGTTGATCAACGCTGACTGCTTTTCGAGCAAAGCAGCTGAAAACCTTTTCAACTGCGACGAGTAGACTTCGGCTGTGATTGTTTTCCCGCTTTCTAAAAATTCATAGTGAACCATACCAGCGCTAGTCCACCAAATACACAGCATTATCTTTTTTGAATGATGTCCGGTTTAGCAAGCAATGAGACGGAAGCAGAACTCGACCAATGATGTTTTCTCTTTCGGTTATCATACATTACCCATTTCTCGTCACATGTCAATATCTGATCCAGGAAAGAGGCTTTGGTTGTGGCGCGACAGCAATGACAAGCAGATGTTCAATCGTTGGAGCTTGTTTTCCTCGGACAGGACGTGAGGAACCCACTTATGAAGTTTCCACGACATCCTAAGGCTATGAAGATGCGATCGGATGGTTTCGTCAGATACTCCAAACCTTTGCGCAAGCTCCTGGCATGTTAGATCAGAATTCTGTTTGATTTCCTCTTCCAGCTGGACTTGGTCTAAGATGGATGGACGACCAACAAAGGGCTTGTCTTCGAGGCTCTCGTCTCCGGACGAAAATCTGCTGAACCACTTTTGAGCGGTCTGTTCACTCAGTGAAGTTTATCCAAACACGGAGCATATTCTTCTAGCGGCCTCTGCAGCTTTGTTTCCTAATTTGAACTCGTAGAGCAAAATATGCCTCAAAATCTCCTTTGTCAACGATTGTACTTCCTACAAAACTGATAGCGAAACGTGAGATACGTTAAACAACTCTCAACTGATTGCAATTTAAAGGCAATGTACAGAAATGACGTCATCAGAATTAGTATGACCACGCCTACGCAACAAATGTAGCTGTTCTCAAAAACCGCACGAACTTTTTTGGTTACCTGATATAAGCAAATTACTTTCATTTAGGAAAAAAATGCACGGGTGTTGTCAAAGAATTCGGTCCCTGCTCCACGTGATTATTTTGTTTGTGCTGAATGATGGCATTCAAATTTGAGAGATAACAAAATTCATATTGCAAACCGTTTTCATGGCATACTGCAACTGTATTTTACTCTTTACTCTATGACTATTTTTTCTTTACTTTTTACAGAAACGAAGTAACTTACATTGACACAATTACAAAATTGTTATCAAAAACTACAATAGATAAGTAAATAAATAAATATCTTTAAAATAAAAAAAATACAGCTTTAAAACAAATTGTATTTAAAAGTACATTTTCTTCCTGTACGACGGTGTAAAATTTGGAAATATGCGACGTTTAAAAGTTAAAAAATTTGCAGTAAAGATAACTGCAAATCCAAAATTTCATTTCAAATTTCAAAGTGTTACCATTCGCAGAATGACATACATGCGTTACTCACTGATATATTTGTCTTTTATATTATAGATAGATAGATAATGTGTCATTCAAACTTTTGGTTGTTTAGTACTAACTCCTTTAGTTGGTGATTTATGGTAGATTTGGTAAAGAACCGTAGTAAGGTATGCAATGCAATAAGATCTTTCCTGAAAAAATATCTAACGAATAGTGCAAGTCATATAAAAATTAGTAGAACTTCATAATTGGCTTTATCTAACTATGGAATTCACACAACCCCCCAAAATCTTTAAACTGAGCAACGTAGGATACGAATCACACTTAAACTTTCTCTAAAAAGTTATATAACTAAAAGTTTAAGTCTTATTAAATTCCATTCTGCAGGATACAGGATAGTTTTAAAAGGATATTTTTTCATATTCAGGTTCATCTGATCATGAGAATAATCAAGTTCATCTGATCGTGACACTTTCCTTCATTCTAATTCTATAATCACGCAACGTAGATAATATGTTACATGCTGCAATCTTCTCTGAAAAAATTGTCTAACTGACAGTGCAAGTTTCATCAAAATCGGCTCTGAAAAATCTATTCGTAAATGCTGATATTTCATAATTGGGTTAATCTAAATTATAAAACTTTCCCAATAATTCTATAAATAAGCAACATAGAACGAGATGAAAGATATAAAAATCTTCCCCGATAATTTAATAACTAACAGTATTATTAAAAGCGATTCGGTAGAACTTTAATTATAAGCGACAGGAGGGAAAAAAAGATTTCCATTTGCATTTTATTTGTGTTACAGATACTACACAGGACGAGTCATAATTATCGAAACAATAGGCTATGTCCTTAAATATTGCTCCTAGATCTACATTTCCAATTGCAAAATTCATAAAAAAGGTGCAAAATATGATGAAATAAGTTGCACTCCATGGGGGGAGATCTATTTGAAAAGATACGAAAATTAAATTTTTATCTAGCCTCTGTAGGGTAAAAATTCTAATTAGAAAAACATTTCTCACCCATTCCTAAATTAAACACAAAAAATTGCATCTTCATATCTGGAAAACTCGCAGAGTTATGGCCGTTTAAATAATTCGCCAGATTTTAAGTTATTAGACACATATTGAAATGCGTGCAATTCCAGAAAAATGTTACTTTATGAGTTCTTGGAAACATTTCAAAAATATATTTATTGAGTTATAATTTTAATCTTTTTTCTTTTTTGTGCTGGTTAACCATATAATTTGCACACAAAATCACATCATAAAACTTCTTATAAAGTTAAAAAAATTAATTCATTAGTATTTTTTTAAGTGCAGTAATTTAAAATAATTACAACTCAAAATATTATACATCAGATTTCATTTATTTTCATTTAATTAAAGAGGAAAATATAATTTTAGTTCTGTTTAATGATTTTTTTTAAATATCATTGCTAAAATTAGTAACAATATTTATTTTAAAAATGATTTAACCTATTTTTTCGAACTCGTATGTTCAAAAATTAATATTTTTTTGAAATTTGCCAAAACAAAATTTATGTAAAAAAAGACAAGCTCCAAGTTTAAACTTGGCCCCACCAGTGGCCGAGAGGTTCGGACCTCTCAACTGGTAGACGGCAGGTGCTGGGTTCGAACCCAATCGCGGCTGTCGGCCTAACCGTTCGGAGTTTTCGTGGTTTTCTTCGAACCTTGCGTAAATACGGGTTAGGTTCCCTTAGAAAGACCCCCACGAAGGGCATTCCCCCCTGGTCCTATATCCCTAGCGCAGATAATCGGACGTCAAAAATCAATCAATCAACCAAGTTTAAACTTTATTTCATTAACTATTCTTGAGTTAATAATTTAAAACAAGAAGCGATGGAAAAAAATTACGCAGAAAAACGCATTTACAGTTTTAAACAAAGGTTCTCTGAATAAAATTCAAATAAAATGTTTAAATATTTTATAAAAAATTGAATGCATTAAAAAATAACTTCTTTCCGATTCAGTTTCATTTTTGCCGTTTACACCTCCTTTCTGTACTATATAAATGTACGTCAGTTATTGAAATCAAAGCTTTTTTCTAACATGCCGATTAGGTCTTTTTTCATAATTTTAGCTCTCACAACGTCAGGCTTTTTAACGTCCTCGTGAGGTTTTTTTAAAAAAGTCTGTATTCTGGGGCCGGACCGGACCAGGTCCGGGACCATTTTTTTTCTGAAGACTCGGCCAGTCATAACATAACATGTTTTTTCATTCCAAACAGGGACTGACCTCTTTCTTCGTAAAAAAAAAAAAAATACGTGTGGCACTCGGGGACTGCCGCGGTAAATCTATTGCATAGCATTTTTTAACAACTTATGCAATAAGTTGAAATAGGAGAACCGGGTTTTGGGTTTTTTAGCTGAGTTTGAAATGAGGCCTTTTGAAGAGAATATTTTCGCAAAGTTCGAGAAAGTTCCTAAATTTTGGAAGAGGTATGTTGACGATGTGTTTTTAATTTGGGAGGGGGGAGTTGAGTCTTTCATTGTTTTTGTAGATGAAGTTAATAAACTGGATAGGAATATTCAATTTACGTTTGAATTGGAAAATGATCGTGCTATTTCATTTTTAGACGTGTGGCTTATTAGAGAGGGTTCTATGTTACAAAGGAAAGTTTACAGGAAGGATATAGCTAGTCAGCATATTATTCCATTTTCTGCGTGTTCACCCTTTGGGTATAAGATTTCTACATTCCGGTTCATGGTTAATCGTGCGTTTATTATTTGTTCTGATGAATTTTTGTATGAGGAGTTGAATTATATTTTTAATATTGCTAAGTTGAATGGTTACAAAAAGGATAAAATTAATAAATTGGTTAAAAATTATAGGGATAAAAATATATCTCAGGTTAATTGTAATTTGGTTGATAATGCATGTGAGAAAGGGGAAGAGATTGGGGTTAAAAGACTATCGTTTCCTTATATAAAGGGTAATTTTGAGAGGCTTAAAGCTAAATTAAAAAAGTTTAAAATAGAATTAGTTGTTAAGCCACCTCCTAAGTTAAAACATCTTCTATACAGAGCTTTTGATCCGGTTCCACAGGATGATCTAGCAGGGGTGTATGAAATTCCATATGAGAATGAAGGGGGGGGATATTAATTTTTATATCGGTATGACAGGTAGAAAGTTTGGAGTTAGAAAGAAAGAGCATGAAAGTGACATAAAATTTGGTAGGGATAAGACTGCGTTATCAAGATTGTTTTTAAAGAGGGGGGTTAAAATTTGTTTTAAAGATAGTAGATTAGTGTTCATTTCAAGTTTATTCCGAAAATTAATCATCCATGAATCCATAGAGATATATTCTAGGAGGGATAGGGTTTGTAATGATTCTTATTCTTATGACATTCCGAGTTTGTGGTTAGAATTGCTTAATATATATTTAAAGGGTGAGTCTAATAGGGGGAGCCGCGGTGGCATTGGCTATTCACGATTATAGAGGGGGCAATATTTTGTGTTTTGGGTTTCTAAATTACCTTTATATCCAGTGTCATTTAGTTTTTCTACTTTTATTAATATTAATTTTATACATATTAAATTTAATATATGATCAAAATTTATTATATTTATATGCCGCGGTGGCAATGGCTATTTACGATCATAGGGGGCGCAATGTTTTGTGTTTTGGGTTTTTAAATTATATTTATATCAATTGTCATTTAGTTTTCTACTGATTTTATGTGTTATGAATACGGTTCTTATGAATGAACCGAAACATGTCAACTTTTTAATTTAATTTTTATTTGTGACACCTGTTCTAAGTAAATAAATATGAAATGTTTTTATACGTGAATGAAAAAGGTGAAGTGATTTTGTTTTAGTTTTTAGTTTTGAAAAAACGAAAGCTAACAACAGTTTTAACATAGGTTGAGGTCGTTTCGGCCCCAAGGCCTCTAATCATTCGATTTACCGGATGAGACTAAATCAGTCGAGTGCCAGCTTTCCTGAGGGAAACTTCGAAGGAAACAAGCCAATAGATAAAAAACTATTTTTTCGCCCCTAGACCTGGACCTGACGATGGATTTGCACGTCAGAACCGCTGCGGACCTCCACCTTTAAAAAAATATTACCCCAAAGCAAAGAGGAGGCAGCACACTGGAGATGTCATGGATGAAAAAGATGTTACAAACCTTTCCAATGATGTGCCACATGATGGCTGTAGAAAAGAATTTAAAAACATACCCCCCTGGGGAGGGGACAGAGTGGACGGTGAAGCACCAGACATGCATAACAGGAATGAGCAGTTGTCGACCTTTCCAACGATGTGTCACACATCTCGTGTGGAAAATAATTAAAAAATGTGCCCCCCTGAGGGGGGCAGATTAGGGGGTAACGCACCAAACATGTATAATTGGGATGAGCAGCTGAAGACCTTTCAAATGATGTGTCACACGACTGGTGTTGTAAAAAAATTCAAATTGCCCCCCCCCTGGGGGACAGAGTGGGGGGGTGACATACTAGACATGCATAATAGGAATAAGCATTTCCAGACCTTACAATTGATGTGTCACACGACTGGTGTAGTAAAGAAATCAAAATTGTGGCCCCTGGGATGGCAGAGTGGGAGTGACATACTAGACATGCATAATAGGAATAAGCATTTCCAGACCTTACAATTGATGTGTCACACGACTGGTGTAGTAAAGAAATCAAAATTGTGGCCCCTGGGATGGCAGAGTGGGAGTGACATACTAGACATGCATAATAGGAATAAGCAGCTGCAGACCTTTCAATTGATGTGTCACACGACTGGTGTAGTAAAGAAATTAAAAATGTGCACCCTGGGGGGGGAGTGGGGGTGACATACTAGACAAGCATAATAGGAATAAGCAGTTGCAGACCTTTCAATTGATGTGTCACACGACTGGTGTAGTAAAGAAATTAAAAATGTGCCCCCCTGGGGGGCAGAGTGGGAATGACATACTAGACATGCATAATAGGAATAAGCAGTTGCAGACCTTTCATTTGATGTGTCACACGACTGGTGTAGTAAAGAAATTAAAACAATTTTTTTAATTGAATAAATGAGAAGTCTGCCGAACTGAAACAACGTTAGCCGGAGAGTTAGGTTTTTTTCTCGTTACGGAATTTCTAGATTCGGTCGCCGCGCTCAAAACCCGCGATAAAAGCTATGCAATAGTTTAAAAAAATGCTCAGCCCAAAAATTTTTGCAAAAAATGTACCTATTTTTGATTCGGCATTATTTTACAACAAAAACTTTAAAATTCTTTTTTCTTTTTAAAGATAGTAGATTTAATCGAAAAAAAAAAGAAGTAAAAGCAGTGAAAATGAATTTGCCTATGACTTAATCCTTATGGACTTAATCATAAACTGAAAAGATCCCTGCAAAGTGAATATAATAATATCTGATTAAAAACTAGATTACATTTATATATTTTAAAAAAGGAACTGGAATATTATGCATTTTTCTCTTTCCCATGAGATTCCATCTTAAAAGATTTTATTGTATAGCAAACGATATTAAAGTAATAGTAAAACAGTTACGTTTAAATACAGATTCATTAATTAAACAAATATATCGCAGCTTTTAGCGCTTCTTTAAATGTAAAAATTATAAACATGAAAAAAGAAAAAGCTATAATACATATTTTTGTCAGAACAAACTCATACGAAATAATTTTTAATCATATTGATATTAAAAACCTATGTAGAAATTCAGCTAGACCGGCCAGGACCGGGCTATGATTTTAACTTTTTTCAAGCTGGACCGAACTGTAATGTCTATAAAATTCTTTTTCTTTCTAATTTGATTCCGTCTTAAAAATTTTTACTGTAAAGCATTTTTCAAAGACATGGATTATGGATTAACGATATTGAAGTATAAGTGAAACATTTACATTTAAAAAGAGATTCATTGATAAATTAAATATATTAAAATTTTTGGCTCTTCTTTAATAATAAAAAAGTATGAATATGAAAAACTAAATGCTGTAATATGTATTTTTGGTCAGAAGTCCTCCATACGAAACAATTTTTAATCATATCGAAGTAAAAAACTGTCTAGAAATTCAAGGTTCAGCTGGGCCAAACTTTTTTCCTTACGGGTCGGTTCGGGACCGGACATAGATATTTTGCTCGATGCAGACTTCTAGTGCAGACCTCTAGTGCAAACTACCAGCATATTTTGAAAACAAGTTTAGCATTAAATCTGTTCGCTGTTTTTTATTTCCAAAAGAGAGGCAGTCTCTTAAATCGACATTTAATAACGGACAATTTGTGGATGATCCCTTTCTTGCTTTCAAAATTAGTTTAAATCTCTTCGTTTAGAGACAAGGTTAAGTGATGTAAGTCACGAATTTTGGAGAATTTTGGATTTGAATATCTGTCAAATTTTTACATATGTAGATGATTTTTTTGGTTCAATTTAGGATTGCATGAGGAATAATTTTCTTATTGGGAATTTTCCCCTACAAGGGCAATATAATTCTTTTTTTCTAATAGATCCCCCCCCCCCATGGAGTTGCAACTTATGTCATCACATTTTGTATCTTTTTTATGAAGCTTTGTAATTGGATTTATGTGCCTAGAGACAATAGTCAAGAAAATAGTCTACTGTTTCGCTAATTATACTCACCCTGTATAGCGCTACATATTATCTGAATTTCTAATTATACAGTATAATTAGATACACATAAAGATACATGAAAAATTTGTATTTTAAAATGTAAAAGAACTCTATTTGAAATAAATTCGTACTTACCAATGCATTAATTTAGAGCATGCAGTTTCTGCCTATTTTAATCTTTTTTGTTTGAAATAAGTTAAATGTGTTATACAATATCTAGCACATTTTATTGCAATTAAAGCATTTTTTTTTACCAACTTTATTTTCTTGTTTCGGTTTAAAGCCCTCAGAACACGAACTTCATTTTTTTGTTTTACATGTTTTATTTTAATTATCAAATATTAACCCATGTAAAATTTACGACGGTGCTATAAACGTGTTTTATCGCAGAAAATAAATCAAAAATTCAAGAAGAATAAAGCAAACATAGAATACAAAATAATTTTCAATTTAATCAGGATAGTGTAATAAAACTTACTTTTAATAAGATCGTTAAATAAAATCGTTTAATAAGATGAAAGTTGATATCTAAGAAGGCTATTTCGAAAACGCATAACACATTTAAAAACAGAATTTCAATAATTACCATCTACTGTATTCGAACTTTTTTGTGAAGCACTGTATATGATTTACAGATTTGTATCGATGTTACACAGTATGAAAAAAAATAGTTTAGTTAGGAAACGTGTACTAGATTTGAAAATTCCCCTTAGGAAATTTCAAGTAATAACGAATAATGTACCCGATTTTTTTTTTTTTTAATGTAGCCTCGTATATGAAAGATACAATTTATACTCGCACAGTAATATATAAAAATTAATTAAATTTAGGAACTCATATTCTTTCGAATTTTCTCAGTTCTATACGCATATATGAGTTCTTTTTATTATTTTTTTAAAGCTTTAGAGCTGTAATTTTTGTTTTTAAATCCGAAAGCTTAATTTTTATCTTTTATTACTAGAGATAGAGGACTAATCCCTGTGGAATTTTCAAGATTAATGCCTGTCAGTGCAATGTAGAAATCGATACGTGTTACATTGGCTAGTGCATTTAAAGTGCTAGGTAGGGTGAATTTCTTTTCCCATAGATAATTACGTGATTAAAATGCTTATGAATAAATTCCATTTAATTTTATGAGAAATAAGAGTTATTTTAATCTTCTAATGCTTTGTAAAAATAGTGACAGTTAGATAAGCATTCATTTTCAAATCTTTGGCAGGAATGGATTATTTTTTTAAAAAGATTTTGATTATTTAAGTATAATTTCGAACTTTGATTCGATGTCTCTCTTATTGAGTTTTGATTGAAGATGTTTAAATGTGTTACACAAAATCATAAAGATATAGGTTTATTAAAGAAGCTTTAATCTATTTAAATTATATAAATTAGAGGATTCAACTAACAAACCACATTGTCAAATTATTTTTTTTAGAAAACTCTAACAAATTTCTCTTTTTAATAGATTTTTTAAAGCCTATCCACTAAAAACACCAGAAAATGTTTTCATATGAAAAATATCAGTAATGTATTCAAATAAAATTTTAAAAATCACTAAAGGCAAAATTTTCAGATCAGCCTCATGCCAGTACAGTGTAAAAAAGGTACACTAAAAATAATTTTAAGTTTATATGAAGAAATTGCCAGTATCTTCAGATATTCTACAGAAATATGAAGAAATTTTGCAAATCCAGTTTTACCTTAAAATATCTGCAGAATTGTTTAAGACATCTGTAAAATTATCTGCAGATTTTTTTTTTTTTTAAATGGACCAATTTCGTACAGATTTTCTACAGATTATTTTAAAGATTTTCTTCAGATTTTATTTTTGAATGGGGATCTTTCTTAAACTACGAAATTTTACTATAATCACTAGGGATAGGACGAATAGTGATTTGACCGAATAGTCGAATGCCGAATATTAGGCCAAATTTTAGGCCGAATACCGAATATTCGGCGGCCGAATACCAACTTGTTTTTTCAATAAAGAAAATAAATTTTAATTATATATAATTTAAAAAATAGGAGCTCATTAATATTTATCACTCTTAAATGTGCTTTTAAATGTATTTTTAAGTTTGAAAAACTTATTTTAACATAAAAAAAATGAAACTGAATTATATTATTTTATCCTAATGTACATCAAATTGATTTTCAGTAAGTCAGGATGGGAAGATATTTCCATTAAAATAAGAAGAATATACTTCACTTTTACTATCAAATGATACTTTTACCCTTTCTTGCATCCAAAATCAATAATATTCTTAATCTCTCTCTCTCAGAACTCACGAGAAGCTATTTTCTGAAATAACCTTTAATAAAGTAAATTTGATCATTTAGAGTTTGTATCCCTAATGATAAGCAAATTCGTAAGAACGAGACTGTTCTGAAATCAGTTGCCAAGGTTTAAATTACAAATTATGTTAAAGCAAAGGGTTATGCTTAAAGTAGAATGCATATATTAACAAAATCTTTGACATTTGAATAGGCGCATACAATATTCAACTTCAATATTCTACTTATTCAACAAGCATTAAAAGGATAAACAGAAATTGATAACAACATGAATGAAGGAACATGCAAATTAAAAATATATACATAATAATGTTACATATTTAAGTCAGTAATTATGCAAATAATTATTTAAAAGTGAAAACTATAGAATAAAAAAATTATTTTGTTCAGTATTTAGAATTTATGTTTAAATATTTATAAAACTATTTTCATAAAGTAAATTGTGTCATCTAATGCATATCCAGTTTGACACCAGTTCTATTTACAAATGTACTGTAGTATTTGGAATTGTGATATTTGATATTTAATTTTGAAAATGAATCTTCGTTAATACACCTATTGAATGAATTTTTTCATTTCTTACTTTATAGAAAATAAGTTATGAATTTCATAAGAGCCTTTTTTATATGTGCATGGAATTCGCAGATATTAATAAATATTCGAGTGTTTTAGAATAAGGCAGTATTTTTTTTTTCTATAAGTGTTTTTATATCTTGAATTGTAATATATCATTCTCTAATGAAGACATTTCCTGTACAATTAAATCTCCAACTTGGGCAGCAATTCCTAAAATATCACTAACTTTTATAGGAAGTACAGAAAGGCCGTATATTTTTTAGTATCTGAATAATTGTATATTTTGTAAGCAGGAATGAGAAGGACTTCATGAATGAAGTAGCAAATTTTGATTAGAGAAAAAGAAAATGTAAGAAATGAAATTCTTTAAATCCTAAATTTATTTCGCAAGATATCTTTCACTATTCGGCGAGATTTTAGCAATATTCGGCTAGATATCGCTAAATATTCGGCTACAGGTATTCGACCGAAGTATTCGGTCAACAAACCTTCAATATTCGGCAAACCGAATACTCAGCAAAAGGGCCGAATAGGCCGAATACCGAATAGTGGCCGAATATTCGTCCCATCCCTAATAATCACTAACGGAAAAATTTGATAGCCGTCGTAATAAATCAGCTAATATTCCAAAAAGTGAATGAAAAAACCCGTTCAGCATTTTTAGAAACAACAAAAAATTATTTTCTATCGAAAATTAATGAAGGATTTATAAAAGTAAATTTTTATTAGTTGCCTGTAATTTTCAGAAAAATTTCGAGTAACTTCTCTAGTGCATTAATTGGATCTTTATACCCAGAAAATTTCTTTTAGGATATCATCAGACTTTCAACTAAATTTTTTCAGATACATAACTAAAATTCTGCATGCTATTATAATAGTAAAATGTTGATTTTAATGTTAATGTTAATGGTGGTCATTCTATATATTCTTTTCAGTTAAACATGTTTGCTGGACATGACAGTTTACATATTAACAAAACGCTACAAATTTACATATCAACAAAACGCGGAAAAACCAATCAAATGATCGCTATTTTTAGAATGATTTGTTTAGTTTCGCCACATAGTTATAAATAGTTATTATTTAATGGTACTAGGGGGGCCCCCGCCCCCCTGCTCGCTATGCTCGCCAACCCCCCGCGTAATCGCTTCGCGATTCCAAATTATTGGCTACCTCCTGCTTGCTGCGCTCGCCAATACCCCATGGTATGAATAAGCAGTTGCTGACCTTTCAAATGATGTGTCACACGACTGGTGTTGTAAAGAAATTAAAAATGTGCCCCCCCTGGGGGGGCAGAGTGGGAGGCGACACAAAAGACATCCATAATATGAATAATCAGCTGCAGACCTCTCAAATGATATGTCACACGACTGGTGTTGTAAAGAAATTAAAAATGTACCCCCTGGGGGGCAGACTGGGGGTGACACACAAGACATCCATAAAATGAATAAACAGTTGCAGACTTTTCAAATGATGTGTCACACAATTGGTGTTGTAAAGAAATTACAAAATGCGCTCCCTCTGAGGGCAGAGGGGGGGGGGTTACACACAAGATATCCATAATATGAATAAGCAGTTGCAGACCTCTCAAATGATGTGTCACACAATTGGTGTTGTAAAGAAATTAAAAATGTGCCCCCCTGGGGGGCAGAGTGGGGGATGACACACAACACATCCATAATATAAATAAGCAGTTGCAGACCTTTCAAATGATGTGTCACACAATTGGTGTTGTAGAGAAATTAAAAATGTGACCCCCCCGGGCAGAGCAGAGTGTGGGGGTGACACACAAGACATCCATAATATAAATAAGCAGTTGCAGACCTTTCAAATGATGTGTCACACAACTGGTGTTGTAAAGAAATTAAAAATGTGACCCCCCCCGGGCAGAGCAGAGTGTGGGGGTGACACACAAGACATCCATAATATGAATAAGCAGTTGCAGACCTCTCAAATGATGTGTCACACAATTGGTGTTGTAAAGAAATTAAAAATGTGCCCCCCTGGGGGGCAGAGTGGGGGATGACACACAACACATCCATAATATAAATAAGCAGTTGCAGACCTTTCAAATGATGTGTCACACAACTGGTGTTGTAAAGAAATTAAAAATGTGACCCCCCCCCCGGGCAGAGCAAAGTGTGGGGGTGACACACAAGACATCCATAATATGAATAAGCAGTTGCAGACCTCTCAAATGATGTGTCACACAATTGGTGTTGTAAAGAAATTAAAAATGTGCCCCCCTGGGGGGCAGAGTGGGGGATGACACACAACACATCCATAATATAAATAAGCAGTTGCAGACCTTTCAAATGATGTGTCACACAACTGGTGTTGTAGAGAAATTAAAAATGTGACCCCCCCCGGGCAGAGCAGAGTGTGGGGGTGACACACAAGACATCCATAATATGAATAAGCAGTTGCAGACCTCTCAAATGATGTGTCACACAATTGGTGTTGTAAAGAAATTAAAAATGTGCCCCCCTGGGGGGCAGAGTGGGGGATGACACACAACACATCCATAATATAAATAAGCAGTTGCAGACCTTTCAAATGATGTGTCACACAACTGGTGTTGTAAAGAAATTAAAAATGTGACCCCCCCCCGGGCAGAGCAAAGTGTGGGGGTGACACACAAGACATCCATAATATGAATAAGCAGTTGCAGACCTCTCAAATGATGTGTCACACAATTGGTGTTGTAAAGAAATTAAAAATGTGCCCCCCTGGGGGGCAGAGTGGGGGATGACACACAACACATCCATAATATAAATAAGCAGTTGCAGACCTTTCAAATGATGTGTCACACAACTGGTGTTGTAAAGAAATTAAAAATGTGACCCCCCCCGGGCAGAGCAGAGTGTGGGGGTGACACACAAGACATCCATAATATGAATAAGCAGTTGCAGACCTTTCAAATCTTGTGTAACACGACTGGTGTTGTAAAGAAATTAAAAATGTGTCCCCCCTGGGGAGCAGAATGGGGGATAACACACAAGACATCCATTATATGAATAAGCAGTTGCAAACCTCTCAAATGATGTATCAAACGACTGGTGTTGTAAAGAAATTAAAAATTTGGCGAAATATTACAGTTATCGCCAAGTTGGCGTCACTTTTAACAACTAATTTTGGTCGCCAAATTTGGCGATATATCGCCAAGTTGGCGACAAACTTGGCGATTGTTGGCGATGGTAACCTTTCCTCTCTTTATGGTAACCCATACGGCGATGCATAGACGGAGCCCTTTCCTGACTGGTCTATTCGACTCATGGAAGGAGTGGACAACCCGGATTCGTTAGTTCCGGAAATCTTCCACATCAGCATCATTCCAGGAGTCATTCCTTTTAAGGCTAGTTTTTTTTTACTATAGAAGGATATAGCATCTCTTTTTTTGTAGTTAAAAAAATCTTATAGCTTATCATAACGGCTACTTCTTGGAACTTTCCTGTTATCATGTAGATCCTTTGAACGAGCATTCTTTTTTAAGTCGAAGCCATTTATTTAACAATATTCTTCTCCAAGTCGATAGAATGTTTTTAACAGACTTGCTCTTTATATATTTATTTTTGGTAGCATCATAATCTTTACTTATAGCCGTAGTTGTCATGATACCATGCAAATATTGGAATTGGTCAGATTTTATAGCATTTTATTATTAATTTGTCCTTTTATATTTCCATTACATTTGGACAAAGTTTCTCTATTAATAATTTCATACCTATGAATATAATTGCACTGTTTATCATTCTAACACGTTCTCTAGAGTTTTTTGTTCTTGAGAGTCTTTCATTACTTCTGTGTTATGCATCAATTGATTAAAATGATACTGACACACTATTTATACTAAGCCCAACTATTTATACTAAATTCCAGCTACGTCCCAATAATTTATTAATTTTCTTTTTAGTAATTTTTCGCATGTTTTTAACACGTAAATATATATTATATACATATGCATATAAAACCATTAATTGTAATACAATATACTAGGTATGTCCACAAAGTAAGTTCCGTTTCTATTTTTATCCGTAGCTGTGCTGCGATCGCAGTACCGAGTATGCGCGGCAGATACTCTGACTGAAGGAAAGGAAATGTAGGCCATTGTCATATCGTTACTGCCGACGTGTCATTAGTAATGCTTCTTTAGAATGTCAGCCTTAATTGAAAATGCCGCCACTTGTGAAATCATATCTGTGATTCGTTTTCTCAATGCAAAGAAAGTTAAACCAAGTGAAATTTATCGGCAAATCTGCAAGGTTTACGGACAAAATGCTATGAGTGATTCATTGGTTAGAAGATGGGTCTGCCAGTTTAATGAAGGACGTGACGATGAAGAACGAAGTGGATGCCAGTCTTTGCTTACTGATGAACTGGTTCACGCAATTGAAGAGAAGGTTAAGCAAAACCGTAAGTTTATAATTAGTACTCTTGTTATGGAATTTCCGCAAATCTCACGATCACTAATTCATGAAATTTTTACTGAAAAACTGAAATTTTGAAGCATATGGTTGAAAACACAGGCGGCAACCTTCTATGAAGAAGACATACAAAACCTTGTGGCACGCTACGACAAATGCTTACAAATTTTCGGAATCTATGAAGAAAAGTAGTTTCACAGTCGTAAACTTTTGTACATTAAATTTTTTTTTGTATCTGTACACGTTTTCTTTATGTAACCAAACGGAACTTACTTTGTGGATACACCACGTATGTCAATAGAACATGAAAAAACGAATTAAAAAGAATATTTGAAATATGTAGAACCAAAGTAGAATCATCAGATCCAATATATATACATAAACTATTGAATTTAATACAAATTACCACATTTAAACAAGGAAAAAACAAACTAAAGTGAATATGATCGAAATTTGTATAACCAAAGTAGAATCTTTAGCCCCACAAATACTTTGGAACTACAAATTAAATGTGCGATTTCATCTTCGTATTGGCCACAAAAAGGCAAAACAATACGAATTTGGGGCTACCAGCATACACAAAACACGTATAAAATGGAGAAAAACATTAAAAATAAATCATAATAACATTAATAAAATAAATAGAAATAGAAAAAACATACCAGACACTATAGTTACCCTTGAAATGATGTAGTAAAAAAGATACTTTTTGATTACAGATTAATTAAAAGCATTATATGTATATTGGAAGATGCCTTAAGTATGTACTCTGAATAGATATACTATAAGTAAAATTTAAGTTAGTTATTTAATGAAAAACTTTATTAAAATAACAAGTAATTGATTTATTAAATATAAAAAATGTGTAAAATTTAATATGAACGAATCATTATAGTGATGCCTATAATTAATATTACCATACTGTAATATCTCAATGATTAAATTATTCGTATTTTAACGTGATTACTCCATAACTAAATAATATAATAATAATTAACTAATATCATAATGTTTAGATATTAAAAATGTAAGAAGAGGAGAAAATAATACAAATTAAAATCGTAATTAATTTAATTTAATGTGATAATACTAACCTAAACTCAATACAGTAGTATAAGATAAAAGAAGGAATAAAATAGATAATTAATATATGCATTTTATACACTTAGAAATTATATTTTAGGTATTTTTCAAATTGTAAAAAATTAGATTCAAATTAATCATTAACATTTTTTATTAATTTATATTAACAGATTTAATTAATATAACTATACAATTATTCGCACATATGTGTCAATGCAACATCCAGTACAAAATGTATTGTTGCAATTTAGAAAATGCCTTCCTCTCCCCTCAGTTTTTAAAAAATATGTATTGCATATTATCCAGAAAACACCATCCTTCTCCATATATATCTATCATAGCAAACGCGGTAGCGTTTGGTATAATATGTTTAAGAAATGGAAAATGCAAACGTCTTTTTGAAATTTCTGGCGAACCAGTTGACGTACGACTGTGATTTTTTTTTTTTTTCAAAAAATAGAATTTGGCGAGACAATAAAATGACAGCATTAAAAAAATGATTGTATTTTACCGTAGATTTTTATTTAACTTTTAACGAAAAAATGAAGACCTAAAATTCAACAAGCGATATCTAACGATCCCATGGATGGATTCACGATCGCTGAGAGAATTGAATTTGTTTCTTAAAGCTCCAGTTGAACATTGTTTCTTTTTGTTGCTGTTGTAGTTTTTTCAATTCGTTGCCAAAAAATTTTAACTAAGTATAAATTATTTATTTATGTATGTAACATAATTCATTCAAAAATAAATAAATCACGTGAAAAACATAATTATTTGTTTTTAGTGCGAAGTATTTAGTTTCAGTTCTTTTAATAAAGTTGTGAGTGCTCTGTAATTATTTTTGTTCGACTCCGTGTTTATTTTTCAGACATCATGCATTTTATATGACAATGCAATAACTTTCTTAATTATTCGAATATAACAATAAAATTTTGGCAGCAAATATTTTGCTTTTCAAGATATAAAAAAAAACCTTCAGTTTTTATCAAAAAATTTGAATGACAAGCATTAAAAAATGCCCCGGTGAGTAATATAAAAGGTTAATATGTTTTTTAAGTATGAAAAAGTGTTTGACAAGTGCTTCTAATTGAGCATGAGAGAGGACAAGGGGTTCCTTTTTAGCTGCAGCTCACTGTCAATGCCAAATTTGAAAAAAGTCATATTTGCGATTTTTCCATACAAAAGGAATTTACATAAAACTTTCCGTCTATCTTTTTAGTATAATTTCCATGCTTTACATGTGAACTGCGTTGTTGACTCTGCATTACAAACTGCACTGTTGACTCTGCATTGAAACTGCATTACAAATTCAGTTTTTTGTGCAGTTTTATGTTGCAGGCATGCTTGGTGGCACTGCATGAGTATGATACGATACAGGAACTAAGGTTTCTGATACTATTTCGCCTTACAGTCATGTTTAATTACGCTGCGTTTTTTCTGGCTATGTCTTTGCGCTACACATTTTTTCGTAATTGTGACTCATTTCTTTTACACGGAAAAGCGCAAATATTATTTTTTCAAATTTGGCATTCACACTGAGCTGCAGCCAAAAAAGGACCCTTTGTCCTCTCTCATGCTCAAATAAAAGCACTTATCAAAAGCATTTGCCGCATCTTTGGTTTGGGTCCAGTGAGAGTCTGTTGAAAGTGATTTTTTAATTCTTTACTGCACCTCGTGCATATCTGGCACTTACAGAAGAAGCATTATAATTTTCATTACGAGCCACGAATATGGTTAATATGATCTCAATTTCTATTGAGGGAAAATCCAAAGAATGGTATAACACTTATTTTGTCTATGTCAGATGACTGCACCAGACAAAAAAGTAGAATTTGTTCAAAAAAACTTCCGATCAAGAAAGAACAAATAAAGAACTTCAGATCAAGCTATTAAGGTATAATTTACTTGCATTATTTTTAATGAATACTTAAAAATATTCATAGAAAAAAAAGTTGCAGTGTGTTAAAGAAATAAAATTAGTTATTTTAAGCGCATTTTGTGGAAAAATAAGCAATACAATATTTAAAAACCCAAATTGTGTATATATGGAGCCTTCTATAAAATGATGAAAAATTTCCAAGCCAGGGGTCGAAAACATGATGGTTCTACGCTTAGTAAGCAAGTGATATTTCACATATTAAATATTCAAAAATTTTCAAGCGTAATTTCACAGCTGGAAATAAAAATATATGTTCACCAATGCTGGGTTTGTTTGTGTCTCGTGTTATGCCTCAAGATTGTGTGCTCATGAAGACTTCCATCGCGTGCTGCAGAGCAACCTTACCAACATATGTGAGTGAAAAATGCTAACGCTGGAAATCGTCCTCGTAGCTTAAAAGATAGAGCACTTGGAACACTATTCCAAGGGTTCCGTTTTCGATCCCCAGCTAGAACATTTTTCACCATGTAGGTTCTACCCTTGAGAAAGCGATAATACACATATTAAATATTCAATAAATTTCAAGCGTAATTTCACAGCTGTAAATTTAAACGTGAAAATATCTGAGGTAAATTTTAATGATAAATAATTTTTTTGTTCTTTATGACAATATTTTTTACATTAATCCAGAAAATGTAATAAGAGAATAGCAGAATATAGAAAAAAATAATATGCAGGATGACACAAAGAATTAGATACAAGGCCATCTATAGCTGATAGTTTCTGGAAATGTGACTTTAGTAGTTTTAAAAGAGTTTTAGTCTGAATTAAATTTTCGTTAAATACTGGCGTGTAATAAAGGTACTAGGTGACTTGTATAGATTGAACAAAAATATTCAAGTATAATTATATCTATTACTATAAATTGCTGAAAGAGAATTTTTAACTTGTAATGCGTTTTCTTGTTAAACTAAAATTTTTAATTATATAGTAATATATACCAACCTTGAGGTCAAATATGGCGCTGTTCAAAATTATTGTAATACAGATTTTTCTAAAGATGATAAGTGCGAAATAAGTTTTCCAAATGTTTTATCTGATTTTTACAATGTGAACTTAATTAACCTATTTACATTATTTCATTAAATAACAAAGTTTTGGTAAAGATTTCAGTAAGTGTTGGAAAGTTTTTCACAATGTATGCTTAATGCATGATTTTTCTTTCTTGTTTGCTATATGCATTATACATGCCATATTTTTTTAACTTAAAGTAATTAAATTTTTGCCTAACAGTTACAGAGAATAAACACTCGCAAGAACAGTTTGCAACAAAAGAAATTTAATATTAAACATGGAAATATGGTTTTATATGTTCTTTAATAAGTAAAAATAAATAAATAAAAAATAAAATAGAAAATAAATTTAATTCTCACATTTTTTTTGAAAGATTTGGATTTTTGCTTGAATAAATAATTTATTTCCTAGAATCTTTTCATATATCAATAAAATAGCATAAAATTAAATCGCATAAGTTTAAGGGTTTAGAGGTTAAAATATAAGAGGATTTAAGGATACCAACTGCACTATCTCCAAATTAGAATGAATCAAATACTTTTAATTGGATTCGGATTTAGGCTATACGATAAAACTGAAATTATTTGATATTATAGATTTTTACTGTCGGTATAGTAAAAATTAAAAATTAAATTAAATGTGAGTCATATTGAAACCAGTTTCAATAAGTGCAAGAAAGCGAAGTTTCAGTGAAATACATGATTTTATCCTGATATGATG
This sequence comes from Maratus speculifer, assembly GCA_964019185.1. Taxonomy (NCBI): domain Eukaryota; kingdom Metazoa; phylum Arthropoda; class Arachnida; order Araneae; family Salticidae; genus Maratus; species Maratus speculifer. The sequence goes on from OZ025291.1 coordinate 140,180,651, forward strand.
TAACTCAGAAGTAGTTTCATTGTCTGTAAGTTCATTTGAATGATAATAATAAAGATTTTAAAATTAAAGTACAGAACATAATTTTATTAGCAATAAAGCAAGCAAAAAATCTTTGAAGTTCAGTAGAACCAAGTTGTATTTTAAAATATCTGTATTAAACTTTAAGTATTATTTCCTTATTACGTGACATAGTATTATAATGAGACACAGTATTTTTATTTTCTTCTATCTTTGCAAGAAGAAAGTTTTGGATTCGTGAAAAATTTCGGCTTCCGGTTTTCGATGGATTTACACATTTTTAGAAGGTTCTGAACACGATTTAATAATTTTTAGAACATGTCTGCTTGGAAAAATCGCTCAACAAGTGGCGCTGCTATGCTAGATTTTAAACGATAATAGCAATATAGTCCTATTTCAAGAAGTAGTGCACGAATATTCATAAAGATTCAGATTCAGTTAGTCCCTGATACAAATTAGCTGTTTAGTTTTTGATGTAAATCGATCAACAGGTGGCACTGATATGTAGAAATTTCTATGATTTCTGTCATAGCTGTATTTCAAGAACTAAAAAACGGATTTTCATCAAATTTCAGATCCAATTAGAAGTTGAAAGTTGTTGATAATTAGATTTTGGTGTAAATCACCTAACTGATGGCGTTGATCTGCATTTTTTGGAAGTATTGTGGGGCTTTGCATATATAACGCTATCATTTTAGAGGGAGTGGGTCTGGCATAGAGCATCGTAAGATATTTCTAGGGAGAGGGGGGGGGTTATCTTCTGATATCGATATCATTTCTGATTCAACCAAATTTTTTTTTTTTTTTGGAACATAGCCTTTGGTAAAATAGTATGATATCTTTTACTAGACTGTTATATGTTATTGTAAAAATACAAAGTTTTTGTTAAAATCACTGAATTATCATAAAAATATTTACTTTTAAAAATTAGACTACCCCAAATGTTTGACATTACTATTCTTTTAGGTAGCTTTCATTACAAAAAGTAAAAAGCTACCTATTGCAGCCGTCCGGAGAAAAGCACTTCCAGAAAATTTTGGTATATTTTCACCGATCATGACCCCAGACCCCAAAACCACCCTCCATTCAAATGTTGACATATATGTATATACTAGCACGGGTGACCAAGCTCAGCTCGGTCAAAATTAACTTTGTGTTCAACTCGATATAGTATTATTACTGTAAAACATGTTATTAATAATAGTATTATTTACAAAAACAATCAATAAGAAAACTATGTTTGTATGCATATGTTCATAAATTTTACTTTATTTTAAAATTTACAACGAAAGGACATCAATCCAAATCACTTTTTTAGCTCAACTCTGATTAGTTTAACTATGCATCTCGAAGACTATTAAGAATGTATAAGAAATTTCTTCACATTCTGAAAGACAATATTTTTTGCCAGATATAACCAAATTTGGACACATTCTTTCATTTGGCGCCAAAAATGTGTTTTGGTTTCGTAACCTTAATAGTCGATATTTCGGCCAAATTTCGCCAGTATTTTGTCAAATATCGCCAACTTATTGGCTTTTTCCATAGTCTCGTGATCCTGACACTTATTACCCAAATGATCCACTAATCACATGGGATCAAACATGTGACTTAGCTCAATGGTCTTCAGGTAATCAAAAACAGTAGAGTATAAAATGAATCAAAATCGTTTAAGCCATTTCTTAAGTAAAATTAACTTGACAGCATTCAGCAATGAAGCGATATGATCCACTAATATAATTTTGTTTAATATGCAACGCAGCTCAATAGTCTTCTCGTAACAAAAGACGTTCCGTTGCAAAATTTAGGTAAAATTGACTGAGTCGTCTTTATTAGAATGACCCGAACCCATTAAGACATAAAACGACCCACTAATTGAATTGTTACGAGCATGTGTCCTAGCTCAATGGTTTTCTCTTGCCCGAAAACGATATAATAGAAAGTATACTCAAAATGGTGAGAACAATTTTCTAGATAAAATTAGCATGAACCACAAATGACCCTTATATCGAAATCTCTCGAAAATGTGCTCATTAATTTTTGCGTGCCGAAAAACAGATACAAAATTTAGATAAAATCGATTGAGCGAATTTTTAGGTATAAATAGTTTGACCTTGACCCATTATGACCCAAAATGACTCATTAAGCGAGTTTTCTCAAACATCTGACCTAACCCAATGATTTTCTTGTGTCCGAAAACGATAGAATATAAAATTTAGTCAAATTTGCGCGAGACATTGTCTAGATAAAATTAAAATAACCCAAAAGTGACCCACTGATCGAAATTTCTCGTACATGTGACATAGCCCAGTGATTTTCTCGTGCCAAAAAATATGCTGTATACAAAATTTCGTTAAAATCGATTCGCCCGTTCTTTAGATATAGCTTGACCATGACCCACAAATGACCCTTATAATCGAAATCTCTCGAACATGTGACTTAGCCCATTAGTTTTCTCGTGTATAAATATTGTTACACTCAAAATTTCGTTAAACTCGATCCTGCCGTTCTTAAAATATAAATAACTTGACCCAGGCCCTTTATGACCCTTTATGACCCATTAATCGAAATTTCTCGATCATGTGACCTAGCCCAATGACTTTCTCGTGCCAAAAAAGTTGTATACAAAATTTCGTTAAAACTGATCCACGTGTTCTTTAGATATAGCTTGACATGACCCGTTATGACCCATCATGACCCATAAATGACTCTTATAATCGAAATCTCTCAAACATGTGAGATAGCCCATCAATTTTCTCGTGTCAAAAAACTTACATACAAAATTTCATTAAATTTGATACTGTCGTACTTTATATATAAATAGCTTGACCCAGACCTTTTATGACCCAAAATGACCCAGTAATCGAAATTTCTCGAACTGAGACCTAGCCCAATAGTTTTCTCGTGCCAAAAAAATGTTGTATACAAAATTTCGTTAAAATTGATCCACCTGTTCTTTAGCTATAGATTGACCATGACCCATCATGACCCACAAATGACTCTTATAATCGAAATCTCTCGATCGTGTGACTTGGCCCATTAGCTTTCTCGTGTCAAAAAACTATTACAGGCAAAATTTCGATGAAATTGATTCTGCGGTTCTTTCAATATAAATAGCTTGACCCAGACACTTAATGACCCAATATGACCCATTAAATTTTTTTTTCGAACATGTAACCTAGCCCAATGTTTTTCTCGTGCCCGAAAACCATAGAATGCAATTTTTAGTCGAAATTGAGAGATAAAATCTCTAGATAAAAATAGCATGACCCAAAATGACCCCCAAAGTGACCCACTAACCGAATTTTCTCGAACATGTTACCTAACGCAATGGTCTTCTTGTAATCCAAAACGATAAAATATAAAATTTGGTCGAAATCGTTAGAGCCGTTTTTTAGATAAAAATAGCTTGACCTATAAAGACCCAAAAATGACCCACTAATCCAAATTTTTCGAACATGTGACCCAGCCCAATAGTTTTCTCGTGCCAAAAAACGATTGGATACAAAATTTTCTTAAAATCGATCCAGCCGTTCTCTAGATATAAATAGCTTGATCCTGACCCATTATGACCCAAAATGACCCAATAATCGAATTTTGTCGAACATGTGACCTAGCCCAATGGTCTTCTCGTGCCCGAAAATGGTAAAATCCGAATTTTTGCGAAAATCGTTAGAGCCGTTTTTGAGATAAAATTTACACACACAGACACACACAATTTTTGCTCGCATTATAGTATAAGATATATATGTCATATATATCATATATATATGATATTTGTCATGCTGTAACTAACGTACTATTTATGAACCGATTTGAATGAAACTTGATATGTACATAGTAGTACATACAAATGTCTCGACCGAGTTCGTTGGCCAGCATCATCTGCCATTTTGTTTCAAAATGGCGGCCATTTAAAAAAATTTAAAAAACCTTAAAATTTAAAATTAAATGTGAAAAGATAAAAAGTTCAAAAAATGTTTTTCTTTTATGTGTTAGAACTTAAGACAACAATTCCAGAACACGTTTTATTTTGTCTATATCTTAAAAAATGATTGAGTTATAGCATTTTGAATTTTTCTTATGGCTGACATTTGAAACGATCTGATTTTGTCACGTGATAATACGTGTATTTATGAATCGATTTGGATGTAACTAGGTCTGTTCATAATACATAATAAAGCCTGGAACGAGTTCGTTAGCCAGTTACATCCGCCGTCTTGTATCAAAATGGCGGCCATTTAAAATTTTTTTAAAAAATTAAAATTTAAAATTAGGCACAGTGAGAAATTGAAAAAGATATTTCTTTTATGCATTTGACCTAGGTAAAAAGATTCCAGAGTATTTTTTTTGTCTGTATCTTAAAAAATGGCTGAGTTATAGTACTTTTAATTTCTAGTGTTGCTCACATTTTGAAATGGCCTGATTTACGTCACGTGATAACACGCGTATTTATAAACCGATTTAGATGAAACTTGGCGCGTACATAGTACATATCGTTGTCTGGACCGAGTTCGCTGGCAATTCCATCCGCCATCTCGTTTCAAAATGGCGAAACATTAAAATTTTTTAAAAAAATTTAATTTTAAAATTAGGTGCAAAAAAAAAAATAAATAAATAAAAATAAAAAAGATTTTTCTTTTGTGTGTTTGACCTTGATACAAAAATTCCAGAGTATTTTTTGTTCATCTATATCTTGAAAAATGGCGGAGTTATAACACTTTCAATTTTCAGTGTGGTTGACCTTTTATAAAGGTCTGAAATTTGTCACGCGATAATACGCATATTTATAAACTGATTTGGATATAACTCCGTATGTAAATAGTACATAACAATGTCTTGAACGAGTTCACCTGCCAACTTCATCCGCCCTCTTGTTTCAAAATGGCGGAAATTTAAGTTTGTCAAAAATCTTTTAAATGTATAATGATGTACATACAAAAAATTAGAAATTGAAAAAAGGTTCTTTCTAAAGTATTTATCTTAATAATGAATTTCGGAGTATTTTTTGCTTTGTCTTTACCTTGAAAAACGCCTGAGATATATAGCAGTTTGAATTTCTAATGTGGGTGACATTCTTTTAAAAAATCAATTTTCCAGCGACAGCGCTCGTATATGCAGGGTGTATCTAAACTATTGGGCAATACTTTAAGGGGTGATAGTACACATCAAGACAAACAATATTAAATGAGAAACTGAGGGTCCCAAACGTCTTCCGAAGGAGATAGGCGCGATTAGGGTTTAGGGTCCAAAATTTCAAAAACGGAAAAATTGGTCGATTCGTTTGCGGTTTTGACTAAAACTATTCTTTATATCAGTATTGTCTTAAAAATAAATTATAAAGATAAATTTCATAAAATGCCGATAGAGGGCGTTTTAGTTTTTGGAGTAACGAACAACTATTTTTTGCCGTTATTTTTTGCATCTCATTAAATGTTTTCGGAACGTTAGATATAAACTTAAATTTTGAGATCGAAATCTGAATAGTTGGGCGTGGTTAAGTAGAGTAACTGAACTGTGTTCAGAGGTTCAAATTTCAAATGATTATATAAAACGAAAAAATTGGTCGATTCTTTTGCGATTCTTTTCTAAAACTACTCTTTAAGTTAGTATTTTCTTCAAAATAAATTTTAAAGATAAATTTTAAAAAATGCCGATAGAGTTGTCTTTAGACTCTGAAGTTGTGAACAACTATTTTTTGCGGTTATTTTTCGCATCTCATTAATTTTTTTAGAAGCTTAGACATAAACTTAACTTTAGAGATCAAAATCTGAATCGTTGGGAATGGTTAAGTAGCGCAAACTGAACAGTGTTCAAGTGGGGGGGGGGGAGGTGTTCAAATTTCAAATGATTATAAAAAACGGAAAAATTGGTCGATTCCTTTGCGGTTTTCGCTAAAACTATTCTTTATGTCAGTATTTTCTTAAAAATATATTTTAAAAATAAATTTTTAAAAAATCAGTTAGAGGGCGTTTTAAACTTAAGAGTAACCAACAACTATTTTTTACCGTTATATATTTTTTTTTTATCTAAGTAAATGCTTTCAAAAGCTTAGACTTAAATTTTGAGCTCAAATTCTGAATCGTTGGGAATGGTTAAGAAGAGCAAATTGATCTGCGTTCAGGAGTCGAAATTTACCCCCCCCCCCTCGAACACAGTTCAATTTTGCGCTACTTAATTACTCCCAACGATTCAGATTTTGAGCTCAAAATTTAAGTCTTAGCTTTTGCAAGCATTTAATAAGATTAAAAAAATAACGATTAATAATAGTTATACGTTAATCCAAAGTCTAAGGCGCCTTCTATCGGCATTTTTTGAAATTTATCTTTAAAATTCATTTTCAAGACAGTTTTAGTTTTAAGAAAATACTGATTTAAAGAGTAGTTTTTACGAAAACTGCAAACGAATCAACCAATTTTTCCGTTTTTTATAATCATTTGAAATTTGAACCTCTGAACACAGTTCAGTTTGCGCTACTTTACGACGCCCAACTATTCAGATTTCGATCTCAAAATTTAAGTTTAAATCTAAGCTTCCGAAAGCTTTAAATGAGATGCAAAAAATAGTTGTTCTTTACTGCAAAATCTAAAGCGCCCTCTATCGGCATTTTTTGAAATTTATCTTTATAATTTATTTTTAAGAAAATGCTGACATAAAAAAAAAATTTAGTCAAAACCACAAATCAATCGACCGATTTTTCCGTTTTTTATAATCATTTGAAATTTTGGACCCTAAACCTTAATGGCGCCTATCTGCTTCGGAAGACGTTTGGGATCCTCAGTTTCCCATTTAATATTGTTTGTCTTAATGTGTACTATCACCCCTTAAAGTTTTGCCCAATAGTTTAGATACACCCTTAATACACCCTTAAAGATTAATCGATTTCAACAGAGTGTGCATGTGCACATGAATTAAGATTTCAACAAAGCTCCTTGGTTTGTTTTATCCATCATGTTGCTTTAAAATGACATACACTTCATAATATCGTGGAATTTGGCAGCTCTCTAAATCGCTTTAAATAAAACCAGGTTGAATAAAAGATGACTAATTTCTATAAATTCGTATTAATATTCAGTATTGACAAAAACTAGTGTTCAATCTTTTAAAATCGGGTTCCACTAACTTGAGCTTTGCATGTTTGAATAATATATCTTAATTTAAAATAAATAAATAAATAAATAAGCATATGAAAGCTACCTCTTCCTCCCGGCACTGCCGGAATGACTTTTTTATTTACATATGCGTATATAATCACATTTCCACAAACTATGTGTGAAGTACATTTGAAATGAAGCTTGTGTTTACTAATAAATAAAAGAGAAAGAGAAAGAAAGATGTCTATTTGTTTTCTTGATAAGAATTTCTATCGATCCTTTCCCACTTCTCATTTCGGGACAAGTGCAACAAGACATTGGTACTGTTGAATGCATTATGTAACAAAAAACTGTTATAAAACACTTTTAAATAGCAACTATTTAAATATTATATGATATAAAGTGATACTTAATTCACTTCTGTTCCTTTAAATCAATAATGTATGCGAAAAAATTAATGTAACCAGTTTTGTACTACCTCTGACAATAAAGTTCGATTAATGGTCCTATAACATTAATGTAGATGATAAATTAACGAAAGTTACCATACCATCTTTCGAAATAGTCACCTTAAATAACTTTGCAACGCTGAGATCTGCTATACATGTCCTGGGAAATTCGCAAAATGTTTTCTTTTGGAATGGAGTTCAAAAGCTTCGTCACGTTTCGTTGGATGTCAGCAATATGGTCAAATCTCTTTTAAAAACAGTTTGAGTCGTGTAAATAGGAAAAAGTCTGGAGGATTGAGATCTGGCGAGTATGGTGGACGTTCAGTTTGCACCACCCCTCATGAATTTCTTTTGGTGTCTTGCAAAGATTAAAACCAAACATTAAAGTGATCTTTTGTTCGTCCATTTTCCTGTTCTCAGTTAAGAACCAACACGCTGAACAAGCATTATGTAAAGCACGTCTTACGCTGAACATAAACGACGATCAACTGAACAACAGTGGGGGAAGATGTTCAATACTTGCCTCTATGCAGGAGCAGCGTTTTGTTTTCCTAGTGTTGCCAGATCGACCATTCTGAAATCATTCCCCGAACTTTTTTGTCAGAGGTAGTATATCACACCAAACAAAAGAAAATTCGGAAAATAATAAAGTTTTTGGATTACAGGGGAGGGGGGGTTGAGAGATGATAATGTATGATATCGGAAGGGGAAGGAATGTGGGTCCAAAATTACTAAAAAGTTGATAAGCATTTGCCCAGCCCCTATCAGACAGAAGAAAGTTTCGGGATTGCCACATCCGTTTAGTTCAATCTGGTAACGTGAAAACTAAAGGATATGGTGTATTAAGGATTAGGATGAATGCTAAATTTTGGTACAATATTTCATTGCCTTCATACACATCGATGTGTTTATGTGCCAGCATATATACATTTTCAGCTAAAAAAAATGTGGATATTTTCATGAGCTTTACAGATATTCTGATTCCATTTCTTTTCTACGCACTTTTTAGATCGAGCTCTACTTTTCTCTCTGGTTCCACCAATTTTTCACATGATTTAAAAGGAATGAGGATAGTAGAATGTAATTTGGCGATTTATCATCTACACACGAATAACAAAACAATAGCAAAATGGCAGCCTTGGCATATAAAAAGTGAAGCGGGTAGACAGGAACTGTTGGTAACAGTCACATGACTTAGGCTTTTATTATATAGATGATGATTATTATAATAAAAGAAATAGTGTAAAATTTTGAATAGGGTATTTTGCATTTTCTAAAAACATTAAAAAAATTTAGAACAAAACAAATAGAACGAGAGGTGGCAGCACAGACAATCACCTCATTGAGTTCACGGATGAAAATCTAGGTTTAGTGAAATTTCGATTCACGTATTAAAACGCAATCGGTTGCGTAATCATATCTTGCGAAAAACATCTAAAAATGGATTTTAGTGGTTAACTCGTAAGTTTACCATTGTGCTTTCCATTGTGAAAGTCGTTTGCTACTACAAATTTGAAATGGAAACATTCGCATTTTTTATATCAAATTAAAAAAGATAAATGTTTATCCTAGGTAATTTAGTGGTTTGCGTCGTAGGTTAAAGGTTCCTTTTCTGTAGAACATCTTTGATTTAGCATAAAGTGTTTTTTTCCACAACTGTTCAAAAAACCCTTCGATAGAAAATTATCGATTTAACTACGCTAATAATCGCTAGTAGAACTTTGGAGTGCTGAATTATAAGGCAGATGCATATTTACTAACAAAACTAACACAGAGCTGCCAACTTCTACGCCTATTTAAATCTTATAAACATGTTTCGAACCACAAAAATATTTTAGTAAAATGTATACCAAATATATTCAATGTTATGTAGTACAGAACATATTCTTAATTATTTACTAAACTTTCTGTTTCTCATGTGTTTATTTGACTGTAAATAGGCGTAGTAGTTGGCAGCCATGCTAACATGTTTAAGAAAGGTACGATTTTTAAAATAAGAAAATCAAACTATGTGTGCTCAATGTTTGCAGAATCGGTGCCAATATACAAAGCACTGGATTGCATACTCATACATTCCTGTGAATAGTGGATATATAGAGCAATTTAAGATGATTTCAATAATAAAATAAACTGTTCCTGGCTTACATGTGTTGATTTTATTAGTAAGTAGACATCTTCTATATGTCCCATTTCTACAACCTGTAAGTGAAGTATTTTTAGCCGTGACTGACTATTTATAAAATAACATTTCAGGACTTATAATAATAAAGTTATTATTGAATCTAAAACTTATTTTACTTTGTCCTTTTGCAATTTTATTAATTTTACTCTAATATTTGTTGACCATCTATGCCAGAATTCTAACTTTATCATTTCAAGAGTCACTCGAAGATAGAGATTTTACTACGAACCCTTTAATTTTTAAACTACATAAGCATAAATATGCCTGTTTTTATTTAAAATAAATACCAAATCATATTACATGTAATTTCCATTTTGTACATTTTTCACATTCACTGCAAAAAAGTCTGTAATGTCAAGTGCAATAAGTTGCTGCTAAGTAAAATTTAATTAAATAAAAAGATTTCCAGTTTCTGAAGAATTTTTGTCCGATTTAACATGCATTGAAGTTAATGAAAACTCTTCAGTAAATTTAAAAATTTAATTTTTTAAGTTAAAACTAACAAGTACAAATTCCTTTGAATATTTTTTCGTATCTTATGAGTCAAAAGGAAGTGGCTTGCACAATTTTCTGTAATTAAATAGCGCAATCCTTTAATTGTATTTTTTCGTGTTTCCGTTTCGTTGTCCAATTTCTCGTTGAGATTTTTTACTCCACAATGTTTTAGTCTCTAGAAATTAAACTAGAATCAACAATTTTTCTTTAAATTGCTCATTTAGAATGTGATACATTAAATTTATTTGACTTTTATTTTACCTATGTTCAGAATATTTATTTTAGCATTGAGAAATCTATGACCACATTTAAAAATCTCTACCGGCATTTGCAAATTTTTAAATAGTAATAAGGTATTCTGTTATCATCTTTTATTTATTTTTTTTTTAAATTAAGATAATAATAATTCATTGTTTAAGAAATCGAATTTCTTTTAAGTTCTTTTTTAATGTATGTTTCAAGAGAATCTTAAACTGTTGGTGAAACAGGGAAAAAAGACATTGTAGGATCTGAATTTATTTCTTCTCAAAAAATAAATTGGACCAAATTTTCAGAAATTTCAATTTTGATGCATAAATTTAAAAATGGCTCTGTATGAATCTGATTTTTAATTTATTTAAGGTTTGTAAAGTTATTCGAAAAGTCGAGAAATGCAAAGGTTCTACGAAATATTAACAAAAGTTTAAATATATAGATCTAAATATTTCTTGTAAGTACACATGTTGTAAGTATACATGATTCATCACAGAATTGGTAGCGGGCTGCTTTTGCAAAATTCAGATTTCTTGATCGGCTCAACTTCTTTGAAATGGTAAAATTATCCTTAGTTAATGACATGTTAATTAAGCCGTAATCACGGTAACTAGAACTAAACGGTAGGTATCACGCCCATCTTCCTTCTTACTGATGACATCAGCTGGACACCTCGTTCGTCTCCGAGACCTCTGAATAGTGTTGTTTATGCTGACTTTTTATTATCGGGAGCAATTTTTTTCAATAAAGTGCTCCAATATTTCATCTTTGATGATAAATATATTTTCCCATTATGTATATTTATAAGAAATTGAATTTTTATTATTATATTCATATATATATTTTTTAAATTTATATATACAACATATATGCATTATTATAAACTGACTTAATTCTTTTAATTTGTAAAATATCATGAAATAAAACATATATTTATTACTTATCAACTAATGTAGTATAAATTTAGTTTTAAATATTAAAATATTTCGATAAGGAAAAATTTAATGACAACTTTAATACATTAAAAATTATTATTATTATTATTATTATTATTATTATTATTATTTTGCGAATATGTTAATAGCAGTTTGAATGGCACATAGAATATTTAGGGGGGGAGGGGAAATAGATGATTTATTAGATAAATACCATGTTGTTTGGCAGAGCGATTTTGGAATGAACTTTTTAAGGTGAAGGGAATCTCAATATTACTGTGTCTGAGCTAGATTAAATCTTTTGATCCCCACTCTGCATTTCAATTAATTTTACGAAAGGTTCTTTGGTGACCAATTGTCCATTTTTAAGTTTATAGCCGTCATCAATTAAGTGATTTCTTAGTAATTTTAAAGCGTGGGGAATATCACAAAAGACCCATATATTTCTCTCTTCACATGATGGATTTTTCATTGCTGAATTCGGCGATATATTTAAATCATTTATGAGTTTTCTATTTGATGGCCCCATATCGCAGACGAATCCTCTAATTTTGAACCCAGTTTTTTAAACTACTAGAATTGTTTCCATCAGCAGGTGCTCTGTTATTGCTTTATCAAAATGACAAAATATTGGCTCCTTCAATTTTTAACCAAACTTCTTATAACCATAGCTTGTACATTGTTATGGGGCCCCTTAATTATTTCATCAATTTGATCGAAACATAGTTCGCTCTTAACCTTCATTTCATCGAAGCTAAGAATGACATATTTTTCATATTCTTGAAATAAAGCTGCTTGCGCTTTTAAAATACCTTGACTCAGATTAATAAATCCCGGTGGTACCGAAAACTGACTAAGACGCCGTTTTATGGTAATTTTCACTGAGAAGAGGAAATTTTAATACATCTCTAACAAAAATCATAGCTTTATTAGAGATGCATCTTAGAGTAATGGCTTTAGATATATCTTCTGGAGACCAATTAGAACATCTTCCTTGTGTTACGAATTGGTGCTGACTTTCTGAAAAAGTACCTCTTATTGCCTGATACTTGTTTTTTAATTGGATTAATTCGTTGTTTGCAGTATTCAGTCGCTCATTTAATTCCATCACTTGTAATTTTAAATTTTCTTTTTCTTTTTCCAAAGATTCTAAAGCAGTACGTAATTTTTCATTATCACATTTACAATTTTTTGTTTTTTCTAAATTTCTTTCTTCATTATTTAGAAGATTTTCAGCATTACCTCTACCATTAGTTATTGATAAAAGTTCATTCACTTCTTTGCGAACATTGCGTTTTTCTACTCGCATTCTGCGATCATCATTAAGCATGTCATGATTTAAAGCTACAGGCAAATTTAAATGAGGAACTGCATCTGGTTTGAGAATAAATTTCTTGGGAAGATTTAACAGTTCGCTCTTGAAATCTTGCAAATAATCATTTTTATCAAAATGGGCCGAACACACTCGGGCTATATACACAGAAAACGAAGCGGCTCGTCGACAATTATTAATCCATTTCAATCTAATTTCTCTGTCCTTTGGAAATCTATGGAACTTAATATTTAATTCCTTTTGCTGTGGATCGTGATTACTACAACCAGCTATTGCACAGCAAACCATGATCAGAAAGTAAAAAATTCAATCACAAAGGAAAAATAGCAGCATACGCGTACATTAATCTCGAAGATAACTACCGTAATTTCGGGTGTATAAGCCGCAGATCAAACAATTCTTTTTCGACCCAGAATTTTTCAAGAAACAAATATAATTAGTTAGATCGCCGTAAATATTTGTCTTCAATCACTAAATATGATTTCTGGGTCCAAAAGGAATTGTTTGATCCGCGGCTTATGCACCCGAAATTACGGTAGATTAACTGACCATTGACCAGTACTAAGAAAAAGAGCGAGCGTGGGAGAGATTATTGCGCTCTGGTGTCCAGATGACGTCAGAGGAGAAAAAGGCTACTGCGCATCTCCTTGTGATACCTACCGTGTATTCTAGCTACCGTGGCCGTAATCTTTATCATTTAAAAACCCTTTATAATTTCAAACAGGGAACTTTTATCATTTAACTTGTATCCTAGAACATTTATTATTTCAAAAAAGAAAACAAAATGATGTCGTTCAAGAAATTTGAATTAAAAAAAAGTGACCTATTGGAAACACTTTTTCTTCCATTATTAGTATTTTGTGACGTGATTTAGAATGAAAAACTTATAATAGCAATTTTATATGAAATAAAAATTGTCTAAAATTAGGATACATGTTGTTATAACTAGAGCCATTCACAGTTTACAATGTACAAGTTATATATTTTTTCTGTAATTAAGAAATGAATATATATATATATATGTATATATGTATTCCTTTACTTTATTTGAAATTTTCTAAACGTAACTGGCAAATTAACATTCATATTGTACTCTATCTCTTGCATTTCGAGATGGTATGTCTTTTTTTGTATCTAAAGTAAAATTAAATAAACATTATTTTGGTGTTTTTAGCAAACGTGAAATAATTCTAATAACATCTACGTTGTTTTATTTCTTTATCTTTTTTTAAAAATTAAAATGCATTTACAAATACAAAGTAGTTTTTTTTCTTTTGCTCAGCTATTAGTGGCTTACTTTAATATTATTATTTAAATGGCTTTGGACAATATTTTTTGTTTTTTAATCTTTTAGAAATAGTGAACTTCTTTTTCTTCTTTTGAGTTAGGGCGGGGTTACTTTAATAAAAATTTTATTCGTGGAAAAAAAAAAAAGCAACGGACTGCAAAAACCTTATCTGCTAAAAGTCTAAGAGAACGGTAATTTAATTTTTCTGGTTCGAAATAATGAAGTATAAAAATTAAAGATATAATAAAATTTTTCTCTTGAAACATGATTATTTTGATTGAGAAATGTAATGATGCGAAAAGATTAGAAGATTGTAAAATGTAGTGAACTAGGAAATATGTGTATGAAAAAATTAACTTGTAAGTACGCGAATTGCAATTTGTTTTGCAAACACTAAAAAGAAATTTAACATTAGGTATTTTAATTTTTAAATTAGTTAGCAGTTTTTGCCGTGAATTTAACTGATTTTTTAAATATAATGTCAAGATTGTGCGTTCGATTTGGCAAGTTGGAAGTTTGTTGAAATTTCGATCAGAAGACGCTTCTTACACTTGTTTTTTAACATGATATATTTCCCCAACAATAATGCTTTTCTCTGTGATAATATGGCGGTTAGAATGTTCAGGGGGTCCTATCTCTCTTTCCCTTTTTATTGATTGTACATTAATAATTTATTTTTTTTTCTCTAATCTTTCTTGTGGCTACATGTAATAAAAAAACTGCATCCTTAAAATTCCAATATCAACTGAAATTTCAATTTACTGATCATGAAATTAATATGGGATATTTATATTTTTCTCTCGATTTTCGAGTTTCTTAAACATTTATATCTATATTAATAAAATAACAAATCGCTCTGTCTGTGTGTGTGTGTGTGTCTGCGATAGTTAGCGAAAACTACGGTACGTACGAAGCTCAAAATTTTTCTGAGAGTATCCCAATATCTCTCCTGATGCACCTGACGCTCAGAATTTCAAAATTCTATTTATTAACTGAGTAATTAATTAAATTCCAAACCTCACTCTCATAAAAAATCGCTTTTTTTAGCTTTTTTCCTTTTCATTCTCTTATGGTTGGTTGGTTGCATAAAATTTTCGCAGAAATAATTTTAAAAACTGAGACTGACCTTTAAAATTCACAGACTGGCAAACTGTCAGTTTAAATGAGGATTTTTTTTTTTTTTTTTTTTTTTTTTTTTTTTATCACAGCTGCTGTACGCCATGGAGGAAAAAGATAGGTGGTGGCGAAGTAAACCGAAAGAAAGAAAGGTTTGCAAGATTAAACCATTTATCGCTGAAATTTTAATGTCTCAAAATGTCACGAGGAAGGAATTTTGTATTAATAAGACGGATTGGAAGAAATAAATTACAGCTGAAGCATATTTTACGAAGAAATCGTAATTTTTTTAAATGTTTTTTTTCTATTATATTATTTATTAAAATAAATGTTTGCTTTTAAAATAATTGAAATTGGAAAATTAAAAATAATTAAATGTCAAAACAAAATAAAATAAAATATTGAAAACATATGATTTGAAGTAAAAAATGTATTACTAAAAGTTTTCTTTTTTTTCAGAAATTTTTAATACTTTATAACGTAGATGAAAAATGTTTATAATTTAATAAGATATTTATAATTCCATGTCAATATATAAAATATAGTGCTGAAAAGATTCTTTTAAAATCATGCATGAACACTTAAAAAATAATATTAATCTAAAATCTAGATTTCAGAGTGCAGACGATTTTAAGACATTAACGAAAGAATGTTGATTTTTCAAGCAAAGTCTTAAATGATGCTTCTATATTGATATTTCAAAGTCATATGATAAAAATAATCAAATAATTCTTGCCTATGATTATCTAATTGTACCTTTCATGCATTCTGATCGTGTATTACAGGCAATAATGGCACAAAATGTTATTTTTTAAACGAAATTTTAGTCATCTATTCAATAACAGTTTAAAAGGTAAAAAACAAAAACAAACAAATACTGGTTTAAACCAGTTTGAATTGATCGGAGTTTCAAAGCACATGGTTTTGTTGGTGCTTATTTGGACTTAATGTCGCGGATTTTAGAGTTACATTTTTTGCGTCACCCCAAGACATTATACTGCCACTCTATTAATTTCTTTTTACTATATGGTTGTACGCATATTTATGGCATTTCGAACATTAGAATGTATGCGTCATTAGCTGTATTTCAGTAAAAAACATTACACAACACTTTTCTATGAGTTTATTTTTTTAATCATTGATTAAATTTAAATGTGCTCTATTCAATTTAAAATTGTAATATGGCTTTAATTTGTTTTTAAAACAAAAATAAAATAGCTGTTTGGCGTACAATTGTTTGTATCTGCAAACGATTCATTCACCATAATAAATTAACAAATAGCTAAGTAAATTATCTATCAGAAATAGCCATAAAAAGTATAGTATCAAAACTGATTATAACCTTAATGTTTAGACATAACCCGGTTCCAACCAGAAAAAAAACAGACCACACTCCGATCCGTGATATACAAAATTTCCGTGAGTATAAACCTGACCCTGACCTAAAAATTCTGTTTGGGAAAAACTATGGATTTTATAACTGACCCGAAACAAATCTGAATCCCGCAAAAATGTTCAAGTGAAGCATAACCCGATTCAAACAAGGAAAAATAATTTTCGTGGGCATGAAATCTGACCCGAACCTAAATATTTTCTTTAAAAAAACCCGAAATATGACTCGAACGAAATCTGAAACCGATAAAAATATTCCAGAGAACTATAACCCGATCCCAGCAAGACAAAATACTTTCCATGGTCATAAACCCGACTCAAACCTAAAAAACTTCGTTTGAAAAATCCTGAACTTTGACCCAAACCACATCTAAATCTGACGAAAGTATTCGAAAGAACCATAACCGGATTCGAGTAAGACAAAATAATTTCCGTGGACATAAACCCGATACGAACCTAAAACTCCCATTCAAAAAAAATACCTGAAATTTGAATCGAACCAAATCTGAATCTGACAAAACTATTTCAAACAAACGCAACCGGATCCAAACAAGACAAAATATTTCCATGGACATGAACACAATCCGAACCCAAAAAATTTCTTTGAAAAAATCGCGAACTGAACGAAATCTGAACTTGGCAGAAATATTCCAGTGAAGCATGTCCTTATTCGAACAAGACAGAGTTATTTCCGTGAACATGCAAGAAGACCCGAACTCAACAGTTTTATTTGAAGAAAAAACTCGAAATCTGAATTGAACCAAATCTGGACCTGACAAAAATATTCCAAAGAACTATAACCCAATCCAAGCAAGACGAAATAATTTCTATGGACATAAACCCAACTCGAATCTAAAAAATTCGATTTGAAAAAACTGAAATTTGACCCAAACCACATCTAAATTCGACCAAAATATTCGAAAGAATCATAACTGGATTCGAGTATGACAAAATAATTTCCGTGGACATGAACGAGATCCGAACTTAAAAATTCTATTTGAAAAAATACCTGAAATTTGAATCGTACCAAATCGGAACCTGATAAAAAATGTTCCAAAGAATCGTAACCGGATCTGAATAATACAAAAAATTTCCATTCACCTGAAATGAATCTGAACCTAAAAAAATTCTTTGAAAAAAATCACGAAATCTGAATTGAACAAAATCTGAACTTGAAAAAAAATATTCAAGGCAGCATAATTTCCGTGAACACGCAAGAAAACCCGAACCCAAAAATTCCATTTCAAGAAAAAGCCGAAATCTGAATTGAAACAAATCTGTTCCCGACAAAAATATCCAAAGAACCATAATTGTATCCGAGCAAGGCAAAATAATTTGCATGGACATGAATACGACCCGAACATTATAACTCAATATCAAAAAATACCTAAAATCTGAACCCGACAAAAATGTTCTAATGAATCATAACCAGATCCGAACAAGACAAAATAATTTCCATGGACATGAAACCAATATATGGTTTGGTAACATTTAGGTTGCAATTACATTACGGTAAGTCTTTGATTATATTTAATATCCCGTTAGGTTACAGTTAGTTCACGGTTAAGTTAAAGTTAGGTTAAAGTTAAATCGCATTTGTTTTATGGTTAGAATAAGGATATGTTACAATAAAGTGAAGGCTAGGTTACATTTATGCAGTAGCGTAGCTATGTTTTTTGGCGCCCGGGGCCAGCAAGAAATTTTGCGCCCCCACCCCAATATAGATATATAGCAATTTCTCTCAATTTGGCGCCCCTAGGCCTCGGCGCCCGGGGCGGACGCCCCCCTTGCCCCCCCCCCTTAGCTACGCCACTGCATTTATGTTATATTTAATTTACGGTAAGGTACTGTTAAGTCAAAGTTAGGTTACAGGCAGGTTATGGTTACGGTAAAAAAGTTTACGGTTAGGAATTTATCCATAGAGTGGACATTATGCATGATTTGATTAAAAATAACACTTACTTTTGTTAAATGGCTCTGAAATTATAATACTACATACCAACACTTTTACGAGCGAGTATCGATTTCATTCATGGTATAGTCGGATTTAAGAGTGATACAATTAGTTTGAAATTCAAAATATTTCACTTGAGATTTCTATATGAAAAAAAAATAATTAGTTACGTGACTTAACAGTGATTTTTGATAAATATCAACACTTTAACACGAAAATCACGCAGTCGTTAGATACATATTCCCTCCCACATTTCTCATCGCTCATTTTGAGTATTTTTAGAGCTTAACATTAGCTGTTTTTTAAACCGATTTTTCACACAGTCAGCGGCCACGTATTTCAGACAATGCATTTCTGCATATTTCGAGTTAATGATAAAATCATACAAATTTCAAGTTCGTTTAATATTGTTAATACGGACCCGGGCAACGCCGGGCGGGTCAGCTAGTTTCTTATAAACTTTTAAAATTTAAGTTAAAAGCTGTTTTATGATTTTTTTTTAAATATGATTTTTTTAATCTTGTAAAATTTGAGTTGTAAAAATTATTACAACTCAATAAATAATAATTAAATCATCATCGAATTCTTAATTGTTATTTTAAATGTAGTAGACTATTCTTATGTGCAGTTTATTAAAAAATGTATGAGTAAAATAACTTTATTTTATGGAATATTCTTTTTTATGAAATTACCTTTTCTATTCTTTTACTGATAATTTTTAAAATACTTCTGTTATTGTCAAAAATAGTCAATTTCCAGTATAATATTATTATATTTACTATGGAAGTCATAAAATTTATTTATATTTAATAATTTTAAATTAACATTAAAGAAAAGAAAGTAGCAATTTTAGGTTAATTTTATAGTAATTTTTGAATAAAAAAATCTAAAAAGAAAATAAATTACTTATTTGTATGTTTATGCCACATTTTTATGAGATTTTTAATAATAATTAGCAATTTTAAACTTAAAATTTATTATATGTTCAAACAATTTGCTACAAAGGCATACATACAGATAAATTAAGAGTGAAAATACCATTTAAAAATAGATAAGATATATTTTGAATAAAAAATCTAAAAAGAAATTAAATTACTTATTTGAATTAAATTACTCATTTGTATGTTTATGCCATATTTTTAAGAGATTTTTAATAATAATTAGCAATTTTAAACTTAAAATTCATATATGTTCAGAGAATTTGCTACAAAGGCATTCAGATAATTTAATAGTAAAAATGTTATGTAAAAATAGATAAAATATATTTATTTCTGTTTATTTTAAAACATTCGTCACTATTTATTTAAAAAATATATAAATTTTTATCATGGATACTGTAATTACTAAAAGGAAAAACGGCGTATTCATATAAATTACTTACATTATTTTAAATGCAATTGGCAAATTAGCATTTTTGTGCCAGCTTTATTACTTAACTAACCATTTAAAAGATAGAATTCTCATTTCTATTTCATCCTGAAGTAAATTTAAATAAATATTCGCTTGGTATTTTAGTCACTGCGATTTTTTCTCTTTACAGGTGCATTATTTTATTTACTTTCTGTGTTGAGTAAAATGTATTTACATGCAAGGAGCTCGCATTTTTATTCAATTTCTTTATTTAGATATCACTCACTATCATTAAAGCAATTATTATAATGGATTTGATGATAATTTATATTAAGCCCTAACCTCTTCGATTTAAAGAATTTTTTTGAGGGTTCCTTAATGGACATTTTATTCGGAAAAGTATATTAAATGATCAAACGCAGGGAGAAAAATGATTGCTGGAAGTCTGAGACAGAAATAATAAAATTATTTTCTTCTAAGTAAGAAGAACTATTAGAATTTAAATTTCCTGGCATTCTTTTGATGAGATACTATTACTGATATTGTAAGAATTGAATGATGTGAATATGAACCAATATTTTAAAAAATAACTTAGATTTTGTAAATTAACCGAGTTCAAAAATAGCTGATACTGGATTATGTCCATAGGATTGACTTCTAGATTATCCGATGTTATTCCACTTGAAAATATAAAATCAAATCTGATGATAAATGCGTGATTACAGAGTCTTTTTTTACACCCAATTAGCTGATCCGCCCGGCGTTATCTGGGACCCATTATGATACCTTTAAATAAACACTTAACACTTAAGATCTACAATTAGCCAGAAATGAAATTTCCCAGTTTTGCCCTTTATTAAGGCTGTTTTCAGCTGCTCTGCTCAACAAGCACAAAATGTTTTGACACATTTACAAATTAATTAAATTGTAATTCAAATTAATGAATATACTCTATTAAAGAAGTATACCTCCCCTTACTTTTATTTATTTTTATTTTTATTTTTATTTTTATTATTTTTATTTTATTTTATTATTTTTGTTACTACTATACCACTGTATATAAAATTGCTTTGTTGTCATTGTGATAACAGATAAAAGAATAATTTCGGATTTAGAATAATTAAGTGCCATGTTCCGCAAATTAAATCATTGAATCTATTTAAAATAAGAAATTTACACAATATGACTTAATTTGCATAGCTGTACTAATTATAAGACAAAATATAAAACTCTTAAAAAATACATGGTAATGAGGGTGTAATGTCAGTCATAATAAATAATTTAGCAAACATAAATTTTATAACGAGAGGAAAAAAGTCGATATATCAAGCGCGATATTCAATGCATAGTCCCTTTGAACGCGTATCAACAGATGAGTGTTGTCATGACCTATGACATCACAACTGACATCGTAGGAAAAATATTGCTTTCGCGACACATTAAATAGTGCTATGAAAAAACCCTTATAAATCTATATTTACAGCTCAAAATCAAAAAAATTTCACTGCCTTTCATATCTTTTAGTTTTCTATTGTTTTTAGATAAAATTAGAAAACATGAAAATTCCTCATTGCGATGGCTGTACCGTTTTCATTATTGCACCATCAAAAAGTGTATGAAGTTATGCATAAAATTGAACTACATTTTTTGAGTATGATTTTTTTTTTGGCTATGACAAGCAAGTACCCCCTGAATTTGAAAAAAATCTGTCGGCAGAGAACGCTTTAATAGTAATATCTGTTCCATTTTCATTATTATAATAACAAAATGTATAAAGTTATGCAAAAAATCGAATTAAATATTTTGTATATGTTTTTGGCTATAGCCAGCAGATCTTCCTTAAATTTGGAAATATTCACTGGGAAAGGAGCATTGTAATAGTGATTTTTGTATCATTTTCGCAATTCTTTGTAGTTCTATTTTCCATCGGCTCGTGCACAGATGTGAACACGCGTCATGTTAAGCCGCATATTGTGAACAGCCGATGGCAACAGAATAAGGAAAAATAATTGATTTTAATAAATATTATAATGTGCATTAACATTTGTTTTTACTGTGATTCATTGACTGAAGGAGAAATTTAAGATGAAAATCAAAATTCGTTTAGTATAGAACTAATAATATTAAAGTATTAACATGTCTTAACATGTCTTACTACTTTAAGTATTATGATGCATATAGTTTTGATAGAAGAAAAGTTTGGGGTTGGTACACCCAACTAGTTTAGATTGATTCTGCATAAGCTTGAAATTTTTAGATCATTTATTTAGTCTTTTTCAATTCTTATTCTCTGAAAGATACATTTATTGGGCTTTATTTGTATACTGACATTATGCTTCATAACTTCTTTTTTAGGTCTAAAAGCTGCTCTTTTATGGTTGGATATTGCTGTAGTAAATTATTTCTTGCATTTTGCGCAAGGGTTATGATGGAAAGCTTTTTACTACGTTTCTTTCCTGTCCAGCTTGTCAACTATGCAGGTTATTCAACATCTGTTATAGTTATGAATCTTATTGCACTAATTTCTTATCTTAATACTTCCTAATTAGAGAAAATGTCCATAATTCGATTGACATATAGGCTCTGAGGGCGGCCCATTTGTAATTTTTTTAAGGGGCTTAGCATTTTGCATCAATAATACGATTAGCATCTGTGGGTTTTCTATATATCGTTTATAAAATATCGTTCATGAGGTTTTCTATATTATTTATGCTTCTATATAACGTATTTTTAAATGAAGAGATTTCGCAAAAGCATTATCTTCCTTTAAAACAAGAGTATCTTATTAAAATGAAGCAGAAGTATTGTTTTCCATTGCGATGGTTTTTTATTCTATAGCAAAAATTGAATTTATACGAAATATTACGACAATCAGTTACATACAACATTTGGTTGCGGTATATATTTAAAAATAGTAACATTTACATATAGTCATATACATACATACATTTTAATTAAACTTTGTTATAAATTATTGAAGAACTAAATCAAAATAAATGTAAATAATTGATTCGTTGATTAGTGTCAATTTAGCATACACAATATTACATGTACTACTATATTTGGATACAACCCCTCATCTTTTAGGTATTAGGTAGATTTCGTATGAAATACTACCTATTGCAATCGCACCAATTTATCTATCTATCTATCTATCTATCTATATATATATATATATTAATCTCACTTTTTTATGGACACGATAACTTCTGTAATTCTTCACCAATCTCCACCAAACTGGTACATAAAATCAAAGGGGATAAAATCTCGGCTAAGTTCGTTAATGGGCAAAATCGGACCAAGGGGGTCGGAATAAGGGGCGTTTTTGTGAAAAACGGAAAAACGCCATAACTTCTTAATTAAAGTAGATATCGAATCGATTTAAAGTTTACATTACTTCTTAAAAATGGGCCAAAAGTTTATGCATGGCAGATTTTTGATAAATTTAGAAGTGGGCTCAAGGGGCGAAAAAAACAGGGTTTTTGAGAAAAAACTTCGTCAATTTTCAAGATATCAAGTCCAACTAAATTTTTTGTAAATGTTCTTAAAATTATCTAAAACTTTTGTATTTACAAGTTTTTGATAGGACCAACTTTTACCGATGAAAAAAATTAAAAACGAAAAGAAAAAGGGTGGTGAAAAAAGAGAAAAATCCATAACTCCGTCAATTTTTAAGATATCAAATCTGATTAAATTTATTTTACATCTTCTCAAAAATATCTACAACTTTTATATTGACAAGTTTTTCATAGGACCAATTCGTATAGCAAAAATAAATTAAACAAAAATAGGAGTTGGAGAAAAAAACCTCAAATCCAAACTGCTTATATTCTGACTTATATTTTAAACGCATCCAAAATGGTACAGCCTCTTATTTAGAAACTGTTTAAAGTGACGCATTGGTCAATTTTCTGATAAAGACAGAATATATTTCAAAAAAGGCTACCAAAAAGGGTATTTTGAACAGAATTTCCCAATGTCATCGGGACTGAAAATTTAAGGGAGTATTCAAATAAGAAATTGCCTTTTTTTCTGACTCGTTTTTAAATCCATTTTCGTTCTCAAACGCATCCAATTTACAGATCCTCTTATTTAGGAAATATATAATGTGATGCATTGGTCAGTTTTTTGATAAAGACGGAATATATTTCAAAAAAGGCTACCAAAAATGGTATTTTGAACAGAATTTTCCGAAATCATCGTGACAGAAAATTCAAGAAAGTGTTCAAATAAGAAATTGCGTTTTTTTCTGACTCGTTTTTAAATTAAATTTTAAATTTTATTTCGGAACTATATAATGCGATGCATTGATCGGTTTTTTGATAAAGACAGAATATATTTCGAAAAAGGCTACCAAAAAGGGTATTTTGAACTGAATTTCCCGAAGCCTTCGTGATTTGAAAATTTAAGGAAGTTTTCACATAGCATAAAAACGTTTTCACATAGCATAGTCATAAAAAATTGCGGTTTTTATGACTCGTTTTAAAATCCATTTTCGCTCTCAAACGCATCCATTTTACAGATCCTCTTATTTAGGAACTATATACTGCGACGCAATGGTCAGTTTTTTGATAAAGATAGAATATATTTTTAAAAATGCTGTCAAAATGAGCATTTCGCACAAAATTTTCCGAAGCAATCATGATTGAAGAATTAGGGATGTATTCAAACAACAAATTGGTTATTTTATGACTCATTTTTAAATTCAATTTTTTTTCTCAAATACATTCAACTGATAGCTTTGTTATTTAGGAACTGTATAATGTACTGTTTTGGTCGATTTTTTAATAAATTCAGAATTTATTTCAAAATATGTTGTCAAAATGGGCATTCGAGCTGAATTTTTCTTAAGATGATTCTGATAAAACCAGTTTTTGCAGAAAAATGAAATTAAAAATCTTTCATAAACGGCCAAATGAAGTTATTAAACTGGGTTTATCTCTAATCATATATATATATATATTTTTTTGAAATGAGCACTCTTCAAAATCTACCTCCGCCTATAGGCCCAGCCGACAGGGATTTTTTGCTTTATTTTGGGAATAATGGATTTTGAGCTTATTCTGCCTACAATTATTTTAAAAATTTTCAAACTATGTTTTTGAGACTTTTACAAAAGTTTGTCTATACATTTGGCTAACACAGTATCCAAATTAAACTTTGATTGCGATGACTCATGCGCAGTGAATCTTTATTTAGTAAAACTGCTCATTTTTTCTACGACTATCATTATTTTTTAATGCTAATTACTGGGTATTATGTAGAATATTATTTATCATACTTTTTGAAAATAAAAATTTTTTATATTAAGAATTCTGAAAACTATAAGCAAAAAAATTGAAAAAATTTGGGACTGTTTTTATAAAAATCTTAATTACTCTACGATGATACTACATGATATCCTCATAAAAATGAGCACAATTTATTAAATAAGCCATTTAATCATAATCTATAGTTTGATTGATTTTGCTATGCTAGTTTTGACAGGATTATACAAAATACATTTGTTCTTTTTTAATTTGTTGACAGTGCCCTATTTGATTTCAAGAAAAGATCTTCTCAAAAATATATGACCTGTACTATTATTCTGTTTAAGCAGTTGGAGTTTCAGAATAATTCCTCATATATATATTTTAGATATTTAAGGAAACGTCTAAATTCACAAGTGGCCGGCCACCTTTGACCATATAGTGTATATTTTTTTACATGTTTTCTAGATCTGTTAAAGTATCCCTTAAAATCTCATAAAATATTAAAACGGCTATAACTCTGCGAGTTTTTCAGATATGAAGGTGCAATTTTTTTTTGCACTTTCCAACAAAGTTGAAAAGTGCTTATGCATTCGGTTTGTCTGGTCGTATTGCCGCCTGTCCGCGCTCTAACTCTCATAAATATACTCGGATTGCCATCCAATTTTTGGACGTTATTTAGGTTTATCCTAGCACGAACCCTATTGAAAATGAAGTTTTTACTGTGATTTATTTACAGGGACAGTCAAAAGTTTTCCATTACATTACGGTCTATTGGAAAAAATCGTTTCAAATGAATTTTAACTTTTATAAACTTTCGAAAAGTTTGGAAAGTGCTTATGCATTCGGTTTGTCTGCGCGTCTGCCCGTCTGTGCCCGTCTGTCCGCGCTCTAACACCTGTAAATATACTCGAATTACCCTGAAATTTTTGTAGGTTATTGACGTTTACCCTAGCACGAACCCTATTGAAAATGAAGTTTCTACCATGGTTAATTTATTTACAGGGAGAGTCACAAATTTTCCATTACATTATGGCCTATGGGGAAAAATAGTTCCAAAGGCGTTTTAAAGATGTTACATCCTGTCAAACATATTAAAATTTACATGCATTTAAGAGGTGCACTAAAATATGCATTCTATAAAATATGCGGTGAAAATATAGTATTACTCCTTTACAGGGCCACACAAAAGAATTCCATTGGATAATGGTAAAGGGGGGGGGGATAGTGCGCAACATTTTAAAAATATGTATAACAAAATTGATGTATGTCACTGAGGCTTAATAAAAATTATATGATACTGTCTTGCATAATATGGAGTACATTGCATCTACAGGGACACACAAAAGATTTCAAATAGTATATTCCTTCCGACGTACTGTATATGTTTCCGATGATGGCTGATGGAATGTTGTAATACATTTTATTTATGATATACGTATTTAAGTTTCACTAAATCTTTGTACATTATAAGGGTGTGTATAAATGTTATAGTTGATATACAGAGCTATCCAAAAGTACTCGCCAACGTTACTGAGTATGAGCGTAAATTACTTAAAGGTGGTTCTCAAATAAGGTATACATTTTTACGCTGAACTCCATTCAATTTACAAAGAAATGTTTGCAGAATATAGATAAAATGGTATACAGGACCACTCAAAGAATTGTGTACATGGACACTTATGAATGATAATCTATAACAATGCGATTTCAGCAGTTTTAAGAGTTTTAATTTTAAATGAATTTTAGCTTCTTACTGACATGTAATAAAGGTACAAGGTAAACTACAGGGCTGAACAAAAGTTTTTAAGTATGTTTCCTATTTATTAGTACAAATTGCTCAAAGAAAAAATTTTAAGCTTTCGTCTTGCTAAACTAAATTTTCCCATTTTATAGTATGTATAACAACAGACAGATCAAATTCAGGGCTGTTAAAAAGTATTGGAATACATCTTTGATTATATACCCTTATTTCCCTAATTAACTAATTTTTTTAAAAGATTTCATGATGTGTTGGAAAGTGCTTCATATTCTATGCTTAACGCGCGATTTTTCTTACTTGTTCAATTCAGGACTGGATAAAGAAAGTTTTTCTTTCCTGTAATATCTACTACACATAATATATATCAGTAAAATGTATTCATTACCGATGAAGCTGGGATTAAAAAAAATGGCTTTGTCCTGCAGTGAGAACGTATATTTTAAGTGAATTGCGACCAACACTCCTATAAAGAAAATGTTAGTTTTAATTAGCTATGCCAAACCTTCAAAGTTTGTACACACGGTTATCTAATCTATTTGCATACGGCCTCTGCTTTTTTTTTTTTTTTTTTTTTTTAAATAACATAAAATAATAAACAAGGGATTTATTTTTAGTATTTAGTAATATAAGGGTTAGGATTTGCATACATTCTATTATTACTATTTGGAAAATAGTTTTGTCCTCGGTAGAAAATTGAGAAATCTGAGGTATACCTGAATATTTTTACTATTTGGAAAATAGTTTTGTCCTCGGTAGAACATTGGAAAATCGGAAATATATCTAAATGTTTACATTGGTTAAATTCCGCAACTTATTTCATTTTATTCGTTTTCTGATTGGTCCATGCTTAATGTCTAGAAATGAAATACTTCTGTTTCCACAGTAAAAAAAAAGCATTAAAAACTAAAAAAAAATTAATAACTCAATGACAAATTTTGATACAAGTTTCAAACAAGTTGCATTTAAAAGTAATTATTTTTTCTGTATATGACGGTAAAAAATAAAAATGCGCAAATTTTTAGTAATTTAAATATTTACATTACCGAAAATTGTTAAAGTGAAATTTTATTTAATATTTGTTTATAACTGGCTCAGAAATATTGACGTGACTCTAAATATCCAGGCCAAAGACCTTAAAGATTAATAGAACTCTGTTATTACGTAAGCTACGTTGTGATTAGCTACGTTGTGATTATCATAAAAATTATGTTATTATTGTTCTTTTAAATATAGAAATCATTTATAAGTCTAAAATATAGTTTTTGAAAGTATTATTTTCCAAAAAGGTGTTGTAATTTGTTAGATTACAATTTTTTTAAATAAAAAGGGGATTTTTTTTTTTTTT
Source organism: Maratus speculifer (assembly GCA_964019185.1). NCBI lineage: Eukaryota > Metazoa > Arthropoda > Arachnida > Araneae > Salticidae > Maratus > Maratus speculifer. Next base: position 140,208,865 of record OZ025291.1, read on the forward strand.
TTTTTTTTTTTTTTTTTTTTTTTAGCAAATCAAATTTTGCTATTAGATTCAACCATCAATTTTTTATTTTTATGGATATAAAAATAACTTAAAGATTTCTTTCAGAAATATTTTGATGAAATCAAATCAAGCTAAACTAAAATATAATAAAAGAAATAAAAACAAAAAAGTAGAAATACACGCATCAATGATTTGAAGCAAAAAGTAAAATAAAATAAACCTGCCAATAAAAATCGGATTCTATTGCCGAGAGCAATTATTGATTTTTCTTTTTTAAATCCACAATAACTATATGATATTAAAGAGAAAAAGTAGAAGCATTAACAAGGATTTTTTTATATTTTTTATAAATTGTATTGAATTATTTTCATGTTTAAGGATTTTACAAAAAGATTTAATAAAATTTATCATTTCGTATTTGTAGTGATCTCTTTGTTATAAAGCAATATTTTATACATATTGTCAAAATTTTATTTAAATATAGGTTTAACATACACATTTAAATGTGTTTTTAAACTCAAATTTATAGCGCCTTTTATTATAATTTTGAGTATTATTTACTATTCCAATCCAGTAACAAATGGGAAAAAATGAAAAGAAATTTATGTTAAAACGAATTTCGGTGAAATTATCTGTTAATAACTTATCATATATAAATTCGGACATACGAATCATGAAATATTTTAATATATACAATTTACCCGTCTTTTGCTAAATGCAAATTACCGTAATTTCGGGTGTCTAAGCCGCGGATCAAACAATTTTTTTTGGACCCAGAAATCTTATTTAGTGAGGAAATTTTAAGGACAATTAACTGATTAAGGACAAATATTTACGGCGATCTAACTAGTTATATTTGTTTCTTAAAAAATTCTGGGTCGAAAAAGAATTGTTTGACCTGCGGCTTATACACCCGAAATTACGGTACATAAAATAATATTATTGATTATGCCATGTAATCCACCGTATGTGTCAAAATTAGCCATACAAAAATGGTTTGTAAAAATGACCCGATAAAAGGATTTTAAAAATGTCACACTACCTATCGGACTAAAATCATTGTTTTGTGATACCATTATCTAAAAAACATCGCTTAAAAAAATCACATGTGATTAATTTACGACGCAAGAGATTTTTTTCTTATTCGCGCTTCAGAATACAGAGAAGAGAATAAAAAATCATAGATGCTAATAGAATTTTTTTTTCAATTAGGCATGCGATCGTCTTTAAAGAAACTTTTAATAATTACGTATATGGTAAGTTAACAATTCATGGAGGAAATTCAAAGAATTTAAATAATTGGATTATTTTTTTTCAAATTCATTTAGGAGATTTTGCCTTTACCCGTTTTAAATATAAATTTACACCTAAACATAGATTTATAATTTTTGGTTGGATGTTGCGTTGTTTAAGGACTCGTTTAATTTTAATTTCCTAAAAAATAAACCAATTTCGGATTTTTTTTTTTTTTTTTTTTTATTTATTTATTTTATTATTATTTTTTTTTAAAGGCAAGAAACAAGAAGGTATTCTGCGTTTTCATAAATGTCTATTAATCTTTTAGGAATTTCATCATATTTTTTTATTAAAAAAATCAAGATCACATAAAATAAAGAGATCTGAATTTCGGGTTTTAAAAGCATGGCCAATCTGCATAGGTTCCAGTTTATTCAAAACATCTTCTGAAATAAAAAAAAAACGAATTTCTTTATATTAGTTAATATAATTTATTATATAATAAATCTAAAAAAATAACAAAAACAAAAAAAAAAAAAAAACAAAGTTAAAAAATGAAAAGATGGCTGACTCTTAAAATAAATCTTGATATTTTGACTCATATTTTGGCATTTAAGCTGCCGTAAGAAATATTTAGTACGGACAATTTTAACATATTACAGATTCATTTTATTGTCAAAAGTGTTTATTCTGCTTGAAAAAAAATTAAAGCTTCTAGTCTAACGGTTCTAGAACAGCGGTTTTAAGACTCAGTTTCATGTGTTATCTTTTTAGAAATTGTAATTTTTGGAACAATATGTCACTCTTCTTAACAGATGAAGGAATTTATGGTCTCTATTTCTAAAAACTCTATTGAACGGCTGTTGTACTTAAAATATTTGTACATTTCTCTGGCACGCAAAAAACTTGCATTATATTCAGCTTAGAGAGGAATTTTCATTTTATAATTTACATAAGAAGTACAGTTTTGTGCAACAGGCATATACACTGTACAAAACATTACGCCCACCTACCTAATAAAGTGTTGGCTCGCATTTGACCAACAAAACAAATGCAAACCAACTTGGCATTGATTCTGCAAGTTTTTGGTAGATGACCGGAGAAAAAATTTATTTTTGAATCCTGGGATCCGTTGAATGACACAATTAATTTGCTTTGTAGGATTAAGATCCATCGAGTTAGGTGATCAGGATATTAAGGGAACAGTGACCTCTATTTGAGCAAAACCGTTTATAGCAAAAATCGTCGCAAAAAAGGTCTATTTCTATGGTATAACTGTACCAAAACAGTTTTTATTATTAAAATATGATTTATCAAGGTTTTAAGAAGTAAATAATAAAGGTAAGTGTATTTATGTACTTTAAATCTGTTTTTCTCTAAACTAATTTTGCAGCGTTTTTAAATATTTGAAATGCTCCTTGTGACGTAATTTGTGATCAATATTTATGAAATCGATAAGGAAGTATCCTGATATTGATTAGAAAGAAATTGTGTAAGCTTTAAAAAATTCGTCTTCATTAAGATAGTCAAATTTGATTTTTAACTTATTAAAAGGCAAAATTTTGATGAAAATCGATATGGAATTTAGAAAAAAGTTGTAAAATATTAACTATTCAAGAGTTTAAAAAAATCTTACGCAAATTTGTTTATAGTAGAGTTTTAAATGATAAAAATGCAAAGGCTCAATGCAAAATATCTCAAAAATTAAAACACGGGGTGTAATAGAGATTCTTGTGGCGTAGTAGCTGCTATTCTATTAGAACACTTAGAAAAGGCATGATCACGTATAGTAGTCCAGGTTCAGATGTACGAACAACATGGATGAATAAAATATGACTAATTTCTAAAAATTCCTATTAATATTCAGTCTTGACAAAAACTAGTATTCAATCTTATAAAATCACTAATTTTATAAGATTATTTCCACTAATTTGAGCTTAGTATTTTTGAACAATGTAACTTACTTTAAAATAAATAAATAAATATATAAGTATATGAAAGCATTCCTCCTTCATAAGTATATGAAGGAATTCCTCCCGGCATTGCCGGAAGGACTTTTTAAAAATCTTATAGATATTAGTTAAACCTTCAAATTTGAAATTAAAAATTTTTGCAATATTCAAGGATCAGAGTAAGGAAAATGCAAAAAAGAGGAAATAACATATGAACAAAAAAAAATAAAATAAAATAAAATAAAATAAAATAAATAAATAATGCAAAAAAAAAAAAAAAAAAATAGTTCTTAATGATACACAAGATAAAAATTGAGTAAAGTGGATTTCTTTAAAGAGGGTGGTTTTAAATATACGTGAACAGGAAGTGAATGAAAAAATAAGATGACTGTCACATACAAACATAATTATTAATTAAATAAATAAAAGTAAAACCACTTACATTTCTTAGGTTTTCACTCTTGTATTTTTAAACCGACCTTGTTGACGGCAATATATCACTTATAGGAGCACCTCAGTCAGATTCTGGAATACTTTTTTTTCAAATCTACACAATAAGTAATCAGTAGAACTTGTTATCAGCCAGGCTTACTTGATTATTCTGTAAAAATTGCAGTATTATGCATACAGGGTGTTTCAAAAAGTATATATACTATTTACTAATAATTGGTATATACTTTTCCTTTCCTTTTTTATACATATTTTTTCAAATAATTCTTTTTTTCTCAGAAACAGGAAAATTTACATAACAGACAGAGGGAAAAAAAGTTACCAGTCTTGCAAAACAACAATGTTGGTGGTTCGATTGAGTTTTTGGTAATCTTATACCAGCAGTCCACTAAGAATTTTGAGCGCTGTATACAGTTGCAGGGGAAAAAAAGTAAACACTCCTAACTCTACAGTAAGAATCGTAAAAGAAAGTTACTAGTACTAAACAATAGGAAATTTACTATTTTTAAATAATGTACATAAATTTTTTAGTAGGCCAACCTGCAAATCAAAACCAGTTCAAAATTTGTCTTTTAATGGCAACACCCAATTTTCACAAGATATAATCTTGGTCCAAACTATGCCTAAAAAGGAAATGTCATTTGGATAATAAGTTTTTGAATCAAACACTTAAAACTTTGAGCTTCTGATGTTAATTTATATTTTCATATTGCTATAATTATCTACTGAAGTTATAATTGTGAATATTTTTTGTGTGGTTATAGTACTAATACTAATATCAAAACATAAATGTATTATTGAAAAAAAATATGATATGAATTGCACAACCTACAATTTTATTGATTAATTTTTATTTATTATGTCCTGCCTTATGTAAATCCAAAACTTCAATTTTTTCTTTCAAATAGTTTTTAAAGTTACTCTTAAAAAGTACAAAATGCTGGTTTAAAGGTCCACCTATGAGAAGCTAAAAAGCGCAATTTGAATTTTTTTTTTTTTTTTTTTTTTTTTTTTTACTCATGTTATTAAAGCATTTGGGCTGGGATTACAGTGCCTCACTTAAGATAAATTTAGAATGTAAACGTAAAGAAAGCTTAAAACTAAATTCATTGCCTCGTGATCACACATCAACTTAAATACTTCCTATATTTATATGCTGTGCAAATTATCAAAAGAGATCATGATATTGCTAAGGGGCAGTGCATCTTAACATTACCAATTTAGGGGAAGACAATGGTATCAGAAGGCATTTCTGAAAGGAAAGGGATTTGCTTCGATAGTTATTTTAGATTACCAAACTTTTCTTTTTTTCAGTAGCATTTTATAATATCTAAATAGTCTTACATTTATTACGATTATATTTTTTGTGAAAATACTATTATTGAAGTCATTAAAAGTTTATAAAATCACTAGCTGACCCGCCGGACGTTGCACGGGTCCGTATTAACAATATTAAACGAACTTGAAATTTGTATGATTTTATCATTAACTCGTTACATGCAGAAATGCATTGTCTGAAATACGTAGCCACTGACTGTGTGAAAAATCGGTTTTAAAAACAACTAATATTAAGCTCTAAAAATACTCAAAATGAGCAATGAAAAACGCGGGAGGGAATATGTATCCAACGATTGCATGATTTTCGTGTAAAAAAGATGATATTTACCCATAAAAATCACTGTTAAGTCACGTAACTAATTATTATTTTCACATACAAATCCCAAGTGAAATATTTTGAATTTCAAACTAATTATATCACTCTTAAACCCGACTATACCATGAATGAAATCGATACACGATGGTAGCTAAAAGGTTGGTATATAGTGTTATAATTTCAGAGCTATTTAACAAAAGTAAGTGTTATTTTTAATCAAATCTTGCGTATAGGTTCACTCTGTGTATAAATTCCTAACCTTAAACTTTTATACCGTAACCAGAACCTGTCTGTAACCTAAAAGCGACTTAACTGTACCCTACCGTAAATTAAATATAACAGAGATGTAACCTAGCCTAAATGTATTCACTTTATTGTAACATATCCTTATTCTAATCATAACATAAATGCAATTTAATTTTAACCTAACTTTAACCTAAATAATATGATAGAAAAAAAAACATTTAAAAAAATTACTATTTCTTCGTAAAATATGCTTCAGCTTTAATTCGTTTCTTTCAATTCGTTTTATTAATACAAAATTCCTTCCTAGTGCTTTTATTTGAGACATTAAAATTTCAGCGATAAATGGTTTAATATTGCAAACCACGGAGTAAGACACTCTTTACTCCGTGTTGCAAACCTTTTTTCGGTTTACTTTGTCCACCTATCTTTTTCTCCATGGTGTACAGCAGATGTGATTAAAAAAAAATCCTCATTTAAACTGACAGTTTGCCAGTCTATGAATTTTAAAGGTCTGTCCCAGCTTTTTTAATTATTTCTGCAAAAATTTTATGCAACCAATCAACCATAAGAAAATAAAATGGAAAAAAAGCGAAAAAAGGCGATTTTTTTATGAGAGTGAGCTTTGGAATTTAATTAATTACTCAGTTAATAAATAGAATTTTGAAATTTTGAGCTTCAGGTGCATCAGGAGAGACATTGGGCTACTCTCAAAAAAATTTTGAGCTTCGTACGTGCTGTAGATTTTGCTAGCCATCGCAAACACACACACAGACACATAGGGGAAGATGGGGATACTTGAGCCATTTTTTGAATTTTATATTTTTAAATTTTTTATATTTTTTTAGAATAAAATAAAATATTGAAAATGAAAATTTGATATTTTTCCTTCAACTAAAAACCACTTTCAATAAATTTTGAACTATTTTTCTATGCATAATAAATGTTTATTTTTTGTTTTACATCATGGCTCAAGTATCCCCATGGCGGGGATACTTGAGCCATAGTGAAGGGATACTTGAGCCACTACGGAAAAATACCTACAAAAGTAATTTTTTTCGCTTTATTTTTGCACAAATATTTTACAGAATGATAAATTATGAAACGTAAAGTGTTTCAAAACCAATTAAGAAAACAAAGCTAGTAATACGATCATTTTTTGTCGTTAAAACTGGTTGTCGAAGGATAATTTGAACCTCAGTTATAACGACGGTAGAAACATCCTCAGTTCAGAGCCATTTAAATTTGGAATCTGCAATTCTTCTTGCAAATTTCATTTTCAAAATATTAAGCACTTATCCAACAAATATTTTTACAGTTTTCTTTCTGGCATATTTTATTAGTAACCAACCATCAATAGAAGGTTTTCTTTCACATCATCACCATCATTGACAGAATTTTCCTCTAATGATATTGTCGAACTCATGCTTTTAGTTTAGTAGCTGTCGGAATTTAAGCCAGATGTATCATTCTACTATTTCAAACACTTTTTTGATTTCACAGGAAAAGATTTTGTCTTCCTCTTTGGCTCCATGTAGGTAAGTTTGAACTGGGATTTTTGTTGCTTTTCTTGTTTTTCTGCGCTCTTTTTACCAATTTTTCTTCAATTTTCTTAGTTAAAAAAAAAGTTACAGCAACAGAGGTTACGATTTCAATATAAAATACTAATCTTAATATGTTATATTAAAAAATAAATATTTTATTATGTTGGACCTAACTAATTAAAGTATTAGAGATTATAGCCTGTAAAACCGTTTTAAAAAGTTATTTTCATTTAATGAAAATTAAATTGAAAACTATGTTTATCTAGACAAACTATTTTGTTCGAATTTTGGTCGTTTGTCAAATCGAACAAATCGAAAAATAAAATAGACATTTTCATTTAAAAAATATGCATTTTTAAACATTTTTAGGTCTTTATTTTTTTAAGAAAAAAAAAAAAATAAAATGAAAAATTATTCTCCCTTTTCTCCAGAAAAATATCTATTAGTGAATATAAGGATGGAATTTTATTTTTTGTTTGTTTCACCCATGTTTAATTTCTAGTGAGGATGGTTAAGACATGGCTCAAGTATCCCCACTCTCATTGGCTCAAGTATCCCCACTCTCATTGGCTCAAGTATCCCCACTATCACTATTTTTGTTTCCCAGAGTTTTACTAAATAAAGCATGCAGCAATTAGAACTATTTTAGACTCAAAATACAATTGAAATTATGCTTATTGAATGTATGTATATAGTTGCAACTTTAAACAAAACTTTGATTACAAAAAAACAAAAAAACCATGCACCCAAATATTTTTTTCAGATAGGGAAAAGACAACTATTAATCACTATACTTTCAAAATGGTACCAAGATATGTGATTTCTTTTTTACATGTTCAGAACTATAAATATGTTATCATATTGGCAGTTTTAGAAAGAAAAATTAATCAACTGTAGAGATAATAGGGGTGGCTCAAGTATCCCCTATGCTCAAGTATCCCCACTCTCCCCTACACAGACACACACACAGACAGAGCGTTTTGTTCTTTTATTAGTATAGATTTCATTCCAAAATTTGAAATTCTCCCACCGTTTCACATTCACCTGCCATATAATTCATTGTTAAAGAAATCAGGAACATAATAGTTGGGAAATGATACTTGTATTTACCAGTATAGAAAGAAAAAAAAATTCATTTGTCTACGTTTTGTTAATAAATTCTCATTTAAACCTACCTGAAAGCAAGTGCAAGAAAACAATATTACTTTTAAAGCAATTTTTATGTAACAATGTAGCTAAATACTTTTAAATATTAAACAAATTATAATAATACAGACCATGCTTGCAATAATTTTGCTCAATAGCAATGTAAAGCATTGCCAAACAAAACAGTAACAAAGTACACACATGTTGAAACGTTAAGAATGCAAGTCTTAGAAATGTGTTTATATACACACTATAATTTTTTTCCTTATATGCAACAACATGTAGATCAAAATACAAGAGGACTTTGTTTTTCGTGTTTATATAGGGTTTTCCATCCCTTAACAATATTAGCAAAATTGAGAAATAGGCGTACACTAAAAAATAAGCACTTCTAACCAGCCTGAACATCTATAAACCAGTGTGTTTTCACTAAGACACTGAATAATGTAAATTCAGTATTTTGATAAATTTCTATAAAGACAGATGTAATAATTGCATAACTTAATTCTTCAAAACTTTTATACTACAAGACTGTTAAATGAACTAAGTATTTACATTATAAGACAATTTTTACTTCGCTTGATACACCATTTTATTTCAAGGTTGTTATGTACGGTACGTACAGTGGCGTAGCTAAGGGGGGGGGGGGGCAAGGGGGGCGTCCTCCCCAGGCGCCGAGGCCTAGGGACGCCAAATTGAGAGAGATTGTTATACATCTATATTGGGGCGGGGGCGCAAAATTTATTGCTGGCCCCGGGCGCCAAAAAACTTAGCTACGTTACTGGGTACGTATGAGTATTAACATTAATTGTTTATTAAAAAAAGAGGAGAGAAATATATTAAAAGGATAGCATAATGTAAATAAAATACTTTCATAGTACTTACTTCGTAAAATATCGGCTTCTTTAGAAAATAATCTTGAGGAAACCACGAACTTTTAAGATGCATCGAAAATCAGCGTGCAGTGCATTCGGAAATCCTCCATCTTGTATTTTGCAAGGTCAGGTAGACAGCAGCGCCAACGGTGGATGAAAATAGCGCGGGAATGATCTGTTTTCTTCTCCAGTTGACTTGCTTAGTTTCCGATCTCAATGAGTGCATTAGAAATAGAAGAAAGCAAGTCAAGAAGAGTGGACCACTTAAAAATCAGCTCATTCATGATCCAGTAAATTAGAACTCTTTCTTGAGCAGCCAAATCCACTCTTTCGCTTTAAGAGAGTATATATAATATTATATTATATTATATTATTATTATTATTAAAAATGTTTATAAAAATATTATATTTAAAAAATGACATTGATAAAAAGTGAAATTACTGATGTCTGTAAACTCTTATTTTAGAAAGTTCTTGACAAGCAGTGTTAATGCTGGGTGAAATTTGACATTTTTCTTTTATCCTGTTATTTATAACTTAAAAAATTAGAGTAGAGAATATAGTATATTCTGTAAAGTTATTCTTCAGCTTAGTTAAATAATTGTATCCCATTTCTTTTTTTTATAGTCATTTGTGTGTAAATGTAGCTGATATGTATATAAAGGGAACATTGTATATTTAAAAAATAATTCCTTTTGCTGAAATGAGATATTTAAGATACCTAGATTGCTATATTTTTCGAGGTATATCAGAAGAATTATTTAAAAATCTACCATATTTTATAGAATATTCTATTATTATTATTATGTACCAGAAATGAAAAAACCTTTTATTTGAAAAAGAACAGATGTGACATATTTTTATAAGTTTTTTATACACTTTGTAAGAATGACAAACCAGCAGGCCGTTCAGGGGGCTCAGCACTTCATCGATACGGAAAAAAACATGTGAACAGAGCTCTTGCTTCGAGTCCGTATAAAAACATAAATATTCAATGTAATCAATTTAAACTTTCTGATATGTTTAAGGTATGTTCGAAGTCTTATAAAATTATAAAATGAAGTACTTCAATGTAATTTAATAAAAAATATAGCGAAACTTATGTAACACAATTTTCGAAAAAAAAATATGCGTTATATCATCACCGCAAGATATCTTAACGTTGAATTGACAAAAGAATCTAATTTGTGCTTCACAATGATCAGGAAACTTTACTCTATAGAATGAATTAAGGATATAACTAGCACTAAAAAACCATTATTAAAAAAAACTCAAATTTGGAAATTTAAAACCCCCTAAAAAATACAATTTTCTTTCATTAAAAATACTCAAAATATTAAACTATCTAAAATATATTAATTCATTCTATAGAAATTATGTTATATGCATGCAAAAAAAAAAAAAAAAAAAAAAAAAAAAGGCAATTCTATAAAATAAGTTTTTTTTTAATCTTACGGATAGTCGTCGAAAATCAAGCTTTGAGAAAACGCATCTTAAAGTTGAAATTATATGAGTGCGGCTTTGAAAGTGCAGATACATAAATGCTTATAACTTCGTTAAAAATGCAAATATTTTTATGTGGTTTGTTCCACTGAGTTCAGATTTAATTGAATAATCAAAATAGACCATAAAAAGATCGATTTTTTGAAAAGTTTTCAAGCCTTGAGCCCCCTTAAATCGCAGAAGCCTGTCCGGGTATTCTCTGTTAGAGATAGTTGGTCTCCAACACTACGTTTGTTTAGAAATCCAGGTTTAGACTCAGTATTTCATCGGGTTTCATAATTCTCGGAATATAAAGGTATACGATCAGCAATGGCGTATTCTATGTCAAATATATCATCTGTGATCACATCAATTTAGAATAAATATATTTTTTTTCATTTGCATTTATACAAAACATAAAAGCTTCAATTGATAACTTCATCATAGTAACTGATCTTTATTATAATTTACGGATTACATATGCAATAAAAGTTTAATTTTAACAATTTGAACGCCTGAAATTTACAGAAATAATATTTTTTTTAATTTTAGCTTAAAACAATATTTGTTTGAAAGTTACACTGACTAATATAAGATGCATTTTTTACTGTAACTAATTTTGTATATTTATCAATGAAACAGTTCCTTCTTAAACATTTTCTTTCGTCGAATTTCGACAGATTCTACCTCGTTTTATTAAATGAAGTCTTTTTTTAATTAAATTCTTTAACAGTAGAAAACTGTAAAAATATTCCGCTACAAAAAGTTTAAAAAAATGCATAGAGCTAGAGATAATTATTTATCTTTCTGCTTCCTGGAAAGTGTGAATTAATTAAAACGTTTCCTGGCATAAACATTGATACTGCAAGGCTCGAAAATTAATGGTGCCAAATATATGTACAAGAAAAATGAAAATGAAAGTATAGTTATGAAATTTTTTATTTTCGAACTTCCTACAACATACAGATTATCTATAAATGTAAATATTAATTTACATTTTTGACTGCTCTGTGAAATACTATAGAATTATAAATCATGATTATTTACCACATTTATTTTAGTAGAACGACATATTAAACAATAATTTTTCTTCTTTGGAAAGCCGTTTAAAAAATGATAATGACTAAATGCGTGTTACCGTTATATGTAATCTCTTATTTTAGGATGCACATGGAAAAAAAGTATTAATCCTGTTTGATATTTGATCCATTCTCATTTACCCTATTATTTATAGCTTTAAAAAAATTTCAGCAGATAATTATCCTTTATAGAATATTATAAAGAGTTATTATAACTGAATATACGAATTTTACAGGTCTCTTAAAAGAAAAAAAAAATACAATTTTGTTGTTTATCGGAAATCAAAAATAACAGTTGAAAGTTTAAGTTCAACACTGTTACAAGTGTTCAATGTGAGCCTCCCCACAAACACGGATTATACGCATGCGGTGCGACAACTTGTTCCACACTTTCTAAACTTATTATTTTTTCTTTTTTTGTGGGGATTTAACAAAGATCAGATGTTTGTTCAACCGTTACCAACTGATGTTGAAACATTTTGGACACGCATATCTGCAGCCATTCAAAGGGTCACACAAGACATGCTGAAAAAAAAAATGGGGAGGAGGTAGGAGTCAATGTACAATCTCGATATCGTTCGTGTTTTTAGAGCAGCTCATAATGAACGCTAATAAATAGGTTGAATTTTAACTTTCAACTGTTATTTTTACTTCCAATTAGCAATAAGATTGTACATTTTTTTGTTTTATTTTATCGGTATTGTAAAGTAGAAATATTCATTTAAAATCAATCTGTATAAAGTTCGTATTCAGTTCAATTAAATAATTATATTCCATATCTCTTTTTTTTTCTCACTATTTGGGTGTAAACGAGTTTTGTAAGTGTTTGAATAGATTTTTATTTTTTAGAATTATAGGATAGTTAAACTGTCTAGATTACTATTTTATTGGAGTTACATCAGAGGATTCATTAAAAAATCCAATCCACCATTTTTACAGGATTCTTATTATTATTATGGAATAGAAATATAATTAGTTAGAGGCTATAACAGATTTTAATAAGACACAGTTCTTTACTAAACAAAAGTTTTTTTTAGAATCAATCAGTTTAGCATTAGATTGTATCCTTTTTCACGATCTTCGCATATTTCGTAATCGGTAAGCTTGATAATCAGACCTCCTTTTATTGCTTTAAATACAATCTTTCGTACAATGTCTTTTTTGTTCGTTTTTTTTTTCATACCTGATAATTAGCGTCTACCCATTTTGTAATTTTTTTACTTTCTTTTTTATAAACAACGAAATTTCGTTTTCCTATCCATATCAAAATTCTTTTAAATGTGACCAATTTTATAAATAAAATAAAATGCGGACACCCATTTGCCAAAGCAAAATGTTTGAATGTTTCACACTGAATTAATAAAAATCACTAAAAACATCATTTTTATGATGATCGAAACATGGCTTTCAGAATAACAGAGGCATATATTACGTACCCCATGATTAAACATGGCGTACGTAAATTCCTGGACAAATCAAATAAAAAGTAAAAGGCTGACACCAGAAGGTATATTCTCGACCGAAAACAACAGCCTTTTTCCAAAAGGTTAATAGAGAAATTTTAGAAAAAATATTAATAGAAATGCTGTGCTTTGTGTGTAATCTGGTTGCATTAAAAAATGGTGTTCATGTATTTTATTTCGATTAGTTAAATCTTTGTGTACTTACACATAGTGAACAACATTTAAAGTTGTGAAACATACATCTAAACTGTTCTTCAGTAATTTTTGTGATGCTATCACGTATCAAAAAATCAAATATAATTGCCGAAACGTTAGTGAAGGCTTACTATGGAGACACGAAATGTTTTGGTTTCTGTCTGTCTGTTCCGCAATAACTGCCACAAAACACCCGATTAACTTGAAATTAAGTGGGTATGTTCTTGAGATACCTGGATTTAGCTGTATAGTTTTTTGTTGTATTTGATTAATTTGTTCGGAAAATACAGGACATTTAATTTTGCACCATAATGCTTTTCTATGGCAATTCAGACTTTTTAAAATTTTCATTTGTTGAACGAAAATGGATCACTTGCTCAATGGCATTAAATGACAAATTAGATACTGAAATTTACGAATACGAGGCTAAAATTATTCAAACTATTTTGAAGTTGTATCCATGCATTTGTCAGATTTTTTAAATTATTACTGTAATTTTTGGATAATTTTTATGGATGTATTCCAATAATATAAAACAATTTGTTTTAGAGATTTACTTACTTCAAATGTATTTATTCCTTTTTTACTTTTACTTTTTATAGTTGCCTAGCAAACCTTTATAGTCCAAGAGCCCGTAACTGGCAGACCTTCGTTATTTTATAAAAGCTGAAACTTTCTCAGCGCAGTCTTCCAACAAAGATAGGAACAATGGGTAATTATGAAATTTGGATCATGGTGGCTTTGGCAGTGACCAGGGAGCAAAGGTGTAAAAAATACCAACTTACTTTCGTCATTTTATAAAGCGTAATTTTTTGATATTTTCTTTGGAATGATGTTAGAAATCACGTCCTCCATTAGCAGACACTTCCTGTCGTTCCAACCCCCGGCCGACAACCACTAAACTTCAATAATAGGAAATTCTACTTTCGTCATTTTATAAAAGCTGAATTTTATATATGTTACTTGGGTAACTACTAGAAGATATTTCCTCAGTTGGCAGACAGTTTTGGTGGTTCCAACCCCCGGCCGATAGACATATACAGCGGCTTCTCAATACACTAGAGTCTGCGCGAAACAGACATTTCCCCCGTTTTCCCTTGGGTCGGAAATTGGCGACAGTTATTTGAGGTTGCTACATTTAAGAGAAAACGAAGAAGGAAAATCCCATACATTTCACTATTTTAAAAAATATATGTGCAGATACAGGGTGTCCAGCAAATAACAACCTGATTTTAAAATTAAATTTCTCAAAAACAAAGATCGACAGAACTATGCAGTAAACGGTTTGTCTATTAGGTAAGCTGTAAAAATCTTATTTAGAAGTTTCGAACGGTGAATCTTTGGGAAAGATTGTGTTCAGATTGCAAAGAATACTTTGATTTGACATTTTTCTTGTTTTAGATTGTTTGCGGAGAATGAGTTTTTCGGCTTAAATTCCCATAGTTTAAAGATTTTTGGAATTAAATTTTTAAAATTTCGAAATTCAAGAAATTTAGTTTGAAAAATCGTTAAACTATAGCACTGTAAGCCCAAAAACTCTATCTCTGCAAGCAATCTAAAACAAGAAAAATGTCAAATCAAAGCATTCTTTGCAACCAGAACACAATGTTTTCCAAAGATTCACCGTTCGAAACTTCTGTATAAGATTTTTACAGCTTACCTAATAAACAAACCGTTTACCGCATAGTTCTGTCGATCTTTGTTTTTACGAAATTTAATTTAGCATTTTATTTGCGAAGTATACAATGTTGGTAAGATAACTGATGTTGATGCTGCTCGGCTTCAACTATTCATCAATACCTACATTGTCTCAGATGTTAATGAAGCGTTTGACCGTAAAAAAATATGAAATTTTGATGTCAGCAGTTTGCCATCCTGTAAAACGGAGCTGTTACAGCAATTTTTTGCGAGGAAACTTCATATCTAGCATTTGGAACAATGCTCACCAGAAAATTCCAACGGTATATCAACCAGAGAATAATGGCTGAGTAAAAGAAAAAAACGAGTACTGTTTTAAGGGGTTTGAAGGAGATCAGTTGACAAATTACGTTAGAGATTCACTAAAAACTCTCTCAGGTATATATATATATAGATATATACACTACTTCAAATTATTCTAAAAAAATTGTTAGCTATTCACAATCGCATTATTTTTTTTACATTTTTACAGAAACTAACGAAGAAGACAATATTGAAAAAGATCAAGCAATGGACTGGAGTAGCAGTGACGAAGATAATGGAGATATCGACTATAATGATGAAAATGAATAATATCATTAAACATGTCTTAAAACCTGATAATAACTTATAAATCCATACTTCATTTTATTTTTATACAGGATGTTCCAAAAATGAAACCCAAACTCTGCACAGCGAGATTCCTCGTTGGGATTACATAAGAACTGCACCTGCACGGTCCATAGTTTACGAGTGAAATACGAAAAACAAAGTATAAAGTCATAGTCAGTACAAGAAATAAAAAGCGTTTTGGACACATCAACAGCAGTATTTTCATATCTTTTCAGACGGTAACGTTCTAAACGTTCGCTGCGTATATCGCGTCAAGCGCGCGCGCGCGCCAAAGAATGACGTTAAGACGCCGCTGAAGAACTCGTTACTGCATCCTTGTAGCTACTGGTATTTTTTGTATGATTTTCATGCATTCTGTTCGCGAATAATTTGACATGTATTTGATGTATACTTTGTTTTTCAATTTTTCTCGTAAATTATCAATCGTACTGGTGCAGTTCTTTGGGCTTCTTTTATGTATTCCCAATGAGGAATCTGGCTGCGCAGATTTGGGTGCCATTTTTGGAACACCACGTATAGAATTTTTTAACAATATGTATGAATAAACAATAAAACTCTAATTTTGTATTGAAGTGGATATTAAAAATAAAGTTTATAAAATACCTAAACATTATTTTCTAACGTATTTCATTTATTTTTAAAACAAGTATCAAAATGGAAATCATAATCAATAACATTATAAACATGCAATTTTTTTATTGATAAATAAGTACATAATAAAACAGCAATTTCAGCATGTGCCAGGGAGAGGATATAGCTTTCATATTCGTTGTTTTTGTTAAATATAGCTTTTTTTGCGACTCGATTAGATGAGTTAATAAAAATCCTTTAATGCTTGATTATTATCTCATTGAAAATTTTTCTGAAATTTTAAGAAGATCAAATGCTACGAATCCTATAAAAAGAAATTTCGTAAATACTGAATCTGAATGAGAATTGTGCCAAATTAGTAATCTATAGCCAAATCGGCAATATTTGTGATTTTTTAATTTTTGTCTTCTAATTTGGCGATATTTTTAAATATTTGGCGATAAGTGTTTCCAAGCTTGGAGAGAATTCGAAACTAACGTTCATTAATACTCATAAATAAATAATTTTTAGTAATTTGGAAAATAGTTGTTATCCTCGGTAGAGAATTGGGAAATCCGAAGTATATCTAAATGTTTTTACAGGTTGAATTCTGCATTGTCTGATTGGTCCATGTTTAATGTCCAAAAATGGTTTACTTCTGTTTCCACAATGACAAAAAAGTAATAAAAACTTTAAATAATAATACTAATATGAAAACAAATTGTCATCAAAATTTCAAACGAATTTCATTCAAAAGTGCATTTTTTTTCTCTATGCAACGGTATAAAAATTTAAAATGTGCAATGTTTAGAAGTTTAAAAATTTGCAGTTCAAAAAAATTTTAAAACTGAAATTTCATTTAAAATTTGTATAAGATGGGTCCAGGAATATTAATGTTTAATCCATGTCATACGTAATAACAGGCAGTCAGCATGATTAACTCCATCAAATAAAAATGCACATTTTAAACAGTTAAAGTTATATAACAAACTACTGGTTTTTTTTCTATTTATGGTCTAGGAATATTAATGTTTAAGCTCTATAAATGCATGGCGTACGTAATATATGACTCGTTATGGTCATCCTAAAAATGATGTTTATTATTAAGTATAGAATTCCTTTTTAAGTCTTCAAACTTTTAGTCTTTGAAAATATCATTTTCCAAATAGTCATTCTAATTTGTTAAATTACATTTTTTTTCTTTCATTGTGGTCTTTTTTCAAAACATCAATAACCGTAGAATTACATGAAA
Organism: Maratus speculifer; assembly: GCA_964019185.1. Classification (NCBI taxonomy): domain Eukaryota; kingdom Metazoa; phylum Arthropoda; class Arachnida; order Araneae; family Salticidae; genus Maratus; species Maratus speculifer. The sequence continues at coordinate 140,226,316 of OZ025291.1, forward strand.
CAACCTCAAATAACTGTCGCCAATTTCCGACCCAAGGGAAAACGGGGAAAATGTTTCGCGCAGACTCTAGTGTATTGAGAAGCCGCTGTATATGTCTGTCGGCCGGGGGTTGGAACCACCAAAACTGTCTGCCAACTGAGGAAATATCTTCTAGTAGTTACCCAAGTAACATATATAAAATTCAGCTTTTATAAAATGACGAAAGTAGAATTTCCTATTATTGAAGTTTAGTAGTTGTCGGCTGGGAGTTAAAATCACAGGAAGTGTCTGTCAATGGAGGACGTGATTTCTAGCATCATTCCAAAGGAAATATAAAAAAATTACGCTTTATAAAATGACGAAAGTAAGTTGGTATTTTTTACACCTTTGCTCCCTGGTCACTGCGAAAGCCACCATGATCCAAATTTCATAATTACACATCGTTCCTATCTGTGTTGGAAGACTGCGCTGAGAAAGTTTCAGATTTTATAAAATAACGAAGGTCTGCCAGTCACGGGCTCTTGCTCTATTATCATCATAATATTAAAAGCATGTATAATGCGTCAGTGTAATGTTTGAATTTTCATGTAAATAAATGTAAATGAAAAAAAAATATATATATATATGAATTAAAAGAAAATTGATATAACTTCATATTGGAAAGAAAATGGAAAATTTCAAGTATCTTTTAATAATAAAAGATAAAGGAAGATTGATTTTAGGGCACGAAAACAAGCGATTTTAACATCATATACCGAAAATAAAACTAATGCACTTTGGCGCTTAAATTAAATGGTCTTGTATTATGATATTAATCCTTATTTATTTACAGAAATTTACCATCAAAATTTTAAAATTTGTCGGAAAAAAATTTGTCGGATTTGTTAAAAAGATTTTTTTAATATTTAAATTATTAATAAACTTGTTGTTAAGCAAGTGGTTGGATAATAAATTTTAATAATATGTCTCACATAGATATAAATGCCATTATTTTGCATCGCATAGATATCGATGTCAAAATGACGTCAAGATTAGTGGGAAATAAGTGTCTTTATTGGGTGATTTTAGCGAGGTAAAGTGATCAAAAAGATTAGGATGTATATTTAGATAAAATCTGACATCTAAATATTATAGAAACGTAATAAAAGTGAAATTTTTTAGAAACAAAAATTGTAAAAACATTAGAATTCTAAATTAGATAACTTCTTTACATAAATTTTTATATCTCCTTTTCTATAAATTACTTATATATTAAATACAGGTTTTTGTGGTTAGTAGGTTAAAAAAAGAAAATACTGCCGCATATTCAGTAGAAAATTACAAATGTAAATTTAATGAGGTAAGAGGGGGTTCAGGGGGGCAGAGCCCCCCTTGAAGAAATGTGCTTTGTTGTCTAAAAAATTATAATAATATGTAGTTCATAAAATTTTAGAATATCGTTGCATTAAAATGGGATCAATTTAATGCATCAAATTCCTGAAAACTTCTACGTATTTTTAAATGCGTTCATAACTATATAAATACGTAGCACTTATAGTCGTGTGTGGTCTGTTCGCATGTCTGTCTATGCGCCTATTTGTCTGTCCGCACATAAATATGAAAATAGAACCCAACAAAAGGTTTGAAATTTAAAATATATAATTGTTGCATAATTTTGTCGTGCCATTGCAAATTTTATGAGCATCGGATATATAGTTTAATTATAAGACAATCAAAAATATTCCGTTACATAACGCCAATGGGAAGAATACATTCAAATGCATTTTAAACATGTTACACTTTTCGTACATTTTGAAATTGATATGCATCTATAAAGTACATTAAAATAAATATTCTGTACAATGTGCGGTGCAAAGGATATTTGTACTTAAATTACAGGGCCACACAAAAGTATTTCATTGAAAATTACAGGGCCACACAAAAGTATTTCATTGAAAATGGTATACGAGGAAACATTGTTTGGGGAGTATTTTAATTACATTTAATTATTTAACATTTTATTAAATTGCTATACGTTGATGAGGGCAACTACCAGTTATTTTCTATATAACAGAAAAAACATAGTATTTACAGGGACACTCGAAAGATTTCAGATGCGATACTGCGATGAAGTAGTGTATATAATCGATGACTGCTGATGGTTCATTTTTGTTTGGATATGAGCTTTTAACTAAAATTTTGCATGTAACATTTTATGTATAAATGTTATAATTCATATACAGGGTTATATAAAAGAATTTCTAAAGGATATCGTTTTTTTTAAATTATACATTTACGTGTTGAACTACATTTATTACACTAGGATATCTTTGTACAATGTAGATAAAATAATATAAAAAGCCACGCAAAGAATTGGATACAAGGCCTTCTATGGATGATAATCTCTGAAACAATGATCTCAGTAGATTTAAGTGTGTATAAGTCTTAATTAAATTACAGATTATATATAAATAACAGCTAATTAGTATTGTGTAAATAGAAAGTGGATAAAATACAGGGTTGTATAAAAGCATTCAAGTATGATTTCATTTATAATTTCTTGAGAGTGAAATTTAAACCTATCATGCGTTTTTAAAGCATTACAAGAAGTTAAAATTAGTTTGTGAATTATGTTTGTCTGTCCATCTGGTCGTCTGTCTGTCTTTCCGAACTTGCTTTAATATCGTTGGATTGATCTGTAATCGATATTTTTTATTGAGATTTACTACACTCTAAAAAATAAAAGTGTAAATTTGCACAAAAAAATTTGTAAATCGATGATACAAAAACGATTTGTTTATATGTGTAAATTTGTGTGTAAATTGGCAAATTACACACCTAATGTGTAAATTTCAAATTACACATTTCAGAGTGTAATATGATGATAGCACTAAGTGGGTAAAAGTTATCATGATCACTCATGAAATATCCACATTAATGTGTAAATTGCGTAAGAATACACATATATATGAGTAATATTCTCACTCATTTATCTGTGTAATCTTCTGTGATTACACTGATAAATGTGTATTACACAAAAACACACATTGTGTAATTGTAATTTACACAGTTCTTTGCGTAATATGTAAAATACGCATATTCGATGGAGATTCAATAACTATTATGTCTAGTGTATATGAAATATCTGTATTGCAATGGGTTGATGTAGAATATCGAAGTTTAATGTTTTAGTTTATTTTATGCTTAGTTTCAGAACCTTAGCTGCAATATTCATATAGTTTTGTATGGAGGAGTAAAATTGAGGGGGTGTAGTTGAGAGCCTGATTTTTAGCTTATGGGGCTAGATTTGTGACAGTGGAAGCGATAATAGTACTGTTGTTTGGACTCGGGATCATAGTGATGTACACACTACTCATCCACTATCACAAGTGTAGCCTTATAAGCTCCAAATCAGCTTATCACACTCCCCCCCCCCCCACTCCTCTTAAAATCTCCCTATAAATAGGTTTTTAGAACTTTACCTCTCCCTCTAAAACTATGTTACTATAGCATCTACGGATCTAAAATTCAGCATATAGCCATTTAAGACATAAGTTTTTGATATTCCTCATCAACCATCATAGTACAAATATTACTTCTCTGTTAATGGGGAAGTATGGGACACATTTTGAAATTTACAATTTCATTAATTATAAAATTGATTCTCCAAATTATGTTTCTATATCGTTCAAGAATATTAGAAAGTGTTTCATTTTGTATTCTATAAACCAAAGTTTTTGTATTTGTGTCAAGTAAAGTTGATTTTATTATTTTTGTAAAAAGTGTCCCATTCCTCCCCACTCTTATTTAAATATACACACAAAAACTGCTGTTTTATTTTCTATATTCTTCCTTGCTTCCTAATTTTATATTTTCCCCTCATTTAGATATTATTCAGTACATGAAATTAAAAATTAAGATAAAGAAAAAGAAATAATTAATTAATGATAGAGTTTAGACTAGTCAGATGGAATACAGATAGTTGGTAAACTTTCAATCTCCACACTTCTTATTTTCAGAGTTCAGACTCAATTTTTCATTTTTTATTTTTCAGACTCAAGATACAAAGTCAAATATACTCAAGATACTGTGTTACATGCAGTTATAAAAGTAAAATTTAAAATACTATAAAAAATAGAAAAAGGTATGTAATCTTCATCTCACACACACATACACTTGTTACCTGCAAAAATTTTAGCTGATTTGTTTATATATACATAAATCACCTATATTGTATGTTGAATTGATTTCTTTTCATAAATATTCATCAGTAAAAAGAATTTACCATAAAATATTATCAAGACTTCAAAAAGGCTGTTGAATCATTAAAATAACATCTTTTGCATTTAAGTTTATATTTAGAAATTTGTGTCTTAAAAAAAATACCAATATATTTTAACATTAATGAAGTGAATCCTATCTTCATAAATGAAAATTTCAAATATTCTAATTAAAATTTTAGATATCAAACTAATTAGTATTCTTATTTATCAGCTATAGTAAAAAATAAAATAAGAAATATTTTGTCTATATCCAAATAACAATTGACTCTTATACATTTTAGAAATTAAAGCTCATAGAATTTATTAGACAATTATATTTGTGTCTTAAGTGTATAAAACTCATCCGGCGGGGAATATTTATGTAGGGGGAGGAGGGACTGATAAGCTCGATTTTGAATATTTATTATGACACAACTGTTATAATTTTTTTTATATACATACACTCATATGTTTTATGTCATATAAATTCTCTAATAGGCAAAATTGGAATGGAAAAATGAATAATTGAAGAAAAAGCCATTATTTCAATATAAACTTTCTTCAAAATTTTTGGTCTGGAGTTATTTTAAAAGGTATTTGCGCTTTTTTTCAATTTACATCTGTGTATTTTTATTAAATCTATAATTAAAAAGCAAAAATTATGTGTTCTTAACTATGATTATTTTAGTGAAACATAGTTCTTGTGATGTGATATTTTCAAATTAAAACACAGCTGAAAATTAAATGTAATTAAGATAAATAAATATTTCAAATTTTTCAAAATTGGAAAGGTAACGTAGAAACTCAAAAGCGACGCTATTGTTTTAATCGATGATAAACTTAGTTAACATTATAAGATTCATAATTAAAAAAAACTTACAATTTTTTTAAATAAATAAATAAAACTCAGATGAACTGTTTAACTTATAAATCAGAATATATAATTTATAGACATGATATACATTTGTATAATAGTTTATAAATAAACTATAATATCTTTCATAGAACCGACCGAAAATTTAACAAGCCCCCCCCCCCCCCAAAAAAAAAAGGATGTTAACGTTTATATTGCTGCTGTTAAAATACATTCATAAATTTCTTTTAAGATGAACATTTTTCAAGAAATAAATAACCTTAGATACAACAGTTGTTATTTTAATAGACATTTATCAGGAGTTATGTAATGTTGACATTTTTTAAGGCAAGTAAATTATGGGTGTAAAAAATTCTTATATGTAAAAAAGCAATCCAACAAATAGCATATACATTTATACATAAATATAAACAAATCAGATAAAAAGAATTAGAGGTTATACGAACGTATGGGATTACATACCTTATAATTTATAAGAGAATAACTTCTATATTTTTCTCAAAGTGAGCGCTTGCATTCAGCTGGACCCAACATTAGTTTTCAACTTGAACCTGATGAAGCCAAGTCAACGATTTTAGTTTTCTATGCTAGATTCGCGTCTAACTCGGGGTTGAAGTAATTCGTGAATATGACCATCAATTGTACTGCAAACTGAAGATAAACTAAAATTACAAGTAAAACTTTGAAATGGATAAAAGTTTACAAGCTATGGGACGGCTAAAATAATTTAGGGTAAAATCAAGCATACTTATATTCGATGTGCGAAATGTAAAAATAACTCAGGATACGAATTTAGAGTTATTTTAATTACATAAATTATATTTTATTTTACACATTAAATGCATTCGAAATAGTTTTTAGATTCCACTGAAGATTAAACTACTATTCTTTAAATTAAGGGGGGTGGTGGCAGCAGAAAAACTACCAACAGTGCAAAAAATATAATTTAAATTTATGAATAAGCATAAAGTGTTATTATATCTCTATTATAATGCCTTTTTATGAAGTTTTCCTAATTTCGCTTTAAGAATGAAATCTAACACTATTACTGAAAATTACAAGTAAAATTGTGAAAAAACAGCGGTCTGCGAGACGGCTGAAAGAAATTGTTTAATCAAAACGTAGAGTTATAAAATAAAGCATTCTTATATTTGATGTACAAATTTCAAAAGGTAATTCGTAAAACGAAATTAAAATTAGCTAATTAAATGAATAAAATTTTACGTTACATGTAACGAAATATTGTTACATGTGTCGAGAATAATTTTTTTAAAAAAAACTTCTTTTAAATGTTCGCGTGCTACTGAAATGGGGAGGGTGAGAGAGGTGGTCAGAGTATCTTATAAAAATAAATAAATATATTAGTTTATTAATTAAAAATACTGTTACAGCCATGCAATGACACCATATTATTTATGGAATGGGATTACTGAAATAAAAAGTGTAGCTCTGAATAATATGTAAGCCTCCTATCCCTTTTGTAATGTCTACTTTAAAATTCACGCATTTATAGTTTTTGTAACACACCAGTTAGTGAGATTTCAAGTGTTATCTACATTTACACATTTTTCTGAGTTTATGAACTGATAACAACTTACAAACTTAATGCTATAAACTAAAGACACATTAAAATAAGTATTTTTTGTATAAAAAGTGTATTTTTTATGACAAGGGGGTAATTTTAGAAATTTACGCACTTACCTATGTATATATCATTATGTGTAAATTAAAATAACATACCAATTCGTGTAAATTTAGACATTTTTCAGCATTTACACATATATTTATGTTTTTCAAGTGATAACAAAATACAGTTTGTTACGCTAAAATGCACATAAAAACAGGTAAAACTTTGCAAAAAGTGAGTAATTTTCATGTCAGGTGTGTAATTTTAGGAATTTACACACATATATATGTAAATTTGTCTAATTTACACTTTTATTTATTAGAGTATATGCCCTGTTCGTTATTGAAAATAAAGTGCGTGAAGCTTGTAGTTTATTTGCTGAGACACTTTAAACAATTTTATTACATTATCGTTCATGGGAATATATCATAATGTTTCAATTTTGTAGCACCTATAGTCGTTACCTGGTCCATGCATCTGGTTGTCGGTCTGTTCACATATAATAGCGCAAAAACTACCAAGCTGAGTGATGTAAAATTAAATATATAAAATCGTTGCAAAATTTTGTTGCATCATTTCAAATTTTATGAAAATTTAGTCACAACTTAATAAAAGTTTTCTCCAATCTATCAAATCCTATCATTTTTAAACAATTCAATGATATCCCATGATAGATATTGATTCCAGGTTGCTATGTTGATTATGCCTCAGTTAAGAATTAGTAATATTATCCGTATAACTGATATTATATCTGTATAACTGAATTTAATATATAAAATCGTTATAAATTTTGTATCCATACATTTTTGCATAGGAGTGCAGCATATCTTACACATAGATCTGAATATATTTTAAACTTCGTTATAGTAAGAACGAACCTCATTTGATAGGCTTGACGCGCAATTTTTGACTTGTTTATTCATTAATAAATTTATGTAATTTGAAAACTTTCGATTGCTGTTTGTATAAAGTTAAATTATATGCTAAGTGTGGTAAAAAGCAGTCATTAGAAGACCTGACGTTGAGGCTCCTGATCTGCAGATTTACTAGTCTAAAGAAAATTGTGTTACAATCTTCTAGTTAAAATTACCGTTATACTTCGAATTATAAATCTACATTTTTGACTGAATACTGAAATTGCGATTATGGTTTCATGTATAAAAGAACGTTCGTTTTGGTGTGTATAGCCAAATCGCAGTTTGTTTCACTTATTTCACTTAAATGTTCTGTATTGCATAAAAAAGATACTTTCACTTTTGTTTTTTATGAATTTTACCTAAGCAAAAATAAGAAGAAAAAATACTATTAAGAATGATTTTTAAAAATTTGAAGGCAGCCAAATTTCATCAGCTTACATCATTAATCATGTAAAAATGTTAAACTTTTATTTTTCAAAAAATATTTTTAAGCATCTATACTAATAAAAGAACAAAACGCTCTGTCTGTCTGTGTGTGTGTCTGCGATGGCTAGCAAAATCTATTTGACGTACGAGGTTCAAAATTTTTATGAGTGTAGCCCAATATCTCTCCTGATGCACCTGAAGCTCAGAATTTCAAAATTCTGTTTATTAACTCAGTAATTAATTAAATTCCAAAGCTCACTCTCATAAAAAATCGCCTTTTTTTTTCGCTTCTTTCTCTTTCATTTTCTTATGGTTGATTGGTTGCATAAAATTTTCGCAGAAATAATTAAAAAAGCTGGAACAGAGCTTTAAAATTCATAGACTGGCAAACTGTCAGTTTAAATGATGATTTTTTTATCACAGCGGTTGTAAACCATGGAGGAAAAAGATAGGAGGTGGTGAAGTAAACCGAAAAAAGGGTTGCAATATTAAACCATTTATCGCTCAAATTTTAATGTCCCAAACAAAAGCATGTGGAAGTTATTTTGTATTAATAAGACGAATTGAAAGAAATGAATTACAGCTGAAGTATATTTTACGAAGAAATAGTAATTTTTTAAAATGGTCTTTTTTCTATTATATTATTTATTTAAAAAAAAATATTTGCTTTTAAAATAATTGAAATTGATAAATTCGAAAAAATTAAATGTCAAAATAAAATAAAATAAAATATTGAAAACATTTGATTTGAACTAAAAATTGTATTACTAAAAGTTTTCTTTTTTTTCTTTTTTCTTTTTTTTTTCTTTTTTTTTTTCAGAACTTTTTAATACTTTATAACGTAGATGGAAAATGTTTATGATTTAACAACATAATAATAACTCTATGTCAATATATAAAATATATTTATGAAAACATTCTTCTAAAATCATGCTCAAAAACTTAAATAACAAATATTAGTCTAAAATCTAGATTTCAGAGTGCAGACGATTTTAAGACATTAACGAAAGAATGTTAACTTTACAAGTAAAATCTTAAATGATGCTTCTATATTGATATTTCAAAGTCATATGATAAAAATAATCACATAATTCTTGCCTATGATTGATATATTTGTATCTTTTATGCATTCCGATCGTGTATTACAGTCAATAATGGCACAAAACGTTATTTTTTAAACAAAATTTTAGTCATCTATTCAATAACAGTTTAAAAGGTAAAAAACAAAGAAATACGGGTTTAAACCAGTTTGAATTGATCGGCGCGTCAAAGCACATGGTTTTGTTGATACTTATTTGGACTTAATGTAGCGGATTTTGGGGTTACATTTTTGGCGTCATCCCAAGACATTATACTTCCACTCAATTTCTTTTTACTGTGTAGTTGTACGCAGATCTTTACTGTGTTGCAGTAAAAAAAAAATCACACAACACTTTTCTAGGAGTTTCTTTTTTTACCATTGATAAAATTTTAATGTATTCTATTCAATTTAAAATTAAATTATGGCTTTAATTTGGTTTTAAAACAAAGATAAAATATAGCTGTTTGGCGTACAATTGTTCGAATCCGCAAACGATTCATACACCATAATAGATTATCAAATAGCAAAGTAAATTATTTATCAGAAATAGGCATAAAAAGAATAGTAGCAAAACTGATTATAACCTTAATGTTTAGACTAATTAACACATAACCGGATCCCAACCAGAAAAAACAGACCACACTCCGATCCGTGATAGACAAAATTTCCGTGAGTATAATCCCGACCGAACCTAAAAATTCTGTTTGAAAAAAAAAACTATGGATTTGATAACTGACCCGAACCAAATCTCAATCCAAAAAAAAAAAAATGTTCGAATGAAGCATAACCCGATCCAAACAAGGCAAAATAATTTTAGTGGGCATGAAACCTGACCCGAACCTAAATATTGTCTTTAAAAAAACTCGAAATATGACCCGAACAAAACCTGAAACTGATAAAAATATTCCAGAGAACTATAACCCGATCCCAGCAAGACAAAATACTTTCCGTGGTGATAAACCCGACTCAAACCTAAAAAAATCCATTTGAAAAATTCTGAAATTTGACTCAAACCACATCTAAATCCGATCAAAATATTTGAAAGAACCATAACCGGATTAGAGTAAGACTAAATAATTTCCGTGGACATGAACCCGATACGAACCTAAAACTTCCATTCGAAAAAATACCTGAAATTTGAATCGAACTAAATCTGAATCTGATAAAACTATTTCAAAGAACCGCAACCGGATCCAAACAAGACAAAACATTTCCATGGACATGAACCCAATCCGAACCTGAAAAATTTCTTTGAAAACATTGCGAAAGCTGAACTGAACCAAATCTGAACTTGGCAAAAATATTCCAGTGAAGCATCTCCTTATTCGAACAAGACAGAATAATTTTCGTGAACACGCAAGAAGACCCGAACCCAAAAATTCCATCTGAAAAAAAATCCGAAATCAAAATTGAACCAAATCTGAATCCGATAAAAGTATTCCAAAGAACTGTAACCCGATTCGAGCAAGACGAAATAACTTCCATGGACATAAACCCGACTCGAACCTAAAAAATCCGATTTGAAAAAACCTGAAATTTGACTCAAACCACATCTGAATCCGATCAAGATATTAGAAAGAATCATAACCGGACTCGAGTATGATAAAATAATTTCCGTGGACATGAACGAGATTCGAACCTAAAAATTCTATTGAAAAAATACCTGAAATTTGAATCGAACCAAATCTGAACATGACAAAAATATTTCAAAGAACCGTAACAGGATCCGAATAAGACAAAATTTCCATGCACATGAACCGAATCTGAACCTAAAAAATTTCTTTGAAAAAATCTCGAAATCTGAAATGAATTTCATAAAAATATTCCAGTGAAGCATGCATTTATTCGAACAAGGCAGAATAATGTCCATGAACACGCAAGAAAACCCGAATCCAAAAATTACATTTGAAGAAAAAGCCGAAATCTGAATTAAACCAAGTCTGAACTTGACAAAAATACTCCAGTGAAGCATGTCTTTATTCAAATTAGACAGAATAATTTCCGTGGACACGCAGGAAGACCTGAACCCAAAAATTCCATTTGAAAAAAAAACGCCGAAATCTGAATTGAACCAAATCTGTTCCCGACAAAATTATTTCACAGAAACATATCTGAATCCGAGCAAGGCAAAATAATTTCCATGGACATGAATCCGACCCGAACATTTAAATCGAATTTCAAAAAATACCTGAAACCTGAATCGAACCAAATCTGAACCCGACGAAAGTATTTTAATGAATCATAAACAAATCCGAACAAGACAAAATAATTTCCATGGACATGAACTCTATGAATAGTTAGGTAACATTTGGGTTGCGATTAGGTTGCAATTACATTACGGTAAGTCTTTGATTTTATTTAATTTCACGTTAGGTTACAGTTAGATCACAGTTAATTTAAAGTTAGGTTAAAGTTAAATTGCATTTATGTGATGGTTAGAATAAGAATAGGTTACAATAAAGTAACGGCTAGGTTACATTTATGTTATATTTAAGTTACGGTAGGATACTGTTAAGTCGCAGTTAGGTTACAGATAGATTATGGTTACGGTACAAAAGTTTACGGTTAGGAATTTGTCCACAGAGTCAACACTACGCATGCTTTGATTAAAAATATACGCTTTTGTTAAATGGCTCTGAAACTATAATACTATATACCAATCTTTTATATCATCGCGTATCGATTTCATTCACGGTATAGTCGGATTTAAGAGTGATATAATTAGTTTGAAATTCAAAATATCTCACTTGGGATTTCTATGCGAAAAAAGTAATTACTTACGTGATTTAACAGTGATTTTTACGGGTAAATATCAACACTTTAACACGAAACTAATGCAATCGTTGGATACATGTTCCCTCCCATGTTTCTCATTGCTCATTTTAAGTATTTTTAGAGCTTAATATTAGTTGTTGTTTTTAAAACCGATTTTTCACAAAGTCAGCTGCGACGTATTTCAAACAATGCATTTCTGCATGCTTCCAGTTAATGATAAAATCATACAAATTTCAAGTTCGTTTAATATTGTTAATATGGACCCGGGCAACGCCGGGCGGGTCAGCTAGTAAATAATATAATTTTAGTGTTACTACATTAAAAAAAAGAAAGAATATTAAATCATACCATCTTATACTTCATACTATGTTCAACTATCGAAGACAGAATGTGAGAATAAAAGAGAATGTACACCGTGAAAAAAAGGCTTTAAAAATAACGTTAATAAAATGTGTCATATGTCATACAACCAAGAAGATATGCTTCAGTTAACAACGAAATTTGTGCTGACAAAATTTATGTCCTTAGAGTGTTAAAATATCTTATTTTGAGGTACAATAATGAAACACGAGTAAAGAAAGAATTTCATTTTATTTCTGTGTCCAGAGGTACAAAATTTTAAATTATGCATCTTATAATAAAGAAAAAAAACAGTTGATTCCCCATTTCGAATATATTTAAGAACGATCTCATCTCAATTTATATTTACATTACAAGGAAGTTATGGAATGATTAAATATTTCAATTGTTTTGTTCTACTTTTTGTTTTGTTCTTTAGTTGGTAAATTTTCGGATAAATGACAGCATTTAACAAATCGATCCTATATTCTATGCCTAAGCTGAAATGTTGAGTGAACAGTCTACAATTCTTTTTTTGAAGTTTTATCTGTAAGATTAGTTAGGGGCTGTGCATATATAATGTTATCATTTTAGGGGGAGGGGGGATCTGGGATATGATATCGTAAGATATCTCTAGGGAGAGGGAGGTTTGTCATTTGTCAATATTATTTTTGATCCAATCAAAATTTTCTCTTTTTATTTGTAACTTGGTCTTTGGTTTAAAATAGTGTGATACCAATTTTAGACTGTTATACATTTTTATGAAAATATAAAATTATTATTAAAATCACTAAATCATTATAAAATTATCTTATTTTAAAATATGGGATACGTCAACGTTTGACATTTCTTTCCTTTTTCATATGCGTATGTATATATAATTACGGTTCAAGAAACCATATGTGAAGTAGGGGAGAGTGGGGATACTTGAGCATAGGGGATACTTGAGCCACCCCTATTATCTCTACAGTTGGTTAATTTTTCTTTCTAAAACTGCCAATATGATAACATATTTATAGTTCTGAACATGTAAAAAAGAAATCACACATCTTGGAACCATTTTGAATGTATAATGATTAATAGTTGTCTTTTCCCTATCTGAAGTAAATATTTGGGTGCATGGCTTTTTTGTTTTTTTTTGTAATCAAAGTTTTGTTCAAAGTTGCAACTATATACATACATTCAATAAGCATAATTTCAATTGTATTTTGAGTCTAAAATAGTTCTAATAGCTGCATGCTTTATTTAGTAAAACTCTGGGAAACAAAAATAGTGATAGTGGGGATACTTGAGCCAATGAGAGTGGGGATACTTGAGCCATGCCTCAACCATCCCCACTAGAAATTAAACATGGGTGAAACAAACAAAAAATAAAATTCGATCCTTATATTCACTAATAGATATTTTTCTGGATAAAAGGGAGAATAATTTTTCATTTTATTTTTTTTTCTTAAAAAAATAACGACCTAAAAATGTTTAAAAATGTATATTTTTTAAATGAAAATATCTATTTTATTTTTCATTTTGACTAACAAAATAGCCTGTCTAGATAAATGTAAACATAGTTTTCAATTTAACTTTCATTAAATTAAAATAACTTTTTAAAACGATTTTACAGGCTATAATCTCTAATACTTTAATTAGTTAGGTCCAACATATTAAAATATTTATTTTTTAATATAACGTATTAAGATTTTATATTGAAATCGTAACCTCTGCTGTGTAACCTTTTTTTAACTAAGAAAATTGAAGAAAAATTGGTAAAAAGAGCGCACAAAAAACAAGAAAAGCAACAAAAATCCCAGTTCAAACTTACCTGCATAGAGCCAAAGAGGAAGAAAACATCTTTTCCTGTGAAATCAAAAAAGTGTTTGAAATAGTAGAATGATACATCTAGCTTAAATTCCGACAGCTACTAAATTAAAAGCATGAGTTCGACAATATCATTAGAGGAAAATTCTGTCAATGATGGTGATGATGTGAAAAGAAAATCTTCTATTGATGGTTGGTTACTAATGAAATATGCCAGAAAGAAAACTGTGAAAATATTTGTTGGATAAGTGCTTAACATTTTAAAAATGAAATTTCCACGAAGAATTGCAGATTCCAAATTTAAATGGCTCTGAACTGAGGATGTTTCTACCTTCGTTATAACTCAAGTTGAAATTATCCTCCGACAGCCAGTTTTAACTACAAAAAATGATCGTATTACTAGCTTTGTTTTCTCAATATGTTTTGAAGGACTTTACGTTTCATAATTTATCATTCTGTAAAATGTTTGTGCAAAAATAAAGCGAAAAAAATTACTTTTGTAGGTATTTTTCCTTAGTGGCTCAAGTATCCCTTCAGCATGGCTCAAGTATCCCCGCCATGGGGATACTTGAGCCACGATGTAAAACAAAAAATAAACATTTATTATACATAGAAAAATAGTTCAAAATTAATTGAAAGTGGTTTTTAGTTGAAGAAAAAATATCAAATTTTCATTTTCAATATTTTATTTTATTCTAAAAAAATATAAAAAAATTAAAAAAATTAAAATTCAAAAAATGGCTCAAGTATCCCCATCTTCCCCTATATTTGAAATGAAGGTTGTGTATTTGAAAAAATGCTGTAATTTCATTTTGTTTATAATTATTTCTATCTACCTCCCACTTCTTTTCCTTTCGGGGCAAGTGCAACAAGACTTTATTACAGTCTGTGTAACAAAAAAGCTTTTATAAAATACTTTTAAATAGTAACTATTTCTTTTAAACACTTTTTGAATAAAGTGAAATCTGATTGACTTCTCTTCATTTGAATCAGTAAAGTATGAGAAAAATAAATGCAACCAGTTTTCAAGCTTTGTATAAAACAAAACAACTTCAAACAAAATAAAATAAAAAATAAATTCGAAAAATAAAAAATGTGCACACATGGTAACAATATTATTACCGGGAGGGGAGGAATTCGAGGAATTATAACGTATGATATCGAAAGGGGAGGAGGAGGAGGTCCAAAATTACCAAAAAGTTTATAACGTTATATTTGCACAACCCTTTATAGTTCGTTGGGTCCGAAAATGCTTATCTTTAAAAAATTATACTTTTTTGAAATCCGTTGTCTTAATACAGATAAAATTTATGAAGTTTTTTCATTATTTCTGGGCAGATTTAAAAATAATAATATGTCAATTGTATTGAAAATTTTTCTTAAAACGTAGATTTATTTTCCAGAAAATATTCCACAAGAATGGCTAGTAAGTTCATATAGATATCAATTGAACCATAAATATGATACGAGAAAGTAAAGAAATGGATTATAAAATCGATTTGGAACTAGCTTCTTATTTTTGTGTCTAGGAAAGATTTTGCACAGACGAATGAATCTCTGGTATAAGGCCTTTACGAAGAAGATATTTCACCTTCAAGAAATCTTAAATATAGTTTGGTAAATATATATATGTATAGAGTAAATTAAAATGTTGTTTTTTTTAGCAAGTTGAAGCCGAATATTTAGCTAAATAAAATTATACCTGTTGTGTGTGTTCTCTAAAATAAATAAAATAAAATTTATAGTAAGTAACGCTCCTTATTCCAGAAGAATTTTTTTTTTTAATGTACGGGTTTAAGAATATTTTATATTGCACTTTTATATGTTACTCAAGCGCAAAATTTTCAATAGTAGGTTTTAGTAGCAGTAGTAGCTTTAATTTCTCGCATGTATAAAGTAGAAATGACGCTGTGAAGTTTGTATAAAATCTTTTCTTGTGATATTTTTATTTATTATTTTCTATCACTCATTTTTTTACTTTATATAAAATGCATGAAATGCATAGATTTTAAATGTGCATAGTATATGTACTATTTTAAGTGTATTTGTTTCAAAGTTAACTATTTTAAATGAAATGAATGCAAAGTTTTTAATAAAATGAATTCAATACGAATGATGGCGATGAGAACAATGTTTGGTGATTTATCACTTAAGCTCTGCTAACTTAAGAATACTGAAATTCATTAGAATGCTTTTTTTTAAAGTTTTCACTATATTATTTTAATTGTTTAACTGTACTTTGAATAATAAGTTCCAGAAATTTAATAATTTGTGAGGGGATCTTCAGGCTGTTAAAGAAGCCTGTAAAACAGTATTTAAGATAAAATAAACAGGTCTATCCGAAATATAAAATAAATTGCCTGAAGTGTGGAGTGGAGTGGAGGGATCGAAATTTAAGTGCAATGCTTAAACGCAGATTAAACTAACTCGAAAAATAGGCAAATGCAAATTTGCTTCTCGAATTGTATCTCCAGAGGACGAAGAATAAAAAAAGTTTTAGCAATGGTACTTTAAAGCTTCGGAAATGTCTGTAAATAGAATCCAATCGACCCTGAAATTCACTTTATTTAAATACGTAGGTTTAATTTCTTAGAAAAAGGCAAAATCTTCGAATAACACTAGACATTAAAACCTCTGAGCAGTTGCTAGTATGTGATCTGCAAAAATCCATACGGGAGAAAATCCAATCTTGTTTGTCTTGAAAGCCAGGAATCGATCTAAAGTACGGTCAGGGGCCTCGCTAAGGGGGGAGGGCAGGGGGGAGGGCCGGGGGAGCCTCCCCCCCAAACGTTTGCACATGCTGTTACAGTTAGCAAATTTACAAACTTAACTGCAAATTAGTTCAAAACTTTAATAAAAACTTTAATATTCCTTCTATTTCTGATAGATTTTTCGAAATATTACTAAGATTTTATAAATAAAAACTACATTACATTTTCTAAGCGTAATAATTTGTTAAAATTATAAATCTAGTTGGCAAACCCCGAGAACTATTTGTTTTCTTTCCATTGAGTTCGCACATATTGAATTTGGACTTGGCAATTTACAGCTATCTCCCCCACCAATAAAAAGTCATCGCGAGGGTTTTGAGCCACGGTTTAACACCAATCAGAATATTCATATTTCGCTAGTCGACCAGACTAAGCTAATTAATATGAAATAAACACAAAAAATCATGAAGCTTTGATTTAAGACAGCAAAATCATACTCTGAAAAGTCGCAATAGCGGCAGATAGAAATTGGTTTCACTCGCATATGTAAAGGCTCCTGTCCCCGCCCGGCTAAGTTAGCTAATTATATTCCTATGGAGATGTTATTTTCCAATATCTAGCTTGCAGTGACATTTTTAACTATTTTTTTTTCATTTGATATCTGAGAGGCATTCCGACATTGATCCTTTTTTACTTTTTCAATTTTGGTTGCAGATATTTTTTTAAAAGGCACTTTCAGTTTCGAAAATGGTTTTGAAAATGAAACTAATTTCATAAGAAATATCAGCATTCAAAATCGAAAAACTTAAAAGAAATGAAGTCGGCATGCATCTCAGTTATCCAATGCAAAAAAAGTATTTAAAAATATAAAAATGCAAACCAGATATTAGAAAATAACCTCTCCATAGGAATAGCATTAATTTGCGAACGCTTCCTCGGCCAGGGACAGGAGCCTTAAGGGTTTAACAACACATTCAGTTTCTAATCATTTTATTCCCAGTTTATAGAATTCAGGAAGTAAGTTTCTTTATTCAGACACCTTACAACCTACAGCGATATATATAATATATTTAAAACTGCTTAAATATTGAACATTATGATGGTGAATTTAAGTCATTGATAGTAATTACATAAAGATATAATAATCTGAAGTGGTTTGTAATTTAAATAAAGAGTGCGAAAAAGTGAGTGTAAAAATGATATGTTTCACACCAAAACTCTAGCTATTCTTTATCAAGTGAAAAATGAAGATAAACACCATACGTTTTAAAACAATACTTTGGTTTCTATTAAACAAATAGTGATAATTCTGGCAGTTAAAGTATTATTATTGTGATTAGCCACTTGCAATTAACTATCCTGAAATTTTTAGCTAATTAACAATGTTTTGTTGCTTTCAAGCTTTTTATATGCGATAAAACACAATTTTTTTTATAGACTTTACTTCTCGAAAATATTTGGGACTATTTTTAATGTTTACCAGAAATCCGTTTGAATATTTTTATCGTGTATGTAAATCTTCTAAATACCGAGTATTTTAAATTTTTACATCATCAAACAGAAGAAAAATATACTTTAGAATGAAATTTATTTGGAAAATTTAGCCCAATTTACTGACGTTTTATAACGTTTTATATATCAATCATAATTATTTAATACATCTATTTCAACGAAGGAAATTTGCTTATAAAAACAAGGTAAATTCATTTGAGACAATATTTCCACAATTGAGAATCTTTTGCTTAGAATAAATTAAAAAGAAAAATGATAAACAAGTTAGCTATTAGACCATACAATTTATAATATTCCAAATTTTATCTTGCTAATCTAAAAACTGCCAGTTAAAAGTCTGATTCAAATTTCATTTGAACATAAAATAGTTAAGGCAAAATGTATAAAATATGCGTTGCGTCAGAAAATGCCTTGAAAATCATTTTAATTTTCACACTCGGTTTCATAACTCGAAATGTACGATTATCGTCTGCTAAGTTTTTAAAGAATGACTTATAAAATGCATTTTAATATGTTAAAAATCATTGATTCAACTTCTTTTTTTTTCCATTTTATCTCGCTTTTAAAAGTTCCTACAGATTTTTGATAACAAGGTAGTTATTTAATTAAAAGAGCAGTTTTCAAAAATTGAATCTATTTAAATATTCAGAAGTATTAATTCCAGCGAAAATTTAGTTCTGATAAAGAAATTCGATCAATTTTATAGTTACAAATTGAACTCAGAAAAT
Organism: Maratus speculifer; assembly: GCA_964019185.1. Taxonomy (NCBI): domain Eukaryota; kingdom Metazoa; phylum Arthropoda; class Arachnida; order Araneae; family Salticidae; genus Maratus; species Maratus speculifer. The sequence continues at coordinate 140,245,338 of OZ025291.1, forward strand.
GAAAATAAACTAATATTGTAGATTATTATTTTCATGCCATATGTTTTAAATTCATCATTCTTTTATTTATCGTATCTCTGTTTCTTAATTTTTAACTAGCATATCTTTTCAGTATTTCTAGGGAATGGTCTGAGTTAACCGAGAAGAATCTGTCCTGTAGGGCAGAAAATTAACCAGAAAATTCCGGCCTGAAATAGACCCTTGCTGTATTGTAAAAAATTCCCGGTAATTTTTTTTTTCATATTTTTTGAATTATTGTTCATTAGATGGTTAACGTAGGTTTTTTCCTTATAAAATTTATTTTTGAACAAGAAAGATTAGCTATCGAGCCCATTTGATAGTTAAACACCGCAAAAAGAAAACAAGCGTCAAGCGTAGATAATCCTTTAAGTCCTTACTTACACATTTGTATAAGGTGATCCGGAGTAAAAAAGTAGAAAACAATTTCTTCTTTTTCTGTGATTTAAAGCCGAGTCTGCACCACACAATTGTGTGGATCCTTCCTTAGTTTAACCTAACATTGTAATTTGAATATTTAAATATTTTTTTTTTATATTTTAAATGTCTAAAATATTTTAATGTTTAAATGTGTTTTTAAATTTTTTTTCAATATCTGAAACTAATAATTAGGTTAAAAAACAAACTGTTAATTTCTATCAAAAATCTCCCGGTCTTAAAGGAATAATGAAACTGTTTTCCAACATTTCCACGATAAATAAAATTTCGCTGTTTAATAAGCTAATCAAGTTACTCAAATACACTGTAAAAAAAAAAAAAAAAAAAAAAAAAAAAAAATTAAGTTTATGGCAAAAGCTGCTGGAAGCAGCTGCTACCAGTTTTTGCCGTAAAAATTTCAGTAAAATTAGATGTTAATTTTTTTATTAAATCTAATTTTACTGCAGTTTTTTACGAAAAAAACTGCTTGCAACACTGATGCTCCCTAAATATAACAGAATATTTTTACAGTGTATAAATAAATATTTATAAATATTTTAGAAAGCGTGTAACACATTTGAAATCTCTATTTCAACAATTATCATATTAGCCGAATTTCAATTACATTCCTTTTAAGCAGATCTGTATATGCTCTATAGATTTGTAGTGATTCTACATAGTTCGTTAAAATGTAGTTTAGTAAAATAACGCATCACACATTTGACAATTCGCCTTCGATATTTTCTTTTAATACAAGAAATCGTACTTAAATTCTTTTGTACAGATTATATATTACATAATTTTTATTAATACGAGGTCGGACCCGTCGATCTTCGACGAAAAAAATTTTTTAGAAGGAACTGTTTCATTGATTTATATTAACGTACAAAATTAGCTACAGTAAAAATCGCATCTTATATTGGTCAGTTTAAATTAGCAAAATACCATTTCTATAAAAGTCAGTTGTCCAAATTATTAAAATTAAACTTTAATCGCATACGTAATAAGTAAAACATAATAAAGATAAGTTATTATGATAAAGTTATCAACTGAGGCTCTTATGCTTGGTAAAAATGAAAAAAAAAAATCAAATTGACACGATCATAAAATTTCACGTGAAATCTGAACCCGTGATCATTTCATCTTCTCAAAATTTACATACGAAATTTTAATTTCATTTTTTTTTTTCAAATTTAAGAGAAAGTGTCGCATTTCTGTTGCCACGATTACAAAATTTTCACAAAAACTATAAAAAAATTAATATCTCAAAAATAAATTGAGATACAGGTTTCAAACAAATTGCATTTAAAAGTACATTTTTTCTCTATATGACGATGTAAAAATTGAGAATTTGCGATGTTTAGATGCATAAAAATTGCTGTAGCAAATATTGCAAAACCGACTTGCATGGGAAAGTGTTGCCATTCGCAAATTGCCGTATGCGTTACGCACAGATACGTTTGGCCTTTATAATATAGATTCACGCGAGAAATTATAGCATATTTAATAAGTGATTTATCACATCACTGACAATTCGCCTTCAATATTTTCTTCTAATACAAGAAATCGTACTTAAATTCTTTTGTACAGATTATATAGTACATAATTTTTATTAATATTCACGCGAGAAATTATAGAATATTTAATAAGTGATTTATCACATCACTGACAATTCGCCTTCAATATTTTCTTCTAATACAAGAAATCGTACTTAAATTCTTTTGTACAGATTATATATTACATAATTTTTATTAATATTCACGCGAGAAATTATAGAATATTTAATAAGTGATTTATCACATCACTAACTAATACGTAGAACTCACAGAATGAAAAGTCAACATATCGCACCCTTTCTACAGAAGTGTCACAAATAAAAAATTAAGCTTAATGAGTTATGGCTTCTATTATACGTGGTTTTCATTCCTCTACTAATCTAGTAAAGGATTCTTCTTCATAGGCCGTAATGCAATGGAATATATTTGAATTCCTTTGTACGCGTACTGTAAGTGTTACACATGATTAAAAGAAGGTACAAAATTAAAATACACCGCGAATGATTTTCCCCATAGATCGTAATGCAACGAAATTCTTTTGAATATCCCTGTAAATGAATTATCTATGGTAAACATTTTATTTTCAATACCGAGTATGCCATGGTGAACCTCAGTAACGTATATCTATAAACGTGTCTATCGGATTATACGTATACGAGTTTGAACACAGTCAGACAGATAAGCCCAATTCATAAATACTTATCAACTGTGTTGGATAGTGTTAAAACATATCAAAAAAGTAATTCAGGAAAGTGTGTAATGATTCGAAAATTTCCCTACGGAAAACAAATAAAGTTTATTGAAAAGAGAATAAAATTTATTATATTGGGTTAAAAGTTTAAATCATCATTAATTTTACGGATCTACTAAAATTGCTAAATAACATCAAAAGTCTTAAAAAATCGTATAAAAATTAAATAACAAAAGAATCTAATAAAAAATTCAGAATTTAAGCCAAATTTTCAAGTTTTTATGGGCAATCGATTTCATTAATTATCATCAACAAATAAATAGAAGAATACGCAAACGCACACACCTACATTATATGGCCAAACGTGACCGATCCCTTGCGATTTTAGATGTTTTGTTCAATATCTAGAAAAATTCATGAGAAATTATCTTGAAACTCCAGATGTGTAAACAGAATAGTACAGATCATATATTTCTGCAAAGGTTTTTTTTCCCCGAAACATTTAGTGGACTGTCAACAAATTGAAAAAAAAGGATATATTTTGGCTAACCCTGTAAAACTAATTTGTCAAAAGTTTTCAAACTATAGATTATGATTAAATGGTTTCTTATAATAAAATATGTTCATTTTTTATGTGACTAACATGTGTACTTGTAAAGAAATTTAGGTTTTAGTAACAACAATCTTACCGAGTCTTTTGCTTATATTGTGCATATCGCATTGTTATCAGAATTAAAAAACAATAATTTTTTTTAAATGAGCAGATTTACTAAATAATGTTTTACTGCACGTGCATGAACGGAATCAAAGTATAATTCGCATACTGTGTTAGTTAAATGAATAGAGAAAATTTTGTGAATGTCTCAAAAACATAGCTCAAAAATTCTGAAAATTATCGTCGATAGAATAAATTAAAATTCGTTATTCCCAAAATGAAGCAAAAAGATGAGACCATATATTCAATGATTAGTGTCACTATAGCATACACAATATTGCACGTATTACTATATTTGGATACAGCCTCTCATCTTTTTGTACAACCTATGCTATATATTCGATAGTTTTTACTCTACTCTAGTGTACAAAATTAAGAGAATTTGCATATTTCGACAAATTTTATGAAATGTACTGAGCGAATTGGTAGCTTAATAATTTCAACCTGTACTAAATATTCGATAGATTTAATTTATTCTGGTATACAAAATTAAAAGAATTTGCATATTTCGTCAAATTTCATGAAATGTACTGAGCGAATTGATAGCTTATTAATTTTAACCTGTACTTTATATTTGATAGATTTAATCTATTCTGGTACACAACACTAGGAGAATTTGCAGTTTTCATCAAATTTCACGAAATGTACTAAGCAAAATTCTTCAAAGCAAAGATGCAAGTATTTGTTGGAGAATGCATAAGAGTATAGCTTAACAGATCATATGGGTTTGTATTCATAAAACTTCTGTTATGATAATGATATAATGGCGTTAAATAGTAACTTGCGAATAGTGCCATCGACTTACAATTGCGCCATTTGATTTAGAATTTAAAAAATTCATTATTAACGTTGTGCCATTTGATCTAATTTAAAAAATTGATTTATCTTCTGTCTAATTTAAAATTCCCCTCCCAATTTTCGCGCCTCCAAAAGCATGGTAAAAATATATTAAGTTTTGGAGATTCATTGGATCTTCAATTGCAGTACAAACACAAAGTTCTTCCACAATTCAAGATAAATGGCAATCAGCTGAATTATTTAATTAATCTTTAAATGTTCATCTCTAACATTTACATTTTTGAACTGTTGCGTATAGTTTAAATTAAACGTTCACCTCGGCACGAATTTCTGTGATATGTATAATTCTTTCTCTAATTATATAGATTTTGCAAAGTAGTACGATTTCGCATTTTTGAAGGTAGAGTACCAGAAGCATATACTGTACTAGATACATAGTACAACCGCAAACCTCATCCCCCAACAGGTATTAACATAAATTATTTTATTATGTAAAATGTGAACTTTTAAAACAATAAATAAACAAATACATATATATTTAGATTTTTAAAAGAGAAATATATACTTATTTAAAAAATATATACATATATTTCAAGAATTTTATTGTTTAATGTGATTTAAAAGTTAGATTTGGCTGGAAGAGATAAATGATATTTTGCATGTTTTGTTTATTCTTTTGATTCCTAAGAAAATAATATTTATTTGATGTCATTTTCATTTCGGAGAACTATATACTAGTTCATATAAATAAGTTTTAAATGTAATCATCCTTGTTTAATAATAGAATTTCAATATTTAATGTTAAAGAATAAAAGTACAATGAAATGTATGCGACAGCCGTGCAAAATAAAAAACGCCAGGAATCATTGGAATTTTGAAATTGAAGATTGAGTGCTATCTAAAACTGATGAAATCCGCAATCTACTATTTGTTAATTTCTAAAAATAGCATTGTCATTGATCGCAAATGTTCATGTACTCATTGAATGGATAAGTTTAAATAAAAAATTAACAAAACAACATATTTTGCATTAATTTTACATTTTACTCTTTAACCCCTTCTAAGGCGTTGGAGTAATATATATATTACTTAATTTTAATCAGGATTCTTTTTCAAAAACTCTGGTGTGAATTTAAAATTACATAAAAACAATTACTTCACCTTGAAAGGTTAAAGCAACTGTAAAAGCATGAGCCAAATAAAATAATTGGAGATATTATATAATTATCTATACACATATCAAATAATTTGTTCTGACTGACGGATAATCAACGCACAGCTCAAACTACTGCTCCTAGAAGCACAAAAATTGGAGAAAATAAACTTCTTATGATTTAGACGTGCACTAAGACGGGTTTTTTGAAATCTCCTCCCCCCCAAGGAGGATAAATGGGGGATCGTAAGTCATATAACATCTTGCTATACACCAGAAGCTGTTTTAGGAAGGAGCGCGAAATTCCGGAAAATCAATGTGCTAAAAAACAATTAAATACGTATTTTAGAAATTCGACTTCTAAGGGAATTAAATAGGGGGCGAACATTTGGCACATCTTCTTAGTCGTTTTAAGCAGTAATGTGAAATTGCAAAAAAATAAATTTATTAAAAAAACTAAATATGTGTTTTAGGAATTTAAAATTTTCCACTACTGAGAAGGGCTAAATCAGAAGTACAAAAATTTCAAACTTTTTCTGGACCCGTCATCTGATATATCACGTTAAACCCCTCGGATCATTCTTCCTTTCCTTTCTCAGATCCTTTCTTTCATCCTACTGAATTTTCCCCCACCCCTGGGCGGGAGTATTTTTTTTTATTTTTTTTTAAATCACTACTTTTTAAGATTTTAAATTGGATTTTTTTACGAAGCCCTTCGAAATATATTATTTAACACATTTGAAAGTTCTAAAGAGAGGGAGGGGGGGAGGTGTTTTCCGGGATGTACGAAAGTTGGATTCATGAAGTTCACTTTGTGACCACTATTCATTCACTGTGACCATTATTTCACGTTATACACTATATATACTCTCGAGCTCCTACTCCCACTTTGCCCCGTAGGAGGACAGGATATTCTAAATTTAACCGAAACACTTTATGTGACATATCGCTGGTAAGGCCTGTGACCACTTATTCATACTCTGTACTTCAATTCCACCCCCCCCTCTTTTTATCCCTACAGGTGGTACGCTTAACGTATTCCAGTAAAATATCTTCTAATAATGGGAAAATTACGGATCTGACCTTAAGTGACTAAAATATAAATAAATAAAAAATATTGATCCTATTACGTATCCTTTTAGTTCCTTTTTTGGCCACAAATGGTGCTTTTAATTTTTATTTCTTTGGCTATTTTGCTGGTAATTGTCAAACAATACCAATTTTTCATACTTAAACGCCCTTATCTTTTTATACCTACTTGCGCCTTATCTACCAGGGGACGTTGTTACATGACATTTGCACTATTGTGGTTAATCTATAGCTTCTCTTTGGTTTGATGTTTTTTAAATTTCCTCTGTTTTTACTTTTCATGTATTTATTCATATCGACTCAAGCATATAAAAACAATGTAGAATATCATTGTAGAAGACATTGTAGAAGATCACGAAAGTAGATTCCCGTAAGTAATAGATGACTGTATTGGTTGTGCTTTTACGATGACGATTTTTTTGGATGGCGATTGAATTTAAGATGACGACTGGTAAATTTTCGAGAATCGCACAGCATTAGCCATATTTTAACAGCAATCTTAAGTAGAAGCGTGTAATTATTATTTAAAAATATATTTCTCGATTTTAGAAACTCCACTTCCTCCTCCAAAAGGATTAATGAGAGATACGTAACATTTAGGTTATTCCATTTTACCAGAAGTAGTTTTAGATAGGGGCATGAATTTGAAGGTAATTAATCTAATAAAGCAAACTTAAACTGAGATAAATAAACTGAATAAATTTCCTACCTGTGAGGGTTTAATGGGGTGGTCGTATTTTTGGGATTTTAGGATATTTTGACATATTTCTGCAGAAGTTTTAAGCAGATGCGCAAAATTCAAGATAAGAAACTTACTAAAAAATAGTTAAACATAGTTATTTTAGAGCTGTTTTGTCTATTATGTCTTCAACATCGATTTTGAACCGGATATTGTGAGATTATAGGAAAAAACAAAAATTATGGATATCTGATTTGATATTATTTTTTTATTATTATAATTTTAATTTTTACTAGATGGTTCAAGATTCTGTTAAAGAAACCGACCAGCGTAGCGGGCGAAGGTTGCTAGTTTAATTATATGGATTATATGTTTACGTGCAAAATGTTACATTAAACATAAATTTAGAATTTATCAACATCATATTCTTTCCTATGAAAATATCTCGAAATTCATTCTAGCCTTTTTCTGAATTCGGGGTAGTAACATTTCATTTACTAAGAGCCGTTTTTAATAAATATATAAACTTATTTATAGTATGCGGTTTATATTTTTAACATGACAAGTTCTTCTTTACTGATATCGCCTAATTTAATAAGAACACTTTTATTTTAGAAATTTATATAAAAAAAATTATAAGTTAAAATTGAAGTTAAAATTAAAGTATAATGGTAAAGTGTAATTTATTAATGCAGATTCCTATTTTGGTGAATCAATAATAAAACTATTGATTTTTATTTATTTAACGCCACTTGAAAATTCTTGTACATTAAAAGGTATAATTAACGACCTAATATTTTAAATAAAATCAATTCAATGTTACTTTGAATAACTTAACAGAAAAATAACGATAAAAAAATTATTCTAAATTTCTAAGCTCAAGTGATTTATGATGTTTAAAATTTAATATGAAAGAAGGTACTTCAGATATGTATTAATTATTTTGAAATACTGTTTTTTTCTGTTTTAGCAAGCCACTTTATGAGCTTAAAAAACATCAATTCGTTTTTGAAAGCAGTTATTTCTTTCTTCCGTTTCTTTTTTATTATAAATAAATATATAAATTTAAATTTTTTTAGATGAAAATACCCTTTGGACATTTCAGACTTCCATCCAATTTCAAAAATCATGCAAGCAGTAAAAGTTTTGAAGAGAGTAAGCGATGAGATTTGTTTAGTAATTTTTGAGAAATTTTAGTTTTTGTAGCACTTTTTATATAAATTACATTTTTATCATTTAAATTTACTCTAAGCTTGAAAAATAAAGGGAAAAACGCTCAAAAGTATATTTTTTAAAAATCTGGCATGTTAAATGTCATTTGAATATAAAAAACGCTTACAGTGCATAAACATTTAATAAAACAAAAAATTTGTTTCTTAAAATTAATATTTATAATGTCTCTAAAAGTTTCTCATTTAAATTAGGAACGAAAACAGGATAAAGACATGAAGAGTCATTATTTGGTGAAAATTGACTGTGGGAAGGGTAGGATTGTTGTTAAGAATTTTGTCTTTTTACACACGGAGCTGAAGAGTCAAAAATTTTTTCAGCGAACATTAAAGAAGTAGAAAAGCACTTTGTAAATGTCCTTATATTTTGCTGTAGAGCGTTTAGATCAGGAAGCGACAGCATAGACAATCACCTCATGGAGTTCACGGATGAAAATCTAAGATTAGTTAAATCTCGATTCGCATATTAAACCACAATCGGTCTGCCAAGTCATATCTTGTAGAAAACACCTAAAAACATGATTTTAGCGGTTGCTCATAGGTTTACCATTATATTTTCCTGCTCTCAGTCAGCTATGTTTTCATATATTTTACTGCAAGGAAAGCACAAAGCTAAAATTGAAATTTTAGGTGCTATCCATCAAGATATGACTTGGCAGGGCGATTGTGTTTTTAATATACTAATCGAAAATTAATTAATCCTAGATTTTGACCCGTGAACTCGATGAGGTGATTGTCTGTGCTGCCGCTTCCTGGTCTAGTTGTTTTATAAAGTAATTTTGCTAATGGGATTAACTAGGACATTCCATGCCAGCAGTGCCAGATTTACAACAGGGCATTCGGGGCACGGGTCCAGAGCCCCTGATTTTCAAGGGTCCCCCAAACGCTTCTGAAGGTTTTTTAACTATTGTTCAAAATCTGTTGTAGCTTTAATGTACATTGAAATTTTACATTTCATTCCATATTGTATTTTCATAACATAACATATTTTGTTTGAAACATCGCTTTATTACTTTACTAGCAGTCTTCGCCCGCTACGCTGGCTTCTCTAAAAGAAATTTGAATCAAACGAAGTACATCTAGTAAAAATTAAAAAAAATATATTATCTAATCAAACATTCATAATTGTTGTCTTTTTCTAAAAATGTAACATTATCCTGCTCACAGTCGATGTTGATAATATAATAAACAAAATAGCTCTAAAATGACGAAAGTACCTAAGTGTAAATATCCTTTTAGTAGGTGTGTTATCTTGAATTTCCCGTTTCTACCTAAATCTTCTGCTGAGATATGGCGACATTTCTCAGAGGCGCTGGAGGTGTATACTTTGAAATAATGGTCTGAGAGCTTTTACATAAAGAGTGTAGGCAAAATTTGGAAAATTTCCCATCCCTCTTCCCAGAGTTCCAACTATCACATATTACCGGTATAAAATCTTCCCCTCTTTGAAAATTTCAAATATTATAACTAATATTTGTCAGCGAGTCTGTAAAAAAATCCTATCTTTCGTGATAAAATGCTACAATATCAAAAAATTTCGAACAGTTCATAATATGAAAGAGCGGTCCAAGAGCTTTCATATGATGTCACATGACGGTTCCAAAAAATGTTTGGAATTTTTGTTCCCCACTTTAAACCCCCACCCCCGATCGGAAATTTTAAAATCGCTTAAACACGTCTTTAATTATCGTTTAATAGATTTATTTTCTGCCGTTTCACGCTTCTTCTTAAAACGACTGCTGAGGTATGCCAAATGGTCTAAATTGTTCGAACTCCCCTTTAATTCCCTCAGGGGAGCAATTTCTAAAATCGCTGATGTATGTGTTTAATTATTTTTTAGTATATTTAATTTCTGAAATTTCACGCGGCTACCTTAAGAGCCCACAATAATCACAGAAAAAGTACTCAAAAAGACCCGGATGATAATAGGTCTATGGGAGTGTTCTTTTCAAATATCTCGCTCAAATTTTAATATTTTTACATGATTTTTTTTGCATAGGATAGCTGAGGACGCTCCACAACCGGCCAATTTTTTACTTTTTCGATTTTGGTTATATATTTTTTATATTATGATAGTTTCAGTTTCAGAACCGGTTTAAACCGGTTTTGAAAATTAAAGTAATTAAAAAAAAATCTAGAAAGCAAAATTGAAAAAATAAGAACTAGGCCGGTTGTGGATCGTCCTCAGCTATCCTGTAAAAAAAATCATTTAAAAAAATTAAAATTTGAACGAGATATTTGAAAAGAACGCTCCCATAGACTTTACATTAGCGTTCGGCTTTTACCGTGTGACTAGTGTACGCTCTTAAACGGTTGCTGAGATATAGGAAGATGTTCCAGAATTTTCGACTACACTGTAAAAAAAATCTGTAACCTTAGTAATCTAAATTAACCGAAATCTCTTATGCTTACTAAAATTTTATGTGTACACTGTACAAGAAAATGATGTCAATCTACAAAACTTGTAAGCAAAACTAAAACCATCTGTAACTTTACAAAAGAATTTACTAAAATTTTGGTAACTTTACTAAAATTTTATCTATAATGCTCGTTATCGTCACTTAAAAAGCTCTTGGAATACGATTTCCCAAAAAAATTCTTAGTAACCTTAAAATTTGTTTGATTCAAAGTGCAAATCTGTATCTGTTACATGAATTTTTATTGTTGCCGTTACATAAAAAGTTCTTGGAATACAATTCTACTAGAAAATTTTTTGTAACTTTCCCAATTTTTTTTACAGTGACCCGTTCGTAGAGGGGGAATTAAAAAAAAAAAAATCTTAGTGCACACTTACATCATAAGTATATTTTCCCGAATTTTCATGTTTTTACATTTAGTAGTTTGGACTGAGCGTTGATTATCAGTCAAGTCAGGACAAACTACTTTACATATATATAGATTATAATAATATTTTTCTTTTAATTTTATCACTTTAAAATTATATAGTATTTTCAATTCTTGTTTAATCCTTTTCCTATTATTGTCAGATTATTTGAGGGTTGGTAAACTTAGCTTACAGGATATAGAGTCCCTAATATTTTAAATAATTCTGGCTTGGTGTCGTCGAAAATTTATTATTAGTTTTTGCATATTTTATATTAAATTTTATTATAATTTTATTATAATTTTTTTATTATAATTTTATTTGCATATGTTTAATTAGCACTGTGTGGTGCTAATTAAAGATAATTAGCACCGCACAGTTTGTTATAAAACGTCTATTTATTTGAATTTCATAATTCTAAAATGATTATTTAAAAGTAAGTTATTGATTATCATATTTATTTTTTAATGGATGTTTTAAATTCAATAATGGTCACTTTAGTAACTATCTTTTTTCATTTTTTGAGTGAATCCCTTTGTAAGTATCCGTGCAAGGGGGGCCCCCGGAAGTATTTGTGCCCAGGGTCCCCAAATTTGTAATTCGGTCCCTGCATGTCATTTGTGGACAGCTGTTCTGTATATTTCTGCTATTTTAACAATATTATTATATCCTCAACTTAAAACAATAATACTAATAAGAAAAAAAATATTTTTTTGTCATTTTTAATGTATATTTATGCTTCAATAGATAAAGGTATTTATGTAAGTATGATGGGCATGATATTTTCTTAAATTTTCATGGAAGGACTCTGAAACGAGAAGATTTCTTAAATATAGTATTTAAAATGTTCAGAATTTTATTACCAATTGTTTTCATTGTGTATTTACTATAAAACATGCAAGAAAAATCATGCATTAAGCATAGATTATGAAGCACTTTCCATCACTTACTGTAATATTTTACAAAACTTCTCTATTTAGGGTAATAAAGTGTTACTGTCCAAATCAAATATGTATTCTAATACTTTTAAACAAATCTATGTTTGATCTGTCGGTTGGTATAGATACTATATAATGAAGAAATTCAATTTAGCAAGAAAACGTGTAACAGTTTGAAATTTCCCTTTTTGCAATTTAAACTAATAGATGGAAACATACTTGTATACCTTTGATCAGCCCTGTAGTTTATTTTGTACTTTTATTATGCGTCAGTATTTAGCTAAAATTTAGATTAAACTAAAACACTCTTAAGATTATTAAAATCACATTTCTAGAAATCGTCATCCAAAGGCGACCATGTATCCAATTCTTTGCGGGTCCTTGTATATAATTTTAATTAGATTCCATAACAATTTCTTAATAAATTAAATGCATTTCAGCATAAAAATATATAACTTACTTAAAAACAAACTTTAACTAAATTTCGTTCATATTCAGCAACTTTTACGAGCTCTTTTGAGTAGCCCTATATATTAACTATAGCATTTTATACATACTATGTAATATGTATAAATTAAGTGCAACTTAAAAGCACATATTATAATTGAAAAGGCATTTTATCCATTCATAAGTCATCATCGATAACATACAGTACTTCGGATAGAATATACTATTCGAAATCTTTTGTGTGTCCCTATAAATTCTGTGCACTTCGTATCATACGTGAAAAAACTTATATTAAGCCTCAGCGATTTATATCAATTTTATTGTACATGAAATAGTTTAATATAATTAAAGTATGTCGCAAACAATCCCCCCTTTACTATTATGTAATTGAATTCTTTTCTGTGACCCTGTAAATGAATATAAAATATTCTTTTCACCTCATATTTTACAAAATGTATATTTTTCGGCACTTCGTAAATGCATTTCCTTTTTTATGTTTGAAAGACCGTAACATTATTAAAATTTATTTTAAACGTTTTTTCCCCATAGGCCGTAATGTAACGGAAAACTTTTGGTTGTCCCTGTAAATAAAATAATCGAGCTAGAAACTTCATTTGCAATAGGGTTTGTGATAAGATTAACGTCAATAACCTCAAAAAAAATTCAGGGCAATCGAGTATATTTACAAGAATTACAGCGCGGAGAGGCATCAAAACGGCCAGAAGAATAGAAAAACCGAAATCATAAACAGTTTTTAACTTTATTGGAAAGTATTAAAAACGCGCAAGTTTACTAAAGTCTGTGGTTTAAAATGTGGCGATTTTAAACCGATTAAAGGTCCAATCATATCACGCTTGGTAAAGCTTTTCTACATGTACAGCTGTTTGAACCCCTTCGCGACGAGGGTCTTTTACTGTTTTGTTACCGGTTTTTAAAAACACAAATTTGTCTTATTAAATCGAGAAAATGCTCAGGTTAAATAAGGCAAGTTTTACTGTCAACTTTTACTGGTGGGGATAAACAAAGTTTCCTAATCCTTTTTGCGACACATATACGTGTCACTCGTCCTCAAGGGATTAACAATGCTATTGTATCCTCAAATTAAAATAAGTGTACTAAAAAGCAAAATATATTTTTTTTATTTTATTGTATAATTTATATTTTAATGACTTATAATTTAATAAATATAGACATTCATGTAAACGTCTTGTGCAAGATATTTTGTCTGTTTTTCATGGAATAACCCAACAACGAATAGCCCGACTGCGAACCCTATGCCATTTCATCCATTATGGAAAAAATGCATACTACTAAACACACTACAACGTCCACATGGAAAAAGGACAGATTTATAAATTTTCCTTTTTATTTTTTTTCAGGCACCCTAACTGGCGTTGTTTTGGCCTCCACTATCTCCAAACTATTATTTTCGTTTCTTATTTCTTTTGAAAATGTTGAAGATTTCGCTTATATTAATTTTTCTTTGATATGTACAAATCTGCTACGAAAATTACAGTTTCTGCTAATGGTGATAGCCAGAAAGGAGATCAGTGCTAGGTTTGATTTGTTGCAGTTAATATTATCTATAAAAAATACACGCATAACAAGACCGTATACTATTTTATATGAAGGGGGAATTGCATAAAGCGATTAAAAGTCTGTTGATAAAGTCTTTTTTTTTTTAATCTTAATTATTTTTTATTACTCATCAAAAGTTTAAATATGATAGTAAATCTGCGCAAATATTTTTTTTTTCAGTAAAAATTCATATTGAAAATAAATTAATTATTTCTAAAAAATAGTATTAAGAAATATCAAATTAAATAATATATTAAAAAATATTATATGTAAATTTGTGCATACATAATAAAGAGAAATAGCTGCGATAATGAAGATCAAAAGCTTGTGCAGAAATGTTCCTTTTAAAATTTGCTGCACATAGCTAGTTCGTCAGAAGAAAAAAAAAACCTCTGTTCTTTCATTGTTAGTTAACTAAGAATTTGTTTACCTGTGGAATGTAGATTAAGTGGTTTTAAGCTTCTTATGTGCTAAGCTTCAGTTTCAGTTATTTAAAAACTTCAAAAATATGTTTTCATTTAGCATTTGTTTAATAGTTCGTTTTAAGCTATAATAAACGCTTAGTTTAACAGTATATTTTTCAGTACTCTTTTAATTAACATGGAAATTAATTAACCATTAGATTAATTGAGCCGTAAGATAAATTAATTAACCATTAAATGACTTTGCTGGGCCATTTCAATCAAAAAGGCGTGATTTTTAAGGATTTATCAGTTTTAGCATGAACATGAATATTTAATGATATTATCACAATAGAAAAATAAATATTTAAAAGTACTGGAATTTTTCAGCATACAGTAAAACACGGTGTCTACTTATCTTTCCATAATAACAAAACGTAAAATTAAGGTGCTGTACCAAAATATATTTATAAAATTATTTATGAAAAATATCCTGAAATCTATCGTTCTCATAATATTTTGTGAGAAAAATATTTCAGAAATTAGTAAAGATTATGAATTAAAATGATGACGAAAATCTGATTAAAAAAATAAATAATGTATAGTAAAAATATCTTAAAAACGATATAGTAGCTCCCGTTGTTCTGCACCTTGTTATATTGTTTGAACGGCCTAAGAGGGACTGCTCAGACAAGGAAATCATATCTGTAGAACTTAGTGTCCCTCCTGGCACGTATTTTGCATATGCACATTCACAAGACGATCAGCGCCAATCCTGCCTTCTGATTGGCTATTTACTTTCGTTTTTCATAAAGCATTTTTACTGTCTATAAATAATCCAATATCTGAACTAAAAACACGCTAAAAGATAGTTATGCAAAGGCAGATTTCCTAATTAAGGTATAAATTTTATTTGACAAGTGTTCAGCTCCTGCACTTTGGCTACAATTCAAACTAGTCAGATGTGGCAACTGCAAAATTGTCTTCGATCTTATGCATGTTAATATTTCCTGAAAAATGCAGCATAGTAGAACCACTGGTTAGGTGGTTGAAACCAAAATCTAGTCAGCAACAACATATATCAACTTATATCTCAATCTGAAGTTTAGTAAAAATACGTGTATTACTTGGTGAGATACATTTATTACGAAA
Organism: Maratus speculifer; assembly: GCA_964019185.1. Taxonomy (NCBI): domain Eukaryota; kingdom Metazoa; phylum Arthropoda; class Arachnida; order Araneae; family Salticidae; genus Maratus; species Maratus speculifer. Next base: position 140,261,023 of record OZ025291.1, read on the forward strand.
TCACGAAAAATGCTGCATAGTAGCGCCTTTGTGGGGCTACATATACCAAAACATAAAAAACACTAATCTATATCAGGGGCTAACTCAATCTGAAGTTTAAAAAAAAAAAATCATGCATTAGTTCTAGAGATAGAGCTATTGCGATAATCACGAATAATGCACCATGGTAGCGCCATCTTTCGAGCAATTTGCAGCAAAACATAATACGCATTATGTTATATCAAGTAATAACTAAACATAAAGTTTTATGAAAATTCATGTTCTAGTTCTTGAGGTATGGCTATTGTGGAAATTGTAAATAATACAGTCTAGCAGCGCCACCTGTTGAGCTATATACATCCAAAACTAATTAGATCTAGTTTATATCAAAGTCTCACAGAATCTAAAATTTTGTGAAATTCTTGAATTAGTTCTTGACATAGAGCTTATTCAATAATCACCAAATAATGCACTATGCCAGCGCCAGCTGTTGAGTGATTTGTACCAAAACGTAATCAGCACCATTTTATTTCGAGTACTATCTCAATCTAAAGTTTTATAAAAATCCACGGAGTAGTGTTTGAGGTATGGCTATTGTAGTAATTGTAAATAATGCAGAATAACAGCGCCACCTAGAGCGATGTACTCCAAAAACAAATCATATCTAGTTTATATCAAGGTCTAACAGAATATAAAGTTTTGTGAAATTCCATGCATTAATTCTTGAGATAGAGAGCTCACAAAATTTGTGTCACATACAGACAGACAGATTGACAGATAGACAGACAGACTGACAGATCGCCAGATAAACTGATAGACTGACAGACAGACCGACCAACAGACTCACATACTTTTTGTAAAAATATGTTTTTAGGGTTCTCCGACCCTTAAAGCGTGTAAATCCGTCGAAAACCGGACTTGCGAATCTAATACTTTATTCTTGTAAAAATAGAAGTAAAAACGATCGTTCGGCTCGCAGGCGTATTGTGATTTGCTATATAAGAAAAATGAGTGCAATACAGTCATTTCAATATTATTGTTTAGGTGTTATGGTGTAATGGTTAAAACATCCATCTTGTAAGCCAAAATTCGGAGGCTGGTGCGCTCGTTGTTTTAGACTTCATAAGAATTTCATTTCTATCTTTATTGAATTATTATCAGTTACTGCGATTTTTTTTTAAATCGATTCTTGTTAATGAAATTAATTTTTAATATTTTATTTTATTAATTTATACATTTATTTTTATTGATTAACTATCAGTTAGTTAAATATAATTCTTTTAATCTATTTTTGTTAATGACACTAATTTTTAATATGTATGTGGGAAAGTATTAAGTTGCTTTAAAGTGGTGTCAAGGGTTCAAAACGATGGCCCAGGCGATTTTTTGATGAAAATCTTGATTATTTTAATGTTTCAATGTTCTAGATTAAATATACACATAAACACACACACGTAAAGCATGGTGACGTCACTGCGACGTCGTTGTGAAGTCACATCGTGAGTTTGTGACCATCGATCGTCGATGTGAAGTCATTGTGACTAAAATGTGATGTCCTTATGGCCATTTTAGAGTTCGTTTGTGACCACTTCATAAAGTGGTCACAATGCGAAAGAATTTGTGAAAAATGTGTCATTTATGACTACTTTGACATTAACATTGCGACGGAACTGCGACAAAAGCGACGATATTTAAAATGCCAGAAACATGTTTTTTAAAGTAAATAACATGTTTTGAAGAATTTTTGTAATTTTCTAAAGATTTTTAAAAAATTCACACCTCAGTCACAATGTGACATCACTGAGTGGTGGCATTTTGGTCACAGATGTGATGTGGCCAAAGTGACTCACAGTGACTATGCATGCTATGAGGGATTTGTAGACTGGAACACAATTATATACATATTGATGGAGGTGCAACATAAGAAAACGAACTGCAACAGGCCGTCTGCCTATCCAAGCTTGCTTAAATCCGAAATAGCTTGCCGTTATTCTGTTTGCCACAGGTCCGTCTGACCTGGTTTTCACTTTGAGGTATGCGGACAGCCACAGAACCGTCTGTTCTCCGCTGATTTCCGCTAGCCTCTCCTCTATTCTCCTAAAAAATTACCCAGTTCATCAAAATTTTCGTTGTTTGCGAGTCTAAGCCGATTGTCCAGAGCCTCATCATAGAATGTGCTTATTCAGCAGTGCAGAGTTCAACTCTTGTTGCTGTGTGTCTTTGTCGATGGATCCCACATTTATTTAATTTATTGCATTCATTTTTATTAATTTACAATTAATCAAATATTATCCTTTTTTAAATGAATTCATCTTAATGAAACTAAGTTTAATACTTAATACCACCTAAGGACTATATTTTGATAATAAAATGAAAGATATATTTTAATTCTATAAAACATCAGTAAAAATTAAATAAAATATTTTAATGTTGTAACTTTAAATTATTGTAATAAAATATGTTTCTTTTTAAGTACTAAAATTTGACCTTAGGTAATATTAACAATTAAAATTTAGTTTCATTGTATAGAATAATGGATCTACAAAATAATCTTTTATTAGCAGATAGTAAATTAATAAAAATCTATTTTTAATGTTATAATTTAAAGTTACAATATAAAAATATTTTTCTGTTATTTTAACTGATGTTATTATTCCATTAAAATATATGTTTCATTTTAATTATTAAAATATAACCATTGGTTGATATTAAATATTAAACTGAGTTTCATTAAGAAGAATTGCTATAAAAATGAAAATACATTTTATTAACTAATAGTAAATTAATAAAAATAAATTATTTAAAAATAATTGACATTAAGTATTAAAAATTAAATTCATTTACAAGAATTGATTTAAAAATGATTATATTGTACTAATAAATAGTAAATCAATAATAATAAATGTGTAAATAAGTAAAGTGAAATATTAAAAGTTTCATTAAGAAGAATCAATTTAAAAAGAAATTAATACATTATTAAGTGATAGTGAATCAATAAAATTAAATACATAAAAACTAAAGTTAAATATTAATAATTAGTGTTATTTACAAGAATTGTTTTGAAAAATGATAATATTTTATTAACTGATAGCAAATCAACAAAAATAATTGTACAAATAAATAAAATTAAATATTAAAAATTAGTTTCATTAACAAGAGTTGATTTAAGAATTGAAAATATATTATTAAATGACAGTAAATGAATAAAAATAAATGCATATAAATTAAAGTTAAATATTAAAAATTAGTTGCATTGTTAAGAATTGATTTGAAAAATGATAATATTTTAATAACTGATAGTAAATCAATAAAAATAATTGTATAAATAAATAAAATAAAATATTACAAATTAGTTTCATTAACAAGAATCGAGTTTCAAAAATCAGAATAACTGATAATAAATCAATAAAAAAGAAATGAAATTCCTAAAAAATCTAAAACAATGAGGGCTCATCCTCAATCTTGTGTTTTCTAGAAGGATGTTCTAACTATTACACAATAACACCTATTTAATGATATTGAAACGATTCTTTTACACTCATTTTTCTTACAGCAAATCACAATATACCTGCGTACAGACCAATCCGTTTTAAGCGTCACTGGCTATCAAAGCCTGAGAGCTTATGTGCACGCCCGTTCAGTATGTACTTGCGTGCGTACGTACGTAACGCGATTCATGATAAAAATATCCAATTTACATGAAAGTTTGGATATAGGCGTATTATGATAAGACGCTTCACTGATTGGTTTTGAGAGTTCATTCGATAAATACAAGAAAGGGAACAGGGGCTATTATCTCTCCCCTTAATTTATATAAATGGGTTTTTCATGCAGAATTAATAGATTTTGTTAAAACCTTAGATGTAGGATCCTTCTAATGAGGTGCCTCCGTCATTAGTATTGGGTGTTCATTGGATAATTTTAAAGAGGGGAAATGGGTGGTGGGTAATCCCCCCGTCTTAATTTAGGTTTTTCACGCAAAATTTACCGATTTGCTTCAAATTTTTTATATAGGTTTATTCTGAAAAGGCGCTTCCCTGATTTGCTTTTGGAATTCACTGGATAAGTATAAAGGAAGGATAGAGGAAACTACCCTTCATAATTTATGTAAATGGTTTTTCATGAAGAATTAACCGATTTGTTTCAATATTTGGATGCAGGATCACAGTAATAAGAAGCTTCGCTCATTTGTTGCGGTGTTCTTTTGTTAACTATAAAGGGGGAGGGGGGTACGGGCGATTACCTTCCCCTTGAGTAAGCTAAATAGAGTTTTATGCAGAGTTATCCGATTTGCTTTAAATTTTGGATGTAGGCTCTTTCTGATAAGTTGAATTTCTGAACAGTTTTGGAGATTTAATGATTAATTATAAAGGAGGGAATGGAGAACAACGTTTCTTAAACTACATAAATGGGTTTTTATGCAGAATTATTCGACTTGCTTTGTATTTTGGATACAGGTTTATTATATGATAAGGCTTATCCCTGATTAGTTTTGGGGCTTCAATGATTAAGTATAAAGAAAGGATATGGGGAAGAATACTTCCTTCCTTATTTTTTTTCGAAAGGCATTACTATATAAGGCTCTAATATACAATTAGTCTGCATAGCCTGTGAGCTCTATGCCTTCAGTTTAACTGGCCATCATTCTTTTTATTTGAAATTGCAGCCAAATTGTAAGCACTAGACGCTTATAAAAAAAGTATACCTTAATTACAAAATCTGTCCTTGCATAACTATTTTTTAGCGTGTTTATAATTCAGATAATTCCGAATTTAAGCAGAAGAAATGCTCTACCGAAAACGAAAGTACAACCAATCAGAAGGCAGAATTGGCGCTGGTCGCCTTCTGAATGTACATAAGCAAAATACGCATTGTCGTCTTTAAAAACTTTTTACAAAATTTCAAATGCTTTTGTAGCAGAAGGCCCCACCAGTGGCCGAGATGTTCTGCTCTCGAAACTGGTAGACAGCAGGAGTTGCTGGGTTTGAATACAATCGCGTGTGTCCGCGAGGCCGTTCGGAGTTTTCCGTGGCTGTCTTCGAACCTTGGGCTTCCTTGTGTAAGTACAGGTTAGGTTCCATTGGAAAGACCACCACGGAGGGCATCACCGCCCCTTTGGACATATATCTCACGAGTTGATAAAGTAAACCAAACCAAACTTTTTGTAGCAGAAATTGCATTGAAAAAACAAAACTTAATGTATATTTTTTTCTGAATATTAGTCAACATTTCAGAAAAACATAGGAGTAAACATTCTTATTTCATTAAAATAAATAAATTTTCCGGCGATAAAATCAAATAAAATCCTGACTATTGCGAGGTATTTATAGAGGTAGTAAAAATAATTTATAAAAGTTTGTAGAAGATATCTACTATAGATATATTTTAAATGAAGCAATTCTGATATTTTTTGATCCCAGTAACATGTGTAGACTTGGCTAAAAATATTAAGAATTCTCATACTTTAAAATACCTTTAAAAATAATAATCAGATATAAGTGTTTAACTGCATACTAATATAAATTATTTTTCCAGTCATATAATTTATAAAAAAAAATGTTATCAAATAAATAACGCAACATTTAATTAAATCATTTGTTTTAAAAGACAAGTAAAAATACAAACCGATTTTGTTTTGCTGAAAATCTGTTTGTCCTGTTATGGAAGTTAAAAGATAATCAGGAATGTTAGAATAATTCTTGCAGAAAATGTCAAAACTTAAATAAATTAGTTTTTAACAACGAAAATAAGAAAGTTAAAAAATAATTAATGTTTTATTGATACATGTTTAAAAGCAAAATAATAAAAAATATGTTTTATTTCATCTTCTAACACAAGTTGTTTATTATTTTCACTTTTGAAGACAAGGCTTTTCCGACATTTTCTGCAAGAATTATTCTAATATTCATGAATATTTCTTAACTTGCACAAAAAAAACAAGAACCTTACGGCGAAATGTTTAGTCATTTTTTCATTGTTGTTTTTTTAAAGTAGATGGTTTAATTTAACGGGTTAATTAAAATTTGAGTGTCTTCGTTCGCTGTTATTTTTAACCAGCTGTAGTAACTTAAAAAATGAAATTCAAAATTATGTGCAGTTAAACTTTTAAATTCTGATACTTTTAAACAGATATTAAAAATACGGTAGTCTGTAATACTTTTGGCCAAGGTATTATATTTATTTATTTTAAATGTGTGTGCGTGTGGGTTTAATATTAATAAAAAAGCAACAGCTTACAACTTTTGGACCTGTATTATGTTAGAGAATAGAATTAAATCAGAAAATCTTTAAAAAATATATAAAGAATTAATCATATAAACAGTAATATTTAAATCATAAATTGGAAAAAATAGATTGATATTTTAAATTACTTGTCCAAGACAAATATTGATTTCATACTTTTCTTAATGACATGATAAATAAAAACTACTTTTTAAAAATTGTGAAAAGTATTTAATTCATATTTTATTAATTACATTTATAAGATATGTTATTTTCTTTAATTATTCTATACAAAATATTTGATAAGAAAACATAAATATTGTATTTTTTTGCATGTGTAAATAGTAGTTTAATATTATATATTTTTTTCTTATATTATAAATATATTATTGTACAGATACCCAATTTATTTAATTACTTCAATTTAATTTTGTTCATAAATATCCATTGTCCTAATTTGATTCAAGATTTATCTGAGACAAAATATTTTCATTAACCCTTAACTGCTGTTAGCGGTCTCACAGATCGCCGATTTTTTCAACTTTCAGAGTTTATCTCGCAAATTTTAGTTTAAGTATAGATACTGGTCAAAATTTGTTTCATTTAGAGACTTATTACTATTCCTACAGACTTTTGAATAGCTGAATTTTATTTATAATAGTCCTGTATATAAGGTTTAATACAAAAATAGTATTCTGAGAGCCAATTTAACATGTTATTCATCTTTAGATTAAGCGATCTTACAGACCACTCACAGTAGTTATGCGACAATTTTTGTCACAGCATAAGGGTTAAAAAGAATTTAATGGAATATGATGAAGGGTTATATGAAAAGCTTTACGCATAAAAAATATAAAGAAATTTCTATTGTTATATATTTGATTAAATCTGATAAATTTTAGGTATTGTGTTAATATTTTTGTATATTTCTATCATCTAATATTTCTTGTAGTTCATGAAGCTTCCGTATTCAATTGAAAACATTGAACTATTCATTAATTACTTGATATACACTATATTGCCATTGATTATGGGACATTTGCGATTTTAGACATTTTACTAAATATCTAGAAAAATACATGAGGAATCATCTCGAAACTCTTAGTGTATAAGTATAATAGTATAAGTCATACATCTCCGTGAAGATTTTTTCCCGAAACTCCAAAGGGGACCGTCAACAAATTAAAAAAGAATGAATATCTTTTGAATAACCCTGTCAAAACTAATGTAGCAAAAGCGCTCAAACTCTAGATTGTGATTAAATGCCTTATTGTAATAAGCCTTGTTCATTTTTATGCAAATAGCATGCATACTCGCAAGTAATTAAGGTTTTTATAAAAATGATCCCAAATTTTTCCAAGTTTTTTCCTTATAATTTTCAGAGTTCTTAATATAAAATATTATTTATTTCAGAAAATATGACAAACAACATTACACACAGTACCCTGTAATCAGAATTAAAAAATAATGAAAATTGTATAAAAAATGAGTTGGTTTACTAAATAATTTTTTACTGCGCATGCGTCAACGATATCAAAATTTCATTTGCATATTTTGTTAGCTAAATTTATAGAGCAACTTTTGTGAAAGTCACAAAATCATAACTTGAAATTTCTGACAATAATCGTCAATTGAATAAGTCGAAAATTCGTTATTCTCAAAATGAAGCAAAAACAAGAGGGGTTGTATCCCTATATTCATTGATTAGTGTCAATATAGAATACACAATATGGGATGTACTACTGCATTTGGATAAAATCCCTCATTTTTTTGCTTCATTTTGGAAACAACGGATTTGTCCTTTTTCTATAGACGATTACTTTCAGAATTTTCAAGCTATGATTTTGAGACGATTACAAAAGTTGCTCTATAAATTTAGCTAACATAATATGCAAATGAAATTTTGATATCTTTGACGCATGCGCAGTAAAAAATTATATAGTAAACCTACTCATTTTTCATACAATTTTTATTATTTTTAAATTCTGATTACAGGGTACTGTGTGCAATGTTGTTTGTCATATTTTCTGAAAAAAAATATTATTTTATATTAAGAATTCTGAAAATTATAATGGAAAAACTTGGAAAAATTTGGGACCATTTTTATAAAAACCTTAATTACTCTGCGAGTGTGCATGCTATTTGCATAAAAATGAACACAGTGTATTACAATAAGGCATTCAATCATAATCTAGAGTTTGAGCGGTTTTGCTACATTAGTTCTGACAGGGTTATTCAAAAGATATTCATTCTTTTTTAATTTGTTGACGGTCACCTATGGCGTTTCGGTAAAAAATCTTCACGGAGATGTATGACGTATACTATTATATTTATACACTAAGAGTTTCGAGATGATTCCTCATGTATTTTTCTAGCTATTTAGTAAAATGTCTAAAATCGCAAGTGTCCCATAATCAATGGCAATATAGTGTATATATTTCGTGATATACACTGTAAAAAAAAAAAAATTAAGAGGTTACTAAAAATTTTTTAGTAAATTTGTATTCCACAGAATTTTTTAGTGACCATTACAAGCTTTTTTCTTTGCAAGCGAAACAAGCATTTCTTTTGTAAACTAAACAAAAGAATTTTTTGTATAAATAACTTAAAAATTTTTAGTATGAGCCACCAAGTAAATTTTAGTAATAGCTCCAAAATTATTTTTAATAATCATTACGTGGGCTCGAAGGGCAAGAGTTTTCTTCGAGCTGCATCCAGACTTCTGAAGCGGAAGATTTTCGGCAAAACCGCAATAGATGGCAGCACCAAACTGCTCCGACAGTATATTCATAATCCCTTTATTAACGAGTACTTATACTGCATACATTCGGGGCGTATTTGGCAGTGGCCAGTATCGAACCCGGGACCTTTTAGCCTGGAGTCCGTTACTATAACCACTATGCTATCAAGGCCACACCAAATAAGTTTTAGTAATAGCTATTAAAAATATAAAATTATTACCTCTATTCGTTGCTAACTTTTTTCTAGTAATTCTTACAGATTTTCTTGTAACCGACTAAGATTACTAAAAATTGTTTAGCAATTAGAAGGATCACTAAAGTTTTTTTAGTAGATCGACACTTTTTTTTACAGTGTATGTTATCGAATATTCTAGATTAATAGGTATACATATACTTTTTAAAATAAACAATTAACTTGACTAATAAATGACATTTAAAAAATAAATAATTAAATAGTGATTGCTTTTTCGTATTTTTTCTTTATGAATTACGTAATTTGATTAACAGTTCTTTTCTAATATAGTGGTTTTTAAAGTATGGGTTCAACACGTCCTACAAGAAAGCCTCCTTACAGGATGGTTGACGTAACAGCTAGTTATCCTTTGTTACTATGCTTTAGACTCTGCGGCTTTCTCCACTGTTATGTTTTAAACTTACAAAGGAAGAAAAAATATTATATATTCCTAAAAGAATACAGAAACTGATATTTATTTTGTATTTATTAGTCACTAATATATTGGTTAAAAAAATGGGCAAAAAGCTTAATTTATTAAAAAAAAAAAAAAAAAAAAAAAAAAAAAAAAAACCTTTAGGAATTTATATATTTTAAGGTAAGTCATATTCTGATATCAACTATGTTTATTTTACAATGATATGTGTTATTTACCTAATGGTAATAATAGAAATTACTATTTATGCGGATGACCGATAAATACTTGCAGATATAAATTTTACACACTCGTTTGTAAAACAACTTCTAATACATACAATGCAATAATCTTTTTTGTAAGTCAATTAGAGAAGTAGTGACCAATAAGAAATCTACTATTGTGCTACAAAGATATTTTTACAAAGTCGCTACCAGTGAAATATGTTTTATATATTAAAAAAAAAAATCATGATTTAAGCACACAGTAAAGTGCGTAAATCATTATTCTGGAAAGAAAAAAAAAAAAAACTCTGAGAGAAAAATTGGGACTGTCACCTTAGATATTCAATATAAGATTGAATACATGCACTAAATTGTCCCTTTATCATATTTATGGTAAATTTTCTCAATATTCGAAAGATTCTTTTTAAAACTCATGTTCAACATTTGCTTTAATGTAACCAATAATGTGCAGATTGTTCCTATCTACACTATAAATATGTGTCTTTTAGTACCCCCCCCCCCCCCACACACCAAAAAAAAGTATGTCAGCGGTTGGCAAATTAGAGATTGTGTTGCGAGGACTCAATGGTAAATCATTGAATTTTTTTCATCTTTTAGAAATTGTACTTCATTTTTAACGGGAAAAAAAGAAAGAAAAGAAACAATTCTCACAAGTAGCGGCATGAACTAAAATTAAAATATCTACTGCTAAACAATTTTCATCAGAGTGACTATTTTCAACAGTATATGACTTTCCAATCTTTAATTTTTCCATACATAGAAAAATAAATCAAATTATTACATGCATTGGATTTCACACAATTTTTAAATTTTTTACTTAACGATATTTTTTATTACTGCCGACTCCACTACAAAACAATCACTACAGGAATGGTTCCACCAGTACGGCAATGTTTATACTTTCGGATCCTTTAATAATAAGTGAAACGAATTTTTCCTGAGATTGTATTTCCTGATTTCCTGAGATGTAAAAGAAAATGCAATCAAGAGAAAATGTATGTCGCTTAAAAATTCTACAAAATAATTATGAAAAACATTTCTAAAAAATTCTCTTTCATAATAAAGCAAAGATAAAAGAAGCTAAAGCTAATATAAAAAGCAAAAGACCAAAGCTCATGTATTATTTTCGAAGTTCATAAAAGGATAAACAAATCGCTTTTCTTAAGATATACTCTCAAAATTGAAGCTTATCCTCTAAAAATATTCTTAAAAAATGAGGAGTAAGTTCATATTAGGAGCAATCGAACCGTAAACATTATATGAGATAATAAAGAAGAAGGTTGTAAAATCGATTCAATATGAGTTTTCTTGCTAGTATCAAGAGAAAATGTAAAAATATGAGTTATATATTTTAAATAAAAAAAGATACTTCTGAATATGTCTTGAGAATATATCATGTTTTGCAAATTTTTTGCGATATAAATAATTTCAGAAAATTTTTGCATATCATATGTTTTGGGCAAAAATTTTAATGAAATAATTTTCAATTTTTAAATAGAATTTTCAGTTTTAAAACTTAAACAAAAAAAGCTTTTGTACAAAGCCTTTTTTTTGTAACGGCTAAGATAAATAGCATCATGTATTTTTAATGTCTTAATTTAAATTTTTTATTATTCGTCTTTCAATTGTTGACGTCCCAGAATAATGATGTTCCAATAACTTTCTTCAAAAATATCGGTATGTTTCGAAACAAAAGGTATACAACATAATAAAATTGTATTCTCAAAATTAATTAAAGTCCTGGAAAAAAAGTAAATAAACAAGTTGAAAATTTCACGTGAAGCGTAGCAAATGAAGTGCGTTCGTACGATAAGGAAGTTTTAAAAATATCACTCCGATATATCAATAAAATTGTAAATAGTTCATTACAATTAAAATGCACACCAAACAATGTACTCCTTATATCATTATGTAATGGAATACGTTTGTGTGGCCTTGTATATCAATAACAAATGTTCTTTGCATCACAGATTGTGCAAAATGTATATTATAATATGTTTTTTATAGATGCATATCAATTTTACTATGTTCGAATGAGTTTAACATCATTAAAATGCATTTGAAACATTATCCCTATTGACAGTAATGTAACGGAATAATTTTGTTTGTCCCTGTAATTGAACTATTCATCTGATTTTGATAAAATTTGAAAACTCGACAAAATTATGCAATAATTATGTTTTTAAATTTCAAACGATTAAAATGCATTTGAAACTTTTTTCCCCATTGACCATAATGTAACGGAATACTTTTGATTGTTTCTGTAATTGATCTATGCATCCGATTTTCATAAAATTTGAAAAGTCTCGACAAAATTGTGTAATAGTTACATATTTTTAATTTCAAGGGATTTGACTGGGCAGTTTTTTGCGTTGTTATATACAGACGGACGGACTGAATGACAACTATATGTGCTACGCATTTTCATAATTACGAACGCACCTAAACATCTAAACAACTTTGCAAACAACCCCTTTCAGCCGTCAACCAATGCAACATTTTTCTACTATTTTCCAACTTGTATTTTTTCCTAAAGTTGTAACCATCTTTCTTGTGGTCCATGTATTCAGATGTAATTGGTACAGCATTCGAAATTTACAGGTGTAGTTGTGAAAAAAAATCACCTTTTGCTAATTCTTTAACACATTATCGTCAAAGAAAGTTACTGGTACCATACGTGTGAAAATAAAGCCTACTTTTAAATGTTGCACATAAAATTTGGCCATCTACATATTAAAATGAATAAAAAATTCATTTTTGTTCAATAGCAATATCTAATTTCAACAAGATATTTCAAATCTTTGATTCGAACTATGCCTAGAAACCAAATTTCAAGTCATTTGAATGATAAGTTTTTCAATTATAAAAATTCAAAATTTAGTACTTCTAACATTAAATTAAATTTTCAGATTTTTATTAATATCTTATGAAATTATACTTTCAATGTGATCATTTTTTATGTAGCAATAATACTAAAATACCCGAATATAAATACGTAGAATTTGAAATTTTTATAATTTTATGGTATGAATTATGAAATTAATATTAAAAAAAAATAGTAATTGCAACCTACATTTTTTTCATGGATTTAGATTTAATTTCTGCTTTATGGAAATGAAAAATTTAAAATTTTTCTGCCAAGTAGTTTTCAAATTATGCTTTAGAAACGGAAAAATGAAGGTTTAAGGTGTCTATACTTCTCCGGTAATCTAGCAGTTTTCAATGATTGTTTGAGTGACGTCAAAGATGACTTGATTAAAAATGTTCTTTCTCAGTCAACAATAGAGTACTGAACTTCAATTTGAATACTTCCCATATATTATGCTCGTTTTAAAATAATTAATTTATCGGAAACTTATCATGCGAATTGCATGGAAATTTACTTTTAGGTTAATTGAAGCATGTGGAGTTTATTTATGATGTCAGATTTGAATACTGCTATAGGAAAAAACGAAGTTAGGGTTCGTTTTGATATGTAGATGGTCTCCTGAGCAAATTTTATATTCATCATTTAAAAGAAGACGTTATTTCCAATCGTTCAGTGCTAGTAAGTATCTTCTACGATAATTTGTTGAGGAGTTACTTGGGGGTGTTTATTTTTTTTTTATCCATGACTGTACCTAACAGTGCAATACCTTTCGAAATCGTTTCAATAGTCGTGTGTTATTTCCATTTCTTTGAACAGTTATATGTAATGGCAAGCTTTAATCACCTTATCCAACCTTAATAGTATTAAGTCATTTTTGAGTCAATATGTCTTCATTTGACTTTCAATATTGGAGTGTAAATAGTTTACTAACATCCGTGCAATATTAACATGAAATAAATAACCATTTTATGCCTAATATATATATTTTTTAATATAAAGCATATATTTGGTTAATAGTGATATTAGAATAAAAATATTTCCAATGAAAATCAAACTTGTAGAAGCAGTGAGATAATACTGAATATATTACCAATATAAAGTTATTATTTATACCTGTAAGTAAGTATGTAAAAGGCTAAATTCATGTTTTTAAAAAGGTAAACTTAAAAATTATACAACATGTAAACTACTTAAAAGGATAATAAAAAAATATTTATTTTTTCGTGCTTTCAACTGTAAACACAACCTTCGTCAGAGAATACAAAATTACTAACATCTCATTTTTTAAGTATCACGGAGTTGGTGTTAAAAAAAGTGAAAGTTAATTTTAAGATCCTGAAAACATTGGAAAAATAAAATATAGTTATTGGGGAAAATGGAATATTACTTGTTTTGTGATTCTTTAAGCAAACTGATCCAAATTCTGGATATGTTACAGGATGAAACGTCATTACTAACAATAATTTTTTAGAAATAATTGCTACTAATAATTATTACTAACAAAACTAACCTTACAAACAATATTTTCTTTAGTAGTAATTATTATTAGTAATTATTACTAAAAAAAAATATTTTTTGAAATAACGCATAAGAGCCTTAATTGATAACTGTATCATAATAACTGATATTTATTATATTTCACTGCTTAAATATTCTATTAAAGTTTAATTTTAATAAATTATACAAATATGGTTTATGAAAATAGTGCTTTATTAACTTTATGTTAAATATCATTTGTTTAAGTGATTTACCAATACAAAGTGCGTTTTTTATTGAAACTAATTTTGTCAGTTTGTTATAAATCGATGAAACAGTTCCTTCCTAAATATTTTTTTTCGTCGTAAATCGACGGGTTATTGTTACTTTAAAAAATAATACTTATTATGGAACGATCTCTCCTGATTTCTACGAAGTTGATGTATTTTTGGCACATCAAAAGAAAAGCAAAATACATAAATAATTTTTTTTGAGGTAACTTCTTATAAATATATTTTTTTAATTTTTTACAAGACAACCAAATTAATACAAAAAACAACCGAGGCGCAAACATAATATGAGAGAATAAGAAATTGGATTACAAATTCGATTTCTCATTGTTTTTCAAGTTAGTATTAAGAAAAAATTAGAAACAGATGAATGTATCTGTTTTGCTAGGACGTTATTAAAAAGGAATATTACTGTAGTCAATCTACTTGCGGAAAGAATGAATTCTTTTGCTCTTAATTTTATCTTTACAGAAAATTTAAGGCTCCATTTCATATAAAATTGCTAATACTATAAAATTTATCCTTAACACTTTAAAATTTTAAGCAAAAAGAATTGATAATTTTAGAGTGATTCGAAATATCATGTATATTTTTTCTGTTATCAACATATCATTTTCTCCGCATTTAAAAAACGCACAAAAATGAATTCGAAACATGTGAAATGTTTTTGAACCAGCTTCTGATGTAGTACACTCAGATTTCCATAAAATGTGTTTTTGATTAAAATTTCCATTTAGTTTAAAATTAAATCGGCATTATTAAAAAAAAAGAAATGAAATTTTTCATATATAAATTTTGCCTAAAAAATAAAATTTTGTATTATATGATGATCAGAAGTCGCTTAAGAAAAATTAATAATACGCAAAAGGTAATTAGTGATGTCTGCATAGATGTTTATTTTATATATGCGCTAAAAAAATTAAAATATTTAAATAATAAATGCTATCAATCGAGCTGAACTTCAGATGTAATTTAAAAGGTATACAATGTTAAATTAGTTTAATTTGTATTTTATATGTAAAACTTTTGTTTTGCTTGCCCCGTGATTTTTCAGAGACGACGAAATCAAATTTTAAAGCAGTTAAAAATGATTTATAACTTTTTTCTTGCCTGCGTATTTGCTATTTCAGATATTTATTTCTGTAGCTTTGATTGAGCAATTGAGATGTTATTTTGTCTTGATTGGTCTTTGTAGATATTTGTATGCTAAATTTTTTCTTTAAAAGTTTAAATGGGGTGGGGGAATCCCCTTAAGACTTAAAAAATAAAATAAAAAATGTTTGTCGATTTCTAAAGAATGATATTTTATACAACTTTTGAAAGAAAAATTATGATATACCTATTAGAACCGGTTTTATAAGAAAGCATATGAAGCAATACGTATCAAAATTCAGGTAAACTTGAAAATTAAAAAGATGTTTTTCAAATTAGATATTTTTTACATTAAGCGTATTATATTTTCAAAACTAAGTAATGCAGTAACTTAATATTTTGTATGATATTGTATTTGATGTAGTCTTATAACCTCTACCTGTTTTTAACTAAGTATTTGTAATACATTTATGTACTATTTTTTATATTGATGTTTTAACATAAATATTATATTTTATTATTTAATTGTTTAGAAAAATAATTTTATTTGTAAATTTGATATTTTAGGTTGAAATTAAAGTACAATATTTTACATTAACTCAAACACATTAACATCACACATTAACTCTATGCATCGAACATGTTTTTAACAATCTTGCGAGCATGCATACATATCAAATCATCTTTTTGAGAATCCTTAATTGGTATGTCTTAATTACCCTAATTTTTAATTATTTTAATAATTGTTTAAAAAGTGTTTAAAGGAATGTGTGAAGAAAGATACGTGCTATTTACACATTTTTATTTCTTAATTTGAAGAAATATTTACAGCTTCAAGAATATTTAACATTGACTTAAAATCAATAAATGTCTAGCTGCTAAAAGTAATCTCTCCCCGGCAGTGGCGCAGCCAAGGGGGTGGTTTTGTGGTTAAAGCCCCTCCCAGAGCTAAGAAAGATGACAATAATTTCCGCTTATATGAATCAAAACCAAACTATATTCAAATATTTTGCGCATTTATTATAAATGCGCAATAAAGAGGAAAATATTTGCCTCTTTATTGAATCAAATTTCGTTCAATAAAATGATTCAATTAATTGGTGAAAATTCTACTTAAAATTGTGAAAGTGCATATTACATGGATTAGTTAAGCAAAAATTGGTTATTTGAACTAAATTACTTTTCTGAGACGTATGATGCAAAAAAAAATGTTGATTTCCTGCCACACAGATAATCTTTGAGTTTAAGTATTATACAGTGAATTAAATATACAGTGAATCTAATTAGTACTGATTCTATTAACCGGCGATTCAAATAACCGTCAATCACCTTTACCAGAAACTCGACACCCCCCCCCCCCCCCCTAGAACCGAATTCTAGCTGCGCCACTGCTCCCAGGTACATGTAAAAAAAAATAGATATTGCAACAAAAAAATAGACTGCAATGCGAAACCCTCGAACTAGTCCACACATATATATTTTATTTGCGATTTCTATTTCTCTTCTTTATGCACATACATCACGCACAAGTATCAATGAAGTATCACAGGACAAGTATTTGAGCAGGTTTCTAACAGTATATATTCATATTTCGCAAAAACTGATGTTAAGTAAAAATTAATTTTAAAAAGTACTGGCAAACACTTTCAGCGATAGCACTTGTACACGTCCACTGGTTTAAATCTATCAAAAAAATCAAAAATTTAAATTTATCGAAAAATAACTTTTTTTTCTATCAATGCCAAAAGTAAGTAAAATTTCATATTCGCGTACGAAACGCTTCGGAATTGTTTTATAAACATGTTCCTAAACAATTGAAAAGTATTTATAATTTGGTTTCTGTAGTAACGATCTCGATCAGTATAAAGCGAATTACTACCTGCGAGTAACTGGCTTGGCCTTTTGCTCAACGGTTAACGCACTCGCTTCCTGATCACGAGGTCCTCAGATCAAAACCAACCGGCGCCAAATCTCCTCATTGCTGACTCTGGACACGCACGCAACTCTCTCTCTCTCATCATCAACTTCCAGCGCACAACAATCAACTCACCTCATTATTAACAGATGGCAGTACCAAACAAAATCTCTCAACGCAAAGCCTGTCCTCGCATCCCACTATGCGTACGACAGCATTCATTCACGAGTGCATATCGCTCGTCAGACGTTAGTAATACGTCTTTCTCAATGGGGGGCATACTCTGTAACGATCTTGATCAGTATAAAGCGAATTACTACCTGCGAGTAATTGGCTTGGCCTCTTGCTCAACGGTTAACGCACTCGCTTCCTGATCACGAGGTCCTCAGATCAAAACCAACCGGCGCCAATATTCCTCACTGTATTTCCCAGTCTATTCATTTGCGCTCTCTCTTTCGTAAATAGGCTTTTATTGATATGAAACTGATATAAGCTATTGTCATTTATTATACCATATTATCTATTCTTAATGGTACGTATAGTTTGCAAAAGCATTGTTCGCTTACAGAGACATATATAAGCATTCGTACATCTTACGGTCAATATATGGCAGTTGTTTCGAATGTACCTTAATCACGTTACATTACTTCAAACATAGTGAGATTGATGCAGTATTGATATGCATATAGTATTGAAATATATTGCAATAAAGTTAGGCGGAATGTATGGAAAACAACGTATGTGGCATTATTTACAGTAGGCATGTCAAATTCGATTAACATCAAATGACACATAATATTATTCACTAGCTCACCCGTCCAGCGTTACCCATGTTGTGAGCTTAAATAGACCTCAATTCAATTATTTTAATTTTTTAGGCGAATATTTTCTAAAGAACATAATGTGGTGGACTCGTTATATATTGTAATATATATCCTCGAATTTGTATGATTTTATATTTTTAAACGAAAATTAACATAGAAGTTTCTAGAATCATGAAAACGCTGATATCATCATCGGGCATAGGTAGTGTGAGCCGGCAGCGCCCCGGTGTATAATGAAATATAATGTCAGAACCGGGAAAGATCAGTTTTTCAAGTTACCGAAAAATGTAAAATTGGCATAAAATGATGTTCAATAACAAAGCTTTAAACTAGTAAAATTAATATTTTACATAACAAACGATACCATTCTAGCCGGAAAGAGAAGGCAAAATGTTTCGTTTTATCTTTATTTTTAAATCTAGAAAGATCCGATGATTGCAATTTCAAAGTGCAAAATACTTTAAAACGAATACTTTATAAACAATTTTCCTTAAAGATCATACCGTAATAAAATTATTTTGTGCGCCTGTATAAAATAACTATAGATATTCGGAAGCAGGACAACAGTGTTTTCTTGATGAAGATCTCAGATGAAAATCAAAACGCTGATTTTCTTAACTTTATTTTATTGTTTGTATAGTTTTTAAACTTTGAAATAAATTTGCACATCATTTAGTAACTTATTATTCTTATTTTCAAGTTTATTTGTAACACAATTGATATTTTTTTGTATAAAAATGCTTTTTGATATTATCTGTGAAAAATGTAATATAAATGTATATATTAAAGTTTGCATTTTAAATATTTTTTATTTATGTTCTAAATCCTTCCAGTGTGTTCTAGAATATGAGAAGACTGAGTTGCATCTGCAAAAACATCTTAGTGATTCATTTTGTAAATTGCATTAAAAGACTAATATTGGTTCCGCAATTGTGTGAAAAAAAAAAGTGTTAATGATTATTATCAATTGGTATTTTATTTTTTCGCTGAAACTGAGATTTCTGTATGAAGATTTGGAACAGTCAATGGCTAAAACTATTCTGATTATTTCTACTTTCAATAAGTCATTTGTAACACATCTTACACAAGAACAAGGCATATAGCATAAAGTGCAATAGGTTTATCTTATTTATTTTCTTAAAATACAGCATGCATATTATTCAAAGCACAGGAGAGTATTTTTATAAGTACACATGATCTAATGAGTTCAGCCTAGCATTAATTAAATTAAAAAGATTAGATGCAACAATAATTTAATTAATTTTAACGAGACACATTCATAAAAAAGCGTGTCTGTATAGCGTATAAATCCGATATATTCCACGAAAACATCGAACTAATAACTTCTCTTTTAAAAATTTTGTAGTGTAATAGTCTTCTTTTTCATTTTCTTTCCCTTCTTTGAATGTAATTTCAATGAAATCTAAATAAATTGAACAGAGATGCTTCTGATAAAATGACGTGAGACTTATTCTTATGTAAATATTGTCATTTTCTGTTCATTGTAAAATAAAATTTCGTTTCCTTCATTCGAAAAATAATGTGGAAATATCCCTTGTATTATAAAATTCAATTATTAAAGATTGTATTTTTGGGGCTAATATTGTCGGTAATGGCAAATTTCGATTTACATTTACATAATAATATGAATAATATTAAGAAAAAAATATCTTGAAATAAACTTGATCTACTAATTATTTAGCGGTTATTCCGAGTTAATACAATTATTTTGAAATTAATATTCATAATTGAAATGCAGTGTGCTGTGCAGGGCATTTGTATAGTTCATTTGGAGCTAAAACCAAAAGAATTCGGATGAGCACTTTTATTTAAAAATATTTTTTTTATAATTTTCCAATGCTTTAATATTCTGCATGGGTAGATATTCTATTCAATCTTTTTCAATTTTTTAAAAAACTTTTATGTCATGTATTGATAAAAATTTCAATTATTAAGAAAACATTTCGATATTTATTAATATTAAATACCAGAAACAAATTTCGTACGCTTAAAGGACTCAAGCACCTTTTACCACAATATTTGTAAGGTAATAAACAGCAACCTCGATTATCCGATCTAATTGGGACCGCTAGTACCTCGGATATTGGAAATATCGGTTAAAAAAAAACTGTGTATAAAATTCGCCATGCTCGCGAATTTAATATTTTTTAGAATAAAATTCAATAATCGTTTTTTTAATTTATAAAAATAAACTTAAATCGTGCTTTATTATATAGGTCAACAAATAAAAACCATTTCCAAATTTCCGTTAACAGAAATTTATAACGCTATTAATATTTTATAAAGAATATTGCCTGCCTTACTTATCCTGAGAACATTTAACTTTAGTTTCGGCCCGACTTGACTATGTAGAAAAAAAAAATGCAAGCCTAATCTCGGCCCAGCACGAGTCTACTAAAGAAAAGAAAAAAAAAAAAAAAACTGGGATCAACCATTATGTAACTACCCTATGCCGATCTCTATGATGGTGTTTAACCAGGGTTTGCACAGTTCAACCACTAAATTTTAAGAATATTTTCGAAGTGTTTCACACCAGACAAATATCGTAAAATCTGCAAATGAAGGCGGGGGTTGCGAATGTTGTGGTTTAAAAATTAAATGTAAATTTCCTTATTTTTAATACTGGTGCCAGAGTCCTTGGAAATTCCAAGGAGTGTGCGAACCTTGTGTTTAACTAACATCGGATTGTGACACACATTTATAATTATTCACGCAAAAATCCTACTCATTGAAAATGGCTTATACCGAGCCGGTAAGTCCGTTCATTTTTTATCGGTTTAGCCCGTTGAAAGTATAGTCCTATTTCTGCCGGTCCGCGTGCGGGCCTCGGACCAAGCCCAAGTCCGTGCAAACTTCTAAAAGCGTTTGTAGAATGGAAAATGAACTAAAATGTGTAGTATTTTTCAAGGTTAATTCACACTCCCACTCAAACACACACACGCACACAAAAGAAAAAAATTACTTTAACTTCCGAAACCGGTTTAAACCGATTCTAAAATTGGAACTATAGCAATATAAAAATTATAAGCAAAATCGAAAATGTAAAAACTAGGCCGGTTGTGTCCTATGTAAGCGTCCTCAGCTATCTTGGGCAAAAAAAGCATGTAAAAATATTAAAACTTGAGCGAGAGATTTTAAAAGAACGCTCCCATAGACTTTATATTATCATCCGGATCTTTTTCTGTACCTAGTGTAGGGCCTTAAGGACGAATTTTTGAAAGTAATTGAGACGAAGATTGCCAATAACAAATTTCAATGTTTCTGAACAGTCATTTCGAAGTAAGAACTTCGGGAATCTTATTTCTATGGTTTCGATGGCAATATAATAAATAAATTAATATATTAATGAATACATTTATTTACGTATTGGCATACTTAAGTATTGTTTTTTATTGAATTTGTTTCTGAAAGCCTATGTTCGGTTCTAAATTACTCTAAAAAAAAAAATCGTTCCGCACGAAACATACAAAAAAGGACGTTCAAAAATTCGCAACACTGTTAAAAAAATTCTGAAATTCACGAACATTTTTTTCCTGAATTTCACAGAAAAACTCCCTTTTAACACCAAAAAGGTATTTTCCGTTACAAATCACAAAATTCCATCATATTTCCTGAAAATAACGAAATGGATGGAAATAAAAACAAAAAACGGAGACACTCCGTTGTGTGGGGAGCTCCATGGCCGAGTGGTCAAGGCACCACACCGCTAATCGCCTGCGATTGTGGGTTCGAGTCCCAGTGGCGCCATGGAATAATGAAACAAAAAATTCCTTTTAAATTACATTTTTTCTGTTTATTTTTATCTTTTTTTCTTATTAAAAATCTTTTAATTTATTAGCCGAAAAATAAATAAATAAAGAAATAAATAGTGTACGACAGTTTCAAAAAAATGTCTATATATATATATATACATTTGTAAAAAAAAAAAAATTATAAAAAAATTTTTATTCAAAAAAAAAAAAAAACAGTGGTTTTAAACAGTGATTTTTTTTTAATTTAAACTATTTAAAAAATTAAAAATGATTTTGAAAAATAATAAGTATTATGCATCAGTCTAAAAATAATCCGTTTACAAACATTCCAAGGAATATATTTGAAAGGAAATCTTTAAAAAGCACAACAGATTTTCCCACTAACTCATAAAAGACCTACTTTGCACCGTTTAGCATCAGCAACTTTGGCTCAGTTTGTAAGAGTTGGTTCCGCAACCTGAAGATCCCGAGTTCGATCCTGAGGGCGGCGTGAACTAAATTATCCAAAAAAAAAACAATTAAGTAAAATAACCTAGCAGCTTAGAATCCCTCGGTGATTTCGAATTCTTTCAAGATTAATCAGTAAATCATTTTTAAAAATTATATTAAATTATTACTATTATAAATCAAACTTTGTAACAGAAAGTTACTGATTCTTACACCAGAGTTTTTCCTTCTTGTATTTCACACAACGGAAAATCTACTAACGGAACGGTAAAAGTTCGGCTACATTGCTGCCGGTAGTTTCACCTGGAATTCACAGATTTATTTTTAACAGTGAAGATTGTTTTATGTTCCAGGATAATTTACAGACCTATAAAATTACAATTTGAAATTTTAAATGTTTGTGTAGATTCTACAGTAGTCTTTACGGAATTTTATTTATTGTACTATAAAAACTCCTGTGTTCATTGACGTGCTGTAAGTTAATAGTACACTAAGAGCTATAAAATTTTATTGGTACAAGCAGCAATGTATTTTAATTGTCTGAATAACTACGGAAAGGTTTTTTGAATAGTTTCAATGTTTTCTATTGTGTTGAGATTGATTTTTTTTTTATGATTTATTATTATTATTTTTAATTTCAGGAAAAAAATATAAAACACAAGCTTCTGCGTTGAAATGTATTTTTAATTAGATATATATACTTCTGTAATGTACAACACATTATAAAATTTTAATTTTGTTTCGCAAAAACATATATAGAATATTTTTTTTAGATTTACGATTACATTTAAATCATTGCGATTTAAATGTATCCAACCTTAGTCTGTTAAGTATGAAAGTCTAAAGTAATCTAATTAATGGAAATTATACAAACAGTCTTTGTGCGTTTCAATGCAAAAATGTTTAAGCATGGTTTAAAAATTTAATGTATTGTCACCTTTATTGAAAATGTTTTATTAGTTCGACTAGACTAGATAACTCGAGTATCTAGTCTAATTATTTCAGACACTAGATTAAATTTGTTCGGTTAGAGTATTAAGAGTTCGGAAATATTGGCGAGAAATATTAAATTAATGTGTTGTCACTAAAACCATTGTTTTAGAAAATCTAATGTTTTCTACATGAAAAATATCCAGTGTAATACAAATACTGCTAATATATAGGCTTTCAATTTGAAAATATTTTCAATAAAGCGCCAGTACTGCACAACGTTACACTTCACATCAAAAATATTTACAACCTAAAGTCATTCACAATCAGCTTAGTGGTTAGCATACTAGCTGCAGAAATGACGAGATTCAAGCAGTGTCCACAGATTCGATAATCGCGTGGTCAGGGTGGGATGATTGTATAATGTTTTCATAATTTTCTTTATACGTGAACGATATTTGATTCAATTTCCTTTTAAAAGAACTCCCTGAAGTCATGTCCCGTGTAAAAATAAGGGCAAAACTGTTTAATTAAAAAAAAAAAAAAAACACTTTCTGCATTTTAAAATAAATACTGTATAAATACTGCATTTTTATTGTATTTGTTTTAAGACCTTTTGCAGCAAAATAATGAAACCATAGTTATCATAAATAAAAAATGTTTTGTATTGGTGTAGCGATACATTTTGCATAAAATCGAATGTCATGACTGAAACTTCATAAGATACTGCATGCAAAAACCACTTAAAAGGAGACAAGATTGAGTATAATACTATAGAAAATATGCCAGGTTTAAGACCTGTTTCTTCGGGACATACTCAACCGATTTTTATGAAATTCGAAATTTCATATTTCACTGTATTATGCTAAATATATTCACTAGATCAAACTAAAAATGTATGTCTGGCCGTTTTTTTATGCGACGAAGCATTTTTATTTTAAATAATGCCAATTTTTCAGAAATTTCCAAATTTTCAGAATTTTTTTTCCTGAAACTAATTAGTTTTTTAAAACTGTCTGCCATATATGATCTTATACTGACGCTATAACACCAAAAAATTATCAAAATTCCCTCTAAAGTCATTCCATGGTAACTTATGTTAAATTTAGAGCAATTTACTGCAATAATTTTAGTAATATAGCACTACAAAATATTCAAATGTAAAATTAACATGATTTGTCTATGAAACCTATCTAAGGGTCAATTTGGATAAAAATTGTCTTAAAAAAGAATAATGAAAAATACACTTCGTATCATGTAAAAAACTGGTGGAACCAGAGAGAAAAGTAGAGCTCGATCTAAAAAATATCACGGTAAAAATTGGGAAATATTTTCAATCTAAAAATGTGCGTAGAAAAGAAATGGAATTAGATGATCTGTAAAGCTCATGAAATAACCTAAATTTTTGTTAGCTGAAAATGTGGACTGAGCTTTACTAGTGCCTTACAATCAATCAGGGAAAAAGAAGCATTTTTAACTCGCTCCGTATTTCAATCATCCATAATCAGTTTAAAAATTCGGATTCATAACTGTATGTTACAGGCCGATGAAATGATGTACGAGAACGGTTCGTTCAGTCCAAAGTGTGGACACAATTCCATTCCAGCGGTTTTGATAAGTGGAAGATCAAAGCTCCAAGTAAACACAAAATTTTGTATACGATTCAATCATATACTAAATATTTGTGTTTAGGTATATTTATCTACATCAATTCCTCAAAACCTGATTATATTAATGTTATACTTTAATTATTACTTCACGGTCTATATTCGTTTAGCGATTTGACTGATTTGAGACAACATAACAATACATTCTATTGACTACTTTATTCAGCAATAATTTTGAGTGGATAAAAGTATAATTCTGAATATAAGGCACCAGTAAAGCTCAGTCCACATTTTCAGCTAACAAAAATTTGGGTTATTTCATGAGCTTTACAGATCATCTGATTCCATTTCTTTTCTACGCACATTTTTAGATTGAAAATATTTCCCAATTTTTATTGTGATATTTTTTTCGATCCAGCTCTACTTTTCTCACTGGTTCCACCACTTTTTTATATGATTTCATAGCTTTTTTCAGATCCTTTTAGGAGCTTTATCAATCACCTTCAACTAATAAATCAAAACTATTATTAGTATTAGTTTAAAGTTATTAGTAGGAATATTAGATCAGCGAAATACCGAAATTAACGCTAAGTTTGCTTAAATTTTGGCGAGAAATTTTGGGCGTCATATTTGGCGATATACTGCCATGTTGGCGAAAAACTTGGCGACATTTATCGACAGAATATCTCCCTCCCAGATGGTAGTCCCACGGCAGTTTCTCAGTATCTACGCAGATTTTCTTATGACCATAGGTATCTACACAAATTTTCATACCTTCATTATCAAATCTTCATTTTTATAAATATAGAAGAATATTTAGTAGTTACGTATTAACGCCACCGCAACAGAAGTTGTGCTAATGCGCCAATAAAGAGCAATCTTGTTGTTCGCAATTTCTTTTAGATTCCTTTTTGCATTGGAGCTATTCCATCTCAATTCAGGCAGACAGTACTGATATGCGTCAAGTCACCATCACAGATTTTTTTCAAAAAAATTCAGTAGTTAGAACTAAGTGATTTATAAAATTTCCTAAAAGGATTTTTCCCTAAAAATTTTTTTTCTCTGATTACAGCACTTTAAAATTTATAATAAAATTGGCAGTTTTCAGAAAAACTGAAAAACGCTTCATTTTGAAATGTACACAATACCAAACATATTCAACATATTCAGTCAATTTATTTTTTATAAACACTTATTAAACTGAATTTTACTTTGGCATAGTTTTAAAGAATATAGTGACATTTTTACTTAATTAAAAAAATTAGATTTTAAGTATAAAAAATATAATTATTAGTGAATTTAAGATTTTTTTTCAGAATGAAAAAAAATATTTTAAAGCTAAACATTGATGGCAATCTAAAGACCTTTAATGGGAGTTTTACAGCAAATTTTATTTTAACTCTAAGGTGCTTACAACTTTTGTAATTCAATTTTAAATTTTGCAAAATTTTGTAAAATCACTACTTTTGAAATGCAATTTCTCAAAAACACCATTTTTTAAAAATCTGATAATATGCTCAATTCATACCTTATTAGTCTCTAATAAATACCTTACAAGCAAATCGTGTGTTTTTGCTTAGAAAATTTTATATGATTTTTTGAAAATAACATGTTGTGTGTATTTTTCAACAGACCACAAAGGCAAGTTCTTCCTTATTTAACCGAACTTGTAATGTAATTAATATTTCAAACTAAAAAATACATCACTAGTACATAATTATTACTGTTAAATTATAGCTAATCATTTGCTTAAATTTAAAATTGCGTAAAATACAGCCAATAATAAAATTAGTATTGATGATATGTTATTTCATTCCATACTCATGAATGTGTTAAATCCATCTACAGTGTGTAAATTTTTTTTTATATAGTATGGATATAATATATTAATGTGCAAATACATACATAACAGAAGAATTAGGTAGTGAAGGTTTCTTAAATTAACTTCAACTCCTTATCGTTGAAGGTATGAAGTCGCTCAGATTGTCCTATTGTAACTGATTTTTCTGTTTCTAGAAGCACATTTTCCAATGGTTGCACATTCATATTTTTTCTTTCCAGATTCTTTTGGCCACTGGAATGCTTTATCTATGGACCATGTTGGGTACATGAATGATACTTTAATGTCATTTAGTTCTTGTGATTGATATACCATTGATTTGTCCTATCCACCAATTATTTTCATAAATGCATCCAATGACATCACCGATTTGGAAACTATGTATTGAATATTGTTTTTTCATTTGGCTGAAGGTTTCAACTTTTGTCAATTCATTTTTACTTGCTCGTTCCATATAATTTTCATTATTTACAATCACCCTATAATGTTTATATCTAATACCAACAATAGATTTTGCATTAGCATATTCTTTCTCATTATTAGTTCTATAGGATTGAGTAATATTTTTGTCTGGATGGACTAGAATGTTATTTTTTAGCAGAGAAGCTAGTTCAGCAACAAATGAGACAGAATTTTGGATAGCTTTTATTGGATCCTTTTGGAGATTAAATTTTGTTGCATAGTGCTTGTCTCAGCATCACATGCACTTTTAACATGGCCAGTACCTGAAAATATCCTCTACTTTAGTACAATTTTATTTTTGTGCAATTCATAAAACTGATACTTGTTTTTAAAATGTGCTCCAGCTCCATCTGATATATACACAGGTGATTCCAGTGTTTGTAATTGGTACAACTTAAATAATTCTTTTTTTTACTTTTTCTATGTCACAAACAGCATGAGCTGTATCATGAGTTAATCATCAGAAACTATGATAAAACTCTTTATTTCTTCTCTAAAGTATGCTGTGCAGGTAACTAACGATATCTGAGTATTCTGCCAGTGGTAGCTTTGTACTTCATTTGGCAGTATTAGTGAGTAATTTTCAGCAAAGTCAAAATGCATCACAAGCGCAGATTTTTTTTAAGGGGTTTGGCTTATTTAATTTTATGAATAGGAATTTTTGAAGATTAGCTTATATTTATCTGCCATAATAATGTGCATATTATTATTTTTTTATTAAAAAATATTATTATAAATACAGAGAAATAAGAAAAAGCTTGATCTTCTGGTTTTCTGAGAAAAAAAAAACTAATTGGGAAAAAAACTAAACTTGAAAAAAAAATCTAATTCAGTTGTAATGTATGTATTTGCATTTTAATATATTATATCCATACTATATAACAAAATATTTAACACACTGTAGATGAATTTAGCACATTTATGAGTATGGAATGAAATGACATATGATCAATACTAATTTTATTATTGGCTGTATTTTACGCAATTTTAAATTTAAGCAAATGATTAGTTATAATTTAACAGTAATAATTATGTACTAGTGATGTATTTTTTAGTTTGAAATATTAATTACATTACAAGTTCGGTTAAATAAGGAAGAACTTGCCTTTGTGGTCTGTTGAAAAATACACACAACATGTTATTTTCAAAAAATCATATAAAATATTCTAAGCAAAAACACACGATTTGCTTGTAAGGTATTTATTAGAGACTAATAAGGTATGAATTGAGCATATTATCAGATTTTTAAAAAATGGTGTTTTTGAGAAATTGCATTTCAAAAGTAGTGATTTTACAAAATTTTGCATAATTTAAAATTGAATTACAAAAGTTGTAAGCACCTTAGAGTTAAAATAAAATTTGCTGTAAAACTCCCATTAAAGGTCTTTGGATTGCCATCAATGTTTAGCTTTAAAATATTTTTTTTCATTCTGAAAAAAATCTTAAATTCACTAATAATTATATATTTTGTACTTAAAATCTAATTTTTTTAATTAAGTAAAAATGCCACTATATTTTTTAAAACTATGCCAAAGTAAAATTCAGTTTAATAACTGTTTATAAAAAATAAATTGACTGAATATGTTGAATATGTTTGGTATTGTGTTCATTTCAAAATGAAGCGTTTTTCAGTTTTTCTGAAAACTGCCAATTTTATCATGAACTTTAAAGTGCTGTAATCAGAGAAATAAATTTTTTAGGGAAAAATCCTTTTAGGAAATTTTATAAATCACTTAGTTCTAACTACTGAATTTTTTTGAAAAAAATCTGTGATGGTGATTTGACATGCCCTGCCTGAGCTGAGATGGATTTGCTCATTGTTGTTTTCTGATTTTTGAAGCCATTTTTTAGTGCCTTAGTACTTTTTAGCGATTTTTTCCCATTTTTGACGCCATTTTTTATGCGCGAGCGAACAAGAAGATTGTTCTTTATTGGGACATTAGCACAACTTTTGCTGCGGTAGCGTTAATACTTAAGTACCATTTTTTTTCTAAATTATCCCATTTTTAATTGAAATATTTGTATTGTAGTAACTGTTTTGACGTCAAAAATACTCAAATAAAGGTACGATGCTGTTTTAACACATATTTAGATACAGTTTATATATATGTTTATGAAAAATGTGTATTTTTTGTTTGGAATGATGTCATTTTCAGAAATTCAAAAATGCATCAGGAGAATCAGAATTTTTATTGATCTATAAAAAAAGAACACGTGTAATCATTTCTTTTTTAAAGTATTGAACTGTTTTTTAGTTGGCGGCAACCCGAAAGAAATAATTGAATTAGCATTTAAAAAGGAGAGATCACTATAATTTTAATGTATGGAAGGTATAGCGTTATATAAATTTTAAATGGGTGCTATTTCCTTAATATTGGATATTTTTTGATAGGACTTTCGAAAGGCACATACCTAAATTAAAAACTTTCGAACAAGCTATTACACGTCGCTGAATGTTTCCTGGTTCGGGTTACAATTGATTTGTTTTTCTTTTTTTCTTGTTTCACGAGAAAAAAGTGACAAAACAGGGGTTCTGGATATCCATAACTAATTGGTGGATCTGGATGCTTTTTTGTAAACTTTGAGGTCTAGTGTAGGACACTTCGCCTTTCAATTCCGTCGCGATCCAATGATTGGATCGAAACTTATTAAGAGGCAAACTTTACACTGTAACATTAGAGATGCGGTTGAGCTCTACCATACAGCACTATTGTGCTCTATGATCATAACTTACATTCCTTTTTCAACAATGTCAGTTACCACAGAAAAGATAACTACCAAAATTTAAGAAATAACACTAAAATTAGGTAATTTTCAACTAAATTGGGCTTTGAATATGTTTAATTAGCAAATCATGTAAATTTACATTTCGAATATCTTTTTTGTGTGCGTTTTGTGTGTTTCATTATTAAAATTACCGAAAAAAGTTCTAAATGTAACGTAAGTTACCATGGAATGATCCGCTAGCACTTTATGAGATAATGGGATTTTCATCTGAAAAGTACCATTTTTTAGGAGAGACAAAAAACTTAGCCACTTCTAACTTGTGTAAAGTTCTTGCATAATTTTATCAAAGATGTGAATCAAACAAATAATCTCTTATACGAATTTTATTTGGTTAGCACCACTTTTTTATAAGAAAGTTTTGTAGTTGTACTTTGACTCCGTATTCATACTACAAAATTTATTTTAAAAAATATAATGGTGCGACTATACAGTCTGTTACAAAATTATAACATCACAATATCTATATATTTAAAAGACCTGGCTGTTTTTTTAGTCACCAGCCCTGAGCATTGTACTGGCCCGATTTTGATAACTATTTTTTTTAAATGAAAGCTATTTATGTGTAGATGTGCCTATTCTGGCTAATTTTTAATTTACTAGGGGGGCCCCGCCCCCCTGCTCGCTATGCTCGCCAACCCCCCGCGTAATCGCTTCGCGATTCCAAATTATTGGCTACCCCTGCTTGCTGCGCTCGCCAATATCCTATGGTATGAATAAGCAGTAGCAGACTTTTCAAATGATGTGTCACACGATTCGTGTTGTAAAGAAATTAAAAATGTGCCCCCCCCTGGGGGGCAGAGGGGGAGGCGACACAAAAGACATCCATAATATGAATAAGCAGCTGCAGACCTCTCAAATGATATCACACGACTGGTGTTGTAAAGAAATTAAAAATGTGCTCCCCTGGGGGGCAGAGTGGGGGTGACACACAAGACATCCATAAAATGAATAAACAGTTGCAGACCTTTCAAATGATGTGTCACACAATTGGTGTTGTAAAGAAATTACAAAATGCGCCCCCTCTGAGGGCAGAGGGGGGGATTACACACAAGCTATCCATAATATGAATAAGCAGTTGCAGACCTCTCAAATGATGTGTCACACAATTGGTGTTGTAAAGAAATTAAAAATGTGCCCCCCTGAGGGGCAGAGTGGGGGATGACACACAACACATCCATAATATGAATAAGCAGTTGCAGACCTTTCAAATGATGTGTCACACAACTGGTGTTGTAAAGAAATTAAAAATGTGACCCCCCCTGGGGAGAGCAGAGTGTGGGGGTGACACACAAGACATCCATAATATGAATAAGCATTTGCAGACCTTTCAAATCTTGTGTAACACGACTGATGTTGTAAAGAAATTAAAAATGTGTCCCCCCCTGGGGAGCAGAATGGGGGATAACACACAAGACATCCTTTAAATGAATAAGCAGTTGCAAACCTCTCAAATGATGTATCAAACGACTGATGTTGTAAAGAAATTAAAAATTTGGCGAAATATTACAGTTATCGCCAAGTTGGCGTCACATTTGACAACTAATTTTGATCGCCAAATTTGGCGATATATCGCCAAGTTGGCGACAAACTTGGCGATTGTTGGCGATGGTAACCTTTCCTCTCTTTATGGTAACCCATACGGCGATGCATAGACGGAGCCCTTTCCTGATTGGTCTATTCGACTCATGGAAGGAGTGGACAACCCGGATTCGTTAGTTCCGGAAATCTTCCACATCAGCATCATTCCAGGAGTCATTCCTTTTAAGGCTAGTTTTTTTTTACTATAGAAGGATTTCCATTTTTGTATTTTATTTTTAATTTTACTAGGGGGGCCCCGCCCCCCTGCTCGCTATGCTCGCCAACCCCCCGCGTAATCGCTTCGCGATTCCAAATTATTGGCTACCCCTGCTTACTGCGCTCGCCAATACCCCATGGTATGAATAAGCAGTTGCAGACCTTTCAAATGATGTGTCACACGACTGGTGTTGTAAAGAAATTAAAAATGTGCCCCCCTGGGGGGCAGAGTGGGAGGCGACACAAAAGACATCCATAATATGAATAAGCAGCTGCAGACCTCTCAAATGATATATCACACGACTGGTGTTGTAAAGAAATTAAAAATGTGCCCCGCTGGGGGGGGGCAGAGTGGGGGATGACACACAACACATCCATAATATGAATAAGCAGTTGCAGACCTTTCAAATGATGTGTCACACAACTGAAGTTGTAAAGAAATTAAAAATGTGACCCCCCCTGGGGAGAGCAGAGTGTGGGGGTGACACACAAGACACCCATAATATGAATAAGCAGTTGCAGACCTTTCAAATCTTGTGTAACACGACTGGTGTTGTAGAGAAATTAAAAATGTGTCTCCCCCTGGGGAGCAGAATGGGGGATAACACACAAGACATCCATTATATGAATAAGCAGTTGCAAACCTCTCAAATGATGTATCAAACGACTGGTGTTGTAAAGAAATTAAAAATTTGGCGAAATATTACAGTTACCGCCAAGTTGGCGTCACTTTTGACAACTAATTTTGGTCGCCAAATTTGGCGATACATCGCCAAGTTGGAGACAAACTTGGCGATTGTTGGCGATGGTAACCTTTCCTCTCTTTATGGTAACCCATACGGCGATGCATAGACGGAGTCCTTTCCTGATTGGTCTATTCGACTCATGGAAGGAGTGGACAAACCGGATTCGTTAGTTCCGGAAATCTTTCACATCAGCATCATTCCAGGAGTCATTCCTTTTAAGGCTAGTTTTTTTTTACTATAGAAGGAAATGCGTTTTCGTGACATTTCTTCAAAACAGTGGCAACAGGTTAAGCTTTTCTCACTATAATAAAAATTTATTTTGCTTTATTACTTTCCACCAATCAGGAGCTTTGATCTCATCGGTTAAAGTGTAATCGCATTTCAAAGAAGACAAAAAATGGTTTTCGTAAAATTTAATCCTAATTAAATGATTGCACATAATTCCCCACTAATCATCGTACAATACACAGATTATTTACTCAGTAATATTTTTAAGTATTGTGTAAATAAAATAACATAAAATAAACTTTAATAAAATATAATATCTAAAGCGAAATTTTGTCGATGGATAAAATGTCGTCAGTCAGAAACCAGATAAATTTGCTCCATGAATATAATGTACATTGTTATAGCTGTGTCAGTGATGATGTCATATTCACTGACTTTTATTTCTGCAGTTAAATAAACTGAACTTCTATTTATTTAAAGGTCCGTAGTGTGCACGAATGAAAATAATTCTATAAATTGCGCAATTTCTATTTAATTGAAATAGATATTTTATGAAATTAAAGAATTTTTAAATAACTGCATAAATTACGCTTTTATTTTGGAAACGATTAGTGTATCTGAAGGTTTAAATGATGTCATATTAGAAAAAAAAAAAAGATTTAAAACCTGTGATATGCCGTTTTTACGATATTTCTATTTTACATAATATGAAAAAATAATTAAAATCATTTCGTTGTATTAAGTTATTATTCAAAATAAAAATAAATAAAATGTTTTCTGCATATCAGCAACAAACACAAAAAATTATTCTTTTTAAAAACAAAGATATCGTTATTCTTTTCGTTGCCATAACAATAAAATAAATTTTGTCAAGTTCATGGAGGCTACAAACCGATAAATAAATTAAATTTATTGCAAGTGCTGTAAACGTGTAGTGGGTTGGTTATGCAGTTTAGTAACTCCCTGTTTCTATTATGATTAAAATGTTTTATTGATATTATAATTACAAGGTAGAACCCGTCGAAATTCAAAGAAAGAAAACCTTTAGGAAAGAACTGTTTCATTGATTTAAAATAAATCTTCAAAATTAGTTAAAGTAAGAATGCATCTTATATTGGTGAATCTAACTCTCAAACAAATATTATTTTAAGCTAAAATAAACAAAATACTATAAAACCCAATTATTCAAATTATTAAAAGAAATAAAACCAACATTCACCGGATAATATAACAAACGATATTTTTAAAATAGTATACGCATTTTAATTTCTCTATATATTTTTCAATTTTAAGAGAAAATGGAGTGTTTCTGTCTCCACAATTACAAAACTGGTACTAAAAATTATAAAAAAAAATTAATATCACAAAATTTAATTGTGATACAGCTTTGAAACAAATTGCATTTAAAATTAGTTTTTTTTTTCTCTATACGAAGGTGTAAAAATTTAAAAAGTACGCTGCTTAGAAGGGTAAAATTTGCCGTACCAAAAATTGCATGGGAATGTGTTGCGCTTTTTAATTTCTATTTCTTTTGTTTTTCATTTTTAAGAGAAAATGGAGTGCTTCTGTTGCCACAATTACAAAATTAGTACTAGAAGCTAAAAAAAATTACGTAAAAAATAAATTGAGGTAAAGCTTTCAAACAGACTGCATTCAAAAGTACGTTTTTTTTCTCTGTACGATGTTGTAAAAATTTAATATGTGCGATGT
The DNA here is from genome assembly GCA_964019185.1 of Maratus speculifer. Taxonomy (NCBI): domain Eukaryota; kingdom Metazoa; phylum Arthropoda; class Arachnida; order Araneae; family Salticidae; genus Maratus; species Maratus speculifer. The sequence continues at coordinate 140,295,647 of OZ025291.1, forward strand.
TTAAAGTGTAATATTTGCAGTAGCGAAAATTATAAACACGAAATTACATGGGAAAGTGTTGCCATTCGCAAAATGACGTATGCGTTACGCACAGATACGTTTGGTCTTTATAACATAGATTGTACAGTTACCAAGCGATTTTTAAATGGAGAAAAAATAAGTTATGTCGATATTTTTGAATTCGTCTTCTGAGGTATTATATTAACTTCCTAAATAATTTGGCATTTAAATAATGTTTAAGATTTAGAAACCGCATTAAAAAAGATTTGTAGCTGAAGTTAAGTCCAACATAATAATTTATGAGTTGTTTTCCTTATTTTTTGTTATTTTCTGAAGTTTGTGTATCTTCATCATGAAAAGGTATGTTATCCTTATTTTAAGTGTTGGTAATTGTTTATTTCGCTCAGTATCTCATTCTGTATATAAGATTGATATATGCCATATCTAATATATATTCTTTTTTGTCAAATTTCGACGGGTGCAGCTAGTGTAACATTAAATAACAGGCGAAACAAAGTACGCTCACACGAGAAGCAAGTACTGCAGAAATCATGACATGCGAAGCAAAGAAATCAGCTTTATTGCCGCTACGCAAAATTAGGCGGTCATCCGCCCCGATACAAAGTATCTAACCCATTAAGCTGAGATAACTCGGCAAGTAGGGGTCTGGTCATCGGTTAGTAAGAAAGAAAAAATGTATCTCGTATTTTGTTATTTAGGTAATTAAAGGAATAGTTCAATGAAAATAAAGTATATCTTTTGTTTGCATGTCAAATTTTTAGTAAAAAGCAGTAATTTACACAAAAGAAATTAATTCGAAAAAAAAAAAAATAAAATATCAATATAACGAAAAAGTGTCAAAATGAACTATTACAAAATTATAGGACCACTTGTGGGAAAGGCAATTTTCTGAAATTTTTAGTAAGATGTTGCTCCACAGTTTTTTTTTATAACTTGAAACACATGATTTGGCAAGAAATTAATTAATTTTTTAAGGAACGATTCGTCCCATTTCATCTTAATGGTCATTTCTACTTCATATGTTGAATGATATTGTTTGTTATTTTTGTAAAACTTATACTAAATATTTAAAATAAAATGACTTAACTGTTTAAATCCAGATATTATTTAATTAAACTTAGCAAAATTATCAGACTACATCCAGACACTCACACACTCGTTACGTGTGCCGATACGGAGTGTTAACTTACAACATCAACAAGTTTAGTTGTACTACAACTGCTGCTTTAAGTATATTTTTATATTTTAACACTTCCTCTAAAAATATACTTGTTTAAATGAACATATTACATACACTGACATTAAATACAGAAAAAATTAAAAAATCATTTCAATTAACAGTCTTCAGTCCTAAAAAAAGTCTAAGCTTTTCAAAAAGAACTCTAGCAAGAGGTTTCGTCATAATGTCAGCAGCCTGATTTTGGCTGTCAATATTTTCAATATACATTACCTTTTCATGAATATTTTCACGCTCAAAATGATGCCTTACTTCAATATTCTTTGAACGCTTGTGAAATTCAGGATTTCTTACTAATTTAATTGCACTAGCATTATCCACATACAGAGTTGAAATATCTTTAAGCGTTGAAATTTCACAAAACAGACGAGCCAACCAAATAAGTTCTTTTGTGGCTTCACTGGCTGCCACGTATTCTGCTTCATAGTTGAAAGCACTATGCTTTTTTGCTTTTGGCTAGTCCATGTAATGGCACCACCAGAATATAAACACAAGATTCCAGTTCTTCATTTTCTAGTTGTTTCATCACCAGCAAAATCTTCACCAGCAAGATAATTTGCTTTATAAAGCTACCCATGGTCAGAAGTTCCTTTTAAATACTTAAAGATTCTTTTAACTGCTTGCCAATGCCACAATAAAGGCGAATCTAAATTTTCTGACACAACAGAAACTGCATAGGCAATATCTGACGCGTAGCTGTACACAGGTACATCAAACTTCCCACTGCTTTCCGATAAGGAACTTTTGCATCAAGAGTTTGATCGTTAATTTCATACTTTTCAGATGGAGTTGCAACAGCGTTAGCATCACTCATTCCAAATTTTTCAAGAATTTTCTTGATATAATTACTTTGAGTAATAAAGACAGAACCATCATTCAACTTAGCAATTTGCATTCCCAAAAAACAATCTAAGTAGCCCACTGTAATTTTAAATTCTGCTTTTAACTTTTCAACAAAGGCGAATACATCACTTTCTTCTGAACCCGCCATCAAGCCATCATCTATATAAATAGCTACAATGAGCTTCTTTTTTTCATTTTTGTAGACAAATAAACATGGATCAGCTTGGCTAGAATTTAACCCTTGTCTATTGTTTTACCAATTGAAAACAGATTTCTGCCAATTTCTCGGACATACTATACTTCAGTAAGATAATTTTTCTCCCATTTTTGCTGTTTATAAACATTTCCACATTGATAGTTCCTTGACCATGAGCTAATATGGCTTCACTATTTCCAATTCTTATTTGTCTTGGAACAGGAAAACTTTCGTATGCGACAAAATATTCTTTTCTTTTCGTCATGTGAGCTGAAGCACCTGAATCAGACAACCACAGTTCTTCAGCAGTTACCCCATCTATCAGGCACATAAAGGCATCACCCTCAGGCTTCTTGTGAGTACTGTTACCTCTCTTCGGACAGTTCTTAGAAATGTGCCCAGGCAAATGGCATTTGAAACATTTTCGCACCTTTTCAAACTTGGCTTTGTCAAATTTCTTTTTATTGTTTTGACCAGCAACAAGTGCTGTTGACTCACCTTGTTTATTTGGCAATCTCATTTCAATTAATGGCAGCCTTTCAGTCAATTTGTTAATAGTCCTTTCTTCAATTGGCACAGACTCCCAAACGCTTTTAAACTCAAAGTATTCTTCCGGTAACGTAGACATGATGCGACTCATTAACAATAAATCAGGAAGTTCAGTCTTAACAAGTCTGCTTAGTTCATCATTTAACTCGCGAAAAATTCTTTGCAACCGGGAAATATGCGTAACAACGTCTTCGGAAACGTCTTTTTCACAAGTGAAGAAAAGTTCCATCAACCTGTCTACTCGTTGGCCAGAACTCTGCTCGTAAACAGATATCAGTTTTTCCCAAATCGCTTTGGCTGTGTCACATGTGGCAGGCAGTAAGTTCAACATTAGCTTCATCCATGTTTCCGACTAACAACAACTGTGCGAGAGCATCATCTTTAAAAAACGATTTCTTTTTCTTTTCAATAGCCTCTTTTTCTGCAGTTGTAGCTGTCTCTTCTGGATCGTCTGGACAGACAAATTTTCCATTGACAACATCCAACACTTCTTGGTGTCTTAACATCATTTCAAATTGCCTTTTCCACATAGTCCAATTGCAAGCAAAGATTAATTTTTCTATGTGAACTCTGAAATCCATTTTTTTTATTTCAGAAAACAGTTCTAATCCTTAATCTCTAACAGTTTCGTACCACGCTAAGCAATTAGGCCTAGTAGGTTTCGCCAATCATTTAATCTAAGTGTATTATATCTAACGCAGTTACAAGCGTGATTAGCCCATAACCTGTAAAACTTATACTAAATACTCAAAATAAAATGACTTAACTGTTTAAATCCAGAGATTATTTAATTAAACTTAGCAAAATTATCAGACTACATCCAGACACTCACACACTCGTTACGTGTGCCGATACGGAGTGTCAACTTACAACATCAACAAGTTTAGTTGTACTACAACTGCTGTACATTTTTATATTTTAACAATTTTGATAGACCTGGCGAGACAAATAACCCCACAAGTTTTATATAAGATTTAAGTCAGGGCTTCAACTTGGCCAATTTAAAACATCATTCTTTTCTCTTTTAACCCTTAAATGCATATTATATCATTTTCGATACCATAAGTGTTCCCGATTTATTGGGGGGTTTTATTAACATATTCCGTATTCTCACCAGAAATTTAAAAGAGCAATTTTCACTTTGCTTAATGACAAACCATTCGTAATTAAAAAGAAAAAAATACTATTTAGATTTTTCTGGTATGAATTCTGATTCTTTGAATTGCGCAGTTTTTGGAACGCGTTCTATCCTATGCATTTAAGGGTTAAGACACTCGTTTGTTGATTCCAATGAATGACTGGGAACATTATCTTGTTGAAACTTTCATTTTACATCTCCTAAATGTCGTCCGAAGGGTATCAGACTTCGAAACAGCAGCCGTTGGTAACTGCCCGAGTTCATTTTCCCTTCAACTCTTTGGAGATTGCATTTTCCTGCATATGAAAATGCGCAACAAACCATAAAGGAATCGCCTGCCATCTGTCTACTGAAGAACTCGCGAGATTTTTTTTTCTTAAATCATGCCAGTAGTGTTTATTGTCATCTGGGCATTCTTTTCTGAAAACAATACATTTCTCCATGCAGAGTTCCAGGACATGACATTTTTTGCTCACTTAAGACGAGCTTTTTTGTGACATTTTAGTAGTAACGATTTACTGTTTAATTTGCGATAAATAACACCAGCATTAGATTTGATTTCAAAGTTCGCCACGCGATTTCATGTGATACCTTTTTAGTTATCAGTTGGACTATTTTACGAGTTGACTGATATTTTTCTGTTGCCAGTTTGACAACTTGCCTATTATCACGATCTGATAATTTATTTTTACGACTAGATCGTTTATCTGTTCCATACAATTCTTTTTTACATAAAACATTATAAATCGCAGATTTAGAACGATTATGAATCTTACTTATTTCACTTCAGACTTTCTTTTTCATTTGTAGAACCACACTCTTTTCACTTTGATTTCAGACAGCTCATTCCAACGAGACATTTTACTAATAAATTTAAAGAATTAGATACAATTCAGATTTTTTGCATTGAATTCTTCTTTTTAAATTTTACAGAGTGTTTAGGTTAAAGTTAAACTTTGATTTCAAAGGAAAATCGTCTGTTTTATTAATAATATGAGTGTGTTCCATGGAGGAATCAGATAGGTGGAGGTGAAGTAAGCCTCAAAAAAGGTTTGCAATATGAAACCATTTATTGCTCAAATTTTAATGTTCCAAACTAAAAGACATGGAAGGGATTTTGTACTATAAGACGAATTGAAAGAAATAATTTACAACTAAAGCATATTTTAAGAAGAAATTGTAAATTTTTAAAATGGTCTTTGTTCTATTATTATTTATTAAAAAAAAAGTTCGCTTTTAAAATAAAAGAAATTGGAAAATTAGCAATTATTAAATGCCAAATCGAAATTAAATAAGATATTGAAAACATTTGATACGAACTAAAAATTTTATAACTAAAAGTTTCCTAATTTAATGTAATTTTAAATACTTTATAACGTAGATGAAAAATGTTTATGATTTAATAATTGCATGTAAATAAATATTTAAAATATAATGATGAAAACATTCTTTTAAAATCATGTATGAAAACTTAAGTAATAAATATTAATCTAAAATATACATTTTTGACTGCAAACGATTTTAAGATATTTACAAAAGAATGTTATATTTACAAGCAAAACGTTAAAAGAATTTTCGATAGTGATGTTTAAAACACATATGATAAAATAATTGATAAATTCTTACCGGTGAGGCGATAAATTATTTCTTTAAATAAAAAACGAAAGAAAAAAAATACTGGTTTAAACCTGTTGGAATTGATAGGCGTATCAAAGCACGTGGTTTTGTTGGTGCTTAATTGTATTTAATGTAGGGTTACATTTTTAGCATCACCCCAGACATAATACTTCCACTCTATTAATTTCTTTTTACTCTATGAGTGTGGTTATTTATTTATGAAAAAGTGGATTTTTGTAAAATCGTTTGGCATGAAACAAAAAATTATTCAATTTTTTCCCCTGAGCTAAATAAACATTATAGAGTTATTTCTTTTCATACAACTACGTTCAAATTTAAACTAATATTTTCTTTGTTGAAAAAAGTTGAAATTTTGAGGGGTCTTATAATTTTGTAATAGACTGTAGTTTAAAATATAGAAATAAATATAAAACGTTAGCGTAAAGTTAATGTGAAAGGGCGTGGCGTCAAAGTCGATATAGTTCCTTGAATTTTTACAAAATTTCTAATCGTAAAAAAAGGGGGGGGGCATCCCAGTAGATTTAGGAATGTTTAAAGAACATTTTAAGCCAATAACACAATAATCAATAAAAATATAATAATAAAACGCACACTCATGTTTTCTTATAAATCGCTGACTTAAGTATTTAAATAATTAACTAACAATTGAAGGTATTGTTTGAAGAGGAAGGACTACACTGAGTCACGTGGTTATTTTCCAGACTATGGCTCCATCTTTAAGGAAGCATTTGCGACAAAAACGGGGGAAGAAACTTTATATATGTGTTTTTTGAAGTAACCAATTCAATTTATATATTAGAAAAAATACTATGCCTTAGAAAAAATATCATTGCCTTATACCAACGATTGAGTCTAGTTAGATATAGATACATTTTTAATGCTAATCTCAAACCGTTCATTAAGCAAAGTTTAACAAAAGAAAATCTTTCTACAAAGTTGTTTTTCGATATTTTTAAACATTATTTTGTTTTAAAGTTACTGCATATTATTTTATCATCGAAGCAGAAAACTTGACCGATTTAGTTTGTGCAATAACGACACATCTAATAGCGACCTTTCTGTAAGGTTTCCAATAAAAAATATTTGGTGTCATTAAAGAATGCTCTCCGAATTCAAGAAAAATAAGCATCAAAATGCTCAACTATTTTTTTAAAATCACTTTTAATGTAGAAATATCATTTATTTGCTTTGATGTTTTACTTGTTGTATAGCGATACAATTCTGACATATTTTAGATACATTAAATGCATACTCAATTATTATTTATTTGCTATACACGTTTGAATTAATATGCCCATCTATTTAAAATTGCATTGCTAATACGAAAATATAATTCAATCAATTAAATAAACCTAGTAAAACCATTATGAGGACTAAAATACTATTTATTTTATGAACTATAGAGCCTTGGGTATTTGAACTAAAATTTAATATTCTATTGGAAATATTTAAATAAGGATACTTTAGTACCAAGGAAAAATTTTTAAGCTAACTTTTATAAAGCCACAAATGTCTAGGTATATTTACCTTGCATATATGATGCATTAACTTTCAGAAAGCTGTAAAAGTCTGAACAAATTTGCATTGCAAATTAGATGTTTATTTTTATCCCGAAAATACATTGTTTGAGTTATCCAATGTAGTTTGTTAAAGCAAAATAAAACAAACAGAAATCTAAAATGCAAGTTCTATTCATAAATAACTTTAAAAATTTATTTCTTAGGCTTCAAAAATAAATAATAATTTTATTATAAAATAACTATGTTTTTTATTCATGAAATATTTATTATGATACAATTTTTTCCTTTTCTTGCGAAGAAATTACAATGACAACCGACAATTACAATTGATATCAGAATAGAAAGAAATGCATTTGTTCTTGAGATATTAGCTTTATTGTAAACATTATAATAACAAATTTAATTATTTGACTAAAATTCATTTTTATGATTTCCTACAAGTCCCTCAATGGTGTGCAAATATAACGTTATTTATTTTTTCGATTCTATCCCCCTAATAAGAATTTATTTTTGTTTGGAGTGATATACAAAACTGTTTACATTTATTTTTGCATACTTTATTGATTCAAATGAATACAAATCAATAAAATATCACCTTACATCAAAAAATACTTAAAAGAAATAGCTACTATTTGAAAGTATTTTATAACTTTTTGTTACATAATGTTTTCAACAGTAATAAAGTTTTATTGTACTTGTCTCGAATTGAGGAGGGATGGGAGGGGGGGTGATAGAAATTTTTATCAACAAAACAAGTGGACAACATTCTTTTTCTTTTATTTATTAGCAAACATAAGATTCATTTCGAATATACCTCCCGTATGATTTCTCGAACCGTAATTTTGTATGCATACATATTTGAAGAATAAGAATTTCAAACGTTGAAAGTATTTCACATTTTGGAATTAAATAATTTTATAATAATTTAGTTATATGAATAATAACTTGGTATTTTCATAAAAATCGATGATTCATTAAAAAAATACATTTTTTTTAAAAAAAAGATCATGTTACAAAAAAAAAGAGGAAAGTTTCACTGGATAAAAATGATATCTATATCACAAAACTATTCCTGACTCCACCTCCCCCCTAAAATGATAACGTTATATTTGTACAACTCCTTACATTATTACAAAGAACGAATTGCAGATTATAAAACAAGATCACTGGAATACCGTTAATTAGAAATCCTTATAATTAATAAAATTAGTTAATTCGAAGCACCGTTCTTTTAGTTTCCTATGACAAAACTTAGTAGTACAACGAGAATAAAGAATAACATAAATGCAGTAATATAATAAGATTTGAAAAACAAAAAAAAAAATAAGATAAAAAAATCCATTTAAAAAAAAAAAAAAAATGTTAAAGCCGCATCCATATAATTTCTACTTTAAGTCGCGTTTTCTCAAAACTTTATTTTTGACGACTAACACCAAGATTAAAAAAAAACTATTTGATGGAATGGCTTAATTCCTTTTTTTTGCATGCATATAACATCATTACCTAGAGAATGAATTAATATATTTTAGATAGTTTAATATTTTGAGTATCCTTAATGGAAAAAAAGTTGTATTTTTTAGGGTTTTTTTTAATTTTCAACATTGAGAGATTTTTTAATACTGTTTTTATTAAGTGATAGTTATATCCTTAATTCATAATCTAGATTATGATGTTATATGCATACAAAAAAGTTTTTAAGCCATTCCATCAAGCAGTTTTTTTAATCTTGGTGTTAGTCATCAAAAATCAAGTTTTGAGAAAACATAACTTAAAGTTGAAATTATATGGATGCGGCTATGTAAGTATTGATACATAAATGCTTATAACTCCGTTAAAAATGCTAATATTTTTATGCGGTTTTTTGCGTTGAGTTAAGAATTAATTGAATAATCAAACTAGATCATAAAAAAATCGATTTTTTGAAAAGTTTTCAACCCCTGAGCCCCCTTAAATAAACGTGTTTTGAACTTAAAACTGGATATTTACAAGATGTTTCCGTAGCTTTACAAGGACAATTCACGGTAAACAAACATAATTTTACATTTTTTTACAGTCTATGAGGCACAACGTAGGCCAATTTCTTTAGTTTTAAGGTTTTCCAAGATTGCTGAAAAGTGTTTATGAATTCAGTATGTCTATCGTTTGTCTGCCGTCTGTCCATATTCTAACTCGTGTAAATACATATAGATTGTCATGAAATTTATACATATTTTTGGAGATTAACTATGGCATGATTTGGATATCGAAAATGAAGCGTGTTGCACATAATTTTATAAATCATATAAAGGTAAAAAAAAAAAAAAATCGGATATGTTTTCGTATTATGATGGTACATGCATAGATTGGGTTTTCAAATGTGTTATGCGTTTTCCAAATTGTTTATTTAGACATAATCCTTTATTATATTAAACTGTGAATTTTCTTATAATATTTGGCATTAGTTTGAAAGTGTTTCAATTTCAAACTGACTAATTTTTGAAAGGAAACATTTTATTTTCTTATTCTTTTTTTAATATATATATAGAAACATTACCCTAAACGATGTCCTTTTACGCAATTATTCAAAATTATATAAATACGTAACATCTATAGTCGTCGTATAGTCTATCCATCTGTTTGCATATAAACGTGCAAAAATTACCCAGCAGAATTGTTTGAAATTATGTATAAATCATTGCAGAATATGATTCATTTCAAATTTTATAAAATCGAATCAAAACTTTAAAAAATATTAATGAAAATTTTCTTTATTCTATTAAATCCTATCATACGCAATTAATTCAATGACATTCCCTTAAAAGTAGTGATTCTCAGTTAGGCTGTTGGTTTTTCAATCAAATCCTATCATACGTAATTAATTCAGTTATATTCCAAGATAGGAAATGATTCTAGGTGTGTATGATGACTTTGTTCTACATAAAATGGAGTGATATTATTTGAGTATTACTGAATTTAATATTATAACTGTAATAAATTTCGTATTGAACCATTTTTGGCATGAAAGTACAACAACTAATTCACTAAGGTTTAAATTTTTATAAAACTAATTATAGTAGAAACGCACCTTATTTGATATGTTTGACGTACAATTTTGCTCAATAAAATAAGTGTCTATGTTAGCAATTCTTAAAATGTTGGTTATTAAGGTCTTTTTTTTAAATTTCCCGTATCGCCATGTTCCCCCATGATTTTAAACTGAAGTTATTGATATTCAGTAACACATCCGGGTTGCCTACACATCTTACTTTATCAGCACCACTCTTCCTTAATAGTAATTTTCACCTTCTTTAATCAGAGAATTTAGAACAATTTTCTGCATCTAAATGAGGCAAAGTGTATATTCGAAAATAGTATGCTGAAAGGGAATACCTCCTATATCAAACACAAGATATACGAACTAATAGAATTGCGTAAAACAATTGATCAATATATTTGACATTAGGTTTCATGTCAATCTCAAAATTGCTCTCAAATTTACACAAATAAAATATTTTACATTGAGCACGATGCCGGCGAGGACTCCATGAAAAAGCTCGAAGGTCACCTAGCGGACTATAGTTGAAGAACCGCTCGCTGGTCTACACTGTAAAAAAAGGGTCGATCTACTAAAAAATTTTAGTGATTCTTGCAATTAATAAAAAAGTTTTTGTAATCTTACTCGGTTACAATAAAATCTGTAAGAATTACTAGAAAAAAGCTAGCAACGAATAGTTAATAGTTTTATATTTTTAATAGCTATTACTAAAACTCACTTGGTGTGGCCGTGATAGCCTAGTGGTCACAGCACCGAACTCTAGGCTGAAAGGTCCCGGGTTTGATGCTGGACATCACCAAATACGCACCGAATGTATGCAGTGTAAGTACTCCTTAAATAAAGGGATTGTGAAAGTACTGTCGGACCAGGTAGAAATGTTTGGTGCTGTCATCTATTGCGGCTTTGACGAAAATCTTCCGCTTCAGAAGTCTGTCTTCTTACCCACTGGATGCAGCTTGAAGGAAGCTCCTGCCCTTCGGGCACACGTAATGGTTACTAAAAATAATTTTGGAGCTATTACTAAAATTTGCTTGGTGGCTCGTACTAAAAAGTTTTAAGTTAGTTATACAGAGAATTCTTTTGTTCAGTTAACAAAAGAAATGTTTGTGTCTATTGCAAAAAAAAAAAAGTTTGTAATGGTTACTAAAAAATTCTGTGGAATACAAATTTACTAAAAAATTTTTAGTAACCTCTTGAATTTTTTTTACAGTGTAGATAACTGTTGCTTTAGTTTTATCATCAGATTGGTGTAATTAAAGAAAGAAGCAAAAATAACAAACATTGTTCCATTTACTATTATGAAGAATTTAAAATTTATCTTTGCCTTTAGCTTTGTCAAAATTTCTTTTCTAAAGCTTATACAATTAAGTTACACTATAAAAGCTCAGAATAAAACGATGGGTTTTCATCTGAACAAGTTTTTGAAAGAAATGGACTTTCTCCACCATATTTTCATTACTTTGTTTAAGAAAGCAATTGGACTTTTCTTTCAGTTTCTTTTTTATTATTATTGTGTCCACATGTTTGTATTATCATTAAGATATTTCTCTTAATTTATTTTAGTACAATGAATAATTCCTATCGTATAGCTAATTTTCACTCAATTTGAATGGATAATAAATAACAAATTAATAATAAAATTGAAGTAAAAAGCCGTATGTATTTAGCTCTAAAAATTTCTCTTTAAACTCACGTTATTATTATATTTTAACCCTTAAACGGTAACGTGTTTTTCGGCACCTTTAAACGGTAATCATGGGTCACTCGTGCTTAGCGCTGTAAAAAGTGCTTTAAAGTGCTTTAAAAATTCTAAAAAAATTCATGATATTACATCAACTACCCTTGAATAAGAATCAGTCACAATATTGCTGATTTATTAATTTGTTTAAACAATATATTTAAATAAACAAATAAAAATGTGAAAAATGCACATTTTCTTTAAAAAATCATAACTTGGGATAGAAGTGACACTTTTTTTTGCTGTTTCAAACGGGAAATTGAAGATCAAGAATGGTACTTTTACAAAAAAAATAAAAATAGCCGGTACAAATTAAAAAAATGTTTAAGTTTTGAGCATAAAAATGACGTTTTTTTAACTTATAAATAGGTACAATTTACAATGAAATAGAAATTTTATTAGTTTTTAATCAATTTTATTTATGAAAATAATGTTAATTATCAAACTTTATTTAATTAAACAAAAAATATAATAATGAAAAAGTACAGCAACACTGATATCATCATTTATAAACAATCGAAGGAAGCCAAGAAGGAGAGCAAACTGCAATCGCACTAAACAATTTCATAAACACGTGTTTACATAAAAAGTAAGGTTCGGAAACCCAAGTGAGTGTAATATATCGATTTTTTATGAAAAAAAATATCAATTCCTAACCAAACAAATTTTTTCTTATCTTACACTTTTCGTCAACGTAAATGGTAACCCTGTGTCACTCGTGCCTTTTCGAAATTTTGACTGGCTCTTACGTCGGCTGTGAACGCACTAAAACATCGACGTTTCGGGAGCTAATAGCCTACTAGTATACTATTTTTTTCAGGGTAGTTTAGTCCCGCTCCCCACTCTCTTCTCTAAGCTAGCAAGGAAAGAAAATTTGACCGAGGCACTAGTGACCCATGGTTACCGCTTAAGGGTTAAAGGACATGGTACGCTTCGTAGAGTGAAAAAAAGACGAAAATATCAAATTTTCAGTTTTTTGTGTGAAATGTATTTAAGCAGCAATCTCACAAAATTTCATAAATTCCCAATGGTGATAAATATGTGAAAATTTATTTTTTATTACATCCATTTCTCTTTATATGATTCAGAGTTGCATTTTTCAATTATCTTTTTTTCAGTTTTATTTTTCAATTTGTCAGTATTATTAACTAAAATTAAAACTTGAAGATAATATTATGTTATTACATTTTGTTTTGAACAATCCTAAGAGGATATTTTATCAAATTAGGAATCGTATTTTTGGTAAAATAAATAGTTTATTTTAAAAAAATAAGTAAAAAAGGTCAAGCACGTCTATAAGCAAAGTACAAAAAAGAAAAATGTAAAAAAGTCTAAATTATCATAGAAGTAAAATTTAATTTTGAAGGAAAAAAAAAAAGAAAAAAAAAAAGAAAGAAACTATAAAAAGAAAATAATATTAAAAAAATATATCACAGGACATTTTTCTTGATTTATTCATTTTCTTCACAAAACATTTTAAATATATGTCAAAGATGTATTATAAAATACTCAAATAAAAACATTAGTTCAAAGTTTTCTAAGGGTTCCATTAAGTAGAATTAGAATTCAATATTTGTTTAACGCAAATTCAAAAATTTGCCGAGTTCACATATGTATTTTACATGCTATGAATATCCGAAGAATTAATTTTTACCTTAGAAATTGTTACTTGACTTTTATGTGACAAGTTAAGACGTTAGTGTTGAATAATGTGAACAAATGTCATAAGTGTAAGTAAAAAAATTTGGTCAATGCTTTTTATAATGATTTATTTATACGAATGTGTTCGTCTTCTTAATTAATTTTCATGAGTCGTAAAGGTTTCAATACAGCTTTGTATTTTTGATTTTTAATTTCTTGTTTCTGTACAGCTTTTACTATTTTTTTTTTGTCTTGTTGAACTATATACACAATTATTCCTAAACGAACTATACATGTTTTAAAATAAATATTAGTACCATAAATGTTACATAGCATTTTAATTAAAAGAATATATTTTCTCTTTTGTATTGAATAAATGTTATAAATAAGTTATACCATTTTTAACTGCGACCAATCAGTTATATCTTAACTGTTAAATTAAACTTAATGTGATGTTACAAAATGTGAACTTGTGCAACTAGTATAGTGATTTTACTTATCTTATGATAAAGGGCAAGCTGGCATTAAATATTTTTTTCTGTTTATTTATTTTCTCTTATTATAATATTTCATGATTTTCTTATGTTTTCTTTGGGTTTTTTTTTAATACTTAGTCGATTGGGCAGAAGAGAAACCAAATTTTTAGTTTTCAGCTATGTATCTCAATAGAAATCGACTATCTTTTGCTTATATATGTGAATTTTTGCCCTTTTCGAAGTATTTTATTTCGAGATTCATTCGCTTTTTATTCGTGTATATATTCTCTTTTTTTGTATTTGTTTTTTTCTTTTTTTGGCAATTCATTTTAAAATTTGTAGTTATTTCATTTTCTTTGGTCAATATAATGTGCTTCAATGGTTTTATTTATTCAGAAAGTTTTTATATACAATATGTATAATCTTATTTTTTACAAATTCTCATCTTCATGAATTGCATACACGTTTATTTTTAAACAAACTATAGAAATTTAAATATGAGCCTCTGTGTTTTATTCTTTCATTTCGTTTCTCCTGCTGCATTTACCGAATTGTATGTAGTCATTCCTCTACCTTGAAATTTCATTATTGTTGGTTAAAACAGGTTAAGGATTTGTGTCAAGACTGAAAAACTACTCCTAAAGATTGGGTGACATTTCGGTTCTAATGATTAAATACGGGATATAATAATAAAATGCCACAAAAAGTAGAGCTACTGATTTAAAAATACATACTTATGCAGTTGGCTTTACACTATTTAAAATATATGAAATAATAGGAGATTTATTTTTAATCGAATATCGGCCCTTCAAAATTATGTGGATAAGCATAAGAAGTACCAGTTTACTGTTTTAGATTAAAATTGTCTAGAGGAAAATATTTAATTGCAGTACCATAAATTTTTATACGTGACTTTGTTAATTTTTCAGGATATTTAATCATATATTGGGGGATATTGTATAGCACGGCGTAGTTTTTCAGGATATTTAATCATATATTGGGGGATATTGTATAGCACGGCGTAGTTTCATGCTTCATTGCTTTTATACAAGATTTTTATGGATTCTCAGCCGTTGGATGCAAATAATTTGATGTTGGGTATACAGTTTTCGTTTGATAACAATCTATTGAAATATTCTGATTAAAACTTAGCGTGACAGAGCTGTGAACTGACGGAAAAATTGTATCTTCTTTATGCTCTTTGATTCTTTCTTTAAATTTTCTTTTTGCCACACTGTAAAAAAAAAAAATTCAAGAGGTTACAAAAAATTTTTAGTAAATTTGTATTCCACAGCATTTTTTAGTAACCATTACAAACTTTTTTTTTGCAAGTGGAACAAGCATTTCTTTTGTAAACTGAACAAAAGAATATTTTGTATAACTAACTTAAAATCTTTTAGTATGAGCCACCAAGCAAATTTTAGTAATAACTCCAAAATTATTTTTAATAACAATTACGTGCGTCCGAAGGGCAGGAGCTTAATTCGAGCTGCATCCAGACTTCTGAAGCGATAGATTTTCGGCAAAAATGCAATAGATGGCAGCGCCAAACATTGCGACCAGCTCCAACAGGAAATTCATAACCCCTTTATTATACAGTACTTACACTACATACATTCGGGGCGTACTTGGCGCTGTCCAGTATTGAACCCGGGACCTTTCAGCCGGGAGTCCGTTACTATAACCACTATGCTATCGAGGCCACGCCAAGTGAGTTTTAGCAATAGCTATTAAAAATATAAAACTATTAACTCTATTCGTTGCTAACTTTTTTCTAGTAATTCTTACAGATTTTCTAGTAACCGACTAAGATTACTAAACATTTTTTAGTAAGTACAAGGATTACTAAAGTTTTTTTAGTAGATCGACCCTTTTTTTTTACAGTGCATTCACATGTCTTCCATTATTCTTACTAACAGTTCCAGAAGGAAGTGACATATTTGTATGAATGAAATAGAAATTAATTATAAAAACATTCTCTGATGATGGCCTTGTGAAATGCAAGTCGAAAGTAATAAGAAATTTTAAGTAAAATGTACACTTTTAACTTTAAACACCTATTTTATTATTTTTGTCACCTTTTAATAAAGCAGTGAGTTTTCTAAATTGTATATTGTGTATTTTGGGGAATATTATGTTTTTAATAATCGATTACTCTATTACAAAATGTGTTGTGTTAATTATGTCAGACTTGTTACGTTTAAAAAAGGAAGACTTAATTACTTTATATTATTTTATTTACTTTAGAAAAGATTTAACTGTTTGTTTTTCCGTTGTAACTTCTATATTGCTCCTTTTTTTCTTATGTGTCGTACATTTTATTAAAACTTCAGACGGGAGAACAAATAAAAACTTTTCATCCTGGCAATTTTTAAAAGAATTTCTTCTTTCTATTTTATGTTGAAATGTATTGTTTAAGAACATAAATATCCAAAGTTCAGTCATAAATTTCTAAGTTATTTATTCATTTTTATTCATCATTTTAAAAATTACAAATATGTGAAATATTTCTAGATTTTTGCATGTAGTACAGTGTAATTTGCTGACAAAAGACTGTTTTGGAGAAGAATTTGCATATCTGTGGTGAGAAAAGTCCATAATATATAGTAATTTTTTTTTCATATATAACATTTTTTCGGATCTTTTACTTATCCCTTTAGGTGTTTTAACTTCGAAATAACATTTTGATTTTAAAAAGAAAAAACCTAGAAGTAAACAATTAATAATCAGAAGTGACACAGTTAAAAAGAAATTAAGATAATAATAAACTGATATGCATTTATGAAGGGCACTAAAATATACATTTTATAGAATATGCCGAGCAAAGTATGTTTATTATTCATTTATAGAGTCACAGAAATGAATTTTGTTTTATATAGGAGGGGAATATTATTTGCAGCATTTTAATTACATTAAACTATTTCACTTATAATAAAATTGGTATAAGTTGTTTAAGTTTACTACAAGCTACTTCCTGTATAATAGAAAATGCGTTACCATATTGTTGAATAAGATGTGATATTTTCATTTGTTAAACGGTGTAATTTTGTTACATTATTCTAAACGTGTTTCATAATCTATGCCTCATGCATCATTTTTCTTTTTTGTTTTATTTCAGATAGGGCTTTTTTTCAAATATAAAAAATTAAACGTCAGTTTTAGAAAATTTTGCAAAATATAACTGAAATAATATAGTGCATTCTTTATGTAAATATACTAAATATTTGATGAAATATGAACAGTTGTATAAAATATTTATTTTCTGCGCATGCGCACATGATAACTTTTTTTTTCATTATTTAATATTCAACTCTACAGAGGAACTCACAAAAAAAGGCAATCAAATATTTTGCAAATTCAGAAAGATATCTGTAATAGAGATAGCTGGATTTTAATAGTTCTCTGAAAACGGCTAAATGATAAGGGGTGTTGTATGAATTGTCGTTTTCTAATTTTTATTGTTTTAAAGTTACATTTTTAACACTTTTTAACAAAATTGAAAAGCTTTTATGCATTCGGATGTACGTCTATTCACGCTCTAACTCCCGGAAATATTCTCGGATTTTCATGAAACTGATAAACCTTATTTTGGGTTCTCTTGGCATGTTTGGTATTGTATATAATGTATCTGGGATTTATTAGTTCATATACAGGGGCATTCAAAATAATTCCACTATATTACTTCATAATGGCTCGATTTCAAAAACTACCGCACGGATTTTCATCAAACTTCACTTTCAGTTAGAAATTTGTATAAGTTGTTGCTAATTAGATTTTAGAATAAATCAGCTAAGAGGTGTGTATCTGTCGGAAATTTTAGGCCGGGGCCCGATTCGAATGAAAGCGATCTCAGCAAGGGTCGGTAGAAAAATTAAAAGTTCTGCTCGGAAAAATATAACGCTGAGGCTAATATTTCAACCATTAAAACTTCATTTTCAATTGGTATACTTAGCTTAAAATATTCAGGAATGAGCTGCAAGGTGATTCGAAAGCCCCATGCTCCAACCCTATAATGTTTAAAATTCGCAGTCATCTATCCAATTATTTCGTCATTTTTATAGAATATGTCCTTATAAAGACAATTTTACTTGATTCTGACTGTAGTACGGGGTATAATTGAGTAAAAAATAGAGTACGGTTGTATAACTGTTTTCTATAAAAACGGTTGAATGACTAGTCAGTTTTTAACGGTGCATCCGAATTTGTCACCAAAATCATTGCCGTATTAAATTAAACTCTATTTCAGATGAACTTTAATGTAATATGATATTGATTTACAATATTAAAAATAAATAATTATATCCTCACTGATATTTAAATTCTAGCATCAGCAGTTTTTCATGTTTAAGAAAACAAAGATCAGAAATATTTTGTATATAGTCCTTTAGTTTTCTGAAACGTGTTTTTTTTTAACTTTTCACTTTATAAAATGTGTTTTTTGCTCATGTTGTTAGAATAAAAGGATTAAACAGTTGTGGACTAAGTTTTATGTCATATACTTTCGCTGTGCTTTAGGTATTGCATACATCTGCAGCTAATTTTTGCTTAAGATATCCGTCTGCATTTAAAGCGTCAATTTTGACGAAAATTTGCATTTGTTTTTAAATTTGATTTGTTTATATAATGAACATTTATATTTGAAAATCTATTTTTTATTATTCCTGTACGGCTGTTAGAAATGAAATTAGAGCTCTTTAAAAAGAAGCAGGCGACGTTAATTTAAACAGAAGTTGAACATTTTAAATGCGTTTTCTGAAAAATTAGATTTTTATAGGAAAATCTAAAGAACTGTTGTTCTAACTCTAAATTTTAGTATCCTATAACCATAAAATTTTTTGTGTAGCTTTTAGATAATGCATAGAGTGACGATGAACAACAATGAAATAAATAAGGTACCCTGGGGTAATAACGCCACGTTAAGGTTCTACCAATTTTCACTGCTTAGTTTTAGATTGAATTTTTCAAGCAAATATAGGATCTGATACAGCAGCTCATTAACTATCTATACAAAATAAAATAATTTAACAGATATGTATTCATAAAATGTAATGGCGTTTTTTCTTGACCAATGCTATTTGGCGTTAATACCCACCTATATGGGTAAAAACGCCATGCAAACAAAACTATAAAATAAGATGGAATAATGGCATGTAGATTGCCCAATTCTAAAAACACAAACTCTACAGCTCTAGAAATTGACAAATTGCAATCTAAGCTATTGAAAATGTACATTTTTTGTGACTCTGAAAGAAAAAGAAAGCTGTGATGGTGGCGGGGGGAGGAGGCAAAAGAATATCCGATTCTAAGCTACATTTTGCTTAAAAATGACCATTTAAATAGAATTATTAGAAACATTGCACGGATTATTTGAGTCAGTATTTATATTCTCATATATGCAATAGAAAATATTGATTTTTTTGTGAAAGGGAAAGAAAAAAGGAGTG
This sequence comes from Maratus speculifer, assembly GCA_964019185.1. Classification (NCBI taxonomy): domain Eukaryota; kingdom Metazoa; phylum Arthropoda; class Arachnida; order Araneae; family Salticidae; genus Maratus; species Maratus speculifer. Next base: position 140,315,122 of record OZ025291.1, read on the forward strand.
AGGGGCAGCTTCAACAGATTTTAACACCCTGTGTCTCTCTTTGCTTAAAAAGTCCCTCTTAAATATGATTATAAGAAACGTTGCATGGTTTTAACCATTCATAATGTAATATTTTAATCATGTGAAGTTTTATAATAACTAGAGTTATATGTAATAAATATTTTTGTTAAACCTTAACTGCTGTTAGCGTCTCACATACCGCTGAATTTTTCAAGTTTCAGAGTTTAACTTGCAATTTTTAGTTTAGATACCGGGAAAATTTTGTTTCATTTGGAGTCTCATTACTATCTCTAGAGACTTTTTAATAGCTGAATTTTATTTATAATAGTCCTGTATATAAGGTTCAATGCAAAAATAATATTCTAAAAGTTAATTTAACATTTTATTCATCGTTAGATTAAGCGGTCTGACAGGCCGCTCACAGTAAGTTATGCGACAATTTTTGTCACAGCAGTTAAGGGTTAATACTATTATAGTAATCTAGTAAATAGTTTTTAACTCATAATTCCACACTGATACGGATTCTCCAAGCCTACAGTTAAATTGTCGACGCTTTAAAGAATATGCTTTAATAAATTTTTAATAAATTGAATAGAATTTTTGATTAAAAAATATTATCCCAAAGAGATCTCTTATTCAATTTTATACATAATTCATATGGTTATATATCATTATCTCTATATTAGCACCAAAATTAACCTTTAACTGCTGTTAGCAATCTGACTGAACACTGTACCCTCTCCACCCCCCCCCCCAAAAAAAATAGCGTTTAACTTGTATTTTTCAGTTTAACTATAGTTACAACTGAAATTCTCTTTCGTTTGGAGTTCTCGTAATATTGTTAGAAATATTTGAATAGATTAAATTTAATTATAATTAATTATGTACAAAAAGTTTAGAGCAGGAATAGTATTCTCTGATTTTTAATCATGGATCGCCTTTTAACTTTTAACTAATGTTACCGGTCTCGTAGACCACTATTTTTCTTTTAATTTTTTTAGTTTAAATTGTAATTTTCAGTTTAACTGCAAACACTACCGAAATTTTGTTTCATTTGGAATTTTAGTACTATCACCAGAGACTAAATAGGTGAATATTAAGTATAATACTCTTGTATAAAAAGTTTAGTACAAAAACACAATCCTATGAGTTATTCCCGCCTTTTATTCATCTTTCAATTTTGTGGTCTCACAAACCGATCACACTTATACGTTACAATTTCTGTCACATCAGTTAAAGGTTAAATTTATAAAGTTTTGAAAAACCGAACGCTGAGACAGCGGACAGTTAAAATTTCGAACTCAATTGAGCAATCCAGTGGAAATATAATAGAAACCTGATTTTGAAGATGTTCGAATTTGAATCTCGAAAACATTTTGATATAGTTTTATTTACAAGAGTTAAAAATTATTTTCTACATTAGTAAAAAAAAAAAAATAATAATATAATAAAAAATAAAATAGAGAGATTATTTTTAAGTATTGGACCCCCCCCCCCCCTTAATCTTACCATTTCAACAATGATGATAATGCTGTCCCATATTAATATATAAAACCCTTTCGGATATAGTTCGGCCACTGTTGGGAATCAACCGGGGTAATAACGCCAATCTCTGGCGTTATTACCCCGGGATACTTATTGCGCAGTAAATCCTAAACTACAAATTATCTCGAGAAGATAGCCAAAATCTTCTACAACAGTTTGAAAGTGCATGAAAAACACTAAAAATTTATGTAATAAACAAAGTATTTCTGGATAAAAAATATAGTCTTCAGATCAAAAACCTTATCTCGCAAATTTTAGATCAAGCGTTAATTTTAGTTGCTTGTAAAAACAATAAGACCTAAAAATGAAACAAATTAACTTGAAGCTGTTTTTTTGCTATTTATATGACTCAAAACCTTTCTGCGCAGAGCACATGGATTTCATTTACCTGATTATTTCATAATTATGCAAAATATAAACACTTGGCGTTATTACCTCGCCTGGCGTTATTACCTCAGGGTACCTTAATTGGCTATAAGTGACTTATTTGTTAATAATAGCTATTTTTATGAAGAATTACACTGAAAACTGTTGTAATTGTATATAAACAGCTGTATCTCTTTTAGATTTCCGTATATTTAGTGTTTAGTTGATTGCATTCAAGAGTGTCTAATGTACGTATGTCGAAAAAAGATTTGTGTTAGATGCATTTTTCTTTCGTTTATTTATTTATTTATTTTAAATTTATTTTTTTAGAGCCTGAACCATTTTCATAAATAAATGCTATAAAATGACTAAAATTCTTCAAAAGTTAAAAAATAATAGGGGAAAGTTGGATAAAACCGGGCAGGTGGATAAAACAGGGAAGCAGGTTTTATGGCTATATTTGCGCGGTATCTAGCCATAACTTTTAGAATTAATTTTAGGCAAGCGGCATACCAGCTCCCAGTAACCAGAAGTCGTGTAAAGAAACTCATTTCGTAGTGGTGATTTTTTAAAGATTTCACGTGTAAATGTTAAAAATTTGACGTCTGCAATCTTACGTTACCAATCCTAAATATCAAAAGATATAGATTAGTTAGGTAAAATGTATGATAGTCTATTATTTACTCGTTATTTTAACGTTTTGTATTGGTGTCTACGAGTTATCTGAATATCGCTGGAGTAATATTTCATCAAAATGGCGTGGTCGGACAAAACCGGGATGCAGATGGTCTGACATAACCGGGAAGTTTCCGGGATTGGAAAACTTATCTATTTGCGTTATTGAAATAGAATTAACTTGTTTATGCATTGTTTGACGATCTATAAATATATAAAAACTATACAAAAAATATTATTTAAATTAAGTTGTTATATAGAAGATTGTTTTTAGTCATTTCTATTTCAACATCTATCCTTATTTCAAGCCCCTAAAAATTAAAACTCCAACAAGAAGAGAAAGAAAAAAGGAAAAAAAGACAAGTAGAACTTAACACTGAAGCGAAGCTTTCCATAATGACAGAAAAGAAAAGAAAAACTGATGTGAAAGAGAAAAGTCCTAAGGAAAAAAATCCTTGACATCAAACGAGGAGGAAGATGAAAGTGAAGAATGCATTTTTTGCAATGGCTTAGATGAACAATATAAACCTAAGGGAAGTTGGATATAGTGCCTTCATTGCAGAAAGTGGGTACATGAAGCATGCATCAAAGCAAATTAACAAGATCGAACTTTCTTTTTCTAACAATTTTAACTCTTAAAGCATAACTTAACTCATTTTTATTTTTTGTAGATTTTATATAGATTCACATTATATAAGTATAATTTGTCAATTTTCCTTTAATAAATTGTATTATTGAAAAATTACAATGTGCTTTTAATTATTTTTTCCAGGTCCCGGTTTTATCCGACCTGGTCGGACAAAATCGGGACATTGCACACTTCTTGAAAGACAGTTTTAAAATTTAGAATCGACTTATTAATCTCTTCACTGTCTAGACCCACATATCATCGGTACCATGTCAAACTATCCTATATTAAAACAGTGTTGACAATGGGCTACTTTTTAAAAAATTATATTTTTGGATTGGCACTATTTTCCTGAAATGCTAAAATCCGCTTTGTTTTTATCTTAATAGGTACGACGCTAAATAAGGTGAATTTTACTGTTTCACAAAAGTGATACCAATTAAGAAATCTGAATTAGAAAAAAATAGCCTTTTTTTTTTTTGACATTGCATAGTTCGACATGATATCCACGATGTGTGGACCTTCATTTGTTTTCATTTCGTTAATGATACTCGAACACATTCGATATATATATCTTAAAATCATATGCTTCGATATCTATGATTCGAGATATTGCAAACAGACTAAAACTGTTATTCTGAAGTCAAACTCAAACTCAAAAAAAAAAAAAAAATAGCAATAATGACTAATAGTGCATTGATTATCAATAATGAAGGGGTTAAATTTAACATTTCGTTGAACCTAATTTTAAGATGAGATAGTATTTGAGAAATTTTACTTTAGTACAACTCATTCTAGCAAAAAGTTAATTTAATGTTGCAACATGCTCCTATTTTATAAAATTACCAGAGCATGTAAAACTAAATTTGATATTTTGTCTTTTCCAGTAAAAATCCAATCATTTTCTATTTTGAATTTATTTTCTCGAAAACGATTTTTTGAAAAGCACAAGAGAGTTAATAAATGAAACACTGAAGTAGTAAGCCCTATTTCAACAAAAGGAGAATGTAATAATATAAAATTATAATAAGAAAATATAAAATCGATTTTGTATTGGCTTTATTATTAGCTGTAAGGCTTTAGATTCGATGACCGTATGTATTTTTTAGAAAAGATCTAAATTGAAATACATCTTTCAAAATAAAATATCCTGAAATAAAATAGAACATGCTGCACTTTCCTCTCATGTATATATGCAAAAAAACTATCCATTTCCATGAAAACACTTATATATTGATTTCTTTCACAGGTATTTGAAGCTCTTGAGGAGATTGGCACCGGTTGGTTTTGATCTGGGGATCTCGTGATCTGGAAGCGAGAACGTTAGCGTCAAGCAAAAGGCTAAGCCCGTTACTTTCTGCTACTAACTCTATTTATACTGATCGAGATCGCTACAGGAGTATCCTCCCAGTGAGAAAGACGTATTGATGACGTCTGACGAGCGATATGCACTCGTGAATGTCATACGCATATGTGATGCGTGAATGACACGCTTTGAGTTGAGAGATTTTGTGTCTGGTTCTGTCATCTGTTGAGGATGAGGAGAGTTGTTTGCTGTGCGTTGGCTGTTGTTGAGACTCGTGTGCTTTGTCCGGGTCGCCAGTGAAGTGATTGGCACCGGTTGGTTTTGATCTGGGAATCTCGTGATCAGGAAGCGAGAACGTTAGCGTCAAGCGAAAGGCCAAGCTAGTTACTTTCTGCTAGAACTTACTTTATACTGATCGAGAACGCTACACTCTCCTCAAAAGAGAAAAAAACCATCGTTTCCTGGAAATTGGGTGATAAAATCTATGAAAAGGTGCGTCAGCTGTACCGTCGAAAATACGGAAAATAGTCACCAGCAAGGGACAATATCATGCACTTGTGTACAAATTCAGAGGAACCGGTAGAATGTCGGATGAAAATCGTCCTGCACGGCCATCAATATCTGACGGTAACGCAAAGAGCATTGGTAATGCAGTTAAAGGAGCTCACATTCACAAGTAGCCTGATATTGGCCCTTGTTGATGGCTGTTATCCATATCATCGATGGTACAGCTGATGCACCACTTCATAGGTTTTATAACCCAGTTTCCAGGGGAAAATGGCTATTCTATTTTGTAAGGAGAGCATTTCTCCAAATACCTGTGAAAGAAATCAATCGATTCGTGTTTTAATAGAAATGGATCATTATTTTTGAAACATCCTATATATGTATATCAGTATATCGTATCTCATAGGATGATTATATTTTCGTGTTTGGTGTAATGTTAATAGTACACGTCTTTTAACTAAGTGTTATTTTGTTTTCACAAATACTTTTGTTACTGTTTACATATAATAATATTAGTAAGTGTCTATGCATTTATTGTATGACGTCATTAACATTTTAGCATTTAGTAATAATAATAATAATAATAAATATTTGCTTGATTCTCTTTGCACGGTGTGCAATTCTTATATTTTAAACTTCTAATTTGCTCTTTAAATTTAAAATAAAGATTACTTTCCTGAAAGAATAATATGTAATATAGCGTAACAGGTATCGGAATATTGTAATATCAGTTAAATATAGTTGTATTATAACATTTTCTAAACATCTCTGAAAACTCTTCCTTAGCCTATTGTCAAATGAATATGAACTAAATTGTGCGCAAAAAGTAACATTCACAATGCTTCAGACATGCTATATTCGTTAAACACTGATTAATCTATTTGGATAGTTAGTGTTAATATTATTAACATTAAGGTATTTTTTTTCTAAAAATTGAAAATAAATAGTTTAAGAAATTAAGTTAAGTTTAATTTAAGTTAAAATAAATAGATTAAGAAAATTTTTATTTTTTCTTCTATGGCAAAAGCTGCATACATTTTTATTCACATTTCTGTAAAGGAATGTGAGTCTTTCTTAGTCATGGTATGTTTTCCTTTTAGTATCCGTTTACACCTTTGTTTGTATTTTAATATGGTTGTTCTTTTTTCTCAAATTTTCTGTTTTATTGTCTATGTTGGTCGTCCTACATTAGTATTATTTTGCTTTTTTATGGCAAATACGAAGATAAAACTATACACCTTATTTGTAGCGCCAAAGTATTTAGGGCTTGATAATTCTTCTCTGGTTCTACAAATTGCTTGTGATATTTCTTTTATTTGTTAATGTTTCTAGTGTATTTAGTTTAAGATGATAGACGGCTAAGCCTCTCAAAATGTCATGTGAATGACATTTGTACATAAAAAATACATGAAATAATTTTACAAGGTTAAAATGATTATTTTTTCATGTATGTAAAATAAATTACATATATTACTGCACATTATATTACTATATATTATACAGCAGAATAAAAATTTCAATGCGAAAGCAAAAGGGAGGAAGACGCGCTATACATGCTAAAATTGTTATGTATAGTTGGCTCAAAGAAAAACAAATTTTTTGATTCAAATTCAAATACCTTCATTAAATAATGGATCAGAATCTTTATTTACAAATAAATAGGATTTGACAAGTTTATTTTATGGTTCTGTTTTGCAAAATACCTAAGATCAATGCACATAAGGTTAAAGTATTTAAAAATATTTTGTCATCTTCAAATTTGTAGAAAAAAAATATATCTGTTTTAATGAAGATATCTATTTTCTAACCTAAAATTACTTTACTGAAAACTATATTTTAAAAGATAAGTAAGGCAATAAATGGAGCAATCGAACCGTAAGCATGATATCAACAAATAGAAAAATGGTTTATAAAATCGATTTGTCTCTGGCTTTGTTATTAACTTGAAGGATTTAGAGCAGTTAGTATATATATTTTCCCTGGAAAAGGTTTAACTTAATATCTTTCAAAAGAAAGTCAATTTAAACAATTTTAAGTGTTTTCAAGAAGACGATTTATTTATTATAGATTTCAAAAGGAATGTTATATTAATGTTATATATTAATATGACATCATCTATTTAATAAATTAAATAAATGTAAAAAGCGTCGTATGCATTTATAATACATTTTGAATTACATGAAAAGAATAGAAGCAAGATATTATTCGTTGAACAATATTTGATTAAGAAAAAAATAATGATTATGGTTTCACTAGCCCTTAAATTGATATGTTAACTAATTTATGATTATAGTTTAGATATATTTTCAGATTCTTTCACGATTGATCATTACACACATACACACACACAAAAAAAATGACCTACATATTTGTAGATTTAATGTATCTTCATAATTTTTGTTTATAGATCACCAAGAAATTATCAATTAAAATATTAAAAGCATTTTACAGATAAAAAATTATCCAAAAAACTAAAAAATAGCACATAAAATTTTAAAACTGCTTTTACGGAATATAATTGGTTCTGTGGTATGCATTTTCCATTTATGTGTATTAGTTGTATATGTGTGTGACTGTAAGCATGACAGAATTTCAGAATATTTTAGAATGACTGCTGGAAGTGCGTTTTCAATAGAAAGGGTAATTTTAAAATTATTTTTTTTTTAATTTTGAATTTGTGGGTAGAAATTTTATAGATCATATACAAGACTGCACAAAAAAGTTTGTCTATTTTTGATTTATTGATGGAAATTGACGAGGGAGAAATTTCACGTGTGTTATGCGTCTGCAAACGGAATTAAATTCTTGTACACTATGTAGTATATATACAAATATGCGAATCATATATAGTCCTTTATGAAAAAATTCCGACTTTCTCAATTTCTGAAACTGGATTTTTACGTATATGTTAAGCGTTTTTGAAATTGTTTACTTAGAGATTCTCTTTCGCCTTATTAAACGGTAACATTTTATTTCAGTATTATAAATGCGTTGGAAAGTGCTTCATAATTTAAGTTTGACGCATGATTTTTCTTTCTTGTTCATTTTTTTTTTATTGAATTACATGTATCTTTAGTGAGATCTATTTAATCTTTTATTGATTTCTAAAACATACAAGTATTGTTTAAGACTCAAAATTTTAAACATCTCGCAATCACGAAAAATCTATAACATACAAAATGTTAGTGTTAGGCCAACTTTATTACTCTGTTTGTAAACGTCTAAAGTGACACGGTTAAAATAGTCACACACTTTATATTTTTATTACTGAGCTGCAGTAATTTTTTCTTCTTTTGTGTCTTATGTGTTATTCAAAATTTCTTGTTTACTAAACTATAATTTTTATAAATTGCGGTAAGTTTTTACTTTAAAAGTTCAGTATGTTACCAAAATGTTCATTCAAATAAATGAGTACGACCAAGATCAAAGTTTTAGAAAGCTGATTTCAGTACTTGAAACTAAAAATCTCATATAAAAATTTTGTAAAAAAAAAATATATATATAAAAAATAAATCAATGATATTTAAAAATCATATCATATTTGCTAAGGCAAAGTTTATTTTCGTAATGGAAATTCAGGGTTTTCTTTATACCGTTTTATGCATTGTAAATCCCAGTAACCTAATGAGAAAAATCCTAGAAAACTAGAGATAATGAAATTGTAAATTCGAGTGTTATTTGTTACTGAAATATTAACTGAAGTGACGCAATACCATTCATCTATAAAATTAATTATTTCTGTAAAGTGTGAGCCAAGGAAAAAAATAAATCTATGCTAATAAAATAACGCATCGCTCGGTCTGTCTGTGTGTGTGTATGTACGATAGCTTAAGAAATCTATTCTGAAAATCTGAAAATTGAGTTGAGAATAGTCCAAGACAGATCCTGATGCACGTTGAGGCTGAGATTTTTAATTTTTTAAGGGCCCGGACGCTTGGACCCATTTAAGTTTTTTAGCACTACAAATATAATAACTTTCCCACATTTTATCTAATCTCCTTCGTTTTGAGCGACCTTTTTTCACTTAGTTTTTTTCGACTTCAAGTTTTCCAATTATGGCCTTGGATACTTCGGACTCGATTCAGCGCCTTTTGAAGTTTTTGTGATAATAAAATGCTAATAACTTGCTTTCTTTTAAACCGATTTTAAGTTTTGCGATCCTTTTATTAAAATGTTATCCTCACGTTATTACATTCCACATAAGACACTGGGCCTCCTGGAAAATAATAGTGCCCGGCAGCATATTTCAGATGTGTATATTGCTGGGACGATTACTGTTTCTAAACCAATAGGAGAGCGTCATTATCACGGTCAAGTACACGCCCACGCAGTTTGATTGACAGGAACTCGTGGACAATTGACGGTGCTAATTATAACGATAATCTGTTGCGGATGAAAGTGAGCTGACTGGCTGAATGGTTAGAGCGTCGAACTTGAAACCAGAGGATATGGGTTCGAGTCCATCGCGGGCCGAGAGTCCGTTGGTGTTTTTTTTTTTTTTTTTTTTTTAATTATTGGAGGCTGTCTTTTATTAATAAATAAGACATTTAAAAAAAATATTTCAAACTCTTTTAATATTCTAAATATCGTTCCAAAATGATTTATATATATATTAAACAAATGGGAAAAAATGTATTCTGCGAAAATATCCGTATAAGCAAAATTCTTACTTTAATTTTTATTTATTTATTTATTTATTTATTTCAGGATCAGAGGAAGTATCATTTCTAATTGAAGTAAATAAAATTCAGTCATTTTGAAAAAAAAAAATTCTTTCGTACCTTTAATTTTTAATTACCGAGTACAAATTCAAACAATCCGAGTACAAATAAATAATAAACACACACGATCAATTGTCCACGAGTTCCTGTCAATCAAACTGTGTGGGCGTGTACTTGGCCGTGATAATGACGGTCTCCTATTGGTTTAGAAACAGTAATCGTCCCAGCAATATACACATCTGAAATATGCTGCCCGGCAGAGGGCCATTTGAATTTATTTATACGCCAAGAATTTTTCACACCCTAAATTTCTCACCTTATACAACCTAAAATTCACCACGTCAGCGCTCGTACTCGAGTCTCATAACGCTTTTATTTTTACCTGAAAGGCAAGTTGCTTTTGTGTTCGCCTTAAATTTGCACATAGTTCGTGCAAATTTACTTAAAAATGTTGTAACTATAAAAGAATAAAATGTGAATAAAAAGCTAGATTTTCTAAAATAGGAAAAATAAATGTAAAGCTGCCACATTTTCTAGTATTTCGCAACTTGTAGGACAGCAGCTATTATTTATTTGTTCGAAATATTCTTGCAAATCTCTTGGTTTTGTCAGTAGCTATAAAGAAACCCGATTTATTTCCATGATTACAGGAGTTTTATGTACCACAGATATTAGGATAACAAAAATAGATTTTTATTATGCAGGAGAAAACATTTATTTTCACGCTCAAATCAGAAAATATTCTATACAAAAAATTATATACGATATGGTACGAGATACAAAGAAATTAAATAAAGATAAAAACAATGTAATGGACGAACGAGCCACGTGTCGTAAAATAAACAAAATGTTAAAGGAAAACTAAATTCATTCAATTAAATGAGTGCGGCTACGATCAAAATTTTAGATAGCTGATTTAAATTTTTGAAACTCTAAAAATCTCATATAAAAATTTTGTAAAAAAATTATATAACAAAAAATAAATCAATGATATTAAAAAAATATATCATATTCGCTATAGTAAAGTTTATTTTCGTAATGGAAATTCAGAGTTTTCTTCATGCCGTTTTATGTATTGTGAATCCCAGTAACATAACGAGAAAAATCCTACGAATTTAAAGATAGTGAAATTTTAAATTGGAGTTTTATTTGTTATTGAATTTAAATATTAATTGAGCTGAAGTCACTGATCTATAAAATTAGTTATTTCTGTAAAGTGAAAGCCAAAGAAGCGAACATATGCAATCTAAAATTCTCAACATGAACACTCGTACTTGGGTCTGATAATAATTTTATTTTTATCTGAAAGACAAATTGCTTTTGTTTTCGCCTTGAATCTGCTCATCAAGCAAATATACTTAAAAGTAGTCGGATGTGACTATCCTTAAATTTTGTTCTATCTTATGACGTTAATACTTCCAGAAAATTTAAACATAGCAGCGTCACCGGATAAGTAATTTACACGAAAATCTAATCTGCTACAATTTATTTCAAGATCTAACTGAATCTGAATTATGATAAATATCTGTGTATTAGTATTTGAGATAAAATCATTGCAGAAATCGTAAAAAAAATTGGATAGAAGCTTCACCTCTTGAGCCATTTGCTCTACAAACTAAAGAATACTAATTTATATTAGGGACTAATTGAATTTGAAGTTTGATGAAAATCCGTGCATTAGTTCTTGATATAGAGCTATTGCGATAATCATAAATATTACCTCATAGCAGCATTACCTGTTGAGCGTTTTATTCCAAAAACTAAAGAATACTCATTTATATCAGGGACTAACTGAATCTAAAATTTGATGAAAATTCGTGCAATAGATCCTGAGATACAGCTATTGCGATAATAATCAATAATGACACATTGTAGTGCCACCTGTTGAGAGATTTGGTCCAAAAGAAATTGAATATTAATTTATATGAGAGACTAACTGAATCTGAAGTTTGATGAAAATTAGTGCATTAGACTCTGAGATATAGCTGTTGGGATAATTATGAATAATATGGCACAGCAGCATCACCTATTGTGCGATTTGCACTAAAGCTTAATCAGTACCATATTACATCAAGGACTAATTGAATATAAAATTTTATGAAAATCCATGAACTTCTTGAGATATGGCTGTTGTGAAAACTGTAAATAATGCAGTATAGCAGCGCCACCTGTTGGGCGATATACACCAAAAACTAATCAGATCTAGATTATATCAAGGTCTAACTGAATGTTAAGTTTTGTGAAATTCTGTGCATTAATTTTTGAGACAGAGTGCCCACAATATTTATGTCACAGACAGACATTTTATAAAAACATGCTTTTCGTGTTCTCTGACTCCCTAAAACATATAAATCGGTCGAAAACCGTATTTCAAAAATTTTCATGAATCCTATACTTTCTTCTTGTTAAGATAGAAGAAGGTAAACTGTTGTAACAATAAAAATGAATTAAATGGGGACAGAAATCAAGATTTTTAAAATTGAAAAAATAAATGAAATAGCTGCTACATTTTCTAGTATTTCACAACTTTTAGGACAGCTGCTATTATATATTAGCGCAAAGAATTCTTGCAAATCTCTTGGTTTTGTCAGCAGCTATAAAAAATACCGATTTATTTCCATGATTACAGGACTTTTATGGACAGAAGCTTTGCACCGTAGGTTTTTGGATAACGAAAATAGATTTTATTATGCAGGAGAAAACATTTCTTTTCACGCTGAAATCAGAAAACATTCTTTATAAAAACCTGTATAAGATATCGTCAGATATATAAAAAAGTTAAAATGCCATTAAAAAAAGACAATGTGAATAGAAAGCTAGATTTTTAAAACCGGATAAATACATGCAAAGCTGCTACATTTTCTTGTACTTAGCAATTTGTAGGATAGCAGCTATTATTTATTAACGTGAAGTATCCTTGCAGATCTCCTGGATTTGTCAGCAACTAAAAAAAAAATCATTTTTTCCCCGTGATTACAGGACTTTTATGGACAGAAGCTCTATACAGTAGGTTTTTGGAAAACATTTATTTTCATGCTGAAATCAGAAAATATTCTTTACAAAAATCGATATACGATATGGTAAGAGATAAAAAATAAAATAAAATGCCATAAAAAAGGGAAAAGACAATGTGAATAGAAAATTAGATTTTTTAAACCGGAAAAATAAATATAATACTTGCTACATTTTTTAGCGTTTCACAAGTTGTAGGATAGCTGCTATTATTTATTAGCGTGAAGTATTCTTGCAAATCTCTTGGTTTTGTCAGGAGTTATTAAAAAAAAAAACGATTTATTTCCATGATTACAGGATTTTTATGGACAGAAGCTTTACACCGTAAGTTTTTGGATAACAAAAATACATCTCATTATACAGTAAAAAAACATTTATTTTCACAATGAAATCAGAAAATATTCTTAACAAAAACCAACATACGACATGGTAGATATAAAGAAATTAAAATGTTATATACAAGAAAAAAAATACAAAGACAATGTGACTTAGTAATGATCTATAAGTGTCATAAAGTAAATAAAATATTTTTTATTTAACAAGAAACTCCCAATATCAGTTTTTATATTACATTAAAAAAGTTTACTGAAACCTCGCATAAAGTTTAAAAAAAATCAAAGTATAATTAACTATTATAAAATTAACACAGTATTCCCCCATATTAGTCGGAATGTCGCAAAATTCCAGGGAAACTAGATTTTTGAATATCAATCCCTGGTCTTTTCTGGCATACCGGAAAAAGTGAGGATCTTTAAAAAAGTTGAAGGAATGGGGTTCATTAGTTATATTTAGTAGTAGCTATTTCTGTTGGGAGGAGGGGTGCAATAAAGTGTTTGTCCCTAATTTTCTAATTATTTATTCTACCTTTTTTATATATTCAAGAGACTATAAACTTGTTTCGTGTATCTCATACCGTTTTACAGTGGGCTTCCGCCCCCCGCCAGCACCCATCCGATATTTACTATGTAGAAATCGATTTTCTCACAAATTATTACATAAACAGAAATATTATTACAATATATGTAACAAGAAAAAAAATAATTATCGAAATATATTAAGAGGGAAAAACGTGCTTACAATATACCAAAAAACTTTTTTATGCGATAATTTAAGTAACTTAGTAAAAACATACATGAAAATATTGCTTAATAATAAGATAAATAAAATCTAATAATCACTTAAATATAAATGAATATATAAAAAGAAAGATGCAGAGAAAACAATTAATATTTTTCTCCCTTAAAATGAAAAATTTTCTTCTAAAAACCAAAATAAATAAGCAGCCTAATCTCCAGTAACGAAACCTCATATTTTAAGGCATGCGGGTAAATACGAGTTTTTCTGGCAAACCTCAATTTTTTCCAGCATGACGCCTAATGCAGGGAAATACAGTAATTATAAAATAATTTATAATTACATAATTATAAAATAATTTAAAATTATAAAATTTAAATATATTATGTTTACTCGCGTAGTAGTCGTTTGCCAATTTTTCATACAGAAAGTCAAGTTGCGACTATTATGCGGGGAAATCTACAGCACAATATTATGCACTCTAATGACAAAACATTACTAGTATAAAAAAACACAGTATAATAAATTATTAATTTATCAAATGTTTCCAGATTATCTACTGTTTATTAAGTATCATTTATCTTTTAACAGTAACAACTTTATTGACATAAAATTTACGACTAATCCTTGTGAAAATTTTGACAAAAGATTCTGATAATACAATGGACTCTCTCTATTTTGAACACTCATGAGACCAGCCAAAAGTGTTCAGATTATGGGGGATTCTTTATAGAGGGAGATTGGAAATGCATTAATACTACTTTATGTAGGAGAGCCGAGCCAGTAGTTGATCAAATAAGTTCAGTGCTACAAAGTTTTTATTATATTTCATTCCTTTTCATTTTTAGAAGTAAACTAACATGATTCGTTTAGCTATAGCGTGTTTTATGATTGAACAGTACTAAGTTGTTCAGCAGCATTGAATGGTTATCTAGTTGTGATCAGCGTAATAGGGTCAGGTAGGGTAGTTATGACCAGGGAGTCATTATGACCACCTCCATATAGGAGAAAATTATGTACGGTAAAATTTTGTTTTATGCTTAGCTATTAACCTCATAATGTATTTTTTTTATTTTAGATATTCTTTATCACTAGTCTGAAAATTTTTGATAAACGAATAGGAATTTGAAACAAAGTCCACCAAAATTTTTCATTAATGAGTTTGTGAGTTTGAAGTTCTAATGGTCCCAACTACCCCAAACAAATGTGTATAGGAATATAAAAAGAAAAAAATCCCTGTCGGCTGGGCCTATAAGCGGAGGTAGATTTCGAAAAGTGCTCAAAAAAAAAATACGATTATAAACCCAGATTAATAACTTCATTTGGCCATTTATGAAAAAATTTTAATTTCATTTTTCTGCAAAAACTGGCTTTATCAGAATCATCTTAAGAAAAATTCAGCTCAAATAGCCATTTTGACAACATATTTTGAAATAAATTCTGAATTTATTATAAAATCGGCCAAAACAGTACATTATGTAATTCCTAAATAACAAAAAACTGTCAGTTGAAAGCATTTGAGAAAAAAAATTGAATTTAAAAATGAGTCATAAAATAACCGATTTGTTGTTGGAATGCATCCTTAATTCTTTAATCATGATTGCTTAGGAAAATTTTGTGCGAAGTACTCACTTTGACAGCATTTTAAAAAATATATTCCATCTTTATCAAAAAACTGGCCAATGCGTCACAGTATATAGTTCCTAAATAAGAGGATCTGTAAATTGGATGCGTTTGAGAGCGATAATGGATTTTAAAACGTGTCATAAAAAATGCAATTTGCTATGTGAATACTTCCTCAAACTTTCAAATAACGATGACTTCTGGAAATTCTGTTCAAAATACCCTTTTTGGTAGCCTTTTTCGAAATATATTCTGTCTTTTTTCTTTCTGTCAAAAAACCGATCAATGCATCACATTATATAGTTCCTAAATAACAGGATCTGTAAATTGGATGCGTTTAAAATCAAAAATGAATTTTAAAATAGAGTCAAAATATAAGCAGTTTGGATTTGAGGTTTTTTCTCCAACTCCTATTTTTGTTTAATTTTTTTTTTTTTGCTATACGAATTGGTCCCATGAAAAACTTGTCAATATAAAAGTTGTAGATATTTTTGAGAAGATGCTAATTAAATTTAATCAGATTTGATAGTTTAAAAATTGACGGAGTTATGGATTTTTTTCTTTTTTCACCGCCCTTTTTTCTTTTCGTTTTTAATTTTTTTCATCGGTAAAAGTTGGTCCTATCGAAAACCTGTAAATACAAAAGTTTTAGATAATTTTAAGAACATTTACAAAAAATTTAGTTAGACTTGATATCTTGAAAATTGACGAAGTTATAGATTTTTTTCTCGCAAAACCCCTGTTTTTTTCGCCCCTTGAGCCCACTTCTAAATTTATCAAAAATCTGTCAGGCATAATCTTTTGACCCAGTATTTAGAAGTAATATAAACTTTAAACTTATTCGATATCTATTTTCATTAAGAAGTTATGGCGTTTTTTCGGTTTTCACAAAAACGCCCCCTATTCCGACCCCCTTGGTCCGATTTTGCCCATTAACGAACTTAGCCGAAATTTTATACCCTTTGATCTTATGTACCAGTTTGGTGGAGATTGGTGAAGAATTATAGAAGTTATCGTGTCCATAAAAAAGTGAGATATATAGATAGATAGATAGATATATAAACTGGTGCGATTGCAATAGGTAGTATTTCATACGAAATCTACCTAAAAAGTGGTCATAGTTTCCTCAATAGTCTTAATTACCCCAAACTTTTGTGATTGTCAGATTTTGATGGGTAACCATAATCACCTTTTAACTAAAAAAAAAAAAAAAAAAGGCTTTAAGAATTTAAACTTAAGAAGTGTTCTTAAAGGGTCAAAGTTGATTCCTATGTACTAAAAATATCCCTTTTCTAAGTAGAAATAAGTAAAAAAAAATAATAATAATGAAAATAAACAAAACGGACATGATTATTTCTCCTGACCCTATCCAGTCTATTGTTGATATGTCTTGTAAAATTATAAACTATTGATATTTTACAACACTAACAGCGATTTTATTGCATCGCCGTCCCTTTAAATGCCATACCCATTTTATTTAAAAATTATTTTTCTTAGTTTGTGTATTTCGACGAATTATCATGCGCAAAGTGATAAAACTTTTATGTATATTTTTCCATTGATTTGAAAATGCTTTCGGTAGATAATTATGGTCTATTTAATAAAACTTGGTTTCGGATTTACAATAAAGTAAAACGTTTTACTTATTTATTTTTTCTCATAAAAATGTAAAACAAATTCAGTTTTTATTGTAATTTTACGTATATTTGCACTTTTATTTTTTTCTCCAAATTTTTTAACTTATGGTAAATGCAATACTTAAAATTATACAGCACACTTTATAATTGTTTTATCAAAATAGCTCTAAATGATTAAAATTTGTACGAAAAGATAGATTTTTAAATTTGCTTAAATCTATTATTAATATTATTATTATTTCATGGGATTCAAGCAACTTCTTGAAGCAATAATTTCCCTTTATTGAGTACATTATTATTATATCAAAAATGAACTTTACAATGATTAAATTAAAAAAGAATGTTCAAAGAATACAGAGTCCCCTTAAAAAATAAATGAAAACATTTAAGGTAAAATCAAAATATTCAAAATTAAAAAAATTAAAGAAGAATTCCAAGAATTAAATATTAACTATTTAATCTTTGTTCAAAGAATTTAGAAAATAGAATGTCATAAAGAAAAAATTAAAAATTCAGCTAAGGTATAGCTGTAGTTACAAAAACCATGCATACTAAAATATTTTCTGGTATGCTATAAAGCTGTATAAAGTTATATAAATATATTAAAGTTATATTTTATGGTTTAAAATATTAATCTTTAAAAAAAAACTATAAGCGAAAACTTTCTTACTAACATATAACGTGTTCGCAAAAAGACAATATTGTTCAAAAAAGTATTAGCTAGGGAATCCTAAAATAATTCAGCCTTCGTTTTTCCCTTTTTGCCAATGCTTTTATTGTACAAAAATTCTATTATCACAGATAGAGCATTTAAGTAACTTTGCCAAAAAGAAAATGATTTGGTACGAAAGAATGTTTCCAGACATTTCAGAGGATAAAAGAAAATGTTTGGTTTAGTGCTGTCTAACAATCTCATTGGAATCATAATTAAGCTTTTCGGAATGAAAAGAACTTTGTATTGTCTGAAATGATGATATATTAAGAAAGTGTACGTCTGCTAAATCTTAAAAAAAAAAGAAAGTCAAGTTAAAAAAAATTATACATGAAAGAATATTTCCTAGATGCTTTTATAAAAAAATTACAGAAAAACACTATAACTGCATTATGGAAGAAGCTGTGTCTCGCTTACAATGTAAGCAAACATTAAAAAGTAATCGTTAAGTGGTGACAAAAGTTTTTAAAATATTGCTGTTAAAATATTACGACGAGCATTTCTTTTAAACTATTTAGTATTTTCACATGCACTGTCAATAAAAAAAAACTATAACTCTTCATATGTAAAGATATGAAAATCTATATAATTACTAAAATTTTGTACAAAAAAGATATAAATCTACAAAACTAGTTTTTGTAAAGCTATAGAAATCTGCAGCTGCACAAAAGAATCTAATAAAATTACGGTAATCTTGCTAATTTTTATCTGTAACCCGGGTTTCAGTTACATAAAAGATGTAGGCATTCCAGTTTTCTAAAAAATTCTTAGTTACCTTGCAGATTTTTTGATTGCATGCGTACTTGCATCTGTTGCTTTGATTGCCTCAAACGTGCATCTGTAACATGAATGTCTGTAGTTGCCGTTGCCGTTACATAAAATGTTCTAGAAATCCAAATTTCCTAGAAAAATATTAATAACTTTACAAATTTTTCTTTACAGTGTACAGTTTTTACGAATTTGCAGATTATATTTCTATCTTAAATCGGAACTTAATTTTGCATACAGTTTAGTGAAAATTCATTAAAAAATGATTGCATCGTATATTTTTTATGTGGCCGGAATTATAAACAAATTTAGGTCAGTCCTAAGATACGCATATATTCTGAAAATTCTGAAGAATTCCGTGCAAAAACATTAAGCATTTTATCAGAAACGATTTGCACAATTTATAAACATAAAAGAAAAATCCTATGCTAAGCCATGATAATTGCAGACTTCCAATAATTCCACGATACTTTAATAAAATTTATGTCTATCAAAAGGTATATAATATACCTAAGTAATCACTTCAGAAAAAGAAAAGTATATTTGAAAACTAAATTTTGAAAATTTACAATATTTCATTTTACAATGCTGTATTTTATCTATAGATATCTATATATTCAACACCATATGTAGCTTTTTGATGTAATAAAAAATATATAATAGGTTAAAAACAGACTTTCAATAATTTTTATCAATGGACGGAAACTTACTTATTCAGCACAGTCGTGTTTATTACCTATAAATTATATACACGCCACATATTAAGCTAATTTTATTTCAGGCTAAAACACGCTCACAGCATCACCGGTGTACGAAATGAAGATAATTATTTTGAAAACTTTCATGAAAACAGGGCTCGCAAATGGTCCGCGAACTGAACATCAATATTTTTTAACAGAAAATTTCATGATAGGTTTCTACAGAATTTGTGCTAGAATTAACTTTCAAAGATGTTTTCTAGGCATTTTGTAAGAAAAATCTAAAAGAAAATTTTCTCTAAGAAAATTCTGATGTTCATTTCGCGGACCATTTGCGAGCCCTGTGAAAATAACTGAACTGAAATGTAAAGCTACTGTTCCGGAAGAAAGATGCAAATATTGTGAGTCGAATACTTAAGTATCAATAAGTGTGTGGAAGTAGTTAGTAGAGATAGGGGCTCTATAAATCCGCATGGCTAAATTCGATTTGCATTAACTCTCACAGCTCGACAATTTTTTGGATGTTTGTTTTCATCAATTAATTGAATTCAAATTCAAGCAATCAAAATATGGAACAGCAGACTTTTAGATGGTGGGATAAGGGGGTGAATCTTGGAGAGGTTAGAGTCACGTAAAAGCACAACTTCAGATTTGTAGAGCATTCGATGTAAACCCGCAACATCGTTTCCAATGTATGGAAGCAGTTTAAGGATACTGGAATCATAGACAGAAAGTCTGGACCAAGTTCAGAGTCAAGCTCGTCCAAGGGCCGCGAACGACAATGAAGGTCGTTATTTCTAAGTTACAGCGAGGCGTAACAGCTATGGACTACAGCTTCTCATCACTCTCGTAAATACCATGTTATTACACTGAACCGAGTTTCAAGTGTTAGTATTATCAGAAGGCTTATTGAGACAGAACTCTTCAAGAATGACTGCTGTTTGTGCAAAGCTCTCTTCCGCAAATAGGAGAGTCCGTTAAGAATGGTGCAAACATGACAGATATTGGTGCAGGATCAATAGGCAATCGTCTTTTTTAGTGATGACTCCCGGTTTAGCTAATAAGTTATTTTCCCTGTACATTCAGATGGAGAGAACCAGAGACCCGTTAACTTTCCTCCAGTGTCCGAGAAATTGACTGTTATGGCAGTGAGGCTTTGATGATCTGGGCAGATATCATATTGGACGGTCATATACATTTCCATGTTTTCGAAAGAGGCACTGTGACTGCTGTGAAGTACAGAGACGAGATTTTGGAGCCATATGTTCACATTTTCAGAAGTACAATTAGCCCTGACTTCATTTTAATGGACTACAACATTCAGTCACATAGAGCTATTCTAGTCGACGATTTTCTGGTATATGAATATTTTTGCATGATGAATTGTCATGCCATATCTCTAGATCTTTTCCTAAAGAGTATGTTTGTAACGCTCTAACGATGACAATTGCAAATTTCAATGCCCCTTCGAAAAAAAAAAAAAACAGCGTTGCTGAACAATTTTGAAACACGGGAACTCATGAAAGAATTTTATTTTTAATACGAAAGTGTAGAGTGAAGTCTGTGCCTTTGTAATAGGGGACCATATCACTTATTACCAACTTTTTTTTGTCCGATGTTTTAATAATTTTTTAAACCTTTTGTTTTCGATAAGTGATATGCACAATCATACGTGTGCATTATAACTGATAAATAATTATTTTATTTGCATTATATAAATCTATGTCAATACCAAATTTCATTTAAATCTATCCAGTAGCTCTTAAGATAATGGACCAAACCTTAAAATTCTATTAATTTTGTTCACCACTGTACTAAAATCATGCTTTCAGAAATTATCATCTATAGGCGGCCATAAATCCTGATCTTAAAGTAGCCGTGTATATAAATGTATTTATTCTCCAAAATATATATCTTAGCATGCTAAAAAATAGTTTAGTTTGAAAATGTATAACGCAGTAAAACCATTTGTAAGTAATTTTCTTCATAATCTGTAATACTTATGATTTTTTTGTGCAGCCTTGTATTTGATTTATATGATGTACACGCCACATGGCATATCAAAAATTATTTAAACTTAAAAAGGTATAAAGTACGTTCGGAAATTATCACTAATAGACGGTACTTAAGGTACAGTAGTGTATTCGGAATATTTCGTGTGTCTTTGTAAATGACTAATAGACTATTCATGTCGTATTCTACAGCACGTATCTTGTAATAAACCACAATTTGCATATCAAATTCCTTCAATTTCAAACAGTTACATAAATAAAACACGATGCAAATAACTTTTTCAATTAACGATTATTCAATGGGATTTTTTTTGCGTTCCTTTGAATATGATTAATAAATGTTTTGCACCCATACTACAGAATGTATATCTTAGTGCACTTGATAAATGCATATAACTTTTTTTATGTTTGAAATTGTGTAATTTGTTTATAATACTTGATTCTTTTCGATTTGCGGTAATGTAACGGAATACACTTGATTGTCCCTTTAAACAATCTACACTGGTCATGTAGTCGAAAATAACATAAAATTTATAGTGTAATCCGAATACACTTATTAGAGTTAGAGCAAGGACAGACAGATAAAGCGAATTCACAAAGACTTTTCAGCTATGTTGTTGGGTGTTAAAGATACGCTTTTAACATTTTAAAATAAACAGATTTAAACACTTAATTTAACCATTGCTTATACTGACAATTATTTGTTCGTCTAAAGGAATTTGTTCGTCTAGTTTGCTGTAAAATTATTCAAAAACATCATTATCTCATAGAAATGTTTTTGGAATTTTATGAAGGTATTACTATTATTTATTATACTATACGAGGTTATTATTAACATTCGTATAGCTCATTAAATTTATTCACACTCTTTTAATAAAATTATTCTTTTAATGTATGCTTACATATTTTATATTTAATTTTAAAAATTTACTGATTTAAACTAATAGACCGGGAGGCGGCAGCACAGGTAATCACTTCATCGAGTTCATGGGTGAAAATATAGGATTAGTAAAAGCTCGATTCGCATTTAAAACGCAATTCGTCTACGAAGTCATATCGTGGTGGAAAACATCAAAAAACCTGATTTTAGTGATTGACTCATACAATTACCATTATGTTTTCCTGCACTCAATCATCCATCTTTTCATACTTTTAGGTACAGTAAAGCACAATGTCAAACCTACGTGTCAATGGTTAAAATCAGGTTTTTAGGGGGATTCCACCAAGCTATAATTTGGCAGACCGATTGCATTTTAATATGCTAGTCGAGATTTAATTAATCCTAGATTATCACCCGCGGACTCAATGAGGTGATTGTCTCTGTTTCAACCTCCCGATCTATAAAGAACAAAGCAAAACAAGCAACAGCAACAACGAAAAATGCATGTACATCGTTAGTCATTTTTATTAAATAATTTATTATACTTCTTTTAAATTATTTCTGGCTTCATAAAAGAGGGTCTTGGTTCATAGAGCTACCTTTTCTGGAACAAATGAATTATGTTGCTAAAACGTTAAAATGGTTTAATGCCACCAGAATTCATGGAAATACTGAATTTAAAAAAATAAATGCCTTTCTTTAAGTTCATTACGAGAGCAAAGCTCAATTCAAGTGCAAATATGATGTTTCTTAATTAAGATTGAGTGTTATAAATAATATAGCACTGCCCTTCAAAAGGTTGATAGATGTATAAAAAATAGTAAATGAAGTGAAAACTTTTTATATATCAGGAAAGCAAAGGGAAAAAAATAGCTTAATGTAAAACGAATACGAAACAGAAATTCAATGGTAAAAGAAGTTGTGAACTGAAAAAAAATCTGAGGAAAGAAACGACCATGATGTTTTGAAATTTGTAAAATATATCATATAATAATAAAAATTAAAATGATGTTAACTACAATATGTGTTTTTAAAATACTTATTATTGATATAAAGTTTAGTGGCCATTACAGAGTTACATAAATTGTTGTTATCTGTGGCCCACAATTTTATATAAATGCTTTATGACACTGGTGTATTGCAATTATTAGTTGAATAATACCTATTAAATATTTCTGAAATTTTAATTTCAGTATGATGTTGCTGATATTTAAACATCAGGGTAAACGCACCAGCAGTGGGCCACTTCAGGACATTTGTCTAACTATTATTAATGTATTAGTGAATTCCAAAAAATACAGGGGTTGGACAAAAATATGGAAACACCTTAAAACAAAACACGTTTCCTTGCCTAGTATTGTGTACGGTACCCGTTGTTATTCAAAACAGCTTGCAGTCTTCTCAGTATGGATAAATACAGTTTCTGTATGTTTGCCAAGGGAATATTGTACCATTATTCCTGCAAAACAATGGCAAGTTCAGATAACGATGTTGGCGGTGGATAGCGAGAACGCACTTTCCGCTTCAATGTAGACCACAAAGGATCGATAATATTCAAGTCTGTTGACTTTGGTGGCCTGGGGAGATTCGAAAATTCATCCTCGTGCTCAGAAAATCAGTCCTGGACAATGTGAGCTGTGTGAACCGGGACGTTGTCGTCTTTTAAGATACCATCATCATTGGGGAACAAAGCTTGTACCATTGGATGGACTTGATTAGCCAAAATGTTCACATAAGTCTGAGTAGTAATACGCCCTTACAGAGTTATCATGGGGCCAGAAGAGAACCACGATATAGCTGCCCAAACCATCTCCGAACCCCCGCCATGTTTCACTCTTGGCAACAAACAGTCTGTATTATAGGCTTGAGATGGCGTTCTCCAAACGTAAACTCGGCCAGAAGTGGGGAACAATGTGAAAGAAGACTCATCAGACCATATTACGCTCTTCCACTGCTCTCCAGACTTTATGACTTAAACGCCACTTTTTCCTGTTACAGGCATATTAGCATTACTGATGGATGGCTTTTCAATTGCAACACGGCCAGCAATTCCCTATTTATGAAGCTCCTTTCTAATTATTTTGGTACTCACAGGATTTGGTAACACGACATTCATTTCAGCAGTAACTTTTGCAGCTGTGGTCTGCTTATTTTTCATGATAATCCTTTTTAGTGATCGTCTGTCACGATCTCAGCACACACTTTCGTCCGCGCTGTGATTTAGCGGATGATGTTTTTTCCGCATTTCAAATATGCAGAATAAATCTTCGACACAGTACCTCTTGAAACACTAAAAACCTCGGCTACTTTGCTTACGAAAACATCCACCATACGCGCGCCAACAATTTGTCCACGTTCGAAGTCTTAACTCTGACATAATGCAATGATAATCTCACATAACAGTGCTCCAACAACGACTGAAAGGTGCAGCGATTTTACGAAGTTGTATAGGTGGCGTCAGTAGGCGAAAACTCCAATGCCATCAACATAGTTCATTATAATCAATCTTTCTTTTCAAACATGCATTTCAAAAGGTGTTTCCATATTTTTGTCCAACCCCTGTATATATTTTAAGCCTAGTCCTTACCTTCATGTATCAGAATAGACATTCGAATTTTTAAAATATATTCTTTAGAAAAAATGAAAAATAAAAAATATTACCTTCCTCTATGCTCTAGTAGTGGGCATAGTAAATTTCTGATGTTCTAGTAGTGGGCCCCCCCAGAAGTGGGCCACTCCGTTCTTGAGTTTAATATGTACTGTACAGAGGTTATACTTTTTTTTACATTTCTACACATAAACATATACAATAATGAAATCATATTTAGAAATTTTGATAACGTAAAATAATTTCCGCTTCTGTTTTGTTTTTTCGAACAATCTGTAATATTTTATAACTTAAAAAATAAAATATCTGCCCTATTTGTTATTTTGCAGTAGTGATAAATAATTAGATATAAATAATAAAAAGGGTAATTAAATGATGAAATGTTTGCAAAACTATATTATATTTATAAAAAAACAAAGAAAAAAGAAAAAAAAACAATGTGAGTGGGATTTAAATTTAACTGCATTTATTTTTCCTTTACAGCCATTTTTTTTACAAAAAGAATACAAAAATTGACGATCTGTTTGTCTCAGTTCTGGTTGCGGTACCACTCAAACTATATCGGAAAAATTTATGCTAAAGACATATTTTCCTTACTGACAGTCAATTTTATTTCCAGTTGACTTCAGCCCTTGAACAAATATTATTGTTTCTTTAATTTCTAGAACTACACACAAATACACAAGTTTTTCTGTATTTCTTTTTCCTCCGATTATTGAGACAAGTAGAAATTGTCCCTCTTTCACTTCAAATTCTTCTAGTATATAGTAGTGGGCCACCTGGCCCACTACTGGAACAACTTGAAATTTAATGACTCAGAAGTGGGTCACCCCCCAAACTTAATAATATGTTAACTTTATACCTTTTAAGCATAAAGAATAAAGTATTCATTTACGCAGTGTATTATAAATGTGGCGTTTTAATATAAAATACAATATACTTTAAAGGAAAAAATATTGAATGAAAACTTACCTCTTAAAAAAGTCGTACGAATGAGTCACAAAATCCTTGTATTTTAAGACTAGAAGAAAAACACCATTCCAGCTCAAAGACTAATAGAATACTGAAGTTTTCCCTTTGTCTAATAACAGATAAGGGTTCCAGCCAATCAGCAGTTAGTTTGTTATCTGACAGGGGTGACTAAAAAACAAGTTTTTTAACTTTGAAAACTGGTGGCTCACTATTGACACATGGTCCATTACTGGTACACTTACCTTATGCCTCGACGGAACTTTTGAAAGTGCCTTAGTTTTCTATTTTATTAAAACGCACTCATTAAATACATTCGCTATGGTACTTTAAAAAAATAATAAATATTTCCCTTGACTATCACTAGATATCATTAGCAATTCCAGTAAGCCAATAAATTGTTAAGAAATTTTGGTCTATGTTAATTTTGCTTCCATTTCTCTTGTCTGGCGTGGTGACATTAATTTTTACTTGGAAATATCTTACTTTTTAAAGAAAAGACTATCATTTTTTTTCCTTTTTTTTTTTAAATAAATCGATTGGCAATATATTACGCTAAAAAAATAATTTTCAGTTTATTTATTTTATAAAGCATTTGTAAAAGCGGTATTTTTGAGCAACATCGGGACTACGTTCAACAGGATTCTTACTTAAATTTTTACTTCTTGAATAGATCTGGCGCATATAAACGTATATATGCACTAAGAAAAAAAATCTAAAAATGTATTTTAGTATTTATATTAATCTTGTTTGAGTTTACTACAGCTAAAATTTTGGATATTTCTTCCAAATTCACTTTCTATCGGACGATAGTGTTAAAACTATAGGATGTTCTAAAGCGAAATGCTCCTTGATAATGCTCCAGACGAATTATCATCTTATTATATTACATTATAGACATAAATGCACTGTATATTAGGGTGGATCGATTGTCTATGGTGAAAAAAAAATTACCATTCATCAAAATCTACCTATGCGGAGAAGATTAATGGAAATTAATGGAAAAATAATAAAAAATATTAATTTTTAAATTTAATGCTGCCACGAAAGGGTAGAATTTTCGAAAAAAAAAAATTGAAAAAAGACCGAATTTTGGTTAGATAATTTTTGTCAAAAAGTAATTATTTTAATAATTTTAAAAATCCAACAATGCGGAAAAATGTTATATCGTATGGAGGTTAAGTAAAAAAAAATAATAAAGAATAAATTTCAAATTTAATACTGCCACAAAAAAGTTGAAAATTCGATGAAATTCGGAAAAAATGAAAAAGATCTAATTTTATTTTTATTTTATTTTTTTGACGCAAAATAATCATTTTAATATTAATCAAAACCTACCTTTCAGTAAGAGATATTATATTGCATGAAGATTAAGTGAAAAAAGTTTAAAAAAACTAATTTCGAAATTTATTGCTGTTGCAAGTAATTTAAAATTTCCAAAAACTGGCAGTTCCGGTTTTTTCAGTCAAGGATTTGTCTGCTTGTGTATTTTATAGCTTAGTGTACTTTAAATATTACTGTACCATGGCTTAAAAAAAAAAAAAAAGCGTTACTCCCTATTTGGGTCTAGATTTGACATGCCAGTAAGTACGCTTCCTATTACAAAAATGTTTTAAAATTTATTTATTCGTATTTAAAAAACAACCTAAGCGAGGAATCGGTCTACATCTATTTATTTCCTGCCAGAGAGAAGGAGTTGCT
This sequence comes from Maratus speculifer, assembly GCA_964019185.1. Taxonomy (NCBI): domain Eukaryota; kingdom Metazoa; phylum Arthropoda; class Arachnida; order Araneae; family Salticidae; genus Maratus; species Maratus speculifer. The sequence goes on from OZ025291.1 coordinate 140,342,564, forward strand.
AATAAGTTAGAAGTGATCTGTAAATGAGATTCAATCTCAATAATTTACCATTGCAATATTTTAAGAAAAAATTGTCTCACGACAAATATTGTGCTCTTCTTTATTCTTATAAAACATAAGATATTGAAAGCTATTATAGTCTTGTGGACCATTTCCGAAAACATTGCCTATTTTTTTTCAATTCAATAGATTTGAATATGAATATGAATATTGTGTGTAAACTAAACCAACGTAGTGCGAGCAAACTCACTTTTCTGCGTCATCAGCTATCATTGATAAGCCAAAATGCTGATTAGCTAGGTGTCACACCACCTGTAGTGACGAAAATTGGCATCAGCCAAAACATTGGACAGTTTGGTCATTTCTGACCGAGCAGGTGATGCCATCGTGTCAGGTGCACTTCAAGATGTGGGCATTATCTCGCAAAACTATCAATCGAATGCTATTGACAGAAAAAAATTCGGCATGGCAAACCAAACCAAAGACCACTCTGTATACTATTTTAGTCGTTCGTTTTAGTCATTTTTAAAAGATTATGATCATGGCCGTTTTCTTTAAACTTTTATGGGTATAAAGACAAGAGTACATCACTAGAAGACAACCGAAGAAAAATCATAATAGAAGCAGACTCGAGCTTGAAAAAAGAACTTGGTTCCGAATACATGGGTCGCATATATGTAAATTCTGGGAGAGTGCCATACAATTTGAAAATACGACGTAAATTTTTTTTTGTCATGTGTTAACAATAATATACATGTAACAAAGTTGGTTGCGATCGATTGTGACGAATATCTGTTAACATACATGTTAAAGAATGTGTTATTCAAAATATGCAGCTGATCTTCAAGCGTCCACTACAATGGTTCTTGTGCTAGTTACACACCGATGAGGTTTCACTACGTCATCTTTTCGCAGCGTGGATGGAACCGCGGCTGAGCTCAAATATTTTACTAGTAAAATAAAAAATATATTCACTGCATGTAGGAAGCTTTTTGTATTTTCATTTATGTCAGATGAATTCTAAAAGCGCACGAGTGAAATCAAACGGTCTGTAATCCTAATCGTTACATTAAATAATATCTATATTTTCCATTTACCAGCTTTTGACCTTTTGCGACGGATTACATAGATTTAATTAAATAGGAAAGTGTGTCGAACCTCCAATAACTGAGGGATTTAGTAACGACATGATTTCAGAAGCAATAATAAATCCAGCAATCGTTCCAGTGGCAATAACATCTACTATCAATAATATCTATTCACGCAACGCTCATTCTACAAAACTAATAATCAAAATAGTCACGGAAGCATTTTCTGTTGTGTATGGACAATATACACTATATTGCCATTGATTATGGGACACTTGCGATTTTAGACATTTTACTAAATATCTAGAAAAATACATTACGAATCATCTCGAAACTCTTAGTGTATAAATATAATAGTATACGTCATACATCTCCGTGAAGATTTTTTATCAAAATTCCATAGGGGACCGTCAACAAATTAAAAAAGAATGAAAATCTTTTGAATAACCCTGTCAAAACTAATGTAACAAAAGGGCTCAAACTCTAGATTATGATTGAATGCCTTATTGTAATACACTGTGTTCATTTTTATGCAAATAGCATGCATACTCGCAGAGTAATTAAGGTTTTTATAAAAATGGCCCCAAATTTTTCTAAGTTTTTCCCTTATAATTTTCAGAGTTCTTAATATAAAATATTATTTTTTTCAGAAAATATGACAAACAATATTGCACACAGTACCCTGTAATCAAAATTAAAAAATAATAAAAATTGTATGAAAAATGAGTAGGTTTACTAAATAATTTTTTACTGCGCATGCGTCAAAGATATCAAAATTTCATTTGCATATTATGTTAGCTAAATGTATAGAGCAACTTTTGTAAAAGTCTCAAAATTATAGCTTGAAAATTCTGAAAGTAATCATCTATAGAAAAAGGACAAAATCCGTTGTTTCCAAAATGAAGCAAAAAAAATGAGGGATTTTATCCAAAAGTAGTCGTAACATCCCGTATTGTGTATTCTATATTGACACTAATCAATGAATATATGGATACAACCCCTCTTGTTTTTGCTTCATTTTGAGAATAACGGATTTTCAACTTATTCAATTGACGATTATTTTCAGAATTTTAGAGTTATGATTTTGTGACTTTCACAAAAGTTGCTCTATACACTTAGCTAACATAATATGCAAATGAAATTTTGATATCGTTGACGCATGCGCAGTAAAAAACTATTTAGTAAACCAACTCATTTTGAATACAATTTTCATTATTTTTTAATTCTGATTACAGGGTACTGTATGCAATATTGTTTGTCATATTTTCTGAAAAAAATATTATTTTATATTAAGAACTCTGAAAATTATAAGGGAAAAACTTAGAAAAATTTGGGGCCATTTTTATAAAAACCTTAATTACTCTGCGAGAATGCATGCTATTTGCATAAAAATGAACACAGTGTATTACAATAAGGCATTCAATCATAATCTAGAGTTTGAGCCCTTTTGCTACATTAGTTTTGACAGGGTTATTCAAAAGATATTCATTCTTTTTTAATTTGTTGACGGTCCCCCATGGAGTTTCGGTAAAAAATCTTCACGGAGATGTATGAGGTATACTATTATATTTATACACTAAGAGTTTCGAGATGATTCCTAAAGTATTTTTCTAGATATTTAGTAAAATGTCTAAAATCGCAAGTGTCCCATAATCAATGGCAATATAGTGTATAAGAGACGGTTTTATAAAAATCGAAAAGAATTACAAAATCTCATGCCGATTTTAAATACCAAATGTCATTATTGCCAATTGTAATGTTGACGATTTTTTTTGATTTAATAATAAATAAGATGTTAAATAAGAAACTAAGATTTAATCTTGTAATCAAATAAATATCCCTTCATTGTAATAAATGTTGAAAATTCTAAAATTTATAATTTATTTTATAAAAAAAACATTGATTTTTTACCGTAAAAACGTTCATATACATAAATGTGAGCCACATTGCGGCAGATTTAAATTTTGGAATTAATTTTTTTAATTATTTTTCTCGTACTCAGCATATCATATAACATCTTTTACGCATTGGCAGGTTTTGGATAATTTTTTAAAATATTAATTTGAATCAAAAATCATCTAGCCAAAATTAGGTCTTTTTTCACTTTTTTCCGAAATTCAACCTTATTGTGGCAATATTAAAATTTAAAATTAATTTTTTTAATTTTTTTTTTCTTAATCTCCACCCAAGAGAACATCTTTTCCGCATAGGTAGGTTTTGTCATTGTAAAAAAAAAAATTCGATCCACCATACTGTATATGTGTATGACAAGTAGCATTGAAAAAATAAGATTTTTTTCTGAGTCTTTGTTTTAATGATGTTTAATGCTACTTGAAGTAATTAGCCATAATTATTAAAAAAATTAAAAATCTTTTATTTTTGGTGCATATATCTTCTTATATATCGTAGTAATTTAAGGGGGGGGGTGGTAATTTCGAGCAGGTAGCATTTTAAATTCATAATTTGGATATAAAGGAGTGAAAAATATTTTTGTAAGGGGTTATTATAATCGCAACACTTTTTATTTGAATTTCGAATTATTAGGAAGATAATTAGCACTTTCGTAAAACATTTCTTTATATTTATGCAAAATAATCTATTTACATTAAAAACATTTAAAAATGGAAAATAAGAATCAGTAACCGGAGCTAGATGATTTTAATCTTAAAGAGTTTCTCATATTACTAATGTCTTTAATATCCATAATTAAATTATAAATTAAAGGTCAAGTAATTTAAATATTTTATTTTTGTTAAACATACTTTAATATGCAAAATTAATTTGGGAATTTGGGACTAATCCTTTGAAACCTTAAATGAGTTTTTCGCATGATTAATAGTTTAATACTGCAAAAGATTACGAGTTTATTACATAAATTGATTATCAGTTTATTAGTTAAAGTGCTTAGGGCAATAAAAGATAATTTAAGAGACAGGTTTGTAATAAATATAAAATCTCTGCAAATTAGCCATCAAAGTTTCTTTTTTAAAAAGTTAAACGATAGTAAATAAAAACAAATCAAGTACTTGCTGCAAATATTTAGTTTCAAAATACAAGATTATTTTAAAGCGATTAGATAAATTTAAAGAAATAGTATCGCGAATTATAACAAAAACTTTTTTATATAGGAAATTTGAGTTACAATCCATTTATTGAGTCAAATATACCGGTAGTATAATTTGAAATCTGATTTTGGATTTTTGTTTCAAAATAAAGCGATACCTCGGTTTTCGTCGATAATCCGTTCGAAAACAATCGACGAAATCCGAAACTCACGAAAACCAAGAAAATAATTTCCGTATGTATCTATGTAAATCCAATCAATTCGCTCTTAATGCTGTATATTACGTCTGAAAAACACATTTTATGGAGAATAATTATAGTATTAATACTAAAAACAGTAATAAATTAATGGAGTGTTACTTGTGTATGGTATCATTGCATCATATTTGGATCATTTCCAATTTTGATCATTTGGCAATACGATTAGCTTTAGAGTTTATGGACTTATGTCGGTCAAAACTTTGTTTCTGCTACTTCTTTAAGATTTTCCTAAATTTGAGCAAATCATTTTATTAGATAAATTGCAGACACTGTTTTCAACAGATTTGTCTAGATAGTTTTTTCCCATAAATCTTAGTACTTTACTATACATAAAGAAGATATCCCAAAAGAAGGCATATTTTCTTCTATCTCTCTCCTGTCTGAAATAAATTTCTTGTCTGCCGTCCGTTGCATTTTTAGGTGAAGATCTTGAATTTTTCAGTAATGAGTTCTCTGTGTTCATCCACCAATCTCTTCAATATCCTCACCATTTGCCTCCAACCGCATGGACTTCCCGAAATCAACATTTGACTGCATCTCCTTTGTAGAATCATCAGAGGAAGGATCAAACCCTTCAAAATCTCTCATGCATACATTATGGCCATAATTTCCTCCAGACCGAGTTCAGGTAAAAAAGTCAGCAAAAAACCTTTAAAAAAAACCTTCAGGGAAGCTGAAGGTATTTCGGACAAAAAAACCTGAAAGCTACCTTAAGGTAAAAAACCTGTATTTCCCCTCCACATTTTTGTCCGAAATACCTTAAGCTTCCCTGAAGGTAATAAAACCTGCGTAATCCCTTGACACTTTTTCCGAAATACCTGAAGTTAGCCTTTAGCCCCGGTTACCCCCCACTCCCCTTGGGGGGGGTGGCAAAATGGGGGTAGGGGGAAAGGATGTGCATAACATGTATAAGGAGTCACAGGCTTTTCCAACAATATGTCACATGTGAGGGGAAACAAAATTTAGAAAACTGTCCCCTTCGGGGGGGGGGGGATGAGTGAGAAAAGAGAAATTGTTGATGCATAACAAGATTAAGTGGTTACATGCCTTTCAAATGGTATGTCACAACAGGGATATCAGCAAAAGAGACCTGCTTTGAATCCCTCGAAAAATTATGCCCCTTGAAATGTGCACCCTCTTTCCCCCTTTCTTTGAAATTTTTAGATATTATAAATATTTATCAGAAAACCATAAAAAAAGGATCTAAACTGATAAAAACGCTACAATTTCAAAAGCATATGAAAAGCAGAAAAAATAATGAAATTCTTCGTTCGTCCACAGGAAAAATCTGCGAAATTCATCCATCGACCCAATGAAAAAAATCCGAAAAATTTTGTAAATTGATTACAGCTGCAAATTTTTTTTAACATGTGGGAATAAAATGTTTCAAAAGTCATAAATCAGTAATGCAAAAAAAGTTGATACAATAATTCATTCTTTAAAAAAATTCACAATATTTCCCAGTCAATTATTTGGAAAAAAAAAAAAAAAGTTTCTTTATTCCGTTACTTTAAAATAATGAGAAATTTAACAATCTGTTGCAGTAAAAGAAACTCACCAGTGAATTGTAAGAAAAAAAAAAAAAAAAAAAAGATTTTTTTAGTCGGTGAAAGGAGAAAAAAAAAAATGCAAAATTTTTAAGCCGATTTCTGATGAAAAATCGTTAAATGAGTCACACTGAATATTGCATAATGAATAATAATTAATGTAAAGAAAAAATATTGCATAATAACATTTTAAATAGGGAAAAGTCACAAAATTCATCTGCCACAGGAAAACATTTCAAAATTTTACTGATAAAAAAAGTGTAAACAAACCAATTCAAAATATTTTTTTCTGAACAAGGTACATAATAGCTCTTTTATAAAAATTCACGCCCTTTTTTCTTTTTTAGAGCAGCTCTTTTTTTTTCTATAAACAACATAATTTTAGTATTGATTTGAGATAAAAATATCTGAGGGGGGGGGGGGGGAGAATTTTCAAAAAAGGGAGCAGTTGTATCTTGTTAAATAATTTATACATATATATATTTTTTTAAAGTTCATTTTTCGCAATAAATTTTAATATTTTCTGAGACTGATTGATTTTTTGGAGATCTTCCCAATTCATTGATGAATTCAAAAGTTAATATCTTTTAAAGAATTATGAAAATTGTGCAAAACAAACAAACAGTGACATAAATGCAAAAACGGTGCAATATTTAAAGAATAGCAAGGTTTTGTTAATGAGTTATACAACCAAAATATAGTTCAAAAGAATAAATATTTAAATTAAAAATAGTAAAATTTCTTAAAAAATGTCTGTATTAAATTGAAACATAAAATGTTAAAATACAGCTTAAAACAGATTAATCAATCATTTTTTTTTTTTTTTTTTTGCAATTTAAGAAGGCACATATTCTTCATAAACCGTATTTGTTTCATCATCATCAGATTCATAACTCGATGAGTCCATAGCCTCTTCAGCATAGTTAAGCAACTGTTTTGGATCTTTTATGTTTTTAATTGCAGAGCTGAGGCAAGATTTTTTGCCCTTTCTCTTCACAGTTTTCCACTGTGAAGAGACTTGGGTTGAGGGTTTATTCCTATCTTTGTGTGTACTACAGCTCATATTCAAAATATTAGAATAATTACCTTTTTTTTAGAAATTGAAAATATCGTTTGGTAATTTAATGTCTTTTAATGAAAATATGCAAACGATATTTTTATTAAGAACTTGTTGTTGATTAAACTTTCTTGTTATCTTAAATTTAATATCATTTTTGAAAAGATTAATTGCAAAAAAAATTATTTTGAAAAGTCAAAATATTAGAATATTTATTCAAGTGGTTCAAAATATTAGAATATTTCAAATTAATTCTCCTTTAATTATTACCAATTCTTAACTGGTGGCATCATTGATTAAATTCAGACTATTTTTTATTTAAAATCAGTATTCTTTTTTGCAGTTTGTTTCTTTTTCGTCTTAAAATGGGCCGTGTGAGTGATATTCCTGAATCTACTAAACTTCGTATGGTTGATTTGTATCGGCACGGTAAAAATCAATGTTTTATAGCGAATTATTTACATTGTTCGCAATCGAGCGTTAGTAAAATACTAACACAATATTCAAAAATTGGAAAATTTCAAAATAATCGCCGAAATGGTGGCCGAAAACCAAAAACATCTGCTAGAGATGACAGGAAACTGAAGCGTATAGTTAAGAAAAACCGTTTTAAAAGGGTGCGATTCTTGCACCGAAAATGGAAAGAAGAAGGAGTTGAAGTTTCTACATCGACAGCATTAAGACGTCTCCATAAATTTAAATTTGAATCTCGTGTACCGAAAACAAAACCTCTCATGACTGCAAGACAAAAGCGTATAAGATTGAATTGGTGTAAATCAAGACGTTTATGGAGCAATGAAGATTGGAAAAATATATTATTTAGTGATGAAAGTATGTTTTGTGTTTCATATGGTAATCAAGGTATTCGAGTTTGGAGAATGAAGCAAGAAGCATTTGATAAAGAATGCCTTAAACGTTCCGTAAAATTTGCTGCTAGTGTCATGGTTTGGGGTTGTATGAGTGCAGAAGGACCTGGAAAGTTATGCATCGTCTACGAAAAGGTTAACTCTCTGATATATCAAGAAATTTTAGAATATTACATGATTCCATCATCAGAAGATTTATTTGAAGATGATTTCATCTTTCAACAAGATTTAGCGTCCCCGCATACCTCGGTGTCAACTAAGAATTGGTTCCGCCAACGCAACATTAAGGTACTTCCTTGGCCACCAAATTCACCAGATCTTAATCCCATCGAAAACTTATGGTGTATAATGAAGAAAAAACTTCAAGAAAATCCTCCTTCAAGTAAAACTGAGTTAGTGGCACGTATAAAGTCTATTTGGGCTAATATTGATAGAAATGTTTGTAAACACCTTGTATATAGTATGCAAGATCGATTGTACGCTGTTATGAAAGCTAAAGGGGATGCTACAAAATATTAACTACCATTTACTTCATATTCATAAGGTAATATTGTTGCGTAAAATAAAATATTCTAATATTTTGAACCAATCTAAATTTTATTCTAATATTCTGGTGTTTTTAAGGAAGCTGTATACCTAATCTATTGTGCTGTATTTTATATTTTATAAATGTTAAAATCTTATATAAACATTCCAGATTTAATTTATAAGAAATTTAATTGCATTTACTTGGTATAAAAAATAAATAAATGACAAATAATTTTTTCTTATTACTTTTTCTCAATTATTCTAATATTTTGAATATGAGCTGTAGATTTTATGTTTGTTTTTTTAATTGGACATACATTAGGGTTCAACGGTTTGTTTTTATCTGATTCTGAAGTAGCCTGTGTCTCATGTTTGGTAGGTTTTGAAGTTTCAGCTAATGAATTTTGTGTTCGTTTATAAAGGTATTCTATTTTCACAGGTTCTGATGATGGTGGCCAGAGCTCTAATTTTGGCATCAGTCTTGGAGTAACGTTACAGTATACATTACGGGTTTTTTTCTTTAAATTGCTAGATGAGGGTGAGTCAAACGGAATGGCAGAATCAGTCTGAGTGCTTATGTGCCTCACAGAGTTTGCTTGGCGTTTGAGTAGGCTAGAATAAGAGACGCCAACTGATGGTGTTCGGGATTCAGCAATTTTGCGGGCTTCTGGATAAGAAAGTTTTTGGGTGATTTTAATTGCCATGATTTCTTTTTCGAGAATCCAGTTTGGACAAGAGCGGGAGTAAGCTGGATGGTCACCTTTGCAGTTGATGGAACGTTCAGCGTTTTCACATGTTTTATCATCATGGTCAACTTTTGCACAACGTGCACAAGTTTTAGTGCCACGACAGTTAGTATTTGTATGTCCATAGCGCTGGCATTTAAAACATCGAAGGGGGTTGGGAATATATGGTCGGACGGGGCAGCTTAGGTAAGCAGCTTTAATTCTAGTAGGTAGATTCGGGCTATTGAAAGTCAGAATGATGTGCTTTGTGGGAAGCACTTTTTCATTCCGACGAATCGTTATACGTCTTACATCTATGACATCTTCATGTTTTAAGTTTTCCATAAGTTCTTCTTTAGTAGAAAATAAAAGCTCTGGCTCAGATATTACGCCACGACTTGTATTTAGAGTCTTATGTGCTTGAACAGAAACAGAAAAAGGACCAATTTTAGAGCTATTTGAAAGAAGTTCTGACTGTTTATATGATGAGATCTCAACAAGTAAATCCCCGGATTGTAATTTCTTGAGCGAATGACCATCCCCCAAAACAGACTGAAATGTTTTAGCAATAACAAATGGTGAAGTTTTTTTGAAAGAACAATCAGATTGGTTATCAAGGCGCTTAATGACAAAAAAACGCGAAAATGCAGGTTTCTGTCCTTGAAATTTTTGGACCACCTGAGGGGGGGGGGAGAAATTTACACCTTGCCTGTCCCCATACACAATTAAAGTTATTGACCGTAATAGCCTAATGTGAAAAAAAAACCCTTAAAAAGTAAAAATTGTTTAATAATAATTAAAATGCTAGCAAAATATATGTGAACACTCCCATAAGATTAGCATTAGCTTGAGTGTTTAAAATCTTAAATGGTCATGCAAAGAAACTGAACTATTACTTTTTGATTTTTATTACAGATTATATATATACAGGGGCGTAGGAAAGGGGGGGGCTCAGGGGGCTCAAGCCCCCCCCCCCATTGGATTTTATCAGAAGCTTAATTAGGCAAAATATTTCATTTAATAAACGCATTCAAATTATTTCGTGATAATGAAAATTTTAAATATTTGAAATTCTGTTGCTTAAACTTATGTAAAATAATAAATATGCTTAAGCTCATCTATAATCTGAAAATTCTAATAGGTTTTAATTTGTATTGTTAATTTGTTAAAATTCACAAAAATAATAAATTTGAAACATTCTAGGAAGTTCGAACAAGTTAATCTGCAATATTTAATAGCGATCAATTTCAGTAAAGGGGGGGGGGGACTAAAAGCATACTATAGTAGAATAATAGAACTGTTAGAAGCAACATTTGTAATAGGAAAAAAATAGATAAAGCTTTTTTTTCTTATTTTTTCATTTTTTTTAATCCTCTGGGAACGGCAGTGCTTCGAACTCAGATCCGACTGGTATAGCACGTGAACAAAACACGTGTCCAGCAAGAGGGGGAGATTTTAGTGGCACGTCATTGGTCGAATTAAAACTTATTGCTAGCAGTGGATTGCGTCATTCCCCTGATATTTTGTGAATAGAACAGAATTTCTTCCGAAAAGATTGTTTTCAAAATCATTTTGATTTTGCGTTTACCTTTCGTGTCATGATTTGTTAAGGTTTAGTTGAATTTTATCGCCCTAGGTAGCAGTTTATGTGAACGTTATATACGATACCTAACAAAAATAAAACTGCACTATGAATTCTCGTAAAAGACCGAAAAAAACATTGTTGAGTTTTTTTTCTTCTAAAGTTCCAAAAAGAACGGAAGATTCTGAAGTCATGGAAGAAAAACGTGAAGAATCAAGTTCTGCAGTTAAAGATGAAAAACTGAAGAAGCGAGAGAAGCTATTAGCATTGGACAAAGTGATGTAAATACATTATCTAAATCGTTCTCTGAAAGTAATATGGATATAGGACTATTTATTGGCGATGGCATTTATCTCGATGACTGCCAAAAATTAAAAGTTTTAGAAAATTCGTGGAAGCCAGATCCATCTTTTTCTTTCCCAGCAAACCATAAAAAAAGAAAATTTCAATATCACTGGTTTGAAAAATTTCCATGGTTAAGTTACTCTGCAAAACTTGATGGAGCATTTTGCAAAATTTGTGTAGTATTTTCAAATGGGCAAGGTGGTCAAAGAAACCAGCGATTGGGTAAATTAGTTTTATCGCCTTTTTCACAATGGAAAGATGCTTTAGCATGCTTCACATCGCATCAAATGTGCCAATATCATAAGAATTACGTTATTATGGCAGAAGAATTCAAGAAAATTATGAAAGGGCAAAATGAAAATATAGAAATACAACTTCATCAAAACAGAAATGCAGAAATCTGTAAAAATAGGCTGAAGCTCCTTTCCGTAATTAAAACAGTTATTGTTTGCGGAAGACAAGGATTTGCATTACGTGGTCACAGAGATTCTGGAAATATTTCTGTTGAAGAAACAGGTAAAAATGAAGGTAATTTCAGAGCTTTGCTTCGATTTCGTTTGGAAGCTAGCGATAAAACTGAGGACTTAAAGGAAATTCTATCAGGCATGATTTAAAAAAATATACAAGTCCGGACATACAAAATGAAATCATCAAAATATGTGGAAAGACTATACAAGATGAAATAGTTGAAAAAGTCAATAATGCGAGATGTTTCGCAGTTCTCGCGACGAGACTACCGATATTTCCGGTGATTAATCTTGCTTCAAATTCAAAGTATTTTAATTCAAACTATTTCCTTTTCCTTTAACTTGAAGTCCAAATTCACGGTTTAAATTTTTTCCCCCTTTACAACCTCTTCCACTACAATCTTGGATATTCCTGGATATATTTCAGTGTAAGTGTAGACAATTAAATATGCATATTTAAAACTAAACTAATTTAATATAATCAAACCATCTTCAGACATCAACAACATTTTACACTTTCAATAGATTAAAAACCGCGTACAACACATTCAAAGCTTTCACTTACAACTGACTGATTTCAAATCATAGTTCATTAGTTATTCAGAGGAGAATTTCAGAACTACTTACGCCATCTATTGACAATCTTTTTAAGCGTTAAACATTCTCCCCGCCGATGAACACTGTTCATACAATTTAAAGATTTACATAAATTACATATACAATTCAATTAACAAAAACACTATAATTACAAACAAATTATTAAATATTTAACTTTAAACATTAAAACAATAAAAGTTTAACTCACCACCACAGCAATCCTATAACTTACAAATTTTTAGCTTCTAAATTAAATTAATGTTCTCAAATGGAAGTCCTAACTGAAATATTAAAAGAACAAAATTAGTTCATAAAATAAAAGTTCAATGTCTTATAAAACACTAATCTTCATTTTCAATCGGTAGCACCTCAATCTTATTAATAGGTCTCTTAAGTTCACCACTAGCAGATCTCAGTTTCACCACACGAATTTTAGCATCGGATCCAGGATAAACTTCGATTACTCTTCCGAGTTTCCAATGAAGGGGAGATAAGTTATCTTCCTTTATAATTACCAAATCATTTACCTTAATGTCTCTTTTTGGAGTTTTCCATTTATATCGTTGCTGTAGTTGACACAGGTACTCTGTTGACCAACGCTTCCATAATGACTGAAACAGTTGTTGAGTTAATTGCCATCTTTTTAGCGAAGTAATTTTTTTATCTGTTAAATCCATCTCTGGCAGAGCGGTCAAAGAAGCTCCAATCAAAAAATGTCCCGGAGTTAAAGCGCTAATGTCATTGGGATCATCTGAAACAGCAGTTATTGGTCTTGAGTTCAAGCAGGCTTCCGCTCGACAAAGTAAAGTTAAAAATTCTTCGTGCGTCAAAAGCTGCTTACCGACAGTTTTTCGCAAATGCTGTTTCATAGATTTCACTGCTGCCTCCCAGAGACCACCGTGATGAGGACCTCCCGCAGGATTAAATGTCCACTGTATTTTCTCGGATAAAATCCAATCATGCAGTTTGGTGTTATATTTAATAGAAATAAATTTCCTTAGGATTTTATCAGCACCAACAAAATTAGTACCGCAATCACTACTTATCTCTCCCGGTGTCCCTCTTCTAGAAGAAAATCTCTGCAAAGCAGCCAAAAATCCTTCACTTGTAAGATCACTCACCAATTCCAAATGAACAGCTTTCGTAGCCATACAAACGAAAACACACACATAACATTTTATAGGTTTAATTCCTCTACCATTTCTCATCTTTATATGAAATGGGCCTGCATAATCTACGCCTACCTTTGAAAATGTTCTACATGGAACAACTCTGCTGGCTGGCAAATCAGCCATTATTTGAGATGTTGTCTTAGCTTTAACTCTGCAGCATTTTATACATTTCCAAATAATTTTCTTTATTTCAGATTTGGCATTTATAATCCAATAATTCTGTCTTATTACAGACTGCAATAACTGAACTCCACCGTGTAAATATTTTTCATGATAATATTGTATAATTAATTTCGTAATATGATTATTTTTTGGTAGTATAATCGGATGTTTACAGTTTTCAGATATTTCAGCATTTTTAAGTCTTCCACCAACTCTCAATATTCTCCTTTCATCTAAGAATGGATTCAAAGAAAGAATTTTACTCTTACAGTTAATAGACCTTTGTCTTTCTAGACATTGTATCTCATAAGAAAATTCCAGAGACTGAATTGATTTTATAATTAACTCAGTAGCCTGTGTTATTTCTTTAGTAGTCAAAACTCCAACCTCTCGATTCTTAGTAAGCGAATTATTTATAAACCTTAAACACCAGGCCATAATTCTCTGTAATTTTGTCCATGAAGAGAATTTAGTTAAAATATTTAATTTCTCATCTGCATTAATTGTGTTCACAAAAACTGATTCATTATATTTTTTGTTCTCTTCTTCTACAATATTTTCGACTTCTACTGCATTTTTCGGCCAGTGAGTTCGATCCTTTATCAACCATGGCGGTCCACTTTTCCAGATTTCGTTGTCAAGCAATTCTTTTGCAGAGCATCCCCGAGTTAATATATCAGCAGGATTACTCTTACCATCGCAATGTCTCCAATTCTGAGGAATTGTTAATTCCTGTATTTCAGAAACACGATTGCAAACAAATTGTTTCCACCTTGAAGGTAGCCCCTTTATCCAATGGAGCGCAATTGTACTGTCTGTCCAATAAATGATACCTGGAACAGAAAACATATCCTGCAAATATTTTCCTATCCGAGCCGCAACTAAAGCACCCAACAATTCCATTCTTGGAAGGGTTATTTTCTTCAAAGGTGCGACCCTTGTTTTGGACATAACGAAAATAGCATTTGTTTTATTATTTTCTGTCACAAATCTAAAATAAGCGACAGCGCCATAGGCCTTCAAGCTGGCATCAGAAAAGACATGTAGTTCAATATTATCTTGCAGAATCATATCTTTCGTATTGAAGAAATACCGCGGCATGGAAAATTCAGTTAAATGTTTTACTTCGGAACACCATTCATTCCACTTATGTTTTATTTCGCTATCAAATACTTCATCCCAGTCTAAACCCTTTATCCATAATTCCTGTAACAGACATTTAATTCTCATTGTAAAGGGAGTAAGAAATCCAACAGGATCGAAGCACTTTGCGGCACAACTTAACACGCATCCTTTTGTATCACTAACATTATTTAATGCCAGTAACAAAGGTTTCATATCAAGACTTAAACTATCAGTACGTGTATCCCAGTTTATTCCTAATATTTTTGCAAATCTATTTGAGCCGGCCTCATCACCCAACAATATATTGTCTTTCCTCCAAAATTCTCTTAACTCTTTTGAATTAGTTTCAAATTGTCTAAGATTCATACTAGCCTCTTTCAATATATTAACCGCAGTTGTAGAAAGTTTAAAAGCATCCTCAACTGAATTACTTCCAGAGCATAAATCATCAACATATAACGAAGTGTCAAGCATTTTAAATGCATCAAAGTGTATTTTTTCAAATTTTTTAATATGATGCTTTATAACACAAGCAAGAATGTATGGAGAACATTTAATTCCAAAACCCACACGTGTCATTCGAAAACACCTTAAATTTTGATCTATAGTACAATCTCCAGAAAATAGAAATCTTAAGTAATTTCTATCGACCTCACTTATCCCAATCTGTAAAAATGCCTTTTCAATGTCAGCAGTGAATGCAATTTTATTTTCTCTAAATTTCAAAATTACGTCTAATATATTAGGATTCAAATTCAAACCATTTAATAAGCAGTCATTCAAAGACAATTTATCTTTACCCTTAGAAGAGGCATCATATACAATTCTTATTTTAGTAGATTTATCATTGCGAATTACCGGATGATGTGGCATAAAATAACAATTTTTATCAGTAACTTTAAAATTACATTCCTCAATGATATTTTTATTTAACTGTTCTTTCAAAATTTCTTCGTATTGCTCAAACAACCAAATGTTTTGCTTAAATCTTCTATTTAACCCAATTAAACGATGTTTAGCAATTTCATAGTTTGAATCCAAATTTTCTGGCTCCATTTTCCAAAGCAACCTGGTTTCATAACGTTTATTTTTATATACTGTATTATTCTCAAATTCCTTCATTATTTTATTTTCCGCTTCATTAGTTACATTTTCACTTTGCTTTATTCCTAACAAATCAAGTTCCCAAATTGCTTTAATATCGCTTAATAATGTCTTATTTTCATCAATTATCACTTTATTTACACTAACATAAGGATTATATTTAGCATTCAAAGTTGCTTGACCCTGTAATGTTGTTCCAAAAATAGTGTCAAGAGCCACTAATCTTTTACTTAAACGTTCTATATTTCCCGTTACTATTTCCCAGTAGCTATCCGCACCGATTAACATATCTATAGGCATTTTATTGTTATCTGATAACCAAAGAGATAATCTTTTCAATTTTGACCTTATCCAGCCACTTGGTATATTCACAACATTAGCACCTGTAATTTTATTTACTACTAACGCATTAACAGTAGCCTTTTTGTTTTGATTGCGCGGATTTAGCAAATTGACTTTAACACAATTGTATTCACCCGTATTGGGTCTTTCCTCCCCGAAAGTATGTATTTGTAACTTTTCAACTCCGATAACGGGAAGCTTTAACTTTTCAGCTAAACGCTTACTTATAAACGATCTGTGAGAGCCTCCATCTATTAGGATTCTAATTAATATGTTTTTAAATTTTGTTGAAATTAAAGCAGTGCAAGTCTGAAGAAAAACAGTTGAATTTTTATTTAAAGTATTTGCACTACACGTTGAAACAGTCGTAGACATTGGATCATTATTTTCATTCTCTGTATTAGAGTTAGCCTGACAATTTTTTAAATCGATAATTTCATTACGTTTTTCACATAAAAGTGTATTATGCCAACTCTGTTTGCATATATTGCAAGTATTTTTTCTCCAACAATCCTTAGCTACGTGTTTACCCCGGAGACATTTAAAACAAAGTCCACGCTTTTTAGCATTCATTTTCCTCTGAGCAGTGCTGGTAGGACACTGTTCTGAACTATGTTCCTTAGAAACGCAAAATACACAATTAAAATTCACATGCGTTGCGTATGTACTTGTGAATGGATTTCCCTCTTTATAATTTTCATTTTGAAAACGTCTATTTCTATCTCCTTTACCATTATGAGTAACTGAACCTGAAATTCCTCTTTCATTTAAAGAATAAATATGTTCTCGGGACTGAATCTCAACTTTTAAAAAGTCCATTAATTCTTTAATATCAAATTCTAATTTCGAATTAGCCCTTGAATTTTGCCTTCTACTAAATTCCAATGTGAGATCTTCCGGTAACAGTTTTAATAATAATGGGTAAAGAAGGTGACCATAAGAACCAGAAACTACATTGAGTGTTTCCAAAGATCTAATATTTACCTCAATTTCATCATAAAGTTTTCTAAGGGCGGCCACATTCGAGGAACATCTCACACGTTCAAGACTCAATAACTTGGCCATGTGTGAGTTAATAGTCAGGTCTATCCTACCAAAGCGTGTTTTCAAAATATCAATTGCAATTTTATAGTTTTCTCCTGTTAAAGCCAAACCACTAATGGCATTAAATGCCAAACCACCAGTCAGGGATTTCAAATAACTAAATTTATTTATCAAGGTTAAACTATCATTTTTGTCAATAGAATTTTCAAATTGACTCCAAAACTCAAGCCAATTACTCGGGTTTCCATAAAATTTATTTATGCTTAACTTCGGAAGTTTAACATTAGCCTTGGGAGATAAAATATAAGAACCCTCTTTATTGACATTTTCATTACAAGCAGAATTATTTTTAATTTTCTCTTCCATTAAACATTTACAGGCTATTATTTTATCTTGATATTCTTGAGCCGTAATAACTTCGCTTTCCAGCTCATCCTCTTTATTAATTAATCCTTCAATTTCAGTATCATACTTTACTAAAAGTTCACATTTTTTATTTAATTGTTCTAAAAACACTCTTAAACTAGATATTAATTTCAACCCCCTCATTCAAAGTTGTCTCTACTTTAGATATCAATTTTGTGGTTAAACTGCGTGCAGTTGCACGTAATTTCTTAATTTTGTCAATATCATTCATTTTTACAAAATATTTACTTTCAATTAAATATATATCATATTTCAATCAAATAGTCAATTACTAGTTCAATTATATGCTATTACTTCAATGCTACCTTTACTTTGAATAGTTAAAGTTAGTTAAACACTCTTAAACATTTAAAACAATCAGTTAAAACAACTAGTAAAATGCAAGTCCTTTCAATTTACTTTCAGGCAAAAAAAAAAAAAAAAATCTTTATTAACTCTACTTCAATTCATATGAAGGTTTGCTTACCTTAATTATACTTTGTCCTAATCTCCATGAAATTATGCATATCCACATCACGTCCGGGTCACCAAAAATGATTAATCTTGCTTCAAATTCAAAGTATTTTAATTCAAACTATTTCCTTTTCCTTTAACTTGAAGTCCAAATTCACGGTTTAAATTTTTTCCCCCTTTACAACCTCTTCCACTACAATCTTGGATATTCCTGGATATATTTCAGTGTAAGTGTAGACAATTAAATATGCATATTTAAAACTAAACTAATTTAATATAATCAAACCATCTTCAGACATCAACAACATTTTACACTTTCAATAGATTAAAAACCGCGTACAACACATTCAAAGCTTTCACTTACAACTGACTGATTTCAAATCATAGTTCATTAGTTATTCAGAGGAGAATTTCAGAACTACTTACGCCATCTATTGACACTCTTTTTAAGCGTTAAACATCCGGAAAGGAAGTTCTGACACTTTGTGTCCGTTATATCGAGGAATCTGATTCTTCTTGTATAATAAGAGAAGACTTCTTAGACTTTATAGAAATTGAAAATTTATCTGGGGCTAATATCGCTGATACAATATTGTCAAATCTCAAAAAACTTGGGATCGATATTTCCTACTTGCGGGGCCAAGGTTACGATGGGGCCGCTTCTATGTCTGGAAAATTGAATGGAGTTCAAGCAAAAATATTGCAGGTGCACCCAGCAGCATTGTATGTCCATTGTTGCAACCATGTGTTAAATTTAGTTTTATCAAAATCATGTGTTGTCCCTTCAATTAGAAATTCCCTTGCAACTATTCAAGAAATGGTCACCTATTTTAGAGCTTCGCCAAAGAGAAGGAAAATTTTAAAGAGCAAGCTTCTAGAAGAAGAGTTTTTTAACAGTAAAAACACATCCAGAAAAACGAGTTGCCTTAAAAAATTTTGTGAAACTCGCTGGGTAGAACGCCACGAAGCTATTTTTACATTTTGTGAATGTCTGGAACCAATACTTTCAACCTTGCTGGAAATTACTGAAGACGCCACTTCCGAAACCGAGGCATCAAAGAAAGCTATGCTGTTTTACAATGCTTTATGCCAAAGTAGTTTTTTAGTATCGCTTTTTGTGGCAGAAAAATGTTTCTCAATCACACACAACTTATCAATAGCCCTACAGAAACCGGATATTGATTTAATATCATCTTATGAAGCCATAAGTGATGTGACAGAGATTTTTAGAAAAATGCGTGAAATTTCTAAATCCAAATTTTCAGCTATATTCGAACGAGCTTCCGAAGTCGCAAAGGACTTAAATTTAGAAATTAAAAAACCTAGACTGCTAAAAAAGCAAATGCATAGGGATAATACACCTAGTGAATCAGCAGAAGACTATTACAGAAAAACAATTTTCATACCTTTCATGGATTTTGTTATTCAAAATATGATTGACCGTTTTGAAAATCATAAGAATATAGTTACTAGCTTATACGCAATACTGCCAAAATACATAGAAAAATCTTCAGTAGAAAATATCATGCAATGTGCTGAATTTTATTCTTCTGATATAAAAAGTTTTTCGAATATTTTACAAGCTGAAATTGAAATGTGGTTCGAAAAATGGTTATCGTTAGACAAAGAAGAAAGGCCAAGCACTGCGATAGAGTCATTATCAAATGTAATGCGAATGTTTATCCCAACATCAAAAAATTGTTAAAAGTATTATCAACGCTTCCAGTATCAACAGCCACTCCAGAAAGAACATTTTCCACATTGAGACAGTTAAAAACTTACCTTAGGAACAGTATGTCAAATTCTCGGCTTTCTGGAATTGCACTGATGAACATTCATCAAGAAATAAAACTAAATGCTGAATCCATTTTGAATACAATGGCTTCGAACCGCACTTACCTTGTATTATGACGACAAAATTTGTAAGTATATATATATTTATTTTTCTAAGCATTGTATTTTATCGAAGAAACGCCGCATTCGTCATAATCACTGTATTCGTCAAAACTGACCCCCCCCCCCCTCAATAACCTTTAACTATTGTAATCGCTTAACTCATATGAATGCTTCCTTTGTGGACAGCGTTGCATTGATTTGACTTCAATTAACGTTTTCTGAATAATGTAAAGTAAGAGATGTCTTATAATTTGAGTTATCTATAACTTTATTTAAAATATTTAAATCAAATTTTTAATATTTTAATGTAATTCGATTCGGGTTTTTCGATCGATCTTCCAGGTTTATAATATCGTTACTTTTAGTGGAAAATTCAGATATATAAAAAGTTCGCGAATTTCGAAAAAAGCGCTAAAAAATGTAAATTGCTCAAAAATTAACGAAAAAACAAATTTCTCTAAAGAATCGCGTACTAAAAACGCAAGTTTTGTAAAAAAAAATATGTGTGCCACTCGGGGACTGCCGCGGTAAAGCTATTGCATAGCATTTTTTATCAACTTATGCAAAAATACCGCGTCAATGTCTGCTGAAGTCTATCGAAGGATACCTTCCCGAAGTCTGCCAAACTGAAACTTCGTTAGCCGGATTGTTAGGAATTTTTCTCGTTGCGGAATTCTTAAATTCGGTCGCCGCGCTCAAAGCCCGCGATAAAAGCTATGCAATAGCTTAATAAATTACCAAACAAAATTTGGTCGCGCTACGAAAATTAGATCGCGAGTTATAAGCATTTTAAATTTTTCGACCCTCACGGTGGGGGGGTCTCCTGTCACCAAAAATTAACACTGTCTCATAAAAAATTACCAAACAAAATTTGGCCGCGCTAAGAAAATTAGATCGCGAGTTATAACCATTTTTAATTTTTCGACCCTCGCCGTGGGGTGTCTTCTGTCACCAACAATTAACAATGTCTCATAATAAATTACCAAACAAAATTTGGCCGCGCTACGAAAATTAGATCGCGAGTTATGAGCATTTAAAATTTTTCGATCCTCACCGTGGGGTGTCTCCTGTCACCAGAAATTAACACTGCCTCATAATAAATTACCAAACAAAATTTGGCCGCGCTACAAAAATTAGATCGCGAGTTATAAGCATTTTAAATTTTTCGACCCTCACCTTGGAGGATCTCCTGTCACCAAAAATCAACACTTTCCCATAATAAATTACCAAACAAAATTTGGCCGCGATACGAAAATTAGATCGCGAGTTATAAGCATTTTAAATTTTTCGACCCTCACCGTGGGGGGTCTCCTGTCTCCAAAAATTAACACTGTCTTATAATAAATTACCAAACAATATTTTGCCAAGCTACCAAAATTAGATCGCGAGTTATAAGCATTTTTAATTTTTCGACCCTCACCGTGGGGTGTCTTCTGTCACCAACAATCAACACTGTCCCATAATAAATAACCAAACAAAATTTGGCCGCGCTACGAAAATTAGATCGCGAGTTATGAGCATTTTAAATTTTTCGATCCTCACCGTCTGGGGTCTCCTGTCACCAAAAATTAACACTGTCTCCTAATAAATTACCAAACATGGCCGCGCTACGAAGATTAGATCGCGAGTTATAAGCATTTTAAATTTTTCGACCCTCACCGTGGGGTGTATCCTGTCACCAGAAATTAACAATGTCTCATAATAAATTACCAAACAAAGTTTGGCCGCGCTACGAAAGTTAGATCGCGAGTTATAAGCATTTTAAATTTTTCGACCCTCACGGTGGGGGGGGGGGTCTTTTGTCACGAAAATAAATAAGACCACCAAAATAAACACTGTCTCATAATAAATTACCAAAGAAAATTTGGCCGCGCTATGAAAATTAGATCATAAGAAACATAAGTTTGAGACTTGATATTCTAATATCTGAAAAATACCGCGTCAATGTCTGCCGAAGTCTACCGAAG
This sequence comes from Maratus speculifer, assembly GCA_964019185.1. NCBI lineage: Eukaryota > Metazoa > Arthropoda > Arachnida > Araneae > Salticidae > Maratus > Maratus speculifer. The sequence goes on from OZ025291.1 coordinate 140,364,381, forward strand.
GATACCATTCCGAAGTTTTCCGAAAGGAAACGACGTTAGCCGAGTGTTAGGTTTTTTCGTTACCGATGTGTTAGGATTTTTCGCGTTACGGAATTTTTGGATTCGGTCACCGCGCTCAAAGCCCGCGATAAAAGCTATGCAATAGCTTAAAAAAATCGTGAAAAAAACAATCTATAACGTCAAAAAATCGTGAAAAAACAATAAATTTCATCAAAAAATCACGAAAAAGCGACTAATTTCGTCTTATAAGCGCGAAAAAACAGCCATTTTTTTTTAGAAGATTACGAGAAAACGGCTAATTTGTGTAATAAAATGAGTCAAAAACATCAATTTTGTCAAGAAAGCGTGAAAAAACGGCAAATTTCGCGAAAAGATCGAGAAAAAACGACTAATTTCTTCGAATATTGCAAAAAACGACCGATTTCGTCAATAGATCGAGAAAAAATGACCGATTTCGTCAAAAGATCGAGAAAAAACGACCGATTTCGTAAAAATCGAGTAAAAGCAGAAGTAAACGTCGCATTTGGAAAAAAATAAAACAAACTTTCAAACTAGTAAACGCCGCGGTGTTTCTTTTATAAAATTCGGTTATATTTATGAAAAATTTCTTTCGTATTGTAGTGTCATATTTAACAAAATTGTGAAATTTAGCCTATTCTTTAATGTTTGCTTTTAAATAATGTGCATACACATATTTTTAATTGTGAATAAATATATTTATAATTCTACATAATTACTAATTGAGACGTTTTATCCTTTATAGATTTTCTCAGTTTTGTAGTTATTTTGTGCGTATTGAGTTAGAAATTATTTGAGCCCCCCCCCCATAATTTTTAAATTGCTACGCCACTGTATATATATAAAGTTTCTTTTACTTTCACATATCTCAAAAGGAGGCTCCCATAGATTTAACATTAGCTTGTGAGATTCTTTGTATATCAGAAATTTAAATATATACATTTTTGTATGATAAAAAAAAAACATTATTTAATCTGTCAAAAAAAAAAAAAAAAAAAAAAAAAAAAAAAAAATTTGCCTGGTTTACTTACTGATTACATGGAGAAAGAAAACTCACAAGTTTATCCAGTAAGTTGTGCGGAAAAATAGGGAAATTCAGCAGCTGTTTACAAGATAAAATGAAATTTGTTGACCATCTGCATGGGGGTGGGGGGGGGGAGGAAACCTGCACCTTCCATGTCCTCATACACAATAAAATTGATCAACTGTAAGAGCCTAATGGAAAAAAAATCCCTAAAAAAAATAAATAAATAAAATGCTAGCGAAAAATATGTAAATAACTTCCCCATAAGATTAACATTAGTTTAAGCATTAAAAATCTAAACTGGTCATGCAAAGAAATTGCATCACTAATGTTAAACCTATGAGAGCATTCTTTAAAAAAAATTTTCACTTGCATATTGATAATTTTAAATGTTTTTTTTCTTGCTCAGAACAGCAGAGATTGAATTCTAATTGGGCTATTGTATACTTTTTGATTTTTATTACAGATTATATATATAATTACTTTTACTTTCACATATCTCAAAAGGTTGCTCCCATAGGTTTAACATTAGCTTGCGAGTTTCTTTGTATATCATAAATATATAAATTTTTGTATGAAATGACTAACATATTCTTCATCCCCCCCCCCCCCGCCTTTCATTTTGCCACCCTGGGCACATGTGGGAAGAAAAAAAAATGAAAAAGTCATACAAGTGTTGGTATAATATAAATAAATAAAAATAAGTAATGCAATATGTAAGCAGACATGGTACTGGCTAAGCAAAAAAAAAAAAAAAAAAAAGCTGAACTTTCACAGCTTTAAGGACTTTTGACAAAATTAGCATTTTCTCACAGCGTTTTAACAAAATTAGCACTTTTCTGTAATTTTTTAACGAAATTAGTGTTTTTTGTGAACATTTTACAAAAATTGTACTTTTTTCTATGATTTTTTCAATGACATTTATATTATCCATGATCCTTTAGCGATATTCACAGTTTTTCTCACCGTTTTTGACAAAATTAAAAAAATTACACAATCTTTCGAGAAAATTCGAGTATTTTCTGCGATATTACACCAAAATTTGTGTATTTTCTGCGATCTTTTGTCAAAATTTGCATACTTTTCAAGATCTTTTGTTAAAATCTACATATTTTCTGAGATCTTTCGTCAAAATCCACATATTTTCTGAGATCTTTTGAGAAATTTCTCTTATTTTCCACGATCTTTCGATAAAATTAGTGATTTTTCTTCAAACTTTCAAAAAAATTCATGATTTTCCACCGATCTTTCTTCAAAATACGTCTATTTTCCGTTATCTTTCTACAAAAAACTTCTATTTTTCTCGATCTAACGACAAAATTCTCATTTTCCACAATCTTTTGGCAAAATTTGCATATTTTCCTCGATTTTTCGGTAAAATTTGCAATTTTCTGTGATCTTTTGGAAAAATTTATGCATTTTCCGAGATCTTTCATCAAAATTTTCATATTTCTGCTGATCTTTCAAATAAATCTGCATATTTTCCCTGATTTTTCAACAAAATTAGAATATTTTCTTCAATCTTTCGAAAAAGTTTGAGTATTTTCCACGATCTTTCAACAAAAATTTGAGTATTTTTCCTAATCCTTTAACAAAAGTGGCGTCTTTTTCCGTAATCTTTTGACCGAAATCGCATTTTTCTTTCCGCAATCCGTTGAAGAAAACTCTGCTAATTGACTGTTTGAAACTGACTATTTTTCCCCCCGATTGTTAAACAAACTTATAGGTTTTTTGCGATCCTTTGGCGAAATTTGCATTTTTTCCTACAGTCCTTTGAAGAAATTTTCTCAATTTGGTGCGGTTAGTATTCATGTTTTTGTTGTAATTACACCCCCCCTCCCCTCAATAAGAAGGTCAACAAATTATAATGCATATTTGCAACGATTCCAGGGATGATAAAATGCATCACTGAAAAAGCAGAATTCAGCATTTCTGCAGAAAAGTAGCATGTATGCATAAGTCAGCCCACAAAGACAAATCTAAAAACTCACCATGTTGTAAAATGGGTTGTAAAAAACGCAAATTTTGATAAATGACCATGAAAAAAATGGGAAATTTAAAACAAATTTTATCAAGATCCCGAGAAAAAGACAAATTTTGACAAGCGATGCTGAAAAAAAATCTGCAAATTTTCTAAGCAGATTGCTAAAAATGGTAAATATTTTAAAAAGATTACAAAAACAACTAATTTTGTCAAAGAATTGGGAAAAAACTATAAATTTTGTTTAAAAAAATCCCCAAAAAAACAGCACATTTCAACAAAAATCCAAAAAAAAAAAGAAATTTTGTAAACAGATTGCAAAAAAAGGTAAATTTCATTAAACGATCATGAGAAAACACCTCATTTTATATAGGTATCAGAGAAAAAAATGTGAATTTCGTTAAAAAATTGTGAATTTCATTAAAAAAGTGTGAAAATTCTCAGAAAAACAGTAAATTTTGACAAAAAATCCTAAAACACAAAATTTGTAAACAAACCTAAAAAAAGGCAAATTTTATTAAAAAACGATGAGAAAATAACTATTTTGTTAAAATATTATAAAAAAAACTACTAAATTTGTCAAGAGGTCGCGAAAAAACTCAATTTTTTTCCATGTATCGCAAAAAAAAAAAAATGTGAATTTCTTCAACTGATTGCGAAAAAAAAAGGCAAGTTTCGACAAAAAATCCCAAAAAAAAAACAAATTTTGTAAACAAATCACGAAAAAAACCCCAGCAAATTTCATCGAAAGAAATTCTGGAGTTCTATTGCTTTTAAATATAGTGAAATTTGTTAATCGGTTAAAGAAAAATAAAATCATAAATATGGAAATTCGCTAATTCCAAAAATACAATATTTATCTTATAAAATAAATAAAAATTCACTTACCTTTATTTTAAATACATTACTCGTACAACCTTCCAAACACGAAAAATCGCACCTATCGTTGATAGGTAAAAAACATCTTCAGTTTTGTTGATGATGCACGAAAAAAATTGCAAATTAAGTACATTTGCTCGGAAAAATTGCATGTTTTCTCGGTTTATGGTGTGAAAAAAACACGAATTTCGTTGATCGTGCACGAAAAAATTGCGAATTTTGTTGATTAGGGACGAAAAAATATCACAAATTTCGTTGGTAAGGCACAAAAAACGCAAATTTTGCGATGATGCGCGAAAAATTTGAAAATTTTGTTGATCGACTGCGAAACAATCGAGTGTTTTGTCAGTTTATCAAAATAAAAAAATCGTGAATTTCATCTCGTAGCGTAAAAATTTGCAGATTTCGTCAAAGTTAGTTAAAAGTTGCAAGTTTTTGTTGATTGGACATGGAAAAATTTGTATTTCGTCAACTAAAGGCGGAAAAAACGCATATTTTGTCGATCGAACATGGAGAAATCGTGAGTTTTATAGATCGGATTGCGAAAAATTGGATATTTAGTATGTCAAACACGAGAATATCGTGAATTTTGTTCGTCACATGGGGAAAAGGTGTAAATTTTGCCAATCAGGCTCAAATAAATTTGCGAATTTTATCGATTAGGTTCGTAAAAATCAGAAATTTCATCGATTGGCTTCGTAAAAATCGCGAATTTTGTTAATCAGGTGCGGAAAGATCATGAATTTTCTCGATCGGCTTCATAATAATCACGAATTTTTCGTTCAGCTCGGAAAAATCACGAATTTCGTCGATTATGCGAAGAAAAATTGCGAATTTCTCCGATCGACTTCTTAAAAATTGCGAATGTCGGCGATCATGTGAAAAAAACCCGCAAATTTTGTCAATCAGGCACGATAAAATCAAACATTCATTGATCAAGTGCAATAAAATCACAAAAATTCGTCGATCGGCTTTATGAGAATCACGAATTTTCTTGATCGACTTTGTAAAAATCGTGATTTTTTCTTCGATCGGCTTTGTAAAAATAGTGAATTTTCTTGATCGATTTCTGAAGAATTGTGAATTTTGTTGATCGTTCAAGGAAAGATCATGAATTTTCTTGATTCGCTTCATAAAAATTGCAAATTTTATTGATCGGTCTGGTAAAAAAACGAAATTTTTTCGATCAGGCATGGAAAAATTGCAAATCTCGTTGATCAAGGCATAAAAAATTGGGTATTTCATAGATCAGGTATGGAAAAATCTTGTTGAGCGGCTCCTTCTTTGTTTTTCATTCATAAACTTCACAATTTTTTTTCAGCACCAGCTGCTTATGTTTGTTTCTTAGCACTTTTAATAAAACAAAATTTACTCTCTTGAATAAAATCAAGGAGTATTATTACATCTTGAAAATAATCTTTGCTACAACTGCTACAAACATAAAAACTGCTGATACAATCTCACCAACTGAATTTGATATTTTGAATGGGTATGCTAATTTAAAGGTATACCTCCCCCCAATCCCCTCTGAAACTATATTTTTTATCCGATTATAAGTCACAGATCATCTCATTGAAATCAAATTTTCTTCGTGTTATTGATGTGGCCTTGGAGTACACAGGCATAACTGTAAGTGGCCCTTCTCTTGAAAAGGTTGTGCACCCGTATCATAGAGCATATTTCTCCGAAATAATTTGCAGTCTACAAAAAAATACATTACACAGAAGGTGCAGGCAATTTCTTATCATATTTTATAAGCTGACTATTTACAACACAATTACTTTAAATCATTTTTTTTCAATTATCTATAAAACTATTTAGATTAATAAATTTACAAGTAATATTTGAAAATATCCATAAAAAGATTAAGATATTTTTGATAACTTGATTGACACTTATTTTTAATATGTCGGAGAAGTAAAATCAACATCAATACAAAAAATAAATAAATAAAAAATACATATATACATAAATTTCTTTACAATGAACAGGGCTAAATTACATATGGGTTATTTAAATTCCCTATAACTGACATTTAATTACCTCCTCTTCTATTAAAATATAAAAAAACAAATCTAAAATTAAATAATAAGAATAAAAAATTTCATCTAAAAATTCGCCCCCGAAAATACTCTCATTAGGTCTTTAATATTGAATAGCTAAAAATACACTCAATATTCATTTCTCGAAAGGGATTTTTTTTTAAAGAAACGTGGGACTTTCATGCATTAATTGTCGCCAAATATTAATTTTTAACTATCTTGTCAGTTTATACATTTAAAAAGATTAATAAAAGTAGACAGAATGACTCCAGTTTTAGCTAAAAGAGATAAATAAAATAATAAACAAACGAACGCAAAGCCAAGAACGACAGCGATTATCCCGCCAAACGCGCGGTCAGTTTGTTTACAAAGTAAAGTGGAGTTGAGAAGATTTCAGTCGCGACGCCAGTCATGACATTTCGCTAGTAATCAAACTGCAAACAAACGGTTACTAGGCTGTATTTTATATCTAAGTATTTTTATACTTTACAGGCAGTTGTAACATTTTCTATGATTTATATTTAAGAAGAAAAATGGATTTTCTTATAAATATCCATATATATAACAGTAAATATATGGACATTTTATGTGACAAGAGTTGGATTTCGGTACAGGAAAGAGCGAGGGGATGAACATATTTTTAAAAATTCAGGTGCATTTTTTGGACGGATCTCTCTGTCAAATATTATTTATCAAATATAGAAGTTTCAAAGAGATTTCTTATTGGAGGTGGAATGAATTTTCTTTAGGGAATTTTTGTGGGTGTTTGAACACGATTTTAAATAATGATGAAAGGGATTTTTAATTAATTTGGAGATTTTTTAGGGGGAATTTTTGTTAATTAAAATTTTTGTATGTATTAGAATTGGAGGGGCTATTTTACTGCTGAAGTTTGAGGAAAAATTATGAAAATTTTCAGGGTAAAAAATAGATTAACAAAGTTTTGTGTTTTTTATTTTTTATTTATTTTTTTATTTATTTTTTTAACGAGGAGATTTCAAAATAATCTTGAGATTTTTGTTTTCTTTAAAGGGATATTTGTGGATGGGAAGGAAAAATAGTAATTTTAAATAGTAATTAAAAACCTTAACGAAGAAGCCTTAAAATAATTTAGATATTTTTATTTTTAGAACGGGATTTTTATATCGCTATTTTAAATTGAAATTTAATTAAAAATTTTAATGAAGGGCGTTAAGAATTTTCCATTTAACCGCTCACGGGATTTTTGGATGGGATTGAAAAATTGTAATTTCAAATGGTAATTAAGAATCTTAATGAGGGGACTTTAAAATAATTTGAAGATTTTTTATTTCTAGAACGGAATTTTTATATCGCTATTTCAAATTATAATTTAAAATAACTAAAAGTGTTAACAAGGGTAATTAAGAATTTTTTATTGAACCGGTGGAAAAAAATAGATTTCTCAGAATTATCTAAAATATTAATTAAAAAAAATAATAAATATTATGAGGAAATGCAAACATATCAAAATCTTAGATATCATAATGTGCAATGATAAACCTCAATAAAACCTTTAAGTAAAACCTTTATATTACCTGCGTGAGAAACAGTTTTCATTTTCCTTCAAAATACCTCAAGTGATTTCGAGAAAATCTTCTAAGTCATTAAAGATGATTTAAAGGTAATAATTTGCTCATAAAAACCTGTATGAAAACTTTTAAAAAGCTGTATATTTCTCTTAGGGAAACCTTTAGCTTTCATTTTCCTTATAAATACCACCAAAAACCTTTAATATGCCTGCAAAATCTCAAAATATTTAAAGGTTTTTTGCTGATTTTTTTACCTGGGATCGTCCTGTATGTTAATTACCGTCAGGAGTTTTCTATGAGGCTTATGCAGTTGAGAATGTTGAAGTATTTCTTTCCAGAACTTTCTTAAAGATAATTCTGCATCTGATATCACCTTAAAGTACGTTTGAATATTTGACTTTGTGTACGGTTTCTTGAAATTTGAAATGACATTTTGGTTTATGGGTTGGATGCGTCGTGTGGTATTAGATACCGAAAACTTCAACTTGATAATGTTGAAATTCTCCAACAATGTGCCTCTTAAATTCTAAAGATAGGTAAGAACATTGTCCATTATCACGAGGCACTTTAGGGGAATCGATTATCCTGGAAATATTTTTTCATATTCGAACCAAACGCTTTATTCAATCCTTCATTGAAAATCGATCTCGTTATTCATACTTTCTTATTTGTCCTTCATGCCACACACAATTTACTTTTAAATACTTTTCTGTTAAAAACAATGAGTTTTCGAATGGCAAACCAATTTTCATCGGTTTATGTCCTGGCAGTGCCATATCCTCCCATGTAATGACCGTCCTTTTCGACATTGGCAAAAACGCCAGTTTGATCATTGTAGTTAAAGACTTTTTTTTTGGGGGGGGGGGGGTGCATCCTTCGGCATCTGCGTAATCTTTGTATTAGGACACAAATTTTTCGACCCCAGACTTGTTCGAACTTACATCTTTGCCGTGTCTAGTTACACAGTGCACGACTATGCATCTCCCGAAGTTTTCGAACTAGCCTCTTCTCGCCTAAGACTAAGACAAGCATTTTTCCTAAGTGCATTTTCAGAATGAGTTAGAAATAGAATAATCTCGAATAGAATAATCTTTTTCGAATGCCATCATATGTGAAAAACATATGATGCATTCGAAAAAGAATCCCTATCTAACTGTTTTTGACTCATTCAAAAATCTGTTCGACATCTTTAATTATTAGCACATTCACGTCCGTCGCCACATTACTTCTCTTTTCGTCACAATGGAACTTATTGTAGGTAGCAATTTCCTATACATGAGACCAATATCAGCACTCTAAATAACCTTCTCGTATATTTAAATAAACTCAATCATGTTTCTTCAACTCACAACTTCAACTCAATCATGTTTCTAGCCCCCTAGAAGGGCTTCTGGTTCTGGAAAATTTCTTTAGTCCCACGATGGAGCAACCGCTCATTCAGTCAATAATTTTTTAGAATTAATGAGGAAAATTTAAAAAAAATCGTACTTGCTTGTAATAGTACGCTAAAGTAAATTTTTATAATTAAAAAATAGCTTTTTTTTTCTTTTTTAAATCTGTTAATACCTTTAAGTTCATTTAAGTTAGCAAAATTTTATGAAAATTGACAATGTTTCATATAAAAGATGAAAAAATCGTCTTCTTTTCACATCTACTTCTAATAATGTAATAATGTTCCATTATATGCATAGAAACGTAAAATTACGTATTTAAATAAACGTACACTCTTAAAACGAAAGAGCTGATTTGGCTTCTCATGAAAGAGCTGTAATTTTTTCGATCATAAAAGAGTTGTTTTTCAAACGATTAAATCTTCTTGATCTAAATTGGTTATTTAAATAGCTCAACTTCATTTAAATTGGTTAAAACTCGAGTTATTTCAACTCTTTTTTTGAGAAGCTGCCTTTCAACATTGAGATGAGTGGATTTCAGCTCAACTTGAGTTATTTTGTGGCTGACTTTTTAAGAGAGTATAAAATTGGTAACGCACGTGTAATAAACTTATTTAAAATTGGTTAATATTTTTTAATACATTGTTTATAAATTACGAAAAAGTTTAGAAAAGTATATTTTTCATGTATTTTATTTATTTAAAGTCAAACATTCATATTAAACAGATTTATAACACTATTTAATGAGACATTCTGCAACAAAAAAAATAAATAAATCAATTTTAAACAAGTTTTACTCAAAACAATATTAGGCTATTTGCATTGTAGTAATTTTAGAGAATAGTTATTTTTCTTTCTTGCCTTCATATTTTATCATAGGTAAAGCCTTGTAGTGAGATTTATTATCAAATTTTGATATTAGTGATAGCGAAAGTAAAGTTAATCTAACATAGCCGTCTCTGCTATTAGAGCCTCACACTTTTTCAGGAGCCTCATTTACAAGTTTCACACATCATTCCACCACTTGTGTGTGGCACGGAAACGCCCTTATTGTTTCCACTTCCAAATTCTCAGACAGATTTCGATTCAATCAAAGAGAAAATTCTCTCTGGGCTGATTCTGTGTAATATAGGTGGTGAAGTAACTTTGCAGCTCGACCAATCAATTAGTTCAGTATAATCCTGAACACCAAAATTTAACTTGGGTCTCACAAAATCTCTTACAGTCGCTATTTCTGTCACCAGTTTCATTCCTTTCAAAATTTATCGTAATCCTAACTCTAGCACATATACCCTCTCATCTGTAATCATTGCCAATAGTAGGTTTTCTGAATGAGCGAATTAAGCGTTACATTCAATAACAGGGTCTATAACTTCCTTCAGACTTTTTAATAGGTAGCGCGATGTTGTTGTCTTATGTACATGCTTTAGTCCATAGATAATAGCATTATTCTTCTTAATTTCAAACCATACATGCACATATGTTTTTATGATGAATAAAACCAACTGCTTCATTTCAGTCTTAGGGTTTTCTGTGGATATATACTGTCTGAGAATTCTATTGGTGGTCGTTAGCCATCAGGAATGAGAAAAGGGCCCTAGATATTGGACAGAAAGATCCTCAAGAAGAAGCCCGATCGCACAGCATTTGACATTTCAAAAAGATTCTTTTGATCTTTACTACGGTCATTTGGGTTTTCAACACTCACTATTGGGCTATCACAATTGATTGATTCAAGCTTGGTGACAGGTAGTATTTCGCAAGGAGGTAGTTGCTTGCCTATAGGACAAGAGAATAATGCTGGCCTTTTGCTTTTATCATCACTACATTGAAACAAGTGACTAAAAGGCAATTCGATGAACAGCAAAAGGTAAATGCACCACTGCAAGGCTCTGCCTATTTTCATTTCCATGTTTCGAATAACACCTCTTTTCAGTCCCGTATTGATAGAGATGTCGTCACATTCAACTACAAGGACTTCATCTACAGCTCATATTCAAAATATTAGAATAATTGAGAAAAAGTAATAAGAAAAAATTATTTGCCATTTATTTATTTTTTATACTAAGTAAATGCTATTAAATTTCTTATAAATTAAATTTGGAATGTTTAGATAAGATTTTAACATTTATAAAATATAAAATACAGCACAATAAATTAGGTATACAGCTTCCTTAAACACACCAGAATATTAGAATAAAATTTAGATTGGTTCAAAATATTAGAATATTTTATTTTACGCAACAATATTACCTTATGAATATGAAGTAAATGGTAGTTAATATTTTGTAGCATCCCCTTTAGCTTTCATAACAGCGTACAATCGATCTTGCATACTATATACAAGGTGTTTACAAACATTTCTATCAATATTAGCCCAAATAGACTTTATACGTGCCACTAACTCAGATTTACTTGAAGGAGGATTTTCTTGAAGTTTTTTCTTCATTATACACCATAAGTTTTCGATGGGATTAAGATCTGGTGAATTTGGTGGCCAAGGAAGTACTTTAATGTTGCGTTGGCGGAACCAATTCTTAGGTGACACCGAGGTATGCGGGGACACTAAATCTTGTTGAAAGATGAAATCATCTTCAAATAAATCTTCTGATGATGGAATCATGTAATATTCTAAAATTTCTTGATATATCAGAGAGTTAACCTTTTCGTAGACGATGCATAACTTTCCAGGTCCTTCTGCACTCATACAACCCCAAACCATGACACTAGCAGCAAATTTTACGGAACGTTTAAGGCATTCTTTATCAAATGCTTCTTGCTTCATTCTCCAAACTCGAATACCTTGATTACCATATGAAACACAAAACATACTTTCATCACTAAATAATATATTTTTCCAATCTTCATTGCTCCATAAACGTCTTGATTTACACCAATTCAATCTTATACGCTTTTGTCTTGCAGTCATGAGAGGTTTTGTTTTCGGTACACGAGATTCAAATTTAAATTTATGGAGACGTCTTAATGTTGTCGATGTAGAAACTTCAACTCCTTCTTCTTTCCATTTTCGGTGCAAGAATCGCACACTTTTTAAACGGTTTTTCTTAACTATACGCTTCAGTTTCCTGTCATCTCTAGCAGATGTTTTTGGTTTTCGGCCACCATTTCGGCGATTATTTTGAAATTTTCCAATTTTTGAATATTGTGTTAGTATTTTACTAACGCTCGATTGCGAACAATGTAAATAATTCGCTATAAAACATTGATTTTTACCGTGCCGATACAAATCAACCATACGAAGTTTAGTAGATTCAGGAATATCACTCACACGGCCCATTTTAAGACGAAAAAGAAACAAACCGCAAAAAAGAATACTGATTTTAAATAAAATAGTCTGAATTTAATCAATGATGCCACCAGTTAAGAATTGGTAATAATTAAAGGAGAATTAATGTGAAATATTCTAATATTTTGAACCACTTGAATAAATATTCTAATATTTTGACTTTTCAAAATAATTTTTTTTGCAATTAATCTTTTCAAAAATGATATTAAATTTAAGATAACAAGTAAGTTTAATCAACAATAAGTTCTTAATAAAAATATCGTTTGCATATTTTCATTAAAAGACATTAAATTACCAAACGATATTTTCAATTTCTAAAAAAAAGGTAATTATTCTAATATTTTGAATATGAGCTGTAAAGATGTATTCTTCTGAGACAGATATAAAACAATACTTTCACAAATATTTTTTTCCGGTTCCATTTATAGGCGTTACATGAGCAAGTTTCACTCCATCTCCTGAATTAAAGTAATGTGCTCTTCCCTTTTTTATCTTCGATAGCATTTTAAACCGATTTTCTCTTGATATAACGTAACTGTTTGTGGTAATCACATGACAAGCCTGAAAACCACCTGCTTTCACAGCTCATCTGCGCATTGAGCAAGTGGAATAGAAAAAGATCGGTATATCAGTTGTTTTTGTAATCAGCCTATGTCAATTTTGATCATATTTTCCAAATATCAGGTGCGATGTGCTACCTAAAGGTATTAACAGATTTAAACAAGTTGGAAATTGCACATAAAGCGTAGCAAATGAGGTGCGTTCGTTGATAACGAAGTTTTAAAATATTCAGATCTTGCTGATATAGTAGAGCGTACTTTGGATACAGTATAGTGGTCGAAATCTTTGTGTTCCTGTAAATATGCAAGGAGTAATTCTTATTATACTTCATTAACCAGTGGCGCAGCGAGGTCGGGGGGGGGGTTTGGGGGTTAAACCCCCCCCCCCAGAGCCATGACGAAAATACAAAAATTTCCATTTTTATGAAATCATAAAAAACAAAACTGATGTTAGAATTTTATTTGTTTTGTTCTCGAAATCTGCCGCTTTATTGAATCAAATTTTATTTAAAAATTTGACTCGTTTAAGCGGCAGTAATGTATTTTCTTTGAAAAATGGGGAAAGCACATAGCAACAGTATTAGTATCGAAAACTAGTCACTCAATTTCGGAAAAGGCCGCAATTCATTTATACTATTGGGAATCAGCCGAAGGCTAAAAGGAATGGTCATTTCCTGTCGCTGCCAATGCCGGGGTTTTCAATACTGCACCATTGGTGGGGGGGGGGGGGGGTTCTTAATTACTTGCATCTGTTTCTTGCTCTTTTTTTGGAAACGGGGCTGGACTCTTAAATTCCAGGAAAAACGCAAGCTCGCATGCTTTGAAGGATAGAAACATTCTGTTGTTAGTTGCTGTTTCCACAAACATTCTGTTGTTAGTTGCTGTAGTGCAAAGGTTTCCTTTATTGTGCGTTTCGCTATGGATATTAAATCCTCTTCAGAGAAGAAAATTATGAAAAAAATGGATATAAGAGATCATTTTTTTAATCTTTCGAGTTCTTTCAAGCTTTCTTGAAATCCAGGTATGTTTGGAAAGTATGTAATTCGTTTATATTTATGTTTCTGGAAAGATATTAACAGCGCCGTGCGAAAGGGGGGGAGGGCGGTCGCCCCGGGTGCAGAGATTTAGGGGGAGAAAAATTTCTAACTACTTTCTACTTACTACTATTTTAAAGGGACTACTTTCAGACAATTTTTTTAATTAATATTAATTCTCATTTAAAAGACGCCCGAAATAGGCAGGTGGGTAAACGGAAAAAAAGTTACCGGAAAAAAAAGGGGCATAGAATTGATTTTGGGAATTTATTATTGATTTTGGGAATTCATTATTGATTTTGAGGATTCATTGCTTAAGTATTTAGGGGGAATCAGGGGGAGACTTTTAATTTAGGTAAATGGGTTTTTCGAGCTGAATTAACTGTTTTGGTTCAGTTTTTGGACATATGATAACCCCCCCCCCCTTTCGCAACCTCTCAAATTAAATTAATAGTTTTTTTACGCAGATTTATCCGATTCGCTTGGAATTTTGGACATAGGTTCATTATAATAAGATGTATCTCTGATTAGTTAAAGGGTTCTTTTGCTTATTATAAAGGGAGGATGGTCAATACCCCTCCCCCCCCCACACACACCAAATTAGATAGATCGGTTTTTATGCAAAATTATACGATGTATTTCAAATTTTAGATATAGATTCTTTCTGATAAGGTGAATCCCTGAATAGTTTTAAGAGTTTAATTACTAAGTATAAAGGGGAGAGGGAAGGGGGATGATCCCTCTTAAATTAAATAAATGGCTTTTCATGCAGATTTATCCGATTTGCTTCGAATTTTGGACATAGGTTCATTATGATAAAACGTATCTCTGGTTAGTTACGAGGTTCTTTTCCTTATTATAAAGGGGGGGGCAAGCAATTATTTCCCCCTCAAATTAGATAAATCTGTTTTTATGCAGAATTATCCGATGTATTTCAAATTTTAAATATAGGTTCTTTCTTATAAGGTGAATCCTTGAATAGTTTTAAAGTTTTAATGGCTAAGTATAAAGGCAAAAACAGAGGATAATTCCCCTTAAATTAAATAAATAGCTTTTATGAAGAATTATCCGATTTGCTTCAAATTTTGCATGTAGGTTCTTTATGATAAGGCGTATTCCGGATTAGTTATGAGGTTCTTTTGCTAAGTATAAATAGGGAAACAGACGATTATCCCCCCCTTAAATTAGATAAATTGTTTTTTTATGCATAATTATCCGATATATTTAAAATTTTTGACATAGGTTTTTTTCTCATAAAGTGGATCCCTAAATAGTGGATCCCTAAAAAAAGGGCTTAATGGCTAAGTATAGAGGAGGGAACTGGGGATAACCCCACTTAAATTACATAAATGGCTTTTTTACGCAGAATTATCCGATTTGCTTCAAATTTTGGATGTAGTTTCATTATGGTAAGGCATATAAGCTAATGAATATAGTTAAAATAGGGAGGGATGCAGCAACCCATTCAAGAAACTCTTTCGGGGAAAGAAGCTAGCTTTCCCCATTTGACGGAGGGGGGATGTCCGGTAGATATCGCGGGCGGCTAATCTCTTAGGAAATTGTCGATCAGGGGATTTCCCGATAAAGGTTTGCCGCAAAAATATTCAAGTAACATAAAAAAGCGAGTTGAATGCAGCTGAATGCAAATAACAAACAAAAACAATTTTTCTTTATTTTTTAATTTAATGATTAAAAACTATTGTGTCAGAAAACATTATAACACATTTTACCTTTTTTCTTATAATGATTAATTTCCATTCATTTTGTATTTAAAACTGGTTTATTTATTTATTTTTTTATTTGTGAAAAAAGTAATATACTAAATCATTTGTTGTAATTGTCATTTTAATTTATGCCAAATATTTACCATTTAAAACTGGATTTTTACTAATTAATGTCCCATATCACGCATCACAAAATATAATATAAAACATTAAAAATATATATGTTAGAAAATTTTAATGTACAAACTATATTGTATGTCACGAATGAATGAACTAGTGAATTCATTAATTTGTAGTAATAAAAATAGTTTTTTTTTAAATTTCTAGCTTATGTTAGTAAGATTTTAAGAAAAACATGATATTTTTTTCTTTGTTACGGTATTTACAGAATACTGAAAAATGCTATGCAGCAACATAGATCACAGTTTTAAATGCAAACAGCTATTGGGGATATATAAACAAACACTTAAAACTATTCAGGGATTCACTTTATGAGAAAGAACCTATAGCCAAAATTTGAAATACATTGGATAATTGTGCATAAAAACGATTTATCTAATTTAAGGGGGGATAATAGCGACCCCCCTTTTTTAATTAGCAAATGAACCCCATAAGTAATCAGGGATACCCCTTATCTTAATGAACCTACATTCAAAATTTGAAGCAAATCGGATAATTCTGCGTAAAAAGCCATTTATTTAATTTAAGAGAGGTTATCCCTCATGCACCCTCTATACTTAACCATTAAGCTCCCAAAATTCTTGAGGCATTATATACTGTGACGACGTACTGACAACTTTAATCGTGGCAGAAGATGGATAGCGAAGTCTTATTGTGAAAAGGTATGCAGAGTTGAAAGTATCTTCATTCAAAAACTGTTAAGAGCCTCAAGGAACATGCCTAGAAAATAATTGCACTGGTCTAGTGGCAATGAGCTGAGGGGGACACTGGGATTATTGAGCATTGAGAGTGAAAGAAAGTAGTTGGAAGAGAGACATGTGCTGGTAATGTACAAGAAAGTACATTGATGTAAGATGGCTGAGACTTGCTAAGCGAAATGTAATACTGGAGTGTGGCTCCTATGTAGTTGCAATGTCGTATTATTTATTTTTTTAATAATTGATCTATGGTTCTAATAAAGAACTTGGGGAATTAAAAATGTGTTATTGATGAACTTAACAAATAAACCAACTTAGTAAAGATAAACTCAGGGTGCGACACCACAATACTATATATAAGCCTTATCAGAAAGAACCTATATCCAAAATTTGACACACGTTGGATAATTCTGCTTAAAAACCATTCATCTTATTTAGGGCGGAGGGGGATGGGTAATCGTCCATTCCCAAAACTAATCAGGCAAGCATTTATTCAGTATGAATGTATATCCAAAAATTGAATCAAAACAGTTAATTCAGCATAAAAAAAAAAACCATTCACTTCAATTAAGAGCCAGCCCCCGACCTCCCCCCCATCATACTTAGCCAAAAAATCCCGAAAATAAAATCCTTGTCACTTTTTTTTCCGGTAACATTTTTATCTTGTCCCTTTTTTTCGCGGAAAAAACGGCAATTTCACCAAGTATCGCAGATAAAACGCTGATTTCGTCTGAAGACCGCAGGGAAAACGTCGATTTCGTCTAAAGATTTCTGATATAATGCCGATTTCGTTAAAAAATCGGGGAAAAAACGCCGTTTTCGATAAAAGATTGCTTAAAAACATTTTGTCAAAAGATCATTGAAAAAAATGGCCGCTTTCATCAAAAGATCACGGAAAAAACGCCGATTTCGTCTTAAGACCGCAGGAATAAAACGCCTTTTTCAAGAAAAGATCGCGTAAAATTGCAAATTTTGTATAAAGATCGTCGAAAAAAAACGCCGATTTCGACAAAAGATCGCAAAAAATCGCCGATTTTGTTAAAATATCACAGATGAATCGCTGATTTCTTCTAGAGGTCGCGGAAAAACGCCGATTTCGTCAAAAAATCGCGGAAAACCGCCGATTATCACGAAAGATCGCAATAAATTGCCGATTTTTCTAAAATATCGCAAATAAATCGCTGATTTCGTCTGAAGGTCGCGGAAAAACGCCCATTTCGTCTGAAGATCGCGGATCTTCACATTGGGGGGGGGGGTAACTCGCGGAATCCCCCCCCCTCCGCCGATTTCCGAAAATGCGATGTGAATTTCCGAAATTTTTCTTTTACCAGAATTACCCAGTGAAGCAACTCTATCCCCCCCCAGAGCCGAATTCTGGCTGCGCCACTGCATTAACGTATATCTTATTCATAAAATGTGAAGTAGTTTAATATAATTAAAACACTCCCCCAAACAATGTTTCCCCGTATAACATTATTTAGTGGAATACATTTGTGTGAGATCTGTAATTTAATAATAAATATTCTTTGCATCACAGATTATACAAAATGTATTTTTAGTACATATTTCATAGATTCATGTCGATTCTATTATATTCAAATGAGTGTAACACCATTAAAATGCATTTGAAACTTTTTTCCCCATTGACCGTAATGTAACGGAATACTTTTGATTGTCCCTGTAATTGATCAATGCATCCGATTTTCATAACATTTGAAATGACTCGACAAAATTATGTAATAAATATACTTTTTAAATTTCAAACGATTAAAATGCATTTGAAACTTTTTTCCCCATTGACCGTAATGTAACGGAATCCTTTTGATTGTCCCTGTAATTGATCTATCCATACGATTTTCATAAAATTTGAAATGACTCGACAAAATTATGCAATAAATATACGTTTTAAATTTCAAACGATTAAAATGCATTTGAAACTTTTTTCCCCATTGACCGTAATGTAACGGAATCCTTTTGATTGTCCCTGTAATTGATCTATCCATCCGATTTTCATAAAATTTGAAATGACTGGACAAAATTATGTAATAATTATGTATTTCAAATTTCAAACGATTCGATTGGGTAGTTTTTGCGTTGTTATATGCGGACGGACAGACAGACAGACGGACAGACAGACGGACGGACTGAGCGACAACAATAGGTGCTACGTATTTACATAATTACGAACGCACCTAAAAAGGGAAAAAAGTTATTTTTTAAATGTAAAAGGTTACTTTAGCGTACTAGTACAAGCAATTTCGAAATTTATTTAATTTTCCTCATTAATTCCAAAAAATGTCATTTTTGATCAAATTTTCCGAACTTCAAGTGCGATGGGCGACATAAAGGCATTAACTGATATCAAAAATATATTTGTGTTATCTTTATAGATATAAAAAGAAACTTTTATGCACTATTAGAAGTAGGTTCGAATTTTTTTTAATTTTCATCATTAATTTTAAAAATGCCATTTTTGCTCAAATTTTCCGAACTTCAAGTGCGATGCACGACCTAAAGATATTAACCAATTAAAAAAAAATGCGTTATCCTTCTGATTACAAAAGGCAACTTTTCCACACTATTAATAGTGGATTTGAAAAAATTCGATTTTTTCGATCCACCCTAATGATCAGTCAAAATTAACGGCGGAATTACAGTAGACAATCTGTAAAAAAATAAAATACTTTCAAATATTTGGATGAAAAGACGAAAGCGCCACGCGATTTGGCGAGCAGTACTTTTTCTCGCCAAAAGCAAACGATTTTAATGCAACTAAAAACTATTGGAGATTTAGAATGTGTGTAAATGATATTTAATGAATTTAAACATAAACAATGTGATAATTTAATATATACTACACACACATATATATATATTGTATTACACACACACACACACACACACACACACATATATATATATATATATATATTGCTTGTTGCTATATTTATTAATTTATTATTGAAAAAAAAAATTCATGCATAAAGAAATCACATTCAGGAAGATTATTTTCTTACATTTAAGCGTTTTCAAAAATAGAAGCCAGATGTTTCCATAGCAACAAAATCGTATTGACAATGCACGATTGGACTTTGAACTTCAAGCAATTTTAATTAATTCAAATTATTAATTTCATTTTAAATCGCAAATTTTGATAGTTAAATTTGACTATAAATGCATATAAATATTGATATAACAAAATTATTTATGAAACAAACAAAAGCTGACAAAACTAAAGTTATTTAAATTAATCTAAACAAGTTCAAAATAGGACTTAGTTAAAAAAGTATTTTTTAAAATTGTATTCCATCGCCAATCGATGAAAATCGCTAAATAACGAAATTTTCGTTATTTTTTTCGGACGCTGTATGGGGATTCCGCCAAAAATTTTTTTTATGAACATATATATCCTTATGAAAAGAACATTCTGAAATTTTTTTCAGATTCTTCGGAGTATGCCCGAATGGAGAGCTTCCTTATGAGTAGAAGAAAGTAAGGGTCGCCATTTGTTTACGAAAAATCCAGAGAAATCACCTACACTGTAAAAAAAAATCTGCAAAGGTACTAAACCTTTTCTAGGAAACTGGGATTCAAAGAACTTTTCCTGTAACGGTAACACCAAAAATTAAAGTTCCAGAATCGATTACATGAATTTTTCCTGTTATCGTTACATGAAAAGTTCTTGGAATCCCAGTTTCCTAGAAAATGTTTAATACCTTCACAGATTTTTTTTTTTTTACAGTGTAAGGACGCCGACGAAATCGTGGCAACCAACAAAAGCAGAAGCAAACATTCAGCGAAAAAAATCGAAAAAAAAACCCCCAAAATTGACGATAACAAAAACAGAAGTATTACAGCATAACAATAATGAGGATATTTCAACGGAATTTGAAATTGACTGACATTTGTTTTTACCAAAAATAAAGATATCTTGATAAATCGTCAGAATTAGTTAACATCCTTACTGGGATAGTTCTAGGCTAGAATGCAATTGACATTCCCGTGACAGAAACGCAGCGACACGGCTACATTGTCGAAAAAAAGAGAAAGGCTCTTTGCAGAAAACTTTTGTTATCAAGCCGCTAAACATAATTTTCAGAAATATTATTTTATAGAATTGTTATTTCTGTTTAAAGTAAAAAGTGCTAAAGTGAGTAAAAATACCATTAAAAGTTTCTAGAAGACTAATTTTTTTTAAACAACAAAATAACTTCTTATTGAGTTATGTAATTATGTTTTAAAAGCATAATAACATACGTTTTATATAAATTGGCTTTAAATTAAATTATTGAACAGATTTAAATGCATTATTTTTATTTATACCAAAAATAAAAGTGATCTTAACCTGAAGGTCTTCAAAGAAGAAAAATTAGATATTATGCATACATATTGATTTAAATTTTAATTATTTGCGATAATTAAGAATGTATGTACAATGCCTCACTCTTTTCATCCTCCAATAAATTGATCTAATTATACATTCCGAAACTGCGGTCGGTGTATTGCTTGAAATTGCATCAATTTAACCTTTCAACAAATTTTAAGAAAACTTAATTAACACATTTATAATTTTATGATTAAATATGTTTACATAATATAAACTTAATTTTAATAAAAAATTTTAAGAAAAATAATGGGACATTTTACTGTAGTAAAATGTAGAAAATTCTGTAAATATGCTAAAGTAATTCCTCTAATACTGATACGTTACATTTATATTTTAGCCTTTTTTATAGGTATTTTAAAAACAGATGAGACAATGATGTATAAAAATCATAGAAACCTGATATATGATTTATTAGTTCTTCAGTGTCTTTTTTTTCTAACTGAATTATGCATAAATTTTCCATTCTTTACTAATGTTAAGGCAGTTCTCAAATACTCCGCGCAAAACACATTTTCAAATTCATTTTGTAACTGAAAGATATGAAATTGGAAGGATTGACTGTGAAAGCGATTTCGAATTGAGCTTATTTTTATTTTTTATGATAATTAAATTATCTATTGAGTTATCAACGATTTCGATCACGTGATCATTTGTTTTTTCTCTCTTTGTTCACCGGTTTTTCTGCTGTCACCGTGAAAGCAGTTCAAACCGCCAACTTTGAGAACTTGTTCTGAAAAATCTATTGCGTTTGCAAAAAAACCCCAGAAAACTGAGTGCAATTAGACAGTTTTTGAACATCAACAGCAGCTAGTTTCATGCATTTCCGAACAAAAATAAATTAAATCGTGTGCCACAAAGTTACGCTCTTTGATTTAAGAACACAATTAAATGCGTCATTAAAAATGCAGAAAAAAAATTCGTCTTAATATCGCTTGTCGCAGCAAATTCTGCCACATGGATTGACATATCTTAAAGCTGTAAAAATCCAAAACTTTTCATGATATTATTGTAATTCAAATAAAATAAAGTACGGTTCTCTGAAATTACGAGCGAATATTTTTAAATCACTTAAATTTAATAATAGTAGTTATGTAAAATTCGAATTAATACACACCCTATATCTTTGAGTTAAAAATAAATAACGACACTAGTTTTCTGTAGAAAAGTTATTTATGTTTGTATGTATTGTTAAGAGTATAGTTTTTTTTTAATCTTTTCTGAATCATGCTTTATACAGAAAATTTTGTTTTACACGATAGATTTTTTAAGAATACTTGTAAAAAATTCGTCATAAAAATGCATTATTTATTTGGAAAAAAAAAGTCTGCCTTTACGAATAAAGTAACAAAAAAAAAAAAAAAAAAAAAAAAAAAATCTTTGCTGCGTTTTCCTATAAGTTATGACCAGATTACAAAGTTAAGTACTAATTTTACCAACAAAGATTAAATCAAGATTAGAGATAAATCCAGTTTAACAATTTTATGGGGCCGTTTTTGACCAGTTTTATGCTTCCTTTTTCTATAATAGCTGGTTTTTATCACAATCATGCTAATATGATAATTCGTTTTAAAATCCTTATCTATGCTTACTTTGTTTTCGCCTTGAGAGTTAGTTTTATTGAAAATATAATCAGTATTAAAGTTGCAGATAATATTAAGAAAATTTGTAATAAATTTAAGCGGATTTAATATCCTATGGATTGAGAAAATTTTGATTTTTTTTCTTTTCAGCCTCCTTCCTCTCTTTTTTTGCGTTTTTTCGTCAAGAGTTGACTCTATCAAAAACCTGTCAGTACAAAAGTTTTAAATAGTATTAAGAAGATTAATTATAAGTTTAAGTGAGTTTGATATCTTCAGATCTGACGAAGTTATGAATTTTTTTCTCCATAAAACAGCATATATATATATATATATATATATATATATATCGTCCTTTCAGCACATTTTAAATTTTTTTAAAAATCTGAAATACATACATTTTTGGTCTTTTACCAAGAAGTAATTACTTTAAATTGATTTGATATGTATATATTAATTAAGAAGTTGTGGGGGTTTTCGATTTTTACAAAACCTATTCCTATTTCCATCCCCTTCCACACTATCCGGCAGACATGGATCATTAGATTTACCTATGACTACTCTTCCATAAAATAAAAGATTTTTTTCTTGTGTTCGATGACTTAGGGTTTTGTGTGGTAGGCTCTTGGACTATTAGATATATGTTGGCAACTGCATGTCTTCTTGCTTGCTAAAGCGGTAAATTACTGGTAATATAAGAAACTTTTAAAATTCAATACAATTTTGCTCTGTCTTTCAAAGCAGTGTGACAATGTTTTTCTGTTGAAGGTCTCAGAAGCAGCTCGAAACATTGAATATCAATCAAAAAACTTTAGAAAGGCGAAGATAATAATTCCATGTAATACAACTATTGGTGGCCTACAGAAAGAATCCATTGAAATTATGATTAGAAAAGAAGAAATTTGTAATGATAACATCTCATATAATAAATCTAATCTTTGGATGCACATGTTAAAATAATCTTTTGCAACTAATTTTATTCATCTTTTATTTCTCAATGTGAGATGACGACACGTGTTTTACTATTTGAATTTTTATACTAATTTTTCTTACACTGTAAAAAAATCTGTAGTTTTTACAGAATAGAATTTTTTTTTTTTTTTTTAACAGTAAAAAACTGTTTTAAAGAAAAACAGTATTTTTCTGTAAAAGAAACTGAATTTCGTAATTTTTACCAAAAAAAGCTTTTTTTTCACAGATGAAATTTATTTTAGAACAATCTGTTCTGAAACAATACTGATATTTTATGTAAATTAAACGGTTTTAATCTGACGCAAAATTGACAGTTTTTTCCTGTCAATTTGAGAGATTTCTTTTTCTTTTGTTTTACAATGTAGATATATGTTGGCACTGCACGCCTTTCTACTTGTTAAAGGGTAACTGACTGTTAATAATAAACTTTTAAAATTCAAGATGATTTTGCTCTGTCTTTCGAAACATTGTGACAGTGTTTTTCTGATGAAGGTTTCAAAAGAAGAAGGAAATGTTGAAAATCTTATCTTTATTTTATTGCTTGTTTAATTTTTAGACTTTACAACGATTTGTATATCGTTTAGTAAACTTGTGATTTTTGTTTTCAGATTGAATAGAAACACTTGAATTAAATTAAAATTGCTTAAAATTAATCATGTAGAAAGAGTTTTTGATTTAAAGAAAGTGTATAAAAAGAGAAATTTGCATAAACAGAATTGTGGAAAATAGTCCGAACAGATTAAGAACAAATTAAGAACAATTTACTTAAATTTTTAAAGGTGAAAACTAGGAAAATTTACTATTTTTGTGGTTAGTGATCCCTTGAGTACAATTTAGGTCATGGAAAAATAAAACATTGTTTATATTTTGAACTGTTTAGGATTCTAGCTTCTGTTTCGAAAGAATATAAAAAGTTCATTTCTTTCAAATAAGATTATGTGCATTATTTAGAATTTTCGCGTTTTCCTCGAAATTAATTTTGCTTGCAATGAAGCTCACATTATAAAACAGTATGTTTAAATTTGTAAATTAGTGACAAACATTGCAGTATTAAATTTGGATTGTCTTGAAATTAAAAAAAAAATAGTTCTAACTTGTACAATTTAATCAATTTTATGGTATTTGCATACACATAGAGCATACAATAGTATAATACATTAGATACCGTGTTTTTAATAAAGAACAAGAAAACAATTACCTTATATGCTACAGTATAATGCACTCCTTTGAAACATGAAAACATGAACTTAAAATAATGAGCTAAAAATCGATTATGAAACATATTCCAACACTTCTAGAATAAACAAATTTGTTATTTAGCTAAATAAGGTAAATGAGATACTTAAACAATTAACTGCCGAAACTATAACATATGTATATATTGAACTTTTGTTAAAGGAAAATGTTTTCCACTTCAAATTTTGAAAAATAATCTTCGCTTTGTTTAATGAACAAAGTTTTTGTTATTAAATTAGGCAAGTTTCTTAATTAAAAAATAGTGCTATCTTTATGTAAGCATGCGCATTTATTTCTACCGTTGCCTCAACGCAAAACGTTTAAGTAAATATTTGAAAAAACGCATAAAGCATTTGAAAAAAGTGATTTTAGTAATTATCCTCTGTAGCCAAATATGTATTCCAATTCTTTTGAATAACACAGTATTTAATCTACAATATATATTCTATAGGTATTTCGTATACATTATATATAGCATGCTAAAACTTAGATTAGCATGAAAACAAATATTATGTTGAAATTTTTCTTACTACAATTTTTACTAACATACTTGGAACTCATACTTGAATAGTTTTTGTTTATCCCTATATTTTACATGCCACTATTCAGCTAAAATATAATTCAGTCAAAAGCTTTTCTAAAACTATTAAAACGCGCTTCTGGAAATGATCATTCATAAAGAGTCACGTACAATTTTCTGAGCAGCCTTTTATATCATTTTATCATTATTTTACAAACATTTCTTAATATATTTAATGTGGTTTAATCAAAAATGAGCAATTAATTTAAAATTAAATTTAAGCAATAAACGCTCATACGCATTAACTCTTACGAATTCTTTTGTATAGCTCTGTATACGATTTAAAGTATATATTCATTCTACATAGTACAATAGCCTCCCGCTTAACCGATCTAAACGGAACCGAAGATCAGTTAATTAAGAGAAAAACCAGTTAAACTGGAGAAATAAAGTATATAAACAACTATATAAATTAATTAATTAAACCTGTAGGATGCATTTAATTTTTAATTTGTGTAGTTTTTACAAAAAGAATACATTTTCTATATTTTCGGAAATAAACTCTACTTGTAATTAATTGAATTGAAGGATAACAGTATCACTAATAACAAATGATGAAAAATATTTAATGCCAATTAAAAATAATAGAAATAGTGTCACACACTTTTTTAGAAATTAGAAATTGTTCTGCGTTATGTAAATTTAAATTAATCAGGCATAAAAAAATTACCTTTTACTATTGAAGGCAAGATACCCGATATTTTGCAGCATAATATCTCCATCTCTTTAACATCCTTAAGTTCAAACTATTATTTTACAATGAAACTGATTGGTAAAGCTATCATACGAATTGAATATTTCTAACTGAGCGAAAAAATGTCCAGTCCGAGAATCGAACCCAGATTCTTGGCTTACAAGGCCAATGCTATACCTAACTGTGCTGACAACCGGAGAGACTATTTCTCCAAGATAACCTTATTGGTAATAACATCTGGTCTGTCATGTAGACAGCTCAACAGAATAAACCGCAAATAAACTCTCTTACCCTCTCACTGAAAAGTCCGTGTTAATACGTCCACTAAGCTCAAGGTTTCAGTGCAATATAAGCAATATTTAAAAGAATATAATTCAGCCGATTTAATGGATTTGTAATACACTCACTTCCAAAAGTTAAGCACGGAGAGGAAAATGCTAATTTCCTAAAGCCAATCGGAAATGAAGAGGACGCAAATCATTGCAGAGGTAGATGGAAGTATGCAAATATGTTAGGTAACAGCTAATCGCGCTTTCATGCCAATAAATATGCATAAAGGGCAGTCTTATAAGAAGTCAGCTTTTTGAAGGATTGGAGAAGTTGATTGTAAGTACTGATAGAAGGTGTTTAAAACTTTCGTAGAATTTGTTTTGAAGACATATGTGTTTTTATGGCTTCCAGAAAACGAATGGAAGATGCTAAGCTCTGGCGTACAGTGGGGCGCATTGAAGTAGATCAGTGGATCATAGATGTTGCTTTTTTCTTCGGCGTTCATAATTCTGTAGTTTTACGTTTATGGAAACAATTCCAAACCCCAAAGACAGTTGTCCGAAGGGCTGTAGTCGGTCGCCCAAGAGTTACAACGCCCGCGAAAGATCGATATATTGCTATTGTAGCCAAACGGAATCGCAGTGTGACCTCTACACGTGTGACTTTTATAATTACAGCGTCCATTGGTAAGGCGATATCTACAGCTACTGTATGCCAAAGTTTACATATGAGTGGGCTGTACGGCCAGATACCTCGAGTTTATGTTCCTCTATCCGTCCAATCAAGAAGAGAACGATTATAGTGGTGCCGGGAGCATGTCAATTGGACTGTCTCTGACCGGGGCAATGCCATGTTTACCGACGAGTCAAGATTTGCTCTACAGCATGTGACAAGCGTATAAGGATATGATGTGAACAAGGAACACGCAATCAGCCCCAAAACATCACCGAACATCACGCATTCCGAGGCGGAAGCAATATGGTGTGGTCAGGGAATTCATTAGGATACCGCACCGACCTGCACATCTTTAAACTGGGTTCTATGACGACTTTCCGGTATCGAGATTAAGTCCTAGAACCCATTGTCCCTCAGGGGAATACCTTCTTTAGGTATTTACGGGTTTCGCGACCCCGGGTTCCCGAGCGATCTTCTCCTTTCCTTTTTCCTTCTCTTTTTAGTTGTCTATCCCTTTCTCTTTGTTTCACACTTTTTAATCTTCTCTTTTCAGTTTGTTATCCTTCTCTGATCTTGTTCATGTTTGATATTTATACTAACTTTTTTGTTTACATGGTTCTGTGTTCTACTAACTTTGTTATCGTTCTTTTGTTTGAAAATTTTTTTTTAAAAATTTAAAGACAAAAAAGATACCTTTTTTTAAGCTCCCTCTTATATAACTTTTATACAATAGTGGTTTTTTTATACACGTGAGACACTCTGGGTGTTGTGGTTTCTTTTAACCTCATCGCCTCGGATCTTCCTTTTAAGGTTGATATCGAGTCCCAGGGTTCAGAGCATCTCTGAACTCCGGTTCCGAGTACGGGGGGCGCCATGCTTGCATGGTGTTGGTTAGGAGTAACACCAGAAGACTGGTGCCTTTCGACGTAAGGGCCGGCTGTAGGTTGGACAGAGCTGTAAAGGCTTACCTACGGCTACCCATTCTACCTGGAAAAGAACTAGAGCTTCGGAGATGCTATCGAGTTTAACCCAATGTTCGAAAAACGTGGGGGTCTGTTGAAAATAGTTTTCGCCCTTTTGAGACCTGCACCAGACGTAACGGTAAGAAGAAGGGTCAGTGACCAGGCCCGATGCCTGGCGGTTTCAAATTTATAAATTCAATTATGGCTACAAACTCAAGGAATAAGACATGCGAAGTGGAAGCCCCACACCAAAAAGAGATTAATGATTTAATGATTTGCGAATCAAGTCGAAGTGATAATGTGGAACATAAAAAATCTTGGGCAGATAGAGTGGAGGACTTTACTACCAATATGGAATGTAAAAATACCAATTCTAATACAAGCATAACTCAAGAAAGATTCTTTGTGGTACAACGTCAGGAAGGGACATTTGATAAAACATCACCCTTTTTAATTAATAAAGCCATGGAACCGGATCATACTCGGAACCGGAGTTCAGAGATGCTCTGAACCCTGGGACTCGAGATCAACCTTAAAAGGAAGATCCGAGGCGATGAGGTTAAAAGAAACCACAACCAAGGGTTAGTTGGAGAACCAAAAACTATAAAAAAACACGTAAAGGAGAATTGTTAATTGAAGTATATACTGATCAACAAGCAACCAAATTAAAAAAAATGTACACACTTTGCTAACATTGCTGTCACTGTATCACCACACAGAACTTTAAACACATGTCGTGGAGTCATCTCAGAATCCGACCTTATATACGTCTCTGAAACTGAACTCTTAGAAAACCTAAAAGATCAAAACGTTATTGAAGCTAGGAGGATACAATCAACCGTCAAGATGAACAGATACCACCTAATCAAACCAAGTTACCCACCAAGCACATAATACTTACTTTTAATACACCTACATTGCCTAGATACATAAAAGCTGGATATTTGTCATGCTCTGTAAGACCATACATCCCAAATCCATTGCGTTGTTTTAAGTTTCAATGCTTTGGGCACTCAAAAACTAATTGTCGAAGTAAACTTGCAGTGGTCGGTGCAGTGAACTCGACCACGATAGTACTCAATGTAATGCTACCCCACGCTGTGTTAACTGTAAAAAAGGCCACCCTTCATATTCAAAATCCTGCGAAAAGTGGAAAATCGAAAAAGAAATACAAACAATACGCACTAAAGATAATACACCATACCCCGAAGCTAGAAAAATAGTCAAATCCAGGACACCTAAAGTTGGTGTATCCTATTCTGCTGCTTTATCTAAAATAAACCAAAAAACTTATCAAACGACTGCAACTCAGACTGAATTCCCTGCTGAAATAAAAAGCCAAACAAAGCAAAAAGAAACCAGCCTTTCTAACAATCCTGGAAAAACTACAAGATCGACACAATCTACCTCAACTAAATCTCTAAATCTTGCTCCTTCCAATTTGCCACAAAAGGCTTCTCCAAAGTCATCAAATACTCTAATTCCTAAACATCCACTCCTTAAAAGATCCCCACAAAATATAACCAAATCCGTACCTCCAAAACCTAACCATAGACTTGAAACATCTGAAAATAAAACTAAAAAGAAAAAAAACTGTAACATCTAAAAATGAAACGCATCAAAAATAGAAAAATAGGCAAGACGAAACATATATGGATGATGATGCTCTAAACCTTCATCCTGAACGGGATGAACAGCTAGACGATGGAGATAGTACCATGTCTACTACCTCCGAAACAAATGACATAGATATACATATCTAACTTCTTTCTTCATGACTAATATTATTTCGTGGAACTGCCGTGGTTATTACAATAAACATGACGAAATCCGTATTCTCCTCTCTGGTCATCAACCTTTATGCCTAGCTCTGCAAGAAACTCATTTAAAGCCCAAAGACAAAATAAAACTACGTAATTATGCTACATACAGATATGATTTTATAGGTAGTGATAGAGCCACTGGTGGAGTGGCTCTCTTCATCTCTCGTAGTTTACCTCACTCTCATCTCCCATTAAACACTAATTTACAAGCTGTTGCAGTCCGTGTCCACATAAAATGTCTCATTACAATCTGTACTATATATTTACCGCCTAACCAAACTATTCAATCAGCACATCTTAATGATCTTATTTTTCAACTCCCCACACCTTTTATTATCCTAGGAGATTTTAATACTCACAGCCAACTGTGGGGTAATTCTAACAGTAACCCACGTGGTGATACAATAGAGAAACTCATATCAGACAATGGCTTATGCCTGCTAAATAACGGTGATTACACTTACTTTCACGAACCAACTCATACTTTTCATGCAATAGATCTTACAATTTGTTCCCCTTCTCTCTATCCGTTCTGGAACTTCTGGGTCTCAAATGACCTGCACGGCAGTGACCACTCCAGATGAAGATTCTAATAACTATCCCAAAAAATATATTTATGACAGAGCCAACTGGTCAACTTTTACTGCACTAGCAAATATAACAAATAACATGATAGTGGGTGACATAGACAAAGCACTTGATAATATAACTGATTGTATTATCAATGCTGCTGATGCTAGCATTCCAAAAACTTGTACCACACATAAACACAGAAAACCATGGTGGAATAACGACTGCCAAATGGCAAAGAAAAAACAGCAAAAAGCATGGGGTTTATTTCGAAGATATTCAAGTAACAATAACTATATTGCATATAAAAAAGCAAGGGCTGAGGCTAGAAAAGTGCGACGCAAAAGCCAGCGTGACTCCTGGACTGATTATATTTCAAGGATTAACTCCAATACATCTAGTAAAGAACTCTGAACAAAAGTAAAAAAATGTATGGGCATTTATTCTGATAGTCATATTTCCATTTTAAAATATAACGGTCGTACTGTCACATCTCTTAAGAATATAGCTGAGACAATAGGGTCTACCCTAGCTTTAATTTCAAAATCAGATGCATATCCAGAACCTTTTTTAACATATAAAAGACAAACTGAAATGATTAGGATTAATTTTGATGCTCATAATACATTTTCATACAATCATCCTTTTATTATATCTGAACTAAAAAAGTGTTTGAAAGACAGTCATTTTTCTGCCCCTGGACATGATGGTATCACCAACATCATGATCAAGCATCTATCTGACCTCTCTCTTGACAACCTCCTCTCTTTTTTCAATAGAATCTGGATGGAACACCTTTTTCCTCGTGCTTGGTGTAGGGCTATCGTTATTCCTTTTCCTAAACCTGGAAAAGACGCTACGAACCCAAATAATTACAGACCAATTGCACTTTCTAGCAGCCTTTGCAAACTTCTTGAAAAAATGGTCAATAGCCGCCTCGTACATATTTTAGAAACTAATAACTTCCTTGCTGCTTTTCAGAGTGGGTTTCGATGTGGTAGGTCTACTATCGATAATTTAATCCATTTGGAAAATCAAATACGGACAGCCTTTCTAAAACGCAACCATTTGGTGTCAGTTTTTCTTGACATGGCGAAAGCCTATGATAAAAAATGGCGCTATGGTATTCTCCGCGACCTTTTTAATATGGACTTTCGTGCGAACCTTCCTATTTTTATCAAAAATTTCCTCACATTTCGACTTTTTCAAGTTCGAATTGGGGGAATTCTTTCTAGCTTTTTTGTACAAGAAGAGGGTGTACCACAGGGCAGTGTCCTTAGTGTCACCCTCTTTGCTATCAAAATAAATAATATTCTTAACCAACTACCCCCCATTGTAAAAGGTGACCTTTATGTCGATGACTTCCGTATTATGTGTATGGGACAAGACATTCGTTTTATTGAGAGGCAACTACAAATTGCAATTAAAAGTATTCTTAGCTGGACAAACAAAAATGGTTTTATAATTTCTAGTGACAAAACTTCTTGTGTGCATTTCTGTAGACGTAGGGATCTGCATCCAGATCCTGAAATCTTTATTGATTCAACTCAAATCCCTGTTGTGGACAGTGTTCGTTACCTCGGCCTCTATTTTGACAACAAACTGACTTTTCTACCGCATGTTTTACAACTACGGACAAAATGTGAAAAATTGCTAAATTTAATAAGGGTACTTTTAAATACTTCTTGGGGAGCTGACCGTACTTCCCTCCTTAAAATATACCGTGCGGTTATTCGCTCTAAAATTGATTATGCCTGTCAGGTCTATGGTTCAGCCAGTAACTCTGTTCTGAAAAAACTTGACACGGTGCACCATAGCGCACTCCGTGTTTGCTCTGGTGCATTTCGTACCTCTCCCATTCTTAGTCTTTATGTTGAATGTAATGAACCTCCATTATTCCATAATCGTGATAAACTTTCTTTGGAATTATTTTACCGTCTCTTATCACATCCTGACTATCCTCTCCATCCCATTATTTTAAATACTGACAATGATATGCTTTATCAGCACCGTCCGTCTTGTGTGCAATCCTTTGGAGTCAGAGTGAGAAACATCATTGAAAATAGCTCCTTGAGTGATGTTGAGTCCACGCTCTTTGTTTCTGTTCCCCCCGTGGAAGCCTCCTAATATTATCTCTCTCTACCCTTTTAAGGGATATGATAGGAACAATCTGAACCCTGCTGTTTTCCAACAACTATTTTCTGCTCATCGTGAAACTTTTAGTAGCTACATTGATATTTATACAGATGGTTCTAAAAACGGAGACATTGTTGGTTGTGGCATTTTTTGCGAAAACACTTCTTTAAGTTATAGGCTTCACCCTACTATTTCGGTATTTACAGCTGAATTGACAGCGATTGAGAGAGCCATGGTGCACATCTCTCATCATCATAATACATCTTTTATCATATACACCGACTCAAATAGCTCTATTGATGCAATTAAATCATTTAATAAGCATCCCTTTGTTTCATCTATCCTTGATTTTTATAATAACTTAACAAGACGAGGTTATAAGATCTTATTTTGCTGGGTACCTGGGCACATGGGTATTCCTCGTAATGAGAAAGCGGATGAAGTGGCAAAACATGCTCTTAATCCCTTACATCATAAGATTCCTTTCTCTGATATTAAATTGCTCATAAATCATCTAATTCACAACAACTGGCAAGAAACTTGGGATATGGAATACAATAATAAACTACATCATGTTAAACCTAAAATCACAACCTGGCCTCCTATTTACCCCAGAAAATCAGACGTTTTTTTAACTCGTCTAAGAATTGGGCATTCCAGAATTACTCATAGACATTTGTTACTTCGAGAAGATGCACCCATGTGCCCACACTGTCATTTTGATTACTTGACCATCCATCATATTTTAACCGACTGTCCCGGTCTTCGGCACCTGTATAGAATGTATTTTAAATCTTCAGTCCCCATTTTGACAAACCTCATTGGAGAAAAACCCCATGGGGCACTCTTTACTTTTTTAAAACACACCGGTTTCTATTTTGAGATTTAGGGTTTAAATGTTTAACAAATCTTTTATGTCTTTTTGACTTTCTGGATGGAAACTCCATTCAGTTACCTAGTTTTATGAGTAAGATGCTTTCATTTTTCACGTGTCTTTACTACATCTGGATAGGGTAACCCATTCAGATATCTTTCACTTTATATTTCCTGCCTTTTTATCTTTTACGTCTTTGTTTGCCGCAGCATATCCCTTAAGGGATCTTGCGCCATTAAATCCTATATAACCAACCAACCAACCTAGAACCCATTGTGAGATTATACGCTGCAGCAGTTGGCCCTACTTTTGTTTTAATGGATGATAACGCACGTCCGCATAGAGTGGCATCGTCGATGACTACCTGGAGAGTGAAGGGATTGCGCGTATGGCGTGGCCAGCATATTCGCCCGACCTTAATCCCTTTGAAAACCTTTGGGATGCTCTCGGCTGTGTTGTATGTTTACGTTTCTCACTTCCAGCCACTCTTATTGAGCAGAAAACTACTCTACAAGAAGAATGACGATTTCTTAAATTTGCGGTGGTTGACCACCACCTAATTGAATCATGGTCACAAGGTTTAAACTTTGTATAGATGAGGGGGCATCACATACGCTATTAATATCTTTTTTTCATTTTATGCTGTTTATTTTCACTTTATACACAATTCTGTTTAAGTCTCCAATATGTCATTATCTGATAACTTTTAATATTGTTTAAAATTTAATATTGTTTTCATTTCTGTAGATGATTATTGATTTTGTTTTATGCATAAATAAATATGCTACTTTCCTGCCGAATTTTGTGTCAATCAAAGCGGTATTTTTTTTTTTTTTTTTTTTTTTTTTTTTTTAATTTTACGTCTTTGTGCTTAACTTTTGGAAGTGAGTGTATATTTAACAATGATTAATACTGTCAAGGATAACATTCCTTTTCATAAATAAGATTTTTGTATAATGTTGAAAGAATTATATTTTTTAACATTTAAAGCAGAATGCAGAGAAAACAACATTACAATTTTGCCCTTTTGCGAGACTCTGAGAGGGAACTTCAGCCACAAAATAACTCGAGTTGAGTCAAAATCCACTCATCTCACAATTTGAAAGCCAGCTTCTCATAAAGAGTTGGAACAACTTGAATGAACGAGTTGTTTTTAAACAATTTAAATCAAGATGAGTAAAATATATAAAAAACAACTGATTTACGATCCAATAAATTATAGCGCTTTCCTGAGAAGCAAAATCAACTCTTTCGTTTTTAGAGTGAAGGGACTCTATATTAATAATGAATACGTATATAAACTTTTCACTGATAAACTATTTAAAAACTATTTAAAAAATAGTTGTTGTCCTCGGTAGACAAGTGGGAAATCTGAAGTATATCTGAATATTTTGTTTGGTTGAATTCCGCAACTTATTTGATTTTATTCGTTTTCTAAATTGGTCCATGTTTAATGACCAAAAACGGAATACTTCTGTTTTTTATTTTACTCGTTTCCTTACTGGCCCATGTTTAATGTCCAAAAATGGAATACTTCTCTTGCCACAATGACAAAAAAGTAATAAAAACTTTAAAAAAATAAAAATTTGAAAACAAATTTTGATAAAGATTTCAAACAAATTTCCTTTAAAAGTGCATTTTTTTCTCTACTCAATGGTTTAAAAATTTAAAATGCGCGATTTTTGGAAGTTTAAAAATTTGCAATTCCGAAAATTGTAAAACTTAAATTTTATTTAAAATTTGTTTGTGATGGGTCCAGGAATATTAATGTTTAACCCATGTCGTACGTAATGTGAGGGGTTTAAAAGTCAGTCTGATTAACTCCATCAAATAGGAATGCACATTTTAAACAGTAGTTGTATATATATTCTATCTATCTATTTTTTTAATATAGTTTATCAACGTATCCATCGTCTACCCGGATCTTCCAAAATTTTGCAATAATCTAGTATAATCGCTTCCCAGCAATCCGCGATTCTCAAAAAAAACGTTCCTTTATTTTGCAAACTTGAGAAACCAACTGATTTTCAAAATTTAAAGCAACAATTTTTAAACAGAATTTTATTATTAATAATAGAACTATTTCCTGCTTAGTAAATTTTGTCATGCACATGAAAATGTTTATTGATAGCATCCAGTAAATCAATATTTTATGTCGAGAAAACTGATTAATATACTTTAAAAACTACTCTGAAACGTTAACTCGTAAACGTTTTATATTCTATATGAAAATTCTTTCTCACTTATTATTTTCTTCTCTCTTTACAAGAAGAAAGTATTGGATTCGTGAAAATTTTCGGTGTTTGACGGATTTATATGTTTTAAAGATCAGAGATTCCAAAGATAAAAAAAAATGCATTTTACAAAATGTCCGTCTGTATGCCTGGAACAATGTCTGTGTGTATGTGATATAAATTTTGTGGGCGCCCTACCACACAATTTAATTCAATGCATATTTAGGTAATCTCTGAGATTAAATAATGCCGATTAGTTTTTAGTGTAAATCGCTCAACAAGTGACACTGGATGCTGCATTTTTTACGATTTCCGCATCATTACTATTTCAAGAACTATTGCACGGATTTTCATCAAAGTTCAGATTAGGTTAATTCTCGACATGAATTGATGCTGTTTACATTTTTATGAAAATCGCTCTATAGGAAGCGCTGCTATGCTGCTTTATTCAATATTTTCGCAATAATTCTGTCATTTCCATAAAACTTCAGATTTAGTTACTCTTCTATATGAATTCTGTTTAGATTGTTTTGCTGTCAATCGCTCAACAGGTGGTGCTGTTATGCTGAATTTTCCTTGATTCCTGAAGTAGTTCTATCTCAAGAACTAATGCAGAAATTTACATCAAACTTTGGATTCAGATATACCTTAATAAATATTATTGCTGTTTAAGTTTTGATGTAAAACGCTCAAAAGGTAGCGCCTTTATGCTTCATTTTTTCTGATATCCGCAATAATTCTAGTTCAAAAATTAATGAACAGAATGTCATATATGTAGAATCTTCACGATGGGCATAGATTTTCATTAAATTTTATAACTGTGATATCGAATTTTGAAGTATTAATATGTATGAGATAAAAGAAGGTTTTGAGATTGCCACATCAGACTGGTTTTTCTTTAACAGTCAGCAAAATAAAATTTTCTTTAAATCACTGAACTCGAATGGATTTTGAAATGTCAGAAGATAAAAAAATGCTTTTTTAAATCTTAAATTTTTCGGAGGAGGTTTCGTTACATTTCCGAAATTTTTTTGCTTGATAAAGGAACTATTTTTTGTTTAGGGTAGATCGGTGCTTGTTGGCTCATTTTTTCCCCCATTTTTAAATTTATTTTTATGTTATGAAAATATTTATATTTTATAGTCGCATCTTAAAGCTGAACCACGTATAACGGGGGAAAATTCTGAATTCTTTTATTATCACTTTCTCTAAGAATCTTAAAATGACATTACCCTTCTAAATTGATTTGATTTTCAGATTACTTATAGAGAAAGCACATAAAATATCAAGTGTAAATTTAATTATGCTTATAAAAGATTCAAAGGGTAATAAAAGATATTTTGTTCAACTTCTTGTATTTTTTCTATCTAAATCATTCTAACCATCACAATGAATGCAAATATAAAATATTCCATCCCCACGATTCGTCTGTCCAATATTTGCACCTGGTACAATGAATTCATTGTTATCTTCCCTTGTCTTTTAGTTAATACTGCCAAGTAAGACTCACATATGTGTTTTTTTTATTTATTTTTATGAGCTTATGAATGTAGAAAACAAACTCTTGGGCCACTAAGATCTATATATAGTAGAAGCTCTTAGTCGGTAGCCAGAAGCTTGCAAGGTAAATGAAACATTTTAAATAAAAGCAAAAAAAAAAAAAAAAAAAAAAAAAAAAAAAAAAATAGTATTGTTATTAATATTAGATATTAGTGTTCCCATTTACAATAATTCTATTTTATGTTTTTTTTTAAATTAATCTATACTTACCAAATTAATAAAAGGTTCTCTAACCCTGTAAGAAAATGTGACAAAAAGCATTTTTTGCCAAAAACGTGAACTAAAATTATTATCACTGCATCATTCCGCGCTGACTTCTGGAAATCATGGCGGGAATGGGGAGAAGGATCTCCTGTTATTTATGAAGCTCAGTGTCTTGGACAAACTTCATGTGACAACTTGCGCCATATCGCCATTTTGCTTTTTGGTCATCGTATCAAAAAATTCTCTTAACATATTTTTTAATTAGTGAAAGAAAATAAGCTCTGAATGGTGGTCTTTTAGTCTGCAACTAAAAAAAAATGAAACTTTGGTGTAGAACTATGTCGGAAACTTTTATTTATAAACACACACAAAAAAACCTTGCGCGTTTAAAAATTGTAGAATTTGAAATAGCTTTCGTTTGATTGCTTTAGTTGTAATTGAGTATTAAGAAAATAACCTCTGTATAACGGAATTTTACCTTGCTGTTCCCTAAAGTGAAACTTTAGTGTAGAATCTAATCAGAAAAGTTTATTTATAAGAGAAAAAAGATCTCCGATAATTGAAAATTTTAAGTATTCCGTTTAAATTTTTATTAGTGAAAGTAGAACTGATAAGATCCAGTAATGACATTTACCAGATAATTTGGAAAAAAGAAAAAACGCACCCGCAAATGAATAAAGAAAAAAAAAATTAGTGTCAAAATTAGCAATAGGTTTTTGGTAAAAATCACTTTATGCATTTATGAAAACCTCTCGTTATATTTATTTAATAATAATAATAAATCACTATTAAATTTGATCATGCATGTTAAAAAATTAAATTTCCATCCATAATTATTTTTTGTTTTATTTCATGCGTTTAAAACCTTTATGCGCGGTTGCACATATTGTGGTTTAATTGAGCGAAAAATATTTAAATATAAATGAAATGTAATCAGCAACAATTTTGGTTTAATGAAGCGATAATTAAGGGCATACGGTACTGAATTTAAAATAATGTGTAAGGAAATATTACTATTTTTAAATGCGTTTTGAAAATTACGTATACATTTTGTATTAAAAGAAAACTTGATGAAAAAATAAATAAAAAAAGAGAAGACACAATTTCAACGTATCTATAAAAATGATTCATACTCGTGCCATGGTCATATTTTTTAAATTATCTTATATAAATTAGCAGTAAATATTTTAACTGAATATTTAGTGAAAGTTAAATCGTTACACTTTCTAAAAGTACTTTTTTTTATATGTTAGTGATAATTTCATTTAACATAATTTAGTAACCAAGTTTAAAAAGTATTTTGTTTTTTGAAAATAATAATTCAGATGACTTAAATTATATTTCCCAATATAATAAATATTCTGTAATTTAGATCACCTCAGTAGCGATACTGTAACATTTAGTAGGGAATTGGATATGAAGTATTCTATAACTTAATTTTTAACAAAATAATTTTGATAAACATTTTGAATATATAATGAACGTCCTCTTTTGCATTTTATTTCAAAACATGACAGTTTCATTGCTGTTGAAAATTTGTTGGAGATGATTTCTTCAATCCTAATGTAATCATGAATTGGGATACAAATTTTTCAGTTCCAGACTTCTCCGAACTTGCACGTTTGCCTTGCTTAGTAATACCGTGTATGCGAGTGAGCCTATTAAATTCTTTTGAATCAACTTCTGATGAATTTAAAATCATTAAAACTGTCACTCGATCTAGGTATTTTCTGAATAAGATTGGAAAAGTTCAGCCTTTTCACATATGATGGCCTTCGAAACAGAATTGTCATCCAGATGTTCTTGATTTATCCAAATTAATAACTGTTCTAGATCTTCAATAATTTGCGATGTCCATATTGTTAGTACTTTTTCAAGCCTTTCGCTGCATTAGCCTAGTTTATTGCTTCTTTTTCATCACAATGAAATTTATCGTGGATGTTGATTTCTGTACATGAGGTCGATTTCAGCAACGCTAATGCCAGTCTCGTACTCTTGAATAATTTCCTTTTTTCAACTCAATCTTGTACTGGTTTTCTTCTTTGCCAGATTGCTGGACCTAAAAGCTATCATTGGTCCCAATGGAGCATTCTCAATCAGTAAGCAAGTGGATATATGTGATCGCAGATCGCTCAAAAGGTTTCGTTTAATATCTACATTATCATTAAATTAACAAACGAAAATTGTCAATAGAAAATTTAAATAAATAGGAATTTTATAAATAAAAAAAGTATTTCAGTTCGCATCTCAAAATAGATGATAAATATGATGAAATAATAACAAATAAGCGCATTTTCTGCTTGATTTATTTAATCCATTAATTTATGGTACATATATAAGACATTATATATATATTTAAACTTGCGTGCAACAATACGAAACAACAACAACAACAACAAAACTGAACTGATGAGAATAAAAAATATATTTTAATTAAAATAATAGTCATTTTCAAAATTTTATGATTTGTTTTGTTGAGTAAGTAATGGTATTCAGCTGTGAGTACACAAAATTTTAATGCTCTAAATTTTATAGTTTTTTTTGTACGAATGTGTGGCAGACAGACAGAGGACAGAGACAAATACGACGTCAGATGAACAAAACCCCAAAAAAAAGCACAAAAATACACTCGAAATAACCTAAATTGTTTTTCTACATGCGCTGTTACATACACACAAGACGAGAAACAACGCTACATTAAGTAGAAGAATATCCTTATTTACAGAAAATGCAGCGAGGTCACGTAAGTACGCCGACTAAATCCAAGTTAACCAACGAAAACCGAGAAAAAAATTTTGCGGCAGAAATAAATGATAACCAAAGGCAACGAAAAGCAAGGTATTATTCTATATTCAAAATGCATGTTTATTAAAGTTATTCTAATGTTATACATAATATTTCTTTTCTTCGATTTTTCATTTTATTAACTTTAATTTTTATTATCAAGAATAGAATTGCATTCATTTTAAATTATAAGCACGCAATTATTCATAGATTCATTTTTAACTAAAATAATGATATATTTTATAAATACGTTTAAAAACCTTCTAAATGAAGATAATGTGTTCTCAAATTTTGTTTATTCAAAGTGGTTTAACTTTATTCTAAAAAAATAATTTGATACAGATTATACTTCAAAGAGGAATACTTACAAAATAAAAACAATTCTAAATACACATTCCATGTAATGCATGTCTATAAAGGCATAGGGTATCCATCAGAATAGAAAGATAATTACTTTAGTTCTTCATATACCGCGGTATTGCACATATGATTACACAGTCGGTTAATTTAAATAATAAAGTTTTAAAATAATATTTTTGAATATTTGACAGCAGTTTGTATAGTGTTCTTAATATATTAAAATGACGAATTATTTGTTTCACGAATTTTACATCGTGTGGTTGTACAAAAAGTTAAAAAAGTGTATAAAAAAATACTGGATAAATACTTTATAAACATAATGTTATTGCTACTTTATTTGGTAAAATTTTTTGAATTTACATTGCCTAAAAACGTCCAGCACTTAAGCTATTAAATTACGTTTTAATATTTTTGTAATATCTTGTAAATACTTATAGCTGCCAATCGCTCACTAATCCTTCGCAATACAGTAAAATCCCAGTTATCCGAAAAGCATCGGACCAAAGCATTTTCGGTTAAACGGGATTCCATAGGAATTTTCACGTAACCGGAGACTTGTGGAGAGAACTTGTTTGAATGAAAGTTGTGATCGTAATTCAGCACATCGTTGTAATAAAAAGCAGCATTGAAACGATTCAAAGTTGAAAAACAGAAAAAAATTGCAACATACCTTGTAAAAAAAATGAAGTGTCGCACTGTCGTACGTGTCTATTTAATAAAATACTCGAAGTTACGTTGTGGACCAAATAAGTAAGTTGAATCTATTTATTTGTTTCATAAAGAACATGCTTTTGAACACTATTTTATCAGTGTCCAATAACACCTTTCACAGCGAAACTAGCTACGTTAAAAAGTACCAAATATTGTATATAAACAGCAGACCGGTTTCGGTAGCATTTAGCGTACCGTCGTCAGTGCTAGCGGAGGTAGAAATCTGCTCATATGTATAGTAGAGACGGAGGATTGAAGGCGACCAATAGGATGGCAGAGGACTGCAAGTAAGGGCCAATCGGAGAGCGCACGTGGAAAGGGACCGGAGAGGAGAGAAAAAGGTCAAAATGGAGCGGGAAAAATAATAAGCATTATGAAATAGAGATTTTAATGTAATATTTCCAGCAATTCGAAAAAAGGGGGATAGCGAATTCAAAATTGACAATTTTGTCAAATTTTTTATAAATGTGAAATGCTTCACGGAAGTTAAGTTCATGAATGGAGGTAGGTTTTGAAATTATTTTCACTGAATCGAAATCGAAAGTATGATTCATCTCCCAGCAATGTTTAGCAATAGAGGATTTATTCATTTCTTGTTTCTTAATATAATTTTTATGTTCTTTAACACTTTTTTTAAAAAAAAGCGTTTGGTTTGTCCAATGTAGGAAAGACCGCCCTGCCAATTAATACTGTAAATTTCCCAAGAATTAGATAAATCTATAGAATCTTTGAGCTTGGTGAGGGTGAATTTATTAATAGGTGCAAAAATTATTTTAAAGTCATATTTGAGAATTTTAGCAATGGTAAAGCTTGTTTTAGGAAGGAAGGGCAACACAATGCTGATGCAAAACATAGTTACAAAAGTATCAAGAAATGGAAGGGAACCATTAATTTCAATTTCATAAGTGAATTGAACTTTCATTTCTTGATACTTTTGTAACTCGCACGGTAACTGGTTTTTCTACGGCCGTTTATCGAAAAAGTTTTGCCGTTTGTTTACCCCCCCCCCCTCCATGCTCGTTCTTATCATCCTACGAGCCAAAAAATGGCTGCTTTTTATACCTTTATAAATCATGTATTACATATTTATTCTGATTTCCAGTCATTTAATAAGGAAATTCAATACATTAAAGCCATAGCAATATATAGGGGTTACAATCCCTCTATAATTGTTGCTGCCCTATTTAAAGTGAGGCGCCATCGTTCCTCAAACTCACCACAGTCTTCTACTCTATCCAATATCAGCATTGTGTTACCCTTTTCACCAATGTTTGGTGCTTTTTAACGTTGTTAGTTTCGTATTCCATTGCATTGAAACAAGCTCTATCTGAATACTAATAATTACATTTGTTGCACCACTATTTTTTGAGATATTCTTTTAAAATATTTATCAAATTTAATGAATTAAATACCCGTATTATTTAATAAATGAATAAATAAAATAATTAAAATATCTTTTTTAACTCTTTCTAACAAAATTGAAAAGTGTTTATGCATTCGTTTTATTCTGTCCGCCTGTCTACGCTCTAACTCCCGTAAATATTCTCGGATTTTCATGCAGTTGCTAAATGAGTTAAATATTTAGGGTTCCATGAGCATGTTTGGTATTGTATATGAAGTAAATGGGATTTGTGGTTCATTTATAGGGGTACCCAAAGAATTACATTACATTTATGTGTATGGCGAAAAACCTTTTGTAGAATATTTTAGTGACATTACGTATTGCAAATGTATTGAAACTGATGCAAATCACTGAATTTCACTACGATTGCGTTAGAACAGGACATTTATAGCATTTTTAATGCTTTTACAGAAGCATCTAAAAGAATTACATAATATTATGGTCTAAGGAGAAAAACCGTTTGTAGAATATTTTAATGATATTACGCTATTGCAAATGTATTAAAACTGATAAAATCACTAAATCAATAAATTTCACCATGATTGCTTTGAACAGAACTTACATAGCATTTTTAATGCTTTTACAGGGACACACAAAATAAATCGGTTATAATACTGTCTTTGAGTAATAATTACAGGGAATGCATTTTCAATTTGGGCATGCGCTTTTAAATTTAACTGATATTTTAGTCATCCATCCATCTATCTGTTTGTCGGCCCGCCTTCATTCTTCATATAATAGCACAAAAGCTACAAAACCAAATCGTTTGAAATTTTAAAGGCATATTTGTCGGAGAATTTTATTGAGTCACTTTAAATTTAAGTAAAATCGCACATATAGTTCAAATACAGAAACAGACAAAAAAATTCCGTTACATTACAGCCAATGGGATAAAATAGTTTCAGGTGATTTTTTAACGATGTTACACCCGTCGAAACATAACGAAATTTTTATGCATTTATGAAGGGAGCTATATACATTTTGTACAATGTGCCTTACAAAGAATATTTATTATTCATTTACAGGGCGCCACAAAAGAATTCCGTTACATCATAGTATGAGGGGGAAACATTATTTGCGGCATATTTTAATTATGTTAAACTATTTCACATCTAATAAAAATATATATATGTTGCTTAGATTTACTACAAGTTACTTCCTGTGTAATAGAAAAGGCATTTTAATATTGTTAAATTAGATATAACATTTTAACTCATTAAACGGTGCAGTTTTGTTAAATTTTTTTAATGTATTGGAAAGTTTTTCATAATCTATATTTGAAGCATGATTTTGTTTATTCTTGTTTAATAATACTGAGAAGTAGTGTGATAAAAATGAGCAAGCACAAATTCTTAAAAAAAAAAAAAAAAAAAAAAAAAAAAAGAATATATATATATATATATATATATATCTAGATTAGAAAATTCGAGAACATACGGGAAGGGTTACGGGAGATTAAATTATTTTATGTTTATTATTAAGTTTTTATGTAGACAGAAAATAAATCATTTTCTTTAGAAAAATATTTCTTAACGCTATTTATCTTTCCCTGTCATAAGATAATTTTATGATTGATGACTCTAAATCTATTGAGAAAGGTATTTATTGATTTAACCATCAGTGGTAGATTTTAATCTTATATTCAACACAAAATAGATCAAGTTCAAAGAGGATATTACTAATATAGCAGTTAAAGTAAATGTTAGTCATCGTATAAAT
The DNA here is from genome assembly GCA_964019185.1 of Maratus speculifer. Lineage (NCBI taxonomy): Eukaryota > Metazoa > Arthropoda > Arachnida > Araneae > Salticidae > Maratus > Maratus speculifer. The sequence continues at coordinate 140,408,499 of OZ025291.1, forward strand.
AGAAAAAAAAATATGTGTCTTTAAATTTCTGTGTTTCTACAAAAAATGTAATAACATAATAAGCATCCAAGCATTGCGAATTCGATAAAAGATACTAAACATAAAGTTTTAAATATGTGTTTGTTATTATTTTTACTTTTACAAAAAGTATTGATTCATGCAAAATTTTGACTTCAGTTTTTGATGGGTTTATACATATTAGATGATCCTGAAAGTATTTTGATGCATTTTAGTAGATGTCTTTCTCTGAATCTTTCTGTCACTTTGTTAGTCTGTTAGTCTGTCTGTAGGCAGCTGAAAAGTTGTAGGAACTCTATCTCAAGTACTAATGAATTAAATTTCAAAAACTTTAGATTCAGTTTGAACTTGATATAAATTTAGGTTGATTATTTTTTGTTGTATGTCACCCAAAATGATGCATTTTTCACGATTTCTACGTTCTATCTCCGAAACAAATGCACGGATTTTCTGCAAATTTCAGATTCGTTAAGTCCTTGAATTGGTGCTGATTACATTTTGACGTAAATCGTTGGCGCTGCTTTGTTGAATTTTTTTATGATTTTCGTAATAGCTCTATTCAAGAACAATCTACAATTGATGACTAAATTTCCGTTTATTATACATGGAAGCTGCCAAACGATAAAAATAAAGAAGTTGATGCAGTTTCTTTCTCTCTTCAGTTTTATGTTATCATACGTAGTGTGTTTTAAAGGTCTCCACGGGCCCGGGCTTGGCCAGTGTCCCTTACCCGGCCCGGTCCGTGGGCCGTGCCGGGCCAATAAAAAAAATTTCGGGCCTGCCAGCCCGTTTTGAAGATTTAACCGGAAACGATAAAATATGACCTATTTTCAACGAAAATGGTTTTAACTAGAATAAGTATAAATGTGCGTCACGAGCCATACTAATTTGACAGCATCAACATAAAAATGTAACTTGTACAATGCAGAGATCATCATCAATCGAATAGCGTTTTTTTTTTTTTTTTTTTTTTTGGTAAATAAAATACATGTATAACCTTGTTAAGATACAATAGTTTCTTAAATGTTTGCAGGTTTTTCGCCCTTCAACGCGCTATCGTTTCCGGAAATTCTATACTACACGCTAACTATGACACTATTTTATTTGCTTGCAGTATTCTCAAGATGCTTGAATCAAAAATGGATAACGCCATTCGATTATATAGTTTCTGAACACCTGCTAATCTAATGCGTTTCTGAGAAAAAAATGAATTTAGAAATGTATCAGAAAGGAGCTTCTTTGAATTAACGTATGAATTTGAATTTAAAATCTTTAATAAAATGATATAAAAATGTTTTTTTAAATCTTCTTTCATTAAACAGCTTCAAAAGTTCCGATATTTTTAACTTTCTCTCTTTTTTCCTTTATTCTAGGCCATATTAATTTTTTAATGAATTTTTATTTGAATGTTGAAAGTCTAAGAATCTAAGTAATCATTAATGTTGCTAATATGTATTTCCTGTAAAATATACTGTAAAATCATTCCATTCAATCCATCACTGTAAAATCATTCCATATATGTATGCAGTAAACTTAAAAGAAATTTTAATTATATGATAAAAATCTGAATTTTTAAGAAATTGTAACGGGCCGGGCCGGGCCTGTTTTTACTGATTTCTTTACGGGCCGGGCCTGTTTTCACTGATTTCTTTACGGGCCGATCTGGGCCTAAAATATAAAAATTTAAACGGGCCGGACCTGGAAATTCCGGCCCGTGCAGACCTCTAGTGTGTGTATATTTTGTCTTGTTATGTAAACGTTATTGTTGAATGAATGGAAGATCATTGTGTCGGATGTCCGAGTGCAAATATTGGATTCAAAATGGATTCGATAGGCGCTTAGCATTAGGTATAAAAAAAAAGGCCATTGTGACAGTTTGGCTCCGCAACGCACTGTGTAATAAATGTGTCTAGGGCAGCCATACTCAACCTTTTTCTCGCAGGCCGCAAACATCGGATTGCGAAGTTAGGCGGGTCGCAACGCATGTATAAAGAGGTAAAAAAAAAAGATATTTTCAACAGTGGGATAAGATATGTAGATAAAAAAGTTTAGATTATCAGTTTGATTGGACATTTGTCGTCGAAGAAATGTTACCAAAACGTTTTAGCAACATTGTTTCATAACAATAAATTTCAAGTAGATTTCTATGGAAAATGTTGTAGAAATGTACCGGAAAGTTTGTTGTTTAGAAATAGTAGTGGAGCAAATTTTTGATACCAACATTTTTTCTGTGACAAACATTAAACTACTTGGTGGGGGCCACCGTAAAACTTAACCATTATGGATATGCACAATATAATATATGAAAATAAAACATGTATAATCTATTTATAAAATGCATCTCTATTCCAAAACACAATTTAAATGTGTATTTAAATATTTTTAATATACATAGCTAAAAAAAGCATATAAAAAGCTAAACTACTCAAGTAGTACCGAATTGCGTAAATGTAACATTCTCATAACTCCAAAAATAATAGTCATATTAATAAACAGTTTACTGCGTCGGATTAAGCGTCTCAGTTCTAATTAAAATATTTTTTTGAATTGAAATTTGAATGAAATACAGGTTCATAAAAAATCAAAGAATGTGGAAAACAGGATTACAAATATCTCGGCAACTAATAATCCGATCGACATTGTTTTTCATGAAAAAATTGTGTTATTTTATTGCCTTTTACATCCACTCCTTAAAATAGAAAAAATGCGAAAATATTTAAGTACCTTTCATAAGAACAAATTTTTTGAGAGTCCGAAAAAAACGATTCCGGATAACCGAGGTTAATGATATTAAATAGGCTTCGTTCCATTCTTAGACACTAAGTACATAATTCCAAGTCTCTCTCTGAATTTGTTCGGGAGATAGAGCGTTTAGACACAGACATACGTACTGACAGACAGACACACACGGCAATTTTTAAAAATATGCTTTCCGGAATCTCCAGTATCTGAAGCGTGTAAATACGTCAAAAAAATTTTTTTTCTGTTTTTTCAAAATGATTACATGATTTACCCTATACTACGCATGATGAGTAAGTAACATTAAAAAGCAGTTTTAGATACATATTAAATATAGCATTAATAATATACCAATGCACAATTTCTACATTCTAAAGAAAATAATCTAGGAAATTTTAAGAAATGTTTAGAAATACACACAATTGTGTATCACAAATAAGACTATAAAGACATGAAAAAAGAATTTTTGACTAAGGAAAACAGTGTTTAATGTGTTTTAATAATTTAAAAGTAATTATCAATAAATAACAGGCGAGACTTTTTGCATGAAATTACATAAAACAGCAGCGAACATTGTTACTCTTTATGCATATCTTAATTAATTTTATAAATATGGATTAATGATATTTGTCTTGGGCCGCACATAAAAGGTCTCCGGGCAACAGGTTGAGTATAGCTGGTCTAGAGTAATCTATAACAGGTTGGAAAAGAACGAATCTATAACAAGTCGTAAAGCGTAGCAAATGAGGTGCGTTCGTACGATAACGAAGATTAAAAAATATTAAAATCTTGATGTTATGATAGAAAATACTTCGAATGCAGTGTAGTGGTCGAAATCTTTTTTGTGTTCCTGTAAATACATAGGAATAGTATATTACACCTCAGCAACGCATATCATATTCATAAAATGTGAAACAGTTTAATATAATTCAAACGCGCAGCAAACAATGTTCTCCCTATACAATTATGTAACGGAATACGTTTGTGTGGCCTTGTAAATCAATAAAAAATGTTCTTTGCACTACAGTTTGTGCAAAATGTATAATAAAAAATGTATTTCATAGATTCATATCAATTTTATTATGTTCGAATGAGCGTAACACCATTAAAATGCATTTGAAACTTTTACCGCATTGACCGTAATGTAACGGAATAATTTTGATTGCCCCTGTAATTGATCCATGCATCCTATTTTCATAAAAATTGAAATGACTGGACAAAATTATGTAATATTTACATATTTTAAATTTCAAACGATTAAAATGCATTTGAAACTTTTTCTGCATTGATTATAATGTAATGGAATACTTTTGATTGCCCCTGTCATTGATCTATGCATCCGTTTTTCATAAAATTTGAAATGACTCGAAAAAAAATATGCAATAAATATATATTTTAAATTTCCGTTTGTGTAGTTTTTGCGCTGTTATATGCGGACGAACAAATAGACGGACGGACAGATGGACGGACTGAATGACAACTATAAGTGCTATGTATTTACATAATTGCGAACGCATCTAAAAAGATCAAGTACGCCAATTTTTCTGTCATGTCGAAATTGTAGCTTGTTCAATAGTTTCCCTATATATGGGTGGAAGACTGAGCTGTTATTCGTTAGAAATAGTGGTGAGAAAGTATTGTGTCATTATCAGTCGTGCATCTGCTATGTAGATATCATGTTTGTACTTTCCAAAAACTCCCATGTACGTAGTCTCTGGAAGCTATATACTATGTATAATATAACCATGAAATTTTATCAAAAATCAACGAAAATGATACAATATTATTTCCATAAATATTGCATTAAAACTCGTTTTTTGGTGCGTTCGTAATTATGCAAATACATAGCTCCAAAGTCATCGCTCAATCCGTCTGTCCGCATATAGCAGAGCAAAAATTACCCAGCCGAATCATTTGAAATTTAAAATAATATAATTGTTGCATAATTTTGTCGAGTCATTTCAAATTTTATTAATTATTCCAAAGCATAGTTTAATTACAGGGACAATCAAATACATTACGGTCAACAAGAAAAGATAGTTTCAAGTGCATTTTAATGATCTTACACTCTTTCGAACATAATAAAATTGATATGCATCCATGAAGTATACATTAAAATATACATCCTGCACAATCTGTGGTGCAAAGAATATTTGTTATTAATTTTACAGGGTTACACAAAAATATTCCATAACATAATAATATAGAGAGAAACATTGTTTCGGTCACTTTATAATAATATTAACCTATTTCACATTTTATGAAATTGGTATACGTTGCTGAAGTTTACTACAAGCTACTTCCTGTATAATGGAAAACAGATAGTATTGATAGGAATACACAAATGATTTTGGATACTCTACTGTATACTATTATGTCAGTATCTGAATAGTTTTAAAACTTCCTAATAGTATGAACGCATCTTATCTGCTACGCTTAACGTGCAATTTCCAATTTACTATTTGGATCTGTTGACTTCGTTTATAGAGCTTGCCATTTTTTCAACCGAAAACTTTGGAAAACTTCAAACAGAAACTTGTTCCGAAATAGTGGCCACTTAAAGATTCTTAAAAAAAAAAAAAAAAAAAAAAAAAAAAAAAAAAATGGCTAGATTTAGGAATATTTTTTGGTTTTATTGTTACATTAAAAAATGATATAGAAACATTGAAGTTTGAAATTTTAAGGCAACTAAATCATTGAGTAGTAGAGATTCCACCATAAACGTGTTTGTTGTGCACGTTTGAATAAACTGACAAAACATGGAGAAATATAGTCATTTTTTTTCAATAAAAAAAATTATAATAAATTAAACCAATTTGACTATAGCTGCCTAATATTGCGAAATTTTTATTTAAATTAGAAAGTTGGAAATTGCACGTGAAGTGTAGCAAATGATGTGCGTTCGTACGATAACGAAGTTTTAAAAATATTCAGATCTTGCTCTTTTAATAGACAGTATTTCGGATACAGTGTAGTGGTCGAAATCTTTTTTGTGTTCCTGTAGATAAGGTGGTCTGGGGTAATAACGCCAAGTGCTAATATTATGCATAATTATGAAATAATCTGGTAAATGACACCTATGTGCTCTGCGCAGAAGGGTTTTGAGTCATATAAATCGCAAAAAACAGCTTCAAGTTAATTTGTTCCATTTTTAGGTCTTATTGTTTTTACAAGCAACTAAAATTAACGCTTGATCTAAAATTTGCGAGATACGTTTTGTGATGTGAAGACTATTTTTTTTATCCGGAAATACTTTGTTAATTACATAAATTTGTAGTACATTTCATGGACATTCAAAATGTTGTTGAAGATTTTGGATATCTTCTCGAGATAATTTGTAATTTAGAATGTACAGCGCAATAACTATAACGGGGTAATAACGCCAATCCTTGGCATTAATACCCCGGTTGATTCCCTACAATGGCCGAGCTACATTCTAAATACTGATTCAAATAAACACAGTTAAAACTGTGTTTCTAATAATTCTATTTAAGCGGTCCTTTTTAAGCAAAAAGAAGCTCAAGGTCTGATATTCTTTTGCCTCATCCTCCCCCCCACATCACACCTTTATTTTTCTTACACTTTCACAAAAAATTTAGCATTTTCAATAGCTTAGAATGCAATTTGTCAATTTCTAAGTTTGTAGAGTTTGTATTTTTAGAATTGGGCAATCTACATGCAATTATTCCATCTTATTTCATAGTTTTGTTTGCATGGCGTTATTACCTATATAGGTGGGTAATAACGCCAAATAGCATTGGTCAAGAAATCACGCCATTACTTTTTATGAATACATATCTGTTAAATTATTTTTTTTATATAGATAGTCAATGAGTTGCTGTATCAAATCATATATTTGTTTGAAAAATACAATCTAAAACTGAGCCGTGAAAATTGGTAGAACCTTAACGTGGCGTTATTATCCCAGGGTACCTTATATAGGAAGTAACTTTTATTACACCTCAGCAACGTACATCATATGCATAAAGTGTGAAATAGTTTAATATAATTAAAATACGCCCCAAAAAATGTTTCCCATTATAGCATTATGTAGTAGAATACTTTTGTGTAGCCCTGGAATTTAATAATAAAAATTCCTTGCATCACATATTGTCAGAATGTATATTTTAGTACATATATTTACACTTCATAGGTTCATGTCAATTTTATAATGTTCAAATGAGTGTAACACAATTAGAATGCATTTGAGTTTTTCCCCATTGACTTTAATGTAACGGTATACTTTTGAATGTCTCTGTAATTGATCTATGCATCCGATTTTCATAACATTTGAAATGACTCAAAAAAAATTATGTAATAATTATATATTTTAAATTTCAAACGATTAAAATGCATTTGAAGCTTTTTTTACGTATTGACCGTAATATAACGGAATCCTTTTGATTGTCCCTGTAATTGATCTATGCATCCGATTTTCATAAAATTTTAAACGACTCGACAAAATTATTTAATAATTACATGTTGTAAATTTCAAACGATTCGATTCGGTAGTTTTTGCGTTGTTATATGCAGACGGACGGACTGACCGACAACTATAGGTGCTACTTCTTTCATAATTACGAACGCACCTAAAAATTGAGAAAAATTATAAATGAATATTCCACTTTCGTACTTCCTTGCGTTCCTGTATTGCCGCAAAATTAATTCAAAATTTAAACCAAGGATCAGGGAGAGTTTTTTCCCTCGCTTTGCAGGGCGAAAAGAATTCTAGAATAATTTAGTATTTTATCATTATGTAATGGATTATTAAAAAAACCTGTAACATTTTATGAGAGTTATTTACGGAAAATTTTTTAAAACCTAATAAGCCATGAAATGTATCAAAACTTTATGTATGTAGCTTCTTGTTTAATAAATGTTGATTTTATTCGCAAAAAAGAAGTTTTTTTTTTTACCATTCTTAGTAATGGGACCAAGGTACACCATTAATGGTGTACCTCGGTCCAATTTTCATATTATTTTTAATTTAAAAATTTTCATGGGAATTATTTATATAAAAATTTAAGACAAATATATGTAGTTTATAAAATCATAACGTTTTATAAAATCTTTTCTTTTTTTAGTTTTGGCAATTTTTTTTAATTAAAAATTAAAAGGTCAAAATAGGTCCGAGGCACCTTCCCCTAATATATGAATTTCGGAATAATTTTCTAGTTTTTTGTTTCGTATTTATGTTAAAACATAACTTTTTACTGGATATTAGATTTTCTCTTTAAATAATAAGAATTTTATTAGAATATCAGTGCTACATAATATCAGAATGCGTCTAGGACGTGATTTTTTTCAGAGAAAATTTCTATTTCTAATTTAATTTTTTTTTTAAATGCAACACTGTTTTTTAAGATTAAAATAATTTTATCTCTGACAAAACGAAATTTAATACAAAATAAAATGTACGGCATTTCTAATAAAGTACTCTTAAAACTTACATACACAAAAAAAGAGAAAGTAAATTTTACATGGAATTATGACAAGATTATTTGTAAAAACGTTTTCTTTTTGGCTACATTATTTACTAGGAAAGAGTTTTTCGAGAATTTTCTTTTTAATACATGCAAAACATTTTCGTTGAAAATAATATAACCCACATGTATTCTTCGGTGTATAAATAACAAGATTATTTTTCGGTTTCATTTTCCACGTATGTAACGCTGCTTTCAATTTGAAATAAAAATAAAGCACGTGGCATTTAAACTTCAAAAATTCATACATAAATGGTAATACTGACATTCTTATGTATGTGCATATATATATATATATATATATATATGTATTTATATGTGTGTGTGTGTGTGTATTTATTTCTATACACCTTTTTTTTGTCTCGGCAATGCAAAATTGGTTTACTCTAGATGCATTATAGAAAATAAATTCATTTTTTGAATTTGTGTTCTCAGCTATACAGGATCCGGTAATCTTGAAAATTAATTATAGATGTGGGATATAGTTGCTTTGTATTTTAATACATTGGGTTAAAAAAGGTTATCAGCAAAATGAATAAATAAATGAATAATATATATTATTGTTTGTATGTGTATATAACAGAAATCAGAAATTTAGATATTTCATAATAAACTTTTCAAAGTACTTATTTAATATATATATATATATATATATATATATATATATATATATATATATGTATGTATGTATGTATGTATGTATGTATATATATATATATATATATATATATATATATATATATATATATAAATATATATATATATATATATATATATATATATATATATATATATATAAGGCTAACCTAGTACTTTAATCAACCAATATTTTCGATTAATAAATACTAGTCTTCTGGACCATCATGTGCATGAGAAAACAACATCTTTTATTTCTCATTATATTAAACATATATTCAGGAGATTTGTTTCAAATGCTGATATTCTTGAAGAGGATGGAAGATCTCATATAGATATTAATGTTTCTGATACATATCAAATATTCTTGTTGAAGATGATGAAAAAAGGGAAATTTTTTTTTTCTGCAGCAGTTGCTTCAGTAGAAAATATTTTCAACTACATATCGATTTTTAAGATTTCTGAACTTTAGACAATGAACAAAAACTAAATAAACAATGTAATTGACTAACATTAATATGCAAACGGACAGAAGGTCGTTCACACTTTATGGAACCTATTTTGAAATTTAGCGTTTATGCATAAATTCCCTATCATTTACAACAATTTGGCTCTATAAGATAGTCTTGTTTTTTGATTGTAAATCTGAATTGAAAATTCTATAATAATAATATTTACTTTTAGTACAAGCTTGTAATTTTTCTCCAACGCATGTAGGAAAACTTTTCACAGTCTCTTGTAATGTCAAGCACTGTTGATGTCGTTTTTACATATATCAGGAGTGAAATTCTTCGAAATTGTTTTCTACAATATTTCACTCATAATAAAGGGAATGTAACTTTACTTAAGATTTTTTTGTTTTCAATTTAACTTCATAAAAAAAATCAAGCGATATATTTATTTATCCTTTTGCAGTGTTTTCTTTACATTCCCGAATACATTTTATTGGATTTTAGTTCACTTAAGCATAGCTCTTTCGGACCTTTAAATATAGACATGTTTCCTCCTTAATTACCAGATTGATTTTTGTTTCTAAAAATGTATTTTTTGATAAAGGAAAATTAAATATCTGAATTATATGAAAACAACTTCAACAGAGATTCACATTATCAACACATTGATTATAACTTCCAGTCATTCTTCCATAAATCCAATTTATGCATACTTATGGGGGCATATTACTTTTAACCTTTCCAAAAATTAATTTTTTATTTTATTTTTATTCTGACTATTTTAAATTTTCTCAACAATATGCCAAAACTTCCATTCAAAAATTTGCACTATTTATTGAGTTATAATCAGTGAAGTAGACGGAGAATATAATTGAATGTCCGTAGACAATGAAAATTTTAAAAATGTTTTCCCATATAAATAAAGATTGCGTACATTCTTACATATAAACTGCATAAAAGATATTAACCAAATATGCATTTCTGGATATTCTACTAAGCTAAAACCAAAATATTTCTCATATCTTAATTATTTATTATTTGCACTTCATTTTTTTTGTGTGTGTGTGTGGGGGGGGGGGGGGGGGAGGGGTATATGTGTATTTTGGTTTTAAGTTTGAAAGAAGTATATCATGATTCTATGGTATTCAAAAGCTATTTTCTATATGTACACTGTAAAAAAAAAAAAAAAAAAAAAAAAAAAAAAAAAAAAAAAAAAAAAAGAAAATACGTTCAATTTACGGTATAAACTGCTTGAAGCAATGTCACCAGCAGTTTTTCCGTAAAAATTGCAGAAAAATTAGATGTAATAAAAAAATTACATGTAATTTTACTGCAATTTTTACGATAAAAACTGCTGGCAACATTGCTGCCAGCATTATTTGCCGTATATTTAAAGTTTTTTTTCTTTTTTCTTTCTTTTTTTTTTTTAACAGTGTATAATTTAGAACTTTATCGCATTATTTAATCATACATTAGTCAGACGCATTCCTAAATTTAAAATATCAATATTATTTATGTATACACTACATTTAATTTTCTGAATAATGTAGATTAAGTTATGCACTTTAGGCGAAAAAAAAAATTACATATTACTTGCATATCTTAATTGCATATTACTTGTGCTTTGGTACTTACGAAAAGAGAGATTTTTTTTATTGTTTCAACAAACTCAAAAATGTTATGCTCTTTAATAACTAAAAAATACAAGTAATTTGTGCCTCCTTTAAAGAAAAACAATGTATAATGCACCAAATTACTCCTTTTATTTTACTTAAAATTATTAAAATGATTTTTGGAATTGTAAAGAAAAACTTTGTTAAGTTTTCCAACATTTATTGGGGCCTCACCAGTGGCCGAGAGGTTCTGACCTCTCAACTGGTAGACGGCAGGTGCTGGGTTCGAACCCAATCGCGGCTGTCGGCCTAACCGTTCGGAGTTTTCATGGTTTTCTTCGAACCTTGCGTAAATACGGTTTAGGTTCCCTTAGAAAGACCCCCCCCCACGAATGGCACTTCCCCCCTGGTCCTATATTGCTAGTGTCGATAATCAGACGACAAAAATAAACCAAACCAACACTTATCGGAAGAATTTGACACAATTGTACAAAAGGAAAATTCTATTATGATGAAATTTTCAATCTAGGTCTATAGCTAAGAACAAAGACTATCTAAAAAAAATAACATTTTTTGAAAGGAGATATTGAATTAATGTGTAGAAATTACATTTTAACATCATTTCTATAAAGTTTGAGCGATCTTCTGTAGAAAATACTGTAACTGGTGTGGGAAATAAATATATTGAAAGAAAAGGAGTTGAAGTAGAATTAAAATTGCTGCATATAGAATAGTCCTTAGAAAAAAAAAATATCATAACTAGCTCAAAAAAGTATTCTTCAACAAAAAGATTACATTTCAAACTTATAAAAGGTACGGTAAAGACATCAAAATAGATATTTGACTGCAATATTTTTGTAACAAGTCTTAAATTTGCAAATTAAAGGAATATATATCTAAACTACTGAAGCACAGTGAAACACTCTTAGAGAAAATTAAATATTTTCTATATGCCTACTAAATGGTTGTTTTATATTATATATTCATATATGTATTGAAACAAAGTTTCTCTACCGGTGAAATTTCTGCCAATCCCACTAAGCGCAATAGGACTATTTATTTCCGCATAGTTAGTCAATATGTGTTCTCACAGAAGTAATGGGAGAAAATTGACGTTTCACGTAATATATTTCATTTTTAACTATCAATCGTGTCTAAAATTTGTAGTTTTAAATGATCGGTTAACTTTTCTATAAAATTCGAGAAAAGTGTAAACATTTTTTGAGCAAGTGATTTATTTTTTAAATTGCAACTAATTTCTGATAACTGTCAAGAAAAAAAAAAAACTAATCACTAATTATTAATTTTGTCTGTAACTTTTGCGAATCAAGTTCATTGTAAAAAATGTCAGATGTTTCTGAATATATAAAAATTTACTCTAATAAAAAACGAAAATATGCAGTAACCTCTTCTAACTCCCTCAAGGTTTTGAAAACCATTCCTTTACCTTTAAAAATCCCAGAAAACTATTTGTTTTTGAAATTTAAAGAAGAATTTATAAAAATTATTTTTTATTAGCTGCCCGTCCTTTTCGGAAATGTTTCTAAGTAGCTTTTATAGTACAATAATCACTTTTCTCAAATCAAAATATCACTTTTTCGGATTCTATCAATTCTCAAGTAAACATTGTCAGCTGCATAACTGATTTTGTGCATGCAATTGTAGCAAAATAATCTTAATTTTCATATTAATGTTAATGCTGTTAATATTGTATGTTTGTCTATTAAATATGTTCTCTGCATATCAAAATATTTTCGTATGAATTGGTAGCATCCGAAAAAGTGATATTTTAATTTGAGAAAAGTGATTATTGTACTGTAAAAGCTACTTCGAAACGTTTCCGGAAAGGACGGGCAGCTAATAAAAATCAATTTTTATAAATTCTTCTTTAAATTTCGAAAACAAATAGTTTTCTTGGATTTTTAAAGGTAAAGGAACGGTTGTCGAAACCTTAGGTGAGTTAGAAGAGGTTACTGTATATTTTCGTTTTTTATTACAGTACATTTTTATATATTCAGAAACATCTGACATTTTTTACAGTGTTTGGAGATAGGTGTAGCACCAATATTGGTCCGCGGTGAAAAAAAACCAGTGTCGCTTTGGAATTGTTTTAAGAATCCATCTAGAAAATCTCTTAGCTGGATGAAGAAGTGTAAATGCCATTTTCTCGAATTATAGTTTTATTTAATACAGTATATATGTCCACTTGTTTCGTCCTTATATGTATGTGTCCAAAATAAAGAAGAAAAGTTGTATACTTGGAACAATTTAGCAAATATTATTTATTAATTTTATTTAAGTAATAATTATTTTTATATAAGTAATAACTATTTTTATTACCCACGTAGGTGGATAATAACGTTAAATACATTGGTCAAGAAATCAAGCCATTACATTTTATGAATAAATATCTGCTGAAATGTTGTTCTCTCTTGTACGCATAGTCAATGAATTGCTGTATCAAATACGATATTTGTTTGAAAAAAAATCTAAAATTAAGCCATGAAAATTGGTAGAACCTTAACCTGATGTTACAACTCCCAGTACGCTTTATTTCGAAATAGGTTGCAGTTTATAGAATGTAAAAAATAAAACAGAAAGTACAACACCTGTTCTAAAATTCGCAGAATAAAGTTAATTGCACGAAGTTTTTATCTATAATTTTTATATTAAAAAGAGATACAAACATTATCAAAATTTAAGCAACTAAAGCATTCTGTAAGTAGAAAATCAGAAATATATATTTATCATATAGTCATAAACTTGAAATCTTAAAATTCAATGTGATTTTCGATTTGAAAAGTCTATAACAAATAAGAACGTTTTTCCTGAACATGTCTTAAATATTTATGTGTTCTAGTAGTTTTATATAATGTACAGTTTATTCCAAATATTTTGGAATCTGATCACATGAATTCATAATGATCATTTTTCAAATAACTCCGAGAAAAAGTTTTTGCGAGTAGATTTCAGATTAAATATAACAGGATTTCAGATAGATATATTAACGAATATTTCATGTCTTAAAATACAATGTAAAATAAATTTCCAAGTTTCATTGAATTAATTTGTAAAAAAATCACATATTTTTTCAAATCGTATCTTAACATTAATGTCCCACAAGTGGCTGAGAAGTTATTCTCTCGAAGCTAGTAGACCGGAAATACTGGGTTCGAATCCAATCGCGTCCGTCGACCTATCCTTTCGGAATTTTCCGTGGTTTTCTTCAAACCTTCGGTTACCTTGCGTAAATGCAGGTTAGGCTCTCTCAGAAAGACCCACACGGAGGGCACTCCTCCTAGGGCTTATACCCAACGTGCAGATAATCAACCGTCATACATAACACAATCTCAATATTAAGATCCATAGAAATTCAGATTTTTTTAATTCTATAACAAAGAACTTTATTACTGCGACCGTACATAAATATAAAAAACCGATTTCATTACAAGTTGTCAATATTTATCTGAATAAAAGAGTTTAGAAAATAAGAATCAAGGGAATTATTGTAATCTCGAGTCTAATTTTGCGCAATTCAAATTTAATGTTCCTTTTAAACATTAAAAACATTTAATTATTTTTGGTTCCAACACAAAGCATTTTATGAAAATGTTAATTATGAAGAAATCGATAGAACCACTAAGCTGATTATTTTTATCAATATCCCCTACGGTTTTCTTATTTGCCCCCGGTTATTGCAATCAGGTTTTACTAGAAAGAAAACATAGTTAATAATAATAATATAGATTTTACAAGTTAAATATATATTTTTTAGTTAAAATTTCTTACAAGGAAGGTATCCAAACTGGGCATACGCAGAATCTTTTGAAAAAAAATACTGATTAAACTACTTCATGAATGTAATAAAGGATCAGTCAAATTTAGCGGCGGAATTACAGAAGAAACTCTGTAAAAAAAATTAAAAATTTTCGAGTATTTGGCGCGAAAAGACAAAAACGTCACGCGATTTGGCGAGCAGCATTTTCTCTCGCCGAAAGCAAACGAATTTAATGCACTTGAAAATTTTTTTGTCTAAATTTTAGAATATGTGTAAATAGTATTTAATGAATTTAAATTTGAACAATGAGAGAGTTTGACATATGTTTGACATACATTTTATGTTACATATTTTTGTTGCTTTTGCTACAGTTATTTAATTTTATCACTTTAAAAATAATTTCTTATATGAAAAATACTTTCATATTGAAAAATATTTTTTCATGTATTTAAGCGTATGGCAAAATAAAGGACAGATGAAGAATGCCACAATAATACATTTCAATATCGGAGAAGTTTTCGTTTCATAGCAATAAAATTGAATCAACAGAGCTCAATTAGATTGGAGTTAATTTTGAGATTGAAACAATTTTAATTAATTTAAACTTTGTTTTAATTCATAAAATTTCACAGTTAATTTTCATTCTAAATACATTATGACAAAAATATAGCTAAAACAAACTCAGCTAAAAAATTAACATTATAGAAATAAAAAAATTTTCAACCAGTTCAAGATTAAACATTTTTACCTTAAAAAGAATTTGACATAAAAAAAGTATTTTTTGAAATTTTATTTTGTCGCCAACCGATGATAAATCGCCAAAAAAAAGAAATGTTCATTATTTTTTACGAACGTTCTATCGGGGTTCCGCCAAAAAATTTTTTACATACATATATATCCACATGAGAAGAGCATTCTGTAATTTTTTCAGAATTTTCTGAGTATGCCCGTATGGAGACCTTCCTTGTTAGTACTTTCGGCATACAATTCACGCGGCATTCGTCAGATAATATATTTATTGTTAATTGCTGTTCCATTGTACATCCCTTCGTAAGTCATAATTATAGACTGTCCCATTTAAAAAAAATAATGTATTTGTATGAATGGAACAGCAATCAATAATAAATAGATTCTCTGACGAATGCCGCTTGAATTGTATGTCGAAAGTACTAAGAAATTTTAACTAAAAATATATATATTTAACTTGTAAAATCTATATTACTATTATTATCTATGTTTTCTTTCTAGTAAAACCATGAACGTTTTAAAGTTCACTCTGTGTATTTTGTGTTTTAATCAAGCTGGAATATTTCTTTTCATTTTATGATTTTATTTAGAGATAAAAGCATTTATCTAAATATATATTCTTATTTTAACACATGCGCTTGTATTCATAAATTCAGGATGGCGAGTGGTCAGGAAAAAATTCAGTAAAAAAAGGCGTTAAATACCAGTATTTTGTTAAAGAGAAATTGGCCTTCTTCAATCTCTTTGGATTATTCAAAGCATTTTTTGTAGCTTCTTCTTTTTTGACCGTGTTTTTACCTGATCACTTGCTACCCTGAAAGTGTATTTAAAATGTTTAAGTGGTATTAAAAGAGAGCCTCTAAGAGTTGCCATATTGTTCTCCCCTTTTAAAGGGAAATTTCAAATTCATATCGGAAATTCCGAAAAAAAAAAGAATTTGTATTTTAAGTGACCGATAAGTGTGTCGTAATAAATAAAGCATAAAATACTATTTTTTATCTCTGGTGTAAACTCGAAATTTTTGAATAAAAATGAATGTTAAACCAACAAATCTGCTCCCCTTTTCCAAATGAACACAGAGTCTTAACTTCGGGTTTGCTTGATCCGGAAATAAAGTATTCTATGAAATCAGAAACATAAATTTATCAAACTTATTCTCATCATTCTATCTAAATTTGAACTCTAAAAATAAAATGTGACATTCGATCTGAAGAATCGCTCAAAAGTGAGAATTTGTTTCAAGAATTATTCTAAAAGATTTCTGTGTTTTAACGTTTTAAATGTAGTGTATATCTTATTCCCAAAGACTCCGGAACGAGATCGCATCAAATCATAATCATTAAATTTCACTCAGTTCCAATAATTACTTTTACGAATAACTTTTGTATTAAGTAAGACTTTATTCTAACTGCACACAACATGAACAATTTCCTTTTTGAAAATTCAGTATGAAATGTTTTGCGACGCTTTATAAAACAGACTTGCTTGCGAATATCCTCCTTTATAACATCTCTCAATTTAGAACTTCAGTAGTTAAGGTTCCAGAATTTTACAAACATGAGTGTCACAGCAACTGTCCTCAATTGCTATTACAAATCGTTTTCGTATCATTTTAGAAAGGATATTCTACGAAAAATGATCCAGAATATAAAATTCTTTCACATTTAGTCTTTTCAAATATTCCATAAAGAGAATCTCAAAGATATAAATTCAGCAAATTATAGTACATTAAAATTTGAAATGTAAAATAGAATATGATATTCGTTTTGAAGAATTACTAAGGGAATGAAAACTGAGAATTTTTCGAAAACATGTGTCAGGTTCTGAGAAAACATATTCTATTAGACCTGGAATTTATGTTATTTTTATCTTAATATTTTATGTATTGCATGGGCTGTGTACTGAAGTTGACATTCTTTCTTTGTCTAAAACTGGAGTGAATATGTACAGGTGTAGTGAGGTGAAAAATGAGATTGCAGAGGTGCGTGTTCGTCCTTCAGTAAAGTCTGTGAAAGATGAGCAAATAAAGGACATTCCACGAATCAAGAAAACAACGTGGAATGCGTGCAATGGAGGAACTCCATAAGGGGGTTTACATTGGGGAAAAGCAGGAATTGAGAAGGGCAGTGTTTGGCTGAGAAATAGTCCGTTCGGGCCGAGAGAGCAGTGTGGACGGGTGTCCCTGTGTGTAGTGCTCTGGTCGGACAGCGTAGGCTGAGAACCCATGTGTTGGGAGATTCAAAATTGATCTCCGGTAAAGTTAATATAACGTGTATAGAGTGAGAGGTAGAAGGTGCAATTTGAATAGTACACAGCCAACTTTTATTGTATTTAATTTAATGTTGAACCGGATCATCTATATCCGAGTTATAAATGTAAATAGTGTTTTATATTGTGTACATAGAGTGTAAATAAACTGATAATTTAGTTAATTGACAGCGTTGGTTTTCATTTACACAATCCTCTCAGTGGGTGACCGATATCACCTAATAATATCGGTGGTGGCAGCAATAACTATTACGAACTTTCTTCAAAGTTGTGCGGGCTAAGAGGAAACTCCGACAACATGTATGTATTTCAGTACAAGAAAGAGTAAATATTTAGTAGTTTATACTAATAAAAGAACAAAACGCTCTCCGTTTGTATGTGTGTGGCTCTGAGATGACTAGCAAAATATACGTCACGTACGAGACTTAAGAATGATTTGAGAATAGCCCAAAGTCTCTCCTGATGTACCTGACCCTGATATTCAGAATTTCAAAATTTTTATCATCAACTTAGTAATTAGTTAAAATTAACAACTCACTTTCATAAAAAATCACCTTGCCCGATTTCCTCCTCGCTTGCTTGCTTTCGGTTCACGAAGTGTCTCTTATAAAAATTACTTTCTTTTTTCCGCTTGCATTCGGTTGGTTGGTTGTATAAAACTTTCGCAGAAATAATTAAAAAGGCTGGGACAATATAAAAGAAACGAATTTGAGTTTATATTTAAAAAGTGACTTTTTTCAACAAAACATGAAATTTTGGCACGAAGTTGGTACTCTTTTTTTTAAACATATTTAAGGAACGTTCAAGAGAAGAGATTAGTTTCAAATGACGTGACAACCTAGCAACCAACTTGACAACCTCGCATACATGCTGCTCGTCCATCTGCTTTCTGCTTTTTTTTCTCTACTTTGATTGGTGGAACGATAATATCCTAAAACATCAGTGATTTCGGTCGGTTTGCACTGCTAAAAATCTGCAACTTTTGCTGCAGAATCACTTCACTACTTTGATAAAATATCTCTATTCTGACCCATGAGAATACTTCATAATATAGTCAATTAGGCATTTTCTATAGATCCAGCGCAATTCTCATAAAAATAAAAGCTTCCAACCAATTTTTCTCCCTGTTTATGTTTTTATAACTTGCTTATTCAAAAAATTTTGCTAATTTTTGCTAATTTTTTGCTGATTTTTGCTAATTTAGGTAGAGGTTTGAAAATATTTTTACTTTTTCTCTATGATATATTCAATATTTTTCAGAATGGATTTAACATTCAAGTTTATAATTATTTTTTAAAAAATGTTTAAATTGAAAGTTTGTTGAATTTCTTTAATTTTTTGATATACACAAGAGAAAAAAAATCATATTTAATGGGAAATCCCATACATATATATATCCATGCACAGTTTTGTGTAGCATAATGAGCGAGGAAAAAAATCGAAGCAAAAATATTCATATTTGTAAAAGTAGTAAAAATTTTTAAAAAGTAAAATGTAAAAAAAAAAAAAAAAAAAAAAAAAAAAATTAGAGAAATAAGCTATTCTACAGGATTTACTTTTTTAAATTTATTTAATTTTTAGCATTAAATATTGTGCCACCACATATATTACATTTTTATTCAAAATTGAGGAGATGGCGAACAGAGTTGCCACATCTGGCTGATTTGTTTATTTATTTATTTATTTGGAGGGGGGGGGGGTTCGAATACTCACTAGTAAGTTTTAAGAGTTATTTTTGCTTTGAAACATGATAAATATCGCATTAAAAATATGCATATTGAATTCCATATTTTTATTTATAAAAACCGCCAGACGGAGTAACACTAGAGGCGAAAGGTCAATGTGTAAATAATACGAAGTGAAAGTAATACATTCACCAAATTATAGTTTTATTATGTTTGAACTCTAATACAAAATGTGATTTTAGATATAAATATCGCTAAGTAAAAGCAAATTTATTTCTCAAATTCTATTTTAAAATTTATGCATTTATTTTATTATCAAGATTATTTACAAATTCTCTGAAATCTAATCGCATGAATTCATAACGATCATCTTCTATTCAATTCGAAGAGCTATTTTTGCAAGCAGCTTTCCGATTACATGTAACCGTTGTTTCAACGCGCAGCATCAAAAATTCCATTTTCGAAATAAAGTGAAGAAATAGAAAAGATTCTTGGAAACATTATGAAACATGAATAAGTTACACAACTCCTTTTGAGAACTGGTTCTTGATTATGACGAGAAACAACTCTTCTGATAAAAATATTCAAATCCATAGAAGAAATTGAATTGTCACGTTTTAGAAAGATTTATCTTATTTTCAGGTTTAATCCTATCTATTTTATTCTATTTCAATAAGTATATGAAATGTATTTATGACAACATGATTTGTTATTTTAAAAAGGTATTTAAATTTGCTAACAAAATATTATTTTTCTTTTAGTATTTTAATTGTTTGCACGATATGTAAACCAGTCGTAGATACATAAATAAACGCGAGTTATAATTTTCTATCTGGTGAAAAATAGCTGGATCAAGTTTCGAAGAAGTGATCTGTCAAGGAAGCTGCCAATGCCTTGTCAACTAAACTATGCCGCAAGAATCTGGTGGACTTAATTCGCCCAGCTACTCTTATTTATTAGAGCATCTTGTCTGATATACAGGGTTGTTCAGAAATATATGTTAAAAATGTGATGGCAGGCAGAGGAGATCGAAATAAGCAGATTTTGTATAGGAATATGGGTACGGATGTGTAGTGTTGGGACAGTAGAGAATGCTGTTAAATGCGGCGTATGAATATTCTTCGTCTGCTTGAATCGTCATTTCCTGAACGGATTTCAAACAACATAGATTATTGCATCTATTCAGAGCTTGCTGAAATGTGTTTCACGCACGGATTGCGTAAGGAAATCGATTGGCTGCTTAAAGGATTTAGATTTCATGATTCCTGGTAGGATTCTGCCAGATATTTGAACATTAAGCGTCTGCATTAGAAGTTGTGCCCGAGTGGATAACTTTATGCTCACAGGCCTGATAAGGGCACTGAAAGGTATCGCAGAATTCCTGCAGTCAAAAAAGCAGTATTACGCACAAAAGAGGATAGTCCTTCGGCTAGCTTAAAAGCTGTTGGTTCTTAATTATTTCTTTCTTTAGCTAAATGCTTAAAATGCATGTCAGTAAGATAAGCATTGTTGTAATGATGCATGTGGCTCGAAATCCATGAGGGAATTACAATTCAAGCTAGCGAAACACCTTAATCCATCGAACTTAACAGCGCTCAATTCTGCATTTCTTCATGCACATTCCTGTACGAAATCTGATTATTTAGTTCCTCACTAGCTGCCTTCGCATTTTCGAATAATAGTTCTGAATCCTTCAATACAAATCTATTCAAAAGAATGGCTCATATCACATTACAATAATTATGTTAAAATCAATCTAGTAGTACATAAGTTAGCGAATAAGTCAGCGAAATTACAATGTGATATATGTTTTGATTCCTTAAAAAGCCAACACAAGTTTAGTATTAAAGGATAAATTAGTTTATTACTTTCCATATCTTTAAAATTATAATTTTTAAAAATTCATGAATTAATGTTTGTAAAATGGTGAAAATACATAATTAAATCTTAAAAAACGTCATGAAAATGTGATAAATTGACAGGAATTAAACAGAAATTTCATAATTGGTACATAAATTTTAAAATTTACTTTTGCGGTGTGAATGATACTGAGATAAATAAATATTATTAGATAACTTCCATTGTAAAAAGTAGGCAGGTACCAACTGCAGACTTTTAAAGGAAAACAGTCACCCAAAAAGTTTTTTGATTTTTTGTCACTTCCCCAGCGCAACATTTCTCCCAATACTAAAAAAACATCCTCCGTTTTAATGTTGATTTACGTATGCATATGAGTGTTCGAAAACAGCTGTACAACTTCAAAATTTAATTAAAAAAGGGAATAGGTTTACAACAATAGATGCAAAAACTTAAAAACTTTTTTGTGTTGCCTAAATAAACCTCAACATCAGATCATTTTGTAGCACGATAAATATCAAGACATATTCCAATTCAATTCACGAACCTTTTAGCACGCTAACTTCAACACTAGCTGCAGCTGCTTGGATATTTTGTTCCAGTTCCATTAATGAATATTGTAGAGTTCGTTAATTTATTTTTCGCGATTCTCGTTCACACATTCATCCCTAGCACTCGGAAACTAACTATGTGTCAAAAATGCACGCATTTTGAATAACTTAATTCTTTATTAATCGTTTGCGTGTTCATCAGAGCCATCATCACACTGTAATACCCGAATTATAATGTAGACAAAATTTTTTTTTAAATTATTCTATCTATTGTTGTAACTAGTTTTTCTGAAAGCCCATTCATTAAAAAAAAAGGATTTGTACAGATCTTTTTGGGATACCTTATATATGATATTTGTCATACGATAACACTCGTATTTGTGAATCGATTTGGGCGTGACTAAATTTGTATGTAGGACATACCGAGATTTCTATTGACTTCGTTGACCAGTTTCAAAAACATACATTAAAATATTTAATTGCTTAAAAGAACGTCAAATGTTAATGAAATACATTAAAAGATCTTAATAATTTGACATGTTTCGATTGAATTTACTCAATCATCATCAGAAAAAACAAAATATACAAATAAACACAAAGATGGAAAATGACAATAAACTATTACAAATGAAATTTAAAAAATAAATAAAACTCACGCGCGTTATATTTTAATTATATTTCACGTTGCTTTATTTTTAAATTATCTAACAATTCATTTAAATATTTGGAATTTGAAATGACAAGAAATCATTGCAGACCATTGAGCTTCTGACGTAGATTTCAATAGACTCTCTAATAAAAAGTTGCAAATAAAAATCTGACCTATAAATTAATCTACTTTCATTAAACAAAATATCTATGTTTTCTATTTTATTTAGCCTCGATAATGCGGTTTTACCTCTATTAAATTTTATGTCTGCAATGCGTTCTTTACATCTCACTTTGAATTTTCTCTGAGTCATGCCAATATAATAATTCCTATATCCACCTTCTTTAAGAACTGGAATGATATAAACACCTGATAGGTCAAATTTATCAATTGGGTCAAATCTAGTGGTTAAAATTTATTTTAATTTTGGAAGGGTCTAGCAATTAAATTTAAATTCAACTTTTTTAACTGTGTGTGTGTGAATTCAAATTACGCCCCCTTGAATCAAAAATTTCCAGTACTTTTAAATTATTACCTTTAGTAAGGCTACGTTATGTAGATGATATTTTTATTTTTTGGCAGGGGGGAGTTGATAAATTGTTAATTTTTATTCAACAGTTAAATGATCTAGATAATAAGATTAAATTTACTTTCAAACTTGAAACTGATAAGAAATTACCTTTTTTAGATGTTGAATTAAATAGAGAAAATAATAAATTAATTCGTTCATTATATCGAAAACCAATAACAAACTTAAATGTCATACCTTTTGATGCTTGCACTTCATATTCTTATAAATTATCTACCTTTAGATTCCTAATTAACGGAGCCTTTAGAATTTGTTCCACTGAAAATTTAAATGATGAATTAGATGAAATTAAAACAATAGCTATTAACCACGGATATCAAATTAAAATAGTTAATAAATAATTAAGTTTGTTAACAAAATGAACAGTGCAGATTTTAAAAACAAATTTCTTCGAATCCGCTAAAACACAGTTTAAAAAGTTTAATTTAAATTTAATTGCTAAACCCCACCCCAAATTAAATCAATTTTAACCACTAGAATTGACGCAATTGATAAATTTGACCTATCAGGTGGTTATAGCATTCCGTTTCTTAAAGAAGGTGGATATAGGAATTATTATATTGGCATGACTCAGAGAAAATCCAAAGTGAGATGTAAAGAACACATTGCAGACATAAAATTTAATAGAGGTAAAACCGCATTATCAAGGCTAAATAAAATAGAAAACATAGATAGTTTGTTTAATGAAAGTATATTAATTTATAGGTCAGATTTTTATTTGCAACTTTTTATTAGAGAGTCTATTGAAATTTAGGTCAGAAGCTCAATGGTCTGTAATCGTTGACTGATGCGACCTAAACGGAAAGTTCAGCGTCAGTCAATGGTGACTGACATGATAACTCAATATGTTAAAAATTGAAGTTTTTACTCATTGATCGACCCCCAGGTTGGATTGTTTTTCACAATAGAATTTACGTTAACATTAGGGAGAAGGAAATTTTATACAAGTGTTATAAAAATATTTTTCATCGGAATTTTTAGTTAGATCTGTTAAACTTGTGTATAGAAGATTCTTTTTAATATGTATCGTTTGATCTTAATTTATAAAATAATTTCCGGTTCAAAATTTCTCACGATAGAAATGGGATTTTACACTGTAAAAAAAAGGGCCGATCTACTAAAAAAACTTTAGTGATCCTTGTAATTACTAAAAAATTTTTAGTAATCTTAGTCGGTTACAAGAAAATCTGTAAGAATTACTAGAAAAAAGTTAGCAACGAAGAGAGTTAATAGTTTTATATTTTTAATAACTATTACTAAAACTCACTTGGTGTGGCCTTGAAAGCATAGTGGTTATAGTAACGGACTCCAGACTAAAAGGTCCCGGGTTCGATACTGGCCAACACCAAATACACCCCGAAGGTATGTAGTGTAAGTACTCGTTAGTAAAGGGGTTAGTACGGGATTATGAAAATCCTGTCGGAGCAGTAAGCAGTGTTTGGTGCTGCCATCTATTGCAGTTTTGCCGAAAATCTTCCGCTTCAGAAGTCAGGATGCAGTTCGAAGGAACCTCCTGCCCTTCGGGCGCACGTAATGGTTATTAAAAATGAATTTTGGAGCTA
The DNA here is from genome assembly GCA_964019185.1 of Maratus speculifer. Lineage (NCBI taxonomy): Eukaryota > Metazoa > Arthropoda > Arachnida > Araneae > Salticidae > Maratus > Maratus speculifer. The sequence continues at coordinate 140,433,126 of OZ025291.1, forward strand.
TTACTAAAATTTGCTTGGTGGCTCATACTAAAATTTTTTAAGTTAGTTATACAAAAAATTCTTTTGTTCAGTTTACAAAAGAAAGGCTTGTTTTACTTGCAAAAAAAAAAAAAGCTTGTAATGGTTAGTAAAAAATTCTGTGGAATACAAATTTACTAAAAAATTTTTAGTAACCTCTTGAATTTTTTTTTACAGTGTAGTCGAACTTTGCTTTATTGAAGTCCCTATTTAACGAAGCTTTCTACTTAACGAAATTTTCTGCTGAACCTTAGCTTTGAACACCATTAACATACAAATTAATCTCCATATTACGAAAAATTTATTCTATATAGCGAAATTTATCAAAGTTCCGTGAGTGTACAACATTTGAGCGGAGTGGTTACTATTGCGATGTATGTATGAATTAATTTCAGCGAATTGTATGAAAATGAAATTATTTATTTATTTAACTATTTTTATTCAAGCGTAGAAATGTTAAAAACCGTCGTTACAATCAGAAAGGGATTTCAGTTTTACGAGAATGTTACACATGAATTGTTTAAATACTTACGAAAATGCGAAATTTTTTTATGGAAAACGATTTTTTTAATAAGAAATCTGCAGACTTTATTTTTAAAGAATTAGAATATTGATAATAGAAGAGAGAAGATACGCTACTTTCAGTTTTTGTTTACCTCTTTTTATTTATTTATTTATTTATTTTTTACACCTTCCTAATTAAATTTTTGTCATATGTCAACATTGCATAAAATAATTACTGCCCATATTTAAAACACATTTTTCCAAATTTTCCCTTTTATATGTATTTTTCGTTTTATGCACTCGCCTTTTACTACAGAAATTTCATGAATGTGATTTGATTTCTATTTAACGAATTTTCTACATAACGAAGTATTTAAATATGATGATGAGACTTCGTTAAATAAAAGTTTCACTGTAATTGATTTCTTGGTGATCAGTTACCATTTGGTTGTTACCGTATAGAGTTACCATTTGGTAGAATTAGATGATATCAACATTGGGTAAATATTGATTTGGGGTTTAAAGTAAATACTTAACCTGTAAAATGTGTTTTTAATTAATTATTTCTTTTTCGGAATATGAAATAATAGAAGAAAAATAAAACAGCCGCCGAGACCAATGACAATGATGTTGATGATGATAGTAATGATTACTCACTAGGGAACTGCAAAAAGCGTAAGTCACCGATTTTGACAAAAGTGATATCGTTGGAAAGATCTCATCGAGTGCAGTAAAACACTCAAGGAGACTACCTGTCGCAAATGTGTCGTTTTCGAGATATCCGACAATTTATGTCACGTAGCTAGTGCACACTCAATGGGGGACCGCAAAAAATTTTATTCTCGATTTTAACGAAAGTGGTATCGTTGAAAAGATATCATCGTGAGGATTAAAAAACTCAATGGAATCACCCGTCGGAAATGAGACGTTTTCGAGATATCCGACAATGTGTGGAACATTGCTAATGCACACTGCTGGGAAACTGCATTAAGAGACATAAATAGTTGGATATTTCGTAAACGGCTCATTTCAGATGGTTACTTCCATTGAATTTTTTACTTCTCACAATGATATATTTGCAACAACGCCATTTTCATCAAAATCGGGAAAACAATTTTTTGCGGTCCCCGATTAAGTGTGCACTAGAACAGTATGCACTAGCTACGTGACATAAATTATCGGCTATCTCGAAAACGGCTCATTTCCGACGGTTACTTATATTCAGTTTTTTCTCCCTCATGATGATATCTTTTTAACGATACCACTTTCGTTAAAATCGAGACTAAAAATTTTTGCGGTCCCCCATTAAGTATGCACTAATTACGTGACATAAATTGAGGACAACTCAAAAACGGCTCATTTGCGACGGGTAGTTTTTGAGTTTCCATTGAGTTTTTTACTGCTCTCGATTAGATCTTTCCAATGATACAACTTTCGTCAAAATCGGTGACTTGCACTTCTTGAAGTTCCCTAGTCAGATGGTAATAGGATCTGTTATTCTTTTATTTTACATGACTTTCTTCAAAATGTAAGTATATAAATGAAGAAATGATGGAACTGAATTCGTAAAATTTATTTTAATTTAATTTATGAAAGTGCATAAAAGTGTTTTTTAATTAAATAACTGATATTTTTAACTACCGGAGTGGTGATAGTACCAATCCAGATGACCAATAATTACCTATTAACTTAGGGTCGGATTCCATTCTAAAAAGGGAATCACTTTTGGTGAGCTCGTACTTAGCATCGAGACCTGGTGCATTTTATTGCCCTATACATAAAAGTTAGCAAACCAGTAAAAATTCTCTGTTAAAATGATATTGTATGCATTTTTTAATACTTTAATTTTTTTATTATAGGATTTTCCTTTGTTTAATTCACGCCGAAAGTGAATTGAGTTGCCAAATTTGCACTACGAATTTTTTGCTTGCTTTATTTTGGGATTATGACATTCGGCTAGGTTGGCAGGTAAACTTTTGAAAATACGCGAACTAGTTCCTCACCAAAAATGTGAATACAAAGTCGTAATTTTTCAAAAACAAATTTCTAGATATTTGAAGGAATTTTTAAACCCTTTTTCAATATTCTATATTTCTTTTTAACTAATTTTTGTTTTTAAGTGTTTTTCTTAAAAAACAAAAAAATGCTATAATAGTCTGATAAGTGGCCTCGAAAATAGCATGTTCAAAAAGTTATGCTGATAAAAAGGGAGGTTTTTAACAGAATATTATTTTTTTAATTCTCAAGCTTCCTGTTGTAGGACTTTCAAATGAACTTCAATGCTAGGTGCGAGCAACCACAAAAGGGGTTTTCTTGTAAGTGACAGAGAAGAGGAAAGAAGAAAACGGATCCTGAGAGATTCTTGGAAGAAGTGCTTCCCAGTTTATAGAATGGTGTTGCGCTCCCACATCTAGAGAGACATGTGGTTTATGCACGATGAGCCCCACCACATTTTTCTATCAGGGTCCGTAACTTCTTGAATGCCGCATATCCCGCTCGATAGATCAGACGTAGCGGATTTGTGGCTTGGCTCCCTTGCTCACCGGACAATAACCCATTGGTCATTTTCTTCTGGGGGTACATGAAATATTGAGTATACGAGAACCCTGTAACATCAATTGCAGATCTCGTGGCGAGAATCGTTGTTGCCGTGGACGAAATTCATACCACGCTAGGAATCTTCGAGAGGGTGCGCCAGTCATTCATTCGCTGGTGTCAAACTGTGCAGCGACACGCATGATTGACATTTTGAGCAATTGTTATGAGTTTTTCACTAAACAATAAATCTGATTATGCATCCTTTAGTATTTTTTTCCGCTTTCCAAACATTTTTGCAAGTTTAGTTTAGAATTCTAATGTTCCTCTTTTTGCCTCTCAGTGCGGAATGTGACCCAATACTCCTATCTAATTATTGGTCGTCTGTATAGGCACAATTAACCTTCTTAAGACGCAACACTAGTCACAAAAAAGATCCAGATGATAATATAAAGTCTATGGGAGAGCTCTTTTCAAATATCTCGCTCAAATTTTAATATTTTTACATGATTTCTTTTGCATAGGATAGCTAAGGACGATCCACAACCAGCCTAGTTTTTACTTTTTCAATTATTGTTTCAGATTAAAAAAAAACTTTTAAATTTTAAATCGGTTCTGAAATTGAAAATATCATAATATAAAAAATATGTAAGCAAAATCAAAAAAGTAAAAACTAGGCCGGTTGTAGATCTACTTCAACTATCCCGTGAACAAAAAAAAAAAAAAAAAAAAAAAAAAAAAAAAAAAAAAAAAAAAAAATCGGGTAAAAATATTAAAATTTGAGCGAGATATTTGAAAAGAACGCTTACATAGACTTTACATTATCATCCGAGTTTTTTTTTCTGTGACTAGTGTTGCAATTTAAGTTGTAAAAATAATTTAGAATCACCCTGTATAGGAAGTAATAGTTTCTTTTGAAAAACAAAACACTAAATAAAGGAATCACATCATGCTGATTTCAAACACTTGTTATCGCAATAAAAGTAAAATTGTGTGTTTCATGATTTATAAAAAAAAGTGTTTCATGATTTATAAAATAATAGCTGTGAAAAGTATTTGCATGAAGATTTGTTTATGATTATTTTACATATTTATTTATCTTATGCGCTGAAAAAAAATAATAACATGAGCGTTGTGTTAAATCAGTCCTTCATTTTAAAAAATACAAGACAATTATAATAAAAAAGAGATATGGTGCTTAAAGGATTAGATTGAATTTTTTAAAAAATATTAATATATTATATTAAAATATGAATATATTAAATTTTAAGAAATAAAAAAAAATGATTATTTTCATTGAAAAAGAAAATATTCTCATAGTACTGTAAACACAATCTTTATAAAATTTTAATAATTTATCTCAGAAAAAAATATGTTTATAAATTTGAAATGCACAGAAAACTGAACGTAATTAAGTATTCTTATAAGTTATGTTTAAAAATTATTAAAATTTAATTACAATTCGCCATAAAAAAATACAAACCTTGAGTGTTTTTAAAAATATTTGACAAGTTGAAGAATGGTTTCCAAAATTTAAGAAGAATTGAACTGAACTAAAAAATTTTGTTTAAACAGAATATGTAAAATCTATTTTTTTTCAAAATAACCGTTGTTTTAATCACTTAAACAGCATTTTTAAGTAATGCATTATTTTTTACTAATCGTAAAACACATAGGCTTTGTTTTTTCCCTTTAAAAAGAGCAATTAGTGCTATAAGTTTATATTACACTTAATTTTTAGTTAAAAATGAATAAATTGTAAATGAAAGAACGTAAAATAAAAAATAAAACAGTTCGAGTAGGATTCTAAATGTAACATAACTCTACAATATTATTAATCTTCCAGAAAATAAAATGTGGATTTTCACATTTTATCCCTTTTTTTACCATTTAAATCTGTTATATTTCAAATAATAATAATAATTTTAAAAAACATGTCTTTTCTCATAGTACGCGGTAATGTTGTATTTTTTTTTTTTTTTTTTTTTTTTTTTTTTTTTTTTTCAGAATTAACTTTTAAAAATTCTGTTCAAAGAAAGAAAAAAAGGGTTATGATTTTACAGGACATAAAAGGCCGAATGTAATTAAGGATTCTTGTAAGTGTTCTTTTCAGTAATTTTTCAAATAGAATTCATTAAAGAAAATTGCAAACACTGAGTGTTATTAAAAATAATACATTGTATAATGATACACATAAGTATACACATATTGCATAATAATACAATTGCATTTAATTAAAGAATATATTCTTTAAGAAATAATTAGATTGCATTTATGAGTTTTCTCTAAGCTCTCAACTCTTTGTGGCGCAGGGCAAATTCATTGCTTACGTGTTGAAATTAATGACTGACACTGGAATTTGAAAACAACTTTATTTATAAATAGGAAAACGCTATATTTCACGCATTCAATAAACCGTAATTTTAAACAAAATGCCTGTGCCAATGTGGCGTTTGGGAATTAAAATTAAGTGGTATATCTATGAAACCCCCGCGCCTCTAATGTTTAAAGAACATAAAAAGAATTCTTGCTAAATAACTATTATTTTTAATCTTTCAAGTAGCATTATCGTTTTAACTGATAAATGTGACTTAATTTAAGATTCTTTTACTAAGTTTAATAATTTGTTAAACAATCAAATTTAAGTATAGTAATTTGTCCTTTATATTTAAACTTGACTATGTGTTATTTTGATTAATTTTCATGAAAAGTGTATATATATCTTCGGCTAGAATTTTAAAATAAATTAATTTGATGTCAAAATCTAACAACCGTAAAACACTGTTCTGTGTAAGTCTTCTTCCGATATGCCGAAAAAATATTGTTACATCACTATAGGTTGTGATTAATATAATAGAAAATAATAATTTAGTAAATAACGTTTCTATAAAATAATACGCTTTGGGAACTTATATTAATAAAAGAAAAATGTTTGAATAAAATAGAAGATATTAAAATTATGATGTATAACTCACTTAAAAAATGCTTAAATATATATACAGAGTGTTTATAAAGATTTGAACACTTTGATGTTTAATAACTCATAAAATAAGAAAGATATAAACAAACTTATGGCATTTATTGATGGAATAACTCATATATTTTCCTTTTCAGGTACAGTTCAAATTGCTCGAGGAATTTAACAGCTTTTGACGTCTTTTATGTACTAAAAACCTTCTTACATATATATATATATATATTATCACATTTTAAGTAAATTAAATATCATAATTTTAATATCTTATAATCTATATAGTAATCAATGTGAATATGACGTTCAGTTATAGTTTAAATTTTGTTTTAGAATTAGTATACAGATAGAACAATGGAATGGAATACAAAACTGTTTGTACATTTGAAATTTTTATTGAAATGCTCATCACACGTATTGGTTTTAAAAATTTTATAAGGATAAACTATAAACATACACCTGAAAACAGAATTCTGTATTTTTCTATATTTTGAGGAGATAAGCACCCTCATCAAAAGTAATAAAAATCTTTCAATTGTCTTCATTTCGACAACGATATGACAGGTTTTAATCGCTTTTTGTAACATCACTTTACAAAGTTCGGACATTGACTCGACTATGGTAATGTCCGTATTACATATTTCGGAGGTATGCGTGTCCGGGAAAATGTAATATAGTAAGCATATGATAGCATGAAGACAGGAGATTGACATTCCCTTTACTGAGCACTTAAACATCGCAGTACTCCTGGTTCGGGTTGAGATTTAAAAAATAAGAATATCTAAATTTAAACGGTACACTCGTGGTGCTGGGAGTATCTTTCATGAAACTAATATGAATGTTTAACATATAAAAGAAAAATCTTTGTCTTTTTATTTTCCTTTTCTCTGTATTTTTAAATCTCAATCGATTGAGCATGCGGATTTAGTTATAATAATACAATAATAATAATAACGTTTATAAAGTACTTCCGTTTTCGATCAAAATTAACATTATAAAAAGCATTATGAAAAATTATGATTATTTACCATTTCAAAAAGATTTTTTTTTTCATTTTTCTCGAAGCATGAAAGTGCAATCACAGAGTCTCAGGGGATTTTAAAATGTATTTCACTATTCTCAATACCTTCGTAGTTCTAATGAAATTTTTTGTGTAAAAATATATTAATAATTAATACTTCTAAAAAGCATTATAGAGGTCCTTTTCTTATTTTCAGTTTTCTGAAATGTTAAATTACCATCAGCGTAAGTTGAATGGTAATAAAACTGAAAATGTATACACAGATATAAGGTTATTTTAATCTTTTAACGATACGTTTCATTCAAAAAAATTGTGTTAAAAATTTATGTGCTCATATTGAAAAAAAGAATAGCCAGAAATAAAATGTTCCGTATGTGGAGCAGGGAAATGCTGCGCTGTTTAAATATTTAAAAATATATATATAAGGTCTTTTTATATTTCGTGAATTATTTTTTCTAAATAAAAGAACTATGTCTATTAAACTGCTTATTTTAGACATATCAAATGTGAGTTCTATACAATGTTTATTCAATTCTTCATTATAGAATCTTCTTCATACTATTCTGAATCCACTTACATTTTTTGCTTAAATGTTTGTAAATGCGATACGTCGGCTCTAAAGAAAACAAAAAAGGTTGATCGATTGTTACGACTAGGTGACTTCTGGCTTCTAGTAACACTAGACAAAAATATTTATTTTTTTTCTGTATGTGTCACTTAAATGAGTATACTTAAATGATTTTGAGGTGCTGAATTCAATGGAATAATCAGATTATGTCATATTTATTAGAGATGTGGCATTGCTTAAAAAAATGAAAAAAATTCACAAAAATTGGCTATTTGAATTAGAAACAAAACATAATGTTTATCACTAAAAACGTTTTCTTCATTATTTTACACAATCTATGCACCTATACCAGCACAAAATTTTGGGAAAAAGCTCATTGTTAATATTAACAATGCAATTTTTTAAAACAGGATGATGTTTTTCTTGATGACAGTCTTGAATGGCTTAACAATTCTGCATGGATTTATTTTCAGAAGTTTCGAGTTAATACAGAAATATTGAATAGTATTTTAACGTTTATTTAATAAGATACATTTAGTGTTAATTTAAAATAAAAATTATTCTTTCGAAATTTACAGTATGAGCTTGAAATTTAGTAATAAAACTGTACTTCAAACTAGCAACACTGGTTTTCATAATTATTTTTTACATCAGAATGAGTCCAAATAAAATTTTTAATCTACATAGTCATTCATTTTCTTATTATTTAACCACAGAATTTAAATTATAATTACATGGCTGCCAACTACTACGCCTATTTACAATCAAATAAACATATTAGAAATAGAAATTTTAGTAAATTATTAAGAATATCTATTGTAATGCATAACATTGAATATATTTGGTATACATTTTGCTAAAACTTTTTTCTGGTTTCAATCATGTTTATAAGATTTAAATAGGCGTAGAAGTTGGCAGCTCTGTAATTAATATTTCCCCCGTATTTTATGAAGCATGCAAAAATTAAATTCTAAAACCTTTGGCAAGATAGAAAATTTTTGGTAGTAGATTAGGATTCTACATTAAAAAATGCTTGTTTGAAATCAGATACAAAGTGGCAGTTGACTGGTGTAATTATTCATTTCTTTCATTAGGAGCGTTTTGTATTCATTCAATTCACAATTTATTTTTCAAGCAAAAAGTAAAAAAGGAAAAGCTTTCATAAAGCTTTAACTTTTCATGGGAATTTGGCGTGAACTGTTAAATTTGCAGCTTATTTCCAGTCTTATTTAAAATTAAATGTTCAAACCCTTAAAATTTTTTATTTCTCTTTTGCATACATTTTGAGCTAAATTTTGAAATTTTGAAAAATTAGTTGCCTAAGAATTTAAAAATTCATATCAATTCGATGTGGTGGGAAATGATTTTTTCACCTGCTTCTTACTTCGTTTTGGTAATATGAATTTTCCCTGGTTCTTCACATATTAAAAAAATACATACAAGCTTTTTACAACATGGAAATAAAAATGTTAAAATTAAAATATTAAAATTCATAATACTTAAAATATGATGCAAAAAAAAAAAAAAAAAAAAAAAAAAAAAAAGAAAAAAAAAAAAAAAAAAAAAAAAGAAACGAATTAGGTTAAATAAAAGTGCCATTGTGTTGATTTAAATGTATTTTTTGATATATATCAGATCAAAGCAGAATATTTATGATTGGAAAATATTTCAAAATTCAGGTGACATTCACACCGACGCGATTAATTTATTAAACGCGATTAATTTATTAATCTTTTCGAAATTCTCATTATAACAAACAGATGTCTTGCTTGTATTAACTGGTGATCCTACTTTTGTAGCTTGTAATAAAAGCAGAAAAATCGTAACGTAAAATAACGATAGCATTAAAAGAATTTGACTGTATGTTTACATTTAAGGAAAAAAAAAACTTTTTGGAATATCTTTGATCTCATTTTGGATATATCTTCTGTCAAAGTTTTTTAATGCCTCCCTTATTGTCTCAATGTTTGTCTATTCACAGACAGACAAGTAAAGACCGTCTTTTTGCTGTTAGACCATATTTGTATGACCTCTGATTGTCAGATTGCTAAGCAAATTCCATTCACACTATTGGGAAAATAGCTTCTAAGCCTGATATATTCTCTAGTGTCCATAGAAACGGTTTAAACATTGTTTTTTACTTTCTTTTCTGAGTAAAATTTTATTTTATATTAAATAGAATGTACACCTTCTACTAGTTCTTCGAATAAGTCTTTCCGAAGTGTATATTTGTTTTCTACGTTTTTAAGAAGTTTAATAACAGCCAGTTTTTTTTTACATTTATATTTATGGCTAAACGCAGATTTAACGATTGCTTGGCATATGAATTGGCGGCTATGCAACAATTTAGCCAATTCTATCAACTTAAATATTCCGATCCAATGCAAATAAACAATATAAGTAGATAATGGAGCAAATAATATAAACAATAATGTAAATAAATAATTCAATAAAATATTTAAAGAAATCGCCAATTTGGAAATTTTTTAAAATCTTGCGAAGTAAACGTTAAATTTCTAAGTTCTTTAATTCTAATATGATTAAGTTACGCTATATCCTGAGGGAAAAAGTTATTACGTTTACTTAAATAATCATATCTTTAAATCATATTTCTTAATATATTTATCTTTTTATAACTTATTTTAATATAATAGAATTACAATACAATATTTAAAAATATAATACAATGACAGAAAAAAAAAAGATATTCGCGAAAAAAAAGGCAACGCATTTTGGATGTTTAATAAATAAAACTCTTAAAGAGGTGATACGGACATTTATAAGTTTTACATAGCACATGTGTCACTGATCTAAATACATCGCATTTCCCGTGATTTTAGTCACATTTCACGGTACGTAAAGTAACTCTGTCGAATTTACCGATAAAATATTGCAAAATAGCTTTTATACACAAAAAATATTTATGTTGGCGAACTTTACAACCATTATTGTAACGAGGAATGTAATAAGTTAGATTCTGTATGAATTCTACATTTTTTTAAAGAAGCTATCCATCTGTTTCTCAAATAAAGCTACAGCTTAAGTTCTAGTTATGATGTTCATGATTGTACAATATACTTTCTGGTAAAATTATCACCGGCAATACTAATTATAACACATGAAACTTTATCTCATGCTTTTTTAATCTATATTTATTAGAGATTTACTAACATTGCACAAGCTTATGACACACCAAAAAGGGAAAGAAAAATAAATCAATTGTTCAATAAATCAATTCGTTGTCTAAAACATTGTAATAATAAAACTAGAATTTTAAAAGAAAAACCTAGAAGTATTTATATCTCTACCCCTAGGCATAATTCCGATAACAATAATCAATCAAAAAAAAAAAAAAAAAAAAAAAAAAAAAAAGAAAAATATAAAACATTATTTGACTTTAAACTTTTACGATTACTTAACACAGTACATTTCATTTGCTTCGTTTTGAAAATTAAAATTGATTTTTGTGTTATCCAAGAGATACCCTGTTTCTTGGAAATACATTTATTGAGAAATAGCTTTTTTAATAAAAAAAACCATTTATGTAAAGATTCAACAAATAAAATGTAACTTTTCTGTTCTTTTAGAAGAAACAATACTATTTAGAAGAATAAGTTATTGAAAAGCTATAACTATAACAATTGAATCAAGTAAAACTTTTTGTTTAATCGAAAAAAGTATATAAAATTTAGGTTTAAATTATAGGTGTTTCAGCAAATTTCAAATGTTTCATTTTTTATATGATCAAAGATTTTTCTTTGATTGTACCGCATTTATTTATTTTCCAGATATTGCTGCTTTGGGAAGTGAGATCATAGATAATGAAAATTAATGTTATTGATATGTTATGAATGTCTCCATTTAGATGATATTGGAATTCCAATATCATCCAATTCTCATCTACAGTATAAAAATAATCCGAATTCTTTGAGCAACCGTTTTATGCAAACTAAAGTAACAAAATTTCACCGTTTAATAAGTTGCCATATGATGTCTAATTCAACCAGGTGGAAATGCGTAACACATTTGGGATACCAATATCATCGAATCCTTATCTACAGTCCAAAACTAATAAGAATTGTTTGAGTAGCTCCTTTTTTATGATATATAAATTTATATTTATTAATATTTAAAATTTTAGTCCTGTTATTTTAACCATATTATTCTGACCTAACAGCTTTTGAAGTCATTCCCCCAAATTTTATAAAGGTCATTGTTGACACTGGGCTATTTTTTAATTTAAATTTTTTGATTGGAATTACTTTTTCGATATAATAAAATTTGCCTTGTTTAACCTCTTTGGGACGAGAATCTTTGACGTTATTTTTAATGTTTTGTCAGTGATTTTACAAAAGTGAAATCTGTGCTTTATAAAATCGAAAAAATGCTCCGATTAAATAAAGTAAAATTTTTAGAAAATTTTTACTGATGGGGATAAACAACGATTTTTAATCCTATTTCCGGCCGTATACGCGCCACTGCTTTCCAAGAAGTTAGAGAGATATTATTAAGGCGAAAATAAGGAAAATTTTATCATTTCAAAAAAGTGATGCCAATCAGAGATTCACTAACTTTATAAAAGAGTGTGATACATGAAAAAGTGAAAGAAAAAAATCTATTCAAATTGTTATTCGTCGTCTAAAACATTGTAATAATACAAATAGGAATTTAAAGGGAAATTTTAGAATTAGTTACATCTCTATCCCCAGGTATAATTCCGATAAAAATTATTCTCTAAAAGAAGCAAAATACCAAACATACTTGTCTTTTACATTTTATGATTACTTAACGCAGTACATTTTAGTTGCTTCGTTTTGAAAATCAAAATTGATTTTTGTGTTATCAGAGAGATATACTGTTTCTTGGAAATAAATGTACTGAGAAAAGCTTTTCCTTAAAATAAAACCATTTATATAAAAAATTGACAAATAAAATATAACTTTCTGTTCTTTTAGATGAGACAATATTTTTTCGGAGAATGAGTAATTGAAAACATATAACTATAACAATTTAATCAAGTAAAACTTTTTGTTTAATCGAAATAAAAATATGAAATTTAGATTTTAAGATATAGGTATTTCAGCAAATTTGAAATGCTTTGATTTTTTATATAATCAAAGATTTCTCTTTGATTGTACCACATTTATTTATTTTCCAGATATTGCTGCTTTGGAAAGTGAGATCATAAATAATGAAAATTAATGTTATTGACATATTATGAATGTTAATATTTGGTGGAACTATATTTCAGCTTTCTCACTCAAGAAAGAGCAAGAAAGAAAATTCATGCGTCAAGCATAAAAAACACACATGAAACACATTTTAATACATTCGGATTAATGTAAGGAAACTAAGAACTTTAACAAGTTACAATTTGATGTCTCATTAAATTATGTGCAAATGCGTAACACATTTGGGATGCCAATATTATCCAACCTCTATCTACAGTATAACAATAATCCGAATTCTCTGAGCAGCTTTTTTATAATATATAAATTTATATTTATTAACACTAACGGTTTTAGTACTGTCATTTTCACCATATTAATTCTAACCTAACAGCTTTTTGAATCATTCTTTCTGAAATTTTGCCCCCAAAAATTTATAAAAGTCTCTCTTGAAATTGGGTTTTTTTTTTTAATTTATTGATTGGCACTGCTTTTTTGATATGATAAAATCTGCTTTGTCTAACCTCTTAGGAACGGGAGCCTTTGACGTTTATTTTAATGTTTCGTCACCGGTTTTCCAAAACAGAAATTTGTGCTTTATTAAATCAAAAAAGTGCTCTGATTAAATAAGGCAAAATTTTCAGTTAAATTTTACTGTCGGGGATAAACAACCATTATGAATCCTACTTCCGGTATATTTGCGTTGCTCGTCCCCAAGGGGTTAAAGACATGTTATTCAAGGCGAAAATAAGGAGAATTTTATCATTTCAAAAAAGTTATGTCAATCAGAGATTCACTAACATTGTATAAGTTTGTGATACACCTAAAATTGAAAGAAAAAATAATCACTTCAAATTGTTGTTCGCAGTCTGAAACATCGTAGTTATACAAATAGGATTTTAAAAGAAAAATTAGAAGTAGTTGCATCTGTATTACTAGGCATAATTGCGATAAGAATAATTCTTCAAAAGAAGCAAAATTTCTTTTAGATAAGACAATAATATTTCGGAGAATGAGTTATTGAAAACCTATAACTATAACAATTTAATCAAATAAAACTTTTTGTTTAATCAAAATAAGTGTATAAAAATTAGGTTTTAAGATATAGGTAGTCCAGCAAATTTGAAACATTTTATTTCTTATGTAATCAAAGATTTGTCTTTTATTGTGCTATATTTATTTATTTTCCAGATATTGCGGGTTTGGGAAGTGAGTTTATAGATAATTAAATTTAATTTTATCGATGCATTATGAATGTCTCTACTTGGTTGAGTTATATTTCATCTTTCTCACCCAAGAAAGAACAAGAAAGAAAATTCAGGCGTCAAGCATAGATTATGAAATATTTTCCATCATATGCAAACTAATGTAACAAAATTTAACCGTTTAGTAAGTTGCAATATGATGTCTAATTCAACCATGTAGATATGCGTAACACATTTGGGATGCCGATATCATCGAATCCTTATCTGCAGTCCGAAACTAATAAGAATTTTTTGAGCAGCTCTATTTTTATGATATATAAATTTATATCCAAGTGGTAGTGACATTCTTACTCCCACTAGCCAGTCTGCTATAGGTCCCGTATCGTTACTGTGAGGAAAAGGTACTTCAGCAACGCATACAAATAAAGAATTAGATCACACTACAGCGAGCAGCCGAGTGAAAAGAAAAGAGCTGTTTTGGAATGTTTTAGTCGTTTGTTGAGCGAGAGGTGGATGATGGTTGTTTCGCGGGAGATGTATGGATGTAATTTGAACATAATTCTAATGTAAATAGTTATAACTGTAAATAGCTCCTTTTGTAAATAAGTGTATCTTCAATATAATTTATTTTAAAATTTATCGGTGCCAGATTCAAGTTTTTTAAAATGTGTCAATCTCATTTAATATGATATTTCAAGAACTACCATTCCTACATCTATTAACATTAACTATTTAGTCCTGTCATTGCAACCATATTATTCTAGCCTAACAGCTTTTGAAAGTGAAAGGAAAAAAATCAATTCAAGTTGTTATTCGTCGTCTAAAACATTGTAATAATAGAAATAGGAATTTAAAAGGAAATTTTAGAATTAGTTACATCTCCATCCTCAGGTATAATTGCGATAAAAATAATTCTCTAAAAGAAGCAAAATACCAAACTTACTTGTACTTTACCTTTTATGATTACTTAACGCAGTGTATTTCATTTGCTTCTCTTTGAAAATTAAAATTGATTTTTGTGTTATCAGAGACATATACTGTTTCTTGGAAGTAAGTTTATTGAAAAATAGCTTTTCTTCAAAATAAAACTATTTATGTAAAGATTCAACAAAGAAAATATAACTTTTCTGTTCTTTTAGATAAGACAACTAATAAGACTATTTCGGAGAATTAGTTATTGAAAACCTATAACTATAACAATTTAATCAAATAAAACACATAAATTGTTTAACTGAAAGAAGTACAGAAAAATTATATTTTAAGATATAGGTGTTTCAGCAAATTTAAAATGTTTTATTTCTTATATAATCAAAGATTTTTCTTTTTATTGTGCCATATTTATTTATTTTCCAGATATTGCGGTTTTGGGAATTGAGATCATAGATAATTAAAACTAAGTTCATTGATGCATTTTGAATGTCTCTATTTGGTGGAGTTATATTTCAGCTTTCTCACCCAAGAAAGGATAAGAAGGAAAATTCAGGTGCCAAGCATAGATTATGAAATATTTTCCAACATATGGAATGTAACAAATTTCACCGATTAATAAGTTTCAGTATGATGTCTAATTCAACCAGGTGGAAATGCATAACACATTTGGGATGCCGATATCATCGAATCCCTATCTACAGTCCAAAAGTTATCCGAATTATTTGAGCAGCTCCTTTTTTATGATAGATAAATTTATATCTATTAACATTTACTATTTTAGTCCTGTAATCTCAACCATATTCTTCTAGCCTAACAGCTTTTGAAAGTGAACGAAAAAAAAATTCAAATTGTATTCGTCGTTTAAAACATTGTAATATTACAAATAGGACTTTAAAAGGAAAATTTAGAAGTAGTTACATCTCTACCCCTAGGCATAATACCGATAAGAATAATTCTTCGAAAGAAGCAAAACACCAAACATATTTGTCTTTTAACTTTTATGATTACTTAACACAGTATATTTCATTTGCTTCGTTTCGAAAATTAAAATTGATTTTTGTGTTATCAGAGTGATATACGGTTTCTTGGAAATAAATTTATTGAGAAATAACTTTTCTTTAAAATAAAACCATTTATATAAAAAATAAACAAAGAAAATATAACTCTTGTGTTCTTTTAGATGAGACAATACTATTAGTTATTGAAAGACGGAGAATTAGTTATTGAAAACCTATAACTATAACAATTTAATCAAATAAAACTTTTTGTTTAATCGAAATAGGCATATAAAATTAGGTTTTAAGATATAGATGTTTCAGCTAATTTAAAATGTTTTATTTCTCATATAATCAAAGAGTTTTCTTTTATTGTACCACATTTATATATTTCCCAGATATTGCGGCTTTAGAAAGTGAGGTCTTAGATAATTAAAATTAATTTTATTGATGCATTATGAATGTCTCTATTTGGCGTATTTATATTTCATCTTTCTCACCCAAAAAGAACAAGAAAGAAAAATTAGGTGTCAAGCATAGATTATGAAATGTATTTCAACATATGGAAACTAATGTAACAAAATTTTACCGTTTAATAAGTTGCAATATGATGTCTGATTCAAACATGTGGAAATGCGTAACTCATTTGGGATGCCATGTATCACCGTATCCTTATCTGCAGTCCAAAACTAATAAGAATTTTTTGAGCAGCTCCTTTTTTACGATATATAATTTTATATCTATGTGGGAGTGACATTCTTTCTCCCTCTAGCCAGTCTGCTATGGTTCCCGCATCAGTACTCTGAGGAAAAGGTACTCCAGCAACGCAGACGAATAAAGAATTAGATAAAGCTCAAACGAGCCACCAAAGTGAGCTGAAGAGAGCGGTTTTGGAAAGTTTTAGTCGTTTGTTGAGCGAGAGGTGGATGATGGTTGTTTCGCGGGAGATGTATGGACGTAATTTGAACGTAATTCTAATGTAAATAGTTTTAGTTGTAAATAGCTCCTTTTTCAAATAAGAGTATATTCAATATAACTTACTAAAAAAATGTTATCAGTGTCAGATTCAATTTTTTTAAATGTGTCAATCTCTTTTAATATGACATTCCAAAAATTACATTTCTTCATCTATTAACATTAACTATTTTAGTCCTGTATCTCAACCATATTATTCTAACCTAACAGCTTTTGAAAGTAAATGAAAAAACACTTCAAGTTGTTATTCGTCGTCTAAAACATTGTAATAATACAAATAGGAATTTAAAATGAAATTATAGAATTATTCATATCTCTATCGCCAGGTATAATTCCGATAATACTGTTAAATATTTGTATAACATTACGCCATAAAATTGGTGGCAGCTTTGCTCCTACCAGTAATATGGTGCGATTGTTTTCCACTTACATAATGGTGTAATTTAAGCATATGTTACTGGTGTAACATTACATATCATTGGAATATTACACTGGTTATCTTGGTTAAACCGGTATTATCAGTTATTCCACCATAAACTTGGTGGTAGCTTGGCTGCCACCAACTTTATGCAGTAACATTACACATATGTTTTACAGTGAAGAATAATTCTCTAAAAGAAGCAAAATACCAAACATACTTGACTTTTATCTTTTATAATTACTTAACGCAGTACATTATAGTTGCTTCATTTTGAAAATCAAAATTGATTTTTGTGTTATCCGACAGATATACTGTTTCATGGAAATGAATTTATTGAGAAATAGCTTTTCTTTAAAATAAAACCATTTATATAAAAACTCATCAAAGAAAATATAACTTTTCTGTTCTTTTAGATAAGACAATACTATTTCGGAAAATTAGTTATTGAAATCCTATAACTTTAGCAATTTAATCAAACAAAACGTTTTGTTTAATCGAAAAAAGTGTATAAAAATTAGATTTTAAGATATGGGTGTTTCAGTAAATTTAAAATGTTTTTTTTTTCTTATGTAATCAAACATTTTTCTTTTTATTATATCACATTTAATTATTTTTAAGAAATTGTGGTTTTGGGAAGTGAGATCATCTATTTATTTAGAAATTCCGGCTACTTTTTTTTTTAGTCATCAGCCTATGTTTATTACTAGGCTGTTTTTTTATAATAATAATTATTTGTTTTTTAATGAAAGCTTATCATATGTAGATGCGTCCATTCTAGGTAATTTTTAATTTATTTCAATTTTTATATTTTATTTTTGTATTTAAATGCTTTTTTGTATGAAATATCTTCAAAACAGCGGCAATCCGATTACGTCCATTGTTGCAGAAAAAAGAAAATTAATAAAAAATATCCAGATGCATGGCAATTTTATTGATACCCTTTTTTGAAATAGAACATATTTTATAAACATGTACTGAACAATTGCACCATAAAATTTAACTACTAAGAATGTATTTATTAAAAATATAAGGCATTGCTCAATGGTGCACAAAACAAGAATTTTAACATGAACTTGTACAATTGATATAAAACAAAATATCAACCTTTCGCGCCATCTTTAGGAAAATATGATATTGAAATGACTAAAACTTTGCTTCTTGATCGAGATATAATATTCCTATTTTCTATTTCTAAATTTTTCTAATATTTAGAAATATTATCTTTCAATCAAGAAGTAAACTTTTAATTATTTCAATATCATATTTTCCTGAAGAAGGCCGCAGAAGATGTCGCGAAACGTTGATATTTTATTTATTTTAATTGCACAAGTTCATATTAAAGTTTTTTTTGTGCACCATTGAGCAATGTTTTGTATTTTTAATAAATACATTCTTAGTAGAAAATATTTTTTGTTTTATTACATGCTAGTAGACAATTAAAATAAAGTTTATTGATACATTTTGAAAGTATCTATTTAATGAAGCAATATTTCATCTTTTTCAACCTAAGAAAGAGTAAGAAAGATTATGAAACACTTTCCAATACATTCAGACTAATGTAACAACACTTCACCAATTAGCAAGTTATAATATGTTATTTAATTAAACCATGTGAAAAAAATACATTTAGGACCCTAATATCATCCAATCACCATCTACAGCTCAAAAATAATCCGAATTGAGTAGTCCTTTTTATGATAAATAAATTTATATCTCTTAACATTGATAATTTTAATCCTGTCATTTTAAACATATTATTCTGACCTAACAGCTTTTGAAATCATTCTTTTCGAAAATTTGTTCCAAAAAATTATAAAAACCAATGTTTCTAATGGGATATTTTTAATTTAAATTTCTTGATTTTTTGATATTACAATGATATAATTGATATTACAAATATATGGCACTGGCACAACTTTTTTAGTATTACAAATTTCGCCTTAGTTAAAAAAATAATCAAACCGAAAATAAAGGAAATTTTATCATTTCAAAAAAGTGATGCCAATCATGAAATCTCAAAAAAGATCTAATAAAAGTAACCCACTTGTGACACGCCAGGACCAACGATCAGCTGTATGTGATGCAGGAATTTCAACGCCTTTTACTGACTTATGAAAGCATTTTTGACCCAGAAATCTTGCATGATTCCGATCTGTTTACGCGTATTCTAACTCCTCTAGAGGTTTGTGACATCTTAGCTGGGACACTCCATATTGTGATTCATAAATATAGAAACTATAGGCTATTACCTTAAATACTACTCCTAGATCCATACTTCCAATTGCAAAGTTTCATAAAAAAGTTGAAAAATATGATGACATAAGTTATAACTCTATGGGGAGGCGATCTATTTAAAAAAATACGTAACATAAATTTTTATACGGCCACCCTAAAATAAAATTCTTAAGCAGGAAAAATTCTCTTACTATTCCTGAATTAAACACAAGAATGTTCATCTCGATATTGCTAAATCTCATTGAGATATTAAGATTCAAAATTCATAACCACTTAACCATGCGTTTGAGCAATCAGTTATTGACACATTTTGAATGCAAAATGGGGATCATTCACAAAATGTACTTTATTAAAATTAGATTTAAGATAGTGTCTCTCCATTGAACGTAAAATAGCCGCGCATAGATTTCATGTTAAATTTGCTTTCAAAATATACGGGAGGTCTGCACTGGCTGATATATCCAGACTCAAGTCAAAATACGAAAAATAAATTCTGCATGGCCTGAAAAAGGGTTAAATTCTCAGCCGGATACCAGTCTGTCTGACTGAATATCTACAAAACATAGTTTTTACCGTCGATAGACTAAAAATTATTTCGTACGAGGAATTTTGATCAAATATACTTATTTTTTTCTTTATTCTTTGCATTTATATTATTCATTTTAAAAGAAGCGTCATAGACTATGATATTTATCTCTTTCTTTTATCATAAATCTATATTTGTATGTAAAGGTTTCACTTGTTCGCATATATCCATATTCTATGAATTGGAGATCTTAAAAAATGCTGTCTAGTGAAATTTCAAAACTGGAATTACATAAAAAAGAGAAAAAAATGCGTTATTTACAAGTTTCTTTCTTAGCAGGAGTAAATGCATTCTTTATTTTTTTTTCAGGTATTATTATATTAATTCTGTATTTATCAACGCATTGACAAGATACATTCAAAGACATTTTTTTCACGGTTTTACTGCATTTTAATTTTATTGCCTACATATCTACTATACAGGGTGATTCTATTTTTTTTTTTTTTTTTTACAATAAAAGAGGGGTGATAGTACACATCAAGACAAACAATATTAAATAGGAGACCAAGGGTCCCAAACATTTTCCAAAGGAGATAGCCGCCATTAAAGTTTAGGGACGAAAATTTCAAATTAAAAAAAACGGAAAAATCGGTCGATTGATTTGCGGTTTTCACTAAAATTATTCTTTATGTCGGTATTTTCTTAAAATTAAATTATAAAGATAAATTCCAAAAAATGACGATAGAGTGCGCTTTAGACTTTGGAGTAACGAACAACTATTTTTTGCCGGTACTTTTTCCATCTCATTAAATGTTTTCGTAAACTTAAACTCAAACTGAAATTTTGAGCTCAAAATCTGAATAGTTGGGAGCGGTTTAGTAGCACAAACTGAGCTGTGTTCAGAGGGTTCAAATTTCAAATGATTATAAAAAGCGAAAAAATTGATCGATTGATTTGCGGTTTTCACTAAAACTATTCTTTATGTAGGTATTTTCGTGAAAATAAATTATGAAGATAAATTTCAAAAAATGCCGATAAAGGGCGCTTTAGACTTTGGAGTAACGAACAACTCTTTTTTGACGTAATTTTTCACATCTTATTAAATGCTTTCGTAAGCTTAGACTTAAACTTAAATTTTGAGCTCAAAATCTGAATAATTGGGAGTGGTTACGTAGACAAATTGAACTGTGTTCAGAGGGTTCAAATTTCAAGTGATTATCGGAAAAATTGGTCGATTTGTTTGCAGTTTTCGCTTAAACTAATTTTTAAATCAGCATTTTCTTGAAAATAAATTTTAAAGATAAATTTCACAAAATGCCAATAGAGGGCGTTTTAGACATTGGAGTAGCGTACAACTATTTTTAACTGTTATTTTTTTAATCTCATTAACCTCTTCGGTACTGGCGATTATTACAGTATTTTTAAATATTACTGAATTATTTCTTCTTTCGTTTGACTTCAGAGCGAAAATTTTGTTTTATTTTCATTAGCTCGAATCTTAGAATTCGAAACATATTATTCTTATATCGAAATTTCATTTATATTTGCGTATCATTAATAAAATGGGACAAAACTGATGTACCCATTTGGGTACTCAGGGACTGAAGAGGTTAACTGCTTTCAAATGCATAGACTTAAATTTTGGGCTCATATTCTGAATCGTTCGGAGTGTTTAAGTAGCGAAAAATTAAATTGTGTTCAAGGAGGGGGGAGGGTTAAATTTCAAATCCTGAACACACTTCAGTTTTCGCTTCTTAACCCTTCCAAACGATTCAGAATTTGAGTTCAAAATTTAAGTTTAAATCTAAGCTTCCGAAAACATTTAATAAGCTTTTGCAAGCATTTAATAACAACCAAAAATAGTGGTTAAAATTACCGTATTTTCAGATGTATAGTCCGCGGCTTATACAAGAAAAAAACCTCCCAAAAAGCCGCTGCGGCTTCTACACGGTGCGGGTTATACAAAGATTTTTTTTAAAAAATTGGAAATCGTGATATTTTTTCTACAATTTTTAAACCTAAAAAAATTTGAAAAAAACATCGAAATTTGTAATTTTTTTTCTCTATGCCTTGAAATTTAGAGACTTCTCCCATGTTTGTAAAGGCTTTTTTTACTGCTTAAATACAGTTATTTCTGGATTTGGAAGAACTGTCGCAACTATCGCCAAGTATTGCACTGATAGATGTATAATAGCCATTGTGTTTGTAGAGTACAAAATCCAAAATCCGGAACCCTTCCAATCTCGACAATTCTAAATTTAAGATCATATTTAGTTTATTTTTCAAAAAAAAAAAAAAATCTACCGATCCTGTTGCATAGAACAAAAAAAAAAAAAAAAAAAAAAAAAAATGCGTGATTTATATGATTTCGGAACGATTCAGAGCAGTCGTTCTTTTTCGAAACGATTCCGAGGAATCGTTCCTTTACACAGGGGCTTCACTAAGGTGGGGGACGGGGGGTAACCGCCCCCCCAAACATTCGCTAATGTTGTTTACACTTGGCAAATTTAAATAACATTTTAATAAAAACTGTAATATACTTCCTATTTTTGATAGAACTTGCAAAAGTTACAACTCTAAATGGGAATTTTATTAAACTTTTTAGAATCAAGAACTGTATTACATTTTCCAAGTGTGGTAACTTGGCAAAATTATAAAACAATTTGGCAAATATGAAAATTTGACTTGGCAATTTAAGGTCTTCTCCCCCCACCAATAAAAAGTCTTAGCGATATGGCCCTGCCTTTACACAGTCGTTTCATTTCGGAAGGAGTTCAAGGAATCGAACTTTTCCGGAGTCGTTTCATTTCAGATAGAGTCCGAGGAATTGTTCCTTTTCGGAGTTGGTCTGTTGCAAAGAATAAAAAAAAAGGGCGTGATTTATGTCATTTCGGAACGATTCAAAGCATCAGTCTTTTTCGAAACGATTCCGAGGAATCATTCTCCTTTATAGAGTCGTTTCATTTCGGAACGAGTTCTAGGAATCGAACTTTTCCGGAGTCGTTTCATTTCAGATAGAGTCCTAGGAATCGTTCCTTTTCGGAGTTGGTGCATTTCGGATCGATTCCGAGGATTCGATCCTTTTGGTAACCAATGACCTAAGATACGTATACATTTTATGTTCGAAATTTGGATTTATCACCGATTTTTTTTTTAATTTTCGGAATTTTTTTTAAAAATATCACGCTTGTTTGAACAAAAAAATGCGCGTAAACGCCGCATCGCTTGAAATTTTATCTTAAAACACGTAAACGCCGCGGCGTTTCTTCCGAAAATTACGATACTGATAATCTTAATTTTTTTAGCCCAATTACTGTAGATATTATGCATCACGAAAAAAATTGGTAAATTTGTGTTAAAAATTATGACTAATGGCTTCTAATTTCGAGCCCTGGTCGAAATAAACGTTAGTAAATGGTGTATAGCCCGCGGACTATACACCGATGCATCTCCGCGGGTTATACACGAACTTTTTTTACTGCACTGCTCGATTTAGGGGTGCGGGTTATACACAGGGTGCGGTCTATACACCCGAAAATACGGTCATTGTTGGTTACCCTGAAGTTTAAGACGCCCTCTAATGGAATTTTTTGAAATTTATCTTTAAAATTTATTTTCAAGAAGATACTGATTTAAAGAATAGTTTCATTTTGAACCGCAAACGAATCGAACAATTTTTCCATTTTCTATAATTTAAATTTAAATTATAGAATTTAAATTTAAATTTGAACCTCCCCCCTTAAACACAACTCAGTTTGTGCTACTTAACCACTCCCTACTATTTACATTTTGAGCTCAAAGTTGAAGTTTTAGCTTCCGAAAACATTTAATAAGATGCAAAAAATAGTTGTTCGTTACTCCAAAGTCTAAAGCGCCCTCTACCGACATTTTTTGAAATTTCTCTTTATAATTTATTTTTAAGAAAATATCAACATAAAAAAGAGTTTTAGTGAAAACTGCAAATCAATGAACCAATATTTCCGTTTTTTATAATCATTTGAAATTTGAACCCTCTAAACACAGTTCAATTTGTGCTACTTAACCACTCCCAACTTTTCAGATTTTGAGCTCAAAATTTAAGTTTGAGTTTAAGCTTACAAAAACATTTAATGAGATGCAAAAAGTACCAGCAAAAAATAGTTGTTCGTTACTCTAAAGTCTAAAGCGCCCTCAATCGACATTTTTTGAAATTTATCTTTATAATTTAATTTCAAGAAAATGCCGACATAAAGAATAATTTTAGTGAAAACAGCAAATCAATCGACCGATTTTTCCGTTTTTTAGGTTTATTTTAAATTTTGATCCCTAAACTTTAATGGCAGATATCTCCTTTGGAAAAGTTTGGGACCTTTGGTCTCCTATTTAATATTGTTTGTCTTGATGTGTACTATCACCCCTCTTTTATTGTAAAAAAAATTTAGAATCACCCTGTATTTAAAAACAAACATTTTAAAGTTAAAAATAACGAAGATTTAAAGATCTATGCATTTTTTGCAAAACTTTTAGGGCTGAACAAAATTTTACACATTTTTTCACGGTAACACCGAGACAATGTTTAGAATACAAGTTGGGTCAAAACCATGAATGAAAATTTCGCCGTGCAGACCAAAAAAGAACAAAGTTAGTTCCGGTTGGTTACGGAAAAAGTACATTAGATCAGGCCCAATCGAGCTTTCAGAAAACAGTGAGGTCTGGGTCTGGACCGAAAAAAGTGAAGTCAAGCTCTGTCCAACCCGGCCCGAGTGTTTCGAAAGAAAATAAGTCCGATCTCCACCCGTGAGCTGGGACAGCAAAATAAAGCTAATCTTTAAAACAAACTAGGCTGGCAGCATACAGACTTTTTTCAATGGTCTCGTCGGGATGATATAAAATCTGAAATTGTGAGAACTTCAATTATTAAAAATCTTGAAACAAATATTTTAGAAAAAGCCTTTTTAAAAAGCAAATAACGACATTAAAACAATACAAACAGAAGGTGGAAAGGTCAAATCCTAAACGGAATCTGAATAAATCTGGTGGCGGAAGCACAAACAATCACCTTATCGAGTTCACGGATGAAAATCAAGGATTAGTTAAATCTCGATTCGCATGTTAAAGTACAATCGGTCTTCCAAGTCATATCTTGGTGGAAAACAATTAACAACACGATTTTAATGGTTGATTTACGGGTTTACAATTGGGTTACCATGCATCCAAAAGTATGAAAACATAGTGGGTTGGGAACAGTAAAAAATAATGGTAAACCTATGAATCAACGACTAAAAACCGTGTTTTTTAAAGTTTCCTACTAAGATATGGCTTGGCAGATTAATTGCGTTGTAATATGCGAATCGAGATTCAACTAATCCTATATTTTCATAAGTGAATTCGACGAGGTGATTTTCTGTGCTGCCCCTCCCGGTCAAGAAATTTAAGCTACAGGAAAGAGTTTTTTTACTCTCCTGTAATTTTTTAAAGACTGTTAAACATTTTAATAGGAGCCAACCTTTTGTTGAACTTTTTGTAGACGAGCGATCGGTATACTTGCCACATAAGATTCAAAGAATCCTTGATTATTCTTTCCGATAAATTTCTATTGTAAATTGTGCTTTGTTTAGTCCGGGCTTTTTCCCGATTCCATTCGACAAAGTTATGCATTTTGAATAACCGTTTATAAAAGGTTAAAAATTTTGTAAAACACGCTCATTCCAAAGTGTTTAAAAAACTATAAATGAATAAAGTATTTATTTTTTTTAAAACTATTTCGTGTTTTTGGCACAAAAATTGCAAAAGAAAAATGGTACAAACGTCGTACATGACTTTTTTGATTATTGTACATGACCTCTGTTTAGGCAAATTAGGAAAAACGTTTCTTTTAAAAATATGATTTTTTTTTAAATAACAAGTTGCCTCGTTTTTTCAGTGTATGTTTTTAAAATTTTCAAAATTATTACTTCAAATTTTTTTTATTTCCCTCTTTAATTAAATGAAAAAAAAAATAAATTTGACTAATAATATTTCGAACTATAATAATTTAAAACTAACCCATTTAAAAAAAAAACAATAACCATTTAAAATGCTTTAAAATGCTTTGTACGAAATTGTAGGATGTCATTTTGTTTAAAAATTATACAATCACAAAAATAAGAAAACTGAAATTCCAACTCAATAAATATATTTTTTATATGTTTCCCTTACCTCTTAAAGTAAAATTATTTCTTGGATAACACGCATTTCAATTTGTGTTTAATCTCTTAAAACAGGACGAATTTTTTCAACAGTCATGTCTCTGTGAATTTTGAAGACATCAAAATGATATTTTTTGTGGTTAATTCAAGTTTAATTAACGGAAGGTTTTCTAATTGGAATTTTTATCCCAAGCAGCCTAATAAAAATTTAATTTTCGTATTTTTTCAAATAGACCGCCCCTTCCCCTCATGGAGTTGCAACTTATGTCATCATTTTTTTCGCAATTTTTTATGAAACTGAAACTGGAAACATGGATCTAGGAACAATATTTCAATATATCAATTAGAACCAAATTAATTTCCCTTCTTTGGCTGTTAAATGCGTATTGTACATGAGAATTTTCATAAAGAATAAAAACAAAGGCTGAACAAAGAAAATTGAAGCTTTCTTTAATAAAAGGTTTTCAAATTTATGAATTCTTACGAAGTTATTTCTGAGAAAATGTTATTAGAAAATGTAACTAATTTATTCTTTAAGTAAACAAACAACAAGTTTCTTTTTTATAAGTATATTTGTATTTAAAACAAACAAACAAAAAATATCAATCTGTGCTATGGATTTCAACAAAAATAAATAAATAAATAAAAAAGGAAAAAAAGAAAGATAGGAAAATGAAAAGTAAAAAAGAAAAAAGAAAAAAATGCATAATGTGAGATTCCAAATTTATGAATTCCTTCAAGATTGTCTTCGAGAAAATATCTCATTGCATTGTTCCATGCGAAATGCTTTCTTCCATTTTTTTGTAAGACACATAAACGCACGCGAAATACAATAAATGCAAAAACAAGAAACATAAAGCATGGATAAATCACAAAAGATAAAAGAAAGGTGTTGAAATTCTGAAATAAACAATGAATACATAGGGTAACGAAATCTGCTGAAATAAAAAGGAAAAAGCTGAAAAAAATCGACGAGCATTTGAGCATTACAAATTGTCAAACTGAAGAATATCTAACATTTTTATTATCCATAAACCCGTTCTTTGCACCGCGAGAATACAAAAAAATAGTCACCAGTCGTAAATATAGAATGACGCAATGTTGCTGCTGTATATTTATGTATTAAAGAAAACTGATTTTTTTAGATACTTGCAAACTTACCGATAATCTCCAGTAAACTCTATCGATATCTTCTGTAGTAAATATATACGTTTTCAGAAATATTAGTATTTTTTAAATGTGTCGTGTTTCATTGCATTCCTTGTATAAAATTACATAGCACACTGTTATACAAATCGATTACTTGACTTAGGTCACGCTACTGCAATTTTAGAGAAATTATCGGTAAGTTGGCAGCTATGGTTTTTAGTGTGTCTAAAACAATTTCTTAACCCACAATATCGGTTTTAGGGCTTTTTTAGTCTCAAAAATTTTCAGCTGTCTAATTCAATGTATACATCTAGAGCAACAAAATAATATTATTTTCCAAGTTAATGCTAATGTTTAATTTATCAAACTTTTCTGTAAAATATGATTGTTTAACATGAAAATATTTAGAGTCCGTTTATATATAATGTTATATTTTATAGGAAAGGGGGGGGGAGCTGGCATATGATATCGTGAGATATATCTAAGAGGAGGGGGTTGTCTTTTGATAATGTTATAATTTTCCGCCCAACCAAAATTTTCTCTTTTAATTTGTAAATGTGTCTTTACCTTAAAGCAGTATGTTATCTTTTTGTAGTCTGCTATATTTTAAAGAAAAAATATCATTAAAAGATTATAAAACTATTTAATTGGAATAATCTAATATTTAGCATTCCTATTCTTCTGTGATGTATGTATGCATAGATAATCTGTCCGAGAAACTATACGCGAAGTATGTTTGAAATGATCTTGCTTTTATTTGAAATACAAAAAGAAAGGATGGTTCCCACGTGTTTTGTTTATAACAAGTTCTGTCTTCCACACTTTCCCATGAGTGGAGGAAAGTACATTAAACGTTATTACTGCTGAATGCATTTTATTAGAAAAAGATAGTAAATACTTCTAAATAGTAACTATTTTTAAGCGTTATTTGATATAATGTTATATCATATATAAAATGATATTTTATTGGCTATTGTTGAATTAATAAATATTCGAAAAATAAATTTAGTGATATTTATATATTACCAGAAGGAAAAATCAGACATTAATAACGATATTCTTATTGAGGGTGAGATGGGAAGTTCAAGGGATGATAAACTGTGATGTAGTAAAGGGAGGAGGGGTTTCTAAATTAAGAAATATCCGATAACGTTATATATGTAAAGATCCTTACTTGAGAACTAATTGTTAGCTTCCAAAAACTGCATTCTGAGTTGAGAAAACTGATTAATTGATTAATAGACTCTAAAAATTACTAGGAAACGTGTCGCATAATCACTGGCAGAAAAATAAAATCTTTTGCTTTTTTACATATCTGTTTACCTGTCGAAAGTGTATTGACTTTTGAAATTTCTATATTTAAAGAACGCTTTTTGGAATTATTAATAAATCGGAAAAAGCTATTATGCGTTTCGTCCGTGGTTATATTATAATTTTCTAAACGAAAAAACAAGCAAAAAATATTACGTGTTGTTACATTCAAGCTTTTAATTTAATTCTAAGTACATTAAAACGTGTAAATGATGGACATTTCAAGAGAATATAATTTGTCCTATATTCGGAGGTGTCTGCTGTTCAGAGATAAACATGAGCAAATACATAGGTGTTAGTGATCGAAAAAGTGTCCACAAAAGTGTATTCGTTATTCGTGAGTGTCCGTTATGAGTCTTTAGTGTAAAATAATTTCGTTCATCTTTCCTTTAAAAAAAGATGAAGTAAACAATGTTAGATGGAGTATATGATTTTGTGGTCGCACAATGAGATTTTTGGGAGAAAACCAAGAACAAGCTCGTTTTTTTTTCAGAAAATTCCTACAATTTGGTAAATTTTGTGGTGGAAATCGTACAATGATAAGAAAATTTGCTATTTTTTTAGGCTGCTTTAAATATTTATCTTATTTATGTGTCTCTTTAAACAATTTATTCTTTTACAAAAAAAAATTCAACTCTTTGGCAAGTTTTAAGAAGAATACGGCAGTACAATACGGTTGAATATTTTTCTGTGTGAATGTTTCGAAATGTGAACAGATTTATGGGGTATCCTTCATTTTGGACGTATTATAATTTGCGATAGAAAATCCCCGGAACTATTAAAAAAATTCTTAATGGTAAAACAGTATTGATGATGACGTATTTTCAATACTTAAAAACCACTGTTTAAAACGTCAACGCATTGCAATTCTATGTGATACTCGTTTTCTTTTCTTTCTTTCTTTTTTTTTTTTTTTTTTTTTTTTTTTTTTTTTTTTTTTTTTTATGGATACTTAAAATTTTAACTCGAAACCTTATTTTTATCGAAAATAAATATTGTTGTTACTTAACAACGGCTACAAAATTAATAGAAAAACTATTTTAAAAAAAATATTAAGAAAATAAAATTATGAATTTCTTTTTTGACGAATTCCATTTCTAAATTCGTTAAATGATCAAACACTTATTATACCGTAAATACATTAGTGTTTGGTCAAGCACTCTACAGTTTAAGACAATCTCCTCATTTAAAGTAAAGCTATAACATATATTTCGGAATTATTTTTACTAAAGCCTTATTTTAAAAAATACATTAAATCAATGTCAGCGCAAAAAGAGGTAAATACATGTATAAAATACTGCCGATTTATTTAGTGGGTATTATTTTCCGTAAATACATACATATTATTTAAAATCCATGTATAAGAATTTACTTGAAATTTTTTTTTTTTTTTATTATTAAATGGGGAAAATGCATAAAAATGTATTAAAATAGAGAAAAAACTCATGTATACCTTTCCCTGAAAAAGTTTAAAATTGCATATAAAAATAAAATGTAAGTATAAATTTTCTAATCAGGATGCTATTCAACGGTGAGGATATGAAAGTTATTTACGTACCTTTTTATAGATTCAGTCGAACTGACGAAAAGTGTATTGTCTATGTTAGGAATTGATAAATTAAGTTATTCCAGTTTATTCACAGAAAATCGTTTGCATATTTGCAATTGTGATATTTAATTTATTTATAAGACGCGACTCGTTGCTATGGAAGCGAAGCTGTTTTTTCGTCTGCTTTGCTTTTTATATTTTTTATCTTACGAGAGGAGTTAAAAGTTTAGATAAAAAAGTTGGCATCAATTTTTGATGGAATGTAAAAAGAATTTTTTTTAGAGAGAATGTTTATATTTTTTTGTTTGTCGTGCGTGTCTTGAGTTTTATTGAAGAATTATGTTAATTTTATGAAAAGGCACGCAGAAATGCATAAAGGATCATCTTTCCAGTTTTTAGTATGATGATCAAAAATTATCAAGGTAAAAGCATTTATATTTTGTACATATTATACATTTTGTACATAGTATGTAAATAATTTGAATTCAATATTTCTTTATTCTATAATTCTAAGTATGTAATAAAATTTTTAAAAAGAAAATTCAAGAATATTTAGAAGATTTTTGAACCCAAATAAGTTTTGATTGTTTACAGAACAAATCTGGCGCCCGAACAGGGACATTTGAATAATACTGTTGAGATATTGAATTGTTTTTATAGCGTATAGTGTTTTCATAAGCTGTGCATTACTACTTAATTTTTCTAAGATGAATAAGCTAAAGAAAAAGCGTACACCACTACGTTCGTCATTTACCAGAACTTTAAATGTTTTGAATGAAGAAATTAACAGCGAGTCATTAGATAAGGACAAAATTTTAGACGGTTTTAGTAAATTAGAAAATTTGATTCATGAAATTAAAGCTATTGATGAAGCTATAATTGAACTCATGTTAGATGATGATAAATGCGATGAAGAGGCTATTGAAAATGAAGTAGTGGAAAATGAAAATTATTCAGATCAATTTATTACCATTAAGCGTAAAGTTAGCGAAGCATTGGGTACAAATAAACGTAATCAAGATGATAGTGAAAAATGCACAGATCACGGTTATTCCAAATCAAAGCATTATAAATTACCTAAATTGAATATTAAGCCATTCGATTCGCAGTTAATAAATTATCTTTCATTTTGGTCCCAGTTTCAGAAAATTCATGAAGACATAGATTTGGATAATAGTGACAAATTTCAGTATCTTATCCAATCGGTGGAACCTGGAACCAGTGCCAGGCGTTTGTTAGAGAGCTATCCAATGACCGCAGTTAATTACTCCAAAGCTGTCGAGGCATTTCAAGAGCGTTTTGGAAACAAAGATTTACTAATAGAAGTGTACGTTAGAGAATTCCTAAAATTGATTGTAGCTAATGTACAGGCGCACGGCAAAGATAAACTTCCCTT
Source organism: Maratus speculifer (assembly GCA_964019185.1). Taxonomy (NCBI): domain Eukaryota; kingdom Metazoa; phylum Arthropoda; class Arachnida; order Araneae; family Salticidae; genus Maratus; species Maratus speculifer. Next base: position 140,464,770 of record OZ025291.1, read on the forward strand.
ATCAGATTTATTCACGAAAGTCGAGGCATATTTAAGATCGTTAGAATCAATGGGTTTAAGTTTAGAAAGCAATTCGGCGTGGCTCTATCCCATGATAGAATCTAGCTTATCGGAAGATGTATTAAAAGCATGGCAGCGATATAATATTTCAATCACATCAAACATTGTTAGTAATAATAATGCATTGTCAACAAAAGCAAATATAGTAAGTTTGATGGAATTTCTGAAACAAGAAGTTGCAAACGAGGAAAGATTCAAATTAGCCAAATCGAGTTTTATAGAGCTGGGCTTTAAAGACAAACCTAAAGAAAAGTTAAGAAAAGCAGAAAGTAAAATACCTATTGCGGCAGGGCTATTTAGCGCAAAAGAACGCCTTTGTTTATTTTGCAGTAAATCTCATGAAAGCAAGGACTGTGTTAGGGCTAGATCTCTTTCCTTTAATGAACGGAAGGCCAAAATTAAGAATAAAAATTGCTGTTTAAAATGTCTTCGTTTTGGTCACCACGCTAAAGTTTGCAAAGTTTTTATTCGTTGCCACGTTTGTTCTAAACCCCATACCGAGTTATTATGCCCTGAAATTTCAATGTGTAAAGAACCAGAAAATACAGAAGTTATTCAAAGCACCATAGCAAGTAAGCAGTGTTCTGCTGAAGTAGCCCTTATGACTTTAGAAATAGTTATTAAAGGTCGAATAACAAAGAAAGTACGAGCGTTACTTGATTGTGGGTCGCAAAAGAGCTATATTTTAAAAGGTACAGCTGAAGAGTTAGGTTTACATCCCATTTCTTCTGAAGCTATTGTACACACTTTGTTTGGTGGTACGCAAACAGAAGCTAAATCTCACAATAAATTCCAAGTTGAGTTAAGTTCTTCTGATAGACAGAAACAAACGAAAGAAGTCTTAGAACTTTTGGATCAAGATATAATTTGTAACTATATTCCTCGGATACCAAAAGAATCAGTAATTAAAGAGCTTAAACAAAATAAACTATGGATCACAGATTTAGGAGCAGGAAGTCCAAAAATTGAAATTTTGATTGGAAGCGATTACTACGGACAACTTCTTACAGGTCGAGTAAAACAGTTAAAGAGCGGTCTTACAGCAATAGAGACAAAGTTTGGATGGACACTTTGTGGTCGTTTAGAAAGTACATCACAGTCTTGCCTAAATTATGGAAATATGTTTATCACGAACCTAGCTTTAAAAGATATGAAGATTCCAGAATTATGGAAGTTAGAGACAATTGGTATAACAGATCCCTGTCAAACTTTGTCTAAAGCAGAAGAAGAAGAACTCGCTCATGATAATTTTATAAAAGAAGTTGATAGAAATATAGAAGGTCGCTATATTGTAGGTCTTCCTTGGATTAACGGCAAACGTGAGATTCCCTCAAATAGACACATAGCTGAACGAAGATTGATAAATTCAACAAAGAAATTAAAATCAATGAAAATGTTTGAAGAATATGCTAAAGTTTTCTATGAATGGGAAGAAGAAGGCGTTATAAGTAAAGTACCAGATGAAGCACTCAAGATTCCAGGACATTTTTTACCTCATCATCCCGTCATCAAACCAGATAGTCTTACTACAAGTGTTCGACCAGTTTTTGATGCATCGTGTAAGGTAGGGAGGTCTCCTTCTTTAAATGATTGCCTCTTTAAAGGACCAAACCTCATCGAACAAATTCCTGCAGTGTTAATAAGATTTCGTGAGAAAGCTATTGGGGTAGTAGCCGATATAAGAAGAGCATTTCTTCAAATTGAAGTCAAAGAATCAGATCGGCATTTCTTGCGATTTTTATGGTGGAAGAGTCCTGACGAATTTCAAGTTTATCAACACAATAGAGTAGTTTTTGGAGCAACTTGTAGCCCATTTTTGCTAGGTGCAGTTATAAGATATCATTTGAGTAATGTTGATGAAGAAAACAAACAGATAGCTGAGAAGCTTATGAAATCATACTATATAGATAACTGCGTTACTTCAGTCGACAATGTGCCTGAACTAGAAAATTTTATTTCAAAATCTACAGAAATCATGGCTGATGCGAAAATGGAATTAAGAATGTGGGAATTCGGACCAATTAAAAGTGAAGACAGCAGTTTCCTTAACGAAAAGAAGGTGCTCAGCAAAAATGTAACAACGATAGTTCCGGTTTTAGGGTTGAAGTGGGACACAATGGAAGATAGTTTGAAGATAGCTCATAAATTTAGTGATGAGATAGAAAATCTGTCGAAAAGAAAGATATTAGCTGTAACCCAGGGGATCTTCGATCCAATAGGATTTTTAGCCCCAGCATTGTTGCCAGCCAAACTGATAATTCAAGACGCCTGGTCAACGAAATTAGATTGGGATGCTCCACTTCCAGAAGAAATCCGGAATAATTTTCAAAAATGGTATAGCGAACTCAAGTATTTAAATGACGTGAAGATAAATAGACGTGTAGGCTATGGTTGTAAAGAAAAATGGTCTATTCATACATTTTGTGATGCAAGTACCAGAGCTTATGCAACAGCAGTTTTCTTACGTTGTGAAGATAAAGACGCAGTCTTTGTACAACTTTTAGGAGCTAAGTCTCGTCTTGCACCAAAGAAAAATGTAACCATACCACGTTTAGAGCTTCTTGCTTGTATTTTAGGAATAAGGTTGACTAAATTTGTTTTGAAAGCCTTTAATTGTATTTCCATACCAGTAAAGTATTGGACCGACTCTTCGACTGTTCTCGCTTGGATTCGAAGAAATGATCAATGGGGAACGTTTGTAGGCAATAGAGTTAGAGAAATTTGTAAATTTTCCGAATCTCAACAATGGAACTTCGTACCTGGTCATCTCAACCCTGCTGATCTACCTTCTCGCGGATGTAGTCCTAAACAGCTGCTGAAGATGAGATGGTGGGAGGGACCAGAATGGTTGAAGTTATCAGAAGAAAATTGGCCACATTCAGAAACAAGCCCCAACGAAGAATTAGTAATGATGGAAAAGAAGAAAACTTCAGTACCTACTCTTTCATGTTCTAATTCACATGAATTTATGATATATAGTAGAATTTCAAAATTTGGTAGATTTATTAATGTCGTATGTTGGGTGAAGAGATTCATAATGAAGTGCAGAAACAGAAATATATGTTTTCCATCAGAATTGTCAATTGAAGAAAAAGAAGATGCGGAAAGGTCGCTCTGGTCAATAATACAATCTGAAAGTTTTGGTAATACTACTGATGCAATAAAAGGATTAAAGGTTATGAAAGATCAAGAAGGTTTGTTGAGAGTAAAAACAAAGATATTAGAGCGGGATGACGAGTTTTCTTTCAGATATCCAATTTTATTACCATCGAAACATCATGTAGTGAATTGTCTGATTCAAGAATGTCATTTAAAGAATTGTCATGCTGGACTTCAAACAGTTGGATCCATTTTGAGAGAAAAATATTGGATAATTTCTTCTAGACGCATCATTAGAAGTCAATTGTCTAAGTGTTACAGATGCAAAAGATACTCTGCAAAACCATATACTACACCTCCAATCCACCTACCTCTAGATCGAGTCAGAGATTCCAAAGTTTTTGAAGTTGTTGGAGCTGATCTTTTTGGCCCTCTTTTCGTAAAGCAAAGATCCAAAGTTTAGGTTGTACTTTTTACATGTGCAGTATATAGGGCAATACATTTGGAACTTGTATCCAGTCTCTCAACAGAAGGATTCATTCAGTCACTTCGAAGATTTATATGCAGGAGAGGAAGGCCGACTACTATACTCTGATAATGGCTCAAATTTTAGAAGAACCAACAACCTTTTAAAATCATTGGATTGGAAGGCAATAGTTTCCTCAAAAGAACTGTCTCCTATTAAATGGAAGTTCATCCCTCCAGCAGCAGCTTGGTAAGGTGAATGGTAAGAGACTTTTGAAATGACTTTTTCTAGAACTCTGAACTGATTTTTCTAGAACTCTGAAATGACTTTTCTAGAACTCTAAATGTTTCATTATTATTTTATTATTGTTTAGTTATTATCTTTATTTATTTACATATTTTTTTATTTTGAATTAGGGCTTAATTTGATCAAAAGTGATCTTAAGTTTAATTTGGCTTCCGCCTAAATTAAAGGTGGGAGTATGTTAGGAATTGATAAATTAAGTTATTCCAGTTTATTCACAGAAAATCGTTTGCATATTTGCAATTGTGATATTTAATTTATTTATAAGACGCGACTCGTTGCTATGGAAGCGAAGCTGTTTTTTCGTCTGCTTTGCTTTTTATATTTTTTATCTTACGAGAGGAGTTAAAAGTTTAGATAAAAAAGTTGGCATCAATTTTTGATGGAATGTAAAAAGAATTTTTTTTAGAGAGAATGTTTATATTTTTTTGTTTGTCGTGCGTGTCTTGAGTTTTATTGAAGAATTATGTTAATTTTATGAAAAGGCACGCAGAAATGCATAAAGGATCATCTTTCCAGTTTTTAGTATGATGATCAAAAATTATCAAGGTAAAAGCATTTATATTTTGTACATATTATACATTTTGTACATAGTATGTAAATAATTTGAATTCAATATTTCTTTATTCTATAATTCTAAGTATGTAATAAAATTTTTAAAAAGAAAATTCAAGAATATTTAGAAGATTTTTGAACCCAAATAAGTTTTGATTGTTTACAGAACAGTCTATTCGAAAAATATGGGCAGCTCACTTGTTAAAGTGAAAGCAAAACAAACATCTTCAAAAAGACTTTTTCTACAGATACTCTATTACAGGTGGCATTTAAAAAGTCTCTTTCTGATGCGTATACATACACTGATGTGCAAAAATTAAGGACAATGAAATTAGCCTAAAAGTCAAATAAGGAAACAGCTTGATTGTTTAAATAGTTTTGATCTCAATGGGAAAAATAAAAGTAGTATATGTCTTGACTACTTAATAGGAAGAAAATTGCTATATCCAGATTGAATCAAAAAGAGAACATTAACATACTTTTTTAACGAGAGTAGATAAATTTATAGATTTAATTTTTATTTAAAGTTATTCATAAGAGAATAATAGTTGTTTAAAGTTGTAGCATTTTTTTTAATTAGGGGTTATATACAAATTTATTATAAATAGAATTTAATCAGAAAAAAATATTGAAAGTAAAATTAAAATTGCAATTAAATTTTAAATATTTAATCATTTTAAAATATTAATGCAAAATATGCAATTTGTAATAAACAGAGAAGAGTAAAAAATAGAATTTTTGTGGATTAAAATGAAGAAAATTCGCAGCCTTAAAAAATTATTTACAAGATGATGCATACTTTATTATGTTATTAGATTATTCTAGGCTGCAAAAGATGGATTAGATCATGATTTTTAGCTTTTGAGAATTAATTCTTATACATTCTGTATCACTGAATCCAAAATTAACCTTTATTTTTTACCATCACTTAAAGATTATTTGCAAATCAAAAATTTAAAAAATAGCGAAAATGTGACACTGTAAGATTGATGTGATTGTTGTGTTTTTAACTTTTGATTGTCGATTTTTAGGTATTTTTTATCGTTAAATCCGAAAATGACATCTATTTTTAACCATGACGTCAAAATTCTTCGGAAACATTAAATTTCAAAGTTTTTGATTTTAAATTTCAAAGTTAATTATAAATCTTGTACGATTTTTTTCAAAGCGCAGATACACATGAAATAAGTTTTTCAAATACTTTATGGTCTTGTCATGTTATCCCTCAAAGCAGGCCAAACATATTTATGTTCACAAGAAGAAAAGTGGTATAAGTCTTGCATTAGATGCAGAACTTGGTCAATTTTCGTGTTATAAGAACAAGTCTTTCTTTGTTTTACTTCACAGTGTAACAGGAAAATTTTACTAATAGGACCGCTGGACTGTATAAAAATTTAAATTTCGTAATTTTTAAGAAATATTTTTATCGACCCAAAGTTCTTTTAAAATGTTTCTTTACTTCATTTGAAACATTTTTTTAATTGAAAGTATCTGTCTATGACTAACGGTTTAGGAATTAAGCATTGGCCACCGCTGATAATAGATACCCAGTATATAAATTTCATTTATTCCTAATGCAAAATTTTTGAAGAAAAATGTCACTTAATTATTTTAAAGTGCATGCATAAAAATTTTAGTTTTAACACAAAAAAATGAAAGAATTATATGATTAATATCTGAAGGATTATTAAGTATTTGTTTGAGTGCTACAACGCAATCTTTGGGGTTTTTCTTACTCTTTTTAATTAATAAATGACAACCGAATCTTTTTAATTATTTGCACCATTAATTTCGCCTCAATCGAAACAGCGGAATGTGCGCAAGAACCCTTCGAAGTAAATACCTTATTTCTTGCGTAAAGTGTATGTTTAATTTATTTCATTAACATATTTTCTTCCTCCTCAAAAATTCAGCTAGTTATTTAAAAATATAAGTATCGAGTATTCGCTTTTAACCGCAAGAAAATAATGATGTTATTTAATCACGCGTTTTTCACCAAGAACGCCAAAACGCATTTAGCGAAAACAAAAAATAAATCACGTATTTGAATTCAGAAAGATTCCAAAAGGAAAATCAATTTCCGCGGGAAGCAATAGATGGCGCAGCTACTGCATTCTATTGGTGTCTGGGAGCCAATGAATGCAGGTGGTCAGAGAGTGAAGGCATGGAAAATTCTTATTGCACTGGGAAGCATACAGTACAGGGGCTTGTGCTAATGTTAGTGATTTTTATTTTTGTTTAGTGAAAAGGAAAAAAATGCCTAAAGTTTGATTTCAGGTATTTCGCTTGGAAAAAAAGAGCGTTTACGTTTTGGATAGCAAATGCACATGCGAAATGTTTGTTTTTTGAATGTAATTATTCCGGATTTCTTGAATATTATTTGATAACTGTTCCAAGGGGTAAAAATTGAAGAAATTTCAGGTAAGAAATTTTATTTTGAATGAAAACAAATTATTTTCTAAGGAAAAATTTATATTGTCACAGAAATAACTTTTAGAATTAACATTTTAATTAAAATGGTAAAATATTATTTTTAAAAATTTGATTAATTATTAAAATTATGCAGAGCTGTAAGTTAATCTATAAAAAAAATTCCTGCATCAATATATTTAGGAGTGTGAGCTTTTCAAATGTACAGGAAGCATAAGATTTCTTTTCTATTTGTTTTTTTAGATGTTCTGTTTCATTATTTTTATATCCATTTTTGATAACGCTTCATATTTTACAATTTGCTTGCAATTAGCATACCAAATAAAAAAAAAAATGTACTTGCAATATTTTTTTTAATTAAAGAAATATTTAAACAATAATGCGCCATACTAATAAAAAAAGACATAAAAACAATAACGGTTCTTTTTTTTATTTAATTGTATAAGTTTTTTTTTTCCAAAATTAAGAAAGAATTTAAAAACAAATTTAACAGACAATCCCCGAAGTATTTTACGACTAGGATATTTTTTTCTCGGATTATTATTATTATTATTTTTTTTTTTAATAAGAATGTTTGTATTTCATGTTGTCTTTATATAACACAAATTATTAAATTATCTATACAAAAGGTGACTTAATAAATACACAACTGGAAAAAAAAATCATGAAAAGGTTTTAAAGGTTGTCGAATGTTACAATTCTCGCAAATATTTTTTGTACGATACAATATCGACATTTTTTCAACATTACACGTATTTTTGAAGTGATTTAGAAAACAAAAAGGGAGAGGGGGAGCTTCAAAATTTTCATGTATTTTTTTTAGATAAAAACACCACGATTGACTGAAAATGTCTTCATATATGTTTTAGTCCACTTAGAAAAAAGTTAACAACAGTTTACATATAGAATAGGAATTCGTATTAGGATAATTATAGTGCTAATGAAATACAAGTGGAAATGGAGCGAAACTTCATTTATTCGGACTAACTGGTGTTCTAGAAAAATAAATGAATAAATTGTTCGAAAGGTAAAAACACACTGTACAATAACAAAAATGTTTGTTAAAAAAAAAAAAGAAAAAAAAAACTAGAAGAATATAGCACAAATGAAAAACAAAATGAGATCTTCAAAGTTATCGACGATTCTGAAAGTTATGACGATTCTGTCTCTTTCGAGTCCGAATTACTTTTCAATTTTTATATTTTTTATATATTTAATTTTTTTAATTAATTTATTTATTTTAATGTTAGTAACATCAACTAAAACGTTAGATAGCCAATTAGATTATTAGAGTTTAATGATGATTTCATTGTCTGAAAAATAACGAATGTTGTTGTTTTGCGTACTATTCAATAAAATTTCATCTGACAATAGACAAAGGAAGAGTTTTTGGAAATGTTTAAAAATATTTTATTACAACAATATTTAACTGATATTACAACTTTCTAATACCTTTTACGCTTTTTTACACATGATTCCTTTAGGAAAATAATCCTTATTTTAAATTTAATGACTGAAATATATGTTTAATATAAAAAAAATCTCAAACGGTATAAAGAGAATTTAGCAAACATTTATTATTAATAATATTACTAAATGCTTAGACATAATTAATGCCATATTGTAAATATAAAGACCTATACTAATATTACTACATGAAAATAGTAAAAAAGTATTTGCTAAAACAAAATAATGCTCAATAAAAAGACATGTATTATTAAGAGTACACCAGACCCGAAAGGGTTAAAAAGCGCGATTTAAAAGCCCCCCTCTCTCTCTCTCTCTCTCTCTCTCTCTCTCTCTCTCTCTCTCTCTCTCTCTCTCTCTATATATATATATATATATATATATATATATATATATATATATGTTTACTAGGGAATGCATGATACGAAAAAGCTATATTTCTTGTTGAGGAAACTGGCCAATATTTTATGAAAATTACTCAGAAACGTTTTTTAAAATAAATATCAGTAAAAGAAACGTTATATATATATATATATATATATAACGTTTCTTTTACTGATATTTATTTTAAAAAACGTTTCTGAGTAATTTTCATAAAATATTGGCCAGTTTCCTCAACAAGAAATGTAGCTTTTTCGTATCATCCATTCCCTAGAAAACATTTTCATGTTCAAAAAACATGTTTTTAATATAAACATGTCAAATTAACTTCATAATATTAACACCAAAACAAAGCTATTTTTTTAATATGTACAAGTTTCCTTATGCCCTGTCAAAATGCTTAATTTAGAAATGATAGCAACCTAAAAACAAATATTTCTTTTCGATAAAACTGGTTAATATACATCAAAAACTATTCAGAAGCGTTTTTGAAAATCAATGCCAGTAGTGGGAACTTTTTTTAAATCAAACTTTGAAATGTGTCGGTTCTTTAGGATTTTAAAGATAAAAAGAGCTTTTTGGAGAGGTTATTGTACATATATATATGTATAATAAATTTGAAATCACAAATATATAATTAATATAGGATAATAATAAATAAATAGATAAATAAACAAACAGGATAAACAAAAATCAGAGACCATAAATCTATGAGAAGAAATCTCTTCAGGGGTGCTATGCATGCTAATTCATAGAAAATATATGTTATTTTGTGAAAATTTATCAGTAATATGTTTAAAAAATCAAAATTAAACGTCTGATAACATATCTGGAGATCGAAAATAGTTAAAATAGTTGAATAAAAAAGAAATTAATTTATCAACACGTGAAATGAAAAAAAATTTCCAAGGTTTAAGTTTTACCAGAAAACACACACACACAGATATATATATATATATATATTAATTTTACTAAGTCTTCCTTAATTAAGAAACACATATATTTTCGACAGTGTATTGGGAAAATATCTGCAAATAACGCATGATATTCAGGTTGATCACATAATCTATTTCATACTTGAACAACAGGTTAATCTACAGGCAACTTAACAACTTCGCTGGTTTGAAAATATTGATCTTCTGTTATCTAATTTTACTTTCACTTATCTATTCATTTATGCAGGAGTCACAGATGTTCTTCATATCCAAATATGTTTTCATATTTGGTGTCTTTGATATACTTAATAACGCAATTAAAATATTCTAAAAAGTATTGTCCAGGTTGAGAAAAGTTCGGCTTAATGAGGTCCAGATAAGTAAGGGTTTTACTACACTTAATTTAATAACAGCAGATTAATATAAAAGTACAAGCACAGCATTCTTGAAATGTTTCTTGTGTAATTAAGGAAAGTAATTTATTACCTGATGCCAAATTTTTTGGTGCTCTATTTTACCAGCAAAGCTAATCTCTTCTTTGGTCGCTTAAATGCCACATTTTTTGTTTTATTTTTGAACAACAGGTTAATCTACACTCATGGAACTTAACATCTTCGCTGGTTTGAAAATATTGATCTTCCGTTATCTAATTTTACTTTCACTTTTCGGAACCATTCATTAACTCAGGATTTACAGATGTTCTCCATATCCAAGTATTTTCTCACATTTTGTATCTTCAGTATAGTTAATAACGCAATTAATACGTTCTAAAAAGGATTATCTAGGTTGAGCAAAATTCGGCTTTATGAGGTCCAGATAACTAAGGGTTTTAAAGTGCTTAATTTAATAACACCATATTAATTTTTAAAAATACAGCAATTTTGAAATTTTTATTGTGTAATTATAGAAAGTAATTTATTACCTGATAAAACAGTTTTTTGATGCTCTATTTTATCAGAAAATTTAATCTCTTGTTTGGTCGCCAAAATGAGAATTTTATTAAACATTAACGGTTTATATATCTTAATAAGTTTATGTTACAAATGGTTTAGATATGTAAGAATGTTTTGCTTTTGTTATCTTCAGTTATTTTAGGTAGGAAATTATTTTACAATTTATTAACGTAGATTTTTTTAAATATTAAGATTCGATTTATATTAAGATTCTTAATGTTAAACTAGATTCCGTAATTCTTTCCTCTCTACTTCTTAAAGTTTCAAACAATTTTTTTATTTAACTTATGTATATATATATATATATATATATTTCATATTTGAGAGCAAATAGAAAAAACTTTTTATGTCCCAATTTTGTTTATTTTTCACTAATTTACTGCGAACAGTTACAAATTACTTTTGATTTCTATATACAAAATTTTTCTTGCATTTTCATTCAGATATTATATTTTCTAGCATGAATATATTTTCAAAATGAAGAATTAAAAAATTTTCTCATCTTTCTTAGAATATAACGCATTTTTATTTGTCTTTTCTTACCTGAAGACCACCTGTTTAAAGTAATCGTATCTCGAAAATTGATTCGTAACGCCAGCTTCCATAATTGCATTAAATGAAGCATTTTGCGATCTCTGTTTAATCTCCAAAGTTTATAGTTGTTCAACCATTAATTTTTTACATAATACCAAATTTATATTATAAGCACTTTCGATTTGTATAAATTCCTCATTTTAGTTAATTTCTCCGTTTCGCAGTAATAATTTCGCAGTTCTGTAATACATACATATACAGTGTCTCACATAAGTGGTGGGACACTTGTGCTTTACAAAAGGAAACTAATCAAATAAATTAAAAAACATGTACACATTTTTTTTGTGGGTGTGTTTCATACTTAAATTTAGTAAAGATTATTACACAACATACATTTTGTCAAAATATTAAAATATTAATTTAATAAAAGTACAAATGTTTAGAACGGAGCAAAAAATAGCTCACATAAGTAATGGGACACCATTATATATGCAACAAAAATCGTCTGAAATAAGCAATAAAAATATTTTTTAGGGTTTTATTTTTACTTAAAAGCAATTAGCAATAATTTATAAAATCGTCCGCAGTATTTCTCTTTAGTTTGTTTTGGAATTTTTGTGTTTTTTAGCTCTGTGTAGCCATGGATGCTAAACGAAAAGAAACTTCGCCTGAAATTCGAAAATTAGTTATTAATTTGCATATTGAACGTGGAAAATCTATTAGAAAAACTGATGAAACAGTTAACTTGAGTCGTTCATCAGTTTTCAATATCATTAAACGATATAAAAAGAATCATATGATTCAGGATAAAATAAGACCTGGCCAACCATCAAAGCTATCCAATGGAATAAAGCGAATTATCGTTCGAAATATTAAAAAAAATCCAAGAAATAGTGCTTCAAAAGTTGCTGCTGATTTACAAGCATTATGAGGAATAATTGTTAATCCTGAGACTATTAGAAGGGTAATTCGATCTGCTGGATATCACGGTAGAGTAGCCAGGAAAAAATTCTTCGTAAGTGAAAAGAATAGAAAACTCAGACTAGCTTTCGCAAAATCCAACATAAATAAGAATTCTGATTACTGGACTAAAGTTATATTTGCTGATGAGAGTAAATTTAATATATTTGGTTCTGACGGTAGAATCTTGGTGTGGAGAAAACCCAGGGAAGAATTTCGCAAACAGAACTTGGTACCAACAGTAAAACATGGTGGAGGAGGAGTTATGGTATGGGGGTGTATGTCGTCCGCTGGAGTTGGTAATCTTGTTTTTATTGACAGTATAATGGATCAGTACAAGTATATTGATATTTTAAAGCAAAATTTGAAATCTTCAGCACGAAAATTGAACCGTCATAACGATTTTATATTCTACCAGGACAATGATCCCAAGCACACTGCTCTGAACGTTAGACTCTGGCTGCTATATAACTGTCCTGAAATAATAAAAACACCACCACAATCTCCAGACTTAATTCCCTTAGAGAATATTTGGCAAGAATTGGAATCAAGAATTCACAAACACACCATTTCTTCAAAACAACAACTAAAATCGGTGCTTCAAGAAGAATGGGGTAAAATCACTCCAGAAATCACAAAACAATTAGTCGAATCCATCCCAAAAAGATTAAATCATGTTTTAAAAGTAAAAGGAAATCCAACAAAATATTAAAACCTTTTAAAAAGTAAAATTTTTGGATAAATATTTGATGGAAAAGTAAGTGTCCCATCACTTATGTGAGCCATTTTTTGTTCCATTCTGAACAATTGTATTTTTACTAAATTAATATTTTAATATTTTGACAAAATGTATGTTATGTAATGTTACTAACTTTAAATATGAAACACACCCAAAAAATTTTTGCACATGTTTGTTTATTTATTTTATTGCAGTTTCTTTTTATAAAGCACAAGTGTCCCATCACTTTTGTGAGACACTGTATATACATATATATATATATATATGTTTTATTTATATATATAAATAAGATATTTATATATATATATAAGAAACCTTTATATATAGTTATATATATATACATATATACACAATTTTGGTTATTTTATGATTATATTTGCTAGATATTTAATGATATATAATAATATTTGCAAATATTTGAGTAATTTTATAAAATACGGTGTCGAAATTGTATAGTAAAATGATAAAAATACACAGTAAAACGTGCAAAGCAGTAAAACATGATGATAAAGATAATCGTGGATTTGTATTTCAAGTTAATTTGTTGCTTGACTCTCCTGTTTTTACTTCTAACACGTTTACGAAATTTTAGTTATGCATATTTTTACGGTCAAATTATGACGTTTAGTATTATTTGGGTGGGATTATGATGGTATTTTGCATTTCGGATAAATTACAATGATGCGTAAATGGCGCTTCTTTTACATAGATAGACTATACTTTAATGAAGTAACTCAAATTAACTATACAGCATGGTATGCAGTCTATCCAGGTTCGATTCCTTGCCCCAGCTATTTTTTCTCTCGATGTTGGGTTATTGTATTAATTATGTACATGTCTATCTTAATATATCTGTATCCGTAATAATTAATTAATTAAATTCAGACGTTAATTTCTGTGTTCTTAAATATTTATCATAAAGATTTAATTGTTGATTTTTTTAGATGTTGCTTTCAAATTAAAATTCCCTGAAAAACTAGTCGTCCGTCGGGGGACACCGTAATACATACCGATCATGGATGGGCATACTATAAAAATAAATAAATAAATAAAACACATGTAAACAATTTATGAAATGCATTGCAATTCCAAAAGAAAATTTAAACGTACATTTAAATAATTTTCATACATACTAATGCGCTATTACGGAATTGCGGGTACTGTTTGATTATACCCTCGACCCATTTCTAAAAATTACATAAAGCACTAAACCACTCGTGAATTATACAAATTAGCATTATTTTTATTTTAAATAACAGGAGAACAAATAAATTAGTAAAAGATTAATGAAAATAGTTTTTTGGTCAACGTTATAATCAAGTGGTAAAAGAAACATCCTTGTCCTACTAACTAACAGTTTAATAACTAGGATGAAGTGTCTCGTTTCCTATTAAAATATATATTTGAATTGAAATTTGAATGAAATACAAGGTCATGAAAGATTGAAGAGTGTGGAAAATAGGATTACAAATATCTCAACAACGAATTATCGGATCGATTTCATTCTTTATGCAAAATTTATATTCTTTTATGTTTTTTTACTTTTGTTACTTAAAATTTAAAAAAAAAAATCGAAAATTTTTATGTACCTTTCTCATGTTATTTCGAGAGTCCGAAAAAAATAGTTCCGAATAAACGAGGATACTGATATTCAATAGGCTTCTTTCCATTATTACATACTAAGTACGCATCAAATTTTAAATTTCTGTCTGGATTTGTTCGGGAGGTAGAACGTTTACAGAAAGACAGACGCGCACAAACAGACAGACGCACAGACTCGCAGACAGGCAGACAGCGATTTTTTTTTCTTAAAAAAATGTTTTCGGAATCTCTGGTGTCTAAAATGAATAAATCCGTCAAAAATCTTTTTTCGATTTTAAAAACGATTGCAAGGTTTACCCTACTGCTTAACGTCTGCTGTGGAGATCATCAGTAGAATATCCATGTTTCATCGGCATTATGTATGTCATCTTTTGTGTATCCAGGGATGCAAGTGCTGTGCCAGAAATGTCTGATTTTAAACTCTAAAGTTTTACTGCATTATTTGTTTTATTAAATCTTAGAAATCTGATCATTAAATAAAGACAGAAATAATTTAGTGGTACCAATATGTCATTTCTGACGCAGTGCTTGCATCCCTTGATGACACCCTGATGACAGCCAAACTTTTCATTCATCTATGTTGTGATAACTGCCATGTTTGCTGCCAGACTTTGTTTCACCGCAAATGTAATTGTACGGATGATGGGTAAGTAATACCCATCTAACTGCTTAAAAACTCCATAGTGTATTTTAAAATGTTAAAATGTTTTAAATGTTATTTCGAAAAAAGAGAGAAAGGGATCAATAAATATTAATTGTCGTGTGAATATTGATTATTGTGTAAATGATATGCTTGTGCACCACAGATGTTTAGCGTATGCTGAGTTATATTATACTTTTAAAAAGTATAAATTGACAGGAATAGATGTTAATTTTTTCAAATTTTTTTCCGTTAGAATCCGGAATATGATTTTTTTTGCATAATTTGCATATGACATATACATTTTGACGGCTGAATACATTAACAAGTAAATTTTAAACCAATGTATGCTTTTTCATCCTCTTACTCCATTTCAAGTATGTATTATTATTATTGTTGTTGTTGATGTGCTATCTGCTTTCATGTCTGCCTTTGTTTAGTAAACTTTATAGTACTAAAGTGCATGTGACCAAAAAATGTCGAGAAGTTATTTCAGCCCTTGAGAAAAAACTTTTCTCTAGAATTTAAAAAGTAAGACCACAGTTGCGTTAATAATGTCATTGCTGAAAAAGAAGTCTGATATTTTGGTCCTTAAATAACTATAACAAGAGCGAAAATTCACGCGTACAGCATAGATCATGAGATGCTTTAAAACACATTCAGAATACAGTAACAAAGCTTCACAGTTTAATAGGGTGAAAGATTATGTGTGTAAATGAAGAATTCGAAATATCTATAATGGATTTGAAAACACGATTTCTGCTATTGCCAAGAACAGTCTTTAAAGTATATGTTTTTTGTGCAGTTATGTATAAGATAGACAGGGATTTATATATACTACATAGTTTGTTTAAGGTCACTTCAGTTAAACACCTAGCACAGTTAGAAACGTCCACTCAGCAATTTCCGCCAATAAAAGGTTGTTTTTCAAAACTTTTATGCGATCGTGTATATGTCCTAAACAATTTAAACAAATGAAATCAGATTTAAAAAACAATTAAATTTGAAATTGTATACTTCAACTGAACACTAATTTCCAGCAATTATTATCCATGTTCATCAATGGTTCAATTAATATTCTTTTTTCTACTACAACCAAACTTTTTTTCTGTGTCCCTGTAAATAAATGGTAAGTTCTATGTACACCATATTCTGTAGTAAGAGCCTAAGTACACCAGTGATGTATATAAATTTTGATATCTTTTAAGTACTGTAATATCATTAAAATGTATGGTAACTTGAGGTGAGATGTCGTGTTGTACAAGATGTCATATCACGTAGTTTACACATGCAAAGGCGCTGTAGGGAAAAGCCGCGCCGTTCAGTTGTAAGCAAGAGGGTTCACTATTGATGCTTTAATTCTGTATTTGCGTTCTTCTTGTAAACTTTTATAGTGGTGCTTTTTTTATTCCTATTTTGCCTGAACACGTTTGGTAAGTGGACAGAATCTTTTACGGGATTTCTCTATTTGCCTACATACCAGATAAATTATTCTAATATATTTAGAGAGTACTGGTAACTGCCGTTTTGGCAAAGAATAAATGGCCGCCAGATTTAGATTCTTCACGTCATTTGGAGGATCAGGACCGTCTTGTTGGCCATCTTACCTCCACCTAGCGTTGCAAAGGTTAGAAAAAACCGGGTTTAAACCCGGGAATAAACCGGGTTTTTAGGAATAAACCTGGAAAAAACCCGGGATTTTTTGGAATAATTCGGTGTTTTGGGAATAAACCTGGGAATAAACCTGGTCTATTGGAAATAAACCCGGGAATAAACCGACTTTTTGCAACTCTACCTCCACCATAGAGTAAAATGATGAAATACTGGATAAATTGCCGAAAATTTTTTTCGATGCTTTCAATAATATATGTAAAATGAAATACGTGTTATATAAAACATAAGAATGCAAACTTTTACAAAAAACCTAATGAATAACAAATAGAATCAACAGGTTATTTTTAAAATAATTAACTAAAAAAACTATCGTATCTTCACCCAGTTTATCCTATGGCAAACAATTTTCCCACATAAACTATAATATAACGGAATTTTTTGAGTGCCCTTGTTAATAAACCGATAATAGTATGCACTTCATCGCCTATAATGAACATGAACTAGAGACCCCCGGTAATACCAATCAATTTCATAGCAATCAGATTATATTTATGTGAGTTCGAGTTCATACGACTGACACAACCGAATAAATAAATACCTTTTATTTATGTTGGAAAGGGTTTAAAAAAGAACAAAAATGTTTAAAAGATTGTTACAAAGTTTTTAAAAAGATTTTTACTCGGTTTTTCAATTTACATCAGTGATAATGTGAGTAAATATTGAATTTCAGATTTTCATTTGATACACTTATTATCATTATTATTCGAAGTGTAACGAAACAGTTCGTGTGCGATATGAAACATTTTTCCGATTGAAAATCATTTATTTTCCTGCACTCTTTACTGTCATACCTCGGCAGCTTTATTCATAAATCACTACTATAGACTTACCTTAGAGAAAGTGCTAAGTTTTTTTTTTTTTTTTTTTTTTTTTTTTTTTTTTTTTCTAGTGGGCTGAAAATACTTCTTAGGCGTAAATGTTCTTAGGCGTATGTATTTTAGTATTATAAACATTACTAAGGCAGTCATAAAAGCAAATAGCACAATAACAACAACATTAATAATACCTATTGGTACGGAGTAAGTGTATGCAAAAGCATGCATTGTTCTAAAATTAACTTGTTGTTTTATTCAACTGTGGAAATTTATATATTATATACAAATTATATTACAAAAAATTCAGATTCTGAATTCTAATGGAAAAAATTTGAAAAGTATAATTTCTATTCTTTTTAATATCATTTTTAAAAGTATAAGATAACTAGCATTAACTAAATATGAGCACAAAAACATGATTCACTCCGTAATCTTTTCTAAGTATTACAATGATAGAATTATCTGTCATAGCTTCACATATATCAGAAATTAAATATATTTTCTAATAAATAATGAAAGATTTTAAAAAATGTTTATTCTCGAAATAAACATTAGACATTTTTGTTTAAGATTTTTTTAATTTAATTATTTTTAAAATAACCTGTTGATTTTATTTGTTTTTCATTAGGTAAATCTACACTTGTTCTAAAAATAAGAAATTACTGTTCCTATAATTATGTAAAAATTATGAAAATAGCATTCAATCAACAAAGTCAAAATTATATTTTTAAAAGTAAAGCGGGAAATTGGAAAGATTATTTTTTTTTGCTTATTTTTCCCTTCTAACGCGTGATATACGTTTGTGCACTCTAAAAGTAAAAAGAAGGAAAATTTTCTATGCGTGGAAAAAGCTTTAAAAATGTATAACATAATCGAGATAGTTATAATTTTGAAACTTTATCTTCATGCATCCGCAAACCAATAGTTTCACAAGAGTAAAAAGATTCATAATTTTTTTTTTCCTGCTTGTAAGGAAAAAAATAAGAACATAACAAAACGTTTCTGAGTATATTTTATTGTGGGTTAAACTGTTTTCAAAACACATGATGCCATTTTATACGCATATGATGACATCTTAAATAAATATTTTTACTGTATAACGAAATTGTTTATGGGAGAAAAAAAAAAAGCATCTTCGATATCATTTTAACACAGTATACGATTTCTGTGATTTTAACTCTTTATATCCCAACGGCACATTAAAGCACCATTAAAAATTGTTATAAAATTAATTTATTGCATCAATTTGTAAGAATGATGTTTAGAATGAACTATAGGTACTTTACACTATCTTGTTCCAAAAATATGAATAATTGCAGAAAACAAAAATTTATTTAAATAGATTTTTTTTTTACATTTTAATCTGTTCATCATTCTTGACGTGAAAAGTTTTAATTCGGAAATATTTCTATGTTTTAAAAGCATAATATTTTTTTCCTAAAAATATTATATTTGTACATTTCTTAATTCTAAAAATAAATAAACAAATATTTTAATTAAACAAATTGAATGGAATTATAAGTATTTCGTAATTTTTTTTTAATAAATTCAGATTTAATATATTAATTTTAAATGGTAAAATCCTGTTAAAATGTATTAAATGATTATGTAAATCTTCTAATGCTGTGGCAAAATACCACGAAAAATATTTTTGAAGACGAAATTTTCACAAATTCATAATTTGGGACCAATAAGGTTTAAAAAAGCCGTCAGTGTCGATATCAACAGTACTTTTTGCCGTTAAATAAATAAATAATAAGAAAGAAAGAAAATACTGTAGCGTTTCCAAGTACATTTTGTAGTGAGATAATCAGTTTTCTAAACATACGATACCGGTTTTTCGAATGTTATCAAATCTCAAATAAACATTTTCAGCTGCGAAACAGATCTTTTTTATGAAAAGAAAAAAAAAACATCTCCCAGATTATTTTAATACAGAATACACTTAAAAAAAAAAAAAAAAAAAAAAAAAAAAAAAAAAAAGTCATTGGTATTAATAACAACAATATTTTTTCTGATACGTCCACACATTTAAATATTTCAGTCGTTGGCTGTTAGAAACTCGAAATGTAATGTATACATTAAGGGCA
Organism: Maratus speculifer; assembly: GCA_964019185.1. Lineage (NCBI taxonomy): Eukaryota > Metazoa > Arthropoda > Arachnida > Araneae > Salticidae > Maratus > Maratus speculifer. Next base: position 140,484,473 of record OZ025291.1, read on the forward strand.
CATAAGACATCTTGAAAAATAAAATAAGAGTTTTTTTTTTTTTTTTTTAAAGAATTATTTAATATTATGTATTTTACTTAAAAATAGAGATAGAAAGGGATTTTTTTCACAGTAAATAAGTGCATTGTATTTCATATACCGGGTGCCTCATAAATTCGGGCAAACTTTAAAAATCAATAATAAAAAAAAAAATAATGCTCGGAAAATTTTTCAGTTGGCGCGATTATGGTCAGACGAGTTTTGGATTTTTTTTTCGGGAATAATGAAAAATAATTCCAAAAGTAACCGATAAAGGACATTCACAAGTCATACTGAGGCGTTTATGCAATTAATCTAGCAATAAAGCACCTGACAGGTAATGGATTCAACATTCGATCTCGGCAGCATGCTACCATTACAAGAATGAGTGCTGGTGGTTAAACCTTTCTACAAGAATGATGCATCCACAACTGTTGTATTGCAAAAGTTTCACCGGGAGAATTGATTTAAGGAGCAAAAATTCCCTATTTCATTAAATGGGGGTACTAAATTTAATACGATGTTTTAAGACAATTTAGTACGACGATTGTGTTTGCCTGATTTGTATAAAACGCCTCAATATGAAATGGCAGCGCCCTCTATCGGTTATTTTTGGAATCATTTTTATTATGTATGGAAAAAATCCAAAATCCGTCGGATCATACTCGCGCAAATTGAAAAATTTCCCGAGCATTACTTCCTTTTATTATGAATTTTTAAATTTTGCATGAAATAATACGCACCCTGTATAAATCAAAAGAAATTTATTTCATGCATAAATTAGTTTTCAAGAACTAATTAACTTTTTACATATGACTATGAAACATTTGGAATAATCTGTCTGTTTGGTATTTTTTTTTTTTAACTGTTGAATATATTATTTTAATATTTGTTGTGGTGTCAGAAAACATACTATTTCACAATAATAAAAAGCAATTTTATTGAATGTTATTGAAAATGTTAATGACATTTGATAATTGAAAATGTTAATGATAATTGTTAATGATAATTGAAAATGTTATTGAAAAACTTTGAAAATCCAAAAGATTTAAGACCATATTTTTAAGTATTTAATTTTTGTGCATTTATTTTTCGTAAAACAGGTTTTTATGCTGCTATAACTCGCGTCCCATGGGCCCAATAAGTTGGCACCACTGTGTATACTCTCATTACATTAAATTTAATATTAGTTTAATCTATGTTTTCTTTCTTAAATATGCATTTTCAATAAGCATAATTTGGAAAAAATAAATTTTTAACTCTAATATAGCATTATACAAAAGCATAATTATAGGTAATTATTTTACCTTTTAATATACGATAAAATTAAACGTCTTAACTATTTATTCTTTTATTTCCTTATGAGATTGAGTAATTAAATTTACCCGCCTCGCCATCTACGCAAGAACACGCAAAGTCAAGCTCCCGTTTTGGAAATTAAATGTAGGCATGCTACTGATAGACTAAATTTGTAGTATACATAGGTTTTGAAATGTTTAGTTAAAAGAATGATTTCTAACCTGCTTATCAGTATGCAAAAGGATTGGATAATAACCTATTGATTATTTATATTGATATTTCCTGGTTTGATAATTTCTTGAAGTACTATGAATTTTACATTGCATTAGTAAAAGTTTCTTTAAAAATTTGAAAAAAAAAATACAATGTAAAAATAAATATGTTCAAGAATCCAATTTTCAGTAATTTTAAAATTTTGTAGAGAAAGCCCGTGCTTCACGAGCTTTTGGATAACTATGCGTGGATGGTGGAGTGCTATGGTGGAGTCACATTCAATTGATGTGAGATACGTTACATGTACTTGTTATCTTCATCTAGTGATTATTAATTCGAAGTTTAACTGTATTTTTAATTATGTTTTATAGTTTTATTAGGAGTTATGTATTACAGATTTATTAGGAAATATGTTTTACAGATTTATTTGCTATTTTGTTAAATTAAATTATACTTGAATCATTAAAAGGTACACCGTGATTTTAAAAAGAAAAAAATTGCAAAAATGTAGCGACGCATTTTTACATACTATAGATAATTTTTGTCTGGCGTCACAAACATTGATAATTAAGAAAAAAAAACATTTTATTAAAAAAGTATCTAAGGTTGTTTTTCTGTTTTGCTTGATATATTGTTTAAAATTACTGATTGTTGATACATTTTTAAGTGGCACTTTTCCGAATTTCCTTTATTTTTTAAGAGTCTAGAGGCAACATTCTTCCATTTGTGTATTGGGCTTTGCATACTGGAGATATTTTTTTTAATGGAAAGTGATTGGCAGGATAATAGAGAAATAATAAGGTATCCTGGGGTAATAACGCAACTTTAAAGTTCTGCTAATTTTCACGGCTTAGTTTTAGATTGTATTTTTCAAAGAAATGTAGGATTTGATGCAGCATCTCATTAACTATCTATAAAAAAATAATTTAACATATATGTTTTCATAAAATGTAATGGCGTAATTCCTTGACCCATGGTATTTGGCGATTTTACACACCTATGTGGGTAATAACGCCATGCAAACAAAACTATAAAATAAGATGGTTTAATCCCATGTAGATTGCCCGATTCTAAAATTACGAACTCTACAGTCCTAGAAATTGACAAAATGCATTCTAAGCGATAGAAACTGCTTAATTTTTTGTAAAAGTGTAAGAAAAAGAAAAACGGGAAAGGAGGTGGCAAAAGAATATTTGACACTGAGCTTCTTTTTGCTTAAAAGGACTGCTTAAATAGAATTATTAGAAACATTGTACGTTTTTAACAAAGTTTTTCTAAATCAGTATTTACGTTTCCATATATGCATTCTATATAAGAGAAAATATTAAAATGTTTTGTGAAAGTGAAAGAAAAAGGAGGGAGGGGTAGCTTCAGAAGAATATAATACCCTGAGCTTATCTTTGCTTAAAATGTCCGAATTAAATATAATTATAAAAAACTTTTTTCGGTTTTAACACTTTTCAATGAAATATTTTTATTATGTGAACATTTGTAATTACTAGAGTTATGTGTAATAAATATTTTTGTGATCACTATTATAGTACTTTTGTAAATACTTTTTAACCGGTAAAATCCACACTAATGCGGATTCAAGCTAACCTAAATTTAGGCGTTATATAAAAATGCCTTAATAAATTTGTATTTTTAATTAAGTAAGTACGAGTTTTGGTAAAAATCAATATTCGTGTGATATTCCTTATTAAATTTTATACATGATTCATGCGCTTGTATATCCTTACATCTATGCTTAGTAACAAAATTAACTTTTAACTGCTGTTAGCAATCTCACAAAATACTGTTTTTTCCTAATTTTAGAGTTTAACTTGTATTTTCCAGTTTAACTATAGCTACAACTGAAATTCGCTTTCATTTGGAGTAATTGTACTATCGTTAGAAATATTTAAATAGTTAAATTTAAAAAGAATTAATCCTGTACAAAAGTGTTATAGAAAAACAGCACTTTGTGAGTTTTAATCATTGATCGCCTTATAACCTTTAACTAATGTTACCGGTCTCACAGAGCACCGCTTTTTTTCAATTTTGATAGTTGTAATTTTTGGTTTAACTATAAACACTACCGAAATTTTGTTTCATTTGGAGCTTTAGTACTAACACCAAAGACTTTTAAAAAAGTCACTGTTAAATATAATAGTCTTATACAAAGTAAACTTGTAAAAAGTTTAGTGCAAAATCACCATCCTATGAGTTATTTACGCCTTTTATTCATCTTTCGAATTTGCGGTCTCATAGATTGTGTGATACTAGTTATGTTACAATTTCTGCCTCATCAGTTAAAGGTATATTACAAAATCTTGAAAAATAGAACAATTTAAATTTAGGACTCAATCGAACAATTAAATTAAAATTTTATAGAAATCTGATTTTGAAAATGTTTGAATTGGATTATCGAAAACATTTTGATGTCTTTTATAGATGAGTTTGAAATTGTTAAACAAAAAATGATATTAGTATCGGACTCTTTTTAATTTAACCATTTCAGTAATGCTGTCTCATACATAGACATACATCAGTCTCATACATCAGTAATGTTATCTCAATAATGTTGTCTCAATAAATTGTGAGTATTTTATAGTATCAAAAAATCGCCCTTTAGAAAACTAATACAAGTTGAGTGGATACATAAAAAAATATTTTTAAAAATGTATATATATATATGTTACAGGCCAAACCCGATTTTAGGCCAAACTAGATTGGCCTAGGCCAAACCGGTCTATCCTAACGCCCGTCGGATAAACTAGTTTTTCCTAGGCCAAACCGGTCTATCCTAACGCCCATCGGTCAAACTAGTTTTTCCTAGGCCAAACCGGCTTATCCTAACGCCCAACGGATAAACTAGTTTTTCCTAGGCCAAACCGGTCTATCCTAAGGCCCATAGGACAAACTAGATTTTCCAAGGCCAAACTAGTTTGGCTTAACTCTTATAGGATAAACTAGTTTAGACTGCTGTTTATTGGTCTGAACTAGTTTATCCTGGGCCAATTCAATTTGGCGTGATTTTATTGAATTCAATGACCACCTCAACGCCAACATTCTCGTTTGTCGTAGGCTGATCTAGTTTATCCTAGGCCAATGTAGTTTTATGTGTTTTTAGCTCACGGGCGTCAAAGCCAGATAAATAATGGGCTCACAGGTTCTGTATATATGTATGTATGTACGCATGTATGTACGCATGTATATACGTATGTGCGTACGTATGTACGTAACGCGATAACTCTTGATAGAGGTATCCGATTTGGATTAAATTTTGAATGTAGGTTCATTTTGATGAGGTACTTTTCTGATTAATTTTGGGAATTCATTGGATAGGAATAAAGGAGGGCAAACGGGAGGCTAAACTCCCATCTTTAATTTAGAGAAATGGATTTATCATGCAGAATTATCAGTTTTCATTTTAAATTTTAAATATAAGATCATTGTGACAAGGCGCCTCCGTGATTAGCTGTGGATGTTTATTGTTTAAGTCTAAATTTTAGACTTAAACAATAAAAATGCACAACTCTAAAAGAAAGGGCAATGTAGGTAACACAACATAAGAGGCCTGGTGGCACTAGCCTGGAAATTCCGGCCCGTGCAAACCTCTGACAGTATTCTGCAACCCTTTGAATAAAATACATTATATAAGGATGATAACAAAACCACTTTGCAAAAGGTTAGCTATGGAGCAGTAGTCGGTATCAATATTAAAAAGAATATTGCCCAATTAAAGTGATGGCTTTGCATCTACAGGCTGTTTACACTAATTGTGTATTACAGCCTTATTTTTTTTTAAAGAGTAACACCCTCGAAAAATAATGTAATTTGGATTACTTTTTTCTATTTCCCCCAATTATACTTAACCCTTGAATCCTCAAAACTAATTACAGATACGCTTTATGAAATTAAACAATTATCCAAAATTTGAAGCGAATCAGATAATTCTGCTCAAAAAACAATTCATTTGATTTAAGAAGGGTAATCCCCAATTCCTCCTTTTATACTTAATCATTAAACCCTCAAAACAATTTAGGGATTTGCCTTAAAATACTATATTCAAATTTAACGGCAAATCGGATAAATTTGCATAAAAATCTATTTATCTAATTTAAAGAAGGTGATAAAACGTCCACTATCCCATTATACCTAAACAAAAGAAAAACTCAAATTATTTAAAGAAGCGCCTGATCAAATGAATTCATGTCCAAAATTTTAAGCAAATTGGATAATTCTGTATAATAACCAATTTATCTAATTTAAGGAAAGAAATAAATTATAAGTTTCCCCCTTATATTTAACCGAAGAACCATCAGAATTAGTCAGTGAAGCACTTCATTAGAATGAACAAATCCAAGATTTGCAGCAAATCGGTTAATTCTTCATGAAAAACACATTTACCAAAATTAGGCGGGATCCCCCCGTTATTCTCGTTGTTTTTATTCAATTAACCCCCAAAACTAATTAGGGAAGAGCTTTACAAGAATGAATTTATTTCTAAAATTTGAAGCAAATCAGTAAATTCTGCATGAAAAAAGCATTCATATAAATTATGGGGCGTTACTCCTATGCTCCCCTCCCTTTATACTTAAACAATGAACACTCACAACTAATCATGGAGACCCCTCAAGAGAATGCTCCTATATCTAAAATTTGAATAAAATAAGCTTATAATGAATGGAAACCCATTTATTTGAGTTAAGGGAAGGGCCAAATCAGCCTCTCGTTCCCCCCCCCCCCCTACCAACACCACTTATTCTTCTCCAATGACCTCCAAAAGTAATAAAAAAAAGCTCCTTATAAAAATAAACCTATATTGAAAGTTTGATACAAATCGATTATTTCTATCAAGAATAATTGCGTTATGTACTTACGTACATACATAGTTACAGAACCTACGAGCACATTAGTTCTCAGGCTTTGGTAGCCTTATGAGTTAAAATCATGTCAAATTACAATGTTTTTTTCAAGAGTTATCTCGTTAGGCACATACGTACGTACATACATGTGTATATACATGCGTACATACATACATACAGAACCTGGGAGCCATTATTTCTCTGGCTTTGACAAGCCCGTGAGCTAAAAACACGTAAAACTACATTGGCCTAGGACACAAACAAGAATGTGGGCGCTGAGGCGGTCATTGAATTCAATAAAATCACGCCAAATTGAATTGGCCTAGGATAAACTAGATAAGACCAATAAACAGCAGTCTAAACTAGTTTATCCTATAAGAGTTAGGCCAAACTAGTTTGGCCTAGGAAAATCTAGTTTGTCCTATGGGCCTTAGGATAGACTAGTTTGGCCTAGGAAAAACTAGTTTATCCGATGGGCGTTAGGATAAACCGGTTTTGCCTAGGAAAAACTAGTTTATCCGATGGGCGTTAGGATAGACCAGTTTGGCCTAGGCTAATCTAGTTTGGCCTAAAATTGGGTTTGGCCTGTAACATATATATAGCACAAAGTGTATAAAGGCATTTTTTCAAAAAAGTTTAGATATGTCTCAAACGTTTTCTCCAATTAATGTGAATGTAGCAATTTCCTCTTTAAAATAATAAGCAAAACTTTCAGTGATAAAATTTGACTGCTGATGAATGGATAAAAAATTTAGCTTGGTTTATACTATAAAGACACCTTACAAAGCATTAAGGAGTATTTATGCTTTGTATCTTGACACGTAGCAATTTAAAATAGAGTTTTAATTCTTTGACACTCGGGTCACACCAAAATTTCCAAAATTTTGTCGGTAATAACAATAAAATTTTTGTCATTAAATTTTCTGAGCATATATATGTATATATACAATAAAAAAAATTTCGTCATTAATTATTTCCAAATTCTTACATCTAAATTTTCCCTTTCTATAAATAATATCTTAAGACCCCTCAATAGTCACTGAAAAAGTCCTGGATGATAATATCTATAGGATCTATAAGATGATAAAATCTATAGGAGCGTTCTTTTTAAATATCTCGCTCAAATTTTAATATTTTTACATTTTTTTTTTTTTTTTTTTTTTTTTTTTGCATGAGATAGCTGAGGTCGATCTATAAGCGGCCTAGTTTTTATTTTTTCGATTTTGCTTACATATTTTTTATATTGTGATAGTTTCAATTTCAGAACCAGTTTTAACCGGTCTTGAGATTTATAGTACTTAAAAAAATCTCAAACCAAAATTGAAAAAGTAAAAGCTAAGCCTATTGTGGATCGTTCTCAGCTATCCTGTGCAAGAAAAATCATATAAAAATATTAAAATTTGAGCGAGATATTTGAAAAAAACGCTCCCGTAGACTTTTTCTTTCTTTTAGACCGTAGATTACATATATATATGTATAATACTGCTCTAAACCATTTATCAGGAACATTTAAAATGTGAAAGTTTCCTAGAACAGTCAATCATAGTAGCAGCAGTCGTGTATATTCGGTGTCAAGGCGAAAATGAATTTTCTTGGATATCTCGCACGTTTAGACGCCGAATTAATATTGCAATGTAATAATAATTTTGTTTTTCCTATGTTACAGCTTCAAACATTTTAATTTCTGCATACAATATTAGAAAATACCAAAAAATATATTTCTGCAGTTTTTTTGGCTGTTTTCATTTGAGTTTTCGCATTTTGGAACGTGGTATATTAAATGACAACCTATGCAAATATACAAATTATTTTCTGCTATATGGTATTGTATATTGTTCTTGAGTATTTTCTAGAATTCTAAAAATATTTAGATTCCTAGTGGTCAGTTGTAAGTAATATAAAGAAAACGATAAAAGCAAATAATTTATTTTTTATGCAAATTAATTAATTTACATATTCCTTAATACTTGTGATAAATGCTTGAACATAAATATTTTCTTTTCAAAAGTTCAAATCAACCTTATATTTTATAGGAAAAATAAGGATATCGTTATTATGTTGGAAAGTATATGTTTTGTATGACAAATAATGCAATGTTCCCATTTGGGAACATTGTCGTTTTAACGGTTAAATCAATCATAGACAAAATCCTTTATGAACACATTTATTCGTGTTTCATAGCAAAGTAAACAGTTCCACTAATACTCTAGTTTAAGATTCGTACCGCCATAAATTTATGCCATAATAAAATAGAAAGATGTCATTATTACAATAGAACTTCAACATTTAAAAGCTTTTCCACACAAGAAACGGGATTTTGTTTAGCAAGTGAAAAAATGTGGAAAACTTCTTCTCGAGTCAATGTAATCGCGTTATATCCCAAAGTCCGTGCGGGTACTCAATATTTTACGGTAACATTTTGCATTGCTAATTAACTTACTAGAAAACACCTCTTTATCCAATACGAAAGTTGAAACAAGTGAAAAAGAAATAAGTTTTCTCAGTCAAATTGAATAAATAAATTTTGCTGTCCGTCCACGAGTCAGTTCGCTGGAAATCGTAGGAAGTGGAATGATTTTTTAGAACTCAAATAAAAAATATTATGAAACAGATAAAAGAATAAAATTAAGTAATGGAGTTATAGTAAAGTGTTGCTTTTACAGATTAAAGTTTTGATAGATTGAAAAAATAAAGAATACGTAGATTAAAAATATGGAGTTAAAATATAAGAAATATGTCAAGGAGCAACACTAATCACAAAAAAGTCACGGATGTTAATGTAAAGTCTACGGGAGCGTTTTTTTTCAAATATCTCGCTCAAATTTTAATATTTTTACATGATTTTTCTTCCATAGGATAGCTGAGAACGATTCACAATAGGCTTAACTTTTACTTTTGGTTTGAGATTTTTTTTAAGTACTATAAATCTCAAGACCGGTTAAAACTGGTTCTGAAATTGAAATTATCACAATATAAAAAATATGTAAGCAAAATCGAAAAAATAAAAACTAGGCCGGTTGTAGATCGACCTCAGCTATCCCATGCAAAAAAAAAAAAATCATGTAAAAATATTAAAATTTGAGCGAGATATTTAAAAAGAACGCTCCTATAGATTTTATCATCCTATAGATCCTATAGATATTATCATCCAGAACTTTTTCAGTGACTATTGAGGGGTCTTAAGATATTATTTAAAGAAAGGGAAAATTTAGATATAAGAATTTGGAAATAATTAATGACGAAATTTTTTTTTGTTATTGTATATACACATATATATGCTCAGAAATTTAATGACAAAAATGTTATTGTTATTAGCGACAAAATTTTGGAAAATTTGGTGTGACCCGAGTGTCAAAGAATTAAAACTCTATTTTAAATTGCTACGTGTCAAGATACAAAGCATAAATACTCCTTAATGCTTTGTAATGTCTTTATAGTATAAACCAAGCTAAATTTTTTATCCATTCATCAGCAGTCAAATTTTACCACTGAAAGTGTTGCTTATTATTTTAAAGAAGAAATTGTTACATTCACATTAATTGGAGAAAACGTTTTGAGACATATCTAAACTTTTTTGAAAAATGTCTTTATACACTTTGTGCTGACAGTAAACGTCACATCGCTAATATTTCGTACAAAAATAAATAAATAAATAAATAATGTGTGCTTTTAATCAAGTTTGAAAAATAATAAATTATAATCAGCAGATGTCCAAGTCCACATCGTAATAGAAAAAATAAATATATACACAAAAAATTATATATTATTACAATAAGAATTAGCAAGAATAGTATAAATGAAATTGATTCATCAAGACTTGTCACAATACTCACATTTTCTATTAACTGTAATATTTACTTTGCTATGAGCTATCCGACAATTTAAATTAATGGTTGGAGTTAAATGCATTAAATAAATACTAAATAATTATTTTTTCATTAATTATTTTATGTTTTTAACGATATTATTTAATGGATATGTAAAATTTTTAGTTTTTATGCTACACAGTTACATAAAGATATGATTTTTACCTGTTAAAAATTCTAAAAAAATAGCTAAGTAAAAAATAAAGCCTTTCCCAGTCCAAAGAAAGGTATAAAAATCAAAATTGTCTATATCTATAAAACCTAATTTTAACATAAATTGCAACATATATAGCATTACTAGCTGACCCGCCCGGCGTTGCACGGTTCCGTGATAATAATATTAAAGGAACAAGAAATTTGTGATTTTATCTCTAACTCGAAATACGTGAAATTACGTAGTCTGAAGTACAAGGCCACTAACAGTGTGAAAAATTGGCTTAAAAAAATGAACAAATAGCATTTAGCGGTAAAAATGTACAAAAAGACTGCAATGGGAAACGGGAGAGGAACTTACGTACAATTCAAGAATAGATAAGATCATGATGCATACAAAAATCTATAATTTTGACAAAAATGGCAAAAAAATCAATGCTAAACGCATAAAAAATCAAATAATCGTTAAAAATCACATCGAAAATCGCATTGAAAATCTCATTAAAAATCACTGAAATTGAAAAATCACAGCAGACAAAATTTAGTTCATTAGGCTGAAAGTTTGAATCAAATTTATTTTTATGATTCTCAAAAAATATTCCCAAAATGTGAAGAAATACCAAAAACCGCAATAAAAAATCGCTAAAAATCAGAAATCGCCGCACGAATTCCGTATAAACTTTATTAAAAATAGAAAAAAAATACTACATTGAGTGAAAAGAATGAAATCGTATTCCTTTCACTTATATGGAAAAATCACCTCGAAACATAAAAAGAACGCTAAAAATCGCCTAAAAAATTTAATTAAAAAATTCCAATCAAAAAATCAAAAATCGGGCTTAGAGGTGCATAACTACATGTATAGAGGTACCTTCCCTCCAAATTTTGTAACTCTACATGCAGCGGTCTCTTCAGAACAGCGCTAACACAGACACAAACTTGTGTCTTTATTATTATAGATTACTGTGAATATCCTAATTAATAACTTTAATGCTGATTCATTAATTTGATGTTTTATTTATTTTCTTACATGCAGTTCATGAATAGATAAGGTCGTGATGCATAAAGAAAACTATAATTAAGACAAAAATGACAAAAAATCGATGCTAAACGCTCAAAAAATCAAAAAATTGCTAAAAATCACATCGAAAATCGTATTGAAAATCGCATTAAAAATCACTGAAATTGAAAATTCATAGCAGACAAAATAAGTTTCATTCGGCTGAAAGTTTGAATCAATTTTCTTTTTATTATTGTCTAAAATAGCCGTTAAATGCGAAAAAACACTAAAAGTCGCATTATAAAAATTCTCTAAAAATCAAAAATCGCCTCACGAATTCCGAATAAACGTTATTGAAAAGAGAAAAAATTACTATATTGAGTGAAAAGAATGAAACCGTATTCCTTTCACTAATATGGAAAAATCGCCTCGAAACATAAAAAAACTCTAAAAATCGCCTAAAAATTAAATTAAAAAATTCAAATCAAAAAATCAAAAATCAGGTTTCGAGGTGCAAAACTATATGTATAGTACCTTCCCTCCAAATTTTGTAACTCTACATGCAGCTGTCTCTTCAAAACAGCGCTGACACTAGGGATGGGCATTATTTATCGTATTAGGATAAATGACAGTGTTACTGCGCTAGAACCTAATATTGCATTAATATGTTACTGAAAAGTCCCTGTTAAATAAATAACACATGGTTCTTAATGACAGCATCTTCCTTCACTTGTTTTAATCAAGATTTCATTTTTTGTACCTCTAAAATAATAATAATATTCATTAAAAAGTCCTTAATCGTTTCTTTTGAGACGCTTGCCGAACAATGTTGAATGTCCGGGCTGGGTGCTTGGACAGTGCCCCCCCCCCCTTCCTGCTTGCGCAGACCCATTCACAATTATTTAAAAAATTTGCGTCCCCCCCCCCTTATTAAAACATCCTTAAAAACCCTTATTAAAAAAATCTCACAATTATACACTCTCAGATAAAAAACCTGTCTAAAACGGAATTTAAAACTGTTTTAAAAGCTTCCGTTTTAGAAGGTTTTACTATATAAAATAAGATATTGTTTGTATCCAGCAAGTACAGCCCGGACAGCCCCCCCTGCTTGCGCAGACCCATTCACAATTATTTAAAAAATTTGCGTCCCCCCCCCTTATTAAAACACCCTTATAAACCCTTATTAAAAAAAATCTCACAATTATACACTCTAAGATAAAAAACTGTCTAAAACAAATTTAAAACTGTTTTATAGGCTTCCGTTTTAGAAGATTTTACTATATAAAATAAGATATTGTTTGTATCCTGCAAGTTCAGGTTAAAAATTCTGGGCACCCACCCATTCAAAAAGCTGGTTACGCCTATGCAACCACAGAAGAAATAACTCCTTAATATTCGCTAATTCAATAATTGTTAGATTTTTCACCAGTTTTTCAATTCAGTTCAGTTATGTAGTTCTTTTCTGTTAGATTTTCCACCCGTTTTTGAAAAAATGTAGTTTTTTACATTACAAAAGAACATTTTATTGCTTCGTAATTGTTGTTTATTTTCAAACGTTTTGTCTGAGGATAATGTTGTTATCGTTAACGACTTTTGGTTTAAAGTTTCGTTTCCTGTTTGGTTTTCATTCGCGGTTGTTGAAGAAAGAGGATAAATAAAAAATGATTTCGTCTCTTTTTTATTAAATATCAGAAAGACTGAATTTGAGATTTGTGGATTTGATTTCTAAAGGGCTCTTCTGGAGGGGGGGGGGGGTCACCCCCCAAACATACACCTTCAAATTTCGCTTATTTAGTTCTCTACCATTTTTAACATGACACCCCCCCCCCCCTTTCGGTGACTCACCTAATTTTGCTCATTTCTTCACTTCATTTCAATCTTTAAAAGGCTATAACTTTGCTTCTATGGAAGCTAAAGCGGAGAAAAAAATTCCAGCATAGCTAACTTTTACTCGCCATTCTTTTTGCTATTTCAATTTTCCGGTTTTTCCCTATAGGACCATTTTTTGGGAGGGGGGCTGGGGGGGGGCGTTTCTCATTTTTTGATGTAATATGTCTATCGAAAGCTTATGCTTCATACATTACAAATCTAGCATAAAAAATTTTCTCCCGTTATTCTGGGTCACGTTACGGACCCATAATGGGTTGAAATTTAAATTTCTTAAACTTCTTCGAGGTTTTTTGCCAAATCGGTATCAGAAAAAAATTGTGCCAACGTGATGTGTGTATGACATCTGCGCCATATAAATATTATTCAGTCTTTTTTTATTGCAATTTTTCATGTAAAACAATATGCATTATTTTTCATGCACAATTGCGCATTAAATGAAAATTGTAATGCAATTTTTGTAGTAGTACTTTATAATAAAGAATAAAAAAAACATATTATTTAAAAGTATTTCCTGCACAATAAAATGTTTCCTGACGATTACAAAAAAATATGTCCTGACAATTCAAAAAATAAAAACGTAATTGTCCAAGTTTTCACTTCTGTCGGCACTCCAAAAATGTCACTTTTTTTAGGGGGGGGGGGGGAGGTGAAAATTTTGTGGAAATAAGTCTTATTTTTTATTTATGTATGGATCCATATAAAAAAGTATGAGCTAGTGAACTTTGGAACCATTTTAATACAACTCATATTTTAAATATTAAAATAATTGAGAAAAATTATTAAAAAATTATTTTCAATTTAATCATTTTTATACTAAGTAAATGCAATTAAATTTCTTATAAATTGAATCTGGAATGTTTAGATAAGATTTTAATATTTACAAAATATAAAATACAGTACAATATATTAGGTTTAGAGCTTTCTGAAATACATAAAAATAGTAGGATAAAATTTAGATGAGTTCGAAGTATTAGAATATTTTATTTTGCGCAACAATATTACCTTATTAATATGGAGTAAATGGTAGTTAATTTTTTGTAGCACCCTCTTTTGCTTTCATAATAGCGTACAATCGATCTTGCATACTATACATATCTGCTATTAAGAAACTAGTAAAAAAAACTGAGACTGGAAAAAATTTCATTCTCTACCATCTGTCCTATCTCACAAGTTTCTTTGTCCTATCAGTTAATATTTGTTTTATGTTTTGCAGCTGCTCTAGTAGTGGCAGCACGCCTTGACTTGCTGTACGAAAATTCAGTAATGCATTTCATCTCAGATTTTAAAACATCAACAGTGCTGATTGAGAAAACGCGGTATACGGAAAATGGATTTTTGAAAAATTCGTTTTCCTCTGTATGTTAAAGAAAGTTTTCTTAATATGTTTTCTTGTACTTTCTAATTTTCCTGCTTTTCGTATTTCCTATTGGATACATTATTTTATATTCAAAAATATATGTGCCTATAGATATTTTCTTAAATGTTGTTGCCCCACCAGTGGCTGAGAGATTCTGCCCTCAAAACTGGTAGACGGCAGGCGCTGGCTTAGAACAAAACCCAATCGCGGTCGTCAGCCCAATCATTCGGAGTTTTCCGTGGTTTTCTTCGAACTTTGGATTTCCTTGCGTAAATACGGGTTGGGTTCCCTTAGAAAGACCCCCCCCTCCCTCCACGGAGGGCACCACCTTGGGGGCCCATATCCCATGTGTTGTCCGTTTGGGAGCATATTTAGCAATTGTTTATAAATTGTTTATTGTATCCTGTTACAAAAATAACAGGATGTTGGAACCTGTTACCAGCACTACTGTGGGATGATGTAAACTGTTAACCAAAAATAACCATATTTCCCATCTCTAGCTGACACACACGCAAAGTTGTCTCTTTATTATTATAGATTCATTAATTTTATGTTTTTTGCTATTCTTACATGTAATTCAAGAATAGATAAGATCGTGATGCATACAAAAAACTATAACTTAGACAAAAATTACAAAAAATTGATGCTAAAAGCACAAAAAATCGCTAAAAATTACATCGAAAATCGCATTAAAAAATCACTGAAATTGAAAATTTATAGCAGACAAAATTTAGTTCATTAGGCTGAAAGTTTGAATCAAATTTATTTTTATGATTCTATAAAAATATCCCCAAAATGTGAAGAAATACCAAAAACCGCAATAAAAAATTCGCTAAAAATCAAAAATTGCTGCACGAATTCCGAATAAACTTTATTTAAAAAAAAATACTATATTGAGTGAAAAGAATGAAACCGTATTCCTTTCACTTATATGGAAAAATCACCTCGAAACATAAAAAGAACGCTAAAAGTCGACTAAAAAATTAAATTAAAAAATTCCAAACAAAAAATCAAAAATCGGGCTTCGAGGTGTAAAACTACATGTATAGAAGTACCTTCCCTTCAAATTTTGTAACTCTACATGCAGTGGTCTCTTTAGAAATGCGCTAACACAGACACAAATTTGTGTCTTTATTATTATACATTACTGTGAATATCCCAATTAATAACTTTATAGACGATTCATTAATTTTATGTTTTTTGATTTTCTTGCATGCAATTCAAGAATAGATAAGGTCCTGATGTATACAAAAATATAATTAAGACAAAAATAATTAAAAATCGGTGTTAAACGCGCAAAAAATAAAAAAAATAGCTAAAAATCACATCGAAAATCGCATTGCAAATCGCATTAAAAATCACTGAAATTGAAAATTCATAGCAGAAAAAAATAAGTTCATTCGGCTAAAAGTTTAAATCAATTTTCTTTTTGTGATTGTCAAAAATAGCCACAAAATGGGGAAAAAAAAAGTCGCATTATAAAAATTCTCTAAAAATCAAAAATCGCCCCACGAATTCCGAATAAAAGTTATTGAAAAGAAAAAAAAATACTACATTGAGTGAAAAGAATGAAACCGTATTCCTTTCACTAATATGGAAAAATCGCCTCGAAACATTTAAAGAACTCTAAAAATCGCCTAAAAAATTAATTATAAAATTCTAATCAAAGAATCAAAAATCAGACTTGGAGGTGCAAAACTATATGTATAGAGGTAGGTACCTTCCCTCCAAATTTTGTAACTCTACATGCAGCGGTCTCTTCAAAACAGCGCTGACACACACGCAAAGTTGTCTCTTTATTATTATAGATTCATTAATTTTATGTTTTTTGCTTTTCTTACATGCAATTCAAGAATAGATAAGATCGTGATGCATACAAAAAACTATAATTTAGACAAAAATTATAAAAAATCGATGCTAAATGCACAAAAAATCAAAAAATCGCTAAAAATCACATCGAAAATCGCATTAAAAAATAACTGAAAATTTAGTTTATGCGGCTGAAAGTTTGAATCAATTTTCTTTTTATCATTGTCAAAAATGTATTCATAAATTGTAATGGCGTGATTGCTTCACCAATGGTATTTGGCGTTATTACACACCTATATGGGTAAGAACGCCATGCAAACAAAACTATGAAATAAAATGGAATAATTGCATGTAGATTGCCCAATTCTAAAAATACAAATTCTACAAACTTAGAAATTGACAAATTGCATTCTAAGCTATTGAAAATGTTAAATTTTTTGTGAAAGTGTAAGAAAAATTAAAGGTGTGATGTGAGGGGGGGGGGAGGCAAA
The DNA here is from genome assembly GCA_964019185.1 of Maratus speculifer. NCBI lineage: Eukaryota > Metazoa > Arthropoda > Arachnida > Araneae > Salticidae > Maratus > Maratus speculifer. The sequence continues at coordinate 140,501,419 of OZ025291.1, forward strand.
AGAATATCAGACCGTGAGCTTCTTTCTTCTTAAAAAGGACCACTTAAATAAATTTATTAGAAACACAGTTTTAACTGTGTTTATTTGAATCAGTATTTAGGATGTAGTTCGGCCACTGTTGGGAATCAACCGGGGTATTAATGCCAAGGATTGGCGTTATTGACCCCAGTATAGTTATTGCGCAGTACATTTTAAATTACAAATTATCTCGAGAAGATACCCAAAGTCTTCAACAACATTTTGAAAGTCCATGAAATGTACTACAAATTTATGTAATTAACAAAGTATTTCCGGATAAAAAAAAATCGCCTTCACATCACAAAATGTGTCTCGCAAATTTTAGATCAAGCGTTAATTTTAGTTGTTTGTAAAAACAATAAGACCTAAAAATGAAACAAATTAACTTGAAGGTGTTTTTTTGCGATTTATATGACTGAAAACCCTTCTGCGCAGAGCACATGGGTGTCATTTACCAGATTATTTCATAATTATGCATAATGGCGTTATTACCCCGCCTGGCATTATTACACCAGACCACCTTAGAAGATATAATTGCTCTATTATAAAGGCCAAACATATCTGTGCGTAACGCATACGTCATTTTGCCAATGGCAACACTTTCCCATGCAATTTCGGTTTTTGGAATTTTCGTTACTGCAAATTTTACACTTCTATGTATCGCAAATTTTAAATGTTTATACCATCGTATAGAGAAAAAAATTTACTTTTAAATGCAATTTGTCTGAAAGCTGTATCACGATTTGTTTTTGAGATATTATTTTTTTTAAATAATTTTAGTACGAATTTTGTCATTGTGGCAACAATAGCACTCCATTTTCTATTAAAATAGAAAAAAAAAGAAAATTAAAAATTAAAATGTGTATATTTTGTGAAAAATATCGTCTGTTATAAAATTCGGTGATTTCGGTTTTATTTTGTTTGTATCATCACTTAAATGACTTCGATTTTTGAATTAAAGGGATTTTAAACGATTAAATTAAAGTACCATTTTTTTAAACATGGCAAATACGGATATGAGAAGTATATGTGTAAATTTTGAGAAGATGAATATGATGACGGGTTTTATTTTCGCGTAAAATTCTATGATCATGTCAATTTGGAATTTTTTTTTTCATTCGCATTTAAACCAAAGTTAAGAGTCTCAATTGATAACTTCATAATAATAACTGATTTTTATTTTATTTTACTGATTACATATGCGATTAATTTTAATAATTTGGATAATTGAGTTTTATAGTATTTTGTTAATCATAGCTTAAAATAATATTTGTTTGAGATTTAAACTGCTCAATATAAGATGCATTTTTTACTGTAACTAATTTTGTAGCTTTATTATAAATAAATCAATGAAACAGCTCCTTCTTAAATAGTTTCTTTCATCGAATTTCGACGGGTATCACCTCGTGTGTATAATGTTTAGAAGTTTACATCTCTTTACCCAATACAGTTAGAAAAAAGTTTCAAAAGTATCTTGTACAGTGATTTAAAGAGAGATTTTATCTTCTATATAAGTAAATATTTATATTTTAATAAAGAGATATGTAACGTAAATACCAGTATTTTTGTAAAGAAATGTATGTCTTATTTAATGAATAAAAACTGTGTTTAAATAAGCCAATCATTACTTTTGAGAAATCCTGCATTCAAATCCCATAAATTTCCTCAAGTGTACAACATTTTTTAAAATTACGAATTTAAATTATCTTTTTAAATTATTTTCTTTAAATTATTTTCTTCTTTTTCTGGAATTCTACTTGCAAAAAATACTTTAATTTTTAAAAGTATTAATTTAACAAATGACAAAGATAAAAAAACACATTTATGGGAATTAGCACATATGTTCTTCAGAATTCAAGCCTACTTTCCACTTTATGTAAAAAATTGTAAAACCATAAAAAAGAGACAAAAGGGTAGTGTAATGCAGGTATTTTAAATTTCTCAAGTAAATATAATTCGAATAAAAATATATAGGTTGAGCTAAGAACTGATAACTAAAACAATTTAATGTTAAGCCAAATTCTTAATGGTTGATGCATATTTTGACAAGATTATACACGTAATTTCTTAGTTATAGAAAGATTATATTTATTCTTTTTTGGCGAGATTCATTTATATTTAGATACAATTTGGGTAATTCATTACTTATTCGTTGAAATGAAAAGATCTTACTTGTAAAGACCTGCTTTCAGAAGAATACTTTGAAATATTATTGTGAGAAACTATCATAATAAATGGACAAACATATCATAATTCTGTATTTTGTAAAAAGCAGTTATCATATGAGAGATTCACAACTATAGTAAGGCAAGTCTATTTTTCTCTATTCTGAATAATGTCTTTTTAAAGTTCTTAATAAATAATTAAATTAAATAAACTGATTTATAAGGATTATAGATGTCAATATTCAATTTAAAGTAGCATTTTCATAATGACCTGCTTTTACAAATTATAAATAATTATTTCTGTTATAAATTTATATATTTTTAGGTGCGTTTGTAATTATCTAATTACGTAGTACCTATAGTTGTCGTTCAGTCCGTCCGTCCGTTAGTCGCGTACAACAACGCAAAAACTACACAACCAAATCGTTTGAAAGTTTAAATATACATAATTATTACATATTTTTTTTGAGTCATTTCGAATTATATGAAAATCGGATGAATAGTTCTATTACAGGGACAATCGAAAGTCAAATAAAAAATGGCGGTAAATTAAAAAATGTTTCAGGTGCGTTTTAATGGTGTTACAGGCTTTGAAACATAATGAATTTGATATGCATCTATGAAGTATATACTATATTTGCATTTTGTACGATATCTGTGGTGGAAAGAATATTTATTATTTACTTAAATTGCTCACCCAAAAATATTCCATTACATAATAGTATAGGAAGAATTTGGCTTGTGGCGCGTTCTTACTACATTAAGCTATTTATCGTTTTATGAAATTGATATACGTTGCTGAGCTTTACTACAAGTTACTTCCTGTACAACAGAAATTAAATAGTGTTTACAGTGACACACAAAAGATTTTGATTACTATATTGTATCCGAAATGCTGTATGCTATTACATCAAAATTTGAATACTTTTAAACTTCGTTACAGTACAAACGCACCTCATTTCTCACGTTTGACATGCAATTTCTGACTTGTTTATTTTAAATAAGGACTTGGTCCAGTATGGTTGTGTAATTTCCATTGTAAATAAAGACTTGTTTATTATAATAATAAAAACTCTTGATTTTGATTTATATTTACGTATTCTATGTTTTACTTAAAATTAAACCCAAAATGCGAAACATATTACCAGTCACCGTAAATCATTAACTTTACACAATATTATGATTTTCATTATTGTCATCATGATGTACTTTAGAGGAAGTATCTTTGACCTTGGTTAAAGATCTCTTCTGGAAAATTCTTGAAGTATACACAATGAATTGGAGAAATGAGGGTCAAAAGATCCATCATATCATTTTTTATGGCCCAAATTATTTTTCTACTACCCATGTACAATGCATCTTGCCTGACATTTGACAAAGAAAGTAATTTGAGAACATAAGCCCTTTTTTCCAAATTAATTTTGCTAAAAGGTTCATCCTCATCGAGGCTTTATTTCTATAAGGCTTCCATTCTATTAAAACAAGCTCTGTTGGTATCCTTATTTCAGATTGTGATACTTTGCTCAAAAACTATAATAGTATTTAAGTCGGAATTCTTAAGTTCAATGACATAAAATTTAGGACAATTCCTCTTTGCATTCATGATAGTTTCTTTCTAGACTCCAGGAACATAAATTTGTTGTTTCTTGCAACTTACTACTTCAGTCAGATCAAACATTTTGCGTCATTCCGAGGGAAAGACTTGGAACGGACACCTTGAATGTGTAGATTTTTTTTTTGTAGACTCCCATGCTATGTTAATACTTCTAACAAGTTCCAACAGCGTAACAAACGTTTTGATGTTCCTACTTTTGCCATAACAAAAATCAGAATATAGGATTATTTTTTTATTTTTTTTATTTTTTTATTAAGACTTTCTCTTTTTTTACATTATTTTTGAATTATTATTCTATCTATTTTTTAAAGATCAATTCTTTTCTACCGAAACTTCAATGTCGTTTCACAAATGAAAGCACTGGTATATCTGGATATTAAGTAAAATATTAATAAAAATTTATTTGTTAACGGCTGTTTATTCCACTTTTCCCATAATTTAATATTTATAGATGCGAATTTAAAGGTAACAGTGTTTTACTAATTTATAATTCAGTGTATAGAGATATTGAATTTCTTCTTTGAACAATAGCGATTTAAATCTCGTGATTATATGCGGAATCGATTTTTAAATTCATTTCTCAACGTTTTTCATTTTTAACTTTTCATTCTATGTAAAATCTGCAACAATGACAAATCCTCCAGAGAAAGCTTCATTAGGTTTTAGGATCCTTTTGAAATTTATTTCGCTTCTTTTGAGGTGCAATTTGTTTGTTGAATTCAATAAAATACATTTATACATTGTATGTTGTCACAATATTTTCAATTTGTTGTATTCATAAATACTTCTCATTCATGATTCTGTAGCGCAGTGTGCATTGAATAGTCGGTAAATATTCCATTTTTCATCTTTTATAAATTTAAATAGCTATTAAATGCATTTCTTTTTGAAAGTGAACATTTTTTTTAATAATTGTTTAGATTTGTGGATTTGTTTTAAAAATAAATATGTACTCTTTTTCTATTTTCAGAAATATATTTGGAAGTTTTCTCTTAATTAATTCATTATTTGAATTTAACTTGTTTGCAATTTATATTAAGGGTAATATCCGTAAAATTGCACCCCTTTTTTCTATATATTTATATATAAATTCTACAATTTTTTGGTATTTTTCAGTTTAATTAATAACTTTCACGTAATACATGTAGATGAGTTATTGATTCTTTATACCACATACAGCCAGTTCAATACCTCAAATAATAAAACAATAAAAAAATCGTAAAGTCACAAAAGGTGCATTTAGGACGTTTGAAAAAAGTTTTCCTAATATCGTATTTAAGTTTTTCTTATATGGGGTATTTGTCAAAACCTTTGCTGGGCAAATTGGACATCTTTTTTTGTTTCTTGAATGTTTTTCTCATATAGAAGTGGCAAAGTGCTTATATCCATCGAAAAAAAAAATACTACCATTTAGTTATGGTAAGAAAGAAGCATAGTTGGACTTTAAGAAAGATCTATTGTGTTTATATATATATATATATATATACAGAAAATTGAGTGCAATGAGACAGTTTCTGAACAACAACACCTGCTATTTTCATGCATTTCCGAATAAAAATAAATTAAAGCATGTGTCACAAAGTTGCCCTTTTTGATTTAAAAACATCCTTAAATGAAATAGTTTGCATAATATCGCAGAATGCGATATTAGAAATTTAATAGGAGTGCGATGTAAGGCAGAATGAAACATTACAATACGGTCGACTCTACTAATGAAACTAAGAATAGAAAGAGCCATACAGCTACATCTGGTTACAGTATATCATTATGTGATTGTTTTTACGTTGCATTTACGTTACAATAATTAAGAACAGCATGTACTTTGAAAATTATTTTTCACTGTAAAGTGATGTTGTCCAAAACTTTTTGTTTTCCTAAAACTTTTAAAAAGTGGCACAGACTAAACGCAACTGCGTATTTTACCAAGGCACTAATCTTGCTGATGTCTTGCCGCTAGACACTAGTTAAGCCAGTTTTCGCTAGGTGGCAGCCTCTAATTGATGATATAATGACGGGTGCGATATTTGGGTCATTTATCCTATTAATATTAATTGATAGATCGTTAGAAATATAAATATCTTGGCATTTAACAGAATTTTAAAATATTTAATTAAATATTTTCTAAGATGTGGATATAAAAAATTCCATACATTATTTGTTTAAAAATGCAATTTAAAAAATAAATAAAATTACCAGATTACAAAAAAAAAAAAAAAAAAAAAAAAAAAAAAAAAAAAAAAAAAAAAAAAGTTACAATTTTTTTTATTTTTAAAATAAAATTTTATCATACCATATCGTCTTTTTTACTTCCTATCAAATTTATTCAAAATTTTCAAAATACGCTTTATATTTATATTTAGCTTCGGGATAGATTTAGTTTTTTACATTATTATGGCAGCACTTTATAGAAAAAAAATCTGAAATTCAACATTTTTTTTTCTATCAGATGTCTTTCCAAAAACTAATTTACATACAAAAGGAATTTAAAAGCTCTCTTGAAAATAAACAAATATTTCTTAGTTATATATTTCCTATCACATGCATGTTTTTAAATTAGTTTTAATCTTCTAAAGTAAATATTTATTTTTCCTATAAAAAATATGACATAGCATTAATTAAAGCTCAACAATTTTAAATGATAAACGAAATCTTAATATTTCATAGGTATTTTGTCAGAAAATATTTTTCCCATTAATGAAAAGATAAACGTTTAGTGCTCAAATTACTGGCTATTTTCATAATATTTGTATTTTTAATTAAATTTTTCCTTTAAGGCTATTTTTCACAAATGTAATTAAAAAAAAATCAGCACACTGTTAAAAAGTCTGCAGAAAATCGTTAAGACGTACGAACGTTTTTGCAAATAACGGCTTCTTGATTATTAATCATGTTATTGACCACGTTATGGTCAAGATCGATGTATTACTGTTAAGTAAACGTTATTTATAAAAAATGTCGGATGACTTGACAGTTTGGTGCAAATTTTCAACAGTATAGAGGAAAATGAATCAAAAGTGATTTTATTTAGAGCACTCAAAATGCGTGGAACACTTTTGCAACACTAACTGAACACAAAAATCAACACTTCTAACGAAAATCGTTTTTGATTGTGTTAGTGAATGCGTTGTACAAAATAAAATAATTGCGCACAAAGTGTTGTTAAAAATCACAAGAGGAGAAAATTTTCAAAACATTCATTTTTAAAATTGTGTAAATTTAAAGGTACCATATAGAAAATATTTTGAAAGTGATTTACATGTGTTGTTTCATAATGTTCTAAATTGTGTGGTATTTACAATGTGTTGCTAATTTGGGTACAAAGTGTTGTGCAGCACAACACTATTTTAAGAAACTATTTTCACCAACATTATTCACAACGCTACTTTAACACAATTAATCACACTATTTTTAGAACACATTTGTAGATAGCAATACTTTTGAAACATATTAAGATCACAGTTCTAGAGAGCAAAACTTTTAGGCCAATCAAATTGTCATAAATAGATGCAAAAATTCTGCTATAAGATTTTATGTTTTTAAACTGTTTATGAGGATACTAGTAATAAAAATTAATGGTTTTCCAACAAAATATCTCGAGGCTAAATTTTGTGGAGCCAAAAAACCACAAAATTTTCGAACATTTTTCAGTTTTTTGCCTATAACTCAAAAATAATAAATTTTTTTCTTACCATACTCAATTACAAAAAGAAAGAATATTAAATTCTCTACAAATTTCATTCTAAAACTGTTTTTCTAAAGCCCATATTAAGCGCGCTACAGCTTTCTGAAATTAACCTTTTTTTCTAACTTAGTGGAAAAAATGCAAAAACGAAAATTTAACACAATTCTCCATTATTTTATCTTATTTAATGTAACTTATTTAAATTACAGGTATTTGCATGATAACAATCATGATGAATTATAACGGTAACATTGTAAAAAAATTAAGAACATGGTAACTTTTTGTGTATTTAGAGCTTTAGTGGTGAACATTAAAATTAGGTATTTAACTGAATGTAATTAAAATATACTTAAGGAGACATTTTTACATCCCCTCCTTCTGGATAAATAATGTCGTCGACATTTTCGTAGTTGATCCCATTATATCTTTTACAAATTGCCAAGCATTTGAGTCTTAATTTATGAAAAGAACATGCTTTGCTGCACACTTTTTTAAAACTACATTACACAACATGTAGCAAGGGTTCAGATGCCGAATCTTGGCACATTTGAACTGGCTGAAAGAGATCGTCCACCCCATTCTTCAGGAGGAATGTTTTTTCCTAGCCTAGCTTGTACCTGATGATAACTTCGGAGAAAAAGATGCTGCGCAGCCTCTTGTGTTGGTGGTAGTCTTGCAAAATGAACTTTGCTTTTTGTGGCAGATTTACCAAATAACTGGAACATTAAGGTATTCAATTTTTGGGTGATTATCTATGCATCCACTGTATAGTGCAACATGGATTTTTTCTCCAACCTTGATGATTTCTTGTCGGGTAGAACCTAATTTATTGAACACGCAGGCTATTTCTCCAAGCTGATCATGTTTTTCAAAGTGTTACAAAACTTTGACTTTCTTTGTCCATAGAGAACGGATGTTGTATCGTATCCGCTGATTACATGAGTGAAAAGAGCATTGTTGTGATTGTATTTGAACGATATGGTTAAAAACAACTTGGTTTCAATGTTACCTCTTCCTGGCTTTTGGAAAAGCAGATTTTTGGGCTAATAGCCTAATATCATCATGATAACAGAAAGGTCAATGTCTTCTCCGACAATTATAACTCTTTTAAAAGATTCTGCTCTTGAAATGGCTGAGATGACTATCATGACATCAACTTCTTTTATCTGCTCATCTTAAATTCTGTTATTTTGAAATTCTTGTTTTGAAATTTTTAATTTGTTTTAAGCAATGAAATGTATCGGCTCTTGTTTTTGACATTGGCTTCGTCAACGGATGATGCAGGTCGACGACCTCTTTTCTCTATGATTGTGACAGATTGATCTAGTTTTACGCGACAAAAACTATGATACCATGCATCTGAAAGTCAGGTTCGTGCTGAATTCCTTCAGTTATTTTCTTCAATTAATTTCGATTATTTCCCATGTTTTTCTGCAGCTTTTAAAAATGTAATTGTCGCTTCTAACTTCATTACTTTGTGAAACAAATATATCTTTGAGTAAGGCTTTTTTTATTGTTTTTCGTTGAAGTCACCGGGATTGCTTTCTTCCCACGAGAAGCAATTATCTTGGAACTTGAAAGAAGTGCTCTATCTGAGGAACAAACTATGTAGAATCTTCACCCCGACGAACATATGCTGCTACCATTCTCTGATTCGCATATGTTTTTCGGCAATCATTCAGTATTATAACTTCCTTGCTAATTTAAAAAAAAGTGATGAATATTACTTTTGAGGAATATTACTTTGGCACCGAACGCTATGTTCAAAAAGCTTGGCAAGTTCTTTCTGGCTCACAACGCGAGTATCACTATTTGAAGCCGTTTGGCAAATGAAACATAATTTTGGGCCGAGCTCACTCATTTTTCATTACTGCACGAGAAGAAATGCAATAAATTAAATAGCAGAATATTAGAAGCGTATGTATTTTTTAAAAAAGAACACTTGCATCTGAACAACAGCGGCTCGGGAACGTCACATGGCCGCAATCTTCCATCTACATCCCTTTTTTTATCTCCGGCCCTCTCTCCCTTTGTAATTGCTTTTCTTATAGGATTTCTAGAATTTGTACTTCTTCTATCCGCCTTTCTTAAAACTTTCATTTCTCATCCATCAATAGGTGTATTTAATTTTCATTGTATTTAATTTTCATTTAAAAACAAGTTTTTTGTGATAAAAGGCGAAAAATATGTAACTTTCTGTAAAGTTTAAAAAAAAGTGACATATTAAAAAAAATCATAGCGCGCTTAGTAATGCGTTTAGAAAAACGTTTTTATAGTAAAATTTATAGAAAATTTAATGTTCTTTCTTTTTGTAACTAAGTATATTATACAAAAAGTTTATAATTTTCAAGTTACAGGCAAAAAACTGAAAAAAGTACGAAATTTTTGTGGTTTTTTGGCTCCACAAAGTTTAGTCTCGAGATATTTTGTTGGAAAACCAATAATTCTTGTTTCTAGCATCCCCATAAACATTTTAAAAACATAAAATCTTCTAGCAGAATTTTTGCATCTATCGGCCCTTTTTTCTGACAATTTGACTGGCCTATTTTGCAACATGTTAAGAAAACAATCACAACACAAGAAACATTTCACAACACATTAATTTTCTGGGAATTCGGGAACCATGTTCCGAGATGTATTTATCTTTGTGTTTGAGAGTTTGTAATGAGGGTTTAAATACTTGTATGCAGTAAATATTTAATTTGTCATATTGATGATATTTTACCTCGGGAACTGTTCGAGGAAATATCATGGCAAGGAAGGTCATCAATACGGCTAATTTAATATTGATAAGATATAAGTGTACAAAATTCATTGAATTAACAGTAACTCGTTAATAGTATATTTTTATAAAATTACATCGTGAATGTTTATTATGTCAATGCTAAATTGTTATTACTTATTGTAAATAATACATACAATCAATATGCTAGGTATTCGCCTAGCATATTGATTGTATTTCTGCCCCTTTTTTACTATTATTCTATTTTTTGCATTATACAAACTATTTTATGGACCCTTTGACTTATGCATTAATGAGTACGGCATGTGAAATATTATTAAATGAATTATCATATATACAGTAGGGTGGGCCGAAAAAAACTTTTTTTCGATTTTCGATTATGGCGGGTGCGGAAAAGTGGCCACTGGTGGCACTCAGTTCATACAAAAAATTTGAGATTTTTTGGACATTTCCTTACCCTGCCGCAAACAGCTTGAAGTTTTGCAAAAATGTTCATTTTTGAACTTTTTTCGAAAAAAATTAAAAAATGTTAAATTAAATTTATTTTGGTTGTATTTACTTGAAAAGGCATATTTAATGTACCAAATGTTTAAATAAGATCTGATCATGCATTATTTAATATCTATGTGTATTATAACTTAGGCTATTTTTATATCTTTTTTCGCATATAATATGTAAGAATTGTATTTGTTTGAATCGTCGTTAGTTTCTGTATTATTTATGTTCCTTAGTCTTCTTTATATATTTTCTATGTATCAAACATCATATATTTGAGGAAGAGACAGCAGTATACTTCAAAAACAAATCTGGAAGGTGAGAAAGTGGTGAAGCGGGACTCTAAGCGAGCGCAATGACTCGTCTAATACTCAGGGAGTGAAGGAGGAAATAGTTGAGAGCCAAAATGCGATAAAGGATTCTTATTATTTATCCTTGCTAAGTTACCTGCGACATTTGTTCAGTGTTTACGTGAAACCCTTTTGTGGTGATATACAGTTCTTTTTGGGTCGTTTAATGTGCCATTATAGTGTTTTGTGCGTTTTATTACAACGAGCTTAGAAATGGCTAGTATAAAGGGCCATGACAATGCAAAGACACACGATAGCGTGAAAAGTAACTCTTTGGGGGCATCATGCATATTGAAAGAATTGCAATTGCGAACTTATGCTGATAATCATGCACCACTAATACTGGTTGCTTCACCATGTAGAAGTTGTGACAGCAGAGAATATGAATCTCATCATCGATAAAAAAAAAGTCAGAAGAGAGAAATAGAAACTTGTAAAGAAGATACAGGCAGAAGAAGTTATTGAAAGAAAAAAATTAAAAGCATATTTTTTGATGGTAGAAAGAATAAAAGTATATTCAGAGGAAATAAAGAACAAGCGGCACTGTCGAAGGAAAGGCGAGGAACACATCACCGTGTTGTTTGAACCTGGTTAGGAATACTCGGGTCACTTGATACCTTGTGCCGGTCACGGAAAAGAAATAGCAAAATCATTATACAATCTTCCAAGTCACCACAAATTAGACTTTTCTGAACTGACGAGGTATCAAGGTAACGGAACGAGGTATCAAGTGACACAAATATTCCTAAATAGGTTCAAACAACATGGTGATGTGTTCCACGTCTTTCTCTCGACGGTGTTGCTTGTTATTTTTCTTCCTCTGAATATGCTTTTATCCTTTCTACCATCAAAAAATATGCTTTTAATTTTCCTTCTTTCAATAACTTCTTCTGCCTGTATCTTCTTTCCAAGTTTCTAGTTCTCTCTTCTGACTTTGTTTTTATCGATGACGAGATTCGTATCCTCTGCTGTCACAACTTCTACATGGTGTAGCAACCAGTGGTAGCAGCATATTATTATGATTTATGATTATCAGCATAGGTTGGCAATTGCAATATTTTCAATATGCATGATGCTCCTAAAGAGTTATTTTTCACGCTATCGCGTGTCTTTGTATTGTCATGGCCCTTTATACTAGCCATTTCTAAGCTCGTTGTAATAAAACGCACAAAACACTATAATGGCACATTAAATGACCCAAAAAGCACTGCATATCAATACAAAAGGGTTTCACGTTAATACTGAACAAATGTCGCAGGTAACTGAGCAAGGATAAATAATAAGAATCCTTTATCGAATTTTGGCTCTCAACTATTTCGTCTTTCACTCCCTGAGTATCACGACGAATCATTGCGCGCGCTTAGAATCCTGCTTCACCACTTTCTCACCTTCCAGATTTGTATTCGAAGTATACTGCTGTCTTTCCCCCAAATATATGACGTTTGACACATAGAAAATATATAAAGAAGACTAAGGGACATAAATTATACAGAAACTAACGATCGATTTAAACAAATACAACTTTTGCCTATTATACGCGAAAAAGCTATAAAAATAGCATAAATTATAATTCACATAGATATTAAATAATGCATGATCAGATTTTATTTAAACATTTGGTACATTAAATATGCCTTTTCAAGTAAATACAACCAAAATAAATTTAACATTTTTTAATTTTTTTCGAAAAAAGTTCAAAAATGAACATTTTTGCAAAACTTCAAGCCGTTTGCGGCAGGGTAAGAAAATGTCCAAAAAAAATTAAATTTTTTGTATGAACTGAGTGCCACCAGTGGCCACTTTTCCGCACCCGCCATAATCGAAAATCGAAAAAAAGTTTTTTTCGGCCCACCCTAATATACAGTAGCGATAAGATTGAACTGTACTAGAATTAGAAGTATTTTTTTTTTTTTTTTTTTTTTTTTTTTTTTTACATTTCAGATTGCCGATTTTTAAATCAGAATTTAACGAGACTGAATAATTTATTTTATATCTTATAATATTATGAGTCTCCCTTTATACAGAAAATTCAAAATTTCACACATTAGTCTTTGATTATTTGTTTAAGAATTATATATGCAAAAAATATTCCATTTCGATATCTATGTTTTTACAACATTACTTTGACTTTCTGACTTTGGAATTAAGAACGATTGTTATAAAAATAAGAGCTTATACAGTAATAAAAAACTAGGTAGTACCCGTCAAGTTTTGACAGTAAATAAGCAACTGTTTCATTCAAAAATATCTCGAATTTCTAATTAGAGGTGTTTAAATTAATCATTGAAATCGCGACATATTTCTATATTGCATAAGTGATTCTTATTTATTTAAGGGGTCTCAGGAGTTTTACTTTTTTATCTCATGGTGCAATTTAGTAATATGTCACAGTAAATTTTTTTTCTCACTCGCAATGGAACATAAATACTTAATATTTGAAATGTAGACAACTTAATATGGCTTCTTTTTAAAATAATTTTTTAATACTCTACATTGAAATTTTATTTTATTTTTTAATGTTTAATTTTAAATAAATAATTTAAATTGTGCTTTGGCTTGCACGACTGCGCGCAACATTTCTGAAAAACTATTGAAACAACTTATATGAAACTTGGTAAATATACACTATATTGCCATTGATTATTGGACACTTGCGATTTTAAACAATTTAACAAAATATCTAGAAAAATACATGAGGAATCATCTCGAAACTCTTAGTGTATAAATATAATAGTATACGTCATACATCTCCGTGAAGATTTTTTACCGAAACGCCATAGGGGACCGTCAACAAATTAAAAAAGAATGAATATCTTTTGAATAACCCTGTCAAAACTAATATAGCAAAAGCGCTCAAACTCTAGATTATGATTGAATGCCTTATTGTAATACATTGTGTTCATTTTTATGCAAATAGCATGCATACTCGCAGAGTAATTAAGGGTTTTATAAAAATGATCCCAAATTTTTCCAAGTTTTTCCCTTATAATTTTCAGAGTTCTTAATATAAAATAATATTTTTTTCAGAAATTATGACAAACAACATTGCACACAATACCCTGTGTAAGGATTTAACAATTTGGCTAATTACTGCTAGACAATGCACTGCTACATCGAAGTCTGGCGATTGTGAAAACGTGAATTGTGTATGCACTTAAAAGGATTAAGGTCCTTTTTTCCCTGTAGACAGCAAGTCTAGCGCGGCCTTTTTCATGTGACGTTAGCATATTAGTTACGGCTACAGTTGACTAATCACCAGACCACCCTGAGAACTAAAAATCGGTTGAAATAGTTTCACTAGGTCCAGACGGACGATGGCAACCTGGCGCCGAGGCGTATCCCAGCTGAGCCAATAACTTTGATCTGGGAGGAGCCCGAAGGAGAGGAAGCTCTTGATGAGGATGAGAAGGGGAGTTGGAGATGATTCTCGAGGACGCAGCTCGCTGTAAAAGGCGTGTGGATTATTTTATCATAAAGAACCCTGAGTTCTTACAACTGTATTTTACTTTATCATATCTTGAATAAAAGTTATTTAAGATGAAAAGGATTTGCATCACTTCATCGCTACCAAAATAATTACTAAACAGTATATAGAAATGCAAAATCCTCACAGTGGTGGCAGCGGAAGATTATGAAAAATAGCCACTGAAGCCCAGACGCAGCGGACGATGATGAAAATCGCTAGTGGAGCCCGGACGCAGGCGACGTGACTGAGAGTTAGGAGAGTCAGACGTACAGCGGGGACCGGAACGAAAGAGCCCAGACGCAAGTGACGTGACTCAGAGCCGAGGACTCCAGACGTGCAGCGGGGACTTGAAGGAAATTAGCCCAGACGCAAGCGACGTGACTCAGAGCCGAGGACTCCAGACGTGCAGCGGGGACTTGAAGGAAATTAGCCCAGACGCAAGCGACGTGACTCAGAGCGGAGGACTCCAGACGTGCAGCGGGGACTTGAAGGAAATTAGCCCAGACGCAAGTGACGTAACTCAGAGCCGAGGACTCCAGACGTGCAGCGGGGACTTGAAGGAAATTAGCCCAGACGCAAGCGACGTGACCCAGAGCCGAGGAGAGGTCGGACGTGCAGCCGGAGACCTGAGACGAAAAAGAATCAACAGACGTAGCTTGGAGCCCGAGATAATCCAGAAAAGGACGCCCGGGGAAAGTGGACAGTGGATTACCCTAAGTGTGGAAGCTGTGGACATCCGAAAAAGGAATACAGGTCAGTGCTCTTTAATTGTTCATTGCAGAGGTTTTCACTGTAGGTTGTGTGTTCGTTCAAAAAAAAATCATCGGCAGTTATCTATGATTATTCAAAATTGAATTAAATTAAATTTGCAAAGTTTAAAATTAAAAAGTTTAAGTAGGGTACAAATTGGCATGCAGTAATTTGAATAACTAATTATTTATAGGAAATGCATTTTAATAATTTTGAATGAATATAATTCTGTGATTTAGGATTTAAATCTTTATGTGTAGTAAAAGTTTAAATATTATACTAGAGTTTTGCGATTAACTAAAGAAATTTCTATCTCTTATTTGCATATTAATCAAAATTAATATTTTTTAAGAATCAGTTGATTGTTTAACATTGGGTTCGGTAAAGTGCTTTAGAAATATTTTCCTGTTTGAGTAATGATAAGTGCTATTTAGCATATTGTTGAGTATTTGTATTGTATTTTCATAGTGTATTTTGTATTGTGATTGACATGTCGCGTATTATGATTGTGAATATTTACATTACGGGAAATAATTGAGAGGCATCCATTTACGGAGTGAACCTAGTATAGATTGTTTTTTTTTTTCATAATCACGCACCGTTCAGAATGACGTGGTCAGGAAAGAGAAAATGTGATTTAAAGGTATTAGCTGTTGAATTTGGCGCAAATGTAGAGGATTCGGATAATATTCCTAAAATCATAAAAAAACTAATTGAAGCACCTGATTATGATGAGACTTTGGCATTAGCCCAGATAAAAATTATTGAAAAGGATAGGCTAGACAGGGAAAATGAAGAAAGGGCTGAGAGAGAATTACTGAAAGTTTATGAGAGGGAACAAAAGACTAAAGCGTTGGAAAGGGAGCATGAATTAGCGAAACTAAGGTTAGAACGGGAGACGGATACAATTAGTTTGGCCTCTAATCAGAGCGAGAGAGAACCAAAAATATCTTTAAAGTCTGTTCTACCAAAATTTGATTCAGAGAACTCCGAGATTTCCATTTATTTAAATTTGTTTGAAAGACAAGCACGCAAAGCTCAAATTGATAAAAATCAGTGGGTTACTCATTTGTTAGGACTATTGCCTACCGATTTAGGGGAATTGATACTGCGCGAATCCCCCTCTGATTCAGATGATTTCGACCACATTAAAAAAATGCTTCTCGAAAGATTTCAACTTTCAGCAGAAGACTTTCGGCTAAAATTCGTAAATTCTAAAAAGCCCGAGAACAAAACATGGAAAGATTTCGTGTACGAAGCTTCCAATTTCTTTGACCAATGGTTAAGTGGTTTAGAAATAACGACGTTCGAACAACTCAGAGATTTGATAATCACTGATCAACTGAAACGGAAAATTAACCCGGAAGCGAAGCAACATTTTATTGATGTTTGGAGCGCGATAATTACACCATTTGAGTTAGCTAAAAAGTTAGACGCGTACGAGGTGGCGAGGAAAAATATTAGGCGGGAAGGATCCCCTAAAATTCATAGCGCCGCTAAACCTTTTGAGCGTAATAAGTCTAAAACCGAAACTAGAACGGATGAGACCAAAATAAATTGGAGGGATAGAGAAAACTCTAAAAATCGAAATGAGATATTCGATAAGAGAAAAGAAATTACTTGTTTTATTTGTAAGAAATCAGGTCATTATAAATTTAATTGTCCGGAATCAAAACGGAAAGATAAAGAATCAGTGTATCACGTGTCGGGTCTCGACGATCTGGAAAGTGCCTACAGCCCCTATGTCAGTCGCGGGGTAATAAATGGGAAAGAAATGAAAATATTACGTGATTCCGGCAGCAATATTGATTTGATTTCAGCTCACGATGTAACTACGGACCAATTTACTAAAGAAAGGGTTTGGCTAAAACAAGCCTTAGACAACAAACTTCGTTGTTTACCAGTGGTAAATGTTGAAATTAGGCTAAGTGACGGCAGCTTCATACGCACTAAAGCGGCTGCAGTTGATAAAGAAACGGATATGATCCATTATTTATTAGGAAACAAAACCCAAGCGTTAATTGATAAACAGAGGGCAAGCGCGAAATTAGAAGGACATATCATTCCGAAATCATGCGTATTTTCGAATACCGAAACTAGCAACGAACGTGAGAAGAGAAAATCTCAATCGTTAGACGAGCGAACCGGTTCCAAGATCTCCGCAGTAGAGGGAATTGTCGGCGCTGAGGGAGGAAGAGCGTCCCCCCATTTCGACCCCCCTGTGTCGGGAGGAACGATACACCAGAGCGCCAAGATGGTCAGTCCGAAGGAGGGAATTTTCTCGCAGAGCGAAAGAGAAGGTTTAGGAGGAATGATGGCCTGGGGCAATCGGAACGCCGCTAGTGTTTTTAAACCGAAAGCGAAAGTAAAATGTACTAACCTTGAACCTGACGAGAAAATATCGCTCATTGGAGAAAAGGGAGAAATAGGGGATAATTATTTTTGGCCAAATGCCGAAAAAGAGCGGAAAGAATTATACGAACGATGGAAGAAAGGTGAGATTTCCGAAAATACGGTAATCGAATGTGCCTTTGATTTGATGAACCGCATGAAAGGTCATCAGGGATTAGTAGGGAAAACGATGACAAAGGCGTCTGAGGATAAGACGGAGCAAAATGATGTAGGTACGGTGGAGGATAAATTAACCGAGACGGATAATGTCACTAGTCGGTCGGACCGCAGAGAGCTTTCCCAAAACAATAAGGAAAATTTTCTTAAAATGCGTGTTCCAAGAGAGTCAGAAGTTCACTTCTTGGGTAAAAAGGCATCGAAATCTGATGTAACGAGGGATGATTTCGCTACTAGATCTTTAATCCGTATCCCGAAAGAAGTTGACTCGGAAAAAAGAGAATCAAATGATAACAAAGTGGTGAGGCTCCGCCCGAGTCGGAATTCGCAGAGGCGTAAGGAAAATTTGAAAGTTAAGGTTACGAAGGGAAAATCAGCGCTGCATAAGATTAATGAATTGAGACGAAGGCTAGGTGACAGAGGTCATAACTCAACGGGAGTTAAAACCCGAAATAAAACGGAATTCTCCTCGCCGGAATGTAAGTCAAAATTTAGTCGTTCGAAATTGATGCCCGATCTTATCCAAAATTATGCTTCGGTAATAAAATCTGAGACGCACGATTTTGAGGAAAAAAATCGGAAAACTAAACTTAATTGGAATCCAGAAAGGGAGGAAACCTTCCTCACATCGAAAGAGGTGAACGAAAATCCGATCTGGGAGATGCCGAATTACGCGAAGAAATTCGAAAATAATTCGAGCTTATCATCACTCTTTCAGGAAAAAGGTTGTAAGGGGAAAGTTACACATTAATGTTTGAGTAGAGAAGAATGAATGTGAGCTGTGGATAATATTTGTATATAAATTCTTAATTAGCTTGCATTCAAATTATTTCTATATTATATTATTAATTAAAATGTGTATCTGGATTATAAAAATGTTGTATTGTAATAAATTGTGTGTTTTATCTTACAAGTTAAATTAATAAAATTAACTGGTGCTAACCTCTGTAGTGAACTAAGTTAAGAGTAACTGTACCTCGACGTAAGATTTTCCACATGTGAAAAATCTCTGTCACAGGAGGGGATGGTTGTAAGGATTTAACAATTTGGCTAATTACTGCTAGACAATGCACTGCTACATCGAAGTCTGGCGATTGTGAAAACGTGAATTGTGTATGCACTTAAAAGGATTAAGGTCCTTTTTTCCCTGTAGACAGCAAGTCTAGCGCGGCCTTTTTCATGTGACGTTAGCATATTAGTTACGGCTACAGTTGACTAATCACCAGACCACCCTGAGAACTAAAAATCGGTTGAAATAGTTTCACTAGGTCCAGACGGACGATGGCAACCTGGCGCCGAGGCGTATCCCAGCTGAGCCAATAACTTTGATCTGGGAGGAGCCCGAAGGAGAGGAAGCTCTTGATGAGGATGAGAAGGGGAGTTGGAGATGATTCTCGAGGACGCAGCTCGCTGTAAAAGGCGTGTGGATTATTTTATCATAAAGAACCCTGAGTTCTTACAACTGTATTTTACTTTATCATATCTTGAATAAAAGTTATTTAAGATGAAAAGGATTTGCATCACTTCATCGCTACCAAAATAATTACTAAACAGTATATAGAAATGCAAAATCCTCACACCTGTAATCAGAATTAAAAATTAATAAAAATTGTATGAAAAATGAGTAGGTTTACTAAATAATTTTTTACTGCGCATGCGTCAAAGATATCAAAATTTCATTTGCATATTATGTTAGTTAAATGTATAGAGCAACTTTTGTAAAAGTCTCAAAATTATAACTTGAAAATTCTGAAAGTAATCGTCTGTAGAAAAAGGACAAAATCCGTTGTTTCCAAAATGAAGCAAAAAAATGAGGGATTTTATCCAAAAGTAGTCGTAACATTCCGTATTGTGTATTCTATATCGACACTAATCAATGAATATATGGATACAACCCCTCTTGTTTTTGCTTCATTTTGAGGATAACAGATTTTCAACTTATTCAATTGACGATTATTTTCAGAATTTTCAAGTTATGATTTTGTGACTTTCACAAAAGTTGCTCTATACATTTAGCTAACATAATATACAAATAAAATTTTGATATCGTTGAAGCATACGCAGTAAAAAATTATTTAGTAAACCAACTCATTTTGTATACAATTTTCATTATTTTTTTAATTCTGATTACAGAGTATTGTGTGCAATGATGTTTGTCATATTTCCTGAAAAAAATATTATTTTATATTAAGAACTCTGAAAATTATAAGGAAAAAACTTGGAAAAATTTGCGACCATTTTTATAAAAACCTTAATTACTCTGCGAGTATGCATGCTATTTGCATAAAAATGAACAAGGCGTATTACAATAGGGCATTCAATCATAATCTAGAGTTAGACCGCTTTTGCTACATTAGTTTTGACAGGGTTATTCAAAAGATATTCATTCTTTTTTAATTTGTTGACGGTCCCCTATGGAGTTTCGGGAAAAAATCTTCATGGAGATGTATGACTTATACTATTATATTTATGCACTAAGAGTTTCGAGATTATTCCTCATGTATTTTTCTAGATATTTAGTAAAATGTCTAAAATCGCAAGTGTCCAATAATCAATGGCAATATAGTGTATTGATTTTAAGTTAAAGAATAAATTATACTTCAAATTTAATATTGTAATAGCACTGATTATTTAAAATTGGCAATTTTTTAATTAAAAGAATGAATTTTTTCAAAATTGTATAATTTAAATTTAAATTAAATAAATAAATAAATTTCTTTTAAATGAGGTATATATTCAAGATAGATTAATATTAATATTATTAATGTTATTGGGGGATCTTGAACCAATAATTTTGCTACAATCGTGCGCTCAATGGATCCAGATCAAAAAACAATTTTTAATTTTTAATCAAAATTAAACATAAAAAAATGTATAATTTCAATGTAGTGTAGCGCCTTAACTGTAACTAACTTTTAAAAAAATTACAATCTCTTGTAAAATACTAACGTAACCGCCGTTACTATACCTCTCTACTCCACTCGATCCTGGCGAGACTTCTTTGAACAAGACATTTATGTAAATTGTGCTAACATTTTCTCCTAGTGTAAACTGCTATTGTTATATCTCTAAAGATTTATCATTTATAAAAAAAAAATATTAGTAAAAAATGAGTATGTTTGTACGTTAACTATTACTTTCTGTAGCGCTTTAACTGTAACTAACTTTTACATTAGAATATTAAAAAAATATTTTTAAATAGAAGAGATATTAAGTTGTGTATATTAAAAAATATATTATTTACGTTTTTAAGGAGTGAGAAAAATAAATAAATACGTTATGTTGCTAAATTGCACTACCAAGTAAAAAGTAAGACTCATGAGACCCCTTAAAGAAATAGATGGTGCTGTCAGTCCAACCTATTTAATGAGGTAAAATAATTTTAAGTTTATGATTTGCAATTAAGTTTGATTGCTTTTAATCAGAAATTCACCTAAAAATATTGGGTTGAACATTTATTTTTACTTAGTACGGTCAATTTATTTTGGAAATATAAACAAAAAAATTTTATTTTTTATTTTATTTAGTAATTTTTAAACAAGCGACCATTAAAAGACGACCATTAAAAGTTTCCATGAATTTTATTTTTATCAGTCTCACTCCCTAAAAACTAATATTCGGAACTTGATGCAGCTAGAGTATTAAAAAATGTATTTTTTATTACTTGTATTTTATTTTAAATTTTTATACTTTTTTAAATATTAAACCTTGGTCTTCAAGATAATTTCTTTTGTAGCTCTTATATGAATATTTTTCTTTCTTTCTGCTTTATTTTTTTGAATAGTAAACTTTCCTTTGTGATACACACACATAAATTAATATATTCTTGATAATGATTAGAAAAAAATTGTATATCAACTCAATTTATTTAATTGATAATTGTATGTTAAATATTTTAGCTTAACTATTTAAACATAAAATGAGTATTTTTTTTCACAAAATATTGTTGAATGTTAACTTTTTTTTATTATAAAGTACTGAACTTATTATAATATTAAAATAAAAGTCATATAACATTTTTCTAATAAAATATGTTATTGTTAAAATAAATAGTTGACAAAAATATTACAGAAAACTTTTCGCCAGTCGTTGGGAATCACCTTGCATCCTCTATAAAAATTCAGATATTTAAACTGTTATTTTAACCCGCGCTACGCTAACGGTACTCTTTCTACATCCCTCTAAACTGAAGATGTTTTTAAAAAAAGTTGACGCATGTGCAATTATGCCAAATTTGTGATCTTACAGAAATATCTTTCTGTTTTCATATTATGTTAAGCGTTAATGTGAGTAAAAAATGAGGTAATTTTTAAAATGTATTTCTTTAAGAAAAAAAATTCTTTTACTTCTTCTTATCAATTTTATAAATTTTATGTAAGTCTTGTAAGCTAATTATTGTTTATAACTATATATGATTTACCACAATGCCTTAATTGCGATTAATAAACATTATATAACTTTCCGTATAAAAGATTTGTTAAAAATAAAACTGGTTGAGAGTAATGATCCTACAATAACAATTACAGTTAAATAGGAGATTGTGGTATTTCGCTTGTTATCAAGAGCATTGCCAAACAATCATAAATAATTTTTGAGGGAAAATTCAGGAATAAGTCCCAATGTATAATTTCTACAATTACCAGATTAATCGGAACCAAAAAATACAGGTTAATTCTAAATTGTTTTTACAATACAAGAGGGTGATAGTACACATTAAAACAAGCAATATTAAATTGGAAACCAAGGGTCCCAAACATTTTCCAATGGAAATAGCCGCAAAAAAAGTTTAGGGTCCGAAATTTCAAATAAACACAAAAGACAGAAAAATTGGTCGATTGATTTGTGGTTTTTACTAAAACTATTCTTTATGTCTATATTTTCTGGAAAATAAAATATAAAGATAAATTTCGGAAAATGCCGACAGTGGGTGCTTTAGACTTTGGAGTAACGAACACCTATTTTTTTCATGTCATTAAATAGTTTCGTAAGCTTAGACTTATACTTAAATTTTGAGCTCAAAATTTGAATAGTTGGGGGTGATTAAGTAGCATAAACTGAACTGTGTTCATAGGGTTCAAATTTCAAATTATTATAATTAACGGAAAAATTGGTCGATTGATTTGCGATTTTCGATAAAACTATTCTTTATGTCGGTATTTTATTAAAAATGAATTATAAAGATAAGTTTAAAAAAATGCCGATAGAGGACGCTTTAGACTTTGGAGTAATGAATAACTATTTTTGCCATTATTTTTTGCATCTGATTAAATATTTTCAGATTAAATATTTCGTAAGCTTGGACTTAAACTAAAATTTTGAGCTCAAAATCTGAATAGTTGGGAGTGGTTAAGTAGCACAAACAACTGTGTTCAGAGGGTTCAAATTTCAAATGATTACGGAAAAATTGGTCTATTAGTTTGCGGTTTAAAATAAAACCTATTCTTTAAGTCACTATCTTCTTGAAAAAAAATTTAAAAAAAAAATTTTAAAAAATTCCATTAGTGGGCGTCTTAAACTTCAGAGTAACCAACAATAAATTTTAACCGTTACTTTTTGCATCTTATTAAATGCTGGTTAAATGTTTTCGAAATCTTAGATTTAAACTTAAATTTTGAACTCAAATTCTGATTCGTTGGGAGGGTTTAAGAAGCGCACATTGAAGCGTGTTAAGGAGTTGGAATTTAACCCTTTCCCCGCCTTCGAACACAGTTCAATTTTGCGCTAATTAAACATTCCCAACGATTCAGAATTTGAGCTCAAAATTTAAGTCTAAGCATTTGAAAGCATTTAATGAGATTAAAAAAAAATAACTGTTAAAAATAGTTGTACGCTACTTCAAATTCTAAGACGCCCTCTATAGGCATTTTGTGAAATTATCTTAAAAATTTATTTTCAAGAAAAAAACGATTTAAAGAGTAGTTTTAGTGAAAACCGCAAACGAATCAACCAATTTTTCAGTTTTTTATAATCATTTGAAATTTGGACCCTCTGAACACAGTTCAGTTTGTGCTATTTAATCACTGCCAAATCCCAACTGTTGAGATTTTGAGCTCAAAATTTAAGTTTAATATTAAGCTTACGAAAACATTTCATCAAATGCAAAAAATAGTTGTTCTTAACTCCAAAGTCAAAGCGCCCTCTATCGGCATTTTTAAAATTCATAATTTATCTGAATAAAATTCATAATTTATCTGAAAAATCTTCATAATTTATTTTTAATAAAATACCGACATAAAGGATAATTTTAGTGAAAACCGCAACTCAATCGACCAATTTTTCCGTTTTTTATAATCATTTGAAATTTAAACCCTCTGAACACAGTTAAGTTTGTGCTACTTAACCACTCACAACTATTCAGATTTTGATGTAAAAATTTAAGGTTAAGTCTAAGCTTACGAAACCATTTAATGAGATGCAAAAAATAACACAAAAAAAAAAGCTTTTCGTTACTCCAAAGTCTAAAGCACCCTCTATCGGCATTTTTCGAAATTTATCTTTATAGTTTATTTTCAAGAAAATACCGACATAAAGAATAGTTTTAGTGAAAACCGCAAATCAATCGCCCAGTTTTTCCGTTTTTTATGTTTATTTGAAATTTTGGATCCTAAACTTTAATGGCAGCCATCTCCTTTGAAAAACGTTTGGGACCCTTGGTTTCCTATTTAATATTGTTTGCCTTGATGTGTACTACCGCCTCTGTTTTATTGTAAAAACAATTTAGAATCATCCTGTATATATGTTAATAAACCAGGACATATAAAACTATATATACAATCTGAAGCATATTGTGAAATTGTTGAGAATGAATTGTTTTGACCATAAAAAACAGAAATTGAATTGAGAAAAGCGTATGTTAAACTAAGTCCCAAACGTGTTGAAGAAACTCAAAACTGCACGCTCATTTTACTGACAGTTACTGAGATTGTAGACAGTTAAAGGATATAAAATGAGAGATGACACATATTATGCTTTGTTATATATTTTGAGAATTATAAAGACATTCTTTAAAACTGCAATTCAGAGATAAATTAAATAACGATTTGAAAATGAGATGTACAGATTTTTTTAATTGTTGTTTAACAAGTTTGACGTTTTGTGACATTCGGTCAGATTTTGTCTTTGAACGTATTGTTTATTACTCTAAAGAAAAGAAAACATCAAATTTACAATAATTGAAGAAAATGACTGTGTCATTCTAAAACTTTTCGAAAAATGCCTTACTCCACCTTGAACTAACTTTAAATGTGACATCAAGAACGTTTTGTGATAAAACGATAGAAGAACGAAATTATATTTTACTGATAAATTAAGTAAATGAAAAGTTTTTATAATCATCTGATGACACGACTAGAATCTGAAATATTAAAACATACTGAGAAAAATTATGCTTTTAACTTTATGCTTTATTTTTCTTTTATGCTTTCTTTTTTATGCTTTCTTTTTTATGATTTTTTTTAAGAATCACACAAATGTGAATGTTTTTTAAGAGTTTATCACAATGCACATTATCTATTAAACATCACGTTTATGGCATCTTTTTACACTCCTATCTATCTACTAACTATTCAAATTAAATGCAATAAACATGTAAAAAAATTAATATTTTCCCATTAATTAATTGATGTTATTTCGATTTTTTTATGTTAGATTATTGATATAAGTAAAATTTCTATTGTGACATAATTCATTTATATTAAAAGAATATTTTTAAATAATTGAAATTATAATAAAATAATAAAATAAAATAAAATATATAAATAGCTATATAACGAAATTAAGAGAAAAATCCTTTGAGAAAAGAATGTAAGTTAAACAGGAAAAAAATATATCAATGTGGTGACTGTAAATTGGATAAGTGAGATAAAGCAACAACATTATAAATTTAAGAACAAAATAAAAATAATACAATTTATATTAATATGTTTAAACACTGTAGCATAAAATAACAACAGAGGATTTGCTGCTTGACTGCTGTATCTATAATGTCAAGAAATGGTAATAATTTTTGAAAGCGGGAGACAACAAGATTCTCCCACTTGTCTCAAAATCTCTTGTGAATGACTATTATTTAGCTTAAATCAAAATTTATGTGTCCTGGCAAAATTCCAGGACACGTGAGACATAATATTATCTGCGTTAAAGTCTGTAACCCATTCTTATTTTGGAGAAGGATATATAAATATGTAATTTGTTGTTTTCTATGAAATCATAAATAATGCTTAATGTATGACTGCAAGGCAATGACTTTTATTCAAGCTGTAGAAGTATTACTACCTTTTGTTTGTTTTGCTAGCTCGTACCTTTTATCTTTGTACTGACATATTTTGTTTTCATATACTATATACAAACTTGTTACCTATACGCATGTATAATTTTAAAATTAATCTTTAAAATTATTAAACTTGAAGTGCGATATTAAATTCAGCTAATAAAAAAATCTTAATGTAATAAAAAGTTTATTAGGTTGATGCAAATTTACAAGAGTACAATTTACAAGAGTATTTTAATGTCTTTAATACCGGTAGAATTTTAATGGTCATAATTTTATTATATCTGCTTGCTTTGAGATATTAAAATTTTGCCAGAATCAAAGATATAACACACGACAAAACTTTTGCACAAACCTATTAACTAATAAATATAAATTTAAAAAAAAACGCATCAAGTATAAATAAACAAGAAAACAGGAATTCTGATTTTCAGAATGTGGTCCTCGAAGGAAATAAAAATATGTAAATAAAGGTAATATGAGGCATATTTCAGTTTTAACACACGTTTAACACATTTAAAACACACGTTTTTGTTTTAAATAAAATCACGTCATTCGTATCCACTGAAGAATTTCACATTATTACCCATTCTTAAATAACATTTACAGAAAAGTATGTATGTGACGTCATTATCACAGAATAACACACAAATCCAGTACAATCGTTGACGTCCTCAAAAAAATTGGCACACACACAAACGGCTATTCGGGTGTTTAATTATTTATACGTCTGCATTTGTTTGTAACATTAATATTAATTTAAAATCAAATAATTTGTAATAGCTCCATGTTTTATCCGATATCATGAATTTATACTTTTTCAAAATAAACAGAAAAAAAATTAATAATGTGATATCACATAATAGAAGTCAGATTACTCCTTAACTATTATGTCTATAATATCAAGAAATGACTGTAAATTGGACAAGCGAGACAAAACAAGACTAAAAAATGGAATAAAATAAATATAATTCAATTTATATTAACACTTTTAAACACTGTAGCATAAAATAACAGCAGAGGATTTGTTGCTTCACTACTATATCTATAGGTCACAAAATAGCAATAATTTATAGGGCGAGAGACAACAAGATTCTCCCACTTGTCTCAAAACCTCTTGCGAATGACTATTATTTAGCTTAAATCAAAATTTATGTGTCCTGGCAAAATTTGAGGACACGTGAGACATAATGTAATCTGCGGTAAAGTCTGTAACCCATTCTTATTTTGGAGGAGGATATATAAATATGTAATTTGTTGTTTTCTATGAAATCATAAATAATGCTTAATGTATATTACAAATTTAAAATTTTTTCGCCAAAACTAACCTTTATACTACCTTAATTTTCTTATAATAATGTTCCGTACTTACTTCAAATTATTAAATTAAAATCTTGTTTCTAGATCTAATCTGTTAATCTGTATGCAGACGATATAAATTCTTAATTTGCCTTAAAAAACATTATTCCAGTATGCGTAAATTTAAAAAGATGGCTCTAAATTAAAAATATTCTTAATTAAAACTTTATTTCTTAATATTCCAAATAAAACTGATTTCTTCTATGTTTTTATCAACCCTTTTTAAGAAAATCTTATTAAATTTATTCCAAAACCATACCTTTCAAAAAATATCATTATTTTATTTTATCTATTTATTTATTTTTCCGCCGTCAACCTTTGATGTGTGCATTAATAAATTCATTTCTTTTCTTTTTCTCTTAAAATTAATCATTTATAAAAATCGTCTGCCTAAGAAATTATGAGTCGATTATAAATTGGTTAAATAATATATTTTTTTTTAAATAAATTTATCGTCTGTGTAAAATAGTCTCGTATCTGGACAAGAATTCTGTTTACATAAAAGGATGATGGTTTGAGATTATAAAAAGTTCTAGAATTTTCTTTTTAGTTTTAAAAGGTGGAAGTCTCGAGAAGAGAGAGAGAGAGAGATTCTGGAGTTCTTTCGTCGATGAGTATGGCTGGTTGAAGTAAATGATGGAATATTTTTTGGACATTTCGGTAAAAGATCGTTTGCAAAAAGGAGCTTTTCCCTCTATAATGACTACAGTTGAATAAATAAACTTACAGCTACCAATGAGTGATTTTTTGGATCTGCTACATTTATTTATTTTTTATTTTTTCCCTCGATGGCCATGACTTCTGTGCAAAGAACGGGGACCCTGGCGATGATGTTTCTGGCTCCTAACTTTAAAATGTCACAGTCTTTTCTAGAGTCGACAGGATTTTTTATGCCTGCGATGCCTTTTTTAGTTTTTAAAGAAACTTGCTATGGAACGAAGTGATAATAAAAATTGTGGATCGCTGAATAATTTGCCCGTCATTATTGGATGTGTTCTTAAACAAAAACTGCCATAGTCTCATGATTTCTGGAGTGACAAAAACAGAGGAATTGTTCCTGTAAAGTGCTTTGGTCGATAAAAAGTAGTCCTCTTATGATGAAAAAGAAGAAAAAAATAATAACAATTACAAGACCATTTCTTGTTAATTGGTGAATAGAAAAATATTTTTTCGAGATAGTTGAGACCCATAGGATTTCGGTGAGATTTTTTTTTTTTTTCGTAGTGTTTTGAATATTATTATTTGTATACTTTTTATGTATTTATTTAAATTAATTATTCTCTGTTTGTCAGGTTTATTTATTTGATTATTTGTCTGTGAATTTTATTTACTTGCCTATTTATGAGTATCATTATTATCATTATTATGTGTTGGAGATTTAAACATTTTTGTTCTTAAGGATTAAATTGAAGAGTATGATATTCTTAGACAATTACTGTTATTTATTAAGTTTATTATGATATTTTTATGCACGTTTAAAGATAAGTTCGTAATAATAAGGAATTATATAAAAAACTTAGTAGCTCAAGTTTACTTTTAAAAAGTACATTTTCTATTTTATTGATATTTGTTTGTTATCAAGAACTATTCTCAGAATGCAGTATTTTCATGATAATGTTCCTACAACTAGACATTGGAGCTGAAAATTAAGTTAACATTTATGTTTTTCATTTTATTTGTTAGAATTTCTGGTTACAGTGAGCTTTGGTTCCCGGATTCTTATAATTTATTAAAATTCAGTAAGGAATATGGAACTGTGCAAGGCTGTTGCTGGAATTTTGACTGATAAATATGATTAATTTTTTCAGTAAATTTTGTGATTTTAAGTAAGGAATTACCTATAATTAAAATTTTTGAAAATGTTTATGATCTATAAAATAATAGAGTTAAAAGTTGATCCCAATTTAAGGTATAATTATGATATTTACAATTTCTATTTTTATTAGATAAAATTTCTGGTTAATGTTAACAGCTAAAAATAATCACAATTTCTCGATAATTCTGATTCAGATTAAAAAAAAAAAAAAAAATGGTGGGTAATGGTTTTGTGTGAGGCAGTTAAAATGTATACAACACCAGTAGACAAAGCCCTCAAAATTGCGAAAGCGCGAACTCAGGAATTTCACCTTAAAAGTAAAAGACTCTATGATCGAAATTTTGTCGAATGCCCATTAAAAATACAAGACTCTGTAATTTATGAAGAATTTAAATACCCTAACACTCGAAAATTAGAACCTACTTTCTCTGGACCATACAAAATTATAAATAAACTTTCTGATGTAACTTATGAAATAGATAAATTTAATTATGAGACAGGACAGAATTCCGTTATTGTGCATGTTTCTAAATTAAGACCCTATTTTTCACCCGAAGATTTTAAACTGTTTCATGAGCAACCCAAAAAACAAACAAATCCTCAGATACAATCACAATCACTAGATCAAACTAAAGTCAAGACAGTAGATTAAATTTTAATTCTTATTCTTTAAATATTTTATCACCATAATTTTCAACATTAACAGGTATGTTCTTGGTGCGCAACAAGAATATTACTTGTTTTTGGGAGTTTTTGGGGTTAAATTGGGCTCCTTATGCAGGCATAAGGTGTACACTTTGATTGTAAAGGCTTTCAAATTGATGTTGATAAATTAATTTTAAGCGTATTTAAGTCTAACTATATTTACTCATTTATTGACATTAGTATTACTCTATTTATTCAGCAGATATTATGTGATAATAGTTATAAATCTGATGATTCTACTCAAACCTATAACATAATATGTGATTTTCAGTGATTGTGAAAACTACAGATATTAAAAGTTTTTCAAAAAAGCACACTATTTTTATTTCCATTTCTCAATTAAGAATGACACCTTTTATCCCTATTTGTATTTTATTATTAAAGTTTATAAACCATGTGTAGATAAAACATTATTCTACATTTGGCATTGAAAACTTATAACCAAATTTGACAATTTTGTAAAAGAGTATCAGAGAGGAATTATTGTAAGGAAATACTGGTTGAGAGTCCATTTTCTAAATAGTTAGATTTAATTTTATTTGGATTTTGGAATTATTATGATTTTTTTTTATTTATACTTTCGGCTAGCAAAAAATACTTTCTTATGCTGTTAGAATATAAGAAAATTATTTAGTTGCTATGTAATTATTTTTATCCTCAACCAATATTTTCCCTATCAGTAATAAACTAACTGTGATATTTTCTTTTGATTATACTCTTGTTTTATTATTATTATCATTATGATTTCTATAATGAAGTTTAGTATTAATTATACTCTTATTGAAAAATATTAGGATATGGAGTCTTATTATACTACTTATTATTGTTGTTGTTATTATTATTTAAATTTTTCTATATTATTTATTATTGATATTGAGAGTGATGCGATTTATTATTAAAAAAATTGATATATTATTGAAAGAAAAATTTGATTGATTGTTAAAAGATGTTGGATCCAACATAACATAAAAAACAAAGATTAAACTAGATTTGGAGATCTTTAATTAAAGAGACTGTATTCAGTGAATATTAGAAAAGACTTTTATACACAATGGAAAGACTTTTTTCATTTGAAGAACTTTATTTAAAATAACCTATGCATTAAGTTATTGTAATTATTTAAACTTCCATGAGAACGAATTGTTATTGTTTTTATTATATTTTTTATCTCTTGCTTATTTATATTTATAACTTATTTACTGTTATTGTATGTATTATCTCCTCTGCACTTACAAATAGTAAGTGATATTGTAACAGTATTGTATCTCTTTCAGGGAAATGCTCCTACCTAAATTTAATTCAGATTAATTTCCTCTTAACTATTTCATTTTAATCGCCAATATTTTTTATATTGCGTTAATTTTCTTTTCTTCCATCTCTTGGCTTCCTGGGTTTGACAGTTTTATTCCAAAATTTGACTTTTCTAAATTATTATATTTCTGTTGTCTGAACTTGTAGTTTTATTTAACTATCAATTTCATACAAATTTTCAGGGAGGGGGGATAATATTACAAATTAAAAATTTTTTCGCCAAAACTAACCTTTATACTACCTTAATTTTCTTATAATAATGTTCCGTACTTACTTCAAATTATTAAATTAAAATCTTGTTTCTAGATCTAATCTGTTAATCTGTATGCAGACGATATAAATTCTTAATTTGCCTTAAAAAACATTATTCCAGTATGCGTAAATTTAAAAAGATGGCTCTAAATTAAAAATATTCTTAATTAAAACTTTATTTCTTAATATTCCAAATAAAACTGATTTCTTCTATGTTTTTATCAACCCTTTTTAAGAAAATCTTATTAAATTTATTCCAAAACCATACCTTTCAAAAAATATCATTATTTTATTTTATCTATTTATTTATTTTTCCGCCGTCAACCTTTGATGTGTGCATTAATAAATTCATTTCTTTTCTTTTTCTCTTAAAATTAATCATTTATAAAAATCGTCTGCCTAAGAAATTATGAGTCGATTATAAATTGGTTAAATAATTTTTTTTTTTAAAATAAATTTATCGTCTGTGTAAAATAGTCTCGTATCTGGACAAGAATTCTGTTTACATAAAAGGATGATGGTTTGAGATTACAAAAAGTTCTAGAATTTTCTTTTTAGTTTTAAAAGGTGGAAGTCTCGAGATGAGAGAGAGAGAGATTCTGGAGTTCTTTCGTCGATGAGTATGGCTGGTTGAAGTAAATGATGGAATATTTTTTGGACATTTCGGTAAAAGATCGTTTGCAAAAAGGAGCTTTTCCCTCTATAATGACTACAGTTGAATAAATAAACTTACAGCTACCAATGAGTGATTTTTTGGATCTGCTACATTTATTTATTTTTTATTTTTTCCCTCGATGGCCATGACTTCTGTGCAAAGAACGGGGACCCTGGCGATGATGTTTCTGGCTCCTAACTTTAAAATGTCACATGTATGACTGCAAGGCAATTACTTTTTATTCGAGCTGTAGAAGTACTATTGCTTTTTGTTCTTATATACTATATGTAAACTTGTTATGTATATGTGTGCATGTTTTTAAGTGCTCTTTGAAATTCTTAAATTTTGAAGTGCGATGTTATTTAATTAGTTTTGTGTTAGGGAGTTCAGCTAATTAATATGATGATTAATTAAGAATGATTAGTTAAAAAAACTGAATAGCAAAAAAATCTATTATGTTGAATAGATTAGATTTAAATCTATTTGATCTATCTAATAAGATTATATCTATATAATAAGATATATTAAATATATCTAATTAGGATTAGATCTATTAAATCTATTTACGTATTTTAATTCCTTTAACACCGGTAAAACTTTAATATTCATAATTTTATCATATCTGCTTGCTTTGAGACATTAAAATTTTGCCGGATTCAAAAGTATAGCATACGACAGGACTTTTGCATGAACCTATTAACTAATAAATATAAGTAAATAGGAAAAAAAAGAATAAACTGGGAAACATGAATTTTACTTTTTCAGGATATAGTGTTTCTCCGATGAAAAGAAAAATATATAAATATAGATTGTATGAGACATAATTCAGTATTAAGATTTAAAATATATGTTTTTATTTTATGTAAAATGACATTAGTCGTATCCGCTGAAGAATTACACATTTACTATCAGTCTTAAATAACGTCAGCAGAAAAGTGATGTCATTATCATAATAATATACACATCCATTAAAAATAGATGCGGACAACAGCAGCAACAACAACAAATTGGCTATTTGGGCATTTGGGTATTTAATTATTTATATGGCCTTCATTTGTTTGTAATTTAATAACAACTTAAAATCAAATATAGTTTGTAATAGCTTCATGTTTCACCACATCTCATTCTTAATATATATTTTTAAAAATAGCATTTATTTTAATTATATATAATTCCCGTCGATCCATTTCAACAAATTATATAAATCACTAAACTACTCAAAAACTATAAAAATTGGCATGATATTTATTTTAAATAACGAAAAAAAAATTAGTAAAACATTAATAAAAATACGAATCAAACGTGGAATGAAAAATCGCTTGAAGACGTAACGAACCCATGTACCATGTTTGATGTCTAGTGAATATGGTATTTATGATAAACTATTATTGGAATTTAAACGTTTGGAGATAATTTTTTGGTCCACGGCAAAATCAAGTAGTAAAAGACATAATCCTTATAACTGCAAAATAATAATCGTATTAACTAACAGTACTGTGTCATATTAAGTGTTTCATATCCAATTAAAATGTATTTTTGAATTGAAATTTGAATGAACACGTTGTAAATTGCACCTGAAGCGTAGCAAATGATATGCGTTTGTACGATAACGAATTTTTAAAAACATCACTCTCATATATCAATCTCATAAAACTGTAAATAGTTAATTACAATTAAAATGCGCACCAAACAATGTTCTCCCTATACCATTGTGTAATGGAATACTCTTGTGTAGCCTTGTAAATCAATAGCAAATGTTCTTCGCACCATAGATTATGCAAAATGTATATTATAATATGTACTTTATAGATGCATATCAATTTTATTATGTTCGTATGAGTGTACAACCATTAAAATGCATTTGAAACATTTTCCCCATTGGCCGTAATGTAACGAATACTTTTGATTGTCCCTGTAATTGATCTAAGCATCCGATTTTGATAAAAATTGAAATGACTCGACAAAATTATGTAATAATTATATATTTTAAGTTTGAAACGATTCCATTGGGTAGTTTTTGCGTTGTTATATGCGGACGGACGGACAGACAGACAGACGGATGGACTGAACGATAACTATAGGTGCTACGTATTTACATAATTACGAACACACCTAAAAACAGAGTCATGAAAAGTCGAAGGTTGAAGCAAATAGGATTAGAAATATCTAAACAATTAATTATCCGATCGATTTTGCACTTTATGCAATTTTTTATTGTCTTTTACATTCTTTCCTTAAAAAAATGAAATTTTTTTATACCTTTCATCAGAATGAATATTTCGAGAGTTCGTAAAAAAAAAGTTCCGGGTAATCAGGTTACTGACATTAAATAAACTTCTTTTCATTATTATATTCTAAGTAAATATTAAATTTCAAGTCTCTATTTCAATTTGTTTGGGACATGGACCGTTTAAAGACACACAGAGAGACAAACGGATGACAATTATCCTTCTTTTCTACAAATATGTTTTTTGGAATCTCCAGGGTCTGAAACGTGCAAATATATCAAAATTTTTTCGATTTTTAAAACGATTTAAAGACTAACCCTAGACTACGCATGATGGGTAAGTAAAATTGCAGTAAATATTATTCTGTAGAATGATTCCATGATGATGGAATGAACCCATATTCAAGGATCAAGCGAACTCAAATTGCCAATTATTGGAGATAAAATTAACATGGGGAATTACCAAAACGTAAGATCATTAAACGTTAACTATTAGTGATTTTTTAAATTTTCAAATTTAAGGACAATTTTTTTACAATACAGTATATAAATCTATAAACTTATATACAAACATTAAACGACAGCAATTATTCTGGAAAATTAATTATTAAGGCATTTAATTAATCAATCTACACGTAGAAATTGAGCGTGTTTCTAAGTAAAATTATATTATTACAGGTACTAAATACGCTTTATTTACACAAAACACATAATTATTTATAATAAAATATTATAATAAATATCTTATTATACGTTTCAGGACATCAGATCAGTTTTAAGAAAAAATTACGGGAAAAGAAAAATCGGCGTTTAGATCGTTACGCAATTTGGACATTCCAATTTCTTATTTGAGAAAAGTGCATTTATTGCAAAAATATGTTACGAAAATACATAAAGATGCTTTCAAATCAAACAAAAATGATTTTAAAAGTAGATAAAAGAGATTAAAGAACTTATTTAACGTATTTTGCTTGAAAATAACAACTTTGTTTCGATCGTTACTTTTTAACATAAGAAAATACAGAAGAATTTTTTCCAGAAAAGTCTTTCTATCTTCAAAAAGCAATAAATTAGTAGTGCCATTTGTTAACAAAATTATAAAACAATCATCCATTTCCTTTATACATTCGCTGTTTATCATTAGAATCTCCTGGAAACAAGTTTAAACTTTTTTCTTGGTACATTGGAACAGTTAACGTTATAAATGTCCTAAATTGTCCACTTTAGTAAAAAAAAAATTACAATTTTAAGATATTTATACAAAACTTTTAATATAAATTATATTAATTTTTGTCTCTGAACAAAATTAAGAATTCAGTGAAAATAAAAATTAAAGTCAATGATGATTAAATTCATTTATTCAAAAGCTTAAAGCTATGATGTGTGTACAGTGCCCACCTTTTGAGAACGTCCCATATAAGGATCTGACCTACGTAACTCTTGAAAAAAATTCACAAACTAGAAGTGGAAGTGGTCTTTATAAATTTATCGTTTATATTTCAATACTCTTAGATAGTTCGATCAACAGAGGCGATCCAATTTTATTCGCCAGAATACTTGAAACTGTGAATAAAATTGGGCGGTTATTTTAAAAATAGAAGTGAACCACAGTGAAACTGCCACCTAAAAATGAAGGAGATAAGTAAAAACTAAAAAAATATATTAGTTACATAGTCGCACACAAAATGTATTATTTAACAATATTGAAATTCTAACATAATTCGTGTAACAAATGCTTTTGATGGTTTACGCTAACTTATGAATATCATATGCTGACCAGTGTATGCATTTAACACTAGAACGGTCATGAGAGGTTATTTTGACTGCTACCATATGAGTATATTTGGGTTCAAACCAGAAATTTCTTTATAAAATAAACTTAAAAGATACAAAGATGAAAAAATTTAAATAAAAAAGTTAAACTGAACTAAATCATAAATCCGGTGTGAAATAATTTTACAATTCTTGACAAAAAATTCCGGCTTTTTTACTGTTAAGTAATCACTCAGAGTTTTTTACACATCTCTTTATGATTATCTTTCAAACAACTTTTTTAACAAAAGCGTTCATTTGTTATAAATTCATAGAATTTGAAGAATAGTAAAGAATGCTAAAGGAATAATCTTGAAATCAAAATACATATTCATTTTCCTTCTTTTTATGATCTGAAAAGAAAAATAATGTTTAAACGCATTTTATAATTTGAAATAAAAAAATACGAAAAATAACACCAGATGTAAGATGTTGTAATCTGAGAAGTGATTGTAAAACTCAGTGAACCGACAAAATCGATGAAGTAAATGAATATTAATTATTTGACTTTCGAGAAAAAAATACTGCAGCAGAACTTTTTCTCCTGAGAATTTATTCTCGAAAGATATATTTGAACTACTTCATTACTCAAATATATGTAAATAATTAAAGTGAAACATGTGATTTCTTACACATTACACAAGACTCGTACATGAGAAATTAAAAAGCAATACAAATCTAAACGATCAACAAAAACTGGATTAAAAAAATAGAAGAGAGATTTGAAGATTACAAATCCGTGTAAATCCGATATGCTTTCTGTTATTGTTGCAGAATAATACTTTATTGCTTTCCCAAGAGGATAAGCTGTTCAAATTTAATTTAGAAATATTTGCTGTATTTAGAAAGTGAAGTAATTAATTCTTTGTATATATAGTTATCTTAAAGAGAAATTATTTACAATAAAACACTAAAATTACATAAATATTTACTATATGTTAGAAATATTTGGAATGAAGCGCCTATATTATCAAATTTACGAAGAATTGCTTTCCATTGCTAATTTTTAAAAAGGCAAAATTACGAAAACTGTTACTAAAAATTCGATATATTTCAAAA
Source organism: Maratus speculifer (assembly GCA_964019185.1). Classification (NCBI taxonomy): domain Eukaryota; kingdom Metazoa; phylum Arthropoda; class Arachnida; order Araneae; family Salticidae; genus Maratus; species Maratus speculifer. The sequence goes on from OZ025291.1 coordinate 140,538,736, forward strand.
GAAAATACAAATATTGATTAAATGTGACATTGTATTGAAAGTACGTAAGAAATTATTCCACAGTGTTTGCAAATTTTAATTTTACGTTGAATTTCAAGTAAAACGAATAAAATTTATGGTGCAATATATTGTATAAACAAATCGCTATACTATTTAGTTTCTTGGCTATACCTATATTCTAAAAAGATAAAGTTTGTTTATTAGTAGGGGCTAATCACTGGAACTACCAAGCCGATTTCAAAAGTAATGCACCAGAATGATGGTCGTCGCTCCGATTGAAACATATGATTTATCTTATGATGTCATTAACCCAAAAGGGGTGCAAGAGCAAGAAACGTTCTAAGAATGCAATTTTTGTGTTATTGAAGGACCTAGAACATGAAGTTTCACATGTTAATTACTTATAAGATGCACATGATCACCAAAAACATTGTCTAAAAAACACGAAATTTATAAAGAGTGAAAATACGCGGAAAACGTTCTAAATAGCTATTTTAAAACAATCTCGGGAAGTAACGATTCGATTTAAAAAACAATATGTCAAAATGATGGTGACAGTTCTTGCTCCAACATAGGCTATATATTACGTCGGTGTCACTGCCCCAGGGGTTGCAAAGGCATAAACTGTCTACAAATGTGACTTTAGTATTACTGAAAGATTTACAAAATCCTTCAGTTTCTAAGAAGTTTCAGAACTAAATTCTACATATAAAAGCCGTGAAAGGAATAGAAGGGGCGAAAAGCGTTTTGAAAAATTCCTAAACTACGATTTCTATGCGCAAACTCAGGAAATAATAAACATATTATAAAATTAATATTTGCGAATCATTGATGATACTCTCTGATTTTACATAGTTTATATACTTTGCCGGTGCCATTATCACCTGAGATAGGCAGAAGTATCAGATGTTCTAAAACAGCCTTTAAAAAATTGCTAAATTACGTTTCTACACATTTTTACGTTTCTACACAATTTTTAAAGTTAATTTTGAAATCGGTTTGATTTTTCCCAATATCCCCTACACTGTAAAAAAAATCTGTAAAGGTACTACACTTTATCTAGGAAACTGGGATTCCAAGAACTTTTCCTGTAACGGTAACAACAATAACTCAAGTTTTAGAATCGGTTACATGGATTTTTCCTGTTAGCGTTACATGAAAAGTTCTTGGAATTCCAGTTTCCTAGAAAATGTTTAGTACCTTTACAGATTTTTTTTTACAGTGTAGGGGATATTGGGAAAAATCAAACCGATTTCAAAATTAACTTTAAAAATTTAATAGTGACGGTCCTTTTTTCAACTTGCCATTTTATGTTAAAGACACTACCTTTAGAGAGATGAGAGACCCTTCGTAAAGAAACTTGGATTTTGACAAGATGGTTAATTTTAAGATGTAAATTTTACTAAGAAGATTGTTTCTAAAAAATTAAATGCTTCAAACGAATTCTGAAAGAAACGTATGAATTGAGCATAAATGTTTCAAAATAATTTCTACGTTAACATTTATTTAGAATTATCTTTAATTTTTCATATTATTTTAAGTCTCATTTTCGAATAATGCAGCATAATAATGAAATTTAATCGAAATGTGGTTTAAATGAAAATTTTTGAATTATTCCTAAATATACTATTGCTTCTAATTAAAATCATACATATTAATATCATATGGCAAATTTCAACTATTACGCGGGCAAAGCCAAGGGATTTGCTAGTTTTAGATAAAAAGCTTACGATATACACTGCAAAAAAATCTGTAAAGGTACTAAACATTTTCTAGGAAACTGGGATTCCAAGCACTTTTCATGTAACGGTAGCAGGAAAAATCCCTGTAACCGATTCTAAAACTTGAGTTTTTGTTGTTACCGTTATAAAAAAAAGTTCTTGGAATCCCAGTTTCCTAGATAAAGTGTAGTGCCTATACAGATTTTTTTTTTTTTTTTTTTTTTTTTTACAGTGTATAAAAACAAGTAAAAAAAAATCATGCGTTAATCACTTTCTAACTCTTCATGAAATCTTTATCAAAACTTCGTTATTTAGGGAAATAGGAATATATAGAAATATGTATTCCAATACTTTTGAGCAGCCCTGTATTTGATCTGTCAGTTGATATACATAGTATATAATAGGGAAATTTAATTTAGCAAGAAAATGCCTAGTAGCTTGAAATTTCTTTTGTAGCAATTTATACTAATAGATGGAAACATACTTGAATACTTTTGTTCAGCCCTGTAGTTTACCTTGTGCCTTTATTACACGTCAATATTAAGCTAGAATTTATTTCAAACTAAAACACACTTAAAACAATTGCAATCACATTTTTAAAAATTATCATTCATGGCGTCCATGTACCCAATTATTTGAGTGACAATGCATATCATTTTATCTATATACTTCAAACATTTCTTAGTAAATTCAATGCAATTCATCGTAAAAATGCATAACTTGTTTAAAAACCACTTTTAAGTAATTTACGCCCATATTCCGTAACGTTGGCGAGCTATTTTTGGTAGCTCTGTACATCAACTATAGCATTTGTATGTACCCTATAGTGTGCATATATTTAGTGAAGTTTAAACGCGCAATCATAATTAAAATGCATTTCATCCATCCATTAGCCATCATAAGATACATATACAGTACTTCAGAAAGAATATATATTTTTTGAAGTCTTTTGTGTATTCCTGTAAATGTTATGTACTTCATATTACGCAAGACAATATCGTATAATTTATATTAAGCCCGAGGGATATATATCAATTTTATTATACATGAAACAGTTTAATATATTTAAAATATGTCACACACAATTCACCCCCCTTTACCATTATCTAATGGAATTCTTTTCTGTGGCCCTGTAAATGAATAATAGCTATATTTTCATGGCATATTTTATAGAATGCATATTTTAGTGCACCTCGTAAATTCATATAAATTTTAATATGTTTGACAGGGCATAACATCTTTAAAATGCCTTTGAAACGATTTTTCCCCATAGACCGCAATGTAATGAAAAACTTTTGATTCTCCCTGTAAATAAAATAATCATGGTAAAAACTTTAATTTCAATAAGGTTCGTGCCAGGGTAAACGTCAATAACATCCAAAAATTTCAGGGCGATCCGAGTGTATTTACCGGAGTAAGAACGCGACCAGACGCACAGACAAACCTTTATCTTTAAAGAACTAATATATTAATATATGTATCGTTGTTACTAAATAAAGAGGTCAGCTGGTGGTCTGTGTACCGACAGTGGTCCGCAATGATTTTTGGTGGTCCACAGAAAAATCTGAACTGTAATTATATTTTATGTTTCACTAATAACTGTATTCCAGTAATAATAAAATTAATTATATTACTAGAATCGTACGATGAAACATAGCAAATATTTATTTTCGTAAAAATCGTCACTACAAAAACAGCAAACTTGTAAAATATGTTGCTACTGAAAAAGTAAAGTTTTCAACACTATTTGTACACCATAAGGCATTTACATCTGTCACAGCAATTAAACTCTGCATAAGTCTCAATTTGAAATAGAAATCTTCGTGTCCCAGTAACGTCGTTGATAATGAAGCGTAAAATGTGTATATTTAAATATTCTTCCTTTATTCTTTAATAATTAAAGTAACTTTAACAATGTATTTACAACAAACAATCTTTACATATTTTTGCTTTTACCAAATAAGCACTTTCTGAGAAATAAATAAAGTAAATATTTATTTACTTAACTTGTTAGAAACGTTCGAAATATTAAAAAAACATATATTCAGTAAGCCACACACTGATAACCTTCCTTTATAATATTGTTTTATGAAATAAGTTCGTTTCATACCAAAAAAAATTGAAATTATCTTATTGTTATTTTACAAATTTTATACATTTCAAAAATTCATGTCTGCGAAATTTAAAATCCTAAAGTTAGTAGTCTGGAAGATTGCGAACACCTGAAACACTGAAAATATTAATCAGAATTTGATTTATTAAAGTAGAATTACATTCTGCGGGATGTTGCCGAATGATGTGTAGAAATTTAGAAAGGAGGCAAAGAACATGTGTTAGGGACCACAATTACATTAATAAGCATGGGCGGAAACGCCACTTTCACGTATTAACTCTCTTACGGGCAGGGGTTTGTCTATGAAACCATAAAAGTTTTAATACGAAATCCAACACTGACACCAGGATTTTAATATATTTCTTTTCCAATTATTATGTATGAGAAATATCGCTTTTTCTTATTTGAAAATTAACTTGTTCCTAACTTCCACTATCATTCATTTATTTCAACTTTTTAACGATGGACGTGAATATTTAAACGCTTAAAGAGACACGTGTGCCGGGACCTCAATGACCTATCAAATTGTTTCCAACTTCCATTTATGTTCCTCGCATAATGAAATGACGTGTCATTATGTTGAAACCACATACCGCATCATACAAATTTGTGGACTCCGTTAACAAATTCCAAAATAATCTTCTGAAATAGAACGAGACAATTGCAAGCATCCAGTCGAGGTGGAATGACTTTACTAAGTTGTCCTACACGATATTAGTCCACATATTGACGATAAAGCTTTGTTGTGTGGCTTATGATAAGATTCTGCGTAAGCTATTGTCCATGTGATCCACGTTAATCGCGTGCAATCGGTGTCTTTAATGAATAGCTACGCATGCAGACCATGTTATCTGTTGTTTACTTTTCTTTAATTCAGAGGACTGTTTGTTTGCCCCCATTTTTTTTCAAATGGTAAAATTCGCCTTATTTAATGACAAATTAATTATAGCGAAAACAAGGCCCGTTTTACCAATTCTAAATTAGTAGTGCCAATCAAGAAAATTGAATTAATTAAAAGTAGGCCATAACCAACACTGTGGCGAGCTTGCGAGCTTGCATACAGTCTTATCAAGCGATTTCCGCCTATGCTTTCCTATCTCTAACAAACTTCTCTACCATCCTCTTATTCCTTCTCTACTTCTCTTCCAAGATTCTACACGGCATTTCTGGGCACCCTGTATATAAAAGAAAATAACTTGCAGCAAAGTCCAAAGGAAAATGTGTCTAAGTTTAAAATTTTTAAAGGTATTATATTTTTTAGTACAATGTTCTATGACGGTTTTCCTTATATACAATAACATAAATTTTAAGACAAGATTTCATTAAAAATTACCAAAGTGTATAAAGTGGACCATTTTTAAATGTCCTATAAAAAGAAGATTTGAAATAAAAATATTCTATTGTATCTTATTACTTCAGCATTTACTTCAAAAAACATACAGCACTGAAAATTAACCTAAATGTGTTTGAATTTCTCTTTTCTGAAAACTCATCTTTTGTTTTCATAAAAGAAATTACACTACTATTATAACTTTTTAATGCGAATTTAAAAGTAGATAAAATAATAAATAATTGTTATAACGCATGAATTCTTAATGTGAAATATAAAATATCTATTGCAATTTTTTAAACTAATATTAACAACCTTTTTCTTTTATCATATTTTTTAACTAAAACATTTGTTGATCATTAGTATTTTTATTGCATGACCTACAGTTTGAATAATGACAATGAAAGAAAGTTAATTAAAAACGTAATGCACGTATCAATTTTCAGTTTTGTAAACCAATGACGTTCGTGATTTTTTTCTCTTCTTTATGTTAATACTTTGAGATATAAATATTTTCAGATGGCTAAATAATTTAAGCTAAAATAACAAAAAAAACCGCACTCAGCTAATGCCCATTCAACATTTCATTGCATCGCATCATGCAAGTCACATTTCATTAAAAAAAGGCAAACATACACAACTAAAATTTTACATAAATATACTAAAATATACATAAAGTCCGTTTCGCTACAAACAGTTATGTCTTTTCTTTTACATAAAACATAATTAGAAGTTTTTTTATAAAAGAAAAAAAAAACAAGCAGATATTGATACAAAACATTGTTACATTAAACCTTAATGTACAATATAAAATATTTACAGCAGTGCTTTTACCAAGCAGCTTTTTAAATGGCAATGTTTTTTTTTCCTTATAATAATGCACCTGTTGAACATTAAATTGTTAAATGCTTTATGTATACTTGTCATAAAGGCAATAACAGAAAAGTAGTTTTAAAAATGTCCGGAAAAGGTACCTTTAAAGCTAAAATAATAAAAAACATATTTTTTACTAAAAAGGTTCTGAGACTAATCTTTCAATAAGAATTTCTACTTATTTTAAAACATAATGCATGTTTTAATATTCAGTGTTGTAAACAAATGATGTTCATGAATTATTTTCTAGTTAATTTTTTTTCACTTCAACCCTTTCTAGAGCAAAGTACTTTAATTGCTAAAATTTTGATTTGATTAAATAACACCAGGTTTTTCGAACAGGTTGCTTCAAAATAAATTAAAGTTCTTTCTTCACGTACATTACAAATACAAAATTTTCTTCATAAATTCAGAATCGAGCCATTATGACATTTGATAATTGAAATTAAGTGTGACGTATATTTCCCACTGCCTTATTAACAATTAAGATAAATTTCTAAAAAATGCATTCATTAGAATTCCAATTATGTATAAAACGTTTCACATCCTTTGAAATATTTTTCTGACATTCGTCAACGAATTTTGATAAATTTTTTTATATAATTTTAAGTAAATAGTTATTGTTTCTTTACATAAAATCACAATCTAAAGTTTTTTCAAGTAGATAATAGATAAAACGATAAAAATTGTCGCAAAGTTTTACACCTTAATACAATATTTTTAATGTTTTTGACAAGCATAGAATTAAAACATCACAGGTTATCCTGTCAAGACGACTGTTAAGCATTAGGTTGTTAAACACGTTACTTATACTTGTCATAGTGACAGTTAAAAAAAAAGTCGTAAAAAAATCTGTCAAGAAAATTATTTAAAAGCTGACAAAAAAGAAAAAAAAATTCAAAAGCATTTTTTTCTAAGAAAGATTTTTTCTAACAATTGTTCCTTTTGGCATTATTTTTACTTACTAAAGTTTTAAACATGAGTTTGAAGAATTATCTCTTTTTAGCATTTCCTAACAAAGCTGAAAAGTGCTTACGCATTCGGTTTGTCCGTCCGTCTATCCACACTAACTCCCTTTAATAACTCGGATTTTCAAGTAATTGATAATCTTATTTAGGGTCATCAAAGCATGATTGGTACTGCATATGAAATATGTACGATTAATGGTTCATTTACAAGGAAATTCAAAAGAATATGATTATATTATGGTATACGAGGAAAAGTTGTTTGAAGAGTATTTTATTGACATTACGCAATTTTAAATGTATTGAAATTGACATAAATCACTGAATTTCACTACGATCTCGTTATAACATAGCATTCATAGCATTTTTCAATTAATTTACAAGGACACACGAAAGAAATCGATTACAGTACTGTCAGTGTAATAATTGCTGGAGATATGCACTTTTAAATTTGCATATTACTTTTTTACATATAAGATTTATATCTTATATATAGGACTGCACAAAAGTATCAGCACACTACTCTATTTAATAGAGGAAACTGCTGAAGGGGAATTTTTTACTGAATTATACATAACTTTTAAATGAACAAAATTTTGGAATGTTTGTTGTTAATAGATACAAATCTCTATGTCACATACAGGTCTGCTAAACAATTAGGATAATTTTTCGATTGTAGCTGGTAAAAGCTGAGATTCGGTCTAAATGCGTTATATATTTCCATATGGTAAAATGAGATATAAAATTTTAATTTTTTAAATGGTGCTGTTTTGTGACATTATTTTGAATGTGTTTGAAAGCGCTTCATAATGTATGCTTGATGCATGCTTTTTTTATTTCTTGTTCTAATATTGTAAACGCGTTTATAAAACTTTCATTTATTCGAAAACAGAATCAATATTTCAAAAAATAATGTTCCTCCTATCCATGACATAAATTTCGATAAATTTAAGGTAATAAATAAAAATAGGTATTAAGGTAATAAATAAAAAAAGGTATTAAATAAAAATCATGACAAAAGTTATTTAGTTGGTACTAAAGCAATGAAATAAAAATATATACTTCCTTATTGAGAGATTTCATGCTGAATTCATGCTCAATAAAAAAAAAATACTTCTTAATCATTTGAAATATAAAGTAAAAACACTATAAAATATACAATCACTTTTTCCTAGTTATCGCCAATCCCTAAAAGCGTTCATTATCATTAGGAACCTCAGAAAATAACAGATTTTCGAGATTTAAAACTTTACAGAACCCTTGTAATTGCGCTGCAAGTGCTCTATCATTTAAGGTATCTGACTGCTTCCGGAAACATAAAAAAACATATATATATATATATATATGTATATATATAATATCTATGCAACTCTAAAATTTTGGTCAATTTTTATCATTTTCTTATGAAACTCGCTACGGCTCTAAAAAAAGAAATATGCATGTAACACAATTTTTTAACAAATGCATATTTGAAACACATTTGATTGTAATGAACTAAAAACTAGTAAATGTACGAAAATCTAATAGAGATACAGCTGATTTTACACAATTACACAGAAAATTTCGGTAATTTTACCTGTAATTCTTTATAAAAATAGCGATATATTAACACATAAGCAACTCAGAGGTAATTCTTAATTTCATTATACTCTATATGTTATCGAAAAGCTACACAAAAATTGACAAAAAAATTTTGAGTAAGATAGTTGCTTACCTTTTTCAATAAAAATCAATTTTTTCAAAAAACGCATTTAAAGTTTTCGACTTCGATTTAAATGTTGTCTTATTTTTTTAAAAGAGCTCTAATTTCATTTCTAATAGGAGTACAGGAAAAATAGAACCAGATTTAGAAATATAAATGCTCATTCATAAAAAAAAATCATAAAAAAATCAAATAAAAAAAAAATTGCGAATTTTCATCGCAATGGATGTTTTAAACGTCGGCGTCTCCTAACTTTAAGTTAAGAGAACGATTCCCAGCTTATCATCTCTCACTCACTTTAGTTGGTAAAGCTGCAACTGAAGCACAAGTTGAAAAGATATATTGACCACAAAAACCTCGTCATAACATGAGATATAGACAAAGCAATTATCGGTGAACAGATATATAATTTTAATTAATTATTCAGTTAATTCTCAACTGTTAAATTACGCTTGAAATTATTGAATATTTATTAAGTGAATTATCATAGTGCAAACTAAGTACAGAACAAACAGAGTAAAAAATGTTCAAACAGGAAATCGAACCGGAAACCCTTGTAATAGTTATAGTTTACGCTGCAGGGTTATGTGCTCATGTAGATGTAGACGTTCCCATCTTGTACTTCACTTGTATTTTTACTAGGAGAGAGCGATGCTAAGCTGCGCATCATTCTTGTAGCTTAAACGGTTGAACACTTAGAGCACTGTTTGAAAGATCCCAAGTTCAATTCCAGGCTCGGACTTTTTTCGCTCTGTTGGTTCTACGCTTCATTAGCAGTGTAATAAATCGCTTATTAAATGCTCAATAGTTATTATAGTTTGATTTACAGATGATAGACATTCCACAAATAAAATAAACGAAAATTGCTGTTCTAAATTTTCCGGTTGTTACTCCAACACTAGTGAGAAGTCGCTCGCTTAGTCATGACGTCGCAACTCGTGTCTTCTGGTATTCAATATTTCGGTGATAGTAATTAAATACCAAAAGTATATATATACATATTTAATTATTTACTACTTTTACTAATAATAAACAGGTTGCGCACTGTGTTAATTATTCAATTAATTTTGAGCAGTGAAATTACGCTAAAAATTATTGAATATTTAATAAGTAATTTATGACACTGCTAACTAAGCGTAGAATCAACAGAGGGAAAAATGTCCAAGCCGGGAATCGAGCCCAGTACCCTTGGAATAGTTATAGTTTACGTTGCAAGTTTGTGTACTCATACAGCAGTTTCCATCTTGTGCTGCTGTTACTGCCTTACCAACTAACAGTGAGAGATGCTAAGGGTGGCATCGTCCTCTTAGCGTAAACGACAGAGCACTGGCAGTGCTACTCGAAGAGCCCGAAGTTCGATTCCCGGCATGGACATTTTCTCCTCCGTTGATTCTACGCTTAGTTAGCAGTGTGATAAATCACTTATTAAATGTTCAGTAGTTATTGTTTCATAAGATGATAGATATTTCACAAATGAAATAAAATTGCTATTCCAAATTTTCCGGTGTGAATTCCAACACTAATAAGAAGTCGGTCGATTAGTTATGACGTCACGCCTCGTGTCCTCTGGTCTTGAGTATTTCCATGGTAGAGATCTACCTCTAAAAGTTTTTATATATTCTTAATAATAAAAATATTATTAGTAATAAATGAATTGTGCATTGTGCACAGTTTTTGCATTATATATGGATATAAATAAGGAACTGTTTAATGCAAAATAAAGTATGGAAAATAATAATCCATTATATAAAGTAGTGTATTGTCAGGATTGAAAACCGACGTCTAAATATTACTAAACTAATATTAACTCAAACTATAATACATAATTCATAAGCAGAGGATTATTAGTAACAAATATATATTTCACATGTATAGAAACAGTAACGTATTTCGTAAATTTATTCAAAATTTTGAAATATGTCTTCATATTTCAAATATAGCTTGTATTCAGTGAGTGGATTTGACAGGAATTTTTAAAGGTAGTACCTATTCAATATACGAATTTTAATGATGTATGTTAGAAATAGTTTTTATTTAAAGTACCAACACCATTTAATATTGTAAAACTGAATAAATAATAATTTTCAATCAGAAGTCACGTAAAAATTATTTTCGAAAGGAACTGCTCTATGGACATTACACAACAGGAAAAAGTAATTAAGAATTTAAAACAAAATATGTGTTTGTAAATTTAAAGCAAACTAAATATTTGTTCTATTTGTTAAATATTGATTTTAGTTTGAACCAGACTTCAGCATTGTAAATTTAATGCCAAACAAATATGCATTCTATTTTTCAAGTATTAATTATAAATGTACTAAAGTATTATCTTATTCTATATATGCGTAGTTTCAAATAATAAATAATTTAAAAAGTAAATGGAACATTCATATCGATGAATTATCAAATTCTAACAAACAAATGAAGAAAATTGCATTTGTTTTTTCAAGATTGAAGAAAAAACGAAAATATGATGCTAAAGTGTTAAAAGCGAATATCAGAATAAAACTTGATTTCCCAGTTAGATTATCTAGTTTTTTCCCCCACCCGGAACAACCATAACTTCAGAGAGAGAAGGTACATTTTTATTTATCTATTGAAAACAAGTTAGTCTGAAGTGACTAATGCTTTATTACTATTCTATGTACAAGTCGTAGAAAATAATGAACACTCCTAACTAACTCTTCAATAAATTATCGTAGAAGAAAGTTACTGATGCCGAAAGATTGGAAATAAAGTCTACTTTTAAATTATGGATATAAAATTGTTCATCGGCCCTTCTAAATATTAAAACGGACCCCAATTTTGATTTTTTTCAATAGCAGTACACAATTCAGACAACGTAAATGAACTATAAACGCTTAAATTATCCTAAAAATTAATTTTCATGCAATTTTTACGATAAATTTCCGAAATATCTTACTAAAAATTTACGATTTTTTATTTTTAAAAAAGCATATTTTAGGGTCTGTATCAAATTGATGTTCGGTACTCGATTGTTGATCGAGAGAAGCCCTGCCTTGATCAAGGCATCTTAGGCACCACTGAAGATTACAGGTTAGCATAAGAAGCTTCAAAATATCTAGAAACTTCTATCATAGACGGCTCTTTAGACCATCATTTTGCCGTTTCTTAAGAATAATTTGAAAATTACTTGGAAGAAAAATTTGAAATTTTGGATTTTTATAAAACAGAAAAAATTTCAATATATGAAACATTTTTCTGGATATTTTCTTCAAATTCATGTGCATATACAAAAGTTCATACAATTTGAAATGCCGTAATGACTTAAATGCAGTAATTTTGCTCAGAAATATCCCACGCCTACTTGCAAATTTATGCAATTTAACGGAATTCAAATTTTGCGATAGAAATATGTGTAAACCACAAGTAATTCCTTAAATGTCATTCCTCTTTGTTATAAAAGAACCTAATTTGGATTATTATCATATTTGATTTATTATCCTGTAAACGGACGTTATAAAACCATGTTATTGTTATCAGCATCTTACCTTTGAAAATACATATTGAGACGACAGTAGATATTAAAAATCACGGAATTTGGAAAAAAAAAATTCTTTTTTTCGATAATTAGAAATTTTCATTTCTGAAGCTACTTCGTAGAGGTATAAGCTTTTATATTTGTTAAAGCTATGTATATTTATGCAGTTTGTTTTACTTAAAATGCTGTTTTCTCAAAATTGAAAATTTATCCCATTTCTATTTTTCGAAACGTATGACGCGCATTCCTAATTGTAAGATTCTTTTTTATACTTTGTATTTTTTGTACAATAATAAATAAATATTAGTATAAAAAGTTGCATTTCAGAAATATTTTAATTTTGAAATTTATGTGTATATGAAAATATATAGCTATTTTTTTTTTGGAAAAATGTACAATAATTATCAAATTATTTTTATTTCTATTTATACATTCAATGAAATTTTACAATTCATGACAACTTCCCTTGTAATGTATAAAAAGTATCTCATAAATAAATATTGTCGTGTTTTGTGCTGTCGTACAAAAGAAATGCGCATGGGACATTTCAAAAGATCTCAATTTTTTGTTATTTTAAAAATATTAAAATTGAATAATTTAAAAACATTTTTTTTCATTTGGTGACAAAATTTTGAATATAACTGTTTAGCTTGTCATTAACACTTATGCCAATTTCTAAACGAATCCATTGAAAAAAGGGGGATTTGATTTTTACTGTCCACTGTCCCCTTAAATGTAAAATAAACGCATGTTACCCCACTGAAATAAACATCAATAGAACATTTTTGAAGCAGGTTTTAAATTTTGTTAACAAATAACTGATTTTATCTTAAGAAACAAAACAAAAGGTTTCCTTTTTTGAAAACAATTTTTCTCTCTTAAATAATCATAATTTATTGTGTCGCTTGATAAATAAACGTATAATATAATATTTCTTTATATTTTATACCGTAAACGAAAGTTATTTCACCAAATAAAAATGTATATTAGAATGTGCTAATGAAAAACTTCCTGAAAATTTTCGCCTAATTCCTTTATAATGGCAATTTCACTTGCGATAACACATTTTGCAGCAACTCTAATCATTTTAGCAATATCCTGAAACATCTGTAGCTCCTATAATTCCATATTAATTTTCCAAAAAATCATTTAGATAATTACGTTATATATTTTCAATTATCCTTCTTTTTTAATGCGTTTTTTTAAGGTTTCTTATTTCCGTTGGAAAATTACCTTATGACCAAAATTTAGTTTAAGTAATTTATCATTAGAAACCTGTTTACCAATTCTCTTGCTCCCAGTGGACACAGAAGTAATTATATTTTCTTAATATTAGAAAATTAATTTCTTATTTTATTTATGAAAATATATGTTTTACTTGTGATTTTTTTTTACGATTTCTATTTACTTACCTTTTTTTAAACCAGAGCATTATCACTCCATCCATTTTAATTTACAGCCCCCTGCCCAGAAAAAAAATATAGGAACAGCGATTTAACTGGAAATATATACTTTTCTAAGTTTCGTTTTTATGTGTGTGTGTGTTTATAGGTTTGGTGTTTGTGTGTATATGAAAATAGACACAATCTCTAAAAATTTTTTAAGAAACACGATTTTGACAGCATATTAAAATAAAAAGCTTTTAAATTTGAAGCGTGGAAGTATTCGGTAAGTTAGTTTAGCAATTTTGAAAGAGGGTTATTTAAGAATTATTAAAGACAGCTTAGAAATTATTTAAGAATAAAAAATAAATATATTCAAATAAATCAGAATTAAAAAATATGTATAAACCCCTCATAACTTGGCAAATGAGCTGTAATATTAAATTAGCTTATTTTAGCTTCTAACAATCAAGTATTATATACACAGAGTGTCCCTAAGCAAATGGTATATACGCTAGGGGGTGATAGAGCACATCACGACGAGTAATAGTAAATAGGAAACCAAGGGTCCCCAATGTTTTCCAAAGGATATAGCCGCCATTAAAGTTTGGGGTCCAAAAATTTCAAATACACATAAAAAACGGAAAAATTGGTCGATTGATTTGCGGTTTTCACTAAAATTATTCTTTATGTTGGTATTTTCTTGAAAATAAATTATAAAGATAAATTTCGAAAAATGCTGATAGAGGGCGCTTTAGACTTTAAGGTAATGAAAAACTATTTTTCGCCGTGATGTTTTGCATCTCATTAAATGGTTTCGTATGCTTAGACTTAAACTTAAATTTTGAGCTCAAAATCTAAATAGTTGTAAGCGGTTAAGTAGCACAAATTTAACTGTATTCAGAGGGTTTAAATTTCAAATAATTATAAAAACCGGAAAAATTGGTCGATTGATTTGCGGTTTTCTCTAAAACTATTCTTTATGTCGGCATTTTATTGAAAACTAATTATAAAGATAAATTTCAAAAAATGCCGATAGGGGGCGCTTTAAACTTTGGAGTAACGAACAACTACTTTTTACGTTATTTTTTGCATCTGATTAAATATTTTCGTAAACTTAGACTTAAACTTAAATTTTGAGCTCAAAATCTGAATAGTTGGGAGTGGATAAGTAACACAAACTGAACTGTGTTCAGAGGGTTCAAATTTCAAATGATAATAAAAAACGAAAAAATTGGTCGTTTCGTTTGCGGTTTAAAATAAAACTATTCTTTAGTCAGTATCTCCTTAAAAATGAATTTTAAAGATAAATTTCAAAAAATTCCATTAGAGGGCGCCTTAAACTTCAGAGTAACCAACAACAAATTTTAATCGTTATATTTTGTATCTAATTAAATGCTGAACCTGTGCGACGCACTCCATTCGCTTGGGCCATCATATGGCGTAAGGCTTCTTTATCGAGAGGTGGTGCTAATGGATTGAGATTCAGACATCGCGAGGGAACGGAAATCCCTAATAGGGCTTCTTCAATACTTTGAAGAACCCCTATTAGGGATTTCCGTGATTTGGATTTGATCCAAATTTTCATTATGGACTTGTTTTTGATAGGGATTTCCGTGATTTGATCCCTATTAGGGATTTCCAAAACGTGTTAAATGTTTTCGATGTCTTAGATTTAAACTTAAACTTTTAACCAAATTCTGAATTGTTGGGAGGGTTTAAGAAGCGCAAACTGAAGTGTGTTCAGGAGTTGAATTTTAACCCCCCCCCCCCCCTCCTCGAACACAGTTCACTTTTGCGCTACTTAAACACTCGCAATGACTCATAATTTGATCTCAAAATTTAAATCTAAGCATTTGAAAGCATTTAATAAGATTTTAAAAAATAACGGTTAAAAATAGTTGTACACTACTCCAATGTCTAAGGCACCCTCTATCGGCATTTTGTGAAATTTATTTTTAAAATTTATTTTTAAGAAAACACTGATTTAAAGAGTAGTTTTAGCAAAAACCGCAAGCGAATCGACTAATTTTTTCGTTTTTGTTTAGTTTTCCGTTTCGTTTGAAATTTAAACCCTCTGAACACAGTTCAGTTTGTGCTACTTAACCACTCCCAACTATTCAGATTTTGAGCTGAAAATTGAAGTTTAAGCCTACGAAACCATTTAATGAGATGCAAAAAACAACCGCAAAAAATAGTAGTAGGATGGATTATTTCGTTAATCCAAAGTCTAAAGCGCCCTCTATCGCCATTTTTTTAAATTTATCTTTATAATTCATTTTCAACAAAATACCGACATAACGAATAATTTTAGTGAAAACTGCAAATCAATCGACCAATTTTTCCGTTTTTTATAATCATTTGAAATTTAAACCCTCTGAACACAGTTAAGTTTGTGCTACTTAACCGCTTCTAATTATTAAGATTTTGAGCTCAAAATTTAAGTTTAAGTCTAAGCTTACGAAACCATTTAATGAGATGCAAAAAATCACGGCAAAAAATAGTTTTTCATTACTTCAAAGTCTAAAGCGCCCTCTATCGGCAT
Source organism: Maratus speculifer (assembly GCA_964019185.1). Classification (NCBI taxonomy): domain Eukaryota; kingdom Metazoa; phylum Arthropoda; class Arachnida; order Araneae; family Salticidae; genus Maratus; species Maratus speculifer. The sequence continues at coordinate 140,554,869 of OZ025291.1, forward strand.
TTTTCGAAATTTATCTTTATAATTTATTTTCAAGAAAATACCAACATAAAGAAAATTTTAGTGAAAACCGCAAATCAATCGACCAATTTTTCCGTTTTTTATGTGTATTCGAAATTTTGAACGCCAAACTTTAATGGCGGCTATCTCCTTTGGAAAACGTTTGGGACCCTTGATTTCCTATTAACTATTACTCGTCTTAATGTGTTCTATCCCCCCCTAGCGTATATACCATTTGTTTAGGTACACCCTGTATATATATATATATATATGTAATATATATAATAATAATCAGTCCCAATTTATATCTATATTAATAAAATAACAAATCGCTCTGTGTGTGTGTGTGTGTGTCTGCGATAGTTAGCGAAAACTACGGTACGTACGAAGCTCAAAATTTTTCTGAGAGTAGCCCAATATCTCTCCTGATGCACCTGACACTCAGAATTTCAAAATTCTATTTATTAACTGAGTAATTAATTAAATTCCAAACCTCACTCTCATAAAAAATCACTTTTGCTTAGCTTTTTTCCTTTTCATTCTCTTATGGTTGGATGGTTGCATAAAATTTTCGCAAAAATAATTTTAAAAACTGGGATTGACCTTTAAAATTCATAGACTGGCAAACTGTCAGTTTAAATGAGGATTTTTTTTTTTTTTTTTTTTTTTTTTTTTATCACAGCTGCTGTACACCATGGAGGAAAAAGACAGGTGGTGGTGAAGTAAGCCGAAAAAAAAGGTTTGCAATATGAAACCATTTATCGCTGAAATTTTAATGTCTCAAAATAAAGCAAGGGGAAGGAATTTTGTATTAATAAGACGGATTGGAAGAAATGAATTACAGCTGAAGCACATTTTGCGAAGAAATAGTAATTTTTTTAAATGTTTTTTTTTCTATTATATTATTTATTAAAATAAATGTTTGCTTTTAAAATAATTGAAATTGGAAAATTAAAAATAATTAAATGACAAAACAAAATTAAATAAAATATTGAAAACATATGATTTGAAGTAAAAAATTGTATTACTAAAAGTTTTCTCTTTTTTTCAGAAATTTTTAATACTTTATAACGTAGATGAAAAATGTTTATGATTTAACAACATATTTATAATTCGATGTCAATATATAAAATATAGTGATGAAAAGATTCTTTTAAAATCATGCATGAACACTTAAATAACAATATTAATCTAAAATCTAGATTTCAGAGTGCAGACGATTTTAAGACATTAACGAAAGAATATTGATTTTTCAAGCAAAGTCTTAAATGATGCTTCTATATTGATATTTCAAAGTCATATGATAAAAATAATCAAATAATTCTTGCCTATGATTGATCTAATTGTATCTTTCATGCATTCTGATCGTGTATTACGGGCAATAATGGCACAAAACGTTATTTTTTAAACGAAATTTTAGTTATCTATTCAATAAGAGTTTGAAAGGTAAAAAACAAAAACAAAGAAATACTGGTTTAAACCAGTTTGAATTGATCGGAGTTTCAAAACACATGGTTTTGTTGGTGCTTATTTGGACTTAATGTCGCGGATTTTAGAGTTACATTTTTTGCGTCACCCCAAGACATTATACTGCCACTCTATTAATTTCTTTTTACTATATGGTTGTACGCATATTTTTGGCATTTCGAACATCAGAATGTATGAGTCATTAGCTTTGTTGCAGTAAAAAACATTACACAACACTTTTCTATGAGTTTTTTTTAATCATTTATTAAATTTAAATGTGTTCTATTCAATTTAAAATTGTAATATGGCTTTAATTTGTTTTTAAAACAAAAATAAAATAGCTGTTTGGCGTACAATTGTTTGTATCCGCAAACGATTCATTCACCATAATAAATTATCAAATAGCAAAGTAAATTATCTATCAGAAATAGCCATAAAAAGAATAGTAGCAAAACTGATTATAACCTTAATGTTTAGACTAATTTAAACATAACCCGATCCCAACCAGAAAAAAAAACAGACCACACTCCGATCCGTGATACACAAAATTTCCGTGAGTATAAACCCGACCCTGACCTAAAAATTCTGTTTGGAAAAAACTATGGATTTGATAACTGACCCGAACCAAATCTGAATCCCGCAAAAATGTTCAAGTGAAGCATAACCCGATTCAAACAAGGAAAAATAATTTTCGTGGGCATGAAATCTGACCCGAACCTAAATATTTTCTTTAAAAAACCCGAAATATGACTCGAACGAAATCTGAAACCGATAAAAATATTCCAGAGAACTATAACCCGATCCCAGAAAGACAAAATACTTTCCATGGTCATAAACCCGACTCAAACCTAAAAAACACCGTTTGAAAAATCCTGAACTTTGACCCAAACCACATCTAAATCTGACCAAATTATTCGAAAGTACCACAGCCGGATTCGAGTAAGACAAAATAATTTCCGTGGACATGAACCCGATACGAACCTAAAACTCCCATTCAAAAAAGAAAAAATACCTGAAATTTGAATCGAACCAAATCTGAATCTGACAAAACTATTTCAAAGAAACGCAACCGGATCCAAACAAGACAAAATATTTCCATGGACATGAACACAATCCGAACCCAAAAAATTCTTTGAAAAAATCGCGAATTGAACGAAATCTGAACTTGGCAAAAATATTCCAGTGAAGCATGTCCTTATTCGAGCAAGACAGAATTATTTCCGTGAACATGCAAGAAGACCCGAACTCAACAGTTATATTTGAAGAAAAAACCCGAAATCTGAATCTGACAAAACTATTTCAAAGAAATGCAACCGGATCCAAACAAGACAAAATATTTCCATGGACACGAACACAATCCGAACCCAAAAAATTTCTTTGAAAAAATCGCGAACTGAACGAAATCTGAACTTGGCAAAAATATTCCAGTGAAGCATGTCCTTATTCGAACAAGACAGAATTATTTCCGTGAACATGCAAGAAGATCCGAACTCAACAGTTATATTTGAAGAAAAAACCCGAAATCTGAATTGAATCAAATCTGGACCTGACAAAAATATTCCAAAGAACTATAACCCAAGCCAAGCAAGAGGAAATAATTTCTATGGACATAAACCCAACTCGAAATTAAAAAATTCGATTCGAAAAAAAAACTGAAATTTGACCCAAACCACATCTAAATTCGACCAAAATATTCGAAAGAATCATAACTGGATTCGAGTATGACAAAATAATTTCCATGGACATGAACGAGATCCGAACCTAAAAATTCTATTTGAAAAAATACCTGAAATTTGCATAGAACCAAATCGGTACCTGATAAAAAATATTCCAAAGAATCGTAACCGGATCTGAATAAGACAAAAAATTTCCATTCACATGAACCTAATCTGAACCTAAAAAATTCTTTGAAAAAATCACGACATCTGAACTGAATCAAATCTGAACTTGAAAAAAAATATTCCAGTGAAGCATGTTCTTATTCGAACAAGGCATCATAATTTCCGTGAACACGCAAGAAAACCCGAACCCAAAAATTCCATTTGAAGAAAAAGCCGAAATCTGAATTGAAACAAATCTGTTCCCGGCAAAAATATTCCAAAGAACCATAACTGTATCCGAGCAAGGCAAAATAATTTCTATGGACATGAATACGACTCGAACATTATAACTCAATATCAAAAAATACCTAAAATCTGAACAGAACGAAATCTGAACCCGACAAAAATGTTCTAATGAATCATAACTAGATCCGAACAAGACAAAATAATTTCCATGGACATGAAACCAATATATGGTTTGGTAACATTTAGGTTGCAATTACATTACGGTAAGTCTTTGATTATATTTAATATCCCGTTAGGTTACAGTTAGGTCACGGTTAAGTTAAAGTTAGGTTAAAGTTAAATTGCATTTGTTTTATGGTTAGAATAAGGATATGTTACAATAAAGTGAAGGCTAGGTTACATTTATGTTATATTTAATTTACGGTAAGGTACTGTTAAGTCAAAGTTAGGTTTACGGTTAGGAATTTATCCATAGAGTGAACATTACACATGATTTGATTAAAAATAACACTTACTTTTGTTAAATAGCTCTGAAATTATAATACTACATACTAACATTTTAGCTACCAGCAATTATCGATTTCATTCATGGTATAGTCGGATTTAAGAGTGATATAATGAGTTTGAAATTCAAAATATTTCACTTGGGATTTCTATGTGAAAAAAAAAATAATTAGATACGTGACTTAACAGTGATTTTTGATAAATATCAACACTTTAACACGAAAATCACGCAGTCGTTGGATACATATTCCCTCTCACGTTTCTCATCGCTCATTTTGAGTATTTTTAGAGCTTAACATTAGCTGTTTTTTAAACCGATTTTTCACACAGTCAGTGGCCACGTATTTCAGACAATACATTTCTGCATGTTTCGAGTTAATGATAAAATCATACAAATTTCAAGTTCGTTTAATATAGTTAATACGGGCCCGGGCAACGCCGGGCGGGTCAGCTAGTATAAAATAATATATACCTAACCAAAATCAAAAAGGTAGAAACTAGTCCGGTTGTAGATCATCCTCAGCTATCCTATACAAAAGAAATCATGTAAAAATATTAAGTTTGAGCGAGATATTTTAAAATAACGCTCCTATAGATTTAACAGTATTATCTGGCTCTTTTTTAATGACTCGATTGTTATCTTCACTGAAATTACAAATAAATAAATACATAGTCATTTACTGCAAAATTATGTAAATACGGAGTTTTCCTATAATTTAATTTACACTTAATTGCCTTTTCGTTTGTTCGGAGTTTATTTATTATATATATATATATATATGTGTGTGTGTGTGTGTGTAAACAAGCTAAAAAAAGAAAAGAGAAGAAAAGAAAACATATAAATTTCTCTTATGGATCTTCGGTAACATTTCGTCCATCTTGTATATATTTAAAAAAATATTTCGAAAAGGAAAAAGAGAGAAAAACACTTTTGAGGCCTGTAGCAATTAAGGTTTTTGCCTCAAATTTTCCTTATTAAGCATAGAAACAACATAAAGCCGCAACAATTTTCCTTGTTTTTCCTTTACATACATAGGGTAAATAGGGAGAAGAAACCTTTTTTTAGACTTATTATTATTATTTTTAATCGTCTGTTGCTTTTATTTTTTATTCATTGATTTTTTATTTAAGTTTTCACTCTAATGTATCATTTAAAAATGTATTTCATTTTACAGATGTTATGGAAATCGTCGAAAATTTCATTTTTGAAAACGCTTGAATTTCGGCATCTTACCGCAATATTAATAGGGTACATGGTTTTTGTAATGAGGTAATTTTTTTCAGAGAATTTTTGCCTATAGAATAAAAATAGAAAAAATCCTAACTATTCTTTCAAGCTTACAAAATATGCAAGCTAAAACGGGAAACCTAATTATATTTCATGAATTTTGGACTATATTTCAACCAAGTCTTGAACTACACCCTTCGCTGCAAACTTATAACAGAAATTTTGAAAAACATAAGCTTCTATTTAAGTTATAAATGTTATTATTTCAGCTTTGGGACAACAAGTTTGTGGCCATAACTTTTCTGTAACGAAATTTATGTTTTCTCAGAAGCGTGATAAATTTGATATCAAACAAAATATCTGCGGCGCGCTCTGTAATGCCAAAATGAAGGCACGAGTAGTAAATATTTTAAATTTGTACGTTTATTCAGTTTGAAAACGGCTCTGCTTCTTATGAATGTTATAATTATATAGATGTGTTTCAAAATTATTCTATGCAAATTCCAAAGAAATTAAAAATCGTTATTTAACATAAAAGACTAGAGATAAGTACACGGAATATATAATGCTACTTTTAAAAATATGCTTAAGAACATTTAATACATTTTTTATATATTCATATATAATGTAGACATGACTCCACGATTTCTTTATAGAACTTGAATTAATTTGAGCTGATCTCATTTGAAGTGTTGTTTGAAATTGTTTCTATATACATTTGTCTGCATCTTGAATTATTTAGGATTGCATATAGGACCAGTATAAAAACCATCATGTCTTTGAAAACAATGACTAGTCAGATGTGGCAGCCTCAAAACTTTCTTCTATCTTATGCATGTTAATATTTCGTGAAGAAAGGCAGTACAGCAGCTCCAACGGGTGGGTGGTTTAAACCAAAATTTAGACAGAACAACTTAAGTCAAACTTATAGCTGAATCTGAAGTTTGATGAAAATCCGTGCATTAGTTTTTGAGATTGCAAAATCTTGAAAAAATCCGTATAACAATGCCACATGTTGGATGATGTGCACCAAAAACTAATTAGGATCAATTTTTATCAGGTACAAACTGAATTTGAACATTGATGAAAATTTATACATTAGTTCCCGAGATGCAGGTATTGCAAAATTGCAAAAATGCAACATAGCAGTGCCTCCTGCAAGGATATAGTGGAGGATATACGGGGGTATAAACCGTATACTTTCAGGAATTTTGAAAGGAACAACGTATAACTCTGTTTCTCAAAAAAGCTATAGTATACGCACTGTCGGGTATACCCTCTGCCTTGAGCGTACACCTTCGGCTTAGAGCGTATATCCTCTGTCATTTTTACGACTGCATCCCTGGCCACCTGTAGGACGATTTACGCCAAAATCTAAACAACACTATTCTATATCAGGGACTAACTGAATGTAAAGTTAAAAAAAATTGTGCATTAGTTTTTGAGATAGAGCTATTGCGTTAATCACGAATAACGCACCATGGGGACGCCACACATTGAGTGATTTGCACCAATAACTAATCAGATCTAGTTCATATCAAGGTCACACAGAATCTAGAGTTTTGTAAAATTCGGTGCATTAATTCTTGAGATAGAGCTATTGCGATTATAACGAATAATGAACCATGGCAGCGCCACCTGTTGAGCGATTTGCAGCAAAAACTAATCAGATCTAGTTTATATTAATGTCTAACAAAATCTACAGTTTTGTGAAATTCTGTGCTTTAGTTCTTGAGATAGAGGGCCCGCAAATTTTTTGGTCACATGCATACAGACTGACAGACTTACAGACAGACATTTTGAAAAAACATGATTTTTGGGTTCTCTGGCCCCTAAAATGTGTAAATCCGACGAAAAACGGATTTATAAAATTTTCACGAATCTAATACTTTTTTCTTATAAAGATAGAAGAAAGTAAAAATTTTGATCTAAACCAGACTATACTAAAAACATAAAGTAAAAAATATTTGGAATATCCAATTGAGGATAAGTAACGTTAAAAAAAACCTTGTATAAATTAAAAAAAAAATTCTGAAATGGGCAAAGTGGAGGAAACGGAAAAACGGTATAAATTGTTTATGTCTCTGGTGCAGGCCACATACGACGTACATAAATATACAATTTTAATATTCAAAATGGAGTCAAATTCAAAATATTTTATACATGAAACTACCTAAATGAGACTATGCTAAAAGCATAAAGTAAAACATATTTGAAAATCCAATTGAGAATAACTAACATAAAGGAAAAAAAAACTTGTTTAATTTAAGAAATCCTGAAATGGGCAAAATGGAGGAAATTGAAAGACGGTAAATCGTCTACAGCTCTTCTGCTGTCTTCAAAGTACATAAATACACGATTTTAAAATTCAAAATGGCGTCAAATTCAAAATATTTTATACATGAAACTATCTAAATCAGATTATACTAAAAACATAAAGTAAAAATTTTTTGAAATATCCAAACAAGGATAACTAACGTTAAAAAATCTTGTATAAACTTAATAAGCACTGAAATGGGCAAAATGAAAAATGAGGAAATGAGAAAACGATAAAACATTTTACGGCTTTGATGCAAAGGCACGTACAAAGTACATAAGGGTCAATCCATTTCAAGTGGTCCAGCACTGGTCGCTCGACTATTTTTAAAAAATCTGAAATTTTTTGTACAACAACCCTAACATGATGGAAGTTCAAAATGACAGTTATTTTAATTCTACTATTTTTTGTTTGTGCATGGCGGCCATCTTTGCTTCATCGTGTGCAGCGATTTTCTCAGATACTAGGATACACAAAATTGTAAATATCTCGTCTTCTATTTTCCCAATTGAAATGGGGTTTGCAGTATTTTGTTCAGAATAAAATAGGCTAAATATACAGTGTAAGAAAAATTTTGAAAAATAAATTTTTACAGGTGAAATTTTAGCACAAAATTTACGATTTTTTCCAAAATCTATCCGTTTGCAAGAGGAAAATTTTCATGCAAGGGAAACTGTCAACCTTACACAATTTTTTCTACAAAAAAGTCAAAAGTGCGTGTACTCATACACAAAGTCCCAGATCTGGGAGTTAATTTCTCTTTGCGAAAAAAATTCCGAAATTCGTCAAAAACTTGAAAATTCGCACTTTTTAGGCTTTGATATCTCTGGTGGGGCATAAGATAAAAATCTGAAATTTTGGCCTATGATAGTAGCATATAGTAGCGTTACGTACAAAAAATTTCAAGAAGGCGATTTGAATACAAGCTGAGATATGACATGGAAAATATGTGAAAACAATACTACCAAACTATTGTAAACCTACTATGTTATTGTTCAACAAGGCTGTCAACCTTGCACAATTTTTTCTACAAATAGGTCAAAAGTGATTGCACTCATACACCAAGTCCCAGATCTGGGAAATGATTTCTCTTTGCGAAAAAAAATTCCGAAATTCGTCCAAAATTTCAAAAATCGCACTTTTTAGGCTTTGATATCTCTGGTGGAGCACGAGATAAAAATCTGAAATTCTGGCCTTTGATAGTATTGTGTAGTAGTGTTATGTACAAAAAATTTCAAGAAGGAGATTTGACTGCAAGCTGAGATATGACATGGACAATATGTGAAAACAATACTGCCAAACTATTGTAACATACTATGTAATTGTTCATACCTCCAAAATTTTAAATTAAATATTTATGGTACAAAGTTAAATGTTAGTTACAAATATCTTTTTCAAATGCTTCTGTGTGATTTAAACAATTCAGAATGTATGCTAAGCCAATACACTATTTGTCCAGATGAACAAATCTACTAGAAATGCTATTGCAACAATTTTACTCGGAACACATTTCAAGAAAAGTAAATTACAGACAATGAATTGCAACTGATCGAGTTGACATGGCTTCAATTATTAAACCTAGAGAATTTCATTCAAGTTAACAAGGAATGACAAGACTTGGGGGGCTTCAAATAAAATTTTTAGAAAGAACAGCCTGATGGACTGATAACAGTAACTGGTCGAACTCATAACATCTCTCGTAAATATTGTTAAGCTCTTTGTTGAGCATATATAGTATTTTGTAAATTAAATGCTTATTATTTAACTGTTTTCAACAAACGATATTTTCTGTGTAAATATTGAAATAAAAGAGACTAATCTCATTTCTCCTAATGTACTCGTAATAGCATTTCTTAACATTTTTTTCAATCACCGTATCTCAGCTTGTAGTCAAATCTCCTTCTTGAAATTTTTTGTACATAACACTACTACATAATACTATCAAAGGGCTGAATTTCAGATTCTTATCTCGTGCTCCACCAGAGATATCAAAGCCTAAAAAGTGCGATTTTTGAAATTTTCGACGAATTTCGGATTTTTTTTTCGGAAAGAGAAATCATTTCCCAGATATGGGACTTGGTGTATGAGTACACACACTTCTGACCTATTTGTAGAAAAAATTGTGCAAGGTTGACAGTCTTGTAGAACAATTACATAGTATGTTTACAATAGTTTGACAGTATTGTTTTCACATATTTTCCATGTCATATCTCAGTTTGGAGTCAAATCTCCTTCTTGAAATTTTTTGTACATAACGCTACTACATAATACTATCATAGGCCAAAATTTCAGATTTTTATCTCGTGCCCCACCAGAGATATCAAAGCCTAAAAAGTGCGATTTTTGAAATTTTTGACGAATTTCGGAATTTTTTTCGCAAAGAGAAATTAACTCCCAGATCTGGGACTTGGTGTAGGAGTACACGTACTTTTGACCTATTTGTAGAAAAAATTGTGTAAGGTTGACAGTTGCTCTTGCATGAAAATTTTCCTCTTGCAAACGGATAAATTTTGGAAAAAATCGTACATTTTGTGCTAAAATTTCACCTGTAAAAATTTATTTTTCAAAATTTTTCTATTACTGTATATTTAGCCTATTTTATTCTAAACAAAATGCTGCAAACCCCATTTCAATTGGGAAAATAGAAGACGATATATTTACAGTTTTGTGTATCCTAGTATCTGAGAAAATAGCTGCACACGATGAAACAAAGATGGCCGCCATGCACAAACAAAAAATAGGAAAGTTAAAAGAACGGTCATTTTGAACTTCCGTCATGTTAGGGTTGTTGTACAAAAAATTTCAGATTTTTAAAAAATGGTCGAGCGACCAAAAAAATATTTTCTGGACGACTTGAAATGGATTGACCCATAAATAAACATAATGACATATGCATTTTAAAATTCGAAATCAGTTTATGCACGGTGGCCAACTACGATAGTTGTAAAGAAAAGCCTTTAACAGAGCTACATTGGAATAGAACAATTGTTTATTAACCCATTAACGGCCGAATTATTATCTTCGCTAAAATTTAAATTTTGTATTTCCCACCACTTTTAAAAGCAAACTAAATTTTATCTAAATTTATCAAGGATTTTGTCTCGTGAAATAAGGTATACATTTTTCTTCCTCTTTACTGGTGGTAAAACCGCTTTCTTGCTGTTTTTGTAACCGTCCTCAAACGAGGACGCTGGACGTTAATGGGTTAAGTATTCCAAATACAGTAATACAGAAAAGCTTTTCTTTGTATTGCGTTTTTTATAGAGTTGCGATGTCCAAATATTTTTCACTTTTAATGAATGAATTGCTAAAATCAATTGTTAACTGCAACATTGTCATAATATGAATACAAATTATACGAGTCTATTCAAGAAATGTCTAAATAATATAAGTGCAGATTTTATAAAACTTTTTTTTTCAAATTTAAATAAGTTTCAGAAAAACAACAAAATTCTTTTAGTTATACAGACAAAAATGTAAGGCCGCGTTCCAATCATAGTATAATTTTAGAAACTTTTATATGTTTCATAAGATGAGAATTGGAAATTGTTTATAATGCTCTCTTCCGCTGGTACCGTGGTAAAAAGTGTTGATATTTTAAGGGGAGAAATTTACCTTATCCATAATTTTTGTATTAAAAAAATATGCTTCAAATGGTAACTCATTGCATTTTAATGTTCAGTTAAAAGTAAACTTTGAAAAAAAAAAAAAGCTGCATTATTTCATTAAAATTTTTAAAATGGTTCAGAAAAATATATTTTTTAAAAAAAATTCCTAATACTTTTATAAACAATAGAGTTTTTACTCAATGATGCATTTTCTAGATTTTCAAATGTACATTACACAAGAATGTGCATGGATTTCCAGATACATCTGATATTACACTTAATATATACAGGGGGTCCAGTAAAGGACTGACTCATTTTGAATGTAAATAACAAAAAAAAAAAAAAAAAAAAAAAAAAAAAAAAAAAAAAAAAAAAGAAAAAAAAGAAAAAAGAAGAAAAAGAAAAAAAACGGTTTGAGATAAAAATATACGGTTTGTTGTATTGTTATCAGAAAATCAGTAAATTTTTAGATATGCACTTTCTTAAAATAGATCGAATTTCAGCCAACAGATCGCACTAGTGGCGGCATCAGGCTGTCGAAATTCAGACATTACACTATTGTCACACACACGAGCTTTTTGGCTCATTTCGCAGAGTCGAATCTCAGTCGACATATTAAATCGGTTATCCACTCACCTGCAAGAGATTTATAATAACATTTATGATTGAATAATGTCTATTATACTTAATAAAAACCAACAAAACTTCTTTTTTATAAGCATCGACTTTTCACACATTTACCATAAGTAAATTGTATTAAAAAAAATGTTTTTGTTACCGGTTAACTGAATCTCTGTTTACGTACAATAAATTGAAAATATGGGATAAGCACCGCTTTTTAAAGTTAAAAAAATCATAATATTTAATCTAAACATTTCTTCCATTAAATGGTATGAAATTGTGTTTAAAAAATATTAGTGGTTTGAAAAAGCTTTAAGTGATGGATCAAACTCTTCTTGCCTACGTCGTGCAGTGAAATCAATAAAGGGTCATTTCATGTCAATTCAACCAGACCTTGTAACCCGACCGACAAGGATTTGGATGAAACTTTGGGTACACACTAATTCTATAGTGAAATGATTCCATCAGAAATTTTTCCTTACCAGACCTCATAGTTTGTGAGATATGGGGGGGGGGGGGTCCAATTCTTGGGTTTTTCTCAAACAGCACATTTCTGAGTCTGTATTTTGAGATTCCAGTTCCATCTTCAAAAAATTGTTTCTCGGGATCTAAGGCATGAATCTTCTTAAAAATATCACTGTAAGAATATAAAAAGATGCCGATTTTAATAAAAATATTTAAAAAATTTATTTGTAATATTTAGAATAAAAAAAAGTCAGCCAAAGTTGAGAATTATGGTTATTTTTCCAAATTTTTGTGTCTTCACGAAAAAGGCTGTACAAAAAAAGGCAAATGAAATTTTCAATTTCTTTTTGTTTTAAATAAAAGTTTATACTTTGGGCTTTCTATCTATGAAATAAAAATGATGTCTTTCTCATGGGTTATGCAAAATTTTTGGGTACTTTCCAGTTAGCCAGATGCATGTTTTTTTTTTTTTTTTTTTTTTTTTTTTTTTTTTTTTTACATATGTACATATACATAGATCTATATAAATACAGAAAGGCGGGTTTTTGCTTTTAGTATTGTGTTATGTGAACTGTGTGACGTGTTAGTTTTTAATTTCTAATGTTTCCCTGATGATGAACAAGTTTTATTGTTCGAAACTGTCGGAAATCAATTCTACTTTAGTTGTAAGTAGTACATGAATTTTAATTAAAAAATTTAACATCTAGTATACACTGATAAGCTGAATTTATTATATGTTATATGTACATATGTACGTATATATACCGTATACTGATATGTATATATGTATAACACTGGTGCCCGTCTAACCGAAAAGTTCCAAATTTTCCCTTGTTTTGAAAATTAGCCCCAAATAAGGGGGAAAAATCTAACTAAGTTTAGCTGCGGTACTTAAATAATTACTGGAGTTTCTATGAGTTATTGAATTTAATGTTATTTGATTAAAAAAAAAAAATTGGAAATTTCACTTGCCTTTTTGTGTAGAGCCTTTTTCATAAACTCACAAAATTTCGGAAAAATAATCATAACTTTCAACTTTGGTTTACTTTTTCGGCCGTATATAAATCTCTGTTAACTACCCTAATAGTTTTTTTTTTCACTTGCTAGGGTAACATCCCCAGTAATAGGCACATTAAGAATTTGTCGTTAAACTTACTTAAATTTTCATTACAAAGAAGTAAGTTATTTACTTGGAAATATTTTTAAATCAAAGAATGCATATCTGGGCATCTATTTTGCCCACTAAAAGAAAAAAAAATTGAAAAAGTATTTTTATAAAAATATATTTATAAAAAGTTGCTGAAATCACCAGTAATTGGCACCTAGAGCACCAATGTATACACTGTCAGAAAAATTCGTCAATATACACTAAGTTATCGTTATTTTTTCACAAATAATTTCTGTTCTCCCAGAAAACGTATTTGTTCTGTGAGTTCATTCCGAGCGTCGAAAAATGAGGAAAAGTTTCCGTTTCTATCCAGCACGCATGCGCATTGGGTCTGTTAGTAATAAGTTCGAATTTATTTTTATAATGAAAAACAAAAATATTCTATTGATTAAAATGTCTAATTTAGTTTTAAAAGACAAAAATGTTTTCGAATTTAAAAATAAATAACAATTACTTTCTTTATTCGTTCAAAAATTCTCACAAATAGAACATCCATGTTTTTTCTCTAACATTCTACGTAATATATTTAAAATTCACATTTTTATACTATATTAATACTAAACGTAAAAAAAAACCAGCCACAGTTTCATTAAAGATGAAATCTTTCCGAGATTAACTGCATAATTAAAAGCTTTTTAACGAAATACACCAACCCACACCATATAAAATGAAGAGTTCTATTTTAACGCACAATTATCATGAGCAGCCGTAGCGCCGTGGATTAGCGTTGGTCTGGTAATCCTGGGGTCCTTGGTTCGATCCCCGCCTCTTCCGCATTGATTTTTTCCAAACTTTTTTCAAGTGACGGATATTTTTCCTCTTTTGACAGAGAAAAAAATAAACAGAAAATCGTCAATATACAGACAATTTCTGGCAGCAGTGCTGCCAGTGCATTTTCTGTGAAAAGACGGAAGTTTTTTTGAGAGTGTAACACCTTGTGATCCAGTAATTGGCATATGTTTATATTAAAAAAAAACTTTACATTTTGCATTGAGTTTAATCGTTTTAAATTAATTTACTGTAGATGAAGATGCCATATTTCAGGTTTTTGAGAGTAAGAAATCAGCATATTAGTCTGAAATGTGAACACTTTAGAACAATACAATATACTTACATTAATACCCAGTAATTGTCATGCTGTCCCCAGTAATTGTCATATGAAGCTTTAATGGATTCCAATTACTGATAAAATTTATATTTTCAAATAAAAACAAATGATAAACAAAATTAGTCTATAATTTTAAAAGTACTGCCAAAATAAACGGTTTAATCTCAAATTCCTTGCTAATTCCTTGTAATTGGAATTGGTGCCAATTACTTGGAACTAGCAAAATTGAAGCACCATTAATTGGCAACTACCATTAATTCAGAAATCCAAATATTTGTGTCGAAAATACTTTTACACAATTAAAGTAACCCTTTTTAACTAAACAAAACTGTTGTCAATTAAAATTTAAAATTTATTATAAATCAGATAATAATGAATTGAAAAGCATGCCTTTCTTAAGCCAAAGAAAAAGAATTTGCAACAAAATGGCTAATTTGATACAAGCCATACTTGTTTCTCTTTCCTAGGCTCTATTGTCATCTTGTAAAATAAATCAAAGTTATAATCTTTAACGTAAATGAGCGTATAACTGACATATGGTCTTGAATTTTTAAAAGACTGGATATAAATCTTTTTTTAGGACATGTTTGTAAAATGTGCCAATCACTGGTGCATGCCAATTACTGGGGGTGTTACCCTATTTATGCCGCTGAAATAGATCTGCACATTTATATTGATAAAATTCATATTTCATTAAGAATCAATTTCTGTGATGCTCACATATATTGATCAAATGGTTTTCACTTATTTTTAGTTTTATAAATGCAGTAGTCCTAAGTAATAAAAGTTCTTTTTCTGAATCACAGAGATTATCAATGTAGTTTTTTCCCCTGTTATTTGCATAGCTAGTTTTGTGACACTCTAAACCAGTCAATATTCCAATACTGCAAGCATTAAAATTAGTAGAAGGTTTAATATGAGGTTCTATATTAAAACAATAAAGCAAAAAGATATTTATGCATATCACAAACTATAAAATATGTAAAAATCAGAATATATTTGTTGTAGCACAGTAAAAGTTAGATCATTCTTCTATGATAAGAATCAACAGAATGACAGTAATTTGACAATAATTTGACAATAATTGATTACTTTCACAGTGGGGATCAATAATTTTTTATGTTTAAGACAGGACTTGTTATAGAGGAAATATAGACGAACATTTATTCTAAGGTTTAATATACTTTTATTTGCCGATTTATAAGTCACTGCCCCGTTTTTATTTTAGACAGTAAACTTGCCACCATTATTTTCGTACGACAGTTTTAACTTCTGATTTCACTTCACGCAGTACAAGCAAGAAGAGTTTACTTGATCCATCATTTAAAGATTTTTGACGTCACTAATTTTTTTATATATAATTTCATACTATTTAGTGGAAGGTATGTTTAGATTAAATATTAAATTTTTTTAACAGAAAAGAACCATGTTTATGCCATAATTTCAATTTATTGTACGTAGAAAGAGAATCAGTTAACCAGTTACAAAAACATTGTATGAATACAATTTACTTATGGTAAATGTGTGAAAAGTCAATGATTATTACAAAGTATGTTCTGTTGTTTTTTATTAGGTATAATAGACACTATTAAATTATAAATATTATTTTAAATATCTTTCCATCCAGCAAAATCTATTTCTGTAGGTGAGTAAAAAGTCGATTCAACATGTGGACAGAGATTCGACTCTGCGATATTAGCCAGTAAGCTCATGCGTATAAAAACTAGAGTAAAGTCTGAATTTCGACAGCCTGATGCCGCCGCCAGCACCATCTGTTGGCCGATGTTCGAACAATTTTAAGAAAGTGCATATATAAAAATTTACTGATTTTCTGAAAACAATGCAGCAAACCGCATATTCTTTTTTTCTTTAAATCTCAAACCGTTTTTTAGTTATTTACATTTAAAATGGGTCAGTCATTTACTGGACACCCTGTATATATGTGCGTGTATATAAAAACGAAATCTAACACATCTTAATATACTTTGATTTTTTTTAAAATAATAATAACTTTAATTAAAGTTAATTCTATGCTCATATACATCACATATATAAAAAAGAATGTGTAAAAAAATAAATTTCAATTTTAAGTAGAATAATAATAACAGTAAATAAAACTTATTATTTTTAAAACATGAAAGTGTAGAAAATATGAATACTAAGATAAATCCTTTTAAAGTTTTTATTTTTTAGGGAAATTGCGATGAGTGTGTTAATTAAATTTACAGTATCTCGCGATATAAATGATGTATGCGTAAAAATGAGGTTTCAAAATATTCAGAATTAAACAAGTTTTCATTTAATATTTAAATTCAAAAATCGATTTCTTTATCAATTTTTAGAAAACTGTCCCCTTAAGACTTTTGTCCCTACAAGCGAAGACAATTTTGAGCTAATGCTATTCCTATGGGGAGGTTATTTTCTAATTACTCGTTTGCATTTCGACATTTTTAATACATACATACATATATTTATTTATTTATTAAATGGGTAGATACAGTCCAATTCTACATCGCTTTTGTTTTCCTTGATTGATTTTGGTTGCAGATACATTTTAGAATGATACTTTGATTTTCGGAACCGGTTTTGAAAGTGAAACTAACTTTATAAAAAATATCTGCAACCGAAATCGAAAGAGTAAAAAAGGAGCAATATAGAGAGGGACTTCAGCTGCCCAATTAAATCCGAAAGCTTTAAATTGTCGAAATGCAAACGAATAATTAATAATCTCCCCATAGAAATAGTATTAACTCACGTATGTCTTCGCTTGAAGGAACAGGAGCCTTAATTAATAAGAGTTATGTGTTACAGAGTTAGAGGAGAGACATGATTTAAAATTTGCTTAGGTGGGATATAGTTAAAAACAGAGGTAGAGGACAAATGGTACAAAAGTTATGCTAAATAAATGCTGGATTAAGGGATAACTTTTTTTCACAATACAAATATATTTATAAGGATTCAGGATTATACATTTAGTTTTTAGAAATTTGCTTTAAAAAAATTAGAAAATAAAAGTTATCTTTTAATGTTGTGTGCCTCATTTTTAGATATACAGTCGGCTCTCGTTAATTCGAATTCGTCGGGAGCACAAGAAATGTTCGAATTATACGGAGTTCGAATGAAAGAAAAATATGTTTAAAGGGGTATTGTTACAAAGAAATTAATTTTATAGCATTTTTGAAACTTTCTCGGCTATTATCATTAGAATATGACTTAATATTAAATTAAAAGATATAAGTACATAAACTAATTAGCCCCTTCAGGGTGGTGGGATATATTGTATCCCATCTATGATTAATAAATATTTGCACCAGAAAAAATTTATTATTTTTTTCTATTTCTTACTTTGACGGAAAAGAAGTCATGAAATTGCTTTTCCTTATCTAAATGTAAATTTTTTCCAAATTTCCGGTGAGAGTTCAGAATTACACAAACACAATTACTTGCCATTGAAAGGGTTAAAAGATTAAGAATAAGCACAAACGAATTTGGAGTAGAGGTATCATTGATGGACAGACATAGCATTAGAAAAAACGAATATCAAAGATATGGGAGTACATGTATATTTGTTCAGAACAGTTCTAACAAAAATGAAAGAAAGGAAGTCATTTCAAGGATTTGAAGTCCTGGAGAAAGTAAATAAAATTGAAAAATTGGAATCTCGAGTTCGAATTAAACGAAGTCAAGAGAAAATGAGTCCGAATAAATGAAAAATTTTAACATTATTCTACTATTGAAAATTTCGGGAGTTCATGTTAGTTCGAATTGAGCGAAGATTCGATTTATCCGATTTCGAATTAACGAGAGTCGACTGTACTACACGTATACACACATTAAAAAGCAAATTTCATAATCTAGCATTTGTAAAATAAATCTCCTTATTTCATTTGACATAAATTTAAAGCAAGAAAATATTGAAAGAATTAAATTGTGTTAATTTTTGAATTTGAAAGTTAAATTTTTATAATAAAAAAATGAGTAATCACTTTTTATTGAATTTATTGTTGCGTCTCGGTTTGTTTTTTATTTTTTTATTTATAATGATAAAAAGATACATAACAACATTTTAGTCTTGCCTCAATTGTTCGCACGATAAAAATATTTTATTTATTTTTTCTAAAAATGTCGGTCTTTCGAATAAATAGGGGGAAAAAACTCAAACTATTGTTTAAGCATCACAAAATACGCTTTGTAAAACTGAAAAGGTAATTATATTTCAAGAATATCTGACTTCGAGGCGCATTCTTCACTGTTCATTTATAAAACTAATTTTGAAAAATACTTTTCTATTCATGCTACAAAAAGTTATTATTTTGACACAGAAGAGATAATAAAATCTGAAAAACAAGTTTGCGAACATAAAACTATAACTTTTCTCTAACGAAATTTATGTTTTTCTACAGGCGTGATAAATTTAATTTATCAAAGAAAATTTTCTAGAACTTATTGACAAACCAAAATATTAGATAGTTGTTTATTTTTTATGTTTATTTTGCATGTTAAGGTGAAAGTGTTATAAATGACTATTCATACTAGCATTATGCAATTTCAGTGAACAGGTGTATAGTAATTATAAATTAATAAAATATGCAATTTTAAAAAATTAGTAAAGAGTTAATTTTAAGAAGAAAGTAAAGATTGCCCCATAAGATGTTTCCCCAATGAGATTGTCAAGATTGATGATGATGAATTGTAACAAATTCTATACAAGGACCAGAAATCCGGATAGTCAGTTAAAACATGGTGGATGATCTGGTAATAAAATTAACAAGTTGTTATTGCACGTCAAATGTAGCAAATGAGGTGCGTTCGTACTATAGTGAAGTTTTCAAAATATACAGTACTTTGGATAGAATACAGTATCCGAAACCTTTCATGTGTCGCTATAAATACTAAATACTTTCGATCATATACCATTAACTTGTAGTATAACTCAGTAACATACATCAATTTCATAAAATGTGAATTAGTTTAATGCAATTAAAACGCACCCCAAACAGTGTTTCCTTTATATCATTATGTAATAGAATATTTTTGTGTGGCTCTGTTTATTAATAAAAAATATTCTTTACTATACAGATTATATAGAATGTGTATTTTAGTATGTATTTCATGATGCATATGAATTGTATTATGTAATAACATAATTACATAAATAATTACACATAAATAATTAAATAATTTTTAATAATTGTGTAATATCATAAAAACGCACTTGAAACTATTTCGTTTGCGTTTTTCGTAAAACTATTCCTTATGTGAATATTTTCTTGATAAATTTTCTTATAAATATTAAAGATAAAGCTGAAAAAATAACGCTTTAGACTTTGAAGTAAAGAATAAATGTTTTTTTTCGTTACTTTTTGTGTCTTATTAAATACAGTCGAGTCTCTCTATAACGAAACTCCCTACATTGATTTTTTCTATATAACGAATTTTTTGTAGGAACGGTCCCCTTTTCGCATGATTGCATTAAAAACAGTCTCTATATAGCGAAATATCGATTTCCATATAACGAATTTTTTCATAAATTGGTCTTAATTTATTCAGTTTTAAAAAAGCTTCGAAATCATATGCAATCAATTCCCCATCAATTATTTTTGATTTATCGTTCACTGCTGATTTTTTTTTAATATTACTTCTCTCCTTGTTCTTTAAATCCAACGAATTCATCCCACCCCCCACACACCTTTCAACATCTTTCTTAAAACAGAGTCAATTAGATTGTTACACATATTAGAGAGGAATCAATGAGAGGCACATATTTGAAGCCTTCAAATGGAGGAAAATGTTAACAAGAATTTTTCATTCTTTGCTAAACTTTGAGCATTTTTTTGAGAGCGTAACAATTTTATAATCAAAACAACAAAAATTACAGATTTTTTCGTTTGAAATTAATGCAAGTCTTCCTTGTTTGATTTTCATTAAGCTTTCAAATAAATGTCTGTTCTCTTTTTTGAAACTACTTAAATAATTAAGAAGTAAAATGTTAGGTTAATATTTACTTTTAAACATTTCAAATTCTTAATTAAAAACATCAAAAATAATATTTGTTCAAAATTTACACATTAAATACGATTTTTAACATAATTTTCTATACATCGAATTTCTCTATGTAACGAATTTTTTACTGGAACGATGGATTTCGTTATATAAAGACTCGACTGTACTTCAAAAGCTTAGACTTAAATCTTGAGCTCAAAATCTGAACCGATGGGAGTGGTTGAGTGGTGCAAAATGAACTGGGTTCAGGAGTTAAAATTTGTACTCTCAATCCCTCTCCCTTCCCAATTTCTTGAAAACAATTCAGTTTTCGTTACTTAACCACTCCCAACAATTCAGATTTTGAGCTCAAAACTTAAAGTTAAGTCTAAGCTTTTGAATGCATTTAATGAAATATAAATAAATAAATAAATAAATAGATATCTGTTACTCTAAAGTCTAAAGCATCGTCTATCGGCATTTTTTACTTTAACTTTAAAATTTATTTTCAAGAAAATACTGACATAAAGAATACTTTTACCGCAAACCGCAAACGAATAGAACCGATATTTCCATTTTCTATGATAATTTGAAATTTTGGACCCTAATCTTTAATGGCACCTATCTGCTTCGGAACCCTTAGTTTCCTATTTAATATTGTGTGTCGTGATGTGTAATATCACTGTTTAAAGTTTTGCCCAAGAATTTAGATTCCCCCTGAATACATAAATATGCATTGCAGAGCGTATTTAAGTTGATTCATAGTCTTTGAAAAATAAATGTTTCTCTATAAATTATGTAATCCTTCAATATCACTAAATATATTTTCATACTAACATACTTCTATGTCCTTAAAATATTAACAAACATATTTAGTTATAAATAACTCACTTTTACATGAATATTTATAAAATAAATTCTGCTTTTCTTTTACACTTAAAAACTTATACAGTATATTTCTAAGTGCAAAATTTAGTTTCATCTCCCTTAAAAATATTTTAAAATAGAGTTTATAATAATATTTGACATAAAGAGAAGCATATATTTAAAAATACTTAAAGTCACTTAATAAAGTTTCCATATTTTAGAAAGAGTATTCATGTATGACAATAATGATTATTTTAGTTTCACTATTCTTTAGAAATTCAGAATTGTCTGGAATAAATGTACAGCCAGTGCTGTAGAAAATTCATGGTCTAACCAAAATATCTTATTTCCTATCTACATCGTGCTTTGTTAGTTCATGGAATCTTTAAAAAATCACAGCAAAAGAAGTAATGCTCAGAAAACATTTCATTTTTTGCATTTTTTTTTAAATTTTTTTTTCATTTTTTAATTAATTTTTTTCTATGTATAAGAAAAAGAATATAGTTCCAAAAAAATCGAAAGAGGGCGTTCACACGTTATACTGAGATCATATATGGAAAAAAACAAACGCAAAGCGGCAATGAAAAAAACAATCGAATTAAATTAATACTGTGCTTTATTTTAAAGTAAAAGAAGTTCAATATGACCACTATTACTGGGCCGTAGGCAAGAGAGAAGCATCGCTATTGCAGATGAGCAGGGGTTAACTTGCGTCTAATTTCACCAGAGCTCAGCTCCGGCACATCTTTGTTTTTAGAAAATATTGAAAAATTGGTCGGAATTTACCGGAGCTCATAAATACAGGGGTCCGGAGCTTCATTGATAGTATGCATCAAGACAAACAATATCAAACAGGAAACAAAGGGTCCCGAAGGAAATAGGTGCCAGTAAAGTTTAGGTTCGAAAATTTCAAATTAATATAAACAACTTCGAAATTGCACGTGAAGCGTAGCAAATGAGGTGCGTTCGTACAATAATGAAGTTTTAAAAATATCCAGATCTTCCTGTTATAATAGACGGTACCTCGGATACAGTATAGTGGTCGAAATCTTTTTTCTGTTCCTGTAAATAAACAGGAAGTAACTTTTATTGCACCTCAGCAATGTATATCATATTCATAAAATGTGAAATAGTTAATTATAATTAAAACACGCTCCAAACAATATTTCCTCCTATAGCATTATGTAGTAGAATACTTTTGTGTGGCCCTGCAATTTAATAAAATATATTCTTTGCATCACAGATTGTAAAGAATGTATATTTAAGTGTATATATATACTTCATAGATTCATGCCAAATCTATTGTATTCCAAAGAGCTTAACATCATTAAAATGCACTTGAAACTATTTTCCCCATTGACTGCAATGTAATGGAATACAATTGATTGTCCCTCTTATTAAACTATACATCCAATTTTCATAAAATTTAAAATAACTCGACAAAATAATGCTAAAATTATATATTTTAAATATCGTGCGATTTGATTGGGCAGTGTTTGCTTTGTTATATGCGGGCAGACAGACAGACAGGCTGACAGACTGAACGACGAATATTGGTGCTAGCTATTTATATAATTACGGACGCATCTAAAATTATTCACATCTTGTTGTAATAATACACAGTATTTCGGATACAGTATAGTAGCTAAAATCTTTTCTGTGTCCCTGTAAAAACTATCTGCTTTTTTTATAAAGGAAATAACACATATTATTCCCCAGCAGCATATATGAATCTCATAAAATGTTAAATAGTTTATTAGAATTAAAATGCTTACCAAAAATGTTCTCCCTATACCATTGTGTAATGGAATACTTTTGTGTGGTCTTGTAAATCAATAAGAAATGTTCTTTACACCACAAATTGTGCAAAATGTACATTATAGTATGTCCTTCATTATCAATGATGCATATCAATTTTATTATGTTCGAATGAGCGTAACACCTTTAAAATGCATTTGAAACTTTTTCCCCGTTGACCGTAATGTTACGGAATACTTTTGATTGTCCCTGTAGTTGATCTATGCATCCGATTTTCATAAAATTTGAAATGACTCGATAAAATTATGTAATAATTATACATTTTAAATTTCAGACGATTCGGTTGGGTAGTTTTGAGTTGTTATATGCGAACGGACTAAACGACAACTATAGGTGCTTTGTATTTACATAATTGCGAACGCACCTAAAAACGGAAAAGTTGGTCTATTCGTTCGAGATTTTCGTTAAAATTATTCTTTATATCAGTATTTTCTTGAAAATAAATGTTAAACATAAAGCTAAAAAATGCCGATAGAGGGCGCTTTAGATTTTGGAGTAAAGTTTTTTTCTTGTTATTTTTTGTATCTCATTAAATACCTTCAACATCTTAGACTTTAACTTAAATTTTGTGCTCTAAATTGGAACCGTTTTGAGTGGTTAAGTAGGGCAAAATGAACTGTGTTCAAGTGTTGAAATTTGAACTCCCCAATCTTCTGAACACAATTCAGTTTTCGCCACTTAACCAATCCCAAACGTTTAGACTTTGAGCTCAAAATTTAAAGTAGAATCTAATCTTTTCAGAACATTTAATGAAATAGAATGAAGCGGTGAAAAATAGTTATTTGTTATTCTAATGTCTAAAGTGATTTCTATCGGTATTTTTTAACTTTATATTTAAAATTTATTTACAAGAAAATACTGAACTAAAGAATAGTTTTAGCGAAAGCTGCAAAGGAATAGACCAATTTTTCCATTTTTTTAATCATTTGAAACTTTTGACGCTATTGGACGTTACGGAAGACGTTTCGGACCCTTAGTTTACTATTTCATATTGCTTGTCTTGATGTGTACTATCAGCCCTCAAATTTTTGTTCAAGAGCTTAGATTCACCGAGTATACGACTTATTTCCTACAGTACTTTGAAGTTTCTTCATCTTCGGTTTATTTTTCGAAGCTGTTAAAATAATGGTTCAGAAGTCAGTATTAAATGGATACCTCAGTAATCTGTGTTGACTGAGATATATTCCAGGTAGCTTAATTGGAAGAACGAATAGAATTAAAGTGAAAGGTATAGTGTTCGTACACCCACCTTTTACACAATTTGACAGAGCATACAAATTTACAATTCGTATGATTTATTTTCCAATCTACCTTATTGTGTAACGATAATGAAACTAAATGGATTGCCTACACTGTTAAAAAAAATTGTCATTCATGTATAAATTTCGCCTGAATTTCACAGAAAACATCACTTTTCATAACAAAAGGGCATTTTCTGTTAAAAATTGAAAACTCCACCTATTTCCTAAAAATAACGAAACAGATCAGAATAGACAGAAAAAAAGGAGACACTCCATTGCTTCCCTGTCTCCGTGGCCAAGTGGTCAAGGCACCACGCAGCTAAATACTTGCGAGCGTAGATTGTGGGTTCGAATCCCACTAGCCGTATGAAATAATGAAAACGTAAGAAGTCCCTTTTAATTACATTTTTTCTGTTTATTTTTCAATTATTTCTTCTTAAAAAATATTTTAACTAATTAGCCCTCACAAATAAATAAATTAATTAAGTTCGATAATTTCAAAAAATTGTCTTAACATTACTTTTTTTAATTAATAAATAGTGTTTTTAAACAGTGATTTTTTTATATTGAAACTAGTTAAAAAAATAAAATCGATTTTAAAAAATAATAAGTATTATGCATCGGTCTAAAATAAAATACAATAAACCGCTTACGAATATTCTAACGAATATATGGAAAGGAAATCTTTGAAAAGCGCAAAAAATCTTCCCAATAACTCATAAAAGACATACTTTGTACAGGCTGGCATCAGCAGCCTTTGTTCAGTCAGCAAAGACCTATTCCGATATTAAAAGGGGTCGTGTTCGATCTTCAAGGCGCTTAGAAGTAAATTATACAAAAAATAAATTAAACTAAATTAAATAATATAGCAGCTCACAATCGGAAAGTTCGAATTCTTTGACGATTGTTCGGTTCATTAATGAAAATTAAATTTTTATCATTAAAAATCAAACCTTGTATCGGAAAATTACTGCTTCTTCAAACGGAGTTTTCCTTTCTTTTATTTTCCAAAACGGAAAATCTACTAGCGAAACGGTAAAAAAGTCTGGCTACTTTGCTGCCAGTAGTTTTACCTTGAATTCATAGATTTTTTTTTTTCTTTTATAACAGTGTACATATGATATATTGATATAAATCCATTATAGGTTTGGCGTTCATCTAGAAAAAATTATACAAAATCACTATATGAATAACAGTAATAGTATCGATCTTTACTACGCACATGAAAGCTTAAAAAGTTTTGTGAAATATAAAACGTTATGGCCTTTTGCGCCTTTGAAGCTTTTTGAAGCCTTAAACGCGTTTGAAGCTTTTATAGCCAAGTTCTTAGTAACTAAATTAAAAATTATAATTTTTAGAAATAAGTTCACAGGGTGGCGCGTGGTCAGGTAAAAAAAATGTTAAATACGAGTATATTCCTTAAAGAGAAATTCGACTTCTTTAATTACTTTATATTAATTTGAGATATTTTTTATAAGAAAATGCTGGTAATATCATCTTTTTTGACTGTGTTTTTCCCTGACCACTCGCAACCCTGGTTCGGGTGTCTTTAGTACAAGAGAGATTGATTTCTATTAGTATATACAGCTGGCGCTTTCACACATAAAAAAAAACGAGTTAATGGAAAATGTTAGCCAAAATAGAAATGTGTTTAAAAACAGCTTTCTATTTTAGCGGGTATAAATCCAGGCTATAGAACAAATGCTATAGCACAAATTATTTTCGTTTATAGTAGAATTCCGCGATATATAGCCTTCGGTTTTAAAACCTTTTATTTCATTAACAATATAATAGTTTAAAATTGTGACCATTATTATTTTGTTAGTTTTTCATCTGTTTATTATTTTACGGTTATACGTTTGTTCTTTTTTAACGCGGGGAGAAGCTAGATATAATTAAAAAACAAACTATAGTAATTCCACTGTAAAAAAATCTGTAATGTTACTGTAAGTTTTCTAGGAAACTGTGATTCCTAGAACTTTTATGAAACGACAACAACAAAAAAAGTCATGTAACGATACAGATTTGCACTGAAAATCAAAAAATCTGTAATGCTATTAGGAATTTTTCATTGAGTTTGGAATGCCTAGAATATATTATGTAATTGAAACCCAGGTTACAGATAAAATTTTAGTATGGTAACTATAATTTCAGTAGACTCACTTGTAAAGTTACAGATTTCTGTAGCTTTACAAAAATTAGTTTTGAACATTTACATCTTTTCTTGTATAGTGTACAGATTTTAATAAACATACAAATTTCGGAAACTTTACATGTGTAGTGTTAGAGATTGTTATTATTATTATTATTATTATTATTATTATTATTATTATTATTATTATTATTATTATTATCATTATTATTATTATTATTATTATTAGTGTTTTAAAAATTATTTATTTTTTTATTATTTATTTTTTACTGTTGGCCAAGCTTTGGTCGTATTCAGGGATGTACTGAAGGTTATAGGGGAGTATATGCCGTGTACCTCCTGAATTTTTATAAGGAACACCGTATACTCTCTGTTTCTCAAGAAAGCTATAGCATATAAATCTATACTATACTCTCTGTTTTAAGTGTATACCCTCTGTTTTTTTATGAATACACGACTGGTCGAATTCAAATACTTTTTTCATCATTTTACGTGATAAAACACAGTGAAAGACTTTTTTAACTATAACTTATAATACCCAAGCACCGTATATAAATTTAAATACTATACAGTTATTCTCTTTTTTTTTTAAACATAAATAGCTTTTAATATGATGACGTATTTTTTTGCAATTGGAAATATAGCTCTAAAACAAATGGTTTAGGAATCGGCTATTCACAAACAATAATAATGGATAATATGCCTGTCTTTTTAAGGTATTAGGATAATTGGTTGAATATTTTTTCCTTTCTATTTTCATAATAATATTCAAATTTCAGTAGCAAAAGATTGTTTAATAATAAAAAAAAAGAAGTAAATGCTTTATTACTGTTTACAGGTAATTGCAACATAACATAAAATATATAAAAAATATTAAAATTTATAAAAAATCAAAATGTTTTTAACCGAAATTAACCCATCGCTTTCAGTGGAGAAATTCTAGCTTAGAAAGTGCAGAGTAAAAATGTTGAAAACGAAGTGTTGAATAAATATAAAAAATCTATAGTTTTGTTAAAATTTTTTATGGTGTTTTAATTATGATAGTTTCCACTTGACAGCTGAATAAAATCTGTTGCGAAAGTTTTGGTTTCAATGGATTTTAATGGATTTTAAATGTTTTATATTATCTTGTACGCGCATATAAGAAGTAACTGTACATTTATTCGGTTTTTTAAAATATACATTTTAATAATATTTTCATGCTTATTGCAATTCATTCTGACATTTTCTGATTAAACTTAATTAATTTAAATCTAAATTAATTTCTATTTTATCCAATTTACGCGTACTCGATATTTAATAATCATTCGAAATCCAATAATAGGTAAATTGCGTGTAGTTATAAATTTTAAATGATTAGAAATCTAAGAAATCATTTAAACCTTTTTTATTCTATCCTTTATGGATGTGATATAATTCGTTTGGTGGCAAATAAAGAAATCGGAGAAACTGGAAATTTCATTCGATTAAGAATGAAAAAAACAAATTTTCACCGATCGCTTTACCTGTTTCGGAATTCACACCAGAGGGCGCTTAAGTGATCGCTCCTATTGATTGAGTTTGGAAATCTATTTCCACCTGAGCACAACCTTTCGATTATGAAAGTATGAAAGGATGCAACAAGTGAATCAGCTATTACCCAGCTTTTTTAAATACGCTAAGAAGTGCAACTAATTTACATAAATAAAATCGTAAAATTTAATCATAGTAATATTTAAAAAATCTAGAATTAAAAAAACATCTTTTAAACACTTCTCTTTTAAATAATCAGTTCTCGAGACTCCGCTGCCAATGTCCATAGCGATTTCAAATAACTAAATTTATTTCGTCTGAATCAAAAAATTTTTCAGAATCAAAAATCTCAATATAAACAATTGGTACGTAGATATATGTATTATTTATTTTTTTAATACAATCATACTGATTGGTAATGTTATCGTACGATTTTGTATGGTACCATTACAAATTTTAAATAAAATTTTTAACTCAGTCATACTGATTGGTAATGTTATTATATGAATTTCTATGATAACATTACCAAATTTAAATTATTTTATGACACAATCATATTTATTTGTAATGTTATCAAACGAATTCGAATGATGCTAAGGTAGATTAAACGGTAGAGCATTGGCAATGTAAGCCAAGTACCGGGGTTCATGTCCAGGCTTGGGTTCAGCTGGAAAAATCGTTTCATTTATAACCAATTATATATGATTGCGTAAAGAAAATTAAGACTATTTATAAAACAGTTGTTAAGAAATTGTAAATTCAAGCAAGACTGAATATTTATTTTTGTTTATTATAATGATAAACGATGATACGGTGATTTTTTACAAGATTTTACCCATTAATGAACATCATAGAGATATTCTGCACCAGTTTGGAAAAGATTTATACAGAATTATGGAAATTATCATGATTGATAAAAAAAGTTATATAGCCAGCTAGCTAGCTAGATAGATTGATAGACAGAAAATTAAAATTTTAAACTGGAGTGTTGGCTGGCTTCTAGTGGTACTGATCGGTGAAGATTACCAAAGATTTTTTTCAGAAATTTCAACATGAGAGGGAATATAATACGTTGTATCCTTTTGAAATCTACTTAGAAGTTTACTGCACCGATTGACAATTGCTCTAACAGAAATTGCACTAAATGAGTAAATCTTTATTTAGTCTTTGTGTTAAGGAAACATATAAGTGAGCATGAAATAGTGAAGTTATTGGAAAACTGTCAAACCTTTTAATGTGACTATGTAAAATGAAGTAGCTTTTAATATTATTTTAACAAAATATCTTTAATTCTTATCATATTTTTATATACATTTTCAATATGTTTTCTTATACATTTTCAATATGTTTGTTTTTCTTTTTAAATCAAAACAAAAAAGTTGTAATTTGCAAAAAAGTATTACACTGAAAAAAAAAAAAAAAAAAAAAAAAAAAAAAAAAAAAAAATCTGTAATTTTATTGTAAAATTACTGGCAGCAAAGTTACCAGACATTTACCGTTCTGTTAGTAGATTTTCCGTTAAAAAAAAAAAAAAAAAAGGATCAGTAACTTTCCGTTGCAAGGTTTGATTTTTAATGATAATAATTTAATTTAAATTAAAAACCAAACAATTGACAAAGAATCCAAACTTTGCGAGTGATTTTTAACTACTATATTATTTAATTATTTTTTTTTCTTACATAATTTATTTTAAGCCGCCTAGAGGATCGAACTCGAGACCTTTTGACAGCTGAATAAGTCCTTACTGAATCAGGCAAAGCTGCTGATGCCAGTTTGTACAAAGTATGTCTTTTATGAGTTAGTAAGAAATCTTTTGTGGTTTCAAAGATTTCCTTTCAAATATATTCGTTAGAATATTCGTAAACGGTTTATTTTATTTTATATTAGACCGATGCATAATTTAAAATGAATGTTATTTTTTAAATAGCTTAAATTAAAAAAAAATCACTGCTTAAAATCACTAATATTTTTTCTTTGAGTATGTATGAAATTTTTTTTAATTCTTTTTTTACAAAAATAGTGTTAAAGACAACTTTTTTAAATTGTCGCACGCTATTTTTTTTTTGGGGGGGGGATGCTAATTAGTTAAAAAAACAATAAGAAATAAGAGAAAAATGTAATTAAAAGAGACTCTTTATCTTTCCATTATTTTATAGCGCTAGTGGGATTCGAACACAGAATCTATGCTCTCAGGCTTTAAAGGCGTGGTGCCTTGACCACTCGGCCACCGAGTTCCCCAGACAACAGAGTGTCTCCTTTTTTTCTTTCTATTTCCATCCGTTTCGTTATTTTCAGGAAATATCGTGGAGTTTTCAGATTTTTAACGGAAACAACCCTTTTGTTGTAAAAAGGGAATTTTTCTGTGAAATTCAGGAAAAATAAATCCGTGAATTTCAGATTTTTTTTAATAGTGTAATAATAACATCCTTTTAAATATTCACTGCCAAAAATCTTATGTTTTCTTTAAATTAATTTACTGCTTATTGACATTTAAAGTTTTACAAGTATAAAATCAATGAATGTTAATTTATTTTTAAATTTGCAAATGATGTATTTACATCTTTAAATTTTCGGTATTTTCAATGTTTAATATGTTTTTTTTTGTAAAAATGGGTATAAATATTTTGAATATACATTAGTGGCTTAGCATTTAAGCGTATTCGGGCAAAAATTTTATTATGCATTTGTACGAAATAAAAGTCTAATTTTTACTAAAAAATATAATTTCATTATATAATAAAAAAATGAACGATTTTCTTTACTTCATTAACTTAAAAAAAATCGATATTGTAAAATTAAACAATTACTAAATATGCTTTGATTTTATCTATATTATAAAGGCCGAACGTATCTGTGCGTAACGCATACGTAATTTTGCAAATGACAACACTTTCCAATGCAATTTCGTTTTTGCAATTTTCACTACTGCAAATTTTGCACTTCTAAAAATCGCATATTTTAAATTTTTACACCGTCATATAGAGAAAGAAACATACTTTGAAATACAATTTGTTTAAAAGCCGTATTTTAATTTTGTTTTTGAGATATTAATTTTTTATTAAGTTTTTTGTACCAATTTTGCAATAGTGGCAGCAGAATCACTTCGTTTTTTCTTAAAATTGAAAAGAAAAAAAATTGAAATTAAAATGAGTGTACGATGTCAAATATATCGCCTGTGATTTTGTGAATTTGAAATATATTGTTTTGTTTTTTTTCATTCGCATTTATACCAAACATAAGAGCCTCAATTGATAACTTCATCATAATAACTGATTTTTATTATCATTTATTGTTTACATATGCAATTAAAGTTTAATTTTAATAATTTAGACAACTGAGTTAGTTGGACTGACCAATATAAGATGCAAATTTTACTGTAACTAATTTTGTAGATTTATCATAAATCAAGGATACCGTTCTTTCTTAAACATTTTCCTTCGTCGAAACTTGACGGGTTCCACCTCGTTAATATAGTGACAAGATGCTTTAAAAATTAAGATTCCTATTTGAACATGCTTACATTAGCCGGGCTTCGTCTGTCTAGAAGATCACTTTGGGAAAAAATAACATATAAATTACTATTTAAATTAAATTTGGATTAAAATAATAGTACATAATATACATTTTTTTAATTACCTACATGTTATTATTTAAATCGGCGTTTTATTACGATATAAATTGAATTGTTCTGGGTCTAATTTAAATTACTTTGTTAACGAATTTGCAAAATAACAATTTAACACGGAAGTCTAAATTTGTTTCAGGTTCTTATGCTAACATTTGACATTTAAAAGTAATATCTCCCCAAGGTAATCGTCTGGTGAAATGCAAAAATTCATTTTCGAAGCACCACAAATCTAATTACACATCACATCCAACAATCCAACAGATTTCTCCTTCTTTTGTACTACAGTTTCGATTAGTTTTTTATTCAACTTTTTTATCAATTCTTTTTTTTTTCATCGCAGATGCTCTACATAATAAAAATGAATATTATTTAAAGAGATTCATTTCCGATTTTCTTTGGCATCAAAAAACTGGAAAGGGAATTTTTTTGTTTGCTTTTTGAACTGTTTCGCATTTCTGACAACCTGTTCACAAACAGCGTGTACTCCAGTGTTCCAGAATATTTTGGATCGATTGCAGCAACGTTGGAGAGTAATAGTTAAATGGGAAGGGCCTGTTGCTATGGTAAAGCATCATCATCCAGTATCACGTGACGACGCACGATTTTTCCTGGATTTATTGCGGTATAATCGAAAAATATTTCTTGAAATAATAGCTCAGAATCGAAAATCACAAGATAAAAGAATTGCATACGTTAATAAGGGAGAAATTTCTTTTGATTAAATATATATATCATGTATATGCGTGTGTGTGTGTGCGTATCCTTTTTCCTAATTACAATTATGCATCGCTTAAAGTTTGTCTACCATAAAACTGAAAATTAATTATAGTATTTAAAGGTATTTTAACTCCTCTTCCTAACCATGAGAAGAATTTAGAAGGCGACATATTTAGTTGGTAAATTCTTTTTTTACAAAAGCGAAAAAAAATCTAAAATGGTTAACTTATAATTGTGTGCGTTTTATATTCTGCTGTACAAAATTTGAATTTTGTTTTTTAAATTCCTATTCTATCAATAAAATAAGCTAGTTTAGAATTATTTGTAAAATCTATGCAATGAATTTTTATGTACTTTTTAATAAAACAGGACTTTTTTTAATCACATAATTGATTTGGATATCAAAAGCACAAATTTTAAATAAGTCTTATTGATAGGAGAACTAGATACATTAAAATGTATTGTTGTGATGCTGCAATAAAGACTTTTTCACCTGTGATGATGCTTTATTTTAAAATTTTGAGAATATTAAAAATATATTCGAGAATAAATATATTAAATATCTTAAAATAATAATTATTTAATTTTTGTAAGAAATAAAGTAATTTACTCTTTTGTAAAAAAAAATCAAAATAATGCAATCATTTTAGTGCTATGACTGGCAGTTGCCAATAAAACGTTCTTGCATTGAAATAAATGTTAAATTTGCAATTGTTTCAGAAGATTCTGTGGCACACTCACAGCAGACGTATTTATGAAACGCGTATATATAATAAGTTAATAGTTATAATAAATGAATGCAAAGTGACAAAATCCGATGTAGAGATTCGTATTCAAAGTAAAATGATCTTATATATAAGACATTATTTATTACTGTAGGTTTGACTAAAGCAAGCATACGAATTAAATATTTTCAACTGAGCGAAAAATTGCCCAGGCTGAGAATCGAACCCAGATACTTGGCTTACGAGGCCAATGCTTTACCGTTTAAGCAGGACAACCAATGAGAAGTTTTCGTTCAGATAACCTTATTGGTCATAACACCTGGTTCGTCATTTAGACAGCTCAACAGAAAAAAACCGCAGGTAAAAGAACTCCATAAAACGATGGCTACATAGATCAACTGCTATTTTAACACAATCCAGCTGTCTGATAAAGTTATCATACGAATTAAATATTTCTAACTGAGCGAACAATTGCTCAGGCCGGGAATCGAACCCAGATTCTGGGTTTTCACCGGTTGTCGTGCCCAATTAGCTTAAACGGTAAAGCATTGGCTTTATAAGCCAAGTATCTACGTTCGATTTTCGCCCTAGGCAATTTTTCGCTCATTTGGATATATTTAATTCGTATGATAACTTTACCAATTAGTTAGACTGTGTTAAAATAGCAGTTAAGGCAAGCATGTTAAAAAATAACTTTATGAATAATCATTACTATATAACTAGTTAAATACGCATACATTCAGTATGCGCATGATAGGAATCATTGAGGTAAAATCGGTTACGTCGGTGACATAAGCGATGGGTTAAGATTTGAAAATACGTTTTGTTTATCATGAATATGGAACTAAACATATGTTAAATGGAAATAGCTATATAGCTCAGAATCATTAAGCAAAAAGCCAGAAAAGTGGATTAAATCACACAGGACAGTTTTGCATGAATCCTAAAAAGGGAAATATAAGTATATTGAAGAGTATTAAGAAAAAAAAAAAAACATAAAAAATGATAGAGGCCAGAAAAATCGAATCCTTTCAACTTATGCAAAATCATGACTACAAACTACAAAGAACAACTTTTGATATCAGTACATAAAAAAATTGAACTAGTATAGTAATTTTAGTACAGTGGATTATACTTTTGAAAGTGTTGCACATTTGTGTTACAGTGGATGCGATGAGGCATGCGATAACGGGTTTTGAGAACATTAAGTTTACACATTTTAGAAAATGCAATCTCATACTCTGAGTGCATCAGTTTAGTTGCAAAACATCGTCTGACTGTGTTTATCCATGCTCGGTCTGATTTAAATCAGAAGATAATGCTAAGATTACTTCGTGTGTTGCAACGATTCCAACAATTTTCGCCCCAATTCGAGAAGTAAGATGTTTGGCATTAATGCGCATAAAAAAAGGAAAGAAATATAGCATAAAAAAGGATACAAATCTTGAAAATTTCATCTGCACAGTTTTGGTTGCCTGTGCTAATTTCTGTCCAGATAGTGAATCAATCTCAACTAGATTATGTGTCTGCTTTTTTTTTCTGTATGATTATTAATATTTTTAAGCCAGACTACAAATAAATCTAAATAGTAATGCCAATTATCTGTACTGGTGTTCACCCACCGTTTTGTTCAATATCGATATTACCTTTTGATATAAATATTGAAATTTTTGGTTTTATCATTTGGGTTTTATTATATTGGTTTTATTGGTTAATTTTCCAGTTATTTAAATAATTGACGATAGTTCCTAATATACCCAAATCTAGAATTTCCCTTAATAATCTAACATGTATTATATATATATACAGGGCTCGCATCGTTCCTAAAATTTTCGCACTTTGCTATCAGTATTTTTAATCAAAATCTTAGTAGAATGTTTCTTTTACATCTACCATGGAATTATACTATAAATATTACCATTTTAAAACTGTAGTAGGAAAGTATGAAAATTTCAGGAACGGTGCGAGCCCTGTATATATATATATATATATATATATATATATATATATATATATATATATATATATATATATATATACATATACCGGGTGTCCCAAAAATGACTGATGGATTTTAAAATTCAATAACTTGCAAACGGTGACAGCTATTTAAAAATTTTTTGCAGGAGGTTATGCATAATGTCAGGAGTTTTTTTACCGTAATTTTTTATTCTAGTTCGCATTGCAAACAATAGGTGGCACTGACGGCGGTTGAAGGCCAGGTCGACGCTTCACTCAGCACTGATCACCTGGCCTTCAATCACCGTCCGCGCCGCCTATTGTTTGAGATACGAACTAAAAAAAATTACGGCAAAAAAACTCCTGACATTATACATAACCCTCCTGCAAAAATTTTTTTAAATAGCTGTCATCGTTTGCAAGTTATTGAATTTTAAAATCCATCAGTCATTTTTGGGACACCAGGTATATATATACATATATATACACATATATTATACAACACTAAAAGTTAAGATCATTTAAGTAAATAAACTTTTTCGATCAAAATATGTTTATTTATCTTCTAAAAAATCGGAAGTTCTCACCTAAGGATATAATGGGTATGCCGCAGAATCGTTCACATTTCATAATTACATAACAAAATAAGAAATTGTGTGAGTGATAAATTGTAAAAATGTAGTTTTTTTTTTTTTTTTTTTTTTTTTTTTTTTTTTTTTTTTTTTTTTTTGTAACAACAACAAAAAAAAAAAAGTTCAAAGTCTTTTTGAACTGTTGTTGTCCTACCCTCCGAAGGATTTGGCAGATTACGTAAATAGCACATGATAAATATGTTGCAGTGTAAATGATACGATTATTTTAATTTTTTAAAATGAGAACTGATTATGAAACATGCTGTATTATCAACATTTTGGAAGTTTTCTAATCACTGTACCATAATTATTCTGATTATTATATTTTAGTAAACAAATAATAATTAAATACCGATTGGAAACCTTACTTTAGTAATTCACTTAACTAAAAGGAAGTATTTTTGTGTAATTGAGCAAGAAAAAACTTGTTTCATAAACAAAACTTATTCTATATTTCATAATACGAATGGTGATTGTGATTTTTGTATCAAATGTTGTAAATTATTGAAAAAGTGTGCTAAAAACAATAAAAAATGCAAATGTATTTGACCGAAACTTAATTAAAATTTTTCTAGATTTCTCCCTATTAACGCTTAAATAAACATTTTGTTCTGATATTGCAAAAACTTTTTTGTAATATATAATAAATAAATATCGATATTGTATTACTTATTCAATTTTGACCATGCAGAAACTGCCATTTACGGTAAGTTTTATTTTTTTTTAGTTTCAGTAGATTAATTACTAACAAAAATTACATAATTTATATATTTTTTATTTCTGTTAAATGAATTGAAGTAATTACTGAAGATGAAAATCTCCATAGAAATTAGCAGAGAAAAATCTACTTAAAAGTGATTCTTAGCCGTATAAGTAATAATTATTCTTTTTTGTTGGAAACGATTTATTATTACAGTCCTTCTCTTTCAGTTGTTTTTTGTGTTCGAACATTAACATTTTCTATTGAGTTTCAAACTTTTATGACAAAGGAACACTTTCAAAGGTATTTCCAATTATTTGCCATAGGCGTATCTTCGTAGAAATAAGAAATGTTCACGTGAGAGCAACTAATAAAGCCTTTGTCGTTCATTCCGATTCGTCTTTAATGACGTTATCCCATATCGTTCGAAGAAAATTTCCAATTACTTCAATTTCTAAGAGGGAAAGAACATAGTTATTTGGTTTAAACAAACACAAAGAATAGCGGTTTTAATGACAGTGCGATTTTAAAGAAATCGAGTGAAATAATTGAAAATCTATTGTATTGTAAAAATTGTAGCTATGATTTATTTTGCAATAATAAAAAAATGCGAACATTTTGAGTTGAAAATTTATGTGAGTTTAAAAAAAAAATCTTCGCTGCATTTAAAAAAAATCAAGAATGTTAAGTTATTTCTTCAATAACTGTTATTATTATTCCGTAGAAAAGCACGTCTTTTAATTTTTTTAATATTCTGAGTATTGTCTTTACGATACTTTTTCTAACAGCACAATACAAAAATAAAATCTACGATCATTTAGCTGCTAATCGAAAGAAAATAGGTTTTTCCATTGCCGCCCGAGAGCGTTTTGTTGTATGTTAATTTTTTAATTCCGATCGCTTGTTCCCTAATAAAATGATTAAATGTCTCAATTAAGATGTTTATCACCTTTCATCGTCATTTAAATGACGACAATGAAATGAATTACATGATTGAAGTATGATTATCAATGTTTTCAGTTTAGTGTGAGATGTACTATTCCTTGAACATGTCAGATTAATTTTGAATACCATGTGTAATCAAATTGTTATTTAATTTATTGTGCTTATCTTTTAATATCATGGCATTGTATTATAATGTATTAATTTTTTTTTTTGGCGATGCAGAAACTATAATTTATGATAAATATTAACTTTTCTTGAGTTTCAATAGAATAATTATAAAAATTATCTAATTTATGTATTCTTTATTCGTATTAAATGAATTGAAGTAATTATTGAAGATGAAAACCCCCCATAGAAATTAGCAGAGAAAAATATACTTAAAAGGGATACTTAATCGCATAAGCAATAATTATTATTTTATGTAGAGAACAATTTACTATTACAATTCCATTCCTAAAGTCGTTCTTTGTGTTCGAAAATTAAAATTTTCTAGTGAGTTTCAAACTTTTATGTCAAAGACAAACTTTCAAAGATATTTCCAATTATTTGCCACAGGAGTATCTTCATAGAAGTAAGAATTGTTCACGTGAGAGCCACTAATAAAACCTTTGTCTTTAATGTCGATTCATCTTTAATGACGTTATCCCATCGTTTGAACAGAAAACCCAATAACTTCAATCTGTAAGATGGAAAGAACAGAGTTATTTGGTTTAAACAAACACACAGAGTAGCGGTATTAATGACAGTGTGATTTAAAAAAAAGAGTGAAATAATTGAAAATTTATTGTATTGTAAAAATTGTAGCTATAATTTGTTTTGCAAAATTAAAAAAAATGCGAACATTTTAAGTTAAAAATTGGTGTGAGTTTAAAAAAAAATCTTCGCTGCATTTAAAAAAAATCTAGATCATTAAATTATTTCTTCAGTGAATTTATGATTATTCCGTAATAAAGCACGTTTTATTATTATTTTTATGTTCTGAGTATTGTCTTTACGACGTTTTGTCTAACAGCATGATACAAAAATAAAATCAACAATCATTTAGCTGCTAATCGAAAGTAAATAGGTTTTTTCATGTCGTCCGAGAGCGTTTTATTATATGTTAATTTTTTAATTCTGATCGCTTGTTTCCTAATAAAATGATTAAATGTTTCAATAAGACGTTCATCATTTTTCATGGTCATTTAAGTGATGACATTGAAATAAATGAAATGAGTGAAGTATAATTATCAATTTTTTCAGTTTTAGTGTGAGATGTACTATTACTTCAACATGTCAGATTAATTTTGAACACCATGTGTAATCTAATAATTATGTAATTTATTGTGCTTATCTTTTAATATTGTATTGTATTATATTATGTATGTAATTATGTATTGTATTATAATGTATTAATTATTCATTTTTGGACATGCAGAAACTATCATTTATGATACGTTTTAACTTTTCTTGAGTTTCAATAGAATAATTATAAAATAAATTATCTAATTTATAATTTTTTATCTCTGTTAAATGAAATGAAGTAGTTACTGAAGATGAAAACCCCCATAGAAATTAGCAGAGAAAAATCTACTTAAAAGGGATTTTTAGTCGCATAAGTAATAATTATTCTTTTATGTAGAGAATAATTTACTATTATAGTCCCATTCCTGAAGTCGTTCTTTGTGTTCGAACATAATTTTTTCTTCTAACTTTCCAACTTGTATGTCAAAGAAAGACTTTTAAAGATATTTCCAATTATTTGCCACAGGAGTATCTTCGTAGAAGTAAGAATTGTTCACATGAGAGCAACTAATAAAACTTTTGTCGTTAATTCCGATTCGTCTTTAATTACGTTATCCCATCGTTCGAACAGAAAACCCAATAACTTCAATCTTTAAGAGGGAAAGAAAATAGTTATTTGATTTAAAAAACACACAGATTAGCGGTATTAATGAGAGTGCGATTTTAAAAAAACCATGTGAAATAATTGAAAATTTATTGTATCGTAAAATTTGTAGCTATAATATATTTTACAATAATAAAAAAAGAGAAAAAAAAGCAAAAACGATTATTTGGAGTTAAAAGTTTGCGAAAATTAAAAAAAAAAATCTTCGCAGCATTCTGTAAAATAATCTAGAAAAATCAATTAAATTATTTTTTCAATGACTCTTATGATTATTTCGTAATAAAGCACGTTTTTAGACTTTTTTATGTTTTGGGTATTTTTTAACAATACAAAAATAAAATGCAGAATCATTTAGCTGCTAATTGAAAGTAAATGCGTCTTTTAATGTCGTTCGAAAGCATTTTATTGTATATTTAATTTTTTGAATCTGATCACTTATACTCTAATAAAATAATCAGATGTTTCAATAAGAGGTTCATCGCTTTTCATGGCTATTGAAATGTTGACATTGAAATGATTGAGATATGATTATTTATGTTTTGAGTTTAGTTTCAAATACTACTATTGCTTCAATATGTCAGACTAATTTTGAACACTATGTATAATCAAATAATTATGTAATTCATTGTTTGTATCCTTTAATATTATTGTATTATATTGTATTACTTATTCAATTTTGGAAACGTAGAAACTATAACATACGATACGTTTTAACTTTTTTTGAGTTTCAGTAGATTACTTATAAAAAAAACTTATCTAATTTATAAAATTTTTATCTCTATTGAATGAATTGAAGCAATTACTGAAGATGAAAACCTTCCCATAGAAGTTAGCAGAGAAAAATTTGCTTAAAAGTGATTCTTAGTCGCATAAGTAATAATTATTCTTTTATGTAGAAAACAATTTACCATTATAGCCCCACTCCTACAGTCGTTCTTTCTGTTCGAACATTAGACTTTTCTTGTAAGTTTCAAACTTTTATGTCAAAGGAAGACTTTTAAGGATATTTCCAATTATTGCTACAGGAGTATCTTCGTAGGAGTAAGAATTGTTCACGTGAGAGCAACTAATAAAGCCTTTGTCGTTAATTCCGATTCGCCTTCAATGACGTATCCGATCGTTCGAACAGAAAACCCAATTACTTCAGTCTTTAGGAGGGAAAGAACATAGTTATTTGGTTTAAACAAACGCACGGAGTATAGTGGTATTAATGACAGTGTGATTTAAAAAAAAAAAAAAAAAAAAAAAAAAAAAACGAGTGAAATAATTGCAAATTTTTGTATTGTAAAAATTGCAGCTATAATTTATTTTATAATAGTAAAAATAATGAATATTTTGAATTAAAAATTTGTGAGAGTTTTTTATCAAATCTTCCCAGCATTCTTTGAAAAATTCTAGAAAATCTATTTTTTGACTTTTATGATCATACCGTAATAAAGCACATTTTAAGACTTTTTTTATGTTTTGGGTATTTTTTTGCGAAATTTTGTCAAACGGCACAATACAAGAATTAAGAATAATTTACCTGTTAATAGAAAGTATATAGTTTTTTCATGTCGTTGGAGAGCGTTTTATTATAAGGTACCTGTGCCTAATATGGACACCCTAAGGAAAACTTATTTTTTTCACCCCCATGTACGCGTGATAGGACTAAAAATATGTGACCATGATCCATGGACTGTTGACCCTCATTATTAAAATTAGTGACCTTGTAACTATTATGGTTTTTATTTAAATGATAAAAACAAAAAATATTTAAAATGTTCATATAAGGAATCACTAGTCTTTATTATGGACAGGTGGCTCCTTATCGACCTACTACACAGGGGGTATGAATGAACCACTCTTCTGCGGAATTTTAGGTGAGAGGGGATAAAAAAATATATCTTAAAGTATTGCGGGGAGGGTAGGGTACAGTAAATATCTTCAGGAGATGCACTTTTGAAAGGGGGGTCATTTTCGGTTGTGGCTCTTCGAAGATCGATGCTAAGCACCTCAGTTACTACAAAATATGATGAAATAATGTAGTTGGTTTTGTTTATATTTCTACTTTTGTGAATCTGAAGATTCACCTTCTCTACTTCCAATGTGGACATAAGGTTTCCATATTGGGAATTGGGAGTAGCTTTATTAAATCTTGTAATAAATAAAGAAAGAAAATATTTTTAAGCAATCTATGCAATAGCAATCGAAAATACGTTTTAAAATCTTTCTAAAACACCCCACTTTTCAATATTTAAAGTAATTTTACAATATCTAATAAGAATTTAAACTTGCCTGTAATTACGATCAGCACACCACCAAACAATAAGTTTCCTTTAAAATGGCGAACAGCGCGCTTTTTTGTACTTTCCAGGCTTAATTATCTCTTCAACTGATTTTCTTTACGGATATGTAGCGCGATTTCTCTATCAAAATTGTTACTTTTAAAAATATTAGGGGTATCCATATTGAGAGCACTGTCCATATAAGGTACAAATACCTTATTATATCTTTTAATTCTGATCACTCATACTCTAATAAAATGAACAAATGTTTCTATAAGATGTTCATTGCTTTTCATGGTGATTAAAATGTCGACATTGAAATACATTTTTTAATCAGATATTATTTTTTATATTATTTAGATATTATTTAATTATTTTTTTGTGTGAGATATACCATTCTTTCAAAATGGCAGATTAATTTTAAAGACAATGTGTAATCAAATACTTGTGTAATTCATTGTTCTTATTTTTTTTTAATTATTGTATTGTATTACATTATATTACTTATTCAATTTTGGCCACGCAGAAACTATCATTTATGATAAGTTTTAACTTTTCTTGAGCTTCAATAGATTAATTATTAAAGGATGTATAGCTAATTCATAATTTTTATCTGTATTAAATGAATTGAAGTAATTACTGAAGATGAAAACCCCCCATAGAAATTAGTAGAGAAAAAATCTACTTAAAAGTGATTCTTCGTCACACAAGTAATAATTATTCTTTTATGTAAAAAACAATTTACTAATATAGTCCCATTCCTGAAGTCGTTCATTGTTCTCGAACATTAAATTGTTCTAGTGAGTTTCAAAGTTTTTTGTCAAAGAAAAACTTTTAAAGATATTTCCAATTATTTGCCACAGGAAAATCTTTGTAGAAGAAAGAATTGTTCACGTGAGAGCAACTAATAAAGCCTTTGTCGTTAATTCCGATTCGTCTTTAATGACGTTATGCCATCCTTCGGACAGAAAACCCAATTACTTCAAACTTTAAGATGGAAAGAACATAGTTATTTGGTTTAAACAAACGCACAGAATAGCAGTATTAATGACAGTGTGATTAAAAAAAAAACAGGTGAAATAATTGAAATTTTATTGTATTGTAAAAATTGGTGCTATAATTTATTTTGCAATAGTACAAAATGAAAAAAAGGCAAAATCAAATATTTTGAGTTAAAAATTTGATGAGAGTTTCTATAGAAATCTTCTCTGAAAATTAAAAAATCTAGGTCAAATTATTTCTGTAATGGCCTTTAGACAATTCCATAAGGAAGCAAGTTTTTTTTGTGTGTGTGTCCTAGATACTGTTTTTGTTTACAAAATTTTGTCTAACGGCACAATATAAAAACAAAATCAACAATTATTTAGCTGCTAATCAAAGATAAATATTTTTTTTCATGTCGTTTGAGAGCGTTTTATTATATTTTAATTTTTTTAATTCTGATCACTTGTTCTCTAACCAAATGATTAGATGCTTCAATAAGATATTCATTACTTTTCATGGTCATTGAAATCATTGAAATATTTGAGATATGATGATCAATATTTTCAGTTTAGTGTGAGATGTACTACTCTTTCAATATGTCAGATTAATTTTGAACTCCATTTGTAATCAGATAATTATGCAATTCATTGTTTTTATCTTTTAACATTATCTTAATTGAATAAAATCTACTAATTACAGGAAACGGTTAACCATTGAATTTAGCTGAAAAATAATATACCTTACGCTCATACTCTGCCCCGCTAGGCTGTTGGTTGGTTGCATTTGTGACCACCAATTAACAACACATGGGAGATAGGCCCTAAACTAATAGCATGCATGGTCACAGTGACGTCACTGTGAGTCACTTTGGTCACATCACATCTGTGACCGAAATGCCACCACTCTGTGACGTCACATTGTGACTGAGATGTGACTTTCGTAAAAATCTTTAGAAATTTATAAATATCCTTCAAAACATGTTATTTACATTAAAAAAACATGTTTCTGGCAATTTAAATATCGTCGCTTTTGTCACAG
The DNA here is from genome assembly GCA_964019185.1 of Maratus speculifer. Lineage (NCBI taxonomy): Eukaryota > Metazoa > Arthropoda > Arachnida > Araneae > Salticidae > Maratus > Maratus speculifer. The sequence continues at coordinate 140,598,473 of OZ025291.1, forward strand.
TTTCGTCAGAATCAAATTAGTCACAAATGACACATTTTTCACAAATTTGTCACATTGTGACCACTTTGTGAAACGTCACAAAAAGCTCTAAAACGGCCATAACGATTTCACATTTTAGTCACTGTGACCTCACATCGACGTCACGTGATGTCACATCGACAATCAATTGTCACAAAGTCACAATGTGACTTCACAACGACGTTGCAGTAACGTCACCATGCTTTACGGGTTGGTTCCAAGGAATACTTTATTTTTTTTAATTAAAATTACTTTATTGATGTCACTTTTTTAATTATGAGTAGTCATGTTATTTAATCTAGCATTAAATAAAACAATAAATAAGTCGAACATGCCTATGTAAAAAGAATTGTCAGACAAAACAAGCAATATGACTTTTTTTTAAATGTCCAGCTGGCAACTTAGTAACAGGAAATCATGCCAATTGGACAATATAAATTAATAGACTTTTTTTGTGTTTGCGTCTTAATAAATGACATTATTTTGTGGTTTGAAAAGAAAATTCACTCACATTATTTTTTTATATGTTAACAGAAATAATTTATTTGGTTGATGCACAAATATTTGTGAATAACAAAGGTAGAAATACAAAAATAAAAATAACTGAAATTATTTCTGTTGTTTTAATTGAAATTAAAACAAAAACAATAAGGAAAGAGTGTGGAATATTTCAAAGGTCTGAACCATACTTGGGCCCCTTGCTCGCCTTTGAGGGAAGGTGATTACGTGATACGCAGTGGAGAAATGATTTAAATATATTTTCTTTTTCTTAAAGACCCATATAAACTTTATCGAAAGTTATAAAAAACGTACATTTGTATAATAGTTGCATATGTGCCAAATAATAATAAAAAATATATTATCATCTTAGTCTGCTATTTACTTTTACTTGAGAAAAAACCTATTCATTTTAATTTTGGACTAAAGTACACTATAAATAAAAATAGCTTAATTCTGAAATAACAAAGATCAAAACTCCCCCACATTTGATTTTAAATTTCATAACATTTGGCGCCGAAATATCGTTAAAGTTGATCTTTCAAAATTTTTAATAAGAGTCTTTTTTATATCAAAGTTAGTTAGATTATTCTGTAATTCAATTTTACCTCGTTTAAAGAAAAAAATACGATACATTAAAAAAGCTTTTTAATATATAATCCTAAATGACAAGCATTTTTACAATTTTTTATCTTGCGTAAGTTTCTGCTATTGAAGATTAGTTTTATTTATTCATTTATTTATTTATTTTTGTAAGATAATGCTATAATGTAAAAATAAATTTAACCATTTGGTTCTTAACTCATTTTAATGGTGAAAATTCATCTACAATCAAAAAATGTTGGTGCTTTAGTTTCGTTCAACCATGCCTTCGCTATTTCTATTATTTGTTATTTAGAGTATTCTATCATTCCTTCCATTTTCTAGATTATTTTCGTCTACAGTGGCGTAGCTAAGGGGGGGCAAGGGGGGCGGTCGCCCCGGGCGCCGAGGCCAAGGGGCGCGAAATTGAGAGAGGTTTAAATTGAAACATCTCATATACATTGACAATAAATAAAAAATTTTGATTTTTTTTTCTCTTTTGTACATGTGTTGATGAATGTTTTCTTTAGTAAGATAGTTTGTTATATCAAAATAATGAAGAAAGAAATATTTCAATATGGATGGCTCAACCCACCCAGATATGTACCTGAATTGAGGCGCAAAATGAGAGGAGCTTTAAACCGAAATTATTTCACATATTTTGACAATAAATAAGAATTGTTGACTTTTTTGTGAGTGTGCGTGTGTGTATGTATCTTTTAAAGGAATTAGGTGAAGGTGGGAGAAATGTAGAGATCCATAATTGTCAATCACTGATGGAGATTATTAATTGTTTAACCTCCAATTTAGAAATCAAAAGGCCTGTTGGTGACTGGCAGTCATATTTTTAGCATGAAAAGAACATTTTTCGTTTGCTTACTGATCACCCACCCCATGATTTTTCCAGACGAACCGCAAATGTTTAAAATCTCTATTCATATTAAAATAAAAAATAAAAAACATTAAAAAAAAACCCCTCTTACAAATTATTCTCTGACATGTATCTCCGCTGTCTTCGGCAGCGTATACTGTAAAAGGGAAAAACGGACGATTTTACGGAAATTTTATTGGTAATATGGACTCCAGTACAATTTACTGCTTTTTAACGGAATTTCTGAGAAAATGTTCCAGAAATTTCTTCGTTTTTCGGGGGGGGGGGGGAGATTTTAAATTTACGGAAATGCTTCCGTTAAAAATCAGTAATTTGTACTGGCATCCCGATTATCAATACAATTTCCATAAAATTAACCGTTTTTTTTCCCGGTGTAGACCTAGCGTGCTACGCACGTATTTGTAACCACTGCAAATCTCCACTAATATTTATCTTTTTCAAAATGAATCTCTTGCACGGGTCCTGGCTGCCTACGTTAGAGGTCTGCACGGGATGAAATTTCCATTCTCGAAGCCAGCCCGGTCTGAAAGAAAGTTAGTCTGGCCCTGTCTGATCTGGCCCAACGCAATTTCTACTATTTTGAAAAAATTCAGATTTTTATTATATAATTAAGATTTCTTTAAAAAATACTGCATGCATATTTATAGGATGATTTTACAGTATTTTCAGGTAATACACTATAGCAATATTAATGATTACTTACTTAGATTCTTAGATTTTCAACATTCAAATAAAGATTCATTAAAAATTTACTATGTTCAATAAAAAAAATTTAAAAAATTTAAAAACATCATAACTCTTGAAGCTGTATAGTAAAAAGTAGATTAATGAATATATTTCTATATCATTTTATTACAAACTTTTTCAAAAACCAAAGGATTTATTTTTCGACGCTTTTTTGAATTCATTTCTTTTCGGAAACGCATAAGATTAGCAAGAAATTTTATTAAGAAACTTTGTAATGGAATGACGTTATCCACTTTTTTTATACAAGCAATTTAAAAAAGTTAGCGTTCTGAATTGAATTTACAGAAGCGACAACATGGGAAAGGAGACAAATTTGCAACCACATTACAAGAGTCTCTTAAACCTCTACAAATATATACAAGTATCTTATTTACCAAAAAAGGAAAACGCTATATGATTCCAAATCCTTTCAATAGTCAGGCTTGTCAATTTTATTATACCTTTACAGTTAAAAATTAGTCAGAAAATAGGTCAAGCTTTCACGTTGTTGAGCAGCGAATTTAAGAACCACTTATAAGTATATTTCCAAAGTTTACGGTAACATAAGCTCTTTATCGGTATTAGTACTTCTACAAATCATGTTGTCTGCCCAATACATTTTGTGAATAATTAAGTCTAATTCCGGCCTGGCTCGACTATATGTAGAAAAATAAAATAAGCCTGGTCTCGCCCCGCCACGAGTCTGCTAAAAATATATTAAGTCCTGGTTAGACACAGTAACAGTCCGATGCCAATCTCTACACTGGACATTTTTCATTTCTGTTTTGATATTGTCAAACTAGGATCGGCTCGTGACACACACTTATATTTATTCTCGTTAAAGCCATATTTGTTGAAAATAACTCATATTTCACAGCCCTATGTGAAATCTTTTCAACGGGCCGGTAGGCCCGCTAAGTTTTTTTTTATCGGTTCGGTTCGGCTCGGTAGAAAATTCGGAACCACCTCTCCGGGCTGAGTACGGGCCTCGGTCCAGCGCAAGGCCTGTGCTGACCTCTAGCCTACCCCATAGACCTCTAGCGTTCTCATATAGCATAGGCGTGCTGCACACGCTTCGAAAAATCTCTAAAGAATAATAGGATGAGTTGTCAGATAAAAATTCTGCAGAAACAGTGTTGTCAGCGGGCTACATTTTGTAATTCGGATTTTTTTATTGCCACCACTTTTTTGAAATTGTAAATTCTTCTTACTTAATGATATATTTATAAAGCGAAAAAAAGGGAAATTTCACCATTTGAAAAAATTGGTGTCAATCAAGAAATCTGAATTTTGAAAAATAGCCCATTGGCAATTCTGCCCAGAAATTGGGCCCATGAAACTTAAGATAAAAATACTCCCTGGCGGTGAAGGTAAAATTAAAAATTGTAAGATAATTGAAAACCAAATTGGATGAACAAAACCCATTTGAAATTGTGTCTCAGAATGTGACCCTTGCATTGAAAGGTGGAGCTAAAACTGTATGAAAATCATATGCTAATTTGAATGAATCAGTCCCCGTTGAAATCTGGATAATAAAATCTGAGAAAAGAATTCGACGTTAATTTTGTTTAACATAAATAAAATTACTCGTTAACAGAACACACTAAAAATTTTCTAAAAGTTTCTAAAATGTTTTTAAATTATGTTTATAGACTTCAATTTATAAATCAAAAGGCCTGTTTGGCGACTTGGAGTCACATTTCTGGTATCAAACGAACATGTTTTATTAGTATACTAGCTGATCCGTCCGTCGATTTTTCCAAATGAAATGATTCAATAGGAGGTAACAAATTGAGAGGAACTTTAAACCGTAGTTATTTCATATATTTTAACATAAATAAGAATTGTTGAATTTTTCTTTTGTATATGTGCAACGTTTAATTTTAAAGTCGATTGCCTATATGCCATATAGTTTCTGATCAAACAATTTTTGGAAATTAGACGGAGATGTCGGCATGAAAATTATATCTTTTTTAGTTTAGTTATTAATGAATATTCATCCCTGTACGGTTTTTTTCCGAACTTCTGCACTGTAACAATTCGGTTCTGGAAAATCTAAAAAACAGATCGATTTTCAGAAAATTTATACACAGATTAAGAATATTTTTCTACATGTGCTCTGAAATTTTCAAATCGATATCTTAATTATTTTTCTTAATTTTCGTTTATTAATGAAAATTGTTAATTTCTTCCGTTTCAGCTATGGAATCAAGTTCAGATATGCGCTCGGTTTTTGTGAAAAGAAATCGCATTTTTGATGAGTTTTTAAAATTATTCTCTATTAATTAAAAAAAATTCTCTATTAATTAAACTATCTATTAAGTAAAATTAAATATTCTCTATTAATTATTAAAAATTAAAAAATCTGAGCCTCATGAGAATCAGGATCTGCTTTTGACTACCCCCACTCAAGTTTTCTCACTTGCACGTACAGTAAATATTTTAAGCCATTTCTGTCACATTTTTTTTTATCGGTGACTTTGACTAGTATCTTGCTCATTGAATCTCTAACTTAGAATTGAATTGTCTTCCATTTTTGTAAATATTTCAGGCTAAAATTCCCTAAAGCTTTTCTGTTATATTCAGATCGGGGATACGAGCTGACTATTGAAGGCATTTCACCTGATTAGCTTCCAGTCAAGATTTAGTCAACTTCGAAACAAGAAGGGAAGCGTTGTCCTGTTGAAATTCCAGTCTCTTAAAGTTATAAAAGGGGCAAGGAGTATTAAATTAGCTTTTAACATATCTTGATGCATAACTGAATTCATAACTGAATTTTGTTATGCATGAAAACATTTAGAGTGATTCCATAGGCAACAAATGCAGCCCAAACCATTAGCGAGACACCTCAAAATTGATGCTTAAAAAAAAAAAAAAAAGAGGTTCCTGTCATAAGTCATAAAAATATTTATAGCCGTCGAGTCCATCGAAATTAAATTTCTTCTCATTAGAAAAGACATCTCCGCAGTTTGCGCCTTCGGTGAAATGTTTTAGTGCAGTCTAAGTGAGCATATTTGTGGTGCTTAAAGAGAGGGGGTGTTCCTTTATTTTTTTTTTAATTTGAACAATGAAATTGTTATTTAAAACATTTCTGACCGTTCGGCTTGTACATGGTAATTATAATTGTTCTTGAATTTGGGCAGACGATATTTATTTTGTCCGCAAGCTAGCTTCCGGATTTGCCTTAATTGTTTTACAGTTAAGTATTTTGGTCTTGCTGTATACTTCTTACTGCCGTAATCTTCGAGATTTCTGAGAACACTGTTTGCTGAAGCCTTGGACCTTCCTATTTTTCTTGTAATATTAGAAACAGACATTCCAGCTTCATTTAAAGTTAATATTTTAGTTTCTTCATCATACGATAGTATTTTTCCTCACGGCATTGTATTAAACACACCAAAAAAAGAAAAAAAATGCACATAACACATTTACATTTACCTAAACTTTCATTGCGACTTGCTTTCTCAAGTCTGTCATTATGCAAAATGAGGCTGGAACCATCGGCTTTATAATTTCTCCCAAGTTGTTTTTCATTAGTTGTAAGAATTAGCATAATTTATGGTCTTTCTTCCTTTTTTTAATCTAAGTTTGTGCGTATTATTGCAATGTTGATCATGCAAATAAAAATAGAATTCGTGTTATCAACAATTCCATTACTTTTTGTAAATTTTCTATCGGTTTTGTAATTTTTTCCAGCATTGTAATAAAATGTGGACGACCTAGTCCCTAATTTTTACTTCTTAAATCATATAAAAAAGGAAGTAGGACTTTTCAGTCTTCCTAGTACGACCAGTATGAATGGCTGCTTCCGTCATTTTTAAAGTTAAATATGTTTGATATATACTTTAACTTAGCGCATATGATTAGAAAAGATTATGCCTACATCTATCTATGTGAGGAATAACTGGAAAAAAATTAGAAAAAAAGAATATGACACGATAACTTCTATATTTACCGAATTCGATTATTCCGTTGCTGCATCTTACAGTCATCTCTCCAAATTCGATCGGAGGTCCCACGAGCCATTTACATGAATCTCGGGACATACATGATGGTTGTAGGTTGCGCATTGTGCATGCTTCTGAAATGCGCAAAATCTAATCTTGCATGTTCTTGTTAATATGTTAGAGATTGTAATATTTTTCCATCTGGGGGGCGAATTAGTCAATTCGGAAGGAACACTTAGTTTATTTAATTTGCTCAAAATTGACATTTGGTTAAGAATCGCACAATCTCCGGGATCTGTGATGTACAAAGTTTATCGATTGAATAATCGACTTATAAATTAATCTGATTTCGTATGCAGCGTTTTCTGCAGTTAAATATATTAATCATCGATTTATTCTGTTGAGCTGTTCCAAAGTATCAGACCAGATTATATGATCGTCGAGGTCAATTGTGTGAATTTGTTCTCCAGTATTCGTCCGGGATGGCTCAGTTGGAAGAGCATTGGCGGTTTCAGCCAATACATCTGTGGTTCAAATTATGGACCGGACTTTTTTCACCACTTTGAAAATTTACATTCTGTGAAAACTATAAATCTTTAATTAATGGGGTTCCACACATTTTAGTTTCGTACGTTTGTGTAATCAGCTGAATTCTTAAAAACAAGGAACAGTGACGGCTCTTTTTTCTCTCGGTACAAGCCAAAATAAGACATTTTCTTCTCTCGAGAGAAAATAATGTAATTTTTTTTTTTCGGAATGAATGGGGGGGGGAGGGGGGCAAAATTTCTTCCTGCCCCGGGCGCCAAAATACCTAGCTACGCCACTGTTCGTCTAGACCGCTTTTTATCGAAGGCAAAGAAAACCCAACCTATAGGAATAATCTTGTAGGTTGCATAAAGTAACAAAAAAGATTATTCGCATTTATGTTTATAAAACTCACACACACATAATAAAGTAATATAACAATTTAACACATACAGGTATATATGTATATATATATCTGTGTGTGTGTGTGTGTGTGTATGTATGTAATAATAATGATGTTTCTAATAAATGTGTTTCTATGTGTAGTAGATTGTTTATGCAAATGCGAAATTTTTATATTTATTTATTTATTTATTTAAACACGATGCGAATCCACGCCTTTCGTCAAAAATTAAGTACATAACGTCCTGTATTTTAATATTTTGGATAACTTATGCATTATCTAGAATTTTATATTTATTTTTATTGAATCAATAGTATTAAATAAAAAAAACTATTAAATTCAGCATAGCTATTACTCTTTTGAGTAAAATGCAATTTATTTATTACAATTCAGCTCTTACCAAAGTTTTTTTTTCTCCTTTATAAAATTGAATGGCTAAATTGAGCCTTTAACATTTTCATCAAATAAAACCTTTTAAAGACTTTTCAATTACTTCCCACAAGATTATCTTTGTATTAGTAAGATTTGTTTACATCAGAATGACTAATAAAGCTTTTGTTGCTCATTCCGATTTCTGCCTAATGAGGTTATCTTATAGTTCAAATAGAAAATTCAATTACTGTTCATTCTTTAAGCCTGACAGATCGCATTCATTTGGTTGATAGGAGAAAAAATATTTTTGAAGAATAGAGATATATCATTTTAAAATATTTTTTTCTTTATACGGATTTTTGTATATGAATTCAGTTTTTCAAACTTAGCGAAAAAATGCCCAAGGCGGGATGGAACACAAAACTTTCGACTCGTATTGTTAGTGCTCTATCATTCGATCTACTTGGGTTCACAACTTGCGGACATATTTCGCTGCCAATTTCGTTCATATAATCTTATTAATAAAGTAAGTGAGTGAAATAGGACAGTCAGTTTACAGCCTAAATAGGTCAAACGGTAGAGAACACTGTGAAACATTTGCGTAACGTTACTCCATAAAATTGGTGGCAGCCATGCTTCTTCCAATTTTATACAGAACTTTGACCGGTATAACCGCTGTAAAGTTGTAATGTTACACCAGTAAGATATTTTTAAATAATTAATTTTTAAATTTAAATATTTTTAAATATAAGTGAAAACAATTACTCTTAAAAACTGGAGGCAGCAGCTGCCAACAATTTTATGGAATAATGTTACACAATTTCATTTTACAGTGCATTGACAATGTATGTGAAAGATTTTGGGTTCGAGTCCCGTCTTGGACATTTTCTTCGTTAAGTTTGAAAAGTTTAATTCGCACGATAATTCTTTTAATAAGTATGCTTGAAATAATATTGTTGTAAATTTTAGAGAATAGATTTATAAAATCGTAATATGGGATGAAAATGACACCTGTCATATGCTCTGCATCACGTAAAAATGTGTTTTTCATTTTTAAAACGACTACAATATTTAGTAGTTTTTTTGCTTGAAATAGAGTTTAATGCTTAACACAATGTAACAGTTTCTTAATCTCATGATCTCCTAATCTTTTAGAAATTTTATATGCTTTTAAGTATATGTAACTTAAAATAATTGAATTGCGGACTGTAGAACAACAGATATTTCATAAAGGGAGATCTAAATAAAAATGTGACTTGCTCAGCTGACGTTGAGGCGCTTGATCTGAAAATTTACTCGTTTTATGTCATTTTATAATACATGTAAATAAAATTGTAACACTTTGTGCGAATTTCATTACGTAAGTTAAAAACTACAACGTTCAAACGCACAAATCTCGCAAAACACAAACCCTCCAAAAGAATCACACACGCCGTTTCAAGGATGCCTCGATCCCCTTCTTCAGTGCAAAAAAAAAAAAAAAAAAAAAAAAAAAAAAAAAAAAAAAAGATGAAATGGGTTCAAAAACCTCGCTTGACCTTCCTACGGATTATAGCCGAGTGGGTTTTTTGAACCCATTTCATTTATTTTCTTGCACTGAAGAATGGGATCGAGGCATCCTTGAAACGGCGTGTATGATTCTTTTGGGGGGTTTGTGTTTAGTGGGATTTGTGCTTTTGAACGTTGTGGTTTTTATGCAATTATAATACATGCTCAAACTGAAGCGTCAAAATTTTGATATTGTATGTTTTCTGATACGACAAGTATACGAAATTTATGTAAATATGATTTTATTCTCGTGAAAAAAATTATGAAAAACGATAATGTATTGTTTTCAAAATTAGATTAAATTCGTATGGAAATCTTCACTGTATACCTAACAGTGCTTCTCAAAGTTTAGAATGCATACGCGTTGAATTTCTAAGGAATACGCGTCAAGTCTGTCTCAAAAGCCAACATAGGGGAAGGTGAGGCACGTTGGTACATGGCCCACTTGGGATACCTCAATTTTCAGGCTTTATTTTGCAATTAAAAATTAGCACGAATATATAACACTACAAGCTATTCTCTCGTGTGTTTTGAAACCGCTGGTGTTTTCTGGCAACAAATAGTACCATTATTTTTGTTTTGAATTAGGTTGAATACCATTAGTAAGGTATCCTGGGATAATAACGCCACGTTAAGGTTCTACCAATTTTCACGGCTTAGTTTATAATTGTATTTTTCAAACAAATGTAGGATTTGATACAGCAACTCATTAACTATCTAAATAAAAAAAATAATTTAGCAGATATGTATACATATAATGTAATGGCGTGATTTCTTGACCTATGCTAATTGACGCCATGCAAACAAAACTGTAAAATAAGATGAAATAATTCCATGTAGACTGCCCAAATCTAAAAAAAAACAACCAAGAAGAAATGGCGTGATTTTTTTACCTATGCTAATTTACGCCATGCAAACAAAACTGTAAAATAAGATGAAATAATTCCATGTAGACTGCCCAAATCTAAAAAAAAAAAAAAAAAAAAAACAAAGTCTACAGCCTTTAGAAATTGACAAAATGCATTCTAAGCGATAGAAGCTGTTCAATTTTTTGTAAAAAGTGTAAGAAAAAGAAACCGGGGGTGGGGGGAATCAAAAGAATATCAGACCCAGAGCTTATTTTTTCTTGAAAAAGACTGCTTAAATAGAACTATTAGAAACATTGCACAGTTTTAACTAAGTTTTTCTAAATCAGAATTTATATTTCTATGTATGCATACTACACATGAGAAAATATTCAATATTTTGCGCATGTGAAAGAAAAGGAGGGGAGAATCAATAGAATATAACGCTCTGAGCTTATCTTTGCTTAAAATGTCCCGCTTAACTAAAAAACATTTATGGTTTTAAAAATTTTTAATGTAGTATTTATATTATGTGAAATTTTATAATAACTAGAGTTATGTGTAATAAATATGTTTGTTATCACTGTTATAGAAGTCTTGTAAATACTTTTTAACCGGTAAACTCCACACTAATGCGGATTCGCGCAAATCTAAAGTTAAAATGTCGGAGTTATTTAAAAATGCTTTAATAAATTTGTATTTTTAATTAGTTAAGTAAGATTTTTGATAAAAATCAATTTCCGTGTGAGATTCCTAATTAAATTTTATGTATATTCATGTGATTATATAGTCTTATTTCTATTCATAGCAACAAAATTAACTTTTAACTGCTGTTAGCGATCACAGTAAACGCTGTCACCCCACCTTCCTAATTTTAGAGTTTAACTTGTATTTTCCAGTTTAAGTATAGCTACAACTGAAATTCGCTTTCATTTGGAATCCTTGCACTATTATTAGAAATATTTGAATAGATTAAATTTAATTAGAATTAATCCTATACAAAAAGTGCAGTGCAGCAACAGTATTCTGTGAGTTTTAATCATTGATCGTATTTTAACCTTTAAATAATGTTACCGATCTCACAGACCACTGCTTTGTATAGTTTAATTTATAATTTTCGGTTTAACTACAAATACTACCGAAATTTATTTCATTTGGAACTTTAGTACAATCACCAGGAGATACTTAAATAAGTGATTGCTAAATGTAATAGCCTTGTACAAAAAAGTTTAGCAGAAAAATTTCATCCTATGAGTTATTTACGTCTTTTATTCATCTTTCGATCTTGCAGTCTCACAGATCGTTTCATACTAGTTATGTTACAATTTCTGTTACATCAGTTAAAGGTTATGTTTATAAAATTTTGAAAAACAGAATGCTGGGAAAGCGGACAGCTGAAATTTAGGATTCAATAGAACAATCAAGTTGGAATTTATAAAAACTTGATTTTGGAAATGTTGGAATTGGAATATCGAAAACATTTTGATGTCGTTTTATCTATAAGAGTTTAAAATTGTTTTTACATCAGTATTACCTCCCCCTCCTAAAAAAAAAAGATTAGTTTTGGGTATCGGACCCTCCTTAATCTAACGGATCAATCCATTTCAAATGGTCCAGAAAATATTTTTTTGGTCTTTCGACCATTTTTAAAAAATCTGAAAATTTTTGTACAAGAGGCCTAACATGACGAAAGTTCAAAATGACCGTTATTTTAATTTTACTATTTTTTATTTGTGTATGGCGGCCATCTTTGTTTCATCGTGTTCACCGATATTCTCAAATACTAGGATACACAAAATTGTAAATATCTCGTCTTTTATTTTCCCAATTGAAATGGAGTTTGCAGCAGTTTGTTCAGAATAAAATAGGCGAAATGTACAGTGGTAGAATAATTTTGAAAAATAAATTTTTACAGGTTAAATTTTAGCACAAAATTTAAGATTTTTTGCAAAATCCATCCATTTGCAAGAGGAAATTTTTTATGCAAGGAAAACTGTCAACCTTACACAATTTTTTCCACAAATAGGTCAAAAGTGCGTGTACTCATACACCAAGTCCCAGATCTGGGAGTTGATTTCTCTTTGCGAAAAATATTCCGAAATTCCTCAAAAATCGCATTTTTTAGGCTTTAATATCTCTGGTGGGGCACGAGATAAAAATCTGAAATTCTGGCCTTTGATAGTATTGTGTAGTAGTGTTATGTACAAAACATTTCAAGAAGGAGATTTGACTTCAAGCTGAGATATGACATGGAAAATATGTGAAAACAATATTGTCAAACTATTGTAACCTACTATGTAATTGTTCCACAATACTGTCAACCTTACACAATTTTTTCTACAAATAGGTCGAAAGTGTGTGTACTCATACACCAAGTCCCATATCTGGGATTTGTTTTTTCCTTGCGAAAAAAATTCCGAAATTCGTCAAAAATTTCAAAAATCGCACTTTTTAGGCTTTGATATTTCTGGTAGAGCACGAGATAAAAATCTAAAATTCTGGCCTTTGATAGTATTGTGTAATAGTGTTATGTACAAAAAAATTCAAGAAGGAGATTTGACTACAAGCTGAGATATGACATGGACAATGTGTGAAAACAATACTGCAAAACTATTAACAAACTTACTAGAAATGCTATTGCAACAATTTTACTCGGTACACATTTCAGGAAAAGTAAATTTCAGACAATGGGTTGCAACTGATCGAGTTGACATGGTTTCAGTTAATAAACCTAGAGAATTTCATTCAAGTTAACAAGGGATGACAAGACTTGGGTGGCTTCAAATAAAATTTTGAGAAAGAACAGCCTGATGGACTTGACAACAGTAACTGGTCGAATTCATAACATCTCTCGTAAATAGTGTTAAGCTCTTTGTTGAACATATGTAGTATCTTTGTAAATTAAACATTTATTATTAAACTGTTTTCAATAAACGATATTTTCTGTGTAAATATTGTAATAAATGAGACTAATCTCATTTATCCTAATGTACTCATAATAGCATTTCTTAACATTTTTTAATCACCGTATCTCAGCTTATAGTCAAATCTCCTTCTTGAAATTTTTTGTACATAACACTACTACACAATACTGTCAAAGGTCAGAATTTCAGATTTTTATCTCGTGCTCCACCAGAGATATCAAAGCCTAAAAAGTGCGATTTTTGAAATTTTTGACGAATTTCGGAATTTTTTTCGCAAAGAGAAATTAACTCCCAGATCTGGGACTTGGTGTATGAGTACACGCACTTTTGACTTATTTGTAGAAAAAATTGTGTAAGGTTGATAGTCTTGTTGAACAATTACATAGTAGGTTACAATAGTTTGACAGTATTGTTTTCACATATTGTCCATGTCATATCTCCGCTTGTAGTCAAATCTCCTTCTTGAAATTTTTTGTACATACCATTACTACGCAATACTATCAAAGGCCAGAATTTCGGATTTTTATCTCGTGCCCCACCAGAGATATCAAAGCCTAAAAAGTGCGATTTTTGAAATTTTTGACGAATTTCAGAATTTTGTTTGCAAAGAGAAATCAATTCCCAGATCTGGGACTTGGTGTATGAGTACACGCACTTTTGACCTATTTGTAGAAAAAATTGTGTAAGTATGACAGTTTTCCTTGCACGAAAAATTTCCTCTTGCAAACGGATAGATTTTAGAAAAAATCTTAAATTTTGTGCTAAAATTTCACCTGTAAAATTTTATTTTCCAAAATTATTCTAACACCATACATTTAGCCTATTTTATTCTGAACAAAATGCTGCAAACTCTATTTCAATTGGGAAAATAAAAGACGAGATATTTACAAATTTGTGTATCCTAGTATCTGAGAAAATCGCTGCACACATTGAAACACAGATGGCTGCCATGCACAAACAAAAAATAGTAAAATTAAAATAACGGTCATTTTGAACTTCCATCATGTTAGGGTTGTTGTACAAAAAATTTCGGATTTTTTAAAAATGGTCGAGCGACTAGTGCTGGCCCACTTGAAATGGATTGACCCTAACCATTTCAACAATAACAATAATGCTGTCTCATACATAGAGAAAAAAATAAACCCCATTCGACTGTAGTTCCGCCACTGTAAGGTATCAGTCTGAGTAATAACGCCATTCCTTGGCGTTATTACCCCAGCATACTTATTGCGCAATGCGTTTTAAACAACAAACTATTTCATGAAGATATTAGAAATCTTCTACAACATTTTGAAACTACATGAAATGCATTACAATTTTATGTAGTAAACAAAGTATTTCCTTATAAATATATTGTCTACACATCACATAACTTATCTCGCAAATTTTAGATCAAGCGTTACTTTTAGTTGTTTCTAAAAGCGATAGGGCTTACAAATAGAACAAATTAACTTTAAACTGTTGTTTCTGTTTTATATGACTCAGACACCTTCTGTGCAAAGGCTCATATGTGCCATTTACAGGATTATTATGTAATTATGCGTAATATTAGCACTTGGCGCTATTACCCCGCCTGGCTTTATTACACCAGACCATCTTAAGTTTTTTGAAAAAAAAAATATTAAAGAAATTAAATAATACGAGTGGAAGTAGTTGCGATGAAAAACGTAGATTTATTAATATTTTATTGGTAAAAATAGACTGTAATGCTAAGCTTAACAGTGTTAGTGCTTTTATTAGTTAATGCAAGACAGGGCGGGATGAGACAATCCAAAAATGCTGAAAAGACTAAATGCAGCTTACAGAAGGAAAAAAGTACACAATAAGTTAGTATTTTTATCAAGCAGTGAGAATGATGCAGTTGCACAAGCAATATTAGTGAAAATTACCGCTGGAAGGAAATAAGAATATAAATGGTTTGTGTAATGGCAGTTTTGATGAATTTAACTGTTTATATAATGATGATTTTTCTACAGATTGCAAACTTGTCCAAGATAGGTCCAGAAAATTACAGACAAACCTACTGTGGGATAGTGTGCATTGATAAAGTTTGCTGAAAAACAGATCATTGTTGCATTTGTAGGGCGTGTTCAAAATGTTGAGGACATCAGAAAATATGAGATGTCCATTTTGAGACGATGAGATCATGAATTGAGTTTTTTAAAATCCTGATAAGCATAATATCTCATTTGCGTATTAAACAGATAATATTCTTTTAAAACTTGGCACTCCTAAAAACAACATAGGTCAAAGATGTGTTTTATTAGAATTTAAAAATATTAATTTTTGATATCAAATACAAGTTTTTTTAATGAAAACTATAAATTACATTTGAAATTATTAAAGTGTTTTAATGTTTAAATTATTTCATATTCAACTAAAGCTTTATAAATAAAACTTTGTTCATCAATTACATATAATTTTTTGTATCTATTTTTGATTAAAATTAGTGTTCCAACCTATCCCACCATGTTTTCATAGATGGAACATTTTATAGGTTTTCTTCTTTTGTTTTCCCTCTTTTCCTATGTGAGATATTAGATTATTATGAGGTTTATTTGATGCAAAAATGTTTATACTTTATATTTAATTATTCTAAAACAAGTATAAATGTTAATACAATTTAGAAAACTATTTTTTTGAAAAACCAAGGTGCCCCATTTTCACCTTTTGAACTAATGCAGCTAAGTAAACCACTGAAAAATATTTTTTATAATTAAATGCTTTGAAACGAAATATAAAATATTGATTGTTGAAGATGACTTCTGACTCTATTTATACATCTATACTGTTAAAATTCGACCGTATGTTGTATGTATGTATGTATGTGACGCTATCTCTTCCGAACCCGGAAACGGAGAAACGTCGCGTTTGTTTTGAATTGAAGGAAAAAATCCGGGGATCATGAGTTGCCCATTCACATCCCGAAATTCCAATTAGTTCGTTAATTATTAATTAAAAACCAATCACACACGTTAAATTTTTAACCGATTTGCCCCTGCATGTTTGCAATTTGGGCGGAAATGGCGATCCGTAAAAGATCGACTGAGGGATTGTTGTTGTTGTATTGACCAAGGTATTGGCCCGGTGAGCAGCTTTACATTTCTATATAGCTGTCTTACTCCGCTAAGCTTCTGACTGAGGGAGAAATTTTTTCTTTCTCTGTTTTCTCGTTTTTAAATTGCCATCGGTGCAGTTATAAACATACCAGAAACAAAAGAATTAGATTTTCGGATACTTCGTTCTTTTCTTGCACTAACCGTCTAATTTTATTTATTTTTTTAATTTGTGATTTTTTCGATTTTTTTACGAAACTTCGATTTTTAGCGTTTTTTTTTTCGCAATTTCTTCGAAATGCGTTTTTAAATTCCAATTCTGGCAGTTCTGTGAAACTCTAACAAAAAACAACGCCGGATTCTGAATCCCCATTCTTTTCTGATAATGCCAGTGTAATTTTTTTTTCGATTTTTAAATTTTTTTTTCGAAACTTCGTTTTTTTTTAAACTTATAGTAAATATTTTATATTTCCCAAAGTTTTTGCACTATCGACTTGCTTTTTTTTTATGTATGTCTGAATATTACCTAACTATCTGGAAAAGATAGAAAAAATCGGTTGAGTGGTTGATTGGATAATGATATATAAACGACTGTGAACATTAATATTTTATATCTAGCTGATTTTTGGGTATTTTCACTCAAAAAATTTTTAGTGATTTTTAGACATGATTTAAAAGTTTTCGAAATTTTGAAAGAATTGATTGAATAGTTTTTTTTTAATTAATTTCCATTGAAGCAGATTTCAAAACGAAAGTATTGATTTGGCCGGCTTTGATTTTCGTAAAACGTATATCTAACCCCTAAATTCCACGGAAGATATGTTTGGCATTATGCCAAAATCCATACTTAAACGCGAAATTCTTTTGTTTGTAATAGAAGTTAAGGTTTTTTAATAAAAATTGCAATAAATAAAAGTTATACAACTGGTGCTAATTTCTATAAATTAGCACCTTAGTGAAGCGAAATGTAGTTACCTCCATGGATCGAAAAGAATACTTCAGAAGCAAAGATCACTCAATTCAATTAAAATACATTTGTTTACTTACTTAGTTTGAAACATTTTGAACTAAACGGCTATTTAGTTATTTTAATGATGGTACAATCTTTCGAATACAATAAAATTGATATTTCGTGTTCTTCAAGATTTGTTTAGATAAACCGACCAACGTAATGGGCGAAGGCCGCTAGTATAATATTATTTTATGCTTAAGAAATATGCACGAATAAACGGCCATAAGGAACTTGTTACAGAAATCGTTATCGCTAAATTAAGTGTAAAATAAATTTAATGTTTGTTCATTGGATTCAATCTTTGTTTCTGCTTCTAAGGTTTTTTTTTTTA
Organism: Maratus speculifer; assembly: GCA_964019185.1. NCBI lineage: Eukaryota > Metazoa > Arthropoda > Arachnida > Araneae > Salticidae > Maratus > Maratus speculifer. The sequence continues at coordinate 140,616,152 of OZ025291.1, forward strand.
ATTTTACAGGTAAGAGGAATAAATAACTAAAAATAAAGATATACCAGGTCATTAAATTTTTCAAACGATATCTCACCACTTGAAAAGAAAATGCTGTGTTTAAAAAATATATTGAGATTTTATTAGATTCCAAAATCTTACATTTCAATTTTTTGTTTTATTTTGAGATTTATAGTTCTATAAAATTTCATTTTGTTAGTAGCATAATAAAACAATTGAACAATCATTTGTATGCTAAATAAAAAAGACCGTTCATGTCTGTATATAAAAAGGGTTATCCGATATGTTAATGTTTTATTTTTGTTCAAATGTTATACTATAAAATTTTTATTTGTTTATTTATGCTTTTCATTAAATTCGCTAAATTTATTTATTTATTTTTGTTTTATGTTTCACATTCTGTTTTCTATTAAATTTTATTATGCTAAACGTTCTATAGAATTAGGCTAATCTTAAAAACTTATTTTTAATCTTTTATTTCCTTTTTAATTTTCATTAATTTTAAATGTTGCACCGAGAGGTTCTGGTTTCAAAACTGGTAGACAGGAGGTACTGGAATTGAACCCAATCCTGATTTTGGGCCTAATCGGTCGGATTTTTTCGTGGTTTTCTTTGAACTTTCTATATCCTATAGATAAATTATTTGCAATTATAAACACAACCACAACCATTATTATTAATGAACAATTCAAACAAATTAATTAAAAAATAATATACAACTATTTTTAAAAATAAAGTAGCACAATTTTAATTTACTCATCAATGACTGTATATAGCTATATCAATAATTATTACTTTCAAAGGAGAACAATTTACATACTGACATCTACTCACACAATCGTTCTTTATTCTATTCAAAATTGAATTTATAACTTCACTATCAAATAAAGCTTTTTAAATAATCTTTTATTTACTTTCTGTAAAGATAACAAAAGTAAGATTTATGCACAAACCAACAACTAATAAAACTTTTGTTACACATCTCGGTTTTAATTTAATGAGGTTATCTAGCAATTCAAACATAAATTTCAATTACTCTTCAATGTTTAAGCGTGATAAACGATCTTATTATGTAAAAAGAAAACTAATTTTTTTTTACAATTACGGTAATATGATAATGGGAGTTCTAATAAAAAGTCAATTACAGTTACTAAAACTGTAAAATTACAAAAAATAAAAACCTTTCAGATAAATATTTAAAAAAAAAGCCTTTTAAATATCTTTTATTTATTTTCTTTACAAATAACAAAAGTAAGATTTGTGCACATACGAACAACTAATGGAACTTTTGTTGCACTTCTCGGTTTCAATTTAATGAAGTTATTTAGTAATTTAAGCACAAAATTCAATTACTTTTCAGTCTTTAAAAGTGATAAGCGAACTTTTTATGTGTAAAGGATTTTTTTTTTTTTTTCACAAAAGGTAATATTAAAATGGAAATTCTAATGAAAAGCCAATTATTGTTACTGAAACTGTAAAATCATAAAAAAAGTTTCCGACGTATATGTGTGCTATTTAAGGGAGTGTTCTTACAAATTTAAATGCATTCATGAGCAGTTGATAATTTGAGAATTAATTTATTGTATATGTATTCAATAAACCACTAAAAGTTTCTGAAAAAGTCTTATTTGTAGTTTAATCTGAAAATAGGGATTTATTGTAATTTTGCAATTTTAATTTGTAATTTATTGTAAAATGGAAATCGAAAACCTGTTCAGGTGTTTTGTATGCAAAATGGGTTACAATTTTAAATTTCTTTAAGTTGAAATGTTTACTTGATTTTCAAAATCCCTTTTTAATAATTTAAGAATGGAAAATATTTTTTTTTTACATTTTTAGCTGATATTTATATTAAAATAAAATTATCATTTGCTAGTGACATAGTCCAAAAATTGATTTAGCAATCATATGCATGATATTGCAATGTATTAAAATCGTTTATTACAAAGAATCTGGTTAAAAACCTATTTTTTCGATTTCTTAAAAACAGTGTTTTCTATCTTAACACTTTATGCACTGACGGAACTTACAGTAAAGTACCACTAAATTAACTTGTTATAAAATTGATATAATATATCTATAATTGATATAATACATTTTAGAATAAGCTATAGATAGGGTAACATCCCCAGTAATTGGCACTTTAAGAATTTGTCGTTAAACTTACTTAAATTTTCATTACAAAGAAATAAGCTATTTACTTGGAAATATTTTTAAATCAAAGAATGCATATCTGTGCATCTATTTTGCCCACTAAAAGCAAAAAAAATTGAAAAAGTATTTTTATAAAAATATATTTATAAAAAGTTGCTGAAATAACCAGTAATTGGCACCTAGAGCACCAATGTATGACACCTAGTGATCCAGTAATTGGCATATGTTTATATTTAAAAAAAACTTTACATTTTACATTGGGTTTAATCGCTTTAAATGAATTTACTGTAGATGAAGATGCCATATTTCAGGTTTTTGAGAGTAAGAAATCAGCATATTAGTCTGAAATGTGAACACTTTAAAACAATACAATATACTTATACTAATACCCAGTAATTGTCATGCTGTCCCCAGTAATTGTCATATGAAGCTTTAATGGATTCCAATTACTGATAATATTTCATATTTTCAAATAAAAACAAATGATAAACAAAATTAGTCTACAATTTTAAACGTACTTCCAAAATAAATGGTTTAATCTCAAATTCCTTGCGAATTCCTTGTAATTGGAATAGGTGCCAATTATTCGGAACTAGCAAAATCGAAGCACCATTAATTGGCAACTACCATTAATTCAGAAATCCAAATATTTGTGTCGAAAATACTTTTACACAATTAAAGTAACTCTTTTTAACTAAACAAAACTGTTGTCAATTAAAATTTAAAATATATTATAAATCAGATAATAATGAATTGAAAAGCATGCCTTCCTTAAGCCAAAAAAGAAGAATTTGCAACAAAATGGCTAATTTGATACAAGCCATACTTGTTTCTCTTTCCTAGGCTCTATTGTCATGTTGTAAAATAAATCAAAGTTATAATCTTTAACGTAAATGAGCATATAACTGATATATGGTCTTGAATTTTTAAAAGACTGGATATAAATCTTTTTTTAGGACATGTTTGTAAAATGTGCCAATCACTGGTGCATGCCAATTACTGGGGGTGTTACCCTACTTTATATTGTTCTAAAAACGTTAATGCTAGCACAAAAAAGACAATTTTGTTTGTTTTGGCATCTTTTTAGCTTTCCTGACATTGAAACATTGGAGGGTAAAATGTACAGTTCAGAAATATTTTTATATTTCGATTGAATATCTATCCATCTAACTTAAATTCCTTCTAAAAAAGTTGGTCTATTATGTTCTTCTTCACTTGTTATTGGACAATTTCTACTACATAATATATATATACAGTGGCGGTCAAAAGTTTCCGGCCAGCAAAATTTTTTTAGTTAATTTGTAAGTACTCCTATATGAAGAGGAATCTCAAAGTGATACTTATACATTTTATTGATATAATAGTTAAGAACTTATTTATGCAATAACATATAAATATCAATAAATTTAAATGACAAAATTAAGTACAGAAAAAAACGCATATTCTCAAAAGTTTCCGGCCACCTTCGCAAGTTTTGAGAAAAATGGTATTGTAACAGAAAATTACAATGATCAACAACATTTACAACTAGTATTTTATCACCATACTTTTAGTAATAAGTACTCCGGCGCAGCAACGTGGCATTCATACAATCAGCGGTTAAAGATGGTCAATGATACGTTTTTTCCACATGCTTGCATTTTTAAAAAAATTTCGGCTGAGTTGGAATATTCATAACTCAACACACGTTTACCAACTTCTTTCCAAAGATTTTCTATTGGATTCATGTCGGACTGGCCATTTGAAAAGTGAATTATTTTGTGCTAAAGCCATTGCTTTTCGAGTCTTTCATACATTCTATAAGTCGTTATCATGTTAAAACAAATAGTTACGACCATTTCTCCTCTAAAAAGGAAGCAAGTAATCTTGCAAGATATTCTGATAAATTCCATCATTAATCTTGTCGTGGATTTCCAGTAACGGATCGACACTTTTTGAAGGAAATACTCCCCATAGCATAATGTGTCCTCTGCCATGCTTCATTGTTGGAATAACGTTGGTCGAGTCAGATCTTTTGTTGTTAGGTCATCGGACGTAGTGTCTACCATCACTCCCAAAACAGTTTGAAATTCGATGGATGAAAAAATAGTATTTTTATCCAGTTTCCACTTGACCAGACTTTGTGTCTTTTGGAAAACGTCAGTCGGGTACGTCGAGTTTTATTTACCAATGAAAAATTTTCAAACACCGACTATTCCATAAAGTTCCGCATCACGTCAGCATCTTGACTCGGTAGACCGACTTATTTCAACAATATTTTCATTCCGTATATCACGGGATATTGCAACAAAATGTTTATGTGGGTCATCAAATATTTTTCTCCTGATAATTCTATTCAGAGGAATAATCATTTTCCGGGATTTCCTGGAACTCAAAGTCCTGAAGCTCATGATCATCTTTATATAATTTTAAAATATTTTTAATATCGTTTGTAGTCTATTTACCGATCGATTACTTTGCCGAAATATCTCGAGAATATTGGCTTTTTAGCATCAAACTAATCACTCATTTACGAGTAATAATTGTTGAACTTTTCAATTTTGACTTTAAACTATGCTATTCACGTTGATTCATTCACAAACACGACCAAAAGACAAAAAAACTAATAAATTTTGAGTGACCGGAAACTTTTGCACACGCGACTTTCGAATTCTACCCCTTTGCATGAAGCGTCTTCAGCATCCAATCAAAATGATCACGTGGTCAGAGGTCATTCACACATTCCTAACTTTTGAAGCAACTGTGCTTCTTCTTTGCTGAAACCTTCTGGTAAATAAATAAATAAATAAATAAATAAAAAAAAAAAAAAACTAAATGGCCGGAAGCTTTTGATCCCCACTGTATGTATATAAATCAGTTAACAATATATATAAATCAGTTGAAATTATTTTGTGTTAAATTATTTCGCAGGCTGTGTAGTAGACAGAAGTAAAAAACAAAAAAATTTGCGAAACGAATAGTGCGAAAAAGTTACTACTTGTTAATACAAGCACAGGGGTAAAAAATTTTGAAATTAGATATAAACTGGCAATTTGCGTATCGCGGTCAAAATTTAAAAAAATTAAACAAAATTTAACAGATACACGAAAAATCGTAAATGGGGAAAATTTTGTTTGATCGAATTCACTTAATGTGAATAGCACGGTCTTGAGTTGTCAAATGAAGGAGAAAATACCATATACTTCACCTGTATCTCCTTTCAACAATCACAAGGGTATTGAAATAGCTAATTTTCGTAGAATTAATCCAAATTGCATGAGGTGTAAATATTGATTAATTGATCTGATTTTTTGCATCTATGACAATCTTGAGGGGAAAAGTCTAAAAATCACCAACCTCCCAGCCTCCTTCCCAGAGGAGTACGAGAGGTCGAAAATGAATTTGGCCTATCCTTCTTCGGACGACTCCAAACTCACTATGGGAAGTTGGCAGCAATGCAAGTCACACTCATCCCCTACCTAACCTATATGCCGAATTAATCAATTTATCTCTAATTTTGGATATAGGTTTATTCTGAAAAGGCTTTTCCCTGATTAGTTTTGGGTGTTCCTTTGTCAGGTGTAATAAAGAGAGGAAACAAGCGATTACTTCCACTTAAGATAAATAAATGTTTTTTTTTTCATGTAGAATTATCAAATACATAGATTCTTTCTGATAAGGAGAATCCCTAAGTAGCATTAATGTTTTAATTATTAAGTGTAAAGGCATGAACGAGGGATTATCTCTATCTCCTCCCCTTTACATAAGATAAATTGGGTTTTATGCAGAATTAGCCGATTTGCTCTGAATTTTGCATATAGGTTTCTTTATGATAAAACGCATCCCTGATTAGTTTTGGGTTCAATAGTTAAGTAGAAAAGTAATAAATGAGGAAACTAATTTTCCAGCGCAAATTGTTTTTTGAGGGCATTATTCTTTGAATATATAAGGCTGTAATATACAATTAGTGTGAATAAGCTGGAGCTGAAAGACATTAATTTAACTGGGCAATATTCTTTTTATATCAGTTGAGTTGAATATTTTTCTTTTAAGTCTTTCATAATTCAGCGGGAAAAAAAAGTCGCAGGCAGCGAAGTTTTGACAATAGGGGGCTTGCGGCAGTATTGAGACGATAAAAATTCAGCCAAAACATCGATGACGACGAGGAAACTGTGAGAATGCGCATTGTCGTAGTAAACAACCCAGTCCTCTCTAATGTCTGGGATGATACATCGGACTCCATCCTTCAAATAATGGAGCACTCCAGCGTAAAACTGATCTGATCTGGCGCGTCCGTCCAGACACTATTAGAGACGATTGATTGTTTATGACGGTAGTGCGCCTTAACACAAGTCCCTAGCCACAGCCGACGTAAATATATATTTTTTAATGCAGCCAAAAATGCTTTTGGAATATGATAAGTAAAGCATATATTACTCATTCTGAACTGTGGTATTACTAATCGATGTGTTAAATTAATTTTATAAAAATTTACTTTAAAAGTATTTTAAAGTACTTTTGAAGCAAAACGGTACAAATATGAATTTTGAATCGTCATTCTCAGTGTGTTTAAATATTGCATTATATAACCTAAATTGTGAAAATGTCTAATGATGTAGATTATAAAGCCCCATTCGAAGTATTTTTTTATGAATTTCCAGAAAGGCATTCATTAAAATATTAAATTTACTCAATACAACTTTTACTACCAATTGGTCGGAAAATTAAATAGAAAAAAAATTACATAAATAAAAGAATAAAATTTTTGTACACATAACTAATTTTATATGACGAATATTTTCACAATTTCTGTATTCAATAAAAAAAAATTCATGTGTCAAGCATAGATTATGAAACACTTTACAACACATTCAGCAGTATGGGACAAAACTGTACCGTTTAACAATTAAAACACTATGTCTAATTCAAACATACGGTAACTAGTAACATATTTGAAAACCAAATTTCAGCTGTTCTGATCAACAACCTTAAAATTATCCAAATTCTTTGAGCAGCCTTGTATCATATATAGATTTGTATCTATTAATTTTATACATGCCAAAAATTTAATTCTATTAAGAAATGAACATATTCTTCAGTTGAAAATGTCACTTCAGCAATTTCCGTTAATAAGTAGAATGGTAGATTATAAGTATAGAATTTTTATACATGAAATGAAATCTAAGAAAACAGTTAAATTTACAAGCACATGCCGAAATTAAAAATGCACTTCCAGCAATAATTACTCAAATATAATACCGTAACCGATTTCTTTTGTGTGTCCCTGTAAATGAATCCCCTTAATCTATCGTAATCATCTTGTAGTAAAAGTAAATGATTTATATCATTTTCAATGCATTTTAAATGACGAAATACTTTGCAAAAAAATTTTTTCCATAAAACGTAATGTAATGGAAATCTTTTTAGCGTCATTATAAATGAACTATTAGTCCCACATATTTCACTTACAATAACAAACATGTTTTGGTAACTTTAAATAACGTTTATCAATTGCATGAATATCCAAATATATTTATGGAAATTAGAGATTGGATAGACGAATAGACAAATCGAATGTAGAAATGTTTTTTAGCTTTGTTGAAAAGTGTTAAAAAGTAACTGAAAAACATAAATTTTACCTTCAAATTAATTAACTGAAGTATTAATGCATTTTGCACATTAAAGGAAATAAGGTTCATCATTCGCGTTGATACATACAAAATATTGATGAACCTTACAGAAACCTTAATGCTATCTATTTCAAAGACCTCCCTTAATATTTTTCCTGGACACAAAACGGACTCTTTTACTGTGCAGCAACTAAGATCATAACAAATGTTTTGCGTTGTGACAGAGGTCATAATTCATTTCGTAAACATACAGTAAAAAACAAAACTGCCGTTTCGTTATTTTCTCCTCCAAGGAAATCCAAATGTAGTATTAAAGAAAAAAAATAATGATAATTTTTTTGTTGAAATATGATAAAAGTTGTAACTAATTAATTATAATATTTCCTTACATGTTATTGCAAGAGATGAATATGTACTTGGTATGAATAACTTTGATATAGCTTATATAAGCTGTTATTACTCGCTTTTATATAATTTGTAATTTACATTTATAAGACATTTCATTTACTTATACTGTACATGTGCATTTTATTCACTTATGTTACAAAGCAGGATTGTTCCATTTTTCACTAAACCGGGCTAGACCTTATTTGGTCGCAAACAAAGAAATAGGCCATTATACACATGATTGTCAATATGTAATGATATCGTCTCATTGTCTATGCGAAATCGATATTCATGTTTACAGAATATGCATCTGATTCATAGTAGCAAGCATAATTACATAATAATGCAGGCTGTCGATTTAAGAATATTAGGAAGAAAAAACACAAATATGTCTTAATTTAGCATTTATGTTTTTTTATTAGGGGGATCACCTCTAACTATTTTTCATTCACATAGAACAACCCAAAAATTATAATGTAAAATTGTAATGATTAAGAATGCAAAAATTAATTACTTTGCACCAAAACGCCTTGTAATTTTTTTAAAGAAAAAGTTAATAACTTGAAGCATTCGACGCGATGCCAAAAAATCTTCCAAGGGCGTCGCGTGTCGTGTAGCATAAGTCTACTTTAGTTAGTTATACTATTGTACAGTGCCGTTTTACCTGAATTTTTAAACATAAACTTTTTATTTACAATTATTCTGCATTGATTTCTTAGTCGAATCAAACAATCTTTATTAATTTTTTTGCTGTCTACTGTCTTTACAAGTGGAAAGAACGGGATTCACGAATAATTTCAATGGATTTATATGTTTTAAAAAATCCTAAACTCAATTTGACCGTTTTTAGAAAATATCTGTCTGTACGTATGCATGCTACGAAAATTTTGTGGCCGCTCTATCTCAAGCACAAATGCAAAGGCGAGATTATATAAAATATAAATATAGAACATATGACGGAATGAAATTTTCGTCTTGCTTTCACACAAAATATATAATAAGAACTTTAAAATATTCAGGTTTACTTAAAAAGTGATTAAAATAACCAACTGTAGATGTTAATATTTAATTTTATTTAAAAACATCTTACAAGGAAGGTCCCATTGGAAGCATACTCAGAATTTTTTGAAAAAAATACGAATTAAACTACTCATGTAGGTAATAAAGGATCAGTGAAAATTAGCGGCGAAATTACATTATTAGATATGTAAAAAAACAAAATAGTTTGGAATAATTGGCGTGAAAAGCTGAAAGCGACGCGGGATTTGGCGAGCAGTGCATTTCCTCGCCAAAAGCAGACGATTTTAACGAATCTGAAAATTGATTTTAATTGACTTCACTGTTAAAAATCTGCAGCATTTACTGCAACGTCACTCCACTACTTTTATAGAATATCTCTCTTCTGACCGATGAGAATGCTCCATAGCACGGTGAATTGACCGTTTTCTATAAAAGCGGTGGAGTGACGCTGCAGAAAATGGTACAGATTTTTAGCGGTATTGTAGCTTGTGCAACACTGTTAAAAATCTGCTGCATTTTGCTGCAATGCACTCCACTGCTTGTATATAATATCTCTATTCCAACCAATGAGAAAGCTCCATTTCACGGCCAAGTAACCGTTTTCTATACAAGCAAGGGAGTGCGTTGCAACAAAATGCAGCAGATTTTTAACAGTGTATTTTTCAATTTGGAACAATTTTAATCAATTTAAATTGTGTTTTAAATGATAAAATATATTAATTTCATTTTGTTATAAGTACATATAAACGTATATGACAAAATTACACTTAAAGTAAAGTAAAAATGCAAAACTAAAATTACTTAAACTAAACTTATTTAAATAAATTGAACATAGAAAGTTTTTTCTTTAAAAAATATTCGAAGCGCAAAAGCGTACCTTTAAAAATTTCGTTTTTTCGCCAACCGGAGATAAATCGCCAAATAAACGAAATTTTTCTTATTTTTTTACGGACGTTATAAGGAGGTTCCGCCGAAATTTTTTTATAAACATATATAACTATATGAGAAGAACATTCTGTATTTTTTTCAGATTTTTCTGAGTATGCCCGTATGGAGACCTTCCTTGTTAGTACTTTCAAGCCTTTAATCAGGCTCTTCCTCAGAGAATATTTTATTTATTGACACAAATACATGATTCCATTTTGAAAATGAACAAGACTCGTGGCTTGAAGATTGAATTAGTACTATTTTAGGTGAACGGTACAAAAGAAATTTTCAATTGTTGTACCATAAATTTTAATACGTCATTTTCTCAAATTTTCAGGCTTTTATTTTTAGGGTGTTAAACCATAAACTCGATATATTATACGATAGGGCATCATTACATACTTTATTGTTTTTGCATAGGATTTCTATGGGTTCAAAGATAATAGATAAATAATAATTGGATATTGGGAATATGATTTTCGTATGATCAAAATCTATTGTTATATTCTGATTGAGATATAAACGTGAGAGAGCAGTAGATTGGCGACAAAATTTTATATCTGCTTTATGTTCTTTTATTCTTTTTTTGAGTTTATACGAAAAATTAAGATATGCTCTACTGAAACACAATATAAATTTAATAACCTATAAATCAAAGAAATTAAAATAAGCAATTTGTACAAAAATCGATCAAATACCGGAAGTTGAATTAGCCGGTGTATATATACCATTCCTTTTAGAACGGGTTGCAATGAATTTATATAATACATCGGGAAAACCAATAGAAAACTTAAAAAAAAAAAAATCATAAAGCAGATATAAAATTTTGTTGCCAATCTACTGTTCTCTCACGTTTATATCTCAATCAGAATATCACAATAGATTTTGATCATAGGAAATTCCCAACATCCAATTATTATTTATCCATTATCAGAGAATCCATAGAAATCCTAAGCAAAAACAATAAAGTATGTAACGATGCTCTATCGTACAATATACCGAGTTTATGGTTTAATATCCCTGAAAATAAAATCCTGACAATTTGAGAAAATGACGTATTAAAATTTATGGCACAACAATTAACACGTTCGCTGCCGCTTACGTAAAGATGTGATGGTAGTTAATGCCGCGGTGTAGAAGTGGGTTTTTCCCAGAAGCCGATTTACTTTTTATAACAAAGAATCAGTGAAAGATTTAAAGGAAGAGTCGGATTAAAGGCTTGAAAGTATTAAGATGTTTTAAAATAAAATTAAGTATTAACATCTATAGTCGATTATTTTAATCGCTTTTTAAGTAAACATGGACATTTTAAAGTGCATATTAAATATTTTGAGATTATTTTATTTTATTTAATTTTTTGTAAATAATAATTTATTTATAAAGTTATGATTATCTAATTTTATATTTAAAATGGTATTATGATACAAGCATAGGTATAGAATTGTGCGCAAAGTTGCAGTTTGTTAAAAATTCTAGCTTCAAAAAGAAACTAATAATAGGATAGATGCACGGTGAGTTATTTACCGATTCAACCTGACAAAATTATTTTTCGCTAAATTTTAAATCTTGTTGCAGATTATTATTGATGCAAAAATTGATTTATATTACAATGATAAAAGTGAAGTGGTACTTGTACTAAAATTTAAAAAAAAAAAAAAAGAAAAGAAAATGATTAGACTAGAAAAGAAAAAAACAAATCTAACTAGTTGGATGTGTCAATCCCAAAACTTTCTTCTATCTCATAAGTACATTTTAATATTTAAAAAAAAAAAAAAATGTGGTGACCCCAAAGTTACCCACTATCGAATTTCCTCGAACATTTGACCTAGCCTAATGAGATTCTGGTATCCGAAAAGCCAAAATTTAATTAATATTCTGAGAAAATGAGCTTAGAAGTGCCTCATGTTGGGTAATTTATACTAAAACCTAATAAGCATCTATTTATGTCAAGAATAGTCCTAACAGAATCTGAAATTTGATAGAATTTCGTCCATTAGTTCTTGAGATATAGTTATAACAAAAAATTTGCAAAACGTAGCACAGCAACACCATATCTTGGACAATTTATGCCAAAACGTAAAAAAGTGTAATTATGTTATGGTGTAAAAAAATCTGAAGTTTGATGAAATTCTGTGCATTAGTTCTTGAGATATAGCTAGTTTAAACAAACCGTGTAAAATATAACACAGCAGCACCATCAGTTGAAGGATTTATAACAAAACGTAATCATCGTGTAATTATGTTATATGTCATTTTGTAACAAAATCTGAAGATTGATGAAATTCTGTGCGTTGGTTGTTGAGATAAAGCTATCGGAAAAATCGTGCAAAATGCAGCATAGCTGCACCACCTGTTGCAAGGTTAATACCAAAATGTAATCAGCGTCTAATTATGTTATATATTCTAGTGTAAAAGAATCTAAAATTTGATGAAGTTCTCTGCATTAGTTCTTGAGATATAGCTATCGCAAAAATCGTGCAACATGTAGCACAGCAGCGCCACCTATAGGGCAGCTCACACCAACACCTTATCAGCAGCTATGTATCTCAAGGTATCGCGGAATCTGAAGTTTGGTGAAATTCTTTGCATTAGTTCTTGAGTTATAGCAATCTTGAAAATCATGAAAAACGTAGTCTTGCAGCGCCACCTGCAGGCCAATTTTCACCAAAAACCAATAGGCACTAATTCATATCAAGGTCTAACTGAATATAAATTTTATTAAATTTCGAGCATTAGTTCTTGAGATAGAGCGCCCACAAATTTTTTGTCACATACAGACAGACAGACAGACGGACGGACAGACTCACAAACAGGCATTTTCTAAAAATAGTCATTAATTATAAAGTATCATAATATTGAAGTATCATGTAATCACTGTGTCATCTTCTAAACAAACTATTAATTAATAATATATATTTAAATCCTATAGTTCATCTTCTCAATAAATGTCTGATTTCTACAACCACAAATAAGTATTCGTAAAAGCACGTTTCAAGAGATTTTCCAGGAGCAATATCAGTATTATTTGTAGAAAAATAAATGCTGGTTATACGAGAAATTCTATATAAGAAATTAATGCTTGGAAAATTCCAGGAGGCGTACGAATCTTGTTCATAGAATTTACTTTAATTTTGAAGTGCCACAAATTTACTGTATCATCTTCTGCAAAACTAGTCTTTGGGGGGAGGGCACCGTAATACTTAACCATTATCGATATACATAATATAAGATATAAAAATAGAACATATGCAAACTATTTATAAAATGCATCACCATTACAAAATAAAATTTAAACGTATATTTAAATAATTTTAATATACAAAGTAATGCTCTGTTAATGAAATGCTGATGAGCCAATTTCGACAAATTGGATAAAAAGTCAAACTACTAAGTAATACCGAAACGAGTAAAAGAAACATTTTTATAACTCAAAAAATAATATTTATATAAACTAACAATTTACGGTGTCAGATTGAGTGTCTCACTTCCAATTAAAAAATATATCATTGAATTGAAATTTGAATGAAATACAGGGTCATGAAAAATCGGAGAGTATGGAAAGTAGGACTACAAATATCTCGGCAACTAACTATCCTATTAACTTCGTTTTTTATGTAAAATTTGTGTTATTTTATTCTCTTTTAAATCCTATGATTAAAATAAAAAAGTCGAATATTTTTATACACCTATCATCAGAACTAATATTTCGAGAGTCCGAAAAATAGTTCCAGATAATCGAGATTACTTATATTAAATAGGTTTCTTTACATTCTTACGTACTAAGCACATACAAAATTTCAAGACTCTATCACATTTTTTTTGAGAGATAGAGCGTTTACAGACACACAGACAGACGGACGGCCACTTTTTTCCTAAAAATATGTTTTACGGAATCTCCAGTGTCTGAGACGTGTAAATCCGTCAAAAATTTTTTTATCTTAAAAACAATTGCAAGATATTCTATATCCTATACCACGTATGGTGGGTAAGTAATAAACTATTATTTAATATTTCTTTTAATCTTATAGTTAATCATCTCAATAACATTTCATTTCTGCATCACAAATAAGGTTTCAAAGAATTTGCTCTGATTTTGAAGTGTTGGATAATTACTTTGTCATCTTCTTTAAAATAAACTATTACTTAACATATTTTTTAAATCCCTTAATTTATCTTTATAATTAATGTCTGATTCCTTAAACTACAAAAAAGTATTCATAGATTTTCTTTTATTATAAAGTATCAGAGAATCACAGTGCCATTTTCTTTCAAATAAACTATTACTTAGTGTACGTGGGCTGTTCAATATTTAATAAGATTAATATTATAAAAAAATTCAGAATACCTTTAATTGTCATCATTTACATGGTCTTTTTCAAAATAACTACCGCAGCACGTAATGCATTTATCCCAACGTTCTATCCATTTCTTAAAAACATGTAAAAGTTCGTTTTTTAACAGCTTTTTCAAAACCGCCTCCGCAGCATTAACACATGCTTTGTTGCTTGCAAAAAGTTTGCCTCATAATGGTTTCTTAAATTGAGAAAATAGCTAGAAATCACATGGAGCAAGATCAGAATTGTACGGAGGATGTGGTTTAAAATCTCTATGTTCTTCTGCTGCAAAACATCCTGTATGCAACGAGCAATATGTGTTCGGGTATTTTCATAATACTATAGGAGGTCATTTCAGAGCAATGGACGTTTCCTTTGAACGTGCTGTACAGCTGTACCATTGTTCGCAGAAGATTCGCGTAGTACGGGCCGTTTTCAGTATTACCGGGTTCAATAAGAGACCTCATGTTCAATATCTTCCATATTTTGCCCTCCTTCCTTAAAAGCTTCATTCCAGCGAAAAATACTTGCCTTCGACATTACTTCATCATTGAAAGCTACCTGTATCATGTCAAAGGTTTCCGATGCTGAGTTTTGCAGACGAACAAGAAATTTAATCGTATAACGTTGTTAAATCAACGCTTCCATTTCGACAGCTAGCCCCTCTCTCAGGCGCTCGGAAACACGCTTCAGTTCAATCACGTGATGCTCAGTAACATCAACCTGTACACTTCATCTATCGTAGTTTTTGTTAAAACAAACAACAAACATTTTTTATGCCGCAGTTTCTAATATTCCAGTGAGTGATTTCGTGGCAGTAAAATTAGTCTTATTACTTTTTAGACAGCCAACGTATATTTTTTAATCCCATAATTTTTCCTTTCAATAAACATCTGAATTCTGCACTACAATTAATAGACCGGGAGGTAGCAGCTCGGACATTTATTTAATCAAGTCCATGGCTGGAATTCCTAAATTAGTTTTCAGCCAAATCATATCTTGGTGGAAAATACCTGAAAGTCCGATTTTACCTATTGACTCGTAAGTTCAGAAATGCGTTTACCTGCACTTAAGGGTATGAGAACAGGAAGGACTGAGAGAAAGAAAACACAACGGTAAATCTACAAGTCAACCACTAACATTGGGTTTTCAGTTGTTTCCTATGAAGATATGACTGGACAGACCGATTATTTTTAAATATGCGAAATGAGTTTTAACTAGTTCAAGTAACCTAGCTCGTTCAGAGGGATATTCAAGCATATTCTGTTACATTGTGATGTATGGGGAAAAATCATCTGTTATATGTTTCAACGGTGTTAAATAATTTCAAACTTATCAAAATTAATACAGATGAGTGAGGTGGACTAGAAAATTCTTACAACTGAATACAGTTTATACAGTTTATACAGAATTACCATTTATATAGAAGGACAAAAGAACAAATAAAAAAAATCATTCATAATACTGTGTATAAGCATTAACTTCTGAAAGGGCGTTTTCATTTGTTGTGTGCATTTTGAATTTAACCATTTTTTTTTACAGTTTATTTGATGAATCTAAATTTCATGGATCCTATACAGGGTTACTTGAAAGAATTTGTGTATTTGCTCGCTTATTGACATGTAAACAAAAAGATATTAAAATTGATATTTCATCAAATTTTTCAATCTTTAATTAAAAATGTAATCAAAATTTTAATGAAATTGCTGAAAAAATTTCATCTAGGTTAAGCACATTCTAACTTAATTAAATTTTAGCATACTTTGTAATATATATACAAGCCTGTAGAATATATATATAGCAGAATAAAATATTTCGGAACTTTACATATGAAAACGTAATAGGGAACAGATGATAATTAATAAAAAAAAATCAGTAAGCAGTAAAAATGTAACTTCCATTGTTCTCTACTAAATAAAAAAAAATTATAAAAAAGTATCAAAGACACTTATTTTAATTCTATTTGACTTTTTACAATTATTTGTTTCTTTCTTATAAATTTTTTTTCGTCCATTAATTCTTTATTTTAAACTGTTAGCTTTTTTATTGTTTTAAATAATTACTCTTAATTTCTGTAGTTAGATCATTTATTGCAATTTATGCAAAAAAGTTAGATTATTTCAAAAATGTCACATAAGTTTTTTCGAAAATAGAGAAAATTAAATAGGTTTCTAAAATTAACTGGATAATCAAGCATTTTTTTTTTGTTATGTAAAAAAAGCTAATTACTTTCTAAGCTGTCAAAGAATATTTAAATAAAGAATAAAATATTTTTTTAATTAATAATTCTGAGTAAAGTAACAACATAAAGAAGTTGTAATAGCTTTTTATTTTTCAGAATTACATAAAAATAATATGTAAAATTTTTGGGTCAAATATTAATAATGCATCCGCCTTTAGAATGTAAAAGTCAAAACTATGATGATGAGTTATGAAGCTCCACCTAAAACAATTACTTTTTTAGTCTAATAATATGAATATCCATCATCTCAACTGTAGGATATCTTCTACAAAAATTATGTAATTTAACAAAAGCTAAGATTGTAAGTAATGTGAAAAAAGATAAATTAGTATAATATTAAGTGAAGAATTTTTCACAGAATATTTATTGGCATTAATAGCTTCTAAACATTAGTTACACGAATGTTAATAAAAATTTTACATAGAATACACAGGCCTCTAATAACTACTAAAACGAGTTACTTACAGCTACGATTGTCTATGTTTTTATTACATGAGGCGAAACTTTGTTTGGTTTCCTGTCGGAAAATTTTGAAATTATAATCTTTTTCTTAAAAATTATAGAAAACGACAAATATACTAATGACAAAGTTGTAAAGCATCTTCGATTTAGTGAAAAATGCATATATGGCACACGAATGTGATAAAAAGTTGCTTTTGCAAGTCAAAATATTTGAGCCTTATGCAAGATGTTTTGTTGATGAATTACACTACATTTGTTCTGAAGTGAACTGAGATTTTTTATAAGTATAAAAAAATACCGTTTCACACAAATTAGAATACGGTGGTACGAAACTATTGGGCAAAAACCATTGTGTAACACTTAGAAGGGAAACGTAAGAGTGACTTGTTTATTTAAATAAAAGTTGTTTGTAAGTTTCAGACATTTAATTTGGAATAGCGAGTGATTGAAATTGTAGATTGATTTTTCTCAAACAAAATATCGATCCTTGACTTCGAATTTTTAATATGTACAGCTTATAACGTTTTGTTCAATAATTCTAGTTTCAATCAATGAATCGCCCTTTTAAAATTTCAAATCTAAATAAAATGTCTTAAAAATGAACAATTTTTTCTGAAAACGAAAGCGTCTTGTCATTATACGGATAGTCACAGAAAGGAATATTATTTTGTTTTAAAAATAAAAGGGATTCTAACCCAATAGTCAAACTGTCAATGTGAGTTAATTAATCTGATTTGGTTAATTCAATTTTATATAAACTTTTTGGCATCAGTATGCAATGCGGCACAACACCAGAATACAGACTTTTAGGAATAGAGTCTTTGATGATTGATTCCAAGAAGACTATGCTGTTGGCATGTGTCAATACCACGGACTGATGCTTCTAAAAAATGGTGCAGAATGTCAAGAAGATAAAAAGTTGGTATCTGTGATAGGAGTATCGAGCTGTGAGTTTTCTCCTTCTTAGGATACAAATTGGAGGAACGCTTTTAAGACATATAATCTCTCATGCTCCCCCTCCTTTTTTCTTGAAAGGACAAAAACAACATCCATTGGTTGCTTAACTTTATAAAAACACTGCATTTTCATCACTATAAAAATTACAATCATTCAAATTATATATTACTAATCCTAGTTATGATTAGTAATTAGTAATTTAATTACTATTCCTAGACTTTGCATGTTAAAAGAACGGAAATGGGTACAGCAATTATGTAATGAAGCATACAACAAAAAATAACATTCCATTTGCTGTTATTGAAACTTTTCCAACAGTATTTAATAATCTATCAGATTCAAACTGCTGATAAAAGCATCAACATAGCAATACTCAGAATCAAAAGAAAAATGTAAAGTATGTTCTGATGTGAAAAAATAAAAATACGGATGAACTTTAACTTGATAAATCTAAACACTGATATCACTTATCACTGATAAATCTACTGATAAATCTAAATAACTTAAAAATCTAAAAAGCTACTACAATGTTTGATATAATTTATTCTTATTTATACAAATGAAAATGTTTTTATTACTTTTATTTTGACAGATATTTCAGAAAAGGGGTGTAGTTTCATTTTTATGTAGTTTTACTCATTTTTAACGATCTCCAAGTCTTTTCCCGTTTGTAAAGAGTACCTAGCTTAATGTATTTGAAACTCAGAGGATACATTCGTCTGATACTTCTATAGTGATAATGTACATATTACACCCGGCGTACACGTTTGACATTGCACTCACAGCGCTATTTTAGCGATTTACTTAAAAGTTTATTGCGTGTGCGGGCACTAAATTGCTATTTATTACTTACGAACTAGCCAATTTACATCGTCATACTTGGTGATCGAAGAATGGTTGTTTTTGATGTCGAATAATTCTGAAACTTAGCTTGAAAAGTAAATTTGAGAGGAGAGAGTGAAAGTCTAGTGGATTACTGCTAAAAAGTAAGTTGCATCGAAACAGGTGAATTATGGCCCAAAATGCAGTGCAGATTTTGACGTTGTTATGGAATACGAGTAAAATATTTGTGGGGTACCCTCACTCTGCAACAGCATTAATAAAAATCGACTTGTCAGTCTGTCTAACAACTGCGTGTGTCTATGGGAGACTCGATAAGTGAATAGATGGGTCAAGACATGGTTTAAAAAAAGGTTTAGAAACTTTCCGAATTCAGATTCTTAAATTAAGATTAGTTAACGAACATCTAAAATAGAGAGACTATTAGGTTAAAGAAAAAAGATATTTACATTAAGAGCCTCAGATTAATTTGTTAATCGTACCTTTAAATGAAATCAAAGTAAGGTGCAGCGTAAGATACTCTATCATATAAGTTTATTTACATATTAATAGTATTAAATTCATCCGTATATATTTATTTAGTGACCCACTTTCACGATTTCCACGCTAACTTTCTTTTTTACTTCATTCATTCTGCAGATCACACAGACTAGCATCCCATTAAATTATATTAAATGCAAGTGATTTTTATAATAATTAGTTAGGAAAAAAATAATAGGAGTAATAGGTTAGTAGTTGAAAACTGATAGAAATTGATTAAATTGATGAAATCTTGAAGCGAGAAGGTGCGCAGGTGCAAGCGAGATTGGGACAGTGGAGGAAAAGATGAATGGAAACCTTACATAATAATACGAAAGAAATTATAGTACAGCGGGTAAATTAGAACGATTAGGTTGAGGGAGTTTAACGTTTAAGGCATCAGCACTAGGTAGAATTGCCGACATAGGAAGAAATAAAAATATTAATTGGTAAACTATATTATTTTACTTACATTTATACAGGAATTAAATAAAAAAAGGGTAAGAATAATAACGACATGGAAGGTGTAGATTTCTATCAAATATCACCACTTGGATAAAGTGTTAATTCTCAAGGAATCTAAACTGGAAATTTTGAAAAAATTAAAGAATTAAGAAATTTTCTCACCGTATTAACAAAGATTAGGCTGATAACTAAATTCCGATTACGGGATATAAAATATTTCACCTTTTCTTCCACAGAAATTCAAAAAGAAAGGTTGCGTACGCACAAAT
Source organism: Maratus speculifer (assembly GCA_964019185.1). Taxonomy (NCBI): domain Eukaryota; kingdom Metazoa; phylum Arthropoda; class Arachnida; order Araneae; family Salticidae; genus Maratus; species Maratus speculifer. The sequence continues at coordinate 140,636,337 of OZ025291.1, forward strand.
TTCATTACAGCTGTTTACGCGTGTTTACTGCAGCTACTCATAACTCATTAATATGGTATAGATTGAGCAAAATGTTATGGGAAGTTTGTTAAAGTTGCGTTGTTATACGCAAATTAGCAACATAAACAACAAAGTATCTTTTTCAAAGTAAAGAAAATCATAATCCACGAGTTTCTGCCATCGTTCTGCTAGATTCCGGATTTGCTGGAAGTACCATGGCGGCTCCTCGAAATCGAAAAACGCTTGACGTGCTTCTTCAACTTCAATAAAATATTCAAATCTACAGCCTTTCAGAAAGTGTTGCATTCATCGAAAGAGGCCATAACTGGATAGAACCACGTCTGGACAGACATTTCTAAACTTCTAATAGAATTAGTACTCTTACATACGATACAAATTCTGGTAACTATTAAATTAAAAATTCCCAGAATTTTTTGCTCAACCTATTATTACAATAATGATTCATTCTCTACATTGCATTCACTTTTTAATATTCTTTCAAAGAACAATATTTCGCAATTAATAATAAGAAGAAGAATAATAATAAATAAACTTTTGAGGTTGAAGCAATAAAATGTAGTATTCGACGAATAAAAAATGCAAATTATAATAATCTGCAGATGAAAATGCAAATCTCTTTGGCCTTTTAATAAACCAAAAAAAAAAAAAAACTTTTTAGTTTGAAATAGGAATTTTTGAAGAAATATTGCACTGGAAGTAAAATGCAATAAACGGAAATGTGACTATCAAATTTGTTTATGCTCAAAAAATCGATGGAGGAAATGAATATTAATTATTTGGTATTCGCGAAAAGCACGTTACTACAGAACTGCGCGCTTGAGAATTTATTTTCGGTAATTAATCTGTCAACTATTTCATTACTGCAATATGCATAGCGGTAAATTTAAACACATGGTTTCATACATTTTAAATTATAAATATAAATTCTTAGGTTAAGATAAGATTTTATTCACACATATCTTAAAAGTTTACAGTGTCCCACATTTTTCGAGAGGCGGAGCAGTTTATTGATTTCAAGCGCTGAGAAACGTCGTCTAATTTATATCTGCCTATCAATCTATATCTATGTATCTATGTATCTATATCTATATCTATCTATCTATCTATATATATATATAAGAATAATAACATATAGAATAAATGGGGGTAAAGATACTCGCGGGCCAAAGATACGCACTGTCTGATTTAATATGAAACAATTTTTCCACAATCATGACCTCTGCGTAACAGTTTGGTTTCAAGTGTTGTAGTTGTGTGTTCAAACCTTTATGGAAAAAAGTAGTATTTAATACCAAGAAAATAAGGTAGGTTTGAATTTTTGAATCTCTATCTAATATTTTTAAAGTTTCATTATAAAATTCAGCTGACAATACCTCGAATTTTTACAAATCCAAAGATTCTTTGAAGAACGGAAGCTCTTTAGCCTCGATCACATTTGTTTAAACTTCTAATAAGCTCGTTAAGTTCACGAAACCTAAACGGAAAATTTTAAAACAATCAAATAATAAAGCAATTTTATCACCGTATTAACAAAGATTAGACTGATAACTCAACTCCGAATTCAGGATAAAAAATAAGTCACCTTTTCTACCACATAAATATGAAATAAAAGGTTGCGTCCGCCAAATTTCATTATAGCTTTTTACACCTGTTAACTGTATTTATTCATTAAAAATCAATAACATACTAGATTGTGCAAAAAAACTGAGAAATTTATGAAAGTTGCGTTATTATACACAAACTAGCAACAAAAACAACAAAGCTTCTTCTTCAAAGTAGAAACCATCATAGTCCACGAGTTTCTGCCATCATTCTGCTAGATTCCGGATTTCCTAAAAGTACCAAACGGCTCCTTGGAATTGAAAAACTCTTGACATGTTTCTTCAACTTTATTAAAATATTAAAATCGACTGCCTTTGAGAAAGTATTGTATTAATCGAAAGAGATCATAACGAGAGGGAACTACGTCTCGACTGACATTTTTGAACTTCTACAAATGTACCACTAGTACTTCTATATACAATACAAACTCTGATTAACTGTTAGACTAAAAATTCTCACAACTTTTTGCTTAACCTTATACTACAATAATGTTCCTTTCTCTACCTTGCAAACACTTTTTGAATTAAAAATTTTTTCAAAGAAGAATGTTTCGCTAAAAAATAGAAACTTTTAATTATAAAACAATAATATATAATATTCGATGATTAAAAAATGAATGTTAGAATAATCTGCAGATGAAAATACAATCTCTTTGCCTTTTAATGAACAACAACAAAAAAAATATGCATTTCAGTTTAAAAATAAGACATTTTAAAGAAATATTGCACTGGAAGTAAAATGCAGTAGACTGAAAGGTGACTATCAAATCTGTTTATGCTCACAAAACCGATGCAAAAAGTGAATATTAATTATTTGGTATTCGCGAAAAGCACATTACTGCAGAAAAGCCGGCTTGAGAATTTTTTTTCTGTAATTAATCTGCCAACTATTTCATTACGGAATATACAAATCAGTAAATTGAAACACATGATTTCATACATTTTAAACTAGAAATATAAATTCTCAAATTTAGATAAGATTTTAATCAGACATATCTGAAATGCTTACAGTGTTACACAATTTTCGATAGACGAAGCTGTTTATTGATTTCAAGCGCTGTAAATACGTCGTCTAATTTATATCTATAAAAAATTAATAATAGCATATATTTAAAATTTCGGTCGAGAATAGTTGGGTTGGGGAATCTAGCTTTGAAGGTATCAGCACAAGGCGGAATTGCCGACGTAGGTAGGAATTAAGATGTTAATTTGTAAACTATGTTTTTTTTCTTACATTTGTACAGGAATCAAATTACAAAAGAAAAAATAATGACAGCATGGATGGTGTAGAATTTAATTAAATATTACTACTTGCATAAAGTGTTAATTCTTTAGGAATCTAATCTGGAAATTTTAAAACAATTAAAGAATGAAGGAATTTCTCATCGTATTAATAAAGATTAGACTGATAACTAAGCTCCAAATACAGGATATAAAATATTTCGGCTATTCTACCACGAAAATATAAAGCAAAAAGTCTCGTTTGCAAAAATTGCATTATCTCTGTTTACATGTGTTAATTGAAGCTATTGATAAAAAGTTAACAATATATTAGGTTGAACAAAAAGTTCTGGAAAATTTGTGAAAGTTGCATTATTATATGCAAATCAACAACAAAAGCAGAAAAGACTTATTAAAAGTAGCGACCATCATAGTCTATGACTTTCTGCCATCATTCTGCCAAATTGCGGATTTCCTGGAAGTACGATGTCGGCTCCTTAAAATAGAAAAACTCTTGATATGCTTCTTCAATTTCAATAAAGAATTGAAATCGACGACTCTTGAAAAAGTGCTACATTTATCAAAAAAGGACATAATCGGATGAAATGACATCTGCACCGAAATTCCCGAACTCCTACAGATATTACTACTAGTACTCCTATGTATGATACAAACTCTGGTAACTATTAGATTAAAAATTTTCCAGGAATTTTTGCTCAACCTAACATTACAATAATGTTTCATTCTCTGCATTGTATTCACTTTTTAATTTCTTATTCTTTCGAAGAACAATATTTCGCATATAATAATAGCAACAATAATAATAATAATAATAAATAAAGTTTTGTGTATGCAGCAATAAAATGTAGTATTCGATGATTAAAAAATGCAAATTATAATAAGTTGCAGATGAAAATGCAAATTTCTTTGGCCTTTTAATGAAGTAAAATAAATGCTTTTTAGTTTCAAATGAGACCATTTAAAGAAATATTACACTGGATGTAAAATGCAATAAACGGAAAGGTGACTATCAAATATGTTTATGCTCACAAAATCGATGGAGAAAATGAATATTAATTATTTGGTATTCGCGAAAAGCACGTTACTGCCGAACTGCCGGCTTGAGAATTTATTTTCTGTAATTAATCTGTCAACTATTTCATTACGGAATATGCAAATCAGTAAATTGAAATACATGATTTCATACATTTTAAATTAGAAATATAAATTCTTAGATTTAGATAGGATTTCATTCAGACATATCTCAAATGTTTACAGTGTTTTACAATTTTCGAGAGGCAAAGCAGTTTATTGATTCCAAACGCTGAGAAATGACGTCTAATTTATATCTATCTATCTATTTATATAACTAACTAACTTTTAATTATTATCCGTTTTTAAGATTTTTATTTTTATTTATTTGTCTTTTTAATTTGATTTTTCTATCCAATTTAGTTATTTTGTTGTGTCTTGTTTTTGATGTCTTTTCTTCATTAAATTTTGGTTTTATGTGTATTGGTACCCCCAAATCCGTATTATTTTACTTTTCCATGGCTAATACGAAGATGAAACCTCGCACATCATTTGTAGTTCCAAAGTATTTGGGGCTTGAAAATTCTGCTTTGATTTTGCAAATCCCATTTGTATTCATGCCCCCCCCCATGCTTCCATGTGACAATTTTCTGTTAAATTCAATGACTCATATATTGTAGTACAAGTAATGATTATAAATAAATAACAAAAACAAATATAAATAAATAACAATATAAATAAATAAATATACATATATATATATATATGTAGAATAGATGGGGGTAAAGATATGCTCGGGTCAAAGATATGCACAAATTGATTTAATAAGCAACATTTCTATAATCATGACCGCTGGATAACAATTCGGTTTTATTTGTAGTAGTAGTTGTGTGTTCAAACCTTTGTGAAAAAATAGTACTTCGTACCAAGAAAATGAGGTAGGTTTCAGTTTTCGGATTTTTTTCTAATATTTTTTAAGTTTCATCAATTTGTTTAGCTGACAACACCTCGAACATTTACATATCCAAAGTTTAAGTGAAGAACTGAAGCTCTTTAGCCTCGATCATATTTGTTTAAACTTCTAACTAGCTCGTTAAGCTCACGAATCTTAAATAAAAATTTTTAAAACAATTAAGGAATAATGCAATTTTCTCTTCGTATTAACAAAGATTAAACTGATAAATAAACTCTGAAACAAGATATAAAATATTTCACCCTTTCTTCCACAAAAATATATAATAAAAGGCCGCATTTACACAAATTGCATTAAAGCTGTTTACACATGTTGATTGCAGCTACTCATGAAAAGGCAATAACATACTAGGTTGAGCAAAATGTTCTCGGAAGTTTGTGAAAGTTGCGTTGTTACACGCATTTATTTTAAGCAACAAAGACTATTCTTCAAAGCAGAGATCATCATAATCCACGATTTTTTGTCATCGTTATGCCAGTTTCCGGATTTGCTGGAAGTTCCCTGGCAGCTCCTTGGAATTGAAAAATACTTAGCATGCTTCTTCAACTTCAATAAAGTATTAAAATCGACGGCTTTTGAGAAGTGTTACTTTCATCGAAAGAAGCCATAATCGGATGAATTCATGTCTTTATCAACATTTCTGAGCTCCTATTGATACACCACTAGTACTTCTATATACGATACAAAATCTGACAAAAATTAGATTAAACATTTCCAGAATTTTTTACTTAATCTATTTTAGCAATAATGTTTCATTTTCTACATTGCAGACACTTTTTTTTAATTTCAAATTCTTTCAAAGAACAATGTTTAAAAAAAATTGATTATATACCAAAAAAATATATTATTCGTTCTCTAAATATGCAAATAGAATAATCTGCAGATGAAAATACAATCTCTTTTGCCTTTTAATGAACTAAAAAAATGCTTTTTAGTTTGAAAAAAGACATTAAAAAAAATCTTGCACCGGAAGTAAAATGCAATAAACGGAATGGTGACTATTAAATCTGTTTACGCTCACAAAACCGATGAAGAAAATGAATATTAATTATTTTGTATTTGCGAAAAGCACGTTACTGCAGAACTGCCCGCTTGAAAATTTATTTTCGGTAATTAATCTGTCAACTATTTCATTACTGGAATATGCAAATCGGTAAAATGAAGCACACGATTTCATACATTTTAAATTAGGAATATAAATTCTTATATTTAGACAGGATTTTATTCAGACATATCTTAATCGCTTACAGTGTTGCAAATTTTCGATAGAGTAAGCTGTTTATTGATTGATGAAAATATGTCGTCTAATTTATATCTATAAAAATAATAATAATATACATTTAAAATTTGAACTGTGAAATTAGGCTTGAATCTATTGAATATTTAATACGTGAATTATCGCTTGCTAACTAAACATAGAACCAACTTGGTGAAAAATGATCAAGTTGGGGATCGAACCCGGAAATCTTGGAATAGCGCTCCGAGTGCCCTAGCATTCAAACCTTGAGGAAAATGCACAGCTTGACATTTTCCACTGATATATACTAGCAAGTCCATCAATGTCCACTAAGCTGGACATCGCTGTCATCCTCGTCGTGACTTCACTTATTAAATATTCAATAACTAGCTGACCCGCCCGGCGTTGCCCGGGTCCGTAATAATAAAGTTAAACGAACTTGAAATTTTTATGATTTTATCTTTAACTCGAAATATGTGTAAATACAGTGTTAAAAATTTGATCCTTTTTCTGCATCGTCACTCCACTGCTTTTATAGAAAATGATTACTTCAGCCTATTATGGGGCATTCTCATAGGTCAAAAGAGAGATATTCTGTAAAAGCGGGGGAGTGATGATGCAGCAAAAGGTCAAATTGTTTACAGTGTATATTATATTAAATACGTGCCCCATGACTGTGTCAAAAATCGGTTTAAAAAATACTAATATTTAGCTGCAAAAATACCCAAAATGACTGCAATAAGAAACGAAGGAAGGAATATGTGCCCAACGATTGCGTGATTTCCGTGTTAATGTGTTGATATTTATCCTTAAAATTACTGTTAAGTAGAGTTGCAAAAAGTCGGTTTATTCTCGGGTTTATTTCCAATAGACCAGGTTTGTTCCCAGATTTATTACCAAAAAACCAAATTATTCCAAAAAATCCCGGGTTTTTTCCAGGTTTATTCCTAAAAACCCGGTTTATTACCGGGTTTTTTCTAACCTTTGAAAAGCTACTGTTAAGTGACTTAACTAAATACTTTTTTCACATAGATATGCCAAGTGAAATATTTTGAATTTCAAACTAATTATATCACCCTTAAATCCCACTATACCGTGAATGAAATCGATTCTCGATGATTAGCTAAAAGGTTAGTATATAGTATTATAATTTCAGAGCCATTTTACAAAAATAGGTGTATATTTTTTATCAAACATGCGTAATGTTCATTCTGTGAACAAAATCCTAACCGTAATCTCATTGTATTGTAATCGTAACTTGTTTGTAACCTAGCTGTATCTTAACAGTAACCTAACTGTAACTTAAATATACCATAAATGTAACCTGGCCGTCACCTTATCATAACCTACCCATAATCTAACCACAACCTAACCGCAACTTAACCTTAACCTGACTGTAACTTAACCATGACCTAACTGTAACCTAACCGGAAATTAAATATAACATAAGGCTCATCAGAACGTAATTACAACCTAACTGTTACCTAACCGTAACCAAGTTTAATTTAACACTAACTATAAACGAAATATCTTAACCATCTCGCACTAAGTACTTAGTTTCATTTTCCACCGCTACGGAGCGCATTATATTTTGTAGAACATTCGAATTTTAAGTTGGGATTGGATTCATGTCCATGGAAATTATTTTGTCTTCTTTGGATACGGTTATGGTTGTTTGGAATATTTTTGTTCAGTTAGATTCGGTTCAATTCAGATTTCTTGGGTTTTTTTTTTTCCTTCAAATGGAATTTTTAGGTTCGGGTCGTGTTGTACTTCCATGGAAATAGGATGTTCCAATGTTCCAATGGATGTTCCAATAGGATGTCCCTAGTTCCAATGAGGTTTTACTTCACTGAAATATTTTTGTTAGGTTCAGATTAGATTTGGTTCAAATTTCGAGATTTTTTTTTTTTTTTACAAATTTTTTGGTTTGGATTGGGTTTATGTCCATGGAAATTATATTGTCTTGTTCGTATCTGGTTATAGTTATTTGGAATATTTTCGTCGGATTCAGATTTGGTTCGATTCAGATTTCAGGTATTTTTTCAAATTGATTTTTAAGGTTCTGATCGGATTCATGTCCAGGGAAATTACTATGTCTTTCTCGGATTCGGTTTAGGGTATTTGGAATATTTTTTTCGGGTTCAGATGTTATTCAATTCAGATTTTGGTTTTTTAATGGAATTTTTAGGTTCAGGTTGGGTTGCGCATCAACGGAAATTATTCTGCATTGTTCGAATAAGGATATGCTTCTCTGGAATATTTTTGTCAGATTCAGATTTAGTTTACTTTTTAGGTTCGGATTGGGTTCATGGTCATGGAAATTTTTTGTCTTGTTCGGATCCGGGTATGGTTCTGTGGAATATTTTTGTCAGGTTCATATTTGGTTCGATTCAAATATCAGGTATTATTTTCAAATGGAATTTTAGGTTCGGATCGGGTTCATGTCATAGAAATTATTTTCTCTCATTTGAATCCGGTTATGATTCTTTCGAATATTTTGATCGGATTCAGATGTAGTTTGCATAAAATTTCAGTTTTTTTTTTTCAAATGGAATTTTTTAGGTTCGAGTCAGGTTTATGTTCACATAAATTATTTTGATTTTTAATTTTTATCGATTTCAGTTTTCGTTCTGGTCATTTTTCGGGCTTTTTCAAAGATAATTTTTAGGTTCGGGTTGGGTTGCATATGCACGAACATTATTTTTCCTTGATCGGATTGTGGTATGCTTCATTTGAATATTTTTGTGGTATTCCGATTTAATTAGGATCAGATATAAAATCCATAGTTTTTTTTCAAACGAAATTTTTAGGTTCGAGTCGGGTTTATGCTTATGGAATTTTTGTCTTTCTTCGATCGGAGTATGGTCTGATTTTTTCTGGTTGAGATCGGGTTATGTTACGCCTAAACATTATGTTTTGCTAGTATTCTTTTAGTGACTATTTTTGACATATTTTATTTTGCTATTTGATAATTTATTACTGTGTATGGATAGTCTGTTGATTCGAACAACTGTACGTCAAACAGCCATTTCATTTTTGTTTTAAAAACAAAGTAAATCTTAATAAAATTTTAACTTAAATAAATTGCATTCAAATTTAATCAATGATTTTTAAAAAGCTGCTAAACAAGCCTCATATATACTTATACATATATTTACTACAATAAAGCTAACCACGCATACATTCTAATGTACGAAGTACCAATGATCTGACGTAACAGCTGTGTTCAAACATCCTAAGTTAAACTGACATTTTGCCAGTCTATGAATTTTAAAGGTCTTTGGGGGAAAAAACTGCTAAAAATGTAACCCTACATTAAGTCCAATTAAGTACCAACAAAAGCACGTGCTTTGACATGCCTATCAATTTAAACAGGTTTAAACCCGTATTTTTTTTTATCTTGTTTCTTAAAAAGAACTAATCTATCACTTCACCGGTAAAAATTTATTAATTATTTTATCATATGTGTTTTAAATATCAATAAAGGAAATTATTTTAACATTTTGCTTGAAAATATAACATTCTTTTGTTAATACATTAAAATCGTCTGCAGTCAGAAATCTATATTTTAGATTAATATTTATTACTTAAGTTTTCATACATTATTTTAAAAGAATATTTTTATCATTATATATTAAATATTTATTTATATGCAATTATTAAGTCATAAACATTTTTCATCTACGTTATAAACATTTAAAATTACATTAATGAAGGAAACTTAGTTATAAAATTTTTAGTTCGTCTCAAATGATTTCAGTATCTCATTTAATTTTAATTTGATATTTAATTATTGCTAATTTTCCAATTTCCTTCATTTTAAAAGCGAACATTTATTTTTATAAATAATAATAGAACAAAGACCATTTTAAAAATTTGCTATTTCCTCTTAAAATATGCTTCAATTGTAATTCATTACTTTCAATTCGTCTTAAAATACAAAATCCCTTCCACGTCCTTTTGTTTGGCACATTAAAATTTGAGCGATAAATGGTTTCATATTGCAAATATTTTTTAGGCTTACTTCACCTCCACTTATCTCATTCCTCCATGGGTTTCCTTAATTCTGTCTCAGCTTTCTTATCACTTCTGCGAAAATTTTTACACAACCAACCAACCGTAAAAAACGAAAGAGAAAAAATTGGGAAAAGGATGATTTTTTATGAGAGTGGCCTCTCGATTTTAATTAATTACTCATTTAGTAATTGGAATTTCGAAATTCTGAAGCTCAGGTGCATCAGGAGAGATTTGAGGCTACTCTCAAAAAAATTTTGAGCTTCGTACATGCTATAGATTTTGCTAGCCATCGCAGACACACACACACACACACTCAGACAGAGCGTTTTGTTCTTTTATTAGTATAGATTTTAAGCTTTATTTCACAGCTGGAAATTTAAATATGTGTTCACCGACGCTGAGTTTGTTTGTGTTTCATGTTATGTCTCAAGATTGTGGGCTCATGAAGACTATTCTATCTTGTGCTGCAGTGTAGCCTTATCAACATATCAACATATCAACAACAGTGAAAAATACTAAGCTGGCATGGTCTTCGCAGCTTAAGTGGTAGAGCACTTGGGGCGCTATTCCAAGAGTTCCCAGTTTGATCACTAACTTGAACATTTTTCACCATGTTGATTCTACGCTTAATTTTCAAGTGATGAATCACGTGTCAAACATTAAATAACATATTTCAAACATTTTTTCCCGTTTTGCAGAGACTTTATTGCTGGTTCACTTCTGCATGTTTATTCATCATAAATAATAATTACATAAAATATAATTCTATGGATGTCTGTATTAATTTAGAGAAATATTTTATTAAATAAGGACAGTTAAAAATTCTTTTTTAGGGTTTATTACTTTCCTTTGATGAAAATAGAGATATTACATCAACCGCATGGGTTGAAATTTGTTTAAAGAGACATTGGAAAGTAAAATCCAAATACCTCTATTTTCAACTAATTCATTTGAAAATTGGCACACATGTTAATGGGAAGGTCAAACAGTAATAATCAAAATTTAATATTAAAATAATAAAAAGTTTAAATCTATTCAAATTTAATTTTTTTAAATTATTAATAATGGTCATATTATAAAATGTCCAATGCGCATTTCTTTTGCATAAAATACAACAATATTTACTCGTGAGATACTTTTTATGTATTATCATTGAAGTTGGCATGAAATGTAAAAGTTAAATGAATACATAGTTAGAAAAACAGTATTTTGATAGATATGCTTTGTTTTTGGAATAAGTTGATAATATTTTCATATTCACATAAATTTCAAAATTAAGAAATTTTTGAAATGTAACATTTTATGCAGAGGATATAACATACAAATTTTAAAACAATCTGATAATTAGAAGTGCGCACGGAACGTTTCAAGTATTAGAAATGTTCGAAATTTTCAATTTTTTGAAAACTACATCTTAAATAAAATAAATTGCATAAATATATACAGTATTTCCAATTGTAAAAGTCTCAAAGAAGAAGCTTTAGAATTAAAAAAATTATGTTTGCATCAAATAAATTTGAGTATCTAGTTTCATATTTCTCATTAAAAAAATCTCTCTTTTTTTTTTTTTTTTTTTTTTTTTTTTTTAATATTTACTATCGTTTTAAATGTAGTAACGTAAATTAGGATGAATATATAATTAGAAAAACAATATTTTGATAATTATTCTTTGTTTTTTGAAAAAGTTGCTAATATTTTCATATCCACATAAATTTCAAAATTAAAGTATTCTCGAATTGTAACATTTTTTGCTAACATTTATTGTGTACTATACAGAGGATATAATACATAAATTTTAAAAGAATCTGATTATTAGTAAAGCGCACGAAAGTTTTAAGTATTAGAAATGTGCGAAATTTTCAATTTTTAGAAAGCAACATTGTAAGTAAAATATATTGGATAATAAGGTGGGCCGAAAAAAACTTTTTTTCGATTTTCGATTATGGCGGGTGCAGAAAAGTGGCCACTGGTGGCACTCAGTTCATACAAAAAATTTGAGATTTTTTAGACATTTACTTATCCTGCCGCAAACGGCTTGAAGTTTTGCAAAAATGCTCATTTTTGAACTTTTTTCGAAGAAAATTAAAAAATGTTAAATTAAATTTATTTTGGTTGTATTTACTTGAAAAGGCATATTTAATGTACCAAATGTTTAAATAAGATTTAATCATGCATTATTTAATATCTATGTGTATTATAACTTAGGCTATTTTTATTGCTTTTTCGCGTATAATAGGCAAAAGTTGTATTTGTTTGAATCGATCGTTGGTTTCTATATTATTTATGTCCCTTGGTTTTCTTTATATTTTTTCTATGTGTCAAACGTTATATATTTGGGGAACAGACAGCAGTATACTTCAAAAACAAATCTGAAAGGTGAGAAAGTGGTGAAGCAGGACTCTAAGCGAGCACAATGACTCGTCGTAATACTCAGGGAGTGAAGGATGAAATAGGTGAGAGCCAAAATGCGATAAAGGATTCTTATTATTTATCCTTGCTCAGTTACCTGCGACATTTGTTCAGTGTTAACGTGAAACCCTTTTGTAGTGATATACAGTGCTTTTTGGATCGTTTAATGTGTCATTATAATGTTTTGTGCGTTTTATTACAAAGAGCTTAGAAATGGCTAGTATAAAGGGCCATGACATTGCAAAGACACGCGATAGCGTGAAAAGTAACTTTTTGGAGGTATCACGCATATTGAAAGTATTGCAAATGCCAACTTATGCTGATAATCATGCGCCACTATTACTTGTTGCTTCACCATGTAGAAGTTGTGACAGCAGAGGATACGAATCTCGTCATCGATAAAAACAAAGTCAGGAGAGGGAAATAGAAACTTGGAAAGAAGATACAGGCAGAAGAAGTTATTGAAAGAAGGAAAATTAGAAGCATATTTTTTGATGGTAGAAAGGATAAAAGTATATTAAGAGGAAGAGAAATAAGAAGCGGCACCGTCAAGAGAAAGGCGAGGAACACATCACTGTGTTGTTTGAACCTGGTTAGGAACACTTGGGGCACTTGATACCGTTACCTTGATACCTTGTCAGTTCAGAAAAGTCTAACTTGTGGTGACTTGGAAGATTATATAATGATTTTGCTATTTCTTTTCCGTGACCGGAAACAACCCGGTGATGTGTTCCTCGCCTTTCCTTCGACGGTTCCGCTTGTTCTTTTTTTCCCCTGAATATATTTTTATCCTTTCTACCATCAAAAAATATGCTTTTAATTTTCCTTCTTTCAATAACTTCTTCTGCCTGTATCTTCTTTCCAAGTATCTATTTCTCTCTTCTGACTTTGTTTTTATCGATGACGAGATTCGTATTCCCTTCTGTCACAACTTCTACATTGTGAAGCAACCAGTAGTAGTGACGCATGATTATCAGCATAAGTTAGCAATTGCAATTCTTTCAATATGCATGATGCCTCCAAAAAGTTACTTTTCACGCTATCGCGTGTCTTTGCATTGTCATGGCCCTTTATACTAGCCATTTCTAAGCTCGTCGTAATAAAACGCACAAAACACTACAATGGCACATTAAACGATCCAAAAAGCACTGTGTATCACTACAAAAGCGTTTCACATTAACACTGAACAAATGTTGCAGGTAACTGAGTAAATAATATATATAAATAATATATAATATACAGGTAAATAATAAGAATCCTTTATCGCATTTTGGCTCTCAACTATTTCGTTTTTCATTCCCTGAGTATTACGATGAGTCATTGCGCTCGCTTAGAGTCTTGTTTCACCACTTTCTCACCTTCCAGATTTGTTTTTGAAGTATACTGCTGTCTGTTCCCCAAATATATGACGTTTAACACATAGAAAAAATATAAAGAAGACCAAGGGACATAAATAATATAGAAACTACGATCGATTCAAACAAATACAACTTTTGCTTATTATACGCGAAAAAGCTATAAAAATAGACTAAGCTATAATACACATAGATATCAAATAATGCATGATCAGATCTTATTTAAACATTTGGTACATTAAATATGCCTTTTCAAGTAAATACAACCAAAACAAATTTAATTTAACATTTTTTAATTTTTTTCGAAAAAAGTTCAAAAATGAGCATTTTTGCAAAACTTTAAGCCGTTTGCGGCAGGGTAAGGAAATGTCCAAAAAATCTCAAATTTTTTGTATGAACTGAGTGCCACCAGTGACCACTTTTCCGCACCCGCCATAATCGAAAATCGAAAAAAAGTTTTTTTCGGCCCACCCTATTGGATAAGTATGTACAGTATGTACAAATATAAAAGTCTCGTCGAAGAAGCGTCAGAATTAAAAAATTGTGATTGCATCTAATAAATTTGAGTATCTAGTTTCATATTTCTTTTTTCTTTTTTTTCTAAAAAAAAAAAGAAAGAATTATTTTTTTTTTGTCAAATTTTGTGATTTTGAATATTTATTATAACCTTAAATATAGTAACGAAAATTAGGATTACATGAACCCTGAAGATTCTTGATATAAACGTAAAAAAATGTTTTAGATCAGTCCTAGCTATACTGCGTTAAGAATATTCACGCAATTCTCCAAGTATTATTGAATTATGTCAATATTAAAAGTAGAGATTGATCGAAAATTCAGTTTCGTTCTAATTTTCGGCCCAAAATGTGAGTTTTACTGAAAGTTCGTTTCCGTAAAAAATATGGGCAAGATTTCAGCCATACCGAGATCGACCGAAACTATCCGTATTACAAAAATGTCGTGTCATCCTTACGATATTTTCAACATGGCTGATGATTTGATCTGCATCGGGTCAAATGAAACAGCTGGCTTTATTTATTACTAGGAACTTTTCTGTTTATAACTGTTAAGAATGACTGATTTAAGACTTAAGTGCGATTGATAAAACAAGTGATATTTATAGGACTAAACGTTGAAGACGCTTTCCACGCTCTCATTAAAAGCTACAGACTTAATTGCAATAGAAAACTTTCAATTTCAAACCACAGATGTGTTTCGAATATTTTTGAAAAAGTTCTATCGTTTACAGAAAATTATCATAAACGATAAATTGTGATATGTATACTTTAAAAAAATTAAAATTAGATGAAAATTTGCATAATTAGAAAATTATGTGTTTCATGGATGCATTAATTACATTTTATTTTATATGAAAATAAAAAGATTTGATCAGTGGCACACAGAGCAAATTTGCATCACACGTGTAATTAATTAATAAGTATGTATATTTAAGTATGTATTTATTACATACAAAAATTTTTGAAAATTTTCATTTTTGTTTTACGGCCGAAAAAAGAATATTACCAAAATTCTGGTTTTGTTTCGTTCTAGACCTTAAAAACTTATTTCAGTTGAACTTTAATTATCAACACAGTAATATCCAAATTGTTAATATTATTTATTCATTTTTTTTTTCTTTAGTGTAGCTCCTAAGAACTCAGTCCAGGGTTCAAGAATTCTAGTTTACCGTGTATTATAATATCTCTATATGTACACAGGGTTAAATTAAATATGTAAATAAAATAAAATAATGACAGATGTAAACATATAAATATGTAAATAAGAATGACAGAGTTTAAGCATGAATAACATGTTATTTAAAATTAAAAAGCTTTTTATTTTATTAATAGTCACTCTATCATGTCTGAAAGACAGTTTATTAATTAAACAATTTTATTGTGTTATCACTGGCTCAGTGCAAAAAGTGAAGTGTTAAATCGTCTACACTGTTAAAAATCTTGTTCTAGTTTGAACCAAAAAAGTTAGTTTTTTGGTGCTCAGTAGCTGCCACCATAAGATGGTGAAATCTCGTACCACCATTTGGAGCTTCCTGGTTCAACCTCGTTCCAAGTATTGGAACTATGCTTCAATGGGAGCTCCGAATTATGGTTCAAGATTTCACCATCTTACGGTGGCAGATCTTGAGCACCAAAAAACAAACTTTTTTGGTTCAAACTAGAACAAGATTTTTACCAGTGTACGAGAATTTCACTGCTCCCGTTAACCTTATTTCAACGTAGACAGATCGATTTAGCAGGATGCATATATAAATTATGTGGGAGCAATGGTGGAATTTCTTAAAATAAATTCTTTGGATAGGAATCTGAAAAAAAAATAATAAAACAACAACATTAAACAACATTAAGAATGAAGTTTAGTTGAAGGGGAGAGGGCAGATGGTCATTCACACCTCTTACTCTCTTCTTATGTAACATAAAAATAAAGCAATGTATAATTCTTTATCTTAGCGATCCATTTATGTGTTAAAATTAATTCATTTAATTCTTAACTGTTGTAACACAAATTATTTGTAGTTATTGGGAGCAGTCTCCGAGACCGACTGATCGAATGTTCAATAGAAACTCGATTAAGTTATAGCAGTATTTCTCTGTTGAATTTTACGCAGAGAGCTTTTATAGGTAAAATTAATCTTTTCATAAATCTATAGCAGTAGTAGTAGTGTTGCAACAAAATTTTATTAGTATCTGTAGTAAAACTAAAGTTTCTTGTTAAACTGTAAAAGTTGAAAAAACAAATCAAAACAAATGAAAAGAAAACTGCATTTTGTGAGATAATGTTAACAGTAACAAATAAAAAATACAGCAGTCGTTGCCATGAATTAAATAAAGCTAACAGATAAAAAAGTCGTTTTATTCAGTTTTTTAATTAAACCATAATTAGAATTTTTTACGAGATACTTATCTTTAGGTAAAAAATTATTTGGTAATATCATCTTAAATTTCCATTGTTTGATATTCTGCATCATCATCGCTTGTTAAATTAATTGAATGCAGAGACCACTTCGCCACATTCATATGTATTCTTAATCACAATTCAGAAACATGATTGTTTACTGTGATATAAAAATATACGCGAGAATTGTATCAAGAGAAGCATGACGCTTTTAACACATTAAATGTACCTACAGTCGTGCAAAAATTGTAAACGCCCCATAATCTCTGAATCTAATTGTAACAGAAGAAAGTTCTAAAAGATTAAGAATAAAATGCTTTTAAATGATATAATTTGTCTTGGGATAATAACGCCTGGATGAGTAATAACGTCAATGGACACACACGTAATTTTGAAGGAATCTGGGAGTTGGCACCTACGGATTCTGCGCGGTCGTGCTTTGAGTTATCCAAATCACAAATTACCACTAAAAGATAGTTTGTTACATTTGCATACCTTAATACTAGAAGAAGAACGTAAGAGTTAAAAGAAAATGCTTCTATCTAAAATTTGGGAGATAAACACTATGACCTGAAGACCATATATTTATTATGAAATACGTTGTTTATTACACAAATTGGAAATGTATATCACGTACTTGCAAAATATTGTTAGAAATTTCGGAGGTGTTTGCCAGGTAGCTTATAGTTTAAAGTATCCTGCGCATTAAGTGTACCGGGAAAATAACGTCACCCTCGCATTATTACTCCGCATTCTTATTATATATATTTTTTTCTTTTATAAGAAAATACATTTAAAGAGGACTTTTTTTAATGCTTGAAAGAGTACTTACTGAAAACCCCAAAAGATAAAGATAAATTTGTATTTCCTAAATGCTGCTAATTTTTTTTTTTTATATCAGAAGAATAAAATGTGAAATGAATATCTCTGTATCCTGATATCGCAATTATTGGTAGGTAAGAGAAATTTGTCAGTTTCTAGAACTATAGATTTTGTATCGTTAGAACTGGACAATTCACATGCCATTTTTCGATCCTTTTTTATAATTTTGTTTGCATGAAATTATTCCCCGCATAGGTGGGTAATTGTGCTTATATTCTATGAATACCTATCTGCTAAAATATTCTTGCTTTTATACATAGTCAATAAGTTTTTGTATTAAATCCTAAATTTGTTTGAAAAAAATGCTAAAACTAAGATAGTAAAACTAAAATGTAAAATGTAAAAAATTTGTAGAAACTTAAACTGCTATTATTACTCCCAGGACACCATATAAAAATACTTATTAGGAGATGATCTACAAATGAATCGCAGATTAAACTCTGTTTTTTTTCCAGTAACAATTCCTAACTTTGACAGTATATTTTCAAACTTCGATTGAAACTATGCCTAGAAGTGAAATTTCAAGGAATTTGGATTATAAGGTTTGGAATTATAGAATTTCAAAAGTTAAATTTTATTTTTGTATTTTTATTAATATCTTCTAAAAATATATAATCCTAATGTGATATATATATATTTTTTGTAAAAATATATACTAATAAACCCAAAGATAAATAGTCTGACTTAGTAATTTAAAATTTTATAATATAAATTATGATTTATGAAATTAATATTAAAAATATATTTATTGGAGCCTGCAGTTATTTTAATAGATATAATAGACATAATAGATTTATTATATTCTTTTTCATGCGAATTCACAATTTCAAATTTTCCTTTAAAGTAGTTTTAGAAAAAGGAATAAAAATATTTTTAGGTATACATAAATGTAAATTTTTGGTACATGGTAGACTAGACTTTATTTACTATTTTTACATTACAAATACAATTACAAATTAACATTAACAATTACAATTTTACATTACAATTTATTTTACAAGTAGACTTTATTTACAATTTTATTGTTTTATTTGGCGACAGTAACTTTTTTCTACAATAACTTGTTGAAGAATTAGTAGGTGGCGGGGGTTACTATTTTCCTTTACACGACTGTATATAGTTAATAATATCTCTCCATTTTTATTTCCTAACTTTGTTTTAATATTTTATCCATGACACTATCTGTAAAGAAATCATAAATCATAAAATAAAACCTTTGACAAAAAATGTTTTAATTATTAACTATTAGTATATATACCCAAGTCTGTTTATGTAATATTCTTAAAGTCACAGATCTGTTTTTGTTATATGCCAGAAAATATGAATAAAAATCATACAAGTAATGGATGAAAAGACCACCGTAATTTATTTTCACCAATTGCTTCCGGTATGGTATTTGATATCTGTAAACAATGACTGCTTTTACAACCATACTTTTTCTTCCATAAAATTGTGTTTTACTATACAAGATATATTCCTATAATGTTAAGAACACATGTTTGATGTATCGATAAACGTATATATCGATAAGCGTATATATCGTAAGAGTATATACCGCTTGGTATACCGTACAGTTATTTATTTAGCAAAGAACATTTCTTTATTGCTGACATCAAATTTGTCATTAGAATTTAGTCATGAAAAAATATATGTATTTGTTGAACATTAGTACAAGTAATGTGTTCAAAATAAAAACAGATTTTTTTTTTCAAGTTTCAAGAGTCGTTTTATAGAACTTGCATAATTCTTGTAATAAAAAATGGATTATTCTTTAGGCGATCTACAAAATTTATCATGTTTCTTAAACGATTTATAAAACGATAGCAAAGAAAAGTATTCGTATGCAACTTTTTATTTGATAAGATTACATATTTATTTTTTGTACGCACATAAAAAAATTAACATTAATATGAATTTTGCGTTTAATTAGCAGTAATTTAAGAAGAGATAGTAGGGGGGGGGGCGTTTACTATTTTTTTCCCACGACATTAGATAGTTAATAACATCGCCCCATTTCTATTTCCTAACTTTGCTTTAATGACACTTTTTGTAAAAAATTGTAATTCATGAAGAAAAAAACTTTTGAGAATTTTTTTTTTATTTTATAAATATTAGTATATATATCCAAGTCTGTTTGTGTGAGATTCTCTTTTTTCTTTATGTTCCAAAAGGTATGAATACAAATCATACAAGTAATAGATAAAAAGACTACCGTAATTTATTTTGACCAATTGCATCCAATAAGATATTTGCTAACCGTAAACAATAAATGTTTTTAGAACCGTACTTTTTCTTCCATAAAATTGTTTTTTGGTATGCAATATATATTTCTATAATGTTAAAAACACAAGTTTGATATATCGATAAGCGTATATATCGATAATCATATATATCGTAACCGTATATACCGTTTGATATGTCGTACAGTTATTTATTTAGCAAAGAACATTGTTTTATTGCTGACAAAAAAATTTTATTGGAATTTAGTCATGAAAAAATATTTGTATTTGTTGAACATTAGTATAAGTAATTTGTTCAAAATAAAAAATAAAAACATTTTTTTTCAAGTTTCAAGAGTCGTTTTATAGAACTTGCATAATTCTTGTAATAAAAAATGGATTATTCTTTAGGCGACCTACAAAATTTATCATGAATGTTAAACGATTTATAAAACGATAGCAAAGAAAAGTATTCGTATGCAACTTTTTATTTGATAAGATTACATATTTATTTTTTGTACGCACATAAAAAAATTAACATTAATATCAATTTTGCGTTTAACTAGCAGTAATTTAAGAAGAGATAGTGGGGGGGGGGGCGTTTACTATTTTTTTCCCACGACATTAGATAGTTAATAACATCGCCCCATTTCTATTTCCTAACTTTGCTTTAATGACACTTTTTGTAAAAAAATGTAAATCATGAAGAAAAAAAAACTTTTGAGATTTTTTTTTTTTTTTATAAATATTAGTATATATATCCAAGTCTGTTTGTGTGAGATTCTCTTTTTTCTTTATGTGCCAAAAGGTATGAATACAAATCATACAAGTAATAGATAAAAAGACTACCGTAATTTATTTTGACCAATTGCATCCAATAAGGTATTTGCTAACCGTAAACAATAAATGCTTTTAGAACCATACTTTTTCTTCCATAAAATTGTTTTTTGGTATGCAAGATATATTCCTATAATGTTAAAAACACAAGTTTGATATATCGATAAGCGTATATATCGATAATCATATGTATCATAACCGTATATACCGTTTGATATGTCGTACAGCTATTTATTTAGCAAAGAACATTGTTTTATTGCTGACAAAAAATTCTTATTGGAATTTAGTCATGAAAAAATATTTGTATTTGTTGAACATTAGTATAAGTAATTTGTTCAAAATAAAAAAAAAAAACATTTTTTTTAAGTTTCAAGAGTCGTTTTATAGAACCTGCATAATTCTAGTAACGTAGAATGGATTATCCTTTAAGCGACCTGCAAAATTTAGTATGTATGTATGACGTGGCTGGGCACGCCGCCGGTGATATGTTGGTTAAATGAAGACGTAGTTTAAGTAAAAGTTAAAATCCAACAATTTATTTACTGCCTGTGGGAAATGGGAAGTGGAGCTAAAGTTCAAGATTTCCAGTCACAAAACACAATACTAAGAGATTAAATTGTAATCTATACTCACATCTACGGTTACGTTTAGCTCGGAGCACTCACACCGGCTCTACTTTCAGGTTACGACTTACTGCTACTTTAATCTATAATAAAACAGCACGTGGCTGCACAAAACCTTTATTCTTAAAACTCAACGTATTATTCAACTCTTACCCACTGGTTCTCCTTGCCTCACAGCACAAGACTTCGCTGGAGGCTATTTCACTGGCTCTCCTCGCCACAACACAAGCTATCTCACTTTGCTGGCTCCCACAACACCTTGCTGGCTTTCCTCACCTCACAACACCTTGCTGGCTTTCCTCACCTCACAACACCTTACTGGCTTTTCTCACCTCACAACACATCTTTCTGGCTTTCCTCATCTCACAACACAATCTCCCACTCCAATTCACAACTTTTATACATTGCAAACTGAAGACGGAGCTATAAATTTGCATAATACTCCTAACCACAGTTAACTGTGGACTCGAGGGCGCCACACACGCTCCGGAAATTTAAAGTTGAATAAAGGATAGATGTCATTTCTGTGCCACACATGTTAGAACATTGACTTCATGATCTCACTAAAAATACTAGAGTACCTTTATCACAAAGGGACACTTCCTCACATATGTTTAACGATTCATAAAATGATAGCAAAGAAAAATATTCGTATACAATTTTTTATTTGATAAGATTACATATTTATTTTTTTACATGCATCACCAAATTTAACATTAATATGAATTTTGTGCTTAATTAACAATAATTTATGAAGAGTTTGTAGAGGGAGGGGCGTTTACTATTTTTTCGTCGAAAGTAGATAGATAATAACATCTCTGAATTTCTATTTCCTAACTTTGTTTTAATGACACTGTTTGTAAAAAAATTGTAAATCATGAAAAAAAAAATAAATTTTGAAAAAAATGTTATATTTTTTAATTATTGGAATATATATCCAAGTCTGTTTGTCTAAAATTATCTGTTTTCGTTATGTGCCAGAAGATATGAATACAAATTATAGAAGTAATAGATAAAAAGACTACCGTAATTTATTTTGACCAATTGCATCTGATAAAGTATTTGATATCCCTAAACAATAAATGCTTTTAGAACCACACTTTCTCTTCCATAAAATTGTTTTTTGCTATACGACACATATTCCTATAATGTTCAGAACAGATGTTTGATATATCGATAAGCAGAACAGTATACAGTTATTTATTTAGCTAAGAACATTGCTTTATTGATGACAAATATTTGTTATTGGATATTTAGACATGAAAAAAGATGTGTATTTGTTGAACATTTGCACAAGTAATTTGTTTAAAATAAAAATATAATTCAATTTTTTAAGTTCTAAGAGTCATTTTATAGAACTTGCATAATTCTAGTAACATAGACTGGATTATCATTTAAGCGACCTGCAAAATTTAGCATGTTTAACGATACATAAAATGATAGCAAAGAAAATTGTTCGTATGCAAATTTTTATTTGATAAGATTACTTTTTTTACGCGCATTAAAAAAATTAACATTAATATGAATTTTGTGTTTGATTAACTGTAATTTATGAAGAGTTAGTAGGGGCGTTTAATATTTTTTTCTTCTACAGTAGACAGTTAATAACATCGCTCCATTTCTATTCCCTAACTTTGTTTTAATGGCACTGTTATTGTAAATCATGAAAAAAATGAAAAAAAGTTTTATTTATTAATTAATAGTATATATATCTAAGTCTGTTTGTGTAAGATTTTCTGTTTTCGTTATGTGCCAGAATATATGAATACAAATCATACAAGTAATAGATAAAAAGTCTACCGTAATTTATTTTGACCAGTCGCATCCGATAAGGTATTTGCAATCCGTAAACAATAAATGCTTTTAGAATCATACTTTCTCTTCCATAAAATTGTTTTTTGCTATGCAAGACATACATATTCCTATAATGTTAAGAACACATGTTTAATATATCGATAAGCAGAACAGTATACAGTTATTTATTTAGCTAAGAACATTGCTTTACTGATGACAAATATTTGTTATTGGATATTTTGTCATGAAAAAAAAGATATGTATTTGTTGAACATTTGCACAAGTAATTTGTTTAAAATAAAAACAGAATTCACTCTATTAAGTTTCAAAAGTCGTTTTATAGAAATTACATAATTCTAAGAACACAGAATGTATTATCCTTTAAGCATGCTGCGAAATTTAGAATGTATGTTGAACGATTCATAAAGTGATAGCAAAGAAAAGTTCTCATTTTTAAATTTATATTTCATAACATTAGTTATTTATTTTTTGATTCACTTCGAAAAAATTATCATTAATATCAATTTTTGGTTTAATTAGCCTCAAAATTAAAAAACTACGTGGTGGAAAAACACGGCTAGTACGCTTAAAGTGCTAAAATATTTAACTATCAAAGTAAGCAAAACTCCAGATTTATGTAATTTCATTAGTGTTGAGTCTGTTATAATAAATTTTATTTTATAAATAAATTTAATCATATTTTATGGAGATGTTAATAATGTTTACATTCGTTGCCAATTTCAAACAAATTTTTCTGTATTTTTAAAATAATTTTGGAAACCACTTACACATTTTTCTGTAAAATATATTATAAAAGCTACAAACTATCTGATAAGCATTTTACTTGATTTTCAGCTCATAATCAACAATTTCAATTAATTTTAATAAGACATATAAAACTACAAGTAAAAATTCAATTTCTTTCACATTTTTGTCTACATGAAAAAAACGTTTTACTTTAATGTGAATCTGATACTTAGTTTTATCAAGTAGACCATAAAGAATAAATACGAAAACTTTCGAGTCAGTAGTAAAATATAGAGGGTGAGTCATAAATATCGAAACATTAGGCTATCGCCTCAAATATTGATCCTAGACCCATACTTCCAATTGCAAAAATTCATAAAAAAGGTGAAATTTCTGATAAGATAAGTAGAAACTCCATTGGGGGTGTATTTGAAAAAATACGAAAGTTAAATTTTTATACGGCCCCCGTTGGGCAAAATTCCCGATTAGAAAATTATTCCTTATCCATTCCTAAATTGAACAAAACAAATTTCATCTCCGTATCTAAAAATCCTACAGAGATATTAAATCCCAAAATCCTCAAAAATACCTGATTTATACCACTTTTCCCTGCTTCTAAACTGTGATTTCTTGACTCAATTTCCCCGCTTGGTAGGTAACATTCACAAATTGTTTTAAAATTAATATAAAAAAAAAACCTTGGAACAAAACTAAAATCAGATTTTCATCTTTAATTAAGTGGAAAGAAATTGAAATCCGATAAATAATGTTACGAGTTATAACGATTTTTGATTGTCCCATTTAAACCAGTACTGACCACATGAAACTTTTATAAATTGTATGAGAAATTTTAGAATGTGATTTTCTTAGCAAATTATAAGGCTAACCATCACAAAAAAAGAAAAAAAATCAAAATTCTAACTCAAGAAATAGATTTTTTAAGCGTTTTCTAGAACTGTTAAAGTAACATTGTTTTTTGAATAGCGCGTATTTCAATTTGTCTCTAATCCCATAAAACCTGATGAGTTTTTTAAACGGCTATAACTTTGCGAATTTTGTAGATATGAAGATGCAACTTTTTGTGTCTTATTCAGGACTGAATAAGGAAAGTTTTCCTAATTGGAATTTTTGTCCTACGGGGGCCGTATAAAAATTTAATATTCGTAACTTTTCAACTAGACCCCCCATGGAGTCACAATTAATCTTATCAAAAATTTCACATTTTTTATGAATTTTTGCAATTGGAAGTATGGGTCTAAGGGGAATATTTAAGGAGATATCCTATTGTTTCGATATTTATGACTCACCCTGTACATAAAAACTTTATCACTTTGAACATGACTATTCGTCGAAAGAAATACAAACTGAGAAAAATCACTTTTAAGGGAAGTTGATTGGGACATTTAATAGGACAGCGATGGAATAAAATCGCTTTTGTGTGTCCCTGTAAATTAATAAAAAAATGCTTTCGATGCTCTGTTTTAATGTGATCGTAGCGAAATTCGTGGTTTACACCAGCTTAAATACTTTTGAGATAGCGCAATATCATTACAATACTTTCCAAATAATTTTTTCTCCTATACCAAAATGTAATCGAATTATATTGAGTGTACCTGTAAATGAACCATTAGTCGTACATACTTCATATGCAATACCAAAACTTACTTTGTTGAACCTAAATAAGCTTCATCTATCGCATGAAAATACGAGGATATTTACGGGAGTTAGAGCATGAACAGACGGACAGACAAACCAAATGCATAAGCACATTTAAACTTTGTTTCAAAGTGCTAAAAATGTACACACGTAAAATTGTAATTGTACCAATTGAACCTAAACGAACTTTGTTCTCTGTAATATATTTTAAGATAAAATGTTATTCATTCTTTGCTCTTTAACCCTTTTAGTGCAAAGGACGCCGTCGCGCTGCTCTCGCTAGTTGTGAAAAATGCCAGCGTCGCGATAGCGCTCCTTTTGACAGTTCACTTTTGGCACGTGCAGTGTTTGATAAAGTGCTATTTAAATTTATTTAATTTATTGTCGCCTAGCCACAGAATTACAAAAATCTAAGAAGTTTTCTAATTTCAAACGATAAACTGTGAATGAAAGACATTATCATTTTATTTCTGCAGTTTTTTCTAAGCTGTGAAAAAATATCTTTTTTTTTTCTTGTTGTGATATAATTTCGAACATTGGATAAACATAGTGACGGCCGTGCTACCGTGCTCGTATTTTTATTCATTATATTGCATTCTAACTATCTTCGATCGCATATTTTTTATATAAACATCGTAATTATTATTTTATTAATATCTCTAATTTTGATATGAAGCTGGATACAAAATGCCGGACACATGTGAATTTTCAGAGCGACGGCGATCCTTGGCAATTTTCAGAGGAGCGCGACAGCACTCCTTGGCACTAAAAGGGTTAAAATAAAAAAAATAACGACTCAATAATTGACAAACAAATTAAAAGGAGTGAAAAATACAACGTAGGAGTAATTTATTTAAATGTCAAGAATATTTATTTTTATCAGATGTTAAAAGTCGTTTAAATATTTCCTAAACATTTTTTTAAATTTAAAATTGTAATTTAATAGTTTCATTTTAGCTTATTTTTCTCTTAATCTTATGTTATTCCATTATTTATTCAAATTTCTTAAACAAAATCTTTGATTTAAAATTGTAATCGAATACTTTTATTTTAGCTCATTTTTCTATCAATTTTATGTTCAAAGTATAAAAATAATAATTGGTAATCACTATATCACATCATGAAGTTTTGAAAATGATTTATTTTATTTCTGAAATAAGATTTATTTATAAAATTATCCCCAGCTAGAGAGAAAATGATCGCTAAAAGAATTCCCTTGTTCAGTACTTCTTTTAAGAAATCGAAAACCAATAGTTTTGGAAAGCTTCGTCTGTATCTTTAAAGAACTGAATCACAATTCTTTCTTTAGTTTAAAATGTTATGTTTTATGTTTTATATGGAAATTATTTTAAGAAATTTAACTTAAAACTGATTATCAAGAATTTTTCAAAATTCTCATCAAAGTGCTACATTACATGGGGAAAAAATCAGGGCAATAACGTGGAAAAATGTAACTGAATTTTTAATATAAATTATTTATTGTTAATTTTTATAGATTTATTTATTGAAATCTTATCATATACATATGTACTCTTCGGACATAATGAACATCGGCTAGAAAGAATTGCAATCATTTTTAATAGTGCAAAGAATTTATAATATCTTTTAAAATTCTGAAACCCCTTCGCAACGGAAGTCTTTTACAAAATTTTAATGTTTTGTCACTGGTTTTTAAATACAAAAATTTGTGACTTAGTGAATCGACAAAATGCTCCGATTTACATTAAAATCGACTAATTACTTAAACTACGTACGAGAATTATTTAAAATTTTACAGTAAAATTTTACTAGTGGGGATAAACAAGGATTCTTAAGCCTTTTTTGCGGCACGTATACTTGTCGCTCGTCCCCAAAGGGTTAATTTCTAAAATAGTATTTTTTTTTATTTTCAGTAAAATTTCTCCTATAAAAACCAATGATAGCAATTTGGCATTTTAATGTTGTAGAAAAATGGAACGTAATACATTTGCTTTTAGTGAGGGTCCTGAAATTCATAGGCATAAAATATTTACTTTTGTCTGAAATGAAAACGATCTTTTTCTTTGGCGGATATGAACAAATTTCCTCTTCCATTAAAGTGAAATCTTTGGGGTTTTTTTAGAAGTTTAACGGTTCTGTGTTATAGATTTAAATTTCTTAAACAAAATTTTTGATTTAAAATTGTAATTGAATAGTTTTATTTTAGCTTATACTTCTTCTAATTTCATCTTATAACGTTATTTATTTAAATTTTCTAATTTTTTGTTTGATTTAAAATTGTAATTAAATAAGATAATTATTTTTATAATTTTACGTTTAAAATAATAACTGGTAGTCACTATATTACATCATGAAGTTGTTAAAGTGATTTATTTTTTTCTTAAACAAAATTTATTTATAAAATTATAAACTAGCTAGAGAAAAAAATAATTACCAAAAGAATTCCATTGCTCAATGCTTCTTTTAAGAAGTCGAAAACCAATAGTTTTGGAAAATTTACTCTGTATCTTTAAAGAATTGAATCACAGTTCTTTCCTTAATTTAAAATATTATATTTTACGTTTTCTATAGAAAGTATTTTAGGAACTTTAACTTAAAACTGATTAAAAGAATTTTTCAAATTTTACATCAAACTGCTACTTTACATGGAAAAAAAATAAACTTTTCTACCAAAAATTGAACCGAATTCAAAAGCTACTGCAAAGTGAAAAATAATTTTTTTACAGAATAGTATTAAGAAATTAAATTAAGAGCGTAGTATTTATCATGCGTATTATTATATTTATTTATATTAATTTAATTTTTTGAAGTCGGTGCCAGCTAAGCCAATTTAGTTGCAATTTTCCAATGGACACGCATCCAAGTATCTACGAGTTTTTTTTACGATTTAATATTTAGTTTAAAATTTAACTTTATTCTTTTACGATTTGCATTGGATAATTAATTTTAATTTTGAACTTGGCTTGGCTGGCACCGACTTCAAAAAATCAAATTAATCTACATAAATATAATAATACGCATGATAAATACTACGCTCTTAATTTAATTTCTTAATACTATTCTGTAAAAAAAATTATTTTTCACTTTGCAGTAGCTTTTGAAGTCGGTTCAATTTTTGGTAGAAAAGTTTATTTTTCTCTTTTTAGTTAAAAGTTAACGATTTTTTGAAGTCAGTTATTAAAAATTAAAATACGAAAAAAATCACTGTAAACCATACACGTATGTCAGGAGTGGGGTTCGAACCCACGATCTCTTTCAAGAACCAGAAATCAAATCTGCTGTCTTACACCGCTCAGCCACCTGATTGCACTCCATTCGGCGAGCTTAGTCATAGTCCATGTTAGTTTTAGTTTGCGAGAAATCACTAATTTTATTAATTTTTACTTAATTACTAAAAAAAAAAAAAAATTGAACCGATTTCAATGAAATGGAAGAAGTACCAATGGAAGAGTAGCCTCTTTCATTTAACACAAAAAACAAGTTAATCGGTTGGGTAGTTTCGGAGTAATCGGTGAACAAACATAGAAAAAAATATATATTCGCGCCGAATTGGTAACATCCTCTCTTTTTTGAAGTCACTTAAAAAAATATATATAACACGGAAAATTTTTTTGTATACTATACACATATGTCAGGAGAGAGGTTCGAACCGACACTCTCTTTCAAAATCGGAGATTTAATCTGGTGCCTTAGACCTCTCGGCTGTCCGGACTTCATTCCCGTCAGAGAACTTATTCAGTGTCATGTTACTTTTCGCAAGTCTATTCTCTTTTTGAGTACTCTTTCACTGATAAAGTATTGAGTGAATAAAAAATCTCTGATACTCTGTGGTAACGGTTAAATACAAAATATTCCTAATAGCATAATAAGTATTTAACTTGTTAAATATATATTTAAAAATTATAATACGGAAAAGATTATTGTATACACGTACGTCAGAAGTGGGGTTCGAACCCACGCTGCCTTTCGACAACCGGATCTTAAATCAATTGCCTTAGACCGCTCGGCCATCCTTTCATCGGAAAATTTATTCGACATCCATATTACTACTGATTTGCGAGAAATCACTAATTTTATTAGTTTTTGCCTAATTACTAAAAAAATACTGAACCAATTTCTTTAAAACGGAAGTGGTACCAATTCCTTCAGATTCAATTCAGAATTCAAAGTGATTCAATTCCTTCCAATCCAATTCGAGAGCAAGCTCTCTCATTTAACACCTAAATCAAGTTAATTGGTTGGATAGTTTCGGAGTAATCGGTGAACATACATAAAAAAAAATACATACGCGTTGAATTTATAACCTCCTCTCCTTTTTGGAAGTCGGTTAAAAAACAAGACAATAACGGAAAAAAATGAAATTGAATGTTTCATATAAATTATTTATTGAAATCTTATTATATAGGGGAGTGTGGGCTGGTATGGGACAATTTTTACAAAAGCAAGAAAATCAAATTTCTTTGACACAAAAACAAAAAAAATTCAATTTATAGAGTTCAAGGTAAAAGAATTTTTAATTCACTTGAACCATATAGAAATTTAATATACACAAGCTATTTTATAATTAAAGAAGTTGTAAGTTTCGAAATGTGTCCTATACCTCTCCTGTAATAAGATGATACAGGACAACAATAAAACAAATATATAATGTACAAATAGTCCAGTGTAGAATGGATATACAATCAAACAAAGATTGTAGGCGATAACATATACTACAGTACAGAATTTCAATATCTTAATGACTGGAATAAAAATTGAACTTTGTTAGTTACGGATGGCATTGAAAAATCACCAATTCACTTATATTTCGAAGTAAATGAATATATTATTCATGTTATAATTAATATATTATCCTCTAAAAATGTTTGCATGTTAGCAATTTGCATTCACCTTATTAAATCGAAAAGAATTAGACATGTCCCATTCCTCCCTGCACTGACATGTCCCATTTCTCCCGATTTCCTTATTTTGTGTTAAACTTCTTGTATAAATAAAACGTAGCTTTTAGGCTTAGTTTACATTAAGAAAAACATACAGTGTATAATGTTCCACAAATGCGGAAACTATTACATATATGCATAAACAAGTCAATAATATAAAGAAAGCATAAAAAGTTTTTGAAGCAAATTTACTTTACTTAAAATCGTCTTTTCCTTTATACAATTGCAATCTTATACAAATAAAAACTTTTTTACCAACTAAAGATTGGGCTGCCTTTGCTTCATCTCGTGTGTGATTGATAAAATGTTTAGAATGATACATAAAGAGAAAAACCTACTATCCCATCTTTCTCACTGTCAAATTGCACGCCACTCTCTCCTATATATATGTACAGCGTAATGAACATCGACTGAAACGAACTCCAATCATTCTTAACAGTCCAATGAATTTATAATATCTTTTAAAATTCTGAAACCAATCTGAATTTCTAAGATAGTAATTCATTTTTATTTTCAATAAAATTTCTATATGTATATATATATGTATCGGGTGTCTCAAAAATGACTGATTGATTTTAAAATTCAATAACTTGCAAACGGTGACAGCTATTTAAAAAAAATTTGCAGGAGGGTTATGTATAATGTCGGGAGTTTTTTTACCGTAATTTTTTTTGTTTTAGTTTGCATCTCAAACAATAGGTGGCGCTGACGGTGATTGAAGGCCAGATGATCAATGCTGAGTGAAGCGTCGACCTGGCCCTGAATCGCCGTCAGCGTCACCTATTGTTTGATATGCGAACTAAAATACAAAATTACGGTAAAAAAACTCCTGACATTATAGATAACCCTCCTGCAAAAATTTTTTTAATAGCTGTCACCGTTTCCAAGTTATTGAACTTTAAAATCCATCAGTCATTTTTAGGACACCCGGTATATATATGTGAGATATTGAGTGATTAACTTATGCTTTAAAAAAAACTAATATTCTTGAAAATATCAAAAGATTTAATAGACATAAAATATATACGTAAAATTCAAAAATAACAGTCGAACTGAATAATATTCAGCATAAAAAAGCTTCCCTGAGCTTTGCATTAAAAATCCACCAAACTCGCCATCGCTGAAATCTATAGAACACTTCGTTCTTTCCACGCATCATCACATGAGTCTCGCTTGGGATATCTCGTTCATTAAATCATTGAGTTTATTATCTTTTATTGCTGAATACTTCATTCTTTAATCCCCCATTCTCGGTCATCCTGACGTTCCTGGTGACCTCGCCAGCTGCTTATAAAAATTTAGACACAAATCTATACAAATAAAACAGGTAAATATAAAACAAAAACATCTCACGTTATACAGATGCTTCACCCCATGGCTTGATGTATTCTACAATAGTGTATATCTTGTTGTTCACTATGGTCTCCAATTCTCTTTGCATCATAATGATCATGTAATTTTTCTATAATGTTTTTATAGAATATTTATTATGTTTTTATTCGGTCCATGGAATTTTCCCTTTTTCAGTCCTGTTCCATACCGCGTTTCTTGGATTACCACGGGATCATTTAATTCATATCTGTAAGGAACTTTTCTCCTCATGTTAAATTGTTTTCTATAATTACCATTACACCAAAAATATAGACTTCTACTTGGACCATTAAAGTTTGTTTTGATGCTTGTTTTATTATTCCTTTCACACGGTTCAACCCTTTCTTTTTCAAAAATTTCAAGTTTTCTTTCCCCTAAATATTTTCTCCGATTTTCACATGTGTGACATTTTCTATTAAAATTATTTCTCGAATAATATTTCTTTTCTTCATCTCTATCATTGTAATCACGCTTCTTGTAATTTCTGTTTATTTGCATTAACTCCTTCAATATACCTTTTTTCCTTCGTGTTTTTCCGTTTTTTTTTATTGGCGCGTGAACATAAATTGCGTTTTTCTATTAGGTTATTCATCTGTCCTGTTTTTAAAGTCTCGTTTCTTTCATTCAATCTTTTCTTACTAATTAAATTTTCTTCTTTCTCATTTGTTTCTTTTCTAATTTTCAAATTTCTCACGTGATTCTAATCAATTTCATTTTCTTCTATGACTCTCGCGAAATTAATCAAGTAATTACCTCCTGCATTATTATCATTTGCAAATATAATATTTTCATCACGTGAATAACCTAAAGTAGACGTTTTCATTTCATTATTATTTCTAGCAGCATGATTCAATTTTATATCAGAATTCTTCTGAACTTCAGTGTAACCTACTTCAATAGTGTTGCGTTTGCCAACGATCTTAATTCCGTTCTAGTCTATCGCCAAATTTAATTTGCTAATCACATCATATCCCAATAAAATATCATATGAAAGAGATTCTAACACATACAAATTTGCTTTGATTAGAAAACCATCAATATTAAATTCATATGAAAAGTATCCTTTAGGATAAACAACTACTTTTTCAATGCCTGACAAAGATATATTATTTGAAAGTAATCTTGGCGATCCAATCTTCGTATAATATTCATAACTGACCAGACTGATATCACTTCCAGTGTCAAAAAAAGATCTGTGTCTTTTCACCGTTAATATCAATTATTTATCATGCGATCCGGCATGGCGCTGTTTGTTTGTTTGATTACTGCAAAATTTATCTCCTTGTGATTGGATAATCGCGGGTTTTGGCTCTCATAAATATCGGTGTGTAACATGTGATCCGGTTTGGCACTGTTTGTTTCTTTGATTATTGCACAATACACTTCTTTGTGATTGGATAATCACGGGTTTTGGCTCCGAGTTTGGCTGTCATAATTTATTTGATTATTATTACCATTTTTACACTGGTATATTACTTGGCCAAGGCGGTTACATTTAAAACATCTAATTTGTGCCCCGTTCCTTTCATTTAAATTACAAGATTCATTTCTATTAGCTGAATTATCTGTAAATTGTTGTTTTCTTAAAGTATCATAACGTTGAGATGGTAACCACGGTTTTGAATTGCCATTTTCGCACATTTTTGACTTCCTATCTTCAAAGTGGTGTGAGTTTCTATTCATGGTTTTAACATTACGCCTTGCTGTTTCATAATCATCTAGTTTACAAACTAATACATCAACATTTTTAATTTTGGGAAGATCATCGATAAAATGTTCCTTTATTTCTATCGGTAATCTTCTTTTGATTTGATCTACCAGTATTAATTCTTTTAAATCTTCAAAATTGGATACATTAAGACCGGTAATCCATTCTTCTAAATAATTTCTTAACTCAAATGCTAGATCGCGCCAAGTGGCTCAATTTTCTTTTTTATGCGACAGTAATTTTTGCCTAAACTCTTTTGGCGTCAATTTGAATCTTTTGAGCAGCAAGTTATTTACGTAATCGTAGTTATTTGTTAATGTTTCTGATTCTCTAATTATAACATTAGCAATTTCTAGCGGCATTAAACTTAATAAGTGCATTACCCAATTTCTTTTTGTTATATTCATTCTAGAAATCTGCCTCTCGAATAGAGCTAAATAGATACTAATATCACCCTTCCCATTCAAGTGTGACATTAATTTAGACAAATCTGGTTGCTTACCTGAACTGGTTACAGTCGAACCGTCACTTATATTTGTCATATTCCCTTGAAGTTTAATTTTTCGTAACTCATACTCCATCTCTAGTTTTTTCTCCTCTAATCTTCTTTCTGCTTCTAACCTTCTTTCTTCTTTTTCCTTTTCTGCTTCTAGCTTTCTTTCTTCTCTTTCGGCTTCTAGTCTTCTTTCTTGTTTTTCGGCTTTTAGCCTTCTTTTGTCTTTTTCGGCTTCTAGTCTTTCTTTTTCTATTCTCTCCGCGGCAATGATTTCAAGTCAAAATTTTACAAAATTTTCTTCATAATCCTTCGATTCAGTCACCAACTTTATCAAATCAATGATTCTTGGAATCTGAGGCGCAACTATACCTAGGTCATCACACAATGTTAGCAAATCAGCCTTTCTAGCTTTATATAGAATGGACATTATTTATTTTTCTTTACATTTCACCAAAACAAAATATTGCACTATCTTGCAGGCTTGATAACGAATAATTTCTAATTATTATACATATGATAAACACTTCCTTTTTTATATAATACGTTTAAGTTTTAAAAAAAACACACATTTTTCTTCGTAGACTTTTTTCTTCTTAGTACAAAATAGTATCTGTAGTAAAATTCAAATTCAAATCCAAGTCATTCAAATCATTCAATCTCGTCAACGAGTCCCCAAACTTGTGGGATATTGAGTGATTAACTTATGATTTAAGCAAAACTAATATTCTTGAAAATATAAAAAGATTTAATAGACATAAAATATATACGTAACATTAAAAAATAACAGCCGAACTGAACAATATTCAGCATAAAAAAGCTTCCCTGAGCTTTGCATTAAAAAACCACCAAACTCGCCATCGCTGAAAAATCTATAGAACACCTCGTTCTTTCCACGTATCATCACATGAGTCTCACTTGGGATATCACGTTCATTAAATCATTGAGTTTATTATCTTTTATTGCTGAATACTTCATTCTTTAATCCCACATATATACATATATATATTCTTTTTACAGTATATCCCACTTACCACGAATATTTTATTAATCGTGCAAAAAGTGTAATAAGATCTTATTTAAAAATTTTTACCATGTATTTTTAGCTATGCCATAGTATGAAATGCTTTACATCGTATCTGCTCCTAATAGAAAATTTATTTTAAAATTGCTTAGATAGACATAATAGATAAAACGTTTCTCTTTAACCAGCTCTTATAAAAACAATAAAAAACTATTTTACTTCAAACACCAGAAGAAATAGATTTAGAAAAAAAAGTTTTAATAACTTTTTAGGCACACATAAAAATAAATAAGAACTTTACCCAAAATCCGAGAACGATATTTTACGATAAATTGAATTATCACTACAAACGTTTTTATCTTAATTCTTTTGAGGTCTTACGTAATCATTTTTTCTTTGCTAAAATTCTTTTTTTCCCTCTATCAGAAGAAGAATGGTGCGTGATATTAATTCTGAAATTCTAAATGAAACTAGAAATAATGGTATAAGAACACGGAAAATAGAAATTATTAATTTCAATGGATAAACTGCACATTTTTGATAAAAATGTTTTACAGTTATATTAAATGTTGTTGAAATATTATTTTAGATTATGACATCATTGTAATAATAAGTTGCTTAAAATATGTATACTGTAAATAAATTTCAAATAATAATAATAATTATTTGATATGATATACAAATATTAGATTTTTTTAAATAAAAATGCTGAACGCTGTGAAATTAGCACAGATATTTTTTAATCTAACAAAAAACATAATATAACCACTAATGAGAACCTTTCGAATTACCTGTGATTCCGAAAAGCGTCCATTATCAGAAAAATAAAAAATCATTATAAGCTTGTAAGTGCACCTGTACTAGGCCACGGTCAGCAATGGCCCACAAAACAAGCCCATAACGCATTTCTTAAAAACTGCTCAAAGAAATCCGATTCATTAACATCCTTAATTATCAATCCGTACCTATATTATAAAGGGGTAAAATTTATTTATTTTAGGGGAATATTTGCAAAATTACCAAACTGATTTCACAAGTAATAGTACTAAAATCATTGTGTTCGCGCCGAATCAAACGTAGTCTATATCTTAAATCAATGCCACTAAACCAAAGAGACATCTTATATCGGTGTCACTACTCGAAAGGAGATGCAGGAGCAAAATGCATTCTAAAAATAACTTTTGTGTTACTGAAGGGCCGAGAAACATAAAATTTGGCATGCTAATTACTTATGAGGCATAGATGATCTTTAAGAACATTTCCTAAAAATATGAAATTTAAAAGGTGTGAAAATGCGCTCTAAAGCATTCTGAAAAACGTTCTAAATAGCGATTTCTACTTATTCTCAGGAAGTACCAAACAAGTTTAAAAAATAAAGGTGTCAAAATGATGACGACAGCCCTTGCTCTTATATAGACTATTTTATGTCGATGTCACTAATAACTCCTAGTTGCAAAAGCAAATAAAACGTTCTAAATTGCGTTTTTTTTTTTTTTTTTTTTTTTTTTTTTTGTTATGGAAGAATCTAAAACAGGAAATTTGGCGGAAAAAAATCGCAATTTTTACGCAATTTTAGAAAATGCTGATCCAATTTTTAAAAGAATGATGAGAAAATAATAGTGCCAGCTTTTGCTGCAAGATAGGCAATATTTTATTCAGTTACCACTATCCAAGAGCGGGTATAGAAGCAAAAAGTGTTCGAAAAATGCGATTTTTGTGTTATTGAAAGGAGTTGATTCATGAAATTTAGCATGGTAGTTACTTATCCTTATATCCTTATATATATTATAAATGTGAAAGTGTGTCCGAAAATTGGAATGAACTTGGCTTCAAAACGGATGGATTAATGTCTTTGAATTTTTGTATATAGAGAGATTATTGGTCTGAAATGAACGTAGGCTAATTTTTATTTATTTTATTCAAATATTTTTCTTAATAATTCAACATTTCACTATTTTTCATACAGAATAAATTGAAAAATTTTCCATAATATTTAATCATCTTTCTTTTTTCGTTGCCAAAAAATAAAAAAACCAGAATAATTATTTATCTTCTGTAATTAATTTTCAACTGAAAGATTTTCACGTGATAAAAGAAAATGAAATAAATAAATGGACCTTATTCTGTTTTTCGGTTCGAGGTTAAAAACCGCGATTTTACCATTTGTGACGTCAGAGGAATACTGTTTTTCTTCTTATATCATGCAGACGATTATATAAAACTTCTTTTACACTTAGAAGACTTCACAAGAATATAACTTCACACTTTACAAGAATATGAATATTTTAGTAGTTTTTCCAGATATTAATCCAGAATAAAAATGAACATTTTTCTTTCTTTCGGTTCGAGGCTATAAAATTCAACTTTTTACCAATTGTGACGTCACAGGAATACTTTCCATTAAGAATTTTAAAAATATCAAAGCAACGTCATATCTGAAACAAAGTATAAATTTTTAAATTTTCAAAAATTCTGTTTTTTTTTTCTTTTTCTTTTTTTTTTTTTTTTTCGTTTTACGGAAACTACCCCCTTTTTGACACTTTCTAACATGGTCTAAAAATGTTTACGACTTCAACCTGTCTTATACCGGATGCCGAGTGCCTGGGGTCTGCCGTCTGTTTGTCCGTGTTTCAACTTGAGTAAATATAGTGGGATTCATTCAAAAATAACATGCGTTATTCAGATTTGCTATAGCATGTGCAGCATTGAAAATGAACCAGGTAGCAATTATAGCTGAATCACAGGAGCACTCAAAAGGAGACTTTACATTATGATATACGGCGAAAAAATCATTTGTGGTGTATTTTGATGATGTTACATAATTTTAAATGTAATGAAATTTACATGCATTTTTAAGGTTCACAAGAACATGGTTACTATCGAATATGTTAAGTATAGTACTTATAGTGTGCGTACAGTGAGCTCAAAAGTATTTCAATATATCATAGTCTGTGAAGAAAAACCATTTGCAGCATATTTTAATAAGGTTATTTTATTAATGTTATTTTAATAATATTGAAATTGATATCAGTTTCTGAAGTGCACTAAAACAGGATTTCTGTAGAAAATGGGGTGAAAATGTTTAACATTCTTTTACAAGATCACAGAAAAATGTTCTGTAATATAATAGCCTACGGAGAAAAAATATTCCCAGCGTATTTTAATTGCGTTGCACTATTTCAAACATGATGAAATTAATATACTGAGATAATCAATACAATGATAAATGCTGAAATTTACTACAATATGCTTGCATTTAAGTATGATTTGCATCACATTTGTAGTTCATTTACAGAGACGCATAAAAGATTTTGGACCTGTGTCCAGATCTCAGATATTGTATCCAAAGTATGTTCTATTAGAAAAGATTGCTGAAGAGCTTTTTCAATTATCGTATGTATTTTAAGGAAAACAAATGCATCCTGAAGTTCAGCTACATTTGATATAATAAGAGATGTTTGTAGAATTTAAATAAATCATGTATCGGACTATACAATAAACTGGATATATGGTCACCTGTGCAATAGCGATACCCGGAAATATGAATTCAATAATTTGAATCGGGTTTTTTTCTTGAATAATTCAAGCTAAATATGCGGTCGTATAAATATTTGCACGTAATATACAGGACTGTACAAAAGAATTCAAGTACGTTTCTGTCTATTATTAGAAATTGCTAAAGGTGAATTTTAATCTTCGTTCTACTTTTTCTAACTAAGCAAAATTTTAACACTGTATTTAGAATATTTACAAACACATAGATCATATACACAGCTGCACAAAAGAATGGGCCGGCGAAGTTATGTATTATGGAAATGTTGGATATTTTGTTTTATTACCTAGGTTTAACACATGATTTTTCTTTTTTTGATATGGAATTCTGAAATGCACTACAACATGATTTCTGTACAATTGGGGTGCGTTACAGTTGTTCTACAGTATAAGTGGTTGCAATTTCATTTTCACGATTGTTCATATTATCTAACACATTTCCTTCTTTAAGTTCTTTAAGACCCCTATAAAAAAAACTACTGCATAGCCTCCTATAAGATATGTGTTGTATATATTTTAAGTTATTGTTAATGAAACGTTTTGTATAATGAAAGCGTTTATCTTTTTTTTTTTTTTTTTTTAACTACGTGAACGACGTCACGGGTAACAGCTAGTATATTATAAATGTGAAAGTGTGTCCGAAAATTGGAAAGAACTTGGCTTCAAAACGGATGGATTAATGTCTTTGAATTTTTGTATATAGGTAAATTATTGGCCTGAAATGAACATAGGCTAATTTTTATTTATTTTAATCAAATATTTTTCTTAATAATTCAATATTTCACTATTTTTCATACAGAATAAATTGAAAAATTTTCCATAATATTTAATTATCTTTCTTTTTTTGTTGCCAAAAAATAAAAAAAAACGGAATAATTATTTCTCTTCTGTAATTAATTTTCAACTGAAAGATTTTCACGTGATAAAATAAAATGAAATAAATAAATGGACCCTATTCTGTTTTTCGGTTCGAGATTAAAAACCGCAATTTCACCAATTGTGACGTCAGAGGAATGCTGTTTTTCTTCTTATATTACGCAAACGATTATATAAAATTTCTTTTACACTTAGAAGACTTTACAAGAATATAACTTCACACTTTACAAGAATATAAATATTTTAGTAGTTTTTCCGGATATTAATCCGTAATCAAAATGGACCTTTTTCTTTCTTTCGGTTCAAGGCTATTAAATTCAACTTTTTACCAATTGTGACGTCAGAGGAATACTTTCCATTAAGAATTTTAACAATATCAATGTAACGTCATATATGAAACAAAGTATAAGTTTTCAAGTTTTCATTTTTAATAACACAATGTAATTTTGAGTAAGTGCTACAAAGAGACGACTGTGACGTCACAAATTGAAAATAAAATATCTCTGATGTTGAAATGAAATGAGATTGAATTATGATATCAAAATTTATTATTTAAAGAAAATTAAGTTTGTCGTCTGAGTGTGGCTAATATTTAATTTTAAAATGAAATAAGTTTTTTTAAAGGTTAAATATTAAACGATTAGAAAATATTAATAATTTATACATATCGTAAATGACGTAATGATCAATGAAAAAACTTTTTATCATTTTTAGAAAGTAAGAAAAACTCAACTAATCAAAAAAAAAAATATTTTTGTGTGTTAATTCTGAAAATTGTTCAATTCTGAAAATATAAATAAATATCACTTTAAAAATGCACTTTCGGGCTTAAAATCTAAAGATTTAATGTAATTATGAGAAAATATATTCCCTCAGTCAATATCTCAATTTGGCATAATGTGCTCAAAGTATACTGGAAACAGGTTTGTAAATGGATATTAATTGCGCATTTTTTTTAGCTCTTAAAAAGTAAAAATATGTTGTCACTTTTAAGAATGTTTTTTATAATAAATTTCTATAAATTTTTATGGTATGCAGAGCATATATGTACAAATTATACAAAAATGCCACCTAAAACACAGTTTTGTAGTATATTTTTCCTAACACTGTTTTTTTTTTTCGTTTTACGGAAACTACACGCTTTTTGACACTTTCTAACATGGTCTAAAAGTGTTTACGACTTCAACCTGTCTGTATACCGGATGCCGAGTGCCTGGGGTCTGCCGTCTGTCTGTCCGTTTTTCAACTTGGGTAAATATAGTGGAATTCATACGAAACTAACATACGTTATTGAGATTTACCATAGCATATGCGGCATTGAAAATGGACTAGGTAGCAATTATAGCTGAATCAAAGGAGCACTCAAAAGGAAACTTTACATTATCATCTAAGGCGAAAAAATCATTTGTAGTGTATTTTGATAATGTTACATAATTTTAAATGTAATG
Organism: Maratus speculifer; assembly: GCA_964019185.1. Lineage (NCBI taxonomy): Eukaryota > Metazoa > Arthropoda > Arachnida > Araneae > Salticidae > Maratus > Maratus speculifer. The sequence continues at coordinate 140,677,268 of OZ025291.1, forward strand.
AAATTTAAATGCACTTTTAAGGTTCAGAAAAACATGGTTACTATCGAATATGTTAAATGTAGTATTTATAGTGTGCGTACAGGGAGCTCAAAAGTATTTCAATATATTATGGTCTGTGAAGAAAAACCATTTGCAACGTACTTTAATAATGTTATTTTATTAAGGTTATTTTAATAATATTGAAATTGACATCAGGTTCTGAAGTGCACTAAAATAGGATTTCTGTAGAAAATGGGGTGAAAAGATTTAACATTCACTTACAAGATTGCAGAAAAATGTTCGGTAATATAATAGTCTACGGAGAAAAAAAAAATATTCCCAGCGTATTTTAATTGCGTTGCGCTATTTCAAACGTGATGAAATTAATATACTGAGATAATCAATACAATGATAAATACTGAAATTTACTACAATAAGCTTGCAGTTAAGTATCATTTGCATCACATTTGTTGTTCATTTACAGAGACGCATAAAAGATTTTGGACCTGTGTCCAGATCTCAGATATTGTATCCAAAGTATGGTCTATTAGAAAAGATTGATGAAGAGTTTTTTCAATTAACGTATGTATTTGGAAAACTAATGCATCCTGAAGTTCAGCTACATTTGATATAATAAGAGATGTTTGTAGAATTTAAATAAATCATGTATCGGACTATACAATAAACTGGATTGGTCACCAGTGCAATAGCGATTCCCGGAAATATGAATTCAATAATTTGAATCGGGTTTTTTGCTTGAATAATTTAAGCTAAATATGCGATCGTGTACTTATTTGCACGTAATATACAGGACTGTAAAAAAGAATTCAAGTAAGTTTCTGTCTATAATTAGAAATTGCTAAAGGTGAATTTTAATATTCGTTATACTTTTTCTCACTAAGCAAAATTTTAACATTGTATTTAGAATATTTACAAACACATAGATCATATACACAGCTGCAGAAAAGAATGTCCGGTGAAGTTATGCATTATGGAAATGTTGGATATTTTTTTTATTACCTAGGTTTAACACATGATTTTTCTTTCTTTGATATGGAATTCTGAAATGCACTACAACATGATTTCTGTACATTTGGGGTGCGTTACAGTTGTTCTACAGTATAAGTGGTTACAATTTCATTTTCGCGATTTTTCATGTTTTCTAACACATTTTCCTTTTATTTGACTGAGTTCTTTAAGTCCCCTATAAAAAAACTACTGCATAGCCTTCTATAAGATAAATGTTATATATATTTTAAATTATTGTTAATGAACCGTTTTGTTTAATTACAGCGTTTATCTTTTTTTTTAATGCTACGTGAACGACGTCACGGGTAACAGCTAGTTAGATATAAATGATACCTAATAACATTTCGTTTAAAAAATCAAGATTTAAAAAGGATGAAAATGAGTGAAAAGTTTCTAAAAAAGTTCTAAATACTGATTGTGAGCGATCTCAGAAAGAAACTTAAAATTTGACGTAGTAATTAGTTGTAAGAAATAAGTGCTTTCCTAAAACAGTTTCGAAAAAAAATCGAAATTAAAAAATGGTGAAAATGCGTGAAAAAGTATCTAAAAATGGTCTAAGAATGTTGTAAATTGCAATTTCTGCGTTTAATAAGTATCAAATCGATTTTAGAGGTAATGGTTGAAAATTGATGGTGACAGTCCCTGCTCCCATACAAGTTATATTTTATGTTGTTGTCAAAGCTACCTCGGGACTGCAAGAGTAAAAAATGTTTTAAATTGCGTTATTTGTACAACTGAGGTGTCTAACATTTTGAAATTTGGCATAATAGTTACTAAAAGAAAGTAAATGCTTTCTAAATGAATCGGTGAAAAAACATCCAAATAAAAAAAAAATATATCAAAGAAAAGCGCTCTAAAAACCATCTAAATTATGATTTTTATGCATCTTGTGAAATGCCAAACCAATTTAAACACTTGACGGTTAAAAATTGGTAGTGATAGAACCTATTCAAACATAAGCTATATTTTATGTTCGTTCCATTACAACCAAATAATTGCAAAAGCAAAAATAATTCTAAACTACGACTTTAGTGATACTGAAAAGGCTAGAATAATTAACAATGGCATGATAGTTGCTAATAAAATATAATTATCCTTCAAGAACAATAAAAAGTAAATTCGAAATTTAAAAGGTGTGAAACAATGGGAAAGAGGGAAACGTGCTCTAAAAAAAAGCTAAATTACGTAAAAATGACAAACTCTACGTAGTTTCAGGTTATTACAAACTGATTACAAAAGTAATGGTTGCAAATCAATGACGACAATGTCTGATCCCACACAGGCTGTACTTTAAGCCGGTGCCACTACCACCTGGGGCTGGAAGGATCAATAAACTTTCTAAAAAAGTCTTTGATTTTTTTAAATTACATTTATATGGAATAATGTAAACAACTTTTGAATGCCTTTGATCGTCTTGTACAACTGTTGTCTCATAAATTTGAAATTAACACCTTCTAGTCAGATAATATTGCCACCTATGACGATATCTGGAAACAGTTTACTACTGATTTCTAAACTCTTAAATTGGTTATATATAGTGTAAATCTGCATGTAATTTTAATCTTATGAAATTTTGTCCTACATACATACAAAAAAAAAAAAAAAAATTCGGAAAAATTTCATTGAAGTATAATTTAAGGTAGGCATTACATATATTTTCTTTAAACATTACACTAAAAGCAACAAATAAAAAAAAATGGCACTTTATTAGATTTCGCAATTTTACATATTCGAGGCTCTTTTTTTATCGTGGAAACTTTTTCACGCTTTAGCAAACTAGCAATTCAAGAAATGCTACCCATATCTGTCACACGTAGAAAATGCCTTGGATGGTTTTCTTTTCTGTCGTAATTTATTTTTCTAAGCTATGAAAAGAAAATCCTAAAATGTTTCGTTCCTCTTAGATTACACTAATAAAAAATTAACTCGCGACAGATAGGATAAGAAAAACTTTGATGCTTTTATATTTTGCTTTATATTTGATACTAGCGAAAGCGAAGATGCAATTGTAATGTTTATACAAAACACGTTCTGTGTTTTTTGTGTGCTTTTTTAATCATATACTTACGCTTAATATCTAACATTCAGAATTTCTTTTGATATTCTTAAAAAAATAATAATTTTAGTGTATCCGGTAATTTTCAAAAGACACATAATTTTGACTATTTTTACTAAAAGTGTTATTCTATTGGTGATATGTTTTTGTACTTTGTAAATGAAAATTTATACGATAAATTAAATTCATGGGAGTGCATTCGTTTCCCAATAATATAAGAAAGATAGAGACAAACTTTTCTTTGATGCAGGAAATCGTATCACAAAAACTCTTTCATTTTGTACCATACGTACTTTTTTTATATTAAAAAAATATATAATAAAAGAAATTTTTTGCTCCACTGCTAAACTATTTTTCAGACAAGTTTCAGTAGATTTCCTATTCTGTTACACTGTAAAAAAATCTGTAAAGTTACTAAACATTTTCTAGGAAACTGGGATTCCAAGAACTTTTCATGTTACGATAACAGGAAAAACCCATGTAACCGATTCTAAAACTTGAGTTTTTGTTACCGTTACAGGAAAAGTTCTTGGAATCTTAGTTTCCTAGATAAAGTGTAATACCTTTACAGATTTCGTTTTACAGTGTAGTGATACATCTTTGTACTTTGTGAATGGGTGTTTATACGGTAAAAGATTTCCCGAGATTGTTTTCATTTTCTGATAATACAAGAAAGGTAAATATAAACGTTTCTTTGATGCAGAAAAACGTATTGCAGGGATTAAAAATACTTTTCATCTGTATCATTCAGATTTTTATTTAATAAAAAATAGTAAAATAAAATAAATAAATTTCAGCTCTATCAAGTGTCTAAAAGACACCTATCTTTTAGACAAAGTTATCAAATTTTGTATTGCATACATATTGGACAAAATATTTCGGATTTCATTAAAGTATAATTTAAGGTACACTGTAAAAAAAAAAAAAAAAAAAAAAAAAAAAAAAAAAAAAAAAAAAAAAAAAAAAAAAAACTGTAAAGTTACTAAACCTTTTCTAGGAAACTGGGTTTCCAGAAATTTTGCATGTTACGGTAACATGCAAATTTCATATAATCGACTCCGAAACTTGAATTTTTGCTGTTACCGTTACAGAAAAAGTTCTAGGAATCCCAGTTTCCTAGAGAAAGTTTAGTAACTTTACAGAATTTTTTTTACAATGTAGCCAAATATTACACGTATTTTCTTGAAACATTACACTAAAAGTAACAGATAAAAAGTTTTGTACTTTATTAAATTTCGCAATTTTACATATACGAGGCTTTTTTTATAGACGAAATTTTTTCACGATTCAGCAAAATAGCATTCGAGAAATGTATATCTGTTTCCTAAGCAATGCAACACATAGAAAATGGCTTGGATTGCTTTCTATTCTTTCGTAATTTATTTTTCTAAGATATGAAAAGAAAATCCTAAAATGTTTCGTTCCTCCTAAATTACAATAATAAAAAACGAACTCTCGACAGATAAGATAAAAAAGAAACTTTGATGTTTTTATACTTTGCTTTATATTTGATGCCAGCGAACGCAGAGATGCAATTGTAATATTTGTACAAATGCTGTTTTAATCACAATATGTACACATTTAATAGCTATCATTCAGAATTTGTTTTGATATTCTTAAAAAAATAGTTCCTCCGCTAATTTTCAAAAGACACATAATTTTCAGGCTATTTTTACTAAATGTTTTAGTTTATTAATGGTATGTTTTTGTACTTTGTGAATGAAAGTTTATACGATAAATTAAATTCATGGGAGTATATCCGCTTCTTAATAATATAAGAAAGCTAGAGACAAACTTTTCTTTGAAGAGTTTCTTTCAGGAAGTCGTATCACAATGCTTATAACTCTTTCATTTTGTATCGTCAATACTTTCTTTTGATGTTAAATATATATATAATAAAAGAATTTTTTTGCTCTTCAGCTAATCTATTTTTCAGACTAGTTTCAGTAGATTTCCTATTCCGTTAATGATACATTTTTGTACTTTGTGAAGTGGCGTTTATACGGTAAAAGATTTTTACGATATCGATTTCATTTTCTGATAATACAAGAAAGATAGATATAAACGTTTCTTTGATGCAGGAAAACGTATTGCAGACATTTAAAATAATTTCCATCTGTATCATTTAGATTTGTATTTGATAAAAAAATAAAAAAATAAAATAAATAAATTTCAACTCTTTCGATAATTTTAAAAGACACATTTCTTTCACACGCTATTGTTTGAGATGCAAACTAAAATCAACAATTACAGTAAAAAAACTCCTGACATTATACACAACCCTTCTGCAAAAATTTTTTAAATAGCTGTCACCGTTTGCAAGTTATTGAATTTTAAAATCCATCAGTCATTTTTGGGACACCCGGTGTATATATATATATATATATATATATATATATTACAAATTTAAAATTTTTTCGCCAAAACTAACCTTTATACTATCTTAATTTTCTTATAATAATATTCCGTACTTACTTCAAATTATTAAATTAAAATCTTGTTTCTAAATCTAATCTGTTAATCCTTATGCAGACGATATAAATTCTTAATTTGCCTTAAAAAACATTATTCCAGTATGCGTAAATTTAAAAAGATGGCTCTAAATTAAAAATATTCTTAATTAAAACTTTATTTCTTAATATTCCAAACAAAACTGATTTCTTCTATGTTTTTATCAACCCTTTTTAAGAAAGTCTTATTAAATTTATTCCAAAACCATACCTTTCAAAAAATATCATTATTTTATTTTATCTATTTATTTATTTTTCCTACGTCAACCTTTGATGTGTACATATTAATAAATTCATTTCTTTTCTTTTTCTCTTAAAATTAATCATTTATAAAAATCGTCTGCCTAAGATATTTAAAATTCTGAGTCAATTATAAATTGGTTAAATAATTTTTTTTTTTTAAATAAATTTATCGTTTGTGGAAAATAATCTCGTAGCTGGACAAGAATTCTGTTTACATAAAAGAATGATGGTTTGAGGTTACAGAATGTTCCAGAACTTTCTTTTTAGTTTAAAAAGGTGGAAGTCTCGAGATGAGAAAGAAGATTTCTTGGGTTGCTTCTTCGATGAGGACAGCTCGCTGAAATAATGATGAAATTTTTGCAAAAGGAGCTTTTCCTTCCTCATTATTACGAATTTAATAAATGAATTTACAGCAGCCCATGACTAATTATTGGATCTTCTACATTTATTTATTTATTTTGTTTTTTCCCTCGCTTGCCATGACTGTGTGTTTCTTTTTAACCAGTGGAAATAATTCGAGTTCTCCTTAAATCGTCACATATATATATGAATATAACATTCACATATACATACTTATAGATACATTAAACAGGAAACAATTAATTAATTATTTAATTAACTTTTACATCAAATGAAAATCTGAATGATACAGATGGAAAGCGATATTAATTTTTGTGATGCATTTTTCTGCATCAAAGAAAAATCTGTTTCTATTTTTCTTGTATTATTGGAAAACAAAAACAATTTTGTGGCGATCTTTTAAGGTATAAATGTTATACACAAAATACAAAAACGCATCATTAACAGAATAGGAAATATTCTGAAATACTCTGTAAAAAAATGTGTAAAGTCATTAAACTTTTTCTGGGAGACTGGAATTCCAAAAACTTTTCATGTAACGCTATCATGGAAAAATTCATGTAATCGTTTCACTTACATGAATTTTTGCTGTTACCGTTACATACAACGTTCGAGAAATCCCAGTTTCCTAGAAAAAGCTTAGAAAGTTTACAGATTTTTTTTTACAGCATAGTCTGAAAATAGACTAGCAGAACTGCTAAAATTTATTTTAATATATATTTTTTTTAATGTAAAAAGAAAATATGGACAATACAATTCGAAAAGTTTTTATGCTGACGGCGATTGAAGGCCAGGTGATCAATGCTGAGTGAAGCGTCGATCTGGCCTTCAATCGCCAACTATTGTTTGATATGCGAAATGAAATACAAAATTACGACAAAAAAACTCCTCACATTATACATAACCATCCTGCAAAAATTTTTTAAATGGCTGTCACCGTTTGCAAGTTATTGAATTTTAAAATCCATCAGTCATTTTTGGGACACCCGGTATATACGTACATACATATACACATGTACCCATGTATACAACGTGTACAAAGATTATTGCGACAAACTTTAAGAGGGGCCAAGAGATATTTCAAGGATTCAGATATTAACCGAAGAGCAAATGTGAATCCTCTGAAATCTGAATACAACATGGTCGTTTTTCCTAGAGCGGTAATGACGACGCAAAACACAAGAAAGACAGAGCATGAATAAGAGGAGGAAATGTTAAGTATCCGTTGTACAGCAAACAATTAAGAAAAAATCATTAAAAATACTACAATCGTCATCAAAGTAGATATTCGAAATTACGAACCTTGGCCTTCATTCATGGAAGCGCATCTCCGGCGCATGAAACTGCAAAGTTCTTGAAAATAGCAGGACTATTCCAGAGCCGCAGCTGTGTAACAATTACCTAAGCACTTTTAATCATTGCCCCGCATTTTTGCAACATTAATAATAATAATAATCATGTTTCCTCTCTCTGTTCGTTTTCTTTCTTTCTTGTGTTTTGTGTCGAAACTACTGCGCCAGAAAAACGTTTCCGACTACTGGTTTCTACGCAAATCTGAATCCTGGTGATGTCCCCCATGTCGCCTTAATGTTTGCATCAATAATCCCTGTACACCCTGTATATATATATATATATATATATATACAGGGATTTGAGATATATCGATGACATAATTGTCTTCCATTACAATTTTTTAAATCGATTAATCATATTTATCCACCTTTTTTAAAATTAAATCGTGCTTCTGACAATAGTTTACATGTTGATTTTTTGGATCTTGACTTAAATATTAATAATAATAGTGATTTGGTTGTCAAGTTATTTGATAAAAGGACTTTTTTTAATTTTAAAACCCACTCCATGCCTCATTGGCATTCTAACCTAAGTAACAGAGTTTTAATAAATATTATTTTGGAACAAATAATTAGATATTATAATATATGTGTGTCGAAAGAAATTTTGGAGTCTCAAATTTTTAAATTTGCTGCAAACTTGTTTTATAATAATTTTTATCTTCATAAATTTATATTTCATTATGTAAATGAATTAAAAAAGGGTTTCTTAAAGTGGCAACAGCAAGGCCAAACACCATAATGGAGGTTTCTTCTCGAGTTTTGAATTGATGAGCATCTGTGGAATAAATTCCTTTTTAAGGAAAGTTCACAGGGCGATGGTTATGAACTTTTGAGAATAAACGGACCTGGATTAAATATGGAGAGAGCTGAATAACGGAAGGACAATTCAAAGAGCTAAAATTTTTTATGCTGGCCTGCTACCATCCTAGGCCTAACAGTTTCCGCTCATGCAAGTATGGAGGTGTAATGTGATGATTTTTAACAGGTATCTTTTTTCTTTTTTCTTCACAGGTCAAGGGGGGGGGGGCATCACTAAGCTTTAACTACAATTAAATAACCTTTTTTAAGAAAGAAATTTGCTTGTTAAATCAATAAAAAACTTCTTTTGAAATCTATTTTGTGGAAAAATTCAGTTTTTTCAGTGTTTTCCGCACATTTGAGTATAAGGTGAAAGATTATTATATTGAAATAATTAGATTGTTTAATGGTAAATTTTTTAATAGGTGATATATTGAATTATGCATTAAAATAAAAAATATATGAGGCTAACAGAGTTAAAATAACATACTAATAAATCAAAAAATTCATATTTAATTATCATTTAAAAAAAGTTTATAGCATAAAAGTTAACGTTAAACAATCATGCACACCTAGGATGTGTCTGGTTCTGATTTTTTTATTGATATTTCTAAATAGCAACCATCGCTTTTTTTAACTATCAGATGCATCAACCATCGCATGTATCAGAAACTCTGCGTAAAAATAAGACGGAGGTTACTTATTGAAAATAGTTGCGTCAAATATAAATTGACTAAAAATAGTTGCGTCAATAGTTTTAAACACCCGATGTTTGTTTATCCTGAACGACTACTCTCTCTTGAAATGAACATCCAATATTACTATTGCAAGATTACCTACTACAGGGTGTCCAGCAAATAACACCCTGATTTCAAATTTAAATTTCTCAAAAACAAATATCGATAGAATTATGCGGAAATCGGTTTGATTATTAGAAAAGCTGTAAAAATGTTATACAGAAGTTTCGAAGGGTGGATATTTTGAAAAGATTATGTTCTGATTGCAAAGAATGCTTGGCTTAATATTTTTCTTGCTTTAAATTGCTTGGTTTGAATGAGATTTTGGGCGGACAACGTCATATTTTAAAGTTTTTTGGAACAAAATTTTTGGAATTTCAGAAATTTCTAAAATTTAGTTCTAAAAATATGGCTATGTACCCCGAAAAACTCGTTCTCTACAAGCAATCTAAAGCAAGAAAAACGTCAAGTCGAGCATTCTTTGCAATCAGAGCATAATCTTTTCAAAATATTCACCGTTCGAAACTTTAGTATAACATATTTACAGCTTACCTTATAAAGAAACCGTTTACCGCATAGTTCTATCGATTTTTGTTTTTGAGAAATTTAAATTTGAAATCAGGGTGTTATTTGCTGGACATCCTGTATATACTAATGTAAGTTATTTTAAAGATAAAAAAAAAAAAAAAAAAAAAAACATAAATTATGTATGAAATAAATTCACGTAATCATTAGAAATTTAATTAAAAATTAATATTCTTTCAAATTTATCCCCGCAACAATCTCGTGATTTAAAGCAATACTCCTAAAGCAATAAATTTAACTGTTCTAATGTGTCGAAATTCTTTCAGTACAGAAAAATTCGTAATTACTATGTTCCGTGTTCTTAGACCAATATTTTGTATTTTGATTTCTATTTTCAGAAGTATTCATTGCTCATCTAACAAAAAAAAAAAAAAAAAAAAAAAAAAAAAAACAGCAACAAAAAATACTTATAATACAAGTAAAAGAATTATATAACACCACAAAAAATGAAGAATAAAATGTTTCTAGTCGCAGCTTTGCTTTTTTTTCCCTTAAAAAAATTACGTGTTCTGATTTTTTTAAACTAGATTCCCCCCCCCCCCATTTTTTATATCAAAATCATTAGAACAATTATTTTCAATAAAACAATTTCCATGAATTTGAACTTATAAATATGTGTATGTGTGATTTTTGTGTTGATGTCGTGTTATTAAATGATGAAATGAAATATAATCTATTATATTGAATATTAGCTATGTGTGTGTGTTTCACATTTGTTTGTCTAAATATACATGGAATAACGAATTGAAAAATTCAGCTAACTGAAAAGTACCAGGTTGTGACTCAAAATCATGAAAAAACTCAAAAAACATTACATATATTGATTAGTTTGTGATAAAATGAGAAAAGTTTGAAAAAAAAATAGTGAAATTCAACAAAATACGCAAGTTGCTCTTCAGGAAATTCAATCGCATCCACAAGAAAAGCGACAACTTGTAAAAATTCATTTTGAGTTTTATTCTACTAATGAATCTGTCATAGATGCATCGTTCAACAAAAGTTTAATAAATTCCTTTTATTAAGCTATATGTCCATTCGTGACTACGGAAGAGTGAAAAAAAATATGTAGATGAGAATTATTTTAAACGACAAATCTCATCCATCTTCATTCTTAAGAGTTTCACACTTTTACTGACATTTTTTCTGCTGCATGCATAAGTAAATGCTAATAAATTCATTTTCAAAAATTCCTTATTTATAGTACAATAATAACAGGCACAGATTTTGAGAAGTAAAGGGTCGTGGTTAAAAAAAATATAATTAAAAGAAAACTCAAATGCTGTTGAAAATTACAATATAAATATAGTCAGACCATAGAACATTATGTAAAAGACAAATAATAAATTTTCGGAATCATTCAGTATTTAACTAATTATTTAATTTGTGAACTGTTTAATTGCACACTAGTAGAATGATACTTTTAATTTATCGTAAAAAATTACTTAATATTATATATATATATTATAAAAAAATGTGCGGTAACTTAATCATATGAAAATTTGTACTATATACACACTAGAAAATATAATTTAGAATGAAATAAAAAGTAGAATTCAAGAAAAATTTATTTAGGAATAACTTTAAACATTGCAAATATTTTTTAGAACAAGGATTTCATAATACTACAAATTCAAAAGTAGTTTATTTTTACAAACAAAATTCTTTTACATTTCAGCAAAATAGCATTTGCTAATTCGTGACAATTTATAATAATGATAATAATAATAATAATAATGTGGAAGACACTCTTTTTTATTGTTACGAATATCTCCGATATTTCAGGAAATTAACAGTCATAAAACGTATCAAACATGCATCTACATACTCATGCATGCAAATCAATGGCTAGTTCTACCTTCTTTTCGCACTGAAACTTCTAGAAACAACAACAATAATTTCCATCGCCAAAATTTCAAATTTCCCAAAACACTACTAAAGTAGCTACATAAACAATAGAATATCACATGTATGTATGTGAATTTAAAGCGGATGATCTGATTCAAATACTACTATTTTATTAATCAATATAGTTATACCCTCTCAGTAAACATACCTGATGAATCTAAAAAAAATATAGGAACGGTAAATTCTCAAAGCTTGCTTAGTCAATAAGAGAAAAATCTCCCCTCTGCCTCAAAATGATACTTTGATGATGACCAATGATAACAAACACCTATAATCGGTAAACAAACGCAAACACATAAACCAACTCCTAGCACACATCTCAAAACTAGTTATAAAAAATAAAAATGGTATCCGCAGCAATTTTTTTTTTTACTTTTATTTCATCGACTCTTAACGTGAACACTCATAATGCACTTATCGCGAAAGAGCATGTCTCTGGGATGCAATAACTCATTTGCTGTCTAAACCATGTATTGTGAGCCTTAAAATCTATATCACGTAGCCACCTAGACAGGTCTACATGATCACCGCTGTGTGCAGTAACTGAGAACTTTAAATGAATCCAGTTATAAACGGGATATATTCTGCGGCAAAGAAAGTCTGATGATGTATGTATTTAGAGCAGTGTTGAATTCAGACACTTTTCTCCGGGAGGGACTTCTCTGGTAACGGGGAGAGTTCCGGGGGTGGAAAATGCTCTTTTTGGGGATCAACTACAGTTGAATATTGTATTCTTTAAGAGCTCAATAAAATGAACCGGGAGGAACATCTTTGCTCTACAGTTTTACCCCTTAGCTTAAGCTGTCTAAATTGGCTATTAAATAGTATGTACTCTTAATTCAATACGAAACAAAACAGAAGATGTTCTAAATTTCAATTTGAATCCTGTTGGATAATTTCCAAAAGCAATAGCTCTGGATAAACATCTGCATCAAAATAACATTGAAAGCCTCTTTCTACCAAGGTAGAAAAGAAATTAATTTGAGCATTTACATTAATATTTGTAATAGTTAAAGAAATAAGCTTAATTTTGTTTTCGAAACAAATGTGAAACATAGATTCCAACTAATGAAGTAGAAAATTCGTTATGCGATTTGTTATTATTTTATAGCCCCCGCCCTCCCTCCAGATATGAAGAAAAAATCCTAAAATATTTTCATCCTTTTAAATTAAAATAATAAATATAAAACTCCTTAAAAATAAATTAATCAAAAACTCCGATGTCTTTTTTTTTTTTTTTTTTTTTTGACTTTGCTTTATGTTTTTCTATTTTGCATCAGAGAATAAGAAGATACATTTAGAAATTTCCTACAAATAAAATTTCTGTTTCGGATAATATCAGTGATTTTTTTTTTTATATTCTCTGTGAAATACATAAACATTTAACTTGTTCTGTATTCTTTAAAAGATATGTATTTTTCAGACTGTTGTATAGTTTTCGTGTAGTTATTTTTTTATTAAATATTTTTTAATATTTTCTAATTTTTTTAATTAAATATTTTCTAAGTTTTTTTATTAAATATTTTCTAATGTAATTTTGTATTTTTTTTCTAGTAACATAAAACAACATAAAAAAAGCATTATTTGCATGGATAAAATAGGTATAGGAAGCTAAACTACGTAACTTAAAGTATTGCTTTCAACAAACTTTTATGTATGTGTATTACAATATGAGCAAAAATAAATGCATATGCGTGTGAATATAGAAAGTGGAGACTTTTAACTTTACTAAAATCAATAAAGTGCTTTTTTAAGTTAAAGAATTTAAAAAACTAAATAAACGATCAACACTATTTTAAATGTCTGTTGTCAGACAATTTTTTAATGACCAATAAAGATTATTTTAATTAAACGAATGTAATACATATTTTTTATTAAAAGGGGTAAAAAAGATTTTGAAAACTACTAATTTAAAAGGTATCATAGCTATAATCTTTCGTTTTTAACATATTCCAACATAGTTAAAATGCTAGGACTTCTGTTCATATTTAAACATTGCAAATTTTAGAAACAAAGAGATTACCTAAACGTTATCGTGATACATTGCAAGATATTTTCTGTAGAATATGGAGTACAAAGCATTTAACATTCATGTAGAGCGCACGGAAAAGAATTCAATTTCTTTTAATAAGGAAAAAATATTTCATCGTATTTAATTATCCTACATTGCTTCAATCTTAATTAAATGCATATACATTACTGAGATAGACTATAAAAAATCATGTAAAATATGGAAACTGTACGGATAATCGGAAAGCAAGTACTTTTCAGTATTTTAACGAGGAAAATTCCATAAGTTCCAGAAAAATTACCGTTTTTCACATTTTTTCCAAAACTTAAAAAAAAAATAAAAAAAAAGGTTGTAAAGTTTAAGTAAGTTTATTGAAAAAGTCTGCATACGAAATAGAGAAAGTAAAAACTAGGCTATTTAGCATTCAACTTTAGTTACCTTACACACAAAAATCGTATTAAAATTTTCAAATTTAAACGAGAGATTCGGAAAAAACTTGCTTATAGGTTTAACATAAACTATGGGAAATGAACAAAATTCAGTAAACTTTTCATCCCTTTGGGTTTGGTAGAGTGAGTACCAAACAAATTTTGTAATTCAATATTAGTAGGTTCGGTGTTAGTGGAACCTTTTCACCGGACATATGTTAAAAATAGCAAACTACTTCTCTTAGCCAGTAAAGTAGATTTAGGTATCCCAGGTTGTGATCCTTCGTATATTGAAGAGTCACAGAATTTATTTTAGTCTGTTAAAATTCAGAGTGTTAAATATCATAACTCATTTATTCAGCCATTTTCTACATAAGATATATTTTTCTCGATTGTGAAAAACCTTTTAATACAAATATTTCGTATACTTGCCAATTAAAACCTTCTTATGAAGATATATTTATAAGTAGAAAGAAAATGCTGTAAGATTATAGGGAATTAAATTACTTTTCTTTATAGAAACAAATACAAGAAAAGAACAGATAAACATCCCATCACGCATAATATCTAATCCTTCTTTTTTCCCTCCCTGATATCCGTTTCATCTGCGGAAGTGCTTCCCTGAACTCTCTAACAGCTTTTTCTATTAATATACGGAAGCAGAAGGTTCATTCATTTCATTCTCTATCTTCTTACTCTTAATCTTCTTAAGAGGTTTATTATTTTTGAGCTTAATAAGCCGTATAGTAAAATCTATAAATAGCAAAGTGAAGGAATAGGATATCTTTTATGGCATTGCCTACATTATATATTATTATAGTATCTTCATTGTGTTTAACATTAGGAGATGAAAGAAGGAGAAAGAAGAACAAAAAAGAGCTCAAAATGAGATAAATTTGTTGAATCCAATACTAACTTAAACTAGAAAAGATAAATTTTGAGTACTTATGAGTAGATAATTTTATGAGAAGTTTTTAAAAGTATCCTTTCACTTTTAATAAAATAAACAACAAAAAGTTTTTAACTTGTGATATTGGTTTAATTAACTCTTTACGCGCCATATTCAATTTAGTAAAAGAATGTTAAATACCAGGTACAACAACTGCCGTGAAAAATCAGTATCTGATATAATAATTTTATAAAATTGCTGGTTTTGAGAGATAAAAGCAAATACAAAATCGAAAGCAAAACACTACAATTTACGATAGACAACTGAACAAAATGGCAAACACATTCAAACGAACGACGAAGAAACCAAGAATTTGGAAAAGACTAAAGAGGATTTTTTTTTACATGTAACGTGATCTATTTTGTGTCCATAGAAAATCAGTCACAAAAACAGTTAGCAACACAATAAACCTGATGTTTAAAACATTGCAGTCTGGATTTAAAATGAGGTCGTATGCAAAATCTTAATTTATGGCAAATAGAGTTAATGACATATGGAGGTAAATCATGATGCTTAATGTGATATTGTAAATCACACATTACAAGGCGAACAAAAGGCAATCAAAATTCAATATTAATGCATTTTTTTAAAATAATTTATGAATACCATTCTTAATAGAGAATTTATCTCAGTCTTTTTAAATTCACAGTGTTAAATATTATAATTCATTTCTCCAGCGGTTGTTCACATGAGATGTATTTTTCCTCTATCGTTAAAAACATTTTAATAGTATATTTCATATACTTGCTAGTTAAAACCTGCTTAAGAAGATATATTTGTAAGTAGAAAGAAAACGCTGTACGATTATAGGGAATTAAATTACTTTTCGTTACAGAAACAAATACTAGAATAGAACAGATAAACATCCCATCAAGCATAATATCTAATCCTCCCCCTCCCTCCCCCCCGATATCCGTTTCATCTTCGGAAGTGCTTCTATGAACTCTCTAACAGCTTTTTCTATTAATATACGGAAGCAGAAGTTTGATTCATTTCATTATCTATCTTCTTACTCTTAATCTCCTTAAGGTATCCGACTACGTTCGGACATTTTTTTTTTAAACTCTAATTTAGACACATTTTTTGGTATTTTTCAGTGTAATGTAACACAGAATAAAGAAAATTATAAAAAAATATATAATATCAATGCAACTTTTTGAAATTTTGAAGACTTTTGGACATTTTTTAGCATTTTTTTTATAAAAACGGCTCCGGCTCTAAAAAAAAAAAAATAATGCATATAACCCAGTTTTTTTTTTCATCATAAGCATATTAGACACTATTGAGTGTAATGAACTAAAAACTAGTCAATATACTGAAATCTAAAAGAGATACAGCTGATTATATACAACTACATAGAAAATTTCGATAATTTTACGTGTAATTTTTCATTAAAATAGCTATATATCGACAAATAAGTCACGTAGAGCTAATTCTTTAGTTCATTACACTCTAGACATTCTCAAAAAGCTACACAAAAAATTTCATGGTTATAAGATAATAAAATTTTGAGTTAGAGCAATAGTCGTTCACCTTTTCCGATGAAAATTTAATTTTTCAGAAAATGCATTTAAAGTTTTCATATAACGTTCGTTCCAACGTCGTCTGCTTTTTTTAAAGAGTTCTAATTTCATTTCTGATAGGCGTACAGGAAAAATAAAAACGGATTTAGAAAAAGAAATGCCCATTCTATAATAAAATCAAATAAAAAAAAATTCCGAATTTTCATCGAAATTGATGTTTCAAACGTAGGCGGATACCTTAAGAGGTTTATTATTTTTGGGCTTAATAAGCCGTATAGTAAAATCTATAAATAGGAAAGTGAGGGAATAGGATATCTTTTCTGACATTGCCTACATTATATATCTCTCTAATATCTTCATTGTGTTTAACATTAGGAGATGAAAGAAGGAGAAAGAAAAATAAAAAATAATTCAAAATGAGATAAATTTTTTGTTGAATCCAGCACTAACATAAACTAGAAAAGATAAGTTTTGGTTATCTATGAATTTATTTTTTATTGAAATGTTTAAAATTATCCTTTCATTTTTAATAAAAAAAAGGTTTTTAACTCGTGAAATTAGTTTGATCAAGCCCTTTATGCGTCGTATTCAGTTTAGTAATATAATACTGAACACCGGGTACACCAAATGCAGTGAAAAATTAGTATCTGACATAATCAATTTATAAAAGTGCTGTTTTTCAGATATACAAACAAACACAAAATCGAAAGAGAAACACTGCAATTTATGATAGGCAACTGAACAGAATGAGAAACACATTCAAATTAACGACGGAGAAACGAAGCGTTTAGAAATTTAATAAGGTTACTTTTACACGTAACGCGATCTATTAGGTGCCTGTAGAAAACCAGTCACAAAAACAGTTAGCAAGAACAGTGTTGAATTCAGGGGGTAGCCCGGGGGGGGGGACATTCCTTCCCCCGGAACTATCAAATATTCCCTGGAAATTTTGAGATTTTTTGTTTTCAATGATAAAATTTCCCCCGGAGCCACAGAAGTCCCTCCCAGAGAAAAGTGTCTGAATTAAACAATGATCAATCAATGAACAATAAATAATCAAACATAATTGTGCATATGCATTGATCTTGCTAATATCTTGAATGAGTTCGTTAAACAAGTGCGTATCTCTTATTGTTAACTTACAGGGGTACACAAAAATGGAAAGATATCCATATTGGCGAAAACCGAATATAAGTCTTCTATAATTTTATTTAACCGAATTTAATTTTCAGAGTTTGAAAAAAATAGCCGAATTTTTAAAAAGACGGAATATGAAAGCAATACTGCAATTATTTATTTTTTTAATTCTACCTCACACAACTTTCTCCAAACAAAAAACTTGTATATGCACTTTCCAAACATGTGCAAAAGAACTGCACTACAAAATTTATTTTAAAAAATGGTGGTGCGGTTACAATATAAAATATTCGGCAATACAATATAAAATATTCGGCAATACAATATAAAATATTCGGCAGTAACAGCTCTGGGGAGGCTTATTTTACTCCTTGTACATACTTAGAAAGAGTTTTTAATATGAATTATTTATGCAGAATTGCCACTGTCGACAAATATTTTATTTTATTTTACGGCCAATATTTCGAAACAAAAACAGTCTACAATGACAATTAATAGAAATCAACCACAAGAACTATTGCTTTTAAATAGTTGTTAACAATAAATAAATAAATAAATAAGAGACCCCATTGGCAGTTTTTTTGGGGGGAGAATTTTTCAGAAATGAGACTTTTTATTACAATAAAAAATAAGACAGAAGATTTCCTAGGTCTCATAGTTTCTATGCCCTATTTCCGACCAAAAGTATTCGCTGTATTCAATCATAAATTGTCAATATTAAAAGACGCAAATATTTGTAGTCCGGAATTCAAAGTATGGGGAGCTAGTTAGTCATAAGCGAGTTTAAAAATTTTAGCTATGATGTTACCGAATATTATTGTTGGAATATCTTTTTGTTTGGTTTAATATTTTTAAAATCAGTAACATAAATAGTCAGTAGGTAATATTATTTTTCACAGTCAAAATCAGAAAGAAATAAAAAAAAGAGTTTTTTATAACAATGCCATTTGAATTGATGTCATAAGGACTATTCAAGCTTACTATTACTTGTAAGCGTGCAGTTACTTGTTATAGGTCTATATCTTGTCACAAGAAAGTTTTATCACTATCTGTCTAGAAAATACTTTTCATAGCCGTAAGAAATGTAATATACTTATATGCTAAGATTTTTTTAAATAGTGTCTGCAAATATTGGTGAAATTCCTTCGAAACGTGAAATCGAAATTAAACAAAATACTAAAAGATTGAAGTGCCTATTTTTCAACTGCTTGATTTTATGCTTTGACGGCATTTTAATAAAAAAACACATTTCATTAAGTTTTAAACATGATTCAGAATTAAGGAAATATCTTTTGATATATGCGCTGTTTTTTTTATCTTTAACATTTTTCAAGTGAGATGGGGAGAAAAATTTATAAGGAGTTTTTTAAAATTTAAATGGAATTGTAAAAAACTTGCTAACATTTTATTGGGTAGATTTCCTGCAGTAATTCTTTTTCGCCATGCTTCGAACTAAATATTAGAAGTATTAACAATTACATTTTTATTATAAAATATCATTAACAATTGTAATTTATACTGTACAATGAATATATTTAATAATAACTATTTTATTATTTATATATTTATTTATATTGTACTGTGCCAAGAAACTTTTCATTGGAACTGTTATTTTTATTGCTATAAATTCATGGGAATTTTTTTCATTGATTCCTTTTTTAAACAATCATATTTAAAGCAAAGATAGGTGCAAAAATAAAATCACCAATATACTCAAACACAGTAAAAACGTTTTAAGTTCACGATAAAACATTATTATAATCATATGTTTAGAAAACGAATTAATAAGCAAAATCTTCTTAATCGCGTTTGAGTTTTACATTATTTTTATAAATAAATATTTAGAAAAACCAATTGTTCTTACATGACCAACACAATTTACGATCCAGCAAACGCTGGAGTTTTATGTTAATAATTTTTTTTTAAGTTTAACATTCGAGATGGATGAAATAAATGAACATGTTACTTCTAATTTGAATTGATTTATCAATGTGCCATATTCTTGACGTCACACTACACACCTTAAACACTGTGTTTTAAAACTCTGCTTTATCCTCATCATCATGGTTAAGGGGCCATGTTAAGCTATTTAAAGGTCAAATAGATAAATTGTGGCGTGTTTGAAATTAAATTAATACTATTTTGAAAGTATAATGGCATAGGCTCCAGAGTTAACTTATTCTTTTCCCAAATTGTCGGACTATAATTATCCTTCTTGGAAGCTTGACGTCAAATGTGTGTTAATTGATCGGAATTGCTGGGAATTTATTACAAAACCAGATATCACATGTAAAGCCGATGCTTCTGATCGTGAAAAAATTGACTTTGAATGGCGTAAACGAAGAACTTATACAACGATTTTTCAATCCATCGAAAGAAAATTTCAAATTCTTATTGTTCAAACAGAAAATGGAAAGGAGGCATAAGACATCCTAAAGTTAAACTTTGAACCTATTTCAAGGGCACGTTTAGTAGGATTGGTGGATGATTTTTTTGAAATGAAGTTAAATTGACAAGAAGAAACTATCGGCTTATTTTGCAAAAGAATTGAAGAGAAAAAATTTCAAATTAAAGAACCAGGTTTTAATATGCCTGAACTATTAGTATGTTTCCAATTAATCCGGTGGTTACCTGAAGAGTATGATAACTTAGTTCAAATGTTATATAGATTAAATGATAAAATTTCAAATTAGAAAATGTATCGAAAAAGTTAATTAATGAATATGGAAAAATTTGTCTAAAGCGAAAAGATGAAAGTAAAGAGGTTATTACTGTAGGTGATGCTTATGTAACTAAGTTTAAAACTCCTACCGATAAACCAACCAATCCAATGAAGAATTCAGTGGGTGATAAAAAGCCATTGTTTTCAAGTAGTAAAAGAGAATTGCGACCCCCTAGACCCTCATATACTTTATTAACTCATCGTATGGAGCTGAGTTATATCATTTAATATATAGCTACTGCGAATGTCCTAGTCACTCTGATACAAGGTGTTACAAAAAGAAAAGCAATAAAAAGAAGAAGCATGTTTAGAAATAGTTGCCGTACTTGTAGTGTGTTTGATTTCCTGCAGTACATTTTGTTTTCCTTTTCTAGATATCAGTCTCAGCGTAAATGGTGTATTCGGATAACGTATTTTTTTCTTTTAATAGCAAATGTTTTAGCTCTTTTGTGTGTTTTATTAGTAAATTTTTTTCATCATATAATTATAGTGCTTCCAGTCTGAACTTTCTTTATGGTTTAAATTGTTTATAGTTGGGTGTTGTTATAGTTTTGTGATTACATGTATTTTGTATTGCGAATAATTAATGTTTAAAATCAGGTAGAAAGATAAAAAAGTAGAAAGATAGAAAAATGTAAAATGTAATACTTCTCAAACTAACCTGTCCTTAAAATCAAACTGAAAATCTAAAATTGTAAAATGGTGTCGTGTAGCTCAAATGCAGTTTCGAAAAAAAAATATGTTTTCGATAGTCGTTATACTTACAACATGTACTGTTTATCAAAATTGTTTTGTTAGAAATTTTTTGTACATAGAACATTTGTGAAGTTTGTGAAATATAAAAATGCAAAATAATCTCGTCTTACTCAAATGTTCTATACAATATTACAATTTTGTGAATTATAAAATAGTAATGTAAGTTAAAAAATAAATATTAAAGTAAATAATAAAGAGTAAACTGTAAGTTATAAAATAATTACTAAATGTGGTTTCATTTTCAAAAAACTAACATGCCGAAAGAAAATAGGTATTTCCATATTCATTGAATGTCTTTACACTAAAAAAATCTCCTATAAAAATAAAGATTTACTGGAAGAACATGCGTGGCTTGAGCGATTTTTCGTGCTTTGTTGCAAATAACGTATATTCTGGTATAATACGTGGAAATTTGATATAAGAAAATTGTTTGAAATGGCACTTTCTGTTCAACACCATACCAAAATGTATGCTAATGGGTCATTTTTTCGACACTGATAGTGGGTATACAGATTGTTATTGCAACAGTCGTAAACATTGTAAGTCGTAATTTATTTAAGCTGTATCATATTTCGCGTACTTTACTAAAATATATGCTTAATGTAAGTTTAACGAAAAAGCTTATAAACAATAGCTACTTATAAGAATTTTTTGTTACACAATATAACCTATTTTTATAAATTTTTCAATTATTCGTATTTTTGTATATTAATTATATACAGAATGCATTGGCAATGATAACGAAAGTTTCAATTTATTCTTATATTTAGAAGAATACTGATACTATTTTCTATAAATTTAACATTTATAATATCTATGACGTATTCAATGCAATATTTCAAAACACAAATATGTATTTATTTTTATATTTTATGCTATTCTAATAATATGTTAGATAGTCTGTCAGTACACGTAATAGTGCCTAAATTAAAGAAAAAAGAATTTGTAAACCATAAACACAAATGCGAAAACTGAAGTATACTGAATGATGAAGGATAACATGAACATACATAGATGTAGAATGATCGATGACTTTTTCTAGGGAGAAAAAGCTAATGATAAAAATGCAGTCTCTTGAGGAAAAATAAAAATCTGAAAATTTCGAAACTTGCCAATTTTCTTTTCCCGTTAATTTGAGCGACAAGATAATATGGATTTCTAAATTAGTCTGAATGTACGTAGAATAAAGAAGGGAGGATAGGAAGAAAACATCGGCATACAAAAATTGATTCAGATTTCAAAGTATTTTGAAAATTTAAATGTTTTAGGCAATTTACATCTTACGGCCAATGATGATTTCAACATCTTTTATTACATTTTTTGTTGTAAAAAATTCGCAACTCTGTAAAAAGACAAATCCTTCTTAATGTAGGAAAGTATAATCAATACATAACTATCTCTTCCTAGTTACCCACGATTCCGAATAGCGTTTTTTATACTTAGAAAGTCCAGAAACCTAAATATTTACGAGATTTAAATAGGTTTTCTTTTAAAAAAGAACATTTATTTTCCTATACTGATATTTGAAAGCGTTTTCCAAATTTTTTTAAAATGTATCAATCAGTTTTCTGAAATCAGAATATTGATTTTAAGATGTCATCAGTATTCAGCTGCGTGGCTGAATTTATATCTGAAACAATTTTAAAAATTAATATTTATTTTAATGTTAAAGCTAATGTTCAACTGTGAAAGCAACATCTTCCGATGTGTTCCGATTGTTTGAATGAAGTGAAGCCTGTCGAATTTTGACGAAATAAAATATTTAATAATGAACTGTTTTGTGGATGTTATAATAAACCTACAAAATTATTTACAAGAAAAATTAAAAAAAAAATTCGTTTCATATTGCATAATTTAACTCTCAACTTAATAATATTTTAACCTAAAGTTAGCAGTATTTTATTTTTATAAAATTCAGTTGTCGAAATTATTGAAAAAAAAACTTTGATCGTATTTGTAATTAGTTTAATATAATAAAGATCCGTTATTATGATGAAGGTTTCAATTGAGGCTCTTATGATTGGTATTCCGGAATGAAAAAACAGCAAAATTTATGGCACTCTGACACGATTATGAAATCCCCCCCCCCCCCCCATAAAATCTAAATTTGATATCAATGTTCATCTTCCGAAATTCTTAACTAAGCGTCTTTTATATTCGTATTCGCCATTAAAAAAAATACATTTTAATTTGATCGTTTTAAAATCATTTTAACTATAAATTTGAAGGCATGTTTGTCAGGTACATCTTTTCATGTTAACACATTTTCATGTCGCACTCTTGACTTGAAATTCTAGTTTCAGTTTTTAAAAGTAAAAATTGCTACGATTTATATCTTTTAGACGCATTTGTGGGGAAACATTTAGTTTTATCTAAGTAAATGATCGTTTTCTTTTAAATATTACTTCATATTCACTTATTTAAACATTTCGCTCGGTGTTTCATATTTACTAGCAGCAGAATGAATAAAATGTGGAATTGTAACAACTTTATAAAGGAAAATGTGTGCGTTCAAAAGCAGTACGTCATTTTCCGATCAAAATATTTTGGGGCAGCATGACTCATAAGGGAATTTTCACCTCTAAATCTTATACAACAAACTAACCGTTCTAACAATGAAAGCGATCCAATTGAAACCATTTTGAAGAAATTTCATTTTTTTAATTAAAATGTTAAAATTGGGATACTTCAAAAAACTGTTAGTTTGAGCACATCTACAAATGAACAGCTTTCAGTTAAAATAATTATCAGTATAACTTAAGTTCTGTTGAATCTCAGGGTTATGATTAAAAATGAGTCTTATGTTTTAAGTATAAAGATTATGTATATCTTTTGATTGAAAGTAAAGAGTCATATTTACTATTCAAGTTAACTGAAAATTATGAGAAATTACATTAAACTAATTTATTTGCAACAACAAAAAATCATGTAACTGATACATATTTGCACTCTAAAAAAAAATCCATAATAAGATTACATAATTTTTTATGAAAGTGGAATGGATAAAACTTTTTATGTAACTGGAGCGCAAATTAAAGATAAAATTTTAGTAACATTACTGTAACTATGATCGATTCTCTTATAAAGTTACAGCCGGGTTTTATAGCCGACGAAATTCTTGAGGTAACAGATATTTTAATTAAGATTTTTTTTAGTTGCTATGCGCCCAATCCACAAAAAAATGGACATGAGGATGAAAATTTAAATTTCTTTAAATATGATTGAAATTTTGCATATTAACTGTTAAAAGTGTATTATTTCATATTTTATCAAAAAAGAATTAGATTTTTTTCATTAACGTACTTATTTCAATTAATAAAGTGACACTATGACTTTGTAAAATAGACTGCTGCAAATATCTTTACATTTCATGGTCTCATACAGCTGAACAAACATTCTGAAAATCTCCAAACTTGGATATATATGACCTGACAGCTATTATTGACAGTTTTTGTCGGCAGAGAAGTGTTCACGAATCTTCATTACAAAAGGTAAGCATATTTAATTACTCTTAATTATTGTGTCACACCCACAACAAAAAGTTAAATTTATATCTCTACAGAAAAAAAATTTTGACTTAAAGTTATGAAACTTTATATTCAAAAATAGTTTATTAAGATACTTTGAATTACAGACACAAAAAAATTAATTAATATTTTAATTATAATTATTAAGCGTTGCGGGCGTGACATGTCCCTGTTGCGGGTGTGATATTTAATTAAAGTCACACCTGCAACGTCTTTTAAAATTGATTATAAATGTATATTTGAACAAATTATATGTAAATTTATATAAGAATAATATGCTGGAAAACATTACTTGGCAGCTTTAACTATATCCTTGGATTTAATAGAGTGAATTCCAGTTAATATATAAAAATTTGCATCATCTGAGCACGTGACACTGTGTGCAGTTGATTTATTCAGTTTGGATTGATAAAATTGTTGCTTTACTACAAGAAAATAATTTTATTAGTTATATATGATTAAGAAATTAATTTAAAAGGTAATATTTTTATAGAAATTAAAAAAAAGAAATTACGAAACAATATTTTAGCAATTTTCTTTAAATTTGTTAATTTTGTTTTGTTTTTTATGTATATATTTTTTACTTTTTTATTTGATAATATTTATCTAATATATATATTTTTAGTTTTTTAAAATAAGTAAAGCAATATTAGGGGAAGATTTTTTTCTCTTTTAATTCAAATTAAATAAAAAGTAGAAGTAAGAATAATAGAAACTGTTAAAATGTTTATTAAGTTAGCATAAAATGTATATAGTCAGTTTGAAAATAACCAAAATTTAGCATAATTAACTTTATGTAAGATTAGAAATTTCAAGGGATAAATATTAACAATTTGTTCAACATATATTTTTGGACTGGAAGTGCTATATTTATTAAGTTTACACATTAATTTCTTCTCTTTTGCAGAGAATGAAGAGTACAGAAAGATCACGATATCATCGAAAAAAGATTAAAGAAAACCCTTTTAAATATGAAGCATAGCTACAAAAAGAGAAGGAAAGAGACAAAGCAAGGAGAGAAAAGAAGAGACTATTTAAAAAAAATCACGGTAAAGGATGGCAAACCTTTTGCATTTCATCTCATGGTAAAGGAGTTGTCGACAGGGTTGGTGCAGTTGCCAAGAAATTGGTAACGCTAGCAACGCTCTGCAACTATAAATTCAGCTTCAGATTTTGCTATGTGTATAGAAAAAGTCCTAAAAAATATATAAGAACTTTGCTGAATGTGAAATTTCAGAAGATATTGTGAAAATGCTTCATGCATGCTGGCACCAAGCACAATCGGAGCTCAACATTCAACCGATACATCATGTTGTTTCTATTGACGTAGGAACAATTAATGTAGTAATAACTTCAGAAAGTGATCACAAGAGAATTTGTCTGTTACCATATTTTCTCAAAAATATAATATCATGGTATGTATCCTAGGAAAAAAAGAGCATTTTTGTAAAAAAAAAAAAAAAAAAAAAAAAAAAAGCTACCACCACCAGAAATTATAAATTCAAGATTTGAAATGAAATTTGTTTGATATTTTCCTCTCTAGATATTATAATAGTAATATTGATTAATTCTTTAATTAAAAAAATCTGCCTTGAAGATATTTGTGTATGTCATTATTTTATTGGCTATACAAGTCACACCCGCAGCGAAAATTTTGAATATTTTCTACAAAAGCAAGAATTGAGTAAGTAATTTAATTTTTTCATAGAATAATTATTTAAGTATTACTGTTTAATATAAAAAAATCAATTCACTCAGTTGTCATAATTCACAGAGTTTTGCGTTTTTGCACTGAAATATGAAAATGCATGTCCTTTTTGTGTCAACACCCGCAACAGGTAGAAATTATTTTTTTTTATAAATAAATGATACATCGGACAATTTTCAGATTTAGATAAATGTATATGTAAGTGGTCTACATTGAAATTCATACAAATTGAAACCAATGCTCAAAAATGTTTTTGCTGGTGACTAATTTAAGTTGTGTAAATGTCACACCCGCAACTTTGGATTGGGCGTATGAGAAGATCACAACAAAAATGTACAGTTGTCTGCTTTTCCCCTTTACTTGCTCAAGATGCTATCATTAGAGAAATATAATTTAAAAAAAAAGTATATATCAAAAGTTTGCATTTAAAAGTACGTTTTCCCCTATATGATGGGGTAATGATTGAAAAGGTGCTGTGTTTAGAAATTTAAAATTTTGGAGTAGCGAAAATTGCAAAACCAAAGTCTCATCGGAATGTATTGCTATTCACAAAAAAGACGTTATCGCTATACACAAAAATGTTTGTTCTTCATTATATAGATATGTAGCAGAGAATAATACTCGTGCGTGATGCACTGCTGTCGATCATGGATGTATTGTATATTTAACTTGACTTTCTTATAAAAAGAATTTTTTTTGCCTGCATATATTAAAGTTATAACTAAATTTGCATCTTTACGTTTAGCGTAGTACACTATATTGCCATTGATTATGGGACACTTGCGATTTTAGACATTTTACTAAATATCTAGAAAAACACATGAGGAATCATCTCGAAACTCTTAGTGTATAAATATAATAGTATAAGTCATACATCTCCGTGAAGATTTTTTCCCGAAACTCCAAAGGGAACCGTCAACAAATTAAAAAATAATGAATATCTTTTGAATAACCCTGTCAAAACTAATGTAGCAAAAGCGCTCAAACTCTAGATTGTGATTGAATGCCTTATTGTAATAAACCTTGTTCATTTTTATGCAAATAGCATGCATACTCGCAGAGTAATTAAGGTTTTTATAAAAATGATCCCAAATTTTTCCAAGTTTTTTCCTTATAATTTTCAGAGTTCTTAATATAAAATATTATTTTTTTCAGAAAATATGACAAAAAACATTGCACACAGTACCCTGTAATCAGAATTAAAAAATAATGAAAATTGTATAAAAAATGAGTTGGTTTACTAAATAATTTTTTACTGCGCATGCGTCAACGATATCAAAATTTCATTTGCATATTATGTTAGCTAAATGTATAGAGCAACTTTTGCGAAAGTCACAAAATCATAACTTGAAAATTCTGACAATAATCGTCAATTTAATAAGTCGAAAATCCGTTATTCTCAAAATGAAGGAAAAACAAGAGGGGTTGTATCCATATATTCATTGATTAGTGTCAATATAGAACACACAATATGGGATGTACTACTGCATTTGGATAAAATCCCTCATTTTTTGCTTCATTTTGAAAACAACGGATTTTGTCCTTTTTCTATAGACGATTACTTTCAGAATTTTCAAGCTATGATTTTGAGACTTTTACAAAAGTTGTTCTATACATTTAGCTAACATAATATGCAAATGAAATTTTGATATCTTTGACGCATGCGCAGTAAAATATTATATAGTTAACCTACTCATTTTTCATACAATTTTTATTATTTTTTAATTCTGATTACAGGGTACTGTGTGCAATGTTGTTTGTCATATTTTCTGAAAAAAATATTATTTTATATTAAGAATTCTGAAAATTATAATGGAAAAACTTGGAAAAATGTGGGACCATTTTTATAAAAACCTTAATTACTCTGCGAGTGTGCATGCTATTTGCATAAAAATGAACACAGTGTATATCAATAAGGCATTCAATCATAATCTAGAGTTTGAGCGCTTTTGCTACATTAGTTTTGACAGGGTTATTCAAAAGATATTCATTCTTTTTTAATTTGTTGACGGTCCCCTATGGCGTTTCGGTAAAAAATCTTCACGGAGATGTATGACGTATACTATTATATTTATACACTAAGAGTTTCGAGATGATTCCTCATGTATTTTTCTAGATATTTAGTAAAATGTCTAAAATCGCAAGTGTCCCATAATCAATGGCAATATAGTGTATATACTTTTATATGCAATCAGTAGCATATTTAAGTTTTTGCTTCAATATAACTTTTTGGATGTGCCAATTCTAAAACTTTCTTCTATCTCAAATAAATATTTTAATGCTTCAAAAAGTAGTTACAAATGTTAATACTTTAACACTATTAATTTAATACTATACAAACTTTGATTATAATCTTTAAATTTCTGCTTCAGTCAATCGGAAAAAAACGAGTTAATGTGGATCATGATATTTATTAAAATCAGTAGTTTTCCCTTATTCTGTATCATCATCTGTTTCTAAATATATAGCTTAGCAGGACACAAGTTCTCGTTTCTGCACGATCCAATTTAAAATAGAATGATACGAAGATTTGTTTTCAAATTCAGGAAAGACATGCATACAATACCAAAAATTAGTCATACACAAAGAATTAGTTCACTTCTATGTATAACTCCATACATTTTTTGATGATACAATAATGAAAATGACACAGACATCACAAAACATTTTTTTTTTCAAATTCACAGAAGATCAACTAGCCATAGCCACGCACATACACAAAAAATTTGGTTCAATTCTATGCATAAATTAAATTTTGTCTCTAAAATATATGTTATAAAATTAAATGTTTGTTATAAATTAAATGTTTATTAATTTTTTAATTTTATTTAAGCTTTTTATTACAATATCTTATCACTTTATCTTATATTTATGTTAAAGTAGAGTTCTATCGAATACATTTTGCTCGACAGCAAATTTATCTTTTTTTTTTAAAAAACTAAAAACCACTACGGGATTTTAACTTGAGCAGTTAATTGTCATAAAAATATTTAATTATCATAATTAAATATTTATTAATTATTATATTGCTATACACTACGCAACGAGATATTTTACCGCGCCACTTAGCGAAAACTGCGAAAATAACTTTCCAATCTTGATGTTTTACCCTATATGGTGTAAAGTCTATTTTAAAGCTGCAAAGCGTCCTTGATTTAGTAAAAAATTATGTCTCATTTGTGACGAAAAATTTTATAAGTCATGTAATGTTATATTTTTATTTTCTTCTATTTTCAATAGAAGAAAGTATTGTAAACGAAAATATTTTCAACTTCCGGAATTCGATGAATTTATGCGTTTTAAGGATCAGAGATTCCAAAAAACATGTTTTTACAAGATGCCTGCCTGTCCGTGTGTGCGTGTGTCCGTTTGTCGCCATTTTATCATCAAAAAGTGTATGAAGATATGCATATAATTAAACCAAATTTTTTGTGGATGTTTTTGGCTATGGAAAGCGGGTCCTGCTTCAATTTTTAAATATTCCTCCTAAAGGGGCGCTGTAATAGCAATTTTTGAGTCATTTTCAGTATTGTACCTTAGAGAAATATATCTTGTTATGCATAGAATTGAACCTAATTTTTTATGTAAATGTTTGGCTGGGCTTTAAGTTCCTCCATAAATTAAAAAAAAAAAAATCCATCTGAAGCGGGCGCTGTAATAGCAATTTTTGTGCCATTTTCAATATTGTACCATCAAAAAGTTTATTTTTACAATTTTACAATCTTTAGAAAAATGCAGAAAAGTCCTCAAACAGCTGATGTTTGGGTGGAGGAACAAGATTTTAGACAACAAGATTTTTCATTTTATAGAATCCGTCTAAAATAAAGAAACGTTTTGGAGAATGTAAATTCTGAAATCAAGCACGGCAAAACAGAAAACAAATAAGTAAATTTTAATGAATCTCAAAAAAAAAAAGTTTTTTTAAAAGTAAATATAAATATATTTCACAGTTTCTCGCTTTTAATTATTCCTTTAAAGCAAATTGAGAGGATTTTCTTAGATTTCAACAAAATATTATTCATACAAGATTAAATATAGTATTTATTAGAATTTCATCGACTTTCGAGAATGTTTGGCTTTGCCAATATAAAAGAATACAGTTTAGAGATTCTTTTAAGTTTAATCAATGTTTATCATGGAAAGTCACGTAGAACTGTGTACCTTCACTTTTAAAGGTTAAAGATAACTTATTTTTAGCAAAATAAACCATACTTATATTATCTCTTGAACAAAATTTGATTTGAAATGCAAAAACACTAAAAGATTAAATGAAACCGAGAAAGAAAAAGAAATTCTGATAAAATTATATATTCGAATTAATGAAAAACAGGCATTTAAAAATATGTTACTGCAAATGAAATAAAAATATTAGATGTTAGTATGTGCTTTGTTGTATACTTGTAACTTGGTAGAAAAAATGTCATTTCCCTTTTGTGATATTTTTATAATTGTTTGGACAAATAAATAAACACAAAACGTACAGGATATTAGGGATGGGACGAATAGTGATTTGGCCGAATAGCCGAATACCGAATATTCGGCCAAATTTTAGGCCGAATACCGAATATTCGGCCGGCCGAATACTAAAATTTTTTTTCCAATAAAGAAAATAAATTTTGATTACATATAATTTAAAAAATAGAAGTTCATTAATAATTATTACTCTTAAATGTGCTTTTTAATGTATTTTTGAATTTAAAACACTTATTTTAACACAAAAAAATATGAAATTGCATTATATTCTTTTATCTTAATGTAAATCAAATTGATTTTCAGTAAGTCAGAATGGTAAGATATTTCCATTAAAATATGAAGAATGTACTTCACTTTTACTATCAAATGATACTTTTATCCTTTCTTCTATCCAAAATTAATAATATTCTTAATCTCTCTCTCTCGGAACTCACGAGGAGATATTTTCTGAAATAATGAAGTAAATTTAATCATTTAGAGTTTGTGTCCCTAATAATAAGCAAATTCGTAAGAATGAGATTGCTCTGAAATCAGTTGCCAAGCTTTACATTACAAATTCCGTTATAGCAAAAGGTTAAGCTTAAAGTAGAATGCATATGGTAACAAAATCTTTGATTTTTGAATTGGCACATACTATATTCAACATCAATATTCCACTTATTCAACAAGCATTAAAAGGATAAACAGAAATTGATAACAACATGAATGAAGAAATATGTAAATTAAAAATATAGACATAATAATGTTGCATATTTAAGTCAGTAATTATGCAAATTATTTAAAAGTGAAAACTATAGAATAAAAATATTATTTTGTTCAGCATTTAGAATTTATGTGTAGATACTTATTAAATCATCTTCATAAAGCAAGTTGTGTCATCTAATGCATATCTAGTTTGTCACCAGTTCTGTCTTCAGATGTACCGTTGTATTTGGAATAGTGATATTTGATATCTAATTTTGAAAATGAATCTTCGTTAATACACACTGTGAATGAATTCTTTCATTTCTTACTTTACAGAAAATAAGTTACGAATTACATAAGAACTTTTTTTAGTTGTGCATGGAATTTGCAGACATTAATAAATATTCATGTGTAGAATAAGGCAGTGTTTTTCTTTTTCTTTTTTTTTTTCTATAAGTGTTTTTGTATCTTGAATTGTAATATATCATTCTCTAATGAAGTACATTAAATCTCCAACTTGGGCAGCATTTTCTAAAATATCACTAACTTTTATAGGAAATACAGAAAGGCTGTGTATTTTTTAGCAATCAAGTAACTGTATATTTTGTAAGTAAGAATGAGAATGACTTCATAAATAAAGTAGCAATTTGGATTAGAAAAAAAAAAAAAAAAAAAAAAAAAAAAAATGCAAGAAATGAAATTCTTTAAATCTTAAATTTATTTGGCAAGATATCTTTCACTATTCGGCGAGATTTTAGCAATATTCGGCCAGATATCTCTAAATATTCGGTTACAGGTATTCGGCCGAAGTATTCGGTCAACAAGCTTTCAATATTCGGCCAACCGAATATTCGGCAAAAGGGCCGAATAGGCCGAATACCGAATAGTGGCCGAATATTCGTCCCATCCCTACAGGATATATAAAAGTCCTTGATGCATTTGAAATAAAATAAAAAATCAAGTCAATGAAATTTGAGTGTGTAATTTAAAGGATAACATTTTTTATGATCAGAAGTTTTGTCTAATCAAAAATTAGATTTAAAAAATTGCCTATGGATAGTGTTATATCTTCAACACTGTGAAAATATAAAAAAAGTGTGAAAAATAAGTAGTAATCATAATTTTATGTTGAAATATAACTGAGGATTTGAGTGAAATAAGATGTTACGTACTAAAATTAGAATTTAAGAAAATTGAAAGAAATAATTCTTCAAAGTAATATAACTACTTATTTAATTCCTTCGTAATAGCAAATATTTGAATCTTAATAGATGATACGGAAATCTTCTAGAAAAGAATATTAACATTTAATTATGAAATCTCTGAAATTCTTTTCACTTATTAAATTATTAAATATACAAATGTTAAATATTAAGATATTCTGTTTCATATCCTCAATAATAACAAGGAAGGTCATTATACTGGATATATTCAGAATACTTTGACAAAAATACTAATTAAATTACTGATGTATGTAATAAAAGATAAGTTATTAGTGGAAAAAAGATGTTTGTGTTATCTATTAGAGGGGAGGGGTTTGTAAAAGGGCGTGTGTATGAGAAATAAAGATACCCTAAAACGAAACGCCTAAAAAAGGGGAATGTGAAAAAAAAAATTGGAAAGTGTTAGATTATACAATAGAAAAAAAAAGAATAAATGTAGAAATACATATATAATATCTTTTTTCAAATTCTGGGAAAAAAATAATTATTTATAACTGTTTATTTTCAATTTTTTAGGGGATTTTTGTTTTGTCTCAAATTTACAGAAATTGCATGATCTCGGGAAAGTTTAGAGTTTCCGTTTTTTCAAATATATTTAAAATAAAACTTTTCGGATATGTGAAGTATTTCTGTAGAAATTGCATTTTTGCAAGTCAAATATCTGTTTCTAAATGAATTCCAATAATAATAATAATAATAATAATAATAATAATAATAATAATAATAATAATAATAATAACAACTTTGGCGCCGTCCATTTTTTTTTCAATAAAATTGATTTTAGATAGTTACTGTTCACGACAGTTCTGCACAAAAATAATGTTTTGTAACTGTTTACTTTCATTTTTTAATATTTTATTTTCAATTTGAAAATATATCACCGTCTATGGGAAATTTTTAGACTTTTTGTTTTATTTACCTCAAAGAAAATTTTTGGATATGAGAAGTATTTCCGGAAACTGGACTCATGTACGTAAAGCACTTTCATTAAAAACATTAATTTAAAATATATCAAGAACTTATTGCTCCCATCCTATGTTTTTTTTTTGAAAAAAAAAAATTTCTAGATCGTAGCTGCTCATAAAAATGTGCCTTTGCCAGTGAAGCCACAAAAACAGATAGCAGGCGTGTACATAGTACAAAGCTTAGGTTTAAACTTTATTTTTAAATGTTTATAACAAGTATGTGAATATATGTTACCAATTAGCAAAAAAGTTTACTAAATGCTCGAAGTGGCTAAGTGAAAACTGGAAATGGAAACATTTAAAAATATTTTTAAAGAAATTTAATGCCTTACAGTGGCATATGCTGCCATTTAGAAATTTTCGAACTTTTACAATAAAATCCTAATCAATTTCTCATTATAAAATTAAGGCATCTCTAAGAAAATTGCTGAATATTAAATGAAATGTATTTATCTTTTGCACTAAGTTATTCATTCAAATGAATTACCACTTGATCAATATTCAAAAGAGAAATACGCTCCTTAATAAATAAGAAAAAAATCTTTATTGCATGATAAATAGATAAGAGTAAAAATAAATTATATGTACTTTATGCATTTCATTTATACTTTTCCTTTACAAAACATGTTTTACAATAATAATTTAAATGTCATATTTCTCAGACAACATCTGGAATTATTGATAAATATTTAATTATTTCTAAAAGCATAAGCAACATCTTGAATTATACATCATGTTTGATCAAGAATGATTAAAAAGTGCATGCTTTCAACGAATCAAACTTTTTGATTATAATTAGCATTACATTATTTAAATATTGATGGTAGTTTTAATAAATATCGCTGATATTCGTGCATAAAATATTCGTAATTTGCTAATGTCAGGTTTGTAAGTATTGTAGCGAAATCAAGAGTGCAAGTAAATACGAATTTAAAGCAAGAATTTTAAATTTATAATTTCTTTCCTGCAGTTCATTTTAAACATTTTATTGCAGAGTAATAGAAGTTTGAATTCAGGATATTTGTTATCTGTGGACTCTCATTTTATTTCGGTTATTAATAACTAGCTGACCCGCCCGACGTTACTTGGTCTGGCGATAATATATTCAAATATACCTAAAATTGATGTCGAATGTTTTTATAAATTTAAACGAAAATTATCTTGAATTTTTCTAATACTGAAGACTCCGCTACCATCGTTAGTGGGCACAGTTGATTTTGTACATTTAGAAAAAAAAAAAAAAAAACAGAAATTTATACAAGCAAACAAGTTAGAGAACCAGATACAGCGAAACCCTACTTATACGTTACCTGCGTTGTACGTTTCCCTCAGTTATACATTTTTCAACTTATTGCGGTTCTAGTTATTTGCCATTAAAAATTAGTTGAGTTATACGTTTCTCTCAGTTATACGTTACGTTTTTTGCATGTCCGATCAAAAGTCCGATCATTTAGTCTTGCTTATACGTTTTTCTAAAAATATCTTTTTTCAAATCTTTTGCTAAGCTTTACCTTGAATCTTTGAAAACTAGCACTTTGATGTTTATTTACTAGTCAAGTGCGAAAACGGACTAAGGAAACAAATTGGAATTATCACATGCAGTATTGAATCCAGATATTTTTCTCCGCGATTTCTGTGCCTCCGGAGAGGAATATTATAGAAATGCGTGGAGAAGAGGGGAATTGAACTTTTTGACTAAAATACAAAATCTTATATTCTACCAGGGGATGTCTCTTTACTTCAGCGGATGTCCCCCCAGGCCACTCCTCCTTAATTTAACACTGATAACACGCATTACGATGACAAAGTTGCTCCTTGCGGTGAACTAGGTAAGTGATTTTACTCATGCAAATTTTGGTACAAAAGTTAAATTTAAAAATGCGAATGTGCAGTTAATTGCCTACTATATACGCGGTTTATATTGCATTTTCAGATTATGATGGTATTATCGAGGAGGTAAGTTCAGAAGTGCAAAAGTTACTGTTCAGTGTTGGCTTTGCAGAAAAGTAAAAATCCCACTTTAATTACCATTTTAATAAAATTTTAAAAATTACAGAAATTTTTTTTATGGATAATTTACATGCCAAACCGATTCCAGTGATTTCTTCTGAGTAATCTATATGAGAAAAAATATTTTTAATAAAGCTTTCATAATAAAATAACATCATCTGTATTTTTCGTATGCACTGTGATATTTTGCTCTGTTCAATTTCTTCACTCGTAATAATACTTATGAAATTTCCGTTTATGATATCAAAGACAATTTAAACACCTCAGCAAGCGATTTTCAAGAGATATTTTTTAAAATATAGTTCCGATATACCGTTAATTGATTTGTACTATTCACTGAGTTCTACGTTTTATTGTCCAATCCCGAGCAAGACGTATAACTGGAGTTCCACTGTAAACAGATTTTAACAAGATACATAACAATTCTTTCGAAACTGAAAAGATTTCTTTTGATATTCATTATTTATTCTCACAAATAAAATAGAATGAACGAAAAACAAATATTAAATGGTAAAAAAACTTCATGGAATGAACTTAACGTAAAAATTGAATTTCATGTTTTTATGTTGAGCTTGGTGAATTAAATCCTGAGAATTATGATATTTCAAAACAGCTGTTAAAACAACAACCCACATCTTACAATTAATTGCTTTTCTAAATATATGTACTTATTTTATTTTTATTTTTCCATTTTATTCGACTATTATAATAATCAATCCAGTTATGAGGTTTTGCAGATGGAATGCATAAAATAATAATAATAATAATAATAGTAATCGATAGATGGTGCCACCGCAAATGCTCTTTTTTTGATTGATTGCAGCGATAGTAAATTGGAAACTAATTTAACTTTTGAAATTTAAGACTGGATGGACTTTTTCAACACTTTGAAAGCAATGTAAGAATATTTTCCTGTAGATGGTAATAGATGATGACAGAAATGACGATTGTTGTAATTTTATTTTAATGTTTGTTTAATTTTTTACTTCACAGCATTTTGTATACACTATTTAAGGAATTGCTTTTTTAGCACTTTTCAACAAAGTTGAAAAGTGCTTATGCATTCGGGTTGTCTATCCGTCTGCTCAAGCTCTAACTCTCGTAAATATACTCGGATTTTCATGCGATTGATAAAGCTTATTTAGAGTCACCAAAGCATGTTTGGTATTACATATGAAGTATGTACAATTAATGATTCATTTACTGGGACACGCAAAAGAATTCGATTACATTATAGTATATGAGAAAAAGTCGTTTGGAGAGTATTTTAATGACATTACGCTATTTCTAATGTATTGAAATTGATATAAATCACTGAGTTTTACTAGGGTCATGTTAAAACACAGCATCTATAGCATTTTTTATTAAATTACAGGGGTATGCAAAATGAATCGGTTACAGTACTGTCTAAGCGTAATAATTGCTGTAGCGTACATTGTTAAAAATTTGCAACATTCTGTTCAGTCATTAGACCTTTTTTAACCAAAACGATTTTACAATCCTCATTTTAAACTATTCAGACCATATTATTATCCATTTTATGGTCAAAATATTGTTAAATTAAGTTATGTTGCCGTTTTTACAAAAACGGTCGAATGACTGGCCAGAATGCTACGAAATTTTAACAGTGTATACGTTTTAAAATTCGGCATGCACTTTTAGATTTAATTAGTTTTTTGCATATTACTCTTTTTCTATAAATTGTATACCTTATATACAGGGCTACACAAAAGTAATTGTATACTGTTCTTCTTATTAGAAAAATTTGGTGAAGTATAATTTTCATCTAAAATATGTATATATCTTAAATGAACCAAATTTTGGAAAGCATGTTGTTAATAGATATAAATATCTATATCATATACAGGACTGATAAACAATCCGGATAATTTTCCGATTGTAGATGGGAACTGCTGAAATTAGGTTTTGAATCCGTTATACATTTCCATATGGTGAGATGAAACGTAATATTTAAATTTTTTAAACGATGCAGTTTTGTTACATTATTCTGTATGTGTTCGAATGTGCTTCATAATCTATACTTGACGCATGATTTTTTTCTTTCTTGTTTTATATTAATGTTAAAATTTTTAATAAAATACCAATGTTCTGCTGAATTACAAAATTTTATGGAAGAAGGCATATATTTATATTTTTAGAAAAAAAAAATCGATTCTGTGAATATTCTGACTGAAATTGCAACTTTCCGGTTAATTAAATGTTTTTATTAAAGCTTTGTAGATTTTTGCATTGCATTATAACTGTACACTGTCTTTAAATGGATTGGTATTTTTTAAAATTCAATAATAAATGAATGATGACTACGATTTGAGTTATTTATACATTATACAAGTTTCTAAAATCAGGAATTTCTTTATTGTGTTCCTTTGTTTTAGATTATAAAAATTTAAAAAAATGTTGAAATTTTAAAATGCAGAGCATTTTTTAAACAGCTAATCAGATTGAAGGGAAAATTAATTGAAACGTCATCTATTTTAGTACGTTAGTCTGAGCTTTATAACACTTTTAGAAAGCACACTGCAACCTAAATCTGGTATTTCGAACTTAAATAAATAAGCGTGATAAAGAAACTATCCACCAGACAGGTTAGTTTTCTTAAAGATTATGATTAATAGTTGTTACCGTTATTTTTTTACTTATTTTACTTATTTCTGTTACTGAATTTAAAACCCGTCAAACAATTTTAAGGCACTCTCTAAATTAAGAGAAACTGCCTTGTGAAAAATATTTATTAATATTCCAAAAGTTTTTTTTATTATTAATATTAAAAATGGATTCATCATTATTAATATAAATCCAAGCTTTTAATAACTAATATTTCACAACACGCTCAACAAGTTTTCAGATATTTACTACTTGAATAGGTTTTTGCTTATTTGTTTCTTATCCCATGAGAAGAACAGAGTAAACGGAGCAAAAAGACAATATTTGAAATAAAATATTAACTACTGTTAGAACTTAATTAAATTCACTGTGCCTTGAAATTCAATTTTATACTTTTATCTTGAGCGTGATGACGGATGATTGAATTTAGAACAGCTGTTGACACAATATCCCGCATCTTACACGGTATTACTATTTCCTAATCATAAATTTTCCTTCTTCTTCGAAATCTCCTATTTTGTTCGAATGATGTAAGACTTTATTGAGCCACGAACTCTCTTGTTGCAATGCATTATGGAAGAAATTTTAATAAAATGAAAATGTTACTTTGAATTACAGAATTTTCTGGAAAAAAAACAGATGTTTATAATAATGAACAAGTCGGAATTTGGAAGTTATTCATCAAACGTGGAAAATGTAGTGGTTATTAATATAACTAGTTTTGCAAATATTCAGATCTTGGTGTAATATTTGTGTCTTACGCAAAAACGCATATATATAAAATATGTTACGAACATATATATTACATTCAGTAAGACGGAAATAATGTAACTCCACCTGACATATGACGTCATTGCCTGTCATGGGGTATCATTAAATTAATTTCGTATGATAATATTTAATAGAATGAAGAAAAGTTTTATTAATATTTTTTTAAGTTTCGATTCGATTTTCATAATATTTGAAATGACTCGACGCAATATTGTAATAGTTATATATATTAAACTTAGACCAATTGGATGGGTAGTTTTTGCGCTGTTATATGCAGACATATGGACAGATTGAGGAACACACAGATGGACAAACCAGACGACTAAGATTGCTAGGTATTTACAAAATGTAAAAAGAAATCTGTAATTGTTACAGAAACAAACTGTTTAAAAATACAGTTTTTTTTCTGAAATTGAAACTGAATTTCGTAACTTTTACAGAAATAACTGTATTTTTACACAAAAAACGGTTTCAAAACAAATTACAGATCTTTTCTGTAACTGGCGCTGAAATTGACAGTAATTTTTCTGACAAAATTTCCTGTAATTGTTTTTTTTTTTTTTTTTTTTTAAAGGAACTAATAAACAACATTTTCTTATGGAAATGTTTTTATTTTGATCAATTTACTATTTACTGTAAAATAATTATAGATAGGTTCTATCATATTTTAAATGGATAATGAAATTTGAGAGAATTGCAGCAGATGTCTTTTCCACTCTTAATTTACTGTCTAGTGAACAATCTAAATATTGTTAATTTTGCTACTACAATTACAAGAATCATTTTCAGACATCAATTCAAAATTAAACTTTAATTATTTAATGGCCATCAATTTCTGTCAAAGAAGAATCATCAGTTACAATTATGTAGAGTTAATCGCCTAAATATTTCATTCCTTATAGATTAACGATTCATGTTTAAAGCAATTATATTAATTAACTGGTTTCAAGTGTTTTAAAAGATTCGATTTCTATACATGAACTTTTAAAAGTTTCCAAGTGTGTAATTTATTTTATTATGTTATTTACTATCAGCAATTGTACTTATTTACAAAGATAAATATTTTTTCTTTTTTCAGATAAAAGAAAATGGCATTGATTTTCAAAACTTTGATTTGAAGGTAAGTACGAGATCCAAATTATATGGAATTATAATTAATCAAAATTTAATCTCTTCTGTTGTTTAAATGAATGTAACAATATTTATAGCGAAACATATAACAAATTTTCAAAGCACGACAAACCTTTTATTTTCCATTTAGAATGAAAAATATTCTTATGACTTATTACTTTGAAATATTTAAATGTATTCTAAATGTTTTTAGTAATTAGGAGTTGCGCTTTTTCCATATACAATATAGATTTGGTAAAATACAGTGAAACTTGTAAGATATGCCTGTTTAATGTACGAATTATCTGCGGTCCCTTGAAAAAGAAACCTGCGTAAAATTACCCTGATAAGATACTCTCCCACTTAAGATACAAAAAATCCCCATCCCTTGATTCGTATCTTAAACGGGTTTCACTGTAGTTAATTTTGATATGATAAAATAAAGCTTTTAACAGAATAAAGTGAAACTCGTTTAAGATATGCCCTTTGAGTGTATGATCCCGCTTAAGATACGAATTATCAGCGGTCCCTTGAAAAAGAAACCTGTGTAAAATTACCCGTATAAGATATAATCTCGATTAAAATACGAAGTATCCCCAGGACCTTGATTCGTATCTTAAACGGGTTTCAATGTACTCAAATTTTTAAGTATAGAAGAGATAAATGTAAGAAGATACGCTCAGTGTGAATCGTGCCTACATACGTGAGGTTTGATAGCAAACTTCAGGAGGATGATAGTTTACCCTAGAACACAAAGTCGCAAACCATTTATTTAATCAAAAATACAGCTTTTTCTACCCTTAACACAACTTGAATTGACGGTAATAACTTTCAGAAAACTATATTTAATAAAACATTTAATGGGCATGCTCACTTTTTAGGTGCGTTCGTAATTATGTTATAATACGTAGCACATTTAGTTGTCTTTAAGGCCGTCTGTCTGACTGCCTGTCCGCATATAACAACGCAAAAACTACCCAACCGAATCGTTTTAAACTTAAATTATATAATTATCACATAATTTTGTCGAGTCATTTGAAGTTTTATGAAAATCGGATGCATAGATCAATTACAGAGACAATGAAAAATAATCCGTTACATTACGGTGAATGGGAAAGAAAGTTTCAAATGCATTTCAATAGTTTGAAATTTAAAATATATAATTATTACATAATTTTGTCGAGTCATTTTAAATTTTATCAAAATCGGATGGATAGATCACGAACAGGGACAATCAAAAGTATTGCGTTACATCATTCGAACATAATAAAATTGATATACATCTATGAAGTATGTATTATAGTATACGTTTTGTACAATCTGTGGTGCAAAGAACATTTGTTATTGATTCATAAGGCCACACAAAAGTATTCCATTTCATAATGGTACAGGGAGAACCTTGTTCGGTGCGCGTTTTAATTGTAATTAACTATTTAACATTTTATGAGATTGATATACATTGCTGAGAAATATTACAAATTATTTCCTGTACAAAAGAAAGCTGATAATATTTACAGGGATACACAAAAGATTTTGGCTACTATACTGTATCCGAAATACTGTGTACTATTACATAAAGATCTGAATAATTTTAAGTGCGACCGTAACTATATAAACAGCTAGCACTTATATTTGTCGTTAGTCTGTTAGTACGTCTGTCTGTCCGTCCGCCCGTTTGCTCGCATATAACAAAGCAAAAACTGCCCAACCAAATCGCACGAAATTTAAAATATATAATCTTAGTGTAATTTTGTCGAGTCATCTTAAATTTTATGAAAATTGGATGCATAATTTAATTATATTCCATTACATTACGATCAATAGGAAAAAGTAGCTTCAAGTATATTTTAATGATGTTAAACTCTTTCGAATATAATAAAATTGACATGAACCTATGACGTATATACATACTAAAATATACATTCTGTAGAATCTGTGATGCAAAGAATATTTATTATTAAGTTAAAGGGCCATACGAAAGTATTCCACTACATAATGCTATACGGATAAACATTGTTTGGGGCGTGTTTTAATTATATTAAACTATTTCGTTTTTTATGAATATGATGTATGTTGCTGAGGTGTAATAAAAGTTACTTCCTGTATATTTACAGGAACACAAAAAATATTTCGACCACTATGCTGTATCCGAAGTACTATCTACTATAACAGCAAGATCTGACTATTTCAAAAACTTCGTAATAAAACGAACGCACCTCATTTGCTACGCTTCACATGCAATTGCCTACTTGTTTGTAAAAATGATAACACAACAAAAAAATGGTAGAAGTTTTTATCTTAAGCTCCATGATGGTGATTATCTGTTCATACACTATAAAAAAAATTTCTGTGAAATTACAAAGAATGTGCGAGAAATCCATTATCCTAAGTCATGTAAAAATACACAGACTAGAAAAATGAAGAACATAACAACATTTTGGTACATAACAGAGAAATTATTCGTAAAATTAGTATAGGATCTGTAAATTAACATCCTTAAACATATCAAAGATTGTGTAAATTTACTTTCAATGATAATAATTTAGATTTTAAAATTATTGAATTACTCAATTTTCAGTGAGCTTCAAAAAACTTGAATATTTCGATTAAATTTAATTGTGGTGTCATTAAACTTTAACACATTTTGTTTCTAGTAGTTTTAGGGTTTGAATCTGAGACAGTCGAAGGACATTTTCTAATTGAGCTATACCAGCTATAGCTGCTGAGTACGAAGTATGTATTTTATGATTCAGTAGAGGAAAATCCCCGTAAAATCGAATGAGATGATTTTTCCCTTTCTCAAATATTCTAAGTAATATATATATATATATATATATATATATATATGTGCTAAATTTTCTCTATAAATATTTCTAATAAAATTGCAAAGAATTTTAAAAGTGTGTATTTTGAATTACAAAATTTAACACAGATAAAAATAACTTAAATAAAGACATAAAAATCCTTACAGGGAATGTGATATAAGTTAAGAGAAATGTGTGCAAAATGATGACCAAGAAACTGAAACACATGCATTTAACCGAGAACAAGTGTGAATTTAGAGAGAGCTTCGCTTTTTCTGTGTTTTCACAAAAAAATTTAGCAGTGTGCGGCATCACCGATTTCTTGTTTTAAGAAATTGTTTTGTGATGTTATAAAATTTCATGCAAAACAAAGTGCATTACATTTTTATTGCAATATTTTTATTTCTTTTTACAAATTATTAACGTCAAACTGACCTCAATTAGATTAAACATCCTGTTTTTATTAAATATAAACATTTGAAAATACCAAATTAAATTTTATTTCTAAAGGTACTTTAAAAATAAAAAGGCGATTTTACAGAAATTATATTGGATATTGGGACGCCAGTACAATAAATTTTTTTTAACGGAAAAAATTTGGTAAATAAAAAAAAAAAAAAAAAAATATTTTTTCCGAAGATTTCGTGAAATTTACGGAATTTTTTCCTCTAAAAAACAGTAAATTATACTGGCATCCCGACTGTCAGTACAATTTTTATAAAATCATCCTTATTTTACGGCGTATTATTACATTTTTGATTTGTTTCCTTTTCATTTATTCTAAATTACACCTTGCGTTATGAAATATTTTCCCCTTCCTATCTTTATGAAGCATGTCAATTTCTGTTAACTCATATTGTAACAATATTTAAAGAGAACAATGATAAAGAATAAGAGTTGTTAATTATTAGTGTCATCATTTATTTGCAGTACTTGTATGTTTGATGCATTATTATTATTATTTT
Organism: Maratus speculifer; assembly: GCA_964019185.1. NCBI lineage: Eukaryota > Metazoa > Arthropoda > Arachnida > Araneae > Salticidae > Maratus > Maratus speculifer. The sequence continues at coordinate 140,721,216 of OZ025291.1, forward strand.
TATCATTTATGTACATTTTTAGAAACTTATATGAATGATAAAGATAAGCCTTGCTCCCAAACACTTATTTTTGATGATGAATTATTTGATATGAAAAATAATATGCAAAACAAAATTTCTAGTTATCGATTGAAATAACAAAATTCCAGAATCAGAATTTTCAAAAGAAATTCTTAGAGAACACTTCGGTTGTATAAGGACATAAACGAGAAATATTTTTATCGATCATATCTAGCTCATTTTCTTAAGTTGTACGTCATTAAATATGGAAAATGCTTCCATAAATAGCAATCAAGTGTTTTTTACGGATAGTTTTTTTTTCTTCGACGAGTGATTCTCTTATTCCTGTGTGTTTACATTTAAGTAACTTCTACTTTATTTCCAAGACAGTAATAAACTTGAAACATTTTCATTTAAATGTCAAAGTCTATTTTAAGAAATATTTTGATGAAAATAGGAATATGCTGTTCAATAAATTACGTAATTGTAATAATTTTTCTTAAACATCTTTTATTTTAGATCAGTCTTTTTGTCAGTAAAAATTTGACATTTGTAGTCATTTTCTAAAACTGAATGTTTACGGAGATTCTTTTTAAAATAACTCAATTCATGGTAATTATTTATATACATAATTTATTTATTTATTTTATACAGGTTAAAAAATGTTTTTTTATAATTTTCAAATATTATATAGTGTTAATATCATTAAAGGTGTATATTTTCAAAGACAGTGATTTTATCAAAAGATGATTTTTAATTTAAAATTTCACATACATTACTAGAGAATTTTTTCTCTTAAACATCATGTCATAAAAAACTAGTTATATTGGAAAGTCTTGTAACTTTCTTGTAAAAATAAACGTTTTCGTATGCTTGCATGTTAGATTATTGGAATCTTCAGTTGTGGTGCTCTGCTTTTTCAAATCCTGGACAGCATCTTGAAGTTCCAAACCTTAGTTATTTAAATATCTACTTCTCTTAGTACCATTTTCTGAGCTTCATTGGTATTCATTTGAGCTTCATTAGGTGTATAAATAGCCACTAATAATTCGTTTTATGAATTTTCTTTTCTTCCAACTTGATAGATAAGTAAAGAAATCACATTGTTACAGGATGTACATATTTTTAACCCAACAAGCTGAATTAACGTACATTAAGAATAACTATTATGTTTTACAATCCTTTAAGATTAAATCGTTACAAAAACAAAATATTCAGTAATGTTTATCCATATCAGGAATGGAGGAATACAAGCGTTCCCAGAAGACATGCAAATTACAAATGTCAAGAGTAAGCCTTTCTCTGGAGAAATTACTGCACCAACCTGTCTTCTTTCTTTCAAAGGAAATAGTTTTGGATAGCATTCTGTTATTAACAATTAATAAAATATCGTTTTGGGTAAAACAGTCATCTGGCCACTTTTCCTCAATCTAATTGAGATCATTTTCTCGAAACAGCGCTATTTAATGTTTTTTCTCCATTTAATTTTGATTTTATGTGTGTTGGTAGACCCAAATTCGTATTATTTTGCTTTTTCATGGCTACTACACTTTTCAGTCAAACCACACTTTTTATTTGTAGTTCCAAAGTATTTGTGGGCCTAAAGATTCTGCTTTGGTTCTGCAAATTTCACTTGTATTAATTTTATTTATTTTTCCCCATATTTCAATGCGGTAATTTTGTATAAAATTCATTGGTTCATACATTGCTTTACAATTAATAGTATTATATATATACATATAACAATTGTGATGCTACATTCAAATAATTGCATTTAAAAGTACTTTTTTCCCTATACGACGATATAAAATCGAAAATGTGTGATGCTTAGAAGTTAAAAAAATTCCAGTAGAGATTATCCGTATTTAACTATATAATGATACATCTTATTTCTTTTACGGGTGGCTTAAATAATGGAGAATTATTTTTTAAAGATGACGTTTTAATTGTTAAACTGTATATTGAGAGCTAATAATAAAAAAAGATTTTAATGTATATTGTAAATATATACATGTGTTGAATCTAAACAAACATCGGTCAAAATTAATTAATTATAAATGTGATATAACTGACAAGCGCAGAAGTAATTGACTAAATTCACAATTCAGTTATAGATTGAAAATAATTTGATTAGAATAGCCGAGAGAAACAAAATACTCTTCAAAGGCGAATGTAATTATTCAATATCAAGTTCCTTTTAATACTTTTCATGCAATTAGCAATCCTTTTATTAATTATTATTTTCCAGCTTTAATATTTCTTTAACTTCCTAATTAAGATTATGTTACGGAAAAATATTGTAATTAAGGTAAAGGAATTTCTTTCTTCTACTGCAGAGCGCTTTTTTTAAATTGTTTTTCAAACGCGTGAAATTCTTCGGTAATTTGCAATTCAGTATTACTACTTGCAAATAATCCTACTAAAGTATGATACTATTTGAAAATAGTGATAAGCAATATTTTAGCAGTTACATTCATCTTTCTAATCATAAATTAAATTATTTAGATTTAGTTACATTGATTTAGTCAGAGCATCACATTACCATCATGTTATTAATTAATCTAATATTGATCCCAGACTTTTACATTTTTAACAGGCATCATGAAATGCAGAAAATTTAAAAAAAGGTGCGAAAAGAAAGAAGTATGTATTTTGTGTAAAATGCATTTTTTGGAGAGAGAAGAGCCTCTTAAACACCGGAAATGACTACTATAACTACTATAACTACTATCAAGTAGTCGCTAATCAAACTTTTTTTTTTCGATACAGGAATTTTACTTATTGACTGTAAACTGGTAAAAAGATACGATCATTATACATAACATTATAAACGAGCTCTCCATAATGTTTAAAAAATGCAATCTAGGGCCTTTTACAGAATTATAACCTAGTACGAAAATAGTCATAAATTACAGATCACATCATTAAATCATAATGAAATTTTGATTCGATGCCAACTCAATTAGAATTCATTTTGAAAATAAAAAACAACCTCTGTCAGTTACTCATGAATATGTAGGTAATTCTCTTTTTTTAGAAAATTGTATTGATCATATTGAGAAACTAACCTTGTTTAGTGTAATTTATATATTATAATGAATTTATTTTAATTATTATTTTAAATTCTTACAATTTGATTTCAAAGGAAACTTCTTATGAAAGTAAAAGGATAATATTTACAAAGCTACATTATAAATTTTTAAATCTTTATTCAAGTTTTACTATATTTCAGGATTAGTTTTTTTTTTTAAGTTATATTTTTTTTATTCCATTGATTTTTTAAAAAAATGTTCAGTATTGATTTTTCTCACACATGTACACAAAAGAGGTTACTGTGGGAAACAAAAGCTTTCTTAAGTTTTTATGTATTTATTAAGAAATATGATGTCTATTTTTTGTTTTCAAAGGCAACATTTAAAATTTTATCCATTTGTTTATGTAGCCTTAAATAGATATTTCGTCGGACTATCTTTTAGGAAACTGAATTTAGTTTCTTTTAAAAAGTAAAGTATGGTATAAAAATCTGTAATGAAATATGTATAATTCATACGGGTACATTGTTTATTTCATATAATTTTTTTTTTCAAAATGCGATTTTATAGAAATACATCAGTAGCATTGGAAAAGCACTTAAAACCACACTTTAGAGTTATTCAAAGTAATATTTTTCCCAAGCAAAAATTTAGAAAATTTTTGATAAACTAGTTTCGATGAAAAAATGCTTTTCGTTTTTTCCTGAATCATAATTTTTTATTTGTTATATTTCTAAATTTTGTTTCAGATGACATGTTAAAACTATTTGATTTACTCCTAGCTAATTTTCATATTCCTCCAAATTTTCAAAGCCAGTTTGAAAAGAGATTTTTCTCCAAAGAAAAAGATATTTCACTAATATATCTTATTTTTGTCATCATTAATCTTTGTTTAGTTTTGGCAGTATTTTGCAGATTTTTTTAACACTCTTAAAGGTATCTAATATTTGAGAAGATTATCCAACTCAAAACAAAAGTTTATCTTTTAATACATTATCAATTATAATAGAAATGTCTTAATATTTATTCATCTCTGGAATTTCTCTAAAGGGAAGTTCTTTGTTTGTTTTCAAAGAAGTGAGTTAATGAGAGTTTAAGAAGAAGTGTGTTTTTTGTCTAACAAAAATTTACTTCAAATAGTAACAGCTTTTATGTTTCCCTGTAAATATATAAATGCACTAAATTTTCATGTAAAATAATAGACATTAATGAGTTTATTGTCATTGTTATATGAACCTCTAAATATTATGAAGAATAACGCATAATTTTCAAGAATTTTTCCTTAATATTATTACTCAAGCACTACTTTCTAACAAGTTTTAGACATTATAATATAAACACAAGGAAATATGAAAGTTCAATTACAAGTCATCAAATCATAGTAAAAGGAAACAAGTCAATAGGGATTTATACTTACTCCCTTTCTTTCAAACAGAGTTAAACTTTTCTCCTTTTTTCTATTTATACAAGAAAAAAGTATCGGATTTGTGAAAGTTTTCAACAAGTTTATACCCTTTTTAAGTTCATGTACACGATTTGAAGGTTTTTTGAAAATATCAGTATGCGAGTCTATATATTTGTGTGACTGAAAATGGCACTAATTTTGCCTGGTTTATCTCACGACTTATTGCAAATATAAAAGGGTATCAATAAAAGTAGATCCTAGTTATAAATATTAATAGTGCCAACTGTAAGCATTGCAAAGTGTTGGTTCAAGACTACAAATAAAGGTTAAGTAAGACAATTTGAGACAAGTTTATAAACTAGTACTGATTTGTTATTTATTTGCTTCCAGTGCCACATAAGCGATATTTCGATTTTTTGCATAAAACGTATTTTGTTCTGCAACATGCAGAACGGGAATTTGTGATTTCAGTTCAACGTGCATTTCGTTTAAATTTTGGTTTCAATTGCAATCATCCGATACATAATGATTTGATGCAGTTGAGACACAAAAAGGGAGAGTCACTTGCTTCCACTCCTCACTTGCTAATAGAAATATGGGAAGAATTGGACATTATGTTGGATGTGTGCAGTGTAGCTAAAGGCGCAGATATTCAACATATGTAAGAAAAACTAGATTATTTTACCTTCAATTTTATATTTTACTTGTTACACATGGTTTAAATTAATATACCACTGATGATGTGTTCAGTGTAACTAAAGGCGCACATTTTCAAAATTTGTAAGAAAAACTAGATTATTTTACCTTCAATTTGATCTTTTACTTGTTGCACACGGTTTAAATTAATATACTATTGATGATGTGTGCAGTGTAACTAAAGATGCACATAATTCAACATTTGTAAGAAAAACTAGGTTATTTTACCTTAAATTTGATCTTTTACTTGTTACAAATGGTATAAATTAATATACTATGGATGATGTGTGCAGTATAACTAAAGGCGCACATATTCAACATTTTAAAGAAAAACTAGATTATTTTACCTTCAATTTGATCTTTTACCTGTTACAAATGGTTTAAATTAATATACCATTGATGATGTGTGCAGTGTAACTAAAGGCGCACATATTCAACATTTGTAAGTTTGTAAGAAAAACTAGATTATTTTACCTTCAATTTTATCTTTTACTTGTTACAAATGGTTTAAATTAATATGCCATTGATGATGTTTGCAGTATAACTAAAGGCGCACATATTCAACATTTGTAAGAAAAACTAGGTCATTTTACCTTCAATTTTATCTTTTATTTCTTACAAGAAGTTTATGGATTAATATACCATTGAAATTAGAACCTTGGTTTATGGACATCTTGTTTGAGGAAATTTCTATTAGCGTTGATCTGAAATAGTGAAATAGTGTTGATTTGATAAGATTTTGCGCAAAATCTCTCAGATGCGAATGCCAAAAATCAATGATTTGTTTGATTTATAGTGAAGCTTATATCTCAGGTTTCTGTGTGCCGAATTTAAAAAGCATCAAATTTAGAATCCTCATTATAGGAATATATTGCAGTTCATTTTTATTATGCTCCCAAAGAAATGGAGTCAAAATTCTAAATTTTACATATAGTCTGGCAGTGCCTTGCGAAATCTGTGAAGATGTTATTATTTTTTCAATTTTTGATAGTTTTCTCCCCCCCCCCTCCTCACCATCTGAATAGTAGGGAGTTGTTAGATGATATTGTTCTTGTTCAATTAGGTTCATCCTACATCAAACTACATTTGACATTTAAATTTAAAAACTGGTTTAAATTATGTTCTGTAATTCGAGAAAGCCGAGTTCATCTTTTAGTTCCTTTAATTATAAGGAATTGATATATACAACTATATTGCCATTGATCATGGGACACTTGCGATTTTAGACATTTTACTAAATATCTAGAAAAATACATGAGGAATCATCTCGAAACTCTTAGTGTATAAATATAATAGTATACGCCATACATCGCCGTAAAGATTTTTTACCGAAACTCCATAGGGGACCGTCAACAAATTAAAAAAGAATGAATATCTTTTGAATAACCCTGTCAAAACTAATGTAGCAAAAGCGCTCGAACTCCAGATTGTGATTGAATGCCTTATTGTAATACGCCTTGTTCATTTTTATGCAAATAGCATGCATACTCGCAGAGTAATTAAGGTTTTTATAAAAATGGTTCCAAAATTTTCCAAGTTTTTTTCCTTATAATTTTCAAAGTTCTTAACATAAAATAATATTTTTTTCAGAAAATATGACAAACAACATTGCACACAGTACCTTGTAATCAGAATTAAAAAATAATGAAAATTGTGTACAAAATGAGTAGGTTTACTAAATAATTTTTTACTGCGCATGCGTCAATGATATCAAAATTTCATTTGCATATTATGTAAATTAAATGTATAGAGCAACTTTTGTGAAAGTCACAAAATCATAACTTGAAAATTCTGAAAATAATCGTCAATTGAATTAGTTGAAATTCCGTTATTCTCAAAATGAAGCAAAAACAAGAGGGGTTGTATCCATATATTCATTGATTAGTGTCAATATAGAATACACAATACGGGATGTACTACTACATTTGGATAAAATCCCTCATTTTTTTTGCTTCATTTTGGAAACAACGGATTTTGTCCTTTTCTATAGACGATTACTTTCAGAATTTTCAAGCTATGATTTTGAGACTTTTACAAAAGTTGCTCTATACATTTAGCTAACATAATATGCAAATGAAATTTTGATATCTTTGACGCATGCGCATTAAAAAGTGTTTTAGTAAACCTACTCATTTTTCATACAATTTTTATTATTTTTTAATTCTGATTACAGTGTACTGTGTGCAATGTTGTTTGTCTTATTTTCTGAAAAAAATATTATTTTATATTAAGAACTCTGAAAATTATAAGGGAAAAACTTGGAAAAATTTAGGACCATTTTTATAAAAACCTTAATTACTCTGTGAGTGTGCATGCTATTTGCATAAAAATGAACACAGTGTATTACAATAAGGCATTCAATCATAATCTAGAGTTTGAGCGCTTTTGTTACATTAGTTTTGACAGGGTTATTCAAAAGATATTCATTCCTTTTTAATTTGTTGACGGTCCCCTATGGAGTTTCAGTAAAAAATCTTCACGGCGATGTATGGCGTATATTATTATATTTATACACTAAGAGTTTCGAGATGATTCCTCATGTATTTTTCTAGATATTTAGTAAAATGTCTAAAATCGCAAGTGTCCAATAATCAATGGCAATATAGTGTAATTGTCAGTATTTATAATTTTATATTGCCCATTAACACAATATATAAACAAAAATTATTTTTGCAGAAAATAAATAACGATCCTAAATGACATTAAAACCATCAAATTCCCTTAGAACACGTCAGGAATTACATGTCAAATGTGGTATATGAGGTGCATTCGTATTATAACTAGTTTTATAAATTTTCTGATCTTGGTTTAATAGCTATTGCACTCTTATGAAAAAATGCATGAATGCAAAATTTATTACGAATATATATTTTAAATTGAGTGATACGGAAAAAATATGACTTCATTTTAAGTAGGACGTAATAACCATGACAATCTAGAATCATTCCCTGCCATTGGATATCACTGAATTGATTACATATGATACATTTTAATCGAAAGAAGAAATATTTTATTAATATTTATTTATGATTTAATTCGATTTTCCAAAATCTTGAAATGACACGACAAAATTCTGCAACAACTATATGCAATAAATTTCAAATCATTTCGGTAAAGCAGTTTTTATGCTGTTATATGTGGACAGATAGAGAGAAAGGCAGATGGGTGAACCAGACAACGATTTTAGGTGCTAAATGTTTATATAATTACAAATGCACGTAAAAATGAAAGAAACAAATCTTGTTGTTAGAAAACATTCAATACTTATCTCTACAAATGATTAACTTTTCATACCGTAAGTTTAATATAACTTTTTTTACTAAACTGTTGAAAAATAATATACATATATTAACCCTTTATTGATTGGTTTTTTTCTATTATTCTGAAAAAAAAATTGAAATCTATGTGTCCGTTACATACCGGGGAAAATAGTGAAAAAATAATTAAACTTCAAATTCTCAGCTAAAATTTTATATTTTATAGTGTGTGCCATATGTACACAATTTAGATTTTAAAATATTTGTAATGCTATATTTTGGTGCTAAATGAACTTAAAATAATTCATTTTATCTGTATAACACTATTTCTGTATGACTGCATTTTTTACATCAATGTTAAAAAAGGGTCCAATAACAAAAATAAAAACAAATTTTCCTTCATAGCTTGATCATTTTTTTTTTCTATTCCAAAAAAAAAAAAAATTTTCTTTTCTTTGAGATTTTTTTTGTCATTTATGCAGTCATTTGAGATAAAAACACAAAACTAAGTGTTGTTCTATTGTTTGGATTGTTCTTGATTAGGGACAGCGACAAAATGACATTGACCAAAATTATGTCACATAATGAAAATTATCGTGTTTTTAGACATGTGCGATATAGGGCGTGAAACGATGAATAAAATCTGAATAAAGCATGTAAGTTACTCTCAATAGAATATATATTTCTTATCGATAAGAATTTTATTATTTGAAAATAACGACAGTGGTGAATGCAAGAAGATAATTTTTATTTTTGTTTCTTGGTATTTAATGAAGATTTTTTTCCTTTTTAAATTTCAAAAATAGGATTATTTGTACATAAAATGTAAATTTAGGTCAGGGTTTACTCAGTCAAAAATAATAATAAAAAAATCTTAAAACTGCTTTGTACAAGAAAATAGCTCTTAGTTTTTGCGTAATCCCAGTCTTTCAAAAGATGTTTTTTCCATTATTTTAAAAGTAACTTTAAAATGTAATTAGGTCAAATGTGTGTTTTTGGAGAGCTTGGAAAGCATTTCGTAAACATGGTTGTATATTAAGAGCAATTTCATATTCTTTCGTCTTTTTTTCTTTTCTTTTTGATAAAAAAATTTATATAGCTTATGCATTTGGAATTTAAGAGTAATATAAATTATATTTCTTCTTTTTATCTACAAAAAGTATTATTCAAAATAAGATTTGTAACAAGGTAAGACTTGTATTCAAAATAAGACTCATATTTATACATATAAAATCCTTGAACATCATTTTACAAAAATATAAATACAAAATTTTCACATGTCCTAATAAAATGTGTTTTCCCTTTTCGTATGAGCATTTTTTTTCCAAGTTTATCTTGACCATTTTTTCATAGTAATTATTTTACCTGTGTTTTTTTCGCGTAATATTATGTATGATGTTTGACTTATTGGTTATATTTTCACAACATTTACATGAATTTATTTTCGAATAATCCTCAACAGGTAATGTTAAAAAATATGCTATTAAAATCTTCAGTTTTTTTTTTTTTATTTTTTTATTTCTAAAAGAATTATATTGTTTGCTATTGTTCTAAAGTTTATTAAGAACCTTCAGTTATTCACAATTTAAAAAATTATTTTATGTAAATGTCGGAACTTTTTTTTATAAATAACGCTGAAAGCAACTTGAATATTGAAAAAAAAGAGAACATGAACCTATTACAGGTGAAATATTTCTTCTATTTTCCAATGTTTTAGCCACGATGAAAATAAGATTAAGAGTTCTTTTTTATGTCATGCTACATAATATGTGGTATATTTTATAAAAGCTAAAGGAAACACATCTTTAAAAATATTCTCAAATTTAAGAAATAGTTGAGTAGGTTAACAAAAAAGGCGATAGACATAAAAATTAAAAAATTAAATGGTATTATTTGTTTCATATTTACTTTTTACTTAATAGAATAAATATTTTGAATCATCTAAAGAGGAATTTTCTCCGCGACATTTCTCGAGATACGCGAAAGAGTTTTAAAACGTAAAAAGTATGTTCATAGATATTTTAAGTAAAGTTTTATCGATAATATTTATTATCAAACCTTTTTTAATTGCCTAGAGGTCATTTGTCGATATATTTTAAAGACGTTGTTGTTTTTTAGTCATTAACCGTGAGCTTTCTACTGAACAAATTTTGATTATTACAATTTTAGATAAAACATTTTATTTGTAAATGTGCCCTTAAAAGTTACTTTTAAATTTGTTTCTATTTTTATATTTTATTTTAAAGTTTTTTAGATTTTTTTATGATGACAATGAGATTAGTTTTATTATTACACAGAAAAAAGTTTGGTTTATTTTTATTGATTATATCATTGGTTAATTCCATGAAAACTTTTAATGTCTGTCACACAATTAAAAATCGATATGCTTGTTGGCCACCGTTAATTTCGAAAAATTTCCTTCGCCCTATTCAACTCATGGGATGTCTCCGATAAAATAAGTCAAATTTTTTAGTTCTAAAATACTGGTAGCCAAAAATCGTTGTACGTGACAGACATGACAAGCTTTCATGGCATTAGCCCTTTATTTATGCCATTTTTTACTATGATTAAAATAATTAAAAAAACAATAAATAGAAAAGGACGTCATGCTTTAAAAAAACACTCATTAACGTCATAAATTTGTTGCCTTTAAATAAGTTTTAAAAGAAAAATTACATTTTCTTTGATAAAACTGATTAACCCCTTCGCGATGGTAGCTTTTTACGAAATTTTTAATGTTTTGTCACAAGTTTTTAAAAACAGAAATTTGAGGCTTAATAAATCAAGTAAGTGCTCCGTTTAAATAAGTCAAATTTTACTGGTGGGTATAAACAAGGATCCTTAAACCTTTTTGCGGCACGTATACTTATTGCTTGTCCCCAAGGGGTTAATATTTTATCACAAATGTGTTCAAAAAGGCTTAAATTTATAGAACTTTTACAAACCGGTACTGACATTAGAACTTCCAAGTCAAGAGTGCGAAAGTTTGTATGCAAAGTTGTAGTTAACAAACACGGCTTAACTTTGAAAAAATATTTAATAATAAAGTATATCGCTGTAAAAAATTAAAATAGTGGATGTGCGCATGAGATTTGCGTATATAAATTTTAATAATGTAAAAATGACACAAGTTTTAGATTTCATGCAGAAACAATTTTATGATTGTGTCAGAATAAAATAATTTTGCTGATTTTTCATTCCATGATACTTAAAGTACAATCTCAATTGATAATTTCCTCATATTTACTTGTTTTGATTATATATTTTATTAATTTCATATACAAATGGGGTTTAATTATCCTGTAACTTGAAATAATTGAAGTTTATTATATATATAGCATTTTGGTAAGTTTGGATTAAAATAATATTTGGTTAAGAGTAAGACTTACAAATGCTCGTGGGAAGCTTTAATGCAATTAATTTTGCAGTTTTATTATTAACTAATAAAATGATTCTTTTTTAATATTTTTTCTTGTTTATGATTAATCAATGTGATGATTCTTTTTAAACATTTTTTCGGTTTATCATTAATCAATGTAATGATTCTTTTTAAACTTTTTTCGGTTTATTAGTAATCAATGAAATGATTATTTTTCAAAGATTTTTTATTATTTCGTAGAAATTTGTTGTGTTTCACCTTGTATACTTTTTATTTAATTTTTTAATTAATTATTTATTTTAAGCATTTATCCATTTAGATACGTTAGAATAAAATGGTATATGAGGAAATAAATTTTCTCCTTTTAATCAATTATTTTGATTTATTTTCAGTTTTATTCAAAATAAACCCGATTTCAAAGTCAAATAAGTACTTCGATAGCGAAATTAGTACTTTCCGAAAATAAAGTCTAAAGGTGTATATTATAATATTTCTCATTCATAAGTGTTTATAAATTTTATACTTTCCCAAGGCCCTATAAGTTATAGTTAAAACTTTTTTACAATGACCTAACACCACAATACCCTAATACCACAGTAAAAGTTTTCTGCGGCAATTTTTCTATGGTAAAAACACACCAAGTTATAATACATTGGATTTTACGAATTTGGAATTTTCCATTAGTAAAAGAATACCTAAAGCTTCGAAATTTAATAAAATTTTCTTTATCGTAACACATTTTTTTGGAGGAGTGGAAAAGGGTGTTGTAAAATAATAGATTTTTTACCGTTTTACTTATTAGAGCAGGAAGGATTTTTTTAATGTAACTTTTTGGCCAAGAGACCGTATAACAATTTATAAATATAATATTTTGAGTATTAATGAGTTGAAAATCTATTCAAATGCAAACAAATAATTTTTTTATTTAAACATTTAAATCAAAATGAAAATTTTAACTATCCATCTAGCTAAAGAAATTATGCAAAGAATAAAAAGTAATCCTTACCTTAGGAATGTTCAGTAGTCCAATGGAAACCATGTCAAACACATTGCACACAAACAATTTTTTGTGGTCTACCGAGTGTTTGATAGTTTAACTATGTTTAATTCGGCTGTTTGAATACATTGACTGGATATGCAGTTTCAGGAACACAATTATTCCAACTATAGCCTTAGAGATAATAAACATCAGAAGCATATACATATTGTTGTTTCACAGACAGGACTTTTTTTATTCAGAATGCTACCACTATTTTTTAATAGTATTTTTTGTCTTATTTATTCCGCTATTATATAAGAGAAATATTTTTTACAAAATATGATAGCATTCCAAATAATAATACTAATAAAATGCTACTCCTCTGGCAACATGGATATATGTATACCAATATAAGTTAAATATAAATTTTTCCTCTAATAAATTGCAGATACAAAGTTAACTAATCGCATTGTAACAAAACACGGAATCTTAAGTTTGAAAACTTAGAGATTCGTAAAATTTTTAAATTCAATGCTGAATTTAATGCTTTATTTTACTTCTCTCTTCGACTTTATATATGCTGCATTTTTAAAATAAAAATAAAATAAAACTTGCTACAATTCTGCTCTAATTGAAAACAGTAAAAATTAAAAAGAAAATCGTAATATGATAATAAATTTAAATATTTTTTTAAGCGAGTTCCTTTTGGATGTGACACAAATTATCACTTTTGTATTTGAGACAAAACTTCCGAATGTGTCATCTATATTCTTCACTTGAGCTCTAGTCAAAAATGTAGATTTTGGATTTAAGTTCCTTAACTATTTTCATAACTTATCTTATTAAATGTGAGATTAATAATAAAACCTGTGCGTTCTTTCATTTCCCTTTGTATATTTTTATTGATATACGCACATTTTATTGTCATATATACAAAATATCGGAATTTATTTTAAAAAAAATAAAAGTCTATATCCACATGAATAATTATGATTACGTAAAGATAAATGCCACAGTATTTTTGTAAAAGGTGATTTTCAATGCTAGTTTATTAAAAAAAAAACTGAAACTTTATACTTCATTAGGCGACATCATTGGCATTTGGAAAGAATGTAATATTAAGAGTACAGAATAACATATAAAGAAAATGAATAAAAATCTTCCAAACGACAGAAAGACAAACTGTCAGAATTGAAAGTGATGCTTCTTAAAAGAGAAAGAATGTTCCTTTACCAAGCCTGTTCAAGAAAATGCATATGTTCTATAAAGCCAATTATTATCTTTATAAAATTAAATATACTGCAAGTCAAAATCATTCACTATGAAATACGAAAAATTAAATTAAAGAAATTTAAAAATATTATAAGCATAAATACCATTGACAGAAAGAACCTGCGTAAAGTTCAACTTCAAAGCAAATTTCATAATGTTATCAAGATTTTTGATAATATTAGCGATTTCAAACAGATTTATTTCTCTAAGAATATCGTTTTCAAAACGAAATTGTATTTTATTTTAAATGAGGCATAATTACAAAAATCAACGGAGTGGAAATTTTTAGAAATAAATTCAAAAGAAAATTTTTGAATTTCAAGAAATAGGAAAATTAATTTAACCTGCTTACTTCGCCTGTATGATTGATGTTAAAATTGTGGTTTAAAATTTATTAACATGGTTAATCAAAATTCCATGCGATTCCATATTAGCGTAAAAATATGTATGTGAATCATAGAATCAGATTTCCAAATTGCGTTATTTATTTATCAATCGATAGACTGTTTAAAGTTCATGTGTAGTTAGATATATTTCAGCTATGTTTAGTAAATCAGTTTTGCACGATATCTTTGTGCAGATGCAAACTTTTTTGTTTATTTACAATTTAAATAAATATAATTTAAACCAGAAAATTTTTTAATACAAACGGCGGGTTGCTGTGCCATGTCTCATGAAACCGTCGTAAGAATCTTTCAGCAATTTAAAAAATAATGGGTAGAGTTAAAATTTTCTTGCCTACCTCCAAAAAAGTAAAGACAGATTAACTTGTGACTTTTTCTCTATTATTTTTCAAATGTTTTTCATGTTTTTTATAACTCTATATTTCTGCATAAAAATTTAATCGGTTTTAATGTCACGTAATGTTAAATTATATATATAGCATTTCTTTTCTTTTTTTTTGTATTTGAAGAAAATTTGGAAGTGTAACAGGCTATGTCTATGTTAGATAAAGGTTAACAGACCAGCGTGTACAACAAATTCTGACAAAAAAAAAAAAAAAAAAAAAAAAAAAGGAAATGTATTTAAATATAAAAAGTAATGCAAAATATCCCCCCCCCCCAAAAAAAAAAAGATAAAGTAAACTATAAATATGATACTGTGAATAAATAAACTGTAAAATTACTGAAAAACTTCATTGTTTAAACTGGCTGAGTTTTGTATTTGTAGCTTGTATTATATCCAATAGTAACAATTACCTGTTTCTTTAATGTGGTCGGCGTACAGTGGGGCAGGAAGCCACCAAAGTTGGCAATAAATAAAAGTTACTTTGAACAAAGTAACGGGTGGGACGAAGGGTGGGACGAAAAAAAATTATTTTTTAAAAATCGAAAACCGATAGATGCCAAAATTTTTTTTTATACTAGTACATAAACTGCGTGAAATTTCACTGCTGAAAAAAAATGGCTTAAGTGTGCGCTTTTGCCCCAAAAATAGAGTTTTTGGGTAAAATTTGACATTTTTTCAAAAAAATTAAAAAAAATCCTACAGAGCTGCTTATTATTTAAAAGTGTTACTTAAACCATTATATTTATCTGCTTAACATAATTAAAATATGAAACAATATCTTTAGTCTGTATCATTGGAGCAAATCTGACAACTTTTGGTAAAAAAATCAGTGTTTCCCCTCTATTGGAGAATACAATGAATTGTTGTTTTGAGTGCATTTCTTACCTAGCTGCTTTCAAAATTACCCAGCATATATCTCGTGAAGGTGGCTACATTTCATATCCCACTCGTCCTAACCACCCGATCACCTATGCCCAGTGATTTATTTAAGTATTGAATTGTTATTTTCTTCCCCAAGACGGGCATAAATTTTCTATGTATCAAAGTAGTTTACCTCTTCTTTGTATTCATTGACTTTGGATGCTGCTGGTGTGACCTGCTACAAGTATATTTTTATATCTTGTATAAAAGAAGAGAAGTTGAGTAATGTATTGTGTATGTCATTAATTGAACCTATTTAGCAGTCTATTATCTTTATTAAAATTTCATACAGTTAACACATTATGATTGAAAGTTCTGTTATAACAGCATTTTTCAATCAATTACATTTTATATATAAAGATTTTCCTAAAAATTGATTGTATGATCTCAATTTCTAGTATACCATCATTTACAGTACCTATTATATTGAATATATGCTGAGAAGCCAGCTTTTTAATATTATGACGGTCGTCACAGAGGATTGCAAATAAATTTGCGTGTAAAGCGACAATATCTCTAAAGAAGTTTTAGTATTTGTTTTACGTTGTTTCATGTGTTGTTTCGTAGTCGAGTAATTTCTAATAATTTTTTAGACCTATTCTTTAGATGTGTATTACATTTGGTATAAAACATCCTACGGTATAAACGTGGACTATATATTATGTGAGTGAACCTATAGACTCTCATTGGCAATCTGTGCTTATATAAAGCGAGAAATTTTATTCGCTTTATGAGCTGTCTTTTGTGTGAGATGTTTTCTAAATTCCTATTCTCCAGTTCTTTTGAGAAATAGCTTTCCTTATGAATTAACTTTGGAATCTCCGGCAGAAATTTCTAGTCTGTTCTGAGTATCTTTTTCTCAATTTGAGACAATTATTTTTCAAAATCATTTTCTATGTTATAAAAAATTGCAACATACGAATATAACGAATAACATACGAATAACATACGAATGTTGAAACAAAATTATTGATTTTTCATATAAATGTATGTTAAAATAAATGTATCTAAAACTCCATACACACTCTTGTGTAATCTACATTGTATATCTTTAAAAAAAAAAGCACAAAAATATTAAAATTAAAAAAATAGTAAGAACTTCAAAAAATTCAAATATTTGAAACTTTTTGGAAAAAATAATTAAATAAGCAGTTAGAAACTATTTTTCTTCAAATTGTACGTTTTTTATGACCCTGAAATGCAGTGAGTTCACCATTTAACATGTTGAGTGCCAAGTCTATTTTGTATGTCTTTCCGTCTGTGCTGCGAAATAAGATTCCCGTTGCACAGTTCCAATACTGTCAGTCAATGGTAAAGGTCTGCACGGGCCAGAATTCCAGACCCGAGCTCGGCCTGAAGAAAAGTTATTTTGACCCGACCCGTCCAGTTTATATGTACAAATTTCTAGGTCCGGTCTGCCCCTAAGAGAAATCAATGAAAGCAGGCCCGGCCTGTCCCGATAAGATTTCTATTATTTCAGAAAATTTCAGAATTTTATCATGTATTTAAGACTTTAAAAAAAAATACTGCATACATATTTATGGGATGATTTTACAGTATATTTTTCAGAAATTACACAATAGCAATATTAATGATTACTAAAATTCTTAGATTTTCAACATTCAAATAAAGATTTATTAATAAATTAATATAGTTTAAAAGAAAAAATAAATGAAATTCAAAGCATCATAACTTTTGAAGCTGTATAATAAAAAGTAGATTTATGAAAATACTTCTCCATCATTTTAAGATTTTCTCAAATTCAAAGGAGTTATAACCTAATACATTTCAGAATTCATTTCTGTTTGGAAACGCATAATATTGGAGAGTGTTTTAATTCAGTAACTATGTAATCAAATGGCGTTATCAAATTTTTGATACAAACAATTTAAGAAAATGCTGTCAAAGTTAGTGTTTTGAACTGACTTTCTGGAAATGACAATATAGGAAGGGAGAAAATACATAAACGCGTGACAAAAATCTTTTATATCTGAAAACATATATACAAAGTGTCTTATGTACCAAAAATAGAAAACGCTTTTCGATTCCAAACCGCTTCTTGCTTATCCATTTTAGACCTTTACAATTAAAAATGATTCAGAAATGCTTTAAACATTCGCATTGCTGAGCAGTGATTTTAAGAACCACCAGGAAGTATATTTTTGAAGATTACGTTAACAAAAGTTCTTTGTCAATATTAATACTTTTATTAATTAGGCTGTCTGTCCCATGCACATCTTAAGAACAATTAAGTCTAGTTCTGGCCCGGGTTAGACACAATGTAACTTTCGAAGGCCGATCTCTACACTGTCCAATGTTCATTTCTGCATTGATATTTTCGAGTTAGCATACACATTCTCGTCACGCACATTCTCGCTACGCACATTCTCGTTAAAGCCATATTCATTGAAAATAGCTCATATTTTTTCGTGCCTGTGGTAATATCTATAATGGGCCGGTACGCCCGCTATTTTTTTTTTGGCCCGACCCCTATGGCTTATTAATTTTTTTTGTCCCAGCCCGTATGGGTCTATTAAATTTTTTTGGCTACCCCGACCCGTTTTTTTGTCGGCCCGGCCCGTTGATAAAATTATTCTGCTTTTGCCAAACCGGGTACGGTCCTCGGACCAGACTCTAGTCACCGGTGACTGACATGTCACCCAACGTGTTAAACCATTTTTTAAAAAACAAAACTGTTGAAAAGCTGAATTGTCCCCTTAATATCATAATAATAGTTTAGTATATGCATAAAAACAACATAAATGATGAAAGTATTCAAGCAAGCCCGGATTATTTCCTAAACATTAAAGCAAAATAAATTAACACCTACATCTATTGTCTATGCATTATCATTTACTACCTAACAGTGATACTACTAACTTTATGAGCCTTAATCAGATTAGAAAGGTTAAATTTATATTCATTAATAATAAAAACTTAATTATTCACTAGCCTGTCTAGGTCTTTTTTTTAATTTCGAAATTGCTTCACGTATACTAAATCGCTTGAATAACAAAAGTCATTTATCTTGTCAGATTTAGATAAAAAATTGCATCTCTTTTTTGTAAAATTGAAAACATTTATGTATTTTTTTTTCTCGGGCAGTCAAAAGCTAAGCTACCTAAATGAGCTTTTTGCTTTGTTGAGGAAGTATACGTCTGTTAAGTATTATATTATCTGATTTGGAATTTTTTTAAAAATTGAATTAATAAATATTCATAAGGTAAAATGCATTTTTGATATAACAAAATAAAGTTTTTTGTCGTTGTTTAACAAAGATATATCGATAGATTCAATTATATATGTTATTTCTAGATTACGTGATATAAAAAAACAATATTTAAGAACAGAATGTATTACATAATTAAAAAAGTCTGCTTTTTGCAAATTTAACCAAATGGTTGTAATTAACTTTTACACAAGGGCTCGGGTAGTATCTATCTTGGTTCGTATGTATTCTCGGACAGATGCTGCCCGAACCCGGCGAAAGGTTAAGAAATAAATTTAATCTTTTAAACTATCCTCATTATGTATACTTTGTACATAAAGAAAAGTTCTACTTCTTTGGACCAAAATTTTCGGTGTCTCCTTTTGTATTTCAGAATTTTAAGTGAATAGGTTATCACAAGTTAAGCAGTTAAGCGAATATGTATTATTCCAATTTCTTACCATATTTTTTTTCCAATTTTTTTTTTCCATTTTGTCATTGAAAAAAAAATGAATTATGTTTCTCTGATCAATTATCTGTCTGTCTACACTCCGGCTCTCCCAAATATAGTAGGATTGTTACGTAATTTATATATGTTATGCAGATCCACGATAACCTGTTATGCATTGAAAATGAAGTATATACCAATTGCTGTTCGGTTAGAGGCCTGTCCATAAATGATGCCACGCTTGAAGGGGGGGGGGGGAGGGGGGTTCACGAAATTATGGTAGTTTGTGACAAGGGGGTTAGAAGGGGTGAAAAAACGTGACATCACACATTTTGGTTTAAATAAAAGCATTAAAATTCAGTAGATTAAATTATTAAGTATGAAGTTATTTTAAAATGAAAATATTTTGTGTTCATAAAAACACGATTTAAAGCCAAATATCTTAAATTCTATTTCAAATTCCAAAACACTACTGTTTTCAATTGCTCTTACATATTAATATTTTATTACTATTCTATATTATTTATATTTTTGTTGCAAATCTTATTTCATGCAAAATAGAAATGATTTTTATTGTTCAGGTCACAAATTTCATTAAAACTTACAGTTAAGTTTAGAAATAAAATTTGAAATGTGATGTAATACTTAATGCTTTGTTTCGGAATTACCAGTATATTTTTGCGTATATAGGGTTCTTCTGACCTTATGGTTTGTGTAGTCCAAAATCTAGTCTCTTAAAAAAATAGAGAATAATTTATTTACTTAATTTCACAGCTACAGAGTCTTCGGAACTCACAAATATCATCAGATATTCAGAAATAACTGAGCAAATCACACATACAAATACAGATATATGTCACAGAGACTCTTTACTCAACGTCTCAACACTATATCACATTCAAAAACAGCGTAAATTACAATACTCATATAAACGTGCTTAAATTATCGTCTAGTAGCTCACTCAATGACTGACTGATAAATAATAACCACACCCAGTTCGCATCGCTCTCCTATATATAGGCTCGCGGCATGCACTGGAAATTTCTACAAGCTTCTAGAAAAATCCAGAAAACACCGGAATAACATTCAATGTATTAGTATACCTATAAGGGGGGGATTACCATAGAGAGGGAAAGGTTACCATTGCTAACAATCGCCAAGTTAATCGCCAAGTTAATCGCCGTAGACATTCACTGAAAAATAATAGACAGGTTTGCCTTATAACTGAGACAATGTAACAAAAATTAATATTTACAAAATTCGTAATACTACCCCCTCCTCAAAGACTGCACGTCCCGGGCAGAGCAATCTTTGAGTTAGAGGAGTGCACTAAAAAATAATAAAATTTACATAAATAAAGACCTAATTACTATTTACATATTTACAAAAAGTGACTTTCATGGCCATGGTCTGAAATTCCAGTTTCGAATTTCTAATCAGTTTGGGCAAAATAAGGGGCTAGCCGGTTATAATGTACGACCTTGGTCTTGATGTGTGGTGTTTTTGTATACGTACGACGACGTCATTCAGCCTGTTTACGACTGTGTAAAGACCGTCCCAGTTTCTTTCTAATTTTGGCGACTGTCCCTTACGACCCATGGGATTCCACAACCAAACTTTGTCACTTTCGTTGAACTCATGTCTAGTTGCCTTTATGTCGTACCGTGTCTTCAGTTTTTCTGATGCCAGTCCGATTCGGTTCCTCTAAAGTTGATGGTTAAATTGACCTTTTCATATATGCTTATCTTGTCGCCCGTCACAGTTTGCAGGGTAATTCAGGGCGGAGTCCAGATGAGTTTATATTTCAATTTCCGAGCCAAATCTTCTCTTATTATTGTCACATTGGCCCCTGTATCGACAATCATACGGCACTGAATCTCATTAATAAATCCTATCACATATAATTCATTATCGCCGCCACTCATTTTTGATTTCTGGAAGATTTTCAGATAGGGCTTTTTATTCTCTGGCCTTGAATTCATCTCACGTTCGTGGATTTTGGGGCAGTTTCTTCGGAGATGTCCTATATCACCACACCCCCAGCACTTGAGATTCTGTTTGTCTTGAGCTTGTCCTTCCATATTTTAAAGTTTTAAGCTCTTGCTTTAATTCTTTAATTTCCTTCAAGATGTCGATCTCAATGTCTGGGCTTTTATTTACCGTTGCCCCTCGTACTGAACGATGATCTCTTCGGCTGGCTTGTGTAGCCGCTTTCAACTTTAAGGCATATAGTAAAGCAGACTTTAAATCCTGCACAACCGCCATTCGCGCCGCTCTCTGCACTTCTGGATCTTTTATTCCATCTACAAAGTACTGCAGTGAAAGCATTTCCCGTACATTTGTTGGGCAGTCGATGAATGCTAAATTCGCAAGCCGTTCTATTTCTAAGGCAAACTTTTGAAGGGTTTCACCCGATTTTTGATGGCGGCTCTTCATTTGTATCCTCGCATAAACTTTAAAGAATTTTTCTCCGAAACTTAGTTCAAATGCGGTACTGGGCATCTCAAAATTGGGTTGCTTCATATCGGGCAATGTTTGCAACACATCAGCAGCTTCCCCTCTCAAAGACGCTGCAAGTTGGCAAGCTTTCACCTCGTCTCTCCACCTGTTCGCTTCAGCTACAATGGATAATTGAGCCTTGTAAGCTTACCAGGAACTCTTCCTGTTGTTTGTCGACAGCTTAACCTTTAAATGCATATTGTATCATTTTCGATACCATAAGTGTTCTCGATTTATTGGGGTTTTTTTTCACATATTCCTTATTCTCACCAGAAATTTAAAAGAGCAATTTTCACTTTACTTAATGACAGACCATTCGTAATTAAATAAAGAAAAATTTTTTATTTAGATTTTTCTGGTATGAATTCTGATTCTTTGAATTGCGCATTTTTTGGAACGCGTTCTATCCTATGCATTTAAGGGTTAATGTGCACAGGAGAAGCAGGCGAATTCCTAGATTCTTCGAAATTACCTCTGGACGCTGAAAGCTTCTTCTCAAGATCTTGTACACTTTTATTTAGATTTTCATCTACTTCCTCTATTTTCTTTTCCATTTTCTCTTCAATATTAGTAACTTCATTCTGAATTTTCTCTTCTACTTCCTCTATTTTCTCTTCTACCGAATCTATTCTTCTCACTACAGACGAGAAGTTTTCTTCTAAAGTTTTCTTCATTCCTTATTGGCTTTTATTCATTTTATCCGCCTACTCTTCCTGGACTTTATTCATTTTATCCGCCAACTCTTCTTGGCCTTCGTTGATTTTATCCGATAACTCTTCTTGGCCTTTGTCGATTTTATTGGTCAGCTCTGTCTTTAATCCGTTAATAGCCTTCAATAACTCACTCAGTTGTTCATCCATTGCTCTTGTTTTTGCCATAAGACCCCGAATTCTGACACCAAAAATTGTTGCGTGTATAGGGTTTTTCTGATCTTATGGTTTGTCAAGTTCAAAATCTAGTCTCTTAAAAAAAATAGAGAATAAATTATTTACAAAACTTCACAGCTACGGTTTCTTCGAAACTCACAAATATCATCAGATTTTCAAAAATAACTGTGAAAATCACACGTACAAGTACAGATATATGTCACAGAGATTCTTTACTCAACGTCTCAACACTATATCCCATACAAAAACAGCGTAGATAAATTACAATACTCAAGCAAACCTGCTTAAATAATCGCCTAGTAGCTCACTCAATGACTGACTGATAAATAATAACCACACCCAGTTTGCATCGCTCTCTTATATATAAGCTCGCGGCATGCACTGGAAATTTCTACAAGCTTCTAGAAAAATCCAGAAAACACCGGAATAACATTCAATGTATCAGTATACCTGTAAGGAGGGTGGTTTACCATAGAGAGGGAAGGGTTACCATCGCCAACAACCGCCAAGTTTGTCGCGAACTTGGCAATATATCGCTAAATTTGGTGATCAAAATTAGTCGTCAAAAGTGACGTTAACTTGGCGATAACTATAATAACTGCCGTAGACATTCACTGAAAAATAATAGACAGGTTTGACTGATAACTGAGACAATGTAACAAAAACTAATATTTACAAAATTCGTAACAATATGTTTACTTAATATAGCGTGACATGTGAAAAGGGGGGGGAGGAGGTGGTAAAGTAAAGTGTGACACTTTGTGACAAAGGGGGGGGGGCGTAGGGAGTTAAAAATATGGAAAAAGCGTGACATCATTTTCGGATGGCCACTTACAAATGCATTCGAAAGAATGTTGTTTTTATGGTCTATGGTTTGGTAAAAATCATTTGCAAAATATCTTAATTATACAGGGTGATTCATAAAAGATGGGAAGAACTTTAAGGGGTTATAGTACACTTAAAGACAAATAATATTAAATAGGAGACTAAGGGTCCCAGACGTATTCCCAAGGAGATAGGGGGCATTAAAGTTTAGGGTCCGAAATTTCAAGTGATTATAAAAAATGGAAAAATTGGTCGATTCGTTTGCGGTTTTTGCAAAAAATTTTCTTTATGCCAGTATTTTCTTGAAATAAAATTTTAAAGTTCAATTTCAAAAAAAGCCGATAGGGGGCGCTTTAGACTTTGGAGTAACAAACAACTATTTTTTAACGTTATTTTTTGTATTTCTTTAAATGATTTCGAAAGCTTAGACTTAAACTTAAATTTTGATCTAAAAATCTGAGTCCTAACGAGTAGTTAAGTAGCGTAAACTGAAATTTGAAATTTGAAACCCTTTTCCCCCCAGAACAAAAATCAGTTATTCCCGATCTTTTTGTCGTAGATTAGGCTCTAACTACTGCCGCGTTTTGCTAAAATTATTCTTTATGTCAGTATTTTCTTGAAAAGAAATTTTAAAGAAAAGTTTCAAAAAATTCCGATAGAGGGCGCTTTAGACTTTGGAGTAACGAACAACTATTTTATACCGTTATTTTTTGTGTCTCATTAAATGCTTTCTAAAGCTTAGACTTAAACTTAAATTTTCAGCTCAAAATCTGAATCGCTGAGCGTGGTTCAGTAGCGAGGGGAGGGGGTTCAAATTTCAACTTCTGAACATAGTTCAGTTTGCACTACTTAACCATGTCCAACGATTCTTTGCTGTGATACGAGGCAAAAATACAACTTTCGTCAAGGACTGCATAGTCGGAATTCACTCATAAAGGCACTGGCACAGTTGGAAACGTCGCTCATGCAAACGTTAAAGCTCCATTCCTGACGCTAGTCACCGGGTGAAGAAGGAGACAGAAAGTATGCAAATGTCAAATGGGGAAGAAGAAGAACACGTATGCAAAATTTCGACACGATTCAGGCATAAAAACCACTGAACGGTGAGTCAAGTGTAAGTCGCTGTAGTAATGAATCGGAAGATGGTGCCCTTCACGAATAGGAAAAGGCTGAGATGCATTTAATTTACGGAGCGGCAGATGGAAATGGTGCAGAGGCACAACGAATGTACTTAGAGCGATTTCCCAACAGGCGGTTGCCTAACCGCAAAACTTTCGAGCGCTTGCACAGACAGTTGTGTGAGACGGGATCATTTCTCGCTTCCCGGTCGAATGCAGGTCGTGCAAAAAAGGACGAATCAGTAGTTGTTGCAGAAGCCATTCTGGATGTAGTAGCGTCGCAGCCAAGTACAAGTACACGAACAGTGGCTAGGCAGGTGGATACCTCACAGTCCATGACTTGGAGGGTACTGCAGGATGAACATTTGCTCCCGTTTCATGTGCAACGAGTCCAGAAACTGTCTCCAGGGGATTATCCAAATCGTATTGAATTCGCCCGCTGGTTTCTGCAGCAGAACGCGCTAAATCCACATTTTGGACGAACTGTGCTTTTCACCGATGAATGTACCTTCACACGTGAAGGTACATTTAACACACACAATGCACATGTATGGGCGGATGTCAATCCACATGCTACGTATCCACATGCTCATCAGAGACGCTTTTCCATCAATGTTTGGGCAGGAATCCTCGGAGACCACCTAATCGGGCCGTACCTTCTTCCTGAACGCCTCAACAGTAAAACATACCTCACATTTCTGCAACATGTGTTGCCAGACCTGTTAAACGTTGTTCCTCCACGCATCCGGCGGGTCATGTGGTTCCAGCACGATGGAGCGCCAGCCCATTACGTACGAGACGTCCGCAACTATCTGGACATCACATTTCCGAACAGATGGATTGGTCGAGGTGGTCCTGTTGCTTGGCCTGCTCGCTCGCCAGATCTTTCACCCCTCGATTTCTTTTTTTGGGGACAATTGAAGGCTCTTATGTATGAGACACCCATTGAATCCCCCGAGGAACTGGTCGCCAGACTTTCCGCCACTGTAGGGGAAGTGCTCGAAAAGCCTGATGTTTTCGCGAATGTTCGCCGTTCCATTCTTCGTCGTTGTTCTGCGTGCATAACCTCTGGTGGTCACAATTTTGAACATTTATTGTAATTACATGTTAATAAATATGCTTTGGTAACATAATCCTAATTTGTGTCTTTTTACCTCGTATCACAGCACACAATGTGTGGACATGGTAAACTGAACTGTGCTCAGGAGTAGAAATTTCAAACCCCTCTCCCCAGAAACTTAACCACGTCTAACGATTCACATTTTGGGCTGAAAATTTAAGTCTAAGCTTTAGAAAGCGTTTAATGAGACACAAAAAATAACGGTATAAAATAGTTGTTCGTTACTCCAAAGTCTAAAGCGCCCTCTATCGGAATTTTTTGAAAATTTTCTTTAAAATTTATTTTCAAGAAAATACTGACATAAAGAATAATTTTAGCAAAACGCGGCAGTAGTTAGAGCCTAATCTACGACACAAAGATCGGGAATAACTGATTTTTGTTCTGGGGGGAGAAGGGTTTCAAATTTCAAATTTCAGTTTACGCTACTTAACTACTCGTTAGGACTCAGATTTTTAGATCAAAATTTAAGTTTAAGTCTAAGCTTTCGAAATCATTTAAAGAAATACAAAAAATAACGTTAAAAAATAGTTGTTTGTTACTCCAAAGTCTAAAGCGCCCCCTATCGGCATTTTTTGAAATTGAACTTTAAAATTTTATTTCAAGAAAATACTGGCATAAAGAAAATTTTTTGCGAAAACCGCAAACGAATCGACCAATTTTTCCATTTTTTATAATCATTTGAAATTTCGGACCCTAAACTTTAATGCCCCCTATCTCCTTGGGAATACGTCTGGGACCCTTAGTCTCCTATTTAATATTATTTGTCTTTAAGTGTACTATAACCCCTTAAAGTTCTGCCCATCTTTTATGAATCACCCTGTATTATACTATTTCAAGCATATTGTAATTTATATAAATTACTGAAGTGTACTAATAGAGGCTTACTATTTAATATGATGTTGATAATAGTTTCTAGTTACCGTCCATTTACTGAAACACATAAAAGAATTACGTTACAATAACTATCTATGCGCAATAGTTGCTGTAGCTGCGTTTTCACTTGTGGTATGAGATTTTAAAGTTAATTAATGTTTTAGATATTCATCAGAGCATATAATTTTTATGGATCATACACAGGGCTCCACAAAATAGTTTCAGCATATTACCACTATTGGTCCCGAATTTTCAAAAGTTTTGCGATAACTAATTTAACTATTTTTCCAGTATTTCTAGTACATATACAAATCTATAAATCATATATTGATTTACACAATTTAATTTCGGTATATTTGGCTATGGATGGAAACTGCTGAAATTAGGTTTTCAAATGTGTTATGCGTTTTTAAAATGCTTATTAAACATCATCTTCAAACTTTTTCAACAGTGAAGTTACATTATAATGTTCTAGATGTGTTGAATGTGTTTCATAATATTTGCCCAATACATGAATTTTCTTTCTTCTTTTTGATACAAAATATATATTCTCTGGGTTTAAAATAGAAGAAAAAAATAGAAATTTATAAACGAAAAAAAGATCTTAGAATCAGAAAAAGTACATTGTTGTTTCGCTTATCCAAAACTTCTTATGTTAATTTAGTGCACATGCGAAACAAGTTTTTGAATTAATTATGTTTATATTTTAACAAAAAAAAATTATTTCCTCTTTGTCACACAGGCTAGTTAGTTGAAGAACGTATATCTTGCATACTGTTATATACTTACAGTTGATGTTCTATAACTGAATCAATCATATATTTATATACATTTAATAGCATGCATACACAAAATCACAAATAAATCTTTCTATACTCATATATATAACTAATTTTTTGCCTTTAAGTAAAGGCTATTGTAATTAATGAAGAGTCTGCAATAATTTAATGCAGATTATAACAAGTTCAAAAACCGAAGTTCTCTAATCAGTATTTTCAAAAAATTCCTAAAATACAAAAAATTCAAGCATTTATTAATCGTTTTTTTCAAAATTTCGATAAATTATTTAATCCATACAAAAACAATCACTATAAGCATTTTTCCCGTGATCAAAGTATTTTCTTGTTAATTAGATATTCGATCTAGACGTACTTTCTTTTTTTGTATAAATATGGTTAGGATAACTCTCACAGATTTTCATGGAGAGCGTTATATTTTGGTCTATAACTTTCGCCTAGGTAATCGATCGTAACATCAACATCAACATAAATTTAGAATTACAATATCAGAACTCTAAATACGAATACAAAATCCAGCCAACTCCATGATCGTAAAAATCCTAAATATCACCTTACACTTGTAAGGTATTAACAGTGCACGAAATGCTAAAAATGGTAAAATAGTTGAAGGGAAACTGATTATAGAGAATGGTATATTTGATACATGAGAAATAAGTTTTAAAAGTCGTTTTTTTACTGCCCATCACGCTGATACAGCTTTATATTTAAATTTATACTATTTGCATACAAATAATAATAATAATAATAATTTACCGGATAAAATTTTATTTTCTCCGACGCTGATAATAATTTCTTTTAATATTCCTAAAATTTTGCTAATTAATTGTCTGAAATTTTTGGTGGGATAACCTGGATACCCAACCATCTTATTCCTCCATGAGGCAAAACAAAACAAAAAGAAAAAAGTAGTGAAATGAAAAAAATAGTAAAATGGTTCTTTCAAAACATATTCGTTTGTTATTATTTTTTTATATATAATAATCTGATACACAAGAGCATTTTTGGCTTAGGTGGTCATACAACACTTTACCAAACGGTTAAAATCGGGGGGCACAGATTTCATATACGCACCACATTTACACGTGTTTTTTTTCCCCGCCAATTTGACATTGCACACCAGTGCCAAGAAGAAAATAAGTTTATAATAATTGTAAGAGAAATAAAATGGGAAAAATTAAAGTTTTCAGTGAAATGCTCTGATTAAATGATAAACTTCATGCCTTCAATATTGTTATAAGTATTAATGTTTACGATTTATTGTGATAATTATATTTACTGTTTTGTTATTTACTAAGTTTATAAATTATAACTGTTTATTTATTTTTAATTTTTATTAAATTCATGTTTATTTCTTGATATTTTTTATTTTAATTCTTTAAATGATTTTTATTATATATACTACATCAATAATTATTTATATCGAACTATCATTTACTTATTTGGGTACTACTTCGTTATCCCGTCGACAAATTTCGCCAAATTATAGAAAGTGCCAAACTAATAACCAAATTATAGAAAGTGTCAAACTAATAGCCAAATTATGCATATTGACATAATTTTTATTTCAGGTAACGAAAAAACGAACAATTAACAGAATATTAATAAAAATACAAATAAAAAGTCGAAATAAAAATCACTTAATGAAACAACACGTGTTCAAACACGTTTATCGCATGTATTGTCATTGAATGCGATATTCACGATCATCCATTATTGACATTTAATCTTATAATTTGGCGATAGTTTTTTAGTCGACGGGATAACCAAGTAATACATTTTTTTTTTATTTCCTTTTTTAAAATACTAGAATCTTTTTCATTTTTCCACGTTATTTTATTTTTATATTGCAATAAAAAATCACGTACTGTATTTGCATGCAATTTCCAACATATATTCAAAAACAAAATTTTCGCCAAATTGGCGGGGAATAAACACGTTCAAATGTGGTGCGTATATGACGTCTGTGCCAATTGGTGTTTGTTACTAACATGATAGTTATGCGAAAGATCTTTTTATTTATATTTGGTCTTTAATTTTGAATTAGATTTTTGATTTTTGTGCTTTTTGATCAAATGGAATAAGGTCGACCGGTTAAATTATAAAATGACATAACACAGTATTTATTTTTGGAAATAAATTTTAAAATAGTTTCCTCTTTGTTATAAACCAGCCAGTTTCATATTACTCTACTTACTTTATTACATAATTTTAAACTCAATTATTTAACTCAACTGCGCATTTTTGTGTACAATGATGGAACATTTTAACCAATTTTTCACTCACTTCCTAATATGCTTTAATTACAATGTTATATAAGCAGATACATTTCCGATGACAATACAACATTTTCATATTTTTAGAAGTTAATTACAAATTAAAAAATTAATTTTAAAGCAAATTTCTGTTGTTATCCATGGGTGATAAATCGACAAATAATCTTTATTGCTACAAATGTTTACAAGTTACGAAAATAAGAAAGTTAATTATGCTTAAAATCATGCTGCGTAAAATTACCAAACTTTCTGTAAATCTGCAACAACGAAATATTATAAACAATCAAAAATAAATAATATAAATTAAAAATTTAAAAAGTAATAATTAAAAGTTATTCGTATAAGTTACCGTTTAGTATTAAAAAATATCATATGTTGAGAAAAGATATGTTATTTCTTCTGCCATATCGAAAACAAAAGCAAAGTAAAAGTTTCAGCCTGAGTTGGGAGGTATATCAAATGGTTTAAGATTAACAAACCCTATACAAAAATGGAGCGTCAATTGTAATGTTTGTAATTTACTCAATAATGGGAGCTTTCTATTAAGCGAGAATGAGAACGGAGAATTTCAATCATCGGCGACCACCGCAAACTAACACACTATATATATATATATATATATATATATATATATATATATATATATTGAGCTATATGAATTCAAGCTTTTTAAATAATAGTGTCATATTAAACAAACATTGTATGCTTATATAAAAGTGTTTTTTTTTAAATCTATTTTCTATTATTTAAATTATGAGTTATACTACGAATTATGAGAAAAATGAGCCACTACTTAAGTTTTGAAAGTGTAGTCACCGGAGATCAAAAAGCTTAATGAGTTCAAGGTAAATACGGCCACGTCGAATACATGGCGTCGTTGCTAAAATCTTTGATTAATGCAATACACCTCAGATTTGCATTCTTTAAAATTAAATAAAACTTTCAAATAAACATTTAAAAAACTAAAATTTTAATGCATAATGATCATGATATGCAAACTATGATAAATCAAGACAGCCTCCGGGAATATTTTAATTGTACCATGGGGCACTTTAGAACTTTAAAAATATGTAGATAATAAAAAGAATAAATAATTTATCACATAAGTTGTGAAACAGTTGTAAATTATTATATCTAAGCTATTGCTTTTTATTCATTTATCATTATTATCTATTTATAAGTTCATTTTCAATGTTTTATTCAGATTTAGTAATTATGCAGTATACAGTTGCTTTTTCAATGCATGTTACCATACAAAAGAGAGAAAACAATTGTAACCTTAGAAATATGGAACCACTGAAAATGCATGTTTAATAGAATAGTGGCATTTCATGCATAAAAGTATTATTTTCGTTGTTAAGAATGATGTGGTTGTCACCTTTATTTTCTTAATAGGTTGAGATTAATTTTGTACTGTACTTATGTGTAAATTATCAATATGTGTAAAGTCCATTTACATTTAGAAATTAAAAAGAAAACTGAGCTAATGCAATTTTTGTAATATAAATATCTCAACGTCTTAATGCAATTGCGGCAAAATAGACCGGGGAGTGACGATACAAACCATCACTTCATAGAGTTGACGGCTGAAATTTCAGAATTAGTAAAAATTTGATTCACATATTAAAATGCAACTTGTTTATTAATCATATATCGGTGAAAAATACCTGTAAAACCAACTTTATGGGTTGACTGATAGGTTTACCATTGTGTTTTCCAGTTTCCAGTCATGCATTTTTTCATACCTTTGGGCGCAGGTTAATGTATTGATAAACTTACCAATGAACCACTAAAATGGGGTTTACAGGAGGTTCCGACCGAGATATGACTTGGCAGACATGCTGCGTTTTAATATGCTAATTGATATCTGTCAAATCCTGTAATATCAGCTGTGAACTCGATGAGGTGATCTTCTGTGCAGCTGCCTCCTGGACTTCGAACACTGAGGACAGTAAGCTATGTGCTATCGAAATTTAAAATAATTGGCGCTTTTAACATTGACACTTTTATATTTCTTTTATATTGCACCAAGTTTCATCTCAATAATTATTCTCTCATAAATTGCTTACACTTACACCCTTACACGTCTAATTTCATCACAGGCCATGGCCACCTTATCACCTACCTGTACTAATTCAAACGCGCTAGCTCTCTTTAGTGTGAGTGTGGAGAGCTGGAGATCTCTACTCATTCCTTCTATCGCTGCATATTTCACAAATCGGCACATCATTCATCCCTTCACTATCCCCGGGTAGACTAGAATTTTTTATTTTATTCCTGTTTCTTATCGCATTTTTTATAGGATGTTATTGTAAAATGGTTTTATAATCATTCGTTTTTTTAGTCCTTAACACCTTCGCGACAGGATCCTTTTGCGATTCTTTTTTATTAATTGTAACCGGTTTTTAAAAACAGAAATTTGTGGCTTATTAAATCGAGAAAATGTTCCGATTAAATAAGGTAAATTTTACGGTAAAATTTTGCTGGTGAAAATTACCATCGCTTCTTAAGCCTTTTTGCGGCAGGTATACGTGTCGCTCTACACCAGGGGTTATTAAAGAAATATGGGAGGGACATTATACTCTACTGGTTTGGTATTCTTATCTGAGCGAGCAGTG
Organism: Maratus speculifer; assembly: GCA_964019185.1. Lineage (NCBI taxonomy): Eukaryota > Metazoa > Arthropoda > Arachnida > Araneae > Salticidae > Maratus > Maratus speculifer. Next base: position 140,753,615 of record OZ025291.1, read on the forward strand.
CCTGTTAGGCTATCAAATCGAATAAAATAAGGTACATTTCTACCACTATTTTTTTTATCCTAGTAGATCATTCTGATTAATAAATATAAAAATAAAATTCTGAAATTAGTGGCGGAGATTCGTCTGGTTTGTTACCCTTTAAGTCAGTAGCTGTGGAGCTGGAAATTTCTACCTCATAATTTGAAAAGTATATTCAGTTAATGAAGTTTCATATAAGTGCAGAGATTCTTTTAAAAACTTTGTAAAATTGATAATGACAATTTTTTTTTTCGATGAAGAAGTTGTTAATTTAAGTTTTATTATTCCTTTGTGAAAATACTTTTATTAATCAATGCCATGAATGGTGACATAGAAATAAAGAACCACTTCAGATATATTAAATTTGCAATGAAGTTGGAAGAATCTACTGATGTGACTAGATTAACACTTTTCTTTGTATTTTGGTGTTACATGTAGCATTGTCCTGTTCAGACTAAGACATTTAAAAGTCTCATATAACGTTTTTGAAAAGGGAGATTCAGAATTAGAATATACTTCTCTATGCATTACTACGGTGTTTGAAAATGACCTAACTTGATTTAACTTGACTTAAAATTATTAAGTGAGTTAATCATAAGAGTCTGAAAGAGATTTTACAATGCTACCGGGATCATGTTTTGTTATATAAATAGGGCTCTAAAACAGAAACTATTGAATGAAATGCAACAGAAACAACTATATCATACTGTTCTTTTGTTACTCATATACATTTACATAAATTTTTATATGGGACGTCACAAAAAATTGAAAAGAGCTTTAATTTTTTATGCTCTATAGATGCGTATGCAATGTAAATTGCAAAAGTTTTCAAAGTAAGGTAAAACATAATATTATGTCTACGAAATAGGCTTACCTCTAATTTTCAAACTGTTGTGTCTGTAAATTATTTTTTGGAATATTTTTTTCAAGTACAACAGTGAAAATTCCACTAGTTTATATCGAAGACTCACTGAATCACTTTAAATTTCATGAATTTTCAGATCTTTCCGTTACTAAACTCTATAAACAACGGTGGGATATGAGGACCCCAGAAGACAAGGGGTATAAAAAATGAAATTAAAAAAAAAAAATAAGTAATCACACAGACGACGGTAAATAGGTTTTTTTATTTTCAGGAATGAAGTAAAAGTGATTTTTTTAATTATGTGCTACATTCTACAGATAAGCAGCATTTGTCGAATAATAATCAATATTGATTAATTTAAAAAAAAATATATGTATAGATACTCTGCTTTTTTCACATTTACTGAAATACGAGTACAAAGACCATAATGGAATTAGCGACAGTTTCATCTTTCCATTCAATTAATTACTATTGAGGTTCAAATTTAACGTCAATTATCTTTCAAATCAATTTACACCAAATCGAATTTTTGCCACTTGTATCCTTTGGCTTATGAAGTCTTCATGTATTTTATCCACATAATTTTAATCAAGATTTATACGAGAACATTTTAATAAAGTTTTACTTTACTAAAAAAAAGTGTAAAATTCATTTCTTTATTTTCAAATATTTTTTCCGAAACTTTTGGTGTAAATTTTTAATTTGCAACAACAGAAACACAGTTATTTACCCCAAAGGCTTAAAGAGGACAGAATATTTTGTAGTTCCTGAAACCTCGAAAACTTTATAAAAATCACGTTATCATAATTACTATTGTACTTATAAAAGCTTGAAGAATCTTTTAAAATAAAATTTACAGGAGACCAACAATAATAGGTACACAAAAAATCGCATAAAATTTAAATAATGAAATATTTTACTAGTTTATAAGAGAACTATTTCATCAAATTTTTTTGAAACACCTCGAATACTTTTATGCAATTTAGAAAATAAAGTGTCATAAATTATAACAATAATAAAATTAATAATAAATTAAATACTGTTGCAACGACTAAAATTGATAAACATGAGAATAACGTTGATTTACGATGTAAAATAAGCCATGAACAATAGTTTTTTTTCTTCTATTCGAAGAAAAAGAAAGTGATTGATGATAAAATTGACCTTTGTGAAAGAGAACATGAGAATTTTATGTACGAAACATAGTAGAAGGAAAGTTATAGATGCCTGTTTATTATTTCGAAAACATAATCATGTGTATTTCTGAAATAACCTGTGCTTACAGCGAATAAAAAACTAGTCGTTGAGGGGCCAGGCCACCGTAATACTTACCCATGATAGATATGTATAATATAAAATGGGAAAAGAAACCATGCGTATACTATTTATAAAATGCATTGTAATTCCAAAATAAAATTTAAATGTATGATTAAATGTAAGTAATTGTCTATTATTGAATTGCGCGCATCACTTGATTTTTACGTCGACCAATTTAGACAAATTATATAAATCGGCAAGCTACTCGTAAATTATACAGATTAGCATAATTTTTACTTCAAATAACGAAAAAAACAAACAAAGTAGTAAAATATTAATAAAAAATACGAATTAAACGTAGAATATTAAAACGTTTGATTACTTAACAAACATATGTAACATGCTTAGTGTCAAATGAATGCGACACTTACGTTAAGACATTATTGCCATTTAATCTTATAGTTTGGCGATATTTTTTTGGTCAATCGGTTAATCAAGTAGTACCGACTTGCGTAGAAGTAACATCCGTATATCTATAAAAATAAATCATATTAACAGTTTACAGCGTCGGATTAAGCGTGTCCAATAAAAGCATATTTTTGAATTACAGTTTGAATGAAATACAGGGTCATGAAAAATTGAAGAGTGAGGAAAATAGGATTGTAAATATCTCGGCAACTAATTATCCAACAGACTTCGTTTTTTATACAAAATCTATGTTTGTTATTGGCCTTTACATTCATTTCTGAAAATAAAAAAATCGGAAGTTTTTATGTATCTTTCAGAAGAACAAATATTTCAAGAAACCAAAAAAAAAAAAAAATAGTTCTGGATAATCAAGATTACTGATATTGAATTGTTTTTTCTTCCATTATTATATACTAAGTACACACCAAATTTAAAAACTCTATCTCAATATTTTTGAGAGATGGAGCATTTACAGACACACAGACAGACGGACAGCAGATTCCCCCCCCCCCCTAAAAATATGTTTTACGGAATCTCCCATGTCTAAAACGTGTAAATCCGTTATTTTTTTTTTTTTTCAAAACGATTGCAAGATTTAATCCATACTTCGTATGATGGGTAAGTAATAAAGAATAAAACGCAAGCAGTTGAAAACAGACAATAATTCGGGCTGAAAAGTATTTTTAAAATGAAAATGTTTGCATTTAGATGTCAATAGTGCTTTTGGTTACCGGTCTTACTTTTTCTACAAAGACTGTACCTTACAAGAAAACAAAACAACCATTTAAATTTTGATTTATAGTGAAGAAAATTTTTTTCACCGGAACAATTTTCAAACAAATGAGAAAATAAAATAAAATTCTTGTATCTTTTTTAAAGACAATTATAAGTTTTATAACAACCGTTGAAAACAAAATAATTCTCGATTAAAATTTTTCTATCACTTTATTATAAATACTTTATTTTCGATTTCACAGGTAGAATTTCGATTTTAAATAAGAATAACGTACAAAGTGGTATTTTACTGTAAAATTAATTTGAAATTAGTTATTATTAAAAATAAATTGAAATTATGTCTTCTTTTTGTTGATTTCAAAAAAGAGCAATCTATCTTGTTTTAATATTCCGTAAGCGTGTTCATACAAAGATGGTAATTAAGCAAATACGATTTGGTGCAAAAATGTTTTTATAGGCATTTGCATTCAGATGTAATCACATTGTAGCCATGATAAAAAGTAGACACACTTAAGTAAAATTAACTAGTCAACCTGCTGATCAGGAGCCTCAACGTCAGCTTTGCGCATCATTTTTTTTTAAAACACACTTTGGGTAATATTCAACTTTCTGAAAACTGTAATTTAAAATTTTCAAATTACGTAATTATTTATAAGAATAAAATAAGAATAAGAAGATTTCAGATATCAGAAGCGTTAAATTAAAAATGAAGTTATGCACTGTAAAAATATGCCCTGAATTTTAGAGGTGTTACTCTGTGAATTTTTCCTGATTTAGCTGAACATTTCCGTTTTAGAAAAAACCTGGAACTTTTCCTTTAAATACCGGAAATTTTTATTCCTGGACAGTCGTCTAATACAAAATTTCCGTTTTAGAAAAAATCTGCAACTATTCCTGGAATTACCGGAGTTGTTTATTCTAGAGCAGTCGACTAACTGAACGTTTCCATTTAGGGGAATAGAACGGAAAACCCTCAGCTCGGTGTTTTCTTCGACGCTTTAAGTCGAAGATAAAATCAGTCCGAGTTCCCGAGTACATTAACAAATTTGCTTGAAAAAGTAAACACAAACGCAACACGTGCATTACTAATAATATTTATTTCGAAGACCGAATTTGCTATACAGAAAATAGGTTAGTTATTCAATTATAACTTTTTATAATGAATATTATAAGTATTTTAAATAAACGTTGGTTTGAATAAAAATTCTTAAATGCAGTTATTACGCGTTAGGTCTATTGAATTTTGAAATACATATACTATATAATCAAAACGATTATTGTAAAATAGAATTAAGATGACTAATTCTAAGATTCAGAAGTTAACACCAATTTTCTGTCCGTTTGTAGACAGAAATGCCCAAATGCAAAATATAAAACTAATCTAATGTTTTAGTCACTTGTAAAGGTATTTTAACAAAAATTTTGAAAAATTTTTTCGGAGACATTCATGAAAAGATATCAAAATTTATATTTAGGTGTCTCTTTCCGAGTGATTTAAAATATATTGATGTTGAATTCAGGGGGTGTCCGGGGAGGGCATTCCCTCGAGGAACAATAAGATGTGTCTCTTGGAAGATTTGAGATTTTGTGATTTTAATGTCAAATGTGCAATCCCCATACCCATCCTTCCGAAGCCGCTAAAATCCCTCCCGGAGAGAAGTGTCTGAATTCCTCACTGGAGTATATTTATTTTTCCTTTATATATATTAACTGCAAATTCTCTGTTAAATGAAAGAACTGGAGAGTGGAGTGGACTTTGATAGAGAGAGGAAATGGACAGTAGCAGTGTTGAATTCAGACACGTTTCTCCGGGAGGGACTTTTGTGTCTTCGGGGGGGGGGGATTTGCCCTTTTGGACCACTGAAAACCCAAAATCTCAATTTTTCCGGGGGGAGGAATTTCACTGCTCTGGGGGGATGTTCCCCCTGGGCTATTCCCTTGAATTTAACACTGAACAGTAGGATTTTATTTTTATTTTGCCCTTCTAAGCATTTCATCAATCGCACACAAGATGAAACAATGTTAGCCGAATCTTCAAATGAAAAAACATTGGTATGTATAAGCTTGCAATTGTCTAAAAGAAAAGAATATTTCAAGAAACAAGAATAAATTTGCTTCGTATACTTTTTATGCATTTTGTATATAATGACTTATTTATGCACAGATGTATTCGTTTTCCTATTTATGAAACCTCATACTGCATATTATCCATTATTTAAAATAAGTCTAAAATCAACATTTTTGTTTATACATAAAGTGTAACATAAAACATGGAAGTGGTGAGGAATAGGACATGTCAAATTCTTTTTTTTTCTTTTTTAATAAGATGAATTTTCATTACAGTCATGAAGATACTGGAATTTTACATTATGGTACATACTACATAATTAACCTGCAATCTTTATTTGATTGTGTATCTAGCCGACACTACACTATTTGTGCCTTATAGCATTGTTTTATTCCTATACCATACCTTCCTGTATGTGGGGAGGAATGGGACACATTTTGAAACGTGCACTTCCTTTAATTATAAAATAGCTTATGCTTGCTATGTTTCTATATTGTTTAGGGATTTTAAAAAATGTTTTACCTTGCATTCTATATATAGAAATTTTTGTTTTTGTATCAAACAAAGTTTATTATCTTACTTTATAAAAAGTGCCCCATTCCATCTCATTCTCCCTTATATTATTAACACATTAGTGACCGGCCGTCGATTAATCGACGTTTGATCTTTCTGTTAGATTTGGTTAGGTTAGATTGACAAGTAGCAAGAAGCAAGCATTTCACATTCTTTATTCAAATAATCGGTGCCTTTTTTGCTTTTTTATAAGCTTTAGACCTTAGAAATTAATGGAAAGAGTTTAAGAAAAGCGCATATATTCCCGCGTGTTAGTCTAAGCCGAAACCAAGCCGGTGTCTCGGACGATCTGCGGCTGATCGGGCGATGAAAGGGCATAGTATGTTCGAGCCGCTGCCGGTAGGTAAAGTGTTAACTAAACATGCTAAAATATATTTATTTCTGATAATTGCTCATGTCTTTCTAATAAAAATTTAACCCATAACTAATGTTAGCGGTCTGACCGCAGAGTTTTTAAAGTTTCACAGTTTAACTCGTAATTTTTAGTTTAATTATCGATACTGGTCAAATTTTGTTTTGTTTGGAGCCTTATTGCTATTTCTAGAGACTTTTAAATAGCTGAATTTTCTTTATAATAGTCAGGTACATAAAGTTTAACACTTAAATAGTATTCTGAGAATTAATGTAACATTTCAATCATCTTTAAATTAAGCGGTCTGACAGACCGCTCTCAGTAGTTATGTGACAAATCTTGTCACAGCAGTTAACAGTTAATATTTTTGAAGTAAAATTTCTTAAGTTGTATTTTCTCAAATGTTTGTATGAATATTTCGAATCAAAATTAAATTTTCGAATTGCTATTTCTTGAAAGTAAAATTTATAAATTATTGTTATCGTTATTTTAAATGAATTGGAACTGAAAATTGAATTTTCTATTTAGTTAACGGTTAGATTTATTTACTTATTTATTTTCCCTAGAGGCTTTTTAATTATTGTTTAATAAACTTAAAATTAAATATTTTTAAATAGTTTCTAAATATATTTATATATATATATATATTAATTTATAACAATGATTATATTTTTGTTTAGCGAACTTTTTTTTCTAGAAGCCATATGGCTCTAATGTTCTGAGATCTATAAAAGTGTTTATTGCAGAAGTATTAAAACCCTGCTACTCTATAAAATCACTGTTTTAGAGGATCCATAACTTTCCATGGCTTCCAATGATGTTTGGGACACAGGAAGAGTAACACATAGTTGATGGTGCTCTTCCTTGGCTAACAATAAATGTCATGGATAATCAGACTGGTTTACGTTGATGCTAACCTGTTGACAATTACGGTTTTTCAGAGCTTATACTTCAAGAGGACTTGCTGCACAGCATGTAAATTTTGTAGTGCACATCCAGTTACATATTATTTTATTACAAACTTTCTTTATTTTTATTTTTCAGAATCTTTGCTGACATAAATCGAGATACAGGAGGCAAAATCTCCAGGGTAAATGGAAAAATAATGGTACAGTTGCAAACTGCCAATAAATCTAGTTAATATACATAGTTTATGAAATGTATTTTAATTTGTGATGTTTTAGCAATAAAGTTATTTTGATATTACATTTAGTTTTGCTTTTTTATTCATGCTTTTTTTATATTTTCAACAAAAATTTTATTGTCATTAAAATATGTAATTTGTGTTTACTTAAGTAATCAAGATTGCTAATTGATATCAATAGTTTGATCACAATTGCGATTGTTAATCAGTAAACGAGGGAGCGAGGGATTTATGACGACATTGACATGAATTACTGTCAGGATTTTTTTCTAGCTGAATGTATTGAAATAGTTCCATTTTTAATTAAATTCTATTTTATTTTGGGGGGAACTCACAAGAATTCACAATATGCTCAGTCCATCTCCCCCCCCCCCTAAAAGCATAGGAGGGGGGTGGAGTGAGCATATTGTGAATTCTTTTTCAGAATTTTGAAGATTTGGAAAAATTTTCATTGAATGGTTGATATTCACTTAATTTTCAGCAAAATGTTTGTCATTTACTGGGATATTTAGAAAACGGGTCAATTAATTAAAAATCTGAGAACAGTCCTTAGTAACAGATTAATTGTTGCCAGGTTAAATACGATTGATATTTCATTGCGTAAATGGTGGTTGTAAAACTGCAATTTTCGATGAACATAGATTTTTTTTCAGCGATATTTTTTGTTTTGAAATATACATGTAAAAAAAATGCTTTATTTTATATATTTACTTAGAGTGGTAACAAGAGTTACTATTGAAGTTTTACAGTGTGCAAAGGTAGAATTATTAATCTTGAATAATTAGGAAAAATGTTAAACTTCTGAATTTCCTGTAAAGAAAAATACCCCTAATTTTAGAGATTTTGACCAAAAAGAGTAGTAAATGTTAAATTTTGTATAGTACTAAATGTTATTTTTAAGGTACTATATAGTTGCTAATCATTTTGTCCTTTTTCAAATTACCTAGCTATAATGAAAGCTATAATGAAAATGGAAGTGAGTTAAATGAAATGTTTCTAATTTGTATATTATTATTCACATTTTTAAATAAAAATTATCTTTATCTAGTTTTTTAAAAATAAAAAGACTGGCAGCTAAATATTTTTATGTGAAGTTTTAAATTACATTGACACAAATGGCATGTCTAAAATATCATTATGGCGCATACTAAAAAATATATTTAAACGGATTATGACACCGCAACGATAAATATTCTTCCCTCCAAGATTAAATAAAAGGAACAAAAACAATAGCCTACATATAAATATATACAAAAAACCTCTATTATAATCAAGTTTGTAAAAGTTAAATAACTCGGATGTTTTAAGCTTATGTGCATAAATTCTATAGACATTTAAGAAGTACAACTTTTACAACATAAATAGATTCATTATTAAGTTAAAGACTTGAAAATTTAAAGATTTGTGCATGAAAAGGTAAATTTATAGTTAGAAGTGATGATATATTGATTTTCAGAGCTATTAGGAGGTATTAAATATCTTACTTTGTACCTTGCAGTGCAATTTAGCAATAATGCAACATTTATTTTTTCTCGATCTTTATAAATAATAAATACATACAATTTTTAATATAGACAACCTAATTTCTTTTCGGTATAAAATCATTTTTTTAACATTCCATGCTGAAATTTTATTTTTTTATGTTTAAGTTTGATTAAAGTAAATGTAAAATTGTTTTTTCAGTTTCATTCACGGCGCGCAAGACGATAGCATAACTATTTGTTCAAGAGCCATCAAAAATAGTGATAATGATGCAAAAGTAATGTAGTTTGAACATACATTTCATTTGTAAGCTATTTCTTTATCTATTGAAAATTTAAACTATAAAAATTTTTGAAATTTCGTTTTTTATTGAAAAATGACTAATTTTAAATAAAAATATTATAAATTGCTTACAAATGAAGTATACATTCAAGATACATTAGTTACACATTATTATCCGTATTTTTTTTTTGGAGGGGGGGGGGCGGGGGTGAAACAATAGTTTTGCTACTGTCTTGCTCGCAGTGGATGCAAGTCAAAAACCTTTCAATTTTTTACCTTAAGGGGTTAAGGAGGACACGGCACTTTTGAAAATGAAAAAAAAAAAAAAAAAAAAAAAAAAAAAAAAACCTGGTATTAATGTATCTTTTTTTTCTTGAACATTATTGAAGCAATTTAATATATACCATTTTATTGTATTGGCAGCAATTAAAAACATAAATATTTGTTTATTTAATTAGCATTATTAAAGTTTCATTAAATAAGAAAGATCTAAATATAGAAAATTATAATAACGCAAAAAATATTACCAGTAAAAAGTGATAAACCAATATCAAGTGGAATGCAAATCGCATCTCTAATTCCCTCATCAATGTTAAACATATGTGTGTGCAGTACTTATCTCCATAGGAAATGCATATTTTACAGTGTGCAAAGTTAGTTCTTCAAGCATCAATTTTTTGTGTGAAAATATTTGTTAAATATATATTTAATTTTATTTCTTACTTTGTTTTGCGAAGTACCAACACTTAAATTATATTATATATTTTAGAATTATTTTGATATTTTGATAACTTAAAAACGAATCATTTAAAAATACACAGAAAAAGTAAATTAAAAATAGTAGGTTGCTATTTTTAAAAATATATGTAGGCATTAATCCTCTCCCCTCCTCATACGTAATGACATTAGAGTTTGAGATCTCACTATCTCAGTGTGAGATAAATTTTGAACGGATAATTGAATATGGCTGAAAATAACCGGGATAAAACTGAAGATACCAGTTTGCAAAATGAAAAAAACCTAGGTTTAAACCTGAAAGCAACAGTTTCTAAAATGGAACATTTCAGTTTCTAAAACGAAACATTTAAATTTTCAAAACAGAACAATTTGGTTTTCAAAAAGGTATATTTCCGTTTCCAAAACGGAACATTTAATTTTTAAAAACGGGACATTTCAATTTTCAAAACGGAACATTTCAGATTCCATAACGGAACATTTCAGTTTCTATAACGTAGTATTTCAATTTCCAAAAACGGAACACTTCATTTTCCAAAACGGAACATATCAGTTTCGAAAACGGAAAAGTTATAAAAGTAAATTTTACGTGAAAAAATGGAGCAGATACGGCAACTTTGCTGCCAGTACGTTTTCCGTTTTTTTAAGGAAATTTTTTTTACAGTGTGTTTGGATATTCTGAAAATTTCATGATTTATTATTTCTGTTTTTTATAACATAGTAGAATTCTTCAGGGGGGCTCCTTCCCCCTGAACTCCCCGTAGTTAAATTCCCCTCATTAAATTTAAATTTGTAGCTTTCTATTAATTGTGCTAATGGCTATATCTTGCATTTCTTTACACATTTTGATTTATAAGGATAAGTAACAGTTTGGACACGCATTTCTAATTATCCTCATATTTCTAAAAGCCTGCCAACCACAAACACCTAAATCGGATGTAACAGGAATTTTGGTAAGTGTAAAGTCAGTAATCTAAAGTTTTACCATTTTGTTTCCGTAAAAAAGTTTTGATTACTGTTCTATAATATTTATATCTAACATCTTATCTAAATACATAATAATCTGCTCGATAGAATTAATTCACTAAAACCATCTAAAATCATGTTTGAAGACTTTTAAAATCCAACAGCTGATTATTCATCATCCTGTCCATTGTCAATTAATTAAACCGCAAACGTGATTTGGTGCAATGAAATAACTTTTCTGATAGCTATCCAATTGTATCAAAATTAAAATTAAAATCATATTGTTATAAATACCGTTCATATTTAACGAAACCAATGTTTCGGATAAAATTACCAAAGATTTAAAAATCTTTTACTTTCCTCAGCTGACTCTGCTGCTTTATCTTTCGTAATATGAATTGATTAAAGGGTTTTTACAGAATCTACAAGCTGCAACCGGTGACTTAATTTCCGTATTATTAAAAAAGATAAATGAATTAAATAAGGGAATCATTTAATTTTTCATAATTGAAAACATAAAAAATTAATCAAGTCTTCATCACATTTCAACGGTGATAATACGGAATTTTATATTTATATGTCCTTGACATATCTGAATTATAAAAATGTAAAAATTTGTGCCAATTATTATAAACTATTGCCAAAAAAAGTATAATAATTGTAAAAAGAAGTGCCAAGTAAAACATAGGAATCGACGAACCTTTATTTGTAAAATGAAAAATGATGCTTGTTGATGCTTGTAGAGATTTTTAAAACATCTCTCAAGCGAATATAAATGATTTTAAATAAAATATCCTATGCAAATGAATTTTTATTAAAGAAAGACCAGTAGCTGGAAACCATCAAAAGGGCGCCAAGGAAACCTGCAAAGGGCGCCGCTTTGGACAGCCCTGGTTTATACGAATGAAAATATTTATTTCCTAATCAATGACGTCATTTTGCGGAGCATAATTTTGTCATTTACTAACCATTTGCTTTTCAATTTCTTTTTTTTCTTATTGAAATTTTCGACTAAAAATTAAACATTTCTGTTAGCCGCGTGCAGACGATAAACCGCGAAATATCGGTAACATTGTTTTTTTTTTAATAATCAGAATTAACATAATAAAATATAGCACATTTATTTCAATCGCAAAGGATATTAATTTTATTTTTGATATTGAGGTCAAATTCATATTTTTTTCGTATTTTCGTATTATTTCGATTATGAAGATGTATTCATGTCTACTTTTTATTTCATTTTCCTCTTACAGAAAATCTTTCAAATCAAAATTAACTGTTTAGCATAAATTATTATTTCGAGATCTGATTTTCTTGGTAAGAAAAGATTGAAAAATTAGATTTTTATCTAAAACGTTAAATTTTATAGAAAAATATCAATTTATTCATTATGAAAAATTATGAGCTTTTTAACTTATAAGAAAAATATTTGAACAAATTGAATAGAACATAGCCTGTCTTTATTTCTGGCATAAAATTCACGTGCAAATAAAAACGCAAAGACATTATTGTTTGATAAAATGCTATTTAATTTTCTACTGACTTTGTCACCTAGCAACCAAGATGTACCTAATTATTTCAAAATGTAAAAAGTTTTCTGTGCAAACGATTTTTTGTGATAAATGAATTTATCTGTTTAATTCTTCTGCTTTTACCTAAGCTGTGTGAAACAATATTCTTTTTGTTTTGAGTTTGATTAGAATGTTTTTAATGAGTTGTGTGAAAAAATGTTACGGTTTTTATTGGAGTTGTGTTTTGTGAAATTATTAATGTTCGAAAGAACTTGAGTTGAGTTTACTCATCAGAATAAACTGTTTAAAGTGAGAGATGCGTATTTAATTTTGAGTTGAGTAAAATATTAAAAAATAAACTTTCGAACAAATTGAATTCTTCATATGGTCCGTCTTCCACGGAGAAAAATCAGCGAGTTGTTCTACATCAATGATTGAAGGATAACTGGTGAATATTTTGCGCTGTTTTGCTATTTCTTCGATGTTAGAACTCATCTTTTAAAGAGCCAAGAGGGGTAAGTGCACCCATTTAATTTTTATTCATTAAAAATGAGTATGAAAGAATTAAAAGCAAAAAAGAAAATTTTCAAAACAAACTTGACAAAATTAAAAGAAAAATTATCGAATTCCGAGCTAGAATTAAATGAATTAATTCTTATAAAGGAGAAACGGAATAAATTAGAGAAAAACTTTTCTGAGTTATTTGAGTCTATTTATAAGATAAGTAAAGAAGATGAAATTGAGGATTTTATTAAGGAAAACGAAGAAATTAATGAAATTTTAGAAATAATGGAATTTGAACTTACAAAAAAGTTATCAAAAATGAAAGTGCAAACTGTTAATTTAGAAAACGCCATAAAGGCTGATAATAACATTAAATTGCCAAAGTTAACTCTTCCTATATTTACGGGTAATTTGCATGAGTGGCTATCCTTTAAGGATATATTTAAGGCTACTGTTCATGAAAATTCTAATTTGTCAGGGGCAATGAAATTACAATATTTGAAGTCTTCATTGAGAGGAGATGCCTTTCGTATAATCCAGTCTATTTCAATCGTGGATTCTAATTATGAAGTTGCATGGTCGCTTTTGGAAGAACGGTTTTCAAATTCGAGAGAACAAGTTTACGCGCATTTAAAACGTTTTTTAAATATTCCTGTTATTCAGAATGAGTCCCCAGCAGCATTATTAAATCTAATAGATATAACAAATGAATGTATTAGGTCGTTAGAGATTTTAGAACAAAAAGTTGAGGGGTTTTCTACTACTATGTTTGCTTATATTTTGGCTCAAAAATTAGATGTAAATACAAAAATGTGGTGGGAAAGACATCTTAAGCGGGATAATTTACCGAGTTTAACTGAATTGCTAGAATTCTTGAGAGACCACGCGCGTACATTAAGTGCGTCCAAACAAGTAAATACAAAGCGAAATTTTCAAAACGAAAGCCAAACAAAGCATAGCTTTTCAAAGGTAACATCCATGGTTGCGAGTTTAAATGAGAAAAATATGCGCAAATGTGTTGTATGTAACCAGGAAAATCATAGTGTTTTTAAATGTCCCAAATTTCAAAAATTTAATGTACAGGAAAGAGTAGATTTTGTGAAAAAAAACAATATGTGCTTTAACTGTCTTTCAGAATTCCACTGCGTCAAAAAATGTAACTCAAAATTCTCGTGTTCAAAATGCTATAAACGCCACAATGTACTTCTTTGTTTTGATAGGCGTGAGAGAAATTCCAATGCGGTGGGAAACACAAAAAATTATAGTGATAAGGAAGTGCCAAATGCATTGTCGACGAATGAAAGTAAATCAACGTTAAATGCTGACGCCATACCATTTGAGTTAAATAACCAAATTCAAAATTTCACTGGTACTTCAAATGTGAGATCGAATAATGTTAAAACAGTTCTTCTTTCCACTGCTATTGTTTATATGAGAGATAAATTCGGAAATAAAGTTCCGGTGCGTGCTTTATTGGACAATGGTTCAATGAGCAATTTTTTAACATTGCAGTTAGTTGAGAGATTAGGAATTCGAAAAGAAAAAAGTAATATTTCGGTATCGTGTTTAAGTGGATCCTCTGTAGCGGTAAAAAATAAAACTACTGCCTTGATCAGTAATAATTCGGGAGATTATAGCCGAGAGTTAGATTTCCTTATCATACCAAAGATTTCGCAAATTATGCCCTCGAAATATATTAATATTTCAGAGCTAGGAATTCCAGAGTCTATTATTCTTGCTGATCCTGAATTTAATAGACCAGGGAAAATAGATCTTTTGCTAGGAGCTGAAGTATTTCTAGAATTGATAAAGGTGGGTCGTATGAAGTTACCAAATTCTAAATTAATACTGCAAAATACGGTGTTCGGTTGCATAGTAAGTGGGAGTGTTTACGATTGTAACGAGCAGGAACAAATACATTGTGGGTTAATTACTGAAACAGATTTAAATTTCGAAATGAAAAAATTTTGGGAAATTGAGAGTAGAAGAAGGTACACCATTGAGAAATACAGAAGAATTAGCATGCGACACCCACTTTATAAACACACATCAGAGAGATATAACGGGCAAATTCATAGTACAAATGCCGTTGAAAAAAGATCCTAGTTCTTTGGGAGAATCAAAACAATTTGCGGAAAATAGATTAAATTCACTTTGGAATAGGCTAGTCAAAAATCCAAATCTTTTAGAGTTATATTGCGCATTTATGGCAGAGTATAGAGAGTTAGGCCATATGGAGGAAGTAGAGAAAACAGATGAGCCAATACATGCGAATTATCTACCTCATCATGCTGTTTATCGCCCAGATAAAAGTTCTACAAAATTGAGAGTTGTCTTTAATGGTTCACATGCAACTTCATCCGGAGAATCCCTAAATTCCATACAGCTGAATGGAGGTGTCATTCAAGATGATTTGTTTAGCATAATAATTAGATTTCGTACACACCGCTATGCATTTACAGCAGATGTAAAAATGATGTATCGCATGATACTTATCGATAAAAGTCAACGTGATTTACAGCGCATAGTTTGGAAAGATTCTGTAAATGGTGAGATGAAATATTACAGACTATGTACAGTCACATATGGCACAACTAGTGCCCCTTATTTAGCCATGCGCTGCCTTAAACAGCTTGGTATAGATGGTGAATCTCAATTTCCGTATGCCTCTGGTGTGGTACAATCAGACTTTTACATGGACGATGTCCTGACTGGAGCAGCTGACCTAAAATCGGCTAAGAGACTGCAAATTGAGCTTATTCAACTAGTAAATACGTGTGGCATGAACTTACATAAATGGTTTAGTAATCATCCAGAATTAATGGAGCCAGCCTTTAAAAATGAGAATTACACTTTTGAAAATATGAGTGAAACTAAGGCACTAGGACTTTGCTGGAATTCCAATGATGATACTTTTACTTTTAGTGTATCATTCAGTGAGCAAACCAAGGTAACTAAAAGAAGTATGCTGTCAAATATTGCTCGCATTTTCGACCCCTTGGGTCTACTTGGACCAGTTGTGACGAAAGCAAAAATTTTCCTACAAAGACTGTGGAGACTGCAAATTGATTAGGATGAAAATCTCCCTACAGCTGAGCTTGATGATTGGTTGCAGTTTTTAGAATCATTAAGAGCCATCAATAATATAAGTGCTGTTAGATACATTTTTACAAATAATCCAGTGCAAATTAAAATTTGTGGCTTTTCAGATGCTTCGGAGAAAGCCTACGGTGTGGCATTGTATGCTGTGTCTTCAAATTCTTCAGGAGAGCAAATTTCTCAGTTGCTTTGCAGTAAAAGTCGAGTTGCACCAATCAAAACAATCACTATTCCTCGCTTGGAGCTCTGTGGTGCAGTTTTATTAGCCAAATTGATGAATAAGATTGCCAAAACCTTAAAAGTTCCTAAAGAATCTGTTTACTATTATTCAGATAGTACTATTGTATTATGTTGGATTCGAAAACAGCCGTGTGACTTAAAAACCTTTGTGTCATCACGTGTGGCTACGATTCAGAATCTTTCTGATATCAGTCATTGGGGACATGTGGCTTCTTCTGATAATCCTGCTGATCTTGTGTCACGAGGTGTAGATCCAGACAAACTTCTCCAGAGTAACTTATGGTGGAAGGGTCCACTATTCCTAACCCAACAAATTGAACCTTCTTTAAATACTGTCGAACTTGAGCAAAATGATAATGATCTATACAGAAGTGAACTTAAAAAGACTTTTTCAGAGACTTCACTTTTAATATCAGACTGTTCATCTTTTATTGATTATTTTTTGCAATTGAGTAATAATTATGCTAAATTAATAAGAATTCTTAGCTATGTTTTCAGGTTCATTCAGAATGTCAAAAAGCCAAAAGAAAGGTATTTAGGTAAGTTAACATCTGATGAATTGAAGAAAGCTGAGCAGTTTATCATAAAATCTGTTCAAGAAAAAGAGTTCAGTTCTGAATTCACATTGTTATCTAAGGGTAAGGAGTTACCAAAAAATAGTAGATTACTTTCATTAAATCCTTTCTTGGATAAAAATAATTTAATCAGAGTTGGAGGTCGTCTCCAAAATAGCACGGTAAATTATGCCCAAAAACACCCAATTGTACTGCCCTCTAAACACAAATTAACAGAATTAATTATCGAGTTTTATCACAAAAAATATCTACATATAGGACCACAAAATTTACTTTATTGTGTTCGAAGAGAATTTTGGCCTTTAAACGGTAGGGCTATTTGTAGAAAATTTGTACATAAATGTATTACATGCTTTAGGGCCAAACCTAAATTATTAGAGCAAATTATGGGCGAGCTCCCAAAAGAAAGAATAAATGTAGACTTTGTTTTTAATTGCACAGGAACTGATTTCTGTGGTCCATTTTTGATTAGATATAGAGGTCAACGTAAAGGTATTTATCATAAAGTTTATGTTTGTATTTTTATTTGTATGGTAACAAAGGCAGTGCATTTGGAATTAGTTACTGATTTAACGTCTGAGGCTTTTATTGCAACATTAAAGAGGTTTTTTGCCAGACGAGGCAAACCTCGAAAAATTTTCAGTGATAATGCAGGCAATTTTGTGAAGACTAATGTAGAGCTTAAAAGGTTGCATGAATTGGTAAACAAACCAGACCAGAACCTTACTAATTACTTTATATCTGAAGGTATTGCTTGGGAATTTATTCCCCCTAAAGCTCCAAATTTTGGAGGTTTATGGGAATCGGGAGTCAAGTCCTTCAAGTATCACTTTAAACGTGTTGTGGGCAACTCTAAATTAACTTACGAAGAAATGTTAACTATAATTGTCCAAATTGAAGGTATCTTAAATTCGCGCCCGCTTACTCCCTTGAGTACAGATATTGATGACTTGGAGGTCTTGACCCCGGGACATTTTCTTATTGGTCGCCCACTTAATGCCATTGCTGAATCTGACCTGAGTAATATTGAAGATAATAGACTAAACTTATGGCAAAAGACCACTAAAATGGTTCAGACCATCTGGAAAAAGTGGAAAAATAGTTATTTAAGTACACTGCAGCAAAGGCATAAGTGGATGATATCAAAAAACAACCTCAAAATAGGAGATATGGTTGTAATAAAGGAAGATGATCTTCCAGTGTCTAAATGGTTATTAGGGAGAATTGTAGAAGTATTTTTTGGTAATGATAATAGAATAAGAGTTGTGAATATAAAAACCCCAAATGGAATATATAAAAGAGCAGTATCCAAAATTGCTGCATTACCTCTTGAAAAGTAATTCAGTTTTTATAAGAAAATGCTCATTATTGTAAAATTTCTTTATTTATTTATTATGTATTATGTAAAATTTTTTAAATATTTGCTTAAATTTAACTTAACTGTGACTCATTTATATTGTGTTTAATTGTATTGTTATTTATATTTTTTACAATGGTTGTAATTGCAGTGTTTTAGTTTGAAACCCCCCTCGGAGGTTTCAAGAGGGGCGGTATGTTTGATAAAATGCTATTTAATTTTCTACTGACTTTGTCACCTAGCAACCAAGATGTACCTAATTATTTCAAAATGTAAAAAGATTTCTGTGCAAACGATTTTTTGTGATAAATGAATTTATCTGTTTAATTCTTCTGCTTTTACCTAAGCTGTGTGAAACAATATTCTTTTTGTTTTGAGTTTGATTAGAATGTTTTTAATGAGTTGTGTGAAAAAATGTTACGGTTTTTATTGGAGTTGTGTTTTGTGAAATTATTAATGTTCGAAAGAACTTGAGTTGAGTTTACTCATCAGAATAAACTGTTTAAAGTGAGAGATGCGTATTTAATTTTGAGTTGAGTAAAATATTAAAAAATAAACTTTCGAACAAATTGAATTCTTCAATTATTTCATTTTAATTTGAAATCAAACATTTACACATACTTTCAGATTTATAATATTTTTAAGTGTAGTTCCGTTGCTATGGGTGACACAGAAACAAAAATTAAAGCAACGACATACGCACATTTAAAAGAAATAAATTTATGAAAGGAAATATTTTTATTATTGAAATGTATTATGTAAAATATCGCTATAAATTACACATCGAATTTAAAAACTCTAACAAATATATTAAAAAAAAGTTTCAAAATAGTATTAATAATGTACGTTTCTATTTTAAAAATTTCATCATTCATAAATTATCTTTTAAATTCCTCAATGAGCTCATGAGATATTTCTTTTCAACAAATGAAAATGGATATATCGCTTATATTGCCATAGAAAAAAATTATTGCGCAAAATAAAATGCTCTGTATTTTCCGACGTATGAACCAAATATAGCCAAAAATTATACAGCTAAATCCGGATACTTTACCAAGAGGCTCATTTAATTTCAAGTTAATCGAAGCATTTTGCGGCAGTTATCGCGGAACAGACAGACAGAAAAACAGACTGAGAGACGGAAAACAAAAAATTTCATGTCTACAAAGTATGTCTTCACTGACGTTTCGGCAATGACGTCATTATTCATGAGTTATTGATATCCATGTTCCTTGTATTTTTAACGACTATTATAAAATACCTGTTTTATTTCAATTATGACGTCATATTTTACCAAGTGAAATATTTGTTAAAAATATAATTCTTTTTTATTTCTTTTACTGCTAATTATGTCCCCATTTTTGTCAGAAAAATTCTTATTTACGAAACAAATATCCGTGTTTAATATTTAACAAAGAATACTATATCTATTTTTATTTTAATTCTGACGTCATATTTATTTATTTTTTCTTAGTATAATTTTCCGAATGAAAATTGCTCAATTGAAACTTATTGCCGTTGAAAAAGTATTATTCCAGATTTTGATTCTTTGGCAACGATAAAGGAAATTGGTTAAATTTTATCTAAAAAATCCCTATTCATTATGTATGTAAAAGAATGAAATTTTGAATTATTAAGGAAAATATTTGAATAAAATTAATAAAACATAGCCTATGTTATTTTCTGGGCTACATTGTACTTATACGCAAAGATACAAAGACATTAATTAATTCATCAGTTTTGATGTAGACTTTATTTAAATTTTCGTACACGCTT
Organism: Maratus speculifer; assembly: GCA_964019185.1. NCBI lineage: Eukaryota > Metazoa > Arthropoda > Arachnida > Araneae > Salticidae > Maratus > Maratus speculifer. Next base: position 140,773,622 of record OZ025291.1, read on the forward strand.
TCAAATTTATAACATTATTAGGACAAGGATGAGGATGAATGGTTGTTTAGCAACCATTAAGAGAAAATAAAGAAAATGAAATAAATATATTTGAAATAAGTAAATCTCTAAAACAAATTAGTTTATATTATTGGAACACATTTATAAAAAATCTCCAAAATTTACAGTAATAATTTAAAAGATCAAACAAATGCATAGACAACATTTCAAAACAACACTAATAATTTAACCGGTAAATTTCAGTACCCATTTATCATTGAATTCCATTAATCAAATATGTCATTTTCTCTCAAGGAAAAAAAAAAAATGAAAATCAATGGATTTGGTATAGAAAAGCATTATTGCGGAAAATATAATATTCTATATTTTCCGAACGAATGAATCAAATCTAACAAAAAACTATACAGCTTAATTCCAGTGCCTCCCTAACATACCCACTTAATTTCAAGTCAATAGAATGCTTTTTGTGTCAGTTATCGCGGAACAGACAGTCAGACAGAAACCAAAAAATTTCGTGTCTCCAAAATAAGCCTTCACCGATGTTTCGGCAATAATTGCAAAAATAAATATATAGAGGCATATATAAATTTATTTATATATAAATATAAATAAAATGGATATTTTTCAGTTAGTAGGCAATTACACGCTGTGAGTTTGTGAAAAATAAAAGTTACATTTTAAACTTTATTTATTTATTTATTTATTTATTTGAAATAGGTAAGAAATAAGGGAATGGGTAATGTACAATTTTTCAGCTAAAACATTATGCAGAATTTTTCTTTAACCTATCTACCACTAATCGAGCAGTTTTTAAAATTTATTGTATTCGATTTGAACTAGAAATTTCTCCATAAAGATATTTAAGTAATAGCCACCTTACAAAGATGCATTATGCAAAGTATTATAACATGTAAAATATTATATATTTAAATAAAATGTAAAAAGTTTAAGTATTTTTCTGTAGCTGTTTTAAGTCTAGTTAGATTAGTTTTACTATTTAATCCAATCAAATCGAAAAAACACATCGTGCATAAAAATTCTGTTTACGCAAGCCTTTTGAATAGCTGTTCTTTAGAAAGTTGCATTACTTTTCTGATCCTATTTAGTCTGCAAATAGTTATCTTCTTTTCATTCTTTGTACATTATAAGACATCACAAAAAAAAAGAAAAAAATGCTACATTTTTGTTTTCTTTTCCCTTGTGTATAAAATGATTTCAAAATAAACCGATTATTTCTACACCAATTTTTTAAGCGCTATCTTCTAACAATATTTAATGGAAAGAACAATAGTTACTTGTCTTCTGATCATAGTTAAAACATATTTTGAAAATATATTTCTTTATGTGATAGAGAACGCAACAATAATACGAATTTCACAACTTAAAAGTATTTTTGATATCTCCGTTGAGGCTTTTTTAAAGTCTTTTATTTTTAAACACTCATTTTAGTTTAAAGAATATTCTAGTTTTGATAGTTTCATTTATGGCTGGTGATGTATTACGAAAGAAACATCAAAATGAAATATTTAACATGTTTTAGTGTCACTTTACGTTATAAAGCAGAAACATATAAATAAATACGGCTGACATCATATCGATCGTGTAAAAGACTCAAATAATCAATTTAGTTTTATCATAATTTTTTTAACCTTACAGCTTAGCAAAGTTGGAATTTTTCACCAACGAACGTACAAAAAAGTACTTTTTAATATAACTTGTTTAAAAAAAATGTGCGTTTATTGCCTTTTTGTTGTTTTAGAACTAATTTCCAAACATGATTTGTTTAGATCTATTTAACCAAATGTATCTAAATTTACTGATTATTTATGCTCTTTAAAATATTACTCAAGCATAATTTTTTAAAATTTTTATCTCAATAACAAGCGTCGTTAAACCTTTCACAATTGATTTTTTTTACTTAAAATAATTACCTTTTTAACTTATAATAATTACCCGTTTATAAGTTACGAGTATATTACCCGTGTTATTAACTGGTTATACTATTATGTTGTTTTAATTTAGTTTTATCATAATTTTTTTTAATCTTCCAGCTTAGCAAAGTTGGAATTTTTCACCAACGAACGTACAAAAAAGTTTTTATAAAAATATGTAGCCCGTTTTTATAAAAAAAAATTGGTTAACCGCTTTAAGGGGACAGTACACCTTTAAAATGGTCGAAAAATCGATTTTTCAATTTTTATTACTTTGTAAAGATAATTTTATTCTGAATAATTTGATACCAATATTTTAATTGTGCGATTCTTATTTACCGAGATATTGCTGAAAATGTCAACATCATAAGTTCCAAGCATCACGCCCCCGTTTCTCCCCGTTCACGGAATTTTCTCAAAATTTATTTTTTTCCGCTTTTGCGCATATATCCAAAATCATTTGAAGTACAGCTCCGAAATTTTTACCTTACCTAAATGTTCATACAAAGATGACAGAGAACTAAAGTTATGCAGCTGTGTATAGTTTGAAAGAAATTATAGGGCTGAATGTGTGCAAAAATGAACGGCTTTTTCTCTTAATGAAGTTTTGCATGCTTGAGCATATCATATTTCATGAGATATCTGCATGCAGTAAGCGATTGTTCAACGCTTATTCGACGTCATTTTTTTTTAAATCATTTTAAAACCTATTCTTTGGTATTTTTTGCACATTATATATTCAAATTAAATATTTTTAATGCATTTCAATATCATATAAAGATATTTTGAAAGTTCTGTGCATCTAGGAACATTATTATTTACAAAAAAAATACAAACCATATAATCGAATTTCGTATTTTTTGCGAGTCGCAAACATGTACACAAATTCCTACATTTTACTCCATCTTACAAACTATTTTTTTATTTATCAATTTAAACAAGCATCAAATTTTATTTTTAATACTGAATATGTTATATTATTAATAGTTTTATTTCTTTTTTTATGAGTTTTATATTTGTAAAATACATTTTAATCTTTAAACGGCTTTTCTCAAAATGATGTTTTTTACACTTTCGCGCATGATATTTCCAAAACCGTTCAAAGTATAGCTTCAAAATTTTTACCCTGCCTACATGTACAAATAATGAAGAAAATGAACTAGAATTATGCAGTTGTGTTCAATATGAAAAAAAATTACAAGGTTGAATGTATGCAAAAATTCATTATTTTTTTCATTTTCTATAATTAAAATCTAATTTCTCTGTATCTAATAAGCCATTCATAAACATTCTTGTTCAAATTGTAGTCCAAAGTATTATGTCTAATTTAAGATCAAATTTATGCAAATCGCATGAAATCTGCATGAGTTATCTTGCGCGCAGTGAAATGTTATACGTCGTAATTTTTTAAAAATATCATTTCGAAATCGACCCCATAAAAAATTTATTGTATTATATCTAAACTAAAAATTTTAAAAAAAAGTTCAATACCATATAAAGATATTTTGAAATTTTTGTGTTTCCAGAGACATTACTCTTAAAAAAAATGTACAGCACATGATAGAATTTTACGTTTTCTGCGGCTTTTAAAGGTGTACTGTCTCCTTAACTACGGGGATACCATGACCTGTTATTACACGAGTAAATTACATAATCAACGTACGGATATTTAACAGATATTTTTATAAAGTTACTTTCAATTTCAGAACAAGTTCAGAAAGAGAAAGCAAGTTTATAAAAAAATATCTACGACCAAAATCTAAAAAGTAATCAAGGAGCGATCTTGAAAGAGACCTCAGCTATCCAATGCAAAAAAAGGACAAAATGCGAAAGAGTTATTAGAAAAATACTTCTCCATAATAATAGTATTAGCTCGTAAGTCTTCGCGGGCAGGACCCTTATTAAAGGTTACTGTTACACTGTTAAAAATCTTTGTTAAAAGTCTTGTTCCCCAGTTTGAACCAAATTTTGGTTCTCAATAGCTGTCACAGTAATATAGTGCAATCTTCAACCATTATTTGGATCTCCTGTTGAAGCATAGTTCCAATAGTTTATAACGAGGTTGAAATAGGAAGATTCAAACGTTGGTACGAGAATTCACCATTTTATGGTGGCAGCTACAGAGCACCAAAATTTGGTTCAAATTCGAACAAGATTTTCAATAGTGTAAATGAAATGATTTCTGTATTTGAAAACTTAATTGTATTGTGAAATCTGTGGAGCTTCTGTCCAAATTGCAGATAGCACTAAAAGACAATTTATCAGTGGGAAATTTAGTTAGTCTGGTATTAAACTTCTATCTATTGCATTTTTGTTTATTGTAAGCTTCTATCTAGTTCTATATCTGCAATACAACAAACGTATACACTAGTGTGCAAAATTTAAGGACGAGTCCCAAAATGCCATTTTTCAGGGGATTTTCAAGCAATAATTTTCACGCGACCATTAAAAAGAAAGTAATATAATTCGAATAATTACTATCCCTGCATATCAGCTAATACAAACAACATTTCATTCAGGTCACACATAGTCACAAGAGTCACAGTCACTACGGCGAAACAAAAAATAGGAAATTCCATTCATCTCTTTTGTGAGTCTCAAACGACTACTATATGTGACTCCACTGACAGCTTATTGTGATTGATGCTTTATGGCGAGTCAACAGGTGACTTTACAATGTCGTTTCATTTGAAACTCTCGTGTAACTTCTCATCTGGAGAGTCAAATTCAAAGTCATTGTCAACGTTGCATTACGATAAATTAACAAATAATATCCCATTAAAGTCACATGGTGACTTTTCATCATTTTTCACAGTGGTTGGTTCACAGTAGGGTCTCTGTCACCATTTGACAAAGTCTTGTGACAGAAAGTCCCCATGTGACTTTAGTATGCCTTTATTTGGTGATTTATCATATTGTAACATTCACAAAGACTTTGAAATTGAGTCTCCAAATGACAGTCACATGAGAGTCTCAATAAAACGACATAGTAAAGTCACCTGGTCATTTGAGACTCATAAAAGAGTCGTATGGAATTTCCTATTTTTTGTTTCGTCGTAGTGACTGTGACTCTTGTGACTATGTGTGACCTGAATGAGATGTTACATGGAGTACATGCTATGCTGGGATAGTAATTATTCGAATTATATTATTTCCTTTTGAATATTATCGCTTGAAAATCCCTTGAAAATTGGCATTTTGGAACTCATCCTTAAAATTTGCACACCAGTGTATATCTGATTGCAAGCCTTGAAAAAGATTATGGCCATGTCCTACTTCGAATGAATGTAAATTAATCCTGAAAATCACGTCACTAACAGCGTCTTAATGAAATACGTACTGAAATACTAACAGCGTCTTAAAAATGAGGAGATCCTTATAAAAATATAAGAGAACGTGTCAAATTAAATGAATTAAACAGAAAGAAAAATATATTAACGTCCGATCACAATGGATTTGAAAGAGTAGATGTAGAAAAACAATGATTATTCATTGAAAATGGTATACTACATTTTAAGAGAATTTTAAATTGCTTTACATTAAATTAAGTGAGAATTTTTTAAATTCCCAACTAATATAATGTATTTCCTCTTAAAATATATTATTCCACTTTCAATGAGTTATGTAACACTCACTATTTTTGTTTCTTTTCTCTTTCGAATTCATTTTTAAAAAATATTTTATTATTTTACTAATTATTATCAATTAAAGTTTTATTATTATTATTTATTTTATTTTTTATATTTTACAATATATCTTTCAGAAGAGATTTAATATGTATTAAATTGTTTAATACATTATGTACATATACATTACATATATGTGTGTGTGTGTAGAAAGACTAGGAAATAAAAATATTAATCATGATGTTATGACGAAAAAGTTTTACTTGTATGAGTTTAACGATGACTTATAATATGCGCACTCCCAGGCATATCATTTTCTGCATTGAATATTATTGAGTGCATTAATGTATAGGCTCATATTCATTTATCATCGCCTCATAAATTGTCAAAGACGGATTTGCCATTCCTGTCATTTCTAATATCTCATCTGAGATTTCAGAAATGCATCTCTTTAGTGCTGTTTCTCTAGGGGAATAGAGAAAATTCACTTTTCATGCTAGAAAATAAGCATTCTTTCCCATACACCGACAAAGATCGCAACATTATAACCAGATATGCCACAATTTTCGTATTGCATAAAATATCAACCTATGGTTTGATTAGAAATGTTCATTGCAAGCATTATTAATTTTTGAGAGAGAATATAAAATGCTATAATCACTAGACACAAAATCTTTTGAAGGCATTCAGAATTTTGAGTTTGCATTTTGCATTAATTTGGAATAAAGCCACATGTTTGCAGATTTGTGAAATGAAGTGTGAGAATTCGACAGCTAATAAATTGATAACTGTTACTGTAGCAAAGTGATTATAAAAATATGAAAGCTGCTTAAACTGCCTTTCGAGTCACTCAAAAAGACTCGGATAATAATGTTAAGTGAATGGGGCGATATTTTCAAATATCTCACTCAAATTTTAATATATGAACATGATTTTTTTTTTTTTTTTTTTTTTTTTTTTTTTTTGTCGAAATACCACGTGGCTAGTTTTTTTACCTTTTCGGTTTTAGATATACTTTTCTTAGATTCTGATAATTTTAATTTCTCAACAGGCTCCGAATTTAAAATAACTTTTTAAGAGAAATCTGAAACCAAAATCGAAAAAGTAAAAACTAATTTGGCTGTAGATCGTCCTCAACTATCCCTTGCAAAAAATAAATAAAATAAAAAATAATGTAAAAATATTTTAATTTAAGCAAGATATTTGAAAATAATGCCTCCATAGACTTAACATCATCATCTTGGTCTTTCTGAGTGACTAGTGTCAGTTCTTGTTCTTAAATACCTTTTTGACATAAACTAATCTATTACGACTATCAAATGACTGCCAAACAGCACCGCAAACTGACAATACGTAACAAATAAATGATAAAACTTCGTAAAAAAAATCCCCATAAAATAAAAACAATATATAAAAAAAAAATAAGTCGCGTTTCGAGCGAAAAACTTCTTATCAGCAGAAGTAAACACGAATCCATATGGAGACAAAGTCAAAAATGAACTGAAAGTTACAGAGTAGAGTTTGCAAAGAATGCGAAAAGTGGTTTTAGCTGAAAGGGGCCCATGCAGAAGACGAAAGTGTTGCCGAAATTTCTTTCTTTGTTTCTATTCATTACATAGTGATATACATTTTTAAATTTACTTCTTTTATTGTATTAATGTTGTTTATTTCTTTCCTTTCCATTTTTTCCCTATGAGCATCTTTTATATCATTTTGATAAAATTTTTGTCTATTGCATGTGCATCTTTCAGCTAGAACCTCTTGTCACATTTTTCAAAAGCTCTACTTTCTACCTTTCAATTTATTTTTGACCTTGTCCATTTACTGACACATTTTTACTTCAACTGATGATGAGCTGCTAATAATTTTAGTTCGAAACGCATCTTATTTTATTTCTATGCATTTTCTTAATTTTTGGTGATTTTATATCATGTTTTATCATTTTAATTATCAAATGGCTGATTAGAAATTAATCGCTCAATAAATTATTTATATCGCTACAATATCATTGATATTTAATGTGTTTTCAGAAGAAGATTTAAGACACAAAATGAAAGTGGTGAAATCCTGTCACAAAATAAAATTATTTCGCGGAAACGAAATAATATTAGGGCAATATTAGTTCCTGTACATCCTTAGCGATTTCTTAACGCTCTCAACTCATAATCAGATACTGAGCAGCTTTCATATTGAATAAAAAATTATAAGTTATTAAGACAGATTGATAGAAAGGTTCATTGCAAACATCATTAATTTTAAGAAAGAACTGTAAATGATAAAATAACTTAGGGCGTTAAAAAAACTTTGAAGCTACTCCGAATTATGAAATATCCTTTGTGATTTATTTGAAATAATGAATTTACATATTTGTGGTTTCGACGAATGAGTCCTGATAGTATAGTTTAACAAGACATTCGTACTTTCTGGCATTTGAAAGTCTTATGCTTTTTATAAAATAAAATGAAATCAACACTTGTAATATGCATTATCTTACTAAATTAAACAAGAGAAACATCATAAACAACAATATCAACATCCTAAACAACAACAACAACAACAAAATTATAATAAGATTCATATAATATTTTCTCAACAAATGATGCTTTATAGGTACTTTTCCAGTATAGGGGCCTTGGCGGATAAAAAAAAATGGTCTTTTAGAGAGAAGGAAATTTTCCTCACATATTTTTAGAAACCTGTTCACTGTTTCAATATACACACGCATTTTTATTTTGTACATTTATACAATAACAAGCAAAGATATATAGTATAACATGAACAAGCCACTTATCATTTTTCATGTACAGAGAGAAATAAATTTTAAAAAATATATAACACACTTAAATATATGTTACGCATATTTAAGTACATGTATGAACACGCATACAAATTTTTTAGATTGATTTTCCTTGCTGGTTATATATAACCAGCAAGGAAAAGGAATCTAAAAAATTATAGATTTAAATTTTTATATTGAAAATGAAAAAAAAGAAGTTATATTGAAGGGTGCCTCTATATTTAATGAAAAAAGAAAAGTTGAAATTATCTATCAAATTTTGTTGCATAAAATATGAAAGGCATACAGAAAATTTTTGCAGAGTATTTGGTTTAATAATTATTAAATATTTCTTATTCTTTCAAATTTCCCAAACTGGTATTAGCTTGCCTCTTTAAAATTCCAGTGTAAATTATGGGAAAAGTAACAGTAACATTACTACAGTTTTTAGAAGCATTATATATGTTTACTTATAAATGCTCTAATATGAAAATGAATATACAAAAGTTTTTGTAATTCTATTAAAGGTTTCATAATATACATGTTAAAAAAGACCTGTAACTGCTGCTAACAATTTCTTAGTTAAGATACAGAAGAAGTATCTATAATAGTACTAACCATTTCTTAATAAACATCTGTAGTACTACTAGAAAATTTCTAGACAACTGGGATTCCATAAACTTTTCTAGTAACCTATACAGTTTCTTCTAAAGTAACACTACTGCAATAAACTTAGTAAACAGCACACATATTTCCTTAGTGAACATACTAAGAAATCATTAATAGTATTACAGATACTTCTCTTGTACATTCACTAAGAAATGGTTAGTAATATTACTAACCATATACTAAATAAATACCTGTAATGGCTACTAAGAATTTCTTAGTAACGATACAAGAGAAGTATCTGTAAAGCTACTAACTATTTATTGGTAAACATACTTAAAAAGGACCTGACCTGTAACGGCTACTAAGAATTTTTTAGTGAAGATACAAGAGAAATATCTGTAATACTACTAACCATTTCTTAGTGAAAGTACAAGAGAAGTATCTGTAATACTGCTAATCATTTCTTAGTGTTCCAACTAAATAAGCACCTGTAATGTCTACTATTGATTTCTTAGAAGGCTCACTAAGAAAGTCTTTGTGCTGTTTACTAAGTTTAATGCAGTAGTGTTACTTGAGAAAAAGCTGTATTGGTTACTAGAAAAGTTTATGGAATCCCAGTCGCCTAGAGATTTTCTAGTAGTACTACAGATTTTTTTTACAGTGTACACTATATGACCAAAGATGACCAGTTACTTGCGATTTTAGATAATTTGTTAAATATTTAGGAAAATACATAAGGAATCATCTTGAAATTCTAAGCGTGTAAATATAATAGTACAGGTGATACGTTTCCGTGAAGACTTTTTCCCGAAGCTCTATAGAGGACCGTCAACAAATTGAAAAAGAACAAATAACTTTTTGATAACCCTATCAAAACTAATGTAGCAAAAGCGCTATAACTACGGATTATTATTAAGTGGCTTATTTTAATATAATGTGCTTATTTTGATATGGATAGTATGTATACTCGTAGAAAAATTAAGATTTTTATAAAAACAGTCCTAAAAATTTCCAAGTTTTTTCCTTATAATTTGCAGAGTTCTTAATATAAAATAATTTTCATTTCTGAAAATATGACAAACAACATTGTACACAATACCCAGTCATCAGAATTAAAAAAATAATAAAATGTATGAAAAATAAGAAGGTTTATTAAATAATTTTTCATTGAGCATGCCTCAAAGATATGAAAATTAACTTTATGTAATAAAGTTTCGTGGTGTATAAAAATTTATTTTCTATTTAATATTAGTGTGAGCTCCAGACCAAACACGCGTGGATAGAAATCGCGGTTTTAATTTAAAATTTTAAATAATAGATAAACATATTCATATACTATTATTCTGTAATCGAGCTATTTGATTTCAAAATCATAAAAAGTCAGTAAATTTAAATACAGTTTTCAACATTTTACATTTGGAAGAACATCCTTCTTATTCAACGATGTAGAATTTAAAATTATGCGATGTTCCGAATTTAGTTTTCAAAAAGTAAATAAATAAATAAAAAAATATACATAGATAAAAGTAAAAATTAAATTTAAAATTAAAATTGATAAATAAATAAAAATGAAAATAAATAAAAAATAAATTTAAATTTAAAATAAAAGTAAATAAATGAATAAAAATAAATTAATTAATTAAAATTAAAATTAAAATTAAAATTATTAAAGAAAGAAAAGGAAAAGGAAAATAGATTAATGATTTATCAAATCCAATTTTCCAAAATAATTTAGAATATAAACACATGACAAAGAAATTAAAGACTACATTTATTACATTAGCATTCAGAAAATCGAGTAGTTTTATGTAAGCTTGGCGATATTACAAATTACCAAACATTGTTCTCATTGACATCATTCATACTTCATCAATATTACATAAAGTATAAACTTTAACCCATCTCATTTAAAAATCCTAACTCTTATTTGAAACTAAAAAGAAATGATGCATCTAGTATTTGTCGGGAATTAAATAAAAATCATTTACTCATGATATCATATTCTATTAAAAAATGAAAATGAACTATAGTTCATTTTCATTTTTTAATAGAATAATAAGGCTACTATAATTTGTGGCTCGAGCTACGTCAGGACCGTTATCACATTATCTTTTTACGCGTGAAGGTTTCGCTGTAATACTATATCGTGAAAGTTGGTAATTTTTGAAATTCATTATTTTAAAAACTACATAATCATTAGAAATAATAAGTATATATAAAAAAATTGCAATTCTTTATCTTTCAAACGCAGTTAGTCTAACAATATTCTGACACATACTTTTCAGGCTTTTAATTTTTTTCAGTAACTTCAAATTTTTCATCTTCTGAGATTAATCTGTAGCAACGATTAGCAAAAAATCCAGTCGTGAGCAACATATAGCTTTTTATTAAAGGGAATAAGCAAACTTCTATAAAATCCAATTGCGTAAAATAAATACGTTATTTATATTCAATTCAATGTTACTTTACAATATTATCCATTGAATATTTATTTATACACAGTTCTTTTAGTAATCAAATGATATATTAAACTACATTTATTCATTTCATCCATATTGAAATGAAATAAAATTTGAATCTTTAATAAATAGTAAACATATTTTTCTTTTTTGGGTCAGAACTGAACAATTTATAAACATATGCATGTAGTTTTTGATTTCTTTTATACATTACATTTACAAATATGATTCACTATGAAAATAATAAATTTACTTTATGTATATTATACAGAATTATTGATAAATACTTAATAATTTTTAAAATGTTTGGTGTAATGTTGAATTATTCATGATCACTACTCTCTAAAATCGTTTACTAATGCATAATTTTCAGCATTTTTAAAAGTATGTCGGTAGTTCAATGTTACTTAATATATATTATTTATGTATTAATGGCATCTTCAGTGAAGTTTTGCTGACTTACAAACATGAAGCATCGGATCATATCAGCTTCGTAAATAGTAAAAAAAATTTCTGAATGTAGACGATTATAAAATTTTTAGAAGATATTTCAAAGTTACTGGAAAGGTACATCTCTTGCCGTTCATTTCAAGCTAAGTAAAACGATTTCAAAATAGATCTGATATGTGCTGGTTTTGTATTGTGTTGATAAATAATGCAAATCTGTGACTGAATATGTTTTTTAAAATACTCTACTAGAATGTAAGTAATGCGCTCTCTATATAATGCTGAAAAATTCCAGAGGATAGTTCAAATCACTTTTGTTAAAGTTTCAGATGCGGCATCACTGATGTCGATTTGACTGTAAGTATTTTTAAAGATATTTTTACTTTCCCGTCATACGTAGTATAGGGTAAATCTTGCAATAGTTCTGAAAATTGATTTTTATTTCTTTTTTTGATGGATTGACGTTTTTCAGACACTGGAGATTCGGAAAAACTTATTTTTGAAATATATTTTTACCGTCCGTATGTAAACGCTCTATCTCTCTAACAAATTAAGATGGAAAATTGAAAATTGATATGTACGTAGCACTGAGTACAGACTGAGCCTCAATTCGGCTTGAAAAGAACGCCCTCAGTGGATCACTTAAAAACTAAACCATTGCGTTGGCGATTTTTATCCTCGTGATTTCTGTTTAACTGTAACCATATTCTGGCTTGGCACTTCTTGCTGAATGCTGATTTGATTATCTTTGCACACGTGCTTATGCTATTTGATCTTAGATTTCCGCGCTTATATTGATTCGTAATTATTACTGTTATTGTTCTTGAATTTTCAAGTTTAAATTATTAGGTCGTTATGTTAAGAAGAGACACATGCATTGTTTGCAAGACGAATACGTCAAAGTTATATAAATATTAAAATAATTCTTTCATAAATTTCAAAACAAGAAGCAGCAAGCCGTCGCTGTATTTTTTTTTTCTTTTTTCCTATATCATTGGTCGCCAAGGAAGCGATGTTTCGCCGAATTAGCAACCTCTCTTATGTTATGATCGTAGTTTCAGAGTCATCGCTCGTATCGCTACTGTCTATGCGTAATCCCATGTTAAACAAGTTGCCATTACAGTGTATGAAAGTTGATTCTCTGTTCCGTACTTTGTGGTACGTAGTATGTAGGAATGCGACAAAGTCTATTTAATATCAGTAACCTCGATTATCTGGAACTATTTTTTTCGGTTACTCGAAAGATAGGTATTCGTATAAAGGTATATAAAAATTTTGGAATTTTTTTTTTTTTTTTTTTTTTTTTTTTTTTATGAAATGAATATAAAAAACAGTAAAAACCATAAATTTTGCATAAAGAATGAACTGAATCGGATAATTAGCTATCGAGATGTAATCATAAGATTTAACATATGTAACCTATTATTGTTCTTGATTTTTTTTTTTAATACGTAATATAAAATATTTAAATTCTAGAATAAAATAACTTTTTTCATAACTTTAAATCATTTGTATACGGGATATCACATATACTTTTCAACTTATTTTCTTGACTGAAAATCCTTAAAATAATCTTATATGTCAGAGCATTAACAAATTTTATTCTCAAAATGTAGCATATCTTTCAGGTATTGACATAGCATCCCATATACACCATGACGCAAAAGTTTAGACAATGACGTCATTCAGCTTTAAAATGTAGAATTATGACGTCAGAATTACAAAAACCTGTAAATATATTCAAAAACTGATTTAAAATGCTATGTACAAAAGACAGTCGTTTTATTTGCTATAATACTAATTTTTTTTCATAAAAACTCAAATGTGCTTGTCGCAAAAGTTTAGATACTATTCTAAATTTCTTTGAATATTCGCTGGCAAATGCAAATTTAGAATCGATGATGTCACAAATTTGGAGTACTTAAGTTCTGCAAACGATTGCGCTTCATAGTCGACATGCCGAGAGCTAAAGAAATTCAAGTGAATGAGGTTTCAAGGATTTGGCAGTTGAAAGGTGAAGGGAAGAGCGTTTTTGAAATTTCTGCTTTTCTTAATAGGTCAAAAATATCTATTTATCGAGTTTTATTGAGTGGTTCCGAATATAAAGCAAAATGTCGGTCTGGGAGGCCACGTGTGACAAATGTACGAGAGGATCGCCTGATACAAAGACTAGCGAGTACTCAACAAATGAGCTTACGTGGAGTTCAAAGCTCATCGGGACTCTCTGTATCAAAGGATACGATTCGTAGACGAATTTTGGAAAAAGGAACAATCGTTTATAGCAAAATGCAGAAGAAACCAGCTCTGAAGCCACATCATAAGTTACAAAGAATGATGTGGGCTCGAAAGCATATGTCATATGGGGAGAAATGGCAGTCAGTCATATTTAGCGATGAAAAAAAGTGGAATCTGGATGGTACAGATGGTTGTTTATCGTATTGGCATGACTTGCGGAAGGAACCTCGACGTTTTTTTAGTCGCAGACAAGGAGGGGGCTCGGTGATGGTTTGGGCAGCCTTTTGCTATAATGGACAAGTATCTCTGACCTTCACCAGTGGTCGTCAAACTTCACAGCATTATACATAGACATTAGAAGAAAACCTACTGCCATTTGCTGAGCTTCTAGGGGGTCCTCAGTGGGAATTTCAGCAAGAAAATGCTTCAATTCACACTGCAAAACATTCAAAATCTTGGTTTAATTCCCATAATATAAAAGTTATCGACTGGCCAGCATGTAGCCCAGATCTTAACCCTATAGAAAACCTTTGGAGCATAATGTGTCGCAAAGTTTATAGCAACACTAGACAATACTCTTCTGTACAGAAACTTAAGACATCTATTGAGGATGCATGGTACGCTATTGATCCACAAACTATGCAAGATTTAGTTTCTTCGATGCAATCTCATATATTTGACGTAATACAGAAGCATAGATGCGCAACCAGGTCTTAAAAATTGTTTATTTCGATTTTATTTGATTTGTGTCGAAACTTTTGAGACAGCAGTTTATTTTTGTTACCATTTAATTTATTGCAATATGCACAATTCCACTTTTCTTTGTTATAAATATTGTTTATATGTACAGCACATTAATTTCAAGCAGTGATTTGAAAATTGAATAAATATTTTTCAAAGTATGTAAGAATTTCTTCATTGTCTAAACTTTTGCGTCAGGGTGTAAAAACAATAGCAACATTATAAAGCAGTAACGTCTGCTTTGGCCTTTATAGGGCGGAGTAACATTTGGAATTACCTAGACGATTTATAAAAATACTGGTGACAAAATGCTAGTAACTATCTCTTGTCCAGTATGGTCTAATTTTTATGTTTATGTACCCAAAGTACTTACATTGTTATTATGTGTACATATAAATACACACATACATATAGTATAAATTATGTATATATAGACAAAAATATTTTGAAAAGCTTCGATTCCTGTAATACTGTTGAAGATAGAAATTTCAACTTTGGTGAAAGGGTAACACTTATTATATACATATTTGTCCTAACTATTTCGAAATTTTTAAAATGTGCAATTAGCAGTATACGTTTTAAAATCATTATAAATTATGATTTGTTAGAAACTTTTAAGGATGAAAACTTGAAATTTGGCATGGCTGCTATTCTAAAGACATAATTGATCACCCAGAAAAGTTTTCTAAAAATACGAAATTTGATGGATACAGAAACAAAAAAGTTATAAAATCGTAATTTATGTGACACCATTGGATATTTACATAATAGCTACTTTTAAGATGCAAATCCAAGAACAGTTCTTTAATAATTCGAAATTTAAAAAGAGGAAATTAGCGGAAAATATTTAAAAAACCATTTTAGATTTATATGTAGTTGAATTTGGGTTAGAAACTTGAAAGTTTATATTGTTTACTTTTAAGATACAAAAAATATAGTATGGGCAGTCGATAAACAATTCCAAATTTAAAAATGTGAAATGAGCAAAAAGAGCTCTTTTTATAATTTTTGCAATTTAAAAAGGTTCAGTAGTAATAAATGTTCTAAAATTGCAATTTTTCTTATTCTGCCAAGTAATAAACATAAAATTTAACATGGGGGTTATTTTGAAAATTTAAGTACACTCTAAGAATGATTACAAAAACTGTTCTAAAAACCTTCCAAACTGTGCTTTAACTAAAGTTTTAAGTATAAAAACTTTTTATTAATTTCTAATTAATTAAACTAGATATTTTCTTTTTATAAAACTATTCAAATGACTGTTATTTAAAAGACGTTAGTACATCCACAAAATAGCTTTAAAAAAATGAAAATTTAAAGCTTGCAGAAAATAAAACTTTCTAAATTTATCATACAATCATCACAGAAACTTGCA
Organism: Maratus speculifer; assembly: GCA_964019185.1. Taxonomy (NCBI): domain Eukaryota; kingdom Metazoa; phylum Arthropoda; class Arachnida; order Araneae; family Salticidae; genus Maratus; species Maratus speculifer. The sequence continues at coordinate 140,789,821 of OZ025291.1, forward strand.
TAAACAGAAACATAGAAAATGACAGGGTGGTTATTTTTCATTTGTAAATACTTGCTAAGAATGATAAAAAAAAAGGTTACTTCAATTAAATAAATGGATAAGAATGATTGCAGATCTCACAGAGAGTTTCGTTTAATAATTCTTTCAAAAATTGTTATCCTTTAATTAATAAATCCAAATTGTTAATTTATAGTTATTAAATTCTCATATAGATGGTAACACCATTAAATTTAATTTTAAAATAAATGTAAAAGAAAATATTGCATTTTAATGAAATTAAAATGTTCAAATGCAATTATTTAAATAAAATACAAAATTCCATTTTTTTTTAAATTCGAAATTTAAAAAAATTAGCCGAAATCCGAGAAATCGAAAAATCCGAGATATAAATAATTTTTTTTACTTTCTATAAACAGATTTTTTTTTTTTTTTTTTTTTTTGTTTAAACGAAATTTAAATTGCTGAATCATTAAAAAATCGCAATAAAGTTTAAAATAAAAAGAAAATTGAATTATAAAAAATATTATGTATTTCAGCGGCAAAAAAATAATATAACGCCTTAAAGAGACAAAAATACAAAATTTATTTTAATTAAATCCATCTAAATTTGAAAATTTCAACTTCCAACACCATCGAACACCGATCGAGCTAAGAACCTTTTGTTTGCTATTGAGATGCTTTACATCCAAACTATGATGTCTACATGCAAAACGTTGAATTTAAAGTTCTCTTTTAAAATTATGAATGGATGACATTGAAAAATTAATTTAAATAAAATTATAAACTTCTTAAAAATTTTATGATTTGTTGTGTGACATGGGGTATTTTTCTGTAAGTACACAAAGTTTGAAGTCTATGATTTATAACTTTTTGATTATGGACGCTGTGACAGATGGACAGACAAAGGACAGAGAAGAATAAAGTTTCGTCCGATGAACGAAACCCTAAAAATGAAAGGAGCAGAAATCCTTCAAAATACATTCTAAATTAATCTTAAATAATACAAGAGTGAAATTTAGTCAAACCGTATCTTGACTATTATTTTTTTTTAATTATTCGATTCAATATAGTTTATTCTAATAAAAATACGCACACAAATAGACACTCATTTTGCTATTGTATTATGAAAGGAACATCTTGTTAGTACATTTAAACATTTTCAGCTGCATAACAAAATTTATACATGGATGAGTAATAAAAAAAATCATATTATCTAATTAATTTAGCAGGTTTATCTTGTGAACATGAAAATATTTATTTACAAATTGATAACAATTAATAAAATTGATACTGTTTGTTAATATTGGGTTGATAAATCTATCTAATGTAGGGGAAGATGGGGATACTTGAGCCATTTTTTAAATTTTAATTTTTTAAATTTTTTTATAATTTCTTAGAACAAAATAAAATATTGAAAATGAAAATTTGATATTTTTTCTTCAATTGAAAACCACTTTCAATTAATTTCGAACTATTTTTCTATGTCTAATAAATTTTTACTTTTTATTTTACATCGTGGCTCAAGTATCCCCATGGAGGGGATACTTGAGCCAGATGTCACATTCGCACCAGTATTTTGCAAAGAAAAAAACCGATTTACAATATACGCGAAAAAATGAATTAAACCTTTTTCAAATAAATTTGGTCGAATTTTCTGGTGTCGTTGTGACATTTCAGAATTAAAATAATGTGGTAGAAAATTCTACCAGAAAAGCTCAAAGGGTTAATCACCATACTTTCAAAATGGTACCAAGGTATGTGATTTCTTTTTTACATGTTCAGAACTATAAATATGTTACCATGTTGCCAGTTTTAGAAAGAAAAAATGACCAACTGTAGAGATAATAGGGGTGGCTCAAGTATCCCCTATGCTCAAGTATCCCCACTCTCCCCTACTATAAGAACTACATTGTAACGCCCGAAAACAAATGGTAGCAAAAACAGCTTATGTTCAATAATTGTTTTTTAAATCCTTGAAATCTATTGCTTTCTGGAGTTTCTGAAGGCACCCAAACTCTTTTTGAAATTATAGGTGATCTGGAAGAAATTGTATATTATTTTCGTAAACCATCTTATTAAATGCAGAACGATTTCTCTATTTTTTACAGTGCAATTTACCATTATGATTATATCGCAGGTAGCAGCAATTTAATTATTCCTATATACGGTAGGCGCAAGTCTCTGATGGTTTTGTTTGCAGCTAGCTTTAATGGCCAAACTCTCTGCCATTTTCCCTCGAGAAACCAAATTCAACAGAGTATGAAGCGATACAAGAACATCTACTCCCACTTTATGAGTTTTAGCAGTTTTCTATAGGACATTTCAGCACGCAGTGCTAATTTTTACACCTTATGATTTTCTGTGCGAAATGTTAGCGTTTTGCATGATCAACTTTAAGATCCGAATTAAATGTAATATCTTAATACCAGAAATATACAAGAATGAAAAACAACATGACTCAACTAAATAAATAAAAGTAAGAAACAACATGAAAATCTCAGATCTCATTAAAATTATAAAAAATTAAAGGATACTATAGAAACACAGCAATTTAAAGTTATCCGAAACCAGTGAAATAATCAGCAGCATAGTGAAAAAGACATAAGTGATGTGTTTTCTCTTAAACTTTTAAGTTATTCATAACAGGTTTTTATGAACTTCTATCAAAGTCGTGATAACCTACAAATGAATTCAATTTTATGTAATTTATTTGAATTACTTTACAGAATCTAAAGATTAAATATTAAATATACATAATACATATATTTAATGTTACAATTTTATTTAATAAATAAACTTTTCTTGCTGTGTCTAATTTTTAAAGATAGATTGCATGAATAATTAGCTATCTAACAATAATTTTATTTTTTTTTTCAATTTTAGAATACAGAAGCCACTGACTTTTAAAATAAGGTAAGAATTTTTTTAAATAAATTTTTAATAATCATTTTTTGCTTATTTTGTAAATGTTTAAAATACAGGTTGTAACTGATCGAATAATTGAAAAAAATTAAGCAAACCTTATCTATTTTTTTAAAAGAAGCATAAATAACAATAGGATGTTTTGTTACCCTAAATAATAAATGCATTAAAGGTATTTTTCAACATATGTAATAACTAAGTAAATGAAAACAGACACAAATCTTGAAAATATTTATAAAACGCATTAATATTTTTCTCAAAAAGTTCATGTGTAATATAAAAATAAAAACCATTATAAGATTTTATCTAATAACCATAATAAGATTTTTCATATACTCAGCATAAAATATATTAGTATTTCAGAATAAACTTTTTAATACGCTTTTTAATAAATTTGTAAAGCATGTGAAATGAAATATGTCATTTTATTTATCCAATAAAACTTTCATTACATTCAGTCTTATACATTCGAGTTATCTTTTTAAATGTAGAAAAAATGTAATCCGTGATGAAATTGAATGACTTTATATTAAACTTCCGTAATAATCTCAGACGTTGAGTTACAATAACCAAAAATGATTTCTGTGGAAAATATCTTACAAATACTGTACGTGGCATTCAGTGTCGTTATGCTTCAATGTATCGTACTTCTAATGAAAATTCATATTTCTGCCTTAATGTGATGTAAAAGAAATAATGTTGACATAACCTGATTTACAACTGAGAATTTGATGTATTTGCTCTGACGCCGCACTTTCAAAGAATCCTCAAACTTGTAAACTAGCACTAATAAGACAATTAATGTGCATAGAAAGTACTTTATAGGTATCCCGAAAACTATGTACCTCAGAAGTCTCCAAGTCAATAACTATATTCCAAAATGATAATATTTAAAACTGCATGTTAAAATGGCATGTTAATGGTCTGCTTTTATTGACATTTTTACTTGAGTACTCTTATAACAATATTTAAAAATGATCATTAAATATAAGTAAAGGTCAAAACTGCATGAAACATTTTAGTGGGGAGAGAGTTAGAATGCTAATCATATGCATGCGCTTATGTGTATTATTGACTGGCTATTTTGCATGACTAAATTAAACCTAAACTTGTGAATGTTCAACCCTGTTTTTTTCTTTTCATCATGAATAGCTGGTTTCTTACCCAGTAAAAGTCTCGGTCAGATGGTCAGCCAAACGCGGGACACGACGTATTTAATTACCAAGCAAATTTGTTACTCATTATATCGACCTCGATTGGATGAAAGTTTGACCGTGCATGCTCAGTCAATGAGGGTAATTTTGCACCAAATCAGGGTAACTTTGCTCCATCTTTACGAAACTTTGATCCATTCTGCCATGGTGGAATCATAGATGTAAAAATAACTAGTCAAAATAATCAGTGTTATTCTCCCAATATTTTTGATTCTGCTGCGTCTCGGTGACAACATCCAATAGAATGTCAAATAGCAAATGGAACGTTCGATTCTACCATAGTAATGCATTAATAGATATAGAGTGATGTAATTGTTATTTTGTTTGATGAATAATTAAAAAAATTAAAGATTTGTTTGGACCTCAGATGATTCAACCCTTATCATAAGTAAATATTTATGTTTGTAATATTAGTATTTGTGATATGTTATATATTTAAAATAAACAATTAGTACAACTTTGATGTAAATTTTAGTAAAGATTTAAGTAATTTGTAAAGATTTTTTTCTAAGTATGTATATCATTTATTATAATATGGAGCGCATATGAAGTCCACAATAAACAACTTATGTATCGCATATCGCAGACATACACACTTTCAGTTTTATTAGTTGCTAAGATAAAACTCTCTATTTCAGCCATACCAATTATTTTTTATATTAATGTCTTTGCTTACATTTTTGTTTATCATGATCAGTTAAATAGCTCTTTTAAATGTTTAAAGATTGTATCTCGTTTCTTTTAATAAAATTTTAATCGCCGGCCATTTGCCGGTCATTTAGGCCATTCTAATGGAGAACAATCGAGGGCTCGCGGAGAATCAACTTTTGTGCGTAATCTAGTTATTACTACATGATGGAATGTAAACAAAATATTTTCAATGATCTGCGAAACTTACACTAGTGCTCTTATCTATATTTTTAGTCAGTCCAAAATTTTACCGTTAACTCAAGTGTTGTACCAGATATAATCTTTCTTTTTCTACGTTAGTCCAAAGTTGCTTTGATAAGTAAAAGTTAACCATGACTGACTGTACTTTATTTAATTTTTTGAAAAAAGAAGCATAAATAACAAAAGAAAAATTTGTTTCTCTAAATATTAAATTCATTAAAATTATTTTTCAAAATATGTAATAACTAACTGTATGAAAATAGACACAAATCTTAAAAATACTTATAAAAAGCATTATTATTATTTTTTAAAAATTCACGTGTTATTTACAAATGGAGACCGTTAAAGTTTTTTTTCCTATCAACAGAAAATATAAGAATTTCGGAATAACTTAATGTCTAATAAGTTTGTTACTCATTTTATCGACGCTGATTGGATGATAGTTTGATTGTTCATATACCAGATTGATTTATATAGGGGGAACTGGGGCACATTGATACAGCTCATAAGGTCATTACATGAACTTTCAAAACAGGTCCAAAAGGTGATACTAGTGTACACAACTACATACAGAATGTCTTGGTATGATTCAGTAGATTGATGAAATGGGACGGGTTATCGCAAACAATGCGAAATCGAAGCTATAAAATCTACCCGAAAATATAGACATCGTCGTTTTACTTTAAACGTGTGAAAAATAATTTAAATATCTTACAAAAAAATGAAGCTGCAAAACATTTTCAGATAAAAACTTAACACAAACTTTATTCCAGAATAATTCTACTACCTTTTTCCATTTCTCGTGATCATCTGCGAAAAATAAAACTATGACCATGGAGTCACTATGAGAGTGTGGACACCAAAGTAATTACAAATATTAATCTAATTCGCGACATTCTCTCACCTTGAGTTTTCGACAGATAAACTCAACAATGGGTACAATAAAATATAAAATAAAATATGACTAATACTTACATTACAGTGATAAGATACAATTCTTACAATATTACATTTCTCAAAACAGGTAAATAAACATTTTCTTCTGCAAAATTCAAATGAAATTAAACATATTATTACAAATTCAAATTAACACTATGAAATATACTAAAAAATAAGAATAAAGTTTTTTGTTGAAACAGTATTTAGAGTTAATAACATTTTGGGACAGTCAATATTCTGCCACTTCTCGTTCTTAATACTGGATCACTAGAAAGTTCTTTTGGAATCTCTAAATTGTACAGTTTTTGGACAGGCCGCAAAAGTTCATCATTTTCAGTTTTTAATCGTGCAACTCTTGGGTGGCTATCTTTACCAGAAATAAGTTCTTGCACTCGGGCTAAAGCCCAATAGGCACGTTTCTTATCAGACTCTACGAGTACGACATCACCAACGGTCAGTTGCTTGACATTCTTTTGCAAAGAACTTTGCTGGCGCAATTGTCCTAAATATTCAATACGAAGTCGCTTACGTAAGTGTTCTCGAACATGTTGCCCATACTTAACTCTTTTATTTAATTCTTGCGCGTCAATTGCATCAAAATCTCTCACATCTGAAGATCTTATGTCATATAAAAACATTGATGGTGTTAACAGTGCTAGATCGTTCACATCTTCAGTAAAATAAGTTAGAGGTCTAGCATTCACAACTTGTTCACAATCACAGAGAATTGTGAGCAGTTCTTCGTAGGATAATGGAGCTCTACCTAGAACTTTTCTCAGGATGCGTTTCACCATTTGTATCAATCGCTCCCACAACCGCCCCACCGGGCAGCAGTAGATGGGTTAAATTTCCAGCGAATCTTTTGTGTTGCTGCAACGGCAGAGATTTGCTCCCAATCTCTGGCTGAAAATGCTGTGTCTGCCCCGACGAAATTTCCGCCGTTATCAGAATACACGGTGGTTGGTCTTCCTCTTCGCGCTATAAAACACCTGAAAGACTGGAGGAAAGCATCTGTAGATAATGACGTAACTAATTCTAAGTGCATGGCCCTATACACTGCACAAGTGTACAGAACAATCCAAGCCTTTTCCTCATTCTTTAAACATAATGGGCCTGCTAAATCAACTTCAATTACCTGAAACACTGCTGCGTCTTCAACTCTTTCTGCTGGTAATGCAATAGAAATCGATTCTGTCTTTTGTGCACTGAATCTTCTGCATCGTACACATTTCTGTACTACTGCTCGAATAGTTTTCCTAGTTTTTACCATCCAGTAGTCTTCTCGTAACGATGTCATCATAAGAGCCACTCCTGCATGCAAAAACTCTTGGTGTTTCCAGGAGATCAGGCGGTGGACTACAGGATGGTCAGAAGGCAAAAGAACAGGGTATTTAAAATTGAAAGCATCTTCCCTATAAATAACACAGGTCTGCAATGGTTTTCCTCTTTGAAATCTGAATAACGTTTTCTATAGTTTCTGATGTGCTGATTACGAGAAAAATAATAAAAAAATTCCATCACGTCAGGATTTTTTGATATTGAATATTTAAGATTTTGCTGAAAAATGTCTGAGCGTCTACATTTTAAAATTTATAAAACGTCATTAAATTACTTCAGCTTAATTTTTATTGCATTTAATTAGTGTAAGGTGACATAGAAATTACTTCAAAACAATAATTTGTTAATTACTACATAATAAGTATAAGTAATTCACATTAACCATGTTGAAAACGGGTCATTTTGGCTTAATTTAGTAATGAGCTCATTAATACATAATGATTCGGTAATATAACCTAATTGTTGTAAATATTAGTCGACAAGGGTGTAATAAAGATAAACCAAAGGGTTTTTGTATAAGTACCTGCACTGATTTAGAAAATTAACAGTTGAAGTGCGCATCTTGCAACACAACCTTTAAAATGTCATCGCGAAGCTGTTTAAATTCTCCAAATTGTTTTTGTTATATTTGCGGGAAATCTATGGTAAAAAACAACGAAACAGCATTACAGACTTTGTAAAAAATATTTACAAAAGTTATTTTGGATACGTTTTAAGTAACCAAGACAAAACTTGGACACCTCATAAAATTTGTACGACTTGTTTATTAGAACTTCGCAAGTGGTCAAAAGAACAGAAAAATAGCTTCAAAATCGTTTCGCCTATGCTATGGAGAGAGCCTAAAGATCATGTTAAAGATTGCTACTTTTGTTGTTGTGACATAACTGGATACAATTCTAAAAATAAAAGGGACATAAACTATGCAAACGTCTCATCAGTTAAGCCTGCAATTTTCGGCGATTCAAAAACGGTGCAGCCCCCGTTTCCGACTATACAAATTGAAGATTCTGACTGTGTACAGATGAACAGGATGTATACCAATCTGATCCTGAATTTCAAGTAGATTCTAACGAGTGTCAGCTCTTTTCCCAGTCACATTTATACGACTTGACAAGAGATTTGAATTTCCCCAAAAATGCAGCGGAACCTCTCAAATCACGATTAAAAGAAAGAAATATGCTTGCACCTGGTATTTCATTTTCATGGTACCGTCACAGAGAAAAAGATTTTCTTCCATTCTTCGCTGAAGATCAAGATTTAGTGTACTGTAAAGGTATTCCAGGCTTGACGAAAATGTACGACATTGAATACGATCTTAATGAGTGGAGATTGTTACTTCCCAGAAAATCTAGGAGCCGTTAGCGAAGAACAAGGCGAAAGATTTCATCAAGATTTGAAAGAGCTAGAAGTCCGGTATCAAGGAAGATGGAATACTAGCATGATGGCGGACTACTGCTGGTTGTTGAAGCGCGACGATCCAAAACGGAAATTTAAGCGAAAATCGTACAACCAGAGCTTCCAGGGAAAAAGGATCAGGTTCCACAAATAAAATTTACATGCAATTTAGATCAGTAATAAGTTATTATTATATTTTAGTTGCTTTTTATGTTAAAAGTAATGTCCTTTTTAAAATATATATTTTTTTTATGTGAAAACTTGTGTTTTTTTCTACTTTCTATCTGTACCTTTTTTGAAAAATCTGAAGGTGATGAAAAAAAAACTAAGTACATATTCGTAACCAGCGCACCAAAATACCCTAGAGTCAGCTCTCAAATTCTAGAGAGGAAGTTATGACTCTCAATTTGCAGGCCTGTGTAATTTGCGTTTTCACTCTTATAATACCATCTTCATCTAGGATTGGTCTTAAGCTACGCATCTTCTGATTATTCTTCTCGTTGAATCTGTCTTTCTGAATCAAAATTATCAATTTTCTTTCGGCTTGTTCTAATTCTAAACACGTAAGTTCAGAAACTTCTTTTGAATTAGGATTTCTTAAATTGTTTAAGAATCTTAAAATCCAGGCGATCAATCTTATAATTTTCTTGAAAGATGAAAACCGTCGATAATACCAATCACTAGAATCTGTGTTCTTGTTCATTGCTGAAATGACACTTTTCCGTTTTTCAGAGTTAATAATTTCTTCATCGGGAATCTCGACACTTTGAGGCCACGTATATTCAGGTTGAGCCAACCAATCCGGTCCCTCCCACCATCTTAGTTGTAAAAATTGTTCAATAGAACAACCTCTGGAAGGGATATCTGCCGGATTAAATTTTCCTGCAATGTGTCGCCATTGGTTCTTTTGAGTTAAGGATCTGATTTCTTCTACGCGATTCCAAACGAATGTTCCCCATCTTTCGTCTCGTTTTATCCAGCTTAAAGCTGTAGTTGAGTCACACCAATAAAATATCTTTAAATTTGGAATTCGTAGATCAGATATAACTCGACTTCCCAACCTGGCTTCAATGCAGCATGCTAAAAGCTCCAACCGTTGTATCATTATGTTCTTAAGGGGAGCTACTCTTGCACGTGACTGTACAAAAGTTACCAGGCTTTTATCTTTTCTTTTTACGCTTAGAAAAATGCAAGTAGCATACGCATGTTTGCTTCCATCACAAAATATGTGAAGGCCTACATCATTACTTTCATAATTATCAAAATACATCCATCGCTGCAATTTGATGTCAGAAATCCTCTTCAATCCTTGCACCCATTTTAAAAATTGTTTAGCCAAATTAGTTGGGAGTAATTCATCCCACTTAATTTTTAACTTCCAGCATTCTTGTAGAATAAGTTTAGGGAGCAAAGTCACAGGAGAGGTAAATCCAAGAGGATCAAACACTTTCTGTGCGAATGAAAGTACAGCTCGTTTTGTGGGAATAATTTGTTTTTCCTCAATAGAACCGATTTTGCAAGATAGGGTATCGTTTTCCAGATCCCAGTTTAAACCTAATACTGGTGTTAAATTAGCTGTTGAATTTTCAGAAATAATTTGAATGGGATAATTTGACAACCATCCCCTGAGATTAAATTTTGCAGAGAATAGTAACGTTTGGGATTCAAATATAAACTTATTTAATTCTTCAACTGTGTTGAAACTGCAAACACAATTATCTACATATAACAATTCATTCAAAATTTCTACTGTAGAAGCAAGATTTTCAGTCGCACTTTCTAAATGATGTCTCAAAGTAGCCGCTAATAAAAAGGGGCTGCAATTGATTCCAAAAACAACACGTTTATGTCTATAAATTATGCCATTTTCCCATATAAATCTCAGATAGTCTCTATCCTCTACTCTAATACCGATTTGTAGAAATGTCTTCTCTATATCGGATACTGCACCAGCAGGATATTTCCGAAACCGATGCAATATAGAAGGAATCATTTCAATCAAATTTATTCCCTTATCTAGGCAATCATTTAGAGAAGGGGAACCTTTAACATGAGCCGAAGCGTCAAAAACTGGTCTAACTTTAGTAGTTTCACTCGATTCTTTAAATACAGGCCTGTGTGGCAAATAATGTACTTTAGTTTCTTTATTATCAACCACCTTTTCAATTATTCCTGCATTTATCCACGAATCAAATACTTCGCTATATACCTCAATTTTATTTAAATTAATTAACTTTTTCCTCGTTGTAGCAAGCCGCTTTTCGGCCAATTCTCTATTGTTAGGTAAGCAAGCTTTATCTAGCACCCATGACAATGCTACTTCGTATCTCCCTTCTGAATCTATTCTTATATTACTCTTAAAATGCTGCATAGTTTCTTCATGAATTTCAGATTTAGTTTTGGATTCAACTGGATCCGTTATACCCATAATATCCATCTTCCACAAATCAGCAACGGAACAATTGTTCCAAAGTGATGAAATAATCATAGAAGCCTTATTTGTTTCTGATTTAATACTTGGAATTTTTCCCATTAGAGTCCATCCCAAATGGGTTTTTACCGCAACCGGACCACTTTCTAAAACTTTAATATTTCCGGTGAGTAATTTTCCGGCCACATCAGAACCAATCAATAATTTAATTTCATTTTCGGTTTCACATGAACTATTTTCAACATAAGAAATTTTAATGCCATTATTTATTTAATTCTGATAACCAAGGCCCAGTTGGCACTTTTCGTATTTTAGAACAAATAACAGGAACATTTAAAAAATGCATATCACATTTATAACTATTGTCTATGCTACTTAAGTGAATTCTATACTTATTATGCTTTGTTTCACTTGTTTCAATATTACCAAATAATGTGTGAATTAATTTAATTTCACCAATATTTTTATAATTCAAATATTTAATTACATCTCGTGATAAATAGGAACGTTCGGATCCTGTGTCAATAACTCCACGCACGATTTTCTCTTTTCCATTGTGCTTTATACGGACACTCAAAGTTTGAAGTAACACAGTAGGATTCGAAGCTTGAGTAGTTAAAACAGTGTCACTACTCCCTGATTCATGTTTATGACTTTCTAACGACACATTACCACCTTCATTAAATCATTTTGACATAATATAAAAAAAATGTATTTTACCACAATTCGTGCATTTAGTTTTAGAGTTACAATTGCGTGAAATGTGGTTTTCCTTCAGGCAAACAAAGCAAGCTCCTTTTTTCAAAATTAAGTTACGTTTCTCATCAAAAGAAAGCGAACTAGCTTTAAAGCTTTTTCTGATAAGTGACACTTGTCACAAAATATACACAAATCTTCACGTTTTTTAACTAAATTCTTATTAGACTTATTATTTACAAATACATATGTGGCAGTTGGCATTGACTTATATTCATTATTACATTTATTATATTTCTTTGGGTTTTCAAAACCAAGATTGGAATGAGCCAATAGAACCCGTTCTTCCGCAATTACTTCATTTAAAAAAAATCAAGGATAGAATTTAATTGGTTCTTACCTTGAGCAATCTTCTCACGCTGTCTTTCCCAGATTTTCAATATATCATGAGGTAGACAAGATTCTACAAGTGGAAAAAGTATACTAGCATATTTCTCTTCTGTGACACCTAAGGATTCTAGAGACCTAAGTTTTCTCTCTAGATTAGCATATAACGACGATAAATTAAAATTCTTGCTTGATGGTCGATTATTATTTAAGACTAATTGAAGAAGGTCTCTAACATATATCTCAATAAGTGTATCTTCTCTGCCGAACCTTTCTTTAAGATGTAGAATTACTTTTGGATAATTATCAGCAGAAACCGGATAACTATTAACTATCTGTGCTGCTTTGGATTTCGGCGTTATCGCCTGTAAAAGATAAACAAATTTCAAATGGTCATCTAAAGTGGTGTCTTCATGAATTTTGCTGAATGAATTCCAAAAGGTTAACCATAATCTTGCATCGCCATCAAACGGCTGTAAACTTATTTCTGGTAAGCGAAGTGGTCGGGACAGCGTTCTTTCAACATCTGTATAATTCTGCGATCGGAGTTGTTCTTCGATAGGTTTCACCAAAAATGTCTTTACTTTTTGCTTTATAGCAATAAATTTTTCTGTATACTCCTCGCATGCTTCAAATTCTTTAGAATAATCTTTTTCTACAACTTTCTCTGTCAACATAAAATTCAAAATTTCTTCATCTACAGCTCGCAATCTTGTGCTTTTATCTTCCAGTTGACACATTAAATTCTCTATTAAATTAGCATCTGGAGTTGCGTCGTTTAAAGCTTCATTTAAAGCATTATAAGTTTTCGTAAATCCAGTTCTAAGAGGCGTTCTTTTGATTTTCAAAGCATCCATTTTTTTCAATGACAACTTCTGTTAACAAATAAAAAACAGCTACTTTTCACACGTCCCTGTTCAGGCGCCACATATCACAAACATTGTGATCTCGATGTCATAAATTCTACCCGAAAATATAGACATCGTCGTTTTACTTTAAACGTGTGAAAAATAATTTAAATATCTTACAAAAAAATGAAGCTTCAAAACATTTTCAGATAAAAACTTAACACAAACTTTATTCCAGATTAATTCTACTACCTTTTTCCATTTCTCCTGATCATCTGCGAAAAATAAAACTATGACCATGGAGTCACTATGAGAGTGTGGACACCAAAGTAATTACAAATATTAATCTAATTCGCGACACGGGTGATTTATTGTTTTTGTAGGTCAAAAGTAAATTTGAGCTGCACAATTGCAATGGTATTATACAACTGTTCCAGTATTTTCAACCTAAAATAATACTCTCCCTGGAAAGCAGAAAAACTCTTTATCAGTTCCTCATTTTTTATTGTTAGGTAAATTATGAAGAGTTGGATTTGAGACTCATTTAATTCAAAATGGCTGTATATGGCACATTGATACACTCTATGTCGGGGCACATTAATACAACCTGAATCCTATTTCAGTTCATTTTTTCATTACCTTTTATTATTATTATTTTTTTTACCATACACTCCTTAATCCAACCATTTTTCACCATAAATTTCTAATATTAATTTTTATTGAAGTGAAATAGCTCTAATTTTTTATATTAGAACATTTTATAGTAATTTTGCAAACAGAAAACGTGCGAATTTACCTAAAAGCTAGTACAAATAGAACTAATAAAAGAAAAGGATAGCAGCCTGGCAAATCTCGAATTTATATCGATTCTCCAGAGAAAAAAGTATTTTCGACATGAGAAATGTTAAGTAAGAGAAATAAACTGCAGAACAAAAAAGGATAATTACATTATAAACAGAATTTTTACTATAATTATCCTTTATTTTCTGTTTATAAACCTATTTATTAACTGAAAACCTGATAATTTTTCATCTTTACTAAGAAAGAAAATAATGCTGGGGTTGAAGTTCTAGGTATGACAAAGTTACCACAGCCAACAATCAGACAAGGAACAGCCAGAATATCAGGTCATTATACATTTAATTTTGATTGCTTTAACATTGCTTAAAAATAAATTGTGGGTGATTTGAATTTCTATATAGGTAGCTTTTTACTTTTTGTAATGAAAGCTACCTAAAAAAAATATGAAATGTTTGCTAACTCATTTTCTATGAAAAAAATGCATTGGTGTTACTTTGTCGACTTTTTTCTCAAACGTATCAAACTGTTCCATGAAGTGTATCAATCTGCCCCGGGGATGGGGCACATTGATACAAATGACTTTTTTTAATTTTTTAAAATTACATCCAAAAATACTATGTAAAACAATGATTGTACATTTTTATAATATACTACACAAGTTTTTCTGTCACCACATGGAAAAAAAACTTGAATTTTCTACTTTCTTAACACCAAAAAAATTCTTAGGAAAAAAACTGTATCAATGTCCCGCTGTTCCCCTACAGCTAATAAATAAATATACCTGTACAACCAAGTTTATATTACTTGTATCTAGTCCAATGTCTCTTAATTTCAAACATACATGATTCCTTTTATACTTGAATGTTGTCACTTAAAGAAAGGAAGGAAATGTATTGATTATGATTTAACAAAACTGTGGCATCACAAGAAGAAATTTTACAATTTTTGCAGGTATTAGTTGCTTTACTATCGCATCAGCAAGTAAAACTCCATTATTTCATGCTTGTTAAAATGTTATGAATGTTCTCTTCTTAAAAGTTCCACTTTATCAAAGAATAAATAAATAAATTCTTTTTCCTTTCTCGCCAGTGACGATTATTTTTTTATTAATAAAGTGTAGATTTCAGATATAAAAAAATGTATTGTCAAAGTTTATAAAAAACAGTCAATGAAACAATGGGTAAAATCATTCAATTTGAATGTTTTAAACTACCTGGCTTCGTGGAATTATTGAATATTATTTACTAATAATAATTAATAATTTCACAAGCAAGCAAAATTGAAGTATGTAAATTTTTAGAATTTTTTTCTTTTTCTTTACGTGCTTCATTTGATGTTTCGTGACGCGCCAAATCAAAACTTTTATTAGATAAGATTTCTGCCTTATCAAGGAGTAGTTGTTGTAGCTAACATACCACAAATTTTAGTAAAAATCAACTTATAATTAAATCATATTTATTTATGTATAAATGCAAAATACCAGGTAATCCAGAAAAAGGGTTACAATAAGAATTTAAACAAAAGAAACGGTTATTAGAAGAAATAAATTACTACAAAATGAGATACACGTTTTAGATTATTTTTGTCAGTTACCATTATTGTTGAAAGTGGAATGAGCTTTTGTATGTCTTGTCATATAAAGATGCTGCCAGTGATGCCAATCATGTGGTGACAGCCTAGAAAGGAATGAGCTATAAATTTGATGAAAATGCATTGGCAGTGACGTAATGGTGAATGTAAGGTTTTTCACGTCGATCTCTTCAAATTTTGTAAGTAAATCATTGCTATTCAGAGATAGTCGCCAACTTCATTCTTCAACGTGAATGTTTTCACGTCCTTCATTGTAATTTTGCACCCACGTCTATACCATTATCACTCATCGCATTTTGTTCATAAACTTCAGAAATTTGTCTACAACTTCCAACTGGTTTTAATTTTTCCAGTAGTCAAAAAGCGGAGAGCACACCATAAATTGCATGCAGAAGGATGTAAAATTTTTTAAAGCATTTTAAGTCTTAATATGCTGTTGATGAATCCTCATCTATTGAAAAAATTTATTTAATTGCCATTGAGTCATATAAAGGGATGTGCAAGTGCATGCATGAAATTTGTAAAAGTTCGTATCACCTAATTAATCTTTAAAATCCGAAAAGAATGTAGTTATTTTCTTTTAAATGGAGAAAACAAAATAGCAAAATTTTCTTATTTAATGATCTGTAACAATTTATAATTTAATGCTTAATTAAACGTATCGTCATTTATCACTATTTGTTTGACATTCATT
Organism: Maratus speculifer; assembly: GCA_964019185.1. NCBI lineage: Eukaryota > Metazoa > Arthropoda > Arachnida > Araneae > Salticidae > Maratus > Maratus speculifer. Next base: position 140,805,967 of record OZ025291.1, read on the forward strand.
AAAATAGCTTACCACTGTCTGTTATTAAGAAAATATACATAATTTATCAAACGTTTATGACAATAAAATTTATTTTTATAGTACTAATTAAGAATACGGATTAAATTTACCAGGGATTAGTTATATTTTGAATTAAAATAATTTTAAAAATAATGAGAAATTATAGCAAAGAAATTTATAAGTTATTATCTTCTGTTTTACATTTTTAATTTCTCCCTTTCATAAATATTCTTTTGTTAAACATCTCTTCTAAAAAGAAAATTATTACAAAAGTCATGATATTTAAATTTATGTTTGAATTGAAGTATATTTCATTTTAGTTTCATTCGGTAATTTCACATTTTTTTTTTTACATCTATCTTAAATAATAAGAATTTTACAATAATTCTATGTGCAAAAAATGTAGAAAAAACAATGTTTGTAAATTATTTTATCTACATCATGAAATATTTAATAAAAAAAGGGGAAATAGGGAATATATTCATGTACTAAACTAAAAAAATGAAATTGAAAATGTTTCTAATTTTTGTTAAGCCTTTTTTTGTGCATCCTTAGTTGCATCTATAACATGATAATAATTAATTTTTATAAATATTCAACATTTATCTTAATAATCGAAACTAATTTCATGGCTGTAATTGTTGTTTTTCCAAAACAATTTTGTTAATACTCAGATGCATTGAGTTGACACGTTTTGTTTTAAATTTCATACTAAGCACAAATACATAACTTTATTAAAATGCATCATTTCTGCTATGTTTCATTTTGAAGAAATAATCAATGAAATAAAAATAAAAATAAACATTATTTAAACTTTTTAATCAGGATTTCTAAATTATTATTCAATGGACATTAAACTATTATATTATAAGTGAGTATTTAATATACCTATATGTATATTATAATTCCTTATATTTAAAATTACATTTTGTATTTTGCAGTGCTCAAAGGGGCTCAGGGGTTGAAAACTTTTCAAAAAATCGATTTTTTATGATCTAGTTTGATTATTCAATTAATTCTTAATTTAATGCAAAAATCCTTATAAAAATATTTGCATTTTTAACGGAGTTATCAGCATTTATCTATCAACACTTTCATAGCCACACACATATAATTTCAACTTTAAGTCGCGTTTTCTCAAAACTTGATTTTTGACGACTAACACCAAGATTAAAAAAACTTTTTGATGGAATGGCTTAATTTTGTTTGCATGCATATAACATCATTATTTATAGAATGAATTAATATATTTTAGATAGTTTGATATTTTGAATATTTTTAATGAAAAAAATGTTGTATTTTTTAGGGGTTTTTTGAATTTTCCAATTTGAGAGTTTCTTTAATAATGTTTTTTTGAGTGATAGTTGTATTCTTAATTCTTCTATAGAGTAAAGTTTCCGGATCATTTTAAAGCAAAAATTAGGTTCTTATGTCAATTCAACATTAAGATATCTTGGTGTTGGTGATATAACATATAATTTTTTTTCGAAAATTGTGTTACATAAATTTTGCTATATTTATTACTATATTACATTGAAGTACTTCATTTTATCATTTTATAAGACTTCAAACATACCTTTAAAATATCAGAAAGTTTAAATTAATTACAATGAATACTTCTGTTTTTATATGGACTCAAAGCGAGAGCTCTGTTTACATGTTTTTCCGTATCGATCAACCCCTGAGCCCTCTTAAACTATTTCGCTCTACCATTTTACAGCAAGTTAGCATATTTTGACGAGAAAGATTTGATGTGTAATAAATTCCATTGTTTTTATAAAACCTAAACTGTTGTAATCATAAAACTTATTGGGCAATTTTTTTACCAACGAACTCGTAAAGAAAACAATGTTTTAAAATTAATTTATCATTTTAGAATTTGTTTCCAAAAGTATTAAAATTTTACAATGTCAATGAAAACACATTTGTTTACATAAATTTTATAATTACAACAGATCAGGAAGTGGGTTGAAAAATTTCGTGTTGATAGGATCGGGACTCAAGAGGGATAATTATGATCACTTTGTACATTTTCAACATTGTTATTTTCCTTTTTTTCCTTTTTCTCTTTTGAAAAAGGGATATTTCTAATACATATGAAGTAATTTTGACTCTTTAAGAAAACCTCTTTAAAGTGTAAATTTTCATAGCTGTTTTTAGGTGCGTTCGTAATTATGTAAATACGTAGCACCTATAGTGGTCGTTCAGTCCGTCCGTCTGTCTGTCCGTCCGTTTGTCCGCATATAACAACGCAAAAACTACCCAACCGAATCATTTGAAATTTAAAATACATACGTATTACGTAATTTTGTCGAGTCATTTCAAATTTTAGGAAAATCGGATAAATAGATCAATTACAGGGGCAATCAAAAGTTTTCCATTACATTACGGTCGATGGGGAAAAAAGTTTCAAATGAATTTTAACCGTTTGAAATTTAAAATACATAATTATTACATATTTTTGTCGAGTTATTTCAAATTTTATGAAAATCGGATGCATAGATCCAAGGGGACAATCAAAAGTATTCCGTTACATTACGGTCAATGGGGCAAAATGTTTCAAATGCATTTTAATGGTGTTACACTCATTCGAACTTAATAAAATTTATATGCAACTATAAAGTACATATTATAATATACATTTTACTTAATTTGTGGTGCAAAGAACATTTGTTATTGATTTACAAGGCCACACAAAAGTAATCCATTAGATAATGGTATAGAGAAAACATTGTTTGATCAGTGTTTTAATTGTAATTCTCTATTTACAATTTTATGAGATTGATATACGAGAGTAATATTTTTAAAACTTCGTAATCGTACGAACGCACGTCATTTGCTACGCTTCACGTGCAATTTCCAACTTGTTTTTTTAAGTTAAAGAAATGTTTATAATTATCCCATCAAAATTTCACAATCACAAAAGTTTGCGGTATTTAAGACCACTAGAGGAGAAATTATGACCATGATATTTTCTCTTTATACTTCCGTATACACATTTGTTTGGGGGTAATTGTGTCCATTAGAACTCCAAACTGTGAAGTATATTTATGAAAAATTTTGGTAGACTTTGTTTGAAATTGCTATTCGAATATCAAAAGTGCTTTAGACTAGTGATAAATAATATCTAAAATGAAAAAAATATATTATGAGGCCAATATCTAACTATGAAACAAAATTTTACCGGACATAGATTTCTCTATTATTGAGATAGTCGTAATACCCCACCTGACTTTACTAAAAATGAAGATCTGTGAGTTTCCCGAAATAAATCTGTTTTACTATGTTTCAGAAGGCAAAACCCGGGTAGGAGGTGGTCTGAAATTGTTAAGTATGTCACATATTGTATCGTTTGTAAATATTCTAACTTCTGAATCAAATGACACCATCCGCATATCAATACGATCGATTGTTAGCATATTACAGAAGGTTTTTTGAATGCACTGTCGAAAATTATGCTTTATGCAGGTAAAGTATATTTTTATAGCATTATCTTGTGACCATTCACAAAGATTTGGCAAAAACATCGTTTTAGCATTAGAAATGATAATCTGATTGTCCCTCCCCCCCCCAAAAAAAAAATTAGTTGTTTCACCGTACCGTATCTCTTTTGAGAAGGGGGGGGGGGGTCTTTTTTTACTCGTTAGGAGTACCGGAACGGGTACATTAGTCGGCCCGTTCGGACCTGGGGTTTTCATTCATTTCTTTCCTGCAATGCACGATCTCCCCCTCCAAGATGTCCTTGGCGTTTTACTTGGCTCGTATGAGATGCGTACGATAACTATGATAACCTTTCACGGTAAAAAGATCGCAGTGATAAGATTTGTTTAGGGGGTTGTATATCGTTTAAGAATGATGCTTGTTTCCGACACCAGGAAAATTGACAATTAACTTCCACAAATAGTAAAATGAAAAGAATATACTTTTTACCCATAATATTTTATATAATGTTATTTTTTGCTTTCATAGCTGTTTCTGAGAAGCATTCTTTAAAGATTTTTTTTCATTATTAAATATCTAATTTTTTAAATTATGCTGATCTTAAACTTTAATACTTAGCAAAATTTTTAAAAATGTAAAAAAATCATGCTATTCTGCCTTCTTTCTTTAATTAATACAGTTAAAGTTTGACGTTGCTAAGCCGGAGGGAGGGGGGGGGGGAAGGGGTTTGTTATCTAATGCAAAAGATCTATTTGGTTTGCTATTGAATGGGACTTGGATCCAAATTTTACTGAATAGACAGGAGGTCAGAAACTGTCATCATTTTTTAAAAAAATCGTCATAGTTCAAAATAAATTTAGCGGAAATGAAAAAAAAAAATAACAATAATAAAAAGAAAGAAAAAAAAGGAAGAAAAAAAGAAACTATTCGAAGAAACCATGTTTGCATTTTTTATGTTTTTATATTTATAAAAGACCCTGAATGTTTCCCGTTAATGAGCGGGGTAAAATATTTTGAAAATCACCTTACTCATTTTTAGACGTAATAGTTCAGCCCAAATTAATCTTTGATAGCACACTTAAGGGTGTACTCGAAAAAATATTTTTCCACCCTCAAAAGCTAAAAATTTTCTGAGACTTTACAGGTGTATTTTTAAAAGTAAATACAGGAAACTTGCTGAGGTGATTTTTGAAGACATGTTTAAGTGACCGTGTAATTTCATTATTCGCTCCATTAATTAGAATTTTGTTTATGAACAATTTTTCAGTTCGACCATTTTTTTCGCCCCCAGATCTCCCACTTCGGAAAATTCGGTTCCAAATGCCGCTTTGACAGCATTTTTTGCAATATTTTCTGCTTTTATCTGCAATTTGACAAGCACGGCAAATTATATAATTTCCAAATAAGAGAATTTGCCAGATTGATACATTTAAGAGCAAAAATGAATTTAAAAATAAATCAGAAGATAAGCCGTTTGGATTGAAATACATCCTTAAATTACAACTATTAAATTGATTGATTTGAAGTATTGCATAGACTTATTGCTTTTTAAAATTTTCTCACCAAATTGAAAAAAATGTCATCAGTTAAATGAAGCATTTGATTTTCTCTTTGGGACCAAACAAAGAAAGAAAGGAAGAAGAAGAAAAGCAAAAATGATAGAAAGAAAGAAGAAAACGTATTTGAATTTTGGCTTAAAAATGAATGTAAGCAAAATTACATAAATAAATAAAAATAAATAATCAAAGAACAATAATTTCTCAATAACAAAACAATTTTAGCCCACTGCCTTCCTCCACTTGTAGTGTTATATAGGAAAGACTGAAACACATGTGAACAACTCACATAAACATAGCTTTTTCTCGCAGCTGGGTTAATTTTTATACACAAAAACTACTCTGTATAGTAAACAACTTTTTTTTTTTTTTTTTTTTTTTTTTTTTTTTTTTACGTTTACGAACTATTACTAAGACGTTACGAACTATTTTCTTTAAAATTAGCTTTATAGTTATTACTTTTTTTTAATAGTTTTATAAATTTAAAATAATTGTTCACATGTGCCCCAACGGTGGAGCAGTTGAGAACACATGTAGGGCACATGTGAACACAAGGGGAAATTATCCTTTGACATGTTTATTATTATTTTATTCATAGGTTAATATAATCATTACTTATGCTATCGGTTAAATTCATCATACAGAGAAAAATTATGTATCTTTCTGTAGTTTCAGTGTGGTAAGTTTAGTAAAATATTATAAAATAAAAATATGTGGATTGGAGGAGGGGGGGGGGTTACATGATTAATTAAATGTTGTTGCAGTAAAATAAAAAAATAAAGAATTAAACTTGAAAAAAATAATTTGAGAATTTAAATTTTGTTTAGGATTTTTGGTTTGATGGAAATTTTATGTAGAAGGCATTCAGATAATATTTATCGGAAATCTTTGAAATGTGAAAGTGTGGGATGTCTCTGATTTACCCCTAAATTAGGGATAAAAAAATATTTTCCGATTATAGGCTCCCTTCAAATTTCATTTCTTTTGCTTTTGAAAGAATTGGAGGGAAGCTTAAAATCGAGATTTTACAGTAGTTATAGGTTTAAAATTTTTACTTTCTTAAAGTATTATATCTATTTAAAGCGTCAAATAACGAGCTGTTTTAGAAATGGAATTAAACTAATACTGCAAGTATGGAACAAATGAAACAGAAAAATTTGCAAAATTACTTAATGTAATTTTTTTTTAATTAACGATGCATAAAAAAAATAGTATTGAAAACCGCTAAATAAAATACTATATATGTATTTTTTTATTGTATAAAATATACAATTATTGCATTTTAGAAAACATTAAATTTATTTAAATTACAATTGAACGTAAACGAACTTGTTGCTTTTTATACATTTGTGGACAGATTATTGAGGAAGTTTCAATACAAAATCAACTTTGTATGACGGAAATGCCTTATATTATATGAAAACTACAGACATTGGAGCTGATATTATTTCTCACGAAGTTAAGTGAAAGAACTTTTTCACAGAATGATTATTAGGGAACTTATGAACTGTTCATATCTGCCCCAAATAAACTGTTCACAAGTGCCCCATATTCCTACTAGAGTTAAAATGTCAAATCATTAGCATTTCTCAATTTTAGAAGAAAAAAAAATTGTATCAAAAATATTCATTAGTATCCATTGTATATATTAAAACATTGCAATTTAAAAAATAAATAAATATATAAAGTTATTCTCTTAGCAAGTTGGAACTGAGATTTTTTTTTTTTTTTTTTTGAAATCAATAAACAATGTTTTGGCTCCTGAGGACAAACAAAATGTCAAAGTATTTTTATTTATTTATTTATTTTTTACCATATGTCTACAGGTGCTACTATATTTGGCATTTTTTAATTAAAAAAACTGTATATAACTAGTGAAAAATAGCAACTTTCAAATCTCCCCCATGTTAACATGTGCCCCAGTCTCCCTTATCACAAAGAGATTCACATTAAGTTTTCCAGCTTACATACAGATTATAGATTAAAACCATTTTTTTAATTCAAAGCTCTAATAGACCTTTGGTTCCACCTAACAATATCAAAAACTATTTTTGAATTGAAATAAAGATCAGACATTTATTAAAAGCAATACTTTAGCATAGATCTAGTGCCAGATATTAACAACCAAAGAAATCGCCGAATATTATTATTTATAGCAGTTTTCTTTTCTTTATTTATTCTGATAATTTAAATGGTTCTAAGCGCTTAATTTTATGACACGTCTTTTTTTTCTTTTTTCTTTTCTTTTTTTTTCTTTTGTATTATATTATATAACCAACCATTATATAAAACAATGAAGCCTCCGAACACGGGACACCCATTGAACCGGAGCTTTTCTTTTTTAAATACAGGTTTCCTTATCCAGAGTTCTTGATTTTTTTTTAACTAATCGTTCAGAATGACATAAAAAATAAAAAACAAAAAGATTAAAGTTGAAGTTTAAATGTACCCGAAGGTTGTAAATTACATTAATCAAGCGCAAGAAGAATAAAAAATTAATTAATTCAAATTTTCAACCGTTTACTTAATCATTAAATGATTTGTAGGATTATTGATTTATATATATATATACATATTTTTTGCATAAATGTTTGTGTACATGCAAGAAGTACAATAACATTTAAAAGAATCTTACTTGAAGTCATCAATAAAAAAAGTGTTTGTTTTGCAGATTTCAATTTTTCTAATACAAAACTTTTCAGATATTCATTTGCCATCCTTAAAAAAGTATTCAACTGCTTTGCATATTTTAAAGCATCAGTGGAATTCTTTTTTTTCACAAATTTCCTTTCTCTTTCACTTTCAGAGTCATCCTCATATTTTCAGCATAACCTTCAATAGGGATAAATACATTTCGATGCCTTTATCTAAATTGTGGGAAAATAAATGCTCATTTATTGTGTTGTATATCTCCCTATCAGCATGGCTGACTGTTTGATAAGTTCACAAAATTCTATATTTTCATTTTCTACACAGATTACTTTATTATCTGAAATGCAAAAATTTAATCCTTTGTCAATGTGACCGGACAGCATGTTTCTTTACAAAATTTCTTTTTCGCATTAGTAACAAAGAAAAATTTTGCCTCATTTAATTAGCCTTTTTTTTTTTTTTTTTTTTTTTTTTTTTTTTTTTTTTTTTTTTAGATTATGTACTTGAAGTAAACATTTAAAAAAAATGGTGCTAATGAAATAAGATTTGCGTAAGAAACGACCGAGTTCAGAGAGTTAGTCTCATTTTCAAGTATCACTTGAATCGAGTGTTCCTTATTTAGAGGTATACTATATATATTACACTCTATACGAAGCGACTGGGACCCGAATTTTCGTCCCTTAAATAGAGATGTCCCTTATTTCGAGGTCTCACTATACTACAATTTAATATCTACAATGAATTAGTTTATTTTTGGGGTAGGGAGGGGAGGGAAGTGTAAATATAAAAATAAAATTATTTTTAAAAATTTACTTCTAAAAAAGTATTCATATTAATACAAGATAATTACTTCAACATGCCTAACATTTCATCTGTTTATTGTATTTGAGGACATTCCTTGTGTCTATTATTGTATGTATTTCGTTTCTTTTTTTACACTTCAGTAGTAGAAATCAGTAAATACAAATTTCATAATGAATGATGAGTATGTATTAAATTTTCATACTCATATTATATTTAAAATACATGTATGTTTAATGGGATACACTTTCTAGATTAATTTAGTATTTTTTAACTATGTATATATTACAAAATATTTTTCTGTGCTTGCGCTTATTTTAACGAATTAACTTATATTTTTTTGAAATCGGTAAAAGCTATTGCGCAATAGAATGTTTCCTATTAAAAATAGAAGGAATGCATAGTTTGTTATGGGAACATGAATAGTTTGTCTAAGGGAACACCCAAAAGAATGCTGTTACATTACGGTCAACGAGGGAAAATCATTTGTCGTAAATTTTAATGATGTTACACTATTTCAACGATATTGAATTTGATAAATATTACTGAAGCACACTACAGCATGCTTAAGACAAAATATATTGTGCGATACGAATCACGGAAAAAAGCGCACCGGAAAAAAGCGTCCCCAGAAAAAAAGCACCCTCGGAAAGAAGCGCACCCACACTAAAAAAGTTATTTAAATATGTACTTTTCTGACACATTTCAGAAGTAATGTAAATATATGTGAAAAAAACTTTCTTTGACACCCTTAAAAATAAAAGGGGGGTAAGGAATCAGGGCCGAAACTAGAGGGGGGGGGCAGAGGAAGTACGCGCCCCAGGACGCATTTTTAGAAAGAATCACGTTTTGAGAACCTTAATTTAGGTAAATGGGTTTTTCATTCTGAATTAACTATTTTGGTTCAATTTTTGGATATATGTTCATATTGAAAAGACGCTTGTCTGATTAGTTATGGGAAGTGACGATTAACCCCACCTCCATCCGCCCTAAATTAGATAAATGGATTTTTATGCAGGATTATCCAACGTGTATCAAATTTTGGACACAGGTTTTTTCTGATAAGGCTTATGTATAGTACATAATGCCTGAAGAGATTTGGGAGTTTAATGGTTAAGCATAGAGGGGGAACGGGAGAATAACCCATCTTAAATTAAATTAATAGCTTTTTACGCAGAATTATCTAATTTGCTTGGAATTTTGGGCATAAGTTCATTATGATAAGACGTATCTTTGATTAATTATGGGGTTCTTTTGCTTATTAATAAAGGGGAGGACGGGCAATTATCTCCCCTCAAATTAGATAAATCGTTGTTTATGCAGAATTACCCGATGTATTACCAATTTCAAATGTAGATACTTTCTGATAAGGTGAATCCCTAGAAGGGGAATAGAATATAAACCCCCTTAAATAAATTGCCTTTTACGCAAAATTATCGGATTTGCTTCAAATCTTGGATTATAGGTTCATTATGATAAGTCGTATACTTGATTAGATATGGGGTTCTTTTGCTAATTAAAAAGGGGGCTGGTGATTACTCCCCTCCCCCCCCGGTCCTCTTAAATCAGATAAAATGATTTTCATACACACTTATCCGATGTATTTCACATTTTGAATATAAGTTCTTTCTCATAAAGTGAATCCCGGAATAGTTTTAACGGTTTAATGGTTAAGCATAGAGAGGGTAACGGGGGATACCACCCCTCTTAAATTAAATAAATGGCTTTTTACACAGAATTATCCGATTTGCTTCAAATTTTGGATGTAGGTTTATTCCGACAAAGCGTATCTCTGATTAGTTATGGGATTAATTTGCTAATTAAAAAGGGGGAGCGGGCAATTTATCCCCCCCCCTCCTTTAATACTTTTTTTTTTTTTTTTTTTTTTTTTTTGGCACAACAATTCGATGTATTTCAACTTTTGGATCTGGGTTCTTTTTGATAATGTGAATCCTTGAATAATTTTAAGGCTAAATATAGAGGGGGGAGACGGGGGATAACCGACAACTAATCAGGGATTCGCCTTATCATAATGAACCTACATCCAAATTTTGAAACAAATCGGATAATTCTGCGTAAAAAGCCATTTATTTTATTTAAGGCGGGTGATCTTCCGTTCCCCCTTCTACATAGTTAGCCATTAAACCCTTTAAACTATTCAGGGATTCTCTGTATTTGAAAGAACGTATATCCAAAATTTCAAATACATCGGATAACTGTGCATAAAAAACAATTTATCTTATTTAAGGGGCAGGGGATAATTGCCCGCTCCCCCTCTTTTTTAATTAGCAAAATAACTCTATAACTAATCAGAGATACTGTTTGTCAGAATGAACCTACATCCAAAATTTGAAGCAATTCGGATAATTCTGCGTAAAAAGCCATTTATTTAATTTAAGGGGGTTATCTCCCGTTCCTTCCTTTATACTTAGCCATTAAACTCTTAAAACTATTCCAGGATTCACTTTATGAGAAATAACTTATATCCAAAATATGAAATACATCGGATAAGTGTGCATGAAAATCATTTCATCTAATTTAAGGGGGGGAGGTAATAATCATCCACCCCCTTTTTTTAATTAGCAAAAGAGCCCCATACTTAATCAGGGATACGCCTTATTATAATGAGCCTATAATTCAAAATTTGAAGGAAATCCGATAATTCTGCATAAAAAGCAATTTATTTAATTTAAGGGGGGGGGAGGTTATATTCTATTCCCCTTCTATACTTAGCCTTTAAACCCTTAAAACTATTCAGGGATTCACCTAATCAGAATGTACCTAGATTTAAAATTCGAAATACATCGGGTAATTCTGCACAAAAAACGAATTATCTAATTTGAGGCGTAATAATTTCCCGCCCCCCCCTTTATTAATAAGCAAAAGCACCTCATAATTAATCAGAGATATATCTTATTATAATTAACTTATGTCCAAAATTTTAAACTCCCAAATCTCTTCAAGCATTATATACTATATATAAGCCTTATCAGAAAGTATCTGTATCCGGAATTTGACACACGTTGGATAATTCTGCATAAAAAACCCATTTATCTGATTTAGGGTGAATGGGGGGAGTGGTAATTGTCCCTTCCTAAAACTAATCAGGCAAGCATCTTTTCAGTATGAACGTATATCCTAAAATTGAACCAAAATAGTTAATTCAGCATGAAAAACCCATTTACTTAAATTATGAGCCACCCTCGATCCCCCTTTCATACTTAACCAATGAATCCCCAAAATCAATAATAAATCCCTAAAATCAATTCCTTGTCACTTTTTTTCCTAGTCACTTTTTTCCGTGTCACCTTTTTTCCGCTTTTGCAGTTTATGTCACTTTTTTCCGATAAATTTTTTTCCTGTCACTTTTTTTCCTAGATTCATATTATATATATCTATCTTCTAATATTATTTATAATTTTAATTATACATAATTATTCATATATTATAATATTTTTAATATACAATATACTATATAATAATTATTATAGTATAATAAAAATTTGTAATAATAATAATAATAATAATAATAACAATAAATAATATATAAATATAAAATAAATATAGAATTAAATATAAATGTATAAATAAATAGAATTAAATATTGAAAATTAAACTCATTTACAAGAATTTATTTAAAGAATTATAATATTTTATTAAGTGATAAGAAATTAATAAAATATTAAATAAATTTAAAACATACGAATTATAAGCACTTTTTAAAAATAGTTTATTATTTTTGATATTTTAAAAATATGTCATCAATAATGAATTTTGTTAAAACATGTGATTTATGTTTCTGTGTTGATTTTTATTTCTAGGTAGGCTGTAAAAAGTGCACCTATTTATCATATAGTCATATATCTAAATAAATCTGATAATAATACATATGGTTAATCGGTAGGCAGAAAAAAGCGCACCGGAAAAAAGCGTCCCTTTTTACAAATCACATATTTAAATAAGTCTGATAATAGTACACATGGTTAATCTTAGAATATAAACACTAGATTGAGACGGTTTTATGAAATTTGAGCGTCCTTGATCTCTCGGGACTGAGATGGGCGAAGGTGGGGGAAGGGGGGGGGGCTTTAAAAGTTATCTCAAAACCTGTTATTGCCTCAATGAGAAAAAATTGTAGGATACGAAAAATAAGATAATAAACACTAGGTACTTAAATGATTTTTTTAAATTCAGTCTCCCTTGTTCTTCTGTGGTGGTGGTTGAGGGGGGGGGGGGCGATTGTCTACAAACTCTGAATCTATCGCTTACATTATTTTTTTATATTATTTATAATTTGATTATTTTTAATTTAAATTATACATAATTAATTTATATATTATATGATTATTATTTTTATTATTATTATTATCAAATTACATATTAATATTTTATTACATTTTATATTATATATTTATACTTATATAATACATATTAATATTAATATAATATATTAATAGTAAATAATTAATAATATAATTAATAAATTAATAATAATAATAATTAATAATAGTAAATAATAACTAATTTATAATAAATAAATAATAAATTAATAATACATAATTATAAATTAAATATAAAATTTAATTTAAAAAAATGTACAAATAAATATTATTAAATATTAAAAATTATACTCATTAACAAAAATTTATTTTAAAATGATAATATTTTATTAACTCATAGTAATATCAACTCATATATATATTTTTCATTCAGCCACCCTTGTTCTTCTGTGGGGGCGGGGGGGGGGTGAGCCTACAAACTCCAAATCTATCACTGCTTTAGACGATAATTTTTTTTCGGAATGTTTTCTAGAATTTAAGGAAAAAAGTGACTGGAAAAACAAGAGCTCAAAAAGTGATCAGAAAAAAGTGACAAGGAATTGATAAATATTGAACTTGTGGATAAATAAAAGATAAAAACTAAAGTGGCAACAATTGTCTCTTTTATATCATTCTCGTAAGACAGCGGTTCACAACCTTTGATACGCGTACTCTTGGGGATACGTAGCGAGATTGCTGGAGGTATATGACAATAGTATCAGTAATGGCGGATGATAAAATATCATTTTTTAAATAAATTCTTGTTAATGTGTAGATTTTTTAATGTTTAATTTTATATATTAATACACTTTTTTTATTATGTCCTATAAGTTAATAAAATATTATCATTTTTTAAATTAATTCTTGTTAATGAAACTAGATTTTTAATATTTAATTTTATTTATTAATACATTTATTTTTATTGATTTACTATGAGTTAATAAAATATTATCATTTTTAAATAAACTTTTGTTAATAAGTATAATTTTTAATATTTAATTACATTTATTTTTAATTTTATATTTAATTTATATTTATGTATTATTAATTTATTACTTATTTATTATAAATTATTTATTCTGTATTATTATTATACTATATTAATATATTTATTATTATATATTATGTTATATATTATATAAATATAAATATATAAATGTAATATAAAATATAATAAAATATTAATATGTAATTTTATAATAAAAATAAACAAATTATAAATAATATTAAAAAAAGTAAATATAAGAGATATATTCAAAAGTTTGTAGACACCCTCTCCCCTCCCTCCCCCCCCCCCCACTCCACAGGAGAACAAGGGAGACTGAATTAAAATAAATCATTTAAGTACCTAGTGTTTATTATCTAATTCTTCGTACCTTACAATTTTTTTTTTTTCATTAAAGCAATGTCAGGTTTTGAGGTAACTTTTAAAGCCCCCCTCCCCGCCCATCTGAGTCTCGATAGAGCAAAGACTTAAATTTCATAAAACCGTCTCAATCTAGTGTTTATATTCTAAGATTAACCATGTGTACTATTATCAGACTTATTTAAATATGTGATTTGTAAAAAGGGACGCTTTTTTCCGGGGACGCTTTTTTCCGGTGCGCTTTTTTCCGTGCGCTTTTTTCCTTGCGCTTTTTTCCGTGCGCTTTTTTCCGTGATTCGGTTAATCTTAGAATATAAACACTAGAAATAAATAAATTAAAAGAACCAGTTTTCAAAGCAAAATAAAGTATAAAAAACGATTATAAGATACAGTTAAACCTTTTTTATTTTAACTTATTTTATCCGTAAAATTTGTTTTCCATTTAAAGTCTGATAAAGGTGACCTTTGTATCCCTATATTCAAGAGAAAGGTCTTTTTTTTTTTTTTTTTTTTTAAGAAATATATGGTCAAGTGTAGTCTCCGGGCGTAATTTGAAAGTAAACAAGCTATTTCTTCTGCGCATCATTCAGATGAGGGAAACAAACCAAACAAGCCATCCCAGATTTCTCTCACACCCCCTCTTCCCTATGGCAACTGCTAAACACGAATCATTCGCTAGAACACCCCACTTGATCAGAATCGCTTGACTCTGAACGATGCCATTATGTAACCTTGAGGTAATACGGGCTGACCTTTAGCTGACCACAGAGGCGCCAGCTCATATGGGACCATGGGGCCTGAGACCACCTACTAAGGACCATCGCTAGACTTTTTAGGGAGAATATCTTAAATTGCCAAGTCAAATTTTCATATTTGCCAACTCGTTTTATAATTTTGCCACGAAAATGTAATACAGTTCTTATTTGTAAAAAGTTTAATAATATACCCTATTAGAGTTGTAACTTTTGCCAGTTCTATCAAAAATGGGAAATGTATTACAGTTTTTATTAAAATTTTAATTAAATTTGCTATAAAAGTTTTAAATTTGTCAAGTGCAACAACATTTGCGAATGTTTGGGGGGGAGACACCGCCCTATCCCCCCTCCTTTTAGCGACGTCCCTGCAACTAATTTTATCTGTCCGCTCATCCAGTTTTATATGATTTATTTCGTTACTTATTTGCTCATTTATTTATTTAAACGTTGAAACCTTAAAAAAATGATTTTATTAACGTTCTCAAAATAACTTGGTTTGAAAAATAGTAAGGACATCAATCACACTTACAAGAACACTGAAAACCCTTTCAGTGGATGTATTTGAACCTTCAATGTATGTAACCTGCAATGATTTATAATTCACACATGTATTTAATGTATAAAGAATTTTTTTAAAATATTGAAAAAAAAGATTAGGAATTTTATTCAAAGTAGCATAAAGTTTGAAATGATCACATAATTATACTTTGTTAATTTAATAATTTTTTGTCACTTGGAAAACAGGAATTTTCATAACGGTTATCTGATATGGTACAAGTTTAATTATTGATATTATTGAATTTTTATTAAAAAATTTTTTTTTAATAAATTTACAAATTTTATGATAATTTAACATTATTTTTCAGAGTATTTTAAAATAAATAATACACTCCGACAATTTAAAAATTATCTACTACTACATACAAATATAAATGGTTCTGCTTTTTAATTTGTTCTGAATGAAAGAAAAGTTCGAAAGTATTCTTTCATGACTAGCATTATTTGCTGGTGATGTCATTATTGAGAATGTAAAATTTAAAAAAATTCTCATTTTTGTCGGTATTTGTAAAGGCGACTACCTACAGGAAGCTAGAAATTTTATAAGACTTCCTTGGGGTAATATGTTTTTGGGAAAAGATTCAATTTTGCCACAAATTATTATATTTCGCACAAAATTTAAATTAAATATCAAAAAGCAATTTCGTTGTCCATTCTTTATGCTCACGTCATTTTTAATCCCACATACTTAGGATGAAGTAAATAAGCTAGCATAAAAACTAGCATTGCATTAAATGAGATCTGAATCTTGCATTTGTGAGTTTTATGATATTTTCATCATTAAATAAAGTTAAGCAAATTTTTTGAGCATCTGCAATAAAACAGTCATGCCTTTTATCTCTATCTAAGGCCAACAGCAATATATTTTATCATTTGTAACAATCATTCTTCATACATCATGTTATTTATCTACAATTTTAGCAATGCTATGTTCTTAATATTAATTTCGTGTTTTTTAACTATCTGCAAATAATATGGTTGATTCTTCCTGAAAGATTCAAAACTATCAAATTCTAATACAAATTTATTTTTTTAACTAAAACTTCACAATATTTTATTTGTAATTATCCTGAATAATGAAATGTACATTAGCAATTTAATATAACTAAAAAAGTCTCAGATTATGTCATGAAGGAAGTTTATGCCAGTTTCTGCCGATTAAAATCGGTTATAACCATTTTCTGCCACTAGCACGGCAGAAACCATTTTGTACCGGCAAAAACCCAGCCCTGGAATGGACAGGCACATAACTTCTTAGGGTTTCATACTATGTTGAGTTAAAAACTGATCAGATACAGTTTATATCAAGTTCTAACTGAATCCAAAGTTTTTCGAAATTCCGTGCATTAGTTCCTGAGATAGAGCACCCACAATATTTATGAGACATACACAGTAGCGCAGGCAGAATTCAGTTCTAGGGGGGGGGAGTTTCTGATAATGGTGTTAGCCTATTATTTGAATCCCCGGTTAATAGAAACAGTATTATTAATGAATCAAATCATAATGCATTTTTTCTGCATTTACATTGGCCGTGTTTCATTTAAACAGCGCTTACAATATAAGAATTAGAAAACTTAAACGCCAGGAAAAGACAATAATAAGCCTATGTGTCAACCACTAAAATCGGAATTTCAGATTTTTTTCATCACATGACATCGAATTTTGCATTAAGTTATGCAAATTTGTTGAAATTTTTGTCAAAATGTCTTTATTATTGTTAAAATTCGCTAAAAATACCTGGGTTTGAGTTGAACTCGTATTGAACTCGTATATTATAAAGAAGCGGTTTTTTTTGTAGGAGTTAAATTTGAAACTACCAAAAGGATTTAAAAAGATACCATGCAAAAATCTCCATTCTCTTATCATAAGCCTTCTCGAAAAATGACTTAGTTCAAATAACCAATTTTCACTTAATTAATGCATGTAAAAGTGTTCACAATTTTAAGTAGAATTTTCGTCCTTTAATTGAACCACTTTATAAAGTGGAATCTGATTTAACGAAACGGCGAATTTCGAAATACTTCAAACCGTTTAAATATTAAGTTTGGTTTTGATTCATAATATCACGATGTTTTTTAGCTCTGGGAGGGGTTTCAACCCCAAAACCTTCCTCTTAGCTGCGCCACTGGACGTACACCAGAGTTGGGCAAAATACATCGAAAAATCATTTTCGATACAAAATACAAAATACATTGGTTTTGAGAACCTAAAATACAAAATACAAAATACTTTTCAAAAGAAAAAATTCAAAATACAAAATACATGTATTTTCAAAATACATTCAAAATACAAAATACATTTTCAAATTTTGAAAATAGCTGGGTGTTGCAAAGTGCTTTCTCAAAACTGATTAAGTTTTTGAAATTGTGACATAGTTTCCAAAATAAGGAAAACTAGAAAGAAAAATCATGCGTCCAGCATAGATTATGAAACATTTTCCAACACATTCAGAATACTGTAACAAAACTTTATAGCATATTAAAGAGAACGATAATGTCTAAATAAAGAATTTGAAAAGGCGTATAATGCACTCGAAAACCCAATTTCTACTATTGGTATCAATAATTAAAAAAAATATCGGATTTCTTTTTGTGTGTGCGGTTCTGTATATGATTTATGGAGTTGTATATACATACTACATAGTATGTTAAAAGTTTTTTTAATTGAACGAATATTTCCCCTTCTGCAATTTCCGTGAATTTACCAAATGTACTTGAGCACTTTTGTACAGCCCTGTATAGGATATTTAAAATTTAAATACCCGAAATCATGTTAAAAATATAATTAAATTTAAAAACGCTTATCATAACTAAAAACGTACTTCTAGCAATTATTATTCATAGCCTTCAAAAGTTTAATTATTATTCAGTTTCTCCTTTAGCCAAATTCTTTCATGCACCCCTGTAAATGAATGTTAAAATGTATGCACATCACATTCAACAGTAATCGTCATGTCGTATACTTCAGTGTTATATATAAATTTCAGCAGATTTAAATTAGTATATTATTATTAAAGTACACCACGAAGAATTTTTCCCCATAGATCATAATGTAACGAAAGTTTTTTGTGTGCTCCTATAAATGAACTGTTGATGCTACACTCTTCATTTTCAATGAACATGCCATACTAATGTCCAATAAAATCTTTGAATTTTATGGAAATTGGACAGTATTTACGCGAGTTAGAGCTAGCGTTGAATTCAGGGGTTGGCCTGGAGAGGGTTATCCCTCACCCGGGTGCAATGAAATGCACCCTCCAAAAATTCGAAATTTTGTGCTTTTAATGATCAAAAATTGCAATTTATCTCCTGGAACTCTATAATGTCGCCCCCCCCCCGGGAGCCACAAAAGTCCCTCCAGGAGAAAGTGTCTGCATTCAACACTGGTTAGAGCATGGGCAGACAGACAAGCAAACCGAATTCATGAACACTTTTAAACTTAATAGAAAGTGTTAAAAATAAAATGAAAAAGTGTCAAAATGAAACAAAAAAGAAATGAGTCTAAATTCTAAGAGAAAACTCATTTCATACACAAACAAACGTATTTTAAAAAAGGGTCATTTTCACTTTTGACTTTTACTCCCTTTCGGCAACGTACACATGCGGCTCATTTTCGGATGTATCGAGTAACAAATAAAAATTATATTACTCAATTAAACTTTTAGCACTGAGCTCACAGGCTATCCGCACTAATTGTATATTACAGCCTTATTTTTTCAAGGAATAATGCCCCTCGAAAAAAATTTAAGGGGGGGGGGATTAGTTCCCCCATTTCCATCCTTTATACTTAATGATTGAATTCCCAAAACAAATTAGGGATACGTCTAATATTAATGAACCTAAATATAAAATTCGAAGCAAATCGGATAATTCTGCATAAAACCTTTTTTATTTAATTTAAGAGGGTTAATCCTCCGTTTTCCTTTTTATACTTAATCATTACATCCTAAAAACTATTCAGAAATTTGCTTTATCAGAAAGAATCTATATCCAAAATTACAGCAAATCGGATAATTCTGCATAAAATCTCATTTATCTAATTTAAGAGGGGTAATAATCGCCCGTTCCATTTCTTTATACGTAACAAAAGAACCCCAAAATTAATCTGAGAAGCTCCTTATCAGTATGAACTTATATCCAAAACTTGAAGCAAATTGATTAATTGCATGAAAAATTCATTTACCTAAATTAAAAGGGTTAGCCCCTGATCTGTTTTTTATTCCTTAACAAATGGATCTCCAAAACAAATCAGAGAAACGCCTTTTCAGAATGAACATATATCCAATATTTGAAGCTTATCGGTAAATTCTGCGTAAAAAAACCTTTTATCTACTTTAAAGGGAGGGGGGGGGGGTCACTTCTGTTCCCTTCTTAAGGGTGTATTCGAAAAAACGCTTTTCCACCTTCAACAGCTCGAAATTTTCCGATTCAATTTCAGACACATTTTTAAAAGTAGAAACACGAAACTTGCTGAGGGGATTCTTGAAGGGACGTATGAGGTGCCGTGTGATGTCTTTTTACGCTTAATTCATTAGAATTTGAGTTATAAAAAATTGCCTTATCAGTATGACCTTTATTTTCGATCCCAGATATCCCGCTTGGGAAAATTCGGTTCGAAATGCCGTTTTTGATTTCTTTTTTTTGCAGTATTTTCTGCATTTATCAAAGAATCGACAATCACGGCACCTTGTGTACTTTCCAAATAAGAGATTTTGAAAGTTTGGTGTATTTGAGAGCAAAAATTAAATCAAAAATAAATCGGAAAATAAGCAGTTTGAATCGAAATACACCCTTAAGCAATGGAAACCCAAAACTAATCATGGAGAAGCCCCATCAGAATGATCTTATATCTAAAATTTGAAGCTAAGCTCGGCGTAAAAAACTCATTTGCATACATTAAGGGTGTATTTCGATTCAAACTGCTTATTTTCTAATTTATTTTTGAATTCATTTTTGCTCTCAAATACACCAAACTTTAGCAATCTCTTATTTGGAAAGTACATAAGGTGCCGTAATTGCCGATTCTTTGATAAATGCAGAAAATGTTACAAAAAGAGCAATCAAAAACGGCATTTCGAACCGATTTTTCCCAAGCGGGAGTTCTGGGAACGAAAAAAGGGTCATACTGATAAGGTAATTGTTTATAACTCAAATTCTAATTAATTGAGTGCAAAAAGACATCACACGGAACCTCAACCGTCCCTTCAAGAATCCACTCAGCAAGTTTCATGTTGGTACTTTTAAAAATGTGTCTGAAATTGTATCAGAAAGTTTCGAGCTGTTGGAGGTGTAAAAGCGTTTTTTCGAATACACCTTTAAACGGGTAGGGTTATCTCCTATTCTCATCGCCTATTTATAGTTAACCAATGAATACACAAAACTAATTATGCAGACGCCTCATCAGGATGCCGCCTCATTTATATCTAAAATTTGAAACTAATCGGTAAATTCTGTATAAAAAACAACAATTACACAAATTAAAAAGGGGGTCAACCCCTATTCCCCTCCCCCATTTATGCTTAACCAAGGAATATTCCAAACTGGAGGCACTACATCAAAATGATTCTATATCTAAAATTTGAACAAAATCTAATAATTTAGCATGAAAAATCCATTTATCTAAATTAAGAGAGGGTATTATCCCCCATTCCCCTCCTCCTATACTAACCCAATGAACTCCCAAAATTAATCTGAAAAGCGCCCTTTCACCATAAACTTATATCAAAAATTTGAAGCATATCGGATTTTTTTTTTTTATCATGAGTATCGTGTTACTATATATATATACAGAACGGGCGGGCACGTAAGCTCTCAGGATTTGATAGCTCGAGAGCTAAAAAGCTATATTTACAAATAAAAACTTTTTTTTTTCTTGATGGTGCAATTGTTTTTTTAAAAATTAGAAATTTTAACAATTTTTTAAAAAAAATGCGCCTTTTTTAGACGATTTTTTCGCTACACTAAAAATAATTAAACGTATGTATGTCAACATACCTCTAATATTTTTCAAGCTTCTATCACGAAGAACAATTTTGAAAGGTTTTGACCAGTAGAAATTAGGCCCGGCCCGATCCGAACCTTCAGAAAAAATTAAGGCTCGTTCCCGGCCCAACCCGAGTGCCGAGAATGAAAGTCGGCCTAGCTCGGCTCTGCCCGCGGCCCGAATTCGGGCCCAGACCCGGGAAACAAAGAAAGAAAAGCAATAAGAAGTAAAACTCTTTATGAGTCCTTCTTGTCTGTCACGGAACATTTTGTTTTGTAATTCTCGTAGCATAAGTAAGATGTATTACATTATTTTTGTAACAATTTAGCATAACCTATACATCCTGTTCATTAACAGTGTTTATCATACCACTGGCTGTAAAAAGGTGTTTTTGTTAACATCCAGAAACGAATTCAAAGACTAAACAAAGTGAAAAGTATTTCCTGTTGCGAATCTTTGATTTGCGGTTTACAGAGTTGCAAATTTTGAAATCTACAAAAATGTATTTTGAGAGTATTTTCAAAATACAAAATACTTGGAAAAATCTCTTCAAAATACATTACCAAAATACTTTCCCTTAGTCAGTTCAAAATACAAAATACAAAATACAAATGTATTTTGAAAATGTATTTCAAATACATGTATTTTCGATACTGCCCAACTCTGACGTACACACACAAATAGATTGACAGACAGACATTTTGTAAAAACATGTTTTTTGAAATCTGTGACTCCTAAAATGTGTAAATCCGTTGAAAACCCGATTTTGAAAAAAATTTCACGAATCCAGTACTTTTTTCTTGTAACAACAGAAGAAAGTAAAAGTTTACAGATTTATCTAATAAAGTAAGGGGAAAAAAAGCATTTTTTGCATATCATTTTCAAATATTTCGAGAGGAGGGGGCTATAACCTCATTAGTCTTTCTTCTCTTCAACATGGACTAATATGAAGCTAATGAGAACGACTCATTTGCTATATGATAAAAAAAAAAAAAAAAAATGAAAATTTTTTCCAAAAAAGGTGAAAAAGAAATCAGCAATATTTTTCATATCACTTTCAAAAATTATTTGGGAGGCTGTAGTAGAGGTCTGCACAGGCTGAAATTTCCAAGTCCGAGTCCGGTCCGAACGAAAAAAATATTGGCCCGGCCCGACCCGAAAGTTAAAAATTCGGCCCGGCCTGAGTGAATTTCTACAAAACATTGATCTTTACTCTTACGAAAGAATTCAAATTAAAATAAAAAGAATACTGCCCAGTTAAACTGATGGAATTGAGCTCACAGGCTACGCATACTAATTGTACATTACAGCCTTATATTTTCAAGGGTTAATTCCGTTCGAAAAAGAAATTAAGAAGGGAAAACAGCTCTCCCCTTTCCTCTTTTTTATACTGAATCATTGAACCTCCTAAACTATCTTTAAGATAAAGGACATGCTTTATCATATAATAATCTATATTCAAAATTCAAAGCAAATCGGATAATTCTTAAAAACCCATTTGGCATTTGTATATTTTAAGAGGAGTTATCCCCCTCTTTTATACTTAACCATTAAACTTCCAAAACTATTCAGAGATTTGAACGAAATCTGACAATTCTGCTTGAAAAACCCATTTTTATAAATTAAGGGGAGGGGCATTAGAACCCCCGTTCCCCCTGTTTATACTTATTCAATGAACACCTAATAACAGTCACGGAATCGCCTCATCAGAATGATCCTATATCTAAATTTTGAACGAAAACTTAATTCTGCTTTCTGCATGAAAAACCCATTTATATCAATTAAGAGGAGGGGCATGAGCCCCTCGTTCCCCTGTGTGTTTATACATAAACACACAGGATGCCTACTCTATTGTGCTTTCAGCTTTGAAAATCTTGATAATAACTTTTAATGATATTTTTTTGTTATGCAATGCGCAGTAGTAGTAGGTAAATCAATAAACGTCAAACTGTTAAAAGCAAACTACAGTGAAACTTCCCTGTGCAACAACCTCTATTAAGCGACCACTTTCCTGAACAACCACGTTTTATGGGGACGAAATTTATTTCCGTAGGTTTAATACTAAATTTACCTCAATCCAGAGACCATACCAATTGAATTTCTTCAGTGAGTGACCAATTTCCTTGAAAAAAAGGAAACAAATTTTGTTTTTTCCTGGTCGTTTGAAGAAGGTTTTATCAGAAAAATAATAATTGAGAGCACATTAGTCATCAAACTTCTAAACAAAGTTTAGATTTTTTATCTTTTATTCAGGTACTTTTTAAATGTTTAAATCTTTTTGTAACTTCTGGGCAATGAGTTTAACTCTTATGAAAAAGTAAGAATAAGGGTAAATAAAGCTCCCTACCCTATTCTGTCAGCGAATTCTGAATGAAATAAATAAAGTAATAAAATCGGCAATGTTTCTTCCCACTTCTCAAAAAGAGAAAAGAAAATGCATTTATTTACTGAAGTTTGAAAGGACTTGAAAATAAAAGCTATAAAAGATAAAAACGTCAAATCAAAGCAAATGTCAATGTTATATTCATTTTTTAAACTATGTAGTAATTATCTTTTGTTTTGATATTTATAAATCTCATATTTTCCCAATGTGAAAAATAAATTTTAGCAACATTATTATTTTTTTCAACAATTAAAATTTAGATTTAAACATGAACTCCATTAAGAAACCACCTCTCAGTGCGACTTTAGACCTCCTTTTGAAGCGCACTTAACACAATTGCATGTTTAAATTTTGAACAAATTTTTATTTTAAACTCGCTGAAAAAAAAAAAAAAAAAAAAAAAAAATTACTATGCTGAATTTGGATTTATGAGACACCGAATGAAGGTTAAACCGAATTAAGTTTGTAATATATATATATATTATATGATAAGATTAATATGTCGAAAATTGTACGTTAAATGTGACATATGAGTTGCGTTCGTACTAGAGGTCTGCACGGGCCCGGGCCTGGCCCGTGGCCCGTACCCGGCCCGGCCCGCGGGCCGGGCCGGCGGAATCGTTTCGAATTCTCTAACGGGCCGGGCCGGCAGATTTAGAATAGTTTTTTCAGCGGGCCGGCAAAAAAATTGAACGGGCCAGACGGGCCGGGCCGGGCCGAAAAAAAAAATTTCGGGCCTGCCGGACCATTTTGAAGATTTAAGCAGAAACGATAAAATATGAGCTATTTTCAACGAAAATGATTTTAACGAGAATGAGTATAAATGTGGCCATACTAGTTTGACAACATCAATATAAAAATGTACAGTTGTATCGGCATCGGAGAATTACATTATGTGTAACCCGTTTTAATATTTTTTTAGCTGACTCATGCCGGTCCGAGATCACGCTTGCATTATTTTTCTACATATAGACTGGCCGGACCGGTACTAGACTTAATTATTGGCAGAAAACATGATTTGTAAAATTAACAGCGATAAAGAACTTATGTTAGCTTAGTCTTTGGATATATACTTCTTGATGATTTTTAAATTAATTTCTCAATAGTGCGAAAGTTTGACACATTTTCTGATTCATTTTAAATTGTAAGAGTATAAAAGTGATAAGCCTAACTATTGAAGGGATTTGGAATCGAATAGGGATAGCGTTTTTCATTTTTGGTAAATAAAATACTTGTATAACCTTGTTGAGATATAATAGTTTCTCAAATGATTGCAGGTTTTTCTCCCTTCCCTTGCTATTGCTTCCGGAAATTCTATTCAAAACGCTAATTATGACAGTATTTTATTTGTTTGCAGTATTCTTAAATTGCTTGTATCAAAAATGGATAACGCCATTCGATTATATAGTTTCTGAATAAAGATATCTGCTAATCTTATGCGTTTTTGAAAAAAAAAAATGAATTTAGAAATGTATCAGAAAGGAGCTTCTTTGAATTTAAGAATGAATTTGGATTTGAAATCTATAATAAAATGATATAGAAATATATTTATAAATCTTCTTTTATTAAACAGCTTCAAAATTAACGATGTTTTTAGCTTTCTTTCTTTTTGCTTTTATTCTAAGCCATATTAATTTTTTAATGAATCTTTTTTCGAATGTTGAAAGCCTAAGAATCTAAGTAATCATTAACGTTCTTAATGTGTATTTGCTGCAAAATATACTGTAAAATCATTCCTTAGATATGTATGCAGTATTCTTTAAAAGAATCTTAGTTATATGATAAAAACATGAATTTTTTAGAAATCGTAGAAATTGTAACGGGCCAAAACGGGCCGGGCCGGGCCTGTTTTCGCTGATTTTTGTACGGGCCGGGCCGAACTTTTGAGTTTTGCAACGGGCCGGGCCGGGCCGAAATCATTTTCCTACGGGCCGGGCCTGGAAATTCCGGCCCGTGCAGACCTCTAGTTCGTACTATGACTAGTTTTATAAATATTCAGATCTTGGTGCAATAGCTATTGCACTCTTATGCAAAAATGTACGAAAACAAAATTTAATGTTATTATAGATATTAAAGTCAGAAATACGGAAATATTACGACTCTAAATTAATAGCGGCATTATCTCCATGGTAACGTAGAACTATTATTTATGATGACATAGCATCGAAGTAAGTTCGTATGATAGGTTTTATATAATAGTTAACATAGCAAATTAGAATGATTACCTATCATGGGAAGGGAAGTCGTTGAATTAATTACGTATAATAGGAATTAGTAGAATAATCACCATAGCAACCTAGAGTTACTGCTTATCACGGAATATAATTAAATACGTATCATAGGACTTAGTAGAAAGAGGAAACTTTTAATAATGTCCTTTTAAATTTCGATTCGATCTTTATACAAATTGCCCGTCAAAATTCTGCAATAGTTCTATATATTCAATTTCAAAACATTCGGATGGACAGTTTTTGCTTGCACTATTACATGATGGTTATAAATAGCAATAAAGAACTTATGTTTACGTAATCTTTGGATATATATGCTTCTTGGCGGTTCTTAAATTCACTTCTCAACAACGCAAAAGTTTGACACATTTTTAACTGTAAAGTATAAAACTGACAAGCCTGACTGTTGAAGGCATTTGTAATCGAATAGCGTTTTTCATTTTAGGTAAATAAGATACTTCTATAGCCTTGTTGAGATATAAGGATTGTTTTCAGATGGTTCCAGATTTTTCTCCCTTTCCATGCTGCCGCTTCCAGAAATTCGATTCAAAACGCTAACTTTGACAGTATTTTCTTAAATTGCTTGCATCAAAAAATGGATAATGTCATTCTATTACATAGTTTCTGAATAAAAACACCTGCTAATCTTATGTGTTTCGAGAAAATAAAAAAAAGAGAGAGAGAATTCAGAAATGTATCAGAAAGCAGCTCGTTAGGATTTTAGAAGGAATTTGGATTTTGAATCCTTAATAACATGATAATAGAAATATTTTCATAAATCTACTTTTATGCTACAGATTCAAAAGTTATGACGTTTCTAACTTTCTCTTTTTTTTTTTTCTAAACCATATTATTTTTTTTTATGAATCTTTATTTGTATTTCGAAAGTCTAAGAATCTGAGTAAACATTAATGTTGCTAATATGTATTTCCTGTAAAATATGCTGTAAAACCATCTCATACATATGTATGCAGTATTCTTTAAAGGAATCTTAATTATGTGATAAAATCGGAATTTTTAAATAATAGTAGAAATTGTGACGGGCCAGAATAAGTCGGGGCGGACCGGGCCGATCTTGTTTTCATCGATTTCTGTGCGGGACCGGGTCGAAAAATCTTTCCAACAGGTCTTCATTGCATGACATAAAGTAATTCGAATATCAATTTCTCTTCATCATTCATTCTCAAATCATTAATAACTTCATACTTAATCATCGATAACTTATTTATAATATCATAAATGTTGGTATCTAGGGGTTTCCACTTGTTTAATACACAGAATAAATATTACCAGTAATTTTGATAAAATCAATAGCACATTTTTAAATGCATGTGTTTTATATTCATGCATATCTGATTTCTATACACATACGAATATGCGCGTTTATGATCGAAAGTATTATATGAATCCTCTTTTTTACAGAAATCTACTACGCATATTATATAGGTGCCTTAGCATATAGGCTTTTTATTTTATTATTTAGCATACTCTAACTTCAAGAATAAAACTACATGTTTAATATTCATTATTATTTATTAATATTAAAACTATATTTATTGTTTAATATTAATGTAGTTTTTGGAAGGGGTAAAAACAAATAGTAAGGTGTATCCACACTGGGAAAAAAAGAAAGACAAAGAAAATAAATTACTGGGGTGATTAGCGTGATAACATGTGAGCTAAAAAAGTATAAACATTGTAATACAAAAAGCACTCCTGTACTGTCAACAAAAACAATTAAAGTGTTAATTTGAAAAATAATAATAATAGAAATAATAGAAATTGCAAATTTGTCGGCAATACGCAAATGAGTAATTATAAATCAATGAATTGATTATACAGATTATTATTTTATTTTATTTGTAGTTTTATGCTTATTAATTATTCTGAAAGAATGAAGAAATAATGTAAAAGGAAATAAAAATACCATATTAAAAATACCAAGATTTTCTCTCTTTTCTTTTTGGCTGTTTTCACTCCTGTTTAATATTGCTATTGATTTTGATTTTTTCCTTAACTTAATATCAAATAGCATGAAATATTTATCATTTTAAATGTTCGAAGAGCACAATATTACTTTTTCTTTAATAAAATTGAAATGAAAATATTGTAACGAAATTGTAACAATGATATTCTAAACAAAACAATCATATTGTATAATTTAATTTATACATATTAGTATTAAAATAATTACAAAAAAAATAATAAATATTGATGATTTTATTTATAATTATATATGATTTGTATATGATTTTATTTATAAGTATTTATGAATTTGTACTTCTAAAAAATAATTTATCATGTGCCGTAATTCATAAGTGATAAGTTATTGCTACAAATAACAATAATAAAAGTCATGTGCATCTTACAAACTTCATGAAAAAAGACCTGTAATCTACAAAACTGACTGCGTAAACATTTAAAGGGTCCCTGTTTTTATGGGAAGATGGAGTTCTCCCTTTGCAGTCGTCAATTTGGCTAGTTATCGCCTCCCTTGGCTTTAGAAGAGGAAATAAGATTTGACTAAGAAATTCCGCGGTAGAAAGGTCAGGGGAATGGTTTTATTCACTTTTACGGACCGGCTAATGTACCCGTTCCGGAGTATCAATTTTTTTCTAATTACGTCATTCAGTATATTGTTTAGTATGATTTTTAAATTCACAATTGATTTATACTATCCGCAAGTCAATATGATTTTTAATTACAAAATTACGGTAAATTTGCCAAGTTTATTTTACTTTTAAACTATATTCTTTATTCCATGTTAAATAGTTTCAAGCTTTCTAAATGTCTTCAAAATAGCCACTAAGAAAATCAGGATCACCAGAATCTTTTTAAGGATTATTAAAGTTGTCAAAATCCGTGCATTCATAATGTTGTATTCGTAAAAAAAATTTACGACCTTGTATTCATAACACTTGACTGACTTTATACGAATCGTATCGACCTCTAGATAATGTTATTCGATTCAGAAGTAAAAAGTACATAATAGCCAATACCTCATATCGCTTACCCGGAAGAAAAGTGACAAATCTCGCAAAAATTCATTTTGCGTTTATTCCATCAATAGGACCATCATAGATATGTTTTTTCTGCACAAAAAGTTTTATAAGTGTACAAGAGAAGTTTTATACGAGAAATCGCTTGTTTACGCAATTTTTCCATTCGTGACCACAGAAGAGGGGTGGATTGTGTGGGGAGGAAAATTTATCCAACTTTCCAAACCTAATCACATGTCTTCATTCTTAAAAGTCTTGTACTTTTATGCACGTTTTTACTCCAGCAGAGCTAAATGCTAGAATTTCAAGTTCGAGTAAAATTATACTTTTTTTCTTGCTTTTTTGTGAATTTATTTTTGTTGAGATATGTCACTTTTCTTGCCGATGAATGATATAATCTAATTTTAAAAAATTGAATTCTTTCCTTTACCCGTACTTCAAATGTCCTCCTTGCCATTCCGAAATTCTCTACCTCCACCCAAAGTAAAATGCAAAAAACACACTAAAGCAACAACATTTTTTATGAACTCATCAAAGTCCTTTCGAAATTTTCGTGATTAACCATTAGATGTTGCATTTTAGTCAACTTTTGGACTATTTTACCTTTGTTTTATATAAATAAATTCTCCTGAAAACTTAATACTTTTGACTTGAATATTTCCAATTGAGCGAGCCGGGAATCGAGTGCAAATTTTCAGCAATAAGGTCAATGCCCTATGGCGATGACAAGTGGCAAACATATTTCACTCAGATAACCTCATTAGCAATAACTTCTGGCCTGTCATGTAGACAGCTCAACTGAATAAACCGTGGCTAAAGGAAGTTCATATAAATGTTCAAATTAAGTTCCTTTACCCACAGTTTTTTCAGCTAAGATATGTATATGACAAACCAGATAATAATACTAACAAAGTTGTTTGAAGGCAATATGTTCGCCAGTTGATAGCTGAAATGGTAAAGCTGAGGCCCTGTAAGCCAAATATCTGGGTTTGAATCCCGACAGGGGCTTTTTTTCGCTCAATTGAAAATACTCAATTCGTATAATAAGTTTAGAAATCAGTTTGATTGTGTTAAAAAATTTTCTAACATTTATTACTCCAATATTTGACTCTTTGGAATTTCCAAAATATGATCTTTAAGGTGATCATATGAGTGATCATAGTGATCGGCATCATGAGTGATGCAAATAACGATATGATATAATGCAAATGCCTATAACATAGCTGTTTGTTACGAAAAAAACTCTGTTTCGTTAATCCACTTTTAGTAAAATCTCACGTTCAATAAAAAGCGCAATAAAATAACTAACATAAATAGTTAGTTGTGGAAAAAACTTGAACTCGCAGTTATGTTTTTCGAAAAAGAAAATATCTGCTTTAGCACGGCGTTTTTGTGGTAGGAATTTCTCTGAAAAATATTGTTTTCCCGATAAACATTAATTTAAATTAGGAAAATTATTAACAGCAATATCAAAAAGAAATTACTATCAAGAATGTGAATAATATACAACATATTTCACTATTCAATTGAAGTCTGTATCAAAAAAAAAAAATTTATCACTTCCGTATGAAAAATAATATTCTAGAGAATTTTATTTTGAATATAAAACGACATCTCTAAGAGTCAAATAACGAAGCTGGAGTTCTTTTTTAATAGAAATGTTGAAGAGACTCTTAATCTTTTTTGAAAACTTTTATTGAAATTGACTGCAAATACATTTTCTTTTACCAGAAAGAAATATTCAAATAGATCACCATAAAAAAATAAAAAAGAAACTGTTGTCGAGTGTAATGTAAACGCAAATCATAAGAGTGTAAAAATTTTATTCCCGAGAAAAAATATTAAATGTTCTTTACACTATTTTTTTTTTGTTAAAATTGAGATTTATGAATAAAAATAACTTTCTGTAATATTTTTACGTCTGAGTAAAACTTGATTTGTACGAAATATAAATAACAGAGCAATTTTAATGAGGGAGAACTTTATCTGCATTTTTTTAATAAACTGAATATATTTATGATAATTCCATAAAGTAACTTCGTTGTATTATTAAACGCTAGAATATTTCATGATTTTGAATGCAAATGAATATATTCCACACATTCTAAAATATGAATATATTTAAATTTTAAAACCATAATAAAGGTAAAAGGGACTAATTTATGTTAAGGACATTTTGGTTACATACTTCACAATTTACTGTAAATTAAATTGCATTTTCCACATATATTCATACTTCGCTTTAGCTTATAAAGAGCATATGGTACGAAATGGTATTACTCTGACTAAATGTGGAAATTAAGCTAACAAGATATAATATAAAGCTATAAATTTTTTGTCTCTAATGTTACTGTTATGACATTACATTATTAGATGAGATCAGTCATGATTTTCAAATGTAAAAATCGGAGAATTTTAACAATTTGTATCTGTACAGCTAAACAACATAGGAATGTATTAGCAGTACGTATATACTTGAAAAATGGTCTTCAAGCTTTACGGTATTTTATAGTATAGCGAACAATTTTTTTCCTAAAATCACTCAAGATAAGGTAAACTTTACGCTAGTAATTTAATTTAGCAAAATTCTTATGTTAATATAGGTGGTAACATTCATATGATGTATCACTCAATCTTCGAAAAAGAAACCTTCTTCTGGTTATTTTAATAAGTTGAATTTCTAGTCATCTTTAAAAAAGGGGAACGATTCAAATATACGAGAACTGCGGCCATTTCAGAGGACGAAATCAAGTACTTAAGGTTACACCGGTTAAAATGGATTCTCCTAACCTGCCCCTAGCGGTCCAGGCTGGTTTATGTTAACGAGCTTCATATGCGCAGCTGTCATCTTCCGAAGTTACTTACTTTGCTCTGTGACGTAAGAAAGATGGCTTTTCTTCAACAGTGATGCAACATTAAATTCTGTCAACACTTAGGTAAGACATCAATCAAGACTTTGGAAATGCTAAGAAAGGTATACGATTAATCTGCCATGGCGAGATGCAAGGTTTACCAATGGCATGAACGCTTTAAAAAGGGCCGAGAACCCATCGAGGAGGAAGAACTCGTTAAACGATCTTCGACTTCATGGAGTGGGGAAAATGCTGTGTTGGTGTCTGAATGTGTTCGATAAGATCGTCCCCAAATACTTGCTCGAATCGCTGAGGCTACACATCGGTACCTTCTACATAACAACGCTCCAGCACATTTATCCTAATTTATAAAACATTTCCACTCCAAAACTCCCACTAATGTGCTTCACATCGCCCGTATTCACCGGACATAAATCCGTGTGACTTTTAAAAGTTCCCATCATTGAAAAAAATTTACTGGGACGCAGTTTTGTGTCATCAGATGAGATGAAAACAGCATCGCATTAGACTTTATGGAAGGTTTCGAAAAATGACTCAAGGTTTGTGTTTCCAGAAGTTTTGCGAACGCTGGCAGAAGTGTATCGTCGCCTAAGGTGACAACTGTGAAGCTGGATTTGTTTCGGTGCTTTAAAGTATTCATTGTAAAATGCTGTGGACTTTGTCCCCAAACTTTCGGATCATACAAAGTAAATATAACTTTCGGTTCATGGTATCAACTCATGTATGATTTAATTAGAAGTTAATGCAGGTTATGCACATCTCTTTTAATTTTGTATGATCGGTATGAAATAAAAAAATTATTAAATTGTATGTTGTAAAAAATAGATAATTATTGAGGCTCATTATTAAACCTACATTAAAATTAATGTGAATTGGTGACCAGTATTTCGTCAATATTGCGTTAATCTGCAAATTTTAAAATGGAATAATTATGTTGATTAAATATTGGTTTTATGTTGGTGTTTATAAAATTTGTACATTTTTTTCAGAAACAAATTATAAATCGAGTTATATATGTATTTTTTTATTTTCAGAAATGAAGAAATATTGGCCATTGTTTGTGCTTTTCTATGTGGATTAGTGTTTGAACATATACATGAGAAGTCTGGGTAAATTATAAATTCAGTTTTCGCAAAACAAAGTAATAAAACAATAGTAAACAAATTAAGTTTTTTAATTACGTTAAAATCTAAAAATATTCACAAGCTTTTTGATAACACCAGATGCAGGATAAATATCTCGAGAAATGATTTTGATTATCTACGTGTACACGCTTCCAGACTTCGCTACTTCAGATTTTACTGTTTGCAAAATACGTCGTTATCATTTTAACAAACATGTCTATCACAGCCTGATAGTTCATATGTTTGAAACTCTCACTGTAGAAAAAAAAATCTAGCGTTACTAAAAAATTTCTAGGAAACTAGTGTGCCTAGAATTTTTAATGGAATTGGAAGACGAAAAAATAATGTTACAAATATATGTTTTAATTGTAAAAAATTCTGTGATGCTACTAATAGTTTCTTAAGAAACTGAAATGCCTAGAATATTTTATAGAATTGCAAGAAAAAAATAAAAAAAATTCCTCTAATTATCCTGTGTTACCAATAAATTTTTTGATGACCCCCTTTCTTTCATAAACTTAAACGTAAATTAGCAGAGTTGTGAAATGGAAGTCTGAGAGATAACAAAAGTTCTTGGAGACATATTTTTATTAACAGCACTTTAACATAACAATCTCCACACAACACAAAAAAAACATTTAAACTAACATTGGTGCTAAAATAATTAAACATGATGAAAAACTAACTAATCTTAACTGTGCTGACAGCATCTATACGCACGGTAAGCATACCGGCACTACTAAATGAATGCGTAATAAACCAGCTCTTAAAAAAACACATCACCAACCTTCGATCCTCGGCCAACGTCTTAAAAAGCAAAGAAAATCTTATATTACATTTGCATAATTTCCGCTAGTGGGGAAAAACGGGACTGCGAAGAATCTCTGAAAAAACAATTTTTATGATTGGCCGAACATCGATTACATAATGACGTCAAACAGTTTAGATTACCTTTATATACTCAATTGAAATTCTTGCAATGACGTCAGATTGTGCTTTAATGCAAGTGAAACTGGAAAAACTACGAAATTGATAAAAGTTGCGAACGTAAAGCATCTAAAACTATTAACATAACTTTTAAAGCCAACAATCGGCCCCCTTTTTCCAGTTTTACTGCATGTCATGATACAAATACAAATGTAGTACGACTTTACTACAATGCTAAAAACAAATTAAATTATATTACTTTTTTTTTGCATTCATTTTAAACAAATTTTAAACATTAATTTTACACATAATATTTCACACAAAATATTTATTTGAAAACACAGAAAATATTTTAAAGGAATCTGCCTTTAAATGAAAAATTATAACCAAGTTCTCATTTCCAAAAAAGTTCATATTCAAGAATATTTATTGGTTTAGTACAAGATCAGGAATGCTTTAACTGATAATGCATTAACCCAAAGTAAACCTTAGTTTTTTTCCCTTTATCTGCAATTACATTCACGTACTTTAAATACAATTACATACAATTAAACAATATTAAATTTCAAAAATCATTTTACAAAATTTCAAAAGTTTATCTCTTGTGAGAGGTTTCGTGTAAATATCTGCAGGGTTAACGTTACTTCTAATATATTGCAATTTAAATATGCTATCGTAAACCAAGTTTCGTAAAAAGTGATATTTAATATCTATATGTTTCGTTCTAGCGTTTTCAATAGGAGAATGGGAAAAACTGATTGCCGCTTGATTATCGCAATAGAGTAAGCATTCATTTAAACTTAAATTTAGGCTTTCGTTTTCTAGTATATTTTTTAACCACGTTAATTCTTTCGCTGCTTTCGTAAGTGTAATATATTCAGCTCCCATTGTGGATAAGCTGATAGATTTGTGTTTAAACGTCCGCCATGAAATTGGCGTTTCATCTATAAAAGTGTTATACCCCCCAATTGAAATTCTGTCGTCTCTATTAGCGGCGAAATCAGAATCGGAAAAACACTTAAGTCTTAAACATTTTATCTTTGAAAGTTCTAGCTTATAACATTTAGTATACTGCAGATACCCTAAAAGTTTTAGTAAACCACACCATGTTTAATACCAGGATTCGCTTGAAACTGCGAAAATATGTTTAACGCATACATGATGTCGGGTCTCGTTCTATTTGCTATAAAAGAAAGACATCCAATTAAATTTCTATACGGTAAACGTGACATTTCGTCTACTTCATCACTAGTTTGAGAACAGTCTAATTTAGAAAAAACATGACCCTTTGAAATAGGAACTGAACTTATTGAAAATTTATATTTTGAAAAAAATGTGCAAATCCTATCTATGTAAGTTTGTTGATGGATAAATAATCTTCCCTCTTTTTCTTCAAATTCTATTCCTAGGAGTTTTCTTGTTTTACCAATTAATTTAAAGTTAAACTGTTGTTTCAATAACTCTAGAATTTCATCTATGTCATTTTTAGTTTTACCAAACACAATGATATCATCAACATAAAACATTAGTATGATATTATTTTTAAATGAATAGACACAATTACACCAAGATAGTTTAACAAAGTTCATTTTCTGCAAAAATTCATCCAGTTCGAAAAACCATTGACGGCCGCTTTGATGCAAACCGTAAATAGCTTTTCGTAATAAACAAACTTTGCTTTCATTAACCTCGTAACCTTCTGGTTGCTTCATATAAATTATTTCATTTAAATTAGCATACAAATAAGCATTATTTATATCTAACTGAATATCAGTCCATTTCAGCAAACATACAAATATGGTAAAAAAGAGTCTAATTACAGAAAAATTTACCACGGGATTAAACACCTCATCATACGTTTCCCCTTTAACTTGATTATGAGTTTGAGAGACAAGACGGGCTTTGTATCTTACAATTTGATTTCGTTCATTATATTTTAACGTGTATACCCATCGATTACCCAATATTTTTACATTTTTAGGAAGGTCGACTAAAGTCCAAACTTTACGATCGTTCATTATTTTCATTTCTTGTTCCATTGCATTTATCCATTCGTACGCTTCCGGTGATTTAATTGCTTGCTTATAATTTTTAGGAATTTGAACCTCGATTAAATTTGCCTCATCTTTATCCATGAGTTCCGAAACTTTCCCCGATAAAGTATTCTTTCCACTGAAATCAAACATTTTTTTCTCAAATTCAATTTTGTTTTTATCACAATAAGTCTGTACATCATTGTGCGATCTTAAGCGAGTATTTGTGCCATTTATACCATAATAGATGTCAGTTCTGCTTTTATCTGATCGTGAAACAGCCTTACGAATCCACTGTATATCAGCACACGGTGTTAATTTTTCAGTTTGTGTAGATCTACTTGCGGTTAAATCCAATTTTTCAAGTTTATCTATTAATGTGTCAATTACCGGATCAATGTCCTCGTCATCTGAAAATTCTGGAACAGTAAAGTTACATATTGGACCTTTTAACACTTTTGCAGCCGAAATTACTTCAAAACCTTTTTTCGTTTCGTCGAATCTAACATTCATAGTTTCTATTAGTTTATTTTCGTCCTTTAACCAAATGCGATAACCCTTAGTTTGTTGAGCATAACCCAGCATAACTCCCAATTTAGCCCTCATGCCCAATTTTCTTCTAGTTTGCCTTGGCACACCGACATATGCTAAACAGCCAAAAATTTTTAGGTGAGTTACGGATGGTTTTCTGCCTGGAATACAATTCGAATGGCGTCTGTTTATTACCTTTATGACACATCCGGTTCCAAACATACGTGAAGCACAACAAGGCTTCCCCCCAAAATTTTTGCGGTACTCCACTAGAATTTAATAGTGTTTTAACACCATCCATTGCTGTTAAATTGTACCTCTCCGAAATTCCGTTCATTTCCGGACTGTACGCATTGGTTTTTTCGCGTTTTATACCTTGTTTCTCAAAGAACGTATCGAATTCCTGGTTGCAAAATTCAAGTCCTCCATTCGTCCTTATGGCGATAATTTTTTTCTTTAAAAAACGTTCGGCTCGATTTTGATACCTTATAAAAGTTTGAAACGTATCAGATTTATTTCTTATTGGAAAAACCGTTGCTTTACGAGAGTAGTCATCTATAATACTTAAAAAGTATCGATTTCCCCCTTGAGACAGTACAGGTAATGGACCACACAAGTCCATGTGTAATAACACTAATGCTTGTTTTGATCTTACGGCCCCCATCTGTTTAAACGAAATTCTTTTAGATTTTGCTAATTTACAAGGGATACAGTGTTCTTGTATCTCTGCCAAAACGGGTAAGCCTCTAACACTACCATTTTTACTAGTATCTACCAAATATTGCTGATTAATGTGACAAAAACGTTCATGCCAAAGTTCCCTTATCTGCACTTTATCAACATTAACAACATTTGCAGAATTAACTATGTTAGCAGATTCTAACCGAGTTACATATTTGGTAGGTTTTAGAAAATACAAATTATCACGCCGAACTGCAAAAAATATTTCTTGCCAATCAGTATTATAAACCCAAAGTTTACCCTTAGTTCCTACAAAATGCGCTCCTTCTTTCTCTAATTTAGAAGCAGATAACAAATTTCGTCTTAGATTAGGATTAAACAGTACATTTCTCAAAAGAACCTCATTATATTGTCCATTTAATTTTACACAAAAAATTATTGTGCCAATTCCTTCAACACTACTTTCCTTTTCCCCAACAGCAAGTGTCATATGAATGTCTGTAACCGGCTTTAAATTTAAAAATAGATTTTTATTGTTACAGAAATTAGCAGTAGCTGCTGTATCTATAACCCATATATCCTTATAATTATCAGACAAAACATTATTAGCCTCCTCATGTTTGGAAAAGAATTCCAACAAACTACATTCAAATTCTTTAAATGTATTCCCCAATTTTACTTCTACATTACTATTTTCTATTTTAGA
The DNA here is from genome assembly GCA_964019185.1 of Maratus speculifer. Classification (NCBI taxonomy): domain Eukaryota; kingdom Metazoa; phylum Arthropoda; class Arachnida; order Araneae; family Salticidae; genus Maratus; species Maratus speculifer. The sequence continues at coordinate 140,843,882 of OZ025291.1, forward strand.
CCCATGATGAGGTATTTTCTCCTTACATTTTGAAATTAAGTGACCATATTTTTTGCAACGGAAACAAGGTCCTATTTGCTTAGAATTTATATTACTAGCACTAGATTTCTGAAATTTAAAATTTTTACTGTACAAATTTTTAAAATTTGATTTACCTTTACTTTTACAAAAACTGCTTGGCACTTTCTCCTTCTGGAATCGACTGGAACAGGCAACGTCCTGGAAATCATCACTTAAAAATGCCGTCTGAGTCTTGTCCAAGTCTTGTTTAATTAACTGTAATCTGTTAGCCTCCAGGATCAGCTCGGACTCAATTTTATCGGGCGTGAACTCCGCGTCTTTCCATCTGTAAATCTGCTGCACGGTACCTTGAAATTCCATTGGTAAATAACGAATCATTTGGAAACCGAGATAAAGATTGTTCAACTGGTGACCAGCGTCTTTTAAACGTGAAGCCACTGCTTTAACTTTGCACAAGAAAAGTCCGATATCCTCGTCGGGTTTATACTTGGTATCGAAGAATTCATCTAGAAGTTTTATCACTCGGGCTCTTGTGACTGGCTCATAATGATCTTTTAACACCTTCCAAGCCTGGGCTCCGTCAGTAGTTGCAGAAATCAAAGGTCTCAGGTCACTGCTGATATTAAGATAAATCAGAGTATAGGAACGATCTTTTCGTAATTGTCGATCAAGTTTCTCTTTATAAGTTAGCTTACTCTCATCAAATTATTTACCATCACTTTCAATAAAGTCCCAACATCCATATTGCATAAGTAATACTTTTATGTCAACTTTCCATGTTGACCAGTTACCTGAAGTTAAAACCGCAATAGACGTAGCTATATCCATGACGAGACAATTCAGTCCAGCAAACACAGTTCAGTTTCTCTGCTTACTAGGGGTTTAAGTTAACAGGCGCTGGGCCCGTAACCAATTGATGACCCCCTTTCTTTCATAAACTTAAACGTAAATTAGCAGAGTTGTGAAATGGAAGTCTGAGAGATAACAAAAGTTCTTGGAGACATATTTTTATTAACAGCACTTTAACATAACAATCTCCACACAACACAAAAAAAAACATTTAAACTAACATTGATGCTAAAATAATTAAACATGATGAAAAACTAACTAATCTTAACTGTGCTGACAGCATCTATACGCACGGTAAGCATACCGGCACTACTAAATGAATGCGTAATAAACCAGCTCTTAGAAAAACACATCACCAACCTTCGATCCTCGGCCAACGTCTTAAAAAGCAAAGAAAATCTTATATTACATTTGCATAATTTCCGCTAGTGGGGAAAAACGGGACTGCGAAGAATCTCTGAAAAAACAATTTTTATGATTGGCCGAACATCGATTACATAATGACGTCAAACAGTTTAGAATACTTTTATATACTCAATTGAAATTCTTGCAATGACGTCAGATTGTGCTTTAATGCAAGTGAAACTGGAAAAACTACGAAATTGATAAAAGTTGCGAACGTAAAGCATCTAAAACTATTAACATAACTTTTAAAGCCAACATTTTTAGTAAGCATATAATTTTTTGTAGCTCTAGAAAAAACTATTTTTATAGATTGACATCCTTTTTTCTTTACAATGTATAGTTAAAATTGTATCAAGCTTACAATTTAGCAATAGATTTTCTGAATCTAAACTGCTACAAAAACTGTTACAAATCTAAATTGTGACAAAAACTTTGTAGAACTACGCCTTTTTTTTCTCCTTTTTTTTTTTTTTTTTTTTTTTTTTTTTTTTTTTTTTTAACAAAACAGCACCATATAGTCTACACTGTAAAAAAATTCTGTAAAGTAGCTAAACTTGTTCTAGGTAACTGGGATTCCTAGAAATTTAATGTAACTGTAATAGCAAAGATTCATGTTACCGATTAAGTTGCTGGAATTTTTGCTGTTACCGTTACTTAAAAATTTCTTGGAATCACAGTTTCATTGAAGAATTTTAGTTACTCTACAGAATTTTTTTTTTACAGTGTAGCGTGCTATTTGTTACAAGTTGTAAAGAAGGAGAACTTTTCTTGGTTGAAGTCCTCATGTATATTTTTATACATTTATACACGTAGATGAGTACTAACATGGCTATTCGTGAAAAATAAGCTAAAACACTTTGTAAAATCACCATAAAAAGAAAATTAAACAGGACGCGTTTCGAGCTTCAAAAATACAGATCGTCTTCAGCTAATCCAAACACGTGTCACAAGGGACAGAGTGGAAATAAAAGTGAAAGAAACAGGGAGGAGATTACAAAGAGTGCGACAGGTGGCGCTACCAGACAGAGCCAAGGAGGAAGAGAAAAGTAAAGGTAAAGTTAAAGAAAGAAGGGGGAGTTACAAAGAGTGCCACAGGTAACTCCTCCTTCTTCCTTTAACTTTACTTTTCTCTTCCTCCTTGACTCTGTCTGGTAGCGCCACCTGTCGCACTCTTTGTAATCTCCTCCCTCTTTCTTTCACTTTTATTTCCACTCTGTCCCTTGTGACACGTGTTTGGATTAGCTGTAGACGAGCTGTATTTTTGAAGCTCGAGACGCGTCCTGTTTAATTTTCTTTTATGGTGATTTTACACAGTTTTTTAGCTTATTTATAAATTTATCGCCAGTGATTTCGGTATTTCTTAATATGACTATTCGTTCTTTACTTCTCTACCATATGACATACTAACAAATTGTATTTAGAAATTTATAAAACTTTATAAACTTCCAGAATTTTTTCTAATATTGTTGCATCAATATTTTCTAAATATAAACATTTTAATGTTGGAACAATATTTGATGCGATTTAACCAGTATTAATCTAAATGTAATTATACGATATATAATCAATGCTAATGAACCATCATCTAAACAGTTCATACTAAAATATAAACTTTTTTTCCCTTTTCACTGCTAAAATTTGTTACATTTTAAATTCCATACATGAGGAACTTTTTAGAAATATTGAGGTTTGCAATTGAGAGTAAACCGATATATTTTCGAAATATTGACAATTCAATCCAACTGGATTCAATAAAATAAATACAACGGTTGACTAACTTTTTGAGTTTAATGCAATACGAAAAGTTCTATATATGCAATTAAATTAAATCCATACAAATATTCATGGTAAAGCGGAAAAAAAAATGCGATATTACAGAATAAAGGATATGTGGGATTTTCATTTGAGTTTTATATTTAAATATTAAAAAAATAATAAAAAAGGGGAAAAAAGAAATTTCTTTCTCTTTAAATTAAATACGTAACAATAATTTGTCAATTTTTCTATAAAGAGAAGAGTAATTAATAATCGTATGCTATAAGAAAACATAGTTTTATAATTTAAACTATTTACCCTTCAAATTTGCCCTAGATAGTCAGTTTTGAACACACACACACACACAAAGAAAAAAAATATTCAAGAATCTCTTATAATGGCATAGAGTTTTGTGCCTTTGCTTGCATTGCTCTTTTGTATTTCAACTGAGGAATGATTTGTAAGAATACATTTATCAGGAGAATAATTGTTTACTTTTCTTTAAAATCATGTGTGATTACAATAAAGCTAAAAATAATGCTAACTCAATAATTAATCTTGAATTGTACACATGTGAAGTTGAAGATATACATATGCTTACTAAAATTTTGTCTATGCACTGTATAAAAAAAGGTGTCAATTTACAAAACTAGTCTTTGTATAGCTACAGAAATTTATAACTTTACAAATAAATCTCCACTATATGGTCAAAGATGAGCGATCAATTGCGATTTTAGACATTTTATTGAATATCTAGAAAAATACATGAGAAATTATCCTGAAATTCTAAGAGTTCAAACACAATAGGTTCAGGATCCAAATATATACACGTGCTATATTTTGTATTCTATATTGACACTAATCAATGGATAAATTGATATAGCCTCTCCTCTTTTTGCTTCATTTTGGAAATAATGGATTTTGAGCTGATTCTATCAACGATCACTTTCAAAATTTTCAAGGTACAGTTTTGAGAGTTTCACAAAAGATGCCCTAAACATTTAGCTAACATTATATCCAAATGAATTTTTGATAGCATTAACGCATGCGCAAGGAAAAATTATTTAGTAAACATGATCATTTTTCATACAATTAATTATTATTTTTAAATTTTTACTTTAGAGAATTATGTGCAATATTGTTTGTCATACTTTTGGAAATGAACATTATTTTATAATAAAAACTGTTCAAATTATAAGGAAAACATTTAGAAAATTTGGCACCGTTTTTATAAAAACCATAATTTCTCTACGAGTATACATGCTATCCGCATTAAAATGAACACAGTTTATTATAATACTCTACTTAATCATAATCTGCAGTTTGAACGCTTTTACTACATTAGTTTTGACAGGTTTATCTAAAAGATATTCGTTCTGTTTTAATTTGATGACGGTCCCCTATGGAGATTTGTGAAAAAATCTTCATGGAATAGTATGACCTGTACAATTATGTTTATACACTTAGAGTTTCAGGATAATTTCTCATGCATTTTTCAATATATTTAACAAAATGTCTAAAATCTCAAGGGGGCGGTCATCTTTGGCCAGATAGTGTATTAAATTATAGTAATTTTACTAAAATTTTATCTGTAACCTGGGTCGCAGTTAGATAAAATATTCTAAGCACCCCATTTTCTTAAAAATTATTAGTAACCTTATAGATTTTTTCATTTACAGTACAAATGTTTATCAGTCACATGAATTTTTGTTGTTGCTGTTATACAATAAAAAAAATCTTAGTTTTTCAAGAAAATTTTTTGTAAATTTCACAATTTTTTTACAGTGTTCACGAACCGAGTATCATAATTAATGACTTTCACTATTCACATTTATCCTACAGTGTAAAATACACACACAAAAGACAACAAACACAGACAGAAAAATAAATAAATAAAACTTCGAAAGTTCTGTTAATAATATGAAATTCTGTGTGTTTTCCTTGTGCCTTGTTGTTCGGTAAATTCTGTGACTTGTTGTTAGTAACTTATTCTTATATATTTGAAATATGGAATGTATTTTACAATAAGGAAAAAGAAGAATGATTTATGTTTCTTTAAAATTATGAGTGATCACAATCAAGTTATAAAAATATAAGTTAAAAATTATGTAATTTTAATTCAACTTATTTTCGACGCATAATTTATTCGAAGAGTAAATTATTTACTAGTGAATTCCAACTAAATTATATTTTTTTCTATTTTTTCCAACTAAATTATAATTTTCATGTGTGAAATTAGTGATAACAAAATTTTAATACAATTAAAATAAAATGTTGCTGAAATTTAAATGTTTTTCAAAATAAACTTCAAGACCGATTATTATTTATTTAGTTTCATACAATAATAGATTGTGATTTATCTAATATATAATAATTAGGATTACCATTATTAATAAGAATTAATAAAAACCCAGTATCACTTTTAAACAAAAACTATGAAAAAGTATATTTTATACATATTTTATGAAATAGTATATTTTATACAGATCAGTTCAATACAAAATACATAAAAAATCATTAATATTTAAAGATATTTTAAAGAAAAAAAATAGAATAAAAAATAAAGTAATTTGCAGAAAAAACATAGAAAAATAATATAGCAAAATAAACAAACAAATTTTCTAACAACTTTCTCTCAATTTAATACCATAAAATGTTTATTTACAGCATTATCTTTCGGTGATAGTAAAAGCACATCACGACCGTCTTGGGAATAGGGATTTTTAAAAAACGTGTTGTTTGAAAAAAAAATTCCAAAAAGTAGCTTATTTCAGATGAATTTTCTTTTAGCCCAAATTCATGTGTATATTTTTCTCCACACAAAAAATTTATCTGATTTAAATTATTAATCAGTCTGTTTGTTTTTTTAACACTATAATTTGCGGTCTAGAAAGATAATTCTTTTTTGAATTATTATTGCAATTTCTTTGCTGCCATTTAAATTCACATATGTATAACTGTTTACGTAAAAGATAGTATTATCATGCCTATAAAATTTTAATAGAATATGTATTAATTTCGGTAAAAAAGCGATTCTTACTATTGGACATCTGAGGAACCCTCGAAACATTATTCTTTACTAGGAAATTCATGCATTATTATAATAATTCATTTTTACAATGTAAAGAAAAAAAATGTAGACAAATAAAAATTTACATGTTTTATAATAAAGCGTTAAACTATGACAATTACATTTGATCTGATGCAGATAGTAGCACCAACTTTCCGGAAATTTTTAAATAAGGTACCCTGGGGTAATAACGCCAAGTGCTAATATTTTGCATAATTATGAAATAATCTGGTAAATGACACCCATGTGCTCTGCGCAGAAGGGTTTTGAGTCATATAAATCGCAAAAAACAGCTTCATGTTAATTTGTTTCATTTTTAGGTCTTATTGTTTTTACAAGCAACTAAAATTAACGCTTGATCTAAAATTTGCGAGGTACGTTTTGTGATGTGAAGACTATTTTTTTAATACGGAAATACTTTGTTAATTAAATAAATTTGAAGTACATTTTTTGGACTTTCTAAATGTTGTTGAAGATTTTGGATATCTTCTCGAGATAAATTGTAATTTAAAATGTACAGCGCAATAACTATAACGGGGTAATAAAGCCAATCCTTGGCATTAATACTCCGGTTGATTCCCTACAGTGGCCGAGCTATATCCTAAACACTGATTCAAATAAACACAGTTAAAACTGTGCAATGTTTCTAATAATTCTATTTAAGCGGCCCTTTTAAAGCAAAAAGAAGCTCATGGTCTGATATTCTTTTGCCTCATCCCCCCTCCCCCCCCCACACACACACACCACATCTTTATTTTTCTTACACTTTCACAAAAAATTGAACATTTACAATAGCTTAGAATGCAATTTGTCAATTTCTAAGTTTGTAGAATTTGTATTTTTAGAATTGGGCAATCTACATGCCATTATTCCATCTTATTTCATAGTTTTGTTTGCATGGCGTTATTACCCATATAGGTGGATAATAACGCCAAATAACATTGGTCAAGAAATCACGCCATTACATTTTATGAATACATATCTGTGAAATTATTTTTTTATATAGATAGTCAATGAGTTGCTGTATCAAATCATATATTTGTTTGAAAAATACAAACTAAAACTGAGCCGTGAAAATTGGTAGAACCTTAACGCGGCGTTATTACCCCAGGGTACTTTATATTCATTTAAAAAAAGATAAAGCAAAATGTCCATTGATATAACTGTACGGGTTATATACACAAGCCATGTAAATACAAATCGTAATTTTTTAGATCGAAAAATATTAAGTTAATAAAAATTCATATAGTGTGCATTCTATTTAAACCATCTTGTTAACAATGTATTTTAGTGAACACACTGATTTCATCTTTAAAGAAAACGTTTATTTTTATATCTATCTGTTAAATTCTGTAAATGAAAATAAAATAAGTTTATTTCAATATAAAATCCTGCAATAGTATGTGTATCGTTTTCATAAGAATAAGAACAATTTAGTAACTTTAAAGAGTAAGAAAATTTCCTTTGAATCAGGGGAGATTATGAAAAACATTTTATTTTTATTAGAATTCTATAAAATAGAAGCATTAACAAAATATCGTACTATTATTACAAATTTTTAATCTCCTTAAATGTATAATATGCATGTTTTCTTTTGAAGTACATATTTTTTTATGGAACCCGATTTTAAAGAAGATATTCAAAAATTTCATACTTACTTTTGTGTCATATCTCAGATAGTTTTCATTATACATGGTCTGTTCATTAGGTAATGAGGTAATAATTTTTCGTGCCAATAGGAAGTGAATTTGCAAGGGATACGTATGGTGATGTCTGTCAGCTACAGATTCAAATAGAAATCAGACGACTTTGAGCCTCTGCAGCGTTTATTACTTATAAAAATATTCACCTGTTTGAAAGAGACGTTAGATTTTCAGGATGAAAGAAACTGTCGAGCAGAGATACGTCATAAAGCTTTCCTAATAGCATGCATGGTCACAGTGACGTCACTGTGAGTCAATTTGGTCACATCACATCTGTGACCAAAATGCCACCTCTCAGTGACGTCACATTGTGACTAAGATGTGACTTTCTTAAAAATCTTTAGAAATTTATAAATATCCTTCAAAACATGTTATCTACTTTAAAAAACATGTTTTTGGCAATTTACATATCGTCGCTTTTGTCACAGTTTCGTCACAATGTTAATGTCAAATTAGTCACAAATGACACATTTTTCACACATTTGTCACATTGTGACCACTTTGTGAAACGTCACAAAAGGGCTCTAAAACGGCCATAACGACTTCACATTTTAGTCACTGTGACTTCACATCGACGTCACGTGACGTCACATCGACAATCGATGGTCACAAAGTCACAATGTGACTTCACAACGACGTTGCAGTGACGTCACGATGCTTTACGGGTTTCGATTAAACTTAACGAATTGGCTACTGAGAGGCTTCCCAATATAAAAGAAGCTTACGGGAAGAATTTTCGTCCAAGTCTTAAATGTTTAGGCGGCACAACTCCTTGTAGACGACGAAAGGACATCGATTATGTAGAACTCGTTGAGCGTACATCAAATTCTCGAACTTCAGACAATGTGGCTAAATTGTAAGTGCTTTGTGTCTCTGATCGAAGGATGAGTGCCTGAAAAACTGCGGACAGGTTCGGACTTACACAATCGATTTTGCATCAAATTGTAATTGAAAAAGTTTCAAATTTGTTTAATTTGTGACAATTTAGTTTTTAAATTGACTCAGTTCCTGGCAGTGACACAACGCTGTCCCAACCTCTTTACACCCTTAATCTGTATCGTCTGACTTTTTTCTTATCTCTAGATTAAAAGACGGCTTAAAAGTTCATCATTTTGACAATCTGGAGAACATACATAAAAACCTAACGAACATTCTCAGCAGTATTCCACTTGAAGACTTCTATGGAAGCATAAATGAATGGCAGAATTGTTCACACAGGTGAATTAATAGAGAAATGTACTGTTATGAAAAATAATAAGTGTTAAATTATCTTCAAATAAATGAATTTTATGGAATCAGTTTCATTATTTACTGGGAGAAACATGTGGATTCATAAAATTTATTGGTCCGGCATCCTCCAAAATATGTTTATGCAAAATGTATCTCTGTCCGTACTTCTGCCCGTGTATCGTCATTTAATTATCGAAAAGTGTATGAAAGTCCTGCATAGATTTGAACCAAATTTTGTGTTTATATTTGGCTGTGGCAAGCATGTCCTTTTATAGTTTAGAAATACTCCGCAGGAAGAAGATGCTCGAATAATGATATCTGTCCATTTTCATCATTGCACTATCCAAAAGTGTATAAAATTGTGTATAAAATTGAACCATTTTTTGTGTATGGTTTTGTCTATGGCCAGTTGGTCCTCCCTGAATTTGAAAATATTCCGCCGGAAAGGGGGTGTTGTAATAGCAATTTTTGAGTAATTTTCATTATAGTATCATCGCAAGGTTTATGAATTCATGCATAGAATTAAACCAAGTTATCGTGAATGTTTTTGGCTGTGGCCAGAAGGTCTTCTCAAAGTTTGAAAATATCTGCTGTATTATTAATTTTTTTTCATTTTCATTGTTGTAACCATCGAAAAGTGTAAGAAGATGTGTGTAGAATTGAACCAATTTTTTGCGCATGCTTTTCGCTATGGCCAGCAGGTCCTCCTTAGATTTGGAAATACTTTGCGGAAAAGAGAGGGCCGTAATAGCGATGTCTGTTATTTTCATTATTTTCCAGAAATAGGAATATGAAATTATACATAGAATTGCTCCAAATTTCCTGTGGATATATTTGGCTATTGCAAGCAATTTCTCCTAGAATTTGAAAATATTCTGCCGCAAAGGATTCCCGATGTTTGCGCCATTTTCATAATTTTACCTTCGAAAAAATTCATGAAGTTATGAAGAGAATTGAACTAAATTTTGTGTATATGTTATAGGCTATGGTCAGCAGACAAACTACCAATTTCTAAATATCTCACCAGAAAAGGGCGCTGTGACATCAATTTTTGCATAATTTTCTCGATTTTTCGTAATTCTGTTCTCCATTGCCTCTCGTGCAGCGATGGGAACTCACGTCCTAGACCGGTTATTCTCAAACAGATGATATATAACAGAATATAAAAAGAACTATTGATTTAAATGAGATTTACTCATGGGATTAACTCGTTTCTACTCCAATTGACTGCAGGAATTTAAGATGAAAATCAAATTTGGTACATTTTTGGCATTATAATATTGCAGTTTTAGCATCTGTAACTATTTATTTTGAAATATATTAAGATGTATGAGACTGAAGAAAGTTTTAGAATTGGCACATCCAAGTAGATTTTTGTTTATTGTTATAAGTGGGGAATACTTTTATAAGTCAGAATTTTATGCGGACGGTTTGCTTATTGTGTAATTTTAAACTCTGACACATTTCGTTTATAATGTGCGACTTGCAACTTAATTTAATTTAATGTAATTCACATGCTTTATTAATTTAAAAACTTTGCAAACAAATATCCTGGGCCATTTGTGATCTCGAACCACTTTATAAGAAACTCTGAATTGAAAGAACAAAGCTGTAATTTCGTGCATGTTAATTTTCATTACAATACGTTAGCCGCCTAACCCGGTAAGGTATATAGTTAGGGAAATACAGTAAAGTTTTAAAGGACATGACCAAATATTGATATTGCTTATTTTGCAATTTGGCATACGTAATTTTTTGTTTATAACATTAGTTTTATTTTATTTTACAGTTAAATTTTAATATGATAAAATAAAATTATCATCGATTTTAAGGCGATTAAAAGAAACTTGAACTATTTAGATTTTGTCTACGCTGAAAACGTCATATTTCGATTCTTTTACCTTAGAAGTTATACAAAATAGTTAGACATTTATAGACGGGGTCCCATTGTTGAATTATACGGAACATTAATAAAGTTGAGTAATGATTTTAGTTGAGTATTGAGTATTGTAAAATTGAGTATATATGAATAAAAGATAACATGTCCTCTTTTATTTTTTTTACTATAATTCAAAATTAAAATATAAAAAGATGTTTTTCTTATTTATTATGTACTAAACCAAAATAGTCAGAATTTTTGCATAGAAATGCTTATAAATTGGTTTATGAAGTATGAACTTAAGACTTGCATACATTAAAAAATATTATGTAAAAAAAAGTCTTAAATGTAGGTTTAGAAAAATTTTTATTGCAAATTATTTATATAAATTCGTTGCTGTGAATGAACAAAATAGTTAAAGATAATAAATTTATCTAATATTTAAGTATTTTTATAATTTAGTTATCGTTAAAAAGAGGGATAAAGTAAATTATTAATATTATACTAATTAATGAAGAAACATTAGAAAGTCCTTTCCTTTTTTTCGTATAACCTTTAACTTTTACAAGTTAATTATCTAGATTCAGAAAACATTTTTATGCTAGCACTTTTTGTTTTATTTTTAGTGAAATATTTTTTTTATTATGTAGATTGGCCCAATTTAATAAAACATAAAATTTTTACACACTCTTTCAATAGAAAACAAAAAATGAAAATTTATGACCATATTTTATTTTTATAAACATCAGGGCTCTCGTGTTTTATCTAAAGATTCGTTTATATCTAAAAAATAAGCAAAATTTTTAACATTAAATAACGGATAATTAAAATAATTACTTAGACTATTATTGTTTTAACGACTATGTTACGTGTATTTAAATAGCGTTATCCCTTCTAGCTACATCATTAATTTAAAAAAAATCTACATATATTTAAAAATTGCTTATTTTTTTAAATTAAAGATGCATAATTTCTGTTTCGATGCATTTTAGAGTTAAAACAGATAAAAAATATTGAATATATATATATATATATATATATATATGTATATATACTTTTATAAATACATCCAAAGTTATTCAGACAATATCATTAAATAGAATAATGAAACCAATCTTTTTACAATCATATTATTAAAAACAGTTGAAGTTTGAAGAGAAATAGAAGGCAGATTACCAAATTACTAAGAAATGTATGGATAAATAGACATTATATAACCAGAGTAATTCATATATTACCATACAATAACCAATGAAACCAGTATTTTCCCAATCAACTTATTGAAACAGTTGAAGTTTGAAGTGCAGTAGAAGGCTGATTATCAAAATAATGTAAGATAAATAAATAATAATACAATAGAAGGCTTTTTCATTAAACTACTTCATCAGGGATGTATAGTTTAACAAAAAAGCAAAAACATCCAACCAGTTTCTGTTATGAGACGTGCTAAAAGCTAAGAATTCGTCTCACAATACACCCGACTGGCCGGAAGCTATTCACATGACAAATAGTAGAAAGATACTCATTGAAGAAAATAAAATCATTATGACAAAATAACAATAATATAATATTCCTTTAAAAAGTAAAAGGGATATATATACCAAAATATTTACCATTAGCCAAATCCTAGCAAGATTGTATTGCAATCAGATAAAAACTACATGTGACTTACTAACAGTCAAGGTTATGGTCATAGTATAAATCACATAGATAATAAAATAAAGCAGTAACAATAATTATAAAAATTAGTAGAACATATATTATACTATATAATTCATAATATATTTAGAGAAAAAAAATAAATAAATGCTACTATTAGAAGTATTATATTTTTATTTTTAATCAATTATTAATATTACTATATTAATTATTTAACTAGAGTATATTACTACAACTTCTAGCAGAAATTAGTGCTGCCATCTATAGGATTAATATATTAATTATATTATATGTTTATGGTGCTGCCCTCTATTATAAGAAACAAAATTAACTAAATTATTTAATAGCTAAGAATTTCCAAAAATAATTTATGTTCTAATATTTTACAAATAATTTCTTTAAGACAAATACAATAGACAACCATATCTTATCTCAATAACGTGATAATTTTTAAGTTATGCATATTAGTTTATATATATATATATATATATATACAAATATACATTTTAATGTAAAATTTCGTCAAAAATAAAAGTTACAAGAAAACTGAATTAAAAAAATACATATAAAAGCGAAATTTTGAAGTTTAATCTTAGTTAAATTAGGATTTATTTTATGAAACACGAAGATAAAGTATGTATACTAATGAAAATATGTAAAACGCTTACAAAAATTCTACATTCAAAAAATGTGAGATGTGAACAGTTCACTCATTGAAGTGACAGTCTTTTTCACTCTTTTTTGGAGTAAATTTTATAAAATTATACTAGTGAATGTTTCCATTCCCTAGGAAGGGACATCCATTCCATCGTTGAGAGTGAAATAGGTCACCCTGTTATCCAGATTGAAATATCTCACTCACTGACGAATGTGAAAGCCTGACATTATAAACTTTAAAAAATTCCTTGCAACTTCATCATATGGAGTCAAATAATTAAAAACACCAAGATATGTCACTGCTTGATTTACAAAAACTCCATTTCATAATGTAACCTTGGTGATTTGGTAATAAGTCACTCATTTGATACTAAAACGCACGCCTGTTAAAGAGTGAGTGACGTATTTATTGGTATCACTCATCAAACAATCTGAAACAATGACTTTAATCTTCGTTCTTTGATCAGAACAGTCTTGCCTACAATGCTTTTTCTCAAATAATAAAAAAATGCCGCCATTTTAGGATTAAAATTGCCGATATTTTTAAAGTGATTATTTCTTTAATGTAAAGGTAAACCTTATGTAATTTTAATCTTATATACCTGTAAAGTTTGCAAATATTAGTTAGTCACTTTATGTTTAATAGCGATTTTATTTTTCCATTCGATCTTGTGATGTAAAATAATTTCATTCGGTATCGTTAGAAAACAAAATGTTGATGCAGTAGTTGATTCGTGGCTCCATTCACAGTAGAATGTAAGCATTAATTTTTACAGAGACAAAATGTGTTGAGACAGTGGTACATATATATGTATTTTTGGTCGGTCTTTTATTGTTTTCTGATCATTAACATATGTTATAATAAACTGCATTCTTATTTTGGAGTTTAATATAATATTCGATTTTTATGATATAACAAAAAATCTACGGATTGGAAAATCGTATTATATTGGGAAAATGTCAATTTATGTGTTTTTGTTTTTAATTTAAGCAGCGAAACTTTTGAAAGAATCTTTTTATTTCTAATAATATTTTTAATGATTATTGAAAAACATAAATTTTCATGTCAATGTTTTCAGATTTAACATTTATTAGATTTATAAAAAAAATCTTCTTATTTCTTATAACATGAAGCAAGATTATTGATAAGTTGTTAAATATTTTAATTCATCTATTGTAGTTTATTATCGTTTAATAATACAATTATAACATACTAATTATTCATATTGGTACATATATTTTTGAAAATTTTATGTAAGCATTTTTTTTTGTGTTTATGACTTTAACAAACATTTAATTATAGACATTCTGTGACAGTTATTAAAATCCCTTGTACTGTAAACTTATTTTCTACATTTATGATAAAATGACATTTACTTAATTATTGGCACTGAAAATTAAACATATTTAATCATTGAAATAAAATGTTTTTTATGCCTGATGTGAAGTTTATAAATAAAAATCTTCTAGTATGTTAGTTAAATAATTCACAATATCACTTGTATAATATAAGATAAATATATTTTCAGAGATAAGTAACTACATTTTACATTAAAAATATTTTTCAAACAATAAGAACAGTTCATATGAAATCACTTTGTTTCTTTTAATATTTCTTTTTTTTTCTAATTTACCAGATCAGTTGTTTTTTATAAAACAATCGAAGTCTATTTAACTTACATTCACAAAATACAGCATATACGAGAATAATGAATTTAATATAATATGACTTATGTTGTTCCATAATTTAAGTGTTGTACTAACATCCGTCTTTTAGCAATACTAGAAGAAATTCCGAAGCCATTTTTAAATTAAAGAATGTATTTAAAAGAAAATATATACATATTTCAGATAATTTAAAAATTTAGACTACATGTTCATATATAATAAAATAATGTTAAATCGCAACATATGAGAAATAAATTCAAACAACATATGAAAGTCTCTTTTCCAAGAGATCATAAATTATTCATATCGCAGGATCGTATCTTAAACGAATTTCGCAGTAGATATCTTCAGAGATGAAGACAAAAATTTGATTTTTTTGGGGAGGGTTTTTTGTTATTTAAAATAATAAGTCTTTCGAAATTATTATACATTAAAAAGGGTGCTTTTATTTTATTATTGCAGAAACTTTTCAAAATGCATTTTACATTGAAGTACATACATCGCTTTCTGTTCCCCGAAGACAAGTAATTTCATTTCTAAAATTAGCAATATTCCACTAAAATAAGCCTCTAGCTAATTATGAATTAGCAATCCATTTAAAAGTTTTCAAAGATTACTGCTATTAAGGAAGAAGAAAAGTAATTCCTTTGCAGATTCTTATCTCTTAATATTGCTATCTCTCCAACTTTTTAAGGATTTTCTCGCATAGCAAGTTTAATAAAATGCTAATTTTTTTCAGAAAAAATCAAGTCATTTAGTGATTAAAATTTCAGTTTATTCAAGTTCTAAAAATTAATTTTAGATTATCTTTAAAAAAATTTTATTCAGCAACATTTAGGCCTATAGTAAAACTTTGAAAGATATGATTGTTACTTTAAAAGACAAATATTTTTGTTTTTGTTTCAAACTACAGTTAAACTCGTTTAATATACGATCATTTAATATCTAACCTCTTAAGATACGAATAATCTGCGATATCTTTAAAAAGAAACTTATGTAAATTTACCCGAGTAAGATACTCTCCCATTTAAGCTATGAAAATTTCCCGGTACCTTAATTTGCATCTTAAACGAGTTTCATTGTATATTGTTATTTATGTAAAATTTAACAATTTAAAAAAACACCAATTTTTTTTTAGTTTTTGATATGCACTGAATTACTTAATTAACAGTTCTTAATTAACATTTTAAAGAAAGCCTTTATTTTACATTTCGATACATCGGAAAATTTAACAATTAATGAAAGGCAGTGGCAGATAAACAAACAAAAATTACCACATGACAACGCACATTGTCCAGTCCTTGCTATCAAAACATAATCCAGTATGATAATCTTTTAAATGATATGTGTTTAACAATCTGTGCTGCTTACGACGACTGGTTTCCTACACAAGGTAAATAGGTCTTACATAGATTGCAATCCGTGGAGGTATTTAAGGGAAGAAAACTCGTATTTACGCAAGGTTACTCAAGGTTCGAAAAAAACCCATGGAAAACTCCAAGCGATTAGGCTGACGGGAACAATTGGATTTGAGCTTAGCATTTGCAGTCTATCACTTTTGAAGGCAGAACTTCTCATATATGGTGAACGTTTTTAGTCTATACCTATATTATAAAGAGGAAAAGTTTGTTTATTTGTAAAGGGTAATCTCCGGAACTACCTAACCGATTTCAAAAGTAATGGTCCCAAAATGATGGTGTTCGCCCCAAATCAAACATATTCTATATCTTCCTTTGATGTCACTAATCCAAATGGGGTGCAGAAAAGAAAAACATATATATATATATATATATATATATATATTTGGCGGGGAGAGGGGTTATTGAATGGCCTATAAACATAAAATTTGACATTACTTAGAATTACTTTGAAGATATAAATTATTTCTAAGAACATTTCCTAAAAAATAAAAATTAAAAGGGGTTAAAACGTACGAAAAGCATTCTAAAACGTTCTGAACTCTGCTTTTTAAGTTATCTCGAAAAGTAACGAACCAGTTTAAAAAATAACCATGTCAAAATTATGGTGACAGTCCTTGCTCAAACATAGGCTATAATTTATGTCGGTGTCATTATTCCAATGTTGTTACAGGAGCTAAACACCTTCCAAAAATGCGAGTTTTGTGTTACTATAGGGTCTAGAAGCATAAAGTTTGGCATGTTAATTAGGCATATAAGATATAAATTATCGTTAAGAATATTTCTTAAAAATATGAAATTTTTTTAAAAAGGTGAAAATGCGCACTAAAAAAACAATTTAAGAAAGAATGGTGTCAAAATGATGGTGAAAGTCCTTGCTCTTCGCTCTATTTTATATTAATGTCACTTCTACCTCATCATTTCAAAAGCAAAAACCGTTTTAAGGTGTATTTTTTTAGTTACCAAAGGATCTGAAACATGAAATTAGGCATGACAATTAATTTTAAGATTTAAATTATCTCTAAGATTATTTCCTAAAAAATTCGCATTTCAAAATGGGAGAAAATGTAGGAAAAGCATTTAAAAAAAAGGTTCGAAATTGCTATTTCTACTCAATCTCAGCAATACCGAACCGGTGTAAAAATAAATCGAAGCGATTTGAAAATGATGGCGACGGCCTTATTGCAAGATGGACTGTATTTTATGTCTCTTGCCATTATATAAATGGCCTAAAAATGCCTCCTAAAAATGCTATTTTTGTGTTATTAAGAGGTGCTGATGCATGAAATTTGACATGATAGTTACTTATAAGATATAAATAATATCTTATAACATTTCTTTAAAAAAATTTGAAATTTTAAAAAGATGAGAATGCGGAAAAAGCCGTTCTAAAAAAGTTCTTAATGCCGATTTGGGAGCAATCTGAGAAAATAATTAAAAACATGGCATGGTGGTTAGATATAATTAATAAATTCACTCCAAGAACAGTTTCGAACAAAATTAGAAATTTAAAAGGAGTGAAAATATGTGAAAAGCGTTCTAAACTGCGATTTCTATATTCAGAAAATATCAAACTGATTTCAAAAGCAATGGTTTCAAAATAATTGCAACAGTCCCCGCTTCAACATAGGCTATATTTTATGTTGTTATCATTATTATCTGGGAGCTGCAATAGCAAAAAGTGTTCTCAGTTATGTTATTTAATAAAACTGAGTTGTCAAACATTTTGAAATTTGACATGATAATTAATTAAAAGATGCAAATGCTTTTTAAGAACTTTTAAAAGAAAATTCTAAATTTAAAAGGATGAAATGTACGAAAAGCGTTTTAAAAACGTTCTAAATAACTATATTTATGCATCTAATGAAATACCAAACAGATTTAAAAATTAATGGTTGAAAATTCGTGTAAAACCTCTTCTAAAATAAATATTTTATGTGCGTTACAGAGAATTGCTAAATCAAATACATTCTAAATTGGGAGTTCTATTTGCGACTTTGATTCTAAAGAGACTAGAAAATTTAAATATGGCATGATAGTTACTGTTACAATTCAATTTTCCTCTATAAAGAGTGAAAAGAAAATTCGAAATTTAAGTTGTAAAACAATGGAAAAGAGTGTAAGGCATTATAAAAAATTGCTAAATTACCATTTCTATGGAATCTCAGTATACAAATCGATTATAAAAGTATTGGTTGCGAATCAACGCTGATAATCCCTGATTATACATATGCTATATTTTACGATAGTGCCCTAACCACCTGAGGTTTGCTTAAACAACAAACATTCTAAAAAATCCTTTGAATTTTTTTTAAAATTACATTTTTACGGAAAAATGGGAAATTCCAAATTAATTTCAAAAATAATTTTGACAAATTAAGGGTAGCCATCCCTTTTTTAACATAGACATTTTATGCTGGTGCCATTAACTCTAGTGAGATGATGGGCGTTAGAAGAAAAGCTTGGCATTCGTCACTATGGTTAATTTTAAGATATTAATGCGTACAAAGAAGATGGTTTCAAGAAAATTCAAAACCTCAAATGAATACTGAAATTAGCGTATGGATTGAGCATAGAAGTTTTAAAATATTTTCAAAATTACTGTTTATTTAGAATTAGCTTTAGTTTTCATTTACTTCATTTCTTTTTTGCCTAATGCAAAGCAATCATGTAATTTAGCCAAACTGTGGCTTAAATGTTAATTTTTTAATTATTCAAAAAATATATAATTTCTTCTAAAAAAATTGAAATACAAATACTACTGGGTATATTCCAACTGTTACGCGAGCAAAGCAGCAGGATTTGTAGTACTGTATAAATTATTATGGTGACTTGATAATTATTGTATAAAATATTATGATGACTTGATGATTACTGTATAAAATATTATTACTTATGGTGATAAAATGATGTCTGTGAATTATTATAATAATTGCTGTATTTCCATTACTGTACTAAATGTTGTTAGGGGTTTATTTTGATATAAGTATTACTATTATTATTAATATATGTATCCATAATGACGGTACATATACTACTAATAATAAAAACTATAATAATAATGATAATAATAATGGTAACACCATAAAAAATGTGTTTTTTTATCATCAAAGCATTGTTTCTAATTTAAACATTGCAAAAGATTAAAGCTACTATTAGCAAAAGAAAAAAAATTATTGGTGGTATTTGTACGCAGTTAACATACCAGTACCAATTGTTTTTCGTATTGGGCTGTACCACATCTTAAATTTACTCAATATATGCGCATATATATATATATATATATATAAGACCATTAATAGTAAACAATATTAACCATTTGAAATTAACCATTGAATTTAATAACTTATAGCACATTGAATATGGAAGGAAAAAAGAACACTATGAATACAAATGGAATTTGTAGAACTAAAGCAGAATCTTCAGGTCCCAAAAACTTTGGAACTAAAAATGGAGTATGTGGTTTCATCTTCGTATTTGCCATGCAAAAGCAAAACAATACGAATTTGGGACTACTACGATACATAAGAACTAAATTAATTAAATAAAAGCCAAATAATCTATAGTAGATATGGCGAAAATAAAACAGTTATGAGCTATAAAGTAGAATGAATCCCAAATGCACTACCTTAACCCTGATATCGCACGTGGTAAATTAAAATATGAAGTATTCATATATCATGTGGCAGAAAATTGGAGATAATAAAATAATAAAAACAAAAAACGACTTATTGTACACATCATAATATTAAATTAATTAATTAATTACAATCAGAATAATGTAATATCATAAAAATTAAACCATACATCATAGTTTACCCTATTATTATTTAAATCAATAACATTTATTTTGACTCTGCTAGGTTGAACTCAATATCTTAATTAAGGAAGATTAAAGATTAAAAAACAGCTTATTAAGAAATGTACCCTATACATTTAGCAGTGATATACACTGCTCAAAACAATTAAAGGATATTGCAGTTTTAGGTGGATTTTGTGTCTGGGAAACTTTTTAGCTGATTGATACATGGTCGACAGGTTATATGGGAATAAATTATACATGTTTGGCAGAAAAAAATGCATTTTATTGCGCATTTGTGTACAAAAGGAAAAAAACACAATTTGTGCATATGAGAAAAAAAGAATAAGAAGTGCATATAAGAAAAAAAGAAAATCATTTTCAGTAGGGGGTATGATTTCCACGGGCGGCCAGCAACGTTGAACACCTTTGAGGCATGGACTCAATGAGGCTATTAATGACGAGTTGGGGTATTCTGCCCCACTCTTCCAGAAGAGCTCTTTCCAGTTCTTGGAGAGTTTGTGGGGGTTGTTGGCGGCCAGAAACTCGTCTTCCTAGAGCGTCCCAAACGTGCTCGATTGGATTCATGTCTGGAGAACACGCTATCCATTCCATTCGAACGATTCCTTCCTCAAAAAGGAAATCCTCCACCAGGCTTGCACGATGTGGCCTGCAGTTATCGTCCATTAAAATGAAGTTATTTCCGATTGCTGCAGCGTAAGGGACTACAATAGGTCTGAGGATCTCATCCCTATATCGGCGACCAGTCAGAGCTCCATCTCGAATGATGTAGATGTCAGTGCGCCCGTCAATGGAGATGCCACCATACACCAACTCTCCTCCACCGCCAAATCTGACACTTTCGTGCCCGAACGCAGGATTATTCCTACTGCCACGGTCCCTCCAGATGAAAATACGCCTATTATCCGGATGCACAGAAAAACGGGACTCGTCAGAAAACAGAATATTGCTCCATTCATTTCTCCTCCAGTTGACATGCTCGGTTGCCCACTCCCTGCGGTCGCAACGATGCCTTGATGTTAATCTAACACATACCATCGGTCGGCGAGAATACAGACCTACAGCATGGAGCCGGTTTCGGACAGTCTGAGTTGAAATCGTGGTGCCTGTAGCCGAGCGAAGGTGTTGTTGGAGAAGAGTAGCGTTCATGTTTCGATGTCTCCGAGCTGTTAACGCTAAATACCGATCTTCATTGGGCGTTGTTGCCCGTCTACGACCTTGCCCTGGTCTTCGGCCTGCACATCCACTCTCCAAAAAACGGTTCCAGATCCTAGAAATGTCACTTTGTGACCCTCCAATGGCTTGCGCTGCTTCGGCTTGAGTTTGGCCCCCTTCTAACCTACCATCAATTCTCCAAGCTTCTGAATTTGTCAAATGACTTCGCTGAGACATCGTACTCATCGAAACAAAGCAATCACTGAATGCCGATCATCCTTGTCTTCATTCTCTTTTATCCAGTTGAAAGTCAAATTTCATTCACTGCCGCTGAAGCGACGTTTTTGAAGTCGAACTCAAAATTTGCATACTCCACAGTATGAAAACCAGAAAAATTTGCATTTGTGATTCTCTTCTTCTATTTTCGGCAAAAAAATTTCGTTTATATCTTTATTTTATATAAAACTTCAAATATCCTTTAATTGTTTTGGGCAGTGTAGTACACTCATTTATTAAAAGTGAAGTGCAATTTAATAATGTAAATTATTAAAAAGTTTAATATAATAGATATAACTAAACAATAATCCATACATTGGTGTTATTTAAACTCCATAGAAATTTTATACCAAATTAACAAATGAATTTTTCGCTCTCATTTTTTTAAATATATTAAATTAACCTTTGCGTATTATCCAGACAACACCACCCTCTTCCGTATTCTAACATCTACCCACCCAACCAACCTATTATGCACATTTTATATATTTTTTTTTTTTTTTTGCATTTCTAATTTTTTATTCTTATTTTTTATGTTTTAATAATTTTTTTGTACTTTTTTTACACAAAATGCTAATTAATTATTAGATCATGTACTTACTAATTGTATATTAAAGAATATATGAATTTTTTAGGTTTGGTTTAGGTTTTGGTTAATTTTTGTCGTCCGATTATCTACGCTAGGATATAGGACCAGGGGAAAATGCCCTTCCTGGAGGTCTTTCTAAGGGAACCTAACCCGTATTTACGCAAGGTTCGAAGGAAACCATGAAATCTCCGAACGGTTAGGCCGACAACCGCGATTGGCGCGAAAACCCGCGAAATCCTTAAAAATCGGCTTTTGTAGTTATTTTTCAACTGATAACATATTTTAGTGCATTTTTTTATTCTGAATCGAATGGTTCTAAGCAAATTCGTTTAAATCCAGTAGCTCGTGAGATAATTCACATTTTCCTAATTTGGCGATTTCTTCGGCGCAAAAACCTGAAATTTTGAATCCTTATCTTTATATACATAAATCTTCTGTGCATATGTATGTCACTGAACTCCTCCTAAACGGCTGGACCAATTTTATTGAAATTTTGTGTGCGTGTTCCAGTGGATTCGAGAATGGTTTAGATTTACATTTCATCGAAATTGATTCAGTACTTTTTTAGTAACTAGGCAAAAACTAATAGTTAGTGATTTTTCGCTAATTAAAAGAGCTATAAATATAAAAGAAAGTCTGGATTTCGTATTAATCACAGCACAAAAAAATATACAGAACCAAAAATCTTGAAAATTGGGGTACGAATATTTCTTATAACATCGAGTGCCGCGAAGAAGGGATTTTCGAAAATCCCCCCCCCCCCCCCCCACACACACACACTAAGGAGGGTAAAAAAAGGACGAACTTTAAAAAAATTCCTTTAAAATCGGCTTTTGTAGATATTTATCAACTGATAACATATTTTAGTGTATTTTTTTATTCTGAATCGAATTGTACTAAGCAAATTCGTTTAAATCCAGTAGTTCGTGAGATAATCCACATTTTCCTAATTTGGCGATGTCTTCGGCGCAAAAGCATGAAATTTTCAATCCTTATCTATACAAATAAAAGAAAGTCAGGATTTCGTATTAATCACAGCACAAAAAAATCTACCGAACCAAAAATCTTGAAAATTGGGGTAAAAATACTTCTTATAACATCGAGTGCCGCTAAAAAGGGATTTTCGAAAATTCCACCCCTACGATGAGTAGAAAAAAGAACGAACTTTTAAAAAAATCCTTAAAAATCGGCTTTTGTAGTTATTTTTCAACTGATAACATATTTTAGTGCATTTTTTCATTCTGAATCGAATGGTACTAAGCAAATTCGTTTAAATCCAGTAGCTCGTGAGATAATTCACATTTTCCTAATTTGGCGATTTCTTCGGCGCAAAAACCTGAAATTTTCAATCCTTATCTATATATATATATAAGAAAGTCAGGATTTCGTATTAATCACAGCAAAAAAAATCTACCGAACCAAAAATCTTGAAAATTGGGGTAAAAATACTTCTTATAACATCGAGTGCCGCTAAAAAGGGATTTTCGAAAATTCCACCCCTACGATGAGTAGAAAAAAGAACGAACTTTTAAAAAAATCCTTAAAAATCGGCTTTTGTAGTTATTTTTCAACTGATAACATATTTCAGAGCAATTTTTCATTCTGAATCGAATGGTACTAAGCAAATTCGTTTAAATCAAGTAGCTCGTGAGATAATTCACATTTTCCTAATTTGGCGATTTCTTCGGCGCAAAAACCTGAAATTTTGAATCCTTATCTTTATATACATAAATCTTCTGTGCGTATGTATGTCACTGAACTCCTCCTAAACGACTGGACCAATTTTATTGAAATTTTGTGTGTGTGTTACAGTGGATTCAAGAATGGTTTAGATTCACATTTCATCGAAATTGATTCAGTACTTTTTTAGTAACTAGGCAAAAACTAATAGTTAGTGATTTTTCGCTAATTAAAAGTTTTGAATAAGTTCGATGAATAGAGTGCGAACGGAATGCCCGAGCTGTCTAAGGCGCCAGATATAAGCTCTGCTTCTCGAAGAAAGAGATCGCGTGTTCGAACCCCGCTCCTGTCAAACGTGTATGCTTTACAGTAATATAGCGTGTATTATAATTTTGATTAACTGACTTCAGAAAAGCGTTAACTTTTAACAAAAAAAAAAAAAAAAAAAAAAAAAAGAAAAAGAAACTTTTTTATCAAAAATTGAACCAACTTAAAAAAAAATACTGAAGAGTGAAAAATAATTTTCTTACATAATTGTAATAAGAAATTAAATTAAGAGCGTAGTGTTTATCGTGCGTATTTTTATATTTAAGTACATTTATTTGATTTTCTGGAGTCGGTGCCAGGAAGGACAACGTCTGTTGGTGACAGGACAACGTCTGTCGGGTTCGCTAGTATATATATATATATATATATATACATATATATAGACAACGCTGAATAATTTACTGTTTAGTGCAGCGTTAAGAAATAGAATGCATTCGAATATACTTCAAAAAAATTTATTTTTTATTAACTCATATATATATATATATATATATATATATATATATTTACTTTGCTATGCCAACTTTCACAGCGGTTGTAAATCTATCGCTAATTTTAATTTCTGGAGGTTATAGGCTGAAAATTCAAGGATAAAAAACCCTAATAATTCCCGGTTTGAGTAGTTGTGATAAAAGTATTGTCTTCAAAATATATGTAATTTATTTAAATATTTTTCTTGGAAGATTTTTTTTAATCTGCCCTTTCGCAGGAAAAGCTATCATCAACATTCAATCCATTTGAAAATAAATCGCTGGAAAAGACCAAAGACTGCTATTTTTGTCGCTCAGAGTAAAATTTTGAAAAGAGTTATATATCTTGAACTTTCACGCAAATATCCAAAATAATATGTATATTGAATTCAATTGTAAGTGTAAAAAAAAAGCAGTTTTATCTACACGTGTCAAAATATTGTCTCGTCAAATATTAACAAATGGAAATAAGTTTAGACCAGTAGCTTCTTTTAAATCTAAATTAATAAGTTGCTGTCATGGCTGTAGATTTTATAAGGAATGAGTTAAGTGCTGATACTTGTTGGTTAAAAGTCTCTGTGTTTGAAGTTTTGGGGGTGTGCAGCATCGTCTTTGATTATCCTTCACGGGAAGTCATTGACTAAAGAAGAAAAGATTAAAATCATGCCTTTTCTCCGTTTTGGAGTTTAATAAAAGACAAATTGCGCTAGAAATAACTAACTCTAAAACTGTTACGGGTAATTTTTTCCCATCTAAGTAACTGTTGAAAAAAAATTACATACGCCGTTGACTACTAAGGAAGTCCAGGGTTACTACTCTCATCTACTACCAGGGTACTACTCTCATCCAGGTGTAAACGGAACGGCAAATGGTATGTTACAACAGAAGGTCAAGACTGTCAGGACTCTAAGTAATGCCCACAATTTTTATAAATGAGTGTAAAGGTAACGAATTCTTGAAATATAATCATTGATGCTAGAATTAATTGCATTGCCACACATTTAAAAATTTGTGTACCACTCTTTACTAATTAAAAGTAACAATTATGTTATTTTTAGCACCAACAGCTTCAAAGAAAGTCGTCATTTATAAAAAAATTTACTCTGGTAATTATTTTGAAGCAAAAAGTATCAACATTAAAAGTAGCCTATATTGAAGCAGAGAGTATCACAATTATTTTACCACATTTGTATTTCAAATTGGTTCGATAGTTCTAATAATTACCTCTTACAAACAAATAAAAGAGATTTTCTTGTTTATAATATTAGCACAGACAGCACAAATTTTCGGCTGCTTTATAGCAAAATTCGATTATGTCGTATAAATGAAAAACAATACGAATAAAAACAAAACAAAAATAAGCGCACCTCTAAAAGTAAAATTGATTTTGCTTTTTAACCAGAATTGAAACAGGAAGAAAACGTTGATGGGGAATCTTTTTCTTCTGCATAAAATGCAGAATTACCACGATCAATCAAAAGAAATTTTTATAAATAAACCTTCTGGATGCGGCTTTTAAGTTAAAAAAATGAAAAATTTCTGACATCGAAATGCTTTCACGGATAAATACACAAATATGAAGATGAAAAATTACGAATTTCTCCAGTATAAGAATATTAAATATTATCTTTCTTTTATGTCCCTTACTATAAAATATTTTCCCCTGAAATGCATAAAAATAAGCTGTGCATATTATCCACGCACTGGTTAAAAGTACTACTTTTAGTTCCTTTGAACATTTAAATGAAATATAATATTATGCAATTCTAAACCTTTGTAATTTCTTTAACCGTATAACATGTTAAACTAAAATATGATCAGAGTTTAAAGGTGGAGTAGTACTTATCAAGAAAATCATTTTACAAATAATGATTAAACATTATTTTAAATTTGAATTTTTTAAATTTTTTTTAAATATCGTTTTGATTTGCTATAGTAGAAACCTATTAAGTGAAATGGTCAAACTGCCAAGAAATAATGCATTAATAGAAGGGACTTAGTCATTCTATAGCATTTCAACAATCGAATACTGAACTTCAACTCGGATACAGACTCTAAAATATGTTAATTTTAAAATAATTAATTTTTCTTAAACTATTCGTACGAATTTGCTGAACATTTGGATGTAGGATAATTGAAGGGTGACCATATGGATGTCCGTTCAGGTTCAATTTTCTGGCAAATATGCTCGGTTTCACTGAAATTTTAATATGATATTGACATTTATTATCGAATTTTTCATATTTAAAATGTTGTCTTTAACATGTACAGTTCATATATATTCATTGGAAAAACCTTGTCGTTGTATTACGGTCAATAAAGAAAAAATTTTTCAATTAACATTTTGATGATGTGGCACCATAACAAATACAAAGAAATCGCTATGTATTTATGATGTGCACTATAACATATATTCTACGGAATATGAGCTAATAAGTAGTAATTATAAATTTTTAAGGACCACACATTGAATTAATTATGTAATCATCTACGGAATTAAGCCGTTTGTAATGTATTTTCATTTTGTTACAATTTTTGAAATGTACTGAATTGCTATACATTACTGAAGAAGACATTTGCTGTAGAATATGAGTTGCATATCATTTATCGTTCATTCACAAGGACACACAAAAGACTGTGGATACATTACTGTATTTGAAGTAATATTAATTATCTATTATTCTTGGAAATCGTTGTAATTTATGATATGAATTTTAAGTTTAACTAAACTTTACATAATACACGGTATGCAAGAAGTTTATAGATCATGTACATGGCTCCACGAAAGCATTTGCGCGCGAAATACTTAAAAGTGGATTAAATTTAAGTTGTATTTGAAAGACGGACTATACAGTGTGTCCACTCTCAACGGTGGCCAATGGTTAATTTCTAAACCGTTAGTCAAAGACATATAGTTCCAATTGCAAAAATGTTACAATCTGCAAATTTATAATGAAAACTAATGGAAGTTGGAAAGTTTTTTCGCGATTCCCCCAAAATTTATTTTCTTGATAAAGAAAATTTCCAAACTCAGGTCTTCAATTATTTTAACCAATTTAAAATTAGTTAATAAAAATTAATACGGCCGTAAAACTTACATTGTGGCAGTACCTTCAATTAAATCGCTTTGAAAAATTTCTTTATCTCATTTAAAACATTTTTATAATTGGAACTATATGTGTGTGACAAATGGTTTTCGAATTAGCCATTGGATAGCGCTGGAAATGGACGACCGTTATAATACTTTAAGTGCTTAGTGTACGTTCCCTTAAAGCTTAGTCCAACTCATCCATTTTCAGTTACAGAAAAATGGCCTTTAGTCATGAAATTTAAAGTTTTATAACTCGGTCTCTTTTAATGCTAAATGATGGGACCCTTTTTTGTATTACTTGTTAGAACGATGGGAAATTTTCACAAAATATCACTTATAGAATCGGGGGACCGTGTAAAAATTTAATTTTCGTCATTTTTTTTAATAAAAATTGTTTTTGACCCAAATCGCTTAAAAAACAATTCTTTACCTTTTTAAAACATTTTTGCAATTGGAACCATATGTCTATGACTAACGGTTTTGAAATTACCCATTGCCCACCGTTGAGAGTGGGCACCCTGTATATAGCATATTAAAACATGATTGTAGAATATAAATAAAATGATATACAGACCGATACCAAGAACTGCATAAATGATCTCTTATAGATTTCAATTTCCAAAAGCTTGATTTCAATAATTTTAAATTTATGTTTTTCTCTGATTCAGATTTTAGCTGTATAAGAAATGTAGTTAAAATAGAGGGTGGTACAAAAGAACTATAGCATTTCCACGAAAGGTTTAAAATTTTCGGACAATTGCAGTAGCTCCTAAATCCTGATTTTCAAACATGGTATGCGTTTTCGGAAACGACTACATATGTATTTTATTCACCTCATTAAACATCGAAATAATGTTAAAAATTATAGAAATATGAACATATTTAATTATCAATAATTGACGCAGAATTAATATTGCTTGTTTCAATATCAAATGCTCCTTTTTAAGCAAAATTCCATACAACTACGTGGGTTTGTAAGGTAAAAAAATTCCAAGCTGCAGAATGCTGTGTTTTCATTCCTCAAGAGCAATATACTACAAACATAAATATATAGACTAAAAATATTTTTTAACCTAACTATTAACGACAATGGTGTATTTGTCATAACTTTCTCTACAGTTAAAAAAAACTTAATAAAAGGCTTGAAAACAAAATTTCGAGACTGAGTGGCCAGTAAGGGCTCAAAATTGATTTTTATACAAGCCTTCGTATTCGGGAAAGCTCGAGCTAACTCTTTCTAAAAATGATAATTTAATTTTTTTCTCATATAGAAACAAAACATAACTTTTCCCTCTTTAAAAATTACTTATACTATTTCAAGTCAATTCAATGCTCTTTTGATCAGAATGAAAGAGAGAGAAATTGTTTTTCCTTTTCTTTTATGGTACTAGTAGAATGCTATTTTAAAAAATATTTTTTTTTATATTTGGAGATTTATTCTCTGGCATTGACCGTAAGCAACGACTTGTTAATAGAACTCCAAGAATATGCCCGTCATTATAATATATTTAACTTGTATTTTTTTTATTTTATTGCTTTTTTAGAGGTCTATCACGACATTAATATATTCTTTTAAATTAATCTAAATTAGCTTAATGTTTTGAATATTTTATTCTTCTATTGCTTGTGAGTGTTGATCTTTCTTTTAATGAAAGTTGAGTTAGAGATTTTATCCATTTTTCTTCATGAACATTGCTCCAGCCTGGCTTTGTACTTTACATCCAAGAAACACTTTTGATTCGTAAGTAGATAAAATTAGCATGTAATGTTGTTCCGGACAGAAAGTAATTGAGCAGTGATTCCTCTTTTACTAAAGAAACATCGGAACTTTCACATAAGGATAACAAATTTTCAATTTAAGCTGATATTCAAGGACGAAATTGCGAAAGATTGATTTGAATGAGGAATCGGTTATACTTTCAGATATACAGCTTTTACGGGAAACAGAAAAGTGTTTTCCGTTTCTTTGTCATCTACATATTAATTTATGTAAATTTTATTTACTTATTTATTTACGCACTTCGTTAATGTATCCATCAGATTTTTATTGCGGTTGGAAAATATGAAAATCTTTTTTAGGAAAGGTTATTTCTGTTTACTAAACTTTTCTTTTGATAAGAATAGCTGTAAAATTTCAAAAAACTTAATTATTTGCTAGAAATTAACGTTTATTTTTTTGTAAGAAGCTGTTAAAAATGAAATAGATGTAGAATAACTTTTAGCTCTTATGCAAAATTGTTTTGTACATTTTTTTCCGTATCAGACTCGGGCTGTGACGACGCAAAATATTTAGGGCTCCTAAAGGTGAGTTTGAACTCATCTCTACGCTGCATACGAAAGAACATTTTCTTAGCCATCTTTACTTTTTTATTAGTGTCAAATGGCTTTAGTCTTAGATTTTTATTCAATTCCATAAATATGTTTTAGTCCTTTATTACTAGGTTGATACTCTTAGTGTTGCCAAGTGTCTCATGTAAAATAACACTCAAAATTCTTTGGATACAGTTAATTTCTAGTTTATCTCGCTATTTTTAATTATAGATAATTTTTCCATTAGATAAGGCGAAAAAAAGTACTTAAAAATACGGGTGATCAGAGCATTTCAAAGCCCTATTTCCATGGGACAACCAACAACACTACCGAGGAACCATTCAAGAAGTTTAATATCCTTCGCCATTCATACTGTTTAAACTTCTCACTTCCCTTCATGCTTACAAGTACAAAAAGGTTTACCCACTGTATATGCCGGGCTAATACTGGTTAATAGTTTTCTATCAAGCAACACAATCGAATATTTAATACGTGAATTATCATTTGCTAACAAAGCGTAGAACCAACATTGTGAAAAATATCCAAGCCGGGTATCGAATCTGGAACCCTTGGAATAGTGCTCTAAATACTCTACCATATAAGCTATGCGACGATCCCCAGATGTCCACTGCTATAACTGAATCTGAATCTGTTGATAAGGCTGCACTGCAGCACGAGATGGAATAGTCTTCATGAGCACAAAATCTTGAGGTGTAACGTGAGACACAGATACCAGCATCGGTGAATATATATTTAAATTTTCAGCTGTGAAATTACGCTTGAAATTATTGAAATATTTAATGCATGAATTTTCGCTTGATAACTAAGCGTAGAACCAACATTGTGAAAAATACCAAATGCCCAAGCATCGTCCTCGTAGCTTAAAATTGTACAGCACTTGGTGCGCTATTCCAAGGGTTCCGGGTTCGATCCCCTACTTGGACATTTTTCACAATGTTGGATCTACGCTTAGTTAGCAAGTGATAATTCTATTAAATATTCTATAATTTCAAGCCTTATTTCACAAGTAAAAATTTAAATATATATTCATAGTTTGTTTACGTCTCATGATTATGTGCTCATGAAGAATATTGCATCTGGTGCTGCAGTGCAGTCTTACCAATATACAGCAGTGGAAAGTGCCAAGCTGTGCATCATCCTCATAGCCTAAATGGTAGAGCACTTGCAGTGCTATTCCAAGGTTTCCGGATTCGATCCCCGATTTGTACATTTTTCATAATGTCGGTTCCACGCTTAGTTAGCAAGTGATAATCCACGTTTTAAATTTTTAGTAATTTCAAGCATAATTTCACAACTTAAAATTTAAACAACACAATGTTTTTAAAATTTAATAGTAGTATTATTTTCTAGGGAAATGAATACAAATTTTCTTGAAACATTAATGTATCGTATTTCAACAAAACTTTAAATAAAGAAATTTCAAATTATCAGTATTTTGAATTTATACCATTTTACTAAACATGTACAGCATATATATATATATATATATATATACATTTAAAATGATAACTATTTCACTAAAGACTGACCTAATATATTTTGCCTAATTGTTGTAGGTTACTTATCTACGACGATTTAAAGCGTCCGCAGGTTACTGCTCCATTTTGTGAAATTCTCATATTTGTTATCTGTTAAAACTCCAATTTTTACTAAGCAAAAACATACGTAGTTTCAACTTAATATATGCATTTAGTATCTAATTTATTATTTAGTGTAAATTGGTTTTAATAACAATTCGCATTTCCAAAAATAAATCTCGAAAAATGTCCTAAATTTCAAGGTCGAAGTGGTGTTACTTCTTAATCAATCATGAAGATATTGTAATGATGTTTTACAGTGGCTAATTTTATTTTATGTGAAATATGATGACAATAAGGAAGCTTTAAAAATGATCAGCAATTGCGTACAACATCATCTGCGTACCAACATTCTTGTACAGTTCTGTACTAGATTCTTCATAATCCGATATACACTGGTGTCCAAAAGTTAAGCATAATTGGTAATTAAGTAATTATTTTTAAGTAATGAAAGAAATATGAATCGGAATGTGCTGAAACTCCAGGTGTGTAAACAAAATAGTACGCGTCACATATTTTCGCGAAGAGTTTTCCCCGAAATCGAACAGGGGACCGTCAACAAATTGAAAAAGAACGAAGATCTTTTGGGTAACCCTGTCAAAACTAAGGTAGCAAAAGCGTTCAAACTGCACATTATGATTAATTGGCTTATTGTAATGTACTGTGTTAATTTTTACAAGGATAGCATGTATACTCGTAGAGAAATTAAGGTTTTTATAAAAACAGTCCTAAGTTTTTTGTTTATAATTTGCAGAGTTCTTAATATAAAATAATGTTCTTTTTTGAAAAATGACAAGCATCATTGTACACAATACCCTGTCATCAGAATTAAAAAATAATAAAAATTGTATGACAAATGAGCAGGTTTACTAAATAATTTTTTACTGCGCATGCGTGAACGCTATTAAAATTTCATTTGCATATTATGTTAGTTAAATGTATAGATCAACTTTTGTGAAAGTCTCAAAAACATAGCTTTAAAATTCTGAAAATTATCGTTGATAGAATGAGATCAAAATCCTTTATTCCCTAAATGAAGCAAAAAGATGAGGGGCTATATCCATATTTCATTGTTTAGTGCCTACACAATATTGCACGTACAACCATAGGAGCCAACTTTGGTCCCAAAGCTGGGTCTGCCACAAGGGCAGTTGTTTGAGGGGATGTTGTTGATCACGCGATGTGCCAGGTAAGAAACGAGCTGAATGGACTAGGGGATCTGGGTCATAGTCCCGGAAGCTGATACAATTTGAGCATTTCACTGCAAATTCAGAGCACTTTAGATTTCTTACATCTGTAAGACGAAATTGGAGATTTTCCTTCGCATGTTCGACGAAATTCTCAATTTTTCTTCACATGATTGACAAAATTTTCGATTTTTCCGCGTTTGATCGAAGAAATTTGCGATTTTTCTGCGCTTGATCGGCAGAATTAGTGATTTTTCAGAGCTTGATCGACGAAATTCACGATTTTTAAGAAATCGATTAACGAAGTTTGCGATTTATTCGCGCCTGACTAAAAAAATTGCGATTTTTATGAAGAAGAACAATGAAATTTTTATTTTTTCAGCAACTTATCGACAAAAATCGCGATTTTTACAAAACTGATCGACAAAATTGACGATTTTTCTTCGCGATCAACAAAATTTGCGATTTTTCTTCGTATGATCGTCGAATTTTCCGTGCTTAATTGACGAAATTTGTGATTTTTCCAAGCTTGATCGACGAAATTTGGAATTTTTCCGTACTTTATCGTCGGAATTCGCGATTTTTTAGAGTCCGCTTGAAAAAATTCAGGATTTTTCCGTACCCAATCAACAAATTTCGAAATTTTTACGAATCCAATCGACGATATTCGTGATTTTTACAAATCTGATCGATGAAAATCGCGATTTTTACTCTCATAATCAATAAAATTCATATTTTTTCCCGCTTCTGATTGACGAAATTCGCGATTTTCCCGCACCATATGACGAAATTCGCAATTTTTTTTCGCATGGTCGACAAAGTTCACGATTTTTCCGCGCTTGAAAGATGAAATTTGCAATATTTCTGCGCTTGATTGACAGAATTTGCGATTTTTCCGCGTTTGATCGACGAAATTCGCGATTTCCCTTCGCATGATTGTGTCGAAATTCGCAATTTTTCCTGGTTCATTGACGAAATTTGCAATTTTCGCGTGCTTTATTGATGGAATTCGCGATTCTTTCGAGCCTGTTTGAAAAAATTCAGGATCTTACCGTTTCCAATCAACAATATTCGAAATTTTTACGAATCTGGTCGACAATATTCGCTATTTTAATTCGCATAATCAATAATATTCACATTTTATTGACGAAATTTGTGATTTTCCTGCACCTGATCGATTAAATTCGCGTTTTTTACAAAGCCGATCGACCAAATTTTCGTATTTTACAAAACTGATCGAGGAAATTTGTGATTTTTACAAAGCTAATCGACGAAATTTGCGAGTTTTCCGTTCGAGATCGGCGAAATTCCCAATTTTTCTACGATTAATTGGCAAAATTCACAGTTCTTACGAAGTGGATCGACGATTTTTGCAATTTTGCTTCGCATGATCGAAAAATTTATCGATTTTTCTGCATCTGATCGACGAAATTTAGAATTTTTTAGAGTCTGATTGGTGTATTTAACAATTTCTCCATGTGTGATCAACAAAACTCGCAATATTCTCGTCTCGGACCGACGAAATTTGCGACGGAATTTTATTAATTGGAATCCAATTAATAAAATTTGCGCTTTTTCCACCCTTAATTGACGAAATACACAATTTTACGCACCTGATCAACGAAATTCACGATTTTTGTACTAAATCTGATAAAATCTGCATTTTTTTATGCGATAAGATGAAACTCACGAGTTTTTTTCTTGAAAAATTGACGAAATTCACGATTGTTTCGCAGCCGATCAACGGAATTTTAATTTTTTCTGGCCGACATCGTCAAATTCGCGATTTTCCCTGCCTTATCAACAAAATTTGCGATTTTTTTGCCCCTGATCGACAAAATTGGCATTTTTTTGTGTTCGATCAATGAAATTCGTGTTTTTTCATGTGATAAACCGAGAAAACATTTTTTTTTTTTTTTTTTTTTTTTTTTTTTTTTTTCAACCGATGAATTTGCAATTTTTTCAAGCATCATAAACAACTGAAGATTTTTTTCTTGGACGATCAACAAAATGTACGACTTTTCGCGTCCGACTGACAAGATTCGCCAAATTTTCCGGGCCTGATCTACGAAACTCGTGAATTTTCCGAGACCGATTGGGAAATTTGTTATTTTTTTCCGAGCTTCATGGGCAAAATTCGCGATTTTTCCATATCTGATGAGCGAAACTTGCGATATTCCCGAGCCATAATCGACAAAATTCGCTTATTGAGCCCATGATCAATGAATTTCGCGATTTTTCCGTGCCGATCAATCAAATTTGCGATACTTAAGTGACGAAATTTTATGTTTTCTCCGATAAAATGATGAAATTTACGATTTTTTCCTGCAAAATATGCACAAAAAGTGCAATTTTTCCAGTTGTAAATTAAATTGACGAAATTCGCGAGCGATGTGCTAACCCATCGCGGGTCACAGGTTGCGCATCCCTAGTTTAACACATAAATTGCAGAAAAATAGGTATGAGACAAAAATTTTAGTTTATTACACGTGAAAATAACAGCTTACTCAATCATCTCAGGAATAAATATCAAATCAAGTAAAAGTATTTTAAAAGAATTTTTTTTTTTTTTTTACAAATCAAAGAATACTGCAATACAAATTACATTGAAGATAGAAGTATAAATTACCGTAAAACAAAATATTAAAGTTTTATTATATTTTCATTTTATTTCTCCTTTTTTTCAATCTTTGAGCAAAATTTTGGCTTTTCATTCTAAAATTCGAGTTTTTTACTCTGTTTTGCTAAAATTCATGATTTTTGGAAATTTGCATTTTTCCTCGCAATCTTTTGCCGTAATTCGGGTTCTCCCCCGCGATCTTGTGCCGAATTTCGCGTTTTTCCCACTATCCTCTGACAGAATTTCCTTTTTTTCTACTATCTTCAAACGAAATTAAAGTTTTTTCCTACGATTATTTGCGTTTTCATCACTATTTTTTGACAAAATTCACGGCTTTACCGCGATTTTTTTAGACTTTATGCCAAAATTCGAAATTTTTCCACAGAATATGCGTTGTTTTCTGCGATTCTTTCAAAAAATCTGCTTTTTCTCGGCTATTATTTGCGAATTTGTATTTTTCTGCGATCTTTCAAGAAAATCCGCATTTATTTCTCGATTATTTGACAGAATTTCCGTTTTCCACCACTATCTTAGAAGAAATTTTGCATTTTTTCTGTGTTTCTTTGACAGAATGTGTGTTTTTCACACTACTTTTTTGACGAAATTTTCCGCTATCTTTTGAAGACTTTCTTGCTTTTTTTTTCACGATCCTTTCACAAAATTGATGTTTTTTCACGACCCTTTGACGAAATTGGTGTTTTTCACCGATCTTTTGACGAAATTAGCAATTTTCCTCCGCTATTTATTGACATTGTTCACGTTTATTACGCGATCTTTTGACAAAATTGAGTTTTTTTCGTGATCTTATCTCCGAATTTTCGGATTGATGACTTACTTTCTTAAATTTCGGAACAAATCACTCTCGTAAAAAACGGCAAAACCAGCGAAAAAAAAAAAAAGATGGAAAATCACGAATTTGCGGGAAAATTTCTTACCCGCATTTTTCAGGATCTGCCAAGATATTGCAAGGTCTTCAGAAATTTTTCTGGGTCTGCGCGGCAGACCCGCAGACCCAGCAGTCGGCGCCACTGCGTATGATATGCGTATGATATGCGATGCTATATTTAGGTAAAACTCCTGATTTTTTTGCTTCCTTTAGGAATAACGGATTTTGAGTTGATTCTATAGGCGACCATTTTCAGAATTTTCAAGCTATGTTTTTGATACTTTTACAGAAGTTGCTCTATACATTTAGCTAACACAATATGCAAATGACATTTTGATATCGTTGACGCATGCGCAATGAAAAATTATTTACTAAACATACTCATTTTTCATACAATTCTTATTATTTTTAAATTCTGATGACAGGGTATTGTGTACAATGATGTTTGTCATATTTTCAGAAAAGAACATTATTTTATAATAAGAACTCTGCAAATTATAAGCAAAAAACTTGGAAAAATTTAGCACTGTTTTTATAAAAACCTTAATTTCTCTACGAGTGTACATGCTATCCTTATAAAAATAAACACAGTACATTACAATAAGCCAATTAATCATAATGTGCAGTTTGAACACTTTTGCTATATTAGTTTTGACAAGGTTATCCAAAAGATCTTCGTTCTTTTTCAATTTGTTGAGGGTCCCCTGTTTGATTTCGGGGAAAATTCTTCGCGAAAATATGTGACGCGTACTATTTTGTTTACACACCTGGAGTTTCAGCACATTCCGATTCATATTTCTTTCATTACTTAAAAATAATTACTTAATTACCAATTATGCTTAACTTTTGGACACCAGTGTATATATGACAGTGCATGCGATAACACTGATTAAATTATAGTACACATTGATTATCCCACGATAGCATCACATTAGACGCAAGAGAAACTTAATCTTAAAAACAATCCTTAAAATAACCTCATTATCGCTATAATTGTGAAAGAAATTTAATGTTAAACTTAAAAAGAGATAACTTTATATTTTTAAATGTATAAGTGATTGTGGAAATAAGGTACTAAAATTCAGACAACACCTTTCAACAGTTCATAAGCATAGAATTATGTTCAATATTCAGGAACGTCTGTTTGCAAATGGGTATTTATTTTTCGTTCTTTTTTTTTCAATTCTTACCGCACCAGTCTTGTACTTTTGTTCGCAATCGATAGATCACTAACTCAAAATAGAAGAAAAAAATATTTTTCTTCAAAATGAATGCATAAATGAAGATTGTGGGATCAATATTTTATAAGCTGGGAGGTAAAATAAAATGTATTTTATTTTGTTATATTGTTTCTGATAGTGCCACTATCTCAATGGTATAAGAGGTTTTTGAAGATAATGGCCTAGTTTTGCGATGAGCATATATAAAAGAGATTTTTTTTATAAAAAGGATCAAAGGACAGCTCAATATCACAGTATGTTTTCATTTCACTTTCATCTGCCAACCAGAGAGAACTTGATTTTTCATAATTATTTCTATAATGGTCTATTTTGCGCCACGGGTTATTTTGAATTCTGGTGCTCTTCTCACTTCAACAAATTATGCTTTTACTGGGGACAATACCATATCAACTTTTTTTTTATTGGGAATTTTGTTCAATTAAATTAATTTAGAAATACTAAATATACCGAATTTAAATGTTTCTATTGTGGTTAGTTTCCCAATGTTAACATTGTGTGTCTCATAAATTCACAAAAACAATACAAATGAATGCAACAGCAACGCTAACATAACGCTTATGAAGAGTAAAAATTACTGACTTAAACAGAGCAACTGAATTTTTATTTAAAATTGGAGATGATAGATTACCGACATTCCCCATTTTTCTGATTTATTTCCTTCTGTTCTTAATGATTTAAATACTATAAACTAGAGCTGTATCGCTCAGATCTTTTGAAATTTAAGGATCAGAAAAAATGTAAACTAGTCATTTTCATTCATTTTAAATAAAATGTACGATCGAAAGATTTTAAATTTCAGATTTTTTTCATTTTTCCTGTAGAGATCAATATTTTCTATTTCGGTCACATTCAAAATTGTTTCATTCTATAGCTTTGAATTTCGTTTTTCTTGCTCCACTGTTAGAATACGGACTGTATTCCCTGAAGGCCGATTTCCCATTTTTTATTACATAATTTTTTTTAAGTTGATACTTTGTGTATACTTTCCTGTGGTGTTTCTGTCAGTCAACTTTTAAAAAATATTTTAAAGCCTTATTAAGTCATTTTTTTTTGTTTTTACAGATTCACCTGAAAATGAATCTTTTGGAAAGCAGTTTCTATGTTATACAAATTTACGTATTTCTCATGCAGAAGAGACAACGCATGTCTGAAAAACAAATTTATAAATAACTAAATAATTCAGTCTTCTCAGCCTAAAGCAGCGATTTCTTCCAGTTACATTTTTTGAAAAAACATTGTTGGTCTAAAAATATATTAATTCAGAAGCATACTAAAATTTCATCTATTCATACTTAATGCATATTTTTCTATCACAAAAATCTGTCATTTCATACAATAGGAAATAGGATATAGGCAATGGTGCTAAAAATAACGTAAACTCCAGAAAAGTTTTCTGCAAAATGCAAAAGTCCTCATGTTATTGAAAAAATAAATTTGCAATTTTTCATCATAAATGCCGTACAAAAGAGGATCTGAGCCAGAGTTGAGTAATTCTATAAATTATAGAAAAGGGACGATCAAAAGTCATTAACTTTATAGAGAAAAAAAAAAGACAAACAATGTTAAATTAGAAAGTTGATATACAAGTTATATAATTTAGTAATGTTTTTTAATAATCTGACAAAGAAGAAGCATAAAATAAGCAGAAACGATAAATAATTTGGTAGTATTTTTAATAGAAGCGAAAAGTTTTTGTAAAAAAATTGATGAAATGAAAAAGGTGCTTATAATTTATTTTAACAGAATGAAAAGTGAAATTATGATTTATTTCCCATCATGATGATTAATAAAAATCTACGGTCGTTTTGTAATAAGAAATGTTTGTAAAATAGAAATAAAATTATATACAGGACCACGCAAAGAATTGGATTCATGAACGCTTATGAATGATAATTTCTGAGAATGTGATTTCAGTAGTTTTAAGAGTGTTTTAGTTTAAAATAAATGTTAGCTAAATTCTGGCGTGTAATAAAGATACTAGGTAAACTATAGGGCTGAACAAAAATATTGATGTTTGTTTTCATCTACTAGTATAAATTGCTGAAAGAGAAATTTCAACCTGCTAGGCATTTTCTTGCTAAACTAAATTTCAAATTATATGGTATATATATCAATCGACAGATCAAATACAGGACTGTTCAAAAGTTTGGAATACATATTTGGCTATATACGAAACATTGTTTCCCTAAATAATTAAGTTTTGATAAAGATTTCAGTAAGTGTTGGAAAGTGTTTCATAAGCTATGCATGGTTTTTCTTACTTATTTTTTCTGCCGAACAGCACTGCATCGACTTGAAAATGCTATGTTCCGCCATCGCCGCATAGATACAACATCATTTGGTATTGATGAAGCGTGATAATATGCATTTGTCATTAATATGTTGTATATGTTTCTTGTTTTATGCTTGATTTATCGTTGAAAAAAGCGTTTTCATTGCAATGTTGCTACAGTTGCATTTTTTATTTGAAGAATCTGCTATATATTAACAGTGGATTTTATGTTACGTTATTAGAAGTAACAGAACCTGTTCATCAAAAGTCGATCAATGCCATATGGCGTTCATACTAGCAGATGTCCCCGCACCTAATTTACGGCTTAAC
This sequence comes from Maratus speculifer, assembly GCA_964019185.1. Classification (NCBI taxonomy): domain Eukaryota; kingdom Metazoa; phylum Arthropoda; class Arachnida; order Araneae; family Salticidae; genus Maratus; species Maratus speculifer. The sequence goes on from OZ025291.1 coordinate 140,884,048, forward strand.
AAGACAATAATTTGATTATTATTAAGAAAGTCCGTTTATTCTGAATTCCCACTAAACAGAACAGTGTTCGATCCCAATTAGTTTGGAATAGCGGGACTCTAACTGTACTTCTCTTTAGGCATTAAGTCTAATCTTTTTGTCTCATTACGCAATGGAAAATAATAGGAAATTAAAAAAAAAGTCTTATTTTTTTCACAAATATTTTTTTAATTAAATTATCGATTTAGCATTAACTACAATTAATTAATTCTATACTCATCAGTAATTTATAATATTTTTTTATTTCAACAAACTTTCAATTAAATCTTCAAATGCCCCACAATGAATCAAATGTTTTTAGATTAAAAATTTCCTTCTCTTACTAATTACATATAAACTCATCTTCAAAAGACTCAAACAATCTCGTTATTTTCTTAAAAAGACTTAACTGAATGCCAAAGGCGTAATTACGTCCTTTTCCTATTAAAATACACCTTTCCGTCTTTAACTGCGGGATTTTAATGAAACGGGATTTCTGTAATTAGTTTCTTTATTTAGTTGCACGTTAGCATTAAAAAGTAATAAATATCGTCTTTTATTAAAGCATAGTTAATTGCTTTAATAAATTAATTATTTTTATAGGAAGTTTAACGGAAATTCACATTTTGTTGAAATTTTACGCAAAAACTACCTTTAAATCTGTCTTTTATCCATTAACATATTTTCCTTATTTATTTATTAACTAACCCCTGAAATGGTACTTCTTTCGGCCATCACTTAAAGTGTCCTCTGTAAAAAAAACGCTTCTTTACCGAACCCATCAATAAAATTCAAAATTCTACTGTTAAATACTTATAATTTCTATTGCATTTTTAAAACTTCTAAACATCGCACTTTGTTAACTTTTATACCTTCGTATAAGGAAACAAAATCTATTTTTAAATGCAATTTGTTTGAAAAGTACATCTTATTTTATTTTTATTAATTATTTTTTTGTTTTTAGCGCCATTTTTTAAATTTTCACAACTGAAGTGTTCCATGTTTTTAAAAAGTAAAAGAAAAATATTTGGAAAATAGTAGATTAATATAGTTAATATTGTTTGTGGCTATAAGTTTTTAAGCATGCAATTCTAATAAGGTTTCATTATTTTTTTTCGCATTTCGCAATCACGTCTTTTAGTAATTCAAATTCAGTTGCTTTTCCTTCTTATATACAATGGCGGTCAAAAGTTTCCGGCCAGCAAAAATTTTTCCATTTATTTGTAAGTATACCCATATGAACAGGAATCTCAATGTGATACTTATACGCTTTATTGACATAATAGTTAGGAACTTAACTTATAGAAAAACGTGTAAATATCAATAAATTTAATTGAAAAAATTAATTATAAAAAAAACGCATGTTCTCAAAAGTTTCCGGCCACCTTCACAAGTTTGTAAAAAAGTAGTATTGTAATAGAAAATTACAGTGATAAACGACATTTACAATTAGTATTTTATCGTATTACTATTTTATTAGCTTTAATAATAAGTACTACGGCAAAGCAACGTGACATTCATACAATCAACGGTTAATTGGAATATTTGTAGTTCCGCAGACTTTTCAACTTCTTTCCAAAGATTTTCTATTGGATTCATGTTGGGCGTTTGGGCTGACCATTTCAAAAACGAAATTTTTTGTGTGAAAACCATTGCTTATCGAGGCTTGCATACATTATTTATGTCGTTATCATGTTAAGAAAAATAATTGCAATCAAATTTTTTTCTCTAATAAGGCAGAAAATGGTCTTGCTAGATATCCTTATACATTGTATTATTCACTTGGCTGTGGATTTCAAATAACGGACCGACACTTTTTGAAGAAAACACTCCCCCCGGTATAACGTGTCCTCCGCCATGCTTCATTGTAGGAATAACATAAGTCGAATGATATCTTTTGTTGTTAGGTCATCGGACGTTGTGTCTGCCATCACTTCCAAAAATGTTTTGAATTCGATTAATGGAAAAATAGAAATTTTGTCCAGTTTTCACTTGACCAGACTTTGTGTTCCTGGGAAAATGTCAGTAGGGTACGTCGGTATTTCTTTTTTAACTCTGAAAATTTTTTAACGCCGACTCTTCCATAAAGTTCTGTATCACGTCAGCATCATAACACGGTAGACAAACTTATTCCAGCAATATTTTCATTCCGTAAATCGCAGTATATTGCAACGGAATTTTCTTGCGGATTATCAATGGTTTTTCTCCTGATAATTCTGTCCACAGGAATAGTAATTTTCTGGGGTTTTTCGGACCTCTGAAAGTCCTGAAAGCCATGGCCATCTTTATATAATTTTTAAATATCGTTTACAGTCGAATTTACCGATCGATAACTTAGCCGCAATATCTCAGGAAGATTGGCCTTTTATAGACAAACTAATCACTCATTTATGGACAATAATTGTTGAACTTTTCAAATTTGAATTCAAACTATGCTATACACGTTGATTCTTTCATAAACACAACCAAAAAACACTTCACGGATAGAAAAAAACTAGAGAATAATAAGTGGCCGGAAACTTTTGAGAACATGCGTTTTCTTTTATACTTAATTTTGTCAAATAAATTTATTGATATTTACACGTTCTTCTATAAGTGAGTTCCTAACTAATATGTCAATAAAATGTATAAGTATAGCTTTGAGATTCCTCTTCATATGGGTATATTTACAAATTAACTGAAAAGTGTTTGCTGGCCGGAAACTATTGACCGCCACTGTATATATAAAAAAATCATAGGAAAAGAAAAAGGATTATATCATTTCTTTAGAGAATTTATCATTTTGGAAGAAATTTTATAAGGAAATGATTCACTAATTAGATTCAAGGAGAATGTTGTAGTAAAAATAATGAAAAGTCTATTTTAATTCGGAAAGCAAATATCGATCAGTCTGAGACATTAACTAGGTAAACTAATGCCTGACAGTACGGAACAACGTGTTTAAATTACTTTCGATTTTCAACAAGGGAATTAAATTTGTAAATGATTACAGATTGGAAACATTTAATTAATATCCACCTTCTTGTAAAGATTAATTCTGAAAAGCGGATTAAGGTATTCACGTTAAATATTGTTAAACATGCAATCAAGTAATAACAAAAGGGAAATGAAGTAAGTAACATTGAATTTGAAACAATAGTGCATTTTGGTTAACTTAAATACGTCTATTTTTCACTTTAATTTAATGCATGCTAATAATAATAATAATATTAACCAATAATCTGGAAATTGTGTTTTAGATAAAAAGCATTTACTATAGTTTTAAAGTACACTACAAAAAATAATTTTTGATTTTGCAGTATAATGCAAGCAGCTGAAACACTAATTTATGACTGTAAAATTCGTTGTAATAAACAGTAAAATTAACATGTAACACATCATAAAAACCAGCATATAAGTAAATCATATTTATTTATGAATAAATCAAAATAATAAATAATTTGAGGTTTATTTATCTAAGTATTGAAACTTATATTAAAAGTTGATACGAATTCAAGATTTTGTCTATGTAATTTAAATTTCAATTCAATAACTTAGCGCAATTTATTATCTATTTGTTTCTTAATGATGAATAAATAATGAATGAAAAATTTTGAAGGATAAATGAAATATTTCTTTTACTTGTTTGAACATGAAGGAAAGGTCCTAAAAATTTAATATTTTTTATTATTATAGATAAAAATGACTTTTCAATGTAGTGATTTTCATTCTTGTCTTCAGTATTTAATTTTTTTCATATGATTAATTTAAAGTAAAGTAGAATTTAACAAATAGTTATATCAAAATCATAATTGAACATTTATCACAATCATCAGTAAAAGAAGAAAATGATTTTTAAGAAAAATGGAATAAACTAAAAAATTTTTAAGGTTGTTTTGGTAAAGAACGAAAACGAGTTTTGTAATAAACCATGAACGAATCACCTGTTTGTAATTTGTTTATTGTGTATATTACAAACACCAAAGGCTTATTTATGTAATAAAATATGTAAATTATAAATGTAATAAAATGCAATTTAGAAGCTTTAGAAGTGGCATTTTCAAATGCCGTACTACATAAAGACATCAATTTCACAGACGTTATTAAATTCGTTTGATAATCGTAAATTTTCGTGCAATTTTGTCGAAAGCTGTTTTTTTTTTTTTTTTTTTTTTTTTTTTTTTTTTTTTTTGCAATAACTTTAATATTAACTACGGTGTTAGCAAATTGTGTTTATCAAATAAAAATGTAGATAATTTTCCAAACGTGGAAATATTATCTATTTTTAAATTTATGTTGAGTAGTTTTAAAAATGCCGAGCATCAAAGTTTTAATTTTGAGCATTTGCTCCCATGCACTATATTTCACAAGTTTTTTAAAAGTCCAGAAACTCTGATATATTTTATTTTGTTTCAAGATATACTGAAGACGCTATTTATAAATGAATTAAATCTATACACGAAATTTAATTGAAAACTGTTGCTGTGTGGCAATACCTATTTAAAATTTTGCTCAGTTTTATATGGAATGATACACTAGTATCCCAATTTGCCTCATGTAAATAGATTATTATATATCGTTTTACAGTATAGGTATACTAAAATATATTAACGGTTGTTTTTAAAGTTTCTTTTCTTTAAAGTAATGAAATCAATCTACTATTTTAGAGAACTTTGAGAAACGGGAACAGAAGTTTGAATCAATAATAGAGATCTGCACGCTGACAATCATTAACGGCATTTGGGCAGGGTCGGGCTCTGGCCTTAACATTTTTACTGAAGGATCAGGCCGGGTAAGGTCTAACTTATTTTTTTCCATACGAAGTTGGGACTCACTTCATTTCCGGTATTTAATATTCAGTCGCGGTTGAATCATCCCGTATGAAAATTATTTTCTTAATGTGACCAAGTCTGTTAAAAAATCAGTTTAATTTGGTTGTCCAATTTTTGGACATTAAAATTTTTTGCAAAAAAAGATTGAACATTAAAATACATTCTTTTTAAAGAATCGCAGATAACTAGGTTTATTAAAATAAAGTTAAACGCAAGAAAAAAGAACCAGCCTATGAAAGAATCTTCTTTTAAACTGAAAACTGGAATTACTTTTAAACTTCTTTTAAACTATTCATTCATGCAAAATGAATGCAATAATATACGAGAAAAAAATATATTATACATTCACAGTTGTTCAGAAGGAAACTTGTCTATAATGTATTTTTTTTTCTTTCGCAGCGCGATTTTGTCTTAAATTTTGCTTTAAACCATATACCCTTTTTAGATTTTTGTCCCTCCATTACATAGAATAGGGATTAATAATATTAATGATAACTGAAACGTTTACATTCAATAAACAAAAATTCATTAAAAACATAAATGTCGCAGCTTGTGTCACTTCTGCATAAACGAAGATTAAAAACATCGAAAAAAAAAAGGCTAATAAAAGTTATTAAATTAATTTTTATTAAAACTCTTCCGTAAGTGTAAAAATCAATGTTCTGTAGAAATTTACTCGGAATGGGCCGAGTTCGGACCGAAATTTTACATTTTTTCCGTTTTGGACTGAACTCGGACCGAGTATTTAGCTATAATATTGGTCCGGGGTGGTCGGGCTCGGGCCGAAAATTTAATTTTTATGACGGACCAGGTCGGACCGATATTTTTTCCTTTCCGGCCGGGCAAAATTATAATTTTTTATGGATCGAACCGGACTCGGGACTGGAAATTACAGACCGTGTAGACCTCTACTCTATAAATAATATAAAAATTTTCTCACAAGAATTATACTTAATGAAAAGTAATTTTTAACTTTACGGCCTTTTATTAATATATATATGTATATATATATATATATATATATATATATATATATATATATATATATATATATATATATATAAGGTACCCTGGGGTAATAACGCCACGTTAAGGTTCGACCAATTTTCACGGCTCAGTTTTAGTTTGTATTTTTCATACAAATATATAATTCGATACAGCAACTCATTGACTATCTATATAAAAAAAATAATTTAACAGATATGTATTCATAAAACGTAATGGCGTGATTTCTTGACCAATGCTATTTGGCGTTATTACCCACCTATATGGGTAATAACGCCATGCAAACAAAACTATGAAATAAGATGGAATAATTGCATGTAGATTGCCCAATTCTAAAAATACAAACTCTAAAAACTTAGAAATTGACAAATTGCATTCTAAGCTATTGAAAATGATCAATTTTTTGTGAAAGTATAAGAAAAATAAAGGTGTGGTGTGTGTGGGGGGGGGGAAGGATGAGGCAAAAGAATATCAGACTGTGAGCTTCTTTTTGCTTAAAAAGGACCGCAAAAATAGAATTATTAGAAACATTGCACAGTTTTAACTGTGTTTATTTGAATTAGTATTTAGGATGTAGCTCGGCCACTGTAGGGAATCAACCGGGATATTAATGCCAAGGATTGGCGTTATTACCCCGTTATAGTTATTGCGCTGTACATTTTAAATTACAAATTATCTCGAGAAGATATCCAAAATCTTCAACAATAATTTGAAAGTCCATGAAATGTACTAAAAATTTATGTAATTAACAAAGTATTTCCGGATAAAAGAAATAGTCTTCACATCACAAAACGTATCTCGCAAATTTTAGATCAAGCGTTAATTTTAGTTGCTTGTAAAAACAATAAGACCTAAAAATGAAACAAATTAACTTGAAGCTGTTTTTTGCGATTTATATGACTCAAAACCCTTCTGAGCAGAGCACATAGGTGTCATTTACCAGATTATTTCATAATTATGCAAAATATTAGCATTTGGCGTTATTACCCCGCCTGGCGTTATTACCCCACACCACCTTATATAAGATCCTGTTGTAAATCTTATATCTTTGAATGAGTCATTCGCTACAGCTTTGGATTACAAATATGTTAATATTTCACATTTAAAACTTAAAATATAAAAAACAATTGCCAAAAACAGTAAAATCAATTTCAATTTTTATAACTACCCTCATTGAAAGAGTAAACACTTTACTTGTTTCTGAATGTTGTAACATAAGTAAATGCTCAGACGAAGCTAATTCAATACCTTTAGCTGAGGTTTGTACACACTTCATATATGCATATTACATAAACAATATGAGCGATGCTATAACAGCATTCTAAATGTTTTTTTTTTTCTGATCTGTAAAATGGTTTCGTTAGAATTAATATTTCTTATTATACATCAATTGACATTTTTGCATTCAGTTTGAATTTGTGTTCTGTAACTTAGTACATATTTCAATGAAATATTTATGTAAATTATGCTCTGGAATTTCATATTTATTTTAATAAAATAAATAATTAAAGTTATAAATGTGATCAAATACAGAAGATTGTTCACACTTGAACAACAATTTTGAAACATTTTTTTTTCTTTTTTGTGAAAACAATTTTGAAAATCAATTTTTACTCATAAATTCCGCATCCTTTGCAACATTTTTAACTTAATTAGATTGGCTTTTGGAACTTGGCCATAGATCTGATTTGAAATTTTCCTTATAGTAGAATTTCCTCTTGGTATTATCTTGTCAATTTTCTCTGACACACATTGGAAAACACTCCACAGTCTTTTGTAAAATGAAGGTCTCTTGCTGTCATGTTCATATAAAGGAGGAATTTAATGCTTCAAAAATAGGTTCTACAATATTTTACTTAAAACAAAATGAATGTAACTTCCCTTTTTTTTTACTTAGTTTAATTTCATAAGAAATCCTGAATGGTGTTCATGAATTCCTCTCCGAAAATATTTTTTGTTACATTACCAAATACATTTCATTGTTTTTTCTTCTTTCATTTTTTATTAAATTTAGCCAGGTTTTTATTTTATTGCGACATTGCCTTTGATTGGCAAAAACAACTGTTTTGATACAAAAGAATAAATTCTTATTTTATATAAAATCGATATCAACAGAGCTTAAAATATCGTCGCATTGATATTGTCTCACTCACGTTTCTATAAATCTTATTTCTTAATACATAAGAATGAGAAACCGCAAGTTTTAATAATTAGTACGTCCTTTGAAAAAAGAAATGCAAAAAGCATCAGACACTTATTCAATTAATTTATTAAAATTATTTTTGGAATTGTTTAAAGACTTTGGAAAGTTTTTCAAAACATGCCGGAGAATATTTACAAAAATATACTAGAAAATTCCACTATGATGAAATTCTAAAAACACTATGGCCAATAACCAAGATTGTTTAGTAAAATCAAATTGCTCCTAAGAATGTGGAATTTATGGGTATTAATTAATATTTAAAATTGTGTCCATAATGTGTAAACGATTTTCGGTACATTGGACGAAAAAGGTGAAAAGATTTATACTAGATAGATTAAACAGTTCACAAATGAAGTTGGTCAAACATATCACATAGTCTATTTTAAAATAAAGAATAAAATCACATATGAAATCACATATGATGTTCTCATAACTTCAATACTTTAAAACTTTGAGTATATGAACATTAGGATTTTTGTTTACCGTTATTATGAAATTTGTCTTTTATTAGCTCAACTTTGCCTTAACATACAGCTTTTAACAAACTTTAAACTCACATAAATTTTGATAACAAATAACAAAGTAAAGGTTTCGCATTAATTACTGTTAAATCTTTCTTGAATATTTATTGTAATTCTAGAGATTTCTGTTAATTGTATTTATGATATAAATGCAGCGAACATTGTTTGATTACAAAATATTTCTATTGCTTATATTATGTTTTTATAATTCTTTCAGATATGATCAACACACACAGAAAAAAGCTTTATAAAACGCTGTAGTCAGTATTTCGTTCTTTAATTTGGAAAATGGCCGATTCTCCAGACAGCATCTTAGATGCCGTGTTACATGGAAATTTAACCAGTGTTCCCGAGCCACCTTCAAGAGCTCTCAAGTTAATGGTTGTTTCAACAAAATCAGGTTAGAATAAAATTTTTTTATTTATGAGCCTTAAATTTTATTTCAGATAAACTAATTATGAATTTCTAATGTTCTGAACAACTTTGCGCGGAGTGTCACGTATATGTGTGAAATATCATGATTTACGGATTGTAATTTTCTCCGCAACTATATTAAAAAGTTATCCAATGAAATAAATCTAAGAAAAACATTCGAACAATGGTACTGGAAAACAAAATATCAAATACAGAACATTCTCCCCGAATCACTTAATGCATGATTTTGTTAATGGGTATGACCGAATGTACGGAAAAGACATATTATTAGTAACATTTTATTAAAATTTAATTTTACACTAAAATTTTTATAATATAAAAACTATAAAAGTTTATCTCAAAGATCATACCAATCATATTTGCATAGATGCAATGGAACTTCATACCCAGAAAATCGTTTATTGAGAGAGCGTGGGGTGATTATACAAAATGAAAATCGTGAATGCCTGAAATTATGCTGTACGTTACACATGTGCACCGCTAGACGTAGGACTCCATCACCGATCTGTGTTTTTCAGAAATCTTTCTTTGGTGTTTTTATCAAAAAGTTGGTAGTTTATAATGTCCTTATCGGGTTTTTGATGTTCCTCATGCGTCGAAACTACATTGATTTGAGAACACTCGGGGATGCATACAAACCCTTAATATGTAAAAACAAGATGCACGATTTTTAAAATTTTTCAGTAGATGTCAAATGTTTTCTAGGTATAACATAAAAATAAAATTTTTAAAAATTTCCCAATAGATGACAGCACCGAAAAACGTCAAACGTATTTCATTCTGAAATGACACCTAAATATTCTGGAAAATCAGATTTTAAGCAATTTTTTTTCGTTAAGAATTAAAAATATTTTCGATATCTCTTTCAATTATCAGAGATGTTTAAGAAACATATAAAAAATAGGTATAAAGGTAAAAATAGTTTAAAAAGAAAAAAAAATAATTTTATTATACAAATAATTTTATTTTAAAAGCTACAATGTATATTTGATATTTGATTATCCTCAAATAATTAAATTATTTACGATTACTTTTTAACTAGTAAAAAATATATAATTTATTTATTTTAAAATTTGTCATATTTTAATTCACAACCCAAAATTATTTGTTAATTAATTTTTTTATGAAAATAAATTAAATTAAGTATTTATAAAGTTTCAAAATGTTCGTAAAATCATTGTATGTTAAATTCTGAAAAAAAAATTCATTATTAAATAAATAAATAAGATAACAAATAAATAAATAAACAAACAAATAAATAAATAAATAAAATTGAAGACATTTAAAAAACCCGTAAAATAGCTAAAAAATAAAAAAAATTCATTTTATTAAATTCATCGGACAGTTAAATGTAAAAAAAAAAAAAAAAAAAAAAAAAAAAAAAAAAATTCAAAAAGTTCGTAAAATCACTGTATGTTATCTTTTGCAATAAATAAATAAATAGATAAATATTAAGTAAAAAATTAAATAGATAGATAAATAAATAAAATAAAACATTTTTTTAAAAAAAGAAAAAAAAAATACAAAATTTCATTATAATAAATGTATTAGACAATTAAATATAATAAAATAAAAATTTCAACTACCTCCAATACTTTTTCGAACTCTGATCTTTTCGGTTAGAAATAACATGCTCTACCAACGGACTATAGAATATACGAACTGATGGATAAAATTAAGATTGTGTTTTGAAATCGCAAAAATGGCAGGGTGTCATTACATTAATTTATTTAATTAAGATATCAGAATTTTTAAAAAGTATAAATTTTCTGAGCACGAGCCTATGACAAACAGACGGTCAGATAAAAAAGGGGACTATAAGACTTTCGTGAGATGTACTAAACCCTAAAAATAATTAAACACGTATTTCAGGGATTTTAGAAATCCCCAATGGGTCCGAAAAGTTTAGGACATTTCGTAATATCCCATCAGCAATTTTAGGTAGGAACATAAAATTCCTGATAACAAACCTATTAAAATTAAATCAATACTTATTTCAGTGGTTGTAGAAATTTACCACATAATGGGATTAAAAGTAATTTGAAACTTTAGATTACTTCACTGTATCTCTGTAGCAGCTTCAGATACAGGTATAAAATTCCAGATAATGTGTTTTTTAAAATTTACTTAAACATATATTTTATCAATTTTCGAAATGCCGCTAAAGAAGTAAAATGGGTTGGACTCAGTTTCAGGCCATTTCGCTATATCTCAACAGTTTTAGTTAGTAAAGTGAAACTTGGAATAACAAATCTACTTAAAAATAAGTTAAACATACATTTCAGTGATTTTTCTATTCCCTATTAGCTAGATAGCCTGCACTTAATTCTGCTCATCACATATTTTTTGTGCTTACTCCTTTTAACGGATGACTCTTTTTTTTCCCTCAGTTAAAAAAAATTTCAAAAATTTATGCTTACTTTTATATGAAGTGTTAAAATTTTATTCCCAGTTCACTCGCTATTAACACATAAAATGTTAAATTAATCATAGATTTTAGAATTATTTTGACTACTTAAAAAAAGAGAGCCATCTTTAAAAAGGGCACATAGAAAACAGAAATTAGAAATATTAATATCCGGAATAGATTTTTTAAATATAAGAGTTCATAAAACGCCATCTATATAAGAATATAAAAATTATTTAATTATATAGAATTATATAAAGAATTATAAAGAATTATAGAGAATATAAGAATTCTTTAAAACATAGACTTAACTTTAACGAGGAGAATTCAGAAATAAGTACCGAGCAGCTTTAACAAAGAATCGTCAACGTTTTGTTCTTTATCAAGCTTACGATCTTAGTATTCATTTCATTCCCGAAGAAATAAGAGACTGAGAAATTACAATTATGTATGAAAAAGGAGCCTGAATTTACAAATGTTATACTAATTGAATAACCGTAATATAAATAAAAAATTGTCAAACAGCATTTAACATTTCTTTAGACGTTTCATTAATATTTGTATTATGGCTATTTTTTTTTTCGCAAAATTTGCTAATATTAATGAATTTGAGAATAAGAATAAACTTGTTTGAACTAAATTGGAGATATTCGATATGTTGCACAAATCTTAATACAAAAGAAAAATGAAAATTCTCTGGAATATTATTATAGTATTTTTTACATTTCATATGAAAATAAATGATTTTAGAAGTACTCGCATATCAGTTGGATATTATTTTTACTTTTTAAGCATATCTTTATGAATTAATTAATTTTAGAAAGTTATAAATAAGAAACTTTTATTCATTTAATGATAAACAAATGCTAGCCAAATTGGATTATATTATAATGGACTTACTATACAGCCGAATACAGTTTTATAAATATACATAGGAAATCACAAATATATATACTAATACTTTCGAAATTATAAAATTTAATAATGTTTAAATAAAATGTATTAATTTCCTATTGTTAGATGATGTTATTTAGACCATTGCGTTAATACGATTCTATTGGCTATAAGTAATGTAATAGGATAAAAAATACATACATTTAAAAATTGTATGAGTATTTGTGATTTACGATACAAAAAACATATATACACAAATAAAGTTCTCTCTCTCTTTTTATTTATTTATTTATTTTTTTTTATATATATTTATTTCCTACAGCACTTTAGCACTTTTTTCAGAAAATATTTAGGATTTTTTTGTTTTCTTGCTGCAAATTTCAAATGTCTAAAAAAAAAAAAAAAAAAAAAAAAAAAAAAAGCTCTACATATAATGTTTGTCTGAAGAAAATAAATGTCTATTTGCATCGCAAACATTTTACAACGATACATTGTGTTTTTAACTAAAGAAAACACTTTGTAAACTTCGCAGAAATATTTTTCTATCGTTTCTTCTTCTTTTTTTTAATACGCCATTACATAAGATCAAAGATAAGTACGTTCTGTTTATTCAATACAAAAAAATATATTCTTACTTTTATTTGCAGGCGCTTAAATTAAAAAAAACGAATAGATGCATAGTAGGCACGAGAACCAGAAAAATAAAAGGAATCGATAGAGTTTTTTAAGGAAAAGAAAAAGATTAGATGATGGAAAGCTTAAAAATTGTTTAGTTGATGTAATACTCACTAGATTCATGAACACATACATGTACTTACTTCAAAAGTACTACAATTTATTACCATTGATTCCACCATTGATTACTATTGATTAATACATTTGAAAATTCGTATAATTGTATATGAAAATTGTAACTTCTTCAGACTTCAAGGTAAAACAACATTGCAAATGCACATTTATTGATATTGCACAAACAAAAAGACACTACAGCTGAGATAAGGCTTTTTTTCTGAAACTAATATCTTAGAGGGCTGGTAATTTAGGTTCTCAAATACGCATCTGAAATTAATAACATTCGTAACCCGGCAGGACGGGCGCGGAATGTTTTGTCAGCCTATGCCTGAAAATATTCATAAGCTGTCTCTCATTATAAAGTGAAGTGGTCAGATCCATCAGATCCCATAGTCAAGGTCACCACCCGTGCGTAGAGTATGTAAACAGCGAATTCAGACTCTTTTTTTACTTTTATAGAACGATTTTGGCTGCGCAGACACTCAAAAAATCAAAAATTTCTGATCCATGTACAAAATGTACAGAGTATATATTGTACCCCCTAATTTTTATAAAAAAATATAAATATCAGTACTTTTATCCATGATAATGTATAATTTTATTCTAATAAAAACTGCAAAGAAAAATTATTAAGATAAAGATTAAGATTTTCGAATAAGTTAAATAAAGATGAAATATTTTAATTTATTTTTATTAATTTTTTAAATTAACGAATATTTAGCATTTATAGTATCATTCTTCATGATGAAGAGTAATTATCATGAATTTCAATAACAAATCGATTTCTAAAGATTTTTTTCTTATTTATGTCAGTTAATATGTTTAGTGTTACATTTCATGGCGCCCGTCTTACCAGATTGAAGTCTAGATATAGTTATTGATACCCTAAACTATTCACCGTAAGAAATTAAATGTTTTGAATTATGCAGAAATATTCAAAAAAATTATTTTAAAATTGTTTAAGTTAAGTAATTATGAAAATTTCACTCTTTTTTATGCACATTGTCTGGAATGCATTTTGCAAACTCAGATGATAATAATTCTTATTTTATAAAGAAATAAGCATTAGTTCTTCTACATATTGGCTTTCTTCCGCAGCCAAAAACATTTAGCTATATAGAAATAAAATAAAAATGTAAAAACTTCAAACAGTTTAGTTTCCAACATTGTCCATTCGGAAGTTTAACATATGATACTTCAGAACCTTTAAGGTTATGACTTTTCAATAAGCTGATCGTAATATCTAACCATACATTTCCAGTCTCCGATTTTTCTTTATTTTATCCGAATATCATCCCTCCCCCACGAGTACCTCCATTGTAGATTAGCACGGTCAGCGCAGGAAGAATCTACTATTCACACATATTCATTACACGCTTACACTCAATGAATTCTTACATATTGTTTAAATCAGCATTAAAAGAATATATTCCTTTTTCTAAAAATGTTGATATTAAAAAAATTGAAAAAAAAAATTAAACATTTTTAGATGAAACATAACTTTAATAGTATAAGAAAAGAAAGAAACAGATGTCAGGATGCAGACTCGGTAAGTAGGGGTGTGCCTTCCGTAAAGATCTTCCTTAGGGAACCTAATTCGTATTTACGCAAAGAAAGCCACGGTTGGCAAAAACCTCTAAAAACTCCGAGCGATTAAGACAACGGACGAATCCGACTTTTCGAATCCAGCACTTCTTGTCTACCAACTTTGAGACCACGACTTTTCGGTCACTAGTGGGGCAGTTGTTTTTATGTTTTTGAGCCCGGTTTAAGGACCAGCAGTATTAATGATTTTTGGATACGAAATGCTAAGAGCTCCATTATATTGATAACCGTATAAACAATTTAAAGTTAGAAGTGTACAGGAGCCACCGTTACAATGATCACCATACATTTAGATTGTCTCTTTTTTTATTTATTTTACCCGAATGCCACCTCTCCCCATATTCTGAATAAGTACGGTCAATGCGGGAAGAATCTAGAAATTTTTATGTACATTGATTACATTCATACGCTCAATTAGTTTTTGTATATTGCCTAAATCAGCATAAAAGAAGATTTTACATTTTTAAAAAATATCGATATTTAAAAAAATTTTGAAAAATTTATTGAATATTTTTAGGTGAATCATAACTTTATGAATGTAAAAAAAGAATGGAACAGCTGTTAGGATTCAAATACCAGAAATAATCATTAATTTTGAAGCTTTGATGAATGGATAGTATGGATGTAAAAGGACAAACAATATAAATATTTTTCTAAATATTATTTTTTTAACAAAGTCAATTTTTAAAAAATCCTACATTAAAAAAATCATTGTTAAATAAAATCACCCAAGAGTAAATAATATTTTAATTCTAAATATATTGTACCTATAACAATTTCATTAAATGCTTCCTTTATTAGCAGCTGTTTGCACTCTATTTTTTTTTTCTAAAAAATTAAGAAACATTTTTCAAGAATAACAATTTTTTGCATTTAATTTGATTATCTTTTAATTAAATATTTATATTAAATTTATCAATCAGATCATATTTATTTTTAGTTTATTAAAATCAGGCACAGAAGATGCTTTTTCAAGAACTTTGCAAATAAATTTTCTTATTTAATTAAATATTTAAACTAGTACACACATAGAATATGTTTTAAAAAATCACATTTTTTTAACATAAGTGTTGTTTTACTTAAAGAAGTCTTATTAATGTTCATAAAACAAATAACAATAATTGAATATTCAGTATTTGATTAAAATTGTCTGAGGTGTCTAAATTTTTCATGAGAACAGATGACTTTGCTCTACTTAATTATTCAACAAATGGACTGCTCTACAAACAGAAGTCTAATTGTCACTTGTTGTAGCTACAGTCTGTATTTTGCTTTCATGTTTGGGACATCCACTCCTTCCTAGTAGGAAAAAAAAACTTATAATTCAAAAACTTAATATCCCATTAACCTACGCCCTGACCGCATGAATGGATTTTTTTTTTTTTTTTAATTATAATTACTGTCAATCATAAAAAGAACAAAATTTTGGTAATAATTTATTCATTACAAAATCCATGAACAAGACAAATAAAAACTATACAGTTTGTCCGCATTTATAGTATCTATATATTTAAAACACCTGGCTGTTATTTTGGTCATCAGCCCTGAGCTTTCTACTGGCCCGATTTTGATAATTATTTTTTAAAATGAAAGCTGATTATGTGTAGATGTGCCCATTCTGGCTAATTTTAAATTTATTTCAATTTTTATATTCTATTTTTAATTTTAAAGGCTTTTTCATGACATTTCTTCAAAACAGTGGCAACAGGTTAAGCTTTTCTCAAAATTTATTTTCTTTCTTTATTTTTCTCCAATCAGGAGCTTGATCTCATCGGTGAATGTATAATCGCATTTCAAAAAAGAATAAATAAATAAAGGTTTTAGTAAAATTTAATCAGAATAAAATGATTGCACATAGTTATTCCCTGCAATACACAGATTATTTACTGAGTAATATTATTAAGTATTATGGAAGTAAAATAACAGAAGATAAATTTTAATAAAATATCTAAAGTGAAATTTTGTCGATGGAGAAAATGTCGTCATACAGAACCCAGATAAATTTGTACCATGAATATCACATACATTGTTAAAGTTGTGTCAGTGATGATGTCATATTCACTGACTTTTATTCCTGCATCTAAATAAAGTGAACTTCTATTAATTTAAAGGTCCATGGTGTGCACACATGAAAATATTTCTGTAAACTGCGCCATTTCTATTTAATTATAATGAATATTTTATGAAACTAAAGAATTCTTAAATAACTGCATAAATCACGCTTTTATTTAAGAAAATATGAGTATTTCTGAAGGTGTAAATAATGTCATAATAAAAAAATAAAATAAAATAAAATAAAA
Organism: Maratus speculifer; assembly: GCA_964019185.1. NCBI lineage: Eukaryota > Metazoa > Arthropoda > Arachnida > Araneae > Salticidae > Maratus > Maratus speculifer. Next base: position 140,901,039 of record OZ025291.1, read on the forward strand.
TAAAATCTGTGATATGCCGGTATTATTATATTTTTATCTTACATAATATCAAAAAATAATTAAAATCATTTCATTGTATTAAGTTATTGTTTAAAATAAAATAAAAAAATTCTGCATTTCAGTAACAAATACAACAATTTTATTCTTTTTAATAACAGAGGTATCGTCTCTTTTTTTTTCGTTGCCATAACAATAAAATTAATTTTTACAAGTTCATGGAGGATACAGACCAATAAATAAATTAAATTTATTGCAAGTGCTGTAAATATGTAGTGGGTTGGTCTGGCAGTTTAGTAAGTCCCTGTTTCTATTATAAAATGTTTCATTGATATTGTAATTGTTCTACAGTTATCAAGCGATATTTAAACGGAGAAAAAATAAATTATGCAGATATTTTTGAATTCGTCTTCCGGGGTATAATATTAACTTCCTAAATAATTTGGCATTTAAATAATATTTAAGGTTTAGAAACCGCATTAAAAAAAAGATTTGTAGCTGAAGTTAGGTACAACATAATAATTTATGAGTTATTTTCCTTTTTTTTTTTTTGTTATTTTCTAAAGTTTTCATCATGAAAAGCTATGTTATCCCTATTTTAAGAGGTGGCAATTGTTTATTTCGTTCAGTATTTTACTGTCTATATAAGATTGATATATATCATACCTAATATATATTCTTTTCCGTCGAGTTTCTACGGGTGCAGCTAGTTATTTCTAATGTCAGAGATATAGAAAAAAAGTGAAGTAATTTTTCAGCCGTCACTGTTGTTACACTATTTGAACAAATCGTTAGTATGTGGACATTATTTTCGTGTCTAATTTTTTTTATCTATTTTTATTACCATAAAATGAAGAAATCTTTTTTTCCACCATAAAAATGTATTCTTGATGAGATTAAGTTCCTCGCATCACAATTATGATGATCAGCAATAGTACCTGCCTTATAAATTCATTAAGTTACGGCTGCTTTAATACCTGTAGGCAATGATAGTAATAATGTCTTCTAGCTCCATAATTTAAAAGTTTGGCTAGAGGATAAATTCGGAAGACTTTCTTTTTCGTACATCTCGATTAGGTCTTAAATAGTACAGTAGACTATCGATTAACCGAAATCGCATTATTGGGGCTGAGGATAAACCGAGACTATATAAAACATTTTAGTTAAGAAATCATCGAGAGTAATTTTATCGGATGAGTTTTGTATAAAGTAAAATCATGTTACAACGAATTAGTAGGGATATTCATTTAAGCTCATTATCTTGAATTTTTTTTAAAGTAAAATTACAAAATCGCTGATTAAAAATTTTTGATAAATACTGAATAAAATTATACATTATTAAATAAGTTATACTGAATTTAATTCAAAGATGTCAATGAATAATAAATACGAAGCACATTATTATGAACCTGCTTGTTAATAATAATTGGGAGGATTAATAAATTTAGGAAATTTGATGATTTTCATCGTAACTATAAATAAGTTATAATTTATTTTTAAATACAAGGTGGTGAGTGGTCAGGGAAACACACAATAATAAAATGTGTTAAATACCAATATTTTATTAAAGAAAAATTCGCCTTCTTTAATATCCTTCTTTAACCCATTAACGCCCAGCGTCCTCGTTTGAGGACGCTTTAAAAAAATTTATTCCCCGCCTTAAAATTAAAAATATTATTTTATTTACAAATTGGTCTTATAGATGGCAGCACTACACAATATCACACATGCGATTATTTTTAATTAAGTGAAAATACGCGGGAAAGATATGGTATAATTTCCCGGGTTTTTTTGTGATCACGTTATGTATTTTTGATACTACTGTATGGAACTGGATTAATGAGGTAAATTCTTTTAATTTAGTATAAATATAACCTAGATAGTCCATATTATGCCATTAGCATGTTTTTTAATTTTTATTGTTGTTAATATATCCGCAATAAACAGGAAAAGTTATCCGTCATCAATTGAGGACGCTGGGCGTTTGAGTATACTTTTTTTTCATATTCAGATTTCTTTCTCAAAAGTTTTAATTTTTTTATTGCAGATAAGCTATAAAAGAAAATTGAAACATGAGTCGAAAAAAAGTTTTTAAAAGCTTGGAAGAGGCAACTGCTTATCTTTTTTCTGAAGAAATAGAAGCAGATATTATATTAATGCCTCCGGATGTGGATGATCTAACTGATGAAGAACAATTTGATGATGATAATTTGGATACACCGGTTGTATCAGATGTTGCAGGTACATTGGAAATTACTATACCAGATGACAAGGAAAACTCGATTATTTTGGATGAAAAAAAGGAAAAAAAATCTCACAAGCGTAAAAGAGAAGTACCAGTTGTATGGACAAATGAAAACCCCGCTTACAAATTTGGGACTTTGGAGAATTCTTCAAAGAGAAATATGGATATACTAACTACGGAAACTAGTAATCTGAGTCCAGTTGAATTGTTTGAAGAATTTTTTACTGGAGGTGTCTATGATATGATCGTCGAAGAAACAAATCGATATGCTCATGAAGTGAAAAATAAATTGAACTATAATGTTACTAAAGACGAAATAAAAACATTTATTGGATTTTTGATATTTTCAGGATATCATACTTTACCAAGTGAACGGGATTATTGGGCAGAAGGAGAAGATTTAGGAGTTACAATAGTGAAGAATGCTATGACTAGAAATTTTTACTTAGAGCTCAAGAGATTATTACACTTCCAAGATAATAAATTACATGAATGCAACAAACATGATAAATCGTTCAAAATACGTCCCTTGATAGAAATGCTTTCCAAAAATTTTCAGAAATGGGGCGTTTTCCATGAAAATTTGTCTATCGATGAAATGATCGTTCGATATTATGGTCATCATACACTAAAACAGTTTATAAAATCTAAACCTATTAGATTTGGATATAAACTCTGGGCTTTGTGCGGCAGCGATGGTTATTGTTATAACTTTACACTGTATTGTGGAAAAGAATCAAATTCTTCTGAATCCGACAAACTACCTTTAGGTACAAAAGTGGTGTTAAATTTATTATCTACTGTTCAAGATCCAAACAGCCATTGTGTTTATTTTGATAACTTCTTTACCAGCCATATGTTACTAAAAAAACTGAAAGAAATGCAATTCAGAGCTAGTGGAACAATACGAGAAAATCGTACTGAGAAATGTCCAATAATGGATGACAAGAAAATGAGTAAAAAAGAGAGAGGGTTTTTCGATAGTAAATTTGATAAAACAAATGAAATTCTTGTTGTTAAGTGGAAGGACAATAAGTTTGTTTCTTTAGCCACTAATTTTGATACAATATTACCACTGACATCGGTACAAAGATGGAATGTAGAAAAAAAAGAAAAGGTGAAGGTGAATCAGCCTCATGCTATAAGTTCCTATACTTCATTCATGGGGGGCGTTGACCTGCATGACTGGCTACTTGAGAAACATTCTATAGCTATACGTGGAAAGAAATGGTATTTTTGCCTTGTCACTAGGATGATAGACATGGCTGTAGTTAATGGCTATGCCATTTATAAGAAGATTCATGGGTCGAAATCGATGACAATCAAAGATTTTAGGAGATATATTGCAGTAACCTACTTAAAAAAAGGTGCTGATTCAAGAGCAATTCCCGGAAGGCCAATACAAAGGCAAATAACATCCAGATCCAGTGTGCTTCCGGACGTAAAATTTGACAAAATACAGCATGTTATTGGCAAAAGGGAGAAACAAAGACGTTGCCAATACGATAAATGTTCTTCAAAGCCAAGAACTTATTGTATGAAATGCAATGTAACACTATATATGGAATGTTTTCCACTTTTTCACAATAAGAGTCAATCTTAAAAATGTAAAAAAAAGAGTTTTCTTGCATATCTAAGAATAAATTTTGATTTGAAACAATATTTTCTCCATTAGTTTGCTTATATATTAAAAAAATGTCTTTTTATAAAAAAAAAATCATTTTTTAAAATTTTAGATTTTTTTCATACAAACGCCCAGCGTCATCAAATGAGGACGGCTTGAAAAATAGGGTTGCAATTATTTTTTTTTTCAAAATGCTTTCGAAATATCCTTAATTTATGCATTTTTACCCATATGTGTTAATTTCAAAGAAAATTTTCAAAAATTGATAATTTGGGCGTTAATGGGTTAATTATTCGAGGTATTTTTTATAAGAAAATACTAAGTAGTTTCCTCTTTTTTTTTTACTGTGTCTTTTCCTGACCACTCGTAACCCTATAATACCAGACAGCTGAAACATGTTCATTGATATATACCACTAACCTTAATTTTAATTTTTTTTTCAGCAGGAAAAAATCATTAAAAACAATCTTACCACACAACATTGTATGAGTTGCTTCTGGCCCATGGATGTGCAGGAATAAGCAGTTTGTAAAGGTTCGATATTCGATAGAACATTTTTTTAAATCTTCGAACACGATTTCATGGTATTAAAGGAACAATCGCCATTTTTATTTTCACTGTTGTTTGCTCTCACTTCTTTTATGAATATTTCAATTTTCACTTGTATTTAAACCAGGGCGTATGGCAATTTTTTCGTACATAACTCACATAATTTTTACACCGTTAGCACATAATGTAAAACAGAAAAACATTTTCAGGCTGTAGTCTAGAGATCAGCAGAAATTTCAATGCAATAAGTACGCACTTCTTCAGTTTTCCGTTTTTCAATTTTCATATTTACATGTCCGGAATTTTTCTAAAATTTTTTTGTTGTGATAGTAAGTATATTTTTATCGGCAATCTATATCGCATCAATTTCCTGTCTCACATTCACCGCTGCAGAAGTTTCATATTTTAAGCTTGGGAAAGTCATTCCTGTTTATATTAGTCTGCGCCAAGGGTTCACTTTGCCATATTTTTTAGAATGCCCCGATGTGTAAACTAGAAAATTCAACTACATTTAAGAGATCAAAATGACAACTTTTACGTTACTACTTAAACAGTTTTGAAATTAAAATTTCTATAAATAACCAGTCAATTATAGCTTTAATTATTATCTAGCAATAAAATATGCAGTGACACAATCTATCTGATAAAAATGATAAAACTTTAAATGATTTAACGAAGAAGAATACCATAGGGTCATCTATCAGGTGATAATGGAATGAAAGAAAATCAAATGAACAGTTTAGCATGCATTAAATACATTTATTGTAAAGGTGATATTTCCATTTAGAGGAGGATATTTTTTTACGTTTTTAGTACTTTGTTGCTGTATAGCCGAATGTGTTTGGATTTATATCAAAATCAATAAATGACAGCCCTGATACTACTTATTTCCTCATAAAATAAGTGTTATCACATGAGTTAGTAAATTAAATTTCAGACAGTGTGTCAGAGAAAGTAATATAAAAAATATATAATTAATTAACTTAAACGCATTATAATAAAACATTTTGACGATTTGTAAATCATTCAGTTGATAACAGGTCTTTAATTTGTTACTACGTAAATTAAGTTATCATTGAATAAATCCATAATTTAAGCGTGTATTTAGTAATTTTCAATATCTATTTGTGAATCTAAATTAGACGCCGACTAGAGTATCAAATAAAGAAAAAAAGACTCCATCTATATTGTGTTGTCTTTTAGTTTGTGCAAAATCAATTAATATGTATTCGAAATGTTGTTTTAAGCTGCTATCAGATTCACCAACATTCCGTAAGACTTTTGAGCCAACACTTGATTTCCTCCAACTTTTCGCGAAATATCCTCCCAACATCCAGCGTGATAGCAAACTGCAATGTCTCTTCAACTTTTTTCCACAGGTTCAAAAAAGTCTGGGCTAGCTTAGATTTTTCATCCAACATCAAACGTTTCAATAAATCAGAGATAAGCGATTGATACGAGTAGGCGATAAATATTAACGCCTGGCGCGAGTAGAAACTGGTTTTCCGGCTTTTCCTCCGACTTTTTCAAAGACAATTGTAACCTTTTTTCTCTCTTTGAACGGGAAAATGTTGGAGTTAAAATCCGCTGAAAAGTTTGTCTCGCCTAAAGTCCGTGAATCTAATAGCAGCTTTACTTTCGAATCTGAAAGAGAATATAATTCGCAATTGTTATGACAAATAATTTGGGAGGATAGATTAACAACTAATTAATCACATGTGATGGTATTGTTAAGTTCATGCGGAAATTTTTAATGCAACCTCACACCATTTTTTCAAAATAAAAATATTTTACATACGCTTTGAGAATACTTGCAAGAGAAATATACTAAAAAATGTATTTTTTATAAAACAGTGGTGCGAATACAATATATAAATAATCCCGTGTAATTGAACTTTACCATACGTCCACGTTTTCGTTAAACCCTAGAATTTCCTGAAACACATTTTACATTATTTCTTTTAAAGTAATGATAATTAACCATTCAGATTTTAGAAAAATATAAATTCGTGCAATATATATTTTTTAAATTGTAACATTTAAAATGTATTTTTGAAAATCTTTTTAATTTTTGATTTCTTTCAATATTTGAAGAACAAGCATGCGTACAAAGAATGCAAGTACTTTTTGAGATTTGCATTTTAGAAGAGCAGCTTACGTTTACCGATGCAGAAACTATTTGTTGGAACTATTTGGATGCATCTGAATGAGCATTAATGCTTCAATGTTCAAACTGCAGGATTTGAAAATCTCTGTCTCTCTCCTCCCCTCCCCTCCCCTACATCTTTCCTAGTTTCCTTTTTTTTATGTCTTTGAAATGTTTAAATTGAGTGATTTTGCAATACGCGTTTCCGAGTTTCAACGCAGACTACCAAGAGGGAAATAACGTTTTTCTGAAAAAGATAAAAAACATTCTTTTAAATTGGATATAGTAGTGATTTTATGTGAATAAATATACATCTCAGAAAATAAATAATTATATCGGCTTGAGTCATCATAAAACTAAATTGTTTAAAACATAACGAATATATAATTATTAATTATAAATATAATATAATTTCAAATTTATCAATTTAGCAAGAACCAGCACACCCCCCTCACAAAACAAAAATTCCTTAAAATTGAAAATTCAACAATCAAAATACAAAAACAATAGGCTGCCAGCCTCATCAGCGATGGGTTTTATTAGACAAAAGCAGCCGGACACTCGAGTTTACAAAAACAAAATATATTTAAGTGGCAGTGGGTTTCGGCCAGAGCGGTGAATAGCAAAAAATCAGATGTTAAACACCCGATGGCTATAATTCACGCGCCCCCCCACCGGACCCTACGCCACAATAGTAAACGAATGTCTCACCTGGAACATTGTAAACGATGTCAAAATATGTTCTCTGAATAAAAACCACATCCCCAACTTAGCTGCAATGCCACAACTCAAAACAACTTAAACAGAACAAAGTAGAAACCGTATTCCAAACCAATCCAGAAACAATCCAGGTCTGTTGCCACCCAATGCAGCTCATCATCATAAAACCGTCCTTAAACAGGCTTTAGGTAATACAAGTCATTTAGCTGTCACTGAGTAGCAAACGATCAAAAATGTAGAGAATCTGCAAAATCAGAGTACTTTTTATGAACTTGAGAGGAATATTGTTTTTATAGTGAAGTTTACTTTTAAATTGAAAAAGCTCACTTTGAAATAGATATTTTTCTGAACATATTCTATAAAATCGGAAAATTTGGCTGATTATAATGTTAATGTAGATTCGTTTTGAAATATTGGAGGACCAGTGTACGAGCTGATTAACTGTAAAAGAAAAGCTTTTACGCTTATCATAAATAGAAATTTGTATTTTGTTATCTATTAAAATTTTTATTTTTAAATCTAGATAATCAGCCTCCGAACTATTTTCATTAGTTTTTTTTAACGTTAAGGAGTCAGGATAAATTTCTTGAGAAATTACATTAAAATCAGAATTAATATTCAAAACGATTAAATCATCAATGTATCGGTAAGCAAAAAATTTTAGATCAGCTTTATTTATACTATATTGAAATTCATAAAAAAATAAGAATAAGTTAGCTGCAGTGGATGAGTAACTAGTACCCATACCAATCCCATTAATCTGTAGGTATATTTTAGAACCAGTATAAACATAATTATTATAAAGGCAAAACCGGCATAATTTATAAAACAAGTTTGAATTAAAATCGGCACCATCCAAAGCCAATTCAGCTGTTTTTAAAAGTGCAACCAGTTTAAACATAATTATTATAAAGGCAAAACCGGCATAATTTATAAAACAAGTTTGAATTAAAATCGGCACCATCCAAAGCCAATTCAGCTGTTTTTAAAAGTGCATATATATAGTTATTAAGATAAATGTGAAAAAAAAAATGATGATCGATGTGAAAAGTTAAGTAAAGAAAGACAATACCTTTGATAAAATTACTAATAACTATATATTTCATGCAAATATACACATAAATATAGATTGCATATAACTGAAACATTAATTATTCAAAGGCTTTAATTTTCAAATATTCGGAGTCAATTGTTTTCAATTGCTTAGTTAATAAAAACATCTGTTTATCATAAAACAACATATGTAATCTAATCTTTCTAAATATTTTTGAAGAAAATATCCACAAACTAATTTAATAAAAATTGCTTTATTCTTAAAATGTAGTTCTATATAATAAAGTACGGGGGGAAACTGCAAAAAGTATTTTCATAAATATATAGTATATATTTATGTGCTTGTATAAAATGTTTCTTTATGACAATACAATAAGTAATGGTTAATGTTTGATATACCACTTTTAGCCCGAAATCAACCATAGAATGTTTAATTAGCAGTCACGAGTGGTACACGGGGGGGTAAAAAGAAAAATGAAAGCCTTGGAAAATTTCCTTTAAAATTTTAATATAGACGTCATCTTTTTAAACAAATTTATCGTGCTTCGAATCACAGTAACAAATCACCGGATATTCCGCTTAAAGATCGCAACAACGCAATATGTTGCTATATACAACAGAAAGATGATATTACAAGAATACAACTTTGCCTATTAAAAACTCTTAACTTCACCAGATGACAGGATTCTGTTTAATATTTAAAACAATGTATGATTCTTCTTCACAAGTCAGAGTAATGTCGTTATACATCAAAATGCGCATGAATAAAGGATTTTACACCAAAGTTTTGCGTTGCTTAATTCAATTAATTCTTTAGAAAATGGGAAAATAACCACTAAAAAAAAAAAAAAAAAAAAAAAAAAAAAAAAAATACTCAGCTTTTTGGACGAATATCTTATGTAATCAGGCCTGAGTTTCGCTTCGCAAAGAATTGTGGGAATTTTTAGGACGTAAATATGGCATTAAGAAACAAATGAAAGAATAAAATAAAGTAATAGTATTTTATAGAAAACGTTTCTTTTAACAGATTAAGTTTATTTTGAATAGGAAAAAATGAAGAATGCGTAGATTCATGGTTTGGCATTAAAACACAATAAATATGTGAGATATCATTAAAATACAGAGGAAAATTTAATTATTATAAGAATTTGGAAATAATTAATGGCATTTTTTACTATCATCATTGGCATTTAATCTTTTAGTTTGGCAGTACCTTTCTAATCGACGGGATAATCAAGTAGTATCTATTAATATAAGAAAAATATTGTTACTTTCAAATAATTATCTAATGAAATAATGCTTTGCGAATCCAAACAAAGCATGGCTTTTGCTAGTATAACATATATTTGGAAAAAAATGAACAAAAACATCATCACCCTGGATTCTTTTATGTAAAAATTATTTATCATGAAGACCATTATTAGTTTTAAATGATCGCATAAAACTATTTGACTAACCGCAAACATTAAAAAATTTCCAATTACTAAATGTATGATTTTACAAGATTAATTCCTGATGAAAAATCTTAATTTTTCATACATGGTGAAATTTCTCTTCAAAAATGATATGAATATAACAAGCGATTTGAAGCCCACAAAAAATAATATTCAAACATTACATTCAGTACAAAAAAAAAAAAATATTTTATTGAATGACAAATAGCGATCTTAAGAACTTAATTTTGCCAAAATATTATTTTTAGTTTTAAAACATTAATTTAAAACAATTATCAATTTTAACACTTTTTATAATAATTCCGTTGAAACACTGATGAATTATGTTTCATCACTATGTTTATTATTATTATGCTTCATTACTTATGATGCCGCGTCAAGAATTTTTTTAAGAGGTTCTGTACCATGTATTCAATACATATTAAAATTAGGAAAATTATTTAAAAGATTTTTAGTTATTTACGAACTCGAATGGTCTGTGAAAATAGTTCGTTAAATCTAAAATTCGAAATTTATAAAGACATTAAAAATTATTAGCATTTTGCATTTTAATGTTTCTGAAATTAGTCAAGGTTATTATTTATCGCTTTTAAAAGTATTGGGCTTTTTTTCATCATTACTACTTAACAGATGATAAGCATGCAACCAAATTAGGAAAAAAGAAACTTTTAAAATGTATTTTTGTTTATGCATTGAACATAAAAATAATTACTTACTTTCTTTGCTTTAAAACTATATGTTTAATAATTTATTACTTTATTCTTTCTATAATTGGAAGCATTTGACAAATATTACTAATGTAAAAAAGTTAGCATTAGCTTGATTAAAGTGACTTTATGACTTTATTCTTTCTATATTTGGAAGCATTTGACAAATATTACTAATGTAAAAAAGTTAGCATTAGCTTGATTAAAGTGACTTTATGACTTTATTCTTTCTATATTTGGAAGCATTTGACAAATATTACTAATGTAAAAAAGTTAGCATTAGGTTGATTAAAGTTCGGTCTTGTGACAGTTTTTCTTTTCTGGATGTGAAAGTTCAATCTCATTTTCATTAATAAAACTGAAGGTAATTCTATCCTACAATATTCCCCTCCTTACAAGTGACATAAAAATTTGAAATTGAAAGTTTAGTAAATGCGAGTTTCTACAACGAAGTTGACTCGAAATTACTCGCAAACATAATCAGCCAGGTTTTTGTGGAAATTTTGCAAAGTAAATATGCGTACAAAAAATTACTTATTTCTTTTGTATTTCAGTTAATAGTTTTAGGTTATACTTGCTTAAATATTTTTAATATTAATGTCTTCTAACTAAAAATATACGAAATTTATAATAGGTCTATTCTTTGTTATTCCATATTTATTAATTAATAGAGCGGCAGTTGATCATTTTAGTCTGTCAGCAATTTTCTAATGCTTTTGTTGATTATCTGCACCTACACCAATTGCTTGGTCATTGTGTAAGTTCAATTGAATAATTAAAACGTATATGTAATTCAAAATTAGTTTCGATTGAGAAATTCAAACATGTGCAACTATTAAATATTAATTTAGAATTGTAAACAAGTCGCTATAGTTTTTCAAAATATAGCACTAAGCGTTAAATATTTTCTCAACTTTGACTTTTCAAAGATACTCGAGCTCATTACATATTCTCTACATGGAAATAAGGAAACATGTTATTCAAAACCTGTTCCGATTAAAGAAATTATAAACCTTAAAACTCTTGAAATTTCAAAGGTGCGGAGTCACATTAAATTAGCTTTAGCCAGCTTCATAATACCTTAAGAATTGATTGTATAATTATTCTTGAAAAATTTTATTAAAAGTTATGCACATATTTATATCTATCTTTTTGTTACATCAATTGATCATTTTAAACAAGTTTTCAACGCATGACCTGCAAAGCGTCAACCTCCACTGTTAGAAAAATGTTCCTTATATAAATGCAAACACTTTGCATTTAATTAAGACCAGATTACCATTCTGAATTTGTGGTGGCAAGTTAATTTCATGAAAAAAAAGTTGAAGACACCAGCTTTATACAAACTCTGCAAAAGAGTTTTCCCTTTTATACAGATTTGGTTTGTTTGAGACACTGCGGTCATCCAAAATATACGAGGATTAAATGTACCGAAACGTTATTTTAAAGTAGATTCAGACCAGCTACAAATATTAGAGAGTGAAGCAAGCTTTCATTCCGGTACTGTTTGTCCAGTAGCTTGCGCCTTAACCAGAAGAAAAGCAAGTGGATTTTTACAGACAGAAATAATTCTCGAAGCTTCTCGTACATCTAGCGTGAACAAGATGATATCGACTAAATATTTGTTGGAGTTATGCAAATGTTACCCTGCTCCAAATGCATGAATTGATGAAAAAATATGCATCTGTTCATAAATTATATTAAAAAAACTAATAGTTTTAGTCTCCTGCGAATTCCGCTATCAGACCCCACTCAGGCTTCGCAACTCCAAAAGATATAATAATGGTCCCTGTTTAAAAAAATATTGTCAGGTTACGGCAGATTGGATGATATTATCAGTACAACAGCGGTTAATCGCGTTGCCATGCTTTTCCGTTTGAATAATGCATTTTTTGGTTACCATAGCGTCATCCATAGCTGCCTTGGGAACTGACGGCTGTTTTCGGGATTGATAATTATGATAATGAAAAATTGCTTTTACAAAATGGTTTAATTAAATGAGTCGCTATCGCTCGGATTTTTAGGATTTGTAGACGACACCAAAGACAATATTCTTCTTTTAGGTTCGAGGTTAAAAATCTCAATCTACTTACGGAACTAGTTTCTCAGAACCACGGCATCAAAAAGTATTGTGGTTTGAAATTTTATGCTTATAAGGAGTTCTGGGATAAAAACGCCAGGGAGGATAATAACGCCAAATGCTAATATTGCGTGTAATTGTAAAATAATCCAGGAAATGACACATATCGGTTATTCGTTGAAGGGCTCTGAGTCATCTGAATCAAAAACAACCTCTAAAAGTTTATTTGTTATATTTGTAGATCTTCTCACTAGAAGAAACACGTAAGAATCAACGCTAGATCTAAAATTTGAGAGGTAATTTCTGTTATCTGAAGACTAAATATTTATTAGGATATACTTTGTTTATTACATAAATTTGTAGTATATTTCAAATATTTTCAAAACATAGTGGATGATTTTAGATGTGTTTGTGAGGTAGTTTGTAGTTAAAATTAGACTGTGGAATAATTATGCCGGGGTAATAACGCCATCCACTCGGGTTGTTGCTTTGGTTGATTCTTTTTAGAGCTAGAATTTCATTCAAAGCGTGTTTATTTTTCATTTATGCACGAAAGCGCTTTATTGTGATTGTTGAAAACCAAAAATATACAAAGAAATTTGTATGCCCTAAATGCTACTAATTCTTCAGCATCAGAAAAATAAAATATAATATGATTATTACTACATTCTGATATAGCAGGTAACGGTAAGTATGAGAAATGTGTCAATTTCTAGGGTTGTGCATTGTAAAAAAATATAAAGTTAATAATCTTTTTCTAGGAAACTGGGATACATGGAACTTTTCATGTAATAGTAACAGCAAAAACTCAGGTAACAGAATCGGTTACAGGAATTTTTACAGTTTCCGTTATATGAACAGTTGTAGTAATCTTGGTTTCTTATAAAAAGCTAAGTAACTTTACATATTATTATTATTTTACACTGTACATGGGTAATAACCCGAAATACCATTGGTCAAGATATCAAACCATTAAATTTTATCAATACATATCTGATAAATATTCTTTCTTGTATACACAATATAATGCCGCAGAAAATACTGCAGTACATAAAAAAGCTAGCCGCACTCATTTTATACTATATGACATCACATACATTCTCCGAAATGAAAATTGTTTTTAAATGTTTAGACGAATTTTTGAATATGAGGAAATTTTCGCTATTAAAGGCATTTCCAATTTAATAATTTATTTACTTTAAGTTCTTTTTTTATTTTAAGATTTACATGTACATATGTTATTAATTAAAAAGTATTTTGGAATATTATATGATCTTTTTAAATATGACCTAATATTCAACTTGACAAGTTTTTTGCACATAATAATTTAACTATTTTAGGCACTTAAAACATGACGATATTTAAAATTTCAAAATTTTGCATGCGACGTAATTATTATCTTTAAATAGGTTTCACGTGAAGTAATTTCATTAATTGTCAATTGTCATACATTTTTAAAATTTATGAGTAAATATTTTGACGTAAGTTTTCCTATGATCTGTTTTTAACACATGGTGAGCATTAATGCTTCATTTAAAATTTCTCTTCTTTTTTTATATAATTTCAGATTTTATCTTGAAATTTACGACAAAAACGTAATGTGATATTCCCTTTCTCGTTCACTTTTCCTGTCACAATACCGGATTTTTAGACCTATAGAATTTGATACTGATAGACGATTTTTCATTTCTAAAATAAAATGATTCTTGGGATCGAACTGTGAATATTTTTTTCCAAATTTTGTTGTAAAACATAATATAATAGGAATATTGACTTACCTTTCGTTTGAAATAAAAGATAATTTCAATTTCAATTTGTAAATGATGAAAAAAGAGAAATCTAATAATTCGAATATTTTTTACCTTTCTTCCCGCTTTTCTACAAAAATGCAATTATTTGGTTGTTACTATGAGAGAAATGTCATTAAAATCAGAAAAAAAATAATATATCGAAAGTTAATTCAAATTTAAAATTTCTAATACTATTTTAGATAAACTCGGATCAGTACGGATAATTGACGTTAATTTAAATTGTCAAAGGTTCCACATTTTAGTAGTAATAGCTTTGAAACTAAATTAGTCGTTAAATCAGTCTTTTCATCGAATCTTTTCATTGAGTCGTTTCATTAAAATGCTACATATATACGGTAGATATAAATCTATTTCGTTTATTTTAAAACTAAATTGAAAAAAGCTCAATTATTGAAATGTCCTTTGAATTTTTATAGAAGTGATTTTAATGCTTTATAAGATTAATAAGCTCTAAATCTTTTTCTAATTTTCCCGGTTCCAAAGATATCTCAGATCACAAAAATTTTCCTCTACGGGGATAACGAACAATGTGATCCGAAATTAATTCAGATTGAAAAGTGCATCTTTTTAAACCTTAACCCCATGACCGCCATGATATTAATGTTGCTTTCTCTGTAATTTAATAAAAAATATTAAAAAAAGATGTTTTTCCAACCTGATACAAAATATTTTATTAATCATGGATGTATAATCTTTGAGAGTATTAATAATAACATAAATTTTCAAAACTGGGTTTATTTATAAAATTATATTAATTTAAATATTGATTATGTTGCAGTGAAACCTGCAACTTAATGAATGGAAAAATAAGTTTGCGGCAGTCAGAGCTTGAAATTACATTAACTACAGAGTGATAACTGAGAAATTGGCTAAAATTTTGTATATATTTTCGCCTATCTCCGTGCCATATGTATAGATCCGTTTAGAAACTGCAAACTGTTTTGACTTACACAAAGAACTAGTTCTGAAAATTTTCTCAAATCTCTGTTGTAAAGAAAAAGAAATCTTTTTCTCTACACATGTGACAGATTAAAATATCGTTTAAGAAAATAAATGCTTAAAATATTTAAATGAAAGGATCAGAAGTTTAAAGAGAATAGATTCGATCAACTTATTTTCAAGTTAAGAAAAACTGTCTAGTCGTACGTCTAGAATTCAAAAGTTGATTAATGTTTACGAATTTATTCAATACTTTTCTCAAAGAAATTATTTATTTATTGTTTTTATAGGATTTAATTGTTTTATTATCGAATTTGAAATAGCTTCTAATAATTTCTTTCAAACTAGTTTGTCTACCCTGTTTTATCCAGGCACGTGATAAAACCTTAAATATTCCAGAAAAAGGTGTTGAATTATTTTATATTTTAAATGCAGAATTTTAAAGTATGCTAAAAAATGGAATGGGTGAAGGTGATTTATCGAAACGAGCACTTTTGAAATGGTTAATATTGATATTTTAAAAACAAATAGCATTAAATGAAAATAAAAGTAAATATGGTTTTGATATTTTTGGTGTTTATCATAACTTATTTTGAATTTGTCAGAGAATTCAATATATTGCAGGAAAAAAAAAATCACAAAAATCTTTTGAGGAGAAGAATGTTTTTGAAAAGTTTAATATAAATATTTTTTTCATTATTAGCATTGTTTACAGAAAAATTCATCCAAGAATGGATTGGTATCGTTGTATTGTGTTTCGTTATTTTGGTTTAGAAAGTGAATGCAGAATCATAATTTTAAACATAGTATTACTGTGAAGTTTTCTTACCATTTGCATTTATGACGTGGAAAATTATGCTTGGCATTGAATAACAGAGCGCGTATGATTCACTTTCGTAGAAGCTGTCCCAAACATCCTTATGTGCATTCCGAATATCAATAACAGATTCATATTGTTTTCTTTCATCGTATCATGACGAACTAATATTGTCCTTACGTTTTCAAATATGTTCACGTTAGGCTTTTAGCTGACCATGGCAAAACACAGATCTTATTTTTGTAGAACTAATTTTTAGGACCAATATGCGCATGAATCACTGCTACATCTTGTTTAAGTACCCAATCTTCTCCACCTAATTCCATACCATAAGAAATTCCAAAATGCAAATATAATCTTTAAAGTTCAGTCTTTCATTCAAAAAAGATCAAACTCGTTCTTCTACCATATCCTACACTGTAAAAAAATCTGAAATCCAACAGATATAAAGTTGCTGAAATCTGTAGGGTTACTAACATTTTATCTGTGCACTGTACAAGAAAAAATGCAAATCTACAAAACTAAGTTACAGAAATCTGTAACTTTACAAACGACTCTACTAAAATTGCAGTTATCTTACTAAAATTCTATGTGTAACCTGGGTTGTTGTTACATGAACATTTCTTGGAATTTCAGTTTCCTACAAAATTCTTCGTAACCTTACAGATTTTTTGATTTTCAAGACAAATCTGTATCTGTTACATGATTTTTTAATATTGCCGTTAAGTAAAAAGTTTAAAGAATTCCAGTTTTCTAGAAAACTTTAAGTGCTTTTACAGATTTTTTTTTTTTACAGAGTACTGCTAGTCAGACTATCAAACTTTACCCTTCCATATGTCAAGTGGAATAAAATTTTTCCTGGTTCTTGATACAAAGCCAACAGGACTGACCATATAAATTGAAATTTTTCTCATCTATGTAAAAGACAGTAGTCCACCCAACGTATGCGATTAGCTATACGCATTTATGTCCACTTGGGATGGTATTGATTCGTCTTGAAAATGAAGACTTTGGACTTCTTTTATATATTTTTATACAGTTTGACGTTACACCATATGTTAGTTTTTCTTTATTCGGACCTTTAAAATTGTAGAATCTTTCTGTTTACGTCTTTTTCATTATGAGGCCTCAGTGTTTTAGATCTCTCTGTCTTTATTTTTAGTACCGTGATCATCTGGATTTCTAAAATAGTTTGATATGGCAGTTTTATTAATATTAAATATTTTAGTAATCCATCTAACGCTTTTTACCCATTTTTTAAATATTATGTTCTTGCCTTTTGAAAAATTAATTAAAATTAATTATAATTAAAATTAATAATTAAAAATTAATTAAATGTCCAATAAATACAATTTTTCAGATGTGTCCATCTACTTTTTTATTGTGCGATAGTTCACTAAGTTTATTGTTGTATAAATTAATTTTTGCAGCAATGTATTTTTTATGCCATAACAAAAGAATATGTATAAAATGATACATTAAAAAATCAAACTGTAAACGTAAATCAGAATTAAATAAATTTAAAAAAGCGAGTGTCCTTAGATATTTTTACAGAGTGTAGATCTATAAAATTATATATCCCATGATAAACTAATATGATAACCAATATTGCTGTATATGAAAACATATGCAGGACTGCACTGCATAATTATACTTTTCTTTTATTTACAATGAAAACTTAATTGCTAAAAATGAGCTTTTAATTTTTTTATAAGTTTTAAAAAGTGTTTAATTATATTTCTTAATTTATTTTATGATGAAGTTTTGTAATAGTTTTCTGGGTGTGTTGGAAGCTTAATTGCTAAAAAAGGGCTTTAAATTTTTTTATAAGTATTAAGAAGTGTTTATATTTCTTCATTTATTTTATTTAATAATGAAGTTTTGTCACAGTTTTCTGGATGTGTTGGAAATTTTTTCATATCCTATGTTTGGTAGATAGGTTTTCTTTCTCTTTTAATATAAAACTATATTAAATTCTTCTGAAAAGAATAATAGTGTTACAGCGAAAAGCTTTAGCTTAAATTTTAGCGAAATCGTTGAAGTCTAACACATAAAAAGCATATGTCTTTAAAGATTATGATTTTTCTTTCCCGAAATACTTTCTTGTATTTGAATATACAAAATATCGATACTTTGGCTTTAAACGTTCTATTTTTATCTTTGTTGAGTACCAAGCAAACGTGATCCTACATTTACTTTCATATTTGATATTCCAAGGTTTTTTAAAAGTTTTTTTTACGCAATATTTTCCAACATTCTTTTCATTTTCTTTCAAATTAACTTTACTCAGATTTAACGTTAACTATGGAATTTGGGGTATGATACAGGCCATGGTATAAAAAATTCATAATAGTTTTTATCTGCAACGGGACTCAAGTACTGGAAATATGACGTCAAATGGACGGTTTTCAGAGAAAGCTTTGTGAGTGTCGAAGAAAATACTTGAAGTACCCCCCAAAAAGGCTTTTTTCCGATATTTTCAAAGAGAAAGGCAGAGACGGTATAGTTCCGAGCTCTGTAAATATAGATTGATCGATTTATTGTTCGCAACAAAAAATAAATAAAATCCTATTCTTTACTATTGATATTATACGATTTCAAATGGATGCTTTTTAAGTTCTTGTAAAGATTCTTATTAAACACAAAGCAAGAAAAAATATTTAGAAAAAATGAAGCATTCTATTGCTTATTGATGTTGAATATATACATACAAAAATGGCGTAATTAATGTAAAATAAGTTAAAAAAGCATAATAATATAATTGGTTTAAGATTTTAAAATTAAATTTTATCAGTTTTCACTGAAACCAAGGGTTGTTAACAAATATTCATGCATTTTAATTGTTAAAAAAATAACAACAAGAGGGTAAATGTGATGACAGATCACACAGAGGGTTTCGTTTAATATCTCTTTCAAAAATCTCTATCCTTATTCTTATTATGTGTTATAAACTATATATCAAAGTTTAAACCGATTGAATCTTTTGTTTTGCCATACATAGTAAAATTTAGAAAACAAGCTCTCCTCGAATGACACACTCCTTCCCCTGAATTTTTTACTTTTACAAATATTGGGTTGGGGAAAAAGTAGTTTCGTTTTCTCTCAATGGATGGCTTGAAAGTCGCATATCTCGGGTAATACATATTCAGTTAAGCCATACTGAACAGCGTTTGAAAGGTAATAGTCTCTAGAAAATTCTAGATATAAAGGTAGCGTCATTTGTGTAATTAGTCAAAAGATCTTGCGTTTTAAAAATGGAGATTCCAAAAAATCATTTTCGTCAGATTTCGTTTTTTTTTTTTTTTTTTTTTTTTTTTTTTTTTTTTTTTTTTTTTTTTTACTTCCGAAAGTAAAAAATGCTGCGCAGGATCATCGAAAATTGTGTGGTGTTTATGGTCAGTGCTTAAGTAAACGCCAGTGTTAGAATTGGTTTGCTTGTTTTCGTTCCGGAAATTTAGATGTTAAAGATGAACCTCGACCTGTCCAGCAAACCGTCGAAAATGTCGATGAAAAATAAAAAACAATCGAGGTAGACCGACGTATTTTTTTCCCGCGACGTTGCTACGGAACTAAACATCGGCCATATAACAGTTTTGAACCATTTACATAAGATTGGATAGCAAAAAAACTCGGTACTTGAATTCCCCATGAACTTACTGTGAAAAATTTAATGGACAGAGTTTCCATTTGTAAATCACTAATGAAACGGAATGACATCCAGCCATTTTTGAACGAATGATTACGGGTGATGAAAAGTGGATCCCGTACGACAACAATATACGAAAAAGATCGTGATCGAAGTCCGGAGAAACTTCACAAACGGCGGCAAAGCCCGGAATTGATGCCAAGGAAGGTGATGCTGAGGGTTTGGTGGGGTTGGAAAGGAATTGTCTATCATGAGCTGACCCAAACCATTAACTTAACTATCTACTGGAACAACTAATGTGATTAAAGCAGGTGATTAAAAAAGCCCGGCCAGAATTGATTAATAGGAAAGGCGTTGTCTTCCATCACAACAACACTAAACCACACTCATCTTTAGTCAATCGGCAAAAACTGAGAGAGCTTGGGTGGGAGGTTTTGTTTGTGGAAGCACCCACAGTATAGTACGAACCAGGCCCCGTCCGAATACCATTTGTTCCGCTCTCTGTAGAGCTCTCTTAATGGTGTTAAGCTGTTTTCAAAAGAAGCTTGTAAAAATCACCTTGTTCAGTTTTTCGCCCAGACATCTGAGACGTTCTACAGTGACGGAATTATGGTTTTACCAGAAACATGGCAAAAGGTCATTGAACAAAACAGCACATATATTGTTATTTTTTTTTTACTTATGTAAAAAAAAAAAAAAAATCACTTTGAAAAATACGAAAAAAAGCGAAATTACTTTTTTCCCAACCCAATATTTAAAGTTAAGAAGTAATATGTACAATAAATAATGCTCAGTGAAAAAAATGCATTAAAATTGCAATAAACACGCTTATCTGAAGAAAATATATAACATTGCCCTTCCCCCCTGAAAATTAAATTTATAAAATTTCTGTTATGTATCATAAACTATGCCAAAGTGTAAAAGCGATCATTTACTTCTCCTAACTTTAATAAATTCCCTTTAACTGTCTGGGGTGTCTTTTCTATAAGTTTAAACATTTATTTTTTCATAAATTAAAAAGATGTAGTATCTTTTTTTTTTTACTTTTTTTATTTATTTTATTTTATTTTTTTATTCATTCAGATTTTATGAATCAGCACATGAACTAACAACCGCATGTAGAAGTTCAAAATATGTAATTAATAATTTAAAAAAATTGTACTTTGATTAAAAAATCCTAGTAAAAAATATTATTTCTTTTTCTTTCCATTTCACGTGACTTGCCGTGACCAAAAAAAAAAAAAAAAAAAAAAAAAAAACAGAATTCTGTATATGGTTTGGAGGGGGATTTTTTATAGACTTATAGCAGCTGACCTGTTGTATCGAGTGATCCAAAACTCAAGAAAAAATAAACAAGTTCGAGATTGAATTTAAAACAATTCTGGAATTAATTACCAAAATAAAACCAAATACACGTTTTCAACGAGATTTATTTAATTCATTAATTTATGTTTGATGCATAATAATTTTTATATCTATTTAAACCTTGGCAACAATTGGAAGGGAAAAGAACAAAAAAAATCAACGGATGATGTTAAAATAAATATTTTAATTAAAATAATAGTCTTTTTCAGTTTTTATGATTTGTTTTGTGATAAGAGGAATTCAGTGGTAAGTACCCAAAATTTGAACGCTCTGCCTTGTATAGTTTTTTGTGTACGGACACTGTGACAGACAGACAGAGAAAGGATAGAGACGAATAGAGTTTCGTCAGACGAACGAAACACTAAAAAGCCTGAAGGCTAATTCCATACGCAGAATTAATACATAGATTATATAAAATAAAGAACATGTAAAAAAAATTAATCTCTATCTCAAACAGAAAATAAGCCTTAAGCATTATGAAAACATAAAATAGAAGAAAATACAAGTATAAGCTTGGAGAAAAGTCATTTAACGTTTTCGTTTCTGCGGGGAATTATGCTAGTTATATTAACAAAATTTACAATATCTCACTATATGTATGCGTAAAAATGAAGTGCTAAAATATTCACAATTAAACTCCTTTTCGCATAATATAAAAAATCGAAATTTTGATCTATTTTGTTGCAAACTGTCCCTTTAAATGTTTTTAATATCACTTTGTTGCTAAAGATTTTTCGTAAATGCAAGACTTAATGTTAGTCTATCATGGGAAATATAAATTTTATAATTTTATACAATTAGATTAATTATATTTTGAAAGTAAGTATTAAAATAATATTTCTAATGTCGGTAGTAATAAATTGGAGTCTTTCATTCATTTGTTTGTTGAAAATAAGTTTTGTTGTAAGATTTAAAAAATAGACACGGCGCGACACGGCGAATACAAGAAACCCTCATTATTACGAGCTGCGGACACAGTTTTTTAATGTTATCTATATTTGAGTTCATTTCAGAACTTTTTTCAATTCATATTTCAATAGCAAAATGTAATTTTCGTAAAAATAAAAATTATTTACAGTATTTATTCATAAGAACCTAATTAATCTATTTTTCTGCTTTAACTATTTAGCAGTTAAATAACTCAGAGAACTTGATATGCTGAATATTTTATAAATAGCAACGATGTATTCCACAAATTTTAATAAATTGGGAATGTCTAAATTCATACAGCGTTATAAACCCGAATTTCATTGCTGATTTCTATTGTTAATTCATATGAAATTAAATGACTGTAGCTTTATTTAAATACTGTCTCCTCAAAAAAATATTGACACTTGCGATTTTAGACGTTTTGTTAAACATCTAGAAATATACTTAAGGAATTATTCTGAAACTCCAGGAATGTAGACAAAATAGCACACGTTATGTATTTTCGCGAAGAGTTTTCCCGAAAATCCATCAGTGAGCCGTCAACAAATTGAAAAAGAACAAAGGTATTTTGAATAATACTGTCAAAACTAATTAAGCAAAATAGTTCAAACTACAGATTATGAATAAGTGACTTATTATAATAAACTGTATTCATTTTTTTAAATATAGCATGAAAACTCGTAGAGAATAAGGCTTTTATAAAAACGGTCCCAAATTTTTTCAAGTTTTTTTCTTTTAATTTGCAGAGTTCTTCATAAAACACAATGTTCTTTTCAGAAAATAGGACAATGAACATTGTACATTACACCCTGTTCATCAGAATTAAAAAATAATAAAAATTGTATGGCAAATGATCAAGTTTACTAAATAATTTTTTACTGTGCATGCGTCAATGCTATAAAAATTTCATTTCATATTATGTTAGTTAAATACATAGAGCAACTTTTGTGAAAGTCTCAAAAATATAGCTTGAAAATTCTGAAAATTATCATCGATAGAATAAAATCAAAACCCGTTATTCCTAAAATAAAACAAAAAAAATGAAGGGCTGTATCCTTATTCCATTGATTAGTGTCTACACAATATTGCACGTACTACTATATTTGGGTACAGCTCCTTATCTTTTTGCTTTATTTGGGGAATAACGGATTTATATTTTATTATAGCGACGATAAATTTCAGAATATATTTTTCAGAAAGCTATATTTTTGAGACTTTCATAAACGTTGCTTTATACATTTAACTAGCATAATACGTAAATGAAATTTTAATAGCTTGACGCATGCGCAGTAAAAAACTATTTAGTTAAACCTGCTCATTTGTCATACAATTTTTATTACTTTTTAATTCTGATTACAGAGTGTTGTGTACAATGATGCTTGTCATTTTTCAAAAAAGAACATTATTTTATATTAAGAACTCTGCAAATTATAAGCAAAAAACTTAGGACTGTTTTTATAAAAACCTTAATTTCTCTACGAGTATACATGCTATCCTTGTAAAAATTAACACAGTACATTACAATAAGCCAATTAATCATAATGTGCAGTTTGAACGCTTTTGCTACATTAGTTTTGACAGGGTTATCCAAAAGATCTTCGTTCTTTTTCAATTTGTTGATGGTTCCCTGTTGGATTTCGGGGAAAACTCTTCTTGAAAATTTATGACGTATACTACTTTATTTACACACTTGGGGTTTCAGAATAATTCCTTATGTATATTTCTAGATATTTAACAAAACGACTAAAATCGCAAGTGTCAAGATTTTTTTTTGCTCAGACTGTATATTCATAAGTATGCCAATGTTATTACAGTTGGACAGCAGAACAAAACACAGAACTAGTGACAGTTAATTCAAACTTTATTAATATCACTATATAAATATAAATAATTAAATAATTAAGTTAGACACATAGAGATGTTTTTGATCATATAGTATTAATTTTTAATCAGGTGTAAAAGCAACACTATGTTGCATATAACCTGAAAAGTCCAAACAATCACCGAGCATATCAGAATAAATATAATTAATAATAACATTTATTCCCAAAATTTAAAATAATCGATTTTTCTATGTTTTAAAGGTCAGTTAAATTCGTTAAATTGATATGTGTATGTAGACGTTGGTTATTCTTTCCACCCCCTTTTGAAATTTTTATTTACTCATTTATTTTTTGTGAGTGTGTTTTTATGTATGTGGGAGAGAAAGATTAATTATATTTTTATAATTAATCTTTCTCTCCCACATACATAAAAACACATATTTTTATGAAGAAAAATTTTTTTAGCAAAAAATAAATCCTGTTTCTCAAATTCAAACTAAGAAATTACTTGTATTAACTTTTTTAAAAAAAATTCCTTTTTAAAGTGATCCTTTCTAAAGAATTTGCTACAGGAGCAAATTAGACAATCCTGCAAAAATTTTTAACCTTTTGCTTTCATGAATAGGAATTTTTGTGAAAAGGAATTTTTTTCGAAGAATTCGTTTTCCTTTAGAGAATTTGGTGAAGTTATTTGTTTTATTAAAAATAGTTATATAGTAAGAGCCCTGCTTTATTAAATGGAGTTTTGTGTCTCAATTTTTGTCTTTTCAACCTTTTTTATACCATGCACATTTGTAACAGAAAGAAAAAATTCCATAAATTTTAACAAACTGAGGAATTTTAAATTGATGTTTGAAACAAAAGATTATTTAAATAACATAAAGAAATTTAATCATTGAGCCAGAAACTGAGCATTGTAAATGTCGTCTTCGGGTATAATATTAATTTCAAGTAATAAGTCGAAAATATGTTATTGATAGTATTAATTATTGAAGTATTAATTTCAATTCATATACGTGTTGTTTTTAAATTATTTTGAGGCTTTAGCATTATTATTTTGGTATTACAATAGGCACAGAATTTTATTACTTCTATGTATATATAGAATTTTAAAGTTTAACAGTTGTAGTTACAATATATTCAGAAATATAATAGCATTATTTTTATTGATTCTATTTGTACTATACTAACATTCCAAATCGTCGTTATCCACGTGAACCTAAATTAAGTATTAATATAGTATCGAGGTTGAAAGTTATGCGTACTTTATTTCTATCCGAGGCCTCTTTCATACCAATTTAATATGCAAATTTATAGATTAAAGCCAACGTAAATGTTCTGATTGAAATAAAATAAATTTATTCATAAGATTTATTCAAAAGCACATAATTAATTTATTCTTCGGATGCTTCAACGTTTAAATAATTCTAATGCGTCAGTATGTCATACATTTTCAAAACCAAAGTAAACGACTGTGGGAATCATAATAAATTAAAAAATTTGAAATGCACTTTATTAAAGAGGAATTATGTCACTTTTATATATGAAGTATTAATTAAATTTTTACCTATTCCCTGGCAGAATTAGTTATTATCATAAATTATATTTAATTTTAATATTTTATGATAAATAGGTTGTATTTTTGCCAAAGTTGCAAGGAAAAAATTATTAGCTTTATTAGTGAAAGAATTATAAAACTTCTCAGAAACATCCTTCAGCAAAAATTACCAAAATTTATGTAAAATTAGTCATCGACAAAGTAACAAAAAGGAAAGAGAAAATAAATTAATTGTTTTTAAGATGAATCAAAATTAATAAAAATTCAAATTTTACTTATTTAACATCGCACGTTTAAATTTTATTTATCATGCTTACTGTATGTTCATTGGCTTCAAAGTCAAGTAACTTTTATAGATAAATTTTATTTAATTATTTATATTTTTATTTTATTTTACTTTATTTATTCTTTTTCTACACAGGAAAGAAATATAACTTTCGACTTTTTTTTCATTATATTTGTTGACGTTTCAGTTATATATTAAAAATTAAAAAAAATAAAAATAAAAAATTACACTTTGAGAATAGATTATGAAGCACATTCCAACACATCCAGAAAACTGTAAAGAAAATGTAATATGCAATAGAATGAAGATAAATAAAAAATTAAACAGTTTAAAGAACTTAAAACAAATTTAATAATCAAGTTTAAGCGTTTAACTTCAATAGTCAAAACAATTGTCCGATTATTTTGTGGAGCCTTGTAAATGATTTATCGATATCCACTCATACTAAATAGCCAGCTAAAATTCTAATCAGTTAAAACACTTTTTTGAAATTATCGCTAATCAATATAAAGTCTTTTCTAATTCATTAGTATAACCCTGCATATTATATAAAGACTTCTGTGACCATCATAAAATAAGCTAAACTTGGATGAAAAACTCATAACAGAACTTTAAATGCATTTCTAGCAATTACCTACAATAAACGGCAATGCATTTTTCTCTTTACATAGCCATATATGAATTTATTTATTTCCCACAAACTTTTCTTATTATCATTTACATAATTCCTCAGAAAATACATATCACAATTAAAAATTATTCTGAAGCAATTCACTCCTGCAGTCAAAAATACATACAAATTCATTTTTGTAATATATATGCTAGCAGAATTTATACACACAACGCACGTTATCAAAAAATAGCTAAACATAAAAACACATACTAAATTGAAAATCCACTTTCACCAATTATCTTAATAAGCAGTACTAAAATCGGAATTTTTATCTTTCCCTGTAAATAACCGATAAATATAATGCACATCATACTTTTTTCAGTAAACAACCTATAGTGCACATGAGTATTGCATATAAAGTTCATCATGTTTTAGATAATATTACATCATTAAAATACATTAGAAACGATTTATTCCTATGCATTCCCAGCTAAAAATGAATTGCAGTTTTTTTTTTTTGTAGAAGTAAAATGTTTTTGAGGTTTTCTAGAGTTAACTGTAGTCTTTCTGTAGTGTAACCTCAACTATAAAATTACTTCAGTTATTTAGCAGTTAATTAAAGGTGATTTTGCAGTGATTTATTTTAAACATTCTGTGAGCTATTAACTTTAAAAACACTGTAGTTTTTATAAAGTCATTTTATAATAAAAAATAAAAAAGTATATGACTTTATAACCGTAGAATCACTGCAGTAAATTTGAAGTTATTATCCAACCGTTACTTTAGAAATATATTTTCTTAGCATCTCTAGTATAACTGCAGTTATTGTCCGATAAATTCACAGAATTTAATCGGAGAAAAATAATTTCAATTATGCTTCAAAATCGAATTAGGGATTTCTCATCGCATCCACCCACATCCTTAGCAAAAAATTTATTATTTCCTACTTTGTTTTGTTACTTGGAAATTACAAGTTTTAATATATTAAAATCCATTTCTTTTTTTTTTTCAATTCAGGCATGGGCGTACCTATCTATGCTTCCTTCCCCCTAACTTAAAATTCTTAGTTCCTTTATTATTTTAAGCTAATAGAAAAAAAAATATTTTCACTAAGTTACATTTCAAAATCCAGTGAGGGGTAGTGACAACCTGTGCCCCCTGCATACAACTGAAATTTCTTAGTTCCTTTATTTTAAGTTACTCTAAACGAATAAATTTTGCGACGTTTATCAAAATCAGAGAAAAATTATATTAAGTTTCAAAAGTTATGAGAGCGACAATGGGCCTTTCACTCACCAGCCCCTTAATGGGAAACTTCTTATTTTTTATTGTAAATTTCTTGAAAATTATACATTTTACTATGCTTTTGAAAATAGCAGAAAAGGAAAATCTTGTTAATACATATATATATACATATATATAGATATATATATATTTAGGAAGAGGCAAAAACTTTCTTCTACCTACCTCCCCCTAACAGAAAATTCTTAGGTCTTCTTATATTTTAAGCTACGAAAAAAAAAGATTAAATTTTAGTATTTTTCCAAAAATCGGAGAAAAAATTTGTTAAATTTCAAAATCGAGTGAGGGAAAATGGCTCATCTCTGCCGCTCCCCCCCCCCTCCCTCGACGGGAGTTTCCTTGTTTCTTTATTTTAAATTACTCTAAAAGAATAAATTTTATTATGTTTTTGTAAATTGGAGAAAAAATTGCTAATTAAATTTCAAAATCCATGAAAGAGCAATGAGTCTACCCCCCCCCCCCCCCCTAACAATAAATTTCTTTTTCGTTTCTTTTTAAGTTACTCGAAAATGTTACATTAGGTTTTTGAAAAAAGAAGAAAAGAAAATTTTATTTAATTAAATTTTAAAATCCAAGTAGGGCAATTTGTTTCCTCTGCTTCCTACTTCCATACACCTCCATCTTCATAACTGGAAAAGACTTACAATTAATTTAGAATTGCTTCATTTTGAAATCGACATACAAATATTTGAATCATCATTTTTTTTTTTTTAAATAACTCTTTAAAATTGTTATTCGTTCTAAACTTAATCAATCGTAGAAAAAAAAATACTTCATCAGTTAATTGAAGTGTATTTTCTAATTATATATTCATTTTAAAAGCACATCAAAATTTCTTATTTCATGCAAATATTAAATTATTAAAAGTGTTTAAAATTATATTACAAGCCATAAATAAATTAAAAATCTAGTTATTTTTTTTATAAAAAAAAAGATTCAGAAATTTCCCTTTGTAAAAAATTATTTACCAAAGAAAAAAAAAGAAAAAAAGTAAATTTATGCTTCTATTTTATTTTTAGATTAAAATGTGGATAAGTTAGCTATCAAATATATCTACATAACGAATAAAAACATGTGCTACATTGAAAAATCAAACGGCATAAAATGAATTCTTATTCTAATTCTAAGTGATTAATTATCATCTTTTTTTATAAAAATTAATTTTTCCTTTTTACTAATATATATTTCTTAAATTAACACATTTAATTACATTATAATTCCTAAAAAGAAAATTATATTATCAGAAAAACCTTTAAAATTCGCTTATTTTATTAAATATGCTTTAATTTGCAAGAAAGATTCAGAAATATTCCCCATTCAAAAAACTCACTACCAATATATATATATATATATATATATATATATATATGTATATATATATTATTTTTATACTAAAAAAATGTTTATAACAAATTATTATTTTGTAACACAATAATAAAAAATATGTTCTACCTTATCCTCAAACAACATAAAATGAATTCTTATTCTAAGTAAGAGTAATTAATTACCGACCTATTATTTATTAAAGT
Source organism: Maratus speculifer (assembly GCA_964019185.1). Lineage (NCBI taxonomy): Eukaryota > Metazoa > Arthropoda > Arachnida > Araneae > Salticidae > Maratus > Maratus speculifer. Next base: position 140,930,233 of record OZ025291.1, read on the forward strand.
AAGTATTTCCATGTCAAAAAATATATACAGTCGGCTCTCGTTAATTTGAACTCGTCGGGACCATAAGAAATGTTCGAATTATGGAAAATATGAAATGAGAACATGCATAATATGGTACTATTACAAAGGAATTAATGGTATAGTGTTTTTTAAATTTATTATGTATGTTATCATCAGAATATGACTTAATATTAAATTAGAATGTATAAATACATAAACTAATTAAAAAATTAGAAACAAGTACAATGGAAGAAAAATTTGAAGTGTCACTGATGGACAGATGGGGCACTTAGAAAGTGGATATCAAGTGCATGGGATTATATGTATACTCACTCGGAACAACTTTCACGAAATTGAAAGTAAGAAAGTTATTCAAATGATCTGAAATCCGTGAGAAAGAAAGGAAGAATGAAAAATCGGAATTCTCGTTAGTTCGAATTAAACGAAATCAAAGTAAAATTAATTTGAATTAATGAAAAGGTTTAACGTTATTCTGCCATTGAAAATTTCGGGACTTCATGTTTAATTCGAATTCAGCAAAGATTCGAATTATCCGATTTCGAATTAACGAGAGTCGACTGCATTTTATAAATTAACACAACACATGTAATTATATTATAATGCATAATTAATATATATATATATATATATATATATTAATTTCACAAATGGTTTAAAAATAAAATTATTTTATTAAATATTTGCTGATTATTCAATTCATAAGAAAAACGACCTTTTTTTGAATTATTTAATTACGAAATAACTAATTTATCAAATTGCTGTTACTTTTATAAACACTTTTAGAAATTAAAAAAAAAAATGTTATAGTTTTTCTAATGATATTACGCCAGGGACTAATATCATTTTGATCAATAGAATAAATACTTATGTCCTCTTGAAAAACAACACAGCCATTATTTTAAAGCCATTATTTTTTACACTAAATGCTATAATTTTATATTGCATTAAAGTTACATTTTTCAGTGGGAAAATGTTTTATTCCTCGTTCCAAAATCTAAATGTTTTAAACATTCTCGCACACAAAAATAAAATGTTTTTCTCTAGCTAATCAAAGTTAATATTTGCATGAAATCTCTATTTTTAAATATACTGTATCTCCTGAGAGTGTTGAGCAAACAACTTCCTTTTTTTCTCCTAATCATGATCGTTTATGATCGTCTTTAAGTCAATATTTTGAGTCTCAAGGGATTTCGTTGAAATTAGTTTTTGAGAACAGCTCTATTATTCAGAACACAGAATGATATTTTGAGATTGAATCAGTTGCGGTTTGGCAGTAAAAAATTATGTGGTTATTACACACTAAATTATACTCTTGAAAATAAAATATTCAAAATAAGGCGATTGATCAACAGCCTTTTAAAATGTTTTGTCTTTTGATATGTTTTTAGAAAAGCTCTTTAAATTTATATTTGTTCTCATTAACAACACTAATCGGGAATATTAGAACTCGACTATTATTCACTATAAAATTCTATGTAACTAGTATTTTATACTTTCACACAATAATATATTTTTTGGTCGGTATAAATGCGAAAATTTCTCTCTCACCGAGTCGTTCAGAAAATTTATTGACCGGCCTTGCATAAAAATTAAAAGGTCAAAATTTAATTGTGCCCAGATCGGTGAGGATGGATTTAATTTCTACGAAAAATTTCGGTATTTAACCTTCTTAAAAATAATGAGGTGTGTCAGGTAAATAGATACAATATGCCATAAAAATAAAAGCAAAATATTTGTCATATCATACATTTCTTTGACAAAATTTTTGGTTAAAAGCATTTTGCTATACTTGAATTTAATTTAATGTAATAAATAACAAGAGAAATTTTTAATTTGCTTTCATGTTTCTAGAATTTTAAGATAATGATATCCAGTGATTATCTTTTAAAAGTAAATTAAATAACGTACATAGTCACCGGGTGTGGAAGGGAGAGAACGGGCTGGATAGGGTCGTTTTTGGATATTAATTTTAACTAAAAAAATTTAATATAGCTCTGATTTTTAAAATTATTTTTTGACAGTAACTTAAAATAATTAGACTTTAAAGGAAAAGAGAACTAAGGCATTTGTTCTGCATACTTACCATGCACGTGAAAGATAATATTTAGTAAATATAATTTTCTTTTTACATTTGTATTTTTTACATTCATTTCAATTATTAAGGGACTTTGGGGCGGCGGGAATGACAGAGTCCTTCAAAAAAGGCAGGGCCTTCAATGAAGTTATGAAGGATGCGGGGTCGAGAGAAATGAGATGTTTAAGGCTGCATTTAGAAAGAAAGAAAGGGAAAAAAAGATTGGCATACTAAAGGAAAAAAAAAACCTTCTATAATCTATTTGTTGTTTTTAAGAATGATGATATACAATTATTTAAATTTTTTGTAAAAATTGTTGAGCCGAATCGCTATTTACGAGGGCGGTTCAATAAGTACCCGTGTTAGAAATGAAGACACCGTTTTTTTTTCTTTTTTTTCTTTTTCAATATAGTCCCCTTTTAGAAAGATAAACTTCTCCCAACGTTCCGGCCATTTTTCTAACCCCTCCAAAAAATAGGATTTGTCCAACTCTGCAAAATGCGCCTCTGTCTCGGCGATGACTTCATCGTTTGAGCTAAATTTTTTTCCCGCGAACCATTTCTTCATGTTAGGGAACAAGAAAAAGTCGCAGAGAGCCAGATCGGCTGAATAGGGGGGTGCAGCAGCAATTCATAATGCAATTCATGCAGTTTGGCGGCGAACACTCCAGATGAATGTGCTGGTGCGTTATCGTGATCGCGGCACCCATCGGGCCGACATTTTTTTCATCCCCAATTTGTCATGTAAAATGTGAATTGCCGTTCCGGTCGACACGCCTACGGCCTCTGCTACTTCGGGCACATTCGTTCGTCGATCAGCGAGAATCACGTCGTGGACTTTTTCAATGATTTCCTCGGTAACCACATCTGGTCACTTCTCATCGAAAACGGAAGTTCGCTCACGTTTAAATTCGTTGAACCAATATCTAACTGTGGTCATAGATGGCGACGGGTCCCCATAAACAGCATCCAACTTTGCTTTTATCTCCTCGCATTTTTTCCCATCCAAAAACAAAAAGCGGATTACCGAACGATATCCATCTTAGCGAAAAACACGAAACACGTCTTACTCGAATGGCTGCCAAATCCAAACTAACCTATCAATCAGTCTGAAATTTTTATTGATGTTGTTTTATAGATGGCTGCACACGATGATAACAGCAACTTCCCTGACGAACGTCTTTTGTCTTCAAACACACGTACTTATTGAACCGCCCTCGTACATCTACAAAGACACGTTTGCGACAGGATTTCGTACTTTTAACTTTTATAGAAGGCAGAACAGACTCCTAAGAAGAATGAAATTCAATCCCATTCCGAACGAAAAAAACGAAAGTAAGACTTTATTTGCCACGGAACAGAAAGAAAGAATTTTAATCATAAAATTATATAATAAATAATATTATCCTGTTTTGCCATATACCAACCGGGACTAAAAACATGGCAGAATTACATTTGATTGTAATTTTTGTAGCTTTATCTATTCTATCAAAAACAAGGACAATATTGTTTTAAAATAAAGCATAAATAGCCACATAATCTTATTCAGAACGTTTCAAGATATGTAAATCCATTAATAATTGAACATCAAAAATTTTCGGAAAGTATTTTTTTTTCAAGTATTTTCGTTTGAGAATAAAGAAGAAAATACAAGTTGGCGTCAATGTTAGAAATTCCCAGAATTTTATAAGGCAAGTATATAATCTATCTGAAATAAAGTAAAATTTGAGATAAGTTAACGAAAGGAACATTAACGAAATGAAGTTAAATTCATTGGTCAATCATTACAAATCATATGAGTGCAAAAATATTTAAAATATCAGAATTCACAACCTTTTCCATTTTTAAGTGCATTCAAAGTTATAATGATTTTGTCTGATGTTTGAATATGCGATTTCTCCAACATTGTAATGGTCTTTAACTTTTTAAATGGTCTTTTTGAATATGCATAAATCTCTTGTTTAAAGATAAAAATATCCATTTAGACATAATTTTTAAATCATTAACAGTTAATAAAAAATACTTTACTAAACTTACTTACTTAATACTTACTTTGATAAAATATTTAAAAAACTACTTCACATTTTTCAAGTAAAGAAATATATACCGTAAAGTACCAAAAGTTACCCCCCCCCCATTTCAACAAACAGGAAATCCATCGAAAGGAATATTCCTTTGAAAGATTTGATAACCCGCACAGCGAAGTATGCCATTCTAAAACAATGCTATGCAAAGAGATTATATAAAACAAGTATGAAAAATCATGCGTTAAGCATAGATTATGAAGCACTTTCCAACACTTAATGAAATCTTTAACAAATCTTTGTTATTTTGGGAAATAATAGTATATAGCCAAGTATACCCAAATATGTATTCCAGTACATTAGAACAGCCCTGTATTTCATATGTCAGTTCATATAATGGGAAAATTTAGCTTAGCAAGAAAATACCCAGTAGCTTGAGATTTCTTTTTCAACAATTCATACTATTAAATGGAAACATACTTGAATACTTTTTTTCAGCCCTGTAGTTTCCATTGTACCTTTATTACACGTCAGCATTAGGCTGAAATTTATTGTAAACTAAAACACTTTTAAAACAACTGAAATCACATTCTCATAAATCATCATTCATACGCGTCCATGTACCGAATTCTTTGCGTGGTCCTGTATATCCTTTTATCTATATTCTGCAAACATTTGTCAGTAAATTGAATGAAGCTCAGCGTAAAAATGCATAGCTTATTTAAGAACCACGTTGAAATAATTTACGCTCATATTCAGTAACGTTGGTGAGCTCTTTATGGGTAGCCCTGTATATCAACTATAACATTTATACACACCATATAATGTGCATATATTTAGCGAAATATAAAAGCGCATATCATAATTAAAATGCATTTCATCCCTCCATCAGCCATCATCGGACACATATACGGTACTTCGGAAAAAATATACTATTTGAAATCTTTTGTATAGCCCTGTAAATGCTATGTACTTCATATTATGCAAGACAGTAGCGTATAATTTATATTAAGCTTCAGAGACATATATCAATTTTATTATACATGAAAAAGCTTAATATATTTAAAATATGTAATGGCAAACGTTTGATTCGCCCTGTAGATAAACTAATCATGGTAGAAACTTCATTTTCGATCGGACTTGCGCTAGGGTAAACGTCAATAACGTCCTAAAATTTCATGGCAATCCGAGTATATTAACGATTTTTCCCCATAGGCCGTAATGGAATGGGAAACTTTTGATTCTCTCTGTAGATAAACTAATCATGGTAGATACTTCATTTTCAATAGGGTTCGTGCTAGGGTAAACATCAATAACGCATAAAAATTTCATAGCAATCCGAGTATATTTACGGGAGTTAGAGCGCGGACAGACGGACAGACGGCCATCCGGCCAGACAAACCGAATGCATAAGCACTTTTCAACTTTGTTGGAAAGTGCTAAAAATGCAACAAATATTAAAAAACAGGAAGGCTGAAAGCGTTAGAACATAAAACTTGAAGCGGAGTGGGCTTATTAATGACTTTTTTTCTATCAAAAAAAAAAAAAAAAAAAAAAAAAAAAAAAAAAAACACTTATGTGTAAAGGCTTAGATAAGTTTATATTCTTAGGTGAGCTTACTTTTGGCACTTTACTGTACACATCTTTATTACTGCGCTATGAAAGTTAATGTAATTTATGTAAATTCAATTGATATCATTTTTATTAATAAATGATATTTTGGAGACTTTCATTCGCGATATTTAATTTGACTTATGATTTAAAAAAACATTTTTTATACTTTAAAAACTTTTTAAATCGCAAACAATTTAAATAAATTGCATTCTAGTTGCAAAATAAATATCATGCACTTTTCTAAGAATATACAACATCAAAAGGTAATTGTAAAAATTAATTAAAAAATTTCATAGTATATTTTGAATATAATGCCTCTTTTTTATTTTAAAAGCATTTTGTAAAAAAAAAAAAAACATTGATATTATCTGTGCTGCTAATTATTTAAATGGAATATTTGTTTTATAACAAAACAATTTCATTTCCAAATAATACAAATCGAGTGCATCCAATTAACTTAAATAATCCTTAGAAACGCATCGTTTCAATAATGTTGAATTTTCCCATGCTAAACGTTCATTCGTAAAGTCCTTTTACTTTTAGCATTTTGAAGCCCATTTGAATACTCAACGATTATTGAACGTAATAAATAGAAACAATTGTGATTTTAAAACATGTAAATGGATAAAAATTGTGATTTAATTCGGGAAACTTACTAAAATTAGCTTATGGTGTCACAGTTATTTTGCAATTCAGTATTTAATGCATTTAAATCACAAATGTCTAATTAAAGAGGAAGATTTCCATTAAATTTGTCGTTATTCCTATAAAAATGGTCCACATTAAAACTATTTCTTTTATTCTACACATATTGTTTTATTAATTTGATTATTTAACCTTAAAAAACTTTTATTATATCACCCTAAAAATATATTTTTTAAATTTTGAAAATATCACAATGTTAAACTAAATCTCGAGATTAAAAGAAGTTCCCATACAATAATTAAGTTTACTGTGTATTACGCAGATTTCATAAAGCTTATGTTATTCATTTTAGTGAATTGTACAATATCCATGTAATATATGACACTTTTTTATAAAACTAAATGAAACTGAAGAAGTATGATGCTTTACATTTTACTTTGGTTAATGGTTTCAGATCAGAATGGAGTTATTGAAATCTTAATAAGAAATGGAATAAACATACATTATAAACATCATACACTGTATTTTACAGAAAAATGTGTCAACAATACGATTGCCAAAACAGATACCCTGTTCTTAAAAGTATTGTAATATTTCTCAAGTCTAGTGAAAGTCGAATTGTTATTGGCTGCGTGATGCATGTGACAGAAATAATACTATTTTTACTCCACTTGTTGCTGAAATTCGGCCTTACAGTATTGGTGTTTAAATTCGATTTCACAGCATCGGATTTTGAAAAATTGCAACATAAAACACAGAAAATATCACATTTTTTATTTTCAATGTATATATGTTATTTATTTATTTATCTTTACTCTTTACAAGTTTAATATACTACTATAGAACAATGCTGGCGAATTATATTCATTCAAAATCTCAATTTAAATTTATTAAGTTTAAATAATTGTATTTATGTTCGTTACAAAAGTTAATATGACTTTGTTGTTTATGCAATATGTAAAGATATTTAAATAGTTTAATATTTTAAAATAAGTTCTTTATTAAGGATATTTACTGCTACTAACTAAAACATATTCAAAAATATAATTAACTTTTAGTCAATGGAAACTAAACGCTTTGAAGAAAAAAATCGTTTTAAGAATACTTTTTTTTTAAAAATGTAGCATCCGTATCTGTAGATATAATAATGATAAAAGGAAATGTCCATATGTTTTGGAATATAAATTTATAATATTAATTTATTTAATCCCACAATCATACCAAATTTTAGTACGGAATCTATTGTATATTAGGGTGGGTCGAAAAAATCGATATTTTTCAAATCAATTATTAATAATACGGAAAAGTTGCCTTTTGTAATTTGAAGGATAACACAGAAAAAACTTTTGAAATCAGCTAATATGTTTCGGTTGCGCATCGCACTTGAAGTTCGGAAAATTTGACCAAAAATTACATTTTTTGAAATAAATGATGAAAAAAAAAAAAAAATCGAATCTACTTCTAACGGTGCGGAAAAGTTTCCTATTATAGTTTAAAAGGTAACGCAAAAACTTTTTTTTGAAATCGTTTAATATCTTTAGGTCGTCCATCGCACTTGAAGTTTGGAAAATTTTTTTTAGAATTAATGATGAAAATTAAAGAAATTTCGAACTTGCTTCTAATAGTACGCTAAAGTCACATTTTACAATTAAAAAATAACTTTTTCTTTCTTTTTAAAATCTGTTAATACCTTTAAGTCGTGCATCGTGCCTGAAATTTGGAAAATATGATCAAAATTGACATAGGCTGATTACAAAAACAACCGATAAACCACTTTTTCCTATTCCACTTGCTCAGTGCGCGGATGGGCTGTGAACGCAAGTAGTTTTCAGGCTTTTCATGTGATTACCACAAACAGTAATGTTTCATTTGTAGGTATGTTTCAATAGAATTATAAAGCATTTCGATTTTTTTGTTGCTTATTTTCTTTGAATTTATCGAAATTATTTAGCGATTTTGTTATACGGTAGTTTTTTCTCTTCGTTTAAATATAGTATGTATAATAATAAACCTAAGTTAATTACAAGTCAAGATTTGGACTGCCCAATATTTGGCCCACCAAAAGACTTTAATACAAATCAACAGCCTTCACAACAAGATGTTTTGCTCTGCTGTTTTGAAGTAAGATATAATTTGCAATTTGCTTCACAATCAAAAAAGTCAGTTTGTTTTTCTGATGTCACAGAAAAGTGGTTATTCAAAACATGGAAATGAAGATAGGCATGCTTTTTCAATAGTGCAGTTGCCTTTTGCATTTCATTGAAATGTATTTTAATCACTTAATTTCAGTATATTGATGGAAAATACAAAGGACCAGCATTTTTTTCTTGCCCTATAGGCAAGCAATTACCTGCTTGCGAAAGACTACCTGTCATCAAGTTTAAATCAATCAACTGCAATAGCCTAATAGTGACTGTTGAAAACCCAAATCACCTTAGTAAAGATCAAAAGTATGTTTTTGAAATATCAAATGCTGTGCGATCGGGCTTCTGTTCTGAGGATCTTTCTGTCCGAGATCAGGGCGCATTTCTCATTCCCGATGGCTGACGACCACCAATAGAATTCTCAGGCTGTGTAAATCCACAGAAAACCTTAGGACTGAAATGAAGCAGTCATGTTTTATTCATCACGAAAACATATGAGCCTGTATGGTTTGAAATTAAGAAGAATAATTGTATTATAAATGGATCAAAGCATGTACACAAAGCAACAAAAACATCTTGCTACCTACCAAAAAGTCTATAGGAAGTTATAGACCCTGTTATTGAGCGTAATGCCTATTCGCTCATCCAGAAAACCTACTATTGGCAATGATCACAGATGAGAGGGAACATGTGCAAGTGTCAGGATTACGAGAGTTTTGAAAGCAATGAAATTAGTGACAAAAAAATGACGACTGTGAGAGATTTTGTGGTACCCAAGTTAAAATTTGGTGCTCAGTTAAGGTCAGTGGTGCTCAAAAATCAAATTTTGGTGCTCAATAATACTGAACTTGATTGGTCTAGCTGCAAAGTTACTTCATCACCAATATTACACGGAATCAGCCCAGAGAGAATTTTCTCTTTTGTTAAATGAAAATCTCTCTCAGAATTGGAAGTGGAAACAATAAAGGCATTACCGTGTCACAAACAAGCCGTAGAATAATGCGTGAAACTTCTGAGTGACGCTTCTGAAAAAGTATGTGGCTCTAATAGCAGAGACGGCTATGTTAGATCAACTTTGCTTTCGCAATCACTAATGCCAAAATTTGATAATAAATCTCAATACAAGGCTTTACCTGGTAAAAAAAAAAAATAAGGTAAGAGAGAAATATAACTATTCTCTAAAATTACTACAATGCAAATAGCCTGATATTGTTTGAGTAAAATTTGTTTAAAATTGATTTAAATTTTTTTTTGTTGCAATATGTCTCATTAAGTAGTGTTCTGAATCTGTTCAATATAAATGTTTGACTTTAAATAAATAAAATAGTTGAAAAATATATTTTACTGAACTTTTTCGTAATTTATAAACATTGTGTTATTAAAAATTATTTACTAATTTTATAATTGATTTTATTTTATGTTTCTATGCACATAATGTAATATTTTTATGTTATTAGAATTAGAGGAAAATAAAACGACTTTTCATCTTTTATATGAAACATTGTCAATAATGATAAAATTTCACTAACTTAAATGGCGATACGCGATCCAAAGGTATTAACTGATTTCAAAAAAAGTTTTGCGTTATCTTTTTAGTTATAAAAGGAAACATTTTTGCACTATTAGAAATAGGTTCAAAATTTGTTTAATTTTCATCATTAATTCCAAACGTGTCTTTTTGTTCAAATTTTCCGAACTTTAAGTGCGACGCAAGACCTAAAGATATTAACCGATTTTAGAAAACATTTTTTTCGTTTTCTTTCTAATTACAAAAGTCAACTTTTCCGCACTATTAAAAGTTGATTAAAAAATCGATTTTTTGACCCACCTATAGTATATCCATGATATATCATAGACAGTTCGATATGTAAAGACTCCTGCTAGTTTGCATAAGAAGTAATTTGGCTGTAAATAGTTTATACTATAGAAAAGAAAGCCGGTTTATGGCAGGTTTATGTTTTATCATGGCATTATGTTCATCATTTGTTTAGTTACAATGTGATGAAAAAACACAGATAAGGAAAAAGTTGATTTTGCTAGATTTTACTCTCTCTATCTCTCTCTCTTTTTTTTTTTTTTTTTTTTTAATCTATCGCAGTATTATTTTCTGTCAAAGGCAGCCGGCAAACATTCTGTAAGTTTCGAATGTCGATAAAGCTTGTATTTATAGACTGAACTTGTGTGAAATTTTTTTATAGAATATTGGATAGCCAATTTATCTTAAAAAATTTGGAACACTATAATAATAATAATAATAATAATAATAATAATAATAATAATAATAATAATAATAATAATAAATGATAGATAATAATAATAATAATAATAATAATAATAATAATAATAATAATAATAATAATAATAATAATAATAATAATAATAATAATAATAATAAAGTTATTTAATGCGTGTTTCTTATAAAAGAGAATCATTTGATTTCATCTATTAATTAAAATTTCTATTTTATAGTATGTTTATGAGCTAAATAAAAATCAAAAGGAATCCGGAAAAAAATCGAAAGTTATCAAAAGAAAAATCAATCATTTCACATTAGCGAGTTTATAATTTCTTGATATGGTGAGAAACAGAAAACCCGCGGCCAATAGTGAATGAATTTCGTGAAAATAAGAAGATAAAAGATGTTATAAATGAGAAAAAAAAGAAGATACAAATTATTAAATTTTAGAATTATGCTTAAAATATGTATACATACAATGAAAGTTTATTAAACCATGGATAGACAAACTTATTATTTTACTGGTTTTATTTACATATTTTAATCATCTTCATGGGCTCTTTAACCCATACACATATATTCTTGTCTGTGTGGGAGGCGAAAATGCATTTAGATAATTATACACAACCGGATGTACGCAATAAACAAGTATGTAGAATAAGCATGCATCGTTTTTTAAGGTTTAAATAGTCGAGACATAAATACGATCACTTTTAGAATACAAGATGTATCAGAGACTTTTACAGCTATCAAAGTTGCTCATGAAACAATCATAAAAGATCATACTTGATTTAGAACGAGCAAGTTTTTCGGTATTTCATTTAACAAATTATTTACGCTTCAGAACGTCAATCCGCATTCTTCTTTTATGATTAAAATTGATTCTCATGGTGTTGACATTCCTTAATTCCCTTCCCCCAACATTTGTTTATGGATTAATGCCCGAAAGTGAAAAATTAAAATGATCATAGTAAGATAAGTGATATGCTAGATTCTATTTAAGGGGACAGTTTTTACATTTAAAAATGTTTGTTTATTTAAAAAAACATGTTTTAAATGGTGAATTAACAGCACTTCGATGTTCAAGTAAAAACACACTTTGAAAAGAAAAAAAAAACTAACTGCATATTTAACTAAAGTTTCTAAAAAGTTAGCATAAATTTTATATTTAAAATACTGTTTTCATACTGTTACAGTAATCATACTGTTTTTTAATATTGATACTTTCGTCAGAATTTTAAATGTACATTGCACAAGACTGAGCATGGATTTTTAGATCCATCTAATAATACTTTTAATGTAATTTGTTTATTGACAAATATAGGAGTAATCGAACATACATTCACATACTTTTATTTGAGAAATAAAAAAAAAGCCTAAATGCTAATTCTATGCACAGATTTATGATATATGAAATAAAAAATGTGTAAAAAAAAGTTTAATTCTCTATTTTAAATAAAAAAAAATCGCAAGTGTTTTTAAAATGGGAAAGTTAAGAAAATATAAACATCTACAAAAAGCCATTTAAACTTGTAATTTGTGTTGGTACTCGCGCTGGGTGTATTAACAAAATTAACATTCACATACTTTTATTTGAGAAATAAAAAAAAACCTAAATGTTAATTCTATGCACAGATTTATCATATATGAAATAAAGAACGTGTAAAAAAAGTTTAATTCTCTATTTTAAATAGAAAAAAAAATAGCAAGTATTTTTAAAATAGGAAAGTTAAGAAAATATAAACATGTACAAAAAGCCAGTTGAACTTGTAATTTGTGTTGGTACTCGCACTGGGTGTATTAACAAAATCTAAAATAACTTGCGATATAATTAACTTATGAGTAAAAATGAGGTGTCAAAATATTCACAATTAACAAAGCTTTAATTTAATATTAAAAAAGGAAAATCGATTTTTGACCCACATGTCCCCTTATTCTGAAATACAATTTTAGAAAAAAATATTTTAAATAATTTATATACGCTTCAGGAATTATTGTTGGCTTGCGTTACAAAAATAACATTTTCGTGCAAAGTAAGTACTTCTATTTCTGTATTTCTATCCATTTTTTGTCAAAAATATTCATCTATTTTTTTTTAATTCTTCCAAATAAATACTGCTAGTCCCACGACTGTGTCTAATTAGCATGCTGCTTATATCTTAAAAATGCAAAATAAACTAGAACTACTTTTAGAAAACTAATTACAAGTTCAATATAGTTTTTAGAAAATTGTTTAGCTCAACATAAAAAAGTCTTTAAAAACTTGTTTCGAAAGTCAAATTTGTTCCACTTGTATCCGTAATACATACATCTGCAAGCATTAATTAAAACTTTGAAGATTATGTTTCCGTTTTAACATTTAGTTAATTGAATGTAGTTTTACAGAAATCAAAATTTCCTTACTTGATGTTCATTTATTTACACGAATCATTTCTATCATATGTTTAAAATGTATTCTAAACTTAAAATATAAACTTTGACCTTTAAGATTCTTTTTGATAAAAGCGGAAAATATTTGTTAATTCTAAAAATAGGAAGCAGTTGGTAATGGACTTCGCTTTATTTTGGAAATTGTTGTATAATGTTATCTTGTTATAATGCATAAAAGTCAAAACTCATGTACAGTATGAAAGAAAGAAAATCTATATTTTAATAAGAATAACGCATATTTTACAACGAAAAGGTACAAACTTACATTATAAATAATTATTTTGTTTATAAGACGTCACTTTAATAATGAAACATTCAAAAGACTGATATGTTTCAACTCAGTTTCGTTGAGTCATCTTCAGAATGTTAATACTTTCTTAAAACCAAAGAGTGGATTTGGCTTCTCAGGGAAGAGCTGTAACTTATTGGATGTGAAAGAATTCTTTTTAAAGTGCTTTAATAATCTTGATTTAGATTGCTTATTTAAATAACTCATCTTGATTTAAATTGTTTAAAAACAACTGACTCACTTGAGTTGTTTGAACACTTTATGAGAAGTTGCCTTTCAATGAGCGAATGAGATGAGCGAATTTCTGCTCAACTTGAGTTATTATTTGGCTGACATTTTAAGAGAGTAGAATATTAGAAACACAATGAATGTGAAAAACTGGAATAAATGTTTATTGAATTCAAATTAAATATAACGCCCTCTATATTTTCAACATTGTCCGTGTCCCTACTATGTAGTTATCGTGCAAACCGTCCAACTATTCAATTCATATACTCGGGATGCAAAAATATAGCGTATCGTTAAAAAATCTATGATACGAAGATCTATACGAGGATCTATGATTTAATCTTTTTATATGTCTATGCATATGATATAACTTTTAACATGATTTAACTTTTTTGTATGTATAAAGCGTTAAGCGTCATAACAGGTTATGCATATAAGATAGTGAAGCACACAACTATAAAATATTTTTACATTAGAAACCAAGATCAAAAGACATCTTTTGTCACAAGTTTAATGTATCCCACAACTGTACGAATTAAGTTTTTGCTCATAAATATAATGCTAATAAAAATATATTGAGTACTGTATATTTCCGTGTATAGGTCAAAAATTTTTGGGCATTTTTTTAGCTCCAAAGTAGAAGGTAGGCTTATACACGAGTATAAGAAAACTTTAAATATTTATATTCTAAAATACAAAATAAAAATGGTAAATAAAAATACGTGTGGCACTCAGGGACTGCCGCGGTAAAGCTATTGCATAGCATTTTTTTTCAACTTATGCAATTATAATTATTTATATATTTTTTATTTATGCAGTTTTTTTTTTTTTTTTTTTTTTTTTTTTTTTTTTTTTTGTCTTTGATATTAATTTAAGTTACACTTTTTGAGCGTGATGACAGATAAGAAAACAAATTTTTTTCTTTTATTGAATAAATGAGAAGTTAATATCGTTTAAAATATTTTTTATCTTACAATACATGTCGGTTAATCAGGAATTTTTATCACTGAAACTATAGGTTTATGGTAACTGAAATAAGAAACATAAGTTTGAGACTTGATATCCTCTAAATATCTGAAAAATACCGCGTCAATGTCTGCCGAAATCTACCGAAGGATACCGTGCCCAAGTCTGCCAAACTGAAACGGCGTAAGCCGAAGTGTTAGGTTTTTTTATAGTTACGGAATTTCTAGATTCGGTCGCCGCGCTCAAAGCCCGCGATAAAAGCTATGCAATAGCTTAATAAATTATCAAACAAAATTTGGAAGCGCTACGAAAATTAGATCGCGAGTTATAAGCATTTTAAATTTTTCGATCCTCACCGTGGGGGGGGAGGTCTCCTGTCACCAAAAATTAACACTGTCTCATAATAAATTGCCAAACAAAATTTGGCCACGCTATGAAAATTAGATCGCGAGTTATAAATATTTTAAATTTTTCGACCCTCACCGTGGGGGGGGGTCTCCTGTCAGCAAAAATCGACACTGTCTCATAATAAATTACCAAACAAAATTTGGCCGCGCTACGAAAATTAGATCGCGAGTTATAAGCATTTTAAATTTTTCGACCCTCACCATGGGGGTCTTCTGTCACCAAAAATTAACAATGTCTCCTAATAAATTACCAAACAAAATTTGGGAGCGCTACAAAAATTAGATCGCGAGTTATAAGCATTTTAAAATTTTCGACCCTCATCGTGGGGGGTCTCTTGTCAGCAAAAACCGACACTGTCTCATAATAAATTACCAAACAAAATTTGGCCGTGCTACGAAAATTACATCGCGAGTTATAAGCATTTTAAATTTTTCACCGTGTGGGGGGGGTCTCCTGCCCAAAAAAATTAACACTGTCTCATAATAAATTACCAAACAAAATTTGGCCGTGCTACGAAACTTAGATCGTGAGTTATAAGCATTTTAAATTTTTAGACCCTCACCGTGGGGGGTCTCCTGTCACCAAAAGTAACACTGTGTCATAATAAATTACCAAACAAAATTTGGCAGCGCTACGAAAATTAGATCGCGAGTTATATGCATTATATGCGCGAGTTATATACGCGAGCTATATGCAAACGACGTTAGCCAGAGTGTTAGGTTTTCTCGTTACGGAAGTGTTGGTTTTTTTTCTCGTTACGGAATTTCTAGATTCGGTCACCGCGCTCAAAGCCCGCGTTAAAAGCTATGCAATAGCTTAAAAAACTTTTAAAAATACTTACAAATTTCTATAAATACTTTAAAACTTCATTCCGTTACAGTTAAAAATGTTACAAATCCTCATTCTTAATCCAAAATTATAATCAGAATTTTCAAACAACTCATTAAACTTGCTTTTTCTTTCATTGGCACATCATTATGAATATGGATAGCATCTAATTTATCATCATGGCAATTGCTGTCTTCTTTAAAAACTAAATTTTCGTTTGCTAATTCTTTTTATGACTTTTTTAAACATCGGCTTATGTACGGGTTTCAACGTTTGGACGATTTTTCACTTTAAAAATTTTATATTCGGCAAATATATGGATCGGCTTATACATGGAAATATAGGTTACATTTTTAAAACAAAAATCTACTAAACATTAATAAGAAATATTGAAAAGGATTAAATGTTCATTTAAATATGTATCTGTTTTAAATTTAGCAAATTCAATGCGTAATGGATTATTTCTTTAACATAACACTTCACAAAAGTCCAGTATAACGAACAAAAAGGTAGCTTCCGCCCCCCTTCTTTTTGAAATAGGGCTAATTTTATTCCAGAACACAAAGCAAAAATGTATAGAACTCCATTACGGAAGATTCCATCCCAGTTTTAGCTAATACACTGTATGGCCAAAGCTGACCGGTCACTTGCGATTTTATATAATTTTTAGATATAAATTAGATTTTGTAAAATATCTAAAAAAATACACGAGGAATTATTCTGAAAATCCAAGTGCGTAAATAGAATAATACAGATCATAAATTTCCGTTAGGATTTTTACTCGAAATCTTATGGGAGACCGTCAACAAATTGAAAAAGAACGAAGATCTTTTGAGCAACCTTGTCAAAACTAATGTAGCAAAAGCGTTCAAACTGCAGAGTATGATTATGTGGTTTATTGTAATAAACGTTATCATTTTTATGAGGATAGCATATACACTTGTAGAGATATTAAGGATTTATAAAAACAGTCCCAAATTTTGCCAATGTTTTTATTTACTTTCTGGTTTTTAGAGAGTTTTTACTACATAAACTTTTCTACCAAAAATTGAACCGACTTCAAAACTACTGCAAAGTAAAAAAATAATTTTTTTACATAATAGTAGAAATTAAATTAAGAGCGTAGTATTTACAATGCGTATTATTATATTTACGTACATTAATTTGATTTTTTGGAGTTGGTGCCAGCCAAGCCAATAGAAAAATATCAAATAGAAACACATCCAATTGCCTATGAGTTTTTTTACGATTTAATATTTAGTTAAAAAATTTTAACTTTATGCATTTACGATTTGCACTGCATAATTATTTTTAATTTTGAACTTGGCTTGGCTGGCACCGACTCCAAAAAATCAAATTAATGTACATAAATATAATGATACGCATGGTAAATAATACGCTCTTAATTTAATTTCTTATTACTATTATGTAAAAAAAATATTTTTCAGTTTGCAGTAGTTTTGAACTCGGTTCAATTTTTGATAGAAAAGTTTTTTTTTCTCTTTTTAGTGAAAAAGTAACAATTTTTTGAAGTCGGTTAGTAAAAATTATAGTAAGTTATGCACGCATGT
This sequence comes from Maratus speculifer, assembly GCA_964019185.1. Classification (NCBI taxonomy): domain Eukaryota; kingdom Metazoa; phylum Arthropoda; class Arachnida; order Araneae; family Salticidae; genus Maratus; species Maratus speculifer. The sequence continues at coordinate 140,947,710 of OZ025291.1, forward strand.
CAGGAGTGGGATTCGAAACCACGCTCTCTTTCGAGAACCAGAGATTAAATCTGGCGCCGTAGACCACTCGGCCACGCTGTGTGCACTCCGTTAGACGACGTCCATGCTACTTTTATTTTGCGAAAAGTCACTAATTTTATTAGTTTTTGCCTAATAACTGAAAAATACTGTATCAATTTCGATAAAATGGAAGTGGTACCAGTTGGAGAGTAACCTCTTTCATTTGACATAAAAACCAAATTAATCGGTTGGATAGTTTCGGAGCAATCGGTGAGCATACATAAAAAATACAAATGCGTTGAAGTGATAACCTCCTCCTACTTTTTTGGAGTCAGTTAATAAAAATTATGATACGGAAAAAATTATGCGGATGCCAGGAGTGAGGTTCGAACACAAGCTCTCTTTCGAGAACCTGAACTTAAATTTGCTGCTATGACAGCTCGGCCATCCTGACAAAACATCCTTCGGCGAGATTATTAAAAATCCACGTTACTTTTAATTTGCGAGAAATCACTAATTTTATTAGTTTTTGCCTAATTACTAAAAAAGCACTGAACCAATTTTGATGAAATGGAAGTGGTACTAATTCGAGTGTAGCCTCTTTCATTTAACACATAAACTAAATTAATCGGTTGGATAGTTTGGGAGTAATCGGTGGAAATACATAAAAAGGTACACACGCTTCGATTTGATAACAACTTCCTCCTTTATTGAAATCGGTTAAAAATTATAACACGGTAAAGATTATAGTACACACGTATTGTCAGGAGTGGGGTTCGAACCCTCGATTTCTTTCGAAATCCAGAGTCTAAATCAGGTGCCTTAGACACTCGGCCATTCTGACTGCCTTCCGTTCAGCTAACTTATTCAACGTCCATGTTACTTTTAATTTGCGAGAAATCCCTAATTTTATAAGTTTTTGCCTAGTTACTGAAAAAGTACTTAACTAATTTCGATGAAATGGAAGTGGTACCATTTCGAATGTAGCCTCTTTCATTTAACACAAATACTAGTTTAATCGGTTGGATAGTTTCGGTGTAATCGGTGAACATACATGAAAAAATACACACGCGTCGAATTGATAATAACCCCCTCTAATTTTTTCAAAATCGGTTAAAAAAATTATAATACGGGAAAAAATACTGTATATTATACACGTATGTCAGGAGTGGGATTCGAACCCACGCTTTGTTTCGAGAATCAGAGATTAAATCAAGTGCCTTAGACCGCTCGGCTATCCTGACTGTATTCTATTCGTTGAACTTATTCAACATTATGTTACTTTTCGCAAGTCTATTATTTTAGTACTCTTTCACTGATAAAGTATTGAGTTGATAAAAAATCTCTGATACTCTGTGCTAACGGTTAAATACAAAACATTCTTAATTGAATAATTAGTATTTAATTTTTAAAATGTATATGTAAAAATTATAATACGAAAAGAGATTATTGTATACATGTATGTCATGAGTGGGGTTCGAAACCACTCTCTCTTTCCAAAACCAGCCGTAAATCAGGCGCTTTAGACCGCTCGGCCACCCTGACTGCACTTTATTCAGAGAACTTATTCAACACTTTTAATTAGCGAAAAAATAATTAATTTTATTAGTTTTTGCCTAATTACTAAAAAAATACTGAACCAACTTCTATGAAACGGAAGTGGTACCAATTCGAGAGCAAGATCTTTCATTTAACACCAAAACTAAATTAATCGGTTGGATAGTTCGGAGTAATCGGTGAACATACATAAAAAAAATACATACGCGTTGAATTGATAATTTCCTCTCCTTTTTTGAAGTCGGTTAAAAATATTGCTATTTTCAGAAAACATGACAAATAATATTGTACATAGTACCTTATAATCGGAACTAAAAATTAAGAAAAAATATTAGAAAAATGTACCAGTTTGTATCGATATGATGGTGTCTTGTCAAGTAGAAGGCATTTCAAGTAGCATCAGAGAAGGTTGTCCAACATGTTTATTGTCTTCGATGGATTTTTGGCCCTCTTTAAAACGTCGATGCCATTCATAAACCTTGAGTCTCATCATGATAGATTCATCAAATTCTTTCTTAGCATTTTCAAAGTCTGCTTTGGTATTTTGCCTAAACATTAACATAATTTAATGCTGAAACACTTTTAAAAAAGACACCTTTCTTAGGTCGAGGGACAAAGGAAAACCTGCAATTTCGGAAGATAATAGCTGCGCGTGCGGTTCGGTCGCATGACATGGAATAAACCAACATGGCCAAGCAGAGGAGGAGTAGGAGAATACATTTCAAACGGTTTTACTTTAGGCACTTGTTTTCGTTGTCAGGAATTTGCGCAGTCCCCGAAATTTTGGATCGTACTACATATATCTACTACATATATCTAATTTTACATTTTTAAACGAACATCTCTTTCATATTAATCTTTGTCACCACAATCCTTTATTTTTATATGGCTTCAAAATTCCTCGTTACATTTTAAAATGAAAATAGTTCCAAACGAACATAGATTTGTGTTGTATTTTGCCTATATAATGTACATAAGCTAAACTCAATTGTAAATACGCTGGTGTTATGATAAAAAGCTATTAAGGGGACACATTCCATTTTAGCTTAAACTTAATTTTATTTACTATTAATTAACAATACAGGCAAATAAACACATATATCTGCGTGCTAAATAGTTGAACTATATCCAATGATCACATTACATAAACAGCAGCGGCATGCATGTTTTAGCTCTGATAGAATAGAATTAATACATTAATACAAAGTTATTCCAGAACACACGTTGTTATCACTAATGTATGAAATGTGCTGTAGCATAAAACATCAACATCAACAAATGTAATTGATTATGATAAATACTTATGTTATACCTCATATATCAGTTTTCAATAGTTTGTCTGTCAGCATTTGTTGACTTAGCATTTTGGCATAACAAATTATTTACTAAATATCGTTTGCAGTAACTACAACTGTTATTGATGCTGTGTCAGTAATTGTACTGTGTATCTAAATTCAAATAATGACGCAGTTATTGAATTCAATATTAGTTATTTTCCAATGCCTCGAAATATGTTGAAATGGGATGATATTTTTATTGTAAATTTGCTGTGAAAGAAATCAGTATGTTTTGTAAAATAATTAAAATACTCAACTTCTTTCAACAGTCATAAGATTATATTTAATTTAATATATTAATTATATTGTCATTATAATCCTCATATCATTGTATTAGTAGAACTGGTGAAATGTTCGACAAAAATCTATATATTTAAAACACCTGGCTGTTTTTTTGGACATCAGCCCTGAGCTTTCTACTGTCCCGATTTTGATAATTATTTTTTTAAATGAAAGCTGTTTATGTGTAGATGTGCCCATTCTGGCTAATTTTTAATTTATTTCAATTTTTATATTTTATTTTTAATTTTAAAAGCTTTTTCATGACATTTCTTCAAAACAGTGGCAACAGGTTAAGCTTTTCTCAAAATTTATTTTGTTTCATTATTTTCCACCAATCAGGAGATTGATCTCATCGGTGAATGTATAATCGCATTCCAAAATAAAATAAAATAAAATAAAATAAAATAAATAAAGGTTTTTGTTAAATTTAATCATAATAAAATGATTGCTCATAGTTATTCCCTGCAATACACAGATTATTTACTGAGTAATATTATTAAGTATTATGTAAGTAAAATAGCAGAAGATGAACTTTAAGAAAATATACTATCTAAAGCGAAATTTTGTCGATGGAGAAAATGTTGTCATACAGAAACCAGATAAATTTGTTCCATGAATATAATATACATTGTTATAGCTGTGTCAGTGATGATGTCATATTCACTGACTTTAATTCCTGCATTTAAATAAATTGAACTTCTATTAATGTGAATGTCCATGGTGTGCTCAAATGAAAATATTTCTATAAACTGCGCCATTTCTATTTAATCATAATGAATATTTTATGAAAAACTAAAGAATTCTTAAATAACTGCATAAATCACGCTTTTATTTAAGAAAAGATGAGTATTTCTGAAGGTGTAAATGATGTCATATTAGAAAAAAAAAAGAATAAAACCTGTGATATGCCGGTATTACTATATTTCTATCTTACATAATATCAAAAAATAATTAAAATCATTTCATTGTATTAAGTTATTGTTTAAAATTAAAAAAAAATCTGCATTTCAGCAACAAATACAAAAGTTTTATTCTTTTTACTAACAGAGATATCGTTTTTTTTTCTTTTTGTTGTTGTCATAACAATAAAATTAATTTTTACAAGTTCATGGAGGATACAAACCAATAAATAAATTAAATTTATTGCAAGTGCTGTAAATGTGTAGTGGGTTGGTTAAGATTTAATAAGTCCCTGTTTCTATTATAATTAAAATGTTTCATTGATATTATAATTATTGTACAGTTATCAAGCGATATTTAAACGAAGAAAAAATAAACTAAGCAGATATTTTTGAATTCGTCTTCTGGGGTATAATATTAACTTCCTGAATAATTTGGCATTTAAATAATATTTAAGGTTTAGAAACCGCATTAAAAAAATAATTGTAGCTGAAGTTAAGTCCAACATAGTAATTTATGAGTTGTTTTCCTTATTTTTTGTCATTTTCTGAAGTTTGTACATCTTGATCATGAAAAGCTATCTTATCCCTATTTTAAGAGGTAGCAATTATTTATTTCGCTCAGTATTTTACTGTCTATATAAGATTGATATATATCATATCTAATATATATTCTTTTCCGTCGAGTTTCGACGGGTGCAGCTAGTCTAAATTTATTTTTCTTTTTTGAATTGTTTATCTTATCGTTCCACTTGTATGTTTTGGTAATGTAATTAAAAACTTACACATTATTTGATTAAGGACACGAAGACATCAAAGATTTGACACAATTGATTGCATTTGTCAAAATGCTTGACATATAATACGAAATGAGATTATGAATTAGAAATACATTTGAATGTCATTCAAAAATGAAAAATGATGTATGCGTTCACAATTGCATTAGAAGTGAGACCTTTAAAGTAATCATGATATTTAAAGTAAAATATCTGTTTAGTATGTTATTATCGGTGAAACTTTATCAACATTTACATGAAGTTATTGCTATTTATTCATGACAGCGAAATGTATCTGTCAGAACTTTCTGAAATAAAATATTTTACTTTGATCCTTTGAATTACAAATATTTCTGCACTTTTTATCATTTTTATGAAATGTGCAGATTAATTTTTAAGAAATTAATTTCGATTTATTATTATTTATTATGCTAGAAAGGAGATTAAAAGAAAATATTTCAAGGGTATTGAGGGGTCTGTAGACATTTAAAAAATATATAAGGCAAGGTATATACTGCGGATATATAGCAATAGGCTTATTCTTTTTTTCTTTGTAATCAGGAAGGACACTGATACATTTGTTATAGGACGTTCATTAATTTTTTTTTCTAAAATCCTGTTTAAAAAAATGCATATCCTGCTACTTTTGCGTATCGAAAATATTTTTCAAAGTTTTCTTCATGTTTTTATTATTACCAAAGCTCCTTTCTCTAAAAACCTTCTTCTATGTTAGAAATTGCTGAGTGTTACGTGGCACCAAATCGGTTCTGTACCATGAATAGTTAAAGAACTTCTATCCTAAAGTTGAAACATAACACCTCACGTTCCATTTATGGATTTAAGCAGAAGTTATCATCCAGGCCATATCTTGCTGATCAACAGTTCCCGTTACTTCATTTATCCACGAGTTTGAAAGAAGTCCGAAGTCGAATGATTGAACCGCTCATCCGAGTTTTTTACAAACACAGCGCAGCGCCAACTCCGAATGATGATTTTTATCTTAAGTTCGCTGCACTCGAATACTACGCTAACCGCTGACATCAAAATGGCGGCTGCCGAAGGCGGATTTTTTTTATAGCATGTGTAAAGTCCCTTGAATTTTGGTACCAATAATACTTTCGAGTTTTTTTCGTTTTATTTTTCTGATACTAAACCAGTCAAAGATATCTTTTATAAAATACTACTGTCTAAATTTAAGGGACGTACATACGTTTAAAAAAATCCACCTTTTTCCAGCTGCCAATTTTGAGTCAACTAGTCGTCCTAGTATTATGCCTAGTATTTGAGTCGTCCTAGTATTCAGGGACAGTAGTGCGTTAACAAATGACTTAAGGATTTCTCTCGCATTAAACCGATGTCTTGTTTATTAGTTACTTTAATATTTCTCTAATATAAAAAAAAATCAGCGAAATTTATTTTTCATTTAGTATTTTATTAGTAGGGGGAAGTGAGGTACATTGATACATGGGACACATTGATACACCCCCTCTACCGCTCACAGGTTCATTACAGGAAGTTTCACAACGGCTCCAAAAGATGATGTTAGTGCACTCAACTACATACAGAAAGTCTTGGAATGATTCAGTAGTTTGGTGAAATGGGACGGGTGATTTATTGATTTCATAGGTCAAAAGTAAATTTGAGTTGTAGAATTGAAATGGTATTATACAACTGTTCCAGTATTTTCAACCGAAAAGAATATTTCTCCCTGGCAAGTGAAACTACTCTTTATAAGTTCCTCATTTTTTATTTTTAGATAAATTATGAAGTATTGGATTTGAGATTCATTTTATTAAAAATGGCTGTATGGGGCACATTGATACACTCTATCTCGGGGCACATTGATACAACCTAAATCCTTTTTTAGTTCACTTTTTCATTACTTTTTATTATTTTTTTTACCCTACACTCCTTAATCCAACCATTTTTCACCAAAAATTTCTAATATTAATTTCTATTGAAGTGAAATAGCTCTAATTTTTTATATTAGAACATTTTATAGTATTTTTGCTAACAGAAATGTACGAACTTACCCAAAAGCTAGTACTAGTAGAACTAATAAAAGAAAAGAACGGCATTCTGGCAAGTCTTGAATTTATATCGATTCTCCAGAGAAAAAAGTCTTTTCGACATGAGAAATGTTAAGTAAGAGAAACAAACTGCAGAACAGAAAAAGATAATTATATTATAAACAGAAATTTTAATATAATTATCCTTTATTTTCTGTTTATAAACCTATTTACAGACAGAAAACCTGGTAATTTTTTCATCTTTCCCAAGAAAGATGAGAATGCTGGGATTGAAGTGCTAGATATGACAATGTTACCACAGCCAACAATCAGACAAGGAACAGCCAGAACACCAGGTCATAATATATTTAATTTTGATTGCTTTAATATAGCTTAAAAATAAATTGTGGGTGATTTGAATTTCTATAAATAAATATAAAATGGTTTTCTAACACATTTTCTATTAAAAATATGCATTGGTATTAGTTTGTCGTCATTTTTCTCAAACGTATCAATCTGCCCCGTGGACGGGGCACAATGATACAAATGACTTTTTTTTTATTTTTTTTAAATTACATGCAAAAATACTATATAAAACAATGATTGTACATTTTCATAACGTACTACACAAGTTTTGCTGTCACCTCATGGAAAAAATACTTGAATTTTCTACTTTTTTCACACCAAAAAAAATCTTAGAAAAAAACTGTATCAATGTACCCCACTTCCCCCTACACAAATTTTCTTAAATGATTAAATTGAATTATATCACTTTTATATCAAAAGTATATTGTAGGGTATTTCATTACGTCTTTAAAATATGAAATATTTTAAGCTTATTTGCTTTAAAATTAAAATTATGTCTCAAAATCAAAAAGCTTAAAACACATTTTTTAATGAATTATTAGAAATATTTAACTAAATCAAGCGTGATTTAAATACACGTCTAGAATTTCAGAGATTCTTTAAAATATCCTTTAAATGTTGCTTTTTTTTCCTCATTAGACGTGAAAAAGTTACCCACAAACACTGAAAACAGAGATCCAGGATAAAACTTGTGTTAAAAAGAAAAAAAAATGTATATGCTACTGTTAAAACTAGGTTATAATAAGCTTTACATATCACAAATACGATGCAAACAGAAACCCACAATGTTTTCAAAATTCCATAATTACTGCTTAATAGCGTTTTAAACTACAAGGAAACTAAAAATGTTATTATTGATTTTGTTTACTACTATATTTAGCAACATTGATCCATTCTTTTCCATTTTCTTGCAATATAAAGGACTATATATACTTCTAATGAGCTGTTGTGTTTCCTTTTGAAATGGTAGAAAATTTAGATTAAATAACAAATTCGTAATTACATTCTAAAAGAATTTTCACATTCTCCTAAGCAGTCCATGAAAAAAATAAGGAAACTTCAAATTTAAAATATTTCAAAATTGATAATTTTAAAGTTATTCATGCGATTTTATCTTTTTACCCTCTTTCTGGGTATTTTTTTTGGGGGGGGGGGGGTCAAAATAGGTTTAAAAATTGAGTTTTTTTTAACTACATTTTTCATATTTACGTATGTTTTAGAATACAAATCTGTAAAATATTTTTATATAACAGGTTCTTTTAATACAGAAGTGGATTATAAAGAAAGAATGACAGAAAACTGAATTTCAATAATCACAATATAAAAGCGAAATTCTGAAAATTTACTTGGATAAATTATGACTGATTTTTATGAAATACAAAGGTAAAACAAATATGCTACAGAAAACATGCAAAATAATAACAAAACGTTTATTAGAAATGCAGTTTAGTAATAATAATTTCGAAACAAAGTTCGAAGCAAAGTAGTACTTCGTAATATTTGCACCAAATTCGCATTACTTTGAAATTCTTTTTTACTAGCTACTGCTTTTTTAACAACAAACAGCGTACTGTATAAGTGGGTCTGTTCTGGTTGCTTTTAAACTCTATTTACTCGATTAGAGACCACAGAGAAGTTTCCAACCTCCTGATTGGTTGATTTGTTTTACGCATTTTGTTTTAGCGCCATTATGAAAACGCAAAATGCTGACTTGCATCTGAAAATTTTTTCGTTAAAGTTGAATAAATTACAAAGTAAATGATGTATACTAAATGTTGTAAAATTAAAAACTAAACAAACATCAGAATCTAAGGTGTTGACCGAAATGTCTCTTATTAATATTGAAATGTAATGTTTATTTAGTTTATAACTTTACAACGTTCTGTATTCACCTTTTATCACCATTGTGATTTCTTTTATTTTCACAATAAATTTTTCCGTAATATTTATCATCATGTAATTGTCCTGATTATTATATATATATATATATATATATATATATATATATATATACAGGGTGAGTCATAAATATCGAAACAATAGGCTATCTCCTTAAATATTGCCTCTAGACCCATACTTCCAATTACAAAAACTCATAAAAAAAGGTAAAATTTCTGATAATATAAGTTGTAACTCCATGGGGGTCTATTTACGAAAATTAAATTTTTATACGGCCCCCGTAGAGCAAAATACCCAATTAGGAAGTTATTCCTTATCCATTCCTAAATTGAACAAAAAAAATTTCATCTCCGTATCTGAAAATCTGACAGAGATATTAAAATCCAAAATTCTCAAACATTCGTGACTTGTACCACTTTACCATGCCTGTAAACGAAGCGTTTTTAATCCATTTTCAAAGCAAATAAGGGATCGTCCACAAATTGTTCGTTTTTATGTGTCGGTTTAAGACCGTATCTCTTATTTGGACATAGTAAAGCAGCGTATTGATTTAAATCGAAACTTGTTTTCAAAACATCTTGATCGTTAGCACTGGATGTCTGAATAGATCGAAATATGTAGGTCCGGTCCTAAACCGAAACATAGGGGGAAAAGTTCAGCCCGGTATGAAATAATGTTAAAATCATAATCCGGACCAGCTTGGAAAAAAGCTTAATCACAGCCGACCCAGCGGTGAATTTCTACATAGTCTTTTACTTCAGTGTTATTAAAAATTGTTTCGCGTGGAGGAGTTCTGACCAAAAATACCTAATATAGAATTTCGTTTTTTATATTTATACTTTTTATTATTAAAGAGGTGCCAAATGCTGTGATACATTTATTTTATCAAAGAATCTCTGTTTATATGTAAATGTTTCACTTATATTGTATTATCGCTAATCCATATCCCGTGCGTTGGAGACTGAAAAATGTTATACAGTAAAACTTTTTAAGACGGAACCACATAGGAAAGAAAAAAATATGTAATAGACAAATGCCCTTCCTAGGAGGGTTAAATGGAGTTTATTATTTTTCTCAGGTATTATTGTATTTATTTTGCATGGATCAACACATTTTCTTTACACATTTAATTCCGTCATAGGCAGATTTTTTTTCTCTGGTTTTATTTTGTTTAATTTTTTAGCATTTAAATATACTATTCTTAAAAAAAAAAAAATTAAGTTTTTTTTCTTGTGCGTAAAATAAAAGCGATTTTAAAAGTTATGTGGTTTTCGTAAAAATATTGATTAAACCAAATTTTACTTATTTTATGCACGTATTAGGTCTGTTCTTTTAATACGGATTGTTCGATACCGGGAATGAAAATTTCGTCCAGTGCAGGCCCGGGAAAAAAGAAGCAGTCCTCTCTGGTATGAAAAATACATTTGATCCGGATAGGCGAGACTTCAGAAAAAAGTAACGTCTCGGTCCTGATCTGACCTCAGCCCGGAATACAGATTTTTTGACAAGCCTGTCCAGGACGATAAAAAGTTTGAAGTTGTGAGAGCTAAATTTTTAAAAAGGACTTAATCTGCATCTTAGAAAGGCATTCTTTTAAATAACTGATGGGCAGTAAAACAGTACATTTCATTTTTCTGTATAATGACTTTTTTTCCCGACTATTTCTTGTCTTTAAATTATTAAAAGTGAAGAATTGTTTAAGAAAAAAAAGTACAAACTTGAAGCATGTCATTTTTAATTATTTTACGTTAGTTTTGTTTTAAAAAAATGAAAAATTATATACCTTTGAAAATATAATTTTCTAAAAGTTATTATTTTTTAAATAAATATTTTTAATAGTTCTAAAATAAATATTGAAAAACAAAAACCCCGAAACAAAACTAAAATCAGATTTTCATTTTTAATTAAATAGAAAGAAATTGAAATCCGATAAATAATGTTTGGAGTTATAACGATTTTTAATTATCCCATTTAAACCAGTAGTAACCATATAAAATTTTTACAAATTTTATGATAAATTTTAGGATGTGATTTTCTTAGCAAATTATATAGCTAATCATCACAAAAAAAGAAAAAAAATCAAAATTCTAACTCAAAAGAATGATTTTTTACGCGTTTCCTACAACTGTTAAAGTAACATTGTCTTTTGAATTGTGCGCATTTCAATTTTTGTCTAATCCCTTAAAACCTGATGAATTATTCAAACGGCTATAACTCCGCGAATTTTGAAGATATGAAGATGCAACTTTTTGTGTATTATTCAGGACTGGGTGAGGAAAGTTTTCCTATTTGGAATTTTTGTCCTATGGGAGCCGTATAAAAAGTTAATTTTCGTATTTTTTCAAATAGACCCCCCATGGAGTTGCAACTTATCAAAAATTTCACCTTTTTTTATGAATTTTTGCAATTGGAAGTATGGGTCTAGGGTCAATATTTAAGGAGATAGCCTATTGTTCTGATATTTATGACTCAACCTGTATATATATGTATATATGCGAAACTTTCGTTCCCAATATAAAATACTAGAATCTTAAAAACTTTTTATATGTATGAATGTAAATATATATCTTAAAATATATACACATTTAAAGTATTTTCAAAGCTGATATCTAAAATCAAATTTAATCCCTAAAAATAAAATTGTCTTAAAAGACAAATGTTGACGAGAAAAAAAGTTTCGTATAAGAAAAGCAGATGGTGCCATTACACATTTTTTCGAATGCGATACATTTAAATTGCGCTTTGTAATGTAATAACATTTTGAGGAATTCCGAATCAATTAGCATTTTGATAAAAACTGAGTTAGTTTAAAATGTTGATTGCTAATTCACTGTTATATTATTCTGTATTATTATTGGAGTCATTTGAAATTGTAATTTCCAAAGACCTTATACTGTAAAAAAGACGAAAGAGAAACTAACCAATCAGGAAACCGGTCAGCTATCTATTGTCTCTAATCGAATAAACAGATTTAAAATGCCTCTTGGTGGTACTTGGGTCTTATGGTGAGGAAAATTTGAAAAGGTTAGTCTCATGGGTTGGAGCGCTGTCATTGAAATACTCAAGGTAGGTGAGACATGAGGTGAGACATTATCACTAATTGACCATCTTCTTATTAAAGTTGGAATTCGCACCGGAAATTTTTGAACAGCAATTTTCCTCTATTTTATTTGTGGAGTATGTATTGTCTTATAAAACAATAATAACTATTTAAATTTACTGCTGATAATTTGAAATCCTCCAATAAAAATCAGCTAGATGAGACAACATTGTGGCATCCTGCGTGTGGCTGAATTTCATTTAAAGATTCCGAATTCTCACCAGAAAGTTTAAATAATTATTATCGTTTTATAAGATAATACATATTCCAGGAATAAAATAAAATAAAATTGCTCTTCAAAATTTTCTGTTATGAATACGAACACTGATGACAAGTCGGTCGATTAGTGATATGACATTTCGTGTCCTCTGGCCAAGGGTATTTCTCTTTCAGCGGTTTGAGACATCTTTGAGATTTGAAAAAAGCGCATAGAATGCTTGAAAAACAAAATTGTAAAATTCATAGACATATCGACAAAAAAGGCATCATCGGTTGACCCAGATCTGAGTCAACAATTAAGCATCGCGAAAAGCCAAATGAATCGTTAAATGGGAAAAAAGGGAGGTTTTACATTTAATTAGATAGAAAAATGCATCACCGTAAGATCGTGGGTTACACAAATTTTGCTATTTTTAGGTTCCCTGTGGAAATCGCGGGATGCGCAATGAAAATGTTAAATGCATGTTTCTGCAATTCTGTAAACTAAATGTTGTATAAGAAATATAAAGCTCAGAATGGATCTAATGTCATTTTTCATTATTCATGAATTTTCAAAGATCAGATGTCATCTGATGTCTGAACCTAAACAAAGAAGAAATCATGAAGGCAAAACCGAATGCAACGGTTAAAAGCTATACTGTTTCCGGCTGAACTTTAATGTTTATTCGATACCATACGCATTTCTTCCAGAAACAAGCTGAAAAACATAACCAACGAATACTTCGTTTATCAAAATCGGAACTGACACCAATATTAGCAAATCAAAGTAATCAAATAGCAAGATCGAGTGATGATGATCACGCATCTGGATTTTAGGCAGAAGATTTCTTTAAAAATGCATGCAGAGTTATCTTACGCATCGATCTATGGATAGAAGAAGGACTGGTAAACGGTGCAGGTGGGATGGTAAAAGATATTGTCTATAGCCCAGGATTTCATTCACAAGCTATAATGATTAATTTTGATGATTATATGGACCGTTTCTAACTGGAGTATTTTTCCTTAACGAATCTATTTATAAATCTTTGAAAAAAGGAAAAATTGCTTTTTTCATCGTTAACATTTATGAGAACCCTCATTATTTAAAACATTTTTAAGTTTTTGAAATAAAATTTTCTTACAAAATTCTGCTCACCTATTTTTATGTTATTAAGTAAAACATAGCTTGTAAGTATGTACATCTTTATTTTAGAGCTATTTTTATTTAAAAATACACATTTTTTTAAAAGATAATGTATTGTATACAATATTCGGTATATGTTAATAAATTTAAAAGGTAAGGTAAATTTTTTGCTTCATAACACAGGTAAGTGTTTTGCTATTATGTTGTTGAAATAAACAGTGAAATATATTGAATTAGTTTTGTTATAGATTGTTTAGCTTAAACGCCATTCTTTACTAAAATTTGATTGAATATTGCTCAATTTGACCGACTTTTAAAAATGTCATTAAAATTGATTCCACAGTTTTATTCTCTATTTTAACTAAAAGTACCCGCGTTATAATAACTTAACGTATTTATTAAAAAGAGTGTCCCGAAGCTATGCACATACCTTACAATAATATTTTTAAAGATTCCTCATAGCAAATGAACTGTCATAGGTCCATTCAAATACTACTTTATTTTTGCATTCTAGATGCAAATTTAGATACATATATACAGAATAGTTAATTCAAGTTCGCTTGCCAAGAACATATTTAATACATATATGATAGTACCGTGCAATTACCTGTACGACGAAAAATTCGTTAGGATAATTGAAACTGAAATACGCAGTTATTTGAAAAACCTTGTCATTGCCGTTTAGTAATTATGTAATTTATCATGTATTCATCATGATTTTAGTTTGACTTTCTATATTTTATATATATCTATAAGATTGATTTTTAAACTTTGTAAAATGTCATTTTTTACGATTTCAAATTACAAATGAAAGAAATCAGAAAACAAAGAAAAAGAAAGAGATCCGATATATACATGTGCATATCTGTATGTGTAATTAAGGTAAAAATTTGCAGAGATGATTCAAATTCTTCTACAGTGCCTAGTACATACATGATACTAATATGCAATTAAACTTCCGACGAATCATTAACGTATTTCATATTGAAATAAGCAACTGCTCCCAAAAATTTTGTAATTGCTATTTAATAATGCTAGAAAATGCAGCGTAACAGATATTTATTATTGATTTTAGTTTTACTTTCTATATTTAGAAACATTGATCCGACCTTTTCTACTTTTCATGTAGTATGAAAATTAGGTGTACTATTGTTTATTACAAAAATTGATTTTTAAACTAAGGTGGAATAGAATAAAAATATGATTTTTTTTTTTAAATTTAAATTTTCAAAATTTTGAAGTACATGATGGAAAAATGGTTAGTAATTGTTAATAACCTTCTTATGTAGCGTTTTAAATATTGTTTAGGTATATTTATAATACATAAATGCATACTTTGGTTTTCATAATAGTTAAACTCATTTCTTTGTTACCAAGATATATAAATTATCATTAGTCTTTTTAAAAAAGAGGAAATTAAGAAAAAAAATCATTGAAATTTTAGGTAATATGTCAATTTGAAAAATAAATGAAGATATATTTGAATCATGAGAAAGACCATAAATAAAAGAAGATGCAATGTATGCAATCAAACTTTGCTGTTTTAATAACAACATCAGAAAAAATAGAGATGGCTTTTAAAATAGATGATTCAGATTCTGTTAAAAAAATTAATCAAATTTTACAACCAATTGCGTAATTAAATTTTTAAAAGTAAACTGAGAAATTACGAAGGTTGATGTATGAATTATTATGTTTTATTTTTAGGTAACGTAACTAAAGAAGAAATGCTTAATAGGAATGCTTGTATTGCTATCCACAGATGCAATTTATAAATTATAAAATTAAAAATATATATATATGACTTTATGTGATGTTTTGTGCAGAATTTACGCAATATTTAAAATCCAATTTAAAAAAATGCAAACATCCTAATTTCTTTATCTTAAATTACAATCCTTGATTCACCCTACTGCTCCTTGCTCGATATATTTTATCCGTGTGAACTAAATGTCGTTTCGTACTTAATTAATTGATGCCCTAAAGTTTCCCAATTGAAAGTTTTACCCTATATCTTTTCTTTTCGATTTGCAATGGTTATATTCCAAATTTCGTCACTAGGAGCGCTGTTGTCGTTTAAATTAAATCGAGTGTAGGCGCTTTACTATATCATTATTTCACTTGCATACCTGTAGCCCTCTCCATTCTCAATTATTTTCAGGCTAAAGGGACTTTCCCGTGTACCCTGTATAAAAAGTCTAATGCCGAGTTGACTTGAGCCAAAATATCCAGGCTCGGTGGGCATAGTTTCACATTTCTGCAGAAAACAAAATATATATATATATGTATTATAATCTCATTTTCTTGTAAAATATGATTATAACCGAAGACCATTTGATGAAATCATTGAATTTTTGGAAAAGAAAATTGGGCTATTTAGAAAAAATAATAATTTTATGTTTATAAATTTTAGATTTAAGCTAATCGAAATAAATAAATAAATAAATAAATAAATAAATAAATAAAATTGTGGTTCTTGGATAATTTAACTATTAATAGATGAAAAAAATTGAAAAAAATATCATGCTGCTGATGTTAAAAAGTGTAGTTCACAGAAAATCGCGTTTAAAATTTCTGTATAAAAACATATTGTTAATATTCTTTTTCCACTTACACTTAATTTGATATTCCTGCACTTTGTATCCTTCCGGTGTCTTAATCTGCTGATTTAAAGCCTTTTGTGACACTTATGACCACTAAGAACCTCTTTTGCCACTAATGCTGCAAGCTGCAATGATTCAAGTATACTGCAGACGGTTGACGTTTTAATTTCATCCTATGACATATTGTACTGCATCTAAATTTCTGCGTCACCATTTTATGCGTCAGAAGCAATAGGGCCATTCCACTGTCACGTGCGGGACAATCAGACACCATAACTCCACCAAAATTGTGTTATAGGGTTAAAATTCTTCAGAAAGAGGAATAAACACATTTTTGTATGCTTATATTTGGTATAACAATATCTCAGGCAGGGACAGATTTTTCCTAAATGGTTTTATGATTTAGTTATTAATTAATTTGCATGCGTCACGTGCAGGACATCTGAAGTCAACCACTTGTAATTTGCTCTATGATCCAGCTTACATTTCTGCTCCACTAGTTTTGCAATTTCAAAAGAAAAAAATATATTAGAAGCTAAAGGTCTAATGTTCATGAAATAAACATCATTTTTTGCAAAATAAATTTTTAAACTGCTAAAAAAAATATAACGTATAGTGTCACGTGCGGGACTCGGTTGTCACGTGTGGGACATTTGCAAATATCATTCAAGTAACCATTACAAAAATCAAAAAATAAACGAATACAAAAACGAAAATACATATTATACATTTTACAATACAAAAATATTTATTTTAACTTTTTTTGTACAAAATAAATGTTCAAATTGACATTTTTAAACATAAAATAAAGTAAATGTATAAACAGAAACTCAAAAGTTTTCCATAAATTTGAAACAACCTATTTTTTTTATCTACAGTGGGAGTTGATATTTTCTTTATCTACATCTTTAAATGAATATAGAATTTTATCTGGATACTGTGGCCTCTTGTAGAATTTACCACTCTTTATGATGACAGACACTTCAATACTATCATGATTGGTGCTTGTAATAATTTCACCAACATAAAATAATGTAAAGGATAATTAATGCCATCATATTTTACAACTACCCATTCACCCATCTTAAAAGAAGTTGCTGTTTCTGAAGAGATGTTTAATATAATTGCTCCTAGAGGATTCATCGCATCATTTTCTACCTTATCTTTTTCATTCTTAATTCTCGACACTAGTAGACTTAGATCTTTCCATTTCTGCTAAATAAATAATAAACTTTATCAATTATAAATGTTTTTGTCTAAATTTACTTAATTTCATAGAAACATTGAACTTTAATTCTATTTTAACTTAGAAAAACAGAATATAAATAAGCAGTTTTATTATTTATTTTCTGCAGAATAATAACAAGTTCTTAAACACATGACTCTTCTTATTATATAGAAAAAAAACCCTATAAATTAAGTAGATCAATTCTTACTAGAAAACAATATGTTCTTATAATAAAAATAACCATCAAAGCGTTCAAATTTTATTAAAATAAATTTATAAAAAAATAGAAAAAAATATTAGCATCACATAAAGAAAGAAAAAAATGAAACTATCATAAAAAATGTTTAAAAAAATCTTAATTTCGTTTTAGTTACATAGAATATGTTCTTAGGACAAAATAATCATTAAACTGTTAAATCTATTCTATAATAAATCTCTATTTAGCATTCAGAAAACAAAAATTATCGTCTTGCTCACAAGGTGTCACGTGCAGGACAATTTTGTTTTTATATTTTTCTCCAAATAAAAATTTGGCCCAAATTTTTAACTTGCATAGGATAAGTATACTACACTAAACTGCTTTAAAAATGCCAATTAAACAAAATAAATGAGTTCCTTTTTTCTCCTAATTTAAAAAGTTCATCTTTTGTGTCACGTGTGGGACACAGATACAAAGCTTTTTGTGTGTGCTGTAATATTTATTTGAAATTATCCTAGATTTTTAAGTTTAGTGAAATAAAAAGAATGAATTTTAGACTTACCTAAAATGTTGATTTCAAAAGTTTCATTGGATTTTCTTTATTAAAAAAACTCACTCAAAATGCATTATAAAACTCAACATACTTGCTTGCACATGCACGCCATCTTTAAACTGTTGTGTTGCCAATCCACAAAAGAAAAACTTTAAATTCTTACTCAAAACATAAAATTTGACATGTTGCCATTCAGTAAATATCAAACATATTTATTTACACAAACTTTTTAAAATGACTATCAATTTACCTTTTTTCATGGAATGGCCCAATATCGGTGCCAATATAAACAACATAGTGACATCCGGGTTTGAATTCTGGACAAATTTCCGAAAATTTTGTATCCAAACTATCGTTATCTTCTTCTTCTATAATAATAAAGAGATAAGGATGTTTGTCTGTCAGCGCTGTTCTGAAGAAACTGCTGCACGTAGAGTTACAAAATTTGGAGGGAAGGTACTTTTAAACATGTAATTTTGCACCTCGAAGCCCGATTTTCGATTTTTTGTTTAGATTTTTTTAAATAATTTTTTAGGCGATTTTTAGCGTTATTTTTGCGGTTTTATCCCGTTAGTGAAAGGAATACGGTTTCATTCTTTTAACCCAAAATAGCAATTTTCTTTTTCTCTTTTCAACAAAGTTTATTCGGAATTTGTACAGCGATTTTTGAATTTTTAACGATTTTTTAATGCGATTTTTAGTGTTTATTCTCATTTTGCGGCTATTTT
This sequence comes from Maratus speculifer, assembly GCA_964019185.1. Taxonomy (NCBI): domain Eukaryota; kingdom Metazoa; phylum Arthropoda; class Arachnida; order Araneae; family Salticidae; genus Maratus; species Maratus speculifer. The sequence goes on from OZ025291.1 coordinate 140,966,588, forward strand.
TTGAGATTTATAAAAAGAAAATCGTTTTAAACTTTTAGCCTAATGCCCTAAATTTTTTGTTTGTTGCGATTTTTAGATTTTAACGATTTTTAATGCGATTTTCAATGTGATTTTTAACGCTTTTTCAAGATTTTTTGCGTTTGGCATCTATTTTTTTCATAGTTGTTCTATCAAAATCTTGAGCTGTTGAGAACGCAATAAGTAGTATTTTTTTGCGAAATTTACCTAAAATGTCAAAAATTTAGTTACCACTATTTTCGAATAGCAATTTCATAAAATAGCTTAAATTCTTGCTTAATACCGCTACCCCCTCGAGTAATATATCACCTGATAGGTTGTTTAACAGGATATCGTTTTGATAAAGTTTTTGAAGAATAGAGTGCGCTAGCTGGTGGTGAAAAATGGAACTTACAGAACGCGATCTTGTTAAAATTTGGAAATATAACAACGTGATATATTTTAAATTTTAAAATGGTTTATAATACATGATAAAAAATGCAAACAAAGAATGGTGTGACACATTTCAGGGTGCGTGAAAGGAGGGGCGCGAACAAAATTAGGAAATGTAATAAGGAGATCTGTTTTACACTTTAATGTAGTTTATAACGCATGTTAAAATTTTTAAAGTATTGGGGATGCTCTGGAGAGACCGCTGCACGAAGTTATGTATAAAATTTTACACCTTGAAGGCCGATTTTCAGTTTTTTTAATTTAATTCATATGCGAATTTTAGTGGGTTTCGAGGCGATTTTTCCACATTAGCGAAAAGGAAAGCGGTTTCATTCTTTCGACCTAAATTAGTGAATTTTGTTCTCTTTTCAATATAATTTATTTGGATTTCGTGCAGCGATGTTTGGATTTTTAGTGAATTATTTAATGTAAATTTTGCCGCTATTATTCGACATTAGTAAAGGGAATTTTGCTTAAAACTTTCTGGCTGATGTATTAAGTTTTAGCTGTTAAGATTTATGAATTTCAGCTAATTTTAATGCGATTTTTCGAGGTTTTTTGCGTTTGATGTCGGATTTTTGTCATTCATGAGATATTTCGAATTACAACGTTTTACCCTATTAGAGTAAATTTTGACCCTTGTGATTTTTTAATATTAGTGATTTTTAATGCACTTTTTAATGCAATTTTTAGACATTTTTCGAGTTTTATGGTGATTTTTTGATATTCGAAAGTAAAAATTGATTTCAAATTTTTAATCTAATATAATTTTAGAGATTTTTAACGCGATTTTTCAAGAATTGTTGTGTTCCGTGTCTATTTTTTATTATCTATAAAGGATTTCCTTTTACTACGTGATTATCCTGTCGACCAATTTCGCCAAATTATATCAATCGTGAAACAAGCCAAATTATGCAAATAGATGTAATTTTTATGTTAAATAATGAAAGAAGAGATAATTTAGAAAAACATCAATACAAATACATATAAAAATAAGAAGTAAAAACCACTTGATGACGTAACAAACATATGTAGCATGTTTAATGTCAAGTGAATATGGAATTTACGATCCGCCATTAATGTAGTTTAATCTTACGGTTTGACCCAGACAGTTTCTTTGTCAACCGGATAATCAAATAGTTCAGATTTCCGATTAGAATGTTTTATCCGTTTAATGAAATTCTGATTACTGCGATTTAAAAAATAACTAGCGATATTTAGTGCATTTTTCAATGCGTTTTTAATGAACTTTTTAATGCGATTTAGTACTATTTTTTTCGATCCCCACCACAGTGGTGTTTTAACAATTAAAAAATTATTTTGGTTTCAAACTTTTAGCCTAATATTGTAAATTCACCATTTACCTTTTTTTAATTTTGTCGATTTTCAATGTGATTTTTGATACATTTTGTGTTCTGCGTCGATTTTTTTGTAATTTATGTAAAAAAGAATGGTTGCTACGTTTTACACGACTAGAATATTTTTTTTATTCACGGGATGTATTTACATTTAGCGATTTTTAATGAATTTTTCAATGGTTTTATATTGGTTTTTTGAATCTCACGGCTATTTTTTGAAATTTCGAAAAGGAAATTAATTTCAAACATTTACACTTCATTTACGAATTTTGAAATTTAGTGATTTTATAATGCAATTTTTAGCAATGTTTTCATTGTTTCTCACGCTTTGCGCCGATTTTTTCATTCGTATTTAAGAAACAACTCAGATTACACTATTTTACTCTATTAATGTAAATGTTGTCCCCCGCTATTTTTTAATTTGAAACAATTTGTAATGAATTCTTGAATACAATTTTTAGATGTTTTCGAGTCCACGGCGATTTTTTCACAATTGGAAAAGACATTTTTAAATAATTTGTAGCTTAATGTAGTAAATTTTGACATCAATGATTCAGATTTTTTGTGTATTTTCATAAAATGTTTAGCAAGTTTCGTGTCGATATTTTTTAACTAATGAAAGAGTTCAGATTTCAATGTTTTTTCCCATTATGGTAAATTATGTCTGCATGAATTTAATATAAATGTTTTTCTTACTATGGCAAATTTTGTCCGGATTTTTGAATTTTACTTATTTTTAATCTGTTTTATAGTGATTTTTTAAGTTCTGTGACAGTCGTTGACATCGGTAAAAGAATTTCGGTTTCTAACTTTTAGCATAAATAGTACAATTTGTTCTCCACGCTTTTATGAATTTTGCCAATTTCTAATGCGATATTCGATGTAATTTTTAGTTAGTTTGGGGGATTTTAGGTGTTCCGTGTTGACTTTTCCTTATTCATGAACGATTTCCGATTACAATATTTTCGACTGAATATTAAATTTTTACAGCCATGACTTTTAAATATTCAGCGATTTTTAATATAGTTTTCGATACGATTTTTAGCCATTTTTTTAGTTCCTTGGCGATTTTCTGCGATTCAGAAACCAATTTTGATATCAAACATTTTGTTTAATGTAGTTGTGTTTCGAATGCAATGTTTTATCTCTTAATATGATTTTTGGCGTTCCATGCCTACATTTCGTAATTTATGAATGACTTCGATCATAACCCCTCTCCCACCCTGCCTTAATATTATTTTTTTAAGCATTCACTTCCAAATATTTAGCTATTTTTAATGCAATTTTCAATGTAATTTTTAGCCAATTCTTCAAGTTACGTGGCGATTTTTTTTTTACATCCGGAAATCGATTTCGATTTCAAACTTTTTGGTTAATATGGTTAATTTCTTGATTACAATATTTTATGTTATAACAGTGAATTTTTACCCTAGGGATTTTTTAATGTTTTACGACTTTCATTAAAATTTTCAATGCAATTTTTGGGCTTTCTCAGTCTTTTTTTTTTTTTAAACATTTTTCAGAGGAATTCGATTTTAAATTTCTAGACTAATAAGAGTTTGGTCAAACTTTTTGGTTAATATGGTTAATTTCTTGATTACAATATTTTATATTATAACAATGAATTTTTACCCTAGGGATTTTTTAATGTTTTACGACTTTCATTAAAATTTTCAATGCAATTTTTGGGCTTTCTCAGTCTTTTTTTTTTATTTTTTTTTATTTTTTTTTTTACATTTTTCAGAGGAATTCGATTTTAAATTTCTAGACTAATAAGAGTTTGGTTTCAAACTTTTATCCTTTATGGTAATTGTTTTGCTCTCTTATATTGATCTAGAGCAATTTTTAATGCAGTATGCTTTTTTTTTTTTTTTTTTTTTTTTTTTTGAGTTCACGGCGATTTTTTTTTTTTCAGATACGGAAAAGGAATTCGGTTTTTAATTTCTTCGCTAATATGTTAAATTTTCTCCTGTGCGATTAATGATTTTTATTACGATTTTTTAGCAGATTTTTTCGTATTTCAGTGTTTTTTACATTATCAAATTAATTAGATTCAAACGATTTATCCAAGTAGAGTAAATTTTGAGTTCCTTGATTTTTGAAAATTTTGCCATTTTTAAAGCGATGTTTACGTTTCTTCGCGGCCCGCTTCGATTTTTTAGAGGTTCAATTTTTGGCCGAATTTATTAAATTCTGATCTCTTTTCTTCGAAGTTTATTCGAATTTTGAAACACAATTTTTGAATTTTGTTTTATATTTTTATGAGATTTTTAATGTTTTTTTTTGCGATTTGTAAGATTTTTCCACATTAGTAAAAATAATCCAACTTCAATTTTCTAGCCCATCTCTTTTCAACGAAGTTTAGACGAAATTCGTGCAGCATTTTTTTAATTTTTCGAGGTTTTTATTATGATTTTTAAAGTTTTTTCGTAATTCTTGCTATTTTTTGATGAACCCGGGCAACGCCGGGCAGAACAGCTAGTCGTTCAATAAAGAAGTTGTAACGAACTGTCGAATATTGCGAGTACATTTAATGCACTCATTAGGTCGCTGGTTCAATTAATACTACTAATTACTTAAAAATTCTTTATATACAAACTATTTACACATTATTTACATTTCGAATAACGAATACAGATCTAGCGAAACACACGATAGGTCCGCAAAAGATCGCCGAAAAACAAAACAAAAACAAACGCTATTCCAGTGTTGCCAAAACGGCAAAACTAAAGCACAGTAGAATGCGCCAAGGAGACGCACGGCATCCGAGGTTATGGTGAAGCCGTTACAAAAGAATGCGCCATGGAGACGCGATATACAAGACTGTGATGAAGCCGTAACATACCGGCCCCCGTTGATATGTGCCAACATTCAACAATAATACTAAATGTAACAACAAACAATTGCAAATAATAGAAATTTCAATTCTACAATCAATAATACAGTATTTTCGATAAAATACAATGTACTTCTTCAATATTATTACTTAATGTATTACTTAATATAAGTTTACCAAATGCAAATAGATAAGTTATAATACAAACAATAATTACACTTGAATAGTATGCAAGATAGTTATCAAATTAACACTCAATATATGTAGCAATCTGATAAATTCAACAAGTTAATAATAGTTAATCAAGAATATATACAGACGAAGACACGTAAGTTTACACTTATGTTATGAAGCTAAGCTACCAAATTATGCAGCTAAGAATTAAAACAAATTTTAAATCGCAAATGAAATTGCTATACATAATAAACAGTTCAATACAAATATACAATAATGGTAACTATAATATAATTATTTAAATCTTTCAAAATAACAGAATTCATCAATTCTCTAAAGGAAGTGGGCAAACTTTAGAAACACTCCTCGTAACTATACCTGTTGATGTTTTTATATCTAAATGGATTGCCTTTGTGGCAAGACAAACAAATTGCAACGTAAATTTTATTATATATCCTCTTTCTCTGATTTTTATACTTAATCATAAAGGGTCCACAAAAGTCAACAGAACATTTTTGAAATGGCGGGCTAGGATTTACTCGTTCAGCTGGCAAATTTCCCATAATTTGATTTGCCCCTATTGGTTTGTTTTTAAAGCACGTTACACATTTATGAACTATTTTACGAGCCAAGGATCGCCCATTTATTACCCAATATTTTTGCCGGACATGATGTAACAATGATTGTGGCCCTAAATGGAAAAATTTGGAATGAAAATATTCAAAAATCATTTCACTTATTTTATGATCATGTGGTAACACTATAGGGTGTTTCCTCTCATAGGTCAGACTGGAATTGTCTAAACGACCTCCAACTCTAATTAAATTATCGGAATCTATATAAGGATTTAGAAATTTTAATTTACTGTTACCTGAAATGCTCCTCTGGTTTTTCATATGCTTAAGCTCTTCAGAGAAGGCTGAATACTGTACCTGTTTAATCAGAAAAATTTCTCCAAATCTCAATTCACTTGCAGATAAGGCACCACTTTTTTTCTCCTTACCCTTTCGACAATTATTTAGAAATCTAAAAATATAACTAGTAATACGAATTAATTTCAAAAAATTATTAGTTAAAGAGAATAAACAATTATGAAAACAGTTTTCAGTTCTAAGTGAAAAGTTACTGTTATTTTCAGTTCGAAATTCTGAGTTATAGTCAATGTTGTTTTCCAGTTTTACTGGATAATCTTCTGCATATTTAATTCTGTCTCGAAGAAAATTTGGTCCACTAAACCAAAATTTGCAGTTGGTCAGTTCTTTAGCATCTAGACCTCGAGATAGGATGTCAGCAGGATTATTTTCCGATGATACGTGTTGCCACTGATAAGAGTCCGTGAGGTCTTGTATAGCAGCCACTCTATTACTCACAAATGTTTTCAATTGGTGGGGAGATTTTCTAATCCATGCCAGTGATATTGTGGAGTCACTCCAGAGAAGAACAGTTTCTATTGGAATGTCAAGTGAAGGTACAACTTTATGCATTAATTTTGCTAAGAGAAGACATGAGCACAGTTCAAGACGAGGGATTGTCACTGTTTTTATGGGGGATACTCTAAACTTGCTACAGAGTAAATGTGCATCAGGAGAACCTTCAGTTGGTATATACTGGATGTATATGGCGGCTCCATATGCCAAAGAGGAGGCATCTGCGAAGCCATGTACGACTATGCGCTCTTCACGAAAAATAAATCTAGGAATTTTCAAATTTTCTAATTCTGCAAGAGTGGAAACAAAATCCCTCCATTTTTTCGCTATGGAATCTGGTAATGGCTCATTCCAATCTATCTTAGCTAGCCACGGTTTCTGCATGAAGATCTTAGCTCTTGTTACTACAGGGCCAATTAATCCGAGTGGATCGAAGATTTTTGAAATCAAAGAGAGAACATCTCGTTTACTATAAAATTCCTTGTTATGAATCTTTAATTTATACAGAAAACAGTCACTTAAAGGTTCCCAGAGAACACCCAAAGTTTTTACTGAACTACAATCTGTTTGATCATCGAAATTATATTCGGTGGCAGCCATAGTATTAGGTTCAAGTAATTCTCGGTGGTTTGCACACCATTTGTGCAATTTCATATTTCCACGCTTCAAAAGTTCAATCAATTGGGACTTTAAAATTTTCGCCTTTTTGAGAGTCGATTCCCCCGAAAGAAGGTCGTCTACATAAAAATCTTTTAAAACGACTGACGATGCTAGAGGTAAGTTTGGTTGCTCATCAAGAGCTAATTGTTTAAGAGCACGAGTTGCTAAATAAGGAGCATTAGATGTCCCATAAGTAACTGTATTAAGCTTATAAGTATTCACTGGCGCGTTAATACTCTCCTTCCACACGATTCTAAGGAAGTCTCGTTGGGATGGGTCAATTAATACCATTCTATACATTTTTTCTACATCCGCTGTGAATGCATATCGATGTTTTCTGAAACGTATCATAATTACGAATAATTCTTGTTGAGGAATTTTTCCTTTTAAAAGCATGTCATTCAATGACAAACCAGATGTCGTGGGCGTTGAAGCGTTAAAAACGACTCGCAAGCGTGTTGTACTTTTTTCTGGCCTGTAGACTCCATGATGTGGTATATAATAAAGGTTCTTTACGGGTTTTGATTCTTCTACTAATTCCATATGATTTAAGTTTTTGTATTCTTCCATAAATTCCGAATAGAGAGGTTGTAAGTTCGAATCCCTATCTAATCGGTGCCAAACTTGATCGAGCCTTTTTTCGGCTAGTTTTTTGGATTCTCCTAAAAGTGTAGCATCCTCCATAGGCATGCTAACAACATACTGACCATTAGAAGTTCGATAATGAGTCATTTCAAAATGATTTTCGCAAAATTTCTCTTCATTACTAAGTGGAGAACTAGAATCATTAATATTTTCAATTTCCCAAAATTTTCTTAAGGATTCGTCTATTTTTTCATTGGTTAATAAACCACAATATTGGGAATCATCTGAGGAATTATTCACGACACCGCTAGCAACATATCCGAATACTGTTTCTTGAAATAACAAATTTTGAGATGAGCTGCGAATTTTACCCGATTTTAATAAATCGAAGAAACATTGCGCGCCGAGCAACAGGTCTATCCTCCCAGGGATATAAAATTCAGCATCTGCTAACTGGATATTTGTAGGAATATCAGCAATTTCTATACGAATAGGTGTAAGTGGGGTTATTTCTGTAATTTTTGGCACTACAAGAAATTCCAGTTCCCTTGTGAAATCTCTATTTTTATTTGAAATCACAGTTTTAATTTTATAATTTAATGTTGTGGTTGTGTTATTCAAACCCGATATTGGAGCAAAAACCTTTGATTTCTTTATACCCAATATCTTTGCAAATTCAAGCGACACACAATTTATTTGGCTACAAGAATCTAAGAGAGTTCTTGCCTGAATAAAATTACCTTTATTTGTTTTTATGTCAATAACTGCAGTTGACAAGATAACAGTTTTATTTGAAGCGAATAAGCAATTAGAAAGATTTTGTGAGACTGAAGGCGTCGGACTTGATTCTGGGCGACGTACTGTCTGATCAACACTTGGTTTTTGGAAATGAGTTTCATTACTAGAACCGATTTCTTTATCTCTATGTAATAAAGTGTTGTGAGGGGATTTGCAATGTTTACATAAATGTTTCGAAACACAGTTAGCTGCTAAATGTGATCTGTTAAAACATATGAGACAAAGTTTATTTTTTTTAACAATAGCAAATCTTTCACCAAAATTCATATTTAAGAATTTATTACATTTATATAGGGGATGAAATGAGTCACAAATAATACACTGTTTTTCAGAACTGGTATTTACTAAAAGGGATTTTGATTTTATTTCACTAGAAATTTTTGGTCTAGCTAAATTGCTTCTATTTATGCTTTCGAGCGATTGGCTTCTTTTTTCTAAAAAGTCCATTAAATTGTCAAAACTAGGAACTTCAGAGGTGTTTATTGACAGTTCAAATTGTTTTCTCGTTTCCTTATCTAGTTTTTCTAAAATTATAGTTGTAAACAAAATGTCAGAAAGGTTATTTCTCTCAAATCCTAAATTATTTAGAGCCCTGATATTTTTGTTTATAACATCTAATAAACGCCTTAATTCTTTAGATGATTCATGTGTAATTTTTTCAAAATCTAGCACAGCCTTTAAATGTATATTGACAACTATTCTTTTATTTTCAAATCTATTTTCTAACGCTTTAAATAACGAATCAAATGTATCATCTGGAGTTTCTAATAATTTAGCCTCATTTCTTAGAGCGGAATGTAAATAATGTAATTTTTGAACATCAGTCAATTCTTCATTATTCGTAACAATATTATTAAACTCTATTTTAAACATATTCCAATCTTCATATTTTCCACTAAATAGCGGAAGAGGTATATCAGGAAGTTTTATTTTACAATTCCTTATCTTTAAATCTGAATTTTTAGTTTCTAATTTATTAGAATGTAATAATTGATTGAAACTTACCTCTAGCTGTTCTACTCGTTCTTCCATTTCGACGAATGAAGCATCAATTTCTGATAAATCATGATCTTCTGGTGCTGTTATATAATAATCTCGACGAAGTACATCAATGTGTGTTGACAGTTTTTGAAGATTCTTGATTTTCGTTTCAATTTGAATTCTAGACAATTCATCGGTTTTTTCATTTAGAGAATTTTCTAATCTTGTTAACTGGGCTTTTAAAGAGCCTCTAGTCCTATTCAAGCTAATTAACGAAGCCATTTTAATTCAAATAGAACAAGGAGAACAAGTTCGAATTAAAAACGAAAGTCCTACCGGCGAGCGGACCAATAATGTAACGAACTGTCGAATATTGCGAGTACATTTAATGCACTCATTAGGTCGCTGGTTCAATTAATACTACTAATTACTTAAAAATTCTTTATATACAAACTATTTACACATTATTTACATTTCGAATAACGAATACAGATCTAGCGAAACACACGATAGGTCCGCAAAAGATCGCCGAAAAACAAAACAAAAACAAACGCTATTCCAGTGTTGCCAAAACGGCAAAACTAAAGCACAGTAGAATGCGCCAAGGAGACGCACGGCATCCGAGGTTATGGTGAAGCCGTTACAAAAGAATGCGCCATGGAGACGCGATATACAAGACTGTGATGAAGCCGTAACAGAAGTAAAATCTTTAAAGTGATTCAATACATTCTTGCAGTTATAACGAATTGTTACCCAAACGTGTATTTGTAAGTTTGTATTGAACATTGCAGATTGCTTATATTGTTCGGTGAGGTATCTTTTATTGATCGTGCACGTTCTCATATTTTTTTCATATTTTTGTTAGTAATTGAAATATCACTTTAAATCTTACTGTCCATAATTCTACAAAGATAAGGATTTAATTTTCGCCAATAAATAAAGAAAAATAGATTTTTTTTTTTTTTTTTTTTTTTTTTTAAAGTTGAGAGCATATGTAACCCTTTTAACCGTTGACAGTGGGATAACTTGTTCGGCTGTTGGTCTAATGGTCTATTGAACGTAACGCTCAATATACATGATATTTTGCAACGAACTTTCTTTTTTCAAAGCTTTGTGGTCAGTTGTGATCACTATTATTGTTTTGAAAGGTATTATACAAGAATATTTTTATTTGCTTTTTCTCTTTAGAGACAAAGCGTTCAAAAAGGTAATAAAGATGGCAAAAATCATCCACCGTTATAATCACATTGTCTTGTAAGACAAAAAAAAAAAAAAAAAAAAAAAAAAAAATTAAAGAAGCTCAAAATGCATCACCTTTCGTAGTACAATATCTGGTCAATCTGAAGAAAGCTGCACACTATTCCCGATATCTGAAACTATATACGCTAAATAGAGAAAACTGATGTCTGTTCATCTGCTGAAAAATAATCAATAAACATCGGTATCGCAGAAAATGTTCAACATACTTTATATTTTCTGTGAAAATGGCATCTTTAGAATTCCATTAGAGGGCGAATTAAAGATTCATAAAGTTTTTTATTATTATTTTTTTTTTTTTTTAGAATCACCCTATGCAAAACAGGTAGAAATTGTATTATCAATCTTTAATCAAATATAGTGTTTATTATTTTTTTTTCCTTCTGTAAAAGTAAAAAAAATTGTATAAAGTTAATTGCAATAAATTTAAGAACAAAGCTATATTCATTTAAAATGTGGCCACTAAATAACCGAGTTAACAATTTGGTTATGTTTAGCAAAAGTTCTTAGCATCGTGAAATTACTTCTTATGTGCAAAATAATTTAAAATATTTATATCACTTTAAAATTGATAAGAAATATTTCGAAATCGACATTGAATATAAAATCAACAAATTAATTATTAGAAAACTTAATCTTATATATATATATATATATATATATATATATATATATATAAGATTTCGACCGAAAAAAATTAGATTATTTCAGTTGTATAAATATATTTTTTTCAATTCCACTAAATGAATATAATTAAACATTTTCCTTAAGCGAAAAATAGATTATCTGATTTCTTTTGACATTAAAAGAAATATCATAAGATATTTGTTTTAGAAAATACATTATGATTAGATATCTAAAAAATGCTATGTTTAATATTATTTTAATATGGAGCAGCATTGTTTGATAAAACTGAAGAGCATGCATTTAAAAGAAATAAAAATTAGCATCATTACTTATAATTTAATTACAATTTACTTGTATATTTTGATTATATCGCATTTGAAATAATTTTATAATTAATTTTCATTTGAAGAATACATTTAAATATAAATCTTTCGTAAATTTTCATTCATCATATTAAACAATTCGAAAAGTTTCAATCAAATTTTAAATAAACTATCAATTAGCGATTATTTAAAATAATTGAATTTCAGATGTTGTTCTTTTAATCTTACCGCATAACATAAACAAATCTCTGATACGGATCTCACTGTTGATTTGGACTGTGGAATTTCTTCATCACTGTAATAGTTATAAAGATTTGACAAATTGCCTTAGGCAATAAAGAAGTATGTTAATCAATAAATAATTTTAGAATAAATTAAATTCAAATTTTCATCTGCAGCTGATTTTCAGTTGAAGAGCTTTATAATAAATCAGCACTTGTCTCTAAGTCTCTGCTTGAAGAACTTTCCTTCAAATATCATTTGTTTAAGTGACTTAAAGAAGAAGAACGGTGCACATTTGCTTAAACAATCTTTTTTTAAACTTGCAAATTTATCTTTTAAACTTTGCTGTTTCCATAACCCATATCTTAAAGTTTATGCTTGCGAAATTTTATAAGGTATCTGCAGGTAATATGGTCACCTTAAAAATAGAATTTTTTTTGCAATAGTTGTAAGTGATTTTTTTATAAAAATTGTCTAAAATAGAAGAATCTTTTTAGTGTTGAAAAAAAAAATTAATCAAGATTTAAACTTGCAATAAATTTTTGAAAAAAAGTCTAGTTGATGAAAGTAACATGCCCATATGCAGGTAATATGGGCATAGATTAAATATAATGAAAATATTCATATTTAACACATACAAAACTAAAACCGCAGAAAAGAAAATTTAAGTTTTGAATTTTTACAAAAAATAATAAAAAAATAAACAAGAAGGAAATTTAGATTTTTTTTTATGGAAGTTCAAACAATTGTATCTGTTTAAACTGTATAGTAAAAAAGTCTTTAATTTTTTTAACTTCACATGTATGGCATGTAAAAACTTCCAATAACTTCTTGTAAAAACTCCAATTGCACTACCGAAAGCCAGAATTGTTGCATTTCCATCATGCTCTTTAGCAACAAAATTTATTCTTTTTAAGCTCTTTTCAGAATAAACAGTTAGATCATTATACAAAATAAAACGACTCCCTTTTTCTTCCTTGTGATATCATTAGAATATTGTCAATTAAAGCTATTCGTAATTTAATAAAATAAAATAATCAAAAAAGTGTTTATCGAGCTTTGTTGTTCTAGCACGATTCATTGACTTTTTTCCTTTAAAATTGTTATTTATTGTTAAAAAGACCTTCAAACACGTCTACCACGTAATTTCTAAATGACAGATTGTGCGTTAATTCATTTTCACCGCAAAATTTAAAAATATGGTTTAATTGTTTTATATGAAACAGTATAACCGACATCAATAAGCCTAAAAATTCTTGTGGGGAGATCTTTTTCTTGGTCTATTGTGAGCGCTAGTTTTCTATCCAAAAGTAATTATCATTAAAAATACGACGACACAATTCGTCTAGGAATTTTATTCCTTTCTAAACCAGCATTTTGCAAAAATTTGCAATCTTTTATTACTCTCAGACATCTATTTAGGCTTCCCTAGCTTCAAGGAATTCATAATCTAAAATAAATATAGTTTAAAAAATCTAAAAAACACGCTTTTTAAGTATATCAAACTAAAAAGTGAAAAATAATTTGTACTATAAGCTGAAAACAAAAATAGATGAAAAATACTATATTACTATAAAATCATTGTTATTATAAGAATCAATTAATAAGCAATAAATAAAATTATCGTGGAAAAAAAGCGTGGGCTGCTCCATCTACCATGCTCCATCTATCAGTTCTTAAGAAGCACCCCACGATTTTTTTCCACGATAATTTTATTTATTGCTTATTAATTGATTCTTATAATAACAATGATTTTATAGTAATATAGTATTTTTCATCTATTTTTGTTTTCAGCTTATAGTACGAATTATTTTTCACTTTTTAGTTTGATATACTTAAAAAGCGTGTTTTTCAGATTTTTTAAACTATATTTATTTTCAACTTTTTAGTTTGATTACTTTAAAAGCGTGGTTTTTAGTTTTTTTAAACTATATTTATTTTTCACTTTTTAATTTGATTACTTTAAAAGCGTGGTTTTTAGTTTTTTTAAACTATATTTATTTTGAAATTTACAACGAAAGGACATCGATCCAAATAACTTTTTTTGGTCGACTCTGGTTAATTTAACCATGCATCTCGAATCCTATTAAGAATATATAAAAAAAATTCTTCACAATATGAAAGACATTTTTTGCCAGATATAGCCAAATTTGGAGACATTCTTTCATTTGGCACCAAATACGTGTTGTGGCTTTCGTAATCTTAATAGTCAATTTTTCGGCCAAATGTCGTCAATATTTTGTGAAATATTGCCAACTTATTGGTTGCTGCCATTTTCTCATGACCCTTGACATTACCCAAAATGACCCACTAATCAAATTTGATCAAACATGTGACTTAGCTCAAAGGTCTCCAGCTAATCAAAAACAGTAGAATATAACGTTGAATCAAAATCGTTTAAGCCGTTTCTTAGATAAAATTAGCTTGACAGCATTCATCAATAAAGCGAAATGGCACACTAATATAATTTTGTTTAACTTGCGACTCTGCCCAATAGTCTTCTCGTGACAAAAGACGTTTCGTTATAAAATTTAGGTAAAATCGATTGAATCGTTGTTATGTATAATTAGAATAACCCTAACCCATTATGACCCAAAATGACCCATTAATCGAATTTTCGCGAGCATGTGTCCTGGTCCAACGGTTTTCTCTTGCCCGAGAATATCATAATACAAAATATAGTCAAAATGGTGAGAGACATTTTCTACATAAAATTAGCATGACCCATCAATGACCCACAAATGACCCTTATAATCAAAATCTCTCGAACATGTGATTTAGCCCATTAGTTTCATCGTATCTAAAAATTGTTACATACAAAATTTCGTTAAAAACGATCCAGCCGTTCTTTAAATATAAATAGCTTGACCCAGACCCTTTATGACCCATTAATCGAAATTTCTCGAAAGTGTGACCTAGCCCAATAATTTTCTTGTGCCAAAAAATGTTACATACAAAATTTCGTTAAAATCGATCCACCTGTTCTTTAGATGTAGCTTGACATGATCCATTATGGCCCATAATGACCCACAAATGATCATTATAGTCGAAATCTCTCAAACATGTGATTTAGCTCATTAGTTTCCTCGTGTCAAAAAACTGTTCATACAAAATTTCGTTATAACCGATCACGCCGTTCTTTAAATATAAATAGCTTGACCCAGACCTTTAATGACCCAATATGACCCATTACAATTTTTTCTCGAACATGTAACCTAGCCCAATATTTTTCTCGTGCCCGAAAACCATAGAATGCAATTTTTAGTCAAAACTGCGTGAGAAAATCTTTAGATAAAATAGCATGACCCACAATGACCCCCAAAATGACCCACTAACCGAATTTTCTTGAACATGTTACCTAACCCAATGGTCTTCTTGTAATCCAAAACGATAAAATATAAAATTTGGTCAAAATCGTTAGAGCCGTTTTTTAGGTAAAAATGGCTTGACCCATAATGATCCAAAAATGACCCACTAATCGAAATTTTTCGGACATGTGACCCAGCCCGATAGTTTTCTCGTGCCAAAAAACTGTTACATACAAAATTTCGTTATAATCGATCACGCCGTTCTTTAAATATAAATAGCTTGACCCAGACCCTTAATGACCCAATATGACCCATTAAAATTTTTTCTCGAACATGTAACCTAGCCCAATATTTTTCTCGTGCCCGAAAACCATAGAATGCAATTTTTAGTCAAAACTGCGTCAGAAAATCTTTAGATAAAAATAGCATGACCCAGAATGACCCCAAAAATGACCCACTAACCGAATTTTCTTGAACATGTTACCTAACCCAATGGTCTTCTTGTAATCCAAAACGATAAAATATAAAATTTGGTCAAAATCGTTAGAGCCGTTTTTTAGATAAAAATGGCTTGACCCATAATGACCCAAAAATGACCCACTAATCGAAATTTTTCGAACATGTGACCCAGCCCAATAGTTTTCTTGTGCCGAAAAACTGTTATATACAAAATTTCGTTATAATCGATCACGCCGTTCTTTAAATATAAATAGCTTGACCCAGACCCTTAATGACCCAATATGACCCATTAAAATTTTTTTTCGAACATGTAACCTAGCCCAATGATTTTCTCGTACCCGAAAACCATAGAATGCAATTTTTAGTCAAAATTGCTTGAGAAAATCTTTAGATAATAAGGAAAATCTTTAGATAATAAGGAGAGTTACAAACCCACAAACTCACATACAGGTGAAGTTAATATAAGCGTGTTAATAAAAACCACAGCGAATTTTCGAGAACGAAGTTTTCTAATCTTTAATGAATTTTACGTAACCTAATTTATTTTAACATTATTCTATTTGATTTCTATTATATTTACTTGGTAGTAATATATATTTAAAAAATTTTATCCATTTGTTATTTAATGCTAATAGTGCATTACAATTTTTTAACAAGTTATTTGCATAAATAAATAAGTATTAAAAAAAACAGAGAAATTTATTTATATGAATTTAAAATGACCATAAGTGTAGGCAATATGCCCAATGGGCATATTACCAACTATGATGAGTTTTGAAAGAGTGTTCGTAATTCTGCCTGAACACTCATATATTAAAATTCATTGTTACTTTTAAAAAGGCCTTTAAACCAGCTAAAATATTCTGTATAACTATTATGTATAACAATAAGCACAAATACTTTGCTCAAATAGAAAAATGAAAACTTACCAGAAAAAAATTATAAAATGCCAAAGCAACTACCAACAAATCAACAATGGCTGCCTTCCTAAGTACGTGATCGAGGATTGCGACCAACACTGTGCTAAATTACGTTATTCGGATATCTATGTAATAGATCCAAATGTCATCTTCTAGATTTTATTGTAATTAATAACAATATTGCAGGTTGGCCCTATTTCCTGCATTGGCCATATTTGCATCACATACCTTATTTAAAATTTTTAATTTGTAGAAAATTGTTTTATGTCACTTAATAAATGCAATGCAAGACAATTGTTAGTAGAAACAGCAAATAAATTTTTGTGTATTTTTTTAATTAAAAGATTGCATGAGATTGTAAATTCTAGTAAGTATGAAATATTAGTTTAAGTTTTACACCAGTGATTAATAGATCAGTGATTAATCATTAAGTTTTACATCAGTTTTACATCAGAAAATGTCTAAGTTATAAGTAAAATATAAAATTGTAAGGAATGTATATTTTACAATGAATCCCTTATTCGTAAACCGTATTATGTATTTGAAAATTCATTGAAAAATAATTACATTTATGTTGCTTCTCAAATTCTGATATGCAAATAGACATACATGCGTTCCTTTTGGACGACCAAATAGAAAAAAAAATTATGAAACTTTTTATGAAACTTATTTAGTCATATTTAGTCATTTTTTTTCTCCGTAACTGAAATCAGGTTCACGAAGACAATAAAAAATAAATAAATAAATAAATAAGATTATTGCAATGAAAATATAACGATATGTACCTAATTTTGTATGAAATGCTATAAGATCACGAAAAATTCTGGAAAAACAGGATGTTCACGTAATTGATGATACCATATGAACTGGTTATCGCAATTCGCAATGTGAAAAGTCAATTGGTCACTGATGGCGCATGAAGTGGAAATTTCAACAACTTCTTTTTCATGACACATTTGCATCAAAAGTGAGTATGTCTATTAATAATTTTATTTTAATACACTTATATTAGATTACAGGCAATCCCGAGTTGAGTTAGGGTAGAACACCATAAATTTTTCTGGTTAAATAGGTAATTTCCGACACCATGCCCCATTGCAATTCTGCTTCCTTTTCATGTCTACTATCGCGCGCCCCTCTAAATTTGTCGATCGAATTCGGTAACACCCTGTATGTTTGGTTATTAAGTTTGTAAAAAATAAACATAAAAATTTAAAAGAATTTTGAAATGCGAGAACCTGGAAAATATACTTATATTCTTTAAAAGCTTTACACTCTAATGAGACAAATACCGGGTTTGAGCATATACGCTTAAAAAATATAAAAATGTTACTAAAATTTATCTAGAAAAATTGCATTCCAAGAACTTTTTATGTAACAGCAACAACAAACATTCATGTAACAGTTACAAATTTTCACTGTAAATCGAAAAAGTTTTAAGATTACTAAGAATTTTTAGGAAAATGGGCTCTTAGAACTTTTTATGTAACGGCATCTTGGGATAAAGATAAAATTTTAGTAAGATTAACATATTTTTTAGTAGATTTTTTTGTAACGTTTTCTGTAGCTTTGCTTACAAGTTTTCTAGAATAACATTTTTTTTCTTTGCACAAAGTATAGATAAAATTTTTTAAGCATACAGATTTTGGTAACTTTAGATTACTAGAGTTTTCAGATTTTTTTTTTTTACAGTACATGAAACACCATCAACAAAAATAATCAGCACCATATGTTTTAAAAACAACTTACAAGTTTTCGAAATACAGTAACATTCTGTAAAAGGTATAAAAATTCTGAAAAATATATGAAAAAAGGATCTCTGTTCACCAGCTTTTCTTTAGGTATGTACTAATTCAGCTCTTTTTAATTTTGTATAATAGAATGAACATGTAAGTTATCTGTTGCTAATGTTAGCAAATATTTTAATTATCTTTAAAAATATTTCGCCGTTTTACTCTTTGGTGAACGAAGTTTCCTATTAAAAAAAATAACCGGGCAAGTTTAAAATAGAAATTCCTTTGAAATCTGAATAACCCGTTTTTATTCAAAGGCGGAAAATATCTTTTTAAGTATGATTAGATGTACAAAAATGTTTTATTTAGATTTATTACTAAATAAAAATAAAAAAAAATTATGAAAGAAATTTAATACCGCGTATAGTAAAAAATAAATAAATAAATAGATTATAAAAATTTTGAAAAGAAATTTTCTGGGTATTTTCTTTAAACAATAAGTTGACTAGAGTTATTTAGAAAAGGAACTTATTTTATAAATATGTGGCCTAATTTACGTATTTTTTTTATAAAAAAAATCTATAAAATAAAGTAATTTTTGTGTTTGAAATAATACTTTAATTTCAGATTTCAGTGATTCTGAGAATATCTGCAATGTCCAGATGTTAATATACTAAGAAGAGGCATATGAAGCAAACAGCTTCAATCAACAAAATTTTTGTTTTGTTATTTTGAAAGCATTTATCTTCAAAAGTATCATAATAATACGAGGAAAATATTTCCAAAGAGATAATTATTTTGATTTTTAATTTGGGATAAAAAGAACTAAATCAGGTCACATAAATGTAGAATACGAAATGTAATAAATTGTTTACTTCAATATTTTCTAAGTGAAATAACTTTTTCATTTAAACGATAGACTACTGCAATTTCGCAATGCAAAGTTTGTTTTTCAGAAACAATGACGCCGAATTACTTAAAAGTTGGTCGTAATAAATATGTAGAATTTTAATTGCAGTTTATAAAAATATTTTCAGAGACCTTAAATGAAAATATATCGTTTTCAGATGGTTGTTCTTCAAAGTTTCCTGCTCAGTGTTTAGTACAAGAATTGTTGAATAGTAGTAGAAACTTGGTGTCTTTCGTCTGAGAAAAATTCCACTACCAAGAAAATTGCTTTTCTTTGCATGGAATTGTGTAATGCAAGGCATGATTTTAGGGAAGCCGGAAATATCTGTCCCTTCATTTCTGTTCCGCCGTTTCGGTCCGGGGACGTTTCATTGCCACTGTACTAATATTAAATTATTATTAATATTTAAATTTCATAATTATATGAAATAAGATCCTAAAGCAATTTGATATTATAGAATTATTTAAGTATACTGTAAAAAAATAAAATTTCGAAATTTACAAAACTTTTTTTACGAAAATTAGATTCCTAGAAGATTTTATGTAATGGCAACATAAAAAATTATGTATAAATACAGATTAAGATTGTAAATCAAAAAATCTGCAAATTACTAAGAATTTTTTGGGAAACTACAATGCCTAGAACATTTTATGTAACTGCAACCCGGGTTACAAATAAAATTTACTAAGATTACTATAATTTTAATAGGTTAGATTGTAAAGCTACAGAAATCTGTAGCTTTATTGAATCTAGTTTTATAGATTTATAGCTTTTTTGCTACAGCGTACAGATAAAATTTTAGTAAACATACAGAAATCTGCAGCTTTATATCAGTAGAGTTGCAGATTTTTTTACAATCTATAATTGATTTCACAGGTTTGAAATATCGGCTTTTAAATAGAGATCTGTCATAAGATTTTTATGTAGATATTATAAATTATTCTAAAAAAAATTAACAAATTGAAAAATAATTATAAATGTTCAAAAAGAAGATGAAAAGAAACAATGGAAGGAATGTATACAGGGTGATAAAAAAAAAACTATCCCGACATTTGGGCTTCTAACTATTATACCATTCACAATAACTGAATAAAATTTTGGGAAAAGATATTTTGAGGTATGCGCTCAAGAATGATATGGAAAACAACAGTGTCAATCAAACAGTTACGGTTACAGTGATAAAATTACGAAAAAATAAAATGGCAACACCCAGTTTTTTGTATTGGAATGTGATCTCCATTGTGAAAAACCCCATATAGCATTGGAACAATAAAAGCAGCATGAAAATCAGCAGCGGTAGATAGGCTAAAAGTGAGAACAACCGATAAGGACAGAGAAGTAGCATAAAATAAAGCATTTTATTGTGTTTCCCAAATTTTCCACATGACCTCCTTCACACACGATGAGACTTTGCATGCGCAGATGATGGATAGCACTGCAGTACGTATCATGGCAATAGGAATCTCTTGAATCGCAGTTCTGATGGCACCTTTCAAGTCAGATGCAGTTTGAGGACGAAACGGATACACTTTGGATTTCAAATATCCCCACAGCCAGAAACCCATAGGTTTCAGATCAGGAGACCTTGGTAACGGGAAATGACGGGAGATAACTCTGTCTCCAAACTGTTAACTTAAGACATGTTTGACAGAAGATTCGACATGTGGAGGAGTACCATCTTGCATCCACACAACTTCAGATATATCATTTTGCCGTTGCAATGCGGGAATCGCGTAACGAGTTAACATGTCCAGATAGCGATCACTCGTTACTGTACACGTTTGCAGATTACCGGCAAACACCTCTTCAAAAAAGTAAGGGCCTAGGATGAACATACTCGTTATACCACACCACACGGTCACTTTTTCCTCGTGTACTGGACGGGCAGGCACATCATGTGGATTATTCTCTGCCCAGTGAACACAATTTTTTGAATTCACGTTACCAGTTAACGAAAAATGCGGCGCCTCATCTGTCCACAGAATGCGTAATAGCCAGCTGCTATCTTCATTGTATCAGATAAGGAACTGATTTGAAAAATGCAGTCATAATTGATAGTTTCTTGCTTCCAACATCGGGACACGCTGGAATCGATACGGAAACATGTTTAGAACAAAGCGCAGAGTCTTGCGTACAATTGAATTCGGCATATTCAGAACACGCGAAATAACGCGTGCAGTTGCGGGGCGAACTGTGCTTATCGTTTGATGAACTTCTGCAACAGCTTCCATAGGAACGGAGGGCCATCCAGGCCGAAGTCGATTGCATGTGTAACCAGTTTCTTCAAATTTATGAATCATGTCCCGTACAGTTTTGACAGAGTACGGGCCTCGCCGTAATCCATGGTTGCGTTAGTAAACACGCAATGTCTCTGCGGCATTTTGTCCATTTAGGTAATAAATCTTTACGATTTCCCCACGTTCTTTCCCTGAAAGTGGCATGTTGTTTGGAGTGGCAGAAGACAACATACGCTGCTCGCATTTCGCAGTGCCTTTTCTTTCACCTCGCGTAACGACGTCAATCGTGACTGTGTCGTGCGTAAACTCGAATTCTAGGTTTTCTTTTTCTCGTTTTGGAAAAAACAAATCAGGCTGTGATATCAGCCGAAGAAACGGTGTGACGTGTGACTTAAATGAAAGGAACATTATTATTCTGTTGCACGGCGAAGTCCTTTTTACTTTTCCTTGCCTAGTTCCGGTGATTTTCATGCCCCAGTTGCCATTCCAACGCTATTTACGGATTTTCACAATGGAGATCCCATTCCAATACAAAAAACTGGATGTTGCCATTTGATCTTTTCGAAATTTTCTCACTGTAACCGCAACTTTTTGAGTGACACTGAACTTTTCCATATCATTCTTGAGCGTATACCTAAAAATACCTTTTGCCAAAATTTCAGTCAGTTTCTTTGAATGGTATAATAGTTTGGGGCCCAAATGTTGGGATAGTTTTTTTATAATCACCCTGTACTTTGCTCTATTATACGTGAAAAATTAAAAATAAAATAAAAATGTTTATTTAGACTACATTTTGTGACAGTTTTATAGTAATTTTCTTAAATTTTATCGAATGTTTTCTCTCCTACAGCCGCTTCTGGTTACGCAACTTTATATACATATGATTATAATTTATTTATTTTATAGAATAACTTTATTATTTATTATATATCGTTTGTATATTAATGTAATAAATAACATTATCTTATTGAAAATATTAAAATAAAGATGTCATTAATTTCAGATTTTGAAATTGAGCGACGCCATCTACATGAGAATGTATGGCCTGAACTCCAAAGGGAATGTTCATCATTGGGTGTTGATCTGGAAATTCTGGACGTACAACAAGGTCGTGACTTAGACAGCACTTATGACCCTCATGCGTTTGCACAACAACTTAGAGAACTCGAAAATTGCCATGAGGATTCTCTTGGATGCTTTCTTTTGGTAACTAATCCTATCGTTAAAAGTGTCTTTTAGAGATAAAAATAAATTTTAAATATAATTTTTTATATAAATAATATTAAATATTATCTACGAGAAATTCCTGTCAAATATTTTTACTGGTTAATCGAAGCAAAGATAGTGACGTTAAATTCAGAATATTTGTTGAAATTCAACTTATATGGATTTTTACACAATTATTTTAAATGGTAAATACATCACACGAATTGTAATTTTGTAATCGAGTGAAAAGTTGTCCACGCCATGCTTCGAACCATGGACCACAGACTTATTCTTGCTGTCAACAAACTATCCTGACAATCTGCCGGACACCATTCATCCAGAGAACTTGCAGATTATGATATCAGGTATAGTATCTGAATCAGCTTAATCTTTAGACGGAGGCCTGGTGAGCATTTGCCTGAGAATACTTGGAAACCCGGAACGATTCTGTTTGAGCCTCTGTGTAAAGGTTAAAAGATTATCGTAAGCAAAGAAACCTCAAGGAAACATAAGATATGTAATTTCATTTTATTGATTAAAAACTAATTATTTACTAATTACTAATTAAAACTATTAAACACTAATTATTTATTAATTACTACTTTTAAAATAAGTCGCGCGAATTGTAATTTCTTATTTCAATAAAAAGTGTCTATACCTGCATCAATATAAAAAAGGTACGAATCTGTGAACCAAATAAAAATCAATAAAATGTAATTACGTATCCAATGTTTTCAAAGAATTCCATTATATCGCTCACCCACAAAAAAAGAGATATATGTCGACAAAAGTTAATTTCACAGGGGAGGAAAAACATAATTTGCATTATTTTACTGCAACATGAAATTACAGCACTTAACTCTCCATGGAAGAATGAAAACGTGTGTAAAAGTATAAAAACCTTAAAGATTAAGACTTATGATGAGGTTTACAGAATTGCGTCATTTTATTTACGTATACAGTCCACCCCTCTTCTGTAGTCGCAAATGGACATTAAGCGTAGTAAAAAGATTTCCGTATAACTATACTTATGAAACAGTTCGTCTAGCAAGATATACGTATGTCAAACTTATTAGTAGAATAAAATTGAAAATGAATTTTTGCGATGTATGTCACTTCTTCGAGTGAGCGATACGCACTTCATTCTATCGTGCTGATGTGGTTATTAGACTAGAAGTCATGATCTACAGGTTTCTCTGGATGAAGGGTGTCCACAATATTAGTTCAGTATAGCTCAATTAGCAGAACATTGAAGCATAAGATGAAGTGTCTTTAGTTCGAATCCTGTCCTGGACATTTTTCACTCACTTACGAAATAGCAGTTTGTGTCAAAGCATCTTATTAAGTTGTTTACCAAAGTTATTTATATAAATAAAAATTACAGTCTGTAAATAGTAATGAAAAGTTTATACAGGGTGTTTAAAATTAAAGTTATCGTGTTTAGACCTACGTAGAGACCGCTCTAACAGATAGATATCGATGAAACTTGGAATATAAGTTATATGGATCATGGGGAGAAGAAAATTATTATAAAAAAATTTAGTTCGAATTTAAACCGATAGATGGCGTTTTTCATCTACGAGAAATGGCGTTATGCAAATTTGGAGCGATTTAAAAGTCCGGTAGTCGCTGCCTTTTTTATCAGAAAGACAATTTTTTGCCTCAGAACTGTCAGCGACGATATTCTCAAGATAAAATCGTTGTTTGAAACGATTACGAAAAGAAACGATGTCGGGGTATGCTTTGAAAAAGATTATGTCTAAATTCGAGGATACTCTGGTGTTGGGTAGTGAAAGAAAAGGGACGGAAAAGGATTTCATATGAAAATGCCGAAAATCGGTCTGACCGTTGTCGAAATGGATTTGTCTCTTTTCTGATCTGCAGTATGAAAGGTTCTTCTATCAACTATAAAGTGGTACTCATATAACATTCACGTTGTGCAAGCTCTAAACGCTGCACCCGGAGATACGAACTGAATTTGCGAGAATGTTTGTCATAATAACCGTTAACAATCCATAAGCTTAGAACATTTTGTGGTCAGAAGGGACACATTTTACTCGATTTGCAGCTGTTAATTCTGAGAACTGTCACATATGGGTTTCTGCAAGTCCTAATGTTGCCCATGTATGTTGTTTATGCATCCTGAGCACATTACTGTATGGTGTGGTTTTATGACTAATTTCATTCTTGGTCATTTTTAGGAGAACATTTCTCAGGGTCTTTAAAGGTCTACTATTACAGGTACTCGTTAATATGACCTTCTTCAGCAGCAGATCATTATATCCTTACAAAATCGAAAGTGTTCATATACAACCATATTCTTAAAATAGGTTGCGCCACCTCACATAGCCCAATGAGTGACAGTGCTGCTTCATATTCATTTTTTATGTATAGTGTAATTTCGAGAAGTTTATCGACAGCATGGCCTTCTCGTTCTTCTGAATTGAATTCCTGTGACTTCTGGTTGTGGGGATTCTTGAAAGATCATTGTATGGAGGAAACATACGAAATCTGCTTGATTTGAAAGCAAATATATCTCGTCATGTGGTTGCAGTTGATGAAAAAATACCTTCGGACTACTATTTAACCCGCTATAACACCCTTTAAACATTTGCTTGTTGCAAATGAAAACGCGTGAAACATAAGCTGTAAAGAAAAAAAATATTTTTCCGTCCAGTTTTATATTTTTGATCTTCATGCGTCCCTTTTTCATCTCATGATTGTAATTTGAACTAAATTATTTATTGTAGATTTCTTTTCCTCATGGTCCATATAACTTATATTCCAAATTTCATCGATACCGGTAAACTAGAGCGGACATTATGTAGGTCTAAATAGGGTAACATTGATTATAACCACCCTGTATATATATTTCTTTTTTTAATGTTATTTTCAAAATTTATGGACACGCTAGATTCACAAATTTTTATTCAACTAATTAGATTTTTTAATTAATCATCACACATTTTTAATGAAATGCGTAGGACATATTAATGGCTTTTTTTGAAACATTAAGCAACTAAATCTTTCATTAAAATGTTATATTTTATTTTGATTTGATGTAATTTTTTTAAAATGCACTGCATATGAATTTTTAAAAATGACTAAGTATTTTACTATCTTTTGGATATTGCTTTTTTTCCCTCTCAGAGTGATGCTTAAGGCTTCTCGATTGCTCATTGGCTGTCCATCAGTTAGACATTTTAATTATGCAGTATACGCTCATCAGCTTTTTAAATATGTAAAAAAAAATTCTACGTTAATGTGCATTTAAAAATTAAGTCAAAAGTAACTTTTGTAAAGGGTTAACATAAAAAATAATTTTTAAAATTTAGCTCATAAAGATGAATTTAATACAGATTGAATGTGTTATTGTTAAAAAGCATGTGCAACATTATTTAGCGAAAATGTGCACATTAATTATTTTGACATATTAACTTAATTATATATACATAAGAATCGTTAAAAATCTTTCCCATCGCCATATGTAAGCATAAGTATAATGCGCAATTAAGGATAAATACACTTCGTTGAAAGATGAACAATGCAAATGAACGATAAACTTATACAAAAGTCAAAAGTGTATATTTTAGATTGTTAAAGCCACAATATTTATATTATGAGCATTAAAGTAAATTATATAGCATATAATACGCGAAAGATATTCTGAGCAATGTTGTAATTGTCGTTCAATGTTATGATCAACATAATACCACTGCAAATCTGTGAGAGAATAATAATTTACTATCTACAGCATCAGGATCACAAAAATTGAAGATTGAGTCTAATTCTTGCTATTGAAATCCAAGATAGTATTTGTAACCTAAATTTTATATTTGCAATTTCAGAGATAATTATTTTTTTAATTTTACATGCAAATTTGATTCTTTTTTTAAATTGAAGTATCTAAGTACATTAAAATGGCTGTTTTGGTGAACTTTTTTGTAATTTGATAAATGTATATTTAGATAATTCTAATTCTATTATGATTCTAATTTTATTTATATCAACAAGATTACAAGATTACAAGATCCATTACAAGAGGAGGAGGTGTAGTCAATATAATAATGAGAAACTAAAGAGACAAAGACCGGGAATGATCTTAGGAAATTCTGAAGAAATGCAAACATTATTTTTATGCATGATTTTGCTTTTTTTGCATATAAAATTAATAAACCTTAATTGACACTTCTAGAGTGATTTTAGGGGTAAGAAATTTTATTGATTAGAATTCATTAAATATGATTTTTGGAAAATCAATTTTTGTGTTATTTCTAAGGGCGATAAACTTCCTTATAAACATATATTTAAAAAATATTTCATTGTATTTTTCTCAGAATGCATTCGATATTACATTATGTTCAGCGCTAGAATCTAAGTTCTATGTAATAATGTAACCAAATTATAACTACTCAAATATAAAAAAAAGGTAATTATTTCTTTTAAATATGTTTTTTGGGGCATATTTTGAAATATTTCAGATTATTTTGATGATATTGTGTTCTAAGTTTTTTTGATAATGTAAGCATATTAAGGTACCTAAATATAAAAAAATTCGAATTTTTATTTAAAAAAAAAAACACGTATCTTTTGGCGTAGTTTGAAATATTTCAGTTAATTTTAAAGAAATTGCAAAACTCTTAGCTCAGCGCATAGGTAAGTGTAATAGTAGACACCAACTGCTGATCATAGACTTTTTGTGAGTTACTTTTTTTTTTTTTTTTTTTTTTTTTTCAAATCGCTTTTTAAAATTCATTGTGTGGAATAATGTAATTTTGTAATATTTTACTTTCATTGCTGGAATATGTTTCATAATCTACGTCTAATGCGTGATTTTCTTTGCATGATATGATGAACAAGTTACTATTAACTTTAAAAAAATGCATTATTGATGTGGAATGATTTGAACATTTTACGCTGTGTATTTGTACCTATGCATTCAAAATCTGTTATTATATTCGAATGTTTCAATTCTTTTGTCTCTTTGATAGTGTCTTATTGGTAACAAATACAAGCCTTGCCCCCTTCCTTGGTGCATTGAAGCAACAGATTATGACCCAATCTATGAGAAGTCTCAAGAAGCAGGTCTGGATGTTAGCCTTTTATCCCAGTGGTACAGTCTAGATCGCAACATGGTACCTCCAGCATATGTTGTCAAACAACTTGATCCAAAGATTTCAAGACATCTCATTAGGTTAAGTAAACATAATTTTACACAATAATTTGAACTAAATCATATAAAATTTCATAATTAGAAACATTGCATCTATCTATCTATCTATATATATATATATATATATACATCAAAACTAGTAAAATTTTTGAAATCACACTGCGGCGAGTGTGGTTTAAAAGCAACATTGCACGCAATTCTGCAAAACAAAATGTTTTGAATAAAACGACTTTATGTAATTTCTTTAATCAATTAATTTTTCAATTAATTTTCAATGTAGAACCAACAGAGGGGAAAATGTCCAAGCCATTTTTCTCTCTTGGTTCAAGCTTATTTAGCAATGTAATAAGTCGCTCATTAAATGTTTAATAAAATGACTTTTAATTCATAATAAAACATTCATCAGCTGATACCTTTTACTGCAAAATTAAGTAAAGTTTTCAAGGTATTGAATAGATTTTAATTTAAAAATCAGAAATTAAAAAGCCTTCATCTTATTTCAGAAAAATAAATTATTTTAGGGCTTTATAGCGGCTTAAAATCTTTTTCACAGAATCTTAAATAACAACTGTTTCTTTTAATTAAAGATTGGAAACTATAATTGATTATTTATTGGTTTGAATAACGCTTTTGATAAATTGTTCAATTTCCATGTTCTTGAACATACACTTTTGCTTATTCGCACACTTTTTTATTCCTATATATATGTACACACTCACACATTCGCATGCATACATATTACTATACATATACACACACTGACATTCATACATATACATCTATATAGAAATAGAGAATAACCAGTCAGAAATAGATAGACAGATAGAGAGATATAGGTAGTTCAGAAAGGAAGCTTAGATAACTTAATTATGACAGTAAAAAAACATGATGGAATCGGCGAAAGGCAGCACGTCATTCTCCTCAAAGACGGCTGCGAGCACTGGGCGCTAAGGGCACTGCATTAGAATCAGTTATCTGTCAGTAAAGTTTCGTGATAGACGACTCACAACTGATCTGTATAACTAGGCATTTATATCTTTATCTGTATTTATATCTATATCTATCTATATATGAGTGTGTGTCTGTGTAGGGAAAAACAAGGAAATTGAAAAGCAAGCCAAAAATCATTATCTCAACTATTTATTAGCTGACTAGTTAAAGCAAATAGTTTCTGTTTAGCTATTATTATAAACATTTTAGACAACTATAAAGCCCCCAGAGTCATAATTTTCTGTAATAAATGAAGACTTGCTTAATTCTCTCCATTTGGAATTATTACCTACATTAAAATGTTCGTTTTTATAAAAAAAAAATTTTGATGCATCTGTTTCAGCTTTATGTATATGATCACCAAACGAAAATTATTGCCTATTTAATAATCAGGAAATAAAAAATAAAACACTGTAAGTGGGCGTAGGAATGCTCGGAAAAACGCAAAAAAAAAATGTTTCTATGCATTCTGTTTCTTTCATGTTTTACCTAAAACACTAATAAACTTTAATTGATACTTCTATATTAATTTCATAAGTATCGAACAGATATAAAAGAAATCTTTAAATTCAATTTCTGGAAAATTAATTTTTCAATTGTCACCACTTCGATACACTTCATTACGTAAGGTATTTTAATTAAAATGTTAAAATTTTCTTAGAATGTTTTCCACATTTCTTACTATGTTCTGAATAAGAATCTAATGTTTATGTAATAATGCAATCATTTACAGGCAAATGTAATATAATAGTTTGTTACAAAGAAGTCGAAATAAATTTAGTTAAATTGAATATACGTTGTAGCATAATTTTTCTCTAAAAAAATGCCAAAATCCCAATTAAAAAAAAATTATGAAGATATTGCTAGACGTTTCTTTTCTTCATTCTGCATTGCAAGTAAACTGAAATTATGGAAATTTATTCAAAATTGTATACTTAAAAAAACTCCGAATGTAGGCAAATACCTTAAAAAACCGTCATTTCAAAAAAATTGATAATTTTTCAAATTTTTTAGAAAATTGTATCAGTTACTGTTAGTACATACTTAAAAAAATCATTTAAGTCATTTTACTTCAATTTTTTTTTTTTTTAATTGCGTCTAATATTATCTTTATTCCAAGTCTCACAGCGTGATTTCTAAAAAGCTACTATTAATATAAAAAAAATGAGATTTCAAATCAGATGCGTATTTAAAAAATTCCGATCTAATATAGAATGGGAAAATATTTAGTATAAGCATCAACAATATCAGTATAACTATCAATAACCATTTGCAACGTCCATCTCTTCTCTCGTTTTCAAACTTTCACAAATAATTTCAAAAAACTTTCATATAAAGATATATATTGTTTGCAAAAATATCTGTAATATTTTAACGTTAAGTATATCAGTAACACAGAAGCATTGCATTTCTAACTTATTTCTCCAATAATCCATCCTCCAAAACTTCATCTCCAAGTAAGTTAAGAGAAAATGTATGTTTCTTCTTTATGTTCTTTATGTTGTATTTATAATATTAAAATATTTTTTGATTATTTTATTGTAAAATAATACTGTTATTTATAAGAAAAATATGTTTCTGAACAGGCCAACACCTTCAACTAAAGAGGCTTATGACTTAAGAGTTCTGGAATGGATAGACGAAGCAGAGGAAGTGTTGAAAATCATTCAATACGGTGCTAAAGTTGCTTATCAAGAAGGCTTAATAAATCAAAACAAAGACACAAGGCAGAAGAGATTCTTCATGTCTGGTAACCTCTAATTATTTTTTGTAAAATACTAAAATACGATAACACTTGTTAACCAAGATTTAAATGATCGCTTACCTAGTTTTTTTTTTTTTTTGTTTTTTTTTTTTTTTTTTTTTTTTAATCATCGTACAATGAAAGACTACAATACATAAATTTAATTGCATAGAAAAATCTAATTATATTTTTTTAGGCAGATTAAATGCACATTTTCCATAAAAAATACATTAAAAATTGCTTTACTATCTTTTTAAATGTAGCCAGTGACGTTGATTTTCTGTTGATTAAAAATCATTGCATAAATTTTTATCTACATTAAAGTTCATTAAACATTTTTTTAGTACCTGTAATCCTACATTTGCCGTAATTTAAATAACTTCCGTAATTTTATCATAATCTGGGATGCATGAATAATATTAATCAATGGAATTCTTCCTGTTTTTGATGCAAAATTTTTGAATATATGTAATTCAGAATCAGACGTGTAAGCTTTAGTTCATGTTATTTATCAGTGAAAGGGGATCCTATTCAAAAACATTAAGCAAAATTTATATTTTCTCCAAATCAAAAATCACCAGACGTTTTTAATCTGATGAAGGACTGTCACCGTGAGCACAATTATTTAATGCAGACTAATATTTATATGTGCGCATGTGTTGCATATTGCTATCTCATACATCTAGATGATTAAGATCAAAAATTACAAAAAAATTCATGTGCCAAACATATGTAGTACGATTTCATTAAACGTATAAAAAGACGACGATGTCCCCAAAATACTCTCACTGTAATCGCAAGTTATGATTTTTAAATTTTTTTATAGATTTTATTGAGAACTGTATGAAGAGTGAACTTTCTGCTATTTCTATTAAACAAATGTTTATACTCTATGAGTGAACTTACGTGTATAATCTATGGAAAAATCACGTTCGAAAAAAAAGTCAGTGGATTTTAGAGCGCAGAAGTTTGAGTGGTTAGTGACCCTTGTTCATAATTAAACACTTTTTCATCAACCATTGGTTACCCGATAAAAAAAAGAGATGAATCTGACACTTCATAATAACTAAAAAAATTAAATATTTGAATTTTATAAAAGCTATCGTTAGGTAACGTAACGTTATGTAAGGCTATCGTAAACTATCATTAAAACGAGCATCATCGAATACATAAAAAATTAAGTCTATTTCGATTATTTAACAGTATTGCTTAGCTGATAACATCGCACAGCAGGGTATTGTTGAAACATATTTTTATTGAATATTTATATCATATAATATTAATGGTGCATTGCCTGAAATAACCAAGTAAGGGCATGGTTTCAACAAAATTATGCAAATACTTACATCTATAACTACCGTAAAAGAAAACATCAATAATTTAAAGTAAAGTAGAAAACATATGTAAAAAACTTGCAAATCAAAGTTTGTGGTATGAAATACTAGAAAAAGAACAATTAAATCCATGTAAACACAGCGAAGTACATCCGACTCTGTTGGAGTCTCAAGAAATGTCCATATAAGGATGGGATTTGTGGAATTGATTTCAAGACATAGGGAATGTTAAGCGTCGAAAAGATCAAGGCCATGTTCTACTACAGAAAATGGAAAATCAATATATCCATATCCAATTAACAGTTTGTCAAGACGGAACAGGTAAATGTATTCAACTACGAACACAGTTGTTCACAGCCACAGGGCGAAAGATGACCAGCCCCACAATTCGAATGAGACTTCATTATAGTGATCTCTTTGCGCAAGACAATGATCTGCATACCGTGGACTTCAAGCAACACAAAGAACGACTGAATATCGAACATGCAGATTCGAGGCAATGTAGTTCGAGTCAAGTGCTATTTACAGCCCAGTTCCTTCTATGTATGACATCCGACGTGTTTTGGTATGCAAAGGAGAGAGGACTGGAAATAATCCCACATTTGCTTGAGAAACATGGCATTACAGACGAGGTCGGTCGATGGTGTGAGATGGAATCAGCATAAGTAGACTTAAAGACCTGCACATCATACAAGACCTCATGCCATATTTTAAACTGCAGCAATTGGTTATGTCTTTTTCCCCATGTAACACAATACTAGACAGCTTGAAAGTCAACCTGTTGAGAACTTAATAGCTACAATAATAAAGCCTATGGATTAGCCTACATTATCTCGACTTGAACCCGATCGAACATGTTTGGGACATACTCGGAAGATGCTTTACAGCGAGATTACGGGCTCTTTTTATTGTTCAGGACATACAGATTGCACTTCTTAAAGACTGAAATACTCCTCAAAGTCTTATCGACATTGTTATGTAATCAATGGAAAAAAGTTTGCAGCAGTTTTATTTATTAGAAGGGACTAGAAGCCATATTAAATACCTAGTATCATTCTTGAACAGCACTTTTTTGTCATTTACGTGTCACCCAAACAGTTCTAAACCATCTTTTTAGGTTTTATCCATCGTTACAAATAATTAAATCTGCCTTGCCGTATTTTCTTCTTGTTTTATGTATTTAGCATGCACTCTCAATTTTAATCCCATATATGAATGTCTCGAACAGCTGTCTCCACTTTTCTTTGCTTGCTTTCCTATTTTTTAGAACAGTATATTTTATGTCGGAGAAAAAGTTTAAAAATTTTGCTTTTTGTATTTTTGTTTTACTTAATTATGTGAAATAAATTTGTGTAAAAAGGTTACTAAGTTAATGAAAAAAAAAAAGAAAAGTAGGAGAAATATTTTCCTACTGAGTTGAAAATTTTCTTGTCGCAATTAAAATCATATCAGTTTAACGTCAATCGAAAACTACATCTGGTAAAATTGACTATATATACATATATATATATATATAGCGATATAATATATATATATATATATATTCATTTATTTATATTTATATACATATATATATATATACTTTTATCGTAACTATTTACACAGTCTCTATTCTTATAACATAATTATTAGAGGAATATTTCAGAAGACATTTTTATTTTCTAATGAATTTACCTCCATTTATTTCAACTAACCCAATCTTTCTTATAAAAAAAAATATTTGTTAATGTGCTATAAGTTTGAAGAAGCTCGTTTTCAGTGTTTTGTATTTTGGACTTTTTCTTTTTAAATGTATCTTTAAAACAAAATAAATGGATAATGGCCGAGAACAAAAACCCTTACGCATTTTTTTAAAATCTTTTTTTTCTGAATTTATCCAAAGATAAACGATTACTGAAGATAAATATCATTTATAAGAGAGAGCAGTTACTCTTTTTACTATAAGAAAAATAAACAAAGTAATTTCAAAACTTTAAAGCAGTAAAGATAAAAAACTGTAAATGTAACAAATAAAAATTTTGCTGCGTTTTATTGTCATTTAAAACATAAAAATATTTTTAGAATTTAACTATCTATGTATCGAAAAAATATTTTAGGTCTATGTATTTGTAGGGAATAAAATATTTGTAAACGTTTGTTAAAGAGAGTATTTAGACATTATATTTTAATAAGTAAGTATAAAACAAAAAGAATTTGTATTAAATATAATTCATAATTTTTAATTGTTCAATTTTCTTATTATTTTACTACGTAATATCATATTTTATTTCATTTTTACCTCATAAAATTTGCAAAAAAAGTCTTTGGAAATCAAAAATCGGCTTTTCAGATTTCCTGGCTGTAGCGGGCTCTTCGAATGCAAGGATAATGGTTGGCTCAATAGTAGAGAAAACATAGACAAGGGGTTGATTGAGGACTCTGATACTGGTCCAGTCGTGAAAATTCATAGATGAGATAATGTATGGAACAGTTATCCACTTCCACAAGAGATGGAAAAAATATCACACTGATGTAATCAGTTACACACTTAATTTCAAAGGCCCGTTTTCTGAATCTTAACGGATATGGCTTCTTTGTTATATTTATAAGAAATATAATTCATCGGTCTGTGGTCCGTTTTCTTGAAGCACAATCAGCAGAATCAAAACTGGAATAAAATAAAGCGTGTTATTTAAAAGCATTCCGCCTACTTGGACGCTTTTGTTTTTATTTGATCATATATTTTTATTATTATTATTATTTATGTAGGATGTTAGATTTTTGAAAACTAGCAACTGTAAATAAAATCTTTGTGTGACATGGCATGAGCATAATATTTTGTTATCTTGAGTTTGTAAAAATAACTCAAAATTTATCAGAAAACTTTGATTGTAAGTATTAAATTAATAAATCTTCTATTTAAAGTTTTTTTTTTTTTTTTTTTTTTTTTTTTTTTTACTTGGCAGGTTTTTAAGATTTATATGAAAATTATTGATACTAAAGAAATAATTCTGATTTTAAATAATGATATATGAATAGAATGAAATTTTATGTAATTGTGTATTGCAAGTAATAATTTGAATATTATTATTTAATACTGTTCTTTTATTTAGGGGTATACAGTCAACTAGATTATGCTTTGAGGTTATCATCTACTGCTCATCAAAGAATACTGTGCGTTGTACGGCAGATTGAAGGTATAATAATTGATCCTCCTTTTTACTTATTAATAGCACATTTCTTTATGAATAATCTAGAATTATAAATTTGTCGTTTTAGGAAAAATAGGAGAATATAATTAATTATAATTGAGCTTATATGCATTTAAAATTTGGAAGAAGATATTAATCTGTAAATTTATATTTCAAAAGATGCCACATTTACATTCTCACATTCTTTTGAAAAATGCTTTAAGAAAATTTTACATTAAATCCCCTCTCTCATTTTTTTTTACCGTCAACTTTATCATTGTCCTTTATCTGAGTTCTTATTAACGAATGCATTATTTATTTCTTAATTCTTGATATTTATTACTTTTTAGAAATGTATCATTTACCTATATATTAAATCTTCTCTGTGTTTTTCTTTTATGTCAATTAATTTAGCTATTTTCTGTGTTACTAATTTCTTGTTAAAAATTTTAAATTACATTTTGAATTTACTTAATTATTGTCCATTAGTGCAAATTTATTCTGTTCTAAAGCAATTTCGAGCGTAATTATATTTTTTGGAAGCATAATAAATATTTTCTTTAAAAGAAGCAGCAAGCATTTCTTCTTACACAGATGCATTAAAATGAAATTTGCGATTAAAGTAAATTAAAATAGATTTTATGAAGACTAAACAGTTGATTTTTTACTGCGTTTTCGCCTCTCAATACTTATAAAGCCATCTTACCTGTTTTTCATATTTTGTGTGATTATTTATTAATATTTTTTCATGAAAAGCTGTTTATGATTCATGCGACGTATATGTAAATTATGTATAGAAAAACATAAAATTTATATACATAATGAGAAATATATAAGTATAAAACTGTTGATAAAACAATCTTTCCGTAAAACTATATCTAATGAGTATAATTGTATAAAGTAATTTTATCCATTTATTTTTGAAATAGGGATTTTTATTAATGATTTTACATTTTAATGCAAAATCGCGCATACCTTAAATCTCACTTTTGATTAAAACATCGATTTAAAATTTTTGTAATAATGTTAAAAGTGAATCATTTAACAGTCGAAATACGCTTAAATTGGGTTTGTGTCTTAATTAGAACCAGACTTATTGCCGTCTAAAGTTACAGATATTACAGCTTTTGAATGATGTTTAAAAGTTTTTTTAGAATTTTAATCAAAGTGAAGTTTTTGAAATTCTTACTATATACAAAACATCCTACAGTAAAATAATTCATATGAAATAACTTGAAATTTTATGTACTTCTTTTATGAATATTTATTAAGAAATAAACGTGAAACAAATTCGTGAAGATACGTGAATATTCGTAAAATAAAAAAAAATAAAGAAAATCCCGGGTATATTTAACTTGGTCATTTGATAATTTTGTTTTACAAAGAATATTTTTGTATAAAGTAAACTCACATTGTTAAATGAGTTCCATAAATTATTTGACAGTGTACAACTGCATTCTACTGTATGGCCTAAGTTTCAGGAACGTCAAATTCTGATATGAAACTTATCAGTAATTCCACCAACTCATAAAATAACGTGATGCTAAAAAAAAAAAAAAAAAAAAAAAAAAAAAAAAAAAAAAAAAAAAAAAAAACGTACAGTGTTTTTTAAAGCTAAACTTTTTATTAGAGATAAAATATTTCCTGCAATAATTATTTGGGAAAATTTAAAACATGTTGAGAAATCAATAAAATGAGACGCATTCTTCACTGGTGAGAAATCAAGACCGTAACTTTTCCTTACATGTAAATTCATAAACAAAAAATCTATTTATTTAACCAATTCGTCACCTGAGAATAAGATGGTTCTATCTGGCAAAAACTCATGTTGCATTTAAAACACTTTGAAAATAAGCATGCAGCTATTACAGTTTGCAAAACACTTTTGTACACTGTTACAAAATACATAAAATTCACGGAGAAATTTTTTCAGAATTTCACAGCAAAGTCCCTTTTCACAACACAAGATCATTTTCCGTTAAACATTAGAAAACTCCAACATATTTCCTGAAAATAGGGAAACGGATGGAAATAGATTAAAAAAAAAAAACGGAGATACTCCGTTAGCCGGGAGTCTCCGTGGCCAAGTGGTCAAAGTACCACACCGCTACTCGCCTGTGAGCGTAGATTGTGGGTTCGTATCCCACTGGTCCATTGTACGTCTCTTTGTCGAGAGCTCTCGGCTGTTTTTCCTTCGTGTTGTATAATTTCCTTGTGCTATCCTGTCCATGTATATTGACGATGACTTATAAGTAGGCTTGCATGTCGAACACACACGTCAGATGTATGTAATCAATAAAAATAAAACTACTTTATCTGGGTATTTTTTTTATGTTTACAAAAAGAATTAAAAAAAAATTTCATTCATTCAAAAAAAAAAAAAAAAAAGAAAACTGATTTTATTTTTAAAATTTAAAATAGTTAAAAATTATTTTATTAATTAAAAAAAATAATAAGTATTATGCATCACTCTAATATAAAATAAAATAAACTATTTACGAATTTTCAAACGAATATATTTGAAAGGAAATCTGTGAAACGCCCAGCCCCACCAGTGGCCGAGAGGCACAGACCTCTCAACTGGTAGACGGCAGGCGCTGGGTTTGAACCCAATCGCGGCTGTCGGCCTAACCGTTCGGAGTTTTCGTGTTTTTCTTCGAACCTTGCGTGAATACGGGTTAGGTTCCCTTAGAAAGACCCGCACGAAGGGCACTACCCCTGTGGTCCTATATCCCTAGCGCAGATAATCGGAAGACAAAAATAAACCAAACCAAACTGTGAAACGCCCAACAAATTTTCCCACTAACTCATAAAAGACATATTTTGTACAAAATCGCATCAGCAGCCTTGGTCAGGTCATTAAGGACATATTTCGTGTCAAAAGGTCTCGAGTTTGATCCTCAAGATGGCTTGAAGTAAATTATGGCAAAAAAAAAAAAAAATAAATAAATAAATAAAAAAAATAAAAAAAATAAATATTATAGTAGGTGAAAATCACTCGGAATGTTCGAATTCTTTGACAATTGATTGATTCGTTAATTTAAAAAATTAAATTAAATTATTATCCTAAAAAATCAAAACTTGTAACGGAAAGTTATCGCTTTTTCAAACGGAGTTTTCCTTTCTTTTATTTCCCAAAACTGAAATCCTACTAACGGAACGGTAGATGTCTGACAACTTTGTTGCCAGTAGTTTTACTGTGATTCACAGATTTTTCTTTCAACAGTTTATTAATAACTGCATGTGTACGTATAGGCAGTAATTCTACAAAATCAAAGTTCGTAAATAATATTTTCATAAATTTTGTTACATTTCAAAAATTTGATAGAATCATATTATTCTCAAACGTTGTGTCATGCTTATAATAACATAATTCTATCATAAAAGAGCCATGTTATTATTAATTTTATAGCATAACAAAGTGAAATTTTGTTGATTAAATCGAATAAACGTCAGTGGATAGTAAAATATTTATTACCTACTATACTTAATACAATAACAGCAAATTGCTGCTACTACGTATTCAAACTAATTAATAGTATTTTCACAAAAATAATAAATTTGCGCAAATTAAATATATTATTGAATTGAACACAAACTGTCTTAAATATTTAATTATGTTAAATATGAACTCGAAAACCTTCCCTTTTTAAGAGTGCTATTTCAATAGAGGAGGGGGAGAGAAAGAGAGAGTGTGAAAATTAAAACAAAAAAATAGTAATTATATTGAAATTAAATGATGTTTTTTACTGGCTCTTCATTGTTTTCTCTGCATTTCTGAAACTAGAAATCACGCATTATTTGCAACTTAATCCCTGTTTAAGTATGTATTTTTTAGTGTTTGCTCTATATTAATAAGAATAATCAAGCAATAAGTAACAATCTTTGGAAAACTTCCAGTATGAGATTTTATTTTATCCTTGACATCGTGTGAGATTTCCCTGATTCAAGTTTTATCCCGCTCCTCACCAGCTCGAGTACCTTATATTAATGCAGTGTATTAAATGGTTTTTGACTAATGGACAATGTTCCCAAGTAGAAGTTTTTGTACACTCTAACCTTGTTATTAATAACGGTTACTTGTTAATAACTTGTTATTAATAACAAGTAATAACGGAAGGAGAGCTATTAAAGGGAACTTTTGATGATGCTTAATCTCATTTGATTACCTATGCACTCAGCCGTTTTTTCAACAAATTATTTTTTCTCATTTTATGAAACCTCATAATATTTATTGAATACACGCTGTTTGCATTCTTACAAGGTGTGTTTTGAGCAGTTAAATTTGCAATAAGTTAAGAAATTTTTAAATGTTTTAATTTGTAGTGGCACAATAAACTTTCCTTTAGCATTAACACATTCTTTCAATTTTTTTTGGAGCTTGGGAGGAGGTATTGTCAGGATGATTTACATAACTACGTAAAGACACTTTAACTTACGAAAATCTCAGTGTTTTTCCTATCAATTTGACGTGTAGGAATTGTCTTTAAAAGTTCTTTTAGGTAGATTTCATAACAAAAAGTATTAGGTAGCTTTCGTTACAAAAAGTAAAAAGCTACCTATTGCAGCCGTCCGGAGGGAAGCACTTCCAGAAAATTTTCATATATTTTCACCGATCATGACCCCCAGACCCCAAAACCATCCTCCGTTCAAATGTTGTCATATATATATATATAACCATATATATTATATATATATATATATCTGATTTCTGTCATGCAATAACTATCGTATTTATGAACCGATTCGAATGAAACTTGGTATGTACATAGTACATACAAATGTCTCGACCGAGTTCATTAGACAGCATGATCCGCCATCTTGTTTCAAAATGGCGGCCATTTAAAAAATTAAAAAAAAATTAAATTTTAAATTAAATGCGAAGAAATTAAAAGTTGAAAAATATTTTTCTTTTATGTGTTAGAACTTAAAACAACGATTCCAGAACACTTTTTATTTTGTCTATATCTTAAAAAATGATTGAGTTATAGCACTTTGAATTTTTCTTATGGCTGACATTTTGAAACGATCTGATATTTGTCATGCTGTAACTAACATATTTATGAACCGACTTGAATGAAACCTGGTATGTACATAGTACATACAAATGTCTCGACCGAGTTCGTTAAACAGCATCATCCGCCATCTTGTTTCAAAATGGCGGCCATTTAATTTTTTTTTAAATATAAAATTTAAAATTAAATGCGAAGAAATTAAAAGTTGAAAAATATTTTTCTTTTATGTGTTAGAACTTAAAACAACGATTCCAGAACACTTTTTATTTTGTCTATATCTTAAAAAATGATTGAGTTCACTTTGAATTTTTCTTATGGCTGACATTTTGAAACGATCTAATATTTGTCATGCTGTAACTAACGTATATATGAACCGATTTGAATGAAACTTGGTATGTGCATAGTACATAAAAATGTCTCGACCGTGTTCGTTAGCCAGCATCATCCGCCATCTTGTTTCAAAATGGCGGGCATTTAAATTTTTTTTTATTTAAAATTTAAAATTAGGTACAAAAAGGTGAGAAATTGAAAAAGATTTTTCTTTTGTGTATTTGACCTTGATACAAAGATTCCTGGGCATTTTTTGTTTCATCTATATCTTGAAAAATGGCTGTGTTATTGCACTTTCAATTTCTAGTTTGGTTGACATTTTGAAACTGTCTGAAATTTGTCACGCGATAATACGCATATTTATAAACTTATTTGGATATAACTCCGTGTGTACATAGAATATATCAATGTCTTGACCGAGTTCACTAGCCAACTTCATCCGCCATCTTGTTTCAAAATGGCGGCTATTTAAATTTGTCAAAAATCTTTAAAATGCATAATGATGTACAAATAAAAAATTAGAAATTGAAAAAAGATTCTTTCGAATGTATTTATCTTAATAACAAATTCCGGAGTATTTTTTTTCTTTGTCTTTATTTTAAAAAACGCCTGAGATATAGCAGTTTGAATTTCTAATGTGGGTGACATTAAAAAAAAAAATCAATTTGCCCGCGACAGCACTCGTATATATTAATCGATTTCGATATGAGAGTGCATATCCACATGAATCAAGATTTCGACCAAGCTCATTGGTTTGTTTTATCCATCATGTTGCTTTACAATGGCATACACTTCATGATATCGTTGAATTTGGCGACTCTCTAAATCGCTGAAAATAAAACCAGGTTGAATAAAATATGACTAATTTCTAAAAATTCCTATTAATAATCAGTATTAACAAAAACTAGCATTCAGTCTTATAAAATCGGGTTTCACTAATTTGAGCTTCTTATGTTTGAATATTATAACTTAATTTTAAATTAATAATATATAAATAAGTATATGAAAGCTACCTCTTCCTCCCGGCATTGCCGGAAGGACTTTTTGAATTAGTTTTGTAGAAAGAAAATATAAAGCTGGTACTTCAGCTAAACTGTCATTCATACACCCCACAGGATTTTGTGAAAATGAATCAGTTATGATAGATACTTCATCTTTGCATGGATCACGTTTATTAATTAAAAAAATTACATACAATTCATTTTTCTTATCGAAATACTACAAAAAATGTTTTAAAAGATTTTTAAAGATAAAAATTTCTTCAATATTTTGTCGAAAAAAAGATTTATTTACCAAAATTTATTTTTTCAAATAAGGAAGAAAAGATTGCAAGTTTTCATAATATGTTATAAAATAAAATAAAATAATAATATATTATATTATATACTATCTGCGGTTGCTTTGCACATACAACTGTGTTATTCTGGCTGCTTTTAACAATTCCTGATCGAGCTATTTTATTCTCTGTCGCACGAGGAAGTAAATTATATATAATGAAATTTCAATTTATAAATGAATTTATAGGTATAAATAGAACATTTCTATGCCAAAAAGGCATTAAAAAACAGCTGTTAGAGCCTTATTATTCTCAGGTGACCAATTTTACCTATCAATATATATTTTTCAACTAAAATTATAAAAGATGTTTACATTTATTCAAATTTATTTACAGCATAAACTTTTGATGTTTAGTAAATATATTCTGTATGTTTCCATTCATTTTTGTCAAAAAAAAAAAAAAAAAAAAGCCTTAAAATTAACATTCTTCTGTGTACAGGAAGATATTGACAACTGTTGCAATTTTGACATTCGTGGAGATTTCTAAAAATCTAACCCGCGAATGCTAAGGAGATACTGTATAATGTTGATGTGTGTAAATTATAGGATCACCGAAAAAGCTTGGATACACAAAAATAAAAAAATAATCTCGACTCCAAAAGTGCTCGAAAAAAAATTCGTTGCAATGTAATCAGAAATACTGCAAAATTTTTTAGATGTAACTTGAGATAATTTTAAAGTCGTAATATTAAGACGATGCACAGTGAGGCAAAATCCGGAAAAGCTGGCCAAAATATGAAAATGTTATTCGAATTGCACGAAAATTCGTATAGAGGTGTTTTTGAGGATGCTAAGTAAGAATACAAAATTAAAATAAAAAAATGGCGGATACAATATGGTGGAACAAAAACTACAATGTTTCGAAAGTTATTCCATTTGTATGAAATTTCGTAAACTTTTCAGGATGCTAATTAGGATTCAAAAATTAAACTTTAAAAATAAATAAA
This sequence comes from Maratus speculifer, assembly GCA_964019185.1. Taxonomy (NCBI): domain Eukaryota; kingdom Metazoa; phylum Arthropoda; class Arachnida; order Araneae; family Salticidae; genus Maratus; species Maratus speculifer. The sequence continues at coordinate 141,009,100 of OZ025291.1, forward strand.
TAAATAAAATGACAGATTAAAAGTAAAAACAATTTGATTTAAGTAAAATTTAAAATTTCGAGGCTAAACTTAAAAAGGAATTTTCAAGGAACCAAAAGACATTTAATCGAAATTTAAGTACATTAAAGGAAAGTAAAATACTAGACTATTTATTTTTTATATTATTAAAATAAAAATAAAATATATTTCAGAAATTCATCTTTAAAATCAATTGTAGAATAATAAAAGGATACTTTAGACGTCAAGGTGTCGAAATAATTAGCAGAGCTTGTTCGCAGTATTAGAAGACCCTGTGACCCTTAGGATCAATTATTTTTAATTTCTTGTACAATAATTTACCTAAACTTGAAATGAAATAATCTGATGACATTAAAAGACTTAAAAATACCTTTCACTTTTATGTGCTACTGCATGTTTGCGATAAATCTTCTCGTTGTCTTTTGATCAGTTTGTTGCATGAATCTTGAGTAACTTATAGCATTTGGCAAATTGGCAGTAATGAAGATAATGTTATTTCTTTGTCATTAATAAATAGTTTGTGCACTGAAGTAGGCATATAGAACCAGGGATGTAGTTTAAATCTAAGAGCTGTTTGTTAGGAAAAATCTTCGAAATTGATCAAATAAATGACATGGATACAAGAAATTACTTATGACATAGAATCGTTTTATCATATCTTCGTATACGCTCGTTATAGAAGCACAAATAGTTGTGTTTTCAAAGAATCGTTGAATTGTATTGCCATCATTTGTGCTTCCAAATCTGAGATTTGGTTTCTTGACAAGAAGTCTTAATTGTAAACGAAATATTTTTTGCATATTTTATTTTGCAATTTCAGTGTTCTTCTTTTCATGCAGAGTACGAGCTTTCCATTTTTTTTCCAATTTGTCTGCGAGTTGTAAGCCCTCTCTAAGCATCTTAGCATGTAATGTAGATATTCTGAATTCTAAATTATCTCTATCCTTTTCTAATTAAAATGTCATATCGGTAAGAAGCTGTTTTGATGTTGTCTGACATAGATAGCAACGTCGAGTATTACACTAATTCGTTATTAACGACTATTTCTTCTGTATCAATGATTGTATTAAAAGAAATAAGTTAATTCTCCTGTGTTTAATACAATACCATTCATTGACAGTAGCTCCCGTATTTCTTGAAAAAAAAATGGATCTTGATTGGCCCGATAGTGAAATGAAGATTTCGGAATTTTCAAATTAACGATTCATGAATTATTCGCAATATTTATGTATTCTAGTAGCACGGGAGAAGTGAAAAATATATTTGAACCTCCTACCATCTTCATAGCTAAATATTTGTTTAAATGTACTTAGAATACATGTGTCATCACATCCTCACTTGTAAACCAAATCAAAATTGCTAATGCAGGCGAAAGTCATATTCATAAAGATTTTCACTCGCATTAATGGAATACACTCAGTAGTTTTTATCAGCAAATGTAGCCTTTGACAAAATAATTCTTCTAATTATAATAGAACAAACAAAATTACTACCTATAAAGATAAGAAAATGTTCTTCTACCGGGTCAGTAATAGAGAATTATTTTCATTTTCTCATTACTAAGCTTACTTATCAAATTAATGTAATCTTATGATTATAGTATTTATTTACAATATAATAGGAAATAAACTGTTATAAAACTGAATAATTCAAAAATTTGAAAAATATTTATCAGCTAAATTATGTGAAAAGTAGTCAATTTCAAAATTTTTGAGGCGGCCGAAAAAGTGGCATTTTTACTTGCGGTTACTAAAATATGCGTGAAATGCAGAAAGGCAATTTTAGGCAGCTGGTTTTTTATGAATCACTAGACAATAGCCCAAGCTATTATTTCCATTAAATTTCGTTGCGGAACACTGTGGAACATTTAAACTTTTTGATGTTTAAAACCAAAAAATAAATAAAAAAAATTCTAAATTTTTTTATCAAAAATGACAATCAATTTATTAATTTTTACGTGCTTAATATAAATTTTGTAATACATGCAAATAAAGTACACACTATCATAGTGTGAATCCATTTCAAATCATTAAAATCGGATAATATTATAAAATATAGCACGCGTTTAGAGGAACTGTTGTTTTGCTGTTTTTGTTCTCTCTAAATGATATTCCTTCAAGCTTCATTTTTGAAATGATGCTGCTTGTAAGGGCAAAGCAAAAATCGTTTTTTTAAATACAGATTCTAACTCTCCAAACATTTTCTAGCCAACTGTAGAATCGAAATTCCCTATATCGTAACTTCATTTTTCGACTTTTAGCCAGCTTTTTGGGTTTTTGCCCCACTGTACGATGTGCAAATACGGCGTGCGGTGAAAAGAGGCATGAAATATTTCCAATCTTCTTCATACATTACTACAGCTCACATTTCGTAAGAATAGAAGCAAATCAACTGCATAAAAAATCATTATATTTTGTTTTACAATGATTTTGATTTTTAAAATGGTATGAATTATTTGATTTTTGTTTCATATTTCTATTATAAAGCAGAAATTATAAAAGTATAACATGATACATTTTAAAAGTCATTTTATCAATTATAGCAATCTTTATTTTTTTACCTCACAAATAACAATTCAGTTTTATTAAAAGTATTTTCTTTCTTTTCCGCTTTTAAATTTACTAGGCCTTAGGAGAGCTAAATTAAATTTTCCGGACGTTTTGCGAAAAACGCGAAATTAAACAAAACAAACAGCTAATGTTCTTCGACAAAGAATGTGCTTTTAAATAAAATGTATGTTATTTTATCTAAATCCCTGACGTATTTCTTAAATATATGTTTACAAAAATTCTTATTTCTACTGTACAAAGGTAAAAAAACAACGAGAATAGTCACGAATATAATTTTATTTCGTCAGTATATTATTAAAAGAAGTGTTTTAATAATGTAAAAGGTAAGGAAAAACTATATTCTTGTATTTAATGTACATCTCATTATAGTAATTCTTATAAATGATGTTATCATTTTCTTTATACTTTGTTTGAAGATAATGAAAAGAATGAAACAAAGGTACAAACTACTAGAATAAATTAAAGATTTATCACAGTCTTTACATATTGCTCAACAGCAAGATAAACAGCTGGAGTAAAATATCCATTTTACATATTTTACTAGCAAATACTAAGCATTCTACAACCGAAAAATTGACATAGGTGTAGTTATTCTGAAGACTGCTACACTGTTAAAAATCTGGTTCTAGTTTGAGTCAAGTTTTGGTGCTCAATAGCTGCCACTGCAAGATGGTGAAATCGTGAACCATTATTTGGAGCTTCTTTTGAAACATAGTTCCAATAGTTGAAACGAGCTTGAAATGGGAATCTCCAAATTTTCTTGCGAGATTTCACCACCTTATGGTGACAGCTATTAAGTACCAAAATTTGGTTCAAACTTGAGCAAAATTATTAAGAGTGTAGTAATTAGTAGTCAAGTTTGAAAAAATATCTGAAATAAATATGTCGTTTATTATATTTATAAAACTATTGAATTAGAATTCCGTGTGTTTTAATTAACTACATGCTGAAAATGCGCATTATTTATTTAAATATCTTCAACATAGTTAAGGTAAAGTAAAAACTCAGAATTTTTTGTACTATCCTTTTTACAAAAAATGTTTTTATTCAGCAAAATTTAATTCAAATTATAATAGAATTTGTGGCAGTGTACCATCACAATATGGTTGCAAACTGAGGAGGATAAATTTAATTAGGGATTTTACGCTTTTATATAATTTTTTAAAGCTGCATGGAGAGCAAAGTGCTATAGTTTCATGTTACAGTAGAAAATGTAATCAATCTATAAGCATTTCGTAAGAAATTTTCCATTTTTGAGTTGCTATTTTTGCAGGAGAACAATGCAAAATTATGTCTACCCAAAAAATTATGTCCTCATTAACCACTTTTACAGCTCACTTTATTCCTTTTGAAAAAAAAAGCATACAGAGCTATCGAAATTTGTCATTTGTTTTCATTATCAAGATAAATAAACAAATAAATATCAATTGTAAAAAATCTTATATGAAAAGTTTCGCTGCAGTAAAGTAACCTTTTACTGACATATTAATAATGCAGAGACAGCATAAAGTCCTCCCATGATTAATATATGTGTATCTATCTATCTATCTATCTATCTATCTATCTATCTATCTATCTATCTATATATATATATATATATATATATATATATATATATATATATATATATATATATATATATATATATATATATATATTATTATAATTTAACATGTTTACTTTTGTAAATTATAAATACAGCATCCGAATTTTTAATAAAACCAACTACCTTAGTAACTTTCTACGTGCGGTTTTTAAAAAGTGTCGTATTCTTCATACATAAAAACTGATCACCAAAATGGAATTAGAGTATGGAATGCGAATGAAAGTATATCTAGAATACTACATTAGGCCCGAAGAATGTATAGGCGAAACTGTTGTAAATAATATATGTTAAAAAAAACTTGTTCTGTAAAACTAAACAAAGCATGTATTATCCAATCCCAATACAGTAATTCCTTAACATTTCGTAGAATTAAGTTTGCTTAAATCCTCTGTAAGAAAGAAGATTAATATTTATAATTTTTTTCTCTGGTAAAAAGCAATTTAAATGTAAAAGGTATTTTTATTAAGTACTAAAATGCATCTGCTGTACATAAATTTAAATAATTATAAATACATTGCATAACGTTTATTTGTTAATTGATGAGAAAAAATTGTGATATGTGATTACTTGGCAAAAATGTACTTTCATGTATGAAATTTCATGTAAATAAGTCACTACCTTGATTCCTCTCGCGAGAAGGATCTCATTATATGGCTTTCTCAACACGTTATAAAGTATGTTTTTACAGCTAAGGTATGTTTTTCTTGAAATTTAATTATTCCTGACGATATTTTTAGAAAATAGCTCGCCTGCAATAAAAAGTTTGAATTTTCAAAATTAAAGACAATAAATAAATAAATAAATAAATAAATAAATAAATAAATAAATAAATAAAATCAATAAATAAAAAAAAAAGTTTGCGTCAGTTTTAGAATTTCTGCCCCCATCATCAGTGTTATTACCCAGTCCTATATTTATTCTTCAAGATTTTCCGATGTTTTCCTTTAGCAAGTTCGTTTTTATAGCATGTTATATGATGTTCCTTTTTTCTGTCTGCATATCTACTAAGTCATTACCTTCTACTTGACGATCCAGATCCACTATTTCCACGAGATATAGAAAAATAATGTATTAGCTTTACTTTTTGTACTACTTGAATTCAAATACTTCAAAAATAAGCATTTATTGGACGTTCTTTAAGTTTCATTAATAGTCCATCAATTTCGGCAATGTAGTATGATATGTTGAATGTTCTAGCCGGAGTGGGCTTCGCGGATGCCATTCCCTGGTGTTTAATCAAGGAATAGTGGAACTTAAATCGCGTAATTCAATTAATTAAAAAAAAATTAGTTTAATTTTTGTAAAAAACATTCTTTACAAAGTAAAATTCTTGAAAAAACTAAGTTAAGAAGTCGCGTATGTTAAAACATTCTTCATTTTTTATTTCCCAAAGAAATAAAATTTGCGAATATTAAATGCTAAGTTATGCATATTAGTGTATTTCTACCGTGAGCCGATGTGGTAAAGTCTCTGCCCTTGATACAATCCTCTCCCCCCCCTCCACACACACACTTACAAAAAAAAAAAAAAAATAAAACACACAACAAAAGAAGATTAATATCAGGAGATCACAGATATCAAGCACATTAGTTCATCCTTTCTAATGTAATTGCAATTAACTTTTGTTTCATTGCTTCAGTTTATGGATTAGTCATGTCACCTATTCGATTATTCAATAAATAAAAACAGATATAAATATGGACAGGTCTTTAAAATCGTAAAATCTCAAATTTGTAACTTCAACTATATCCTTCTACGTAATACCAGAAAAAGAAATTTTACTCACCCAGAAGATTTATAAGCCGGTATAATGACAAAAACTTTCGCAAAAGTTACATTAAGCAATGAAAATTGGATAGATGTATACGTCTTAATAAATGTAAAATAATGATGTCACATTATATATTTTGCCCGCATAAAACAATTCAGATACATTAAAAGCGAAATTCTTAGCAGTTGATGTGACAAAATCAATCTGTTTTCTTGCAGATAAACAATGATATGCGTTCTGTAAGTTGTTTTACATTTTATCTTTCTAAATCTGAATTTATTAAAATACAACATCAGAGAGATTAAAAATCCCATTTTTTATGAAGCAATTTTTATTATTCTCGCTCAGAAACATCTGTTGAATTTAATTTAAGAACTTATTTCGTTCCGTTGCAGCTTAAACATTTACTTAGTTTTAGAAAACTAAAGTAAATATTCCGGACGTTTTACGGAAAAAAAAGACAAGAGTAAACAGGACTAGCAGGTTAATGTTCTTCAGTAAAGGATGTGCCTTCAAAGAAGATGTATACTGTTTTATATAAACTTTTGTTATAATAGTTTAAATGAATGTTTGCGAAAGCAAATTTTTATTTCATTTCTATAAAATCCAAAACATGACGAAAATACTGAAGATTGTCATTTAATTTCTTTTGTACATTTTTTGAGTGAAGGCTTTTAAGGAAGTAAATGTGCGGATATCCTGGATATTGAAAGAAAATTTCATTTATTTTTCATGATAAAGAGATAAAAAATTTTACAATTTCCTGCATTTTAGCTATACTGTCAGAAAATATTAAAAGCGAAGAAAATAGCAAATAAAAATCAATGTAAAGAAATGAGAACAAAAAAAGTGATCAATATGCAGATCTTTTAGAATTTCATGAATTGTTCTTCTTCAGTACTAAAGTTTAAAACTGTGTTTCAAGTTTTTTAGAAACATATTTTTGCTTTTAATATTAACATTCTGTATTGTTTTTTCATAACACACATTCATTGTAATATATATATGTATATATGTATATATATATATATATTACAATGCATTTTTTCTACACAATATAATCAGTAAAAGACATTGTATTCAACCTGATTATTTCAAGGCCGGTAAATTGATAAAAACTTTGAAAAAGCTGCTAGGAAAAGGAAATTTTCCTAGATATAGACGCCTTATTAATTGTAAAATAATGACATCATATTACGTATTTTTTTGCATAAAATAACTCAGAAAAATGAAATTCTTAGCAATTAATGTGATAAAATCAACTCACTTTGTTGCAGATAAACAATGACATGCGTTCTGTATGTTTTATTTTATTTTTCAAAATATGAATTTATTAAATTATAACATCAGAGATATTGAAAATCCCATTTTTTGTGTAGCAATTTTCATTGTTCTCGTTCCGAAACATCTGTTGAATTTAATTCAAGAACTTATTTCCTTCCGTTGCAGCTTAAACATTTACTTAGTTTTAGAAAAGCTAATGAAAATATTCCGGACGCTTTACGGAAAAAAAAGATGAGAGTAAACAGGACTAGCAGGTTAATGTTCTTCAGTAAAGGATGTGCTTTCAAAGACGATGTATATTGTTTTATCTAAACCTTTGTTGTAATAGTTTAAATGAATGTATGCCAAAGTAAATTCCCGTTTCCTTTATATAAATTCCAAAACATGACAAAAATAGTGAAGATTGTCATTTAATTTCGCTTGTACATTTTTTGAGTGAAGAATTTTAAGGAAGTAAATCTGCGGATATCCGGGATATCGAAAGAAAATTGCATTTATTTTTCATAATAACTTAGATATTATTTTTGATAAAACGAAGAAAAATGTTATCATTTCCTGCATTTTACTTATACTATCAGAAGATATTAAAATCGAAGAAGGTAACAAATAAAAATCAATGTAAATAAATGAGAACAAAAAAACTGATGAATATGCAGATCTTTCAGAATTTCATAAATTGAATTTCTTCAGTACTAAAGTTTAAAATTGCGTTTAAAATTGTTGAGAAACATAGTTTGGTTTTTAATATTTAAATTTTGCATTTTTCGTTCATAACACATTTTCATTGTAAAATAACGTTTTTTTTTTCTTTTTTTATGATGTGTTTTCTTCTACGTAACAGAATCGAAAAAAGACTTTGTATTCCCCCTGTATATTTCTAAGCCATTATAATGATAAAAACTTTGACAAAACTTGCATTAAGTAATGAAACATTCATAGATAAGGACGCCTTGCTTAATTGTACAATACTTATATCACATTACCTATTTTGTCTGTATAAAATAATTCAGAAAAATAAAAACAAAAATTCTTAGCAATTGATGCGATAAGATTGCAGATTTTGTTGCAGATGAACAATGATATGTTATAATATAATTCTAACATAATTCTATATGTTACGTTTCATTTTATCTTGCTTAATCTGAATTTAATAAATTATAACCTCAGAGAGATTAAAAATCCCATTTTTTATACAGCAATTTTTATTATTCTTGCTCAGAAACATCTGTTGAATTTAATTCAAGAACTTATTTCCTTCCGTTGCAGCTTAAACATTTACTTAGTTTTAGAAAAGCTAAAGTAAATATCCCGGACGTTTTACGAAAAAAAAAAAAGACGAGAGTAAACAGGACTAGCGGGTTAATGTTCTTCAGTAAAGGATGTGCCTTCAAAGAAGATGTATATTGTTTTATTTAAACCTTTGTTGTAATAGTTTAAATGAATCTTTGCGAAAGTAAATTTCCATTTACTCTATATAAATTCCGAAACAAGACGAAATCAGTGAAAATTGTCATTAAATTTCGCTTGTACATTTTTTAAGTGAAGAATTTTAAGAAAGTAAATCAGCGGATATCCTGGATATTGAAAGAAAATTGCATTTATTTTTCATGATAAAGAGATGAAAAATGTTGTTGTTTCCTGCATTTTAGCTACATTCTCAGAAGATGTTAAAAGCGAAGAAGAAAACAAAAAATTAATAGAAAATAAAAATCAATGTAAAGAAATGAGAACAAAAAAAATGATCAATATGCAGATCTTTCAGAATTTCATGAATCGTTCTTCTTCAGTACTAAAATTTAAAACTTTGTTTCAAGTTGTTCAGAATATATTCTGGCTTTTAATATTTAAATTTTGTATTGTTTTTTTATGACACACATTCATTATAAAATAACGTATTATTTTTTAAATTGATTTAAAATGAAGTGGGTTATTTTTTTAAATTATATATAAAAAATTTCTAATTTTTGACCAAAAGCTAATTTCCAAATCATTACTTTAGGAATACATTTCTTAATTGCAAAAATATTTGAATTTTTGTTGTTCTCCACCAAAAAATGATTTAGGTCAAAAAATTATTTTTATAAAAAGTTTCAACATTTAGATTTTTATACAGACGCTGATTCATATCCAGTTTTACGCAGAAAATTACTCTTTGGGCTATACCATATCAAGTATGTGTCGGATTTGTTGCACATTACTTGCTATTTAAAAAATGCTATTATATCCTAAAATTTAAACATCTTCGGCAATATAAACATATAGGGTTTTTTGTTACTTTTAGTGTACATATTACATTTTATTTAATATCTTGTAATTTAATAGGAATAGATCTTAATGTAAATTTCACGCGTAGGACATTTTGACCGTTTTGCAGGATATGGACATGAAAATTGGAAGATTACTTATGTTAGAGTTTAAAATGCGGAGACTTTTATAGTGATGATTTACCTTATAAGACTATTGACAGCCTGACGTCATGGCTTTAGTTTGTGAACCTTTGTGTTGGAATATTGTGTAAATAATAGGTACCTTCCCACATGGCTGAGATGTGTTTCTATGTGCGAATACCCGCGCGTCGGAAAGATTCCGGGTAAAGTGTAAATAAGTCAAGGCTGGATCACTGATCAGGCGATTTTGGTGTGCATAACACGTTCACTGCGACGGAAATTTTCAGAAATCTGGCCTAAAATGACAATTGGTTTAATCATATTGCATTATTAAAAATTCTCACCAGTATTTTTCTAATATAAATACTCTTACAAATGTTGCTAAAGAATGTGTCAAGCATTTCTGTTTTTTAAAAGTGGTGCTGCATAGAAAAAATAGAATTAACACATTGACTGCCGACTACGACATAACTCGTAGTTGGCTTCCTGGAAAAGGACACAACCTACGAGTTATCTCGTAGTCAGCAGTTAACGTGTTAAGCCATCAATCACTGGCAGATTACTTTGGTTTAGAGTTCTAAATGCAGAGGATTTATAAATCGGTTAAAGTGCTATGTGGACAGCCTTTCTACATATTACTGCTATTTTATATGCTACTGTATCCTCAAATTAAAATGACTATTCTATTATGAAAACCCGAGATTTTGTGTTATTTTAAATGTATAGTTTATATGTTCACTTTTAAGTTAATAGATATAGTTATTTAAAAAAATTGTCACGAGTAGAGCATTTTGTCATTTTTACATAGATTTCATTAGAAATACTTGATATCATATCTACCCTATGTTGGAATTTCTGAAAACTTTTTGCAGATTTATGCCGATTATAGCCCCTAGGCCCAACAAACTTTCAGTCCAATACTTTATCTACTCATCTATGTATATATCTCTATACATAACTTTTTTGTGGACACAATATCTTTCTTAGTTATGTACAAAAATTCTGCAAATTGACACATAAAATCAAGGAGCAGAAAATCTTTGTCAAATTTGCTGACGGAAAAATCTGGACTAAAGGGAGTGAGGAAAAAATCATACATATTAAATGAGACTAAAGTAATTAATACTTTTAAGAAAAGGGCCAAAAACTTATGTATGAGAGATTTTTGATGAAATTAAAAATACACTCAAGGGTGAAAAAATAGTATTTTGAAGAGTAAACAAATAATTATTTTTAATTAGCTTATTTTTCAATCGTGAAATTACGCTTGAAATTCTTGAATACTTAACATGCGAATTTTCACATTGCTACCATGCGCAGAACCAACTTAGTGAAAAATGTCCATGCCGAGGATGGTACCCGGAACCCTTGGAATAGCGCTCCAAGTGCTCTACCATTTAAGCTAAGAGGACAATGCTCAGCTTAGCATATATCACTTTATACGTTGGTAAGACTGCAACTCGCAGCTCGAGATGGAACCGTCTTCATGAGCACACAATCCCTGCGGCGTAACATAAGACACAAATAATCCAGAACCAACATAGTAAAAACTAAGTAAAACCAACTTAGTAAAAAATATCTAAACCGGGGATCGAACCCGGAACCCTTGGAATAGCGCCCCAAATACTCTACCATTTAAGCTAAGAGGACGTTAATTGAAAACATGTAATTGACCGATGCTGGGATTATTTGTGTCTCATGTTACGCCGCAGGATTGTGTGCTCATGAAAACAGTTTCTTCTTGTACTGCGAATTGCAGCCTTACCAACATATGAAGTGAAAAATGCTAAGCTGGGCATCGTCTTCGTAGCTTAAATGGTAGAGCACTTGGAGCGCTATTCCAAGGCTTCGACCCCCGGATTGGACATTTTTCACTAAGTTGGTTCTACACTTAGTAGCAGTGTGAAAATTCACCTGTTTAATATTCAAGAAATAATTAATTCGTCATTTCTCAAGAAATCAAAACTATTTAAATTTACTATAAAACTTCTCAATATTATCTATAACTTTTATATTGACAAATTCTTGAAAGGACCAACTATTACCACAAAATAATTGAATAAATAAATAAGGAAAATAGGATTTAAAAATGCATCTTCTCGACAGGATATCAAAGCCTTTTAAGTTTTTTATGAATCTTCTTACTATTATCGACAACTATATATTGACACGTTTTTGATCGAGGCAACTCTTACACTAAAAATAAAAAATAATCTATAGAAGTTTAAGAAAAATTTATGGCAGCATTATGATTCTTATAAAACTAGTTCTTATAGAAAAAGGAAATTAAAAACACATCAAAAGCAGCCACATTAAATTGTCAAACTTTTTTTTTCTGACCTTCATTTTGATTTTTTTAGTTGAATTAGTACTTAATTTTAAAATCCACCATAGGCCTGTAGGCCGTGCCGGTAAGGATTCTTTTCGAGGAATGGACCCTTTATGCTCTAAAATGTAAAACAAAATGAAAATTCTTTATATTACGAAATTGTGAAATTTATTATTTTTATAACTTCAAAAAACAAGGTTTTTTTAAAAAACATTCTGAAAAAGAGAACTTCTTTTAAATGATATGCATATTACACACGCTGTCATTACTGTTTTTTTTTTTTTTTTTTTTTTTTTTTTTTTTCAGGTCTAGTTTGCAACGATCCAACAATTTCTCATTACGTCGATGTGTCACCTCATGAAAACTGCACATTAGATGAAGAGTCCGCTTCAAAAGTTCAAGAATTAATAGATGATGTGATATTTTCAGTTAATCGCAAAAATATACATTTCTTTAAGTAAGTAAAATTTATTTTTCATTATTTATGGAAACTCTCCTCTGCTTTCTTATAAAGGTTTTTTATTTTTATTTTATTTTATTTTATTTTATTTTATTTTATTTTATTTTATTTTTATTTTTATTTTAATTTTTATTTTAATTTTTATTTTTATTTTATTTTATTTTTACTTTATTTTAATTTTTTTTTAATTTTTTTTACATATTTTTTATAGCTGATTATTACAAATGCCACAAATCTTAATTGTTTCTAAAACGTAAATATTATTTCTTTTATTGTTCTTTTATTATTTCTTTTTTTCTTTTTTTGATTATAAGATAACTTTAAAAATATTTTTTCAGAGGACATATTTTAAATTGTAGATATGACATTAAATCGCAGTGTCCACTTTGTGGCAATTCTTTTTTATCTTTTTTATTTTTTAAGGAGAATTAGGATTTTTAGAAAAGGAAAATAAATGATATTTACTGATTAAACATTTAATGAGATATTTAATGAATTGTTCACAAATGAGAAAATTATGTTTTACTATTCTTTTTTGCGGAATTCATGTATGTGTTCTATATATATTCTTAGTTTATGTATTCTTTAGAATAAATACGATATTTTTTAGAATATAATACACAAGTATTTTTCTTTGGTTTGAAATAATCTAAAGTTAATACGCATTCGCCAATGAAAAGTAAAATTATCCTTTATTACAAGCTTTGTTCATAATTCACTGTCTTTGATTAAAATTAAAATCATTCTTTTTGTATTTTAAAGGAATATATATATATGTGTGTCATATAAACTTATGTTCTGAAATATTATTACTGATAATAGTCCGTTTTTAAAAATCCAATTAACAGAATTTGAACAAAACGAAACTGCGTCTTTTTTCTATAATAGTACGAAAAGAAGTTTGTGTATATTGTATCAATTTGATGTCTTCTCAAGATACCACTGGACGCAAAGCTACGAAATTTGGCAGGAGTATTTAGGAACCTTTAGTTATCAAAAGAGAAGTCCGATAAAGGATTTTTGGATTAGATTTTTGCATTACAATTTTTATGAAAATTTTTAGTGATTTTTAACGTTTTGTGGAGATATTTCATCTTTAGTTAAAAAAAAAAAAAAAAAAAAAAAAAAAAAAACATATGCTTTGAATATTTTAACCAAAATAAATTTTAAGTTTATATAATATGAAAACATCACTTTAAAATTTCAAATCATTTATACAATGCTATAACTGATATGTTAAAAATAAAAAGGGCAAAACGTTTTCTTTTTCTCTAACGGCAAATTTTTCAAAAACAAAAATAATAAAAGAAAATTTTTGCTAAAATAGCTTCAAAATAACAAATAGTAAACAGTTTTTTTCTGTTTACTATTTATTAATTTGAAGTCATTCATTTTTGAAAAAAAATTCAATAATATCTTATCAGAATTTAATGATTGTTTATTAAATTTTATTTTCTGTATTTAACTAAATAGATGAATTATAAAAAAAATCAAATATCATCGCAGTATTAGGTTAATATTTCCACCAAGGATAAACACCGGTCTTCTGAATCATTACTGTTCTCCGAAACTTCAATCAATAATAAGATTTATCGCTTTTGTTTCAATAAAATTGAAAACAATATTTCTAAAATATTTATGTTAAAATCTTAATTATACTTGTAGATGTAGTTGCAATCAATTAACATAAAAAGTGCTCTTAATTGTTGGATGATTCATATATATTAAGAACCTTTTTCTTTTCCTAGTGTTCCGTGGAAGGAAGGTGGATTAGATGCAAAATACACAGAACACAGTTTTTATTTAAAAAAATTTGGAAATTCCATTTATTCAAACATAAAATCTCTGATAGACGAAGCACTTTCAGCAACTACTCCTGACTGGCAGAATCTCCCGCCAAGAATTAGAAAGCCTATACAGGTATTTATTCTGTGTAGCGTAAGTATTTTAAGTGAATATAAAAAAGTACATACTGTTCACGGCTAAACCAATGATCAGAGAAAAAAATTAATCCATAAAACGTAAGAAAATTTATCCTCTTTAATTTATGTTTTTTTATGTTACAATTTTTACGTAGTTCATATTTTTAGATTTATTTTGAAAAAAAAAGAAAGAAAAGTCGGGTCTTTTACACGTTTTTTTGAAAAAAAAAAATCTTTTCAGAGAAACAGTTTGTTGCATAACCTCAGATTCGTATTGAGCAACCCAAAAAACATACATTCCCCAAATATCAAAATTGAACCAATTCTTTCTCTTATCTTGTACCAAATGACTGGACTAAAGTGAAACCTCGCCAACGGAACAAACATGAGGTATTTTTTTCAGTATTAAAAAAAGTTCGGCTTAATCACATTTTATACATTTTGTATATGCAATGTATTTTGTATATATTGTATATTACATTTTAAAAATATTGTATATTATATTTTGTAAATATTGTATATAACATTTTATAAATATTGTATATTATATTTTGTAAATATTGTATATTACATTTTATAAATATTGTATATACATTTAACAAGAATAAATATACATGCGAACTTGAAAATCTACTAAATTCTAATGTGTTGCTACACTGTTAAAAAAATTCTGGAATTCACGAACATTTTTTTCCCGAATTTCACATGAAAGGTCCCTTTTCACAACAAAAGGGCATTTTCCGTTACAAATCATAAAATTCCATTATATTTCCTGAAAATAGCGAAACGGATGGAAATTAAAACAAAAAACGGAGACACTCCGTTGTGTTGGGGACTCCATAGTCGAGTGGTCAAGGAACCACACTGCTATTTGCCTGCGAGCGCAGATTGTGGGTTCGGGTCCCACTGGTACCATCGAATAATGAAAACATAAAAAATCCCTTTTAAATTACATTTTTTTTCTATTTTTTTCTCTTATTTCTTATTAAAAAATCTTTTAATTAATTAGCCACAACATAAATAGATAAATAGTGTACGACAATTTCAAAAAGCTATCTATACTTTTTGTTTGTATAAAAATTTTTAATAAAAACTTTTTTTCATTCATTCATTAAAAAAAAACAGTGATTTTTTTAAATTTTACTATTTAAAAAAAATATTTTAAAAAATAAGTATTATGCATCAGTCTAAAATAAAATAAAATAAACCGTCTACCAATATTCTAAGGAATATATTTGAAAGCAAATCTTTAAAAAGCACAACAGATTTTCCCAGCTACTCATAAAAGACATACTTTGTACAGACCAGCATCAGCAGCTTTGGTTCAGTTCGTAAGGATTTATTCCGCTATTAAAAGGTCCGGATTTCGATCCTCAGGACGGCGTGAACTAAATTATACATAATAATAACAATTAAGTAAAATAACATAGCAGCTTTAAATCATTCGGTTATTTCGTATTCTTGGACGATTGATCGTTTCATTAATTTTAAAAATTATATTAAATTATTATTATTAAAAATCAAATTTTTTAATGGAAAGTTACTGTTTTTTCAAACGGAGTTTTCCTTTCTTGTATTTCCCACAACGGAAAATCTATTAACGGAACGGTAAAAGTTCGGCGACTTTGCTGCCGGTAGTTTCACCGCGAATTCACAGATTTATTTTTAACAGTGTAGTGTTCATTATCTTTCTTAAGATCTATC
The DNA here is from genome assembly GCA_964019185.1 of Maratus speculifer. NCBI lineage: Eukaryota > Metazoa > Arthropoda > Arachnida > Araneae > Salticidae > Maratus > Maratus speculifer. The sequence goes on from OZ025291.1 coordinate 141,025,151, forward strand.
CATCAAGAATACAGATTACACGTGTGATTTTCTCGGTAAAAGCCTTTTCAAGGAGTACTGGCAGACATTTACGTTACATTCCTGTCTAATGTTTAACTAATAATAAAAACAATTCAAAATAATTATATTAAAAAACTATAATAATAATCTTTAATGATTTTTAACTACGCGATTCCTTCAAATCCTGCTTATAACACACACTTTTTATTTCCATGAAATCCGTAGTAGATTAGAATCAGGGATGAAAAAAAATTGTGGCTGATAACAATTTGCATTCGACTTTTTTTTAGTCAAATGCAAAATGTCATTTTTTTAAGTCACATGAGCTGCTATAAAAATTGTCTGTTTCCAGTGTTTGACAATTTTTCCTAGAAAAATAGTAGCTTTTTACAAAATAAGTACTAATTATGATGTGTTTCCAACATTTGAAGCTATTAGATCTGAAGAATAGGAAGCTCATTGTCAGCTCTGAGATTTTTTTTATTTCAATGAATTTCTGCTTTGAGTTAAACAAAATTTTATTTTGAATTAAACGCAATTTTGTTTTTCAGTGAACATGCAGGTTTCAAAGTGTACATTGTAAAGACACAATTCTTGTTACTATATTAATATCTTAATTGCGGTTGTGTGGACTTCAGTTCCTTAAATATAAAATAATTGAAATATAGATTTTCCAACAGTAGCTTTAATATTAGTTTTATTGGTTCTTTTATTATTAATAATTGGCAAAGAAAAAAATAAACATTTCACTTCTCCGATTACAAATATCAAAGCTACAGAGATCTGACATTCTAAAATTAAAATAATAATAAACAATAAAGGATTGTTGTAGTCATTTAAAATGCTAGATAAAGAAAAAGCTGAAAAATTCATTTTCATATTTTTAGATGAATGGATAAATTACATCATGGAAATATATTTGTTGACATTTGACGCGTACGTTATTCCTTTGGCATCTATCAAACATATTTTAATTCTTTTTACCACAGAATTGTCGTTAATTTTTATATACATTTATTTTTAGATAGTAGCATAGTTCTATTTATAAATTTTTTCCTTTTATTTTAGTTAGACATAAATGAATTACATTACCAGATTTCGATTTAGATTTAGTGATCTAAAATGTCTGAGAATCAGGATTTTTTAGTAGGAAGGATTTTGCTGCCTAAAATGTTACACATAATTCACATGCTTGAATTCATTTGTAAATGTTAGCTTGAGTTGTTTTTACATTCTTTAAGTTATTATGTCACTGTTTTTAATAAAAAATGCACTCGTGTTTTATTTCACATAGGAGGTAGTTAGAGAATCACAGAGCCATTTAAGCAACAGTCGGCAATATTTAAGAGCTCTTGGTGTATCGCAATCCTTAGACAGTGATTGCGGACCTCTTCTACAGATTCAAAATTTGATGCTGGGTCAGGAAGACTGCATGAGGCATTCGCCAGTCATCGTATGTGGACAAGATGGTTCTGGGAAGTCAACTCTACTATCACAGGTTAAGTATGCTCTAGAAAAAAATTATAAACTAAGTTACAAATGAACCACAATGAGAACCTGTGGTGCCTTTCAGGTAATGAAGATTCTACTATGAAATAACTATTGCGACGTTTTGTGTGTTTTTATTTTCTGGCATTTGGGAACTCGTCAAAAAGCGACTATCACGGTGACTTTACAATGGATACTTCAAATGACTGTAACATGACAGTTTTGAGATGACTTTATTGTAAAGTCACCTGGTGACCCATAAAGCAACAATCATGATAATGTCTCAGTGGAGTAGACCAAACATACGATGAATGAAAGCTATCATATTTCAGTTCATTGTGATTAGTGAAACACTTGTGACCTTTCTGACATCATGGAGACATCATATCGACTGGCTGTTGTGTTTCCGTAGTACATATTTTCTACACTTTTTCTAGAGTAGTGTATATAATTTTTTTCCCACCGTTCACTCAATTAGAAGTTTGAATATCATAAAATTTTATTGGGGACAAAAATTCTAAAAAACTGCATAACAGATTTTTCCTTCAGTTCCATTTTGTACAATGTAATACCACCGTAATATTACTAATTTCAGGTGCTATATAGACTTTCAGCTAAGAAGCTGTTTCTTTTTGTTTTACATTTACATATTTTGGATTATTTCATCGATGATGATATCATAAACTTAAAAATTTTTTTGTGAAATGGGATGGGGAAAAATAATAACAAATAAACGCATATATATATTACAATGCTGAATTAATCTTTATAAAATTTTATTTTTTTACTGTTAAGTCGATAACAGTTTTTAAAAATAATAAATAATAAATTTATAGAAAAAATTTACACTACTTTTTAAAATGACATTTTACTTTTTTACATAATTTAGTTAGGTTTTTGAGTATTTTACAGTCATCTATACAGGATGTTTCAAAATTATATGTCAGAAATGTAGAAGTGTGTAGAAACGACCTAAATAAACATATTTTGTAAAGGAATGTAGATGCGGAATTATACAACTGAGATAGTAGCGTGCGCTGTTGAATGGGGTGGATCAATGCTGTTTGCTGTCTTGAATCATCAATTTTCGAACGGATTTCGAGCAAGACACATCGTTACACAAATTCGAAGCTTGCCGGTATGCATTTCCTGTATGGATTGTGTAATGAAATTGATTGACTGCTCAAAGAAATTTGCCTGGAGCAATTCCCGGGAAGGATTATGCAGGATCCCCGAACGTTTGAACATCTTTTCACTGGAAGTTGTACGCGAGTGAATCATTTTATGCTTCTAGGTATAACACTGGTACAACAAACAATCGCGGTAATTCTGCAATCGAAGAAGCTGTATTATACGCACAGTAGAGGACAGTCCATTGACAATCCTCAAGAGCTGTTAGACGTGCTTTGGGTGTGCTGCAAAAAAAGATAGTTGTTTCTTCCACAACGAAATATTACTATAATCACGTACAAAAATATTCTTTAATCGCATCTACATCACCCAAGATTCCGAAAAGCGTTCCTTTAGCATTTGAAACTTCAAAAAATAATTTATTTTCGAAATTTAAAGAAGAATTTACGAAAATATATTTTCATTAATTGCCCGGTTATTTTCGGAAATGTTTTTGAGCAGTTTTTACAATGTATTATTCGGTTCTTTCTACCCGAAAAATCCGCTTTTCAAATGGTATCTGATATCAACTAAACATTTTCAGCAGCATAATTGAATTTGTGCATACAATTGTAACAGAAAGGTGCTAATTTTAATGCTAATGTTATGTTGCTTTTCAGTTAAACATGTTTGCTGAATATAAAAATATTTACTTGAGAACCTCATAGTATCCAATAAACTGGTTTTATGGGTCAGAAACGTTTTCGGAAACTACGGGCAGCTAATAAAAATTTCTTTTTGCAATTTCTTCAATAAATTTCAAAGGTAAATTCTTTTAAGAAACTTCTAAAGGTAAAGGCACGTTTTTTCCGAGTTTATGGAACTCGGAAGAGATTATTGTATATTTTCGCTCGTAATTATAGTACATCGGCAAACTTTGCATCGATATAACGATGCCTTCAGCTCAAGATACTTGAAGAAATGATGTCTTGAGCCAGTGACGCGCTTTTATGCGAAGAACATAACATTACTCTCGACTGCCTAAACGTTGTTTTTCTAAATCCACTTTCCTATACGAAATCTGATAATTTAAATCTCCTCTACCAGCCTTTAAATTTTCGACAAATATTTTTGGAACGTCCTATATAGGTACAAATAGTTTGAAGAAATAAAATTTAATTAATACCTTTATTAAAGGAATTTGTTTATAATAAATGCTTTACAAACAAACATTTTTCTCTGAAAAATATACACAATTTTATCTTTTTTATTTTTCAAGAATTTCTTGAGCACTGCCTTAAAAGCTAAAATAAATTGAAATATATCTTTTGCAAGCTAATTAAATTACCAGTTAAAGCATTTTTTCCAAAAGACTTCTTTCGTAAAAAACATTTAAGGTTATTTGTGTTACAATGAGAAAAAAATCGATCCATTCAGATATAAAAGTGACTTCTAATTGGATAATAGCAATTCTAATGTGCCGCTAATTAAATTTAAGCTGAAAACTTATTATCTCCACTAATTGCTGGTGTAATATAAAATAGAGTCTGAAAATAATAATAATAAATAACGCCAAAAAATTTAGCTAATAAGGCATTCAAATTGGACCCTTTTTTTCCTTTAAAGCTGAATAAATATACGAGATCTTGATTACACATGAAGATAAAGAATTGCCAGTCTTGGAAATATTTAGTATTTTATAAAAAATAAAAGTTCATGTAAGCCAATATATAAATCAACAAACAAAGGATTTTTCTCCAGCTCCGCTTATGTAGCCTCCAGGATAATATTTAAGAGCGACAGCCAAACTATCAGAAACAAATACCTCTCTAAGAATTATTCTTATAAATTTTTAATACAAAAAAAAAATTAAGTCAGAAGCGTTAAAAACTGATATTTATTTACAAATTTTAAATTTTAATTGAGTATATTTGTAGAAGTCTGAGTAATTTATTGCCCATATCCTTACTTAAACGTTAATTGAAAACATTTCATATTCAATTATAAAACTTCAATGCTGGTGTATTTTGCATAATGTAAACAAGCATACGCTTTATTTATTTATTTATTTACTTACTTATTTAATCATTTATTTTTATTTTTATTTTTTATAATGTAAATAACACTCTCTTTTACGTTCAAGAAGACTTTTTTTTCTTTCACTTACATCAGATAAAAAGAAATCTGTGAAAACGATTATTTCAAAATATATAACCAATCCTGAACTTCAAAAAGATTAATAAAACGTTGGATTTCAAAACTATTTAATAAAAGGAATAAGTGGTCAAGAGTATTACTCGCTCCGAGACGGTTTCGTATAATAAATATATAAATTATTAACTGTATTATTTAAAAAAAAATTGTTACTAAAATAGTAATAAGAAATTGTAAAAAACTATACAACAAAGGATTAAGTGTAACCTTATAAAATAAAATAAAGTATGAATGGGTATACTATAAAAGTTCAAAGAGATATGAAACCTAAATAATATCAAATATTGTCATTCTGTATAAGTCTTTTTAAATCTAATCAACCTTTTTTTATGAAATTATTTCGGTATTGATAATAAAAGTAGAACTTGTGTAACCTTTGTTTGGCTTTTCATACAGCTAAATTTTGCATAGTAATCATGTTTTCTTGTAGCAGTAAAGCCACAACAAAATCCATTATTCAAAATATAAAATTAGCATTGTACTAAACTCGCTTCGAAATTTGGTTGCAAATTTCAATGATGTCTTGAAATTTGTGGATTTTTATAGACAGTTTTTTAATAAAATTTTAAAGGCATAAAGACGTATTAAGAGATAGACTAAATGCAAATTAGTCGCGAATCCCATAGTATTTATGTTATTAACTCTAATTCAACAAGTCTCTTTTTAACAATTTGATGTTTATATCTTTTATACTGCTCTTGGGCATTGCATTACACAAATATATCATTAAAAGTTGCTGCCTTGGCTTTATAAGCAGCTGCTGCATAGAGTTTACCGCCCTTCTGGTTATGCATGTCCAAACCACCCGTGTCTTTAAGAATTAATATCAAGGGTAATTACAGAAGAAATTTTTCGATTTTTTTTTTCAACAATGTACTTTTACTCCTGCTGCGATATTTACCTCCAGCGCTCCTCAGCACCCTCGCTGAATGCCCGTAAATGAAATTTTTGTGCAACAGAAAAATGCGCTTGATATAGAGTAATCAACTAGTTCATTTTTTGACTAGATTCATTTCAGACACAGTTATTATTTCCTTTAATGAATCATTTTACAGAGGTAAATTTCAAAATATCCATTATATGTAGTATTAGTATACATCGTGATTAAAGTGGGTATTATAAATACTCTCTAATATTATGAATAAAATATTAATAATTATAATTAACGTATTTTTGCTGTATTTTATGTTTATCGTCGGAATTTTTATTGGGTAGATGTGTTTATGATGGACAGCCTTCCAATTATGGATATCCCCTTATTTTTTTTTTATTTATTAATATACTAATAAATATTTAGCTTTAATTTTTTTTATAATTTCTCTTTGCATGTTTTAATAATATTTTAATATTCATAGAAGACAGTATGTGAAGACAGTTTGCGAATATTTTTTGATTTGTGACAAATTTGTCACTAACTTTGTGACGGTGGCAGCATTGTGAATATTGAGAAGTCCCACTGGGACACAATTATACAATTATGAATATTGTTATGTAGTGTAAAATCACTTACATCTATAATTTTATTATACTTTGGCGATACATCTCAATTAAAACTTAGGAGCTGCTATAAAAGGAATGTACCAAAAGAAAGTTACTGAATCATAATGTAATGCTATGCAGACTTTAATCTTTGTTACATAATTTTTTCTGTTGCAATAAATGAGAATATTTCGGACAATTGAATATTCGATCTATTACAATTATTTCAAATTTAGCAATTTGTTTTTCTAATAAGCATTAAAATTAAAAAGAAAAAAAAACTCTTTCTTTAAGTTGCAACACTATCCACAGAAAAAGACCCGGATGATAATATAAAGTCTGTGGGAGCGTTCTTTTCAAATATCTCACTCAAATTTTAATATTTTTACATGATTTTTTTCATAGGATAGCTGAAGGCGATCGACAACCAGCCTAGATTTACTTTTTCAATTTTGGTTTCAGAATAAAAAAAAAATATTTTAAATTTCAAAACCGGATTAAACCGGTTCTGATATTGAAACTATCATAATATAAAAAATATATAAGCAAAATTAAAAAAGTAAAAAATAGGCCTGTTGTAGATCGTCCTCAGCTATCCTATGCAAAAATATTAAAATTTGAGCGAGATATTTGAAAAGAACGCTCCCACAGACTTTACATTATCATCCGGGTCTTTTTCTGTGACTAGTTACCTTAAAGGAAGTGTTTTTATGATAATTTTAATGCTAATTAGAAAAACAAATTGCTAAATTTCAAATAATTGTGATAGATCGAATATTCAATTGTCTTAAATATTCTCCTTTATTGCAACAGAAAAAAATGTATCAAAGATTAAAGTCTGCATGGCATTACATTTTGATTCAGTGACTTTGTTTTGGTACATTCTTTTTATAGCAGCTCCCAAGTTTTAATTGAGATGTATCGCCAAAGTATAATAAAATTATAGATGTAAGTGATTTTACTCTGTATAACATTGTTCATAACTGTATAATTGTGTCCCAGTGTAACTTCACAACATTGACAATGCTGCCACCGTCACAAAGTTAGTGATAAATTTGTCACAAATCAAAAAATAATCGCAAACTGTCTTCACAACCTTGTCACTATCGTCACAGAATAGTCACAGTTTTAATGACAATTTTGTCACAAATGACACATTTTTCACATTTTGGTCACATCGTGACGTCACAAAGTGGTCACAATGTGACGTCACAAACGAGCTCTAAAACGGCCATAACGACTTCACATTTTAGTCACAGTGACTTCACATCGACGTCACGTGACGTCACATCGACGGTCACAAAGTCACAATGTGACTTCACAACGACGTCACCATGTCTTACGGGAACATAAGATAAAAACAGTTTATTTGAAACGGTTAGGGCTCAAGGGCCGTGGAGCAGTTCTATAATTTTAACAACTGATAATAATACTAAGAGATTAAACTCATACTCACAGCTCCGGCACTAACTCAATCGGGGCACTTCGGATTACTTCTCCTTTAACTTCAGCTAAGCTGCTGGATAAAACTTTATTAGACAGCCCGTGGCTGTAGATATATTCTTTATTAACTTTGAAATAGTCAACCTAATTACTATTAACTTCTTACCAACGGCCAACTTCTCGAGTCGAATTCCAAAACTCCTTTTCAACTCACTGGAGGCTCACTAATCCTTGATATCGCTCGCTCTAGATTCACTACTAGCTGGTCAATGCCGCCAGACACACACTGCTAGACGCCACTAGCTGGCTAATGCCGTTAGACACCCACTGCTGGACGCCACTAGCTGGCTAATGCAGCTAGACACCCTACACACACTCAAACTCCAAGCTTTTATATGCTGCAAACTTAGATAAAACAAATTTACATATTACTTATAACCGCGACATAACTGTAGAATCCGAGAAAGACACACACGCTCTAGAAAGTTAAAGTAAAAGAGAGGATAGATGTCGTTTTCACGCTTACACATGTTAAATCATTGACGTCACGATCTCAGAAATACTAGAGTGCCTTTATTACAAAGGTGACTCCCTCACAACTGTACCATTAGCTTGATATTTCTCTATTGTAATAAACTTATAGTGTGATTCAATATGTTACTTTTTTTTCATGATTATTCATACATTTTTTAACAGATGTTTTAAAAAATCATCTGTCTATATATTTTTAAGACGCATTGTATATTAATATTTCTTTTAGAATCGTTTAGAACATTGAATCCACTTTAAAAATTGTTTTTGAAAATAAATGATGAAAATATTTATAAATATTCTAATGAACTTTTGAATGAATATGAATCTGTGTGCAATTGCTTGATAAGATTATTCATTTCTTTCATTTTTTTGCCAATTTTACCACGATTGCAGTATAGCTTGTATATTAAAAAATAATAGCTTTTATCTTAAATGTGTAGAGTTCTAAGATTTAAATACATCGATAGTTATTGTTGCTTATAAAGTAATGCATGCAAAGTAAATTTTATAGATACATTGATCAAAGTTGCTGTTTTTAAAATAATTTATGAAAATATAATGTAACCACGAGATAAATTATGCAGTAATCTCTTATGTGTTATCAAAAATTACGAAAAGCATTTTTTATCTTTTTAAACATCAGAAACCTGTATATTTTGGGATTTTCAAGAAGTATTTGTATAAAAAAATATACTTTTCTACTTCTTATTTTGCTATGAAACATATTTCGCTATTTTATTGAAAGTTTTTTCAATACTATTTATATTTTGTGAAATATGGTCAAATAATAGTTCCAATAAATGAACGTAATTGAACTTCAATTTGAGTATCTATCACTTTAACAAGATTGTTTTAACTGTATATTGAAGAAATATGACAAAAATGAAATATAGAATTAACACAACATACTTTTAAAGGCATTGCATAGATTAAAAGTGTAAATACAAAAAATAATAATACTGCATAGTCATGCATTCCTAATATTAAAAGTTGATAAGATAAGGGGGAAAAATGTTTGGAAATAAATGAAGACAATGATTGTAAAAATATCCCATAAAATGAATTTGCTTTAAAAACACATCGGATATGTTTCACCAAAATTACGTGAATGAATAATACCCCCAGTTGAGATTTAGATGGTAGCAAATAAAATTGCTGGTGATATTTTTTGTATTCTGATTAATATTGTCCCTGATTCATAGGGAATTATTACAGTTTCGATGCAATTAGTAAAAATTTATTTATCTGATAGTATACGTTAATAATTGCTGTAAATAATATCAGTATGAAGACAGTTGTTAAGTTTTGGTTGAGATCGACGACTGGTTAATTAAATATGAATGAATTTTTGTTACTAGAAATATTAGCTAAAAACAAAGCATTTTCCATTTATTTCGTGCTGAGCTTAATAATGATTGTCTTATGTAATTTTTCTCACTGGATAGTAACTTAATAAAACTTACTATGAAAATTTGTGAACAGTATTCCTTTCCGCTTAAAATTACTTTGAAAATGTGGCAATTCAGATTTCTCCAAATTAACTAATTTAGAGTAAAATTATTTTAAAAGGTTCTCTGAGCAAATATTAACTATTTTAAAAAGAATTAAAACTATGTTGAAAATAATAGTAAAGAATGTTTTACAATCTTTTAATTCAAAGTTTTATAGCTTCAATTGTAAAATTTTCATACAAAGTTAGAATAATAATTTAATAATGCATTTTTCTTTAACTTTTAAATATTTTCAACCTATTTCAGTGTATGTTTCACATATTGGGCTATTTTAAATGAAAGTATTTTTAAAAATATTTACGAAAAAATAGAGAATTATTTAGTTTATTATAAATCAAAACTTGAAAAGAATTTCTTGAACAACTTTTCCAGTAATTCCTTAAGAAAATAACTTGTTACGCAAACATTTTGCGGTAATTTTTATTGCTCTGCTACAGTAAAACGCTATTTGATCATGCTTATAAAAATTCTTTTATAAAAACTTCTTTCGAATTTGTTATTCAGCAAATTACTACGCCAGAATAATTAAATGCTCACATTCTTTTGTTATCAGTTAATCTAGATTATGCGTACCTCTGAGAAATTAAATTCGCATGTGTCAAGTATCTATGCTTGTTTTTGAGCTTAATTTACTTTTAATCAGAATTAATTTTGTAAGTTCTCACAGTAATCACTCGTTCCTTGAAAAAGAAGAAAAAGTATATTTAAGCACTTAATATAATTAATTCAACAAGATGGTATTTTTTTCAGGAGTGCGTGTGAGAGTTAATGTTGGGTTACGAATAATAAAAGTTTGTAAATGTCATTGTAAAAATGCTTACGTTCCCTTTCGTTATTACTTTTATTGAATACATAGTAAAACTTTTCTGAATTGTTTCAAATATATCTCTAGTGGAAATTATCCCAGTAAAACTTTTATTTGGAAAGATAATCCCTAACATTTTATTTCCACATTTAGGTATTCACATGTTTATTTTGTTCATAAAATTAAAATAGAAATCTTCAGGAAACTTCTGATGTGTTTTGAAATTTAATCACATTTATCAGCTTAAGAGAAAGGTGAAAACAAAAAATGAATTACATTAATTATACCTTGCAAATTATCTTATAATATATAAAAACAATTGCAAACTTTTCAAACAATCTACTCAGTGATCTATTATCGGTATATTTTCCTAAACAAATATTCTCGATATATTTTTCTACTATACCGTACATATTATTAAAGTTTTGTATTAAAAAAACCAGACTATGATGTATCCAAGATATCTGTCTCTGGAAAAATGAAATGCCTAGATCGACTAATCTAATTTAAGCGTGTCTATCTAGGTAATTAAATTAGTATATGTCAAGTATCAGCTCTTGTTTTACAACTCAATTTGCATTTAATCAGATTTTTTATTCTAGTTTACAATAATCGCTTATTGTTTATGGAAGATAAAAGAATTATAAAAAAAAAATCTAATTAAACCTGCAAGCTGAATTTTTCCGTGTGTATACAAGTTAATTGAGCATTAAAACTAATAAAACATTGTAAGTTGTATTCCTGGTTCTTAATTACTTTCACGGGATACACTGCAAAACTTTTTTTAAACCGTTTCAAACATTAAGCAGAAAGTGTTTTTATAAGGAATAACCGGTAACTAAATATATTTAATTTGGAAAAAAATATTTAAAGTTTTAATCATATGTTAATGTATTCAAGTTTTAGTTTTAATCATTAGAATATTGCTGATCAGCAACTTAATATTAAATCTAAGTTTTAAAGCTAATAAAACTGTCACACACTTTTCAGAAAACTTTTGGTATATTGAATGGCTATGTTTCATTTATCAAGTGTAAACAATAAATACATTTATGTATACATTGTTATCATTGTTATATGGACGCGTTAGGTAATATTTCAATCAAAGGTATTATATATAGAAAGACAGGTCGAATATAATGAAATACCATTAAAATTTACATTTCTAAGCCAACTATTCGGATGTGGCAATCCCAAAAATCTCTTCTATATCATATATGTAAATACTTCCTGAAAAAAAAAGCATAGAAGTACTACCGATTAGGTGATTTACATCAAAGTCTGTCAGCAAAAACTTATTTCAACTTCTATCTGAATTTGAAGCTTTATTAAAATCAGTGCCTTAGTTTTTAAGATAGACACATAGCAAGAATTGCAAAAAGAAAAAAACTGGATAGAAGCGCAACCTGTTGAGTGATTTACTATAAAAGGTAAACAACACTAATTTATATCAGTGATTAACTTAATTTACTGTTTGATGAAAATTTGTGCATTAGTTCTTAATATAGAGCTATTAAACTAATCATGAATAATGCCGCGTAGCTGCGCCAACTGTTGGGCAATTTTCACCAAAAGGTAATACGCACAAAACTTTATAAAAGACCAACGGAATCTGAAATTTTATGGAAATCTGTCTGTCTGTTCTTAAAATATAGTTATTGCAAAATCATGAAACAGACAGAATGGCAGTGCCACCTGTTGTGCGATTTACACTAAAAACTAATCACACCAATATATATCAGGTACTAACTATATCTAAAGTTTTATTGCTATTGTTTATTAGTTCTCGCGACAGAGCGTCTACAAAACTTCTGTCCATACAAACACAGACTTGCAGACGGACATTTTGTAAAAACATGTCCTTCAGGCTCTCTGAGCCTAAAAAATATGTATCTGTCGAAAGTCGCAATTCGAAAATTTTCAGGAATCTAATACTTTCTTCTTGTAAAAATGAGATTGTTAAACGATAGTAAAGAAGAGACTTTGACTATTTCTTAACTGTTTTAATAGGTTTAAAGTGGAATAAAAAATGCATAACAATGTTTAATTGTCTTTTTTTAAATTTCACTCTTCGGTGAATCGCAAGTAGTCGGTAATAAGAAATAAGTTTAGACTTAGTATTAAAATTTCCAAAAAAATCACTGTTTAAAAGAAATACCAAACTTATTTAATGAGTAAACCTTAGTACATGATGTATAAATCGTCAGATCTTTTGAGAAAAATATTTATGTTTTAGAATCGTCTTGAAACAGTTGTCTAATGTTTTATATTACCAGAAACGCCATCTTAAAAAACATAACTTCTTTATTTACCAACAAATTTGCAATGAAGAAAACAACAGGGATGTAGTGAAGGGTATACGGGGATATACACTGTATATCGTATGGATTTTTGTCAAAAACACGTCTACTTTCTGTTTTTAAGAAAGCTATAGTATATACGCTCTAAAGTATACCTCTGCATAAGGCGTACACCCACTGCCTTTTTTACGACTACATCACTGGAAAGTAACTAATACAATAATAAATATGGCTGATTAACTTTATATTGAACTTCGTTAACATCACTGATAACGAGATTTTTAAATTAATAAAAATTGTATACATATGAAAGACTGTAAAAATTCTGAATGAGATTTCATTTCAGGGAGTAGCTCCAATAGCCAGAAAGCCAATCAGAACTGAGCACAGTTATTCATGGGAAAAGTAGCAAGCCGCATGGTAAATTTACGCTTTGCACCGTACACTGTAAAAAAAATTTCCTTGAAAAAACGGAAAACGTACTGGCAGCAAAGTTGCCGTATCTGATCCATTTTTTCACGTAAAATTTACTTTTATGTCTTTTCCGTTTTCGAAACTGAAATGTTCCGTTTTTGGAAAATGAAGTATTCCGTTTTGAAAACTGAAATGTTCTATTTTGGAAATTGAAATGCTACGTTATAGAAACTGAAATGTTCCGTTACGGAATCTGAAATGTTCCGTTTTGGAAACTGAAATATACCGTTTTGAAAACCAAATTGTTCTGTTTTGAAAATTGAAATGTTTCGTTTTAGAAACTGAAATGTTCCATGTTAGAAACTGTTGCTTTCAGGTTTAAACCTAGGTTTTTTTCATTTTGCAAACTGGTATCTTCAGTTTTATCCCTGTTATTTTCAGCCATATTCAATTATCCGTTCAAAATTTGTCTCACACTGAGATAGTGAGATCTCAAACTCTAATGTTATACGTATGAGGAGGGGAGAGGATTAATGCCTACATTTATTTTTAAAAATAGCAAACTATTATTTTTAATACATTTTTTCTGTGTAGTATTACATGATTTGTTTTTTAGTTATCAAAATATCAAAATAATTCTAAAATATATACTTATTATAATTTAAGTGCTGGTACTTCGCAAAACAAAGTAAGAAATAAAATTAAATATATATTTAACAAATATTTTCACACAAAAAATTGATGCTTGAAGAACTAACTTTGCACACTGTAAAATATGCATTACATATGGAGATAAGTACTGCACACAGATATGTTTAACATTGATGAGGGAATTAGAGATGTGATTTGCATTCCACTTGATATTGGTTTATCACTTGTTACTGGTAATATTTTTTGCGTTATTATAATTTGCTATATTTAGATCTTTCTTATTTACTGAAATTTTAATAATGCTAATTAAATAAACAAATATTTATGTTTATAATTGCTGCCAATATAATAAAATGATACATATTAAATTGCTTCAATAATTTTCAAGAAAAAAAAAGATACATTGATATCAGTTTTTTTTTCCATTTTCAAAAATGCCGTGCCCTCCTTAACGCCTTAAGGTAAAAATTTGAAAGTTGGTTTTTGACTTGCATCTACTGTGAGCAAGACTGTAGCAAAACTATTGGTTCAAACCCCCCCCCCCTCCCGAAAAAAAATACGGATAATAATGTTTAACTAATGTATCTTGAATGTATAATTCATTTGTAAGCAATTTATAATATCTTTATTTAAAATTAGTCATTTTTCAATAAAAAATGAAATTTTAAATTTTTTTATAGTTTAAATTTTTAATAGATAATGAAATAGCTTACAAATAAAATGTATGTTCAAACTACATTACTTTTACATCATTATCAATGTTTTTGGTGGCTCTTGAACAAATAGTTATGCTACCGTCTTACGCGCTGTGAATTAAACTGAAAAAACAATTTTACATTTACTTTAATCAAACTTAAACATAAAAAAATAAAATTTCAGTATGGAATGTTAAAAAAAAGGATTTTACATAGAAAAGAAATTAGGTTGTCTATATGAAAAATTGTATGTATTTATTTTTTATAAATATCGAGAAAAAAATAAATGTTGCATTATTGCTAAGTTGCACTGCCAGGGAGAAAGTAAGACATTTAATACCCCCTAATAGCTCTGAAAATCAATATATCATAACTTCTGACTATAAATTTACCTTTTTATGCACAAATTTTTAAATTTTCAAGTCTTTAATAATGAATCACTCTATTTATGTTGTAAAAGTTGCACTTCTTAAATGTCTATAGAATTTGTCTATATAAGCTTAAAACATCCGAGTTATTTAACTTTTACAAACTTGATGATAATAAAGGCTTTTTGTATATATTTATATGTAGGCTATTGTTTTTTTCCTTTTATTTAATCTTAGAGGAAAGAATATTTATCGTTGCGATGTCATAATCCGTTTAAATATTTTTTTTTAGTATGCGCCATAAGGATATTTTAGACATGCCCTTTATGTCAATGTAATTTAAAACTTCATATAAAAATATCTAGCATCTAGCTGCCAATCTTTTTATTTTAAAAAAATTCGATGAAGATCATTTTTATTTAAAAAATGTGAATAATAGTATACAAATTAGAAACATTTCATTTAACTCACTTCCACTTTCATTATAGCTTTCATTATAGCTAGGTAACTTGAAAAATGACAAAAAGATTAGCAACTACATAGTACCTTGAAAATAACATTTAGTACTATACAACATTTAACACTTACTACTCTTTTTTGACAAAACCTCTAATATTAGGAGTATTTTTCTTTACAGGAAATTCAGAAGTTTAACATTTTTCCTACTTATTCATGATTAATAATTCTACCTTTGCACACTGTAAAACTTCAATAGTAACTATTGTTACCAATCTAAGTAAATATATAAAATAAAGCATTTTATTTACATGTATATTTCAAAATAAAAAAAAAATCGCTGAAAAAAAATCTATGTTCATCGAAAATTGAAGTTTTACAACCACCCTTTACGCAATGAAATATCAATCGTATTAAACATGGCAACAATTAATCTGTTATTAAGGACTGTTCTCAGATTTTTAATTAATTGACCTGTTTTCGAAATATCCCAGTAAATGCCAAACATTTTGCTGAAAATCAAGAGGATATCAACCATTCAATAAAATTTTCCCCAGATCTTCAAAATTCTGAAAAAGAACTCACAATATGCTCACTCCACCCACCCCTCTCCTATGCTTTTAGAGAGGGGGAGGTGGAGTGAGCATATTGTGAATTCTTGTGAATTCCCCCCAAAATAAAATAGGATTTAATTAAAAATGCAACTATTTCAATACATTCAGCTAGAAAAATCCTGACAGTAATTCATGCCAATGTCGTCATAAATCCCTCCCTCCCTCTTTTACTGATTAACAGTCGCAATTGTGATCAAACTATTGATATCATTTAGCAATCATGATTACTTAAGTAAATCCAAATTACATATTTTAAAGACAATAAAATTTTTGTAGAAAATATAAAAAAAGCATTATTAAAAAAGCAGAACTAAATGTAATATCAAAAATACTTTATTGCTAAAACATCGCAAATTAAAATACATTTCATAAACAATGTATATTAACTAGATTTATTGACAGTTTGCAACTGTACCATTATTTTTCTATTTACCCTGGATATTTTGCCTCCGGTATCTCGATTTATGTCAGCAAAGATTCTGAAAAATGAAAATAAAGAAAGTTTGTAATAAAATAATATGTAACTAGATAAGCACTACAAAATTTACATGCCGTGCAGCAAGTCGTCTTCAAGTATAAGCTCTGAAAAACCCTAATTCTCAACATGTTACCCAGCATCAACGTAAAGCAGTCTGATTCTCCATGACATTTATTGTTGGCCAAGGAAGAGCACCATCAACTATGTGCTACTCTTCCTGTGTCCCAAACATCATTGGAAGCCATGGAAAGTTATCGATCCTCTAAAACAGTGATTTTATAGAGTAGCAGGGTTTTAATACTTCTGCAATAAACATTTTTATAGATCTCAGAACATTAAAGCCATATGGTGACTAGAGAAAACAGTTCGCTAAACAAAAATATAATCACTGTTATAAATAAACAATAATTTATAAATTTTACTTTCAAGAAATAGCAATTCGAAAATTTAATTTTGATTCGAAATATTCATACAAACATTTGAGAAAATACGACTTAAGAAATTTTACTTCAAAAATATTAACTGCTAACTGCTGTGACAAGATTTGTCACATAACTACTGTGAGCGGTCTGTCAGACCGCTTAATTTAAAGATGAATGAAATGTTACATTAATTCTCAGAATATTATTTAGGTATTAAACTTTATGTATCTGACTATTATAAATAAAATTCAGCTATTTAAAAGTCTCTAGAAGTAGTAATAAGGCTCCAAACAAAACAAAATTCGACCAATATCGATATTTAAACTAAAAATTACGAGTTAAACTATGAAACTTAAAAAACTCTGCGGTCAGACCGCTAACATTAGTTATGGATTAAATGTTTATTAGAAAGACTTGAGCAATTGTCAGAAATAAATATATTTTAGCACGTTTAGTTAATAATGTAGGGGAGAGTGGGGTGGTATGGGACACTTTTTATAAAGTAAGATAATAAACTTTGTTTGATACAAAAACAAAAATTTCTATTTATAGAGTGCAAGGTAAAACACTTTTTAAAATCCCTGAAAAATGTAGAAACATAGCAAGCATAAGCTATTTTATAATTAAAGAAAGTGCACGTTTCAAAATGTGTCCCATTCCTCCCCACATAGAAAGGTATGATATAGGAATAAAACGATGCTATAAGGCACAAATAGTATAGTGTCGGCTAGATACACAATCAAACAAAGATTGCAGGTTAATTATGTAGTATGTACCATAATGTAAAATTCCAGTATCTTCATGACTGGAATGAAAATTCATCTTATTAAAAAAGAAAAAAAAAAGAATCTGACATGTCCTATTCCTCACCATTTCCATGTTTTATGTCACACTTTTTGTATAAACAAAAATGTTGATTTTAGACTTATTTTAAAAAATGGATAATTTACAGTATGATGTTTCATAAATAGGAAAACGAACACATCTATGCATAAATAAGTCATTACATACAAAATGTATAAAAAGTATATGAAGCAAATTTATTCTTGTTTCTTGAAATATTCTTTTATTTTAGACAATTGCAAGCTTATACCTACCAATGTTTTTTCATCTGAAGATTCGGCTACCATTGTTTCATCTTGTGTGCGATTGATGAAATGCTTATAATGACAAAATAATAAGAAAATCCTACTGTTCAGTGTTAAATTCAAGGGAATAGCCCAGGGGAAACATTCCCTCCCAGAGCAGTGAAATCCCTCCCCCCGGAAAAATTGATATTTCGGATTTTCAATGGTCCAAAAGGGCAAATCACCCCCCCCCCCCGAAGACACAAAAGTCCCTCCCGGAGAAAAGTGTCTGAATTTAACACTGCTACTGTCAAAGTATCTGCCTCTCTCTGTCAAAATCCACTCCACTCTCCAGTTCTTTCAGTTTAACAGAGAATTTGCAGTTAATACATATAAAGGAAAAATAAATGTACTCCAGTGGGGAATTCAGACACTTTTCTCCGGGAAGGATTTTAGCGGCTTCGGTAGGAGGGGTATTATAGAGTTCCTGGGGATTGTATATTTGACATTAAAATCACAAAATCTCAAATCTTCCAAGATATACATCTTATTGTTCCTCGAGGGAATGCCCCCCCCCGGACACACCCTGAATTCAACATCAATATATCTTAAATCACTCGGAAAGGGACACCTAAATATAAATTTTGATATTTTTTCATGAATGTCTCCGAAAAATATTTTCAAAATTTTTGTTAAAATACCTTTACAAGTGACTAAAACATTAAATTAGTTTTATATTTGGCATTTCGGCATTTCTGTCTACAAATCGACAGAAAATCAGTTTTAACTTCTGAATCTTAGAATCAGTCATCTTAATTCTATTTTACAATAATCGTTTTGATTATATAGTATATGTATTTCAAAATTTCAATAGACCTAACGCGTAATAACCGCATTTAAGAATTTTTATTCAAACCAACGTTTATTTAAAATACTTACAATATTCATTATAAAAAGTTATAATTGAATAACTAACCTCTTTTCTGTATAACAAATTCGGTCTTCAAAGTAAATATTATAAGTAATGCACGTGTTGCGTTTGTGTTTACAGTTTTCAAGCAAATTTGTTAATGTACTCGGGAACTCGGACTGATTTTATCTTCGACCTAAGGCGTCGAAGAAAAACCGAGCTGAGGGTTTTCCGTTCTATTCGCCTAAATGGAAACGTTCAGTTAGTCGACTGCCCTAGAATAAACAATTCCTGTAATTCCAGGAATAGTTGCTGATATTTTTTTAAAAACGGGAATTTTAAATTAGACGACTGTCCAGGAATAAAAATTTCCGGTATTTAAAGGAAAAGTTCCCGTTTTTTTCTAAAACGGAAATGTTCAGCTAAATCAAGAAAAATTCTCAGAGTAACACCTCTAAAATTCAGGGCATATTTTTGCAGTGTACATGCCAAATATCGTAATATTCCATAGTATCTGACATTCCATAATACCAAAATTTCCTCAACATATATAGTATATCTTCTATGTATATTTCTACTACAAAATATCAACAGTCTGTCAAATATCTAATATCCACATTTAGCGATGGAAAGCTAAATATGTTTCATGGCTAAATAATGGAGCAAAATAGTCAAATTCCAAAATTATATTAAAAAGCTTCAAACTTTCACCAATAACTGCAGCTTTTTTTAAATCTGTTTTGGGTATGTTCAAACCACCAGAAAAAGTTTTAAGATTTTTTTTTGTGCCTGAAAATAATACAATATACTAGAACAGAGTGAACCATTTGACACAGGAAAATAATACTTTTTTTGTTATAGTTGTATAAGCAATAATGTGGGAATTTGTTTATTCCATTTTGTTACCTGCTGATTTTTATTTCGTTTTACTTTCATACTCACACTATTCTTCTCTCTGTGTTTCTTCTTAAAAATAATGTCGTTTCAAATTTAAAACTGTCTTAACTGTTTCTTTAAAATCCTTATAACCCACAGTTTTAGCAAAAGCTTTTGCTTTTTAATTTTCAGAATTATATTATTAACTCTTCAACAAATTATTACCGACTTCTCGACAAATTATTACCTTTTATTAAAAGCTTCTTCAATAGCTAAATCACTTCCTTGTTATTTATTTTTCTTGATAATATTTGTTTTCTACTAGAATTTCATTTTTCACATAATGTATTGTTGAGATTTCAATTGATTAATGGTAGATCATGAAACACCAGATTATCAAAAATCACGTACTGTTTTGAGGCTATTTTATTCACATATTTTACCTGAAATTGCAATAAAACGAAAACGAAATGCATTAAAATAAACTAATCACGCATTATTTTTAAGCTATTGCATAGCTTTTATCGCGGGCTTTGAGCGCGGCGACCGAAAGTAGAAATTCCGTAACGAGAAAAATTTAGTAATTCGGTAACGAAAAGAAATATAACACTCGGCTAACCATCGTTTCAGTTCGCCAGACTTCGGCGTAGTATCCTTTGGTAGACTTCGGCAGATTTTGACGCGGTATTTTTCAGATATTTAGAGGATATCAAGTCTCAAACTTATATTTCAGTTACTATAAATCTGTAGTTTCAATAATAAAAATTCCTAACAGAATGTGTATAGAAAAGAATCCTCTTAAGATAATACAAGGTAGGATAATGTAGCTTCTGGTGATTGGAGATCCACCCAATGGTGAGGATCGAATAATTTAAAATGTTTATAACTCACGATCTAATTTTCGTAGTGCGGCCAAATTTTGTTTGGTAATTTATTATGAGACAGTGTTAATTTTTTGTGACAGGAAACCCCCACGGTGAGGGTCGAAAAAGTTAAAATGCTTATAACTCGCGGTCTAATTTTCATAGCGCGGCCAAATTTTGTTTGGTAATTTATTATGAGACAGTGTTAATATTTGGTGACAGGAGAAGCCCCACTGTGAGGGTCGAAAAATTTAAAATGCTTATAACTCGCGATCTAATTTTCGTAGCGCGGCCAAATTTTGTTTGGTAATTTATTATGAAACAGTGTTAATTTTTGGTGAAAGGAGACCACCCCCCGCCCACGGTGAAGGTCGAAAAAGTTAAAATGCTTATAACTCGCGATCTAATTTTCGTAGCGCGGCCAAATTTTCTTCGGTAATTTATTATGAGACAGTGTTAATTTTTGGTGACAGGAGACCCCCCACGGTGAGGTTTGAAAAATTTAAAATGCGATCTAACTTTCGCGACCTAACTTTCGTAGCGCGGCCAAATTTTGTTTGGTAATTTATTATGAAACAGTGTTAATTTTTGGTGAAAGGAGACCACCCCCCGCCCACGGTGAAGGTCGAAAAAGTTAAAATGCTTATAACTCGCGATCTAATTTTCGTAGCGCGGCCAAATTTTCTTCGGTAATTTATTATGAGACAGTGTTAATTTTTGGTGACAGGAGACCCCCCACGGTGAGGTTTGAAAAATTTAAAATGCGATCTAACTTTCGCGACCTAACTTTCGTAGCGCGGCCATATTTTGTTTGGTAATTTATTATGAGACAGTTTTAATTTTTGGTGACAGGAGACCCCCCCCCCACGGTGAGGGTCGAAAAATTTAAAATGCTTATAACACGCAATCTAATTTTCGTATCGCGGCCAAATTTTGTTTGGTAATTTATTATGAGAGAGTGTTAATTTTTGGTGACAGGAGACCCCCCCCCCACGGTGAGGGTCGAAAAATTTAAAATGTTTATAACTCGCGATCAATTTCCGTAGCGCGGCCAAATTTTATTTGGTAATTTATTAGAGATAGTGGTAATTTTTGGGGACATTAGACCCCCCCCCCCAAAGTGAGGGTAGAAAAATTTAAAATGCTTATAACTCGCGATCTAATTTTCGTAGTGCGGCCAAATTTTGTTTGGTAATTAATTATGAGACAGTGTTACTTTGATGACAGGAGATCCCCCATAATGAGGGTCGAAAAATTTAAAATTCTTATAACTCGCGATCTAATTTTCGTAGTGCGGCCAAATTTTGTTTGGTAATTTATTATGAGACAGTGTTACTTTTGATGACAGGAAACCCCCAACGGTGAGGGTCGAAAAATTTAAAATGCTTATAAACGCAATCTAATTTTCGTAGCGGGGCCAAATTTTGTTTGGTAATTTATTATGAGACGGTGTTAATTTTTAGTGACAGGAGACCCCCCACGGTGAGGATCGAAAAATTTAAAATGCTTATAACTCGCGATCTAATTTTTGTAGCTCGGCCAAATTTTGTTTAGTGATTTATTATGAAACAGTGTTAATTCTTGGTGAAAGGAGACCCCCCCCCCGCCCACGGTGAAGGTCGAAAAAGTTTAAATGCTTATAACTCGCGATCTAATTTTCGTAGAGCGGCCAAATTTTGTTCGGTAATTTATTATGAGACAGTGTTAATTTTTGGTGACAGGAGACCCCCCACGGTGAGGGTTGAAAAATTTAAAATGCGATCTAACTTTCGCGATCTAACTTTCGTAGCGCGACCATGTTTTTTTGGTAATTTATTATGAGACAGTTTTAATTTTTGTTGACAGGAGACTCCCCCACGGTGAGGGTCGAAAAATTTAAAATGCTTATGACACGCAATCTAATTTTCGTATCGCGGCCAAATTTTGTTTGGTAATTTATTATGAGAGAGTGTTAATTTTTGGTGACAGGAGACCCCCCCACGGTGAGGGTCGAAAAATTTAAATTGTTTATAACTCGCGATCTAATTTTCATAGTGCGGCCAAATTTTGTTTTGTAATTTATTATGAGACAGTGTTAATTTTTGGTGACAGGAGACCCCCACGGTGAGGTTCGGAAAATTTAAAATGCTTATAACTCGCGATCTAATTTTCGTAGCGCGGCCAAATTTTGTTTTGTAATTTATTAAGGTATTGCATGGCTTTTATCGCAGGCTTTGAGCGCGGCGAAAGAATCTAGAAATTCCGGAACGAGAAAAAACCTAACACTCCGGCTAACGTCGCTTCAGTTTGGCAGACTTCGGCAGACATTGACGCGATATTTTTCAGATATTTTGAGAATATCAAGTCTCAAACTTATGTTTTTTTATTTCAGCTACCTAAACGTATAGTTTCAATGATAAAAATTCCTGATTAACCTACGTGTATTGTAAGATAATAAAAATATTTTAAACGATATTAACTTGTCATTTATTTAATAAAAGAAAAAACAATTTTTGTTATCGATCATCACGCTCAAAAAATGTAACTTGAATTAATATCAAAGACAAAAAATAACTGCATAAATAAAAAATAAATAAATAATTATAATTGCATAAGTTGATAAAAAATGCTATGCAATAGCTTTACCGAGGGAATCCCCTAGTGCCACACGTATTTTTTTGTTCTTTCCGAATCTTCAACTTTTCATCCTCTTCTTTTTTCAGTTGAAAAATTTTATAAATACTTTCAAAAATCAGTTCAAGTAAATTGGCATAATATCACTTTTATCAGAAGAATTTTAAAAATTTTCACTTTTGTTTTTTATTTTGTGTCCTACGTACACGACACCTCCAGTTAAACCCTGTGCTAAATAAACGAAATTTACAATATAAACACTAGAAAAAGTATTCCAAAGTTAGATTATACTATGATAAAAAAAAAAAAAAAAAAAAAAGAAAAAAAAAACACGACGTACTATTCAAATAATATCAAAAGAAATCTTCTGTCATTATAATTTCTTAAACAAATGCTTTTGAAGGTTTTCTGTGTTTTTCTTTCCCTTCCTTCTTGATTAATAGTATGAAACTTTTATAAACGTCTCTGGAAGTTTCTTAGTCACATATATTTTGTGACAGAAGTAATTAGATCTCTGCAGTCTTTTTATTATAAATTAATTTAGATTATGTAATCTTCTGAAAAGTTGAACCAGGGAGTGCTACGTATCCATGCTTGTTTTTTAGCTCCATTTGCTTTTTAATAATACTTTTTGTGATACCGAACCATAATCGTTTGTAGTTCGTAAAACGTTTAAAAAAATAAACACTTAATATAATTAATGTTATAAATTGTGTTTTTCCCCGTTGTATATAAAAGTTAATTAAGCGTTACCGCTAATAAAAGTTTATAAGCGTCATTTTGAATTATTTTTTACACTTATTAACATATGTATGAAGAAAATACCTGTGAACTATTTCTAATATTAAAACGAATATTTACTATGCAATCTATGGGGGGAACAACAAATTAAAAAAAACCTTTATTAGCGAGGTTTTTCGTTTTAGTGCGTAAAATAAAATAAGCTAATAAACTAACTATAGATAAATAAATATTTAAAATTTTTCATTTCATTTTACTTTCAAATTCACAGTATTATTTTGTCCACATCCCTTCTTAAAAATTAATGTCGTTTCAGATTTTACATCTAGGATAACAGTTTCCTTAAAGTTTCTATGACCTAAAGTTTTAACAAAAGTTATTGCCATTTTTGTTTTCAGAGTCACTTTACTAATTCTAACATTTCGACTAGAACCATTTATGAAAAGTTTTTTTAATAGTTAATCATTTTCTCTAAATTTTCCTTTTCGTGATAATATTCATTTTCTTTTTACAATTTCATTTTTCCCATAGTGTATTGTTGAGATTTCAATTGATTGGAACTTGAAACACCTGTAGATTCGGTTTATCTGAGGTCATGTACTGTTCTCAGACTACTTTATTAACTCTTTTTACAAAAAATTGCAGCAAAATGAAAGGGAAATGCATTAAAGTTAACTGATCACACATTATACTTTTTCTTTCAGACTTTTCCCACTGTCATCCCCTTCCTTTTTTATATGAAAAATTTCCAAAATATTTTCCAAATTAATTCTATTAAAGTGGCATTCTATCTCATTAGGAAATTTAATATATTTCTCTTTTGCTTTTGACATTTTGTCATAGTTACACGCTGTTAAATTAAACGGTGTTCTAAATAAACATAATCTATAATGTAAAACAATAAAAAAAACATTGCGAAGTTTTGTTATACTATGGTAAAACAAACATGACGATCTATTCAAATAACATCAAATTAAATCTCTTGTCATTATAATTTCTTAAACAAATAATTTTGAAGGTTTTCTTTGTTTTTCTTTCCCTTTCTTCTTGATTAATGATATGAAACTTTATAAACTCTCTCTGAGAATTTTTTAATCACAAATATTTTGTCACAGAAGTAATTACATCCCTACAGTCTTTTTATTATCAATTAATTTATGTTATGTAATCTTCTGAAAATGTTAAACCAGCGTGTGTTACATATCCATGCTTGTTTTTTTAGTTCCATTTGCTTTTTAATAATATTTTTTATGATACCGAACCATAACCGTTTGTTGTTCATGAAACGTTTAAAAAAAATAAGTACTTAATCTAATTAATGTTATAAAATGTGTGTTTTTTTTTCATGTTGTATAAAAGTTAATTGACTGCTACATCTAATAAAAGTATATAAGTGTCATCCTGATTTTTTTTTCACACTTATTAATATATGTACGAAAAATTGGACTTAGAACTATTTTTAATGTTAAACCGAATATTTTCTATGCGATCTCTTGAAGAAACAACAATAAAAAAAAACCTTATAAGAGAGGTTTTTCGTCTTAGTACCCATAATAAGCTATTAAACTTATAAATAACTATTTTTTTTTCATTCCATTTTACTTACAGATTCATAGTATTCTGTTCTCGACATCCCTTCTTAAAAAAATGTTTTTTTTTAAATCTTATATCTGGGTTAATAGTTTCTTTAAAATTTTAAGACCTAAAGTTTTAACAAAAGCTATTGCCATTTTGCTTTCAGAGTCCCTTTACTAATTGTAACTTCTCGACCAGAACCACTATGAAAAGCTTCTTCAATAATTAGATCATTTCTTTGACATTTTCCTTTTTTGTGATAATGTTTGTTTTCTACTGCAATTTCATTTTTCGCATTATGCATTGTTGAGAATTCAATTGATCAATCGTGGAACTTGAAGCACCTGTATATTCGGTTTATCGAAGATCACGTATTACTCTGAGGCTATTTTATTTAAACATTTTACCAAAAATTGTGGTCCCCACCTCCCCACCCCCCAAAAAAAAAAATGAAATTGCACATAACATTTTTTTTTTCCGATTCATGCCATTGTCATCCACTTCTTTTTTCAGATGAAAATTTTATCAAAATACTTTCAAATTTAGTTCTATTAAGGTGGTATGCTATCTCATTTATGAGAAGAAATTTAATATTTTTCGCTTATGTTTTTAGTATTTTTTCTTAATTACATGACTGCTCTAGTTAAACGATGTGCTGAATAAACTGAATCTACAATGTAAAACACTAGAAAAAGTATTGCGAAGTTTGATTAAACTATATTATTTTATATATTATTAAATGTATATTAATTTCTGATAAAACGACGAACTATTCAAACAACATCAAAATAAATCTCCTGTCATTGTAATTTCTTAAACAAATATTTTTGAAGGTTTTCTTTGTTTTTCTTTTCCTTCCTTCTTGATTATGAAACTTTTATAAACTTTCTCTGAGAGTTTTTTAATCTCAAATATTTTGTGAGAGAAATAATTACATCCCTATAGACTTTTTATTATCAATTAATTCATGTTATGCAATCTTCTGAAAAATTAAATCAACATGTGTTACATTTCCATGCTTGTTTTTTAGCTCCATTTGTTTTTTAATAAAATTTTTTCATGACACTGTACCATAATCCTTCGTTGTTCATAAAACGTTTAAAAAAATAACCATTTAATCTAATTAATGATATACATTGTGTTTTTCCCCTTTGTATATAAAACTTAATAAAGCGTTACAGCTAATAAAAGTTTATAAGTGTTATCCGGAATTGTTTTTTACACTTATTAATATATATATGCAAAAACAATCTTTGAACAGTTTTTAATGTTAAACTGAATATTTTCTATACGATCTCTTGGAGAAATAACAATGAAATACGTGTGGCACTCGGGGACTGCCGCGGTAAAGCTATTGCATAGCATTTTTTATCAACTTATGCAATTATAATTATTTATTTATTTTTTATTTATGCAGTTTTTTTTATATTAATTCAAGTTACACTTTTTGAGCGTGATGACCGATAACAATTTTGTTATTCTTTTATTGAACTAATGAGAATTAATTCAATAAAAGAAAAATCGTTTAAAATATTTTTATTATCTTACAATACATGTAGGTAAATCAGGAATTTTTATCATTGAAACTATACGTTTATGGTAGCTGAAATAAAATACATAAGTTTGAGACTTGATATTCTCAAAATATCTGAAAAATACCGCGTCAATGTCTGCCGAAGTCTACCGAAGGATACCGTGCCGAAGTCTGCCAAACTGAAGCAATGTTAGGTTTATTTTTCTCGTTACAGAATTTCTAGATTCTTTCGCCGCGCTCAAGGCCCACGATAAAAGCTATGCAATACCTTAATAAATTATGAAACAATATTTGGCCGCGCTACGAAAATTAGATCGCTAGTTATAAGCATTTTAAATTTTCCGAACCTCACCGTGGGGGTCTTTTGTCACCAAAAATTAACACTGTCTCATAATAAATTACCAAACAAAATTTGACCGCGCTACGAAAACTAGATCGCGAATTATAAGCATTTGAAATTTTTCGACCCTCACCATGGGGGATCTCCTGTCACCAAAAATTAACATTTTCTCATAATAAATTACCAAACAAAATATGGCCGTGCTACAAAAATTGATCGCGAGTTATAAAATTTAAAATTTTTCGACCCTCACCGTGGGGGGGGAGGGTCCTCCTGTCACCAAAAATTAACACTGTTTCATAATAAATCACCAAAAAAAATTTGGCCGCGCTACAAAAATTAGATCGCGAGTTATAAGCCTTTTAAATTTTTCGACCCTCACCGTGGGGGGGGGGGTCTCCTGTCACCAAAAGTAACACTGTCTCATAGTAAATTGCCAAACAAAATTTGGCCGCACTACGAAAATTAGATCGCGAGTTATAAACATTTTAAATTTTTCGACCTTCACCGTGGGGGGTCTCCTGTCACCAAAAGTAACACTGTCTCATAGTAAATTACCAAACAAAATTTGGCCGCACTACGAAAAGTAGATCCCCAGTTATAAGCATTTTAAATTTTTCGACCCTCACCGTGGGGGGTCTCCTGCCACCAAAAATTAACACTGTCTCATAATAAATCATCAAACAAAATTTGGCCGCGCTATGAAAATTAGATCGCGAGTTATAAAAGCATATAAAATTTTTCGACCCTGACCAGGGGGGGGGGTCTCCTGTCACCAAAATTGAACACTGTCTCATAATAAATTATCAAACAAAATTTGGCCGCGCTACGAAAATTAGATCGCGAGTTATAAGCATTTTAAATTTTTCGACCCTCACCGTGGGGGTCTCCTATCACCAAAAATTAACACTGTCTCATAATAAATTATTAAACAAAATTTGGCCGCGCTACGAAAATTAGATCGCGAGTTATAAGCATTTTAAATTTTTCGATCCTCACCATTGGGTGGGTCTCCAATCACCAAAAAACTACATTATTCTACCTTGTTTCATCTTAAGACGATTCTGTTCTATACACATTCTATCAGGAATTTTTATTATTAAAACTATAGATTTATAGTAACTGAAATAAGAAATATAAGTTTGAGACTTGATATCCTCTAAATATCTGAAAAATACCGCGTCAATGTCTGCCGAAGTCTACCGAATGATACCATGCCGAAGTCTGCCGAGCTGAAACGACGTTAGCCGAGTGTTAGGTTTTTTCGTTACGGATGTGTTAGGATATTTCTCGTTACGGAATTTTTGGATTCGGTCGCCGCGCTCAAAGCCCGCGATAAAAGCTATGCAATAGCTTAAAAAATCTCATTAGCGAAGTTTTTCGTATTAGTGTGTATAATGAACTTAATTATGCAGATAATGCCATAGGATTGGCTACGCTAAACTATATGACTTAGTTATGAATCGGCCATTTTTTAATTTAATTTTGAATCGGCCATTTTTTAAGTACATAATATAATATACATTTTGTATAATCTGTGGTGCAAAGAACTTTTATTATTGATTTACAAGGCCACACAAAAGTCTTTTATTACATAATGGTATAGGAAGAACATTGTTTGATTCACATTTTAATTGTAATTAACTATTTACAATTTTATGCGATTGAAACATGAGAGTGATATTTTTGAATCTTAATTGATTTAATTCATTAAATCGTAAATGTTTGTCACAAGGTGTTGGCGGGGGGGAAGAAGAGATATGCCATCACACATTGTGATCAAAATAAAACCATTAAAAATCAGTAGATTAAATACTAAAGTTAGTTTGTAATTAAAGTATTCTGTGTTCATAACGTAAAGATAAAATTTAAAGCCAAATTTACTGTTAAATTCAATCTCAAATTCCAAAATACTACTATTTTCATTTGCTCTTTCAAAATAATATTGTATATTAATTATAATTTTTGTTGTAAACCTTAATCTTATTTCATACAAAATAAATACACAAATCATTTTTAATGTTATTCTCACAAAAGTCTTTAAAAGCAACAGTTAGAGTATAAAAATAAAATTTTAAATATGACTTATAACATAGTGCTATGTTTCCGAACTGCAAATGTAAGAATATGTAATACGGCGTGACATATGACAAGGGGGAAAAGGGGGATGGTGAAGTGCGAAATTTTGTGACAAAGGGGGGTGGGGTCAAAAATACCGACAAAAAGTGTAGCATCATATATGAACAGCCCCTAAGTATAAAATTTTAGCATAAAATTAATATGAATGGGGGTGATCTGATTCGGCGTGTTCCTTTGAAATTTTGCGATTATTCCAGAAAAAAGAGCATATCAATCGATTAAAAAGGGTTCAAACAAATTAAGCCAATGAGACAAAAAATACATTTTTCAGAACGTTTCACGCATGTCTCAAATAATTTTAGGTAAATGTATAGCAAATAA
This sequence comes from Maratus speculifer, assembly GCA_964019185.1. Taxonomy (NCBI): domain Eukaryota; kingdom Metazoa; phylum Arthropoda; class Arachnida; order Araneae; family Salticidae; genus Maratus; species Maratus speculifer. The sequence continues at coordinate 141,055,112 of OZ025291.1, forward strand.
AGATTTTGTGCAAAAAGGCATAAGAATAGAAAACCAACGATTATAAATTCACAAACAATGCATGAAAAAGTAGAAAACAGCCTTTTCCAATCTACTATCGAGATTCTTCATCAGTGCGAGACTCAGCGTGCTAGAAAAAACAAAGCTAAGCTTAGCCGTTTTCAATAATGGATTTGAAACGGCTATTTGCTACTTTTTGAATTATTATTTGTGAATTTCTAATCGTTGGTTTTTTTATCCTTAAGTAGAGCTAAATAATACCTTATAATATTACGTTATTAATTTCTAAAAGGTTGAAACTTTCATAGCAGTAAAAATTTGTTTGACTGTTTACATGTTTTGATTCTACCGAGCCATCTTCAAAACAAACAAATAAAAAATGTTAGTAAATGAAACAATTTTTATTATTTATAAAATTTTAATCTTAAACCATTTAATTTCTTCAGATCGCGGGGTTTATTTATGTATTTTTTAATTTCAGTTATGGATTTATATTAAGAAACTAGTAATTAAGAAATACTGAACAGCAAAAAGAAATTGAATTTTATTTTTTGTACATAAAATTTGATGATACATGGATAGTCAAAATGTATATTCTTTTAAAGTTTTGAGGAATTTTGTTATTTTATTTCACTTTGCGCATTGCAGAAACACTGGAAACCATAAAATAAATATACATTTAATATATTATTTAATTATCAATGGATTCTAAAAATGGTATCTTAACACACACTAAAATTATTTATACATTTTGGCACATCTAATACATTTCTGCTGCAAACCGTTTTTATATAACACGTAGCTTACTAAGAAAGTGCTATAATAAATAAATTGCTATTTTGTTTAGTTCTCCTATCTGCACTGCTAAAAATTTTTGTAAAAACCCAGAAAATAAGGAAGACTTTCTGTAAATTTACACTAGTTCTCGGTTAAATGCATTTGACCGACTTTCTCGTTCATCCTTTTACAAACATATCCCTTATCTTACATGTAATTTCCTGTAGGGATTTCCATGTCTGTACTTATATATATATTAACTTCTAATTGAAAATACACATGTATAAAATTCTTTTGAATTTTTGTAGATGTATTAAAGAGGAAAATTTAGTTAAAAAAATAATAGATATTATGTTTCGTTCTAAAACATACATATACATTTTTTAATTTAGTATAATTTTGAAAGAATAAATCATTTCTGCATAGTTAGTGGGGATTTTATCAAAAATCTCTTTGCAGTTGCTTCCTTTATATGCCAGAAGCTAGGTAATATTATGAAGCACTTATAGAATGCAAAGTTCTCGGTTTCAAACCACAGGATGGTCAGAAACAAATTGAATAAAAGTAAATTGCGTCGTATTATTTTGAAACTGCTATTATCATTATAATGGTATTATTATATTTATTATTTCATCGATATAAGAGCTAGAAAAATGTATCAATCCTTTAAAACATATTACACAAAATAAATAAAATAATGAAAACGTAAAAAATAACTTTGTCTATCTTTTTCTTATTTCGTACTCGAAAAATACTTTAAAAATAATCACTCATAAAAAATACACACTTGGTGACAATTTTGAAAAAATTCTTAAGATATTAGTGTTGTAAAAAATGAATACAACTCACATTTTTGCGTTAAGAAAATTGAATTTTTTATTTATTGCATAAACTAGTTAATAAACTAATATTGATTAAAATTAAATACTAGATATTACGCATTGCAGTAAAATAAAGTAAAAAAAAAATATTTACGAATTTTTTAACGAATATATTTGAAGCAAATTCTTCGAACAAGCGTAAGTACAATAGATTTCTCACTGATGAATTATAAACGACATATTTCCACTGAAAGTCATCAGCTTCTATAGCTCGTCCAAGAAAGTATTCCTCCAGAAATCTCGGGTTCAAACCCCAGGGTGGCTAGAAACACATTGGGAAAAATTAAGTGACACAAAAATTCAAAATTTGTCAAAAAACTCTCATATTTTGAAGCTATCTGCTGTCCGAGTGATTCACCAATTTTTAAAAATAAATTCACAGAATCCTGTGTATTTTTAATAAAATATTAATTTTCAAAGTCTTTTGTAAATTTACCGAATAATTTCTCTGTTATTTAACATAATCTCTGTTTTTCTATACTCTGTAGCTCTACGTAAGACTTAAGATGGATTACCCATTGATTCTGAGTAATTTCGCAGAAAAAAAATTTCCACACCAATTTCTCCTTTCTTTTTGAAATCATCTATACGGGTGATTCTCAAAATAGGGGACAATTTCAAAAATGAAATCTTAAAAAAATTACTGTTAGCAAAATTTCTGAAAAAAATATGTGTTGTTAATATAGTATTAGGTATACTTTACATGTAGTCAGCAGAGCTAAATATTTAAAAATTAACTTAAAAAAAATAATTAGTATTTTTTGAACCATGCTAATGACAAAACAAATTGCATGGAATAAATATATTAAGAAATTTTTATTTTCTTCCTGTTTAAATATTTTTTTTCTACGTTTATTAGCATTCCTTTCCAACAAATAGTTTCCATTTTTACATATATACACATAAGGAGAATAAAAACATTACCAAAGAGCAAACTTTGTTTACATGAACAACATTCTGACACTAACAGTGTAAGAAGCTGTCTTAGTGATTTTCTGACAGATTTAATGCATATTATAGGGATAATAAATGTAATACCTAATTTATATGTAAAATTAAACTTTAAAAAGGATACAATATAAGTACTGGTTACATTTATGCACATAGGAGTCTTTAGCATGGACAGAAAAACCATGCTAATGACACTGATATTTGTCCATGCTAATGACAAATTTTAATTTAAATAATATTATGAGCCATAATATAATCACAATGCAATAGTCCTTTCTGGGGCTTTTTAAAACACAAAAGTTCTATCCAAAGAAGTAAAATAAAAATTTTAACTATAAAATAAACATGAAAATTATTATCCATTCTAATGACATACAATTGATGTACTCGCCTAATATTCAACTTCTAATCTTAAAATACAATACATGCTTCTATTTTCAGGCTGGAATAAAATGGCTACTTGTTGCCATGGAGAAACTTTATATTTTCAAAGTATTGTCATATGTGAAAATGAAATTTTGATTAATAAACAGCTGTTATAGTATGACCTTGTTTTGAAAACAGAATATAGAGGACAAACTTTAATTCTCTTTTTATATACTATAATTTTATTTTTAAAAAGAAATTTATTGGATAAATCCTCTCCTTGATTAATTTAAAGAAAGAATAACATTTGTTTTATTTTATAAACATGATATTAACTCTTGAAAAAGCTAGTATATACAAGGCACAGCTGCTGTGGACATCCATGCGAATGACATTTTGAACATTTATTCTGTTATTTTAAGGTGTTTTTATCTAAAAAGTGAGTAATTCATGAGTGCAAATAATGAATAATATTAAGACAAACATATCTAAGTATAAAAACATGACAGAAAACCTCTCAATTTTTTTTGTATGCTGAAAGACATAAATTGTCCCCTATTTTGAGAATCACCCATACACGTTAAAAAAAGTTGTTAAGATGTGCATTCTATAGAATACATCAAGACTGAAGGGGTTATCAATTAAATGTTATGTACGTTTTTAGATAAGTAAAATATCACATGAAATGCTTGTGACTTGGAAGTTGCAATTTTCGTAAACAATTCTTCCTTATTAGAAACATTTTCAGCAATATTTTATAATCTACTCAAAAGTGCCCTCGTACTATAAAAATGATCATATTGCCCATAATTTGAAGACGCAATACTAGTCATGGGAAAAGACCTAGATGATAATATAAAGTCTATGGCAGCGTTCTTTTCAAATTTCTCGCTCAAATTTTAATATAGTTACATGATTTTTTTCGCATATGATAGCTTAGGATAATCAACAACCGGCCTAGTTTTTAATTTTTCGATTTTGCTTGTATATTTTTTATATTATGATAGTTTCAATTTCAGAACCGGTTTAAACCGGTTTTAAAAATTAAAATAATTAAAAAAAATCTGAAACCAAAATCGAAAAAGTAAAAACTAGGCCGGTTGTGGATCGTCCTCAGCTATCCTATGCAAAAAAATTCATCTAAATATATAAAAATTTGAGCGAGAAATTTGAAAAGAACGCTCCCATAGACTTTATTTTATTATCCGGGTTTTTTCCTGTGACTAGTGTTGCATTTTAATTGTGATGATATTGAGTTCCTGACTTTTTTATTTAAAAAATTTTTATAAAAAATTTTATGGTTTTGTTAAAATAGTTTTTCACAGTCATATTAAAATATTTGATAAGCTTTTGTCCATTAGTGATGATTGTTTTTGTAATATAAGCAATACTTGGAAGAGCGTTTTAGTATTTTCTCTTATAAAAACAATGTTATGGAACGTAAAAGCGATAATCAATGCTTAGGATATCTTAGAACATGACAACTTGTGTGTACCACTGAATTTCCTTTTAAGTTATTTAAAAAAATATTTTTATTTTTATTTTTACTTTTATCAAAGTGTGAGTGAAATCTGACGATTGAAACGGCTTAGCTTTTCTACGCTATTTATTTGCTAATTCTCGTGGAAATATTAAATGCAGTTCCATCGTGCATCACAAGTTTCATAAATTTGTGGAAGGAGTTCTGTTTCACACTCAAATATTGAAGTTTACCAGATTATGGAATTCTCTTAAGGGAGTACGGGATGCATTTTAAAATAATATTTATTTATGGCGTTAAAATTTTGAAATACTTTGTGATGAATAACTATATTATTTGTAAAGAAAACCATACGATAAAACATCTCATATTTTTTCAATTTTTTTGAATATAAAATTTATTTAAAAGGTGGGATAATTTAAAATCATTAAAATTTGAAATATTATTTCTAGAATTCATTTTTTTTCATTTAAATAAACAGAAATGTATAAGCTTTAATTTTCCTTCAGCATTTTTAAAAATACTAATTTTTATAAAAATGAAAAATATTTAAAGTAAATTTCAAGAATAAACAATAAACTTTAAAAAAGGATGTAACTTTTTTAAAAAACAATATTTTTAAAAGCATTTTTTTTTTTTCTTTGCTGCATTTGAATTAAAGTAACACAATTGAAAAAGACATGTTCCAAGCGTGGCACATTTATCATTAACAGTTCTCGTTTTATGGCAATTTCAATGGGAGAAATGGTAGTACTACAGTAATGGAAAGTACCATAGCAAAGAAAAACATATCTTCACAAGAATTCGTTTCCATAAGAATCATTGCTTGAAAGATAGATTTTGAAAACAAACCAAAACATGAAGAATAATATTTCCTGTTCTACGTAAGATAGAAACATGATTTAAACGTCGTTTTAAGCAGAAAACAACAAATAAATTTTAAATGCAATAAAATATTTTAAAAAAATTTTAAGTTTTTTTTTTAATTCTGACACTCCTCAATTGGATCTTTTTTGAAGAAGTTAGTTTTCTTTGAAATTTTGAAGTTCGAGTACATTTTCCTATAATTTCAGATAATATATCGATTTTGTTTAATAGAATGTAAAAATGCAACGGATAAATATTTAATGCCTTCAATCCCATCCTTATAATGTTTACAACAAATTGGTTCATCGTGCTTTGTGATTCATTGTAATTGTCGAGAGATAGATAAAGAAATATTACAGCAACAGTCACATGACACGTCGGTTGAAATTATTATTGTTGTTTTAGTCATATTCTGATCAAAATTGAAGATACAGTCGAGTCTCTATATAACAAAATCCATTGTTCCAGTAAAAATGTCGTTGTATAGAGAAATTTGTTACATAGAGAATAACGTAAAAAATACTTTTTTATGTGCAAATTTTGAACAAGAAATTTTTTTGAGGTGTTTATTAAGAATATGAAATTTAAGTTTAAGTTTTTTAGGTTAATTAAATATTAAACTAAATATATTGCATTTCTTCATTATTTAAACAGTTTCAAAAAATGGGCTGACATTTCTTTCGAAGCATAATAAAAATCGCATAGGGAAAACTTACATTAATTTTAGACGAAGAAACCTGTAGTTTTTTGTTGTTTTGACTTCAAAACTGTTACACTTGCAACTGTTACGCACTGTTTACACTGTTACACAAGCAAAGATATGAGATTTCAAAAATTAGAAAACAATTTCGAACCTAAGAATTTTTTTTCTAATAAAATGTATTTGAATTGAGAAAGGTGAAATTTAGTACAAATTCAGCCCTGTTCTAAGTTATTCTTTACTGTAGTCGTTAGGTAAGTGAATCTATTAGTTGACCCCGATCGCTGCATGTATTAATACTATCTACTAATACGGCCTCATCCTCAGACCTTAGTACTGTTTGACTGCTCTCTTTTTCAATTTATTGTTCATTTTGAGATGTTTTTCTAACGTTCTGGTTGTCAGAATTTATTTCTCAGCATTTTTTCTTAGTAACTTGTCATTTTTAATTTCTTTTATAGTGTGTTCCATATCTGCTGGATTAGGGGTTGACTTTTTTCTTTAACTAAGTTATTTCCTGGCATCTTTAAACTCTTCTAGTAATTGGAACAAACAAAATTTTGTTATAATACATATTTATAGACATATTTCCAGATATGACATGAAGCTATTATTGTACGGAAAAATAAGCCATGACAATAAATGTTTTCCGATTCACCCCGTAAATGCGAAACTTGTGATGTTATAAGACATTTTTCACTTTTTCATTATGTAGTTTAGAAATACGTGGAATTTGATACAGCATATCGTTTAGATATTTATCATTAATTGAAATACCCTATTCTTGGGTTTAGAATACGAAAAATACTGGAGTTACATGCAAAGTTTTAGGAGACATTGAAAATATGAGATTTTCGAGGATCCACTTGCAAATTTTTCGTATACCCCAACAGTGGTGCCAATATGGCATAACCGAATTTCCCAACTCTTAATGATATTACCTTCTTCTAAAAAATTGACAATTAAAAATATCATCACGGATATTTATTCTGAATTTATTTGTATGATCGGGAACTTTCGCTCCTATTCACCCCATTTTACGGAAAATGAAATTTTTATAGGCCCTGGTTACTGTAATATATATTTAAAAATATTTATCTGTCAAAAGAAAATTGTAAATATTTCCTTTTTGACAAAGGAACAAGTATGATGTTTTGAATTTTTTTTTTTAATTTTCTGACATTAGAAATGCGTTTTTTCTGTTTTAAGTGAAAAAAAGTTCCACAAATTCCTATAATAGAGTTTAAAATTCATAAATCAATAAGTTTTGTTCGTAGAAGAATGTGATTTTTACAGTTTTGTTTAAAGAGAGTATTTTTAATAAATTATAAATTTATTAATAATAAATTAATGAATTTAATAATTTATTTTAAGTTAACAATTTTAACATAAATGGATTTCCATATACTGAAGATAAACATTCGAAGAGCATTTTGCAACTAAAGCTATGGCTTTAAATATCATTATTTATATATTATCTATGGTCAACAATAAGAAGTGACAACAGTAAGAAGTGTATTTAAACTGTACAAGTTTATTTGAGTATACCTTTCAAATTGCCAATATTTGAAAGAACAGAATTATTTTTCTCTCTTGATTCAACTTCTATTCACCCTGTCAAGTAAACGAAAATCCTTTTTATTTTATTTTAATTAACTTGAATAAACTTGGGCATTCATTTAATTTTCAATTCTTTTTACCAAGTCATTTTCAGACGATTCGTTAAAAGCCTGAAGGAATTTGTAAAAATTTACATAAAAACTATATTCAATCACTGAACTGAGTAAAACAATAAGTTTTTTTGTTTAAATGACTACATCGTTTTACAAATTTTCATTTAAAGCAGGGAAGAGATTTTTTTTTAAATGAAGTTAGGAAAATGGCGGTTGAATATTAATTAAAATTTTAAATAATGGAAATATCTATCCGAAAAAACATTTGCAAATTAAACAGAAAAAGTTTTAATTGAATATTAATTGAAAATTTTGATAATTAAAAAATTCTTTTGAAATGGTAATGCTGAAAGAAACAAAAGCGCGATTAATATTATTATATTTTCTCATAAATTAAACAACATACAAAAACATTCTTTATATAAAGGATAGTACAAAAAAATCTCGCTTTTTATTTTACCTTAACTTTACTGAAGAGATTTAAAAAAATGCGCATTTTAAGCATGTGGTTAATTAATTAAAACACAAAGAATTCTAATACAATAGTTTTATAAACATAATGAACAATACATTTATTTCAAATAATTTTTCGAATTCTACTACTAATTATTAGCGTGCATAATGTACACGAAATATCCATATAAATATTACAAATCTGCAATTAAATATCTTTTGAATATCCGCTTGCAATTTTCCCCTGACTTCTCTTTTTTACAGACTGAAGGTTTTCAGTAATATGATACGACTCTGACATTTTATAATTGTAGTAGGTAACAACAAAAATAAGTTTGAAATTGCACGTCAGATGTTGCAAATAATATTCGTTAAAATGTATCGTACTTCGTATAGAATGTAATATCCGCAATCTTTTGTGTGTCCCTGTAAATAATAAGTACTTTTTATTATACAGGAATAAACTTATAGTAAACTTCATCAACGTATATCATTTTCATAAAATGTGAAACAGTCTAATGTAATTAAAACGCGACCCAAATAATGTTTCCCCTATACCATTATGTAATAGAATACTTTTGTGTGGCCCTGTATATTTATAAAAAATATTCGTTGCACCACAGATTGTACAGAATGTATATTTTAGTATATATTTCATAGAATCATATGAATTTTATTAAGTTCGAAAGAGTGCAACGTCAATAAAAACACTTGAAACTATTTTTTCTTATTGAATGTAATGTAACGGAATACTTTTGATTGTCCCTGTAATTGAACTATTCATCCAATTTTCATAAAATTTGAAATGATTTGACAAAATTATGCAATATTATATATTTCAAATCTGAAACGATTCGGTTGGGTAGTTTTTCCATTGTTATATGCGGACAGACGGACGGATTGATCGACGACTATAGGTGCTACGTATTTAGTACATAATTACGAATGCACCTAACAAAAGCATATTTCAGGTAGGCATGTCAAAAGTGGATTTAATGATTATGAAATTAGTACATGGATGTTCGAATTAATGTTAAAAAAAAACGGATACTTTATGGTCTCGCCAACAGTAATTATTAACAAGCATGTGAAAAAGGCTAATCGATAACGATTCCCCAACAGATTTTTTTTTCTTTCACTACCTAGAAACAGAAAATAGATTTTCAAATGAGTTCTCTAGTGGTACCGTGATTAATACAGGTGAAGGAAAAACGTCGGCCGCCACAGCAAAGAACTCTTTCATTACGTCGAAGAATTTTCTCACATCATCATGAAATTTTTGAAAAGTCGACGAATATACCTTATACTTTGGTATGGGAGTTTTTTATTCGATAAAAAAAATGCGAGAGTTGAAATCTGCAGATTTTCATGAACGCGTTAAACTGATTGAATGGTTTCTGTCACAAAGTCAACTAAAGTCAGATTATTTTAAAGATATCATCTTCACAGACAAATACATTTTTGCGTATGAAGTTGCAGTCGATGCCCACATTGTATACTTTTGCCTACACTATTTCTAACAACATGTTACCTAATTCTTTTTATAAAGGGTTCGGATGATATGGTGAGAAAGTTTGTTTTTCTAATAATGTTACTGCATCATATCAGTTACAGGGAAGTCTGGATGTAAGGAAAATTCCATTCTCTTCGATGTCTTTCCCCGTTTTTACCGTATGTATCAGCAACCATATGCCTATAAAGTATCAATGAAATATGAAGTCATTTGAGTACCTTTTAGCGCACAGGTGTATGGATGTCACAGTTGTGGACTTATTGACGGAGCATAAGTTCTCAGTTTGAAATCATAATCACAAAACAGTTACTCATTGACATTAATAGACACCATAATCGGAAAGTAGACGATGCATTATATTATTGTGAGGGTTCATACCGGCTCGAATTAGAGTTCAATACTTTGGCTAGTTAATCAACTTAAATTAATATATATGTAATCAAATTAATTAGTTGAATATCTCAAGCCACCTTTATGCTTTGTCTCAAAGAAGCTGTACTTTTAAAACATACCCAAAACATTTCAATAAACGACCCAGTTTATTGAAACATTAAATTAATATTTTTCAACTATATTCTTCTGTTACGTTTCTTCTTCTATATTTATTTTTATCAACACAAAAAAATATCGTTTACTTATTATTACTTTTTTTTTATTTTCGAGCATTTTTTAATTTTTTGTAAGCATTTATGCAATGTAGAACGTATAAAAATAACTGATTTCATGATGATAAAACGGCTATAGTTTTTCTTTCAGAATTTCCTTTACAATAGTTGTTATAAAATTATATTTTGCCTGAAAAAAATGCGATATCCACAAACATATAATTATGAAACTATAAATAAACTGTGCTAATTACGGATTCCTAACTGAAGTGCAACAGGTGAGTGCATGAACTCCACAGAGCTTATCTAACCACAGCTGAAAACAACTTTTGAGTTATAACTAAATTTAAAAGAATTAACTTTATACAAAAAGGAAAAAAGTAAGTATCGATAAGATTTTTGATGGCATCTGAGTGCGACTGAAATTCGAGAAGTTTCATTTAAAAAACTGTCCAGCAGAATGTCTTTTATATTTTAAAAACCCTGTAAATTTGGAATTATGACTGCATGCCATTAATTTGGAAAATGTTCATATTCTTATATATAGTCAATTGGGGTATATCAGAGGTCGTAAACTTGATTTAAAAGATACAAATTGTTTTCATTTTATTTGTTATTACACTCTTCTATTCAGTATACCTTGGATTCTAAACATGATTTTTTTAATTCAATTTTCATTCACTTCTCGATGTGACAGACTTATAAAAATTATGTACACATGTGCGTTTTGGATTACAATACGATAATTTAATGCTATATAGATTTAATTATAAATTAATTTTTTTGGTTATCCGAGGGTAGACGATAAATCATAAAATGTTCTTTATGATTTAAAAATTGTATTAGAGTTACAACAACGATGAAGTCAATGATCCTCCAAACAATCCTCGCTAAACCAGCTGAGAGGGACGCTGCAAAAATTTTAATCCTTTTAAGCATAAAAAAAACAAAGTAAAATATAAATAAGAATGAGGAATCAGGAATGCAATGTATGTTTTATAAAATTAAACTTTTAGTTTCTTTTCGTACACAAATTATGGGCACTTCCAATATCTATTGATTCTCGTCTTTAAAAGAGGTGGCCTTGTTTTTCATAATTTTTATGACATAGTTGTAATTAATACAGTAGAACCCCGATAATTCGGACCCCGATAATCCGGATCTCCGGATAATTCGGATCGGTTTGATCATTTTCTTTTCCAAGTTTGAGAAGTGATTAACTAATTTCCAGAACATTGACTTGTTTCATCGTCGTAGTTTGAATGAAAAAAAAAACTTTTTCTGAAATCTTTTCGGAAGAATTAAGCAAAGTGAACATTTTTACTGTTTGTAAATATTCAATCAGTTTAGCATAAAGGTAATTTTCTGTAAGTATGTTCTGTTTTATTTCATTTTTTTCTAATTCTCCGGATAATCCGGATATTTGATAATCCGGATTGGATCGAGTCCCAATTAATCCGAATTATCGGGGTTTTACTGTAATTATATTTGAAATATAAAAATGTTTAATTTTTCAAAATATGTATTTGTCTGATTTGAATATATATACCTTCACATACCTCAATTCGCACTAATTAGAAGAGCAATGTATTGGTGATATCGAAATAATTTTGTAAAAATAAAAAAGCCTTCCCTAATAAATATTAGTTCTAGACCAATGATACCGAATTTCTGTTAATTACAAGCAATCTTTAATGCTCGTATTTACAGGAACTGATGTATGGAGACATGTGTCACTTTATTCACATTTATCATTGTGACATTTTGATGCCTAAATGTTAACAAATTTCAACCGAATCATTGCAAATTATTAACATATATATAAACTTTATAAATAAAAAAATATTTTTTATAATATTTTTCCAATTCAATTACTGCGAACATCATTTTATTGAAAAAAAGGTAAAAAAAAAAGTAGTCACCTGAAGCAATCTTATACCTACCGGTGTAAAAAAACTGGGATTTTATTAATCAGCGCGCAGAATTATTAAACTTTGACAGTTAAAACTGTCAAGAATGTTAGAATTTGGCAAAAAGTAAGATAATTATTCTGATTTCAGAAAGCCACCTTTGATCCAATTTGAACTTTTTCTGAAAGTACCACATCCAACAAAAATGTTAGTTTCGCATTCAATATGGGGTGCATTCAGGGAACTCGCTAAGAGGGGGGCAGGGGAACTTCCCCCCCCCCCCGAAACATTTGTACAAGCGGCTACAGTTGGCAAATTTACAAACTGAATTGGCAAATTAGTTCAAAACTTTAATGAAAAGAAAAAATATAACATACTTTCTATTTCTGGTAGATTTGATGAAAATCAGCAATATAATTAAAAATATTATTAAGCTTTTAACAAATAAAAACTATATTACATTTTGATATCTTTTATTACATTGTGATATCTTGATAAAATTGTAAGACTAGTTGTCAAACGCCCAGAACTATTTAAGTTTGCTTTTTATTGAGTTGGCAAATTCTGAATTTTGACTTGGCAATTTAAGGCTCTGTCCCCCGTCAATAAAAAATCTTAGCGAGGGCCCTAGATGCATTGAAAGGAATGCGTATGCAAGGTATCAGAACACCTTTAAAATGCAATTTTAGATCAAAATATCAATTTTTCAGTTTTGCAATAACATTTAAATTGAATCTTTTATCTATTAAAATCTGCTTAAATTTTGTCTGTATCTAAAAAAAAACCCGAGTTACAGCCGTTTAAAATTACATCTACAACAGCTTTAAAATTGTGTTTTAAAATTATTTCAGCTTTTTCTCTAAATGAAAATTTTCATATTTTTATTATACGCAAAACATCCTAAAACAAAAAATTATGCATGATGAACCACGAAATTTTCTGTACTTTATTTACAAATGTCTTTTGAGGGAATGCACAACACTAATGATAATATATTAAATTTATACATTTATAAAATAGTTTGTCCTTACTAATTAAGAATCAACGCACAACTCAAACTGCTAAACATAGAAACATGAAAATTGGGGAAACGATAATTCTTATGATACAAGCATGCATGCACTAAGATGGGGTTTTTGAATATTCTCCCTCTAAGGGGTGCAAAGAAGGAATCGAAAATTCTGGAACATCTTCCTATATCTCAGCAACCGTTTGAGGTAGGAGCATGAAATTCCAGGAAATAAATCTAAGGCATTTAAGGCGAAGAATGCTAGTAGTTTTATATTTACACTCGTATAAAAGGCAAATTTGATACAAATTCTGCGAATTTTTCATTACATTAGTACTTTAACTGACATATCACTGGGATAGAGATGAAATTCCAGAAAAAAAATCTAAGGCGTTTAAGGCGAAGAATGCTAGTAGTTTTATATATACATTGGTATAAAAGGCAAACTTGATAAAAATTCTGCGAATTTTTCATTACATTAGTACTTTAACTGAAATATCACTGGGATAGAGATGCAATTATAATGTGTGCCATCTAAGTCTTAGAAAAGGTTATTCTGTTTATTATGCAATTTACAAAATGTCAATATATTGCTTTATTTTTAAGTTATCACGTTTTGTGGAAATGTTAATTTTTGACATAATTTTTGCTATTTTTCGTTAAAAAATTATTTCTGGGTAATTGCTAAAATTTTATACTTTTTTTTCTTTTTCTTTTCTTTTTTTTTTTTTTTTTTTTTTTTTTTTTTTTTTTTTAGTTTTAAAGTAAATGTCATTGTAAAAAAGGGATAGCAAGAGAAAATTTCAGAATTTTCAAAAAATAACTTCCGAAGTTATGCGTATAAATTAGTAGAAAGCGTCACCTTATATAAAGAAATAAAGAGCACCTTTATAATAGTTTATTATGTAAACTAATATTTATTTTTTCTTAATTTATAGGTTTTCATGTATTGTCCTGAGTGGCTGGGAAGTGATGTTGTGCGAATCATTCGTCACGTTGGTCGCAGCCCGTGTACATCTTTTACTCCTGAACTCCTCAGGAATCTGTGTCTTCATATAAGTCTACTTTTTGGTTTCGAAATTAGTCCTAATCACTACAGTTTTGAACTTGGCAAGCTCAGTATCTGGTTTCAGGATCTCCTGAAACTTGTGGAAGCTAAAGACAATGATCTTGTAATAATTCTAGATAACCTTCATTCCTTACGATGCGCACCAAATAATCAGGCATCCATTTTAGGTTGGTTGCCATGGAATCTACCGCCAAACGTGCATATTGTATGCTCAATATCCGAAAGTGAGGAAAAAATTTTAGGTTTATTAAAAACAAGAATATCTACTAGTGAGAATTTTGTATACATATCACCTTTAAACGGACAGTCTGCTGTCAGCATGATGCAGTCTATATTAAAAGACAACAAACATGTTTTAACTCAAGATCAGTGGCAGGTAGTTAAATTACGAATTAGCGGAACTTCTGTGTGTCCTTTGTATGTTAAACTTCTTTCCTGTTTAGCAAGGAAATGGACGTCAAATAAAACTTTAACAAATACTGATGTACCTCTCACAATAGAAGAAATAGTAAATATATTTTTAATAGAATTAGAAAGAAAGTTTGGAATAGAAACTCTCAGGAAAATATGTACTTACTTGACGTGTACCAATTTTGGTCTCAGAGAAGCAGAGATTGTTGAACTTTTGGCGTCCCCTGAATATGAAGGTCCTCAAATGGATAATGATGTTGACAACAAAAAAATTGAATTCAGTCCCACCGATTGGCTTGAAATTAAAAAAGGATTAAGTAAGTCTTATTACTACTTTTTACATATTAGTAGTTTATTTTTAATGAGATTTTGGTTTATAAAATCCCCCATAATATGAACATTTCGTTCAAGTTTGATCAGTCTTGTTTCAAATTTTGTGTAATTTTTAATGTATGCTGTCAAATTTATTTTTCTTCTTATGCACTAGTACATACTTTTATGAACAATTTATCTCAAATAATATACGAAAATGCATATTATTAGAGATTTTTTTGAAAAACAAGAAAGTGGGTAGTTTAAAAATGTCAAAAATTGAGCTACCTTTGTGGTGAAGATCACCGGCCCCGGGTAAAACTTACCGTAAGAAAACTCCGCACACAATAAAAAAACTCCCAAAGAGAAACTTAGTATTTAAACATATTCCTTTATTTGATGAGAGAGTAGGCCAGCATCCGCGAAGGGGCGAGATTTTAGTGCTGCAGAAAGTTACATCCTTTCTATATCGTGGTCCGCAGCAAAATAAGAATATATAGTCATAACCTTGATCGCGAAATAAAGGGGCAGAAATTCCCATACAAAGACTTTGGCGCGAGACGAAGCATTCACACTGAGAATAGTCTTTTGCGGTTTTGGTAACCTATACATTTTAGTGTTACTAAAATTCTTACGCCTTGGGAACAGCGATAATCCACCCGATTGCACTTTTTTGACAAAGAGAAACGATAGCCATATGTGCGTTGAACAGATTAAAAAGGGGAGTCACCAGAAACTAACAGAAAAAGTAAAAAGAACTATTTCTAACGTTAGCCGTTAATTGGAAGGATAAGAATTGGATGTGTAAAGATATTAACTGAATCTAGCAGCTGAGAGATTCCTGACTAAGCCCACAGGATTTTCTTTATCTTATCAATAAATGCGATTTCTGACAAACGACAGATGTTTTTGAAGAACACAACTGCGATTCGTGAGAAAAGAAATTGTTTTTGATATCTACAGAGAGCCGCAGAAGTTAATAAGTTTAACTTCTATCACTGTGAGTAGAACAGAAAAGAATTAAACTATTAAATGTAGAATTCACTTAACTTATTGAATTTATTAGTGAAAAGGAAAGTTAAAAAAATGTATGAATCAGTTAAGGGAATTAATTACTGATTTTCTGATAGGGAAAATATGTGCAGCAAGAACTTTTCTACATAACTCGTGAAGAAGATCACCAGCCCCGGGTAAAACTTACCGTAAGAAAACTTCACACACAATAAAAAACTCCGAAAGACATACTTAGTATTTAAACATATTCCTTTATTTGATGACAGAGTAGCCCAGCGTCCGCGCAGGGGCGAACTTTTAGTGCTGCAGCAAGTTACATCCTTTCTATATCGTGGTCAGCAGCAGAATAAGAATATACAGTCATAATCAGAGTCGCTAAATAAAGGGGCAGAAATTCCCATACAAAGATTTTGGCGAGAGATATGGTAGACGAAGCATTCACACTGAGAATAGTCTTTTGCGGTTTTGGTAACCTATACATTTTAGGGTACTAAAATTCTTACGCCCTGGGAACAGCGATAATCCACCCGATTGCCCTTTTTTGACAAAGAGAAACGATAGCCAGATGTGCGTTGAACAGATTAAAAAAGGGAGTCAGCAGAAACTAACAGAAAATGTAAAAAGAACTATTTCTAACATTAGCCGTTAATTGGAAGGATAAGAATTGGGTGTGTAAAGATATTAACTGAATCTAGCAGCTGAAAGATTCCTGACTAAGCCCACAGAATTTTCTTTATCTTATCAATAAATGCGGTTTCTGACAAACGACAGGTGTTTTTGAAGAACGCAACAGCGATTCGCGAGAAAAGAAATTGTTTTTTATATGTACAAAGAGCCGCAAGAGTTAATAAGTTTAACTTCTATCAGTGTGAGTAGAAAAGAAAAGAATTAAACTATTAAATCTAGAATTCACTTAACTTAATGAGTTTATTAGTGAAAAGAGAAGTTAAAAAATGTAAGAATCAATTAAAGTGAATTAATTACTGATTTTCTGATAGGGAAAACATATATAGCAAGAACTTTGCTACAACCTTCTTTTAGCAGAAAATCCTTCAATTGCGAAATCAAAATAGAGAGTTAAAGAATACTATATTTGGAGATATATTTCAATTTAAAATTTGATTCAACAGAATAATTTAAAGTTAAAAAAAAGGATTAAGTAAATGTTATATCTGTTTATCAGTCCCACTATCTAATGCTTTATTACGATTAATCTTATTTAAAACATGATGTTTATACTTAAAATCAAGTTTTATGAATTCCGTTGAGTAAATTCTGTAAAATTAATAGCCTTTATAACATTTTTCCGCTGTAAAGTTTTTATAGAAAACACTTGCATGTATCACAAATTTCTGTTTGAGAAATTAAAATATACATAATTTGGAAATGTATTTAAAAACTGAAATTCGGTTACGCTGAATAATTTTATGTTAAAAAGGAGATATTATAAGTGTTATCAATATTTTCCGTAACTGTAATTAATTGTTTTAAATTTTATTTAAAAGAAATGTGTCTACAACAATTTGAGGATATCCAAGTTTTAAAATCCTTTGAATCTACGATCATCATAACTTAATTTTTACATGCAAATTTAAATGTATCTCATATTTAAGGCTTAAAAGGTAATCTCTAAATTACTACTATATAACAAATACTATCTGGAAATATATTTAAAAAAATTAAATTTTTATTCCACAGGATTGGCTGGAAACTTTTTAAAAGAAAAGTTAAATTTAATAAATATTTACAATAACAAACACTGTCTGTATATTAATTTTTAACAATGTTTTCGTCTTTATAAAAAAAAAAAGAATTTTTTTATAAAGTCGACCCATTCGATAGTCAATTTCATTATTCATCTTTGACTTTCGTCGAAATTTTGCTACATTCTGCAAAAATTAAAAGCTGTTTATAAAATGACAATTTTTTTTTACCTGGAAGTTAAAATGACGTAATAAAATTGGAAATTTATGCCTGTTTAATTGCTTTGAACAGGAAAATTTATTGATGCATGAGACAAATTAAATACTCGTATTTGTGATAATTGCAACACTATGAAAGATTCAACCTGGATTGTTTCTGAAAAATTATAAATTTAAGGCTGTAGCGAGACATTGAGAATTTTCTATGATTCTTTGCTAATGATAAACGTTTACTGAGACATAACTGTACCTCTTCGAAGAAAGAAGATGACATTTCAACAACTAACGCTGTTTGAATGGGATAGACCTTCGTGTAAAAGTATTTTTCTACCGTGCAATAAGAGATCGTGTACAGCATAACAACAGGACTGTGATGCTAGTTTGGAATAAGTGGACTAGGATAAGAGAGCTAGCAAAACTGAGAGATGATCCCTAATGGTGATGTCAACAACGACAAAAAGTCTGCATGTCGCTGACTAACCGTACAGCTTCATCTATAAAGTTGGCAGTACACTGATCAACTGCTACAGGTGTATCACTATTTGCATCATCAATTCTTTGACGTATACTGCAATGTAAAGGGCTTGTAAAACTTACTTATTTCAGGACCCCCCCTCCCCTGCAAAACCAATTACGCTCGCGGCCGCAATGTGCTATTGAACATAGAGGTAGGCATTCAGATTGGCAACAAGTTGTTTTATCTAATGTATCCAGGTTTAAGAATATAAAAATATATATCTATAATATATCTAGGCAAAATACATAAAAATATATATCTAGGTAATATCTAATGTCACAGTGGGGAAACACCGACATTTATGGTCTGAGAGGCGATATCGCCTCATGGGCAATCGCAGATGCAACGAATTGTGGGTAATGTTAACAGTAGCAGAAACATCATTAAAATGCAGGAGCCCAAAATCATCTTACTGCTGATCATCCCATTTCTGAAGTTGTATTTCAACTGCATATTGAATGCCCACATGTTGCAAGAAATATTTAAAACTTGTTGTCAGCAGAACACATACACCTTCTTCCGTGGCCGTTACGTATTTGCCGGGTATGTCATGTGTAAGTAGGGAATTTCGTTGATCGGCGTCTCATAATCCGCATTCTATAGCTTCTACAGAATAAGCTTTGTGTACACATACAAAAAGTATGTAATGCTCTTCTGCAGGTAAGCATAGATAATATGTGTGATTCCTTGCATCGTCGTAGCACATATTGCTACACGTCGTTGGCTTCATCAAATGCCTATTTCAGAAACTTAATGTTGCTTTTTTGTTTTAAAAAAGTAATCATTTGTTTGGTGCAATATCAGCCGTTTTTATATTAAATTTTATTTAATTCTGATGATTCCTTCGTGGTGCTACATTTTTAACAAACATATATACGAACATATATGCGTATATTAAATAAAAATAACACGTGGTCCATTTTTAACGTTTTGAAAAAAAATAAATAAAATAAAACAATCACATATGTAATCAAAAGGTTTGTGCAGAAGAATTTTTTGTATAAGCATTAGCAGGGACTCTTTAAAGTTTCAATATAATAACAAAATATAATCTTTTCAAGGTATAACTGACCTCCTTATTAACTATTTTTTACAACAACACAAAATTGTTTAGAGAGGTAAACATGCATATAAACATTTAACATTATTACTGGAATAAATGATAAAGTAATAATTGTAATTTGTAACTCTGCCGTTTCATTATATTCGCCTGCTTCTCTGGGTGGTTTTGCTCAAACGAATCTCAAGTTAAAGGAACTTGGAATTAGAATTGAAGGCTCCATTGCTTCAGTAGCGTACTTCTGTACCGAATACGATTTCTCCAGGCATAAAAGAAAATCAGTATTTACGTTGATTAAAATAAAATTTGCAGAATCGTCGTTTATGTGCCTATTGTAACCGATTTGGCATTTTTTAAACTTCAATTTAATAATGGCAACAGTAAGTGCTACATAGAAGACTTTTTTACATTTCTTTAAATTAAAAAAAACTGTGATACTCAAAGAAACGTTGAAAAGCACATAAATTGCACTACAAAATAAAAAAATCGCAGAATACAAAATTAACTATGTTGGATTCATTAGGCAGCAAATCTGAAATGCAAAAATTGAATTAAAAAATGTAATAAAATTAGTAAAAATATTCAAAAATTGTGGAAAACAAAATTTAATATTTTAGGCAATATACAGTGGCGGTCAAAAGTTTCCAGCCAGTTAGTTTCTTCGATTTATTTACCAAAAGGTTTCAGCAAAGAAGAAGCACAATTGCTTCAAAAGTTAGGAATAAATGAATGACCTCTGACCATGGGATCATTTTGATTGGATACTGAAGATGCTTCATGCAAAAGGATAAAATTCGAAGTTCGCGTGTGTAAAAGTTTCCGGCCAGTTATCACTCTTTAGTTTTTTTTCTATCGGTAAATTGTTTTTTGATTGTGTTTATGAATGAATCAACCTGTATAGCATAGTCTGAATTCAAAATTGAAAAGTTCAACAATTATTGTCCATAAATGAGTGATTCGTTTGTCGCTAAAAGGCCAATCTTCTCGAGATACTTCGGCAAAGGTATCGATCGGTAAAATCGACCGTAAAAGATATTCAAAAATTATATAAAGATAACCGTGGTTTTCAGGACTTTCAGAAGTCCGAGAGATCCCGGAAAATTACTATTCCTGTGGACAGAATTATCAAGAGAAAAACAATCAATAATCCGCATAAAAATTCCGCTGCAATATACTGCGACTTACGGAATGAAAATATTGCTGAAATAAGTCCGTATACCGTATCAACATGCTAACGTGATGCATAACTTTATGGAAGAGTCGGTATTAAAATCTTTTCAGCGTTAAAAAAATACAAACGTACCCGATTGGCGTTTTCCAAAAAAACACAAAGTCTGGTCAAGTGAAAATTGGAAAAAGTTCTATTTTTCCATCAATCGAATTCGAAACAGTTTTAGAATTGATGGCAGACACAACATCCGATGACCTAACAACAAAAGATATGATTCGACCTACGTTATTCTTACAACGAAGCATGACGGAGGACACGTTAGGCCGTGGGGAGTATTTTCTTCAAAAAGTGTCGGTCCGTTATTTGAAATCCACAGCCAGGTGAATGACATAATGTATAAGGATATCTTGCAAGACTATTTTCTGCCTTATTAGAGAAAAAAATTTGGTCGCAACTACTTTTATTAACATGATAACGACATAAATAATGTTTGCAAGCCTCGATAAGCAATGGTTTCGCACAAAAAATTTCGTTTTTAAAATTATTAGCCCAAGCGCCGAACATGAATCCAATAGAAAATCTTTGAAAATAAGTTGACAAAAGTCTGCGGAGCTATAAATATTCCAACTCAGCCGAAATTTCTCCAAAATTGCAAAAAAATGTGGGAAAAACGTATCATAGACGATCTTTAACCATTGATTGTATGAATGTCACGTTGCTGCGCCGCAGTACTTATTACTAAAGCTTATAAAATAGTAATACGATAAAATACTAATTTCAGGTGTTGTTGATCACTGTAATTTTCTATTACAATACCATATTTTTACAAACTTGTGAAGGTGGCAGGAAGCTTTAGAGAACATGCGTTTTCCTTTTTACTTAATTTTGTCAGTCAAATTTATTGGTATTTACATGTTCTTCTATAAGTAAGTTCCTAACTATTATGTCAATAAAATGTATAAATATCACTTTGAGATTCCTCTTCATATGGGTATATTTACAAATTAAAAGAAAATTTTTTGCTGGGGCCGGAAACTTTTGACAGCCACTGTAATTGAATATTCCTTTAACGATTTAAAAAATTTCGCATAAAAAATTAAAAATTGCTGTACGAATTTGAGATAAACTTCTGTGAGAAAGAGACAAAACATATTATATTAAAAATTGAAACTAAGCTAAAGATTGTTAAAGATAGCAAAAGATTAAAAACGGGTTCTTTTCTCTAATATGGAAAAATCACCACATGATATCAAAACACTCTATTTATCACGTAAAAAATGCTTTAAAAATATTGTCAAAAATTCCAAAAAATGGTTTCGAAATGTACAGAAGTACAGATATCAGACATATTTTGTAGCTTTGCATACAGTAATCGTTTTAGAAAGTCGCACACACCTACACAAACAAACAAACAACTATATTTATTATTACAGCAAGCAATTAATATCCTTGTAGAAAAAAGATTTACAGTCAGATTGGCGCTACGCGCTGTGTAATTTTTTGACTTCTACTTCCATTTTCAGAACACTTTGGTTCTATAAACAGAACGCAATGAAATTCATGCGCGTAGCCAGGGGGGGGGGTGCCCTGGGTGCCCGGGCAACCCCCACGCTCGCGCAGATCCAAGATTGGATATTTTAAAAAATCAAAATTTGTAAAAGAAAAAAAAAGAAAAATGTAAGAAAGTTAGTTCAATTAGTTAATCAAAACAAACAGTCTATGTTTTGAAATGTGATAAAAGAAGAGACCTTGATTCTTTCTTTTTTCTTTTTAAGAAAAGTTTTTTGTTCATCTTTTTTAAAACTAGAATATTTACTAGAATCTGTATTAATCACAGTAAATAAAAAAAGTTGGTTTTATAATCCCAATTTGATGTCGTTTCTTTATGGAATTTTTTTAACACCTTTCTATTGCATGCATATTTCCATAAAAAATTAGAATAAATTCTCGACAAGGACAGAAACTACTATTTATATATTTGCTTTTGTTATCTAAAGTCTAGATAGGAGCAAAAAAAAAAAAAGGAAATACAGAAGTGAAACGATAATTCCACCATGTGATTAGCCTGGAGAACGGAGGGGGTGGAAGGTTGTACAAATTAGAGATGAGACAGGCTCAGCTCCAGCACGAAAGCTCGAGCCCAAACCTGGGTCGGGCACGGGCTCTATTTTCATTTTAGTATTCGGGCCCGGGGGGGGAGTCGGGCTCTATTTTCATTTTAGTGTTCGGGCCCGGGGGGGGGGGGTCTTGGGCTCTATTTTCATTTTAGTGTTCAGTGTTATTTTGATCAAAACGAAAGAAAAATAAAAATATTTTTTATATATATTTCAATAGTTGATTGTTGCTTCAAAAGAAAATTTATGATGTATGGAGGTTTATGCCTACTGCATTTCCGTCGACGATTAATTGATAAGGCGCCTATCAAAATAATCATAAATAATAAATTAGCTTCTGGTTGGATTTTCATTTGAGGCAGAGGATATTTTTTAATTCGATCGTTTATTTATTTATTTTGTTAGAGAATGATTTCTTCGTTTTTGATGCAGACTAGATGCTTGAGGTATGCAAATTATTTGATTGTGCACGAATCATAATCGTTCTTCATATGATAACAGCATTGTGATTTTTTTTTCTGTTTGTCATCATGAATTTTGCTTATGCTGAGGATTTCCGTTCATAAGTAAACATATTTTACATGTTATTCCGATTGAAAACATTCGATTAATGTTTCTTCTTTTCCCATAAAAACAACGGAACTAAGATAACTGTATCAATGTTTTAATTTGCGTTGATTTTAAGGTTCTCGTCAGTCATGGGGAATCGTTAAGAGAAATGAATTGATTATAGATAAATATACAGGGATGTAGTGGAGGGTATACTGGGGTATACGCCGTATACCTTCTGGATTTTTTTTTTAAGGAACACCGTATAACCTTCTGTTTTTCATGAAACCCTTAGGATGTACTCTCTAGAGTATACTCTGTGCCTTGAGCATATACCCTCTGCGTCGATCGTGTAATCTGCGGTTTTTTTACGACTACACCCCTGAAGATGTACTCTTTTTATAGGAAATTGAAAACGTTTTTTTTTTATTCTTCAGCATACAAATAGTAATTTCTATAAACACTATCCATTTATTCATTACACTTCTTTGATATGGCCATCAAATTTTCTTCTTAAAGGACAAGAAATATGGGAATCATTTCAGGTATGAAGGATATTTTTATTTGATACCAAATTGCTCTTTTCATAAGCTTGAATTTAAATTTTTATTTAATAGTAAATTTTATAAGATTTTTTTTTTAAATGGAATATCACATTTTAAACAATTTTTAAATATCATTAAATCTTTTATTTATTTATTTATTTGTTTATTTTTGTATACTTTTTGTATCTGGCTCGGATGGGCTCGGGCTCCAATGTACTAAAAATCTTTCGGGGGCGGGTTTCAAAAATCGAGCCCGAACTCATCTCTGGTACAAATCTGCGCTTCTTCTGAAAATAAGAAATGATGCTATACGCAAAATTCAAGTTAATACGGAGGTTGGTTTATTGGTTTGGTAAATTTCGTTTTTTGGGATCATATTTTGGCATTCGTACAGGCTCATTTTTTTTAACGGGGATATTTTACTTATTCGTGAGTAGAAAATATAAGAGCTTTTTTTCACTTTAAATTGCATACTACAAGTTATTTTAATGCTACTTTGATCAAAATAACGGGGGGAATTAAAGTCGTGCTTATTTATTTTAGTATTTCATTGCTGTTTGAAATGAAAACTTGTGATAATTACCGATTTATGTTTACGGCTATCTTTATTTTATATATATCATGTTTTATCTATGTTTATATATCTTTTCCTTATCCATTAGCAGCGTCGTACGAAAGGGGGAGCGTAGGGGGCAGCAGCCCCGGCGTGGAACTTTAGGGGACGCGAAATTTATACTATCAACGTCATTTTTGGCCTGTTACAAGAAAAAGTTGGGTGGAGGGGCGCCAAATCGGCTGTTCCGGGCGCAGCTTTCTCTTCACACGCTCCTGTCCATTAGATTTAGTTTTAAGCAACTTCTCATCCTTCTTCACGCAATAAAAAATTGCGTTTGGGTCTTTTTTAAAAGAAGTTCCACACAATTATACCTTTTGCAAAAAACCTGTCTAAAACGGAAATTTGATAGGTTTTATGGGGTTCCGTTTTATTAGGTTTTATTACATAAGATGTTGTTTGTAACCAACATGTTCAGGTTAAAAAAAATTGGGCACCCCCCCCCCCCCCGTTCAAAAGGCTGGCCACACCTATGAATGTTGCTTTGGAATGAAACAATTTTTGATGATAAAAAGATGTGACTATTATTTTCAAAAATCGGTATGAAATTGGAACTTTGTGTCTCCCATTAATGATTTAAAGTATGTAAATATGTAAATAGTTATTTGCATCTCATGAAATGTTTAATTGCAGAAATTTTGGCCTCGAAGATTTACTTTGTTTGATCTGACACTGATACGCATTTTCTTTATGTTCATTTTATTCTCCAGACCAGATAATAATTTTAGAATGGCTTTTATGTGTTATTTATAATTCACATATTCGAAAGAAGATTTACCTGACCTTGATTAACCTTGTTTTTTTAATCTTAATATATTTTAATATACAATAAGCATGTAGTGCAAGTTTTATTTATTTACGAATATCGTGGGCAAATTTTTTGGACTAGTCGGGAGGAGTTATGTATTTACAAGTTTATTCATGTAATGTACGTATATATGGGAAAATATTAGACTAGTATTATCCAGTCATCAGTATCAGTGGATCAACCAATAGCTTTCAGACCATATACGTTGTAATAAATAGCTCACCAACAATGTAATGATTTTGACTCGGTAACAATCTTTTAATTTCCTTTATGTAGAGAGATATTATTGTCGTTTTTCTAAGATGAAGTATTCCTTAATATTTTAATACAGATTGTGGCACAAAAAATATACAGGGTTATAACCTTAAATATGTAAGTCGTAAAAACAAAAGAGCCAGAAAATTTTATCTAAATGCAGACAAGTTTCGGTGCAATTCGGCGTACGGAAAATCTTAAACGACAACCTTAAATATATATAATTATATATATATATATATATACACTATCTACCAAAAAGATAGATTATCTTAAATCTTAATCTATCTTCCGCTATCAAATGCAAAAAAAAAAAAGAAAAAAAAAAATTGAAAATTTCAAAATGCGAAAGAGTTATTAGAAAAAAACTTCCATACAGGAATAGCATTAGCTCAGCAGTGTCTTCGCGGGCAGGGACAAGGGCCTTAAAGATCCTGTTGAAAGTAGAATTTTTTTGATTCGGTTTAAAGTATCAAATTGGAGTATTTTAATAAAGCAGAATACGTTATTTTATATTACATATTTTAAGTTTTAAAATAAGTCGGCTATTAATAAATTGGAGAAATTTTATTTGTAAATATGCTTTGCGAAGGAGGGGGAAAGGGGTACCTTCAAAATCCACGTTTGCCTCGGGAAAAAAGACTGGTTTTGGCCCTGTTCACATTTAATAATTTGTAGATCCTCCTCGAGAGGCAATTACAGCTGCGACTCTCCTGGGCATGCTCTCAACTAGTCCTTGTATTACATTTAATGGTATTTTATTCCACTCTGTTTGCACAAGGCAGGTAAGCTCTTTTACTGATTTTGGGCGTGTGTCACCCGCCTTAATACGACGATCCAACTCGTCCCAGAGGTTCTCTGTTGGGTTCAGGTCTGGGCTCTGGGCAGGCCACTCGAGTCGATGCACTCCATTATCAGCATACCAATCCATGCTGGACCTCGCTACATGGCAGTTTGCGTTATCATCCTGGAAATAACATGGGTCCAATCCATAGTATTGCCACAACGTAGGAAGTACACTGTTGTCCAGTATATTACAGTAGGCATCGGCATTGAGCTTACCATGAATTGGGACCAAGGGTCCTAGTCCGAACCAGGAAAAACAACCCCAGAATATAATTCCCCCTCCGCCAAATTTAACTGTGGGCACAATACATTCTGGTAGGAGGCGTTCTCCAGGCAAACGCCAGACCCAGACCCTACCATCAGAACGGTAGAGGGTGAACCTTGATTCATCACTCCAGAGAACCTGTTTCCATTGCTGTACAGTCCATTGCTGGCGTGTTTTGCACCAACTTAACCGAGCTGCGCGGTTGGACTTGGTGATTAAAGGCTTATGGGCGGCAGCACGGCCATAAAAATTAAGCAGATGAGCTTCCTTACGGATGGTATTCATGGAAACAACATATCCTGAAGCTTGTTGAAATTCTTGGCGTATGTGTAACATTGGTTGGTTGCGGTTCTTCCGAATTTCTCTAGACAGAACCCGTCTGTCTCTATCTCCCAGTTTCGTCGGTCTGCCTACTCTGGCCACATTCTGACAATCGCCATTCAGCTTCCATTTTCTAATCACATAAGCCACAGTCGTTTTGGGGTAATTAAGCTCGCTAGATATGTCGATTAAAGATCGGCCATTTCGGTGGTACCCGATGATCACACCTTTCTCAAAATCAGACAGCTCTGTTCTTCTTGGCATCATGCATGCGATTGATGTCAGTGTTGTTTTCGACACCACATTTAACAGTGGAGAACTTGACGTATTTCAGGATCGCAGATATCGGCATTTGCATAAGAGCCATTATCAATTATGTATCAATGGGTAGACCTGACACAAATGCTTCGATTTTTTATAATTATTTTTATCCTGAAATAGGTTCGTTCTGGTAATTATCTAAGAAAAGAAGTAAATCACCAGTAAAAAACGTAAATGGAGACTTGGCAATTTGCGTAAAATCTGACGTCATTCAATTGCTTTCAGAGACCAATTGAAAATCAGTTCACTCCAATCCACAATAACTTTCTGAATTTCCACGAAATTCGATCGGATTTTTTTATGGGTAGCTCCATAGAGTTGAATATTAAATTATGTAAAATGATAAATTTTATCGTTCACGCATACGCTGATTAAAAAAATATTTCATACAAATACTCATATTTTAGAAAACTTTTAATATATTTATATTTCAATAGGACCTTATTCTTTCTACTACATTTTACGAATTTTTCTGAATGTGGCTTTATATTTGGTTGAAAATATTGCATGACATAGAACATTTTAGAAAATATTTAATATATTTATATTTCAATGAATTTTGGTGAACTCTCCCCCCCTCCCTTTTCTTCTTTGCAAAGCATCTGCAAAAGTATTTGCAAAGAAAAATTTTCTAATTTATTAATAGCCGACTTATTTTAAAACTTAAAATATGTAATATTGATTAAAGTAGTCTGCTTTGTTAAAAAAAAAGATACCTTAAAATCGTGAAACCGAATCAAAACGAAAAAAAAATCTGCTTTATGCGGGATCTTTATGCCATCATCATTAGATTCTTCTATGCTTTGGTATAGGAGAAATGCTTTGAATGGGACGATTTTGACAATATCATGCTAAACATAGACATGGAAAAAAATAGCCAAACAAAATGTACATTTGGGACACTTTCATCCTAGCGCCCGTGGCACATGCCCTTTTCCCCCAACCCTCTCTTAGTTTTGGCCCTGAATGTGAATAAAGCTCTTTTTCTTTTCTATCACAATTGTCAAGTACTTATTAGCAGCAATATTGTATTAGATATTGTATTAATTCAATACTAGTTTTTTTTAAAAGTCAGTTATTAAAAAATGTCAATTTGTGGAGAATCCCTTAAGATTTAGCCGTTTTTAGAGAGCAGAGTAAAAGCATCTCACTAAAATAATGATATCTTTTTGAATTTTCACGATATTTGATTGGATTTTGTTTATAAGTCACTCCATAGAATTGACTATTAAATGATGTAAAAAAATGTTTTTCTAGTTCGCGCATGCGCAGATAAAAATTATTTTATACAACTACTCATATTTCATAAAATATTTAATATATTTATATTCCAATTTCGCTACATTTTTTCTACTGCATTTTGCCAATTTTTCTGAAATTTGCGTTAAATTTGGTCAAAAACCCAGTATGATATAAACAAAAAACATACCAGAATTTTTTGAATTTTTCAAAAAAATCGCTCTATCGCCAAAATATACATGCTATTGTCACAAAAATTAGTGTACATATTCTACTGTATTCATATATATTTGCATTCTAAAGCGATAAGTCGTTTCGTGCATTTTCATGTACAAGGCGATCCCAAATATTTCTATTATTCTTTGTTTTTTTGCCGGCCCCCTAATTACCCGCTTAACAAATGAATGTAAATAAATATAAAGTAAAATATAATCTTTATATTTCTGAAGTTCCAGAAGAATCCGACCAGTATATTTTTAAATATTTGACAAAATGTCAAAAACTGAAAGTGTACAAATACTTTTTGGTAGATAGTGTATATATATATATATATATATATATATATATATTACAAATTTAAAATTTTTTCGCCAAAACTAACCTTTATACTATCTTAATTTTCTTATAATAATATTCCGTACTTACTTCAAATTATTAAATTAAAATCTTGTTTCTAAATCTAATCTGTTAATCCTTATGCAGACGATATAAATTCTTAATTTGCCTTAAAAAACATTATTCCAGTATGCGTAAATTTAAAAAGATGGCTCTAAATTAAAAATATTCTTAATTAAAACTTTATTTCTTAATATTCCAAATAAAACTGATTTCTTCTATGTTTTTATCAACCCTTTTTAAGAAAGTCTTATTAAATTTATTCCAAAACCATACCTTTCAAAAAATATCATTATTTTATTTTATATATTTATTTATTTTTCCTACGTCAACCTTTGATGTGTGCATATTAATAAATTCATTTATTTTCTTTTTCTCTTAAAATTAATCATTTATAAAAATCGTCTGCCTAAGATATTTAAAATTCTGAGTCAATTATAAATTGGTTAAATAATATTTTTTTTAAAATAAATTTATCGTTTGTGGAAAATAATCTCGTAGCTGGACAAGAATTCTGTTTACATAAAAGAATGATGGTTTGAGGTTACAGAATGTTCCAGAACTTTCTTTTTAGTTTAAAAAGGTGGAAGTCTCGAGATGAAAAAAAAGAAGATTCTTGGGTTGCTTCTTGGATGAGGACAGCTCGCTGAAATAATGATGGAATTTTTGCAAAAGGAGCTTTTCCTTCCTCATTATTACGAATTTAATAAATGAATTTACAGCAGCCCATGACTAATTATTGGATCTTCTACATTTATTTATTTATTTTGTTTTTTCCCTCGCTTGCCATGACTGTGTGTTTCTTTTTAACCAGTGGATATAATTCGAGTCGTCCTTAAATCGTCACAACTAATCGAAAAGTCGACAGGATTTGTTATCTGTGCTGCCTTTTTAATGAATGACATTTAAAGAAAATTGCGATGGAACGAAGAAAAGCATGCTATCGCCGAAGTTCGATTGAAGGACAGTCTATATGGTATTTTCAGCTCGCTAATGGAATGGGCTGTGGAACGAAATGATGATAGGTTTGTGAATCGCCGATAATTGACTTCTCGTGAATTCCTGAAGCTTGATATTTTTGGTCATAATGATAAATTTTTGAGACCTGGTGATTTCGAATTGGATTTAATAAGGAATAGAAGCGCCATTCATCTTCTTGCGGCCCAAATATGCGATCATTGACTTTAAATATTACTGGTAGTAATGACAAAAAAAAAAAAAAAAAAAAAAAAACATTAGAGACAACTGAACGCCGATTGCTACTTACTCTCATAATTTTCGTTATTATTGTCTCTCCTAGGATCATCTTGAGAAATTCTTCTTAAGAGTGAGTTATTTCAAATTAATTGAATATTATTTGTATCCTTTTTAAGCATTTGTGTAGATTGTTTATTCTCTATTTGTGAGGTTTATTTATTTATTGTTTTGTTTTTCTTTGAGTCTTATTTATTAATCTATTTATGAGTATTATTATTATCATTATTATTTGTTGAAGATTGAAATATTTTTATTCGTAAGGATTTAATTGAGGAGTATGATGTTCTTATGATATTTACTGTTACTTATTAAGATTATTATGATATTTTTATGCACGTTTAAAGATAAGTTCGTAATAATAATGAAGTATAAAAGAACTTAGAAGCTCAAGTTATTTTTTTAAAAAGGTACATTTTCTAATTTATTGATATTTGTTTGTTATCAAGAACTATTCTCAGAATGCAGTATTTTCATGATAATGTTCCTACAATTAGACATTCGAGCTGAAAATTAAGTTAACATTTATGTTTTTCATTTTATTTGTTAGAATTTCTGGTTACAGTGAGCTTTGGTTCCCGGATTCTTATAATTTACTTAGATTCAGTAAGAAAGATGGAACTGTGCAAGGCTGTTGCTAGAATTTTGACTGATAAATATGATTAATTTTGTCAGTAAATTTTGTGATTTTAAGTAAGAAATTACCTATAGTTAAAATTTTTGAATCTGTTTATGATCTATAAAATAATAGAATTAAAAGTTGATCCCAATTTAAGGTATATCTATGATATTTACAATTTCTGTTTTATTAGATAAAATTTCTGGTTAAAGTTAGCAGCTAAATATAGTTATAATTTTCGCGATAATTTTGATTCAGATTTTAAAAAGGTGGGTAATGGTTTTGTGTGAGGCAGTTAAAATGTATACAACATCAGTAGACAAAGCCCTCAAAATTGCGAAAGCACGAACTCAGGAATTTCACCTTAAAAGTAAAAGGCTCTATGATCGAAATTTTGTCGAATGCCCATTAAAAATACAAGACTCTGTAATTTATGAAGAATTTAAGTACCCTAACACTCGAAAATTAGAACCTACTTTCTCTGGACCATACAAAATTATAAATAAACTTTCTGATGTAACTTATGAAATAGATAAATTTAATTATGAGACAGGAGAGAATTCCGTTATTGTGCATGTTTCTAAATTAAGACCCTATTTTTCACCAGAAGATTTTAAACTGTTTCATGAGCAACCCTAAAGACAAACAAAACCTCAGATACAATCACAATCACTAGATCAAACTAAAGTCAAGACAGTAGATTAAGTTTAATCCTTATTCTTTAAATAGTTTATCACCATAATTTTCAACATTAGCAGGTATGTTCTTGGAGGCCTACAAGAATATTACTTGTTTTTGGGGTTAAATTGGGCTCCTTATGCAGGCATAAGGTGAACACTTTCATTGTAAAAGCTTTCAAATTGATGTTGATAAATTAATTTTAAGGGTGTTTAACCTTTTACAGGCCAAATTCAGATCCAGGCATATTTTAAATTACTTTTTTGTACATTATGCCTTCTAATGCTTTAGTTAAGAGATATTAGTGATTAATATGGTGGATTTTTTTTTTTTTTAATTTTCAGAATGTTCCCAATTGGGAACATTGGTCACTTCCGGCGGTCATTTTCCAGTGGCCATTGATAATTTTTATGATTTTCTGTAGATTTCCTCATAAA
Organism: Maratus speculifer; assembly: GCA_964019185.1. NCBI lineage: Eukaryota > Metazoa > Arthropoda > Arachnida > Araneae > Salticidae > Maratus > Maratus speculifer. The sequence continues at coordinate 141,087,252 of OZ025291.1, forward strand.
TGATGGGAATGTAACTTATATTCCAAAAAATCAAGTTATTCTAATTCGAAAAATCTATTTCAAAAAATCATTTTTATGACTGATCATTTTCCAGTGGTCATTGGTCATTTTTATGATTTTCTGTACCTTGCCTCATTAATGATAGGAATAAAACTTCTATTTCAAAAAATAAGGTCATTCTTTTACTATTTCTGCTAATTTTTTTTGGTCGATTTTGATAAAATTAAATTTTTAATAAATGCTTAAACTTATGTTCCCAATCGGGAACATTGGCCTGTTAAAGGTTAAGTCTAACTATATTTACTCATGTATTTCACATTAGTATTATTCTATTTATTCAGCAGATATTTATGTTATAACAGTTATAAAATCTAATGATTCTACTCAAACCTATAACATAATATGTGATTTTCAGTGATTGTGAAAACTACAGATATTAAGAGTTTTTCAGAAAAGCACACTATTTTTATTTCTATTTCTCAATTAAGAATGACACCTTTTATTCCTATTGTATTTTATTATTAAAGTTTATAAACCATGTGTAGATAAAACATTATTCTACATTTGGCATTTGAAAACTTATAACCAAATTTGACAATTTTGTAAAAGAGTATCAGAGAGGAATTATTGTAAGGAAATACTGGTTGAGAGTCCATTTTCTAAATAGTTAGATTTAATTTTATTTGGATTTTGGAATTATTATGATTTTTTTTATTTATACTTTCGGCTAGCAAAAAATACTTTCTTATGCTATTAGAAGATAAGAAAATTATTTAGTTGCTATGTAATTATTTTTATCCTCAACCAATATTTTCCCTATCAATAATAAACAAATAGTGATATTTTCTTTTGATTATACTCTTGTTTTACTATTATTATTATTATTATGATTTCTATAATGAAGTTTAGTATTAATTATACTCTTATTGAAAAATATTAGGATATGGAGTCTTATTATACTATTACTTATTATTGTTGTTATTGTTATTATTTAAATTTTTCTATGTTATTTATTATTGATATTGAGAGTGATGCTATTTATTATTGAAAAATTGATATATTACTGAAAGATGTTGGATCCAACATAACATTAAAACCAAAGATTAAACTAGGTTTGAAGATTTTTAATTAAAGAGACTGTATTCAGAGAATATTGGAAAAGACTCTTTTATATATACTATTGAAAGACTTGTTTCATTTAAAGGACTTATTTAAAATAAACTATGCATTAAGTCATTGTAATTATTTAAACTTCCATGAGAACGAATTTTTATTGTTTTTATTATATTTTTATCTCTTGCTTATTAATATTCATAACTTATTTACTGTTATTATATGTATTATCTCCTATGCACTTACAAATGGTAAGTGATGTTGTAACATTATTGTATTTCTTTCAGGGAAATGCTCCTACCTAAATTTAATTCAGAATTATTTTCTCTTAACTATTTTATTTTAATCGCTAATATTTTTTATATTGCGTTAATTTTCTTTTCTTCCATCTCTTGGCTTCCTGAGTTTGACAGTTTTATTCCAAAATTTAACTTTTCTAAATTATTATATTTCTGTTGTCTGAACTTGTAGTTTTATTTAACTATCAATTTCATACAAAGTCTTGGGGAGGGGGGATACTATTACAAATTTAAAATTTTTTCGCCAAAACTAACCTTTATACTGTCTTAATTTTCTTATAATAATATTCCGTACTTACTTCAAATTATTAAATTAAAATCTTGTTTCTAAATCTAATCTATTAATCCTTATGCAGACGATATAAATTCTTAATTTGCCTTAAAAAACATTATTCCAGTATGCGTAAATTTAAAAAGATGGCTCTAAATTAAAAATATTCTTAATTAAAACTTTATTTCTTAATATTCCAAATAAAACTGATTTCTTCTATGTTTTTATCAACCCTTTTTAAGAAAGTCTTATTAAATTTATTCCAAAACCATACCTTTCAAAAAATATCATTATTTTATTTTATCTATTTATTTATTTTTCCTACGTCAACCTTTGATGTGTGCATATTAATAAATTCATTTCTTTTCTTTTTCTCTTAAAATTAATCATATATAAAAATCGTCTGCCTAAGATATTTAAAATTCTGAGTCAATTATAAATTGGTTAAATAATATTTTTTTAAAAATAAATTTATCGTTTGTGGAAAATAATCTCGTAGCTGGACAAGAATTCTGTTTACATAAAAGAATGATGGTTTGAGGTTACAGAATGTTCCAGAACTTTCTTTTTAGTTTAAAAAGGTGGAAGTCTCGAGATGAAAAAGAAGATTCTTGGGTTGCTTCTTGGATGAGAACGGCTCGCGGAAATAATGATGGAATTTTTGCAAAAGGAGCTTTTCCTTCCTCATTATTACGAATTTAATAAATGAATTTACAGTAGCCCATGACTAATTATTGGATCTTCTACATTTATTTATTTATTTTGTTTTTTCCCTCGCTTGCCATGACTGTGTGTTTCTTTTTAACCAGTGGAAATAATTCGAGTTCTCCTTAAATCGTCACATATATATATATATATATATATATATATATATATATATATATATATATATATATATATATATATATATATATATATATATATATATATATGTGACGATTTAAGGAGAACTCGAATTATTTCCATTGGTTAAAAAAAACACACAGTCATGGCAAGCGAGGGAAAAAACAAAATAAATAAATAAATGTAGAAGATCCAATAAGTAGTCATGGTCTGCTGTAAATTCATTTATTTTATTCGTAATAATGAGGAAGGGAAAAGCTCCTTTTGCAAAAATTCCATCATTATTTCAGCGAGCCGTCCTCATCCAAGAAGCAACCCAAGAATCTTTTTTTTCATCTCGAGACTTCCACCTTTTTAAACTAAAAAGAAAGTTCTGGAACATTCTGTAACCTCAAACCATCATTCTTTTATGTAAACAGAATTCTTGTCCAGCTACGAGATTATTTTCCACAAACGATAAATTTATTTTAAAAAAATATTATTTAACCAATTTATAATTGAATCGGGATTTTTTAGGCAGACGACTTTTATAAATGATTAATTTTAAGAGAAAAAGAAAAGAAATGAATTTATTAATATGCACACTATCGAAGGTTGACGGCGGAAAAATAAATAAATAGATAAAATAAAATAATGATATTTTTTGAAAGGTATGGTTTTGGAATAAATTTAATAAGACTTTCTTAAAAAGGGTTGATAAAAACATAGAAGAAATCAGTTTTATTTGGAATATTAAGAAATAAAGTTTTAATTAAGAATATTTTTAATTTAGAGCCATCTTTTTTAAAATTTACGCATACTGGAATAATGTTTTTAAGGCAAATTAAGAATTTATATCGTCTGCATACAGATTAACAGATTAGATCTAGAAACAAGATTTTAATTTAATAATTTGAAGTAAGTACGGAAAATTAAGATAGTATAAAGGTTAGTTTTGGCGAAAAAAATTTAAATTTGTAATATATATATATATATATATAGTATATATAATTCATGTTGAATGTATAAAATTCAAGAGAGATTTGATTCCCTCCTACAGTGTTAATCTTTGAATTTGTATAATATTGTACTTTTAAACGAAAGTCTATCCAAATACAGTCGACTCTCGTTAATTCGAAATCGGATAATTCGAATCTTCGCTTAATTCGAACTAAACATGAAGTCCCGAAATTTTCAATGGCAGAATAACGTTAAACTTTTTTATTAATTCGAACTCACGAGAATTCCTATTTTTAATTCTTCATTTCTTTCTCAAGGATTTCAGATCATTTGAATAATTTTCTTTCTTTGATTTTTGTGAAAATTGTTCCGAACGAGTATACATATCATCCCATGAGTTTGATATCCACTTTCTAAGTGCCCCGTCCGTACATCAGTGACAATTCAAATTTTTCTTCCATTGTGCTTGTTTCTAATCTTTTAATTAGTCTATGTATTTATACATTCTAATTTACTATTAAGTCATATTCTGATGTTAACAGACATGATAAATTTAAATAACACTATAATACATTAATTTCTTTGTAATAGTACCATATTAAGCATGTTCTCATATCATACTTTCCATAATTCGAACTTCGGATAATTCGAACATTTCTTGTGGTCCCGACGAGTTCGAAATAACGAGAGTCGACTGTAAATATATTTGGATAACTTAAATCCCTACTGCTTCAGCTGCGTTAAGCCAGGTATTCCAATATGTTTTTACATGTGAAGTTTAAATTTGTATGATTTTAAATTTTGAAACAGCTATATATTTTTTATTTGCTATTTTAATTTGAAACAGAAATCTTCCCAAGAGAACAAAAGGGCCTTCGCTATACTGATGGTCGATTAAATTTCTGACATTTATATATGTATATTACAGCCATTCTAACATTTATATGCATATATTATATCAATTCTCACTAAAAGCTTTTAAAGAAAAAATAATTTTAAAAACCATGTAACTACCTTATACTTTTATCCTCTTTATATGAAGTAAAGCAATAGAAAAACTGAATAAAACACTCATCGATGTCGGACGATTAGATGTGGAGGAATTATGAATTTTAACAAGTCGAAAAAAATACTCCTCTAATTCGATTGTTGGCTCTCTTAAAGTGCTATTACATGTAAAAATTGTAAGCGACAGAACTTTCCTGCGTTTTTTCGTTTTCTGAGCATTTTATTGGCTGTCCAAAAAAAGACTGTACTGTTTTCTGGATTTCCATGCATTTGATTGGCTCTTGCAGGCGACTCGCTTTGTTTCAGGCATCAAAGTCTGTCCGATACAAAATAGTTTCTTGCTTTCCGAGGAACTCCCCTGGAGCTATAGGATAACATAGAGACGCCTGTATTTTGAAGTAACTTTGGTCCCTCGTGTAATAGCACTTTTAGAAAACGTGAAGGGGTGATTTTACGAATGGAAAACTTTAACAACATGTGCAGAGGCTAAGATTGTCTCAATAGTCCTTGTAGAGCGGGCGGCGGTGACACAAATGACTACATCATCGAGTTACGGGATGAAATCATGATGTAGGACAAGATTATTAGGTGTAGATTAAGGAATGACTGGTCTGCCTCGTCATTTCTTGGTACGATATGAGTAACAGCGGGCGCCAACTCGCCATTTTGGCGTCACTTTCACGTCATCGAGTTACGGGATGAAATTGGTGCCAAGTTAAAGCTAAAATAAAGTATTTTAAGAATATGTCGGTCTGCCTGCGCATATCCTGGTACAAACCCTCGGCAGACTGAAATTTATAATAAAAAATGACGTTATAATGTAAAATTCAATATGACTACGTCATCGAGTTACGGGATGAAATGATGATGTAGGACAAGAATAATTAGGCGTAGATTAAGGAATGACTGGTCTGCCTCGTCATTTCTTGGTACGATATGAGTAACAGCGGGCGCCAACTCGCCATTTTGGCGTCTATTTCACGTCATCGAGTTACGGGATGAAATTGGTGCCAAATTAAAGCTAAAATAAATTATTTTAAGAATATGTCGGTCTGCTTGCGGATATCCTGGTAATTACCCTTGGCAGACTGAAATTTATAACAAAAAATGACGTTATAATGTAAAATTCAATATGACTACGTCATCAAGTTGCGGGATGAAATCATGATGTAGGACAAGATTATTAGGTATAGATTAAGGAATGACCGTTGTTTGTTAGGGTTTGTACCAGAATATGCGCAGGCAGACCGACATATTCTTAAAATACTTTATTTTAGCTTCAATTTGGCACCAATTTCATACCGTAACTCGATGACGTGAAAGTGACGCCAAAATGGCGAGTTGGCGCCCGCTGTTACTCATATCGTACCAAGAAAATGACAAGGCAGACCAGTCATTTCTTAATCTACATCCAATAATCTTGTCCTACATCATGATTTCATCCCGTAACTCGATGAGGAGTCATATTGAATTTTACATTATAACGTCATTTTTTGTTATAAATTTCAGTCTGCCGAGGGTTTGTACCAGGATATGCGCAGGCAGACCGACATATTCTTAAAATACTTTATTTTAGCTTTACTTTGGCACCAATTTCATCCCGTAACTCGATGACGTGAAAGTGACGCCAAAATGGCGAGTTGGCGCCCGCTGTTACTGATATCGTACCAAGAAATGGCGAGGCAGACCAGTCATTCCTTAATCTACACCTAATAATCTTGTCCTACATCATCATTTCATCCCGTAACTCGATGACGTAGTTATTCGTGTCGCCGCCGCCCGGTCTATTGTTATTTTGCTATTACACGACGGGTCAAAGTCGCTTCAAAAGCAAGCAGCACCCCTGGTGCCATAGTATAACATGGAGAAACCTGAAATTTGACGCCTCCTGTAACAGCACAATTAAAGTGCTACAGGGAACTTGCAATCAGCTGATAGCCATTGTATTTTAAGTGGAGGTCAGGGTAGTTCCACCAATCAGAACTGTCTATTTCTAGTGTGTGACCTCCAGTATGACGTCAATTGCAACTGCCCTATTGCACGTAAAAATTTCAAGCGACAAAAATCACCTGCGTTTTTTTTTCCTTTCCAAGCATTTCGTTAGCTATTCGAGAAAAGGCTTTTCCATCATCTGGATTTCCGAGCCTTTGATTGGCTGTTACTGGCGACTCGCTTAGCTGCAGGCGTCAAAAACGTTCCAACACGAAATAGTTGCTTGCTTTCTGAGTCACTCCCCTGTAACCATAGAATAGCAAAGAGACGCTTGATTTGAAGCGACTGTGACCCGTAGTTGTTACAGCATTTTTACAAACATAAAAAGATTATCTTCGATAATTGAAAATGGATAGGAATCAGCAGACATGTACAGAAGTGTTCATTCGTACAACATTCTCACATGTACATAAATAAACTTATTTTATTCAGTAGATGGCAATACAAACTTCATGTAATATATATATATTAATAAAAGAATGTCCGTTTATGTCTATTCTTAGGTATGTTTACCATAGCTAAGAATATTTGTCGCATAAATTTTGAAATTTTTATTCCATATAAAAGAAGATAAGTCAATTGTACGTAAGTCTCAGGTTTTGGATTTTTTTTGTTATTAGAATTTATTGAATTAATTTTTTAATGAATTTTGCTGCAATTTTCCGTGTTGTTTTTAAATTATTATTATTTTGACATAAATAATGTGATTCTTGTTTAAACTGTTTTGCACAACATATTAAATTTTGGCCTTTTTGTAAATGAAATTCATTGTCCGTACACATTTTTAAAGATACTTTTTCGGATTTTTTTCTTTATCAGGTGGTATTGTATTATTATCAAATCATTATCATCCAAAAATAAATTATGTATCGACGAATGAAAAAATTTTCGGAAATTAAAAAAAAAAAAAAAAAAAAAAAAAAAAAAAAAAAAGATTTTTACGAACGAAACAATGGATATGACAAAGATTTTGTACTGTCGTTCACATATATGATGCGACTTTGTGCTTTTGTCAGAGTAAAATAGCGTGGATGGGAGTTGAACTAGAATCTCATGACAAGTAAGTGAGAACGTTAGCATCGATCAAAAGAGCTAATCAGTTACTTTAAGCTACTAACTTGCTTTATACTGATCCAGTAAGTTGAGATCGCTATACAATATAAAGAAACAAAGATGAGAATGATCAGATGAAATACTTAGGGCAAAAATCCAGTAAAAAATCTGTTAAAATTTAATTTACAAAAATCTAAATCGTATTTTGAAAATATCTTTTCGGGATGTTCTCGGATATACCTTGGAGTATTTCCATAGCCAGTGTTAAACCTCTTGCCTTATCCATTATAGTGTGATAGTGTAGACTGGTAAGACCCCCAAACACGCAATAACCTCTTCTGCTATGTTTCTCATATGATTTTCCATACTTTCCGCTCCAGCAAGAAGAGAAAATTGATAAGAAAAAAATTCTCTGAGATATGAAAAGTTACATACTTTTTGGTTACTTTGACAATTTTAGACCCCGAAAAGGAAGACGGAAGATATTTATTTATTATTCTTAAGATTTTTACTTATGTTTCTTGCATATTCTTGGAATATTTCCATGCCAGCGGAAATAGAATATCGAGAAATAAAAAAATGACTAAAATGTGAAAATTTGTATAATTTTCGACAAATTTCCCATATTTAGAACCCAAAGTGGAACCAGAAGATATTTTTTAATTACTCTAATATTTTGGACTTTTGTTTCTTTTGTACTCTTTCAGTTTTTCCGCACTAGGGCGAAGAAAAAATTGAAAATTAAAAATATTACTGAAATGTGAAAAATTACAACATTTTTGGCAAAAATTGCATATTTCGAGCCAAAAGTGGAACCGGAAGATATTTATTGATTGTTTTGAAATTTTGTGAGTATATTACTGATACGACTAGACAACTTTTCCGCGCTAGGGAGAAAAGAATTTCGAAAAAAAGTTTTTTACGCTCCGCCCTAACGCACACTCGCAAATTCTTAGTTATATTCAAATAGATCACTAGTCAGTTTTTTCTTTCGATTAAAAAAAGCGAGTTTTTATGTCTCTTAATAAAAAACAGTAGAGTTTAAGGTAAAATTAATTGATATTTCATAAACGTAATTTTATTTTATTTTTAAAAGCTAGAATCTTAAACCCGCTGCTTAAAGTTTCATTTGTCTTTCCACATATTAGATAACAACTTAATCAAACTTTTAAAAGTAGCATTAAAAATAGTTTATTTGTATATAATATTGTTAACTTTTCTGTGTGAAAAATAATCTAATAAAATTTGATCAAACCCTACTTTTCCATTAAAAGTTAATTACGAAAGATTAATTTAATTCGTTTTTAAGTTCATGAATTAATTTAACTAAATTAAATTAAAAGCTTTAAAAGAAATTTTTTGGCTGGTAAAATTATTTCGAATTTTATTGAATTATGATTTTTTGAAAAAAAAATCCAACAATAAATTTAGGAAATGTGAATAAAATTGTGAGATGTGATTTAACTTGTAACTCTGTATGTAACTTTTTTTTTGTTGAAATGTAATCTTTCAAATTACTTCTTTTTAAAGAAAAATGTATTATAATAAAAAAAATTATCGACTTCCGATTTTTCGAAGGGAAATTCACGGTTTAGGAGATAAAGTTTCCGAAAAATGTGTCTATACAAAGTGTCTGTCTGTCCGTATATCCGTGTGTACATGTGCCCACTATGTATGAAAAGTAAACGGAATTATGTATACAATTGAAACAAAATTCATGTGTATTTTTTATTGGCTATAGCAAACAGATCTTCTTTGAATTAAGAAATATTCAAACTGAAGGGGTCGCTGTAATAATTTTTTTTTTTTTTTGTGTGTGTCATTTTTATTATTGTATCATCGAAAAGTGTATGACGTTTTGCATGGAACTGAACAATGTCAGCGTCCACTTCCGGAAGAAAATATTCCCAAATACAAGAAGGGTCTGCTTGACATGGCCTGAAACATATACAGGGTGATTTTAAATTCACAGTACAAATTTTAACGATTGGTATAGGGCACGGTTGCGATCAGTTATTGCACAGGAAAGTTTGGTTGCGGTGACGAGTTCAGTTTTAAGCACCAAAAGTGGCAATTTGACTCTTTCTTAAATTTCAAAGTTTTTTATTCAAACCAGAAAATTCATATGCTGTTTTTTTATTTAAAAAAAGACGGTTCATAAATGCATAAAGAAAATATTTTTCTTTGAATGAAATCGAAAATTTATAATTAAAAAAATAAATAAAACAGGCAAATTTATCAAACAATTGAAATGCATAAAACAAATAGAAATGGAGTTTTATTTTATTCAAATATTTCGACTTCATACCGGAAATTTCAAAAGAAGAATTTTTTCATTAAGTAATCATGAAATGCCTAGTTAAATAAAGAACAGGGAATTGTTTAGAAATAGTATTTTCTAGTATGAAGGATAAATTTTTAAATAAAAAAAGGCCAAGTTGGCCCTCTGATGTTTGCAGTTAAACACGTTACTTGTGACTATACATTCATTTACTGTAATTGAATGTAACAATGACTTTCACGAGCCCTTAAAATTTGTATCATAAATTTAGAATCACCCTGTGTATGTTTTTGGCATTTTTCAAACAAATCCTCCTTGAAAATTTAAATGTATTGAATAGATTCCGTTATAGAAGTTTTAGCATAAACGCAAATATTTACTAAAATTTTACTAAATTTTGCCTAATTTAAAAAAAGGTAATTGAAATTTCATTAAATTTTACATGTGCTTGATAAAAATTTCATACTTAAAAAAAAAAAAAAATAAATATAATAAAATAAATAAAAAGTGCACCGAAGGTAGATAGATACCTTAAAACCAGTTAATTCATTCTCTGTTTAAACTAAAATTAATACTTCTTTCCAATTTCAATAAAAGAAATTTTGCTAAAAAATATATAATAAATCCTCCGAAAATTTTCTCTCTCTGAAAAAAATCTCCCTTTTCTCTAAATTTTTTTTGCAACATTGAAATATTTAAGTTTCTGATTTACATAAAAGGATTACTATCTTGGAAAATAATTTAAATTAAATTTTTTAGACAATTATTTTGTTGTCCTCAGGCATTCATGATAACCGATTTACTTTGTAATTCACAATTCGTACTATTCTCAATAAATATATGTGAAATACAAACTACTAGTCACATTTAATATAATAGATATGCACTAACTAAATCTAGTTCAAACAATGAACAGGCTGATGAATCTTGTTCAATAAGTACTACATTCCACTAATGAAGTTTAAATCCTAAATTAATCTGAATCCAACATAGCTGCACTGATTAGATCAAAGTACCTTTTGTAAACAAGTGGCGGAACAAAATACTTTTAAGACGTTTATTGAACTAAACTGTATTAATTGAATCACATTACAAAAGGATTTTCACATTTTACTACTTACATAGTGTCTGAAACTACTTTGTTTGTCTATATTAGCGATGCATAACCTTTTTGCCAGAAAATCGTTTGACACCAGAATATTTCAAAAGTGACATTTGTTTTCTTTCATAGCAAAGTTTCTGTCATTATTATAAGGAAAATTATTCTGCATAAAATTACTGGTATTAGTTTGGCCCGCGGGCCACAGGTTGTGCACCCCTAGTCTATATTTCACTTTTTTATGTTTTATAAATGAATATAATTAAAATTTTAAATCTCAGAATTTTACGAAATTTCATTTCATCACAAATATAAACAGAATACATTACATTTTGCCATGTTTTCCATACATATTTTAAAAGTTTTTAATTTTTTTAAAAATCAGTTTTGATTCCAAATTTTGAGAAGAAAATAGTTTTGTTACTCAGCATTAAAGCACGGATAAAACCTTTGTGCATTAATTCACATGTTCTAATTTAGGATTATGAAAGATTTCATATTACTTAATATTATTTTCATTTTGTGGAAAAATAATTTTGTCTATACTACATACATGCTTGCTGTACGCATGCACCCCTGATTATGCTAAATAAACGTAACTTACTTTTAGTTTTCTAACAACGAATTTCAAAGTTATTTTAGACTATTTATCAGGTAATTTTACAGATAAGATATGTTGTAGATGTTAGTACAGTGTTTGATTATAGACTAATAATGAATCGGGGCAACAGCAATCGTGATAGCTTCATAACCTGATCTCACATTCCCTCTTTTTGGCGTCCTTAAATGAATTAATTTTCTTTTTAACCCTTTCCGGTTCAAAATAAATATGTTTGAAATAATTAACTTATTCCAGAATTTATAAACGAATTTATTAGAAAATAATAACTTGCTTCTTTTCAGTAATGTTGTAAAATAAAAAGTTTAATTATATTAAAATTTTTATTATTTAAATAAAATTATTAATTTTAATTAAATATTCTTTAATTAAATATTCTTAGTGTAAGTGAAAAGCAAATTGATGCAAGTACGTGTTCTTTTTTAAGGATACCGCACCAGAAAGGGTTAAATTTGTCCAGTTTCAATTTTCTGTTTTTTCTTCTTTCTTTTATTTTTAACTTGGCTTCTGCAAGAGTACTGGCTTAAAGGCGTAGCCAGAAACCACGGATGGACTAGGGCTACTAGATTTACGAGCTGAAGCATCCGCCATTGATATGCCTTTGGGTTTGCAATATGTACCCAGCGCCCATTCGCTTGTATGTAAACAGAGAGCAACGGTGCTGCATTTTGACAGTTATTTTCTATTAAATACACGTTATAATTAAATACGAAATTTATGGTAAGATGTTGCTCTGATATGAATTGTTCAAACCATTTTAGAAAAGGACACAAGGCGTTCCAATTTCTGGAAGAAAACACAAAACAAACAAAGTAAATAACCAACTGTCGTCGAAATGATTGGCGCGGTTTTTGAAAGCGCCAAATTTAAAAGTCGGTCAAAACTTGTAAAAATAAATGATGATTACGATTCTTTTAGATTTAATTTTTTATATCTGTATTTATATAATTCTCGTATGATAGCGGTTCCAAATCAAGGGTATGCATGCTCTTGGGGATACGTTACGGGTTTTCTGAGGGCATGTCTTAAATAAGTAATGTTTTAAATCACAAAAATGTTAGAAATGATAATGTAATTTTTATCGATTTATTATATGATTGAGAAAAGATAATAACAAATAAGAAAAATTGCACAATTAATTATTATTATTATTTATTTATTTATTATTATTATATAGTATTAGATATTTTAATTAATTATTTTATTATATTAATGTATTATATTTTATAATGTATTATATTATATTATAATTATATAATTTTTTGTAGATATAAATATAATATATAACGTAATAACATATTAATACATAACTTTATAATAAAAAAAAATAATAATATATAAATTGTTATATATAATTAAAATTATAAATAATTTTAAAATATAAATATATAAATAATGTAAATATAATTATATTATATTATAAATATTATCCCAATATATATACATATTATGTTATTTTGTACAATTATATTGCATTATACAATATAATAAATAATAGATTATATATATATATAATAAAATATAAAACTATATAAATATAATAAATTATTCATATTTAATTTAATAATTGTAATTTAACAATAACAATAGTAATAATAATAGTTTAATAAATGACTAATTTATAATTTAATAATTAATAAAATATATTAACTATAATTATAATAAATGCATTATGTAAAAAATATATTTAAATAATATATAAAGTATTATGTATAATTATTATGCATTACATTAATGTATTAATTATTACATTATTTATTTATTTATTTATTTATTTGTTTATTATTTATTATTTAATTATATATTTATCTTTTTGATTTACTATGAGTTGATAGAATATCATTTTTTAAATATATATTTGTTAATGAATATATTTTTTAATATTTGATTTTAATTAGTTATACATTTAATTTTTTATTGATTTACTATGAGTTAATAAAATATTATCATTTTTTAAATTAATTCTTGCCAGTGAAATAAATTTTTTAATATGTAATTTTATTTATTTATACAATTATGTTTATTAATTTACTATCAATTATTACTATCAAATATAATCTTTTTATGAATTCTTGTTAGTGAAACTAATTTTAATTTAATTTAATTTATTTAAACAATTACTTTTATTAATTTGCTATTAGTTAATAAAATATTATCATTTTTAACATCAATTCTTGTAATTGAAACTAATTTTTAATATTTAATTTTATTTATTTTTACAATTATTTTTATTAATTTACTATCAGTTAATAAAATATATAATAATTTTTTATTTTTTTAAAAATTTATTAGAACAGAAAAAATACATTCTTCATTACTATTTTATTTTTAGCACATATTTATTAAGTTTAATATCTATCAGTTCCTTGTCACTTTTTTGCTGCGTCACATTTTTTCAGCATTTGTTTTTTCTGTCACTTTCTTCCAGTCACTTTTTTTCCGTTTATCACATAGATGATACATTACAAAATGATGCATTACTTGTAGTTCAAGTAATATATGATAAACAAATTTCTTGAGATCGCCAATAAGGAGCTAAACTCGCCTCTGAGGTAGCCAAGAAACAGGGATGTACCCACAGTGTACCTAAATATGGCGGTGATGCTCCGGCCCATAATTCTAGAGGCTCTAGGATGGACATGCGGAACGTCACGCTGCATGAATTCTTCGGCGGCCCTATACACTTATATACTCTTGCTCCACAGACTTGGTTTCTTTGTCTATATGGTTTCTTTTAGGCAACTAAATTAGTTAAATTAAATTAGTTTGATTAATTTCCTTTTTAAATTTGTCCGGTTTCAATTATTTGATTTTTTCTTTTCAATCTGGGTTTCACTAGAGACAGGGCTCTTGGAATGTTGTTGGAACCTTTCTTCCCGGCTTTTGCTTGAGAGTCGGAATAAGAGAAGAAATTCGAATGGGCCAAGGACAGAACGCCCGTGTTCCGCTCCGCGAGTCCTGTGGCTCTTAACTTTCGATGTCTTCTGGATAAATAAAAAGAGCACTACGGTTGATTGGGAACATTATTTGAGTCAATGGTCTTAGGTTCCATTCCCGGACTGTTTATTTTTCACCCAGTTGGAAAAATTCAGTTCATTTGAGTTAAGAAAATAAAAGTATTATTTGCGTAACCTACATTTAAGGGAGTTTGTTTTATTGCATTGTATTTTGTTGCGCCGTCTACATAGCAGATTAGATATAATTGCCAATAAGGATATCCGGATGAAATGCGTTCAGTCGTTGTCAGCACAGATACTTCGATAGGGAAAACACTGGCAATTTAAGACAAATGTTTTTGGTTATGCTTAATGTTATTTTCAAAATGAAGCAAAAAGTTGAGAAGCTGTATCCATATATCAGAATTTTAAAGCTATGTTTTTGAGACTTCACAAAAGTTGCTCTATACATTTAGCTATTATGCACATTATATTTTGATTACGTACACGGATGCGCAATGAAGCATTATTTAACTTGCTCATTTTTAATTCTATTTTTATTATTTTGTAATTCTGTTTACAGGTTATTATGGTACACTGTCATTCGTCATATTTTGTGAAAAGAACTTTTTTATATTAAGAACTCTGCAAATTATAAGCAAAAAACTTGGTAAAAGTTGGAACTGTTTTTATAAAAACCTTAATTTCTCTCCGAGTACACATGCTATCCACATAAAAATGAACACAGTTTATCCTAATTGTAATGTACAGTTTGAGCGCTTTTGCTACATTAGTTTTGACAGGGTTATCCAAAATATATTCGTTTTTTTTTCAATTTGTTGAGATCCCCCTATGGCGTTTTAGAAAAAAAAATCTTCACGAAACTATATGACTGCACTATTATATTTACATTCTTAGATTTTCAGAGTATTTTCATTCAGAGTAATCCATTGTCCTTTTGTAAAAAAATAGTATTCTTTCGTTATTAACGGTACTTATGGAAAATATTATCATCTAATACATCGATATAATCCTCAAAATTTCTTCTAACCTGCACAAAAACTATTGGAGTAGTTTTACCAGTCGCAAAACCTCTCCCGAAAATCACCGAGCCATCTCCAAATGCATGCTTTGAGAAAATTTCTTTTTCTCTACGATAAACATATCTGAGGCAGTGACACATGTTTACTATAGTGAACCTTATTCTCTTTGTGTAAAGCACGTCGAACAGTTCAAGCACTGTATTTTAAGTTCAATTGACATTTTTAGGTGCGCTCGTAATTATGTAAATACGTAGCACCTATATTTGTCGTTCAGTCCGTCCGTCCGCATATAACAACGCAAAAACTACAAAATCGAATCGTTTGAAATTTAAAATATATAATTATTACATAATTTTTTCGAGTCATTTCAAAATTTATGAAAGTCGGATGAATAGATCAATTACAGGGACAATCAAAAGTATTCCATTACATTATGGTCAATGGGGAGAAAGTTACAAATACATTTTAATCGTTTGAAATTTAAAATACGTAATTATTACATAATTTTGTTGAGTTATTTCAAGTGTTATCAAAATCAGATGCATAGTTCAATTACAGGGATAATCAAAAGTATTCCGTTACATTACGGTCGATGGGATAAAATGTTCACTTATTCGAACATAATAAAATTGATGTGCATTTATAAAGTATATATTATAATGTATATTTTGCATACTCTGTGGTGCAAAGAACATTTGTTATTGATTTACAAGGCCACACAAAAGTATTCCGTTACATAATGGTATAGGGAGAGCATTGTTTGGTGCGTGTTTTAATAGTAATTCACTATTTACAATTTTATGAGATTATATGAGGGTGATATTTTTAAAACTTCGTTATCATACGAACGCACCTCATTTGCTACGCTTCACGTGCAATGTCCAACTTGTTATTTCTGTTGACGTTTGTTTTTTGGAGCAAGCTCGCCTGATTATCAATCTTTTTTCCCCGTAAAGAAACAGAAGACGTCCTATCTGTATGTCTTTGTTGGCCATATTTACCAGAATTTTTAAGATAATTGAAAATAATCGTCTTTAATCTATTCAGCTTTGACGAAGTTTTGCGTACAGAAACTCATGAACTTTTAAATAGATTAACTTCCTCTTTCTCAAACTCAGAAAACTCCATACCAAGCGTCATGAATGAAAAACAGAAAATGACGATCCCAAATGCTTAGTACGCATTTATATCTTCCGGAAATTCCGTGGGCGGACCAAAAACATGCAAATTTTACTTTTTAGAACACAAAAATACAGTTGTTCTTGTAATTTTGTCCGTATCAGATGGCTGTATAAATCCATGATAAATTTTATGAATATGAATTTTCCATATATTTCCATAAAAACTTCTAAAAATATTCTTCATTTTTCATTGATTTTCTGCCATTAAATTTGCTGAAGCTTCTAGCCAAATGTAACCAAGATTTAGCGATTTTTGCCTTGTCCTTGTTATTCTGACCACAGTATACTTGTAAATTCATAAATAAATATTGAAATGAAGAATTATAATAATAAGAGAAATAAATCACAACACTTTTTGTGCGCATGGTAAAACTTGACAATTTGCTTATAAAGAGGAAATTTTGATGAAAATAAATACATAATAGTTTCATCTATATGCTAAAAGCAGAATATTTGTAAAAAATGTTGATTAAATTTAAAAAAACTTAATAATTTAAGAGGTTAAAATTTTTGAGTTTCTGGGAATGTTTTTTTTAAGTACAATAGTTAAATAAAAATAAAATCTTCATTTTTGTGGTTATATGTTGTAGATTATACAAAAATGAATATGGTTTTAAAATTTCTTTTAATTACCTTGCATAGTTTTTTAGTATCAGAGAGCGCAGTATCCAAATTTATCATTTTGATAAAAGCGATGCAAAGTTTAATTATCTCATTTAACAGCACATACGGAGTCTTAATAAAACTGCTTTAATTAGTAAATTAATAGGCATTTTTAATGCAGTTTTTTTTCTTATTGTGCAAAAATGATTAAAAGTCGAAAATTTTGAATGTTTAAAGGTATCCTAGTGCCTTAAGTTTATGGCTTAGCGAAATTATTAAAAGGATTTTTTTATATGAAATTATATGAAGTATTTAATCGTTTGTTTGGCTTTTCTTCAGGTGTACTGATGAAGATGTATTACGTTGACAAGAGGCCTTATATGTACTGGAGCCATGCTATGATAGCGAAAGCAATACGATCAAGATATCTTCCAGAAAACAGTGACTCACAATTGTGCCATTCAGACTTAGCTAACGCTTTTCATCTTGGTTTCCTAATGGAGAAGGAACACAAGGTAGGCATAAATACAAAATCTATGACGCCTTTAAAAAATGTGATAATGAAAGAATTTCAGATGATGTTATATCATGTTAAGCGCTATGCATATATAACGTTATTATTCTAAGAGAGAAAGGGGTTTGGCACATGATATCATAAGAAATTTCTAGTAGGATGAGAGGGTTTGTTTTTTGATATCGATATCATTTTTTATATTGATTCGAATTTTGATATCGGTATCAAATTTTCTCTTTTTATTTTTTACGTAGTTTTTAATTTAAAATAGTATGTTATGTTTTTTAATAAGTTATAATTTTTTACAAACATAAAATTCTATTCTAAAATATGAAATACCCTGACATTTGACATTCCTATTCTTCTCCATATGTGTATGCATATATAATCCCTGTTGGAGAAACCACATATATGAAGTATATTTGAAATTAAGCTTGTGTTTACTAATAAAATAATCAGAAAGAGAAAGAACGTTTTCCGCTTGCTTTGTTAGTAAGAATTTTTATTTACCCCTACCCCTCCTCCGTTCGAGGAAGTGCAAGAAGACATTACAACTGTTGAATGCATTATCTATCAAAAGCTATTATAAAATATTTTTAATTAATAACAATTTCTTTTACGTGTTATTTAATATAAAGTGATATTTCATTGACTTTTCTTCATTTGAATCAATAAAGTAAGCTAAATGTAAATGTAACCAATTTTTTATATCACTCCCAATAAAAGAAATAAATTAATTTTTTTTTTTTTAAGTTACACTTTGATAACGATAGCATTACTTGAGGTGGTTGAATGATGATAACGTTTGGTATCGGAAGGGAGCCGGGGTGCAAAAGTATCAAAAAATTAATAACATTATATTTGCACGAGCCCTTAATAAAAAAATAATGCATCTTTATATTTTACGTATCAGTGTCTTTCATTGAGTTCGTTTTTATTACATTTTATCTTCTAAAAGTTAAAGTGCTGAAATATTTAAATAAAAACTTCTGCTTTAAAAAATATTCGTTTTTCAATGACTCACCTAATTAATGAAGTTCTTTAATTTTTTTAAAGTTATTTTTATGTTCGCAATTGCATAAATTATTCAAAACTTCATTTAAATTCAATGTCCCTACTTTAAATCGATATTTTTTGCTTTATTTAAACAACAATCTACATAAATAAAGACAACGTAACATAAAGTTGCTAATTTGTTGAATTGTTGCTAATTTGTTTAAAAGTATTTTCTCCTGAGTCAAGATGCAGTAAAGAATCAAGTTATTTAAAATTTTTTTTTAAAACTTACTCCCCCCCCCCTCCACCAAACAAAAATATGATTCTTTGTTTTAGTCTCAATTATCACTATGTATTTAGCTGTATCAAACAATAAACTATATAGCACAGTGCGGTAAAATATAAAAACGCATTACGGTAGTGTACATAACTTAACACGATAAAATCATTTTAAATCATTTTGAATGATTTTAAATCATTTTAATAAAAATTTAAGAAAACCGTACCCATGCCTATAATCTTCAAATTTTGGATGAATTTTCATTGAGAGAAAAGGAAAGATGTGAAGGGAAGGGGATTTCCAATGTTTTGGATAATCTTTCTGTTAGATAATAATTATTTCTATTAACTCGTTTCAGAATTTCAAAATACGTCTATGCTTGCAGTTCATTAACATTGGAATCACGATACCAAGTGCATTTTATTAAGGTATTTTAGAAAAAAAAGGCTATTTATTTTACTGTTAATTGAAATCGTATTGTAGTATCTTAGATGTATCGGAGAAT
Organism: Maratus speculifer; assembly: GCA_964019185.1. Classification (NCBI taxonomy): domain Eukaryota; kingdom Metazoa; phylum Arthropoda; class Arachnida; order Araneae; family Salticidae; genus Maratus; species Maratus speculifer. The sequence continues at coordinate 141,106,827 of OZ025291.1, forward strand.
TTTAAGATAATTTGCTAAGTTTCTTCTGGTTTTTAGTTCATAAAATGTATTGTATACTTTTTTAAAAATTGCAAATTTTGAAACAATTTTGTTTGGTTAATTTTTGAAATTAGATGGTTTATGAACTGTTTTATCGTTTTCTCTTCAAAAGTTTTCTGAAAAAAAAGGCAAGATTTCGAGATACGTGGTTCACTTTGAACTGGTTAACTAACAAAAATTTATGTAGTCATTTCTAAAACTAAAATATACGACTCCAACGCCGGCGCATTTTGCCGAAAAAAAATAAACATTTCTGTTAAGTCTGCAAGCATATGAAAAGGCAGTTTCTGATAGGTTCTTGTTTTAAAGTTTCTGATGGCAACGATTTGTTACGAAAGGAAGTGATGATTTTACACGAAAACTTTCTACTACATAAGTAAATGTAGTAAATTTTTCAGTGATTTATATGCTACTATTATATATGAATATTCACTAAAACTAAAATATTAATTCGTAGTCACAAATAACAAATAATTTTAGTCAAATCATCCAACTTTCAAATTTGAGTGTTTGATTATAAATAAAGTAAAGAAATCTAGAAATAAACCTTATTGGTTTTATGGATCTTCAAATATTTCATATTCTTATGCATTCCCTATTTGGAATCTATGTAGTTTATTGAACACATGCCGCGCAACTATACTTCTTGTTCATAGTTCGATTTCGGACTCATACTAAACAAATTTCACTCAATCTTCCATTTCTTTGAAGTCTATAAGATGACTATAAAGATTTCTTAGAAATTAGATTTTTTTTGCAACCAAATCAGATTTACCATCTTATAAGCACATATTCTGTATAGCATATAAAAGTCAGGGTAAAAAATAAGTGCTGTTAATTGTTGGCTGTAATCTTTACTGGAATGGATCATCACAAGTTTAGTTTTAATTTTTTTTACACGCATATTTGAATTTTTTATTCTTTTTAAGAATATTTTTAACGTTATTCATATTACTAGATTTATTTATATATTGTCTTCGAAACAGCGTTCTGCTAAATATCATTTGTATCTTTACTTACTGTAATTATTTAATTTTTTCAAAGATGATGGGAAGCACAGGGTGATTATAAAAAAAACTATCCCATCATTTGGGCTCCTAACTATTATACCATTCTTAGAAATCAACTGAAATTTCGACAAAAGGTATTTTGAGGTATGCTCTCAAGAATGATAGGGAAACCATCAGTGTCACTTAAACAGTTACGGTTACAGTGAGAAAATTTCGAAAAAATCAAATGGCAACACCCAGTTTTTTGTATTGGAATGTGATCTCCATTGTGAAAAACCCTAAATAGCGTTGGAATGGCAACTGTAGCATGGAAATTACCGGAACTAGGCAAGGGAAAAGTAAAAAGGACTTTGCCGTGCACCAGAGCATTAATGTTCATTTTATTTACGTTACACGTCACACCGTTACTTCGGCTAATATCCCAGCCTGATTTGATTTCCACAAAACGAGAAGAAGAAACCAAGAAACACAAATTTCGAGTTTAAGTAAGACACAGTCATGGTTGACGTCGTTACGCTAGGTGAAAGAAAAGACAGTGCGAAATGCGAGCCGCGTATGTTGTCTTCTGCCATTCCAAACAAGATGCTGCTTTCAGGGAAAGCAGCATCTTGTTACTGCCGCAACCATGGATCAGCGAGGCCCGTGTACTGTCAAAGCTGTACGGGACTTGATTCATAAATTTGAAGAAACTAGTTCCACATGCGATCGACCTCGATTTGGACGAACTAACGTTCCTGTGGAAGCTGTTGCAGAAGTTCATCAAACGATAAGCACAGTTTGTCTCGCAAATGAAAGCGGCGTTTTGTGTGTTCTGAATATGTCGAATTCAACCCAAGCAAGATTCTGCGCTATGTTCTAAACATGTTTCCGTATCGATTCCATCGTGTCCAGATGTTGGAAGCAGGAGATTATCAATAACGGCTGGATTTTGCAAATCAATTCCTTATCAGGTACGATGAAAATAGCAGCTGGCCTTTGCGCATTCTGTGGACAGATGAGGCGCATTTTTCGTTAACTGGTAACGTGAATTAAAAACAGTGTTGGCACTGGGCAGAGAATAATCCACATGATGTGCCTGTCCGTCCATTACACGAGGAAAAAGTGACCGTGTGTTGTGGTATAACGAGTACGTTCATCCTAGGCCCTTTTTTGAAGAGGCTATTGCCAGTAATCTGCAAACGTGTATAGTAACGAGTGATCGCTATCTGGACATGTTAACCTGTTACGCGATTCCCGCATTGCAACGGCGAAATGCTGTATCTGATGTTGTGTGGATGCAAGATGGTACTCCTCCACATGTCGAATCTTTTGTCAAACGTGTCTTAAGTCAACAGTTTGGTGACAGAGTTATCTCGCGTCATTTCACGTTTCCGTGGCCCCCAAGGTCTCCTTATCTCACATCAATGGATTTCTGGCTGCGGGGATATATGAAATTCAAAGTGTATCAGTTTCGTCCTCAAACTGCATCTGATTTGAAAAATGCCATCAGAACTGCGATTCAAGAGATTCCTATTGCCATGGTACGTACTGTAGTTCTATCCACCATCTGCCGCATGCTAAGCCTCATCGTGTGTGAAGGAGGTCATGTGGAAAATTTGTGAAACACAATAAAATGTTTTATTTTATGCTGCTTCTCTGTTCTTATCGGTTGTCTTCACTTTTAGCCTATCTGCCGCCGCTGATTTTCATGCTGCAGTTCCCGTTCCAACTCTATATGGGTTTTTCACAATGGTGATCGCATTCCATTACAAAAAACTGGGTGTTGCTATTTGATTTTTTCGAAATTTTCTCATTGTAACCGTAACTGTTTGAGTGACACTATTGTTTTCCATATCATTCTAGAGAGCAGACCTCAAAATATCGTTTCCCAAAATTTCATTCAGTTTCTGTGAATGGTATGATAGTTAGGAGCCCAAATGTCGGGATAGTTTTTTTTTATAATCACCCTGTACATTTCATACTGTATTTTAATTACTATCAGCCAAAACTGTATCATATTTGAAAATAACTTTTAAATTTACAATACAAATAAAAAGATGCATTTTATTTTTTTGCAAATAATGGTTCATATATTTTGAAAATAGTAGATTATTTCAACATTTCTGTGATAGAACTATTTTCTTCGTTCAGGAGTTTATTAACATTGCTTAATATAATAATTTATATTAAAATTTACACTAAATAATAAATATTTATATGCTTTTAATGCATCAGACTTTGATCTTCGAAGCTGCATTATATAATTAAAACAAATATGTTAAACATTATACTGACTGGAATTTGTTCAAATTTCGATGGCAGCTTGTTAATTATAATCAAATTTTAATATTCTATCAACATTAATGCTTTCTTTAAAAAAAAGTATTTTAAAATGTTTACGAAAATGAAGTAAAATGTTAACAATATAAAAATTAAATTTATATTTTTATAAGTTTTTTATTTTTAGAGTTCACCAGTGGATGAATCCAAACCCAAACGAAGAGATGATTGGGCAGAAATGCTGCGAGAAATCGATGAGCTTTGGTATCATCTCATGAAGAGCGGTCAGTTAATTAATGTAGAAAATGCATTAATATTATATGTTACCTACCAGAAAAGCAATATTGTATTGATATATAACTAGACAAATATATTTTTTTTCACTTTTTAAATATTAATATTTTTATTATAAAAGAAAAATTAAAATTAAACTTTCATAATTTTTTTCAAATAACACCAATATTCAAACATAGGAAAATTAGTTTTTAAGTATTTTTAACTCACCGATATGCTACCAAGGATAAGGTCACCAAATCCAGGAAGCCTTTGGGTATTGATAGAGTGTAGCCAATATATAAAAGTATCACAAGGATAAAGTGTGATAGTCAGCTGGGTGTGAAAAAACGACCCCAAAGTTCACCTATTAGTGACGCTTTAGTATATAATCAAATAAACTGTACTTAATTCCGACGGCTAGATTGTGCAGTTGGCGGCGCGCCGGCCATTTACTTTCATTTCACGCGACTGTCGGTAAGTTCAAATCCCCTGCATTTTTTTTTTTTTTTTTTTTTTTTTTTGACAAAATAATGATTAGTTATTTTTGGACTACAATATCTGATTATTTATAAGCATGACAAATATAAATAACAACATGTTTCGAGGCTTATTAATACGTATATTTTTATTTACAAAGAGTGAGAGAGTTTCATTGAAACGCTATGGATATAAAGAAAAGTAAAACTTTAAAATCTTATGCTACCTATGCATATTTCTTTTAGATTCGGTATTTTTGGAATTTTGTAAATTATTTATATTTGTTTTACAACAAATTAAAAATATTTTTAAATTACGTACAGTTATTTTGTATTATTTTCATTCAATTCTATACTATGTATTTAAAAATTGTGCGCTATTACAATTGACCTTTTGATTCTTTTTTACGTGGAATTTTTTACAGAATATCTTTCTCCATTGTAATTAATAAACAACAATGTCTAATCACCCCAAAATTTTAAAAACAAGCAACCGGACTTATTTGCTCTGTAGCAGGTGACTGCTGAAAGAATAAACATTCTAAACACAAGCTGTTTATTTTCTATAGTCTACTTGTTCTGCTTAACAACCACATGCAAGACTACGTTAAAATTCTTCCAAAAAAGAGTTTTAACGGAAAACAATTATGCTTATTCGAAACATGATATACGGTGTAAAAAAAGAAAATGATAATTTAAAATTAAAAAAGAAAAAAAATCGAAAAATTATATTCTTTTAAATTGATAGTTATTAGACAAGACAAAAATATAATAGCAAATTTTAATTTAATGCAGCGTGTTTTAATTTACTTCGCTGAAAACAGTGATATATTCGTAGAAAAATCTATAAATCAGAATGAATATAATTAAAATTTTCACGACTAAATAATTCAGTTTTTTTTTCTTTCGATCCATAAAACTGCAATCTCTCTGTAAATAAATAAGTGTATATATATATGTGTGTGTGTTTTTGAGTGCATGCGTGCAGAAGCATGTTTTTACTTATATTTGTTATATGTATAAATAACACTAGTTTACAAAATTAAACTTTTTGTCTGTTGCCGCGAATTTTGTGGCTGATAATGTTCATTTATGACTTGTTTTTGTCAAATCTAACCGAAAAATCTATTGAGCAACTCGAGTTACTTTGTTTTTTATTTTTATCATTTAAGTATGTATATTAATCGATAAGAGGCATAATTTACTGTTTTAAGATTAATTTCACAAGTTTTTTGCGTCACGAGTAGTTCAATAATACGTTGTTTAAACAATCCAGATCATTTTTGCTATATATGCGGCAAATATGTGTTTAACAATTGTAGAAAAGTTATATCAGAGCTGGTGAAAAATACCTATTTTGAGTATTTTGGGATGCTCTTGGATAAAAATGAGAAGTCTTGGACTCCCAATTGTGTTTGTACATTGTGTGTGGAATAGTTAAGACACGTGCCTATAAATATAGAACACCGATTATTTGGCGAGAACCACGAAATCATCTCGAAGACGGTTATTTTTGTAGCGTGAACATAAACGGTTTAAAAGCTAAAATTCGAGCTAAATGGCAGTACCCAAGTACTAAATGTGTTCAACGTCCAGTGCAGCATTTACCTGACTCTTCAGAATCAAAAAATATATCTGAACCAATAGAACAAGATAATGAAGGACCAAGCTCATCACAAAATGTTGCGGATTTTGAAGGTTTGTAAAATGAGCCAAAATGCTTTTCTCAAAGTGAGTTAGATGATCTTGTAAGAGATTTAAATCTTTCTAAACAAGCTTCAGAATTGTTAACATCAAGACTAAAAGAAAAAAATGCTTTCCTCAGATACTAAAATAAGTTTTTCGGAAATAAAAAATCTAAAAATTATAGTGAACTTGTAGAAGACTTTCCACTTCAATTAAAAAATATGGGGTGCAATATGAGGATAAAACTCCATTTCCTCAGTAGACACCTGGACAGAATTCCTGAAAATATAAGAGATATGAGTGAAGAGCAGGAAGAGCGTATGCATCAGGACTTACGCGTCATGGAAGAGTTCTATGAAGAAGTTCTAGGAAGAGTCTGGGTTACGAATATGATGTTTGACTATTATTGGTCTCTGATACGTCATTTTCCAAAGTCTACACATAGGAGAAGAGCTTTAAAACGAAGTTTTTTATAACTCGATGATTAATTATTTTTTAGTAAAGTTTTTCTTAGTAAATGTATGTTTTTTCTGTTTAATACCTGCATAGCTAAAACTCAGAAACTAGAGCTGATTAAAAGATTCTAATTATATTTTTGAAAATAGCACATCATATGTAGTCAGCAACAGCTAAAATTTTTTCGGCAACAGATGTACTGTAAACTAGTGTAATTAGAGGTTATAATTCGAAAATAACCACCCCACTAGAAAAAATCTTTAGGTTTTTGGCAACAAAAAATATGTAGGAAATCTGTAAGTATTTGGGCCATTCCGCAGATATTTTTAAGAATATCTTTAAAAAACATGCAAACATTTTAAAGGTAAAGCTGAGTGTGCAAAATTTCTTCATATTACTGTAAAATTTCTGAAAAAAGTGGAGTATTCTTCAGATAATCTTAAGATTATTTTTAGCGGGGTAATCTTTATTTTGTCTGTGAGAAAATGATACCTTGACGGGATTTGAAGCCACGGACATCCGCGAGAGAGATAAGTAAACGTGCCTACTGTACAATCCAGTGCTCGCTATTTATCTGATTATATACTAAAGCGTTAATAATGGGTGAAATTTGGGGGGTCGTTTTTTAAGCCCCCCCCCCTGAATATTGCTCTTTATCCTTGTGGTATGCTTGTTTATTGACTATACTCTATCAATACCCAAAGATTCGTGGGATTCGGTGACACAAGCCTCGGACCCTCTCCTTGTAAGATTCGACTTCACTTTATTTTACACACGAAGATTTAACTATTTCAATTTAATTTAAGTTCATTTACATTTTTGTATTATCAAAAGATCTTCAGTTAAATAATAATTTTTTGAAGGATAGGTAAGGTGACAATTTTTAGGGGCGAAATAATGGTCGGGTGATTTTTGTGAATTATATTAACAAAACTAAAAGGATAAATGTCCATTTAAAGTACAAAAGTATGTGATAATACTAAGCAAGCCGGCATAAATATTAGGAGACAGTTAAGAAACTCTAGAATTAATTACAACTTTTCTTTGCGTTGCCTATAAGCAATACTTGCAAAAATTACTATTATAAATTAATAAATAAGAAATTAATAATTAAAAATGAGCTACTAAAGATGAAATATGAACGAATTGTTTTACATAAATTGTGGTATAATGCGCATTATATTTCTGTTGATTTATCAATTACCAAATTTAGTAACAATAACAACAAAATGAAAAATGCTAATTGTTACTTTGTTGTTCATAATGCTGGAAATTTTTCATTAAAGACCCTTTTTTGGTGCGTTCGTAATTATGTAAATACATAGCACCTATAGTTGTCGTTCGGTCCATCCGTCCATCCGTTCGCATATAACTACGCAAAAACTATCCGAACGAATCGTTTGAAATTTAAAATATATAATTATTACATAATTTCGTCCAGTCATTTCAAATTTTATGAAAATCGGGTGCATAGATCAATTAGGTGGACAATCAATAGTATTCCGTTACATTGCGGTCAATGGGGGAAAAAGTTTCAAATGCATTTTAATCGTTTGAAATTTAAAATACGTAATTATTACATAATTTTGTTGAGTAATTTCAAACTTTATGATAATCGGATGCATGGATCAATTACATGGACAATCAAAAGTACTCCGTTACATTACGGTTAATGGGGAAAAATATTTCAAATGAATTTTAATAGTGTTATACTCATTCGAACAAAATAAAATTGATACGCATCTATAAAGCACGTATAATAATATACATTTTGCGCAACCGTGATGCAAAGAACATTTGTTATTAATTTAAAAGGCCACACAAAAGTATTCCATTACATAATGGTATAGGGAGAACATTGTTTAGTGCGCATTTTAATTGTAATTAACTATTTACAATTTTATGAGATTAATCTATGAGAGTGATATTTATAAAACTTCGTTATCGCACGAACGCATCTCATTTGCTACGCTTCACGTGCAATTTCCAACTTGTTTTTAGTTTTTAGTAATTATATTCGTATTGTAATTTCAGGCTGCTTTATATATTCACATTATCTGCTCTCTTCACTTCCATGCGATTCAATATCAATGAAATGATTTCTTTATTCCGTTTTTACAGCATCGACGATTTTCCTACTTAATTATTGCAATTCTATTGATTTACAAAAATATGGCTTTAATCTGCATTTCTGTTTTAATGAGAATAAAATGCACAATAATTAATAGCGCTGTTGACTGTTAACTTAATACTACCAAAACCGGACTACGATTCTAGTAAATATTCTGGCTCTTTAAATGTTGTTCTACAAATTGCTGTAAATTTCAGTGTTTAATTTTTATTAATTTAAGATTAGAATTTAAATTTAAAAACCTAAATTAATGCGAGATATTGTTTTAATTGAAATTAAATTGTATTAACATACAATCTGTATCTCAGGATATATGTCTCTCTCTTTTTTAAAATTTCAATAGCAAATTTGAACGACTTTTAGAAATGTCAGAAAATATTTTATTCGAAACGTTAATATGTTAGTATCATCAAAATTACCTTTCAAAATGGTATAATGTTTCATTCAGAAAAATTTCTATACTATAAATAGAAATAGTTTTATTTATTTATTTATTTATTTATTTAAAAAAACGTAGTTTTTTTTTCTTTTAACTTGCAAAAAAAAAGTCATTTTTATAGGTCGCTGCATGTTCTCAGTTTGAAGATAATGGGCAGTTCTAGTTGGATTTTTTTTTTCATTTTGTTTCCAAACTTTTTTTGATCCTGGGTTTATATAACATCTCAGTTCGGGTTTCAATGTGTAAGTTTTGCGATAAGCGTTTTTTCTTCTTCTTTGCAAAAAAAAAAAAAAAAAAAAAAAAAAAAAAAAGACATAAATAAATAAAATAAAGTAATCTATGTAGTAATTAAGTGATCTATGAAGACTTGCATTTATGAAGAGTTACATTTTTGAACTATTAATGTTAAATCTATAATAATAAAATCCGTGCGCCTCTGTCTGTCTGTCTGTCTGCTTGAAGCCGATTACAGTGCGCAACGCGGGCGAGTTGGAAGTCGCGAGAGGTGTCTTTCGATTGGAAATATTCCGGGGAAGTCATTTTGGGTATTTTCGAGACCGTGGGACCAAAATTAAAAAAGTTATGAATTAAAAACTCCTTGGCAATCGGTACGAAAAATGTCTCAAATCCCAAACGGCGCTCAAACGGAGCTCCGAGGCAGAACACTGCGCCACCTTGCGGTGAAGAACCTAAACTTTTCCCCTTTGGCTAAAAGAAGAAACAGCCGAAAACCGCTTTTTCTACCGGCGCTAATTGCGTTTTTTCTTTTGCGCGTTTTTTCTTAAACCATCATGCAGACAGTTTTTAAAGTAGAAAAAACTGATTACATATTCAGAATCTGCGTAAAAATCTGCTTCTGATGAACTAAAAAATACGGAAAAATGTCTTAAGGGCGCGTAGTGCCCATCGTGCAAAACCAAATATTTTTAACGGGACTATGGGCACGAAGCGACCATAGTTCCGATCCACAATCTTTTTTTTTTCAAGTGCACGTGGCCCACAGTGCGAAATCACATATTTTTAACGGGACCATGGCTCTTTAATTTACTTTTTTTGTGCTTGAGGATTCGAACACCAAGACTTGCTTATTTAATGATTTTTTTTTTGCTTATTATATACTGCTTAATACCGAGGTTCGTTTGGAAAAAGTGGCCCAGCTAGCGGGCGTAGCTCGCTAGTCTATACTAATAAAATCCGTGCGCCTCTGTCTGCTTGAAGCCGATTACAGTTCGCAACGCGGGCGAGTTGGAAGTCGCGAGAGGTGTTTTTCGATTGGAAAAATTCCGGGAAAGTCATTTCGGGCATTTTCGAGACCGTGGGACCAAAATTAAAAAAAGTTATGAATTAAAAACCCCATGGGAATCGGAACGGAAAATATCTCAATTCCGAAACGGTGCTCCGAAGCAGAACACTGCGCCACCTTGCGGTGAAGAACCTGAACTTTTCCCCTTTGGCTAAAAGAAGAAACAGCCGAAAACCGCTTTTTCTATCGGCGCTAATTGCGTTTTTTTTTTTTGCGCGCGCGTTTTTTCTTAAACCATCATGCAGACAGTTTTTAAAGTAGAAAAAACTGATTACATATTCAGAATCTGCGTAAAAATCTGCTTCTGATGAACTAAAAAATACGAAAAAATGTCTTATGGGCGCTTAGTGCCCACCGTGCAAAACCAAATATTTTTAACGGGACTATGGGCGCGAAGCGACCATAGCTCCGATCCACAATCTTTTTTTTTTTAAGTGCACGTGGCCCACCATGCGAAATCACATATTTTTACCGGGACCATGGCTCTTTAATTTACTTTTTTTGTGCTTGAGGATTCGAACACCAAGACTTTCTTATTAAATGAATTTTTTTCTTATTATATACTGCTTAATATCGAGGTTCATTTGGAAAAAGTGGCCCAGCTAGCGGGCGTATCTCGCTAGTTAATTTATAAACTCTGCGAACACATTGCAATGATGGTAGTTTTAAAAGCATAGTTGTAAAATTTCTTTACAGATTGAACTGCAATTTTGTATTCATATGTTTGAGAATTCTAAAAATCAATTTTTGTTACATGGTATGATTAAATTTTGTCAAAAAATAATTTAAAAAATAAACATTTCCGAAAAAAACCCATTAATTAACATTTTTGAAATAAATGAAATTAAAACTTTCTAAAAACATCTATTATGTAAATGCAAAATTACAGTTTAATCCATCAAGTAGTTTTCAAACTATGTTTATCAAGCTTCTCGCTTTGCAATATGTTTTGCAACGAATACAAAACGCATTACAAATCCGAATTTTAAATCGTATTAAATACTAAATTACTTTAACAAATGATACCCCATTCCGTATCTGAAAAATATTAGAATAATAGTATTTGTATATAAAAATACATATACTTATTTCAAAATAATTATTCAATATTTCATAAAATATTCAATATTTTAGTGATAATTGAATAAAAGTTTCTTTCATTACTGTTATTAAAAATCAGCTTATATTTCAGGGGATCACAACAAGCTTAAACAAGACGCAGTCTGCAACTTCGACTTCCTTCTGGCTGCTACAAGAGGTGCTTCCATTAGTTATACCCGAAGTGTCTTGGAAATCGTTAGGTGCCAAGTAAGGAAACAATTTAATAACTTTTTGTGGTATATATGCATTTTAAAAATTTCTTCAATACCTTAAATAAATATGTATAGAAATAAATGACTTAACTAGAAACTATTTACTATTTAAATATTTATCTTGAGGGCAATCAGTAAAATCCTTAGCGATAGCAAAACCCAATGCAAAAATTTTTGGAAACTCTTTTCCCCAAAATTAGTTAATTCACATCCCTTTCGAATAATCATCATTTTAAAAAAGCATATGAAATAACTATTTTTAAAGACAGAAACTTGAATAGTGTATAAGAGCATTATGATAAAATAAATTTTAACAGAAATGTTTATGACAGAATTTCTCGAATTGCGTTAACAAGAGGTTGTTTATATTTTTAGAGCAAACTTTTATATTTGTAGACTTTGTGTGCTTATCCCTTTAAGACCCGAAACATTTTCATCATTAAATATTATATTCAACTGGTTATTAACTCTATACTAACCCTAATGACACCTAAAAAAATAATTAAAAAAATTTTCTCGCCCCCCTAGTGCGTGAAGAGTACCCGCACGAACGTGCGGGTTGGGCTTTTTCTGTGAAAGCCGCACCAGCACGATTGTGCGGGTTGAGCTTTTCCACTGAAATCATTACTTATTACATGTTAAGATTTTATACATTATCTGGCTCTAAATGGATAGAAGAGATAAACTGAACCAAAACAAATTTTACAAATATGGTAATTATTGATGTATTATTTTTTATTTTATGGATTCGTTACTTTTTTACAGTAAAAATCTTTAAAACTTTTTTTTTTTTTTTTTTTTGACATACACAAATAAACGTTGCATTTTTCACAACGTGTTTTTGAACTTTTTTCGCAGTTTTCAAACCTGCACTTGCGCAGACTTGAAATGTCATCAACACATTGGATATGGTTCGCTCTAAAGCCTAAAAAAGAAGGAAAAAAATAATATTGGAGAAGTACTTATCGACTTAAAAAAACGTTTTAATTGATTTAAAAATGTTTGTTATATTTTTAAAGTTTTTATTTATTATATCGATTTAATTTCTTCTATAAGTCTATAACTTTTTTTGTTACAATTTAAGAAATGAAAAACATAATTGCAGTTGCGTGAAATCTAATGTTCCAGGATAAAGTACAGAAATGAACTTTTTAACAGTCCACTTGTATTCCTTTTTTTCTTTTTTCATTCTTTTAGTATTTTCCGAAAACGCCTTGGAGGTAAAACTTTGGAAGATGAATTCAGGAGACTTTGAAGAGGAAGAATGATCTAAAATTGTCATTTTTTCTTCATCGAGCTCATCTGAACTTGACTGTCCTTCTAATAAATCTGCTTCAAATGTTTTGTCCGTAACATCGTCATCATCCAAGAGATCACTAAACTCAGAATCTGATTTATTCATCAGTTAAAATATTTCTTCTTGACTGAGAATTCTTTTCCGCTTAGACATCTGAAAAAATATTTTATTTTGCTTTATTAAAAGTTAACAAAGTATTGCATAAAAAAATTAGAAAAAGTATTTGAAAAATTTATTAATTAAAAACAAAAAAAGTAAAAATTATTTAAAAAAAGGGGGGTTATCTATGACAACACCCAAGAAAATAATATAGTATTAATTATGAAACAGCATATTTCGTTTTATTTTGGCTGTCATCAAAATTGTTGAAACAGAAATCAAAATGAACATTGAAAAACACTTACCTTTACTGTAGCACTGACTAACGTAACGCCCAAGTTGCACGATCGTGCGGGTGATGAAATCTTGAGTCCTAAGAGCAAAATAAATAGTCTATAATTAATGTTTTTTATTATATTATACTTATTTAGACATTAAAGCAAAAATATTTATCTAAGCAATTAAAAATATATTGATAATTACCTTTTTACGACAGATAAAATGATGAGCTATATCCGTTGTATTTGTAAACAAAGCTAGACATGCCACCTGAAAGTAAAACATGGACTACTACCGTAATCTGTTGATAGAAAAAGATACTTTACTCTTTCTGCTAACCGGAACAATCGTTCAATTTGGGTTTATATTACATACAACTGTTTCAGAAGCAAAAATTTAAATGTATGTCTAACCCGCACGATCGTGCGAGCTGGGTCTTAAAGGGTTATACAGCGTTCGTACGTTTCAAGGACATTCAAGCACCTTACACCAGAATTTTCGTAAAGTAATATTTGCTTATTCAACAAAAATTCATTTTTTCTTCAAGTATAGTGACCAGTACTTTACGAAATTTCTGGTTCTAAAATACCTAAAATTCACCGAATCCCTTGATGCGAACAAACCTTCTAATAAAAAATGTTACGTTTCAAAAAATACAAACCCCTATATATCATTTTCAAGAGAATTTAATATTGGTTTAAACACAAAAAAATCAAATATTGGATTTCATAAAAAGTTACACTTGCTTTAATCTGAAAAGTGGTTCAACCCAGCTAAAAATGAACTCTAGTGAAACTGCAAAGAAAATGCAGTTGCGAAACTGTGGTGATTTGGCACAAATCACTGCAGTTTTTTCGAAGTCAACAACTACAAAATCACTACAGTGAATGTGTAATTCATAACTACACATTTTCTGCAGTGAATTTAAAGTTAAATGCCCCTCCCACCCCAAAAAATTGGCTCTGCTGGCGCCATCTATTGACCATACTGGTAAGCTTGCTTTTTAACATTTCAAAGGCAGATTTTGACTGTGGAAACAGTTGCACTCGAACTGACGATCCCAGGTTCAGGAGAGACACGCTTTGACCACTTGCCCGTTGAGACTTGTGTGGTTAGTGTTGTGCGCGGTATAAAGGGGAGGCATTTCAATTAAAGGTTATTTGTTGCAAAAGCTGAATGGCAGGCAGAAAAATTAGATGTTTTAAAGTGCTTTTATTTTATTATTTATTTATTTATTGTAATTCGTTTATATGGGCGTGTATTTTAAAAACAATTTAATATTAAATGAATTAAACAAATACTTTAGCGAATTAGCTAAAGCAAATGAATTGGTTTTTCTTCTGAATTTAAAAATCAGTAAATATTTAATAAAATAATTTTATTTTTAGGCTAATTGCGAAAATAATAATTTTTTTATTATGAATTATAATGTAATTACATGCGTTGTGTTAATTTTATAAAATATATATTTTTGACATGGAAGTACTTACTTTAATAAATTATGGGTCGGTAATTAATATTTTTTACTTAGAATAAAAATTCACTTTATGTCGTTTAATGATAAGGTAAAACATATTTTTTATTATTGTGTTAGAATAATGATTTATTATTTATAAATATTTTTTAATTTAAAAATTAAATAAAAATATATATTTTATTTTATTTTATTTTTATTTATTTATTTATTTATTTATTTATTTATTTATTTATTTTTTGTAGTAAGTTTTTTAAATAGGGAATATTTCTGAATCTTTCTTGCAAAAAAAAAAAATAAATAAATAAACGAATTTTAGAGGTTTTTCTGATAATATAATTTTTTTAGGAATTATAATGTAATTAAATGTGTTAATTTAAGAAATATATATTTGTAAAAAGGAAAAATTAATTTTATAAAATAAGAATATAATATTGTGTTAGAATAATAATTTGTTATTTATAAACATTTTTTAATTTAAAAATTAAATAAAAATAATATATATATGTATATATTTTTTTTGGTAGTGAGTTTTTTAAATGGGGAATATTTCTGAATCTTTCTTGCAAATTAAAAAAAATAAACGAATTTTAGAAGTTTTTCTGATATAATTTTTTTTAGGAATTATAATGTAATTAAATGTGTTAATTTAAGAAATATATATTTGTAAAAAAGATAAATTAATTTTATAAAATAAGAATATATTATTGTGTTAGAATAATAATTTGCTATTTATAAACATTTTTTAATTTAAAAATTAAATAATATATATATATATATATATATATATATATTGGTAGTGAGTTTTTTAAATGGGGAATATTTCTGAATCTTTCTTGCAAATTAAAAAAAATAAACGAATTTTAGAGGTTTTTCTGATAATATAATTTTTTTAGGAATTATAATGTAATTAAATATGTTAATTTAAGAAATATATATTTGTAAAAAGGAAAAATTAATTTTATAAAATAAGAAGTTCATAATTAATATCTTTGAATTAGAATAAGAACTCATTTTATGTTGTTTTTATTTTTTAATGTATCATATGTTTTTAATGATTATGTAGATATATTTGATTGTTAACTTATCTACATTTTTACCTAAAAATAAAATAGAAACATTAATTTAATTTTCTTCTTTTTTTTTTCTTTGGTAAATAATTTTTTACAAAGGGAAATTTCTGATTTTTTTTAAATTTTAATATAAAAAATGACTAGATTTTTCAATATATTTATGACTTGTAAAATAATTTTAAACACTTTTAATAATTTAATATTTGCATGAAATAAGAAACTTTGATGCGCTTTTAAAATGAATACATAATTAGAAAATACACTTCAATTAACTGATGAAGTATTTTTTTTTCTTTCTACGATTCATTAAGTTTAGATCGAAAATAATTTTAAAGAGCGATTTAAAAAATTATTTATGATTCAAATATTTGTATGTCGATTTCAAAATGAAGTAATAGTAAATTAATTGCAAGTAATTTTCAGTTATAAAGATGGAGATGTATGGGGGCAGGAAGCAGAGGAGCTCGTTGGATTTTAAAATTTAATTAAATAAAATTTCCTCTTCCTTTTTTTTCAAAAACCTAATGTAAATTTTTCGAGTAACTTAGAAAGAAAGAAAAAGAAATTTCCCATTAAGGAGGGGGTTGTAGACTCATTGCCCCTCCCTGGATTTTGAAATTTAATTAGCAATTTTTCCTCCAATTTACAAAAGCATAATAAAATTTATTCTTTTAGTGTGATTTAAATAAAGAAAAGAAGAATTTTCCGTGAGGGGCGGGGGAATAGATGAGCCATTTTCCCTCACTCGATTTTGAAATTTAACTAATTTTTTTCTCCGATTTTTGAAAAAATACTAAAATTCAATCTTTTTCTTTAGCTTAAAATATAAGAACTAAGAATTTTCTGTTAGGAAGAGGAAGGTAGAAGAAAGTATTTGCCACTTCCTAAATCAATATATATATATATATATATACATTAACAAAATTTTTCTTTTCTGATATTTTCAAAAGCTCAGTAAAATGTATAATTTTAAAGAAATTTACAATAAAAAGTAAGAAGAAATTTCGCATTAAGGGGCTGGTTAGTGAAAGGCCCATTGTCCTTCATAACTTTTGAAACTTAATATATTTTTTCTCTGATTTTGATAAACCTCGCAAAATTTATTCGTTTAGAGTAACTTAAAATAAAGGAACTGAGAAATTTCCGCTGTGCAGGGGGCACAGGTAGTCACTACCCCTCACTGGATTTCGAAATGTAATTTAGTGAAATTATTTTTTTTTCTCTTAGCTTAAAATAATAAAGGAACTAAGAATTTTAAGTTAGGGGGAAGGAACACTGTTAAAAATAAAGGTGACAAACCGGTGCCATTTGGGACCCGGAGGTGAAAAGGCGGTGCCATTTGGAACCCTAGGGTGTCATAGGAGCTTGAATATGCGGTTGGGGTGACGACAGATCTGTTACTGGACGATGGGAGCTAAATAAGGTGCCATGCACTTCGTAACCACCTCATCGGGTGACTGGCAACTTGCGCATGCGCTATGACGCGTGTCTTTCTGCTTTCGGTGTCGGCAAGAAAAGTTTACGGGTGTGAGCAAATCAAAACATGTGTGTAAATTGGCGATATTAATTGAGGACTAACCACTGAGCTACAATGAAACAACGAGGACTTAACGATCCGATTTGAGCGACCAGTGAACAGGGCAAAGTCTGATTAAAGGTAAGATTTAACTTTATTTTATTTTATTTTATTGTTACGTTAATTTATCGTACATCCCTATAAGTAATGTCATAAAAAAACAGTAAATTAGATTTTTTTGTTAGTATGATTGATTGTTAAGTTTATTATGTGAAGCTACAAGCTACACTCTCACCAAAATACCCGCTTGCTAATGTTAAACCTATGAGGTAGTTATTTTACAGTTTCTCGTTTACATGTCAATATGTTTAAATGATTTATCGAGGCCTTAGCTACCGAGGAGCAATTGGAGCAAACTGCTCTAGGCACGGGAATCCTAAGGGCGCACAGTTAGAAAGAGTGAAATGAAAGATTGTAAAAATATTTACATATTTTTTCATTCCAAATCAGTTATTATAGACGAATCTTGTTGCAATCAGAATATTCTATGACCATTTTACCTTGTGTTTAAAATCAACTGTTTAGATTTAACCCTTAACTGCTGTTAGTGGTCTCAGACACCGTGAGTTTTTCAAATTTCACAGTTTAACTTGTAATTTTTAGTTTAACTATAGATACTGGTCAATTTTTTTTAGTTTGGAGACTTATTACTACCTCTAAATACTTTTGAATAGTTGAATTTGATTTATAATATTCTTGTACATAAAGTTTAATACATAAATAGTATTCTGAGAATTAATGTAACATTTTATTCATCTTCAGATTAAATGGTCTGACAGACAGCTCACAGTAGTTATGTAACAATTTTTGTCAGAGCAGTTAAGGTTAAAATATGTTTTTCCGTCTATATACAGTTAAAAGCAATTAATTTTATTCGCGAAGTTTTAATTTTAACCTTTACACGGGATCTCGGACAGCATCTGGCCGGCTTTGCATATATTGTCGGATAGATGCTATCCGAACCCCTCCAGTAAAGGCTAATTCACACCATATTGCAGCCTCGCGTAACTTCTCTAATATTGTTTCAGTATACCTGATTTGTCTTTATTTGAGAGGGGGGGGGGTAACTTTTTCATTTAAGACAATTGAATACTTGCAAATCTTAAAGTAATCAAAACTTATTTACAGGGTTTTCATTATTAATATTTTCCTTATTAACCACCATTATTTCCAAAATAATCTTCATAATAAGATTAGATCGGGAGGCGGTAGCACAGACAATCATTTAATCTCATTTAAGGACAAAAATCACGGATAAAACCTCGATTTGCATATTAAAACGTTATTAGTCAGCCAAGTCATACCTTGGTGGGAAATGCCTAAAAACCCGAATTTAGCGGTATCTTGGGTTTACCATTACGTTTTCTTACTCCTAATTCTTCATATTTTCATTCTTTTAATTTCATTATCTTTCAAAAGGTGAGAAAATGTTAGAGTATTGAATTGAATAAACCTTATGATCTGATTATCGGCTATGCAGATTTACACCCATTTTTTTTCGAAAGTATTCTTTCGCATTAAACCTTATTTAGTAGCAGAATTTTATGGTTAAATAAAATAAAATATTTTTTTTCAATAATAGTAATTTAAGTTTGATTAGACCGTAACCAGTCCCGCCCCCCCCCCTTTCTCAATCATCAACATCATCCGATATGACAAATTTGTAGTCATGAACATTCAAATTATAAAAGGAAAACAATCTGTATTTACTCCACTGAACTTTCAGAATAGTTTACAGAATTAGTGTGTGTTCAAAAAATATAACAATGAATAAAAACTTATATCGTAATTTTACATAAATGTGAAAATTTTCCGCAGATGATGAAGATCTCGTGTTTTAAAGGCGATTTTTGCACTGTCATTTATAAATCTTAAACATTTTTCTAATGACATAATTTTTAACAATCTTTCATTCCACCCGTTCTGAAACAAGACCAATAAACAGGATTGGCTTTTTACCGGTAAAAACCTGGGGAGAAGGTGGTAAAAACCTAAGGATATACAATAAACTGTTACCCTTAAACTGTATTTTAATACTATTGATAAAAATTCTATTTTCATGTAATTGGTGTATTAATATATAATATCTATATAGGGGAGAGTGGGGTGGTGTGGGACTTTTTTTTTTACAAAAGTAAGAATTTTATATATATATATATATATATATATATATATATATATATATATATATATATATATATACAAAAAGAAAAAAATCAAATTATAGCATGCAAGGTAAAACACTTTTTAATCCTCCTGAACAATATAGAAACATAACGTGCAAATACTATTTTATTTTAAAAAGAAAGTAAGTTTCAAAATGTGTCTCATACCTCCTCATTAAGAGTTATGGGACAGCAATAATAATAAAAAAAGCTATAAGGCACAAAATAACCTAGTGTCGGTAAAATAAACAATCAAACAAAGGTTGTAAGTTGATAATGTATATGCCACAATATAAGCTTCCAGTATCTTCATGACTGGAATGAAAATTCAGGATTCTCTGTCATAGGTGTCATTAAGGCCCCACACTAGGCTCAGAATGTAAAGATGATAATGTAAAAGTGTGTAGGAGCGTTCTTTTGAAATACCTAACTCAAATTTTAATATTTTTACATGATTCTTTTGAACAAGATAGCTGAGGATGATCCATAACCGGCCTAGTTTTTATTTTTTCGATTTTGCTTTTATATTTTTTGTATAACGATAGTTTCAATTTCAGAACCGGTTTAAACCAATTTCTTAAGTTAAAGTAATTTTTTAAAAAAAATCTGAAACCAAAACTGAAAAAATAAAAACAACGCCGGTTGCGGATTGCCCTCAGCAATCTTGTGCAAAACAATCACGTAAAAATATTAAAATTTCGGCGAAATATTTGAAAAGAACGCCCCATAGACTTTGCATTATCATCCGGGTCTTTTTCTGTGCCTAGCGTTGCGCCTTAAATAATCATCAATTTATTTACATTTTGAAGTATGAATGCATATATTATCAATGTTATAATTAATATATTATCCTCTAAAAAATTTGCATATTAGCAATTCGCATTATTATTAATTAAAAAAAAGAACTGGGCGCGTCCCATTCATCCCTTTTCTGGCATGTCCCATTCCTCGCCACTTCCTTGTTTGTGTTAAACTTCTTGTTCAAACAAAAATGCTGCTTTAGGCTAGGTTTAAATTATGAATAATATACAGTATAATGTTCCATAAATAGGGAAACAATTACATTTATACATAGACAAGCCTTTAATATATTGAGAGCAAATAAATCAAATTTAAATTGGATTTTTGAAATATTTTTTTCTTTCATACATTTGCAAGTCTATGCATATCAATTTTTTTTGTAAACTGAAGAATGGATTATCATTGCTTCATCTTGTATGCGATCGATGAAATGTTTAGAATAATGCACAAAGAGAAAAATCTACAGTCCCATTCCACCCGACTTTCCCCCATATAGCAAAAGGTTCCTGTTCCATAGCCAGTTCCCTAAAGCTCCTGATATACACTATATGGCCAGAGATGACCGTCCACTTGCGATTTTAGACATTTTGTTAAATATCTAGAAAAATGTATGAGGAATTATCCTGAAAATCTTAGTGTATAAATATAATACACTACCTGGCCATTGATTATCGTCCACTTGCGATTTTAGACATTTTGCAAAATATCTAGAAAAATACATGAGGAATCCTGAAACTCTCAGTGTATAAACAATATAGTACAGGTCATCTATTTCCGTGAAGATTTTTTCCAGAAACTTTATAGGGGACCGCCAACAAATTAAAAAATGTATGAATATCTTTTGGATAACCCTGTCAAAACTAATGCATCAAAAGCGCTCAAACTGTAGATTGTGATTAAGTGGCCTATTGTTATAAACTGTGTTCATTTTTATGTCGATAGCATGTATACTCGTAGAGAAATGAAGGTTTTTATAAAAATACTCCCAATTTTTTCCGAGATTTTTGCTTATAATTTGCAGAGTTCTTAATATAAAATAATAATATTTTCTGAAAATGAGACAAACAACATTGCACATAATACCCTGTAATCAGAATTAAAAAATAATAAAAACTGTATGAAAAATGAGTAGGTTTACTAAATAATTTTTCACTGCGAATGCGTGAACGATATCAAAACTTCATTTGCATATTATGTTAGCTAAATGTATAGAGCAACTTTTGTGATAGTTGCAAAATCATAGCTTGAAAATTCTGAAAATAATCGTCAACAGAATCACTTAAAAATCCGTTATTTCCAAAATGAAGCAAAAAATAAGGGTTGTATCCATATATTCATTGATTAGTGTCAATATAGAATACACAATACGGAACTTACTAGTACATTTGGATACAATCCCTCATTTTTTTTGCTTCAGTTTGGGAACAATGGATTTTCAACTTATTATATTGACGATTATTTTTAGAATTCTCGAGCTATGATTTTGCGACTTTCACAAAAGTTGCTCTATAAATTTAGCTAACATATATGCAAATGAAATTTTAATATCGTTGACGCATGCGCAGTGAAAAATTATTTGGTAAACCTACTCATCTTTCATACAATTTTTATTATTTTTTAATTTTGATTACAGGGTATTATGTGCAATATTGTTTGTCAGATTTTCAGAAAATATCATTATTTTATATTAAGAACTCTGCAAATTATAAGCAAAAATCTTGGGAAAATTTGGGAGTATTTTTATAAAAACCTTAATTTCTCTACGAGAATACATGCTATCGACATAAAAATGAACACAGTTTATAACAATAAGCCACTTAATCACAATTTACGGTTTGAGCGCTTCTGCTGCATTAGTTTTGACAGGGTTATCCAAACGATATTCATTATTTTTTAATTTGTTGACGGTCTCCTATAAGGTTTCTGGAAAAAATCTTCACGGAAATATATGACCTGTCCTGTACTATTATGTGTATACACTGAGAGTTTCAGGATAATTCCTCATGTATTTTTCTAGGTATTTAACAAAATGTCTAAAATCTCAAGTGGACGATAATCAATGGCTAGGTAGTGTAGTACAAGTCATATATTTCCCTGAAGATTTTATTCCGAAACTCCAATAGGGGACCGTCAACAAATTAAAAAAGAATGAATACCTTTTGGATATCTTTTGGATAACCCTGTCAAAACTAATATAGCATTTTTATGTCGATAGCATGTGTACTCGTAGAAAAATTAAGGTTTTCTACGAATCCGAAAAACAGTCTCAAATTTACCCAAGATTTTTGCTTATAATTTGAAGAGTTCTTAATATAAAGTAAAATTCTATTCAGAAAATGTGACAAACAACATTGCACACAATATCCTGTAAACAGAATTAAAAAATAATAAAAATTGTTCGAATATTGAGTAGGTTTACTAAATAATTTTTCACTGCGCATGCGACAAAGATATCAAAATTTCATTTGCATATTATGTTAGCCAAATGTATAGAGCAACTTTTGTGAAAGTCGCAAAATCACATCTTGAACATTTTAAAAATAATCGTCAATAGAATACGTTGAAAATTCGTTATTCCCAAAATGAAGGAAAAACACGAGGGGTTGTATCCATATATTCATTGATTAGTGTCAATATAGGATACATAATAGGAGCGTACTAATAAATTTGAATAAAATTCCTCATTTTTTTTATTATTATTACTGGTATGGAATACTTGTACATGTTAGGGAAATTCGTTGCTAATCTGGAATAGACACTTTGTTGCAAGATATGTTTTGTAAATATGGTTAATAATGTAAAACATTTGTAACTCTTAATGATAATACAGGAAAAGAATATCTGAATGACAAGTATGAGTTGGTCATGTAATTTTCTCGTGCTGTCCGAAAATAGGCAATAAAGAGGAAAGTGCCCAGTTAAACTGATGGCATTGAGCTCGCAGGCTATACATACAACTGTATATTATACTCTTATTTCAAAGAATAATGCCCTTCCAAAAATAAAATAAATCAACTGTAAGTTATTGGACAGTGGATTAACTGCCATCCCTCTTTATACTTAACCATTGAGCCCCTAAAATTAATCAGGGAAGTGCCTTATCAGAGTGAACCTATTAACAAAATTTGAAGAAAATGTGATAATTCTGCATATTTATATAAATTAAGGAGGGTAGCACTCTCTTCTCTCCCCCCTTCATATTTAACCAATGAACCTCCAATGCTAATCAGTGAAGAACCTTATCAGAATGAAACTACATATAAAATTTGAAGCAAATCGGATATTTATATAAAGAGTTATCACGTTACATACAGAACCTGTGGGCACATTAGCTGTCAGGCTTTGATAGCCTTGTGAGCTATAATTTAAATTTTATTTAAATTTTATTCTTTCTTTTTTTGTTTATCTACCATTTTTGCTGTACTTTGATGATACATTTTAATTGGACTGTCTTCTTGTGTGTTTTCCTTAATGTGTTATTATTATTATTTCAGATAGTGAACTTACATTTATAGTACTTACATTACCATCCTTGATACAAGAAAAGTTTCCGACTCTTTATCATGAAGAAGGTGCAGAAATTTCTGTGTTTTAACCTGTTACTGTGCTCCGGAACTCAAGCAACTTGTTAAATTACTCATGCTATGTATTAATTTTATATAAACAGTTAATTACAAAAACTGATAATTTTATAAGCTTAGTTACTTTGTGGTATGCATTATTTTGGTTGTTTAACGTTAACTATAGCAAAAGCCAATTTAAATTTTTATCATTTTTATTAGATACTTATGTCTCCAAAATTTTCTCAGTGGCATCAGTTCCACATAGTGTTACGTCTTTGTTTAATAATATTTAATACATTCTTGGTGTTTACAATAAAAAGATTATTTGAACTAAAAGGTTGTTTTTTTAATTCAGTGTTTTATTCCTTTCATTATAATTACTCTTTGGATTAAAATTTCAGATGCAATAAGTCAAAATACAAAAACAATTTGGCAGAAAGTGTTTTGATGTGGATACAGCACTAGAAATCAGCAGTCGTTAGTCGCCAAATGAAACTAAATTATAGAAAAATTATTCCTAGTCGTCAAATCTTGATAGCTAGCTTTCTTTAGTTTTTTTTTAGCAAATACTTTCATTTGTATTTTAGCATACATCCCCCCCTCAGCACCATGACATCAGCACGTGTCTTAAAAATTTTGAACCTGTCAATAACCTCTAAGTTAACTTCGCTTTCACCAATGACTAATAAAACTGGTCCTTGGATATTACACCCCTGTAAACAAGATTTTCTTTTATTATGAGATATTTCTGCATCCTTATATGTTCCTAAAATAAGAAACTGTATTAAAATTGTTTTAAAATTTTTGTATTCCCTTTCTCAAACAAAAAAAAAATATGTGTGATTTGGAAATGTTTTAAATGCCACACCATAATTGGCAACCAAAGATTCATTTATTTGCTAACTTTTTATTTTCTGATGTACTGTTACTCTCAGATTTTTTAAAAATTAGCTTATCCCTAATTATATCTATAGCTCATATTTTCTCTCTGTGGACATATTTGCTTGATTATCTGTTTTGTATGCATATTAGCTTTATAAAAAGAATAAATTTTTCCAGAATCCAAATATTGTAGTTTAATCAGTTTTCATACTTATGGAAAGTCAGTTTTTATTTTGTTTAGTAAGAAAAAGGTGTTTAATATATAAAGTTTCCTCCCCACTTCCCCTCAATACATTAAAATTAAATATGCAATGCAATATTATTACTATTAACATGGCTGTGAAAAGAAATAAGAAAATATGAAATGCAGTTGGCACATCGAAAAAAAATTGTAGGCATTATTTTGACACCTTACATACAGTTCTTAATTTCTAATCCTGTGTGGATATATGCTATAAAATATGGATTTGCATAAGTTCACTATAAAGGTAAGTACTACATATATTGTAAAAATGATTTTTTTTTACTCAATTTCATCTGTGATTTTACCACAACCATAAAATGAACTTATTTTCTATAACTCATTTCACAGCTTGATGGCTAACTTTCTGGAAGAATTTTAAAGAATATGAAGTATTCTTACTAATTTAAAAGTTACACAACATTTATTACATATTCTTTTCTAATTTGTGTTTTACATCTTTTTAATTAGATACAGCAGGGTAGCTGAAAAAATATGTGTGCGTTGTTTGACATTGATATTTCACAACTAAAATCTGAGAAATGCCTATTTTAAAATTTTGTAGCATTTCTTCTATTATATGAAAATCTTAATCCTCCGAAAAGTTCACAACAGTTAACATGATCAGCAACTAATATGTTCAACGAAGTGTTCGCCTCATGGAAGCAAAATAATTTTAATGGAACTTCCAGCAGTATTGGGGCCTTCACATGGAGCAAAAACAACATTGACCTTCAACACCCATCTGCGTGGATATTTAATAACAGGTGTATTGCCTTCGAACAATCAGATCTTAACTCACTTGACTTCTGTAGAAAAGCTAGAAATAGAAAATCCCCAGTTTGCATTGTATGTGATGCGAAATTATCAAGGCATAGAATGATTTAAATCAGAATTATCTGCAGCGGACTGTCAATTCTGTGATCTTTCGTTTTCAAACTTGTGTAAAAAATAAATATCAAGCCAGTGAACAATTTGTTAAAATATTGTTATTTCTTTTATTTTTTTATTATTAAATTATGGCATATATTTTACAGGATATAGCATTTTTCTGTGTCCCCATACTTTTCAGTTGCCCTGTATATAAAATAATGAAAATACATGTCAAGCAATATACTATGTGTCAAAAAAGATGGTTACGAATTACTTCTGAAACTATAAGAAAATTATAAAAATATTCATATGAAGATAGATAATTCAATTTGTACTTTCTCTTATTTTGGAGTCAAAAAACATAAAATTTTTATAATGTTCCTGCATCTAAAAATGCCCAGTCACAAAAATAGTTACTGGCCCTTTCTTAAACATACCCAAAAAGTTTGATCCAAACATATGAGTTAGAGACAGTCAAAATCATTATTTATTTCATTTTACAAAAACTTCAAAACATAAAATTGAAAATCAGGCTTCAAATTGCATGACAAAGTCACAATATTTGACTCTAACTCAGTGATTTTTAGAGGCAGAAAAGAGGTGTAGAGCTCCTGTAAATTTTTCGATTTATTCTAACAAAACCTTTTGGGTATGACTAACAATGCAATAGTGATGACTTATGATTGGTGATTTTGAAATGCAAAGACTGTAAAAAATATTAAAATTTTGAATTTTTCTTAAAATACTCTCCATGTAAATGAAAGTACAATTTGAATTCTCTGCCTTTCTATGATTATTTTTGTAGTTCATATTATCCCTCTCTGAGTTACAAAAATATGCTACAATTTTTCTTTGGACGTCTGATAATGAGTTTAAAAATATAATATTCCATAAATCTAAAAGAAAAAAAAAGGCTCAAAATATAGACTGATCATGATAATTTTCTCTGCAGAATTCAATTTAAAAATGGGTAAACACTTTGTATTTCATGATTCAAACCAATACAATTTCTTGACAAGCAGGGGGGAGGGGGGTTGCAACTGTGGGCCATAGATTGTGAGTGCTATTTCTTGTAGGATGCCACAGGGCACACTAGATTATGTGTTTCATCCGTTCACCCTCTGGGGCACCCTGGATAAGTGGTATCATTATTCTCCCCTGAGATGCCATTCTTTCACCCCTTAAGGTACCCTGGATGAGGGGTGCCATTACCCTCCCCTCAGATGCGATCCTTTCACCCTCTGGGGCACCCTGGATAAGGGGTGCCATTACTCTCCCCTGAAGCGCCATATTTTCACCCCCTGGGGCACCCTGGTTAAGGGGTGCCATTACTCTCCCCTGAGATGCCATCCTTTCACCTCCTGGGGCACCCAGGATAAGGGGTGAGATTATTCTCCCCTGTGGTGCCATCGTTTCACCCTCTCGAACACTGTGGATAAGGGGTGCCATTATTCTTCCCTGAGGTGCCATCCTTTCACCCCCTGAAACACCCTGGATTAGGGGTGCCATCCTTTCACCCTAGTTAAGGGTGCCATTTTAGCTCCTCTAGGGGTGTCACCAGTGAGACAAGCCTTTCACCCCTAAAAGGTGCAATGTGTCACCATTAGTTTTAACAGTGAAGCATAGCTAGGGACGCCCATGTCTCTTTAAAAAAAAAAAAAAATGGATTTTAATGTATTAAAACTTGTAATTTCCAAGTAACAAAACAAAGTAGGAACTAATAATTTTTTTACTACGGAAGTGGTTCAATGGGATGAGAAATCCCTAGTTCGATTTTGAAGCATATTTGAAATTATTTTTCTCCGATTAAATTCTGTGAATTTATCGGACAATAACTACAGTTATACGAGAGATGCATCGGAAATGTACTTCTAAATTAATGGTTGGATAATAACTTCAAATTCACTGCAGTGATTCTACGGTTATAAAGTCTTATATATTTTTTAATTTTTGATTATAAAATGACTTTATAAAAACTACAGAGTTTTCAAAGTTAATAGCGCACAGGATGTTTAAAATAAATTACTGCAAAATCACCTTTAATTAACCACGAAATAACTGAAGTGATTTTATAGTTGAGATTGCACTACAGAAAGACTAGAGAAATTTTAGAAAAACCTCAAAAACACTTCACTTCTTCAAAAAAACTGCAGTTCATTTTTAGCTGAGAATGCGCCCTCTAACGGAATTTTTTTAAATTTAGCTTTAAAATTTATTTTCAAGAAGATACTGACTTAAAGAATAGTTTTACTTTAAACCTAAAACGAATCGATCATTTTTTCCGTTTTTTATTTCCGTGTATCATTTGAAATTTCAACCCTCTAAACGCAGCTCAGTTTGCGCTACTTAACCATTCCCAACTATTCAGATTTTGAGCTCAAAATTTAAGTTTAAGTCTAAGTTTATGAAAACATTTTATCAGATACAAAAAATAACGGCAAAAAATAGTTGTTCATTAATCCAAAGTCTAAAGCGCCCTCTATCGGCATTTTTTATGTTTATCTATATAATTTATTTTCAATAAAATGCCGACATAAAGAATAGTTTTAGTGAAAACCGCAAATCAATCGACCAATTTTTCCGTTTTTTATGATCATTTGAAATTTGATCAGTTGGGATTGGTTGGGATAGTTGGGAGTTCCCAACTATTCAGATTTTGAGCTCAAAATTTAAGTTTAAGTCTAAGCTTACGAAACCATTTAATGAGAAGCAAAAAAAAAAACGGCAAAATATAGTTGTTCATTACTCAAAATCTAAAGCGCCCTCTATCGGCATTTTTCGACTTTTATCTTTCTAATTTATTTTCAAGAAAATATCGACATAAAGAATAGTTTTAGTGAAAACCCCAAATCAATCGACCATTTTTTTCGTTTTTTATGTTTATTTGAAACTTTGGACCCTAAACTTTAATGACGGCTATCTCTTTTGGAAAACGTTTACGACCCTTAATATTGTTTGTCTTGATGTGTACTATCACCCCCTTTTTTTGTAAAAACAATTTAGAATCACCCTGTATATATATATACATATATACGTGTATTTAATGAATGATTTAAAATTCATTCGAAATTTTGTATTTTATGATCATGGAAATTTACTATGCAGTATTAGTTATATGCATTAGCAGACGCATATAAAGGGGACGGGCAGAATTGGTACAAATTACCAGGACCTGGCTCTTCTAAAGGACCCGGATTCAGTCCTGTCAATTCAATACTATAACAAAGTACTTTTTAAATTAAAAAACTAGCAAATAAATAAATTCAGAAATCAGAATTTGCTAGAATGCTTTTTTGGGCTGCGATCAGGTGCGAACATCGATCTAGTACGTATCAAATATTCTAAAGTCTGTTTGATTCCAAGAAAGTTTTGAAATGGTACTTCTGCTTTAATAATGTTGGTTAATTTCAGATGCAAAAAGAAGAATCACATGGGAAGTTGGGTAAAAGTTGAGGATTAAGGTTTTGAATTTGATTTGTTACATTAGTTTCATTTTTTTAAATTTTAAACTTAATTGGTGAATTCAATTAAAATTTAGATATGCTTTAACTATTTTAAATTTTAATTAATATTTTTCGATGAAAAAGTGTTGCAAATGCATCATAAACTATAATATTGTAAAAAAATATATAATGACATTGTCAACAAATACTACATCGATTTTTAAAAGGTACAATCCAGTAAATTTATTTTCTAATAGAGAAAAGCCTTTTTATTACGGAAACCTGCAATAAGCGAAATAGAAAATCCCTGTTCAGCATTGACAAAAAATATTATACGGTTTATACTTTTTAAGATGAGAAAAAATCTGTATGAAACAAAATGCGTTATTGTTCGTTTGCGCTTTCATCAAGTACGTTTTATTGTATCATAACTACGGTAGGGAATTCTTAAAGGAATTTTTAGCGAAGCCGCGAGACTTTGTGCTACCCTGCGTATTAGAAAAAAGTGGTTTTGCTAAGAAGCGATGGATTTGTCTCACTTTAAAAACCAATGATGGAAAATTGGAGCAAAGTTGATTTTCTTTTGATGGAATATAATTCAGAAAAGAAAATTTTAAATAGTTTTTTTATTTCTTTCTTTATTTTATTTTTCGTTAGAAGTGTTGCAATAAAGGGAAAGGTAAATTTAATTTTACACAGAAATGGGGAAAAAATGCTGTAATAAATTGTATGCACTTAATTAGAAATTATAATAAAACAATGTTTTCCCAATGTTTCCAAGTCATGACAGTTTTAGTAGAACTGCTAAATTTTGAATGTTAACTAACAAAAAAAATCTAGTCTAAGTGGATTTGATTTATTTAAGCATCTAGCCATTTGAGATACCACTCACCAAATAAATTTCTAGTAGCATATATATAGTGATATTAAAAGATATTTTTGCGAATTGATTTAAAACAAAAATCCCATGCATATTTTTAATGGAATTTAGCTTTAACTATTTTTTTTGTTTCAACAATGGACCTGCCCTACTTTAAAATGTACGATTCTTATAACAAAACTTTCGATTCTGAAAATCAAAAATTCTAAGCGAATCTGAAAATCATAATTTAAGTAAATGTGTCAGTATCATTAAACAAAACGGTTGTTGATGTATTATAAAAGCACCTAAATAATCAAAGCAACTGAAGGTTAAAATTTGTAATTGTATACTATTAAATTTTATCAAATAGCATTATTTATTATTTAAGGTTACTAAATAAAATTTAATAGATATTCATGATAGAGTGTCTTTTTGCTTCATCAAAAAATAAAATGCAGAGTTTAATTAGAAGTAAATGTAACATATTTTTACCATCAAATAAAATTTTTATACTACGTAAAACGTAACGCTTCACTGTCTGAAGAATGAAAGATTACTCATTTGTTTTATCGGGAAAAAAATCTTATAAAATTATATTTAAATTTTAAACATAAAATATGTCTTTTTAATAAAATGTCATAAAATAATGTCAAAACAAAACTTGTTAAAAACTGACTTTTATTATGTGAAAAGTCATTAACTTTTAAGAATCTTTCAACTTGAAGGAACTAAACTTGTTTATTTCTTCAGAAAGTGAAAATCGATGTACTTCTGATTTTATCATAATCTTTTATGACACAAACTTTTCGAAAACATCTTTTGTTAGCAAATTCTTTATTTACAAAAATTAAGTAGTTTAAAATAAGCACATTTTCCTGTTCAGACATATTTCCTTCGTTTTATGAGTGCTAGTAATGCCATAAATATAAAAAAAAGTGGGAAATTTTCAGATAGATTAAACTTAAAAGCATGGATAAAGCCAATAGGATTAAAAAATGTCATGCTTTTGATATTTCGTTTACCTAAATATTTCTTACTTGTAAGTATTTTTATATTGCTTGTGGATGCTAAAAGAAGTAACAAGTTTCTAAGAAGCTGAATAATTTTGGGAAGCTGATGAACATATATATATACATATGTAGACTGTGTATATGAATACAACACATTGCCTGTTAAAAAATTTCATATAATTAAAATTTCTTTTGCAGGAAATATTTTTTAACACTAGTTTATTGATAAAACAATTCAGCGCAGGATTAAATTGCCTTTCTTTATTCATATAAAAGTAGTTATCGTGTTAATGGAGCATAAGATTAAAATGTTTCCGAAATAAATTATATGACGTGCCCTCTTTCAGCAAAAATAAGAATCTGGTGATTAGTTTCCTTAACTAAAAGTGATAGAGGGAATTTTTAATCCCATCTACGGGTAAACAAAATTATTCTTAGAAGTTAAAAAATTATTCTTATAGATAAATTACTTTAGGAATATTGCTGTCAGTTGCATGAGGGTTTTATTGTTAGGGTGATTGTTTGATTATTACTATTGTTCTGAAATAGTAATATTTTGTAATGAAATATGACGAATTTTATCTTTAAAAAATTAGAAATCAATCAATCTGTAGAAAACTAGACCACCAAATTGACAACTAAAAACAGATGAGTCTTTATGTGATACATTTGGACTATTAAAAACATCATAGCTGACAGGGATTTTTTTTAGCACATCAGTACACAATTCAAATTCATAATAGTACGCTGTAAACCAAAGAAAAGAGGAATGTATGACTTATAAACAAGGATTATTTCTTTGACACAGTAAATTGCGCTAAAGCTTTAATTAATATTAGACTGTTTTTAAAACTTTGCTGATCAGAAATATTTTCAAAATTTCCATTTGTTCTCAAATGATGAAAAAATGTTTATCAGACCTATGTCATATTCCGATTAAAATCTCCAATGTGTGGTATGGGAATAAATATTTATTTTCTGTAAATAACGATGTTTATCAAAAATTCTGAAAAATAGCGAATAATTGAATTTTTGAAAACTTAGAAAAATTGAATCTTAAATAGCAAAAATCATATCGCAGTGCCATGTGTCTCGCTCGATATACATCTTAATTCGAAAGACAAGCATGAGTGCAAATTTTTAACATGAAAGGAATTGGAAACAGAGTTCATCCTTATTCTGCTTGCCGCAGAAAACGCAGTATTTACAGTCATGATTTTTTATATCATTTTCATCATATTAATCTTGTCACACCATCGTCACTCGTTGTACTGTAGGATCAAGAAATTAATACTCACATGAGTTTCCCATAGAACATCTGCTAAAAACAACTTATAAGGTATTTGTACCCTATATGGACAGGGCTCTCAATATGGACACCCCTAATATTTTTAAAGGTACTAATTTCAATGGAGAGATTGCTCAACATTTTCGCGAAGAAAAGCAGTTGAAAAGATAATTAAGGCTGGAAAGTGTAAAAAAGCGCGCTGTTCGCCATTTAGGAGGAAACCTGTTGTTTCGAGATGTGCTGATCTTAATTACTTGTAAGCTTAAATTCTTATTAGATATGGTAAAATTACATTAAATGTTGAAAAGATTTTAGAAAGCTAATAAAACATATTTTCGATTGCTATTGCATATTTTGCTTAAAAATATTTTCCTTATTCATTTGTTACTAGATTTAGTAAAACTATGCCAAGTTCCCAGTATGGATAGCTTATGTCCCCATCGACTACAACTGTAAGAAAGAAGAAAATTCAACGTTACCAAGCAATGGATTGAAAAGGCATCAAAGTGGCAAAATCTTTGTTCAACAAGATGCCATTTGAACAATCCCTCCAAAATCTTCCTCCAAAAAACCCTTTCAGAAAAATAAAAAGAAGCCCCCCCCCCGCCAGTAGGATATCTGTTGGCGAAACCGTAGGCACCAATGGTATGACTTCCTCAACAAAGGAGAGCTGGTACTGCTTCTTTTGCAGTATTGATGCTTTTTCGAACATGCGGCCATGCATCACATGTGGCAGATATGTTCATGGGGATTATGTGGGACTTACTGCCCATGGTGAAAAAGTTTCTATTTGTCCATGCTTTTGGGACTAAGTAATAACAGATGTAAATTCGCAGACAGATGATATAAAGCTAAGCAAAACGAACAATATTATTTCATAATATTAGTAACTAAGGGGCTTTGCATGGATCTTCGAAGAGTAAAAACTGAGAATGATCCTCCCCTTTCGAAAATGCATGTTCTGAAGATATTTACTGTCCCCCTCTTCCTCCGAATACTTTAAGATACATTTTTTTTATTCCCTTTCCTTTAAAATCCCTTGAAAAAGTGGCTCTTCCATATACACTGTGTAGAAAGACAACAAGGAACACTACCTGTCCATAATAGGGACAGGTAGTTCCTTATATGGACACTTGTAAACATTTTTTGTTTTTATCATATAAATTAAACCAGAATAATTACAAGGTCGCTAATTTTAATAATGATAGTAAATAGTCCAAGGATAGTGGACACACATTTTTGGAGTCCTCTGACTTGTACATGGGGGTAAAAAAATACATTTTCCGTAAGATGTCCATATAGGGTACAGGTACTATAGTTTGTTTTACCGCAAACTGTTTATAATGAAATACCCCAAAATGATCTCTTGTATGCCAGTACCGATGCTGCTACGTATGACAGGGAGGCAAAAATATATAAATTCACACTTTTAGTTTTTTTCCTTTACCATTCTTTTACTCAATTACGCAGTACCATTCCATTCATTTTAAACTCGTATTTTTAAAAAGAAAAATGAAATTTACCAATAGTATTTCTTTTAACGAATGCAACCGACATTACAACTCGTATTCCCTAATTGCAAGTACTTATTTTCCATAGTTTCTGAGATATCGAACTTAAAAAATCGCAAATTTTAACAATCAAAATTGGAAGAAAAACAAAGACTTCATGAAAGTTTTAAATGGTTGGAAAAATATTCAGGTATTTCCTTAAAACGCTTTTGCTATAACAAATATGATTTTTACTATGTGGTATTCTAAGTGTCATACGTTTATCTCATATAAATTTGGATATATAGAATTACAAATATCGATATTTTGAAAAACTCTCATTGCCTAGTCGCAACTTATGTTGTCAAAATCTATCGAATACTTCCTCTAAATTTTGAAATCTGTAATCCAACACGTAAAGAGACTTAAAATAATAAAGGGACAATAAAGGGACTTAAAGGGATTTAAAATAACCAAAAAGAAAAATAAAATACTCAGCTAAACCTCATTATTTCATTTTTAAAATAGAAAGTTTGTAGTCTTTCGGCTTTACTAGCTTCACTGATTCCAGAATTTCTAGCTATTCTTAATCACCAACCCTTTTCATCCTGATGGCTTGAATCCTGTCCCTCTTAATTTTGATCCTCAAATATCACAATGGCACCAGTCTTTTGAAATGAATTTTTGCGTGTGAGGAACAGGTTTCACTTATCTTTCAAACAAATTTGTTCTCAAGTCTCGGTGTCATTCACTTGCTTTAACATTTAAGAAATAGAAGTATTTCGAGCCGGTAAGGGTTAACTTGGAACATCGAAAATGATGGCGATTTCGAACTGAAATGTTTTGTCATGTAATATAAAGGCGAATATTTTGTAGCATACATATATACTTTCATAAGTTTATCTTGTATACCGTCATTTGTATATGTAAGTTCAAAGCTTGTCGAATTTAGAATTTCATTCATTAATTGATTATTATTCACGTAACGAAAACATATTGACTAAAGCATATTTATTATGAAGATGTAGTTCACGAAAAGAAATGCAACGGAAAGAAATGTACAAAATAAAGGAAAGTTTTCTTAGACAATTTTTTGGATTTTGAAAGTGAATTTCTATTTGTTTCAACTATTGTCCCTCTTAAATTTCATGGATTCCAAAAGCTATTTATTCATTTCTAACTTAGATTGTAGTTAATACTGTGAGATAAAGCTTTTCTGATGCAGTATAGAGAGTAATACAGTATAAAACTCCGATAATCCGGCTACGTATAAACTGAGACAAAACTGGATTTTTTTTTTTTTTTTTTTTTTTTTTTTTTTTTTTTTGTTATTTCGGATTTCTGAAAGAATATCAAAAGCATTTTCGATAGTCTTGATGACGCCTTATTCATAATTTTCAAAGACAAGTGACATTTATGTGAAAAAAGGATAAGATTTACATTTTTTGATATTTTCTGTGATACAAAAATTTCTAATCAACAGTGAAATCTTTTTTTTTCTCGTGTAATTTCAAAAAATGCAATTTCATTAATTTTATTTTCAATTTTTTTTTTGACGATTCTTTATTTTATTTTTTGTTATTTCATACGAGAAGAATACCGATATCAGAAATACAGCGTTTTTTTTCTAAACCATATATTTATTTTCAAGTCAAATTTATCCATTTTTGTGGTAATTCCTTTTCTTTTTTACAGCTCTTCGTCTTCATTCTTCTGAGCTGCCACATTATAAGCGGCTCTAGTTAGCAAAGCGCTAGCGATCTCGCTGTTTAATTATCCATTGTTTCTTAACGCGAACCTTTAAATTCATAATTAACTGCTATTTTTCATTATCGCGTAATTGGAAATATAGAATAAAGAATACTGCCCAGTTAAACTGATGGCATTGAGCTCACAAGCTACAAGTACTAATTGTACATTAAAGCCTTATATTTTCAAGGGTTAATTCCGATCGAAAAAAATTTAAGAAGGGGAAACAGCTCTCCCCTTTCCTCTTTTTTTATACTTAATCATTGAACCTCCTATACTATCAAAGACATGCTTTATCATATAAAAAATCTATATCCAAAATTCAGAGCAAATGAGATAATTCTTAATAAAAACCCATTTAGCATTTATATAATTCAAAAGGAGTTATCCCCCTCTTTTATACTTAACCATTAAACTTCCAAAACTATTCAGAGATTTGAACGAAATCTGAAAATTCTGCTTGAAAAACCCATTTATATAAATTAAGGGGGGGGGCATTAGAACCCCTGTTCCCCCTATTTATATTTATTCAATGAACACCTAATAACAATCACGGAATCACCTCATCAGAATGATCCTAATCTAAATTTTGAACGAAAACTTAATTCTGCATGAAAATCCCATTTATATCAATTAAGGGGAGGGGCATGAGCCCCCCGTTCCCCCTCTTATACATATCGAATGAACTCCAAAACCTAATCAGGGAAGAGCCTTGTCAGGATATACCTACATACAAAATTTCAATCGGATCGGATATTTTTATCATGAGTTATCGCGTTACGCACGAACGTACGAACGTACATACAGAACGGACGGGCATATAAGTTCTCAGGCTATGATAGCCTGTGAGCTAAAAAAACGATGAGGAGGGGGAAAATGACTTTGATGCCGGATTTTTAATGTTGCTGGATTTTCAAGATCACACTGTATTTCATATTATCTGCATTTATTTTTTATAGCTTCTGAGATATACTATAGAAAGTAAAATATAGCTAATTTTATCATTCATTAACTCTCACAGTGAATTTTCATAGCTATCTAAGTCGGATGATAAACAGTATTTATGCAGACATTTTGATGATATAATATAATTATTACGCACCGTACAGAATTAGAAGTTCATTAAGATCATTTTATATCAAAACAAAGATGTTAAACTTAATAATATTAATAATAAAAATAATAATAAAAATAACAACAATTTAGATAATCCCTGAAAAATTACGTAATCAAACCTAACGCATTACTTTAACTATACTTATAAACTTATTTACTATCTCAGTGAGTAATTTTTATTTAAATGCGGAGAAAAATTTAAAAAAAAAAGCTTTTAAATTCGAAAATAAAAACTTATTTCAATCATGTATGATTTCCTTGCAGAGGAATAACATAATAACTGAGATTTAAATTTGACATTTTTATTTATTTAACAAAATGATCATTATAACACTGCATATTAAATTTTGTACATTGTTTCTTTCAAAAATTCTGAAATCCAAATAATCAAATGTCGAAGATTTTGATTCACAATATCTTATCGAAATCAATAATCGAATCCAACATGTTAATTTCGGTATAAGAGAAACTGTACATTTCCTACATAGTGAAAAACCTACATATGCATTAGAATAGATAATGAAAATTAAAAAGATTTATATAGATTCACTTATAATTTCTAAACTGTTTATTTGACAACTTTATGATAAAAGTTTTTTCTTCATTCTCTCTGTTAATGTAATTGTGTCTTTCTTTTGATTTAAATTTAACTGTTTTTTTTTTAATAATCTTTCGATTGTTAAATATGTATGTTAAAAAATAATGGTTTTAAGTTAATGGTTTATCAAAAATTCAATTATTTTAATTTTTTAACTTTGTTAACAAAAAATATGTTTCGTACAGAATAATATGTGTAATATTAGTGAATATCATAATTTTGAATTATTAATTAAATTTATATGTAAGTGATACTCAGGAGAAGTTTTCATTTAATAATCAATTAATAAATTTGAACTGAGATACTCTGTTACTTTATTTTTTTTGTGAATTGCTATATGCATTTTCTAATTTCTGTGTAACTTTAACATGCGCAAAAAGTTGAAATTTCCGCTGTTATAGGTATTATGAAATTTTATTTTTTATTTTTTCAAACATAATCTATTGTGAAAATAATTTATAGAAATTATGGTGTGATCAATGTAATAAGAAGTATGTGGATGTCATTTTATAATAATTTAATTCCTGTGCATTTATAATGAACTTTAACATATATGTATAGCTGGTAATCAAATTTTCGGTTTCATTGAAGTAAAAAAAAATTTTTTTTGACTCAGAAATCACGTTTAATAAGTAAAATAAAGTAGGTTGTGCATAAAAAAAATAATAAATAATAATTATAATAAATACCAAAATCTTTTTGTTTTGTTTAATATCCCTTGCTTAATATTTTATGCTAACGATAGAAAATACGTTAATAAAATAGTCAAGTTCTAAATTTTCTTTCGGACAAAATGTTAAGCAGTATTAATTGAAATATGATAAAGTTATTTTTTCACTTATTTGTTTCTATTTCAGATGTTAGACTGGGAAACTGAATTGCTGTACAATATGACAAAACAATCAGTAGATGTTCTTAGTCGAGATCCCCAACAGTTAGCTACAGAAATCCTTAACTGGTTAAGACCTTTCCTAAGTAAATAAGGTTTTTCATTTTATGTTTTTTTTTTTTTTTTTTTTTTTTGAAATTGAGACACGGAATCTGCCTATTAAAAAATAGCGACATTTTCGCAATAATACTTTATTTTATATCGCATTTTAAATGCATGCACTTGGTAATATAAATATGGACTGACAAAAGAAACTCAGCATAGCTCTATTATATCAGTTGGTTTGTGTGATGTTACTATAGTTTTAGTCTTATATAGCGATGATTTAAAAAAAAAAGCCTGAGTCAAAACGCCTAATAATGAATTGTTAATTTTGTCTTACTAAAAATGTCAGCCGGCCTCTCCAAAAGTTGCTTCATGATTTTTGGATTATAATAGATTTTTTAAATCATTTCGCAACTCCTCTATGCGTATAGCTGATTTATCAACTTTTCTAATAAAATCATTAATGTTAATTTTTCTCAGATAATGTATAAAAAGACAATAGCTAATTTCAAATAAATAAAGATACCCAAACGACTTTTAATGATGTTTCAAGGACTCATTGACTAAATTCAAGGACGTCTTAAAATTTAGGGACTGTACTTCATTTAATTTACGGAGTTTTGTCGTGAAACACATTTTGCATTAAAAGGACACACATTCGTGTCAAATTTGTTTATATGTGGCAGTGTTGAAGTTACATGTTGAGCATGGAGTTTATATATTCCACCATTTAAAATTTGAAAAATACTTTATTTTATTTTTTCCTTTAAAAATATATATTAATATATTTCCTTGTGTTGCGATGTTTGGTGATGTAATGACTTTTAATTTACTTTTTATTTCATAGTTTGAACATTTTTTGTTCTTATATAAATAATTAAATTATTCGTAACCTGTAACTTTACAATAATTCCATGTTCTTACGCTAGTATATTTTAATGTCTGTCTGTATGTTCTTAATATATATTTAGAATTTTGTTGATAAATAATTTTCGAAATCAGTTTTCTATTATAAATATTTATAATCATTGTATTTTATAGAATTCAGAAATTTAGATGTTTTGGTTTCATTTCTATTTTAATTTTCTTGTAATTTTAGTATTACCGTTGATCGGGTTATCTGAGTATTAAGTCCATAATGCTTAGTAGCATGCTTCACTGAATCAGAGATCAAATGTGTTTTTATCATGTTATGGGATAATAACATGACATTGAGATCTTTGAAAGTTTTTTAAATATCCCTATCTACAAAATTTAGTTACTTTCAAGTTAAGCAGCTAATGTTTCGTTATCTGGTTGTCAGGCAAGATTAAATAGTAAAATTCAGGGTGCTGGCAATGACATACTTTCAGGCGCGTGAGAGTCACAACAAAATTTAAAGCAGTCGGGCTCGTCCAATTTCATTTGTTAAAACTCACATATTGGTTATTTAAAGAATATTTCTTTTTATTTTTAATCCTACTTCTTATAGATTCTTTAAAGATTAAAATAAAGTAAAATTATGCATTAAACTGAGGATATAGTTTTTCAAACATAATGACAGAAAATATATCACAAAATTCCGGAACTAATCTTTGTAAAAGCTAGTTTATGAAATTTTCGACAAAAAATCCCTCAAAAGAGTTGAAAAATTAAAATCTAGATCAATTCATTGACAAAATATCACGCACAAACTGCAACAGCGATGTTCCCTTTTCTTTCTTGAATATTTTTTTAATTTTAGTATCTAATAATCTTTATTGTTTGCAACACTTGATATACGAAATTTTAATAAACAAATTAATACGTATCAATTGCAGATGATTCGTCTGGAAGTTTGGAGCAGATGATTGACAATGCTCGTGAATGGTGTAAAAACAATACTACACCTTTACTTGTACCGCAAAATAATTGGCTGACTTTGTCTTTACCACCTCAAGTAACTATGATGACTTGCTCACATCCTATTACACAGATGGTTTCAACACCAGACAGCCAGCATGCTCTATGTGTATTCCTTGAAAATAACATAGAAATGTACCATTTGTCATCCAAAAGTCTTGTTAAAACATTTACAGGTAAAACTTGTATTTATGTCTCTTTTTTTTACTTGCCTAATATTTCATCACAAAGTCTTATTTCATTTATTTTGGAAGTATAAAATATGTATGCCCATTTAGATGATACCAAAAAATCTCGTTTTGTTTTAGACACTCAGACATCTTTTCTAAATATCATATATTTACTTCTTATAAATCATCGAACGGGAAATCTATTTTAGATTAATAAAAATTCTTTGGAATTCATTAATAAAAATGGATTAATAAAAATCTCAATTCAATGAATTTTTTATAATGTTTTACACATTTTTCAAGAGTGTTTTTAATATATCTGGATATTTATTTGCTTGAATAATGAAATAACTAGTGGTAGTCTAACCAGAGTTTGGAATTGATTTTATCAGAGAAAAATTAAGAGATAAAGTCCAAAGAATCTTAAGAAGTGGACCTTGTTCTTTGGCACTGAACTAAAATCTGCCATCGAAAACACGCATTTTCATTTATGCTAAACTTAAAATTAACGTAAAGTTACAATAAATTGTTTAAAAGATTCACAGCATCAGAATAATCTCCGATTTTTAATTTAGTTTTATATCAATTTAAGCGTGGAACAATAATTTTGGAAAAGTTTTAACGATTACAAAAGACTTTATAAAACATTTGTATCTTTCTTTTAACAATTAGATTACTTTAACTGTTCAGGTAT
The DNA here is from genome assembly GCA_964019185.1 of Maratus speculifer. Classification (NCBI taxonomy): domain Eukaryota; kingdom Metazoa; phylum Arthropoda; class Arachnida; order Araneae; family Salticidae; genus Maratus; species Maratus speculifer. The sequence continues at coordinate 141,147,773 of OZ025291.1, forward strand.
TTGTAAAAGGCTTTTCATACTTTTTTTGCTTGTTTCTTTTTTTTATTATTTTGAATGATTGAAATCGGCATTGTTTATGGGAGAAGAACACTTTTAACTCGGAGAAGTTTCGATTTATGATTGTAATTTGATTAGTTTTAACAAAATTTCATTTATAATCTACCAAAATGTAAAACAAAAAACGTAATTTAATCCATATATAAGATCAAATTTAACTTACACTCAGTTGTTTCAGGTGTATTTTTTATTCCCATGTAATTTTATAAACGTTGATTTTTTTTTTACAAAGAAAGAAAGGTTTTTAAAAGTTTCAAAAATTAAATTAAATGTAAAAGTTTTTAAAAATAAAAAAATCTCTAAATAAACAGTTTAACACAAACATTTTATCTTTTAGTTTATTCTTCACAGAAACGTTAAAAAAACGACGCAGAGTTCTAAACAAATGAAAATATAATTCACATAATTGTGGTTAGTATTTGGTAGAAACGTTTACCTTATTTTCATTCAAAATATTACTTTTTAAAAAAAATTTGCTAGAATGTAACTAAAGTTTGAATTTTTTTTCTAAATTTTGTATCATGATTTAATAACAAAATAATATTCAAATCAATACATTCTTCGTTTTGTTTTAAATGTTCCCAAGCATCTGTGGCTTTTATAATAAACAAGAATATAATCAATTTATTTTGAAAAGTAAGATTTTTTTAAATTTTTAACTACTATAAATTCAAAGTTTTGCATTCTGTGATACTTTAGGTCACAAAGCTCGCATCACATGCTTGCATTTAACAACGTCTGGAAGGTGGCTGCTCAGCGGTTCCAAAGATTCTGAAATCATCGTGTGGGATCTAGAGACTGGATCTCTTGCGCACAAACTCAGGTTATTAACAAATAGTTATTTACAATATATATAATAGATTTTAAATATATGATTTAGCAAGCATTTAATTTAGAATTTACTCTAGAACTCCCCAGCGTGTCAAATCATTGTGCATATAGCTCACAAGAATATTTTATTCTTTATGATGTATCATTGTGAAAGACAAAGAGTTACACATATTAGCTATATTTTAGGTTATTTAAGTATGGTGTTCAAGCTATATTTTTCGATGCCAGTACATTAAAGTATTTAATGTGTCATTTTATAAGTGTTTTGTGAAAAGTTGACTAAATTTAATAATAAAACTTTCTACCTAAAACGCATATAATTTTATAATTACGAAGTATTTACGAAAAATATAAATAACATGTTTAATATTTTTACATGTCCTTATAAAACTTTAGGTATGATGTGATTACTATGTTCATAAGCCAGATCATCTTAGTAGTATTTTCAAAAAAAGTAACGCACGCATAATTTTTACTGATTAAAAATTATAATCTAAAGCATAGATACTCTTGCCTGCTGTGGTACGTAGGAAATTTCTCTGCCAAGTTAAGAAATTAATTTGCTAACAATTACCTAGATTACAAAATAACTTTCCTTTTTTAATAAAATAAGCCAAATATCTTAAAGAAGTAATTTTTAAACAATCTTCTCTTTTTAATTTTTTTTTTTTTTTTTTTTTTTTTTAGCATGCAATTTCTTTAATGCAATGATTTTATCTTTCTGTATGAATTAGAAAATCTTTGTTTCTTTCAACAGATTTCGTAAGCAAGTAAAAATACTAGTTTTTACAAAAGAATCTTTTTACAAAATACACTCTTACGTAAATTTTCGTATGTTTCGTACAGATTTTTCAATTTTATTTCTTGTTTAAATGAGTAATGTTTTCTATTCAAAATTTCATTAAACTAAAGGCAGATTTTAAAATTTCAGATAATTTACATTGTGGTTTTTTCCAGTTTTTGATTTTTTTTTTCAGATGCATGAAATCGCCTCCTTCGGGGCATTTGCAAAGCTATTAAGGAGCTCAGTATATACTGCAATATTTGATTAATAAAATATAGCATAGATTATAACATAGTAATAACTGTATATATTAAATAATAATAATATACATCACAGATAATGAAATGTATTGAAAATACCTCTTCTTTTACATTTAATGTTCATAATTATTTTTCGTTTCAAATTATCTTTTTTATTACAATATTTTTTTTAAAAAAGTTCAATATCCTCAAATCCACGCTTAATACGATATATAAAAAATATTTTTGTAAGAAATAAAGTAAATATTATCTATTTTCTCACATTTTAAAACAAATTTAGAGCAAAATTATTATTATTTTATGCAGAAGAAATGTTGTTTCAAATTATATAGAGAGACTCGGGTTCGTGACAGTTGCGCCGTTTTCCCGATTTTTGCACCGGCCCTATCAGTTTTTTTCTTATAAGCAGCATATGATGCACTATTTTTTTTAATCGAAACTTTCAGCTTTTTACGTTTTGTTTTACTAATAATTGTTGGCACACGCACGTAAAAATCTCCAAAAATGGCCTAAAATGTTTAGACATGGAATAATTATATAAACTCTTATTCTAATATATTTTTTAATTTACACAGAATATTAAGAAAAATGAAAGTCTTTTAAATAGTAGTAGAATTCTTAAAATTATGATAGAAGTTAAGATTTTATCCATGAAAACGGTTAAAAGTAATTAATATGTATACCGGGTTTGGTCCCATAATCCTGACAAATGAAAGATTGTTTTCAAACGTAATTTTTTACAGCAAAAAAAAAAACAAAAAAGTGTGCAACAGTTTTTGTACTAAATTGTTCAAAGGTCATAGAGAGCACATTTGTTCTACATATCCTCCCATTCTTTGAATGACTGTTTCCAGTCTTGATCTGATGCATTTGCAGGTCCGTAGTAATGCGGTAACATCTATTTCGATGAATGCTGCTTCAATAGTGGTTCTCACTGAGGCGACGTTTGGATACCTGGACATGTTCGTAACCTTTTCAATCACGCTCTATACATATAAGTCCAAAGGAAAATAATTTGTATTGTTGGAAGTCCAGAATTCGTTGTACCAAAATATGTTGACGTTGTCTGACAAACAACTTTGAATAAAAATTGGAAGACTAACTTTCGTTGGACTTCTCCGACTCGTTATACTTCTTTTAGACATGGCATACAGTCGATCGTGGTTACCCGAAAAATCAAATGATTTCTGTCGCTGAGTGACCAGAGTGAACACTTTCTGTAACCACTGCTCTTAGGTTATATACTTGCTTACAGCTAAGCTTACTTGCTTATATTACTTGCTTACAACATCACTACTATTTCGAGGTTATGAATGTTTAGTACAATATATATATACAGTCGACTCTCGATAATTCGAAATCGGATAATTCGAATCTTCGATTAATTCGAACTAAACATGAAGTCCCGAAATTTTCAATGTCAGAATAACATTAAAAATGTTCATTATTTCGAACTCATTTTCCCTTAACTTCGTCTAATTCGAACTAACGATAATTCCGATTTTTCATTTTTCATTTTTCTCTTCTTTCTGTCGGATTTCAGAACATTTGAATAACTTTCTTCTTTGATTTTTATGAAAATTGTTCCGAAGAAATATACATATAATCCAATGCATTTGATATCCCCTTTCTTTGTGCCCCGTCTGTCCATCCGCGACGCTTTAAATTTTCCTTCCATTGTGCTTGTTTTTAATCTTTTAATTAGTTTATGTATTTATACATTCTAATTTAATATTAAGTCATATTCTAATGATAACAGACGAAATAAATTTAAAAAACACTATAACAGTAATTCCTTTGTAATAGTACCGTATTAAGTATGTTTTCATTTCATATTTTCCATAATTCGAACTTCGGATAATTCGAACATTTCTTGTGGTCCAGACGAGTTCGAATTAACGAGAGGCGACTGTGTATATATATATTATGTTAAATGTTTTTATAAAATAGAGATAAAAACTCATCAAATATAATGTATTTATTAGAGATTATTTGTGAAATTTTTAATAAATATGATTGAAACAGGCATCGAATATAGTGTTAGTTTTTAGCTTGTATCCATATTTCTTCCTATTTTCGTGAACCTGAAGTTATTTGATTTCCTTTAACCTCAACATTTCCACTTATATGGTTAGATTTATTTTGTAAAAGACAAATAATATGATAATATAATGTTGACAAAAAGTTCCTCCATAGTTGAGGCAAGATTAAACAGTCAATGCCCCTCCTAAAATAAAAGAGATTTGAACTCAAGACAGTGAAAAATAGTGTCAGATAGGAATATTTTTGAAAATTACTTCGTAATGGAATAATATTATCTAAATAAACTCTAATCCTTCTTAAAAACGACAGCGACATTATTAATATTAGTCAGCGTGAAATGTGTTTTCGAAATGCACATACATTACACCGTTTAATGGCAATTTTTTTAAATACTCTTCTTTTGCAGTCACCATACTTCTGGGGTTCAATGCTTGACGACCATACACTCTGAAACCCTGATTATCAGCGGATCGGATTCTGGTGCAGTAGTTATAAGCCGGTTGGACAGTGGTCAAGTTGTTCACAAATTAGAGAATCACAGAGGTGTGATCAGCAGCGTCGCTGTGAATGCAGGAGATGATATATTTGCATCAGGTAATTCTATGATAATTTTAACACTTGATTAAATAAATAAGTAAGTATATATATATGTATAGCAGATTTGTCGCTCATAATTTTATATAAAGACAGCTTTTTATGGATATGTAAAATTCTTATTTATATATCTAGATTTGTTCGAATGTATAAAATGCATTTTAATTGTTGATTGATAGAATGACATTAATGATTTTTGTAATTTGTAAAATTTATACGATTATATTGAAGGAGGTACATCCGTTCTGTTTCAAAAAATTTTAAATCATTGGAAATTTATAAAATTTTTGACAAAATTATTCTCAGGAAGAATGAGTATGAGTAGGAATGAGTAGCTTTCTTTATAAAAAGTAATAACGCACGAAAAAAAAAGTGGACAGTTTACCTCGAAATTGCGAAAAAAGCAAATTGATTAAAAACATTAAATGAAAACCTTTTTAATTGTGAACATTTTGGACATTTTTACACCTAATTTCTAACTATACGACATTAATATTGCAAGGTATTGTAAATTTTGTTAACACACACAATGCGGTTACCCACAGAAATAAAAGATTTAAAAGCTTTTTCTACACAAAAATAAAAAAAGATACTAAGAAACAAGTATCAAATGTCTCACAGTATAAAATAAATTGGTGGTTTTTTAAGAAGAGTTTTGCTTTTAACAGATTAAAGTTCTAAGTTTAAGAAATAAAAGAATACGTTGATAAACATTTATAAAGGGATAAAGTTTTAGATAAAGAATTTGAATAAAATAATGATTACACGTTTTAAATATAAGAAATTGGATAGGAATAAAGATATATTAATAGGAAAAAATAATGAATGAACCTTAAATTTAGACTAATTTAAATGAGTGCTTTCAAAGTAAAAATATACTCTGGAACACTTTTGCTATTAAATGCTAAAGTTTAAAACATTTTGTTATTTATTATAGCATCTACTGATAGGTGTGTTTGCCTCTGGAGCCTTGAAGACTTTACTCTGCTCAACACCATACATTTAAGTAGCCCCATCACTCACATGGACATATCGTGGGATTCCACCTTCCTTCTCCTAGCCTGCACAGATCAGTCTGTTCACGTGCGCTCACTAACGACAGGCTCGGACGTCCATTGCCTCTACGGCCACTCGGCACCGGTGACATCCCTCTGTTTTGCGCGGGATAATTGCAGGTGCGTCGTCGGTACCAAAGATGGAAAGCTTCATCTATTTGATATTCACTCAGCTAAGTTGATTCAGACTCTGACTGGTCATAGTGATCCAATATCAAGCATACAGGTTAAATCTTAATTAATATTATACAAAATTTAATTGTTAATAAAAGTTGTCATGCATTTTAAATATATGCTATCGACTTACAAAAGTTTTTAAAACGCTACATCTCATATTAATTTTTAAAACAATAGACAGACAAACATTAATATTATTATGTTTGCGTTTTCCTTTGCAATTTTTGCAAGCTTTGCAAGCTTTGCAATTTAAATGTATAATTGCAAAGCTTGTGAAAGCAAAAGGACTAATTTTTATACAACCGATTTTAATTTTTTTAAATTCATTATAAAATATAACAAAGATAAAACCGTAGCAATTAAGTACAATCGTTAATTCTAGAAGTTGAGTAAATTATGATTAGTTGATCAACGAAATCAAAGGAATTTGTAAACAAGAGGCAATTAAAAAGGTTATGATTAACAGCACAACTTGAGGTTTAAAAATTTTATACTACTTCCAATCTATAACAAAATTTCCGAACTGTAAAAAAAATCTATTTGTATTTAATATTATTTTTATTAATTTCAATACATCTCGATAAATAAATAGAAACTGTATAAGTATCATGTACATGACATGAACCACGATATAAAAGTAAATTTCAACAAAATGATTTTAAATCGGGAATCATACAGGGTTCTCACACTTTCTTTGTAATAGCGCCAGAATTTTTAAAAATATCTTCACCTTATTTAATAGCAGAATTTTAATTATTAAAAAAGCTAAGATTTCCATTCTGTAAATGTGATATTGAAGTACAGGAAGAGAGCGTGTCTTCCAAATAATTCCCATTCCTAAATATTACCTAGAATCGTCATTAAATACATTCAGTTTTTCGATCGTTATAATTTTCATAAGTCGAAACTATATTTTTTTATCGACTTAATAGTTGCTTCGCGTTTAAGCATTAGAGCTGAAATAAAAATTTTATTAGTAATTTTAAAAATCTAAAACCATGTCTATTAGTGTGCTTCTACCCATATTTCATAGTAATTTTACACATAAAAAATTTAACATAACTACAAATCCTCTTAAATATACTGATTGCTGGACTTTTGATTATCTAATTTAATAAATTACGAATGAAATAACCATGGATAAAAGGTGTGTTTTAAGTAGATTCCCTTACAAAAACTAAGATGCTACTTATTGCAGTAATGCGGAGTAATGCAATTCCAGAAATTTTCGGTATTTTTTTACGGATCATGACGTCGCGGAAAAAACTCATCCCTAATATATATACATAATTTTCGTCATGCGACCGAACTCGTATTTACAAAATGATTTAGATACAACTAAGCATGTGTATTGTGCTTACCAATGTCTTCATCGAGTTTCTTGCTCACGTTAGTCTGATATCCGACATCTACTTTAGAAATGTCAGCAACTAACAGATTCCAAACTCAATAAAACTACATAAAAATATTTAAAATACAAATTTATATTTTGCTTAAGTGTTAGGCCTTGATAAAAATACTTTAAAACGCCAAAACATGTAAACTTTGGACAGATTTAGTTTTGGTAGGCATTAGAGTACCGTTCTCAGTGGAATTTGAGACAAGGTTTAATCTTACGAAGTTTTTCCTGGCTTACTTGAAACTTAGTTTAAATACGGGTTAGGATCCCTTAGGAAGATGGGCCTTTCCCCCCGAGTCCATATCACTAATGAAGAGAAACATTTCAGAATTTTTCGCGTCCGTTGATGCCTCTTCAAGATCCGCTGGTTTCAATTATTGTGTCAAAAGTAATTGTGTTATTTGTTGACGGAAATGATCAATCTGAAATCCGTTTCGTGTACTTAAAATTCCTTTCTTATTTTTATAGTTTAAAAAATGTTTCATAATAAAATTTTATTTTTTATTCAAAGTCCCAATATTTTTGTAGGCTCAAGATAACGATCGCTTTCTCATAACATCTGGAGGTAATAAAATAGTTGTATGGAACTTTTTCTGCAAGAAATCTGACCTATTCGTTCCTAAATCAAGGGGTCGGAAAGAAGACAAGCACCAAGAACCAGTCACTTGTATAGCAGTTTCAAGAGATGGATCTTTAGCTGTCTCTGGTTCGTACTTTTATTCTCTCATTCATAGATTCGGATAATACATCTCTAATAGGTATTCCTATTAATAGCATTTACTTTATTTAATGACAAATATTTTATAATTACATTAAATAAAAGTTTTTCTTTCGAAATTTCTGAATTAAAAAAAAATCTTTCAATGCACGCATACTTTATACACTAACGGTAACCAATGATTTAAGAGTAATTTATAAATGTTCCGGCATATTAATACAAGATTTCATAAGCACCTTCTAACATAGTTGAAAAATGTTTATGAGTTCACTTTGTGAGTTTGTCTCTCCGTCAGTACTCTAAATCACGGAAACGTAATCAGATTCCATTAAATTCAGATAAGTTATTGGTATTTATTACGACATGATCAGTAATATGAATAAAGTGTGTAGCGAAAATGAAATGTGTAGTGAAAAAGAAGTTTGCGTGAAGTGTTAATAGCTTTAACGGTTCATTTGCAAGGACACATAATGGAATTCAGTTACATAATGGCTTACGGAAAAAATCATTGGGTGCATATTTTATTGATATAACACTATTTTTAAATATACATATTTTACTAAGATACACTATAAAACGTTTTTATTGAGCCTAGTTTGCATATATATATGGAGATTCTTCTTATAAAAGTTCTTCCGAACACATAAGTAAATAAACTCGGAGGTAAATTAAATTCTGACACCGTTTTTAAACTTTTAAAAAACTTATATTAAACGTTAATATTTACAAAAAAGATATTTACATATTAATATTTACAATTCGAACATTCAAAAGGAAACTTTAATTAAAACATCTTAATCGCGTCATCTTAATCAACATTCTTCTAAAGTCAACCCCAACTCTCCCCACATTCCATCCAACGATCTCTTCCGTTCATTTCTTTTTTCTTCGGCTTTTCGTCTGAATGGAGTTTTTTCAGAAAATCGTCTGCTTTCTAAAGACCTTTTCTATCAGAGTTGCGATATGAAGAACCTTATAAGACATGATACTTGGCTGTTGGAGAAAGAATCGCTCCCACAACGGCCGTCCTGACTAGGATTTCGTCCTCGAATGCTCGTCCCTTTGGAGGCAGCAGCAGTTGGATCATTTCATAATCAGATGCTCAGCTTCACACATTTAAACAGCATTGTTGTCGCAGTATCCAACAGCTTCATATCATTAAACATATATTCAAAAAAAGATTTCCTCATAATAATTTCCAGCAAGGATTCCATCACAATTCTAAATAATAACGGCTTCCAGATTATTTAAAGTATATATATATTTCTTCTCTGTGGGCGTTCGTTTATCCCACTTCTGACACCAAAATTTATGGAGATTCTTCTTATAAAAGTTCTTTCGAACACATAAGTAAATAAACTCGGAGGTAAATTAAATTCTGACACCGTTTTTAAACTTTTAAAAAACTTATATTAAACGTTAATATTTACAAAAAAGATATTTACATATTAATATTTACAATTCGAACATTCAAAAGGAAACTTTAATTAAAACATCTTAATCGCGTCATCTTAATCAACATTCTTCTAAAGTCAACCCCAACTCTCCCCACATTCCATCCAACGATCTCTTCCGTTCATTTCTTTTTTCTTCGGCTTTTCGTCTGAATGGAGTTTTTTCAGAAAATCGTCTGCTTTCTAAAGACCTTTTCTATCAGAGTTGTGATATGAAGAACCTTATAAGACATGATACTTGGCTGTTGGAGAAAGAATCGCTCCCACACATATATATATATATATATATACATATATATATTTATGGTCATTTTCAGGGAACGCTGGAAATGAGTTTTCAGTTGTGATTAGCATGTTGAAATGTCATTATTTTTTGCATAACACTTGACGCGTATGAGATATATAGATCATATACAGGGCTACAAAAAAGATTTCAAGCGCAATTCAATTTCTTGACGGAACTTGAAGAATGAAGAAATTTGAACTATTGCTATGCATTTAATTGAACTAGCATACTATGTAATATAGATACGACTCTATGGATCATTTAAAGTTCTGCATTTGGATTTTTTCAGAATATTCATGGTAGTTGCATATATTAAATTTTGAAATTCGTATGCAGAACAAAATTACATTATATAAGATATTTAGGTATTACCGTATTTCTAATAGTCCGATTATGAGACAAGGTAAAATGCAATTCTTTGCAAGGAATTTCATAAGTTCTTTTTATCCAATGTTTTGGTTTATCAGTGAGTGTTACTTAAAATATGTTATATTATATTTTCGTTAGTGGTTACATTATATTCTCACAGATTACAAAGAAGAACAATCTTTTTCACAATACAAACAATAAAATTTTCTCCAAATATGAAGCAAGCTAAAAGAACGAAAATGGCGATTTCAATAATGAAACTAACGCAGATAGTTTTCTGAAAAGCTACTAAAAGTTCTAATATGTTTATGCAAGCGATTAATAAACATGTGGAGAATATTGATTTCAAATTCATATTTGTGTTCTTACTACAAACAACATATTTTCCTAATGTATTACATGTTGTTTTCGCATTTGGCAAATATGTATGTTTCGGTTCCAGCTACTGGGTGTTGAATTAAAATTTATGGTAATAGTTAGAAAAACAAAATATTTTGCTTCGATTCCTGATAAATTGATACTTAACGATGCCATGATGATATGGCGAATGAGTTAATGGCACATACTTGTATGGAAATTATTGTTTTTTATGTAAATGGTATGGGATTTCATTTGTTTTACTCGCAAAATTATACAATACAAATTATGAAGATTTACTCGACTCAATTTTCAACAAATAAATCTATTAGAAACAACATAGAATTTAGCATGTAATTACATGTTCTCTTTTACAACAATTGAAAGAATATTTTCTGATATACGCTGACGGAAAAAAAAATCCCAACACCAATAAAGACTTGTGTTAGATAAACGAAATTTTGTAGGCGTGTTTATACATCTAAAAGATGACATTGATTAAAATTTCAGGCTTCGCGCATAAGTGTGGCGCTAGTAGCGTCACTCACAACTTTAAAGTCAGGTTTGCTTTAAATGAGTGTTGTAAAGTTCGTGAGCATTATTTATCTTCAAAAATATACGAAATGAGTTGAGATTGATCATGCATGCCTTTAAGAAGACGAAAAAGCCATTATCATCAGCTCCCTGAATTGGAAAGAGGTCGTAAAGTAGGGCTACGAGGAAGTGCATTTTCTTTTCGCGATTTTGCAGAAAGTCTTGGACAGAATGTATCCACTGTGTATAATTGTTGGGAGCAGTGGTCAAAGGATGATACTGCATCAAGAAGACCAGGTTCCGGTTGACCACGTGACACTACTGAGAGGGAAGGCCGTCGTATTCGGCGTACGGCTGTGGCGCATCGTACTGCATCTGCGACAGAAATTCGAGCTGCAGTTGGTATCTCAGTGACACAACAAATTGTTAGAAACCGGTTACTTCAAGGACAGCTCGATGCAAGGCATGCATTCCACTGACTCCAAGTCATTGCCGTTTGTGGCCTCAATGGTGTCAAGCCAGAGCTCATTGGAGGATGGACTGGAGATTTGTTGTGTTTTCTGATGAAAGTAGGTTCTTCCTTGGTGCCAGTGATGGTCATGTGCTGGTCAGAAGGAAGTCAGGGAAAAGCCTGCAACCAAACTGTCTGCGGCCCAAACACACTGGACCTACAATCTGGGTCATGTTCGGAATTTCCTATGACAGCAGAAGCACTCTCGTGGTTCTCCCAAGCACACTGACTGCAAATGTGTGCATCAGTCTGGTAATTAGACCTGTAGTGCAGCCACTAAAGAAAAGCATTCAACGGGAGTTTTTCAACAGGATAACGCTCGCCCTCATGCCTCTGTTGTAACGCAACGTGCTCTACAGAGTGTTGACATGTTACCTTGGCCAGCGAGATCACCAGATCTGTCTCCAATTGAGCACGTATGGGATATCATTGGATGAGAACTCCGGCCTCATCCCCAGCCAGAATTGACAATCACATTATTGACACAGCAAGTACAGCAAGCATGAAAGTCCATACCACAAAGTGACATTCGGCACCTGTATGACACAATGCATGCAAGTGTGCAGGCTTGCATTCAAAATTCTGGAGGTTATAACGACTATTAGTGGAACAGCATTTCACTTTTGAAATGCATTTTATTGACCTTAAATTAACCTGTGATCTCGAAAATCTAATCAATTAAACATCTTAACTAAACAAATCCACTGTCCAAATTTCATTATTCTAAAATAAGTTTTTCTTGGTGTTGGGATTTTTTTTTCCATCAGTGTATATGCATCCATTTCTGAGAAATAAAAAAAAATAAATAAACGCATCCAATATTCATTTTATCTGATTTACGATGAAATTGAATTTTTTATTTTCCAGAAAAGCTGATTCATTTAAAACTCGATTAAGATGCGTTGAAATTTCCAGAATTTTCATGCTAGTTTCAATTTATTGAATTTACTAACTTAAAATATATCTGTCTAATAAAATTAGAAGTTGAATACATGAAACTTAAAAGTGGACAAGAATATTTCACTAACAAAATATTAGCAGCAGTTAAATGCACGCATTTTCTTCTTATTTTTTTCTTTCCCTTTTAGAAAATGATAAAAAATAATATATAGTGAATAGCTTAGAATAAAGATGAGTTCTAAAAAATGCTAATAAGGAAGGTCTCCATACAGACATACTCAGAAAATTCTGAAAAAATTGCAGAATGTTCTTCGCATGTGGATATATTGGTTTGTAAAAAATTTTGGCAGAACCCCGATAGAACGTTCATAAAAAAAAATAATGAAAATTTTGTTTATTTGGAAATTTATCACCGGTTGGTGGAGAAATAAAATTACAAAAATACTTTTTTTTGTGAAAGACTTTTTAAGGTAAAAATGCCTCATGCTGAACTATTTTTAAAAATATTTATTTAAATAACTAGTTTTTTCAGTTTTAGTTTCTTATAACTATAGTTTTGTCACATATATTTATAATAAAAGTTAACAGTGAAATTTTATAAATAAAAATGAAAATTAAATTAATTAAATTTGTTTTAATCTTAAATTTAGGCCAGTTAAGCACTGTCGGTTCAATTTTCTTGCTATGGGAAAAAATCTTCTCTGATATCAAAATGTATTACTGTAGCATTCTTCATCTAGCCTTTATTTTGGAATACGCTTAAATGTATGAAACCATATTTTTCAATATGGAAATATTTTGTATATATAACATCATTTTTACAGTATTAAAATTAAATAACTGCTGCAATAAGCACTATATGTATGTAATACAATATAATATATAAATTAAAACGTCTGATTGTTTAAGTTTAAATTCATTAAATACCATTTACATGCATTCTAAAAATCTATTAACAATTTTCAGTTACACGAAAATCGTTTGCTTTTGGCAAGATAAAATGCTGTTCACCAAATCGCGAGGCGCTTTCGAATTTTCACGCCAAATATTCGAAAGTATTTTATTTTTTTACAATATTTCATATTGTATTTCCTCCGCTAAATTTTACTGATACTTTATTAAATACATATGTAGTTTAATTAGTTTTTTTTTCAAATATTTTGAGTATGCCCACTATGGAAACCTTCCCTGTAAGTTATAATCCATTTTTTACAATTTATCAATTCTTATTTAAAATAAAAATCAGTGTATTCAAAACCAAGTTTCTGGTAATAAATTAGAGCCGTGTACATCAGCGCCAGACATGTTAATGAAAAACAAAGTGCTGTACTAAAGGATACATTATCTAGCTGTCAAATCGTTAAATGGTAAATCGTAAAATTAATGTTTTCGAGCATGGTAAATTAACCCCTTGAAGGATGGCTATATATTTATGAAACCACTTACATTTAATTCCCATATGCTACAACGGCATCACATTTTTATTTAAAAAAATTTCAGTATATTATGTAAGTGAAATATGATTATTTACTATTTACAAATAAATTTGTTTCCATATTCCGTTGCAACTCATTAATTTCAACATTTTGGCAATGAAATTCCTTTGTCCTTGAAAGGGTTAACAATGCTCATCTTTACTACTTCTGTTAGATATCCTTTTTTCTATTTTCTTACAAAATACACAACAATAAATGAAGCATCATATAAAAGATTTTCGAACTGGTTTTTAGTAGAGTTTTCACATCTCGTTAAAACAGAGTCCCTGGTGCATTTTAAATTAGTTTGATTCAAAGAATGAGACTAATAAAATACAGCCAATATTATTTCGAATAGTTTTACCTTTTGAATAATTACTTATTTAACCTAACGTTTTCATAATATACAAATGAAAACGAGTAAAAAACAGCAACAGGTTTATATATATGGGTGATTCTCAAAATAGGGGACAATTTATGTCTTTCAGCATACAAAAAAAATTGAGAGGTTTTCTGTCATATTTTTATATTTAGATATGTTTGTCTTAATATTATTCATTATTTGCACTCAAGAATTACTCACTTTTTAGTTAAAAACACCTTAAAATAACAGAATAAATGTTCAAAATGTCATTAGCATGGATGTCCACAGCAGCTGTGCCTTGTATATACTAGCTTTTTCAAAAGTTAATATCATGTTTATAAAATAAAACAAATGTTATTCTTTCTTTAAATTAATCAAAGAGAGGATTTATCCAATAAATTTCTTTTTAAAAATAAAATTGTAGTATATAAAAAGAGAATTAAAGTTTGTCCTCCATATTCTGTTTTCAAAACAAGGTCATACTATAACAGCTGTTTATTAATCAAAATTTCATTTTCACATATGACAATACTTTGAAAATATAAAGTTTCTCCATGGCAACAAGTAGCCATTTTATTCCAGCCTGAAAATAGAAGCATATATTGTATTTTAAGAATAGAATTGAATATTAGGCGAGTACATCAATTGTATGTCATTAGAATGGATAATAATTTTCATGTTTATTTTATAGTTACAATTTTTATTTTACTTATTTGCATAGAACTTTTGTGTTTTAAAAAGCCCCAGAAAGGACTATTGCATTGTGATTATATTATGGCTGATAATCTTATTTAAATTAAAATTTGTCATTAGCATGGACAACTATCAGTGTCATTAGCATGGTTTTTCTGTCCATGCTAAAGACTCATATGTGCATAAATGTAACCAGTACTTATATTGTATCCTTTTTAAAGTTTAATTTTACATATAAATTTAGGTATTACATTTATTATCCCTATAATATGCATTAAATCTGTCAGAAAATCACTAAGACAGCTTCTTACACTGTTAGTGTCAGAATGTTGTTCATGTAAACAAAGTTTGCTCTTTGGTAATGTTTTTATTCTCCTTATATGTATATATGTAAAAATGGAAACTATTTGTTGGAAAGGAAGGCTAATAAACGTAGAAAAAAAATATTTAAACAGGAAGAAAATAAAAATTTCTTAATATATTTATTCCATGCAATTTGTTTTGTCATCAGCATGGCTCAAAAAATACTAATTATTTTTTTTAAAGTTAATTTTTAAATATTTAGCTCTGCTGACTACATGTAAAGTATACCTAATACTATATTAACAACATATATTTTTTTCAGAAATTTTGCTAACAGTAATTTTTTTTAAGATTTCATTTTTGAAATTGTCCGCTATTTTGAGAATCATCCATATATATATATATTTTTTTAGGTTCCAGAGATAAAATCGTGAAAGTGTGGCAGCTTAATTCTGGTGAACTCCATGCTAGTTTAAAAGGTCACGCCGGAAGTATTACATGCGTCGCCTTCTCACCAAATGGTCTCTTTGCTGTATCTGGATCCGAAGATACGACACTGAAAGTCTGGGGTCTGACTTTAAGTCTTATAGTTTCCACATTTCAGGTAATAATGGTTTTGTTACTAAAATTACGCAAACGGCTAAATAAAAACCATTTAAAATTAATGTCAATAAATGGAAAACAAATTATCAAACTTACCTTGATCCATAAAGTAAAATTCCTGATTTACTTAACCCATGTAGGGCGAGAGCCTTTTAAGAATATTTTTATATCTTGTCACCGGTTTTTTAAAAACAGAAATGTATACCTTATCTAGAAAATCTAGAAAATGCTCCGATTAAATAAGGCTAATTTTTCAGAAAAATTTTTGCTGGTGGAGATGAACAAGGATTCTGAGATTCTGTAACTAAATCTTTTAATCGCTTTATTTATTTTATTAGAAATGTAATTTCTCTTGAAAATGCTTCTAAGGATACTTTATATTAGAGCGTATGAAGAGAAATTTCATTATATAATATTTAATAGAATTTTACTCTGCGGACTGAAATTTCCGTATTTTTTTATAATCACCTATAGATCAAGAAGATTTATCTAACTCAGACTAGGCATCTCCTGTATAAAACCTTTAATTATCCATTTTAATTTTAATACCAGACTGGATAACATATTTCCCTCGTTATTTTTAAATAGTCCCTTTGAGTAAAACTTTCAATTATACAATTATCAAAAGTCACTAAGGGCCTCCGTCATATTTAACTTTTTAGTAATCTTGTTTTTAAATATTAAACAATCAAGGGTTATAAATCAACGATGAAAGATCTCAATCACCATTTAAAAGGGCTCATTTAAAAATTGGACTATATTTTTGTTTATTTTATAACATTTTCTCTGTATATTATTAAAGGATTTTCTATAGAGAAGTAATTTAATCATTAAAATGTGAACTTTTAAATTTTTAATATTACAAAAACACAGATTTTTCAGCATTTCTAACTTTTTACACCATTTGTCTTACTTACTTTTCTTACATATGTACGTCAAGTCTTAAAGGTTGTTTGTCATTATTTTTTTTTACATATTTCGAGTGCCTTTATACAATCTAGGATCTGTATTTACCAAGTTTCTTGAAGATTTTATATTCAAAATTATTTAAACGTGTTAGGCAGTATTAGAAACGTATGTTTATTTGAAACTTATAATGTATTTAAATCACAGGAAATAAGGGATCTAACACTGATATCGTGGATTTCAGAATAAACATAAAAGCCATTTTTTAAAATTGAAAACTCTAATAGATATTTTACAATTAACATACATTTCTGTAGCTTGCTCCAAAGCAATATCAAAAAGCAACATCAAAAATTAAGATGATGTATTCAAATAAATTGTTGAAATTTATTAAAAATGGTACTTTTGTTTCAACAACATGGGCAAATTAATAGTCAAATAAAATACCCCAATTATTTCTCTACTTACACAAGCTTTTTTTTAAATTTTGATAATTTTAGTGATTTAAGAATGATGTATTGAATTTGTATTTTATTTATATTATTTTATTTTTTATTGCTGAAGTTATATTTTCGTTCAGGAATATTATCCTAAAACAAATGTTGAACTATTTTAATTTGAACTATGCATATCTATAGTTATATATAGATAGTTTATAAAAGCAGTTATGAAATCCACCCAAAATAATGAATTTTTGATTGCTAATGAATCGTAAAACGAACGAATGAAAAAAGTGTCCAAGTCAAGTCGGGAATCTGAACATTGGTAAAGCATGCTTAATGCTTTAAGATAGCCTTGTCAATACAAACGTGTGAGAGGTGTCAGGCTGGTTATGGTTCAATACCAGAACTGAGTAACTTAGTTAGTTCAGCGATCTAGTTAGCCATGCAAAAAATTCAAGCAATTACGAATTATTTGTATTTGGCATAATAGCAAAAAGGTTGATCTTTTGTAATCGATCTGCACACGATAGAACTTTATTATTATTTTTTAATCCCATTCATGCTTAAACTTTATTTTTACAGTAATAAAAAATCAGTGATTTGAGATGCAGTTTTTAAACAAATTACATTTGAAAGAATTTTTTTTAAAATTAAATGATCCAAAAAAAAATGTTTTCCATGTTTAAAAGTTAAAAACAGTTGCAGTAAAGGATACAGTTCCTGTAAAGGATAAATTCATTGGTAAACTGTTGCCACCGAAAGTAAGGCATCAAAGTTAATCACGCTTTATAATATAAATTTGATTTTTTTTATATATATGAAGCGTTCATAATGTGTTAGTAGATTTTTTATGTATAAATATGACCAAAGAAGAAATTTTATATAAAACATTAGGATGGTGTTATAAGCGTTAAAAATAAATAAATAAATGAATAAATAAATAAATAAATAAATAAATAAATAATAATGATAATAATAATTGAGTAACGCTGACATAATATTAATGGTATGAATGATTTAAACACTTAATTTTGCGTTTTTTTCCTAAAAATAGTTTTATTTTTAAAAGTTAAGGAGTTAGAACACCCAAATATTGAGGAGAGAATGTGCATTCAAAAAAAAAGTTTATTTTAAAATAGTATGGCTACACAAATGTACTTTTTTTACGGTAAAAGAGTTTACAGATTTTTTATTATTTTAAAATAGTTTCCCAGCATGATTTAAAACAGAAAACTATCCCAATCATATGCAATTTTATTGTAGAAGCTAATTTCTTTTGCACTGAAAGTAACATAAATAGTTAGGCCTTTGTTTCTTGCTAATACCCCATAATGAAGTAATCGCATCATCAATGATTTTATAGATAAAATTCAAATTTCGAAGATAATAAATCGGGTTGTATTAACATTAAAATACACAGAATAAAACTAGTAGAAGTAGTTGTCTTTTAGTTTTCGTATGTTTTACTACGATAGTATTGATTTTAATAAATTTCAAAACTTTATTCGAATTATTATTAGTGGACAATCTAAAAAATACACATTTTTTGTAAAAAAAAATTTAAAAAAAATAAAAGCTTTTTTAATTAAAAAGTGGTACCCATGAATGTTCTGTGACATGAAAACCCTAGGTTTGATAACTTGTTTACACATTTGAAATACGTTAAAATTTATTTAAAAAAATTTTCATGTTATAGAATACATTTAAACAATTTTGCAATTAAAATAAATCAGAAAGGCACTTAAAACAGATTCTAACCGACAGTATAATACTGAAAATATCTCAAAAAGGGTAACAAGATTGATCCTGTCAAGTGAGTAAAAATAAGAATTATCTATCAACCTTTTTTATTTTATTTATTTATTTATTTGTAACTGTCTTATTTTCAATTAACTCTCTCACTGACAAGTCCGTGTTAACACGTTCCCTAAGCTCCAGGTTTCACTGCGATATAATAGTCTAAGAGCTAGCAACGTTAAAAATCACGTCATTTTATCAAGGCTAATTTTTTTATATGTTTTTCCCTTTTATGGTAGAATACGTTTGCAAACGGTCTGGCAGTCGGGAGACGTTGCGTTTACCTGTGGCAGAAGGGGTTATGCAGGTCAAAAAGCTTCAAAATCACGTCATTTTATCAAGGCCCATTTTTTAATATGTTTTTCCCTTTTATGGTAGAATAAGTTTGCAAGCGGTCTGGCAGTCGGGAGACGTTGCGTTTACCTGTGGCAAAAGGGGTTGTGCAGGTCAAAAAGCTTCAAAATAACGTCATTTTATCAAGGCCCATTTTTTAATATGTTTTTCCCTTTTATGGTAGAATACGTTTGCAAACGGTCTGGCAGTCGAGAGACGTTGCGTTTACCTGTGGCAGAAGGGGTTATGCAGGTCAAAAAGCTTCAAAATCACGTCATTTTATCAAGGCCCATTTTTTAATATGTTTTTCCCTTTTATGGTAGAATAAGTTTGCAAGCGGTCTGGCAGTCGGGAGACGTTGCGTTTACCTGTGGCAAAAGGGGTTGTGCAGGTCAAAAAGCTTCAAAATAACGTCATTTTATCAAGGCCCATTTTTTAATATGTTTTTCCCTTTTATGGTAGAATACGTTTGCAAGCGGTCTGGCAGTCGGGTGACGTTGCGTTTACCTGTGGCAGAAGGGGTTATGCAGGTGCAAAAACTTCAAAAATCCCCCATTTTATAAAGGCTCATTTTCTTATATGTTTTTATCAAGATTAAAAATTGCAAGATATTACTCTTTGGATAGCAGAGAACCTATAATTAATTTTCCAGACACAAATTCGGTTGCAAAGTTAATGCCAGGCGTCTTTAAATATGGCAACGAAAGTGCCTGTTCCAAGAGTGGTTTATAATTTAAATTTTATAAGACCACTTTACGTCATTTTATCAAGCTTAAAAATTACAAGATATTACTCTTTGGATAGCAGACAACCTATAATTAATTTGCCAGACACAAATTCGTTAGCAAAGTTAATGCCAAACGACTTTAAATATGGCAACGAAAGTGCCTGTTCCAAGAGTGGTTTATAATTTAAATTTTATAAGACATCTTTACGTCCTTTTATCAAGCTTATAAATCACAAGATATAACTATTTGGATAGCAGACAACCTATAATTAATTTGCCAGACACAAATTCGGTTGCAAAGTTAATGCCAGGCGGCTTTAAATATGGCAACGAAAGTGCCTGTTTCAAGAGTTATTTATATTTCAAAAAATTATACGACCTCTTTACGTCATTTTATCAAACTTAAAAATTGCAAGATATTACTCTTTGAATAGAAGACAACCTATAATTAATTTGAAAGACATAAATTCGATTGCAAAGTTAATGCCAGACGGCTTTAAATATGGCAACGAAAGTGCCTGTTCCAAGAGTTATTTATAATTTAAAAATTATAAGACCTCTTTACGTCATTTATCAAGCTTAAAAATTACAAGATATTACTTTATGGATGGAAGACCTCCTGTAATTAATTTGTCAGACGCATACTCGGTTGCAAAGTTAATGCAAGACGGCTTTAAATATGGCAACGAAAGCGCCTGTTCCAAGAGCGGTTTATAATTCAACAAATTATAAGACCTCTTTACGTCATTGAACCGAATTTGGAACCCTGGATTTTTCTGAGTCTTATTGATTAAATTCACTATTTTTCTGCACCTGATTTTTTGCACGACGCTTTTTCAGAGCCTGATTGAGTAAATTTGTGATACTTTGTGCTTGATTGACGAAAGTTGCATTTTTTAAGTCTTACCGACAAGCCTTTTCATGTGATGAAAATTTGTGCACCCTTAGAAAGGTTAAGGTGCAAGAATTCATATAATTTGTCAACATCAACTCACAGCTTAAATATTGGACAAATAAATTCCAGTGTGGCCAAAACCGGGGCACCCACCCTAAAATTTATAAAAAGAAACTTATATTTTGATAAATAAGAGCTTTTTTTAAGTAAACTTTATATTGAAAAAAAAATTGTCGAATGCAGCCGAATTTGTGTCTGGCAAATTAATTATAGGTTGTTTGCTATCCAAAGAGTAATATCTTGTAATTTTTAAGCTTGATAAAATGACGTAAAGAGGTCTTATAATTTTTTGAATTATAAATAACTCTTGGAACAGGCACTTTCGTTGCCATATTTAAAGACATCTAGCATTATCTTTGCAACCGAATTTGTGTCTGGCAAATTAATTATAGGTTGTCTGCTATCCAATGTGTAATATCTTGCAATTTTTAAGCTTAATAAAATGACGTAAAGAGGTCTTATAAATTTTAAATTATAAACCGCTCTTGGAACATGCACTTTCGTTGCCATATTTAAAGCCGTCTGGCATTAACTTTGCAACCGAATTTGTGTCTGACTAATTAATTATAGGTTGTCTGCTATCCAATGTGTAATATCTTGCAATTTTAAGTTTGATAAAATGACGTAAAGAGGTCTTATAATTTTTTGAAATATAAACAACTCTTGGAACAGGCACTTTCGTTGCGAAATTTAAAGCCTTCTGGCATTAACTTTGCAACTGAATTTGTGTCTGGCAAATTAATTATAGGTTGTCTGCTATCCAAAGAGTAATATCTTGTAATTTTTAATCTTGATAAAATGACGTAAAGAGATCTTATAATTTTTTCAAATATATACAACTCTTGGAACAGGCACTTTCGTTGCCATATTTAAAGCCGTCTGGCATTAACTTTGCAACCGAATTTGTGTCTGGCAAATTAATTATAGGTTGTCTGCTATCCAAACAGTAATATCCTGTAATTTTTAAGCTTGATAAAATGACGGAAAGAGGTCTTATAATTTTTAGATTATAAACTACTCCAGGAACAGGCACTTTTGTTGCCATATTTAAAGCCGTCTGGCTTTAACTTTGCAACCGAATTTGTGTCTAGCAAATTAATTATAGGTTGTCTGCCCTTCAAAGAGTAATATCTTGTAATTTTTAAGCTTGATAAAATGACGTAAAGAGGTCTTATAATTTTTAAATTATGAACCGCTCTTGGAACAGGCACTTTCGTTGCCATATTTAAAGCCGTCTGGCATTAACTTTGCTAACGAATTTGTGTCTGGAAAATTAATTATAGGTTATCTGCTATCCAAAGAGTAATATCTTGTAATTTTTAAGCTTGATAAAATGACGTAAAGAGGTCTTATAAAATTTAAATTATAAATCACTCTTGGAACAGGCACTTTCGTTGCCATATTTAAAGACGTCTGGCATTAACTTTGCAACCGAATTTGTGTCTGGAAAATTAATTATAGGTTGTCTTCTGTCTAAAGAGTAATATATTGTAATTTTTAAGCTTGATAAAAACATATAAGAAAATGAGCCTTTATAAAATGGCAGATCTTTGAAGTTTTTTGACCTGCATAACCCCTTCTGTCACAGGTAAACGCAACGTCATCCAACTGCCAGACCGTTTGCAAACGTATTCTACCATAAAAGGGAAAAACATATTAAAAAATGGGCCTTGATAAAATGACGTGATTTTGAAGCTTTTTGACCTGCACAACCCCTTCTGTCACCGGTAAACGCAACGTCTCCCGACTGCCAGACCGCTTGCAAACGTATTCTACCATAAAGAGGAAAAACATATAAGAAAATGAGCCTTGATAAAATGACGTGATTTTGAAGCTTTTTGACCTGCATAACCCCTTCTGCCACAGGTAAACGCAACGTCTCCCGACTGCCAGACCGCTTGCAAACGTATTCTACCATAAAATGGAAAAACATATTAAAAAATGAGCCTTGATAAAATCAGGTGACGAAAACGTTGCTAGCTCTTAGACTATAAGCAATATTTCAAATAATATAATTGCATTCATTTAATAGATTTTTAACATATTAAACTGTAATTAAAACTTTCAAGGATAACATCCATATTTGCTTTAAAATTTTGAAAGAAATGTCTTTTTTAAGGATTTAAAACAAAAAGCCGAGAAAACAACATTACCTTTTGCAAGACTATCAAAGGGTATGTAATGCAATTGATTAATGAAATTGTCTTGAAGTGTTTAAAGATCTGCGCCCTAAAACTGAACTTAATGCCCCTTGTACTTATGTCCTAACGCTTTAGAAATCTTAATAGAGGTAATATAGAAAAATGACAACTATTAGCATTTGAAACATAACATAATATGCCTTCTTTGATGAAAATTACAATTTATATCAACTCGCCATTTTAGAAAACACTTATATACAGGGTGGTTATAATTAAAGTCACTCTGTTTAGACCTACGTAGAGTCTGTTTTGGTAGACAGATATCGATGAAACTTAGGGAACACATTAAATTGACCATGGGTAAAAGAAAATAATGATAAAATAGTTTCATTTTCGATTAATAGATGGCGCTTGTCACCGCTAAAGGAAAAAAAAGGGTTGCTGGTGAAGCTGCTTTATTAAAAATGCAGTAATTTGTCAGGAAAGATGGTGCACCACCTCAATCAGCCCAAACCAGATTTAAATGTGGTGGTGTACAATCTTTCATGACAAATTACGTCTTTCTAGTAAAGCAGCTTCACCAGTAATGCTCATTCTTTCTCCTTAGCTCTCTTGTGGTGAAAACCACCATTTATCGATCGAATACTAAACTATATTTTATTGAAAATTTATTTTCCCTCATGATCCATTTAATGTGTTTCACAAGTTTCATCGATATCTGTCTAGCATAACAGACTCAATGTAGTTGCAAACAGGGTAACTTTAATTATAACCATCCTGAATATCCTATATATACCGACATAAGTTTCAAAAGTCTTTATATCCAAAACTTAAGAAATTGTGTTTTGTCTGCTAATTTATTCTACTGGTAAACCTTGAAAACACTACAATCTGCAAAAAAAAGTTTAGTTCTGTATTTTAGGCATTATATAATCTGGGTTTACACCACCGATAGTCAAAAGATGCACTTAGATGTTTTTCGCGGTTTCTCGAAATATAATTTTCGGAATTAGGCGAATTTTGAAACTCATGTTCTTATATATACACATATGCAACGTCTTAAAATGATTATTCAAAGATAAATATTTGATGAACTAATCGAAAACGCGTTTATCCTAGAAATATCTGTTTGTTTTCTTTGGTGCTTTGTTTACCTTGATAATGCTTTTATATTCTTTAACATCATAAATGATATTTTATGACGCATATTATATTTCAGGAGCACCAGAGTAAAATCACAGCTGTTGCGGTGACAGCCGATAGTAGACGAGTTTTGTCAGTTGACTCTCAAAGTCAACACCGCCTATGGCAGGCAGACACGGGAAATCAGCTGGTAGTTTGCTCAAAACCTTCCCATAACGTGGCTGTACATGCTAACATGGTATTTGCTGTCGGAGGTAAAAATGACTGTAGGTAAGTACTGAAAGATAATTTTTGTTTTGAATATTATATTAAATTCATTTCAAATGATACTATATTAATTACAACAATCGAAAATTATAAATCGGATATGCCAATCCCAGAAATTTCTTCTATCTGATACATGTTAATGCTTCAAAAATGATTATATTACAAAATAAAAATAAAATGAAAATATGTGCGCATCATGAGTATTTGAAATGTATAGCCTCGTTGAATTATGTGCTTTTAAAAAGGACATATAAGCATTTCTTTTTAAAGCATATCATTTCAACACCCATCTTCATAGATGTCTGCAAACAAAATTCTTAACCCAAAAAGCATAAATGTGCATATCTATTGTGCACTGTACGCAACCTAACAAGGATCAATTTATGTGAAAATGTAAGAGAATGTGAATTTTGATAAAAGTTCTTTTCATTAGTTTTTGAGATATAACAATCGCAAAAGTTTCAAAAAGGGCAGCACATCAGCACCACATATTATGTACCCAAAAAATCTAATGCGCACGTAAATGTAATGATGCGCACGTAAATGCAAAAAATGTAATGGACAGATGACAAGTTTTAACAGAATATGAAGTTAAATGAAATTCAGTGCGTTAGCTCTTGAAAAATGAGCATCGATAAAATTGCGTAAATTCTGAAAAATGTAGCATAGCAGCTCTATTTATGGGGGATATGCATACAAACCTAATCAGCAAAAACTTATGACTAATCTAGTCCGAAATTTGACAAAAATCTGTGCATTAGTTTCTCGTATAGAGCTAATGCGGAAATCGCAAAAAATGCAGCATAGAAGCTCTACCTATTGGGCGATAAACACAAAAAACTAATCAACACCAATTTATAGTTAGGTCTTAAAAAAACGTTTTATTAAATTCCGTGGATTATTTCTTGAGATGGAGTGCCGATAATATTTTTGTCACAGACAGACGTTTTCTAAAAATAAACAAATTGTGTTAAAAACCTTCTAAAACATGCAAATTCATCAAAAACCGCAAATTTTACGAGTTGAATTCGTGTAAAGTTACAAGAAGGTAATAACACATAGAAATTATGTTAAACAATGTAAATAAAAAGTTAACTGGTGTAATAAATACTCAATTGATATGACTAGATTTATGACTATGGTAAAAAAAAGTCCCTGATAACAATTCGAAAACTAGAACAATCGAGGACAAACTACAATTAACATTAAGTAGTTAGGCTTGCATCTGATGACAGCTAAACTAACCCTTAACTGGCAAGTCCGTTTGCCATGGCCATAAAGCCCGAAAAGATTAATTATTTAAAATGTTGAATCATTCACGGAACAATCCATGGAATAACTGCTACACTACATAAACTTTTTCATGAAATTAATAATTTGCAAATTGCAATACTTGTGGTTTGAAAAGAAAACTTTAACATTAGTTGGAGGAAAAACAGAAATTTTATGTATGGACATCGGAATTATCTAAACCATTTTTCTAATAACACATTTATAGGTTACAATTAATAATATAATGAATATTAATTACTTGAAAATCATAAAAATGCATAAAATTCAGATGATTAAAGATAGTTCATAATAACACTTCAGTAAACACCAAAAATGAAAAAATAATAATTATTGAAAATATGAATCACCATAGTAAAAATTAAATGTAAAATATGTTTAAAAGCCCGAAATTTTCATTTATAAATCTTTAGCTTATACGTTGAATGATTTTAAGTTTGATATCGAAAATTAAATGTTACTTTGAAATCGAATCACGTAAGAGTTTTTTCGGTAGTATTAAAGCTTTCTTTTTTTCTTCAAATTTAAAGGTATCCTCATGAATTTTTTCAAATAACAAATATTTACAAAAGGTAGTATTTTCTGTGAAATAGTGCTTTTTGAATTTTCGCGATAATTCGGCAAATAAAAAGTATGGAAAATCCTCCCCCCTCCTTATTTATATCAAATGTTTCATAAGAAATAAAAGAAAAATATAATTTTATTTTTATTTAACATATAGCTTGAAGTTTTGGTCTGTCATGGATATGGAATCAGAGAAATCTGTGAGCCATAGTGATGCTATAACGTGTTTCACCGTGACGTATGACTGTCAAACAATAATAACAGGTTCCAATGATATGTCTCTGAAAGTATGGGAAGTAGGGTCCGGAAAACTTACACAGGTAATTTTTTTTTCTTTTTCCTTTTTTAAAAATTTATATATGTTGAGTTCTTTATTTTTTCCTTTAAAAATTTCTCACTAAATCTATAAATAGGTTTAAAAACATTTAATTTTATATTTTACATTTATACAGAATTAAAAAAGTATAAAAATAACAAAGTTTTTAACTACCTTAACTTTCAGAACCAGTGTTTTGCAAAAATAATAGAAGCAATGTTGAAAGACAAAAATAAACGTTAAAATGAAAAAAGTCCTTTTTCATAAAATCTCAGAAATATTACTGAGCATATTTCG
Source organism: Maratus speculifer (assembly GCA_964019185.1). NCBI lineage: Eukaryota > Metazoa > Arthropoda > Arachnida > Araneae > Salticidae > Maratus > Maratus speculifer. The sequence goes on from OZ025291.1 coordinate 141,174,719, forward strand.
TATTTTATGTTTTCTGTAAATTTACCTTAAAAGAAAAAAATATTAGTGTCTCAGAGTTATTTAAAGAAAGGAAATGGAGAAAAAAAGATACTTGGTTGCAGTTTGACATTTATTAAAATCAAATAGAGACTGCTACATACTTAAAAGATTTTATTAAAAATTTGTTTTAATTCATCCATAAAAATTCATAAATTACGTGATAATTTTGAGATAAACTTTATAAGAAATTGTAGTTACTTCTCTATTCTAGTACTATAAAAAAGTGAGTCTGAACCTTTTTTGGTTAGCGGCACTCTAAATTATCTGGAATTATTTGCCGAAGATCTGAATATTAAAAAAAATTAAAAAGATGTATGATACAAAAATATGTACATATTTATTTATTTGTAAAATATTTTAATGAGAGGACTGGGTCTGTTTTCTTGAACAAATTCAAAACGGGGTTCAATAGACTTCAGATAAGCTCGTTTCTCAACATTAAAATGTCGTCCTCATTTCCGCAACTTGATTTCCTCGGCGAATACTGAAAATCCAAATTTGCCGATCATTGGGAGATGCAAAAGTCAAAATCTTTCAAGCTGATTGAGAGGTACAAATGTTTTATAGAAATTCAAAATTTATTTATCCGAACTTTTTGGTAGAAGGGTAAAATTTATCGTTTCTCAAATCAATAAGCTGTTTTTTTTTCAGTTATAACTTAGTCTGAAATTTTTCTTTTTGACTGTGATTTACTTAGACTATAAAACAGACAAGATTTCCGTTTGTTACAATAGATTTGCACATTGTTAATTTTTCTTTAAATGACTTCAATTTTGATGTTAATGTGACGATAATCTCTGATGGACCTTGAAGATGAGGGAGGAATGGTGCGCTGAAAACACTACTATGTGTAAAGGAAATATCAAAAAATGCACTTAAAAAAAATGTACATTCATGGTACTTTACCGTGAATTATTCAGTAAATTTACTGAATATGTCACTTTTTTCACATAAAGGGTCAACTTTCGTAATTGTTTGTGTTTTACGGGCAAAAACCGTTAATGTAATGGCCAAGTCCGTTGATATAGGCATAAAGCCCATTTTTTATGGATATTGTCTGGAATCTCTGCTGCAACTTTTTTTCAATGTGTAGTAAATAGAAAACATCATTTCGTTTACTTTAATTATTTGTCAAAAAGCCTCACGGCACATTTAACAATATCTTATGGCACATTAATGTGGCACACAAGTTGAAAAATATTGCATATAAAGCCTGAAAAGACGCGATATTTAAAAAAAAATACGAATGATAAAAGAAAGTAACTAGTGCGAAAGTACAGTAAAAAATGTTTCAAAATTTAATTTTTAAAGAATTATAATTGAAATAAAAAAGTATTATCAAGGATTTTTGTAGTTACTTCCATTCACTCTGTTGTAACGTTCGTCTTATCATAGAGTGACAGTCTACACAGATTATTTCAAACTCATTCTTTTTCTCATACAAACAAAATAAAAAAAAGTTTGTAAATTTAGATAAGCTACTTTTAGTTGTTATTTTAACAACATGAATACATTTTCTAACCAACAAATAATTTTTACGTGCTGGCATACATAGAGGAGGAATTATGGAGAGAATGGATATTAATAAATAGAATATCTAACAATGGGTTTCAGATAAAAAAAAAAATAAAATGTGAAATGGTTATTTTATATTTTTTCACTACTTAAGAGAGATTTAAATGATCTTGAATTAAAATATAACTAATATCTATTATTATTCAGAATAGATATTAGCACAGTTTAAAACCAAGCCTCTAAAAATAACCTTAGATGCTCAAAGTTGTATAAGCATTTTTTTTTCTTTTTTTTTTTAGAATATAGGACGTCTTAAATACTTAAAGGCCAAAATGAAAACTGTTTACAAACATATATTATATATGTATGTATTATTTAAATATGAGCATTATAACTTAATATTTTAATGAGAGAAAGACAACGAAAAATTTTTTTAATTATATTATTTAATAATTATAAATATATCAAAATAGACCACAAAAATCCCTGCCAAACGGAGATAGATTCCGAAATTAAGTTCTAATTTCATCAACAATTACTAAATCAAGATTAGAGATAAAGGTAGTTTAAAGTATTTTTCTCTAGCCACAATTGACAAATTATTAATTTCATTTTTCTATAAAAGCTTTTTTTTTATCAGAATCATGTTAAGACGGTATTAAAAAATGTTTTTGCTTACTCAACAAACATTTTCTGACACATTTTCAGATTCATTTTTGAAAGTAAAAATATGAAACTTGCTGTACATGATTTTTTGAAGAGATTTATATGAGCCCTGTATTTTTATTCTTCGTTCTGTTGGTTAGAACTTCACTTACAAATAATTATTTTCTCAGTGGGACGAATTTTTTTCGTTTCCAGCATTATCGCTTCAGAAAATTCTGTTCAAAATGCCAACTTTAACAGTATTTTTCTGAAATATATTCTGAGTTTGTACAAAGAAAAAAAATCGAGCAGTACAGAACATAATATACATTCTGAATAAGCGAACCTGCCAATTGGATGCGTTTGAGAATAAAAATGTATTTAAAAATAAGTCAGAAAATAGACAGTTTAGATATGTGTACAACATTAATACGATATTTCTGTGGCTTCCAGTAATAACCAGGTAAGTCACATTTTGGAAAAAATTGAGATAATTTGGGAAAATGTAACTTTAAAAGAGTTCTTTCATCTGCCATAGTACTAAAAAATTAAAATCGAATGCTTCCCGTCATTGGAGACTATAAATTTTCATTTTAAAAATCAAAATTTTTTTAATTGGTTCTCAAATAATAAAAACCATTTTTATATAACTATTTTGGCAAAAAAGGGGTTCTTACATCTTAATTGAATGCAGTGAAAATTATTAAGTTCTAATCTTTTTTTTTTTTTTAAGTAATGATAAAAAGACATTTGAAAATTTTAAACGTTAATTACTCAAAATATTAAAAATGTGCCTTACCTTGTTATAACTGGAAGCCACAGATTTTTTTCCTTTAACCCATATTTTCATTTCATTTGTTTTTGATTTAAGAGTTAGTCCTATCAAAAACCTGTCCGTATAAAAGTTGTAGAGACTATTAAACACACGTATAATAAATTTAAGCGGATTAGATATCTTGTGAATTGACGAAATTATGAATTTTTTTCTTATTCAACTCCCTCTTTTTTTTTCTTTGTAAGAATTTTGTCCTATGAAAAAAATTTAAATATAAAAGCTGCAGATTGTAATAAAAAGATTTACAGTAAAGGGTGTAGCCGGGTATTATGTAAAATATGCCCTTGAGTCAAAAACATCGAGTCCAACATTTATCGACTGCACATAAAAATACATTATTTTTTCTCCAGTTTCAAGTTTGTATCTGAAGATCACGGAGGATTATGACCCTAAATGTTTGTTTTGGAAAAGAGCGCATTGCGACGAAACTATTCAGCGGATTTCAACGAAAGAAATAAGAGATGTATAAAAACCCCATACGAATATTTGATAATTTTTTCAGATTTTTGTCAAGAAAAGTACAAGTTTTCTAGCATTTTTTTTGTTTTTAAAAGAACGTTTTAGATAAAAATATATTCAAATTTCCGAGTGACCACCTTAATTTTTTTGCATGAAATACTTTAAGATATAATGTATATTCACTATCAATTTCAACTTTTACGTTTGGTGCATCTATTAATAAAAAGGCAAAAACATTTTCCGGCGAAGATGGAGGCGTGTCCCGCACGAATCTCACACATTAGTTCAAACGGTAGTTTAAAAAAAAGGTGTGAAATAAAATTATACAACACAACTTTACGGTAAACTTAATATATGAGATTCGTTCGAGACACGCCCCCATCTCCACCGGAATATGATTTTGCCTTTTCTTAATATGATGCACTTAACGTAGAAAGTTGAAATTGATAGTGAATGTACATCATATCTCATAGTATTTCATGCAAAAAAATTAAGGTGGTCACTCTGAAATTTCAATAGATTTTTAATTAAAATGTTAATTTAAAAACAAGAAAAATGTTAGAAAACTTGTTTTTTTCTTGAAAAAAATCTGAAAAAATTATCAAATATTCCTATGGAGTTTTTATACATCCCTTCTAACTTTCGTTGAAATCCACTCAGTAGTTTCGACGCAATGCGCTCTTTTCCAAAACAGGCATTTAGGGTCATAACCCGCCGTGGTCTTGAGATACGAACTTGGAACTGGGGAGAAATGAATTTCTTTTTATGTGCAATTGATTCATGTAGGGCTCAATATGGTTGACTCAAGGGAATATTTTACAAAGAAACCCGGCTATACCCTTTAAGTGAATTTGATATCTTTAGAATTGACTAAATTATAATTTTTTTTTTCTGATTAAAACATTATTTTTTTCACCCCTTGAATACATTTTAAATTTCATAAAAAACTGTCATGCATAAATCATTGTTCGTTTTCCTAGAAGGAATAATAACTTTAAACTGATATGATGTGTATTATAATTAAGAAGATAATTGGTGTTTTTTTTTTGGTTTTCACAAAATCCTTTCCTATTTCCACTTTTTTGGTCTGATTTTGTCCTTTATTAATGAACTCGACGAGATCTTTTGTCTTTTGATTTTGTGTGTCAATTTGGAAGAAAATTGTGCAGAATTATGAAAGTTTCGTGTCCGTATAAAAGTAATATAGATCGGTAGATTGAGAATGTTTTTATCTGGGGATAGTTAAAGGTTATAGAAGTCATGGTCGACGTTGATCCACACATTTTTTTATGAAATTCAGCATAGGGAGAAAAGTAATGTGTAGTATTTTTGCGCGTTGTACCTAATAGTATTTTTAAATTTATTACTAATTTTCTTTTCAATTAATTTGACTGCTATTTTTTCAAAATTACCAAAATTAATTGGAATATTTTTAATATTAATTGTAGCATCCATGTTTTCACATTAAGAAAAGGACACATTAATAGAACATCTACAGCTTGTTGCTACAGAAAATAGTTAAGGCGTTCCAAAATAACTCAAAATAGTTGATAGACAGGGAGGCGGCAGCACAAACAATCATTTCATCGAGTTCACGGATGAGAATCTAGGATTAGTTAAACCTTGATTCGGATATTAAAACGTCATTGGTTTGCAAGGTCATATCTTGGCAGAAAACACGTAAAAACCCAATTTTAGTGATTGATTCATAGATTTACCATTATGTTTTCTTGATCCCAATCCTCCATATTTTCATACTTTTGAATTCAGAAAAACACAATTGTAAACCTGCGAATGTATATGAATTTTATATGCTGATTTAAATATTTAATAAAATTTTAATGCGATTATTTACTTTTGTAACCTTGTTTTAATTTATTTTACAAACTAGCTGAACCACCTGGCATATCCCACGTAGCACGTGACAATAACACTAAAAGACATAGCGCGAGAGAGAGTGCGCGAACTTTTTATTATTAGTGAAGACAACTTGTATAACAAAAGACACTGCATATAATTATGAGAAAATTTTATAAATAAGGAAGATATTTCTTTCTTGTATAGATTTAATTGAGGGTAGTGATGTGGCCTAAAAATCCTCGCAAAGACAATGTAAACAAAAAAAAAAAATTGTGGGCTAAATTTTCTTATTAATAAAATATATCGTTTACCTTTGTAGTACCTATTCCATTTCGTAATAATTAAAATTTATGATTAACGGCAGATTTATTGGATTTACGGATTTTATTAAATGGATTGTTTTAACTTTTGGACTACACCACTTGAAACGATTTTTTTCTCCCTTTTTTGTAACGTATTCAGAATGCCATCCTAAAAATAATTCATGATGCCAGAAATCTTGTGCATACAACTATAAACGTATATTTACATTGTTTTGGAATACTTAACTGTTTAATAGTTATTAAAAAAGATTCAGATATTAAAGGATTATTAGATCAGCTTTAAAAAAGGGTCGACAAAAAATACTAACTTATTTGTCTCTGACTCTGATTTCTCCGTAATCAACTCCTTTTATCATTAACTTTACATACTGACTTTTACACTTTATAACGATTAGAATAATTTTTCCGTTATATTCGGAGAAATGACAATAAGTAATCATTCTTTTATACGGATTTCAACAATGGAACAATGGATCCAAAATAAATGGCATTACCTAAGCGATTAAAGTACAAAATATTCCTCGTGAGGAATTTAACATCTTCAAGCAAATCGAAATCATTAGAATTTTAAACTATAAAATGTATAAATATAATTAAACCATTTTTTTCTAAATCACTAAAAATGAACTAAAAACATATGTGGAAATTAAATCACTAAAAAGGCAAAGTTTATGCGCCCAATATACAAATTAGGTTCTATGAAAATTAAATAGAGGCACATTTCGTGAATAAATTTACTCACATCATCAGTGTCAATAAAACAAAATCAGCATCCCCCAAAGACATGAAATTGAAATACGAAAAGGCAAATGATTAAACAACTCACAAAAGGCCATTATGTTCCAGCAACCAGTGGGATTAATGTTGAATTGGTACATCGTGGCGCAACAAATCAGCTCAGAATGTTTAGATATAGGGCATATTTAAAAAATAGTTGACTAGGAATTTTCTAAATTTTTGAATGTATAACAGCTTCAAAATAGTATGTAGCTGAAGGAGTATTGGATTTTTTTAAATAATAGTGGTCAAATCAAATCGGAAACTAAGTGCGTCACCCAAACAATGACAAACAATAGATTATTTTTATAATTATTTTTACTTAACATGATTTTTTATTTTTATTATTCATTATTTATGTATGCCTCGTTAATTTATTTCGAAACCTTTATTAAAATATTTAATCTTCAATTCAGGATTTAAAGTAAAGAATTTCAGGTAAAATGAAAATCTTTAATTTAAGTAACTTTTATACTAATTATAACGTTTAAAAAATTCAATTCTGTGACAAAAAACATATAGATTCATAAATCTAAGAGGTACAAATGATATTACCTGAGAATTGTTTAAAGTATCTGAATACAACTCATTAAATCGATTCAATAAAATATAAAAAAATTCTACTGGGAGATTTTTATGTTATAAGTTACATTTGAGTGTTCGCTTTTATAATAGTATTCTCACTTCATTTTCATAACAGAAATATAAACGTTCTAGAAGATGAAAGCCCAATAACTATTTTATTTAATCAGCTTTTATACAAAGTTTTGACGTATGCATTTACAAATTATAATTCAAACTGGAATAATTTTGAAATTCTGTTCTGAGAAGTGAAAACGGATAAAAATTCTTCTACGCGGAATTCACCTGCAGGATAAATGAAAGTCGAGTTGATCGGTGTGGAATTTACCTCTATGGTTAAAATGCAGGCGATTCTACGTACTCAATTCGACATCCCAGGGAAAATCGTAATCCTCAGAATTTGAAGATGGAATTTTCGTAGTATTATATAAAAGCTCCTTCTGAAGAATTTTACACGAGTATTTGAATTTAAGTTCAACAGGGAAGTTTGTATTGTTAAGAATAAGGCTATATGCTGTAATTTAATAAAAATAGCATTTTAATTTAAATTGTCGTACTGAAATTAATAGATGCATAAGATAATTTTAAAACCATTTATGTCTGAATCACTAAAATTGTATTTAAAAATTGTGTAGAAAATTAAATCACTAAAAAAAAGTTTAAGCACACAATATGCAAAGTAATGAAAATTAAATTTTCTTACGTTTCCTGGATATTTTTACTCCCATCATCAATATCATTAAATATAAATCATCATTGATCAAAGACATGATATTGAAATACGAAAAGCCAAATGAGAGTAAACGACACACACACAAAGAAAGACCATTATGTTCTAGCAACCAATGAGATTAAGGCTGAATTGATACATCGTGACACAACAAAATAATCCAGAACGTTTAAATGTAAAATATGTTTTAAAAATTGGTTGATCAGTGAGTTTATAAATTTGTAAATATAAACAAATTGAAATAATATACATCTGAAGAAGTATTGATTTTCTAAATAATAGTGGTCGAATCAAAAATGAAATTATGTCCCTCCTCCCAACAATGACAAGCAATAGATTATTTTTATAATTATTTTTTCTTAACATGGTTTTTATATTTTTATTATTCATTATTTATGTCTAATATCGTTAATTTATTTTGGAGGCCTTTATGAAAAGATTTGAACTTCAATTCAGAAAATAAAGTAATTTTTTAAGTTAAATAATTTTTATATTCATTATATTTTCTTAAAAAACTGAATTTTGTGACAGAAAACATATAGATTAATAATACTGCAAGGTACTTTAATTTTTAGCGCAGCATTGTCTAAAGTATCTGAGTGCATGTAAAAGTGTCAGTGATTATAAAACCGATCTATAAAATATGAAATATTCTACTGGGAGATTTTTATGTTATAATTTACATTTGAGCATTCACTTTCACAATAGAATTTTGTCTTCCTTTTCATAATAGAACTATAAACATTTTAGAAGATGCAAACCCGAAAACTATTTTGTGTAATCAGTTTTCATACGAAGTTTTGTTGTATATATTTACAGATCATAATAACTCGAATAATTTCGAAGTTCTATTATGAGAAGTGAAAACTGATAAAAATTCCTCTGTGCGGAATTCTCCTGCAGGATTAATGGAAGTCGAGTTGATCGGTATGGAATTTACCTGCATGATTAAAATGCAGACGATTCTACGTTCTGAATTCGGCATCACAAGGAAAATCGTAATCCTCAGAATTTGAAGATGGAATTTTCGAAGTATTATAAAACAACTCCTTCTAAAATATTTTACTCGATTATTTGAATTTAAGTTCAGGAAGGAAATTCGTATTGTTAAGGCTAAAATAATGTTCCGTAATTTAATAAAAATAGTATTATACTTTAATTTATTTTAAGTGGTTATTCAAATAAAAACGATATCATTTTGGGTAGGGGGAAGGGGACTGACATATAAGATTGTAAGATTTCTCCAGGAGGAGGGGAGATCTGTCATTTGATAACAATATCATTTTTGACCCAATCGATTTTTTTTCTTTTTATTTGTAACATCGTCTTTGTTACACAGTAGCATGTTACCTTCTTTTAGCCTGTTATCTATTTTTATAAAAATACAAAGTTATTATTATAATCACTAAATTTTTATAAAATTATTTAATTCTAAAATATGGAATAGGGTAACACCCCCAGTAGTTGGCATGCACCAGTGATTGGCACATTTTACAAACATGTCCTAAAAAAAGATTTATATCCAGTCTTTTAAAAATTCAAGACCATATATCAGTTATATGCTCATTTACGTCAAAGATTATAACTTTGATTTATTTTGCAAGATGACAATAGAGCCTAGGAAAGAGAAACAAGTATGGCTTGTATCAAATTAGCCATTTTGTTGCAAATTCTTCTTCTTCGGCTTAAAGAAGGCATGCTTTTCAATTCATTATTATCTGACTTATAATATATTTTAAATTTTAATTGACAGCAGTTTTGTTTAGTTAAAAAGGGTTACTTTAATTGTGTAAAAGTACTTTCGACACAAATATTTGGATTTCTGAATTAATGGTAGTTGCCAATTAATGGTGCTTCAATTTTGCAAGTTCCAAGTAAGTGGCACAAATTCCAATTACAAGGAATTCGCAAGGAATTTGAGATTAAACCATTTATTTTGGAAGTACTTTTAAAATTATAGACTAATTTTGTTTATCATTTGTTTTTATTTGAAAATATAAATTTTATCAGTAATTTGAATCCATTAAAGCTTCATATGACAATTACTGGCGACAGCATGACAATGACTGGGTATTAATGTAAGTATATTGTATTGTTTTAAAGTGTTCACATTTCAGACTAATATGCTGATTTCTTATTCTCAAAAACCTGAAATATGGCATCTTCATCTACAGTAAATTAATTTAAAGCGATTAAATCCAATGCAAAATGTAAAGTTTTTTTTTTTTAAATATAAACATATGCCAAATACTGGGTCACAAGGTGTCATACATTGGTGCTCTAGGTGCCAATTACTGGTGATTTCAGCAACTTTTTATAAATATATTTTTATAAAAATACTTTTTCAATTTTTTTTGCTTTTATTGGGCAAAATAGATTCACGGATATGCATTCTTCGATTTAAAAATATTTCCAAGTAAATAGCTTTTCTTTGTAATGAAAATTTAAGTAAGTTTAACGACAAATTCTTAATGTGCCAATTGCTGGGGATGTTACCCTACATCAATGTTGGATATACATATTCTTCTTGATATGTGCATGCATGTATAATCACTGTTCAATAAACCATAAGTGGAGTGTATTTGAAATGAAGTTTATGATTACTAATAAATAAAAGAGAAAGAGAAGGAATGTTGTCAACTTGTTTCGTTGATAAAAATTTCGAATTGTCCTCCACTCCACCTCTATTCGAGGCAAGTGCAACAGGCTTTTATTACTGTTGAATGCATTATGTAACAAAAAATTATTATTAAATACATTTAAATAACAACTATTTCTTTTAAGTGTTATTTGATATAAAGTTTTTTCACATGCAAGGGATATTTCATTGAATTATCTTCATTTGAATCATAAAAGTATACAAAAATAAAAGTGACCAGTTTTGTATATAACTTCAAACAAACGTAAATTCTATTTAAAAAAAAGCGATTTTGATAACGATATTATTAACGGGGAAGAGGGGGAGTGATTCGAGGGATGATAACATCCCATATAGCACAAAATCTCCTCAATATCTCCCCAGGAGCTCTAAGTCATCCCATATTCCTCCTAAAACTAAAATGACAAGATCAGGACGTCCTGGGGAAGAGTCTTTTACGGTGGCCTCAGGAATGAGCTCCCAGTAACGTCCCACGGAGCAACTTCCCAGGGAAGCTACTCCTGAGGAAGTACCTGGGAAATTACTCCTGGGGAAGTACCCGGTTATTCATTCTTGGGGAAGTGCCCAGGAAGTCACAGTGCTGGCGCCATCTTATGAATGACTCTGGAGTACAATACTCAATTGTTTTTTTTTTATTAAAATAGTGAATTCAATTTAATCGGTATCGATTTTAATGAGTTTATTTTATTTTATTAATTATTCGATTACTTATTTTTAAGCAAATTAGATAATTATTATTAATTTTTTATAATTTTTAATTACTGCGATAACTTTTAATCTTTTTTAGTTAAATTAAAAATTTAAACTTATTATTTCAATTAATTCCTTTTTTATATACTAATTACTATTATGTATCTTCTAAACCAAATTTGGTTCATTTATCAATATTTTATTAATTATTAAAAAATATCCTATTGCATTTTGGTTTTTTATTATTATTCCTTTTTTATTAATTTAGAAATTAATTTAACTTGTTTAAATGAACTAAATAGTAAGTTTCTTAGTTAATACTCTAAAATCTTTAAATAGAAGACAATTCCAGTTCATATATTTTTTTCTGAAATTCAGAGGTAAAGGTATTTATAGAAAGAAAAAAAAAAGAGATTCTTAACGTAAGTTTGTTCATAAGTACCCGTTTAAAACTTTGTTATGAAAATTATCTAAGTCCAGTTCTGATGCATCTTAATATCAGATATTAAATGTTTATATATATATATATGTATATATATATATATGTATATATATATATATATATATATAATTAACTAACATACTTACTAAACCCTATTTAGAATACATAAATAAATAAATAAATAAACAAAATTGTCGCGACGAAGCTAGATATTTTTATCCCAGCATATAACATCAACTCAAAGATAGTGCTGCAATTCATTTTAAAATGGTATATTTGGATTTAAAATATATAAATATTGAGCTGCACCCCCCCCCCCAATTCCCAAATATATACCAATACGTGGTTTATTTGAAAAGATTTTCTGTTTAAAAAATAAAAATTCACGCTACTTAAAGGTTTAATTCAGGTTATTATCAATTACCTACCGAATGTTGAGGATTTAGCTAAATAGAAACATCAATTTAAATGCCATTTCTGAAGGTTTAGCCTGTTTTGTTTTATTTATCATTAATTTTTTAAATGTAAATTGGACTGATTAACAATTTTTTAAATGTAAATTGGACTGATTAACAATTTATTTTTCTAATTTCTTTTATAGATTACCGAACATAATATTATTATTGTTATTTAAATTCTGAAAGATAAAATGAAGTTTTCATTAAGAAAACTTCTGAAATATCAATAACATTATAGATTTTGAAATTACAGATAAATATTTAACTGTATTTCAGGAATAACAAATAGTTTGACGCAATTTTCAATTGAAGAGTATTTTGCCATCACTTAAAACTTTCATTCAACAAATCGATTTTCTATTCTATTTCTTCGGATATGCTTAGTTAGGTGACAATGAATTTATTATAAGCAACTGCATAGCATACAATACTCGGCATAGACAGTCACCGTTCCAACACTTAGACACTCAATAGCTAATCACGCACCTCCAATCAATTTTAACAGCGGAGAATGTCTAAGCAATTTCCCCGGAAAACACTGAAATAGAGGACGAAAAAAAAGAGTGTTATTCCAAGAATAGAAGTGAAATTATTTGTGATTTAGTAAAACAAATTTGTTTGTAGGTGTAAAAGAAAGTATATGTATACATATTAGTTTGGGATTTTTAAAAAATAATTAGTTGATAAAAAATCTTATATTTTAAATAAAGATATCAGTTTTTTCAGGATTTTTAAATTGCCTAAAATCTTAGTTACTAAAATTACATTTCAAGTAATCAACAAAAATATTTCCCGTCGTTAATTAAATGAAAAATGGTGCATATTGTATTTTTCCTGATTATAAAAATTTCATGCAATTTTAAAGACTGCTAAATGGGGATTTAACTTTAAATTAATTTTGTTTATAACAATAAGAAAATAAAAAGGTTTTGTAACAGATTCAAATTTTATTAATAGTTTCTATTTTATGTCATTCAAATTCCAGCAGTGTTTCAGTGTAATGATGGAATTTTACAATTAATTTTCACACCAAATCCTGTTACAATTAAATTATACAAATTTGTACAATGGGGTGTTTTCAATGACAATGCAGAATTTTAATAGTTTTACAATGTTATTAAATAATACAGTGCTTTTACAGTATTTTTTAATCCCGCGACAAGTGATAAATATCCAAACATCTGCAACTCGTACCGTCGTGTAAGAATTTCATAAGTAACGGATTTAATTATTCGTTAATAAATACTTGCCAAAACATACCTAATCACTTTAAAACGTTTTTGTTGATTGGTTGTATTTATGACGGCCAGTCATCAACATGAGGGGCATATCAAGGGAGGGAGGGAGTTGCCCTCAGTGAAGGTCTTTCTAAAAGAATCTAACCCGTATTTACGCAAGGAAATCCAAGATTCGAAGAAAACCCCGGAAACTCCGAACGATTAGGTCGATGTGTGTGATTCAGCACCTCCTATCTACCAGTTTCGAGAGCAGAATATCTTGACTGCTAACTATGAAACGAACTAACAAACTAGCCCAATAGAAAAGAAAAGACTAAGCAAATTTATATATATATTTTCATAAATTCGTATAATAAGAGCACCCTTTACCAAGCGTAAAAAGAAAAAAAATCTATAAAAATTACTGTAAAAAAAGTAAGAGCGAGAGAGAGCAAAAAAGTTTCATTTTTGAAACGGATTTACTTAGATTTCATTTGTCAATCATTAAAAAAATAATAATAAAAATAAATAAAAAATAAAAATCAAGGGACACATTAAGGAGGAGAGTTGCTGCCCTCCAGAAGGTCTTTCTAAAGCAACCCAACCCGTATTTACGCAAGGAAGTTTAAGATTAGAAGAAAACCGGGGAAAACTCCAAACGATTAGGTCGACGGGTGCGACTGAGTACAAACTCAGCACCTCCCATCTACCAGCTTCGAGAGCAGAATCTCTTGGCCGCTGGTGGGGTTCTCTATGACACTGAAACAATGAAATATTTCAAAGAGTAAAAATCAGGAAAGAAAAGATTTAGCAAATTTATATATATTTTTTTCATAAATTCATTTAATAAGAGCACCAAGAGAAAAAAGAAAAAAAAATCGATTAAAATTTCTGTAAAAAAAGTAAGAGAGAGAAAGAGCAAAAAAGTTTTATTTTTGAAAGAATTCACTTAGTCTTTAAAGTCACAAAAAAATTTCATAATTTTAAGGAAACTATGTGTTTTAATCTCTTGCTATTTTAATCTCTGGAAATAATATTTTTACTAACTAAAATTAAGTTTTATAGGGGATATCATCAGAAACGTTTTGCATCATTCATTGTGTGTCAAAATATATAGTTCATAATCAATTTTCTAACTACAGAACGATCTTAATGGATTTTAAGTATTAAAAGCTAAAAGGATATTTTTATAATTTATAAATACAATTTCATTTAAAAAATTTTAAATTCGAAAACATTTATGTTAAAACAAATAATTATTGATAATTTATTTAGAGTTATTAATTTAAATTTATGTCGAATGTATGAAAAAGGCACAAAAAATATGGACATTTCCTAGATTTAAGTTTCAAAAGCGGAGTAAAAATGCATGTATACCTTAGAAATCTTTATTCCTTACTAGCCCTACAGCATAACGGACAGAGCGCGCGGCAGAGAATACCAAGGTACTCGGGCTCAAATCCAGCAGGAAAAATGAAGGTAAGAAATTTGTTACTGAATAATCTCTGTATATATAAATCCGTCTTAACAATAGAAAAAAACATTCGTGTTTTCTTCTAAAAAAATTTTTAATTAAATCCTAGCTTTAATTAAATTTTTTTAACATATTAGTGACCTTGAAGTTTCCCAAAATCCTCCTATATCACTTCCTCAAAACTTCCCCAGAACCTCCCGGGGAGGACCCTGAAGGAGGTCCTAGGGAGCGTGCCACGATGCTGTAAAGCGAACATTTTCGGTTCCTGAGGACCTCCTGGTGACAATTTTCTGCATCCTCAGGGATGCCTGGGGGATGACGGTGCTGGGATGTGAATCCTCCCCAGGACATTCTGGGGAGGCAAGTGTGCTATATGGGATATGACATCAGAAGGGAATTGGGGGTTCAAAATTACCAAAAAGTTGGTAATGTTATATTTGCACAGCCTTTTAGGAAATAAAAATAAGTCTATTTGCATTTAGTATACAGTATACAGCTAAAGAAAATCTAAAAGCAACAAGCAGAATTAATCCTGGAAAATATGAAAAACTTTATCGAGATTTTCTTTCGTTATCAATTATTGAGTTAAGTCGAACTTTTGACATTTAAAAATAAAGTTATTTAATTTAAAGTAAATAAATTTTAATTATATGAACATACAATCCTTGCTAAATTATTAGATCCAAATCCCCAAATTCCAAGTAGGAAAACTCACTCGATGCTAAAAACAGAGTAAGTACACATTCCAAAAATCTATTTCTATTTTTTAAAAGATAACTTCTTTATCTTACATAAAAAAATAAATAAAGGTAGAATTTTTTCAAATGTTTAACAGTCTTGTATATTTTTAAAAGTCTAATTAACCTAGAAATAATTTATCGCTACTGTCTTCCTAATAATATCTTTTCAAATCATTTACTCATTATGTACTGTTTAAATTCCTTACTAAAAAATCATCTAGTACACAAAAATGTATTAAATATATGAACAATAACTAATTTTAACTCTTGCTTATTCAATGGACAGTTGTGCGTAAAAATCCTGATTTATTTTCTTCTTTTCAACTATCTTTGGCAATTAAGTTTGTCCATTAGAAATATATACTTTACTAAGGTGAACAAATTGCTTATTACTGGTAATGTGGTTTTTTTTTCATTTTTTAATGTTTTAAAATGTCTTTATTTGATAACTAAGGTCCTTGTCGGCCATGAAGGTCCGGTTACATGCGCTGCTTGTGCTCCTTTAAGTCCTTCCATGGTTGTATCAGGTTCTGGTGATTGCAATCTTATCGTATGGGATTTGACTACAGGCAACGACAATTTCAAGTTACGTGGTCATACAGAAACTGTAAATTGTGTTAAACTAACTCTTGACGGATCCTTAGCGATATCAGGTAAGTAATATTATATGTTATTTGTCCTACAATATGTGATCTCAGTACTCGATGTAGGCTAATATTCTTATACAACAATAATGTCTCTCAAATATTGCATCTTATCATTATAGTTATCTTAACAAATTTAAATGAACTGTAGTTTAAAAAACAACACAAAAAATCTTTCAGAAATTTAATTAAAGCGTGATTTAACACGGCCATAATTTTGGAACGGATTAATTAAAGATTCCCTTTATTTGTCGACCTAAGCGTGCATATACTAATTTTGAAATTTTTAATTTTTTAAAAAGATCTATTTTTAAGCAATTAAAATTTTCAAAATTATTAAGTTCAAGGCATGTGAAACATTCTAAGAAAAATTTCCAAAATTATTTACATACCTATCTCCGTATACATACTGTTAACAAGAGAAGCTAGCTTTCGATTTTTTAATATTATTTAATCCAAACCGAAAAAATCTCAAAGTTGGAAAAATAACTAAAAGTCATTCGCATTGAAAGCTTGAAGCTTGATACCCCATATGGGTGGACAATTGAGAGATTTACCACTCCTAAAAGGATGTGTCTATTGGTAAATTCTTACAGCAAACAAATCTGATGAAATGAGACATTTTCCGAAGATTACAAATCACTTGAGATTTTATTATCTACCTAGTTATTAAAAAAAATATTTGACACAAGTATATAGCATAACGTCGTTTACGAATTCATTTTGTACCATGTAGGAAAAGTGGAATGTGAGTCTCGTGTAATTTTCATCGATAGTTATTCAAAGACCGAGAGGATCGAAACAGCGTAATACTTTCATTAAATCTTCTGTAGTTTCTACAGGAGTAACTAAGCAAGTGAAGTTAAAATAGCAAATAAAGCCTTTGTGCACGAATGTTTAAAGATAGAAAACCAACGATTATAAATGCACAAATAATGTATGAGAAGGTAGCAGCAAATAGATTTTTCGAATCTACTATCGAGATTCTTCATCAGTGCAAAACTCAGCGAGCTAAAAAATAGCAAAACTGAGTAAAGAGACAGAGAGACGCAGGCTTATATACCCGCTAAGGGAACAATCCCGCCTAAAGAAAAGCAACCAATGAGAAGAAAGCAGCTAAAACAACTAGGAGGACAAGTAGCAACATCTATCGGAGAACAAGGAAAACAAAAACTAAACAGCAAGTGGGAAAAAAAGTATTAAATTACAGATTTCCAAATACTTGGAAAATAAGGAGTGCTAGATAAGTCATTGATCATAAAAAATTCTCACTCCTTAGTCAATGACTTATCTAGCACTCCTTATTTTCCAAGTATTTGGAAATCTGTAATTTAATACTTTTTTTTCCCACTTGCTTTTTAGTTTTTGTTTTCCTTGTTCTCCGATAGATTGCCGCTACTTGTCATCCCAGTTGTTTTAGCTGTTTTCTTCTCATTGGTTGCTTTTCTAGGCGGGATTGTTCCCATAGCGGGTACATAAGCCTGCGTCTCTCTGTCTCTTTGCTCAGTTTTGCTATTTTTTAGCTCGCTGAGTTTTGCACTGATGAAGAATCTCGATAGTAGATTCGAAATAGCTATTTGCTGCTATCTTCTCATACTTTATTTCTGCATTTATAACCGTTGGTTTTTTATCTTTAAGTAAGTGAAGGATTTACCGAAAAGCTTGGTCGTGATATTCATAAACATAAGTGTTCTTTCGAAACATTATCATAAATGAATTGCCAGATGCAGATACAGAATCCGATTTTGAAAATGGTCCTTGGGAAATACTTTTTACCCCCATCTCCATAATAAGACTAAAAAAGCTTTGTTACTATGTCTGTATGCACTGATTATAAAGATATCAAAACATAGCACAATTATGAGTATATCAATATATCAAATGCGTTTAAAATATTAATACAAGTTGTGTAAATAAATTTTAAAATACTTATATTTAAAAAAAAAACAGATAAAAAGGTAGGAAAGAGTTCTTTTTTATAGTGTCATTATCATGTTGAAAAAATGGTACATTGTATCATCGAAATTCTTTTTCTTATTTTTTATTTTTCTCAAATATTCACCAATATGATTAGTGATAATAATATTATACATAAAAATAATGAAGAACACAACATTCATATTAAATATTTCTTTTAAAAAATCACATATATTAAAACAGTAGGCTACTTCTTTAAGTTCATCTCAAATTGGTACTTGCGCATGCGTGAAGTTGAACTTATTAACCCTTCCAGTTAGAGGAATGGCGAAGCAAGTCTGGTTAGCTCAGTGGTTTAAGGTACGGATTTATAGCTCTGAGCTTTTGTAGACTAGGGTTCGATCCCAACGCTCGGCAAAATATTTTTTTTTAATAATGATACACTTTACTACGAGGGGAAGTTATATGATTTTTGTTCTTTTGTTATTGTTACTATTTTGATGCTTTATAATTAAATAAAATTTAAGACTCAACGATGATTTTTTAAGTAACAATTTTATTTTAATAATATTTCAAGTAATTAAAACATGGTAATTATTAGATATAAGCAGCCAATTTGCAATTCAAGGCTTTAGAGATACATTTGTATAAATAAAATTATTGAAAATCTTTACGAATTGCATTCTCAAAAAAATAATAAATAAACAATAATAAATACAACACACACAAATAAAAATTGTAAAAATGTCGTAAAATTTAATTTAACATCTAGCAATATTTCAAAAAAAATATATTCTAATTTTCTAAAAAATTTAAATATTTAAACGTTATTTTTTCGGTAGGTAGTAGCAGCAACTTTCCACTTTCCTGTCATGTGCGTGGAAGCTTAGAAAAGTAATCCATTTGTAAACTGTAATATACGTGAATTATATAAATACATAAATGTTATACATCATTTAGACCATATATTCAATGATTTTTAACTAAATCCCTCAGTATCGTTATGAAGTAATATCTGAATCTTTAAAATTGTGAAGTATGCTAAAATATTTTAGAAATATTTTAACAATTTTAACTTAAAATATTTAAGCTAAAGTATTTTTCATTTAATTATCTTTTAAATGTATTATACTAATCTACAATTTTTGTTATATTTCGTATGAGCATTATAAGGAAGATATATGTCTGTGTGCATATAAGGAAAGTATGAATTATTTTCCGTTTTTAAAACACTGAGAAAATTTACCAAAATAAATATCAGTTGAATTAATTTTAGTTATCCTTCTGCTAAAAAGCAAGCGATGTTAAAATTCTTCTTAAATCCTTTCAGATGATTACTTGAGTAGGTTAAACTGACAGAACCATGAAACGCTTTGAATCTGTTGGAATCACATAGATAACATTCAAATAAATCAAGTTTTCAAAACTTTATTTACAGGTTCTATTTAATCTTTTAACATGTTTATCGTCAAATCTTGACGGGTACCATCTAGTTTTATTTTTATATTTATTTCACTTTTTCAAACAGAAAATGGCGGTAGTAAGTCTCACAAAGATTGTAACAGTAATAAATGAAAACATATAAAATATTTTAAATACACAGTTTGTTTTTTTATTTCTAAAGTTCGCAAAATCAATAATTACACAATTAAAATCTAGTCTTAAAGCTACTACAGTATCAATACATAAAATGATTATTAAAACAAATTCATATCATACACAAGGATAACTTAAAAATACATATTATTTTTTTTTAGTGTAATAAATTTGAACGAATAAAAAAAATTATTACTTAAATTATTGTTATTATTAAGCAGTGATGCTGCTGTTTTTTTATTTCTAATTTATATAAAATCTTTTGATGGTTGAAAATTATAATGTATATAAAAGTGCATATAATTAAGTAAAACAAACTTCGCATTTGTGAATTTTGTATTTGAATTTTATTTTCTGAATTTTTTTTCTTAAATAACTGAATTGGCAACACTAACCATGAAGTTTGAGGCACTAAAATTATATGAGTACTGACTGAATAAATGTATTGATTGCCTATGCGAAAATCCGAGCCTGGTCAGATGCCAAACAAACAGCAAAAGATGTTTTAACTTTATATTAATGGAGTTGTTTTATGTTATTTAGCAATACACACACACATGTGATTTAAATAATTTGTATATTAAATATAAATTTATTTATAGTATCATAAATGTTACATTGTATTTTAAATTAAAGAATATATTTGCTCTTTTGCATTGAACAAATGCAACAAGCTAAGTGTTTATATATATTTTAACTGCAACCGCTGATATTATAGCTTAACTGTTAAATTAACCTTAATTGATAATTACGAAATTTGATATGTGCAACAAGTATAGTGATTAAACTTATGTAATTATGTAAGGTAAACTGTAATTAATTATTATTTTTTATTCTCTTAATGTTTCATTTCATTGATTTTCTTCATTTTTAATGTTTTCGTTGTTTTTTCCTGGTCTTCAGGATTGGGCAAAGAAGATAGAAATGATTAGTTTTAAGCTACGTATCTAATGGGAAATCGACTGGCTAATCATCGAAATTTCTGCCCCTAACAACGTATTTTATTATATAAACCTTAATCCGTGTCTATATTTTTGATTTTGCGTTAGATTTTTTTAAAAATACATTTCTGAAAATTATATTATTTCATTTTATTTGTTAAGTATTGTATGTTTCAATAGTTTTATTATACAAAAGGTTTATATATATGTATATATCGAATTACTGCGCAATAAAAAAAGTGTTATAATTGTAATAAAGATTCATTTTCCTTATTTTTAAATTAGCAGATATGATATAAGTACACTTTGTTGGGGCGAAATTATCATAAGTATATTTATCCAGAAAACCGTTATATTACGCTATAAGAAACTTTGCTGACACAGAATGTATGGAGGGGTTGTATGAGATAAATTTACTTGATTTTCTTGGATTTTATGTTTTACACCTGCTTCCAATATTTTTACATTGTAATAAGAAAATGTAAATTTTCTTTCGCTTCCATTTAAATGCAGTGTTTTCGAGTTGTACCTTTTATTGCTGGTGAGATATACAAATTCATGGTAATGAAGAAAAGAAAAAAATCCCTTTCGGCATGGCCTATAGGTGGAGGTAGATTTCGAAAAGTTTTCATTCAAAAAAAAAAAAAAAAAAAAAAAAAAACAGTTTAACTACTTTATTCAACCGCTTTTAAAAATTTTTTAATTTCCTTTTTCTGTAAGAACTGGTTTTATCAAAATCCTCTTAAACGAAATTCTACTCAAATGCCCATTTTGGCAACATATTTTGAATTATATTCTTACTTTATTAAAAAAATTGACCAATATGCTCATTATATAGTTCCTAAATAACAAAAAACTGTTAATTAAATTCGTTTGACAGCAAAATTGAATTTAAAAATGAGTAATAAAATAACCAATTTATTATTTTAATACATCCACAATTCTTTTATCAAGATTGCTTTGAGAAATTTTGTACGAAGTGCCCACTTTGACAGATTTTTTTAAATATATATTTAGCCTTTATCAAAAATCTGACCAATACGGCACATTACACAGTTCCTAAATAACGAAAAACTGTCAATTGAATGCGTTTGAGAGCAAAATTGAATTTAAAAATGAGTCATAAAATAAACAATTTGTTATTTGAATACAACCTCAATTCTTTTATCATGATCGCTTTGGGAAATTTTTTTGCGAAGTGCTTACTTTGACAGCATTTAAAAATATGTATGTGACATTTTAAAGTTAGGAGCCAGAAACATCATCGCCAGAGTCCCCGTTCTTTGCACAGAAGTCATGGCCAGCGAGGGAAAAATAAAAAATAAATAAATGTAGCAGATCCAAAAAATCACTCATTGGTAGCTGTAAGTTTATTTACTCAACTGTAGTCATTATAGAGGGAAAAGCTCCTTTTTGCAAACGATCTTTTACCGAAAATGTCTTAAAAAATATTCCATCATTTACTTCAACCAGCCATACTCATCGACGAAAGAACTCCAGAATCTCTCTCCTTCTCATCTCGAGACTTCCCCCTTTAAAACTAAAAAGAAAATTCTAGAACTTTCTGTAATCTCAAACCATCATCCTTTTATGTAAACAGAATTCTTGTCCAGATACGAGACTATTTTACACAGACGATAAATTTATTTTAAAAAAAATATTATTTAACCAATTTATAATCGACTCATAATTTCTTAGGCAGACAATTTTTATAAATGATTAATTTTAAGAGAAAAAGAAAAGAAATGAATTTATTAATGCACACATCAAAGGTTGACGGCGGAAAAATAAATAAATAGATAAAATAAAATAATGATATTTTTTGAAAGGTATGGTTTTGGAATAAATTTAATAAGATTTTCTTAAAAAGGGTTGATAAAAACATAGAAGAAATCAGTTTTATTTGGAATATTAAGAAATAAAGTTTTAATTAAGAATATTTTTAATTTAGAGCCATCTTTTTAAATTTACGCATACTGGAATAATGTTTTTTTAAGGCAAATTAAGAATTTATATCGTCTGCATACAGATTAACAGATTAGATCTAGAAACAAGATTTGAATTTAATAATTTGAAGTAAGTACGGAACATTATTATTAGAAAAGTAAGGTAGTATAAAGGTTAGTTTTGGCGAAAAATTTTTAATTTGTTATATTCACCCTTTATCAAAAAATCAAAGAATACGCACATTATACAGTTCCTAAGTAACAAAAAACTGTCATTTGAATGCGTTTCCGAGCAAAATTGGATTTAAAAATGAGTCATAAAATAACCAATTTGTTATTTGCATACCCACAGTTCATTAATCATGATCGCTTTGGGAAATTTTGTGCGAAATGCCCATTTTGGCAGCCTTTTTTTGAAATATATTCTGCCTTTATCAAAAAACTGGCCATTCCGTCACATAATATAGTTCCTAAATAAGAGAACCTGTAAATTGGATGCGTTTGAGAACAAAAAAAGATTTAAAAATGACTCGGTAAAAACGCAATTTTTTTAATTTCCTCAAATTTCAATCATGATAATTTCGTGAAATTCTGTTCAAAATACCCTTTTTGGCAGCCTTTAAAAAAATATATTGTGCCTTTATCAAAAAACTGGCCAATACGTCGCATTATATAGTTCCTAAATAATAGGACCTGTAAATTGGATGGGTTTGAGAACAAAAATGAATTTAAAAATGACTCAGAAAAAACGCAATTTGTTATACTTAATCGATTTTTAATGACGATAATTTCGGGAAATCTGTTCAAAATACCTTTTTTGGCAGCCTTTTTAAAAATATATTCTGCCTTTATCAAAAAATTGGCCAAAACGTCGCATTATATAGTTCCTAAATAAGAGGATCTGTCATTTGGATGCGTTTAAAATCAAAAATGAATTTTAAAATGAGTCAGAATATAAGCAGTTTGGATTTAAAGTTTTTACTCCAACTCCTATTTTTATTAAATTTATTTTTGCTATAAGAATTGGTCCTATGAAAAACTTGTCAATTTAAAAGTTGTAAATCTTATTGTGAAGATGTAAAATAAATTTAATTAGATTTGATTGCTTAAGAATTGAGTAAGTTATGGGTTTTTTTCTTTTTCCTCCCCCCTTATTCTTTTCGTTTTTAATTTTTTTCATCGGTAAAAATTGGTCCTATCAAAAACTTGTAAATACAAAAGTTTTAGATAATATTGAGTACATTTATATAAAATTTAGTTGGATTTGATATCTTGAGAATTGACGAAGTTATGAATTTTTTTCTCCCAAAAACCTTGTTTTTTTCGCCCCTTGAGCCCATTTTTAACTTTATCAAAAATCTGTCATGCATAAACTTTTTGCCCATTGTTTAGAAGTAATATAAACTTTAAACTGATTCGATATCTATTTTAACTAAGAAGTTATCGCGTTTTTTCTGTTTTCACAAAAACCCTTCCTATATCCACCCCCTTGGTCCGATTTTGCCCATTAACGAACTCGACCGAGATTTTAGGCTCCTTGATTTTATGTAAAAGTTTGAAGAAGATCTGAGCATAATTATGGAAGTTATCGTGTCTAGAAGAAAGTGATATACACCGATATATCTATAAACTTTTTTACTGATGGTGGTTTTGGGGTCTAGGAGTCATGATTCGTGTAGATCCGCAAAAATTTTTCAGAAATTCCAACATGGGAGACAATGCAATAGGTAGTATTTCATACGAAATCTACCTAAAATGGTTTAAAGTATGGCGGTACTAGGTGGTTCAGAAAAGATTAAGCAAACTTTAACAGTGGTATGTAACACCACAAGAAAAAATTTTCCTCTTCAGAACAAGGGTCATAATCAACTTTTTGAATTACTCTAAAATGAAAACGGATTTTCTTTCATAACTTGAACAGTAATTAAGATATTTTGAATTGTATTACTTTGCATAATCCAAAATGTGAAGACATAAAAAGATGCACCGGAATTACAATGTAATACAGCCAGCAATATTGTTAATATGTCATAGACATTCCAGAGTATAAAATTTTTATTCATTCAATTGTTTGGACGTGGGTGGTGGTTATTTAAAAAAATATCATGACGCTGTCCTATTTCGCGCCAATCAATATAAATGTTTTGAAAATTTTAAGTAAAATACCTTTGATACTGTGAAAATTATAGACAAAAATACGTGTTCAATAGGGTAAAACCCAAGCACTTTTTAATCAATAAGTAGCTTGCGACCATGTTTACTATTACACTGGGATTCAACGCACGGAAAATCATCTCATCCAGTTGAAAGCTGTAGTTCCTGAATTATTTAAAATTCGATTCACATATTAAAATCTAACTGGTTTGCCACTTCATATCTTGGTGGGAAAACACCTTAAAACTCAATTTTAGCAGTTGACTCGTATGTTTACCATAGCATTTTTCCGGCTTCCTATTCTGCATGTTTTTTATGCCTTTGGCTGAAAAAAAACCACAATGAGAAACCTATGAGTTAACTATTAAATTCGATTCTGAAGATGGTTTCTACTGAGCCATGACTTGTCAAACCCGTTCCATTACAATATACTGACCGTGTTCTATCTATTCAGTGACTTCAGCTTCCAACTCGATGAAGTGATTGTCTATATAGTGGCGTCCCGAACTATATACAAATGTGCCTTTTATCGTGTATCGAGCATGCCCAATTTTTTAAAAATATCCCTTTATAAAAATCTCAAGATGCACAAAACTTAATGCAATAAAATATTTTATCTCTTTTGCAGCATCCGATGACAACACACTTGGAATTTGGAGTACGAGTACAGGTCTACGAGTCGGTACACTTGGCATTCACCTGACGATACTGAATATGGCTGGTGCTCTAAATCTTTCTCAAGTGGTGCTACAAATTGCAAATCAGAATGTTGTACCATTTCTGAAACTGCACAACAATCCAACTAAAGGCATGGTTCTGGATCTACCACCTGGTACGCCAGTAACTGAAGAGGCCAAAACGCCAGGTAATTTTAAAAAGTTTAAAGCAATGATAATTCTTTATACTTTCAAATTTCTTCAATCATAAGCTGTAAAGCGATTAAGTGGACTTAACATGATGAATTGAAACATTCTTGAATGTTTTCATTTTTGAGAATTATTTTTCTTTTTTATTACCGATTCATACAAGGAAAAAGAAACTCCAGAAATAAGTGAAAAAAAAAACAGTAAAACAAAAATTAAACAAAGGACATAAAAAAAATTATAAAGTGCAAATTTCTTCTATAATTATTTATTTCTTAAAGTTAGTTGTTGTAATTTCATTAACTTACATTAAAAATACCAATTAATTAATCTGACACCTCTACTTAACTATACAGTAAATTTTCCATTTAATGAAGTCTCGTCGTTACTTATAAACACTTCGTTATGAGGAAAATTCGTTAAACTGAAATCAACTCAATTTCATGAAATTTGTATAATAAAATACACATGAGTAAAATGAACAAGTTAGAAATTGCACGTGAAGCGTAGCAAATTAGGTGCGTTCGTACAATAATGACGTTTTAAAAATATCACTCTCATATATCAATCACATAAAATTGTAAATAGTTTATTAGAATTAAAATGCGCACCAAACAATGTTCTCTCCATACTCATTATGTAATGGAATACTATTGTGTGGCCTTGTAAATCAATAACAAATGTTCTTTGCACAACCGATTATGCAAAATCTATATTATAATATGTACTTTATGATGCATATCAATATTATAATGTTCGAATGACTGTAATATCATTAAAATGCATTTGAATCTTTTTTTTCCATTGACAGTAATGTAACGGAGTATTTTTGATTGTCCCTGTATTTGATCTATGTATCCTATTTTCAAAAAATTTGAAATGACTTGACAAAATTATGTAATAAGTATGTATTTTAAATTTCAAATGATTAAAATGCATTTGAAACATTTCCCCCCTTGACCGTAATGTAACGGAATAATTTTGATCGTCCCTGTAATTGATCTATCCATACGATTCTCATAAACTTTGAAATGACTGAACAAACGTATGTAATAATTATATATTTTTAATTTCAAGAGATTCGGTTGGGTAGTTTTTGCGTTGTTATATGCGGACGGACAGACGGACGGATTGAACGACTACTACAGGTGCTACGTATTTACATAATTACGAACAGACCTAAATATGAACATAAAAGGAAATACTGGAAAAAAATTCGGGCAGTAACTTTTTTTTAATGCATTGGAGACATAAGGTACCCTGGGGTAATAACGCCACGTTAAGGTTCTACCAATTTTCACGGCTTAGTTTTAGATTGTATTTTTCAAACAAATATAGGATCTGATACAGCAACGCATTGACTATCTATATAAAATAAAATAATTTAACAGATATGTATTCATAAAATGTAATGGCGTTTTTTCTTGACCAATGCTATTTGGCGTTAATACCCACCTATATGGGTAATAACGCCATGCAAACAAAACTGTAGAATAAAATGGAATAATGGTATGTAGATTGCCCAATTCTAAAAATACAAACTCTACAGCTCTAGAAATTGAAAAATTGCAATCTAAGCTATTGAAAATGTGCAATTTTTTGTGACTCTGAAAGAAAAAGAAAGATGTGGTAGTGGCGGGGGGAGGAGGCAAAAGAATATCAGATTCTAAGCTACGTTTTGCTTAAAAATGACCATTTAAATAGAATTATTAGAAACATTGCACGGATTATTTGAATCAGTATTTATATTCCCATGTATGCATTCTATGCGATAGAAAATATTGAATTTTTTGTGAAAGTGAAAGAAAAAGGAGTGAGGGGGAGCTTCAACAGAATATAGCACCTTGTGTCTCTCTTTGCTTAAAAAGTCCCGCTTAAATATGATTATAAGAAACATTGCATGGTTTTAACCATTCATAATGTAATATTTTAATCATGTGAAGTTTTATAATAACTAGAGTTTTATGTAATAAATATTTTTGTTAAACCTAAACTGCTGTTAGCGTCTCACATACCGCTGAGTTTTTCAAGTTCCAGAGTTTAACTTGCAATTTTTAGTTTAACTATAGATAGCGGGAAAATTTTGTTTCATTTGGAGTCCTATTACTATCTCCAGAGACTTTTGAATAGCTGAATTTTATTTATAATAGTCCTGTATATAAGGTTCAATACAAAATAATATTCGAAAAGTTAATTTAACATTTTTTTCATCGTTAGATTAAGAGGTCTGACAGGCCGCTCACAGTAAGTTATGCGACAAATTTTGTCACAGCAGTTAATGGTTAATACTATTATAGTAATCTAGTGAATAGTTTTTAACCCATAACTCCACACCAAACCTACAGTTAAATTGTCGACATTTTAAAGAACATGCTTGAATAAATTTTTAATAAATTGAATAAAATTTTTGATTAAAAAATATTATCCCAAAGAGATCTCTTATTCAATTTTATACATAATTCATATAGTTATATATCATTATCTCTATATTAGCAACAAAATTAACCTTTAACTGCTGTTAGCAATCTGACTAAACACTGTACCCCCCCCCCCCAAAAAAAAAAATAGCGTTTAACTTGTATTTTCCAGTTTAACTATAGTTACAACTGCAATTCTCTTTCGTTTGGAGTTCTCGTAATATTGTTAGAAATATTTGAATAGATTAAATTTAATTAGAATTAATTCTGTACATAGAGTTTAGCGCAGGAACAGTATTCTATGATTTTCAATCATGGATCGCCTTTTAACCTTTAACTAATGTTACCGGTCTCGTAGACCACTATTTTTCTTTTAATTTTTTAATATAACTTGTAATTTTCAGTTTAACTGCAAACACTACCGAAATTTTGTTTCATTTGGAATTTTAGTACTATCACCAGAGACTAAATAGGTGAATATTAAGTATAATACTCTTGTATAAAAAATTTAGTCCAAAAACACAATCCTATGAGTTATTCCCGCCTTTTATTCATCTTTCAATTTTGCGGTCTCACAAACCACATCACATTCATATGTTACAATTTCTGTCACATCAGTTAAAGATTAAATTTATAAAGTTTTGAAAAACCGAACGCTGAGAAAGCGGACAGTTAAAATTTCGAACTCAATTGAACAATCCAGTGGAAATTTAATAGAAACCTGATTTTGAAGATGTTCGAATTTGAATCTCGAAAACATTTTGAGATAGTTTTATTTACAAGAGTTAAAAATTATTTTTTATATTAGTAAAAAAAATAATAATAATATAATAAAAAATAAAATAGAGAGATTATTTTTAAGTATTGGGCATCCTCCCCTTAATCTTACCATTTCAACAATGATGATAATGCTGTCCCATATTAATATATAAACCCCCTTCGGATATAGTTCGGCCACTGTTGGGAATTAACCGGGGTAATAACGCCAATCCCTGGCGTTATTACCCCGGGATACTTATTGCGCAGTAAATCCTAAACTACAAATTATCTCGAGAAGATATCCAAAATCTTCTACAACAATTTGAAAGTACATGAAATACACTACAAATGTATGTAATAAACAAAGTATTTCCGGATAAAAAATATAGTTTTCGCATCAAAAACCTTATCTCGCAAATTTTAGATCAAGCGTTAATTTTAGTTGCTTGTAAAAACAATAAGACCTAAAAATGAAACAAATTAACTTGAAGCTGTTTTTTGCGATTTATATGACTCAAAACCCTTCTGCGCAGAGCACATGAGTGTCATTTACCTGATTATTTCATAATTATGCAAAATATAAGCACTTGGCGTTATTACCCCGCCTGGCGTTATTACCCCAGGGTACCTTATAAGAAAAATTTAATTAGAAAAATATTTTTAAAACCCCATAATAAGGTGAAGTAAACCAAAACTGAAGCGCATCGCAACTTTTATGTTTTTTCTTGGTATTTCAATTGCTTAACGTTAAAAGAATTTGTAATATTGCTCCATATAGGCTTCTTATAAACAATACATTGTTCATAAAAAATTTCCCATTTATGTGAGTACCCGAATAATTCACCTTCAAACTGTCATGAAACTGGTCTTTTTTTATTGTATCTAAGGTTTCAAAGGCTTTTTTTAAGAGAAATGATTAAATAAACAGAAAATTCCAGTTTCATACAATCCATTGAAATTCATACAATCCATTCAAATTCATGCACCTATCGCAACAACAATCTTTTTGTTTAAATGTTGTAAACGGACGGAAGTGCAATAAATTTCTTCGTATAGAATATATTTTTCATAATATGGAGATAAATTTGCTTGTTAATGGTGTTCAATGTAAAGTTTTAACAGAAAATTTCGTTAAATAGTTAACTTAGTTAAACAGGAACTTAGTTTAAAGAAATTTCGACTGTATTATGAAATAACATTTTGTTATATTATTTGCTTATTACTTATATACTTTATCATAATATTCAAAAACAAATCCTGAAGTATAAAATGAAAATTGATTCATATTTGAAAATAACTATATATCTAAATATTTTAGTCTATTTTTCATTTGAGCATATAACTTATAAAACGTAGAAGGAATTTTAAATGTTTATTACATTAAATTAAAATAGGTATAAAAATTTGTTATGTTTAGCATAAATCCCTAATAAGTATTTTGATTGGAAACCAAATAAGATAAACAGTCTAATAAGTTTACTTTGTTTACCAAAGTTTCATTAAAGCAAATGATTATAGTAAGTAAAACCAAAATATGGGTAAATAAAATACAAAATTAACATATCAAGTAAAATAAATGAAAGTAAAATAAATGCCATGGAAAATTTAAAGATGATGTTAGAAATTGAAACAAAGAAAAGAAGAAACAATCATCATTCACTCCTAAGAAGAAAACTAATATTTGCGTCCTGGATTATATTATTAATAAGGTGCTTAAACTTTAAAGCTCTAATTTATTTTTCAATAAATGAAATTGAAACAAATCAAATAGGCTTCTTTTAGCGTAGTCACATAAGAGACTTTCTTGATAGATGTAGTGAAATCCCTTCTAATCTTAAAAAAAAAAAAAAAAAAAAAAAAAAAAAAAAAAATGTGTAATTGCTACATTCATCATAAATGATATAAGATTAAAAAAATTGAGATTGCGAGATACTTGGATAAACTTTCTTTGTTTTATAATTGTAATGCATTTATATAAAATTATAAATTTACTAGGATATTTATTATTGAACTTATATAACTCTTTTTGTATTCTTAATCAAACTGATAATTAAGATATTACATTTTTTAGCTGTCTACAAAGATTAATAACTTATCGACGAAGATGCTTGCTAAATTATGTCACATATTTGACTTTATATTTATAAATGATTATATGACATTTTATGTGCGTGTATCACAATATTATATTAATATTATGCATATGTCTACATTCATTACACATTTATAAGTTACATATGTTTTATGTATGGCAATATAATATGTAATCATTACATAACTATGAAATATCCCCCATGTATGATAGACAAATTAGTAATTGGTGCAGACACATGTATGGTGTATATCCGATGCATATAGAAGTTTGGCAACGATTTTGACGTAACTAATATTGTAACGACTGCTAAATTTCTGAAATACTAGAATTTTATCAAAAATAGATCTAACTGCTCCTTTTTTTAGCTCACAAGCTATCATAGTCTGAGAGCTTATGTGCCCGCCCGTTCTGTATGTATGTACGTACGCTCGTACGTAACGCGATAACTCATGATAAAAATATCCCATCCACTTGAAATTTTGTATATAGGTATATCCTGATAAGGCACTTCCCTGATTAGTTTTTGGAGTTAATTCGATATGTATAAAAGGGGGAACGGGGGGCTCATGCCCCTCCCCTTAATTGATATGAATGAGTTTTTCATGCAGAAATATTAGTTTTTGTTCAAAATGTACACATAGGATCATTCTGATGAAGCACTTCCGTGATTGGTGTTAGGTGTTCATTGGATAAATATAAGCAGGGGAAATGGGGGTTCTAATGCCCCTCTCCTTAATTTATATAAATGGGATTTTCATGCAGAATTGTCATATTTCGTTCAAATCTCTGAATAGCTTTGGAAGTTTAATGGTTAAATATATAAAAAAGAAGGATAACTCTTCTTAAATTATATAAATGGATTTTTCCGATTTGCTGTAAATTTTGGATATGGATTTTTTATATGATAAAGCATGTCCCTGATCAGTTTAGAGGATTGAATGATTAAGTATAAAAAGCGGAAAGGGGGGGAGCTGATCCCCCTCCTTAATATTTTTTTCGAACGGAATCAACCCTTGAAAATATAAGACTGTAATATACAATTAGTATGCGTAGCCTGTGAGCTCAATGCCATCAGTTTAACTGGGCAATATTCTTTTTATTAAATATTTGATCGCTTGCAGTAAAAAAAATAACCCCTCTGCCCCCTTCTGAATTTTGATGCGCCTTATTTTTTTAAATCTTTACTATGTATGTTATTATTATCTTTATTATTTTTTTTTTTTTTGGTGTGTGTGTGTAGAAAAAACGTATTTTGCATTACTTGAACAATATACTAATGTGTTTAATATTTTGTGATACGTTTTAAATTTTTTATCGTTTTAGGGCATTCGTGGAGAGGTGTAGTGCCACAAAGAGTTCTCTTGAGAGGAAATTTAAAACGTGAACAGTCGTTCGACTCCTTTTATTGGGATCTTCGTGCAGCCTCTCCTAAACACGATCTAGGGACGAGTCTTGAAGACTTCCGCCGAGTCCCTTCACCATTCGGATCGAGAGAACATTTGCATTTAGCGGGAACAATCTGGGATGGTCGGCTGGGAGGAGGGAGAGGATCCTCACATACATCAGACATGCAACCGAAGGCAAAGCTGCCAAAACACAAGATGCTTAAAAAACAACAAAGCATGTTTGCTTGCTTCCCGGAATTCATGTCCCAGCAGCCTTCTCCCCAACAACTTATATCACCTCAGGGTCTTATAAAAGAGTTGGATCAGAGAAGCAAAATGCCCGATTTCGGAAGAGCGACGCCAAAATTATCTACCCAGAAGTCTCTCAGTAGAGCAGCAAGCCTTGAAGAAACAGGAGCCAACTCTAATGGTGATCAAGAAGGTGCCAATGTAGCTACAATCAAGCAATCAGCGGTTTGCACAGTATCATAAGCACTGTACTTATGTGTAAATTGCCAAATAACTGTTATTCCACACATTTAAGCATTATGTACGCACGTAATTTGCCCGAACAGACATTATTTACTTATACACATATTTGTTTTTTATTAATGAAATTTCAATCCGTTTTCCCAATTGCTTTAAAGTTTATCTTCGTGATTAAGTTAAAGTGACCAAATGTGCCCCTTTTATAAATACAGTGCTTACTCTTAAGACATTTTACTCAATTAAGAAACATATTTTTTTATTCAAATAAGGCCCAGATGATCAGATTACTTTTATTAGCTATCCAACCAGGCATAGATATGTCAGGAAAATGAACACCGTACTCAAAAATTGATACCTTGTAGCTACCTTACATTACGGGGAGCAAATAACCTTTGAACAAACAAAATAATAAAAATTACTGTCGCTCTATGACTAATTGACTTTTTATTATAAAATTTAAAGCTCATATTAAGGAAGATTTACTTTATCAATTATAGTTCTAAAAAAATATGTTCATAATATGCATAAGTATTTTTTTTATTTATCTTTATAAATATTGCAATTTTTACGAAATAATTACTCTTGCATGCATTGCACGCATGATTTTTTTTACATTTGAATGAGTTTGAATGATTTGAGTGATTTTTAATGAGTTTTTCAAAAGGACCTACAATAAAGAAAATAAGGCGCGTAGATCCCGATACATATACTATTTTTAAAAAATCCAAAACACTGATTTTTTTTAACAATTTGTAAAACTTCTGATTTAACAAACATATTCATACTATTTTGTGCTTTTTAAGTTTAATTCAACAGCAGAAAATTTGCAAGATTCTAGACAACCTTTTTCTAGAAATCGCGAGCACAATGTTGAAAATCAAAGTTTAGAGAAAATTTGCTTTAAAGATTAAATCTCATTTTGATCAAATAGTAAAAGCTCAAAGTGTTTTAATCAGAACTTCCTCCTTTTAGGCAAAAGATTTAAAAGGGATTGTTTCTAAATGTTTCATATTTAATAATCAAAAGCAATTTTAGTAACTATAAAAGACCATATTTAATAATAATCTATTTTTTTAAAAAATCGATTTTGAGACACTTTAAAAGGTACCTGACCTAAATGACTTGGGAATTTTTTTTATTAATGTAATAAAAAGTATTTTTACAAGATTTTTGCTTTCAATAGTTTTGGAACAGATCCATTGATTGATACAATCTTAAACATGTTTCTCAAACTATCTGGTCAGTCCACCGTTCTTTATAGAAAAAGGCTACATAACTGGAATTTAACTTTATTCTGACCTTGTTATGGCCAGATATTTTTAAAATCCGAACCAGTGATCGTAATCTTTTTAAACTGCGTATGATTGGACTGTTTGGTACCGATTTTTAACAGCGTAGAGCTAATTCTACTGAAACGAAATAAATATATGGATGACAAATCTCAAGTAATGTTTTAGCATTCTTACCTTGTAAATTACGCTTAATAGTTTGCTTTTTATAGTTTTCAAACCGATCCATTGTTAAACCTTTTTTGCAAATTGTCCGGTCCCTCCGCCTTTTTTTTTTTTTTTTTTTTTTTTTTTTTTTTTTTTTTAATAGAAAATGCATGCATAACCGTAATTTAACTTTATTCTGACCTTTTAATGGCTTAATACATTTAATAATATAATCAAGTGACCATAATCTTTTTGAAAGTCGTAAGACTGGACTGTTTGTTACCGATTTTTAACAGTGTAGAGTTATTTCTAATTAATTAAAATAAATACATGGGTGACACATCTCAAGTAATTTTGTACTATTATTACCTTGTAAATTGCGTTCAATAGTTTGTTTTTACTAGCTTAGAAACAGATCCATTGATTGTTATATCGTTAAACATTTTTCGCAAATTGTCCGGTAACTCAACCGTTTTTTTTTTTTTTTAGAAAATGGTTACATAAACGTAATTTAACTTTATTCTGAACTTGCAATGGCTATTTAATTTTAGTAATATGCCATTTTGTAATTTTTTTAAACGTCGTATTCCTGGACTATTTGCTACCAGTATTTAAGTGTAGAGCTATTTCTAGAGAAATGAAATAAATACAGGAATGACGCATCGTCGCCTTAGAATAATAAGGTGCTATCTGAGTTTTTGAAAAAATTCGCTTACCGATATAGAAAGGTTCCATTTGTATCTATGAAGGCATTTTTGCATCAAAATGAGGTTATATATAATTTACATATCGTATAACGATTATGTTATGATATTATTTTATTCCAGAAATGTCTTCATAGATACAAATATAACATTTCTAAATCGATAAGTCAATTTTTTTAAAAAGACACCTTATTATTCTCAGGTGATGACATGTCAAGTATTTTTGTAGTAGTCTCACCTTGTAAATTACTTTCTATGTGTCAAACTTTGTTTTAAAGTTTCTTTAGATTAAACAAACTTATTCAAAAATATTATTAAAATGTAGCGTATTAAGGTGGATAATGTCTGTTTCCAGCTGATTACACGTGTTTCCATGATGTATTCACTCACACCAGTTCACCACGCTTTGCTGTTGATATAAGACACAGATTTGTTGAACGTCAACTTTTGTTCAGTGGATGTTGTCAAGATGTTAAATGCCCATTCACTACTGAAGGATTTGTTTATTTGAGGAAAAGTTGAACAAGGGATCGCAGGCGTTTTCATTTTTAAGTAAATACTTATACATTTTATCGAGAAAATTTAATAGAAAATGAAAAATAAATAGTCAATAGAAATAAATAGATAAACAAAGTAAATAAATAAATAAAATTAATAAATAAATAAAGTAAATAAACAAAGTTAATGATTAAAGTAAATAAATAAATGAATAAAGTTTAGTGGATAGAAGTATTAAGAGATGAAATTTTATGTAAAACTGCTTTTAACTGTTAATTTTTTGAGAGACTGAGTTTATCATTGGATACATGTGATTTTCGAAATTCTCTTTTCAAAAGTTAAAAAAATATATTTTTTAGATTTATTATTGTAAAAACGGAAATAAAATCTTGTTTTTGAACTTAAAATATAACATGCAGTTGAAGAATTTCGTAAATATAACACTTTTTCATAGAAAATATAGAAAAAAGTAGAAGGACGAAATACAGAAAGCAATAATTGCCATTTTTTAGCTTCCAGTTACTATAATTTTAGAGAATTGAAGATTCTAGTGATAGAAGTATTAAAATATCAGTTTGCTATATTAGAATATTATTTTTTTTACTCTTAGTTGTATTATGTTTACTGTCAATTTATTTATTATAACTCTCAAAGTTTATAACTTTACCTTATATTTGATTTTACGAGCGACATACAAAGAGATTAAATTTTTTTTAAAGTAAATATGTTACTTTAAAATAAATATTTTAAAAATTACATAAAATGTAAACCTTTGAGTACGTAGTTAAATAGTTTATAAAGATCTAAAACCTGATGAACGGACTTCAGTATCAAAATAACGATTTATATTCGTCTATAATGAAGACATTTTCATTTAGAAAATAAAGCATAAATCAAAACTATTACTAAATAAAATAAAACATTATATCAAAATACTATATAGGATCACTTTTTGCGATAAAACAACGTTAAATAAGAATAATAAAGTACAAAATCTTTTACAATATATTAAATATCAAGAATAAACGACATAATTAAAAAAATTCTTAATTCTTTTGTGAAACAACAGTTTCAAATTATTCATAATAAAGATATAAAAAAGTTCTTTAAAATAAAAAGAAATGACATTTCAGGGAGAAATTAAATCTAAACTATAAATCATTGACCTATAAAATTACTATTTTAAATTATAAATTTTTTCTCACCCTTAAATAATTTACCAGACGAAATTTAAAATATTAAAATTTTATCTAATTAAATTTATAATTTTGTCTTGGTGCATAAATCAAGTTTTAACTCAATCAGTTCCGTAAATATACTATAAAGACATATTCAAAATACGAATACGGCAATTGTTTTTTTTTTTTTATATCAGTAACAAAGAAAAGTTTTATTTACTTAATTATCCATTAAATAAATATAACTATTTAAAAATATTGCTGCTTTAATCAAATAAAATTCTTGAATTCGGAGGCTTATTCGGAAGAAAGAGTTATTAGACAAACCCAATTCTACAATAATGCTTATATGTGGGGAAAATATCCCGAATGGGGGGAAAAAGTTCGGGCCAGGATTGGAACTAGGGACGTTCATTTATTGACTGAATAATCGTGTTATAAATTATTGTAATAATGCTTATAGATATCGGTATAATTATTTAAAGCTTTTCTCTAATTTAGAATAACATTTTATTTTAATTATGATTCTTATTTAGTTCTACAATTCTTTACCTGTATTCCCTTTGATACCAAATAATTTACCAAGAAAATGCGACGGAAATGGATTAATAAACGCAAAAAAGCTTCCCTAAACAACAGACACTGGAATATGGGATTATCAGCAAATTGTTCACTGTGTCAAACACTGCACTTGTAATATATATCTATATATATATACATATCTACTATTCAGATTTTTTTTCGATTGAATAATACAAAACTTATAGCATGTAAATATTAGAAAACTTCAGTTCATGCCAAGGACTAACAGAATCAACAGTTTGATGAAAATCCGTGGATTAGTTCTGGAGATTGAGCTATTATGGAAATCGAAAAATGAGCTGCACAGCAGTGCCATCTTTTGAGGGATTTACAGCAAAACCTAATAAGCACCAACATATGTTGAGTACTAATTAAATACAATTTTTTATTAAATTCCGTACACTAGTTCGTGAGGTACACCGCTTACAAGACTTTTGTCATATACATACAAACAGAGATTTTTCAAAAAAAGAAAAAAAAAGCATCGCAAAAAAACTTGCAAAAACATAAAATAAAAATAAAAATATGTTTTTCGTGTTCTCTGTCCCAAAAATGTGGAAGTCCTTCGAAAACCGGAATTCAAAAAATTTCATGAACCCAAATTTTCTTCACAAAGTGTATAACAAAGTATATCACAAATTTCTGTACAAAGCATTAAATAATACACAACATGGTTTTAATTTTAAGATTTTTAAAAAGTGGAACAGCAATAACACAACAATCAATGGAATTCACAATACCATTAAATTCAAGCTAAGTTATCCAAATACTTTTAACATTCAACTGCAAATTATTTGGATTTTATATGTACTAACTGAGCGATTTGTAACTACTTATAGTTAACAGCATTTCAAAAATATTGATCCAGAAAAGAAGTTTTGAAACTGTAAGTTGACAATAAATTGGAAAAAAAAAACACAATAAAGGAAAATGTAAAAAGTTTGTAAAAAACGGAAGCGCCAATTTGTTGTAACTTCTGTGGTCCCTTGTGAAACTTTCTGCTCAGCGTGGATACTATTTAAACCATTCTTCATTACTCTGTGATTACACCAAGATGTCGAAATCACTATGAACATTGTATAAACTTATTTATTCTCTATGTTTTTAATACAAGAACTTGTTTATATTTTACCCTTCAGTAGGCAGCTAAACTGAATGTATGATCAAATGTAGTAGGCATTATTTGTACTAATTTTTGTCTATTATGTATCATTATAAAGCACAACATTTTGCGCTTTACTCTTAATCAGGGTATTTGTATACATTGTGCATATGCACATCGACGTATTAAATGAAAAATATATATGCATTAACGCTTCTTGCTTATGTGAATAAATTAATTGATTTTCAGATAAAATTTATTTTCTCAACTTAACGACAACATTTAAACCTTAAAAAAGTACGTATTAATTACAACTGCCAATTTTTCTGCATTAGACGGAGAAAAAAGTAATAAGCTGAACTTTTTCATGCTCTAATTTTTTATCATAGCATTTTAAAAAGTCCTGTCATTTTTTTTTAATCCATTCGATTTACTTACTCACAATTTTTTTCATGCGATATCGAGTATATAAATGATTTGAGAAGTTCGTGTCAAAATACTGTACTATTCAGTATACACTTGTTTTTTGATTTGTTTCTAGCAGATAGATCTTGTCAGTATGTAATGCCAGGAATTGAAAGGAACACATGCAACAGGATGTGTCTTGTCGTTCTTTGTTAGCTAGATTACCTAGATATGAAATCAAGTCACGCAGGACTATATAAAATTGATGCAGCTCCTTTTTAACCACTGCGGAGACATTGACTTCTTTATTCGCAAGCCATGAAATCAATGTACGCAGCCAATTATTTGTTTTAACACATTCGCTGCTAATCACGCGCTAGCGCGTGAAATTCTTAATCATTTAACATGGAGGGCGGAGTTATCGGCAGCGAACGTGTTAACCTCTTCAGACCTGAGCATAAAATAACACTAGAAATATATATTTATTGCTTTTGCATAATCGGAATGACACCATAGATGCAGAAAGAATCATTTTTATGAAATCAGTACTTAGGGGACTAGCAATTTACTTTTACAAACAGGGATATGAAAGTACTAATCCCCTTAAAACATCAGTTTAACTATCAGTAATATAAATTTACGCAATAACAAAATTAAGGTCTTTAAACAAGTAAATGATCGGCAAATCCTCAAAATTATTTTTGCGGCTTTTAAGTTAAATAATCATGAATATTTCTTACTTTCTTGGCCACAATGTCCTGAAGGTATTTTCGAAACTCGAATGAAAATAATATTTATTTTATAAGCTAATATTCATCAGTGCTGTAATTAATAGGTTATGTTTTAAAGCAAAAAACATTCAGCTGTATAGATGTAAATTAAAAATGCAAAAAATTCGAACAATTTAGTTTTTATGGGGAAAAGAATGGAGACACACTTTTGTGTACCTCAGGTCTGAAGAGGTTAATCAACAACCACGCATCAATTGCAGTAAAAGAAGACAGCGTATTTGTATTTCACAAGTACATATATCCGAGACTGAAATAAATAATGATTTGAAAACAACACCAGCTATCCGTAAGATACCAAGAATATCATAATGACTCTCGAAATTTGAAAATGTAAATTTAAAACCGAGATTATATATATGCATATAGGAGCGAAATTTCCATTTAACGAAGTCTCATTGTTATACTTAAACAATTCGGCGTGAAAAAAATTCATTATTAATTAAATTGAAATCAAGCCAAATTCATGAAATTTGTATCATAAAATACGTATGTTGATAAAAAAAAAACGTAGAATGAAAAAATTGAAAAAAATTATTTTAATTCGGGTAGAAACGTTTTAATGCAATATAAGCATATGAGAAAAAAATTACATAGAATAACGTCGAAATAAAAATACATAATAAAGAGTTATAAACAAAATTTGCAGCGTAGTGTACTCTTTTTCTTTTTGTACTTGTATTTCAAATCCTTTGAATTAAGAAAATCTGTAATATTACTTTGTACAGGTCTCTTATAAAAATTAGACTGTTCATAAATTTTTTCGCAACTTATTAAGCATCCAAATATTATATTTTCAAAATTTTCATAAATGGAATCCCGTTCTTATTTTATTAAAAACTTTTAGCATTTCTTAGTAACCTTCTTAAATAGAGACTTCGTTAAATGAAAGTACCACTGTATGTGTATACATATAACATATGTATACAAATGTTTAAAATTATTAGAAATATTTTAGCTGAAGTATTCCGATATTTAAGTTTTTATAATTTATATTTTTGTTATATTTTATTTACAATTGCTTTTATTTGCAAGACTTTTTGCATATAATATTATATGTGGCCGACTGCTCTTGAAAATAATGTGCAAATGTACAACATATTTTAATGTCAAATATCACAAACAATGTTATTGCAATAAAAATAACAATAGCAAAAACTCCATTTTTTCATTGGCTTGTAATGCCTGCAATGTGAACTATGTTTTCATCGGTATATCGTTCAACATTTGCTTTCAGTTATGAGCTAAGCTATGCAGACGGCAAATGTCGCACCGAAATATTTATTGAAACTTTATTAGTCAGAATATTGATTTCTGATCTCTATGTTTCTGTGATATTTTGACCCTTCTTATAATGGGAAGAGCCTCTTACATTGTCATCTCTCTCTCTCATCTACCAATCTCTTAGCCTTTCCTTACTACTAAGTTTTCATGCAGGTATATGAAAGTTGCAGCGTAGCCAACAACAGAACAGTTTTCCTATGACGTCAATTCCCCATTCTTCTAGTTCTGAAATGTAAGTTTCTGTGAAATATTGCTCGTTAAACATACAGGAGAATCTTTCTAGGTCATAATCAGCTCTGTCTCTCTTATCTGCAAACCTCTTAGTTTCTCCATACTACTGAGTTCTCATGCTCGTATGTATTACAATCACATAACCGCCAAACACAGCGCTGTCTTCCTAGAAAACAGTTCTGTGTTTGGCGTTATGTTTGGAGTTATATATCCAAGTATTATTCAGGGTCCATGGGACTGCATCCGCGTAGAAACCGGTGCTTGAAACTATAACTGGCTATAGGTCCTTTTAGTAACTTCCAAAATTATTAAAGTTGTTTGTATTTTTCCGCTTGCTCCTATTTGTTTTCTGTTTGTTTTAGGCTGTTTTTCCAAATTATATGTATACAACATGCCGAAATTGTTTGCGTAGCTTATTTTGTATGCTTTTTGTTGCATAGCTTGTTCTGAAGTACATACTACAATACAGATTTTATAAATGTAATTTTTGTCATCACTGTAAACATAAATATGAACTAAATTAGATTAAAATTATTCGTGACTTTCAATGTACGTCTCATTAAATAAAATTATCTTAAAAATAAGCATTTTCGCATGCAAATTATAATATGATACATCAAATAAATGGTTGAAATAGCAAGCTATGATGTAGATTTACAAATCAATTTGATAGATGAGTCTGATTTTAAATATGAAGAATCAAATAACATACCAGTAATAAAGAATTTCTTTCTCTCTCTTTGTTTTCTATGTAGGAATAATAAATACAAAATTTTTGATACAAATAATATGAATTTTCTTCTTGATTCATATTTAGCAAATTTGAATTAGTTTCTCGTATTTATTTGGAGAAATATTGGCAGTTGTAATATTAGAAAATACTTTAATAATTTATTGAAATAAAATACTAGTTTCTTACATTGTAATATAAGTGGCATTTCAGTATA
This sequence comes from Maratus speculifer, assembly GCA_964019185.1. Taxonomy (NCBI): domain Eukaryota; kingdom Metazoa; phylum Arthropoda; class Arachnida; order Araneae; family Salticidae; genus Maratus; species Maratus speculifer. The sequence continues at coordinate 141,216,525 of OZ025291.1, forward strand.
ATATTACTATATTTTGCGTGTATTTAATAAAAATAACGATCAACTGAAAATATTTGAAGTTTTTTCTTTGCTCAGAAACATGTTTTATTTTGCTTCTGGACAATCTAAAATGTTCGAAAGATGTACGAAACACTATGCGTAACTTTCCTACACCAATGTACAACAGTGCCTATATGTATGTCATATATAAACTGTTCTTAAATTTAGTCATTTATTATTTAGATCTAGGAATGGCAAAGCATTTCTTTTTTGTTGAAATTACAAAAAAGTTTTTACTGATTTATTTATTGCTTTTTTTCATAATATTACCCTAACAAATATAAATGTGAAACTGTTGTTTTACACGTTGTTGACCGATAATGAGTATATATAAAGAAACATCACTTAGTAAAGACGTGCCCTGAATTCTTTTTTCCAACTAATGTTTATTCCATTAAATATTGCCAAGTAGTTATGATCAAGATTAATATCTATTTATATCACATATGTAAAGAAATGTTTTTAAATTATAAGAAATTGTACACTAATGCATTTATTCATGTATAAACTCGGAAACGATATTAGACTACCAATGTGCACACTTTGCGAAGAATTCTTTTAAAATATAGTTTTATTTTTAATGATATTATTTTTTGTTTCATTTTACTTGCGTGTTTTTCATTGGATTCCGGATAAATGAAAATATTTAAATGGAACACTAAATCTTTAAAGTTCCTTTTAGAATCAATGGACAATAAAAAAGACTATACATTAATTTGTCTTCTTTTTATTACATAATCTTTTGTGTGTGTATATATATATGTATATATATAAAAGCATTCCTTCACAACATCAAGTTTTTCATCGTTTAGTTAAATACTATAAACATAAAATTTTTAGTCTTTGATGAATGATTTGTCAATTCATTTCGGCTGAATATTTTCAAAAAATATATCAACTAAGGAAAATTTTAAAAAGGAAACATTTCATTTTTTTTGTTTGCTTCTTATAATTTTATGTAGGAGACAAAAGAATGCATAAAAGTGCAAGAATGTAAGGTAATCTTATGTTCTTATATTTTTACATTTCTTATGTGAATTATCTTATATTTTTAGATTTATTCACATGTCCTGACTTCTTGTAAGTAAATCTTTGACTAAGTACTAATCTTTGACTTTAATACTCTATCTAAACAAAAGAAAAAAGAAATCTATCTATTCTCTTCTAAAAATACCTTACATTTCATCCCATTGTCTGCTAAGTGGTAAAAGCATTGGCCACTTACGGACACCAAATCCTGTTTTCTACTTCGATAGTCGTCGTGGCTGGGTAATCCCTTTAAATTATAAACGTCAAATCTGTTTAACGGTGGTGTGCATAAGAATGTTAAATGCTCAAAATTCATTGATCAGAGCTTCCAATGAGATTTCTCTATTAATATAATTCAAGAAATCTCCATTCATTACGCATATGTCTACAGTAAAATCATTTAAATGTTTTGTTTACATATTTCAACAGTTGTTAAATCTAAAAATGTTTGATTATTACAATAAACGATTATAAAGTTTAATTTTAATAATTGTACAAATTCACAATTTAATAACCAATTGATTAATATTCGGAAACAGTGGTACTTAAACATTAGGAAGTTCCCAATTATCCCTTTCTGTTAATGTGTATTTCACATTTTGTTGCACAACTGTTTTGACATTAAAAGAAATGCTTTGCCTTTGCTCTAACCAGATTTATATAAAACAAAATATTGTGAACATAAAATTATTTTTGATGTAAAGTAGCAAGATTAAAAATATACTGCATCTAAAAGCACAATAGATTAATTTCTGCATTTAGATGTTTTTATGTATTGTGAGATCAAATTGTTGTTAAAATAATGTTTTTATGTCACGGAATCTCTAGTAATCTTGAATTTGTATGAAAATTAATTGAAGAACACATAATTGAATAAATTTTTCGATTTTACATTAACTATTGTAGCAAAACCCGAAATTAAGATGATTTTCATGTGCGAATCTTATGAATAATTAATGTACAGAAGCTGAGAAAATTAATAACATCTCCCATTTTTGTCATTCTGCTAAATAATGAAATACAAAAAACATTAAGGTACCACACTATTCACCGAGAAGAACCCGGATGATAATGTTGGGCCTATGGGAGCGTTCTTTTCAAATATCTCGTCCAAATTTTAATATATTTTCATGATTTGTTTCATAGGAGAGCTGAAGATGACCTGAAACCGGGCTAATTTTTACTTTTTCAATTTTGGTTTTAGATTAAAAAAAAATTACTTTAACTTTCGAAACCATTTAGAAACGGTTCTAAAATTGAAGCTTATAATATAAAGAATGTATAACCAAAATCAAAAAAGTAAAAACTAGCCTGGTTGTAAATCATCCTCAGCTATTCGGTGCAAAAAAAAAAGAATTAATTAAAATAAAATAAAATAAAAATAAAAATAAAAATAAAAAATCATGTAAAAATATTAAAATTTGAGTGACATATTTAAGAAAGAACACCCCTACAGACTTAACATTATCATCCGGGTCTTTTTCAACGATAGTGTTGCGTTAAAAAAAAAAAGAAAGAAAAAAAAAACAGGAGGCCTGTTTTTCATTTTCGATCTCGTATTCAAAAAGTATTGCTTTAATCAATAAAATATCAAGTTTTGCTTTTGAGAGTTCTGTCTTCGTCTTAAACATGATGCTCATGGAAAGTACAGCCACAAAAAACAATCCTCCCACTCCAGCAATCGCGGCTATTTTTCAACTTCTCTTGCTAGCGTGGATTTCGACTAAGAAACGGTCATTGTAGCAACTGAGAGTTAGAAAGTTGGCGCATGCGTATTAGAGTCCTGGTTTGTCTTCTGCTTGAAAATCAAGATTGAATTTAAACAGCGCTATAGTTTATAATCGGATAAATTTCCCGTGTTGATAACTGGCTCGGTAGCATGCTGGTCAGTCGAATTTGAGATTTTTCGATGTGAGTTCAAATCCCGCTAGCGCTTATTTTTTGGAGCGAAAATTTATTTCTTTGTTAATTATAGTAGATTAGGCATTGAAATAACTATAAATAATTTACCACAAAAAAAAATTCTGGTTCTATAGACATAAAATTTTGCATTTTTTATTTATTTTATTTGTCTATTATTATTATTATTATTATTATTATTATTATTTTTATTATTATTATTATTATTACTTACTTACTTACTTTTAAACATGGAAAATTCTATAGTTAAAAAATTATTTATATGCGATGAAATGTACATATAATTTATATTTTTTGTAAATTTCCATTATCACACATATTTTTTCAATTGTGGTTCGAAAGTGATTGATAAACATTTTCGCTCCAAATAATAAGACCGATTGACATTGCATCAATCTTTCGCTCTGTTTTGTTTCCAGGAGACGACAAGCCAGAACTGAAATACGCATGCGCCAACTTTGTAACTCTCTATTGCTGTAACGATCGGATTTCAGTTCGACCATAGGTGTGAACCAGCAGCCTCTCTTTATCACATGCCAGTCAGGAGTTAGTAGCTAAATTTTGGAGTACCTGTTTCGTTGATAACAATTGCAACCTCTAATTTTTAATGCAATGAACGTTTAGTTACACTTTATTCTGTGTAATTTCGGACTATTTTTAAGCATTCTTATTTGAGTAATAATTTTTAGTTCGTATTATTTTTTTCCAGCTGATGTAACTTTTTAATGTGACATAATTTTTTTATTGATTTGAAAGCATCATGACATTATATTTTAGCAATATAATAATAATAATAATAATAATAATAATAATAATAATAATAATAATAATAATATGTATATACATATACATATTGTGCCTAATAATTTATTTTTACGGCGACGTATCAATATTTTTTGTAATTTAAAAAATATATTATAGCATTACAATAAAGAAAATTTGTTTTACTTTATTTTTACAAATAGTAAGAGAAAAAAAAATATCAACACCTCTAGACATAGGGAATATCTTCGATCTATCACCTTTTCTGGGCAGAATAATAATAACAAAGATGTACTTTAGAAGATTTTGCTTGAAGATTACTTAAGGAAATGCGTTAGATACGTTGACAAAATTAGCCCATTTTTAAGATTGATCAAAACTTTTCAGAATTTCCTATTCCTCAAAATTGTTCTACTTAGTAGACCAATGAAACAAAAATTAATGTAAAAACTAATGAATGTATAATTTATATTCCTATAATTTTTTGATAAAAATTATAACTAGACAAATTTAATTCGCATAACTTTTCTCACATTTACAGACTTATTTCTTAATTCCAACCTTCTAATATTGAGCATGTGATATTAAGTGATTGGCCATCGCAATCCAAATACGCCAAATACGCCTCATAAAAAATATTATGATGCGTGATGTTAAAAGCTAACCAATAATTCAGAAATAATAGATGATATAATAACAGAAAATACTCTTTTAGTTTAGATTAGTATCATACTAATAAGATTTAAATAAAACATTAAAATGTCTGGAGAGAGATGCGATAATGAAAAGTTTTCTAATATTGGAAATTTAAAAAAACAGATTGTCTAATTTTTAAAAAGATATTTTATATTAAAAACATTTATTCTTTTAAAATGTATAAAATTACGATGGAATGTAATATCAAATATCAAGATTACTATGTTCTGTATGGTATGAAAGGATCTATGTCAATTTATATCTTGTACTGTCCACTAAAATTGTCTATGACTGTATCATGTTACACTAAACAAACTGTCACGAACAAGTTGTTTGAAATGCACAAAATAAAAAATAATTTTGAGCAAATGTATGTTCTCATTTTTATCATTTATACTTAAAACTCATTATTAAAATGTGTAGAAGAAAAATGGGAGAAATTGTTAGATTGTTATAATAATTGTTAGGTTGTAGAATAATTGGGAGAAAATATTAAAGTATATATTACGTATAACATAATAACTTTATATACAGATTTCTCGAAGGAGCTAACCGAAAATCTTCAATAAAAAATCCAATAATTCATTAAATTATGTGTTTCGTCTAGTAAAATTTATTGGAAAGCTGATAATTTACTATACTTAGCCAAAATTAAATAGGAGCTAGAACTCTTTAGTATTATAGTCATTAGGACAGTATATTTGAAAACACGAAATAAGATGGTAGGGGTACAAGAATGAAGAGAGGGGTTATTTAAATTTTTGTTTTGGATTTGGTCGCCTTTGCAATTTATTTTGAAGTTGGCCAGTTTTGCAACAAACCAGAAATTAATTTTTGCTAAATTTAATATGACATTGGGTTAAAAGTTTTGTCCTATTAAATTTTGTTTCAAAAAAGAAGCATTGAAACGAAAAGAGCATTGGTAAGCTTTTGAAGAGTGATCACATCTTCTGTTTGTTTGATATACCAGTAAAGCATTACCTGCGAAAAAGTAATGCCAGAAATTATGCAGATGTATCACAAATAATCTCAAATTCAGAATTTATTTTAAACAATCTTCACACTAATTAATAATGTCTTAAGTTTCACACTATTTCCCAGCAATGGTGGGATAATTGCAAATATGCAGTTGAGTCTTCCTACCTTGGCCCGAATATTTACAATTGGACTCATAATCGGAAAGAAGATATATATATATATATATATATATATATATATATATATATATATTTTTCCTATAGATCTCCTAATATATATAGATCTCCTAATCATCTCAAAGTTAGTAAAATACAGTACTTCAGTGATTTTATATCTATTACATCACCAACATCTATTTTGAACACGATAATCTATGGTTATATGAATACGACAACAATTACAGAAAATTGATTAATTATTAAGAATTTTTTTTTCTAATTTGATCATTTTTAGCTACGTTTTATTCAAGATTATTTTAGAGAAACTGACCCTCATAGCTGACAAAGGCTGCCAGTACACAACATACTAGTGCCCTTCATAGAATTTAAAAGGGAAATTACGAGGCAATACTTTACTAAAAATCGCATAGCATAACAAAATGAAAGCACCAGCACATTCGCTAGCAGGCATTATGAACAAAAACAAAAATATGGATTCCAGTTTCTTTCATACTTATCGACAATCGCATAACAGTTTGTAAGATACACAAACAACATCTTCTTTAATCAGGTTATTATAGTGTTTATTAAAATCACTGTAACGAAAAATAATGTCTTCTATTTAATTAATTTATTTAATTGCAACATCATAAAAGTTACGACTTAGATCAAAATTAGTGCATAGGTTGATTAAAAAATAACATCTTCCACATAAAAAATAAGCTATCAGAAATTTGGTAACCTCTGTTTGTTTATCTTAAACATTATGACATGAAGGGGGAAAATTCAATTTCAAGCTACAATGATTTTAATGAAGTTTTTGCGTTATTAGTATTTGCTTGTAGATATCGATTCTTTGTAACCTATGCCTTATTTGACCTTAAGACAACAAAACACAGATGTTCGTTTCTAGTGATAAAAATCAATCAAATTTTTAACTTTTACAATGATAGTACAAATTCATGTAGTACTTTAGCACGTATTTTACTTTTCGTTTTTTAAATATGTATTTTATATTTTAGTATTTTAGTAAAGTTAGTAATTGGTACATTTAATACTTTAGAAAAATGCTTATATTCAAGTTAAACTACCAAGTGCTATTTTGTTTCAATTTTGCTGGGCTAATTGAATTATTAGAGATAAAAGAAAATGTTTTCATAAACACAAGATTTTAAAAAGTAAAACAAAATGCCCATTGATTTTATTAAAACGACGTGCGTTAATAAAGTACTTATTATTGTTTGCACATTGTAATTATTTAAAGTATAAATGATTTTTTTAAGTATTCCTTCGGCGTTGTCCGGGTTTGGGGTAATAATTTTAAATGAACCTAAAATCCACTTTTAATATTTAATCAAATTTTTAAAGAATCTAAATTTTTAAAGAAAACTATTTACAAACGGAACTTGCTATAGACGGATCCACAATATTTATGTTTTCTAAAACAAATTTGGCCATTTTAAAGTAAAATGTAATCACAATTACTGCGTGTACACTATTCCATATCGCAACAAATGATAGCGGAATATATTATTTATTTATTTATTATTCATATAAGCTCATTTACTATTAATGATATATAGTTCTATTGGTCAAAATTTTATGAGTCCTAAATTTACCAGTTTTAAAGCGTGTATAAAAAAATTCTTTATAAAAGGTTCATGTTTTCAAGTAGAGACGCTAATAAGATTTCTTTCACATGGGGTCATTTAAAAATTGCAAAAAATATTTCTTATTCTCCAAATCTTTTAAAATTTTAATGAGTTATAAATACAGTGTTTGAGAAGAAATACTTTATGCAAAAATATGATGTTTCATGCCAAAAACTTTATGTTAGCCATTCATGTTAGCGAAAACTATAGATTTTGTTTTTGTAAAAGTAATCCCAATCGTCTAAATATTTCGAAATGCAAATCCAGTGTACACAGAATGTGTAAAAAGTTTATATTAAAATCTTGGCCTTTTGATATTTATTAGAGTTCGAAGAAGATTGCCTCTTGAAGGTGTGATGGTGTTTGTTCATCGGCCCATGTGATTAACCAAAAATAGCACACAAAAAAACTCCGAAAAAGAGAGTTATATAATTACTGAGACATTTATTATAGAGTTAAGACACTGCGACTCCCCCCACAAGGGGGAGGGGATTCTGAGAGCTCAAGTGAGCTACATCTTGACTGACTGATGGCAATCGGTGAAGTGGCGACACAGTCTCATATCGGTTATCGCCAAGAGGGGTAAGAAGTTTTTTTATACAAAGATTTTGGCGATATTTGGTAGACCACACGTTCAGGATCGGCTAACTTTTGCGGTCTAGGAACCCAAGGATTATTTTTACATCTGCTAATATCTATTAGGGTTATAAATATATTTTAAGCCTGGGAAAGAGACAAGAGCAAAGCAGACCGTTACCTACATTGGAGTATTGCTGACCAAAATTTTATTATCCAGATAAGAAAGCACAGTCAGGATAAACAGAGATAAAAGTATTTCTAGGTTTAAGCATTAATTGTGAGAATGAAAACAGGGTGTGTAAGGCAGATGTTAGCAAAAATGTAACGGATAAAAGATTATGATGAGCCAAGCCAGAGTGTTCTTTATTTTGTTAATAAGTGCGGTATCTATTGGGATGATGTTTTTCAAAGACACAACAGAAATTTGTGAGAAAGGAAGTTCTATTATTATTTCTAGAGAGAGCTCCAAAAGATGAAAAGTTTTAACTTCTAATAGTGGGAGTATGAAAGCTAAAAATTAACTATTAAATGTAGAATTAATTTAAACTACTGGATTTATTAGTGAAAAGGGAATCTAAACTAAAACTAAGAATTTATTAAAGGGAAATAATTATTGCATTTATGAAGGGGAAAAGATATGTAGCGATAATCTTCGCTACAGAAGGGGCAAAGTGATTTCCAATTGCGATTTTTTATTTTTTATTTTTATTATTTTACTTTTTTTTAAATCTTTTTAGACAATTAATGCTAATATTTAAAAAAGTTATTGTTGTAAATAATAATGCATTTTGCCTAATTCTTATTTTTTCATTTTTCGTATCTTTAAAATTAAGACTAAAGCGAGGTTTTTTTTTTAAGAAAAAAGAGATAGGGAGAGAAAAGGTAAGAAAAATATAAAATGACTTTTTTTTTCAAAACTATTTTTGAAACTGTTAAAATTTGTATTTTTTATGTGCTTTTCCACATCAAAAAGATAAAAATCACAAAACTTAACAAAATGCTTTTAGTTTCTTTCCAATTTTTTGAATAATGCACGTTTAGAAAGGGAGCGAAATCGGAAAGCCTGCCTGTTTTTCCCTTTATACTCTTTTGATAGATTTCGGGAAGCATCTTATTTACTCAAGTACACGCGCTCGCAAACAGAATGTATTTTTGATCATCTTTCGATTTTGCTTTTAATTTTTATTATGAAATAATTAAAAAGCTTAGATCCTGGGGCGTCATGCCTCTCCTGGACTATTCTCATTGAATATTTCGGACTATGATAAGCGATAGATTTTTTTTAACCATAGCAGATTTAGAGAACTTCTGTTAGTACAGACATTTCCTATTTTATATATTTATGAGCGTATGAGTTTTGCATTACATATTTTTTTTCTCAATTATTATGTTTTCTATTTACAACTCTAATATAACCATAGTCTTTACATTAGCATCTCGTTGGTTATCTTGCACTATAACTAAATAAACTTCTTTATAGGTCCGTAAAGTTCACGTGAAATAAGTTAATATAAATTCATAATTACTCATAACTACTAATAATTACTAATACTACTAATAATACTTACTAACAACTAATTTATATTATACTTATACACTTTATACACTTTATAATACTTTATACACTTAATATAAATTTTATTTTCATACTAAAGAGTATTTAAAATACTATGTTTGCAATTAATTTTTTGTCTTCTCCATAATCGTATGACTATCTTGATTTTTGCCATTTTTTGGACGTAAAGTGGTATTGTAATGTTATCTGTGAATATATGGAACCGGTTAATATTTTTATTAGCCTTATTTTTTTTCAATAAATACGATATTTATTTCCTTCTGACACATAAATTTTAAATATACACTTAATTTTATACAATAATTCTTCATTATTGAAGACACGTTGAGTAGCAAGAAAATAGTACGATAAACATGAAATCCTGATACATTCAAGGTTTTTAAACCTAAGAAAGACAGTAAATTATAAATAAATGTTTCTCGCTTACAGGCAAGTACGTATAAATGATTGTGCTTTATTTTATGCAATTAAAAAATTGAGTTTAATAGTCCGTTTTAAGTAGAAGTATAGCTATTGGGTGAAATAAGAAAAGAATGATATGATGGCAAGCTATTTATTGCAGTCATGAAAATAATCCAACCTCTCCTGATAACAGTAATGTATGGAGAAAAGTATTGCGTGTAATTTTTTTTTTTTTTGGGGGGGGGGGGTGCCAATGAAGTTCATAAGTGGTCTTAAACTTTTCAATGATATTGCCATAATTATGTTTTAGATTATAATATTTAATAAAATTTTCCTAGACTCGCAGTAAACATAGTTTGTATTCCCGCTAACAGAAAACCACTTAATTTTAGCTTAACTAAAATAAATAGTTCATGCCAACATATTTTGTAGCGATTATCTAATTAAAATTATAACCTATAATCTCTTTTTTTGTTAGACATTCCCTTAGATTATTATTGTGCATAACTTATAGGAGCTGTAAAAATTTTTTAAATAAATAATCGTTTAGATTCATTTTTAAAAAAATGTTGTAAATAAATTTTTTCAATGCCAGTTAAAGGAGTAGTTGAAGTACATTTATATTAATACACTTATAATAATTAAATACGTTATTTATATTAATTAATTTAACCTACAACGCATGCAATAGCGCTCAAAATATGTGAACTCATTAATTCACAAAATAATGCAGAATGGGCGCATACTGGTAATATTTTAATAAAAGTAAATGTGGTGTTTGAGAGTGATAAGTTTGGATGAGTTATGACTTAAAAGTATCATTTAAGTGAAGGTAAAAAATGGCGAACAATTGAAAAATTGAGAGTAGGGCAAATACAAGCGGAGGTCTCATAAAATTCGAATATTTTTCAAAGAGTCATATGAAGAGTTTGAATCCGCTTTTTTTTTAAGCACTAGATCCGTTAATAGACAGCCTGCTCAAGGGCGACATAGAGCAACAACTACATCCGAAAACTGTTTTCTCTCATTTTTAGCTCGAAGAAACTGCGAAACGTTACAAATGATTTGGTTTCAGACAGTCAGGCTGCTATAGGAACTCGAATTAGCCAGTCTAATTGAATATTTTTCCATTTTTTGATAAAGATTTCTGCTATTGGGTTTTAAATGCCCTATACCTTTTTTATGTCTTTACTTAGGCATTATCTTACACGTTGTTCAGTGATGAAGTTTTCTTAAAGTATCAATAATGTGTTGGAAAATATTTTATAATATGAACTTGACGTATGAATTTTTTTCCAGTTTAAATACGCATTACATGCAATTACCCAATTTTTTTTATTTAAATAATCCTCTCATACAGGATTTACTTCATTCACACTTAATTTAAAAGAATGAATTAAACTCAATAAAATAAGATTATTCAGAAAACCAACTGTTTGTGCCCTACTCATTCTAGCTTTCAAATAGGACCATTTAAAATTGTGCCATGGTCATGTTCGATAAACCCGTGAAGCCTGAACCCCATTATTATTTTACTGATGTGTCTAGTTATAACCTGGATACTGATGATTATAGTGTTTTAATAGAAGAGAGGAAAAACATGCTACTTATCTTCTCTTATTCGTAAAATATCCCGTTTCCATGACTGCGGATTAATGGTTTGAGGAGAACAAATTTCCGCACCAAGCTGTATATCTTTCGCAGAGGTTCTATAATCCCTCAAAGATATATGGGGAGGGGGGTATTGAAATCCCAAGTTGAGCGGTTTATGGATGCTGTTGGCGAACAGTTTTTGCTACTGGAAGACTGCCCTGGGCCACTTCGAGCATATGTAGTTTCAGAATACATGCAAACAGAAGGTATCAATTGAATGAATTGGCCAGCTTGAATGCCTAATAGTGGTATCACACGAACCCTTTTCGCAGAACTTTTCCCCCTACACAACGTTACAGTCAGCAGAAAGTTGCATGATCTTGATATAGGGGAGAATCTGCTCACCATCTTGCTTACCGAACGTTTCCCATATTGCACGGAAAATGTTGCTCATTCATTCAGCGCTGATCAACTGACCAATAGGAGCGGAGCGAGAAATTAAATAACCCCATGAGAAGTTTGAATAACCGATTTACCGAACACGCAACAAAATGAACGATCGTGTTTTGTAAAATGCTTGCCGAAAAATCTTTTTCCGTGTGATACAGATATAAGAAGGACTGCTCAGACAAGGAGGCCATGTCTGTGCAGCATAATGTCGCCTTTATTAAGGTCTAAAAATACATTTTTTCAGCCAAAATAAAATAGAAAAAAATTACAGACTAATCAGCCACTAAGGCACAGACTGCCCCCTCGCGACAGGAGCGGGAGAGAAAAAGATAAAAATTCCATATTTTGGTGCGATATCCGTTTGGATAATTGGCCGCTCGGGACAGAGAGCAGGAGAGTAAAAGATAAAATGTTCTATATTTTGGTGAGATGTCCGCTAGGGCCTGTGCATTTTCGTGAGAATCAACTGGTGCGATGGGATGGAGCACTTTCCATCTCCTTTTCTGCTATACCACAGAAAGACAGACCGTTATACTGACCTAACTGCAATACAATTGAGCATGTGTGAGATGTCTTAGAATGCCGACTTTTAATGTGTCAAATTCCTCCTTTGATTCGCTAGAGCTTAAAAGTGTACTTATTGAAGTGAGGCTTGTCATTTCACACGACGAATCAACACCTTTGGTAAAATTTGTGAAATCAAGATGTGAAGTACGTAAATCTGCCCGAGATAGCTATTCACCATATTAAAGAAAAAAGTTCCACAAGAGGTGACTTAATTTTATCTATCGTTTTGCAATTTTCCCACATTGCGTTTTAATTTCAATATTTTGAGAATAATACTTCAAAACATTGTTATTTATGTTAACTAATGCTTTTGTATAAATTTCTATTAATATTCCTTTATTAAGTATGAGGTAAGTTTTAGTTACTTTTACGTTTCATTATCTTTTAAATCTGATAATCAGTATACATATATGGGTCATTCCATGGCAACTTACGCTACATTTAAAACTGTTTTCAGTAATTTTATTAATGTAACACAGTAACGCAAAAAAAAAAAAAAATATTCAAAATGTAAATTCGACATGGTTTGTTATTAAACTTATTCTAAACCCAATTTAGATGAAAATTATCTAATTTTAATATTATTTTTAAAATTCAGATAGTTTTATTTAGTATGATAACTGTTATTACTGAGATAAGAATGTATGTTTTCATGTAAAGTGATATTTTAATTATCATTTTTTAGGTAATTTTCATCGAAATTGACCCTTAGATAGGTTTCATTGACAAAACATGCTAATTTTACATTTGAATATTTTTTAGTGTTGCATTACTAAAATTACTGCAGTAGATTTTATTAAATATAACGTAAATTACTATGGAATGACCCATATACATATATTTGTATACATGTATAAGTATAAACGAACTATCCCAAAATTTTAAAAATGCATCTTTGCGATTCTGTATAATTATTTTTGAAGCGATTATAAAGTATTTTTAAACTCACTTTGAATATTTAATACTGCACTTCCTATGTCTAATAATCTTCTTACGCAAATTAATATTTTTCCACCAAAGAATTTACGAATGATGCTATTTATAGCGAATCCTTTAATTTATCATAAACGAGAAAAAAAATCCTATAAAAATGTGGATATAGTTAAAGTATATCTTTTAAGTAAAATTTTAATTAAAACTTTTAAAACGACATTTTAAGCGAATATATAGACTCCTACAAAAAAGGATGCAATTTATAAAATAAATAAATAAATAAAATAAAAAAATGAAAACTGCTTAATGAATTTAACAGTTATTATCTGGTTAAGGAAACTTCAGTGATAAATGAAATTTATAAATCCCTGCATTACTAATTAAATAAATAAGGAAAAAACGAACTACTACAACTTAAAAAATGTATTTTAGTCTTTTTCTGTAATAAAATTTGTTCCTTTCCAATAATAGGAAATACAATTATTAACTGTAATTTTAAGTAATTAGATATAATGAAAATTTTACATAATTATATATTTTAATGTAGTTTTATATAGATTTAGTTACTTTTAATTATTTAAAATTCTACTTATAATGTTTACTGATACAAATTAACATCTCTTCAGCTAGAATTCACGAGTGATGGTATAAGCAAAGGAAATGTGAGACAGTTTTTAATTTATCAAAAATAAAAAATAAATACCTTTTAAAGAAAAAAGTTAACGTAATTAAAAGAAAAAAATACAAAAATTTTCACTCAGTTTTAATTAAAACTTTTAAAAGGAACACCTTAAAAGAAAAAAGAGCGTTCAAAGAAAAATTTTGAAATGGGAATACAACTCTCGTAAGAAGTATTTCAAAAAATTTAAGGATTTTATTTTAATTTCTTCTTTTTTTTAAAAAAATGAAAAAACAAACTAATAATTGCATGTACTACTATTGAAAAATAAAAAATACACTATCAAAAAGTACACTGTAATAAAAAAAAATCTGAAAAGTTATTAAATTTTTTCTAGGAAACTGGAAATTTTAGATTTTTTTATGTTACGGTAACAGATAAAATCCATATACGGTCATGTCTCTACATAATGAAATCCATTATTCCAGTAAAAAATTCCTTTTATAGAGAAATTCGTTGAATAGAAAATGACGTTAAAATTCCTATTTATTGTGTAAATTTTGAACATATATTATTTTTGATGTATTTAATAATGAATTTGAAATATTTAACTATAAATATTAATCTAATTTTCTATTTCTTAATTATTTAAACAGTTTCAAAAAAGAAAACATGCATTTGTTTCAAAGTTTAGTGAAAACCCCGTAAGGAAAACTTACATTAATTTTAGACAAACAAATCTAAAATTTTTGACGTTTTGATTTCAAATTTGTTACACTCTCGTAAAAATGCTCACTTTTTAGCAATGAATGAAAAATTGTATCGAGAACATTTTCCTCCATTTAAAGTCCTCACCATATCAGATCGAAAGAACTCATCATTTCGCTGCGTGATAGTTTTGTTCTTCTGTAGGTTTTCGTTCTCATGTTTAACTTTCAGCAGCATTGTTCATAATTCTGCTTAAAATATGTCTGTTGGATATTGTGTAATAGTGAGTTGTCATTCACTTCCAAAAAATCAGAGAGAGTAACACTGAATTCGACATTTCAACATTCCTTTATTAATTTCCATTCTCTTTCAAGTCTGCTCAAGTCACGTCTTTTTCGTACTCAGAACCCACTTTATCCTGTAAACTAGGAAATCCAATCTTTTTGAAGCAATTGTAAATTGTTCCAAGCTTTATAAAGCTTGTAACTTAAACAATTACATTAAGTAACCAAAACAACTTCCAAGGCAAATAAAGTTCCGTAATGCTATTTCTAAGGTTATTGATGTCTTGGGTAGAATTATTTTTCCTCAATATTTGATTAGTTCTTTAAGCAATTTTTTTTTTCTGTAATTCTGTAATGCACCTTTAGATTTTTTATTATTTCCAGGTCCATAGGCTGCAGATTTGATGTGCAACTGGGTGGAAAGGAAATAAAGTCAATATTTTGCAGTTTTTGTGTCTACATTATTGTGAGTGATCTGGACAATTATCAATAAGCAAAGCAATTTTTGGCGTTGATTTTCTCATTGACTTGTAAAGCGCATTTAAATATTTGTCAAAAATGTCAATAGTCATCCAGGACTTTTTATTAAAATCATAGTCTATTTCTAAGGACTTTACGCCGTCAAAACATTGAAGATATTTACTTTGGCATATGACTAGCATCTTTAATTTTCTTTCCCTGTCAAGTCAGCAGTCAACAGAATAATAATCGTTTATTTGCCACCGAAGCATTTATCGTCTTTAAACTCCAGTCTTTTTTGTGAGACAGTTGTAAAAGAGATCTGTTTCGTTAGCATTGAAAATGTTCTCATGAGGAAATTCTTTTAGAATCTCTGCTATCTTATGACTCCAGTTCTCACATGTTCCCATCAGAGCATCCGCACTTTCACCTCAGATAATTTCTGGCATAACTCATGTCTATTCTTGAAATTTTCTAGCCAACCAATGCTGACTTAGATGTCAGAGTCTCAAGAGGTGAAGCATATTCTATAGCCTTTTTAAAAATCATTGGTCCGGGAAGTGCTAAATTTCGGTCCTTCATCCCTTGAATTCACTTAAACATTGCTTCGTCTAAGTCCTTGTATTTTCATGTCCTCTTTCATTTTCGCGTCGAACCAAGATCCGAGTTTTGCTCAGTGATTGATTCGCAATTTTTTATGATTGTTGAGAGAGTGCTTGGCGTAATCCCACACATTTTTGCCACATCTTTTTTTTTCAAATTCCTTATCGATTTGTTTCAAAATCTCCACTCTATCAACAAGAGTTAAGCTCTTCTTAGGAAACATTTTTTCCTGAAACAGTGAAAAAACGCACTCAAACAGATAATGCTTTGTGAATCGTTCACACTATAAAGCCAAAAACAATAAACATCTACTCTAACTTTCAGGTTTGCGAGCTTTAGCTTCAATAGATGAAAACGTGCTTTAAATGGTGACAGTGGTCTACTCTCGTGGCTGTAGCTGTCGAGGAAGAATTTACCATTCGGCCAATAGGGTGATTGCGCTCTCTTTCCTTCCCGCTTTTTTTCCAGTTACGTGATATGCCAATAGATCTCGGGAACTTTCTGGCAGAGAATATCACGATTAATTTGAATTGTTGTGTTTGATTAAAAGATACTTTATTTTTCTAATTTAATCTTTTGAATTATCTTCGATCTCACTCACCTTAAACTTCAATCAGTGTTGAATTCAGACAGTTATCTCCGGGAGAATGGACAAAATTGCACTTATTTACCATTGAAAACACAACATCTCAATTCTTCCGGGGAGCATCTTATTGCTCCGGGGTGAATATCCAACCGAGCCACCCTCAGAAATCAACACTGACTCCAAATACCCCCATTGATCCTGCTCTTATATATGTAACAATCCAATTGGCACACTTTCGAGAAGGATGTTTGAAAGCGCGTGGCAGGTGGAGAGGATAAAATCGTTGAAATTAAAGAACAATTAGATTCAAGGTAGAGAAGTGATATAAAAAACTCAGCATTCAACAGTAAATCCGAATTGAGTGATGGAAAATTCATTTCATGTGATTTCGAAGCTTTCTTAAAACTAGTTAAAGAATACTTTTATCAGGGGTGCACAACCTTTGGCCCGCGGGCCACAATAATACCACAATTCTTATGCAGAATAATTTTCCTTATAATAAAGACAGAAACTTTGCTATTAAAGAAAAGAAACAACACTTTTCAAATATTCCGGTGGCAAACGATTTTCGGGTAAAAAGGTTGTGCATCACTGCGTTTTATGAAAAAATTCGTTATATGGGGATAGATATTTAGCTATATAGAGACTGTTTTTAATGTAATCATGGGGGGAAAAGGACCGTTCCTACTAAAAATTTGTTATATAAAAAAATCGATGTATGGAGTTTCGTTGAAGAAAGACTCGACTGTAATTTAATCGGTTATATAAATTTTTGCTGTTATTGTTACATAAAAAGCTTTTGGAATCCGAGTTTCTTAGAAAAAACTTAGTAGCTTCTTATATATATATATATATATATATATATATATATATATATATATATATATATATATTTACAATGTAGAAAATAAAATTTATATTTTGTTTTTCTCTGTTCTTTGTATGAAAAAATTTGCTCCTATTTTAAATCGAAAAAAATTAATCATAGCAGGAATATAATTTGCTATTTCCAGTTAATTATTATGATACATGTAGCTATGTATGTTAAAGTTTAGTTTGAGCATTTAAAATTATGTTTTCTAAGTTCCAGATAATGCAACTAAATATTCCTTTCGTTAAAATTTACAAATGACACTAATCACTATAAAATAGCTTTACATTTTTCATTACTTTATAGAAAAAAAAATTTCCAAAGCTCAGTTTAAATTAAAATTTTTCTAAAGGAAAAAAAGAAATATTTGATAAAGAATTTTAAAACTGCGTAATTTGCGTAAGAAATACGCAATTTTTGTATAGTATTTGGAATATGTTGATTTGTTAAAAAATTCACTTAGTAAATAAATTTATAGCTTCGAGTAAAACTATTTAAAAAAAAAAAATACAACACTAAAACTTTACTACCACAGAGCTAAAAATGAAATTTATCAAATGTGCTCTTGTATGTCCATTTTTTCGATATTAAGAAATCAACCTTACAAAATATGAAACCTTATTTAAGTTTTTTGATGCGCTTCATGATAAATGTATATTAAATTAATTATTTAAATTTTTACTTTTTGTGTTTTACGGTTTTCCCATGCAAATTAACGCAACTTTAGACAGCTTGATTGATGTTATTTAAAAAAGAAAAATGATTAAATACCTTAAATTTAACATAAACGAAAATAAGTAAATGAATAAATAAATAATGTCTTCCGGATATCCTGCAGGCGCATTGTGGACTTCGAAATTAAGTATCGATTTCAAAAACAAAAACTAAATCAAGATTAGCGATAAATAAATCTAGTTTTAAAAAATTTATCAGTACATTGTAAAATAAAAACTGTAATCCTACAAATTTAAAATTGCGAAATTTGTATGTTTACTAACATTTTACCTGTACACTGTCGAAGAAAAGAATCTACAAAACTAATTTTTTTTTTTAAACTACAGAAATTTGTAACTTTACAAACGAATCTATTAGAATTACAGTTACATTATTAAAATTTTATCTGTAACCTGGGTTGCAATTGCATAATATATTTTAGGCATCCCAAGCTACCTAAAAAATTCTTAGTAACCTTATAGATTTTCTATATCTGTTGCATGATATTTTGCTGCTGCCGTTACATAAGAAGTTCTAGGAATCCCAGTTTCCTAGAAAATTTTACAGATATATATATATATATATATATACAGGGTGATTCCAAATTTTCTTTACAATAAAAGAGGGGTGATAGTACACATCAAGACAAACAATATTAAATAGGAGACCAAGGGTCCAAAACGTTTTCCTAAGGAGATAGCCGCCATTAAAGTTTGGGGACCAAAATTTCAAATAAACATAAAAAACGGAAAAATCGGTCGATTGATTTGCGGTTTTCGCTAAAATTATTTTTTATGCTGGAATTTTCTTGAAATTTAATTACAAAGATAAATTTCAAAAAATGCCGATAGAGGGCGCTTTAGACTTTGGAGTAACGAACAACTATTTTTTGACGGTATTTTTTGCATCTCATTAAATGTTTTCGTAAGCTTACGCTCAAACTTAAACTTTGAGCTCAAAATCTGTAGTTGGGAGTGGTTAAGTAACACAAACTGAGCTGTGTTCAGACGGTTCAAATTTCAAATGATTGTAAAAAACGGAAAAATTGGTCTATCGATTTGCGGTTTTCACTAAAACTATTCTTTATTTAGGTATTTTCGTGAAAATAAATTATAAAGATAAATTTCAAAAAATGCCGATAGAGGGCACTTTAGACTTTGGAGTAACGAACAACTATTTTTTGCCGTTAATGTTTGCATCTCTTTAAATGATTTAGGAAGCTTAGACTTAAACTTAAATTTTGAGCTCAAAATCTGAATAGTAGGGACTGGTTAAGTAGCACAAACTGAACTGTGTTCAAGGGGGAGGGGGAGGTTCAAATTTAAAGTAATTATAGAAAATGGAAAAATTGATCGATTCGTTTGCGGTTTAAAATAAAACTATTCTTTAAGTCAGTATCTTCTTGAAAATAATTTTTAAAGATAAAACTCAAAAAATTCCGTCAGAGGGCGCCTTAAACTTCAGAGTAACCAACAATTCATTTTAACCATTATTTTTTGGCTCTAATTAAATGCTTGCAAAAGCATTTTAAATGTTCTCGGAAGCTTAGATTTAAACTTAAATTTTGAGCTCAAATCCTGAATCGTTATGAGGAGTTAAGAAGCGCAAACTGAAGTGTGTTCAGGAGTTGAAATTTAACCCTCTTTCCTCCTCCAACACAATTCAATTTTTCGCTACTTAAACACTCCCAACGATTCAGAATTTCCGGACAAAATTTAAGTCTATGCATTTGAAAGCATTTAATGAGATTAAAAAAATAACAGTTAAAAATAGTTACTCCAAAGTCTAAGGCGCCCTCTATCGGCATTTTGTGAAATTTATCTTTAAAAATTATTTTCAAGAAAACACTGATTGATCAAGAAAACTGCTGATTTAAAAATTAGTTTTAGCAAAAACCGCAAACGAATCGACCGATTTTTCCGTTGTTTACAATTATTTGAAATTTGAACCCTCTGAACACAGCTAAGTTTGTCTACTTATCCACTCCCAGCTATTAAGATTTTGAGCTCAAAATTTACGTTCAAGTTTAAGCTTACGAAAGCATTTAATAAGATGCAAAAAATAACGCCAAAAAAGAGTGTTTCGTTACTCCAAAGTCTAAAGCGCCCTCTATCGGCATTTTTTGAAATTTATCTTTATAATTTATTTTCACGAAAATACCTAAATAAAGAATAGTTTTAGTGAAAACCGCAAATCAATCGACCAATTTTTCCATTTTTTATAATCATTTGAAATTTGAACCCTCTGAACACAGCTCAGTTTGTGTTACTTAACCACTCCCAACTACAGATTTTGAGCTCAAAATTTAAGTTTGAGTGTAAGCTTACGAAAACATTTAATGAGATGCAAAAAATACCGGCAAAAAATAGTTGTTCGTTACTCCAAAGTCTAAAGCGCCCTCTATCGGCATTTTTTGAAATTTATCTTTGTAATTTAATTTCAAGAAAATGCCGACATAAAGAATAATTTTAGTGAAAACTGCAAATCAGTCGACCGATTTTTCCGTTTTTTATGTTTATTTGAAATTTTGGTCCCCAAACTTTAATGGCGGCTATCTCCTTAGGAAAACGTTTTGGACCCTTGGTCTCCTATTTAATATTGTTTGTCTTCATGTGTACTATCACCCCTCTTTTATTGTAAAGAAAATTTGGAATCACCCTGTATATATATATATATATATATATATATACATAATACAGTATACGCGTCAGACGAGTTTTTAATTTTATTTTTCTGTAGGAGTTCGTTTTATCAAAATCATGTTAATACGGTATTTTTGTTTTTCAACCGCTATTTTTTTTTTTTTTTTTTTTTTTTTTCATTTCTTGACAGAATTTATAATAATGTCGTGCATTAGTAGAATTCATCTTTTCAGTAATTATTAATATAAAAGTTTAAAAAATATATTAAAAAGATTTATATAATACATTTGTACTATGTGATGATTCTTTTATTAAATAAAAAACATACTACATTACAAACTCCCACGTTCTTTTTATTAAGACGCGCGCGCATTTAATAATGTAGTCCCACATAACAGCATATAAGAGGATTTCCAAAACTTTTCAGCAAGTCAATGATACCTTTTTATCACCTTATTGGCGGATTAATGGAGTATAAATTTTCTTCTGCTCTTTTTTTTTTTTTTTTTTTTTTTTTTTGTAAAAGGGAGTTTTATCAAAACTTGTAGATTACATTGCGAAAATTTATTATTAATTCAAGCGATTTTGATATCGTTTGAAATAACGAAGTTAGGAATTAGTTACTTTTACAACACAGCCTCCGAAACTCTTTTTTTTCGTTTTTTGGAGGAGAGGGGGGGGGGGGGTGATGTAGCAGTTGGTTCTATTAAAAACTTGTTAATATAAAAAATGTAAATAAAATTTATAATAAATTTAGGTGGATTTGATATCTTGTGAGTTAACGAAATGATATTTTTTTTTTCGTTCTTACAACACCATTTTTTTTTCTTTTTGCAGCTATTTTATGATTTAAAAATCTCCCTTTCATACATTTTTGGCCTTTTCTAGAAGTAATAATAACTTTAAAATAATTCAATAGGTAACATAATTAAGAAGTTGTGTGTTTTTTTCTCTGCTTTCACAAAAAAAAAAAAAAAAAAAAAAAAAAAAAAAAAAAAAAACCCTTAACCTTTTCCAAACTTGATAGCGATTTTGACTGTTAACGAACTTTTTCCAAGGCTTTTTACCCGTTGATTTTATTTGTCAGTTTTGAAAAGATTTGTGCATAATTATGAAAGATATTGTGCCTTATATAAGGTGAAATAAACGTACAAATGGATAAACAGATATATAAATAGATATGTAGATATATAAAGCTTTGTATTCTGTGTGGTTTTGGGATCTAGTGGTAATAAATGGCGTAGATCTGCAAAACATTTCAAATAGGGAAGATTAGGATAGATAGGGAAGACTAGGAAGACTTTCAGATAGGGATCACATAGAGAAGAATTTAGCACCTAGTATTTCTGACGAAATTTACCTAAAAAATTGGTATGAACCATATAATTTAAACTGAACTTAAACTAAAACTGTCAAAAAGAACGTACAAAAAATAATTTATAAACAATTACAGTTTACTTAATGTAAACCTAAATAAATTTTTAAAGGAATTAAAATAATTATATTGGTTCGTTAAGGAAACATCATTAAAAAATAACGTTAATTAATTTGTTTTAATAATATAAAAAATATAAAAAATACTTTACTATAAATTTAAAAGATACAATTCATTCGTATTTTTTTAATTATTTGTTGTCCATAATTACTTTTTCCTATCAAATGAGAACTCAACATTGCATAAAATGTAATTTTATGGCTCTATTTAAATATTTTTCAGTACTTTGCGTGCATTTGTCACTGGATTATTTAAAATTCAACTTTATTCGTTTAATGATCTTTTGATGCAAATTAATATAACTGTAGTTAGAGTTTCTGAGTGATGCTACACATTAAAATAACATAAAACATTTTGAAATTTGTGAGAAACATGAAAAAATAAAAGACTGGTATGATTAAAACATGATTTTAAAACTCTGTTTTAATTAAAATTTTTATGGAGACATTTCAAGCTAAGAGGAATAAGAATATTCAGAAAGAAATTTATCGAATGAAGAAACCTTTAAACATTTTTTTAATTATTATCTTGTTAGGAAACAACTTCAATGAAAAATCGCATTAGTAATATCGCATACACAATAAAAAGGCAATAAAAAACAGTAGTTGCATATAAAATTTATTTTTTGACATTTTTTTTTCTTTACTAAAAAACCTCTTCTTTGTATAGTAAGAAAAAAATCTTAGACGAAATGTATGTTTATACTCTTATTTAAACAATTTGATGCATACTTTGAAAAAAGCTGTAAAGTTATTAAGATTTTTCTACACTGTAAAAAAAAATCTGTGAAGGTACTAAACATTTTCTAGGAAACTGGGATTCCAAGAACTTTAAATGTAACGATAACAGGAAAAACTCATGTAATCGATTCTGAAACTTGAATTTTTGCTGTTACCGTTGCAGGAAAAGTTCTTGGAATCCCAGTTTCCTAGAAAAGGTTTAGTACCTTTGCAGATTTTTTTTACAGTATAGAAAACTGGGATTCCCAGAACTTTTTATAAAACGACAACAACAAAAATTCATATAACACATCCAAGTTTGCGCTGTAAATCAAAAAATCTGTAAGAGTACTAAGAAATTTTTATGTAACTGCAACTCGGGTTAAAGGTAGAATTTTAGTAAAATTACTTTAATTTTTTTTATTTTATCAGATTCACTTGTAAAGCTACAAATTTCTCTAAATTTACATCTGTATTTTTACAATGCATTTTTCAATATTTTTTAACTTCAATTTTACACTTTAAAACTCTGCCTTCTGAGTTTAAAGATCTTGTCATACAAATAAATCAGTTAGAATTTACGAATTATATTTCTCTACTAAATTGTTTTCATATTTATAACTAACGGAAATTAAAAAAAAATTAATAAAATAAACCTCTAACGTGACTAAAACATGTCCTTTACAACGAGTTTGAATTAAAAATTTTCAAAATGAGAAAAGAAAAGGGTGCTAGGAAACTAGAGTGCCTAGAGTTTTTTAAGTAACTCTAAAAAAAGAAACTGATGTACACTGTAAAGAAAAAATCTCTAAAGTTACTAAATTTTTTCTAGTAAACTTGTATTCGATGAACTTTTTATATAACGATAACAGCAAAAATGCATGTAACCGAAAGAGTTTATATGCGGTTTTGCTCTTACCGTTATATTAAAAGTTCTTGTAATAAAAGTTTACAAAAAAAAAAAAAAATCTTAGTAACTTTAGAGATTTTTTTTCAACAGTGTAGTAGAAACACGTTTTATTATAAAACAAAACATAAATAAAATTGCTAAGAATTTTTTAGGAAAGTGGTAATATATATACACAGTCCAGACATATTAATGTGACCATCTTGCGATTTTTGACGTTTTGTTAAATAACTGGAAAAATACACGAGGAATTATCCTGAAACTCCAAGTGTCTAAACAAAATAGTACAGATCACATATTTCCGCGAATATTTTTTTTTCCAAAATACCATAAAGGACCGTGAACAAATTGAAAATTAACGAATATCTTTTGGATAACCCTGTCAAATTAAAATAGCAAAACCTTTAAAACTGTAGATTATTATTAAACGGGTTACTGTCATAAATTGTGTTTATTTTTATGAGGATAGTAGGTATCTCATAGAGAAATTAAGGTTTTGATAAAAACATTCCAAAATTTTGACAGGTTTTTAGCTTGTAATTTACAGAGTTCTTAAAATAAAAAAAAAATGTTCTTTTCAGAAAATATGACAAACAACATCATACACAAAATGCTGTAATGAGAATTAAAAAAACAATAAAAATTGTATGAATAATAAGCAGATTTATTAAAACATTTTACTCTGAGCATGCATGAAAACAATTAAAATATAAGTTCCATAATGTGTTAGCTAAATTTATATAGTAACTTTTGTGAAAATCTCAAAAACATAGTATGAAAATTCTGAAAATTATCGTTGATTGAGTAAGCTCAAAATCCATTGATCCCATAATGAAGCAAAAAGATAAGTAACTGTACCCAAATATAATAGTACGTGCAATATCATGTGTGCTGTATTGACACTAATCTATGGATATATGGATACAGACACTCATCTCTTTGCTTCTTTTTAGAACAGAGGATTTTGAGCTTAATCTATCGACGATAATTTTTAGAATTTTCAAGCTGTTTATGAGACATTCACTAAAGTTTCCCTATAAATTCAGCTAACACATTGTGCAAATTATATTTTGATTGCTTTCGAGCCTGTTCAGCGAAATATTATTTAGTAAACCTGCTCATTATGCATTCAGTTTTTATTATTTTTTAATTTTGATTACAGTGTGTTGTGTAAAATATTTTTTTTTTATGTTTTTTGAAAAGAACTTTTTTTTATATTAAGTGTTCTGCATATTATAAGCAAAAAAGTGGCAAAATTTGGGACTGTTTTGATAAAAATCTTAACTTCATTACAAATATACATGCTATCGACATATTATTTCAGTAAGCATGATTTCCGTAGCTTTACAAACACTAATTATGTAGATTTACCCTTTTTTTTTTTAGTGCAGACTTGTATTATGAAGCTCATTTCGAACACTAACAAAATATACTAAGATTTTTTTTTTCACACAGTGGAATGAGATAATTAAATGAGCAATTTAGAATGACATAACGCAATAAAAGTGCAGTAATTGCTCTCCATATCCAATAACTTGTGTGAATATTTTTGTACAGTTCGTGTTTGATTTGTGGAATTTATGCAGTATACGTAATTTAATAAAACATGGATAAATTTAAAGAGGCATGCGACAGCAAAGAACGCCATAACAGCAATTATAGATTATAAGGAATTAAAAATGGCAAATCTAATAATTCTTTAATTTAATATACTTTTCATAATTTCTGTATAAAATATATAAAAAATTTTATGAAGAACAGTAATTATGCTTTCGAATGAATATTTGAAATTTATTCAAAACTATTATATTAGCTAATTCCTTCCTGTTGGCTTTACACCAGAAATTAAAAACTGAAAAAATCGCCAAAGAGGACTATTTACAATCAGCCTTTTTTATTATGATCATTTCAGAGGTATAAACGCGTAATTAAATTACGCACCTTAAATTTGGATTTTAATTATATTTTACTGTGTTACTTATTGATCGACGAATGTTTTAATTTCTTTATGGAGAATAAGCTGAAAAAAATCCCAACTTTAATAAATTTAAAGACGAATGGATTTGGTAATTTACTGCACAGGATAGATTTTAAAAAATGCTTTAAATATATTTAAAAAATATAAAAATTAAGGAAATGGCGATGAAGTTTTCAAACAAATTATGATATAATATTGAAATAAATTTCATTTGAAACTATATTTATGCCTATTCGTCGTCGTAAAAAAATTAAAAAATGCGATACTTAGAAGCTTAAAAAAAATTGCAGTAAAAATTAAGTTTAATCATCTGATGTTGCCACCGAGAAAACGACGTCTGTATTACGAACGAACAAGTATGTCCTTTATACTGTACATACAAACAATAATTAATAATAATTACTAATACAAGCAATATCACTATAATCAAATTTTAGCTTAATTTAATCGATATTTTTGTTAAAAATTCTAGTTAAAACTCATTAACTTATCTTTTTCTTTTTTTCACTTCTTTTAGACATTTTTAGGGTTTCGTTCATCTGATGAAACACTATTCGTTTAAATCTTCTTTCTGTTATAACGTTCGTTCTTGGAAGCTGTATTAGTTAGAGCGTTAAAATTTTGAATACTTATGGCTGAAAAGTTCTTATCACACGACAAGTCAGAAACTTTTGGAAAAATCTTATTATAACTAAATGAATTACTTTAATAACATCCGGCAGTTTACACAAACTAGATTTTAACACAGAAAATTAATTTCGGTTTTTTTTTTTTTTTGTGCATTCTATGTGGCTCATGGTAACGCATTTGTCTACTAAACATAGAACAAGTTGCTTTTGCCAGATCAGTGTGCAGCCTGCCTTACATAGAAGTAAATGTCAGCTTGCTTTAAAGTCCACATCACGTGAGAAACAAAATTAAAAGGTGATAGAGATATGAATCTTCATACGTATGAAGACATATTATATTCATAACTTTATCCAGAAAATAAAATTTTAGGAAACCGTGAAAAACTTTATAGACAGTGCCATTAATGCAATTGATTTATCTTGAAAAGTTATGTACAACCAATATTTACCCAAATTGGACAATCATTGGATATATTTTTAATATAGAACCACATTTAGCATTTTATATTTTTAATATAGAACCACATGTTTTATTGTAAGTAGTATCACTGTAAAACAAGTTTAACAATAATTAATTACATCGTTTACGAAACACAGCAATCATTTCTAGAGATCATTTACGGAACTTCCTGTGTTTTAAAAGAATATTTCACGAGATTTTCGGAAAACTTACTGGATTTACACAAATTTATAATCTTAAAATGTCAAATACGGAAATTCTACTGTTTTCTTAGAAAAAATGAAACTATTCCGTAAAATTTTATGGAAATATTTGTATTTATAGACGGATTTTTTATAGTGTACACTGGTGTCCAAAATTTAAGCATAATTGGTAATTAAGTAATTATTTTTAAGTAATGAAAGAAATATGAATCGGAATGTGCTGAAACTCCAGGTGTGTAAACAAAATAGTACGCGTCACATATTTTCGCGAAGAGTTTTTAACGAAATCGAACAGGGGACCGTCAACAAATTGAAAAAGAACGAAGATCTTTTGGATAACCCTGTCAAAACTAATGTAGCAAAAGCGTTCAAACTGCACATTATGATTAATTGGCTTATTGTAATGTACTGTGTTAATTTTTACAAGGATAGCATGTATACTCGTAGAGAAATTAAGGTTTTTATAAAAACAGTCCTAAATTTTTCCAAGTTTTTTGCTTATAATTTGCAGAGTTCTTATTATAAAATAATGTTCTTTTCTGAAAATATGACAAACATTATTGTACACAATACCCTGTCATCAAAATTTAAAAATAATAAAAATTGTATGAAAAATGAGTATGTTTAGTAAATAATTTTTCATTGCGCATGCGTCAACGATATCAAAATGTCATTTGCATATTATGTTAGCTAAGTGTATAGAGCAACTTCTGTAAAAGTTTCAAAAACATAGCTTGAAAATTCTGAAAATGGGAGCCTATAGAATCAACTCAAAATCCATTATTCCTAAAGGAAGCAAAAAAATCAGGGGTTTTACCTAAATATAGTTGTACGTGCAATATTGTGTAGGCACTAAACAATGGAATATGGATACAGCCCCTCATCTTTTTGCTTCATTTAGGGAATAAAGGATTTTGATCTCATTCTATCAACGATAATTTTCAGAATTTTTAAGCTATGTTTTTGAAACTTTCACAAATGTTGCTCTATACATTTAACTAACATAATATGCAAATGAAATTTTAATAGCGTTCACGCATGCGCAGTAAAAAATTATTTAGTAAACCTGCTGATTTGTCATACAATTTTTATTATTTTTTAATTCTGATGACAGGATATTGTGTACAATGATGTTTGTCATTTTTTTCAAAAAAGAACACTATTTTATATTAAGAACTCTGCAAATTATAAGCAAAAAACTTAGGACTGTTTTTATAAAAACCTTAATTTCTCTACGAGTATGCATGCTATCCTTGTAAAAATTAACACAGTACATTACAATAAGCCAATTAATCATAATGTGCAGTTTGAACGCTTTTGCTACATTAGTTTTGACAGGGTTATCCAAAAGATCTTCGTTCTTTTTCAATTTGTTGACGGTCCCCTGTTCGATTTCGGGGAAAACTCTTCGCGAAAATATGTGACGCGTACTATTTTGTTTACACACCTGGAGTTTCAGCACATTCCGATTCATATTTCTTTCATTACTTAAAAATAATTACTTAATTACCAATTATGCTTAAATTTTGGACACCAGTGTATATTTCCATCCACATTCCTACGACGAACTGAGAACCGCGGTCGAGGTGTGCCCCGAGGACGATTTGACCCTGGAATTCCTTAAGAATGAACTGTGCGACGAATATAAACACCGGTGAAAAAATATTGAAGTAAATTAAAACACGCATTAGAGAGTGGTAAACAAAAACTCTAAAGACAAAAAATTCTGTAACTACTATTAGCGTTAAAACACAACATTGTCGAACGTTTCATTTCAAGAATAAAACTCCAAACAACTTTTAGAGAAACGACTGAAATAGAAACAAATTTAACAATATTCTCAATGGCTGCAAAAATAACTCCACAAATTATAAAACGAATCAAAGTAATTGAAATCATGTTTCCATTTTTTTTCTTGAAAAGGAACCTGATATCTTGAAATAGACTCTTGCCTCTTATTCAGAAGAAACTACGGATCATGAACAACTATCATAAATGAAACACAAGCAGCTTACACGAACAAATTCGTGGTACACTCGTGATGCATGAGACACGCAATATTTGAAAGGGACTAATTTATAAATTTTAAATCCGTGAATTTCAGACGGATTATGATCGCCAATGGAAAAAAGTGAGTTTAACTTGAAGTTGGGGGATATTACATTAAACATTAATTATTCACACCGGGTACTCTTAAAAGGCCTCTTATGCTGTCCCGAACTACAGACTAACCTATGTCTGTTAACCCCTTGGGGACGAGCGACATGTATACTGCCGCAAAAAAGCTTAAGAATCCTCGTTTATCACAAGCAGTAAAAATTTTACTCTAAAATTTGCTTATTTAATATGAACATTTTCTTGATTTAAAAAAACACAAATTTCTGTTTTTAAAAACTTGTGACAAAGCATTAACAATTTCGTAAAATGCTCCATACGCAAAGGGACTAAGAAATAAGTTACAAAAAAAGATTTTAGGTATCTGCATCTCGTATAAACTATATACGAGAATAAATCCATAACCATAACCACTTGGAATATCTGCCTCACACATAAAAATTATGAATCAATTAAATGTATTGTGAATCAAAAAAATCTCAGAAAATATGTACAAAACACCGTATACACGAAGTGCATTAACGACAAATTATTAAAATTAACCCATCCTATAGAAGCTTCGAACAAGTCCAGAGAAGTTTGGTCATTAATTCACAGTGATAAGTGCTGCCGGATGAAGACTGAAACTTTTAGTGGCAAAAGGTATTTCGTGAACTTTATAGACAAGAACAGTAAATTTACCAAGATTTACTTGCCTTCACATAATACAGAAGCCATAACAAAATTAAAAGAATTTATCGCACTGAAAAAAATAGAATTTAGCAAACAAATTAAAGCGACCAGGTCAGACAACGCAAGATAGCAATAGATGCAAGATGGCGATTTCGAAAATTACATAACGGTCAAAAATGCTCAACTCCAAACTTATTGTTCCGTATTGCACACCTTCAAAAGGATTAGCGGAAAAGAAAAATCTCACGTTTGCCAAAATTGCGCAAATTCGCTTTCCGATGCGAACTTGCCAAAGCGTTTCTGGGGCGTATCAATTCTCACTGCCACCAACCGGACAAATCGCTTATCCGCAAAAGACAATAATAACATAATTCCATTTGAATTATGGACTAGCAAAAAGACAAATGATTCCCACGTAAAAAGTTTTGGATGCATGGTGTGTGCCTACATAGAAAGGTAAAAAGAAAAAAAATTGACAAATACACTATCAAAGGGATATTTTTGGGATACGACAACAAAGATAAAGTATATATATCTCTGTCACCAGTAACAATAAAGTGGTAATATCCGTTAAATTCTTAAAACATAAGATAAACAGTATTGATCTAGATGAAAAGAAAACTCAAAACCCTAAATTAAATTGACATTGGAAAAAGTTAACATTGACTTAAACGGTGATGAACAAGATTGAAACACACATTCGTGTCAGGTCCGTGAACAACCGAGAAGGTGATTACTAGAGAATAGGGGAATACCTCCCGACCAATTCGAGATCAATGTAACTATCTGCCAGTTGGATGAATAAAAATACTGGGATTACGAGCAAAGCATTAAAGGTCCTGAAGTAAAAGTTAACTATTTATCTGCAATTGACGAGGAAATAAACTCGTTAAAATAAAATAAAACATATATGCTAGTAAAATCAATTCCCCGAAAGCGCGTGATAGGATGCAGATGGACCTTCAAGAAAACATGTATTGCTAATGGTGAAATAGAGTGCTATAAATATGGCCCATGTGTTAAAAACAGTATTGAGCAAAAAATTGAAGCGTAATGAAAGTAGAAAGAACATGTACAAGTGGTGGTCAAAAGTTTCCGACCAGCAAAAATTTTTCAGTTAATTTGTAACTGTACCCATATGAAGAGGAATCACAAAGTAATAATTATACATTTTGTTGACATAATAGTTAGAAAATTACTTATGGAATAACATTCAAATATCAATAAATTTAATTGACAAAATTAAGTACAAAGGAAAACGCATGTTCTCAAAAGTTTCCGGCCACTTTCGCAAGTTTTATAACAATTGTAATGTAATAGAAAACTACAGTGATCAACAACATTTACAATTAGTATTACAATTAGTATTGCAATTAGTACAATTAGTATTACATTTAGAAATAAGTTCTACAGCGCAGCAACTTGATATTTATACAATCAACGGTTAAAGATCTTCTATGGTACGTTTTTTCCACATTTCTTGCAATATTTTGAAAATTTCGACTGAGTTGGAATATTTATAGTTCGCCAGATGTTTGCCAACTTTTTTTAAAGATTTTCTATTGGATTCATGCTGGGCGTTTGAGCTGGTCATTTCAAATACGAAATTTTTTTGTGCGAAAACCATTGCTTGTCAAGGCTTGCGTACATTCATTATGTCGTTATCATGTTAAAAGAAGTAGTAACGACCAAAATGTTTCCTCTAATAAGGCAACATATAATATTGCAAGATATCTGTATACATTACACCATTCATCCAGTCGTGGATTTCAAATAACGGACCGACACCTTTTTTAAGAAAATACTCCCAACAGCATAAAGTGTCCTCCGCTATCCTTCACTGTAGGAATAACATAGGTGTAATCATATCTTTTGATGTTAGGTCATCGGACGTAGTGTCTGCCATCACTTCCAAAAGAGTTTCAAATTCGATTGATGGAAAAATAGTATTTTTGTACAGTTTTCACTTGATGAGACTTTGTGTTTTTTGGAAAAAGCCAGTCGGGTACTTTGGTGTTTTTTTACCTATGAAACCTTTTTGAAAACCGACTCTTCCATAAAGTTCTGTATTACGTCAGCATCTTGACACGGTAGAGTGCCTTATTTCAGCAATATTTTCATTTCGTAAATAGCTGTATATTGCAACAGATTTTTTATGCGGTTCAACAATTGTTTTTCTCCTGATAATTCTGTCCATGAAAATAGTCATTTTTTGGAGTCTCCCAGACCTCACAAAATCCTGAAGGCTATGGCCATATTTATATAATTTTTATATATCCTTTGCAGTCGATTTAACCGATCGATAACTTTGCCGCAATACCTCGAGTAGATTGGCCTTTTAGCGACAAACTGATCACTCATTTACGATCAATAATTGTTGAACTTTTCAATTTTGAATTTAAACTATGCAATGCACGTTGATTCATTCACAAACACGACCAAAAAATACTTTACCGATAGAAAAAACTAAGGAATAATGAGTGGCCCGAAACTTTTGGACACGCGAACTTTGTATTCTACTCCTTTGCATGAAGCGTCTTCAGTATCCAATCAAAATAATCACGTGGTCAGAAGCAATTCACATATTCCTATTTTTGAAGCAATTGTGCTTCTTCTTTGCTGAAACCTTCTGGTAAATAAATCGAATAGCTAACTGGCCGGAAACTTTTGACCGCCACTGTATGTTATGTATTAATTTTTTAGAGTTATTTTAAGATGCGTTAAGAATGTACCAACTTTTTGGAGTTTTATTTTTGTATTGCATAATTTAAAAAAATACGCTGTTTGAAGCAGTAAAATGGTTGTGATAGAAAAAACTTCTTTTTTATCCCCACTTCCGACTACTTATATATTAAACAGATAACCTGAAAATAACGTTAAACGAATGGAGTGTAAAATAGGTTCTGGGAAAATGAATAAAAAAATTTTGATTAATCTATTACTATTTGAGACCTTCGTATATAAGATATTTTATTATATGTAAGGTTTTTAAAATTAGCTGTAAAGAATTATTTAAAATTATTCAATTTATCATATAAATACTTTCAACTGACATAAATTGCATCGCAATGCTTATCACAAAATGTCAATATCTGTACGCTGAATAAAATGATTAATTTGTTCTCAAACACGAAAAATAGATATTGTTTAAAACAAATCTATGGATCATTATGCATACAATGTATAAATAAACGTTAAAGAAAAAACTCTCCTCTTAAAATTTTTAATATTAAAAAGATTGAATTATTTAAAATTATTCAATTTATCATATAAATACTTTCAACTGACATAAATTGCAGCGCAATGCTTATCACAAAATGTCAATATCTGTACGCTGAATAAAATGATTAATTTATTCTCAAACACGAAAAATAGATATTGTTTAAAACAAATCTATGGATTATTATGCATACAATGTATAAATAAACGTTAAAGAAAAAACTCTTTTTTTTTTTTTTTTTTTTTTTTGTAAATTGGCGTTGTAAATGTATTAGCATATTATGAGCACTGTCTATTGAACAAAGTAAAACGAACTGTTTAAATTAGATAAAAAATGGAATAAAATATTATTGCCTAATTTCTAAGGTAATCTGAAAAAATAATAATTTTGAATTTTTATTTCAGGATATTTTTAATGTGCAATAAAAGATTAAACACTTTAAATAAAATTAATATCATAAAAAAATATGTAAACAGATTTAAAAATTGTTACACGAAACAACTTAACGAAATGTTATACATTTGTTTATCTGCTTATTTTATTAAAAGCATTAACACATTTTTTTTTCACACTAAGAAATACAAGTTGTGATTTTAAAATTTCATTAGAAAATTAGTAACATTTTTATTAATTAACGAGCATTAGAATCTTTTAAATATTATTATAATTGATAAATATTTAAATATCACATTTCACTTTTTTATACATATTAATTAGTCTCTCAAACTTTCAAAGAGATATGTTCTATGAAATATGTACGAGATAAAATCTTCAATTAATTATTCATTAAACCAAGAAAATATCTAAACACATATTCTGAAATTTAATTTTAAAAAAATTCCAAAAAATATAACAAATTTTTAATGATTTCTAACACTGCGTGATTAATGTTTTATTTCGTAAGTTATAAACTTTCTTAATTACTGTTAAATTAAATGAAATAGATGACACCATATTTTGATTAATTACACACGTGAAACTCCCTCATGGCAAAAAGTCAATGTTTATCGTAACAATAGTTTTAACATTTATTACACTTATTGCTCATAGCGAATATAATTTAAATCAATGAATCTGCTCTAGTACATTTTAATTTTTAATTTTATTGATAAACAATTTATTTAAAATGCCTCTTGTAATTGTTTTACAGAGTTGCACATTTATTTAGATTTCTTTACTGCTGGTAGCATTTTCATGAACAAGTCTCTTATACTTTACAGAATTAAGTTCTGAATTTAATTTACTTGTAATTTGTATTTTTCTTTTAAGATATCGCAACTTATATGAAACATTTTGATTTTATACGTCATATTTGCACAAAAATATGTATCTCAAAAATAATTTGTTTTCTAGAAAAAGATGGAAAAAAGGTGGGGGGCGTCAGTTTAAAAAAGAAAAAAAGATTATTCTTGATCAAGGGTGAGCAAACTATGGGTCGGGACCCTCTTGGGGGGGGGGGTCACGGGAAAAGAGTTGTTAGTTGGCAATTTCAAAGAAATTTATTCCACAATAATATAGACCTTTTAAAGGATTTCTCTTTTCAGTAGAACAGCGAAGTGAGATATCCTTTATGAAAATATAATTATATAATTTTTAGAAAATAAATTGTCTGACACTGTTTAATATCGATACTTCGACAGCTAGCAAGCGAACATACATGGTAATAGAAGGTTTTTGTGAATTGTCCTCTGCCTGTTTCCTAGTGACATTTGTATGGAATTTGAGTACAAGTAACGGTTTCAGTGACAAACTTTGCTATAGCTTTTCCAATATAGTTGTTGCCAAAAATTTTGGTTATCGATTGGAAACTCTTATGTTTTTTGAATAAAATGGCATTTCATATTTTTGTTCCATTTGTATTGATGTACTATTGCGAGGCAGGCTTTTTACAATAAATTGCAATTAAACCAAATATCAATTAGATTTTGAGAATGATTTATATCGTGCTATTTTGAATACAGCTCCGAACATAAGAAGCACCCAAGTACACACTATGGATTGGATTCCTATATTATAAATTTCTTTATACCATGCATTAGATTCGGATATTGTGAAGTTCTTTTAAATTATTTTTGATTAAAAAATATTTATACCCATATTCCAAAATATAAACCACTGCTCCATAAAATTATCTGTTTTCTTTTGAGCACGAATGAAACATAATGATAAGCGCAATTCTGAAAAATAAATTCGTTTTAACTACGCTGACGTTTTTCAAAAGTCTACTGTCTTTACAGGAGTTGCAACAAAATTTTGAATAAAATGGGAATCGGAAATGAAAATATTTTGTGCAATACTGTTCTAAACTTAAAGAGAAAATTCAATTTAAAAATCCCTGTCGGCTTGACATTTCGAAGAGATTATTTCAACAACAAAAAATAATAAAATATGATTCGAAATAAATCCAGTTTAGCAACTTTATTTGGCTGCGTTTGGAGAAATTTTAATTTCTTTTTTCTTTAAGAGCTGCTTTTTTCAGAATCATCTTAAGCATAATGCTGCTCAAATGCTCAATTTGACAGCATTTTAAAAAATATATTCTGAATTTATAAAAAAAAAATCGACGAAAACGGCACATTACATAGTTCATAAATAAGAGAAACAGAATGCCTTTGACAGCATGCAACAGAATGCCTTTGACAGCAAAATTTAATTTAACAAGTTGGAAATTGCACGTGAAGCGCAGCAAATGAGGTGCGTTCGTACGATAAAAATATCACTCTCATATATCACTCTCATAAAATTGTAAAGAGTTAATTACAATTAAAATGCGCAACAAACAATGTTCTCTCTATGCTCATTATGTAATGGAATACTTTTGTGTGGCCTTGTAAATCAATAACAAAATTTCTTTGCGCAACAGATTATGCAAAATCTATATTATGTACTTTATGATGCATATTAATATTATTATGTTCGAATGAGTGTAATATTATTAAAATGCTTTTGAAACTTGTTTTTTCCATTGACTGTAATGTTACGGAGTACTTTTGGTTGTCCCTGTATATGATCTACGCATCCTATTTTCAAAAAAATTGAAATGATTTGCGAAAATTATGCAATAAATATGTAATTTAAATTTCAAACGATTAAAATGCATTTGAAATATTTTTCCCCATTGACCGTAATGTAACGGAATACTTTTGATCGTCCCTGTAATTGATCTATCCATCCGATTCTCATAAAATTTGAAATGGCTCGACAAAATTATGTAATAATTATGTATTTTAAATTTCAAAAGATTCGGTTGGATAGTTTTTGCATTGTTATATGCGGACAGACAGACAAAAGGACAGACAAAAGGACAGACAGACAGACGGACGGACTGAGCAACAAGTATAGGTGCTACGTATTTACATAATTACGAACGCACCTAAAAAGGAGTAATGAAATCAGCAATTTGTTATTTGAATACATCCTCAAATCTTCAATCACGATCGCTTCGGGAAATTTGTTCGAAGCGCCCTTTTTGACAGCTTTTTAAAAAAATAGATTCTGCATTTATCAAAAAACTGACCAATATAGTACATTATACAGTTCCTAAGTAAAAGAACCTGTCAATTGAAAGCGTTTGAGAAAAAAAAATGAATTTAAAAATGAGTCAGAAACTAAGAAATTTGTTATTTGAATACTTTCCCAATTTTTTAATAACGATCGCATCGAGAAATTCTATTTAAAATGACATTTTGACAGCATTTTATGAAATATATTCTATTTTTATCACAAAACGTGATTTGTGATAAAATCATCACATTATAATGAGTCGCATTATAGAATTCCTAAATAATAGAACCTGCCAATTGGATGTGTTTGAGAACAAAATGAATTTAAAAATGAGTCAGAGTATAAGCAGTTTCGATTTCAGATTTTTTTTATATTGTTTAATTTATTTTTGGTATAAGAATTGGTCCTATAAAAAACATGTCAATGTAACAGTTAAAGATATTATTTGGAAGATATATAATAAATTTAATCGGATTTGATGTATATTAAGAATTGACGAAGTTATGAATTTTTTTCTTCTTCCACCTCCCTTTTTGTTTTCGTTTTTATTTTATTTTATATATAAAAATAAATATATATACATATATATATATATTAATAAGCGTTCTTTTTATCAAAAAATTGTAAATGCAAAAGTTTTAGATAATATTAAGAACGTTTATAAAAAATCAGTTGAATTGAGAATTGAAAAAAATATGAATTTTAAACTCGCAAACCCCTATGTTTTACGCCCCTTGAGCCCATTTTTAGGTGCGTTCGTAATTATGTAAATACGTAGCACCTATTGTTGTCGCTCAGTCCGTCCGTCTGTCTGTCTGTTTGTCTGTCCGTCTGTCTGTCTGTCCGTCCGCATATAACAACGCAAAAACTACCCAACCGAATCGTTTGAAATTTAAAATACATAATTATAACATAATTTTGCCGAGTCATTTCAAATTTTATGAAAATCGGATGGATAGATTAATTACAGGGACAATCAAAAGGATTTCGTTACATTACGGTCAATGGGGAAAAAAGTTTCAAATGCATTTTAATCGTTTGAAATTTAAAACATATAATTATTGCGTTATTTTGTCGAGTCATTTCAATTGTTATGAAAATCGGATGCATAGATCAATTACAGGGACAATCAAAAGGATTCCGTTACATTAGGGTCAATGGGGAAAAAATTTCAAATGCATTTTAATCGTTTGAAATTTAAAACATATAATTATTACGTAATTTTATCGAGTCATTTCAAATGTTATGAAAGTCGGATGCATAGATCATTTACAGGGACAATCAAAGGTATTCCATTACATTACGGTCAATGGGAAAAAATATTTAAATGCATTTTTATGATGTTACACTAATTCGAACATAACAGAATTGGTATGAATCTATGAAATATATACTAAAATATGCATTCTGTACAATCTGTGATGCAAAGAATTTGTATTATTAAATTACAGGGCCACACAAAAATATTCTACTACATAATGCTACACGGGGAAACATTGTTTGGGGCGTGTTTTAATTATATTCAACTATTTCACATTTTATGAATAAGATATACGTTTCTGAGGTGTAATTAAAATTACTTTCTGCATATTTACAGAAACACAAAGATTTCGACTACTATACTGTATCCGAAGTAGGCTCTACTATATCAGCAAGATCTGAATATTTTTAAAACTTCGTTATCGTACGAACGCACCTCATTTGCTACGTTCACGTGCAATTTCCAACTTGTTAATTTTATCAAAAATCTGTCATGCATAAACCTTTGGCCCATTTTTTAGAAGTAATATAAACTTTAAATTGATTTAATATTTATTTTAACTCAGAAGTTATGGGTTTTTTTTTCAGGTTTAACAAAACATTGCCTATTTCTACACTCATGATCTGATTTTGCCCATTAACCAACTGGCCGAGATAGTATGACCCTTAATTATCTGTATCAGTTTGAAAAGATCTGAGCAGAATTAAAGAAGCTATCGTGTCCATAAAAAAGTGATATACATAAATATATATGTTTATGCATATAAAACCATTAATTGTATTATAATATATATAAAACATTGAATTTAATAACTTATACCACAATGAACATAGAGGGAACAAATAAATAATAAAAATGAATACAAATGGAACTTATAGAACTAAAGCAGATATATATATATATAGAATAGATAGATAGATAGATAAACTTTTTCACTAATAGTAGTTTCGGGGTCTAGGAGTTATGATCAGAGTAGCTCTGCAAAAAAATTTCAGAAGTTACAACGTAGGAGTAATCACAATAGATAGTATTTCGTTCGAAATCTACCTAATATTTCATAAGAAATCTACCTAACTAAGTGAATTAATCTAGGTAGAGTATGGCAAGTAAAGTTTCGATTACATCTTTTGTTTAGTTTTAAAAACATAAAGCAAATAAAAAAGAAAAAAGAAATTAAATAGTATTCGTGGGCAGAGAAAAGAACAGTATAGAATATCTTAAAATCTACATACACGAGGTGAGTCATAAATATCGAAACAATAGGCTATCTCCTTAAATATTAATCCTAGACCCATACTTCCAATTGCAAAGTTTCATAAAAAAGGTGAATTTTTTTATAAGATGAGTTGCAACTCCATGGGGGGTCTATTTTAAAAATTACGAAAATTAAATTTTTATACGGCCCCCAGAGAATAAGACTTCCAATTAGAAAAAGTTGAATGTTTTGTTGAATGTGAAATTTGAATTTCATTTATTCCTGAATTGAACAAAAAAAAATTTCATCTCGATATCTACAAATCCCCGAAAGATATCCAAGATCGAAAAATATCGTTAGGATCCAAAATTTTCCAAAATTCGTGACTTACACCACTTTAGCAGACCTCTGAGCGGAGCGATATCAGCTCATTTGAAATCCAATTTAGGGATCGACCATAAATTTACGCATTATTAAATGTCGATCAAAGACAATACTTTAACTTTTAGATATAAAATAAATGCGTACAGGTTTTTGTTTTAGGTTTTTGTTTTAAACTTCCTTGAAATATGCTAGATGTCTGCAATATCTTGAGCTTGGCGCCAGTCTCGTAGCCGGCACGACCCATTGGTCGGACCGTCTTATTAAGCACGTATTAAACGTGTTATTAAATTAAGTGATATTAATTAAACTCTCATTAAAAGTGACTTAAAAACTTATTGCCGCAGGCAATAAGTTTAGTAAAAATAGTAATAGCGATAATGATACTTCTATTAATGGAATCATTGGAAATATATTTTAATAACTTACACAGAAATATTTTCAAAATCTACTTTTTACTACTCAGCCTTAAAATTTATGATGGTTTTAAACCTATTTTTACTTTCTTCTATCTTTACAAGAAGGAAGTATTGGATTCATGAAAATTTTGAGTTCCGGTTTTCAATGTATTCACACGTTTTAAGGTTCAGAGATACTGAAAAATATTTAAAGATAGAAAACCAACGATTATAAATGCACAAATAATGTATGAGAAGGTAGCAAATAGCTATTTCGAATCTACTATCGAGACTCTTCATCGGTGCAAAACTCAGCGAGCTAAAAAATAGCAAAACTGAGCAAAGAGACAGAGAGACGCAGGCTTATATACCCACAATGGGAACAATCCCGCCTAAAGAAAAACAACCAATGAGAAGAAATTAGCCAAAACAACTGGGTGGACAACTGGGTCGTTATTTCCACTCTGTCCGTTGTGACACGTGTTTGGATCAGCTGATGACGAGCAGTAATTTTGCAGCTCGAAACGCGTCCTGTTTAATTTATCTTTTTATGGTGATTTAACAAAGTTTTTATTTATTGATATTTATTGATAGTTGCATCTATCGGAGAACAAGCAAAACAAAAACTAAAAACGAGTGAAAAAAAAGTATTAAATTAAAGATTTCCAAATACTTGGAAAATAAGGAGTACTAGATAAGTCATTGACTAAGGAGTGAGAATTTTTTATGATGTGGTAAGCTTCCCAAAAATCAAGATCAAGAATGGAAGGACATTTATGGATGATGGTGGCTGAAGAAAAGTTAAACTTATGTTGTGAAGACCAACAATGTTGAGCAATAGAGGAACGTTTAAGCTCTTGATTTTTGACATACCTTTTATGCTCCATTAAACGAAATCTCAGAGCACGTTTAGTCTGACCAATATAAGAAAGACCACATTGGCAAGAAATTTGGTTAATACCTTAGTTATCTAGGCGATCAATGGGGTGCTTAAGATTTGAAAAAGCAATTTTTTTAACAGGAGAAAAAATGACATTGAAATCGAACCTTTTTAAAATTCTAGCAACTTGCTGATTTTGGGGGGAAAAAGGCAAAACAACCTAAGCATTAGAGTTCGAATTAAAGTTTTTTCTTTCAGATTGGGTGGATTTTGTCAATGTTCTATGAATTGAATCTATAATATTAGGGGAATAACCACGATCAACAGCAACAGCTTTTAGATAATTAAGTTCATCACTGAGTAACTGAGGAGTTGAACAAATATTGGAAGCACGGAAAACAAAAGTTTTAAAAGCCGCAACTTTCTGGTTAGGAAGATGAGAAGAATATCTGTGAGGTGGAAGACTGACAAGAAAAGCTTTGCGAAAGACAGTAGTCTGAAAATTATCTTCATTGCGAATAACAAGAACATCCAGAAAAGAAAGGCAATTGTTCGAATTTGGCAATTGTTAGTATGGTTAAGTGGCGTAAGTCACGAATTTTGGAAAATTTTGGATTTAATATCTTTTGGGGATTTGTAGATATCAGGATGGAATTTTTTTTGTTCAATTCAGGAATGGATAAGGAAAAATTTTCTAACTGGAAGTTTTATCCTCTGGAGGCCGTATAAAAATTTAATTTTCGTATTTTTTAAAATAGACCCCTCATAGAGTTGGAACTTATCTTATCAAAAAATTCACCTTTTTATGAAACTTTGCAATTGGCAGTATGGGTCTAGGGACAATATTTAAGGAGATAGTATATTATTTTGATATTTATGACTCACCCTGTATACTTACTAGGGAACTGCAAGAAGTGTAAGTCACCGATTTTGACGAAAGTGATATCGTTGGAAAGATCTCATCGTGAGCAGTAAAAAAATCAATGGAACTACTCGTCGCAAATCAGCCGTTTTCGAGATCCGACAATTTATGTCACGTAGCTTGTGCACACTTAATGGGGGACCGCAAGAAATTTTAGTCTCGATTTTAACGAAAGGAATATCGTTGAAAAGATATCATCGTGAGGATTAAAAAACTCAATGGTATCACCCGTCGGAAATGAGACGTTTTCGAGATATCCGACAATTTGTGTCACATTGCTATTGCACACTGCTGGGAAACTGCATTAAGTGACATAAATTGTAGGATATCGCGAAAATGGCTCATTTCAGATGAGTAGTTCCATTGAGTTTTTTACTTCTCACTAGGATATCTTTGCAAAGACACCACTTTCATCAAAATCGAGAAAACAATTTTTTGCGGTTCGCCATTAATTGTGCACTAGATCAGTATATGCATTAGCTACGTGACATAAATTAAAGGATATCTCGAAAACGGCTCATTTCCGACTGGTAGTTCTATTGAGTTTTTTCTCCCTCATGATGATATCTTTTTAACATTCCCACTTTCGTTAAAATCGAGACTAAAATTTTTTGCCGTCCCCCATTAAGTATGCGCTAGTTACGCGACATAAATTCTCGGATATCTCGAAAACGACTGATTTGCGACGGGTAGTTCCAGTGAGTTTTTTACTGATCTCGGTGAGATCTTTCCAACGATACCAGATTCGTCAAAATCCGTGACTTACACTTCTTGCACTTCCCTAGTTAGTGTATGTTTGTATCGGAAGGGGAACTATTTAACACTGACATGAACGGTATTCACAAAAGATGGCGTTATCAAATAGAAATAAATGCACTGTATGCTATTCTCGTATGCTTTGTATCGGAAGGGGAACTATTTAACACTGACATGAACGGTATTCACAAAAGATGGCGTCATCAAATAGAAATAAATGCACTGTATGCTATTCTTGGGCACAGAGTATCCGTAGTACAAATATTATACAGGGTGTCCCCTCTCAACGGTGGCCAATGGCTAATTTCTAAACCGTCGGTCATAGACATATAGTTCCAGTTGCAAAAATGCTTTAAAAAAGGTAAAGAATTATTTTTTAAGCGATTTCGGTCAAAAAAAGTTTTACTAAAAAATTACGAAAATTAAATTTTTATACGGTCCCCCGGTCCTATAAGTGATATTTAGAAAAATTTTACCACTACTCTAACAAGTAAGACAAAAAAAAAGTCCCATTCCTCTGCGATCAAAATTGACTGAGTTATAGCTGTTCAAAGTTGAAGCATATTTTTTGCTGCAAAATAGGGGTCAGTCACAAATTTACTGGAAATAAAAATAAACATCAGATAGAAAATTTAACTTTAAACATTGAGAGTAAAAAAAAAAAATTTCTCAACCTAAATACTCAACCTAATAGAATTTGATGTAGTCCTATAAAATAAATAAATGGAACGCACCTAAAATCGTATTAATGTTACATTGTCATCGGGTTTAAATAAGTATGGGAATTGAACCTCAATCAGATATTTGGAAGTGAGTTAAAATTTGAATATAATTTTTGAACTAGGAAAATTTACATAAGAAAACTATGAATAAAATAAAAGCTTATCAAAATAACACACCTTTTAAAAACAAAATCACGAAAAGAATCAGCTTCATTTGCTTACAAAATAAAACATACGTAAATATACAATTGAGGATATGAATTTGAAAACTCGACTTATCGCTTTTTGATTTCTCAGTCAGTCTATACAAACCTCCACTATTGTAACAATGCTATCTCAAAATTTATAATGAAAACCAATAGATGCATTTACAGTTTTTTCGCTATTTCCCAAAATTTGATTTTTTCGATAAAGAGAATTTTGAAATTCATGTCTTCAGTTATTTTAATAACCAATCTAGAAGTTAATTAATTATAATTAATACTACCGTAAAACTTATACGATGACAGCGCCTTCAGTTAAATCGCTCATTTAAAACAATTTGTAATTGGAACTATTTGTCTGTGACAAATAGTTTTGGAAGTAGCCTTTGAACAGCGTTGGAAATCGACTCCCTTTATAATATTTTAAGCACTTACAAGGGGACCACCAAACATGATGCTCACAGATTTTGATGAATTCAAAGTATATTGTAGGGGTCATACCAGTAATTATTCGGCTGAAAGGGTTCTTTCAAATGGGCCTTAGTTTTTGAGAAATTGGGGGGGGGGGTCAAAGTTCAGCGTATATTTTAAATACTCATTAGTAAAACGGTTTGTCAACAGCTTCGTGGCTCCGCGGTAACGTGCGAGATTCCAGACCCGGACGTGGTGGGTTCAACTCCAAGTTGGAGCTTTTTTTTTTCTTCTTCTCTATGTGTTTCGTATATGTTAAATTTTTTAAGCAGAATTTGAAATTCTACAGCTTTCAACTTATTAATATTTTCTTATGGGGATAGTTTACTTTTTTCATTTTTTTTTTCTTATTTAAAAAAGTATGGTTCAAATGATAAACTAATTGCACTTCAAAATTCATAAAATAAGTAAAAATAAATAAAAAATGCATATATAATTAAAAGTTTCAAAAGTAAAAAATTTTGAATATTTTACAATTCCTTCTACTTTAAATATTAATAATTTTGCTCAATTACATTTATATATATTGCTAAGTAAAAAAAAAATCCAAGTTGGCGCTTTTTTTTCTTTATATACCTTTTACATGTTACATATTTTAAGCACAATTAGGAATTCTACAGCTTTGAACTTTTTCATATTTTCTTAATAAAGTAAATTTATATTTTCGAATGTATTTCATGAAAATTTCTTTTTATCTGCAATTTTTAAACCAATATTTTTATTGACAAAACTGCAT
This sequence comes from Maratus speculifer, assembly GCA_964019185.1. Taxonomy (NCBI): domain Eukaryota; kingdom Metazoa; phylum Arthropoda; class Arachnida; order Araneae; family Salticidae; genus Maratus; species Maratus speculifer. Next base: position 141,261,172 of record OZ025291.1, read on the forward strand.
AACGAATTTATGCCTTTAACCTTTTTTTATTAATTATTATGTAATTTCTTTTCTAAGCACAATTCTGAAATAATAATTTTTCTATCGCTTTTTTTTGTGGAATATTTTAAATGAAAATTTATCCTTTTTTCTATAAATTATACAAAATAATTTTTAGGTGCAATTTCTCAAACATTTATAGGATTAGTTAATTCATATAATGCATACCTTCGAAAGTGTATTAAAATATTAATGCAGTAGTGCTAAAATACTATCCAAATTTTTACTGAACTTTAAATAAATTTATTTATCTGTAATGTTCAACCTCAAAATTATTTATCGTTTGCACAAATAAGAAATGACAGATTGTATATATATATATATATGTATATATATATATATAGATATATATATATATATTTAACAAATTCACTATTCATAAAAAATCAACTAGATTGGAAAAGTCGTCTACTAATGAAATTAGAATTTACGATACATAAAATGAAATTGTTTTTGCTGTTGTCATTTTGTTTCTTTTGCAGACAAATAAAAGATTTGAAATATTGGTATGTATATGTATATCTGAAATTATGGTACGAAAATTGAGCGAAGTTAGATTTGTGTCGAACGAAGGTTGAATGCTAAAAATACTGTAATGGAAGGAAGCAGCACTAGTACAGAAAGTTTTCGTTTGGATAAGGAACAAAAAGGCGAAATTACGAATGCATTAAAATATTGCGAGATGTTGTTACAAAATGATAATCTGCTTACAAATTCCCAACCGGATTTCTTTTTCTTCTATTGCTGTAGCTGAAGAATTTCATAATTCAATATTACAAATATGAGATAATCGACAATTTATTGAGGCAGATGAACGGATATTGAATGAAGAATGTGAATTTAATGAATTTACAAAGGTATGATTTTTTTTTACTTAGCAATATATATAAATGTAATTGAGCAAAATTATTAATATTTAAAGTAGAAGGAATTTTAAAATGTTCAAAATTTTTATACGTTTGAAAATTTTAATTATATATGCATTTTTTATTTATTTTTATTTATTTTATGAATTTTAGTTTATAATTTGAACCATACTTTTTTAAATAAGAAAAAAATGAAAAAGTAAACTATTCCCATAAGAAAATATTAATAAGTTGAACGCTGTAGAATTTCTAATTCTGCTTAAAAAATTTAACATATACGAAACACATAGAGAAGAAGAAAAAAAAGCTCCAACTTGGAGTTGAACCCGCCACGTCCGGGTCTGGAATCTCGCACATTACCGCGGAGCCACGAAGCTGTTGAGAAACAGCTTTACTAATAAGTATTTAAAATATACGCTGAACTTTGACCCCCAATTTCTCAAAAACTAAGGCGCATTTGAAAGAACCCTTTCAGCCGAATAATTAATGGTATGACCCCTACAATATACTTTGAATTCATCAAAATCTGTGAGCACCATGTTTGGTGGCCTCCTTGTTAGTGTACGTTCCCTTAAAGCTCAGTCGAACTCATCCGTTTTCAGCTATAGAAAAATGGTTTAAGTCATGAAATTTAAAGTTTCAGAACTCGGTCAATTTTAATGTTACATGAATGGGACCTTTTCTGTATTACTTGCTAGAGTGTTGAAAAAATTTTACTAAATATCACTTATAGGACCGGGAGACCGTATAAAAATTTAATTTTCGTATTTTTTTAGTAAAACATTTTTTTGACCAAAATTGCTTAAAAAACAATTCTTTGTCTTTTTTAAGCATTTTTGCAATTGGAACTATATGTCTATGACTAACGGTTTAGAAATTAGCCATTAGCCACCGTTGAGAGGGGACACCCTGTATAATAAATAAAATAAAGTACCACGAAAGCAGAAATAAAATGTAATATGGTAAAAATTTCATTTTTCTCTGACTTCATAAAAACTCAACATATTCTGTTTACTGTTTTACCTCCCCCCCCCAGGGGCTGAGAGGTTCTGCTTTCGAAGCTGGTAGACGGGAAGTGCTGAGTTCGAATCCAATCGCGCTCGTCGTCCTAAACATTCAGTGTTTTTGGCGATTTTATTCGGACATTGGGTAGCTTAAAAAAATACATGTTAGGTTCCTTTAAAAAAAAAACCATGGAAGGCACAGCCCCCAATGGCCTATATTCCTGGTGAAGACAATTGGCCGTCATAAATAATATTTGTCAACTGTGATTGTAACAAGTTTGTTTCCACTACAAAAATGGTAATTCCTTAAAAAAATTAATAAATCCATTATTGTTTATATGAAAATGTATCTTGTAATAATTTACATATCTTTTACAAATAATATAAATTAATCTTATTTTTGTTAATTAATTCTTTATTATCGTTAACAAAAAGTATTTAATTGCCTAAAATGACTTTTAATTATTGCATCATTAGAGCTTTCCTTTCATTTACATTTCAACATTTCACTTGAAAAGCGACTTTTATTTCAATAATGAGCTTAAATAATGACGGGAGAACACTTAGTTACTAGAGATGTTTTCATGTGAAATAAAAGAGTTTTATTTTTGTGAATAAACCTTCAGTCAGGCCATTAGCATTTCATGCGATATTTTAAATGGCCATTTGTAACAAACACATTTATTATCTTTCTAGGAAAGAGACAAATATTTCTCGCCTAGTAAAAGATAGAAAGAGGCGTATTTAAAATGTTATTCATGGCATTATCGCTAAATTAATTAAAGAGGGAGAAAATTTTCTTTTGTGAAATGTATATTTCTTTCATTTGTGTTAATGTCACTTCATATATTCTTTTATTATATGAAAGCTTATCAACATTTAGCCATTATCTGCAGAAATCACATAATTAATTTTCTGTGCTGAATAGTCTCAGTTTTTCCTAGATACATATTTCTTGTTCATTGCATGGAGAAAAAATATTTCGGCATCTAAAAGACGGGTGACTAATATTCTTAAATATTACAATAAGCGTCCTTTCCATTTAAATTCTACTTGTTTTATATGAAACCCTTTAGTATTTCATACTTAAAAATAGTTTAAATAAAATGAAATACCGCAACTTCTGAAATATAACAAGATTGTATTTTTTTCAGTTACTTTTTCTTTTGCAAAAAGGGAAAGTTTCTTTTTTATAAATTCACTAGTTAAACCAGCGATCTCTTACATGTGGTTGCTGAAACATATCAAATGTTATTAGGCGAAAATATTCTACTACGATGATAAATCAAATATTAATAATTAACTCACAATTCAAATAAACTTCATTATTGTGCAGCATTAGGTGAACACGAGGCTTGAATTAATGACAGAATCGTCATTCAACTCTTTTTTCAGCCACTCCCTTCGAAAGAACCAAAACAGTACTGTATGTCTGGGAACTTTGTCATTTTTAGTACGGTAAACGGATTTTTACAATTTGTTCAGTAATTTCAGAATCTATTTCCTACAAATAAATGGTTAATTCTTTTTAAGAATTTTAATGTAATTTGAATCATTATCAAAATTAAATTACTGTTAAAAAGATACGTAAGATAGAAATGGTTTAATGTATAACTGTGTTCTTGTTCATTAAAAGACTAAATGGGCAAAATCTTCCTACCTAGTTGGATACCTTATTTCTTTATTACTGCCATTGCAATTTTTTTATTAGTTATTATATTTGTGCTTTATCTTACTTTTTAACTTTTTTCCCAACTCTGGCAGTTCTGTTAGAAATTTGAAACGTTTTCTGCATCGTCACTCTACTGCTTTTATAGAAAACGGTTACTTCACTGTATTATGGATAATTTTCATTGGTAAAAATAGAGGTATTCTATAAAAGCATTAGAGTGACGATGCAGCAAAAGTTTCAGATTTTTATCAGTGAGGAAAAGTAGTTGTCTTTTCGTAGCTTTCCTTCTTTTTACACTTTTAATAAAAAAAAACCGCTGTGACACATGCATTTTATAAATTATTTTTACGCCAAATTTAAATTTTGTAAGCTGACGGTTTCTGAAAAATTTCAATAAAAATGAAACTGTAGATTTTTTTTTCTTTCCCACTTATTTGTAATTTTGGCGTGGTCAATCACTCCGTAATAGGAACATGTATGTGAAATTAAAAAATTCCCCAATCCTCCCAATTAATCATGATTATTGTGTACTTTCCGATCATTTAATCATTTTAAAGATCGAAAAATTTTACAAACGTTCTTATCGAGCATTTATCTTAAAATTTACCATCATACCGAAATTCAAAGTTACAGAATCGAAAAAATAATTATAAACTCGGAATTTTAGATTGTTTTTCATCCTCTTTTCCCAATTGAAGAAGGTTTATAATATAGAGACTATTTAGTAACATACTGACTTAATTAATTTCCTGGTAGAAAATTTTATGTATGTTAAAATGTTCCTGTGTAATCGTTATTTTCGAACAATTTTTTAACGTTTCACCCACTCACATTTAAAAATTATAGAAGTTTTTCTGAATGAGAATACATGTCTTAAAAGAAATTACCATGCTGAATTTCAAGTTTTAGGCTATAATTGTTCTAAACAATTGCAATTTAGGATGTTTAAAAACATTTTAGTTTTATTTTTATAAGTTTCTATGTTTTCAGAATACTCTCTGAGTGGAAAAATTCCTATTAAAGGTAACTATAATATCAACATAGCCTTTAAAAAGAAATCTTAATTTTAAGTGTTTGGTCCTTTAGCACTTTTTTGAAGCGAGGACTGTTGTAGGAAGGTAAAATTAACTAGAAGTAAGCAGAAAATGCTATTAATAATATTCTTTATTATCGTTTTTTTTAAATCCATACAGTAATTTCAAAGGAACAATTATTTTAAAACGTCTTCCGCTAATTTTATTCATTAGAATTTTGTAATTTTTAAAAATGCTCTGTGTGAGAATTTAAATCATAAAATTACAGATACTCCTAAAGTATCTAGGCATCAAATATCCAAATGATTCTAAAGTTTGAAACTTTCTGGAAAGTTCTTGTATCGTTCAATGTTATCAAACTTCAATTACTGTTTGCATAAAAAATAGTAGCTTTTATAGCAAAATATACATATATATACAGGGTGAGTCATAAATATTGAAACAATAGGCTATCTTATTAAATAATGCCCCTAGACCCATACTTCCGATTGCAAAAATTCATAAAAAAGGTGAAATTTCTGATAAGATCAGTTGCAACTCCATGGGGAGTCTATTTGAAAAAATATGAAAATTAAATTTTTATAGGGGCCCCATAGGGCAAAATTACCAATTAAAAATTTATTCCTTATCCATTCCTAAGTTGAACAAAAACACTTTCATCTCCATATCTAAAATCCTCAAAAAGATATCAGAATCCAAAATCCTCCAAAATTCGTGACTTACAACTCTTTACCATGACTGTAAACGAAGAATTTTTGAGTTATTTTGAAAGCAATTGAGGGATTGTTTGCAAATTGCCCGCTATTAAAAGTTCGATTTAAGACAATGCCTCTTATTTGGATATAAAAAAGCAGCGTATTAATTTAAAGCTAAATTTGTTTTCACAATATGTTGGTAGTTCGCACTGGAGGTCTGCATGGGTCGAAATATCTAGGTCCGGTCCCAAACCGAACCACAGGGAAAAAAGATCGGCCCGGCCTGGAAAAATGTTAAAATCATAACCAGTACCGGTCCGGAGAAAAGTTTGAATCATAGCCCGGCTCAGCCGTGAATTTCTACATAGTTTTTTTTTTAATTTTTTATTTCGGTATGGTTAAAAATTGTTTCGTATGGAGAAGGTTCTGACCAAAACTTTTCGTTTTTCATATTTATACTTTTTATTATTAAGTAAGCGTGAAAGGCGGTGATATATTTATTTTATGAATAGATCTGTATATATATGTAAATGTTTCACTTATATTTTAATATAGTTAATCCATATTCCATGCGTTGGAGACTTTGAAAAATGCTATACAGTAAAACATATTAAGACGGAATCATATAGGGAAAAAAATTATAGACAAATGCCCTACTTAGGAGGTGTAAATGGAATTTATTTTTTTCTCAGATATTATTATATTAATTTTTTACGGATAAATGCATTTTTCGTTTAAGATAGGATTCCGTCATAGGCAGATTTTTTTTCTGATTTTATTGTAATTAATATTTTAGCCTTTGAATATACTATTCATTTAGAAATGAATTTTAAAGTTTTTTTATGAAATAAAGGCGATTTCATAATCTATGTGTTTTTCGTCAAAATTTTGATTGAGACAAATTTTACTCATTTTATGAACGTATTAGGTCTTTCAGAGACAGTGATTTTAATAGGGATTGCGTCGATCCTACGGGGGCCATATAAAAATATAATTTTTGTAATTTTTCAAATAGAGCCCCCATGGAGTTAAAACTTATCTTATAAAAAATTTCACCTTTTTTTATGAATTTTTGCATATGGAAGTATGGGTCTAGGGACAATATTTAAGGAGATAGACTATTTTTTCGATATTTATGACTCACCCTAAATATACAGGGTGTTTCACAAAGGACCCCTAATTTTAAAAATCTATAACTCGGAAACGGTGATAGATAGAAACATGAAACCAGTGGTGTGTTTATTAAAAAAATCGTAAGAATCTTACGGATAAATCAGAAAATTTAGTTAAAAATAGCGCTCATAGATGGCGCTGAGAGCGATAGGCACTCTGTTGAGGCTGATATTGACGTCTTCTAGCACTGATGCGAATTAAGGAATTTTATGCGGAGTGGGTCTTGTTCGAAAATGCACTTTTGCTTTTACGACCCGATTTTGAATTCAATCCATATAATTTTGATTTTGTTGGTGTCAACACAATAATAGACAAAAATAGTGTTTCCATAGGGAGGATTCCTATAAAATGCGACGTACAACAACATTCGAAATACCGTCTTTTATATACGTTGTTGTTTCTCGTATTTCAATTTTAAAGGAATCGTTCCTATGGAAACACTATTTTTGTCTATTATTGTGCTGACGCCAACAAAATCAAAATTATATGAATTGAATTCAAAATCGGGTCGTAAAAGCAAAAGTGCATTTTCGGACAAGACCCACTCCGCATAAAACTCCTTAATTCGAGTCAGTGCTAAGTGACTTCAATATCAGCCTCAACAGAGCACTTATCGCTCTCAACGCCATCTATGAGCGCTATTTTTAACTAGATTTTCTGATTTATGTATACGATATGTATACGGTTTCATGTTTCTATCTATCACCATTTTCGAGTTATAGATTTTTAAATTTAGGGGTCCTTTGTAAAACACCCTGTATATGTATATATAATAACGAAAAAGATGTATTTTATCATGAGAAAAAAATGGTAAAAAAATACAACATGCAAAAAATACAGATTAAACAGGTTTTATTTTTATCGTAAAAATATAATATGGAATGATTGGCATGCTTCACAAGAAATATACAGTTATACAGAGTTTTCTAAAGCTCATATTCATCATCTGTTTTACTCCCGTTTAAACACGAACAGTCAAATTATAAAATAGTATGCAGTTAGTCTGATTGGACTGATTAAATGAAATCAATTGCAATCAGGTTAACATTTGAATGGTCAATCATTGCTTTTAAACTCAAGTTGAGACAGATGGTGAATTCGAGCCTTAAAACTGTTAAAAACATTCTGTTTCATGGTAAACTTAGCAAAGATTTTAACCTTAGTAGCATATGTTAATCCAAATTGCTGGCCTTATTACCAATATCTACAATGCAGATAACTGTTAATGTTTGTAAATTGGAGCAGACACAATTTAATTAATTGTGGTGCAAATTAATTCCTTGAGAAACTGATATTCCCACTTTACTCAAATCTACTCATGTTTTCGACAAGATGATTTTCTTTGCTTGACCGCAATTTTTTTTATGATCCACACCGCGAAATGCAATAAAAAACTGTTCAGTCATTGTTACAATCTACATAAAATTAGCAAACGCATTTGGATTTCAAGTCATCTAATTTTTTTTCATGTAGCAATATGTCTTTTTCACTTAGTGACGACATTGCCTGAAAGAATGTTATTGAAATAGTTACCACGATGAATGCGTCATTAGTCATTGCAACACTGATCCAAAAACAGAATTTTAGGAAAATGATTCAGTGCATCACCATAATTATTATAAGGTGGTATGGGGTAATAACGCCAGGCGGGGTAATAATGCCAAGTGCTAATATTTTGCATAATTATAAAATAATCTGGTAAATGACACCCATGTGCTCTGCGCAGAAGGGTTTTGAGTCATATAACTCGCAAAAAACAACTTCAAATTAATTTGTTTCATTTTTAGGTCTTATTGTTTTTACAAGCAGCTAAAATTAACGCTTGATCTAAAATTTGCGAGGTACGTTTTGTGATGTGAAGACTATTTTTTTAATCCGGAAATACTTTCTTAATTACATAAATTTGTAGTACATTTCATGGACTTTCAAAATGTTGTTGGAGATTTTGGATATCTTCTCGAGGTAATTTGTAATTTAAAATGTACACCGCAATAACTATAACGGGGTAATAACGCCAATCATTTGCATTAATATCCCGATTGATTCCCTACATTGGCCGAGCTACATCCTAAATACTGATACAAATAAACACAGTTAAAACTGTGCAATGTGTCTAATAATTCTATTTAAACGATCCTTTTTAAGCAAAAAGAAGCTCACGCTCTGATATTCTTTTGCCTCATCCTCCCCCCCCCCCACACCACACCTTTATTTTTCTTACACTTTCACAAAAAATTGAACATTTTCAATAGCTTCGAATGCAACTTGTCTATTTTTAAGTTTCTAGAGTTTGTATTTTTAGAATTGGGCAAGCTACATGCAATTATTCCATCTTATTTCATAGTTTTGTTTGCATGGCGTTATTACCCATATAGGTGGGTAATAACGCCAAATAGCATTGGTCAAGAAATCACGCATTACATTTTAGGAATACATACCTGTTAAGTTATTTTTTTTATATAGATATTCAATGAGATGCTGTATCAAATCATATATTTGTTTGAAAAATACAAACTAAAACTGAGCCGTGAAAATTGGTAGAACCTTAACGTGGCGTTATTACCCCAGGGTACCTTATATAAACGTAAATATAATAGTTAAAATATGGCAAATAAATATTTATAGTTAAATTTATTAAAGGAAAGTTATGATATATGAACATTGGGTCCTCTTGCTGTTAATCTGTTACTTTTTTATTACAAATATATCCTGCATATAAAAATAAGGGTTCACTTTTCTGGTGGTCCATATTTTTGTCTTTTTAACATTTGTAAATTAAAAATGAATTTAGAGATTACTTTTTTATGAATAGAAGACAATCTGTTTTAGAATAATACCGTTTATAAAAACAATTATGTCCCTTGCTTGAAAAGTTCACTGTCCCTTTGTTTTAAAAAGCAAGATGCAGTTCAAAGTCTGAAAATTGTGTTCGCAATTCTCCAAAATCTAGACGTTTTTCGTTACCAAATTGCAGCAAAATGTATAATCGGTTAAAAATTTTAAAAGATAAAATAAACGTTTAGAACTAAATTCCTTCTATGAATGTCAAAAAATTATCGTAAAACATGAAAAAAAAATGCATAAAAAATTCACGAAAAATTCAAATAGCTATGCACATATTCCAAATAAAGAGTTAAAGGGTTAGGAAACATAGAGTTAAAGGATTAAAACCGCTTTTTTTTTTACTAATGCTGGAAAATCGCCACAAAGCACTAAAATTAAAAAATTTCAAAGGTCAAGTTTTGCTATGCTGTGCTAAATTATTGAAAGAAGAATCCTTTCATGAAAGACAAACAAATGCTAGAGAATCTGAAAAAGCTTAATAAAATGCATTAAAAATCGTTAAATTACAAAAGTAGCAGCGGATAAGGTGTTTAATAAATGCATAAAGTTAGAAATCTTCTACAATGTTAAGCAAACGAAAATCTCAAAAAATCGATTTTTTTTCAATCACTCTTTTATTAATTCAGAATAAACTTTATAGAAAACAATGGGTACACGACATTTCGGTCCCGCCATTTCGGTCCCGCCGTTTCGGACCCGCCGTTTCGGTCCCGAGACATTTCGGTCCCTGGCCATTTCGGTCCCGGGACATTTCGGTCCCGAGACATTTCGGTCCCTGGCCATTTCGGTCCCGAGACATTTCGGTCCCTGGCCATTTCGGTCCTTAGTCATTTCGGTCCCTTGCCATTTCGGTCCCTTGTTATTTCTTTACCGGCCACCTTATAACTTGGTTTCTGATTGATGAAGGCCCACTAAACGCTGTAAGCTCAACATTGTTCGGGCTTTTTCCCTCAAATTTTATACAAAGCTGAGTATAATAGTCCAATATGTTTAATCTACTGTAACTCGTGATAATAAAATCACAGCGAGTTGAAAATCTAATTAAATAATGTTATAAAATTTTAAACTGTCTTTATTATTATTATTTAACAGAATGAATATTTTAAGTTTTATCATATATTCTTTGTATTAGGTATTTTATCTATACTATAAACTAGAATACATATTTTATTGAATGTTTTCGCACACTTTCTTAGAATCTTTAAATTAGTGATTTCGTAACTAGGCGTGCTACTAAAATTTTTTGTTTAAAAAAATAAAAATGCTCCAACGATCTTTTTTTTATGTAATAATTATTGGGTGTATTTTTTTTTCTTTTTTACAGTTTTCTCACTTTATGAAGACAATTTTTGTGAGTTAATTTTATTGAAAGTGGGCCTATTTCTTTGTAATAAAATGATTATTTTTTAATTTTATATAATAATGTAACAATAATTTTAAATAATTTTATTTCCGATTTTTAACTGACAAAACTAGGCGTTTTTAATTTATCGTTTATTTATTTATTTATTTATTTATTTGCATTACCTTTTCGCTCCCACTTTCACAGAGAAAAAAATTGATAATTCTTATTTTAATTTTATTATTAATTGAATTAATAGTATTAAATTTCAGTAATTTTAAATATAAAATAAATAAACAGGTGAACAATAAGTTTCAGTTTACAACTGCTACAAAACATAATGATAAATAGAATATAAAACAGATTATTTATTGAGTTTATTTAAAGTAAAATTCGAAATGCATATTAATAATTTCACCAATTTAATGAAATAAAGATTCATTAAATTAAAAATACATGTATTTAATAAAATATTAATTTAATTTTCATTTTAAAATCACTAACTGTTTTGAGATTTAATTTATAGCAATTATTCATCACCATAAGTAATAAATTGTTAATTATTTCAAAAAAGGAAATTATTATTATTATTATTATTATTATTATTATTATTATTATTATTATTATTATTATTTTTGAAAAATCAGTTAGTAACGTAACGTAATAATTAATTAAATACAATAATGCAACACTGTAACAATGTGTAAAAATATTTCTTAACAGTGTTAGGTAACATTATTATCCAGATGCAGATTTAAATTTTCTGAAACAAAGTTATAATTTACAGTTCGCGAAAAGCAATCATATATTAATTACATTTAAAGAGTAAGAAAAATATTATAAACTAACCAATACATGAATAAATAACATATTTATTTTGAGAATCCTTATCATTTTTATACATCCTAATGAACTTAATAACATTGTAGTAGCTGAAATTTAAAAAATATGTTTTCTCATTTTTGCTATAATAACTGCTATATAGTTCTTGTACTAGATTTTAAACAAGTAATTGATAAATAAGTCACTTAAACAATTAATAATTAAAATAATTTTGAATTCTTATTAATAAATATGTTTGAAAGAAATAATTTAATTTTTGAGAGTTTTTTAATTTAACAACATAATTATTAATGCTTTCAAATTTTCTAAGATGATGTTAATCATTTAATAAAATAATGTATAACATTAAGTAAATAACAAATCAAAACCGTGTGCCGGGAATTTTTAAACACTTATAATTTTTTATGTTGGTGTTCCTATAAAATTTGAAATATATGCATATAAGTACCAGTTAAGTACTACTATTAACCTCTTTTAAGCAAAAATTCTGCATGTCAATCAATTGTCAACGCCCATCTGAACAAATGGTCATCTTTATACAAGATAACTAGAAGATCTAGGCAGTTAGCTTTATTCTACTTATCTTGATCTTTATACACTTGTCAGATGAAATCCCTCATTCTATTTTCTATACAATGTCCTTTTCACTCTGGAGTTCAAATGCAGACGAACCTCCGTCATAGTCGCTCGCATTTTTTAGAAGAAATATGAATGTTTTGAAAAGAACAGCATTTTTCGGTGTTTTTTATTCCTCTCGCTGTTATCTTCATTTCAAACGTTTTTAGTATCAATTAAACCAGTATAAAAAGTAGAATGGAGTATTTTTTATCCTGATTATTACAGCTTATGAATGACATTGAAATACTCAAAACTTATAAGATAACTAAATAAGATTGATAGATAAGATATTTACCACCTAGAAATAATATTTTAAGTTACTTTTTAATTTAGCTTACTTTGACAGAAGGCTTTTTTTTCATATTTTTTATGCGAGTTTTTATATTTTAATGTTAAAAATAATTATTTTATATAATAATACCAGCTTTAAATGAAATGGCAAATTTCAATACGCATTACATTAATAATTTTGTAATTAGTTTCATTAAGCTGGCTTTAGAAAATATAACAGATGTATGCTAAACACATATGGTCTCTAAGTGACAAGATTTCTTTATTAAAATAAAATTATAATTTTTCTACATTTTAAATGGAATTTTACGTAAAAATGATTCACTACACATTAATATTTTGAGATTCTATATTATTTATTACATTTTAATTTTAGCTTTTTATTTATCATATTAAAACAGGTAGGCTATTTAAATTTTACGTATTTAAGTCAAATAAAGAATAAGGGAATATTTGAAATATAGAATTTTAAAAGCGAAAAGAACAGTTTATATTTATTAGAAATTTTAACTTTTGTATCCCAATTTAAGAGGCTACTTCAGTGAAGTTTAAAGACCCTTTCGCAAATGTTAATCCTATGGAAGAAATTTATAAAGATTTCTTGGTTGCTTTCAATATTTTTAAACAATTCTTTTTTGCATTGAATAGCTAAGATCGATTTGTATGACGACCGTTTTTAACTTTTTAACTTTGATTGCAGGTTATTTTTGTGGGGATGTTTTCATTTTCGAAACCAGTTCCGAGAATAAAAGTGTCTTCATTAAAAATATCGGAAAAAAATAGTATTTGTACAAATTTATTTTAGCTATACACTGAAAAAAAATCATTCCAAAATATTGAAATGCAGCAAATTTACCTTCAAAGATTTCTACCAAAGGATTAGCGGCCCTTTTTGTTTGACTGAAGTAGCCTCGTTACAGATAAGTCATTTGTTTAACACTATTTCTAGTGGTGTCAAATGATACTTTTTTTTTTAAAGATTTGACTTGTGTTTATTTCGCTCGTAGTTTTTGAATGTAATAAGCATAAAAAGTCTTTAATGTATTAAAAATGATTTGTAATACCTGCATTGTTAAAGATTTTTATGATAGAGGAATTTTTATATAAATCCACAGAACTACTTCTGCCATATGAAATTTGCATGGCGTTTGGATCCGCTGCAATATATTTCAGTTTGGATCCGAGTTATACGTGTAAGCGGCTTTTCGGTACTTGTTACTTCTAATTAATCGCATTACACTAAAATTTTATGTGGCTTTCAGTTAAAAACCAGTGTTGAATTCAGACACTTTTCTCCGGGAGGGACTTCTGTGGCTCCGGGGGGGGATTCAATAGAGTCCCGGGGGATTTGAAGATTAATTTTATTCAAACAACATGTATTTTTTTTATTAACATGTTTGTGAATTAAACAGAAAAAAATTGGCTCTACCGTACAGCAAATTTTTTTTTTGTTTCTTATATAATTTTAAGCATTTAATATAGATTAAATCATGGATGTAAAATGATTTATGGAACTTAAATGTGTGATGCTTTTATTTCTTTAAATTTTGTCGACAGATAAAACATAATTAGGATTTTTTTGCGTTGAACTATAAATATTAACTATAAATAATTGCCTTTTAATTTAAATCATATCAGTAAGCATTATAATACACAATAATAATATTCCTTTACTCACTTAATTTTCAACAAGCAATGTAGTTACTTGTCACCATAAAAGAAATTTCAGTAAATTTTAAAAATAAATAAACAAATAAACAAATAAAAGACAAACAGTTTAAATTTTAAGATTTATAATGACATCTTTGGATCTTTCACAATACTTAGTCTTTTTTATTTTTTAATTTATTTTTTTAACCCTCAAAAATTTTAGTTTTCAAAGGAGTAGATTTGAAATATTAGTAGTCATGTTTCAACATAGTAAATTTCAGTACGGCAGTGTAATTTATTTAAATTAATATGCATTTTAAATAAACATTTTCAGCAAGAAGCAATGTAATATAACATCCATATAAAAAAAGGATAAACTTGATAAATTGAAAAACTGATATATAATTGATAAACATTAAGCTTATGTGTTTTAATGGAATAATATTTTTTGTCAGTGGATTATAAATTTTAATTACAAAATTTTAATGACAAATGAAATAGCGCATTGTTACATAATCTAATATCTTCGTAAAAAAAAATTAAATGCGAAGAATAGCAAGATAAATGTTTTAATTTTGGTAGTACGTGAATTAAAAACAAAATGTAACATATGCAGAACATATCATTATAATATATTCCAAAGCAGGTATCTTGTAAGCTTCTACAAAGCAAGGAAAAAAATTTCTATTAAAATTTTTCAGAAAATGGGAATTTAATATCATTTGCCTTCAGAAAAAAAAAAATATTTTTTAAGGTTCAATTTTTGGCTTCAACATTTTTGCTACAAATACTTTCTTCATTACATAAAAACGACCTGGCTAATTTAATTATTTTTGTTATGTATCTTTGTATATGAAAAAATGTCTTCATTAATAAATAATTTGCATATCATTTTAAAAACATTTCTTGTAACACTAACAGTCCTTAAAATGAAAAACATTTCCTTTTTTAATCAAAAAGATTTTATATTTTATTACGTTAGTTCATGAAATATTTTAAAAACATACAAGAAAACTAATCAAATTAAATATAAAGTGCTTGGTTTAAAGTATTCATCGAATATTTTCCTAAAAGTTATAGCATTTTTTGCATAGAAGATTTAATAAAACACATTGTCGGAAAATCTCTTTAATATAAACTAAATCATTTCTCATATTTTAACAAATAATTTTTGGTACTCCTAAAAAAAAACATGTTTTACCCGTGAATTCTTCCCGAAACTCTGAAAAAGAGGGATTAATTCCGTTCATTTGTAGAATTTATGATATGGGCTCTGTTTTTAAAATTCGAATTTGTTTAAAAAATGAAAAAAATCTGTGAATTAAAATTTCTTATTTAATTTTAAAATAAATAACAACCACCTTTGTCAATTATTCAAAAGTACTCAGAATATATTTTTAATAAGTTGAATAAAATTAAATAAAGTTGAATTCATAAAGTTGTTTATAAAAAATTTCGCATTTAAAATATGATTTTAATTAAGACATTTAAAAGATATTTTAATTAAAATATTAAATGGAAATTAATTCATTTTACTCAAAACCACAATTCTTATCGAATAAAAATAGCACATCGGCTGATAAATTCCCAGTCGAATGAAGAAAACATAACTTTTTTGGTCAAGTTTTATTGGTCTTTTATTTGGCATTTATTTTACTCAATATTAATGCTCAAGATATTATTATATTATATTATTATTTGATATTATTATTGAGTACTATTACTAAATACTTATTCTTATTATTTACGTTATTTATTTTATTTTACCTTTTTATTTCCTCGAAACAGCTTCAAACAGCTCTCGGAATCATCGACACGTTGTTGTTTTTGGTTTACTGTGCGCATACATGGTATGCACTTCGAAAACAGCTTTCTCATAGAAAAATGTGCACGCAAAATGAAGTCTACACATTATTTTGTTATGTTTCAACTGCCAGTTATCTCCTGCAATTTCACTTTACATTTTTCTTAAACGATTTTATAAACTTTTTTTTATGTTTTTCGGTATAACCAACTATTTTGTGCGACCAGAGCGTTTCGCATCATCGATGTTTGTACGACCACTTAAATTCAGTAAACCAAGCAATAATGATCGATTTCCTGGTGCAGGGTCCAGATAAGATTTATAAAGCGAAGCTTTTGTTTTCACGGTGTTTTTCTTCATCAAATAGCAATATTTTATCAAAGCACGAAATTCCTTTTTTTTTTCATTGTCTAGAAAATACAAAAAGTTGTTTCACTAAAACCACTGTAACTTTTGAAGCGACCGTCACATCGTCATAATTTTTTTACATTTACCTTCTTAAGATTAGAACTTGTTCAAAAAAAAATATTTCTTTATTTGTGGCACTATCTGTGTGTCAGACTGAAAACTTATTAGTCTATGTTTAAATTCTATATCTAGCAAACAACGATAAAATATGTATAATTCTTATTTTCACATTATATTAATACTAAAATATCAAAACCTCAGCTACCATCTAAATAAAGACGAGAAATTTCTCAAAACAACTTTTGAATTAAAAACTTTTTAAAACCACTGAGCAAGCCATATCCAGCAGAAATAAACATATTCAATTTATAGCTACAGTATAGCTGTATCCCTGTGTTTAGCGTACTCGTTTCGCCGCAGCAAAATAACTGGTTCCATTCGATTCTCAACAACTGTTATTTTTCCCACTTTCTTCAATTGACGTATATCTTAGCTCCTGAAACTGAAAGAAAATGAACAGATATTCGTCGATTAACAGAAAAATTCTGATAGAATTGCTGCCAGGAAAATTTCCGTGAAATGAAAAATTATTTTTCAGAATGCATTTATGCAAAAATCATATAGAAGGTATTATGAAGAGTATTTAATTCACAAAAGTTAAATTTTTAGACACTAAAAAAAATCAACTGCGAAAAAATCAATCTCTGTAAATGTTGGTTGAGTTCAAGTTTCATGAATAGTTTATAGCCCCTCCAAGTCCCTTTCTTTATATTTAATCATTGAACCTCCAAAACTAATCAGGGATACGTTTTATCATAGAATAAACCTGCATCAAAAATTCAAATAAAGTCGGATATTTCTTATAAAAACTTATTTATGTAATTTAAGAAAAGTTATCTCCCGTTCCCTCCTTTATACTTAACTATTAAATCTCCAAAACTATTCAGAAATTAGAAATATCAGAAAGAACATACTTCCAAAATTTAAAGCAAATCGGATAATTCTGCATAAAATTCCATTTAGCTATCCTAAGAGAAGGGGTAATGTAATTGATGAAGCTATCTTAAGGGAGGAGAGCCTGTATAGCCTTTTATACTAAAATAAAACCCCAGAACTAATCAGAGAAGCGTGTTAACGCTATGAACCTGTATACAAAAATTGGAGCAAATCGGTTAATTCTGCATGAAAATCCATTTACCTAAATTAAGAGTAGTTCCCCTGTTCAACCTTTATACTTATCAAATAAATTCCAAAAATAAATCAAGGAAACGTCTCACCAGAATGAACCTACATCCAAAATTTGAAGCAAATCGGTAACTTTTGCGTTAAAAATACATTAACCTAAATTAAGGGAGGGGATTCACGTCCATTCTCCCCTTTATAATTATTCAATGAATACCCAGTACTAATCAGGGAGGCACCGCATCTGAATGATCGTCTAAAATTTGAATGAAATCAGATAATTGTGAAAATCCATTTATCTAAATTAAGGGAGGGGAAGTTAGCCCCCGTCCCCATATTATACTTATCCAATAAACTTCCAATAAAAATCACGGAGGCACCTCATCGGAATGATCTTATGTCTAAAATTTGAAAAAAATATGATATTTCTGCATGAAAAACTCATTTATCTCATTTAAGAAGGGGATTAACCCTCGTTCTACTCTCCTTATACTTATCCAATCCTTCCTATCCCTCCTTATCCTATACCTTCCAAAACTAATCATGGAAAGGCTTCATCACAATGTTTATGTGTCTAAACTTTCAATGAAATCTGACATTTTTTGCTTGAAAAACCCATTTATCTAATTTAGGAGGGGAATTAACCCCTGTTCCCCCCTTATGCTTATCGAATGAACTTCCAAAACTAATTAGAGATATGCCTTTTCGGAACAAACCTATATCCAAATTTCAAGTAAATCGGACATTTTTTTCATGATTTATCGCGTTACACACATGTATTCGAACCGAATCAGATTACCCGAATCTTTTCGGGCCACTTTTGTCCCCCCAATAACTTAAATTCTATTTGACCTAGACAGTTGTAACTTTTTGTGTCATGTAAGACCATCTTCTAATTACCAAAACCTATAAATTAAAAAAAAAAATCTCTTACCGTTCACGAGAATTTGATCCTCGAAAATCACGATTTTTACCACTGACTCACTGACTCACTCATAAAAATGTTTGACTACTTCCAGGTGACTTAGAAAGTTGAAATTTGGTGTGGAAGTAGGTTATTGGATTTATAAATAGAGAAAAATCAGAAATGACTACATTAAACATTAATGGTTGGTTAAAAGGTAAATTATTGGATTACAATTGGAGTTTATAAGGATTACGCGAAATATCAAAAAATAGTGCCAAGTTGGCGTCACCTTTGTCGAGTATCGGGGCTAATCTTTGAAACTACCGAACCGATTTCAAAAGTTATAGTACCAAAATGATGGCATTCACCCTAGTTCAAACATAGGCTATATCTTATGTCAGAACCACAAACCTAAAGGGGGTGTAGGAGCAAAAATGTTCTAACAATACGATTTTTGTGTTACTGAAGAGGTTAGAAACATGAAATTTGGCACGTTAATTATTTATGAGATATAAATGATCACTAAGAGCATTTGCTAAAAAATACAACATTTAAAAATGGGTGAAAATCCGCGAAAAGCGTTCTAAAAAGATTATAAATAGCGATCTTTAAACAATCTCAGCAAATAACGAACCTATCTTAAAAGTAATGATATCAAAATGATGGGGACAGTCCTTGCTCCTACATAGGTTACATCTTATGTCGATGCCTCAAACCCAAAGGAGGTGCAGGAGCAAGAAAACGTTCTAAAAATGCGAATTTTGTGTTTCTGAAGAACCTAGAAATATAAAATTTGGCATGTTAATTATTTATAGATTAAAAATGATCTCTAAGGGCATTTGCTAAAAAATACGGAATTTAAAAGAGGTGAAATTGCAAGAAAATCGTTCTAAAAATGTTCTAAATTGCGATCCTTAAACAATCTCTACAAATAAAAAGATCAATCTTAAAATTAATGATATCAAAAAATGATGGAGCAGTCCTTGCTCCAACAGAGGCTATATCTTTCGTCAATACAGCAAGCCCAAATGGGGTTCAGGAGTAAAAAACTTTCTAAAAACGTGATGTCTGTGTTAATAAAAGTCCTAGAAACATAAAATTTGGCATGTTAATTACTTATCAGATATAAATGATCACTAAGAACATATGTCTTACTTTATACATAAGGTCATTATATGTACAAATATTTGTACATATACGAATTTTAAAAAGGGGTAAAAATGCGAGAAAAGCGTTCTAAAAAATTTCTAAATGGTGATTTTTAAACAATCTTGAGAACTTAATGAACCGATTTAAAAAATAATGATGTCAAAATGATCGTGACAATCCTTGCTCCAACAAAATTATTGGATAAATTATAGGACTGCAGTGGGATTCTATGGGAATTTGGCTAAATACCAGAATTAACGCCAAATTAGTATCACTTTCAGCAAGTAATTTATGTTGCCTTTGGCGATGTATACCCAAGTTGGTGACAAACTTTTCTGGTCGATGGGATAATCAAGTAGTACAGAATTGCGTAAAAGAAATATCCTTATTAGTAGGATTTAAAAGAAGATAAGCAGCCCTAATATTCATATTTTTAAGTATGAATTGAATTTTTTCCGAAACATTCCTGTAATAAGGCTTAGTGAGCAATGCACTATAACGTTACAAATGTGCAAGAAAATATAGAAAATGACAGCGAAAAAAACAGTGCGTAAATGCAGGGAAAAATTGTAAGATTAATATTAAATGAAGGTAATTTAATATTAAGCCTATTTATTGCTAAAAGGAAACATAAATCTACTTATTTGACAAAAGATAATGATATGCCAGCAAAAACATAAATGTGAAAGTATACCAAGTTCGTTAACGGTTTCGCTAATAAAAGAAGTGAGATCTAACTGGAAACCAAGTTCTTTCGAAGCTCCTTAAATCATATCTCCTGTCATGCGTAATGCTTTTCGATTGTTTAAAATGATTTGTTATGTTACTTTCTATTCAATGGGGCGATTTGGCAAATTTTCACCCACCAACTTGTATCTTTGAGTCTGAGTACAATTTAGTCTAGTATGTTATTGGCAAAGATCTAGTTAATCAAGTATTCGAAAAAGTATATCGAAGTTAAGATATTGATAAGTTAAGGAAGTGATTAACTTTAACTTACGATCAACTAAATAGAGATATTTGAAAAGGGAGAACTTGCCAAGTAGCTCCATTGAATGGCAAGTAACATAACAAATCATTTTAAGCAATCGAAGAGCATTACGCATGACAGGAGCTATGATTTAAGGAGCTTCGAAAGAACTTGGTTTCCAGTTAGATCTCACTTCTTTTATTAGCGAAAACGTTTACGAACTTGCCGTACTTTCACATTTATGTTTTTGATGAGATTTATTTAACTTAAATCCTTTACAATAAATTATTTTGAGGATTTGGCTATCATTCAATTGTTTACAAACCTTAAATTGCGATTGTGCGTATTTAGTTTAGTGATACTTTTATTCATATATTAAGGTACTTTGAAGTCTTCAAATTGTATTTATGTGTATTAGTAGTACCCTAATGTAACAATTTCCGAAAAGTTCTTTTTTTCTGTCATCTATTACGTTAGTTTGTTTGTTAAAAACCAATGAATGAGTATTTGTAGCATTATTTTAGCTTCGGTAACGAAGAAAATATACCGCTATAGCCCACTGTACGTCGCATAGCTTTTTTTAGAAAGTTTTATTATTTTTTAACAACGATTTTTTTAACAATACAATTAGTAATTCATATGTTTATTGCACGGTACCTTCTAGTTTCGAGTAAAACTCGCACTTGACCATAATGCGTCAGCGTATTGCTCAAAAGCTATCAAGTACTTTATTTCACGTACTTTTTTCTAGGTATTATTAATTTTTGTAAAGAAGGAGATTGGAGTGTGTGTGGGTGGGAGTACCCCGAAAATATGTTAAATTTCGGTATATATCTTATGAATGAAAAATGCTGTAATTTTTTATTTGAATTTCTATGTGAACCATTTTCATATATACATACTCCTTTCAATACATAAAAATGTCTTGATAAATTGATTTTAAATTCCTTATAGAGCTTTATGCCTGACAAAAAGCCGTTCTATTTAATAAATAATTCGCATGTCTAAGAAAAATTTTAACTATAGTTCTGCTTTTTATTTATTTTTATCTATTTATTTATTTATTTATTTATTTTGAAAAACATTCTGGATTTAATTAAAAGCATTACATATTTTCTGCAGTAAATTTAAAAATGATTTTGAAATATATGAAGCAAAATACGCAATTACAAAAGGGAATGTTAGAGCTATGTTTCTTAAATTAAGTTTTGTAACTTTTAAAACTTTACTATTTATATTATTTAATAATAGGTAATTTGGGTTACTTGAATACTTGCTTACTCAGGAGAAAAAATACAGTGAGAAAATAATTCTCTTTTTAAATGCTCAAAATGATCCTATCTTAATGTATTACTCGCACGTTATTATAAATCATTCTCTATTTTAGTATTAATCAAAACAATTTCTCCTTTACAATTAAAAAATTGGTCATGGCGAAAATTTTTGGAATTATTTAAGTGATTTTTACAAAAGGTTTTTCAAAATTTTAAGTTTTTGTCTGAAGTATCTTTTCCACTGAATATATGCTTCAGTAGATAATAATGAGTGGGTAAAATTCTTTATCTAGCTTAAAGGATGAAAAAAATGCCTTATCAAAAAAGTAGCTTCCATATTATCCTAGCAACGTTTTTAATTATAGAAATGTTTCTTTAAAGCGGAAGAATTTTCTGGGTTTAATTAAAAACATTCTATTACTCGAGGCGCAGATTATAAAACGGTTTTCAAACATGCAAGAAAATATATATTATGAAAAAAAGAATTCTGAAAAAAAAAAAGAAATAATGTTTTTAAAAATATAAGTTACAACGTGTACTATCTGTTTCGTTGTCATTTTCAGATCTTTGAAACTTTTCGCAACTTGTTCTTAATTTTTAAATGAAATCAGCGTAAATTATTGATTAAATTTTATATTACGCATTTTAACAAGAAAATTTGATGATTTTATGTAATGTATATTGAAAAATTCTGTATTTTTAATTTACTTTAATTTTAATTCTGTATTTTTGTCACATAAGGCATGGTATTCTTGAGAGAAATTTCATTTTCATCGTATTTCATAATTATCATTACCGAAATTATTTAAATATTTTTTGAGTAATTATTTATAATTTTATCATCTTGTCAAATTATAATATTTATAATTTGTGTTATTATTTGTAAAAAATTATGAAATTTAACAAAGCAGTGGTAAAAAAACTTAAAATAGTGAGCGGAAAAATATTTTTTACTATTACTAATAAGTTATAAGTTACATACAAATGAAAATTTTCATTCAAAACTCAGAATTTATCAGTAGAAGACATTTTTTGTGCAAAAAATGAAAATAAAACTGATATATATTTTTTCTTTAAAATTAAAAATAATTTAATTTTAATTTATATAGATGGTATAGAACACGATTAAAGTAAATTTTCCTAAAACTAAAAACGGTTACGATTCATTTATGAATTTCTTCGATAGAAGCGAAAATCTTCTGTTAACAAATTGAAATTTACAACCAAGGATGTAAATTTAATTTCCGTACATTTATTTCAGTAGATAGTTATTGCTCTTCATTATTATATATTGATTTTTAAAAAACAATATATTATTTTAATTTATTATTTTTAAAAGATGGCAATTAAAACGACTTAAGACGTTTTTAATAAAATGTTTTATCGGGTAAAAATGATGCAATATTTTTGTATGTAAAATATTCATTTTAAATAGAAAACATAACTATTTATTTATATTAATTTCACAAAATGATGTCACATGCTACAAGAAAAAGGTTCTAAAATAAAATTATACATTTCAGACATAATATTATGCATTAATTTTAGCTTACATTTAAAATAGATTTTATTACCTGAAATTTAGCTTTAAAAAATAATATTTGAATATTTTATATAAAATATTTATTAATTTATATAAATGGGTTTTTCAAGCAGAATTGTCGATTTCGTTCAAACCTCTGAATAGTTTTGGAAGTTTAAAGGTTAAGTATAAAAGAGGAGGATAGCTCCTCTTAATTTATATAAATGCTAAAAGGGTTTTTATTAAGAATTATCCGATTTGCTGTGAATTTTCGATATAGATTTTTTTATATGACAAAGCATGTCCTTGATAATTTAGGAGGTTCAATAATTAAGAATAAAAAAGGGGAAAGAGGAGAGCTGTTTCTCTTTCTTAATTTTTTTTTCGAACGGAATTAACCCTTGAAAATATAAGACTGTAAAGTACAATTAGTATGCGTAGCCTGTGAGCTCAATGCCATCAGTTTAACTGGGCAATATTCCTTTTATTACATTAATTTTTGATTCTAAATGCATCCAAATTGCAAGTCCTCTTATTTATAAACTATATAATGTGATGTATTGCCCAGTTTCTTGATAAAGGCAGAATTTAATTCAAAAAAGGCTGCCAAAATAAGTATTTTGAACAGCATTCCCCGTAGTTATCGTGATTGAAAAATTGAAATATTCATACAACAAATTGCGTTTTTTCTGACTCATTTTTAAATCAATTTTTGCTCTCAAATGCATACAATTGACAGGTTCTCTTATCTAGGAACTGTATAATGTAGCATATTGGTCAGTGTTGTGATAAAGGTAAAATATATTTTTTAAAAATCTGTCAAAATAGGCACTTCGCACAAAATTTCCCATAGCGATCGTGATTCAAGAATTGTTGATGCATTCATATAACAAATTGCTTAATTTATGACTCTTTTTTAAATTCAATTTTGCTTTCAAACGCATTCAGTGAACAGTTTTTTCCTTATTTAGAAACTATATAATATGCTGTATTGACCGATATTTTAATAAAGTCATAATATATTTCGAAATATGCTGTCAAAATGGGCATATGAGCGAATTTCCATTAAGATGATTCTGATAAAATTAGTTCTTACAGAAAATTGAATATATATATTTTTTCAAAAGTAGCCAAACAAAGCTGTTAAACTGTATTTATCTCTAATCCTATTTTATTTTTTGTTGTTGAAATGAGTACACTTCGAAATCTATCTCCGCCTATAGGCCAAGCCGACAGGGATTTTTGAACTTTGATGCTCGTGATTTTGAACTTTGAGCTTTGATGCCACGTTTGATTATTTTAATACCATTTATTTTTTTCTTTTCCTAGATGGGATTTTTTTTTAATACAAACATAATGTCATATCTCGATTTTTCAATTTTCTGATCAATTCAAAGATACGTCTAAAATGACTTGTTAATAATCCCTTTTCTTTAAAATATTTACTAATGTATCTCTTTAAATAATATTCTTTGACACAAACACATAAATCAACATTCATGAACAAATTAAATATAAAATAGAATAAATATAAATAATAAAATAGAATAAAAAATGTAAATTTATTCTTCATTTAATCTTAGAAAACGAGTATGAAATTTCAAGCTCACGAAAAAAATTGAAATGATCCCCTATATATATATATAAAAATAAGCAAATTGTATTAGAGGTGTTTCTCAAAAACATTATGTCTGTCAAATGAACGATCCCTAAAAATGTAAACCATTAAATTGGCCAAAAATAAGAAATTTCTTCTTATTAAATCCATTTTAATATAAAAATTTCGAGCCCCACCATCGAGATTCGAACTAAGCGCATTTTTTTTTTACTTGGAAGATGCTTTAGTTACAGGCAATGGTGTCTGTAAAAAAAAAAAAAAAAAAAAAAAAAAAAAAAAAAAAACGATCAAATTAGGTTTTTTCTCAAAATTTATATCGCAAAAATGATTGGATGATATTGATAAAATTCATTTAATTAAAATAACAGACTTTTTTAATTTTACAATTTGTAATGTTACATGAGGTACAGTAAAACCCCGGTAATTCGGATTAATTGGGACCAGACCCAATCCGGATTATCCGGAGAATTAAAAAAAATGAAATAAATTAAAACATACTTGCAGAAAATCACCTTTATATTAAACTGAGAAGTGCCTGAATTCAATGTTCCATCTTTATAAATATAAATAAATTTCTGCAAGTGATATTGTAAAAGCGTTTTGTCACAATAACAAGGAAACAGACCCTATGGGCTGACAAAAATAGGAAATCGATCCTTATCAGACAAAGGTTATTATAGGGACTATTTTACCTTGCTTTCTTGCAATGTTCTAAGTAAAAATTTATTGTGCAGTGATTTTTTATGACATTTCTAAGCGGTTTAAACAGAAAATTGGGAAAATTGAAATTGCCAAACTGAGCGATATATTGTTGTTTCATTGAAAGATAACATTAAAGAGTTTAAATAAGAAAGCTTAAGGTATTCTTTCGAAAAGATTTCAAGAAAAAAAAAATTCAGAATCCGACGATGAACCAAGTTAATATTATGGAAATTAGCCAACCGCTCCTCAAACTTGGAAAAAAAACAACCAGACTGATCCGGGTTATCCGGAGGTCTGGACTAACGGGGTCCGAATTGGCTGAGTTCTACTGTATTCAGTTATAAGTACACAAAATGTTATGCCTCTGACTGATACAATTTTTGTGTACTGCCTCTGTGACGGACGGAGAAGCAGAGGACAGAGACGAACAGGGTTTCGTCAGACGAACAAAACCCCAAGAACATACATCGGATAGGAAGATTTTATTTCTAACGAATTAAAAATATTTTTAGGAATTAAAAATGCTCGAAAATGTCTTAGTGTAACAATCTATACATTTTTATGGGTAACCAATAAAAGAAAAAGAAAAACAATCGAAAATATGGGACGAAAGAAGTAAAATCTTTCTCTAGTTAAAACAAAAGTTTCTTAGAAGAAACTTTGAACTTATTTACGAACAGTAAAACTTAATTTACGATTGTTATTTACATAGCGTGATTTTAATTTAAGAGCGGACTGAATGTAATAGTAAAGTTTAACCAGTTTATATGATTAAAATATTTTGTGCCGCTTCTAATTTCATAATAATGTAGAACACATTACTTTTATATAATCAATTTTACCTAGATATTCTACGATTTCATTATAATATCCTTGCACTTATTCCAAAATATTTTAAAACTGCATTATAAATTCTGATGAATATCGAAAATTTAATTTAATGGAAACATATCGATCATTTCATATATAGGTAAAGAATTACGTTGATGTAAGTGGCAGTAAATTTTATCGTACCTTTGAATTAAATTATGTAAAGATACATATATTAATTTATATAAGATTAATAATTTTTTTTACAAATATGCTTTAAACCTTTAAAGATTGCTAGTTTAAACAGATTGTATCTAATCAAAATACATTGTTGTAATATGTTGTAAACTAATATTCACAAGTGAATAACAATATTGTTTATCAGCATGTCTGAAATTTTAAAATAAAATAATACTGAAACTTTTGTTTTAATGAATATCTATTTTTTTAGCAACATCCTTTATACATACGATAATATATATGCTACGTAGTTGTGCACGATAGGCATTTGTTATACCCAATTGTTGCATATTAATTTAGAAAATATTCAGTGAATAATAATTTTGAGCATGTAAAATTCTTTGTATCATGCCTAGTTTAAAATTAACAGTATATTATCTTTTGTACAATCTCTTATATTAAAATACTTTGCTTTCACGCTATTGTATTGGAATATAATACCTGAAAGTCATTCTGTTTAAAATTTCAGCATGAAATAACGTTTTAACGTCTAATAAAATATTCTAAAGAAATTACCAATCTTTTCAAACACAAAATAAGGACGTTATTTAAAACACTTGATAAGAAACTCCAGGATTATTATCAATAATTAGTGACTCAGTGATGATATGAATGCGTTCAGTTACATGAAACAATAAAATATCAGTGTTGCAAAATTTTGGCAATGTCTGAAATTTTACTTTTTACGGCGAAAATTTTTGTGTATTGCAACAGACACGTCTCACCAACTCACTGGTTTTTAAATGCTCCATAGGATCTGTATTAATTCATAAAGAAATTGCGTTAGAAAGATTTAAGATGCCTGTATACTTTAAAAGGTTTAAAACGCCAATTTTGACCAAATATTTAATTCAAAAATTTATTACTTCAGAAAAAATCCTTTAGATTTTTAACATTTATATTTCTTATAAACTTCAAAAACACAAGTTGAAAGTTGATTTTAGGGTTTCGTTCATCAGAATAAACCCTATTCATCTCTGTCCTCTGTCTACCTGTCAAAGAGTCCGTACACAAAAATTGTAAAAGTCAGAGACTTCAAATTTTGTGTACTTAGAGCTGAATATCCCATATCATAGAAGAAATCATGAAATTTTGAAAAAGTCTATTAATGTAATTAAACTTATTTTATCAATGCAATCCGTTTATTTTTGTGATTTAATTTCTAAAAGAGAACCTTAATTTTGAAAGAGATATTGAAACGAAACCCTCTGTGCCATCTGCGTTCACACTTAACCACTTGTTTAATAGGTCTCAAAAGTGTTCCCTTTTTCTTTTTATTTATTTATTTATTATTATTATTATTATTATTTTGTAAAATTGTGCCTAAAACTGCCATAACTCAAAAAATAATTCTTCAAATACTACACAATCATTAATTTGTGTTTTAAATGTGTATTCCAAGAAGGTATACCGTGTTTAGGCTAATGAATAGAAAAGTGTTTGAGTTATACAATTTTAATTTCTATTTTTCCATGAATTTTAAGTATTGTTTATTTTGATACTTATAACTTTTAAAATAATCATGTCATTGTAATAAAAAAAAGTCTATTTCCTGTAAAAAAATTATTCTATTTACTATGAAATTTATGAAAAAACATTTAATTTTATTATGAATTAATTAAAAAAAAAAAAAAAACAAGATGAAAATGTTTTTCTGACATTTTCAAAAGTTTTATATATATATATATATATTATTCTTAGGCTAATGCATTGAAAAGTTTATGACTTACACAATTTTAATTTATGAATTATTATTTTTTTCTTAAATATTCAACGATGTTTATCTTTATATACATATAAGTTTTAAAATAATTATGTTACTGTCCTAAAAATAAACTAATTCTTGCATAAAATTACTATACATATTTTGGAATTTATAAAATGTTTATTTAATACTTTTCAATATAAGTTTTAAGAAAATAGCAACTTTTGGTTAATTTTACACATTTTCCTTAAATAAAAAATGTATTACTTATGTGTAGATTTATACAACATTTTTATGACATTTTAAATAATATTTAGAAATTTTAAACTTAAAATTTATAACTAAAAAAAAGAAAAATTCATACAATCTTATACACTTTATTATATGTGATAGAAATTTGGATTTATTTGGATATATGAAGTAAAATAGAAGGATTTTAAGCGATTCGATTTCGTTCTCTTATGAGTTGTGTCCTTTTTTTCTTAATGAATATGGAATTACTAAACCGTTTAAAAAATGTCGTCCTAATTACTCAAATGTTTCGTATGTTTATCTCAATGATTTGAAAGTCCATTTTTTATAGAACACGTAATTTAAATTATAATGCATGCTCTCATTCCTACAAGTTATTTTAAAAAATACTTTCTCTCAAAATGAAATAGTAGAAACTCCATTTGTATTTTTCTGATAGTATGATACTATGAAGATTTCGAATGTTCGACAATTTCAAGCACTGATATAGGGAAAAAACATTTTTACTTAGAAGAATAGGAATAATAGTGGTCAAATTGCAAAACCTTTTTTTTTTTTTTTTTTTTTTTTTTTTTTTTTTTTTTTTTTTTGTCACGTTAACCAAATGCCGCTTTACATGAATATGATATTGATCAATATGATTGATAAATAAATATAAATGAATATGAAACACTTTAAATGAATATGATATAATATATAAATGAAGTGCAAAAGGTAATTTTTATAAGTGAACTTTTCCTATATTTTCATAAATAAAAAAATATTTTTTTATTTATTTTTAAGTTTTCAAAATTTTTCATGGACATATTTTTATGCAATTGCTCTTTGCATGGTTTAAATTGAGGTAGATAATTTTTTTTCGAGCAGCGATTCCGTTTCTGGGGTACGCGTACTTCTGGGTGTACGTGGCGTACCTACTAGTGATTTGTGAAAATAATATCAGTAATGTCGGAAATCAGAAAAATGGCCTAACTGAAAACACTTAAAAAAATTCGCAGTTTTAGATGGCAAAGTAAGTCTCAAGTGAAAATCCAATATATTGCAATCAAAATATGGAAAAAGACCAACACTAAGTAATACTTCGTTGATAATGCCAGTTCTCCGACTACTGATAAATATTGCAGGAGGATTAATATATTTCCCCATCTTTTCGAAAACTTCAATTAATCATTATGCAATATTTTTTCTCACCACTTTATTCAATTATTAAGTGTTTAATAATAATTGCAGAACGTCTAAGTTACGTCAGATCGTCTGACCTTAATTGCTCAAAAAAATTAGTTATGAAATCGGTACGAGACAGTTATTTACTGGCGTAAAATGGATATTACATATGTATCAATGTGAAAGACAGAAAAAAGGATGCAAAAAAATTGTAATTGAGCTTTAATTTTCTGAAAATATGAAAAAAATATGAAAATACGATTTAGGGGAACAATTTAGTTACATGTAAATGATAAAAAACAAATTATTGTTTAGAAATTATGCAAGATTTTTAATATGACGTGTGGTCTCCTCGAATAGCCAAGACTGCAAACCTGTTTTTTATTAATGGGATGATGTTATCGATAATACTTTGTGTAATATTATTCCACTTCTCAAGAAGTGGAATAATAATACACTCCCCAAGTCTCAGACTGTAAAACGAAGTCTTGGTCTCGCAGCAATGTGTCATCCGAGCATGTCCCAAATATGCTCGATAGGATTCAGGTTAACCCCTTAACGCGCAGTGTTGCCGGGTCGGCAACACCTAAAGTTCCCCCTGTTTAGAGACACAAAAACTCCTTGAATATTTCAAAAACTACTCTAATAGCTACTTTAAATCTTTCTTATGAGTTCTAGATGGCAGAGATCAAACTCTACTGTTTTTAAATAAAAGGTAAAATGTTTTACTGTAATACGCACTTCACAGCAATGCTCTTCTCACTGCGCTTATCAATGCTTTACTTATGGGAAGTTACCACTTCGGAAACAGCTGTATAATTAAAATGGTTAGTGCAATCTTTACAAAACAATACCCGTGTAATACTCTAGGCCTAAATAGAATGCCTAATTTTTTTTTCTTTAAATTCCAACTTTAAATAGTAGTGCGTCGGAAAAGGTTAAAAGAGCACGCTGACCATTCCGTATGTTGTATTATTTCAGCTTCAAGCATGTTCTCCACAAGACGAGTTGTATGCGGTCTGGCATTATCATGCTCGAAAAGCAAAGGTATTTAAAATGGTTGCAGCGTAAGGTACGACATGAGGTCTCAATATCTCGTCTGTATATTTTTGTGCCGTCAAAGTACCATTCTGAATGATATGCAGATCCATACGTCTACACATGCTGATTCCACTACAAACCATCAAACCACCTTGTCTGTATTGTGACCTTTCACAGAAGAATATAGGTTTATTTCAAGTGCATTTCCCCCCCATACAAAACATGTTGGGTATCACACTCTATACTGAATGGGACTAGTCTGTAAACAGTGCTTGGATCCAATCATGTTTCCTGCTAGGTTTTAAATTATGGATGATTTATTTTATGTTACTTATCGCTGTAAGTGTTTGTATAATTTAGTTAAAACCATGTGCTCCCCTAATTGTTTTGAGCAGTGTATTTTTTCAAAAAGCATTGTTCAATAATCATCGTTTGATTTGTTAAAATGTATTTTAATGCTTCATTGATCTTTCTCAATGCTGTCTCTAATATTATAAAAGACAATATTAATGTCAATGTAATTTGAATCTGTGGTTTGTATTGAGTATTTGTATTGGGTTGTGATAAAATTACTAATAAAAAGAAAAAGCATCTTGAATGGAGTTTTGAGAGGAGGGAGGGGGGGGGAGAGTATGAGAAATAAGAGTACGCTGAAATCAAAAGCCTAAAAAAGGGGTACTTGAAAGAAAAAAAACTTTTGGGAAGAGCTGTTTTAGAAAAAATACAGTTTTTGTTTTTACTTTTATATTATTTTTAACAATCGTCATACATTAATAAATGTATTTTATTGTAGTATTTACAACCCTCCTATTTTCCCTTGTAACTCTGGCGCACACTAAAATAGTTGAATGAAAAAATGCAAGTGCAACAATTTTTTAATAGCACTTGTTTTTAGCTACAATAGGAAGGTTAAATGAATTAACATACAACATAACTGCAGCAAATAATAGTTTGAAAAGTAAGCGAAGGAACAAATTTATCAAATTATTTCGGCGCATTTTTTCTAAACAAATATGTAAATAAATACACACAAATTGTACTAGACGAAATAATAAAATGGTAATTAAACTTTAGTTAAATTCTCCGTTCTTTTTTTTAATTGCATGATAAAATCCTTTTAATGTGAAAAATTATACAGATCTAACATTTTTGAAGAGTTATCGTCAATCTATATCTTTGCAATCTTAGCTGGATTTTTAGTAAAGATTTTTACTAATAATGATTCAAATAAACACAGTTAAAACCGTGCAATGTTTCTAATAATTCAATTTAAACGTTCCTTTTTAAGCAAAAAGAACCTTAGAATCTGATATTCTTTTGCCTCCTCCCCTACCGCATTTCTTTTTCTTACACTTTCACCAAAAAATGAACATTTTCAATACCGTAAAATGGGGTGAATAGGAACAGCGGGGTGAATAGGAACAAAACTTCCTGGTCATACAAATAAATTCATTATAAATATATGTGATGATATTTTTAGTTGCAAATTTTTTTTATAAGAAGGTAATAACATTAAGAGTTGGGAAATTCAGTTTTGACATGTTGGCACCACTATTGGGGTATATAAAGAAACTTCAAGAGGATCCTCAAAAACCTCATTTTTCAACGTCTTCAAAACTTTGTCTGTAACAACAGTATTTTTCGTTTTCTAAATCTAATAATTAATGATCTTTTAATTAATGACAGTCCTGTAAATGATATGCTGTATTAAATTCTACTTATTTCTAAATTACGTAATGAAAAAATAAAAAATGGCTTGTAACATCAGAGGTTTGGGATTTACGGGGTGAATCGGAACACGTTTTCTCTCATGGTTTAATTTTCCATACAGGAATAGTTTCATGTAATACATGGAAACATATGTATGAATGTGTATTGTAGCAATATTTTGTTTGTTCTAATTACTTGAAGAGCTTATAGATGCCGAGAAATTACTTGATTAAACAAAAAAGTCAACGCCTAATCCAACTGACATGAAACACACAATAAAATAATTTAAACATAGCAAATTAGTTAGAAAAACTGCACAGAATTATTCTCTGACATAAACAATATTACAAAAATATCTCAAAATGAAAAACCAATTAAAAAAAGAGAGGAATGCAAACAGTACTAAGGGCTGGGGATGAGGGCGTATTAGTAGATCGCATTAATGCATGCAGGGATTGGGGCTACTCAATATTTTCACTTACCCAAAGACTACTAGTAAAGGATAACACAGAACAGGGCTGAATTTGTATTAAATTCTACTTCTGCAGTTCGAATATAATTTCTTAAAAGATATTTTAATTTCTCGTGATTTCAAAGTTGTTTTCTAATTTTATAAAGGCATACCTTTAGTTGTATATAAAATAAAGGCTTCATTCACAGTAACTACTCGTTCATATTCCTCCCTTATCATTATTACCTGCTTTTACTAACCCTATTAAAGTGTGAATTGGAATAATTAAAATTGTTCTGTCTAAAATATTCCTGTTATTAATATAGCATTTGTTATGATTTCACCCCTATCTGCGGGGTGAGTCGGAACACCATTAAAAAATTAAATAATATATATATAAACAGTAAAAATGTTTCGTTTTTGCTTAAAAAGTAAAGAACAAAACAAGACCGAAGTTTCTAGAAGAAAAATAAAAAAATTAAAAAAATCAGTTGTTGCTTTTTTTAACGTTAAAATTGAAAAGTGTTCCGATTCACCCCATTTTACGGTAGATTAGAATGCAATTTGTCAATTTCTAGAGTTGTAGAATTTGCATTTTTAGAATTGAGCAATCTACATGTCATTATTCTAACTTATTTTATAGTTTTGTTTGCATGGCGTTGTTACCCATATAGGTGGGTAATAACGCCAAAGGGCCATTCCATGAAAACAGGTAAATTGATAGTCATTTTTAAAAATTTGTTTAACTAAATATTTTTGGTATTTACTATGTCAAATTTTATGTTTTGAGTAAGAATGTAAAGTTTATCTTTTATGGATTGGCAACACAACAGTTTAAAGATGGCGCCCATGTGCAAGCAAGTATGTTGCGTTTTGCGTTTTACAGTACATTTTGAGTGAGTTTTTTTAATAAAGAAAATCCCGTGAAACTTTTGAAATCAACATTTTAGGTAAGTCTAATATTCATTGTTTGTATTTCACTAAACTGAAATATATAAGATAATTTCAAATAATTATTACAGCGCACAAAAAGAACTTTGTTTCTGTGTCCCACACGTGACACAAAACATGAACTTTTTCACTTAGGAGGAAAAAGGAACGCATTTATTTTGTTTAATTGCATTTCTAAAGCAGTTTAGTGTAGTACACTTATCCTATGCTAGTTAAAAATTTGGGTGAAATTTTTTTTTGGAGAAAAATATCAAACAAAATTGTCCCGCACGTGACACCTTATGAGCAGGACGGTTATTTTTGTTTTCTGAATGTTAAATAGAGATTTATTATAGCATAGTTTTAGCAGTTTAATGGTTATTTTGTCCTAAGAACTTATTCTAAGTAACTGAAACGAAATTAAGATTTTTTTTAATGATAGTTCCATTTTTTTTCTTTTTTTTGTGATACTAATATTTTTTATTTCCATTTTTTATAAATTTATTTGAATAAAATTTGAACACTTTGATGGTTATTTTTATTTTAAGAACATGTTGTTTTCCAGCAAGAATTGATCTACTTAATTTATAGGGATTTTTCTATACAATAAGAAGAGTCGTGTGTTCAAGAACTTGTTATTATTCTTTAGAAAAAAAATAATAAAACTTCTTATCTATATTCTGTTTTTCTGAGTTTAATTCTATTTTAAGTTCAATTTTTCTATGAAATTAAGTAAATTTTGACAAAAGCGTTTATAATTGATAAAGTTTGTTATTTATTTAGCTGAAATGGAAAGATCTAAGTCTACTAGTGCTAGAAGAATGAAAAGGGTGAGAGAGAAGATGTCATTAGAAAATCCTAATTTCCAAAAAGAAGAAAATAAAAAGCTCAGAAACAGCAGCTTCTTTTAAGATGGGTGAATGGGTGTTGTAAAATATGACGGCATTAATTATCCTGGTAAAATTACAAGCACCCATCATGATAGTGTTGAAATGTCTGTCTTGATAAAAAGTGGTAAATTCTACAAGTGGCCACAGTATCCAGATAAAATTCTATATTCATTTACAGATGTAGTAAAAAAGATATCAACCCCCACTGTAGCTAATAAAAGAGGTTGTTTCAAATTTCTAGAAAAATTTTGAAATTTTTTTTTATACATTTACTTTATTTTATGTTTAAAAATGTCAATTTGAACATTTACTTTATAAAAAAAAAAAAAATGTTAAAATAAATGTTTTTGTATTGTAAAATGTATAACATGCATTTTCTTTTTTGCTTTCCTTTATTTTCTGATTTTTGAAAAGGTTACTTGAATGGTATTTGCAAATGTCCCACACGTGACAACCGTGTCCCGCACGTGACACTATACGTTATAATTTTTTTAGCAATTTAAAAATTTATTTTTCAAATAAGAATGCTCATTTCATGAACATTAGACTTTTAGCCTCTAATACATATTTTTTGTTTTGAAATTGCAAAATTAGTAGAGCAGAAATGTTATCTGGATCATACAGTAAATTACAAGTGGTTGACTTCTGATGTCCTGCACGTGACGCATGCAAATTAATTAATAACTAAATCAGTAAACCATTTAGGAAAAATCTGTCCCTGCCTGAGATATTACAAATTGCCTGAGATTATAACAAATACAAACTTACAAAAATATGTTTATTCTTATTTCTGAAAAATCTTAAGCCCTTTAACACAATTTTGGTGGAATTATGGTGTCTGATTGTCCCGCACGTGACAGTGGAATGGCCCCAAATAGCATTGGTCAATAAATCACGCCAAGACATTTTATGAATACATATCTGTTAAATTATTTTTTATATAGATAGTCAATGAGTTGCTGTATCAAATCATATATTTGTTTGAAAAATACAATCTAAAACTGAGCCGTGAAAATTGGTAGAACCTTAACGTGGCGTTATTACCCCAGGGTACCTTATTAATGATACTATTTGTGTATAATTTAGTATTATTTACCACGTACTGCTCATATTGTGTTTCTTATATTGAGTTATATTATATACATACCTTATACTGAGATTATTATATTCTCTTATATTATATAAGAAATTGATTTTTTCCTGAAGAGAACAAAAAGCGGAAATCATTTGCAATGACAATGCGACTTGCATTTTTTTTCTTTTTTAACTGCCAATAACATAAGTTATGTTCTTCATACCTAAGAACTTATTCTAGCATATGAAAGTATAAAAGCATTTAGTAGCTACATTGTGATTCGGCAAATGAACAGTAAACAAAATACACATAAATTATTGCAAGAAACAATCAGAAATATACCATTTAAACTATTACAATTTCCATTAAGGTATAATACCATATTTAAAAACAAATCAATAAATTTTATCTACCCTTAAAGAAATATCCTCGCTAAAACACTTCATTGCGATCTGAACTGGAATTTTAGTAATGAGGTTGAACTGATTTAAAACAATTGAACCGAGAAACTCACGCATACACTGCAGTTTTAAAGAGGCAATAAAGCCAGACTAAGTCGTTCAGTGGAATATTCTCAATTTTAGAAACATAAAATCTTGATTATTTACGCTTAAATGAAATTTCTAGAAACGGAAATGAATAATTCTCGTCACGGCATATATTTTTACTCAGTATAACCGTATAATATCACACACCATTTATTAAAGGATTAATTCCATTATTTATATTTAAAATTCCTATGTAGAATTAAAGTAATAGTGAATTTTACAAATTTGATGGTTTTTCTCGATGAACGCAATACTGCTTAAATTCTTCAATGACATCCTATTGCACTTAACAAGCAGATTTTGATAAGTGAAGAAAAATAATTTTAGAAGTCTAATCAATAAACAATATTAAATATAATCATAATAAATAAAATTAAGTATCCTTATAAATTTCAAAAATGAAGTTCATGTTCGTGTATTTTGTCTTTTTTTTTAAACTAACAATTGCATAAACTCTGTTCTTCATACACTGTTAAAACTAATGGCGACACATTGCACCTTTTAAGGGTGAAAGGCTTTTCTCACTGGTGACACCCCTAAAGGAGCCAAAATAGCACCTTTAATTAGGGTGAAAAGATGGCACCCTTAATCCAGAGTGCCCAATGATAAAAAATTAAAAAATGTACTAATCGACTTTCGGCCCTCGATGGATTCCAACACAGAACGTCTGATTACAAGCTCAGCGCCCTATCCACTCGGCCATCAAGCTCACCTTCAAAGTCTCCCTGAAATGTTCATGTGTCCTGAAAATCAAAGGTTGCTTTACATAAAAGAGCTCGCCAAAAGTTAGCCATCCGAAGTTCTAAACAAAATTGGGATAGCGTATAGCGGTGATAGTCATCGTAGGAAAAAATTGCTGTACTGATCCACCAGTGACAGCGATTGAAGTGCAAGGATACACGTTACAGAGCATGCGCAAATGTCTAAGGGGTGAAAATCTTCCAACAGTATGCATTGCGCGGCACCCTACTTAGAGTGAAACACCCAATGGCACCCCAAACGCATTTTCAAGCCCACTGGTGCCAAGTGATTTAAGCTTTTCACCCCTGGGCGTCAAATGCAACCGATTCGTCACCTTTATTCTTAACAGTGTAACAAAGAATAACAGATTATGAAACAGATTATTAACAGCATATGAAAGTGTAAACGCATAAAGAAAATACATTGTGATGCGTCAAATGAACATTAAACAAAATACACATAAATTATTGCAAGAAGGAATGAGGAATTTACTGTTTAAATTATTGCAATTTCCATTAGGGTATAATAGCATATTTTAAAATAAATCAGTAAATTTTATCTACCCTTAAAAGAAGTAAACTCGTTAGAACACTTCATTGCGATCTGAACTGGAATTTTGCTAAAGTGGTTAAATTGATTTTAAACAATTGAACTGAGAATCTCACGCATACATTGTAGTTTTAAAGAGGCAATAAAGCCAGACTAAGTGGTTCAGTGAAAAATTCTCAATTTTAGAAGCATAAAATCTTGACTATTTACGCTTAAATGGAATTTCTAGAAACGGAAATTAATAATTCCCGTAACGGCTTGTAATTTTACTCGGTATAACAGTATAATATCACGCGCCATTAATTAAAGGATTAAATGCACGATTTATAACATTTGAAATTCCTATGTAGAATTAAAATAATAATGGATTTTACAAAGTTGATGGTTTTTCTCGGTGAACGCAATACTGCTTAAATTCTTCAATGACATCGTACTGCACTTAACAAGCAGATTTTTATAAGTGAGAAAAATAATTTTAGATGTCTAATCAATAAATAATATTAAATATAAACATAATACAAAAATTAAGCGTTAGTATACATTTCAAAAATAAAGTTCATATTCGTATATCTTTTTTTTAACCAACTATTGCATAACTTCAGTTCTTAATAACTAAGAAGAACAGATTTTCAGTATATGAAAGCTTAAATGCATAAAGAAACTACATTGTGTTACGTCAAATGAACATTAAACAAAATTCACATAAACTATTGCAAGAAGGAATGATTAATATACTATTTAAATTACTGCAATTTCCATTATAGTGTAATAGCATATTTAAAAGTAAATCAATAAAATCTATCTATCCTTAAAGAAGCATACTCGTTAGAACACTTCATTGCGATTTGAGCTGTAATTTTACTAAACAGGTTAAATTGATTTGAAGCAATTGAACCGAGAAACTCACGCATACTCTGTAGTTCAAAGAGGCAATAAAGACAGACTAACTAGTTCGAAGGAATATTCTCAATTTTAGAAACACAAGGTGGAACCCGTCAAATTTTGACGAAATAAAATGTTTAAGAAGGAACTGTTTCATTAACTTTTAATAAACCTACAAAATTAGTTATAGTGAAAAATGCATTTTATATTGGTACGTCCAACTCTTAAACAAACGATATTTATTTTCAAATTAACAAAATACCATTTCTATAAAACGCAGTTGTAGAAATTGATAAAATTAAACTTTAATCGTATGTGTAAGCAATAAAATATAATAAAGATATGTTATTATGATAAAGTTATCAATTAAGGTTCTTATGCTAGTATTCCAAAATGATAAAAAGCAAAATTTATTAAATTTTGACTCAATCATAGAATTTTTTTCCCCGTGAAATCTAAACCCGGCATCATTTTCACCATATCAAAATTTACGAATGTACATTTCATATCTACATTCACGTTTAAAAAAAATGGCATTTTAATTTGATAAGTTTGATTCAAAACTTGAAGTTTAAACGGGCTACTTGCTGAAATATTAACTGTAGATATTTTTTTACAAGTAAATCAAATTTTGTAAATGAAGTCAAAATTCACCGGGTTTTATAACAGAAGATATTTAAATTTCTATTTTTTCCCTTTTAATGAAAAAATGGCAACATAAAGATACAGCACTCAATTTTTTCTTTTTTTCCCTTTGCTTTAAACTGAAATGGAGTACTCCTGTTGCCACGATTAGAAAAGAGGTATTAAAAGCTACAAAAAAATTACTATTTCAAAAACAAATTAAGATACAGCTTTCAAACAAATTTCATTTAAAAGTGCATTTTTTCCCTACACGATGGTGTAAAAATTGAAAGTGTGCGACATTAAGAAGTTTAAAAACTTTTAGTAGCAAAAATTGCAATACCGAAATTGATTTAAAATTTGAAAGTGTTGCCATGTGCAAAATGACGTATGCGTTACGCAAAGATACGTTCGGCATTTATAATATGGAAAAAATCTTGATTATTTACGCTTAAATGAAATTTCTAGAAACGGAAATTAATAATTTCCGTAATGGCATGTACTTTTACTCGGTATAACAGTATAATATCACGCACCATTCATTTAAGGATTAAATGCATTGTTTATAACATTTGAAATTCCTATTTAGAATTATAGCAATAGTGATTTTTAAAACGTTGATGTTTTTTTCTCGATGAATGCGATACATTGAAAGAATTCTTTAATGACATCCTATTCACACTTAACAAACTGATTTTGATATGTGAGGAAAATAATTTTAAAAGTGTAATCAATAAATAATATTAAATATAAACCTAATAATAAAATTAATCTTTTTTTTATAAATTTAAAAAAGGATGCTCATATTTGTATATATTGTCCTTTTTTTAACAGACAATTGCATAATTTATGTTCTTCATAATTCAGAAGAACATATTTCCAGCTTATGAAAGTGTAAGAGTATAAAGAACTACATTGTGATGCGTTAAATGAACATTTAACAAACTACACTTAAATTATTGTAAGAAGGAAAAAAAATGTACTATTTATATACTATTATATATTATATATTATATTATATTATATTATATACAAATATTATATTATATTAAATACATTGTGATGCGTCAAATGAACATTAAACAAAATACACATAAATTATTGCAAGAAGGAATGAGGAATTTACTGTTTAAATTATTGCAATTTCCATTATGGTATAATAGCATATTTTAAAATAAATCAGTAAATTTTATCTACCCTTAAAAGAAGTATACTCGTTAGAACACTTCATTGCGATCTGAACTGGAATTTTACTAAAGTGTTTAAATTGATTTTAAACAACTGAACTGAGAATCTCACGCATACATTCTAGTTTTAAAGAGGCAATAAAGCCAGACTAAGTAGTTTAGTGAAAAATTCTCAATTTTAGAAACATAAAATCTTGATTCTTTGCGCTTAAATGAAATTTCTACAAACGGAAATTAATAATTCTCGTAACGGCTTGTAATTTTACTCGGTATAACAATATAATATCAAGTTCCATTCATTAAAGTATTAAATGCATTAATTATAATGTTTGAAATTCTTATTTAGAATTAAAGTAATAGTTACGACATCAATGGTTTTTCTTGATGAACGTAATTTCTTGATGAACATCCCATTCGCACTTAAGAAACTGATTTTAATAAGTAAGGAAAATAATTTTAGAAGTCTAATCAATAAATAATATTAAAATTTCAATCAGGGAGTTCGTAGTCATATATCTTTTTTTTAACTAACAATTGCATAACTTGTGTTCTTCATAACTAAGAATAACAGATTTCCAGCATATGAAAGGGTAAATGCATAAAGAAACTACATTGTAATACATAAAATGAACATTAAACAAAATACACATAAATTATTGCAAGAAGAAATGAGGAATATACTATTTAAACTGTTACAATTTCCATTATGGTATAACAGCATATTTAAAAATAAATCAATAAATTCTATCTACCGTTAAAGAAGTATACTCGTTAGAACAATTCATTGCGATCTGATTTGGAATTTTACTAAAGAGGCTAAATTGATTTAAAACAACCGAGAAATTCATGCATACTCTGTAGTTTAAGGAGGCAATAAAGTGAAATATTCTCAATTTTAGAAACATAAAATCTTGATCATTTACGGTTAAATGAAATTTCTAGAAACGGAAATGAATAATTCTCATAACGGCTTGTAATTTTACTCGGTATAACTGCATAATATCACGCACTATTCATTAAAGGATCAATTCCATTATTTGTGACATTTGAAATTCATATACAATTAACTTTATAATGAATTTTACAACGTTGATGGTCATTCTCGATTAATATAATATTGATGAAAATCTTCAGTGAATTTCTATTCACACTTAACCAATTCTTTTGATATGTGAGGAGAATAGTTATAGAAGTGTAATCAATAAACAACATTAAAGATACACATAATAAAAGACTAAGCGTTTTTTTTATTTCAAAAAGGCAGTTCATATTCGTATATCTTGTCTGTTTTTTAAACTGACAATTGAATAACATGTGTTCTTCATAACTAAGAGTAACAGATATCCTGTATATGAAAGTGTAAATGCATAAAGAAACTACATTGTGATACATCAAATGAAAATTAAGCAAAATACACATAAATTATTGCATGAAGGAATGAAGAATATGCTATTTAAACTATTGAAATTTCTATTATGGTATAATTCTATATTTAATAATAAATCAATAAGTTATATCTACTCTTCAAGAAGTATACTCTTTAAAACACTTCATTGCGATCTGAGATGGTTGGTTGGTTGTATAGATTTTATTGGCACAAGGTCCCTTTAGGGACATGCTGCGCCAAGAACAAGGTAAAGAGAAAAAAAATAAATGTAAACTTTAAAGGATGTAAAATGTAAAAGTCAATTTAAAAAACTAACATAGGCATATTAAAAAGGTAAAAACGAAATGATGATATATAAAATTGTAGTACAATAACTAGTCAATAAGATAAAATAAAAAGCTTAAAAAAATAGTAAAATCATACAAACAGTAAAGTAGTGATACATAACAAGAATTAGTAAAATTGTAAAAACAATGATACTTTTGACAATATTTAAAAATGGTAATAATTTAATGATAATAATATTTATAAATGGTAAGTGGTAAGATCAATTAGGTATATATTCCTCAAGAACAGTGTTTCTTTCGTCTTCACTTGAGTCATATGACTCTTCCATAGCCTCTTCCACATTATTTTTTAGCCTTTTGGGATCTTTCAAGTAAGAAAGAGATACGTCATGATTTGATTTCCGTTGTTTTTTTGTGACTGTTTGCCATTGGTGAGATCCTCGAATAGTCTTATTTTCAGATGTCTTTTGATTTTGTTTCACGGCTTGAGCGGAATTGGTCTTTTGGTGGTTAGAAGCAGAAAGGTTAACTGTTTTTTTATTGGGTGTAACTGCTTTAGGCTTTTGACTAGTATTAGGTTTTTGGCAATCTGATGCAGAGAGATTAGGATTTATTTTAGATGTAGATGCATTAGTTCTTGTCTGGGGTTCAGTAGATTTTTTCGGTTTTTGTGGCTGAATAGGTTGATAGACTATTGTAACAGGCTCTGAAGACGGTAACCAACGCTCTAATTTAGGGCTAACAGAACATTTAGTAGGGCAACTGACATCTCGTGTTTCTTTCTTTGGGGTACTAGGTGGATTAGGTGATTCTGTCTGGGTGCTTATATGTCTTACAGATTTTGATTGCTGCTTGAGTAAACTAGAATAAGAAAGACCTATAGATGGAGTTCTGGTTTCAACAAGTTTTCGAGCTTCTGGATATGAAAGATTTTGACTGGTTTTTACTGCAAGAATTTCTTTTTCACGGTTCCAAATTGGACAGGAGCGAGAGTATGACGTATGATTACCTTTGCAGTTTGCACAGCGTTCTGGTTTTTCACACGATTT
This sequence comes from Maratus speculifer, assembly GCA_964019185.1. Lineage (NCBI taxonomy): Eukaryota > Metazoa > Arthropoda > Arachnida > Araneae > Salticidae > Maratus > Maratus speculifer. The sequence goes on from OZ025291.1 coordinate 141,304,301, forward strand.
ACCATCATGGCCGACTTCTGCACAGCGAGGACAGGTAACATTGCCACGACAGTTAATGTTAGTATGACCAAAACGCTGGCATTTGAAACATCGTAAAGGGTTAGGGATATAAGGCCGGACTGGACAGCTTAGGTATCCAGCTTTAATTCTAGATGGTAAATTATGGCTATTGAAAGTTAGTATTATGTGCTTTGTCCGAATAACTTGTCCATTCTTTCGGATAGTAATGCGGCGAGCATCTATTATATTTTGTTCTTTTAAATTTGAGAGAAGCTCTTCTTTTGAGGAGTATAAAAGATCTGGTTCAGAAATTACACCGCGACAAGTATTTAGAGTTTGATGAGCTTTAACAGAAACAGCAAAAGAGCCTATTGTAGTGCAATTGACCAGAAGCTGTGATTGACTGGCTGAAGAAACCTCAACCAATAAATCCCCAGAGTGCAGTTTTTTAAGAGTGTGACCGTCGCCTAAAACAGACTGGAATGTTTTTGCGATAAGAAAAGGTGAGGTTCTCTTGAAAGAACTATCTGAGAGGCTATCGGTGCGTTTAATTACAAAGAAACGTGTAAATGATAAATTCTGCACAATTTGTTGCTCTCCACATGGGAGAGAATTTTTTAAATTAAAGATTTTTCCATCCATAGTAGGAGAAAAAATAATTCGAACCCCGAACGCACCACCCACTACCGAGCCCAACAAGGGGATGCACATTCGTGCACCAGTGCTAACCAGGGTCTATACGGTCACAAGACAATCCTATGTCAGTCTCCACCCTTAACGAGATGACTAGTAATTGCTCGCTCGCTTGATCCCTAAAGCCAGTGACCAAAGTCAGCTGACCAGCCGATTGATGCATACGGGACCAATATGCACCTCCCGTCTATCTGAAGCAGAGGCCAAAGCAGTGTGTTGGTTTCCCTCAACTACCAGGATCCCCCTTTCCAGGGACACGGGTCGCCACGCACGGCCAACACGTGGGTGGTTTACAATTCTCCATGAGTCAATATACAGGATGATATCGGCTCATACAGAATCGCTCTCACCTCCGAAAAGGAAACCACAATGAGAGTGAAACAAAGATTAAAGGAAGACAAGAGGAGTAAGAGGAAATAGAAAAGAGAAAGATCACTCGGGTGCCCCGGGGTTGTGAAGCCCGTGAATACCTAAAGAAGGTATCCCCCTGGGGGGGCGATCTGAGATGGAATTTTACTAAAGTGTTTAAATTGATTTGAAATCATTGAACCGAGAAACTCACGCATACTCTGTAGTTTAAGGAGGCAATAAAGTCAAAGTAAATAGTTCAGTGAAATATTCTCAATTTTAGAAACATAAAATCTTGACTATTTACGCTTAAATGAAATTTCTAGAAAATGAAATTAATAATTCTCGTAACGGCTTGTAAGGTATAACATTATAATATCAAGTTCCATTCATTAAAGTATTAATTGCATTATCTATGACATGTGAAATTCCTATGTAAAATTAAAGTAATCGTGAATTTTACAACGTTGAAGATCATTTTCTATGAATGTAATATTGCTGAAAATCTACAGTGGCATCCAATTCATACTTAATAAACTGATTTTGATATGTGAGGAAAATAATTTTAGAAAAGTAATCTATAAATAATACTAAGTATAAACACATCAAAAAATTAAGTATTTGTATAAATTTCAAAAAGGAAGTTCATATTTGTATATCTTGTCTTTTTTATAAACAGACAATTGCATAACTTGTGTTCTTCAAAACTATAAAAGCATATTTCCAGCATATGAAAGTGTAAAATCATAAAGAAGCTACACTGTGATACGTTAAATAAACGAACAAAATACACGTAAACTATTGCAAGAAGCAATAAAAAATATACTATTTAAACTATTACAATTTCCATTACTGTATAATATAAAATTTAATAATAAATCAATAAATTTTAAGTTGATGGTTTTTCTCGATGAACGCAATACTGCTTAAATTCTTAATGACATCCTATTGCACTTAACAAGCAGATTTTGATAAGTTAGGAAAATAATTTTAGAAGTCCAATCAATAAATAATATTAAAATTTCAAAAAGAAAGTTCATATTCGTATATCTTGTTTTTTTTATTTCGTTTTTTTCTTCTTTTTTAAAAAACTAACAACTGCATAACTTCTGTTCTTCATAACTAAGAATAATAGTTTCAGCATATGAAAGTGTAAATGCTTAAAGAAACTACATTCTGATTCGTCAAATGAAAATAAAGCGAGATACTCATAAATTATTGCAAGAAGGAGTAAGAAACATACTATTTAAACAATTGCAATTGCCATTATGGGGTAATAGCATATTTAAAAATAAATCAATAAACTCTATCTACCTTTAAAGACGTATACTCGTTTGAACACTTCATTGGGATCTGAACTGGAATTTTACTAAAGAGGTTAAATTGATTTAAAACAATTGAACCGAGAAACTCACGTATACTCTGTAGTTTAAAGAGGCAATAGTGAATATTAAAAACAAACATAATAACAAAAAAGTACTTTTATAAATTTCAAAAATGAAATTCACATTCGTATACATTTAAATTTAACTTGAATTAACTTTATTTTTTCAAAATTTTGTACGTGGAAGCATTTACAGCATAAAGGTGTTTCAATTTGTTTCATGTTTACATTTGAAGAAAAGCCTTGCTGTGAGTGTATTTGTTACTATTTTTTGGTGCCATTATTTCCTAATGATTATATCCTAATTATTTCCTTTGACTTATTTAATTGCAAATTCTCCAATTAGTGCATAACAAGATTCTTTACATACTCTCAATTGTTTTCCATAAATACTTAACTTTTATTTTGAATATGTTGCAATTTTTATTTAATGCTATATCTATTCTAATACATAAAATTTATAATATGAACTTAAAATTGTTCAGGCTTATTTAAAAGACGATTAAATAATCAACTATAGATGTTAACAGTTAATTTTATTTTAAAAACATCTTAGTACTTTCAAATCTTCAATCAGGTTCTTCTTCATAGAATATTTTCTTTTATAAATACAAATATAAGATTTCGTTTTGAAAAATGAACGAAACTCGTTGCTTGAAAATTGAATTAGTAGTATTTTAGGTAAATACCACACCAATAAAATTAATTTAGAAAACCACTAAAAAATTTTACCACTAAAAAAATTATGTAACCTAAAATACTTCTAATTCAATTTTCAAGCAACGAGTCTTGTTCATTTTTCAAAACCAATTATTATATTTGTATTTATAAGAGAAAATATTCTCTGAGGAAAAACCTGTTTAAAGGTTTGAAAGTACTAAGATATTTTAACACATTCGCTGCTGATCACTCGCCAGTGCGTGGTATGGCGCCAACGTTAAGGAGCCACTCACACGCCAGCGCGTGATTTGGGGTGATGTCCAATAGCCAGTCACGCGCTTGCGCGGGAAAATCTTTCACTAATCCATTGTTATAAAAAGTAAATCGGCTTCTAAAAAAACCCAATTCTACAGTGCGGCATTAACTATCATCACATCTCCACGTAAGCGGCAGCGAACGTGTTAAATAACATTAACTTTTAACATCTATATTTGATTATTTAATCGCCTTTTAAGTAAGCCTAAACAATTTAAAATTCATATTATACATTTTTATGTTAAAAGCAAGGCGAGAATTTCATTCCGTCATATATTTTACATTTATTTACCTTATGATACAATTAAGATTTGCATTTGTAGTTAGTTCTGTGACATATTACTCAAATGAAAACCAATACGACTGAATTGTCAGTTAAAAAACAAGATAATACAAAATATTTTGCAATATAAAATTAAAATGATTTAACATATCAAATCCAAAAATCCAACAAAACTAAAATAAAATACTCAAATTACTTAAAAGTGTTTTTATTTACAATGATTATTAAAAACCTATTATTTTCGAGCATATGATGTCCATCATGGTTAAAACAACAACAATAAAAATAACAACAAAAAAGCTTTTTGGCTGTTTCAACCCTGATGATGTGCATGTTATGCTCGAAAATACTTGGTTTGAAATAATCATTGTAAATAAAAACACCTTTAAGTAATTTAAGTATTTTACTTTCGTTTTATTATTTTACAATAGCACCAGTTACATTCTTTACACAGACAATTAAATTTTTCTATATCTTCAAAACTAAGGAGAACTGACGTTACAATTTGGATGTATCAATTTATAAAATTATGGAATAAATCTACTGTACTGTTTCAGAAAACGAAATTAAATAAACTGACAGGGCAGAGAAGCGAAAATCCTCTTATTAAACAATATTAAAAATTTACCATGATAAGACAAATCAAAATATTCTATCCAGTGTCCATCCATGAAATATTTTTTGTTAATACATCTTCTTCCACTCTGAACAGAAATTCAAGTAAAGAGTTCAAACTGATTTAAAACAATTGAACAGATGAAATTATGCATACGATGGAGTTCTTTCTTTCTTTCTAACCGATGACCAGGCCCCTACCTCCCGAGTTACCTCAGCTTAACGGGTTAGATACCTGGTATCGGGGCGGATGACCGCCTAATCGCCGCGTAGCGGCAGTAAACCTGTTATCTTCACTTCACACGTCCTCATATCTGCAATACTTATTTTTCATTTGTGCATACTTTGTTTTTTCGGTTGCTTATTATTACATCCTGTTGTTGTACTGCAAATGGCTACTCAAGTTGGTCTCGTAATTTAGAACCTTGATGAGATGACGAGACCTTCACCTGGCAAGGCACCTCCAGAAGTATAATTCACAGGTAACTTGGAGGACTTTGCAGCCATGACGGATTTTACATGCACCAGGCGCCATTAGCGTACATGACGGAATTTTAGCTGGCAGATAGCCTGAGTCCTGCAGCCAAAAGCTATGAGTAATATGTACTGCAAGCTTGGACATCGTTGCCCGACCTATTGGGGATAGTCTGGAGTTTTTGATGCCTAATAGTTGATGCATACTTGTCAAATGAAAAAGATAATTTAGTGGGAAGGGGAGGAGAAAAAACAAAAGAAGGGATTCTGCAAATAGACAAGTTGCACCGTCATTAATTTTGGGCCGAACTGATGGGCAAACTTAACGTTGCTAAGGATATGAGTTCAAGCAGGAACTAAAGCCAGAATAAAAATGTTTATATGAAATATTTTAAATTTTAGGAATGCATAATTTTATATATTTACGCTGAAATGCAAATTCTCGAAATAAAAATTAATAATTCGTCTAAGAAGATGAAGTATTTTAAACTAAATTGCCGATTTGACAATCACCCGCATTGATTAATTCATTTATTGTATAATTAAGGTATGTGCCTAAACTGTTAAAAATCTTGTCCCAGTTTGAACCAAATTTTGGTGCTCAATAGCTGCCACTGTAAGATGGAGAAATCTTGAACGAATATTTGGAGCTATAATAACAATAGTTAGAAAGAGGTTGAAATAGGAAGCTCTAAATGTTGGTACGAAGTTCCACAATCTTATGGTGGCAGCTACTGAGCACCAAAATTTGGTTTAAATTAGAGCAAATTTTTTACCAGCGTACCCTTAACTTGCTGTTTTCTCGAAAAAGTACTATATATATATATATATATATATATTTTTTTTTTACACTAAAGTTCAAACATTTAGAATTCAAAAAATATCTTACTTTTGTTTTACGATCATTAGAAAACCATTTATTGTATAGTCACAGTCCAAAATTTAAACCGGATATAAACTTTCAGAAATCGGAAGTGACCGTTGAAAGAGCCACAGAAAGGTAAACAATACATTTTAATATATAAATATATAATCTGTGATACATATACAATTATATAAAGACCTAAAAATGTAGTGGATTTTAAAATCATAAGCTTTATACATAATTTTTTGTGCTATAAAAAAATCTTGTCTTAGTTTGAACCAAATTTTGGTGCGCAATAGCTCCTACTATAAAATGGTGGAACCTTCAACCAATGAAAATTTAGAGCACCTGTTGCAGCATAGTTCCAACCGTTGGAACGAGGTTCAATTAGGAAGCTTCAAATGTTGGTACGAGATTTCACCATATTATGGTAGTAGAAACTGAACACCAAAATTCGAGGTAGCATATCCTTCAAGGGATTTTGCGCCATTAAAACCCAAAATTTGGTTCAAACAAGGGCAAAACTTTTAAAAGTGTGATTTGCTTTTCTGAAAAACTGAGTTTTTCATTGCGTACGTTTACAAGATACATTATTTCTTAAAAAACTGTTAAGATGTTGAAATAAAATTTTGTAACAAGGTTCTGCTAATATATTGGTGCGTTATGAAGCAAAATACAGCTTGCAAATTTAAATATGTAAATTTAAGAGCTATTTTTATTGAAAAATACACATTTAAAAAAATCATGTAATAAAAAAATTTGTATGCGTTGGTAAATTTAAGAGCTATTCAAAATCTTTTGCTACACAACACAGGCAGGTGATTCAATGATATATTGCTGAAAAAAAGTAAAATATATTGAGAATTATATATATATATATACACTATATTGCCACAGATTATTGGACACTTGCGATTTTAGACATTTTACTAAATATCTAGAAAAATACATGAGCAATCATCTCGAAACTCTTAGTGTATAAATATAATAGTATACGTCATACATCTCCGTGAAGATTTTTTACCGAAACTCCATAGGGGACCGTCAACAAATTAAAAAAAAATGAATATCTTTTGAATAACCCTGTCAAAACTATTGTAGCAAAAGCGCTCAAACTCTAGATTATGATTGAATGCTTTATTGTAATATACTGTGTTCATTTTTATGCAAATAGCATGCATACTCGCAGAGTAATTAAGGTTTCTATAAAAATTGTCCCAAATTTTTCCAAGTTTTTTCCTTATAATTTTCAGAGCTCTTAATATAAAATATTATTTTTTTCAGAAAATATGACAAACAACATTGCACACAGTACCCTGTAATCAGAATTAAAAAATAATGAAAATTGTATACAAAATGAGTTGGTTTACTAAATAATTTTTTACTGCGCATTAGGGTGGAGTGAAAAAGACAAAAAAAAAAATTTTTTTGGAATTTTCTCTTTGGAGAGGTCTAAAAAGTTGCCTTTTGGCACACTGAATATAAGGTTAAAATTTTATTTCGTTTGGAATTCATCTTTAATCCCCTACCAGCTCCTAAAGATTATGCTCTTTATATGCGAAAATCAAGATTTCACTATGTAGTGTAAATGACCAAAAAACATTTTTCTTCGGAATTTTTTCTTTGGATGGGTCTAAAATGTTGCTTTTTGGCACACTGAATATATTGTTCAAATTTCATTTCATTTGAAATTCATTTTAGTTCCCTACCAGCTCTTAAAGATTATGCTCTTTTTATGTGAAAATAAAGATTTCACAATGCAGCGTAAATTATTCAACTTTTTTTTATTTCAGTAAAATAACCCACAAAAATGACTTCTTAAAGTATTACTTTTGAACGATCTAAGTACAGTTGCGTTTTAATTCTTTGAAGCGCGAATAAAACCCTAAAATGTGAATCGTATTGTTGTAGAGAAGAGAAAACACAATAATTAGACATGCTTTCACTTTTTTTTTCGAATGCACATGAAAGATAGTTTCTAAATATAAAGGAAATGCAGTTTTCTGAATATATAGTAATGAAATGAAAAGAATATATACGATATATTGTAAAACGGTCTTTCATTTCATTCCAATTTATATTAGTCTTTGTTATCAAAATTAGGTATTACCTTTCGTGATTTGATTTTTGCTCATATATATCCGGTTCTTGCTTTTACTATTACAACCGCTAACGGCGCTTCAACAACTAAGTTTACGCATCTTTCAAATACTTTAATCTAACAGGGAAATTTTTTCAATTGAAAAGATGGGACTTTCGATTTTTTCTGAGAATTTCCAGTTTCTCTCTTGGTACACTTTTAAGAATGAGGGGTGATTTCACATTCTTGCCAGTTAATGATGTTTTTATAGTTTGTAACACTGAATTTCAAAATTGGAATATGAAACTGTCTTATTGTAGAACATATAATATCCTTCATCTTCAATATTCCTCTGTATTCAAAGTCTCCAACATGATTTTTTTTATCAGTTATCGTTCCAGTAAATTTTCATCTCAATGACAGAAGTATACGTTTTGTTGAATAACGGGATTGAGAATTTCCTTTAAATATTCCCTCAAATAACAAAAGATCTTAATTGTTTATAAAAAAAAATAAGTTCTATTGTTGCAAGAAGAATCTTTCTTGAAGTGAAACAACATAGACGAATGTACTTTCATTACAAATTCAGCCTTAATCTTCAGATTTTGGGATGCATTCTGACTTCCAGTCTGTAAACGAAGTAACCAATTGGCAGTTATCAATCATTTAGAGTGCGACATTCTTGCTGGATTACAATTTACCAGATTTGAGGAGCATTAACCAGATGCAAATGTTTGACACATGTCATAAAGATAATTTTGGTCTACGCTTAACTCTCCATAGTTCATTTCTGTGTGATAGGAGCAGATATTTTTAATTTCCATAACTGTCTATTGTTCACATTGATCCAACGACTTTCCAATTAGAACAGGAAAAGCTCGTGAGCCTTTATTTTGTTTATCAAGTTCAATGACTTAGCAGCAATTTGTTTGCAGAGAGCTGACATATTAACCACTAAAACGGAAGACTAAATCTTTTTTTCAAAAATCTATTACCATGATTTTTTATCTTATTTTTTACAGTTGTTCCGTCACAACCTATTGCCATAAATTTATCAAGGTTTAAATGTTTTTCAGTACAATATTTTAATACTTCCTGCAATGATCTTTCCTGGTCCAAAAGATGGTGTAATGTGTCCCAAATACAATTCATTTGACTCTTAAAATCAGAAATTGTGTTTGTAACTTATAGTTCTTCCATATATCTCCAATTTTCCATAATTTCCTTTGACTTTGGGGAATTGAATAAGCTTCTGATATTCAGAAAAATTTTTATGTATCATTTGATCAATACGTCTTTGGGAAACTACAATAATTGATGCTTCGATGTTTTCTCGCAGGATTTTTTTTACTTGTGATTTTGGCGGAACTTTACAATTACAATGTGTTTTATTTATTATTTTGTATAATAATAATATTTTATAGCATTCTGCTATTGTTGGCAAAACAGATTTATTTAGTTTTGAAGAATCACCAACTTCTAGCAATGGTAAACTTCGATTTGCTTACACACGTACTCATTTTGACTGTAAAAATGACAACATGCAAATTTTAAAACTCAATAAACCGTTTCAAATATTTAAAAATATAGACTTAAAGTTTCAAAATGATGAAAGGAAATATACTATACATTTTTAATATAAAAGTATCAAACAATATTACCAAAAAATCCTGTTAATGTACAATTTATGGTAAAAATCTATCGTATAAATCAATGAAAATATAAATGGCCTGGTAGGGGACTCAAGAAATTTTTCAAAATTAATGAAATTTTGCACGTGTATTAAAGGTACAAAAAGGCAACTTTTGGCTGCTATCCAAAATCAAAATTCCAACTTTCGATTTTTCACTCCACCCTACTGCGCATGCGTCAACGATATCAAAATTTCATTTGCATATTATGTTAGCTAAATGTATAGAGCAACTTTTGTGAAAGTCACAAAATCATAACTTGAAAATTCTGAAAATAATCGTCAATTGAATAAGTTGAAAATCCGTTATTCTCAAAATGAAGCAAAAACAAGAGGGGTTTTATCCATATATTCATTGATTAGTGTCAATATAGAATACACAATACAGGATGTTACGACTACTTTTGGATAAAATCCCTCATTTTTTTGCTTCATTTTGGAAACAACGGATTTTGTCCTTTTTCTATAGACGATTACTTTCAGAATTTTCAAGCTATAATTTTGAGACTTTTACAAAAGTTGCTCTATACATTTAGCTAACATAATATGCAAATGAAATTTTGATATCTACGACGCATGCGCAGTAAAAATTATTTAGTAAACCTACTCATTTTTCATACAATTTTTATTATTTTTTAATTCTGATTACAGGGTACTGTGTGCAATGTTGTTTGTCATATTTTCTGAAAAAAATATTATTTTATATTAAGAACTCTGAAAATTATAAGGGAAAAATTTATATAAAAACATTTTTATAAAAACCTTAATTACTCTGCGAGTATGCATGCTATTTGCATAAAAATGAACACAGTGTATTACAATAAGGCATTCAATCATAATCTAGAGTTTGAGTGCTTTTGCTACATTAGTTTCGACAGGGTTATTCAAAAGATATTCATTCTTTTTTAATTTGTTGACGGTCCCCTATGGAGTTTCGGTAATAAATCTTCACGGAGATGTATGACGTATACTATTATATTTATACACTAAGAGTTTCGAGATGATTCCTCATGTATTTTTCTAGATATTTAGTAAAATGTCTAAAATCGCAAGTGCCCAATAATCAATGGCAATATAGTGTATATGTTACAGGACAAACCCGATTTTAGGCCAAACTAGATTGGCCTAGGCCAGACTAGTCTATCCTAACGCCCATCGGATAAACTAGTTTTTCCTAGGCCAGACTAGTCTAACCTAACGCCCATCGGATAAACTAGTTTTTCCTAGGCCAAACTAGTCTATCCTAACGCAAATCGGATAGACTAGTTTTATCTAGGCCAAACTAGTCTATCCGAACGCCCATCGGATAGACTAGATCTTCCTAGGCCAAACTAGTTTGGCCGAACGGTCATTAGGATAAACTAGTTTAGCCTGCTATTCATTGGTTTAAACTAGTTTATCCTAGGCCGATCTAGATTGTCCTAGGCCAGTGGAATTTGACGTGTTTTTATTGATCCCAAAGACCGCTTCGGCGCCCATCTTATGGTTTAGCCTAGTCCAATCTAGTTTATCCTAGGACAATCTAGTTTATCCTAGGCCAATTCAATTTGACGTGCTGTAATTAATGTCAACCATTGTTTGGCACGCTCACAAAGAAAAGAATTATTTCAAACTCAAATTTAATTTCTTGCAGCGATCTTCTCACTCCTACAGCACGGTAGCTATATAAACCCACGCAACTCGATGAAAGCCGTAACTAAGGGCTTACACTTAAGAACTGAAGTGAAAGAGCGTGAGTAGAACGTTGGTTGTTTTTTGGAGAGAACTGTGGAATGACGAATTCGCATATGATGGAAAGATGAATTAAGATATTTGAAATGGCTGTAATTTATTGTAAATAGAATTATGTAAATAATCTTCTTTTTTTTTAAATATTTAATAATAATAGAAGTTCTAAAGATTCAACGATGTCAGAATCAACTTTATGTCTCTCAGTTTAGTTGTGAATTCGAGAACTTAGTTTTCTACATATATATATGCATGTTATATAGAAGTTTTGGCCTAAACTTAATTCTTTATTAAAATTTGACAAAATATTGCCCATATTTGACAAATTTATTAAAATTCCATTAAAAATCTATACTAATTCATAATTTTATTTTTTATTTTAACTAAAAACATGCGTGTTTGATAAAAGTGTCATATTTTTCAAAAAAAAAAGTGCCTTGAAGGAAGGCATATACCTTAAACGAGTAATTATGAAAAAAGAAAATAAAAATGTAATTTAACAAATTACAACAATCATTTGGAAAAATATTTTTTTTTCAAAGACAAAAAAATCTTTGCACATTTTGTAATCGATAAAATCTATAATCAGACCTTGTTTTGCTTATTTATTTATTTTATTTATTTATTTATTTATTTATTTATTTATTTGCTTTAAAAGACGACTTTTCATACGACATCGTTGTTTGAATTCGTTTTTTTTTCCGTAATCTGATAATTTGCATCAACCCATTGTGTAACTTTTTTATTTTCTTGTTCATTAACAACGATATTTTTCCCCTATTCAAATAAAAAATTTTCTGAATGTAAAGAACTTCGTAAAGTAATAATAATGATAATAATGATAATAATGATAATAATAATAATAATAATAATAAACATAAGTTTTATGATGATCAAAACGTGGCTCACGTAACAATAGTTTCATATATTATGTACGCCATGGATTAATCATTAACATTACTGGACCAATCATAAACAAATTCAAAATAAAAATTCTAATTTTATGATTTTGCGTACTGCAGATTTTTAAACTTTTGAACTTCGCACGTTTTTAATTTTTACACCGTCGTATAAGGAAAAAAATTGTACTTTTAAATTCATTTTGTTTTTAAGCTGTATCTCAATTTTTTTCTTAGTATTATTATTTTTGTAATTTTTTTAAACATTTTTTTCATCGTGGTAACAAAGGTATTCCGTTTCTAAACATTAAACATGGACTAATTTGAAAATTAATAAAACCCGACATCACTTTAGATATGTTTTAAATTTCTCTTTTCTTGGCCGACCGAAACAACCATTTTCGATATGATTAAAAAACTCGACATTCAGTAACTTAGTAAGCGGTTTACCTGCAATTGTGGACAAAATCCACGTTATTAACATTGCATATTTTTTCTTTACTTATTGAATGACCATAGGAATATTTTAGCAAGAATGGTTTGACGCAAGAGGGCATGTTTTGAATAATAACATGTAATTAAATTTATGTTGTTGCCATGAAGCGTCTTTAAATGAATAAATAAGAAAGTGAATTAATGCACACATGGCACATGTTCAAATTTGAAATTTCTGTTTAAATTATTACAATCTAAATTCCTGAACTCGTATTACTTGCCTGAAACTTTAAGGTCATTAAGAGTTTAATTATTAATTAAAGATTATTAAGATCATTACCATTAAATTATTAAGGTAATCTTTTATATCATTGGGTATTTCCATGAGCACTTAACACTTAAGTTACATTATTAGTAACTGCTAAATTGTTGGCCACCGTTATTTTCGAAAGGTTTGCGTAGTCTTATTCAATTAATGAAATATCTGTGATAAAACAAGTCACATTCAAAATCATTATATGTGACTTACACGACATGTTCTCATGGAAATACCCCATTAAAAAAGTGAGAAAACTTCGCACATTTTCAATTTTTACACCGTCGTTAAATGCGATTGTTTTGAAATTGCATGTAAATTTATTTTTGAATTATTCATTTTTTGTAGTTTTTAATACTTTTTGTCATCCTGATAACAAAAATGTTCCATTTCTGGACATTAAACATGGACCAACCAGAAAACGAATAAAATCAAGAAATCACAAGGATTCAGATATATCTCAGATATCGCTAGACCAAGCGCAACAACTATTTTCCAATGGTTAAAAAAATGATATAGATTGCATATTTTCACATTAAATATGTAATATATTTTTACTCTATTTAACATATGAAAACATCCTATTTATATACAATATTAAAAGATAGCTATATTTAAATTTCAGACTTTTGAAATAAAACAGTACATATTACAAGCATGCTTTCAGTTTATAATTTTTTGAGTCATCTTTCTTGATTTTACATTATAATCATCTGGGATAAATTTTCATCCAATACATCGACTTTAATATTTTTAATATGCATTATTCGTATTTTTTGATTTGAAATATGTTGAATATGAATGTAGTTATCGTTCTATTTTAATTGAATTATGTTTTTTTTTTTTAATTCATTTATTCAAATTACTTATGTGTCCTTTTTTTAAAACCCATCATTTTTTAAACATAAATATATGGAAATTTCTTCACGTTTATTAAAGAAATAATTACATATCCATCAATATACGCGCTATTACAGAAATAAAGAAAAGTATTATGCAATAATAGACACTGGTGTGCTGAGGCGACAGATCCTTCCTTTAATTTTATTTTATAAGATGATACAGGATGTACCAAAATGTTGAGTTTTCTGCATTTTATCCTTAGTCCTGTAATTTTTAGGCTGGTTAAGACTAGGAGAAAATATGTGAGATCAAATATTAAGTTTATATTCCCAAAATAGTATAAGAATTCGTGAAGATTTTTTTTTCAGATATTTGATTAAACATTTAAAATTTAGCGTGTTCGGCAATTTTCGGAAATATATTATATCTAAAAGTCCATATGATGTGCATTTTCTGAATGCATGTTAAAAAAAAGAATCAATTAGAAGTAAAATTTTAAAGCCTGTGTGGCTGCTTATATCTTATCGGTGGTCCACATGACTGAAATGTCTGGCAATAGAAAAACAAAATGAAGGAATTTGTTAATTATATAATAAATTCTTCTACGCATTCTAAAAAACATCGACTGTAACGCAGCAACGCATTTTACAATGGTACCAAACTCAAATTTGTATAATTCGACATTCTCTCGTGCATATTTAACTATAAACAAGTTATTTATTCATATAAACAAGTCATTAGTAAAATCGACCAGTTCATTGCATATGCACCCTAAAATCCATACATTTCATAACATCGGATGTCAATATAAGTTAGTTGAAGTTCCTTTTCATGTTCCTATTGCGACTGTTAACTTCTATAACATCTTCCATAATTAGAAAAATGAAGTCTGTAAAATCTGTAAAATTTTACTGTCAAGAAATTTGAAAATTTGAAAATTTAGACTGTTGGACAATAAGTCTTTTTTTGCATTTTCATTTGAAGCATTTTTCAAATATTTTAAATCTACCAGATAATTTAATCTTTATTATCATCTATGTTCGACTACGTTTATCGGTTTCAATACTTTGCAGTGAATGAAAATTCAGGCTTAAGTGCATTTAAATTGCCAAGTAAAAATTAAAAAAAAATATTTAAAAAATCGACTACCTGAAATCGGGTAGTAAGCACAGTCATTTACAACTAAATATCAATCACGATTTTTTTTTACATTCACTTCATCCCGTTTATTTATAGCCACTAAAATTTCAAGTTCGCCAAAAATTGTTTTGACTATAACTACTTTTACTATATATTAAATGTTCTCCATGTTAAAAAGCCTTAGGGCATTTATCACTAACAATTAATATATTTTTTAATCAAAAAATCACACAGGCTACAAAAACGTTATATTTTTAATTCATAAAAATTTCAAACAGCTTATACTATAACTACTGTTTTTAAAGCAATTATTAGAGTGGCAAGGCAACGCTGGACAAGTCAGCTAATAAGTGATTATGTAACAATTTTACAGATATATCTGATTAATAGTTACTTTTAATGGAATTAGTTAAGCAATAAAGCTTTTTGAAAATTCTGTGTAAAGAATTGTAAAAAATTCACAATTTTTACCCAACTGTCATTCTTGAACACTACTCGTTAATATACTTAATCGTAAAGTGGGATTTTGCTAATTATTTCCTGGACAGAGATTTTACTAATCATTTAAAACTTATTGGAAACAATTGAACCTAGAATCTACTACATACATTAATGTTTAAACAGGAACATCAGGGATTAAAGCTAGATTAAATAGTTCTGTGAATTGTCCTCCTGAATTCGCAGAAACTTAGTGACTTAAAATCTTGAATATTTACGTTCAAATAGAATTCCACGAAAGGGAAACTCTTTGAAAAAGTGTTATAGAAAGAAGCATCTATTAGTGTGCAATTATTAAACGACTGGTTAAGTTGTTTAAAATGTATGGAAATGTAAATTAGAATTTAAAAAAAAAAGAACACGTAAGAAAAAATATTCTTGTTTATTTTACCATAACCGTTTCTCTACAGGCAAGACAATTTAATTCGGGGAATTTTAGCATAAGATCCAGACTTGTGGTACTAAGTAACACACGGAACTCTGAAAATGTACAATATAAAATTTTTGTTTTATTTGAGTACAGCGTGAGTACGGGAGTCCGGGGCAAGATGACGAATGTCTTAATTTTTCAGTGTTCCACTAGATGGCAGCATCGACCGGACACTACTGGCTCTCCTATCGGACCTTCGTTAAACAATAGTATAGAGACGCTGAAATTGCCATTATTGTGTTAGATGGGAGGCTTTGATTGTTTACCTCTGCCATCTTAACTTTCGTGCATGTGAAAATAAGCTGTGCTATAGTTGCAGGAAAGATATATCATTTTCCTTCAATATTTATGAATAACTCAGTTCAAATACTATCTATTACCATGAATAAATAACAATAAATCGCTTTCCTTCATGGAAATGAAAACGAATATTTTTAAACAGGCAATCATGGGCAAGATGACGAGCTCGTCATGTTACCACTGTTTCGGTAATTATTAAACTATGTTGTCAATTTTATTTAAATCCTGTAAACGCTAGTTTGTCTGTGTGTTTGTCCGTAGTTCTGTCTCCACTGGGATTAAGGGGCGCATCGGATCGGGGGAGGTGTCGTTCGAAATGGAACAACCAGGGGAAGACATTTTGCCATCTGCTAAGCCCTTCCTAATCTCCTGAAAGAAAAACCTTATCGGGGTCCGTAAATTCAAAAAACCTTTTAAGGCCGAAGAGGAATATTGTCACCCACCAATAGAAAAATGGATCCAGTGCTATGAATGCCAAGTGTGGTGTTCCAATTATGAAAATGGCATTTTTATTTGTGACTGTTGTTAGCTGCACATCTAAACACTTCAACGTTAGGTTACAATGCATTATGCTTAGTTTGATACTTTGTAAGGTGTAAAAACACAGTTATCATTTATTAAACCATGTAACATATTCAAAAGATAAAATATGTTCAAGCATTCTCAGTGTTGTCATCTTGCTCAGAGGACAAAGTCATCTTGCCGCAGTACTGGGGCAAGATGACGATTTGTTAATGTTATGAAAAAATAAAATTATTCTTTATTTTTTTAATGGAAAAATTAAATGGTTATTAAATCAAATTATTTATAATTGCTATAAGTGATCTATTAAAATAAAATAATATGGCAAATAATATATTTTAATTTTACATGTTTCATTGCTCTGACGGCAACTTTTTCAAAAACAATAAATGATCAATCATTCAGAAATAATCATTTATTGTTTTTGAAAAAGTTGCCGTCAGAGCAATGAAACATGTAAAATTAAAAGGTATTATTTGCCATATTATTTTATTTTAATAGATCACTTATAACATTTATAAATAACTTGACATTTAAAGTGATATTTTATATTATATATTAATATATTTCATAATATAAATGAATAGTCTAACAGTTCATGTAAAATTAATTTTAATATACTTAAATATAAACTAATAAACAACAAAAAATGGTAACATAGTCATCTAGCCGTTTTCTACATCTAGGTCTTTTCTACAGGCATTACTGATTTCCGATAGTAACACTAAAGCCTTCCAAAATATGGCAGTTGCTATAACAGTAAGTCAAAGTTTCTGTTCAAAAAAATCTATTTCAAACTTAATACATTTGGTAAAAGAAAAAAAACTAGTTGTTGGATTCCACTATAATACTTAATCATCATGTATGTGCATAACATAAAATATGAAAATAAGACATCTGTAAGTAACTTATAAAATGCAACGTGATTACAAATAAAATTAAAACGTATATTTAAATATATTTAGTAAGGGTGTGTAACTGATTTGTGGGTATTACTTGACTATCCCGTCGACCCATTTCGGCAAATTACATAAATCGCCAAACTACTCATAAATTATACAAATTGGCATAAGTTTTATTCTCAATAATGAAAAAAAAATAAATAAATAAAAGATTAGTAAAAACACAAGTATAACGTTGAATTAAATGTTTCTTGATGGCATAACAAACACGTGTAACGTGCTTAATTACAAGCGAATGTGTCATATACTATAGGCCATTATTGGCACTTAATCTTATATTTTGTTGGTAATTTTTTTTGACAGGATAATTAAGTAGTACCGAATTGCGTAAAAGAAACATCCTTATAACTTCAATAATAATAATAATAATAATAATAATAATAATAATAATAATAATAATAATAATAATAATAATAATAATAATAATAATAATAATAATAATAACTAACGGTTTACTGCGTCAGATTACGCGTTTCATTTCCAGTTAAAATATATATTTGAATTAAAATTTGAATGAAATCAGGGTCATAAAAAATCGAAGAGTGTGGAAAACATGATAATAAATATTCAAGTAATTGTCCGATCAACTTTATTTTTTATGCAAAATTTATGCATTTTTATTGTTACTTACGTTCTCTTTTTAAAATAAAAAATTTCGAAAATTGTTATGTACTTTTCATCATAATGAAAATTTCGAGAGTCCGAAAAAAAAATAGTTTCAGGTAATTGAGATTACTGTTATTCAATACAATTCTTTCCATTATTAAATCCCAAGTAAACACCAAATTTCAGTTTCTATCTCAATTTGTTCGGGAAATAAAGCGTTTAAAGACACATACACAGACAGACACACAAATACGCAGACTGACGGACGGCAAATTTTTTTCTTCTAAAAATATGTTTTTTTTTTCGGAATCTCCAGTATCTGAAACGTGTTATCTTTCAAAATAAATAAATAAAAATAAATAAATTTGATTTTCTAAACAATTCCAAGGCTTAACTTATACTTCGTATGATGAGTTAATAAATAAAAGTGTAACTTTAATAAGCCTATAGAGATGAAACTGATGATTTTAAGAGCAGAAAGTATGTTTAATTCTTATCTGCAGAATTCTTTATTAAGAAGTAGCTTCACCTCATTAATTATCGTTTTTAATATCTCAAGATATACTAGAATTTTTAATTTATAATAAAGTGAAATCTATACATCTTTTTTCATTAAAACTTATTAAATATATCTGTATTTATAACTTTTCTTAAAAAATATTTACAAAATAATCAATTTAAAAAATCATAGCTACTCTTATGGAAATATCACAAACCTTACAAAAGTAATGTATTTAATGTATTATTATCCTGTCTGTAAATTAAAAGGCTTTAGTAATTGAAGATGTTCCATACAATTTTTTTCTTTAAAAAAAGCTATACCTATGAAAATCATAAACAATCTTGCCAATTTTTGAAGATATTTACCTTCGACTGTTTCTTTTCGCTATTTAAATTTGATCGAAAAGAGTTTATTATGTGGAGAGAAGAATAAACTTTCATTCTTGTCTGAGTAAATATATTTTAAATTGAAATTTCTTCTATGGTACTTTAAGTACATATGTAAGCCTATGTAAGAACCGTCAGTAAATAAAAAGTTAAAGTCGGAATGATTCATATCATATGGCCCTAAAAGAAGACAGATTTTTCGATATTTTAGTTTTTCTAGGCCATGTAACAACATTGTGCTATCGAAAAAGGGATTCGTTCACAATTCTCAAGAACTTTATAGTGATTGTCAATTATTGCATTTTAAAAGATATATGTTGATTTCAATATTTTAATTTTTATTATTATTATTATTATTTAGGTAATAATTCTTTGTTTATGAATCTATTCACCGAACTTTAATATCACACTTGTTAGGAATAATCCTATAAAAGAAACATTAAGTGTTCCATACTATAAGTTTTATATTTTTTGCTTCGATTTACACACATGTTGTAGACTACTCAACTATGCACTGTCATTGCTATTCTATTAAATATTTTTTTTTTTTTTACAAAAATATTGTAATTCATGCTAAATATCTTTTGAGAAATTTTAAACATATTTATATAGGCACATATATTTATATTTATATATATATATTTATATATTTATATTACATATTTATATGTGTGAATATATTGTATTTGTAAGCAACATATTGGAATTGTAAAGAATTATAATTACAACAGGAATTATAAGCAACATAAATATTTATAAAAGTGCATGTGTCTCGAAATTTTAAGAATTCTAATTAAATGAAATTTCAAAAAACTTTTTACGAAATACTGTATTTAACCAACTACTGCATGAACTTTATCAGAGAGACTTTTATTATGATAATTTTTACAAATAGTGTGTTTCATATTTCAATTCAAAGTAAACTTTTAGAATCAATATACTCACATTTTTTCAATGTTACAAACACATAAATTTTAGAAATATTTCTGTTTTAATAAATTTAAGTTTGTAAAAAGTAATCAAATGCAATCAATGTAGAAAATAATGTTCTTATAGAACTTTTGTTATTTATTTATTTATTTATTTGCGAAGTGCCACTAAATAAGATATGATTAGCATAGAGTCTGATTAAAGATAGGGGCACCACTATATACAGTTTCACCAAAAACGCACGGCGTGTTATTCGATATTTATGGAGTGAAATCGTGAAACCGTTTGATATTTTAAGAGAATGAAGACATGACTTAAGAGAATGATATATATATACACACATATATATATCACTTTTTAAGAATAAACAACTAGATATGTTTTTGATTTAAAATAAATTTATTTAGAAATAAAAAGTTCTAAACCTCTAATTTTATCCGTCAACAAAATTAGAACAATGTATTTTTTTTCTATTTCTTTCAATAAAAGGGTGAAATTTGTAAATTTTCAAAAGCGCATGTTATTTACTTGCATCCATACATTTCCCTCTTTAAAAGAGGAAAAAATAAATGAAAAAAAGAAAAATTGAAAAATTGCTAAGTATCAAAAATATAAAAGAATTGGAAAATTCCGGATCTAAAGATTTTCAACCTTACATTTTGAAAAAAAGTAAGACATTTACAAAACATTACAAGAACATTTTGTCTCTTGCTATTCATTCTTAACATATTAGAATATTTATTCAAATGTCAATACATCTTTTTAAAAGTTTGTAAATGTAAGTAAAATTCAAGTGATATGTATATAAACAAGCAGCAATAAACGAAGGTGTTTTATCTTTCTATAAAAATTATTTGACCTGGATGAAAATCATGTAAGAAAACAGTCTTATTGTACATTTTTAAAAATTGCTATCTGAAATCGTTAAAATTAAAAATAATATTTTCTTATAGGTAAATGATTATTGCATTGGAAATTTTAATGGCTTTAAAACAAAAGCTTTACAAAAAATGTAAACTGTATTATTAAATTCAACTTTTTTTTTTTAATTATACAAAAATGTTTTACACTGTTATCACTTATACACATACTGTAAACATACATACATGCATACACAAATATAAGTTATCCCCAAAAAATTGCAATGCGATTTTTTCTTTTGCTGTCTATGAAAGTTACAAAAGAAAATTGTAGAAAATAAGATTATGTTAATAAAATGTATCTCAGATTAATTCCTAAGCAGATGCGTTCTTAAAATGTTAGGTTGTCCCAAAAATTTCTTCGTTTTTTTATATAAAATAAAACATGGAAATTTCGGTAAAGGCAAAATTTTATTGATGGAACGCTTTGTCAATCTGTTGAACAAACCTTCTTCTACGTTTCCGGTTGTCGAATAACACTTCCTTCCCAAAACTGCTTTGATTTGGTGACAAAATACTTACCGAGAGGATTTTTTATCTCATGCAATCAGTTCTTTTCTTTGTGTGTGTGAATAGAATTTTTGAAAGAAAGAAACAAACAGTTGTCGGACGGAGCAATGTCCGGAGAGTGAGAGAGATGGGTTTCAATAGAAAGTAAGGGGTTTGTTTCTAATAGTCAAAGATGCATGTGGAATGGTGTCGTCATAATATAATACATCTTTTTTTTTTTTTTTTTTTTTTTTTTTTTTTTTTTTTTTTTTTTTTGCTATTTTTGGTGTATTTTATGGCTATTGGTACCTTCAGCTCGTCTAGGTGCCAGTAGTAATTTGCAGAATTGAGGGTCTGGTTAGGTGGAAGTCGCTCGTAGTAGATCCAATTTCGCGAAATTAAAACCAAAACTTTCTTTTATAAGAACCCGGATTAAGCGAAAGGAATGAGACCTTTATCTCGATCGTATCAGAATTGTTTACGTTCTTGGTCGTTATAAAATATTCAACTTTCGTGCAATCTTTAAAAAAAAAAAAATATCTTTTTGATGTTGAAAATGCGATCTACAAAGTTGTTCTCCAACAGGTCATGGGCAGGTCGGCCACTATTATTTATTTGTATTACAATTGAAACTAATACACGACTGTACAGAAGAATTAAAATATGCTACCATCTATTGGATATAAATTTCTGAAATTCAAATTTCAACCTATTAGGCATTTTAAGATTTTAGAACATAGTTGAAAATGTCTAAGATTTTGGTTTGTCTGTCTGTGCTCTAACTTGCATTAATATAGTTGGATTGCTCTGTAACTGATATACGTTATTGAGATTTACTATGCCATGTTTGGTATTAAAAATAAAGTATGTAACATTCATAGCTTATTTAAAGAGCCACTCTAAAATATTCCATTGCATTACGTTTCTATGAGAAACGTCGTATTTGCATAAAGATGATGCACTTATAATCGTCATCTTGTCTGTGTATCTGTCCGTATATAACAGCGCAAATCTACTAAATAAATGGTTTGAAATTTCATTAAAATTTCATTTATGTAACTGTTGGAGAATTTTGTCGAGTCATTTCAAAATTTAGGAAAATAGGATCAGAACTTAAAAAGATAATAATAAAAGCTTTCTTCATTCTACAAAATACTATCATACGTAAACAGTTTAATGATATCCTGTAATAGGTAATGATTCTGGGTTTGTCATACTGAATACGCACTATTTAAGATAGAGTCTTATTATTTTCGTATTGCTGAATTTAAGATATATAAACGTGTCATATTTTGCATTCATGCATTTTTGCATAAGAATTTAACAGACATTGCATCAAAATATGAATATTAAAAAAAAATGTTATAGTACGAACACATCTCATTTACGACGTGTGATGTGCAGTTCCAATTTTTTAAAAATACTACAGCTCATATTCAAAATATTAGAATAATTACCTTTTTTTTAGAAATTGAAAATATCGTTTGGTAACTTAATGTATTTTAATGAAAATATGCAAACGATATTTTTATTAAGAACTTATTGTTGATTAAACTTACTTGTTATCTTAAATTTAATATAATTTTTGAAAAGATTAATTGCAAAAAAAATTATTTTGAAAAGTCAAAATATTAGAATATTTATTCAAGTGGTTCAAAATATTAGAATATTTCACATTAATTCTCCTTTAATTATTACCAAATCTTAACTGGTGGCATCATTGATTAAATTCAGACTATTTTATTTAAAATCAGTATTCTTTTTTGCAGTTTGTTTCTTTTTCGTCTTAAAATGGGCCGTGTGAGTGATATTCCTGAATCTACTAAACTTCGTATGGTTGATTTGTATCGGCACGGTAAAAATCAATGTTTTATAGCAAATTATTTACATTGTTCGCAATCGAGCGTTAGTAAAATACTAACACAATATTCAAAAATTGGAAAATTTCAAAATAATCGCCGAAATGGTGGCCGAAAACCAAAAACATCTGCTAGAGAAGATAGGAAACTGAAGCGTATAGTTAAGAAAAACCGTTTTAAAAGTGTGCGATTCTTGCACCGAAAATGGAAAGAAGAAGGAGTTGAAGTTTCTACATCGACAACATTAAGACGTCTCCATAAATTTAAATTTGAATCTCGTGTACCGAAAACAAAACCTCTCATGACTGCAAGACAAAAGCGTATAAGATTGAATTGGTGTAAATCAGGACGTTTATGGAGCAATGAAGATTGGAAAAATATATTATTTAGTGATGAAAGTATGTTTTGTGTTTCATATGGTAATCAAGGTATTCGAGTTTGGAGAATAAAGCAAGAAGCATTTGATAAAGAATGCCTTAAACGTTCCGTAAAATTTGCTGCTAGTATCATGGTTTGGGGTTGTATGAGTGCAGAAGGACCTGGAAAGTTATGCATCGTCTACGAAAAGGTTAATTCTCTGATATATCAAGAAATTTTAGAATATTACATGATTCCATCATCAGAAGATTTATTTGAAGATGATTTCATCTTTCAACAAGATTTAGCGTCCCCGCATACCTCGGTGTCAACTAAGAATTGGTTCCGCCAACGCAACATTAAGGTACTTCCTTGGCCACCAAATTCACCAGATCTTAATCCCATCGAAAACTTATGGTGTATAATGAAGAAAAAACTTCAAGAAAATCCTCCTTCAAGTAAAACTGAGTTAGTGGCACGTATAAAGTCTATTTGGGCTAATATTGATAGAAATGTTTGTAAACACCTTGTATATAGTATGCAAGATCGATTGTATGCTGTTATGAAAGCTAAAGGGGATGCTACAAAATATTAACTACCATTTACTTCATATTCATAAGTTAATATTGTTGCGTAAAATAAAGTATTCTAATATTTTGAACCAATCTAAATTTTATTCTAATATTCTGGTGTGTTTAAGGAAGCTGTATACCTAATTTATTGTGCTGTATTTTATATTTTATAAATGTTAAAATCTTATCTAAACATTCCAGATTTAATTTATAAGAAATTTAATTGCATTTACTTAGTATAAAAAATAAATAAATGACAAATAATTTTTTCTTATTACTTTTTCTCAATTATTCTAATATTTTGAATATGAGCTGTATCAGTATTTTTCAATACGACAATCATAAATCAAAATAGTGATACCTGGCAAGTTGCCCTTTTAAACACAGGCATGTTGGTCTTCAGACCAAGAGATTATTTTTTACATTTATTAGCTTACAAAAGCCACTGCAATTGTCAACTGCATGTGTTATTGGTCAAGGTGGTATTAACTAAAGGGCAAATAAGACAAGAGTGGATTCAATGTATCAGGTGAAAACGTTCGGCAGACAAATCATGTGTCACTGTGGACACGATTTTTTATTTTTCCATACGTTATTCAATGTGAATAAGAAATATTTCGACAAAAACGATAGTTACGTTTGATGAAATGTTATTTAGTATCCTTTTAATCTTTCGTACATTAAATAAAAGTTACATTTGATATTTTATACGTTTTTCCCTTCCATTAATAATCTGAAAATTAAATCCATTTAGAAGGCCAACCTACCCTATTTTATAAGGAAAGATGATCCATTTATTTCATGTCTTTTTGCGTTTTATATCGAAACTATTTATAAATATTTTATCAACTTTTTGCATATTCTGTTAAGCTTTAAGGTACGATGATTATACAAATTAAAAAAAATAAAAATAAATTAAAGAATATTAGATAATGACAAATATTGCAGTAGAAATGGGCCAACAATCCCCGTACACTTTTGTCTAATTTAAATTTACTGCAATAGATAAACGTAAATAAAAAATATTTATTAAACAATAGTAATACTATTAATAATAATTATTTTAATTAGCAGTTTAGTTGCGTGACAAAATATTTTATAGAAGTATTTTATGCTTAAGAGGATAAATATTGATGGCGCAATGATGGAAACAAGTAATAAAAACAATTTTCCAAAATTTAAAAAACAAACACGTGGAGTATTAAAATGCACCATGAAACATTGAATTATACCTCAGAGACAATTTTTAAATAGGATGTCAAAAACATATCAAAGAACAAAAACAGACTGAAGAAATTACAGCCGATAAGATTCACGAAGAAAAAATAAAGAAATAATAATTATTCTCAAATTTTCACAAACTTTTAAGAAATATATTCGTGCATTCATAAAATAACAAAGCACTTTTTTTTCTTTGACTGACAGAAAAGAAGAAATTAATGAAAAAATGTTAAAAGTGTCAAAATCAGACTTGAAGGATTCAATTTAAATTTATTGATTAGGCAATATTTTTTTAAAAAGTTGTACAAAAAGTGAAAAAAAAGCTTCAAAAAGTGTTGATGGTAACCGAAATTCGCGTTCTGCTGAATACAAAGCACTGCGATTTTTAGCTAATTATTATATTTTCTTGAGATTCATAATAGCATAATGGAATAGTGCGAAGTCTCCCGATTTTTATCTAAAAATTTTTAACGCTCCGAAATTATTTATTTATAGACTTGAAGTTTTTTTGTTATAAAGGAATTGTAAAATACAGGGAGAGTTGAAAATGATTAAGTTTCATATTTACTATTATGCTAAAAACATTACTAACAAGGAAGGTCTCCATACTGGGTATACTCAGATTTAAAAAAAACTAATTAAACTACTCATGTATGTAATAAAGGATCAGTGAAAATTAGCGGCGGAATTGCTGTAGAAAACATGTAAAAAAATAAAATAATAAAATGCATTCGAGTATTTGGCGTGAAAAGACGAAAGTGTCACACGATTTGGCGAGCAGCATTTTTCTCAGCCAAATTTAATGCAACTGAAAACTTTTGGATTTTTAGATTCCTTGTAAATGAATTTAAACATATATGAATTTAAACATAAAAAATGAGCGAGTTTAATATATATATATATATATATATATAATTGCATACATATATTATTTGTTGCTGTAGTTACTTAATTTACCTCTGGAAAAAATATTTTCATATATAAAAAAAATCTTATTCAGTGAAATTATTTTCATACATTTAAGCGTATTTAAAAATAAAAGCCAGGTGTTTCCACAGCAACAAAATCGAATCTTGACAATGCTCAACTGGACTTTGAACTTGAAACAATTTTAATTAATTTAAATTTGAATTTCGTTTTAAATCTCATATTTTGGTGGTTAAATTTGAATATAAATACATATAAATATTAATATAACGAAATTATACTTAAAACAAACTAAAGTTGATAAAACCAAAGATATTTAATTTATCTAAACACGTTGAACATGAAACTTTTAAGCTATTGCATAGCTTTTATCGCGGGCTTTGAGCGCGACGACCGAATCCAAAAATTCCGTAACGAGAAATATCCTAACAAATCCGTAACGAAAAAAACCTAACACTCGGCAGACTTCGGCATGGTATCATTCGGTAGACATCGGTAGACATTGACGCGGTATTTTTCAGATGTTTAGAGGATATCAAGTCTCAAACATATATTTCTTATTTCAGTTACTATAAATCTATAATTACAATAATAAAAATTCCTGATAGAATGTGTATAGAAAAGAATCGTCTTAAGATAAAACAAGGTAGGATAATGTAGATTTTGGTGATTGAAGACCCGCTTAATGGTGAGGATCGAAAAATTTAAAATGCTTATAACTCGCGATCTAATTTTCGTAGCGCGGCCAAATTTTGTTTGATAATTTATTATGAGACAGTGTTAATTTTTGGTGACAAGAGACCCCCCCCCCCATGGTGAGGGTAGAAAATTTTAAAGTGTTTATAACTCGCGATCTAATTTCGTAGCGCAGCCAAATTTTGTTTGGTAATTTATTATGAGACAGTGTTACTTTTGGTGACAGGTGACGCCCTACGTTGAGGGTCGAAAAATTTAAAATGCTTATAACTTGCAATCGAATTTTCGTATCGCGGCCAAATTTTGTTTGGTAATTTATTATGAGAGAGTGTTAATTTTTGGTGGCAGGAGACCCCCCCACGGTGAGGGTCGAAAAATTTAAAATGTTTATAACTCGCGATCAATTTTCGTAGCGCGGCCATATTTTGTTTGGTAATTTATTATGACACATTGTTAATTTTTGGTGACAGAAGATCCCCCATGGTAAGGGTCGAAAAATTTTAAATGCCTTTAACTCGCAATCTAACTTTCGTAGCGCGGCCATATTTTGTTTGGTAATTTATTATGAGACAGTTTTAATTTTTGGTGACAGGAGACCCCCTCCCCACGATGAGGGTCGAAAAATTTAAAATGTTTATAATTCGCGATCAATTTTCGTAGCGCGGCCATATTTTGTTTGTTAATTTATTATGAGACACTGTTAATTTTTGGTGACAGAAGATCCCCTATGGTAAGGGTCTAAAAATTTAAAATGCTTATAACTCGCGATCTAATTTTCGTAGTGCGGCCAAATTTTGTTTAGTGATTTATTATGAAACAGTGTTAATTTTTGGTGACAGGAGACCCCCGACGGTGAGGGTCGAAAAATTTAAAATGCTTATAACTCGCGATCTAATTTTCGTAGCGCGGCCAAATTTTGTTTGGTAATTTATTATGAGACAGTGTTACTTTTGGTGACAGGTGACCCCCCACGTTGAGGGTCGAAAAATTTAAAATGCTTATAACTCGCGATCTAATTTTCGTAGCGCGCCCAAATTTTGTTTGGTGATTTATTATGAAACAGTGTTAATTTTTGGTGACAGGAGACCCACCCCCACGGTGAGGGTCGAAAAAGTTAAAATGCTTATAACTCGAGATCTAATTTTCGTAGCGCGGTCAAATTTTGTTTGGTAATTTATTATGAGACAGTGTTAATTTTTGGTGACAGGAAACCCCCCACGGTAAGGGTCGAAAAATTTATAATGCTTATAACTCGCGATCTAACTTTCGTAGCGCGGCCATATTTTGTTTGGTAATTTATTATGAGACAGTTTTAATTTTTGGTGACAGGAGACCCCCCCCCCCCACGGTGAGGGTCGAAAAAGTTAAAATGCTTTTAACTCGCAATCGAATTTTCGTATCGCGGCCAAATTTTGTTTTTTAATGTATTATGAGAGAGTGTTAATTTTTGGTGACAGGAGATCCCCCATGGTGAGGGTCGAAAAATTTAAAATGCTTATAACTCGCGATCTATTTTTCGTAGTGCGGCCAAATTTTGTTTGGTAATTTATTATGAGACAGTGTTAATTTTTGGTGACAAAAGACCCCCACGGTGAGGTTCGAAAAATTTAAAATGCTTATAACTCGCGATCTAATTTTCGTAGCGCGGCCAAATTTTGTTTGGTAATTTATTAAGGTATTGCATAGCTTTTATCGCGGGCTTTGAGCGCGAAGAAAGAATCTAGAAATTCCGTAACGAGAAAAAAACCTAACACTCCGGCTAACATCGCTTCAGTTTGGCAGACTTCAACACGGTATCCTTCGGTAGACTTCGGCAGACATTGACGCGGTATTTTTCAGATATTTTGAGAATATCAAGTCTCAAACTTATGTTTTTTATTTCAGCTACCATAAACGTATAGTTTCAATGATAAAAATTCCTGATTAACCTACATGTATTGTAAGATAATAAAAATATTTTAAACGATTTTTCTTTTATTGAACTAATTCTCATTAGTTCAATAAAAGAAAAAAAATTTGTTATCGGTCATCACGCTCAAAAAGTGTAACTTAAATTAATATCAAAGACAAATAAAAGTGCATAAATAAAAAATAAACAAATAATTGTAATTGCATAAGTTGATAAAAAAATGCTATGCAATAGCTTTACCGCGGCAGTCCCCGAGTGCTACACGTATTTTTTTTTCCTTTGAAATGCATTTGACATTTAAAAAACATTTTTTGAAATTGCTTTTCATCGCCAACCGTTGATAAATCGCCAGATAACGAAATTTTCGATATTTTTTTACGGACAGGGTACGGAGCTTCCGCCGAAAATATTTTATAAACGTATATATCCTTATAAAAAGAACATTCTGTAATTTTTTCAGATTTTTCAGAGTAGCCCGTATGGAGATCTTGCTTGTAAGCACAGTTTTATGTTTTAGAACAGCGCTTCCTATTTTTTTTACGCACTCTTTTCTTAGGCATCGTTTCGGAGCACCACGTTTCTCATAAACACAGCCCCATTTCCCTCCCTACTCAATTCAATGATGCAAATTTGCTTTTTGACATTAGGAATCTTCTTATCACAACTATATAATGAATCGATATTGTCATTTCTGACATATTTGTTACTTTATTAACAATTTTTGTGATTATCGCGATTATCGATATGAGGTGTAACCCGTCTAAATTCGACGAAAGAAAATGTTTTATAAGAAACTGTTTCATTGATTTATGATAAATCTACAAAATTAATTACAGTAAAAAATATGTCTTATATTGGTCAGTCTAATTCTCAAACAAATATTATTTTAAGTTAAAATTAACAAAAAACGATAAAACTCAATTATCCAAATTATTAAACGAAATAAAACGGAAATTCACCGGATTTTATAACAGACGATATTTTTTAAATAATATTTTTGAAATATTTAATTTCTATATATATATATATACATATATATTTCAATTTTAAGAGAAAATTGAGTGATTCTGTTGACACAATTACAAATATATATATATATATATATATCTCAAAAATAAATTGAGATACAGCTTTCAAACAAATTTCAATTAAAAGTAAATTTTTCTCCATACGACGGCGTAAAAATTTAAAATGTGCAGGGGTCGCAGTGTCCCTAAAATTTTCACTTTCTGCTACCAGTATTTTAATTCAAAAAACTTCGTGGAAGATTACTTCAACATCTACAACAGAATTCTGTTATAAATATTATCGTTTAAACATCGTGGTAAGAAAGTGTGAAAATTTTAGGGACTCTGCGACCCCTGAATGTGCGATGTTTAGAAGTGTAAAATTTGCAGTAGTGAAAATTGCAGAACCGAAATTGCAGGGGAAAGTGTTGTCATATACAATATGACGTATATGTTACGCAAAGATACATTTGTCCTTTATAATATAGATTATTTCCTCGTACCTACAGCAAGTCCGCCACATACCAGCAAGGGTACGCGTACTCTATGTTGGAAATTATTAATTGAAAATATTATCCTTATTTATAGAAACATAAAATTAGGCCACCATGAGTAAAAACTATTCTAAAATATACAAACTAACAAAATTTACAAAAAAATGCCATTAAAATTAGATATAGACATTGTTATGGAACATCGTTACATAAATATCACAGTGCTTAGGTGTATTTCTAAGGACCTATATACAACGTAAAGCTTACGTGATCAGAAATACTCGCGATTCAAATGCTATATACAAATAAAATAAATTCTTCACATAGATGCCTAGCAGAAAAGGGAATTGTAACTTGGCATACTAGAAAAGAAAGGATAGGCAGTTTTTCACGAATTTGAAATCCTCCGATTGAGCCTTATATGCAGCAATTAACACAAATTTTAAAAATCCCTTTCGGCATGGCCTATAGGCGGAGGTAGATTTCGAAGTTTTCATCTCAAAAAAAAAAAAAAAAAAAAATGCCCATCTCTACTCAAATGCCCATTTTGGCAATATATTTTGAATTATATTCTTACTTTATTTAAAAACTTGACTAATATGCTCATTATATATTTCCTAAAAAACAAAAAAAACTGTTAATTAAATTCGTTTGACAGCAAAATTGAATTTAAAAATGAGTCATAAAATAACCAATTTATTATTTTAATACATCCACAATTCCTTAATCAAGATCGCTTTGAGAAATTTTGTGCGAAGTGCCCACTTTGACAGATTTTTTTAAATATATATTTAGCCTTTATCAAAAATCTGACCAATACGGCACATTACACAGTTCCTAAATAACAAATACTGTCAATTGAATGCGTTTGAGAGCAAAATTGAATTTAAAAATGAGTCATAAAATAAACAATTTGTTATTTGAATACAACTTCAATTCTTTTATCATGATCGCTTTGGGAAATTTTTTTGCGAAGTGCTTACTTTGACAGCTTTTAAAATATTTATATATTCACCTTTATTAAAAAATCGACGAATACGCACATTATATCGTTCCTAAATAACAAAAAACTGTCAATTGAATGCGTTTCAGAGCAAAATTGGATTTAAAAATGAGTCATAAAATAACCAATTTGTTATTTGAATACCCACAGTTCATTAATCATGATCGCTTTGGGAAATTTTGTGCGAAGTGCCCTTTTTTGAAATATATTCTGCCTTTATCAAAAAACTGGCCACTCCGTCACATTATATAGTTCCTTAATAAGAGAACCTGTAAATTGGATGCGTTTGAGAACAAAAAAAAAGATTTAAAAATGACTCGGTAAAAACGCAATTTCTTAAATTTCCTCAAATTTTAATCACGATAACTTCGTGAAATTCTGTTCAAAATACCCTTTTTGGCAGCCTTTTAAAAAATATATTCTGCCTTTATCAAAAAACTGGCCAATACGTCAAGTTATATAGTTCGTAAATAATAGGACCTGTAAATTGGATGGGTTTGAGAACAAAAATGAATTTAAAAATGACTCATAAAGAACGCAATTTGTTATACTTAATGAATTTTTTAATGATGAAAACTTCGGGAAATCTGTTCAAAATACCTTTTCTGGCAGCCTTTTTAAAAATATATTCTGCCTTTATCAAAAAATTGGCCAATACGTCACATTATATAGTTGCTAAATAAGAGGATCTGTCATTTGGATGCGTTTAAAATCAAAAATGAATTTTAAAATGAGTCAGAATATAAGCAGTTTGGATTTGAGGTTTTTTCTCAAACTCCTATTTTTGTTTAATTTATTTTTGCTATACGAATTGGTTCTATGAAAAACTTGTCAGTATAAAAGTTGTAGATATTATTGTGAAGATGTAAAATAAATTTAATTAGATTTAATTGCTTAAGAATTTAGTAAGTTATGGGTTTTTTCTTTTTCCTCCCCCCTTTTTCTTTTCGTTTTTAATTTTTTTCATCGGTAAAAATTGGTCCTATCAAAAACTTGTAAATACAAAAGTTTTAGATAATATTAAGTACATTTATATAAAATTTAGTTGGATTTGATATCTTGAGAATTGACGAAGTTATGATTTTTTTTTCTCCCAAAAACCATGTTTTTTTCGCCCCTTGAGCCCATTTTTAACTTTATCAAAAATCTGTCACGTATAAACTTTTTCCTCATTTTTTAGAAGTAATATAAACTTTAAACTGATTCGATATCTATTTTAATTAAAAAGTTATCGCGTTTTTTCTGTTTTCACAAAAATCCTCCTAACTTCCACCTCCTTGGTCCGATTTTGCCCATTAACGAACTTAACCGAGATTTTATGCCCCTTGATTTTATGTAAAAGTTTGAAGAAGATCTGAGCATAATTATGGAAGTTATCGTGTCTAGAAGAAAGTGATATACACCGATATATATATATATATATATATATATATATATATATATATATATAAACTTTTTTACTGATGGTAGTTTTGGGGTCTAGGAGTCATGATTCGTGTAGATCCGCAAAAATTTTTCAGAAATTCCAACATGGGAGACAATGCAATAGGTAGTATTTCATACGAAATCTACCTAATAGAACACATTACCCAACATAACGACGAGCAAATGCATATTGTCAAAAGATGGTTTGTGACTCATTCCGTCAAATATATTTTTTGGATTAAAATACATATGTGAGTATATTTTGATAATGCAGAAGAACTCGCTCAGCTTTTTGCAATAAACGAATAAATGAAGGCTGTATCGTTTGACGATAAGTCACGAGTATCATGGAATGATGTTTCTCGATTCAAATTGCGAGTGTTATAGGTAGATTACGTATATTGTATCAATTTAACGGGACCATGGATATAATTTTACAGGTTCTAAATGCACAACTGCATATAGGGTTTTGGCATAGCGGTTCAGCAATTGCAGTTATCCTAACTATTTTTTAGTAATACTTAGGTTCTTAGGAGCTTTATTACTCACGAGGTGGAACCCATGAAAATTCAACGAAATAGAATGTTTAATAAGAAACTGTTTCATTGATTTATGATAAATCTACAAAATTAGTTATAGTAAAAAATGCATCTTATATTGAACAATCTAACACTCAAACAAATATTGTAAAAAATATATCTTGTATTGATCAGTCTAACTTTTGAAAAAAATATTATTTTAAGCTAAAATTAACAAAATATTATAAAATTCAGTTGTCCAAATTTTTAAAATTCGATTTTAATCGCATTTGTAATGAGTAAAATATAATAAAGATCAGTTATTATGATGAAGTTATCAATTGAAGCTCTTATGTTTGGTATAATCGCGAATGAAACAAAATTTATTCCAAATTGACACGATCATAGAATTTCACGCGAAATTAAAACTCATCATCATTTTCATCTTATCAAGATTTACGCACACACTTGTTATATCCGTAATTCACTACGTTTAAAATTACTTTAACCCAAAACTTAAAGTCCTTTAATTGATGAATAAAATCGAAATAAAACCGAAATCACCAATTGAAATTCTTTTAAAATTAAAGCATTAACCTTTTGATAATCCTTCATTTCATCTGAATTTGCATATACTAATAAATGCGCAGCTTTTTCCCCTACTAAATTAAACAGTATTTCAACTTTCAAATCTTCCGCGACATTCTTTAATTCAAACGCCCTTTCGAGCGAAGAAAAAAAATAAATTCCACGATTCAGGTTTGGTAGGAATCGCAATAGTTAAAGTTTTAACGCTTTTAATTAGAGCTTCTAACGAATTAGTTTTGGGATTTTGTCCATCCCCCCCACCATCAGAATTTTTGTTCTCAGACTGCAGTTTAGCCATTTCTAATTGGTGTTTGATAACTTCTAATTTCGTTTTTTCTAATTCTAACGCTGTTTTCTGCTCAGAATTAATATATTCTTTTTCATTTTTAAGGGCCTCTGCCTCTTGTTTCTCTTTTGAAATGCGGTCTGATACCGTTGTAACGAGGAATTCTTTTACAAAATCGAAATCCTTATCATATTGTTCGCTTCCTTCGATTAATGCCTTTAAATCCACTATTCTATGATCTGGCTCTACTTTTAAGCCTAATTCTGTGGCTACAATGACCAGGTCTTCTTTTTTTAACCCTTTAATGCTGAACATATTCTTTTTTTTAACTATTACTATCTTTATCAATAATTATAATCACTAAATAATATAATCATTCATTATAATCATACACTAGAATATACTCAGAACAATACTTGTTTTCAATTCTAATACGATTATCTCTTTAGAATCATTGTAACATTCATTAATCTAATATTTATGTTTCTTCAAATAATGCACAAAAGTTATATCTTCCAATTTTATTTCCAGAACTATAAAAAGTGGTTTCACTTACCACTGGTTCTTGCGAAGAGAGCGTGTGATATATGCTCTTCCTATTCCTTCATGAATTTTTTCCGAAACACCTGTGTGCTTTAAAGTAATCCAAAAGAATCCAAGGAATCAAGCTTTGATGAAACAAAAGTTTAATTAAACACACGGAACACAAATGACAGGGACGAATACAGCAAGACTTGAACACACACAATTAAATATATATATATATAAATATCCGGATTTCATATTTCTTTCAAGAACTTCTAACTACTCTTCTTTAACAACAGATCCACGTCGTGCCCGTAGCACATACATATTCCAATTTCCCGGATAATATTTTTATTCTGTTTACCTGCATCAGACATTCGCAGGTCCACCTCTTACCTCCGCACACACACCTCTCTCTCTCTGCGTTCGTAACCCCTTCCTCTTTCACACTCTCGTCCGCTGGTCACGTGACCCAAGAGCGGGCGCCGATAAATAAAAAAAAAAAAAAAAAAAAAAACACATCATCAGTCATCACACGTTGAACATCAACAGTTTATTAGACGTCAAGTTGGAGATAACAATTCCTTTCAGTTGTTAAAGTTTGGACCCATATCTGAGACTTATTACGCATTAAGCACCAGAATTATGATGCAGAATCATAAGAGAAGCATACCAATAATCGACAACGAAACTTCTTCCAGTGTCGTGAATTATTTAAACAGATCAATGTACCAAACATGAGCTCTAAGGCAACAAAATGTATTTTTATACTATTAAATGGTAGGAACACAGATTCGAAATTGAGCTTCAGAAGAACTACTAGATTGAGAAATGACTAGCACTAAGGAATTAGCGCGGTTTCTCAGAGAGATGATGCTCAATAAGAAATTAGTTCCGAAATCGGTTGATGGAATGATTTCGATGTAATCAGGCCACGGCAGAAAGGTGCGCCGGAAACGCAATTAATGCTGGGCTATCGAATAATGTTTTTAATAAAAATAAAAAAAAAATGATATTAAGAATTAAATATCTACAATCATGAATATTTTTATGATAAAAATATTTTGTTTTAATATGTACGAAAGCAATAATGCATTATCAGGAAATATTGGCTTACTCTTTCACATAACTGGAAGCTCAACTGCTTCTTTATTAAGAAAAACATATATGGGTCAGACTGAATAAATCTGAAATCTTTATTCCATAATTTTTTGATAATTTTACTGAATTTTCTTTTTTTTCTGCTTTTAAAAATATTATGGAGTATTTTATGTTTTGAAACTGAGTAATTTTTATCAATTTCTTGCGTTGGGTGTCAAATATATATATATTGATAATATTTATAACTCTGCTGTAGACTAAGATGTCCTTATAAAAAATTTTGAGGAAATACCGAAAGTCACAGACGGGTTAAATATACTTCATAAAGCATTGCAGTTTTCCAGGACAATAATTGTGCATATTTCTCAACGTTTCTTCTAATTAGCATTGATCTCGGTGGCAGCAAATATAATGACATAAACCCTAATCTAATTTTAATCGCATTAGGGAAAACAAAATTTTCTTCATACAAGAGATAAGTTAATTTACTAGGTCTCACATTTATGAAACATGTTCGGTCATCAACAAAACATTAGTTTTAGTAGCATTATCAAAGTGACAAAACTCTGTTATTTCAAACTTCTATGCGCCATTTACTTTAAATATTAAATGAAATGAACTAAATAGATATTAGAACGTAGATATTTGTCTCAACTTTCATTTAATAGGTTTTAGAAAAATATAAATTGAAACAAAAGGAATACAAACTTTTATTTATTTTCTTTTAAAGCGGGAGGAGGGGAGTAAAACTTACCTCAGTACTTCGAAACACATCAATGCCACATCTGTTTTCTCTCTCAAACATATTCTAAACGCACTGTAGCGGTTTGTCTTACAACTTAATTAAAGTCTAGCTTATATTTGAATATACACTCAATTTCAAATTTATGAAATCATACTTTTTGAGCAGTGAAGAGGTTAAAAACAAAAGATTTATTAAAAAAGAGATTTTTTTTAATCAATTTATTATAAATTCAGTTCACATTTTTTTTAATTTTTGAAAAAAGTGAACTGAATCAAACGTTTAATAATAGATGTAAAAATATTCTTACAAAAAAAGGGAATTTGCAGGAACTATTTTCTTACAAAAAGTCATTTATAAGCTTTGGACCAAATTTAGCTCCCAACTAAAATAATTAGAAACGAAAGCATAATTTGTTTGTAGTTAAATAATACTTAAGTTTAAGAAATTTACACATGAATTTAAAAAAATGTAGTAAATTAGAATAATTTTAAACACGATTATTTAATCGGTAAATTATTTATAACAGAAGTAATTTTTTCCATTTTTCAATATTGGGTGAAAAAAGTCCGGGCCAGGATTCAAACCAGGGATGTATTGGATTTTTTCATCCAATATTGAAAAATGGAAAAAATTACTTCTATTATAATTAATTTACCGACTAAATAATCGTGTTTAAAATTATTCTAATGCAATTTCGTATGCAGCGATTTTCTGCAGCTCCATATACTGACCTTTGATTTATTCTGTTGAGTTGATCCAGAGTATCAGACCAGATAAAGTGATCGTTGAGGTTAATTGGGTGAAATAGCCCTCCTGTATTCGTGTCAGGGATAGCTCAGTTGGTAGAGCATTGGCGGCGTCAGCCAATACATCCCTGGTTCGAATCCCGACATGGACTTTTTTCACCTAATATTGAAAAATGGAAAAAATTACTTCTGTTATAATTAATTTACCGATTAAATAATTGTGTTTAAAATTATTCTAATGTAATTTCGTATGAAGTGATTTTCTGCAGTTCCATATACTAACCTTCGATTTATTCTGTTGAGCTGATCCAGAGTATCAGAACAGATAAAAGTGATCGATGAGGTTAATTGGGTGAAATAGTCGTCCAGTGTTCGTGTCCGGGATAGCTCAGTTGGTAGAGCATTGACGGTTTCAGTCAATACATCCCTGGTTCGAATCCTGGCCCGGACTTTTTTCACCCAATATTGAAAAATGGAAAAAATTACTTCTGTTATAATGTAGTAAATGTTTTATATGGAATTCATTTGCAATTAATTGCCAGCAGTTTAAACAGAAGGAACAACTATTTTTATTGATATTTCGTCCTTTTTCTTACCAAACAAAAATGTGATGTACATCCACAAAAGAGAAAAAAAATTGTACAAAGTCAGAATAGTACAGAGAATATAAAAGATTCTTAATATAAGAGACACTGTGATTCTTTTTCTGCCCCAAAGATGATAACGTATCTTACCTTTTAAAGACTTTTTTTCTTATGTTTTCATAAATCGTAAACAAAAAAGTTTTATTTGTATTTAACACACCTATTACTTAGGAATATAAAAAATAAAGTTATTATTTTAACGTTTGCTTGGAAATTAAGTTTCTAAAAAGACTCTGAAAATACGTGATTCCACAAAAGCACAGACTTAACCCTTATTAAGACTGCATATCTTAAAGCAATTGCTAAAATTTCTTAATATCTGTGTTACTTATCAAATTTTCATTTAAATCAGTAACATTCAGTTTAAACTTAAAAAAATCGCTATTATTCAGAAAATGCACATAAAGAACTTATTTGTTTTATTGGAATTTGATCATCTTGGGTATCCTTGGTCACCTCATCATGATCCCACTTTTCGGTAGCTTTTTAAGCTGTTGGGTGTATATGGAAGGATTTTATCCTCGTTTTCTGTTATGTAACGTACATATTTGTAATTTTTTTCCATTTCAAACTGAATTTAGCGATTATTTCATTATATGCCCTAATAGTATTTTTTTAATTTCTATTTTCTTTGATAACTTTAATGTACGATGTCAAAATAATTTATTTGGATATACAATTCGTTTGTTATCAACTGGTAAACACATTTATATAATATTAGAGACTGATATTATTAATATTTCTTAAATGCTTCTTTGCTTCTTACACTCTTGTAGGTGACAGAAATCATAATAATACACATTTCTGTTTGATAGTAATCCCTTGACTGGGCAATTTAAAAGATTGCCCTGATTTATCCAACATAACTTAATACTTGCTTGTTATTTGGTAACTACTATATATAAAAATAATATCCACAATCTCTTAATTTAATTTTTTAAAATAGTTAAAACAATGCTTCTAAAATTAACTTTAATTAATTCTTTTAATTTTTAAAAATGTGAATGAAAAAGAAAAACATTCGATTGTGTAAAATTATGCTGGTATTCCTTCTGAATTATCCTTTTTTGGTTATTAAATACGAGTTATTTTTATGTGAATATCAATAAATAAGTAACTGACAGAGGCGACGAGGCGCATTGGCAAAGAAGTTTATGCACACTGGGAAAAAATCTGTAAAGCTGCAGATGTAAAGTCACGAAAATTTGTATGCTTTCTAAAATTTTATCTATACACTGAACAAAAAAGATATAAAACTATAAAACTAGAGTTTGTAAAACCACAAAAATCTGTTTAGTTCTTGTAAATTTCTTACTTATTATTATTATTATTTATTTATTTATTATTATTTTTTTGGCCATTCCTCTACCAAATTGTGCCGCATATTTTTCTTAACATAGTTTACAATACCGTCGCATTTTAAAAAGTTTTACAATTTTTTTTTCTTTTCTTTTCTTTTGTTTTTTTAGCTTTACACTTTGCACCCAACGTGTTAAGTATAACTTTCGATTCCATATATGTTTATTTAAATTAAAAAAAAAATATTGTAAATTAACACTTATAGAGAAAAACAGCTGTTAAATAAAATCCTGCTACGGTCATATATGTAAACTGTTATACTGGGTGTCCTAAGAACTATCCGGACAAACTTAAGGGGGAGATAGGAGGCATCATAAGGATTCAGATTCGCATAGCAATCCACAGTCGGAAACGTTTTCATGGCACGGTAGTGACAATACAAAAAGAAGAAAGAACACGAAAAGGGAAAAAAACGTGCTTATTTTTCTTATTGTTGTAAAAGGCCTGGCACAATGCTAGAAAGTACTGAGGAACTTTTTGTATCTATTGTGGCAGCTGCTGGGGAATTCCGGGACATACCCGGTATTTTCGAGAACATTAGATGTTCCATGCGCCGTAGATACGCTTCCACACATCATCGCCTGGAATTGCAATTTTGAACTCCTATTTTGATGATTATCGTTGTTTCTTTAACCCTCTGGATCCCAAACCGCCCGAGATATTTTGATTCGTATATTTCAGTTTCCACCAAAAAATTAAAACAACAATATTTGCTTTAATCAATAACAGACCATCCCGTATTTAGATAAAACGAAATCAGCCATAGAATTTTTCTGGTGTGAAATGAACTACATAATTTCTAGAACGTGTTCTAGCATGGGAATTAAAGGGTTAACGTTCTTTTATAATACTTGTTTTCTGTATTAAGGATAATAAACATGTTTTCTGCTCTTATTCATGTCTTGTTTTTTGTGTTTTGTGTCATCATTACCGTGCTAGGAAAGCGTTTCCAGAAATAAGTTGCTGTGCAAATCTGTATCTTTGTGATGTCCCCTACCCCCGCTTAAAGTTTATCCGAATAATTCTGGGACGCCTTGCCTATACAAACTAACATTGCATGCATGCTAATAAAAAATAAATATTTGTATATTAGTAAGCCTTATTTTAAAATCTTCACATATATTCTCTTTAGAGGTATAAAAAGAAATACATTGAACCCTGTAAATAAGTATTATATTTGAAGTTTCAGTTTGTGTTAAGAAGTTTCTCCATTTTTGGCATATTTTATCAGATAAAAGAAATCTTTCACATAGATAAAATATTGTTAAACACCCAGATGATTTGAAATATTTCTGTCTGCAAAATAAAGATTTTAAAGCACAAACACATATTTTGATTTTAAATGAACTGATAAAATTGCAAAGGAACGTTTTTGAAAAGCAGATTTTCTTTAATAGCACGTTACTCG
Organism: Maratus speculifer; assembly: GCA_964019185.1. Lineage (NCBI taxonomy): Eukaryota > Metazoa > Arthropoda > Arachnida > Araneae > Salticidae > Maratus > Maratus speculifer. The sequence goes on from OZ025291.1 coordinate 141,345,004, forward strand.
ATAAAACTCAACAAAGATATGTTTTTTATTTACTTAAAGAGCATTACTTTAATATAAACAGGGTATGAACTCCTTTCCAGAGATTATCAACCTTTTTCTAATACAAAACTATTTCTAATCTCCCATATTTAAATCTCTGAGATATATAGAAAATATTACAATTATGGATTTTTTTATTATCTTGCTTTTGGAGTAATTGCATTGTGAGGTAAATGAGTTCTTAAAATTTTGTTTTTCTTTGTTTATCCGCAATGTAAATGGAATATATAGCATTTGATTTTAAAAGGAATAGCCGAAACATATTCCCAGAAATAAACACTTTGCTTTACTTTTTAAAATATTTTATTTATCTGACGCATTTTATAAAGAATGTGTATAATTTTAAATATAGAAAATTAATGCTGCAGACTAAAACTTCCATATATTTTACATATTTCTAATTCACATATTTGAAATTCACGTTTCCCAGGAAAAAATGTGACAACTAAAGTCTTTCATATATGTTTTTTTTTATTTTCTAAAGCAGGTAAAATTAAACATGCAGTATAATTCTTAAAAAATTCTAAAAAACACATTTTTTTTGTTTGTTTGCTTATTATAATTTTGAAGAAAATCTTTTACCTACTTACGTTATTGCTGTTATCTATTCTTCTTCAATAAATAATAAGTGTTCTGATATTATGTTTAGACCAATCGTTGTTAAAGTAGAATAGATATTTATATATATATATATATATATATATACACTATATTGCCATTGATTATTAGACACTTACGATTTTAGACATTTTACTAAATATCAAGAAAAATACATGAGGAATCATCTCGAAACTCTTAGTGTATAAATATAATAGTATACGCCATACATCGCCGTGAATATTTTTTACCGAAACTCCATAGGGGACCGTCAAAAAATTAAAAATAATGATTATCTTTTGAATAACCCTGTAAAAACTAATGTAGCAAAAGCGCTCAAACTCTAGATTATGATTGAATGCCTTATTGTAATACGCCTTGTTCATGTTTATGCAATTAGCATGCATACTCGCAGAGTAATTAAGGTTTTTATAAAAATGGTCCCAAATTTTTCCAAGTTTTTTCCTTATAATTTTCAGAGTTCTTAATATAAAATAATATTTTTTTCAGAAAATATGACAAACAACATTGCACATAGTACCTTGTAATCAGAATTAAAATATAATGAAATTTTTGTACAAAATGAGTAGGTTTACTAAATAATTTTTTACTGCGCATGCGTCAACGATATCAAAATTTCATTTGCATAGTATGTTAGTTAAATGTATAGAGCAACTTTTGTGAAAGTCACAAAATCATAACTTAAAAATTCTGAAAATAATCGTGAATTGAATTAGTTGAAAATCCGTTATTCTCAAAATGAAGCAAAAACAAGAGGGGTTCTATCCATATATTCATTGATTAGTGACAATATACAATACACAATACGGGATGTACTACTACATTTGGATAAAATCCCTCATTTTTTGCTTCATTTTGGAAAAAACGGATTTTGTCCTTTTTCTATAGACGATTACTTTCAGAATTTTCAAGCTATGATTTTGAGACTTTTACAAAAGTTGCTCTATACATTTAGCTAACATAATATGCAAATGAAATTTTGATATCTTTGACGCATGTGCAGTAAAAAATTATTTAGTAAACCTACTCATTTTTCATACAATTTTTATTATTTTTTAATTCTGATTACAGGGTACTGTCTGCAATGTTGTTTGCCCTATTTTCTGTAAAAAAAAATATTATTTTATATTAAGAACTCTGAAAATTATAAGGAAAATTTTGGGACCATTTTTATAAAAACCTTAATTACTCTGCGAGTATGCATGCTATTTGCATAAAAATGAGCACAGTGTATTACAATAAGGCATTCAACCATAATCTAGAGTTTAAGCACTTTTGCTACATTAGTTTTGACAGGGTTATTCAAAAGATATTCTTTTTTTTTAATTTGTTGACGGTCCCCTATGGAGTTTCGGTAAAAAATCTTCACGGCGATGTATGGCGTATACAATTATATTTATACACTAAGAGTTTCGAGATGATTCCTTATATATTTTTCTAGATATTTAGTAAAATGTCTAAAATCGCAAGTGTCCAATAATCAATGGCAATATAGTGTATATATATATATATATATATATACTAGCTGACCCGCCCGGCGTTGCCCGGGTCCGTATTAACAATTTTAAACGAACTTGAAATTTGTATGATTTTATCATTAACTCGATACATGCAGAAATGCATTGTCTGAAATACGTAGCCACTGACTGTGTGAAAAATCGGTTTTAAAAACAACAACTAATATTAAGCTCTAAAAATACTCAAAATGAGCAATGAAAAACGCGGCAGGGAATATGTATCCAACGATTGCATTATTTTCGTGTTAAAAAGTTGATATTTACCCGTAAAAATCACTGTTAAGTCACGTAACTAATTATTATTTTCACATACAAATCCCAAGTGAAATATTGTGAATTTCAAACTAATTATATCACACTTAAATCCGACTATACCATGAATGAAATCGATACACGATGGTAGCTAAAAGATTGGTATATAGTATTATAATTTCAGAGCTATTTAACAAAAGTAAGTGTTATTTTTAATCAAATCTTGCGTAATGTTCACGCTGTTTATAAATTCCTAACCTTAAACTTTTGTACCGTAACCAGAATCTGTCTGTAACCTAACACCGACTTAACAGTAACCTACCGTAAATTAAATATAACAGAAATGTAACATAGCCTTCACTTTATTGTAACATATCCTTATTCTAACCATAACATAAATAAAATTTAACTTTAACCTAAATAATATAATAGAAAAAAACATTTTAAAAAATTACTATTTCTTCGTAAAATATGCTTCAGCTGTAATTCATTTCTTTCAATTCGTTTTATTAATACAAAATTCCTTCCTCGTGCTTTTGTTTGAGACATTAAAATTTCAGCGATAAATGGTTTAATATTGCAACCCTTTTTTCGGTTTACTTCCTCCACCTATCTTTTTCTCCATGGTGTACAGCAGCTGTGATAAAAAAAAATCCTCATTTAAACTGACAGTTTGCCAGTCTATGAATTTTAAAGGTCTGTCCCAGCTTTTTTAATTATTTCTGCGAAAATTTTAAGCAACCAATCAACCATAAGAAAATGAAATGGAAAAAAAGCGAAAAAAGGCGATTTTTTATGAGAGTGAGCTTTGGAATTTAATTAATTACTCAGTTAATAAATAGAATTTTGAAATTCTGAGCTTCAGGTGCATCAGGAGAGACATTGGGCTACTCTCAAAAAAATTTTGAGCTTCATACGTGCTGTAGATTTTGCTAGCCATCGCAGACACACAGACACACACACACAGAGACACACACACAGACAGACAGAGCGTTTTGTTCTTTTATTAGTATATATATATATATATATATATATATATATATATATATATATATATTAATAAAAGAACCAAACGCTCTGCCTGTGTGTGTGTGTGTGTGTGTGTGTGTGTGTGTGTGTCTGCGATGGCTAGCAATATCTACAGCATTTACGAGGCTCAAAATTTTTTTGAGAGTAGCCTCAAATCTCTCCTGATGCACCTGAGCTTCAGAATTTCGAAATTCCAACTATTAACTGAGTAATTAGTTAAAACCCGGAACTCACTCTCATAAAAAAACGCCTTTTTTCTATTTTTTTAATCACTTCGCTTGCTTTGGGTTGATTGGTTGCATAAAGATTTTTCAGAAGTAATCAGATAAGCTGGTGTAACAATGACACTGGAGTATTTGATGTTTCCAGACGATGACCATATAGGAATAAGGTAGGTGGAGGTGAAGTAAGTCTGAAAAAAGTTTGCAATATGAAACCATTTATTGCTCAAATTTTAATGTTCCAAACAAAAGGACATGGAAGGGATTTTGTATTCGCGTTTGAAATGAAATCGACGCTCTCTCGCGGACAAAGGCTGAAACGAAATAGAACTGATACCGTGAGCATCTTCCGCTGAAATCAGTGTTTAAAAGGCCGATAAATAAATAAACAGTTCTATAATAAATAAATAAATAAACAGTTCTATAACGCATGCAACGTTGGGTTCTTTGTATTAAAATTATCTAAAATCAAAATTTTATACACAAAGTTTAGATCTATAATATAAAAAAGTACATTTGACTTACTCATGGCAAAATAACAAGACAGCAACACAATGCTTGCATGATTCGCTTGTTCCAGCTTTGCAAGAGCAAGAAAATTTTTTTATTTTTAAATTTTTGTTTTCTTTTACTAGCAAATCTAAAATAATATGGGGATTTCCTTTTGTTTGGCTTGTTTGTAAACACGAGCCTACAATCTCTATTTCTTCTTCTTTGCATTTTTTAATGCTGCGCATTACTAATCTCTTTGAATCAATAATTGCTTCAGCTTAATTACTTAAAAGCAATTACTAGATTTTCCAGCATCTAGAAATTCTAAAATTGTCAATATTTGTAATTTATCTCCCATAATTAAATAAAAAATATAAAAAACTGCATTTTAAATAGCTCTTTAAACGGGTTTCGCTATGCTAGCATGGAACAAACAGCAAGCACTACGTAAACAAACGATTATCAGGTCTATACAACGCCACCTTTCGGTCATTACAAACGCGAATTGCAAAACGAATTGAAAGAAATGATTTACAACTAAAGCGTACTTTAAGAAGAAGAAGAAGCAAATTTTTAAAATTGTCTTTGTTCTATTATTATTTATTAAAATAAATGTTCGCTTTTAAAATAAAAAAAAATTGAAAAATTAGAAATAATTAAATGTCAAAAGAAATAAATGAAATTAAATAAGATATTGAAAACATTTTAAATATAATTTAAAGTCTCATTTTCGATATTATTAATGATATATATGTATTTTTAATCTCAGAGGTGTTTTTTATCACAAAGTTGAAAAGTACTTCGCATTCGGTTTGTCTGTCCGTCTGTCCATACTGTAAATCCCGTAAATATACTCAATTGATAAAGCTTATTTAGGATCACTAAAGCATGTTTGGTATTGCATATGAAATATGTACGAATATTGGTTCATTTACAGAGACACTCAAAAGAAATTGATTACATTACGGTATGTGTGGAAAAATTGTTTGACGAGTATTTTAATGAGATCACGCTATTTTAAATGTATTGAAACGGCTATAAATCACCTGCTTTCATTACGATTAAATTAAACACACAAATCATAGCCATTTATATTGATTTACAGGGACACACAAAATAAATCAGTTACAGTACTGTATTTGCGTAATAATTGCTGGAGAGTACGTTTTAAAATTTGGTATATACTTTTAAATTTAATTAGTTTTTTGCATAATACTCTTTGTATATAAAATCTATATTTGATATACAGAGCTGCACAAAAATAGTCGCATACCATTTTCTTTATTACAGGAAATTGCTGAAGGTTAATTTTCAGAAATATATGTACCACTTAAATGAATGAAATTTTGAAATGCATATTGCATTACAAATCTCTATATCATATACAGGGTTCCTAAAAAAATCGGATAATTTTCCGAATGTAAATGGGAACAGCTGAAATTCGGTTTTAAAATGCTTTATATATTAAATAAACTATAAACGGAAAATAAATTGTTTTCGGGTGTTTCTAAAGATAAAGGAGTATTGACGACTTGGAAGCGGTTATCGAGTATTTTTACAAAGTGATTATAGTAAATTATCGTAGTTTAAGAAACATCTGTCTTTTTAGCACTTTCCAAGAAAATTGAAATGTGCTTATGCATTTGGTTTGTCGGTCCGTCTGTCCACGCTCTAACTCCCGCGTTTGATGACCCTAAATAAGCCTTATCAATTGCATGAAAATCCTACTATATTTATAGTCGAATTTTCATGCAATTGATAAGGCTTATTTAGGATCACCAAAGCATGTTTGGTATTCCATATGAAGTGTGTATGACTAATGATTTATTTACAGGGACATTCAAAAGTGTTCGATTACATTATGTTATATGGGTAAAAATCGTTTGGAGCGTACTTTAATGACATTCAGCTATTTCTAATGTATTCAAACTAATATAAATCAATTAATTTAACTACGGTAACGTTAAAACAGAGCATTTTACAGCATTAAAAAAAATTTACAGGGACACACAAAAGAAATGGTTACAAAACTGTCTTTGTATAATAATTGCTGGAGAGTACGTTTTAAAATTCGGTATACGCTTTTAAATGTAATTACTTTTTTCCCACATTACACTTTACATATAAATTCTATACATCATATACAGGGCAGAACAAAAGTATTTGCCTACCATTCTTTTCATTAGAGGATATTGCTGAAGGGGAATTTTCAATTGAAATATGTGTATCTCTTAAATGAATTAAATTTTGGAATGCATGTTGTTAATATGTACCTGTCGATGTATCATATACAGGGCTGCTAAAATTTTCGGATCATTTTCCGAATGCAGATGGAAACAGCTGAAATTTGGTTTTGAAATGCTTAATATATTTTCACATGGTGAAATGAGACGCAATATCTTAATTTTTTAAACGGTGCAGTTTTTTACATTATTCTGAATGTGTTGGATAGTGTTTCATAATCTGTACTTGATGCATGACTTTTTATTTTTAAACACATTTTTTCATTGTTCTTTATTTTTTCGCTTTTAAATACTAAAAATTGTTCCGAGTTTCACGCACACCTGCCATACAGTGCTGCAGGTAGTGGGAATCTGTGTAGGATATTTGCACAGAACATATTTCATCCTTAATTTATAAGTAGTGGTTATTTCCGAACAATTTTTTCACTAAATTTCTTAAATTCTTATTGGATTTTCCCGCCCTCTCGACTAAAATATGTACGAATAAGCTTAATACTGAAGTTTCCTTCGGATATAAGTTTATTAAGGAATTAGTGAGCTCCTGGAGGTGAAAAGTAGAGCTAACATATTTTACAGAGCACGCAGCAGCAGTGTAGGAGATTCTTATTGATTAATATTGGACTCTTAATTGCTTGGTTGTTATCATTATTTCTGAATAGAAACTTCAACAAATTTCATGAATTTCTATTTGTATCCACATCCCGTTGGGCAATATATCTACGGAAAGAATGAAAATCGGATTATCGATCGGATTTAGGTTTGTTTACGAAAAAATGCCTATTCTGGTGATGGAAAGTGAAACTGTAGCACTCTGCAAATCGTGCATTGCACGCTTATTATATCCGGCCGCAGGTGGCGGTGTTCCATATCAGATTTTCGTACAAAACATACTGCGCCCCGTAGTGGTGAAAAGTGGAACTAAAGTACTTTGTAACACGTACGTGGTTAGAATTCTTAGTTTATAATTAGTGTTAATTTTAATTAATTTAGAATTTGGCTACGTTTAGATAACAGTTAGGTTACATTTGGGTTATAGATAGGTTGCAATTAGGTTGCAATTATATTTCGGTTAGTCTTATATTATATTTAAATTCCGGTTACGTTATAATTAGGTTTCGATTAAGTTACAGTTAGGTTAAGAGGCTACATCACTCAAATGAAAAGACCCGTTCGCTAATGCTAATCCTATGGAAGAAATTTACAAAGATATCTCGGTTGCATTTTAATATTTTTAAATGATTCCTTTTGCACTAGATAGCTGAGACCGATCTGTACGCAGGCCGTTTTTTATTTATTTTATTTTCTTTACTGATATTTTTTGGGAGTACGCTTTCATTTTTGGAACCGGTTTGGAAAGCGAAAGCACCGTCACCAAAAATATCTGCAACCCAAATCGAAAAAATTAAAAACGGCCTGCATACAGATCGATCTCAGCTATCCAGTGCAAAAAGAATCCTTTAAAAATATTGAAATGCAACCGAGATATCTTTATAAATTTCTTCCATAGGATTAACATTAGCGAATGGATCTTTTCACTTGAGTGAAGTAGCCTCTTAAGGTAAGTTGCGGTTAGGTTATGGTCAGAAAATTTATGTTATGATAAGGTGACGGTTAGGTTACTTTTATGATATATTTAAGTTTGGCTCAGGTTAAGTTGCAGTTAGGTTACAGATAGGTTGCGATTACATTACAATTAGGTTAGGGTTAGGATTTTATCCACAGGTTGAATATTACACATGTTTTGATTGAAATATACTTAATTTTGTTCTATGGTTTTGAAACTACATTACTATATATTAACCTTTTACCTAATTATTGATTATCGATTTTAATTAAGGTATAGTCGGATCTAGGAGAGATATAATTTGTTTGAAAATCAAAATGTTACACTTAGGATTTCGAGGTGGAAAAAAAAAGTTACGTGACTGAACAGTGATATTTACGAATAAAATCAGTATTTTAACATGAAAATTGCGCAATTGTTGAACACATATTTCCTTCTCCGTTTCTCATTGAAGTCATTTTAAATATTTGTTACTCTAAATTCAGTTGTTTATTTTTTAAACCGATTTTTCTCACAGTCAGTGGCCACATATTTCGAATTAGAGATAAAATCACAAATTTCAGGTTCGTTTGATATTATTATCACGGACCCGGGCAACGCCGGGCTGGTCAGCTAGTACACTATATAAATACATATATATAACGTTCTCTCATCTTTATGGTAATACTGAACCCATTCTTTCTTCCTTACGATATCGTACATTATCATTCCTCGAACCCACGTGGTCTTTAATGATATGGTTTACACTATCTAAAAATTCTTTTTATTTTTACATTTTTTCTCTTGCTTTTAATTTTATACGTTTGTAGTAATACACACAAATAGGTTATAAGTTTATTATTCTCCTACTTTACTAATTCAGGGAAGTCAATAAAATACCTTAATTTACATAAAATAACTGTATATGAATAAAATTTGTAAAAAAGATCGAGTTATTTTTAAAAAAATACTTAAGAATAACTTGATGTTGCATAGTACGTGTACATTCAACTTTAATAATGTTTTATTGTACTTGCACCATAGACTGGGAGATAGCAACCAAAATTTCTTATGAACAAAACAGGTAGACAATGTTCTTTCTTTTTATTTTATTAAAAACACAAGTGTAATTTCAAACAATTTTACATTGTTACTCTAACTTCAGATTAAATCCATCCATAGTTGCCTTAATATTGGGGTGTTGTGTTTTTTCTAATAAGAAAAATTATATATTCATTTATAGGTTTTAATAATGACGTGGGCAAAATGGGAGTTATTCCATTCTTTGGACTGTTATTGACCAGTTACAGCGATCATATTGGCCAAATTCGTAGCACATAATGAAATTTATAAGGTTTTTAGGTATGTGCTAGATGTGGCATACCGTGCAGAGAAGGGTTAAGTACAAAGTTGAAAATTTTTTTTAAAGTATTGAATAAAAGAATGTCTTTAAATATAGAAAATAGAGTTTGTACCAGAATACTCTGACATAGCCAGGGAAGTGGGGAGAGGGGAAGTTTCAGGAGAGCCACCCCGAACGAAGAATTGATTTATTGAATGAAGGATACAATAACAGTTAAAACTTCTTGTACAAAACCAAACAAAGAACGTCTAAAAATGTGCTTCAGATGAGCTTCTGCTTCTTGCTGAATTATGACTGTTTTATACAATTGTAACTAAACTGTTTTTCTAAATATAAACTATATTTGTTGCGTGTGTCTGCTACATTGCTAATTTGTGTGGCAAAATAGCAAAATGTATTTCTTATAGATTAAAATTTTATCTCAGAAACTCCCTTGATAATCAACGGTTGACAGAATTGGCACTCAAATTGAATTCACTAAGTTTTATTTTACAGAGCACGTTCTTATTTCAATGACAAGAAAATAAACTTGGAAATTGTTATTTTAAAATTAATAATTTGATTCCAGCATAAGTGAAAAGTAATTTTTTATATTATATGAAAATTGAATTAAATACATCTAACTCTTGAGTCTGGGTTAATTCATTTACATGATAGTGTTGATTAAATATTTATCGGTAGTAAATATTAATAAAACTTTATTCCATTATCAGCTGCATTTCTAAAGATTGATCTGACTTTATTTTACGCATGCTATTTTGTTGAAATTAAAATATATATGTACGTATGGATAGACCTAATTTATTAAAGTTACTCGAAATACCTCAGTTGCACATGCATACACAGAGCCAGTTCTGTCAAAATGCGATCGTAAGGTCTGGGAAAATCTTTTGACATTAAAGAAGTGTAAATAATTATGATGCTTTAAAATACACTACACCAGCTCAATAAAGTCTATTGTTCGTTACGTCGGAATTCTGAAACTCAGCCAATAAAAGTCAAAAACTATTGCTTTAGCTATTAAAATTGTACGATGTAGTTTTTTGAGGGGAACTGTGAATTTATATATTTTGATAAAATGACAAAATGTTTTTCATTTCAAGACACAAGATAAAAATCCCAAGAAACGTTTGTAAACAACTTTATGCAATTTTAAGGGATGTTATCTAAAGAAGTTCAAATATAAGTATAAATCTTCATTGAAAATGCAATGTTTGGAATGCTTCTATATTCAGGAAAGAAATTTATTTTCTCGGTTTTCGTCGCGGAAAATTTAAAACCCTTCAATTGTACATCTCATGTGAATAAAATTGCAGATATTTTTATATTCTTGAGTTCAAAATACTTTTAGATCAAATTTATTGAGTAAAAACCTCCTTCCTCCACATACAGGCCAACTATTTATATTTTTATTTTAATCTGCAAATGTTTTCAAGAAAGCAGAAACAACTCAAGATTATTTCTATTCTTTAAAATCTTTATTTTACATGTTTTAATTACAATAGACTTAAATCTCTTTCGTCAATTTTTTACTATAAATTGAATATGGACAATTTGTTGTCTCTAATATTTCAGTAATCATGTTATTTCGAATATTACGTTCTTATTTCATGCCTATCATTTTGCCTATATAACTAGATATTACGTTTTCAATGTTTGTCAATTATCACACAATACGTTACTTTTCTTAATTATTGTCACACTATTAGTGCTTTTTCATTAGAAAATCAGAAAGAAAACAATCATTTTCGTCAAGCTTAGATTATGAAACACTTTCCAAAACGTTCAGAATAATGTAATTGAACTGCATGGTTTAAAAAATTAAAATATTACGCCTCATTTCACCATATGGAAATGTATAATGCATTTCATAACCAAATTTCAGCTGTTCTCATCTACAATCGGAAAATTATCTGAATTTTTTAGCAGCTCCGTATATTATATAGAGATTTGTATTTATTAAGAGAATGCATTCCAAAATTTAGTTCATTTTAGAGACACGTGTATTTCAGTTTAAAATTCTCCTTTAGCAATTTCCTCTAATATGGAGAATGGTATGCAAATACTTTTGTGCAGGCCTGTATATGAGCTATAGAATGTATATATAAATGCAATATGCCAAAAAACTAATTAAATTTAAAAGCGTATGCCGCAGTTCTCCAACTATTATTACGCAAAGGCAGTATTACAAAAGCTTTCTGTTGTGCCCCTGTTAATTAATAGAAAATGCTATGAATGATCTATTTTAACGTGATAGTAGTAAAATTCAGTGATTTATGCCAGTTTCAATACATTAGAAATAGCATAATGTCATTAAAATACTCTCCAAACGATTATTCCCCATATAGCACAATATAATCGAATTCATTTAAGAGTACCTGTAAATGAACCATTACTCGTGCATGCTTCACATAAAATACCAAATATTTGGTGATCTTAAATAAGCTTTATCAATTGCATGAAAATCTAAATATATTTACGAGAGTTAGAGTGTGGACAGATGGATAAATGGACAAACTGAATGCACAAGCACTTTTCAACATTGTTGGAAAGTGCTAAAAATACTCTCTTCCCGGGTTTGGGTCTTTTTGTTTAACTCAGATGGAAAATAAATGGATTTTGTCGAATTCTATACAAAAGATTAAAAAAAAAGGTACCTTTTATTAAAAAAAAACACAATAGTAACTGATTTCGGGACAAGAGGGAAAAGGATATATTTTTACATTTAAAGTGCATGAGTTAGAATGCTGGCGCGTCCAGAAAACAAGCTTATCTTTCTATTTTTCTGAGATATTTCAAAAGAAAATGCATTTTAAGGCTCTCAATTTTGTATTCGATAGGTATGTTGGAGAGATTACAGATTTAAGTTCTTTTATGCTTTTCCTGTATTCTTACATTAACCCTTTGAGGGGCAAAGCACTTCCATTCTTAAAATGGTGAAATGATTGATTGAGTCCAGAATTTAAAAACAAGTATATTTCAAAACAGATAAAAACTTTTCTTCACGTACTTGATAAAATAATAAAAAAAATCATTTCAAAATTCTGGTGTCAATGTGGCATTTTGCAATTATAATTAAATGGTATATATTTTATACCACCGCCCTTCAAGGGGTTAAATACATTTGTAGTTCAAATATGCTATTAGACAAATTTTGAACAAATGTCTTACAACGTTACTTTTATCTACAAATACTTGAATGGAAACACAAAATGGAAATATTGTAGCTAAAAATAATTTTCAAAAATAAATAAATAAATAAATAAATAAATCTTTACATATATAAATGTATTATCGTTCGAGATTTCTTAAAAAATTAAAAAAATTAATAAATCCTGATATAAAAGCAAAATTTCAAAAATACTGCGGTATTTTAATATTGGAAATAATTTGTGATTCGACATAATGAGAAATATTGTAACCCTAAAATAGATCGTAGGGTAGATAGGTATTTGGGAGGGATTATTTTTTGTCTGCTTTGTTCTGAATTCTTACATTAAGTATATTTGTAATTCAAATATGCTATTAAATAAATTTTAATTTAATGTTTTACGATGTTACTTTTATCTGCAAATACTTGAATGGGAGCACAAAATGGGAAAATTGTAGCAACATTTCAAAAATACTGCGGCATTTTAATAGTGGAAATAACATAAGATTCAACAAATATGAGATATATTTGAAATCTGTCACTAAAAGACTATGCATGAATGATTAGCCTGTTTTTTTGGATTTTAAGGTTAAGGCCCCACACTAGTCATTGAAAAAGGACCCGGATGATAAAGTTAATTCTATGGGGGCGTTCTTTTCAAATATCTCTCTCAATTTTTTTTTCAAAGGATAGTTGAGGACGATTTATAACCGGGTTAGTTTTTACATTTTTAATTTTGGTTTCAGATTCAAAAAGAAAAAAAGTTTCAAAACCGGTTAGAACCGGTTCGATCAGAATAGTTTGTAATCCTTCAAATGATAATAAAGTCCTCCCTAATATTTTCCTTAATATAAATTTAATCATCTTAAACATCCTCTCCCAATAACCACCCCACCAAGCTGCTCTTTCAACAATATATATAAATTTTATGCCCTTTTTTCCAAAGTAATTTTGAACATTTGGATCTGCAACGTTTGTGTAGAGTGTTTTTAGTTCATTTTCAGCTGCCTTGAATGTTTTGTCATTGTCGCAGTTAACAGTTCTGCATACCCCTCTTCGAGAGACAAACCTTCTGAAAGTCATCAAGAATTATTTGGTGTGAAGACTACTAACGATTTCCAAATGGATGGTGCGATTAACAGCACATGTGAAAGTGCAATGTACACTTTGTCTTTGTCTTTAACATATCGCTTTGTCACCAACATCGCCCTGCGAAACTGATGCCAGTAACTTCAAGCGGTTTAGATTCATGGATTATATTAAGTGGTAATGGAGCTATCACTTGACTGCCAAGTTTAGCTTTAAATTTTTTACAAATTAGACACTTATTAAGACAAGATTTTACCGTTTCGTGATCTCTAAGGATCCAATAATTTTCACGTATCTGAGTCAGTGTGTCTGAAACTCCGGAGTGCAACAAACTTTAATGTTCCCTTATAATAAAATTTCGATAAATCTTACTTTGCCGGGTAATAATATAGGATGTTTTTCGTAAAATTGAAAATTTGATTGCTGCATTCTACCACACAGGCAAATTATTCTACTTCCAGTCAAAAAAGGATTTAAGGAGTACAGTCTTGAGTCGGTTTTGATGGATCTCCCTGCTTTAAGAAGACAATACTCATGTTTAAACTCGGTCTGTTGAATATATCGTACCCAATACTCTTCAGCATTAAACAGTTCCGTTGTTGTCAATACTCCTGTGAGTTTTTCATTTTCCCTCTTGCAATTATGGACAAATCGAAAAATGCATGCTGTAATTCTTAAAATCTTATTTACGTTACTATATCTATTCAGATTCAATAACGGTTCAGCCAATTCTACGAATGCCTGCAGCGCAAGATAATTTTTTCTCCTTTCCTTATTAAAATCTGGGATGTTTTTGTGACCAATGTAGTTGCCTTCAAAACTATTCATATCAATGTTATGAAGCCAAGAAGGTCCCTCCACCAAATCGCATCATTAATTAAAGATCGAGCACTTACACCACGCGTCAGTTTATCCGCTGGATTTGACTTTCCATCACAAAAATTCCAATTGAAGGGATTTGTTTTTTCTTGAGTTTCTGTAATTCGGTTGCATATGAATTGTTTGTAGTCATCGGCTTTACCCTTTCTGAATCAGTCCAAAAAAAGATGTTATTTTCATGTACTGTCGGAAAGGTAGATCTGTACGCTTTAAGACTTGCGTCCAAAAATATGTGAATTTCGATTTTACTTACCCATCATACGTAGTATAGGGTAAGTCTTGCAATCGTTTTGAAAATCGAAAAAAAATTTTTGACGGATTTACACGTTTTAGATAGTGGAGATTCCGAAAAACATATTTTTAGAAAAAAAAATTTTGCCGTCCGTCTGTCTGTCTGTCTGTCTGTCTGTCTGTCTGTCTGTAAACGCTCTATCTCCCGAACAAATTGAGATAGAGACTTGAAATTTTGTATGTAGTTAGTATGTAAGAATGGGACGAACCCTATTTAATATCAGAAACCTCGATTATCCGGAACTATTTTTTTCGGACTCTCGAAAAATTCGTTCTGATGAAAGGTATATAAAAATTTTCGAATTTCTTTATTTTAAGGAATGGACGTAAAAGGCAATAAAATAACACACATTTTGCATACAGAACAAAGTCGATCGGATTATTAGTTGCCGAGATATTTGTAATCCTGTTTTCCACATTCTTCGATTTTTCATGACCCTGTATTTCATTCAAATTTCAATTCAGAGGTATACTTTAATTGGAAATGAGACGCTTAATCCGACGCAATTAATTGTTAGCTAATAGAGTTATTATTTTTGGAGTTATAAGGATGTTTCTTTTACGCAATTTGGTACTACTTGAGTAGTTTGGCGTTTTATATAATTTGTCGAAATTGGTACATCAGCAGTTCTTTAATATAGCATTACTATGTATTATATTTAAATATTTAAATATAATTATTAACAATATTTAAATTTTGTTTATGAATTGCAATGCAATGTATTAATAGTTTTCATATGTTTTATTTTCATATACATATAAATGATGGGTAAGTATTACGGTGGCCCCCAACGACTAGTTTTCTATTTGTAATTCATCGAAATATGGCCTAGATATTTCGAGTTGCCTCAAATCCAGTATTTCATGTAGGTATTCCTTGAATTTTAATTCCAAATCTAATGAAATATTTTCGTCCCATTTAATACCCTTTTGCCACAACGTTTGCATTAATAGTTTAATTCGTATTGTGAAAGGATTTATTAGACCTATAGGGTCGAATATCATACCACATACGCTCAATACCTGGCGTTTTATTGCTGTCGTATTCGTTATTTTCAATAATGGACTCAATTCAATTTTAAGAGTGTCAAAATTATTATTCCAAATAAAACCCAAAATCTTTAATGACACATCAAGATCTCCACGACATTCTAGTTTGTTAGTTTTCCATTGTTCAGTTAAATTTGGCGAATTTAGAAGTCCATCGCCTTAAATTCATGTTAGCTGTCTTTAAAATAGATACGGCATCTTTAGTTACCGTAATGGCTTCTGCAACGGTGTCCGTACCATTAATTAGATCATCGACATATAGTTCTTTAAGAATATTATATGCCTTTGGATTCGAAATTTTGTATTTTTTCAAATGCAGTCTAATGGTACCACGCAAAAGGAATGGGCTACATTTGACACCGAAGGCTGCTCTGGCGAATGTTAAAATTCTAACATCGGCCACTGTCTAGTTCCGCAAATGGGGGAAAAAAGCTTACTAATCTATAGGGGAAAAACATCTAGGGCTGGCCCCGTGCCATTCTCCGAACAATCAAAGAAAGGTGAAATGGTAGGAGGGGGGTGTATGACAGTGATAACTTCATTCAAACTTGATGTTTGTCCTTGAATCAGGAGGGTGGGAGAAGAATGCTTTCAACATTTGACACTGTGTGCAAAAGGGATTTATTTAACTCACTTTTTGTCCTGTGTAGGTGACTTTGGAAAACGTAACCAGTTTTTACTGTATCAGCATTATACATTTGAAAACTATATTCCGGAAATTACAATACATTATTCGAATTCGTTTATGCTAGGATATCAATGATCTTAATCAAATGACTTAAATCAGTGATTTAAACGTAATTCGAATGAATTGATTTTTTTTAAACCATTGATTAAAATCATAAATATCCTAAATGTTTAAAAAGCATAGCTGCCAACTCTCCATTTTTTGGCCTAGAAATATTTATCTTAATTAATCGGCAGATTATGACGATTTGAAATGGTAAAATTTAGTTAAAAATTTTTCCGGGTAAAATAAAACGGGAGATGTTGGCAGTTATGAAAAAAGATTAAAAATGTATTAAAATCTAAAATGAACGTAGTTTGGGGAAAATATATAGGTAGTTTGCTTTATAGAAAGAGAAAAATAAGCTTTATATAATTATTTTTTAGATTAATTGTTCCCCAGATTTGTCAATATAAGTACAATAAGTTTGCAAACAGCGAGCCTTTTACTGGAACAAAATAAATTTTCATTTAAAATAGATATTTAAATCTAATATGATTTGCAATGTCATAATTTCCTTTAAGGATGCATTGGAAAAAACATTTATCTACCCTCAACGGCTCAAATTTTTCTGACACATTTTCATACTAATTTTTAAAAGTAAAAACATTTCCGAATTGTTTTTTTTTTTTTTTTTTTTTTTTTTTTTTTTTTTTTTTGAAGACATGTATGAGAGGCCATCCGATTTTATTTATCGCTCCATTTGAATTTGAGTTATAAATAATTATTTTCTCAGTTTCTCAGTATGACCACTTTTTTCGTTCACAGAACTCTCGCTTCGGAATATTCGGTTCAAAACGTCAACTTTGACAGCATTTTGGGAATATTTTCTGCATTTATCAAAAAATCGACAACCACGACACATTATGTAGCTTCTAAATAAGAGAATTTGCCTGTTAGATGCGTTTGAAAAAAAATGAATTTAAAAATAAATCAGAAAATAAGCAGTTTGGATTGAAATACATCCTTAAGGGTGTTCTTAACTGCTCCCCTCAACAAGCGCAAAACGTTTTGACACATTTACAAATTCATTTTTTAACAGAAATATATAAAATTGGAATGCCTGACTATGGAAGCAATTTCGAACCGAAATTATTTTTCCATTTCATGATAATTAAATTACCTATATCCAGTTCTAAGCTATTTCGATCACTTGATTACCTGTTTTTTTCCTGCTTTTCGACCGGTTTTTCTGCTCTCGTCGGGAAATGTGCTGAAAAGTGACAACTTTGAAGGCTTGTTGTGAAAAATCTATTGTGTTTTTTTAAAAAACAGAAAGTCCAATTAGACAGTTTCTGAATAATAACACCTACTAGTTTCATGCATTTCCGAAACAAACATTAACAAAAATAAATTAAATCATGTGTCACAAAGTTGCTCTTTTTGATTTAAGAACAACCTTAAAAGGCTATAGCTAATCCTATTGAAGAAAACTACGATTGTATAAACTAAAAGTAAAAGGGAAAAAAATGTGTAAGGTATACGTAACAAATGCTGGAACTATAACTAAAACTCATATTGAAAAAAAATTATGCATTTTAAACCTGCTGTTGCTGCAAATTTTGCAGAAAACATTCACATAAAAAATTGTATTGATTTCAGGAGAAATACCTTATACCCGGCGATTATCTCTTTTAAATTTGATAAATGTGTTTTAATGCAGAATTATCGAATTTGCTTTAAATTTTGGATGTAAATTCTTTTAAGGCGAATCTGTGAACAATTTTTAAAGTTTAATGATTGAGTATAAAGGATAACTCTTAAATTATGTAAATGGGTTTTTATGAATAACTATTCCTTGTTCCTCTGTGGGTTGCGTGCGTGTGTGTGTGTGGGGGGGGGGCTGTCTACAAATTCCCAGTCTATATACTACATATAAATTTTATATAATAATAATAATTATTATTATTAAATTACATATCAATGTTTTATTTTATACTTTTACATTTATATAATATGTAAGATATAAAATATTAATAACTAATAATAATACAGTCGAGTCTCTATATAACGAAACCCACCATTCCGGTAAAAAATTCGTTATATAGAGAAATTCGATGTATAGAGAATGATGTTAAAAATCGTACTTAATGTGTGAAATTTGAACAAATATTATTTTTGATCTTTTGAATTAATTATTTGAAATGTTTAAAAGTAAATATTAACCTAACATTTTATTTCTTAATTATTTAAGCTGTTTCAAAAAAGAGAATAGACATTTATTTGAAAGCTTAATGAAAATCAAATAAGGAAGTGATTTTGATTCTTTGTTGATTTTTGATCTGTGATTTTTTGTTGTTTTGATTTTAAAATTGTTACGCTCTAAAAAGAATGCTTAAATTTTAGCAAGGAATGAAAAATTGTAGTTAACATTTTCGTCCATTTGAAAGCCTCTCTTATGTGCCTCTCATTGATTCCTCTCTTACATGTGCATCAATCCAATTGACTCTGTTTTGAGAAGGATGTAGAAAGGTGTGTGGGAGATGGAGTGAATTCGTTGGATTTAAAAAACAAGGAGAGAAGTAATAAAGAAAAAAAAAAAACTCAGCGCTGATGATAAATCAGTGCTGATGATAAGTGATGGAAAATTGATTTCGAAGCCTTTTAAAACTGAGTAAATTAAGACCAATTTATAAAACAATTGTTATATGGAGATCGATATTTCGCTATATAGAGACTGTTTTTAATGTAATCATTCGAAAAGGGAACCGTTCGTACTAAAATTTCGTTATATAGAGAAATTCGATGTATGGAGTTTCGTTATAGAGAGACCCGCCTGTATATAAATAATATAAATTAAATACAAAGAAAATTAAAAATAGATGTATAAATAAATATAATTAAGTATTAAAGATTATACTCATTGACAGTAATATATTTTAAAAATTATAATGATTCTATTAACTCTATTAAATCAATTAAAATAAATGTATAAACAAATAAAAAAAAATTAAACATTAGTTTGATTAACAAGAATTATTTAAAAAATGGATAATATTTAATTAAGTGATAGGAAATTAATAAAAATAACTGTATAAATAAATTAAATATTAAAAATTATACTCATTAACAAGAACTTGTTTAAAAAAATTTTATTATCAGCCATTAATGACTCTATTGTCATGTACTGAAATTATTGTAATGATACGTAGCGAATCTCATGAATCTAAGATATACATAAATCTAGGAAAAAAAGTGATGAGAAAAAAAGTGACATAAACTGTAAAATCGGAAAAAAGTTAAAAAGGAAAAAAAGTTACCGGAAAAAAAAGTTATCGAAAAAAGAGACAAGGAATTGATTTTGGGGATTCATTGGTTAAATATGAAAGGGGAATCGGGGGGAGGTTCAAAATTTAGGTAAATGGGTTTTCATGCTGAACTAACTGTTTTGATTCAATTTTTGGATATAGGTTAATACTGAAAAGACATTTGCCTGATTAGTTTTGGGAAGGGACGATTAACACCCCCCCCCATCCGCCCTAAATTAGATAAATGGGGTTTTGTGCAGAATCATCCAGCGTGTGTCAGATTTTGGATATAGGTTCTTTATGATAAGACTTAAATATTGTATATAATGCCTGAAGAGATTTGGGAGTTTAATGGTTAAGCATAGAGAGGGAACGGGGGAATAACCTCCCTTAAATTAAATTAATAACTTTTCATGCAAAATTATCCGATTTCATTCAAATTTTGGATATAGGTTCATTATGATAAGACATATCTCTGATTAGTTATGGGGTTCTTTTGCTAATAAAGGCGGGGACGGGGAATTATCTCGCCTCAAATTAGATAATTTTTTTAAATGCAGAATTATCCGATGTATTTCAAATTTTAAGTGTAGGTTCTTTTTGACAAGGTGAATCCCTGAATAGTTTTAACCGTTTAATGGCTAAGTATAGAGAGGGGGAGCGGAGGATACCCCCCTATAAATTAAATAAATGGCTTTTTACACAGAATTATCCGATTTGCTTCAATTTCGGATGTAGGTTCATTATGATAAGACAAAACCCTGATTAGTTGCGGGTTATTTCCCGTCCCCCCCTCGATACTTCGCCATTAAACCCTTAAAACTATTCAGGAATTCACTTTATCAGAAAGAACCTATATGCAAAATTTGAAATAGGTCGAATAATTGTGCGAAAAAAATATTATTTTATTTAAAGAGGGAGGGGGATAATCGCCCGCTCCCCCTTTTCCAATAGCAAAAGAACCTTATAACTAATCAGGGATACGCCTTATTACAATTAATCTATATCCAAAATTTGAAGCAAATCGGATAACTCAGCGTAAAAAGCCATTTTTTTTTTAATTTAAGGCAGTATCTCCCGTTCCCCCCTTTATACTTAGCC
Source organism: Maratus speculifer (assembly GCA_964019185.1). Taxonomy (NCBI): domain Eukaryota; kingdom Metazoa; phylum Arthropoda; class Arachnida; order Araneae; family Salticidae; genus Maratus; species Maratus speculifer. Next base: position 141,365,857 of record OZ025291.1, read on the forward strand.
ATTAAACACTTAAAACTATTCAGGGATTCACTTTATGAGAAAGAACCTATATTCAGAATTTGAAATTTATAGGATATGTGTGCATAAAAAACAATTTATCTAATTTAAGGGGGGGGGATTATCAGCCCTCCCCTTTTTAATTAACAAAAAAATTTCATGACTAATCAGAGATACGTCTTATCATGAACCCATATCCAAAATTCGAAGCAAATTGGATAATTCTGCGTAAAAAGCTATTAATTAAATTTAAGAGAGTTATTCCCCGTACCCCCTCTATGCTTAACCATTAAACTCCCAAATCTCTTCAGACATTATATACTATATATAAGTCTTATCAGAAAGAACCTATGTATAAATTTGACACACGTTAGATAATTCTGCTTAAAAACCCACTTATCTAATTTAAGGCGGATGGGGGGGAGGGTTATCGTCCTTTTCCAAAACTAATCAGGTAAGCGTCTTTTCAGTATGAACAGATATCCAAAAATTGAACTAAAACAGTTAATTCAGCAAAAAAAACCCATTTACCTAAATTATGAGCCTACCTCCCGATCCCCCTTTCTTACTTAACCAATGAATCTCCAAAATTAATAATAAATCCCCGAAATCAATTCTTTGTCACTTTTTTTTCCCGGTAACATTTTTTCCGTGTCACCTTTTTTCCGCTTTTGTAGTTTGTCACTTTTTTCCGATAACTTTTTTTTCCGGTCACTTTTTTTCCGTTTACCGAAATACATGACAATAGCGTCAGTAATGGCGGATAATAACATATTATCATTTTTTAAAATAAACTTTTGATAATCAGTATAATTTTTTATATTATACATTTATTTTATTTTATTTATATTTAATCATATATTTTATTTATATTTATGTACAATTAATTCAATATTAATGTATTATAAATTATTTATTATTTAATTATTATTATAATTTTAATAATTCACTTATATTATTTATTTACAATTATTATCCCTCCAAGCGTCTTGCAAATGGGTAAAATTGTAATGTTGTTTTCTCTGCATTTTGTTTTAAATGCTAAAAAAATAGGATTATTTCAATATTACATAAAAAATCTCATTTAGGAATATAAATGTAATCCTTGAGAGTCTTAATCATTCTTCAATGCTTTGAAAATTCATTAAATTTATAGAATTATAATAGCTTAAACACTGCTTATATTGCAGTGAAACCTGGAGCTTAGTGTACGGAATATTACGGGCCAAACGCTTAGATGGTTATATTATATTAATATATTAATTATTATATACAAAATTATTATTAATATATAATATAATTATTATATTATATATTATAAATAAAAAGTCTTCATTTGGCGCCATCTCTGTTTTTCATTCTGCCGCCTGGACGACCATCCCCCCTTTTGTTTTTACACTGCGCAGAAAAACATGACAACCAGGAAAAATAAATGCATACAATTCTATTCGAATTCTTTATTCGAGGTTTTTAAATGTTAAAGAAATGTTCATAATTTTATATAAAACATAAAATTGGTATAGCAGACGGTAATTGAAGATGCTGCTTTTCATAATTGAATTAAAAGAAGATTTTAGCAAGCTATAAATCAAGATTAAACAAGATATATGTATATTGTTTAGTTATATCTATTATATTAATAATGTTAACATTTATATTTTTAAATTGCAGTTCACTTGTAATAAATGAGTGTAATATATCACTACTAAATGTAAAGGGTACATTTCTTAATAAGCTATTTTTTAATCTTTAATCTTCCTTAATTAAGATATTGAGTTCAGCCTAGCAAAGTCAAAATAAATGTTATTGATTTAAATAATAATAGGATAAACTATGGTGTATGGTTTAATTTTTCCGTTATTACATAATTCTGCTTTATTTTAATATTATGATGTGTAGTATCAGTTGTTTTTTGGATTTTATTATTATATTATCTCCATTTTTCTGTCATATGATATATGAATACTTCAAGTTTTAATTTACCACTTGTGGTATCAGGATTAAGGTCGTGCATTTGGGATTCATTCTGTTTTATAGCTCATCCCTGTTTTATTTTCTCCATATCCACTAAGCACTATAGATTACATGGTATTTCTTTAATTAATTTTGATTTCATGTGTGTTGGTAGTCCCGAATTCGTATTGTTTTGCTTTATCATGGCAAATACGAAGATGAAACCACACACTCCATGTGTAGTTCCAAAGCATTTGGGACCTGATGATTCTGCTTTCGTTCTATAAATCCCATTTGTATTCATATTATTCTTTTTTCCTTTCATATTCTATGTGATATAAGTTATTAAATTCAATAGTTAACTTCAAATGGTTTATATTGTTTTCTATTAACGGTCTTATATATATATATAAAATTTTAAATCCGGTTCTGGTCAAATAAATTTAAATAGAATTTTTGGGCCCAGGTCTGGTACATTATGAAAAATGCAAGACTTTACTTGTATCCCCCTGCCCTGAATCTAACTTTTAACCTCAATTTTAAATACGAATAAGAGGTACAATAAAAATTTTATATTTTGGAATAATTTAGATTGTTATTGCTAAAAATAATTTATGGGCTTAAACATTTAAAGAAAGAATTATTTCCAAAGTTAATTTAATGATCTATATAGTTCTAAATATAACTCAATAGCTTGTTTATATTAAAACTCATGATTTGTATTTCTGCATTGTTTTTTCCAGTATTGTTTAAATATACTACAATAATAATAATAACAATAATATTAATAATAATCTTATTTTTATTAAAATCGAATTTTTTTTATTTGAATCCGTGTATTATTGTCTGAGCGAAGCGAAGTCTTTATACTCAGAGATACGTAACGATATTATTGTCTGAGCGAAGCGAAGTCTTTATACTCAGAGATACGTAACGATATTAAAATTCAAAAAAATTCTTTCATCAAGCAAATCTCAAAAAGTACTTGTCGGATTTTGATTCTGTTTGTACCAATAGGTACCTATGAAGGTAATCTGGTGAATGCACCTACTTTTAAAAATTAGTTCCAAATAGTTTAAAAGTTATATTAAAAAAAACTGATAAAAAAGCACAATTTATGTGCATACGTCACAGAAATTTGGTGAGCGAGATTTTCATCGGCTGGACATTTTCGTATATAACCGAATCAGTACATGGAGTAAATAGTAATCATTTTCGCACTCAGAAATATTGAATGCAATAAAACATTTTAAAAATTAATCATGCAGGAAAATAAAACTGTTATTTTTTTATATTAAAAAATATCATAAAAACTTTGATTTTGAGATTTTGTGATAATCTCTTAACAGCACTTTTTGATCGCTAAAAGAATGTTTTACATATTTCGCGTGTGAAAATTAGAAACAATTACGTTTTTAAATAAAAAGTTTCTTTTATGACATCATTTTCCCTTTACATTTATTTTCATTGCATGTTTTCTTTTAACTTATATTTTGTTTGTGTATGGAAGTCAATTCTGGTGACTAATTTTTCGGCACGGATACCACAAGCGCATCAGATTTGGCGCAATTTTTTTCAAAGCCCATTTGGCGAAAACTCCCTTTTCAAATAACGCTTACATACACATTTTTAAATTATTTTCTATTTTCAAAAAGAACTTACAGTAAATAAAATAATAATAATAATTAATAACTATAAAAAGAAATATTTTATATAATTAAAAGAAGGAAGTGAAAGTAAATAAACATTTTATGAGTAAATAAACAAATAATAAATAAATAAAGTCGGGTTACCATCTCAGGTAAAATAATGCCATTTTGACGCCAATTATGTACCCTGGTGCATATGTGACATTTTTTCCCATTTTTCATCCGTTTCCTGTTGGCATACAACTTTGAAATATAGAGTATGTATGCATACCTGGGAGCAATACTGGAATTAGACTTTGATTTTTTTTAATTCGATCCAAAAAGGGGCAACGGGGCTATTTTTTAAAGTTTTATACAATTTATACTGCTTAAAGGAGCCACTTACCTATTTCTATATACCAGAAGAAGTAAGTGGTATGTAAAAACAATTATAGTATACATAAATAAAATACTTGAGATAATATACTAGAGATATAAGCACCGGGTTTGGCGAGATTTTTTATGCCAATTAGGCGAAAACATCGTTTTGATTACCAGATGCATATAGCATGCTATAACAACGTTATTTATTTATTTCAAAATGAAAAAAAAAAGGAATAAATGAAACATTTCCTGTTATTAAAAAAGATATAACAATCAATAAATGATAATATTTTTAGAACAAACAATTTATTATAACATTTATATGATAACCAGCATGTTAGGCAACTAAACGCCATTTTGGCACCAATTAGGTACATCGGTGTATATAGGGCATATATGTGCCATATTTATTTGTAAAACTGAGCATGAAAGTTTACCAGGTGTGTTTTCATAGGCGCTTATATCTTTTTGCAACATAGCGCACCTTTCGAAGCCAAAACTGCACAAAAGAAAAAATAATCAATATTTGCAGCATTTTTTTTAAATGTAATGCACATTTTGTAATCAGTAGGCTCGATAATCAGACCTCGTTTTTTTTGCTTTAAAAGATGATATTTCATACGACGTCTTTTTGGGATTCGTCGTTTTTCCATATTTGATAGTATGTGTCTACTCGTTTTGTACCCTTTTTTGTAACTTTCTTCTTTATTAACAGCGACATCTGGATTTCCTATTTAAATAAAAATTCTTCTAAATACAAAGAATTTTGTTTAAATAAATAAATAATAGGAAATGCGGACATCTATTGCTCAAAACACAAAATTTTTCCTATTGAGTTAATAAAAATCAGTAAAAACATAATTTTTATGATAATAAAAAGGTGACTTATGTAATAACAGAGTCATATATTATGTACGTTATGGATTAAGTATGAATATTTCAATGAAATGTGATATTTCAAAAGTATTATGAAATTAGTTAAAAACCATTTATTTTAAACTAAATGAATAAAAGATTTATATTTTTAATGAAATAAATGGGATCTAAAAAATTATTGGAAATTTATCACCGTAGATGTATCAATATTACAATCAGTACCTTGTATGCAAAATGGAACAATTAGCAATACTTTTTGTACCCAAAAAATGGTCGTTGCTTTTTTTAAGGTTAAAAAATAGATTACGAAATATTCCTAAATAGAGATGCCAAACCCTCGCTTATTGCATAGCAGAATTTTCTTATAGGAAAAGTTATTTTTTAAATCCGCAGAATGTTCCAATTTAATAAAACATTTTCTGTATTAAAATACCGGTACCCAAAATGCCGGAGACTTGGCAGCTCTGCCTACAACATTTTAATTAATCACGGTACTTTTTTTTAATCGGATTCAAATTTAGTGAAGACAACGTTTTTTGGCCGAAAGCAGCTTTTTTCCACATGTGTAACTGCAATACAATTCCTTGATGTTGACTTATGAATGTTTTGACTTATGCTATTATTGCTTCCTCTCATTTATTTATTTGAATTTTAAATAAGATGACTCAAAATCGTGTTTTTTAAATATACGAAAAAAAATGCATTTTGAGAGAGGGCGAAAAGGACAATATTTGGCGATTTATTAACTGCGTTTGGCTAAGTGTCTTACTACCTTGTATTCAATACTCTTCACAATACTTCGCTGTTATATGGACTTAGGCGCTTTTATAAAAAGTTTGACGCAATTCGGGCTTAAGAAAGTGAGATTTTACTGAATAACACAAATAAATGAAAAGTGAATACTAAGAAATACTAATAAAAGAAAAATGAAGCATTATATTGATCTATGTATATTTAAAAATTCATCTGCTAGCACTAATTAGATAATTTATGTGCAGGGGTGGGGAAATTTTCCAAATTCTTACCAGCCAAGGATTTATTTCGCCAGCCCGCAAGATGCAACACACGCAGTTGAAAATAGTTATGAGAAAATCGCACGCGATTACAGACAAAATTACTATTGCTACAATGCATTTTCATAATTCTTTTTTGTATAATATTAAGAAATATATGTAACAAAGGTAAGATTAATATTAGATAGAACTTAGTACCATACTTACACTGTAATAATTTGGAAAGTTAAAATATCTAGATTAAAAAAGTGTTTCTATAATGTGCCTATTGCCTACAGTTTTTCAAAAACTAAAAATGCACTCGCCTTACAAGAAAATCCACTCGCCACTGGCGAGCAAAATGATTTATTTCCCCACCCCTGTTTATGTGTATATAACAGGAGATAAATAGCTTTTGATTCTGTATTTCTATGCTATAAAGCATTAACGTTTGTGTGTTTTTCGTTAGCATTGGGAGTACCTAGCCGATTTAAAAAATAATGTGGGCAAAAAATGTTGGTAAACATCTTTGCTGCAAAATATACTATATTTTGCGTAGGAACAATAATCACCATCAATGCACGAGCAAAAAAAGTTCTAAAATTGAGAATTCTGTGATGCTAATATGACTAAAAATTTAAAATCTTTTTTTTTTTTTTGGTGGCAACTTTTAAGATATAATATTCTCGTTATGAACGATTTCTAAAACATTCGACAATTTAATTTCACATATTAAGCATTTTTTTTCTAGAAAAAGTTTTAAACCCAATTTATTGAGAATATTGCAATTTCTAGGATACTGTTGGGGTCAGAAACTATAACTTTGGCATCATAGTAACTTATAAGATGTAAGTGCTCGTTTAGGACTAATTTTTAAAAAAGGATTCCTTAACTCTTATCGACAACCTCATTGCATCCGTGGAAAACAGATATTCAACATTACAAACTATTCGGACAGATTTCACACGATATAAAATACACTCCATTTCTCTTCAAACATAATAGTTTATGTTATTTATAGTTTCTCAAATCGGTGCGAAGCTTCTGTTTATGCTCATGACATCATTTCAAAGAGCTATATTTCCAATATAGGAAAATTTGGTGTTTTATTTTCTGTATTACTTTTAACATTTTGCATATTTCTAATTTTATATCCATGCATGGTTTGCTTTTCTTTTATAAAAATAGTATATGCAACGAGATTTTGTAGTTCTACGATTCGATATGCTTACTTTCATCATTATATTTTATCACAATGAATGACCAATTAAAGGTAACATCTCATTTTCCTTACTTATCGCAAGTTATTAAATGTGTATTCTCAGCAATATCGCTCAGACTAATCCCTCTGAGGGAAATCCTAGTTATTATTATTATTTCCTGCTCTAAACCACTGAAGAATCAAGGCTTGCAGGTTTCTGAAACAATTAACTTTCTAATTACAGTAGAACCCCGATAATTCGGATTAATTGGGACCAGGCCCAATCCGGATTGTCGAAAATCCGGATTACCCGGAGAATGTGAACAAATGAAATAAAATAAAACATACTCGTAGAAAAACACCTTTATACTGAACATATTCAATATTTACAGACAGTAAAAATGTTTACTTTATAAAATTTGTCATATTCTGCCAGTTTTGCGAGCCGCATGGTCACGCATTCTCTTGAGCATTCTCGTTAATTCCTCCTATTTCAAATTTTCCGTAAGTTATTTGTAGAAGGATTTTGGCACGAAGGCAAGGAAACAGTCCCAAGAGGACCTATATGGACTGGCCGACAAAGATAGGATCGCGATCCTTATTAGTCAGTGTGTCTATAAAGACTTTTTAACTTTGCTTTCTTGAAATGCTCTGAGTAAAACTTAATTCAGCAGCAAGCTTTTGATGACATTTCCAAATGGTTTAAATAGATAACTATGAAAACTAAAATTGGCAAAACTTAAATGATGTATCGTTGTTCCTTTCATAGATAACATTAAAGAGTTTAAATAAGAAAGCTTGAGGTATTCTTCCGAAAAGATTTCAGAAAATAGTTATTTATTCAGAATATGAGGCTGAAATAAATTTGTGCTATGGAAATTCGCCGATCACTTCTTAAACTTGAAAAAAAATCGACCAAACCGATCCGGATTTACGGGGTCTGAATTTGCGGGGTTCTACTGTACTAACATAAGTTAGTAATTAAAAATATAAAAACTGCAAATTTGTGAATTCACTAGTTATGACATACACAATGTTTTATACTATATTTCGTGATGTGTAATTATGTACATAAAATCCAGTTTTAAATTAATAATTTTTTAATAATAATTAAAAGAAAAAGATAAAACGTATCATAATGTTCTCCTACAAAATTGTTTTCAATCATTAAATAAAAAAAAAAAAAAAAAAATATTTGCATTCAGTCGCATTTTCAAGTCGCATTTACTTTTCTTGAAAGCTTCTCGGAAAATGTTCCCGTCTTCCCTTGCTCAACAGATTTCTTAAGAATTTGCAGTAGACAGCTTTGTCCAACCCACATCCGTCAAAAGGGGGAATCAACTTTAATCCCCTGAAAGTGTTCTCTCAGTCACAATGTCACCCTCCCAACTTTAACCCCCCTATTAGTAAGCTATTCGTAAGTTTTTCCCCCTTTGAGGAACAGGAAAACACCCTGTAACATCACGGCCACAGAAATCGAGATCTGCCCCACCCTTATATCATAAAAACTGTAAAATTTTCCGATCTTACTCTACAATACCGACCTCACGAAAGGCTCTTTGTATGTCCGCGCAAAAAGCAATTCGATGATAGCGAAATTTAAAAATAATGTTAAGTAAATCTGGATTAAGATTGGGACCACTATCTAAACAATCGTTAAGGGATTGTTCATGTTTATTCTTGGAAGACGCGCCGTATACAATCCTAACTTTAGTACTTTCTTTAGATTCGCGCATTACTACATGGTGAGGCATAAAATATCCCTTATCTTTATTAAGTTCAGATTGAAATTCAACTTGTTCAATTATACCCTCTTTCAGCTGCTTCTCCATAATATCCTTATACATAATGTACAAATCAGGATCGCGACGAAATTTATTGCATAAGTTCATCAAACTCCGTTCTGCGATCTAATAATTACTTTTAAGCTCCTTAAAATTTTTTCCACAACAGCCTAGCTTCATATCTGTTTTTTTTTTTATATAAGATACTTTATTCAAATTTATTTATAATGTCTAAATCTGATCGCGACATTTCCTTATCTGGTTTTATTCCTATTGCCTCCAATTCCCATAAATTTTTAACTCTCTCATATTCTAACTCTTCCCTCATAACAACCCCATGATTTACCAAAATATCCCTAGATTCCGAATTTTCTTCCCTACCTTGAAATACAAATCCGAACAAACTCTCTGTTGCAACTAAACAACTACTTAATCTAACAATTTTCTCACACGAAACTTCCCATATATAGTCTGAACCGATCAAAATGTGTATATCTTTACTAGTTGCATCATCAGATAATTCAATTCCTTGACGTTCCGCAAGATTCCGCAAGAATTCCGCAAGATTCTTTACCCATTGAGAAGGAATTTCAATTTTTCCATGCGTAATCTTATCAATCACTACGGCTTGTATTTTGATGCATTTATGAGGATCTGTTGTATTTTCCAATACAATTTCTACTATATCATAACACTGACTTGATTTAGTTTGTTTATCCGCAAAGGAATGAATTCGAAATGTTTCTCTTTTTATGATCTTAAAACCTAACGAATCCAAAATCCGTTTTTCAACAAAAGTCCGATTCGATCCCCCATCTAACAAAACACGAACAATTTCAGATTTTTTGTTTCCCTTTGCTATTGCACTGAGTGTCTGCAACAAAACGGGAGAACATTCTTTTCTTGCCCTTTTATTTTTGAAACATCTGGTGGAAGCTAATGACGTCACAATATCTGGTGTCGAGTCAGAGTTTTGATCATCCAAATTATTTTTAACGGAGGACAGCGATTTGTCGCAAATTAATTCTTTGTGACGCAATTTACAAATTTTGCATAACTGATTTCTTTTAAAACAAAATTTAGAGATGTGTTTTCGTTTAAGGCAAATGAAACAACGACCATTACTTTTAAAAGAATTTTTTCTTTCATTTATTGTCTGAGGACAGTTCATACTTGCGTGATTCTTATCAAGACAAAAAATGCAACTTTCAATCGTAGCAGTCGTTAAGACAGCGGCTGAAGAAAGCCTTGTGTTATCATTTCTTTTCTGATTCAAAAAAAATTATTTTTACTGTTTTGATTTATTTCCTTATTACGGAATGTTGATTCATTTACATTCCCATTCTTAGAATTAGCTAACAATAACGATGTTTCCCGACATTCTACCTCTTTCTCAAAAATTCCATTAAATTTGTGAGAGAGTGGCCTTTAAGGTCAAGGCACTCTAGCATTTTAGTGACATCGTGACGTCAATGTTTTAACATGTGTAGCGTGAAAGCAACATCTGTCCTTTATTGAACTTTAACTTTCCAGAGCATGTGTGTCGTCCTCGGTTCTACAGTTAAGTCGCGGTTAGGAGTAATATGCAAATTCATAGCGCCGTCTTCAGTTTGCAATGTATAAAAGCTTTGAGTGAAGTGCAGAGTGTATGGTGTGGTGAGAAGGTGGCGAAAGCCAGCTAGTTGTGGTGAAGCGGCAGTAGGCCGCAGAGATAGATAGCTAGTAGTGCAGAGATTAGCCTCCAATGATTTAGGTGGTGTATTAGAGTGAGCTAGCCAGCAGCGTGTGCCGAGTTCGTTTATCACGAGCGGAGCTACCCAAGAAGAGTGCCGGTGGTAAGAAATAATTTAATACGTTGAGTATTTTGAACAATAAACAGTGTTTGCAGCCACGAGCTGTCTTATAAAGATTTAATCTAGCGTTTAGCTGGAGTCTGAACGAGAAGCTAGTTTGAAGTGCCCCGACTGAGTCTAGACCGAGGTTGTGTGTATAGTTTCGACTTAATCTCTTGGTATTATGAATAGTTATTGAAATTCTTGAACTGGGAGCTCCGCTTTCCCCAAGTCCTAGAGGTTTAAATAAACTGTTGATTTTATTCTATATGTAGAATTATGTCTTCATTCTATCAACAAAATCACCCTCACGTTACAAATGACACCCAACGGTGTACCCTCCCGTTACAATTTCTTAATATCAAATAATTCACTCGTTTCCCGTTTCCTATTATAACTCAAACTTAAATCTTTGGGAATTTTCTGTAAAATTACCGGACATAGCAAGTTACTGTCTGTTTCAGTTGCAACATCAAGCGATTGCAGTAATCGGATCAGTACTTCAATCGCGTCATACGTTTTCCTTAACACTACTATATTTGAAGAATTCCTTACCGGTTCCGTAAGCAATAGCTTGTTCACATGGGAACTAATTATTAAATCCGATCTCCCAAATCTACTTTTCAATAATTGAATTGATGAATCATAACTCTCATTCGTTAGCGAAAAACCAGAAACAGCACTTAATGCTAATCCACCTAAAGAGTCTTTAAATAAGTGAATTTCTCGATTTTACTCAATGAGTCGTTGTTATGAACAGCAACCTCATATGATTTCCAAAAATCTAGACACTGACTACAGTCCCCATAAAACTTAACTATATTCAATTTTGGCAATTTAAGTGTTCTGGTTTCGCTATGCAAGATCGCGTATGATAGGTCATTGTTATATATCACTGGCTTATCCTTAGAGGCAGTATCGTTAAATTTCATTTCATTTTCTTTTATAAAACGCGTCATTCTACCTCGATATTTAACAATCTTGTAGATATACTCTTCACAACACGAGACTTCATTTTCAACCTCTTTAACATCCGTGAGCTAAAAAATTTCTTTATCTAGCTCCTTTCGTTTCGAAAATTTTTCATTTATTTGTTCCTAACAATCTTTAATTTCTTCTATTTTTAAAGAAATTTCCATATCATTATTCTTCAAAATAGATTCACTTTTGGAAATTAGTTTCGTTGTGCTTCCTCGAACGGAAATACGTTTCTTTTTTATTTTTTCCAGATCCATATTCAAAACGATATAATAAAATATTTCCTAGCATAATATCATTAAATATTTCCAAACTGAAACTAAATTTCAATAATCATCTATTTTCAATCCGAGATTAAAATAATTAATTTATCAGTTTCGGAACTAAAAAATAAATTTCATAACGAAATCAAAACACTCTATTTATTTATTTTCAGACCAAATTCCATGCAAATTTATAAATTAATAATTAAATGGGACCTACCTCAATTTCGTCGTAACCGGGATTTTCAAACCCGTCGGATTCGCCAGGCAACTTCTTTAAAAGATGCATCTGCGGTCATTATTTCAGAAAAAAAAATATTCACATTCCTTTAAGCGTAAAAAAGGAGTTTTCGTAAACATCTATATTCTAGCACATACTAACACGTCCTTGGGCACCATGAAATGAAATTAATTCGAATCAGAAGGTTTTCCTTTTCATATTAAGTTTATTTTAAATGTTGAAATATTGCTGTAGAAATATTTACACTACCAGACAATCTGGTAATTCTAAACTATTCAATAAATATGACATTCCAAGCATGGATAAATTTCAACAACTCTAATAAAAATAAACATGCCAAAACATTGCGATCGTCTAGGCAACGAAGAATTGGTTGCCACTTAGCATCATATAAATACATCGCTCGCAGGCGATCCGTGTCACGTGATCACTTTCATCAGAGGAGATTTCGCAACATCTATCCTATGCAAGTACAAATCTTGCAACTATAGTAAAATTTGAGTGAGATATTTGAAAATTACGCCCTCATAGACTTAACATTATAAGCCGGGTCTTTATGAGTGACTCGATATGCATCTTAACCGATTTTTAATGCCAAACCTGAAAGTGAGTTTCGGAGGTGTTTCTATTTTCAGCCGAAAAGGAAAAAAATCTCCCAAAAAATGTTAACAAATTAATGCATAATTAATATAAACAATTATTAAATAATTATACGTATTAAGAAAAAAAATGCATTATTAAAGTGGTTTATACGGTTTGTGTACTTTTGCCGAAATATGTATTTTCCCGTACATTCTAGTACACTGAGTACAGGAAAATTATTGTAATCTGACATTTTAGATTTTGAAATATTTATTAAATATTTAAAATAATAGTAAAATGAAGTAAAAAACCAAACTAATTAGAAGTGATACATTGTACTATTTTTTTATAATTTTCTTTTTTCTCTCTCTCTTAAAATAGACCAGCTATAGTCTCCTAAAATACTTTTGTCCCAAAAACCTTTTTGTGTCTGTCATCAAAAAGTTGAAGGTCTTTTTGAAAACTCTCGCCCCGCTTGTCAGTCATGCTGTTCAAGTTTTCAGGAATAAAACCATGTTTGAATGGAGAAAATGCATCGTTAGAAACATGTTCACACCCATTGCATGATACTATTTAAATAAAAAAACAATACTTTCCCATAATTTTTATTTTTATGATTTCATAGAATCTATGGACGACCGTTCCCCCCCCCCCCCATTGATATTATGAGACAAAGACTTGTTCCTCTTTCTACCCTACCAAATTTTTGCTGGGTTTTTTTCTTTTTTTAACTTTAAAATTTAATATTTGTAAAAAATCCTTACGTGTTGGTATAAATGAAGATCAATTTTGGATTGAGTGGTACAGAATGCAAAATAATCATTTATCAATAACATGACATAACCCGACTTTTGCTGGCTAGTTTATTCTAATAACATTTGAAAATATAAATCAATTTATAAAAAATTGACGATGTTGCTAATCTTCATCATTTTATTTAACGAAAATTCTGCTTTTATTTCTTTTTGTATGCTTATTTAAATATTTATTAAACATATAAAATTTAATAAATAATATTTATTAAATAATATTTATTAAATAATTATTTAAGTATTCATTTAATTATTATAATATTTATTTATAATGCTTGTAAAATTGTACATTTTGCATTAATATCTCTAAATGATTAAAGATTTCAAATTTATATTGCGATATTAGTTTTACTTTCAACAACTTGTTTTAATATATCTGCCAAAAGTATTTTTCTCCTAAATTTCTGAATGACCTCTTATTTGCAGCAAAAAATATGCTCCAACTTTAAACAGCTATTACTCGGTAAGCTTCAGTCGTAGAACAATGGACTTTTTTTCTGTCTTACTTGTCATTGTAAAAGGAAAATTTTACAAAATACAACAAGACCGGAAAGCCGCATAAAAAATTAAATTCCGTATTTTTTTTTTCTTTTTTTAGAATTGTTTTTATTGGCCCAAATAACTTTTAAAATATTTCTTTACTTCATTTGAAACATTTTTCTAACTCGAACAATGCAATTAACAGTTTAGCAATTAATCATTCTAAACCATTGAGAGTAGAGACCCTGTATAGAAGAAAGTACAAAATGTAATGTGACAGATTTTTTTTTTCAAATGCTGCTTTTCATTAGTAAGATGTAGTATAATAAGAAAATAGGTGTTTCATCAAAAGTATATAAAAAATTTAAATTTGTAAGTCAGTGTTAATAATTAATAATATGTGTTTATTAAATATACATAATTATAAATTGATTGTATGTGCGTGACAAATTAAATATATGTTCCTAATATCAAAAATATTTTATTTTCATAGAAATTCAAACGTATTTAATTCATCAACAATGAAAAAATGTTTTTAATTATATGAATTTCTTTTAAATAAAAAATATTTTAGTTTTATCGCTCACGCCTCGATTTATCTTTTATGATTCTTGTAAATTATCAACTTTTATATTAAAATTTTTGGAAGACTAATCGAAAGACTTCTGCGCTTTCAAACTGAAAATTTCATATTATTATTAAGTTTGCAGATTTTAATGAGCATGTGAAAAACTTTATTCATATATGCATTGTTTGCTTTATAATAAAATGTCTTGAATTAGTCATTACCGATAATGATTCAAATCATAAGCAATGGATCTCATACACTGTTAAAAAATTTGCTCAAGTTTGAACCAAATTTTGTTGCTCAGTAGTTGTCACCATAATATGATGAAATCTCGCACCAACATTTGGAGCTTCCTGCTACAACCTCATTCCAACTATTGGAACTATGCTTCAACAGGAGCTCCAAATATTGGTTCTGAATTTCACCATCGTACAGTGACAGCTATTGAGCCCCAAAATTTGGTTCAAACTAGGACAAGATTTTTAGCAATGTAGCAATAAATAGTTTCTTTTGAGCCGATACAGCTCAAATCGATAAGTAATATTGATAATTTTAGAAGGAAAAAAACAGATTTTTGGAATACACATAGTTTCGATACGGCCGAGTTTGTAGCAGCATTTTCGTCGTAAACGAATTTGGACGAAAGTCAGATTTTGAGCCGAAAACAAAAACGAAACTGAATTTTCGATGTATCTCTAGAGAATAATTACTGGAAATATAACGAAGTTTTCAAATTCAGAGCTTCTTGGTTTAATTTTAGCAGCAACACTTTCCAGGAGATGGTCAGAAATGATGAGCGAAATGTCTATTATTATAATTTTGTAACTTTACAACATTTTGTAGTTGTACACCAATTAAAAATAATTGTGATTTTTTTCCCGTTAATTTTAAATAACAGTTTGATTAAAGCATTAAATACATGAAGGCTTGAGGAACTCATTACTTACAGAAATCGGAGTTGTGCTGGAAATCTACTACAATTACAAATTTTGGAATGAAACTTTTTCGAAACAATGCATTCTTTTTTTTATATTAGGTTATTGAATGAAATGCGAAAAGAAAATCTGTTCTTGTTCTTTTTTGAATGGAATTTTTGCAATACATTGTTAGATTGATTAAAGCATTAAATGCATGGATATTCGAGGAACTCATTCCTTACATAGAAATTTGACGAATACGAATATGCGAGCAAGTTATGGTGGAAATCTACTACATTTACAAATTTCGGAAAGAAGCTTTTTCGAAACAATGCATTATTTTTTCATATTAGGTTATTGATTGAAATGCGAAAAGAAAATTTGTTCTTGTTTTTTTTTAAATAAAATGTTTGGAATACATTGTTAGTTTAATTATAGTATTAAATACATTGATGCCCGAGGAATGCATTCCTTACGTAGAAGTCTGAAAAAAATGAATACGTGAACATTTTGTGCTGGAAAACTGCTAAAATTATAAATTTTGGAATGAAACTTTTTGAAAACTATGCATTCTTTTTTCACATTAGGTTATTGAATGAAATGCGAAAAGAAAATCTGTTCTTATTTTTTTTAAATAGAATTTTTAGTATACATTGTTAATTTGATTATAGCATTAAATACATGCATGCCCGAGGAACTCATTCTTTACATAGAAGTCTGAAGAATATTGATACGTAAATATGTTGTGCTGGAAAACTGCTAAAATTATGAATTTTGGAATGAAACTTTTTGAAAACTATGCATTATTTTTTCATATTAAGTTATTTATTGAAATGCGAAAAGAAAATCTGTTCTTATTCTTTCAAAAAATAATTTTTGAATACATTGTTAGTTTGATTAAAACATTAAATACATGATCTCGGATGCCCGAGAATTTATTCCTTACATAGAAATCTGAAGAATAAGAAGAGTTGAAAAAGTTGCTCGTGAAATCTGCTACAATTACAAATTTTGGAATGAAACTTTTTCAAAACAATGAATTCTTTTTCCCTATTAGGTTATTGAATGAAATGCGAAAAGAAAATCTGTTCTTGTGTTTTTTAAAATAAAATTTTTGGAATACATTGTTAGTTTGATTAAAGTATTAAATACATGGATGCCCGACGAATTGATTCGTTATTTAGAAATCTGAAGAATACGTATACGTAAACAAGTTGTGCTGGAAATCCGCTACAATTACAAATTTTGAAATGAAACTTTTTCAAAACAATGTATTCTTTTTTCAATTTAGGTTATTGTACGAAATGCGAAAAGAAAATCTGTTCTTATTCTTTTAAAATAGAATTTTTGAAATACATTTGAGTTGAAAAAAATCTCATTTCCCCATTTTTTAGCCCTTTATTTCAAAAGCAGGAGTAATCTTCTAGATTTAAATCACAAAGATAGATGAGAAAAACTGCAACTCTACGTGTTTTTCATGAACTCGCATTGAATAAATTTTTTTTTAATTTAACAGGGATATAAATGGCTCAGTATGTTCAATATGTCTGCTTTTACCTGCCGCTGTTTGAGCAAAATAAAATAAAATAAATAAATAAATGAAATAAAATAAAATAAAATAAAATCTCTAAAAGCAGCATGCTAAGAAAAAATATTATTTTGTGATTTCCTCGACAATATTGTTTTTTTTACAATTTGTCAAAAAAAAATATTAAAAAAAATAATGTCTGTGTTTAAAATAAATTTTAAAAACTATACTTCAAACATTTATACATTAAAACATTTTAGTAAACTTCAGTGCTCTAAATAATTTTACTTCAAATCTAAAAGCAAATATTTATCTGCAGTTTTTATATTACTCCTTCGGTGGTTTATTTTAAGAAAACTAAATATTTTAATATTAAATTGCATGCCTATATTTTTGCAAGAATACGTATGCATGCATAAATAAAATATCCTTTGGTACTTTGCATTAAAATATTTTCATTATTATATATACTTATGTATCAGAAAAACGCAACGTTTTCTATCATCTATATTAATAAAAATGTAGTTGCCCGTATGTATGTCTTTCTCCCTATCTGTGAACATATACTATGGAAATATGTCGCACGCAGAGATCTGCGAATTTAGAAAATGAAAGTCAAGTACGGTTCGAAATGAGCTTGCGACTCAGATTTTACATTTTAATGTAATTAGCCAAAACAGCAATTTAAAACACACATAGAATATTAAGGAACCAGATGTTGACAGTTCTCTGAAATTATTATTTCTTACAATGGTATGCGGAGAAAAGTTTTTTTTTTTCAACCGTAGAGCTCTAAATCTCGTATTCACCAACTACTTCGACCGCGAGTTATTCCGAACACTTCGATCGAACGCTTAAACCGTATTCACCTGTAATCTTGATTGGACGTCTTCTTTATAATGTCCAATTAAATGTTAGCATGAAATTCATTTGAGCGTTTGATCGAGTTATTCTAGGTTGAGGTAGTTGGTAAATACGAGCATAAGGCTTTAGATTATTACAGTTTTAAATGGCGGTTCTCATGTCTTCCAAAGAAATTACTAAAAGAAAAAAAATCGAAAACAAAAACTACTTTTCACCGTACTTTCTTGGCTTTAAAAATAGCTTTCATTAATATATATATGCATATATCTATATATATATTTGAAAATTCAAAACTAAAATTTGATGTCCTAAAATTTTTTAATCTAATCTTGAGCACCTTATAACATTGTTGTCAATACATATCATTACTTTCAGATATGATTTTTAGACGCTGTTTAAGATTAAAAAGCTGATTTATTCGCAATTCTCAGTTTTTATGGTTAGAGGTAGAAGGTCGAAGCACCTTTATACCGTCAAGAAATTCGGATTCTTTTAGACGTATTAAAGGAAATCTCCCCCCTTTTTGAGTTGCACCCTGGCGGAAAAAAATGTAATTCCGCCATTGAAATAACCACGAACGACGATTTTGTATGGCTTTTGGTCCTTATAATTTTCTAAAGAAATCTATGTCGCTCCACTGATCGATTTTATGAATATTTGAGTCAATCCAACTCGAACCTCATTTCAAAAGACGTCTTATACGCAAAAAATAATTAATCAGGCTCCAAGAAATTTCACTGTCGTATTTGCCTCCAAATTCTAAATGTCTACTACCCATTAATGACTATAGACCGTATGAATGCATGGCGGACCACGACACATATGCGTGTATATATGTGTATATTTATAATTTTGAATAGTATTTTCTGAAAATCGTTTCAGTTTTATAATTTTTCTGCAGTTTTCAACACCTATATTCAAAATAAAAAAAAAATACACACTTATAGAAATTCTTATCTGATTTTAATAGTATATTTTATTTAAAAATATCATATTAGATAATTAAAATGATAATTTATATGCATAGTTTCATTCATTTATATTATTTATTAACTGTTTGAGAAAATACTTGTTGTTCTCGGTAGAGAATTGGGAAATCTGAAGTATATCTGTATCTTTTTATTGGTTGAATACCGCAATTTATTTTATTTTATTCGTTTTCTGATTGGTCCATGCTTAATATCTAGAAATGGAATACTTCTGCCTTTCTTTTATTCGTTTTTTCATTGGTCCACATTTAATGTCCAAAAATGGAATATTTCTAAGGCCACAATGACAAGAAAGTGTTAAAAACTACAAAAAATAATAACTCAAAAACAAATTTAGATACAAGTTTCAAACAAATCGCATTTGGAAGTATTTTTTTTTCTTTATACGACGGGATAAAAATTGAAACTGTGCAGTGTTTAAAAAGTTTAAAATTTGCAATACCGAAAATTGTTCAACTGAAATTTCATTTAACATTTGTTTAAGATTGGTCCAGGAATATTAACGTGTCTTTAAAAGTCGAGGCATATTAATAAAAATCTGTTATTACGTAAGTTACTCTTTGATCATCATAAAAATATATTATTATTATTTTTTAATGTAGAATTAAAATCCTTTATAAGTTTAAAATTATTGTCTTTGAAAATTATTTTTTCCAAATAGTCGTAGTAATTTGTTAAATTACAATTTTTTAGATTTTTTAAATTATTATTTTATTATTTATTTATTTTACTTTTAGTTTAAACCGTAGTCATCGAGATCTTGATGAAAATACAATAAATAATTAAATAACTGTGGCCATTTACTTTTCATATACATATATATATATATATTGTAAGTGGATGTTGAACTTAAAAAGTCATCTACTTACTCTATTTTCAATTTCGCTGGCGATTTCGAGTCCTCGTAACAGAAATCAAAATTCACTCTTTTTTGTCCGATACTGAAAATTTCCTCGTGTATTGAATAAAAGTTATTTAGAATTTGTAAAAGAAATTTTGATGCTTTTGGGGGTTTTTTAAGTTAATTTTTTTTTTTTCAATTTTCTTTAACATCAATTGCTGACCCCTTGGCGTTTTTTACTGAATCTCTCGAAGTTTTTGCACTATAAATTGGCATTAATTTACCCTCTCATAATCGAATCTTTAGTTTTGGAACCCCCTTTTTTTTAGTTATTCTCACGTCCCTACATTCCTGTTAAGACACAGCGCCCCCTACGGCCATATGGGGTCTAGTTCAGGGTCCTTAAATATTTTGTTCGCCATGCATATTTTCCCCCAAACATTTTCTCATCTTCTCAATGCATGATTTTAAAGTATAGTTTTGAACTCTTCTTTGAGGAGAAACACCTTCATATTTTATTGTGGCCCTAAGAGTTTTTTAAAGAATTTATTCAATTTTTTATGTACATGTTTAAAATATTATTCGAATGATTAATTCATATCTTATGCTTGATTTTGACTAATTATAGATACAAAATATTAATTACTAAGATATTTTAAAAATTTACCATGTTAGAGATATGCTTCAAACAATCAGTTAGTCCCTTTGGGGCCTCTTATTGTAGCTCTTTAAAAAATGGTTTCATTAACTATATTTTTTCTTTTCAACAAGTTCTTATGTTCTTCAAGTACCACATGAACGACAAAAAAGCTTTTAAATTTCAGCTACTACCAATTTTGCATCACGAATCGTTTATAACTTAATATCTCTTGATACGATCTTAATTTTTTGTCATTTTTCAATTTAGTTCTTTTAACATTTCTGCATTCCACTTAAAAGCCTGGAGCATATAGGGACCGATCTAGAAACATAGAAACATAGGGCCCAATCCTGAGGCCTAAGAATTTTTGTAATGCTACTTTTCTCGTATTCTCAATGCAAATTTTTCAAGTTGATTTTGGATTCCTCTCCTTAGACCAACACAATTGTATTTTTACTGGGACACTAGGTGCCGGTTTTAAGTATTTCCCTTCAGTTTTTGCACATTTCTTTAAAATTTCATTCTAATGATTAGTTCAAACCTATGCTTAATTTTGACTAATGAAAGACCTAAAGATCAGAAAAACAAAACAATTTAACATGTTTTCATGTTAAAGTACTACAATGTTAGAGAATTCGGTAAAAATGCAGAAAAAATGCGAGACTCTCTATAAATGTACACTAGTTCTCAGTTAAGTACGTCCGACTGAATTTCTCAATCATCATTTTATATAAATTTCCCTTATCTTATGTCTAATTGCCTGTAGGGATTTATATTTATTTATTCAAAGATATTTTTTCAATGATTTTGAAAAGTCGGTCTCGCGCCTGAAAATTCCGACCCGTTCTAAATTTTAAAAGAAGCAGATTTCTTTTTAAAATGTATTTAGTTAAAAACTTGATGAAAGAAAAAATGGAGTAAGATTTAACCCATTCATTAACTAACGTTACAAAAATGAATAAGTCTGCACATGGGTTAAATACTGGGCACAAAACTTAGACAATATTGTTTCTGAACAATGTGTAAAAATAACAAATATTGATTTGAATACATGAGAAATTACAATATAACCAACCGGTACACTGTTAAAACTTTCTAAACACAGAAAACGAGTAGGATGTAGCAATCCCAAAGCTATCTCATATATGTTAATACTTCCAGAGAAAAATATGCATAGCAGCGTCACCATTTAGGTTATTTGCACCAAAATCTAATCAGCAAAAATTTATGTCAAGTTCAAATTAAGATTAAAGCTTGATGCAAATTCGTGCGTTAGTTTTTGAGATAGAGCTAGTACTTAAATCACGAAAAAGACAGCATAGCAAAGCAACATGTTGAGCGATAAACACCAAAAACTAATCAGCTGGAGTTTATATCATGGCTTAATTAAATCTTAACTTTTGTGAAATTCTGCGCTTTAGTTCCTGAGATAAAGCTATTGCGTAATCATAAATGATGCCAGATATCAGAACCAGCTGTTTGACAAATTACATCAAAAAGTAATGAGCGCCATATAACATCAAGGACTAAAAGAACCTAAATTTTTTAAATCCCCGTTCATTAGTTCTTGAAATATAGCTATTGCGGAAATCATAAAAAAGGCAGCATAGCAGCGCCTTCTCTTGCGCAACATACACCAAAAACTAATCCGCTTTAGATTACATCAAGGCTTAATTAAATCTAAAGTTTTGTGAAATTACGTGCATTAGTTTTTGAGATAGAGCGCCCTCAATATGTTTGTCACATATAGAATGAGAGAGTGACAGACATTTTGTAAACACATGTTTTCTGTATTATCCAAAACGTGCAAATTCGCCAAAAACGGAATTCAAATCCAAATTTCAGTCACTAATCAATAGCGAAATCAATTCTTGTAAAGATAGAAGAAAGTAAAAAAGCGAAATTTACTTTTGCTCTCTGTTAAATGTATTCTATCGAGTTTCTCGGTCAATCATTTTGCAGATATTTACCTTTCTTTCTTTCTAACCGATGACCAGGCCCCTACCTGCCGAGTTTTCTCAGCTTAACGGGTTAGATACCTGGTATCGGGGCGGACGACCGCCTAATTGCCACGTAGTGGCAATAAACTTTGCTTCACATGCCATCATTTCTGCAGTAATTGCTTGTCGTTGAGCATACTTTGTTTCGCTTGTTAATTAATGGTACATCCTGATGTTTGAACTGCAATTGGCTTCGCAAGATGGTCTCGTAATTTAGAGCCTTGATCAGATGACGAGACCTTCACCTGGCAAGGCACCTCTGGAGGTATAATTCACAGGTAACTTGGAGGACTTTGCACCCACGACGGATTTTACATGCACCAGGCGCCATTAGCGTACATGATCAGATATTTACCTTATCTTACAACTAAAACACTGTAGGAAATTCCCTATCTTTATTTAAAGATAATTTTTATCTTTGTTAAAACATAGATGTTTAAGAATTTTAAAAAAGCAGATTAAAAAAAAAATTCTTCTGCAATTTTATTAGAAATATTAAAAAAGAAAATTTAGTTTTTTTCATTTTTCTCTGAAACTTAGAAAAATTTAGAAAGTGAAAATTCATCTCCTCGGATTTAATATTTATCGACAATCACTTTGCATTTAATTCCTTCATATACCAAAATCTCAGTAATATTATAAACAAAATGCGTAGTATCGTTCCAAAACTGTTTTTTTATTATTATAATGCTCTAGTTATTATTTTTTATTTCAATACTAAATGTCTTTACAATTTATATTACTCTTAAAAAAATATATTACACAAAATGAAGAAAAAAATGAAAACATAAAAAATCACTTTTGACATAAAAAATTATGTTTTTTATGTTTATTTTTTATTGTTTCTTGCTAAAAGTATTTTTTTTAAATTATTAGCACATTAAAAAATAAATATTCCGCGATCAGTTTGAAAAATTTTTTAAACATTATGTTTGTAAAAAAGGAGTTAGATTTTTGCATTTAAAAAAATGAAATTCCATAGATTTTTTAAAATTGTTATTACTTAAATCAGTGAAAAATTAAATTTCATTAAAAAAATAATAGGTATTATATAGCAGTCTAAAATAAATTAAATTAAATCGTTTATGAATTATCTAACGAATGTATTTGAAGCGAAATCTGAAACTTAAGGGTGTATTCGAAAAAACGCTTTTCCACCTTCAACGACTCGAAATTTTCTGATACAATTTCAAACACATTTTTAAAAGTAGAAACATGAAACTTGCTGAGAGAATTTTCGAAGAGACGTATAAGGTGCCGTGTGATGTACTTTTGTGCTCAATTCATTAGAATTTGATTTATAAGCAATTATCTTCTCAGTATGCCCCTTTTTTTCCGTTCACAGTTCCCCCGCTTCGGAAAAATCTGTTCAAAATGCCGTTTTTGATTGCTTTTTTTGCTGCATTTATCAAAGAATTCACAATCACGGCACCTTGTGTACTTTCTATAAAAGACAATTTCCCAGTTTGATACATTTGAGAGAAAAGTTTATTCAAAAATAAATCGGAAAATAATCAGTTTGAATCGAAATACACCCTTAAATAAATTTTTCACCGCTGAAAAATAGAAGTCATACTTTGTACTCAAAATCTACAGCTTCTGTAGATCAGAAAAAAGGGTGTTCTTCTAGTGTCCAGAGATCTTGTGTTTTAACCCCTGGATGGCTTTAAACGAACTATGCAAGACATAAATGACACAGCAGCTTACATTTACCCGAAAAATTCAAATACTCTGAAGTTTGAGTGATTAGCTAATTTTGAAAACTAAATTGTTATCATTAAAAATAGAATTACAGAGTCTGGTGCATTTTTAACGATGGTTATTTACAGAGTCTATTGTAAAATTACTGAATAAATTTTGTGTTATTTAACAGAATATCAGTTTTTCTAATCTCTGTAATCTTACATAAGCCTTAAGATAATGGTTTACCCATAAATTCTCTGTAACCTCTGAGAAAATATTTTTACAGTGCACATTAATATTTAAGAATAGACTTTACACCCCTGACTGCCCAGCCAAAAGGTAATATTGTAATGTTGTTTTCTCCTCAATTTACGAAAAATATTTAAAAAAAGATGTTTTTTCCAACCTGAGGCAAAATATGTTATTAGTATCGGTGTATAAACTTTGATAGCATCAATCCTAACTTAATTTTTCAGAACTGGGTTTTATTTGTGGAATTATATTAATTTAAATATTGCTTATGTTGCAGTGAAATTTGCAGCTTAGTGTGTGAAAAAATCAGCCGGAGGCAGTCAGGAGGTTAATATGTATATTGAGACAAGCTATTTATATATAAACTTGCTAACAGTGAACAATGGAATAAAATATAAAAAAAAAGTTTTAAATCTACATGACATTCAGCATGAAGTTCAATTATTAACAACGATGATACATTTTCCCCGACGGTAAATGTTATATTTTATTATTGGCATATAGCCTAGTAAGAGCAAAAGTCAAGTTATTGAGTCTAATATCCCTTTCATGCTCCTTTAATCTCTTGAAAAATGTCCGCTTAGTCATACCTATATAATACGATTTCTGGTTATTGTTTAAAAGATTCCTATTTTTTTTGTGCGCCTGTGTCAGTTCATTCTTAATTTCCGTTGAAAATGCCGAGTATTTCGGTCGAAACCGTCGGAAAAAAATTTATCTTCGTTTTTAACGGTCAAACGTCATACAGAATGGCATGTAGATTTTTACTTTTTTTATATTTTATCCCATTATACACTGTTTTAGCAAGTTTATAAGTAAGTATTCTCAGCTTATCTCAGTATTCATATGGTGTAATTAAATTTTCAGAAAGCAACGGTAAGAAAATAATTTACTGATGGCAGATTTTTTCAGAGAATAAAAAGGCTTGATAAAATTTGCTCCTAGTACCATTTTTCCTACACGTATCCTTATTTTCATCAATTTTTTTAACATAAAATTCATATATTTTAACAATATTATTAGAACTATCATTTTGATCATTCGTGATTCCACTTAAGGTACACTTATTTTGTACTCAATTTATCAAATATATATTAAAGAGTTATTAAATATTTCCCAACATTAAATCACCTGCTATTTTTTGTTTCTGTTTAAGAATGCAATGCGTTCATACTTCAAAGTAAAAGAGTTTTGGTATAGATGTTTCTCGAGATAATTACTTTCGTTATTACACCAGTTTGTTAATAGATTCTAATGGCGAAATCGCATGCTAGATAGTTGCTATAGTAGCAAACTCCGTGATGTTTACCCGCTACTAATGATGATTATATTTATAAAAAAGAAGATTACTGGGTCATTTTCATAAGAAATGTCATGTGTTTGAAGCTATTATGCATTTTCATTACTCAAGGTTTTAAAAAAGCAAATAAATTCAAGGCAGGTTGTGAAATCAGTTATGCAATTTTAATATGATTTTTATGCTTTATGTCTTCTCACATAAGGGTGTAATCTTTCTCAACATAAATTCAATTTTATGGCACACCTATAAATTGTTGTCTTAAACTAGATAATTATTTATCTGTTAACCATAATTTGATTTTAAGTTTTAGATTTAAAATTTCTTTTTTACTCAAAAAACTTTTAGCACTTTAAAATAACTGTAAAATTGTTGACAGAGAATGATAATTTTGGATCAAAATAAATTATTTTATTGAACATATTTTATTATTTATATTTTTAATATTAACACCTGATTTTGAATCGTACTTATATTCTACGGAAATGTTTTTTGTCTACAGATTTAAAACGAGATCTCGTTTAGGAATCAGTTTCAGATTAATTTGGTGCTCATTATTTTAAATTTATTTTTAATAGCTTCAAATCAGGTTGTAAAATGGGTAGTGTATTAAGCATAATTCAAAATGTAATTGGCAGAATTGGCTGTAAATTTACATTTGTATATTTAAAGCTTCTACACAGTACAACAACAACAACAAAAAACCTGTAAAGTTGCTAAACTTTTTGTAGTAAACTGGGTTTTCTAGAATTTTTTCATGTTATGGCAATAACAAAAGGTCATATAATAGATACACATTTGCACTGTGAATTTAAAAAAAACTGTAAGGTTACTAAGAATTTTTTAGGTAACCGGGGTGCATAGATCTTTCAACTGTACGTAAAACTCGGGTTACAGATAAAAGTTTAGTAAAATTACTGTAATTTTAGTAGATTATTTAGTAAAAATACAGATTTCTGTAGCTTTACATAAACTAATTTTGTAGATTTGTCCCATTTTTTGTACAGTTCATAAATAAAAATTAACTAATTATACATATTTTCGTAACTTCACATCTGTAGAATTACAGATTTTTTACAGTGTAGAAATAAATGTCTGTTAGAAAAATTCATACGTTACAAACTACATATTTTGAAAAGAAGATATTTTGAAATTAATTAAAAAAATTAAATTTAATCTACAAGTTTTTGACACGTTTTTCTACAAGTTTCTCTATCAAGTTTGCGGCAGAGTAAGGACTGCTTTCTATTTTATTTCTGGGATGGTACGTTTATTTTATTCACAATTTGCTTAATAAATGTTATTTAACTTTTTCCAACATTAAATAATTTTATTTATTAATTACTGAGAATCTCATTTATATATTGAGGATACGAAAATGTTTCTTTTTCGTTAATAGATAGTTGCGTTAATAGATTTCTAATGGCGAAATTGCATGTTAGATAGTTGATTACTACAACAGCATTGTCTGCGTTTACCTACTACTAATTGAAATTGTATTTATGAAGAAGGAAATCGTTAAGTCTATTTTATCCTCTTTTCTGTTGAGTATTAAAGCAGTATTTTTAATTATTAATCTATTTTTTCTTCTCCCATTTGACTTCATTTTTTTTAATTAGGTTGAATCTTAAACTTCGAAATATTCATTCGGATATCGAAATTGTGATTATGTTTGCATACCATTAATAAAATGGGACAAAACGGAGGTTCTTTGGGGACCCAGGTAGTAAAGCGGTTATGAGAAAGCGCATAATTCCGAAGCTTTTAGACCTCGAATTGCTGGAAAATATTTTATGAAAATGTGTAGAAATTCTATGCAATTCCCGTGACTAATAAAATTTGAAAGTAAGTTATTTCCTGACCTACGAGAATGAGCCAATAATTATTATACCTATTGTATATAAAATATTTGTACTTCAATTGTTGATGAGGAATATGGAAGGGGTGAAGTTTTAAAGACTTTTTTAAGGGTTTTTAAGGGGGTGGGTGTAAAGGATAAATGCTGACTTATGAGACTTTTGGATCTTATAAGACTAGATTTGAGTGACTTGACTACATCACTATGATCTCGAGTCCAAACGACAGTAGCCACAGCTCATCCACTGTCACAAATCTAGCCAATTAAGCTCCAAACTAGCCTTTCACTATCCCGGTTTTTTTTCACCCTTCCCTCAAAAATTATGGTAATATAGCAGCTACAGTTTTGAAATTGACCATATAGGCATCTAAGACATGAGGCTCCGATATTCCACATCAACCATCGCAATACAAATATATTATATACACCAGAAATAATAATTATTAAACCACCATCGTAGTTTAGCTTGAAAAAACTTATGATTAGAATATATCATAATGAATATTGAAAACAGGAAAATGATCTTTTAATTACTTTAGAAGATGCTTTTAAAATAATTTCAACAACGCACTGCTATACGCATTTTTTTAAGCGATCCAGAAAGTGCATTTGTTTTATATATTTTCATACATTACTACAGTATATGTCAAATTCGTTTTTAACATTTGAAATATCGTCATTCAAAGCTATTTTAAGGGCATCGGTTGCTGATTAATTGAAATCTTTCTCTTACATAACGTTACCAAAAGTACTTGTTCCGAGTGTGTTAATGAATTTATAAATAGAATCATCAAGTACCTGAAGGTTGTTTTCGACAGCTATTCTTTTATATGTTATTTTTGTTATAGTCACGTTTTTGTATTTTCCTGAAACTCGTACATTTTTACAAACAAAATCATTTTAAATAGTTTAATATTAATATTGAAAATAATGCTTTGCTAATTTATTCTGATAATTATTTTTTTTAATGAAAGCGATTTATTTTTATATGTTCCCGCATTTGATATTTTAAAAAATAATCTCTTTTTAACACTTTCCAACAAAGTTAAAATGGGTTTAAAACTTTTCGCGATCTTACTCTCGTAACGAATCGGATTGCGTTGAAATTTTTGGATGTTATCGACGTTTATTCTAGTACGAACCCTATTTCAAATGAAGTTTATGGCATGTTTAGTTCCTTTACAAGCACAGTCAAAAATAAACTGTTACATTACGATCAATGGGAAAAATTCGTTTCAAATAAATTTGAAAATTGTAGCACCCTTTCAAGCATAATAAAATTGATATACATTAACGAAGTGCTCAAAAATGTGCATTCTAAAAAATATACGGTGCAAAGAATAGTTATTAGTCATTTAAAAGGCTACAGAAAGAATTCCAATACATAATGGAATATAGGAGAATTGTTTACGGAGTATTTTAATTATATTAAACAATATCATGGAGAATGAAATTGATATACGTGGCTGAGGCGTAATACAAATTATTTCATGTATAATACGAAATGTATAGTATTTATAGAGACACTCAAAAGACTTCAAATAGTATGTTCTATCGGAACTGCAGTATGTTAGAGATCATGGTAGGAAATGCATTTTTAATTGCCGTATTTACTCGTGTATACCGCGCGCCCCTACTTTCACGAAAAAAATGGTGTTTTTTTAAATCTCGTACATAACGCGCATCGTAAATTTGGCATGCAAGTGAATGAATGGCCAAATGAATTTCAATAAAGAAATTCGAAACAAGCATTACACCAGGCCAGAAAATAAGGCAAAAATACATTTTTAGACTTCGAGTAGAGAGTGAATGACGAGGGGGAGGAGGCGAGGGGAGAAGTAAGTGACGTCAATGAGAATAGTTAGCTTTTAAATCATATTATTAGCATCGTTATATAAAATAGTGCAAGGAGTGAAAAAAAGATGTAAATAATGCTTCAGTTAAGTAAGAATTTCCGAGTTTTTTCTTCTTTGAATACTTTTTTTTCCTGTGATATAGTGTGATTACATCCAGCAGTAAAAAATTATTGCGTGTATAACGCGCGCATAGAACTTTTGCCCTAACTTCTCGAAAAAAAAGTGCGCGTTATACACGAGTAAATGCGGTATGATATGCGCTTTTAAGTTTCACTGTATTTATACATGTTGTATGGTGTGTATAAATGCTATAGTTGATGTACAAGGATACACAGAACAATACGTAAAGATTACTGAGGATAAGTGTAAATTATTCACAGGTGGTTTTTAAATGAGTTATGCATTTTTACGCTGATCTACATTCAGTTTTTAAAGAAATTTTTGTACAATATAGATAAAATAATATACAGGGCTATGCAAAGAATTGGATACAAGGCCGTCTATGGATGATAATTTCCGGAAAATTTTTGATTTCGGAGTTTTTAGAGTATTTTAGTTTTAATGAAATTTTACTAAATAATGCTAAATACTGGCATGTAATAAAAGTAGTAAGTAAACTACCGAGCTGAACAAAAGTATCAAGTATGTTTAGAACTATTAATACAAGCTGCTGAATGAGAAATTTCTACCTGTTACGGGGTTTATGCTAAACTTAATTTTGCCATTAAATAATATGAATATCAATCGTCAGATGGAATATAGGGCTATTCATTAGTATAGTAATACATATTTAACTATGTACAGTATCACCTAATTTTCTAAAAACGAATTTTTGTTAAATGTTTCAGGATGATTGGAAAGTGTTTCCTTATCTATGCTTAACGAATATTTTTTTTTTTACTTTTTAAATATCTATTAATTATTTATTTTAAATAACTATTAATTGTTTAAAAAATTATTTTTTTATAATTATATTTTTATTATTTTCATTTTAAAAGTCTTTTAGGAAATTTTATCACAATGACGGCAATTGAATTATTTCCCTTGTTACAAAGAAAATATAATAATCGAAATTACTTTATTATTTTCGATACAATCATTGCAAAACATTTTGTTTTATAAAATAAAATAGTGATTTCCTTTTTTACTATTGGATAATTTTAGTCCAGTGAAGCCTATTGAGATTAACTTCTTTATTTCAATAGCAACCTAATGTAAAAAGTATTGAAATTTAATAGCTTTATGATTAAAATTGAAGCTTTTTTAAAAGTCTGAATTACTTTATTATTAGAGATGTCATTTTCTCGTCGCATCTGAAAATATTTTTTTTTTCAATAGGAAATAGCATAACGTTAAAAAAGCCTCATTTTTACTTATAAATTTATTACATTTCAATACTTTTTACAATGCGTTGATATTGAGATTAAGACGTTGATCTCAGAAGGCTCCAGAGGACTAAAATAATTTTAAAGTGAAACAAAAATGAATATTTTCTTTTATAAAATAAAATATTTTTCAATGATTGTGTCGAAAAGAATAAATTTACAGATTTAGCTGGCTTTGAGATTAGAACATCATGTCAAGAATGCGAATGTTCACATTCAAAAGTATAACTGGCAAAAGTGACATAAATTTTGAAAATGTATTTATTAATAATCTATTGCCCATTAAAATATTTTCAAAGTGAATATGAAAAGTACGTATTTAAATTTTGAGATGGTGAAAATGACGTTATTTTTAGATTTCGTTGTAATAAAAATATAATTGTGTCATATTGGATCAATTTTTATTTATTTTTCATAGCGTAATACCAAAGATCAAAATCTCAATTGATAACTTCATAATTTATTATCTGAATAAACATTCATTATTTCATGGAATAATATTATGATTTTTCAATAATTTGAATAGTTTAAGTTAAACTGTAATTGTAAATAATATTTGTTTTATGAATTAGGCCAGGCAATATCAGATTAATTATTCATTGTAATTACTTTTGCAAGTTTAAGTTCAATTTAATCACTTTTTATGCATCTACATTAGTAGAATTCGACGGGTTCAAACTCGTTCTAATTAAAATTAAATGTTAAAAAAATTTCCTTCGTTCAGCTTCCTGCATTGTTAACTTAACGATGTAATTTTTTAAGAAGTTATTAAATAATTTTTTTTTAATCAGCTCCATATGCATTATTGACCGAAACGTATTTTTTCATGCATAATATACAATTTATTATGTAATTTTTACTGTTAAATGCCAACAAAGTATGACGATTGCGTAATCATTAGGCATATAATATTTACGAATCCTTACAGAAGCAGCAATTTCTTACGCTATTTGTTCACACAATTACTATATCAATCATACAATTTCTAGAATTATATAAAGCGAAATTTTCTATAAGAATAATTCACTGTTAAAAATGTGTTACATTCTGTCCAGTCAGTGGACCGCTTTTACCAAGAATAATTCTACAGCCGTTCTTTTATGCTTTTTTGACCATATTATTGTCCATTTTTTGGCCAGAATATAGTTAAATTAGAATTATGTAACCGCTTTTTCAAGAAACGAATAAGGGAAATAGAGAACTAAGTAAGCGAAGATCTAAATTTTAATTTTGATTGAGCATTTTTAAAAATATTTAGTTTTAAAGAAGTTAAAACTATTATTTAAATTAAAAATATATAAAATAATGATGTTACTTTTATTAAAAAATCATATTTCCAAAAGTAGTTTTTTTTTTCAAATTTGCTGTATCCAAATTAAAATAAAACATCCAAAAATGCAGTTTCTAAGTTTGAAGGCATTATCTTTAATGGTTCTTTAGTTATAACAATGTAAATCTGAGAAATTGCGAAATAACTGATTATGAAGAAATACACATCTTCACAAGATGTCATTTCCCTGACAATCATTGCTTGAAAGCTGGATTTTTGAAACAAAACAAAAAGAAAAAAAAATAATATTTCCTCTTCTAAATAAAATAGAAACATGATTTAAACATCATTTTATGCTTAAAATGATCTTTAAAACATCATAAAAAAACAAAGGAAATTTTAATGCAATATTTTTTTTTCTTAATATTGAAAATTTGAAGATTTTTGTGCCCTGGACCCCTTAATTTTTATTGAAATATATTATATTTTGTATTTCGTTATTTTTGTAGTTTACGGCGAAATTCATTCTGAAATTCAATTTTTGGCGTACATTTTTGAGTCAGTTAGTTGTTAACAATATTATTGTAAACCGAGATTTAGAAGTGAATTTCGATTAAAGTTTGAATCATCATTTTAACAAATCTTTATTTTTGGTTTCTTTTCTATGTAATATTACTCAGTTAATTCACATGCAGGCTATTTAAATATAATTTAGTTAAGGCAGGGAATTTAAATAATTGACAATTTAACAATTAAGTTGTAATGTATTCAATCTTGTGCATGACAAGATGAATGTCGCTTACATTTCTATTCTCAAGATCTGGATAAAACTCTTAACGTGAACTACAAATAGTACTTTGATTCATTCACCATAAAATTAAATAAATACAAAAGCTGAACTACACTAAGTACCTACTTATGCAAAGGAATAATCTAACCCCTAAAGCACTTTAGCTACAGGCTTTGCTATGTAAATTCAAATCGTGTTTTGAGGACTCCAGGATTGAATGGCAAGCGAATTTTACATCTATTATGAATGAAGACTTATTTAACTTCTGGTGCGTCTATCTCAGGTTAAATGTTTAAAATCAAAGAATGAAAACACAGTTTTTTTCATATATCATTTAAATATAATGTATTAAATTAAATGTATGTAGGGAAATGTGGGACACCTTTTGAATGTTTTTCAGTAAATAATTTTCTAAATTTTATCAACATTTATTCTTATTTTACAACCAATTAGACATAAACTATAAAAATTTTTGCATCAAAAAAACCTCATACTAATTTATCTCACATAGGAAAAGAGTGAAAACAAAACAAAAAGCCTTTAAAATGTTCGAACCTGTCCCACCATATGGGACACTGGTTATAATAAAAAATACATACAAAATTCTATATTTAATTGATAAAGAAAGTTTTACTTATGAAGCTTTAGTTGAGCAAAAAATAATTTAAGGTTCGAAACACTTTAATAAATTTGAATTGTAATGCATGTTTTTATTAACAGATCTTGTAACTGATGCGATGTTTTTCAAATACTAATAAAACGCATCTTTGACGTATTTTGTTTTTAGGAGTGCCAAGTTTTAAAAGAATGTTTCTTTAAAAAACAAGTAAGCTTCATGCTTATCAGGATAAAAAAAAGGCAGCTCTGGATATCGTCTTCTTAAAATAGATATCTCATACTTTCTGCTATCCTCAACATTTTGAACATGCTCTACAAATTCAACAATGCCTTTTTTCCCTGCAAACTTTACCAAAGCACACAGTGGATTTGCTTGTAAGTTTATGGATCTATGTTGAGTAAGGTTGCAATTTGTAGAAAAATCAGCATCACATGAACAGTTAAATTCATCACAACTGCCATTACACAAAATAATTATATTCTTTTTCCTTCCAGGGGTACTTTTTACCAGTTTTGCAAGTAAAATTGCCTCATCCTCATTGCTTAGTGAAAATCCAAAATTTTGTGTGTGTGTTTTTTTTTCCTTCTGCAAGCAGCATGGTCTTTTTAGCATTTTTAGAATGTCCCAAAGTGCCCCACAATTGAGTATCCCAACCTGCCCTATCTCGCACATTAAATAATAAAATCATTTAAGCTGTTAAGCTTAGCATTACAGTGTATTTTTTACCATTAAAATAACAATTAATCTATGTTTTTTCATCACATCATGCTCCTTCCTGTATTATATTATTTATTTATTAAAATATTCTTCAAAAGACACATTAAAGTTACTCAATCTCATTCAAAAGAAAAATAATGGTAACATTTGTTGCCAACAAACACCAGCGATCCCAAAACACATCAGTTTGTAGAATAATATATCGGTACTTTTAAGAGCAAATTTGTAACTGCAAAATAAAGCCTTTGGGATCTGATGCGTTTGTTAACACATCAGATCCCAAAACACATCAGATTGTAGAATAATATATCGGTACTTTTAAGAGCAAATTTTTAACTGCAAAATAAAGTCTGAAATTTCAGATCTCCCAAGGTGGGCCATGTTCCAACATGCCCCTCCCCCCCATCCGCTATAACTGAGGGTACAGTAGAATCTCGCTATTCCGAAAATCTACCAAATTAGAAAGTTTAGAAAGCTTTAGAAGTAATTGTACAGTTAAAATTAGACATCTTTCCTTTTTTTCTCCTTTGCAACAAAAAATTGCATATTCGTAACTTAAAAATTTAAAAAGCTGTGCTTTATTAAGGCATAATTATTTTCAATAGGGACCATAAATTAAATTATAAACGTAAATCTGTTGCATATTGCTATAAAATTGAAACATTCGCTATAATTCATATACGATTGATTTTAACCAAAAACACCGATGAGTGATTAGAGTAAAAATATTTTAAAGCTAATTACAGCAGCATCATTCGAAAAACTTAGTTATATATTATTATAGATGAGAGAAAAGACTTTGAAACTGCCTTGGATTTACCTTTTTAAAAATTTATATTTTTTTCGAGGATTTATCTACATTTTATCTTTTTACATGATCTCTACTTGAGGAATACTTCATTTACAAGTATTTTTAGAACAACTTTTAGATGGCATGTTTTCCACATAATGAACACCGCTATCAGGTTTTGAATATTGTTACGAAATAGCTTTTAAATTATTCTAAAAAGTAATATTTGTGTTTTATTGCTTATTTTCAGATATTTAAAAACCATCACCATTATTATTTATAATTTATTGAAAAAAAAATATTTTTTTTCCAATCGATCTGTTTTGTGTAAGTGTGTATTATTCAAGTTAAAAAATACAAGGTAAAAAGCATAACTGTTTAAAAATTGATGACAAGACAATTTCATTTACATAATCTTATTTCAGTTAAGAATTTCAACAATTTTTCAATTTGCATTATCTATTTATACCAACAATTAAAAATTACAGCATGTTTCATTTTTTTCTACACTCTGTGAATGTATAGAGTGTACACGAATTACCCTAACAGTATTAAGCTATGACCATACATTTAATAAAAAAAATTGTTTTAATGACACAAGAACTGCAATCTACTTTTTTAGCTCACAGGCTATCATAGCCTGAGAGCTTATGTGCCCGTCCGTTCTGTATGTATGTTCGTATGTACGTAACGCGATAACTCATGATAAAAATATCGGATCCACTTGAAATTTTGTATGTAGGTATATCCTGACAAGGCACTTCCCTGATTAGTTTTTGGAGTTCATTCGATATGTATAAGAGGGGGAACGGGGGGCTCATGCCCCCCGTTAGTTGATATAAATGGGATTTTCATGCAGAATTAAGTTTTCAAAATTTAGATTAGGATCATTCTGATGAGGCGATTCCGTGACTGTTATTAGGTGTTCATTGAATAAGTATAAATAGGGGGAACAGGGGTTCTAATGCCCCCCCCCCGTTAGTTGATATAAATGGGATTTTCATGCAGAATTAAGCTTTCGTTCAAAATTTAGATTAAGATCATTCTGATGAGGCGATTCCGTGACTGTTATTAGGTGTTCATTGAATAAGTATAAATAGGGGGAACAGGGGTTCTAATCCCCCCCCCCGTTAGTTGATATAAATGGGATTTTCATGCAGAATTAAGTTTTCGTTCAAAATTTAGATTAGGATCATTCTGATGAGGCGATTCCGTGACTGTTATTAGGTGTTCATTGAATAAGTATAAATAGGGGGAAGAGGGGTTCTAATGCCCCCCCCCCTTAATTTATATAAATGGTTTTTTCAAGCAGAATTTTCAGATTTCGTTCAAATCTCTGAATAGTTTTGGAAGTTTAATGGTTAAGTATAAAAGAGGGGAGTAACTCCTTTTAAATTATATAAATGCTAAATGGGTTTTTATTAAGAATTATCTAATTTGCTCTGACTTTTGGATATAGATTTTTTATATGATAAAGCATGTCTTTGATAGTATAGGAGGTTCAATGATTAAGTATAAAAAAAGAGGAAAGGGGAGTGCTGTTTCCCCTTCTTAATTTTTTTTTTCGAACGGAATTAACCCTTGAAAATATAAGGCTTTAATGTACAATTAGTATTTGTAGCCTGTGAGCTCAATGCCATCAGTTTAACTGGGCAGTATTCTTTTTAATAAAAAATATTGGACTTCACTGCAATCCTGTTTTCATCACAACGTTAATAGTAATGAAGGCATTTTAACCAAATTTTTATTAAACATTTTTTGCTTTCTGGAGAAATTTAAAATAATCATGAAAAGTTCTTCAAATGTAGGGAATCACGTTTAATGATATAATCCATGTGTAATTACAACAATATTCCAAAATAAGCAACATCAATATCAATGCTGTTTAAGTTCGAATAATATGTAGCATCAGATCATGTAGGAAAGAAAAAATTGGTTTTTCTCCATTCATCTCCAAGAAATATGTAGTATTTATACTAAGTTTGTATTCTGCTATAAATTAAATCCTCTCAATAAAATTAAAAATAAATCATTAGACTAAATTTCTGTAAAATACAGAATGAGTATAGTCGGAGAAAAAAGAACAAATAAACAAAATAGAGACAATATTCCATTCATTATAATAATCAAATTATCACATAAATAAAAGCTAAAATATTCATTCGACTGTAAATTAAGGTTGATGTGCTTCAAAATGACGAGCGTAAATACCATAATGCACTTGCATTTGATCTTTCAAAGCAAGAATCGCATAGAAACCAAATAATGAAACATTCGAAATTCAGGAACAAAACACGAAGCATTTTACTGTAGTTAAAATAGTTTCTTTTACAAAATCCCATTATAATGCACATTGGTCATTGGATTTTTTTTTCTTTTTCAAGATTGATTTAATGTACTCTTCAAAATACGAAATATAGCAAGATAGAAGCTACAGCTCTGTTATGATTTCACTGTGTGATTAGAATTCAATTTTGAAATAAGAAAAGAGAATTATTATAAAGTCGGGAGTGAAGGGTTATCGTAATTTGTGAGATAGTTTGTGGGACGTGACCAATAAAGTTAGAAACCAATGCCTTAAAAGTATTTTTATTGTTTTATTATAATATAGAATCTATATTTACTTCGTGTCTCAAAAATTTTCGTTTAAAGACTGTTTTCAAGAATATTTCAAGATAT
Source organism: Maratus speculifer (assembly GCA_964019185.1). NCBI lineage: Eukaryota > Metazoa > Arthropoda > Arachnida > Araneae > Salticidae > Maratus > Maratus speculifer. Next base: position 141,403,403 of record OZ025291.1, read on the forward strand.
GAAACGCAGCAAATTTTAACGAATTAAAATCTTTTAAAGCAGTAAATATGGATAATAAATATATTAAATTGATATAATCTTAAAAAATTATTTTAATGGGTATCAGAAGCCTAAAACCGAAGCTAATTTTCCACAAAATTTCTAACATGAATTTCCTCCACATATTTTTCTTTATTTAAATTTTTACTATATTATAATACTAAGAACTTGCTAGGCATTAAATGTTAATTTCTATTCCAAAATCTGCCATATCGATTTCAGCTAACTTAAAGAGTAATAGTTAAATGGGAATAGCCTGACTGTTGCTATGGAAAAGCATCACTTTTGGGAATCACGTGACGATCGTTGATTTTATCTGTCTTTTGTTGTGCTATAATCAATAAATAATTAGAGAAACTATAACTAAGCTATTAAGAAAGTCATAAATAGAAACCTAAAGATTAATTTATAGGCAAAATCTGGCCTGTCGGATTTAAAAAACAAAATATATATTTCACAAGAAAAATATAAATAGATTCAAAGAAAATTTTTCATCAATAAAAAATAAAACTTTTTAATGATTTATCTTTTAAAATCTTTTAAAATTCGTGATTGGTAAAAAGATAAAAATTGAAATTTCATAGTTTTGTGGCACTAAAAACTAAAAATTTTTTTTTCAGTGCAATAAATCCCCAAAATTGCATGAATTTTAATGTATTAAAACTTAATGAACTTTTGTCATAAAAAAGAATGTAATTTTTCCTGTTGTACTTATCAGAGCATTTTCTATCTATAACGTGTAGGAAATTTAAATAACTCAGCATTTAAATGATTAGTACCAGGACATTATATTCACAATATTGTACTTTGTTTCGAAATTTTTTTAAATTGTTTATAATTTTTTTCTTATATCATCATGTATCATAGAGGAGTTGAAGTTGAAACTTTATGATTTGTACAAACTTTAAGGAGAGATGGAACACACAAACACAAATCACCGTAAAATGTGAAATCGTAACACATTACGCTGTTGAAAATCTACACAAAACTGTCCAGCAATTAGACCGTTTTTAAAGGTAACGGTTACTTGACCATATTATTAAGAGCAGTATATCACTTCATCAATAGTTTCATGGCAAGAATAAAATTAAATTACGGTTATTAAACGATTTCCTATAAAAACGGTAGAAGTGCTGCAAAGTTTGCTGTAAATTTTTAACAATGTAGATAAAGTGCTAAAGAGCGCTTTCGTTTGAGAAGATATTTATCAATGTTCGGTAATTATTGCAGTTTATGTTTAGCATAACATTTTTAAACATAAGAATAATATTATGAATGCCAATTGTAAGACGAAAACAAGAAATTTCATGCTCGTAAACGCTTTAAACTGACCATCAATTGTGCAGAAAAAACATAATTTAGTTTTTGATCGGCCCTTCGATCGTGATAATGCCCTAAAAGTATATCGAATCTTCAGGAGTCGTGTTTCAAAAATAACTTGACACGAATGTTCAATTAGGTGTGGAATTTTTCAAATAATGACACCAAATACGCAATTAATAGAGCAAGCCTTTCAATGATTCAGTGGCACACTTAACTTTTCCGACATCCTTCGCCCATCGGGGAATTTAACCAAAAGTGTTATTATTCAAACTTTACCAGTTCACACCAAATATTTAAATATTTTTATATTTGTTTATAGCTTTTGAACTGTTTTTTTAATTTATTTACATTTTTTTTACATAAGTTTTAACTTTCGCATGTAAAAACAGTTTTTAAACCAGACATGAAGAAGACAAACATTATGAATGCATTTCCGATGTTGTAATATGCACTTTTTAATTCATAACGTCCGTTAGTTACGACGTTTTCAAAATTATATCTTTGTCGCTTGATGTGAGGTGTTCAGCTATAAGTATGGAAAATTTCAAGTCTCAAAAATATATAGTTTCTGAGAACGGGCTCTGTGACAGACAGAGGATTAATAGGGTTTCGTCAGATAAACAAAACCGGAAAAATAATGAGATGGTACAATTTTAAAGGATAACATTGTGAAAAAATCCTTATTTAATATGAATATTCCAAATACGCTTTAAAATATCCGTTAAACTTACGGCAAAAACATCTAATTGTACATCTAATTGTAATTTGTGCATCCAATTGTACTAAATTTTTTACGGCAAAAATTGCTCGTAACATTGCTGCCAGCAGTTTTTGCCGTAAGTTTAATGGATTTTTTTTTTTTTTTTTTTTTTTTTTTTTTTTTTTTTTTTTTTTTTACAGAGCAGCTATCTGTTTATTTCACAGTATCCACTTAGCAATACCTAGCGTCTCATTCCCACGCAGAATGCCCGATCTCATGATGTACTACTCTTTTCACAAAAAATAAAATAAAATGTTTTATTAATTTTTGTTTTGTGAGGTGTTACAGGCTAAAATTAAATATTTTCAAATCCGCTGAAGACTGTCGCGAATAGTAACAAAAATAAAAAAAATTATCCATTTTAACATTAGTTTTATTTATTACACATTAGGTACGTTTGCTTTGGAGAAGGTTTATACAGAAGGCTCTACATATTCATATACTAAGTAAATTGCACAATAATAAAGTTTCAGAAACGCTATGTGTATCATGTTTTCTTGTCTTTTTTCCTGAATGCTAGACGTTTTTGCCCGATCTTCCCATATTAGACAACATACTGCCAAGTAAATAATAGATAGGTGAAAGGAATATATTTTTTTAACTTTTAAAATTGACATTTTTATACGGATCAATTTTTATTAGAAAAATCTCAATCATGCATTAAAATAAAATTTTGAAAGTATTCAAAACTGTATTTTCGTATTCGCGTCATACAACTGAAGAGAACGCCAAAGAGTATGAATATTGTAGTGTTACTGTGCGTAATTCGATATATACCTGTCACATTTGGGTTTCATTTATTTATTTATCAGTAAATTATTAAGTAATATTAGCTAGAAGCAAACACTGAAAAATGGGTGGCAATCATTTCTTCGACAATCATTTCGTCGACAAATCATTTCATCGACATATCATTTTGTCGACATGTACACTTCGTCGTCATAGCATTTCGACGATATGTACACATCGTCGACATGTACACATCGTCGACATGTACACTTCGTCGACATGTCATTTCATCGACATATATTTTTGATATGCATTGCACATAAGTATTAATGTATTAATCATTAGATGGCGCTGGTTTAGTGATTTCGGTAATGAACAACCTACAAAAATAGTTAATTGTTAATATAATTTTATTTAGAACAACATTTAGTAATGAAAGCATACAAATAAAAAAAAACAGAGAGTTTAAAAAAATTTAGGAATTGATATATCAATGACTAATAAAATATTTATAAAATTAATTAATTAATCAATTTATTCTTTATTGCTTTATCATAGGATTAATATTTTAATTATTTTAGATGGGCTATTTAAAATAGGCCATTTTTTATGCGTTTACAAATAAGAATGAAATGATGAATGTGTTAATAAATATTCAGTTTAATTTGAGAACAGCCTTTACATACCTGGATAAAAAAGTAAAGTTATTCCCTTAAAATATGAAAATTTAATATAGTTTTTTTTCTATCTAATTTAGTTTTTTTTCTATCTAATTTTTTTTCTGTCTAATTTAGATTTTCCACGAGGCATTGCACATAATATCGCATTATAATTTTATTTTTACTGCTATTTTAATGCGTTTTAATATATATATATATATATATATATATATTTCGCAACGTTACTTATGTATTGTATTTTTTTCTGTAATACATTTTAAACAATACAAATTTGATGAAGACGTTGCTCATACACCTCTTCGAGGTGCACTCTAGAAACATTTTTTTTTTTTTTTTTTTTTTTTTTTTTTTTTTTTTTTTGCTAAAGTATGGGCGACGGTAATATTTTTGTTTCAAAATAAATTCCTAAAAATATCCATGTGTTCAAAAATCAAATTATCGACGAAACGTAAATTGCATACAATGTGTAGACGAAATGGTGTGTCGACTAAGTGTACCTGTCGACGAAATGTACTTGTCGACGAAGTGGTGTCGACGAAATGATATGTCGACGAAGTGATTGTCGACGAAATGTGCTACTTCCCTGAAAAATTTATACTGTTACGATTGCTAACGGATTAATCTTAAACGGTAAGAAATCGGGATTCACGTGTGAAAAAAGTTGAACTGTTTCACCAGATATTAGCCATTTTTACTCTAAGGTCCCACTCACGTATTTTTTTTTTTTTTTTTTTTTTTTTTTTGGTTAAAAAAATATTTTTTAAACCACTCAAAATCAGTAACTGTAGATCGAGTTTTTAAAATAAACTTAATTTGAAGGTAAATTTATTTTCATATTCAATAGTGTAAAAATTTAAACTATGAGATGTTTAGAAATAAGTAAATTTGTGATAAAAATTAGCCACTACTGATAGGACGTCAACGTTACTCATGGATATGTTTTTGCTTTATAATATAGATATCGTAAATTTATTCTTTAAATTTATCTTCACTAATCGGATTATTAAATTATTTATGTTATCTATAAATATATTACGCTATCGTATGTGGCACAAATATCACGATTATTTATTAATTGTCTAATGGCAACGTCCAAATGAAACGCATCTTATTGGTTAATGTGCAAAAATTCCTTGGTAAGATTTAGGATGTGGTAAATTGTATTTATGTATGTTTTGTTTCTTTGGTGCAATTATGGAGCTTCAAAATATGATTTTATTTTTTTTCTGTTCTTATTACTTAAAAAACAAATAATAGTCATGAATTTTCAATTTTTCAATTTCAAATTAAAGTATGTACTATTCTTATGTATTATATAGTTATGTACTATAAATAAAATGAGTGAAAGGAATATATTATTATATATTAAATAATTAATGAAATACGAAAAAATGTCACGGGTACAATATTTGGCGATTTATTATCTGCGCCCGGCTGGATAACAATACTGAGTTTTTGATTTATCAGCACTGATGTTACATATGCACCACATTGGCACGTTAATTTTCTGACGCCAATTTGGCGAAAACTTTATTTTCAAATATGAGTTACATACATATTTTTTCATTATTATCTATTATTTTAAAAAGGAAATAATAATAAATAAAAAAAAAATTAGTAATTATAGAGTGAAACAATTTATATCATTTTAAAAACGAAAATAAAAGGAAACAAACAGTTTATTAATAAATAAACAACATGAGCCGGGTTACCATGTATGGCACATATAATTGCCATTTCATTACAATCACGCCTATGTGGTGCATACATGATATCTGTTTCTATTTCTCTAGCAGAATCTTCTAATTTAGCAAAAAATTGAGCAATTAAAATAAATTATTAATAAAACCAATATGATTTTATACTTAGTATACATTCAAGAAAGACCAAAGTGATCGCCTACGGCAGCCAGTTAATTTTATTCCAAGAATTTAATGTATTAGATCTGCTTATTTAAACAGAAATAAAGAAACTTTTAAAGGTACACCTAAACATGCATCTAAAATTAAAAAAAAAATCCCAACATTATATAATACTCTGTTTGATTAATATTTCCTTTTATATGTCTTACATTTTGACATATTCTTAATCTGCACAAACTTTAAGTTTTTTTGGAAATTTATTCTTTCTCTTTCTTCTTTTTATTTGTTATTTCGAAACCAAAGTACAATGCAGATCTTTTTAACAATGCAAATACAGCTCATACAAAATTGAATTTTTCGAAGAAGCAACACCATTATTTATTTTTTAAATCCCTAAGAATGAGACACAATTTTCTTTTTCAGAATGTGTTTCATTTTGTAAGCATATGAAAGGGATTTTCTTTTTCTAAAATACACCCCTTGCTTTGCTTAGCTGTTCTATTGTGAAGATTACAAATAAAAAAGTTTTTCTACAATATATATATTTTTTATGTTCATTTCATCTAAACTTCAAATAAATGCTATGGTATTAAACATGTTTATAGTATGTGTGTAATAAGAAATAGATTTTACAGTAAAAGAAAACATATTATTGGAATATTTAATTAATTCATCCGTGAAATTCATAATGGTCATAAAATAAAAACTTAAAATATTTTAACATTCATCAGCAAGTTTTAAATAAGGAAAATGACTTTTTGACATACATTTAAATCTTACTAAATTTGTTTCATTTAAAAAAGTTACTGAATTAATTAATATAACATATGTACCTCATAGCATATCTATTTAAATAAAAACACTACATTAAAAATAGAAAAAGATTTGCCAATTGAATATAAGTGATATGAATTGCGATATTGTGATTCCAGAGTGTTACTATGCCAAACACTTTCTAAACACTTCGATATCTGTAATGGAGAGCACCTGCGGAATAAGAATAAAATAATACTATAATCATAATAACAATAAAACAACAATAGATATTTCACTGTTAAAATGAAAAATATAAATATATTCAAAATTCGCCTACGTTCTCTATTTTTAATACGAAAAACATTAATTTTATAAAATCACAAAGCTTATTTTCTGATAATATTTACAAGATTTCTCATCGATAAAATTCAATTTTTAAGTAGTTTTATTATTATTATTATTACTATTACTATTATTCCTTGTTCTAGAAAAATTACTTCATTATAGTGACAAACAAAAGTATTAAGTTACAATACTTTCAATGGGAAAAATAGTTTCAAGTACATTTTGATGTTGTTACGCTTTTTGAAACATAACAAAATTGGTATGTACACTGTAAAAAAAAAATCAAGCGATTACTAAAAATTTTTTAGTAAATTTGTATTCCACAGAATTTTTTAGTAACCATTACAAACTGTTTATTTGCAAGTAAAACAAACATTTCCTTTATAAACTGAACAAAAGAATTTTTTGTATAACTAACATAAAACTTTTTAGTATGAGCCACCAAGCAAATTTTAGGAATAGCTCAAAAATTATTTTTAATAACCATTACGTGTGCCCGAAGGGAAGGAGCTTCCTTCGAGCTGCATCCAGTGGGTAAGAAGACGGACGAAGATTTTCGGCAAAGCCGCAATTGATGGCAGCACCAAACATTGCTACCTGCTCCGACAGGAATTTCACAATCCCTTTATTTAACGAGTACTTACACTACATACATTCGGTACGTATCTGGCGGTGTCCAGCATCGAACCCGGGTCCTTTCAGCCTGGAATTCGGTGGTATGACCACTAGGCTATCACGGCCACACAAGTGAGTTTTAGTAAAGCTATTAAAAATATAAAACTATTAACTCTATTCGTTGCTAGCTTTTTTCAAGTAATTTTTCTACAGATTTTCTTGTAACCAAGTAAGATTACTAAAATTTTTTTAGTAATTTCAAGGATTACTAAAATTTTTTTAGTAGATCGACCCTTTTTTTACAGTGTATTTATGAGGATGTACTAAAAGAACATTCTGTTCAATCTGTGGTGCAAAGGGTATTTGTTTTATTAATTTACAGGGCCACACAAAGGTATTTCATTACATAACGGTATAGGGATCAAAATTGTTTGGGGAGTGTTTTAATTATATTAAATTTTTTAAATTTTTTTTGTAATTGATATACATTTCTGAAGTTTTTTGCAAGTTAGTTCATATATAATAGAAAGCAGATAGTGTTTACAGGGACACAAAAAATTTTTGGCAACAATATTGTATCCGAAGTATTATATACTATTACAGCAAGATCTGAATTATATTAACTTAATTTTAGTACGAATGCACATCATTTGCTACGCTTGATGTGCAATTTTCAACTTGTTTTCTATTTATTATTATTCTACGAATTTCTTTGCAGCCATATTTATATAAAATGTATGCTACATACACTGTAAAAAAATTCATGAGGGTACAAAAAATTTTTTAGTAAATTTGTATTCCATAGAATTTTTTAGTAACCATTGCTCACAGTGCAAATAGTAACCATTCCAAACTTTTTTTTTTTTTTTTTTTTTTTTTTTTTTTTTTTTTTGTCAAGTGAAACAAACATTTCTTTTGTAAACTGAACAAAAGAATTTTTTACATAACTAACTTAAAACCTTTCAGTATGAGCCACCAAGCAAATTTTAGTAACAGCTCCAAAATTATTTTTAGTAACCATTACTCACAGATTCTTAGTAATTAATCCAAACACACTTTTAGCAAGTGAAACAAACATTTATTTTGTAAACTGCATAAATGAATTTTTCGTATAACTAACTTAAAACTTTTTAGCGACAACTGCATTCAGTGGGTAAGAAGACAGACTTCTGCAGTGGAAGATTTTCGGCTGAGCCTCAATAGATGGCAGCACCAAATATTGCCATCTGCTCAGTTTTGACATGCTTCTGAAGGAGCGGGAAAGTCCAGAGATCACGAAAGGATTTTCATAGCCATTTATTTAACGTGTACTTACATTGCATACACTCCGTGCGTCTTTGGTAGTGTCGAGCATCGAACCCGAGACCTTTCTGCCTGGAGTTCGGTGCTATGACTACTAGGCTATCACGGCCACACCAAGGGTGTTTTAGTAATAGCTACCAAAAATATAAAACTATTAACTCTATTCGTTGCTAGCTTTTTTCTAATAATTCTTACAGATTTTCTTGTAACTGAGTAAGATTACAAAAAAAATTTTAGTGATTGCAAGGATCACTGAGAGAAACTAAAATTTTTTTAGTAGATCGACTCTTTTTTTTACAGTATAGGGTCCTTTGTCGCGAATATTGGACGGCTCAGTTTACGTTGAATTTTACATGTCATTTCTTTATAAGATCTCATTTAAAAGGACTAGGAAGGACTTCTATACTCTACAGGCTTGATGCCTAGTCTAAGCACTCTTTCTGGACAATAAAACTAACAGAATCCCACATTTATAAAAAAAATTTTAAATAGTACGTCAAACGAAGATAATGAGATGCATTCATACTATAACTAATTTGTATGTATGCGGATCATGGTGCAATAGTTGTATGTAGCACTTTTATGCTAAATGCATGAATACAAAATTTATTGCGATTATATGCATTAAATTTAAAAATACGGAAATAATATGAGTCCGTACAAAATTTGACATGATCGACATGACCACCAAAAATCATTAACTATCATCGTCTATCACAGGAAAAATTATGTACAATAAAATTTAGTAGAATGAAGAAAACTTTTATAAATGTCTTTTTAGGTTTTCATTCGATTCTCATAAAATTTAAAATGACTCGGCAAAATTTTGTTACGATTTTTATAATACATTTCAAACTATTCTTTTATGTAGTTTTGCGCTGTTGTATGCGGACAGATAAACAGACGGAAGGACCAGGGGATGAGTATAGGTGGTGTGCATTTAAGTAATTACGGGGGTAAAATGTTATGGTGATTAGAAATTTGTTCACTGTTAAATACTTCGAAACCTAGCAAATATTAAAACAAAAGAGATAAAATAAATTTTCAAACGCAAAAAACTATTCAAATGAAAATATGGCAACACTTAAATGGCAGTTCTTTCTACTTTGCTAAAGCTAAGCATTTCAAACACTATCCCCTAGAGATAAATTGATCCAAAGCAGAGAAATCCGCTTACTTTTTTAAGCTATTTTTCTCCATATGATTACTATAAAAAAAGTCATGATTATAATGCTTATACAGCAATAGAAAATATATTTCTTCTCAAATTTCGTTTTATTTGAATTTCGAATAATATTAAAATTCTTAAGTAATATTCTTCTGTAACTCAATTAAATAGTTAAGCAATTTTGTATTTTCATTTAATCAAAAAGAAATTGCACCATTTTACTTACAATTTAAATGGCAAATGATTTGATTTTTAGAAACCTGAGCTATTTAAATAAAAATACCCAATTTAAACTACAAAAGGGAAAAAAATGGGGGAAGGGGATGGAAAGTTGAGAAAAAAAAAAGAAACGAGAAGAAAAATGGAAATGAAACAAGGATACTCATATACTGAAATAAGGAAATAAATCAAAGATCATGACATCTTATCTTGCATTTACAGAATACAAATGCTTTATTATAATAAAGTTGTATTTCCTGAAAGTATCATGCGAGTAAGAAAAAAATATTAATTTAACTTTGTAATAAATTACATAGACTCAAAAGTAATATATAAGATTCCATTTCTTTAGATATGTTCGTAGTTATACAAATGAGGAATTTTGTCGATTAATTTAATTTTTTACGAAAGTCAAATCAAATTTTAAAACTAGCCATCTCTGGTGACCAGTACGACCGCCTTGAAATGCACCCTAAGCATTACAACGTGTTACTTCTATTTACAATTTCATTTATTTACTTAATCCTTCGTCAAATCGGAAGATTTTGACAGAGAAAGGGAGAATTTTTTACAGTCATTTCAGCATTTCGTATCTTGTTTTTTATTACTTATTTCATTTTTCTCGATAAAATCCGCTTAATTCATTAAATAATTTAATTTTCATGTTCATTATCATGTTCGTATTACATTCAAAATGTATTAGATGTAGTTGATCAACTAAGAAGTGTAGGTAAAGTAATTCAAGATGATAATAATGGGCTTTCAGCCTAACTTTATCCGAAATAATTGTAGAAAATATTAAAAGTATTGTCATTTGAATGTAACTTATCAGTAAAATAAAAAAAAATCTAAACAATCTTTATAAAAGTGTAAGTTTTATGCAATTGTACTTCTTAAAAAATTGTAATTATAAATTGCCGTTTACCATATGAAAAGCAAAGTGGTCAATCCGGAAGTGTTGATAACCATCTCAAGACTTAGAATTTTATTATAGATATATATTAATAAAAAAAATCATTCTGTTAAATCCTGTTGTACAAAATTAATTCATGGATATTCATAATCGTCAGTGATTTTAGGTTGTCATGTTGATCATGTCAGATTTAAGATGATCTATTTGTTTGTTTGTACTTGTGACGGCCAATTATCTGCACATAGGATATAGGTTCTGAGAGGGTGCCCTGCGTGGGGGTCTTTCTAAGAGAGCCTAAAACATATTTACGCAAGGAAATCCAAGGTTCGAAGAAAATCACGGAAAACGTCGAACATTTAGGCCGAATGGCTGCGATTGGGTTCGAACCCAGCACCTGCCAACTACCAGTTTCGGGTCTCAGCCGCTCCTTGGGTGAGATTTAAGATTTAAGATTAAGTCATAATCTTTCCGTATTACTGAACGGAATATGTATAATCGTAATAAATTTTGTATTCGAGCTTTTTTGCATGAGAATGCAACAGCTATTGTACCAAGATCTTGATATTTATAAAACTAGTTATTGTATAAATACAATTCATTTCCCACATTTGAAGTACGATTTCCGGCCTGCTTTAATTTAAAATTCATTAGAGAAGTATTTATCCGTCGTAAAAGTGCAATAGTCTCCTTTATTGTAAATAAAATAAAAATAATATTTTCTTTCAAATCATTTGATCTTTCATATGTAGAAAAGAAAGCCCGATACGAATTTCCTAAAGACAATGTTCATGTAAATAAAAGATATAACTTTAAGGAGATTTTGTATTAATTTTCACGCATTCCATTATATAAAGCAGTTCATCTTTTTTTAATTTAAAGCTTATTCTGAAAAGTATTTTTCTGCTGCAAAATTGCAATATTTTTCTTTAATGAATACAATGCAAATACGATTTTGCTTCAAGCAAATTGAAGTTGGATTAGAAAAAAGGAGTTTATTTGCGATTAAGATGACAAACGATGTAATAAGCTTTCGGCTATTGAAATATAAAAAAAAAGTTGCATTTTTATTTTTATTGCTTACTTAATAAATAAATACTTATATTATTTAAGTTACATTCAGGTATATGAATCATAACCTGTTCTTTACTTCTTCAATTCTGAAGGGGAGTTTCCTTTTAATAATGTCTATTAAAAAACAATTGAAGGAAAGATTTCTATATACGTTTACAAGATTGCTCTTGGATAAAAATAAAACTTAAGTAGTCTTTCACGAGTTCCTGTATCGAAAAATCACATAATTATAGAATTTATTTAGCAATGAAAGAGATATGCTTTCAGCAACCACTTTATTACAAATATACATATTATGAGTAGTACTGGGCTTCTCAATGGACTCTTCTCATTTACCAAAAGAACATTCTAAAATTTCCTTCCAGAAGGATTTAATGGTATCGACTGGGAGCAAAGACCTAATGCCCAATCCTTATTTTTTCACTTGCACTATTTTATTACCCCTGTTGACTTTTGCATCAACAACGAATTTGGATGACCTTCTTCAGCGCGTTTTGCTATTCCAGCAATATTTTAGTATGATTTGAAAAAATATGTCTCAGCTTTCTATCCTGAATAGTCTGAGTGGCTGTGGTTACGGCAGCATTGAGAAAGATATAAAGACAAAAGACTGCTACAGCTCATATTCAAAATATTAGAATAATTACCTTTTTTTTTAGAAATTGAAAATATCGTTTGGTAATTTAATGTCTTTTAATGAAAATATGCAAACGATACTTTTATTAAGAACTTATTGTTGATTAAACATACTTGTTATCTTAAATTTAATATCATTTTTGAAAAGATTAATTGCAAAAAAAAATTATTTTGAAAAGTCAAAATATAAGAATATTTATTCAAGTGGTTCAAAATAGTAGAATATTTCACATTAATTCTCCTTTAATTATTACCAATTCTTAACTGGGGGCATCATTGATTAAATTCAGACTATTTTATTTAAAATCAGTACTCTTTTTTGCAGTTTGTTTCTTTTTCGTCTTAAAATGGGCCGTGTGAGTGATATTCCTGAATCTACTAAACTTCGTATGGTTGATTTGTATCGGCACGGTAAAAATCAATGTTTTATAGCGAATTATTTACATTGTTCGCAATCGAGCGTTAGTAAAATACTAACACAATATTCAAAAATTGAACAATTTCAAATTAATCGCCGAAATGGTGGCCGAAAACCAAAAACATCTGCTAGAGATGACAGGAAACTGAAGCGTATAGTTAAGAAAAACCGTTTTAAAAGTATGCGATTCTTGCACCGAAAATGGAAAGAAGAAGGAGTTGAAGTTTCTACATCGACAACATTAAGACGTCTCCATAAATTTAAATTTGAATCTCGTGTACCGAAAACAAAACCTCTCATGACTGCAAGACAAAAGCGTATAAGATTGAATTGGTGTAAATCAAGACGTTTATGGAGCAATGAAGATTGGAAAAATATATTATTTAGTGATGAAAGTATGTTTTGTGTTTCATATGGTAATCAAGGTATTCGAGTTTGGAGAATGAAGCAAGAAGCATTTGATAAAGAATGCCTTAAACGTTCCGTAAAATTTGCTGCTAGTGTCATGGTTTGGGGTTGTATGAGTGCAGAAGGACCTGGAAAGTTATGCATCGTCTACGAAAAGGTTAACTCTCTGATATATCAAGAAATTTTAGAATATTACATGATTCCATCATCAGAAGATTTATTTGAAGATGATTTCATCTTTCAACAAGATTTAGCGTCCCCGTATACCTCGGTGTCAACTAAGAATTGGTTCCGCCAACGCAACATTAAGGTACTTCCTTGGCCACCAAATTCCCCAGATCTTAATCCCATCGAAAACTTATGGTGTAAAATTAAGAAAAAACTTCAAGAAAATCCTCCTTCAAGTAAAACTGAGTTAGTGGCACGTATAAAGTCTATTTAGGCTAATATTGATAGAAATGTTTGTAAACACCTTGTATATAGTGTTCAAGATCGATTGTACGCTGTTATGAAAGCTAAAGGGGATGCTACAAAATATTAACTACCATATACTTCATATTCATAAGGTAATATTGTTGCGTAAAATAAAATATTCTAATATTTTGAACCAATCTAAATCTTATTCTAATATTCTGGTGTGTTTAAGGAAGCTGTATACCTAATTTATTGTGCTGTATTTTATATTTTATAAATGTTAAAATCTTATCTAAACATTTCAGATTTAATTTATAAGAAATTTAATTGCATTTACTTAGTATAAAAAATAAATAAATGACAAATAATTTTTTCTTATTACTTTTTCTCAATTATTCTAATATTTTGAATATGAGCTGTACCATTAATCAAGTTCGAATTGGCTGCTATAATATGATGATAATGGCAGGCAGCCAACTGTTTGGACAGGCAGCAAACAAAGATTAAGTTTGTAACAAGATTTAGACAATAAGATACAAGTTTACCTAAGCTTTATACTGATGCCTTAGAAACTATTTTCTAGGTTGGTAAAACAAAAAGATTAATAAGCCAGCATTATTCTGCGATAAAAAAAAATTAAGGTAATGCTCATTTAATATTATGATCGTGCCTATCTGGGTGCCTCAAGTTATGACAGAAATGAGAAAGATATAAAACCAAAGGGAGTTAATGTACATTCTGTTCGGTTCAGATGCTATAATATAATGATCGTGGCTACGAAAAATCCTTTTCGGCATTGAAAAAACATAGAGTAAACTTGTAAAAAGAGTTAGACAAGAAGAAATAAATTCGTCTGAGCTTTTTACTGCAGTCATTTAAACAGTAAAATCTTTCAGTTTCTTAAACTGTTTTGTTAAAGTATTCGGAATGAATATTACCAACTGAACAAAAAAATGAGGCAAGGCCGGGAATCGAAACCATATCCTTGGTTTACCCACCTTTTGCCTGTAGTTTATTGTGTTGAACTGTTTGGATTACTGATCTCAATTATTACCAATAAAGTTATTTGAGCGAAATATGTTCGCCGGATGTCGTCCTATTGTAGAGCATTGGCCCCGTAAGCCAATAAACTGGGTTCGATTCCCGGCCTGGGTTCATTTTTTCGTTCATTTGACAATATTCATTCTGAATACTGTGACAAAACTTCACAGTTTAATAAGGTGAAGGATGAATGTCTAAATAAACAAACATATTTAAACAACCGATATCGTCAATTGTCATCGATACACGGTAAAATCACCTGGCTGGGCATTTTTTTTTTTTTTTTTGAGAATTTGGTAAAATAAATTCGTATAATAACTTTACCCATCAGTTTGAAAGTATTAAAATAATAGTTTATTCTAAATGTGTTGGAAAATGTACCGTCATCTATGCTTGATACATGATTTTCTATTCTTTTTTTTCCTGTCTGATTAGAAAAGAAGTTCTCTATAATAGTTTGTGTTTTCTAAAAGCATATAAATGATAATCTGTTTTACCCATTATTATTTCAGCAACAAATTTTATTTAAATAATGTCCTTCAGAAAGCTTCTCAGGAAATTGATTGTCTGTTTCTGTTTACAAGATTATTGGTGGATAAAATGAGATTTCTCTTAGTCTTTTACGAATCAGTGCTCTTGGAAATATCTATAAAAAAGGAACATAAATATGTTTGATTTCATAATCAAAGATAATTTCAGTTTCTTATAACATTCAAATTCTACTGAAGTAATTAAAAATGCATTGTATTTTAAATCCAAAACAGAATATGTGCAATAATTTGTCAATCATAAAAAAAAAATTAAGATTATTAAGAATATATTTATATATTTAAATGTTCTGAAAAGATAGAATTTAAGCTTTTCGAACATGTAAAACATATTTTCATAACCGTAAAAAAAATCGTTATTTTCAAAATTTAACAGGCATTTGCGTAGACATTTTTAATTGGTTTCTTCATTACGTCAACTTGACGTCCTGTGTACAAGAAATTTGTTTCTAGGTGCGTTCGTAGTAACATAAATGCGTAGCACCTATAGTCATCCGTCCGTTTGTCAGTCTGTTCCATGTAACAACGCAAAAACCATCCAACCAAATCGCTTGAAATTTAAAATATAATATTGCATTTTTTGTCGTGTCATTTCAAATTTTATGAAAGTAGGTTGTATAGTTTAATTACAGGGACAATCAAAAGTATTAAGTAACATTTGAGGCAATAGGAAAAATAGCTTCAAGTGCATTGTAATGATATTCCGAATACAATAAAATTGATATGCATCTATAAGTATGTATAAAAATATACTTCTATACAATCTGTGTTGCAAAGAATATTTGTTATTATTTTTACTGGGTTGCGCAAAAGTATTCCATTACTTAATGGTATAAGGGAAAATATTATTTGGAGCGCGTTTTTTCATATTAAATTGTTTCACATTTTATGAAATTGATATACATACTCGGATTTACTACAGTCTACATCCTGTATAGCAGAAAGCAGATAGTATTTACAGGGACACATAACAGATTTCGGATACAATATTGTATTCGAAGTAATGTATGCTATTTCACCCAATGTATCTAAATATTTAAAAAATTTCGTTACATTAGGAACACACGTCATTTGCCATGTTTGACGCATAACTTTCGACTTGTTAAAACTTAGGGAGCCATGAAACGGAAGATGTCTAACTCTGTTCTAGATCACATAAGTGTGAATATAGTCAAGCTGAAAGATTGTAAATTATTTAAGATAGGAATAAAAATGAAAAATAAAATTTACGAAATTTATTATTTTTAATTATACTGTATTCTAATGTATGTATATATATATATATATATATATATATATATATATATATATATGTATATGTGTGTGTGTGTGTGTAAAAAATGTGTTTGTGAGTGTGCGTAAATGTGTGTTTGTATGTGTGTGTGTAGTTTAATTGAATGTAATGTTAGTAATTAAATGCGTGTAAAACAAAACAAGCAATACAAGATTTAAAAAAATAACAGAAAGAAAATCATATGTTATCTTCGATTATTGTGGATTAACGCAACCTTTTCCTATTGTTGGGGTTGGAATCAACATAGTCTGATTATTCAGCATTAATCTAATTGCTAGTAACATAGATATTTCCATAAAAAAATTAACGTTTTGTTGACGCTTTAAATTAAAGAGCAAGTATTTTATCACACATGGTAGCGATATTATAGAGGTACCATGAATCATGTATAATGGTTCTTAAATTTAGATTGTCGGTTTTAAACACTTTTTTAAGCTAGATTTGCAAAAGAATCCCAGATAGGAGAAGCATAATTCATTATTCATAAAATGCAAGCTTAGTATGTTAATGTTTTGTTGCGAATAGGCAGAGCAGGATTTTTAAGAAGAGGCTGAAGAGATTTGTGAGATTTGGTAATATTAGCCCTTTCCAAGCGATAGTACTATAGTTAAGGATCAAATAATTACTGGAAAAGAAAGTTCTAGAAAAGTAAATAACAACTGCTTTAGATTCTATAGTTTTAACAAACCAAAATTTGCATCAGTCTATGAACATGTCAATGTGTCTTCGCAGGTTCCGTATATACAATAAGGATTGTGTTTTAAGGGGAAACATGAGTGGAATTTTTTCAAAAAAATGATTTTTGCTTTGTTAGCTTAAAAAGCGTTTGAACCTTCATGAATCCATTGGTTTTTCTGGGATTTTTTTTCTGACCTCTCCAAATAACTGTCAAATGTCAGCAGAAAATACAGGTTTCATAATAGTAAAACTCTTCCAAGAGTGTTAGCATTACTTATTTTTTTATAAAAAAAAAGAAATCTAAGTTAACCGGTGAAATTTTGCTGCCTTATAAGGAGGGATTTTCTATGTGAAAATTTTGATACTGTGGAAATTTCTCGTTTGCAAAATTCCAGGAGGCGTGCGAAACCTGATTACACTGACTCGGACACCATGTCCATTCACATTAATTTTACGCTAAAATTTTATACTTATTTCTATTTTTAAATTTCACTCCCAATACTGCATTTTTAAAAATAAATTTTATAGTATACACTTGTTGTCAAAGTTCAAGTAACTTTCATAAGAAAAGTGGTGTTGCCGCATAAAATTTGTGTAAGAGATACTACTCCGGAAGTCATGTGGGAAGTGACATAGAACCGATATGGGTTAAAACATTACGTTATTTATTATATGAAACTATATTTTATCCAAGTGTTTGTATCCATTTTAATCTATGTGTTTGATAAAGTTGTGCAAGAACTTCGCACAAATTAGAAGCTTCTGTGTTTTTGCCTCTCCTCAAAAATCGTGCTTTTCAGATAAAAGTCACATTAGTTCATAAAGTACTCGAACGATTTTGATATATTTTTAGTGCCAGAGGATAAATATAAGATCATAGATGGCAGAGAGTTTAAAAAGACTTTAACTAATTTGAGAAAAATTTCTGAATATGTAAAATTTCTGAAAAACTGACATTTCATAACAAAAATATAAATTATAGTCCAAGAAAAACTGTCTGTTGTAGATATTTAGCATACTACAGTCAATATTGATTTTAAATTTAATCAAAAAAAGGTCGGGTAGTTTATGAGCAAAAGGATCTTAAAGCTGGCATATTTCCCATAGGATTACATCCAATCTTGTTTTCCCTAAAGACTTACATAATAGTACCGTCGGCATACAAAGGAAAGCATGTTAATGCTGTGCGAAATATACCGTTAAAAATAAATTGAAAAACGATTGCCCAAAAATCAAACTCTGAAGGATTCTTGAAATGATAAAGTGCATTAATGTGGGCGTATAAAGTACGATTTCCAAAATATAAAGGTATGTAATAAATCGGTGAACTTTGTTTGTAAACAAGGTCCTTGTGCAGGACTTTGTTAAAGTCTTTTGTGATGTCTAAGAATATGACAACAACGGGTTTCTCCGGATTGATGAATTCCACAATGCGAAACAATTGGTATTGTGTTGAATGTTTAGTTCTGAATCCAAATTACTCAGGAATTAAAGGAAGGTTTTTATGCAATTTTATAATGTAGAAACAATTTGCAGAAAATTATAATTTGCTTTTCTGAAATATTTTCCACAGAACTGCATGTCTCAATCGAGTGGAAGAATACTATTCGGATGTATTGGTGATAATTAGCTCGCCAGCACGGGGATTCACCATTCTTGACATACAAAGTAAGCCATTCGAGTTCTTAAATATTAGAAAAAAAAATCTAGGATTTTTCCTTGGAACGATGAGCATTAGAGATGTTCAATATTTCAAAGATATAATTATTAAAAAAAAAAAATTGTACCTGAAATAAACATAAAATTTTGTTAGCTTGTTAAATATTAAGCTTACCACTTCTTAATTGGTAAATAAAATTTTATCAAATCCATGAACTAAAGTATCTATAAACACTTGGATAAGATTTTGTTTCATATAATAATTAATGTAATGTTTTTAACTTTATCGGTTCTATTTCACTTTCCATGTGACTTCCGGACCAGCATCTTTTACATGAATTTCATTAGGTCAGCAACATTTTTTATGAGGTGAATCCTTTTACTTGCATTTTAACCTCCATTTTTTGACATCCTTTAAAGACAACGAGAATTTATTTTACAGAGAGTTTATTTTACTTTTGTTTAATGATTTAAGTTATCATGAAAATCGGAATAAAAAAAGACTAATCTAAATTAAATTTAGGTGAAAATGAATGCATTCCTTTTTCCGGATGGAATGCACTGGATGCAAGGAAGGAATACGGATCATAATTATATTTTCTCTATTTTTAACCCTTTCCAACAAAGTAATGTAGTGAAGTACAGGGACAGTGAAAAGTATTCCGTTACATTACGGTCTATGCGAGAAAATAGTTTTAAGTGTTTTTTAATAATGTTTTACTCGTGAATTATAATGTAATTGATGCGCATTTATGAAGGTCACTAAAATATGCATTCTGTAGAACATGCCACACAAAGGATATTTATTATTCATTTCTCGGGTCACACAAAAGAATTCTATTGCATAGTGATTTAGGGGAACTGGAAAATGATTTTTGGCATATTTTAATTATTTTAATCTATTTTACATATACAGTGTCTCACAAAAGTGATGGGACTCTTGTGCTTTATAAAAAGAAACTGCAATAAAATAAATAAACAAACATGTGCAAAAAATTTTTGGGTGTGTTTCATATTTAAAGTTAGTAACAATTATTGCATAACATACATTTTGTCAAAATATTAAAATATTAATTTAGTAAAAATACGATTGTTCAGAACGGAGCAAAAAATGGCTCGCATAAACGATGGGACACTTACTTTTCCATCAAATATTTATCCAAAAATTTTACTTTTTAAAAAGGTTTTAATATTTTGTTAAATTTCCTTTTACTTTTAAAACATGATTTAATCTTTTTGGGATGGATTCGACTAATTTTTTTGTGATTTCTGAAGTGATTTTACCCCATTCTTCTTGAAGCACCGATTTTAGTTGTTGTTTTGAAGAAATGGTGTGTTTGCGAATTCTTGATTCCATTCTTGCCAAATATTCTCTATGGGATTTAAGTCTGGAGATGGTGGTGTTTTTATTATTTCAGGACAGTTATATAGCAGCCAGAGTCTAACGTTCAGAGCAGTGTGCTTGGGGTCATTGTCCTGGTAGAATTTAAAATCGTTATGAAGGTTCAATTTTCGTGCTGAAGATTTCAAATTTTGCTTTAAAATATCAATATACTTGTACTGATCCATTATACTGTCAATAAAAACAAGATTACCAACTCCAGCAGACGACATACACCCCCATACCATAACTCCTCCTCCACCATGTTTTACTGTTGGTATCAAGTTCTGTTTGCGAAATTCTTCCCTGGGTTTTCTCCACACCAAGATTCTACCGTCAGAACCAAATATATTAAATTTACTCTCATCAGCAAATATAACTTTATTCCAGTAATCAGAATTATTATTTATGTTGGATTTTGCGAAAGCTAGTCTGAGTTTTCTATTCTTTTCACTTACGAAGAATTTTTTCCTGGCTACTCTACCGTGATATCCAGCAGATCGAATTACCCTTCTAATAGTCTCAGGATTAACAATTATTCCATATAATGCTTGTAAATCAGCAGCAACTTTTGAAGCACTATTTCTTGGATTTTTTTTTAATATTTCGAACGATAATTCGCTTTATTCCATTGGTAGCTTTGATGGTCGGCCAGGTCTTCTTTTATCCTGAATCATATGATTCTTTTTATATCGTTTAATGATACTGAAAACTGTTGAACGACTCAAGTTAACTGTTTCAGCAGATTTTCTAATAGATTTTCCACGTTCAATATGCAAATTAATAACTAATTTTCGAATTTCAGGCGAAGTTTCTTTTCGTTTAGCATTCATGGCTACACAGAGCTAAAAAACACAAAAATTCCAAAACAAACTGGAGAGAAATACTGCAGACGATTTTATAAATTATTGCCAATTGCTTTTAAGTAAAAATAAAACCCCAAAAAATATTTTTATTGCTTATTTCAGATGATTTTTGTTGCATATATAATGGTGTCCCATCACTTATGTGAGCTATTTTTTGCTCCGTTCTAAACATTTGTATTTTTATTAAATTAATATTTTAATATTTTGACAAAATGTATGTTATGTAATAATCTTTACTAAATTTAAGTATGAAACACACCCACAAAAAATGTGTACATGTTTTTTTAATTTATTTGATTAGTTTCCTTTTGTAAAGCACAAGTCTCCCATCACTTATGTGAGACACTGTAGTAAAATTAATATACGTTGCTTGGGTTTACTACAAGTTAGTTCCTGTGTAGTAGAAAATACGTTTCCATATTGTTGAATTGGATAGAATATTTTAACTTATTAAAAGGTGCAATTTTGTTACTTTTTTTAAAGTTTTTCATAATCTATGCTTGACACATGATTTTTTCTTTCTTGTTTAATTTTAGAAAGAAAGCCATACGTTCTACTGATTATTATTACCAGTCTACTATAATATTTAAATTTATCAAATTAATATTTCTAAAATTTCTACTTTAGTACAGTTGCCTAGGTTTCATAACCTATAACACTCAATTTATCGGAGAGCACAGCACAGGACCTCCCACTGCGTCGGTGTCCTCCAAATCAATCTTAAGCTGTTATCGGCATTTCACTCCACTTCACTCCCGAAAACACAGCCAAACACATTCTAACCTCACTTCTCGTGATTTTTTCCGTAACTCTCGTTTCTATGTTTGCTATTCTTCGAGAAAACAAAAATCGGGACTACCGTTATGTCTACAGAGACACCTTTCTCTTATGTAAAACTTCTCACTCAAATGGTACTTAATATTTAAAAAAAAAACTCAGGAAATTTCTTTATTTGACTTATCAGTGATCTGCGTTCTTGTCTAGAAATGGAAGTTGGAATTCATCAATATAATGAAGCTGGTTCATACAATACGATCTAACTATAATAGCTCGGATCAACTTCAAGATAAGAATAATATAGTATTTAAACGCACGTCCGCCGAAAATGATGTATTCGATATACAAAAAATAAGTTAAAAAATATCAAATAAGTATTAGTATTGTAAATAGTGTATTAGATAATATCAGATAATTTCCCTTATCTATTTAGTTACATAAGTATTAGTATCAGAAATCTGACAATAAGTTCATGCTAAAAAATGTGCTTTTATATTAAGATTTTAGAACAAAAGCATTTTACTTGTATCAAAATCTTATACTGAAATTCATTTTGTTGTGAAGAACGGCTGAAATTGTTGTATGAAATTTTAAATGAAAATACTGTTAACTCACGTTTTTCCGAAACTCAAGGACTAAGAATATGAATTGAAATTGTTAAATATCCGTGAAGATCATATTCCCATCTGTGTTTCATAAATCTTCAAACAATGAATGCTCTATCTATAAAATTACTAAAAATAAAACAAATTATTAAAGTATTATAAGTAAATCTTAAATACAAGGAAATAATATTAGTATCACCATTTTCCAAATAGTCGAATCGGCGGAGATTTTCACGATTAAATGTTTCACACACCGAGAAGAGTACTAGTTTGTTTTCAAATATGTATTAAGCCACCATCGGAACGATTTGCAATTGCCGTCATCATATAACCAAACAGCATTGAAAATATTAATAATCAAGTGGTATAACATATAGAAACAGGGTTAATACGTGTTATAAAATTTCAGACCATTAAGTTATTCGGTACTAGTATTTTCTGATAGAAAATCTCTTCTGAACCCTTTCCGGCAAACCTTCTAACCCTTTCTTTTTTGGGCAAAAACTGTTAATAAAATGAGAAATTATCGACTGGCACCGGAATTCACAAATGATTTTTTTAAATATTTTGAAACCCCTAATTTAAGCTTTTGTTGCAAAAATAAAATTTTACTAAAACATTATTGGTGCCGTTTGCAAGTTTTGAATTAAAATTAGGTATCCCAGACAGGGCACAGTATGCCAGAAAGGGTTAAATAAATCAAAATTTCACGTCTTGGAACAAGATTTATTTCGTTGTAAATAAATAGTGATATTTTACCTGGAAATGACACCTGTGAGAAGTAATGACTTGCCAATTGACCAACAGAATGTGCTAAGATTTAGAGTCTCAAACGTTGTGTTCGGGCGTCAATACTATTAACCACAAAGCAAATAAGAACTAAAACTATAACAGATTTAGAGCTCATTATTTTACAGATAGCTTGTACCATACTTGTCACCATAATGTTTTTGCCTACCAGTCTTTTGTTGTAAAAAACATAACTCTGTACAAACCTAATCTAATCTGTTGAGTATAATGCACTATTAAACTTCCTCTGTTAAGATCTTACACTAATCATCCAGAGAAATTCAAATGGTAATACCAAACCAATCACAGAAAATTTATAGATATTTGGCTTGTATATTAGCTTGTCTAGATGATGTTTTTGCGTAACATCATTGATGTCGATACTTATGTGCGTTTTCTACTTTTACAATTTTGGTTACAATTTTTTTTCTTTATTTATTTATTTATTTATTTATGTATTTTGATGAAATTAATTTAATTTTCAGGATCAGTTCCAAAAAATGAAAGTGTCCGAATATAAAGAAAACAATATTATACTCCTTAAAGTAGTACATAAATTATTTAAAATTACAAAAAAGAAACTGGAAACTCCTTAGTAAAATTTACTGTTTCAGAATATTTAAATATGAAATTAATCTTATCAGAGGCGATCATAGCTTGATGTCGATATCTTGTGTTGCAGAGTTCTGCTTTTAAGGTTTTGGTTATGGTTTTTTTTCGTATTACAGTAGTTTTATTTTCAAAACCGGTTCAAAAAATAAAAGCATCCGAATATAAAACAATATATACATTATAATTTTTATAGTTGTACATAAATTATTTAAAATTACAAAAAAAGAAACTAGTAATAGTTGATAAACTTTACTGTTTTTGAAAATTTTTTATATGAAATTAACCTTATGAAACAATCATGGTTTTATATCGGTATGTAGGAATAGACTTTGAAAGCTCTATATATTATCACATTACATTTTCTGCATAATCTTCTTGGGTTTAAAGCATTCTTTTTAAAATGAAATAAATTTTCTATACTAGTATGTTTTCCGTCGACACTTATAAAATCTTAATATCCACTTGAAAGGAACCATTTACAAATAAATCATAATTCATTAAACATAAAAAATAAAATAAAAATAAAAATAAATGAATAAAAAAAAAAATCATGATCCATTTCCAGAAGTGTTTTTATATTAAGCACCAAGACTTTTACTACACATTCATTACAGTTACTCTCATATAACGAAAAATTAATCAATGGAAGTATAAGAAATACTTATGCGCTTGCATTTTTTACCTAGAATGCATGATTAAATAAAAAGCTCTTTCCGATGAAAATCGAATGTATTTCATTGAATATGAATGAGGCATAAAAGGAAAGGTTTCGCCTATGTTTTGGGAATGCTTCACTCACAAAGCTTTTGTGATCATGACCAGAAAGAATAAATAGGCGTAGAATAAATGTTGCATAAATAAGAGAAATATTAATAAATATGTAGCATTTACATATTTCTGCATAAGAAAATGTATATCTACCTATGTAACGTAATAAACTACTTATTTACATACATAATTATGTATGTCAATAAGTAGTATTATATTATAATATAAAATTATATGCAATGTATGTAATTGCATGCATTTGTGTGTAATTGTATGTATTATATTATAATATAACATCTAAAGACATACAAAATAATAAATATTTTCAACTATTAAGTAAAATACGCGTAAATTTTTAATAACACATAAATATCTGTACGTTAGGTTTGAGATACAGCTATTGTGGAGATGATAAATAATGCAGCACAGCAGTGTCATCTGTCGTGCAATTTACACCAAAATGTATTCCGCACTAATTCATATCATAGACTAACTGATTCTAAAATTTTATTAAATTCCATATATTACTTCTTCAGAGAAAGTGAACACAAAATATTTGACAGTAACACAGAACCACGGACTCACAGACAGACTTTTTCTAAAAACAACCAAATCGTATTCTAGATCTTCTAAAGCGTATAAATCCACTCTAAAAACCGAAGTCGAGAATATACACAAATTCAATATTTATTTCTTGTAAATATAAAAGAGAGCAAAAAATGTAGTTGAATATATTATTGCATTTACTTATTTATTTTATTTCAGTGTTTTATTTTTCTTTTAAAAAGTTACAATAAAAAAAAGAAATAAAGGAAGAATAAGGGGGAAAAGCTTGGAGTTGCTTTTAATTCGTGTTGTTGTCGAATAATACTGCAAAAGTTAAATTCTGCTGACTTGAGTGAAAAAAAAAATGGTATTTGCACCAAAATTTCAACAAAATAATTTAGATATAATAAGCTTAAATCCATTCTAAAATGTAGGAAGGAAAATAAAGGCAAACAAATTAAAATAAAACGCAAATGTAATAATCTAAACTATTTAAAGATATCAAAAACTGAACTTGATCTTGCTTTATCATGTAACTCTTTTATACTATAAATAAAAATATAAAAAATAAAATAAAATAAAAAGCTTTTTGTACCATTAAATATGAAATTACAGCTGATATATGTAAAATTTATGCATATAAATACGATTAATTATAGCATATATTTTGTTCGTAAGCGTCCATAATCAAGCAGTATTTTTTCCTTCACTCCAAATAACAGATTAGACTACTACACTAAAATTGATTCCTTCATTTCCAGTTAAGACGCATCCAATTTGCACTAATCTGTCTACTATAAAAATATATTCATATCAAAAGCAATAGCAGGATACAATGCTCTAACCATTAGGCTATAACAGGCAAAAAAGTCTATTGATCACACAAATATATTTATATGAAAACTAATAGAAGAATACAACGGCCTAACCATTAGGCTATAACAAGTAAAAAAGGCTATTAATCATACAAATATATTTTTATCAAAACCAATAGCAGGATAGAACGCCCTAACCATTAAGCTATAACATTGAAAAAAAGACTATTAACCGACCATACCAATATATTTATATCAAAACCAATAGCAAGATACAAAGGCAAGATACCATCAGGCTATTTCAGGTAAAAATTCTATTGACCATATAAATATATTTATATCAAAACCAATAGCAGGATACAACGCCCTAACCATTGGGCTATAACATGTAAAAAAGACTAATCACCGGCCATACCAATATATTTACATCAACACAAATAGAATAATACGCCGCCCTAACCATTAGGTAATAACAAGTAAAAAAAAAAAAGAAAAAAAAAGATAGGCTAAACTTTTAAAAATCGATTTTTGGCCAGATAGAATTCATAAATCTCCCATTATGCAATATTAACGAGATAAATAAATGTTGGTGATTTTCGGGGCCTAATGTAGCATTAAATTCTTACCGTTGCTTGTCTCTCATGCTATTATTTAAACTTGGATACATTGTATACATGCTTGATAATAATAATGTATTTATATACCTAGTTTATTTAAAAAAAAGGTGATTGTTTAATAAAAGTATTTACTATATTTTAATAAAAATCCGAAGACGTTCCACAAAATGGACGTTGTTTTTTAAAATGGAACCTGGATTTTCGATAATCTATCACTGAAAAGACAGAACAATGATAGAGAAATAGATATGGAGTGAAATGTTTCATCATAGCTAAAACTTAAAATTCATCAACGATTTTTTATAAAATAGACCTATGGCCCAGTTACCACGTGGGTCATGTTGCCTTAATTTATCTTATGTATATTTCAATAAAGATTGCTTTTAAATTAATATACATAAACTTGCAAGCTGTATTTTGCTTCATGACATACTAATAGAGGAACACAACCTTTTCTCAAATTTTATTTCAGTACATTAAAAACTTTTTAAAGAAAAAATGTTTTTCATAAAAGTACTCAACGAAAAACATAGTAAACAAAAGAAAGCGCAAACTGAGATTTTGATATAGTACAAAGAATTATGTACAATGTTTACAACTTTAAAATCCACCATATTTGTAGGTGTTTATATATTTTTGTATGTAATATAATATATTTAGTTATTAAAATGTATTATTTACCTTTCTCTATCTTTTTATGCGGTAACTTCCGCTTTATATTTTTCGCGTTTACTTTGCTTCAAATGAATATTATAAGTAAATAATTGTAAAAAAAATATGGAATTTAGCTTAAAATAATATAAATGCTAATTAAGAGAATGTTATAAAAAATTTTGTACCAAAATATTACATTATTATATCTTTATGAAATGTTTTATGCGCGTTATGCAAAAGAATTTAAAGTAAAAGTTTATGTGAAAGTAAAAAGCTGGATAATTAAAATGTGAATGGGATTGTAAGAAAAATTAGACACGCAAATTCAACTTTATTCCTCGATTTAAAAAAAATCTTAACAATCATCACTGGTGATTTTTTTATTATTAATTTGAATTATTAACAAATTCTTCTATTAGTTTCAAATGTTATTTTATTTATTTTAATTTCATAATTTTCTTATTCCTGAAAGTTTTAATAATAGAAGAAGGCCTCATATATCCAGGGTAATCGAGTGCATCCACCACATTTCAAAGCAAATATTATAAATAAAATATGTCTTTTGATTTTTTCTACAAGTTAGAAAAAGAGGTGTTGAGTTTACACAAAGCAAATTTCATTCTTCAAGGAATTTTCGAGTTATATAATAGTCAAATAATACAGTTTCTAAAGAAAAATTTACAAGTTAGATTTGTACACCATTTGCTTCAAAAATTACCCTCTGATTAAGTTCCTACAAAATTTGTAATAAATATTTAATAATAAGATTTTAAAAAAATATAAAAAGGAATAAATTTTATTCCTCAATGTGATAACCGGGGAAAAAAGTACCCAAAACTCCATTTTCAGTATAAAGTTGTTAATATTTCTCCCAAAAAATGAAAATACGGAAATCCTTTTAAATATTACATTTATTGTGGTTTTAAACTTGTAAAAATAAAATTAATCAACACTGTAAAAGAAAACTTCCAATAAATTTTATTAAAAATCTTATTTTTTATTTAACAATATTTTATTAATTTCAATTTAATTAAAATTAATCAACACTGTAAAAGAAAACTTCAATAAATTTTATTAAAAATCTTATTTTTTATTTTACAATATTTTATTATTAATAAAAAAATGTAACGTGTTTTTATGAAAAGAACTCATTGATTATATTTATTTCTCTTTTCAATCTTGCTAAATATAGTTTTTTAGATCTTTCTTTCCTCCTTTACATAACATTCTCATTGTTTTTCCTTTTGAAGATTGCTATTAGATTCTTTTCTTTCGATTTCTAAATAATAAAACAGTAAAGCTTTTTATCTAAATTACCCATGGACACATGAGAGAATAAACCTTTCTTCGTACAAAAGCATTATATACAATTAATTTTTAAAAAATACAGATTTGTTATAAAATATAAAGGACATTTTTTTTCTTTTATTTGTTGATAAGAAAAAAAAAAAAAAAAAGAATAGAATAAATTAACCATTTCATCGAGAACTGTGTGTTTTTCTTAAATACTATAAAATTTTTGACGTTTCATAGAACTAAAATCTAATTTAATCAGGGAATAATAATTAAATGGAATGAAAATTCATTTACCAATTTTAGTGCGCCTATTTCATGTTTACTTTATAATAACTCATGTTATTGATGTTTTGATAAGCCATTTTATTTTAATTACTTTATCAAACATAACAGAAATTTCA
Source organism: Maratus speculifer (assembly GCA_964019185.1). NCBI lineage: Eukaryota > Metazoa > Arthropoda > Arachnida > Araneae > Salticidae > Maratus > Maratus speculifer. The sequence continues at coordinate 141,432,408 of OZ025291.1, forward strand.
TTTACCAATTTACGAAATATATTTAAAATTTACCTTATAATAACTTAATTTATTGGTGTTTTGCAAAACTATTTGATTGAAATAACTTGAAGAAAATCAATAAAACTATTTCATAAATCATAAGTTAGTAAATTATACATACTTAATGTTGAGTGATACTTTTGTTTACATGTTATTTCATGTAAAAAATAAGTAAATGTTTATTTAATTTATGAAAATGTACTATAATCAGAAGAAAATATACAATAACCTTTTCCGAATCACATAAGATTCCAAAAAGTACTCTTTTTGCCTTCAGAAACCTCAGAAAATAATTTATCTTTAAAATATAAAAATGTGCAACATCCTGAAGAAAGCATGCAAATCATTTGAAATTTACATCATCACTTTTCGGTGATGAAATAGGAAAATCATTAGCAATGAAGCGCAGACACACATCACGGGTGACCGAAGCGCCACCCGCAAGTGCAATATAAGGGAAGTACAGACTGGCGATTTGAACTACGGCAATTGTTTTTTCGTGTGTTTTTTGCGTGATCTGTATACCTATGCCCCATGGTAGACATCGAGCGTCTTTTGACCAAGTTTCTGAATTCGGCCGAACAAAAAGAGTAGCCTATAGGTATTGCGGATAATCCTTTAGATAAATCGGTCAACGAGTTGGACGAAACCACTGTGCTGCGGATCTGTAAACGCTGGATTCAGAAGGGAACGATAGACCGACGAGGCCGATCGCACCCAAGGTTCTTTGACTAAAATTTAGTCTAAGAACCTTGGATCGCACCCATCTCGTTGCACCACACATGACAGACGGATTCTGCGCATGGCAGTGATGATCACGTTTGGTGTCCGCTCGTTCGTTTCATTCGACGCGTTTGAGGCAGAGTGGAATGTCTGCAAGGCGTCCATTGCTTTCTTTACCTTTTACTACAGTGCGTGTCAAAAGTTTAAGCACAACAGAAAATTTCAAAATAAAATTTTATTAATGAGTGAAAGTTAATTTCCTTCCCACATAATCTACAAATTGGAGTTTTAAAAAGATAGTTAACAGATTTATGCTATAAAATTTATCTTAAATAATAAAATTTATAAAAACAACAAAAGTGAGTGTGTCAAAAGTTTAAGCACAGTAGCTCTTTGTCTTTAGCAGAACAAGAATAAAAAAAATTAATACTTGATTATTGCTCCTTTCTTCTGAATTACTTTAAATATACGATCCTCCATCTATAAAATGAGGCTCTGTATTTTTTCTGGTTCAATTTTAAACCAAGCGTTCTCAATGGCATCTTTCAAATCTTTAACTGAAAAATACTGCTTTCCATTTGGATAAACTTTATAAGTGAGAATACCCCACATATTTTTTATAGGGTTGGACTAATTGCCGGCCATTTCAAAACAGACACTTTTTTCGACTTAAACCTCGATGAATTTGAGCTTGAGGTATGGATCGAAGCATTATGGTGTTGAAATAACCATTTTTCTCCCCCTAAAACCTTGGAAACAGGAAGCAAATGATTGTCAAGAGTCTCTTGGTTGTTTTCAGAGTTTTCACGACCACTAATGAATGCTAGAGATGCCTGACCATTGAAAAAATAGCCCCCATACCATTACAGAACCACCATTTTGCTGTCGGCTAAATACACTCCTAGATTCTTTGAGGAGATCATGCCAATAAAACTTAAATCCATCAGGGCTATCGAGGTTCCATTTTTTTTTCATAATTGAATATGACATTCAGCCACTTTTCACCAAATGACATATGTTCTTTGGCCCATTGTAATCTAGCTTCTTTATGGTGTCTTTTGAGACACGTTGAGGTAAAATCGAGTCGTAAAATCGAGACATTTTACGGTATTTGATTTATTTGAATTCCAAAACTCTTTTATGAACAGTTTTTTAGATATTTGTCCGACTGCATGTTTTATTTGCGAAAGGGAGTAATTACCAGTTGAAGCCAAATTCTGATGCGGATATCTTCACGCAAACTCGTCACTCGTGGCCTTCCTGAACGTAATTTTCGTTTGAAATCATTACCACGAGCCTAAATTTGAAAAATACCTCGTTTTGATCTTTTTAATGCACTTGCAATTTCAGAAGCAGACTTACATTTTACGCTCATATTCCAGATTTTTATCACCTCCTCCTCTTAAAATTCTTTCGACTTAGGCATTTTGTACTAACTCAAAAACAACAACTGACTCCTTCTTATGAACCAGAAATAGTTTGCGTGCGCAACCGCTTACGTCAGATTGTAAAATTTGCATTAAAATGATTTTGTGCTTAAGCTTTTGACACGGTTATTTTTGTTCTATTCTAAACTCCATGGTTATAAATAAAATTTGAAAGTTATAAGTTAAAAGCAACAATTTATTACTTATCAGCGTAAAAAACAATTTATTAAAGATTAAAAATTCCTTTAAACGTTTGCATGAACGCAAAAATACAATATCTAACCATTGCCAATCTAAACGTAAACGGGAAATATTATGCTCCTTTAAAATCTTGAGGTAGTCCATTTTACCCAGTCTCGGTAAAAATTCAAATGAAATCTTGGACTTACACTGTAAACTTTATAAGTTAAAAGCAAAAATTTATTACTTATCAGCGTAAAAAAAGTTTATAGAATAGGAGTATAAAATATAGTATAAGAGTATAAAATTTCCCGTTTACGTTTAGATCGGCAATGGTTAGATATTGTATTTTTGCGTTTTTGCAAACGTTTAAAGGAATTTTTAATCTTTAATAAATTGTTTTTTACGCTGATAAGTAATAAATTTTTGCTTTTAACTTATAATGTTTACAGCGTAAGTCCAAGATTTCATTTGAATTTCAAAGTTAATTTCAATGATTACAACAAATGCATACATGTGACACTACCATTTGCTTTTCTTCCCAGCAAACACATACCTTTTGGCACACGATCGGACCGCAGTCGGCAGTGTCGGTTATGTGTCGACATGGACACAGTGCTTTCGATGAGGTGTCGGCAGCATGTCGACAACTGAATTATACGAATCTGCTTTTTTAGCTGCCGGTTATAGTAATCGGTCCTTTTGTGATTTTATATCGGCAAGCGACTTATAGTGATTATAGTATTTAATGTGACGCAGAGCCGATATTTGATTTCTGATAGTGGCCCGATTATATTTGCCAATTTCGTTCCGAATTCAGAATTCTTTGTCTTAACCGATAATTAGTTTTCCCTTTTCTAAATTTTGTTTGAGTTTTGACAAGATATCTAAATTTCATTCATTTCATATAAAATGTTGACAGGCATAAACAGAAAAATTTTCAAAAGTAACCAATATTAATTTATTTTGATTAATTTAAAATATGACTTACAATTATTTGAATAAGCAACAAAAATTTTTTTAATCCTTCCTTAAAATTATTGATCATTATAAACTTTATCGTATAAAGAGTAATAATTATAATAAACATTGCATAAGTTAATTCAACTTATTTTTTAATTATATATTCATTTAAAAAGAAATAGCTTTTTTTCTTTTGTTCAAAAACAAATGATTAAAAATTGTTTAAAATTATTTTACAAGCTATAAAAATGTAAGAATTCTACTCAGCTTTTTAGCTTTAAAATTTGAATGAAAGAATCAGACCCCCCCCCCTCCAATTATGTAAAAAAAAACGAAAATAAATAATATTGATAAATATTCACTAAATACATATATTACAGTAAATCAACAAAATACAAAGTAATTTTTATTTTGAAAAAACAATTACCAAGCGAAAATAAAAAATAATGATAAAAATATTCGCTAAAAATATATTTTAGAGTAAATCATCAAATGACATAAAATAATTTTTTATTCTAATTAAAAATGATTATTTACCAACTTATTTTCTTAAAATTTGGTTTTTTAATGTTACAAATATATATTCTTTAATCTAACACATTTAATTGCATTATAATTCCTAAAACAAAAATTGTATCATTGTAAAAATTTCTAAATTCTCCGATTTTACTAAATGCTATAGTATTCTTAAATTTACAGAAAAATTCAGCAATATCCCTCATTCACTGAAAAATATGGATATAAATTATTATTTTTGTTTTATTTTTTAATTAAAAAATATTGATAAATAACAAATGACATAAAATGAATTCTTAGTCTAATTAAAATTTTTAATTATCAACTTACTATTTATGGAAATAAGTTTTTTTCATGCTAAAAATATATAATTTTATAAATATATGCAATGCATGCAGTTACATTATAAATCCTAATAAAAAAATTATATACTAATATAAAATCTCAAAAAATAATTCATTTTATTAAAGAAATAATAATTCTAAAATCTGTAAGAAAAATAATTTTGTTTGCTTTAACTAATTCACTATGATAATTATTTCATTCATTTAAATATTAAGTTAATCTTTAAATACACTCCGTAAGACATTTGCAAAAAAAAATAAATTGACAATTCATTTGTATAAATAATACTACATTAATAAATAATACATAAATAAAAAAAAATAAAATAAAGAACACATCAAAATTCCAACTTCGCCATCTGTCATTTACCTTCAACGAAAAACCATTTCTTAACGAAATACGTTTTTCTCATTACTGCTCAAAATCTTCCTTAGAAAAAGACTCAATGGTCCAGTGGTTTAAATACTCACCTTCTGACTTTGGGACATAAGATCGAATCTAACATGACAAAGTACACTTTTTTGTAGTTTTAACAAATGTGAGTGCCAAGAGCAATCATAGATGGAGCCACCAATGTTGATTTTTTTTTTCAGTTATCCTGGCGTCTGGCTGCGACGGTATTCGTATTTGTATGATTAAATGTTGTCCGCTGATACAGGACCAGCTACGCGCCGGCGTGTCGAAAGTGATACAAGGCCGAAAAGGTAGACGGTATCGTGCCGCTACCGTCAGTAACGGCAAAACGGCTGAGGCCCGAATGCTTACCGATAGCTCTGTTTGCTGGGTTATAAAATACACAAAAAGAAAGAAGTTAGTACAAAATATACCAAAAATGCCTTAAAAATTCATTTTAAAAAATCGATATCCAGAAAAAATGTCTATAAATTTTAATATTCGAATAGTAAAAATATTTGATTTCTTATTTTATGTCAAAATTAATAATCAACAATTTTAGAGACTTAAATTTTTATAGTAGCTTTTATTAAAAAGAAAGGCGTTGCAACTGCAGAAAAAAATAAACGGTAGTAAAAACTAATGAATAATCAAGGAATTAAAAGCAGTACCACTGCAGATCTTGAAACTTCGATACCGCTTTTTTCGAGTGTTCACTTTATATAATAACAAAATGTTTCGATTAAAAAATAATCTTAATAATACAGAAAAATAATATTTAATAGCTATAAAGCAAAAAAAGGTATTTCGTTTAAAAAAGGAAAATAAAAGTAAATATTAATTTATTAATAAACAACAATAGCCGGGTTAATGTGTGAGGCATAAATCGTCATTTTGTTGCAATCGCGCCAACGTGGTGCGTATATGACTTTTGTGCGGAAGTTAACACCGAATATTTAAAGGCATTCTAAAGGCATATTTATTATTTATATGCCTTTAGAATTCATTTTAAAAAATGATATCCGACAAAAATGCCCATTAAAGTAATAGTTAGAATTTAATATATATATATATATATTCGATTGATGATTTTGTGTCAAAATTAATAATCAGCAACTTTAGAGACTTTTTTTTAGAAGCTTTTGTTTCAAGCAAAACAAGTATGCGTTACAACGCAACGTATAAAATAAATAAAGGTAGTAAAAACTAACGAATAATCACAGAACTAAAAATATTGCCAAACCAGATCTTGAAAATTTCAATACTGCTATTATGAAGTGTTCACTTTATGTAATGACAAAACATATCGATTAAATATGGCATTAAGAAAAGCCACTTGGAAATAGTGGCATTAAAATAAAATGACAAGTAGCAACCAACTGTAAGAGATATGTCTTATGAAAATTAATTGCACTATGAAATTATATTTTTCAATAAAAAAAAAATAAGAAGAAGAATTTACCAGTGTCTAGTAACAACAATAAAGATCGTAACTTTGTGAAGCAAATGAATTAGGTCATGGAATTAAAATAACACTCACATGGTTCTTGTTCGTGAAAGTTGAAGTTACCTGAGATTGGCTGAGATGCATTTTACTCTAAATGATCGTTTTTGAAAATTTTAAGTATTTAGATCCTTTAAACATTCATACGTATACAAGGTTAAAACCAATTTTCCAGTAAACTCAAACTGAGATTTTGATATAGCACAAAAAAATATGTTTATCTTTAATGATTATCCTTAAAATCCACCATACTTGTAGATGTTTTTATATTTGTACATACATTATATGTTATATATTTGTGCATTAAAACATATTATTTACCTTTCACCAACTCTTTAAACGACCACTTTGTTTATATTTTTCTGTTTTACTTTAAATTTTACAAAGCGTAGTTTTTTTCATTTGTCCTTTATGTAACATTCTCATTGTTTTTAATTTTGACGATTGTTTTTTGATTTTTTTCTTTCAAGTTATTAATAATTATCTACTTGGAAACAACGGTATTCAAATTAAATAACAAGTAACAACCACGTCGTCATATGAAAATAAATTGTACTGAAGCTATGTTATTCAATACAAAGTTAGTTTATCAGTTTCAAATAACACAAAAAAGTCGCGACTTTGTGATGCAAATGAATTATGTCACGGTATTAAAATGACATAGTTCGGTGACACGGAATATTAATCATATTCAGCAATATTAATCATATCCAGCTATTACGTAACCTCAATCATAGCTGTCAGATTTATTAATTTATATAAAATCAATTTAGTCTTAGACAAACATTATTCATTGATTAAATTGTGATAAATATTCAATATAAATTTTTTTTAATAAGTTTTGATGAAATACTGTTTATTAATTATTATTTAGTTCTTAAACTGCATTGTCATATTTCTCGTTTCAGGCTAAGGTTCAGGCTGTATTATTTTTATATATTCATTAAAAAATATTTTTCTGTTTAATTTCCATTTGCCTCTGACAGTTTCTTTAATATCCGGCATCGCTTCCCATCATTCTGACATAACGGTTATTTGTTTGACGTATTTAATTTTAAATATTTTATATTTCCTACTTTCTGGAATAAAGAAATTTTTAAAAAAATAAAAGATTTAATTTTGTATCTTGTTTATTTATTATTTCCAGAAACTTCATCTTTATTAACGAAAAATATTGAAATATTTAGTTAGATAGAATGCTAAGTAGCAATATAAAGTGATATTTTCAAATATAGATGCGTATAGGCAGAAAATTTACATAAGCGTATTAATTTTATAACATTTATTTTTTATTATTACAGAGTGAAAGTTAAAAAAAAAAGTCAGGTTGACATAAAAAGTAATATTTTTTTTTTTACTTTTATTATGTTCGAAAGAGTATAACACCATTAAAATGCACTTGAAGCTTTTTTTCCATTGACCGTAATGTAATGGAATAATTTTGACTAACCCTATAATTGAACTATGTGTCCGATTTTTACAAAAATTGAAATGACTCGACAAAATTATGTAATAATTATATATTTTAAATTTCAAACTATTCGGTTGGATAGTTTTTGCGTTGTTATATGCGGACAGACGGACAGATGGACAAACGGGCAGGCAGACGGACTGACTGAACGACAAAAATAGATGCTACGTATTTATTTAATTACGAACGCACCTAAAAACAGTGATAATTACTTTAAAAATCAGTTTCAACTCTCTGTACAATTGATTTTATTTTTAAAAAAAATATTTTGAATGTATTTTTAAATAACAATGAATATTAAATTGCACATGTGAAAACTTCTAAAATTAATCTTTTAGTTTATCTAATAGATATTTTAACAAAATATACACAAACATAACCAGCATAACCAATGTGTCGCTTTTATAATCCAAAATTATAAATTTTGCATGGAGAGTGTCATTCCATAAGAGATTTAAAAAAAAAATCATTTTAAGTCTTTACAGATATATGTTTGAATATTTTAACATACTATGTAAAAGTTTCATACAAAGTTGCGAATATCTATCACTCAAGTATACTCGAAAGTCAGTATTTAATTAAATACCCTTTCTGAAAATATTTGAATGACAATTTTCCTGTAACTGCCAGCACATTAACGAGCAACTTAACCGACTCTCAAACTGAAACGTCATTCTTATTTTATTTGAAGCAAAATCTAATTGGAAAAGTTTTAAACATTTCCACAAATTTATTTTCTATAATGGGAATAATTTTAAGTAATATCTATGCATTTCCATGCGTCAGTTTATAAAATTTTAAGGTATTTATTATCCTAAAATGTTTTAAGTTTATTATATAGAATTGACTGCTATTTCAAAAAAGTATATATTTTTTAATTTAATGTAACATTTTCTTATACTTAAAACAAGGAGAGCCAATGCATGATTTGAGATCTCTTTTAAATATTTATTTATTTATTTATTTTTGATAAAATAGCAAAATACAGTCACCACCAAAAAAATCTTGACACTTTCGATTTTCGATGTTTTATTAAATATCTAGAAATATACACAAGGAATCATTCTGAAACTACTGGTGTGTAAACAAAATAGTACACGTCATATATTTTGACAATCCGAAATCTAACAGGGGAACGTCAATAAATTGAAAAAGAACGAAGATCTTTTGGATCACCTGTCAAAACTAATGAAGCAAAACAGTTTAAACTGCAGATAATGATTAAGTGGCTTATTGTGATAAGTTGTGTCGATTTTTATGAATATAGCTTGAAAACTCGTAGAGAAATTAAAGTTTTTATAAAAACGGTCCAAAATTTTTCCAAGTTTTTTGCTTATAATTTTCAGAGCTCTTCATAAAACATAATAATCTTTTCAGAAAATATGACAAACAACATTGCACATAACACCCTGTAATCAGAATTAAAAAATAGTAATAAATGTATGAAAAATGAATGGGTTTACTAAATATTTTTTTACTGCGCATGCGTCAACGCTATTAAAATTTCATTTACATATTATGTTAGTTAAATGTATAGAGGAACTTTTGTGAAAGTCTCAAAAACATAGCTTGAAAACTCTGAAAATTATCGTTAATAGAATATTGTCAAAATCCATTATTCCCAAAATGAAGCAAAAAGATGAGGGACTGTATCCATATTCCATTGATTAGTACCTACACAGTATTGCACGTACTATTATATTTGGATACGGCTCCTTATCTTTTTGCTTTATTTTGGAAATAATGGATTTTGACCATATTCTATTGACGATAATTTTTAGAGTTTTTAAGCTATGTTTTAGAGACTTTCACAAAAGTTGCTCTATACATTTAACTAACATAATATGCAAATGAAATTTTATTAGCGTTGACGCATGCGCAGTAAAACATTATTTAGTAAACCCGTTTATTTTTCATACATTTTTTATTATTTTTTAATTTTGATTGCCGGGTGTTATGTGCAATGTTGTTTGTCATATTTTCTGAAAAGATTATTGTGTTTTATGAAGAGCTCTGAAAATTATATGCAAAAAACTTGGAAAAATTTTGGACCGTTTTTATAAAAACTTTAATTTCTCTACGAGTTTTCAAGCTATATTCATAAAAATCGACACAACTTATCACAATAAGCCACTTAATCATTATCTGCAGTTTAAACTGTTTTGCTTCATTAGTTTTGACAGGGTGATCCAAAAGATCTTCGTTCTTTTTCAATTTATTGACGGTCCCCTCTTAGATTTCGGGGGAAAATATTTGTCAAAATATATGACGTGTACTATTTTGTTTACACACCAGTAGTTTCAGAATGATTCCTTGAGTATATTTCTAGATATTTAACAAAACATCAAAAATCGAAAGTGTCAAGATTTTTTTGGCGGTGACTGTACATAGAATGTATATTGCTAAATAACGTTTAAAAATAACACACATGACGCATACATTTGCACAGTAAAATAAAAGTAGAATATTTTGTAAATAAAAGACGAAAATATAGGCAAAAATTTAAACAAATTTTCTTAATTAGATATTAATCATAGTATGATTATTCTTTTAATTTACGAATTACATCTGTGTGACAATAAAGTATTTTAAAAATTCATAAAAAAAAATAATATCTATATGTACGTTAGATTTATGCATATTTATTGGTGAAACGAATAACAAGTTAAGCTCTGCGTTGCATCTCTCTCTTTTTTAATAATTTAAAAAAAATCACTACTTAAGACTTTTAATTAATCCTCAATTAACATGTATTTAACAATTGCTTTTTTAACCATTCGGGAAATAGTTGTTGCTTTCGGTCTAGAGATAAACGAGACACATTTGAATCCTTGTGATGGCTGAACATTATTCTTTTTCCTGATTGGTCCATATTTAATTCCAGAAATAGAATACGTTTGTTGCCACGATGATAAAAAATGTATTAAAAACTAAAAAAAAAAAATAAATAACTCAAAACAAATTGAGATACAGCTTTCATACAAATTGAATTTAAAAGTACTTTTTTCCTTATATGGTGGTATAAAAATTGAAAATGTGCAATGTGTGAAGTTTAAAAATTTGCTGTACCAAATATTGTAAAATTGAAATTTCCTTTAAAATTTGTTTATGATTGATCCAGAAAAATTAATGTTTATTTCATGGCGTACGTAATATATTACTCTGTTAATGCATAAGCCACGTTTTGATCATTATAAAATGATGATCAAAATGATCATGATGTTTATTATTTTTATTATTTTAAATATATAATTTATTTATAAGTCTAAAGTTTTAGTCTTTGAAAATATCATTTTCCAAATGGTCGGTGTAATTTGTTAAATTACATTTTTTCGTTGTAATGAGAAGATACAATCATAAAAGAATAAATGAATAAGTGAATAAAGATAAATGAACCCCTTTTTTAATATTTTCACTTTTTTATATCAAAAATCAACAAACTTCAATCTAAGTATCTATGTTTGAAATGTTTCAAAACTTCCCCTTCATTTTTAAGACGAGTATCAAAGCCCCATTATCTAAAAATTTAATTAAATTTTATCAAATAGGAATCAGGGAGTAGCTATCGACGTAATCATACAAATTTACCCAAATGTCTGTCCAAAATACTACTTTGTAATTTTTTTTTGTTTTAAATATAAACAAGTATTTATTTGTTTTTATACTTTTATATCCAAATTTAATTCTAAATCAATTAATTTTGGCAATATATTACATAATTCAAAAAAGTTCTTTGTATGCAGGTAATCCCTTTTCCAGAAATGCTGTGCTACCTTTTATATTAAAATCTAACTATTTATTTGTATTTCATAAACCCTCCTTCAAATATATATGGAATAGAGAGTGATGAAATTAACACCAGCTTCCACATGGATGTTATATGACCCTCAAGACTTTAAAGTTTGAATGTTTCCTTGGTATTAATTATTTGTGTAACTTTTTAGTGAAGTTTCTCGAAACTTGATAATTTATTCTCCGACTTTTCTAAAAAAGGGGGATAAGCAATGAAAAACTTTTACATATTTAACAAATATCTATATTTTTACTTTTGGGACGAGCATAAAATACATGATTCATAAACTGATCAGAAATCTTGATTAGTTTAACCAGTATTTTTAATGCAAAATTTTGTTTTAATTAAAGTATTTCTTTGATTGGATTCCTTGACTTAAATATAAAAAATTAATATTTCAATTTTAATCATTTAAATTCTTTAAACATTCTTTTCTTTTACTTTAGTTTTACTGTCATTTACCCCTTAAACAGTTTTAACTACACTGTTTCATTTATTAGTGGCCCACATTACATCATTACAAGGTTTTCAAGCAATAGACTGTATAACTTACAACTAGATAGTCCCATAATGCTGCTCGACTGTTTACACTTCCATTGGATTAAATAAAAAATTCTAATTTAAAAAGACGGGTGAGAATCTATTAAAAATTCTCTATCAGACGCGAAGATGTTAAATAAATCGTTTTAGCGATTTTTAATTTTTATTACCTTAAAAATTAATTTTTATAATATTCATGTGGTTACAATTTCACATGCCGCACATATTAGCAAGTGACGATACAGATAACCGTTAATAGCATTGAGACAAGTAGCTTAAGTACTTAAATATGTGACATAGATGCCAATCCTATATCAAAATAAAATTCTGAGCATGGGAAGCGAGTTCTAAAAAAGGCAGAGAGCCCACTGAGACCTAGGGAAGGTAAGACGTATTTCGAAGAGGATGCCTTGAAGTATGAATTGAACTCTGCTATGTCTTCGACAACTGCATTGCTTCAAAAAAGTCGGTTTAATTCCATTTTTATTTTTGCATATAATTGTATCATATTATTAATTGTATGAGCTAAAATCAGAAAAATTAAAGGATGTGTCTAGCCAGTTTATGGATTACTCAGATTATATTCATTTTCTATTATATTCATTTGTCCCTTTTCCACACTGGCTAAAATTAATATAAAATGATGAAATAATTTCATATTTTTCATTGGTATAAAGTAATATATTTTGAATTTGTTTAAAATGTTCATTAATTGACAATAACTAAGCATAGAATCTTAACAAGAGTACAATGAATATACTTCGATTTTCTTTTTCTTTTTATTTAAAATATAACACCACGCGCCAGAGAGCTTATTGATAGACACCAAGAAGAATTCACTTAGACGAGTAAGACAAGTAAACAAACATTACCTAGGCAATAATGGTAAGAGCTCTAACTTTTATCTAACCTTCTCTCTGACAATGGAATTTCATTCCGCATAAGTTGTCATTTGTTTATTAAAGCATTCAACAACGATTGCTTCAAAATCGTATAGCTTGTTAATTGCAATATTTTTCATTTTCAGATCACTTGCATTATAGATATTACTTCTTTCTTTTAACACGAAATTTAACAAACTTTACACAATTAATTCTTTTTGAATGTAGAATTAAATTAAATTTTTTTCTCTATACCTGCCAACCTCATGCAATAGAAATACAACTCCTTGTGTTGCGAAGCCAGTTAGTAAAGAGATAAATTGGAAAATTTCTGCTCACACCGAACAAAACTTAGCTATTGCAACTGATAATTTTTCTAACGAAGAATGCCTAAGTTAGCAATTTATAGTACTCGCTGAAATAAAAAAATTAAAATAAAATGTACCAATCGCAAATTATTAATGTCATTTTTAGTGTACCTGTCTGATATAGAAAAATAACATTGACATCTGTTTGAGTTTGTATGAACGAAAAGGTATCTGCAATTAATTTTTTTAATGTAACATATAATTTTATTAAGACAATTTTATAATTCTTATTAAATTCGCGATACTTAAAAGTTCACTTTTAATGATTACCCTAGGTTTGATCCGCTGAATCACAGTCAAATTAATAGATTTCATTTAATTTTTCTTTTATCCTCTATTTTATATAATAGCTAAAATAAAATGTAGTAAAAAATATTTAATTCAAACCTGATTTATCATATGAAAAGCGAATTTTTAAATGAGGTTAAGAATGATATAAAATGAAAAAAAAAATCACATTATTTAAAGAACTCTTCTGCATATTATGAAGCTGTGAGTGCTATATCCCTGAAATGAATATAATAAAATTAAAAGTTATTAAACATTTGAAAAATATTTATCACGAGAACTCTAAAAACATTAGAACTATCCTAACAACTTACAATAAAGGATTTAAACACATTACTGATCTATTTATACTACCTATAATGCAGATGTACGAGTAGGAAGTAGTGCATTTTATACGAGAAACATTTACAAATTAGTTTTTCCCTGAATGTTTCAATAAAAGGTTTACTCTTAGCTAATCTGAAAATTAGAGCAAGAGTTGCCATAAAATGAGAACTAAAATGCATCATTTAAAGGAACTTAAAGAACATATAACTGTACTACATTATCAACATCGTAGCAGGAATTGCAGGTATTCAGCCAGGCCTCGTACGATTCCAATTTTTTTGTACAAATACTGTCAAATATTCAGACAGAAATTCAGATAATAACAATAACAATAATAATAATAAACGAACTTTACTATTGCTTGTAATCGTGCTAAGTAATGCTTAACCCTTCGCATGCCATAGTGGCGCCTGACGCGACATTATCTTTCTTTACAAAATTTCATTTTGGTATCAGTAGTAAAGGAAAATAAAATGCTTTATTTTATTAAATTCTTTTTGATATAAGGTACCCTGGGGTATATCGCCACGTTAAGGTTTTACCAATTTTCACGGCTCAGTTTTAGTTTGTATTTTTCAAACAAATATGTGATTTGATACAGCAACTCACTGACTATCTATATATAAAAAAATTATTTAACAAATATGTATTCATAAAATATAATGGCGCGATTTCTTGACCAATGCTATTTGGCGTTATTACCCACCTATATGGGTAATAAAATCATGCAAACAAAACTATGAAATAAGATGGAATAATTGCATGTAGATTGCCCAATTCTAAAAATACAAACTCTACAAACTTAGAAATTGACAAATTGCATTCTAAGCTATTGAAAATGTTTAATTTTTTGTGAAAGTGTAAGAAAAATAAAGGTGTGGTGTGTGTGGAGAGGGGGGGGGGGGAGGATGAGGCAAAAGAATATCAGACCGCGAGTTTCTTTTTGCTTAAAAAGGACCTCTTAAATAGAATTATTAGAAACATTTCACAATTTTAACTATGTTTATTTGAATCAGTATTAAGGATGTAGCTCGGCCACTGTAGGGAATCAACCGGGGTATTAATGCCAAGGATTGTCGTTATTACCCCGTTATAGTTATTGCCCTGTACATTTTAAATTACAAATTATCTCGAGAGGATATCCAAAATCTTCTACAACATTTTGAAAGTCCATGAAATGTACTACAAATTTATGCAATTAACAAAGTATTTCCGGATAAAAAAATAGTCTTCACATCACAAAACGTATCTCGCAAATTTTAGATCAAGTGTTAATTTTAATTGTTTGTAAAAAAAAAAAAATAAGACCTAAAAATGAAACAAATGAACTTGAAGCTGTTTTTTGCGATTTATATGACTCAAAACCCTTCTGCCCAGAGCACATGGGTGTCATTTACCAGATTATTTCATAATTATGCAAAATATTTGCACTTGGCGTTATTACCCCGCCTGGCGTTATTACACCAAACCACCTTAGTGTAATTGTGATTAACTTCTTTCAAAAATTGGTGCCAAACAAATAAAATTTGTGCAACAGACGCCGGAGTTGAAAGGTTTAATTTACCAGATCGAGATACGGTTTGAAAAGAGAATCGCTTGTTTGTTGTTTCATGTTTGTCACTGTTAATATTCAAAGCTTGGTGTTACACAATTAAAAACTATTAGTATTAAAATTTCATTAATTTAAAAATGGGATAGTATGGGACAGATGAATTGTGGCCGCGACAGCAGGAGGGAGGCTGTAATCATCATAAAAAACTAAAGAAATTTTGCTTTTCGTTTCATTGCTAAATTCAAGATTGAAACATAAATATCGGTGATTCTAGGATAAAAATTTTGTCTTACTTAAAATTCTAAAGTAAAATACGCTTTCGTTCATTTTTTTGCAATTCCCTCATCATTCCCAGTTACACTTTTGCATTTCATATATATTTTTTGCATTATTTAACGTATTACTTTAATACCGGAGACATGAAGTTCGTATATTTCTTTCTTTCTTTTTTAAAAATATCTTTAATTTTTATAATGAATAAAATGCACTTATAGTTTTATTCAAGCTGTTTAAAATTAAACTAATTGAGATTTATTTTACTGAAAAAATATCATTTAAAGCTTATATTATAAATTATTATTGTGTTTTGCTGAAGATGCTCAGACGTAATTGTGAAAAAAGAATTCGAGATAATAAAGACATTACTATTATTAATATTATATTATTATATATTTTCTCTCTGTTTAACGTGCAAGTGTGGGCAAATATTCAATAAAATGAGTCAATTTAATCATTCAATTATTTGCATCTAAATTTTATTTATTATTTTTTTAATTGACACAGTATTATGTTAATAGTGAGAAATTTTGAATATAACTAAAAATAATCAGAAAAAAATGCATCAATAAAAAATCCTGTTATTTTATTCTCTGACATAACTAGATTGATTTTTCTTTAAAACTATGATTTTGTGAATTTTTATTTTTGTGTTATGTTTTGTTGTGTGCTTATTCAAAAGTTTAACTAAAAGAAAATATTTATGCAACACATTAATTTTATATTCTATAATTATTTATCTGTGTCATAAGCAAAATATATTAAAATGATATATTAATCGGGATAAAAGATAAAATATTGGCTATAATTAAAAAAATAACATTTCCGAATTAAAACCAATAATGTTAAAATCTTATATACAATGCGAAAATACTGACAAGGTGAAAAATTGTTTCTTGGCATGCACTAACCATCGTTTTATTATTGTTATTATTATTATTATTATTATTATTGTTATTTACCTTTCAAAAATAAAAAACAAAATTTCTTCGGTTCTTCTGCTTTTGGAATAAATTAAAACAAAATAAGTTTTTAAAAATAATACATTTTGCAACATGATGAGTTATACAGGGTGTATCTAAACTACTGGGCAAAACTTTAAGGAGTGATAGTACACATCAAGACAAATAATATTAAATGGGAAACTAAGGGACCCATACGTCTTCCGAAGGAGATAGGCGCCATCAAAGATTAGTGTCCAAAATTTGAAGTGATTATAAAAAACTGGAAAATTGATCGATTCGTTTGCGGTTTTCACTAAAACTATTCTTTATGTCAGTATTGTCTTGAAAATAAATTTTAAAGATAAATTTCAAAAATGCCGATAGAGGGCGCTTTAGACTTTGGAGTAACGAACAACTATTCTTTACTGTTATTTTTGCATCCCATTATTTTTTTTTTTTTTAAATTTAGACTTAAACTTAAAATTTGAGCTCAAAATCTGAAGTTAAGAAGCACAAACTGAACTGTGTTCAATGGGAGTGGGTAGGTTCAAATTTCAAATGATTATAAAAAACAGAAAAATTGGTCACTTGATTTGCGGTTTTCACTAAAATTATTCTTTGTGTCAGTATTGTCTTAAAAATAAATTATACAGATAAATTTCAAAAAATGTCGATAGAGGGCGCTTTAGACTTTGGAGTAACGTACAACTGTTTTTTACTGTTATTTTTTGCATCTCATTAATTTTTTTAGAAGCTTAGACATAAACTTAAATTTCGTGCTGAAAATCTGAATCGTTGAGAGTGGTTAAGTAGCGCAAACTGAACTGTGTTCAATGAGGGTGGGGAGGTTCACATTTGAAATGATTATAAAAAACGGAAAAATCGGTCGATTCTTTTGCGGTTTTCTCTAAAACCATTCTTTATGTCAGTATTTCCTAGAAAATAAATTTTAAAGATAATTTTCAAAAAATTCCGTTAGAGGGCGCCTTAAACTTTAGATTAACCAACAACTATTTTTAACCGTTTTTTTAATCTAAATAAATGTTTTAAAATCTTTCAGTTAAATTTTTAGCTCAAAATCTGAATCGTTGTGAGTAATTAAGTTTCGAAAAATTAAACTGTGTTCGTAGGGTGGGCAGGGTAACATTTCAACTCCTGAACACAGTTCAGTTTGTGCTTCTTACCCCCTCCCAACGACTGAATTTGAGCTCAAAAATTATGTCTAAGCTTTTGCAAGCATTTAATTAGATTAAATAAAAAACCAGTTAAAAATTGTTGTTGGTTGCTCTAAAGTTTAAGGCGCCCAACTAACGGAATTTTTTTTAATTTATCTTTAAAATTTATTTTTAAGGAAATACTGACATAAAGAATGGTTTTAGAGAATCGACCAATATTTCTGTTTTCCTCGGAGTTAGTGAACATTTTTATCGACAATCATGTAATTTTGATAAAAGACATACTTTGTTCTCAATAACAACAGCTTCTATAGCTCAATCAGTAACGTGTCCTTCCACTGCCAATTACTGAGCTGGGTATCGTCCTCGTAGCTTAAATGGTAGAGCACTTGGAGCGCTATTCCAAGGGTTCCGGGTTCGATTCCCGGCTTGGACATTTTTCACTGAGTTGGTATTACGCTTAATAGAAGTATGAATATTCATGTATTTCTGTTTTGTATAATCATTTGAAATTTGAACAGTCCCACCCACATTAAACACAGTTCAGTTTGCGCTACTTAACCACTCTCAACGATTCAGATTTTCAGCACAAAATTTAAGTTTATGTCTAAGCTTCTGAAAAAATTTAATGAGATGAAAAAAACGACGGTAAAAAATAGTTGTACGTTACTCCAAAGTCTAAAGCGCCCTCTTTCGACATTTTTTGAAATTTATCTTTATAATTTATTTTCAAGACAATACTAATATAAAGAATAGTTTTAGTGAAAACTTCAAATTAATTGACCAATTATTCTGTTTTTTATAATCATTTGAAATTTGAACCTACCCACTCTCATTGAAAACAATTCATTTTGCGCTACTTAACCACAGATTTTGAGCTCGAAATTTAAGTTTATGTCTAAACTTCTAAATAAAAATTAATGAGATGCAAAAAATAACGGTAAAAAATAGTTGTGCGTTTCTCCAAAGTCTAAAGCGCCCTCTATCCGCATTTTTTGAAATTTATCTTTTTAATTTATTTTCAAGACAATACTGACATAAAAAATAGTTTTTGTGAAAACCGCAAACGAATCGACCAATTTTTCCGTTTTTTATAATCATTTCAAATTTTGACCCTAAACTTTCATGGCGCCTATCTCCTTTGGAAGACGTTTGGGACCCTTAGTTTCATATTTAATATTATTTGTCTTGATGTGTATTATCACCCCTTAAAGTTTTGCCCAGTAGTTTAGATACATCCTGTATATGTTAAAAAACAAAGTAAAAAAAATCAGAAAGTGAGATAACTTGTTTTCACTATTAAATTTATCAAAAAAAGGGTGATAAATGAGTATTGAAATAAGAAGTGCAGTAACTCGTATTTCGCATTAATCTTGTGCGAAAAAGAGTAAAACTGTTCTATTAAAAAGGAATAAAAATAACTGCACCGTAAGATAGATTATACTTAATCTGATAGGATATATGCATTATCATTGCTGGGAAAGTGTCCATTATCTTAAGTCTTATGTAAAATAACAGAGATCAGAAAAACAGAGATTGTGTTAAGTAACAGAGAAATTATTTGGTAAATTTACAATATACTCTGTAAATTAACATCGTTAACAATACACAAAACTCTGTTAATTTATTTTTAATCATAATAATTTTGTTTAGTTTTCTCAAATTGGTCAATCCCTCATCCTCAAACTAATGTGAACATCAAAGTATTTGTCTTTTTTGAGTAAATTTGGATTGCTATATCACTTAATCAAATTTTTACATAATTTGTTTCTAGCCTTCCTGAAGTTAGAACACGAGACCTCTTGGCAGTGGAAGGACACGTTACTGATTGAGCTATAGAAACTGTTGTTATTGAGAACAAAGTATGTCTTTTATCAAAATTATATGATTGTCGATAAAAATGTTCACTAACTCCGAGGAAGTGATTTTTCCCTTTCTGAATTGTTCTAGTTTATTATAATAGTCTAGTTTTTTTTAATAACTAAAATTTCATTTTAATAAGTCTAATTAAATTTCAAACGAATTTTAAAAGTTTGTATTTTGAATTACAAGTTTTAACATACATAAAAAATTTTAAGATAAAACCATGAAATCCCTACTAGGAATTACACATAAGATAAGAGAAATATTTGTAAAATGATGACGGATAAACTTGATTAAATACATTTAACCGAAAAATAGTATAAATTTAGAGAGAGTCTCCCTTTTTTTCTGTGTTTTTATAGAAATTTTAACAGTGTACATTCAATCTGAGTTACAATCACCGAATTCTTTTTAAAGAAATGCATTTTTGCCATAACTCTGGTTTTGACTCATTAATATATTTTTATTAATATTTGATGTCGTAAATTAATATTTTTTTACTGCAGGTCTAATCACTGCATTCTAACTTATTCGAAAACCGATGGAAAGGTATTATCATATAAATAATATTTTACATGAACAAGTAAAAGAAAACCATTGAGATTTTTATCCGAAACACATTTTTTTCATATAGCTGGTCAGCTTTTTGTGTAAGGGAATGATCATTGAATTATTTGAATACATACATACATTTTGGTCTTTTTGTTTCTACTAAAAAATCGATATATAACTGTATGCTACGAAAAATAGTGGAAAGTTTTGAATTAAAATATATATATATATATATAAATCTGTATGTTGTTCCCAAAATTTTTACTTCTAATTAATCAAACAGTTTATCCTTCGATCTTAATAGGGGAGTTATATATTTTTGTTTACCTTTTTCACTTTTAATTTTGCTTAACACTTTGAAGAGTTGATGGTTCACACGATTTATATCAGAATACATGTTTCTTAAGGCTCCTGTCCCTCCAAGCAAAGACACTCACGAGCTAATAGTATTCCTATGGAGAGGTTATTTTCTAATAACTCGTTTACATTTCGACACTTTTAAATTATATGTTATATAGATTGTATATTATATGGATTATATGTTGGATAGCTGAGGAGCCCCTCTACGTCAGTCCTTCTTTACTGTTTTGATTTTGATTCTAGATATTTTTTAGAATAATACATTCATTTTTGGAGCCAGTTTGGAAAGTGAAAGTGACTTTATAAAAATATCTGCAACTGAAATTAAAAAAGTAAAAAAGGAGTGATATATAGGGGGATCTCAGCTATTCAATGAAAAAAAAAAATGCCGAAATGAAAACGGGTTATTAGAAAATAACCTCCCCATAGGAATAGCATTAGCTAGCAGGGACAGGAGCCTTAATGTACTAAACTGACATCGAAATTATTGTTGAATTTTCCATATCATTTAAAATTTAAAAAATAAAACACACAAGTATACTTATATTACACAAATATTGCAATTTTAATTTGGTATATTATATTTTTCATTTATTCTTATCTATCAGTTTTAATGAAAACTTTACTCCTGTACTTAGGATTCTTTGATGGAACTACTTGCTAAATAACATTATAAAAGAAATAATTAAAATTTTCAATGTTTCCTTAAGTAGTACAATGGGGGTAAATATAGGCTTCTAAAAATATACCATAACATGGTTTTATTCTCATTGCTGCAGCACATTTTAAGAATTTAAAGATTATAGTGATATAATTCAAAGCTTGAAAAGTTGATTCTTATAGTTCACACAACGTCATTATTTATTCTTGTCGTATCCCTGTCAGAATTCCATTACAAACTAAAGCATAAAATTAACGACATGATAACACACCAGGAGATAAGCGAATAATAACATTCACTTGAAATAAGCGAACATTCACTTGAAATAAAAGATTCATTCGAACTATTAAGGGAAATAAACTGCCCTAAATTGTTTTACATTATCGCATTTGAACGGTTAGAGCAAATTTATGACTTTATATGCAAACATAAAAAAAATATATACTGATAGCGATTAAAAAAAAAATAAAAATAGTTTTTGTTGCTCATATGAAAGCATTTAATATAAAAATATGTTTCGATAAATAAAGAAATATAATAAATTATCCATAAAGTGTGAGAAAATTGTTTTATAGCAGATTATATTTTCGTAAAAAAATGGGTTAAAATGAAAATTAATTCTGTTATGTTTTAATTTATTTTACATCTCTGCCTCTACAGAGACCCATTTTTAGGATGACATTTGATTAACCAATAATATTAATTAAAAATAGCTCTTGGGTCTTTCCATATAGCACTACAAACATTACTTTTTCTTTTAGAAGAACGTAAAAAAAAAAGAATTTAACGAATAAGGTTTTTAAGAAACCTTCAGAGTTGATACAATAGCACAACTTATTCAAAATTTGTCAGCGACAAAATTGAACGTTGTTTTTTGGATAATTCAAAATGAGTCAATTATAGAACTTTTGAGAATAATAATGTTTGTTGGTTTCTTCTTATAAATAAAAGCTTCCATATTTTCACAAAGATAGAAATCATGGATTTATACCAGTTGAATAAGGTGCTCAGTGCAGTGCCAATGGATAACAATTTGGATATTGATGTGCAATAACTCAGATTACGAATTCACAATTAATGGGTGGCTGTTGGTGAAGCACAGTGGGACGTTTTGATGATCTAGGTGAATATATTTCATTTTTCTGATCATCTCTGAATTTGACACAACCACGTGTATTGGTAGCTGAGTGTCTCTTTTGAATTTAACACAACCGCGTGTACCGGTAGCTGAATGTCTCTTCCGTACGAGTTTTGCCGGACAAATCCGAGCTGTTTATTAATTATGATATTAAAGAAGATACTTGTGCTGTTGATTTGAGGAAGTTTCACAGTTGATGAATTTTCTCCAGGTTTGAAAGCACATCTCAATTATTCTGTTTTTTTTAAACGCGGGAGTTTGCTGCACATATATCACAAGATTGAAAGTTAAGACAAACTATTTTTGTTTGAAAATAAGCACCATTAAATTCACTTAACCGCTTTTTAGGGGCGTTCGTCATTTTATAAATGCATAGCGCCTATAGTCGTCATTTAGTCCATCCGATGTATGTTAGCATATAACAGCCCAAAAATTACCCAAACAAATCGTTTGAAATATGAAATACATAATTCTTGTATAATATTGTTGGTTCTTTTCAAATTTTGTGAAAATCGGATATATAGTTCAGTTACAGGGGGAGCCAAATATATTCCGTTACGTTACAATCAATAGGAAAATAATAGTTTCAAGTGCATTTTTATAATGGTTACACTCTTTCAAACATAATGAAATTGATATACTTTATGAAAAACATGAAAATATTATATATGCAGATTCACGAACGGCAGTTGCCACGTGGCGACAAAAGTTTTTTTCTTTATTGACTAATTTTTGGTATCTATGTTGTCATCCTTTGGATAA
Source organism: Maratus speculifer (assembly GCA_964019185.1). Taxonomy (NCBI): domain Eukaryota; kingdom Metazoa; phylum Arthropoda; class Arachnida; order Araneae; family Salticidae; genus Maratus; species Maratus speculifer. The sequence continues at coordinate 141,455,431 of OZ025291.1, forward strand.
TTTTGTGTTTTTCCCGCAATCTGTTTACGAAAATCGCTTTTTTCGACTCGGAAGACGTTATCGTATACTTTTTTTTTGGTGGGGGGGGGGGGGGCGGTTAAGTTTTATGTATTTTTCTACATTAAGCAAATCTATATAAGGATTGTGATGTTTCTTTTTCTGACGATTTCAGAAGATAAACGAAATATACCGAGAATCTTGGTTAACATGCTATATGAAATGGTTAAAATCGTCTGGTATAGTTCCTTGGATCTTATGTAAATGTTTTATTTAGAAATGCTTCTTTCATTATATATATATATATATATATATATATATATATATATATATATATATATACAGTACTATTTTTTTTAATAATAGCGATTTTTAAACTAGATGATATAATCATTTTAAAATATAGTCGCTACAAAAAGTTCTACATATTTAAGCGGATTTTAGGCAGATTTCTTATGAAATACTACCTACTGCATTTTCTCCCATGTTGGAATTTCTGAAAAGTTTTTGCAGATCTACGCCGATCATGACCTCTAGACCCCAAAACTAAAATCAGTAATATATATATCGGTGTATATCACTTTCTTCTAGACATGATAACTTCCATAATTATGCTCAGATCTTCTTCAAATTTTTACATAAAATCAAGGGGCATAAAATCTCGGTCGAGATCGTTAATGGACAAAATCGGATCAAGGGGGTGGAAATAGGGAAGGTTTTTGTGAAAACCGAAAAAACCTAAAACCCAAATGCCTAAAAGGAGAATCAAGAAAAATAATCAATTCCTTTCCAAAGAACGCGATAACTTCTTAATTAAAATAGATATCGAATCAGTTTAAAGTTTATATTACTTCTAAAAAATGAGCTAAAAGTTTGTACGTGACAGATTTTTGATAAAGTTAAAAATGGGCTCAAAAGGCAAAAAAACAGGGTTTTTGTGAGAAAAAAAATTCATAACTTCGTCAATTCTCAAGATATTAAATCCAACTAATTTTTTTATAAATGTTCTTAAAATTATCTAAATTTTTTGCATTTACAAGTATTTCATAGGACCAACTTTTAGCGATAAAAAATTTAAAACGAAAAGAAAAAGGGGGGTGGAAAAATAAAAATCCATAACTTACTCAATTCTTAAGCAATCGAATCTAATTAAATTTATTTTACATCTTCTCAATAATATCTACAAATTTTTCCAACAAGTTTTTCATAGGACCAATTCTTACAGCAAAAATAAATTAAATAAAAATAGGAGTTAGAGATAAAACCTCAAATCCAAACTACTTATATTCTGACTCATTTTCAAATTCATTTTTAGCTCGCAGGCTATCATAGCCTGAGAACTTATGTGCACGTCCGTTCTGTATGTATGTTCGTACGTTCGTGCGTAACGCGATAACTCATGATAAAAATATCGGATCCACTTGAAATTTTGTATATAGGTATATCTTGATAAGGCGCTTCCCTGATTAGTTTTTGGAGTTCATTCGATATGTATAAAAGGGGGAACGGTGGGCTCATGCCCCTCCCCTTAGTTGATATAAACAGGATTTTCATGCAGAATTAACAGCTTTCGTTCAAAATTTAGATATAGGATCATTCTGATGAGGCGATTCCGTGACTGTTATTAGGTGTTCACTGAAAAAGTACCAATAGGGGGAACGGGGGGGCTCATGCCTCTCCCCTTAATTGAAATAAACGGGATTTTCATGCAGAATTAACAATTTTCGTTCAAAATTTAGATATAAGATCATTCTGATGAGGAGAGTCCGTGGGTGTTATTAGGTGTTCATTGAATAAGTATAAACAGGGGGAACGGGGGTTCTAATGCCCCTCCCCTTAACTTGTATAAATGGGTTTGTCAAGCAGAATTGTCAGATTTCGTTCAAATCTCTGAATAGTTTTAGAAGTTTAATGGTTAAATATAAAAGAGGGGGATAACATCTCTTAAATTATATAAATGCTAAATGGGTTTTTATTAAGAATTAACCGATTTGCTCTGAATTTTGGATATAGATTTTTTTATGATAAAGCTTGTCTTTGATAGTTTAGGAGGTTCAATGATTAAGTATAAAAAAGGGAGAAAGGGGAGAGCTGTTTCCCCTACTTAATTTGTTTTTCGAACAGAATTAACCCTTGAAAATATTAGGCTGTAATGTACAATTAGTGTGCGTAGCCTGTGAGCTCAATGCCATCAGTTTAACTGGGCAATATTCTTTTTATTGATTTTAAACGCATCCAAATGGCAGATCCTCTTACTTAGGAACTATGTAATGTGACGTATTGGCCAGTTTTTTGATAACGGCAGAATATATTTTTAAAAAGACTGCCAAAAAGGGTATTTTGAACAGAATTTCCCGAAATGATCGTGATAGAAAAATTGAGGAAATATAACAAATTGCGTTTTTTCTGACTCATTTTTAAATACATTTTTGTTCTCAATAGCATCCAATTTACAGGTCCTCTTACTTAGGAACTTTATAATGTGACGGATTGGCCAGTTTTGGCCATAAAGGCAGAATATATTTCAAAAAAGGCTGCCGAAATGGGCACTTTGCACAAAATTTCCCAAAGCGATCATGATTAAAGAAGTGAGGATGTATTCAAATAACAAATTGGTGATTTTATGACTCATTTTTAAATTCACTTTTGATCCCAAACGCATTCAATTGGGAATTTTTCGTTATTTAGGAACTGTGTAATGTGCAGTATTGGTCAGTTTTTTTGATAACGGCTAAATATATATTTAAAATGTGGGCACTTTGCACAAAATTTCCCAAGACCATCTTGATTAAAAAATTGTGGATATATTCAAATAACAAATTAGTTATTTTATGACTCATTTTTAAATCCAATTTGCTCTGAAGCGCATTCAGTTGATAGTTTTTTTTTTGTTATTTAGGAACTATATAATGTGCATATTCGTCAATTTTTTGATAAAGGCTAAATATATTTAAAAAAAAGCTGTCAAAGTAGGCACTTCGCAAAAAAATTCCCAAAGCGATCATGATTAAAGAGTTCAGGATGTATTCAAATAACAAATTGGTTATTTTATGACTCATTTTTAAATTTAATTTTGCTCTCAAACGCATTTAATTGACAGTTATTTGTTATTTAGGAACTGTGTAATATACCGTATTGTCCAGGTTTTTGATAAAGGCTAAATATATATTTAAAAAACGCTGTCAAAGTGGGCGCTCCGCACAAAATTTGCCAAAGCGATCTTGATTAAAGAATTGTGGATGTATTCAAATAACAAATTGGTTATTTTATGACTCATTTTTAAATTCAATTTTACTCTCAAACACATTCAATGGACTTTTTTTTGTTTTTTTTTCTTAAGGGACTATATAATTAGCATATTGGTCGATTTTTTTTATAAAGTCAGAATATAATTCAAAATATGTTGTCAAAATGGGCATTTGAGCCCAATTTCGTTTAAGATGATTTTGATAAAACCAGTTCTTACAGAAAAATGAAATTAAAAATTTATCAAAAGCGGCCAAATAAAGTTGTTAAACTGGGTTTATCTCTAATCATATTTTATTTTATTTATTTATTTGTCTATTTTTTTTTATTTAATTTTTGTTGAAATGAAAACTCTTTGAAAACTACTTCCACCTATAGGCCATGCCGACAGGGATTTTTTAGACGGGAGACGAAATTCGATTTTAAATACTTTTTGTCAGACTTGGGAATAAAAGTACTATTGTTTGAATAAAAATGAAGCCGAACAAACATGGACATTGAAAAAAAAGAAGAAGATGTTAGTTAAAAAATCTTTTTTTTCTATAATCTTCAGAAATTTCTTTGCTTACTAAACTTGTAATTATACACTGTATAGAAGAAATGCAAATCTTCAAATCTAGGATTGTAAAGTGACAGAAATCGGTATGTTTACTAAAATTTTATTAGCAATTCGTGATAATTATATAATTTTGTTTTATTTCAGTTACACAGAAAATCTCTAGGCATCTTAATTTCCTTTAAAAAATTTTACCCTGAAAGATTTTTTTATTGTAACAATACAAATGCGTATCTTTTATGGGTATTTCTTTTGTTGTAATTAAATAAAAGTTTTAGGCAGCTCAAGTTCCTGGAAAATTGTAAAAACCTTATAGGTTTTCTTTACAGTGTGTGCAAAACATTTAAGTTAATATATATGTAAACGAATGCATGTGCAATAAAATGAAAGACATATATTTTTTAATTATTTGATAGCCTTTATTTGCAGACAAGAACTTAGAAGGCAGCAAAGAACTCTTTTTCATTTTTATTTCTACACTTGAGACTGTGTGCATAAAATGTTCTTGGTGTAATGAAAATATAATTCTAGCTAAAGTATTTTCCGTTGCCTAGAATTTTCAAAATATTTATTTTGAGAAAATTAAGTTCAAAATTAAACAGACAGTATAAAATGAACAATAAAAAAGCAGTCGATTTGTTATACACGGGAATCAAATGTAAACACAATATAAAAATAATAAATTTATACAACAGACACAAAATAATACAACTATAAATGAACTTATTTCTTTTTATCATTGGAGCAATAATGTTAAAATATGCCAATATTTCCATAATCGTGATTTTTGTCCTGTTTCAACACATTTTTTTAAAATTCATATGCGCTATACATTCACTTGCTGATGTCCATTATATTTCCAATGTGATGTAATATTCACTGCTTAAAAAAATCATTAAACTCGTGTGGAAATCGTGCAATAGAAAAGTTATGATGTAATATTCACATTTTTTAAAATTCATCACCATTTATTTTATTTTCATTTTTCAAGTGAAAATCTTGTAATAGAAAAGTTATGATGTAGTATTCACTTTTATTTAATTTATCAAACTATTTACTTCATTTTCATTTTTCACCTGAAAATCTTGCAATAAAAAAGTAATTGTTATGGTGAAAATTTCATTGCAGATTTTAGATTGTTGGCGATTGCTATAAATAAAAATGTTTAGATTTCATAAGAAATTGTTGTTATATTGCTGGTTTTTTATTAATCAAAAATTACCTATAAATTATTTTGATTCCGGATTACTTTAGTTGACTTGGCCGATTTACAACACACATATACGTAACATTTCACAATTATGGCTTCGAAACTGTGAATTTGTGTAATTTTACACACTGACAAATTTCCATTTTGATATATTAGATTAGATTCTTAATGCTTTGTATATAATTTAAAGATTTAATTAAATTAATATTGTAGTCTTTATTTAAATCTTTTTTTTACCAAGCATGTGAATCAATATTTTTTTATTTAATTTTTTAAAGATTTCTTTTTTAAAGTTTTTGTACCTCTTCAGTTAAACAAATAATGCTTAATTATTTAAAAGTAAAAATCCTTTATTTTTTAATAACTTCCCGAATATCTATTGTGAAACTATCTTTTTTTTGAAGAAAAAAGTACACTTAAATATTTTTTTTCGTTCATTTAAAACAATGAATGACGAAATCATTTCAAAAAAAAGTAGATGGATTTATACAAGCGAAAAAAAGTTTTTTTTAATGGATCTAATAATAACATGATAAATGTTACTGTAGATAAGTTAACTAAAATATTAAAGTTTTGATTCATAAAAAGTGTATTCTTCTATGAAAAGTTATATTAAATTTATGGGGAGTACTTAATTCAATATTTTTAAATCGTCCATAGTTAATATCTAAAAAAAATCCTTATCTGCATGTTTCAAAATTTTTTCTTTTAGAATAACGGACAATTGGATCAAATAACTTTCATTGAACAATGGAATAGTTACTTGAAAAAAAAGTTAAAGGTACAGCTTCAAATTTATTTTTTATTAATTTTGACTGTTTGAAAGCAAGTAGTAAATTTTGTCTTTAGCATATTCTTTGTGAAAAATGAAAGAGAATAAAGCACAGATGAAATGATACTTATATTAGCTTCCAACATTTTGCACAAATCGACATATATATACAGGGTGAATCTAAATTCATGGTACAATCTTTAAGGGATGGTTACAGGACACTAACAATTATTTATTGTATAGAAATGTATGGTCTAAATCCGCTCTTTAAGTTTTGCATTTAATTGATGTGTTTTGTTGAGGTTTAGTATAACGGTTGTAATTTATATACAAGATCTCAAAAATATTCAGAAACATTATGATCTTCTTGTGACAATTGTTTGAAGTGTATTGAAAGTGTTAAACCACTTCGAATAATATGAAAATTACATTGCTTTATAGATATGCACTATAAAAATGGCCAGCTTTCTTTTATTGCTGCTGTAGATTTTGTTGTAAGAGTAAGCATTTTAACATATGTTAACTTAAGGTTCGATATGCACATATGGTTAGTTAGCTATCAATCGCCCGTTTGATAACTTTCAAAAGTATAATCGATGCACAAAAGTTTTTTTAAGAACAATATAAAATAAAATAAAAACAATTTTCGATATGCACATATGGTTATAGTTATGGTTATAGTTATGGTTATAGTTAGCTATCAATCGCCCGTTTGATAACTTTCAAAAGTATAATCGATGCACAAAAGTTTTTTTAAGAACACTATAAAATAAAATAAAAACAATTTTTTATTATTAAACAAAATAATAGAGAGTTTGAAATGAAATATTAAGTGGAAAAAATAAATAAATTCATGTGGAGTGCTGTGGATACGCGAACGTAAATTGCCGATCAATGCAATATCAGGTACCTTCCATATAAAGCACCATGTTTATTGATTATTTACATGGACACACAGAGAATTCGAATTCCCAATTATCAGTACATAGCAATTTTGAAATTATGATATGTCATTGAAGAGTGGGATAACATTTGCGATAGAAAAATAGAGCACACAACATTTAATACATTTTTAGAGATTCACAAAATGAATTCAAACATATTATCATTTAAGAGAAACATTTATATGAAATACGTTTACAGTAGCAGTGTATGTTTGAAGCTTAACTAATCTTTTTTCCATGTTACAAAATGCGTTTAAATTAGATTAATCATATACAGACTTGCACATATGATTTTCAATTAATTAATATACATAGCCGAGAATTAGTGAAAGTACCTTTATAACTGTTTTTCAGCTCAATTAAATTTAGCTACACTATGTGATTTGAGTATATTATAAATAAATTATTTTACTCGGTTGTAGATATCGATATAAATACATGACTGCCTATGAATGATAGCTGTCAGAAAAGCATTATTATTTGTTGTTATATATTTTTTAGCTAATGTAAATTTTAGATCACAATACCGCATGCATATAAACCTATAAATAATATATAAAATAAAATTGTAAAAAAAAAAAAAACCTTGTACATTAACCATTAACGGCGGGAAGTTTTGAAAATGGATATACAACTGCTCTATGAATTTTAAATAACATATCTGGACATATCCTGTCATTACATGAAACAAATGAATTTTTAAAATAAATTTTTGGATGTGCTGAAATGTTTCAAAATCTATAACTGATGTATGTAATGCATGGTTCCTACTTCTTGTTTTATTTTAAACATTGTGTCAGAATTTTTTTTTCTGTAGTGACGTTGATGTAACAATGTTAAGTAAATCTATGTATCAGTTAAATTGCAAAAGTGTTGATCTATTTCCTTTTTCGGCAGATTCCCACAATCGATTTGATTCGGGAAGCAAATACAAAAGTAGAAAATTGACGTCAGTATGACGTTCATATCAAAAAGAATAATCCACTCTCATAACCAAATGACAATATTTCCCAGATTACTGTTTTTTTTTCTTTTCGAAATAAATGTCATAAGAATGCTTACTGTATTACTGTCGGAACAAAATTATTTTCGTTCACATAATGCGTAAGATATAAATAAATTGCAAAATGTATTTTAAATTTAGAAGGTCTAACTATAGAAAGTCTTCTTTATTTCATGATTTTCTGCTTAATATATGTGTTTTTTAAATTTTTTCCTCATTCAAAATTTTATGAATAGATAAAATTTATTTAAACGTACATATTAAGAACGATTTGGATTAATTTATTACAGTTATTAATTTAGTCGGAACAAAATTATTTTCGTTCATATAATACATAATACATAAATAAATTGCAAATATATTTTAAATTTAAAAGGTCTAAATATAGAAAATTGTCTTCTTTTCATGATTTTACCCTTAAATATATATATATTTTTAAATATTCTTTTTTTTTTTCATCTCGAATATTATGAATAGATAAAATTTGTTGAAGTATGCATTTTAACGACTATTTAAATTAATTAATTAATAAATAATATGCATTTTCAAAAACAAGTATGTCTTATTCAGGGCCGTATCTAAGGGGGCGCTACGGGCGGCTCAGCCCTCCCCCCTCCTAAAACATTTTGAGCCTCACCTGGAAAAGATTCCAAGGTCACTCAATGAATTTATGTTCTGAAAATCCAAATGAAATTCTGTTCAAAAATCTAATTTAGTATTGAGGGCTTATCACCTAGTTTTGCAGGAATACTAGATTGTAACTAAAATAAGGATTTCAACACTCGCTCATGTATGAAGCTAACATCATGTTTAATCTATTATCCAGTGCTGTAGTTGGGAAAAATATTTGTGGAAACTTACCTTTACATAGAGAAGATTATGATGCTACCAGACTTTTGTTAACCCAAAAGACAATTTGAAACATTTAGCTAAAAGCAGATTTTTTTTTTTTTTTAAATTGACAGTTATAATTATATTGAAGTTTTTGTAGTAATATAATTTGTTTTCATTCAGTAAAAATTGGGCAGCTGATATCAGTTCAGAACTTTTGCCCCCTGAATACTAGGCCTCAGCGCTGGCAAAATAATGGCGGCTGCCGAAGGTGGACTCTTTTCAGCGTGTCTATGGTTCCTTCAGTTTTGATACCAATAACTTTTTTAAGGATTTTTCTGCAATTAAAGAAGTCTAAGAAATCTTCTATACGATACTGGAGTCAAAACTTAGTGGACCATGCACACGTTTAAAAAATTCCGTCTTCGGCATTTTTTGTGTGAGAGGTCAGGCTTAGTATTCAAGAGGCGGTGGAAGCACGACGGCTTCAAGACACCTGACTGGTTGAAATATCTCCTTTCTTGATGAATGGAAATGGATCTTCTTAAAACTAGCAAAATTAATGTTTTGCTTTAAGAAAAAATAAATTTCGCTTTAACGCATTTTTTATTTTCCGTAACAAGCCAAATATTTCTAGGAACGGCGTTCCCACGCGTTCCCACCCAATTACAGCACTGCTATTATCTAATACTACACTCGAATTTTTTATCGTCATATTCTTTTCATAGCTTAAAAGGAAGTTATTACAACGGTTTAACGAGAAACATAGTAACTACAATGCGAATATGCACTAATATATCTTTCTGAAGCGCACATAGACAGAAAAAAAATATGAGCCTCCCCCTACATTTTCTTGGACCCCCATATTATTCACTTCTAGCTACGGACCTGGTCTGATTGTGTCGTTAGTGAGAAATACTTATCTAGCATAAGTTTCACATACGACAACTTTCATCTTTGTATTTTTCAACTAATGAATATGTTAATGTATGTGTATGTAATACAAAGATCTAGTAATAATCATAGATAACGAACAAAGAAGCTTGCTTCTTTTATATGATAAAAGCATAAAAACTAAAAATCGTGCAAAAAAATACTAGTACGCAGTTGTTAAATACCATAACAGTTCTTTTCTACACCCAATGAACTAAAGATGGGGACAAAACACCATTTTTTCTTTAATAATATATTTCTCTCATATAATCGAAAAATGTTTACTAATTTATTAAAGAAAGATTACAGTTAAAAAATAGTGGTATCTGAAAGCTTTTAGCAAAAAAGTAAAAGAAAAAACACACTTTTTACCGGAATGGCGATCAGATGAAATTGTTTAGTATCTCAAAATGTTCTCAGATGAACTTCTTTAAAAAGTACTAATTGAAAAATAAAGATGCAGAAATCCACAATAGGAAGGTATCTGCTTATAATGACGCATAAAATGAAAGGGTACAGGCTATAAAAAAATCGGGCCCCTGAAGATAAGCAGCCTCCTGTTACTATAGGTTTTATCGAATGATACACTGTAAAAAAAATAAATGTGTAATTTGGCTAATTTTACACAAATATATGTGTAATTTTGTAAAACTACACACCTGTAATAAAAATTACTCATTTTTTCGGAAATTTACCTGTTTTTGTGTGTATTTAGCATCTGAAAGTAAGTGTGTAATTTGTTATTACTCGATAAACTAAGACAAGTGTGTAAATTCCGAAAAATGCCTGAATTTACACGAATTGGAGTGTTATTCTAATTTAAGCATAATAATGTTTACTCAGAGAAGTGTGTAAATTTCTGAAATCACCCACTTGTCTTAAAATTTACACATTTCGTACAAAAAATTGCCTGTTTTTATGTGTATTTTGTTTATTAGAATGAGTACGTAAGTTTTTATCAGTTAATAGACACACAGAAGTGTGTAAATGTAAAAGATTACGTGTATTTACGCGAATTGGAGTGTTTTACATAATTATAAATATGTAAATTTTAAAAGACAGTTTCTAAATGTATTAGAAGACTGTCCGACAAAATTGAAAAGTGTTTATGCTCTTGTTTTGTCTGTCCATCTTTCCGTGCTCTAACTCTCGTAAATTTACTCGAATTTCCATGAAAATTTTAAATGTTATTGATGTTCACGTTAGCACAAACCCTACTGAAAATGAAGTTTCTATCACGATTAATTTATTTACAGGGATAGTCAAAAGTTTACCATTACATTACGGCCTATGGGAAAAATAGTTTCGAATGAGTTTTAAAGGTGTAACACCCTGCCAAACATATTTAAATTTATGTGCATTTGCAAAGTACGTTAAAATATGTATTTAAAAAAATGCAGTGTAAATGATAGTTATTATTCATTTACAGGGCCATACGAAAGGATTCCATTATGCAAGATCAAAGGGTCGGGGGATTATTTGCGAGATATTTTAATAATGTTAAACGACTTCGTGTGCAATAACATTGATATGTTGATTTTACGCTAAGTCGTAAAATAAAGTGCATAGCATTTACAGGGAGACACAAAAGATTTCAAATAGTATATTCTATTTGAAGTACTGTGTATTATCGATGATGGCTGATGGATGGATGAAATGCATTTTTAATTATGATAGTTTCTCTAAATATATGCATATTACATGGTGTGTATAAATTCTATAGTTGATATACAAGGTTACACAAAAGAACTCGTAAAGGTTACTGAATACGAGCGTAATTTACTAAAAGGTGGTTTTTAAATAAGTTATACATTTTTACGTTGAACCGCTTACTCAGAAATGTTTGTAGAATATAGATAAAATGATATACAGGGTCATGTAAAGTACTGGATACATGGTCACAATTCGATGATAACTTCTGGAAATGTTATTTAAGAAGTTTTAAGAGTGTTTTAGTTTAAAATAAATTTTAAGTAAATATTGGACTGTAATACAGGTACTAGGTAAACTACAGGGCTGAAAAAAAGTATTCAAGTACGTTTTCATCCATTAGTATGAATTGCTAAAAAATAAATTAAATGAAAGTTTAGCGTTTTCTTGCTTAACTAAATTTTCTTATTATATAGTATATATATCAACAGGCAGATTAAATACAGGGCTGTTCAAAAGTATTGAAATACATATTTGGCTATGGACATTAACACCTTATTTTCCTAAATAATGAAGTTTTGTTAAAGATTTCAGGAAGTGTTGGAAAGTGTTTCGTAATCTATGCTTAACGCATAATTTTTCTTTCTTGTTAATTGAGATATGAGTTTTTAAATTGTTTTTTGTATATTGCGTTCTGTATACAAATGCTGTAGATCATGTACGGGGTAACACAGCAGAAAGTGCACAGATTATAGTACATGAACGGAAGTAGCTTAAAGGTGGTTTTAAAATAAATTCTACATTTTTATACATAATTGCATTTCATAAACTAAGATATACATGGAGAAAAATGATATACAGGACCACCGAAAGAATTTCATTCATGGCTGCCTATGTAAGATGACCTCTGGAAATGTAAGTTCACAACATTTAAACGTGTTTTTGTTTTAATTAAATCATAGCTAAATAGTGGCATAACCTATGCAAAAATAGTAGACAAAATACAGGGCTGTACAAAAGAATTAAAATTTGCTATCGTCTTTTGGGTATAAAATTCTAAAAGTCAAATTTAAACCTGTTAGTCGTTTTATTACTTTACAACATTGTTGAAAATGCTTAAGAATACGGTTTGTTTGTCTGTATTCTAACATGCATTAATAGTTGGATTGCTCTGTAATTGATACATGTATTAAGGCAATATTTTAATTCATAACCCAAATTATGATTAATGCAACATAATAATTTATAAAAAAGAAACTTAACAATTCATTTTAACAGGAAACTTTTTGAAATTGAATAAAAACAAAAGTGAAATGCATAAAAAAATTTTAACCAGAAAATTTTAATTCGAGCCACTTTTATGAAAATAACGTGCATTTAACTTCCAAATTTAGCATTGTATAAATAAACGGAAAACAACATCTGCGTGCAAAAAATTCACCTGCAGACGATCAAAAGAGTTGGTCTTTGGAATAAAGAACGTTCAGCGTGCTCGGATATATTGTTCTTTATAAACGTATGTAGTTCGCATGAATTTTAAAACTTTTACGAAAATGTTACAAGAATACGGCCAAAGGATATTTTACATAACAGTCCGGAAAAAGTACAGTGTCAGTAATGTAGTTAAAAAGAGCTCATAAATGTTATTCTACTGGATTCGTACATAATTCTACGAAAGAATCTACGTATTTCTATTTGGATTATCCCAATTTAAGACAGAGGAAGGTCATTGATAAGAAATAGGTAAGAAAAAAAATATTTTCTCAGTTTTCTCTTTTAGTTAATAGTTTTAGTTTTAGTTAATTTCACATAAACATTTTATAAAAGCAATGACTAACATTAATTTAACTTTTATCAATTCAATAAACTTTAGTAAATTTAGTTTTTATTTTGTTGAAATGAAACGCCGCATGCCAACGATTTATTCATTTAAATGGCATTTAAATCAGATTTTTTTTTCCTTTTTAAAACTATGCGGTTAAAATTACGTTTCTTTAAATTTTTAAAAATTTGGGTTTTAATGTAATTTAACCAATAGTTAACATAATTACTAAACATGTATTATTACATCCCAATAGTTTTTACTTTAAACAGAGATTTAACTCATATATGAATCATATCACATTTTAAAATGTATGAATATGAAATATATGATATGTACAACATGCATATGAAGTATATATAGGCTAGATGGGAAGGTAATAGACAAGCTTCAATATTTTTGGTTAATAAAAAATACTCATTAACAATTTTATTTATATATATATATATATATTTCATTAACTCCTCTCTACATGATTTAAAATCTAAATTATTTTTTATACTCCTAATCAAGACACAGAAAGTAATATTTCAAAGTTCCATCGATTTTCAGGAAAATTTGAATGAATTTGCTAAGAGTTGTCTTCATTTAAAAAAGTAATGCTGTCATTTTTCTTTCCTTGCAAAATTTGCCTGTGTTTATGTTTCATTAGAAACAAAATTTTGAATTTTATGTACTTATGACTGTTTGCAAAATTTCATTTATTTTTAAGAATTTAAGAAGCATGTGTTATTGAGGGCGGGGGGCGCTCAATTAAATCTAATAATTCCCATTTAAGGGTGTATTCGAAAAAACGCTTTTTCACCTTAAACAGCTCGAAATTTTATGATACAATTTCAGGCGCATTTTTAAAAGTTGAAACATGAAACTTGCTGAGGGGATTCTTGAAGGGACGTATGAGGTGCAGTGTGATGTCTTTTTACGCTCAATTTATTAGAATATAAGTTATAAACAATTATCTTATTAGTATGATCCTTTTCTTCGTTCTTTGATCTCCCGCTTGGGAAAAATCGGTTCAAAATGCCGTTTTTGATTGCTTTTTTTGCAATATTTTCTGCATTTATCAAATAATCGTCAATCACGGCACCTTGCGTAATTTCCAAATAAGAGATTTTGAAAGCTTGGTGCATTTGAGAGCAATAATGAATTTAAAAATAAATCGGAAAATAAGCAGTTTGAATCGAAATACACCCTTAAATAAAAACAATTAAGTTACAGAAATTGTTAAAAATCAATTGTATTCTGAAAAATTAACTGCATCTATTGTGCGACATCTGTCGCCGGAGACTAAGTGGCGCTCAACGTGTTAATTGTTAAAAATAGAGGGAAATAAGCGAATTTGCGCTAAAATAACTTTTTTTTTTCATATTTTCTTTTACCCATCTAAACCTCCCAATGTATAAATAATTTGATAACTGTAATTCCCTGACATTTAGAATTTTAAACAATGTATCTAAAATAATTAAAATTTTGATATTGTGATAGTTACAATGATTTATTTAAACAGTGAACAATTCTAAAAATATTTCATTAATTATTGCTATGCTAATTTGTTAAATTTATTTGAAGTAAATATTTTACTTTATTAGTATGCCTTCATTAAATTCTGGCTCTAATTATTGTTATAAAATCTATTACTTTTGTAAGGTTCCTTTACTGGATTCACATTCCTTATTCTTTTTTTATTGTGTCTTATAAAAAATAATTTGTATTTTTAATACACTGATAAAAATAAATTTTTCACCACATTTTATTCTAAAAATTGCATAGTAATAATTCTAATCCCTTGTACTATTTATGATAGTATCAGTGTTATAGTGGCCTTGGCAACATAATCCAGCCTTAATTACATTTTTGAAAAAAACGAATGCAAAAATTTCACATTATAGGCAAAATAAAGTACAGCATTCAGTTGCTGTAAGATATAAAAAATTAATAACCGTTTTTTAAAATCATGTATCAAGAGTTATTATTGATTTAAATGTATAACTTCATAAATAAGAATGTAATATCTACAATCTATTATTAAATTTATTTTTTTAATAATCAAAAAATTGTTTTTAAGTTTTCTTTTACTGCTTGCAAACCCTTATGTAAAATGAATTAATCCTTTCTGTCATCACGTTGTATACATGCAAACAGAAGGAAATAATATATTATAATTTCAGAAAGAAAATAGATTAAGAAAAATAATTAAAGAAAATAGATTATAATAACAGAAAGATAATAGATTACAATTTGAGACGACCCTGTTTCTTGATTTAGCGTAAATAATTCTTGTTTTAAGATTACAAATCTGTTAGAAAGAAACAAGTTGAAAAATACACGTTAAACAAAGCAAATCATGTGCATTTCGTACTACAAAGAAGTTAAAAAAAAATTCAGATCTTGGTGTAATAGTGGACAGTACCTCGGATACTGTTTAAGTATCCGAATTTTTTTTCTTTGTCTTTGTAAACACTATATATCTGCTTTCTATTATAAAATAAGTAATCTTTAACGAATCTCAGCAACATAAGCATCAATTTCATAAAATGTGAAATATTTTAATATAATGTTACGCGTTAAACGCGTGTTAAAACGCGTTAAAACCCGTCCCAAACAATGTTTCCACTTTACCATAATGTAATGGGATTTTTTAGTAAGGCCCTGTAAATTAATAAAAACTATTCTTTGCACTACAGATTATGCAGAATTTATATTGTGGTATGTACTTCCTAGATGCATATCAATTTTATTATGTTCAAAAGTGTGTAACATTATTAAGATGCACTCTAACTTGAAACTATTTTTTCCCATTGGTCATAATGCAAGGGAACACTTTTGACTGTCTCTATAATTGAATTATGCATTTCATTTTCATAAAAATTTAAATGACTCGATAAAATTATGCAACAGTTATGAATTTTAAATTTCAAACGACTCGGTTGTGTAGTTTTTGCGTTCTTATATGTGAACGGACAGGTAGACAGACGGACGGATTGAATAACAACTAGAGGTGCTACCAATGCACATAATTACGAACGCGTACTTAGAAACACGTGAAGCAAATACGAATTTGTTCTTCATGTAATTTTATTTTGTGATTTTGAAAACCTTTTTTCGCAGTTTACATATCAAAGGGTAAGGTAAATATCTATGTATACAAAAAGCTGTGTATTAAATATTACACAAAAATGTGTATTTTCCATGTTATGTACACATATGTGTAAAAACAGAAAATTAACACAAATCTGTGCATTCCGTATATAACACAAAAACATGTGTATTTTGCATATTACACCATATTGTGGGTATTTTCCTATTACACAAAAATATGTGTAAAAACAGAATTTTACACATATATATGTGTAAAAATTTGCACAGAAATATGTGCATTTCAGTGCAACTTACACATTAAAGTGTGTATTTCAAGAGTTATCAGATAACTTTTACACATTTGGACTTATCATCAAATTACACATTAAAATGTGTATTTTGAAATTTACACATTAGGCGTGTATTTTGGCAATTTACACACCAATTTACACACATAGACATGCCGTTTTTGTATCATCGATTTACACATTTCTATGTGTAAATTGACACATTTATTTTTTAGTGTGTACGATATGAATATTTTTTGAAAGATTTTCAAATTTTGAATGTTATTTTTGTTTATAATTGGAATGGAAAGATACATTACTTAAACCTGCAAATTTATAAATTTATTAGGATTTGAAGCATTCTGTATCAATATTTATTGTTGATATAACCTTTCCCAACAATATAATTCGCCATATACAATATGCCTATCTATATGCTACATTATATTGATTAGGAAATGAAATGTAGCAACCATACTTCCAGAATCATTACTTTTTGTTTTGAAACAAAAGGTTATGATATGAGCAAATGGATTATGTCTGATAATATTCATTTTAATTAAAAATCACAAAAAATCGCAGACAATACAAATAACTATATTAAAAACATAAAAGCATTAAAACAATTATAATATTTCGGATTCTTTCTAAATTCCCCATTAGTTATAACTGATTAATTTAGTTATTTGCTTTGCCTGTGATTTTAGTGGTTTTTAATTAAAAAGCCTATGATTGATTTCATGTCTGTAAACTGCTTTAAAAATATTTTTTTTAATTATTATTGTATATTTAGTTCTTATTATGAAAATACAAACTTCCATTTAACCCATAACAGGATTTGAACCATATTTGGAACGCTTGCGGAGTTTCGCGGTCTGACAGACCGCTGCGTATTATATGCATTAAATAAACTCGCATGCTTTGCAAAACAGGTCATATACTTAAAACAAATTGCAATTGAATAACCATGCCTTTTTTGGAAAGACAAAAATATTTTTTATTTGATTTTTGAACATTAAAATCACAAAAACTGAAAAAAAAATCACCTTCAAATATAGGGTTAATTTTTTTTCTTCAAAAAGTCTATATAAAAATAACTTGGTATCAAACCTAAATGTACAATGAATACGATAAATGTAAAAATGTTTACTAATTAAAAATTTTTAGAAATACCAAATTATTTATGCTTAAAGTTTTTGAAAGTCATTTTCACATTCTTCTGAAATTTGGCAGAAACGTTTGTATGGTCTGCAAAAATATCGTGTCTTCTTTTTCAGTTTTGTAAGACAAGAGCAACATGTTTTTTCCAACACTCAACCGTTATTTTGAGATTTTTTTTGTTCAGGTATATTCAAAATGTTATAATCATCCATATTTATGTTTCAGAGTCACTATTGTGTTTATTTATAACTCGCAAATTCTTGTCATAATCATTAATGTCACCTTCATAATCATCATTATATCTCTCTACTTCATTCATCCATTGCCATAATATTTCTTCCAAGTCAGGATCGCAATATCGCACCTTTTTACTAAACCGGGAATACAAGACATTTTATATTCGAATATCAAAACACTCACACAACCGGAGTGAGAGGTCTATGACACCGCTCAGAAATTTTGACGAACTACAACTGATTGAAAAAATATCCAACAACATTGTGCACGTGATCACGTAAAGCATTCACGATCATTTGAAAGTACTATCTGCACTTAGAATACGGGGATTACAAGATATTTATAATAATTGATTAAAGGTTGTCCCACAGACCGCATAACTCCGATTACGGGTTAAAAATAATGACATTCCAAATAGAATCATGGCAGAAAAAGATGAGTGCATAAGATTTCTATTATGATACAAATTACGAAATTTTATTCAGAAAAAATTTAAATAGGATTTGAAATACTTATATAAAACTACATACATTTGCAATATACTAATATACAGTCACCCTTTTCGATTTTACTACATTATTAGTTTAAAATTTAGAGCGATTTTTTTTACCAAAAAGTAATTTCTAATGTTATGACTTAGCTTATTATTTTAATTTTCCTAAAATAATGTATTCTGTTTTCTTGATTAATATATTTCAATCACAGTTGTATTTCCATTTGTTTCCGGATTTGCATACTGGAGCAGAAAATTTCAAATTCACACAAAGTCTACAGGAAATTAATTAGGCATGTAATGCATTACATTCGTAAAAAGTGATTTTACGTGTTAAAAATTTTCGTCAGTTTTAACTCAATATATTAATAATTTTTCCTTGAATTATAACAACGCTTGATTGCGCCGAATTTAATCATCAACGCACGCGAATCATTTGCTGCAATTGCATGCTGGATCACAAAAATTCTCCTTTATATAGAGTTTGTTCCAGATTAATTAAATTTATGATACGTTAAAATCCTAAAAAATGGTTTTATGTTTTAAAAATTCTGTACGAAACTCATTAATTTTGCAATCTTTTCATATAAACATATCAATTTTTCAATGAAGAGGTTTTAATTAACTAATTATGGAAATTCATTGTTATATTTACATCTTTGATTGAAACAAATTTTGGTTATAAAAAATCAACTGCAGTTTTACTATACCTGGATGGTTCAATAATTATTGTCCCTAGTGTATATCAAATATTTGTACTGCAATGGTTGTTGTGGAAAATGGAAGTATAATGTCTTAGATGCCTATATGCTCAATTTGAAATCTATAGCTTCTATATTCTCATAGTTTTGGAGGTAGGGTTTAAAGGGAGAAGTGGGGGTGAAAGACTGATTTGGAGCTCATAGAGCTAGAATTTGTGACAGTGGATGAGACGTCATTAATCTCGTTTGGACTTAGGATCATAGTGATGTAGTCATCCACTATCACAAATGTAACCTCATAAGTTCCAAACTAGCATTTCACCTTAACCATCCCCCTTAAATCTCCATCAAAAATAGATATTTGAAACTTGACGCCTCCCAGAAATACTATGTTAATATAGGAGCTATTGTTCTGAAATTGAGCATAAGCATTTTAGACTTTATTTTCGATATTCCACATCAACCATCATAGTACAAATATTTTAAATATAGTAGAGACAATAATTATTGAACCGCCTTTGTAGATTGCATCGCAAGCTAAAAACAGCTATTTTAAATAAACAGTTTGCTTTAACATCATCTCTCATTAACATCGTCTCTTCATTGTGATAAAACTTCCTCATTAATACAACAATTCATCAATGACAAGCTTTTGTTTAGCAAAGCGCGCAAATTCATTGATATAATTGCGAGAATTATCGGAAGTAAAACAATCCATCTAGTGCACAACTATAGAGGGTATATGAACAGTGGCATCTTCGATACAACAAACACATTCAATCTGTTGTGTTTGACTTGCATCTTAATGTAACTATTAATTCCTCACAAGCTATATATAAAGGAATTTCCTTATCTAACATTCCTTTCATAATATAAATAAATTATTTCATCGAATATTTCTGATGAATAAAGATATCAA
This sequence comes from Maratus speculifer, assembly GCA_964019185.1. Lineage (NCBI taxonomy): Eukaryota > Metazoa > Arthropoda > Arachnida > Araneae > Salticidae > Maratus > Maratus speculifer. The sequence continues at coordinate 141,475,271 of OZ025291.1, forward strand.
AATAGATTCTATAGAAGACATAATGTAAGTCAATGGAGGTTCGTTCACTATCAGTTCAAATACTTATCTACAGCAAATTTTCCTAATTTGTATAGCATTTATGTCTTCACAGAAAAGCTGATGTCATAATGCAAAAAAAATCAATATGAAGTTATCATGAAATGTTTGGAAGCGTTATTATTTAAAGTTGTTTACGAACAAATAACGTTTAAGATAAAATATAGAAAACGCCAAATTTACAAATTTATTTTTAATTCTTTATTTATTACAATTGATTGAAGATAAACAAAACATTTTCTTACTTGAAATTAAAATTATATGTTGAAAGACGTTCCATGGTATGATTTACTTTAGTAATGCTAAAAACAATGAAATAAACTTATGTTTTAATAATATTATAGAAAGCCTCATTATCCAATTATATTATCCAATTTCTTTGGCAGCTAGAATTTCTTCATGCAAACTTTATGGAGATAGATACTATTATAAACTTTTAAAAAATTTAATTTAATTATAAATTGCATCCTTTTATCAGATTTTTTTTACTCTTTCTTATGTACTATCTGCTCTACTTAATCTGTGATAAAGTGAATAATTTGACATCGATTTTATTTTTTCACTGCTATTTTTGAAGACTGTTTCTGTTTATTATTATACAGTCACCGCAAAAAAAATCTTGACAGTTGCGATTTAAGATGTTTTGTTAAATATCTAGAAATATACTTGAGGGATGACTTTGAAACTCCAGATGTATAAACAAAGTAGTTCAGGTCATATATTTTCGAAAAGATTTTTTTACAAAATCCAGCAGGGGACCGTCAACAAATTGAAAAATAACGAATATTTTTTGAATAACCCTGTCAAAACAAATGTAGCAATAGCGTTCAAACTGAAGTTTATGATTAAGTGGTTTATGGCAATAAACTGTGTTCATTTTTATGCGGATAACGTGTATACTCGTAGAAAAATTAAGGTTTTTATAAGCACGGTCCCAAATTTTGCCAAGTTTTTTGCTTATAATTTGCAGAGTTCTCAATAAAAAACAATGATTTTTTTTTTCAGAAAATATGAGAAACGACATTGTACATAACACTCTGCAATCAAAATTAAAAAATATTAATAATTGTGTGAAAAATGATTAAGTTTATTGAATAAATTTTCACTGCGCATGCGTCAACTCTATAAAAATTTCCAACTTTTCTTAAAGTTTCAAAATCATAGCTTGAAAATTCTGAAAATTATCGTCGAAAGAATAAGATCAAAACCGATATTTCCAAAATGAAACTAAAAAAATGAGGGGCTGTATCCATATTCCATTGTTTAGTGCCTACACAATACTGCACGTAGTGCTATATTTGGATACAGCTCCTCATCTTTTTGCTTTATTTTGGGACTATCGGATTTTGATCTTAGTCTTTAGATGATAATTTTCAGAATTTTCAAACAATGATTTTGAAACATCAACAAAAGTTGCTCTATACATTTTGCTATCACAATATGCAAATGAAATTTGTATAGAGTTGACGCATGCGCAGTGAAAATTTAATTAGTAAACCTGCTCATTTTTCATACAGTTATTGATATTTTTAAATTTTGATTACAGGGTATTATATACAATGTCTTTTCTCATATTTTCTGAAAAGAACATTATTTTTTATTAAGAACTCTGCAAATTATAAGCAAAAAACTTGGCAAAATTTGGGACCATTTTTATAAAAACCTTAATTTCTCTACGAGTATACATGCTATCTGCATAACAATGAACACAATTTATTGCCATAAGCCATTTAATTATAATCTGCAGTTTGAACGCTTTTGCTAGATTAGTTTTGACAGGATTATTCAAAAGATATTCGTTCTTTTTCAATTAGTTGACGGTCCCCTATTGGATTTTGGAAAAAAAATCTTCTCGAGAATATACGACCTGTACTATTTTGTTTATAAATTTGGAGTTTCAGAGTCATTCCTCAAGTATATGTCTAGATATTTAGCAAAACATCTAAAATCGCAATTTTTTTTTTTTTTTCGGTGACTGTATATGGAATACCATCTGTCAAATACGGAATCTTCGAAATGAGATATTCGTAATAGGTAAATGGGATGGTTATTGAAGCCTTGCAAAACAGTAACGTATGAAATCGGAACCACCCTTGTTTTAGTTCTAAATGACATTTATTGTTGAGTTTGCACTGTCTATGCTCTAATAATTTTCAAAATAACCATGCAGCTTCTGAATGCAATTCAGTTTTTAGCGCTTCAACAGTTAAATGTAATGGATTAATAAACAATATTATATTCATATTTTGCACCAAACATTCAAATTATGTCATTTTAAAATTATGTCTAATGTGTAATACTTTTAACTTAATTATTTTATGAGTTTTAAAACTCTATTCATTATTTAATAACAACAAAATGACTTTGGAATTAAATTAAAATTTCTGTAATTTCTAAAAAAATAATAATAATTTCTAAAAAACTATATTTAACAAACCTAATCCATCCCTTATTTAAAAAAACAAAACAAAAACATATATTTATTTTTTAATTCGCTCTCTACCGATCACTGGGTAGCATAGTAGTTAAGATGCTGTATTAGAAAAGCATTGTCCCAGGTTCAAAACCAAAGTCTTCCAAGAAAAAACAAGTGAAGTATTTAAAAAAAAATCCTTTTTCTACATTATGAATATTTTATGTCATGGAACTGAAAGAAAAGAACGAAAAGTCTTCAGTTAGCAGATATTTTCTTTCTTACTCACAGAAAAAGAAGACAGACATTCTTCAATTCTCGGGTATGTTCCGGTAGTAGTGCAGAACATTTCAGTGAATTCTGGAAAGTATTCCTGAGAGTGTAGAAAAACATCTAAAATCGAAAAGTGTTTGGTAACTGTTACTGTAAAACGCACTTCACGTAATATTAAAACGCACATACAAGCACAAATAACATATGTATTCAAACCATAAAGGTACAGATAAATAAATAATATACAGACATACAAACAGTAAATACAATAAACCCAACTGGAGTGAAGAATTAGCCACCAGCAAGTTTCGAATCAGGGATCACGGCATTCCTGGCATTTCTCTCTAGATGGATTTATTGTATTTATTGTTTCTATGTCTGTATATTATTTATTTGTGTGTACCTTCACGTAATATGTGTATTTTTATAAAAACACGTTTCAACAATTACACCAATTTGTACATTGTAAAAAAAGCTGCAAAGTTTTTTTCTAGAAAACTGGGAATTCTATAATTTCTATTGTAACGGCAACAACAACAACAATTCATGTAACTGATGCACATTTGCACTATAAATCAAAAAATTAAGTAAGGTTATTAAGAAATTTTTAGGAAGCTAGAATGTCTAGAACTTTTTATGTAATTTCAATACGGATTATAGATAAAATTTTAGCAAAATTACTGTAATTTTAGAAAATTCTTTTGTGAAGCAAATAATTACAAGCTTTACAAAAACTAGTTTTGTAAAATTACATCTTTTTTTTGTATGTGTGTGTGTATAGGTACAATTTTAATAAGGGTACAGATTTCTGTAATTTTACATCTCAATTACAGATTATTTTTTTAGCACTTTCCAACAAAGTTGAAAAGTGCTTATGCATTCGGTTTGTCTGGCCGTCTGGCCGTCTGTCCGTCTGGCCGGATGGCCGTCTGTCCGTCTGTCCGTGCTCTAACTCCCGTAAATATATTCGGATTGCTATGAAATTTTTATACTTTATTGAGGTTTACCCTAGCTCAAACCCTATTGAAAATGAAGCATCTACCATGATTAGTTTATCTACAGAGAGAATCAAAAGTTTCCCATTACATTACGGCCTATGGGGAAAAATCGTTAATATACTCGGATTGCCATGAAATTTTAGGACGTTATTGACGTTTACCCTAGCACAAGTCCTGTTGAAAATGAAGTTTCTACCATGATTAGTTTATCTACAGGGCGAATCAAAAGTTTCCCATTACATTACGGCCTATGGGGAAAAATCGTTCATATACTCAGATTGCCATGAAATTTTAGGACGTTATTGACGTTTACCCTAGCACGAACCCTACTGGAAATGAAGTTTCTATTATGATTAGTTTATCTACAGGGCGAATCAAAAGTTTTCCATTACATTACGGCCCATGGGGAAAAATCGTTAATATACTCGGATTTCCATGAAATTTTAGGACGCTATTGATGTTTACCCTAGCACAAGTCCTTTCGAAAATGAAGTTTCTACCATGATTAGTTTATCTACAGGGCGAATCAAAAGTTTCCTGTTACATTACGGCCTACGGGGAAAAATCGTTTCAAAGGAATTTTAAAGATGTTATACCCTGTCAAACATATTAAAATATGCATTCTATAAAATATAAGGTGAAAATGTAGCTATTATTCATTTACAGGGCCACACAAAAGAATTCCATTAGATAATGGTAAAAGAAGGATTTGTGTGTGACATATTTTAAATATATTAAGCTTTTTCATGCATAATAAAATTGATATATGTCACTGAAGCTTAATATAAATTATACGCTACTGTATTGCATAGTATGAAGTACATAGCATTTACAGGGCCACACAAAATATTTCAAATAGTATATTCTTTCCGAAGTACCGTATATGCGTCCAATGATGGCTGATGGAGGGATGAAATGCATTTTAATTATGATATTCGAGTTTATATTTCGCTAAATATATGCACATTATATGGTGTGTATAAATGTTATAGTTGATATACAGGGCCACCTAAAAGAGCTCACCAATGTTACTGAATATGAGCGTAAATTATTAAAACGTGGTTCTTAAATAAGCTATGCATTTTTACGCTGAGCTGCATTCAATTTACTGAGAAATGTTTGCAGAATATAGATAAAGGGATATACAGGGCCACGCAAAGAATTCGGTACATGGACGCCTATGAATGAAGATTTACGAGAATGTGATTTCAGTTGTTTTAAGGTATGTGCCTACCTTCGGGGCACTTTTTTTGAAATATGTAAAATTTTAATGAAACACACATGTTTTTAGATAAAATGGGACATAAAACTGTTAATTTAAACAAAATTTCAACAACATTTTCATTAATTTTGGAAATTTAGGTGATTTTTAGCAAAATTTTAGTGAAAATTTGCACTTACGCCAAACCTCCTTTAACAAATTCTAATGAATATTGTGCAATGATTTTCATACAGTACATGAATAACACATTTATCTGTGTTATGAACCAAAAGATTTTCAGTGCCACTAAAAGTTATTGAAATATTCCAACTTTTGTGCGAAAACTCAAAAATTTCTTTAAAACGATCACTTTTTCAAAGGAAAAAAATTAATAAAAAAATTAAATAAATACACAGAGCTTAGCTTCTGGTTCATAACACAGATAGGAATGTTTAAAACATTTTTGCAAAATTTCAAGTGAAAATCTTAAAAACATTTTGAGAAATGACAATTATCGCAAAGGAAAATCACGAAAAACAAAGTTTCTCAGAAAACGGCTTTAAAGATTTTAATGCACAGCAGAAAATTTTTTACCCTCTCTAGACTTTTAAAACTCACTGCATTTGTAGGTCAATTCATCTTTAGCTTTATTCTTAACTAATTTTGCCTTTTTTTTTGCTTTTCAGATTTTTCTGAATTATTTTTGTTGAAGGCAGTGACCGACAAAATTTTGGAGAAAAATTGCATTTACGTTAAACCCCTTGTAACAAATTCTACTAAATATATTAAAAGAATTTTGATACAGTACATAATTAACATGTTTATCTGTGTTATGAACCAAAAGGTTTGGAATACCACTAAAAGTTATTGAAATATTCCAAACTTTGTAAGAAGCTTTTTTTTTTTTTTTTTTAATTAACTTTTCAAGGAAAAAATTAATTAAAAATTCAAATATATACACAGAGTTTAGAATTTAGTTCATAACACAGCTAGGAATGAATAAAACATTTTGGCAAAATTTCAAGTCAATAACATAAAAACATTTTGAAAAATTACATTTATCGCAAAGGAAAATAACGAAAAATAAAATTTCTCAGAAAATAAGATTAAAAATTTTAACGCAGAACAAAAATGTTTGTACTTACTTTAGAAGTTTAAAACTCTCCATATTTATAAGTCAATCCCTCTTTTTCTTCGTTCTTAACTAATCTTGCCTTTTTTCTGGCTTTTTGTTTCTTTCTAAATAGTTTTGTTGAAGGCAAAGACTGTCGCTTCGATTTCTGTATTCTCTCTATATCAAATCCCATGTAGTTTCTCAATGTTTGTGGGTTAACTTCCACTCCTAGCAGCTTAAATACAGGTATTAATCCCAAATATCCAGAATTAAACAATAAGACTGCAATGTGGGTCCCTAAAAACAATGTTTTTTGCTCAACAAATGTTTCTTTCGGCAAAACACTCCATAACACATTGTTGAAACACTCATTATTATTTTGTGTCATTCCATGTAAGCATTTTTTCAACAAATTTTTATCACACAGTTCGAGGTAAGAAGGTTTTACAGTCTTTATAACAGAATCTGGGAGACCCGGTGAGTTTTCTGTAAACTTTTTCCCCTCGTGTAATGCTTTTTTATACTTGCACCAACTGTCTGGTCCTTCTGGACATTGTCCATGCATGGGCTTTTTGTTGCTAGAGCAACAATGAAAAAAAGCAGCTATAACAGCAGACTGCATATTTTCTAGGTTGCCAACATTGCTGCGGATAGCAATCCCATAGTAGTTTTGTAATTTATCAATAAATTTATCCGTCAATTTACCTTTTCCACCAAGTCCCTTAGTATTTTTTTTTAATTTTCTCAGCCGTGACCCTACTCTTTTTTGTATATGACCTATACATTCCAATTTTGTGACTGTATTGTCTCCATAAATATCTTTTACTTTCGTAAAAGCCTTGGAATCACCATCTCCATAGTATTCGGTATATTGGAGATCCCGTTTCCTCACAGATCTTTCAAAAATCCTATATGCCCCAATTGTTTCCATATTTCCTGAGGATCCTTTATAATTTGAACACAAATGATCACTTTTTGTTGAATTTGTCTCACACATTCTGCAATATTGTGTCATCGCCTCAATATCTACAATTTTACCTGTGTCAACAGAAATAGCTGAGACACAGCCATTTAGTGACATATAGCCTCTTCGTTGCCATGTTCCATCTACTGACACACCACAAGTTTTGCCTTTTTTTAACTTTTTTACTTCTTCGGAAGCTGTTTTCATATTTTCTTCAGAAGCAACTTGTACTGCTTGCAACACCTTCAGTTCATGCTGTCTGAATGTGCTTTTTGAAATATATGGCAAATTCAAAGTGAAGAACAACTTTTTGCCAGCTGAATACCCTTTTCCAATTAGCCACATTCCAAAGGTGAATAAAGTGTTGATGGAGCTTTTTTTTTCTTCTTTCGGGGTTGATGTAAATCCAGTAATAAAACCACAGTCACAAGTTAAACTGAAGTTGGAGCAAAGTCCTTCTTTGGAATCTTCACTCAGTTTCAGTCCTGTTGTAAAACAATTTGGGCAGCAAAGGACAGAGAAAATGCTGATCAAGGTTTCTAAATTTATAATCCTATTACCTTTTAATGATTGGACTTCAGCATCTTTGACATCAAAACTGTCGAAAATCTTCAGTTTCGATGAGCTTGCAGTTTCATTATCGGGTAATGCAGTATTTTCTTTCCGAGTAGTAGTGTGCTGATTTCCGTGAAACGTACGCTTTTTTGCTTTCTTAGACCGAGCTTTCGGCATATTTGAGAAGAATTTATAATAAGAACTCAATAAAATAAACCTCAAAATAATATAAAAAGCAGGAATTAAGAAATAAAAATCACTGAAAATGATAGCACGCTGTAGCAAAAAAGATGTAAACAACGATCTCGAGGTTACACCGTTGCCGTTCTGTAACTCAAAAATAAGTGAAAAATCTGTTGCCAAATACAAATAAACTAGTAAAAAACAAATACAGGAAACTTTACTGCATATTTAAAAAAAGATTTCTAGTTTTAAGTTGTGTAAAAGTGCTAAAATAATAGCTCAAATTCATTGTTTACATTTTTACAGCTCTTTAAACGCTCACTTCCTGTCTCCGAAATTCCACTTCCGGTTTACTATTTGCGCAATAACTTCGCTTCTAATTATCGTAGAAACAAAAATAAAACAGTTTTGGAATCTTGAATGTATAGACAATAAAATAAGCTAATAAAAAAAATTGGAAAATTTTCAGAAAAATCACGATTTTGAGGCAGGCACATACCTTAAAAGTGTTTTAGTTTACAATAATTTTTAGCCTAATCCTAACGTGTAATAAAGGTACAATGTAAACTACAGCGCTGAACAAAAGTATTCAAGTATGTTTCCATCTAATAGTATGAATTGCTGAAAAAGAAATTTCAAGCTACTGGGTATTTTCTTGCTGAGCTAATTTTTCCCATTATATGAACTGACATATGAAATGCAGGGCTGTTCTAATGTACTGGAATACATATTTAGGTATATTTGTCTATACACTATTATTTCCCTAAATAAAAAAATTTTGTTAAAGATTTCATTAAGTGTTGGAAAGTGCTTCATAATCTATGCTTAACGCATGATTTTTCTTACTTGTTTTTTTTGTGCAAAACTTTCCAAAAGTTACTTAACGCTATCTTGATTAATTTATTTTATCAGAACTAATTGAAAAATATTGCATGACCTATTGAAGCTACAAATTGTTATTTTTTGTTTACGCAAAAGCATAAAAAAAACCATCGTAAAAATACATTGATAATATCATTTTTATAATTCTCTGAAATAGTTAAATGCCAATGTAATTACAAGCAAAGTGGCATCTTGATATATGCTGCAGATAAGGCCGGCACAACATTACGCATAACCTGTCAACTCGCGGTAGCCTTAGCTCGGATATACTGTGTATGGCAGTGCTCGACTGATATAATATGTTTTAAATTTTATAGAATAACATAGGTAATAAAATGCATGATAAATTCCACTATTTTACCATTTAATATGAATGATTATTTCTAATTTTCCAAAATCTTCTATTCTTTACAATATTTTAATTTTTGTTTATTTATTTATTTATTTATTTATTTATATATTTATTTATTGTATTCATGGTGTTTGTTTTTCAGGATCATGAAATCTGTGCATCTGTGCATCTGAGTCCTGGGGAACTGCCCATTTGTACCAATGGTCATTCCGAACATAGCTATAGCAAGAGAGAAATGATGTTATTTCTTCCAAATAATCGCCCTTTCATAAATTTCATGACGTTTTTAAGAATTTTATTTCTGCGTACATACTCTCACACAAGCGCATACAAATATTCCTCAGGCCTTATTATGAATTCATCTGCTTGTTACATTTTCACTTTTTACACAGATGACAAAAGTTGATCGTAGCTTATAAAATATTTTTTCTTAGTTACACATTGATTCAATTTTTATATGATACACGTTAGGTTAAAATATACATTTTTTAAAATTTCAATAAGTTGCTTTGTTACTATTTATCTTTACAAAAAAATTTTATTTTCAAACAGGATCTTTACAATCTTTACAATCTTCCAGATTATTATTTCTTTAGATATTTGACAAAAAATCCTCGATTCAGTTTTGGTAAATTCCTCAGAAATTGATAAAATTAACGTTTTAAATCAATCTAATATAAATTTAATAAAAAAATACTTAACCCATTAGTGCCTAGCGTCCCTTTCTAGGGACGCTTCAAAAGGTGCATTCAGCACTGTTTTTGACACCGGTAAAAAAAAAAAAAAAAGCAATAATTATTTTATTTAAATGATGCATTTTCGTGATTAATTAACTAAACTTAAATCTTCTAAAAATAGTGGTGCCAACCAAATAAAATTTACGCAAAAGATGCTGGGCACGAATGGGTTAATATGCTTTATGAATGTTCTCAACCTTCTCAACTGGAATCGATCTAACGACCCATTTACATAATGTGTTTCAATCGATTCGAACCACATTTTTTTTATTAAGCAAACTATTCAAATATCACAAAAAAAGTCAAATAAATATTTTAAATAGTTTTAAACAAAATTTCTTGATTGAAATATTTTGATGAAGATTGAGTAAAATCTCAATAGGCTGGGAAGGTTAAAAACACTTTTTTGGTACCGTTTTAGACGCAATCTTTTTTATTGCAATAAAACTTCACCATTTGAAGACTTTTATCCACCAGATGTCAGGATTTTGTTTAACAGCTGAAAAAGTGTAGAAATTTGCATCTCAAATCAAAGTAATCACGTTGTAGTCCAAAGTGCATACAAATACGGAATTTTACGAGAATATTTTGTGTTGCTAGTTTATTTACTAAAAAGCGCGTCTTTACCAAATACGAAATTCTTAAACGAAGAAAAAAGAAACTATTTCTATAAGTCGCTCGGATGAAAAGTGACGATTCCCTGCTCGTGACGAGCAGAGAATCGTGGGTAATTGAATGATATTTTAGAACATAAATAATTCAATAAAAAGTATTATGAAGCACATAAAATAAATAAATTTCATTTTAAGTGTAGCTTTAACAGATTAAGGTTTTTTTAGAACAAAATAATAGAAAGAAGGCATTGATTAAAGATGTGGAATAAAAATATAATAAATATGTTCAGATATTAATAAAAGACAGAAAATTTAGATAATATAAGAATTTTAAAATAAAAAAAAAGCGAAAAAGTTTAATTATTACATATTTATATATATATATTGACATTAATAGCAGAATACGTAATTCAAACTAGCCATAACATTCTCTCCTAAATGGTAATGTTTTCGAAAAAGTTTCAAACGTGTATTTACCTAACACTAAAGCAGATGATTGTGTTATTTATTAGGTAAGCTTTTCAAGCTAAGAGGTTGGTAATTAACTCACTTTTTATGGTCTTTCAATATATATGTTAATTTAAATTGAGTGCTGCATGAAAGAATGTGGCGTGATTATGAAAAATAAGTAAATAACTAAAGACTAAAAAGATAAATTGGACAGAATTTAAAAATTCGCCGAGAATAGAAATCTGTTGAAATTAAAATTGCTTGTTATATGTCTGATATATCTGAATATATCTCTGATACATAGTATATTTGAAAATATAAGATATTGTAAAAGTACAAAAACAAATTTTTATATGAACAATTTAAAAAAGGACACAGATGGGGTAGTTTTAGGAAAGTCCAGACTGATAAATAAAAAAAAATACGAAACTTGGAGGATGCATTATAAAAGGATAATTTTATCTCGGAGTATTATTTAACCTTCCATTATTATTCATTAACTAGATGGAACCCGTCAAAACTTGACGGCACCACAGAAATAAAAGGTATTTTCCAGCTATTGAAGGATTTTTTAACGACTAATCTTCAGCAAAAATTTCAATAAATAAAAGAAAAACCTGCATTTTACATCCAGGCAAATGACCCGCAATTGGCAGAGTTACATTCAAACATGCTGCTATAGAATTAGAATCTCTCTCATTTGATAATTTTCCATTTACAAATACAACACCAATAAATTGTACATGACATGAATAAATCACAAATTACCATCATTTCTCATTTCATACAAAATATACATACTTCACTTACTTCGCAGCAAAATAAGACTGAATTTATAGTTTGCTATTTAGCAACAACTGTAACAATGATCCTCTCAGTGGTTAATTTGTTTTTACATTACCCACCCCATTCAACAAATAAACATTTGCATTTTCAACTAACTTTTCTATTACATTTTCATAAATCAAAAATACATGTCGATTTCACATATTAAAAAAATTAATGATATTTATTCTGGCTAGGTGAAACCCGTCAAAACTTGACGGCAACAATATGAAAGAACCAAAGAAAAAAAAGTACTTTGCCGCTATAGAAAAATTAATATTTCTTAAAATTTTCAATATGCTTTTCCATTTACCAACGTAACACCAACATGACATGATCCTGGGCGCAGAATCGGTGCAACGCTGCGACACACGTCACAAACTCTTGAAAATGTTTGAAGATTATTTTTCTACTATTAAAGTTTTTTTTTAAAAAATGCTAGAAATCATTTACTATGTACAAAAATTTGTCTAGGTACCATAAAAAATGCAAATTTTGGCAAATAATCACAAAAAATAGCTATTTTCGTCAAAATACCCTCCCACCCCCCAAAAAAACATCACCCAGAAATTTGTAAATGGATGTGAAAAAAAACAGCAAATTTCGTCAACAGATTGCAAAAAACAACAAATTTTATGAAAAGATCTCTAAAAAATTTGTCAAAAAAATGAAAAAAAATTGTCTAGGTATCCCAAATAAAACAAATTTCGTGAAAGTATTGCAAAAAATCAAAATTTTGCCAAAACATCTTAAAATATTGGCAATTTTCATGAAAAAATTTCGAAAAATAAAGCCAAATTTGACAAAAAAAATCCCTAAAAAATGGCAAATTTGTAAACATATTCTGAAAAAAAAATTTAAAATATTGTAAGAAAACAAAAAGTTTTGACAAATGATTGTGAGTAAACAACAAATTTCGTCAAAGGCTTGAAAAAAAAGCAAATTTCATCAAATAATCACAAAAAAGTAAATTTCGCAAAAAAACCAAAAAATTTTGCAAAAAGATCTTCAATAAAACGGCAAATTACATCGAAAGATCGTGACAAAACGATAATTTCATCGAAAGAACTCCAGAAAAACGATAAACTTCTCCAAAACTGTCCAGGTATCATAAAAGACACGAAAATCGTCCAAAGATCTCAAAAGCACATAAATTTTGTCTAGGTAATCGCAAAAAAAGGTAAATTTTGCAAAAAAAAAAAAAAAAAAAAAAAAAAAAAAAAAAAATTCTCAAAAAGATAACAAAAAACGACAATTTCTCAAAAAAATCATAAAAAAGGATAAATTCGATAAAACGGCAAATTACATCAAAAGATTTTGAGAAAAAAAAACAATAAATTTCAAAAAACAACATTCATTAATTGCAGGGGGAAAAGATGCAACATTTCTTTGTTCATCAGAAAAAAAAAAAAAAAAAATCACAAAATTTCTTGATCCATCACATGAAAAATAGAAAATTTGTCAATCAGTTGAAGAAAAAATACAAAAATCGACAGTTGGTCATGTGGGGTAAAAATTATAAAATTCATTAATGAATCATGGATAAAAAGTCATTTAGTTATGTAAAAAAGCCCACAAAAATCTTGCGATTGATCGAGACATTTCAGAATGTTTTTTCTGGGTAATCTTACAATGGGAATACTGCAGTTCAGTGTACCCATTGAACTGTGTGCTGAGTGACATATGTTTATTCCCTCATTCTGTAGGCAATTAAATATATGTATGGAATTTTTTATCGCAACGTAATAAGTATATTTTTAACATAGGATCAGAGTAAATTAGTCTTTTCAACAAATAACCTGGTAAGTGAGAACTAACTTTTTTATTGATAGGCAATGTAACATCGGGTCGCTCGAGTTTATTTTGATTTTGCCCTTCTTTTTGAAGGACATAATTTAACCGTTTTTTCTATTGCATAACACTTCTTATTTTGTTTTCAATCTTTTTTTTTTTTTTTTTTTTTTTTTTTTTTTTTTTAGTAATTTCTTATTGTGATCTTCATTTCTGTATGAAACATTCATTTCTATTTTGCCTATAGCATTGCCTATGGCAAATTACATCGAAAGATGGCAAGAAAAAAGGACAAATTTCACCGAAAATCCCTGAGAAAACAAATAATTATTTCCTGGTATCATAAAAGACATGAATTTCGTCAAAAGATCGTGAAAATACTTTAAATTTGTCTAGGTACTTCAAAAAATGCAAATATTGGTAAACAGATTATGAGAAAACAACATACTTTTCAAATGATGAAAAAAAGAGGTACATTTCATCAAAAGATCACAAAAAAGGTAAATTTTGCAAAAAAAAAAAAAAAAAAAAAGTGAAAAAAAATGACAAATTTCTGAAAATAACAAAAAAAAAACCAACAAATTTCACAAAAAAAAAATCACGAAAAAAGAAATAATTTGATAAAACGGCAAATTACATTGAAAGATGGCAAGAAAAAACGACAAATTTCACCGAAAATCCCTGAGAAAATAAATAATTATTTCCTGGTATAATAAAAGACGTGAATTTCGTCAAAAGATCGTGAAAATACTTTAAATTTGTCTAGGTACTTCAAAAAATGCAAATATTGGTAAACAGATTGTGAGAAAACAACATATTTTGTCAAAAGATGAAAAAAATAGGTACATTTCATTAAAAGATCACAAAAAAGGTAAATTTTGAAAAAAAAAAGGTGAAAAAAAAAGAGACAAATTTCTGAAAATAACAAAAAAATGAAAAATTTCACAAAAAAAAGATAATTTCGATAAAACAGCAAATTACATCGAAAGATCGTGAGAAAATGACAAATTTCACCGAAAATCCCTGAGAAAACAAATAATTTTATCCAAGTATTAAAAAAACATGAATTTTGGCAAATAATCACAAAAAATAACAAATTTCGTCAAAATACCCCCCCCCCCCCCAAAAAAAAAAAAGAACACCAGCAAATTTTGTAAATAGATGTGAAAAAAAAAACCAGCAAATTTCGTCAACAGATTGCAAAAACAACAAATTTCTCAAAAGATCTCTAAAAAATTTGTCAAAAAACTGCAGAAAAAAAAATTGTTCATGTATCTCAAGCCCCACCAGTGGCCGAGAGGCTTAGACCTCTCAACTGGTAGACGGCAGGTGCTGGGTTCGAACCCAATCGCGGCCGTCGGCCTAACCATTTGGAGTTTTCGTGGTTTTCTTCGAATCTTGCGTAAATACGGGTTAGGTTCCCTTAGAAAGACCCCCACGAAGGGCACTCTCCCCAGGTCCTATATCCCTAGTGTAGATAATCGGACGACACCTAATAAACCATAAACCATGTATCTCAAATAAAACAAATTTCATGAAAATATTGCAAAAAATCAAAATTTTGCCAAAACGTTTAAAACAATTTCGAAAAAAAAAGCAAATTTTAACAAAAAAAATTTCTAAAAAATGGCAAATTAAACATATTGTGAAAAAAAAAATTCAAAATATTGTGAGAAAACAACAAATTTCGTCAAAGGATTGAAAAAAAAGCAAATTTCATCAAATAATCACAAAAAAAGTTAATTTCGCAGAAAAAAACAGCAAATTTTGCAAGTAGATCTTCAATAAAACGGGAAATTACATCAAAAGATCATGACAAAACGACAATTTCATCGAAAGAACTCGAGAAAACAATAAACTTCTTCGAAACTGTCCAGGTATCATAAAAGACACAAATTTCGTACAAAGATCTGAAAAGCACAGAAATTTTGTTTAGATAATCGCAAAAAAATGTAAATTTCGCAAAAAATAGCAAAAAAAAAGACAAATTTCTCAAAAAGATAACAAAAAACGACATTTTCTCAAAAAAAAAAAATCACGAAAGAAGGATAAATTCAATAAAACGGCAAATTACATCAAAAGATTGCAAGAAAAAAACAACAAATTTCAAAAAACAACTTTCATTAATTGCAGGGAGAAAAGATGCAACATTTCTTTGTTCATCAGAAAAAAAAATCACTAAATTTCTCGATCCATCACATCAGTGGCGTAGCTAAGGGGGGGGCAAGGGGGGCGTCCGCCCCGGGCGCAGAGGCCTAGGGACGCCAAATTGAGAGAAATTGTTATATATCTATATTGGGGTGGGGGCGAAAAATTTCTTGCTGGCCCCGGGCGCCAAAAAACATAGCTACGCTACTGCATCACATGAAAAATAGAAAATTTGTCAATCAGTTCGACAGTTGGTCATGTGGGGTAAAAATTATAAAATTCATTAATCAATCATGGAAACAAAGTCATTCAGTTATGTAAAAACCCCACAAAAATTATCAATCAGTACAAGAAGTCCCCACAAAAATCTTGTGATTGATTGAGACATTTCAGAATGTTTTTTGCATGTCCAAATTAAATATATATATATATATTTTGTAGCTGCAGATTTAAAAAAAGTAAGTTATTTATAAGGCATCTATTTTGATCTCTTATTATTTTGTTTATTTTTTGCAAGACCTACGTTTATTTAGTTGAGTAATACGAATTTAGAATTTGCAATGTTTTGTCTTTTGTTATTTTTTATCAATTTTCAAAATGATAATGCAACAAATGCAAATGCTATAGGCAAAATAGAAATGAAATTTTCATATGACAGAAATGAAGATCACAATAAGGAATTACTTTAGAAAAAAGAAAAAGATTGAAAACAAAATAAGAAGTGTTACGCAATAGAAAAAACGGTTAAATTATGTCCTTCAATAAAAACTGGCAAAACCAAAATAAATAATATTACGAAATATAAAATTAAGCATCGATCGAAAAAATACTATGCGAGAAAAGTTTTCGCGAACATCGTAAGGGGGATATTTTACTTCAGTGTACCCATGGCAAAATAGAAATGTATTTTTCATATGACAGAAATGAAGATCACAATAAGGAATTACTTAAAAAAAAAAAAAGATTGAAAACAAAATAAGAAGTGTTATGTAATAGACAAAACGGTTAAATTATGTCCTTCAATAAAAACGGGCAAAATCAAAATAAATAAACTCGATCTACCCGATGTTACATTGCCATTCAAAAAAAAGTTCTCACTTACCAGGTTATATTGTTGAAAAGACTAATTTAAGATGTAATAGTTTACTCTGATCCTATGTTAAAAATATACTAATTACGTTGCGATAAAAAAAATCCATACATGTCACTCAGACACAGTAGATCCATTGAACGAACGCGGACATGCATACCACGCTAACCTTTAGAGACAGTAACTATCTCTTCTCTCATTGGTTCTGTTGTCGGATCTGCGCAAGCACGAATGCGCAGAGAGCAGTTTGAGTGTGCTGAATAAAAACGGCTTTCGTTTTAATATATAGATGGTAAGATGTGGGGAAAAACTGGTAAGTAAAAACTAAGTGGAACTTTATATTCCCATTGTTTTTCCTAGTTCGACTGCAATTATATAGTAGTTCGACTGCAATTATATAGTTATATTCCCATTGTTTTTCCAAAAGTTCGACTGCATGTGTAATCTATAATTTATTATCAATACATGTATTCGTCGATCCGTTTAAATGTGTTTTCTATATAATTAAAATTTCAGGCACCTTAACCTTCTTTATTACATAGCAGTTTTTTCAGATTTGATATTTGTGAGTTTGTTCTGGAAGGTACCAATCGCAAATGTTCAATGAATACTGTGTATGTAATAAAATATAAACTTGTCCACTCGTAATGATGACATCATTTTGATAGTAGCAACAACAGTTGATTGCACTAAACTTTCATTGCAATTTTTTAAAAATTTTAAATACCTCCTATTCTCAAATTTTTTACCATAAAGATGTGCTTTCAAGTGCAATTTACTCGAAAAATCTATCAAATTTTTTTCGGAAACTTTATCGCAATTTACTATTTTTTTAAGTAATTTTTATCCATAAAAGGAGGTGGGTCAATAAGTAAATATTTTTCGCCCATCATATACCCAGAAAAAAAAAGTTTCGAATTCAGATGATTATTCTGTGGCTTTGTAAAGTTGAAGATAAGTATTTTTGTTTAATATTTTACGTGATAAATAAAATAGTAAGTCATGGAAATTATAGCCCGGATGTAGAGTGTTTTCTGCATTTTTGACGTTTTTTGTGTCTTTGAATTAATTTTTTATAAAGAAGCGCTCAATGAACCCAATTAATTTTGACATGCAATGATTCTACTCTTTATAAGCTTTTATATGAGCATTATTTCATTTGGGTTGAGTGTGCGCTTCTACCTATTAAAGAAAAAAAGTACAGGGTGTCTATAAAAGAACTCCGGGGTTTTAAAAATTCATATCTCACTAACTATAAAAGATAGCAAAATTTAGTCGATTTCTCTGAAAAGAGTAGCTGAAAAAGTTTTACTGACACGAATTGGGAATGTTTGCATCAACTGTTGACGGCGCTGCAGGGCGTTGACCTTGAAATGATGGCGACTCCGCAACAAAATGCTCAATGTGTTATTTGGCTCATAGAAACGATAGAAATTTCTTCTGGGGGCATATTAAGAATCTTGTGTATGCAGAGAAAATTCGTGATGTTCAACATCTCAGGGAACGAATAGTCAATTGTGCGGCAACCGTCCCCACAGACATGCTCACCAGGACATGGGAAGAGGTAGAATACCGTTTAGACGTCTGTCGTGCCACTAACGGGGCTCATATAGAACTTTACTAAGTGTTAAAAAAAAACTTGAAAATATAAGCTTTTCAGTCATGTATAAAACATGTATGTATATTTTTTATTTCATTAAAATATTTTGACTCAAAACCCCGGAGTTCTTTTATAGACACCTTGTATTATGTGAGAGAATCAAATGCAGTACTATCGGAGCGCGTTCAGATTTCTTTTACCGTACTTTAAAAGTATTAACGCTGTTCAAACGTCATTGTTGTTTTCTAAAATTGTTTCCATAAATATGTATTGAAGAAATTACTAATAAATAATGCTTGAATGTCAATGTCATTGTTGTAAAGTCTCGCAGAAAACTTTTCGTATCTGTTCTAACAGAAAAGTTTTATAGATACTTAGATATTTGAAAAACTGAGGTTTACAGAATTATTTTAAGTAGTGCTTTAAGTACAAATAATATGTATTTCGTGCTCTCCAGGCTCTAAATACTTCTATTTCTTCTTCTGGTGTAACAATAAGAGATTAGGCATCAATGATTACTGTCGGTGAGACCACAAATAAGAAACCTAATATCCATTTATCAATATCTCATTTTCACAACATTAACACTTGTTGTATAATATGTAAAGGTAAGAACTGCTTCGCTATTGTAGCAAAAAACTATTGAAACCCAAAGTTTTATAGAAACTAAAATCTATATTTCGATGCTGAAAAAAACGATGCTGTAAAACTCATATTACTTGATCGGTAAAATGACTCTGTAATATTAATGTTCTGTAAGTGAGAATACATCGATGTATGAAATACGATGCATAGAAATATTTAAAACAATATCAGAAATGTAGCAAAGAAGGCCTCAATTTTGATGTACGGGGACACTTTTCCGAAATCTACTATTATATTCTCATGGGTATATTTATGTCTGATTTTAACTATATCTTTAAACTTGTAAAGTCCAAAATACGTTCCTCAAAAAAGAAGTCATATCGTACTTGCTTTGCAGTGTCACTTGTAAAACTTAGAACTAGTCTCTATCATGATGTTCTGTCTACATTATTCAATATGAGAAAAATAATAATATCTTCTGTAAAATATGAAAACCAGGCTGTGATTGGGAACGTTGATCCAAAACATCGTAGAATGGAACACATCACCAGAATACAAGTTATTGAAAAATATACGAGGCCTTTAGCAGGAAGATTGTTTATTCCGGATGACGACAATGATACTGTGATGATTGCTTTCGATAGCATATAAATTTATATCTAGAAGAGTGTGAACTATTCCTTTGAGAGACATTCCTTCTGGATATACAAAGGAAGACCTTTCGTTAAGCATATGGTATTCGTCATTACTTCAAATTACATTTTGAATGTCTTCGTTCTTTACTTCGCAGAAACAAAGAACAAGTACGCTAACATACTAACAAACACATAAAAAAAATATTCATATCATATCAGAGAGAGGCTGGAGCCAAACGATGTTGAGAGTATTGATATATTTTACCGGGATTGTTTAGAACTTCTGCACGAAATGGATATTGAACATAAAATGCCAAGATTCTCAAATCAACAGCAACAGTTTTCCACAGAGGATACTAAGGGACACCTCTCGTAATCAAAATTTGATTTTTCAGCGCACAATTTCTAAAACCTATAATATATGGCTACAAACACAGCGAAACATCATAACATAATGGTAGTGTCAGTGTAAAGTACGCGAAAGTGTCGTAAAGCGCTGGGTGCATGCTGTTTTAAATATTATGGTTTCTGGCTTACAATACTACTGTAATGTGCCATAGCTCAATCAAAATTAAAAAACCAAATAGTGATTATGTTCATATATTATACAAGACGCGGCCGCTGGATGGTCCATTAGTGATTCTGGTGAAGCAATCAATAAGGGAAATAATCTAAAACACATTGTTCAAAAGGTCTGAAATGTATGACTATTATTATTATTATTTTGTTATTGATTATTTCCGATATTTCATATATTGAAATAATAATCTCAGTAAGCTCCATTTATCTTAAATTTACAGTTATTGTTCTATTTATTATTGAATATATGGATTAAACTAAGTGTTTATATTCATTAATACACATAATATTTATTTAAATCTATATTTCATTTTTCCATCAATTATTAAACTTTCATTCAAGATATTATTATTTTTTGCTTGTTATGAGGTATACTAATGAAAAAAATGTATGACTCGTCTAGGTGCTGATGGGCGAAAAATGGCCCTTATTAGCCCACCTCCTTTTCACAAATCTTTCGCGTGCAAACAACTATGAAAGATAAATCTTTTCGCATTTAAATTAATATAAACAGCGCATCGTTTTTTTTTTCAGCTTATATTGCATGATGAAATTAATACATTCATCAATAAATAAAAAAATAATAAAACATAAATTTAACATAAATTTAATATATCTAATCTAATTATGCGTTTAAAATTCTGAAAAGAACAGAGTGAAGAAGGCTGATTGTAAATAGCGATTTTTGACGATTTCTGAAGCTGTTAACTCCTGGCGCGACGCCACTACGAAAGTAATGCTTTTAATGAGGCTAAAAACTTTATTTGAACGCATTTACAATATTTTTAGGGTATTTAAATACATATATACATGAAATGTGAAAAATCTATTAGAGCTATCAGCGGAAAAACAAAGTAAAGCCTTAAAGAGACTTTTTCACTGCAAACTTGAGAATATTCACTGATAATTTTATTCATTAAATTTTATTTAATTGCAATTTATGTTACTTAAACAATGCATTTTAATTATATATAAGTTAACTACAACAAAAATCGTTTACAGATCTTTTCGGAAATATATCATTCACCGTTGTATTTTTATTATATGCAGAGAAAAGAATATTTTAACATTGGAAATATTATACAGGATGACTGTGAACTGTTTGACATTTTGCAAAATGAAATAAAAATAATTATAAAAACAATACCAATATAATGTTTGATGTATAACTTCTAAACTTAATAGCTTTCTATATGCGATCCCTTGGTGGATCGTCGTACGTATGAGCGATGGTCGATTTCATTTCATATATTTGACAGGATCTGAGTCGTAGAGCATCACATAACAATTATGGTTCACTGTTTGAATTTCTCTGCGTCAAGACAAGCAGTCTCACACACGATATCTTTGACGTAACACCACATGAAAAAATCCAAGGCGTTAAATCTGGCGATCGGGAAGAACACGGAATTTGACCACCGCATCCAATCCATTTATTGGGAAAATGTTGGATGAGGCAGTTGCATACAGACTCTTGATGGCATTTTTTTTCTTTATGGAAGCTGACATATATTCACTAAACGATGATATCTTTCCACTTTAATCACAAACTGAAATTCTGCGAATCATAATACACACATTGCTTTCTACTATGTAGTCGAGACGACAAATGCGCTTTTCCAGCTTTCTAGCCGAAAGCATTGTGACCCATCTAGCTTCATCTATAGCATATTTTTTGTTTAAAAATACAGTCTAGAAAAAATTAGACATTCTTTTAATAAGAGGTTTTTTAAATACCCTGTTACTTTTTATCCTATATTATTTAATTTTGTATACTGTCGAATAATTTATAAACACCTTGTGTATGGTTTTCATCAACATGCTTTAATCCGGTAAGCCCGGATTTATACTGTTCTATATAAAAGCATATAATACATATCAACGATGCCAGTATTTTTGTTTAGTTTTATCTAAAAGTAATATAAGAAAAATACATCTTTTGAAGGAAAAAAACAAAATATCTTATATAAGTACTTGTACATAGTATGACTTTTTATTACAGGTAAAATCTCAACATTTTAGATGAATTTTTTTAATAAAAATAAATTGCGTGCTACTTTATTTTTTGCTGTATCGAACGCATTCAGAATATAAATGAGAAAACACGAAAATCTCTAAGATTACATTTCTGTTCTTTGTGGTTTAAAATAAAAAAACAACCTGTGAGCGCATTTCCGCATTTCGAATGTAAAATAAAGTCCATTTCTAAAACATTTTTCTTCTGTCTTAGAAATCTATGCGTGTATCAGTAATTTATTACGTTGAGTATAATTCTGCTCACTTTGGTTGAAAATATCGTTGATTTAAATAAAACATCAATGTACTACTCAAAAGTTTTAAAGAAATGTTGCCGATAAAAAATGCAATTCCACACACACACACACACACACACACACATATATATATATATATATATATACAGTGTGACTGTAAAGTCATGGTGTTTTTTTTTAACCGGAAACAGGAAATCAACGAAGCAATATCGAAATGTGAAATCTTCATCAAATAAATTAAAAACTTTCCAAATTTTATACCTGTTCTATGAAATTTGATGTGTTCTTTATTTGTTGCATGTAAAAGTCGTATTTACACGTAGTGTGCATCTTTTTTAATTAGAGAATATTTTTTAAATTAGAAAATAAAGTTTTATGCTTTTTATAAGATTATCATGGGCATGATTATCTTCAATCATTTTTCTATTTCGTAATTTTTATAGAAAAAATAATTATTATAGGAAAATCAAAATTGCTGTTTAGTTTCATTGTTTACAAATAAGAGTACATAAAAATGTTATAACTGCGAATGAAAATGTCAGAAATTAACGAAATGAATTGATAATAGCTGAGCAACACCTATAATGTAGAGTGCAATTTTTTCATTTGTTAAAGTAACGATAGTTATGTTACTCGTCTTAAGTATGGGAATTTGGTACTAAAAATTGTTGATTCGAATCTAGGTGATTCTTGCTGAATACTGTGTAAATTTTGCACATCGGATCCTCTTGCATCGGATTTTTACGGATCCTCTTCCATTAAAACTCAGAAGACACAAATTAATGTTTATCATGGTGATGCCTGGCATCTTAATTGTGCTATCAGTTTTCAAAAATGAGGTAATAATTTTTCAATCACTTTAATTATGTCTACCTCCTTCCAAATATATTTGGGACCTAAAGCTTCCTATTTAATACTGTTTGTCTTCATGTGTACTATCATTTAAAGTTTTGACCAAGAGTTTAGATTAGCCCTGCATATATCCAGCAAGGAAATGGGTACTTTTTATTGAAGGAAGCACGTATGATTGACCATGAAGTAAAACAAATGATAGTTATTAAAAATACTTTACTTTAATCATGGAATTACATCATTTTGTTTCCTTAATATTATTCTTTATCTGTGATTTTTGTAAAAGAATTCATTTTTTTCTGCTTTTTAAGCTTTTTATCTAAAATGACTTTCAAGGAACACTCAAATAATTTTGAGTCTATCTCAGAGGGTCACAGATAGTAAACATCTCAAGGTAATAACGTCATATCGTATTTCTTTAAAAAATGGACTATTATCGTTTTTCTCTTTTGACCTTAATATTATAAATAATAGAATCATATTTTTTCATTAACTGTTTTCATTATCAAGTATCCTTAATAAGTCCATCTCTCACTATTTCTCTCCTTCTTTTTTCTTTTGTAAATTCCTGGTTAATAAAAATATCTTCTTAAAAAAATATTTTAAAAAACACGTGAATTTCACGTCATTTCACAAAAAAACATTTCTATTGAAAAGGAAATCCTGGGAAATGAAAGAATATTTTTCAAATATAAACTTATTTTTTTCTGTTTAAGTAAATCTATATCAAGAACAGTTTGCTTCAATAAAATACAAGATTAAATTTAAGGTAAAACTCAAATAAACGGATGATTAAGTTAATACTTTTTATACAAGGAGAAAATTTATCGTATTAAATAAAGGATGTTAAAAGATATCGGAAAATTTTATACCTGATTAAACTTTTGAACAGCAGAAAGCAACTTTTAAAAACATTTTATTTAGCAAAAATCTTAAAAGTATAAAATCTTATGTAATATATTAGAAATTATGTTTATGTAAAGAATGATATTTTTGCATTCTATCAATTACACATAGAAGAGAGAATGAAAAAATATACTTGAAGTTATAACAGAAAGGATATTTCTACTATCTTTCTTACAATTTTTATTTGTTAAAGAATAATAAAAAATGCAATATATGCAAAATAAAATTAATTAAACATTTTAGTACTTCATTGTCTCTGCACAAATGACACTTAATTATTTTTATAATTATTTTAATTTGGACTTTAAAATTTTGCAATGACATTAAGGCATCTACTTGAACAATATCATACGAAATAAATTAAAAAATCTATTTTAGATGTTAACTATCACTTTTCTAATTGCACCCCATTTCAAAAAATGTTTGAATTCGACAATCATCACAGGGGGTGAAATTTGGAACACTTTTTCAGAATTCAAATCATTGAATTTATTACGTTTCTTCTTACTCAAAAATAGTTGTGAACAGTGGTGTCAACTCTTGAAAAATATTGGGTAAAATGAAAAATATTTTTGTAAAATGGTGATACCAGCTTATTTTTCTTTGAAGGGTTGGCAGATGGTGAGAGAAGAAAATTTTAAATCAATCTATCATGTTTTAATAAAGTTGC
Source organism: Maratus speculifer (assembly GCA_964019185.1). NCBI lineage: Eukaryota > Metazoa > Arthropoda > Arachnida > Araneae > Salticidae > Maratus > Maratus speculifer. Next base: position 141,500,018 of record OZ025291.1, read on the forward strand.
AATTTTATTAAATTATATTCGTATGCGTCTCGGTGCTTTTCTTCTAAAGGCACTGATATTTACTGTAATGCCGTAATTCCATGAACGTGTCTATTGAATTAGCAGGCAATTAAACATGGAGCAAAACATTTCAGGTATTTGAGATTTATGGGTATTAGTCGGAGAACTAAAACACATGGTCATTGGCAAAATAAATTTTATTCTAAGAAGAAAAATGAAAATAAAATAATTATAAAATAACTAGATCAATAAAAATTAGGTGCGTTATGATTCAAAATTATGCGGTGGGCTCGGATCTCACGGGCCCATATAAGTTGGCGCCACTGGTTGTGAATAATTCTGCTTCTTTGCTATAATAACTTGTAATAAGAAGAATTAGAGCTACACTGTTAAAAATCTTATCCTAGTTTGAACCAAATTTGGTGATCAGTAATTGACACCATACGAAGGTACAATCCTGTACGAATATTTGGAGCTTGCTATTTCAACCTCGTTCCAACTATTGGAACTATGGTTCAACAGGAGCGCTAAATATTGATTCTAGGTTTCAGTATTTTACAGTGGCAGCTATTGAGCACCAAAATTTGGTTCAAACTAGCACAAGATTTTTAACAGTGTACTTAATTTATGTTTTGGACACCTTGTCTCTTTCTTAATTTTCAACATTGCGAATTTTCTGTTCATAGGTAAATGGTTAAGTATTTTTTTCTGTGTCCATGAAAACTGTTTCTTTTTAAATATATATAACTATACTAACTATGTAACTGGATCTAAGAGTTTGTTAAAACTAATAGTAAATGAACTAAAGAATGGGAATTTTACAAATGTGTGAAAAAATACCAAAAACTTACATAAAAAATTTATCAGTAAAATGCAATTTAGGGATTTAAACAATTTCCTTTCCAAGAGATACATTTTAACTCAAAACCAAAAGTCTAAAAGTATACATTTAAAATCTATGACTTAAAATGGAAATTTGTGATTAGTATACATAAAATAAACTTTATTCTAACCCTTTCCGGCACAGATAAAAGTGAGAACAAATTCTGTTCGTAAATGAGAAATTGTTCACTGACACCGGAATTTACAAAATACGTTTTTAGAAATTAAGAATTCCCTGATTTAATCTGTCATTATAAAAGTAAAATTTTACTAAAATATTATTGGTGCCGTTTTTAAGTTTCTAATTAAAATTAGGTGTGCCCGGGAGTAGACACACTGTACCGGAAAAGGTTAAAGCATATTATCTACTTTAGTTTATTGTCTTGTTACGGTAAGCGTCTTTGATATATGCACATTCACAATGTGACCGGCGGGCACCAATACTGCCCTTTGATAGGTTGAACGAATTTAATCACTTCAGGAAAATGCAGTTGGAGTCTTAAGAATTTGATTGTACTTTGTTTGCGTTTATGCTATGACAGAAATTAAATATGATTTTAAAGATATTTGCGGTGGCTTAATAAAATAACATAATAATAGATAAATATAACAACAAAAAATTGAATAGATAAAATTTACGCAAATTTAAAAAAAACATCCTTTTAACTTGATAATAAAATAGAAAAAATATCGTTTTAATTACAAATAACTACAATCGAATAATGAATATTCGATTATTTTTAAATTGTATTTTTCATATCGTCTAATGGTTAATTAAAAATATTTTTGTCATTTCTATAGAATAATACAAAGTTTCATTTGTTCCCTTAATGCATAATATAAATAACTCTGAATTTTATTGTTCATGTACATGTAATGAAATGGCATGGAAGTGCTTCTCATATAGATTAAAGAAACAATAAAAAGATTATGTTTGATTAAAATAAAAAATGCAATTTTATGTCATTATTGTAAACATACAATAAATATTTCTAATATATTTGAATAAAATTCAGATATTATTTTCACTATTCATGCAAAAATTGGTTTTTGTCATTAAAGGGAAAAGATGCTTTCAAAGTTGAGCAAACGAGATGTTTTAACGAGATATGTAATTGTGCATAGAACGCTGGAGAGTTTTAATAATATACCCTTTATCAAACCAAGATAGTTTTCTATAAATTAATTATGTATTATAGCAATTGATAAATTAAATGACATGCATTGAATAAATAACTGAGCACGGAATAAAGAGAGAGACTAGAATAAGGTTTTAATCAGAACTGTAATTGTGCATCGGAAGGTTCAAATAAAATACTCTTTTTCAAAACAAAATGTTTTTGATATAATTAATGTTGTAAAGGTTGAACCTAAATAATAAATGACATTCAAAGCATAAATAAATGAGCAGGTTGGAGGGGAAGGCTAAAGTAAAGTAATTAAAGGCAATGTAATACAAGCTAAAAAAATATTTGGCTTTACTCATAATGTGATATTATAATAAGAATATATGTTATTTATTTATTTATTTATTAGTATTATATTTTTTTACGAGAAAGTCTAATTTTCTTTAATAGGCAGTAATGATACAGTATTTTCCATGTGTTAAGTAATTTTCGCTTCATTAAGAATTTCTCTTTCTTAAATCCTGTTAGATCGATACAGTTGTTAAAGTACTTTCTCACCGTTCTTCATTGGATATTTAAAAGTTTTATACATAGCTTTAATTAGAACATGGGCACGCATTGGTATCGTCTGCATCAGATATTATCGCATTTTTTCCAGACAGTAATTATCGTCTTATGATATCACACATTTTCTGTGATATGCAAAGCAAAAATTACTTATACAGAAATAGTAGTGAATAACCTCAAAATTTCTCAAATGTACTCAGTCGGGAGTCATTACAATCTAAAAATAACATTTTTAGGCTTGCATTCTTTCATAAAGCTCTAAACTCAATTCGTGGAGTTACAAATTTCATTCAAAAGCAATTTCGAGAATTATTTGACGCAGTGAAGAAATATAACACAGCCTAATATTAGCTATCAACCCTATGCCATCAGTTGAAATTATCCTTATCATTTCTTTAACACTTCATCATATTTTTAAAAAAATTCAGATAGTTTCGAGAACAATTACATTCAGAAATTATACTTAATGGTCATTTAATTAAGAAATGATGCACAATAATTCATAAAAACGTCATTTTTTTTGTTTGTTTGTTTTTTATTCATACGCTTGCATGATACAACCGTTCACTGTTTTTTTTCTTTCTTTTATCTTTGCAAGAAGAAAGTATTAGATTCATGAAAATTTTTTAATTCCGTGTTTCGACAGATTTACATGTTGTAGGAGTCAAAGATTCCCAAACAATGCTTTTACAAAATGTCTGTCTATATGTCTGTAAGTCTGACAGTCTGTCAATATGTCAGTCAGTCAGTCTTTCTGTCTGTATGTGACAAATACATTATGGGCATTCTATCTCAAGTTCTAATGCAAGGAATTTCACAAAACTTTAGATTCAGTTAGACATTGATATAAAATGGATCTGATCAGTGTTTGATGTTTATCACCCAACAGTCTTTTTCACGATTTTCACAATAGCTATATCCCAAGAACTATTGGACAGATTTTCACAAAACTTTCTATTCCGTTAGTCGTTGATTTAATATGGCTGTAAATACGTTATGGTGTAAATCGCACTACTGATGAAGCTGCAGTGAAGTAGTATTCATGATATTCGCACTATCTCTGTCTCAGAAACTAATGCAAGAATTTTCATTATTTTCAGATTCAGTTAGTCCCTGGTATAAGTTAGTATTCTGTAGTTTCTGGAGTAAATCTCTCAACAGATGACACTGTTATGCAGCATTATTCATGATTACGCAATAGCTCTAATTCAGGAACTAATTCTCCGATTTTAATGAAATTTCAAATTCATCTAGTCCCTATATAAATTAGTATTCTTTACTTTTTAGAGTAAATGACTCAATAGGTGATGCTTCTATCCAGTTTTTTTACGATTTCTGCGATAGTTCTATCTCAAATATTAATACAGAGATGCTCATCAAATTTCAATTTCAGTTAGAGCTTGAAATAAATCGTTGCAAATTACATTTTCGTGTAAATTACCTAACTTTTGTCACTGCAATGTTTAATTTTCCTGGAAGTATTAACGGATATGAGATAGAAAAAGTTTTAGGATCGCCACTATAACGGTTATTTCGTTATATATGTTTTCTTCTCGCCCCCCCCCCGCTATTTCAATTCAAATATTTTAAATATTGTTTAGTTTGCCTTGTCCCCCTCCCTGTTACACTTTATTGTTCATTCAAATACCTTATCCATTTGTTTGCAATTTTTCTCTCTCTGCACAGTCCTAAAGTTAAGTCTTTAAAATTAGAGCAGATACTTAAAAACTAAATCGGTTGTATTAATTTCTCTTCGCATTTAATGTAAGCCTTTTAAGTTCATATCTGTTTTTATGACTAACCTCAGAAGTTTCGGCTTCCCAATTTAATGTGAGATATAATCTCACAATTATTCAGTCATTAGAAACACTTTGCAGCTGTCAGCTAAAACAGATGTACTTAAGTTATCGATCGGCTCGAATTATTTAACTGTGTCCCTCAAACATTATTAAAATAGCACCTAAATTATATTCTTCTCATAAGAAATTGTGCCTCAGTAATACTTTGTAATTGACTTTTGAGTGCATGTAAATGTAACCGCTATAGACACTCCCTTTAACGGTTTTCTTTTACAGACATAACGATATCACATTCTGTTTTCTCAGCAATTATTCTTCATTCAGTTGCCATGCCGTTTCCGTCCAGATGTTCTATGCGCTCTTTTCTATTTATAAAGCACAATCTGTTGCTAACCACAAAACTGTGGCAACCTTGTATTTTCCCAGTGCAATTTCAAAATTAATGTGATCACCGCTGTGATCTGGTCATGTTTTTGTTGCCAATACGTGTGTTGGTCCCTTGTGCACGGCGCGGATTTTTGTAACTTAGCGACATTGTATCTACGCCAACCTTCTGTGCTTCGTCTCTAAAATATCATCACTTCGCCTTTTATTACGAGCCTGAAAAGTTCTGCTCTGCTTTCGCGAAGACGCTGTTTATCATCTCTTTGTATCTCTCCCCGTACTCATGGCAAGAATAAAAATTTTACTTGCTTTACTTGTGAGGTTTTTGTAATTTGCAACTAAACCTTCATTTTAATGAGAGAGTTTTCGATCACGTGCTATTTCCTACATAAGGATGTCTGTGAGCTAGCATCTCTGCCATAGCCACATCCGACTAATTTTCTTTTGTATTAGATAATAACTTTTTTTAACATTTTAAACGGACACAAAAGCAAACAACTAGATAAAACGTGCATTAAACTTTTAAGTGTACCAATTTTTTTTTATTATAAAGATTTTATTATTTCATGTATTAATAGTGCATTTAAATAAAACATTTTATTTAAAGGAAAAAAAGTAAAATGATATTACTCGACAGAAATGAACCCTTAACTGCATTAGACATAAAAAACATTAACAAAAAATTATCTCAGCATTTCCTATACTGTTGAGCCATTTTATTCAAAGGTTATTTTAAATTTATGTGCATTAGCATATTTTTCTTTTCGTATCTTTTCGTCAACTACATAGTATGCAAAATAAAAGTTATTACATAAGTTCTTCAAGCTAAGTCTGCGGAAATTTCGATTTAATAGCATTTTTTAAAATTGACTTTAACAGGAAGTAATTTTACGAAACTTAATGCCTTAAAAATGCTCAAAATCGATTTCAGTAAAATATGGATCAAATGCAATTTAAATGGAATAAATTATAACCAAGTAAAAGAACTTTCAACTGGTTTAAACAGAGACACAACAGAATTTTACTCCCTGCATTTATAATAGTAGTGAGTTATTACTTAAAAGTTATTTTTTAAAATTCGGTTTTATGCATTTTTATCAGTATTAAACGAAATAAAATTAAAACTAAAAGCAATTATCTATACAGATGTCCCAGAATTATAGGAACAAACTTTAAGGGCAAGTGGAGGACATCACTGGGATTCAAATATGCACAGCAATCCATAATCGAAAGCGTCTTGGAAAAGTAGTGTGACAGGTACAAGATATGAAGAGACACAAGAGTGAGATCATCTGAAATAATTCATTGGTCAAAAATATTATATGTGCTGTAATAGATAATATATGCAAATTCTATAAAAAGTGTTCTAAGTTTCTGCCCTTGCTTGTGATGCATGCTTCACACCGTCGCGTCGGAACATAGATTGGTGGACTCTCTCAAATACACCTGGATTTTCCTCGATATAAGCGACAGCACAAACTAATCTTGCAACCAAATCCACATCGGAATCCACAAACATTGATTGCACATCCCTTTTTAGTGCATTCCAAAGAAAGGTATCTGTGCTGCTTAAATCAGGAGAGCATGGTAATTTGGTGATTACCAGATGTTTGATCTCCGATGTTCTAGCCGTAATGAACTGGTTTCCTAGCCACCACGCTCTCCTTATTTAAGCAGCATAGATTTCTTTGTTTGGGAAATACTGAAAAGTCCTTGTGTTCGCAACGCCTTTGGATTCAGATATGGATCTGGTTGAAATACACTTCTGAGCTCTTGCGGATATGGAACAAAACCCAGCTGTATTTAAGCAAGTACACCAAACTGTGGTCCTACGGTTTGATGCATACATCGGTAACAATGGTAGAAACTTTGAACATGTTTTGTGACATTTTTACTTATCATCTACCACAGAATATATAATATCTTTGATTAAGATCAAATTACGCCCCACCAGTGGCCGAGAGGTTCGGACCTCTCAACTGGTAGACGGCAGGTGCTGAGTTCGAATCCAATCGCGGCTGTCAGCCTAACCGTTCGGAGTTTTCGTGGTTTTCTTCGAACCTTGCGTAAATACGGGTTAGGTTCCCTTAGAAAGACCCCCACGAAGGGCACTCCCCCTGGTCCTATATCCTTAGCGTTGATAATCGGACGTCAAAAATCAACCAAGCAACCTTAAGATCAAATTGTCAGATGATCTCAGTCTTGAGTCACTTCGTTCTTTGTACCTATCATACTACTTTTAAATGACGTTTCTGACCATCGGTTGCTGTGCAGATCAGCATCCCTGTGTCTTACCTCCTCTTAAACTTGTCCCAATAATCTTAGACACCCTGTATATTTTATGCTATTTTGGCATATATATCGATTTAGAGACAATTTAAAAACTTAATCTTAGTAGTAAATCATTAAAATATCATAAAAGTGTTTACAACTTATTGAAAAAAGTGAATTAAACAATAGCTAAATGAATCAACACCGTAGGAGGTAAAAATATTTTTTAACTCATTAAAAAATAACACTAAAGTAATATTAATTCCAATTATATGACGTTAAATAATATTACTTAACATTTTTTTTCTAATATGTACTCTAACATTTTTTTTCTCACTTTAAACTATGTAAAATTGAAGGCAAAATCTATTATGATTACAATTAATAATTCACATATCTGATACTGTTTTGGATAAAGTACGATTCAATAATGCATTTGAAAATTAACCTTATCAATAAATTATTTCAGGAATCATAATATCATAAAATTATAAAAAATATTTTTTAGAGAACTTAGATGGAACGAAATTAAAATGAAAAAATCTTTTGGTGGGAAAACTGTTTTCAACCCATTAAAGAAACACGTGATATATCTGACACATACCTAAAGAATTATAATTTTCATTATGTGCTATGAATCTGGCTAATATGATCACTGTAACCAAGCAAAATCCAAAGAATGAAATAACACTTATTTTGTTCATGTCAAATAGCTACATTAGACAAAAAATTAGAATTTGTTCTTTGGAAACACACAAACATGTAAATTGGTCAAGCTATTAAGGTAATATTTACTTTCATTATGTTTACTGAATACTTAAAAATATTAATATAAAAAAGCTAGCAGCCTTCACTCGCTGCGTCGGTCGTTTTTTTTTTTTTTTTAAGAATCTTAAATCAAACAAAATACATCTAATAAAAAAAGTATATAAATAAATAAATAACATTATGTTCGATCAAATAACCATAATTGTTGTCTTTTTTGGATAATCTCGCATTATCCGGTTCAAAATCTATATGCTGAGGACATAATAGAAAAAATAGCTCTAAAATCCCTAATTTCAACTATCTTTTAATAGATTTGCTATATTGAATTTTGCGTTTCAACCTACAACTGCTGCAGAGGTAACGCGAAATGTCCTGAAAGTACGACCACCCCATTAAAAACCTCCTTGGTGGGAATTTCTAAAATGAATTCTACGAAAAATCATATTTGTTTTTGTAGATTAATTTTTCACAAACTCGTGTCTCTATCCAAAACTGCGGCTAAAGTATGGTGACCTAAAAGTTTTGTATCTCCCGTTAATCCGTTTGGGGGCGAGAGGTGGGATTTCTAAAATCGAGTAAGTAAATGTTTAATAGTTTTTAAAAGGTTTATTACATGAATGTCACGCTTATTATACCTAAAGTTGTTTCTAGGATATGGCTAATGATGGACAACTCTAGAAAATTTACCAACCAAAAAAAATTGTCTTCGTACAAATCAAAATGGCTACAATTATCGGTATTTCCGGAGACCTACAATCGAGATGTTCAACAATAGTTTATGAAATTCACTTTTTTTACATGCTTATGAAATCGATTTTAGTAAATACATGGAAGCTAATATCTGAGAGAATTCAAAAAACAAACTAAAGAGAGACTATATGGGAACTACAATAGTGGAAATGTCATGCGATGCCGTACCCTGGTTGTAGAAAGTAGAATAGGCATGGTTAAATATAAAAAGATAAGAGAGTTTAAGATCCAAAACTTAGACTTCCTTGGTGATTAACAGCAAAATAGACGAAGAAATAAGAATTAAAAAATCCCTTGTGGCAAAAACAGAAACTAAAAGAATGGTGAATGGGATTAATATTTTTATTGTTTTTTTTATGTCATTTACGATCGTTTCTGTAATTTACCCATTAATAGAAGACCTTTTACTGGAATACGTTAAAGAAGGCATTAAGATGATATATCACATGACGGGTCCTAAAAATAGTAAAAATTTAAATTAGGATAAATTTTTTAAAATCGCTGAAACGCATGTTTAATTATTTTTTTAGTAGATTTATTTTCTGTAACTTCACAATCCTACTTAAAACGGCTGCTGAAATGTTCCAAATGCTAAAATTTTGGATCCTGTTTTTAACCCCTTTAGGGAGGGAAATTGTAAAATTTCTTTATAGTACGAACACACCTCATTTGCTACTCTTGATGTGCAATTTCCTACTGATTGATATTTATTGTGGTCATTCACAATTACTAACCACGACAATTTTTATCAATTATATACATTTTAAATTTAAAAATCATAAATTTAAGTTTTTCTTTTAAAAAAAACTAACTTTTATGAAACATCGCTTTAATTATAAAAGGCAATTTTATTAGTTTTGTCAACACACCATTTGCATTTATTTAACTTTTACAATTTGACAAATTTACAATTATTATTTCTCTAGAGTATTTTCAAGTATAAAAAAGTGTTCCTTAAAGAAAGTTTAAATTTTTAAAACAAAATTTACACTATTTTGTTGATTTGATTTTTTAAAATTTTCTTCGTCTTAAAAAAGTAAAATAGGAAATATATTCGAATAAATAAAATAATCTTGTTAAACAACATTGTATGTATTTTTATCCCAGTAAAACTTTTATCGATTCACATGGAAATTTATGGCACGAAGTGAGACACGTTATTTGTAGTTTTTTTTACACTAAAGACATTCAGCTGATAAATAAGAAAAGATAAAAGAAAAATACTTTAAGCTTACATTTCTGTTTCTTGAGTTTTAAAATAAAAGACGATACAAGGAACATTTTTATGCACTTCGCATACAAAGTAACATTTTATTCAAAACCATTTGTCTTTCCGTCACGTTGGAAGAAACACTTCATTTTTTCATTCTTAGAAACCAACTAAAATACAAACAAATTTTGTTCAACATTTTTTTTATTAGTAATACTTTTTTAACCTTAAAATTTTGTTCGAAATGTATAAGACAACGTTATACCTAGTCTTACATATCCTTCTACAGTAAAAAAAAAAAAGAAAAAAAAAACTAGCCTTAAAAGTTATGATTCCTGGAATGATGCTGATGTGTAAGGTTTCCGGAAATAACGCGTCGGGGTGGACCACACCTTCCATGAGTCGAATAGACCAATCAGGAAAGGGCTTCATCTCCACTGTTAAAAATCTGCTGCATTTTTTGCAACGCACTCCAGCGCTTGTATAGAAAACGGTAACATGACTGTATTAAGGAGCATTCTCATAGGTCGCAGTAGAGACATTATATACAAGCGGCGGAGTGCGTTGCAACAAAATGCAGCAGATTTTTAACAGTGTCGGGTGGACTTGGAAATGAGTACACTTCCTTTTTTTGCCTTATGCTGCTATTTTGGTAGATTTTCCTGGTTTTTATGGATATTTAATGCTCGGTATTTTAATAAGTGTACGTTTATGAGAGGAATTCCAAAATTGAGTGTACGGAAAATAAGGTATCGCGAAGCGATTCCAACAGGCATTGCAAAGCAATACCGAACGAAATCGCGAAGCGATTCCATGGGGTATTGGCGAACGCAGCAATAAAAGCGATGGAGTGACGCTGCAGCAAATGGGAATAACACACTGTACAAAATATTACCCTTTTGCTGCATCGTCACTCCACCGCTTTTATAGAAATTAATATTTTATAAAAGATATTGTATAAAATGGGGGAGTGAAGATGAAGCAAAAGGGTCATATTTTTTACAGTTTAGGCTGAAGTATATAAAAATTATATACCGTTTTCTATAAAAGCGGTGGAGTGACGATGCACCAAAAGGGTCAATTTTTTTTACAGTGCACCGCTTTTATAGAATATCTCTTTTATGACCAATGAGAATGCTTCATAATACTGTAAAGTAATCGTTTTCTGTAAAAGCTGTGGAGTAACGCCGCAGCAAATGGGAATAACCCACTGTAAAAATATGACCCATTTGCTGCATCGTCACTCCACCGCTTTTATAGAAAACGACAACGACTACTTGAAGGTATCATGAAGCATTCTCATTGACCAAAAGAGTGATATTCTATAAAAGCGGGGGAGTGACAATGCAACAAAAGGTTTTTTTTTTTTTTTTTTACAGTGTACGATGCTGAAGAATTTCCAACGAAAACTCTTTGCAAACCATAGTTTGGGATCCAAGGCTCCAGATAAATATTTCGCTACTAGCGTAATGAGATTGATCAATACATTTGACCCATTTGCTGCGGCGTCACTCCACACTGTAAAAAATTTGACCCTTTTACTGCATCGTCACTCCCTTGATTTTACAGAATATTTCTCTTTTGACCCATGTGAATGCCCCATGATATACTGTACAAAATATAACTATTTTGCTGCATCGTCACTCCACCGCTTTTATAGAAAACTACTACTTCAGGCGCGTAATTTTTTTTTTTTTTTTTTTTTTTCCAACCACCTTTGTCGTTTCAAGCCCAAGCTCGCACTTTGATTAGTTGTTGCTCCCGGTACTGTTTTCATGTAACTTGGCGATAATCATACTTGGCGTAGCGGTAAATGCTTCCGTCGAGGAGTTTGATTTCCTTCCAAACCGAGTACAAAGTAACTTTTCTGCTGCAGCATTGGATTGGATGGAACGTGTCTTACTGAAAGCTGTACTCTTTAAAAGTTTTTACTCACAACTTTTTACTTTGTACTCGGTTTACTTCGTACTCGGTTCGGAAGGAAATCAAACTCGACGGAAGCGTCTATCGCTACGCCAAGTATGATTATCGCCAAGTTACGTGAAAACAATGCCGAGTGCAACAACCAATCAAAGTGCGAGCTTGGCCTTTGAACGAAGAAGGTGGTTGGAAAAAAAATTACGCACTTCAGGCTATCATGGAGCATTCTCATTTGCCAAAAGAGTGATATTCTATAAAAGCGGGGGAGTGAAGATGCAGCAAGAGGATCATCGCGAAGCGATACCGAACGGAATCGCGAAGCGATTACTTGGGGGGTTGGCGAGCGTAGCGATCAGGTGGGCTGAGCCCCCCTAGTTTAATAAAATTATGTACAGATGTTCCAATTCTTTAAAACATTAACAAGATAAAAATAGTTTTTTTAAACACTTTTTTATTAATGTTTAAATTTTATCTTGAAAAATGCATCTAATTTCGTGAATGTAATTTATGATTTTTTACCAAAAATTATATTACAATGCGTTAATTTGGAATGGGCTCCGAAACCAAATATTAAAAATTCAGGTTTAGAATAGGATAGAATAGGTTAGAATAGAATAGGTTTTTTTAACCTATATTCTATAATAAAAAGTGCACACTTTCTACTATATATTCACAAAAAGTGCTTACAAAATTTATTCAGTAAGGAAAGTAAAAAGCATCGTTATCAAAAATATTTGGAGGTTTCTAAATTGATTTCTCAACGTAAAATCTAAATAAAATTATTATGAAGCTATTAATTAATTAAAACATATTGTTTAAAAATGTATTTCATTCTTTATTTCTTTTATTACTTTCTACTTACTCATCTTAAAAATATCGTTCCGTTTCTTATATCATTAAAAAAAATGTTGTTTTAACTTATATACAAACTTATTTTGGAACAATAACGAATATTTGTCTATTTATCACTTGTTAAGAGTTAATAAAAAATGCTTTAAAATTAAGTTTTTAACTCATAATTAAGTTGTAAAAATATCAAACTGCTATACCGTTTCTTATATCATTAAAAAAATTGTTGTTTTAATTTATATACAAACTTATTTTGGAGCAATAACGAATATTTGTCTATTTATCACTTGTTAAGAGTTAATAAAAAATGCTTTAAAATTAAGTTTTTAACTCATAATTAAGTTGTAAAAATATCAAACTGCTATACCGTTTCTTATATCATTAAAAAATTGTTGTTTTAATTTATATACAAACTTATTTTGGAGCAATAACGAATATTTGTCTATTTATCACTTGTTAAGAGTTAATAAAAAATGCTTTAAAATTAAGTTTTTAACTCATAACTAAGTTGTAAAAATATCAAACTGCTATACTGTCATAGTATACAAATCTGTGTACGCAACTTTTATAATTTCAGAATATCAGACAGTGAATGAAAAAATCAATTAAAAAAATTCCGTCCTACAATTACAGTAATTCATAAATTACAAAAAAAAAAAAAAAAAAAAAATGCGAAACAATTTTAAAATTATATTCAATTGCAAAATTACGTACAAAAATCAAAATGAATTAAATATAAATGTGTAAATAAGGTATAAAATGAAATCAAACACTGGCAATAATATGCTTTTATTTTAAATAATCAAATCATACTTTATTAAGAAAGTATGTTTTTGTTGCAGCATTTTTCATTGTATGTTCAATTGCCTTTTTTATTTTTATTTTTTTACACTGCGTTTTACACACCAACTATATACATTGTAGTTGTTTACTTATTATAAAGATTTATTTTATTGCCCCAAAACAAAAAAAATATAGAGAGAAGAATAAATATTTCTAAAATTAAAGAATATATATCGCAGATGTTTGAAATAAAAATGGATACTACGAATTTTTTTATACATTTCGAAAAATACTGTCAAGTGGGAAAACATTGCATGATGTGTTCGTTGTATCAAACAAGAAAGATGAAGTAGATTAAAAATTCTGTTCGGCTACCATTTCGTGTTTTATAACTAAACATGTTTAAACTTAAAAAAAAAAAATAGAATGTAGAATATGTAGCATGATAATTTAAAAGGAGAAAGGCTTTTTATCACATGGTTTTTATTATTTATTCATTATCCAAACAATAAAGGCAACAAAGACTGCAATTTTAAAACATGAAGTGTAAAGTTGAATGTTTAAATTTTAAACTTACATCATTACTTTTTATTACTAATGAGTGGCAACAATCTTAAAGTTTTCCGTTTTACTTTTATCCTTGATTAAAAATAACCATTTTCTTTCATAAATATTCTAATTTTAAAAAATTCGAAGTCAAATTATTTTTCTTTAAAATTGTTTATTAGTCTTGTCAGACAAGATCGTATTATTTTTTTATATAGTTCTCGGTATTTTAAACGCAATAAATAATTTTCGATTCAGTCAGCGAAGCTAAACCTTTTGAAGGTATTAACAGAATTTTCTACAAAACACCTGAATAATGTTTTTTAGGGTTTCTTAATTAAAAAGTGAAAACGGAACTATTACAAGATCATTTCTGTATCTGTCTGTCATAAACATTTTACTCGTAAACTATGGAATGCGGAAAGTTCAAATTGGGAGAAATAATAAAGACTATTAACCCACATATTTACAGATTATTAAACATTCAAAAATGTATTTAGGGAAAAAGTAAAGAGAATAATTATGTTACTACAAAAAAAAAAAAAAAAATCTTTTCTTTGTCTATCGTTTGGGATAGTGTGTGAAAGCTTTCGTAACGGTGAATTCAAAAATACATTTCTTTTAAATTTAGGTATTCATTTTCAAACATATAGTAGAAAATGCAGTAGAAAATATGCTTCCCCCCATCTATTTCTGAATCTACTGACATTACATAAGATGAATATTTACATTTAAATGGGATTTTACTTCGAAAATACCTTATTGCCAAAACCGAGACTAAGCCGGATTTTTCAAAATTCTCTATTTTTGAAAGAATGTGTAAAGTAATTTGGATGTACTTAATGAAGCCTTTATTCAAAGTTTAATTCATAGCCAATTAATATTTATCAGAGAAAAAATTAAAATATTAAAAAAGTCTGTTTGATATTTTCTGTTTTACAAAAAAGATTATAATAAACAGTGAAATTAATTTTTATGGTGTAACTTCTGAAACACCAATATCAATTTTATTATTTTAGTTATTATGGTCATACTTTAACAAGTTTTCTTGGATTTTATACAAATGAAAAATATCAAATTCGGAAGTATCGTCTTACCTTCCTAAATGTTAATTTTTCAATCACATTTATACATTTTCTTAGTGACACCGTTTTTTCAGCTTACTCCTCGTCCTCGTTATTCTGAGCTGCCAGCAGTGGCGATGCTATTAAACAAAGCGTTCGCGATCTCCTAGTCCTCCAACTCTTCTGTAAAATCTCAAACTTTTTAATTCGTTAACAGTTTCTATTTTCCTTTCCCCCTTAAATTAGAAGGGCAAAAAAAATATTTTGTCAAATTTTTGTCAAAGTAAACTATACAAAATTGTATCTCAGTAAAAACATCATCACTTCACATAAAAATTTATTTTGCAAAATGTGTCAAGTTGCTAGTCATTTTATTTCATATTAAAGATGTTCAGAATATAAATAAGAAAAAAATATAAATATTCTAAGAATATTTTTAAATTCTTTGAGGTTTAAAATAAAAGATGATCCAAGGAACAATTTTATGCACTTTGCATGCAAAATTCAATTTTATATAAAAACATGTTTCTTTCTATCAAGAGGGAGAAAACACTGCATGTTTTCATCACTTACAAACAAAAAAAGTAAAGTACGAGTAAAATTTTGTATTTCAATCATTTTTTAAGGGATCTTAAAAAGTTTTTAAAGAAATAAAGATAAGATAGGTAACTAGCACATAGTTTAACAAAACAAAAAAATAATATACAGGTATTTGAATTTCTTATAAATGAATGACTATGAACAGGGAAAAAATGCAGCAGTAACAATAACCACATTTTTATTTTATGTAATAAAACCACACATTATTAAGCATGTATGTCTTGTTTCATCCCTTTCGCAATGTAAATTGATCATTTATTTTGTTATTTTCTAATCATCCCTGTCAGATAACAAACTAATTGCTTATTGGCTGGAACCCTTATCTGTTATTAGGCAAAGGGACAACTTCAGTATTCTCATAGTTTTTGAACTGCAATGTTGTTTTTACAGACTATATGAAAAAACTATAGAGAAGCTAAAATTATTTTACGTAATCATCAAAACTTCTAAATATAAATTCATTAATTGTATATATTTAAGTGTAGAAATAAAAAAAAATTAAAACTTCTGTACAGTATGTATTAAACTCAAGAATGGAGTGGCCCACTTCTAGGGGGAGGGGGGGCTACTGGAACATCAGAAAGTTACTATGCCCACTACTGGAGCATAGAGGAAAGTAATATTTTTTATCTTTCATTTTTTCTACAGAATATATTTCAAAAATTTGAATGTTTATTCTTATACATAAAGGTAAGGACTAGGCTAAAAAATATATTTTTTTAAATTCACTAATACTTTAATAATAATTAGATAAATGTCCTTAAGTGGCCCACTACTGGTGCATTAACCTTATATATTTCATTTTACATTTAAATGGAAAAGTTTACATGGTGAAAATAATGGCGAAATATCTATCTATCTATATATATATATATACAGGGTGTTTCGCTACCAGACCGACAAACTTTGAGGGATGATAGTAGACACGAAGATAAACATTATTAAATAGGAAACCAAGGGGCGCAAACGTCTTCTGTAGGAGTTAGGGGCCATTAAAAATTAAGGTCCGAAACTTCAAACGATGATAAAAAACGGAAAAAAGGATCGATTCGTTTGCGGTTTTTACTAAAATCATTCTTTATATCACGATTTTTTTGGAAAAAAATTTTAAAGGTTACGTTCAGAAATTGTCGATAGAGGGCGCTTTAGACTTTAGAGTAACGAACAACTACTTTTTACCGTTATTTTGTGCATGGGGTTGAAATTATTCTAAGGTTTAGACTTTAACTTAAATTTTAAGCCCAAAATCGGAAACATTGGGATCGGGTAACTAGCGAAAATTAAACTGTGAACAGAGGGGGAAATTTTAAACGCTCATAAATATTGGACAAACTAATCGATTTTGTTGCAATTTAAGACATTAACTTGGTAATTATTTTATTCAAAATGATGTACAGCTTTGGTACCCTCATTTTTTGATAGAGGGCGCTTCCGGCACATCTCTGACATTTCAAAGGCATTACTCCTGGGTGTTTTACTACCAGACCATCATACTTCCAGGAAGTGTTAGGGATACAAAGATGACTTGGAATCACATAGAAATGTAACGTTGGAAATGCATTTTTTGCGAGTTACGGTTAAAGGAAGCAGAGAAAAAAGTAACAGAAACAGAGAGACACGTTAATGTCACAGAAACCAGTTTATTTAAAAGTTTTACTAGAAAGGGTTTGAAATTACGACCAGAAGTAGTCCGGCAAGTTTGACAGCGACGGTAGATGGCGCTAAACGGTAATGCGCCTGCGCAAAGATCACTTTGAAGTGATCATTCGCGAACCGGTTCCAAAGATAGCAGAATGAAGTATTTGAACGATGAACAGCACGATAGGGCTCCTCCACATTTTACCAATGACGTTTACCGACAGTTCAAAGTAACATATGGACAGTGGTGGATAGGTCGTGGTAGCCCGGTTCATTGGCCTGCCAGATCGCCGGATCTATCACGTATGGACTTCTTTTGCTGGGGTCAAATAGAAAATTGGGTGTATGAGACTCCCGTACCATCAGTTGAAGACCTCGCAGCTGGTATTTCTGTATCTGCCAGAAAACTATCAGAGATGCCAGGAAACTTTCAAAGCGTGAGGAATTCCACGTGACGCCGCTGTCAAGCATACCGGACTACTTCTGGTTGTAATTTTGAACACCTTTTCTCGTAAAACCTTTAAATAAACTGTTTTCTGTCACATTAACGTGTCGTTCTTTCTCTGCTGTTTCTGTTACTTTTTTCTTTGCTTCCTTTAACCGTAACTTGCAAAAAATGCATTTCCAACGTTACATTCCTATGTGATTCCAAGTCGTCTTCGTATCCCTAACACTTCCTGGAAGTATGATGGTCTGGTAGTAAAACACCCAGGAGTAATGCCACTGAAATGTCAGAGATGTGTCGGAAGCGCCCTCTATCAAAATATGAGGGCACCAAAGCTGTACATCATTTTGAATTAAATAATTACCAAGGGAATGACTTACATGCAAACTGCAACAAAATCGATTTGTTTGTCCAATATTTATGAGCGTTTGAAATTTCCCCCTCTGTTCACAGTTTAATTTTCGCTAGTTACCTAATCCCAATGTTTCCGATTTTGGGCTTAAAATTTAAGTTAAAGTATAAACTTTAGAATAATTTCAACCCCATACACAAAATAGCGGTAAAAAGTAACTGTTCGTTACTCTAAAGTGTAAAGCGCCCTCTATCGACAATTTTTGAACATAACCTTTGAAATTTTTTTCTAAGAAAAACGTGATATAAAGAATGTTTTAGTGAAAACCGCAAACGAATCGACCCTTTTTTTCGCTTTTTATCATCGTTTGAAATTTTGGACCTCAAACTTTAATGGCCTCTAACTCCTATAGAAGACGTTTGCGCCCCATGGTTCCCTATTTAATAATGTTTGTTTTCATGTCTACTATCATCCCTCAAAGTTTGTCGGTCTGGTAGCGAAACACCCTGTATATATGTAATAAAAAAAAATTGCGCTATTTTGCTTTCTCTGAGCTTTTAATTCTAAAATTGTGGAACATATTTTTAATCTTAGTTTCGTAATATATTAATCTTTTAACAGCTAAAGTCCTCTTTCTTTTTTTATTTAACTTATTAATAATCTATTGCTTGTTTCTCAAAAAGTCGGGAAAATATTTCGTAATCTTTCCTTTTTAGAATATTCTCGAGATTTTTAATTTTATTTTTTATTAATCATCTGATCTGTGTTAATGCGCGAAGATGTTAAAAGGCTTGTCTATTTACGAGACGTGAAGTAATTCCTACCCGTACGCCACGCCTCGTGGGCTAATCAGAAGTGAGGATTTTTTACACGTAACCTCGGGGTTGATCCTGGTTGGATATTTAAAATGACTGACGCTGAGAGAGGAGGGGCTGGTTTTTTGGTGTGAGTGGTAAATTCTCATTTTGGGTTTTTGAGAGCGCAGAATGGATCTTTCCTTTAAACTGCTCGGAAGCCATGTCATTTTTTCCGAGAATGTAGAACGCCGGAATGTTGCAGCTTGGTGAGCGAAGGCTGTAGTGATAGATGTGTGGAACGGTGATCTGTGGAGTAACTTAAGTTCGTGCTCTAAATAATAAAGAACTGAAACTGATTTTCTTGCATTGTTATTGGAGAAACTCCTACGAGAACAAATCCATGGCTTATCCACTTACCAGAACGACTGCCCAGCTCATCCCGTTATTGATTCTTAGTGAATAGTAGTATTCTACAGCCAACATGGTATTCCACTAGAGCTTATACATTATTATAGAACATCGTCGTCGTATCATGACATATATATATATATATATATATATATATGTAATACAAAAAAAAAAAAAATTGCGCTATTTTGCTCTCTCTGAGCTTTTAATTCTAAAATTGTGGAACATATTTTTAATCTTAGTTTTGTAATATATTAATCTTTTAACAGCTAAAGTCCTTTTCGTAAAAGAGTGGAAGAGAGTCCCTTTCTGGAAAAGCAATGACTGGTGGATTTTAAAATTCAATAACTTGCAAACGGTGATAGCTATTTAAAAAATTTTTGCAGCAGGGTTATGTACCATGTCAGGAGTTTTTTTACCGTATTTTTTTTATTTTAGTTCACGTACCAAACAATAGGTGGCGCTGACGGCGATTGAAGGCCAGGTGATCAGTGCTGATTGAAGCGTCGACTTGGCCTTCAATCGCCGTCAGCGCCACCAGTTGTTTGATATGCGAACTAAAATAAAAAAATACGGTAAAAAAAACTCCTGGCATTGTAGATAACCCTGATGCAAATTTTTTTAAATAGTTGTCCCCGTTTGCAAGTTATTGAATTTTAAAATCCATCAGTCATTTTTGGGACACCCGGTATACAGGGTGAGTCATAAATATCGAAACAATAGGCTATCTCCTTAAATATTGCCCATAGACCCATACTTCCAATTGCAAAAATTCATAAAAAAATGTGAAATTTTTGATAAGATAAATTGCGACTTCATGGGGGGTCTAGTAGAAAAAATACGAAAATTAAATTTTTATACGGCCCCCGTAGGATAAAATTTCCAATTAGAAAAATTTTCCTTATTCAGTCCTGAATAAGACACAAAAAGTTGCATCTTCTTATCTTTAAAACTCGCTAAGTTATAGCCGTTTAAAAAATTCATCAGGTTTTAAGGGATTAGACACAAATTGAAATGTGCGCAATTCAAAAAACAAAGTTACATTAACAGTTCTAGGAAACGCGCAAAAATCTACTTTTTGAGTTCGAATTTTGATTTTTTTTTCTTTTTTTGTGATGGTTAGTCTTATAGTTTGCTAAGAAAATCACATTCTGACATTTCTCATATAATTTATAAAAATTTCATGTGGTTAGTACTGGTTTAATTAAAAATGGGATAATTAAATATCGTAATAACTCGTAACATTAATTATCGGATTTCAGTTTCTTTCCATTTAATTAAAGATGAAAATCTGATTCCAGAGTTTTGTTTTTATTATTAATTTTAAAAATATTAAAAATATTTATTGAAAAAGTAATATAACTTTTTAAAAAAGTAAATACTTTTTCAAATTTGCCGAAAGAAAACTAATGTAAAAAAATCAAAAATGACGTGTTTCTATTAAAAAAAAAAAAAAAAAAAAATCGTACCATTTAATTATTTAAAGAAAAGAATTAATGGGGGTGGGGGGGGGAATTCATTATGCAGAAAAACGAAGTGTACTGTCTAAATGTCTGTCATTTATTTAAAAGAATGCTTTTTCTAAGATGCAAATTAAGTCTTTTTTATAAATTTAGCTCTCACAACTTCAGGTTTTTTATCGTCCTGGAGAGGCTGTTAAAAAATCTGTATTCTGGACCCAGGCCGGGCCAGGACCGAGAGGTTCCTTTTTTCTGAAGACATGCCAGGCCGGACCTAACGTACTTTTCATAAAGGAGGAGACTGCTATCTTCTTTCTAGGTGTACATTGGACGAAATATCAATCCCGGTCTCGACAAAACCCGTATTAAACTTAATTAGTGCTTAAAATAAATAAAATTCGGCTCAATCGAAATTTTTTCAAAAAACACATAGATTTTAAAATCTTTTTTACAAAATAAATAAATAAATAAAATTTATCTTTTTAAAGAATAGTATATTCAAAGGCTGAAAAATTAAATACAATAAAACCAGTGAAAAAAAAAAAGTCTGTCTATGACGGATTTCTGTCTTAAACGGAAAATATGTTGATCCATGCAAAATAAATACAAATGATACCCGAGAAAAAGATTAAACTCTAATTACACCTTCTAGGGAGGGTATCCTTCTATAACGTATTTTTCTTTTCTGTGTGATTCCGTCTTAAAAGGTTTTACTGTATAACATTTTTCAAAGTCTCCAACGCATTGGATGCGTTGGAGATTAACGATGTTAAGATATGATACATTTATACATAAATAGAGATTCATTGATAAGTATAAATATTATAGTCTTTTGCACTTCTTTAATAATAAAAAGTATAAATATAAAAAACTAAAAGCTATAAAAGAAATTTTTGGTCAGAAATCTTCCATACAAAACAATTTTTTGCCACACCGAAGTAAAAAACTATGTAGAATTTTGCGGCTGAACCGGGTTATGATTTAAACTATTTTCCAGACCGGTCCGGGTCATGATTTTAACATTTTTTCAGGCTGGGCCGAACTTTTTCCTCTATGGGTCGGTGTGGGACCGGATCAAGATATTTCGATCCATGCAGACCTAGAGTGCAGACTACCAACATATTTTGAAAAAAGTTTAGATTTAATTCAATACACTGCTTTGTTATGTCCAAATGAGAGGCACTTTTTTAAATCGATATTTAAAAATGGACAATATATGGATGACCCCTTACTTGCTTTGAAAATTAGCGAGAAATGCTTTGTTTCTAGGCATGTAAAGTGGTGTAAGTCACGAATTTTGGAGAAATTCAGATTTTAATATCTCTGTCAGATTTTTAGATATTTAGATGAAATTTTTTTTGTTCATTTTAGGAATGGATAAGGAATAATTTCCTAATTGGGAATTTTGTCCTACGGGGGCAGTATAAAAATTTAATTTTCGTATTTTTTCAAATAGACCCCCCATGGAGTTGCAACTTATCTTATCTGAAACTTCATCCTTTTTTATGAATTTTTGCAATTGGAAGTATGGGTCTAGGAGCAATATTTAAGGAGATAGCCTATTGTTTCGATATTTATGACTCACCCTGTATATAAACAAGAAAAAGCAAATAAAAGTACTTTACATATAAAATAACCTATCCGCCAAGCGCCTTTTTAGACTTTTATTACAGTGCAATTTTCTCAGCTGCTGCCCCCAAGTTTATTCTTACATCCATAAATTCCTTTTTTTTTTTTAAATTTGTGGTTTTATTCCTTCTCTATATTCTCTGACTTTCTATCTTCTATTGTCTCTACCAGGAAATCTACTTCCACTTTTCAAATTTATATCACTCTATTGAAGTTTACAACTTTGTTTATGAAATCTTGAATTTAAAAATATCAGTTAACTCATAAACTAGTTCTATTGACTGGTATTCTTACTAAAAATTTTATTTCATACGCAATTTTTATTTACATGTCTTCTTTTCTTATAATTTCACACATTTGTCCCACATTTTCTTTATGTATTTTGTGTATGTGTCTTCACCATGTACCGTTATTTATCTTTATATCGATCTTCAATTTTCATGCTTGTCTTCTTCCGCTTTTCAATTTTTTGTTGCTTTACTCCATTTTCTATCTTAGTGGGTAAAGCCTCAAAAGATAAAAAGTTTTTTTTTTTTTTTTTTTTTTTTTTTACCAATAAATTTATTCTTTTTTCTTTAAACAATTTCGTTCAGTAAACATATTACGCTTATTTTGTTTTGCAGCAATTTAAAAGTGTGTGTATTTACTTTTATCATTTTCACATATACATTATACATATCAAGATGTATAATTTCTGTTCTGTCCTTATACCGTTCTTCATTTTTCTATTCTATTATTAGTTGTGTTGTGTATTTTTGTGCATTTGTTGCTAAAAATATGGGCCAAAACTCGTTTATTCACATTTTTTTTAAATTAGTTAACATTCTGTGTGTTTTTAAGTGTTTTAAATACTTACATTTACGCATTGTAAGTGTCTATTTAGTTAAATCTCACAAGTATAAGTATTCATTATTTTTAATAATACTCATATTTTTAATTATAACCTTACTTTATAGAACAAATGGACGACATCTTGTATTAAAGCTTTGATCCGTGCGTTTTTAAGAGTTTTAAATACTTACATTTACGCATTGTAAGTGTCTATTTAGTTAAATCTCACAAGTATAAGTATGCAATATTTTTAATAATGCTCTTACTTTTGTTAATTATAACCTTACTTTAATAGAACAAATGGATGGCATCTTGTATTAAATCTTTGATCTGTGCACTTTAAAATTTTTAAATGCTTACATTTATGTATTGTAAGTGTCTATGTTGTTAAATATCACAAGTATTCAATATTTTTAATAATGATCTTATTTTAAACTATTGCATAGCTTTTATCGCGTTGCTTTGAGCGCAGCGGCCGAATCTAGAAATTCCGTAACGAGAAAAAACCTAAAACTCCGGCTAACTTCGTTTCAGTTCGGCAGATTTCGACACTTCGACAGACTTCTGCAGACTTCTCATTTATTCAATAAAAGAAAAAAAATTATCTTATCGGTCATCACAATCAAAAAGTGTAACTTGAATTAATATCAAAGACAAAAAAACTGCATAAATAAAAAATAAATAAATAATTATAATTGCATAAGTTGGTAAAAAATGCTATGCAATAGCTTTACCGCGGCAGTCCTCGATTGCCACACGTGTTTTTTTAATTATAACCTTACTTTAATAGAACAAATGTGCGACACCTTGTATTGCATCCTTGATTATGAGGTAGTAAAAGTGACTTTTTAAATTTTCAATCGTTTGAAATATTTTTATATTTGTTTTTATATTTTGAAGAATGTCGATACAAATTTCAAAGTGTCAAATTTTAGTTTGAATGATGTAATGAGAAAAATGGAGAATCAGGGCTGACAATTACTTATTATTTATTAGGTTTAATTTTTTTTTTTTTTTTTTTTTTTTTTTTTTTTAATTGATCTATAGCATCGAATGCAACAAAATGTTAAATAATTGCGTTGCTCACGAAAAATGTTGCAAAAATTGACTTGTTTATATCTGTTTTAATTGTTAGCTAAATAATCGAAAGAAATAAAAAACAAGACTTAAACAATTTTCAAATTTAACACAAGGGTTCTATAAGTACAACTTAAGTGAAAATTCAAGAAATCTTTTCCGATAATTACTTTAATGTCGTATTTAAAACTTCATTAGAATTTCAATTTAAATAAAACTTCAAATTTCACAAGCGTATGTATTTGTAAATCCTTAATAACTTCTATCGTATTTATAATTTCAAAAGAAGACTTATCGAAAGATTCTAGTTCATAATCATGTCGATACGCAGTTACATCAAATGTAAAATTATTTTGCTTTCGATTAGTTTTAGATATTTAAATATGATAGTCGAGAAAACGAAGGGAGAAACGTTAAATAAAACTATAATTGTTTGCAAAAGATTATACATTTTAAAGTTAATGAGAAATGTTTCAAACTATAAACATCATTAGAAGCTGTATTTTTAAAGTTTAAACTACAATGTTTAATGGAAGATTTAGAAATTTTTATTTAAATGTTTGTATGTTAATGTATGTAAACACATTAATGTTTTTCCATGGGAAATGCATAATGCATAAAAAGAATCTTTGTAAATTTTCAAATTCAATACACATTTAAATAAATAAAAATAAAAAGATGTCTTTTTTTCAACAGTATAAGTCACACTGAAGACTGGTTGAAGGTTTCTTTATGTTAAATTTCTGTTTGAAAATATCGTAGGATTAGAGCATGACAGAGATTATTTTTCAAAAAGACATACGTATGTGTCTCGGGCCCATAATAAAAGCGTTAATAAATAAAAAATATTCATAGTAAGATATTATTCAAAATAGAATATTAATTATACTTTCAAATTTTTCCAGGATGAACATTATGTATTGAACATATGTTTTTTGATTAAAAGAAAGATTGAGCATCTACAACATTACGCAAGTAGAAAAAACCTATATATCATTACTTTTATGTAGAGACAGAATTTTAACAATGATAAAATGGACAATACAATACAATAGATACTTACTCTAGATATTTTAGCATTCATCATCGATGCTCAAATTAATTGCTTTTGGGATGTTGGGTCAGGAAATTTCAAACATGGCATTGCTTTTCTTATAATAAATTTAGAATGTGAATGATTTTATATTTTTATGATTCAAAATAATAAACAGACTTCTCTTGCTGAACTTAGTACTTTATTCCTTTAATGCTGAGATCTGCAAAGTAATTAGACAAAAAATAAATCTAATCCAGAAAGCATGCTGATGACTTCAATGCCTTACAAATACAGTACTCAAATCCTCTATCCTGAGCGAGAAATCCCAGCCGGTTATCGCCCGGTTAGCTTAACAGGTAAAGCATTGGCCTTGTAAGCCAAGTATCCGGGTTCGATTCCCGGCCTGGGCAATTTTTCGTTCAGTTGGAAATATTCAAATTCGTATAGATAGATATGTTGTACCTATCAAACATCTTCCGTGTATGGCAAAAGGAGAGAAACAACAGAGCGTGCATTCATTCAAAGAAAGTTTGTTCCAAAGTTAACTGTATGACAAATTTAAAATTATTTTTTTTAATTAAAATAAAAAACATTGCCTGCTTCAACGTACAAAAAGAATGCCGTAATTTCTGTGTAACACAGGTATCTTGATTTTCATATATCATGCCGAACCAAATTTAATTGCATTTTAAACCTTAAATATTATGGAATTGTGAAATCTGATTTCGTCATTTACATTTTTCTTTTTCCATTTCAAATAAGTTTTGTAAATGAAAAATGTACTATTTTTTTTTCTGAGAAACATATTTGAAAAATAAAAATGGTGCTAAAAAAAAAAGTAAAAAATAAAAAACATAAAAATATAATGTTTCAAAAAAAAAAAAAAAAGAAAAAAAAAGAAAAAGAAAAAATTAAATAATTCGTTATGCATTTTCCTTCTGGTAAAATGACAGGTAATAACTAAAAAAATCATCTACTCTAGCAGGTATAATTGAAATTTAAAAAAGAAATACGTTAAGCAAATTAAGTTATTTTGATAAAATTAGAGTAGTAGTCTTAAAGAATAGAAATAAAATTTTATTATAGTTGAGAAATTTTTAGACAAAACTCCGGGGAAACTGACATTATTTTAAACCTGGAATTATTGCGGAAATGTTTGTCTAACTCGCCGAAGGAAATTCAACCCGAAGATTATGCCAAGTTCTGCAACATAAATTGCTGTATTTTGAGCAAAGAATTCCAATCTGATGACGCGCTTTGCATATTACTACTTTTCATTAAGACGGGCTAAATTTTAAAATATTGCATCTAATCAGTGCTTGATTTCAATTATGTTACTTTCATAAGCGAAGCATATCTACCTGTGAAGAATTTCGAAGTCACTGGAGTGAAAATGATGAACTTCTACAAAACATATTTCAGTTTTAAGACTTTAAACATATGTTTATATACATACACACACACACACACACACACATATATATATATATATATATAATGACGTCATTTGCATTCGTTAAAGCTTTCTATCTTAAGATCAAGTCTTAAACAACATGTATAGAGAAACATGTATCTGTAAACAGAACCTCCCCCCCCCCTAAAAAATGATTTTGTCATTTAAGAAACTCAGCAAGATATATCGATAATATACTTATTTATATGCCTTTATTTTTTCTTTTAATAACTCCATGTGTTATCAGAAATCATATTTTTCGAAATTCGAAAAATGTTACTTCACTCAGATTAAGCAAATTGTATTCTTTCAGATTTTTGATGTGAATTAATGCAAATAAACTACCAAGATATTCTTTAAAATACATTTTTGTAAAGAGAAATTGATGTGTCTTTTGTAAAATATGTTTGCAATAAACTAAAAGTCATTTAATTAATGTTTAAAAATGAAATAAAACCAAAATATACTGGATTTTATAGCAGACGATATTTTTGACGTAGATGTATTTTAATTACATTTTTTTTAAGTTGCAAGTAAAAATAGGAACAAAAATATACAATAATCTGCTATTGTCTATGGAGGAAAGATATAGATGACGGTGCAGAATACCATAAAAACAATTTTTTCAATATGATGCACTTTATCGGTCAAATTTAAATTTGAATCTATTCGGCCCAAACAAAACAATTACATGGAACAAGCACCCATTTCTTTGATATCAGCCGTGCATTTTTTCTTTAAATAAAAATGATCTGTTTACATTTAAGCATTCTAAAATAGCATGTCATTTTATTATAAACTAAAAACTGTGATACTAAAATCTTTCTTCTTTTATACAAAAGCACGCGGTTGTGTTTGAGCTTAATGTAGCAGATTTCAGTGTTCACACTTTTTACATCATACCCAACCATTATAATTCCTCTCTATTCTTTCATTTTACTTTATGGCTATTTTCCCTTACTTCACACAGAAATGGAGAACTCAAAATGCCACCACCAAAATAATTGAGTTAAAAAGTACAAAAAAAATTATATATAGAAAAAAATTGAGACGTAGTTTTCAAGCAAATTTCATTTAAAAGTACAATTTTTTTCATTATACAACGGTGTAAAGATTGAAAATGTGCTATTTCTAGAAGCTTAAAAATTCGCAGTAGTGAAAATTGCAAAAAGGAAATTTCATCGGAAAGTGCTGCCATTCGAAAAATGACGTATGCGTTACACACAGATACGTTTGTCCTTTATTATTTAAGCATTCTAAAGTAGCATATCATTTTATTATAAACTAAAAACTGTGATACTAAAAGCTTTCTTCTTTTTTGCAAAAAGTGCGTTTTTGTTTGGGCTTAATGTAGCGGATTTCAGTGTTCACACTTTTTACATCACATCCAACCACTCTAATTCCTCTCTATTCTTTCATTTTACTTGATGTCTATTTTCTCTTACTTCAGACAGAAATGGAAACTTAAGTTGCTACCTCCAGAATAATTGAATTAAAAAGCACAAAAAACTTAATATATAAAAAACAAATTGAGATGCAGTTTTCAAACAAATTGCATTTAAAAGTATAATTTTTTCTCTATACAAAGGTTTAAAGAATAAAAATGTGCTATTTCTAGAAGTTTAAATATTTGCAGTAGCGAAAATTGCAAAAGGGAAATTTCATCGGAAAGTGATGCCATTCAAAAAATGACGTATACATCACGCGCAGATACATTTGGCCTTTATAATATAGATAGATAATATAGATATATAGAGAGATACTATTTATAAATCTTATTAATATATAATAACAATAAATATTACTGTGTTTTATTAAGAATTATTAATTTTTAATGTTGAACATGATGGTTTTTCAGGGAGATAAATGTTATAAGTTCGCTTTTTCTTCAGCAAAGAGCAGCAATTAGTCTTTCAGATATCTGCATTTTGAAAATTTTTGTGCCAAATAAATTGTTGTTTGTTTAATTATCATAATATTTTTTATTTAAAATCAAGAATGGGCTGGAGCATATCATTATATGTTCTTATTTCAAATCTTATCCATTGTTATCCTAAGTTATCTTCCATTTTTGCTGGTGTTTTTACAATATATTTTAAACTATGTATTTGCATCATGCAAGAACATATATTTATTATGCAATTATTGCATCATCGCTATTCTAATAAAATTATCAAAAGGTCGATGCTAACTTTAAAGTAATGCAATTTTAGTAATCAAATGTTGTACTTTATTCTGATGACTATTATTATCTGATTAGTATAAATAGGTATATCACGAATGTACTATAATGAAAGCGCAATTTATTTTATAGACCGAAAGAAACGTTGAAAATAATAACAATAGATTTAAAATTTTCCATCTGCTCCCTTATATCTACAATCAAAAATAGAGGTTGTTTGCTATTTGCTGAATAGTATCAAATTTCGATTTACCTAAATGTTTGAAACGTGAGACGGCATCAGAAGCAAAGGATAATGAATCCTGGAGGTATAAGATAAACATAGACATTAGAAG
This sequence comes from Maratus speculifer, assembly GCA_964019185.1. NCBI lineage: Eukaryota > Metazoa > Arthropoda > Arachnida > Araneae > Salticidae > Maratus > Maratus speculifer. The sequence goes on from OZ025291.1 coordinate 141,529,181, forward strand.
AATAAATCCATTTATGAAAAAACAGCACGAATTGTCAAGATAAATACATTACAGAATCAGTTTTTGTTTGCATACATTTTTTAATCCAAAATTTCTTTTAGATTATGCTCTAAATATTACATGGATACAATTATGTATAATTTTTGAAAGAACAAATTTTAATAAGAATTTATATTCACTATTACGTTTAAAATTAATCCATATGATAAAAGCCTAGCTCATGTGACTATCATCAACAATTCCGGGTTGAACGCTTCATTTTCTATATACCAAGCGGCTGTTTTACCTTTTTTTTGTTAGCCAGACGCTGGTGATAAATTGCCAATTAGAGTTCCATTGATTAGAGGTCTACACGGGCCTAAATATACAGGCCCAGGCCCCACCCGATACGTAGAAAAAAAATTTCGCCTCGGCCCGAGCGAAAAAAATATTGGCCCGACCCGGTCCAATATGAAAGTTAAAATTTCAGCTGGAGCCTGCCCCGATCCGATATAATAGCTAAAAATAAAACAGCGGCCGGATCCCGGCCCGGAAAAAAGTTAAAATTTTGGCCCGGTCCGAGTGAACTTCTACAGAACATTGATTTTTACTCTTACAGAAGAGTTTTGACCAAAAAACTTGTCTTAGTTTTTTTTTTCATGTTTATAATCTTCATTTATGCAAAAGTGCCGTAGGCTGTGATATTTATGTTTTAATGAACCACTGTTTCTTGTTTGTAAATGTTTCAGTTAACATTAATATTATTAATTAATATTCCATGTAATGGAGACATAAAATTCTAAATAATGGTATATAGTAAAAGTTAAAATCTTCTAAGACAAAATCGTATTGGAAAGAAAAAAAGTTACAGACAAATTGCCCTTCTTAGTAGGTGTAAATGTATAATTTGCATTTTTTCTCGAGTATCACTGTATTCTTTTTGCATGGACGAATACTTTAAAAAAAATTTAAAAGAAATTTCCAATTTTCACCTTAAAAGAAGATTCCGTCATAGGTAGGTTCTTCTCTCATTCATTTAACTCCATTTTAATAAGCCTAAAAATCTAGGATTCTTTAAAAAGAATAAATTTTAATGCTTAGTTGTAGAATAATGGCGTAATTAAAATTTACGGATTTTTGAACACACTTGGCCAGGTCGAGAAAAGGATTTTCATACGGGCTGATTCAACCGGGGCTGAATATTTTGGTCGTTGAAGACTAGGAAGCAGAAAATCAGTTTCAACTACGAATGGAAAAAAAATAATTTAGGATTGACCTAGTCCTTTAAGGAAAAAGTAAGGCCGAAGCGCGGCCCGGAAAGATTACGTATTTGGCCCGGCCCGAGTATTCAGGAAAAGTAAATTTCGGTCCCGGCTGGTCCCGAATGCCGTTAATGAAAATCGGCTCAAAACCGGCCGGCGTGTCGCGCCGCGCTCGAGTTTCGGGCCAAGGCCTGGCCCGTGCAAATCTCAAGTATACAGCACTTCGGATACAATACATTATCCCGAATATCTTGCGTGTCCCTATGAATACTATATGCTTTTCATTATACAGGAAGAAACTTCTATAATTCTCATCAACGTGTATCGATTTCATAAAATGTGAAATAGTTTAATAGAAATAAAACATATCTCAAACAATGTTTTCCCCTATACAATCAGTGATGGAATGCATGTGTGGTCCTGTAAATCAATAACAAATATTCTTTGAACCCCAGATTGTACATAATACACTGCTCAAAACAATTAAAGGATATTGCAGTTTTAGGTGGATTTTGTATCTGGGAAACTTTTTAGCTGACTGATACATGGTCGAGAGACATAGTAGGTTATATGAGAATAAATTACACATGTTTGGCAGAAAAAATGCATTTTATTGCGCATTTGTGTACAAAATTAAAAAAACACAATTTGTGCATATGAGAAAAAAAGAATAAGAAAAGGTGTTTTCTTCAAAGAAAATCATTTTCAGTAGGGGGTATGGTTTCCACTGGCGGCCAGCAACGTTGAACACCTTTGAGGCATGGACTCAATGAGGCTATTAATGACGAGTTGGGGTATTCTGCCCCACTCTTCCAGAAGAGCTCTTTCCAATTCTTGGAGAGTTTGTGGGGGTTGTTGGCGGCCAGAAACTTGTCTTCCTAGAGCGTCCCAAACGTGCTCGATTGGATTCATGTCTGGAGAACACGCTGGCCATTCCATTCGAACGATTCCTTCCTTGAAAAGAAAATCCTCCTCCAGGTTTGCACGATGTGGCCTGCAGTTATCGTCCATTAAAATGAAGTTATCTCCGATTGCTGCAGCATAAGGGACTACAATAGGTCTGAGAATCTCATCCCTATATCAGCGACCAGTCAGAGCTCCATCTCGAATGATGTAGAGGTCAGTGCGCCCGTCAATGGCGATGCCACCATACACCAACACTCCTCCACCGCCAAATCTGCCTTGATGTTAATCTAACACAGACAATCGGTCGGCGAGCATACAGACCTAGAGCATGCAGCCGGTTTTGGACAGTCTGAGTTGAAATCGTGGTGCCTGTAGCCGAGCGAAGGTGTTCTTGGAGAAGAGTAGCGTTCATGTTTCGGTGTCTCCGAGTTGTTAACGCTAAATACCGATCTTCATTGGGCGTTGTTGCCCGTCTACGACCTTGCCCTGGTCTTCGGCCTGCACATCCACTCTCCAAAAAACGGTTCCAGATCCTGGAAATGACACTTTGTGACACTCCAATGGCTTGCGTTACTTCGGCTTGAGTTTGGCCCCCTTCTAACCTACCAACAATTCTCCAAGCTTCTGAATCTGTCAAATGACTTCGTTGAGACATCGTACTCATCGAAACAAAGCAATCTCTGAATGCCGATCATCCTTGTCTTCATTCTCTTTTATCCAGTTGAAAGTCAAATTTCATTCGTTGCCGCTGAAGCGACGTTTTTGACGTCGAACTCAAAATTTGCATACTCCACAGTTTGAAAACCAGAAAAATTTGCATTTGTGATTCTCTTCTTCTATTTTCGGCAAAAAAAATTTCGTTTATATCTTTATTTTATACAAAACTTCAAATATCCTTTAATTGTTTTGAGCAGTGTATATATTTTAGTATGGAGCGTAACTTCATTAAAATGCACTTGAAACTATTTTTCCCATTAACTGCAATGTAATAGAATAAAATTTAAATTTCAAACGATTCGGTTGGGTAGTTTTTGCGCTGTTACATGCGGACGGATTGACGGACGGACAGACAGACGGGCGAAAGGACGGACTGAACGACGAGTATATTTGCTACGTATTTACATAACTATGAAAAATCGCAATATAATGATGGTTACAGTCAAAGAATATCCACCTAAAAATGCTTATTAGTGAGTATAAATTGACTTCTATTATATTGTTAAAAAAAAACATTAATTTACGGTAAAACTACTGACCATTGATGGTAACTCATGGGAAATTTCCCTTTTTGTGGGGAAAACAGAGGCTTGTGGGAAAAACGGAATTTTTGTACTTTTGTCCGAAATTTCGACATTTTTGAGATTTTACTTCCACAGCTTTTGTATCAGCATTTTTTCCCCCGAAATAAGCGGAATAACATTTTTGCTGAAGAGATTTACTGTGCACAATTCTTAATTATTCTAGTATGAAGGATTGGTTATAGATGTTGGATGATCATTGCCACAGCAGAGGTAGGTGGGACAGAGTTAAAGCAATTTAGTAGCCTCCCTCTTAACTAAACAGATAAATTATATAACTGAGAAACGTTAACTCTAGGAGGGTGCAATAGATATATTCTATCCTCATAAGTGTTAACTTTTGCATCTCTCAAATCTGTTTTTGATGCTGAATGTGATCTTTTACAAAAGACGGAGGTAGAGAATTAAACATAAAAAAATTTCCTTCGTTATGTTGCATTCAAATTTCTGGGAAAGCCATAGAATCGAAATAAAATTGATTAGGAAAAAAAGTCTTGAATTACCTATGTCTAACATACACTGCTCAAAACAATTAAAGGATATTTGAAGATTTATAAAAAATATAGATATAAACGAAATTTTTTTTGCCGAAAATAGAAGAAGATAATCACAAATACAAATTTTTCTGGTTTTCAAACTGTGGAGTATGCAAATTTTGAGTTCGACGTCAAAAACGTCGCTTCAGCACAGCGAATGAAATTTGACTTTCAACTGAATAAAAGAGAATGAAGACAAGGATGATCGGCATTCAGTGATTGCTTTGTTTCGATGAGTACGATGTCTCAGCGAAGTCATTTGACAGATTCAGAAGCTTGGAGAATTGTTAGTAGGTTAGAAGGGGCCAAACTCAAGCCGAAGTAGCGCAAGCCATTGGAGTGTCACAAAGTGTCATTTCCAGGATCTGGAACCGTTTTTTGGAGAGTGGATGTGCAGGCCGAAGACCAGGGCAAGGTCGTAGACGGGCAACAACGCCCAATGAAGATCGATATTTAGCGTTAACAGCTCGGAGACACCGCAACATGAACGCTACTCTTCTCCAAGAACACCTTCGCTCGGCTACAGGCACCACGATTTCAACTCAGACTGTCTGAAACCGGCTCCATGCTGTAGGTCAGTATGCTCGCCGACCGATGGTATGTGTTAGATTAACATCAAGGCATCGTCGCGACTGCAGGAAGTGGGAAACCGAGCAAGTCAACTGGAGGAGAAATGAATGGAGCAATATTCTGGTTTCTGACGAGTCCCGTTTTTCTGTGCATCCGGATAATAGGCGTATTTTCATCTGGAGGGACCGTGGCAGTAGGAATAATCCTGCGTTCGTGCACGAAAGTGTCAGATTTGGCGGTGCAGGAGTGTTGGTGTATGGTGGCATCTCCATTGACGGGCGCACTGACCTCTACATCATTCGAGATGGAGCTCTGACTGGTCGCCGATATACGGATGAGATTCTCAGACCTATTGTAGTCCCTTACGACGCAGCAATCAGAAATAATTTCATTTTAATGGACTATAACTGCAGGCAACATCGTGCAAACCTGGTGAAGGATTTCCTTTCCGAGGAAGGAATCGTTCGAATGGAATGGCCAGCGTGTTCTCCAGACATGAATCCAATCGAACACGTTTGGGACGCTCTAGGAAGACGAGTTTCTGGCCGCCAACAACCCCCACAAACTCTCCAAGAACTGGAAAGAGCTCTTCTGGAAGAGTGGGGCAGAATACCCCAACTCGTCATTAATAGCCTCATTGAGACCATGCCTCAAAGATGTTCAACGTTGCTGGCCGCCAGTGGAAACTATACCCTGTACTGAAAATGATTTCCTTTGAAGAAAATACCTTTTCTTATTCTTTTTTTCTCATATTCACAAATTGTGTTTTTTTTCCTTTTGTACACAAATGCGCAATAAAATGCATTTTTTCTGCCAAACATGTGTAATTTATTCTCATATAACCTACTATGTCTGTCGCCCATGTATCAATCCGCTAAAAAGTTTCCCAGATACAAAATCCACCTAAAACTGCAATATCCTTTAATTGTTTTGAGCAGTGTATATTGTAAATTATATTTTGCTGGTTGAGAGTGAATCCTCGAAGAAAGAAATATCTTTTTCAAAGAAATAATGCAACGTACACGACATTCTTAAATTTTTATGTTAACAGATGTAATACACCTATTTCGAGCAGATATATTAAAATTTTTAAAAAACAAAAGTTTAAATTTATTATTGATCGTTGAAATAATGTGCTTAGTTTATATAAATCAAGTTTCTTTTTTTTATGATGTTGATTCTTAAGTGCATATTCTGCTATTTAATAAAATAAGAAAAATCTTGGAAAGCTTTCACTTGCTTACTTTTACTATATATTTCCTTGAAAAACCCTTTTTAAATTTTCAGAAGTGCAAAAGAGAAGCGATAATGTAAGAAATAATGTTGCTCGAAAGTTTCTGACCGAAGGCAGTACCGGCAAGCTTAATTGTGAGGGGAAAATCAGGCCGATGTGGGAATTTTTGAGGGAAAATAAGGCCGACGAGGTTACCATCACTACTACTGACAGTAAAGTTGTCGGACATTTACCGTTCCGTTAGTAGATTTTCCGTTCTAGGAAATAAAAGAAAGAAAAACCCCATTTGAAGAAGCGGAAACTTTCTGTTACAAGGTTTGATTTTTAATGATAATAATTTAATTTCAATTAATGAATCGGCAAAGAATTCGAACTTTCCGAGTTGCTATATTATTTAATTTAGTTTAATATATTATTTTTTTGGTATAATTTACTTTAAGCCTTCCTGAGGATCGAACACGATACCTTTTAACCGCGGAATAAGTCCTTACTGACTCAGCCAAGGCAGCTGATGCCAGTCTGTACAAAGTATGTCTTTTATGAGTTAGTGGGAAAATCTTTTGTGCTTTTCAAAGATTTCTTTTCAAATGTATTCGTAAAAATATTTGTAAACGGTTTATTTTTCTTTATTTTAGATCGATGCATAGTATATATTATTTTTTAAAATCAATTTTAATTTTTTAACTAGTTTAAAATTTAAAAAATTACTGTTTAAAATCACTATTTTTTTATGAATGCATAAAAAAAAATAATGTTATAGATAATTTTTTAAAATTATCGCACACAATTTATTTATTTATTTTTTTTTGGGGGGGGGGGTAATTAATTAAAAGATTTTTTAAAATAAGAAATGAGAGAAAAATAAACAGGAAAAAATGTAATTAAAATGAAATTTTTATGTTTTCATTATTTAATGGTGCTAGTGGGATTCGAACCCGCAATCTGCGCTCTGGGTCTGGTTCATTTTGTGTCGGCCAGTTATCTACTCTAGGATATAGACCCAGGGGGGGATTGCTCTTCGTTTGTCTTTCTAAGGGAAACTAACCCGAATTCAAGCAAGGTTCGTTAAAATTTAAATTTCATTTAACACATTCTGAAATTGAAACCGAATTTCCAGCATTTATCACTCAAAGGCAGTGTTGTAACCGATTTATTTTCTATTTACAAGTAAACGGATTAAAAATGCTATGAATATCATGTTCTAATGTAATCGTGCTGAAATCAAGTGAATTACATCAGTTTCAATACATTTGCAACAGCGTAATTGCATTAAAATACCCTGTTAACGATTTTTCCCATAGACTAAATGTAATGGAATTATTTTATGTAGCCCTGTAAATGAACTATTAATTCCACATACTTCATATACAATAAAAATCATGCCTAGGGAATTCTAAATAAGGTTTACCAATTGCATGAAAGTTCGAGTAAATTTACGGGAGTTAGAGCGCAGAGAGACGGACAGACAAACCAAAGCATAAACACTTTTCAACTTTGCTGGAAAGCGTCAAAAGTTGTGTATTAGAAATAGTTACTAAGGCATTTTCAATTATCGAAATAAACTATTTTTACCTATAAATTGTGAATTATTGATACATAATTTGTTTATAATTTTATATTAAATACATAAGCGCTATAAATACAAATTTTATAGCTTTGAATAACTTATGCTGTATTTAACTAGCATCAATACTAGTTACTCTAACTCGCTCCATTTCCAAGTTATTTAATTTGCAAATACTGTTTGTTTAGCTTAGGGCTGTAATATAGTTTTTAGCTCACAGGCTATGATAGCCTGAGAGCTTATGTGCCCGCCCGTTCTGTATGTATGTTCGTTCGTACGTGCGTAACGCGATAACTCATGATAAAAATATCCGATCCACTTGAAATTTTGTATATAGGTATATCCTGATAAAGCGCTTCCCTGGTTAGTTTTTGGAGTTCATTCGACATGTATAAAAGGGGGAACGGGGGGCTCATGCCCCTCCCCTTAATTAATATAAATAGGTTTTTCATGCAGAATTAACAGTTTTCGTTCAAAATTTAGATATAGGATCATTCTGATGAGGCGATTCCGTGACTATTTTAACTGTTCATTTAATAAATATAAACAGGGGGAACGGGGGTTCTAATGTCCCTCCCCTTAATTTATATAAATGGGTTTTTCAAGTAGAATTGTCAGATTTCGTTCAAATCTCTGAATAGTTTTGGAAGTTTAATGGTTAAGTATAAAAGAGGGGGATAACTCCTCTTAAATTACATAAATGCTAAATGGGTTTTTATTAAGAATTATCCGATTTGCTCTGAATTTTGGATATAGATTTTTTATATCATGTATTTGATAGTTTAGGAGGGTTCAATGATTAAGTATAAAAAATGGAAAAGGGGAGAGCTGTTTCCTCATCTTAATTTGTTTTACGAACGGAATTAACCCTTGAAAATATAAGGCTGTAATGTACAATTAGTATGCATAGACTGTGAGCTCAATGCAATCAGTTTAACTGGGCAATATTCTATTTTATTATATATTAAATAGCTTGATGAGTATATTTTAAAATTTTGACAACTCTTTTTACAAGTTTTTGCTTTTTATAGGAAAAGGATGCCAAATCGAAATTACTGCAACATAGTTAAAATAATAAAAGCGACAGAAAATATAATATGCACATCGAATTAATTTCATGTTGTTCTTAGAAGTATATTTCATATTTTCTAATCACTATGTATGAGTACTACAGTTAATTTTTAATACAGTATGTAAAATATGGTAATGTTAAGCCACTTCAAACATAATAAAATTGATATAGACTAATAAAGTGTCGTGAAACATGCTTATTGTTTTATTTTCCACAAAATATTCTATAGAATATGAGGTATAAAATACTTAACAATTGTTTAGAGGATCATTGAAAAAAATTCGGTAACAATAATTTTTATAAGCAATAAATACTGGAAGTGCTTTTTTCATTTTTGGTGTGCATTTATAGTTTTAACTACTATTTTTTGTATATGATGTGTATAAATTATATAGTTGATATACAAGGCTACACGAACAAATTTGTAACTATCATTAAGCATGAGCTTTAATTGGTTAAGATTGTTTTCTATTCGGTTCCGCATTTCCAGTTGAATTATATTTAGCACACTGAGAGATGTCCGTAGACCATAAATAAATCCACATTCAGGGCTAAGCTGTGAAGCGGATGCATTGTCGTTTGGTTATTGCTAAAAATATGTTTTCAGTTCTTATTTGTTTTATAAATTGTTTACTTAAAATATCTTCTCACCTTACTAAACATTGAAAGTTCCATGACTGGCTTGAAAAAACTTTCATAATCAATCCGTCATGAAAGATTTTTCTTTCCCCTTGTTTTCTGTATACATTGTCTTTACTACAGATATGATGTTGTCCATGCTTTTTCACGAAATTTGATTGCACTGTTTCCCACTAACAAATTTTCCTGTCTGCTATGAAGCAACCAATAATTAAACAAGAAAATATGCCCTCAGGCATTAAAAATAAGATAAAAAACAACTATAACTTTAAATTATAAAAATTCTCAAAAATAATTCCTCTTTTTTTTCAGAACAAATGAGTTTCCACTGACAAATTTCCCTGCTTGCTAAAAATCAACTAATAATTAATCTTGAACATATATCCCCAAGCATATTAATAATAAGATGAAAAACAATTACAACTTTAAAACATAAAAAACCTCAATTTTTTTTAATTGAACAAATGGGTTATCCACTGACAAATTTTCCTGCCAGCAAGCAATAATTAAACAAAAAATTATGCCCTCAAGCATTAATAATAAGATGAAACGTAACTACGATTTTAAAGCGTAAGGAATCTCAAGGAATAATTCCCCTTTCTTTCGGAACAAATGGGTTAATCTCTCTGAACGTAAATTGAATCGGCGAGTAGCAATATTTTTTTTATTTAATTTTTTTATTAGGATTTTCTTTCTCTTTTTATTCTTATTTTTTTTAGTTAAATTGTCATTTAATTTAAATCTAGTAAAATGCTCTAGTTAATTTAAGGTTGACTAAAAAAAAAAGAGTGATTTTTTGTTTAAATGTTATTTAAGAAAGCATTTCAACTTCTTAGACACACTTAATGGATTAATTGCTAGTTTATACTTCAATACTTTAAATACTTTTCCAATATTTTTTTTCAAAAGTTAAAAAATATATATAGAATACGGAATGTCGTAATTTTAAAAGTATATGGACATAATTTTTGTTCTGGTTTTATATTAAAGTATATTTCTTTTTAAAAGGCAATTTTTAAATGTATATTAATAAGATTTAAAAACACAATTTATAAACTGCTTTATTAAATCAATCTGTTGAGTAATAAGATAAATTGAAAAGAAAAAATAATAACGTTTACATGAAATTATAAAAATAATACTAAAAGTAAAACCTTTCAACGGCAATTATCCGCATGAAGTATTTAAGTGCTTTTTAATAAAAAGTAAAGAAGTAGGAAATGCATTATTTCGAAAGTTTATGACCTACAGATCATCAGCTAATAAACCGGTTAAATTGGATTCAATTAGCAAAAAGTATGCTAAAATTATTATTTTATTTTATTTTATCTTTTTGGTGGGGGGTGGGTCAGAGAAATAAATTATACAGATAATTTTGCAATTTCTTTTCTTTATAAAAAGGAAAAGCAGATAAATTATTCATGTAAACATGGATATTTTGTAATTAAAAAAAAGTCAGTCGTAAACCTCCATAATTAAATCAGCATTGCCCGTATTTTTTCGATTCCTATAAGAAATTTCAATTGGTTGCAAACAAAAATATTTTTAACAGAGTTATATTTTAAGATGTATGTGAAAAAATGGGGTATGAAATATACTTTTTAAACTAACAGCGAAAGAAATATATAAATTAACATTAGTTTTATGAGCTTTATTTTATTAAAAGCAGAAAGGTTGTGAATATAAAGAATCATCTCCCCTCGGGCAAACTATTAATAAGCGATCAAAAATAATTTCACAGTAGACCTGGTTCAACTCTGAAATTTTGAAGTATACCTTTAATATAAAGCAAAAGAAAAAATATTGGTGCAATTATATGCGCAATAACAATTGGCACGTAAACATATTTGCCACAAATGTAGGAAGAAATTAGACAAATATGTTTTTCTGATAATTTGAAGTAAACAATGCTACTATTTAAATTTTTAGCTCCTCTTTGCATTATTTTCGTTTATTTTCTAGTCTGTTTTCAACGCTGCAATAGTGCTAAATATATCGTGAAGTTGTCTGAAGGAAATGGATTCATTTGAGAAGTAAGAACAAATATCCCTTTATCTAGTGCTATAAAACGAGTTTTGCATATTCAGTAATCTTTATAATATTTGTGAGAGTTAGGTTTTCAAAAAAAATCACGATTGTCAAAATCGCGAATGTTGGGCCTACCTTCCCGTGCATGAAAGGGTGTTGAGTTTTAATTTTTTTTTAATGAAAAAGATCAATTGAAGTTAAAAAAATATATTTATTAAGCATTTTGCATTAAATCATCAATCTTTAACCATTGGCCGGGAGCGCGATGTAAATCGTATAACAGGCGAAAAACAATCAATTATTGCTGCTTTATTTTAATTTTACAAATAATTCAACTTTCAAATATCATATAAGTTACCTCTAGTGACAATTTATGAAAGTTTTCCGCAATATACTAGTTTAATTACATTATACTAAAGCAGAAGTTTGGATGTGTAAAAAGCTATTTACTACTACAATCACAAAGTATAAAAATTAATAATGAATTACTAAACAATAATTAAGTAATTTCGAACTTACAGAATTAGTCATATATTTCATCTATATTAGTCGTTTCACGTGTCAAGCATAAGATTTTCTTTTTTGACGACTGTTTAGCGATAAACCTTACGCATTTGATGCACTACATTGTAGAGGAGGAATTTATTTTTCGGTAGCACGAATATGTAACACGAATTCCTCTTTTGTAAAAAGGTAAATTTATTTGAAGTTTCCTCTTCCGAAATTTTGTTGAACAATATAGGTAGTATAATTCAAAAGTTAAGGGAAAAGTTGCAAAAAAACATTTCATCGAATAGGTCATAGTACCGAAGCATATCCACCTTCAAAGTAGTCACCTTGGGGACGATACACTTCCGCTAGCATCCGTATAACTTCTGAAAGCATCGCTGAAAGCCATTTTTCGCAGACTCTCATAAGGCCTCCTGCGATGTTGTTTTCACTTCATCTGATAATTAAAAATAGCATTCCTGTAAATATTTTTTCTTTGATGGGAACTGGCAAAAGCCACACGGGGAACACAGCCAGTTGAGTGGGATGATGTGGAAGCACATTAGTGCGAATTTTGGCGAGGAATTGTTTTAATAGTTGGTATCCTGCTGATGCGTTCTCCAGCAGAAAGCACCAGTGTTTGGCCTCAGCGAAAGTTGTCCAACGCGTTTATTCTCTTTGATGGATTCTCGATCCTCTTTAAAATTATGATGTCATTCATAAACCTTGTGTCCCATCATGGTAGATTCATTGTACACCTTTCTTAGCATTTTCAAAGTTTCCATTGGTTTTTTTTACCAAATCGATGACAGAATTTAATGTTGCAACGCTGTTCAAGAAAAGTCATCTTTCTTACATCGCGGAGCAAATATAACTAATTTCCGAAGATAATAGCTGTGCATGCGGCTCGGTCACATGACATAGACTAAAACAACATGAGCAAGTAGGGGCTGATTGAGAGAATACATTTCCGGCCCTTTTACTTTAGGCACTTGCTTTCGTTTTCAAGAATAACCGCAGTCCCGAATTTTTTAATCATACTATGTATATCAAGGAAAATTCACAAATCTCGAGATAAAGACGGAATTTTAGCTCTGACTATGACATGTTATTTCATAAGGAATTTTAAAAGTGTTCTCAAAAAAATTATTCTTCGGTTTGGTTCATCATCAACATTATTCATTAGAAATAATACATCACAATATATGCCTGCAATGTTCGTTACAGAATAAAAGGAGGACACAATTCAACAAGAGTGCATACTTTTGTTATGTGAGATACAGAATAAGCCCCACACATTTCACTTCCTTTAGTCTTATTCTTTTTAATTCACTATATTTCACATTTTACAAATATTCGGAAACAAAAACTCTTTTTTTTGGGGGGGGGAGGGGAGGGAGGTGTTTAATACTCAAGAAACACTCCAATAATTAAAAATTTCTATTTAAAATTTTAAAAAAATACATTTACTTATTAATATAAATTTCAGATTAAGCATCCTATAATTCTAACATTAAAGAGACAGTTAGCTATCATGCGTGAATTCAAGATTATCTGAAGTAAAATTACACCAAATGTTTCTTCCTTTTGGAAAACTAAGCTTCATATCGGTTTACATTACTACGTTCGAATTTCCATCTACATTATATAGAGAAATTTAAATCCATTGCTCCAGTGACACATGTGACCACAGGATCTCGTAGGCGAACAAAAAGGGGTAGTATTTTAAAATATTCCACATGCCAAGAGACAATTTTGATCTTTGTCAAAAAGTAAGTTACATCGTTGCATCATACTATTCCTCTACGTAGCAACTACGCAGTGAGTATACCGTAATCTTTCCTTGCATACAGAAATCATCCTCTATTGTCTTAATCCTTCAGTTTCAGTCTTGTGTCCTATAAAATTTAGAGCAAATAATTTGTTTCAGTAAGTGCTGCACTGTAAAAAATCTGCGCAATGTTCTTGATATTTACTGTGTAACATTCCTGGGTTTCCTCGGATTATTTCTGCTCATACAAGAATACCGAGAAATCTTGTGAAATACCTTCCACAATCTCGTGTAACTTTTCGGAATAGTTGAGAAAGTGGAAATTACTGATAAACTGTGAAACGTTCCGAATATTGTCTGTGTAACATTCCTTAGTTTTAGTAGGCATACTTTTTGAGCTTTTGTGTAACTTTTCGGATTTATTCTAAAATAGAAATTATTGATAATCTGCGCAAAGTTATACATGTTTTGTGCGTAATATTCCCTATTTTGTGGATAATATATTAATTAGAAAAAAATCGTTATTTTGCGTGTCTGTCATTTTATTATCCCAGTTGTGAAAACACTACGGGATCTTGCGCTATAAAAAAATAAAACGAAGGTGTGAATACCCTTCTAATTGTGCATCTCAAAGCTCTTGTTCAAATTTCTGCCCTGTACAGCTCCTGAGCTACATTTTACATGTAAAAACAAATGTGTGTGTTTATTGTGTGTTTATCATTTTGCTCGCTTAGTTATGAATCTAATATGGAAACTAGAGTCACTAATTTTCACAGAAGCTTTAACAACGCATTTAATTGTGATTCTCGAATATTTTTTTCCCAGTTTAGACTCTGAAAACTCTTCTTGGTCTTTATTTCCATATGAACTGCTTTTTTGCGTGTGGGTCATTTTGTTGCCGCAGTTGAAGTAAAAGACTATGGTATCTAGAGCAACTGACTTTGGAATGAAAGTGCGTATGCCCATCTTATTGTGCATTTTGAAACCTATTTTTTAAAATTCTACCAATGACCGTTTTACAAAACTTTTTTATCAGTGATTATTTGACGAAATTCTCGATCTTAGTGCCGCAACTTTTTCTTCAAATACCTACTATTTCCGATTAGTAATATTCGCCTTATTTAATCAGCAGTCTAGTTTAGAGGATTTTTTTACAATGTCTATCACTATTTCCGAATAGTAATCTTTCTGTCATTAAATAAAGTGATTATTACTATTAGGAAATAGTTTGATGCTCATATCAAAAACTTAATATCCAGGTATATGCATTCGCGTCGTAAGCGAGATCTTTTGTCCAAAGAATGAAAACTTTATTTTATATTAAATTGAAAATTTTTACATTTGTTGTAAGAGAGATGTTCTTGTGATGTTGGAACTGGAGTAAATTCAGGTATTAATCGGTATCACGTCTTAAGCGAATTCGACTGTTCCCCAAAACAATAAATCTAGCATAAAAATTATTATAAACAAAATCAACGCTTGAAGGGGAAATGGGAGAAGCTCTGGCCAACTATTTTATTTTTCAAAATATTGAGTCTATAACATGAAATTAAAGTCATATCAGTAGAGAAATGTTTAAATTTTGTCCCCCTCCCCCCCTCCTTTTTTTAGTATCTGCAAGCTACATATGTCTAATATGATGAAAAGGTACAATTTTAAGTTACTTACTAGAAAATATTACGAATTTTGTGGCAAAGTTATTGTGTCTAAATGTGATTTATAAGTATGGTAATGTTTTTTTTTACTTTAAATCTTAATACAGGAATCCCAAATGCTATATAATAAGGCATTCGATTTTTAACGAAACTGTAAGCATTTTTCTGCTTTGATAGCATTTTCTTACCGATTTTCGATCAAATAGACATCGTTGATTTTATAGCGCCCCCATGTTTCTTAAATTTAGCGTATTTCCCAAAATTGCCTCTCAAATTTTTAACTTTGAAGATCAAATATTCTCACTAACGTAAAGAAACTAGGTCTGTTTCATTTAACAGACCAATAAACTGTTAAAAAAGGCGCCCAGTTTGCGGATTAGAATTTAAACAACTACCAGGTAAGTTTGTATGGTATTCTTTATATCGTGTATACAAATAATTAACCTGGGAGAACGCGCGCTTACCTAGGATACGAATGATTTAACTATACGCTTCCAAAAAGATTTCCAAAAGTAAACTAGCTAACCGAATTATTTATTACCAAAAGAATTGAGAAGAAACGTTAAAAATAATTTCAAAGCGTTAAATATCATTTTCAATTTAAATCTTATTACATCTATTGTTATGATTTGCTGAGCTATTTCAATGTCATTCAGTATACCTTAAATCTGAAAATTTTTTAACATCTTTATTTTGACAGGGTTAGCAAATGCATTTTGAAATTTTCACAATACTACTTTTATAAAACATCGGAACAAATTTTATTAGTGTTTGAAGTGAAGGGGGAGTATGGGGAAGTTTAAAGTTTGTTGCAATTATTATGATAGTTATGATAGGGGAGGTGCCCTTTGTGGGGGTCTTTCTAAGGGAACCTAACCCGTATTCACGAAAGGTTCGAAGAAAACCACGAAAACTCTGAACGATTAGGCCAACGGCCGCGATTGGGTTCAAACACATCACCTGCCGCCTACCAGTTGAGAGATCAGAACCTCTCAGCCACCGATAGGGCTAAAGTGAGGGGGAGTATAGGGAAAGTTTAAAGTTTGCTGCAATTATTATGATAATTAAAAAATGTAATTAAGTATCCGTGAGATTAATCCATCTTTTTGTTAAATATGTACCCAAAATTTGAAGCTATTCAGATAATTTTATACAAGGAAATTGAAATTTAAAATAAACAAAATGAAAGTGGTAGATTCTACCCCCCCCCCCCAAATATATAACCTATAAACCCTTGCATTAACACGTTAAGTGGCATGCCATTCACCGGTGACAGACATTGAAATTTCCGTTTTAGCCGCGTCAGTTGCCGGTGGCCGACAGCGTAAAATTATTATATAAAACTAAATATTATATTGCTTTAAGAAATAGCTGAATTTTTTAATTTCCCTTTTATTTTATTAAAGGATATCATTAATTAAACGGGAAGTTCAGTGTCAGTCATCCATGACTGACGTGGAATTCAACGTGTTAAAGGTGTAAATATCCTTCTAATAAAAGGAGACCAAAATTTGAAACTAATTGGTTCGGAACAAGGAAAATCTAGGTAAAGCTAAATTAGTTGGAGAGGGAGGGTTTCTTTTACACTTGACCTATACTTGACCTAACATTGTTGATTTGATTTCTATAGTCTAATTTTCGAATAAATTGATACCCAAACTTCAAGGAAAATGGATAATTGTAAGAGGGGAGTTGGTGTTTACCAGTCACTTTATATTTGATCTAGAACCCACCAAAACCCGAAATAATTAGCTTCACGAAATAAGTGGAATTTATTTAGTAAACTTAAGCGAGTTTGCTTAGGAACACGAGTCTTGTATGATTCAGGTTCATCCAAATTTTGGGTTTAGCAGTATTTTAGCAGATTTTGTAAATTGATACACTTTAATTTGCACAGCAGTGAGATTCCTGGATTAAGTATATTAAAAATAACATTGACTTGCAATTTGTTCGAAATTCAATTTTGCCAGAAATGAAATTAATCATATTGTATAATAAGTCGAAGAAAGACATTTTAAGGAATTTCAGGATTAAGCATTAAAGTTAGACATTTCAAGATTTTTTTTTTATTTCAAGATAAACTACGACCCCTGTTTTAAATATTTCATACTGTATAATAGCATGCGTAATTAGCTCGGATAAAAAAGATCCCTTGGCAATTAACTATCCCCTCCCGCCAGCCGTGAAACAATCTTTGAACGAAAAAGAGTTATCTACTTTCTTACCTAGTGTTTGAAATAATCGTTAATTTTGACTCCGAAAATTATAAACGGATTTTTCTACTTTCATCCCTGGTATTGATATGTCTTACAACCATCATGTTTTGCGAGTAATACCCATCAAGTTTGCAGACTCAGGACGATAAAATTAATCTCCACGTTTTTTAGTGTTACTCGACAGTGGAAATTGCTAATTTTATGATATAAAGCACGGAGCTAATCAAAAAATATAAGTAAATGAAGAAGCGTAAATGAACTTATATTGTGTATCAATATCGAGGACAGCGGCAAAACTGAGATCCGCAAAACCCTGCGACGTAGGGGGGGGGGGGGGTATGGAAGTAATTGTGAAAAATAAACATCTTAAACGGTCATAAACGGTTGATCATTTTAGGATTTTAAGAACGAGTCATTAGTATTGAATAACGAATGTATATTTTGCGTACTCCAAACCTGATCTGTGCGTAAAAAATCATACCCAGAAGACGGGTCACGAAACGGGGACCCCGTTTTGTTATGAGAAATAGATATAGATTCTAGGGGGCCTTGTGGAAAATTTTGCATAGGACTCAAAACTATAGTTACACTACTGATTGGAGATTTCATAAAATCAATATATAATTGAGAATAAAATGTTTCAACGATGTATAAACCCATTTTTATCTAATAAATTCAAAATTTTCACTTAAAATCCAAAATACTGCAATACATTTTTCAATATGGAATAAAACCCTGTGTATTTCATGGAGATTCATTTTTGCCCATGCGCAACATGACAACAGTGCACTTGCAAAAAACCCTTGTTTAAAAGATATATATTGAATATTTTAAAACTTATTTTATTTTTTAAAAAACATTCTGGTGATACATAAAAGTAGTTGTAGTACTTTTTGTATTGTTATTAAAGCCTTTTGTAGGACACATATTCAAGTATTCTATATTATCCAGCTAATGCATAATACAAAGTGTTTTTGC
The DNA here is from genome assembly GCA_964019185.1 of Maratus speculifer. NCBI lineage: Eukaryota > Metazoa > Arthropoda > Arachnida > Araneae > Salticidae > Maratus > Maratus speculifer. Next base: position 141,547,378 of record OZ025291.1, read on the forward strand.
AAATGAGAATAACTTCTCCAATAAACATTTTGATTTTTCCAGAAACTGAATAAACAATATTACATCCAATAATTTATGCATAAAAAATAAAAAATAATATATGCTTTTTGTTTCTTTGTAGCCACCTTGGATAATAATCAAATCTGAATGTAATGATTGTTCATTAACAGAAACAAATGGCTACTTTGGAACAGCAGAATTAAATTCAAGTATTGAAAGCACCTCTTTAAATATTAGCAGTCACTTGTATTTTAAAGCACTAATGGCGCGAGGATTTTCAGATTCCTTCACATCATTATTCTTCTTCTCTAACTAAAGCTTTAAATGAAGATTGCTTGCAATGGACAGAAAAAAGTGAGTTACTGAACCATTTAGCTTTGAGAATCTGCAAATACACAGACAATCCCGCTACAGCTGAACGAAAGCAAGTAGAAGATATAATTTTAATTGAAGGTGTGGAATTTGTACAGAGTGTAGTTTCGACAATCTCTTTATATTATTGTTATAACATAAAATATTCTCTCAAATGTACTGGGACTTACACTTTCATTGAACTAAAATTGTTGGTTACTTTATGTGAAAAATTAAGCAAACTGTGATAAAATTCTAGATTGCAATTTCAAACCATAATATCAATAAAGTTTTGTACTTATTATGAAAGTTCTCTGAATTTTTATTTTTGATTATATTATTTTTTAATTGCATAATATTCTCGATATCATAAGTCGAAGGGATTCTAAAAAAGCATTATGTGGTAGCTATTTGTTCAGAGAAGTCATTTACAGGAATTTGTAATATCAAAGAGAGAAATATATTTTATTTGAAGTATCAGGAGTACACTGCATTAAGATTTTCAATTTTTTTAAAGGTTATCTTCTTTTTTTCCCCTTGACATCTGAAATTGAATTTTGTGCTTTAACCAAATGAATGAATCTCTTTAAATATGCTATTGCTTAAATTACAATTAAAAAGTTTCTTTTTTTTTTACTATAACTTTAAAATCTCTTTCAAAAATTTGTGTATATTTTAACTTGCCTTGAAAATTTATATAATTAAACCTTAATAGTTTGGATAATCTTTTAAAAGAATTATGTACTGTATAGCACATGCATCAAAAACTGTCTTTTCATTGATTATTGTGATATTAATTATTTAAGGAATAGATTTATCAAAGGTAATTGATCCAATTTAAGTGAAGATAGTGGTGTAAGGGGGGGGGGGGGGAGCTTCGAATAACCACATACTTCCCCAAAAAGAGCAGATATTCAGGTACTGTAAAACATTTTAAGAATGCTTTGATATATTAAATATATCATTTTATTCCAAATGACTAATCTGTTGTATTAGCCAAATGACAAGTTGATAATCTGTTTAAATTATTAAATAATTATCTAAAGGTTATTTTAAAAATACACAATTGCTTTGTACTAGATTTTGCCAAAAATGTATACTTTGTGTTACATTATCTCTTAATATACACCTTGAAATTGGTATATTGAGTTTAATATAAATGTGGAAAAACTTAAGCATGTCTTTTTGTAGATCACAGCACAATATCACTCATTTAGATATTTCTTTTGTTTCTGAAGTGTATATTTATCATAATTTATCCTTGCACTTTTGCACTAATCAGCACCCTTACATATTCTAACCAATTTATTTTTGTAAAAGTAATTTTTATGTATCTATGATTTAAAAACAGATTTTACTCATACATATCCTGTATTTTTTTAGATTTGTGTTGTCAACTGAAAAATGAAAACAACTAATTAGAATTATTTTCAATACAATGTTTATCTTTCAGCGTGCAATCATTGTTTATATTCTCAACAAAGATTACTAACTCATTAATTTGTATCAGGTTCAAGAACCATACTTAACTGTAACTCTAAGGCATCTAAAAACTCTTTGAATATCAAGCTGAAAATTAGAAGTAACTTATTGAAAAAACGCCTTAACATACTAGATTATAGATTTCTGGTCTTTTCAGATTTGCATAATTTTCCAAACAAATTTTTGGTAAAGTTCCTGTGAAAATTTGTGGCAGAATTGCTGCCACTGGATATCCCAGGAACATTTACCGTATTTCGTGAAATGTTTCAGATCTTTTCACAATGAAGAAACTTAACTGAGATTTTATGCGTAAAGTTCCAGGCTATAAGTTTCAGAGTTTTTCAAAATGAAGGAACATAAATTAATTTTCATGAGTAATGTTCCAGATGATAGGTTTCGGAATAGCGGAACCTAACTGAGATCTTATGAGTAACATACCATATTAAAGATTTCGGAAACTTTCAGAAAGGTGGAACCTAACTGAGATTTTATGAATAGCATTACCGATTATAGGTTTCAGAGCTTTTCAGAATGGAGGAATTTATCTGATATTTTACGAGTAATGTTTCAGATTGTAGGTTTCAGAACGGTGAAACTTAACAGAAAATTAATGAGTAACGTTACACATAAAAGGTTTCTCGACTTTTCAGAATGGTGAAACATAAATGATATTTCATGAGTAACATTCCAGATTATAGATTTCTGGACTTTCCTGGCATGTGTAAGTTTCCTGGCATTTTTTGGATTAAATTCCTGGGAAAACCTGTGGCGGAATAGCTGCCACATGTTTTCTTAGGAACCTTACGCAAAATTTTTTACAGTGTGCCTTTTCCTTAAAATCTACTGAAAGGTCTCTAAAATCCAGCCTGTATAATGTTATTTTACTTGACATTTTAAATCAATATTGCAATTTTTATTTCTTTTAAACTTTTAATTTCAGAATCAATTTTAGAATTCCTTGAATATTTATTTAAAAATGTAGTGGAAGAAAAGGAGAAAAAATCAATTTCATAAGTATATTTTATAAAAAATCACAAAAGAAAGTCTTTGGAAGACTATAATCTAATTAAAAATATTTGTTTTCTTTAATATATTTGTTCTTTGATTTGATTATAAAAGTTAGCCACATTTAATAATTAAACCGTCATTTTCTCTTTAAAGAATATTAAAATCCAAATTCCTAAGCAAAAAAACATTTCTAAATTATGGGTAAGATCTATGAGTGAAGTAATTAGTTTCGACATTTTTCTTCCGAAATATTAATTACCCGTAACAAATAATTCCGCCGTTTTTATTAGAAATTCTTTTATGTGATGTAAAAGACATATCACTGTCGATAATTTCTATTTATGGATAATTTTTACGTTTTAGGAATATAATTTTTATTTAATTTTTTTACATTATTATAAACTGCATTTTTTTTAAACACACAAAAAGGTTAAGGGATCTTGTATCTTTTAAACTTGTTAAAAATCCAGAAAAGCAATGAAAGTTTGAAGTACAGTCGGCTCTCGTTAGTTCGAACTCGTCGGGACCACAAGAAATGTTCGAATTATCCGAAGTTTGAATTATGGAAAATATAAAATGAAAACATGCTTAATATGGTACTATTACAAAGGAATTAATGTTATAGTGTTTTTTAAATTTATTTCGTCTGTTATCATTTGAATATGACTTAATATTAAATTAGAATGTATAAATACATAAACTAATTAAAAAATTAGGAACAAGCACGATCGAAGAAAAATTTAAAGCGTCATTGATGGACAAACGGAGCACTAAGAAAGTGGATATCAAATGCATGGGATTATACGTATACTCGTTCGGAACAATTTTCACAAAAATCAAAGAAAGCAAGTTATTCATATGATCTAATATCCGTGAGAAAGAAAAGAAAAATGAAAAATGGAAATTCTCGTTAGTTCGAATTAAACGAAGTCAAGGGTAAATGAGTTCGAATTAATGAAAATTTGTAACGTTATTCTGCAATTGAAAATTTCGGGACTTCATGTTTAGTTGGAATTAAGCGAAGATTCGAATTATCCGATTTCGAATTAACGAGAGTCGACTGTATCTTTTTTTTTTGTATAAATATGAAATTTTGGCTTTTGATTGCATGTCCTTTTAAATATAATATCACTAGATGCTGAATAGTCTTTTACAGAATGTGTGTATTGTTGAATTTAAAACATAATTTTATTTCACTTCGTAAGTCATTGTGCGCATAACATCTTGAAAATGTATGCATTAATTTTTATTAAACTTAAAGTATATAATAATCATATATGTCTTTTTAAAATAAACTTCTCTTTATATCAAAATTATTTCATTAACTTTAAAAAAAATATTTATGTTTAAAAAAAAAATCAAAATTTTTCATTTTTTAGAGAATAAAATTAGTCATATCTAAAAATATCACCTTTCTAAATTCTTAAAAGTTGATCATTTTAAACACATATCTGCTTAATATCTACAAATAATTTCATAATAATCCATACATACAGTTCTCAAGATATCGTGCGCGCAACAACTTACGGAGTGATAAAAATATGTTTTAATTTCAACAATATACACAAACTCCGTAAAAGGCTAGATGCATCTAGAAGTATTAGATTATAAAAGATTAATCTGTTTAATCAAAGGCCAAAATTGCATGTTTATGCATGAAAAAATAAAAATACATTAATTCAAACTTTCAATTGTTTTGTTGATTTTCGACGACTTTAAAAGGTACAAAACCCCATAAATTAAAACCTTTGCTTATGTTTATTGTTAAGTTAAATACTAGATTTTTTTTATGTTTATACTTTTCCAAAACTGTTCTTAGTTTGCTTAAAATTATAATGCTCTTAATTCTTTTGTCTGTTTTTAGCGAAATGATACATACTATAGATTTTTTTTCTCTTGAAAAGACATTGCTTTTAAATAATGTATAGAAGAATGTGGAACGTTCAATTTCTTAATATTCTACAAAAGGGAGAAAAAAGTTGATTGACGAAGGCATTCTTTTGACTTGTTTACAATCTTGTTTACAATAACTGAACAGAAATTGTTCCTTGTATTTTAAAAAATTCAATTATTTATTTTAAAGATTGTTTTGAAAGTGTAATATGATATTGTATTTCTTCAAGTGATTTGATTAATTATGAATTTACAACCATAGATTTTTCACAAAAGTTTAACTCTAGCTCAAACCTGCAAGAATTATGTGTGATTGGCTTAGTGCATTTTAACAGCCACAATTTGTAGGCTTAAGTAGAAACCTTAAAACAACAACTAAGGCGGATACGTTTAAAGCAACATAACTTTTACATAACACGCAGCAAAGTTTGATTGTGATGTGTGGACTTGTTTTATCCTGTGCATTAGAAATGAATTAATGTTCATTTTCGGAGCCCACTCTAACAAAAAAGATTTTCTGGCGAAAAGATCAAAGCCTGAGTCAGAAACCTTTTGTTATTAGATGACAAAAACGTCAAAAAGAGGAAATACACAGCATAAAATTGCCAATAATATTTTTAACTTCATTTCGGAATTTTCTTATTTAATAATCTCATATAGAGAAAAATACTTATTAATCCTTCCTCAGGATAACAATTTCTGATTTTCATGTCATAAACATTTGTTTAGAATACAAAATTTGTTACATACACTCAACGCTGGCAAGAATTTCCAGAAAACACATTTTTTTTTCTTTAAAGCTATCATTGTAAGCCTATGGTAGAATGACAAAATTCTGTAAATAAATCTGTAAAAAGACCTCAAACAGAAAGCGAGAATGGATATTTATATTGCTAACTTATTATGTTTAAAAATACTTAATTTATCTGCTTAAGTGATGTGCATATATAACGTTATCATTTTAGAGTGGATGTAATGGGGGGGAGGGTCTGGTATATGATATCATAGGACATCTCTAGGGGGGAGGGAGGTTTGTCTTTTGTTTTCGTCATCATGTTTGATCCAACCAATTTTTTCCCTTTTTTTTGTAACATGTTTTTTTGTTCAAAATAGCATGTTACCTTTTTTTAAAATCTGGTATCTATTTTTATGAAAGTGCAAAGTTATTATTAAACTCATTAAATTAATATAAATTTATTTAATTCTAAAATATAGATTATTCCAAACGTCTGACACTGTTATTCCTTTACATATGTTCTTGCATATATAATCATGATTCGAGAAACAAGATTTGAAGCATCTTTTAAATAAAGTTTGTGTTTACTAATGAATAAAAGAGAAAGAATGTTGTCAGTAGTTTTGTTCATAAGAAATTATACCTGCGACCCAAAATTCCTCCGATCGAGAAAAGCAAAACAACACTTTGTTACTGTTGAATACATTATGTATTAAAAAGCAATTATGAAATGTTTTTAAATATCTATTTCTTTTAAGTGTTATTTGATATAAAGTGATAATTTCTTGACTTCTCTTCATTTGAATTAATCAAGAATGCGAAAAACGAATGTAACTACATTTGTATTTCACTCCAGACAAAAGAAATAAATTCTAAAAAAAAAAAGAAAAAAATACTGTCTGATTAACGACGTTATTAGCAGGGAGGGAGAGTCGAAAGATGATAACGCATGATGTCGGAAGACAGCGAGGGGGGGGGGGGTCCTAAATTATGACAAAGTTGATAACGTTATATTTGCACATCCCCTTATTTATATTACTAATATTGAACGTGTAAATTCTTCATAATCGTCTGCTTTTTTTAAATGAAATAAGAAGACAAAATGTTTGGAAGTGTACAGCATTTCAATAAATCAGATTGTATGTAATGTTAATTACGTTCAGAAATATGGAGTGTGCAGTTTTAGCAAAACATATACTGTCATTTACGTCATTCCTGGGAAAGTTAAGAACAAAAATTTGGATTGCTGATGCATCCTGTCTTTAGAAAATAATAATAATAATAATAAGACCATGTTTTTTTTATTAATGTTGGATAGTCAAACAAGTAGATTTGATCATGGATCCCACAGTATCTGATCTGAGATTTTCGATTACATCTGTTTCGTTTCTCAAATTGAAAATATCCTATTAATTATACATATATATATATATATATATATATATATATATATATATATATGTATGTATGTATATATTATATCTAATTATATCTAATTACATATAATAATTATGTATTGTTTTCTATAAAAAATAGTATACTTTAATCAGATTTCAATGTTTTGAATCTCAATTCGAATGTGTTTAGATGGACAGAATTTTTGTCAGATTGGGCTTTCATTAAAAGTTCATTAATATTTATTTTTATAATTACTAGGAGATAAAACTGGGCCAACCTAGTAACAGAATATATGTGAAAACCGACATGTATATTATTAATTTTTGATTCAAGTATCTTTTATGTTTCACTGCACATACTAAAAACACAGCGATGAATGAGATATTTTATAAAAAGGTCACGGCCGAACTCAATGCCCTCTGTGCAAAAGGCTTTTGATATACTATATTTGTATACCGTAAAGTGCCGATAAACCCGGATTGATCAAGGAGTCATACGTTTTTCCTCATATCTTCTCCAAAAACATTTAACTGAAATCTCTTTAGAAGCGCGGTAGGATAAATTCGGTCGGATCTCACGAAAGTTGACCATTAAATATAAATTTCTTAATCCTGAAATAATAAAACCGCCAACAAACGCAAAGAAAGCAACACTGTAAAAAAGAAAAACGGACGATTTTATGGAGATTGTACTGGTAATCGAGATGCAAGTACAATTCCTTGTTTTTTACGTAAATTCATGTAAATTTTCTGTTTTTAACTGGAATTTATCGGAATTTTTACGTTAAAAAACAATCAATTGTATTGGAGTCCCGATTACCAGTGCAATTTCCGTATAATTTTTCGTTCTTTTCTGACTTTACAGTACTAAAAACCCCATTTACATAAAAAACAGCAATGATGCGTTCAAATAAACTTTCAAACAAAACAAATCGCGAAAATTTGCTATTTACAATCAGACTGATTCGATTTGTTTCAGGTTTTTAAATGCGATATTAAATTGCATGTCTCAAAAAATTTATGTTTTATTTTTATCTTATTGTTTACTTATTGATTAATTGGTGTTTTAATTTTGATGGATTTTTAATGGATTTTATGTATTATGCATGATTTTATTTCGTTATAGAATATAAGCTGGAAACAGATTATGAAATGTTTGTATTAGCCTGAGAGCAAACAGATATATCTCCCACGATCATCTGCACGTGATATTGATAGATTTGAGAAAACAAACTCATGCTTGAAAGTTACTTTTTAAACAATGAAAACTGAGTTTTCAAAAAAACTGCAATATAGTTTTCAAATAAATTCGATTCAAAAATAATTTTTTTTTCAATTCACGTTATAAAAAAAATGCGCGATTCTTGGAAGTTTAAAGAAGCAAAGTAGTTGTCATTCACAAAATGAGGTGAGAGTTATACACATATCCGTTTGTCTTTTATAAAACAGATATTCAAATGCCAATCCGAAATGAAAAATATGGAGGTTTTCTCATAATATTTAAATTATTATAATGAGGTATTACATGTCCACTTCAATTGCGTGAAAAAGTGCGTTCTATAAAATCAATAATTTTGATTAATATTTAAAGTGCCTTATTTGATAATTGTATGCATTTTTTTAACATGTTGCAGAAATAGCTTTTTCAATGTGCGAGACAGTTAAATTTTTGTTATTAAGATCTCTGTGCCTAAAGAAGATGTGATTCCCATAATTGTGTCGCATTCAATATACATTCCCATTTAATTAAATATGTATTTTATCAAGCACAAAATGATTGGATACTATTCTCTTCATCACAAAATTAACTTGTTTTGTCGAAATTGAATCATTATCAAAAAACATACGATTGTCGCACTTAATGAAGCACTTAAGATACCTATTTGTAACAAATGAATTTTATGCGCATCATTTCATTTTAAAATATTCATTTGACAGCTCTCAAATTTTGAAATATTTAATAAAGAGTTTTAATACATGCATTTCGAAGTTAAAACACTTATTATTGAACTTCATAATGAACAACTTAAATAAAAAAGCACATATACATAATACTGAATATAAAAAAATCAAAATACTGAATATATTATAATTAAATAATGTGTTTTTTATCATTTATAAATTAAACACTTTTAGCCTTTACTATACATAAAATAAAAAGTAACTAAAGAATGACAAAACAGCATAAATTTTACTAAAGCAGTGTTTACTATTGTATCTTTTTAATTAATATGTTGATGCTTATTTTGTATTTAATTCTTTTTTGTTTTGTATCCTTTATAAGCTTCAATATTGTCTTTTTATTTCTGAATTTCCTTTTATTTCTTTCTAGTTCTTTGAACTAGATATAGGTAATTTTGATATTTCGGCTTCTTTTCTGTTTCTCCTGCATTATTTGAATTGTTTTTCTATTTTAATTAATCCGTGAAACTTTTTTTTAAAAAATAATTTTTAATAACATTAGATAGATCAGCTTCAGTAAGTTTTATTTGCAAATGTAATTCTGTTTGCACTTCAGACTTTCCTTCAATAGAGTCTGATCTATTTCTGACCATTAGTTTTAAAAGTATCCATTTATTGTTTCAAAACTTTAAAATGTTCATCACGTAAATTCATTTCTAATGTTGAGATAAAATAAAGAGACTAATCATACATTATAGGAGAAATTATATTAACATCATTATGAGGATTCTCAGGTTCTAAGTAAACATCTGCTACAAATTGGAATTTCTATTATTTCTCTATCTTAATGTTCTATGTATTGTACCGGCTGTGTACTGGAATTTTCAAGGTGACATTCTTTCTTTATTACAGTGAGAATTGATAGGTATCATGTACAGGTGGTGAATGAGAAAAAGAAGAGATTGTTGAGAGGCGTGTTCATCCGTCAGGGATGTATATGGATGATGAGCAAACAAAGAACATGTCACGGATCAAGAAAGCAATGTGGAATGTGCCCAATGAATAAGCTCCAAAGGGGGGTTTATATTGGGGAAAGCAGTGATTTGAGAAAAGCAAGTCTTGTCTGAGATTTGAGAAGTTCGTATCTGGGGTTCGTACCTGGAAGTGTGTAGGACAGAGGTTCTTATAGAGAGTGCTCTGTGTTGGAAAGCGTAGGCAGTTCGTATCTGGAGAGCAAGGGACACAGACGTCCTGGTGTTGTGCTCTGGGCCAGATAGCATAGGCCGAGTATACATGTGTTGGGAGATTCGAAGTTGATCTCCGATAAAGTGAATCTAACGTGCATTGAGTGTGAGGTGGAAGAAGTAATCTGAATAGTACACAGCCAACTTTTTACGGTATTTAATTTAATGTTGAACCGGATCATTTATATCCGAGTGGTAATTGTATACAATTGTAAATAGTGTATTTCTTGTGTACATATATGGTATAAAAAAACTGTTCAGTTAATTGACAGCGTCAGTGTTCATTTACACAATCCTCACAGTGGGTGACCGATATCATCTAATAATATCGGTGGTGGCAGCTATAACTACCACGGACTTTCTTCAAAATCGTGCGGGCTGAGAGGAACGCCCGACAAATTGATGGCAGCGTCGGGATAGAATCGCCTGAGACCAGTGGCCAGCGAACCGTGTTGCAGTGTGTTAGTGCCGGAGTACCCAGTGGAATTCTTGCGTGGTAATGCCGGATCGTCGAGTGTGTGCTAAAGTGTTGTGTCTGTGCCGTATCAGTATTAGAAAGAACTGAACTAAGTGTTCTGCTGTATTATCGCTGCATCGTGGAACTACCTGTGAATAGAAGAGTACCCCAGCAGATAAAGTATAAGGTAAGGTGTTTTGATCATTTCCTTCTGCTGACATCTCGAACCGATTTGTGTTATTGTATAATTGATAGTAATTTAAGTAAATTGTCTAAATAATTTATGTGCAATTAAATAATTGTTTTCAGATAGGTAGGACGTATTAATGACCATATTAGCTATTGTTAAGGAAAGGTCATAATAACATAAGCTAGTATTGACTTTTTTTTTCTTTTCTTTCTGCTAATTGTGTTAATAGTAGTTGGAAGGAATAATTAAATTTACTTAAATTTAAATTATTGTTAAAGCAATATTTAAATGAAGCAATATTGTTTACGTTTGAAGAGTTGATAACATTTGCTTAGAATTTTAATTGGCCAATAGTAGTGGGAAAAAAAGGCTCAAAAGAGGGCCATAATGAGAAAAAAATGCTCTAAAAAGGGCCATAGTGAGGAAAAATAAAAGTGAAGATTTTCAGCATATTTGTTTTAAGTGTGAGAACCAGTATTGAATTTGGAAATATTTTAGTGAGGATAATTGTAGATATTTATATGTGCATATTGTACAATTTTTCTTTATGTGGATTTTTTGATTGACATCAATACTTTTATTCAATTTTAACGTATCAGTATTATTATGTAAAGTGTATGTTGTTATCTAAGTGTATAAATTGGAATCTATATTGCATAGTAGTCAAATCGAAATTACTGTTTTACGTTTTGTTGTTTTATTGGAAATAAATTGTGTGATATCAATGGTTGGGGAAAATTAGAGTATTCAGTAGGTTAATTAGAAGTGAAATACATTGATTATCTGAAGTATATTAATTAGTATAATAAGTGGGGTATAACTGTACTAAGTTAGGAATTTAGGAAATATTAATTTGGTAGGTTTAAATATTCTTGTAGGGTGGTAATAACAATCGGTGAAAGTATGGCTTTCTTATTGAAACTAAAAAAGGTGGATCTTCAGGGGATAGCCGAAGAATTGGGTGTTGAATTCGCGGAAGATGATACCAGAATTCAGCTTAAGGAAAAGATAATGGACAGTGATGAGTATGACGAGGGGGTTATTAAGGAATTATCTGACGCTATTGTTGCAGAACGATTAGAGAGCGAAGAAAAACAGGAAAGGTTAGAGCGTGAAGAAAAACAGGAAAAATTAGAACGCGAAAAGTTAGAAAAACAGGAAAAGTTAGAGCGCGAAGAAAAACAAGAAAGGTTAGAAAGAGAGGAGAGGATTGAAAAATTAAGGATGGAACATGAATTAGAAATGGAGAGGCTAAGGGTTCAAGGATCGGCAAATAATTTTAATGGGTCTAGGGAATCTAATAATGAAAAACAAATAGAAAAATTGATCAAAAGTGTTAAAACTCTATCTATCAAACTACCAGAATGGACTGAGGGGTGGAATTTATTTTTCAACAGCATAGAAAGGGCATTCAAAACTAAAAATGTACCGGAAAACCAGCAGGCTGAAATTCTACTAAATATGTTAGGAGATAAGGCGGATAATTTGTTAATTTTACCACTACCAAACAAATGGAGAATTATGAGGAATTAAAGGAGTTAGTCCTAGGGAAACATGAGCCGACACCGAAGGTGTGTTTGGAAAATTTTAAGAAAGCTAGGAGAAACCAGAACGAAACTCATGCATTTTTTGTATCGCGTTTAATAGCAACATGGGAAAATTATTGTAAGATTAGAGGTGCGGACTCTTATGAAAAGGTCAACCGGTTAATAATTACTGACAAGCTATCAAGTACGTTAGATGAGGATACTGAATCATATATTGGGTTAACTCACCAGGGTAAATGGTTAGAAGCTTCTAAAATTGCTAGAGAATGTGATCATTATTTTGACCATCAAAATAAGTCTTATGCAGTTATGTATAAAAGTTTTAAAAGCAAAGATAGGTATGTAACAATGGAAAAATGAAACCGAGGGAGGATAGTAAAATTAGTGGTAACTGGAGGCAAAACGAAAGTAATGAAACTAATTCTTTTTCGGATAGGAAAATAGATTTTAAGAAGCCTAGTGATGCTTCAGCTCCTAAATGCTTTAAATGTGGTTTGAGAGGTCATTACCAACGTTTTTGCAATAAAGTGGGTAATGAGGGAAATAATAATGGTAATAAAGGTCGAAACCAGAAGGCGGGTGTACATAAGATTGTAATAAAAGAAAAGAAAGAGTTACCTAATGGAGCTATTGTGGCTAGAATATCGGCAACGGCCGAACAGAGAACTAATGTTATTGGTGAGAAATTAAATAAACTTGAGAAAATTGAAGTTAGTGTAAATGGGCAAAAAGTAAAGGGATTGGTTGATTCTGGTTGTGAAATTAGTGTGGTTCATAAAGATTTGGTACCGGAAGAGAAATTGAAAGGAGCTGGTAGTATTTAATTACAAGGGTTATTTGGTGAAGCAGTTAAACTACCGTTAGCTATTCTGCAATATGGACAAACTAATATAATTCATCAAGAAGTACTTTGCGCAGTGACCGATAATACTAATGAGCAAGTAATTTTACATCCCGAGGTGATTAATGAGTTGTCAGGTGTCAACCGCGAGGAGCCATTGCTAGAAGCCCAAGAATTAGAAAGTTCAGAAATTATTATTGATAACTCGAGTGAAAAGGAAGGTATGAGTAACGATAGTTGTAATGTTTACGATATAGCAGCGCGGTTGGAAAATGTACAAACTCAGAATACGGAAAAAACGAAAGTGGAAAAACACAATAAAGCTATTGTTGGCAATTCAGATATGTTTAAGAAATCCCAATTGGAATGTAAAGAGTTAGAGAGAGCTTGCAAATTAGCAAAAATGGATAAGGGGGATTATTGTATTGAAAATGGCTTATTATATCATAAAGAGAAATTGTTAGGCGAAACTATAGTGCAATTAGTAGTACCCAAAGTAAGAAGGGAAGAAATCCTAAAATTAGCGTATACTTCGGTATTTGGAGGGCATCATGCAGCCAAGTAAACTTTACAGAGAATCAGGTGTTCGCTTTATTGATAGGGGATGGCGAAAGAAACTAAACAATTTTGTGAGTCATGTTTAGAGTGCCAATTGACTAGAGGGGTTAAAGTAAATGATAGAGCTCCTATTTCCCCAGTATCGCGGCCGGAACTCCCATTTCAGGTAGTTAATGTTGATTTAATTGGGCCTATGTATCCTAAAAGCTCACAAGGACATCAGTATATACTAACTTTAATTGATCAACATACCAGGTGGGCGGATGCAATCCCTCTAAAAAGTTTAACTGCTAAAACCGCGTGTGACGTTGCTTCAAATATTTATGAGGACAGGAATTTCAAATATAATTGCCTGTGATAATGGAACCAATTTCACCGCCGACTTAACGAAAGAATTTGAAAAAAGGTCAGGAGCTAGTCCACGATTTTCGACCCCACAGTATCCACAGTCTAACGGGCTTGTGGAACGTTTTAATCAGACTCTTAAACGTATGTTAAATCACACTGTTAGAGAAGAAGGAAAAAAATGGAATGAACAAATACCATTTATATTATGGGCGTATAGGGAAGTCCCAAATTCTACGACGGGAATCGCACCTTTCTAGTTATTATATGGTAGAGCGCCGGAGGGTCCTTTATCGATTCTCAAGTCATCCTGGGCAGGAGTAAGTAAGGGGGCGGAGTTAGATACTACGCCGATCCATGAGTATTTGGATAAACTTAGGGGACACTTAGAAAGAGCCGCAAATGAGGCAAAATTATCGTCCGAGATGCAACAAAATAGAATGGCGTATCATTATAACTTAAGGTCAAAAGAAAAAACGTTTGAAGTAGGTGATAAAGTAATACTGTTAATCCCCGATTCAACTAATAAATTATATTCTAGGTGGAAAGGGCCGGCAACTATCACCAAAAAACGTATAGTTGAGTTAGCCGACGGGAATAGGAAGCATGTACACCAAAATAAAATACGATAATTTATTGCTAAATGTAATATAGTTAATATTGTTTTCGAAGGTGATGAGGAATTTGGAGAAGTTGGGGAAATTCCTATTTTGAACCGGGATCAAGAGATAGAACGAGACATAGAGAAGTTCGAAATAAAAGGGTAATCTAATAGTCAAGTGAAAGATATAAAATACATTTTGAGGGAGAATAAAGAGGTGTTAAGGGTCCTGTACGACCAACGGATGTAGGAGAACATCGTATTGATCTTAAACCGGGGATGGCAAGGAAAAAGCCAAAGTTATATAGCATACCGGTAGCTTACAAAGAGGAAGTAGATAGGCAGATTCAAGACTTATTAGAATTAAATCTAATCGAAGTGTCAAATGCTGAAATTAGTCATCCAATTGTTTGCGTGGCGAAAAAAGACGCAATTGTTAGACTTTGTATAAACTATATAGCTTTAAATTCGGTAACTCATGTTCCAACCTTTCCGATGAAAGATTCACAAGAAATCATGTATACCGCAGGGGCGGCTAAATATTTATCTTCGATTGATTTATTGAGGGGTTATTGGCAGATTAAAATGGCTGAGGAGTGTAAACATTTGACAGTTTTTACAACGCATAACGGAACTTATCTGTGGCGTACTATGCCTTTTGGATTATCAGGGGCGGCTGCTACGTTTCAGAAAGATATGAATGAGGTTCTTCAAGGTCATCGGAGGTATGCGGAAGCATATATTGATGATGTCATCATTTTCTCCGACACATGGAAAGAACATTGTGAGCATGTTAGGGCTGTCATTGAAGAGTTAAAAGAGAGAAATTTTACGATTAGGCTGGATAAATGTAAATTTGGAGAAAAATTGACTAAGTTTTTAGGTCATGTAATTGGGGGTGGAACGCATGCACCTGATGAGGAGAAAATAGGAGCAATAAGGGACTTAAAGAAACCAAAAACTAAAAAGGAAGTTAGATCTGTGTTGGGATTAATGGGATTTTACCGATCTTATATTCCAAATTATGCCGAAATTGCTATACCGTTAACCGAATTGACTAAAGGGAAGGTTAAAAATACTGTACCATGGGATGATAGGGCAGAAAAAGTATTTAATACTCTTAAAGATGAGTTATGTAAAGTGACGAGTTTGGCTACACCTACCGTAGGCCGGGAATATCAGCTATACGCCGATGCTTCCGACCTGGCAGTAGGATGTTGTCTTACTCAAAAAGATGAAAAGGGTGAGTTTAATCCGATAGCTTTTGCCAGTCAGAAATTTTTAGGGGCTCAGCGCGCTCGGCCGAGTATAGAGAAAGAGGCCTGGAGTGTTCTCTTCGGGTTGCGAAAGTTTGAAAAGCGGACCTATGGATCTCAAATTGAGATCATTGCAGATCACAATCCGTTAAAATTTCTCACTGAAACAAGCCCAAAGTCCCCCAAACTCACTAGATGGGCTCTTGCCTTGCAACGCTGGAACCTGGGTTTTTCTCATCGTCCAGGAGCTCAACATTTGAATGCTGATGCAATTTCCAGGCTACATAGAAAAAGCTGGGAAGAACAAGCAGTTGTTAGCCTATCAGCATCAACGACCAAGTAGTGGACAACCTTAAAGGGATGTCATCACATGTTTAATTTTTTTTCTATGTATGTGTAAATATTTTCGAATTTTGTGTTTATAATAGTGTATTAGCATGTGTATTGTTTATGTAATAATAATATTAGTACAAGGTTCTGTAGAGATGTCAGTAGATAATGTTCAGACACCTGGAAATACCTATGTAATAAGCATAATGAAGAAATCTGCAAAGAGACTATTGAAATCTTCGGTGATATAACTATGTGTTTGGGGAAAATTAGCCCTTAAAAAGCATATTTTCCGCTAAGGTGGGGGCTGTCAAATTAAGCAGTAAACATCTGCTACAAATTGGAATTTATATTATTTCTCTATCTTAATATTCTACGTATTCTACCGGCTGTGTACTGGAATTTTCAAGGTGACATTCTTTCTTTGTTAAAGTGAGAATTGACAGGTATCATGTACAGGTGATGAATGAGAGAAAGAGGAGATTGCTGAGAGGCGTGTTCATCTGTCAGGGATGTATGTAGATGGTGAGCAAACAAGGAACAGGTCACGGATCAAGAAAGCAATGTGGAATGTGTCCAATGAATAAGCTCCAAAGGGGGGTTTATATTGGGGAAAGCAGGGATTTGAGAAAAGCAAGTCTTGTCTGAGATTTGAGCAGTTCGTATCTGGGGTTCGTACCTGGAAGTGTGTAGGACAGAGGTTCTTGTAGAGAGTGCTCTGTGTTGGAGAGCGTAGGCAGTTCGTATCTGGAGAGAAAGGGACACAGACGTCCTAGTGTTGTGCTCTGGGCCGGATAGCATAGGCCGAGTATACATGTGTTGGGAGATTCGAAATTGATCTCCGATAAAGTGAATCTAACGTGCATTGAGTGTGAGGTGGAAGGTGTAATCTGAACAGTACACAGCCAACTTTTTACGGTATTTAATTTAATGTTGAACCGGATCATCTATATCCGAGTGGAAATTGTATATAATTGTAAATAGTGTATTTCTTATGTACATATAGTATAAATAAACTGTAAGTTCAGTTAATTGATAGCGTCAGTGTTCATTTACACAATACTCACAGTGGGTGACCAATATCACCTAATAATATCGGTGGTGGCAGCTATAACTACCATGGACTTTCTTCAAAGTTGTGCGGGCTGAGAGGAACGTCCGACAAGGATCAAAGAGAAAACCTGTCTTACCAAGTCAGTCAGAAATAATTTTTAAACCCTCATTTGTCTTTGGAATTGGGAGCTTTCGTAATTGTGTAAATGTGTGGCACCTATAGTCGTTGTTCAATCCATCAGTCTATCCGTCCGCTGGTCTGGCCACATATAACAGAGCAAAAACTATCCAACAGAATCGTTTTAAATTAAAAATATGTAATTGCTGCATAATTTTGTTGATTTATTTCAATTTTCATGGAAATCAGATGCATAGTTTGATTACAGGAACAATCAAAAGTATCCCGTTACATTATGGCCAATGGGAAAAAATCGTTTCAAGCGCATTTTAATGATGTTACATTCTTTCGAACACAATACATTTGACATGCATCTATGAAGTATACACTAAAATATACATTCTGCATAAATTGTGGTGAAAAGAATACATTTTATTAATTTACAGGGACACACAAAAGTATTCCATTACATAATGATATAGGAGAAAACATTGTTTGGGGCGTGACTTAATTATATTAAACTATTTCACATTTTATATAATTGATACACGCTGCTGAGGTTTACTGCAAACCACTTCCTGCGTTATAGAAAGCAGATAATATTTACAGGGCATACAAAAGATTTCGGCTACTGTACTGTATCTGAAGTACTGTATACTCTCACATTCAGATCTGAATGTTTTAAAATTTAGTTATAGTGCGAACGCACATGATTTGCTTCTCTTTACGTGTAATTTTAACTTGTTTAACTAATAATCCTCAAATTCAGGAAAAAAATTATTCTCTCTAGCACAAAGATGACATTAACACTTTCATTGCTAGACAAGACAAGCGACTATTTTTTTATACGATTGTATTAAAATTTACAAAACATTTCTTTGTTGTACCTTTCACTTGAAATATAACCTAATCATAAGTCTGTGCAGAGAATATTTTTCGATATGTGATACGATGAGAATAAAAAAAAAATCTAGAAAGAGGTGTAAATCTCGATTCGAAATCTAAAGGTTGATATTTGATTCATTAATATGAAACAATCGGTAAAAATCGATTTATTGATAGGATACATGATAAAGCGCAAATCAACGATAATAGCTAAACTGCCATAAGCAAAAACATTCCTGGATATAACTTTTTATTTATAGCAGGCAAATACACTACCACGGGACTATTTAACTTACACAAAAATAACTAGAATTAAACATTTTTTTATGTAAGGATAAAGGGTAGGACATCGTTGAATTGACTTATTTAATAAAAAAACATCGTTGGAATGTTTTTGTCCTGATTGTTGTTTTTATACAAATAATTATACTGATTGTCAAAGGTATTTAGTTAAGAATGCAAAATTTTAAATCTCTAAATAACCCAAGAGCAGACAGCACAAAAAACCTAAAGTATTGACCACAAGAAATTAACCCTTTTTTATGGAAAAGTAGTTATGGAAAAATAGGGGAATCTAATGATCCTTGTCTGCCGGAGGGGAAGTGTGGCGTAAGCCAGAAATTATTACCACTAATGGTTGCCTCGTAGGTTTATTATTGTGTTTCCTTGCTCCCTGTTTTCCGTGTTTTCATACCTTGGATTGTAGGACAAACACAGTGATAAATCTACGAGGCAAACACTCGAGTCATTAACTTTTGGCTTATGCGCTACGTCATATCCGGCTGAAATAGATAATTAGATTCCCCTATTTTTACTCTTCCATAAAATATTTTGTTTCTTGTGCCTGATACCTCAAGTTTTTGTGTTGTAGACTCTTAGACTAAAACTTATACAATTTCTGAGAATGAAACTCTGTGACGGACAGACAAACACACAAACAGACAAGTCATACGATAACGACGTTAGACGAACTAAAAACCGAGCATTAAAAGCTCGTTTTGAAAGTTGTTAATTTGAAAGAGAACCTCCGGACTTAAATTACCTGTTATGTTCCTCAAGAGGACTTAATGTAGAATTTGTCTTCGACATATAAACTATCTATTCTTACCACAACTTAAAATTTGTCTTAAGTTTTTTTTCTATTGTATCACATCCTCTTGTATGCAACTTCTGTTACATTAAAAATGTTATCATTTCAGAAATAACTCATACTATGAAAATTTCAGGTTACTTTCCTTATACCATTAGAAAACATTTTCCCTACAAAATAACAATAAAAAAGATAATATTTTGAACATTTTTCGTTTCCTAGAGTTTAGATAAAATGCAATTCTTAGAATATTTTCCCACATTTTCAAAGCATCGCAAAGTTTTATACGAAACAAATTCTATGTTTAGAAATAACAGCATGTTTTCATCATTTACGATAAAAATGAAAGCGCGCATCTGAAATATTCCATACAACAATTTATTTTGCTTTAAAGTATTTTTAAGTTTAAATATATCTTCGGCGTGCAGGTCGATTGTTGCTTGATAGCTGCGCTGCATTTGAAAGAGAAAAATCCATTATATATATATATATATATATATATATATACACATATATATTTGGTATAAATTCTAACTTTGTATAACAATTTCTTTAAAAATAGTTTTTATATAATAAAAACCGAACTGACGTGTTATCCTCGTATAATGCTTATTTTTACCATATTTCAGGCATAATACACAGGGTACGAAGCGCAATGCAAACGAATTCAAACTTGTATGAAACCTTTAAATCGCGCTTCCAGTAATTTACTAAGTACAACAGGTAGATTGTGATAAAATATAGAAGTAATAGCAGACTATAAAAGCAATAAACAAAATAACTCCGCATTTAAATGTCACAGTATGCATATTATGAACAAATATAAGGTGTATATAATTATCGTTAAAAAAAAGTTTTCAATCTAGAAAAAAATAAATTTTTCAGAGCGTTTTATTTAATAGGATTTTTTAGAACGGACGCAATACACAGGGTTACCCTAATTAAACTAACAGCACTAACCATGTTCTGTAATGCGATCTAATGGCGAAAATGTAGCCAATTTTTGTAGAATTATTAAACAAAACAAGCGGCCAAGTATTCCATGAAAACTACTTCATTCTAAAAGCCACTGCTATGGGAAATATGGGTGCCGCGTAATACAACACATATTTTTTTTAATTCAATATCATTAAAAAAATTCATTAGATTTGATTTAGAATATTCAAATCAGATTTAATTGGGTGGGAACTTTTTTGCGTCACATATCGCTTTTCTGAGTACAGCATTCCCAATGGAAGAAAGTTACATGCATGCAGGATTTTATCACACAATGCAAGATATGTAATCTTTTCAATGAAGCCAGGTCCGGGTATCTTTAATAATTACTTCACATTTGAACTATTATTACGTTGCAATTTCGTGAATATCTTTTGCAACACTAACTGAACATAATAAATAACACTTCTATCTAAAATCGTTTTTGGTTGCCTTGTGAATGTGGTGTCCCAGGAAAAAGATTGTGAGTAAAATGTGTTGTTTTTTTCTAAAATGCAGTTATTGATATTTATTAACAAAATTAATCAACTCACTCAGAAATCTCTTGCAATTTTTTTCTACAAAAGGAAACTGTCCCTTATATCCTTTTTATGTAATTTTAAAGATACCCTGTAGAAAGTAATTGAATGCCTAAGAGGCACTGCTCAGACAAGGAAACCTTGTATGTAAAGCATAGTGTCCCTCCCGGTTATTAAGGTCTAAAAAAATACATTTTTTAGTTACGATAAATTGGATAAAATTTACAGACTCAACCGCTGGAGCACAAACTGCCCCCTCGCGTCAGAGAGCGGGAGAGAAAATGCTTCATATTTTTGTGAGATGTCCGCTGAGGCATATAAAACGTTTATATATAGCATATAAAACGTTTTGTATATGATGTTTTATAATTTACAACTCATGAATGTGTTGAAAGTTTTGTGACAAAAAGTGTTCTAAAATGTGCTTATTTGAATTTGCAATGTAATTTTCTTTTTTAGAACTCTGTGGGGAATATCATTGTTTGATTTTGTTTCTCAAATAACACGATTCTTTTTTCTCTTAGTTGTTGCATTGTCCTTATTTTATTTAATAAACTAGCTTTCTATTTTAAAATGTTTAAAAAATATTTATTGTAATGTGCTAAATGATATTAAAATGATTTATTATAATGCATTAAATATATTAAAATTATTTACTATAAAGTAATAAACATTATTAAAATAATCTATTATTGTTATTCCAAATGTATGATTTAAATTTAACAAAGAAAGATGGGCGTAGTGAAAATAATGATTAATTTAGAGGGATCAAAACACGCCCGGAAATTGAAATAAAAATAATTTATTTGGGATTTTCTTTATCCTCTACGTGCCTTTTTAAAACTTTTATTACCGTGTACTTTTTCTCATCTGACCATAATTTGATTTCATTTCCGGAATCACAGTTCTTTTTTATTTTAGTTGTAATTCAATTTTTTTTCTGTCAAAGATTTTTTCTGTCATCCTTCATTTCTTTTTAGATTTTTTAAGTTTCGTTTTATTTAATTTATTTTGATATTTGAGAATATTTTTTAAAGATATTTTTTCCTACAGAAAGAAATGATTTTATTTGTAACGGAAGAAGATAATAATTTTATTTTAGGTTGCGTTGCATGATCCCTCTTCCTATATAACCTAAAAAATAAAGGGCATGGATCTGTTAAACATTAAGCAAAACACTTAAAAAAGAATTTAAGCTTAAATTAACTAATGAATCATCATACTAAATGGACAAAATTTTCAAAGTTAAAATCGATTGTAAATTTTATTTAAATGATGCCTTTAAACTTTATTTGAATTTTAGAAGTCATTATTATAAATCAGGCCCAGATTGAAAAAGTGAAACACTCATTGAAAATTATTGTAAACCATGTGTTTCTAAATTAATTTTTGTTGTGTCTTTCTAATTTTTTGTATCATCGAAAAACTGAAATTTTATTAATGTTATTCAACATATTATTGCCTGTGATAGACTTATACTTATTATAAGAGAAAAGAGTCATCTAATAAAAAAAATTCTCAATAGAAATATCAGCAACATTGACTTGTATTGTGTAAATATCGAAAATAGTTTACAAACATTTGCTCCATTAGAATTATCTATTTTTTAAATGTAGGTATATGATCAGACATTTATTATTAAGTAACAAGGTAATGAAATAATTGTCCAATATCACATAAATTTATCTTCAGTAACAACTTATTTCTTTCACATATCATTCATTTAACATTATTAAAAGTGTTATATAAATTCTTATTTTTATTTTCATCTTCTTGTTTTATGAAAAATACATCAATTTTTCAATTTTTGTATAATTAAATATATTGCTGGTGGGCTTGAATTGTAAATGCCACTAGTTCGAAGATGAATAATTCGAATTAGATGTAGATCATTTGATATTGCTATGTGCATTTGGCAATATAATGGCCGTATTTAGTGATATTTCATGCTATTAAATTTTCAGAGTGGAATGATATCATACTTGATGGTTTCTAGTTGACGGAGATTTAATGTAATAGATCACAGGAACACTATTAGGCAAATATTGAAATTGTAGGACTTTCAACTCTTCTCCATATTTTGACCAATCATTGGATGGTTCTTCATAAAGAGTTATAATTTCAAAAACTTGATATATTTAATATCCATATCTGAAGAATTAGAATTATTTAGATAAACTTGCAAATATGCTTAACATAATTTTTCAACCGTTTCTGAAGAACTTAAAAAAAAACGTTTTTCGTGACAACATCGTATGTTGTCAAATATGATGCCTACTACATAGTAATAACAGCTCAGTATTTTAAAACTTTTAACACTGTGAAATCTTAAAACGGGAGCCTTTTTCAATAAAATCCCTATTATGATGATGATAACGATAACGATAAAATTGTTAGAAAAATGTCATTTTTGTGACTAACGCCAAGGATTTTAATGCTTGATTTCAGAGTATCTAGATCCGAAATTGCCTTATAAAGAAAGCCTGAAAATATAAAATGGTATAAAGTTACCTAACATTGAACCATGATCTTTGTTTTTAAGATTTTGGTGTATGTAGAAAGCGAATAGACTTATTACTACATCAAATAATTCTTAGCAGTTTCTTATGCCCACCTTACTTTCTCAGTATTTTGGTAATATCTCAGCTCAGAAACTAAGGAAACGAATTTTAGAAAATAAAATTGTTTGATTCTACTAATTAATATTTTTTCGTGGAATCTGGAAACAATTAAATTTATTTTATTTCAAAAACTGTTTTTTTTTAGTAAAATGTCCTATCTTAATGTAAAATTACGAGTATAAAGAAAGGAAGAAACATTCTACGAAAAATATCTCAAAGAAACATTACGCTTTAAAGTGAAAATATTATTTGCGATATCATATTTGTTAATACTAAATATGATATCGCAACACTATTTCTTGTGTAACAAATCGCACATTGAAGAGTATTTATTTTTAAATAAAATTATATTTTGTATAAATAAAAAATGTTACTTTTCTATTAATATCAATAATCGGTTTTTAAAAGTTAAATTAAGTTATTAAAAAATATATTTCATTGAAAATCACGCACTATGAGGGTAGCTATTAAATCCTATTGGTATAAATTCTTTAAAAAATCTGTTTATTTGAAAAATTAATGCTCTATTTATCATTTTAGTGAAATGTTGCTGTTACAGGAAGAAAATTGTAAGTATTTATAAGTACAAAGTGTATTTTATTATCAAAATCATTAATTGTACTTGAATTTATTCCATAATTTTTTTGCAATATTATTATTTTCTATTAGCAGTATCATTTCCAGACACGCGAGTCCATTATTTTATATAGAGAGAAACAATTTGAAGCAAAAAAAAAAAAAATTAAGCAATATCTGGAATGGAGGAAAACTTTGAAAATATTTTTAAACAATAGAACGTGACTTTTGGGAAAGTTGACATAAAAAAACGAGCAGAATTTAATTTGTGGTGTTTTGAAAACTTTTACTAGGTATAAATAAATAAAGGTATTGTAGCATTTAACTATAATAAAAAGTAAAAAAAAAGAATAAAAAGAAAGAAAGAAAGAATATTTTCTTATTTAGAATTATGAAGGTAAAATTTAAAGGTTTCGATTACCACATTTAATTAATTTGTTGAATGTTATTAATAAAGAGTTGAGCAAATGGACACTGTAAGGTTTTGGTGAACAGATACATTTATAATTACTGATGTATGATATTATCTTTTTACATATGTATTGTATTCATTTCACTCCTGTTATTGGAGGATTTAAGATAACAGTTTTTCTTACCGGGAAGTTAATCGGAACTATTTTAGTTAGATCGCATTGAAAGAAAAAAATGTATTGTATCAATGTATTGGTTTTCCTCTTACAGTTCAAAATTAAACCTGAGATAATGCGAAACAAAAAAAAACCGCGAAATAACAAGGTAATGGACGTCATGGAAATAAGACAGTTTGAAGCTCTATAAAGAAATATGGTCCCTGCTGTCAGAGGGAATCCCCACATAGGCTTTTTTGGAGATGAATATAATAGCTAGGGAAAAGCAGCTTGTGCATGGACTTGAAGGTTTGTGGTGGAGGTTTCGTTCATAAAATTTTGGAGAAAGAGTGTAGGCTCTTAGTATATTTAATCGGCGGATCGGGAAGATCCAGAGTGTTCTCCGATAAATCTGTTTTAACGAACATATTGTGAGAGAGACATAGATATTTTAATAAGTGAACCCAATTCGCAGAAGGTATTTGCTGTATTTAACTTAATGTCAAACCGGATCATCTATATCTAATTTCTTAATTGTAAATATTGTTTTATTATATGTAAATAATGTGTAAATAAATTTTTCGTTAATTTTAATTGATTAAGTTTTACATTTTTTTGACAATGTTTCTCACAAAATGCCCGTTATTAGTTACGTATTTCAGTGGTGACAGTATAATAAAATTAAGGAACATTCTTCGAAGTTGTGTGAACTAGGAAAGAGTGAAACAGACATTCTAGATAATTCTGGCTACAATATACGTTCAGTTAAATCCAGCGCGTCGCCTCACACACGAAACATCTATTTGCTTCTTTAAAACTAGTAGATGATTATTGGAAGTAGGGAAAGGATTTTGTCGAGAATAGGCTAATTTTGCCGGAGAGATAAGTTCAAGGAAGACTTTTGAAAGTATAGTGACTTGATTAATCATTAATGTGCAAGTAATACCATAATATCTTTATCCGATCACTGCTCCCAATCCACTGTGGTATCAAATCTTTCAGCTTTGGCTCAAGTTCTTAAGTTTGCAGCCAGAATGCCTTGGAGTGAGATCTGATTTTATTATTAGAATTAACGAATCTGTAAATTTAATTGATTATAAGAATATCTTTAATCAAGTCTTTTATTTAATACTATTTAACTTATTTCTGTATGATACATAAGAGATTACTTGAATTAGGAAATTTCTTGTTGGAAATGCGTTTGCTTAGCTCAATCAAACTGACCAAAAAGACCATTTTATTGTCAAGAGAATGTTTATGTATTTATGTCTATTAATAAATTTTTCTCTTTATCTTATATTATCATTTAAATTACCTTTATACATTTTTTAAATTTAAATTAGAAACCCTGTATAAATATTTTTTAGGATCGGTGAAAAAGGCACAAACATTCTGCTTTAATAAGTATAGATTAAGGATGCATCTATTTTGTACATTTTAACCATAACATCAAAGTCATTCAAAATATCAAGGCTCTCCAAAGTTCTTTGATTGTTTGGTTTTAAATTCAGTGAATGAGATATTAACACGGAATGAGATACTTTAGTGTTGCGCAGTAAAGTTAAGGAGGGTATTTATCTACAAGAAGTCGTAAAATTTACAAAGAATTGATGTTTTCAGATTAGTTTTAAAAAAATGTTGAAACACGTTGGACAAATTCACAGGGCTCCTTAGTTGACAATAACGTAACGCCCAATCGACAGGTGATTTGTACTGTTTATAATATGAATAACAAATGAAGTTTAATTGTAGTTAATTTAATTACAAAAGACAAAGTTTAACAGAGAAGAAGAAAAAAAATCTGGTAAGATTTCTTTGCAAATGAAAAATATTTGTGAGCAGTTAAATTAAAAAATAACAAAAGCTAAAGAAGAAATTTAGACAGAGAAGTCTAATATGAATATAGGTAGCTAAAGGAGATCAGATAAATATTTAGTACAAGTTTGTATTAGAATCAGGGATTAAAATTTAGCCCCTTCCAAAGAAAAAGAAAAAAAATCCATAAAAGTATATAGAACTTATTGCTTCAATTAGTTAAAAGATTTAAAGCAGCATTATTTGCAGTCATCACATTTAAGATTTATAGATTAAAAAATTATATTTTTGAGGAATGATATGTTGCAGAACACTGTTGAGTTTTACAGGAATTTCAAAAAAGTACATGTTTTAAGTTCATTCTTAATTTTCCTTACGTTTTATATAATAAGCTGAATTATTATCTGTATTTCATAAAGGTTTTGAGCTGGGAAAGGGTGAATTTTTCCTCAGGGCTGGAATTTGCCTTTTAGAAATGTTTTTTTATTTTCCTCTGGATGTTCATTTATTCATTTGTTTTTATTTTTTTTATTTTGGGGAAGGTGGCGGATGAATGCTTGGGTACAGATTTTTTAAACTGCATCGTATTTGGTTATGAATTTATTATTTGATTTGTAATTATATGAATACGTAAGTCCACAGTTATAACTTTTTTTAAGAAAGGGAGGTATTCTGGAATTATTTTTGATTAGCAATCGTTTGAAAAATAACTGTCATCACACACAAAAATCCATGCATCAGCATAGCAATCAACGGTATAAATTTTAATAAATGGAATAGAAATTTGAGACCTGTAACACTGAGATGCAACTGTTAACTTTTTTTATCTGAATATCAAGTTTTAAAATAAATTTCGCATTAAAGATTTCGTGCGATGTTTCTGTTTGGGGATTTTTTTCAATTAAGAATAACAAAAGTAATCTCTTCTATGCTTTATTTGCAAAATTTTACTTATATTAAAGTCGGTATAAGAAACATTTTATTTAATGAACTCCATTCCTTAGATTCGTAAAACCCTCTAATTAGCACTTTAATTGGAATTTGTATGTCAGAAACTAAATCAAGTTTACTATTACTCTTATTTAAATGATCAGGGATTGTAACTTTACATTTAAAACTACAGGAAATATTCTTTAAACTTACCAACAATTTAAAAATGTACCTACAATTAAAATTTTAAAATTTCATCAGTGTTACACGTAACAGTAGAAGTTACAGGTGTTAGATAAGAAAAATGGTTCATGTTAACACGTGAGACAATTATGTAGAAACAATTGATCGAAGATGTATTCCTTGGCAGTAGGGCAGCAATATACGCACATATTTGTATGCAAGGGGTAAAAAGAATAATGGAATAATGTGATATTACTGATAGATTACCTAGTTTCGTGGCAACTTAACGTCCATATTGAGGTAATTCGTGTTGCAAGGGAATTACGGGATCTTGATAAAAAGGCGTTTAAATGCGGCTAGTAGCAATGAAAAAATTAACTAAAGATACTTAAAAAAGAAATTAAATTTAAACTAATAAATGATTATATGTATAAATACATGAAGTACATCGAAATAAGTTATAAGAAGTTAAAGCTTTCGTTGCTCAGAGTTAAATACTCTGACTTTTAAATTAAACTGGTTAAATTAATTAAATTTCCATTATTTTACAAAGCTAATTCAAAAAGAATCTGATGCAATATCATGCTCAAAACATACATTTAAAAGTGTTAAACTTATATGCTTTGGAAAATATAAAATTAAAAATAATAACCTATGGAAATTTTCAAAGGACTTGTATAGTGTGACATCGCTGTTAATAATAAGTTGTTATTTACATGAGTAATAAGTAATGCATTAAAAAAGTATTGATTCCAAGCAAAATTAACAAATTTACTCAATACAAATATAAGAATGCTCATTGAGATACAAAAACGTGATAAAGGAGCTGTTTTATA
This sequence comes from Maratus speculifer, assembly GCA_964019185.1. Lineage (NCBI taxonomy): Eukaryota > Metazoa > Arthropoda > Arachnida > Araneae > Salticidae > Maratus > Maratus speculifer. Next base: position 141,575,703 of record OZ025291.1, read on the forward strand.
TATACTAAGCGTCACAGCATTACAGCAAAATGGGTGAAATTTTGGAAAAGGTCCAAACTTTCAAATGAATCACGTAAATAAAAAGCTTAAAATTAACATATGAAAACATTCTTCTCTAATTCAGTAAGTTATATTATTAAACAAAAGCAATAAAAAGATTTGCAAAAATACGATTTTAAATAAATTTGGGCCTGAATTCAGTCTATAATGCAAGAATGTTAATTTTCCTTTTGTTGATATAAAATCTAAATATGAATCCAACGAATGTATTTCACTGAAAATTTTTCTTTTTATGAATAAAAAGAAGCGTAAAAAATCAGGAAAATGGATTTTAAGAGAAAATTTCCTTTTGACTATTCTTGGGAATCCACAATCAATAAGGGGGATGGATCCTTTACCATTTGCTCGGTGTCATCGGATTTCAATGTATATGAAGACCTGAAACGTGATATGGCATGGGAAGCGCAGGATAATGAATCCCCGAGATGTAAGATAAATATATACATTAGTAAGAGACATGTATTGACCAAGAATAAGGAAGGAAATATAAAGCAAATCATAAGAATGACATTAAAATTCCTTCATTGTTGTCAAAATATTTTAACCTTGTATTCTAGAATAAATGTTTCAGAATATTTATCTGTATGTTTTAATTTTATTGAATCACAATTAATTATCTAAAAGGGATTTATTTTAGTGAAATGACAAATATATGAAATAAGAAATAAACATAGAAGCAGCTTCAATACATTAATGGACCGCATCTTTAGTGGTTAGAATTAACGTCAGATATTTTAGCAAGATTTTCAAGAAAATAGTCTAACTGTCTTGAAATGTGGCGACATAGTAGGAAGCGCTGTAAGTACATTGTAATCATTGAACACTGAAAAAAATGTTTTTTAAGTTTCGAAAATGAACAGTATTCACAAATGAAAATATACAATAACTTCTTCCAAGTCACCAAATATCATTACATGGCCGAAGGTGACCAATCACTTGCGATTTCAGACATTTTGTTAAATATTTAGAAAAGTATATGAGAAATTATTCTGAAACTCCTGGTATGTAAACAGAATAGTACAGTTCACATACTTCCTCTAAGATATTTCCCCCAAAATCCAATGAGGACGATCAACAAATTGAAAAAGAACGAAAATCTTTTGGATAACCTTGTCGAAACTAATGAAGCAAAAATGTTCGATCTATAAATTGTGATTAAGTGTCTTATTGTAATAAAAATGTGTTCATTTTTATGAGGATAGCCTGCATACTCGCAGAAAAATTAAAGTTTTCATAAAAACAGTCCCAAACTTTGCCAAATTTTTTGCTTATAATTTGCAGAGTTTTTAATATAAAAAAATGCTCTTTCCAGAAAATATTGCAAATATTATTTTACACAATACCCTGAAATCAGACTTTAAAAAATAATAAAAATTTTATAAAAATGGGCAGGTTTACAAAATAATGTTTCATTGCGCAATTGTGAATGCAATTAAAATATAATGTGCTTAATGTGTTTGCTAAATGTATAAAGCAACATTTGTGGAAGCCTCAAAAACATAGTCTTGAAATTCTGAAAATTAACGTCGATAGAATAAGCTCAAAATACTTTGTTCCCAAAAGGAAGCAAAAAGATTAGGGGCTGTATCCAAATGTAATAGTACGTGCAATGCTATGTATGCAAGATTTACCCTAATCAATGGATATATGGAGTACTAAACATTATTGAACAAACTGCGTAATACTGTTCCTGATAGCGTCACATTTCATATAAATCATAATCGCTCATTTGAAAATATCACCCCCAGTGTTTTTATTATCATTAAACTTAACGTGTAGACATCCAGGTTCGGCTTACAATCAGTCGAGTTGTATCAGTAAACAGAGTATGTTCCACACCTTTAAAACCCAATCCGCACGATCGTACAAATTAGATATTCATTTAAACTTTTGCTTCTCAGTCGTATGCAATAAAGCCCCGAATCAAACGATCGTTCTCATTTATAGAAATAGTAAAGTATCATTTTTTATTCACAGATAGCATTTGTAGTACATGCGTTACTTTCTTGCCAGCATGACAAAGGAAAATAATACATCTCGTCGGGATTTAAAGGACTAGCAGAATAATATTTATCTTGCTCTATTCTATTTCTTATCATATTTTAATAAAACTAATATAAACCAACATTTTATGTTTTAAAAGTTTCACCATGTATTTTTTTCTTACTGAGGTACTTCAAATATTTTAATACAATCAAATATAATTATTTAATACAATTAATATAATCAAATGTGTCACAATACTTGTTATACTGGAGAGTTCCAGACTTTTTGGAGCAAGATTGTCTATTCAACCTCAATTGAATACCAATAATTTAAGAAATTTTCACTTAAAGCAGTATTTTTTCTCTTAAAAATTGCTTGCTTTTTTAAAGTTTATTACACTTTGCATAAAAAAAAAGAAATAAGTGTTACCTTAAAAATATTTGAATTAATATCTAATTTATGTATGTATTATGATTTTGTTTAAATATATTTTAAATGTCCATTTTCATTTTTTTCATACGTGTTTTATAAGACATAAAATATTTCTCTCTGATTTTTTCATACACTGCTATTTCAATTGAATAAACTCGTTTAAATAAAATGGCTTTACAAATATTTTCTATTTATATTTTATTTAAGCAAAACTTTATTATCACTCTTTTACTCAACAACAGCATTTAAAAATTTTTAGTTAATCTCTGAAAGAGTTAAAAAACAAGACATAAATTTCATTTTTAATTTCTATCAGAAATTAAAAAAAAATTAGTACTTAAGTACATTTAATGTATAAGGTATTTGTTGTAGTTCTTTAATTATTTTTAAACTTTTTAAAAATAGTTTACAATATTTTTCATTTATGTTCCCTTTGCAACAGAAACAAATTCAATGATTTTCAGTCTAAACTTTATCAGAACTCTCTTTTAAGGTTATTTAACGTTTCATTTTTAAATAACAGTTTTAAACTATTTTTTTTAAGTATAAAATATTTTTTGCAAGTATTATGAAATAACTGAAAAAGAAAAGTTTAAAAAAAGTAAATATTTGAAAAAAAATAATAATTAAAACAGTCAAGAGATAAGACGGAAGAAATGACGCGGTCATATAGTTAGTAGCTAGTGACCTCTATAATGTAACTGAAGGCTAACTCCGTCCATCGCCAGTCCACTTTCTGCCGATACTGCTTCAAACATTCAATGCGCGCAAGTGATGAATCCTGCCTTTTTTATTAATTTTGGAGACGCAATTTTGCTTATTTTTTATCATTTTTGGTTATTTTCTCACTTTTCGTTCATCTGGTGAAACCCTATTCGTCTTTGTTCTCTGTCTGTCTGACCGTCGTCGTCTGTCACAGAGTCCGTACACAAAAAATGTGTAAATTTGAGCGTTCAAATTTTGTGTCCTGACAGCTGAGTACCTCTTGTCACACAACAAATCATAAAATTTAAAAAAAGGCTATTATTTTAATTAAAATATGTTTTTAATATCATCAGTTCATTTGTTGTTGTTTTTTCTTCTAATTTTTGCACGCAAGTTTAAATAGATATAAAAATTATTATGCATGAAACGTAAATTAATGGATTAAATAAATCACGTGAAAAACGCGCTTATTTTTAACTACGGATTTTCAAAAAATTTTAATTTTTTATTTATTTGATTTGGTTTGATTTGAATATTTTTAATTTGATTAAAACAAATAACTTCTCTTTATAATTATTTTAAAATTAAATTTATTGGTAGTATCATCGATGCAAGATATTTATAATTATAAATTAACAATTTGTATTTATTAATTAAAGGATAAGTTGTTTTGAAAGAAATATTAAACGAAATTCTCTGTGAGATTTGCGATCGCACTTAGCGCTTGTTTATATTTTTATCAGCAATACTTAACACCATTTTTAATCTATTAATAAAAATAAAATTTCTCATAAAATTTCAATTAAAACTAATTTCAATTAGAAAAATTCTGATCAAATAAGATAAACTCTGTATTTTCTACATTAAAAAAATATGTATATCAATGAAAATCGTATCAACTTCATCATATTTTAAAGAGAAAATCCATTATGAAAATACTTACCCCATACAACAAAAAAAGACTAATGTCTTTCCATTAATTTGTCTCCACATGGCATTGTATTCATAGGCGGATCACTGGTTTCAGTTTATAGGAATAGGGAGTTAGTTCTGCGCACTTTTGTGGAGCTCAGTATTGGTAGCTTTCTTGTTTGCTAATCATACAGTCGTAACACTAATTGTGGCTGCGGTACGCTCCTGATATTGAGTTCGGAATAAGGAATACCGGCGGGTGGATGGAAAAAAGGAAATGAAATAGATAAACATTATAGATATACTAACTCAGTCACGAAAAATTTAAGGAAGAGGCCGTATAAGCATACGGTATCCATCTCTCCTGGAGAGAGAATTAGCTGTAGTGAGTTCAGCAAATGGAATTCAGAAAATAGAATAAACAAGAAGAGGATAAAGATACTTATGAGGGTTTATAAAGATGAAATTTGATAAAATCTTATGCCCGTCAAGAGAAATCAGGAAAGGCATAATATGAGGAACTGTAATCATCTCCCTAGAATAGATAAGATAATGAGGATACATAGAAATGAAGCAGTGTTGTAGTTGGTAATTGAATGGTTAACAAATCTGCATGCCTTAGTGCGCATTTTGATTGTGGTGAACTTCACAAAATCACAAATACAATGAAGGGGTTTTTTAAAATTTTTATTTCGTTGTAAAAATTTCTTTAATATTTTTTATAAAAATTTGTTTGATCTCAAATATTTTTTATAAAAGTTGACAGCTAATTATACCGTTAAAATGTATTTACTTTTCAAAACACATTAAACATCACATTCGTAATCCGTCAAGAAAACATCAACGTGATGAATAAAGGAATAACTCGATAAGCGAAATTTCCTGCTCTACCTCAAAACAAATGATTCTGATTGATAACAAATATAAAACTTTTGCACAAAGCTTTACATAGTATAGATATACATGACAGTTAGAATTGTAAATTGTTCATAATGATATAGCGTCTTGGCATTCAAATTGTTATATGAAATTATAAATATAAAGAAAAGTAAAACAACTAGTCAGAATAAGATAAATATATCATACACTTCATTTTTATGTTGCTTTAGTTCTCAACATAGATTCAAAATTGATTCAAATTCAAGGTAACATGAAATTAATAAAACTGAATATTTTATTATATTTAGTAGCTAACTCACCCACAGTTGACCGGACTGGAGATAATAACATTAAATGTACCTAAAATCGATGTTAAATTATTTTAGATATTTAAACCAAAATCATTCTTAACGAACTTAATGATACAAAATTTCAGAAGCGCGTAACCTCTATTTTTTATTATCCATAAAATCTATCTATGCAAACTCATAATTTAGTGTCTCATTGACTTTGGAAGTATACATTGGGCGTACTATGCAAGCTCCGGTATATTTTAATTTTATATTTTAGACGGAAGACTAATGTAGCCAGGGCTGTAAATGTATCTAAAATTAATGTTGAATGACTTTATATACAATATTACATCAATTTTCAATGAATTTATTACATATTTAAATCAAAATCATTCCTAACGAATCCAATAATGAAGGCGTAACTGTTACCGGCAACTAAAAAGTGTTTTGGTTTCATTTCGTTTTCCACATCGGCTCATTTAATATTTTAAAAAGTAGTTTGTACTGTCCGAATGCTTTGAGATTTTCATGAGTCACATATATAATATGTAGTCCAGGTATTTGGTAAAAAATAAATGCAAGTTTTGGTGTAGTTTTGATTTTTGGTTCCCTTTATGTTTTTTGGGTCGCTGAACACGAATCTGGCATTATCCAACAAAATGTCTCCCCGGAAACACGTTTTTTTTTTTGGCAAAAAACTTGTAAAAAACGTGGCTTTTTTTCGTTTTTCCTAAATAACTTCAATATTGTGCATATTACATGAAAGTCATCCATACATAAATTAAAGAGCACAAAATTTCCTACATTTTATGTATTTAAAGTTTTTTTCTCTAATTAATGGTTTAGCCGTGAGAGAGCCGCAAAAATGGGTATGAAAAGCAAAAAATTCTGAAAAACGTGAATTACAGCACCGTCCGTCGATGAAACATGAAAAACAACAATTTTACGCAAATTTTTCCCACTTAATAATACTAAATATATTATTATTGACTATATTTTATTAATATGATGTTCATCGTCTCTTTCATAACTAAAAAATAAATAAAAATGAGTATATCTGCGATCAAAATCTTCATTTGTTATTACAAAATAATAATAGTAATAATTTCTTAATTTGACTTTTAAATAATGTAAATAATAACTAAAACAGGCTTTAACTGATCCCATCTGCACTTTCCCTCTTGATTGAAGGGGTACATGTGTGAAATAACGTTGGTCAAGCGCCCACCCCCGCATCCCATGTCCACGTTCAGTAGAATACTAACCCCCCCCCTTCCCCGCCAGTCTCGCCTGTGTTAGAAATATGCGTCGCACTAGCTTATCAGGAGGACACATTCCTCTCAGTTTCCATATGCAATTGTTTACTTATAATTTAGTAATTCACTGTTTGTGTCTTCGTGAATATAATGAACAGCTAAAGTGATTTTGCGCGATGTCGCTGTGTTTTATTTGTGACTCTCCTTTAGAAAAGGGGCCGTCAGTGAAAGTTAGTCGAGGTATTGCAGCGTTAATCAAGGCAAATACAGAAATAAAGGGTAGAAAGGCAGTTTTCCTAAAGGGGAAAACCTCAGTAGATATACATGTTACGTGTAGAAAAGCATATGTAACTGAACGGATGATTATTGCTTGTGTGAAGACAGTTGAGGAACAAAGCGCTAGAACTTCTCAAATTTTAAGATCATCAACTCCTCAGTTTAATTTTCGAACTAATTGTTTTATATATGGACTGTGCATTTCGTAAGAGTTCATTGCAACACAAGTGAAAAATTCACCAAGCGAACGCAATACTGTATACAGTGTGCGACACATGGGAGTACAATTCTGAAAGCAGCAAGAACTCGCAATGATGATTTTGGGCAGGCTATAATTCAGCGCATCGAACCAGTGAATGATTTGATCGCAGCAGATGCTCAATACCACATTAAATGTTTTAAATGTATTTATAGGAGGCTAAAAGTCCAACAACAGAAGAAACATGGTCCGTTTACCGAGGCAATTGACAGAGCAATGCAAAGTACATACGATTACCTTGAAAATCATGATGACGAATGTCAATTCTCCATGGAAGACAAAATAATTAAACAGGTTACAGGGAGTATCAACGTAATATGAAAACTATAAAGTTTAAGCTCATTGAGAGATGTGGAAACGACATACTGATCACAAAGAATCAGAAAAAAAGTCCATTGTGTGTTTCAAGAATATAGGAGGGAATATACTGACTAATGCATAGTATCAGCAAACATGTAAATCTGATCAATATGAGAGACTGCGAATGCTTAAAGCAGCAGCAAAAATTATTTGCGAAGGTATCAGATAGAAGATTTGCTTCGGGAAACTTCGAAAACATCGCAGTTGTGTGTCAAGACGAAGAGGATGAGCTAGACAATGAAACCGATCTGGAAATAGATTGCCCACACAATGAATCAGAGGACCCAATGGAAGGGGAAATAGTTATGCCGTAAGGTATCAAATATTTACTATTAAAAAAAACTTTTATTTATAATATTGACAGTTATAAAAACACCCACTAATTCCATTCGTCTATTTTCTATTTTGTAGATGTCGGTGGTAATCAGGGATCCTCAAATAACCGAAAGCGAAAATAGAATTTTATTTTTTAAGTAAATGTGCTTACTAATTATTTATTATTAAATAATAATTCATAATGAGTCGTCTTTTTTAATGTTAGCAACTTCATTGTAAAACATAGTCTATCATAATATCTTCAGTACACTGAGAAAAAAAATATGCCGCCTTCAACTAGAATGAATAGTTAGTCACTTTCTGAATCTCTAAACTAGAAATATAGATGTGCAAACTATGCGAGTAGGGTAAACAACTAAGCTGAATAGGTGAAATGACTTGACATTTCTAGTCTCATGTTTTCTAGGAGACGAAACAACATTGAACCGTTTCAGTAGCGAGAAATTATCGCTTGATTTTAGGAATGGTTTCTTAATCTATAATTCTAGTTACTAAATCAAATCTATTGTGTTCGCATCTATTTGAAGAGATTTTTAGATAAATTTGACAACAAAAATATAGGAAAACGCGCTTGAATTCTAGTAAGAGACTCTGGAACTCTCTAAGAAATGGAACTAAAATTTATAGGGATGACATGGAACTATTTTTTCTATAGCCATTACTTAGATTCTATATGCCAGAACCATATTTTTTTCTCAGTGTATCATTTAAAGTCAATCTTTGCTTAAAAAAATGGTCATTTTTCATGTTAAATCTATGTACAGTGCCATAATTAGTATTTTCCGGATTTTTTAATTTTCACACCACACTTTGAACGACTAGAACTTTAAGAACGGGAATCCGTGTCAGCTTTTATATGTTAAAGCCTGTTTTAGTTATTTTATTTACATTATTTAAAAGTAAATTAAGAAATTATTACTATTATTATTTTGTAATAGCAAATGAAGATTTTGATCACAAATATGCTCATTTTTATTTATTTTTTAGTTATGAAAGAAACAATGAACATCAAATTAATAAAATATAGTCAATAATAATATGTTTAGTATTAATAAGTGGGAAAAATTTGCGTAAAATTGTTGTTTTTTATGTTTCCTCGACGGACGGTGCTGTAATTCACGTTTTTCAGAATTTTTTGCTTTTCACATCCATTCTTGCGGCTCTCTCACGGCTAAACCATTAATCAGAGAAAAAAACTTTAAATACATAAAATGTAGGAAATTTTGTGGTCTTTAATTTATGTATTGATGACTTTTATGTAAAATGCATATTTTTGAAGTAATTTAGAAAAAACGAAAAAAAGCCACGTTTTTTGCACTTTTTTGCCAAAACAAATGTGTTTCCGGGGCGAAATTTTGTGGGATAATGCCAGATTCGTGTTCAGCGACCCAAAAAACATAAAGGGAACCAAAAATCCAAACTACACCAAAACTTGCATTTATTTGTCCTTTTTGAGCACGTAATGCCTGGACTGATGAACGAAGTCGTTAATAATTTTCGTGATGAACTATCAATGTTTAGTTATAAAAAGCAGCATCATTTTAGGGAATGTATCCAAAGTGAAGTTCGGCACTCAATTGTTAACCGAGAGAATCCACTTCTTAATCAAGGCATCTTAGGTGCCACTCAAGTAGTCATGGAAAACTGCTAAATTACAGGATAGATGAAAATATCTAGTAACTTCTATCGTAGTCAGCCCCTTAAACTATCATTTTGCCGCAAAAAATTGTAGGTTACAATTCATAACTTTTGCGAATATTAATTTCATAATTCATATTTCATATTATAAAATGATAAAAGTTGCAAATTCAACGTATTTATGTTTGGATATAGTATTATTGCTACATAAAAAATTAGCACATTAAGTATATAATTTCAAGAAATATGAACAAAAATGTAAAATTGTAATTTAATATTAGTACGATTAAATTTAGGATGCTTATAATTCAAAACTTTATCATTTAAATGATTTGAAACTTGGTGTTTAGGCAGAGTTTGAACCGACAATTTAAAATACCGTGTTAAAATTGGGTATTCCACTTTTTAAAAACTAAATTTGTATTTTTAATATGTAGATAGCCCTCTTAGCAAATTTTATATGCATCATTTAAAAGTGGCATTTATTTCCAATCGTTGGTGACCAATAACTCTCTTCTACGATGATTTGCTCAGGGGTGTTTACTTTTTTTCCCCAACTGTACATCGATAATTCTTTACAATACCATTATGTTTAGTGTTAAGTCCTTAAAATCTCTTTCAAACTATTACCCCTTATTTTCGATCATAATCCGAATTTACGATTATTTGATTGCATAATCTGTTTAGTTATGGTAACTATAAATGCTTCATGCTGCATTTTTTCAATGTAACATTTCAATCAATTTCATGTCAATAAAAGTATATATAGACAAAAAGCAGACGAATAGAATATTCGAAATCATAAACACCTTTTAAGTTGTATTGGAAAGAAGAATACAAAGAAGAATACTTTCTTTTTTTCATTTTGAACTGAAGAATGCTAACTGTGACATATACATACATATTTTTCATATCAAAAACCAATATCTACATTTATTCTGTTTGTTGCTGCCTTATTACGGTAGTTTTTTCTGGTGATGTTGCAGCATGAAAGAAATGCAAAATAAAGGAGTTTGGGTTTTTTAATTATTATTAAACAATACAGAATATAAACACATGACTAAAGCATATTTCAACATTATTTTAGAAAAATATAAAATGTTTGTGGTAAATATTTCCAGGATGTGTAATAGCGCCAAAAATTGCTGGACTAAGCACAGAATAGTCAACTCCTAATCTAGAATTAGCTAAGTAAGCTCTGTTATATAGTCTTTACGTTGTTTATATTCTCTATCTATTAATAGGAAATGCTTTATTTATTACATAAATTTGTTATCTATTTATGTACTTTCAAAATGTTGTGGGAGATTTTTGATGTGTTTGCGAGGTAGATTGTAGTTTAAAATACATTCCTTAAAATATATATCGGGGTTACAATGCCATCCATTGCAATTATTACACCGGTTGATTCGTTTCAATGCTAGGGCTGCATTTATTTTATTTTATTTTATTTTATTTATTTATTTATTTATTTATTTATTTTTATTTTATTTTATTTTATTTTTTTTTTTTTTTTTTTGCAAGAGAGATCATTATTGTCATTGACGAAAACGGATAAACTAAAAAGGATAAAGAGGAATTTGTATATCCTAAATGCTACTATTTTTTTTCTCATGTCAGGAGGTAAAAATATTATGTGATTATCACTGCATCCTGATATTGTAATTTATAGTAAATAACAGCAATTTCTCAATTTCTAGAGCTGTAGATTTTGTACCTAGAGTTGTACAATTTACATTTAGAGAAAATATTGACCAGTATTCCATCTTTAGTACAGAAGAAAAAAGGCAAAAAACACCTTTAGGTTGAACTAATTGGAACAGAAATGATTCTTGTTGTAAATGGCAGGTAACAAGCTCCTAATAAACATACTAAAAATATACATTCGTACTGTTGCGTAAAATGCGTTTTTTGGCGGCGATCTTGGAAAAATGCGAAAAATTTTAAAGAATCGAAAACAGACATGTGGGGTATCATATTAAAGCACATTTTGAGCTGATAAAAAATGTCATATTTGTTTTTAAAAGTATAAGTATATAAAAAAAGCTATGCAAAAAATGAAGGATTTTGGATTTTTGAAAAACATGGTTTTATTTAAACAATTCAAAATAAGTACACAAGAAAGGAGATTTTATCTATAAAATCATATTTATGTAACCAAATTTAAACAACCTCTCCATATTAATCTAAATCTAAACTGTCTCCTGTGTTCGCACACTTCTTTCTATAATAATTTTTACATACTACTTACTGAACATGTAAGTCCATATCGGCGGATATGTACACTTTGCAGTGTTACATGGATCTTCAGCTGTAATTAGGCAAGCATTTATTTAATCATTTTTAACAGTTTGTCTGGTGCTGAGTTTAAGCAAGTTAGTATCGGTTGGAAATATCCATCAACTAATTGCCAACCCGACAGTTTAGGATCAGGATTTGGTATACTTAGCTTTCGCCGTGTAAAACCCTGCAAATGCACTCGGAAGTAGGTGATATTTAGCTGCATTTTGAGTAGGAGGCAAACAAGCTATGTCAAATTGTTTTTTAGTTGAAGCTGTTTTTCTCATGTACTGTTATGTACTGCATTTCACATAACGAAGGATGTTTAGGTCACTTTTTTTCGATTTTTCCTCCTTAAAGAAACACGATTACTTTACAGCCATTTTCAATCGATTCTTCCGTAGTAACATCTTCGAATGATACATAATATGAAGCCCATTCTCATAAAATTTACGACTGAATGATTTTTTAGAAAACAGAAGATTTCTTTTTTTCCAAATGGTGCACTCATGTGGTGTCACATCCCGTTAATGCCTGAATAAAAAGTAAAGTTTTGCAAGCTTTCTCTCCCATAGATCCTTACACGGCTTGAATGTCACGAACATTTTCAGATTGTTTCGCAGACTGCATGAAAATATTCTTCGAAGAATGATATAGTAGTAGGATTAAAATGTTCGTGCCTTCAGCTACTAGAGTCACATGTTTTTCCTGGTATAACTTTAGAGCTTCTGTCACGATTACCGTGTCTGCTTTTCCTTTTGCACGAATGACGGAATGATTCCTTTCTTGAAAATAATTTTAACAGCATATTGGTAAAGCGTTGTTTGTTTGTAGAGTTAGAAAGAAATTTGCTTTTCTTGATGATTACGGGTGAATTTTCATCAAAGAATACTACAGCAGACGAGTGCTTCATGCGCAGTCTATACTACATATCTCTTATATTAGGTTCTTCACACCCATTAAAAACTATTGTTACTATTCCATACTTTCTGTTTACATATTATTCATATCGCCTTATGACATCGCCAAATACTGCTGAAGAGGACCATGGTAACTGAAGAATTAATGCCCCATCGTCAATAAGGTATTAAGTAGTTAGCTGGGAATGAGACCGCTGTATTTTGTTGACATTCGTACTACCTAATGAGTGTGCTAATGTTGATTTATCTGTTTTTCTCATTTGCTGGGTACTATGGTCAAACAATGAAGTTGGTAAAATAGATAACTCCTAATTAAAAAATTCTCTTGTATCTTGAGCACTATTATTCAAGGAGATACAAGCAAACATCCTCTGTGTTAAAAGACGAGAATCTACATGGTGAGTCTCCCCAGCAATAACAATTCCTTTTTGAATACTTTCATGGTTACTGTTTAGTCTGATTTCAAAAAAGTTTCACCTTTAAAAAGTTTACCGGTAAGTTTATCTTGGATGCTTCATCCAATGATGTCAGCTTTTTATACAGTTACTTTCTTTTTGCTATTTAAAAATATTCCGTAAATCAGTTGAAGCAGCAATGCATGGATTGTAGCCTATAAATAAATGTATTTGCCTTTTTTATATCTTTGAAATATCTCGCCATCCTTGCATCAGTTAAATCAGTATGTTGTTCACAGTCAAAACGTGAAACATTGGTCAGCAAACGCATTGCACATGCTACTTCACTACATTTAGAATGGTTAAAAATCCAAGTTGCACGTTGACTTTCAGTCATACCTCCTCCATGAGTTATACCAAAACGACTTTTAGTGCATTTCATGAGCGTTTGCTCAATGTGCATATCGGTCCAAACACCAGATCACTTTCTACCCTTTCTTCGTACTGTAAAGTGACCTATTTTAAGCATTTTGTAGAGTTCTGGATTCGTTGTCTTTAGTTCCTGAATTTGTTGAAGGTAAATTCTTGTACATTTGAAATAATTGTTATGACCTGAACTCGCAAAAAATGGTAGCATCTGCTCAACCTTCTGTAAGTGCATTTTAAAATTTTCTGATCGCTCAGCCGAAATAAACATTTTTACTATATCCACCATGTTCAGATACAACAGCCAGAGTTTAGAGTGCGGCTTTGTGATTTAAGAAGGTTCTTCCGTTCATGTATTAGTGTTGAAAGTTTATGATGATCAGGATCTGACATAACTTTTTCTGCCTTGATATCATCTTTCAGCACTTTTTTGGAAAAGGTGAATACATTTTTCAAGATTAAAATCATCATTTGACTCCACTTTCATTGCGTCACCTGCAACGCGGGGAAGTTTTGATGAAATCTCGCTAAAATTTGAATCTGTAGTAACTTCAACTGGTAGGTTCCATTTCAGTATATTGGCTACGATTAAAGCAGTGAGAGATGAAGAAATCAGAAAGTGTCCTCGAAGAGCACGCGAATGTGCTTTACCTTTTAACATATGCGGTATTGAATTTTCAGCATAAACTGTCTGTAGGGCTTCTTTCTATGCCTTATCCAGCCATCAATCCTCCAATAGTTCCAAGAAAGTACACCAGTGTATGAAACCCTCCAAGCCGGATTACCACATTATCAAACTCTCTCTTGTGATCAGCGCACTTAATTTCCAATGCCTTTATCCACAAGCATTAATCGAAGGTTACAATTTAGTCTTTTTGCTTCATTGCTGATGAACATAAATGTAGTGTATACACAGCTGTAAGAAATTGGATTTAGATCAAAAATTGGCAGAAACATAATTACTGTTGTAACACTGCGTTCACCTTCTAAAGCAGTTTGCATATATCCTAACCATCCCGGTTGATGCCTTTTAAATAACTTACTGGTACTCCAAAGAACATCAAAATGATTAATTTGTATTGGTGCATAGGATAATTTTTCAAACTTCAATTTATTCATCGCTATTGAGCTAGGGGATTGAATGTAGTAAAGAGGAACTTTTGCTTTTTTAATAGTATCATGTTCTAGAGGCAAGACTTGAGTCGTTTTATCGTGTCTGTGTGTAATAAAGATTTATTAAAAGGTGCTCCTGATGAACACATTATAATTCCCATCCAGTGAAAGGTGTTATGGCCATCTATTGTTGCTATATTATGATCAACATTGCCAGCAACTCATTGAGAAAACTGACCTGAATGAACAACGTATTAGTTACTTTCATTTATTACAGAAGAGTGTATGCATTTCTCTATTTAATCATAAGACACATTGAATCCTAGACAATAAAATTCATCAATTAGAAAAAGAGATCCAAAATCTCTGTGAATCTGAATGTCTTCAGCAAGAGGAATCGAACATATCAGAAAAGGAGGTCTGCATGCTTGCATTACAGCTTGGCCTATTGAAATCTGCTTCAGATCATTGCGTTTACCACAAATTAGGATATCTAAAAAAGTAAGTAAAACTAGGGGTAAATATTAGGGTGGATCGAAAAGTATAAGAAAAATATTTTTTTTAGAAATCACTATCGGCGCTAGGTGCAAAGGTTGCCTTTTATGCACGTTAGTTTACAGGTTTTTTTTTATTATTAAAATCCATTCATATCTTCCAAGCGCCCAAAAAATAATTAAAAATTGAATTTTTTTATGATTTTTTGTTTATTTATTTTTTTTTTAATTTTTTTTTCTTGGCATGCGGTGCAAAAGCTATCTTTTATCTTTCTTAGCTTACATATTTTTTTTAACAAAATTCATTCATATCTTACGGTGCCCCAAGCACCTCAAAAATAGTTTTAAATTGAAATTTTCTTGAAAAAAAAAATTTTTTTTTATTTTTTTTATTTTATTTTATTTTTTTTTTTACTTTACTTTTTAAAATTCATTTGGCACCGGGTTGTTAGTAGTATACTACGTAACTCTGCAGTTCCCATATATTTTTTTTATAAAAATACATTCACATCTTTAATGCACCAAGTATAATTAAAAACTGAAACTTTTATTAAAAAAAAAGTATTAAGAATTATTATTTACGAAAAATATTTACAAATTTTGAAAACCAGTATAATTAATAACGTATAAAGCTATAAATAACATTAATTTTACAATAATAAACTACATATAAATTTAAAAATAAAAGTATTAAATCATAAAAATTATAAAAATTGAACTTACGTAGAGAAAAACTTTACATCTTTCATCTTGGAGATTTACATATTTTTAAAGTTTGTAATTTTTTTTGTTATCAAAATGTTTTATATGGCTTCTTGATTTTATTCGATTCAATATGAAACCGTGTCTCTTTTCTTGTCCAGATACAGTTTCTGATGCCTCAGACGCTAATCGAACGCATCTTTCAACCGCTTGGGTATGGTATGGATATTTTGACTATTCATTCGTTTTTACTATTTTTTATTATATCCTCAACGTCTTCGCAGGGCACATTAATCGAAAGAGTGGTTCAAAACGTCCAACTCATTGCCAGTCAATAAGTTCAAAATAATCCTTCTCTTTGAAATTTATTTGGGGTACTTGAAAAATGCTCACTTCTGGTGATTTTCTATTTTTATTTCTAGCACAAATTAGCTTTCGTATTGCTTATATCTGATATGATCTCTGTTATCTGTGAGCATTGACAATAGCAAATTTTCAGGGTGATATACCAAATAATAAGGTATAAAAAGTTGATTTTATACATTTAATAACATACGATAAACGAATTCTCATCCTCCCGATCTACGTTTTACTTTTTACGTTAGGTAAATCATTCTTTAACTGTTAATTTTATTTAGATTTTTTATCTCAAAATTTGGATGAAAATCGATTTTCGACAAATGCTTAAGAGTTTTGGGGCACTGGTAGATATCAAAGTCGAAAATTATTTGGATGTATGCTAATATACTAAAAAGGCATCTTTTGTATCCCGCTGATAAACTAATTTAAGAGAAATAATTAAAAAAATTGTAAATTTTTATAAAAATTCAATATTTTTACTATTTTGGGGGCGCTTGGGGAACTGAAAGATATGAATGGATTAAAATTAAAAAAAAAAATTTGAACTAATATATATATAAGGAAACTTTCGCAACCCACGCCAAAAATAATTTTTAAAAAATTATAAAACAAAAAAAATTATAAATATTTATAAAAATCTCAATTTTTAGCTATTTTTGAGGCGCTTGGGGCACCGGAAGATATGATTGGATTTCAATTTAAAAAAAATATGTGAACTAGTAAGCATAAAAGGAAAGTTTGGCACCCCGCGCCGATTCGATTATCCAAATTTCGATTTTTCGATCCACCCTAGTATATATGTCTTATTTTCTTCAATGGATGCAATATCGAATAAACTAGGATAAAAGTACTTGTTTTTATACAGCAATTTTTTCTGTTTAATCAATTTTGCTGCAGATTCTATTAATTTTATTATTTTATTATTTTATAATCAATTTTATTTTTCTTCACCGGGGTCATTAAGTCGTTTTTGCTTATGATAATCCAGTATTATATTTGATACAGTTTTTCCAAATGTTATTATGTCACTTGTCCTATCTCTACTTGATATTATAATTTTGTCTCAAAACCTGTCTAGCATTTTTTTTTCCAATGTCTAGAAATGTAATGCTCACTTTCCTCTGATGAAAAACTGCGTATTTCTTCAACTAAGTCGGGGACAGATATTGGCTCTTTACAATTTTCTTGAAGCAACTCACATGCCTTTTCAAAAGCATCAGAATTCTCAGTGTCAGCCGGACGTCCTACTGCTGCGCCCCACATAATTATTTAACACTTCAAATCATGTTTTTCAAAAATCCGAAACCGTTCATTTTTTGCCATATTTTTTTTTTATTTACTTCTACTTTTAAAAACAAATATCATATTCTTTATCAGCTCAAAACTTCCTTTAATATGATACCCCACATGATTGTTTTCGATTTTTTCAAATTTTTCGCATTTTTTAAAGATGGCCGGCAAAAACGCATTTTGCGCCACACTACGAATGTATATTTTTAGTATGTTCATTAGCAGCGTATTACTTGCCATTTGCGATAGGAATTATTTCTGTTCCAATTAGTTCCACCTCGAATGCTATTTCTACTGTACTACTTATTTTATAGCTTTGTTTTCACAGCGTAATATCATCTTCAAATAGCATTGCTCAAGAAATACCCCCACTATTACATTTTTATGTATACATATCTATTAATATATATATATATATAATCAGTAAGTTGCTGTATCAAATTCTATATTCGATTACGGAAAAATTTTAAAACTAAGCTATGAAAATTGGTAGAATCTTAATGTGGAGTTATTACTCCAGGGCACATCATTATTTTGAATTGAAATAGTCATAATCAATTCATAGATCCTTTTGTTATAGCACTCTAGCTCCTGTGAGTTATGCTTACCTATCCCCGTCTAGATTTCGCACCCTCTGCATACATGCTGATTTGCTCTGTTTTAAAGTCTATTACACAAAATGGAATGATGTTATCACGACCATTGCAATTTTCTGCACTATGACTACTATGGAGGCAGTCTGCACTATATTCTGCACTATGCACTAAGGGCTACAATGAATTTTCTTTTGATTAAGGAGGATCGGTTCTCAAAGCGGCTACCGCTCTGTCGCAAATGCAAGCGGTTCTTGTCGTAGTTGGCTAATTATAAAATTCTAAAAAAGCTTGTACACAATGGTTAGTAACAACTGTCGCTGCCTCCCAGACTTTTATAACAACTCTATCTGCAATATTCCTTTTTAGGTGCGTTCGTAATTATGTAAATACGTAGCACCTATTGTTGTCGCTCAGTCCGTCCGTCTGCCCGTCCGTCTGTCCGTCTGTCTGTCCGTCTGTCCGCATATAACAACGCAAAAACTATCCAACCGAATCATTTGAAATTTAAAATACATAATTATAACATAATTTTCTCGAGTCATTTCAAATTTTATGAAAATCGGATGGATAGATCAATTACAGGGACATTCAAAAGGATTCCGTTACATTACGGTCAATAGGGAAAAAAGTTTCAAATGCATTTTAATCGTTTGAAATTTAAAACACATAATTATTGAGTAATTTTGTCGAGTCATTTCAAATGTTATGAAAATCGGATGCATTGATCATTTACAGGGACAATCAAAAGTATTCCATTACATTGCGGTCAATGGGGGAAAAGTTTTAAATGCATTTTAATGATGTTACACTCATTCGAACATAATGGAATTGGCATGAATCTATGAAATATGATGCAAAGAATTTTTATTATTAAATTACAAGGCCACACAAAAGTATTCCACTACATAATGCTATACGGGAAAACATTGTTTGGGACGTGTTTTAATTATATTCAGCTATTTCACATTTTAAGAATAAGATATACGTTGCTGAAGTGTAATAAAAATTACTTCCTGCATATTTACAGAAACGTAAAGATTTCGACTACTATACTGTATCCGGAGTACGCTCTACTGTAACAGCAAGATCTGAATATTTTTAAAACTTCGTTATCGTACGAACGCACTCATTTGCTACGTTCACGTGCAATTTCCAACTTGTTTTGTATTCGAGGCGAAAAAATTCATCTGCTTGGAAAGAATCGCGTGATTGAATAGCACAGTGTTTAGAAGATTTTGCTTTATATCTATTTTTAGATATTTAACAGAGCAGGAATAGATAATTTTATTTATTTCACTATTTAATGGGACTTAATACATATTTTTTGTTTTATTAACAAAATAAAAAAATATAATTTAAATCAATAACTATATTTGAGTTTCTTAAACATGAATTTATTGAAGAGCAATTTGCACAAAATAAGTGTGAAGTATTTTACGCATTCATGTAAATGTATTTATGCTGCATTAGTTGATAAAATAAATAAACTAACGCACAAGCCGATTATGCACACAGCTTTTTTTTTTTTTTTTTTTTCTTACGCTTAATGATTCTCACATTGGCGTCACATGATTACAGTTCATAACAAACTCCTTTAAGATGTATAATTTTAAAATCCTTTTATAATATGACGTAAATTTCCCTATTAAATGTTTTTCGTATCTAATTATAAAATTAAATTTTTCAGCATTAATAGTCAAGTGTAAACATTTTTTCCATTTAAAATCTCTATTCAAATATTATTGTTATTTTATTTTAACTTCGGAAACAATAGGCAAAAACTGGTTATTTCAATGTGTGAATTAAATCAAAGAGAAATAATTTCATAGTGCGCTTCACGATTTAGTCAAGTATATATCCATGAAAGTTAAAGTGCATGCATAGTTCTTGTTCCATATTTTTTTTAACTGAATTACTTTGAAATATTTCACTAATAAAGGATCTTTAAGAGAAATCTTATGCTTAAAAACTGTCTGCTTTAGCGTATTTATTATAAATTTCTCTATAAAACTACCAGTTTTCATTATTTTACTTGCAATATTTACATATATATATATATGGATATCTATACATCAATCAAGAAATGGTAAAGCCTTTAATAAATTTAATTCCAATAACGGTGGTTGCAGCATTAGTTAACTTCTTTTAAAATAAAATATATTAAATATGATATTCCATTGTGAGATTTTTTTTAATTTAATTTTTATCAGCATCGGTAAAGCAAATCAAGAAAGTTGTATTGATATGTTTTTGTTGTTACAATAAACGGGAAGATGAATTGATATGTTACTTGTTATTATAATAAAATACAACTTATACATAAACAAAAATATCCTCCCATCTAATTATTTGCTTTGTGTTTATTTATTTTAATTAAGCTGAAAAAGAAATTGTTTTTTAGAATAATTTAGACAATAAAAGATTAAATCTTCCTTTTCAAATCTTCCAATTTAAATATTTGAAAAATACGCTGTCATTAATATAAATTAAAAAACATTTTTCTCATTTTCATTTTAAGGAAAAAATACATTAAGAATTTATAGAATAGGAGCTTTTCACATAGTTTAAAGGTACAATTTTAATCAGACGACAAATGTCTAGTATATCAAATAAATAATTAAGTTCAAATGAAAATACGCATAGAATGAAAAAGTAATGATAAAAAAAATATATTCATTTATTTTATGAAAAGAAACCTTTTTTCTCTGAATATGTCATGAAACCAAGTAATTAGCTGCATCATTTCTATTTCGAAATATTAATTGCATGTAACAAGCAATTCTGTAATTTTCATTATTATTATTATTATTATTATTTTACTTACAAAGATGGTTTATTGTTGGGAAATTCTATTACAGGATACATTTCTTACTTGTAAATAAATTACTTTACATTTTATTACTACGAATGCATCTTAATATAATAAAATAATAATAAAAATAATAATATACTTACGTATATTCACATTAGTATACATACGAAACAATACACAGTTTAATATTTTCTGTTCCACAATATACATAATTATAATGAACGATATCATTAAATTTCAAATAACTCAACATGTTACGTAATAATAAGAATTTGTCTTATATTTCTTTTGAATAAACAATTCGTCACCTGAGAATAATAAGGTTCTATCTGTGTTTTTGAAAAAAATTGCTTTCCGATATAGATAGGTTCTATTGGTATCTATGAAGGAATTTTTGCATGAAAATTATGTTATACATAATTTACATATGGTATAAGGATTATGTTATGACATTATTTTAATTCAGAAATGCCGTCATAGATACAAATAGAACATTCCTATATCGATAAGTAATTTTTTTCAAAAACACAGATAGAACTTTATTATTCTCAGGCGATGAATTGGTGAACAAATGCTTGTATTAGGTCTTTTAAATGTAAAACTAAGACAAAAAGAAAAAATGTAATTTAACAAATTACAACAACCATTTTGTTAATGATTTTTTCAAGTACTAAAAATTAAGACTTATAAATAAATTCTATATTTAAAAAATATTTTCCCTTTTTTTCTAAACAATACAGGTTTGTTTTACAGTTAAATTTAAATAAAAGTGAAAGAGATTATCATTTATAAAAAGAGATTATCATTTATACAGTCATTTTTCCTCTGAAAGTTTTATCATTTTTTTAAAAACAAAATAGAGCTGATAGTGTTTTTTCCTTACTAAATTCATTCAATTTCTTATGTAGTGATATGTACCTATCTATTTATATTATAAAGGACAAACATATCTTACGTAACACATACGTCCTTCTGCGAATGGCAGCACTTTTAAATTTGAAATGAAATTTCAGTTTTACAGTTTTTGATGCTACAAATTTTTAAAATCCTAATCATCGCATTTTCAATTTTTACATAGTCGTATAGGGATAAAATGTTCTTTTAAATGCAACTTGTTTAAAAAATCGATGCGTCAATTTTTTTGAATTATTAATTGTTTTGTGATTTTTAATTTTTTTTCTTGCCAGGGTGGCAACAGAAGTATTTCAGAAATGCGGATATCACAATGATTCAGATATGTCTCAGATATATCTATTCTCGACCAAGAACAACAATCATTTTCCAAATTATTAAAAAGCATGCGTCAAGTGTAGATTATGAGACACTTTAAAACAGATTCAGAATAATGCATCAAAACTTTACCGTTTCATCACTAGAAACAGGATATCTAACTGAACCATTTGGAAATACGTTAAAAATTTTGAAAATACAATTTCAGTAATTCCCATTTGCAGTCAGAAGATTACCAAGAATCTTTTATGCAATAGTGTATAAAATAAAAAGGTTTATATATTCATGAACTAAATGTATGCAAAAATTTAGTTCCGTTTAAAACATACGTACTTTAGTTGAAAATTGCCTTCAGAAATTTTTACAAATAAGGAGAAATGTTCTAGAATGCTTTTATGCAGCCCTGTATACAATTTACAAAATTTTCCCCAAAGATGGAAAAGTTTAGTTAAATTTAAAAATGCACATACGCTTTCCAGAACTTATTGCTCAAAGACAGTACTGTAACTTAATTCTTTTACGCAAATTAAAAATAAATAGAATAAACACCTTATTTTATAGTTTAAGCCACAATCTCAATGTTCGATTTTTTTTTTTTTTTTTTTTTTAAATAGAAGAGACGGCTGAGAGCTTCTATCACGCGATGGTTAAGTGGTGTGATGATCCTCGTAGATTAATATGATATTTAGAGTTGTCCCTTCACTTTTTTAAATTTGGTTGGGATTTGAAAAGAGGGAATTTTTAGATTATTTTCTGTACAAAAGAAAAAAAACTGTTTTGATGCACATAACCGACGTTCAAAGTTTATACATATCGAACAACTTCGTGCTTTGATTTTATTAAAAAGATATTTCTGTAGGTCATAAAATATTATATTTACAAACATCAGGGTAAACTATGTACACAACATGGCTATTGAAGACCGTACACTTGCGATTTTAGACATTTTGTTAAATATCTAGAAAAATACATTAGGAATTATCCTGAAACCCTAAGTGTATAAACATAATAGTACAGGTCATATATTTCGGTGAAGATTTTTTTCCCGAAACTTTATAGGGGACCGTCAACAAATAGAAAAAGAATGAATATCTTTTGGATAACCCTGTCATAACTAATGTAGTAAAAACGCTCAAACTGTAGATTATGATTAAGTAGCTTATTGTAATAAACTCTGTTCATTTTTATGTCGATAGCATGTATACTCGTAGAAAAATTAAGGTTTTTATAAAAACAGTCCCAAATTTTTCCAAGATTTTTGCTTATAATTTGCAGAGTTCTTAATATAAAATAATATTCTTTTCTGAAAATATGACAAACAACATTGCATATAATACCCTATAATCAGAATTTAAAAAAAAATTGCGTGAAAAATGAGAAAGTTTAACTAAATAATTTTTCACTGCGCATGCGGCAACGATATCAAAATATCATTTGCATATTATGTTAGCTAAATTTATAAAGCAACTTTTGTGAAAGTCGCAAAGTCATAGCTTGAAAATTCTAAAAATAATCGTTAATAGAATAAGTTGAAAATCCGTTATTCCCAAAATGAAGCTGTAACGGTTGGGTGCTCGTGCTGGGAGTTAAATGCAGACATACTCAGGAATTAAGATAAAAAAACACAGTTTATTAACAACGATAAGGGCTCAAGGGAAGTGGAGCAAGTCTGTACTTTCAACAACTGAGAACACTACTAAAAGCTTAAACTCATACTCACAGCTCTGGAACTAGCTCAATCGGGGCACCTCTGATTATCTCTCAGCTATCTTTCGGCTAAGCTGCTAAATAAAATCTAATTAGACAGCCCGTGGCTGTAGATATCCTTTATTCACTTTGAGATAATCAAATGCAATTACTATTAAATTTCTTACCACCGGCCAACTTCTAAATGCCAAAACACCTTCTCAACTCACTGGAGGCTCGATGCTACTTGATACTACTCTCTCTGGATCAACCAACGCAGCTAGACGCAATCTGCTAGACACCAGGGGGCAATCGCCGCTAGAGAGAGACTTCGCTGGGTAATATCACTAGACACACTCTGTGCTGGCTAATGCCAGAGACACACGCTCTGCTGAATAATGTCAGAGACACTCTGCTGGCTATCGCCAGAGACCCTCCACACACACTCAAACTCCAAGCTTTTATATGCTGCAAACTGAGATACTTCAAATTTACATATTACTACTAACCGCGAGCCTAACTGTAGAATCCGAAAGAGACACACACGCTCTAGAAAGTTAAAGTAAAAGAGAGGATTGATGTCGCTTTTACGCTTACACATGTTAAATTATTGACGTCACGATCTCAGAAATACTAGAGTGCCTTTATGCAAAGGTCACTCCCTCACAAAGCAAAAACAAGAGGGGTTGTATCCATATATTCATTGATTAGTGTCAATATAGAATGCACAATATGGGACGTACTACTACATTTGTATAGAATCCCTCATTTTTTTGCTTCATTTTGTGAGAAACGGATTTTGTGCTTATTCTATAGACGATTACTTTCAGAATTTTCGAGCTATGATTTTGAGACTTTCACAAAAGTTGCTCTTTACATTTAGCTAACACAATATGCAAATGAAATTTGGACACATTTGACCCATCAGCAGTGAAAAAGTATTTCGTAAACCTACTCATTTATCATACAGTTTTGATTATTTTTTAATTCTGATTACAGGGTATTGTGTGAGATATTATTTGTCATATTTTCAGAAAATTATGTTACTTTATATGCTCTGCAAATTATAAGCAAAAAACTTTGCAAAATGTGGGACCATTTTTATAAAAACCTTAATTTTTCAACGGGTATACATGCTATTCGGATAAAAACGAACACAGTTCATTACAATAAGCCACTTAATCATAATCGACAGTTTGAGCGCTTTTGCTACATTACTTTTGACAGGGTTATTCAAAAGATATTCATTCTTTTTTAATTTATTGACGGTCCCCTATGGAGTTTCGGGAAAAAATCTTCACGGAGATGTATGACTTTACTACACTGCTCAAAACAATTAAAGGATATTTGAAGTTTTATATAAAATAAAGATATAAACGAATGTTTTTTTGCCGAAAATAGAAGAAGAGAATCACAAATGCAAATTTTTCTGGTTTTCAAACTGTGGAGTATGCAAATTTTGAGTTCGACGTCAAAAACGTCGCTTCAGCGGCAGCGAATGAAATTTGTCTTTCAACTGGATAAAACAGAATGAAGACAAGGATGATCGGCATTCAGTGATTGCTTTGTTTCGATGAGTACGATGTCTCAGCGAAGTCATTTGACAGATTCAGAAGCTTGGAGAATTGTTGGTAGGTTAGAAGGGGACCAAACTCAAGCCAAAGTAGCGTAAGCCATTGGAGTGTCACAAAGTGTCATTTCCAGGATCTGGAACCGTTTTTTGGAGAGTAGATGTGCAAGCCGAAGACCAGGGCAAGGTCGTAGACGGCCAACAACGCCCAATGAAGATCGGTATTTAGCGTTAACAGCTCGGAGACACCGAAACATGAACGCTACTCTTCTCCAACAACACCTTCGCTCGGCTACAGGCACCACGATTTCAACTCAGACTGTCCAAAACTGGCTGCATGCTGTAGGTCTGTATGCTTGCCGACCGATAGTATGTGTTACATTAACATCAAGGCATCGTCGCGACCGTAGGGAGTGGGCAACCGAGCATGTCAACTGGAGGACAAATGAATGGAGCAATATTCTGTTTTCTGACGAGTCCCGTTTTTCTGTGCATCCGGATAATAGGCGTATTTTCATCTGGAGGGACCGTGGCAGTAGGAATAATCCTGCGTTCGTGCACGAAAGTGTCAGATTTGGCAGTTTAGGAGTGTTGGTGTATGGTGGCATCACCATTGACGGGCGCACTGACCTCTACATCATTCGAGATGGAGCTCTGACTGGTCGCCGATATAGGGATGAGATCCTCAGACCTATTGTAGTCTCTTACGCTGCAGCAATCGGAGATAACTTCATTTTAATGGACGATAACTGCAGGCCACATCGTGCAAACCTGGTGAAGGATTTCCTTTTCGAGGAAGGAATCTTCGAAAGGAATGGCCAGCGTGTTCTCCAGACATGAATCCAATCGAGCACGTTTGGGACCCTCTAGGAAGACGAGTTTCTAGCCGCCATCAACCCCCACAAACTCTCCAAGAACTGGAAAGAGCTCTTCTGGAAGAGTGGGGCAGAATACCCCTACTCGTCATTAATAGCCTCATTGAGTCCATGCCTCAAAGGTGTTCAACGTTGCTGGCCGCCCGTGGAAACCATAACCCCTACTGAAAATGATTTTCTTTGAAGAAAACACCTTTTCTTATTCTTTTTTTCTCATATGCACAAATTGTGTTTTTTTCCTTTTGTACACAAATGCGCAATAAAATGCATTTTTTTCTGCCAAACATGTGTAATTTATTCTCATATAACCTACTATATCTGTCGACTATGTATCAATCAGCTAAAAAGTTTCCCAGATACAAAATCCACCTAAAACTGCAATAACCTTTAATTGTTTTGAGCAGTGTATTATATTTATACACTAAGAGTTTCCGGATAATTCCTTATGCATTTTTCTAGATATTTAACAAAATGTCTAAAATCGCAAGCGGACAGTCATCAATGGCCATGTAATATATGTCCTAAAAAATGCAAGACCGATAGGCAGTGATGGCCGATTTATCACATGGCAGTACCACAAAACGAAAATTCGGTTCACTTCGCATGAACACAGGAGTATGCTGTCAAAGAAACTTTGAATATATCCGTTTTAAAATATTGTGAAAAATTTTATCCGTATAATTTTTTAAAAAGAAATTTAGTGTTGAATATTTTTTATTTTCTAGCATATAGTAAGAATCCAGAGGTACAAGGAGAAAAGTTAAAACATTTAGAACTGCTTTATGGCCATTTACAATATATTGGCATTTTATGAAATTAATTACCATTCAATTTAATACAGGTATAGCTCAATAATTAAAAGAAAATACAATTTTTGTGGGAATGTTAAAATCTAAACTACTTTCATGGCAATGAAGTCTACAGTACTAATCAAATACTCAATTAGCTTTGTATGTCTTAAGTGGATCTGTAACTTGTACACGTATTGAAAAACTTTCATATTTAAGTGATTCACAGTAATCCAGTATAATACAGTCAACATAAAATTTTCTTTGTTATAATTCTACTGCATAAATTTAAATATCTAGTTACGTACACATTCAGAACAATTATAAATAGTAAGTATAGAACACTTGTTTAAATTTAATATGGAACTATAATTATCAATCAATAAAAATGCACCGCACAACAACGATCACCACAATGGGATTAATTATACAACAAGCCACACTCAATTGGTTCGTTGAATCATACATCAATTAATTTCAACTATGATAATGAAATTTTTCCCAAACATAGGATAGCAACGCCTGTTGTTGCATAATCAAAGCTAAAATTGAATAAGGATCATTTTTCATAATACGCATCATGCACATTAAATACGGTGCAATTCTACCCTCAGTCACGGCGGTATGCTGCCATGAAACAAACAGCAAAGAAGGGATACGTGTTTAGCGATAAACGCAAAAATCTTATCAATATTAAAGTTCTCAAGATCAAAATGATATGAAATTTAATTAATTTCCGGTATGAAATTTAAGGGGTTAGGGGTAGTCAGTGGCATGAAAAAATGAGAGTTTTTAGTATATATATATATATATATATATATTTATATATATATATATATATATATATATATATATATTGTCAATAACTCAATTTATTAAATAAAAATACTAATATAACCTGATTACGTTATGTTTTCACTCGACTTTACAAAAATTTGAAAATAAAATATTAATAATTTAAAAAAATTATTTATGTTTGTGTTGAACTCTGTTTCATAAACAATGCTTTGCGGTGATCATCACAAATCCTTAGATATCTATCTAAAATCAATCGGACAAGAATAATCAGATATTTTAATAAATATTCTAGCGCCTGATCATAGCTTTTTTTAAAAAAAGCAACAAAATGGCGGCCTTAGGAAATTTATTTTCAGGTTTCGAAAAAACACCAACTGTTAATTGGTTATAAAAATCAAAGTTTTTCTAAAAAAATAAATCCTTCGATCAAGCACTAGTTTTTTATGTTTTTCAAAAGCTGTATAAATTTCATTGAAAGCTACTGAGCGATTTTTGAGCTACAGTGATCACCAGTTCAAAATGTATAGTTTCGAGAAAAATGCATTTAAAATTTTACACTCGATTTATGTAGAGTAATACGAATTATTTAATAACTTACACCGAGTCATCTATTCCTGCGCCATATAATAGTTCTTCAGTGTTGTAGAATCTTCCAAAATATTGATTTGCTACGTCACATTCTTCCTTCTCGAGTGTTATTTGTTAGTTCGCTTATCTGCCACATTCACACGTGCAGCATCAGTTTTTTCGGCATACCGATGAGAATTATACCCACAATTAAGTCCCAGAGTATTCATTATTGTCAATAGTAAACCTTCATTGAATATACCAGTAGCTATGTATATCAATTTGTACATTAGTATAACTTGTATTTATGATTTTGGGGCATATTTTCCACACTAGTTGATTGAAGCTCTCATTATTATTCTGATTGAATCCACACATATATCTTGAAATTAAATTTCCATTACTCAGATCTTGATAAATTGTCTTGATAACTTCTAAAATAGCTGTGCACGCAGCCTTTTCACAAGCTATCTGCTCTGGAGCGTTCTCGAAAGTCCGAGAACACTTTGTTTATTGCCGAATAACTCGAAAAGAATTTGTCAGATGAACTTCAAATTTTCAGAGTATATTTTTAAAATATTATACTTTAAAAAAATGCAAAAATAAAAAAATCGATTATTTAAAAATTCCGACTACCCCTAACACCTTAAAAAAATTGAAGGTTTTTAATTTTTAGATTCTCTTTAGTTAGAACCGTCAAAACACGCATACTGACACTTACCAAAAGCAGTCAAATCCTACTCAAGTCATTCCAAAAAATTTTACATGCATCATAAAGAAAAGATGAAATTTTCCAAGAATACTTCACACTACCCTTATGTGTACAATAAAAGGTTAAATAAAATTCTTTGTATGTGAGAGATCAACTAAGCTCATAGACTTCCATGTAACTGGTTGTCTCTTCACTTGGAAGAAAGCAGTAAAAATGGACCTAGAGGAAACAAATGCAAATTTTTCCGAATTATGAAAAAGTAAAATGATAATAAGAAGAATAAACAAAAATAAAGAAACTAAAAAAGAAAAAAAAGAAAAAATAAGAAAAGAAAAAAGAAAGAAAAGGAAAGAAAGAAAGAAAGAAAAATAAAATAAATAGTTCCAATTGAAGACAGTATAAAAGTGTATAATTTATCATTTTGTATATTTATTATATTTAATTATTTTATTTAAATTTATGAAGTTTTATTTTAATATCACCATTTTAATTATAATTAAGATCCAACCATTAAATTGTCTTACATAACATAAACCCTTTTTTCTCATTTAAATATTATAAAGATTTGGACATTTTGATCAAAGCTTCTCATTGAATAAATTATTTACCTTTAAAATTTTTTATATAATTCAGAAATATATTTAAATTCCATGTTTAAATGTTATTTATTAATAAATTTAAGAGTTGCAAGATATCTAAATTCATATTTTTTCTTGTTCACTTATAAAGCGTAATTAATAACAACATAAACAGTAACATTTAGTTAAACAATAAATTCCCTCGTAAATAACTAAATTGGTTTTTAACTAAATAGTTATAGGTATTTATCTTTAAAAATAAATACTCGGAAATTTTGAAACACTGATCGTGGGACACTTTTCCTGCTTATATATCTAAAGATTTCATTTTATTCAGAACTTACATTGCATGTTATTACATATTAGACACTAAGGACTCTTGAGGTTTATCGAAATCACGAATCTGCGAGAGTGCTTTAACTTGTCCTGAGAAATAGTCTTAATTAAGATGTCTATCCTATCTTAAACCTTAAGAATATGTAAGCATCTTTAATCTAATGAATACTAAAATTTTCAAGCTGAAAGTGAATATAAAATTTAATTGAATTCCTTTCTGTATTCAGGGGGTAAATGCCAAATTTTAAATATTTTTTTATTTATTGAGTTAAAGTTTTGAAATTTTTTGTGATGGTTAACCATATTATTAGTAAATAAAATCAAATAGTAAAACTTGTATTTTTTTTAATTTAGAGTTTATAAGAAAAGGGAGAAATTAAAATTGCTATGACTTTATTTTTATTTTTATTTGCATAATTTCAATTTGTTTTCATATAAATCAACAGAAGTACATAAGTTTTAATATTGATACAGCATTTTTAAAAAGATTAATTTAAACATAAATTATAACTATTTAAATTAAGAATTTTGAAAAAAAAAATGCATTAAAAAATCAAATTTTTTAAAGGTAAATTTTTTTTTCAAATTTGCTGAATGAGATTTCATGTAAAACAATTGAGCGAAAACATGTTTTAAGTTTGAATAATTTATCTTAAACGGCTCTTGGGCTATAAATATTTTATTAGGAGAAATGGTGAAAAATATTCATTATGAAGAAAAATGCATTTTCAAAAAAAGTAGCTTCCATAACAACCATTGTTTAAAAATTTGATTTAAAAACAAATAAAATATAAAAATTAATATTTTCTGTTCTAATTAAGATAGAAACTTTGATTTAAAAATCATTTAGCAGGAAAAACAATAATGCAATATATATATATATATATATATATACTGGGTGTCCCAAAAATGGCTGATGGATTTTAAAATTCAATAATTTGCAAACGGTGACAGCTATTTAAAAAATTTTTGCAGGAGGGTTATGTATAATGTCAGGAGTTTTTTACCGTATTTTTTTATTTTAGTTCGAATTTCAAACAATAGGTGGCGCTGACGGCGATTGAAGGCCATGTGATCAGTGCTGAGTGAAGGGTCGACCTGGCCTCCAAACGCCGTCAGCGCCACCTACTGTTTAAAATTTGAACTAAAATAAAAAAATGCGGTAAAAAAAAAACTCCTGACATTATACATAACCCTTTTGCAAAAAATTTTTAAATAGCTGTCACCGTTTGCAAGTTATTGAATTTTAAAATCCATCAGTCATTTTTGGGACACCCGGTATATATATTAATTATTTTTGTGTTTTGGATCCCTTTAATTGAGTTAAAGCGGTCAAATGCAGACCGACACTTTCCAAAAGTAGTCAAATCGTACTCAAGCCATCCCAAAAAGTTTTACATACATCATAAACAAAAGCTGAAATTGTCCAAGAATTCAACCCTCTTGTATGTATAGTAAAAAGTTAAATAAAATTTCGTTGCGTGTGGGAAATGATTAACCTGTACGCTTCCCATTTAACTGGCAGACGCTACATTTGGAGGAGAGCAAATAGCAGCAAAAAATGGACCTAGAGTAAACAAATGTAAAAATTTTCGAATCACCAAATTGTAAAATGATAATAAGAAGAATAAATAAAAATAAAGAAACTGAAAAAGAAAGGAAAGCAAGAAAAGAAAAAAGAAAGAAAAGCAAGAAAAGAAAAAAGAAAAAAAGAAGAAAAAGAAAAAAGAAAAGAAAAAAAAAGAAAGAAAAAATAAAATGAATAGTTCCGATTGAAGACAGTTTAAAAATGTATAATTTATAATTTTGTATATTTATTATATTTAGCTATTTTATATCACTTTTTCAAGGTTTATTTTAATATCACCATCTCAATGTATAATTAATATCCAACCATTGATTTGCCTTACATAATTTATACCCTTTTATTTTTTCTATTAAATAAATAAAGTTTGTGACATTTTTATCAAATGTTTCTCATTGAATATATTACCCTTTACATTTTTTACATAATTAAAACAATATTTAAATTCTATGTTTAAATATAATTTATTTATTAATTTAGAGTATAAAGAAATCTAAATTCATATTTTTTCTTGTCCACTCATAAAATGTAATTAATAACAATATAAACTTTATTCCTAATAACATTTAGTTAAATAAAAAATACCCTTGTAAAAATCATAACTGGTTTTTATTTAAATTTACTACAGGTTAAATTAGTTATTACTAATAGTTACTACAGGTATTTATCCTTAAAAATAAATACTCAAGGATTTTGCAGCACTGATCGTGGGACATTTTTCCTGCTTTTATATGTAAAGATTTCCTTTTATTCAGAACTTATTTTGCATCGTATTACAAATTAGACATTGAAACCCCTTGAGGTTTATCGAAATCACAAATCTGCTTTAACGTGTCCCGAGAAATAAACTTGAGAAATTAAGATGTCTATTCTATCTTTAACCTTAATATATAGGAATTTTTAATATTAATCTTTAAAATAAAGAAGTTCAGAATATGAAAGCTTGAAAATGGACAGTTTGTTATTTCCGGGGTAAAATATATTTAATGATATAATTTAGATTCATCGGTTTATGTTACGTAAAGCACGTATTTTGTATTTTTTTACAATAATATTTTTATAAATACCGTATTTTATCAATTGCCTTAAACAAAAGGGGAACTATCAATTACTTATTCAAAAGTTTGATTACTTTTCACAAGATCATCTCGAATGCGTTATTTATTATTAAATATTTTACTAAAACACATTAGAATGGTTTATTTTTATTATTTAATAGGTTACTTCAACATGTTGAGAGCCAATTCTATTTTGTCTGTCTTTCTGTTTGCGGGAAATAAGATTTCCGTTACAAAATTAAAAGAAAGAAAAAAACTATAAAAGTCTCTTAAGTGCGACTATTGTAAACTACGCAACAAAAATTTTAAAAAAATCGTCACAATTTAGCAGAGGAATGGTCAGAAAGTTAACTAAGCAAGATGCTACATTTTGTGATATCTTCATATGACAATCATTTTTTGTATTTACTGTAGATTAATATCACCCATTAAAATTTCTTGGTAAGAATTATTTGCATGGTTCGTACGCTTTAAGGACTTTCAAGCACGTTTTATCAGAATTTTTATAAAGTAATATTTACTTTATTTAACGAAAAAAAAGATATACAACCCCCTGTTTAAAAAAAAAAATCTGCAAAGTTACTAAAATTTTTCTAAGAAGCTAGAATTCCTAGAATTTTTTATGAACGGCAACAACAAATATTCATGTAAAAGATACTTGTTTTCACGGCAAATCAAAAAATCTAAAAGGATATTGAAAACTTGTTTGGAAACTAGGATGACTGAAACATTTTTATATAGCTGCAACCAGGATTATCAATAAAACTCTACTAAGATTATTGTAATTTTAATAGATTTTTTTGTAAAGGTACAGATTTGTGTAGTTTTACAAAATAATCTAATTTTGCAATTTTACATATTTTTCTGTATAGTGTTCGGATAAAATTTTAGTAAGCATACAGATTTCTGTAAACAACATCAGTTGAATTACACATTTTATTATTATTATTTTTTTTTATTATTACTATTATTATTGTTATTATTATTATTACAGTGCAGTTTATTACGGAAATTCTTTCACCAAAATACTTAAAGTCTCAAGAATTCTTTGATGCGTACGCACCCTTGTTTAGTACATTTATGATACAACCCTTGAATTACTTAAAGTTTATTTAGAATGTAACTTTTTAAATTTTATACGGCTTTTTAAACTGTTAGTCACGGTTGGCTCACGCGGTCTAAACGGAAAGTTCAGAGTGAGTCACTAGTGACTGCACGGCATTCGATGTATTAATTATTTCGTTCTTTTATATTTTGCAAGTAATTTCAAATGGAAATTAACTAATATAATCAAATATCTTACTTTTTTTAATTCCTAAATTTAATGTAACCTCTTCTAGCCTTGGAAAAAGAGAAAATGTATATTTTTTAATGGGGCATTGGTGAATTTGGCAAGCAAGGTATGTGTTTTAACGTAATGGTTTAAAATATAAGTATATTCCTCTGACAAACTACGCTAAAGATTTAATGTTAGCCATATTCATCAATCAACTTATAAGAACTTCTTTGCCTAAATTATATTGTCTTCTTCGTATTATTTTCAAATTAATAATTAAATGTACGTAAATTGCAGAATTTAATAATCAATTTATCTTATCTTTCTATTTAATTCAAATTCGACTTTATCTAGAAACTGGTCACATTTGTGAAACGGCGAATGTAGTGTTTTTAGTGTTGCGCCTCTTATAAAGTTATATGCAATCGAAATAATAGTGATTACTTCAACTTACTAAGTTTGTATTGTTAAATATTTCTTTAACATTAAAAGTCAGGCGTGAACCACCAAGTATAGCAATCCTACATATTTGTTAGTAAAAATGTAAAACATCTTAGAATATAAAGACTGTAGTTAGGGTAGTGGTTTTAAAAAACATGATACTAAATTTTATTTATTTATTTTTGCTTTATTTAATTATATAAGTTTTGATAAAGCTCTGAGAGTAAATAAAT
This sequence comes from Maratus speculifer, assembly GCA_964019185.1. NCBI lineage: Eukaryota > Metazoa > Arthropoda > Arachnida > Araneae > Salticidae > Maratus > Maratus speculifer. Next base: position 141,610,216 of record OZ025291.1, read on the forward strand.
CGAAGAATACAATTCAAAAAAATTAGTATTCTTCATTCAAATACCAACATCCTGGATACAGCACTGATAAAATTATTTAAGTTTTCTCCTTTGGAATATTTACCAATCTATTTTGAACATAGTGAATAAAGATTCAAAATAAAGTTTATTGAATACTTTCGTAAAAATTTCTACATAACTTTGAATTTAAATCATATATAAGTTCTTAAAAAGTAGTTTTAAAACGTAAATAGCTTTCAGCCCTTTAACTATCATTAAGCTGGAAATACTTTCATGTTTGACATTTTTAACCTGCTCAATAAAAATATTTCCTGAACTAGTTAAGTCTGATTTCTATTTAATCTTATTTACTCGAGATTTTTATCTTGCAATCTCTACGTTTTCAATTTTATTCAAACTGTGCCCAAGGAACTTCCAATATACAAATTGATTTATTCTAAGGATCTCTCGTGCACTCGATACATAAATAATCTGACTTATATAAATTGAACATAAAAATAACAAAGGTGAAAAAACATGCTTCGAATATATATTATGAAACACTTTCCAACTCATTCAGAATAGTGCAACAAAACTTTACCTTTTTTACTATAAATGGAACATGATATCTAAGTAAATAATTTGGAAAAAGCATATCACATTCGAAAACCCGGTTTCAGCAATTACCTTCAATAATAAAAAAAAAAACATTTAAAATAATTTATGAATCCCTGTATATGATCCACAGAGCTGTGTGTTACTACACAGTATGCAAAAATATATTTCAGTTCGGAAACGCATAACATATTGAAAAAATACTAATGCAATTTACAACAGTAAAAATAAAAAATACTCGAATTCTTTTTCGAAGCCCTGTATACCATCTTCAGAATTTATACACACCAAATAATAGCAATGATTATAAACATTTTAAAACACATTTCTCATCTAAAAACGCACTTGTATCAATTACTGCTGATAGGCAGTACTATAACTAAATTCTTTTGCGTTTCTCTGTAAATGAACGATAAATACTATGCTCACATTATTTTACAGCAAGCGTCTGGTAGTTCACTTCAGTGCTGTATGTAATTTTCAATATATTTTCAATAGAGTAATATCATTTAAATCCGATGCAAACTATTATTTCCCCATAAACAACAATGAAGCAGAATTATTTTTAGTGTCCCGGCAAAGAAACTATAACTGTGCTACACGCTTTAACCCGTAATCAGAGTAGTCCAGTCTGCGAGATACCCTTTAATCTATTTTCGTAAATATCTTCTTTAAGTAAGGTACCTGTGCCTAATATGGACACCCTAAGTAAAATCTATCCCCCCCCCCCCTATGTACACGTAATAGGACTCCAAAAATATATGACCATGATCCCTGGACTGTTGACTATCATTATTAAAATTAGCGACCTTGTAACTATTCCGGTTTAATTTAAATGACAAAAACAAAAAATGTTTACAAATGTCCATATAAGGAGCCACTAGTCCCTATTATGGACAGGGACTCCTTATTGATCTACTACCAAAGGTGTATGGAAGATCCACTTTTCTATGGATTCTTAGAGAAAAGGGTATAAAAAATGTATCTTAAGGTATTGCAGGGGAGGATAGTGCACAGTAAATATCTTCAGAACATGCACTTAGGAAAGGGCGGTCATTTTCAGTTGTGGCTCTTCAAAGACCGATGCAAAGCACCTCAGTTACTGCAAAATATTATGAAATAGTAGTTGGTTTTGCTTAGTTTTCTATTTTTGTGAATCTGAATATTCACCTGCTGTACTTCCAATGTGGACATATGGTGTCCAAATGGGGAATCAGAAGTAGTTTTATTAAATATTGTAATAAATAAATAACGAAAACTTTTTAAAGCAATATATGCAATAGCAATTTAAAATATGTTTTTAAAGCTTTCTAAAACACTCCACTTTTCAATATTTAAAGTAATTTTACAATGTCTAATAAGAATTTAAACTTTCCTGTATTTATACGATCAGCACACCACGAAACAACAAGTTTCCTTCTAAATGGCGAGCAACGCGCTTTTTTGTACTTTCCTGGCTTAATTATCTTTTCAACTGCTTTCTTCACGGACATGGAGAGCGATTTCTCTATCAAAATTGTTACTTTTAAAAATATTAGGGATGTCCATATTGAGAGCTTTGTCCATATTGGGATCCTTGATCACATGCCCAACACTGTTGCATCTTTTTTCAATCAGTTACAGAATATTAAAATTTCAGCGCGGTCTCCTAAACCTCTTTCTCCGATTGCATGAGGGTTTTTTTTCTTTTTTTGTATTCGAATAAAAAAGGGCTTGTTTCCCGGTCCTAGTAAAAAAGAGTGATATGGCGATCCTGACTATGTAGAAACAGTTTGGCAATGTATGGATAAATGAAGTATGAATGGAGTAGAGAGAAATAGTGATGATTATGAGAGTGTTATTAATTATTTTGACAAAAATTTAAGTGTTTTAAATGAACAGAATATTGACTCTGAAGTATAAATATATATAGTGATAACATTTTGAATACACTTGAAGAAAAAAAATCTTGAAATAATGCATGCATATGTCGATACTCTAGTTCTGTTAAGGAAAACACAATATTTTTGCAGACTATGTAAATGTTCCACAAGTTTGTAAAGAATGAGAATGACTTTCAATAACTTTTAAGTTCAGATAATTTGACAGTTTTAAAATTATTTAATCACTACACATTTTTTGCATTTATCATACTTATTATGGACTTATGTTTGATACTAAGTACTTTTATATCATAAAAAACATAACCGTGTATTATTTTCATAGTTTTTTTTTAACCGACTTCAAAAAAGAGGTTATGATTTCGGACTGTATGTATTTATTGTTCACTCATAACTTCCGTAAATATGAACCGATTTTGATAATTTTTTTTGTTTGAAAGTGTAAGATGTCCGTGTGGTCCCATTTCAGTTTCATCAAATTCTGGTTGTTAGAATTTTTTAAAATAAAAACATTAAAATTTCAAAAATTTTTTGAAACAGTCGTCCAGTTAGAAGAGTTTCTTTTTTACGCTATTAATCTTAGAATGATACGAGATCTTTTTTCTTCAAAGTACGAAATTTTGACTGGATAACTACTGGGATTTATATAGATTTTGCGCTGTTAGCTAAACAATATTGATCAATGTGAAAATTTACACAGTTAGAAGTATGCACCTGTAGTTGCATAAGCACTTCATCTCTTATATTGATCTCTATTTTGACCAATGAAAAGGCTCCATCCATCTGTTGATTAGACCCTTTTTAAAAATAAAAACTTTAAAATTCAGATTTTTTTCCCAAGCAGTCGTTTAATTAGAAGCGTTCATTTTTCATGCGATTACTCTTACCAAGATACATGATCTTGCAAAATTTTGACTGGACTGGATTCAGGTATTTTAAGTACGACAATTCCGCAAAAATGCAGGTTTCTATTTGGTTTCGTTAAAAGCGACCGGTTCGCGGCCAAGTTTATTTTTTTTTTTCATTGTTAGCGAAATGAGACAGGCCAGTTACAAGCCTGCATTTTTGCGAACTTTTCGCTGTTTACTTCAAGCAGTGAAAAGTTGCAAAAATACTTGCTATTAATTGGTCAATCTCGTTTCGCTAAACAGCAAAATAAAAAAAAATATATGGATCGTACATTGTAAAAAAATTGACCCTTTTGCTGCATCATCACTCCCCCGCTTTTATAGAAAACGACTACTTCAGCCTATCACAAAGCATTCTCGTGGGTCAAAAGAGAGAAATTCTATAAAAGCGGGGGAGTGACGATGCAGCAAAAGGATCAAATATTTTTACAGTGTATAGCCACTTTTGCTGAGAGGCCAGTTCTTTCCAAAATGCAAAATTTAACTGGATCAATTCTCGTATGCACCAAAATGGATTGCCTGCATCTATGTTTACCAACATCGGAAACAGCTGTCCAAAAATCGAAAATCTACTTTTAAAGTACCCTTAAATGCCAGAGCACGAGTGCTTGTGTATCAGAGTGTTTCTTATGCCGGATGCACAAAGAAATGAAAGTTCATTGCTATGTGTATCGACACAGTCTTGAGATTCAGATTCAATTATCAAGTTAAATATCGGAATGCTTTCAGATTTTATTCTGACAGAATTTCTCTACATCAAAGGTGGCAAAATACGGGGATATTTCATAAGTTTAGAAGAGTCTAGACAAAAGAAAATAGCGAAACATTTTAATGAGCTTGCCATTAAAGTGAGTCTAATTAACTTCTTGCACTCGTATAATCGTACTTGTTCAGGCGATTATCGCCAAGTTTTGGAATAAAAATTTCCAACATTTTCTGCAGTTTGCAAAACCGTTTCTGTCAAAGCACAGTCTAAACGTAAAATATTGCCACTCTCTTATAGAGGCTATCAAGTTTCAGTTATCAGATTCAAACTCAACATACAAGCACCAGTGCTCATTTCCGATGTGGTTATTGATGAATTAGATGACTGCAGATTATTTATTAAATCATGGTGCGTTTTTGATAACATATTCGTTTTTAAATTTTATGATTCAAAGGAGAGTATTTTAATATGTACCAACATATGGAAAATACTTTACTCTGCATTAACTTATGGAAGCATTTTGACACGCTTTGATTGTGTAAGGATACTTTACTGATAGATTTTCAGCTTTTCGACCCCGCTTTCGATATTCGTAGATTTCAATGTGGACTTTAAAGATTGTTGGATGTGGTAAATTTCCGAAGTGCGAGATCATTCCAAAGTGCTTAATCTTAACTGGACAAGTCCTCACATCCACTAAACCGGAAACCCACATCGATACCAACTACATCGGAAGTAGGTGCAAAAAAGATAAAAATCTGCTACTATCATGTTGTTCTGGAGAAAAAAAAAGTAAGTCAACTCGCATCCGTAAGTCAACGCGTAATAATATGCATTGCTATGTGCACTGATAAAGATTTGCTGAATTTGGCTGCAACGCACTCCACCGCTTGTATATAATATCTCTATTCCAACCAATGAGAAAGCTCCATTTCACGGCCAAGTAACCGTTTTCTTTACAAGCAAGGGAGTTCGTTGCAGCTAAATGCAGCAAATTTTTATCAGTGTGTAGTGACATTGTCGTTAGATTCAGATTTAGTTACCGGATTAGATATCAGAATGATCTTTTAGATTTTGTTCAGGTAGGATTCCTCGATATGCAAATGACGACACACGGGGTATAATATTTGATTGAAACTATTCTGGACAAAAGCTAGTCACCAAGCATCTTATTGAGCCGGCCATTATCGTCAATCTTGATAACTTCTCGCAAACGTACAATCGAATTCTTTCAGGCATCTATCATCAAGATCTGTATGCTATGGTTTGGAGAAAAACATATGTCGAAGAAATGTCTTTTCCGACGCCACTACTGATTTTATGGGAATTAGATTGAACTCTTTGGCTGCTGAAAAATAGCGCGATTTTTCATGAAATCTTTCTCTTTGTTTTTTCTAACCGAAAGGGAAGTTTTTTACCATACTAAAAAAGGCATTTTACTATGCATTGATATATGGAGTCATTTTACTGTGTATACAGTTGGCAAAATAATTATTTGTACACTCTAATATGTTCAATTTTTAACTAAATAAAAACAGATATTTATACACGAATGGTTTTAGTAGAGTGTTTTTACTGTGCGTTTTAAATTAAACGACAGAAATTTTCGATCAAGGTGAAAATAAATTTTCTAACTGGAAAAGTTTAAAATTTTCTTGCAAAAAAAGTATTTGTACATTTCCACAGCAAGATTCGCACTGTATTTATAATGTTTGTGGTTCAAAGTTGTAGCATAATTTGGTAGTTTTTAATAATTATTAACTTCATATTATGTTTGTCTGGCATTTAATCTAATTTGCTCTTGAAGTAATTGAGAATGGTACTTAAAACTAGAGAGGTACCTTTAAACATAAGAAATCATATCTTTAAGCTTCATAAAAATAAAAATCATACCAAGAAATCAGAAAATCTATTAAATTACCATCTACAACTTTTGGATACATGATGGATGATAAAGTATGAAGAAATTGGAGGCATCGAAATTCAATGAAAAACAGGACTTCTCAGCAAATTAACAATGAGGGAAAAAAGGAGTGTTGTTAAAACAGCCTTAAAAAATCCTATGGGTTCAGTTCAAAAATTTGCTGGAGACCTTGCAACATCTTCTAACATCAGAGTATTATCTCAAACAATAAGAAATATTCTTCTCAATGCAGATTAAAAATAAAGAACCTCAAGGTAAAATTCATTCATCAGTGAAACAAATAGGCGAAAATGCATAGAATTAGCTTTCGCATACAGAAGCAAATCATTGGATTTTTAGAAAAGTTTTTTTTTCTGATGAGAGAAAATTCGTAATTTTCTTATCACCAAGCATTCGAAAAATTTGGCTTAAAAATAAAACTGTTCTAGATGCAAAACGTATGCTTCAAACTATCAAGCATGGTGGGAGGAATATTATGGTTTTGGGGTGTATAGCTTCTAACGGAGCAGGACATTTGGAATTTATTGACTTTGGAATGACAGCTTTAACATACATTGATGTGTCGCGGTATAATCTATTAAACAGTGCTAAGAAATTACGTGTAGAGGAAGCTTTTCACTTTCTGCAGGATAACAATCAAAGCATACTGCTGTGATCATCAGCACATGGTTACCCTACAATGCTCGAAGGCGACTGGTAACTCCTCTGCAATCTCTAAACTTGAATCCGATAGAAAATTTGTGGATGCTATTGGATGAAAAAATCCGAAAAAATATGTATAAGCGAAAAACAGTTTTAAAGAAGCTCTTATTGTGTCATAGAATAAAATAAACCAGACCGCTACAAAAAAGTTTGTGGAATCTGTGTCACACCATCTAGAAGTAGTCATAAACACTGAAGGAATTAAAACAAAATATTATTTTGTATCATTTAATTAAATTTTCATTAATTATAGTACATTAATATAGTATACAAATACTTTTTTGCATTATATTTTTGTATACTTGTTTAAAATAATGTAAAAAATCAATTCGTTTTATTTTGTTTTTGCTTTTATATTATTAAAATGCATTAAATTATTGTATTACAATATTTTTGCTTAAACCTTTATTTTATTTCATTATAATAAAAAAAAATGAAATGTACAAATATTTTTTTTTACCTGCTGTATATGTAAGCAAGCACTTTGTCGCTCTCTGATGCGTAAGGACACTTTACTTGATAGATTGTCATCTTTTCGATACCCATTTCCGAGGACCGTAAGAATCGACGAGGACCTTAAAATTTGATGAATGCGGCAACTTTTCGAAGAGCGAGATCTTATCTAAACAAGTTACAACATCCAAAATACCTATCGATCCACACCGACATAGTAATTTGCTTTCGAATAGCTGAAAATGAAATAAGAAATTGACCAGCAAATTAAATACATCGAAGCCCAGCAAAATACATCAATTAGTCAACGCATTGCAAAGAGACATCATATGTCAGTGTACATAATTGAGTATTACAGTATGAGTAACTAAAAATTAGGAAATAAAATAAGCTTAAAAAAAATATATCAACCGACTTCAAAAAAGCGCTAAAAAGAATTAAATAACTTTTTAAATTTTCGAATAACAAAAGGTTATCTAATAAACACACATCGGATATCAGGTACTGACATAAAATCGGTAAAATTTAATATATATATAACTTAATATCCACCAAACATGGATTTTAGAGAAAATATTTTTACAAGAGATGAATTTATATAATTATGATTTAATTTGTGAATATATACATATAAAAAGTAATGAATTACTTTTTGAAGTTGGTGCCAAATCATATTAAATACAATAAGAATTGTGAATATATTATAACTTATACCATAACTAAAATGGTGATGCTCATTATCGATTGTGATTGTTTGGCACTGACTTCAAAAAGCAATTCATTACTTTTCATATGTATATATTCATAAATTAAATCATATTTATATAAATTCATCTCTTGTAAAAAATATTTTCTCTAAAATCCATGTTTGGTGGATATTAATTTATATATATTAAATTTAACCGATTTCATGCCAGTGCCTGATATCCGATGTGTGTTTATTGGATAACCTTTTGTCTTTCGAAAATTTAAAAAGTTATTTAATTCTTTTTTGCGCTTTTTTGAAGTCGTTTGATGTATTTTTTTTTTAAAGCTTATTTTATTTTCACTTTAATGTACAAACATCAAATTAAAAATATTTTGTTATTTCCAAAAAAGCATAGTTATTAAGTTACTATTTGTTTGAAGTATATGCCATGATTTGGGAAGCATGAGAGTTATTTTAATGTATATAATAAGCAGCGGTCTGTCAAACCGCGAAACTGCACAAGCGTTAAAATTGTTTAATTTTAATATTAAACATGCAATATTAAACCTCAATAACATATATAAGTAAATAGCAATCCGATTCTATTTACACGAGCTAAAGCATGAAGACTGACAGACAGACAAACCAAAGTCATAAAATTTCACACGTTAGTTGGAGAGTGTTATTACTAGTAAATGGCTTTTATATAAGTAAATTTTAAATCATGTGTACAACTTGGAATTTTTAGTGAATAATAGCACATAAATGCTTTATTATACTCCATTTATAAAGTACTTAGTCAAAGTCATCTCTGGCCGCGTTTGATGAACATTCTGTATTAAGCCTTGCTTTTAAAAGAGTCTTGCCATGAAGTTTTTTTTAATTTTTTTATTATTATATGAATCTGCCAATAGATGCACAGATTTAAATTTTCTTTATTTTATTTTGTTTCATCTGGTACAGTACGGAAAAATTAATATTTTTTACATATTTGTTATTCAAAGAAGTAGATTTTTTTTTATATTAGGTAAAGCAACGCCGTTTCTTAACATTTATCTATTTAGATGAGTTGTTGAAATTTATTTATTTTTTAACTTTAAATGAAAATTTAATTTAACTTAATGAATTTTTTTGGGGGGGAAATTTTAATCCAAATTGAAGTAATTTTATTTTTTAATGTGTGCAAATGCACTGGGAAAAAAATCTCATCCCAATCACATTTAGGACGCTTCTGGCATGCCTTGTACCTTTCAAGATTAAGGTCCAGAAGAAATGGGTGTAAAAATATCTTTTCTAAGTTAACTAGGAGGGAAGAATTTAACTAAGAAAATATATTTTTACACTCTTGGGATTAAATAATTCCACGCGTGAGTAAAAAATAAATTTCGATACGTTCATCTTTTAAGAAGTGTGTATTATAAGTTAGTAAATATAATTATAAGTAAATAACTTGTAAGTGTGTTATTTTAGTGTGTGTTATTCCGTAATTACGGAATAACACACACTAAAATCATTTAAATATAAGGCTAAAATAAAGGCTACTTGTTTGTATTGATGAAATAGTAGTAAATGTTATTAGTATCGATTCGTAATATAATAATAATAATAATAATAATAATAATAATAATAATAATAATAAGCGATTTTTATACACGAATTGTTACAAAATCGAAAGAATGTATAAAAACCATGATTTTTTACCATAGGAGAAATAGATTAAAGCAGTTTACAATACAGAGCAGTAGATTTCTTTTTTAATCCTTAAACGGTAACATGTTTTTCGACACCTTTAAACGGTAATCATGGGTCACTCGTGCTTAGTGCTATAAAAAGTGGTTTAAAGTGCTTTAAAAATTCTAAAAAAATTCATGATATTACACCAACTACCCTTGAACAAGAATCAGTCACAATATTGCTGATTTATTAGTTTGTTTAAACAATATGTTTAAATAAACAAATAAAAATGTGAAAATTGCATATTTTCTTTAAAAAATCATAACTTTGGATAGAATTGACATTTTTTGCTGTTTCAAACGGGAAATTGAAGATCAAGAATGGTACTTTCACAAAAAAAAAAAATAAAAATAGCCGGTATAAATTAAAAAAATGCTTAAGTTTTGAGCATAAAAATGACGTTTTTTTAAACTTATAAATAGGTACAATTTACAATGAAATAGAAATTTTATAAATTTTAATCAATTTTAATTATAAAAATGATGTTAATTATCAAACTTTATTTAATTAAACAAAAAATATAATAATGAAAAATTACAGCAACACTGATATCATCATTTATAAACAATCGAAGGAAGCCAAGAAGGAGAGCAAACTGCAATCACACCAAACAATTTCATAAACACGTGTTTGCATAAAAAGTAAGGTTCGGAAACCCAAATGAGTGTAATGTATCGATTTTGTATGAAAAAAAAACATCAATTTCTAACCAAACAAATTTTTTCTTACCTTACACTTTTCGTCAACGTAAACGGTAACCCTGGGTCACTCGTGCCTTTTCGAAATTTTGACTGGCTCTTACGTCGGCTGTGAACACACTAAAACATTGGCGTTTCGGTAGCTAATAGCCTACTAGTGTACAATTTTTATCAGGGTAGTTTAGTCCCGCTCCCCACTCTTTTCTCTAAGCTAGCAAGGAAAGAAAATTTGACCGAGGCACTAGTGACCCATGGTTACCGCTTAAGGGTTAAATGCATGTAACGAAAAATATTATAAGAGACAAAATGGAGTAAGACTTATACTACGCGTGTAGTAACAAAGTAACATAATGGAAATGGGCTCATGTAATTGACGGGCAAACTTTGATTATAAGCTTATTTTACAGATTTTGTTATTTATTTTATTTGTTGCAAAATTTTATTACAGTGAAAATATTATCAGTTGATAACTAGCAGGGTAAATATTATTTGTATAACTTAAATAGAATAATGATTTACAAAGGCTTTAAACCTTCCATTATCAAAACCTCTTTGATTGTAAACAGTAATAATTAGAAAATATCTAGAAAACAATAGCGATTGTAATTATCTACGATATTACTAGAAATTTAAATTATCTCTTTGCAACACGTTCTTCTACACTTTGCATACATTCGCCATTTTTTCCCTAAAAGAAAGTTCAATAATAAAGTTCAAGCCAAGGAGATTGCTTTTTAGACCAAAATACTTCTGATCCATCCTTTTACTCAAAACCAGCAGAGCTGTTTTTTAAACCCCGAAATAAATAAATCTACAAAAATTGTTTATGTCTTAGTGTAAAATTTATTCTCTCTGTATTTTTACACTTAAATAGGATATGTGTTAAATCTTTTTAATATAGTATAACTTTGAAGAAACATAAGATAGTGCTTTTATCAAATATAATGTTTTTATCTAACTCTGAATTTCTAAGTTTTATAATGAGCTAAGCAACCTCTTTTAATCTTAAGCATTTTAGAATATTTTTCTCCATTATAAACTTGGGAAGTGCTTCTTATATTGTATTTATAATGTTCTTAGTCAAAAAACAGCATCCGATCTCATTTTATGTGCTTTCTGAACTAAGCTTTATTTATTGGAGAATTTTATCTTTAAATGTCTGTCTTTTAAAATTCTTTTATGTGTTCTCGGAAACGCATTAATTTTATTTTTTTATTGGAAATATAATACAACAAAGCAAGATAAATTTGAATAACATTTTCTACTGGTTTTGCTATTTGACTGAGCTGAGATTTTTATTTCCATATAATCGAAACAAAACTTTATCGGTTCCTCTTTATCGCAAATCCAACATTTTTTTTATAAAATCGACTTTTTTTTCGTGGTACTGTTAACATTTATTTATTTATTTTATTTTTTCTGAAGAATCCTGAGGCCGGACCTACGTATTTTTTCATACCGTACCGTGACTTGCTTTCTTCGTCCTAGCGCTGCATCGACACTAATTTGTGCATAAAATAAGTAAAATTTGGCTCAGCCAAAATTTTACAAAAAATGCATACGTTTTCAAATCGCCTTTACTTTACAAAATAAATTAAAATTCATTTTTTTAAAGAATAGTAGATTCAAAGACAAAAATAAAATAAATGAAAACCAGTAAAAAAACTGCTATGACGGAATCCTATCATAGACGGAAAGTGTGTTCGTCCATGCAAAATGAATGCAATAATGCCTGAGAAAAAAATAAATTCAGGGATTTACAAATTCTAAGTAGGCAAACATTTCCACATTCTAAGTATGGATGTTTTGTCTATAACGTATTTCTTTCTTTCAATGATTCCGTCCTAAAATATTTTATTGAATTGCATTTTTCAGTTTCCAACAGATGGAATATCCCAACAAAAAATAATCTGCAGGTTTTTTTTTTTTTTTTTTTTTTTTTTTTTTTTTTTTTTTAAGAAATAAAGTTTTTTTTTTTTTTTTTTTTTTTTTTTTTTTTAAGAAGTAAAGTGTTTTTGAGGTTTGTCTAAAGTTAACTGTAGACTTTCTGTCGTGCAATCTCAACTATAAAATCATTTCAACTATTTTGTAGTTAATTGGAAGTGATTTTGCAGTAATTTATTTTAAACATTCTGTGAGCTATTAACCTTAAAAACAGATTTTATAAAGTCATTTTATAATAAAAAATTAAAAAATATATGAGATCTTATAATCGTAGAAACATTGCAGTGAATTTGAAGTTATTATCCAATCATTAATTTAGAAATAGATTTTCTGATGTATCTCTAGTATAATTAGTAGTAGTAGTTACTGTCCAATAAATCAGTTAATTGAACTGTATTTTCTAATTATATATTAATTTTAAAAGTATAACTAAGTTTCTTATTTCATACAAGTATTAAATTATTAAAAGTGTTTGAAATTTTTTTACAAACCATATGTATAAAAAAATAACCTTTTTTTGTATTAAAATTGAAAAGAAAGACTCAGAATTTTCCCTTTGTAAAAAATTATTTATCAAAGAGAAAAAGATAAAAAGCAAATTAATGTTTCTATTTATTTTTAGATGACAATGCTAATAAGTTAGCAATTAATAACTCTACATAATCTTTAAAAACATATGCTACATCAAATCATCAAACGACATAAAATGAATTCTTATTCTTCTTAAAAGTGATTAATTAATAACTTCTTTTTTATAAAAATTAATTTTTCTATTTTACAAATAGATATATTTTTAAATTAACACATTTAATTACATTATAATTCCTAAAAAGAAAATTATATTATTAGAAAAAAGCTTCAGAAATATCCCCCATTTAAGAAATTCGCTACCAAAATAAAAATAATGATATCTTTATTTTATTTTTAATCTAAAAAATATTTATAAGTAACAAATTATTATTTTAAAGTAATAATAAAAAAATGTGTTCTACCTTAAATCATCTAACGACATAAAATGAATTCTTTTTCTAAGTTAAAGTTATCAATTACCGACCTATCATTTACTAAAATAAGTATTCCATGTCAAAAAAATATATTTTATAAATTAACAAAACGCATGTAATTACATTACAATTCATAATAAGAAAATTTGGTTAATTTAACAAATACTTTAAAAATAAAGTTATTTTATGAAATATCTACTTTTTCTTTTATTTATGAGAAAAACTAATTTATTTGCTTTAACTAATTCGCCAATATACTTATTTCATTCATTTAAATATTAAATTATTTTTAAAATACACGCCCATAAGCCAATTACAATAAATAAATGAATGAATAATAAAATAAAAGCACTTTAAAACTCGCAACTTTTCTGTCTACCATTCAGAACGAGCGACAAATCACCTTTTATTGAAAAACCTCCCCTTATTACATCGCACAACAATCTTTATTGAGTCTAAGTGGTCGATGACACTTCTGTGCTTGGGTTCGTCTGTTCAAGTCCAACCGTTTCCAGGGATGAAATGTTAAATAGCATGCACGATAATGTGGTCAATGGATGGCGCCAGCAGAGCGGATCTTTTTTCAATTAATTGCAAATTCACTGCAGTGAATGTGCAGATATGAATTACACACTTACTGGAGTGAATTTGTAGTTATGTCGACTTCAAAAACACTGCAGGAATTTGAGCCACACCACCACAGTCTTCCAACTGCAGTTTCTTTACAGCTTCACTGCAGTTTATATTTAGCTGGGATTGATTAATCACATTAAAGTATAAGTGAAACATTTACATATAAATAGAGATTCATTGGTAAAATAAATATATAATAGTCTTTGGCGCTTCTTTAATAATAAAAAGCATAAATATGAAAATTAAAAAGCTATAATAAGTATTTTTGGTCAGGACTCCAACATGAGAAACAATTTTTAACTATAACGAAATAAAAAACAATGCAGAAATTCAAGGCTGAGCCGGGCTATAATTTAAATTTTTTCCATGCCAGGCCGGGTTATGATTTCATCATTTTTTCAAGATGGGCCGAATCGTTTTCCGTATGAGTCGGTTCGGGACCGGACCGAGATATTTCGAACCGTGCAGCAAATTTTCAAAGCAGGTCTAACGTAAAATCTATACGCTGCTATTTTATGTCAAAAGCAGAAGCGCTATCTTAAATCGAGTTTTATTATAGTACAATTTGTGAATAATCCCTATTTTGCATTGAAATTGTGTCAAAAACTCGCCCTGAGAGGCTGGGAAAATTCACGTAAGTCGCCATTTTTAGAGATTTATGATTTAAATATCTCTGTGGGATTTGTAGATATCAAAAATGATTTTTTTATTGTTGTTGTTCAATTTAGGAATGGATAAGGAAAGATTTTCTAATTGGAAATTTTACCTTACGGGGGCCATATAAATATTGAATTTTTGAATTTTCTCAAATAGACCCCCCCCACACTCCCAATGGAGATGCAACATATCTCATGAAATTTTGCACCTTTTTTTATAAAAAGTATGTGCCTAGGATCAATATTTAAGGAGATAGTCTATTGTTTCGATAATTATGACTCGCCCAGTATACATGTAATGAGAACATCCCGAATGGTATAAGATCTAAATTCACTTTTAGTTTGAAAATGTAATCAAAGTTAATAAAGTGTTTTGAAGTTGACTGAAATAGGTACCAAGGTTGAGAATTAACAGATTATTAGCAATGGCATTACACATTTTAACACCAATATTCTTTAACGCTTGTTTGTAATTAATGACAACTTATTTTCTATGAATAATTGTTTCAAAAGGAATAAGTTCTTTCTCTTGATCTGTAACATAATCTATTTCATTGACAATAGCTTCGGCATTTTTGTGCAAAAATATGGATTCTGATGGATCTACAAAATCGAGGAGATGATGGTCTCAAATTTTTCCAGATAGCGATTCCTGAATTATTCCCAACACTTAAGAGTTCTGGTGGCAAAAGACGTTTGACCTTGATTTCTACAATACTCGTCGCTAATTTTTTTAAAGTACCAAAAGAGCCATCATTGACTGCTTGCATTTTAAAATTCGGATTGTTAATGTTTTGAAAGTTAAATTTTTTATAGTTTCCGTTTGCATTAATAAAACACGCTGAGCAGTATGATCTAATGAAAATTGCAGTTGAAAAGAAAACTCTTTTATTTGCAATAGAATAAACAAAATTATTCCCTATAAAGAAAAGAAAATGTATTTCTATCGGACTTTCGAAAGAAATTTTTCTCAATTTTTTGTTAGTATTTCTGCTTATCAAATTTATTAATGCTTATGATAATAATACTTATTCATAATACACTGCTCAAAACAATTAAAGGATACTTGAAGTTTTATATAAAATAAAAATATAAACGAATTTTTTTTTGCCGAAAATAGAAGAAGAGAATCACAAATGCAATTTTTTCTGGTTTTCAAACTGTGGAGTATGCAAATTTTGAGTTCGACGTCAAAAACATCGCTTCAGCGGCAGCGAATGAAATTTGACTTTCAACTGGATAAAAGAGAATGAAGACAACGATGATCGGCATTCAGTGATTGCTTTGTTTCGATGAGTACGATGTCTCAGCGAAGTCATTTGATAGATTCAGAAGCTTGGAGAATTGTTGGTAGGTTAGAAGGGGGCCAAACTCAAGCCGAAGTAACGCAAGCCATTGGAGTGTCACAAAGTGTCATTTCCAGGATCTGGAACCGTTTTTTGGAGAGTGGATGTGCAGGCCGAAGACCAGGGCAAGGTCGTAGACGGGCAACAACGCCCAATGAAGATCGGTATTTAGCGTTAACATCTCGGAGACACCAAAACATGAACGCTACTCTTCTCCAACAACACCTTCGCTCGGCTACAGGCACCACAATTTCAACTCAGACTGTCCGAAACCGGCTCCATGCTGTAGGTCTGTATGCTCGCCGACCGATTGTCTGTGTTAGATTAACATCAAGGCATCGTCGCTACCGCAGGGAGTGGGCAACCGAGCATGTCAACTGGAGGAGAAATGAATGGAGCAATATTCTGTTTTCTGACGAGTCCCGTTTTTCTGTGCATCCGGATAATAGGCTTATTTTCATCTGGAGGGACCGTGGCAGTAGGAATAATCCTGCGTTCGTGCACGAAAGTGTCAAATTTGGCGGTGGAGGAGTATTGGTGCATGGTGGTATCTCCATTGACGGGCGCACTGACCTCTACATCATTCGAGATAGAGCTCTGACTGGTCGCCGATATAGGGATGAGATCCTGAGACCTATTGTAGTCCCTTACGCTGCAGCAATTGGAGATAACTTCATTTTAATGGACGATAACTGCAGGCCACATCTTGCAAATCTGGTGGAGGATTTTCTTTTCGAGGAAGGAATCGTTCGAATGGAATGGCCGGCGTGTTCTCCAGACATGAATCCAATCGAGCACGTTTGGGACGCTCTAGGAAGACGAGTTTCTGGCCGCCAACAACCCCCACAAACTCTCCAAGAACTGGAAAGAGCTCTTCTGGAAGAGTGAGGCAGAATACTGCAACTCTTCATTAAAAGCCTCATTGAGAACATGCCTCAAAGGTGTTCAACGTTGCTGGCCGCCCGTGGAAACCATACCCCCTACTGAAAATGATTTTCTTTGAAGAAAACACCTTTTTTTATTCTTTTTTCTCATATGCACAAATTGTGTTTTTTTCCTTTTGTACACAAATGCGCAATAAATGCATTTTTTTCTGCCAAACATGTGTACTTTATTCTCATATAACCTACTATGTCTGTCGACCATGTATCAATCAGCTAAAAAGTTTCCCAGATACAAAATCCACCTAAAACTGCAATATCCTTTAACTGTTTTGAGCAGTGTATAATCACTAAATTTAATAATCCATAAATTTCAAAAATGTTTGCCAGCTAAATTAATGCAAAATGTTATAAATTTCAGAAATTTTCATGCGATTAAAAGTGTAACAATTTTACTTGCAGTTGCGAAAATTTTTATGAAATTCAGAATAACAGTTTATGACAGCTATTTTTTCTTAATTCATTAGATAATAGTTCATACTATTATTTATATTAAATTTCGTTATAAATCGAGAGAATCAGTACAGTAGTTCACCTCATCGAGTTTACGGATAAAATTCTAGGATTAGTTAAATCTCGATTCGCCTTTTAAAATGCAATCGGTCAATGTCAAGTCCTATTTTGGTGGAATACATTTCAAAATGTGATTTTAGCGGTTGACTGATAGATTTACCATTGTGTTTTCCTGCTCCCAGTCCTCCATGTTCTTATGTCTTTCGATGTAGGAAAACAGAATAGTTAACCTCTGAGTCAATCGTTCAAATCGAATTTCCAAGTTTTTTTCCACAAAGATTTGGCACACAGATTGCGTTTTAATCTGCGAATCAAGATTAAACTGATTCTAGAATTTCATCCGTGAACTGAATGATGTGATTGAATGTGCTGCCGCCTCCCAGAATTTTATGGAACACTGTGGATCTTATAAAATTTTTAATGTTTGAAAGCAATAACAATAACAACAACCATAATTATAGTAATCTATATTTTTAAAATTTTTATCAAAAATAATCACGAAATTATTCATTTTATGTGCTTAGTATAATTTTTGTAACATTCGCAAATATTTTACACTCTATCATCATTAGAATCCATTTTAAAGCATTAAAATCAGATTATATAGAAATATGTAGCACATGTTTAGAGGAATCACGGTTTTGTTCTTTTTCTTCGCCTCAGAAGATAAAACTTCAAGCATTACTGTTAAAATGATAGAGGTTGTCAAGGCAGAACAAAAAAATTTTTATAAGTATAGATTCTCAACCTGCAAGCTTTATTTTAGCCATGTGTATAGACAAAATTTCTCAATCAGCAACTTTATTTTCCGACTTTCGGCCAGATTTTTGGGATTTTGCCCACTGTGTGGCAGTAGAATGTATTTAAATAACGGGGAAAACACTTTTAATGGCACTAAGAAAGAAATGAATTTTTGATTACACTAGTTTACAGTAGGGGAGAGTGGGGATACTTGAGCATAGGGGATACTTGAGCCACCCCTATTATCTCTACAGTTGGTTAATTTTTCTTTCTAAAACTGCCAATATGATAACATATTTGTAGTTCTGAACATGTAAAAAAGAAATCTCACATCTTGGTACCATTTTGAAAATATAGTGATTAATAATTGTCTTTTCCCTATCTGAAGTAAATATTTGGGTGCATGGCTTTTTTGTTTTTTTTTGTAATCAAAGTTTTGTTTGAAGTTGCAACTATATACATACATTCAATAAGCATAATTTCAATTGTATTTTGAATCTAAAATAGTTCTAATAGCTGCATGCTTTATTTAGTAAAACTCTGGGAAACAAAAATAGTGATAGTGGGGATACTTGAGCCAATGAGTGTGGGGATACTTGAGCCATGTCTCAACCATCCCCACTAGAAATTAAACATGGGTGAAACAAACAAAAAATAAAATTCCATCCTTATATTCACTAATAGATATTTTTCTGGAAAAAGAGGAGAATAATTTTTCATTTTATTTTTTTTTCTTAAAAAAATTAACGACTAAAAATTTTTAAAAATGTATATTTTTTAAATGAAAATATCTATTTTATTTTTCATTTTGATTAACAAAATAGCCTGTCTAGATAAATGTAAACATAGTTTTCAATTTAACTTTCATTAAATTAAAATAACTTTTTAAAACGGTTTTATAGGCTATAATCTCTAATACTTTAATTAGTTAGGTCCAACATATTAAAATATCTATTTTTTAATATAACATATTAAGATTAATATTTTATATTGAAATCGTAACCTCTGTTGCTGTAACTTTTTTTTAACTAAGAAAATTGAAGAAAAATTGGTAAAAAAAGCGCACAAAAAACAAGAAAAGCAACAAAAATCCCAGTTCAAACTTACTTGCATGGAGCCAAAGAGGAAGACAAAATCTTTTCCTGTGAAATCAAAAAAGTGTTTGAAATAGTAGAATGATACATCTGGCTTAAATTCCGACAGCTACTAAATTAAAAGCATGAGTTCGACAATATCATTAGAGAAAAATTCTGTCAATGATGGTGATGATGTGAAAAGAAAACCTTCTATTGATGGTTGATTACTAATAAAATATGCCAGAAAGAAAACTGTAAAAATATTTGTTGGATAAGTGCTTAATATTTTGAAAATGAAATTTGCCCGAAGAATTGCAGATTCCAAATTTAAATGGCCCTGAACTGAGGATGCTTCTACCGTCGTTATAACTCAAGTTGAAATTATCCTCCGACAACCAGTTTTAACGACAAAAAACGATCGTATTAATAGCTTTGTTTTCTCAATTGGTTTTGAAGGAATTTACATTTCATAATTTATCATTCTGTAAAATGTTTGTGCAAAAATAAAGCGAAAAAAATTACTTTTGTAGGTATTTTTTCTTAGTGGCTCAAGTATTCCTTCACCATGGATCAAGTATCCCCGCCATGGGGATACTTGAGCCACGATGTAAAACAAAAAATAAACATTTATTATACATAGAAAAATAGTTCAAAATTAATTGAAAGTGCTTTTTAGTTGAAGAAAAAATATCAAATTTTCATTTTCAATATTTTATTTTATTCTAAAAAAATATAAAAAATTAAAAAAAATTAAAATTCAAAAAATGGCTCAAGTATCCCCATCTTCCCCTACATCTGTTGCCGAAAAAATTTTAGCTGTTGCTGACTATATATGATATGTTATTTTCAAAAATATAATTAGAATATTTTAATCAGCTCTAGTTTCTGAGTTTTAGCTATGCAGGTATGAAACAGAAAAAACTTGTATTTACTAAGAAAAACTTAACTAAAAAAATAATTTATCATCGAGTTCTAAAAAACTTCGTTTTAAAGCTCTTCTCTGATGTGTAGACTTTGGAAAATGACGTATAAGAGACCAACAATAGTCAGACATCATATTCGTATCCCAGAAACCCTGATAAACTCTTCCATGACGCGTAAGTCCTGATGCATACGCTCTCCCTGTTATCGATTAATATATATGCTTAAATGATAAAAATAAAAAACAAAGTAACTCGAGCCGCTCAAAAGATTTTTCGGTTAGATTTGACAAAAACAAGTCATAAGAGAACATTATCAACCACAGAATTCGCGGCAACAGAAAAAAAGTTTAATTTTGTAAACTAGTGTAATTATATTAAGGAAGTTACAAGACATTAATATGAAAAGCATTAAGTACTCGAGGTAAATGTTTCTAACATAATTTCAGAATTAAAAATTTCAAATGGATTTTCTTGAAACATGATTTTTCCAAACACTCAATTACAAGAGGCGTTCGGTTTTTTAAACTTGTCTTTATATTTAAATAAAACATGTTGCTTTCACTGAAATAGATTTTTGTGGGTATAAATATCTGACGTTTATCTGTACGTTTACAGTTTTTTTTTTAATAAGATGCAGAAAAGATGTTAACAATTATGGCAACCCTAATTTGTAGGGGTATATCTTCTGATCTTTTTAGTTTATGCTTTATGTTGTCATTTATTATATTATTACTATGTCAAATTTTATGTATATTTATAATAAATTATAAAATATCATTGTTTTTGTAGTGAAGACAATTTTAGTAAACTTCCAATATATTGCCTTATTCTTCTCTAAAATTAAAAAAATTTTAAAATACGACACAACTGAATTTTTTAATTAATAAATGAAACTGTCTTTTAATAATCTAATCTTTTTGAAACGATTCGTATTATACTCATTTTAGTTTATTTTCTGACAGGCTATCGAAGCTTGAGTTCTATACTGCTTAGTTATATCATTGTTATACCATATTGTATTACCATATTGTTTAGTTGTATATTGGTTAGGCATAAAGAGTTGAGCCATGGCCAACTTCATTAGAGGCCTAGGAAGCTTCTTGGTTATCAGAATGGAGTTATTAACATCATATCACGTAATTTAACATCGACCCAATCTGCAGATACATCTCTTGTTTGTAACGCTCCTTGTCAGGACAACTTCCTCGCTTGATTGGGTCAGCGGAGTTCATATAATCTGACGTCGTGAACTCCGTCCCAAGTCCCACCTTAAGGCCCCGTTCAGATTGCAATATTCTTATTTTCAACTAAATTCTTGGGAAAAGTGTGGAAGTCTTTTGTATAGGATCCATTTGTGATTTCTTCATAATAGAAACGTGGGAATTAACAAAAGAATCGGGAGATAAGCATTCCACCGTACTTGACTGAAAATTTTTTCTTTTGCCGGATATCAGTCTCTTTCCTGCAAAACTCATTAAGATCAAAAACACTGCGTCTCCACAACAAACTAGCGGACACTGAACTTCAAGAAGTGGACAGATGTTTTTGGGCCTTAAAAAGCAAAAGCCACAGTGTACTCTAATGAAGTTGGCCGTGGTTGAGCGAAATTACCCCCCCCCCCTCTCCCTTTTTAATTAAGATATTTGAGTTTTCAAGCAGAATTATCCGATTTGCTTACTGTTTCTTATACCGATTTATTCTGATAACTGGACTTCCCTTGTTAGATTTTGAGGTTTATTGATTAAGTATAAAAGGGGGAACGTGGGGCTAACCCCCTCAATTTATTTACCATTTTTCTCAAAAGAAATGAATTCTATTTTATGAATAATAGACACATATAAGAGCATAATATGCAAATAATGAGACTATTCTGCGGGCTCAATGGAATCACTTTAAGTGCGAACTTTTCTTTTTATTAAAATAGAGAAATGTTATACTTGATAAAAAACATTAAAGTGGGTTATTTATAAGTATGACCATCTACACTTTATTTGAATATTTGCACGTTTTATTACGACTGAAATTATTTCTAATTGAACATTTTTTTCAAATTAATAAAATTCTATACGAGGAAACAACTGTCTTGAAATTCAATAACATCAAAACTAACACTACTTGCATGCACAAAGGATATCACAATATCGATCCTTATGTATTTATTACTTCCAAATGAGCGTCAAAATATTTATTAAACTATTTTACGTAATATGACTATCAAAGCAAACAAGCCGCTTATAGGGCAATTTTCCTTGCGTTATTTTGAATTTGAATAGTATATAACCATATGTACAAATTTAACTTTATGCAGGTTTCAATTCATTACATATTATCAGCTTAGTTCTATCTTCTTATGCTTCATTTTTATCTTAACGTTAATCCTAACCCCGTTTCTGTTTTCATTGTTTTCAGCTTTATTTATTGGGGATTTTTATTTTAAAATATCCATGTTTTAAATGTCTTTTTGAGCTGCACACAGAGAAGTATTATTTGCATTTTCATTCATTCTTTTTTGTAGGAAGTAAAATCCCACAAAGGAAGTAAAATTTTAAGCTTTTTTCTTTGTGTTTTTCGCATAAAAGAACAAAATTTTTCATTTCAGCGATACAAAGCCTAGTTTTATTGATTCACCATTTAAATTCCTTTTTGTAGTTTTTTTTTAGGCTTCGAATAAAGTCATTTCTCTTTTTCGATTTCATGTTACTCGTTTGATATTTTTTATGTATCTGCCTATTCAATAGTAGAAAATAAAGATTTTACCTGATTTTCTGAATACGTTATAAAGAAATTTTATACTTGCCCTTCAGGGTCATCAGCTGGTAATTTAGGCATACACTGATTTTAGTTTTAAAAGACACTTTATTTAAATGAAAATCGGAATGGTTAGTAAAAGAGCTGATGAATTATGATTATACTACTCGGCACATAAAAATAATCCAATACTTAAATCAACGGTCAATAATAGATTTTAAAAAAAGTAAAGTTACTACTTTTAAAACTAACTTATATATAGAAGATAGACTGATCAAATTATATTCACAAATGACTTCAAGCCTTCTTAACTCAAGTATCGGTGTAAGTTATCGATTAGCTCACAAATTCATTAAACTAGATAAACGTCATCAAAACTAGCAACCTGCGGTAGCTGGAAAGCTTTGTTGAATCATCACTAAAATTCACTCTTGCACAAAATAGCAACTTTTACTCAGCTAACTTCTGCACTTTTAATCGCATGCAGTACGTGCCAGACTTTAATCTAAAAATAAGGGAGGGAAGTAGGAAACGTAATATCTGGACATAGTCTTCTCAAACTTGTTGGTGGCAGATCTGGACCCTATGCTAACTCTCAATCTCAATTTAATGCCCTGTTAATTGATCTGCATACCCTATTTAGCAAGAAATTACACTATTCGCAGATTCCGAAAACTACAGATTCATTTCCGAAATTTGAAGTAAGTAGAGGGACAGAGTCCGCTTTTGCGCAAACCGTTTAATATCGACATTATTTTTACAAAAATCTAGAATCACTTTATAAGAGAGTAACAAGTTCTCTAAACACTATTTCTTCCGCTGTTAATTTTTCAAACGAGTACAATATGAAAATTTCGCTTATAATGCATTTCAAAAGTTTATTTGAACGCATTATTATTGTTTTTTTCTATAAATAAGATTTTTATTACTGTTACTCAGCATTCTGCAAAATATGCGAGTACTAAATACAAAAAAATTATTAAAGTTTTCGGTTTAATAATTATAATAATAAATAATTAAATAATTAAATAAAACCAGTAGACCCATGTACGACTTTCTCACCGCAAACTTAGAGATTACTTACTGATATTTTTTTCATTAATTTTTTATTCCTTCCAATTTTTTTACCAATTTTTTTTTTAAGTGTTTTAAC
The DNA here is from genome assembly GCA_964019185.1 of Maratus speculifer. Lineage (NCBI taxonomy): Eukaryota > Metazoa > Arthropoda > Arachnida > Araneae > Salticidae > Maratus > Maratus speculifer. The sequence continues at coordinate 141,634,181 of OZ025291.1, forward strand.
GTTATACAGAATGTTCCAAATTTCGATCGACAAATTCAGAGGGATGATAGTAAGTATGAAAATAATAAAAAGTTGCCATAGCACATGGGAAAAACACTTATTTCGTCACAAATACTGGATGATTCATTCTAACTGAACTCGGGTTGACGCAGATAATTAAAAAAATAAATAATAAAAATACAGAGCTGAAAATGCAACGGTACTTGTTTCGAGTGAATTATAATACCATCACGAGAAAATATTGAAAACACGTTGCTCGAGCGATCGATGATACCATATGTACTGATAATCACAATAAAAAATGTGGGGCATCAAGTGCATTCTGCTGACACATTATAATGTGTCAGCAACACATTATAATGTGTTACCCTATGCCACTTTTTTTGGTGTTATCACATTCACAACAAATGTAAAAATGTCTGTTAAGCGTTTTATTTTAACATACTTTAGTTACTTAAGTTATTACTGTCAATCCAAATTGAATTACGATGTTATTACGATTGAATTATGAGAACCCTGTATTTTTGATTAAATACGTGTTTGAGAGTATATGTACGGTAATTTTTTATCCTGTTGATGCATACTATAAAGCTTCTGAATTCGTCGGTTGAATTTTGGAACTCTCTATACAACTATACTATGTTAATAGTTGCATGCAAAAATTTTCTAAAAAACACTTCATTCATCGCTGTACTTTTAAAGACCGGGAGGCTTTAGTACAGACAATCCCCTCATTGGGTTCACGGATCAAAATCTAGAATCAGTTAAATCTCAATTTGTATATTAAAACGCAATCGGTCTGCCAAGTTATATCTTAGTGGAATGAACTGAAAGAACCAAGTTTAGCAACTGAGTCATAGGTTCACCAATATGTTTTCCTGCACCCAATCCTTCCTTTTCTCATACTTTTGGATGCAAGAAAGCACAATGGCAAATCTGACGCTAAAACTGACTTTTTTAGGTGTTTTCCACCAAGATATGACTTAGCAGACCGATTGCGTTTTAATATGCGAATCTGGATTTAAACAATTCTAGATTTTTACCTGCGAATTTAATAAGATGATTGTCTGTGCTGCTGCTTTCCGGTTTATTAGTATGTGAAAAAAATAAGAATGTTAACATCACAAATAATGTTTGTGATGGTTTCTATTTATTTTCTGTAACCCGGATTTATTTCTTTTTTGCTATAGTAGGGGTCTCTGCCTCCTAGATGATACGCTTTCTAACTCTCCCCTACCTGTTCTGATATCCCCAGATATTAAAAGCACGCTAATTTAATCGGCATTAAAATTCTTAAATTAAAAAAAAAAAAAAAATCGTTACATTTTTGTAAACGAGTTTTCATTCGTTTTCCTTTGATGGGGGGGAAGTGTAAGACCAAGTCAGCTGCTGCTAAGTGACACGATTGTTATATTCGGCTTCGATTTTTTTTTTTTTTTTTTTTTTTATGTATGCTGAATATTTTGAAAATAAGCCAAAGTAAAATGAATTAAGTAATAAAAGTCATTTTCTCCCGGTGTTTTTTTAACAACGCTATAAGAAAGTTTTTTAAGTCATTTTAACTCTTTCCGTCACAAACAAATTCTGTTAGTTAAATGAGAAATAATCGACTGACACCGGAATTTACAAGCGACATTTTTAGAAATTAAGAAATATTTAATTTAAGCTTTCGTTGTAAAAGCAAAATTTTATTGAAATATTATTGGTGTCAATTGTACGTATAGAATTAAAATTAGATGTGCCCGGACTTGGCACACCTAATGAAAAGGGTTAAATCTGACAAAATTTTCACCAAGATTTTCTCTTATTGATATTCACATGAAAATTCGTTTACTGTTAGAAAAACAACCGCTGTAGCTTTCCTGCAAGGTTTAAAGTAACATCTAGAACCTCCAATTTCTTCATAATTTTATTTTCAGAAGATTCAGAATTAGATGGGGGTGGGGCATATTTTCTACGATATCTCTGAAAATGTAATACCTAAAATTAAGAAATATATATGCTTTTGAGTTCAGCGTAACGAAAGCTTTCACAAAATACTCCACAAGATAAAAAAAATTATATATGTATTTTTTAAAATAACTTAATCATAACCCCTTTCCTCCTTCTAAATATGTCTGTAAAGGTTTAATAATCTGTAAATATGTGTGTCAATAGTCTTTATTACTCCCCCCAATTTCAGCTTTCCGTGTTTCATAGTTATGAGTAAAATGACTGTGACAGACGGACAGACAGATCTGGGAGTGATCTTACAATTATTCCGTTTTCCTTCCACAAGTACAGAACCCTAAAAATGATAATAACAACAGCATAAAATTCTTTGCAGATGACAAAAAATTTGCATTATATTCCCCACAGTTAAATTTGGAATACAAAATATTTCGGTACTAAATATAGTAAGCTAAAATCTTCCGGTAGGCCAAAAAATGCGATTTTGGCGTCTATTATAAAAAGTAAAATTAAAATTTTATAAACATTTATATGTTCTGGTGTACATAGGAAGGTCAGCCAATAAATAGCAGATAAAATTCCATAGTAACAATGAACTACGGTATCTTAACACATTACACAAGAAAATGGCTTTAAAAATTTAAAAATTAAATATTATATGTAAAATGTGTCAGTTTTAAAACTAATAATGATCAAAAAACGTATAAATTAAAGCATTAGATATAATAGTGTCAGATGGGTATACATAAATAATTATATATATTTATCGGTAACTGGAAACTGGTAGTAATAAATAATATGTGTTTTTTTTTTTTTTTTTCAATTTTGGGCGATTCATTTTTTATGTCAAACGTTCCATTTTTAATAATAGGTGAATGTAAAACTAACTGACGATCAGAATATGCAATTTTTGAACTTATAATAAACTTTAAAAATCAAAATCAAAACATTCATGTACATCTAGTATACGTGAGGAAGGTAAATTATGATACAGCAGATAAAAACAGCAACTATGTTTTTTTTCTTTTTTTTAACAGATGGTACAAGCAAAATGATTTCGATTTTTATTAATTAAATTTTAAATACAACATATTTCAGAAATTGTATGAGTAGTAAATCTATAATTAACTCTGTAAAACACCTCTAAACGTAGTTTTTTTCTGATTATAAATCGATAATAATCATGTACAATATTTTTATATATTAATTATATATTTTTCATAATATATTTATCGTAAAATAAAAACATACAGTAATAAATAATCGTCGTTCTTTCAATTATTAAAAATAAATAAGAATAGTCTAGTAGTTACACTAGCAATGGTTATAAAAGATGTCAATTAAAACTGCAGGAAACGTAAGTATAAGCAGTTTATAAATATTAGTAATGCACGTACGTATAAAATATCTATAGTTGAAAACCAGTTACAAAAAATACTTTTTTAGAATCATTTTGTTAAAACTTTTAATGAAAAATACTTAAATTTTAATTCCAGTAGTAACTATGAACTTGCAAATTAAAAAACAGAAACATTATTTTCCATTTATATCTAAATAAATAGTGAAAGAAATCTATCGGTAACTGAATAAAAAATATAATAATTAAAAAAACTCAATTATCTATAATTTATTTTAAAATTACAAAGATATTTCAATGTTAAAAATAGCAATAATTATAAAATTTCCGTATAAAAATATTGCAAAATACAGTTTTGTATGTATTTTAATCTATAACATTAAAAAAAAAAAAAAAAAAAAAAAACAATTGCACGTGTCTCATGTGCATGAGATGATGCCGTCAACTCAAACGCTTTCTCTGACCTCCCGTTGCCCCACATAGTTTTGATGGCCTGCAGAATGAAAACTACTTATAAAACAGGGTTAAATTCCCTTTCTCTACTAAGTTAAGAGGTCAGTGTGCCATCAAGTTCAAGTTATCACACCCTCTGACTGCTATCGCTGTTAAATAATGTTTATCTGTTATTATATTTTTTTTATTATTTTAAGAGTCTGAACCTCTTGTATTACATAAGACTTATATCATATATTATGTAACTGAATGCTCGTTAGTTGTGTTGTGAAATGTTACATTAATGATTTAGAAGCTTAGTTTAAGAATAGAAAAACTTTAAAAGTTTTTGCCTAAAAGTCTTAAATGTTTCCCTTGCTTTGTTTAAGTATTTTCTTTTCCTTTGGTACGAAGAATAAAAAAATAATTGAAAATAATGAACATTTTTTCTGATTTTCTGCGGATTTTCTTTGTATTAAAAAGAAAATGAAAAAAAAAAGTAATTATTTTTCCTAAATTTAAATGGATTTATTTTCACACATAAATTTATTTTGTACTTCATGGAAATTGTCTATAATCAGACAAAATTTCTACTTAAGGCGACACAAAACCTTTGTAACCATCTCTTCAATTTTGAATAATACTATATGTGGTGGCACAATACTTAAAACTAAAAATTAAAATTAAAAAATAATAATAATCTATTTTACTATTTTTTTAATTATTTTTTTAAAAATACCTATTATTTTTAAAAATATGAATATTTTTGCTTTGCTTATTTTTCCACATTTAATAGAATACATTACGTGGGATGTACGATACGTAATTGAATATATTACGTGGTCTTTTAGATGTATGGGATTTTACATTTATAGACCGAGAGGCGAAAACATAAGCAGTCAACTCATCGAGTTCACGGATGAAACTTCCAGGATTTTTTAAATCTCGGTTCGCATATTACAATACAATGGGTCTGTTTCTGTTAAGTTATAACTTGGTGGAAAACACATAAAAGCCCGATTTGGGCGGTTGACTCATAGGTTTACCTTTATGTTTTCTTGATCCAAATCCTCCACGTTTTTGTATTTTGGGGTGCAGGAAATCATAATGGTAAAGCTACGAGTCAATCGTTAAAATCGGATTTTTAGATGTTTACCACCAAGATATGACTTGGCATACCAATTGCATTGTAATATGCGAATCGATATTTAACTATTCCTTGATTTTCATCTGTGAACTCGATGAGGTGATTGTCGGTGCTGCCGCTTGTTGGTCTATTAATTTTTTTTCTCTTGTGTATAGTAAAACACGAAAAAAATTCAACAAACTCTCAATTTAAATATTTTTTTTAAATAATTATAAACATGAATTTTAAATTCATGCACAAAAATATTAAATATACCATGAAGAACAAACAAAAAAATCAAACCTCTATCTAAATTAAAGAAAAGTCTTAGCAATTATCGAACAAGCAAGTTATAAAATCATAAACATGGAAAAATTAAATTTTATCACATTTAAATTGATAAAAATCAATTCCGTTTTCTAATGCCAATATTGAATGCTCTGTGTAAATATTCAAATGTTCCCTTATTCGGCTCTTATCCTCACTTAAAAGGGCTGGACACTCAGCTTTTGAATTCCTCTCATTAACGTAAAGTCTGTGGACGTTTGATGCATTCGTATATTTAAAATATCTTCTCGTCAAATTAATATTTTTAAATTCTATTTTTTGTACACACTTTTTAAAAGGTGTCTCATTTTTTCTCAGTTTTCAAAGTTTTCCTAAAGCATATACTTAATTTTATATGAAGTGTTAAAATTTTACTTACAGTTCATCAGCTTTTAATATTAAATTAAGCACAGATTTTTGAAACATTTTGAGAGCTATGAAAAAAAAAACATTCTTTAAGAAGAGTACACAGAAAAAAGGAGTTAAAAATATCAATTTTCCCAAGAGATATTTTAAATATACGACTGCATCAAACGACCATAGACATTAACTCTAAATTGTAAATTTACGGTACTTTACCGTGAATTATCCAGAAAATTTACGGAATGTCACTTTTTCACGTAAACAGTCAACTTCCGTAATTATATGTGTTTTACGGCCAAAAACCGTTAATGCAATGGCAAAGTCCGTTGATATAGGAATAAAGTCCGTTTTTTACGGACATTGTCTGAAATCTCTGCTGCAGCTTTTATACATTGTAACATTAAGCAGGACAATTCCGTAGCTGATTGACCAGCACCTTAAAGGAAGATAATACTTCTATGGGAAAGATTCGAGCTTTAAGCTCATTTCCTCGGACCGATTTTGAGCTTAAAATCTACATTCACTGATCTAAAGAATTATGACAGATAGTTTTTTCTACGATTAAAACTTTTTTTTATTTTAGAAAACAGGCAAAGTTTCAGAAAATTTCTATTTTTTCAGAATTTTTTATTTATTTTTTTCTGAAACAAATTATTATTATTTTTTAATTGTATGCCACATATGAACTTATATTTATTGTCTACAAACAAAAAGAATTTTTTTAAGAATATTCTTTAGGAGCTAATGGGATGTTTAGATGACAAATGCAAGTTTTCGGAGAATTAAAAAAATTAGACACTTCGAACTTCTGTGAAGTTCTTGTACAATTTTATCAAACACATGAATTAAAGAATACATAAACACTCGTATAAAATGTAGTTACACATAATAAATCGATATAAAGTGTTCGAGTAAAGTTAATGTGAGTAGCCATGACATCACAGCCGTGTTTTCCCTTAACCCCTTGGAGACGAGCGAACAGTATATTTGCCACTTACGGTGCTCGGAACCCTTCATTATTCCACCAATTATTTTTTATTCTAAAGCATATCTTATTTAATCAGAGCATTTCCGCGATTCAGTTATATGAAATTTTCTGTTATGAAAAATCGGTAGTCAAAGATTAAAATGTAAGCGAAAGGATCTCGTAAAAAAGGATTAAGGATTAAAAAAATGTAACATAACGTCTTCAAAATTTCGAACACTCCCAAACACCTTCTGTTATTTTCAGAAATCCTAAAAAATTAACATACTTCTGAAATTTAAAGACCTTTTGAAAAAAAAATTACTTTTACTTCTAGCAATTTTTCAAAAAATTGCCGACTAGATTCAAAGTTAATTAATCAGTTTTTTTCAACTCAGAACTTCGATTTAGGATACAATCTGTTCTTAAGTAAACACTTTCATGATTAACATACTGATAAAATAACAAAATTAACATTAAAATTAAAATTTCTCATTTTCTGATTCTCTTGCATGTATAAATTCTGTTACATAAATGATATTTGCTTGAGAAATGTTAGCATTCGAAATACAGATTTTCCGGATAGTGAAAATTCTTCTACACACCATAAAACCTACTCAGAAACTTAGATAACACATTAAGTATGGAATATTCAAAATGAAAGTATAAAACTATTAATCTTAGCTTTTCTAACATTTAAACATTCTTTTTTTTTTTTTTTAATTTACCTCAGATTTTTCTCGTTTTACAAGAATTTTCATTAAATCATTTGATTTCTTTAAATGATATTACATCAGCTCTGGTATACTATCATTAGAAATAGCGTTTAAAAAATTATTTGTTGACAAATAAAAGAAATAACAGAAAAAAAAAAAAAAGAAATCATCAGAAAAGAATCCGATTCTACTTTCCCTTTCATTAGCCCTGAACTATTTGCAGGAAGGAAGGAACTGGTCGAAAGTGTTTTATGATTTGTTTTTGGTCAGCAGACTTGTTGCTTGACCTACATTTCAATTTCAGGTGACTACAATTGACGTTTCTCTCCATTCACGCAGAGAAAACATTAGGATTCTCTCTGTTATTTGTTTATGCGTCAATAACTCGACAGTCCGCATCATGTTGACAGCTGCTTCGGAATATATCACGGCTAAAGCGGTAGATTTGAGAACGGCATTACCCGAACAAACTTGGAGGTATTGGATATGGGTAATTCTAATGAGTTTATCGATAGTGCCCTGTACTAGATTTGTACTAAGCAGGAAAAGGAGAAATGAACTTTTGTGGAAGATACCTGGGTGCAATGTGAATTATTTCTTCCTGTTCTTGGCCGTAGCGAAATCGGTATTCAATAATACAATTAAGACAAATATATGTAAGTACATATAAAAAGTTCAATTGATTTTCTAATATAAATCTATTTTTTTTATAAAATATAAAAACTACAAAATTAAGTAATTGGAAATTTATAGTATGTCTTAATAGTGTTTATTAGAGGTTTGTAATTAATTTTGTTCATTAGTTTATATTTAAATCATATCATACATAAGAAAATGGATTTAATTAATATTCTATTATGAATAGTTTCCTTGATTTGCTGTTAATCAATAATATAATTAAGACAAATATCTATAAGTATGTAAAATACCTCAATTGCTATCCTGCTATAAATCTTATTTCTCTAAATATATAAATATCACATAGTTGAGTAAATGAAAATCTATCAAATATCTTAATGAAGTTTTATTGTATGATTTTAATTTAGTTCTAATTCATTTATTCATAAAAAATTTATATTCAATAATTTAAATTTAAATCATATAAAAATTAAATTATAAATTAAATCATTACACATTCTGGAAAATAATTTGCAATTGTTATTTACAATTGTAATTATTGTTATTTACAGTTCAAATTTACAATTGTAATTATTATTAATTCAAGCGCCCAAATATATTAAATCTAAAGCTATAATTTCAAAAAGGGGCTTCCAAGCAAACTTGGAATCATTGGGTACTGTTGATGCTAATTCTTTTGTTAATAGTGTGATAGATTTAGTACTACAGTTGTATTACGCAGAAAAAAGAATTCTGAAAATATAAGAAAAATATATTTATAAGTATATATAGAAAGTAAATGCGTTATTTATTGATATGGTAATATTACTGTATAATAAATTAATCAATGATAAAATTATTTAGTTATTTTATAAAATATTTATGTTTTTTTTTTTAAATAAATTTTCATTGTTATGTAATTTCAATTCTTTTCATTAATTTAAAAAAAGAAAAAAGCTATAGTGAAAAACTTGCTTAATAATTTCATTATGAATAATTTTCTAAATTTTATTTTCAAAAAGTATTTCTGAAGAATAAATTAAGTAATCAATAATTATTATTATTGATAATATTTTGATAAAACTTGATAATATTTTGATAATTGTTATATTTTTAAATTTTGCATTTTAAATGTTATAAAACAATTTTATGTTTATAATTGTAATATTAACAATAAAAAATATTTAATGAATAATATCATCGTACATGCTTTGTTGTTTTAATGTAATTTAATGAGAAAATTAATTAAGCAGGCAATTATGTAACGCATAAAAATTAGTTATTAAATTAGTTCTCTATATTTAAATATCTCAAGGAGATATAGCACTACAGTTGTCTGAAACGGTAAAAGAACAAAAGAGAAATCGGAATGCAACCTGAATTATTTTGTTCTTTTTCTATTTGTCTGGAAATATTTATTAAATAAAATAATTCAGACTGTACAATATTACAAAATTATTTTAGAATACACAATTAAATAACAAAATACATATGCATTGTTCATTTAACTAACTATTTAAAAAAAATCGCAAAATTTCCTGTAATTAAGTAACTACATATTTAAGGAAATATTCACAAATTGTCAAAAATCTTATTCAGTGTTACTGTAACTCAATTAATGAATGCGATTAATGAATGACCATTTATTAATGTAGTTTTTCTTTAAATGTACTAATTGTTTTATTTAATTAGTCATTTTATTTTTAACTGACTATTTAACTTTACTTTTTTCAAATTTCTATTGACTAAAAATGCTACCTGTATTGATTATTTATTTCTCGTCAAATTATATTACCATAGATTGTAGCACTAATATTTTAATAATACTTTATTAAATATTTAATCTACTAAATATTTCTTTTTATAATTTTAATTTTATAAATCAATTTTATTAATTTAATTAAAGTATCAAGACTGAAAACAAATTGAATTAGCAAATAAAGAAATAAAATGCTAAATTCATCTTTAAAAAGTAAACTTAAAATTACCCTTACGTCCAATATACTTAAAAGATGACAAATTGAATTAATACAACATTTGGATTTGATTGCGAAAACTTTTCGAAATTTCCTATTGTAAAATTTACTTTATGGAAAAAAATTAAACTATTAATTTCAGATTTAAGTAAATTACTATAATTAGTCATTAATATATGATATTAAATTTGTATATTTATACCTTACAAAGCTAAATTAGTTGAATTGAAATGTATCAAATTCTAAGGAACTCGAAAGTACTAAATACGGTTAAGTTCTGTGAGTTCGTTAATGATAAAACGCGCTAATAGAATTCTCTTAAAAAGAAATAAATGTCTAATGCGAATATTACTCGCTCTCAGAGAATTCCGTAATATAAATATATAAATTAGTAAATGTATTATTTAAAAAACAACATATTACTATTGCTAAAAGTATAATAAGATATTGTAAAAATTATACAATGTAGGATTGGATGTAGCCTGGATTCCGTACATCTGTAGGATTGGATGTACCCATTCATACTAGAAAATATGAATGGGTATGCCATGAAAGTTCAAAGAAATGTTAAGCCTAAATAATATCATACTTTGCTACTTTATTTAACTCTTTCTTCAATTTATCCCATATGTGTTTGTAATGAGCTATATTTATATGTGTTTGTAATGAGCATAATTCCGCACTTACAGTAAAAATAGTGCATATTAAAACTTTATTTGGAATTTCATAAAACTAAATACAACGTAATGCTATTTATTTTCTTTTTACAGAGTAGCGAAAACAAAACCCTTAATGAGCATTATTAAGATTAAACTTAGCATTGTTTTAGGCGCGCTTCGAAGGGAGGACACAAAGTTTCAACATCATCTTCACGTGTGCCTTTTTTATCTAAATAGTTTTTAAATAATCTTTAAAGACGCCGGAGACGTATTGAGAGATCCACTCAATACAAACTGGTCGCGAATCCCATAGTAGTTATGGGATTAATTCGAATTAAATTAGTCTGTTTTTAATAATTTGATGCTCATTACTTTCATATCGCTACTGGACATTGCATTAGACAAACAATTATTAAACGTTTTTATACAGACATTAATGGCCGAGTGTACATAAATAACGCCGCCTCTGCCATTATGTATTACGTTTAAATTTTAAATGTTTTTAATGGTTAATACCTCGGCTGAATACTGAAGATTTTTATAATGCATTTAAACTACACTGTAAAAAGTTTGACCTTTTTGCTGCATCGTCACTGCCCCGCTTTTATAGAATATCTCTTTTGACCCATGAAAATGCTCCATAATAGGGTGAAGTAATCGTTTTCTATAAACGCGGTGGAGTGACGATGCAGCAAAACGGTCAAATGTTTAACAGTGTACTGCTACGATAACCGGATTTTTAAATTTCAATTTAGATTTTTTAAATTAAAACTTTTCGGGTAAGAAGATATTTGCAGCTTTTTATCAATCCACGGCAATGAAGCATCCAGGTTAGAGATTATTTGCAGCTAGCTATTAACCAGCAGCTACAAAGCAGACAGCAAATGGGGGCAGGCGGTAAATATCGGATTTAACCACTGTATTCACGTCAGAATGCTATCAACAAATTGCATAGACTGTTAAAAATTTGAAACATTTGCTTCATCGTCACTCCGCTGCTTTTATAGTCTGTCTGTCTTCATTTTGACCAATAAGAATGCTCCATAATACAGTGAAGTAATCGTTTTATAAAAGCGGTGAAGTGACGATATAGCAAAAGTTTCAAATTTTTAACAGTGCACGCATTTGTTAATTTTTCCAATCTTTTATTTCCTACTTACAATTGATCTTCTAAATCCATCCGTAGTACCATACAAAAAGAATAGTAAATTAGTTATTACTCCTTTTCTGTTTTCTTAGGGTTTATTAAGATGTGCAGAGCACGTCGCGTGAGTACTCAGAAGATTTTGCATGAAGTAGGTCTCATTGAAGAAAGGAATTTTTAAATAATTAAATAATTGCATTATTTTTGTGGTTCAAAACAGCTAAAATCAACAACCATACTTCTTTATCCTTCCAAAATATTGTTTTCGTAACATAAATACATACCTGTGTTCACTCAGATAAAATTTAGAATATTCTGCAGATATTTTTTTTTTTCTATTTTAGTATGAATGGAGATTTTAAATGTTTGTAATTTGTTTGAAAACATCTTTGGTCCCGGGCAACGCCGGGCGGATCAACTAGTATATATATATATATATATATATATATATATATATATATATATATATATATATATATATATATATATATATATATATATATATATGTATATATGTATACATGTGTGTATATATGTATACATATATATATATATATATATGTATATGTATACACTAATTTAATTGATATGAATTACTTAATTATTTATTGAAACAAGTGAATTTAGTTGAGATTATCTCATATAACTGAATTTAACTTATAGTTTTATTAGATTTGAACGAATTTTCATTTCATGAAATAAATTGTACAAGTACATTATAAATAAAATAATGAAATTCTCAACTGACAACACATAATGTATTAATTAATAATTTTATAAAGCATTTCAATGTTTATATTTATTCAACCTGTCTACTTTCATGAAACAATTTTATTTCATTGAACAATTCTCTAACAGTTATTTAATGCAGTTATTTAATTATTTATTGAAATAACATTGTGATTTATTTAAGATGTTTCCATATGACAGCAACTGAATTTAACTTATAATTTCATTATACTAACCCTTTCGGGTCAGGTATATTATTAATTGTACATGTTTTTTAATGAAGTATTATTTTGTTTTAACAAATATTTTTTTATTATTTACGTGTAATGTTTGCATGTGTCCATGCATTTACTATACGACTTCAATTATGTTTAGGCGTTTATTTAATAACAATAAATATTATTATTTGCTTAATTCTCATTGCGCCATTTGCGATTCTTTTATTTTAAACATACATTTCACTCTTTAAATTTAAAGAAAAGTTGCTTTCTTGAAAGAATCATGTATAATAAAGCGCAAAAACTATTGGAAAGTTGCAATATTAGTTAAATTTTATTGTACTACATTACTTTCTAAACATCTCCAAAATTATGTTAAAAAAAAGTTCGGACCCGAAAGGGTCAAAAGAAATTTTCTAGTTTTATAAAACTATTTCTCAGTATAAATAAAATAAGGAAATAATTAATTGAGCAAAACATAATAAAGCAATTAACAATTTCAAAAAAAAAAAAATTCAATTTTTAAATTTATTCAATTTTTCTACTTTCATTAAACAATTCTGTATAGGTTATTTAATGCAGTCATTAATTACTTATTACAATATTATGTTGATTTATTTCAGACGTTTTTATATAACAGCAACTGAATTTTAACTTATAATTCCACTAGAAGAGAATTTTTTCTTCGTTTTTATGAAACTACTTATACAGTATAAATGAAATAATGAAATAGTCAATTAAGAAGCACATAAAGAAGCAATCAATAATTTCATAAAATATTTCATTATTTCAATTAATTTAATTTATAGTCTCATTAAACAATTTGGTTTCATTATACTGTTCTTTATAAGTTATTTAATGCAATAATTTAATTATTTATTAAAATGTGTTGATTTATTTCAGATTTTTCACATAAGAGCACTGAATTTAATTTATAATTTCATCATATTAAAAGAAATTTTCTATTTTATGAAGTTATATATACAGTTTCAACAAAGATTTTTAAATAATCAAATGACTAACATATAATGAATCAGTTAATAGTCTTAAAAATATTTCAACATTTAAATTTATGCAACCTTCCTACTTTCATTAAACGAGTCTCTCCATTTATTTAAATAATTGGAGGTTCAATTATGTATTTAAATAGCTGAAGTTCGATTTAATTAGTTATTTTATTATGAACAAGGTATTTAATTTTTTGCAGATGAATAACTACTTTTGAATAGTAAATTATCGAATGCAAATCATAATCAACAAAAAGCGCAAATTTTAATCATTAAGTCAATATTTTTTTTAAGCGTGTGTGTGGGGGGGGGGGATTTATTATTTGGAATTATTAAATATAAAGGAAAGGCGGTTTATCTGTAATTTTATTCTGAAACATATATTTGATATAATATTAATTAAATTACTAAATTATGGAATTAAACATTTAATAGCAATAATAATTAAAATAATTATTACTCAATGGCATTATAGTATATTATAATTAATCTACTTATTTAATTCAATTACTAATAGATGCATACAAATCTTCGAAAATGCTATAAGATTCATTCTACATGAAAAAAATATATATATAAAATGAAAAAAAGCCTTCAATTGTTTCAAAATGCACCAAATAAATACATTTTATGGAATTATAATTCAATTTAATAAAGGTAAAAAAAAGTTTTAAAAAAACACTATTTTATACAATTCTATGTTTTTAAAAACATGCCTAATTTCATGATTTTAGTTCATATAGTTCTTTAAAAATAAATAAATAAATAAGTAAGTTAATTTTACGAAAATGATAAACGAAGCAGATTATTCAAAATTAATCATTTTACTCTACGCTTTATAGAACATGCAAACTAGTAAAATTATTAAAGATATGCAATTTTCCTCCTATTTCTTCTGTGAGGTGTGGTAACAGTAACAAGAGGAGTATAAAAACAGTTAGTACAAACTAGTTACTAGAAATATTTTAAAAAATTTTCACAGCGTATATCATAACTTAGTTAATCCTGAATAATTAAAGGAAGTATTTTTTTAATTATTACATTCTTAATTTTTTTAATTATATTTTACACTTTTCAGTGTTAAGTATTAGGTTGTTACATTTTCACAGCCATTTAATCTATTTTAGCAAGCGTATTCCGAAGTCAATTGTTTTTGTAACTCGCAAACATTTGTAACAACAAAGAATGTTTGGCGATTTATCACTTTCGACCAGCTAACGGTAAATAGCGTAAAATTACTTTATTGTTTCATTATTATTTTCTAAAAGTATTAAAATAGTACTTTGTTATTAGAAATATACCCTTACATAATTTTTGTAAGTTTAGCACATTAGGAAGTGATTGCAAAATTTTATCTTCACATTCATGAATGAAATTAAATTAGACTAAAGATTGTAAAAATGGAATTACATTAGAAACTTGCTTTATATATTAGTTGTACCATGTTACTTTTTATTATTTATGATTGCCATTCAATTGTTTCATAAGTACACTGTTGGGATTATATTTTGAAAAAAGTTGACTGAATTTAAATAAAATATCAGTCGTAAGTGGGATATCTACAATCGCATACCTACTTTATAAACAGTGAAACACTCCGTTATTGTTTAACTAATTGATATTTCGTGTTACTTGCTTGCAATTAACTCTCCACCTACCAGCGAATGGATCTGATAAGTACATTCTAATTATTTATTCGAACCAGTAATTCCTTTAAAATAAATATACACTGCTGGCCATTTAAAATTTCAACAGCATGATAAAAAAAGTACAAAGAAAAAAGATATTTATCGCACGTAAACAGTATGGCATAGAAACAAAATGATTAAATTTGTAAACAGTTTGGGGATTTACAAGATGTGAAATAAGTAGAAACAACTGCCCCAGACATGGAGTCGAATTGGGCTTGGAGGACAAAAACGGGCTACTCATTCCATTCTGCTTCAATTCAATGCCACACTTCATCGACCGTATTAACTGGAAACAGGTGGCAGGCTAGTCTCTCAGCAATCCATGACCATACATTTTCAATGGGTGACAGATCTGGAGATCATGCAGGCCCGGGCAACAATCGGATACCTCGTGTATCGAGAAAGATCAAAGCTTCACGTGCAACATGTGGCCTTGTGTTATCTTATTGAAAGATGGAGTTTGGCAGCTTTTAAAAACAGAGCACAACCACTAGACGCCAGATGTCAGAAATATGCCGATCTGTGTTCAATTTACCGTCGATCCGAACTAGAGATGGGCATGTCGTATACCAATGGCTGCCCAAACAACCACACTAGGTGCAGGCAATTAAACCAATATCAAATGCAAGCAGGCCATGAACGGAGCATCCAAACACGCATACGGCCTTGAAAATACTGCACGCGGAACCGGCACTTGTCGGAAAAGACGACATTGTGCCACTTTCTGCATCCATCTTTGTCATATGGCGTTTTGTCAGAGTCGCCGTTTTTCTCTCTATGTGGCATCAACCAGTAAAGCCGAAGCATTACTGGTAATGGTGAAGTAATGATTGCTGAGCTAATAGTCAATGCTACTGCAAATATCGTCGCACCGTACTAACGGATACTGGGCGCGCTGCAAACATGTTCATTTTCTAACTAATGATCTGTTGTGTGGTTTTAAGGTTTAGGCAGGGCTGACCTCACAATATGTCTGTACGCTTGGGCGATCGTCATGGGAAAGCGCTGAAATCCTGCATGCCATTCAGAAGATCCTCAGCAATCCACTGATTCCGTATTCGCATGACAGTAGTTGGATTTCGACCAGTACGACGGGCGATATCACGGAACAATAATCCACGCTTACGATAGCCACCGATCTTGCTTCTATCGAATTCCAACACTTGCCGTAAGCATTTTTTCTTATCATTCGAGGCATAACACGATATTCTGAGTAAACGCTGATCTTACAAAAGCGCTTTCCGAATGAGAAATCCACGAAGTAAATTTTCTTTTATGCAGTGCTTCAGATGTCATTTCCCCCACCAGTGTCGTCTAAATGCGCTGAAATAGCAATCGTTTTAATATTACAACCTCTGCTTCTTTTCATGTAATTTTGATGTTCGTCAGATCATTCTTTTCTGGTGGTGTAATTTAAATGGCCAACAATATACAAGTCAGAAGATAATGAGTTAAATTAAAATGTTAAATAGTTTTAATTAGTGTTAGACCATAAATTCGGTTTCGTTTTCGATTTCGGCTCAAAATCTGAGTTTTGTTAAAAATTCGTTTTCTGTGAAAATGAATCTTAAACTTCGGCTTGACTGAAACTCGGCCAAAATTCTCTGTATTTCAAAAATTTCGTTTTTTTATGCTAAAATTTTTATCGATTTAAGCATCATCTATTTGAGTTGCAACGGCTCAAATGATACTGTTTATATCCATGAACTTCATTGTTTATAATTATCAGTCATGACCGACGACCGACTCAAGACATAAGTGCAAATTATAAAACAGCAATTTATACATGACTACTTTTTGTTCAAGTGCTCATTAAAGCTTACAGACTTAAAAGTAATAGGAAATTTTTAGTTTGAAACCACAGAAGTGCTTCGAATACACTTTAAAAAAAAGTTCTAATATAACAGATGATCATTTACTAAAATCATTATAAAAAATAAATCAATATGGGAATCCCCAAAACTAAAACATTTTTTAATTAAATGAAATTCGTACAATAAGTAAACCTTTCTGTGTTATTGATAAAATAATTAAGTTATGTTTCATATGAAAATCGAAAAAATCAGACAGCCAACTTGGAACAACACAAATTAATTAATAATTACGCATATTTAATAAATACTTTTAATTAATTAATAATTATGCATTTTTCTTAATACATATGATTAATTAATAATTATGTATATTTATGTATGCATTAATTATTTTTAAAAACTTTTAGACTTTTTCGTTTTTGTTTTTCTTTTTGGCTGTAAATAGAAAGATCACCGAAATTCAGTTTCTAACTTAAATACTCGTTTAGGTCGATTTTTAGTTTTGAATAGAAATTCTGATGTAGTATAATTTTTATGAAATTTGAGTAAAATTTCAGGTAACTATAGAGTTAATAATTTCTGTCTAGTAAGGAAATACATCTAATATTTTAACGAGAAAAATTTTATACAAAATCAAAAAAAAGTATTTTGTTATTAAAATTGATTAATTCTTCCTAAATATTTAAAAGGTAATTACTTTTTTCTTCCGACTAATTTTACGCATTTTCTGAGAATGTAACCATCTAAGAAGCGTACTATAAATGAAATTGACTTTCAAATATTTTATTTAAAATTGTGATGCTTAAAACAAACAGGATCTTTAATAAAGAGGGTAATTACATCAAGTTTGAAAAATACTTTTATTAATTATTCAGTTATTAATCATTTTATTGCTCGTAATATTTTAATATTTTTAAGAATTTCAAGTAGTTTCAAATTAAAAAAAAAATTAACTACATCTAAAAGTATTAAATATAAATATATAAAGTACATATTATAATTATTCTTAGATATTTATTTAGAAAGTTTTTAAATAAATTTTCAGAAAAAAATTTAATAAAATTATATTGAATAAATTGATTTTATTATCGGTTGAAATATATTTTAAAACATAATGATATCTATTATACTTGATTAGCCTAAAACTTAAATGTGGGGAAATACTACAAATTTGATCGTAATTCAGATATCTCAGAAATAGATTATGTAAAATCTTTAATGCATGTTTTTATGAATATTTTGAAATTATAATCAATATCATTTATAATTTTAGTTATCATTTATAATTTTTATAAATGAAAAATTCATCTGATTACTTTTATTTTCTATTTTTAAATTGCGCACTTTTTTATTAAATTTAAATATAAAAATTGTATTATACAATCTCCACATAATTATATTATGCTTTTCCGAACAGTGTCATTCCAAGTACTCTGTGGCACTACTATTCTTTTCAACAAAGAGAAGTTGTGGAGAATGTGGATTGGACTGAAACCAGTAGTCATACTTTTTAAGCCCGAGGCCGTTGAGGTAAGAAGAGTTAGAAATTGTTATTTTATATTAAAGTAATATTTAATTTATCCTTGATGACATAATGTAGCATCACTTTAAAAGTACATTTCTTATTGAACTACAGTAGTACCAAATTATCACGATAACAGAAAAATTTTGCTATAAATCAGCCTAGAAGTAAATTTACTGTATTACACTTAATATTGAGCGATTGTAAATTCATTATTTACCATAAACATTGTTATAGATGTCTACTCATGGCTTTTAGTGCTTCGCATGTTTACATTTAGCAGCATATTACTGCTTTTATACTTCTTGGCATCTGTTCTTCTGAACCACTTGTTCCATTTCATCACTATGATGCGTACGTGAATTAATCTCTCATTTTTTGTTGAACCATGTTTGTTGCTCCGATTTGGGGCTGTTTTTATAATAACTTTAATTTCTCTATTAATAGGGGAAACCGGGGCACGTTGGCCCAGTTTTTTTATGTTATTTTTTTTCGATACCTAATTTTTTTTTCATATATAGTATTTTTTACAATACCTAGTGCATTTAACTAGTGAGGAAAACGTTTACATTTAGTTAATATGAAATTTTAAGAGCTTTGTGAATTTAAGTATGGTTTGATGTCATGTGGGGCAACCTACCCCGTGCATGAGGTAAGTTGGCCCATTGAGTGGGGCACGTTGGCCTACAATGCTCTTTTTTATGTTTATTTAGAAGTTAAATAAAGATCATAATAGTTAATAGGAATTTTAATGCATGTGTATAAAAAAATATTTGAAAATTAAATTTGCAAATCAGAGGGATCATTGCAGTGAATGCATTCAAAATATAATCCATTAATCTCTTTTCGAACACATTTCACATGAGCCCAACGTTTGCAACTCACGCACTGGATCCATTCTTCCCCAGGTATACTTTGATTAAACTAATTCAGACAACATAGGCAGATATTGTCTTCGTCTTGCTCATCGTCACTTTCTTTAATAGATTTTTTCTTCCTTTTTTGATGGTTCACACCACTAACTCAAGGCTGTGAGGGATCAAAAGGAAACAAAATCTTTTTAGCAAATTGCTTTCTTTTGGGTTTTTTGGTCTGATTTCTTCTTTTAATATCATTTTTAATTTTGCTACTATTTCTTTCTTCTGTTGCCTTTTGTTGTTGTTCACGAACTAATTTGACAGGAGTGTCTATGAGGACTGAAGAAGTTCTCTCCATTCTATTCGAAGCAATTTTTCTTTCTTGGCTCTACCTTTTCGAATGCTCTAATGTCCTCAGGTGTTGAAGTTGTCTTGCGTGGAGCAGGAGAAGATGCGGCAGGCACACCTATAGAAATAGGCCTACCCATAATTACCTGGATTTCACTAGAAGCCTCACCAATTACTTGTCGTGTGTACTTGAAGGTCCTGGTCTATCACTGACATAAGAAGGCATGAAATCAGAGTGAGTAAAAACATTCCTATTAAAAGGACATTTTCCAGTTATCTGAAAACTCAATGTTATATTAACTGGATTTATAGCATTGGAAAGGGCAGTTTTCACAATTCCCGGAATCTCGTAGATAGTCATAGGGCGTCTATTAGTTGTCACCCACCATCACAGGCTGAATTGACATATCTTTTGCATGGGCCATAAACTGTGCGGTCCAATGACTGTAGCTTATGGCTACAATGGGCCGGGAAAGACCAGGCCAACTTGTCCCAACGTAAGTGGGCCAACTTGCCCCCTCGCCATGTTTGAAATTCTTTTGCTATTCTACACATATCTTAACAACATTTAATATTTTTTGTGACATCAAAAGAATTGTTATAAATTGAACTTTCAAAATATTACTCACTTTTGTTTTTGTGAAGTATATTTTGAGAGCATTAACACTTTTTGCACACTAACGAAAATTTGCTTCGAGATCGACGAAAGAGAAAAATCAACATTGTTCTTAATTCGTTTTTATTAAGAGAACTTAAACTCGTGGAAGTGTAGGGGAATGTTTCTGGATTTGTGGCGACATCTGGTGACTAGCTTGAAAATTAAAGCAAATTGGCGAACCTACCACTATGGCCAACGTGCCCCGGTCTCCCCTATACATACTAACCGCATAAAAATCAATACAGTATTTTACGAAAGGCCACTTAATCATAATCTAGAGTTTTAGCGCTTTAGCTACATTAGTTTTGACAGGGTTATCCTAAAGATATTCGTTCTTTTTCAGTTTGTTCACGGTCCTCTATGGAGTTTCGGAAAGAAATCTTCACGAATATGTATATTTGTACTATTATATTTATATACTGAGAGTTTCAGAATAATTCCTCATGTATTTTCTAGTTATATAAGAAAATGTCTAAAATCACAAGTGGCCGGTCATCCTAGGCCATATATGTATTATGTATATTTAGATTAAAAAGAAGCTATTTTCAAATTTAATTCAGTGAATCTTTTATAGGACAGGTTGGAAAAATAAATGAAAATAATTATCAATTCAAATAAGGATTTATTATCTAATAATGTATTACAATAAAAAAGAAATAAATAAAATTATTAAATAAAATTAAGATCTCGAATCTTCTATGGAAAAAATTATGAAAGATGTTTTTCTTCAATTTCCTGCAGATACATTTAATACAAATTTTGTCCTACACATTTTTTAAATTCAGGGTACAATCTTGTCTTTAATAACGGATTGTTTCAATCATTGAAAGTAAAATTCTTGCAGTGTACCTCTTGACACCCAGGGACTTTTAAAGTCCCTTATTCTGCAACAGTGTTCTACATACGAATTGAATATTTCCAACTGAGCGAAAAATTATTTACGTATCAATTGTTATACGGAGTTTCATTTGCGGTTTATTCTGCGGAGCTGTCTGAATGACAGACCCGATGTTATCACCAATAAGGTTATCTGAACGAAAACTTCCAGCCGGTTATCACCCAGTTAGCTTAACAGATAAAGCATTGTCCTTGTAAGCCAGATAGCTATGTTCGATTCCCGGCCTGGGCAATTTTTCGCTCAGTTGGAAATATTCAATTCGTATGATAAATTTGCCAATCAGTTTGATTGTGTTATAATAATAGTGTTCTACGTCAATCTTGAATAACTAACAGATTTTGATTTTTAATAGACTTATGCAATTATTTACATTATTTTTCGCTTTGTATTTCTGTCTGTATTTGTAATAAGAACGAAAAATCCTGAATACAGCATAGTTTTTGAAACTCTTTACAACACCTTCAAAATGCTATAACACAGGTTTATAGTTTAATACGGTGAAAGGTGATGTCTAAATAAAGAATTTAGGAAATACATAACGTATTTGAAAACACGATTTCTGCTATTACTATGAATAGCCGTTAAAATATCCGATTTTCATGTGCAGACCTGTATGTGATCTATAAAAATATATTTGCATTCTACATAGCATGCAATAAGTTAGTTCTGTTAAACAGATAACACAGTTGGAATATTCAACCAAGCAATTTTTGACATTGAAATGATGTTGTAGGAATTGTTATACGAGCTTGTATATGATCTATACAATTTACACACAACAACTAATAGTCAAAATCATAAATAAATTCAAAAACGAATACAGAAACCGAATTCACACTTACAACCATTATTGTCCGTTTCCTTCAATAATTCAATTATTGCTCAGTTTCTTCTACGACCAAATTCTTTTGTGTGCCCCTGTAAAAGAACGATAAAATCTATGCATACCATACTTAATAGCAAGAACCATGTGGTTCATCTCAGTTATGTAAATTGATTTCAATATGGTTAAATTACTGTAATATCATCTGTAATGTAACAGAATTCTTTTGATTGAGCTTGGAAATAATTCGATAATGGTATGCAGTTTGTCTTCAGTGCTGAACGTACCATTGTAATTCCCAATAACACCTTTTAATTCCATATCAATCGGACTATATTTATATTTATGCGAGTTAGAGAACGGACAGGTGGACAGTAAAATCTGTCAGGTGGACTTTCATCGATATTGGACAGTGTTGAAAGAAAAAAAAAGATAAATAAAAGAAAGCGAAATAATATAGAAACCTCCTTTACATCGCTTACTGTTTTTTCGTATCACCGAAAATAATATATTCCACTATAACATTTCTTATAAATTTATGCATTTAAATGATAATCAAAAAAATTCTACTACTTTTATTAAAAGAAAATTTTAATTGAAAAAAATTTAAATTTGGGAGACATATTAAAAAATATTTACGTAATTTATCATTTTTCATAGATATTTAATTATTTCCTATAGATTATAATTTCAGATGTATCAAATTTTGACACTGTCATAGTGCGATAAAATGAAAATCTAATGAAGAATATAACAAAATGGATTAACTAATAAAATCATTTATTTACTTAATAAAATTTAATTAAAAGTTACTAAGTATATTTATACGTGCGATAATATATATCGATCTAAATAAAAATATTATGCTTTTTAACTGTATTTTTTACTTACTCATCATACGTAGTATAGGGTAAGTCTTGCAATCGTTTTGAAAATCGAAATTTTTTTTGACGGATTTACACGTTTTAGATAGTGGAGATTCCGAAAAACATATTTTTAGAAAAAAAAATTTGCCGTCCGTCTGTCTGTCTGTCTCTCTGTAAACGCTCTATCTCCCGAACAAATTGAGATAGAGACTTGAAATTTTGTATGTAGTTAGTATGTAAGAATGGGACGAACCCTATTTAATATCAAAAACCTCGATTATCCAGAACTATATTTTTCGGACTCTCGAAAAATTCGTTCTGATGAAAGGTATATAAAAATTTTCGAATTTTTTTGTTCTAAAAAAAACTACTTGACGTAGTTCTACTTGACGTAAAAGACAATAAAATAACACACATTTTGCATGTAGAATGAAGTCGATCGGATTATTAGTTGCCGAGATATTTGTAATCTTGTTTTCCACATTCTTCGATTTTTCATGACCCTGTATTTCATTCAAATTTCAATTCAGAAGTATATTTTACTTGGAAATGAGACGCTTAATCCGACGCAGTTAATTGTTAATTAATAGAATTATTATTTTTGGAGCTATAAGGATGTTTCTTTTACGCAGTTCGGTACTACTTGAGTAGTTTGGCGTTTTATATAATTTGTCGAAATTGGTACATCAGCAGTTCTTTAATATAGCACTACTATCAATATTAACAATATTTAAATTTTGTTTATGAATTGCAATGCATTGTATAAATATATTCACATGTTTTTTTCATATACATATCCATGATGGGTAAGTATTACGGTGGCCCCCAACGACTAGTTTTACTTTTAGCAATATTTAGATTAGTTGGGTTAACATACGTTACTTAGTAACAAACTTGAATTTTAATAGACTCCTTAAACCTATAACATTTTCATTTTATGTTTGTGTCTATATTTACAATAAGAAAAAAAAATATAGAATACATATATATATATATATATATATATATATATATATATATAGTAATCGTCTTTACGTCGCTTACTGTTTTTTTTTTTTTTTTTTTTTTTTTTTTTTTTTTTTTGTATCTAACAAAAGTCAAATATTTCGCTACAATAGCATTTTCCTATAAATTTATACACAAAGAAACACTCTTCAGCTAGTTTTATTAAGAAAATTTTGCTATCTATATAAATTTTGGAGACAAAAAAAAATAGTTTTTTGGTGGTTATCATTTTTCATAAATTTTCAATCTTTTCCTATATGATTATAAATTTGAACATTACAATTTCGAGCTTTGACGGCTTTGACATTGTCATATTCAATAAAACGAACAAGTAATGAAGAAAATAACAGAATGGAGTAATTAATAAAATCATTTTCTACTTAATAAAATGTAGCTAAAAGTTACTTAACTTATTTTGTTGCTGCTTTCTTTATTCGTTCTTCACAAATATACATTTTTTCACATCAATTAAAAAAATCAACACGTATATAAACCTTTTTCTATTGGTGAGACGAAAATAACCATTTTCTTTTAGTATTTTTTATACTAGCTACCCTGCCCGGCGTTGCCGGTGTCCGTAATAATATTCTTAAATGAACCTGAATTATGTATTGTAGTTCTGTCGAAATGTGGAACTGAATAAACTGGGTCCCCGCTGCCTTCGGGACCATATAATAAGCGTGCTGCGCACGCACTGCTGGGCACCTTCTTTTAAATGAATCTTTACTTTCTGCACAAATTTTGAAACGAACCATCGTCGAACCAGAGTTTTTAAACGAAATTATATTTTTCTAAATTTAGAGTAATAATAATTGCAAATATGCATTTCCTTATTAAATAATATACTTTTTTTTCTTTTTGAAGACTTAGGTGTGAATTCAAAATTACAAAAGCACAGAATTATTTGCCCCTAAAAGATTTAAAATTAAAAAAAAAAAAAAATTAATGCATTCGAAAAGAATTTCAAATGCCAGCTTTAATTTATAAATGACTGCATGATTATAATAACCGTATGACTGATCGTATATCGGTGACCCTATCGCTTAAAAGATGATTCAAAGCATTTATATACATTAAAATTACGATTATGTAAAACAATCGTCACAGAAAAATCTACCAATTCTGTGGGTTTGTAAAATTTAGTCTTTTTTTAAATTGAAAAATCAAAAAACACAATTATTTATATATACGCTGGATAAGGGAAAGGGAATTGAAATATTCCACTTTGTATATATTTTAAAAGATTAGAGATAAACACAATATAAAAATGAAAGTCTATGCTTCAAGCACTGACTACGAAACACTTCCAAACACATCCAGAATACTTCGTAAAAATCTTCCCATTTAACATGGTTAAAGTAACACATATAAATAAAAAATTCGAAAAAGGTACAGAAAGTTTCAAAATCCAATTTCAGCAATTACCATCTATAGTCAAAAATATATCCGGATTCCTTCATGGATCCCAGTATCTGATCCTTATATATACTACACAGTATACTAAAATTTCGTTAGGAATCGCATCACGCTCTTAAAAATTCCTCTGCAGAAATTTGTGCCAGTAAACGAAAATGTATTCTTTATGTAAAGAAAATTGTATAGACTGCATTTGATATATAGATTTTTCATACCAAAAAATATTCAGAAAATTAAATTTAAATTAGTATACCACATTTCACTGCTAGAAATTATAACTCATATATAGTACTGCATTAACTGTATTTTTTGTTGTGTCGTTAAAAGAACGATATATTCTATGCATATGATATAGTACTTTAAGCATATTTAATACATCTGCTGATGTATATCAATTTCAGTCTGTTTGAAATAGTGTAACATCATTAAAACAGATTGAAAACTCTTCATACCATAGTGTAACTGAATAATTTTGAACGTCTAGGTTAACGAACTATAAATACTAGGCATTCCGATTTCAACAGTGAAATCTAAACTAGGCACTTCAATTTCAAAAATGAACTAAACACTAGACACTTCAATTTCTATAATGAACTATACACTAGAAATTTCAATTTCAATAGCGAGCTATAAATGCTAGACACTTCCTTTTCAATAGTGAATGGCTCATCGTACAGCTTAAAAAAATACATAAATTATATGGCAATCCATGTATATTTATGCGTATTAAAGCACAGATAGACTGACTGATAGACGACGAGACAAAGCGAAATCATAAAAACTTTTCGATTAAATTACAAAATATTAAAAAGACTGTCTTAAAATTTCGAACATAGCATAATATGTCATGCGATTCGTCGCGGCACTATCAACTTTATAGGGCGCTAGGTCAGACGGCCTCCTGGGGCTCTGAGAACCAAGAAGCTCAAAATATATATTTGTATCTTGCAACACATCGGTTGTCAAACATTGATTTAAAGTAATGCGGATACATTTTTTGAAACATTGAATTCGAAAATTGTTATCTCTTAACCCTTTAAGCTTCCTGCAGAAATGCACATTCCTGTTTAACGATTCATAAAATAGTAGCTATGAAAATTACTGCTAAAAGTATTTTAATTTGATAGCCTTACACATTTATTTAGCTTACTCACTTCAAATAATTTTCTTTAATATAGATTCTATGTTACAGAAGCCTTTTATTTCAAAAGTAACGTAACAGAAACACCCGGTTAGGACGCTTAAAGGAGTTTTAAATCCTTTAAATTGTTTTATCAAAAACTGCTAAACCATTACATAATAATTACCATTTTAATACATATAATTTTTATTCATACATTATATTCATGTAAATATTGCTCCCTTATAGTTATTATAACGTATTTATGTAACAAAAAATAGAATATTTTTTATTAGTATGACGAACACGCCATTCTAGTAGCTATAGTATCTTTTTTTAAAGCAGTTTTGAATTCTATTATTATAAGAACTGTTTTGAAAAAGTTTCTTATATATAAAACACTTTTTTCTGTAACTTGATACCAATAAAAATAGCTACATGATGTGGTCAGATGCATTTGACAGAAATATTACTTCAAAAAAGCATTTGTTTCTTTGATAAAACATATTGTTATCTATGAATAAGTATGTATTTTCAATACCTTATCATAAATATTACTTAAAATACTAGTTTAAACGCATTTAAAGTTCCAAAAGAAAGTTTCTTAAAAGTAAATTTTTCTTATTATAATTTATATGAAATTTTCTTTCAGGGAAATTTTAAATTGCTGATATTTTTTCACAAAATATGCATACAGAAGTTCAAGAATTTTATTTTTATGCTCATATTTAATCCATTTTTTTCCAAATTGTTTATTTCGATAAAGAAAATGGAATACAATTTTCAAAATCATATAATTTTAACAGATGAAATAATAAAACATTAAACAATGTTAATTTTAAGCAGTCTGCTTATTTTATTGGTAAAGTCTATTTTCATTTCATTATCATAAAATATTTTCCATTTTTTATTACAAATTCTATAGAAAATATTTCAGTGGGGTGCTTTAAAAAATTACTCATTCCCAAAAATTTCGAAAAAAGGATTTTTAGCAACGTGCAACTTTAAAGGCTTTAGCACAGAAGAGGAACTCCTTTTTTTTCTGAAGTAGATGATTTTGCGAAATTAAAACAAAAAATAAGTATCGTACTGTTATTATAATTGAAAGTTAAAAATCGTTTTTCTAAAAATAGTATTTTTCATATTGGTGGCCATAATCACTCTTTCTTGAAGTGATTCTTTGTTTGGGAATAATTTTTAGTATATAGGTTGATAGCGTACGTCCATCAAGTGTTTTGTATTTTACTGTTTTAGGTAGTTTCTACCAGAAAAGAGGCAAGAAGTTACCTATTGCAGACATTCGGAGGAAAACCATAAAGGAAAATGTCTTGATATGATCCATAGACCCCAAAACTATTCTCCATACAAACACTGATTCGTGGGTAGTTAGCCTGGTAGCTCAGGCAAAAAACTAAGTCAATAATCATGGATCCTATTTCTTGTCTGGGAACTTAATACACACACCAGGGGTGGATCCAGATACATTTTTGGGGGGAGGGGCGGTGATAACGAATGATATATGATTAGCACCGACATATATTTGCTGGTAAATCTCTCCTTGCAGTATTAAATAAATATAGAGTAATAATGTGATTTAACAATACAATATACTCTCAACTATCCGATGTTCAATAACCGACACTATCGGTTAACCAACACACTTATTATACAATAACTCTTCTCCTCAAAATATAACTTATTCAACAATAAATAACAATTGTTATAAAAATATGTAACAATAATTTTCCGAAAAATTAAAAACGATACAATACAATTTATATATTAAATATCTTATTTTTAATTTTTACAATTTTACTTTTTTATTCAGAGACTAATCAAGGGTGAGTTTTATTGAAATCGATTTTTCATAAACTATATCTTTCCTCGTTCTTTTCAAAATCATACGCATATCTATAGATTCGTATTAGATAAGAGATATTTGACGGAATATCACCTGAGTTAGCTATCCAAAATAAAACTCCATAAATATTGCAACTTGGATCTGATAAATTTTGCGAAATTTTTATTCAGATCCCTTATTTATGATTTTGGAAATAAATCTTCTCTTCTGAGGTTTTATGCATTTTAACTTTGTATTTTCGGGTAAAATGAGCAAAAGTTTTAAACCAAGAAGTATCAAAGCTATCTTTTTTTTCTGTACAAGTCACATGTACTTTTATTTACTTCATATCTTTCAATTTTTCGATGAGTAAATACTTCGATGTTTTATATCCTTCAACAATCTTCTAGCATTGTTCAACCACATGTTTTGGAAATGCTTCGTTTTCTCTTTCGTTCAATTTTTAAATAAAAGAGAAAACACAAGAACACCGTTGTATTACGAATCAATAGGTTGCAAATAATCTAAAAAAAATGATAAATGTTAAGCACAATTTTTTTTAAGAATAAGATTAAACCATAAATAGTCTTATTTCTGTTGCGAATCTTATTTTCGTAAATAATTCTGCATTGTTTGAACAAACACTTTTTTCACCTTTTTTGTGTTGTTGGTATTAATATCTTGTGATCAAAAAGAATCTTTTTTTTAAATATAAAAAATATGTTATCCTTTCAGATAGTTTCTACATATTTAGTAATCAACTTTTCATAAACTAATTCGTCCGGCCACTATAATAAACTTTATTTGATTACAAACCGCTATTCATTTTATTTTACTAAAAGCAAAATACTTTACTTAAGCTACAATGTTCTCCCCAAGCACAAAAAAACTTATTAGAATAGAAGAAATAACTTGAAATTTACATTTTAAAAATAAGCATATCAAAATTATCCAAATAAAAAAAATAAAACAGAAAAATTAATTGCTTACTGAAAAATTACGAAAAGCAACACTATTTCCCCTACTGTAAAGCTAAATGTAACCTCTTAAATTTTGTGCTCGAAATTCAATAGTAATGTAAAATTCTTCTAAAATATCATAATAATAAAATGCCTAACTAAATTACTTTCCACAGGTTTTATATGCCATTATTTGATAAAATTCTATTTACGTGTTTTTAATATTTTTCATTTAAAAAAATTGGGTAGTTCATTTTTAAATGTAACACTATAAAATATAAGGATTTACAAATATCTTAAAAAGTATATTACTCGTTTAAAATGTGTTGAAGGAATGTATGTATAGTATGTATAGTATAGTACATATAGTATGCTAATTGGGTGAAAAATAACAATGGAAAAATCATATTTATAATGAATATGATTTTTCAATTCAACAAATTTAATGTATGTACAAGTTTGAACAAATGAATACCAATTCACCTGTTACAGATTTCAACCTGTTAAGAAAAGAAATGTTTTCACAATACATTCTGGTGAAGAGTGGCTGCATTATCATGCTGAATGTTTTTTGTTGCTTTAACCTTCCTACCCTGTTGAAAAAAAGTTACATTTTACCTGAATGGGTTGATTAGACCCAGTTTACTTGTATATACGTATTATAGCTCAAACTTTACTTCATATATTATTTTTGTATTAGAGACAACATGTTATATACCCCCCCCCCCACATACACACTTTTTACTACACTTCCTCTCCCTCTTCGTTGCAATGCCTTGTTTGTATAAGGAATAACTTGAAAAAAAATAAGAAAAAGTGTATTACACATTTGTTTAATTTAGATTAATCTTGATACATTTTTTATGATAAACAAGATTTACAATACACATTTACATTTACATGCTCCTGACAAAGAGATGGTAAGCAAGAAGTCTCGTCTGCGTTTTCAATCCCTCTTTGGACCACATTCTTTGCATCTTCCAGGTTTATTTGAACTAATAATTTCTTTTTTTCAACTGCTCTTCACTTTTTTTTCAACCAATTTCTTCTTTATGGTTACTCGGATATTTTGTTTTATCCTAATATTTCTGTGAGGTTCGGTCAGCTGTTTGCAAAGTTTCTTTAGAAAAAGGTGCCTTTTGTATAGTTTGTTTTCATTGTAAGAAAAAATTACAATGATAAAAACAATTTATGAATTAACTGCAGCTAGGTCAATTAAATTGTAGAATAAACACACAGGTCGTTTTCCTAGTGCCCTTTTTGCATGTATTTGCAGCAGCTCATTTATCAGTAGTATCTACTCCACCTTTAGCTTTATTGTAATATAAAAATGTATTCCGTGTCTTTTCTTTCTCATCTGAAACTTTTGCTTCATGATACAAAGTTAAAAGGAGGATTATGAATTTTTTTTTCCGGCACATAAGAAGCAAGTGTCGTATCTCGTTGAAAACTGAATAATGAGGAAAATGTTTCTTACTAACGTGATGACTAAAATTCAGAAGGAATAAATGGCTTATTTTTCCTAAGAGTACCAATAATAGTTAAATTTTTCTTCGTTAATTCTTTACCAAGAATATAATACGGGAAAAAATTATCAACTGTAGTATTTTGAGCGGTACCCTCAATCGATTTTACTAGGCGCAACGCAACATTTCTACGTTGATGTTTATCTCACTCACCATGTGAAGGCTTTCAAGTATATGCATCAACATTATGCGCAAACATAAGCTGTTTTGACATCAGACATCAACCACATTTAATTCCATTTTCCATCTTGGCTTTTACAGTATATATTGCCTAAATGGGCATTTACCACGGAAAAGAACAAGCTATTCATCAATTGTAACATTTTCGTAAGGAATACACATCTGTGGCAATTGAGTAACAAACATATCAAATAATGATCTTATTGCAGCTAGCTTATCTAAACGATGCGGATTTACTCTGTTTTCTTTGTCGTGAAACCTAAGGTTACTAAGCTCCGTGTTCCAAAGCTGCCACAACTCCTGAATATGAACAAATTATATAAAATATCGAATGCAATAAATATAAATTATGTATATATATGTATGTATATATTATGTACATACCGTTTCTTCAATGTAGGTGGAGGGGATTTACACCATTCAGTTTTGTTGCGACTAATAAAAGAGGATGGAGACTCTACCGTTTCATCTTCTGTATCAAAAATATCTGTTTGCTCATCATCCTCATCGATAGATTAATCTTTTCAATCAAATCATTATCACTCCCTTTATCAGATTCATAACTAGGGAGCTCTTGCCAAAGCTTTCTGATTTCCTCATCAGTAAGACCAGGCTTATTATGTACCATATTGTATAAAAAATTCTGAAACACTCCAAAACAAGAAAATTACTTGCGTATATCAGTATGGCAGTGCCATCTACCGACATTATTCAAAATACACATTATTTAATTGCTTTCCATGAATTTATATGCGATTAGTAATATGAGTCGATGAGACCCATTCATGTAAATCGTGGTTTTTTTTATTTTGGCTAAAAAAATACTTCCGGAAGTCTGAAAAAAAATAAACTAAAGATATTCATCTGTTTGAGGAATACTTAAAATAAAAGAGCATTTAGTTAAAACCCGAAGGAGCTATCATGAAATAAATAATAGAAAAGGGTCTATTAGACCCATTCAGGGTAGGAAGGTTAATAAGTCTTATTCGCATTCACAAATAGATATATAGATTTTTAAATGTTTTTATAAGAATCATAAAATGTGCGACACATATATATTTTTTTATTGCCATTTCGTAGCTTAAAAGCATTTATGTAAATTACTTTGTATGCATTTGTGATTATTTCTTTAAGAGAAAACGCAGATGATGATTGCTTTAAATTTGTACAATTTACCTCAAAGAATATTTAAGATACTTGTTAGCTTTTTTAGTAATTTTCGTATAGATATTCGATCACTGCTTTCAATTGTACCTATTTACCTAATTTCATTTTTTAAATATTTAATCGATCAAAGTAATATAATACAGTGTTTCAAACTTTCATCTTAAACCATGTCAATCGTAAAAAGTAAAAGAAAGTAAATTGCTTTGTTGAGTTTGCTCTTCCCGGAATCCATTTCCCCAAATCATTTCCTTTTACCTTTT
Source organism: Maratus speculifer (assembly GCA_964019185.1). Taxonomy (NCBI): domain Eukaryota; kingdom Metazoa; phylum Arthropoda; class Arachnida; order Araneae; family Salticidae; genus Maratus; species Maratus speculifer. The sequence continues at coordinate 141,666,717 of OZ025291.1, forward strand.
ATATTAAAAGGAAATGCATGATCTTTTTTCCCTTAGTATTTTTAAAACTGTTTACATTTAGTACACTAAGGTATTGCAACAAAATTAGTTCCAAAGAAATTAAAACCATTAAATTTGTTGCTCTAATACTAAAAATGTTTTCATTATATTTTGCCTTTATTTATTGTTTTTATATATGTATAAATATATTTTTAAATATATAAATATAAAGATTCATATATTTTCAAAAATGTTCATGCTGTTAAAGCAGCAATATTGCATCTTTGAATGAAACTTTATAAAAAATCTTTACCAAAAATTTTTTTCATATATAAGTTTCATAGACAGAATCAGAGACAAAAGGTATTATAAAAAAATTTTGATTAAATTACAATACGTTCTCATAAATGCTTTCTTCAATTCATTGAAAATTTCTTTTTAGGAGTTCTACAAGGATTTTTCCATTAATTGGCGAATATCCGTTTATTTATTATTATTATTATTATTTTTTTATTATTATTTTTTTTTTTTTTTTTTTGCTCTGTCATAGAAGGTAAAATATACGCCAATTGAAAAAAGGAAAAAAAAAAGTTTCTCACTTGGAGTCAAACATGCTATCATAGTGTTACGATACGAGTACACTAATTAATGGATTAGCGTTGTAAAGCAATACAGTACTTTAAAGGAAATAGGTTTGCTTAATATGGATAAGTTTGAGGATTTTTATTTAAATATATTTTTTAAAGCTAATTTTGTCAAGTTTTCGTCTTTAAAGAGATTGTGGCGGGGATTTTAATGCTACTTTAGTATTATTACATGATAAAAATGTAAATTACAAGTATTTTTAAGAAGCTTTCTAACGTAAAAATATGAACGTTATATTTGATTTAATTCAGGTAATTTTCCAAGAGTAATATCGAGGATTTATATTATATAGAAATAAATCTAGGCTAAATTCGCAAAATTCCACCTTGTTTAATCATTAATTTTCTATGAGAAAAAATTCTGGTACCAAAAAATTTCCCGGTCGGAAAATTCCAGGAGACTTACGAATCACATTGATAAAAATCTTTTTTCTTTTTCCATAAAATCGTCTCTTCCTTTTACTATTTAAATTAAAACATGCTTTAAATGTCTTCATTTAAAATATACTTTAAATATGAATATTGTTTTATAAATAACATTATAAATTTAACTTTATCTAACTTTTTTCGTTATTCAAATTTGTAAAAAATTTTACTACTTTTAAGTGGCTTATAAAAGAAATTATTATTTATTTTTAAATTCATTTTTAATCGGAATTTTTAACTCATAGAAATTTTTGTTTTAAAAAAAATTAGTATTTTAGTATTAATAAGGCGCATGTAAGAATGCTGAAATCCTTTGTTAAAAAATTAAAAATAATTTGTCGTATATTGACGCGTTTTTCTGACAGTGTAGTAAGTTCAATAATACAATAACAGCGTCTGGATCTCTTCAAACGCAGATGCTTGTTTTATAGATTAGTGAAGTTTGATTTTTATTGAAATAATAATTTTAAATGAATATAAACATTTATTTGGCAGATATAAATATTTATTGTATATTTTTAACATATTTAAAAGTTTGTAGAAAAAAGAATCATTTGTCGAAATAGACATATGAAACTAACAGTAATAATCTTTCAAATGGTGTTTGTTTCTTAAATAAATATTACACACACATTTACGATAAAATCTAAATTTCAAAAATGATTTGCAAGAAGTATTTAAAATACAAAAAATAGACTTTTAAAAATATGTTGTGTAATTTATAAGCATATGAAGAACATTATATACCGTACTCTCTTTCACACCTCTTGAAAAAAAATCACGAAATAATTTATACGAATTATGTTTGAAATAATTCTTAAGATTTTTGATAGCTTTTATTTATAATTTATGCATAAGAATTTCCTTTAAACTCTGGGTAACATACCCATTTATTCAACATTTATTATAAAAATGTTTATTTAGATAAAGAAAAAGCAATACTTTGGTAATAAGGATACATTAAATACAGATAACTTTTAACGCAGGAACATTAAAAATAATGTTTAAACGTGCTGTATGTTCAGATACTATCACAACCACAGTTTCAAAATTTCTTATTGAAGTTTTCACTTGCATATTTATTTTTAATTCATGCTACACTTTCCTACAATTTTTATTAAACTGTTATGATGAAGTGCATGAAAGTTTTTATAGGTAAAATCAATTGCAATAAATGTAAATCATTCAAAAAATATAATCTTAATTTATATATATATATGTTAATAGAATTGTTTATTTTTAGCATTTCTCCGTCTTTTGTCTTTATCTGAAATATTATATTTTTAAATGGAACATTATGATCATAACATTCTAAAATATTTTTGAAAAGCATATAGTTTATAAAGACAAAATTAGGAAAACCAAATATTTAGAAATTCAGAGGATAACAATAGTTATAACGGATAAGAAGCATAATAGTGACTGAATCAATTTTGCGAAACACTTGATTTCTTATTTCCAAAATTTATTCGTATTTTATTGAAATTACAGTTTAAGTACATTAAGTACATTAAGTACATTAAGTACATTAAGTAAATCTCGTATAGGTTTTTGTAAATATAAATAAAAATTCTATTTACAATATATTTCAATCTCTTGAAAAAGTATTTGTACAAAATAAACAGACGCTTATGACAGGTATGTTTTTTAACATGCTTTTTTGTTACATCAATGAAATTTATTATTATTTACGAACAAATGTTTTCAAAGATTTTTCTTGTAGCATTTATAATAAAACATAGGGTGTTTTCATACAAATAATTCATACGAAATTTAAATTTATAAGGAATCTAAAACCCTTTTGTATATTTTCTTATAATTTCCATAGATAAATTAAAACCGTACTTTAAAATGTATATTCATTCAATTTCATTCTCAAAATATAAATTTCCGTAAAATAATGTAATGCTATTTTTAAAAAGACATATTTTCTAAACAGAAATACAAAACATAGCTGTAATTCTGTTGCCTGACTAACTATTGTCAAAAACTACTGTTCTACAAATCCTTTGATGAAGTTTATTCCTTTTACATTAAATGGTAAAGCATGCAATTCTTTTTTAAACCATTTCTTAAAAAAATACTTCATTCGAGTGCCTGAAGGTTTATATAATGGGATTTTCTTGAAAACATTACGAAAATGTCATTTTAATACGAAATATTCAAATGTTGAGACAGCATAATTTGTAGCTTTTATGTTTATTATTAGTATTATTATTTATGAATAATAAAAAAGTATTTGTTGTTTCCTAAAAAGAAAAAGTATTGCATTTTTAAATGAAATATTGCAAAGGTAATACTTAAAAAATTGCAAGAAAGTAACAATCGTGAAAATAAGATTACTAAATCTGTAAGAATAGGTATGGGATATAATAATTGATAGAACTCGAAAGCAAAATGGGGACATGCGTGTATATACTTTAAAAAAGATTACATCTAAGCATATGCAATATTTTAAAGATATAAATAACAATTCCATATTTAATATATTTCAATCTCTTTCGAAATATACATTTGCATTTACACAATAAAATCGGATGGGTTTGACAGAAATACTACTTCAAATCATATTTGTGTATTTTTTATATAAAAAAACATAATTTATTCCGAAAAAAAGCATTTTTTAAAAACTTTTAAGGTGTACCATCAAAAATACAACGCATGTTTATTTTAAAGTAAGCGATGTAGTTTTAAATTATATGAAGCAATCTAAAAGTAATGCTCCTTTTTATATTCAAAATTGCAAAATCTAGTTTGAAAGAATTTATTTTTATTTATTTTATTTCACTTTATGTTATTTTTTACGAAAGGTGAAACTCTGCGACCTTTCAAGTACATATAGTTTGAACTGAGTTCCAATATATTAATCTGTGAATACTCGATAGAAAGAATTTTTATAGAAATTGTTCGAAAAATGAAAACGTATGCTTTACTATTCAATGTAAAAGGAATAAACTTCATCCGAAGATTTGGAACAGGGACTTTTGACAATAGAAAAACAGACTACAGAATTACAGATTTTAATGTTTTCTATTCCAAATTGTAAAATATATCTTTTTGAAAATTGCAAAATATTATTTTACAGACACGAATATTTTGAGATTGAAGTTGAATAAATATGTAGATTTGAATGTATTACTAGAGTTTCTGTAGACAATTGTATTAAAATATAACAAACGACTTTAGAATTCTTAAAAAGAAAAAAAAATCGTATAATTTATACTAATCACGATTTATGACTTTTTTATTGAATTTAGGTGCTTACGAAAGCTGCGGTGACATAAATATTTGCCTCTCAAAGGAAATTATTTTGTGAAAATATTAATTATTAGCATTCGTTTAGTTGTGTATTATGGAATGCATAATGGATCCTGCTAAACGCAACACCCGACAGGAACCCGGTGACTCTATTGCAGTCACAAATAATGTTGATTTCTCAGTTGTATTTGTGTCCCCCTGTTGAGTATTAAAAACAAGGCATATTGTTTATAAATTTCGAAAACAAGATTAACTCTTTAACTGATTAACTCTATAAGGACTGGGGAATTTCGGTAGAAAATACGTTGTTTTAACTCTAACATCTTCGTTTGTAATTGTAACTAATAGAATCATATTTGATCGAAAAAAGTATTTTCTTTTAAATTACCAATGTCAGATATAAAGTGTTTTTTTAACACAATACACAGTTTGAGTTATGTTAAAATAACAGTTTATATCTACGTATCTATCGTTTATATGAAGTTCCTTTACCTGTGATTTATTCTGTCGAAAATTTATCTATGTCTAAATTACAGACTAGATGTTGTTACCAATAAATTTATCTGCGTGAAAAATTCTTGCTGGTTGTCGGCTCAGTTAGCTTAAACTTAAAGCACAAACCTTGTCAGGAAAGGATCTGGGTTCGATTCCTAGCCTGGGCATTTTTTATCGGTTGGAAATGTTTATTTCATATTAAAACTTTACCAATCTGATTGATTCTGTTAAAATAGCAGTTTATCTACGTATCCATCATGCATATGGAATTCCTTTACCTGTAGTTTTTTCTATTGAGCTCTCTAAATTACAGAACAGATGTTATTACCATTAAGGTTATCTGTGCGAAAAATGCTCGCTGGTTGTCGGCCCAGTTAGCTTAAGCGGTAAAACATTGGCCCTATAAGCTAACGATCAGGGATATCGATTCTCAGCTTGGGCATTTTTTCGCTCAGTTGTAAATGTTCATTTTGTATGATACCAATTTCAGATTATGTCAAGAGCAGATCCACACAATTGTGTGGTGCAGGCTTGGATTGAAATCACAGGGGAAATAAAGAAAATTGCATTTCCTTTTCCCTTGAAATCTCCTACAAAATTGTGTATATCAGGTCTTAAAGGGTTAACAATTATAAAATCATAAAAACTACCTATTTTTCATACATTTAATATTTACAAGGTTTCTAAATAAAAACTGTCACCAGTGGTGTGTTTAGATGAAAAAAAGAGGTTCTGGAAAACGTTTTCACGTTTGCAACAAACCGCCATGTGGAAGTTTTACGCCTTAATGTTTGTTTTACGCAATAGAATTTACTGCATTATTGGATCTTTTCTTTTTTATATTTTTATTGCTTTACAAATTTATTCATATAACATTTCAAATAATATATATCCCTAAAATATTGATAATGACTAATTTTTCAGAGTGTGATACAGGGCGTCCAGCAAATAAGACTATGATTTCGAAATTAAATTTCTCAAAAACAAAGATCAATAGAATTATGCAGTAAACGGTTTGTTTATCAGGTAAGCTGTAAAAATATTATACAAAAGTTTCGAACGGTAAATGTTTTGAAAAGATTGTGTTCTGATCAGGGTTGGAAAAAAACCAGGTTTTTTTGAAAAAAAAACAAAAAAAACGGTTTTTTTGGTTTAAACCAGGTTTTTTTTTGGTTTAAACCGGGGTTTTTTTTAAAACATCCTTTTTTAGTAGATATACATGCATATTTATTGATAAAAATATACATTGTTGGATTATAAGTAGTATAAATTCATTTGGAAATAATTTAAATTAAATAATTACAGTGAATTATGTAGTAAATTGAAAAAAAAAATCAGATTTTAATTTAAACAGTTATTAGTAAACAGCTTTATGTCCAAACAATAAACTATTCTACACAATTGAACATTGATACTTTGAAAATCTTTATAAATAATCTTTTGATAACTTATAATAAACATCTGATGTAGTTTGATGAATGTAAATATTATTTTTCACACACACACACACACAAAGATACTCCTTGGGGGTTTTGTTTTTTTAGAGACAATTTGAAAACAATATTTATGATCATTAGATTTAGCAGATAACAAAGGGAGGGGGTAGTTTGTTATTGTTAAAATACTATAACTAGCACCCAAGTTTTGAATACTCTCTTATACAACTTCATATTTTTATTTTTATTTTTAAAAATTATCTCCCCAATCAAAAAAAAAAAAATCTTTTATAGTTTTACCAAAATTTTAAAGATCATCAAGTTATGTAGCTCCATATTCAAACGCTTGTGCATGTTATGATAGATTGCTTTAAATAATCTGCATTATTTAAATGAAAATATTTTATACTAAATATTGAATTTTTTAAATCTATTTTATCTTTGATCACTTCACATGTTCTAAGATTTTTCTTTACAGCAATGGAATAATGAGTCACCAATGCATAGTGATTTTCATCCTATACATAAAAAAAAATAACTTAGGTCCACTATATCTAATACTTATTGCTGAAAAAAAGTGTTAAAAGTAGAAAATATTTATATAAAATAATTTGTAAGTCTTAAATTATAAAGAAAAATGAGAAAATATCATTAGCTTTTTTGAAAAAAAAACCAATTGGTTTTTTTGGGAAAAAAACCAGTTGGTTTAAACCATGGTTAAAACCAATTGGTTTAAACTGTGCCAACCCTGGTTCTGATTGCAAAGAATGCTTTGATTTGACATTTTTCTTACTTTAGATTGCTGCCAGAGAATGTGTTTTTCGGCTTAAAGTGCCATATTTCATAGTTTTTTAAATTAAATTTTTGAAATTTCTAAATTCCAAAAATTTACTTCGAAAAATCTTTAAAATATTGCACTGTAAGCTGAAAAATTATTTCTCTGCAGGCAATCTAAAACAAGAAGTATGTCAAATCAAAGCATTCTATGCAATCAGAACGTATTTTTTTCAAAATATTCATTGTTTGAAATTTCTGTATCAGATTTTTACAGCTTATCTAATGAAAAAACCGTTTACCGCATATTACTATCGATCTTTGTTTTTGAGAAATTTAATTTTGAAATCAGGGTGTTATTTGCTGTACACCTTGTATGTTGAAACATGGAATACAAAATCTAGCATTATAATTAAGATATTCTTCGTTGTTTTCATTTTTTTTCGAACATGCTACGTATGGAAATGGCAGTTAAATTTTCAGAGAAAATCTTTTTTTTTTTTTTTTTTGGGGGGGGGGGATTTTCACGCTTTTAAATACCAGTCTGGCACAAGAATTACACAATGTTACCCCGATCCAACATATTGATGGAAGCGATACTTAAGGAATTTAGAAGTTATATGTAAAAAGAAGAAAGGCGTGCACTTAAGATAAAAAGACGTGTACTTTAGATAAAAAACGTACTTCTTGAGCTAAAATGTAGTTCATCAATTTCATAAAAAGAAGGTTATTTTATTTTTTAAAGGGCGCATAATATTTTCTTTTTCCATCTCACAAAAAAGGCGCATAAAGAAAGTAAAATATTGTGCTGGTGCATACTCTCTTCTGGAAAGAGCAATGTGAGACTTTGATTTTAATTCAAGAACAACAAGAAGTTTAACTTTCATTCTCATTAATTAAATGTTTTATAGGTGGATACTAATGAATGTTGTATGTAAATTGCCTTTATTGATTTTATCATTAAAAGATTCTTTAAGACATACCGTTTTCTCATTCCGTTTTGAATTCGAAATTGATAAAATGTGCAATTTTTAATGAATTGTGTAATTTTTTTCTCCCTACAAAATTAGAAGATGCACGATATTCTTTTAATTGTCGAAGTAGAAATTTTAAGTTGTAGCATAATTTTGTATTCAGGAGAGGGCGGGAGAGAAACTCCCAAGCTTATCGTTAGAATGTATTAAACGAAATGGCAGTGCAGCAAGGTAATAGAAGTTAGTAATAAATGAAATAATTAATAAATAATAAAATAATAAATAATTAATAAAATAGTTAATTTATTAATTTTTATTACTAAAACAATACATTTAAATTTTTCTCTCGCACGGAAAAGGGAATTAAGGAGTTAAAACACTTTGTATTATTTACTCTTGTGATAGAAAAAAATATCCGGGGTTCTTTTTTTCTTTTTTTTCTTTCAAAAAAATGATGAAAGGTTTTTTCAACAAGGATTAATTTTCTTTCTCATTATTTAACGTATTTTATAAACAAAAGTCACAAAAATTGCGCAGATGTTATGTTTATTTATATTATCATCAAAAGAATCTTTAATATATATCTTTTCTTAATTCATTTTCAATATGAATTTGATAAAATTGGTGCCTTTTTTTAATTGATTTCCAAAATAATTGAAAAATATTTCTGACTTCCGTTTTCTGTCTAGAAATGATCTAACGTTCTCAAATAGTCTGAAAGCGACGCATGTGATTGAGTTTCACTATTGAAAAGGAAGTATAGAGCATTAAAATTCGATTATTGGAACTGACAAGAGAATCTTTTTTAAATATGGCCAATGGGTTTGCAGGTGAATTAATCCGTTTGCAGTGTCATTTTATCACTCCAGATGTTTTGTAAATAATACATATCTCCTTTATAACTTTCATGACAAAAAGTAAAAGCTGTGCATTGCAGTCTTCTGATGGAAAGCAATTCCGGAAAATTATGGCATCACTGGGCGAGCTCGTTGTTACATATGGAGGGTGGTCTAATATAATGGCTCTTCGGTGTATATATATATATATAAAACCATTATAAATGATTACAGATTACCAGCCAAAATTTTGAATATATAGTTAATGAAATTTATTCAATTTAAAAAAATGTAAAAATTACTGTATAAGTCCTAAACTTGTATAGTCAAATTTAATTAACAGGTCACGATTAGAGTAAGCCATTTCAACGAACACTTAAGAATGGTTCACCATTTATACTATATTGAGGTTTTTACATTTTTCACAAGTTTTTTAAAAGCAGGATTACGGCTAATACAAACACATCATCTGTTATCATCAATGTTATTTTTAATGTAAAATAATACATGAATTGGAAAGAAATCTATTTCTTATCGAACAGAGTTCTTTCTCTACGATACTATTTTTAGATTACGACTATGTTTTAAGTTGTAGTAAATTATCAGTTTTAACAAACAGTATTTCAATCTTTAAGTAAGAACTTAACAAAGTAATGGTTTGTAGTAAATCAGCAAAACAAATTCAGACTAATGTCATGAGGTCTTCAAATAAAGAAAAGGGGAGGTAGGCAAAGTGATACGAAGTAAAATATCACCTATTTGTAAGATGTTCAAGCAAGACTGTGTATATACATGATCAATGTGATAAAGTCTTAATAGAAATAAAGTGATACAGAGATAAATAAAATATCGCCGTTTTATAAGACACAGAATTGATTTTTTGTATATTTATTAGTAATGCTCTGAGGTAGTGAAAAAACACTGTGAATACTGGTGACAATTTATAAATAAAGTAAAAAACTTTGAAAAATCACCATAAAATAAAAATTAAGTAAGACGCGTTTCGAGCTACAACAATAACAGCTCGTCATCAGCTAAACCGACACGTTTTCCGCAAGGGAAATCTCGATTCTGTGCCCTTGCAGAACACGTGTCGGTTTAGCTGATGACGAGCTATTATTGTCGTAGCTCGAAACGCATCCTACTTTATTTTCATTTTATGGTGATTTACAAAGTTTTTTTACTTGATTTATTAATTATCTGAGGTTTTGAAAACAAACGGAGATAAATAAAAAAATACCCTTTTGATGTACCGCTGAGTCTAAGTATCTGTATGAGTAACGTACTGAGGACTTGAAAAATAAGCAAGGAAAAGAATATGCAAAATTTCACCTATTTGAAATATGTACAATTGAAACTATGTATATCCAAAAGTAATGCCCTGTGGTTTTGAAAAAAAAATTGAAAGATAAGGAAAATAACTTTTTTTTTTTTTTTAATATATATATAGAATCACAATTGAGTCTATATGTATGTGTAATGTTTTGAGATCTGGAAAGAAAGAAAGAAATTATAAGTAAAATATCACCCTATTCTACAGTACAATTGAGTATATGTATGTGCATGTATGTACATTCTCAAAAGAAAAAATTAAAAACAGAGATAAGTAAAGTATCACACTATCGAAAGATGTACTACTTAGCAATGGCGAGAAATAAGAACTGAAGAACATACTTATTTGTTTTCTTCTTTCTGAACTCTGAACCCTATTATCCAGTCTTTTCATATCTTATATTCATTTAGCAATAAAAAGAATGTGTGAAATCAATACATTAATGATACACTAATTTACTTCATGTATTTATAAACTGTTTCCTTATACATCTCAGTTCATTTTATGAAAATGTAAAATTTCTCAACATTATTCTGATAGCATTGAAAAGTATTTCATAATATTTGACATATGCATGATTTTTCATTTTTTTTCCTTCAAATATAGCAAATGCGGATATTCTTTTAGGTATCATGTAGAAGTTTTAAATAACTACGCTTTGTTATCTATAGAAAATTTTCATGAGAGAAAAAAAGTCGCAAATTCTGTGACATTTTGAATTAAAATGCAAGACATCAATTTAATAAAAATCTAAGGCATTTTATGATATTTTTAATGGTGCACAACACATTTTCATTTTTACCTCGCACGGAAAATGCACATTATAGGAAGTTAAAATATGTTGTATCGTTTAACTCTTTTCTAGGGAAGCCGATCTAAAACTCAGATTTTTATTCAATGATGCGATGAAGTTAATTATTTTCTTTCGCAAATTATATGCCATGTTTTATAGACTAAACTTCGGATCTTGAACCTTAATAGATTTATAGCCCGCAGACCAAGCTGCTACTATTTTAAAACACAGAAATTTGCCCCATTTAATGATAGAGAATTTTTCTAATAAATAAGGAGATAATTAATTACCTTTCGGAATTTGCCGTGTTTAACGATTTTAAGATTGTTAATAAAATTTATATAGGAAATCTGTTTATATATTTTATTATTAAAAGATTCTTTAAGATAAATGTTTGTTTATTCCCGTTTTGAATAACGCATTGACAAAATATACGAACTTGATTTAAGTAAATTTAAGTAACATATTGACAAAAAATGATAAATATATATCAGAGTCTTTCATCTGGTTGAATTATCCGATTTTAACAACAGCCGACAAGAACTGAGGATCTGGCTGTCCCGATTTTCCTATAAACTATTAACGAAAGTTTTAGTGAAATTATGTTTATTGATTCTAGAATTTAAAAAGTCTTATATATATATATATACGCCAGTCAAATTGTCAGAAAAAAGGGCCGATAGATGCAAAAATTCTGCTAGAAGATTTTATGTTTTTAAAATGTTTATGGGGATACTAGAGCAAGAATTAATGGTTTTAAAACAAAATATCTCTAGGCTAAACTTTGTGGAGCCAAAAAACTACAAAATTTTCGGACCTTTTTTTTTAGTTTTTTGCCTGCAACTCAAAAATTATAATTTTTTTGCGTACCATACTCAGTTACAAAAAGAAAGAACATTAAATTCTCTACAAATTTCATATTAAAACTGTTTTTCTAAAGCCATTACTAAGCGCGCTACAGCTTTCTGAAAGTGACTCTTTTTTTCTAACTTTGTGGAAAAATTGCAAAAACGGAAATTTGGCACTGTTTTTTATAATTTTATCCTTTTTAATGTAACATATTTAAATTACAGGTATTTGCATGATAACATTCATAATGAATTACGATGGTAACATTGTAAAAAATTAAGAACATTGTAACTTTTTTGTATTTCGAGCTTTAGTAAAGAACATTAATATTAGGTATTTATCTGAATCTAAGTAAAGATGTTTTCAATATTTTGCTTGTAACTGGAAAACTATAAACTTTTTGCGTAACATACTTAGATACAAAAAGAAAGAGCATTAAATTCTCTATAAATTTTGTTGTAAAAACTTTTATCTAAATCCATTACTAAGCGCGCTATGTTTTTTTTTTTTTTTTTTTTTTTTTTTTTTTTTAAATGTCATTTTTTTTTTTAACTTTACAAAAAGTGACCTATTTTTCGTCTCCCGTCCCCCAAAAACTTTTTTTCATCACTAACAATGAAAATTAAATAGACCTATTGATTGATGAAAAAGGAATGTTTTAAGAAAGGCAGGCAGAATATGCACAAATTCTAGAAACTCTATAAGAAAACAATTACAAAGGGAGGGAGGGCTGGGGATAAAAAAAAAAGGAATGCTGATGGAAGATTGTGGTCAGTGACGTTCCCGAGCCGCTTTCGTTCAGATGCACGTGTTCTTTTTTAAAGACATACTCTTCTAATATGCTGCTATTAAGTTTATTGTATTTCTTCTCGTGCAGTGATGAAAAATGAGTGAGCTCTATCCAAAATTGTGTTTACTTTGCCAATCGGCTTCAAATATTGGTATTCGCGGTGTGAGCCAAAAAGACTTGCCAAGCTCTTTGAACATAGCGTTTAGCGTCAAAGTAAAATTCATCAAAAGTCATATTAATCAGTGTTTTGAAAAGTAGCAAGGAACTTAGAATACAAGATGATTACCGAAAAACATATGCGAATGAGAGAATGATAGTAGCATATGTTCGTCGGGGTGAAGATTCTATAAAGACTATAGTTTGTCCCTCAGATCAGGCACGTCTTTCAAGCTTCAAGATAATTACTTCTTATGTGATGAAGATAATCTCGGTGACTTCAATGAAAAACAATAAAAAAAGCGCTACGCAAAGAGAAATTTGATTCGCAAAGTAATGAAATTAGAAGCGAAAATTACATTTTTGAAAACTGCTGAAAAACGAGGGGATAAAGGGTTCCAGAAAGTAATTGAGCATATTCAGCATGAACCTGACTTGCAGATGCATGGTATTATGGTTTTTGTCGCGTAAAACTAGATCAATCTGTAACAAGTGGAGAGAAAAGAGGGTGTCGACCCGCATCATTCGTTCATGAAGCCAATGACAGAAACTAGAGCCGCTTTATTTCATTGCTTGTAACAAATAAAAAATTTCAAAACAAGAATTTCAAAATAACAGAATTCAAGTTGAGCTGACAAAAGAAAAAGCTGATGTTACCTCATCCATTTCAAGAGCCGAATCTTTTGAAAGCGTTATAATTGTCGGAGAAGACATTGATCTTCTCGTGATTATGACGAGCTTAGGCTATCAGCACAAAAATCTCTTTTTCTAAAAGCCAGGAAGAGGTAACATCGAACCAAGTGGTTTTAAACCATGTAGTTCAAATACAATTAAAACAATGTTCTTTTTTCCCATGCAATCTGCGGATGCGATACAACATCCGCTCTTCTTGGGTAAAGAATGCCATAGTTTTGTAACACTTTGAAAAAACATGAACAGCTTGGAGAAATAGCCTGCGTATTCAATAAAATAGGTTCTACCCGTCAAGAAATCATCAAGGCTGGAAAAAAATTCCATATTGCACTATACAGTGGATGCATAGCTACCACACAGAATTTGAACACCTTCAGGTTTCAGTTATTTGCTAAATCTGCCACAAAAAAATAAAAGTTCATTTTGCAAGACTACCACCAACACGAGAGGCTGCCCAGCATCATTTTCTCAAATGTTATCATCAGGTACAAGCTAGGCTAGGAAACAACATCCCTCCTAAAGAATGGGGGTGGGCTCACAGGATCTTTTTTAGCCAGTTCAAATGTGCCAAGACCCGGCACTCGAATCCTTGCTCCATGTTGTGTCATGCAGCTGTAGAAAAGGGTGCAGCAAAGCATGTTCTTTTCAGAAATTAAGACTCAAATGCTCGGCAATTTGTAAAAAATGTAATGGTATCAACAACGAAAATGTCGACGACATTATTTATCCGGAAAGAGGGGATGTAAAAGTGTCACCGTATTTTTTACTTACATTCAATTAAATACCTAATATTAATTTTCTCCACTAAATCTGTAATTACAAAAAAAGTTATAATGTTCTAAATTTTTTTTTACATTGTTACCGTTGTAAATCACCATGATTGTTATCATGCAAATACCTGTAATTTAAATAAGTTACATTAAAGAGGATAAAATAATGAAAAATCGTGCCAAATTTTCGTTTTTGCAATTTTTCCACAAAATTTGAAAAAAAGAGTCATTTTTAGAAAGCTGTAGCGCGCTTAATATTGGCTTTAGAAAAACAGTTTTATTATGGAATTTGTAGAAAATTTAATGCTCTTTCTTTTTGTAACTGAGTATGGTACGCAAAAATCTTATAATTTTTGAGCTATATGCAAAAAACTGAAAAAAGTCCGAAAATTTTGTGGTTTTTTGGCTCCACAAAATTTAGCCTCGAGATATTTTGTTTGAAAACCATTAATTCTTGTTACTAGAATCCCCATAAACAGTTTAAAAACATAAAATCTTCTAGCAGAATTTTTGCATCTATTTATGACAATTTGACTGGCCTAATACACTGGTGTGCAAAATTTAAGGACGAGTCTCAAAATGCCAATTTTCAAGGGATTTTCAAGTGATAATTTTCACGCGAATATCCAAAAGGAAGAAATATAACTCGAATAATTACTATCCCTGCATAACAGCTAGTTCATATAACATCTCATTCAGGTCACACATGGTCACAAGAGTCACAGTCACTAAGGTGAGACAAAAAAATAGGAAATTTCATTCGTCTCTTTTATGAGTTTCAAATGACTACTATATGTGACTCCACCGTCAGGTCACTGCGACTTCTGCTTTGTTATGAGTCACCAGGAGACTTTAAAGTGTCGTTTTATTGAGACTCTCGTGTGACTGTCATTTGGAGGCTCAATTTCAAAGTCATTGTGAATGTTGCATTATGATAAATCACCAAACAATGTCCCATTAAAGTCACATGGTGAGTTTTCACCACTTTTCACAGTGGTTACTTCACAATAGGGTCTCTGTTACCATTTGACAAAGTCTTGTGACAGACAGTCACAATGTGACTTTAATATATCATTATTTGGTTATTTATAATAATGCAACATTCACAAGGACTTTGAAATTGAGCCTCCAAATGACAGTCACATGAGAATCTCAATAAAACGACACTGTAAAGTCACCTGGTAACTCGTCACAAAGCAGCAGTCGCAGTGACATCGCAGTGGAGTCACATATAGTAGTCATTTGAGACTCATAAAAGAGACGCATGGAATTTCCTATTTTTTGTTTCGCCGAACTGACTGTGACTCTTGTGACCAAATGTGACCTGAATTTGATGTTATATGGACTAGCTGTTATGCAGGGATAGTAATTATTCGAATGATATTACTTCCTGTTGAATATTCGCGTGAAAAATATCGCTTCAAAATCCTATGTATGTATATATATATACATATATATATATATATATATATAACCATTAAATGTCATACAAATTTCAACGTTGAAACATAGAAAAAAATATAAAGAAAAATTAGTAGAACCAAAGTGAAATCTTCAGGCCCATAACTTTGGCACTGGTGTAATATTCATATCCATTAAGAAAAAGCAGAGCGATATGAATATGAGGCTACCGATAGACAGAAAAACCAGAAAAAATTAAAAAACAACAACAACAAACAGATTAAAATATAATTCAATATTATAATAATGATATAAAAAGAAAATAATTACCCAAAATAAAAAATACACTTTAAATGATGCATGAAAAAATATATTGTCATGATTATATGCTAAAGCTGTAAAAAAAAAAAAAAAAAAAAAAAAAATAATAATAATAATAATAATAATAATAATAATAATGGACCATGAGTGTTTCCAATATAGTCGGGTACTAACTCCAATATATGGAAACAGCTAAAATAGTACAGAGAAAAATATACTCTACCTTGTTGTCCAAAAAAATATTGCAGTGCTGCCATCTGTTGAGATATAAGTAAAAGGAATTTCATGAAAAAAAATACGAGATATGAAATGAATCATGCATGCACACACTGTAAAAAAATTACCTACCGTTACTCCAAAAAATTGACGGCAGCTGCTACCTTGAATTTTATAGGGTATTTATTTTCACTTATATTATGGTGTAATTTAAACATATATTAATGATGTAACATTATAATGTTACTTCTGTTGTATCGCTTAAAAAATCTCATAAAGTTGGAGGCACCAAGGCTGCCACCAGTTTTATAAAATAACGTTAAAAGAATGTTTTACAGCATAACTGTCACTGGATAATGCCTTAAAGCGTATTCTCTCAATATATATATAAGTTAAATTCAAAATATTTTATTGAAGGAATTACATAATAAGAAATCATCTGTAATTGATTTATTAAATATTTATAATGTGTAAAATATGATAATTCATTAATTGATGTCTCACATAATTAAATATAACAAACTATAAAATTTCAATAATTAAATCACTCTTACATCATATTCTAATTGCTTAAATAAACATATAATATAATGAAAATAAGTTAAATAATTATAATGCTTAGATATTTTAAAAGAAAAGAGGGGAATTTACTTATTGAAAATAATTTAATTTAATACGACCACATGCTGCCGTAAAATTTAATAAAATAGTAGTAGAGGATAAAATAATAAGTAAAATATATAATTGATGTATGCATTTTTACACTTAAAATATAATAGTTTAGATTATGTCCTAATTTAAATAAAACAGAGTTTAAGGTTGATTATTAAAACTAAATATTAAATTATATTAATCTATTTAATTGATTTAATAAATAAAAATATACAATTATTCATACATGTGTGTCAGTTCAACATTTGCTATAAAATGTATTATTGCAATTTATCGGTATATAAATATATATATATATTACGGATTAATTTTAATTATATAATCAATGATGTGATTTAAATTGATATAACTGGTGTTTTATTGCATCATACTAATGAGAAAATATTAGTATTCACATTATTATGATGTAATGCAACACAAATCACACCGGTTAATTTACCCCATAAAATAAAAGTAAAAGAGGTCGCCACCAATTTCATGGGGGTTTTCTTTTCTTTTCTTTTTTTTTCTTTTTTCTTTTTTTTCCGCGTAAATTTTATGCCTTTCAACAATATGGAAATGAAAGATATTTTATTTTTCAAAAAATATAAAAGATTATTTTCATGCATTAACCTAGCGCATAAAATGCAAATTAGAAACTAAATTATATATTTTTCTTTTTGTGGGAAGAAACAGTTTGCGAGAGGCTTTATTTTATTTTATATTAAATATATTGTAGAAAGTAAATCTCTTTCTCATTACCTGATACATTTTACGAACAAAAATAATGACAATTGTATGGAACTTGCGTTTGTGTATTTTATCGTTAAAACAATCTTTAATATACATATTTATTTTCTATTTTAAACATGAATTTGTCAAAATATTACACATTTTAGGAACTCTTGCGTTTAAGACGCCAACATGCGAGGTTTTTTACAATTTTGTTTCTCAAAAACACGAGTAAAAGTTATTTTCTTTTTTTGTTACTAAATATGTTTTACGAAAAGAAACATAAAAAATTTCAGACAAATTAGTACTTTGATTAATTTTATCATTTACACACTCTATAATATGTGTATCTATGTATGTGTGTGTGTTACTTTGTTCAAAACACGAATTTGAGAAATTTAGGGATATTGCCTAGAATTCCCTATTTTTCAATAAGAATAATAAATAAGCAACATTTTATAGCTATCAATAGAGAAATTACTACAAAATATTTTCAAGCTAGGAAAAAAACTATCTTACTGAAATGAAATACAATGCACCAATTTAATAAACTGCAATCTACTTTATTATATTTTTTATGCAATACAGTATTTATGATATTTCTGTTTCTTTCTGCCGAATATGCAAATTAAAATGCTAAAGCGTTTTTTTTTTCATATATTAATAGTCGTTTGGAAATAGAAATTTGAGATTTCATTTTGGTCTATAAAACATGATGAAAGGTAATTTCCTTTCTCTTTATTTAGTACATTTTACGGACGAAAGTAATGAAAGTTTATATGTAAATTACATTCACTAATGTTATCATTAATATAGGCTTTAAGACGTGAAATTTTTTATTCCATTTTCAAAATGAAGTTGATAAAATTTTCCAATATTAAGGACACTCTACTTTTCTTTTCAGAACAAGAAAATACACGATATTCTTTTAACTATCATTTGAAAATTTTACAGTAAATGTAATATTTTATCTTTAGATTAAGATTTTTTAAAGAATGAGGGAGGAAGAACGAACTTATCTCTGTTTATTATGCTAAAATGCAGTGCTTCCATTTAATGATGAAAGCCTTTTTATGCCGCAAAAATTGTTTTACTTTTTTAGTGGCACGGAAAATGAACATTACGAAACTAAACTATTTCGTTCAGGTTTCTTGATTGTAAATATCAATCTGAGATGTTTTTTATTTAATTTGATGATACAGCGAAAGGTAATTTTCTTTCTCGTTACTTAATGCGTTTTATGGACGATAGTAATAAAAGTTGTATGGAAATTACATTTATTGATTTTATCATTTCAAGATAAACTCTCCCTCGTTTCATTTTCAACATGAATTTGATAAAATTTGCTCGTATTAAAGATACTATCATTTTTCCCCTTTAAGACAAGAAAATGCACAATATAACCATTTTTATAGAATTTTTAATTAAGAACATTATTTCATCTTTAACACTTTCGGGTCTGGTGTACTATTAATAGTACATGTCTTTTAAAGCAGTATTATTTTGTTTTTAAAAATACTTTTGCCACAGTTTACATGTAGTAATGATAATATATGTTTATGCATTTATATTATGACTTCATTGATCTTTAGGCATTTAGAAATAATAAAAATTATTATTATTTATTTAATTCTGTTTTAGTCGTTTGCGATTATTTTATTTTAAACATATGTTTCACTTTTTAAATTTAAAATAAAAGTTCCTTTCCTGAAAGAATCATGTGTAATGAAGCGTAAAAAATATTAGAAAGTTGTAATATAAGTTAAATTTTATTGTAATGTAACATTTTCCAAACATTTCCAATAATTATTCCTTAGCCTATTGTCATATGAATATGAATTAAATAGCACACTATATAACACAAACAATAAAGTATTCGTCAAACACTATGTAATCTATTTGGATAGATAGTGTTAATGTTATTAACCTAAAAGTAGTTTTTCTAAAAATGGAAAAACAAATCGGACCCGAAAGGGTTAAACAAAGTTTCAAAAGGGGGGGGGGGGGCTGAAACACCTATGTAGCGTGTGTTTATTGAACTAAAAAATAGTGCATCAAATTAATAAAAATGCAAGTTTTTTTTTTTTTTTTTTTTTTTTTTTTTTTTTTTTTTTTTAAGATGAGAGGAAAACAGAAGCTTCTTTTTTTAATTTCGCTTAAATAAATGCGGTAAAATACTTTCATGTTACTTCTTTGCACGGAAAATGCCCATTAAGAAGCTAAAATTTTTCATTCATGTTCATTCTTGTCTAAGAAGAGAAATCTTGAATTTTTATTTTTTTACTCAAGACCACAATGAAAGATAATTATCTTTTCTTATTTAAAGCATTTTATGGACGAAAGTAATGAAAGTTATATGGAAATTACTTTTATTGATTTTATCATTAAAGTAATTTTCTAAGTACCTTTTCCTCATTCTGCTTTTAAAACGAAACTGATAACATTTTAAGAATGTTGGTAGAC
The DNA here is from genome assembly GCA_964019185.1 of Maratus speculifer. Classification (NCBI taxonomy): domain Eukaryota; kingdom Metazoa; phylum Arthropoda; class Arachnida; order Araneae; family Salticidae; genus Maratus; species Maratus speculifer. The sequence continues at coordinate 141,686,707 of OZ025291.1, forward strand.
TGCCTGCAATTCAATCCCCTTTTTAAAAATAACATACATACAGAAAATTTCAAATCGGGAATTGAATACTAATGCATACTTATGAGGATAAATAAAATTTTATCGGTAATGTTCTGAAAATTTATAAAGTTGAAAAAAGAAATAGAAAGGCCAATTATATATGATACAATAAATATGATTTCATTATATATAGATATATTATTATTTTCTTTTAAGGTTGTATTCCGATCAAAATCGCTGATTTTCAAATTTATTTTTAAATTAGTTCTTGCTCTCAAACGCACCAAACTTTTAAATCTCTTATTTAGAAACTACATAATGTGCCGTGTTTGTCGATTTTTTGATAAATATAGAAAATGTTGCAAAATATGCTGTCAAAGTTGGCAATTTGAACCGAAATTTCCGAAGCTGGAGACCTGGGAACGAAAAAATGATAGAGCTGAGAAAATAATTGTTCATATACCAAATTCTAATTAATTCAGCGAAAAATGATAAACACGGTACCTTATACATCACATCACCTTACACATTAATCACCTGAGCAAGTTTCATGTTTCTACTTTCAAAAATGAGTCTGAAAATGTATCGGAAAATTTCAAGCTGTTGAGAGTGAAAAAATATTTTTCGGAATACACCCTTAAGTATAACTTTTCCTGGCACTTTTCTGGGGAATAAAGTGCAAAAAATGACGTAAAATGCCAATGTTTGTCATTTTACAAGGTATTTTCAGTCTTTTTTCTTTTAAATAGAGGTCGTTTTGAAAGCTGTCCATCAGGGATCAAGTTTACCATTTCTTTCACACCTTTCTAAAGCTATTTATCCAATTTCCATTCAAGTGTTCATTATGCGCAGTCAGTTACAACTTGTTCTAGCCATTTTAGTTTTATTTATTTTCTCTAATATTTTAAGATTTTAGTGTTTATTTGTCCTCCAATTATCGACTAAATTGTGGAACTACAATCACGACGCTCAATTTGACAATGTGCTTTAATGAATATGCCATTACAGATTTTAATGTCCACTGTTTACCGATTATAATTTTTGCATCATATAATCCAGAATTTTGTGATTTTATAAGGCTTTATTATTATTCAAAAACTAAACGTATTTTGTTTTGTAACGATGCACTTAATACTTTTTTTTAATTATTAATTAATGGCAGTGCACATTGTGACAAAATTGCAAAAACCCTTTAAATGTTGCGTAATTTTTTAACAGGGATGCTGGAGATTTCCAATTTGTACCACAAATATATCCAGCCAACACATGAGTGGCTTTGATTATTAGCTTTGATTAAAACTCATTAAGAAGTCGAAAAATCTTATTATTATTAAGTAGAAAAATTAGTATTATTATATTAGTATTATTATCTAATGAAACCTGTACTTGATCATTATGACTGAATGTTCGAGAGACATGGCTGCCATTAGTAAATAAAAACTTGTGTGGAAAACTAAATCACCAAAATTCAATATTTAAATGCACAATAAATAAATTAAGCAACGTGGACATCATCAGCCGTATACGTCTCGTGAGTATTTGGAGTCACATCATCAGAGTGTAAAATCAGTGTATAAAATCAGTTTTGTCCCAAATACATGCAAGGCGAAAACCTAAATGCCAGTAAACACAGCATCGAAAAACCATCAAGTTTCAGCAAACAATGGAATCAAGCAGAAGTGAAGGATAATGACACAAAAAAAATCTATCCGGAAAGTTGAGATGTAAGGTATACTAGACAAATCATTAAACAAAGAGTTTTGATTTTTAATAATACTAACAGCTTGAAAAAAATCTAAATCAAGAGAAGTATAGCATTTCTTGATAAAAGTGGCTGATTTAAAATTGAAATTATGACCGCAACCCCCCCCCCTCCCAAGCAACAATAGAGGATATTGGCAGTTCCATTTTCTTTACATAGTTTATTTATTCCTTAATTTTGAAATGGAATTTTTAATTTAATTTGTCCAATATAGGACAAACCACATTGTTATTGAATATTGTAAATACCCCAGTAATTTTATTAATAATTTACAATATTCAATGTCAATGGGGTTGGATACTCTACATTAGATACACTAAACGAAAATTCTATCAACGAAAATAGTCGCGCGCTCAGCAATCACTAAAATACAGTCACCTTGCATTTTAGAACATCTCAGTTGATGACAATGGTTTGAGCCGGCATGTTCTCTTCAGCAATGTGACTGAAATGTATCTTTCTTGCAAAGCTGTGAAACTTAATGGAGAAACGATAGGAATGTGTTGCATCATCGGAAAAATTATACAGCCTCAATTTCGAGAGTCAAATATCCATTAAAAACTTTGTTTGCAAGATATGCCGTCGAATAAAATCATTTTCTGTGTAACATCAGGAAATATATCTGATGCTTCCAAATCATGTCGTTCGCTGCAAAAATCGTAATAACTCAATTAATGTCAAATTTCAAAGTGAAAGAACAAATTTATCCCTGCTTAAATTCCCAAATGTTCCACACAAATTCCTACAAATGTATTTTATCGCAATAATAAATTGAATGTACGCTGCGTAATTTCTATCGGCATAAGAAAGCTAATCATTTTCTAACTGTAAGAGCTTGCTTCACGAAAATAAAGTTGGTGCTTTTGTTAAAAACAATAATTGACATGATACCTTCTCATACACACAAATTACTATTCAAAGATCTACTTTAAATAAAAAAGCACCTGATGGAGAACATCTGCGAAGATTCATAGCTTCAACTATAAATGAAGTAGCAATTATTACAGTCGGAGATCAATTCCAACCTAGAGGTGTTATTCTTGATCGGGGAAACAATCTGACAAAAGTTATAGAAAGTCATCGATGCTACAATGTCCTATAATTTGCCCTTTTTTGTGACAGTGCCCAAGCTGATGCTCATCAAAACTGCGTTAAGAAAATAAATCCTGTCTGAGGCAAAGAAATAAATCAGAAATGTAGCGGAATGAACTAGTATTCATAATGATTAATCATTCGAGTGAATGAAGAGAATCACATTTTGGAATGCTGTCAGCAGTTTCACCAATACAACCAATACATCGTAGATATGTATGCAAATATTGAAATAGAAAATTTGATGTTCATCGGTTTGAATCAGATCAAACTTTGCTCAGAAAAAAAATGTTTATTTTCGTGATGTAGTTTTAAAAGATGGCAATACAACTAACGCTGGAAGGCTAACAATTTTACCATCTTGATGTAATAAAGGCAGTTCTTACCATACGTATGAGTAATTTCAATGTGCAATTTCGTATCTTCGTCACTACGGGCCTCTATACATATTCATTAAAATCCCACATAATTAGACTTGGGACGATATACAATAGCTTTAACTTACTGAGCAATCTCAAATGAATAAGCATATCATTACACCATGTTTTTGCAGACGGAAGCTGAAATTACTGATGGTTCTTACATTAAAACATGACGTGTTTGGTTCTGTTCGCTTCCGGATGTAATCAGTGTAATTGCGAAAGGGAGGACTGCCACACGCACATATTTAAACTAGTTCAATAACAAAATCACTTCAAACGAAATCGACGATGTAATGCGCTCTAAAATATCCGATATTACTTAACATGCTTTTAACGATATCTTCGACCACTATTATTAAACACAGTTACAGGAAATAGTGGATATCTTTTGTACAGAAGATAGGCAAAAGATGGTGGTAAATTGGCAACCATCCAAATGCGAATCGGCACATCGAAGTGAAGAACTGGTGAATTGTTTTATATTCGCCTTTGCTATCAAAACACATAAAGTGCTCATAAATGTGGAATGTTGTAATTTCCATTAGATCGATCAAATTCATTTGTAAGTAAATGTATAAAAGGAATCGTCATGGCAATTTTTAACATACAGCTGGAGATAAATTATAGGAATAGTGTCATATATATGCATGAAATTGCACAGTATCAGGCAGGGAGATAATAATCAGCAATGAAACTGAATGACGAATTTACTCACCTCGCATACATGAACGAAGTCCAGTTGTTGCTAACTTAGCAATACAACTAGAAAAATAGGCAACGTATTTGTTTCACTGCTTCAAATGTTCAATAAAATAGCCCTAAATCCACCAGTTACTGAGTTAACTGTTTTCTTCACAGTATGTCGTAATGACCCGTTTACGAAAACACCCCTGTATTTGGAAGTGTCTATATCTATTACACGTGGATGCAAGACCAAAAAATCTGTTATGTATACAGACTATTGAATAACAAAAAATATTGTATACCCATTAGCAAGGTAAAATTAAACATATTAAAATCTTGCGTTCCTTTTTAACTACAATGAGGCATAACAACGTGTGGCCGGGTACAGCTAGTTTCAATAATAAATTAATGATTATATTCCATTGTCATGTATCATATTGCATGAAAACTATGCAAAAAATACCCATGAAATCTCCTTCAACGTCTTTATAAGTTTCAGCAGTATAAGGTTTAATTTGCAAATTTATAATATAAAAAGAGTTTCCATAAAAAAAACATGTTTATTACATCTTTAAAATTATTTTTTAAGTATTTACTACGCTGAGCAACGTCTCTTGCTAAAACATCTTTTAACTAACTTGATTTTTGTAAATTTTCTCTGAGCACTTTATATTCTCAATATGTTAACTGTCATTTGTACTCTAATTCCTTGTAAACTTAGAGGCCATGACTACGAATTGATCTTAATTAGCGAAAAGATCAAATTAAATATCAGAAATTTCAACTAAAAATATCTCTTACCGATAAATTTATATAAAACTTGTCAGTAAACAAATTAATAAATTATTAAATTTTATTAAATTTTTCTGTTAGGAGTTATCGTAAAATTGATTACAATACGCTGTTATTCTATGACGCATTCATTCAGAAATATATTGCGTTGTGTTGTATTGGCAATCACCGTATTAAATATAAATCAACTTGGTTTCAATTCTAGATTTAAACAGTTTAAAAAAAAAGAGAAAAACTCTCGAATTGTTTTATAAAAATAGTGATTCCACATGTGAACTTAGAATCATACAAGGTCAGAATACTGAAATGTTATCACTTTCTGTTTTAAAATGTCCTAAAAATTCCAAATCACAAAAAGAAGAGCAAATACTTCAACACAGCTTTAAACATTTCTATGGAATGGGCTTGAATCTTTAATGAGTATCAAAAGAAGACGTGACGTCGAATGAGAGAATGTTGTTATCGAAGAGTTGGAAAAGGAAGTATTTCTGGATTATATATGATGTGATCACATTCACTCGATCTTTTAAAACTAGAAAAAAGTTGTATAGGTGTAATGCAATTTTTTTTACATGGATATATAAATTTTTATAAAAAATCCCAAATTTACAATGATATGGTGGAGAATTTTTTGAATAATATAAAATAGAGAGTGCAAAGATTGCGGAACGATTTCAAACATTCGCAATAGTAAAGTCTTTATTTTCCAACATTATATTATGTTCAATTTTTATATTTCGTAAATGCACCCATAGTGGGACACTAATTTTTTTTAATTTAAAAACAAGCCCAAAATGTATTTTTGAAAAACAACTGGCAGAAATCTGACTAACATCTTTAAATAATAACTTTCCGTAAATTACTTGTAAGTATTTTTTTTCTGCTGGAACTTTTGTTTATTTTATAGAATGTTTTCAAAAATAGATTTTTAGGCAAATTCTCAGAGATTTCATTGAGTACTATGTTTTTGTTTTAAAAATTTTTCTTTAAATGATTTATAATAAATTAAACTACTGTTAATATACAAGATTCATATGCATTAAAGTTATATATTCAAAAGGCTATAAGAAAAGAAAAAGCAGTCAGAAATACCTGATATCTTATCTGAGTACACTTAAGAAATATGAATTTGTTTTGCGAAAGGATAAAAAGTGTTCAAAAATTGACTGATAGATTTTGTTTACTCGTCATAAGATTTTTTTTCATTAAAAGTAGTGAAATGCTGCTGTTGTATTCTTTGTTCAAAGTCTATTGACAACGACGAGGTGAGGTCACAGCAGATAGGGAATAATCTGTTTTTTATAGTCCATAGTCCAAAAAACGTAGAAAATCAAAAATGAAATCTGTTTTTAACTGACCCTGGGCCAAAACTCCAAGAAAACCAAAAATATATCGGTTTTTAACTGTACCTAGGCTAAAAACTGTTGAAAAATCAAAAACGAAATCAATATTTAATTTTTTTTCTATGCCAAAGATTGCAAAAAAAAAAGCAAAAACTTATGAACTCTTCAAAAAAAGTAATCGGCTATGACTTATTTAATACACGTGAAATATCTCTCTACCATTGATGTACGCGAGTTGAAAGCCCAAACCAGCGTATTCCTCAATTAGATTGGAGTGTTTTGGGGATAGTATTGTGAATGTGTTGTGTAATACATGTTTTCAATTTAAGTTCGCAATTGGACAAACATACACAACACATTTCAGGTAACCCCGTAAAAAGAAGTCGCCTTGGTTCAAATCAAGTGATCGTGGTGGCCGGTCTGTTGAAAAATGTCGACTGATAATTCTGTCATTTCCAAAATCTAATTTTTAAAACATGAAAGATTCCATCGTATCTTCAGTGATGTTACAATACGTGGAGGCATTCCATATTGCATAAAAATTTTGCTATGCACTCTTGCATGCTCTTGCAGTAATAGAATCAGCTAGTTGGGCAAAAGAGATCCATGACGTGTCCTGTGACATTACAGGTGACGGAATTCTAACTACCAATGTCCTCGAAAAAATGTAACGATAAATTATACCGTAAACTACCAAAGCAGTGCTTGACACTCCCTGCAGTGTTGTAAACACATCCTCTACGTAAAAGCGATTTCATTCCTGATTCAACGCAATTGTCGGACCTGAGCCGTTTCTTAAAACCTTTAATGTCTAGAATTTCTTTAATGCAATTGCCACATAGATATCCTTGCAAAAAAGCATCACAAGCAGAGCTCGATCCTTCAATGATAAAGTCAGGACTACCTTTTCAGACGCAGAATAACAGGAACTGTATATTCCACGCCTTTTTATCACAAATGTGATGTGCGTATATCAAGTCTTTTACTTACCATCTTATGAGGACAGCAGCACCATCTATTGGTCAACTTTTGAACTACTTTAATTTATTAATATTTTATATTACTTTATTTTTCTTTTACAGATCCACTTCCCATTGCTTCGCATATGCTCAGCTGAAATATCAGGTCGTTCTGAACAATAGTTCTTTTTTCCCCGCTTCATAAAAGTGATAAACAGTATGTCCCTCAATAGATCGGTGTATTTCTGAAGTAATATTGTAAATGTGTTACGTAATGCGTGTTTTTAGTTAATCTAGGCTCGCAATTGGATCCCTGTACACAACACATTTTAAGTAACCCCGCAAAAACATAACCAAGTATAATTGTAGTGATCTTGTACTCTATTATATTCCCAATAATTTGCTTGATAAATTGAAAACTTAAAGATTTCATGCATGAGAAGTTTTCTAGGCCCACTACTGGAGCATAGAATAAGATATTTTTCCCCTCTTTTCTTTAAAAGAACATATCTTGAAGCTTTGAATGTGTATTCTGATACATAAAGGTTAGGACCAAGCTAAAAATATTTTTTAATTCACTAATAATAACTTATAAATAATATAAATTATTAATATCTCTTTACAAGTAATTAAATAAATATACTTATAGGGTCCACTACTGGTGCGTTTACCGTAATTTTTAGTTATTATTTATTTATGTATCTACAAAAATGAAATAACATGCTAACTTGACATTTCTGGATCCTGCCTGGAGGAGTATTGTACATGTACACCGTTGAAAATTTGAAACTTTTGCTGCATCGTCACTCCACCTCTTTTATATTAAAAATTGAGATTTTCAAGATTTTGAAATATTTAAAAATCTGTGAGTGGTGGAATATTCTTAATGACACATTCTTTTTGTTTAAACCACCTAAAATATAAAAGTCACCATTTACACTGTAAAAAAATTCGTTAAATTTACTACAAAAACTGCTGGCAATAATGTTGCCAGTGGTTTTTACCGTAAAAGTTGTCGTAAAATTAGATGTAATTTTTTATTACATCTAATTTTACTGCAGTTTTTACTGCAAAAACTGTTGGCAACATTGCTGCCAGCAGTATTTGCCGTAAATTTAACGAATTTTTTTGTACAGTGTACTTAATGAAGAACAGAAACCTTTATCAGTGAATCAAAGACGAAAAAATTAGAGGTAAGCTAAATGGTTCTAAACAAAAATTTTGGAATAAAATATTTTTTATAAAATTTGAGTACAATTTACAGCCTTCCTAGTGTTAAAAATACTTTCTTTATGTTCGTGCGATGACATGATATTTTCTGCACTATATAAAAAATATCCGTTAAACTTAGGGCAAAAAATGCTGGCAACAATGTTGACAGCAGTTTTTGCCGTACAAATTGTAACAAAGGTAGATGTAAATTATTTTATGTCATCTAATTTTACTGCAATTTTTACGGCAAAAACTGCTGGCAACATTGCTGCCAGCAGTTTTTGACGTAAATCTAAGGAATTTTTTTACAGTGTGAGGAAATGATAAACTTTCAACCAGAAAAAAATCATAAAATGATTAAATTAATAAATCAATCTTATAATATCCCAAACACCGTTCGATGATCGTTATTCCGAATTTGTACTCCACAATTCCGAATTTGCTAATTAGCGTCGTCGTTATTTTACAGAATATGAACACTGCAATGTACATCATCGTGTCGTGTAAAGGAATGTTGTTTTACTCTTTCTAGATAGCAGATTCGTGGATGTGGCTAACTTGATTTACCAGCTTTCTAAGGTAAAACGAAGTTAAGTATTCACCCTGTATATATCTGTGCTCTGCATGCATATGTAAACAATTACTTCGAAAACTAATAGTTATTAAAGTTTGATTTAATAATATGTTAATTTTGAAATAGGTTATGTTACAATAAAATGTTTTCATTTTGTAATTTAATAATATGTGTATTTTAAATTCAAATTTCTCTTCTGTATCCTGTGTCTGATTTCCAATTTAAATCTTTCATGCGATTGTCAAATATGCGTTAGAAAATTGAATAACTTTTTTTCTTTTTATTACAGTTATCATAATTGTAATAATTATGAAACCAATCGCACAAATAAATAATCTAACATTGCTATCTTTTTTTAATGTTACATTGATTTTATAGATTATTCCAAACTCGGTATGAAATATTTCAACGTAGAAACGTCATGAGAATTGTTTCATCAAAATCAATAATTACGAAACTAATCCTACATGCCGTATGATGGCTATTTATCGGTGACTCTCGACTTTCGAAAAACTATTTTTTCAACCATCACATTTAAGGACCTAATTACAATAGAAAATTGTTTTTGTTTTTATGAAATATCTGTCACTAACTAAAAAACAAATAATCATGCTCTTGAAAGTTAATTAATTATTAGAACATTCCAATGGAACATTAATTCGATACTTGGTGAACAGGTTATTTTTCTAATTTATTCTAATTATTTATTCAACAGGTTCTTTTCATAAAAGATTTGGCTGTTCTATATTTTCCAATTAACATGACATGAAAAAGAATTTAGTTGGTATAATAAATCATAAATCATGAATTTACATTGTCTATAGAACATCCAATAAGCAAAAGCCTGTCTATTAATCAAAACTAGATTAAAATATTCTTAATTAATTTCGTTAAAACTGACACCTTATTAAATGTAGATAATGCATATGAATTTGTATTTAACATAGAATAAACATTTAATATACCCAGGAATTGGTCTTCAATTTTATATTTTCAAACTAAAATTGTATATACATAATTTACCATTGTTATCTCTTATAATCAAGAAATTAATTGTAATAGTCTTTCAAACAAAATCTACAAAAAATCGTGATGAATATTTTGCTCTACGGGAAATATGAATTACATTCATAAAATACAGGTTTCTCTCAATTTTCACTCAATTAATTAATGGGCTATTTTACAATTCTATGTAGGATCAACAACTGAACTGTGCTACATTATTTTAGGTAGATTTCGTAACAAATACTACATATTACAATCTCCAGCTACTATACAAAAATTAAATTATAAAAAAGGGCAAAAGCGGACAGATAAATTGTTGAACGGGGTTTATCTATAATCTCGATTTGGATTTTGTTGTTGAAATTAGTATTAAATTTCGAAATCTGCCTGCATCTGTAGGCTGAGCTGGCAGGGAATTTTACTATTTTTGACAGATTTGTTTTGTTATGTACCAATCTCGTGAACTTCAAAACTGTTTTTATATCTCTTCTTGCAAAAACTGCACCTGAAATAATCCCTTAATATTCTTTATTCTTTTTTTTCAGAAAACAGTCATTTTTCTTATGAATAAGTTAACAGTATAATAAGATAGATCTCATTTGTAAGATTAAATAACAGACCTTCATTTTTTTAGAGTACCGTAAAATGGGGTGAATAGGAACGAAACTTCACGGTCATACAAATAAATTCATTATAAATATATGTGATGATATTTATAGTTGCCAATTTTTTAATAAGAAGGTAATAACATTAAGAGTTGAGGAATTCAGTTTTGCCATGTTGGCACCACTACTGGAGTATATAAAAAAACTGCAAGTGGATCCTCAAAAACCTTATTTTTTCAACGTCTTCAAAACTTTGTGTGTAACTGCAGTATTTTTCGTATTCTAAATTTAAGAGTAAGGATTTTTAATTAATGATAGACCTGTAAACGATATGCTGTATTAAATTCTACTTATTTCTAAATTACATAACAAAAAAGTGAAAATGGCCTGTAATATCAGAGGTTTAAGATTTACGGGGCGAATCGGAACACGTTTTCTCCCATGGTTTATTTTTCTATACAGTAAAAGTTTCATGTAATATCCGAAAACAAATGTTTGAATATGTATTGTAACAATATTTTGTTTGTTCTAATTACTTGAAGAGTTTAAAGGTGCCAAGAAATTACTTAGTTAAATAAAAAATTCAACGTCAAAACCAACAGTCATGGAAATACAATAAAATAATTTTAAAATAGCAAATTATTCAGAAAAATTTTACAAAATTATTTTCTGACCATCCATAACATTACACAAACATCTCAAAAAGAGAAACCAATTTAAAAAAAGAGGTATGCAAACAGTACTAAGGGCTGGGGATGAGGGCTTACTAATAAATCTTATTAATACATGCAGCAATTGGGACTACTCAATAGATTCCCTTAAACAATGACTTACTAGTAAAGGATAACACAGAACACGGCTGAATTTGTAGTAAATTCCAACTTCTGCATTCGAATACAATTTATTAGAATAAATTTTATTTTTTCTTGAGTTCAAAGTTGTTTTCTAATATTTAAAAAGCCATATCTTTACTTGTTTATAAAATAAAGGCTTGGTTTGATTGTAACTACGTGTTCTCCCTTATCATTATTACCTATTTTTATTAACCCTATTAAAGTTTAAATCAAAATAAATAAAGATTATAACATTTATATATATATGGAACACCATTAATATATATATATATATATATATATATATATATATATATATAAACAGTAACAAATGTTACGTTTTTGCTTAAAAAATAAATAACAAAACAAGACCGAAGTTTCTAGTAAATAAATTAAAAAATTAAAAAATCAGTTGTTGCCTTTTTTTAACATAAAAGTTGAAAATTGTTCCGATTCACCTCCATTTTACGGTAAAGTAAATATATTTTATTCTAAACTTAATGTAAAGATTGTAGAACACTATCTTTCATTCATGAATATCCCTATTTTATTTTTATTAAATGATTAACAAACAGATTTTAAAAATCATACAAAGCAGAATGCCAATGAAATTAGAAAGATATTTTATTTTAGTTCAACAGCCAACAACACAAAACCTAAGGTATCAAACACGAAAAAAAACTTTGTTTTATGGAAAGAAAAGGGGAGTCTAAGGATCCATGTCTGCCGGACGTGAAGCGCTGCATAAATCAAAAATTAATACCACCAGTGGTTGACTCGTAGGTTTATCGTTGTGTTTGTCGTACAATCTAAAATAGAAAAACATGAAGAACTGGGAACAGGAAAACGCAGTGATAAACTTACGAGTCAACTACTAGTGGTATTAATTTTTGTCTTATGCACATCTTCCTTAAAATAAAGGGGTTTTTTTTCTTGTGTTTGATACCTTATGTTTTTGTGGTGACGGCTCTTGGACTATTTTAAAAACATTAAAAATTTGTATCATCTGTAAATTTTAATTTCCAGTGTGATGAAATATATTTTTAAAAATTAAATTAAAAACAATTTTTTATTGTTAGCCATTTTGCCTTATGAATAAAACCTGGCATTCAAGCTATTTATTTATTATCAGTAAGTGTGGGCATATATTTATATACGTTTATGTACGCGAAGGTTTATATAAATTCACATTTAAATAAGAATTCATACTTGTCTCAACTAAATCGGAACCACCATTAAAATTGAGACTCGACAACGATTTTGCAAAAATATTAACCACGAGTTACCCTATGGAACAAATATTAGAAATCATCTAAATAGATTATTTTAATAAAATAATACTTTTTTATTTCTAAGCAATATCTTTAAAAAAACTATTGATTCTGCTTACACAAAAGAATAAATTATTCGAATATTTTATAGAAAGGAAAATTGATGCTCCAAGAACAAATGATTGCTGATTTAGTGCAGTTATTTATGCGTGAAAACCTTTCAACCTAATAAATTTCATTTACCAAATTTTTCCGATTAACGTGCTTTGAAAAGAATTCACTTATTCGTAGAACCATAAATTATAACCATTTGATTCCTCAATATTTATAGAAAAATAGAACAAACAAAGGCTTATTTATTCATTAAATCTAAGTTCAGTATTAATTAATCAGTGCATTGTAATAAAAAAATATAAAATTAAAGAATTTTTACTTTCTTCTATCTTTACAAAAGATAAGTATTGGATTCGTGAAAATTTTCGAAATCCGGTTTTCGACGGATTTGCGTGTTTTAGGGGGTCATGGAACCCGAAAAACATGTTTTTACAAAATGTCTGTTTGTGAGTCTGTCAATCTGTCTGTATACGACAAAAAGTTTGTGGGCGCAATATCTCAAGAAATAATGCACGGAACTTTAGATTGAGTTACACCTTGATATAGACTAGATCTGATTAGTTTTTGATGTACATCGTTTAACAGACGGCACTGTTATGCTGCATTACGGTTGGGAGACACATGGGCTAACATTTTGCACCATAAATATGTTTAAATTTTGAAAATTTCCAAGGGCGGAACATTTCGGCTCTCTGGGTGAGACATCCTTCCGAAGACCACAAGTGATGAATTCTGTTGGAACCCATGAATTCACCACTAGGATGTTAGCCTAGTAGATGCAAAGTTAGACGCCCTTTAACAGACGAAGCGCTGGGTTGCATGCCTGATCTTTCGGTAGTTTTTTAGTTTTCTACGAGCATTACCCGAATATAGAATTCGTTGCCTTAGAAAGACCCCCCCACACACACACACGAAAATCCTCATCTTCAGTCAATATCTCTTGCGTAGGTAATAAACGCCTCCACCTTTAACGATAAGTGTACATGCAATTAAAAATTTAACAAAGAGGTGGACTGGTAGCACAAGGTTGGTTGGTTGGTTGGTTGTATGAGGTTTTATGGCGCAAGGTCCCTTTGGGGACATGCTGCGCCAAAACAAAGACGGAAAGAAAACACAATGTAATTTAAAATTAAAAATCAAACAAAGGTATGTGTAATAAAAATCCAATTAAACGATGACAAAAACCATAAAAAACACCAAGTGACTTAAAATCTGTAGAAGTTGGTTTAAATGATAAAATACAAACAATGAGCAAGATGAGTGAATATTACATAAAGAAAAGATTAAGGAATAAAAGAATGCAATGTCATGATATAATTAAAATCAGTCAATGAGGGTAAACTAGACAACTTAAAGAAGATTTAACAAGTTAAAAACTGTATGATCAAAACAGTCCTCAGAACCTACATTAAGAAATGTTAAAAAAATTAGTTAAAATAAAGTGTTTAGATATAAACAATGCACAAAAAGATGAACAAAAAATATATTAAAACAATTAAAACAGGTAAAATCACTTAGGCGTATATTCTTCGTAAACGATATTTTCTTCATCTTCACTCGAGTCGTAAGAGGCCGACTCCATAGCCTCTTCCACATATTGATTCATTTGTTTTGGATTTTTCAAATTGGTAGCAGATGGACTATGACAAGATTTCTTTTCTTTACTCTTCACAGTTTGCCACCGTGAAGAGCCTCGAATTGTCTTATTTTCTTTAGTTTTTTGTATTAGTTTTACTGTTTTACTATTATCAGGTTTCTGGGAGTTTGATGCAGATGAAACAGGCGTTTTTCCTGTTTCTTGTTTGGTTAAATTTTTTGATTGGCTTGATTTCTGCGCTTGACTAGTCCAATATTCTATTTTTACAGGCTCTGATGAAGGTTTCCAAAGCGTTAATTTTGGCAAAACTCTGGTAACAGCAGTAGCGTGGGCATCGCGGGTCTTTTTCTTTATAGGACTAGATGTTTTTTCAGAACAGTTATTAAAAGGAGCTTCAGTCTGGGTACTAATGTGTCTTACAGGCTTTGTTTGTTGCTTAAGTAAGCTAGAATAAGAAACTCCAACAGATGGGGTTCTCGATTCTACAATTTTACGGGCTTCAGGATAAGGAAGTTTTTGGGTTATTTTGATAGTAATGATCTCTTTTTCACGATTCCAAATAGGACAGGAGCGAGAATATGAAGTATGATCACCTTTGCAATTTGCGCAGCGTTCCTGTTTTTCACAAGATTTACTGTCGTGGCCAACTTCTGCACAATGTGCACAGGTAACAGTGCCACGACATTGGCCATTAGTATTGGTATGGCCATAACGCTGGCATTTAAAACAACGGATAGGATTAGGTATGTAAGGTCGGACTGGGCAATTTAAA
This sequence comes from Maratus speculifer, assembly GCA_964019185.1. Classification (NCBI taxonomy): domain Eukaryota; kingdom Metazoa; phylum Arthropoda; class Arachnida; order Araneae; family Salticidae; genus Maratus; species Maratus speculifer. Next base: position 141,701,744 of record OZ025291.1, read on the forward strand.
TAGCCTGCTTTAATTCTAGTAGGTAAAATATGGCTATTGAAGGTTAATATTATATGTTTAGTGGGAATTATCTGACCATTTCTACGGATAGTGATACGGCGGACATCTACGATATTTTGATCTTTTAAGTTAGTTAGAAGTTCTTCTTTTGTGGAAAATAACAGATCTGGTTCAGATATTACACCACGACAGGAATTTAAAGTTGGATGTGCTTTGACAGAAACAGAGAAGGTGCCTATTGTATTACTATTGGACAAAAATTGTGACTGGTCAGCTGTAGAAACTTCAACCAGTAAATCCCCAGACTGTAACTTTTTGAGGGAATGGCCATCACCAAGAACAGATTGAAAGGTTTTAGCAATAAGAAATGGTGAAGTTTTTTGAAAGAGCAATCAGAGAGGCTATCATTGCGTTTAATTACGAAGAATCGAGTAAAAGAGGAATTCTTAGACATTTGTTGCTCTCCACATGAGAGAGAAATAGATGAAAGAGAAGTTTTTCCATCCATATTAAGTTAAAAAGGAATTCAGACCCCGGCCGCACCACCCTCTCCCGAGCCCTACAAGGGGATGCACATTCGTGCACCAGTGCTAACCAGGGTCTATACGGTCACAAGACAATCCTATGTCAGTCTCCACCCTTAACGAGATGACTAGTAATTGCTCGCTCGCTTGATCCCTAAAGCCAGTGACCAAAGTCAGCTGACCAGCCGATTGATGCATACGGGACCAATATGCACCTCCCGTCTACCTGAAGCAGAGGCCAAAGCAGTGTGTTGGTTTCCCTCAACTACCAGGATCCCCCTTTCCAGGGACACGGGTCGCCACGCACGGCCAACACGTGGGTGGTTTACAATTCTCCATGAGTCGACATACAGGATGATATCGGCTCATACAGAATTGCCCTCACCTCCGAAAAGTAAACCACAATGAGAGTGAAACAAAGATTAAAGGAAGACAAGAGGAGTAAGAGGAAAAGGAAAGGAGAAAGATCACTCAGGTGCCCCGGGGTTGTGAAGCCCGTGAATACCTAAAGAAGGTATCCCCCTGGGGGCCTGGTAGCACAAGACAGAATATCATAGCAAAAAATCTGACCAGAAAACCACCCGATGATGTAATAATAGAAAAAAATGAAATAAGTAACAAACGAAAGGGCATATTGAAACGTGTTTTTAGATGCATAAGTTATTTGCCCTTGCCTCGTCGTTATCGAGTTATAAAGTTTTAAAATTTGCAAAATAAAACATCTAGCATTAAAAAGGAGAGAGACTCCTTCAAGTCAGCGAGCGAAACTATTCAAGTTGTAAAGCAGTATTAGCTTCCCTACTTCTCAATTCGAAGTTCTTTGGGTAAATTATCGGTGCCACGTCACTATAGTATCTGGAATATATAGTTTTTGAAACTCCCTTACAATTTTGTTTTTCACAGGAAGTTGATCACTATAATTACTGCACTAGATTTAAGCTCATAAAATATGCTTGATGTCACGATTTTCTATGTTTTAGTCACTTTTTTGTTCAGCACCATATTTTTCAATAGCATCTTTTTTTTAAGCGTCATCTTTCATTTTTATATTACTGTATCTAAATTTGATTTGTATATTATGGGCCATTTTCACCATCTTACAAATATGGTAACAGACTTGACATTTCAAATAAAACTATTCGAAATGAACTAGCTTGTATAATTTCTAACTTAGATAATAATACCCATACCTTCTGAAACTATATAGTAAAAAATATTTAATTACAAAAGTGAAAAAATCATTATTTTAATATTAAAATTTACGGTAACAGACTTGACAGTGAAAAAAAATACCAACTTTGATGAAAGCTTATTCTTGCCACTATTACACTGCTTCACAAGTGAAAAGTAAAAAATGGCAAGTAGTAGTTGCGTGAATAGTTTAACTATATCGCCGAACATTTGCGTCTAACTTTAGAGAGAATTAGAAACCTATTTTGATTAAAATAATCACAAGGTAACGAACAAAATATTTCTGTTAATTTCTTAGGGAAAATATTTCTTGTAAACATTTTTTTTTTCATTTTTATAGAACACTAACAGTTAATATTTAAAATAATTAAATCTATTTATTTTAAAAAGTTAAATTAGATTTAAAAAAATAACAATTAATTACATAAAATATGGAATGAGACTATGGAATTTTTGCTTAGAATCACAATTATAAAGATTTATATCTCCAAAATTTTCATTGATTTTTAAATTTTTTCATGTTAGAAATGTTCAATATAGTCTTCATTAGCTGCTTCATATCTGAAATCAAACTTTAAATATTAATTTATGTTTGACTTTTCTTCTTTTTACTCTTCGACAGCATATGTAAGGGAAATTTGAAAATGGCCTTTATATTAATGTGATTAGTAAAATTACTGAATTTCTCTATTTTTCTCGCCTAAATTAAATAAAAAGTTTACCAAACCTTAAGATTTAACAATATTAGCACAAATGAATGACTAGATTTTAAAATTTTATATTTTTAAAAGTATTACGCATATTATTCGGTCATTCGGAAATTAGTGTCCATTTGGGAAAATTAATTCGTACCGAAATATTCAATCATTTAACTATTAAATATTGTTTCCGATATCTAACATTTAGTATTTGATGGGCAGAATATACGGTACGATTTCTCAAACGAACACGACTTTCCGAACTACCCAATATAATAAGTTTTATATGAAAATAAATTGAAATATTCCAAGTTTTTTTCGATATGCGAACCTTTCGAAACACGAAAAAAACCTAATGTGTAATAAAGTTTGTTCCACACATTTGGCAATTTGCACAGCCAATGTTTCTTAATCCCGCATTAAGGTATCTGCCTACATCAAATTGGCTGTTTTGGTGAAAATTTTCGAACTTTTTTTTATTGTTTTATATGAAAGAGCAATTTTTTATGATTCCAAATCTGTTTTAATTTCATTTCTATTATTATTAGAATAGGAGTTATGGCAATTTTAATAATTCAGGATTTTTAAAAATTTTACCTGTATTCGAACAATTAGGAGTATCAGTTGAACAAAATATGATCATAAACTGTTTTTAAATTGATGATGAGCGAATAAAAAATTTAAAAGTCACTCGCTATCTTCTGCAAAACTTACCAGGAAAATTAAATTATTAAGAAGTTAAAAATGGTTAATATGATGGGTTAGAATATAAATGTGGTGCATTTTAAGTGTATAATTTAAATATATTAGATTTTTATAAGAAAATACATGCATGCGATTTCTGGAAAATTATTTTTTTACCACGCTTTTATATTAACTTCACCTGTATGTTTGTGAGTTTGTGAGTTTGTAACTCTCCTTATTTTATGTATGTTCACCGATTACTCCGAAACCATGCAACCGATTAACTTGGTTTTGGTGTTAAATGAAAGACGATGCTCTCGAATTGGTACCACTTCAGTTTCATCGAAATTGGTTCAGTACTTTTTTAGTAATTAGGCAAAAACTAATAAAATTAGTGATTTTTCGCTAATTAAAAGGGTTGAATAAGTTCACTGAATGGAGTGTAGACAGCATGGCCGAGCGGTCTAAGACGCCGAATTGAAGCTCTGTTTTTCGAAAGAGATTGTGGGTTCGAACCCCACTCCTGACATTATTTACATCTATGTAAAATTTAAAAAAAAAAAAATCCGTATTACAATTTTTATTTTTAACCGGCTTCAGAAAAGGAAGAGGAAGTTATCAATTCGACGCGTATGTATTTTTTTCTATGTATGTTCACCAATTACTCTGAAACTATCCAACCGATTAGTTTGGTTTTTGTATTAAATATAAATATAGTTTAAAAAAACTACTAAAAACCACGTTTTTAAAGTAATCAAACTAAAAAGTGAAAAATAAATATAGTTTAAAAAAACTAAAAAACACGCTTTTTAAGTATATCAAATTAAAAGTGAAAAATAATTCGTACTATAAGCTGAAAACGAAAATAGATGAAAAATACTATATTACTATAAAATCATTGTTATTAGCAATAAATAAAATTATCGTGGAAAAAAAGCGTGGGGTGCTTCTTAAGAACTGATAGATGGAGCATGGTAGATGGAGCACCCCACGCTTTTTTTCCACGATAATTTTATTTATTGTTTTATCACGATTTTATTAACTTCACCTGTATGTGTTGTGAGTTTGTGAGTTTGTAACTCTCCTTATTTTATGTATGTTCACCGATTACTCCGTAACCATGCAACCGATTAACTTGGTTTTGGTGTTAAATGAAAGACGATGCTCTCGAACTGGTACCACTTCAGTTTCATCGAAATTGGTTCAGTACTTTTTTAGTAATTAGGCAAAAACTAATAAAATTAGTGTTTTTCGCTATTTAAAAGTGTTGAATACGTTCACTGAATGGAGTATAGACAGCATGGGCGAGCGGTCTAAAGCCGCTATTAGATACACCAACATTCCGTAAGACTTTTGAGCCAACACTGGATTTCCTCCAACTTATTGCGAAATATCCTCCCAACATCCAGTGTAATAGCAAACTGCAATGTCTCCCCAACTTTTCCCACAAGTTCAAAAAAATCTGGCCTAGCTTGGATTTTTCATCCAACATCGAACGTTTCAACGAATCAGAGATAAGCGATTGATACGAATAGGCGATAAATATTAACGCCTGGCACTAGTAGAAACTGCACTGTAAAAAAATCTGCAAAGGTACTAAACATTTTCTAGGAAACTGGGATTCCAAGAACTTTTCCTGTAACGGTAACAGCAAAAATTCAAGTTTCAGAATCGATTACATGAATTTTTCCTGTTATCGTTACATGAAAAGTTCTTGGAATCCCAGTTTCCTAGAAAATGTTTAGTACCTTTGCAGATTTTTTTTACAGTGTGGTTTTTCGGCTTTTCCTCCATTTTTTTCAAGGAAAAAGTAACCTTTTTCTCTATTTGAACGGGAAAATGTTGGAGTTAAAATCGTCTGAAAAGTTTGTCTCGCCTAAAAGTCCGCGAATCTAATAGCAGCTTAAGGCACCGGATTGAAGCTGTGTTTTTCGAAAGAGATTGTGGGTTCGAACCCCACTCCTGACATTATTTACATCTATGTAAAATTTAAAAAAAAAATTCCGTAATACAATTTTTATTTTTAACCGGCTTCAGAAAAGGAAGAGGAAGTTATCAACTCGACGCGTATGTATTTTTTTTCTATGTATGTTCACCAATTACTCTGAAACTATCCAACCGATTAATTTGGTTTTTGTATTAAATATAAATATAGTTTAAAAAACTACTAAAAACCACGCTTTTAAAGTAATCAAACTAAAAAGTGAAAAATAACAATGATTTTATAGTAATATAGTATTTTTCATCTATTTTCGTTTTCAGCTTATAGTGCGAATTATTTTTCACTTTTTAGTTTGATATACTTAAAAAGCGTGTTTTTTAGTTTTTTTAAACTATATTTATTTCATTATTTCTATGTTCGGATTAGCTTCATTACAAAAAAAGTTCTAAAGATATTTCAGTGAAATTTGGTATGTTTTCAATATCACTCACGATGCTTTGAAGTAGGATCTAAGCTATATGTGATAATTTAATTATTTTATAGGCACTCAAATATGAAAAAAATGGCAATTTTTACTTTAAAAAAGTATTTTTTATATATTTTGAAAATTTTCGGTTATTTTTCAAGATATTGTAAAACTTCTAGTTCAGTGCACAGATAAGTGTAATAGAAGTGTGCAGCATACAGGAAATTGAAATATATTTATTTGAATTGAGTGTACGCTGTCTGGCGCAAGCAAGATATTTTGCTAGGAATAAAAAATTCAAATCGTCCCTCGCTTATACACAGAAAAACTTACCAGGAAAACAAAAAGAGTTACTAAGAAGTTAAAAATGGTTAAAAATAAATTAAGGAAGGATTAGAATTTAAATGTGATGAATTATAAGCGTAAAAATTAAATATTGTAGTTTTTTAACTAAAAAGAAATCTTTAAATGCGATTTCTGGAAAATCAATTTTTTCGCTATCTCCATGTGCGATAAACTTAATTACATATAAAGTTTTAAAGATATTTCACTGAAATTTTGTAAGAATGCTTTCCATATCACTCACTATGCTCTGAACTAGGATCTAAGCTATCTATACTAATATTATAAAGAGGAAAGATTTGATTGTTTGTTTGTTTGTTTGTTTGTTTGAATTGAATAGCAGAATCGATCAAAGATAGGCTCCGAAACTACTTGACGGTTTTGAAAAATTCTTTCACCGTTGGAAAGCTATACAATTTCCGGTGAACATAGGCTAATTTTTAATTGATTTATTCAAATATTTTCCTTAATAATTCAAAATTTCATTATTTTTCATACAGAATCAATTAAAATTTTTCCGATAAAAAATAACCATTTTCTTTTCAGTTGCCAAAAAAATCAATATATGGAAAATAATTTCTCCTCGGCAATTAATTTTTAGTTGAACAGTATCCACGTGAAAAATTAAAATAAAAAAAATTTCAAAGGAAAATAAATATGACGTCATTTGTTATATTATCGGAAGTTTTGTTTGCACAGATATCATATACACACCGAGGTAACCTAATGGACACTAAATTGATGTTATTTTGCCTGGCATGGCAACCCGACTATTGTTTATTTAATTATTAATAAAATGTTTTTTTATTTCCTTTCTCTTCTTTAAAATTATGTAAACTGTTTTGTCATATACTTATTATTTAAATACTAATTATTATTTTTTAAATAACAGAAAATAATTTAAATATATATATGAAACTGGTATTCGAAAACGATTTTTCCGCCAAATTAGTGTAAAAAATTATCCTGCCGACCTCGGCGCGTACATGACTATTGCGCTGTTTTGTTTATGTATTAAGGATACTTTTAGATCATACATCCGATTACAGAAAATTAGTCAGATTATTTAATTAGAAGTTATTAAATTTATGTTTTTTTATTATGAAACAGACGAAGAAAAGAAAATTTACTATTGCTGCCCGACTGGAGAATTAACCTTGATGTTATTTTAAAAAACTATCGAAATGGCGATTTTTTAATTATTTGTTTACGTTTTTTTTTGTTTATATTATTGCAAACATTTTTCCACTTTTATACACGCATCACCTTGGCGTGATTTTTTTTTATGATGCCAATTTGGAGAACACTGCGTTTTCAAATACCAATTACATTTATATTACTTATTTTTATTTTCTATTTTTTTAAAAAGGAAATAATAATAATAAACTAAGTCAATAAATAATTATGGAACAAAACAATTTACATAATTTTAAAAGAGAAAAGAAAAATAATGAAATAATTTACTCAAAAATAATCAACTATTACTGGATTACCACGTGAGGCATAAAATCACAATTTGCTGCAATCGCGCCAACGGGATCCGTAGATGACACCTGCACCTACATGTTATTGGCAATATTATTGTTTATACAATTTGTTTATATAATTTGGTAATACTTGATAATCCCATCGACCAAAAAACTATCGCTAAAGTATAAGGTTAAATGTCAATGGATGATTGTAAATGTCACATTCATTTCACATTAAATTTGTTATATGTAATTGTTACTTCATCAACCAATTTTAATTCGATGTTTATTTGTATTTCTATTAACATTTTAGTAATTTATTGATTCTTTGGTTATTTAAAATAAAAATTATGTCCATTTGTATAATTTGGCGAAATTGATCGACGGAATAATCAAGTAGTCGAACAAAAAACTATCGTCAAATTATAACATTAAATGCCAATAATGGATGATCGTAAATTTCACATTTATTTGAGGACAAACATGAAATAAGTCTGGTACATTTGTAACAATATCGTTTCTAGCACTTCTAATGTTTGACACTAAAAATCATAATGGAATCGATTACAGAAGGTAGAAAGATTTTATTAGATGCAAACTAAAGACTTATTTTTCTACAAAATTTAGTCATCAAGATTATTCTGATTTAACGGCTACATGTTAGCAACTGTTTTATAAAAGGAAGAGGTAGTGAAACTGATGTAATTTTAATGTTATTCAAATAATAAAGCTTTAAAACACACTTTTTATGCTTCATTGTTCTACTAAATATATAAGTGAAACACCCTTCTTCGTCTGCCACTTTCACGGAGGGCACCCTTTCCTTAGGACCTATATCCCACGTGTAGATAAATGGCCGTCATAAATACAAACAAACAAAAACTCTTCTTTATCTGTAAATAATTCTTTGCATTTTTTACTCTATTATTCTTGCTGGAACAGATTAAGGCAGATAGGAAACTACAGTAGACCTGCTAGCAGAGGACGTTTATTAAAAAATGTAACATGAAATGACATTGTATGTAGGCTACCAGAACTACACATAGTGCAAGTTCAGATGTCAGGATTTTAAGAACTAAGAAATGATAATGTACAATCCGAAAGTTTATAGAGTTTGATAATCAATGTCACTAATCATTGCAATGCCCTCTAATGTAATAGTGTGATGACTCGAGAATATTTTGATTCCTGTTGTCATAACGGTCTCATGTTCATACGAAACTCTACTATAAATGATAAAATAAAAGAGATGGTGCTTTATTGCCCAAATTTTCGCCGACTTACAATAGTACAATATCGCAATGGCGTTGGCATGATTTTCAGCAATACGGAAGATCATTCCAGGGTGGTCTATACTGCTTTAAAATAAAATTTTTAAATCACCATTTTTTTTTTTTTTTTTGAGTCAAGGTTTGTTTGGAAATATGGACCAGCGAAGCGGGCATAGCCTGCTAGTATGTGATAATTTAATTATTTTATAGGCACTCAAATATGAAAAAATGATAATTTTTTACTAAAAAAATTGTACTTTTTAAAATATTTTGAAAATTTTCGGCTATTTTTGAAGATATTGTAAAACTCTTAGTTCAGTGCACAGATAAGTATAACAGAATTGTGCAGCTTAAAGGACATTGAAATATATTTATTTGAACTGAGTGTACGCTGTCTGGCGTACACGTGAAATTTTGCTAAAAAAACAGTAAAAAAAACCCAATTTTTTAAAAATATTAAAAAGATATTGCTAGGATTTTATGTTTTCTTATCATTCTGTAATACAACAGAACTAAAAATTATTATATTTTTCCAAAATTGTCCTTTAAAAAAAAAAAAAAAAAAAAAAAAAAAAAAAAAAAAAAGTACTTCGCACGTAGGCAGATACCTTAAAATACTAAATAATACTAATAGTGCATACGTAATGCATTATTCGTCTGGATAAAGCTTTCTTTTTCCATTTCATACGCTTGATCGTTGCCGATTACTTTACAATACTCAAAGGATTAATACGACACATTTTTACACTATAATACACGCTTCACGCAGAGTTTAAAATGAGAATGAGATTTTTTTTTTACTGGGTTCTGTATTCAAAATCTGGGATGTAAGCTGAATAAAGTCACGTGGACCCATGGTTTACCCAAAGAACTTCGATCTGATAAAAAGGGAAGCTACTATTACTTTATACCATGAACTGCTTCACTAATTGGCTTTCAGGAAACTTCTCCCGTTTTAACGCTCGATGTTTTATTTTGCAAATTTAAAATTTTTTATATCTCGATAGAAATGAAACGAGGGCAATTAATATATTCGTCTAAAAGCCTGTTTCAATATGCACTTTCGATTGCTACTTATTTAATTTTTTATTATTATTATTAAACCATTTGGGTGGTTTCCTGGTGAAGGATTACAACCAGAGAAATACTTCTAAGGAAATCATCGGCTATTTTATGGTGGACCATTAGAATCTAAACCGTTCAAGTGTGGATGCCATTCTGGCATAAAATAATAATAATAACAGCTATTACAACAATAACAACAATAGTAATAATAATAATACTTAAATAACAATAATGATAATAATAGTAAACTTTTTTCTTTTCTTCTTTTTTCTTTTTGAAAAGGAAGAAATATTCTGAAAAATACTGAAAAATCTTATTTTGAATTATTATTTAAGTTTTAATCATTTTAACTGATTAAATTTTATTTCGAATATAAAATACTCTGTACGACTTGCTTTGCGAAAGTTTGTTTTTTATTTCCAATAAATACCTTTTAGCGTTAAATAAAATTAACTTAGGTTATTAGAAATGTGGAATTCATCCTTAAAATATTACGAAAACTTCTACGAAAACTATGAAAAGATTCTCAGAATATAAATGATAACTCATCCACTGTAATTATTTATGCATAAAGTTTTTCAATATAAAGGAATGTGTTTTCGAGGTTAATGGGAACTGAAAAGAAATCAATTATTCATTGAATCACTTGTAAGAACCATTAGAATTAAGAATATTCAGGGCACAGTATAAATAAACAGCTGTTGAATGGTGGAATAAATATTTAAGCATCTTACTAGTTAAATTGCTTAATATATAAATATATATATATATATATATATATATATATATATATATATATATATATAATAGAGACAATACACTTTTAAAGTGTCAAACGTTATGAGAATTTTAAAGCTTGTTACCTTAAACCCACTTGTACAAAATGCTAAAAAAAATACCAAATTTGATTCACCTGTATAAAATGTTAAACACTGTAAAAAAAAATCTGTAAAGGTACTAAACCTTTTCTAGGAAACTGGGATTCCAAGAACTTTTCCTGTAACGGTAACAGCAAAAATTCAATTTTAAGAATCGATTACATGAATTTTTCCTGTTATCGTTACATGAAAAGTTCTTGGAATCCCAGTTTCCTAGAAAATGTTTAGTACCTTCACAGATTTTTTTTTTTTTTTTTTTTTTTTTTTACAGTGAAGGAGAGACCGGAATTGGTTGTTATGATTTTTACTTTAGAATTTAATGTGGAAGTTTGATGAATCATAAGCAAATTTTTAAATAAGTTAGTAAATCTAAAATCATACCTTAAATAAAATCACAATTAGTTTATTATGTAAAGTAAACAGATTCTGTCACCTCCCCCCTCCCCAAAAAAAATCTTTAAATGATCAATTGACCATACTGTAGCAATTTTCTTCTTCTTGGGGTTGGTTGTTATATGCTTTAGATAGGTTGTAACATTGTATATAAGAATTGCATTGAAAGGGGGTGATAAAATTATCCCCTCACGAAATATAGAAAAGTTCATTCCTATGGCAAACAAGTGCGATTTATGATTATCCAACAGCAATAATAATGGTATTTGTACAGCGAATCGTATGCGTCTCACGAAGCACTGGATAAATTTATGAATGATGTCTAATTTCAATCACCCAGTTTCGTTACCTATATATCCAAGTGGATCATTGGCAACGAAATATTCCTGGTAGTGTTTTTGTACCAAGTACCAACATTGTACGAATCATATTTTCAGTTGTATCCATTTTAACTGATACAATAACAAACCTTAACACTCTGCCGATGTCAACGAGAGTACTTTTTTTCATTTTTCCTACAATGATTCTGTCGAGTCACTACACAGTCGTGATATCCATCTGATTGACATTATAGATACCATTGAATAAAATTTGTAGTGATTGATCACACCTTATAATCGATAAAAAAATTCATTGACGCTGTATCTATTTAAAACGTTTATTTTGTTGAGACATGTCAGTTAGAGAATTCGGAATGAGAGAGTAGAATAACGTTTTAGAAATAACTGTAGCCAGTCATGCAGTATTATACCTGTAATGCGTCAATTACGGCAAGCAAGAATTGAATTTTTACTGCATATTTATGTGCATGTTTATGAACTTTTCTGGTGAAAAGATAATAACACAGCCTGGAACGTCAACAAATTAAAAAAAAAAACATGTCAGTTTCGTCTATAGCTAACCGCTGGAACTACACTATTAAAACCTTTGCTCTAGTTTGAACCAAATTTTGCTGTTCAGTAAAATTTGGTTGATAAAATCTCATTAAAAAAATTCACTTCTTGCTTGCCATAATTGACGTATTACAAGTATAGTATCTAACATTTGGAGCTTCCTATTCACAACTTCTTTCCAATTATTGGAACTATGCTTCAACAGGATCTCCAAATATACAGTGGCAGCTATTGAGCATCAAAGTTTGTTTCAAACTATGGCCAGATTTTTAACAGTGTACTGTATATAAATGGTAAAGAAATTATTGCTAAAAGGGAAACACGTGTTATATAGATCAGTATGTTGATAATTAAAATGATGTGAAAACTTTTATATTTATAAAAATCAAAGTTTCTAACTACAAAATTTAAAGCCTATTACAATTGCGATCATCTGCTACAACAGCAACCTCCCACAAAATTGATGTAAACACAAACCCCATTATGCCCCTTCTTCCTTTAATCCTGACCTATTGTGACACGTATATTGGTTTTTAAACTTCATAAAGCGTAAAATAATTTTGAATAATGAAAAGTCTAATAGTGTATTTATCATAATTCTATCCCTGTTATATTATGAGAAAATAAGCATTGAACTGCTTACGAAAATAATACTAAAAAACTTTGAAAAGACATAAAGCATACAGTTATTATAAATCACAATGAACAACAAACAGCACGAAGGGCTAAGGGATGTTACCTTGATGATTATGTGTTTATGCGCTACCATCTAATGCTATTGAGAAAAACTTTTTCTAACAAATATCATTAGTAATGACTAACACCGTTCATAAAAAGTACGTAGCAAATTAAATGTAAGTAATTACCTCACAAATATTCAAATGGTTTGTTCAAAGATTTTTAAGGTTAAATCTGAAATTAAACGTTCAACTTCTAAAAATATCGATCACAAAAGAATATTTCTGTAAAATTAGCTTTAACTCCCTATTGTTCATAAAGAATAATAAAAATTATTGTTTTGTTAAACCTACATTATATTTCAACGATTTATTTCCTAATTGATAAGTAAAGTATTATAATTCTGCTTAGGCAAAAGAATGAATATCGTTTTAGTATAACTGCGTAAAAAGTAAATTTTACTTTTAGAAGTTAAAAGATTCCTCTTTCTCCTTTATGCTTATTATTTATGACTGATGATCGTGCAATAAATGTTTGTTTGTTTGTGCATATGACGTCCAATTATCAACACGAGGGATATAGACTCTAATGGATGGGGGTGTAGTGCCTTCCATTGGGATCTTTCACTGTAAAAAGAAAAAAAAAAAAATCTGTAAAAGTACTAAACATTTTCTAGGAAACTGGGATTCCAAGAACTTTTCATGTATCGATAACAGGAAAAATTCATGTAATCGATTCTGAAACTTGAATTTCTGCTGTTACCGTTACAGGAAAAGTTCTTGGAATCCCAGTTTCCTAGAAAATATTTAGTACCTTTACAGATTTTTTTTACAGTGTTCTAAGGGAATCTAACAAGTATTTAGACAAGGAAATCCAAAGTTCGAAGAAAACTACGGAAAAACGATTAGACCGACGACAGCGATTGGATTCGAATCCAGTACCTGCCGTCTGCCAATTCCGAGAGCAGAATCTCTAGGCCACTTGTGGGGCGATCGTGCAATAAAATACATATGTTACGATCAATTTGATTAATCTGTTATTATTAATAATAACCTAATGATATCCAAATAACTGAATTATTATTAATAATAACTAAATCATATTAAAATAAACCGATACATGTTATAACTTTATGAGAATTTATCAAATTAACCGGTTATTATAATTAATTACCAATCAAGGTTGGTAAATATAATAAATTTCAACAGGTTCAGCTGGAGATTTTTAATTTGTATACGTATTTTCTAAATATCCATTGCTAAAAATCTGTATTTCAAAACAGTATAATTCATTCTTTTAATATTTAGTGTTTAAAATTTTTATCTACTTCATTTAGTAGTTATAAAAATTATTATTTTAAATTGTTTAGTCTTCTGCATCTTATTAATAGAACGATTCTTTTTATTGAGTATTGTTATCTCTTAACAAATATTTTTCTTATTAAATTGAAACAGATAAGATAGTATATATTTTTGAAAAGTAATATTCGTTAGTAAGCTTAATTAATCATATTGACTAAACTTCATCGGTAAATTATTAATAATAACCGGTAAATTTTATTAATATTCAACATTTATCAAATTTACCAAAAGACGTATGGTTATTGTGATTAATAACCGGTTATTATTAATATTTCAGGATTTATCAAACTAACCATAACATATACATTTTTCAATATTTTTACGATTAAGTGACTATATAAATAACTCAATTGTTAATCGAATCATAAATTTAAGCCTTAAAATATTCGGCATTCATGAAATAGCCAAACAATTGAATAAACAAATCGTCACTGATCAATTAAATCTGATTAATATCTCAAATTAATTAGCTTATTCAAATATGCAGATTTAATTAGTTCAGTGTAATAAATTTGGCTGGAAACATAAATATAATATAAAAGCATATGATTTTCCCTTTTCTAAAAGAAATGTTTAGCAGTTAAAACCATTACAAACAGCGGAATTGCTTTATGTTTATGAATATAAATCGTGCAACAAAATGCATAATTTTTTCACTATTTCTCACCTTAACGTGATCATGTAAGCAAATGAATTATTCACCAAATCATAAATTTAAGCATTAAAATAATCTTCACCGGCAGACAGATAGACGTACACATGAGTGGCCTTATATTTGTTCCGCTTTTACTTTTTGATACGGAACCCTAAAAATGAGTAGAAAATAAATTCCTCCTTTATTAAAATTGTTTGTGCGTAATATTTCGGAAGCGAAATAGATAAATTTTTCTCGATTTTCTCTATTAAATGTTCAGAACACAGCCCAATTATCCAGAGCCTCATAAACTTAAGCAATTGAATTTGTAGCATTCACAAAATAATTGAATGGTAGAACAAACAAAGGATAACTAATATATCAATATTTCATAATTATCTCAAACTAATTATTTTGTTCAAAGCTTCTGATTTAATAAGTTCCACATAACGCATAATAATATCGATAACATATTTGATAAAATAAAGATATTAATGCATGATTGGTATTTGGTTTATCATCAAAGAAATTTAAAAGTCTAATTGTTTTCGCTTAATTATGTTTTAAACAATAAATTACGATTTATTGTTTATATGAAGTAACAATATTTTAATAGTCATATAGGTTTTTCTACGACTATATTTCTTTATCCTTCTAAAACATGGTTTTCCTAACAGAAACACATACCTGTGTTCACTCAGATAAAATTTAAAATATTCTAAAACTTAAAATATTCTTCAGATAAAATTTGAATTTTTTTCTCTTTTGGTATGAATGGAGATTTAAAATATTCTCAATTTGTTTGAAAGCATGTAAGGTCCCGGGCAACGCCGGGTGGATCAGCTTACATAAAATAAAGGGAAAAATTTGGATGTATAAATCATGATAAATTTTCTGAAGCAGAGGCAATTTCTGACTCCTTTTTGGTGATAAGTAAATGTAATTATTATTTTTTTAACGTCACTGGCATCATTTCACTTTTTTTGGACCGATAATAGAGCTTGCGTTATTTTATTTTTCTTTTCAATAAAAATCCTAAAGTTCATTTATGCTATTTGTACATTATACATAAATCAGGAAATTGCACATTTGCGAATATTTGAAAATTCGTGAATATCATATTTATTGATAGCTTTCTATTTTAATATAAAAAATATTCATTGTTTTTAGTTTTCCATTGTAGTATATAGTGTGTCAAAAAATAGGAGATTAATATTCCTGCAATATATTAATTTTATTTAAAATAACTAGGCAATATAAAGTAACCTGTTCCTTTAGTAGTCTTTATAACACATTTAGAAAATAAATAACATATTCTTCATTCATAGCTTTTTATGTTGATTTTAAATATACTATTATATCATAATTGCCAAATTTTATTTTTTAATTTCCTGTATGTAAACAAGTTTTTTTTAATAATCTCTCAAAAGTAGTACAAAATATTTCCGGCGTATGATACGTATACGTTTTTATCACGTTGTCATAGGCATGATTCAGCTTTGAAAGAGAAATCTAGAAATAGTTACAAGGTAGTGCCAAAAAAGCATTTTTTTTTTTTTTTTTTTTTTTTTTAGGAAAATTACCGTAGAAATCAAAAATCTAAAAACAATATCCTAAAATCATATGTATTTTCAAAATAAAAACCATACAGCTCTTTCATTTTTACTCTACTTTTTAGCATGTTAGCGTATTAATAAAATAAAAATAATTAATGTTTAATAATAATAATTTTATTGTAATATGGTGGTTCCAATATAATAAATTATAGCATTAACATAAAATTACATTTTAGAATTATAAGCTCAATGAAGATTTAACATATACCTTTCAAACATAATCACAAAAAAGGAGTATTCATCTATAAACACAACAGTTTATTTGCTTATAAAATCATATATCACCCACAATGTTGTAATTTATCATACTTAATAATGCTTAATATTCTCGAAGTAAATGCTCAAATGTCATCAGTATTCGAACATATGCATTGAAGATTTTGCTTCAGTTCAAATATACGTTGTTTGGAACGTCTGAATACATCGATTATTCAAATTGCAAAGCATTTAGGTCTTAATGATTCGGGAACCTTACTACAAAGCAGAAACTAACGATAAGACATAGTTTAGATTCATTTGGATAAAACAGTGTTTCTACATTAAGCAATAGTTAGAACAAACACCATTGCACCACATACATATTTACCTATTATACAGTAAGGTATTTGTTAATTATTGACTATATAAATATAGGATAAGAATTCCATATATATATTCATTATTCGTTTGTATTTATCAATCTATTTCTAGAAAAAAGTATATTTGTTAAAACTACCAGTATAAAGTTTAGATTGATGCATTGCTCAATAATTTTTGCAGAAATTTCAAGAATGTAAATTGTGTTATTCATACTTTTACGATGAGTTTTGTGTATTTCTTATCCACTAAAAATACTGTTTTAGTGTTAATTATAAATACATCAGTAGTGTATTTTTGCCTAAATTTTTGTGCCGATTTTATCCCAGAATAAAATTAATAATTGACTTAGAAATTTGCGATTGAGTCTAATACGCTTCTTAAAATGAAAAATCTGCTTCAGAAAATTAAAAATTTTACTTCCAAAAATTCCCGGTTGAAAGCGCCATAAAAGAAAAAAAAATCATTAAAAACATGAAATATGCAATTATGCAGTTTTATTTTAGCACTGTGACATTTTAAAGTTAGGAACCAGAAACATCATCGCCGGGGTCCCCGTTCTACCGCACAGAAGTCATGGCAAGCGAGAAAAAAATAATAAGTAAATAAATGTTGCGGATCCAATAAATTACTCGTTGGGTGCTGCAAGTTCCTTTATTAAACTGTAGTCATGAGAGAGGGGAAGGCTCCCTTTGCAAACTATCTTTAACCGAAATATCCAAAAAAATATTCCATCATTTACTTCAACAAGCCGTAAGTCGTACTCATCGAAGAAATAAAACCAAGAATCTTCCTTCTCACCTCGAGCTTCCTTTCTTAAATCTAAAAAGAAAGTTCTAGAAAATTCTCTACTTTTGAACCATCATATTTCCATGTAAATATAATTCATGTCCAGGGTCGAGATTTTATTCCATTCAGACGATAATTTTCCTTCTATAGTAAAAAAAAACTAGCCTTAAAAGGAATGACTCCTGGAATGATGCTGATGTGGAAGATTTCCGGAACTAACGAATCCGGGTTGTCCACTCCTTCCATGAGTCGAATAGACCAATCAGGAAAGGGCTCCGTCTATGCATCGCCATATGGGTTACCATAAAGAGAAGAAAGGTTGCCATCACCAACAATCGCCAAGTTTGTCGCCAACTTGGCGATATATCGCCAAATTTGGTGACCAAAATTAGTTGTCAAAAATGACGCCAACTTGGCGATAACTGTAATATTTCGCCAAATTTTTAATTTCTTTACAACATCAGTCGTTTGATACATCATTTGAGAGGTTTGCAACTGCTTATTCATTTAAAGGATGTCTTGTGTGTTATCCCCCATTCTGCTCCCCAGGGGGGGACACATTTTTAATTTCTTTACAACACCAGTCGTGTTACACAAGATTTGAAAGATCTGCAACTGCTTATTCATATTATGGATGTCTTGTGTGTCACCCCCACACTCTGCTCTCCCCAAGGAAGGGACACATTTTTAATTTCTTTACAACACCAGTTGTGTGGCACATCATTTGAAAGGTCTGCAACTGCTTATTCATATTATAGATGTGTTGTGTGTCATCCCCCACTCTGCCCCGTAGGGGGGCACATTTTTAATTTCTTTAAAACACCAATTGTGTGACACATCATTTGAGAGGTCTGCAACTGCTTATTCATATTATGGATATATTGTGTGTAACCCCCACTCTGCCCCCCAGGGGGGCACATTTTTACTTTCTTTACAACACCAATCGTGTGACATCATTTGAGAGGTCTGCAGCTGCTTATTCATATTATGGATGTCTTTTGTGTCGCCTCCCCCTCTGCCCCCCAGGGGGGCACATTTTTAATTTCTTTACAACACCAGTCGTGTGACACATTATTTGAAAGGTCTGCAACTGCTTATTCATACCATGGGATATTGGCGAGCGTAGCAAGCAGGGGTAGCCAATAATTTGGAATCGCGAAGCGATTACGCGGGGGGGTTGGCGAGCATAGCGAGCAGGGGGGCGGGCCCCCCCTAGTATTTTAAAAAAATATTATTTAACCAATTTATAATCGACTCAGAACTTCAAATATCCTGTGCAAACGATATAGTTTTGCAGACGATTAATTTTAAGAGAAAAATTAAAGAAATGAATTTATTGTTATGCCCACTTATCGATTGTTGAAGGAGAGAAAATAAATAAATAGATAAATAAAAATAATGATATTTTTTGAAAGGTATGATTTTGGAATACATTTAATAAGACTTTATTAAAAAGGGTTGATAAAAACATAGAAAAAATGAGTTTTATTTGGAATATTAAGAAATAAAGTTTAATTAAGAATATTTTTAATTAAGAGACATCTTTTAAATTTACGCGTATTGGAATAAATGTTTTTTTAAGGCGAATAAAGAATTTATATCGTTTCCATAAAGATTAATAGATTAGATCTAGAAACAAGATTTTAATTAAATAAGTTGAACTAAGTACGGAATATTGTTAAAAGGAAATTAATATAGTATAAAGGTTAATCTTGGCGAAAAAAAAAGTTTAAAAGTTTATAATATACAGTTTTATTTTAGCACAAACCGTTGCAGAATTTTTATTGCGTGTAATTCTCAAACATACATTCATATTATAAAAACTATAATTTAGTTTCTTATACGACTAATGGTTGTGACAGTGATCACATGAAATGAAACTAAATGCTGTTTAGATGCGATTCTAGTTCTAAAAAGCGTATTCATTGAATTGCATGGAAACGAATTGTACAAGATAAATATTTTTCTATTCTTAGATTTAGAACCTTTATGGGCGGTATTGCTGAAGTATTTTTTGTTATGTAAACAATTCTGTCGAAAAACACAGCTTAGATGAACTACTTTATTTTAATTTGAATTTTTTAAAAAAAAAAGAAAGAAAGAAAGATTGAGAAAGTATGCAATATATTTTCCAAACGCTACAATTCAATTTATTTACCGTTTAACACAGATATCACAATTCATGCCAATTTAGGCAATTCATAGGCTACTTCATTGGTTCTGTGAATGTACCAAAAACCATTGAGAGGATAAAATTACAAGAGTATTTATCTAGGAAATGAAATCGCACAACGCTCCAGTCAAATTAGAGTAGCAATTGCTATTTTATCTTATAGTACATCTACTACCAAACTTCGCCCACTAAGTTGACTATTTCTCGAAACGAATCTTAAATCAAACAATGTATATCAGTGAATTTATTTTAGCGTTTTAAAGTAATATGGACCATTTCCTAGAGTGAGCTTCCGAATTACTAAAAAATATGCAAATGCCATTTTCTAATGTGTTAGACAGAATTTTTGCTGATACGGACCAAATTTTTTTACTGAATATTTATAGTAGGATTAATCCCTTCAGAACGAGTCTCTTTTATATAATTCTTAATATTTTATCCCGGTTTTTCAAAAGTTGAAATTTTCACCTAATTGAATTGGGAAAATACTCGCATTAAATAAAAAAAAAAATTACAATAAAAATTTACAGGTGAGAAAAATCAAGGATTCTGAGCACTTTAAGTGGCACGTATGCCAGTCGCGAGTCCTCAAAGGGTTAAAAATGATAGAACGATGTTAAATGAAAAAATCAATCCCTGTGAATTTTTTTTATAAAATGTAGAAAGCTGTGAAATTTAGTTATGTCTTAAAAATAAATGTATCATAACCTGTGCTACAATAATTTTGTACACTTTTTCCAAGCAACTAAAACAATCGTATGATATGACTTCTTTTTTATATAATATCAATTTATGACTACGAGTGTGTGTAATTAAATCGATAGTAGAATTTTCAAAAAGTCAAGTTTGCTTATAAATTTTAATCTTATGCATAATTTTTATTTCAACAAAACAAAATATATGTCCATATTCCTGTGAATTCTTGTGAGTATCATATTGAGTAATCCAACTTTATTTTTAATACGTTAATCAACGTGTTTTTGTGAGTGAGATTTAATCAGATCTGATAACTTGAAAAGAAATTTTATAACTGACTAAAATATAATTTTTTTTCAATTCAGGAATTGCTATTTAAAGTCACAGAATTGTGTGCTATTACAGTACGATTCACTTAAAATTTCACCAAATTTTTAATGCCGAATTGATTTTACCTATCTTCATATCTAATTATTTAATAATTATTGAAATATTTATGTTTAGGAAATAGAAATAAATAATACATATTGAATACTAATAACTACATATATATTCATAAATATACACCTTATATTTTTTGATTAATAATATACTATTCATAAAATTCAAAGTAGAACACGAATTTATGAAGTTAAACGCATTCAAACATCTCTAATATTTCAGAAATTCTGAACTAATTTAGCATTAATCATTTCATTAGAATTTGTAAGGATACATATTTCATTTATTATACTGAACTTAGAAAAGCCCCTAAATTAAATGAGAGCTGGAGAAATCAATGAGTAATGGTATGTCTGATAAAAATTCAGGTACCGTAAAAGTTTTATCTGTAAGTGCTTCCGAATTACTGTTGAAACTCACATAGAAAGTCATTCTAAGCTTGAATATGAAATTGAAAATTAAATTTCAGTCAGCAGAGAGAATACATTGCGAATTCAGTACTAATTGTACAGTACAGAGTGAATACAGTACTAATAAACTATTATATATTCATAAATGCACACCTTATATTTTTCGATTAATAACGTACTGGTCGTAAAATTCAAAGCAGAACACTAAATCATGAAATTAAACGTATTCAAACAACTCCAATATTTCAGAAATTCTGAACTAATTTAGTATTAATCATTTCATTAAAATGTGTTAGGATGCATATTTGAATTATGATAGTGATCATAGAAAAGCTTCTGAATTAAATGAGAGTTGGAGAAGTCAATGAGTAATGTTATGTTTGATAATAATTCAGGTACCGTAAAAGTTCTATCTCTAAGTACTTCCGAATTTACGTTCAAACTCAGATAGAAAGTCATTCTAAGCTTTGAATATGAAACTGAAAATTAAAATCCAGTGTATAAAGAAAATACAGTGCGTGAAAATTATCTATGGTAATTCTCTACTTAACTGGTCTGTGTCACATTTTAAAATATTTTTTTACATTTTAAAAATAAAATGGAAATTTTTTGAGATGGTTAAACATATTATTTTTAATCAAAAACACGTGATGAAACCTCTCATATATATAAATATTTATTTATTTATTTAAAATATATTAAAAGAATAGGGTAATTTAAAATCGTTATAACTCGAAATATTATTTGTTTAATTTCAATTTTATACCATTTAAATAAACAAAAATATATGAGCTTTAATTTTTATTCATCATTTTTAAGATTATTAATTTAAATTTAAAAAAATGATGAAACATTTAAAAAAAATCATATCTTCAAAATTAAATATTTCTTTCAAATCTTAATGCCGAATTGACTTTACCTATCCTAATATCTAATTATTGACTATTTATTGAATTATTCATATTATGGAGCTCGATATAACTAATACACATTCAGTACCAACAAATACTTATATATTTATAAAATACACACTTAATATTTCTTGACTAATAACACACTGTTCATTAAAGTGCAAGTAGAGTACGAAATCATAAAGTTAAATGTATTTAAACATCTCCAATGTTTAAGAAACTCTGAGCTAATTTGGTATTAATCATTTCATTAGAATGTGTAAGGATGTATATTTCAAATATTGTAGTGATCATAGAAAAATTCTTAAATTAAATGAGAGCTGGAGAAGTCATTGGGTAATCGGTATATCTGATAATAATTCAGATACCGTAAATGTTCTTTCTATAAGTTCTACCAAATTTATGTTCAAACTCACATAGAAAGTGAGTCTAAGCTTTGAATTTGAAACTGAAAATTAAATACATACATATTAAAAAATACATATCTTATACTTCTTGATTAATAACATACTATTCATAAAATCCCATCTAAAACGCGAAATCATAAAATTGAACGTATTCAAACAACTCCAATATTTCAGAAATTCTGAACTAATTTGACATTAATCATTTCGTTAGAATGTGTAAGGATGCATGTTTGAATTATTGTTGTGATCATTGAAAAGCTTCTAAATTAAATAAGAGCTGGAGAAGTCAATTGGAAATGATATGTCTAAATTCATATATCTTAAAAGTTCTTTTTGTATGTGCTTCCGAATTTACACTCAAACTCACATAAAAAGTCATTCTGAATACAAAACTGAAAATTAAATAGATATACATTCATAAATACACACCTTATATTTCTTGATTAATAACATACTATTCATAAAACTCAAAGTAAAACACGAAATCATGAAATTAAAAGTATTCAAACATCTTCAATATTTCTGAAATTCTGAACTAATTTGGCATTAATCATTTCGTTAGAATGTGTAAGGATGCATATTTGAATTATTGTTGTAATCATTGAAAAGCTTCTAAATTAAATAAGAGCTGGAGAAGTCAATTGGAAATGATATGTCTGAATTCATGTATCGTAAAAGTTCTTTTTGTATGTGCTTCCGAATTTACACTCAGACTCACATAAAAAGTCATTCTGAATGTAAAACTGAAAATTAAATACATATACATTCGTAAATACACACCTTATATTTCTTGATTAATAACATACTATTCATAAAATTCAAAGTAAAACACGAAATCATGAAATTAAAAGTATTCAAACAATATTTATGAATATCAATTCAATATTTCTGAAATTCTGAACTAATTTGGCCTTAATTATTTCATTAGAATATGTAAAGATGCATATTTGAATTATGGTAGTGATCATAGAAAAGCTTCTGATTTAAATGAGAGCTGGAGGTAATGGGTAATGATATGCCTGATAATAATTCAGATACCTTAAAAGTTATTTCTGTAAGTGCTTTTAAATTTACGTTCAAACTCACACAGAAAGTCATTCTAAGTTTTGAATATGAAACGGCAAATTAAATTTCAGTAAACAGAGGAAATAGAGCGTGTAAAAAATGGGTCCGAGACACTTTTTTGTGATGGTTAACAATATTATCTGTGAGCAGAAACACATGATAAAACCTGTCATATTTATCTTTAAATTTATTAAAATTGTGGTAATTTAAAATCGTTATAACTTGAAATTTTTTGGATAGAATTTTAAAATTTTACCATTTAAATAAACAGAAATATAGAAGCTTTAAACTTTATTCAGGAATTTTTAAAATAGTAATTTAAATAAAAAAGGTAAATATTTAAAGTAAAATTTTGAAAAAAAAAATGAAGCTTTTCTTTAAAAAATCATAATTTTAAAAGTAGATATTTTTTCAAATTTGCTGAATCAAAATTAAAGTAAATCAATTAAAAAAGACATTTTCCAAGTTTGAACCATTTAACATTAATATTTTTTGACTTAAAACAACCGACATGTGAGAAATGGTAAAATAAAAAAAATAAATAAATAAATAAAAAAAATCTTAAAGAAAAACTTATTTTTACAAGTCTATATATTTCCATAACAACCATTGTTTGAAAACTTCATTTTCAAAACAAACGAAAACATAATAATTTTTTTCCTGTTCCAACTAAAATAAAAACAGGACTTTAATGTCATTTTAAGCAAAAAAATAAAAAATCCATGCAATATTTTTTTTTCTTAGAAAACTTAAACTTTTTTTACCCCGGACCCTGTTAATTCAATCGGGGACATGGTCACGTATATGCACCTTCTAAAGATACAAGCAGAATATGTTTTTGCTTCCAGTAACAGTAAGAAGTAATAGTTGTCTTACTTAATACGTTTTACGATTTCGAAAGTAAAGGTAATTTCAATTAAAATAGTATTGCCAAAAAATTTTATTTGTGTTACCAGTCCTGAAAGAGTTAACGATTTATTTCGCTTTTCTGTATTCCAAATTGAGTGTGGGCGTTAAAAAAACAGGTATTTACAAAATATTTCATTGATATGGACTATGCAATTTCAATTTCCATAAGTCACGCATTGTCATAAATTATTCAAAATGAAATATTGTCTAAATATATTAAACTTTTCATTTTGTTTCATTCTTTTTACTTTTAAAAAGGCAACAAACCAATTATGTGAAACCAATATAAATAATATAATTAAAACCATTCATAAAACTAGTTGACGTAACGTTAACATCTAGGAATTATTTTTGTGCTAATATGCAACTTAACATCGCACATACGGGTATTTGCGTTATCTAGGTGGCCAAAATTATTTTATTGCATATATCAATTCTAAAGGGTACAATTGAAAGAAAAAATACATTTATTAAATTTATAAAGACGATTTATTAAAATAATTTCATTTTTATATATTAACATTCATTTTCGTCACTCTTTGAAGAATCATCACTAACATTGGGCTTCGCAGGTAAAAGAAGAGCAATTGTTTCTCGCAAAAAGGAGTTCATTTTTCTACCAACTACTTTTCTCTTGCTACTTATAAAAGGGTCTGATGTTAAAAGTAGCCGATTCAAAATATCTTTGTTGCAGCTTTCCCTCTAGAATTTTCGTGCAAAATCTTGGCGGTATAGTCTAAAATGCTTATTGCGCGCTTCTGCGGCCTCTTCTGAAAGCTGCCCAATGGGAAATAATGCATTTTTAATGATAGTTGAACCATGAATTAACATTTTATGCATAGTTGGAGACATTGAATGCCACTGGTACAAATCTACATACAAGCGAGCAGTGTCTAATGCATATTTCTCGTATTTTTCTGTATCAATTATATGTCCGCTTGAAATTGCTTCGAGTATGACTTTTAAGCGATATATTAAGTCATAACTAATGTCTGTTATGTCAGACGCCAATTTCGAATCTTCAAAAAACCTCCTACTTGTATTACCGTCATCGGTGTTGGCAATATTTGCCTTTGGCATGTCTACCAGCAAACCTGTTTCTTCGCGAAATCTTTTCTGCATTTCGAGTTTTTTTTTTCAGCTCAGTTTTTTTCTCAGCTTCAGTCTTCCTTTACTGGCAACTTATAAGCTAAATGAAGAATGCTTTCAAAAAGTCTAATTCGAGCATGTAAAATTGAAAGACCGAACTCGATAGCTTCAGGATTAATTTCTTTCTGAAAATCAATTTTGTTAAAGTCCTTAGAAGTTGCACTGCATATGTAGCATTGACTTGTGGACTTTGTGCCAGTCGCAGCGTTGCAGACCTTGCCATCTACCATTGTCATGATGAAGACATGACTGACTGAAAACTTGTTCCCATTTAAATTAACTACTGTGGCGTTTAGTGACATCGCAGAATTTTTTATAAAGTTAATTTCTTCCTCCGTAACATCAATATTTTCTTTTACAAAACGAAATCTTATAGGACAGCAAAATCGAGGGGATGAAGGTGTTGGGTTTTCCCATAAGAGCTTTTCGTTTTTACTACCAGAAACTAATCGTAAAGGGACGGAACTACTTTGGAATATGTTCGCATCAGTGTCGGCATCATTTACAAAGTTCTGTTTAAATTGTGCTTTTTGTGAACCATCACAACCCCATTTTCAAAATTAACTTTAAACTCTCTCTTTCTTGCTCTTTCACTGTTGTTAAAACCTCTTCCAGGAACATGGATAAACGCTTAACTCTATGGTCAACCAAAGACTGTAAATCGATTTCGGCATAAGTACTTGTTACTCTGCAGGACTCTGGGATAACATTCTTGTTTCGCTTTTTGCAGCAAGGTATAACAAGTAAAGAATTTCTTGTTGGTATTCCTCACTATTTCGTATTGTTGACGAGTTAAGTCAGCTTCTACGAACATGGACAATGCTTGAGTTGGCGTGAGTGAATCAGTTTTTTCGATCTCTCATTTAGAAAATGCCTTTTTATATTTTGCTGCACGTTTCGGACTACTTATAATTTCTTTGAGTATTTCAGAAGCATCTTGTTTTCCAGATTTCTGCAACTCAACCTGAGCTGCATGAATTATTACTTCATTTTCTAGAGAAGATCGTACTTCTTCTGTTTTCCTCCTCTTAGTTCTCTCACTTGATTCTATAAATAATTTAGATGGTCTTCCAGGCCGAGGTTGTGGTATGACAGGCATATCAAACGTTCCTTCTAGCCAACATTGATTGTTTTTGATAAATATATCTTCTTTTTTATGTGCTTTTATCCATCTCTTTTTAATTTGTGATTTAAATCGTGAAAAAATGCGTTTTAATCTCTCAATTTGGTCGTCTGTGTAATCTTCATCCGATATCAGCTTATCTTTTAAGAAATTTAATTTATCTTCAAATTTGGCAAATCAAAGCTCTGCATTCGATTAAACAAACATTTACGGGTCACAACTTTTACTCTTGAGGTATCTTGTGAACCTACAATGAAAATATTTTCTTTTAGAATGCTATATGCGATAGTCAATTTTTTTTTAATATTTCGTAAAAAATGTTCAAAGTACCAGACAATACACATCCGCGCTTTTCCGCGGCAGTTTCTTTAATTTTTCATTACTCAAAACTTTAAACTTTCGACTTAGTTGAAAATTATAACAGGATATGCCTGGGCAATACAACAAAAACTCGATTAAATAAATTATTTTAGAATTAATCTTACTCTAAAATGAGGGTATCTTAAAAGTGCATCAATTAAACTTCTTAACAATAAAACAATAAAAGAATACAATAAACTTTTGCATTATTACCTGCTGTATCAGGATCCATCACAAGCACTTTCAAAATAAACGTAAAATAATATATATTCCACTTCAAAGGTAACGTCCCTACACGAACGCCAAGAACTGACATAAACAATAAGTTGAATGATTGAATTCCGACTAAAGTTTTAACGAGATGCGTTGGCCGAGGAAAGGTTGAATGGTTGGTTGCTGTTCACTAAACTGTCCTCTAACTCAGATTGTCATTCGTTTAACGGTTTTAGTACTTTGAAAATTTGACTTTTGGCCGCCCAGATAGGTCAAATACCCGTATGTGCATCGGCAACACACTCAGTATAAACAAACATAAATATATTCAGCGTTAAAAAACAAACTTTGAAATACTTTGACTAATGACATTATTTTCATATTTTCAAAGCGGAAACAAAATCGTAAAATCAAACATATCTATATATTGCAGAAATACTCAACTAAATCATCATTAAACATTTGATTTGAATATGTTCCTGTTAGTGTCCCTAAATTAAACGAGGGACCGTTGTGATTGGATGAATCAATGGATAATGGTATATCTGTTTAATAAATGAGTTACTGAAAAAGTTCCATTAGTATTTCCGAATTTTCGTCAAAAAGACAACTAAGAAATTATTCTAGATTGGAATAGCAAATGTCAATTTAAGTTATAATGGATAGGGAAATTTCATCAAGTGAAAGCATAATGATTTCATTTATAACTATAAATTCTTCACTTCAGTCATACTTAAGCTGAGTATTAGAGTTGAAAAATCTGGTGCTTTGAAAACTATTTAAATGGCATTTATTATGAAATTTTTGTGTTTCTATGAGTCACATTTTACTAAATCAATTATTTCAAACGAAAAATTTGTAACACATTAGTTATTTCAAACAAACTTGTATATTACTTGACGTGACATTTTCTCAGATAAATTATTCAAGATTTTTTCCCTTGAATAGGTGATTATAATTATTTATATGTATATAAAATATGTTTTGGAACATTCATAAACCACAAACAAATTATGTGCCACTAAATACTTAATCTAATTAAAATTTAATTCAATTAAGATGTACGTAAATTTTCTTGGCTTGAAATCATCCACATTTATATATTTAACTAAACATGGGGCTGCGGAAATGCAGTATTGAGGCAGTAGAGGGCGCTGTTGAACTCAGCGGGAAAAAGCACTTCGTTGGCTTGAATCTTCATTTTTCGTTCGGATTTCGAGCAACATGCGTCGTTACTTGTTGGCATACATTTCATATATGAGACTGTAGAAGGAAATGGAGCAGTTGCACCAAGGTTATACATGGAACAATTCCAAGTATATGTAAAAATTTATTTAATCTCTAAACATATGAGCATTTTCATCAGGTGTTTTTTCCAGTGGATCACTTTATGCTTTGAGGCATGATACAGGAAATAAATATATCGCAGAATCCATACAGTGGGCGAAGCGGTATTAGGCACAAGAGAGAATAGTCCTTCTACAAGCTTGAGAGCTGTTTGACATATGCGGGCCAATGTGGGCCATTTCCTTACGCAGCCCCATACATGAAATGAATGTCGGCAAGCACAACATTGGTGTAACGATGCACGTAAGTCGAAATTTATGCGGGAAATTACAATTCAAGTCAGCGAAGTATTTTCTTTCACCTAAATAAACAGTACTCTCAACAGCCTCAACGCTGCATTTCCGTAGCTACATTCCTGCACGAAATCTGCTTATTTAGGTACAATCTACCTTTCTTCTTTTGTTTGAAGCATCTTGTGTAGTTGAAAGATACTTTCGTAACTTAAAACTCATACAATTTTAAGAGTGACGCTTCTTTTATATTAATTATTCGAAACAAACGTTTTTTGTCCAAATACGTATTTTTTTTTCAATTTATATTTTTGAAATTTGAGAATTGTGCCATAAAATATAGAATTTAAAGATATAAGATCATTGAGCCAAACTGAGATATGATTCCCCATAGGTTTGTCACATTTAGTCTATATTTGACATTTAAGTAAATAAATATATATTTTATTCGGCAGAAAATTATTGGATACTGTGATTTTAGCTCAAAACTAACTTGATGTATATAAATGGAATCAATATCTTCAGTGTAACAACACAACTTATCATTTATTCAACAAAACTTAAATATGGTGTCCAAAGCCCTATGCCCCACCAGTGGCCGCGAGGTTCTGACCTCCAAACTGGTAGACGGTAAGTGCTGGGTACGAACCCAATCGCGACCGTCGGCCTAACCGTTCGGAGTTTTCCGTGGTTTTCTTCGAACCTTGCGTAAATACGGGTTAGGTTCCCTTAGAAAGACCCCCACGGAGGGCATCCCACCCCATAGAGCCTATATCCCATAGTGTAGATAATTGGCCGACATAAATACACACACACCCAAAGCCCTGAATTTGACAATACGTTTACATACCAGTTCATATGAAAATATTCATTAATCTTTAACTGTTGTTAGAAAA
The DNA here is from genome assembly GCA_964019185.1 of Maratus speculifer. Lineage (NCBI taxonomy): Eukaryota > Metazoa > Arthropoda > Arachnida > Araneae > Salticidae > Maratus > Maratus speculifer. The sequence continues at coordinate 141,731,544 of OZ025291.1, forward strand.
ATCGACGCAGTGTATTATATTGTCTGTGGTTAACGAGTTACCCACACACATATTTCATTCCCTTTGAAATATAGATAGATATAATTTACCTAATGAGCTCATTTGGATCACATGAGTGAGAGCATTACATTAGAATAGGGTATTAAAGGAAATATTTGAATTTGTTTGATACGAACTATGAATGGCACATTGCATCATATGTTGGTCCAAATTAGACATTTATGTCTGAGCATTAATTTTTCCTTATTTTTGTCTTTTTTAATTTAGAAATAAATTTAAACTAAAGACTAGTTGTGCGCTATTAAATATAGTGCATAACATACCTGAAATTTCACCAAAGTAGCGATTTCGTAAAATTACTTTCCTTAACCCTCATATCTGTGAATTTATCAATGATAACATTTAAATTAAATAAATTAAACAATGATAAATTCAAAAATAGTAAAACCAAATTCAGTATTAAAAACACAAATTTATTGAGGAATGCAAACGTTATGTTTCTCGACTAATAATATGACACACATAAAAGTGAAATCAAACCTATTTAAACATTTCAAATAGTACAGAGATTCTGAGCTAAATTAATATCTATCATTTCATTAGAATATGTAATAACGCGTATTTCAATTTTAGTCACCATGACAGATGCCCTAAATTAAATGAGGAGTGATTGTGACTGCAGAAGTCAATTGGTAATGGTATGTGTGATTAATAATTCAGTTACAGAAAAAGTTCTCCCCCCCCCCTCTCTCTCTCTCTCTCTCTCTCTGTCTCTCTCTTGCAACTTGATTCACGTTCAAAATTCAAACAGAAAATTATTCTAGCTTTGAATAATAAATTCAAATTTAATTCTAAAAAAAAAACAGGTTGTAAATTGTGAAATATACGTACAATAAATTCATTTTTAGCGATAAATTTTTTGCATTCATACTTCAGTTGAGTATTAGAGGTAAAATCCGACGCTTGGGAGAATATTTAAGAAATCTGCGTACATCCTAAGTAATTTTTATTTAAACTTTGTAAAAAAAAAAAACATTGTGTTCACATGTTTTGATTTAGTTTTGATAAAAATTAAATAAACAAAAATTACTTGAAAAATTATATATATAAAACTATGAATTTACAAAAATATTAATTATGCATGGAAATTTAAAGAAATTTATAAAAAACTTGAAACATGCTAAATGAAAACAAAATGTATTAAATTTTATTAGAAGAGAAAATATTATTAAAATAAATTATAAATTTTATGTAGCTCAACTATTACAAGGAAAATTATATCTTAGTAAATAAAAATATAAGAAATGATTGAAGAATCTATTATAATGCTACAGTTTTAACCTGAAAATGTATTTACACGATAAAATAATATATTTTTACCGTAAATGACTATTCCTCCTATTCATAAACATGACAGAAACAAAAAACAAGCAATTTTAGAATGTTAAAAAGTTTTAAATTCAAATGAAATAATAAAAAAATCGATAATTTTTGCAAGCATCTTCATTTCTAATGTCGGTAATAGCATAAATAATGTAAATTTTTTATGTTTTCATTAAATTTATTGTATAAGTTGTTTTCAAACAAATCGTTTATGCTTAAATACCTTTTTTGTCATTTTTGTTTATTTTTTTATTTTGAAATTACTTTAAACAACAAAATTTATGTATGCCACCAAATGCGATTTTTAAATTCGTTGCTTTTGTTTATTTTTTTTAATTTAGAAATAATTTTAAAAGACAATTCTTAAACATGCCACGATATGTACATATGTACCTGAAATTTCAGGAAGTTAGTGTGATCATAGAATTTCTTAAATTAACACGAAAAAACATAAATTCATTATTTCTACATTCGACTTAAAACCAGAAACATTCAATATTAGTACATTCATCAATGGAGACTTTAAATTTCTTAAACAATAACGTATTATTGATAAATTTAAAGCGAAGGAAAATCATTTATTCAAATGGACTCAAAAATTAAAAAAAAAAAAAATACAGAAATGTTGAAGTGAATTATCGTTAACCATTTCTCCGTAGATAAGGTCAAATTTGAATTTTTTTTTTTCAAAAGAGACAAAAGTATCCTGGCCAGGATTCCACGCACTCTGAACGTTATCTATAGGAGTGAATGCTTTAACCCTTCAGCTACTCAAATGATTTCCCTGCCTGACACAATTCACTCATTTGTTTGTATCAGATTCAGCCAGGTAGGGAGGTTTGCTTATTGGTTTGATCTCAACTAGCCCCACCCAGCAATGTTTATTTAAAAAAAAAAATACAGAACATTTGTACAGTTATAAAATAAAGATATAACAAAAAGTAATTGAGATAATGAAACAAATATAGGTAATAATAGTAAAACAGACGAGCAGAAAGCAGACGTATAACATATAATTTTTCTTTAACAACAACACTAATTCTATAACTGTTTTAAAATAAAAGTTTGTTTGATTAGTTCCATAGCTCATCATCATGGATGTCCCGTGGTGGAATTTCGAAAAGTCCTTGATTGTTTTCAATCAGTGTTACGCAGTTTACAATTTTTTATAATAGTACTGGTAGTTTTCTTATTATTTTAAACCATGAAGAGAACCTTATCGTTCTGGAGATTATAAGGTGGTATATAAATGTTAGTGTGTATTCCGTTACGTAGTGCAGCGAGATTGTTGGTATCATCACCAAAGTTGAACAAATTTTCCCAAAAGAGTAAAAAACACCTAGGTCAGAATTCAAATCAATTGGAGCCTTGTATATACTCGCCAACACTCTACCGCACAGTTATCTAAATAATATTCAACTTGAAACAATTTACTCTTTTTTAGGTGGGGGGGGAGAAGATCAACTTTGATGATTATACCAAAAATTGAGTGAATTTATTCAGGCTGGAAGTCATCACGATAGTTCAGTGTTAGAAAGTGTTAGTAGGTAACGCACGTAAATTGGGGCTAATATGCTGTGGATATTACTAATTTCTTACAGTTTATTTTGCTTTATTTAACCGCAGGTAATAGATAAGGCAAAGAAAATTGCATTAAAATACTGATATACAGTGAATTTGATCCTCATTATACAACTGTCAACTAGTGGTAGATAATTTATAATCAAGGCCCCCAGAATCAAATCCTGTTCTTTTTTTTTTTTTTTTTTTTTTTTCATTATGTTGAAATCGAATGTTCAACACCGACCTCTACCTATAAAGACGACATATTTCAGTTTGAAATCGCATATGTATATAATTGATCATTTTAACCAAGAATGTTAAAATATATTAAAGGGTATGTATTTAAATTATTATGAACCCCATAATTGACAATTTGTTGTGACTAAAGGAATGATTGAATAACGATACATCTTTATTAATAATTGAGTTGCTACGACATTTCACAGTGAAAACACTTTGAGAGATTCCAAATTAATTTCAAGATACATATATGAAGCCTTTGTAGTTTTTAACATTTAATCTAAATTTTAATTTTAGTCAACACACAAAATACCAAATGCGAAAATTGCCTAAATTGATTTCTTGTGTATTGATGTATTTTTGTCTATAATTTTATTTTAAATTGAGCCTGGCTGTGAAAATTTTGATATCTGCCAGATATTTAAGAGGAATTAATTTAAATTATTGTTTGTACAGTTTATTTGTAAGAAAAATTTTATTAAAATGTTTATTTATGTGCAGTCGTGAAAAGAAAGAGAAACTTCCATTATAACTTTATTGCAAATCATCGTGCAAAAATGTGTTTGGTGCTATAGATTTGTAACAATATTTACAGTCAATACTATGTTCACATTGTACTCAGGGAATCGTTGATCGAATTTCCAAGATACATATATGAAGCCTTTGTAGATTTGAATATTAAATCTAAATTTTAATTTTAGTCAACACACAAAATACCAAATGTGAAAATTACCTAAATTTATTTCTTGTGTATTGATGTATTTTTGTCTATAATTTTATTTTAAATTGAGCCTGGCTGTGAAAATTTTGATATCTGCCAGGTATTTAAGAGAAATTGATTTAAATTATTGTTTGTACAGTTTATTTATAAGACAAATTTTATCAAAATGTTTATTTATGTGCAGTCGTGAAAAGAAAGGGACACTTCCGTTATAACTTTATTGCAAATCATCGTGCAAAAATGTGTTTGGTGCTATAGATTTGTAACAATATTTACAATTAATACTATGCCCACATTGTACTCAGGGAATCGTCTACATATAGAAATTGTTTCAAACTTAAAATTTTTCATAAAAACGCATAATTTAGACATCATACTTAATTTATAACAATTCAGAATGTGACTCAATTTTGTAATAGTGTGTAGTTTTTAAACTACTTCATTAAATGATTTTCTGTTTTTCATATATTCGAAGGCAAAATTTAGCAATAAATTTATTTATGATGCCAAAAATAAATTTTTGTTGTAGAACATTTTAAAGTTTTATACGATTTCTATGTATAGAGAAACCCTCTAAGCATAAATTGTTTATTGAATCAATTAGGACACTAGAATAACACAATATTCCATTTTTTATCGATAAGATTGCTACCGTATAATTAAAATAACATTTAAATACAATTTAAGTACTGTGTTTGAACCATTACATACTGCTCGTTTCTCAAACATTATTCCTAACTAAACACTCGGTCTTTCTCTCGTTCTCTCTCTCTCTTTTTTTTTTCTTATGTAGATCAACCAGTTATTATGTGTAAAGAAGTTTATGATAGTCAAAGAATTTTTATAATTTGAAAAGTCAAGCATTTTAACTCTTGCAAATATGAACTAAATTGTCTGGAGACGAAGATTTTTTTAAAAAAAATTGTAATTTAACAAATTACAACGACTATTTGGAAAATTGTATTTTCAAAGATTAAAATTCTAGACTTATAAATAAATTCTACATTTAAAAAATGATAATAATAAACATCAATTTATGATAATCAAAATATGGTTTACGCAATAGCAGAATTCTATATTAAGTACAACATGGATTAAAAATTAATATTCCTGGAACCAATCATATACAAATTTTAAATGAAGTTTTAATTTTACAATTTTCGGTACTGGAAATTTTAAACTTCTAAACATAACACATTTTCATTTTTACACTGTCGTATAGAGAAATAAAATTTACTTTTAAATGCAATTTGTTTGATAGCTGTATCTTAATTTGTTTTTAAGTTATTAATTTTTTTGTAGTTTTTTAATACTTTCTTTTTTTTGTCATCGTGGAAACAGAAGTATTTCCTTTCTAGACATCAAACATGAACCAATCAGAAAACGAATAAAATAAAATCAGAAGTATGCCATTTTGGACATTAACATGGACCAATAAGAAAACGAATAAAATAAAGAAAGTTGAAAGAAAGTTGCGAAATTCAACCAATAAAAAGATTCAGATATACTTTAGATTTCTCTGTTCTTTACCGAGGACAACTATTTTTCAAATAGTTTAAAAAAACATACAGATACTAATTTTTATTTTTGAAATTATTAGTCAATGTAAAACTGTGACATATTACTAAAAGCTTTTCCTTTCTTTTATTTACTAAGAGTTTTTGAGATTTCGGTAACTGATTAAAATTCGTACGCAGAAACAAGAAGTATGAAAATTTATGTACATTGAAAAATGCATATCAAATGTCAATGAACATTTTTATATATCTAAGCATACATTTATTGAACTGTCCTTAGCTCAAATTATCTGTTAATATTATCCAATAATAAAAAGATTTTAATTACCTACAGAATTCTAAAGTTGTATTTAGATTTTATTTTCTTATTTTTCAGGAAAGTCTTTGAATTTAAAAAATTATAAATCACGATATCAAAATGCTTTCTTTCTAAATCATAAACACTAACTGCATTTAATTTATATAGAATTCTAAATAATTCTTTACACTTAAAATTACCGTACAAATATTTTGTGCATTTTCACAGATGAATTAAATATTACTTTTGTACTTGAAGATGTTAAGATAAATATTAAAGGCTAGAGGTTATACATTTTATGTACGTAATTTACAAATATTTTATTTAGTAAAGAAAGTCAATGACGTAAATTTGCGTGCATAAAGTTTTTACCGCTGATGAATACATTTATACTTTTAAAAGCTAATCCGAAGCGAACTCTTTGACGTATTGTTTAAAACTTTTAGCCATAAATTTCAGAAGAATAACTCCTTCAGAAACTTTCAAAAGGCGTATTATTGATGTCGGTATATAATTTTGGTTTATATATTAATTTTGAAACTTTTATCACGCTTGATAAATTCTGTTAAAGATATTTGAGATGATTTCTAACAATGCAAAACAATATGATATAATATATTTAAATGAAGTTTACTGAAATATGAATAATTAATGTTTACTGAAATGAGTGTAACTACAATAATATTTTTCAGATCAGATATATCATATTGGATACACATCATTATAAATTTTATCCCGAATACAAATTATGCTAAAAAAGTAAAAAATGGTGTGAAGAGAGCTTAACAAATAGCAGAACTCAAAAATATATAAATACTTTAACAGTGACAATATAATTTCTTTCAGACTAAAGCTTCGTCAATAAATAAAGTAATATAAATAAAACATTAATTTGATAAACATGCAATTATCTGAGCGTTTATATCACTGCAATTCTCAAAATAAAAAATATGCTGCAAATAGAAAATTATTTGACAATTTCTTCGACTATTAACACCTGACATACTGCTAATACTAACACCTACGGATCACTTTTAAAAAACTTAAAAACTTATTTTGAATAGTTATTGGTATGTTTCATATAAAAATTCTTTTTGAAGTTTTTAGTAGGCAATCTAAATATATACATATATATGAAAATAAAAAATATATATTGGATTCCTTTTCAAAAAGAATTGTTTTCATCTGATGAAAACAATGATGATTGTTGAACGATTTTCTTGAATTTGAGATACCTACGCTGGATAAACTAGTTACATTGATTTAACAACAGTGAGGAATAAATTTATGTAGTACTATAAATTTTTACTGATTAAATTACAATAAATGGTAGTCAACAAATGCATTAATCCTTTGCATAAGCAGAAGATACTTTTGTTCAAATATTAAAAATATATAACTATTGCTATGATAAACTTTCAGAACAGTTCAAGAAAGTTGCGTACTTCAATATCTGAGGAACTTTACTCATTATTAAATTATTGATTTTGCTATTTGTTCTTTTACGCAACAAAGTGATACATTCTTCTAAAACTTGTCGTTATTTTATTTGTTTAGAAGTATTCCAGAATATAGTGAAGTATTAGGATACACTTTTAGCTAACAGAAAATAATATGTATTTTCTCGAAAAGCTTTTATCATAATGTTGTCTTATAAATAAAATAAAACTAACATTTTTTCAGGGGTCGGTGGCTACTATTTAAATGTATATTTTTTATGTTGCTTTTAAAAAAAAACTCACTCGTATTTTGGTTTGAAGGAAAACGATGAAAGCGTAAACTGTGTTTCTGAAATCATAAAATTTTACAGAAGAGTGATGGGATCACTTCAAGGATTCACTCAGTTAATTAAGTAAATTGCTGTTAATAAATAAAAAAGATAATTTTAAGTTTAGTTTTAAGATCTAAAGTGTTTCAAATATTGTAAATAACTCATTCATTAAAAATAACTTTTAATCCATCTCCTTCTCCCAAACAAGTAAGCAATCGGACATTACTGAGATCAGTATTTATATTGGAGAGAAGAGTGAAAATTCCTAATTGAAATTATTCCTTAAAAATTCAGATTAATAGAAAGTTATTTAAAAGTACCTTCAAATTATTAAATGCAATGAAAGTAAAATCTAATTGAATTTCTTGGTATTTTTATATTTTATTTTTATTATTTGAATACTCAGTAGCAAAAAGCCCATACTCTGCTGCAATAACTATGTATTTAATATTTTATGATAAATAATACTGTTGAGAGAGTAATAAATAATAAAACTTAGCTTTGCTGGATTAAGTATAACAAAACGGTACAAAAAATCACCCTCACTAGGAATTGAAGTGCAATTAGATGTTGTTATAAACAAAAAACAAAAGCAAGACTTGCGTGAATTCTTTCTCGAATGAATAAAAAATGACGATATTGAAATTCGCCTATTTATGAAATAGTTAAAAGAATTTAGCATTGACAGTCATGTTACATTTATTGCAAATAGTAAAAAAATAAAATATCAGAAATTTTTACAGTAAGAAAAACAGCATCTATCAATCATAAATATCAAGTTGTTTTTCAAAAAATATTTAAAACAACATTCTGGCTTTCACAAAATACATGATTCAAACATTTATTTAAGAAAAAGTTTACAAAACGTTTGTGTTTTGTGTTACTAGCAGGTGACGGGCTGAAATAGTCTATAATAGAATGCACCGAAGGAAAAAAACCCGAAGGTATACGATAAATTTGGAAATGCAACTAAAAGTAATAAACAATTCTTAAATATGCCGAGTAGGAATTTTTCTTTTGTAGGCATGAAAGAGCCATTTTTTCGGATGTTATAGTGCAACAGCACAAAATTCTTATTAGAAGATTGCTATATCGTGTTGTACTTTTCATCGATAAACAATTCTGAAAAAAGATTATGATACTGGTCATTAAAAATTGTGCAATTTAACAGCGTTTGACGTTTTTATTTGAGGCTGTCCTAGAGACATTTTTAATAGAAATCGAAATATTAATGATCAAAATTAAAACAATTAATTGATAATTCTACATAAACTGTACTTTGGTTCCCTTTAATATATTAAAAGCAATTTTAGACGATTTAATATAATAACGAGTTTTTCTGACTTTCCATCTTTTACAAATTTCGATTTAAAGAATTAATATGGATAATAGATTATTTTTTTAACCCTTTCGGTTCTAATGTTCTATTAATAATACATATCTTTTAATTTAGTATTATTTTCTTTAAACAAATACTCTTGTTACTGTTTACATGTATTAATGTTAAACTGTGTCTATACATTTATTATATGAATTCATTAACGTTTAGGCATTTAATAATAATAATAATAATAATAATAATAATAATAATAATAATAATAATAATAATAATAATAATAATAATAATAATAATAATAATAATAAATATTTGTTTAATTCTCTTTGCAGCGTTTGCTATTCTTTTATTTAAAACATACATTACGTTCTTTAAATTTAAATTAAAGGTTACTTTCTTAAAGTATCATGTATAATAAAGCGCATAAAGTATTAGATAGCTGTAATATCAATTAAATCTTGTTTTAATATAGTATTTTCTAAACATCTCCAAAATCTCTTCTAAAACCTACTGTTATGTGGATATAAAAGGAATAGTACGCAAAACAACATTTGTTATATTTCAGACAATGAAATATTTTGTTGCACACTAATTTTAATTGCACACTAATTTAATTAGATAACTACTATTACTGTTATTAACGAAAATAATCTTTTAAAAAATGAGAAAAAAATTCGGAGCCAAAAGGTTTAATATAAATACAAAAAAAGGTCAAAAAAAAATTTTATTCTCTATTTTTAAAATGTTTTTATCCATTGTGTTTATTGCAAAATGATACAGTTATTCGAGTATGTGCAACAACTCTTGATATTTTATGTAACCCATTCAATGTTACTCGTATTATTTAATTTAGTACGCAGTCATTTATTACTATTCATTCTATTGATGCACAACTGATATAGAAGCCATATATCTTCAGATGCAGAAATCAAATAACTGGACGTTTTCTCATGTGTTTTCATTATCCGAGAAACTTTTGTTTGTCAAAGTATTGATTTTCTGACTTTTGTAGACGAGAATCCAAATGACCAACATTTTTACAGATTATACTTATTTGTTTAGAAACATTAAGGAATATTTTTGAACTTATACTTTTTATACCATTTTATGTAAGAAGAAGTAACATTAAGTATCACGGGCTATTTTTTAAAAGAACTTTAATTATTGTTATTTTATAAATAAAAAGAAGGTGATTTTCGGCGTATTTTTTAAAGCTTTTTTTTAGCTCTAGGAAAAATCGAAATCGCTTTAAGTACGTAAAATAAAATGCAAATGTTTGGATTAATATTTTAGATAAATCAGAAGCTAAAAAAGAAAAATTGTACTGTAAATAACGATTTCAAAATTGAGTAATAATTTGTCACCCCAAAAAATTTTGAAACATCAGAAATTGATGATATGAATTTAAAATAAGTTGTCTAAAGTAAGGTGTCAGAGACGTATCTTCTATTCAGAACCTAACTTTCAGATCTTCACATGCGATATACTCCTACAGTTATCACTAACCAAACAGGCACGCACTCATAAAAAACTGTTTATAAATATAAATAATTGTTCAATTATAATATTACAATTCACGATAATGTATTATATGTACTATTATTATAATATAATATAAACTAATTCTGTTTTGCAGGTAATTTGTAGACTATTGTTTAGCAATACAACTATATTTTTGTTCAATTTGAAATGGTTCAGGGTCGTTGCTCTATCTAGCAATGTTTTCCCACCAATGGACAACATGTTTTGCAAACGTTTCATTTTCTGTTAGTCTTACCCTTGGAACAAAGAGCAAATATGAAAATATTCTGTTATGAAACAATAATACTTTAATTACTAGCAAATAAAAGTAATGAGTACATTATATGTGAATAATTTTTGATTAATAAAATTTATGTAATACTGCTTTTTGTTCAAACATTCTTTTGTTTTAACCACCTATATTTTCTTGATGTACTTTGCTTTAAAGAAAAAGAAAGTTTAATTGCTCTTTAATGCATACATTTTCAGTTGAATTTAAAAAAGTGCACAGTCCATTATCTGAGAAGATTTTACTTATCAAAGAGTTATTGTGTGATTATTCGTGAAAAGAATCTAAAAGAAACTTTTTCCTAAAAAAGGTTCTTTTGTGATTTATTTACAAATACTATTTGTGATTATACTTGGAATGGATTGTAAAATTTTAATTAAGAAACTATAACAATCTATTTTTGCAAGATTATTATTATTATTATAAACAATCTTTTTACGCGTGTATTTCTTTCAGGAATGCAGGGGTCGCATTTTATAGGAGAAGGTGTATGTTCTTATCACTAGTTTGAAAATAATATCTTGATCATTTTTTTCTATAGCATATGTTATGTAAAAAGATCATGAATATTATTGAATAATGGTTCTAGGAAGGAACAATAAAATTTTTCCTATAGAATGCAACTCCTGAAAATGATTAGTGTGCTTAAAACTTTATCAAAACTTTATACAAAATTTGCAATTAAGTAAGGAGATTACGAATTCTACTATTTAAAAATTAATTAGAAAATTAAAAATCTGATAAAGTGAAGCCAAACTAGTAGAAATTTTAGAAATGCGCAATGTAAAAAAAAAACTTTATTATTACTATTATTATTATTATTACTAGTAGTAGTAGTAGTAAGTTTAGTATTATTAGTATGTTATTATTATTATGTGTGTATTGTTGTATTGTTGTATCTGTGTTGTATTCTATCAAGCAACGATGCTGTGAAAACGAATTTAATGAATAAGTGAAGTAAAAATCGAATTATTTCTGTCGCGTGCACCAGATTAACAACAGCAATGCCACGATTGCTATACATGAGAAATTTCAACACTCTTAAATGTGGCCTTGACATAAAAATCTTCAAAATTCCTAAAAATATTTTATTGCATTTTTTATTTGCTTAAAATGACGTTTAAATCATGTTTCTATCTTAATTGGAACAATAAATATTAATTTTTATATTTTGGTTTTGTAAGAAGTCGTCTTACAAATGTATAAGAGAAGAAAGAAAGAGCATAACTTAACTTAGATATCTCGGGGGCTGCAGGCTTCTTTAAATACTTTTTATTACTTGAAAAGACGTCACTTACATATAGAACACTAACGCTCACACATTATATACAAATAAAGCTTTTACATAATTCTGGCGCACGCCACCATCACAAGACATGAACCACAGTTCACAAACAACATTCGAACATCACTAAGAAAAAGAACATTTTTTAATAGAACTAGTGTTGCCAGTTTTTTTAACGAAAAATATTACAAATACATTTTTTTTAATTTAGCAAAACTCAGGTCACGTGACGCGTGACAGTCTTATTTTTTTCTTTCTTTTTTTTCCCTTTGGAATGCGCGTGTTACATCCTCCCCCTCTGTTTCCGATCTACGTCTCGGAGAGGAAACAGGATGCTTTTTGGGTCTTCCTCTTTTTCTCAAGGGTGCAACTGAAATAGTTTCAGATTCTTCGAAAGGCAACAAGGCAGAAACGTGGTAAGATCCAATTCGTTCAGTAGGATTTTCTAGACTAGCAATGTCATATGTCACTAGTGACTTTTGAGTCAAAATTATGTATGGGCCATCTCTCTTAGGCATTAATTTTGATGTTTTATTTCTACCTGCATTGCTAACTGGGTGTAGGTTAATCCATACTTTTTTACCAGGCTTGAAATATAATCGTCTATGATTTTTATTGTAATATCTCTTCCGCTGGCCTTGTTTCATTTCAACAGGCTCTTTCACATCTTTCGAAATATTTGCAAGATGTTTAAGATATGGGGTCTTCGCTCCCCTTGGTTAAAAACATTTTTCATACTTTTTCGGGATATCTTTAAGTTTCTTCATTTCATTGGAATTTAAATTTTTGTCTTCATCTTTACGTAAAGCACACGGACTGATGTCGACCGCATCAGCAGACATTCTTATTTCTTCTTCGTGTACATCTACAAATTAGAACTTTTTCTGGGGTTTATCACTAAAATGCCATCTTTTGTTAGCTATGTCTAACACTATGTTAGCTTTGCGCAGGAAATCCATTCCTAAAAGTGTTCTAGTACCTTTGGCATTTAATAATACAATAAACTCTGTTTTGAAAACTCGGCCTTCAATCTTTACACTCACAGTAGCAGAAAGAGTTTTTCTAGCCATCGTAGTTCCATCAGCTAATATTACTTCATGAGTATGAGGTTTCATTGCAACACCAGCTTTCAAAAATAATTTATACATACGTTCTCCTGCAATAGAACGATTCGCTCCTGTATCTGCACAGACTAATACCTTCTTATTGCAGATCGTAATAGGTACATTTAGAGCTGAAACTGTTGAAGTATTTAAACTATACAGCTTAAGACGTTGAGCTTGCACTGTTTGCTTCTTAACCGTAGGGGAACAATCTGGGCATTTCTTCTTTATAAATCCCACTTTGCCACAACCATAGCAAAATATATCGGATTCTAAACGTTTATTAGCAAACTTAGGAGAAGATATGTCTTCTTTTGGAGGCTTACTCTGCTTCCATGTATTTTCTCGGCGAGAATACTCTTTTTTCTCCTCGGGTACAACCGAATCTTTTTTAGAAAACGTAGACCTGATAGTATAATACGTGTCTAATTTTCCGGCAAGGTCGACTGGCGAATTTAAATGTTCCCAATCATCTAACATATGTTGTTTGCATTCGACAGGCAAGCGCCTTTTTATCTGATCCGCTATGATCAGATCCTGAAGAGCTTCAAAAGACGTTACATTTAACTCTTTAAGCCAGTTTTCAAAGTAAGCACGTAATTCGAAGTAATAATCTCTCCAAGTAATTTCTTTATCTTTGCAATGCGTGAAAAACAGCTGCCTAAACCTTTCAGCGCTAATTTTAAACCTTTTTAGAAGTGGACCTTTAACATGTGAAAAATCTTAACCGTTTTCTTCTTTTTCACGAGCAATAAGCGTAGATATAGAAGAGGGTACAACACTTAGTAAATAAGAAACCCAGAGGTGTTCTGGTACCTTCGAAATCTTTAATTGTCGTTCCAGGAGCACCAGAAACAATATTACATCATCTGTCTCTGGTTTAAATGTAGGCAACAGCTTCTGGATACCTATTTTATTCTCTGGATGAGACATTATCCCTGCCGCATTACCACCTACTGCTCCACTGGAAACACTTTGGCTCTGAGCCTGTAACTTAAGTTTCTCAAGCTAAAAATTCATCTTAAACTTTTTTAATTCCAGTTCTTCCGAACGACGCTTCTCTTCTAATTTACGCTATTCTAACTCAACTGCTTTTTGTTTTTCCTCTAAGTCTTGTCTACGCTGTTCTTCCTCGCGAGTCGCAATTTGGTTTCTGACTAACGAATTTACGAAATCAACTTCGTACGAGCTAGAGGATTTAATCTTATCACGCAATGTGACAATAGTCATAGAGGGTTGTACATCTAAATTCATTTCTAAAGCGACCTGAAACAGGTCTTCTTTTCGTGCTTTATTGAGTTCGGACATTTGCAAATTTAGCAAACAACAATATATATACCCACAAATGCTAAAAATTCGTTTAAATAAATTGTTCCCCAGACGTGAGCTTTGCTTTACTACTCATAAAACAAGACATCAATAAAACAAAACAGTGAACTTTAACGTTAGCAAAATATACTTTTAAAATAATTAAACTTCATTAAACTTCATAAAACTTCATTAAAGTATCTTTAAAATTTAAACTTTATATTTTTTAAGAAAATATACTTTAAATTATTGCTGATATAAATAAACTAGTTTGCCATTACGTGTCATTTAATCAAAACATTATTTTAACTGATATAAAACTAGTACTGAATTGTTGGCAACATTCATAAACAATGTTCTAAATAAGCCAAAACATATCTGAATAATTAAAATATCAATCAATATTATTATCATATTATCAAGACAAGACTACGTAATGTAGATTTTTCAATATAACTTTAAAAGAAAAGAAAGTCTTATTTCATAAAAAAAAAAATTGTAAAACTTATTCAATCTGTTTTGAAAATCATATTCAATGATATTTCACAATATATCAGGAACTCTAAATTAAATGCTTAAAAATAACTAACAACAGAACACTCAAATAGAATTTCTAATTAAATTCTGTTATCTTGCGAAACCAACAACAAAACAAACAAAAAATAATAAACACATACCATATGACACTTGAACTAAAAGGTATAAATACTTTTTAATATATTTTTTCCTTTTTTTCACTCTAAATTTATTTCCCTGTTTGTGAAAAAAAATAATAATAACATCAACGTAAATAAATGCTTGTTTTATTATTTATCACCCCCCCCTTTTTTTTTTTCTTTTTTATTCGAAGTAAGAAAAGTTGTTATTTAATCAAGATAAAAATTAAACATGCATGCAGAGAATGAAAATAAACAAAAGAATAAAAAAATATAAGCATGAGGAGGGAAGGGGAATTACACAATATATAAATGAACTGTAAAATAAATCAATAAATTAAAACTAAAAATATGAAAAATTTTACAAATAGAAAACAAAATATAGACACCTGTGGAAAGAATGCATTCTTTTGATAAAAATATGGATCCATTTTCAGAACTTCGACCACTTTAAGAAAGTAACTTGAAGATTAAATAAATATTTTCGAGCTACACCTGCAGGCACAAGAACTGAAAGTTTTTAAAAGCACAGAAAACGTAGAATTCGCCATAATTCACAAACAAATATAAATGGCGTTATCGAAGCAAGATTTTTCCGAGAACACATTTTCCATTTCACAATCTAACGATTTCACATCAATAAAACAAACTTACTATATTAATCATTTAAAATATACTTCATAAACAGACGAGCACGACCGCTCGAGCCATTTTTTTTTCATTTTTATTAATCATATTTCATTATCAAAAATATCGAACTTTTCTGGAACTAAAATAGCTGAATACTTTGAAATTGATTCGTAGCCCCACGTCGGGCGCCATTTTGTAAGAAGTCGTCTTACAAATGTATAAGAGAAGAAAGAAAGAGCATAACTTAATTTAGATATCTCGGGGGCTGCAGGCTTCTTTAAATACTTTTTATTACTTGAAAAGACGTCACTTACATATAGAACACTAACGCACACACATTATATACAAATAAAGCTTTTACATAATTCTGGTGCACGCCACCATCACAAGACATGAACCACAGTTCACAAACAACATTCGAACATCACTAAGAAAAAGAACATTTTTTAATAGAATTAGTGTTGCCAGTTTTTTTTAACGAAAAATATTACAAATACATTTTTTTTAATTTAGCAAAACTCAGGTCACGTGACGCGTGACAGTCTTATTTTCTTTCTTTCTTTTTTTTTTTTTTTTTTTTTTTTTTTTTCCTTTGGAATGCGCGTGTTACAGTTTGTTTTTAAAATCTAGCTTTTAAGGAATGGTTATTATGAAAACAACTTCTTTTGAAAATGCGTTTTACTTCGTGATGGTTTTTTTCACCGTTTCTTCTATAAAAATTGTTATAAATCGACAACCATTAATGATAAATGTTTTAAACTTGAAACATGTGTATCTCAAATGTTTTACTTTAATTTTGATACAGCAAATTTAGAAAAAATATTTACTTTTAAAAACGTGATTTAAAAAAAAAAAAAAAAAAAAATGCATCATTTTTTTAAACTTTTAATTTAAGTATTTTAATTTTTATTTAAATTAATATTTTTTAAAATGTTGAATCAAAATAAAAGCTTATATATTTCTGTTTACATAAATTAAAACAAAATTCTACAAATAACATTTTGATTATATAAATCTTAAATATCCCACATTTTCAATTACTTTTTAATTTTTTATAAAAAAAAAAAAAAAAAAAAAAAAAAAATTATGAGAAGTTTTATCATATGATTTTGTTGCATATAATGTGGTTAACGATCATAAAAAATTTTAACTCAATAAATAAAAATTATTTTAAAATGTGTCCCGGACGCGTATATCACGTATGCACATTCATATAGCGACCAAAAACTGCCCTGTGATTGGTTGAAACAAAGAGGGTAAAAGAGATTATGTATCCAGATTTGGGTTGAAAGAATTTTGCTACTGTAGGCAAATGATTCTTCGTAATTTTATTATGTTTACATTATGGCAAAAATGAGAAATGATTTTATAAATCACGGTGGTGATATAGTAAATCTTTTGCCACCAATTTTCGACTTTAAAGTTACTGAAAGTGCGTTTGTTTTCGAAGAAAATTTCTCTTGTTTATTAAGAATAAAATAATCTAGTGAACAGAAGCACATAAAAAGGCTTTAAATTTCATACCTTTACCTATACTTTATACTTTTTCTTTCTTTGTTTTTTTTAACTAGCATGTTATCAGTTAGGATTTTACAGTTAGGATTACTCAGTAGATATCAGAATTGCCAAATAAAGTAAATTATCTTACAACATAAGTTCATTATATACATTCAATAATATTTAACTTTATTTATTTATGCATTTATTTTTATTGATTTACTATCGGTTAATAAAATATATTTTTAAATCAATTTATGTTACTGAAACTAATTTTTTATTTTATTTATTTAAATCACTTTTTTATTGATTTACTAACAGCTAATAAAATATGATTTTTAAATAAATTCCTGTTAATGAAACTAATTTTTGATACTTAATTTATTTACTTATACAATTATTTTTATCAATTAATAAAATATAATTTCTTTAATCAATTCTTGTTAACGAAACTTATTTTTAATACTTAATTTTATTTAGTTATAGAATTATTTTTATTGATTTATTATTTAATTGATTTTTAGTATTTGTCATATTTATTTATTTATTTATTCTTATTGATTTACTATCGTTAATAAAATATGATAATTTTTCAATCAATTTTTGTTAATGAAACTAAATTTTAATATTTATTTTTATCTATTTTATAGTAATTTTTATTAATATACTATCCGTTAATAAAATATCATTTTTAATCAATTATTATTGAAATTAAATTTAAGATCTCCTAAGGGTTATGTTTTAATAATCATAATGGAAGATATTTTAAATCAATAATTACATAATTTAAAATTATCATTTAAATGTAATTTTAAATTATCATTTAAAATTATCATTTTAAATTAAATTACATCATTTTAAAAATATTTTTAAATTCTAATTTTACAAAAATATATTTTTATTAATTTACTGTCAGATAATATATTAACATCATTTTTTAGATCTATTCTTTATGATGAAACTAAATTTTAATGTTTAATATTACCTAAAAGCCACATTTTAATTTAAAAAAAATAATATAATAATTGTAAAATTAAAATAATTTTATGCATTTTTTCAGATGTAATTATTGCATTAAAATATATCTTTCATTTTAATTATTAAAATACAGACTTAGGTGACATTAAATATTAAAATTTAGTTTAATTAAGAAGTACTGATTAAAAAAATTATTTTATGAATTGAAAGTAAATTAATAAAAAAGAATTAAAAATATTTAAAAAATAGCTTCATATTTTTAAAAGTATAATATTTTTATATTTTTATAATTAAATCATCATTAAAAAGAATCGATTTATTATATTATTACTTATTAAATAATATTTTATTAACTGACAATAAATCAATAAAAATAATTGTATAAATAAATAAAATTAAATATAAAAAATATTTTATTAACAAGAATTGATGGAAGAAATTATATTTTATTAACTGATAGTAAATTAATAAAAATAACTGTATATGTAAATAAAATTAAACATTAAAAATTCGTTTCTTTAACAAATATTTATTATAATAATATATTATTATTAGCTGTTAGTAAATCAATAAAACAAAGTTGTTTAAATAAATAAAATTAAAAACTAATTTCAGTAACAGAAATTTATTTAAAAATATATTTTTAAAGTATAGTAGATCAATAAAAATAAATGTATAAATAAATAAAAGAAAATACTAAAAAGTAAATTTTATTAACAAGAATCGATTTTAAGAAACTTGCAGAATAATTGAAAATAAATCAATAAAAATAGAAATAAAATTCTCAAAAAGTCAAAGCGGGGACACAACCCTCAATCTCGGTCTCACTAGAAAGATGCGCTAACCATTACACCGTAAGATCCACATAAATCTTACCAAACGACTCTATTACATTCATTTCTTTTATAGCAAATAACAATACATCTTCACGTAGAACGATGAGTTTTCTGAAATTGTAGCGAAAGTTTAGGGGCTAGACGCTTGTAAATTAAAATTTATATCTTAATTAGAAAATAAGACTTTGCATAACTATCTTTTACGCTTTTTTAGTTCAGATATTGATATATTTAAAGGCAGTAGAAATTCTCCCGCAAGACTAAAGTAAACAGCCAATCTTAATTCAGAATTGGCGCTGGTCGCTAAATGAATGTGCATGTTTGAATTACGCGTCCAGGACTGCCTTAAAAACAGCAGCTTGTAAATTTTTCAGTAATTAAGATACCAACATTTTTCATTCTAAAATAAAGATCATTTTTATACATATAGTATACAAATCTTGAAAATATTTTCAAAAACATCAATATTTTTTCAATGAATCTGAAATGCTTTGACTCAGAAAGTAATATGGAAGTGACAAATGTAATTTTAACCCTCTTACTGAGTATTTCTTTTTCTCATCAAAATAGGGTGAAAATTTATGCATTTATTTTATTACATATTTCAAATATATATTGTAGAGTTAAAATATGTAAAATTTATTTGTAGACGAACATGGAGCGGCGAGAGAGTTTTAAAATTCTTATTGTTGTCTCAGGCGAATCAATCGAAAATTTGCTTAATTTAAAATAAATAAGAAAAGAAAATAAAGAAATGTATTTTAACTTTTAGATTACTAAGCATAAAAACTTACTGAAAAATGCTGTCAATAATAATTGCAGGAATAATGGGAATAAAATTAAAAAAGAACCTAATTTTTTTTTTTTTTTTTTTTTTTTTTTTTTTTTTTTTTTATAACCGAAGTCAGAAAGCCCAATATTATTGTGTTCTGAAAAAAAAAAAAGAATAAGGCCGGGAAAAGAGATCTGTTAATAAGTTATTTCTTACTAAAACAATAGATATATAAAATGAAATAAAAATAAATAAATAAAAAATAAACCTTAAAATTTTTGTCTTTTCCTTTAAGTTTAATAATAAAAATTCCAAGAAATAAACAAATAAATAAAAAATTAATTTACTATATTTGTCTTGAAATATAGCCGATTATTTTCTACTTAATTTATAACTAAATGAACTATATTTTCTAGAACATAAAATTGCTTTCCATAGTTCATAATCCTCATTCAGTATTATTCACTATTATATTTCAGCGAATGATCTTTGAACAAAGGTACTGATGCATTATACATGCAGAAATCATACCAGTTCGAATATGGATATTAAGTAACTTGGAAGTTTACTTGCTTTAACCTCTAAACTTTGAGTGCAATTCGAAAAAAAATTTCTTTCATTATCCTCGAAACTTGTACTCATCAAAGTATTGATTTTGTGATTTATTCAAATAAAAGCTTGAATAAGGCTTTTCTTAAAGATTACCTTTATTTTATTTGTTTAGAAACTTTAAGCAACATATTTATAAAAGCAATGTCATTTTATTTAGAAGAGCTAATGATGCTTTTCTTTGAAAAATGTTTATATTATAATGATACTTTTTAAATAAAAGTAACTTTACTTAACTTGGGCATAATTTTTAAAATATAATCTCTGTATATATGCAAATGCTTCAAAATTATTGAAGCGCGCTGTATCGTTTTACCGGTTGGAGATATGTTAACAATGTGGATTTCAATAGCAATTAAATTAACATGAGTACGAAATAATCCTAGTAAAATGATAATTTTCCGTTTGATAAACGTAAATTTTCAAAAAAGTTACGCATTTTTTATACCCTTCTGAATTCAAAAGGTATATCTAGAAACAGTTTTTTTTTTTTTTATGCTATAGCAAATGCAATAATAAAACTTCGATTTATTTACGACTAAAACTCACGAGCTGTGATATTTTAAACTTTATGAAATTTCTGGTTTTCCTATACTAAAAAAGGCAGATTATTTCTGGGAAAAGTTTTCAAAATATCAAAATTCTGATTATTAATTTTTTATATTCTTAATGATAGCATAAATTGTGATAGAGTGTCTATAAAAATCTAGCAAAGACAAAACAGAAAATTAATGCAATTCTTTACTTAAATTTTATCCTTCAATGCTACTATTTTTTTTTTCAATAACAACTTAAATTTTAAAATGTAGGGAAGACTGGGAGCATAGGTCCATTTTTTGATAATTTTGTTTATATTAAACCTATATTAACGTTCCATATATCATTTTATTCTTTATACAATCATTTATAAAAGCAAAATTGTGACAAAAGTGCTATACATAAGAAACTTAATAAATGAATGATTTTAATCATGAAAAAATAATGGGTCAAAAATCCCCTATTTAGGAGGCCTGACCCACCTTATTTTAAGTTGAAATTTCGTTGGAAATAAGATCAGTTTTAAAAAGGTATAATAACTTTTTACTACAGGATTTAATTATTAATAAAAGAAATTCGGAAAATGCGATACATAGGAGAGAGGGGGCACGTTTGAACTGGGGGTACCTTTGAACACTCTAAATATTTTCCTTCAAATAAATTATTTTTTTAATGTCTATGGCAATACATTACTACTGCTTCAGCGTTATAAGTATAAAAAGCATCACTATTTAATATGCACAATATTGTCTAAGCAAGAAATGTACTTTTCTCCCCTTAAATCTAAGAAAATAAAGTTGTACGATTTTTTATTTATTTATTTATTTATTTATTTATTTTATTTATTTTATTTTTATTTATTTATTTATTGCAATTTTGTATCCCTAAAATTTTGATTTATTGTTGAACACTTAAATAAAGAAGTAATCTTTAGTTTATAAGCTTTGTTTTATTCAAATTCTTCAGCCGAATTGAGTAAACACATTTACAATGTGGTTTCGTACTACATAAAACGGAATTTAAGCAGATATCATGCTGGTGTATTTCAAGGATATTGTAAAAAAGTTTTCACAGCCAAGCATAACTGGAGGGACACTCTTTGTTGTTTCAACAATGATTTTTGACATCAACTTCGATGAATTTAAGTTTGGTTAAATAATAAAAACAGTTATTAGTTTCAATAAAATATAGTTATTTAATTTTATTCATATTACCTTACATTTCTGAAACATATGCAGCTTTTTATGAAAACTCTCAATATTTTCATATTTTATTCATTTGTTCAATGGTACCCCTTACTTCTTCAAAGGGGCGTGGTCTACATGGGGCAGGTTTGAACAGAAATCTTTCAGCTCACAACGTTTTTAATTTACATGGAAAACTTTTAGTTTCTGTTTCATATGTTTAAGAAATGCATTTTTTATGCAATACTTAAAATTCAAAAAATATAATTCAAATAAGAAATATATTAATTAAAAAAAAAATATTCTAACGTGCCCCCCCCCCCTCTTTCCTACCTACTTAGAAAGAATTCAAGCCTCCCCACATGGTCACTTTCTAAAGTATAGCACAAGGTTATGTTTAGCCTAATTTACTTTACAAGCTTTATGCCTAGAATGAAAACTCAACATTTCTGCATCAGTTAAAAACTGCTTACTTAAACTTCTGTGTTTTATTTCATCAGAGAAAATCTTACAAAATATTTTTTTTAAATACACTTTTAATCTGAAAGTACTTCACAGTTTTCCCCACCAGTTTCAATTATCTGCATGGAACAAAGTTTTTGGGGCATTTTAATAGCTTTGAATAACATTTATTTGAAAAACTCTGAAATTCTTTTAAATATGAAAACTGGAGGATGGATCAAACCTCCCATATGGTCAACCCTACTCAGTCTCCCCTATATGCATTTTTTATGCTATTAAAATTAATTTTTTCGTGAAATCTTTGTAAAAATTTTAAAAAGAAGTGAAATTACTCCCAGAAAAAATTTCTCTCACCAATGCTGATGTCCGAATGTAGTAAACTGAATGTACAGTTTATAAAAGAAAAATAAAAGTTTGTGTGAGGAATCACTTCCAAAATATCAATTATAATTTTTCCTTTATAATTTTAGTTATAGATAAAAATATGATTAAATGAAATTTTTTATTGTATATTTCGTTCAAATTTTCGTTGAAATTCGTAAATTTATTCAGGATCAAGCAGTAATTGTTTCTTCAAAGTAAATGTTTCTTTTTTTCAAAAGACAAAAAAAGAGCTTTATTAATATTTATATACATTATAGTAAAATACATTTATTTATTTATTGAACACATAAGTTTGACTTTTGTGCTTGACATGAAAGCCCACTTATAAGCTATCGTCAGTATACAGGGACGAGATAACGCAGGAAAATTCATAACACTAGCTAGGAGCTTCACATAAAGTGAGCAACGGAGCCAGAGAGGATTGAACTCACAAACTTCTTACGCTCTCAAGCGATTAGCGGCGTAGTGTCTTAAACACTCAGCCATGGATGACCCTAGTATAATTAATGGAACAATAAATCAAATGTTAGAATAAGTAACGTAAGAGTCATAGTTTTTTCGTAATATAATAAGATTTCAGACGATAATTTAAATTACGGAAAAAATATATGATATTTTAAATAACAATGCCATTTTGTCCACAGCGATCACGGTGACAGAAACATAATTACTCAAAGTGCACCACCTATTCCAAGGTTTTAATTCCTTAAAATTCTCATGCTTTGATCTCTTTTTTACTCTAAAAATATGGACGAATTTTAAAGTCATGTAGCAAAGTAGAACTTAAAAAAAAATCACATTACGTTGAAGAAAATTACTGACTCGTCTAAAAAAGAAAATTCTGCAACACATTTCGAATAGTAAAATGTGAAACACCTGGTACTGCTTCAATATTCACCTAGACATTTAAAATATATATTATTAAGAAGAAATTTTAGATTTGTTATGATAGTTTATTTCAGATAATGAACATCCAAATTTCATTCCGAACCTCAACTATAAATTTGCACACTCATCATTTAGCATTGGCCGTCTCCTGTTTATAACACAAAGTTTTTTTTAACTCAATTTTTACATATCAAATAGAATATCCAAAGAGAATTTAGCATAACTTAGTGTTTATAATAAGGACCGAAAAGGTTGTAACATATAAAAAACATGACTGTTAATATTAAAAAAATAATAATGATTGCAACAAAAATCAAATTATTTTGTTCATGAAATTCTAATTTATAAGGTATGATATTTTCTTCATTTTACAGTTTCGTAAATACTTTTTAGCATTCTCCTTTTTACACCAACAATATAAAAAAATTCTAAAAGGTAATAAAATGTATTGTTCCATAAATCCACAACTCTGATCTTTTCATTTCGTAAGACTGGTGGAATCTTTCATAAAAAAGTGTTTGTTTCTGCTGATAATTCGATAAATCTTTCTAAAACTAATAGCTGAGAAGTTTGCTGGCCATTAAAATATTCCATTCCATGCTCTCAATGAATTTCTTATTGTTTGGAAGTTTTGGAGGATCTATTAAAATACCTATTTTTTTAATATCAAAATCTAATAATAGACCATTAAAAGACAAACGCAAAGCATTCGCATTTCTAAAACTTTGCGATAATTCTCAGGCTGTGTTTTGTATGAAAAGTTCAAATGACATGGATCGTTTCCATGTAAAGTTCTCTTTTTTCGTGATATATCTTTTCACTAAATGCGTCTTATTCGAAACTTTTTACTCTTCATTGCCTGTTTTCAGGACTATCATATTTTCTTCTTTTTACTGCTTAAAAAATGGAGATTGTTTTAGATTTCCATTTCAAATCAGTTTAAAATTAATTATATTTTTATAAAAATACTCTTATCTTTATGAGAATGAAATTACTGTACGTTATCATCTAAGTTTGGTTACATATCTGTGACTTCCAGTAATAACTACGTAAGGCAGATTTTTGAAAAAAATTGAGATAATTTGGGAAAATGTAATTTTAAAAGAGTACTTTCATCTGCCATTTACTGAAAAATGAAAATCTAATACTTCCCGTCATAGGGCGACTATAAATTTTCATTTAAAAATTTAAATTTTTTTTAATTGGTTCTCTAGTAATAAAAACCATTTTTATATAACTATTTTGGCAAAAAAAAAAAAAAGAGGTTCTTACATCCTAATTGAATGTAGTGAAAATTATTAAGTTCTAATCTATTTTATAAAAGTAATGATAAAAAGACATTTGAAAACTTTAAACGTTAATTACTTAAAATATTAAAAATGTACCTTACCTGGTTATTACCGGAAGCCACAGATATTATGTTTTGATTAAAAAAAGCAAACATTTTAATGAACTGCAAAATTTATTTTTCTGGAACTTTTCTTATCAAAATAGGCTTATGTGCTCTCTAGGAAAATAAATTATCTATCTTATTTATGATTTACGTTTACTTTAAAAATAAAATCCTGAAATTAAATAAAGGCTGCTCAGTTTACCAATATTACTCATGAATATATACATACTTATAAAACCTATTTTAAAAAGCACTGTAGAAAATGCAATTATATGTACAAAAATAATCAAATTTAGTAGATTAAATTATACGTTGTAACTATGTTTTGTATTGTAAAAAGTAAAAGAATAAAATGGTTACAGAAAGTATTGATAAAAATATTGATTTCGGATTTTCAAAATCTTGCCAAGTTTCAATCTTAAGCACGATGTCAGAATTTCGTGAAAACAAAACTATCTGAACAATTGAAACAAGCAACTGAAAAATCCACTCCTCCAAGACAATACTCCTCACTCAATCAATACTGTAAGAAGATTTTTGGATTTTCCAATAAACTCGCAAGATGACACTTCAAACCATTCCCCATTTTCAAAGAATTTATGAGACATAAACGCGTATCTTGGAGTGAAAACTTTCATTTGTCAGTCAAAATCTTTGGTACCTTAATTTCATTCACTTTCTGTTTTATCCCAGTTTGTTTTTATGTCCGGAAGATCTTTTGATTAAAAATCATTCGTTATTTCTATAAATATTTATTTTCATGAGCACAGTTTTCGGTAAAAATTCTTGGGATATATTTTGTTGCTGTTGCTGTTATTGTTCTGTGTAACTATTTATAATGTTTCATATTCCAAATAAACGCAGTAGCTTATGCAATTTTTGCTTGAATACTACTGAAATAAAGGTATGCATATATCTGAATATGCGTAGCTTCCATATATACCATGAGAGCGCATTACATGCATCTCATTTTTATACTAATAAATAATATATTTTTTGCAGACTATTTACTAAGAAAAATGAAAACTTATAATCTAAAAAAATATCAACTTACAGGTTCGGATATTACAAATTTTGGAGTGAGAATATATTAATTTTATTTCGATATTTTAATTGTAAACTCTGAAATAATGCTTCTTAGTACAATAATACAAAATAATATTTCTTGATATAAAATAATTCAATTGACAAACACACTTATATGTAACAAAAATAATGAAGTTAGTATATAAAATAATACTTTGTAAGAGCACGTTTTGTATTGTAGAGAATAGAAAAATAATATGATTTTAGAAAGTATTTATAAAAATATTGAATTCGGATTTTCAACAGATTCTTTTTATTTCGAATTCTTACTGTAAGCTCTGAAATAATGTTTCATAGTTGAAGCATACAAAATAATAAATCTTGATACAAAATAATACAATTGGCAAACGCAGTTATATGTAATAAAAATAATGAAGCTGGTAGATTAAATGATACATTGTAAGCATGTTTTGTATTGTCGAACATAGAAAAGTAATATGATTCCAGAAAGTATGGATAAAAATATTGATTTCGGATTTTCAACATCTTGCCAAGTTTCAATCTTAAGCACGATCTCAGAACTTCGTGAAAACAAAACTATCTGAACAATTGAAACAAGCAACTGAAAAATCCACTCCCTCCAAGACAATACTCCTCACTCAATCAATACTGCAAGAAGATTTTTGGATTTTCCAATAAACTCGCAAGATGACACTTCAAACCATTCCCCATTTTCAAAGAATTTATGAGTTATAGACGCGTGTCTTGGAGTGAAAACTTTCATTTATCAATCAAAATCTTTGTTACTTTAATTTCATTCACTTTCTGTTTTATCCAGGTTTGATTTTTTTTTTTTTTTTTTTTTTTTTTTTTTTTTTTGTTCGGAAGATCTTATGATTAAAAATCATACGTTCTTTCTGTAGATATTTATTTCCATGAACACAGTTTCCCGTAAAAATTCTTAGAACATATTTTGTTGGTGTATTGTTATTGTTTTGTTACTGTTGCTGTTATTGTTTTGTTTAACTTATTAGAATGTTCCCTATTCGAAATAAACGTAATAGTTTATGCAATTTTTACTTGAATACTACTGAAATAAACTAAGCATGTATCTGAATATTCTGAATATGCGCAGCTGCCATATATATCATGAGAGTGCATTAAATGCATCTCATTTTTTATACTAATAAATAAAATATTTTTTCCAGACCATTTATGAAGAAAAATTAAAATTTATGATCTAAAAAAAAGTCAACTTATAGGGTTGGATATTATAAATTTTACAGTGACAAAAGATTCATTTTATTTCGATATTATATAAAAACTTTGAAATAATCACAGTCTTAAACACAGTACAATCATGCAAAATAATAAGCAATAGAAAAAAAAACGAATTTTAACATAAAATAAAATATTTGAAATCTATTTATAAGATATAATACCCAATGTTTTAACCAAGATTTTAAAAAAATTATGCGTCTTATATACTAAAAAATACGATAATTTTATTATAATATTTTTATACATAATGAATTCTTTTACTTAGTTGAAAATAAAATTATGAATCAATTTTTGGCTCTTTTTTTCATTTTGAAAGTCGGAACAGTGAAAAATAATAAATAACTATTATATATTTAAAACTAAAGTCAATTTTCTCCTTTACATACTTTTTACTTAACAAGAATTCCTATTTTATAATTTACAAATAGTCGGCAAAAACAAGATCTTAAACACAAAAGAATTTAAAATACAGAACTTTAATGCAGACGGTATTTTTGAAATTTGAAATTTTCAGTGAGCATTGGTTGAGAAAAATAAATATGGTGAAATTATTTCTTACCATTGCTAAGTAAGATGATAACAAATAATGATATTAAAAGTTTTTAGTTGTAATTTTTTTAACTGTCTTAATAATCTTTGAATTAACAAAAATAAGTCGATACAATGACTTTAATTTATAAGGAAACAGCTTTATACATAACAGGAACAGTTGTAAAGATTTATAATTAAAACTAATCTTAAACCTTCAATATTATGCTATAAATCATTATTTTATATCTTTTTCTGCAGCATATGACGAAGCTGAAACACTATTGAGCATTTTAGAATTACAAATATAAAATATAAATATGAACTTCTCTGAGACCAGAAAAATTCAATGTAAAGCAATAACTATAATGAAATTCTCTTGTTGCTTAAGATAAAACTTAAATGTTGGTGAATATTTCAGAATCACAAAGGCCGATGACATTATATTTAACCCCTTTACTGGTTTGCCCGAACGGCGTTCGGGCCAGACGATTTTGCTTATTTCATCATTTAAGGGCGTATTCGAAAAAACGCTTTTCCACCTTCAACAGCTCGAAATTTTCGGATACAATTTTTTTAAAAGTAGAAACATGAAACTTGCTGAAGGGATTTTTGAAGAGACGTATTAGGTGCCGTGTGATACCATTTTACGCTCAATTCATTACAATTTGATTTATGTACAATTATCTTCTCAGTATGACACTTTTTTTCGTTCACAGATCTCTGGCTTGGGAAAAATCGATTCAAAATGACATATTTGATTGCTTTTTTTGCAATATTTTCTGCATTTATCAAAGAATCGACAATCACGGCACCTTGTGTGCTTTCAAAATAAGACAATTTGCCAGTTTGATATATATGAGAGCAAAAATGAATTTAAAAATAAATCGGAAAAAATGCAATTTGAATCCAAATACACCCTTAAAGCTTTTTAACACCACTATTATTTTTAAGAAAATTTTCATACTACTGAAAGGCGGAAATGTTTAGGCTAAATTTTACGAATATTTTATTTAAATAATAGTGGTGTAAGGCCGCTATTTTCAATTTATTGAAAGGAAAAGATTTAACTAGTTAAGAAATTAAATAAACCAATCATTTGTGTTGGTTGTTTGAGTATATTATAATTGATATATTCTGAAAACCAGAAAATAAATTTTATCAAAATAATTTTGTGCACCTAATTCGTCAAACCATCCTAATGTGCGCTGTGTTGAAACACCCTAAATATTATTAGGAAATAAAATTCGACATACATAATTATTCTTTATGGAATAAAATTGTATTTTATACTAACAATGTTATTAAAAGTATACAATTGATTATTTGATGTAACCTACGGTCTATATTTACTTCAGTAACAATAACCTCGTATAAATAGTATGAGTATGTTCCCTATTCTTCAAGACAAAATATATTAATGTTTATACATTGATTAAATGTTTACAATGGAGACCAAAATAATAAGAACGATACATAATCAAAAAAATCACTTAGCGTCTGCTATGTAAATGCACAAATCTTTGTGCTAAAATTAAATACATAATATTCCAATTAATATAAAAATTATCTTTTGCTAAAATTTTAATACATATTTTTAAAATCTCTTTTAAAATGTGTATTTTGTTAATTTACGCTGAAAAAAAATGACATTACATAACAATAAGAATAACATAATTATTTCCAAACTGAAGATAGTGATTTGTGCATATTTTCATATATCAATTAACAAAGCGTTTTAAAGATTTTCTATTCAAATTCGTTTTATTCGGAAATCTTTTTGTCGATGGAGAGAGGAAAATGCTTTCCTACTAATAAAAAGAGAAATTTATAGCTTATAACAATATGGCAATGCCACTTGAAAGAATTACTGATAATTTTAAAGATTGAAATAATGTTATGCTTCGCTTCTTACAAAATACAGCTACTTAATATACTACCAAAGTTATGGAAAGGTCAAGAATTTCTTTCACACAAAGTTGATTGTTCGCATACTAGTAAGCAAGATAATGACAGCAAAGTGAACTAAGAAGCCAGATGTAGGTGCCAGCACAATTATGGATAAAAAGAAAATTAATAAAAGTGATGGGAATTTTTAAATAGTTAAAATACCTCGGTGTACCCTTTAAAATTTGGCCATAAAAAAAAGACTTCATTCACTTTGCAAAGAAACATCTCGAGCAACTAAAAAGTTGGCCTGAAATTATTTTCAGTAATGAAAAGAAGGTTAATTTTGATTGTTTGTATGGTATTCCTTCATACTGAAATGACCTTCGAAAGGAAGAGAATGTATTTTTCACGTGTCAACAAGGTGAAGGCTCCTTAATGGTATGGATTGCTCTTTTCCCTAGAAGATAAGCTTAGAATTGCTTTTCTAACAGGTCGACTAATTAGCATACCAATACTTACATGTTAGAAAATTATTAGCTGAATCAAAGTGAAAAAATTACCTGCTTTAACTATATTTTTCTGTAACACAATGTCTCAATTCCTTTATCAAAAGCCATAAAGAAGTAGTCTGAAGATAATATAAATATAACTCCCAGGCTTTATTGGCCAGCCAATAGACCAATTAAAATCATATAAAGAATATTTGGGTATTTTAGAAGGCGATATTGATCAAAAAAGGGTCAAATAGCCCAATATAACTCGAAAGCAAGAATAAAATTTGCTATTTCTCAGACATGAATCATTTTGAGACTTCAAATAGTCCGGGAGCCGACCGTCGATTTACCTATGTATCGAGTAAAAGGACCGGACATACATCAAAATGTAGGTCTCAATGTGCACATTAAGAATATCACTGTCTGCCAGGTCCTATCCTGCCGGAACGCAAGGCAGCCGCACTTTTATGACGTCAATTTTGAGTGTTTAACTATGTATCGAGTACAAGGACCAGACATACATCAAAACGTAGGTCTCAATGTGCACATTAAGAATATAACTGGCTGCCACATACATCAAAATGTAGGTTTCAATGTACACATTAAGAATATCACTCGCTGCCAGGTCCTATCATGCCGGAACCCGGTGGCAGCCGCACTTTTATGACGTCAAGTTTGAGTGTTTACCTATGTATCGAGTACAAGGACCAGACATACATCAAAATGTAGGTTTCAATGTGCACATTAAGAATATCACAGGCAGCCAGGTCCTATTCTGCCGGAACCCGGTGGCAGCCGCGCATTTATGACGTCAACTTTGAGTGTTTGCCTATGTATCGAGTAACAAGGACCGGACATGCATCAAAATGTAAATCTCAATGTGCACATTAAGAATATCACTGGCTGCCAGGTCCAACCATGTAGGAGCCTGGTGGCAGCCGCACATTTATGACGTCAATTTTGAGTGTTTGCCTATGTATCGAGTACAAGGACCGGACATACATCAAAATGTAGATCACAATGAGCACATTAAGAATATCACTGGCTGCCAGGTCCAACCATGTAGGAACCTGGTGGCAGCCGCACATTTATGACGTCAATTTTGAGTGTTTGCCTATGTATCGAGTACAAGGACCGGACATACATCAAAATGTAGGTCTCAATGTTCACATTAAGAATATCACTGGCTGCCAGGTCCAACCATGTAGGAACCCGGTGGCAGTCGCACATTTATGACGTCAATTTTGAGTGTTTGCCTATGTATCGAGTACAAGGACCGGGCACACATCAAAATGTAGGTTTCAATGTGCGTATTAATAATATCACTGTCTGCCAGGTCCGATACGTAAGTAAACACTCAAAATTGACGAAAAAAAAGTCTGCCAAAACCTGGTTCCGGCAGAATGTGACATGGCAGACCATGATATTGTTAATGTGCACTTTTAAACCTTCATATTTATTTATATATGGTCCTTAAACTCGATGCATAGGTAGACATTCAAAATTGATGTCATAAAATTGTTGCTGTCACCTGATTCTGGTAAAATTGGACAAAGTAGGCCCTTATATTATTAACATGCATTTTCAAACCTATATTTTGATGTATGTCCGGACCTTGAATTCGATACATAGGTAGACACTCAAAATTGACGTCATAAAAGTGCGGCTGCCACCGGGTTCCGCCAGGATAGGACCTGGCAGCCAGTGATAATCCTAATGTGCACATTGAGACCTACATTTTGATGTATGTCGGGTCCTTGTACTCGATACATAGGCAGACACTCAAAATTGACGTCATAAAAGTGTGGCTGTCACCGGGTTCCGGCAGGATAGGACCTGGCAGCCAGTGCTATTCTTAATGTGCACATTGAAACCTACATTTTGATGTTTGTGGCAACCAGTGATATTCTTAATGTGCACATTGAAACCTACATTTTGATGTATGTCTGGTCCTTTTACTCGATACATAGGTAAACACTCAAACTTGACGTCAAAAAAGTGCGGCTGCCACCGGGTTCCGGCAGGATAGGACCTGGCAGCGAGTGATATTCTTAATGTGCACATTGAAACCTACATTTTGATGTATGTGGCAGCCAGTTATATTCTTAATGTGCACATTGAGACTTATGTTTTGATGTATGTCTGGTTCTTGTACTCGATACATAGGTAAACACTCAAAATTGACGTCATAAAAATGCGGCTGCCTTGCGTTCCGGCAGGATAGGACCTGGCAGACAGTGATATTCTTAATGTGCACATTGAGACCTACATTTTG
This sequence comes from Maratus speculifer, assembly GCA_964019185.1. Lineage (NCBI taxonomy): Eukaryota > Metazoa > Arthropoda > Arachnida > Araneae > Salticidae > Maratus > Maratus speculifer. The sequence continues at coordinate 141,764,199 of OZ025291.1, forward strand.
ATGTATGTCCGGTCCTTTTACTCGATACATAGGTAAATCGACGGTCGGCTCCCGGACTAAAAAAGTTCAAAATCTGATAAACACTATGCCACAATGCCTCACTGACATTATTAAACAAAAAGAGAACTTAACTGACGCTTAATATTTCTAAAATTAAAAAAAAATCTGCTTATATAACTTTGTTCCAGTTGTATATCTGGAGAAAATGCAAATTATTTTATTCCAATAGTTATAATATAATAATAACAATTGTTTCACAATGTTTTCTGTATATTTATTTATATTGCTTATTTTAATTTGATAAAAAAAATTTGTTTGTTTATATGTGGATTAATATATTCATTTGTTAGTCAATTCCTAGCATTTTTCGTCATTCAAATCCTTCTGTACATCGATGTAAAAGAAGCATTTTAAACTTTAGAACTAAATGTTTCTGCCTAAACTAATTTTTAGAATATTATAATACTCTTAGATATTGGTTTACTTGAACAATAAATATATTTAGTCTGAAAAAAAAATTAAAACTAACAAAACTATTTGTTTTCTCATTAAACATTTTTTATTTTATCGTCGAAATTTAATTATTGGCAAACCTTAATTTGACCTAACGAATATCAATAAATTAATTTCTTCTTTTAGTTCTAGCTAATTTAGTTCTTTTCTAGCTAATTTAAGTGAATAAATTTGTTGCATATTTTTTATTTAGATAAATTACGCAAAGCTGAAAGTTTTAATTGTAATTAAATTGCGTATTTTATTTCATATGAAAATTTATGAATAACTGTTAAAAAAATTTTTATTGTTTAGAATTTCAAATCATTATATTTCCCTTTTACTTATTCTTTAGGTTATTCTTAACAGCAACACGGTTCTCAAAAAGACATTTATGTACGATTTTCTCAACTATTGGTTTAAAGAAGGATTGATTACAAGGTAAGATTCCTTAAAATACAATTTAAAAGGAAATTACTCTTTCGGGAATTAATTATTGAATACATAAATTATTAATGAAATAATGTAGTCGAAATAATACGAGAATATACATTCAGCGTATTGCACTTACAACCGAATAGTTGTTTGTTTTTTTAAAATAATAAACATCGCATGGACCCAGTAATTAAGTTGTTAGGAAGCAACGAACGTACTAGTGGTCCATTTAAAATTATATATATATATATATATATATATTTTTTTTTTTTTTTGGCATAAATATACATAATGAGCGTCAATAAACCCAGACTGAATAATCAACTAATCAGATTTAACTAACCTACAATTAATTAATCATCAATTAATATGCTTCAAAATATTAATGTTTTCCTTTCTTTTAAGCTTTTTTATTGATCATGTTTGCATTTTAAATACAAATTGCAAATACAAGCAACTGAATCTTAAACAGAGAAGAAATATATATAATTATTCATGTATAGATGTGTGTGTGTGTGCGCATGTGCCATAAAAACCGACGTAAAACGCGCACCTTCAATCTTGAATCCTATTTTTCTATTTTAAGGTATACTCGCCATATAACGCGCGCCTTTTATTTAAAAAAAATAATTTAACAAATTATAACAGCCATTTGGAGAGTAACATGTTAATATATTTCATTTATAGATTTAGAATTTAAATCCCAAGATTCTAAATACATGTTTACCGAGATTATGTGTATAAATATTGAGAAAGGCCGTGAGAAAAATTCTCAACTTCATTTCTCTGGAAAATATTGTTCGATATATTTCAATAGCATAGTAAAATACTTGCCTATTATGATATTTTTAAGAGTTATCAAATAGCGCAAATTTTAAGAAAGGAATGAAAAATCTTGTAGCTTTAAAAATGAAAGCATTGACATAAAATCAATTTTCCTTGCTTTTTAATCGATACATTATTCAGATTTATTTTTTTTTATTTTTTTTTTATTATTTATTTATTTATGTTTTGTACAGTAATTGCGAATTATTGAATTCGTAAAGTGAAAAAGCTTAAGAAAAAGGAAAGAAAGAAAGAAAAATTAAAAAACTGTCAAAACTATAGAAATGAATGAAAAAAATACAGGATTTAAAATGAAAGACATTGGCATAAAATCATTTTTATTATATTTAATCAATATTTCATTCATTTTTTTCCCACAAAATAACAAAAAAAAATCCAACTAATATTTTGCTCCCAAATATTTCTGTAGTTTAAACTAAAATAACATGACATACCAACCTCTCACGCAGGGATGTTTATTCAAGGTTATAAAGAATGTTTGCGTGAGGATTGCTCATGAATGGAATATACACGCAAATTTTAAGTCTTACTACCTCTTTGTTGCACATCATCTTCTGAGAACGTTTCCGAATACTTTAAAAGCCACAGAGAAAAGTAAACTAAGATGTCAAACTAGATAAAGAGCTTAACTCATTTTTTCTCCCATTCAATCATATGTAGCATCACTTGATCTGTTGCATCAGAGACTCTTTCTGGAGGATCATGTGAATGCTATCAACAATTTGCCTGTGTGCAGCTGAATGAGAATAATTGTTGGAACTCACAGTGCAAGGTATTACTTTCCAGTGATAAGTTATCCCTTTCTGAAATTAATACTGACGTATTTTCCAGTCCAGTCCATATTCAGTGGCCAATAATGGCTCCAAAAATGTTGATTACAGTAATCCCTTTTTTATGCTGTCTTTGCGTAGTGCATATTTAATATTATATAGTTGCCACATTAAAGACAGTGACAGAAATATTCATATACCTATAACTATAAATATGAAATAGTTAGTATAATAGCTTAATAGCTTAATATGATAGCTTAATAATATAATTTTATATTCCTTCGACTAGAAATTAAAAGGCAATCGTGTTAATATCGTTTATTTTTAAAATCCATCAATCTGATGTTACGCATTTAATAACTACTATATTCTAAATTACTTTTTTGTACTATTTTAGTTTGTTTTTATATGATTTATAATTTTTTACGATTTTGCGTACTTTTATTAAATGTGCATTAAATTTCTATTTTAAACACTATTAGCGATTGACAACGATAAATAAAATTGGCGATTCGCAACTATTTTTGACGATCTATCCATCTGGCTCAGATAATACGTAAGTACCCTAAAAAATTCTTGTGACATTACTCCAATTATACAAATACCTCGCAATAAAGGCTGTTTAGAATGAAGGATCACTGTTAAAAGTGAAGGTGACAAACCGGTGTCATTTGGGACCCGGAGATGAAAAGGCCCTAGGGTCCATTGGAACCCGGGGCATTTGGAACCCTAGGGTGCCATAGGGGCTTGGATATGTGGTTGCAGTGCCGACAGGTTTCTTACTGGGTGATTGGAGCTAAATAAGGTGCCATACACTTCGTATTGGCAGCAATGTGGCACCTCATCGGGTGACTGGAACCATGCGCATGCGCTGTGACGTGTGTCTTTCTGTTTTCTGTGACGGCAAGTAAAATCTATGGCTATGAGTGAATGAAGGTGAGCTCGATGGCCGAGCGGTTAGAACGCTGAGCTTGTAATCAGACGTTGTGAGTTCGAATCCTTCGACGGCCAAAAGTCGATTTGTATATTTTTTAATTTTTTATTATTGGACACTCTGGATTAAGGGTGCGATCATTTCACCCTAATTAAAGGTGTCATTCTGGCTCCTTTAGGGATGTCACCAGTGAGACAAGCCTTTCACCCCTAAAAGGTGCAATGTGTCAACATTAGTTTTAACAGTGATGTACTGATACGCCTAATTCAAACAAATATTGTAATAGTGCTAAGAAATAAAGAACATTGGAACTATATGGAAGTTTATGACATTACAGGAATATCTGCAGGAAACAGGGAAAATTTAACATTTTTTTCCAGTGCTTCGAATGAAAAGTTTTTGACGACGCTGATTGTTCTCATTGACGTTATATCAAGTTAGACACAGGTTCAATCTATCATAAGCATCACTTTTATTCAGAAAGCTTATTTATTTTTTATTTTTTTAGGCGCATAATACCATTTAAATATTTTTTGTTGTTTAGAAGAATTATAAAAATTGTCTCGTATATACAGCAGTTTTTTAACCCCTTTGGGATGAGCATCTTTTGCAAAATTTTTAATCTTTTATCACCTGTTTTTTAAAGCAGAAAATTTTGCCAGCTTGAATCGTAAAAATTTTCGGATTAAGAAAGGCAAAATTTTTCAAAAGAAAATTTAGCGGTGAGAATAATTAAGGATTCTGAGAACTTTTTACGGCACATATACTGGTCGCTTGTCCCCAAATGTTCATCCGCTTACTAAATTCAGAAAAATCTTGGAAACTTGAACTAGTCTCTCTCCTTTTCCTATTTTTTTAATCATATTATTTATAATACACTATCTAAAAACATTACATACATGAAGAAATTGGAGTTAAGTAAATGTTGGAAGGAAATCTTAAATTACAACAAAACCTGTGAAAATAAATTTGATAGGGACAGAAAAACAATTCTGTTTTAAACGAGCTTTTGTCCCGGTAGGCTATGTAATGTTCCTTACAAAAGGAGGAGAAATATTTCAGTTTAAGACAGGATTCACTCATACACAGTTCTAGTTAGGAACGCTTTGCTGTGCGATACGTGGCTTACCCGCAAGAATAAAAACACAACTCAAAAATACTATATTTCACAGGAAATTAAAAAAAAAATGCAATTTTTTTTTTTTTTTTTTTTTTTTACTGTAACATAAAATTACAAGTTTTAACTCATAAAAGCGTTTAAAAAAAGCGTAATACCCTTAAACATCAACACGTAGAAGAAAACGGATGATTGTATAAATTTATTCTTATACTCAAATTACCCATCGTCGCTAATGTCAAAGGGAAATATATTGTAATCTATAAGCATTCCGGATAACCACGCTTTTCACATTTTCCTGAATCAAGACTCATCTAAGTAGGACATATTAGTGTTATATATAAAATAATTTTTCTTTTAAGTTGTGTCCCTTTTTTGTGGATGAGTGATATGTATATTTGAAGCTTCATACTAAGAATTATTCTAATAAGGGAACACAACAGCTTAAAATCATGATTCTACATCAAGGCATTGAAGAAATTAGGAGGGTTGCGTACATTTATCTTGACATTCAAATTGCCCCTCCTCCCCATCAGTGGTTCCAAAAATATTTACATAATTTAGCCGTTTACCGGAGCAGTCTACGCTTGTGACACTTTTCTTGCAGTAAGATTTATTATAATGCACGAAATGAATATTTTGAAATTGTGACACATTTCGGTGATGATCGATACATATATTTGAAGTTTCTAATGAAGAATTATTTTGATTTCCTTTTTCTAAAACATTTTATTGTAAAATATCGCTCAAAATCGTTAATTTTCTTAAACACTGTTTCGAAAAAAAGTGTACTTCATACTTTACACCATAGTATTTAAAACGCCGGTGTTTGCCTATTATATTATTAATATTCAAAAGATATAAATGTAGTATAACTGAATAAAAATCTTGTTCTTTTAAAATAGAAAAAAATAGCATCAAGTGAAATTTCGCTTACATTTAATCAATATTTCATTCATAACATATTTTTTATATATTCCGAAACAAAAATAGAAATCTGCTATATTTGTCTCTTGAATAGCTCCGTGCATTAAATTAAGAATACAAGACATAGTAGCCTTTCACGCAAGGATATTTATTCAAGGTTATAATGAATGCATCTCAACATGTTTTCGTGACGAATGCCCATCAAGAAACTAAGCACGCAAATTCCAAGTTCTGGGCTGTTTTGTGCACTTTATTAATTTATCTTGAGTAAGTTTCTGAATAATTTAGAAACGGTATATGTTTCTCGTATCATTTGTAGCACTCCATGTAAGAATAGTTACAGACTTAATAAAGCAGGATGTGTTTGCAAGAAATGTTGCTTGTGAATCTGAACTTGTATTTTTGTTTAATAGAGACATTATAATTCTGTTTCCTTTTCTTTTCATCTTTTTTTTAATATATGTAAGAATACGGTTGTATGTTATAGTTGAAAAGTTCAAATTAATTGATGCAAATAATTAATGTAAAAAATTAATCCATTACACAAAAGGAAATTTATAACTGTAGAGAAACATTTGTGTATCTGGGGATTTCCCTATTTTTATTCCTTATCTTGTACATATTAATAGCTCTTACCACAAATTTCACTAAAGGTCTGAATATAACTCAGCATCGATAGATACTAGGAGTCTTTTTAGTTATAAAGTTATAGTTCATGTTATATAGTTATATAGTTATAGTTCGGGCTCTTTTTTCAGAGCCCGAAAACGCCCAAATCCGGCAATTTTAAATCTGAAAACGCCAGAGCCCGATAAATTAGGTGTCACAACAGTTTGAGCTCGAAACCGAAAGTACACGTGTTAATATCATTTTGAAATGTTTTCATGAACAGTTTTCTCCTTTTTCTCGCTGCTTATATACAGATAAGTATTAGACCCAATTCTCATGAAAATGTTTCGTGATTTTCAAATTCATAGAAATCTGTTTAAAAGCATTTTTTTTTTTTTTTACTCTTTTTTCTTTTACTTATACTGACCATTGTAAAAAACGTACAAAAGTTACAAATCTTATGAACAATTACAGCAGTGAAAGAGAAAATAAAGAAATAAGCAACTACAAGTGTAACTAACTCTCTTTTCTGGATGTATTATGAAAGAATTTCAAATAGAAAGAGCGAATAGATAAAGGCTATCTCACGGCTTCTTGCGGTCATTAACACATATGCATAGGCTTCAGATTCAGTACCTGCAATATTTCTCCTAGTATCCCATCAATAATAATTTGGTTAACTTTCAAACTAATTTTTATAGTATTAAAAAAAATAATAAGTGAAACAATTTAAGAAACTTGGGCTACATTCTTGTTTATTAAAAAACAAGTTTTTTTTTTTTCTTTTTACAATTTATGAATATGAATTAAACTTTTATTTTCAGCATGCACTCATCTTGGATTCGTGCTCGGATTCGATCTAAGCCCATCAGCATGATTTATATACTCTTCGAAATTTGAAACTTTATCGTGAAAGGAAACTTCTAATAATAAAATTCTAAAAAAAATCTAGGTGCAATAGTAATAAATAGTTTTTCTTTCGTGTGAATTTTATATTTATTTTAGAAATGAAATTTTCAATCAACTACATTCAAAAATTGCAGCTCAGATTACAGAACCAAAAATGACTTCTAAGTCAAAATAAATCTGTATGTAAATTTTATGTTTAAAAATTATGGAGGGATACTAAGCTTCTCGAATGTATTTATAGATACAATTGATCGATAGACAGATAGATGAATAGTATGCTTAGGGCCTCAAATTGCCTTCGTATCGAGACCTACTTGAAATTTTTCTGTAATGTTATGAAAATATTACTTTCTTTAATATTTCGGCAAATAATAGGAAACTTTTCTTCAATTCTGCACGGAATATCAAAAATAATATCAAACTTATAGAGCATTGCCTCTTTTTATTTAAGGGGTCTTGTACCTTCTAAACGCGATGAAAATTACCGAAGAAATTCAAAGTTTGAATTAGTTTACCTTCAAAACATTTTTATGGATAAACATGAATTTTTGAATATTGATTAAACAGATTTTTCTTTTTAATATGCTACCATTAGAAATTGATTAGATTTTTGTATAATTCATCTATTCTTGAAAATAAAATAAAAACTCTTTTTTTATTCCGTAAGACAATGCGCGCATGATATCTTACGAAACTTGCAGGTCAGAATAAGCTAATATCATTGTTTAAAATGATCTACTTTTAAGTATTTACGGTGATAAAATTTCTAGTTATGATTATTTTTATTCATTAAAAAATGTAAAATTTATTTATTTTTTATTTTTTTACATAGTTAATGAAATTATTTTTACCTATGATTATATCATTTTAAAAATACATATATATTCATTTTATGTATAAAATTTCATAACAATCCATTCATATTTGTTCACAAGCTATCATGTGCGTAATGACTTAAAGAGTTAAAAAAGAACCATTATAACTTCACCAATGCACAAATTCTATAAAAGACTAGTCGGTTTCTAGTTGTATTATATTAAAAAGCATACTTTATTTATCAATAGCCCAAATTCCATATTTATACATGAAACATCAATGAAGATATACTAATTCAAACTTTCAATGTTTTTGTTGATTCTCGACGTGTTTAACCACTTAACCCTTTCCGGCGCGGACAAATTCTCTTAGTAAAATGAGAAATTATCGATTGATGCCGGAATTTACAACCGAATTTTTAAGAAATCAAGAACTCCTTAATTTAAGCTTTTATCGTAAAAGCAAGATTTTATTAAAATATTGTTGGTGCCAATTGCAAGTTTGGAATTAAAATTAGGTGTGTCCAAACCGGATACACTGTGCAAGAAAGGGTAAATCGTCTCGCCTGAGACATTTACGGGCTGTAAGATTCACGGCTTTGATTCAGAATTGTCTGATTCCCAACAGTTTTTTAAAATAATGTAATTGGTTTTATTATGGTATCATTTTACTTGTCATTAAATAAGATGAATATTTCTTTTTCAAAAAAAATGGTGACATTAATGAATTTAAATTTTTAAACCTTAATTTAATGCGACCATTAAGTGGTTAAAAGATACAAGACCCCTTAAAAGATTATTCTATTTTTTAAAGTTATATGCACATTTTTGTGTGTGTCTTTTCTTATTTCAGTTCTGGTAATAAGTGGCGAGCAAGACGGAAGTTGCTAACACCAGCTTTTCATTTTCGAATTCTTGGTGATTTTCAGCCTGTAATTGATGAACAATCTAAAATTCTTTGCCAAGTACTTGAAGAGAAGATGGGAGAGGTATTTGACGTTGTGCAGCCTGTCACTTTGTGCACTCTGGATATTCTATGTGGTTGGTTAATTATCCAAATAAATTATTTCTAATTAATACTTTTTTTTCAAATCCAATATATGTAGACATGATGAATTTCGAAATAGTTCATCAGTGCCACAGCTAGATGCTGGCGATAAGGAAAATCACCCACAGTGAGAATTTATCAATTTGATCTACACTGTAAAGAAAAAAAAAGATGCAAATCTACAAAAAAGATGTAAAAGCTTCAGAAATCTATATTTTTATTGCATTTTATCTATACAATGTAGAGAAAAAAGTTGTAACCTTAAAAAACTATGTTTAGAAAGTACCAAAAAATTGTATATTTGCTAAAATTTTATCGACAACTCGGCATAATTAAGTTATTTTTGTTGTTGTTGTTGTTGTTGCTTTTGTAGTTACGTGGCATAAAAAATTCTAAACATCCCAATTTCTTTTAAAAAAATCTTAGTAACCTTACATATTTTATGTTTTACAGTGCAGATGAATGTTTATTGCATGAATTTCTTTTTTTTAGTTGCATAAAAAGTTCTAAACATCTCACTTTCTTGGAAAATTCTTAGCGCCCAAGGCGCGATATCGCTTTATATGCATTATATATGTAAAATGATTATTTAACCCTATTCCTTGTGAATTAATCTCGAGCCACGCACGTGATTGATTCACAATGTATAGTTTACTCATCACAAGTCAACTCGTGACTGATTCATTAGACAAAGGATTGCAGCTTTTCCCATTTTTTCTACATTTCTTACAACTATTTCCTATGAAATGATTTTGTGGTACATCCCATTAACATCTACAGTAGAAGTCTAAAATAAAGAGTAGTATTATAAAATAGGTGTAACAAAGTGAGAAAATTTTAGGAAAACTTCGAGCTATTATTTACTAACAACGGTCACACGAGCAATTCATGCAAAATATGTTAAAATGCCTAATGATTTTTTTCTCTAACCAATCTTAACTAGGTCTTGCAACAACAATGAGTATATTTATCTAAATATAATAAAAATTGTTTGTACATAGTTGTGTTTCCACCAGTTTTGATTTTTTGGAGATGGCAGAAAAGTCCTTAGTAAAAAAATAAGATTTTTTTGCTAATAATAATAGAAAAGTAAAAACAGTTAAAATGAATATGCTTTTATTATTGTGCAGTAATATGCCTAACTTTAAATTTTATGTTTTCTTAATTAAAAATTTAGGATTGTTTTCTTAACTTATTATGAAATTTTAATTAAAATTGATCTATTAATAGGTAATTAAATTTTGAAAACATGAAAATATTGCATTATCATCGGATACACGAAACTCTATATAATTTCTATAACTGTAGCATCATGATGGAAGTGAAAAACTGATTACAAAATTCCATGTTTATATACATGAAACAAAATTAAATGAAAGTAAATAACGTTACGCTTCTGTCTTCCATACCTAGATTGTCTTTTCAACACTGCATAATTTCTATAACTTACGTCAGGAAGGAAATGAAAAATCGATTACAAAATTCTATTTTTGCACACATGAAATAAGTTAAGTTGAATAAAAGCATATAACTCTTACAATTCCATCTTTAGTTTCCAGATTGTCTTCTCAACTCTTCATTTCTTATAATTTCTGTTATAAGAAATATATTATGAGAAATTATATTATTTCTATTCTTCCAGAAAGGAATTGAAAAATCGATTACGAAATTCCATTTTTGGCATACGTGAAATAAGTTAAGTTAAATAGAAAGATAAGTTAATTAGAAAGCATATAACTGTTGTAATTCCATCTTCCGTTTCCAGACTGTCTTCTCAACTCTATATAATTTCTATTAAGTGTAACATCAGGTAGAAAGGGAAAAATAATCGATTTCAAAATTTTGCCTCTGCATACATGGAATACGTTAAGTTAAATAAAAGCATATAACTGTTACAATTTCATCTTTCGTTTGCAGAATATCAACTCAACTCTTCATTTCTTGTCATTTCTTTTATAAGAACTGTATTATAAGAAATTATATTACTTCTATTCTTCTTATAATTTCTATAATTGTTGCATCAGGAAGGAAGGGAAAAATCAATTACAAAATACCAATTTTGCTTACATGAAATAAGTTAAGTTAAATAAAAGCATTAACAATAAACGCATAACAGTAAAAATAACTGTTACAATTCCATCTTCGGTTTTCAGACTGTCTTCTCAACTTTGCATTTCTTTTAATTTTTATTATAAGATATTATATTATTGGTATTCTTTTTATAATTTCTATAAATATAGTATCATGAAGAAAGTGAAAAATCAATTACGAAATTCCATCTTTGCATACATGAAATAAATTAAGTTAAATAAAAGTATATTGTTACAATCCTATCTTTCGTTTCTTGATTATCTTCTCAATCTATTACCAAAATTAAATTAATATTTTTTATCAGCCCATTAACCGACAAAACTATAAGGTTGAAATTTTCTACTTTTTAGCTGAACATCGATTGCCATCACAAACTTTGAAAAATATTTTTTGCTTTATATGATCTTAAAATTTCAGGTCTTTTAAGTAAGGCCATTTGTTTAAATTTAAAAAGGTGGTGAATACGTAAATAACTTAAATGTGTGTATTTATTCTGAAATTTGCGAGAACGCAATACCATCGAGATAATTGATGCTTAAATTCTGAAAAATAAAAATATTGCATTATCATCGGAAACACGCAACTCTGCATAATTAATATTACTGTAGCAAATGATAAAGGAAGTGAAAAATTGATTACAAAATTTTATATTTACCTATATGAACTAAGTTAGTTTAAATAAAAGTATATCACAGCTCCAATTCCATCTTCTGAAAAATTTATATGAAATTTCTTGAATCAATCATAATTATGATTCATAATTACTCTAAGTATTATAACATTTTAAGTATGTATTTATAACTTTTTGAAGGTATTGTATTTAGTATAAATAATATTCTTAATTTTTTAAGGTGATAATATACAATGTTCACATGAAAAACTAGCTATAATTTTTCATCACGCTACTTCATGTAGTTCTTTTTTTGTAATTTATCAATTTATATTTCTAAATAAAGCTAATTTTTCAAATATAAGAGTCAAATGATGATATCCATCATCATATAAAAAAATACGAATTAAATAGTCCGTAATTTTTATGAATGCGGAACCAACTGCTAAAGAAATTTCGGACTTCACTAATATCGCTTTACATACAAATTACAAGGTGAGAAAATAATAAATTATTCTTCTATATATTACCAGATCAGTGATATAATAACACAAGATAGGTAAGGATCGTAGCAGGATTGCTTTTTATCTGGACTTGCATTACCCGAAGGCATTTCCTCATTCCTACGGTAACATCTTAATTCTTAAAATTTATTCACATTGTAAATTGTACGTAAAGAGATTTTATTTGATAAAAATTTCCTTAAAAGTTCACACAGTACCTGGAATTAGATGACTGCAAGAGAGGGCACAAACGCTGCCCATCGATGGTTGACGGCACGACCGCAATAAAACCGGGCCGGCAAAATGAAAGCAAGGTTCCAAACGGGTCGGACAGGACCGGCAGGATAAAGACAATTTTTTAACTGTCGAGCTGGTGAGAAAAATTAAGGGGGCGGATTGGGCTAGCAAAAAAAATAAATAAATAAAATAAAATAAAAAAATAAAGCTGGGAGACAATCCCGATTTTAAACAAAACCGATAAAATTTGAAAATTTTTAATGAATATTACTTTTGCTACAAAAAATATAAATGTTCTCCATGAGGTGGATCGAACTGTTAAATTCCTTCTGAGATAGGGCATTATTATCTCAGCAGAGTCGGGCCTTGCCAAATTCTGATTATGTTTTATTATTATTATTATTATTATTATTTTAGCCGGGACAACTGGGTTTAATTGTTACCAAAAAGTGCAAAACGCTGGAATAAATTATGGTGAAATGTTTACAAAAGTCAACTTTTAATCTTGAATGTTGTAAATCTAAGAGTCTAAGTAATCATGAATGTTGTTACTCTGTATTTTCTGTCTTACGAGCACATACGAATCTAAATGCAAAATTTTCCCATAAATATGTATGTCGTAGTCTTTACTAAAATCTTAATTGTGTGTTATGAAAAAACGCTACTTTTTCTAGAAATTGAATTTACCGTTTCTGAATTAATTTATTTGACTTTTCTCGGGGCGTTCCCGTTCTCTTTTATTTTTTTACCTTTCGGGCCGTGAACTTCAAAATCTGAATGAACCGAGCCCTGTTCGAACTTTTTGGTATTCATCGGAAGAGGCTGAGCCAAAAACAGCTTTCGTTCAAGACGGGGCGAACACGCACCTGGAAATTATGGCCCTGCAGACCTTTACCAGAAGCTCAGAAGCTGCGGTTGGTTTAATTTCATATTCTTTTCACAAGATTATTGGTATCAGAATCTAACATTTCACATAAAACTTTAATCGTAACCATAGAATCATAGATTTTTTTAATTAATAAGAAACACGTGTCATGAATAGATGCAAGCCTATAGCCAATTTTTCGCGCGTACCCTGTATAATCAAGAAATATTTTTGAATATTGTATTAATAATACTGTATTTGTAATTTTTATAATAAACTTTAAAAACAAGCTCATCAAAATATTAAAATAAAATTGACAGCGGCAGAAGAATATTTCACTGAAAATTGTAGCGAAAATCATGATGGATGGAGCAATTTCAAGTCGGAAGAGTCTGAAAATTTGACTTTCTAAAAGTGGAAAAAAAGGTTTTCGTGAAAATATAAAATTTATTTCTTTTTATTCTTGTCACATAACTTTTCTGTTTATATGTGATGTTTTCTTTTTCTTAGAAACAGCGATGGGGATAAAAATTCAAGCTCAAAGGAAAAATTCAGAATACGTAGATGCTCTAAAAATGTAAGTTGTATGTATCATTGTGGTTTTTAAAATTCTACACATATCCGTTTGCAAGATTTTTTAAAAATATATTTTTGAATATCACTTTTTGAATGTGCTAAAAAAAAATTATTTGATAATAACACAGTGTGTGGAATTTTTATTTCATAAAATGATATATTTATTTGTTTATTGCAAGTTTTTTTCAATATATTTTTTAATATTACTATTTTAATGTGATGAAAGTTCTATACTTGATAATAAAACAGTGCGTGAACTTTTATTTGATAAAATTGTGTGTTTATTTGTATTTTAAGTTTGATGTTAATCGAGGTACCTGACTGGATCACAATGATTCTGGGCAAAAAGATGTGTAACTTCCATTTAGCAAGGTTCGTTAGGGAGGGAAAATTGGACTATCATCCGAAAGATTTTTCCTTTGTTTTTTCAAGTCGGATTGGGCGGGGATTTCTAAACTTGATACTTCTTCCCTACAAAAAAAAGGATTTTCCATATAATTTTAGGTGCAGGTATGTACAAGACGTTTCACGAAGTACCCCTAACTTGAAAAATCAATAGTTTGAAAACGGTGATAAATAGTAACGTGAAACCAGTAGTATGTTTATTTAAAAAATTGTAAGAATCTTACACGTAAACTTCAATATTTAATTAAAAAGAACGCGGATAGATGGCGCTAAGAAAGTTAAGAATCCATCTAAGGAAAGTTCAGAAGCATACAACAACTAGCCATCGAAGATTTCGCTATTTAAATCTAACTGCTATTAGCGTATAGTGAAAATAATTGTAATGAAAGCTATATATACCGTGAAGGAGCATGTGTTTATTGTGTGAATACCACTGATTATTATTTAATCGGTGACAGAATCCTACGGCCACAAAGAGGAATTTTCAAAAGCGATTTCAAATCGAAAAAAGCCCAGATGATAAAACAATTTTTGTGTTTTTCCAAAAATTCCAACAGACAGTCAACGTAGCCTATGCATTAGTCGGAAATATGGGTCGGACCCACTCTGTCGTTACTCCTGAAAATTCAACTACACTTGTTAAAGATATTGAACGTAATCCAAAAAAACTGACCGCAGATTTGCAGCTGATTCCGGAATAAAGCCATCTAGCCCGTGCAGAATCCTGTGGAAAACAGTACACATGTTTCCTTACAAGATTCAATGTCGGAACGCCATACCAGTTCGAGCTGAATGACAACGGGAGGTTTTCGCTAACGAGATGCTCGAGAAGATTTATAGTTCTGATTTCGATGTTGGCCGAATATGGTTTACGGATGAGGCCCATTTTTATCTTAATGGTGCCATTAACAAACACAATCGTCTATTTTAGGGATCAGAAAATCCACGTATGACTCCCGACCACTCTGCAGCAAAAAACTTACAGTTCGGACTAGAATTTGTTGCAAAGGCATTATTGGGCTCTTTATCTTGCGAGAAACGATGACGATGGAGCGATCTATTGCACGTTAGGTAATCGATCAGGCACGGCGGGATTCACGGCGGGATATAAGGCTCGTCCGCATCATACACAAGACGTTTTTGACCTTCTGATCGAATGCTTCGACGATTGAGTTATTGCGTTGACATTGAAGGGAAAAGGCATAGTATGGCGTCCGTAATCACCCGACCTCACTCCCTGCAGTTACTTTTTATGGGGCATACTAAAAGATATTGTTTATCGGAAGAATCATTTAACACTTGGCGAGCTCGAACAGACTATTTATCAAGCTTTTCTATTTCTGGTTACACATTACAGAGAGTCACTGGCAATTTCATTCTGCGTTTGCTACATGTCTCTTGTATAAAAGGTGCACAGTTTGAATCACTTTTAATGTGGTACAACCTATCTATCGCAACGCCATCTATCTTTGCTATTTTTAACTAAAATTTGACGTTTCTGTATCAAATACTTATTTTTTAATTGATCATATCGTTGGTTTCATGTTTCTATCTAGCACCGTTTCCAAGTTATTGATATTTCAAAAATTTTCAAGTCACAATTATTCTTACACCTTGGGCCATCCTGTCCATCTGATCATTTTTGACAGACCGCTTCTTTTATTTCATTCAAATTCCTTCACTATTACCACTTTTTTAAAAAGGAATGATTTCTTTTCTTAATCACAGATTAAATAAAGAAAGAAGAAAACGAATTATACTACTATTTCCCAACTTTGTTAGCTATCAAGCAACTGTAAAAAAAAGTACTAACTGGCAATACTGATCTATACTATACAGAAGCTCACATTATATAATCCTTTGTTTTTCATATAGTGATAGATACTTATAATCTTCATTTCTTTACGTCATAGAGTTTGTCGTGTACAATATTATTTTATTCAGACCATCTTGTATGATCATTAACACTATGTATGATTTTGTTCGTTGAATAAGGCGGGCTTACTGATATATTATTGTTCAAGGATAGCTGAGAAAAGGAATTTCTTATAAAAGAAGTGGTAGATCTTTTAAAAAAATAGGAACTTATTTCTCTTTTGTTACTATCTCTTTCTTGAAGTTACCATTTTTAGAATTAGCTGGGGTCTTTTAATGGTTAATACTATGAAAATTAAGCCTGCTAGGACTAGTAATTTGAAAATTCTCGTTTATTGTCTATAAATGCACTTAATTAGCACAAAATTATGTTGCTTTTATTTAGCATAAAAAAATAATAATTTGAGCACAAAAAATTAAGTAAATACACGGGATTCTGAGAACTTTTGAATATAAAAGTAGAAATTTTTCAGTGTGCAATATTCTCAAAAAAATTAAACGCTACAAATTGTACGGAAAAAAGTATATTAATTTCAGAGTAATTAATAAGAAGCATACTTACCTAGAGAATTCGAAGAATAGCTTGCAAGGTAGAATTAAGAAATTATCATAAATATAAATATTATATAAACAAGATGTATAATTTGACTGGTGAACTTACACATATTTCAATAGGCGGGCACTGCAGGAGTGTAGTATATATGTATATAATAGTGTAGTATGTATGTATATATATTTATGTAAAGCTAATTTACATCGAAAACAGTTACAAATTATGAAACAGATGTATGGGGCTGTACAAATATAGCGTTATCAACTTTTTAGTAATTCTGGAACCCTCCCCCTCCCCGCTCCTTTCGATATCATCCCTCGAACACCCCCCCCACCTCCCTCCTGGTAATAATATCGTTATCAAAGTTTTATTTATTTATTTTTTTTATTATTATTATTATTTGGAATAATATACACAACTGGTTAAATTTATGTTTCGCATACTTTATTGATTCAAATAAAGAATAGCCAATAAAATATCGTTTTCTCCACATGACACTTAAAAGAAATAGTTATTATTTAAAAGTATTTTATAATAGCTTTTTGTTACATAAAATAATAAAGTCTTGTTTCACTTGCCCCGAATGGAGGATTGGGGAGGGGGGGGGGACAGATAGAAAATCTTATCAAAAAACAACTGGAAACATTCTTTCTATTTTATTTATTAGTAAACAAAAGCTTCATTTCAAATATATTTCAGATATGGTTTCTCGAACCATGATTATATGTGCATATACATATGGAAATGAATAGGAATTTCAAACGTTAGTGTATCCTATTTTTTAGAATTAGGTAGTAATTTTAGTAATAACTTTGTATTTTCATAAAAATAGATAAAGGACTAAAAAAGATAATGTACTATTTTGAACCAAGATCATGTTACAAATAAAAAGAGACAATTTTGATCGAATCAAAAATGATATCAATATCAAAAGTCTATCCCTCCTGCCCCCCCCCCCCTAAAATGATAACATTATATATGCACAGCCCCAATGTATAAAAATATTCATACAGAAGGAGGATATAAGTAAAATAGATGTTTTGAGCTGAATTGTAAAATAATTTACTGCAGAAAAAGCAACAAACTCTGTAAATTCCATACATAAAACCACTTTTTTAGTTCACGTCCAACGCCAAAATAAACACTTCAAAGAATTGGAGCTAACTATTTCCATAAAATAGTAGACAATTACATGTAACGTAATTTTATAATTGTTGTGACATCCAAAATAAACTTAAAACACTTTTTTTTTTTTTTTTTTTTTTTTTTTTTTTTTTTTTGCCTAGCGGCGAAAATTAAGGCTTTTTGTTTTCCATATTAATTATATTCTTTTCAGTGAAAATAATAATTACAAGATATTTTGTTACGTTTGTCATGTGTATTTTTTAAAATATATATGTAAATATCACTACTACTATCATTTATTAATATTTAAATCACTAACATTTTTTTTATTTTCATTGCAGAGCATCAGAGCAATTTTCCGATCGAGTGATGAAACCTTGGGTATGGTCAGACTTCCTGTATTATTGCACAAGAGATGGGAAAAATTACAAGAAGAGCGTAGAAACAATGCTTAAATTCACTTCTTCGGTGAGGATCTCTTCCTTATTCATAAAAAACACGTAATTTCTTTCCAGGTTAAGTTTCATTGACTTAAAATGATTAATATTAGCTAATGTACCACAATCTTAAAAGTAAATATAAAAACTTCAAAGTATACTTTCTCTACTCTAACCTTTCTCTGTGTAAATCATTGTAAATACCAAAGGTGATGAAATTTTCAGAGGAATTTCAGATCATGCGTTCGAATTTTTTTTAAAGTACTTCAAAAGGCTTTTGCAGAAGCACACCGTGGGGCTGAATGTTTTAATTGCTATAGTAATTTTTTGTTTTCCTTGAAGAAACCCTCTTCTTACAAGAGCACTTTTCACTAATAAAAGAAAGTATTCTTTTCTTAAATTCATCATTTTCATAAACTGCCAGAAGGCTCTCTTTTTGAATTTCACGTATACGTTTTTACAATACCATACATGAATCTCTGTATGCGTTAGGTTCGATTTCATACATGCTAAAAAAATCAGAATGTATCATAATCATATGGTAATATTTTGTAATGGAACGTACAGTATCTTATGTAAAAGTCTTTAGATGTTTCTTGTTCGAGACAAAGCGGTTTTAAGCTAATTAAATTCTAGAAATCAAGTTTTCTGAAAAAATCAACTCCGTCAGTTAAGAAATTAAAATTTATAAAATATTTGTTGCAAAATTAATTTATCTGTAGTTTTGGCATATTCCATTTCTACCACTGAAAAGCAGATGAAAAATTATCACGATTCCATAAAATTTTCATGGAATTCCACACTCTTCACGAAATGGCGATTATTTTCTGGATTTCACTTTTTAATTATATACATATATTATATACAGGGTGATTCCAAATTTTCTTTACAATAAGAGAGGGGTGATAGTACACATCAAGACAAACAATATTAAATAGGAGACCAAGGGTCCAAAATGTTTTCCTAAGGAGATAGCCGCCATTAAAGTTTGGGGACCAAAATTTCAAATAAACATAGAAAACGGAAAAATCGGTCGATTGATTTGCGGTTTTCACTAAAATTATTTTTTATGTCGGCATTTTCTTGAAATTAAATTATAAAGATAAATTTCAAAAAATGCCGATAGAGGGCGCTTTAGACTTTGGAGTAACGAACAACTATTTTTTGCCGGTATTTTTTGCATCTCATTAAATGTTTTCGTAAGCTTAGACTCAAACTTAAATTTTGAGCTCAAAATCTGTAGTTGGGAGTGGTTAAATAACACAAACTGAGCTGTGTTCAGAGGGTTCAAATTTCAAATGATTATAAAAAACGGGAAAATTGGTCGATTGATTTGCGGTTTTCACTAAAACTATTCTTTTTTTAGGTATTTTCGTGAAAATAAATTATAAAGATAAATTTTAAAAAATGCCGATAGAAGGCGCTTTAGACTTTGGAGTAACAAAACACTCTTTTTTGGCGTTATTTTTTGCATCTTATTAAACGCTTTCGTAAGCTTAGACTTGAACTTAAATTTTGAGCTCAAAATCTGAATAGCTGGGAGTGGTTAAGTAGACAAACTTAGCTGTGTTCAGAGGGTTCAAATTTCAAATAATTGTAAAAAACGGAAAAATTGGTCGATTCGTTTGCGGTTTTTGCTAAAACTAATTTTTAATTCAGCAGTTTTCTTGATCAATCAGTGTTTTCTTGAAAATAATTTTTAAAGATAAATTTCACAAAATGCCGATAGAGGGCGCCTTAGACTTTGGAGTAACTATTTTTAACTGTCATTTTTTTAATCTCATTAAATGCTTTCAAATGCATAGACTTAAATTTTGGGCTGAAATTCTGAATCGTTGGGAGTGTTTAAGTAGCGAAAAATTGAATTGTGTTGGAGGAGGAAAGAGGGTTAAATTTCAACTCCTGAACACACTTCAGTTTGCGCTTCTTAACTCCTCATAACGATTTAGGATTTGAGCTCAAAATTTAAGTTTAAATCTAAGCTTCCGAGATCATTTAAAATGCTTTTGCAAGCATTTAATTAGAACAAAAAAATAATGGTTAAATGAATTGTTGGTTACTCTGAAGTTTAAGGCGCCCTCTGACGGAATTTTTTGAGATTTATCTTTAAAAATTATTTTCAAGAAGATACTGACTTAAAGAATAGTTTTATTTTAAACCGCAAACGAATCGACCAATTTTTCCATTTTCTATAATTACTTTAAATTTGAACCTCCCCCTCCCCCTTGAACACAGTTCAGTTTGTGCTATTTAACCACTCCCTACTATTCAGATTTTGAGCTCAAAACTTAAGTTTAAGTCTAAGCTTCCGAAATCATTTAAAGAGATGCAAACATTAACGGCAAAAAATAGTTGTTCGTTACTCCAAAGTCTAAAGCGCCCTCTATCGGCATTTTTTGAAATTTATCTTCATAATTTATTTTCACGAAAATACCTAAATAAAGAACAGTTTTAGTGAAAACTGCAAATCAATCGACCAATTTTTTCGTTTTTTATAATCATTTGAAATTTGAATACTCTGAACACAGCTCAGTTTGTGTTATTTAACCACTCCCAACTACAGATTTTGAGCTCAAAATTTAAGTTTGAGTGTAAGGTTACGAAAACATTTAATAAGATGCAAAACATACCGGCAAAAAATAGTTGTTCGTTACTCCAAAGTCTAAAGCGCCCTCTATCGGCATTATTTTGAAATTTATCTTTATAATTTAATTTCAAGAAAATGC
This sequence comes from Maratus speculifer, assembly GCA_964019185.1. Taxonomy (NCBI): domain Eukaryota; kingdom Metazoa; phylum Arthropoda; class Arachnida; order Araneae; family Salticidae; genus Maratus; species Maratus speculifer. The sequence goes on from OZ025291.1 coordinate 141,785,104, forward strand.
CGACATAAAGAATAATTTTAGTGAAAACCGCAAATCAATCGACCGATTTTTCCGTTTTTTATGTTTATTTGAAATTTTGGTCCCTAAACTTTAATGGCGGCTATCTCCTTAGGAAAACGTTTTGGACCCTTGGTCTCCTGTTTACTATTGTTTGTCTTGATGTGTACTATCACCCCTCTTTTATTGTAAAAAAAATTTGGAATCACCCTGTATATATATACATCTTTTCTAAACCTTTTTCATGGATTCTTACATATTTGCTAACAGTACGCGAAAATTTTGCAATTAAAAATGAAGTAAACAATACAATTGAAATTTGTTGAAAAATACAAGTTCATTTTTCTTAAATGAACCTAATATTTCTTTTTAACTCTTCCCAGCAGAGTTGATAAGTGTTTGTGAATTCGTTTTGTCCGTCCGTTTTCGCACGTTCTAATTCATGTAAATATACTCAGATGTTCATGCAAAGAAAAATGTTTAATGGTGCTTATTATGCATATTCGGTATTGCATATAATGTATGTAGCATTAATAGTTCATTTGCAGGGTCATTCAACAAAATTCCATTCCATTATGTATATGGAGAAAAGTCGTTTGGAGTTTATTTTAATGACATTAGGCTATTTAAAATGTATTGAAATTTAATTTCATTGAATTTCACTACAAGATGATTACGATAGAACAGAGGCATATCTTTAAAATTTTAAAGCAATAATTGCTGGAAATGCATTTTGAACTTCGAACTTTTAAATTTAACTAATTTATTTCATATTATTCATTGCATATAAATTCCATATTTCGTATACAGGGCTGCACAAAAGAATTCACATACCATTCTCCTTTTTAGCGGAGATTGCTGTACTCTCTTAAAACGAAAAAGCTGAAATAACTCAAGTTGAGCTGAAATCCACTCTTTTCCCATGTTGAAAGGAACCTTCTCAAGACGAGCTGAAACAACTCAAGTGAATGAGTTGTTTTTAATCAACTCATGATTGAGTGATCTCCATTTTTCTCATACTTGAGTGAAATCAAATCAATAAAGGTTAAATCCAGTAGTACTTGAGTGATTTGTAATCAAGTCATACTTGAGTGAAATGAAGTCATTTAAGATTGAATCTCTTAGCACTTGAGCGATTTGTAACCAAATCATACTTGAGTGAAATGAAGTCTTTAGGATTAAATCCAGTAGCACTTGAGTTAGCTGCAGCCAACTCGTATTTGAGTGAAGTGAACTAATTTAAGGCAAATCCAGTAGCACTTGAGAGATTTGTTATCACTTCAAGTTGGAGTGATAGTCTAGTATAGTCTTCAAGTCTAATTTACATGACTGAAAGTTCTCTAATGAATCATAAAAACATTTTTTTTTCTTTCGAATTCAATGAAACTGTTTCCTATGTCAATTTAGGGAAAAAGGCAATTGAATCGTTATACAAAATTAAATAGAGCTTACATAAATTTTTTATTATTCTGTCAAATGAGAAATTTTTAACATCAGTATTTTCTTTTGTTAAATTTAAAAGTACATGTATTCATTAAATTAAAAATACTGGTGATCTCAAAATTGTAAATTTGAAAACACTTATTCATGCAAACTGCCTAAATTTGCATTACTGTACAACAGCACCCGAACAACATTAAACAGAATATCAGCTTCTGATGCTGTGTCGCTAATGGGATTTTTCCTTTCCTTTCTTGGGCAATTTCAAGTTTACATATTTTTCAATGATACTTATAGCTTCAGATATGCTTATATACAATTTTAATTTTTTCATTAGCTTCTTATTTAATTGTAAATAACAATTATTTTTATATTAAAAATTTATTATTTCAATCAAATAAACCAATCTTAGGCATCTTACTAAAAAAATATTGAAAAAATAAACTTGATATCAGCCCAACGACTCAACTTCAGCACCACAATGTCAGAAGCTGATTGTTCCCCTTAAGAGTTTAGATAATCCTATGCAGAAGTTATTTTCAAATATCTTGCTTGGATTTTAAAATGTTTACCTTTTTTTTTGGGGGGGGGGGCATAGAATATTTGAGGATGATCTGTAAGTGGGTTAGTTTTTACTCTTGCAATGTTGGTTAGTTTTTATTTTTTTAAATATTAATACGAGTTTCAGAAGTAGTTTTGAAAAAGAAAGTATTAAAAACATAAAACCTAAATTTAAAAAAGTATCCCCCACACACACACACGGCCAGCGCAGGGTTTAAATAAATGAAATTGAAAATATTTTAAATGGATAAACATCAACCCATGATACCTTGTAATTATTCCTAGATTTAAATCTCAATCAAAATCTTATATTTCTTAAACTGACTTAATTTAAAAAAAATATTTTAATTGTTTAGTTTGAAATCTGAAATGGCTTTGAAATCTTAGATAAAATAATTGTTGCCCATAGCATTTATATAAGCAATTGGGAAATGTGGAGGAATGCCATTAAAAAACTTGTATAGCTAAAATTTTGATTATGGACAATTATTTTATTGTATGAAGAACCTTCCACTAAATATTGTAGTACAAAAGTTAAATGCAGAAATAACTGAGAAATGGATTTATTGATCATGTGCAATTATTCTTTATATCATTTAAAACATTTGTTACAACTTGAATTTATATTCAAGAATAACTTATTTCTTCTTAATTAATCTTTTAATTTTTGATTTTATTCAATGTTTCTTAAATCATCTAACTTTTAAATAAATATAAAAGCATAAGACTGCAGCATTTTGTGTCAAAAGTTAGAGCCAAATGTGCAATTTAGAATGTTGCAAGAAAGAAAAAAACTAATTTTATTTAACAACAAAAGCATTTTATTTAGCAAGAACAAAATAAACCTAACATTAATTGATAACAATTCTTTCCAACATCAGATAAACAAGTTTCAATAACATCTTTAACAGGACCTTTATAAATATAACAGTCCATTTGCATTAAACATTAAATACATAAAGAGCATATTGTAATCTGTCCACTGGTTTGTCCAACTTTTAAAATCTTAGGCAAAATAGACACTTTGTTGAGGATCTTTGAGATTAAATAAGATTGTTGAATTTGACTCCTCACAATAGAATATTACTCCTCCATGAAACCAGCATCTTCCTGTGTTAAAAGAAAATATTGAAATTAAGTTAAATAGCAATAAATATAATGTTAAGGAATGATTATGAACACATTAAAATATTTTGCAGTTTTCAGATTAAAAGTTTTATAAAATTTCCCATCCATAGTCTAAACAAAAAATGAACCATACACTAAAAATTTTAGCTTTATAAATATTACACTACTGAAAATTCAGCCAATCATGAATAAAATGGAAATAGAATAAATAAATCCTGTGCGATTATACTTATCTGCTTGTTTAAATCATGGTGTTACTTATGATACAATCTTAAAATAAATCACCATTTTAAAAACAAATTTAAAATGAAAGTTCTTAAAGCAACATTATAAAATATTGTTGAAAATTCACCTTTGTTGCTACTTTCAATATGTATCAGCGCTGGCAAATACCCAACCAATACAGTTTTTTTTTTTTTTTTTTTTTTTTTTTTTACTCATGTTATTAAAGCATTTGGGCTGGGATTACAGTGCCTCACTTAAGATAAATTTAGAATGTAAAGAAAGCTTAAAACTAAATTCAGTGCCTCGTGATCACACATCAACTTGAATACTTCCCACATTTATGTGCTGTGCAAATTATCAAAAGAGATCATGATATTGCTAAGTGGCGGTGCATCTTAACATTACCAATTTAGGGGAAGGCAATGATATCACAAGACATTTCTGAAAGGAAAGGGATTTGCTTCAATAGTTATTTTAGATTTACCAAACTTATCTTTTTTTCAGTAACATTTTATAACATCTAAATAGTTTACATTTATTACGATTATATTTTTTGTGAAAATACTATTATTGAAGTCATTAAAAGTTTATAAAATCATTTCATTCCAAAATTTGAAATTCTCCTACCGTTTCACATTCACCTGCCATATAATTCATTGTTAAAGAAATCAAGAACATAATACTTGGGAAATGATACTTGTATTTATCAGTATAGAAAGAAAAGAAGTAAGTAAAGAAAGTAAAGAAAAAAAAATATATTTGTCTACGTTTTGTTAATAAATCCTCATTTAAACCTACCTGAAAGCAAGTGCAAGAAAACAATATTACTTTTAAAGCAATTTTTATGTAACAATGTAGCTAAATACTTTTAAATATTAAACAAACTATAATAATACAGACCATGCATGCAATAATTTTGCTCAATAGCAATGTAAAGCATTGCCAAACAAAACAGTAACAAAGTACACACATGTTCAAACGTTAAGAATGCAAGAGTCTTAGAAATGTGTTTATATACACACTATTTTTTTTCCTTATATGCAGCAACATGTAGATCAAAATACAAGAGGACTTTGTTTTTTGTGTTTATATAGGGTTTTCCATCCCTTAACAATATTAGCAAAATTTAGAAATAGGAGTACACTAAAAAATAAGCACTTCTAACCAGTAGCGTAGCTATGTTTTTTGGCGCCCGGGGCCAGCAAGAAATTTTGCGCCCCCACCCCAATATAGATATATAACAATTTCTCTCAATTTGGCGCTCCTAGGCCTCGGCGCCCGGGGCGGACGCCCCCCTTGCCCCCCTTTAGCTACGCCACTGCTTCTAACCAACCTGAACATCTATAAATAAATTTCTATAAATACAGATGTAATAATTGCATAACTTAATTCTTCAAAACTTTTATACTACAAGACTGTTAAATGAACTAAGTATTTACATTATAAGATAATTTTTACTTCGCTTGATACACCATTTTATTTCAAGGTTGTTATGTACGGTACGTATGCGTATTAACATTAATTGTTTATTAAAAAAAGAGAAGAGAAATCTAGTAAAAGGATAACATAATGTAAATAAAATACTTTCATAGTACTTACTTCGTAAAATATCGGCTTCTTTAGCAAATAATCTTGAGGAAACCACGAACTTTTAAGATGCATCGAAAATCAGCTTCACGGAGCATCAGTGTGCAGTGCATTCGGAAATCCTCCATCTTGTATTTTGCAAGGTCAGGTCGACAGCAGCGCCAGCGGTGGATGAAAATAACGCGGGAATGATCTGTTTTCTTCTCGAGTTCACTTGCTTAGTTTCCGATATCAATGAGTGCATTAGAAATAGAAGAAAGCAAGTCAAGAAGAGTGGACCACTTAAAAATCAGCTCATTCACGATCCAATAAATTAGAACTCTTTCTTGAGCAGCCAAATCCACTCTTTCGTTTTAAGAGAGTAGGGGAATTTTCAATAATGGTATGTATTATCTAATTGTACTAAATTTTTGCATGCATGCAGTTAAGAGATACAAATCTATATCATATACAGCCAGCTCAAAGAATTCTTTTAATTTTCCTATTGTAGATAGGTGCAGTTGAAATCGGTTTTCAAATGCACTATGCATTTCCATACGAGTGAATTAGAAATAATATTTTAACTTATTAAACGGGGAAGTTTTATTACATTATTGTGAATGTGTTGAAAAGTATTTTATAATTTTTGCTTAACGGATAATTTTTTCTTTCTTGTTTTCTATCAAACTGAAATCCTTCGAATGAGCAGCTTTCATTTTTAATGCCTCAATACAGCGCTTTTTTGAATTATATAAAATTTCTTTTATTCACATGCATTTATCATATTTCATAAATAATGTTTCTGGGTAAAAGCAATTCTTCTCAGCTTCTGCACTTCATTTAAAAGCGGTTGCTTGCATTATAGCTATAAATATATTTATCAATGCATAAAATTTTAACTCAAATAATATATTTTTTAAAATTACCATTATTTTGGAGATTGTCTTTTATATCATATTCTTCTCTAAACTTTTGTGGCTGTTTTTTAATGATTTGTTAATGTCATATAGATAAATTTCGATGAAAATGGAAAGGAAAAAAAAAGAAAGGAAAACTATTGAGAAATACCATTTTATTTTATTCACATTAAGCTAAAAATAATTTTCCCATCAAACTTAAATTTACTGAATGCCTACCTTTCAGTTTTAATACCTCGATACAGCTCGCTATAGTATTTATTTTCGAATTTCCATAAAATTTCGTTTTATTCCCACGCATCTATCACATTTTATAAATAATGTTTATGAGTAGAAACAACTCTTTTCAACTTCTGCAATATATTTGAAAGCGTGTGCTTGCATTGAAGCTATAAATATATTTATCAATACATAAGCTGTTAGCTCAAAGGATATATTTCTAAAGCATATGGAATTTTCTGAATAAATATAGAGGCATTTTCCTCAATCACCATATAATAATGCATCAACAAAAAAACAGAGTTTGTTCAAAAGCTATTAAAAGGCAAATATATATATATATATGTGTGTGTTACATTATTAGTATTATTGTTTTTTTACTTTTATCTGCGAATCTTTTTAACAATATCAGTAGATTTATAGAGAAATATTTTTCAGCAAATTGTTTTAGATGTATGTAGTCAATAAATAACTTTCATAAATAAAGTCATTATAGAAATGATATGTGATATTGCAAATTTCCCTAGTAGCATAATGGTCTGACCTTACTTGTGTTGACTATATCTCAACTAATATAGTAAGTATCGCCTTGGGATATTAACACCCACATCATGGGATTGACATTTTGAAAATATAATTGTAATATTTTGAAATTACTTTGAAAGAATTTGTAGCCAAAAAAAAAAAAAATATTTAACATTACTTGTATTTATTTAAAAGTACTTCGAATCAATTCAATATTGCAAATTTTTAAGTATCAATATATTCTTTATAAATAAAAGCAATTATAACTAATCGATTTCTTCGACCATTTAACCTATTAATGCTTAGCGATGATCAATTTAGAATTAATTTGATTAAAAATTTCTGAACTTCAATTTATTTTTAATTAATGACCAAATTAAACAATATTTTGTAAAGATTAAAAATTTAATTATTTTTCAAAAATATGTTATCGTTCATTATGAATCCAAAAATATTCTGAGTTTTCATTACTTTCTCTCAGTTTTCAATACTTTCGTTTCTAAAGATAAGATGGAAACCCGATAAAGAAATAAATAGCTGATTTTATTCGAAAATGAGCAATTTTAATTCTTTGCAGATACATGCGTCTGTGTCAACAAAGTTTGTATTTCACGCAATTACATATTTAACACTAGAACTACCGACGTTTAATATATACCTAGTTTTACCACACCCGTAAAATTGACGGATATTTTTTATCATGGTAATTTTTGACTTAGTTGATATAAATAAAAGAATACAATTTAACAAAAATTACATTTAATACAATAATCCATTAATTTTACATAAAAAAGCAAACAAAAACAGTTTCTATTTCCATTTATAGTATATACATTTGATATGTATGAAATAATTATGAGACATATATTTTACATGAACAGGTTATCTTAGATGAACAATTGCCAGAAACATAATATCTCTATTTTTTATAAATAAAAGAATATTACTTAACAAAAACATCATTTAATGTAATAATTGATTAATTATTAATTTAAAAACATTTTCTCTTTGCAATTATAGTATATCACATTTGATATGTATGAAATAACTAGGAGGTATGAAATAACCTTACAAGTGCATGCTAACTTAGATGAAAACTTACCATATACATATTTTTTGCATACAGATATAAAACGCATCTGCATAAAATTGCAGATGTAAAACGCTCTGTTTTTGTTGCACAAATGAGTTTGTAAAGAGTTGCGTTCATAAGAACTTTCTTTTAGTTTACTGGAGTACAATCTATTGCTTTCCGTTCTTGTTTTTGGAGGAGGCTTCTTTTCTGTAGCACCTATATTCACTGGAGAGTTCTTCTGATACTTTAAATAAAAATTGTTTTCTAGTTCCGAATATTTTTATCACCAGTCTCTTTATATAAAATCCTTTACTTACATTGATTACTGTCAAGTCCAAAATGTATAAAATAACTGATAGGTGACCTTGCTTTTACGCTATATTTGTGGACCATTTGGTCAACTGCATCGAATCCAAATTTAGTCCCACTGTAAAACGACAAAGTTGCAGGAATTTGTTTTCGGTTTAAAACAATTTTTACGGATTTATGTTTTGAGCTAAGAAGTAGTACTTTTTACGAGGCTTAATTTTGTGAATCTTTAGAACAATTAATCATTTGATTAGTAAGTCATAGATAACATTTCGTCACCTGAGAATAATACGGTTCTATCTGTGTTTTTGAAAAAAATGACTTATCGATATAGAAAGGTTCTATTTGTATCTATGAAGGAATTTTTGCATCAAAATGATGTTATATATAATTTACATATGACATTACTATTATGTTATACTTATTTTAATTCAGAAATGCCTTCATAGATACAAATATAACTTTTCTATATGAATGAGTCAATCTTTTCAAAAACACAAATAGAACCTTATTATTCTCAGGTGACGATTTGTAGAATTTTATGGAGAAAAGAATCATATTATCTTTTTTAATTTTAGCTATTTTCGGCGATTTTCTTTTGTTTGCTCGCATAGTTACAACGATATTTATTTTTTGGCCAATAGATTCTTTGCGAGATACTTGTAAAAAATTATCCGTTGTCATATTTCTCCCACAATTTACATAGCTTTTTATAAGATTCAAAACTACAAATTCATTCAAGGATACTCTTGACAGTCTAAGTTCATCTTTGCCTAAATAGGGAAAGCCATTTATATGATATTTACTTTGCACGTTTACAGCTAACCAAAACTTAATTCCGAATTTGGGTATATATTATTGGATATATATTATTGGGCTTATTGGGTATATATTGCAGAAATCTGCATCTTGCCCTTTTGGGAAGCTGTTGTTCATCTATGCTTATATTGTGATCTGGATTGTCACAAGCTTGGCTAATGTCAATAAAGGACTTCAAAATTTCGGGATCTGATCAAAATTTGTCAATTTGTAAGCGAACACTCCTCTCGCATTTTTTTGTCGAAACGAATGAATCTCATAATTTCTGAAAATCTGTTTCTACTCATAGTTTCGTGAAAGAAAGAAGGTTCCCATTTATTTTCACAACAGATAGAATAATTTCAAATATTTCGCTTCGTAGGCTCCTCGGGCATGCAAAATAGCTGCAAACACATATAGTTCTTCAATAGTAATTTTCCAATCGTCCTTCTGTAAAACATTTCTAGCCTCGTGCTCAGTGCAAGTTTTTATGTGATTCATCATTCGATTATCAATTATAAGTGTAGGGCAATTCTAATATTGCCAAGCATAATGTTTCGCTTCGGATAACCAGTTGGACCTGAAGTACATAGTACGAGATGCGAGCATACCAACACAATCATTCCCTAATTCTTCCCATTCAATACCGTCCAGAGCAATTCTTTCTTCTGTCATTTTTTGGTTTCTGTTTGGCAATATATTCAGTATCTGAACATATTAGAGATCGCTTTCTGCGTTTGTGGCTCTTTTGAAAAATTTCATATTCACTCCCTGAATCTTCACTTTCATATTCATATTTTCACTTTCTTCAATATCTCTTACTTCGATTTCATCTTTAGCATCTTCAGAGTCAGAAAAATCAGTTTTATTTTCGACGAAGATACATCCAAATCATCAATACTTGAATCGGTGTCCGATCTGTTTTCATTTATACTAGTAAATTTTTTTAATTCTTCCAATATTTTTTCTTCCTCGAAATCATTTCACTGTTGTCCAGAATTGAAAAAAATAAATGTAATTTTTTTAATAAAAATATGTTCATACTATTTTCCGAGATTGGACTTTTCATAGATTGTACTTTGCACTCTTCACCAAGAACTTTATCACGTTAGAACTATAACTTATAACGATTACATCCTAATTACATGTAACAATTTCTGATGTACTATGTTCGATTTCTGATGTACTATATTGGATATATACACTTGGAGTGAACTGCGTATGGACGAAAAGGATTAGTTCATGTCAAAAATGGGGAAGTCCATACCATCTCGGGATGAGGTTGTTAAATGCCAAAGCCGTCATTTTGAGGGGTCTTGGTATAAATAGGTATAGGTCATGCTTATCATGGAAATTAAAATGTGTGAGAAAAAATGGAATAGGAGTATTTAATTATTCTTATGTTTCATTAAAAGTCGTGTCATAAAATTCCAGAACAATATATAAATTTTACCAAATTTTTAAGCATGAAATTTTAAAACCGTTAAAATGACGGCCATGGTAGTTCTAGTGTTAAAAGAACATAGGCGTGAGATTAACTAGTACTGCTGTGCTACAAGTAATATTGCATGCTTTCTGATTTGCTAATTTTGTATAAGAAAATTCTCTAAAAATTGAGGTAAAAAGATGTAACTTTATATTGCGTAAAAACTATTTACTTATATAACCACGTGATTATAATTTATTGCAGCCGTTTCCGAAGAAAATCAATGTTTAACAATTCTTACAATTTAACTGTGTGGCGAAAGCAGCAATCCCACATTTTTGAACACAGTACAAATCATTTAATTAAGGCTTGTTTTTTTTCTGATTCACGAAAATTTCATGTTTCCATTATAGATTAAAATATAGAGAAGTAACATTAAATTATCCAAATTTATCATTTTTTCTAGCATTTGGTTAACAATATCTAGCAAATTCTAACTTTTTCGGCAACCCATTTTTCACGTTTAATATACAACATTATCATTTTAACGCTTCCAACATATTTGATCAGTGTGTGTGAATTGCGTCTGTCTGTTTATTTGCATGCTGCCTGTTCGTGCTCTAACTCGTGTAAATATACTCATTTCCATTAAAAAAAATTATATGTTATTTATGTTAATTTTATACTGTTGAAACTATTGAAAATGAGTTGTGTAATATGTATTCCTTATTTGCGAGAATGAACAAAAGAATTCCACTCCATTAAAGTCTATGGAAAAAGATAATTTCCGATATGTTTTAATGATATTTCATTAATTAATTGAAATATAATTAAATTGATTTGCATTACTGTTATAGACTGCAAAATTTTTCTAACAATTAAGAAAGGGGAGTGGCAGCATTTACCTTAATTTTCAGTGATACCTACAAAAATTAATTCAGTTATAAGACGGATTATAATCGATTTTGATGCACGAAAATTAATTAATTTCTTAACCACTTAATTTTTTTTTTATAAATTAAGATAAATTTGTCTTTTTTTTTATAAAACATTTTTTCATATTAACAGGAATTCAAACGAAAACTGACTTTTTTTTGCGACTGAGCGTTAATGGTAATATATCAGTGAAATGATTTCTTATAAAATAGAAAATTAACAGAAAATTCCTTTCTTATATTTATACAAATAAAAAATTAAATATATGATATTATTTTTATCCAATATTCGTGATATGTTCAAATGATCCAATAACACTGGCTAATAAAAAATAAATTTCACACTTTATCTCTAATTGTACATCAGAAATAATATTATCAGTGCAGGTAAACCATAAAATTTTCATTTTTGTTGTTAGGGGATTCTGTTGTAAATACGTTATTAGATTCTTTTTATTCTTTTTATTACTGACGATAATTTTAAAAATTAAACGCCCACGTACTGTTGACAAGGGCGCGAAAAGAGTAAAAATATTTTGTTAGCTTTGGAAAAAGCATAATCCATGCATTATGTCTCATTATTTGTTCTTGTCTCTTCTAAATGAAGTTCAAACTTTCGTTTCTTTCCATGCATCTATGATAATTTAAAATAATATTCGTGGGTGAAAACAAGGCTTTTTAGTTTCTCCATTTTATATGAAATTTGCTGTGTGCAGTGAATCGGCATCCAGTAAATATACTTATCTAAGAATATATTTTCAAGCAATGTAAACATTTCTGAATAAATATGATGATATCTATTTTAGTGAATAATAAATAGAGAAAACTTGAGGATGATGGGGCATGTTTTACTTTTCATACTGTATACAGTGTAATTTATAAAATTTCAAGATATATATATATATATATATAGAGAGAGAGAGAGAGAGAGAGAGAAGAAGGGGGGAGTGAAGCAAAATCGGGTGTCATACATGTTTGTTGTTCTCAAATGCAGTATAATGGGGAAAGAAACTTTGAACACTGTTTTAATATAAGTGAATTTTTGGTCATAATAAAACATATATTCTTTCAATAAAAATATAGTTGATTATATTTTTAAAAAAAAGTAGCAACTTTAGCACTTTTCAGACATATGCAAAAATCCATTTTTACCAAACTGGTTGAGTGAAACCAGGTATCCATTTCAAATTCCTGAAAAACTCTTGATTAAAAGAGAAAAACAGTACATTTTTATTCCTTTTAAGAAAACAAAATTGCACATGTTTTCTTTCTTGTGTCAAAAATAAACTTTTGAGATTTTTATTTCATTGTATAGACCTACTTTCTTTACACTAAAAACAAGTTCTTTAATTACAAAAATCAAGAAATTTTCATCATAATCTTCTGCATTACTATATTCTTCGTGTGTCTGTCTGTTGCATTTGAAACATTGTATCTAAACTTAGAATTGGAGTAAGTTCATTAAAAAAAAAGCAGTCTTCGTTATCTTCTTCATCTTTTAACGATGTTTCTTCAAACAATTTTTATTTCTTTTGTGCTTCTTTTTTTTTTCTTTTTAAGAATCTTACTTTTCGATTTTGCAACCCCCCCACCCCCCTGATTGACTTCTTTATCCTTAATATCTGTTTCCAGTTCTAATTTATTGGACGTAGAAGTCAAAATAACATGTATTTTCCTTCTTTTATAAGCTTATTTTTCAATTATAAAGCATTTCTGTGTGGAGAGGGGATTTTAGGCGAAATTTGAAAAGCAGATTGCTGAGCTACATAATTTAAAGATAATGATGAGATAAGTTTACTAATGTATTCACTAAAGGTAACGTTTTGTATACTGATGATTGATTTTGATCCCATTTGAAATACTATTATTGGGACGTCAACTGCTGCATATGGAAGCAGTTAGAATCATCTCGACGTGGAAGAGGCTGGATATTGTCGTCTGCATGACGTGTGATGCCAACTCTTTTAGATGTGGATGGTTGAAATCCATTATCTTGTGATATTTCAGAAATATTTATTGCTACAGATATGACAACCGGAAACTGGACATACTGGATGTCTTATCACTGACAATCATGGGTTTCTCTGTAAATTTCGAAGAAACAAAAAACATTGTTTTTCTAGGGGAAAATCCCTGTTTTCTCAGGTTGGTTTCGGTATTTGCTGCTGTCAAAAATGCAGCTTTAAATATTTTTTTAATTTAATAAATTGTTACAGATCACACGGGATTGCAAAGTAACCACTTCCTCACCTCTTGTTCATAGTGTGAATTTAGAGATGCCATGAATGACAAATCAAAAGACTGATGTCGATGTATTGTGCATAGTGGAAGGCATAAGTGAATTGCGTTGCGTTCGTTTGAAAAAAAATTTAACTCGATTCTTTTATCATGAGCTAAATGCATGATTAAAAAATACAGGCTTTCCGAGAAAAGTATTAAAAAACCCCATAGTTTTTTATAGCGAAATAAAGAAGACTCCTTTCATAATCTGCCGACTTCTAGTCGTCGATACAGTAAATGAATCCGGGAAAGCATCATCCATTAAGGAAGGTATTAAATTATGGATGCTCTCTTATGGATGCTCTCTCTATGGATGCTTGGAACATCCAGGGATTTTCTCTTGTTTTTTTAATAGTTATTTGAGAAAAAAAAATCTTGTTATAGATTATGCATCCTAGTTGCACAGTATTGAAATTTTATAGATTATTTATCAATTAGGGCAGATTATGTTATTAAAAAATTCCAAAACATATTTAGAATTTGAAGTAGGTCCATAATACGACACAGATTAAAAAGTTATTTATTAAACTTTAATAAGCATAATAAAAAAAATATAGCTTAGTCAGTACTATTATTTTGCTCATTAATAATTGCACATTTCATAAATTTAATTTAAAATTAGTCTCACTTTTTAATATGAAATCAAAATCAAAACTGACGTTTTCCTATAACAACATAAATTTAGAATTATAAGGTAATACAACAAAATTAAAAATCAATTTAATGCCCCTTGCTAATTTATTAATTATACTAAAAAAAAATCATCCCATCAGTGTAGGTATACCCTATTTCTATCCACTCTTAAGTACCCGATTTATCCCAACATGACACAAATTTAAAAACATTTTAATTGCATCACCACTCTTACTCTTATAATAAAAGATGTCGAAAAATGCTAAAATACCAACAGAAAAGCTAATAATAATACGTAGAAATTTTTAATAGTTAATGTGCTACCAAAATAGTAATTATATGTGTAAAACCTAGAAGCAAACAAAAGAATTTTTGAAAGTAATTTAAACGAAATCCCTCAAAGAAAAAAGGACCGCACACAGTAGCGTTACATTTAGCAATAAAAGCCGTAATGGCGATCAACAAATAAATCCTCATGTTGACAAATAGATAGTAGTTCAAATTAAAGAGGAATCTGCACTAACCGATTTTACCCGCCTACCCGCTTTTGTACAACTCTCCCCTGTATATATTTGACAGGCGATAGTTTTAAACAGTTTTTAGTTAATAGATAAAATATATTACTTATAACTTAATTTGTGAAAAAATATTAAGCTGTGAAATTACTGTGAAATGAAATTTTACAGTCACATTATTGCAAATGTGTTAAACTGTGTTACATTATTGTTATGAAGGAGCGTTTGGCAGAACACAATGCAGATATTAAACGACACCCATCTCGAACGGCACTTTCTAGACTATATCAAGATCAGAAGATTAGGATTGATTTTAAGAGAGCTAAGATCATAAAGTTGAATCAAATTAAATTCTAAGTCAACTATTTATACGTATATTGAATGATACATTATCATACACCATTCCCAATATTTTTCAGATAATTTATTAGGAATAGCATGAATTTCCACCCCCAATTCAATTTCAATTTCGGAACGGTTCAAACAATGTTACCTTTTCTCCATTTTTTATTTAGATTTTAGAAATAGATAGCCCGTATAGTCTTAACATCTGGTTTATAACGATTTTTAACCCGTACAATGAGAACTTGAGATGCTCGAGAGTGCTTTGATATTTTAGTTTTACACTATATGTGAAGAGAAAGTATATGACACCGGTGTGATTTTAAAGAGGGATCTCGTGATTAACAATCGAGAAGATTAAACCAATTATCAAAGCTAATAACTCTCTTCATGCTGATCAAGTGAGAAGAGATCTTTACACACTCCATTTCTAGTTAAAAAAAATGCATTGCTGACGTCTGGTGAGCGATATGCAATCGTGAATGATGCTGTCGTACGCATATGTGACGCGTAAGATGACAGACAGGCTTTGTGCTGTGAATGTTTCACACGCTTTGGGCACAAGGGATGTTTTTTAATGCTGCCATCCGTTGGTTATGAAATGAGATGATTGTTGATGAATGTTGTTGAAGTTGCGTGTTTGACCGGATTACCAATGAAGAAAGAAGTTGAATTTGGCACCGGTGGGAATTGAACCAAGGATCTCATGATCAGGAGACGAGAACGTTAGCGTCGAACAAAAGGCCAAGCCAGTTACTCTTAACTAATAACTCAAGCTACACAGATCAAATGAGAAAAGATCGATACATATGTATTAGAAAAGTACTTTTATGTAATTTTAAATTGAATTTTGTTTTAAAAAAATATACGACATATTATACGAAATATTATTCATATATATATATAAAATATTATATGTATATATATATTATATATACATAAGAAATATATGAAATATTATACATATATATTATATATACATGCGAAATATTATACGAAATAATATTTTGTTCTGTTTAGTCCTCAATTCACCATCAAACGAAAATTGCAGTGGATGTAATGGAACTCTGAATAAAACAGAAATATTTCAAAACAGGCGAATTTAAGAGTTATGTCAGCGCTGCCATAAATTCAATAAACAAAAGTTCCTTTAAAAAAATTAAAATTTTACTTATAATTTTATAATTCTAAGAAAATTGATAGAAATCTGTATAACCATGCCATTCTTTTGCTAAAAGGTTTTTTTTCTGAAATGGATTAGATACAATAGAAAAGGTACATTAACATTTTTATACATGAAATATAGCATTTAACGTAAACTTTAAATGTATTGCTACATAATACCGCTGCAGCTTCTTCCATCTGATAAGCCCCTGTGTCCTGATATCGCTTTCAGGTACATTTAGACTTATTGTAAAAAAAGTCTTTATTCATAAGACAAAGCAATAATTGCAAGAATTTAATCTATAGCATTGATTAAACTCTCGGGCGCTTGCTGATACTTTTGCATATTGATAGAAACCTGAAGATGTAATTGATTTATTTTTTTCGGAAAATCTATTTCTTTCGTCAATAACCGTCTCATATTTGCCCCCAGTCTTTCATGTAGCACCTGAATAACAAAACCTGTTCAACAGATGAAAATATATATATATAGGGTAACATCCCCAGTAATTGGCATGCACCAGTGATTGGCACATCCTACAAACATGTCCTAAAATAAGATTTATATCCAGTCTTTTAAAAATGCAAGACCATATACCAGTTATATGCTCATTTACGTTAAAGATTATAACTTTGATTTATGCTACTAGATGACAATAGTGCCTATGAAAGAGAAACAATTATGGCTTGTATCAAATTAACCATTTTTGTTGCAAATGCTTCTTCTTTGGCTTAAGGAAGGCATACTTTTCAATTCATTATTATCCGATTTATAATATATTTTAAATTTTAATTGACAACAGTTTTGTTTAGTTAAAAAGGATTACTTTAATTGTGTAAAAGTATTTTCAACACAAATATTTGGATTTCTGAATTAATGATAGATGCCAATTAATGGTGCTTCAATTTTGCTAGTTCCAAGTAATTGACACCTATTCCAATTACAAGGAATTCGCAAAGAATTTGAGATTAAACCACTTATTTTGGAAGTACTTTTAAAGTTATAGACTAATTTTGTTTACCATTTGTTTTTATTTGAAAATATGAAATATTATCAATAATTGGAATCCATTAAAGCTTCATATGACAATTACTGAGGACAGCATGACAATTACTGGGTTTCAATATAAGTATATTGTATTGTTATAAAGTGTTCACATTTCAGACTAATATGTTGATTTCTTTCTCTCAAAAACCTGAAATATGGCATCTTCACCTACAGTAATTTCATTTAAGGCGATAGAACCCAATGCAAAATGTAAAGCTCTTTTTTTTTTTTTTATTTAAACATGTGCCAATTACTGGATCACAAGGTGTCATACACTGGTGCTCTAGGTGCCAATTACTGGTGATTTCAGCAACTTTTTATAAATATATTTTTATAAAAATACTTTTTCAATTTTTTTTTTTTTTTTTTTTTTTTTTTTTTTTTTTTGCTTTTTAGTGGGCAAAATAGATGCACAGGTATGCATTCTTTGATTTAAAAATATTTCCAAGTAAATATCTAATTTCTTTGTAATGAAAATTGAAGTAAGTTTAAAGACAAATTCTTAAAATGCCAATTACTGGGGATGTTACCCTATATTACTTTGAGTAATTTTTTAATTGTTTTCGCTAAATATTCCTTTTAAAATATCGGTCATTTCAAAAAATTATTTTCAATAGATACTTACGTATTTGTACAGCCAATAAATAAATTTTAACATTAAATTTACTATAACAATGATCTTACATCGAAGCTGCTTTTATAAGTTTTTATAAACAAACATAGAAAAAAAAAACAAATACGTAATAATCGATAATATGTTCTTCAAATAAATACCTATTATAAACAAAAAATTCTTTCAAGTCATTATTTATAATAAATGATACAAAAGAAAGTCCGATAATGAACTCTGGGTTTATTATTACAGCTCCATCATTCTCTAATTATAGATATTGATATCAAGCGTAGTTTTGTTTTGCTGTAATTGCTATAGTTTCCATTTAATTGGCATGCTGCGACTATTGTGAGGATTTTCTCATCAAAATATCGTTTTTAAGAACTGTTACAGTGACAAACTTAATTAAGAATTTAAGAATTATATTGGAATATGTTCTGGCAGTTTATTTCTCTTGGGAACTGTTTATATACGTTCAAAAATGTTTTGATGCATTTTAAAAATAAACTGCATTAACTTATTTTAGAAATAAGTTTAAATGCAGGGTGCATTAAAACTCGGATATGTATTTTTATATAATAAATTATAATATTCGGCAAATATTTTTGGCGGTCTATGAACCCATGACATCTCTTGTCAAACTCCTAAGGCTCCCTTTCCTTTTTTAATAAAAAAGGAAAGGTTTTTATTCCTCTATTATTAATTAGTATTGTGGGAGGTGTTCTTCGGATAAACACTAAACACTTCCTCAACAATCACACTTTTAATGATGACATCACAACATCTATTATTTACAACACTATATACATATTCGGTAAAATGCGTAACAGATTCATAAATCTTGTTATACCACAAAATCGTTTCGGGTTGAGACGACATTCCAATACATATCACAAATCTACTCTCAACGCCAAATTACTTCACTTCATGTTTTTAAAAAGAAGGCAAAATATCTCAAGATATTTTACCGAAATTAGCAAAAGCGCCACCTATAGATTCTATAATTTAAGGAAGGCAGTCATCTTGTTATAGTATTATTATACACAATATCTAAAAAAAGGACCTAGGCTTTTATTTCTTAAGTACTCTTCATAGAATATATTATAAATTACAAAATAAAATTAACAAAATGTACAGAAATTTATTAAATCGAATTAATCTTTCAAGGAATTAAATTTAGCAATTAAAAACCCCCCTCCTCTCTCTGCTCAAAAAATCTGCCTATGATTAAAATGTGTCCATACACTAATAAGATCATGAATAAAATTTCTACATTATTTCCTAAAAACTTGCACAGATATAAAAATACATAAATGCAGGCTTAAGGAATTTTTTGATGGCTTGATATGATTTCAAAACA
The DNA here is from genome assembly GCA_964019185.1 of Maratus speculifer. Taxonomy (NCBI): domain Eukaryota; kingdom Metazoa; phylum Arthropoda; class Arachnida; order Araneae; family Salticidae; genus Maratus; species Maratus speculifer. Next base: position 141,804,180 of record OZ025291.1, read on the forward strand.
TCGAAAAAAAATGTCAAATGGTCACGTACCAGGGGTCGTAAACAAATTGTAAATCAAAATAATGATTGTTACTCTAGCAGGAAACATTTACATTTTGATTTATGATTAATCCGACACTAACTATGATCAATCATATATCTGAAAAATTTTATAATAAATTACGAAAATTTTGTACGACTTTATTAGTGTATGGACAGATTGTACTCATAGGAAAATTTTTTTTTAGGATGGCTACATAAAAATTTGCATTTTGCATTTTTCAAATTTAATCATCTGGAAATTTTATGCTACTTCAAAAAAAAGTGTAACTTTTTTTCATAACTTTGCAATTTATCAATTATGTCTACTATCAATATTATGGAAAACACACTAGATCTAAGATTTTGGGAATCTGTATATTAATACACATTTTTTACACAATAAAATGTACTTTCTTTACGATTTGTCATGACCGAATCTTTACTCTTTAGATTTTCTGTATTAATCGTAAACCAAGTGAATTCGCATCCAGAATGATTAAATATCAGATTAGTTATATCCATCACACATCAGAGAAGGCCTGCTGACCATAGCCAAACTTTTACACAAAAAATTTGAACTTCAGTGAACTTGAACTTGAGTGAACTTCATTCACTTTTCAGTAATAGAATATAGATGGTACACACTGAAGGGATAGAGTATAATAAAGCAGAAGAGAAGTAAAGGTAGAGTTGGTATGGATTATTAGGATTCTAATGATTTCAATGATTTCTAAAATATTTCTTTTTCTTACTTTTCTTATTGATACAAAATATATCAGAATATCACACAATCTATGGAAAATATAGTATGCTTTATTTCAACACTGTTGTTTTTCTGAAACTTTACCATGATTTTCTGTATCTTTTGTAAAAGAGAAAAACAAAATTTGGGTAGAACAGCATTCAAATATTTTACAATTAAGTACTATATTTAATATCTTCTATTTAATAGCCCTACGTCTCATTTCACTACAAAAATTAAGCAATTACTAACATAACTAGCAGAATTAAGTATTTATAAATAGTGTTAATTATTCGGGCATGCGAAACGAATTTTTTACGTCACCTTAATATCGTACATTTATGTAGCACTACTTTATATTAAAAAAATAATTTAATTTATGCTGCATCTTTAATTACGTAGAATAAAAATTATGTTGCTAAAATACTTGATTTTATTTAACTGTTGCATAATGTGAAATTTTAACACATACTGTTAAGTTAATATTTTTATACCATACTCGTATACATATTTCTTTGAGTAAAATAGCTGCGTGGTCAACAGCGTCAATTAATTTAAGAATTTATATGTATGACAAAAACTTAAACTTTAATAAACAAGAAGTAGGATTTCAGTTGAAAAGAATAAATTTGGAAAATAAAAAACGGAAGATGGAAACTAGCTAAAAATGATGGAGAAATTTTAATTAAGTTATCTATAATCGAAACTTGAATCTCAAACGTATAATATTAACCTTTTTGTAATACTTTTCGAGCATAAAATAAAAGTAGCCAAAAAATAAATAATAATATGAGTCTTTTATTGTTCAAAAATATTCATAGAGAAAACAAATTACCCACAGAATAATAAGAGTGGATTAAATAACTATTGCTACGATTCAGTATTAACTAGAAAAGACACAATTGTTTACAAAAAAAAAGACGAAGAGCTGGAATTACTTTAAACTACTTTGCATACGAATGAGAAGCTATGTTTCATACTAATTTTGCGAGTAGATAAATTAAAAAACAAGAAATCAAAATATTTGAAAGTAATTTAATCATATGGAAAAGCATAACACATTTGAAAGCTCAATTTCAGCTGTTCACATTTACAATTGGAAAATTAGCCTAATTCTTTGGGCAGCCCTGCATATGATATATAAATTTGTATCTATTAACTGCATCATACCAAAATTTCGTTCAGTTGAAATTTCTCCTTCAAAAGTTTCCGCTGATAAGGAGAATGGTACATGAATTCATTTGTGCCTTGTATATAGAATTTATACACAACAAATAACATTTAAAAAATCAGTTAAATTTAAAAGTATGTACCGAATTTTAAAGCACACTTTAAACAGTTATTACTCAAAGACAGCTCTATAACAGAGTTATTTTATGGATTCCTCTAAATTAATGACAAATGTTAGGAATGTTCTATTTATTCTATTGTAGTCATCTTGCCGTAAAATTCAGAGATTTATATCAGTTTTAATGCATTTGAAATAGCGTAACATAATTAAAATAGACTGCAGACGGTTTTACTACATATTCCATAATGAAATGGAATTCTTTTGAGTGCTCCTATAAATAAATTATTAATTCCACATTTTTATAGGTACAATACCAAAAATGCCTTGTTAAATCTAAATAACTTGACCCTAATATTTCCAAAAAAGTTGGAAAGTGTTAAAAAAATTTTTGGGGTCATTCCATGGTAACTTACGTTACATTTTGAACTATTTTCAGTAATTTTAATGATAAAACACGCACAAAAAATTTATTCAAAATGTAAATTTGACATGGTTTGCTAATTAAACTAATTCAAAACCCAATTTAGATGAAAATTACCTAATTTTAATGTTATTTCTTAAATTTTTGGTAGTTTTAATTTCTATAGTAACTGCCATTACTAAAAAAGGAACATAAATTATTATATAAAGTGTAATTTTCATCATCATTTTTTAGGTATTTTTCATCTAAATTGACCTTTAGATAGGTATCATTGACAAATCATGCTATTTTTACATTTGAATACTTTTTAGTGCTATATTACTAAAATTACTGCAGTAAATTGTCCTAAATGTAACGTATGTTATCATGGAATGACCCCATTTTCTAGTTGAAAGATCTCATTTAGATAAGTCATACGACGTCATGTCAAGTAGATTAGAATCACTATGAGAACTTTTAATCACTACTTTTAATAAGAAATTGAAAAATAACTGAATTATGCTTTTATTATCATTTTTGCTAGGAATTCTCTTAAAAACATTAATATCTCCCAAATAAACATTTTCCAATAAATTGATTACTCATCTATGCAATCAATAAATCAATTCCAATGCTATGTTTACTATAACAATTGCTTGTAATGCTATATCGAATTCATCCATAGAAATTTCAATAAACACATTAAATAAACAAAAAATCCCCTGTATTCAGTAACCTATTATTATTCAAATAAATATCAATAGAAAACAAAAGAATAAATTGTTTCATATTATCATTTATAACAATTGACTAAAGCGAAAATCCGATAATGAACTCTGGATTTATATTACAGGTACGTCATTCTGTAAATATCGATTTTGATATCACAGATTGGCGTTGTTATAATTTCTATAGTTTCCATTTGACTAGTAAGCTGAAACTATTAATGAGCATAAATTAGAATTTTGTGATAAAGTATATTTTTCACCTTCAATATAGCCAGATAAAAGGTCCTTTATTTGCTTACATACATTTCTATTTTCTTGTAAATAATGCAAACGTATTTTTATTATACTTTTTCTTCTACATCTCGAAAAAAATCCCGATTGTTAGCCTTATTTCCATTCGTGAGAGCATCATCTTTTTTTTAATAAAAACTGCTGCTTATTTACCATTTTTTATCAAGGAAAAAAAAATCCCTTTGAACTCAAAACTAAAAATGTAGAGAGAAATAAATCTTATTTTAGGCTTAAAAATTTCTTTTGAAGAGCAATTTGGAAAGAATTAGAATCCTATACTATAAAACTTCTTGGCAAGTAGTAAAATTAGAATTAATATACGAAGAAACAATTTTCTTTAAAAAGTGTTTTACTAGAAAACAGATTTTAAAGGTAACAGATAAACGTTTGTCGTCTTTTACTATCATGAGTCATGAAAGCAAAAAAAATTTTATGATCTTTTCCTTTTTATTTCGTTTACTTTTTGAAAAAATAATTTTTGTGCTTTATAATACTATAAGCTTGTGAAAAATATTTTTTTCAACTACTTTATCGTCCACTATTTCCAAATAAAAATATTCACGGTCAGTTTTTAATAGAAATCTTCCACACAGATTACCATCAGAAAATAATAATAAAGAGAATAATAAACAAATGTTCATATGTATTCATACTGAAACAAATCATAAGAATAGAGTTATAAAAAAATAATTTTATCATTTTCATTTTAAATTTTACGCTGTTTTTTTAAACTTTAATTCACTTTTTATATAAGAACGCACAATAAACAAAATTAACCATTGTTCTTAGAAAAGCTTGTACGAGGGGATTCGAAACAGAGATTATGAAAACAATTTTTAAACAGCTGATAATAGACATGTACTTTCATTTGCAAAATGCATTCAAAGTTCAGACATATATCCAAGTACAAATTTTTAAAATGGGATTTATATTACAAAGTATGTAAATGTATTATAATTCAAAGTTAATTTTTTTATACCGCCCCCTACTTTGCAATATATATATATACATATACATATATATATATGACTATCATCCTTACTTTCTTACCAAGAGTATTATTTTTCTTTTAAAAAGTCTATTGTCTTTTTCTTTCTTTCTTTTAAGATTAAATAAAAGTGGATTCTTTTGAACTTTTCTAAAAAAGATTACAGAGAGAAATAAATCGTGTTTTATGCTTAAAAATTTCTTTTGAAGACGAAGCTAGAAAGAATTAATATCATACACCAGAGATTTTCTATGGGAGTGCTAAAATATTTTCCATTAGAATTAATATCCTGGGAAAGAATTTTAATGAATAATTTTCATGGAAATGATTTTCACTAAAAAATATTTTCAAAATAAATGGGTAAAGTTGCATAGATTTTTTTTTCTTCCTCAGGATCACAAAAGCAATTTTTTTTAATTCGCTATCCTTTTTATTTCGCTTAAAGTTTTAAAAACAGCCTTTATGTTTATTTGAAACTAATTTCGTAGAGAGACGCAAATAAGTTATAATATTGATTTTTATACAAATATTATTGCCATTTTATTTTTAATGTTTATTTTTTCCCTTTTCAGTAGAAAGCCTGTAATGAAAAAAATATTTAACGTTTGTATAAAAAGTTATACATATATATAAATAAATATGCAAAATTATAGCAGTCATATCATACATATTTTAAGATAAGTCGTAGCACTATCTGGCCGTTCTCCTTTATTCAAATCATTAAATGAGCTGTCGTATTTTTTGCGCGCGTGAGATGTATGCGTGCTTTTTTTTTACATGTTCACCAACATCCATTAAAATACGCTTATAAATAATGCATTTTTGCTTTCAAAAATTTCTTAATATTATTATAATATTATTATTTTTATTATAATTTATCGAAATAAAACACTTATATAATAAATATCCCTGAAATTCACAAATAACTTTTCTTTATTTAAAGATCTTATTATACTACAAGTTCTGATTATAATATTCAACTGCGTTTGTTTTACAGCTCACAGAGTTTTATTCATAAACAATCTTTAGTCATTTTTCTAAACTAAATAATGTTGAAATCCTCTTAAACAGATTAATTTTCGTTGAATATATCTAACACCATTAACAGATAAAAGCACATATGTGAAATTATTTTTAAAAAAGGAAAAAATAAATTCTAATTTTAAATATATTTCTATTCTGGTTTTTAAAAATAATTTAAAAAAAATGAGTGAAATTTCTTTAATTTCTTCACATTTCAAATCCTTTTTTTTTTTTTTTTTTTTTTTTTTTTTTTTTTTTTTTTTGAAAGTACATCAATTTAGTAATAGCAATTGCTCTTGAAATATTAATTCTGAATTAAAAATTTTGTTCAAATAGAGGATACTTCGCATAGCTATAAAAAAGTTCATTTGGTTCGGATCCTTTCAATGATACTCCCGGTTTTGTTTAGATTTTTTATTAGAGTTTGTTTCATAAAACACCGAAATGCAACAAGTTTCAAATTTATTTTTATCAATATATATATAAATAAATATATATGTATATATTACTTAAAGATTCATAAGATCACTTACTAACTGTTACCTAAAGCACTTATAAAGCATAAAAGTAACATATATGACTTCTTTCCTTGACAACCTAAAAACACTTTCATCACACGACAATGAGATACATCGAAAGCATTTTTCGGTGACAAGCTCAACGTACTTCTTAATATTATCCATTTCGCGTCATCATGTTATATTCGTCAATTATTTTTTATATTTTCTCATAATATATATAGATAGATAAATTTTACAAATTTCAGTAGGCACTTTTTTGCATCAAAGCATGTTTATATCATCGCAATTTTCAATTAGAACTTTAATTCCATTTTTTTCAAAATATTCATTAACATAACAGATTTAACGCATACTTTTGTGAAAAAAATTGCCTTTTTCACTTAAAAAGTAATAAAACTGCTTTACGTTTAAATTTTTCTACTGAATTTTTATAAATCAGAAACAAACTTTTATTATTTATAGTTATTCTTAAGTAATTGTATAAATTCTGGATTTTTTTTGTTGTTGTTGTTTGTTTGTTTTTTGTTTTTTGAAAAATATGAAATTTTTATCAAGCTATATCTAAATAAAAGAATTGCGTTTATGCACCAAATCTTCTATAACGAAATCTATTCGGCATATTTTACTTTTTCTTTTCAACAATACCTAACAAACCACCTACATGTGTTATGAAGAAAAATACACCTCTAAAAATACTTCTTGCAATACCCCTTAAACCTAAGATATACCAAATTTTATGTACACAGGGTTCGAACATGTCCTAGAATTTCAAGACAAACAAATTTTTCCGTAATAGTATTCTCTTATAGAAAATTTCCTTTTAAAGACGGCAAAATTTTACGCTTTTAAATAGATTTATTTTTTCTCAAAAAAACTGGTTTCTGACGTTTGAAAAGTTTTTGAAAACTAACGGTACCTGTATAAACCTCGATATAAAACGTGATGTTTGTTTAATGTATTATTTGTATTAAAAAAAAATCTTAAATTATTTATACAAACTTACAAGCTATATATTACTACATAACATACCAATAGATGAGCAAAATCTTGTGACAAAATTTTATTTTAATATCTTAAAACGTTTTAAGAAATAATGCTTCTCGTAAACGAACATAATAAAAATCTCTGTTTTCTAGAAAACGCAGTTTATGATTTCGATTTACTAACACAAAAAATTAGGCATAAAGTTTATAACTTTAAAATCCATTTTATTTGTAGGTGTTTATGTATTTCCGCATGTATTATGTATTTGTATGTTAATATGTATTGTCTACCTTTCTGTGGCTATTCAAATGGTGCCTTTCGGTTTCAGAAAATTCATTTCCGATTTATATTTTGGGCTACAACTTTGCTTCTAATTTCCATTGGGCCAAAAGTAGCATAGTTTTTGAATCCTAAATCATATAAGTATGATTTAAAATAATAAAAAATAATTGAAAACTATCGAAAAAATAATAGGACAGACACATACCTTGAAGCATAAAATAGACTAATACGCTTTTCCTTCCATTGTCCACACAAAATTGTTTCATCTCCAGATGATAAGAAACATCAAAATACCTTTTAATAACAACAAGTTAGAAATTTCACATCAAATGTAAGAAATGAGGTGCTTTCGTGCTATGACGAAGGTTTAAAAATATTCAAATACTTCTGTAAGTCTATACAGTACTTTGGATAAAATACAGTACCCCAAATTTTTTTAGTGTACCTGTAAATACTGTCTGCTTTATTGTATATTAGAAATAATTTGTTGTAAACCTCAGCAATGTATATCAATTTCATAATCTATGAATGTAATGTAATTAAAACATGCTCCAAACGATGCTTCCCCAAACACCATTATGTAATGGAATACTTTTCTTGCCCTGTAAATTAATAACAAGTAATCTTTACACCACAGATTGAAAAGAATGTATATTTTAATAAGTATTTCATAGATAATATCAACTTTATTATGTCCGAAAATGTGTAACATCCTTAAAATGCACTTAAAACTATTTTTTCCCATTGGTCATAATGTAACGGATTACTTTTGATTATCCTTTTTATGCATCCGATTTATTTTAATAAAATTTGAAATGACAGGACAAAATCATGCAACAATCATATATTTTAAATTTCAAACGATTCGGTTGGGTAGATTTTGCTCTGTTGTATGTGAACAGACAAACAGACGGACAGAGCGACGACAAAAGCTGCTACGTATTTACATAATTAGAAAGCACCTAAAAAGCGAAATCTCTTGCTCATTTCATAATATTACTGAAAACATTTTCATTCTTTTTTTTAATCAGTTTCCCAGTTTGTTTAGTATTCCTGCTCCGGAGAATATAGTTCCACCGAGAGGAAATCATTCAATTTGGTTTTAAAGTTTTTTTTTTTTTTTTTTTTTTTTTTTATTAAAATGTTGTAAAACGCATGACCCTAAATATAATTTTTAGAAGAAACCATCCCGCAAATAGGATTAAAGCATTTATATATTAAATACTTGAACGTAATCATGGTTTTATAAGTATTTTAATCTCATTAATAAATTTCAATAGAAATATGTTTAGTTTCAAGATATGTTAGGAAGCCTAGAGTTTTAATAAAATTTTCTATTCATACTTATTTCATAATACATAAGAGGTAATAGGTTATACATAAATATATATACATATATATTAAGAACCATTATACAATACTACAATTCAACATCAAAATGTGGAATATCCCATTAAATAACACACTACATCAAGACAGAGGAGTTGGCAAACAGGGGAACAAATACCAAGTATTGGAAATGTGGTATTTAGCTCGTTATCAATTGTAATACTAAATAGACACATTAATTGCGATTAATTTCTGATTAGAAATCAGGATAAACCTAAAATTGATTTCTAAATTACCTAATTAATCGCCAATGCAAAGCTTAATTCAATGAAAAACTCTAGACAAATATTAAAACAAAACTAATAGAATTATCAAATAGATAAACTTACACGATAAAATCGCCACCATGTGAAAGAGAAAAAAACCGTTAACAGAGAAACTTATATCAGAAACCAAATAGATATAATTAATTATGTATAATTAAAGTAACTATTATTAAAAATATTAAGTTACAAAATAATATTAAACAACAATGTTATGAAATTAATGAAAATAATGTATTTTATAAAAATAAAAAGTTTTAATTAATATCGATGATATATAACTACATAAACTTAAAATAACATAAGACCGCTCAACGTTTATTTTTCCTCTGGAAAATATTTAACGAAAGATCATAAAGTACAGAGTGAAAGAAAAAAAAAATAGATCTAAATCCACAAAACTAATTTTAATAAAATCGTCAGAAATCTGTACGCTTACTAAAATTTTATCCATACACTGTACAGAAAATAGATGTAAATTTACAAAACTAGATTTGTAAAGCTATGAAATGTTATGAGATGAAATGTGTATGATGTGTGTATGAAATGTGTATGATTACTAAAATTTTATTGGTAACCCAGGATAATTACACGATTTGTTTTTGTAACAGTAACATAAAAAGTTCTAAGCATCCAACTTTCCAAGAAAATTCTTAGTAACATTACAGATTTCTTATTTTGCAGTGGAAATGTGTATCTCTTACATGAATTTTTTTTTTATTATAATTGCAGAAAAAGTGCTTGGCATCCCAGTTTAATAGAAAATTCTTAGTAATCCTATACTTTTGTAGGGTTTCGTTCATCTGACGAAACCCTATTTGTCTTTGTCCTCTGACTGCCAGTCACAGAGTCCACACACAAAAACTGTATTAGTCAGACACTTCAAATTTTGCGTACTTACAGCTGAATAAGCCATGCCACACGACAAATTAGAAAATTAAAAAAAAGTCTTATTTTAATTACAGGGTGATTCATAATGAATGGGACAAAAAGAAAACATGATTGTGAACGTTGTAATTAATATATTTAGAAAATTCAAATTTACCTCTAAATTATATTTATTCAAGTTTCTACAGGTGTTCAATATGTGCCCCTCCGGTGACACGAAAAATATCTACACGATAATCAAGCTCCTGCCACACTCGTGATAGCATATCCCCTGTGATCGAGTTCAACACTGCAGTTATCCACTGCGTCAGTTCCTCTAAGTCCTGGGGTTGGTTGGTTGGTTGGTTGGTTGATTCGAGTTTTATGGCGCAAGGTCCTCATTAGGACATGCTGCGCCAAGACAAAATCGAAGAAAAAAACTAAGATGTATAAATTAGTTCTCAGTACTAAGGAAAAAACAAAGTAAAAACAGTAATTATAAATCAAAGACCATAGCTAAACAACACTCAGTATAAATTAAAACTCTAAAAGTTGAGAATAAAAGTTAAAATACAAACAGTGTAAAATATGATAGAAAATACTAGATAAAAACAGAGTTAGAATCAAGTATGTAATGCATCGATACATGTAATTAAAATATAACTGGTTAAAAGTCAATAAGGGTAAAATAGAAAGTTTAGATAAGATGTAACAAATTGAAAACAGTACTGTCAGAACATGAAATTAAAAACAATTAAAACCAGTCAAAGACATTTAAAAATGTAAAAAGTTAAAGTTCCAAAAATAGTTAAAATTCTAAAGTAATTAACAACAATATAAAAAGAAACACAAAGGTCAAATACAACAGAAAATTTAAACATAAAACCAATAGCCAATAAAAAACAAAACAAGTTCAACCAGGCACATATTCCTCAAACACAGTGTTTTCCTCGGAGCCCGAGCCACTGCCGTAAGCTTCGGACTCCATAGCTTCTTGAACATAATGCTGGAGGTGCCTGGGATCTTTGAAATTCCTCATGCATGGGCTTAGCGATGAGCTTTTCTTTCTTTTAACAACAGTCTGCCACTTGGGAGATGCTGGAGATGGGGTTTTCTTGGTATCTGTTTGTTTTTTAAGTATATTTGATTTCTGTGATGTTTTTGAGATTGTAACAGTTTTGGTCCCAGTCTTGGTCCTTTCTTTTTGAATGGAAGCTTCCACAATTTGACTAGAGTTGGGTTTTTTCATGTTTAGAGCAGATGAACTTGGGGCATTTTTTGGAGAAGTAGCAGGAGAATTGGATGATCCACTAGATAGAGATTTCTGTCGATGTTTTTCTAGATCAATTATTTTTACAGGTTCTTTGGATGGTTACCAGCGTTCTAATAGTGGTTTTACAAGACATTTAGTAGGGAGACAGATGTCACGACTCTCTTTAATTGGTGTGCTAGTTGATTGTGTTTTAGTAGATTTATTTGGTAGATATGTGGAATAAGTTTGAGTACTTATATGTCTTACTGTTGTTGATTGTTGCTTGAGTATACTGAAGTAGGAAATTCCAACGGATGGAGTTCTAGATTCAACAGTTTTACGTGCATCGGGATAAGATAAATTTTGAGTAATTTTGAGAGCAAGAATTTCTTTTTCCCGATTCCAGTTAGGACAAGTGCGAGAATAAGATGTGTGATTACCCTTACAATTTGCGCAACGTTCGGGTTTTTCACTCGATTTATTGTCGTGGCCGACTTCTGCACAACGTGCGCAGGTAACAGATCCACGACATTGCCCATTGGTATTAGTATGGCCATAACGCTGGCATTTTAAAACATCGGAGAGGGTTTGGTATATATGGTCGGACTGGGCAGCTTAGATAGCCTGCTTTAATTTTTGTTGGCAATGTGGGGCTATTGAAGGTTAGGATAATGTGTTTAGTGGGAATTATCTGCTCATTTCTACGGATGGTGATACGGCGTACATCTATGATATTTTGGTGTTTTAAATTTTCCAGAAGTTTATCTTTGGTGGAGTATAAAAGGTCAGGTTCAGATATTACACCGCGGCTCGTATTTAAAGTTTTATGAAATTGTACAGCAACAGAAAAGGTGCCAATTGTAGTGCAAACAGAGAGAAGTTGAGATTGTTTTGCTGTAGAAACCTCAACTAGCAGATCGCCAGATTGTAGTTTTTTGAGAGAATGACCATCTCCCAAGACAGACTGAAATGTTTTAGCAATGAGAAAAGGTGAGGTTTTTTTTAAAGGAGCATTCAGAGTGGCTATCAGTACGTTTGACGATAAAAAAGCGAGTGAAGCAGGAAGTCTGTACACTTTGTTGCTCTCCACTAGGGAGAGAAATAGAAGGAAAAGTTTTTCCATCCATGATAAAGAAAAATAAAATTCAGACCCCGGCCGCACCACCCACTACCGAGCCCAACAAGGGGATGCACATTCGTGCCCCAGTGCTAACCAGGGCCCATACGGTCACAAGACAAACCTATGTCAGTCTCCACCCTTAACGAGATGACTAGTATTTGCTCGATCACTTGATCCCTAAAGCCAGTGACAAAAGTCAGCTGACCAGCCGATTGATGCATACGGGACCAAATGCACCTCCCGTCTACCTGAAGCAGAGGCCAAAGCAGTGTGATGGTTTCCCTCAACTGCCAGGATCCCCCTTTCCAGGGACACGGGTCGCCACGCACGGCCAACACGTGGGTGGTTTACAATTCTCCATGAGTCAATATACAGGATTTATCGGCCCATGCAGAATTGCCCTCACCTCCGAAGAGGAAACCACAATGAGAGTGAAACAAAGAGGAAAGGAATGCAAGAGGAGTAAGAGGAAAACGAAAGGAGAAAGATCACTCAGGTGCCCCGGGGTTGTGAAGCCCGTGAATACCTAAAGAAGGTATCCCCCTGGGGGGCTAAGTCCTGGGGAAGTGGAGGCATAAAAACCTTGTCTTTAATTAAACCTCAGAGAAAAAAATCACAGGGCGTTAGATCTGGTGATCTCGGCGGCCAATAAAGACATGTCATATCATTCACCCACCTGCTTATGTTATGCGATGCGGTGGTTCTTTACGAAATTTCGTGCGAAAATGTCTTTGAACAACAGTTACCGAGGAGATTTTGGCATATTCGAAAAAGCAATACGCTTTCTCCTGCATGGACGACATTTTGTTTAACAGCGCCTCTAGTGGCGAGTTCATCATTCGATGATTTTTCTCTGCTGCCAAATAAAACTTGCATAATTGTAGTTGCAGAATAAATTTGTTTCGGCTGAATAAATCCATTACGGCAGTCACACTGTGTTATTCTTTTTGGCCCATTCATTATGAATCACCCTGTAAATTAAATATTTCAATGTCATCTGTTCATTTTTGCGATTTAAAAAGAGAAGCTTAATTTGAACGCTTCACATGTAGACATCATGGCTTGGAAGAAAAGCATCTCACTAAGAAACACAAGATTCTGAGTTCGATCCTCTATGCGGGAACTTGAAATTTTCATCTTAATATGGATTTGAGAAAAAGAATTTTTGGCCAATTTAAGGGTTTATATTATTAGATTTCGTTCACCTGGCATTCATAATATTTTTTGAATTCAATTTTCTTCAAAAAAAAATTTTAAAAAATCTTTACAATTTATTAATGATTCACCATTTTAAATTTAATTTTAAATATTTTTTCTTCGCTTTGAGAAATTTAAAATGTTTTTTATATCGCCTATAAATATTTTTATTTTCGGCTCTTCAAAAAAATTTAGAAGTTTGGATTTTATTTAAATGTTTTGATTGAACATTTTTAATTTGATTAAAGTAAATAACTTTCTTTTATATTTATTTTTAAATTAAATTTGTTTGTGCTACCATCTATGTAAGAATTTAATAATTATAAATTAACAATCTGGATTTATTAATGAAAGGATAAATTGTTTCGAAAGAAATATTAAACGAAACCCTTTGTGCGATTTGCGATCACACTTATCCACGTTTTTTTTACAGTGTATTAGTATCATAAACACTATTAAAATATAAAAGGTAACAAATATATTCCTTTCAATAGCAATTAAAATAGCAATTCCTTTCAATAGCTTTCAATAACCGTTTGGCCTTCGAATGCGAAATATCCGAAACACTTTTTTATATATATATTTATAAAAGCATATGAAATCTATAAGTCATTTTATAGCATTATCCATTCTCTATCATCTTTTCTTAAACGGAAGTCTCAATCTTCCTAATGTTTACGAGAACAGTAGGGCCCACAATTAACAAGCCAATTTGGTTTTAATTTTTTTTTTTCATCTGTATTTTATCTGAAAAATAGAGAAATACATTAAACTTATCTCTTTCCTAACCCCGTCAACTTAAATGAACCACTTAAAATAAATTACAGAAAAAGATCTCTTGCCCTTAAACTCTTTCCACAGACATAAAGCACTTATATCTTCAACACTTTTAAAATACAAAGTAATAATTATACTTTTTAATATTTGTCTATCAAACGTGCCCTGAAGGGACATAATATTTTTGAAATTGAGAATTATTTCGTTTCAGAAGTGTTTATACATCAAGTCTAATTATTTTCATTCAAATTTATTAATAACACAGTAAAATGCAGAAGCTTTAAAAAATATTTTTATCAAAGTAACCTAATATTTGCTATAAGTGATAAAAATAAATATTTAAAAGGCAAAATGTGCCTTTATTTATTTGCATTTGCATTTGTCATTATTCCGACGGCAACATTCCCAAGAATTAAAGTTATACAAATATTTTCGCAAAAAAAAACTTAAATTGAAAAACTATCACGCATAAAAATCACGCGAACACAAGCATAATGAAATTAACTACAATATTAACAGGAAAAGAGTAGCATTCGTTAAGTATAAATTACGAAACACTTTCCAACATTTCCTGAAATCATTAACAAACTTCATTATTTAGGAAATAGGGTAAATAAGATAACTAAGAAATTTTTTTAAAAAACAGATAAAAAATTTAAAAATTTGATCTCAGTAGTTGCCTTTCATAGCCAAATATGTATTCCAATAATCACTGAACAATGTTGTAATTCATTATTAGATTGATATGCATACTATATTAAGGAAAAAAATTAGTTTAGCAAGAAAATGCATAACAGACTGAAATATCTCTTTCAGCATTTTATACTAATAGACTGAAACATACTTAAATACGTTTTTCCAATTTTTCAGTATTTGAAAATGTTTGTAGTTTAACTAGTACCTCTATTACATGTCACTATTTAACTAAAATTTAATTCAAACTAAAACACTGTTAAAACTACTGAAATCACATTTCGAGAAATTATCATCCAGAGTCGGCCGTTTATTCAATTCTTTGCGTGGTCCTGCATATCATTTTATCTATATTCTGCAAGCATTTCTTACTAAACTAAATGCATAACTTTTAACAACCACCTTTAAGCAATTTACGCTCATACTCGATCATCCTTATGAATTCTTTTGTATAGCCATAAACTATAGCATTTTTATATAACATATAGTATGCATAAATATGGTGAAAATTAAAAGCGCATTATATCCTAATTAAAAATACATTTCCTACCACTATCGCTATTATACAGTACTTCGGATAGTATATATTGTCTCAAATCTTTTGAGTGGTCATTTAAATACTAAGCACCTAATACTATACATGAAATAACTTATAGTAAGCATTACTGACGTATTACAATTTCATTATGTATGAAATAGTTTAAGAGAATTAAAGTAAGCGAAAAACCATTTCCCCTTATAGCATTATGTAATAGAATTATTTTGTGTGGCCTTATAAATAATTAGTAAATATTCTTTTATAGGGCTACACCATATACAGGGTGTATCTAAACTACTGGGCAAAATTTTAAGGGGTGATAGAACACATCAAGACAAATAATAATAAATGGGAAACTAGGGGTCCCAAACGTCTTCCGAAGGAGATAGGCGCCATCAAAGTTTAGGGTCCAAAATTTGAAATGATTATAAAAAACGGAAAAATTAGTCGATTCGTTTGCGGTTTTCAAGAAAACTATTCTTTATGTGAGTATTGTCTTGAAAATAAATTATAAAGATAATTTTCAAAAAATGCCGATTCAGAACGCTTTAGACTTTGGAGTAACGAACAACTATTTTTTACCGTTATTTTTTGCATCTCATTAAATTTTTTTAGAAGTTTAGACATAAATTTAAATTTTGAGCTCAAAATCTCTGATTAAGTAGCGCAAACTGAACTGTGTTCAATGGGAGTGGGTATGTTCAAATTTTAAATGATTATAAAAAATAGAATAATTGGCCAATTGATTTGCGGTTTTCACTAAAATTATTCTTTATGCCAGTATTGTCTTGGAAATAAATTATGCAGATAAATTTCAAAAAATGTCGATGGAGGGCGCTTTAGACTTTGGGGTAACGTACAACTATTTTTTACCGTTATTTTTTGCATCTCATTAAATTTTTTAAAAGCTTAGACATAAACTTAAATTTTGAGTGGAATATCTGAATCTATGGGAGTGGTTAAGTAGCGCAAACTGAGTTGTGTTCATTGGAGTTTGGGGGGGGGGGGGGGGTTCAATTTTAAAATGATTATAAAAAACGGAAAAATTGGTCGATTCGTTTGCGGTTTTTCTCTAAAACCATTCTTTATGTCCATATTTTCTTGAAAATAAATTTTAAAGATAAATTTCAAAAAATTCCGTTAGAGGGCGCCTTAAACTTTAGAGTAACCAACAACTATTTTTAACTGTTTTTTTTTTTTTGTATCTAATTAACTGCTTGCAAAAGCTTAGACTTAAATTTTGAGCTCAAATTCTGAATCGTTGGGACTGGTTAAGAATCACAAACTGAACTGAGTTCAGGAGTTGAAACGTTACCCTGCCCACCCTACGAACACAGTTCAATTTTTCGCTGCTTAACTACTCACAACGATTCATATTTTGAGCTCAAAATTTAAGTCTAAGTTTAGAAAACTTTTATTTAGATAAAAAAAAAATATAACGGTTAAAAATATTTGTTGGTTACTCTAAAGTTTAAGGCGCCCTGTAACGGAATTTTTTGAAATTTACTTTTTAAATTTATTTTCAAGGAAATACTGACATAAAGAATGGTTTTAGAAAAACCGCAAACGAATCGACCAATTTTTCCGTTTTTTATAATCATTTGAAATTTGAACCTCCCCACCCCCATTGAACATAATTCTGTTTGGGCAAATTAACCACTCTCAACGATTCAGATATTCAGCTCAAAATTTAAGTTTATGTCTAAGCTTCTAAAAAAATTTAATGAGATGCAAAAAATAACGGTAAAAACTTGTTGTACGTTACTCCAAAGTCTAAATCGCCCTCTATAGACATTTTTTAAAATTTATCTGTATAATTTATTTTCAAGACAATACTGACATAAAGAATAATTTTATTGAAAACCGCAAATCAATTGACCAATTTTTCTGTTTTTTATAATCATTTGAAATTTGAACCTACCCACACCCATTGAACACAGTTCAGTTTGCGTTACTTAACCACAGATTTTGAGCTCAAAATTTAAGCTTATGTCTAAACTTCTAAAAAAATTAATGAGATGCAAAAAATAACGGTAAAAAATAGTTGTTCGTTACTCCAAAGTCTAAAGCGCAATCTATCGGCATTTTTTGAAATTTATCTTTATAATTTATTTTCAAGACAATACTTACATAATGAATAGTTTTCGTGAAAACCGCAAACGAATCGACCAATTTTTCTATTTTTTATAATCATTTCAAATTTTGGACCCTAAACTTTGATGGCGCTTATCTCCGTCGGAAGACGTTTGGGACCCTTAGTTTCCCATTTAATATTATTTGTCTTGATGTGTACTATCACCCCTTACAGTTTTGCCCAGTAGTTTAGATACACCCTGTATAATAAAGAATGCGTATTTTATTCCACTTCGTAAATGCTTATATGTTTTATTATGTTTTAAATGCTGTAACATCGTTAAAATTCATTTGAAACGATTTTCTCCCATTGACCTTAATGTAACGGAAAACTTTTAACTGTCCCTGTAGATAAATTAATCATGTTACAAACTTAATTTGAAATGAGGCTCGTGTTAAAGTAAACGTATCATCCAAAAATGTCAGAGCAATCCAGGTATATTTACGAGAATTAGAGCGCGGGCAGACGGACAGGCAAATCAAAGTCAAACACTTTTCAACTTTGTTGGAAAGTGTTGAAATTGGATATCTTTGAAAGTGAATTATTTTATATTATTACATTTTTCAAATGTAATATTCCTTTAATGAAAATTTTATTATCATTTTAATTCTTTATAATGTTGCTGTCGGAGTAATGAAACATGTGAAATGTGAATAAACAACGGTACTTTTGCTTTTTACATTTATTTTTATCACTTATTGCAAATATTAAGTTATTTTGACTGTATGAAGGGACTTTTATACATAGTTTATATATTATTATCTTTAAAAATACTTGAAATATTATGAGATAGCTGAACGACATAAAATACATAATATGAACTTTAAATGTTCAGTTTTACTTAAAAGGCGATTAAAATTATCAAAATAAGATGTTTATAATTAATTTTATTTTAAATATTTCAGTACTTTCAAGCGTTAATCTGGTTCTTCCTCGGAGAATATTTTAATAACTAATTTTTGTTTATTCATACAAATTCATGATTTCGTTTTGAAAATGAACCAGCCAATAATTATTATAGTTGAAAGTAGAAGTAGTTTCATGGATTAAACTTAATGAGAGAAGATATATATTATTATTACTAACTGCAGTCCGTTTAATAAAATAAATGGACTACAATTAATAATAATATATATCTCTTCTCATTAAGTTTAATCCATGAAACTATCCATGAAACTACTTCGAATTTAATTCGAATAGTTATTGACTCGTTCATTTTCAAAACTAAATCTCACATTTGTATGAATAAACAAAAATTAGTTATAAAAATATTCTTTGAGGAGGAGATTGAAAGTACTAAGATATTTTAAATAAAATTAGCTATTAACATCTCGATTTGATTATTTTAATCGCCTTTTAAGTAAAACTGAATATTTAAAGATCATATATATTTTGTGTTTAAAACAAGGTGAAAATTGCGTCCCGTCATATATATTTGTATTTAATGAACGACATTTTTTGCTGTTGCTATATAAAAGATAAAGTTCTTATATCATAACCACTCAAAAAGCATAAAAGTAAAGTATGTTGTCCTTTCAGTGACAACATAGAAAAACATTTTCATCGTCCGATAATGAGAAAATATCCAAAACATCTTTTGATAAAACCCTGCAAAAATCTCTAGGCCATTTTCATGACATTATTTATTCCGTGTCATCTCCTCCTCTTCCATTTAGGTCATTAGGGAAAGAAAGCTGGTAATTTGTTTTTAATTTTTTGCAACACTTTTCTCAAGAAATATAAATTGTTTATTAAAATGTTTATCTAAAGGGTGAAATTCATAAAATAGTGTGATTTTTAAATCTCGTGGATTTAATAAACTTTTTATCGTAGTTATATATTTTATCTATAAAAATACAAATATTAAAAAGCAGCTCAACGAAATTTTTTACTGCTGATATATAAAAAGAAAAATAAAGCTCTTTTATCGTAACGACTCTTAAATCATAAAAGTAAAATATGCTGTCCTTTCATTATCACCATTAAAAAAAAATTCATTGTCCGATTCTGAGAAAACATCCAAAATACCTTTCAATAAAAACCCTGCGAAAATCTCTAAGCCATTTTCATGACATTATTTATTCCGTGTCATATCCTCCTCTTCCATTTAGGTCATATTAGAGAAAGAAAGCTGGTAATTTGTTTTTAATTTTTGTAACACCTCTCTCAAGTAATATAAATTGTTTATTAAAATGTTTATACAAAAGGTGAAGTTCATAAAATCTTGCGATTTAAAAAGCTAATGGATTTAATAAACTTTTTATCATAGTTTATGTATTTTTATCTATAAAAATACAAATATTATAAGACAGCTCAACGACATTTTTTGCTGTTGATATATAAAGAGATAAATAAAGCTTTTATATCATAACGACCCTTAAAATAAAGTATGCTGTCCTTTGAGTGTCAACATAAAAAAACATTTTCGTCATCAGATAATGAGAAAACATCCAAAACACATTTCGTTAAAAACCCTGCAAAAATCTCTAGGCCATTTTCGTGACATTATTTATTCCGTGTCATCTCCTCTCCCATTTAGGTCATCAGAGAAAGAAAGCAAACTGGTCTTACTTCTTTCCTGAAATTGTGTAATTTTACGTGTAAAAAATATTTTGAAAGTGTTTTACATGTGTGTTGTTTTATAGTGTTCTAAATTGTGTGATGTTTACAGTGTGTTGTTAAATTGGATACAAAGTGTTGTGCAGCACTAGACTATTTTAAGAAACTGTTTTTCTCAACACTATTTACAACACTATTGTCATACATTTAACAACACTATTTCTAGATAGCAATCCTTTTCCAACATATTAAGAATACCTTTCTAAAGAACAACACTTTGCCAAACGTATTAAAATCACAGTCACAACAGAAAAAAAGTTTCAGAATACATTAATGTGTTGCTGGGACAAAAAGTGTTCTGAAATGTGTTTGTGTTTTATAATTTTGAATGTATTTTTGATTTTTAATTTATTTTATCACTTATAACAAATATTAAGTTATTTTGATGTTTAGATGTCATTTTTATATATTTTATGTATTATTATCTATAAAAATACTTGAAACTTGGTAATATAACTGAACGACATAGAATATATAATATGAACTTTAAATCTTCCGTTTTACTTAAAAGGCGTTTAAAATAATCAAATAGAGGTGTTAATAGTTAATTTTATTTAAAATATCTTAGCACTTTCAACCCTTAATCAAGCTCTTCCTCAGAGAATATTTTTAAAACAACTTTTTGTTCTGTTGTACAAATACATGATTTTGTTTTATAAAAATAAATAAAATAAAACTAAATAATAAAAGTTTAATTAAAGTATTACATAAAAAAGTTTAATGTAAAATAATATATATATTATAATATATATGAAGTTTAATAAAAGTATTATACAAATACATTATTTCATTTTATAAAAATAAAAACAAATAAATAAAGTAAGCAAAATAAAGTAAAGTAAATAAAATAAAAAGTAAAAATAAATAAAGTAAATATGTTGTAGTGAAAGTAAAATTTTGTGAAATTTTATTTTGTGTAAAAGAAAAATGTAACTAATTCTGTTTACAGAGATGTATGATTTTCTGTATAATTAATTGTTGAGCAGTCATGAGGCGCCAAGCTGGGGAGCCCATACAATGGGGCTGACAGTATACGTCGGCTATAGTTTATAGCCAGTCACAAAAATATTTATGACAGTCCGCAGGACTGCGCCCCTGTTCTCACCCCCTTGAAGGGGCCACTTCTGGGAAAATGTTAGAGGCAAGGGACGTCGGGGCAAGGGTCAGCTCAGCCGGACCAGGGGAGGAGCATGTAGGACCCTTGTGCAAATAGTTTTGTTCATGATACTAATCAGATGTGGGGCTAATCACAGATTGGCTAAGGGGCTTTCCGAAGGCCAGAATGATGCCCCCAAAAAATCTGAATATGATAATTAGAAGTCCGCCTCCAGTTTTTTTTCCCAGAGAAGTTAGTCAGTTCTCTTGTTGGAAGAAAAATGAGAGTGTTGGTGAGTTCTACGCGTAAAAAAATGGTCAGTGTTAAAAAAAAGTTAGTGTATGTTCCAGCTTGGCTGATGTAAAAAAAAAAGAGAACAGGTAATGCTTAATATATATTGTTGTTCCCATATTTATATTACATGTTTTGTGATTAGGGATTTTTGTACCCAGATGAGAAAATGGGAAAGTGAATAATGTATGATTTTAATAAATGTAGCATCTGTTCCTAGATTAGTAAATGATGCTTAAAATAAATTATGTAACATTTAAAGGTATTGTAAATTGTATGTAATTAATAGAATTGCAAATAAATTAATTAATTTAAAATTCCCTTTTATCATTCTTCCTAGTAAAATGAGTGTAGTTATTCTTTATATTTTGATGATTGAACCCTAATGATTTTAAGGGAATCCTATAAGCTAGAATGTCTACTAAAAATTCACAACGCTTTGGCGATGTTTAAGTAAAATATCGCTCCTTAAAGTCCAGCATAGGACCTATCATTCTAGCTAGGGATTATATATACGATCACGTAAAGTACTCAGCTAAGAAAAATATATATATTTAGAGTTAGAATATGAGTGGTTTGTGGAAAAGCAACTGCTGGTCTATTTCACTCCAACATCTTATATAATAATTAATGTGGTGCCAAGTTCCCTCACGGATATTTCCTTGGGTTAATTAAAATATATTATAACTATGTTTAGAGTATTTATGAAATTTCTCTTCTTTCATATGTATAATCCGTTAACTTCATATCATTTTTCTCTTTTTACCCTCTTTTCGGATTCTAAATTGTAATGGATATTTGCTATGGTATATAATAAATTAACTATTCACAACTCGTGGTGACTTTTAATATAAAATCATCTTACATAATTTAATATCTAATCATAATAACAACTATTCCCACCTCACTGGGTACACAAAGTAAACCTCTGGCAAAATTAATTTTTGAGAATGGCATTTTCAAGTTTGATATGTATATCTATATATAGGTGTTTCAAATATTAACTAGGGTTGTATATTTATAGCTATATAGTAAAGATAGCACATACTATGATATTTTATGCATTTGTAATTTGTTTCGATATTAATATTATAAAAATATTCTGGTAATCATGCTGTTAATTTTAAACTGTTATTCTTAGAAATGGTGTATGTTATCGATTTTGAATTGGTTTCTATATGTATAAAATTAAATTAAAAAAAAAATACATAACAATAGCAAAATGTAAATTATAAAAAAATAATAATAATAAATGAATAAAGAAACGAATAAAATAAAATAATGATAATAAGTGTAATTAAAGAAATATAATAATTTTAAAATTATCACACTATGTGGTAAAGCAAAGAAAATTTAAATAATGGTATTATGTATTGTATAAAAATATTCATACATACATATTTCTTTTCTTGTTATTGTGATAATTGTACATTTATGTGTATTGATTGGTGTGTAGCATATGTCGCGTGGGAGAAAACGAAAATCCGTTAATAGAGATAACTCAGGGGTACAAACAAGGAAGCAATTGCAGGAAGCATCAAACAAATTAACTGATAACATTATGGCAGAAGCTAAACCAGATCTAGCGAATATTTTGACATTAATACTACCCTTTGATGGAAAAAAAGTAAAAAATGTCGTATTTTATTTGAAAGAGTTTGATACTCTAACAGAACAAGTAAAAGTCTCAGAAGACTTCAAATTGCAAATTTTAAAAGCAAAATTTATAGGGGACGCTCGCGATAAACTTGCTTCAGATGATAGTCTAAATAATGAAACTGATTACAAACAATTTAAAACAAAAATGACCAAAATTTTTCAAAAAAAGGATTCATTTGCAGATTCGCAAACAAAATTTAATTCTATTAAACAGAAACCAAATCAGTCTATTACTGATTTTATAAGTGAATTTGAAAGAGCAGCATCGGACTATCTGAATGCTTCTGGGCATGCAACAGAGGATGGAGCTAAAAAACTTTTTGATTTAATTAAAATTAATAAGTTTCTGGAAGCAATTTCCCCAAATATTTCTTTAGAATTGCGAAAATCGGAAAATAAAGATTTTTCGCGTCTATGCGAAAAGGCTAAAACTATTGAAAATGCTTTCAATTCAACAACATTAGAACAAATAAATGCAGTTTCAGCTATAGCGAGTACAGAAAAAAAATGAATTTTATGAAAATTTATTAAAAATAAATGCGGATCAATCGACTGCCATATCGGAGCTTAAAATGGAAATAAATAATTTGAGATTGACTAATAAAGAAAACACAACTGAAGGAAATAAATCACAGAAATTTTGTCAAATTTGCAATGATGGTAGGCATGACATTAGCTATTGTTGGTACAATTTAAAGAGTAATAGAGGTTTTAGACAGGATTTTTTTAACACAGGTATGCAGCAAAATTACACTCAAAATGAAAATGGTTTGACCCAAAATTATGGTCATGGAAACACGAGATTTCCAGGTTCCTACTCGACGCAAAATTACACTCCGTTCAATAATCATGGTTATAACAATTATCATGGGTATCCGAGGGATAATTTTAGCAGCCAAAACGCTCCTAATCAAAATTTTATATTCCCTAATAATGAGTATTATGCCGAACACAATAATACAAATCGGCAACAACCTTTTCGGAGAGGTAATACGAGAGGGTGGCGTGGTCAAAACAACCATAACAGACGAAACACCATGCAAGACAATAGAAGTAAAGGAAATAATTCGAAAACAGATAATAATAGAAATAATCGATCGGAAAACAAATAAGGGGGTCTACAATTCAAAATAAAGAAAGGAGGTACCCGGGTAGATCCCTTAGGAAGGGGTACAATTTACAAGAGAAAAAACAACCGAAATGGGATGAACAAAGGAATAAAACAGCTCTGATTTCAAGTGTAAATTCTACTAAGGAAGATAGTTTACCTATCATACAATTAGATATTTATGGGATTTCAGTGAAAATACTCTTCGATTCAGGGGCAGCTGTCAGCCTTTTATCACCGGACATTTTTGAATCTCTAAAAGAAACTGAAGCAAAAATAAAATATTTAGGTAATCGTATAACTATACAATCTTTTGATAACTCCAAAATATCCTTCAGACACTGCATAAAATTAACGTTTAAAATAAATAACATTTTCACAACCGGTACATTTTATGTAACATCAAAAAATTTTCAGGGCGATTATGATATGTTATTAGGATATGATTATCTGAAAATAAATAGAATGATTTTAGACTTTAATGAAAAAGCATTGCGGTTTAAAAATACTAGGTTGTCTTTGGAACCACAGAAGGACAAGGACTACAACAGTCAAATTAATGTACTGCATAAAAATAATGATAATACGGTAGTCACAAATAAATCAAATAAAGGAAACGCGAAGAAAGTTAAACGAGTTAATACGGAAATTTTCGCAACAAGTGTGAAAGATATTCACATTCAGCCAGGGGAAGTAAAAATTATGCCATTGAACTGTCCATGTTCCATTCAACCAAATCAATTGATTTTACTTGAACCTTTGGAAGATTTTAGGGATGTGATTTCTGAACAGTCAGTTCATGAGGTTAAGAGTACAAACAGAATTAATATTATTATAACAAATAACAGCGGAGAAAAGAAAATAATTAAACAAAATGCGAAGGTAGGACACATTATCACAAATTTTGATAGCAAAAATAATTTAAACGAAAATGATATCGAGGACGGGAAAATTTATCAAATCAATAATCTGAGTTTAGAGGAAACTAGAGCATTGAGAGAAGCAGAATTTGATATCAAGGATTTTAAAATTGATCATTTATCGGGGGATCTTAAAGAGGAAGTAGCGAATTTATTACTAAAACATGCCCACGCATTTTCTAAATCTTACCAAACTTTGGGTCAAACAGATTTAGTCATTCCAAAAGTGACACTTAGCCATAATTTCCCCATTCAGCATAAGCCTTACAAGACTCAACAAGCGGCGAAAGATTATGCACAACAAGAGATTCGCAAACTTTTGGAGGCTAAGATAATAGAAAAATCGGATTCCGATTATGCATTCCCCGTACTTTTTGTAAAAAAAAAAGAGTACTGACAAGGAGAAAATTCGATACCGCATGGCTGTAGATTATAGAACTTTAAATGAGATATTGGAAGGGTTTCCTTACCCGGTACCCGACGCAAAGACAATTTTACAGGCAATGAGTGGAAAAAAACTGTATTCGGTTTTAGATCTTCACTCAGCTTTTTTTCAAATAAATTTGAGGCCACAGGACAGACATAAATTAGCATTTGTTACAGAATATGGCGTTTTTTCACCATGTCGTTTAAATTTTGGATTGAAGATCAGTAGCACCAGGTTCGCAGAATTAATGGATAAAGTGTTAGGACATTTCCCCAAAGACAAAGTAAATTACTATCTGGATGACGTTATAATAGCTGCCGAAAATCCGCAGGAAATGCTTAAACTTTTACAGGAGGTCCTGCAAACATTTATAAATAATAATATAACTGTGGAGCCTTCTAAAGCTCAGATTTGTAAAGAGGAGATAGAGTTTCTAGGATTTAAGGTTAATAAAAATGGGTATGCACCTTCCGACAGAAATGTGGGGAAAATTCAGCGTTTAGTGCGTCCCAAAAACAAGAGAGGGGTTAAATCTTTGCTTGGATTAGCCAATTATTTCAGAACCCTCATTCATAATTATGCGGAGATAGTTAACCCTTTGGTAGAAATGACAAAAGACAGTGCGAGATTTAAATGGACTAAGGAAGCAGATCAGGCATTTTTGAACATACAAGCAGCCATTATAAATAATCCTACGTTAAAACCACCAAATTTTAACAAGGAATTTTTCTTAATCACAGATGGATCAAAAGTTGCAATCTCAGCCATTTTGGCGCAAGAGGATAATGGGTTTTTATTCCCAATAGAATTTTTTGGACGCAAACTTAAACAAACTGAATCTGTGTATCCGAGTCTAAAATTTGAGCTGTTAGCTATTCATGAGGCTGTCATGCACTTCAAATCAATTCTCATTGGTAGAAAATTCACTATCCTAACGGATAGCAAAGCCTTAACTTATCCTCTAAAACTAGAAAATCAATCGGACATTGTTGCTAGATGGATATTAAACCTTAGTGACTTTGATTACACTATTGAATTTTTAGAAGGGAAAATTAATCCTGCAGATTACGTAAGTAGGAACATATGCAATATTACTACTCAAACTGAATTACAAAACAATTTATTTAAAGTTAATCCCCAACTTTCTGATGAAAATATAAAAATACATCAGTACCAAGATGAAAAATTATCAATTATCATTAAAAAGATTGAATCAGGCAAAAACAAGAAACTTAATAAAAAATTTGCGTTAAATGATAAGAAACTCTTAATATTAAAACAAAATGCAAAACACCCTGAACTAATTATAGTTCCAGATGATTTAAAGTTAACAATTATACAAGAAGCACATGGACCGCACTTTGGATTTGCAAAAACTTATGCAACAATAAAATCGCGGTTGTTTTGGTATGGCATGTACCAACATATCAAAAACTATTGCAGTAATTGTGTAAGATGCAATAAAAGTAAACAACATCCGACAATTAAAGTGCCGATTCAGGAAATGAATAGAAATCTACAAATTGGGGCAACTATACATATCGATGTGATTGGGCGATTACCTCTGACACTACGTAAAAATTGTTTCATATTTACAATTGTAGATGCGGGTTCACGATTTTTAGAGGCAGTTGCGGTACGGAATGTGGAATCGCAAACATTGTTAAATATTTTAAATAAATACTTTGCTTCTTATGGATTGGTGTCGGAAATTGTCGCGGATAATGGGAAATATTTTAGGTCGGCGGTTTTTACGGAATATATGCGTGCTCTTAAAATAAATTTAAATTTTACGAGCCTGTATAAAGCTTGCGCAAACGGTTTAGTAGAGATCACGAACAAAATATTGAAATCATCTTTGGTGGCTATGAGCAATTCGACATTAGAATGGGACACGCGTCTCGACTATTTTAAATTGCATTACAATACTTCAATACACAGGGCTACCGGATTTTCACCAGCTAAACTATTTTTCGGTCGAGAGATAAGAAATCAGTTTACGATTTATAATTCTCCCGACGAAAGGTGCACACTAACATATGTTAAGAATAGGCTAGAACATATGCAGGAAGTGTACAAACAAGCATTAGCAAATCAACAAAAAATGCTGCGTGAATACATTAAAGAAGATGATTTCCAGAAGACTACAAGTTTAAGTCTGGGTCAAAGAGTATTTATGAAAGTTATTGGCAAACCCAGAGCACTTCACCCGCGATTCGAAGGGCCATTTATAGTTGTAAAAATAGTGCGTAACAATAATTATGTATTACAGGATGAATTCAATAAAAATGCGCCTACGATTAGAAGACACATACAGCATCTGTATGCGCCTAAAATGACAAGGAATGTCGAAAAACTTTTAGAAGATTCGGATAAAACGGGTTCAGTGCAGTAAAAACACTTAAGTACACAATGGGTTATCAACTTATAGGCCGAACATTGAATAAATATGTATATATATTTTTTTTTTCCCTTTGTAAAAAAATGATTACTGTTTCGAAGATCTTACTAGAGGTACTAAAAAAAAAAGTTAATTAGGTATAAATTACTCTGTTATTTGAAGTAGCAGAGGTCAGCATTGACAAATAAAAGCGATTTGTTGGGACAGCTTTGTTTTTTTTTCTTCGGCGGAGAAAGCGGTTTTTTTTCCCCGTAACCCATTCGGAGGCGAGGGCTTTCCTTTCTACCGTAAACACGCTCTCTCTCCCCGATGAGAAATAGGAATGTTTTTTATGCAAATGAGCTACGAATGTCGGAGCGCCGTTTTCCCCCTTTTCGCTTTTCGTGGAGAGAGGAGAAATGCGCTGTTGGTGACGTCATACTATGTCGCTCTCCGGGGTCAGTGTATACAGGCGTAAAAGCCAGTTCGTGTATGCTGTTCTCGAGAGAGAATTTCTTTCCACACCAGCCACATGAGGAAACTGGTTGCTAAAGTTTCATTTAAGTACTCTGAGCGATAACACATAGAGAGAATTTATTAATACGGGACAAATCACAGGGAATCGTGTTTTGCAGGCATGCAAGCATATAGCTAAATTAAGTAAGCGCTTATTTGGGTCAGTAATGAGAATAATATGAATAATACAGGTTTTTTCACTTTAACGCGATTCACACACACATATGGACAATCTTAATAAAAGAAAAAAATAATAAAATGGTCAGATTACAATAAAAAAAAAAAAAAAAAAAAAAAAAAAAAAAAAAAAACAACAAAAAAATATAGACATAATAAATTTTTAGGTTTTCCCTGTCCCCAGACGAAGTTTTATAAGCTCACTAGGCATGGAGGTTATCGGCAGTCCCGGTTTATAAATTTAACAAATTAAATATTAGTTATTTAAAAATTTTGAAACACGATATTTACACTTTGTTCTAACAATATAAATAATTAAACAATCAGCTGGCACACTATATAAGTAGGAGCAGTGATACAATAATCACAATACATACTTGAAATATAAATAAATAAATTAAAATAATGCATATTATAACAATGAAACACAGTTTATACAGGGTAAATTTCCACGAATATATATATAAAGATGCATACAATATAGCAAAATATAATAATTAAATAAATTTCTTTGGGACATACAGCTTCTTCTTCTGTCCTGAAAACATGTTATAATGACAGATAAAATTCATAAAAAAAGAAATAATAATATCATGCGATCTCGCTTTATAGCTTACAATAAGATTCTCATATTAAAAAAAAATAAATAAATAAATAAAATAAGTAAATAATAAAAAAAAAAGAAAGACAGCGTGCAAACGCAAGCTTGAATGACAATTCTTCATGCTTCTTCATGCAATTAAAAAGAGGGGAGTGTCAATGTTGGGATTGATGGTTTTCTGTACTTCTTATGAAGAGATGTGTGTGTATCATGATCAAATTACAGGATAATTGAAACATAGATATTAAACATAATAAGGAAATATATGGTTGAAATCTAAAAAAAAAAAAAAAAAAAAAAAAAAAAAAATTATTGTTGTTGGTATCTAGTTTATTTTCTTTCACTGAGTTATAATTAGGGATTCGTCATGTAATGCATTAAAAAAAAGGACTCAGAGTGAAACGATTACTCGTGATATTACGACACTTCTGGTCCCCTCACTGACTAGGTGTTGGTAAACAAACGGAGATATGTTTCAGTGGGATTGGTTGGGTCAGTTGAGTCGCTAGAATGAGGGGATGGGGGGCGTCATGCAAGGAAGATTGGAGATCATGCTTACAAGAGAGACTTACCTCGTTTTAGCTGAGGAGCCTGCTTCGCTTTCCGATCTAGCTGAAGGGTTCCAGGAAGTACACAGTTGGAGAAAGGCCATGGCTGGGCAGTAATATCTTCAGTGGGCGCTGAAATAAACCAAACAGATTAGATCTCAGGAATAGTGTAATAAAAATAAGATATATGATTATTGCTAGTACTTAAAGTTCTCATATAAGTTAAAAAAAAAAAAAAAATCACTAAAGGTACGATGGCAAAATTGGCCAAAACAGCACTTTGCGAGTAATTCTGTGGATCTATCATTGAAAATGTTTTTAAATAAAAAAAGGGGTATTGTAAGTTTAAAATTAAATAAAACATAAATTCGTTAAGAGTGGGAATGTTCAGTTTCTTAAAAGTGCAAGGGAAGTAACGTCGTTTAATTTCCTATGGAGACAGGATTAAGTGTTACATGGTAGGGCTAAAATAGTAATAATAATAATAAAAAAATAATAATAATGAAATAATAATAATAATAATAATAATGTTATCTTATTAACTCTCTTAAAACATAATAACAACAATAAGCTTCAATTCTATGTCAAAATTTTAAAATACAAAAAAAAATGCAAATACCAAGCTCCAGGTTCCATATAGAATTGGTTTTTCTGCTTAAATTTAAAAAAATAATTATTAGGCATTAAATACGTAAATTTTTCAGTTTTGTTAAAAAAAAAAAAAAAAAAAAAAAAAAAAAAAAAAAAAAAAAAAAAACATAAATAAATAAATTAAGATATAAAAGCAAGGATGAGTAATGAATCATTATAATAAGATGGTACATACTTTTAACATAAAAGAGGGGTTGTCTCGATGCGTCTGATGTGCAGACAGCTTCGCTGGCGAAGGTCTCTGCTTCCGGCCGGCATCAGATCATGGCGTCTCAGCTTTTCTGTTATTCACCTGTTAAAAAAAAAAGGGGGAGGAACCGAGCTATTGTTAGTATAGTGAATTTACAATATATATAGATTTAAGAAAATAAAGAAATAAACATATACATAAAATGTATGCATAGAAGAGCGTAGTTAGATTTCGGCTTATTTGAAAATTTCATTTTAGATGTTTTAAAATTTTAATACTATTTGGAGCTGCAGTTAGAAAATAAATAAATAAATAAATGGATAAAACATAATTATCAGGACTAAGTTTAAACTATTATTCATTGTTAGCCTTATAACCCTAAGCTGCATAAAAATTACATGGCAGTAGCATGATTAAATAAATAATTAAAAAAAACTGTTCTATACTAGCATGATGAGTCGCTAATAACCTGATTGCGTCGTGAACCGGCCGTTTAGGCAAATAATAGGTTCATCTTAGGCAGAGCTACTCTGTACGCGATGTAAAAAAAAAAAAGAGAGAGAAAAAAAAATTAATATGGTGCTTACAAAGCAGGCTAGTTGATTTATGTTTCACTGAGGATTTAATAGATCAAAAATATTTGGGTGTATAAAGTTTATAGACATAAGATAGCATCAAACACTCTACAGCAAAACGGTGTGTCATGTCTGGCTCTCTGGATAAAAGTGAGAGGCCAATGATTACGGCTATCAATCATGTTGTCTAAAGTATATAGTAAATAATTCAACTTTTACGAGACACATAAGGCAATTAATATACGGGAATGATTACTGTCTCTCTCTTATAGGCTAGGATTAAAAAGAGTAAAGCACACTGTTTCACTTAAGTTATACAACATATACAGAGATATATATGTACTTACTTTGTATGAGTAATCCTTCCGATGACGCTTTGAGTGGTCAGACGCACAGACGCGTTGTATTTCTCCCGCGTCGGCAGAAGTATAGGGTCAGCTCATTTGTGGTCTTTTTAAAGGGGTGTGAAGTACTAATGACACTTTAATCGTGGGAAACTGGATTCCCGTCCCTGGCTGCAGTGTTGGGGCGAAAAGAGGAATATATTTTGTTTCTCTTTTCACGATTTCGTCTTCACATAAATTCAGTTGTCTTGAGCGGGTGGTAAAAAAAAAAAAAAAAAAAAAAAAAAAAAAAAAAAAAAAAATTTTTTTTTTTCTCTCTTACGATGACTGGGTTTTGAAAGGGAATTGAACGAATGTAGGGATCAATATAATCGGTATAGATTTTTATATATAGTCTAGAATGATTTTGCTGCATACGCGTGAACTTTGTTCTGTCCGCTGTAAATATTTTTTCTGGCGTATGTGTTAGTATAATATATATATATTTTTTTTTGCATACATTGATTCCTCTTCAGGATGTTATATATATATATATAATTGAAGATATATTGGCATAATGTGGGTATGAACAAATATAGAATTGATTTTGAATCGGACTCTTGCATATTGAAGTGTGTTATTCTTGTTTTGTTTCTTTATATACTATTGTCATACATCAATTTTATAAGTTGTGTGTACATCATATGTGAAAATATTAATTATATATTAAAATGCCATTTTTCAGTACAATGATGTAAATTTAGCCAGAGTTTTACTTTCTATATTAGATGCTATCAGAGTTTGGTTTAACATTTGGTCTAGAAATCTGAGCCTATGTTTACAGGGCTCATCTACCAAAATTATTCAAAATTCTGGGAACAATGATAATAATCATTACCATAGTAGTTGAAGCAAGAGTGACTTCGAAGTTATATTACACGAAAAGTTCTTTGAATAGGCCATTGCTTGAACTAGAACAAAAATTTGCTAATACCCAGTCTCTAGTAAGCCTGTGAAGGACCGGGCGAGGTCGGGACAAAGTAAAAAGTCTCAATTACGGCATAGCAGCTAAGCATTTCTCTCTTTGCTGTCTGAAGAGCTGTATCAAAGAGGTTGGCTTCACGAATTCCACGGCTGAAAATCGGATTGGGACACAGCAAAAGGACACTTATACTTGTGCCACAGACTGCTGCAATACAGTAAGATAGACTAGAATACAGCTGAAGGATACTCAAAAAGGTGTCACAGACTCTTGCACCACACTGTAATGGACGGTAGAACTTTTCAGAGACACTGATGACTGTGCCACTACGATCAATGAACTGAATTCTTCAGCGGTGCGTTGCAATAAAAAGCAGCACAGAACTAATTTTTTTTTAACATTTCACACACAACAGAACTTTTTTTTTTTCATTTATCCAAAGGGGGGAAGATGTTGTAGTGAAAGTAAAATTTTGTGAAATTTTATTTTGTGTAAAAGAAAAATGTAACTAATTCTGTTTACAGAGATGTATGATTTTCTGTATAATTAATTGTTGAGCAGTCATGAGGCGCCAAGCTGGGGAGCCCATACAATGGGGCTGACAGTATACGTCGGCTATAGTTTATAGCCAGTCACAAAAATATTTATGACAGTCCGCAGGACTGCGCCCCTGTTCTCACCCCCTTGAAGGGGCCACTTCTGGGAAAATGTTAGAGGCAAGGGACGTCGGGGCAAGGGTCAGCTCAGCCGGACCAGGGGAGGAGCATGTAGGACCCTTGTGCAAATAGTTTTGTTCATGATACTAATCAGATGTGGGGCTAATCACAGATTGGCTAAGGGGCTTTCCGAAGGCCAGAATGATGCCCCCAAAAAATCTGAATATGATAATTAGAAGTCCGCCTCCAGTTTTTTTTCCCAGAGAAGTTAGTCAGTTCTCTTGTTGGAAGAAAAATGAGAGTGTTGGTGAGTTCTACGCGTAAAAAAATGGTCAGTGTTAAAAAAAAGTTAGTGTATGTTCCAGCTTGGCTGATGTAAAAAAAAAGAGAACAGGTAATGCTTAATATATATTGTTGTTCCCATATTTATATTACATGTTTTGTGATTAGGGATTTTTGTACCCAGATGAGAAAATGGGAAAGTGAATAATGTATGATTTTAATAAATGTAGCATCTGTTCCTAGATTAGTAAATGATGCTTAAAATAAATTATGTAACATTTAAAGGTATTGTAAATTGTATGTAATTAATAGAATTGCAAATAAATTAATTAATTTAAAATTCCCTTTTATCATTCTTCCTAGTAAAATGAGTGTAGTTATTCTTTATATTTTGATGATTGAACCCTAATGATTTTAAGGGAATCCTATAAGCTAGAATGTCTACTAAAAATTCACAACGCTTTGGCGATGTTTAAGTAAAATATCGCTCCTTAAAGTCCAGCATAGGACCTATCATTCTAGCTAGGGATTATATATACGATCACGTAAAGTACTCAGCTAAGAAAAATATATATATTTAGAGTTAGAATATGAGTGGTTTGTGGAAAAGCAACTGCTGGTCTATTTCACTCCAACAGTAAATATTTGTGAAAATAAACAAAATTGTTTTGAAATTGTTTATGCATTTTTATCTATAAAGATGCTTGAAATAATATAAGACAACTCAACGACACTTTTTGCTGCTGATAAAGATAAATAAAGCTCTTAACTACTCTTAAAGCATAAAAGTAATGTGTGCTGTCTCTCAGTGTCAACAGAGAAAAAATATTTCCATCGTCCGATGATGAGAAAACATCCAAAACACCTTCCGATGAAAATCTCTGGGCCATTTTCGTGACATTACTTATTCCGTGTCATCTCCTCCTCTTCTTCCATTTAGGCATAGCGGCCAATTCTTCCGATTTTTTGGCCCGGAAAATTTTAATAGAAATTTTTGCCTTATTTAAACGGCAGATTAAAGCGATTTGACATGGTAAATTTTTTTATAAAAAATTTCCGGGTCAAAAAAGCGGAAGATACTGGCAGCTATGATTTAGGTCATCAAAGAAAGATAACAAACTGGCTCTTAATTTTTGAAATTGTATAATTTATAGGCACCATGTAAAAAATATTTTGAAAGTACTTTACATGTGTTGTTTTATAGTGTTCTAAATTGTGTGGTGTTTGTGTATTGTCAATTTAGGAACAAAGTTTTGTGCAGCATAATACTATTTTAAGAAACTATTTTTCTCGTCTCTATTTACAACACTATTTCAACACATTAAACAACACTATTTTTAGAACACATTTCTAGGTAGCAATAATTTTTCAACACATTAAGAACATATTTCTAGAGATCAACAATTTTGCAACATATTAACAACACAAAAAACGTTTCACAACACATTATTTTATTTATTTATTTTATTTTATTTTATTTTATTTTATTTTTTTCCGAAACGTGAAACATGCCTTGAAGTAATTTTTATGTGTAATTTATGTAATATATAAAACGTTAGACGTTAACATATGACGTTAGATATAAAAAAATATATTTTTATATACATTTTATATATTTTATATTATCTATAAAAATACTTTGAATATTACAACACAACTCGGAGGCATTTTTTCCCTGTCGATACATAAAAAGACAAAGCTTTTATATCATAACCACTCTTAAAGCATAAAAGTAAACTATGCTGTCCTTTCAGTGCCAAGATTTTCATCGTCCGGTAATGAGAAAACATCCAAAACACCTTTCGATAAAAACCCTGTGAAAATCTTTAGGCCATTTTCGTGACATTATTTATTCCGTGTCATCTCCTCCATTTAGGTCATCAGAGAAAGAAAGCTGGAAATGCTCGACAAGAGAATAAAAGAGCAACAGGCGGAAGGGGATGTCACATCGGTAAAAGACGAACCGGTGGAAATGAAAAAGAGAAAAGCTTTCCTAGATCTCCTCCTAGACCTTCATATCAAGGACAATATTTTAACCGAAGAGGATATTAGGGAGGAAGTTGACACTTTCATGTTTGCAGTAAGTAATAAACACACGAAATTCGATAAAAAGAACAATTATTTTTTTCTTTCAGTAAAGTACCGTTTCAAGGGTGTTTGAATTTAATGTTTTGATTTATTGTTTAAATTCAAAAGTTAAAGTTTTTTTTAATGGGTCACTTTAAGTTATTCTTTTTCTGGTTTAATTATGGGCTTTTTTAGAACTATAGCCACAATTTTCAGACGAAATGATTTAAATAATCAATAAAACACGAAATAATTTAAACAAACAAAATAATTTATGCCTTTGTACTTATAATTTTGAATGAAAAAGAGAAAAGTTTTCCTATATCTTCTCCTAGACCTTCATATCAAGGACAATATTTTAACCGAAGAGGATATTAGGGAGGAAGTTGACATTTTCATGTTTGCAGTAAGTAATAAACACACGAAATCCGATAAAAAAACAATTAAGTTATTTTTTGTTTCTTTGTGTAAAGTTTTGTTCCAAGGATGTTTAAATTAAATGTTTAGCTTTATTGTTTAAATTCAAAAGTTATAGTTTTTTTTTTTTTTTTTTTTTTACAAAAAATAGGACACCTAAAGCCACGTTCAATTATGGACTTTTGTAGAATTACAGGCACAAGTATCACACGAAATGATTTAAAGAATAAATGGAACACGAAATAATTTTAACAAATAAATAATTGATGCTTTTGAGTTTGTAATTCTGTGGTTTTGTAGTATAGTAGATGCAACTATGACACAATATCACTTAGAACAGCTGCGAGATTATTATTATTATTATTATTTCGAATCTGTTATTCAAAACTAAAATGTTTTACTGCTTTAAATTTAAAGTATAGAAAAGAAAATATTTTCTGAACGTTATACCTTTAACTCGAATTTTGCAATTTTGTAGAAATACAGCAGTAGATGAAACACGAAATTATCTAAATGAGCAATTGCATTGTTTTGTTGTTATTGTTTCAGTTGTTATTTAAATGAAATATCTTACTTTTATTTTGCGAGGCTGGATCCAAAAAAAAAAAGGTTACAAATGCAACATTTGAAAAGTAATTATTGTAAAATGAGACTTTTATCTCAAAATGATGGCATATGGTGCTAATTATCTTATAGCAGTTATAAAAGATAATGTAAGTTCGGAAACGCGTCAGTGATTGAACCCCTTGTAAAAAACTGAGGGGCTGTATCGAAATATGGTAGTATGTGGAATATTGTGTATGCTATATTGACACTCATCAATGGATTTATGGATAGAGCACCTCATTCTTTTAGCTTCATTTAAGGAACAACGGATTTTGATCTTATTCTATCAACGATAGTTTCAGAATGAAAAATTTGGAAATGATTTGAAAAGAAATTGATAATTATTCTTTTCTACTCATAACATTGTGTTTAAATAGAATGCAGTCGTGAGTATAAAACGGAACCATTTAAAAGTACAATGGCCTTGATTATATAACGCAAAAAAAGACAGATTTTTTTAATCTAGCAAAATATAACATTTTTCGAGTAAATAACGTTTTTCGAGTTATTCATCATGGCAAAAGCGTCAAACCCGAAATTCTTGCAAAATGTCATCGGAAGGTCTTTTTAGAACAAACAAAATGATGCTCAATCCGAAGGAATGGATGCCCACGTCTTTTATTAAGATTTGAATGCAGCGAGTGAATAAACATGGGAATTAGATTACATTCGAAAAGTACATTGAATTTGACAAATGTATCAATACAAGTGAGCTCATAAAATTTGACGGTATTTTTTCAAAAACGCAAAAAGATTTTTTTTCTTCTAATAACTCCGTGAGCTGAGCAGTTGAAGATAACGCAATGAACCTAAACCCTCTTCCTGTTATCAAATTAATTCACATAACTTCGACGTCTTTTGAAGGTAAAAAAGTATAATAGTTAGATGTGATTTTATTTATTATTAGCGAGGGCTCTTAATGTTTATTACGTCTTTGCACAGATCTTGCTTGAGTAGAGGAAAAACGGATGAACTATTTTGAGTGATCAGGCAGTATTGTGTTATTTTACGACGGCCAATTAGACGGTAGGAGTGATATAGGTTGGATTATGATATTGAACAAGTTATAACTGAGAGAAGTGAAATAAAAAATGACAGAAAATAATTATAGTGTGCATTTTTATTCATGTTTTTCTGTATTTTGTTTACTTTTTAACATAAAAAATACTTTTTTAATCAAAGGCAAGCCAGGTAGTTTTTTATATATATATATATAAACTGTTTTAGAGCACATTATAAGAGTACTAATAATTACAAATAACAATTTTGGTTCCTCTAATTGTCATTCTGCAAGCAATTATTGAATGTTTTGTATAATAAAACAGCCGTTAACGGGAAAATTAGTTGTTGCTATTTTAGATTAATTACCAGTAATTTCATATATCAATCCATGTTTATTTTCTATAATTATTTAATTTGTCCTATAAGAATTAAATTTGAATGGAGTTAAATTTTATTACAAATATGCAAAAGTGCATTTTTCGGTTACGAACGTTGAAGCTTTAGTTATATATTAAGACAAATTTGATGTGCAAATACAAACATTTCCAGCAATAATATTCAAATTATATGTGTTTTTATTTTTTGGGGGGGGTGGAGGGAGGCTATAATAAGAAAATTCCATTTCTACCGTGGAAAAATAATTATCTTTTATGATAAAAAAAGGAGAATTTTTATAAATTTACTGTTTACTCTTGACATATTGATATAAGAAACGGTCTTAAAAATTAGAAATAAATCGATTTAGTAGTTTTTAAGTAATCGTAGTCATGGATTAAAAAATACTCTTTTGAAAAAAAACGCGTTTGATTTTTCGTGTTATAATTCGATATTTATTTTTATTTATTTTAACTTATTTATTTTCTTACAGGGAAATATCTACTCTTGTCTAAAAGTAATTTACATTCAGTTGATAAAGCCTATAAAGCTATAACTTGCAAAAAAAATCATTTTTCCATAATTTATAACTAGGTGTACTTAAAAGTATGTGGATACTTAATTCGATTTTGAGAGGCGGGAAATTTTCACCAGCTTTAACGGGAAAATACACCTTCGTCTCAGTCGAGTGATTTAATTAAAGTATGCTTACCTGAATTCCGTAAGAGTTTAATTTAGTCTTGGAATTTATAATTATTCAAGTGTCCCGAATATATTTTCATAAATTTATTTCTTAGATTTAGCATTTATATTAAGTTCTTTTAAAATTTAATAATTAAAATTCTTCCGCAGCTATTTTTGGTTATTCACGTTAACTATCTTAAAAGTATAAAATCAATTGCGTAAATAATTTTAAAATGCTTTCTTCTTTCAAGTTCAAATATATTAATCAAGGTATAATTTATTTTCATTTTTTTCATAGAATTATTAATAATAGCTAATGTTATTAAAAAAAATAACAGCATTATTTCTGCGTGAATAAGCATTTGAAATTTGAATGACAATTTTAGAATCTTTATTCTAGTTTAATGTTAAAACTTTTATTTAGAATAAAATTTAGTTCGTTGAACATTAGATTAAATTAATTGGGAAAAATTAACTTTAGTTACGCTTCATATTCTCTAAAACTGAAATCCAGATCAATCCATGGCAAAATGAAAGTAAGTTCTTTGTTCAATTCCATGCCCTCACCTATAAACTAATAACAAATGTTCTACATTACTGATTAGCATGGTTTTGGTTCAACAAAAATGTCGAATCCGGGCATGCGTTCTAAGCCTATTTCGCAACTCTGACAAACAAAGTTATTTAAGGTATACAATAGCTATCCAATTTCAAGAATAGAGTTCACCCATAGTGGTTTTTAGCTCACAGGCTATCAAAACCTGGGAGGTTATGTGCCTGTCCGTTCTGTATGTGCGTAACGCGATAACTCGTGAATATCCTGATAAGGCGCTTCCCTGATTAGTTTTTGGAGTTCGTTCGATATGTATAAGAGGGGAAACGGGGGCTAATGCCCCTCCCCTTAACTTATATAAATGGGGTTTTCATACAGAATTATCAGTTTTCGTTCAAAATTTAGGTATAGGATCTTTCTTATAAGGCACCTCCTTGATTAGTATTAGGTGTTCTTTGGATAAATATAAAAAGGGAGAACGGGGGGCTAATGCCCCTCCCCTTAATTTATATAGATGGGTTTTTCATGCAGATTTATCAGTTTTTTTTAATATTATAAAGCATATCCGTGATTAGTTTAAGGCGTTCAATGATTAAGTATAAAACGGGAAAGTGGAGGGAGCTGTCCCCCCCCCCCTTGCTTTTCGAACGGAATTAACCCTTGAAAATATAAGGCTGTCATGTACAATTAGTATGTGTAGCCTGTGAGCTCATTGCCATCAGTTTAACTGGGCAATATCCTTTTTTATTATTTAGGTTAGTTGACTGACTCATTGATCATTATAGCCCAGTTGTTTTCAAAGTTTATTATTAAAAAAAAAATCTGCTTTTCTTCTTTACATAATGATATAAGAAGCGACCTAAAAATTTATAAATAAATAGATTCAGTAGTTTTTGAGTAATCATAGTCATCGATTAAATGAATGCTCTTTTGGAAAAAAAAAAAAAAAAAAAAAAACAAGTTTAATTTTTTGTGTTATAATTCAATATATATTTATTTACAGGGAAACATCTATTTCTGTTTTAAAACTAATTTCTCCTCATTTAATAAAGCCTCTTAAGCCATGACTTGCAAAATAATAATAATAATAATAATAATAATAATAATCTTTTTTTCCGTAATTTATAATCTGGTGTACTTTAAAGTGTATGGATACTTAATTCGGTTCGGAGACACGAGAAATTTTCACCAGGTTTACCAAGAAAATACGTCTTCTTCTCAGTCGAGTGATTTAATTAAAATTATGCTTACCTGACTTCCGTAAGAATTTAATTTAGTCTTAGAATTTATAATTATTCAAGTGTCCCAAACATATTTTCATAAATTTATTTCTTGGATTCCGCATATGTACTAAGTTCTTTATTAAATTAATAATTAAAATTCCTTCGGCAGCTAGTTTTGGTTATTACGTTAATTATCTTAAAAGTATAAAATCAATTGGGTAAATATTTTTAAAATGCTTTGTTCTTTCAAATTCAAATAAATTAATCAAGGTATAATAAATTTTCTTTTTTCTCATAGAATTATTTATAATAGTTAATGTTATTAAAAAATTAACAGTTTTATGCGTGAATAAGCATTTTAAATTTGAATGACAATTTTAGAATCTTTATTCTAGTTTAATATTGAAACTTTTATTTAGAATAAAACTTAGTTTGTAGAACATTTAATTAAATTAATTGGGAAAAATTAATTACTCTTCAGATTCTTTAAAACTGAAATCAAGATCAAGCCAAAATGAAATAAAATTCTTTGTCCAATTCCTGACCTCACTTATAAACTAATAACAAATGTTCTACATTACTGATTAACATAGTTTTGGTTCAACAAAAATGTAAAATCCGGGAATGCGTTCTAAGCCTATTTCGCAACTCTGATAAATATAGTTATTTAGGGTAAACAATAGCTACTTAATTTCAAGAATAGAGTTCACCCACAGTGGTTTTTATTTAAATTAGTTGACTGACTGATTGGTCATTATAGTCCAAGTTTTTGTTGCTGTTGTTGTTGTTGCTACTGTTGTTGCTGTTTTCCAAACCAGTGGTTGCCTATTAATACGAAAGCTCCATTTCTACCGTGAATAAACAATTACTTATTATTATTAAAAAAGAAAAATCTGCTTTTCATTCTTTACATAATGATATAAGAAACGATCTAAAAAATTACAAATAAATCGATTGAGTAATTTTTGAATAATCATAGTCATCGATCAAAACAGTGCTCTTTTGAAAAAAAAAACGCTTTTTAATTTTTCGTGTTATAATTCGATATTTATTTATTTATTTACAGGGAAACATCTACTTCTGTTTTAAAAGTAGTTTCTCTTCATTTAATGAAGCCTCTAAAGATACAACTTGCAAAAAAAGAAAAAATATATTTTCCGTAATTTATAATTAGGTGTATTTTAAAATTTATGATTGCTTGATTCGGTTTGGAGAGGTGAGAACTTTTCACCAGCTTTAACAAGAAAATTCACCTTCGTCTCAGTCGAATGATTTAATTAAAGTATGCTTACCTGACTTCCATAAGAATTTAATTTAGTCTTGGAATTTATAATTATTCAAGTGTCCCGAATATATTTTCATAAATTTATTTCTTGAATTCAGCATATGTACTAAATTCTTTTAAATATTAATAATTAAAATTCCTTACGTAGCTATTTTTGGTTATTGACGTTAATTATCTTAAAAGTATAAAATCAATTGCGTAAATATTTTTAAAATGCTTTGTTCTTTCAAATTCAAATAAATTAATCAAGGTATAATTTATTTTCATCTTTCTCATAGAATTACTTATAATAGTTAACGTTATTAAAAGGAAAAAAATTGACAATTTTCTGCGAGAATAAACATTTCAAATTAGAATGACAATCTTAGAATCTTTATTCTAGTTTAACATTAAAACTTTTATTTAAAACAAAATTGAGTTTGTAGAACATTTGATTAGTTTAATTTGAAAAAATTAACTTTAATTACGTTTCATATTCTTCAAAATTGAAGTTTAGATCAAGTCAAAATGAAACCAAGTTCCTGGTTCAATTTCATGCTTTTTCCTATTGAATTAATAACAAATATTCTACATTACTGTTTGCCATGGTTTTGGTTCAACAAAAATGTCGAATCCGGGCATGCGTTCTATGTCTATTTCGCAACTCTGATAAATAAAGTTATTCTAAGGTAAACAGACGCTACCCATTTTCAAGAATAGAGTTTTCCCTCAGTGCTTTTTATTTAGGTTAGTTGACTGATTAGTTGGTCATTAGTGGATAAAGGCTCCAAATGAACATGTCTCGCCAAATATGAGTCAAAATTTAAATAGTAAAAAATGTGAGTTATTAATTTA
The DNA here is from genome assembly GCA_964019185.1 of Maratus speculifer. Taxonomy (NCBI): domain Eukaryota; kingdom Metazoa; phylum Arthropoda; class Arachnida; order Araneae; family Salticidae; genus Maratus; species Maratus speculifer. The sequence continues at coordinate 141,846,727 of OZ025291.1, forward strand.
AAATAAAAAAGTGACATACATTAATTAAAAATACATCAATAACAAATTCCAAAAAAGCACGAAAAATACATAAAATATGAGTGTTAAAATCCAAAATCCTTTTACCAGATCACTCACCTAGACGAAATTTTATATGATTGCATGTAAAAATGCATTAAAATAATTATACACAGAAACTTGAATTAATATAAAAGTGAGAGTGTATTAAAACTTATATAACTTTTAATAGTAATGATAAAATCCTGCACTTTTTAAATTAAATAAAAAAATTCTCTTTGGGATTTTCAAAAAATAAATGATAATATGAAAAAAAATCACATTCAAATGTTTAAGTGTGGGCAGTTTATTTAATGTAAGGAATGATTATTCAATAAAGGAAAAATAATACCATAACATAGATAAAAAAAGAGAACTTTTCATGACTATAATACAAAAGATAGTTCATAATAATCAACATGCAGGCTCTGAAACGGAGAAATCCTAAAATCTCAAAGATAAATGCGAAAAGCACTCCAGCTTCCTGTTTAAAGTTTTTTAAAGGTAATTTTACGAGTTGGATCATAATTTGTGCAGCCATAGTCGAACTTCTGTGGATAATCACTCAATAAATCCTAAGTAGCAATAAGCGATCCACACCCCTTGCAATGTTTGATAAAGATTTTAATTAAGCGCAATTTTTTATTACTAAGAAGTTGTAGTATTAAAACTTTAAAAACATAACTGTTTACAAAAAATTTAAATTTAACTGTTAAAAATTTAACTGTTTACATGTTTCGAGTATTCCCCGATCATTTTCAAAACAAATAAGTAACAATATTCTGAAATTGCTCAATCTATGATTCAATAATCTGAAACGACATCATTAAATTTTTAAAAATTGTATATAATTGCCGCCATGGCGTTTCAGATCATCGCATGAAGAGTCGTGCAAATTCGGAATCTTTTTATTTATTTGTTTTAAAAATGACTGGGTAGAGCTGAAATAGGTAAACAATCAAATAAAACTATTTTACTGTTTTTAAAGTTTTAATCTTACACCTTTTGGCAATTAGAATAATACATTATTTAAAAAATGTTTATTTGCTATATAATTAGTTAGACACTTTTTCGCTATTCAAGCATAGAAATGAAATATAAGGAGCAAGAGTCAGCTTCTTGTCAAAATATATTTCTAGCTTTCTTTCATATTTCAAATTAAACTTCTGACTCAAGAAAAAATCAACGTAGATTTGACCTAAAGCAATGCAACAAAATAATTAGTTTTGTTAGTCCAAAAGTTAGCAAAATAAGAAGGGCTCTACAAATATGCATTTTTAGAGAAATAGCATCGGTTCAAAAAAAAAAAAAAATGCAACTTTCATTCTCTCTCTTTTTACTAAAAATTCCATAGAATAGCGAGATAGCATTATACGTCCTAAATAATATTCAAGAGTGAATTTGATTGAAAAGTAATGTAAATAGAGCTCCTACTAATTATGTAAACGCTTTCTGAAAAAAATTCTTAAAGTTTTAATTACTATTTACTCGCTCTGGCACGCTCGTATTTTTAAAGCTTCAAAATTGCCATTTTACTTTTAAAATCTACTTCAAAATTAACAAAATATGGTTTTCTTATATATAAAGTACTTTAAGCAACAAATTAAATTTCAAAATTTTTCACGGTCAGTGTAATGTTAGCCTTTAATTATATGCAATTATTATAACATATAATTAAGGGCTTTATGTTTTATGTAAAAGAGTATTACTTAAAAATATCTGAAAGAGGACTTCATTGTTGAAATTATTTGATTAGGAAATAATGGATAAACTAATTAGTTCAAACATTCAAGTTTTACACAATTTAAATACTGTTTAATAATTCTCTCTTTTTGTTTTAGGGTCATGATACAACAGCGATGGGTATCAGTTGGGCTCTGTATAATATCGGATTGCGCCCAGATATTCAAGAATCAATTCATGAAGAACTCGATAGAATATTCGGAAACGACCGAGAAAGACCGATTACTACAGACGATGTACGAGAAATGAAATATTTAGAGTGCGTTTTAAAAGTAAGTATCGACATAACAGTAAATTTTTTTTCTTTTCTTCACGGTGTTCATTGACTTTGAGGCCAAGTTTAGAAACAATCGGAATTTACATAATGTAAAGTACCAGTAAAAAGCATTACCCCGTGCATTACAAGCACATACGTTTCTTCATATACATCTCAAAAGAAGCATTAGGAAATCACACACATTAATTTTTAGTATGAATGTACATCTCGATATACATGGATTGCTGAACACGATGAACTAAGTTTGTCTGGTAGAGATATTTTTGACAGTTAAACCATGTACTAAATTTTCAGAAATAAAACTTTTGACGATTCAGCAATACTTAAACTATACTATATTTCATCGTTTTTAACGATCATTTCGTATAAAAATCACGTGACTTTTGACTAAACATATACTGTCAAATATTTGACGAAACTGTTCTCCCAATCATGGCTAGACTCAATCATTTTTAAAGAAACAGTTGCGGTAAGTTGTTTGTCGAGGGATGTACTACTGTACTTTCTCAAATCTTGCGATTTTAAAAAGCCTTTTTTTGTTTATGTCAGTCTTATAATACTTTATTTTAAACAGTACGTTTTAGCTCTTAAAAAAAATACTGAGTATATAAGTAGTTGTTTCTGCATTAGTTATTCTATTAGGTGTTAAAGTTTTAAGGAATGTTTATTATTTTATTTACTTATTCATTTATACTTTGTTGTCCGTTATGGTTTAATTCGAAAAAATAAAAATTCTTGTGTTCTTCAAAATCGTACAAAAAGAAAATTTGGTCAATAACATTTCAAAATTCTGGGATCTCTTTTTTATTTAAGAAGTATATTCTTTTTTCAATCAAATTAGAAATATATATAATGCATACCTCTTCACCAAATAAACAGTAGTGTTAAATTCTTAATCACCTATTCAAAGAGAGAAGAAATTCCCAATATGCACTTCAAAATTCGTTATTTCTGATCAACAAATTAACCATATCATATTCTAATCATTCATTGAACAAAGAAAATTTCTCTAATAAATTATTTTAACCACAAGAAAACCATATTAATAAATTAGCATTATTAATTAAAACTTGCAAAAGTTATAACAGTGTCGATCAAATTACTGTCTACCTTATAAAATTATAAACACACAATAGAATTCACTATATGCCTTTAGAAAACATCAATTCAAGGACACTATGGCGTGATAGCTAGAGCAGCAGACTGCCACTCAGAAGGTCATTAGTTCGAATCACCAAAATGACATTATGTTTTTCTCTTAATGTCAATAAATACAGGCGCTTCTAAGCTGGTCGATAGATGGCACCACCTGCGCTCTTTTGACAAAACTTTTGAAGAAAATTGTATTGTCAAACAAGTTAAGAAAGTAATTTCATCAATTTGGCAAAATATTCGCTCGGAGCATTTCCCGTGAAACGACTTCGTCAAAAACGAAGAATATTTCGTGAAATCTGAATATCCACAGGTTGTGTACATATCTCCAACCTAAACTGAAACAGAAGAGAACATTTTTTATCATGGCGTCGGGGTACGTGTGATATGACATATAGTGGGTAAGAAAAATGATCACAGTGCAAGAGTTTTTCCAAACAATGGCTGTAATGACTTGTTCGATTTTATCGGAAGTGAAGTTTGAAGAATACCATATGAATATCAAGTTCTGCTAAAATTGGGAGAAATCTCCATCAAAAGCATCGCCATGTTAGAGAAAGTGCACGGTGAGATAATAATGCTTCTTCTGGAGGACTCCGCAGTTTCGAGAGATTATATCAGGTTGAAGAAGCTGCTATGAAAACCGTTTGTGAAGTTTTCCAGCTTTACTTTTTGAATTACAAGAAAGTTTTCTATGACTATAGAGCTCTTTCTAATACATATTTTTTTCATAAAAGTAATTATGTTATATAAAATTATATAAATTAAACAAATGACATAAGTTACATAATTAACTATGAAATCATTTTTGAAGCAATGACATTTTTGAATAAATTAAGGTAGCTATTAAATTTTAACAAGACTGCACTTGATTTACGAAACATATTGTAAAATTTTATGTATAATATGTTACATATGAGAATTAAAGAATAAATGTTACAAAAGCTTTACGCTTCAAGATAGAAATAATGCCATTATTTTCCATCGATGTCAACATACCTATTTCCTCAATAGATTCCTTCAAAATCGAATTATTCCTCTAAACTACATTAAAAATGAATTCATTAATCTATGTGGTTCACCATGCATCGTTATTCTTCCCTCTAATATTAAAACTCTTTTCAAATATCATCATGTAGAATAATCTATTAAAAATAACAAAACTTTGAAATTGAGTTTTGAAACATCAAATAAGGAATCAGATAGAAGCATCTGATGGCATTAGTCAAATTTAATCTTCTTTAAAATAATTCAGAACTCCAGTGAATATTTGGAATAAATGATTCTCGCAACTATAAGTTTCTAAAAGAACGTGAATGAATTCTATAATTTTATTAACAAAGTAAATCGATTCATCAAATATATAAAATTATGATTTGAGTGTGTAACAAACTTCTCAAAGTAAAAGTTATAATGAATCGTAAAAGTATTTATATAATTACCTAAAATAATTCTTAAACACAAGAACATTATGCTTAGCTGTATGAACTGATCATTTTTCAAATACCTTTTAATTCTTTAAGACTTTAAAGGAGTTTTCAAAGTTCACATCATGTGTAAACAAAGATTATTGACGATATTTTGAAAGAAATTTAATTGGAAATTTTTTAATCAACAAAATGAATATAATTGATGGTATATTATTTTTTAATATTATTGTCTTCAAAGAATGATATAGATAATTTGGAATAGCTATTTATGAGATATCGAAATCTTGTTTAGGAATTCTTTTTAAGCAGAATGCTTTTATAGAACGACAGAATCTCAAACATCAAGTAAGCGGAAAAGAAAATCAATTTTTTTTTTTTTTTTTTTGGGGGGGGGGGGGTGAAATGTGTGAAATGTAGGCAGAGCGTCGAAACATACAGATAATTTTATTGTGATTTTAATAATTTATTATTCAAAACAAAACGGGAGTTTAAATTAATTTAATATGAATAACTAAAATTTCGGAACTTTTAAAGCGAAAATTTAATAAAATTTAATTTAAAAATTTTAAGAGTCCTGACACCTTTTAAACAATTAACTATCTTATAGTGTATCAAGAAAGTTAAGTTAATAATTTTAAACATTACATATTCTTCAGAATTAAAAAGTAAATTAAATAATATCTAGACCGGAAGGCATCAGTGCAAACAATCACCTCACCGAGTTCAAGGATGAAAATCTAGGATTAATTAAAACTTGATTCGCTTATTAAAACGCAATCGGTCTGCTAAGTCATATCTTTGTGGAAAACATCTAAAGATCCGATTTTATTGATTTATCATTGTGCTTTCCTGTACTCAAACGTATGAAAACATGGAGAACTGGGAGCAAGAAAACACAACAGTAAACCTATGAGTCAACGCTAAAATCGCGTATTTAGGTATTTTCCACAAAGATATGCCTTAGCAGACCGATAGCGTTTTGATATGCGAATCAAGATTTAACTAAACTTGGATTTTCATCCGTGAGATCGATGAGATGACTGTCTGTGCTGCCGCCTACCGGTCTAAATAGCACAACCTTTCAAAATCTCTTTCAATGCAAATTCTTCATGTTCAGATCAAACAACCGATTACGTTTTAAATGCATATTTCCATTTTGAATGTTCTTTAATGTTTACGATTATGAAAATGCATTAGAAAATTACATCATGCATTATTTATACATTAAACATAAACGGACTCTATTTGAAGGTATTTTAAAAGAAGTTTATTTGCAAATTACCAAAGCAACAGAATAAAATCAGTTGATGGTAAATTATATTGAGAATTTTAGTGGACTCGTTATCATGATACTGACAGTTTTTAATAATGCTTTGCAAATTCTTTTGTTAAATCAATTGTATCTTTGTTTCATATCTTTTGTGAATAAATTAGCAAAATAAAGTTTATGAAATATTACACATAGATTAAATCATTAGTATCGAATTCTAGATTTAAGTAATTGTGCCTAATAGAAAATAAATGCATATTTAAGAAAAATAAACTATAAAGAATTTATAAGCCTAAAGAAGTTAAACAATCACAATGTCTATTTATACAATTACTTTCAATTTTTGCGACGATTTTAGAGTTGAAAGTAAAAGCAATAATAATTATTATGAAGGGTCTACACCGGATTCTATTAAGCTGGTGATCTTGCTCCACTTAGGCATAAATAAATTGATAATTATTATGAATTAAATATGCCGAAAAATGAAATCAACAACCTTGTTTTATCCAACTTTATGCCAAAATTACTGACTTTATGACAAAAGTCAGTAGACTATATTTTGATACTTTTCCATTGTTCATTGACTCTTTGAGATAGGCAATGAATTGCCCTTTGCGAGAGAAGATGTATCAGCATATTTTCTATCAAACTATTCAATGTTTCAAATACGCAAGCAAATGTTTCAATATTTATACAGTTTTTTTAGGCCATTTATCTATTTTTGTATACCAAAATAAGTAAGAAGCATATATAAAACAGCAACCACAAAGTATATTTATTTATTTATTTATGCATAAATAATCATGAAAGTTCAGTAGGATTGTTTTCATAGCTGTTTATATCATTTGGAAATAAATCATACATTCTGGAGTCTCAATTGCGCCGCAAAAAAAAAAAAAAAAAAAAAAAAAAAAAAAATTGGTTACTCAACATTGAGTAAAAAGTACTTTTTTAAATACGTCACACATGTTTTTGAGTGTATCGCTAAAAATCATTATTCAGGTTTTTTTAATGGTCTTGTTTGATGCGCATTATATTCATTATTTATGCGTGTTATATTCATATCGTTCTATATACTTAATGAGTAATGTTAAAGTTTTTTTTTTAATTATTATTACTTTCAGGAAAGCCAAAGACTATATCCATCTCTACCAGTTATTGGAAGAGAACTTGAAGAAGATGTAACTGTGGGTAGGTATATATATATATCAATTATTTAGCCCAAGTCTCTCAAAGTGTGATACTTTTTCTTCCCTTGCAGTTTAGCCCATGCTTTTAGTAACATTGTTTATAGATAACAGTTTCAAGCACATAGAGTGCGTATCAAAAGTTTAAGCACAATATCGATTTTAAAATAAAACTTTAAATATTCCCTTTATTTTGCTATCTGTGTTGTATATGTTAATATCTATTTTAACACCATATTCATTGAAATAACTTTTAAGTTTTATTTCAAACAATAGAGTTTAAAAATAGAAAAAAAAAAAGAATCAAAAGTTAAAACACAAAATCGTTTTTATGCAATTTTTTCAATCTGACTTAAGCGGTTGAGCATGCAAACAATTTCTGGATGTATAAGAAGCATTCAGTTGTTTTTGAGTTGGTACAAAATGCCTAAGTCGAAAGAATTTTCAGAGGAGGGGGTGATAAAAATCTGGAGTATGAGAGCAAAATGCAAGTCTGTTTCTGAAATTGCAAGTACATTAAAAAGATCAAAATGAGGTATTCATCAAATTTTGGCTAGTGGTAATGATTTCAAGCGAAAATTTCGTTCAGGAAGTACCGCAAGTGACTACTTTGCGCGAAGATAGTCGCATCAGAAATTTGGCTTCAACTGGTAATTACTCCCTTTCGCAAATTAAAAATGCAGTTGGAAGACAAATATCGAAAAAACTGTTCATAAAAGAGTTTTGGAATTCAAATACATCAAATACAGTAAAATGGTTCGATTACCATGTCCCAAACTACACCATAAAGAAGCTAGTTTACAATGGACAAAAGAGTGTATGTCATTTGATGAAAAGTGGCTGAATGTCATATTCAGTGATGAAAAAAATGGAACCTCGATGACCTTGATGAGTTTAAGTACTACTGGCATGATCTCCGCAAAAAACTTAGGAGTGTATTTAGCCCACAGCATAATGGTGGTCCTGTAAAGGTACGGGGGGGGGGGGCTATTTCTTTCAATGGTCAGACATCTCTAACATTCATCAGTGGACGTGAAAACTCAGAAAACTACCAAGAGACACTTGCCAATCATTTGCTTCCTGTTGCCGAGGTTTTCGGGGGAGAAAAATGATTATTTCAACATGATAATGCTTCGTTCCCTACCTCAAACTCATCTTCACTGAGGCTTAAGTCGGAAAAAGTGTCTCTTTTGAAATGGTCGGTAATTATAAAATTATTATATCATGGTCGGTAATTATATTTGTTATAGTCCCGGTTTAAACCCTATAGAAAATATGTGGGGTATTCTCAATCATGCAGTTTATCCAAATGGAAAGCAGTATTCTTCAATTAAAGATTGGAAACATGCCATTGAGGATGCTTGGTTTAAAATTGAACCAGAAACAATACAGAACCTCATTTTATCGATGGAAGATCGTATATTTAAAGTAATTCAGCAGAAAGAAGCAATAATTAAGTATTATTTTTTGTTCTTTTTCTGCTAAAGACTAAAAAACTACTGTGCTTAAACTTTGACACTTAATTTTGTTGTTTTGATAAATTTTATTATTTAAGATAAATTTTGTAGCGTAAATCTGCTAACCATTTTTTTTAAACTAAAATTTACTGGTTATGGGAAAAGGAAAGTAACTTTCACTCATTAATAAAAATTTTTTTTTTTTTTTTTTTTTTTTTTTTTTGAAATATTCTGTTGCGCTTAAACTTCTGACATACACTGAACTATAAACTTTAATAATTGTTTTGTCATTTGAACATGCTATTAAATCCAGAATTCTTACACGTACTGCTATTATATGCAAGTTTGCTTTTTTCTGAAATACGTAATTAAGCATTATATTATGTACGCAATTAAACTTCAGTTTTATGTATTAAAAGATTGCAAATTACAATAAAATGCGGAATGTGCATTTTAATTTTTTATTAGACAACAGTATGGAATTCAAGAGAAAAGCTAAGAGGTCCACCCACTCTGTTTCTGGAAATATGGAAATATCACATTTTTATTTTTTGTGCTTAATATCCTCCCCCCAACCGCGCGCACCTTCTGGATCTCCGGAATATTCTCCCCCTGCCCCCTCCCTGGAGCTACAGATATTTTTCTCATCAAAAATATCTTAAATCAACATTTAGAAAAGTGCTTATAAGGGCGGAACTGGAGATAAAGTATTTCTTTATCTCTAGTTCTGATATAAAACGTGGTTGATAAATTTGTACAAATATAAATTGAAAAGAAAGTATTGTACTTCTATTTAACGGAAAGTGCAGACATCTAGTGACTGGTTTCAAAGCTAACTTCATTTTTCATTTTCAGCATTGTAGTTACATGTTCCTTTTTTTTCTCGTTTTGTTTAGTGACAGATTTTAATTTGTCTATAAAATTAATTTATTTTGAAATACAGAAATAAAAAGTTTTAATTTGCTAGTTACGAAAACATCGATTTTAAAACTTTTTTTTAATCTGTAGGAAGCGAATTTGTAATCATCACCTTAATTTAAGTAGTTCTGAAAAAGTATCACTATCACTGTATTTATTGATAACCATTTCGAAAACAGGACAAAAAGTGACGAAGTGAATTGAAGGAGTTTTAATGCAATTGGGAAAACGTAATTCGGTGTTTATCACACAGTACGAATTTCGATTGCTCAATAACATTTAATACTGAATAATTCATGCTGCAGTGTTAATCCAAGAAGCGGCCAGAGGGGACATCCCTTCCCCCCCCCCCGAAACAATGAACCCCTCCCCAGACAAATTGAGATTTTCTTCTAATGGTCAAAAACTGAAGTTTATTTACTGGAACTTTATAATATTTCCCAGGAACCAGGGCCCGATTAACCTATGAAGAAGATATGGGAGAAATGATGTCATTTCTGGGCCCCGTTTCATTCGAGAAATGTTTTTTAAATTCGACATTCTAGGAAAATCACCATGCTACATATAGTGTGGCTCAGTTCAGTCTACATATATTTCCTTAAAGGACTTTTTTAATGTGTCCCTATATATATAAACGCAATAATTGGACACAATCAAGAAAAACATGGTAAAATGATTCTGCATAATGATAGCGTAAAAATTCAAGTTGGGTAAAAAGTTTGAATTTAGCATGTATAAAATATTAATATTTTAAAACAATTCTTTCAATTTCGTCAATAGTTTAAATTATTAATATTTTACAATGTGTATACAAACCAAATTCAGAAAGTATTCAGTTATCTAAAATAAACATAATCTAACATTACAATTAATTTTATTTAGAAAAATTTCGGGCCCCTTCAAAATTGCCTAAGGAAAGCACGCGATTCTCGTGCCTGTTCGGTTAATCATAGCCTGCCATCAACCACAGAAATCCCTCCAGGAAAAAGTGTCGAAATTCAACATTGGCATGCAGTTTAGTTATGTAAATAATATTCAAAATTTTCTTTTACTTACACATTACTTTATTTTTAGAAATATTTTAACAGATTTCCATTTTTTTTTTTTTTTTTTTTTTTTTTTTTTTGTCGTCGGTAATAAGGTTTGTGAATTTCAAATTAAAACATTTTTGGGAAAAAAATTCGATTTTTTACAAATTTCTGATTAACATTTATTTATTTATTTATTTATTTATTAATATGCTTAACCACATAAAAAGTTAAAAAAAAAAAAAAAAAATAAGTATTTTACATTCAGCCTTTAGCTAAAAACAAAACATGGCAAATGATCAAAGTTTTGTACTCAGTTATTCAAAATAAAATTTCGTATGATATGAAATTTTACTCCTATGAAAATAACAAACAAAATGTAATGCTGCAGTTTTTAACAGAAGTTATTAATTTGAAAGCTTATTAATTTGCTTATATAATTTCTAAGTTTTTTTTTCCCCACTTTTTATTAACCCTTTTATATCTCATTTTCATGTATCAAAATTTTATGTTAATATTTTATCAACATAAATTAATGTATAATGAGAACTACGTCATCAACAGAAATGAAAATAAATACCTTTTCAAATTCAATTAATTCATAATTTTTATTGAAAATTTTCATGCAAAATAATTTTTAAATATATAAAAATAAAGACAAAAAAAAATACTTATTCAAAAATATACCTTTTCAAATTCAAATTAAAATTATCGCTAAAAACTACTAATTTACCAATTTAATTAATGAATGGCAGCTCATTTTTATATGGACGCTGACAGAAAGAAATTTAGTGAGGAATAAGATTTTGAACTAGACGTACTTTTTGCCTACATTTCAGATTACGTTACTTTTATAAACATAAAATAAGGTAAAGTAATTTTTTATTGGAAATTTTCGTGCAAAATAATTTTTAAACATATAAAAATAAAGACAAAAAAAAAATTACTTATTCAAAAATAATACTTTACTAGTGTTTTTCAAAATGGAGAATTAAAATTGCACATTTTTTCGTCAGGGAGTAGAACCTTAAGAACGTTTCGTTTTAGCTAAATTAAGAAAAAAAAATGTAAATTGACTTTTTATGTGTTTAGGATCTTGAATGTTTGGAGAGCAAGAGCTAAAAAATTAAAAATTCTTAGTTCTTTTTTTGCATAATGTTTCAATATTTTACGATATTTATAATGAATATATTTTCCTTTAAAAAAAATCGTCAGATATAAAGAATATTTAAATTTATTCCTTGACAACAAATCATTTATTTCTTCAATAGCATAGATTAATTATTTTAAATCGCTTGCTTTTAGTAAATATTTTTTCAAAATCCTTACAACGGAAAAAAAAAATTAGTTTAAATTTTTAAATGCAAGAAAGAAAAAATGGCCCTACATATTTCCCTCTTCTTTCACTGGTGTTTACGCATTCATTTATTTTGCTAAGCTGTGTAGAAAGCTTATTTATATTTGTAATTCTTTTGAAACCAAAATTCTAATTTTATACTTTTATTTACGTTCCTTTCCACTAGATGGCTACACCATACCTGCAGGTACGACCTGTATGCTGGCAACTTTCATGCTGCACCGGAATCCTGAAGTGTTTCCCAACCCCGAATTATTTGATCCGGATCGCTTCCTTCCTGAAAATTGTACCGGAAGGCATCCTTTTGCTTATGTTCCTTTCTCGGCTGGTCCAAGAAACTGCATTGGTAAGGAAAAATGAACTTATCTTTAAGATTATACAAACATGTGTTATCGAGGCTCTCTTTAAAAGAAACTGGATGTGAAACAAATTACTTATTATAACCTGTCTATTCCTTTAAACAGCGCCGTGCGAAAGGGGGGGGGACGAAGGGGGCGGTCGGGGAAATTCAGGGGGTGCCAAATTTACACTACAAATGTCATTTAGCCTGTCACGAGAAAAAAAAATGGGGAGGGGGCGTCAAATGTATACTACAATTGTCATTTCTAGCATGTCACGAGAAAAAATTTGAGAAGGAGGAGGGGGCTAGGCTCCAAATTGAGACTTTGCGCGGGCGCAGTTTTCTCTTCTTACGCCCCTGCCTTTGAAGTCCAGTGTTCCAAAAAATAAATTTGGCGCCTTGCATTGTTTCAAAGATAGCTTTAAAATTTTCGACTCTCTCTAAGCATCGGAGATAGGTACGGGTGGTTACTAGCTGCATCCCCTTGATTACCGGCTCTGAAATTATTTACACACACACCGGAAGAAAAAAAAAATAGTTATCTTAAAGTCATTATAAAAAAAGGGACTGAACAATAAAAAAATATATGGAGTATCGGTTATTTGTTTAAGTAAATATCTCATCCTTTAAAAATTACTTAAAATTTAATAAAACGAGGTTTACGTGCGGGCTCCTATCCCTGGCCGACGACACGTTCGCAAGCTAATGCTATTCCTATAGGGAGGTTATTTTCTAATTTCTCGTTTTCAAATTTTATGAAAATCGGGTGGATAGATCAATTACAGGGACAATCAAAAAGATTCCGTTACATTACGGTCAATGGGGAAAAAAGTTTCAAATGCATTTTAATCGTTTGAAATTTAAAACATATAATTATATATTACGTAACTTTGTCGAGTCATTTCAAATGTTATGAAAGTCGGATGCATAGATTATTTACAAGGACTATCAAAAGTATTCCATTACATTGCGGACAATGGGAAAAAAGTTTCAAATGCATTTTAATGATGTTACACTCATTCGAACATAATAGAATTGGCATGAATCTATGAAATATATACTAAAATATGCATTCTGTACAATCTGTGATGCAAAGAGATTTTTTTATTAAATTACAGAACCAGACAAAAGTATTCCTCTACATAATGCTATGCGGGGAAACATTGTTTGGGGCGTATTTTAATTATATTCAACTATTTCACATTTTATGAATAAGATATACGTCGCTGAGGTGTAATAAAAATTACTTCCTGCATATTTACAAAAACACAAAGATTTCGACTACTGTACTGTATCCGAAGTACGCTCTACTATATCAGCAAGATCTGAATATTTTTAAAACTTCGTTATCGTACGAACGTACCTCATTTGCTACGTTCACGTGCAATTTCCAACTTGTTTAAATATATATCGGTTGTTATCATTAGAACATGATTTAATATTAAATTCAAAATTATAAATACTTAAACTAATGAAGAAATTAGGAACAAGCACAAACGAAGATCGGATGGAGGTATCGTCCATGGACAGACAGGGCACAAAGAAAAAAAAAGAATATATCCAATACATGGGACTATATTTATATTTGTTCCTAACAATTCTGACAAAAATGAAAGAAAGAAAGTTACTTCAAAGATCCGGGAAGACTCCGGGAGAATGTAAAGAAAAATGAAAAATTGGAATCTCGTTAGTTTGAATTAAACGAAGTCAAGCGAAAATGATTTGAATAAATGAAATTTTTTAACGTTATTCTGCTATTGAAAATTTCGGGACTTCGTGTTTAGTTCGAATTAAGAGAAGATTCGATTTATCCGATTTCGAATTAACGAGAGCCGACTGTAAATTCACGGTTGCAGATTGTCCTCAACTATCCTATGCCCCAAAATCAGGTAAAAATACAGTCGGCTCTCGTTAATTCGAACTTGTCGGGTCCGCAAGAAATGTTCGTATTACCCAGAGTTCGAATTATGGAAAGTATGTTTCAAGGGATACTATTATAAAGAAATTAATGTTATAGTATTTTTTTAATATATTTCGACTGTTATCATTTGAATATAATATTAAATTTAAAGCTTAATATTAAATTTAAAGCTATAAATGCATAAACTAATTAAGAGATTAGACACAAGCTCAAGCGAAGATGGGCTGGAGGCGTCATTGATGGACAGACAAGGCACTAAAAAAGTGGATATTTCTGATTTCTTTAAATAAATTTCTGATTTGAATAAATATTTTGAATGCAACTGTCGGGTACATTGACACAGCCTGCTAGGCAGATTGTTAAGAATGCTGGTCACTCACTTTCCGAATTCCTTTCCGTAATGTTAAGTCTATGGGCGTTTGATGCATTTTTATATTCAAAATATCTCCTCAGGGAATTAATATTTTTACCTTCTTTTTTCTGTGTACTCTTCTTTAAGAATTTTAGTTTTGAAAAAATCTCTAAAAAGGTATGCTTAACTTTATACGAAATATTAAAATTTTACTCCTAGTTTGTCAGTTTTTAAAACAAAAAATATTAAACTAGGCAGATTTTAGAAATATTTTGAGAACTTAAAAAAAGAAGACATCCTTTAAGAAAAAAAAAAAAAAAAAAAAAGCTAAAAGTGTTAATTTTCCGAGGAGATATCTTGAATACAAAAGTGCATCAAATGCCCATACACTTAACATTACGGCGGGAAATTCGTAAGTTGAATGACCAGCACCCTTAAAATTCAAAAAATGTACCAACTTTCAGTAAAACTGATTTTTGTTTTCTTTTCTAGGTCAACGTTTTGCAATGTTAGAAGAGAAAACAGTTGTAGCCAATATTTTGCGACAGTTCAATATTGAGACAATCGACAGCAGAGATAAACTTCGTCTTACAGCTGAAATGGTCCTCAGAAACGATGGAGAGCTGCGAATCAGAGTACACAGACGAGAGTTTTAAATTTTAAGACGCAACACTACTGACAGAAAAAGACCCGGATGATAATGTAAAGTCTGTGGGGGCGTTCTTTTCAAATATCTCGCTCAAATGTTAATATTTTTACCCGATTTTTTTAATAGGATAGCTAAGGACCTTGTTTTTACTCTTTCAATTTTGGTTTCTGGTTAAAAAAAAAAATAATAATAATAATTTTCAGAATTGGTTGTGAACTCCCCCCCCCCCCCAGCTGAAACTATCCCAATATAAATAGAATATAACCAAAATTGAAAAAGCAAAAACTAGGCCGATTATTTATCGTCTTCAGCTATCCTATGCAAAAATAGTCAAGTCAA
Organism: Maratus speculifer; assembly: GCA_964019185.1. Lineage (NCBI taxonomy): Eukaryota > Metazoa > Arthropoda > Arachnida > Araneae > Salticidae > Maratus > Maratus speculifer. The sequence goes on from OZ025291.1 coordinate 141,862,183, forward strand.
AATATTAAAATTTGAGCGAGATATTTTGAAAAAAAAAAAAAAAAGCCCCCATAGATTTACATTATCATCAGAGTCTTTTTCAGCCAGCAGTGTGGCCTCTTCAGTATATACACAGAGTACAAAACCTAAAACTCGGCATCATTGCAGATAAGTAAACAAGAGCGATTATATAAATCAGGAGTTTCTAAAGTACAAGGCATGACTCGCTGATGATTCATGAGTTCAGATAAACACGGTCGATTAAAACAGTTATCGGAAGTAGTTTTAAATGCATATAAAACATTTTATTCTGTAGCAGATTCTTCTTGGTTTTAAAGATTTATAATGCATGAGAATAATATGCCTTCTTTGACTGATTAAAAGTGTTTAAGTATTTATTAAAATTACAAGAGAATTGTAAAACAATTGCAACGAACTTCAATTTAAAAAAAAAAAAATGAAGGCTGGTTTTATTTCTTTTAGAAAATGTAAAACAGGCATATTTGATTAAAATTAAAAATACATCATAATTCAAAAGAATTTTCAAATATATATATGTATATATAACCACGTTTTTTACGATAACATAACGCAACAAAAGCTAATAAGAGAATGTAAGTGTTATTAACGTACAACTTGTATTCAAATTATTTTAAAACTGTACTGAATTTAATAAGGTAAGCAGACATTTTCTGAGGAAATATTTAAAAACTTGTTTCAATGAAAAAAATCATTTAATTAAGCATTAAAAATTGTCTAAGTATTTCGTTATCTCTATATTAATACAGTCTTTAGATAATACAAGCGTGTTAATACAAAATAAAAATGTCTCTTGAATTAAATATACTAGCTTAATATTTTCATAAAAATTATAACTTTTAAAAAATAAACTATAACGTTAAAATTATAAATTTTGACTCTGAATTGGAATTAAATTCTAATGGCTATATTTCTGATGTTATTTAAGATACATATAGAGGTTAAGAATTTTATTTTGTTCAGAATCCCATAATTAAAATGAATAATGTTTCTTTTTCTGATTTTTGTAGATGTTAAAATTGATGAAATTCTTTTCGCACTGTAAAAATCTTATTGTATTCATATTGCATCTTCTTTGTCGTATAATCATTAGAGCGAAGTTTTCTCTGGGTGAATTTAAAATATCCTTTCTTAATATTTCAGCTTAAAATGAATATTTAATAAAAACTAAATTTAAAGAAATTAAAGCACAATGAAAATAAAAAAATTTAAGAAATTTAAAGCACAGTTTGCATAAATATAAAAATGAATTTTTCTGCGACACCGTAAGATAGAAAGGGTTCATTGCATACGTATCGTATTGAAAAATCGACCACCCTTCAAGTGTAAATATACTGTATGTCTGAAGTCTGCATGCCTGACAAGGAGAGTTAGTAACGTGGTACATACTTTTTACTTTATTCTAATTATAATAGAAGAAAGTATCGTGATATAAAAAAAAAAAATTCCACTGCCAATTTTCGATGGTTTTACATGTTTTAGGGGGTTCGAGGACATTAAAAACATATTGTTAAAAATATGTTTGCCTGTATGTATATCCTTCTTCGAATCGGAAAAGTAAATGAAGCTATGCATAGAACTAAACCAAACTGCTCTAAGCCGTGTTTTTGGCCAAAATGAACAAAAACTCGATTATATTAAACGATTCCAGCCCAATAATCACAACGTCTTAATTTGTTTTGCACATTTTCTACAACTTTTCCAAAACAATCCTCGCACTAGATTTCTTTTACATGTGATAAATTTATCACAGAGATATTGCTTAGAATACATGATAGCAAATCTACAAAAGATAAGATATTACACAACCTCTTCTTTCAGAACAAATGAAAAATACAGGAATGTACCACTTTACTACCTTTTGTGAGGAGGAAGAACTCTAATTATACGTCCTTATTTTGTAAATAAATTTTCGGTACATTTGATATTTTGTATTTGTATTTTGTAAATAAAGTATATTATAAACTTTTAGTGTATTTTTTTTTTTTTTTTACGAATTCAAACTGAATATTTGATTGAAGTATTTTTATACAATTCGGATTATAAAAAGAAAACTATTGTAAGTAAGGCAATTGATTTAAATATATTGAGCTTTAACTTGGGAAACCATTCTCAGTGTTAAAGTTAACAGTTATTTGTTATTCTCTCAGCCTTATAGAAAGCTGTGAGGAAAAAAAAAGCAATCCATTCGCAATTAATAAAACAAATGTACTGAAAGTCGGAAAGAATAACGTTACACCTACAATAAACAGGAGCCAATTTATAGAAGGCAATACGCACTCTTTTTTTCAAAGAGGCCTCTGAAATTTTAAATTAGATTTATAAAGAAACCAATGTGCACACAAACTAACCGAGAAGACAAAAAACAGGAGCATCAAACTAATACATGAATTCTTGAAAACAAAAAAAAATAAAAAATTTAACGGATCAATTAGAAAATACAGCAGAAAAATAGCGTAAATGTTCCTGATTTGTATCGCATACAGAATTACGAGACTATGTTCATTATTTAGATTGACTACACAGTAAAAGAAAAATCTCTTACAACAAATAGTCCTAGCACATCGATTGCTGTAAAATTTACAAGCTGCTGTCTTTAAGAGTGCTGCAAAGTTTTCCAAATTTCATTACAATCGTGTTGCTATCAACTGCGTTGTGCGTCATGACAGAAATTTTTTATTTTATTTGTTGCTCGAATTCGATTTCACAAAATGGTGATTAAAATATGGTAGAAAATTCAGGAAAAATCTTTTACAGTGCATATTCGTACGGCTACTGTGGCTGAGCGATATCTAGAATTAAATATCATGATAAACCGGCATTTTTATATCATGATATTCCGATGTATCGACATTGTGACACATGAATAAAGTAGTAAATATCAAGTAACGTATGAAACTAAAAAAAGTAAAATGATCGATATTAAATACATATAACTAATTTATTGTTTTTATATTATCCGAGAATGCGTAAGAAATTTTTGCGTGAAATAATACTTTTGAGAACAACTCTAAGAATTTAATTTAGAAAAATCCGTTTTAAAAAAATACTCCTTTTCTAATATTCAACACTATCCCTTATGATTCTAGTACGGGCGAACTTGGATGAGGATCTCTTAGTTTGAATCAGTCTCCGTTTATCGGAAAGAACCACAAAAAAATATTCTTCCCTCCCCTCTCACACACACACCGAAAAATTTACATCTCTTTTGATAGTTACACAAACTTTAACTGCTCATTTTTTCTGCTTTATTTGATATTTTGAATTCTAGTGAAGAATAATTCTAGTCAATAAATAAAAATCTAAATATTCTCTCTCATTCCCTACAAACAAGTAATGGCAGAGCAGTAAAATACCAAATACTCGCATATAATACATGAATGTCGATTTTTAAAGAAACTGTGGGGAGAAGAAAAAAACGCACTTCATAGAAGTAACAATATCTGCATGTTTAAAATAGACAAATATTTTGTCACTCGCTGTAGACAATTGAATGCGAAAACCTTATAAGGCAATTCCACAGAAAGGTCAACCAGATAACCAATGTTTCAACATTAAAATTTTTTAACAAAAAAGGTATTTTGAAGCTAAACCTCTACAGAAATTTAATTTTATAATAGAATAAGGATAAATTTGAGTGAAATATAGGCTCTCTAATAAGCATAACTACGGGTGTGTATCTGAAAGCTATTTTAAACACTATGAAATTGAGCCTAGATTTTCAATTTAAAAAATATATCTTAAATGTTATAAATATCTCTTTATACAATATATACAAATGTGATCAGCACAAAATTTTACATTGACACATATTTTCTAAAAATTTAAAGAATTTCCAAAAGGCACTTTAGTTACTTTATGTCAGACGCCAAAAAATATTAAAATTTAATCCGAGTCAACTAGCCTAAACCATTTAAAAAGACATTTTGTATTTAAAGTATGTTTATATACCTCTATCATATTACCTATTCATATAATTTTTCTAAAAATTATTTATATTTAAAAAAAAAATTGTGTCGGACGTAAAAAAAAAGCATTACGACGTCCGACACCATATTCAGAAGAAATTTTCTATTAATAAATTAATTATTAAAGTAAGATATTCAGATATGGCAAATGTCGATGTCTTTGCATAAAGCAAATGAGCAGTTTCATAAGAGTAACACTTTGATAAAACTCCGAATATGAAAGTTTTGTGAGTTACATCTCAGTATATCAAATTGCTTTATTATTATTATTTATTATTATTATCAAATTCCCCATTATATTTTATTTGTTCTTACAATGAGAACATGCATCTTTACTGTTGGCTCTAAACCATACTACAAATCTTAGTACGGAATTTTGCACTTTCATTGATCAGGTTGTATGTAGAGCAACATCAAAAGATTTCCATGTCACAGCAATGCGATTGTCGTAGAAATAAGATATTTATGTTTAAGCCAAATGCTAACATCAAGAATGATCCTATTTGATATATGGAGTGACAGAAAACATAAAAATTAGACAAGATGGAAATATTTTGTACCGTAAAAGAAGCATTTGAAGAATTAGTGAAATAATAAAAACATACTTTATTTACATACTTTTGCAAAAAGGAATCCAATATATTTGGAAGTTTAAAATCAAGTATGGATGAAAAAAACAGTTTTCAGTTAGGTTTTTTTTTTTTTTTTTTTTTTTTTTTTTTTTTTTTTAAGAATACAAATATGTTGCACCAAGATGAAATCCAGTCTGCTCATTGGACCCATTTCCCAAGCAACCCTCTACTATATATGCATGGATTGATAAAAACAAATTTGGATCATACAAAATTTTTAATTTATAAGTAAGAGCACTATGTTTTTTCTTATTAAAAAATATTCTGTAGTAACATCAATTGCTGTATTTTCTAATGAACAAAATTTCCAAATTAAACAAGAGGGTTATTTGTGTAATTTGTTCTTATTTGAAGAAACACATAGCATAAAACAGACATGGGACCAGTGTTGAATTCACACACCTTTCCCCGGGACGGACATTATAGAATTTTGGGGAAGGGGGCGGGATCTCACTTTTTGACCAATGAAAACACAAAATTTCTGGGGGGAGGGGGACACTTCATTGCTCTGGGGGGAGATGTCCTCCCTGGCCACCCTCTCAATTTAAAACTGTATGGAAGGTTTTTGCAACTTCTCACTGAAAAGGTGTTGTCGATTTAATGGCATTGTGAAAAGAACAGTTGGGCGTCATGCCAAAGCAGGCAAAGAATTTGTTTCCACAGGACAACAGTTTGCCATGATTTCTACATCCTTGAATACTAAAATACATATGTATTTTACATTCAAGATATTGTAAAAAAATTCAGAATTTATGTACATTCATTGGTAAAAAGTCCTGCCATTTCCTAACATACATTTTATGCATTGCGTTAAGCCCTTAAGAAGTAACTATGTACTAACTATCAACACATCAAGTGAAAACTTTTAAGAAAAGTAATTTTATATCCTGTACCAAAAAAAAAGTGATGGTGACATATTTAAAGAAAATAGTTCAATAGAAAAAAAAGATATTTAACAACTTTAAAAATTTATAACTAGGTTGTTGTTAAATATGACGGTGAACATTTTTTCGTTTAGCGTGATGTGTCAATCTTCCACTGAAGGTTTGAAGATTGACACATCACGTTCTTTATAGGTTTTACAGCATTTTGTTAAGTAAAACCAGTAAAAACGAAAATATTCTACATCAGAATTCATCTTTAATATAAAAATTCATTGTCTCTACGGTAATGACATCATAAAATTATATACTGCTGTATCTGAAACTTTTCCGAAATAGAATTTCGTGTCATTCTCTTGCGATTTCGCAGATTTTACTGTACATTAAAACCTACCAAAATGTAACTTCAAGTGACCAAATATTCTTTTTTAGCCAGCTTTCCATTTTACCCTTAAATGCTTGATTTTTAAAAAAATCAATTTAAAAATGTTTTTCGATTTTCATTTCTTAAATGAATCATGGGAAAAATACTTAAACATTGTTTTAAGAGCACACACTAGTCACACGCCAAGGCAAATCAAGATGGCGACGCGCTTTTTCAGCGGATTCGAAGGATGGGCTAAAATTACAATGATTGACATGCAATCATCCAATTAGCAAATAGGATGCTCTTAACCAATTATCTGCGACGATTTTTCTTTTCAAAGGTGTGCAGTTCTAGCCGATTTCATGTTTAAAGGATTTTTTTCAACTGATTTCCCATTACTTTGGGCAAATACAATGATGTCGAGTTTCAAAAGAATTCCAATTTGTTTACGATTAGCGTTCCAAAATTAAAACGGTTTGATTTTCAGAAAATAAACGAATGATTAATTTAGATAGATTACTATAAAATAAAAACTATTTTATTTACTTAACGCAATTACAAAAAAATAAAAATAAAAAATTAATATTGAATGAGGGGAGTGGGTGAATATCAGGTACAAATAGTTTAAATAACTATTTTTTTTTCTTTCTTTCTTTTTTTTTTTTTTTTTTTTTTTTTTTTTTGGTAAGGGAAAGGGATTTTTTTTTTAAATACTATACTTTTCAAGATACTTATATAAGATAAATAGCACTGAAGGTTAAAATAAATACTTCATAAAATTATGAGGAAAACATTTAGTTTAATTTAAGTATTTAAACATTGTTTATTTTTTGCGGAGAGGCAAGTAGCAAGGGAAAACAGGAAACAAGACCGGATCTTGAGAGTCCTCAAGGGGGGGGGGGGCGATTTTAGAAATTTGGAAACTCCAGTCTGATGCACGGGTCGGAACTCTTTCTTTTTTAGGTAGATTTCGTAAGAAATACTACCTATTGCAATCGCACCAGTTTATATACCTATCTATCTATCTATCTATCTATATATATATCTCACTTTTTCATGGACGCGATAACTTCTATAATTCTTCACCAATCTCCACCAAACTGGTACATAAAATCAAAGGGGTTAAAATCTTAGCTAAGTTCGTTAATGGGCAAAATCGGACCAAGGGGGTCGGAATAGGGGGCGTTTTTGTGAAAACCGAAAAAACGCTATAACTTCTTAATTAAAGTAGATATCGAATCGGTTTAAAGTTTATATTACTTCTTAAAAATGGGCCAAAAGTATATGCATAACAGATTCTTGATAAATTTAGAAGTGGGCTCAAGGGGCGAAAAAAACAGGGATTTTGAGAGAAAAAAATTCATAACTTCGTCAATCTTCAAGAAATATCTTGAAGATTGACTTATTGAAGTCCTTGAAGACTTATTGAAGTCCAACTAAATTTTTTGTAAATGTTCTTAAAATTATCTAAAACTTTTGTATTTACAAGTTTTTGATAGGACCAACTTTTACCGATGAAAAAAATTAAATCCGTCAATTTTTAAGATATCAAATCTGATTAAATTTATTTTTCATCTTCTCAAAAATATCTACAACTTTTATATTGACAAGTTTTTCATAGGACCAATTCGTATAGCAAAAAGAAATTAAACAAAAATAGGAGGAGAAAAAACCTCAAATCCAAACTGCTTATATTCTGACTCATTTTTAAATTCATTTTTGATTTTAAACGCATCCAAATGGTAGATCCTCTTATTTAGAAACTGTATAAAGTGACGCATTGGTCAATTTTCTGATAAAAACAGAATATATTTCAAAAAAGGCTACCAAAAAGGGTATTTTGAACAGAATTTCCGAAAGTCATCGGGACTGAAAATTGAAGGAAGTATTCAAATAAGAAATTGCGTTTTTTTTCCGACTCGGTTTTAAATCAATTTTTGTTCTCAAACGCATCCAATTTACAGATCCTCTTATTTAGGAACTATATAATGTGATGCATTGGTCAGTTTTTTGATAAAGACGGAATATATTTCAAAAAAGGCTACCAAAAAGGGTATTTTGAACAGAATTTTCCGAAATCATCGTGACTGAAAATTTAAGGAAGTGTTCAAATAAGAAATTGCGTTTTTTCTGACTCGCTTTTAAATCCATTTTCGCTCTCAAAAGCATCCAATTTACAGATCCTCTTATGTAGGAACTATATAATGTGATGCATTGATCGGTTTTTTGATAAAGACAGAATATATTTTGAAAAAGGCTACCAAAAAGGGTATTTTGAACAGAATTTCCCGAAGTCTTCGTGATTTGAAAATTTAAGGAAGTTTTCACATAGCAAATTGCGTTTTTTATGACTCGTTTTAAAATCCATTTTCACTCTCAAACGTATCCAATTTACAGATCCTCATATTTAGGAGCTATATACTGTGACTCATTAGCCAGTTTTTTGATAAAGATAGAATATATTTTTTAAAATGCTGTCAAAGTGAGTATTTCGCACAAAATTTTCCTAAGCAATCATGATTAAAGAATTAAGGATGTATTCAAACAACAAATCGGTTATTTTATGACTCATTTTTAAATTCAATTTTTTTCTCAAATGCATTCAACTGACAGTTTCCTGTTATTTAGGAACTGTATAATGTACTGGTTTGGTCGATTTTTTAATAAATTCAGAATCTATTTCAAAATATGTTGTCAAAATGGGCATTTGAGCTAAATTTTTCTTAAGATGATTCTGATAAAACCAGTTTTTGCAGAAAAATGAAATTAAAAAATTTTCATAAACGGCCAAATGAAGTTATTAAATTGGGTTTATCTCAAATCATATATATATATATATATATATACACTATATTGCCATTGATTATGGGACACTTGCGATTTTAGACATTTTACTAAATATCTAGAAAAATACATGAGGAATCATCTCGAAACTCTTAGTGTATAAATATAATAGTATACGTCATACATCTCCGTAAAGATTTTTTCCCGAAACTCCAAAGGGGACCGTCAACAAATTAAAAAAGAATGAATATCTTTTGAATAACCCTGTCAAAACTAATGTAGCAAAAGCGGTCAAACTCTAGATTGTGATTGAATGCCTTATTGTAATAAGCCTTGTTCATTTTTATGCAAATAGCATGCATACTCCCAGAGTAATTAAGGTTTTTATAAAAATGATTCCAAATTTTTCCAAGTTTTTCCATTATAATTTTCAGAGTTCTTAATGTAAAATAATATTTTTTTTAGAAAATATGACAAACAACATTGCACACAGTACCATGTAATCAGAATTAAAAAATAATAAAAATTGTATGAAAAATGAGTAGGTTTACTATATAATTTTTTACTGCGCATGCGTCAAAAATAACAAAATTTCATTTGCATATTATGTTAGCTAAATGTATAGAGCAACTTTTGTAAAAGTCTCAAAATCATAGCTTGAAAATTCTGAAAGTAATCATCTATAGAAAAAGGACAAAATCCGTTGTTTCCAAAATGAAGCAAAAAAATGAGGGATTTTATCCAAATGCAGTAGTACATCCCATATTGTGTATTCTATATTGACACTAATCAATGAATATATGGATACAACCCCTCTTGTTTTTGCTTCATTTTGAGAATAACGGATTTTCGACTTATTCAATTGACGATTATTGTCAGAATTTTCAAGTTATGATTTTGTGACTTTCACAAAAGTTGCTCTATACATTTAGCTAACATAATATGCAAATGAAATTTTGATATCGTTGACGCATGCGCAGTAAAAAATTATTTAGTAAACTAACTCATTTTTTATACAATTTTCATTATTTTTTAATTTTGATTACAGGGTACTGTGTGCAATGTTGTTTGTCATATTTTCTGAAGAAAATAATATTTTATATTAAGAACTCTGAAAATTATAAGGAAAAAACTTGGAAAAATTTGGGATCATTTTTATAAAAACCTTAATTACTCTGAGAGTATGCATGCTATTTGCATAAAAAAGAACACAGTGTATTACAATAAGGCATTCAATCACAATCTAGAGTTTGACCGCTTTTGCTACATTAGTTTTGACAGGGTTATTCAAAAGATATTCATTCTTTTTTAATTTGTTGACGGTCCCCTTTGGAGTTTCGGGAAAAAATCTTCACGGAGATGTATGACTTATACTATTATATTTATACACTAAGAGTTTCGAGATGATTCCTCATGTATTTTTCTAGATATTTAGTAAAATGTCTAAAATCGCAAGTGTCCCATAATCAATGGCAATATAGTGTATATATATATATATATATATTTATATATATTTATATATATTTATATATATATTTATATATATATTTATATATTTATATATATATATATATTTATATATATATATATATATTTATATATTTATATATATATATATATATATATATTTTTTTTTTTTTTTTTTTTTTTTAAATGAGCACTCTTCGAAATCTACCTCCACCTATAGGCCCAGCCAACAGGGATTTTTTTTTAACGCAGGTCGTGTATTGTCTAATTTTTGCCGTGGTTCGGGTTTCCGTCCGGTTGGCTTCCATTTTTATGGTCCTAGTCGGGTTAATTTCTACTTGGGTCGTGTTTATGTCCGGTTCACTTCTACTCTTTGGTGCGGTTCGAGTTAATTTCTGATTTTTTGCATTTGGGTCGGGTTTGGATCCGGTCGATTACTACATTTTGTTATTGGTACGGTTGACTTTAATATTTTAGCTGTGCTTATAGCGCATTTGGGGCAGTTTGACATACAATTGTGATTTGTTGCAGTTTAGGATTCGATTTTTACTTTTGCGAGAAGGGTTTGGACCGGAATTGATTGGGGAGAGTCCTTTGATAAAATTTTCGTTCTATTTCGCAATTTTTGGACGAAATGAGCGTCTGTTTCACGATCCTTTGTAGAAATTCGCGTTTTCTCCGCAATCATTTCACAAAATTCAATATCCGGTTCGCTTCCATTTTTTGCTGCTGGTCGAGTTAATTTTATTTTTTGTTGTGGGTCCGGTTAACTTCTACTGTTTACTTGCGGGTCAAGTTAATTTCTGATTTTTTGCTTCGGGTTGGGTCCGGTTAACAACTATATTTTGCTATTAGTCGGGTTGACTTTTATTTTTTAGCTGCGCTTAGCGCATCGGACAGATTGTCATACATTTCGGATATGAGTCAGTTACAGATTCGGTTTTTACTCTTGCGAGAATGCTTGACCCAGTTTTGATCGTTATCCTCTGACGAAATTTGCTTTTTTCCGTGAAAGTGATCCTTCGAAGAAATTCAGATCAAAGACATATCGAACGTTTAGGCTCACGGGACGCGGTCGGGCCAATAATGTTTTTCATACAATCTAGATCAGTGACGGACCGGATATTTAGCTTTTATTCCGGGGTGAGCTACGACCTGGAAATTTTGTCCAACGCAAATTTCTAGAAAAAAAGAAATCGAGACCAGGCTCGGCCTAGAAGAAAAAGAAGCCTGTCCCCACCTGAATCTAAAAAAAAAAGCAAGATAAGGACACGACCCGATTCAAAATAAGAGAAAACCTTATCCATTTCAAGTCTCGTGGAATTACACTGGCGCGACCCATGCCAGCCCGTGACGGACTCGAGTTTTGTCCCATGTTATTTCTCGTGAGGATGCATAATGTTACTTTGTAAACCCTTTTATTAGCCCAAGGGGGTGGGGGACTTCGCCCCCTCTCCCCGCACATTAGAACCGCCACCGCATATGGGCTGTGTCGATTCCAGATCGAGCGTTTAGCCTTTATACCGGACGGAGCCTGGGCTTGAAAATTTTGGCCCGTGTATACCTCTAGTATAGGAAGAAAGTCTCCGCCAGACCTGACCTGGAGAAAACAGTGAGGCTCGATCCAGCTCTGCAGAAAAAAATAAGACCCGACCGATCCGATTCTGGAAGCGTGAAGACCTGACTCAGTCCCAGGATAATAAATTAAAGTTGGCACGACCCAACCCGGGTCGCGCCGGTCTCGTGTTTTAGTAGAGTAACTTTTTTTTGTGCGGGCATCTGATGTCGTACCGCAGTTCCTTTATTAGGTTTAAGGTAGGGACGATCGACCCATCGCCCCCCCCCCCCCCCCGTAGATCCGCCATTGACAGGAAATAGAAATTTTGAAGAAAGGAGAAATAGGTGTCAATCCCAGCCTAGTCGTTTATAGACATAATACACAATTTATTATTGTTAGTAGAAACAAATGTGACAGAAAAAGTGTTACAAATTTTTAAAACTTTGTGTGATATTAGGTCAATAGGGCAAAATATTTTGTCAAAATTTCAAATGGAAGAAAATTTAGATTTTTAATGATTTTTACAAGCATTATATAAATACCGCAAGAAGCTCTAACAATTTTTAATTTTGAGTGCTGACATAGCAGTAAAGTCGATAGGAAAGGGGGGCTGGGGGGTCTGAAAACTATTTTTTAAATGATACAGTCAGTTAAGAATGGTTTTTGTATTGATCCGATATATTGTATTGATTCATTTTTTATGGATTTGCTCAACTCAGCCGAAAACTCGGGTAATTTAGGTATTTAAGTTTAGTGGTTCAATTCTGAGCTAATAGGAAGGAAATAATTGCGAAAAGTTTTGAAAATTTACTTGTACATTAATGGATATTGACAATATTTTTCGTAAATATCTCTCTAAAGATATTTTACTTTTAAAAATGCACAAACACAAAACGCAAAAAAAGTAAACATGTGTTTTTTGTAGAATTTAATGCATATCTATCGCTTTATTTTTAACACTTTCCTACATAGCTAAAAAGATTTAGTTAATATTATAGTAAACAGAGAGTTAAAACTAGCACAAACATATTTAAAGACTGAATTATCTGTGCAGAGAGAGGATTTCAGGTTTTAATTATTTTTTTATTAAAATACGGAGAGAAAAAAAGAAAGAATTTAATTTTGTAAGTTGAGAAAGGGGGAAGGGTAGAGGGAAAAAACGGATTTTTTTTGGATGGGGGTAGTAGGATTGTTTTAAAGATGACAGCTTATTTACCTACTTGAACATTTATTAATATGACAAAAAATGTAAATTAAAAGTGTTTTAGAGATTTTTTATTTTGTGTACCTCAAAAGAACGAAGGGAAGGGGAGGTATACAACTATATTGTATGGGTTGTTTACGATCAATTATTTATTTTAAGAATAAAATATACATAAACCTGTGAAAAAACAAAACAAGAAAACTTTCAAAGATTTTAAATTTAGTGAGATATGGGGAGGGGAGAAAATAGTGCAATGCCCGCCCCCAAAAAATGATGGGGGTATGCAGGGAGTTTATTAGATGATTTACCTTATTTACATGACTAAATATTAACAAATAGTATTAAAAAATAATAAACAGAAAGACGAAATTTTGTATGCTTGGGAAGAAGAGATGGGGAGAAAATGTCAATTTTGGTAAGTGAGGATTAAAATTATACGATTGTTTATTTATTATTACAATAAAAGTTTTAGAAAAATCAAGGACTTTTAAGGTTTAAAATTTGTGAGCTGAGGGAAAAAAAGAAATAAGCACATTATTTATTTATTTTCGTGTGTGGAGGGGGAAGATGTTTACTAGATGACTTATTATTTATTTGCCTTTCAAAATATTTATAAATCGGTTTAAAAAAATAATAAAAGTCGAAAAGATTTAAAGAACTAAATTTTTTGCACTTAATGGAAGAGAATGATAAATCCTAATTTCAATCGTGGAGGGGGGGGGAAGAATTTTTGTGATTGATTGTTTATTGTTATAATAAAGTGACTTATATGCTACAGATATGAGTATTGTGGGGATAGACTACAAAACGGCGAAGTGATATTTTCGGAAGGTACAATTTAGAAGATTTTGACAGGTTCAAAAGGCGAAGCGAAATTTTGATATAAAGGGAGTCCAAGGGCGGATCTTGAGAGTCCTGAAGGTAGGGAGGGGGGGATTTTAGAAATTTGTATACTCCAGTCTGATGCACGGGTTGGAGCTTATTTTTTTATGTGGGACTTGTTTCGTCTTCTTTTTTGCTGTAGGTCGGGTTTGGGTCCGGTTGGCTTCCATTTTTTGCTCCTGTCTGTGTTAATTTCTACTTGGGTCGATTGGGTCCGGTTGACTTCTATTCTTTGCTGCTGTTCGAGTTAATTTCTGATTTTTTGTTTATTGGTCGGATTTGGGTCTGTTCGACTACTACATTTTATTGTTTATCCGGTTGACTTTTACTTTTTAGCAGTGCTTAGCGCATTTGGGACAGTTTAGGATTTGGTTTTTACTTCATCGAGAAGGCTTCGAGTTGACCCGAATTGATTGGTGCGAGTCCTTTGGTGAAATTTTCGTTCTTTTTCGCAATTTTTGTACAAAATGTGCGTATGTTCCACGACACGATCCTTTGAAGAAATTCGTGTTTTCTCCGCTATCATTTTACAAAATGTGTTGTCCGGTTCTCTTCTATTTTTTTGCTGCTGGTCGGGTTAATTTTTTACTTTTTGTTGTGGGTTGCGTTTGGATCCGGTTAGCTTCTACTGTTTGCTACAAACACGTGGTGTTACGCACGGCAAACTCGTGGCTGGTTTATAATTCTGCATCGATATACAGAGTGATATAGGCTCATACAAAATTGTCCTCACCTCCGAGAAAAAAACAGAACGAGAGTGAAACAAAGAACAAAGGAAGAAAAGAGAAACCAGAGGCAAAATAAAAGTTCGTATTATTCATAAAAGTTTTCATTTATGTAATTGTTGGAGATTTCTGAGGAGGAAAAAATGAATTTATTTATTTATTTATTTAAGATTGGGATGCAGGGAATTTATTAGATGACTTACCTTATATGACTAAAGATTGACAAATATGTCTAAAAACAAAATAAAGATATTTAAAGACTAAGTTTTATGTGCTTGGTAAGGAGAAATAGAGGGAAAACATCAATTTTGTGGGGTTAAGAGTAAAACTAATTATTTATTATTACAGTAAAATTTTAGAAAAATCAATGACTTTAAAGGTTTAAAATTTGTGAGCTGGATGGGGAGGGGGGGGGGAACAAACATATTTATTAATTATTTTAGTGTGTGTCGGGGGGATGGAGAAGCTTATTAGATGACTTACTTTTATTTGCCTTTCAAAATATTAACAAATAGGCTTAAAAAATAATAAGATGTGAGAAAGTTTCAATGAATAAATTTTAGACATTTACTAATAGGATGAGAGGGAAAAATCTCACTTTCAGTTAGTGGGGAGGAGTTTTTGTGATCTATTTTCTATTGTTACAACAAAGTGGCTATATTCTGTAAACATGGATACAGTGAGACAGACAGCAAAACGGCGAAGCGATACTTCTGGAAACGGTAATATTGAAAGCTGTGATGAGAGCAATAGGCGTTAACGAAATTTTGATATAAGAGGGGGGGGAGGGGAGGGTGATATAGATTATTTTTTCTAAATCAGAATTTCAGAGAACTCGTATTTTCATCTTCAATTTATAAATAATAAAAAACTTAAATATTTTTAAGGACTTTTTTCAAATTCTGCGTAAAACTAAGTTTTTTTAAGAAGCAAAAATTACTTTTGAAAAATTAAACACTTTTCAAAAATTTGAAGAAACATAAGAAACGTGTAGGATCACTGAAAATTATTCCGATACATTATGGTCTATGTAGATAAATCATTTGCGGTGTTTTAAGGAGCGTCATACTAATTTAAAAGTAATGAAATTCATATACATTACTGATGTACTCTGGAAGACAATTATAAAAAAATATGATATCTATAGCACTTACAGTATACACACAGAGGATTTCCATATTAATCCGTTATATTATGGTCTAAAAATCTTTGGCGATGTATTGTTGTAATAATGTTACTCTTTTACAAACAATGAAATTTATACGAACTTCTGAAATGGACTTAACAATTCTTGCTGTATAATATTTGGTGAAAAGCATTTATCATTCAATTACAGAGTTATACAAAAGAATTCCGTTGTAAAAAGCTCTTAGGAAAAAAACTGTTCCTAGCGTATTTAAATTATGTTCACTACTTTGAACATGAAATGCAGTGAAATGCTGCTTCGTGTATACTCTCTGTTAAAAAAAATTTCCATAAAAACATTCCATTTGTATACATAATCAAATTAAACCTGTGAAATTGGTCATCTGTTCCCCGTCGATCCCGCTTTCTTTATCACTTACAAAGTATCTTTTTTTTCACTATTCTTTTTTTTCAAAGGAAGACACCGCACACTCAGTCTAGCTTTATTAATGTTACAGTGTTTTACGGTTAAGTTTTCTTTCAAAATTTATTATTCATTGCAGAACAATGTAATAATTCCTACGAACCATCTGTCGATATATAAAAAGCTAAAGTGTGATTCAATATCAAGATTTTAATATGATGAATACCAGAAGCGATAGTGCGACCCCCCCCCCCATTTGAGCCCAATGAAGGGTCTGCAAAATGGTATTAGATGTCTACAGGATAAATGAAACGTGTTTAAGAATGAGAACGGTGCGACCTGATCGGACTCGACGAAGCTGTCGAAGCCCGGGTAGGCCCGTGCCAGTTTTAACTCATGAGACTAGGACTTGGTTAGATCTAGAGATCTGTACCAGCCCGTATCAGACTGGCAAAAAAATTTAACACATCTGCCGGCTTGTTATAAAGATTTCGGCAA
Organism: Maratus speculifer; assembly: GCA_964019185.1. NCBI lineage: Eukaryota > Metazoa > Arthropoda > Arachnida > Araneae > Salticidae > Maratus > Maratus speculifer. Next base: position 141,878,716 of record OZ025291.1, read on the forward strand.
AAACGTTAAAATGAGAACTGTTTTCAATGAATATAGGTTTAACGACCATAAGTATAAATGTGCGTCACAAGTAGATGCTAGTTTGACAACATCAATAATGAATTCAAAAATAAATCCGAAAATAAGCAGTCTGAATCGAAATACACCTTAATTGTTCGTAAGACGTGTAGGGCAGACAATATATATGTGAAAGGAATAAAGAATTTCTGTTAACGTACTTTTTGGAAATATAGTCCTTGGTGTTTCTTAAATTCATTTCTCAACAACACGAAAGTTTGACACATTTTCTGACTAATTTTTAACTGTAAAGGCACAAAATTGACAAGCCTGACTATTGTAGGGATTTGCAATCAAACAGCATATTCCGTTTTTGGTTAATAAGATATTTGTATATACTTGTTGAGGTATAAGAGATTCTTGTCATGCGGTTTCAGATTTTCTCCTTTCGCATGTTGTCGTTTCCGGAAATTCGATTCAAAACGCTAATTTTCACAATATTTTCATAAATATTGTCAAAATTAGCGTTTTGTATACACTGTCAGAAAAATTCGTCAATATACACTAAGTTATCGTTATTTTTTCACAAATAACTTCTGTTCTCCCAGAAAACGTATTTGTTCTGTGAGTTCATTCCGAAAGTCGAAAAATGAGGAAACGATTCCGTTTATATCTAGCACGCATGCGCATTGGGTCTGTTAGTAATAAATTCGAATTTATTTTTAAAATGAAAAACAAAAATATTCTATCGATTAAAATGTCTAATTTAGTTTTAAAAGACAAAAATGTTTTCGAATTTAAAAATAAATAACAATTACTTTCTTTATTCGTTCAAAAATTCTCACAATCTGTTATTCAAAGTTGGATAAGTTGAATAAAGTTCAATATACTAAGTTATTTCTATGATAAATATTCGCATATAAAATATACTTTAAGTGAAGACATTTAAAAAAATATTTTAATTAAAAAATAAAATGAAAAAAAAAATTGATATTATTAAAAAAAATCTTATCGAATAAAAATAAAACATCCATGTTTTTTCTCTGACAATCTACGTTATATATTTAAAATTCACATTTTTATACTGTATTAATACTAAACGTAAAGAAAAAGAAAAAAAAAACAGCCACAGTTTCATTAAAGATGAAAACTTTCTGAGATTAACTGCAAAATTAAAAGCTTTTTAACGAAATACACCAAACCACACTCATATGAAATCAACGCTTCTATTTTAAAGCAAAATCTTCACGAGCAATCGTGGCGCTGTGGATGCGTGTTGGCCTTGTAATCCTGGGGTCCTCAGTTCGATCCCCACCTCTTCCGCGTTGATTTTTTCTGAACTTTTTTCAAGTGACTGATATTTTTCCTCTTTTGACGGAGAAAAAAATAAACGGAAAATCGTCAATGTACAGACAATGTCTGCCAGCAGTGCTGCCAGTACTTTTTCTGTGAAAAGACTGAAGTTTTTTTTGAGAGTGTAGCGTGCTGTGCGTTGTGTATCAGAGTGTTGCTCATTGTATTTGCTTGTATCAAAAAATGGACAACGCCATTCCATTACATTGTTTCTGAATAAAAGCACCTGTTAATCTCATGTGTTTCCAAAGAGAAATGAAATCAGAAATGCATAAAAAATAGCTCCTCTAAATTTGAAAAAAATCTTTGATAAAATGATAAAGAAGCATTTTCATAAATCTACTTTTTATCAAACAGCTTCAAAAGTTATGATAATTTTAACTTTTTTTTCTTTTATTCTAAACCATATTAATTTTCTAATGAATCTTTATTTGAATGTTGAAAGGCTAAGAACCTAAGTAATCATTAATGTTCTTATTGTGCATTATCTGTAAAATTTTGTGTAAAATCATCCAATAAATATGAATGTAGTAATCTTAAAAAAACTTAATTCTATGATAAGTATCTGATTTTTTTTTCTCGAAATAATAGAAATGGCGTCGGGTCAGATCGGGCCTGGATTGATTTCACTGATTTCTGTACGGGCCGGGCCGGGCCGGGCCAGGTCTAGAAATGTAAAAGTGTAAACGTGCGGGCCGGGCTCGGACCGAATTTTTGAATTTTATACCGGGGCGGGCAAAAATAACATTCATTCGGTCCGGGCCGGGAGGAGAGTGGATATTCTGAAGTCAGGTCTTCACTCTTTCGGAAACCGTTCCGAGTTCGGATCTTACTTTTTTCTACAAAACTTGACCACACTTTATTTTTTCTTCCACTTCAGGCCTGGCGTGGACTTCGTTCTTCTAGAGGTCTGCCCGAATCTAAATTTTCATGCCCAGGCTCCAAAAGCAATTTAATTTTAACCCAACCCAAGCTCGCTAGATAAATATATAAATAAAAATAAAAAAAATCTCACCCAATACTGAATAACCTGATACAAAACAGATCAACAAATCCAAAATGAAATAAAATCAATCTGTATATGAAGGGAATTGTGAAAAAGTATCCCATTTAATTATATCAATAATTTTTATTTTTGCTCAAGTAGAAAAATGAACATAGATATAATGTACTCGTAAATATTCAAACATAGTTTTTCATATGAAAAATTGTCTTATCTTTTAAAAAATCCAGTCATCAACCAGTTTATACCAGATTCGAATTTGTCAAAAGCTAAAAGAAAAAATGTCCCGAATCCGAAACGTTTAAAGTCAACCCGACTCAATCTATCAATCTGAACCCAAAAATTACAAATTATGTCAAATCGAGCCCTTACCCGAACATCTGAAACTGAAATGAAAGAAAACGAATTCATGTATTTTAATAGAATTATAAAATATAATTTACATATTTAACTTGAATACTAAAATTTGTATAGAAGAAAATCTAGTATATGCTCTCTAGTGCAAAACCTATTTCTAAGTCAGACTGCTCAAATCGGATCCGTAGCAAAGAAGTACAAATCTATCCGGCTTACTGTAAAAAAGTGAAAACAAGTTTAATGTAGATTTTGCCATTGCAGAATTCAGATTCGCCTCCGATTATTCGTCTCAGACTTCATTTTTTTGTGTTTATCAATATAATAGCGTGAACGGCTTGAAATACCCAATTGATTAGCAATTTCTCTCTGTGACATTGGAATTGCGGAATAATAAAGAGATACAATTTGACGTGCTACTTCTTCATTGACTAGATACATCAAAAACGGATTTTTTCTTTAGTTTAAACGCTTTTTTATAGACTCTGAGAAAAGGGAAATGCATTTTAACAATAAAATTGTATGAATGTCTCGTTTTAACGGCCAGATTACGAAACTAGTCGTTGGGGGCCACCGTAATACTTACCCATCATGGATATGCATTATATAATGTGAAAATAAAATATGTGAAAACTATTTATAAAATGCATTGCAATTCCAAAACAAAATTTAAACGTATATTTAAATATTTTTAATATACACAGTAATGCTCCATTAATGAATTGCTGATGAATCCATTTCGACAATTTATGTAAAATACCGAACTACACATGTAGTACCAGATTGCGTAAAAGAAACATCCTTATAACTCCAAAAACAATAATCATATTAATTAACAGTTTACTGCATCAGATTAAGCGTCTCATTTCCAATTAAAACATATCTTTGAATTGAAATTTGAGGAAAATACAGGGTCATGAGAAATCGAAGAATGTAGAAAACAAGATTACAAATATCTCGGCAACTATTAATCCGACCGACTTCGTTCTTGTTGCAAAATTTGTGTTATCTTATTACCTTTTACGTATTTTCCTTAAAATAAAAAAAAATCGAAAATTTTTATATACATTTCATGAGAACGAAATTTTTGAGAGTCCGAAAAAAAAGTTCCGTATAATCGAGGTTACTGATAGTAAGAATGAATAGGACGAAGCCTATTTAATAAGTACATACAAAATTTTAAGTCTATCTCCATTTGTTCGTGAGATAGAGCATTTAGAGTCAAACGAACGGCAATTTTTTTTTTCTAAAAATTTGTTTTTTGGAGTCTCCAGTATCTGAAACGTGTAAATCCATCAAAATTTTTTTTTCGATTTTCAAAACGATTGCAAGACTTACCCTACACTACATATGATAGGTAAGTAAAAGTTTGACACGACACTTTTTTTGACACGACACTTTTTAGCTTGTCTGAAAGAAAAAGCGTCGGAGGCTAATAATCCTACTCTCAGCTTAAAATAAAAATCCCTTAATCGAACTTTCTAATCAACCCGAATCCCCACCTTGTTCTTTGCGCAGCATATCCTAAAATAACTTTGCGCCATAAAACCCCATTCAACCAACCAATCAATGAACCCGAGTGCGACTCTCAGAAGTGAAATTTTATCCGGAACAGAACCGAATTTGAAAAAAATGTAAGTCAAACTGACCCAAACTCTACCCACAAGAAAAAGTTCAAGCCGATTCAAACACGACTCACAGCAAAATTCCCGAACCTCCAAATTTTTAAAATCGATTATTTTGACCCGAAAACAACGCGCAGATAAAAAGTAGATTTCCACACGATCCGCAAGAAAAATGTAAAAATCAACTCCACCAATAGAAAAAAAGTAGAAGTCAACTTGACCGAAACCAAACCAGCGTCAATAAAAGAGTAATCAATCCCCCCACACACGCACACAAAAAAAAAGAAGTGAACTAAACTCAAAACTGACCAGCAGCAACAAAGAAAACCGGACCCAAACCCAACCCGCAGCAACAAAGTAGAATATAACACGACTCGCAGCAAAAAAAATAGGATTTAACCCGAACAACGAGAAAAATGAAGTAAATCGGACAGAAACCCAATCCGCAACGTAAAAAAATTAGCCCCGACTCTACCCACAATGAAAAAATTTGTCCCGACCCGAATCGCAGGTCCGATTGAAATCTTCAAATTTCTGAAATCCCCCCCCCTTTTTTTTTGAGGAGTTTCCAGATCTAACCTTGCACCAGGACAAACAAAAATTGCTAAAGACAGCGAAATCGTCTAAAAATTTTACAATGTTGTATTGAATTGTCACTCATTAAATATGTATACGAGCTTGTAGAGTTTGTAAATATCTCGACAAATCTTGTCCACGATACATTGTATGTTTTAAAAAATGTAAAAACCTTCTGCTCGACAGATGCTGCATTTGTTAAACGTCGACAAAAAACTCCAAAGAAGAAACAATTCTGAAAAGTATTATAAAATAAAATTTGCTGAATAGCACACTTTATAAAATTGCTATATTTTGCCTTACAGTTTCATTATTTTTACTTTTATGTTATGATAAATAATGAAAAATTTTCGCAATTCCTTGTCTTTGCAAACATACCTTTATGTTATATTAAAATAAAATGTATCACGCAGGAAAAATTTTCTATTTTTAACAACTGTTAAAAGTGTATCGTTTTCCTTAAAAGTATTAAATATTAAAAAATATTTCTTTAAAGATTCAAACAAGTTTATCAACAATTTTAAAGTTACTAATCTTTAAAATTTTCCAACTTTAATTTCTGCTTATTTTTGATGAAAACTGTTTTCGAACTTAAAATGCTTATTTTTTTTTTAAATTGTTTTACTTAATAATACTGCACTGAAATCGGGCTGCCTAGTATCGTATAGTACCAAAAACAAGCACAGGGGCGTTTGAAGAGAAAACTGCGCCCGGGGCACAGTTTCAATTTGGCGCCCCCTCCCCCACTTTTTCTTGTAACAGCTTAAGAATGATGTTGATAGTATAAATGTGGCGCCACCCCCCTCTCTTCGGATGGCGCGGTGTTGAATAAGCCTCCTCCAAATGTACCTCCACAGTGCCGTGCGAAAAAGAGGAGTACGAAGGGGGTGGTTGCCCGGGTGCGGAAATTTAAGGGGCGCCAAATTTTTATTACCAACGTCATTTTTAGTCTTTCACAAGAAAAAGTTCAGGGAATGGGGCGCCAAACTGAACTTTACTCCTGGGGCAGTTTTCTCTTTGCACACTCCTGCCCCCCTGTCTCATATATTTTGCAAGCGGTAAGGAAATTTATAAATTCCAAATATAGCCCCGTGTCCTTTTAATACTACCTATGTATTTCACAAAAGTTCCAATTATAAGCATCCTTTAAAATTATCAGAATTTCCTTTCTGCTAGAAAGGAGCTTATTGTAATTTGTATCAAATCTACTTTTTTGTATGCACTTGAAAAAATATATATATATATACAAATGAAGTATCATTTCCTTCTTTGTAAGTTAGTTATAACTTAAAAATAGCTTTAGTTTTATAAAAACAAAAAAATTAGAATTTGTTGATTTTTTTCAAGACTATTTTAGTTAAAATTTATCAATAATTGTAGAAAAAATAAATCCAAAGTTTGAAAAAAGGGGATGTTATTTTAACACGTTAACCTAAACCAATAACAGAAAGGAAATACAAGGAAAGGAAAAAAGTTACTTTCATTTGCTAAAATGGATTGGAGTTAACCAATCAAATTTTCAATAAAGGGCAAGAGAGGCGGAGACTGGCTGAGGCGGAGATCATATAATTAAAACTCGTTTTCTGTTGCATTTTTGAACAAAATCTTTCCAAATTTTGCCCAGAATAATTGCAGTAGAAATATGGAAAGCATATCAATGGAAAGCTTAAACACTAATATTACGTCAAGCGTTTTTGATTTTTTCTGAGTTTTGCTGAAATAGATTTTATAAGACTAAAAAGGACACAACACCTCGAATTTCACTGAATCCAAAATTTAAAGGTTCCTCAGAATTAAACGACAACGAAAATCAGAAAAGTACAAACTAGCCCGGTAATAGAATGTCCTCAGCTATCCTGTGAAAAAAAAATCATTTAAAAATATTGAAAATTAAGAGAGATATTCGAAAAGATTGCGCCCATGGACTTACCATTAGCGTTCGGCTTTTACCGCGTGCTCTTAAGTATGGTTTACGGCTAAAAAAACTGTTTCCTTACGCAACACTGGGCTTCAAATGAAAAAAAATTCTTTGATAAAATTCTATAATATTAAACAAATTTTAAGAACTATAAATAATTCCACTTTTACAAATTGCTTTAAAAAATTAATTTTTTTTGTAAAGTATTGCAAAAATCAAAAGGGAATACAAAATTGTTTATTTTATAATAAAAATAAAAATCATTAAAGAAATTTTATGGAAATTTTTGAACCAATTATTTCTATTAAAACATACTAACACCACATTTTCCAATTTTCTTAGAGCATCCTTTGCAATTCTTTGTTTTCTCTACATATGGAGGCATATGATTATCTTGATCTCATCCAACATCTTTATTTTGGTATTGTGATGACCTCTTTTTTTGACTGATTTTCTTTTCCCAGTCAGCTTCTTACTCGCTGAGGGGTTTATTTACTTCCCAACACACAATGATTTTGCAAGTTCTACTCTGATCTTTTATTAAAGCATTAACACGTTGAGAGACACGTCAGTCCCCGGTGACTGACACTGAACTTTCCGTATAAGTCGTGTCCGTTACTTGTAACTGACGAACTAATATGATATAAAACAAAAAAAAATCACTTTAATTACTGAAAAATTATTTAAAATTTAACTTTTATTACAGAATTATACTTAGTAATTACACAAAACAATTTTTTTTAGTTTTATATTATATTTTACACTGTCAGTCACCGGTGACCAACGCGGCTTAAAACGAAATGTTCAGCGTCAGTTATCGTAGTACTCGACGTGTTCAGGATTGATAATCATTCAAAACTTGAAGAAATTGAGTTACTACAGTGAAGTCAATCAAATGGTAAAGTATTCGTAAATACCATTTGATACTATGAATATTAATTTTTTAGAGGACCATTAAGCTATCTAAAAGTTCAATTATCATGTGTCGATTGTATTCTTGAATTACATACGGGCAATCTACTTCAATGATTTTCTTTTGATTTCTGTCAAAAAGATTATTTTTTTATAGGATTTGTTCCAGCGAAAGTATATAGCACCGTGACGAATGTCTTTTCAGACTTGAATTGTTGATGCCATCTACAGTTGTGGTATATTCAAATGAAGAATCGCGATCTAAAACTTAAGGATTTTCCATCCAGTAGTTTGCTCCCAGAAGTTCTATTTTTTCTCACTGTACCCAATATATTGCTGCCAGACTTTACCAAATGTATCATCAGTGGCAATCCCGTACAGTAATTGTCAAAATGAAATTTATAATGTTCTCTGTATTATTCTTGAAAGTCTAATGGCTGCATTGCTTCAAAGTCAAAATCGATTTCAGCAATAAGTCTCATTTGCATGTTTTCTTGACCTGAATATACTTCAAAAGTCAATCATTAAAAATACCAGCAAGTACAAAAAGTTTAAAGCCCAATTTATGCGATTTATTAGGCATACATTACTTCATGTAATGTTGAACTTTAGTAATGCGTATTTGCTTGTGAATTGAAAAGGTTTTACTCAACAGGCAATGAAACAAAATTATTTAAAATATGAAAGATCTAAGTTTTTGCAATATATCCGATTCGCACATTCTCGGGGTAGATGTTTTTGGTTGTCATTGAAATGAATAAATTTTTGGATTTTCCCAAATTGATTTCTACTTATCCTGAATTAAGGGAAAACAAAGCTCATTTTAAAATATGATTGAACACTGGCCAAAATACCCGGTTAATATAATCATTTGAGAAAATTATTCCAGATTTGCTAGAACAAAATTGTTCATAATTTGTTTGCCCATTAAAAAATATGAAATGATGCTGTAATTTAATTAAAAAAAGTTGCAACTATAAATTTAGTATTTTAACTGTAATGGGTAATTTAAAAAATAAAGTAATATTTTACGATATCGTTAGCATATATACTTAATAAATAAAACTACAAGTTTTTTTTAATAACGGAATTTGAAATTTTACTTTACATTTGAAATAGGTTTTCTTCACTTAAATGTGTATTCTTCGAAACACTAATTTTGAAATTCTGCAAATCTTTAATGTGGGTTTCTCCTTGCAAAGGAATGAAATTTAAGTTTAGCTCTTTAAAAAGTTCGTTTCAAAAGTTTTAAAGCTTTAAATCGTTCATTTGAAAAATTTTAAAAGTAAATTTCATTTTCTTAAAATACCTTGAATATCAAAGAAAAAGAAATTTTGCGGGAAGTCTATTGTGTGAATAGTAAATTGCACTAGTATCAGTTATTTTTTTTTTTTTTTTTTTTAAGAGCTAACTTTTATTTTTTAACGAATCTTAGTATAAGTTTTTGAAGAGATTTCCCTTTAATAAAATCTATAGTTTGAGGAAGGGGTGGGGGAGGGGGAGCAAAGAATTTTTAAAAGTAAATAACAGTTTTTTGCAGATTCTAATATTTTATATTTCTTTATTTTGTTCATAAGAGTGAATTATTAAAGTAAAAAAAATTCAGATTTACAGTTTTTGATGAATTTAGATTTTGGAATGTTCTAAATTATATTTAACATTTTTTAGGCTTTTGTTCATCTGACGGAAGCTTAAATCTCACTCCTGTGTCTTTGCCACAGAGTTCGTTCTTATAAACTGTGTAAGTTAGATACTTGAAATTTTGCGTGCAATGGCTAATAACGCCGATCACATGACAATTAAAATTTTGAGTCTTGTTTTAATTTATCTGTTTTTGAAATTTCAAATTTAAAAGTGAACCTCAATTTCAGTTTTTTCGTGCAGGCTAGATGGCTCAGTAGCGCATTTCTCTTGCAAAAAATTCCCGGTTTGAAGATTAGCGCCAGAGTTAAAATTCCATCAAACTAATATCCAACTAAAATTCCATTTAATAGATTCAATTAATTTTTTTAATCTTGAAATTTTAAACTGACAACATTTTATTGATTTGGTAGATTTAAAGAAATTTGTTATTTTCTTTGCCATTTAAGGGTTTCGTTTTCTTTTAGCTAAAACTAAATGATGTAATTTTTTTCAGTTATACAAATGCTGTTACAATTTTATAAAAACTGTTTTTGAATATTTTAAATCAGAATAAAAAAATCTTTCAATTGTAACTTGAAAATTAATAGTATAATCATCCTTGTTTTATGGAAGAAAGCTAGAAATTTAATAATTAACAGTTAATGATGTTTATTTATTAAATGTATTTTGAAAGAAATACTAAAGGAAACCCTCTGTGCAATCTTCAAACATATTTACCCACTTAGTTAAATTGTTTGCTAAATACAAGTTTTCCCCACTAACTCAATTACCAGCCATTTTTACGCGATTTTTGTTTTGTTTGTCCTGAATGAAATTTTGTGTATTATATTTGGGTGAAAATTGCTCAATACCCCAGTCAAATATCGCAAAAATTCAGAACGATAAAGGCTGTATAACAAGTTGTTTTCTAAAATTATCTTTATTTTAATTGTCATGTGATCGGAGTTATCAGCCATAGTACGCAAGATTTCAAATATCTAGCTTACACAGTTTATAAGAACGAACTCAGTGGCAGAGATACAGGAGTGAGATTTAAGCTTCTGTCAGATGAACAAAACACTAAAAAATATTAAATATAATTTAGAACACTCCAAAATCTAAATACATCAAAATCTGTAAATCTGAATTTTTTTTATTATTATTCCAATACTTCATTCTTATGAACAAATAAAGAAATCTAAAATATTAGAATCTGCAAAAGACTGCATTATGTTATTTTAAAAATTCTTTACTCCTCCCCCCACCCCTCATAACAATAGATTTTGCTGAACCGAAATCTCTTTAAAAACTTATGCTAGGATTAATTAAAAAAATAAAACAAGGAAAGTTGGCTCGAAAAAACAGTCGACGTATACCAGTACAATTTACTATTCGCACAATACAGACCTCACGCAAAAATTTCTTTTTTTTTCATATTCAAGGTATTTTAAGAAAATTAAATTTTACTTTTAAAACTTTTGAAATGAGAACGAACTTTTTAAAGAGCTATACTTAAATTTCATTTCTGTACAAGGAGAACCCACATTAAAGATTTGAAGAATTTCAAAGTTAGAGTTTCGGAGAATACACAGTTAAGTGAAGAAAACTTATTTCAAATGCAAAGTAAAATTTCAAATTATGTTATTTAAAAAACTTCAAATTAGTTTCATTTATAAATCATGTATACTAACGATATCGTAAAATATTACTTTATTTAGTTAAAAAACCCATAACAAAATGTTAAGACAATTTATAGTTGCCAAATTCTTTTAACCCTTAAGCGGTAACCATGGGTCACTAGTGCCTCGGTCAAATTTTCTTTCCTTGCTAGCTTAGAGGAGAGAGTGGGGAGCGGGAGTAAACAGGCACGAGTGACCCAGGGTTACCATTTACGTTGACGAAAAGTGTAAGGTAAGAATTTTTTTTTTTGTTTTTTGTTTTTTGTTTTTTTTTTCATAAAAAATCTATACATTACACTCACTTGGGTTTCCGAACCTTACTTTTTATGCAAACACGTGTTTATAAAATTGTTTGGTGTGATTACAGTTTGCTCTCCCTCTTGGCTTCCTTCGATTGTTTATAAATAATTATATCAGTGTTGCTGTAATTTTTCATTATTATATTTTTTGTTTAGTTAAAGTTTGATAATTAACATCATTTTCATAAATAAAATTGATTAAAAACTAATAAAATTTCTATTTCATTGTAAATTGTACCTATTTATGAGTTAAAAAAAACGTCATTTTTATGCTCAAAACTTAAGCATTTTTAATTTATACCGGCTATTTTTATTTTTTGTAAAAGTACCATTCTTGATCTTCAATTTCCCGTTTGAAACAGCAAAAAACGTCCATTCTATCCAAAGTTATGATTTAAAAAAAAAAAAAAAATGTGCATTTTTCACATTTTTATTTGTTTATTTAAACATATTGTTTAAATAAATTAATAAATCAGCAATATTGTGACTGATTCTTGTTCAAGGGTAGTTGATGTATTATGAATTTTTTTAGAATTTTTAAAGCACTTTAATCAACTTTTTACAGCGCTAAGCACGAGTGACCCATGATTACCGTTTAAAGGTGCCGAAAAACACGTTACCGTTTAAGGGTTAATTACAGTAGTATTCATGTTATTTTTTAACGAGCAAATTATGAACAATTCGTTCTCGCATATCTGGAATAACTATTTTGTCAAATTATTATATTAACAGGGTTTCTAATAATATTCCGAATTTGTAAAATAAAATGGCCTCTTAAAAGCCCTCTTCAATTGCAGTAAGAAAGGAAAACGCTAATGTTAAGGCTGTTCTTAAATCAAAAAGAGCATCTTTACAACTTATTTTTAATCTATTTTTGTTCAGAATCTAACAAATCGCACTTATTTCCCCCACACACAATTTTTTTTTGTATGTATACGTGTGCAAACAAATTGTTCAGAAAATAGTGTCAAAGTGGGCGTTTTGAGCCCGATTTCTCTGCGAAAGCAGAATAATTACTTAAATGGGATGAAAACATGCTTGTCACTTGATCAAATTCGCTTATAATTCAATAGGTAATTTATTGATTTAAAAAACAAAGTGAAAGATTCATTTTGATTCCAAATCGCTTCCATTGTCAGGTTTTTCGATTTTATATCTTTTCGTTAAAAAATAAATTTGTAAATGTGTCGAAACGTTTTGCGCTTGTTCAGCAGAGCAGTTGAGAACAACCAAAGTCAATGGGACATTATTAAACTATTTTTTTTGGGGGGGGGGGGGGGGCATACGATATCCCTGGGGGCGATCTACAATCGGGCTAAATTTTACTTTATCAATTTAGATTCAGATTTAATTATTTTCACTTTCGGAACCGGTTCTGAATTTAAAATTTGCTTAATAAGAAAATTACAACAACAAAAAAAAAAAAAAGGTGTTCGTTTTAGAACTCCCTCAACAATCCTTTTCAAAAATATTAAATTCAGTTCCAGAAATATGAAAATAACCTCATATACTGTATTCCTTTCTTTCCATAAATGATCTGGGCTCTTATGAATCTACACACCATTATAAAAAATTAAATGAGACCAACAATGTTATAAAAACGCCCCCTTACAAAATTTTAGAACAGAAAACTGAGCAGTCATGCGTTCATAAACTATATTTGATGCATTTTTTCTGCTTCTCAAAGAAAAAATTACCATAAAAATGCGAATTTCTTAAAAACTTGCATTGAATTCTTATTAAATATTACATATTTTTTTGACAAATAGGAATTTCAAAAAATTGGCAACACAATTTTTATAAATACTATGTTCAGCATCTTTAAATAGTTTTAATATTTCTTTTGTGATTCAAACATCCAGCTTTTTTTGCCGATGTGTTAGTTTAAAAAGTGTTTAGTGTTTTTCCCTGGAAAAAAATAGTTTTTAACCTTTTTTTTTTGGGGGGGGGGATTATTACCATTTAAACAAAATTTCATACTCGTAATACGGCTTTGACATTCTGATCCATCCAGTTCTTAAAAAGCCATTTTGCATAAAATGAGTTTGTAATTCTCCAAAACAAGCTACGTGAAGTCAGCGTACGCTTTTCTGTCAAGCATTAAAATAAATACGAAATGACTGAGTTTCAACAATTTCTTTTATAGGAATAATCTGCAAACTATAAGGAATTAAAAAAAAAAAAAAAAAAAAAAAAAAAAAAAAAAATCGCATTAGAATAAGCACTTCGTTAACTTATGAAGGACACTAGCATAATTTCTTTATGAATAATTGTGTGTTGATTCCAATGTCAAGATCGTTCAATATATGTTTGATACTTATCACAAGTATAATCTATAAATTTTATTAGTGCTACTGACACTAAAAATCGCACAGATCATCCTATATGTTCACCAAGAAAAATATTTCGATCTGTATAAAATTTTCTAAGTCTGCATTGCCTCGAGACCGAGATTATTTCCGCATGAAAATTTTAGAAACTTAGAACTATTCTTTAAGCAATAAGCTCATCTGAGATTAAAATGAAATTTTCTTCATATAATGCGAAAGACTTGCTAAATTATTTGATCTCATCAGCTGAGATTAGTAGAATAATTATGTGGAAAGAATAAAAACAGTTTTATAAAGTAGTATTAAATTCCTTTATATGTGTCGCAATGGACAGGAAGAGTATGAACAGTCCAAGCAATAATGTATTGCACACACACGCGCACTACAGTGTTAAATTTGTAAGATTTACTGTTATTTACCAAACTAAACTCGAGGCATTTGCATATAAAATCAAAATTTACTTTTAATAGTTTGGATTTGTGCTTAATTTTTCTCAGAAAAACTGCAGTAGATCTGGTGCATGAAAACGATCAAATGTTGACCGTAAAGACAACTACATCATTAAAAAAAGGGGGGGGGTGAGACGACAAAACGGCAATAACAAACGACAGAAGCGCAGATGAATCGGCACTCTTCACTGATGACGAGAATGCTGTATGGAACAAAATTTGTATTTGCGGAAAATAAGAGAAATGTGTTTTGGTGGATAGTATGGGAAAATAATTCGATAAAGTCTACAGAGGGGCGTGGGGACATCAGATTTATTCACATTGCCAGCGACTCTCGGCACAACAATTTTGGCGTAAGATGACAGAGGAAGTATGCACGGTCAAAATTTTTATGCACAGTACAATAGGGTGTTTCATTTTTCCAAAGGTATGATTTTTCATATGACTGATTTCGCTCCGAGTCTAAGTGTTGTTAAAGATATGTATGCCATTTTTCAAGAAGATGGGTGATATTTAGGGGTTGTACATTTTTATCTCAAACTAGTGAAATTTCTAATATTGGAGTGTTTTGTACTAATGCACTTCCCATGTATTTCTTTCATCTTTCGGGGTAACAACTTTAAATGACAGCCAAAAGAGTAATTTTGTTAGAAAAGGTGCTAGTGGTGATTTTTATGTTTGAAATTTTGCTCCTTTTAAATGAGCTAGTACTTTTAATTTATACTTACCATTACAAGGAAATGCAAGAAAGAAATCTGGATGTTGCTATACCTACCAATACTAAGCTACAGGAAGTATAAAGGAAAGCAATATTCAATTCGGGGGAGTAGGAGGACGTATCCTTTACTTCCTCTGAGAAATGAGGTGTACTCCCCGGAATATCTGACGTTTTGTGGTTTCAATGGTTTTCAATTAATGTGCAATTTACACCCCGGAACTCTATAAAGTTTGTGGGCTTCACTTAAGGACATATATATGACAATGCTCGATGAAGAAAAAATATTTAAGCTTTCTAGAAGAACAATGCGCGAAAATGGTTGGCTATCTCCAAAATGTTCTAAATGACGGAAATTATTCAAGAGAAGAATGCAATAAATTATTACAATTTTCATTCCTTTACTTGGGAAATTAGTATGAAAGGGACTTCAGTATCAGGATCCCAGAGGCTCCACCTCAAGCAAGATAGATAGTAAAGACAATGTTTACTTACAAGTTGTCTTTTTCACCAAACAGTTGACCATTCCTCAACAAGAATCTGAAGGAGTGAAACGGGTTGCACATTTTGTCAGCATGATATGTTTATTTTTAGTGCTAGACAGCTGTAAGTCCAAAGGCTGCAAAGAAAAATTTGGACATACTAGAGTATCTAAAAACTTAATCGGATGCAAACATCAAAAACAGTGCTCTCACAGTACTGTCAGAAAAAAAAAACGCAGAATTGGCTTTTTTGGACAAATTT
The DNA here is from genome assembly GCA_964019185.1 of Maratus speculifer. Taxonomy (NCBI): domain Eukaryota; kingdom Metazoa; phylum Arthropoda; class Arachnida; order Araneae; family Salticidae; genus Maratus; species Maratus speculifer. The sequence continues at coordinate 141,894,293 of OZ025291.1, forward strand.
ATTATGTTGGATGAATGTATTGCGTTTATATTTAAAAGAAAAAAATAGTTAAAAATTTAGAAACCAAACCTGCAAAGGAAAACAAATTGTAACGATTAGAGGGTAAAAATCTAATGACCTACAATTAACGAAATGACCCGAGTCATTTCGTTACTAATAAAAGACGCTCTTTGAATTGTCAGAACAGATCTCATATTCTCGTCATCCTCCGCATTACCTGGTGATGAGTTCATTTCCGTATGCTAATATTAGAAGTTTAGAACCATTCTCGATTGAACAATAAGCTCATCTGCCAAGGACTTTTGAAAGTACTTTCATCAGGGAAAATAGTATGTAAACAAAAACAGTATTTTAACGAGTAGGTGAGCTTGACGTTTATGGGGAAGGTCAAAGAATCGGTGGTAACGTTATTTATAATATTTTCACAGAATCCTATAAAATATTTTTAAAACGTCTTTGCCCCTTAAATTTATAAAGGTTTAACAATGGGGTTATTTCATGTCAGAGAAAGATTTTGAAAACCAATAAGAGTGTTTTATTTCTTTTTATAAAAATATTTTTACTGTTTGTGAAACGCTGTATGTAATATTTGGGACTTGTTAACATTTAGATTTTCCTTGAAATTTCAATTATAATTATTACATTGGAAAAAAATGGGAAATTATTAAAATAACACAATACTTCAATCGTCATTGTTTATTTAAAAACCTTTCCATCAGAGATAAAAGAATATCTCCCTGCTTTACTGTTTTAAAGCATTCTCATTTTTTAACAAAATATTAACAGTTAACATAGTTCAACAATAACAGCACTTCATATAAAAAATTTCAATTCCTTGCATTTTTGCCGTTAGGGCTTTGATGCTGTATGAGTACAACAAATTTTAAAAATGAGAATGTATGATGCATTGAATTTATATTGAAGGATTAAAATTGAATATATACAAATGAGCTTAAAATCATCATTTTAAAATATTTAGATCCTAGCCACAACGTCAGTTTTTTTTTTTTTTAAATATCGGCTCTTAACGATATCTGTTAAAAGTATTCCTCGTTTAACAGTCATAAAATGCAAATCGTAAATTTCAATCAATATGAAGCTAAAACAGCTGCTTGGCGCAATCTATTTCACAGGGTAATTGATGAATATTGTCCTTAGTCTGCTAAGAATCATCATTGCAGACATTTCTAGGAGGTGATGCAGGCAGTATAAATAACTGCGTAATTCCGTAGCATTCCGAATAGCAATGAAAGTTTATAGTTCCAACAGAAGAGTCGATCACGCCAGACTCGAGGCGAGTAAAAGGCCACTTTGTAGAAGAATGCCGTCTGGATTCGTACCTGAGAGTCATCATGTAAGTGCTAAAAGGATCCACTCTAACGGGATACGGTAAATAGGCTGTCAACTCTTGCCAGGCATAGTCGCCAACAGCAGCTCCTTTCGTCCAAGGTAAAGAATTCAAATTGAAGACTGAATAGGCCTTATGGTCATCTCTTCCTAACGTAAGGCTTGAACGCTCTGAAAAATAAAGACTTCCATTAATATCCAACTGATGAAAATCCAAGAAATATTAATGAGCAATTCAAGAAATTTTATAGTATTTATCAACAAAAAGTATGCTATTTAAATAAGATAACTGTCAATAGAACAGCAGAATTACTGCCGAAACCATTCGCTTATTTAGTCATTCACCTTTACTTCTGTTATTTTAAATGAAAAAGTAGTTCATATTAATTTTTTCTATTGTTTCCAAATCATTTTATGATGTTCTCTTATTTCATATACAATATCTAGCGATAAATTACATTCCAGACATAAGCACTAATTTGGGAGGGATGACAAAATTTTCGCTTGCGAATGTTAGGTGAAGCAAAGACTAAAATTTGTTCTATTAAACAGCTGGATGAAAGTACTGCTTAAAGCCAACGTTTATTTTTGTGCAATTCTTTGAATCCGATAAAGTATATACAAACAAAGCCAAAAGTTAGCGTCTAGGCCATCTGAAATACAAGTAATTCATATTTAACATGTAAATGAGCAAATAGCTTATACAACGCCACAAAAACTATTTCTACTTAGAATTCAGAACCACCCAAACATTTATTTCATACATTCTTTAGCAAAAAAGTTCGATTTTTGGAAAACTTTAAAAAAATAATTACGCATTTTCAAGAAATAGCTTCCGAATTTAAAGAGTTAAATTACCTTAAGCCTATTTTAAAACAAAGAAAGAAATCGTGCAAATCATACAATTAAAGAATCTTTTTAAAATCAATATATATATTTATGAGATTTCGTTTTTTAAAACCATGAAAGAGATACCCAAATAAACAATTTAGAAAACATGGCACAAATGAAAAATCTTATTCAACAATTGAAGACCTCAAATGACAAAAATTGGTAAGTGACAATCATTTTAGAAAAAAGCTATATTTTGTTGTTTGCCATATGCTTTCTATTTAGAATAAAATTTGAATATTACGGGGTTTTTTTTTCCAAATAGCAATTTAACGTATGGTATAATTTAACTTATGGGCCATTGATTGTCTTCAGTTATTAACTCAATTTTTATTTTGCCACATACTACCATATTTGTCATACTAAGCTTTGAAATACAGTCCCTAGAAGGTGATTTAGGTAGAAGGCCATTAAAATTGAAAACTGCTACACTTTTCCTGCAACTACATTCCATAGACAATATCCTTTTTTAGCAGCCCTGTATATGAATTTTCTATATTCACCACGTAATACAATTGAATTAACTATTTTGAAATAACCCCAATCCAATTGAAAAGCAACTTTCAGAAATTCTCGTCAATAGAAAATTGGATATTTTAAGTAATCTTGTGTACAATTGGTACCATTTATTTATACACATTAAAATTTAGTTTAAACAGGAAAAGTTAAATGCAAGTGAAAGTAATTTTTTTAAAAAATACCAGTTATTGGAAATAACAGATCAGGCATCTTTGGTGTAGTTTTTAAAAATAAGTTACGACAAGCCCTTTTTTTCCTGCATGGAACACATTATCGCGCTCCCAAGTAAGACATCGATTTCATTAAACCATGCTTTATTTACTACCTTAATTACACTAATGCAGTCCAGTCTTTGTGTTTTCCCATTAAAGAAAAAGTTCTCGCATCATTTTCTACAAAAAAACTTATTAGAATGCCCACCAAGAATACATACCAATTTCGTAGTGTTTGACGCAATTAGAGCTTAACCCGAATTCTTTAGTATCCCTGTACACTAAAAATGCTAATATTTTTTTAATCCCTTCAAGACGAGATCCTTTTGCGTATTTTTTTTACCACCGGTTTTCCTGAACAAAAAATTTTCTATAATCGAATTGAGAAAATTCGCTTTTAATAAAGTAAATTTTACAATAAAAAATAACGTGAGTATAATGGAGAATCCTGAGCACTTTAAGTGGCATGTATAGAGGTCGCTCGTCTTCGAAGGGTTAACAGAGAGCATGTTCCAACTCAAGGCCACCTTATAATATTAAGGCCTCGCATTCAGGAGAAAATCTATTGTTGAAATTGTAATTGCCAACTTATTTGACTTTGTCTCATAAATAACGCCACCTGGTGCATACTACTGCTAATATTCCATGCACAAATTCATAGAAAAAAATTGAAAATATTCTGATTCTCGCATTAGATGGCGCTACCTACGGGAAAATCATGTGGTTTTTGACCACGTGTACTGCAGACAAAGGAAACTTGGCGAATGACAAGCCTTGTTATAAGGTAGCCTTGTTCCAATTGAACTTTATTACTTTCCAATCAATATTTAAATTTAGATCGCAGTCAGATAATCAATGTCTTATTTTCCATCTGTGTTGAATGGTTAAGCATTTATTTCCCTGCACAGTTAAATTAATAGCAAGAAAATAAATTATATCTAAAAAAAACACTACCTGTATTTGGTAAAGCATCCTTCTTAAACTTTCCAATTATTCTGAAACCAGCTACAAAAGCATGATTATCAACACCAAATTTAAGAAAATTCAGGCCGTAAGTATCTGAAATTTTATCCTCATAATACGACCCAAGTTCAACAATGAATTTCAAACAGTGAGCATGATTCTGCAGGGGATGAGCAACGTGAAATTCTTTTCTCCGCCTTCTTGTTTGACCCTGATACTTTTTCACCATCTCTTCAGGCACGAAAGTTCTCAATTGTTCCGGTATCAAATCAAAGTTTATGTATTTCATAAAAAGTTTCATATCTTCAAGAACATTTTCTCGTGTTAAAGCTACTCCTCTAAGAGAAAAATAACACGGTTAATTAGTAACTTATAATCAAAATGAAAGTACATAAAACAGAATTTGCGCGTAATATTAAAGTGGATTTAGAAAGTTATTCTGGCAGATTCATATAACAAAATTTTCCAACAGACATTTAACTGTATCAAGCTATTTCTAATTAGAAATTATTCACTTTATTCATTTAGTTACTTTCATTAGTTTAACAGAATTAGAGTCATTCGAATGCAAGATTTTAAAATAAAGCTTTTTCAAATCCAAAGAGCAGTACTTTAAGCATTTCTGAATTCATAATTCATTTTTGATAGGAAACACATGAAGTTGGCAGGTGTTATTTTGAAACTACGTAATTAAAAGCTTTTTTTTGGGGGGGGAGGGGGGAGAGAATAAAATAAGATATTTCAGAAAATTCAGGACATTTTGAACCGAATTTCCGAACACTTGAACGCGAGAAATAAAAAAACATGTCAGGTGACAATAGCTTATTCGATAAGTAACTTCCTTTATTAAATAAAGATTCCAGATTATTTTAATTTTTAGGATTGCAATTGTCATTGTGTTTAAAAATTAGAAAATGTATCTAACTTTAGTGTTTGTGAGCAGGAGAAAAACATTTGAAAATAGTCTTAGGTTAAAAAAAAAAAATAATAATAATAATAATAATAATAAAGAAATTCAATAAATGGGAAATTTGTTGCAATTTCATCCATGTGATGAAAGCTTTAAAAAAATTCGCAAAATAAAGGTTTACTAAGAAATTTTTGCCGAAATACAGAAAGTTTTTTTTCTTTTGTATGTATTGAATCTTTCATATATTGTATAGATGGCGTATACCGAAAGGAGTGTTTTTCAGAGGAAAAGTTTATAGAAAAACTATCCTTATTTGATCACACGACTAAATAAGAAAAACATCTTATAGCATACTTATTAATTATAAATAAAAAATAACGTTTAAAGCACCAGGACACTTTTATTGCAAAACTTTTATTACTTTTTATTGCAAACTTATTTTGGTAGCCATAGTGCATTGCCATCATAAAAATTGATATTCATGCGTCATCATAATTTGCACTGATGAAAGTAAGCCATGACTATAGAGCCTAGTTTGCAATAAAAATGTGTTTTGGTGCTGTAATTTTTTTTATGTTGTACTGCGCCAAGTAATTTCTCATCGTAATACATTCTAAATCGCCACCTCCAATTCGAAACTCCGCTATAACCGACCGACTTTAAGAAACACCCAAAAGTCCAATGTAGTAAAACGATTTAAAAGAATAAATTTATAAATATTTTCAAATTTTCGTAGAAACATGTGAACTGCTGCGAATAAATCACCATTCCAGGTGTAGAAGAGTTGAGTGACAAAGCTCAAGCATGAAACATTTGACGAGGAAAATATTGGGACTGTAACACAATGTTCAAAGCGAAAATAATTCTGTGATTATCTAGATGAAATTGACACTTAAAATTTTTCCATACTGAAGAGGAGAAAAATAGTTCAAGAGCCGACAGCACAAAAACCTACCTAAGGTATCCAACACAAGAAAAATACCTACATTACGTGGAAGTAATATGGGAATCCAATGATCCATGTCTGCCGGAAGTGAAGTGATGCAGAAGCTAAAACTGAATACCACTAAATGGTATTCATCGGTTTATCACTGTGTTTGCCGTATAAACATTTCATACCTTTCATTGTACGGCAAACACAATGTTAAAATTTTGAGTCAACCACAAGTGGTATTGATTTTTCGCTTATGCACCCCCTTCACTTCCGGCAGACATGGATAATTAGATTCCCCTATTACTACTCTTCCATAAAATTAAGGAGTTTTTGAGCTCGATACCTTAGATTTATAGGCTGCCGGCTCTTGGATTATTAGATTTGGCACAACATTATGTTGAACAGTAGATAACAGCTTCCTCGGTTGAACATATGATGTTAAAAAGATGAAGAGATTATGCTGCAAATTGCAAAATCTTGCCTTTAACAGAAGGTCACCGATTTCTTTTTGGTTGATTAACTCAGATTTATTTAATGTAGAATTTTTTATTGTAAAAAGGTGTGCGATATGATTTTTAATATTAATTGCTTTCCTCTGTTATTGGGGATAGTTTTTCCTATAAATTCAGTTAAATACTCATATTTCACAAAATAGAGGATTTTAATAAGCACGGAGATTTTTTTTAAACTACACAAGACTAAATGCATCTTGCGCATTTAATTTAGTTTTCTTTTCTCTTCACCGGTTTAACCGGCTGTCCCCTTAACCTCCGGTTGAGCGGGAGGTAGAGGTCTGCACGGGCCGGAATTTCGAGGCCCGGCCCGTTGTAAAACTCAAAAGTTCGGCCCGGCCCGTTTTGGCCCGTTACAATTTCCACGATTTCTAAAAAAATCAGATTTTTATCATATAGCTAAGATTCCTTTAAAGAATACTGCATAGATATCTATGGAATGATTTTACAGTATATTTTACAGCAAATACACATTAACAACATTAATGATTACTTAGATTCTTAGGCTTTCAACATTCGAATAAAGATTCATTAAAAAATTAATATGGCTTAGAATAAAAGAAAAAAGAAAGCTAAAAACATCGTTAATTTTGAAGCTGTTTAATAAAAGAAGATTTATAAATATATTTCTATATCATTTTATTCAGATTTCAAATCCAAATTCATTCTTAAATTCAAAGAAGCTCCTTTCTGATACATTTCTAAATTCATTTTTTTTTCTCAGAAACGCATAAGATTAGCAGATATCTTTATTCAGAAACTATATAATCGAATGGCGTTATCCATTTTTTGACACAAGCAATTTAATTATACTACAAACAAATAAAATACTGTCATTAGCGTTTTGAATAGAATTTTCGGAAGCGATAGCAAGGGAAGGGAGAAAAACCTGCAATCATTTGAGAAACTATTATATCTCAACAAGGTTATACAAGTATTTGATTTACCAAAAATGAAAAACGCTATTCGAGACCAAATCCCTTCAATAGTTAGGCTTATCACTTTTATACTTTTACAATTTAAAGTTAATCAGAAAATGTGTCGAACTTTCGCATCGAGAAATTAATTTAAAAATAATCAAGAAGTATATGTCCGAAGACTAAGCTAATATAAGATCTTTATCGCTGTTAATAATTTTACAAATCATGTTTTCTGCCAATAATTAAGTCTAGTACCGGTCCGGCCAGTCTATATGTAGAAAAATAATGCAAGCGTGATCTCGGACCGGCATGAGTCAGATACAAAAATATTAAAACGGGTTACACATAATGTAATTCTCCGATGCCGATACACTGTGCATTTTTATATTGATGCTGTCAAACTAGTATGGCCACATTTATACTTATTCTCATTAAAACCATTTTTGTTGAAAATAGTCATATTATATCATTTCTCGAAAACATTTTTTATGGGCCCGGCCCGTCTGCAGGCCTCTAGCGGGAGGGTACTATGCTATTAGTAGGCTATACTTCATTCAAATGAAGACCCGCTCGTTAATACACAATGGGACCAAAGGTGACCACCACTTGCGATTTTAGACATTTTGTTAAATATATAGAAAAATACATGAAAAATTATACTGAAACTCCAGGTGTGTAAAAATAGTACAGGTCATATTACAGCAAAGATTTTTTTCACGAAACTCCATAAGAGAAAATTTTAAAAGAACGAATATCTTTAAGATAAGCCTATCGGAACTAATGTAGCAAAAGCGTTTAAACTGTAGATTATGACTGTAGATTAAGTGGCTCATTGTAATAAACTGTGCTCATTTTTAGGTGGATAGTATGTATACTGAGAAAAATTAAGGTTTAAGAAAAAAGTCGCAAATTTTTTCAAGTTTTGCTTATAATTTGTAGTTTTTAATATAAAAAAATTCTTTCCAAAAAATATGGCAATCGACATTGTACACAATACCCTGTAATCCGAATAAAAAAATTGTATGAAAAATGAGCAGTTTTACCAAATTTTTCACTATGCATGCGTGAAGGCTACCAAAATCCCATTTGCGTATTGTGTTAGCTAAATGTATAGAGTAAATTTTGTAAAAGTCTCAAAAACAAAACTTGTAAATTCTGAAAGTTATCGTCGAGAGAACAAGCTAAAAATCAGTTACCCCCAAAATGAAGCAAAAACATGAGAAGATGTATCCAAATATAGTAGCACGTGCTATATTGTGTATTCTATATTGACACTAATCCATGGATATGGAGGCAACCCCTCATTATATATGTACTATTATGTTTACACTCGTAGATTTTCAGGATAATTCCTCATGTCATTATCAAGATATTTAACAAAATGTCTAAAATCGCAAGTGGCCGGTCACCTTTGGCCACATAATGTACTGATCGTATGGAAGAAATTTGTAAAGATATCTGTTGTATTTTAATATTTTTAATTGATTTTTTGCTTCTTATAGCCGATATCTATGCAGGCCGTTTACTTTTTTGATTTTGTTTAGAGGTATTTTTCATGGGGATGTTTTCATTTTTCAACTGGTTTGGAAAGCGAAAGCACCCTCATAAAAAATATCTCCAACGAAAATAGAAAAGTAAAAACGGCTTGCATTCATATCGATTTCAGCTACTCAATGAAAAAAAATAATTTAAAAATATTGAAATGCAACCGAGATATCTTTATAAATTTCTTCCATAGAATTAGCATTAGAGAACGGATCTTTTCATTTGTTTGAAGTAGCCCCTTAATAAGCCTGAAAAATTCACGAATCTGACAATTCCTGTGTATACACATTTGGATATATTAAACACGTTACATTTCAACTGCCTTGTTGTGAGAAGCTATCACAAATTTAAACTTTTATTTTTTTCTAAATCAAAAATTTAAGAAACTTTCTTATTTCTAGAAAGCTAGAAACAACTGCTTCAGATTTCTAAATCTGAGTAATAGATAAAAATGTATTTACCTGCGCGAACAGTTAACTACTGCCCACTCTCTGAGGGTCGTAAGAACGCAACATTCATTCTCCATATTTAAAAAACTTGACTTGAGGAAATGCTCGATCGATTTTGGTTTCATAGTTAAAAATCCATCAGTTGGCGTAATAATGAATGCGGCACTCAGAATCAGGCTAGAAGCATGCTTCTCCAGATTAACTAAGCTGTAGGTTTGCGCCAGTTCATAAAGACAGCAGGCATTTGAAAATGTAATGGCAGTTGAAAGATATGATTCGCATAATGTAACCAACGTATGAACACTATACTTATGGGCTATTTTCAGCAGATCTATAGCTTCCCTCCAGCCATTGAAGTCTAATGTACCCATGTATAGATATCTAAAAGGAAAAAAATGAAGTTAAAGGCACTAACTAAATTCCAAATATAGACATTTAGAATAATTTTACACAATTTTTTTTTCAAGTCGGTTGAAATAATTATGTATCCATTACAATAGCAAATTGAAAGAAAAGGAAAACTTTTGGAATTTGGGATAGATGTATAAAAAGCATATGAAGAATTCCCATTCAGGTTGTTTTATAAATACTAGCAAAATGATTTTGAGCGCGCAACAGTTTGAATATACCAAATACTATAATGTGTCTTTTATATTAGAATGAATTATACCAATAATTCATAAATTACTGATTAAGCCACATTTCACCAAACTTCATTACTACATCGCATTAGGAGAAAATAAGAAGTACTATTTAAAAAAAAGAATTTATTCGGAAGCGTTTACACTTATTTTAGTTTTAAGTTTTAAAATTTTTAGAAAACATTCTTGGACAGCATTTGCATCTTAAAAATGACCGTTTTACCACGGTTGTTTAATTGTTTTCCACCTCACCTGATGGCAGCAGCACTAACAAAATACAGCCATGCTGCAGTAAATTCACCATCAATTCGCCATTTTTTTTTTAATCTGTTTATTTTCATGATTTTTATAGAATTTGCAATTTAAAAAGTTTTTAGAAGGCTCTTCGCTCAAATTACACTCTTAAATTTCGAATCCTTTTGAAACTGTTCTTAGAGAGCATTTACATTATAAGTAACATGCCAAATTTTAAATTTCAATCTAACAATAGAAATGTTAAATTTTTAAAATGCTTTCCGCTCATTTTCGTCATTCGCATTTTTTTAAAACTCGTTTTAGAACGGTTTCACATCTTGTAAATACCATGCTAAAATTTAAAGTTTCTAGTCCCTTCTGTATCAAATATTGTTTGGAACATTTCTGCTTCATCTATGGAAGGGGTCACCGACAAAATACTGTCTATGTAAAAGCAAGGCTATCAATTTGCAACTTTTCGAAATTGCTTTCTAGGCATTGCTTTTCTAGTATTTTCTAGGCATACTATTAACTTACTCTTAACCCTTCGCGATGAGAACATCTTAACTTTAAATCTTTAACCACCTGTTTTTCAAAACAATTTTCAATAACTGAATCCTGAAAATGCTCCTATTAAGTAATTAACGATTCTGAACTCCTTAAGTGACACGTATACCGGTCGTTCGCCCCCCCAAGTGATTAATGGTATTTTTTCATTTAGAAAAAGACCCATTTTCTTGGTTTATTTGCACAAATGTTTTGTTTAATTTTACTGTAGGTCTTATTTTCTCTATTTTTGTATGACTGAATAAAGAATCATGTACCAATTTCACACGTATCTTATTTTTTAATGTAAGCGTACACTTTTTAAAGAGCTATTTAAAAAATAACTTTAGAAGGATGTATGTTTACGGTTGTAAGCATTGAAAATATTATAGAATCTTTGATACTCTGAAAATTAAAATGTAAGTAAAATAATTTAGTTTTTTTTTTTTTTTTTTTAATTATTTGAAATAATTTGATGCACTAAATTGATGGGCGACTCTCAGTAATTTCATTTTATTTTAAAGATACTTTGATTTCTTTTACACATTTATAATGATAAATTTCGGTGAAACTGACTTTAAAATATCTCACTTCAGAAACTGCTTAACAGTAAGAGGACTGCTGTCGCTGATTCTAATCTCGCCGTGGTTTTTCTCAGCCATATCTGTGTCAAACATCGTCCGGAATACTTCGCTCATAGAGGTGAGGACTAACCGATGTGCAGGCAAATGCCAAGAGCTTCCGTCCCATTCTACTTTGATGGATACATCACTGTCCCGTTCATTGAGGAAGAGCTGACAACCAGCAGCATTTGCAAAGAAGTGGCGCGTATCGTAAACTCCTATAGCTCTACTCTGGCCAGGCTAAAAAAAAAAGAAAGAAAATTAGATAAAATTTTAAAGTAAGCTACTTGATTCGCCGATTTCATTTATCCTCCAGACTCTCAAGGTTAATAAGTTTTAGTTTTCAAATAACTTTCTTGAGTCTTGCAATAAACGTAGATATTTTCAATGCATACAATAAATTTTCAGAGAAATACACTAATAGTTACTAATATAAACTCTTACGTAATTTTGTTCAGAATTTAATTTCATTGATGCAAAGTTTAGTAATGTTTCATTTCATTTGCTATTAACAATCTACAAAAATGAATTTAATTCCACTGTGCAATACAATTTTACACTTCCACAACAGATCGTTCTTCCAGTGATCGAGATTTTTTTTAATTCTAAATAACATTTTTATTCTGACAAAATATGTAACTCACTGAATCACTACGTGAAGATATGAATGCAAAATGTGGGGAGGGGGGGGGGAGAAAAACTAAATGTTTAATACAGTGAAACTCCGAATAAGAGACACCTATAAGACAGGAAATTTTGTTCCTTAAATAAAGGTGTCCCTTATTCAGAGTTTTTATTGCAGTGAAACTTCCAAATAAGGAACAGCTATGGGATAGGAACTTTTGTCCCTTAAATAGAGGTGTCCCTTATTCGGAGGTTTCACTGTAGTAGGATTGTTTCAAAACTTCCTGGAGTAACCTTATATTAAACGCAAAACAAAGAAAACAGCAGCAGCCCGAATTTTTTGTGCCGTCCTTTTAACTATTCGATTTTAAGAAAGAATAAATAGTATGATTTTAAACTTCAAAATACACGAGTTGGTGTTGTACGACTAAACATAAAATATCAGTACGAACCAGACGCAAAACGTATTAAATTTCAATTCGCTTATTTTTAATAAAAGCCAGCACTGAAAAAAAAATTATGCTAAAGTTAAAATATAGTCTTGACTGATCAAATCATTGAGTTCCAGCTCTAGTAGGGTTTTTTCTTTTAAATAAGTTACACAAGTACTTACAAGCTTTAGAATTTATATCTTCGGTAAATAACCACCTTTTGACATCAGGTTTTTTTAATACAGCAAGAAGTCATTCTTTCTGAAATAAGAGAAATCTACAAGGTTCTTTTTTGCAATTACTTTTCATCGAATTACACAAACCGTGGATTAACTATAAATGTAAAAATTTTAAGATTATATTTTAAAAAGATGTCTTCTGGCTGATACTGAAACCTCCCTCCCCAAGAAAGTTAGTAGGTAGTACATACAGGCAATATTTTATTGAGCCGAAAAGTTTACTGAAAAACAATCAAAACAAAGAGAAAACAATGAATTTATTATACGGGTCATTGCGACATTTTACAATTTGAGTTAAATAACTTTCGTGGAACGTTAATCAGTTTTCTCAACATATCTTTCTAAATATTTTCGTGTTTTTAATTCAAGCACTATAAAATATGCAAATATATTAGATATCAATATTAACATTTGAACCAACACAAATCATTTGCAGTAGATTATTCAGCAGCTTGGAATATACATTTTACATTTAACTGTTGTTTTGCACTACTTACATTGCTTAACACCATAGTTGATGACAGAGCATGAAATTTCGGTTAAAACACGTGAAATAAAAATATGATGATGAAAACAAAGAACTAAACTTTCTCTTAGATTTTCCAATCATTTTGAAACTTTACCTACGCTAATGACTTCACTTCAGTCATGTTTTTTGGCAATAAGCGATCTATATGGGAATTCAGCAGCAGTTGAAGCCAAATTCAATTAAAAATCGCAATGCAAAGCAAAATATACAAGTAGATTGTTTTGCAATTTTGCAAAAGATGACTAACACACAATAAAAACTTTTACCCTTTTGCTTCATCGTCACTCCCCCACTTTTATAGAATATCTTTTCTTTGACCCATGAGAATGCTCCATAACAGGCTGAAGTAATCGTTTTCTATAAAAGCGGTAGAGTGACGATGCAGCAAAAGGGTCAATTTTTTTACAATGCAAATAAGAAAACACATTTTGTGAAATTTTTGCAATTCATAAAACTACACATTTCTAATTTGTTAATCTCGTTTTCCGAAACTGCATAAATCTATCTGGGTCTTTATTTTGATTCTTCGTGCCCTTACGAAGATTGGACACCACACCGCTAATCGCTTGTCAGCGTAAGGCTCGGAGCGAACAGCACTAGTTTTTATTACACTAAAGGAGCAATCAATCAATCGTTTTTGACCAAACGAAACAAGCGTAAAATCTCTTTAAATGATTTTTGAGGGCTGACCCTCCCAAATTTACAAAGGAAGGGGAACTTTTATCTCCCCACATCTACAGTCGTAAAGCTGTCAACTGACTTCGTGTTGGATTTCTCTCTTGAAGTTCGGATTCAGTGCACTGAAAGAACAAAAGCGCCGACACGAAAGATCAAAGATAGCGCAAGAAGTTAGTGCTATGTGCGTAGATCTTAAGAGCTTGTGGTTCGCTTCCCACTGACTCCATTGCACACACACTTTGGTTGCATACACACTCACGGTTGTATTTCTCTTGTGTTGTAAAATTTCCTTGATCGTTCCTGTATATTGACGATTACTCATAAGCAAGTTTTCATGTCAAGCACACAATTCAGATGTATATTGTTTAATAAAATAAATAAATAAGTTTTTCAATGTAAATTAGAAACTTCTGGCAACATGCAGAATAAAATTTCAGTGAAACTTCAATAATTTATGCACAAATATAAACAATATTTCTATTAATATCTTAACTAAAACAGTTATGTTATTGAAATATAGGTTGCTGTACTTTATACTCACAGAAGCATTTGATATAAATTTAGGATTTCGATCTTGGCATTAGTGATTTGCATCAATGTTCTTCCATATGACAGAGGAGGGATCACCGTGGCCGAGTGGTCAAGACACCACGCCGCTATTTGATTGCAAGTGTAGGAGGTTGTGGGTTCAAATTCCGCTGGTTCCACACACTCGTTGTGTGGAGCGTTGGTTGTATTTTCTTTGTGTTGTAAATTTACCTGGTACTATCTTGTCACTGTATATTGACGATGACTTAGCAGGCTTACATGTCGAGCACACAAGTCAGATATAAGTGTTCAAAAAATAAAAATAAATAAATGACAGTGGCGAAATGCAAGAAAAATAGTTTGATTCGTCAAGATGATTTTGGAAAAAAATGAATCTTCAAATTAATGAATCTACAAACTGTGATGTTCCACCAAAGGGCCTGTATATCAGAGTGGTGACATACGGTTTTAAAATTTCATCAGATCAAACATATATGGACAAAAAGAAATCACTAATGCTCTTATTCACCATATACCTCAACCGACAAAACCGCGATCGAACGCTCAAATAAAATTCATGACAACATTTGTTTGGACATTATCAAGGAAACGTCCAATGAGGATTAAACGTGAATACCGTTTGAGCATTCGACCGAGGTTTTCGGTATAACTCGGAGTCGAAGTAGTTGGTGAATACGATCGTAAGAATCTTGGAAAACCTACCATTATCACCTACCATTTTTTGTTAAATTGTCTTATGATGCCTCTAAGCATGCGCTTCGTGCATGTGTTGGCACTCTTTATATGAGAGTGACAAGTGATTCGTCGGGGCCTCCGTGACCGTGTGGTCAAAGCACCACGCTGCTAGTTGCCTTCGAGCATAAGAGGTTGGGGGTTCGAATCCCACTGGCTTCATTGCACGCACTCTTTGTGTGGAGTTCCCGGTTGTATATCCCTTGTATTGCAAAATGGAGGATATTCCAAATCTGCGTTCGAGGCTATAAAAGGTCACGTGGTACCGGTAATTTACCCAAAGAACTTCTAACTGATAAGCAGGGAGGCTGCTACTGATTTCCCTATGAACTGTTTCATTGGCTGGTGGTGATTTACATTGCATCTAACGAAGCTTTCTCTCCTTTACGCTAGAAGCTTTTCTCTTGACCACGTGATCAAAACGTAAATGGAATATCCTCCATTTCCATGTGCTATCTCGTCCCTGTAATATTGAGGATGATTTATAAGCAGGCTTCATGTCGAGCACACAAATCAGATTATGTTGTTCAATAAACAAATAAATATGTGTTTCGTCGCAAAAAGGAGTCGACCCAGTGGCGTGGTTGGCAGCGGCAGCTGCTTCCACACCGCTGGTCCCTGGTTCGAATCCAGCTAGCGGCATGGGTGTCTGTGTTGTCCCTGTGATGTGTATTGAAAATGTATGTATTAGTTTTTCTGTAATAATAATTGTTCTGTATTTGTTTCTGTGTTTTCTGGATCAATCGAGGGAACAGCCATTGTAGCTATAGACCTCAAAACACTATTCCCTCAAACGTAAAAAGGACATTTCATTCTGATTTTGATCTCGAATTACTTTAATTCATTTTTAACTGATTTCTATATTTAAAACAAAATCTGTGCAAAAATCTCAACATTGAAATTTAATAACTTTATGTATTTTTGAAGTAAAGATGTCAATTTTTTTTAGTTATACCTCTTATGATAAATGTACACTTTTACTAAATATAAGTACAGTAACTGGGGCATAGTGTAAAAAGTCAGATTTCGTACTTTTTCTAAAATTCATATTTTTACTTTAAACAATTCCACAACACGAATATTTAGATAATTTGAAACATATACCTCTTATGATAAATGTAAACTTTTACTAAATATAAGTACAGGGACTAGGGCATCGTGTAAAAAGACAGATTTCGTATTTTTTCTAAAATTCATTTTTTACTTTAAACAACTCCACAACACGAATATTTAGATAATTTGAAACATTTTTGTAATTGGAATGATGCGTCTATGAGCAATGGCTGAGAAATTGCAATTCGGCGACATATAATATATTGTACTCTGTATATACAGGGTGTTCCTAAACTCATGGTATATAAGCTAGGGGCTGATAGAACACATCAAGACGAGTAATAGTAAATAGGAAACCAAGGGTCCCAAACGTTTTTCAAAGGAGATAGCCGCCATTAAAGTTTGGGGTCCAAAATTTCAAATAAACATAAAAAACGGAAACATTGGTCGACTGATTTGCGGTTTTCACTAAAACTATTCTTTATGTAGGTATTTTCTTGAAAATAAATTATAAAGATAAATTAAAAAAAATGCCGATAGAGAGCGCTTTAGACTTTGAAGTAATGAAAAACTATTTTTTGCAGTGATTTTTTGCATTTCATTAAATGGTTTCGTAAGCTTAGATTTAAACTTAAATTTTGAGCTCAAAATCTGAATAGTTGGGAGTGGTTAAGTAGCACAAACTTAACTGTGTTCAGAGGGTTTAAATTTCAAATGATTATAAAATACAGAAAAATTGGTCGATTGATTTGCGGTTTTTACTAAAACTATTCTTTATAACGGTATTTTATTGAAAATGAATTATAAAGATAAATTTCAAAAATGCCGATAGAGGGCGCTTTAGACTGTGGAGTAACGACCAATTATTTTTTACGTTATTTTTTGCATCTGATTAAATGTTTTTGTAAACTTAGACTTAAACTTAAATTTTGAGCTCCAAATCTGATTAGTTGGGAGTCGTTAAGTAGCACATACTGAACTGTGTTCTGAGATTTCAAATTTCAAATGATATAAAAAACGGAAAAATTGGTCGATTCGTTTGCGGTTTAAAATAAAACTATTCTTTAAGTCAGTATCTTCTTGAAAATAAATTTTAAAGATAAATTTCAAAAAATTCCGTTAGAGGGCGCCTTAAACTTCAGAGCAAGCAACAACTAATTTTAACCGTTATTTTTTGTATCTAATTAAATGCTTTCCAAAACTTATTAAATGTTTTCGAAATCTTAGACTTAAACTTAAGTTTTGAACTCAAATTCTGAATCGCTGGGAGGGGTTAAGAAGCGCAAACTAAAGTGTGTTCAGGAGTTGAAATTAAACCCCCCCCCCCTCTTCGAACGCAGTTCACTTTTGCGCTACTTAAACACTCGCAACGATTCAGAATTTGATCTCAAAATTTAAATCTAAGCATTTGAAAGCATTTAATGAGATTTAAAAAAAATAACGGTTAAAAATAGCTGTACGCTACTCCAATGTTTAAGGTTCCCTCTATCGGCATTTTGTAAAAGTTATCTTTAAAATTTATTTTCAAGAAAACACTGATTTAAAGAGTAGTTTTAGCAAAAACCGCAAACGAATCGACTAATTTTTCCGATTTTTATAATCGTTTGCAATTTAAACCCTCTGAACACAGTTCAGTTTGTGCTACTTAACCACTCCCAACTATTCAGATTTTGAGCTCAAAATTTAAGTTTAAGTCTAAGTTTACGAAAACATTTAATCAGATGCAAAAAATAACGTAAAAAATAGTTGTTCGTTACTCCAAAGTCTAAAGCGCCCCCTATCGGCTTTTTTGATATTTATCTTTATAATTCATTTTCAATAAAATACCGACATAAAGAATAGTTTTAGTGAAAACCGCAAAGCAATCGACCAATTTTTCCGTTTTTTATAATCATTCCAAATTTAAACCCTCTGAACACAGTTAAGTTTGTGCTACTTAACCACTCCCAACTATTCAGATTTTGAACTCAAAATTTAAGTTTAAGTCTAAGCTTACGAAGCCATTTAATGAGATGCAAAAAATCACGACAAAAAATAGTTTTTCATTACTTCAAAGTCTAAAGCGCCCTTTATCGGCATTTTTCGAAATTTATCTTTATAATTTATTTTCAAGAAAATACCAACATAAAGAATAGTTTTAGTGAAAACCGCAAATCAATCGATCAATTTTTCCGTTTTTTATGTGTATTTCAAATTTTGGACCCCAAACTTTTAATGGCGGCTATCTCCTTTGGAAAACGTTTGGGACCCTTGGTTTCCTATTTACTATTACTCGTCTTGATGTGTTCTATCACCCCCTAGTGTATATAATATGAGTTTAGGGACACCCTGTATATCAAATGACATACGTTTGCCATTTAAAATGACTGTATAAGTAAACTTTGTTATCATATAACAATAAAATTTTCTTTTCAGCGGAAAATTATCTGTTATCTTCGTGTTTATCAAATGTTGTGAAAGATTTTAGAAGTTAAAAAAGGTAGAAAATAAAATCAGATAATGATTCTGACACTGATATTTCTATTTTAGAAAGATTTTGCCGTTGATAAAGTCGAAAATTATTATGAATTTATTATTTAGTCATATTAAGGTATCTCATTTACACAATGGTTCAAATATTTAATGATAACGTTATTTACATGAATATTTGCATTACATACATACTTCATTGTTAACAGTGAAAAGGTGTTGGGGGAAAAAAAGCGTAAATAGATTTGTTTCAGCACAAAACGTTTCTAAAACTCACGAAATTTTGCTTAAAAAAAGAATTACGAGTATCATCGAAATGAATACTTCCCCTACCCCCAGCCATTTTTTTTTTCAGTTCATGGAAAGTATTATGAAAAGCAAGGAAGAAAGTCAGAAATCAAGTCATAATGATAAAACTTAATAACAGCACTTTTTTACGCAGTTTTTTTATGTATAACATTTAATTATAAAGTTAAGAGACAGAAATGCAAAATACTCATTCACATGGTTTCTTACAGAAATTGCGAAACTCGTTAATATAACTATTCATATCATTTTTATAATATGTTATTACACTTAACAGTTCGATGTTTGAATTTAACAAATAATTTCTTGGTTCAAAAAGTCCTTCCGGCCAGTGCCGGGAGAATGAGGAGGCTATCATATCGCTTATTAAATATATATATGTATATATATATGTTACAGGCCAAACTAGATTGGCCTAGGCTAAACCGGTCTATCCTAACGGCCATCGGATAAACTAATTTTTCCTAGGCCAAACCGGTCTATCCTAACGCCCATCGGATAAACTAGTTTTTCCTAGGACAAACCGGTTTATCCTAACTCCCATAGGACAAACTAGTTCTTCCTAGGCCAAACTAGTCTATCCTAAGGCCCATAGGACAAACTAGTTTTTCCTAGGCCAAACTAGTTTGGCCTAACTTTTATAGGATAAACTAGTTTAGCCTGCTGTTTATTGGTCTGAACTAGTTTATCCTAGGCCGATCTAGATTATCCTAAGCCAATTCAATTTGGCTTGATTTTATTGAATTCAATGACCGCCTCAGCGCCAACGTTCTAGTTTGTCCTAGGCTGATCTAGTTTATACTAGGCCAATGTATTTTACGTGTTTTTAGCTCACAGGCGTCAAAGCATGAGAAATAATGGGCTCGCAAGTTCTGTATGTACGTACGTATGTACGTAACACGATAACTCTTGATAGAAATAATGTAATTTGACGTTGACGTGTTATTATCTCATTAGACTACCAAAGCCTGAGAAATAATGTGCCCGTGGATTCTGTATCTATGTATGTACGTAAGTACGTAACGCAAAAATTCTTGATAGAAATACCCGATTTGCATCAAACTTTCAATATAGGTTTATTCTTATGAGGAGTTTTTCTGTTTAATTTTGGGAGGTCATTGGAGAATAATAAGGGGGAGGAAGATCGAGAGGCTGATTCGCCCCTTCCCTTAAATCAAATAAATGGGTTTCCATGCATTATTAGCATATTTTATAATAAAAAAATTAGATATAGAAGCATTCTGATGAGGCGCCTCCATGATTAGTTGTGGATGTTCATTGTTTAAGCATAAAGAGAGGGGAAAATATAAGTAACGCCCCATAATTTATGTAAATGCTTTTTTCAAGCAGAATTTGCTGATTTGCTTAAATTTTTGAAATAGATTCATTCTGGTAAGGTGCTTCCCTAATTAGTTTGGGAAGTTAATTGATTAAGAACAAATGGAAGAAAGGGGGACTCCCACCTATTTTTGCCAAATGGGTTTTTCATGCAGAATTAACCGATTTGCTGCAAATCTTTGATTTGTTCATTCTGATGAAGTGCTTCACTGATTAATTTTGGTGGTTCTTTGGTTAAGTATAAAGGGGAAGCGTACAATTTATTTCCTTAAATTAGATAAATTAGTTATAATACAGAATTATCCAATTTGCTTAAAATTTTGGACATGAATTCATTTTCATCAGACGCTTCTTTAATTAATTTTTCTTTTGGTTAAGTATAATGGGGTAGTGGACGATTTATTGCCTTCCTTAAATTAAACAAATGGGTTTTTAAGCAGATTTATCTGATTTGCCGATTAAATTTTGAATATAGTTTTTTTCATAAGGCGAATCCCTGAATAGTTTTGAGGGTTTAATGATTAAGTATAAAAGGAGGAATGTAGGATTACCCTCCTTAAATAAGATGAATGGTTTTTGAGCAGAATTATCTGATTTGCTTCAAATTTTGGATAATTGTTCAATTTTATAAAGCGTATCTGCAATTAGTTTTGGTGTTCAATGGTTAAGTATAATTAGGGGAAATGGGAAAAAGTAATCTCCCTCACTTGTTTTTTCGAGGGTGATATTTAAAAAAAAAGTCTGTAATACGCAATTAGTGTAAACAGCCTGTGAATGCAAAGCCATTACTTTAACAGGGCAATATTCTTTTTAATATTAATCCTGACTACTGCTCTCTAATCTTGTGCAAAGTGGTTTTGCTATCACCCCTGTATAATGTATTTTATTTGAAGGGTAGTAGAATACTGTTACAGGTTTGCACGGGCCAGAATTTCGAAGCCCGTTATAAAAATTAAAAATTCAGCCCGAGCCCTGCCTGTAAAAAAATCATTGAAAAAGGACTCAGTCCGGCTCGACCTGGCCCTACTCAATTTCTGCAAAAAATTCATATTTTAATTCACATACATTTAAGATTCCTTTAAAGAATACTGCATACATATTTATGGATAAATTTACAATGTATTTTTAAATTACGCTAAATGGAAAATACACAATGTATTATTGATTATTTAGATTCTTAGTCCTTCAATATTCAAATAGGAATTCATTAAATAGTTAGAATTAAAAAAAAAGAGTATTATAAACATCATAACTTTTGAATATGTTTAATAAAAAGTAGATTTGTAAATATATTTTTCTATCATTCCTTAAGGGTTTTCTCAAATCCAAAAGAGCTACATCCTAACACATTTATTAATTAATTCCTTTTCGGAAATGCATAATGATTAACAGGCATTCTCACTCAGAAAATATGTAATCGAATGGCGTTAACTAATTTTTCATAAAAGCGATGTATCTTTGAGAAAATACTATTAAAGCTACGTTTTGAATCGAATTTCCAGTTACGACTTTACGGAAAAGAAAAACTTGACGCCATGACAAAAATAACTATATGTCGACAGGTAATTAATTTCTCAAAAATGGAAAACGCTGTTCGATTCCAAATTATGTTCAGCTGTGATCTGGCTCGAATAATAATAATAATAATAATAATAATAATAATAATAATAATAATAATAATAATAATAATAATAATAAAAGCAAGCATATTACAGCATGGCCTGAGTCTGCAGAAAGAAAAATAGAGAAATAAAAATAAGCAACACCATGTCCAGTGTATCATGTCTCTACGGTGGACATGTTAAATTTCTGTATTGATGTTACAAGCAATGACTCTTGACACACATTTATGCTTATTCTAGTGAAAGATATGTTTTTACCGGCCAAACCCAATTTTGAGCCAAATTATATTAGCCTAGACCAAACTATTTTATCCTAACGCAAATTGGATAAACTAGTTTTCCAATGCCAAACTTATTTCTCTAAATGTCCATAGGATAAACTAGTTTTTCCTATTAAAGTTGGTAATCCTTCACTTTTTCTTTCATACTTAACCATTAAACTCCCCAAAACTATTCAGGGAATAGCTTATCAGAAAAAACATACATCCAAATTTGACGCAAATCCGTAAATTCTGCATCAAAACCATTTGTCTAAATTATTGGGGGTTACCAACATTGCCCTTTTTTTACACTTAAACGATAAACATCCACAACTAATCACGGATGCATCTTGTCAGAATGATCCTATACCTAAAATTTTAAATGAAAACTGATAATTCTGCATGAAAAATCGATTTCTCTGAATTAACAATGGGGTATTAGCCCCCTTTCACCCCCTCTTAATCTTATCCAATGAATTCCCAAAACTAATCAGAAAAGTACCTTATCAAAATGAAACTACTTCCAAAATTTTAAGCAAATCGAATATTTCTACCAAGAGTTATCGCATTACGTACATATGTACGTACATACGTACAATCATGCTTACATACATGCGTACATACATAAATACAGAACCTCCGAGCTCATTATTTGACGCCTGTGAGCTAAAAACACGTAAAATTATATTGGCCTAGGATAAACTAGGTCAGCCTAGGACAAACTAGATCAGCCTAGGACAGACTAGAATGTTGGCGCTGAGGCGGTCATTGAATTCAATAAAATCACGCCAAATTGAATTGGCCTAGGATAATCTAGATCGGCCTAGGATAAACTAGTTCAGACCAATAAACAGCAGGCTAAACTAGTTTATTCTATAAGAGTTAGGCCAAACTAGTTTGGCCTAGGAAAAACTAGTTTGTCCTATGGGCCTTAGGATAGACTAGTTTAGCCTAGGAAAAACTAGTTTGTCCGATGGGCGTTAGGATAAACCGGTTTGGCCTAGGAAAAACTAGTTTATCCGAAGGGCGTTAGGATAGACCGGTTTGGCCTAGGAAAAACTAGTTTATCCAATGGGCGCTAGGATAGACCGGTTTGGCCTAGGCCATTCTAGTTTGGCCTAAAATCGGGTTTGGCCTGTAACATATATATATATATATATATATATATATATATATATTACTCACACATACGAAGCTCAAGTTAGTGGATAAAAATTATAGAATATTCAGTACTAGTAGTTTTTGTCAATACTGAACATGAATGGGAATTTCGCGAATTTAGTCAGTCAGCTTTATCCAAGCTCGTTTTATTTAAAGAGCTAGCCACATTCGGCGATATCTTGAAATGACTGCATATTAAAACAATATGATAGATGAAACTAACCAATGAACTTTACCGAGATCTTAGTAATTCCTGTGCACATGCTGACTCACATCGAAATTGGTAGATATAAACAAATGCTGTTGCAGGGAGGCCGATTTTTCAAAATGTCATCCAGATTAGAAATTCAAACTGCTATATCTAAAGCATTTTTAGGGTTCCATACTTAAAAAAGTAAAAACGGAACCATTATAAGATCACTCCTAGGTCTGTTTGTCTGTTACAGCTATTTTACTCGTAAACTATGGAATTAATAATAAACGAAAATTAAAAAAGATGTTAATGCTGTCAGCAATGGGGAAATTTAAAAAAAAAAAAAAAAAAAAGATAAACTAGAGCAGCCAAAATATTTTAGAAAGAGATGTAAGGAATTAAAAATAAAACAACAGGCAATGAAACTATTATTTTAAATATAGATAAAATAGATAAAAAGTTTAATGGCTTTTTAAGCTTTTTATTAATAAATTGTAAATAAATATAGTAATAAATTGTAATAAAAGTAAGTAAGTAGGTAATGCTTTTAGATTAAAAAAAATAAATATGAATGTAAATAATATATTTAAAAATATGTAATAGATCATAGATATTATTATAATAATTGAAAATGTACTTCGAAGGAAAAAAAAGTAAAGATGAATCTGTAGATGATAAATTAATATTAAAAAAGTAATAATTTAAGGGAGTAGAAAATATAGACATACATGAGGAGCCATAACATAAAATGTAGTATAATAAATAATTGTATAAAAATATAGCCCTTATAAGTCGTTATATATATATATATACATATATCCTTCAGATCTTTCCTTTACTTCCTGTCAATTGTCATTAAATTATAGCTCACTTAAAATAGCAAATAAAGCTTTTGTGCAAAAATGTTTAAAGATAGAAAACCAACGATTATAAATGCACAAATAAAAAAAGAAAAGGTAGCAAACAGCCGTTTCGAATGTACTATGGAGATTCTTCATCAGTGCAAAACTCAGCGAGCTAGAAAAAGCAAAACTGAGTCTTTTTTTATTTGTGCATTTATAATCGTTGGTTTTCTATCTTTAAATATAGCTCACTTTTCTGATTTCGTCACTCCATCTTAGCTGAAGTCATCTTATGTTCGTTTAGCATCTCTGGGATACCAATGTTTTGTGCTCCATATATTGTTGTTTTTGTTTCAATGTGTTTGGCTAAATTTTATTTTAATTGCTTGTTTATCTAAAAGACATAAAAAAAAAATTTGTATGCTTTCTGATCCGGGCAATTTTTTTTCTGCCTGTTCTAGTTAGGCCTAGCATACACTTATACGCACTTCAATGTGTTGTCCTCAATCTGCGCCATTCCTTTTATTAAACCCATTTTTTGGTCCGAGTTTGTGCTGACTTGATATTTGAGCTTTTTATTGGTTAAAAGATACATGCACAGTCGTAGAAAAAATAAATAAATGAACATCCCTATTAACTCTGCAACTAAGAATAACAAAAGGAAGTTGCTGATACCAAATGATTGTACTTTTAAATGATGTATATAAAACTTGTTTAGCGGAAATCGAAACCAGACCAAACTTTGATTTTATTTTAATAGCAACACTAAATTTTGACAATATTTTTGAAATCTTCGGTTCAAACTACGTTTAGAAACAAAATTGCAATTCATTTTGCGTTATAAACATTCAAAATTTTGAGCTTCTAATTTTAAATTACGTTATCGTATTTTTCTTAATATCCTATGAAATTAAAATCCTAATACGAACCGCACGTAAATATAATTTAGTGTGTTTATAATGCTGAAAATTTTAAACATAAATATATTGATTTTTTAATTTAAAAGAAAATTGTATTATGAATTACGAAATTAATATTCGAAAAAAAATATGATTTACGACTTATGATTTTTTCTATAAGTTAATATTTATGATGACCTGCTCTTTGCGAATTATCAATTTAAGTTTTTTTTTCAAGTAGTTTTCGCATTATTATTTAAAATGTTAAAATGGTTGTTTAAGAAGCCGCCATAATGTGCAAAAAAGCATAATTCAAAAAAAAAATATGTATTTTAGGATTTCATTAAAATTTTTGAACTGGCTATAGTCGAAACATATTAAGCTTGTGGAAAGGTCATATTGGCATGAAATAATATAATAATAGAGGTGACACAGTCATTCTGTAGCGTTTCAGCAATCGAGTACCAAACTTCAATTTGGATATAATTAAAAAATGTATGCTTATTTTAAAATAATTAATTTCTTTGAAAGTAATCGTACGAATTCAGTAAAATTCTGTTTTTAGACCAGTTGAAGGATGTAGAATTTACTCTCAACTAGCATTGTCAAACTTTGGCATTGATATTTAAAAAAGAAAAAAAAATGGGTTTATTTTGATATTTAGATGGCCCTCCAAGCAAATTTTATATACATCATTTAAAATTAAACTTTATTTCCAATCGTTTGGCAAAAGAAACTTTATTCTGCATTTTTTTTTCAAAATTTAATAAGCTGTGTTGTTTTATTTCTTTTCCAGAACCATACTTCTTAAGCATAACACTCCCGAAAGTATCCAATTTATATCTTATTCTTCTTTTGATGTCAGTAATGATTCGGTTGTGCGATTTTATTTTTGTACATGATATACATAACCCTGCCGCTTTGTTTGATATTTATTTCAGTGTTTTTTGGTAATTGTCTTTTTTAGCTACATATATTTTGTATCTGTGCTGTCTTAAAATAATTAAAGTAATAGTGTATCTAGTCCAAATAACAACTGAACATATGATAGTTAATTATAAAACGGAACTGTCAATTTTTATTATTGCGACATATTTTTTGCATGTCTGATTATTATTTATCTCTTCCAGTAAAAAAAAAAAAAATGAAAGGAATTTCAACAGTTCAATAATCTAATTTAGTGATTTCAGAAACAGACATATTTATCTTTTTATTTTTAGATAAAAGTTAAACGATATTTGATACATTGTCGCTTTTATATAAGTGTGTGATTAACGCCATAAATTTACAACATTTTTACTTTCATCTGATCGCGTACACAAGTTTCACTAAAAATGGAGTCAATTAAAGAAAATGGATTTTATTCATTCATACCGATGCTGGCATTTACAAATATTTTTCGGATTTTTCTGCTATTGCCAGTTTTGATTGCATTATTAATTTGGTACTGGAACATAAGTGAAAAATCTAGAATATTGGAACGTCTACCGTCTTCAAAAATGAGAAGTTTAAATTTATTAGGACATATGGCTCTTTTAAAATACAAATATATTTTCCAATACCCAGCTCCACTGCATGCATGTAAGTAAAAGTAAATCTTTTCAGTATATATAATTTTCTTTTCAATTACAGGAAAATATGGATCGATATCAAGTGAGTAAACCAACCATATTTCTTACTATTGCAATTACAGTAAAATCTCCTAAAGCGACTAAATTCTGTTGCAACAAAAATTGGCCACTCCGTGAGGTAATCTTTTAATGAAGGTCATGTCAAAGTGTAGATTTTAATTGTTCAAAAACTTAACAATTACTGTTATTTAAATTTATTTTTCATATTAGGGAAAAAAATGTGAAAATTTATGCATCAAAATAAAAGTTAATTACATAATTTGACAGAATAGAGGAAGGTGTTTTATTGACCATTACTCTTAATTTGTCATCGGAACTAAATTCACTGGGTTTAAACACTTAAAAAGTTACCGTAGCAAAAGGAAAATCTAAACTTAGTTGTGAAATTTGATGAAAAATTCGATGTCTGAAATTAATTTTCTAATAAAACCTTCCTCAAGCGACCGTGAAAAAATGAAATTTGATTCATTTTCATTAACCCTTTCGGGTCTGATGTACTATTAATAGTACATGTTTTTAAATGGAGTATTATTTTGTTTTAAGAAGTAATTTTGACATTATTTGTATGCAGTAATGTTACTATATGTCTATGCATTTACTATATGAATTAATTTATGTTCAAGCATTTAGTAATAATAATAATTTTTATTTTTAATTAATTCTCTTTGCGTCGTTTGCGATTCTTTTATTTTAAATATAAATTTCACTCATTAAATTTAAAATAAAGATTGCTTTCCTGAAATATTCCTGTCTAATAAAACGCAAAAAGTATTAGAATGTCGCAATATAAGTTAAACCTTGTTGTAATACAACATTTTCTAAACATCTCCAAAGATTCTTCCTTACCCTATTGTCACATGAATAAGAATTGAATAGTACGCAAAACAGCAAGATTCATTATCTTTAAGACAATGACATATTCATTAAACACTAATTAACCTATATGTATGACTAGTGTTAATGTTATTAACGTAAAAACGTTTTTTTTTATAAAAACTTAAAAAAAAATCGTACCCGAAAGGGTTAAAGAAATTGGTCGTTCATTGAGAGAATTCAACTGAGATGTTCTCTGAATTGAGGTAAAGTATTGTGCCTATGGGAATAAATTTCATTCTATGAAAAAAATGATCGTTCAGGGAGATATTCGCACAGGGAGGTTTTATTGTTTATGCATTTACAGTCGGCTCTCATTAATTCGAACTCGTCCGGACCACAAAAAATGTTCATATTATCCAGAGTTTGAATTACTGAAAGTATGAAAGGGAAAAATGTTTAAAGATATACTATTATAAGGAAATTAATATTATAGTATTTTTTAAACATATTTCGGCTCTTTTTATTAGAATATGACTTAAATTAAAAGATATAAATACATAAACTAATTAACGGATTATAGGAACAAGTGTCAGTGACGGACAGACGAAGCACTATAAAAGTGGATATCAAATGCATGGGACTATATTTATACTTGTTCCGAACAATTCAGACAAAAATGAAATAAAGAAAGTTGTTTCAAGGATTTGAAGTCCGGGAGAAAGTAAGGAAAAGGGGAATCTCATTAGATCGAAATAAAAGTTTTCAAGAAAAATTGAGTTCGAATAAATGAAAATTTTTAAAGTTAATTTATCTGTTGCTGAAAATTTTGGGACATCATGTTTAGTTCGAATTAAGCGACGATTCGATTTATCCGATTTCAAGTTAACGAGAGCCGACTGCCTGTGTATTTGTAATAATCAAAGCGCAAATTAACAACATATTGGAATCCAGCTACTTTAACCCTTTATCCACAGTCGGTACTTTTAAGAAAATGTAATGTAACATTTACTTATTCTGTTTATTAATAAAAGGTTATTTTTCTTTCCATACAAAATGCTTTGCTTTAGCAAATTTAGAAACTGTAGAAAATGTATGTCTTCCTGTCACAGCTATTTTATTCACAAACTACAGAAGGTACAGAATGCAAATTGGGAGAGGTAATAAAGTTTATTGATCTACATATTTATAAAATATTAAACATTCACAAATATATTTAGGACTTAGGAGTAGAGGGGATAGTTAAGTTACTTGAAAAAAAATCTTTTCTTTGTATGCCGTGTAAGGCAAGAACTGCGAACCTATCGCATACGTGCCACTTTTGGCACGCGAAAAAGTAAATTTCACACATCTTTGCTTGTGGCTCAAAATTAAAATAAAGTGAGATTACTCAAAATCGGGACTTTTTTTTCTAAGTTTCAATCTAATTAATTATAATCTCAATTTTTTTTTCACGCAAAGACGATATTTCAAAACAATCAACAAGGAGTGATTATTAGCCACTAAATTTCAAATGTAAAATTATCGCAATTTTGAATTTATTTCAGAGTTATTCAAAAATAAACTGATGTTTGTCATTTTGTCTGTTTTCTATGCTTTAAAGTCACTGTTTTCACAAATGAAAGATATTAAAAGTCAAGCAAAAAGCACTTGTTAGATAAAACCCATTCAGTTAGTATTAAAATTACCCTGTTATTAAACTGCAAGTCAAGTTACATTGCATTAATTTTTTTACTTACCCATCATACGTAGTATAGGGTAAGTCTTGCAATCGTTTTGAAAATCGAAAAAAAATTTTTGACGGATTTACACGTTTCAGATACTAGAGATTACGAAAAACATATTTTTAGAAAAAAAAATTTGCCGTCCGTCTGTCTGTCTGTCTGTCTATAAACGCTCTATCTCCCGAACGAATTGAGATAGAGACTTGAAATTTTGTATGTAGTTAGTATGTAAGAATGGGACGAACCCTATTTAATATCAGCAACCTCGATTATCCAGAACTATTTTTTTTCGGACTCTCGAAAAATTCATTCTGATGAAAGGTATATAAAAAATTTCGAATTTTTTTGTTCTAAGGAATGGACGTAAAAGGCAATAAAATAACACACATTTTGCATATAGAACGAAATCAATCGGATTATTAGTTGCCGAGATATCTGTAATCCTGTTTTCCACATTCTTCGATTTTTCATGACCCTGTATTTCATTCAAATTTCAATTCAGAGGTATATTTTAATTGGAAATGAGACGCTTAATCCGATGCAGTTAATTGTTAGTTAATAGAGTTATTATTTTTGGAGTTATAAGGATGTTTCTTTTACGCAGTTCGGTACTACTTGAGTAGTTTGGCGTTTTATATAATTTGTCGATATCGGTAATCAGCAGTTCTTTAATAGAGCATTACTATGTATATTAACAATATTTAAATTTTGTTTATGAATTGCAATGCATGTATAAATAGTTTTCACATGCTTTATTTTCATATACATATCCATGATGGGTAAGTATTACGGTGGCCCCCAACGACTAGTTTATTAATTTCTAAAACATATTTTTCCACAATTACTATTGTAGTTTAGTCTTAAAATGCATGTTCCTCGTGAGTTTTAAATATGAATTGAAAATATTAAGTAATTTCAATTCATTATTTTTGGCCTTCCATGATTACGTAAAATATCTTTTATTCAAATTTGACACGCGGAAACAAAGAGATTCACCAACCCTGATGTACGGTACCGTATGCAAGATTTCGTAAAGTTAATTTCAAAAATACACTTTTTTTTTAATTTTACGTAGTATATTTTCAGAGATATCGTCCAAAACGTAGTCTTAAAATGTGCCCCCTCCCCACATATTTCTGTTTCTATTGAAAATAAAATTGTGAAAAAATTAAAGGGTATAGACTTTATTTTAAATCCTATAGGAAATCTATAGGGATTTTCCTAGGTCACATAGTTTTTCAGAGAAGAGCATTTTCCCCGTTACACACAAATTTGGATTTTGGGGCATTCACCAAAGGTGTTGACGAAAGACTGAAGTACGTATGGTAGAAAAAGTATAAAAGTCTTGTTGATAATGATTTTCGAAAAGCATCTTCGGACATAATAATTACAAGGATGGAACACTCTATGTACCATCGGCTCTTAAAATAACAACTCTCAATGATACATTTGTGAGTGCAATAACCAATAATAGTATAAAAACAATAAATGTGAAATTATTAAAAACATACTAATTTAATTAGATTTAATTACATAAATATTATGCGGTTCGCGACTTGTTTGCATTGAGTGAAAATCTTGATATATATCTCCCGTGTCTTTAATTAAAAACGTATTTGGTAAAACGGCACGGATCAAGGCAGCATGGCAACTTTGCGACATTCTTTAGAAACGCGTTTAGCACAATGCCAAGTTTTATCTTTCAACAAGGGTTTTGTTTTAGTGACACTGTAAAAAGTAAATATCATTACAACGCTGAATTTTCTTTTATGAAATGACAAATGAAGTTTGAATATCACTACTTTTATTGTCAGTACCGAATTAGGTTTATAAAAAAAAAACAGACTAAGATAAGATTAAAAAAAGTTTTACAGAATATCAATATTTGATATTATTTAGGCTTCATATCTCTTTGAACTGTTATTGTATACCAATTCATACTTTTCTAGTATATGCACAAAGTAAAAGATTCTAATTTGTTTATACACAACAGTACGTTGTATAGTTTTCTACAAAGTCTAATTATGCTCTAATAATGCCCACAGCAAGCCAAGAAATGTTAGAAAACTGCTTTTATTAAAAATTTACAACATGGAATGAATAGTTTTCTATGATTTAAAAATATTATGTGGCATAGTACAACCAAGTTAAATGAAATAATAAATGTGTTTGAATCGAGAAATTTCACTTGTTGCAACTTTTGTCATAATAAAGATGGAAACAGAAATAAATGCATGATTTATAATATATTAATTCCGCCCCCCCCCCCCAAAAAAACTGTTTTGTTTATTTCGCTCCGTTTTTATGAGTGCGCATAAAAATTATAATGATAGTAATAATGCCAAAGGGAGAGGTTGCGTCAAACGTGAAAAATCAGGTTTATATGATTTTTCTTCCATCCTCCATTTTTCTGCTCCAGAGCATGCGCACTTGAGCTCTTAATAGATTCAGTTTTCTTAATAGATTCAGTTTCTCTAGAATAATACAGCATACAGCGCCACTTACTAGGCGATTTACATCAAAAAGTAATAAGCATCAGTTTACATCATTGACAAAATGTATCTTAAATATAATAAAAATTCATGCATTAATTCTTTATCTAGAGCGCCCAAAAATGTGTGTCACATAGAGAGAGACATGCGGACTCACAGACAGTCATTTTTAAAGCATGTTTTGGGGGATCCCTGACCCCCCCAAAATACCCAACCCACATATGTATAAATTTGCCAACCACCGCAATGCGAAGATCAAATATCACCCCAGAATTTATTTTTATTTTTTTTTTCAATTTACGGAAATTTTTCCGTTAAAAAATAGTGAATTGTACTGGTGTCCCGATTGCCAGTACGATCTCCGTAAAATCATCCGATATTATTTGCAGTGTAGTTTCATTCATCTGAACTTAAACTGTAGCATTTATGCTATGGAAGTATGTGATAAAACAAAAAACTTTTGTATAGGATGTAATTAGGTCATAGTGAAGACAAAAAAATGTTTCTAACTGGATAAAACATATTTATAGTTGGAGTAGCACTGTTCAGGTTATGTCAACCAGTACAGTCCGGACCCGGGACTGTTTGGACTGGTTTGGAGTCTTGGTCTGGACATTTTTGACTTAGTTGGAATAAACCTCAACTGAACTACTTCAACTGTGAAAATGATTTAATCCCATAGCTTTTAATCTTTGGAGCAAAAATTTTAAGATATTAAAACGTTTTAACCAGTTTGAGCTAAAACTATATATTTTTTAGATCATTCAATATTGATGAATGGCTTTTCCCAAGTTTATGGAAAGGATGGCCTTTTTCTTGTGTGGCAACTTATGCACCCTGCTGTTATTGTCTACAAAGCTGAATCTGTAGAAGTAAGAGATTGTATTTTCTCAAACTATGTGAATTAGCATTTTCCAATCATTATATACATAAAGTATTTTACTCTTTATTTATAAGGTTTATAAAGTCTCTATAATGTGGAGAAAAATACGATAAAACAGTGTAATTTATTATAATCTTATATAAATCTTACCCCATAGATGGAGTAAAACTTCATCGATATAGATATATTTGTCTTAAAATAAACAAAAACGTTTAGATTTTAATTAAGAAGCAATATAATTTAATTAAGTAATTAAACTAATAATATTTTAAATATAAATTTATTACATTAGATTAATTTTAAACACGATTATTCAATCGGTAAATTAATTATAACAGAAGTAAATTTTTCCATTTTTCATTTTTGGGTGAAAAGAGTCCGGGCCAGGATTCGAACCAGGGATGTATTGGCTGAAGCCGCCAATGCTCTTCCAACTGAGCCATCCCGGATACGAACACTGGAGGACTATTTCACCCAATTAACCGCAACGATCACTTTTACCTGGTCTGATACTCTGGATCGGCGCAACAGAATAAATGGAAGGTCAATATATGGAACTGCAGAAAATCGCTGCTTATGAAATTACATTAGATTAATTTTAAACACGATTATCCAATCGGTAAATTAATTATAACAGAAGTAAATTTTTCCATTTTTCATTTTTGGGTGAATCCTGGTCCTAAGACTATTGTCAAATGATTATGAATTGAATAGCACGCAAAACAACAACATTCGTTAGGTGTCAGACAATAAAATATTCATTAAATACTCAATTTGGATATTTAATGTTAATGTTATTAACGTAAAAGTAATTTTTCTAAAAATTAAAAAAAAAATCGGGTCCGAAAGGGTTAATTATCCCTCCAAGGTTAAATACGATAGCATAGTTCAAATATTTAATCTTTCCCAGATTAAATAATTTACGACAAAGTTAAATAATTTTTATTTTTAAAAGTAACTTGTTTAAAACGTAAGCTCATCAGTGTAATAAAAGCTACTTGGAAACACTTCATTTGACTCATTTTGATTTATTAAAAAACATTTTGCAGATGATTCTAAACCACAGTACAGAAATAAAGAAAGCCTGGTTTTACAGATACCTTCAACCATGGTTAGGAGAAGGATTATTGACAAGGTAAGAGCACAATATCATGATTTATCAATACTAGCAGGGGAGACCGAGCTTAGCTCGGTCAAAATTAACTTTGTGTTCAACTCGATATAGTATTTTCACTGTATCATTAACTCTGTATTATTACTGTAAAACATGTTTATAATAGTATTATTTAGAAAAACAATCAATAAGAAAACTATGTATTTATGCGCATGTTTATAAATTTTACTTTATTTTAAAATTTACAACGAAAGGACATCGATCTAAATCACTTTTTTAGCTCGGCTCTGATTGGTTTAACCATGCATCTCGAATCCTCTAAAGAATGTATAAAAAAATTCTTTACATTCTGAAAGACAATATTTTTTGCTAGATATAGTCAAATTTAGAGGCATTCTTTCAATTGGCTCCAAATACGTGTTTTGGTTTTCGTAATTTTTATCATCGATTTTTTGGCCATAGTCGCCAATATTTTGTCAAATATCACCAAGTTATTGGCTTTTGCCATATTCTCGTGACCCTGACCCGTATTACCCGAAATGAGCCACTAATCAAATTTGATCAAGCATGTGACATAGCTCAATCGTCTTCAGGTTATCAAAAACAGTAGAATATAAAATTGAATCAAAATCGTTTAAGCCATTTTTTAGGTAAAATTAGCTTGGCAGCATTCAGCAATGAAGCGAAATGACCCACTAATATAATTTTGTTTAACATGCGACTCAGCCCAATAGTCTTCTCGTGACAAAAAACGTTTTGTTTCAAAATTTAGGTAAAATTGATTGAGTCGTTGTTATACATAATTAGAATGACCCTAGCTCATTAAGACCCAAAATTTCCCACTAATCGAATTTTCGCGAGCATGTGTCCAAGCCAAATGGTTTTCTCTTGCTTAAAAACGATATAATCCAAAGTATAGTCAAAATGGTGAGTACCATTTTCTATATAAAATTAGCATGACCCTTATAATCGAAATCTCTCGAACGTGTGGCCTAGCTGATTAGTTTTAGCATGCCGAAAAGCATTAGATACAAAATTTAGATAAAATCGATTGAGCCTTTTTTTTTAGGTATAGTTAGTTTGACCCTGACCCCTTATGATCCAAAATGACCCATTGATCGAATTTTCTCAAAAATCTGTCATAACCCAATGATTTTCTTGTGCCCGAAAACGATAAAATACAAAATATATATAAAAATTGCGCGAAACGTTGTCTAGATAAAATTAGAATGACCCAAAAGTGGCCCACTAATCGAAATTTCTGGAACATGTGACCTACCCCAATGATTTTCTCATGCCAAAAATATGTTGTATACAAAATTTCGTTAAAATCGACCGGCCCATTCTTTAGATATAGCTTGACCTTGACCCATTAAGACCCACAAATGACCCTTATAATCGAAAGCTCTCGAATATGTGACTTACAAGGAAGGTCTCCATTGGGGGCATACTCAGAATTTTTTGAAAAAAATACGAATTAAACTACTCATGTAGGTAATAAAGGATCAGTGAAAATTAGCGGCGGAATTACATTATTAGATATGTAAAAAAATAAAATAGTTTGGAATAATTGGCGTGAAAAGCTGAAAGCGACGCGGGATTTGGCAAGCAGTGCATTTCCTCGCCAAAAGCAGACGATTTTAACGAATCTGAAAATTGATTTTAATTGACTTCACTGTTAAAAATCTGCAGCATTTACTCCAACGTCAATCCACTACTTTTATAGAATATCTCTCTTCTGACCAATGAGAATGCTGAATGAGAATTACTGCAACGTCACTCCACTACTTTTATAGAATATCTCTCTTCTGACCAATGAGAATGCTGAATGAGAATTACTGCAACGTCACTCCACCGCTTGTATATAATATCTCTATTTCAACCAATGAGAAAGCTCCATTTCACGGCCAAGTAACCGTTTTCTATACAAGAAAGGGAGTGCGTTGCGGCAAAATGCAACAGATTTTTATCTGTGTATTTTTCAATTTGGAACAACTTTAATCAATTTAAATTGTGTTTTAAATGATAAAATATATTAATTTCATTTTGTTATAAGTACATATAAACGTATATGACAAAATTACACTTAAAGTAAAGTAAAAATGCAAAACTAAAATTATTTAAACTAAACTTATTTAAATAAATTGAACATAGAAAGTTTTTTCTTTAAAAGGTATTCACTGATAAAAATCTGTTGCATTTTGCTGCAACGCATTCCCTTGCTTGTATAGAAAACGGTTACTTGGCCGTGAAATGAAGCTTTCTCATTGGTTGGGATAGAGATATTATATACAAGCGGTGGAGTGCGTTGCAACAAAATGCAGCAGATTTTTAACAGTGTTCGAAGCGTAAAAGCGTATTTTTCAAAATTTCGTTTTTTCGCCAACCGGAGATAAATCGCCAAATAAACGAAATTTTCATTAATTTTTTACGGACACTGCAATGAAGTTCCGCCGAAATTTTTTTATAAACATATATAACTTATGAGAAGAACATTCTGTAATTTTTTCAGATTTTTCTGAGTATGCCCGTATGGAGACCTTCCTTGTTAGTCCATTAGTTTTCTCGTTTCTAAAAATTGTTACATACAGAATTTCGTTAAAATCGATCCTGCCGTTCTTTAATTATATATAGCTTGACACAGACCCTTTATGATCCAAAATGACCCACTAATCGAAATTTTTCGAACATGTAACCTAGTCCAATGATTTTATCGTGCCAAAAAAATGTTGCATACAAAATTTCATTAAAATCGATCCACCTGTCCTTTAGATATAGCTTGACCATGACCCATTATGACCCATCATGACCCACAAATGGCCATCATAGTCGAAATCTCTCAAACATGTGATTTAGCCCTTTAGTTTTCTCATGTCAAAAAACTGTTACATACAAAATTTCGTTATAATCCATCACGCCGTTATTTAA
This sequence comes from Maratus speculifer, assembly GCA_964019185.1. Classification (NCBI taxonomy): domain Eukaryota; kingdom Metazoa; phylum Arthropoda; class Arachnida; order Araneae; family Salticidae; genus Maratus; species Maratus speculifer. Next base: position 141,931,049 of record OZ025291.1, read on the forward strand.
ATATAAATAGCTTGACCCAGACTCTTAATGACCCAAAATGACCCATTAATCGAAATTTTTCGAACATGTAACCTAGTCCAATGATTTTATCGTGCCAAAATAATGTTGCATACAAAATTTCGTTAAAATCGATCCACCTGTTCTTTAGATATAGCTTGACCATGACCCATTATGACCCATCATGACCCACAAATGACCCTCATAGTCGAAATCTCTCAAACATGTGATTTAGCCCATTAGTTTTCTCATGTCAAAAAACTGTTACATACAAAATTTCGTTATAATCCATCACGCCGTTCTTTAAATATAAATAGCTTGACCCAGACTCTTAATGACCCAATATGACCCATTAAAATTTTTTCTCGAACATGTAACCTAGCCCAATGTTTTTCTCGAGCCCGAAAACCATAGAATGCAATTTTTAGTCAAAATTGCGTGAGAAAATCTCTAGATAAAAATAGCATGACCCACAATGACCCCAAAAATGACCCACTAACCGAATTTTCTCGAACATGTTACCTAACCCAATGGTCTTCTTGTAATCCAAAACGATACAATATAAAATTTGGTCAAAATCGTTAGAGCCGTTTTTTAGATAAAAATGGCTTGACCTATAATGACCCAAAAATGACCCACTAATCGAAATTTTTCGAACATGTGACCCAGCCCAATAGTTTTCTCGTAACAAAAAACGATTGGGTACAAAATTTCCTTAAAATCGATCCAGCCGTTCTATAGATATAAATAGCTTTATCCTGACCCATTATGACCCAAAATGACCCAATAATCGAATTTTCTCGAACATGTGACTTAGCCCAATGGTCTTCTCGTGCCCGAAAATGGTAAAATCCAAATTTTTGCGAAAATCGATAGAGCCGTTTTTGAGATAAAATTTACCCACACACACACAATTTTTGCTCGCATTATAGTATAAGATTATAGAGAAAAAAACATGCCTGTCAGTAAAACTATCATTCTATCGATGGTGGTAACAACCTGAATAGTCTCTTAAGGTTTTTTGCAATTTCTTTTAGCTTCTAATCATCACAAAATTTCAATTTTTACACCATTAAATTAAAAAAATAATAATATTTTGAAATGCAATTTCTTTGAAAACTGTAGCTCAATTTACTGATTTTTTTTAGATATTTTTTATGGATTATTTACTAAAAATTCTACATCACAAATGAACAATCAATCGAATTAACACGTTTACGACTCAAATAATCCAGCATTCACTTATTTTTGTGTAATAATCCATAACCAAATTGCCTCACGATATTTAAAATTCATAAATAAAGATATAAATAAAAGAAACACGAAGTTAAAACTTATTTAACTACGCGCTTAAACAGCGAGCAATTAAAATTTGAAAAAAAAAAATGTTATAAATACAACATTATTTCTCTGTTAACCGCAGCTAATGCAAAAATAGAAAAAAAAAATGTGCAATTAGGTGGGCATTCTAAGTAATATACCAAGTAAACAAATTATATTATAGTTTTTATTTATAAATGATTTTAACTTATGTTTCGTATACCAAAACCTTCCATATTTAACCCAAATAACTAAGATTGGCTAGACTGGTTTTAATAACTTTATAATTGTAATTTTTTATAATAAATTTATTGATATGAACTATAAATCATGGTCTTTCAAGCAAAGTTCATGAAGCTTAGATTTGAAATGGAAAATATCATGACATCAGTGATTCAATAAAAGTTCCTTATTGAATTCAATAAACAATAAGGATATTTATAAGTAATGTAGGTCGAGTGCGAATATTACTTGCTCCTGCAAAGTTCCGTACAGTAAATATAATAATTAGTGACAGTAATATTACAAAATTTCATTTCTAAAAGAATAGTACGATTTGTATAAAACTATACAACGTAGGGTTGGGTATATCTGCATATATAAAAGTAAATGATAGAAGGATAGAATATTTAATACTGCTAACTAAGCATAGAACCAACTTAGTGAAAAATGTCCAAGCTGGGGATCGAACCCGGAACCCTTGGAATAGCAATCCAAGTGCTCTGCCATTTAAGCTACGAGGACGGTGCCCGGCTTAGCATTTCTCACTTCATATGTTGGTATGAACCACCAACATATGAAGTGAGAAATGCTAAGCTGGGCATCATCTTCGTAGTTTAAATGGTAGAGCACTTGGAATATTGGTATGAACCACCAACATATGAAGTGAGAAATGCTAAGCTGGGCATCATCTTCGTAGCTTAAATGATAGAGCACTTGGAATGTTGGTATGAACCACCAACATATGAAGTGAGAAATGCTAAGCTGGGCATCGTCTTCGTAGCTTAAATGGTAGAGCACTTGGAATGTTGGTATGAACCACCAACATATGAAGTGAGAAATGCTAAGCTGGGCATCGTCCTCGTAGCATAAATGGTAGAGCACTTGGAGCATTATTCCAAGGGTTCCGGATTCGATCCTCGGCTTGGACATTTTTCACTAAGTTGGCTCTACGCTTAGTTAGCAATATGAAAATTCACGTATTGAATATTCTAGATTTTCAATCATAATTTCACTGCTGAAAATTAATTGTGATATTGATTAAATATAAATATATAGATGCATATATAGCATGAAAATTCAAAGAGATATGAAGCCTAAATAGTATCAAATTTTACAATTCTGTTTAATGTTCTTTTAAATTTATCCAAATATGCTTATGATTGCTAATAAAAATAATGCATAATTAAACCTTATTTGGCATTTCATGTACCCACATACAGAATAGTAATAAGGTGAAATACTAAGAGTGTCTTTCAATGCAAACTAGTCGCGAATCACGTGATTGACTCTAATTAGATTAGTCTGTTTTCAACACTTTCGCCTTTATTGCTTTTATAGTACTAAATTGCATTACATTACATACATATATCCTTAATAGCTGCTATAGGTATTAAAAGTAGATAAAGCATAGAATTGACCACCCGTGTCTTTACGTATGTCCAAACAGTTCGTGTCTAAAAAGGTTAATATTTTTGCTAATTACCTACATTATTTTTTCGAAAACCATTTTCAACAATCCGTTTATATTTTCGTGACGATAGTACCTAGAGCGCCCCTCAACCCTCTTGCTGAGCACCTGAAAATTCTATACGGCGTTAAAATCAATTTTTTTAAATATAAATTTCGTTATAAAATTAAATTTACACCAGATCTCAGAGACACATTGTGCCGGAACGCGTTATGATTTATATTTCTTCCGACGAGGTAAGTAAAGACATACGTATTTTCTCTTTTAGCAATGGATCTAAATGGAAACAAAGGCGTAAGCTTTTGACTCCTGCTTTCCATTTCAACATACTGAAAGACTTTTTGCCAGTTATGAACAAGCAAGCGAAAATTTTAGTGGGAGTTCTTAAACATCAGGCAAGCAATGAATATGTAGAAGCTGTTCCTCTCATCACTAAATGTAGTTTTGACATCATTTGTGGTAAGTAGCATGGTAATCTTTTTTTTTTCTTTTTCCCTAAGTACAGAAATCATATCATTAACAGAAATTAAAGGAAAAAAATTATTTATGTTTGTTATGCATTTTAAAATTTGATGAACCATTAAAAAATATATAATTACCGAAAGTATTTATTTGTTATTTTAAAGTTTTAAAGGTTTTCTTTAATGAAATTCTTCATTTTAATTATTTTGTGGAATATACTTATTCTGTTTTAATAAATACTCATACATAATTTTATTCACAAATTTTCTGATATATTCTCTCATGAACTAAAATATTGTTATTGGCCTGAATTCGTTATGTATATTTAATGTTCAAAACTTAATCAATTTTTAATTTGTATCCTAGATTCTACTAACATATACGTTTTAAAATGCAATATTCTTACAATAAACAACAGAAACATATTACCATATCACAAATAGATAAAATCAAATTTAAAAACATTGTTAGAATGCATAATTTAAATTTTTTTCTTTTACTTTTTTCATTTTTAATAAGACGAAATTGCAATAAAATCGTGATAAAAATTAAACAATATACACAAGTATCAACTAAATTTATACCTCTGTGAGCTATACGTTATTTTGTAGCAATTAATGGATGCTCAATAATTCTGCATGAAGATTTATTCTTTATCCCATTCCTGTTTTGGCAAACCCTTAAAATCTCGTCGGATGTGGCAATCCCAAAACTCTGTTTTATCTCATACACGTTAATACTTCCAGAAAAATGAACCATAACGCATCACAGATTAAATAATTTATACCCAAATCTAATCTGCAACAACCGATTTCAAGTTCTAACTCAATCTGAAATTTCTCAAAAATTCGTGTATTAGTATTTCAATAGAATCATCACAGAAATAGTTGAAAAATTGGAGAGAATCGCCAATTTACATTAGGGACTAATTGAATCTGTAGTTTTATGAAAATTCGTGCATTAGTTCCAGATATAAAACTATTGCGATAACCATGAATAATGTCGCATAGCAGCGGCATTTGCTGTGTGATTTACATCAAAATGTAATCAAAAGTATATTTTATGAAGGACTAATGGAATATAAAGTTTTGTAAAAATCCGTCCATTAGGTCTTGAGATATAGTTATTGTGGAAATCATGATAAAGACAGGATAATAGCGTCCCCTGTTGGGTAATATACGCCAAAAACTAATCAAATTAAGTTTATATCAAGGTATAGCCAAATCTAATGTTTTATGAAATTCCTGTTTTTAGTTCTTGAAATAAAGCATCCACAAAATTTATGTCACATACAGAGAGACAAACAGAAAAACTGACAGATAGACAGACAGAGAGATTCACAGACAGCCATTTTGTAAAAACATGTTTTTTGGAGCCTCTGACCCTTAATGTGGGTAAATCTGTCGAAAATCGGAATTAGAAAATTTTCACGAATCGAATAGGTTTTTCTTGTAAAGATAGAAGTAAGTAAAAATGCTAATATGACAGTTGTTATGTTGTCAGCTCTAATTGCAAGATAGATTCAGCAGATTTGAGCAATGTGAATATGACTAAGGTTTACCGCTTAATGTTGACTATGAGTTATTTTCTAAGCGGTTTGTCTTTTAGGTATATATACAAATGCAAAAACGTTTTAAATGTTTTTCTTCACATTATTAAATGCAATTTATGCCAGTAAATTTATTTTTGTATAATTTACTAAATTAAACTTTTTATGTGGTTATGTGTGCTGTATTTATATAGAAAATTCTATGTGTATATATATATATATATATATATATATATATATATATATATATATATATATATATATATATATATATATATGTATGTATGTATGTATGTATATATATATATATATACCGAGTGATCTCCCAGAAACTCTAGGGATTCTGCGAGTTTTGAAATGCTAATAATTAGTAAAGTATACAAAATAGGAAGATGCAGTTTTCACAGAAACTCTTAGAAACTTTTGGGATTTCGTTTTTTAATAACAACAACAACAAAAATTGATATTCGTAGTACTTTTTACCAACAGGTGGCGCTGAACTGGATAGTATAATATTGCTATGCTATGATACAGTTCATTAAAAATAAAGAATCGGTATCCATGGGTTACAACTTTTTTGTATGACGCCATAACTTATAAGTACCGCCATGAGACGATGTAAAACAGCCTGCACAGCATTAAAAAGCAATTCATGGGATATCTTTGAAACGCTCTGGTGTAGCATCTTTCAGTTGAGTCAGTGACATAGGCCAATCTCTGTACACATGCGACTTCAAGTAGCCCCACAACCAAAACTCTCAAGGGGTAAGATCTGGAGATCTTGGAGGCGATTCGTGAAGAAAATTGCGACTGATAACACGGGTATCTCCAAACGTAGTTCTCAGGATCGTCTTGACAGAAGGAGCGATATGGGGAGGATCTTCCAATGAACTTGTTTACTGAAACCTTTTTATCACAGTCTTTAGGTTTGTAATGCCATCAGTCCTTTTCCCGTTTTGTTTCCACGCATTGTACGATAAGAATGCATTGCTAAACTTGCCGATTCATCCTTTTTGTAAAACTGCATAACTAACAAAGCTTTGTTATGCAAAGAAAGCATTTTTTAACTTAGCAGTCACACATCAAATTTTGCATCAAAATTTCTTTTAAATTCAATTTTCTTAACCTTCAAAAAAGAGTTTAAACATTAAGGACCCTTAACCCAGCAGAACGCGCGCTTACCCAGGGTATGGTTTAAACTTTTTCACCAATAAAATCAAATTAAAACAGTCACTTTATTTAGACGGATACAACTCTTACAAATTTTGCGATAAAATAAAGTTGAAGATTACTTTAAAAAATTAAGTGGTTACAATTGTAAAAACCATATGCACTCCGGGTCTTTTAGGCCCGGTTACTTATTAGGTCATCCCGGGTTAAAGAGAAATCTTATCAACAATCTCAGGAAAGATGTTGTGCAATGAATTCATTTGCTTATATAACGCATAGTAATGAAGTTTTCGATGTTGTATATAGCGCCACCTGCTGCTAAAAATGTTAACTATTTATTTTAAAAAATTCATTATAAATGAAAATCCTACGCTTTTCTGAGCATATATCTGAAAACCGCATCTTCCTCTTGTATATAGTTTTCTAATTATTAACATTTCAAAACTCTCGAAACTTCTGGATCACGCGGTATATCTAAAAACGGAATAATGCGTTTTTAGCTCATTTGATTTGGAAGTATACCAATTGATTTAACAGTTTACAAAATTGCTGTTTTCCAACGATAAAAGGAAATTCACATTGTATAACGATTAGATTCGTCGTGTATTTTTTTAGATTATTTAAGAGGTTTCAGGAGTCACTTTTTACCTGACGGTGCAATTTAGCAACATGTCACATTTAATTTTTTTTCTCAGTTCCTATAAAACATAAAGACATAAAAATTTTTAATATAGACAATATAATATCTACTCTATTTAAAGTATTTCTTTTAATATTTTATAATGAAATTTCATTACATTTTTTATGTTTAATTTTGATTAAAGAAAATTAAATTTCTTTTTTGACTTGCATCCACTGTGCTCAAGACTATGCTAAAACTGTTGGTTCAAGAGCCGTCAAAAATATTGATAATGATGCAAAACTAATATTTATCGTTTGGTTGGTTGGTTGTATAGAGTTTTATGACACAAGGTCCCTTAAGGGACATGCTGCGCCAGAAATATTTATCGAACGTATACTTTATTTACAGGCAATTTATTTATTTATTTGATTGAAATAAAAATAAAAATTATAAAATTAAAAAATATATTATTTTTAATTTCAAAATTGCCAATTTTAAATAAATAAATAAATGACTATATTGCTTATAAATGAAGTATACATTCAAGATACATCAGTTTTACATCATTAGCAATATTTTGAGGACTCTTAAACCAATAGTTTTGCTATATTCTAGCACACAGTGGATGAAAAATAAAAAATATATATTTTTTAATCAAAATTAAACATAGAAAAAATAAAATAAAATTTCATTATAGAACATTACTTTAAATAGAAGGAATATTAAATTGTCTACATAAAAATTTTATGCATTTATGTTTTATACAGAGACCGAGAAAAATAATTAAATGTGACATGTTGCTAAATTGCACCGCCAATTGCTCCTGAGGCCCCTTAAGAGACAACTTAGCTTCTGCATGAACATCATGCCGCTTAGTAATTATTAAATAACTCTTTGTAATTTTCTAACTGAAAAGTATATTCTACTTTTGATTTTCAGATAACCTCATTCAAAATTACAGCATTAGAAATAATGCTATCATCAGCATTAAATCAATCACAGTCACGTTACTATACACGATTATTCCAGTTTCTTATAGTTAACTGCATACATTTAATTTTTTTTATGTTTGTAAAATACTTTGAGCTTAGGGGCTTTTCCTATGCAGCTTATGCATAATCATTAGTTAAATTTAATTGATTTTGATATTCAAATAAGTATAACTAATACCCTTATTTTATATTTTAAACAATTTAAATTCTTTTCTTTTATACTTAGAAACTATCTTAGGAGAAGAAATGCATAGTCAAACCCGTAAATACTGTGACTATTTGAATTCAGTTTCAATGTAAGTAATACTGCTCCTTTTGGATAACTAGATTTACACTTGTTGAAACATTAATATAATAATTTTTTATTTAACATTTTACAATTATTGTAAATAGCATTGCATGTTTTTTTTTTTTTTTTTTTTTTTTTTTTTTTTTTTTTTTTTTTTTTGTTACTTACTGTTAACTTACCTACTGTTACATATTATTATATGTTATTATTGTTATATTACCTAAGTTACCTATCGCTTAAATTTTTTTCCAACAGTATGACAGAAATTGTCACCGAAAGAATATTAAAACCCTGGTTGTGGTCTGATCTGGTTTTCAATCTCTCAAGCAGCGGCTGGCAATTTCGACGTCACATGCGAAAAGTGAAGAAATTTAGCAAGGGGGTAATTATTGCATTTCACTATCTTTTTTTTGGATAATAAGTTTGAAATTATTTGAAGCGACATCTAAAGGCAATCTATTTTCTATTATTATTATTATTATTATTATTTTGTACAATTGCACGAAAGAAAAAATATCCTCAAGAGCATAACTTTGACATGCATGCACCAGTTGCAAATTTTTTTGTGTGTGCGTTTGGAATGATACATTAAAAAGACGAATTTCAATTTTATACTCTCTTTCTGACGATTTATCCTATCAAATAATATTATATTAAGTTGTAGGAGTTCAAATCATCGAAAAATCGAAATTCGTTCTTTAAAAACAGTAGAAACTCTTTTAAATATATAATCCTTATAGAGCATCATTTATATACACTTAAATAGAACACCCTTTTAAAAATTGCGCTGAGTGCAATAGTGCTTTCTATTTTATTACACTAAAATTCTTCAAGTATGCATACAAAAATTCGTTTTCAACATATTATCTTCTACAAGGAAAAATATTTAGTCTCTCTTTCTCTCTTTCAAAAAAGTTTATAATTTCTTTTCTCACTTGAACAGTTGTATGAAACTCGTGGCATAAATCGATAAGTTAAATTTATAGGTAAATAAGAATAACTTCGTCGAATCCTAATAAATGTTGCATACATTTTGTTGTATAGATGTATAACATAACGTACTATTTGAAACATGAACTGAAAACTATGTTTTGTTTGATAATGTGTTTCTAATAAATATATAGTTGAAATCGGTGGACTTATTTCAATATTATGTATGAATACACACAAACGAATGCGAAATGGAAACATTTATAAGCATTTCAGAACGCTCAAATCCATGATACTTTAATATTATATTCACAAATAGATAAATCATCTCTGATCTCTTATTTATACGAGGTGGAACCCGTCGAAATTTGACGAAAGAAAATCTTTAAGAAAGAACTGTTTCATTGATTTATAATAAATTTAACGTAATTAGTTATAGTAAAAATGCATCATATATTGTTCAGTATAACTATCAAACTTTCTGGATTTTATATCAAACGATACTTTTAAAATAGTATACGCATTTTATATATATTTTTTTTTTATTTTTTTTTATTTAAGGGAAAATGGAGTGATTTCTGTTGCCACAATTACAAAATTGGTACTGAAAATTATAAAAAAAATTAATATCTCAAAAATAAATTGTGATACAGCTTTGAAACAAATTGCATTTAAAGGAATGTTTTTTCTCTATACGACGGTGTAATAATTTAAAATGTACGCTGTTTAAAAGTGTAAAATTTGTAATACCGAAAATTTCAAAACCGAAATTGTATAGGAAAGTGTTGTGCATTTTAATTTCTATATATTTTTTTTCTTTTCAATTTTAAGAGAAAATGGAGTGGTCCTGTTGCCACAATGACAAAATTGCTACTAAAAACTATAAAAAAAATATTAATATCTCAAAAATAAATTGAGATACAGCTTTCAAACAAAGTGCACTTAAAAGTACATTTTTTTCTCTATACGACTGTGTAAAAATTTTAAATGTGCGATGTTTAGAAATGTAAAATTTGCAGTAACGAAAATTGCAAAACCGAAATTGCAGGAGAAAGTTTTGCCATTCGCAAATTGACGTATGCGTTACGCACACATACGTTTGGCCTTTATAATTGTGAAGGCCTTCACAAATGCCTTCTATATTACACTAAAAGAATGTGCTTACACTTGTGTATGGGATGAGAAAGAGAGTTTTTGAAATTTTACTTGAAAAGTTATTTAATATGAACGAAAATTTTTTCTTATTAATTTTTTATATTTGTTATTTCTTTATATTTTAGCTAATCTCCAAAAAAAGAAAAGAAAAGCTCGAATTAAAAGGCCGCGAGAATGCAGAAACAGTTGACACCACTGAAATAGATGATATTTACCACAGTCGCAAAAGGAGGGCACTTTTGGATCTCTTGCTGGATGAAAATGTTGTCAACAGTTCTATTTCTGAAGAAGAAATAAGGGAAGAAGTTGACACTTTTACTTTTGAGGTAAATCATTCATTCCATATAAGCACCTTAATTTTCACTCAAGTTGGAGCTTGTCATCGCAGGCAGTGGTGAAACGATGTGGGTGCGATCGGCCCCGTTGGTCCGTCGTTCCCTCATGCATCCAGCGATTACAGATTCGCGTCATAGTCGCTTCGTTTCGTCCAATACGTTGACCGATTTTCCTATAAAATAATCCGCAATCCCTATAGGCTACTATTCTTCTTCGGTCGAATTCAGAAACTTAGTCAAAAGAGGTTCTATGTCTTCCACGACGTATAGGTAAACAGCTTACGCCAAAAAAACGCATGGAAAAACAATTGCCGTACTTCAATCTGTTATCCCCATGGAACTAAGAAAGCACATTTTTCTTAGTTCCATGGTTATCCCCTTATATAGCGCTTGCGGGTGGGGCTACAGTCGCCCGTGATGTGCGTCTGCGCTGCGATGCTAATGATTTGTATATTTCATTGCCAGAAACGCATGCTGTAAATTTCACATGATTTGCATGCTTCTTTCAGGGTGTTGCGTTTTGTGTAGCCAGCAGTATACATTTTAAACATATTACTTACTTTACACCAAAAATGGTGGTAACTAAATTGCCACCAAAAGTGGCGTTTGTTTACATCAGTCGATTGTTGGTGGTTTATTACACCAATTTATTGGTGGTGTTTTCATACTCTACTTCTGGCGGCCACCAGAGTAGAGTTCGTTCTTTAGTTGCCACCCTTTTTGGTGTAAAGTCATAGGAATATTTTTTACAGTGTAGAGATCGTTACTAGGTATTGTGTAGTGCATAAGGCTTTTACCGTACCTAGATATTAAGTACAAATTATTGGATGTGAAATAAAATTAACACCCTGTATAATAATGGCGATGTTTCTAAACGAATTATTTGTATGCTTATTACAGTTTTTGCACATATGTAAATATTATCCATATTTTCTAGAAGTAACATAACATTCAAAATGCAAAATTACCGCCGTAGGTTTAGTTTCTTCTTCACATATCCAAAATACGTCCATTCGCACTAACCTTCGCAATGTATTTTTAAAGAAAGAAAAATTTACTTTTGTGAATCTTGCCTACTTTCTGTATTCGAAATATTCACTTTTAATTTTTTTATTACTTTTGAATCTTCAAAGACAAAATTCACTTAACTTTTCATCCTTTTGGCTTTGATAAAATGAATATAGAGTTTGCTTCGGAATTAAACATTGAGGGTCAAGTGTTAGGTTGAACACCTGATCGGGCATATTGCTGATCAGGCTGTATTGCACCTCAAGACCAAAGGTCAAGAAAAGAAGGCTTTATATAAGTAAAATTTCTTTAAAAGATTCTGGTGAAGATCTTGATTAACATTTAAGTGGGATATAATATATTTCAACGCCTTTCAAACGGTTAAGGCCCCACACTAGTCACTGTAAAAGACCCGGATGATAATGTTAAGTCTATAGGGGCGTTCTTTTCAAGTATCTCGCTCAAATTTCAATATTTTTACTTTTTTTTTTTTTTTTTTTTTTTTTTTTTTTTTTTTTTTTTTTGCATAGGATAGCTGAGGACGCTGCAGAACCGGGCTAATTTTTACTTTTAATTCTGGTTTCAGATTTTTTTTAAGTTACTTTAACTTTTGAAACCGGTTAAAACTGGTTCTGAAATTGAATCTATCATAATATAAGAAATATATAACCAAAATCGTAAAAGTAAAAACTAGCCCGGTTGTAAATCATCCTCATCTATCCTATGCAAAAAAAAAAGAAATTTGTAAAAATATTAAAATTTGAGCAAGCAATTTGAAAAGAACTTAACATAATCATCCGGATATTTTACAGTGATTAGTGTTGCGTCTTAATCGATTGTATTTCCACAAGTTTTTAGTTTTTAGTTACTTTTGAGTCACTTGGTAATATACCTCCTAAAGGCACTGACTCGCGACTTGAGATAAAATGTCGAAAATCTCAATTTCAAAATTCTTTTGATAAAAAGGTATTTAGTCATCGTTTGTATATTCTAAGGAAGTTACGTAAAAATCCAATTACAGTAGGATTTTTTTCTGTGTTTTTTGTAATACATGAGTGTATGATCAAAGTGAGAAAACTTCAACCCTAATTATTTCCCTAACTTAATATTTTAATTGCAATTACTAATAGTGTATTTTATGATATTATGGATTGGATTTACAGTGATAAAAGTAATTTATTTTAAAAACATAAAAATCTTAAGTAAAAAAAATCTTTTTATTGTTCGATTTTTACAGACATGACACTTAAAATTTTTCTCTTAAATTAATTAACTTTTTCGAAAATTCTTGGTTTTCTAGATAGCATTTTCAAAAAAAAAAAATAAATAAATAAAACATTTACAAAAGATTAAAGACTATAGAAGTGTAGTTTGAAAATTTTCATAACTAAAAATAATAATAATATTTTAAAAAATTTCTTCAGACTTGCATAACACATAAAACAATTTAATAATTTCCTAAAAAAAGTGTTGCAAAATCTTCAAATTTTAAAAAAATATGCATTAATTGTGAGAATTTCGGGTACCCTTCAATTATTGAAAACTACAATTTTTTTTTCAATAGCTATGTTTTTTAATTCATTACAAAACAAATAAAATTTTCTTTAGGGCCATGACACAACTGCTATGGCTATGAGCTGGTCTCTTTATTTGATTGGACATCATCCTGACGTTCAATCTAAGATTCATTCAGAATTAGATTCCATATTTGGAGATGATGACAGGGACCCAACTGTTGATGACTTACGAGACATGAAATATTTGGAATGTGTGTTTAAGGTAACTATAACCTCTAATTTTAATCGATTCGGATCTGGTATACTATTAATAACATGTGTTTTCACTGGGTATTATGTTGTTTTAAATAGGATTCTCACTGTTGCTCGCCATTGCGTAAAATTGCGATTAAATTCTTCATATAGCAAGCAAACAAGCGATTAGACTCGCCAAATTGCTAGTGCTCGATTTTTGCTTTTTCTTTCTTTTCTTTTCCGTTTTTCATACATATGTATATATACATATTTTTTATATATTTGTAGCGGATAGTTGAAATTAAATTAATGGCAATCGTTTTCGCAGTGATAAAAACTCTAGTTAGTTCAGAACATATTGGAAAAAAGGGGATACATTAAAGAATTAAAAATAATTTTTTTAGTTCTACACGGCGAATCTATTTTGCTAATACTTTTTTCATTTGGCGAAAGTTTTATAGTTTTAATTCGCCAAATTATTAACGTTATTTATATGTCATCGAGAACACTGGTTTTAACAATTATTTTTATTACTAACTTCATGTACTAATGGTAGTAAAAAAAATATATCTGAAAATTGTAATACCAGTGAAATCCTGTGTACTATTAATAGCATATAAATTCCACTAGGTATTATATTGCCTTAACAATTACTTTTATAACTATCTACATGTACTAATAGTAGTATGTGTCTATGCATTTCTTATTATGAGTCAATTTATGCATCGACATTTAGTAATAACAATAATAATAACAAAAGTTTGCTTAATTCTTTTTGCACCACTGATAATTCTTTTATTTTAAATATATATTTCACTCTAAAAATTTAAAAGATAGGTTAATTTTCTGAACTTATTGCATGTGATTAAAAGCAAAAAACATCAGAAAGTTGTAATACCTGTCAAACCCTGTTGTAATACGTTATTTACCAAAAGTTTCCAAAAACTTTTCCTCATACTATTTATTATAAATATGAATTGATTAATACCTAAACTAACTACATTCCTTATATTTCAAACAACTATGTTCTCGTTAAACTTAAGCAAATCAATTTGGATGGCTACTATTAACATTACTAACATAAAAGTTTCTTCTTCTCTAAACTAAAAAAAGATATAGCACCGAAAGGGTTAATATGAGAAACAGGCACGTATGAAAAAAGGGACTCGTACTACTCCTTGCCCAAAATAAAATTCACTCTATTAAATATATATATATATATATATATATAAATTATTTTTTATCTCCTGCTCTTTTTTTCAGGTATTTTTTTTCAATTATTAGAGTAAAAATTAAAGGATTCACATTTTAAAAAAGGTCCTTACTTTTGAGAAATTGAATTCTTTAGACTTAGAGCAAATTAATTAAAGTAATAATTTAAAGTACCATGAGTACCATTTACGCCTAAAATATTCTCGTAACAGAAAAACAACATGATGTTTCGAATAAAATTTAAACTCTTAAAAATTCTAAATAACAAGAGTATACTCGCAAGTTAATAATAAAAAAAGTTAAATTGACATAATTATATTTTACATATGAAAATTAGTAAAAATTCAAATTTAAAAAATATAAATTTTGAACATTAAAATTAAATTTTATTAAAATTAAGTTTTATAAATTAATTTTTAATTTAAACTTTAAAAACTTTTAAAGTAATTTTTAAAAAACCTTTTTTTTACGGTTTTGATCTGGTTAGCAGTCCTTTAGTTATGCGACGTATATATTTCATGGAAATGTTCTCTCGCATCTCCACATATGCAATATGTGAATTTACATATGTCATTTCTAGCATAACAAAAAGATCCGGTGCCAATAATTTTATGATTTTTTCTAGAAAAAACTAGACGTTGGGGGTCATCATAATAGTTAATCATCATGGATATGCATAATAAAAAAAATTAATTTGAAATATATGTAAACTATTAATAAAATTCATCGCAATTCCTAAATAAAACTTAAACGTACATTTAAATATTTTTAATGCATAGTAATACTTTATTAATGAATTGCTGATGAACCAATTTCGACAATTTATATAAAACGCCAAACTACTCAAGTAGTACCGAATTGCGTAAAAGAAACATTCTTATAACTCCAAAAATAATAATCATATTAACCAACAGTTTACTGCGTAAGATTAAATGCTTTATATCCAATTAAAATATATCTTTGAATAGAAATTTGAATGAAATACAAGATCATGAAAAATCGAAAAGTGTGGAAAATAGAATCAAATATCTCAGCAACTAATTACCCGATCAACTTCGTTTTCTTATGCAAAATTTGTGTTATTTAATTGGTTTTTACATCTACTCCTTATAATAAAAAAAATCGAAAAATTTTATATACCTTTCATCAGAACGAATATTTCGAGAGTCCAAAAAATATAGTTTCGAATAATCGAGTTAACTGATATTTAATAGGCTTCTTTCCATTATTACATATTAAATACACATCAAATTTCAAGTCTCTATCTTAATTTGTTCGGAAGATGGAGCGTTTACAGACGTACAGACAGACACATACACAAACCGACGGACAGCATATTTTTTTTTTCTAAAAATATGTTTTTCAGAATCTCTAGTCCAAACATGCAAATCCGTCAAAAAGTTTTAGATTTTCAAAACGATTGTAAGACTTGCCCTATACGTACATTGGGTAAGTAATAATAATGAAGCAGAAAAGAATAGCTAGGAAAACATTACTACAGTATAATTTAATAATTACATTATAAAGCAGATAGAAACGATGGATACAAACTAAGAGTAAACAAGAAGTTTTTCACCACCACTCAGTATATTGGTGATACTTATAAGTATCACCGAGTACTTCAACTGTTAAATCAAATAGGTACACCGTTCACTTAAAATAACTATTCAAATCGAATTCGAAGATTATATTGAACTCATAAAAATCCAACACTTACCTTAAATCTGTTTATTATGTTTCCAGCAATAAAAAAAAATAAGCATGGCACTCTGTTCAATATGTCGGCATAAAATGCATTGACTGTTTCAAAGATAGCCCCAATCCCCGCTAAAATAACGCCCCTACTACTGCCATGTATCTTGAAAAAGGTGAGTTAAAAGGGTGTTTTTCAAATTATCTTTAGCATATTAGTAATATTCACAATGAAGTATAAGTTTAAAGTGAGTGGTACCGTCAGTAAAGGGTTAATCGACACGCTCATACGGTGGCCGAAAGATTATAAATTTCTATGTTCAGTGCTTTATGACAATTCATCACGAAATGATAATTCTGTATATGCAAGGAATCCCAAACAGATTGAAGCAAAAATTATCTTTTTTTAATCTTGTGTTGATTAACCTTAAGGTTACGTTGGAATAGGGACTAACATCATCATTATGATACCATTAATTTTCAAATCGGTTTGGTAGTTTAGGAGATTACCCCCTACAAATAAACGCAAAAAAACACGCATAATATATGTAAAGTATAGAGGTATACGTACATAAGAGACAGAATCTGTATAAAAGTTTAAGAATAGGAACGCTTTGAAAATTAAATGCAGAACTATTTCATCAATAAAATTTTAACTACAACCTTATTTTGAATATTTTTGCACTTTAAATTTCCTACGTATCTTCAGTAAGTAAAATATTAAAGTGCGTTTCAGTCTTTTTTAGAAAGTCTGTATAAACAAATACTGTAAATATTAACTGCATTTGTAATAGGTACATCTACATATCAAGTCCCGAATTTAGTTCTACAGTCGTATTTTTATTTTGAAATCCTTTTTTTAAAAAAGGAAAAAAGGACTCTTAACCCGCAATTTTCTTTCCTTCTTATTAATATTACAAACCAATTCCTAAATATTTAACTCAAACGAATTGTGATGAGAAATACAATTATATGTTTTAATACATCATACATATTTTGTATGTGCCTATACAAAAATGTCGAGTCTCTCTATAACGAAACTCCATACATCGAATTTCTCTATATAACGAATTTTTAGTAGGAACGGTCCCCTTTTCGCATGATTACATTAAAAACAGTCTCTATATAGCGAAATATCTATCTCTATATAACGAGTTTTTTCATAAATTGGTCTTAATTTATTCAGTTTTAAAAAAGCTTCGAAATCACATGGAATAAATTTTCCATCACTTATTTTTAATTTATCGTTCAGTGCTGAGTTTTTTTTTTATAAATATTACTTCTCTCCTTGTTCTTTAAATCCAACGAGTTCATCCCACCTCCCACACACCTTTCAACATCCTTCTCAAAACAGAGTCAATTGGATTGTTACACATACAAGAGGGTAATCAATGAGAGGCACATAAGAGAGGCCTTCAAATGGAAGAAAATGTTAACGACAATTTTCCATTCCTTGTTGAAATTTGAGCATTTTTTTTTCTTTTTTTGAGAACGTAACAATTTTAAAATCAAAACAACAAAAAGTTACAGATTTCTTCCTCTGAAATTAATGCAAGTCTTCCTTATTTGATTTTCATTAAGCTTTCAAATAAATGTCTATTTTCTTTTTGAAACTGCTCAAATAATTAAGAAATAAAATGTTAGGTTAATATGTACTTTTAAATATTTCAAATTCCTAATTAAAAAGATCAAAAATAATATTTTTTCAAAATTTACACATTAAATACGATTTTTAACATCATTCTCTATACATCGAATTTCTCTATATGACGAATTTTTTACTGGAACGATGGATTTCGTTATAAGGAGATTCGACTGTATATATATATATATATATTATACTATTAATGGTCTGATAATCGTAATTTTCTAGAATTCAATGCCTTAACTTTCATGTAAAATTATTTAAGTATTGATTTTGTTATCGCAGGAGTAGTAATTAATTTGAATAAAAATATCGTAACGTATTAAAATAGCAAATAAAGCCTTTGTACAAAAATGTATAAGGATAGAAAACTAACGATTAGAAATTCACAAATAATGCATGAAAAGCATGAAATTTTGCAAGACTCAGCTTGACAGAAAAAGCAAAGTTGAGCTTACTTTTTCTAGCACGCTGAGTTTTGCACTGACGAAGAATCTCGGTTTTAGATAACGGCTGTTTTCTACCTTTTCATGCATTATTTGTGCATTGCTAATCGTTGATTTTCTATCCTTCTATATCGTAACGTAATCTATTAACATAATAAAATCTAGTAACGTAGCGGTCAGTACGCCTATCTACCATAGTACAGGTTGCATCTTGGCTGGTCAAGTCAGTTTGTTTTTTGAAATCAATAATTTAATTTTCATTTCTTTCATCCTTACAGGAAACTTTAAGGCTATATCCATCTGTTCCTGGATATGGACGGCATTTGCAACAGGATATTAATTTTAGTAAGTAAATTAAGCTTTTCTTTCATTTCACATTAAGTAGTGACAACTTTATTACCTTATACATCCATGCTGACTTCAAGAAAAATAGTAATATGGCTAATAAAATCATATTGTTGCGGGATGTTCTGACAATATATCTTAATGACAATGCATGTCGCTATTTTTTCTCTAAAACTTCCCATACCAGCAATAGAGTTCCTTTTCTGTCTCATTTTAAAAGTAGTCTGAATTAAAAAACTACAATTCAGCCAATGACTTTAGATCATCATAATTTTTGTTATTATATATAAGGTCTTTAAAAAAGTATATGTGCGATTTATTCGCTATTAATTGTCATATTCTTATTTTTCCTATCAGATTTAAATAAGAGGGAAATTTCAGAATGTAATTAAACACTATAACCAGGCTATGTTTTCAGCAGGTGAAAATTTATCCTCAGTGTTACGGGAAGAGCAGATAGAATTGTTTTTTGAAATGCAATAACAATTTTATTTTTAAACAGATTTTTGAATACTATTTACGATCGTTAGAATTAAACATACATTTGAGAAAAAAAAAATTTAAATGTTCGCAGACTACACTTTAGTTTATTGCGGTTATCAACAATTTCCGAAGAAATCATAATAGAAACCATTGACGAAAATGTTTTACATTTATTTGGCAAATGAACCGCAAGGAAGGATTTTTAAAATCAAGTGTCATCGCAGCTTTAAAGTACCTACATTGAAAAAGTTTCTTCAAAGATTAGTTTATGCTTTAAATGAGATTATCTATGCTATAAATAATCTAGCTCTACTTTCAAACGCAGAACAAAGTTGTGTATGCGTTTTTATACATTCTATATATTTTACACGAATTCCAACAAAAAAGGTTACACATTTTCTTTTCCTATATGTTCACGTATAACTTTTGCATATGCTCCTATCTTCGCATGTATGCGCAATCTTTCATTTGTTGTTGTTGTTGTTGGATAACAGTGGAATTAAAAGGGATTAGATCTAACAATGGTTTTGATTGCCACAAAATCTCTATTGTCAAACCGCTACTCCTAAGATAAATTACGATACACAAACCAAATAGGTTTATATCATAATCATGAAATAGTTAAATCTTTCTCTGCAACTGAATAACTTTAGAAGAAAAAGCAGTTTTGTGTTAACTTGAATGGAACTCAAAACTTCTATCAGATCCAGGAATCCGAAAGGTTTAATATGGTCCTGCTTTTATCTAAAATACACTTAATATGTCAAATTAAATACATGATGAAAGATATACTGCATTTGAAGCACCCAGAACACAAGCAGTAATCCACAGAAATTCGTTTTGAATATTTAGACTTAGAGAAATAAGTAAGTTTTGTCATGGAATGAGCTAGTCTTCTAAAAGTAGGACATTTGTATCTAAACAATTCAAGAGTGATATTATTTACACAAATCTAAAATAATGTGCTGTACTATTAAACATGTTAAATCTATTTTCAGCATTGATTTTATTTTCAAATTTTAACAGCTTCTATTCTCAAATAATTGTCATTTATAATATCTTCTTTTAATTAATTATTTTCTATCGTCTGGTTATTTAGCTTTCCGAAATTTCAATTTAACTGGTAGGAGAAATATTAAAAACGTTTATAATAATCAGTATAAGACGCAAGATAAACAAACGCTACAATAAAAAATAACTAATTAATATCTTGAGGAAAACCAATTACAAATAAGTGTGTTTTTAGCTAAACTCTACAGCATGGTGTTCAGTGAATCTCATAGAGACAATTTTTCCCCTTTAAAATATCATTCGTTTTCCCGAATGTTTATGTTATACATGTTCTGTGATATTATTTTCTCCCATTGTAGAAGGGCACTTAATACCTAAAGGATCTACTTGTTTCGTATGGGTTTACTTGTTACATCGAGATCCTGAAGTCTTTCCGAATCCCGAGAAATTTGATCCCGATCGTTTCAAGCCTGAGAACAGTCTTGACAGACACCCTTTCGCTTATGTGCCTTTTTCAGCTGGTCTTAGAAACTGCATTGGTAAGTATATATCTCAACAATACATTCAAAAAGCACCTCTGTGTATTTGTATTTATGGTGGCGGCAATGTTGCCAGCAGTTTTTGCCGTAAAAATTGCAGTAAAATTAGATGCAATAAAAAAGCTTACAGATAATTGTACTGCAATTTTTACGGTAAAAACTGCTGGCTACATTGCTGCCAGCAGTTTTTGCCATATATTTAACATACTTCCATTTTCTTTTTCGCACTCTTTATTTAATTATTTGCTTATTGTACACTATATTTTTCATTCTTTAATTTTGTTTCTTTTCTATTCACGCCTATATTTGTCTGATTTTTCCACACAATATCTTATAAAAAAAGTTATTCAATTTCCTGTCTCAATAAGTCAGTCATATTTTACAACCACATAGTAGAAAGAAAAGTGACCACCTTTAACTAACTTTGGCAAGAATCATCATATATAATTATATATTATACCAATTATAATGACTTCTAATAATGTGCGTAAATTTTGCATAGATGGTCGTCTACATATAGAAATTGTACTAAACTTGAAAATTTCTCCATCTAATTTCAACATTCTATTTGAATTTTTCGGTAATGTTTATATAATGATACCAAACGGCAAATCGTTCGATCAAGGATTTCGCTAGCCATTGCGGACATACAGACAGACAATGTGTCACTTTCTCTTATTTGTATAAATTTAAATAATAAAAGGATGCTGAAATTATACAAACTTGATTTTATTCTTTATGGTATGTGACTACCCTCACATCGCCATAAATTAATGTTCAAATCTTTAGGGTTCCAACAATGCCTTACTTTTGATCCAGCGATAATAAAAGACAAAGTTATAGCCCAAAAATATAAATATCTATACATAAATACATAACGTTCTTTCTGCATTAAAATCTTAGTTTGAGTTTTCTGGAAATTTTTCATTGTTTACGTGTACGAGAAACCACATTTCTTAAAACGTTTTTGTGGCATTAAAATAAAATTTGCTCGCTAGATTCTGCTCATTCACTTGTATGTTCTGAAACAAAATACAGCTTTTAAGTATTTATATATAAATTTAAAAGCTTTTTTTTTCAAAAAATGCATATTTTTAAAGAAAAAGTATGTTTTGTATATAAAATTTGGTATGTATTAATAAATTTAAGAGGTACTGCAAATCCTTTGCTTCACAACACAGGTAGGTTGTTTGATAATATATTGTTGAAAATGAAAGTAAAATAAATATATTGAAGAGATTTCGTTGTAGAAGGTTTGGCATAAACGCAATTTTTTTGCTAAAATGGGACTAAATATTGGTTAAATTTGAAAAGCTAATTAAAACCTCGTTAAAAATTTATTTTAATTCACAGGTTTATTCTCTGTTTTAATTAAAAACACATACGTTTAATAATTATTTCATAGTTTCAAAAAATGCCCCAAAAATAGGCGCATACTTTAAAGACAATATCAAAATGTTTTACAACTAGCTTCTCCCAATGTATTAAGGTTAATACTTAAAACATCTAAACTGTAGAATATTCTAATTTGTCCGAATATAGCCAACTGCTTTGTTGACATCTACCCTGTCTATGCTTCATGAATGAAGAGACCGATTCTTTTCTAATTTTCAAAGCCTAAAATTCCAATGCTCACGTTCCGTAAATTTCCTTTTATATCTCATGCGTTCAAATTATAGATAATAATAAATATCAGAGTGTTCGTTGATTTGATCATATAAGTCATAAGTGAAATAAATGTTACTACTTAAATTCAAATCCTATAGATATACATGAGCAGTGAATTCAGTTTATATATCGCTAAGCACTTTTATGCATGAGATTATATTCACTTTCTCCAACAAATTTAGATGTTTTTTAGATGTTCTATACCTAAGAATAGCTATTTGAACATTAAGATAAAATGAAAACACTTTTCAAATGGATTGCAATTCTAGTAAAATTAACATGTAAAATATAATCCAAAATATACTAGTTTGCATGATATAACACAATTAATAGGAAATTTTGACTTCAAGATTGATGAGACCACAGAGGGAGGACAGCTTGTCATTCTAAAAAAATACAAGAATAGACTGTTTAAAAATTTCTTTTCATGAAATCATTTTAATACTAAACACAATTTCTTAAAAGCTTTTTTTTAATTAATAATTTCTTAAACGCTTTCTTTTCTAGATGTTTCAGAAATTCGATCTGTCTGCAAATATACATATCTTTTAAACTCTAAACTGTGGGTTGTAGTATATTAGGTATGTTGTAAAATAATATATAATAAAAATCTGAAAAAAGTTTCTGGCTCCAATCTGAAAATTTACTAGAACAAACGTCCAAGCATCAATAAGGGGTTACTATTGGAGTCCCGAAAAGCTTTTTGGTGTATATCTGAGTCTTTGTCTGCCCGTTCCAAATAATTACGGCAAAATGACGAAAGAAGTTCAATTAATTAGATGTGTCGTTCAGGTACCTAGAAACAGCTATACACTTTATGGTTAAATTTGATTTTTTTAGGAAAAGTGTATAATACTTACTTTCATTTCATATTTCTTTTTAACAAGTATTCTATTTAAAATTTAGATAGTTTTTTGAAAGAAAAAAATTGATGTATTTGAATAATTGGTTTAAACGTTAAATTATGGTAACTTAATTTCCGATATAAAAGTCCTAAATTAATCCAAAAAGTTTGAAAATTAGCTAATGCATTTTAAGACATTAGAAAAGAATTATTTAAATTTTTGATAAAATTTATATATCTTTTTGAGAAATAAATATAAAACTTTGTATTGTTTTTCGGTTGATTTCTCCTCCTTCTCTTTTATTTAGACATTATATAGCAACTTTACTTCAAAGTGTATTAACAAATAAATAAACGCACGATATTTATTTAACATCTTATTCATAAATAAGCTTATTTTCAAATATTTTAGTATGATTTTCTTCTGGAATAGATAAAGACTTATCTGGTTAAAAACTTTGTTTTAGATAGCATAGAATGATGACCAAAACAGTTTTCTCCAGACGAAATGGCAATATCTTTGGAACAAAATCTATATTAATAAAAGAATACACTGCTCTGTCTTTCTGTGTGTGTGTGTGTGTGCAATGGCTAGCAAAATCTACGGCACGTACGAGAGTTAAAATTTCATGAGAAAACACCAAAGTCCCTCCTGGTGGATTTAAATTTCATAATTTTAAAATTCTAATTATTAGCAGAGTAATTAATGAAATTCGAACACACATTGCCATAAAAAATAGCTATTTCATTTCCAGTCATTTAAACTTATGCGCAATACGCATCGCAATGAAAAATAATCTAAATTTCAGCACTTCCTGTATTCATCTTGCTTCATTGGCTAAAGTGGCAGATTGCTGAATTGTAGGTCCCTGGGTGGATACTCGAAGGACCAAAATTGTCTGTTTATAAGTAAAATAAATTTGATTTTTTTTTTTTTTTTTTTTTTTTTTTTTTTTTTTTTTTTTTAAGGGTCACATGTATTTGCGTCCATAGGAAAAGGAATAAATTTTAAAAAATGTTCGATTTCTTAAGACGATCGATTTCAAATTGAGACATTTATTTTTGATCAAATTAGTAAAAGAAATATAGTTTATTGAAGAACCAATGTTAAAATTTTCTGTTTGTAAATAAAAAAAAATTTATTTTTTCTGAAATTTTAAGGGTCGCTTTTATATGCATTCATAAAAAAATAAGTAAATAAAAATAAATCTTCAATTTTAAATAATATGCAGACAAATTGATTCTTTAATTTTTGTCAAATTAGTGAAAGAGATATTTTATTGAATGACCAAAGCTGATTTTTTTCTGTTTATAAATAAAAGAAATTTCATTTTGCTTTTTCTGAAATTTTAAGGGTCACATTTATATCCATTCATAAGAAAATAAATAAATGAAGTAAATCTTAAATTTTTAGAGCTATGCAGACTGAAATGGAAAAGTAGCTATATCATTCGATTTACCACTATAGATAGAAACACTGAAAAATATGTGAAATTTTTTGATGAAATCGGTAAAAACTTGAGTGTTTCGTCGCTGTTTTGCCTCCAGCGCGAAAGTTTAGAGGCATCCATAAACAAAAATATGTTCTTAAAGCTAAACTGTTCTAATCGAAGGGTAGAATCGGTTTAAAAAAAATGAATTTTAATCATTTCAAAAATACCTACAAACACAATACTTGACTACAACATGTCCGTATATTAACACAATCTTTTTAGAGAATCTCAATAGACCAGATTTACATCACTACAAAAATTTTGAAACGTTCGAAAGAGTAGAAATATATTTTACAAAATTGAATGTATAAAAATTTCAATAAAATCAGTAAAGACCTGAATATTTTTAGGGTTTTCGCTCACTTTTGGTACGCATAAATTCCAAAATTATTCAAAAAATGAAATACTAAATAGCATAAACTTTCAATTCTATATTTTTTCGAGATTTTTGAATTTAAAAATTTAAAACCAACAAAAGGGAGTTGAAGATACAAAGTCATACAAATCTGAGGTTCATTAAAGAGCATTCATTACAGGTCTTAGCAACGCTAGGCTTAACAGCTAGTTAGATATAGATATTCCGAAAGTAGTTTACGTTTGTTTATGTGTCTTTGTTACAAGAAATTTTACCCACTTATTGCAACAGATACTCTCGAAACCTCACATAACATAATTACTGTAAATTAGAGGTGACAACGAGGGATATGGGGATAAGGGACTGAGCCCTTTTGAATAAATGTACTTTTCCTACTTGAAAAAATTATAAGAATAGGCAGGTCATCAGAATAACATTGTTTAAAATAGTGTTTATTGTGACACAGAAGCCTAAAATTTCCAGAAACTTCCGGAATTCTTATATGCTTACATTCATAAACTCTCTCTCTCTCTCTATCTATCTATATATATATATATATATATATATAATACATTCATAAATTTATAACTTTTCTCAAGATTTTAGTATTATAGGAGATTAAATGTTACACAAAGTGAGATTAATGAACAATAATTCTTAGAGCTGCCGATGACATATCTAATCTGCTGATAACAGCGAAAAAAGGAAGACTTGTATATGCAATTAAAATTCACAATTTATCGGCGGACTTGAATAATTTCACACAAATTTCACATTATTATTTTTAAATATCCATTTCTCGGAGGCTGTAACTTTTTTAATATTTTTTATTACTTACCCACCATACGTAGTATAGGGTAAGTCTTGCAATCGTTTTGAAAATCGAAAAAAAATTTTTGACGGATTTACACGTTTTAGATAGTGGAGATTCCGAAAAACATATTTTTAGAAAAAAAAATTTTGCCGTCCGTCTGTCTGTCTGTCTGTAAACGCTCTATCTCCCGAACAAATTGAGATAGAGACTTGAAATTTTGTATGTAGTTAATATGTAAGAATGGGACGAAGCCTATTTAATATAAGCAACCTCGATTATCCGGAAGTTTTTTTTTCGGACTCTCGAAAAATTCGTTCTGATGAAAGGTATATAAAAATTTTCGAATTTTTTTTGTTCTAAGGAATGGACGTAAAAGGCAATAAAATAACACATTTTGCATATAGAACGCAGTCGATCGGATTATTAGTTGCCGAGATATCTGTAATCCTGTTTTCCACATTCTTCGATTTTTCATGACCCTGTATTTCATTCAAATTTCAATTCAGAGGTATATTTTAATTGAAAATGAGAAGCTTAATCCGACGCAGTTAATTGTTAGTTAATAGAATTATTATTTTTGGAGTTATAAGGATGTTTCTTTTACGCAGTTCGGTACTACTTGAGTAGTTTGGCGTTTTATATAATTTGTCGAAATTGGTACATCAGCAGTTCTTTAATATAGCATTACTATGTATATTAACAATATTTAAATTTTGTTTATGAATTGCAATGCATTGTATAAATAGTTTTCACATGTTTTATTTTCATATACATATCCATGATGGGTAAGTATTACGGTGGCCCCCAACGACTAGTTTTTTCTCGGTATGCCAGCACGTAACAAATGAAACGTCACACAAAGATTTATATACAAATATGACGCTGATATAACTTTTACATATTCAATTAACGCACACCAAAACATTACAGAACGAAAAAAGAATGAACAGCATTTTTATTCGGCCAAGCTCAAGCATGTCGGTCAAATATTGCTGGTAAAGTCTTTATTTATTTATTTTATTTATTATTTATTTAACATTCGAACGGGTAGCCTGTGTTACAACAATTAAATTTTTTTCACCTATAATTTTTTTTTTTTTTTTTTTTTTTTGAAATTTAGATTTTCATTCTTTGTTTATAACTTTAATACTAAAAAAGCTATTTTTGAGGATTTTTTAAAAAATTAACTTAAAAACACTACCTAACGATTCAAAATTGGAAATCTTATTATTCTGTATCTATATTTTATTTTATAAAGTATAACACAATTTATTTTCAGGTCAGAAATTCGCTATGATGGAATTAAAATGTGTATTGTCTGCAATACTGAGAAAATATACCATTA
The DNA here is from genome assembly GCA_964019185.1 of Maratus speculifer. Classification (NCBI taxonomy): domain Eukaryota; kingdom Metazoa; phylum Arthropoda; class Arachnida; order Araneae; family Salticidae; genus Maratus; species Maratus speculifer. The sequence continues at coordinate 141,958,211 of OZ025291.1, forward strand.
AATCATTGCAACCAAGAGATCAAGTGCATGATATTTTTGAAGTTGTGTTGAGACCTTATGGTGGTTTGAGGATGCAAATCAGAGACAGACACCGCTAATTGTAGTGAACTGTTGTGAACTTTTAATGGATCACTATTTCTGCAATGTTATATATATCAACGGTTTATAGCAAATTTATTTCAATTTCTTTTTGAAAAGCATGGGACTATATTCCTTTTAAATAATAGAGGCGAGTGACCTTAATAAGCTTCTCTCCTCACCTTCGCCAACTGAGGTGAAAAATCACATGTAATTCTTCCGTTTCGCGGAAACACGGTTTCAATCTGTCAAGGTTAATCACCTTTATTATTTAATAGAACTATAGATAAGGGTTTTTTTTTTCACGGCAAATTTTCCATTAGGGTAATGTATATATAAAGTTGTTTTGAAATAAAAATGTGAGTTTCAAACCTCTCTTGTTAAAAATTTCACTAATAGAATTGTGTGTATCAATCTAATCTTTTAGTGAACCTCCATCAAAATTACACTACAATCTGCAAAAAAACTTGTTTTATCGTTTTTTGGTAAGTTTTTTTTTTTTTTTTTTTTTTTTTTTTTTTTTTTTTTTGTTGTTGTTTTATTGTTTTTTGGTAAGTTTTTTTTTTTTTTTTTTTTTTTTTTTTTTTCTTTTGACATTGTAAAATTTTGGTTTACAAGGAAAGCCAGCGAACGCCGTGAGAGGATTTTTGCGATTTACCAAAATTTGAATTACAGCATAAGGCGAATTTTGAAACTTACATCCTCATATAACTTATAATCTCTGTTTACTACCTCTCTTGATTTGTGTTTGAAGATTATCTAAATGTGTTGTACAAGTTCAGAAACATTTTAATGTAACTATGCCAATATTGAGTTATGTATATACTTCATGCATATATGTATAATAAAGTATTCATAAAACCATCGCAGTTTTTACATGTGCTTCAAAAAAGAATAATAGATAATCAAAACATCTTATAAAATAGGAGGGAAAAATCGATCCTATATACTTGTTCAAAAATCAATGCTTATTCAACTGTTTTCTTTCTGTAGTTTGGTAACTAACGAATTTAATCCTGTAATTTGCGCACTTTTTTGGCACTTCTTCAATGCCAAAAGCAAACGGTGCGAAACATGCACCGATAAATTTTAAAAGTATTTATTGGTATTAAATTTACCTAAAAAAAATTTAATGAAATGGCTCTCATGTAGATAAGTATTACATTTCAAAAATTTGATAATAAAAATATAAATTAGAATTACACCGGTTTTTAAAATAGAAATATAAAATACGATGAAACACAATCTCTTTTTTAGTATTTAGGAGTATTTTAGGATAATAATAATAATACAGTAAAACCGCAGTTATCCGAAAAGCATGGGACCAAACATTTTCGCTTAACCGGGGTTCCATAGGAATTTTCGGATAAACGGGGTTCCATAGGAATTTTTTAATACGCAGGAGGCTTATGATGGAAACTTCTTTGTTGAAAAGCTAGATTACAATTTAGAGCATCGTTGTAATAAAAAATGTTCTGGTAACGTATTCAAAGAACCTTGATTGATAAACCAAAAATTACAAGTCGCTACAATAGCAAGGCAATAACTTCCTAATTAAAATCGAAGGTCAACGCTGATAGCAACATAACAGGAGTTCGCTTAAGAGCCCATATTTTTAAAATCAGACAAAATGTGATAGTTGTATTTTTTTCATTTGCTTGATTTTTTTATAGGTTGAAATAGATCATATTTGATGAATAATCTGCAATTTTGAAGCCCTGAAAACATTTCCTCTTTTCTGTAGAAAATGTCAAACTTCAAGGATGTGAATGTCATTTTTCGTGAAACGTGAAATGCTGGTATATTTAGAGCATTATATCTCTCGCAAGCAACAACATCTCAAAATTCTTTCGGCATAAACTGTTAGTATAGCCATATCTACTTATTAAACTTTATTTTTCTCCATGGGGCATTGTTATTTTACTTTGTTATGTTGTTTACAAGCAAAGTACAGTCAAAATGACGTTTTAGTCCATTATCCGCACTTAATATCTTGTTTAAGCAATAGTAACCCAAACTTTTTCTTATAGAATATGAAAGTGTACTACTAGGGCAAGCAAAATAATATAGTACTGTACCGAGTTATTGTTGCGTTTAGCAGATATAATCTGTTAAATATTAAAAATTTTCAAAATCTGCAACAATTAAAGTAATGTTATTTCAAATAAGCGCTACAGTAAAATAAAACAAAATATGTCACGTAGTAGGTGAATATATGTACAAAAACATGGAAAAGAAAAATAAGTGGGACCTCATGATATTTTTATTTAAAAAAATGACAAAATTTTCAAATAAACAATGTCGATGATAACATTTCTTCCCCATCAGAAAACGAAAAATCTCATTTCTCATTGCGCTTTCTGTGTTTTTTCCCTATGAGAAAATGAAATATCCCTTTTTTGTTGCCCCTTCCGTAAGAGAAATAAGATGTTTCATTTTCTCTTAGGGGAAAAAATGTGATAACGGATATTGCTTTTCTTCTAACTTTTGTCATTTTTTTTAATAAAAATATCAAGAGACCCCACTTATTTTTCTTTTCCATGTTTTTATACATATATTCACCTACTGCGTGACATATTTTGTTTTATTTAACTGTGTGCGCTTATTTGAAATAACATTACTTTAATTGTTGATTGCTACAGATTTTGAAAATTTTGAGTATTTAACAGTATTTAATTGTAATTATGCTAACCGCAACAATATCTTGGTACAGCACTATATTATTTTGCTTGTTCTAGTAGTACACTTTCATATTCTATAAGAAAAAGTTTGGGGTACTATTGCTTAAACAAGATATTAAATGCGGAAAATGGACAAAAAAGTCATTTTGACTGTACTTTGTGGCAACATAACAATGTAAAGTAACAATTCCCCATGGAAACAAATAAATTTTAATTAGGATATATGGTTATACTAACAGTTTATGCCGAAAGAATTTTGGGATATTGTTGCTTTCGAGAGATATAGTGCTCTAAATATACCAGTATTTCACTTTTCACGAAAAATGGCATTCATAACCTTGAACTTTGATACTTTCTGTAAAGAAGTGGAAATTTTTCCAGTGCTTCAAAACTACACATTATTCATCAAATATGATCTACTTCAACATATAAAAAAATCAAGCAAATCAAAAAATACAACTTTCAAAGTATCATTTTTTTTGACTGAATTTCAAAATAATGGCTCTTAACATGCGAAGAGAGAATTTTGTGCGCCGAGGAGAGAGATGCGGATACAGCACAAAGCCACAGAAAGCAAATACAAATGGTAAATTTTATACGTAATTAATGATACAGTGCGTGTCAAAAGATTAAGCACGACAGAAAATTTCAAAATAAAATTTTATTAATGGGTGAAAGTTACTTCCCTTTTCACATAGCCTACAAATTGTAGTTTTAAAAAGATTGTTAACAGATTCATGCTATAAAATTTATCTTAAATAATAACATTTATCAAAACAACAAAAATGAGTGTGTCAAAAGCTTAAGCACAGTAGTTTTTTAGTCTTTAGCAGAACAAGAATAAAAAAATAATAATACTTGATTATTGCTCCTTTCTGCTGAATTACTTTAAATATACGGTCTTCCATCGTTAAAATGAGGTTCTGTATTGTTTCTGGTTCATTTTTAAACCAAGCGTTCTCAATGGTATCTTTCAAATCTTTAACTGAAGAATACTGCTTTCCATTTGGATAAACTGCATGAGTGAGAATACCCCACATATTTTTTATAAAGTTTAAATCAGGACTAATTGCCGGCTATTTCAAAACAGACATTGTTTTCGACTTAAACCACGATGAAGTTGAGTTTGAGGTATGGATGGAAGCATTATCATGTTGAAATAACCATTCTTCTCCCCCTAAAAACCTCGGCAACAGGAAGCAAATGATTGCCAAGTGTCTCTTGGTAGTTTTCAAAGTTTTCACGATCACTGATGAATGCTAGAGATGTCTAACCATTGAAAGAAATAGCCCCCATACCATTACAGAACTACCAATATGTTATCGGCTAAATACACTCCTAGGTTCTTTACGGAGATCATGCTAGTAGTACTTAAACCCATCAGGGCCATCGAGGTTCCATTTTTTTTCATCACTGAATATGGCATTCAGCCACTTTTCACCAAATGACATATGCTCTTTGGCCCATTGTAATCTAGCTTCTTTATGGTGTCGTTTGAGACACGGTAATCGAGCAATTTTACGGTATTTGATGTATTTGAATATCAGAACTCTTCTATAAATAGTTTTTTTCGATATTGTTCTCCAACTGCCTATTTTATTTCCGAAAGGGAGTAATTACCAGTTGAAGCCAAATTTCTAATGCGGCTATCTTCGCTCAAACTAGTCACTCGCGGCCTTCCTGAACGAAATTTTCGTTTAAAATCATTATCATGAGCCAAAATTTGATGAATACCTCGTTTTGACCTTTTTAATGCACTTGCAATTTCAGAAACAGAATTACATTTTGCTCTCATACTCCAAATTTTTATCATCTCTTCCTCTGAAAATTCTTTCGACTTGGGCATTTTGTACTAACTCAAAAATAACAGCGGACTACTTCTTATACACCCAGAAATTGTTTGCGTGCGCAACCGTTTACGTCAGACTGTAAAATTTGCATAAAAACGATTTTGTGCTTAAACGTTTGACACGGTCATTTTTCTTCTATTCTTAAACTCCATGGTTTGAAATAAAATTTTTAAGTTAATTTAAATGAATATGGTGTAAAAATAGATGTTATTAACATATACAAGACAGATATTGAAATTAAAGGTAATATTTTAACTTTTACTTTAAAACTGCTATTGTGCTTAAACTTTTGACACGCACTGTATAAGGCATGCAACGGTTTAAAAAAATTTGAACATTACAGACTGCAATGAAATAATATCGATCCTAAAGGTTTTAAAAAGTAAGCTGACACAATTTATTTCATAAAGAACAAGCTTTTTAACACTATTTCTACAATTATTACACCTTAAAAAGTTTTATTTTTACTTATTTTGTTTCTAATCTCTAATGGTAATAAGTAGTCAAACAACACTTCAATGTATTACAAATGATTCGGAATTGTTTTGATCTAAAACATACAAATAAAATAATATCATAAATCAAAATATGTGGAAAGCTGTCATTTGATATCGGTAAAAATGGTGTTGACAATATAATATTTCACATTTAAAAAGGACTTTAAGGAATTTTAAGGTCTTTCGTTTAAGCCGATTTTCGGATAAACGGGACTCGGATAACCGCGGTTCTACTGTAATACTAAATCTAATCTAGATAAAGGGCATTAGTAGAATTTAAAATCTGTATTTTTCAGCAAAGTGGATCCCTCTCAGTTTAAAGTCTACAGTGGAATTCATTTTTCTTTTCAGTCATTATACTAATCTCACAGCACTGACATTATGATTAAATGTCTTAACTAGATTAATTTTCGACAAGAAATACTTTATACAGTTGGCAAAAAAAGTATTTGTACACTTCATTTTTTTAAATTATAATGAAATTAAACAAAAGATTCAAGCAAAAAATACTGTAATACATTAATTTAAAGCATTATAATATTATAGAAGCAAAAACAAAATTAAACGAATCGATTTTTTACATTATAATAAACAAATATACAAAAATATAATGCAAAAAAAGTATTTGTACACTATATTAATGTAATATAATTAATGAAAATTTAGTAAAATGATGCAAATTAATATTTTGTGCGAATTCATTTAGCGTTTATGACTACTTCTAGATGGTGTGACATAGATTCCACCAACTTTTTTGTAGCGGTCTGGTTAATGTTATTCCATGACACAATAAGAGCTTCTTTAAAACTGTTTTTTACTGACACATATTTTTTTTCGGATTTTTGCATCCAATAGCATTTGCAAATTTTCTATTGGATTCAAGTCTAGAGATTTTAGAGGAAGTTACCACTCATCTTCGAGTATTGTCGTAAGCATGTGCTGGTAATCACAGCAGTATGCTTTGGTCGTTATCCTGCAGAAAGTGAAAAGCTTCCTCTATGCATAATTTCCTGGCACAGTTTAATAAATTATGGCGCGACACATCAATGTATGTTAAACCTGTCCTTCCATTGTCAATAAATTTTAAATGTCCTGCTCCATTAGAAGCTATACACCCCAAAACTATAATATTCCCCCCAACATGCTTGATAGTTTGAAGTATTCGTATTGGATCTAGAACAGTTTTATTTTTACGCCAATTTTTTCGAATGCTTGATGGTAAGAAAATTCCGAATTTTCCCTCATCAGAAAAAATTATTGTTTTCCAAAAATCCAATGATTTACTTCTGTATGTGAAAGTGAATACTATGCGTTTTCGCCCATTTGTTTCGCTGATGAATGGATTTTTCCTTGAGGTTCTTCCTTTTAAATCTGCATTGAGAAGAATATTTTTTATTGTTTGAGGTACTACTCTGATGCGAGAAGATGTTGCAAGGTCTCCAGCAAATTTTTGAACCGAACACATAGGATTTTTTAAAGCTTTTTTAACAACACTCCCTTTTTCCCTCATAGTTAGTTTGCTTAGAAGTCCTGGTTTTCATTGAATTTCGATGCTTTTAATTTATTCATAGTTTCTCACTATACATCCAATAGTTGTAAATGGTAATTTAATAGCTTTTACAAATTCTTGTTGCGAATTTAAATTTTTATTATGCTCAATCATAGGATTTCATATATCTAGAGGTGCCTCTCTAGTTTTAGGTTCTATACTCAATTACTTCAAGAGCAAATTAGATTAAATGTCAGACAAATATAATATGAACTTAAAAATTATTAACAGCTTCTGTAAAAGTAGTCCTCTTGAACCATAAACACTATAAAACACTGTACATATCAGGATGGAGAAATGTACAAATACTTTTTTTGCAAGAAATTTTTAAACTTTTCCTATTAGAAAATTATTTTACATCTTTATCGAAATTTTCTGTTGTGTAATTTAAAACGCACGGTAAACAGACTGTATTAAAACTATTTTTGACAAAATATCTGTTTTTATATAGTTAAAAATTAAAAAAATTAGAGTGTACAAATACTTTTTTTGCCAACTGTATATATCCTATCTGTTGATGCAGCATTATTGGTCATAAAATTTCCTTCACTTTCGTAGCTAAAATAAAATTCTCAAGATATAAACACAAAGAATAGAATATACATTTTTGGATACGTAAAACTATATATAAATATCAAAATGGACTTTAAATCTGATTATAAAATCAAAATTGCTTAGGACATAGGCTGTTAGAGTAATTTGAAAACAGGGTGTATTATTTCACACTTTTAAATAAATTCTCCATCACCGGAAAACTGTACGTTTTTCCTTTGTAGATTGTTTGTTTTCGTCAAAATTTTAATTGAAAGGTAATTATTGCTCTGTAGCGAGGTCAGTAAAAGTAGGCAACAGAAACCAGGTTTGAATCTTAACATAAAACATGAATGTGAGTGTGAGTTCAAAGTTATATAAAAAGTATTACATACAAAGTACGTAATGAGAAGAACTAAAATTGATATGTATGGTTTGTGTCATTTGTTACCGAGTATAACTGAGACCATTTGAGACAAAAACCAAAGTTGCTATAAGCTTCAAAAGTATCTCCACTGAGGTGAGCGTCTGATGTCAATATCGAATAAACCTTTAAATTGCCTGAATCACCTTTTACATATACTATTAGAAAAAACATGTTCACTGTAAGCTTCTACAAGTAAACGATGACATTCAGCAGCGTTTTTCTTTAAATTATAAAAGTACTAACAAAACTCCTCTAAAATGACGATTACTTGGCTCAAAACTGGAGTCATGGAACATCTCGATGAGTAAAATGAGGAGTTTTTACGAAATATAATGTAATGTATTTTACTTAAAAATGAAGATGGAAGTGAAAATGTATTTGCAGTAAATAATTACATTATAACCCATATATAAATCAAAATAAATAAATTTCATGCATAAATTATTTTTCAAGGACTAATTAACTTTTTACAAATATTTCGGGCAGCATGTCTATTCGGTAAACTTTTCTAAAAAACTGTTGAATATATCACCTTAAAGTTTGCTGTGGTGTCAAAAAATATACTATTTGATAATAACAAGAACAAATTTTCATTTTGTCTATAAAAGAAAATAAAAATACTTTATTTAAAACTTCGGAAATTCTAAAAATTTTAAAAACATAATTTTCATTATTTTAATTTTTTTCACTCAGACTTATAATGTTATACGTTTTTAAAGTAACAAGTTAATTATACAATTTTGAAAAGTTTCAATGTTTATTTAAAATAGAGTTTCAGAAAAATGTATCAAAGCATAAATAACACATTTTGAAAAAAAAAACTCAAGAATATATATACACACCCGCAGTGCTTAAACTATGTTATAAACCTTCCAGAACGATAATATCTTAGGTCCATAATCAGAGATATAGTGGATGGTATACCCCATATACGTCCTGGATTTTTTAAAGAGACACCGTATATCCTATATTTCTCAAGAAAACTATGGTATACACACTCTAGAATGTACCCTCTGCCTAACGCTTATAACCTCTGCTTAGTGCATATATCTTCTGTTATTTTTGCACCTACACCCCTGTCCATAATCATTTAGCACTTTAACCTTTTAGTTTTGTTTTCCTGTTTTTTAAGCCGATAATTAAAAACTCAAAACTTTGAACCATTTTATGTTTCATGTGCCCTTAAATCGAATTAAAAGCTATGTTGTTTATACTGATTCAAATGTCATATTCTACATTCTGGAGGTTTTTAAGAAACATTTCAAGAACATGTATTACCAGATTCCCACACACGATACACTTACGCCATCTTTTAGAAAAACGAAACTCACTTTTGCATACACCCAATAACTAAAAGTATCAATTTTTATAATAATAAAATTAGTTTCGCGATTAGTTTATAAGCAATCCATCAATTTCTATATATAAATTACAGAAAAATAATAAAAAAAAGATTTTAAAAGATACACATATTCTTACATTTTTTATGAGAAAAAGTTTTGTGTCAGACTTTAAAACTGTTATTGTATTACACTTAAATAAAATAGTAGGTAAATGGTTCTATTTGACATTTATTCAGTAAAGAATTGCGAGATTTTTAACCATTAAACTGAAATATGCTCAATGTAGTCTGAGTTATAAAAAAAACAAATTGAGAGCAATAATATGAAACAGCTTATGGAACTTATATGAAAGAGGGCTTAAGGCTGTGAAAACACTACTCTATTATATGAGGAGCCCAGATGCCAAGGGGTACAAGTGACAAAATGTCGATTTGGAGTAAATTGAGTTTAAAGATAACTGATGTTAAATTGGAACATCAATAACAATTGACTAAATTGAAATAGGAAACATCTGCTTGTTGCATTCTAATCTTTGAACTCTCATTTCAATAACTGTTAAAAAAATAGAGTACAATTTTCTTTAAATGTATAATTAATCAGTATTGTTTGTTTTTCGAAAAAAGTGGTTTATCTCTATAACTCCCCAAATAATAAAAAAATGACCTATATTTCTTTACCTGAAAGGAAAAAAGCATATTTCCAGATACCCTGTGCACTTAACTCACCCTGTGCACTGCGCACTTTCAATTTTGTCACTTATACCCCTTGGCTTCTGGGGTCCTCATATATCTTGAAACATTTACCACAAACAAAAACAGAAAATTTTAATCTTTAACTGTCTTTTGTTTTAAAATATCAAATATGGATTTTTTGTTTTAGCTTTTTCCAAATTTAATGGTATATTTTCCTTTGTTTGTTGCCAAATTTTAATCGAATGATATAAAATGCTAGACCATTGATTTAATAGCTTAGTTATACACAGGGATGCACTGTGACTAAACTAATAATCCAAACAAGTATATACAGGGTAGTTATAATTAAAGTCATGCTGTTTGGATTTATGTAAAGTCAGCTCTGGTTGACAGATATCGACGAAACTTGGAATATAAGATGTATGGACCATGGGGAAATGAAATCTGCAATAAAACAAATTAGTTCAAATTTCGATTACCGGGTGAGAAAAAGCGATGAAGACCACAATTCTCAAACTGGAAACACAGAACTTGTTTTTAATTTACAGCATATGTTCAATGTGCATTCCATTTGGGTCAAGCACATGTTCAAAGCATATTACAGCGTGTTCAAAAGTAGCGCGAAGTGTTTCTCGATAAATTGCAACAACATGATGATTTATGCTTTCCTTTAAATCAGGCAGATTCCGAATGCTTCTTTCATACAAACGACCTTTAAGGAATTTCCACAACGAAAAATTACAGGGATTCAAATCTGGAGAACGATGAGGCCAGGTTGTTGGAAATTTTCCCGAAATTATTCGATCATCTCCCAGTTGGACACGAAGAAATGCCGTCAATTCCTCCGCTTTTGTAAGGATGGAATGGCCTGCGTTGAAGGATGTCGCAATAACGGGGACCCGTAATGAAACACATTTTAGGACCCTGAGAAGTTCTCTCCTCAAAAAAAGAGGGATCAAGAATGAAATCAGCCATAAAATCACACCAGACAGTAATGTAATCAGGATGCAAAGACATTACAAATACATGGACATTATTATGTCTTGCAGTACCCCATACGCGGCAGTTCTGAGTATTCACTGCTCCATCTACAGAAAAATGCGCTTCGTCCGACAACAAAATATTTCAAGGCCATACACTGTGAACGGCTATTCTGGCCAAAAACAACCTTGCAAATTAAGTTCGTTTGTCCGGGTCTGCAGGTTTCAGCGCTTACACAGCGCAAATTTTGTATAGATACCACTTTAAAATGGATCGGAGAAACTTCGTACTGTAGACCAAGGGAGAAACAAACCACGTGACATGCTCGAACACTTGCCGAAGAATATTTGAATTGAACGTTCTTTCAACCACAGCAAGAGCAACTTCTTCGATAGCTTCATTTAGATCTTTTTCCGTCCTCTTCCTTTTCAGCACGCCCAACTCCCCACTCTTTTCGAATTTAGACATCTTTTTCAAAGCCTATCTCGACATTAGACCTTTTCGTAAGCCGTTCAAGCGTCGTTATTCATGCAGTGCAATTAAAAAATTATTGCCGTTCTCATAAACAAACTTTACTAATAACGCTCGTTCCTTCTTCTCTAACGGCATGATGCAGAATGACTTTACCACAAAGAAAACTGGCTTTTTAAGCCTCTCTAAATTTGCATAAAGTCTTTTCTCGTAGATTAAAACCACCATCTATCGGTCGAAATTTGAACTAATTTTTTTATTGCAGATTTAATTTTCCCATGGGCCAACTTATATTCCATGTTTCATCAATATCTTTCTATTAGAGCGGACTCTATGAAGGTCTAAATAGGGTAACTTTAATTATAACTACCCTGTATTTCACTTTTTTATTTCTTATCATATATATTTTGTATTAATGAGAATATTACAAATCTTAAAAGTACATTAATAACATTCCTTTAACAAAGTCTATAAAAATACCACAACTACTATCTAAAATAATCTTGTCTTACACTGGAACGACTTTCAAAAACAGGTAAAACACTTACACTTCTTAAAACTATGTAAATGTTAAAGAAAAATGAATTAACAGTCAAGATCTTGACTGTTTTTTATTTTTCATTTATAAATAGAAAGTATTATACCAGTATAAACTAACTTCTAAATCTTCAGAAAAAAATAGTTTATGTAAAAAATGTCCTTTGCCCTCCTCCCTAATTTACCATTTTAAAAAATATAGACGAATAGAGGAGGTTCTCATTAGATTTTTGATTAATACAAAAACTTTAAAAACTAACTTTAACTAAACTTGAACTTTTCACAAACTTTAGCCAAAATAGCAGAAATAATTAAAAAAAATTAATCTTTCTGCGTCAGAGAGAGAGAAAATAAGAGACTCCCCCATGTTTACCCCCCCCCCTATTATTCATTTCTAGATAGGGCTGCAGCCCTGGTTATTATCTTCGATACATTTTTATTCTTCTACCGCGCTATCGCATCCAAAATTTAGATTCAAGAGGTCGACTGCAACAGTATTTTCCGAAAAGTCATTTGTTGGGTGTGTTTGCGAACGAAAGTTAGATTTCACATGTATCAAAGGACAGCGCCGTAAGTACCTAGTGCTTCCATCTATTATATCTTTAACCTTACATAATTTAAATGTTTCTAAATGACATTTTTCAAATTTATGCCAAAAGGAGCTCAATGGGGTATTTGTGAAAACAACTTGATCAAATTTATTTTTAAAAAAAGTAAAAACTTTTCGTCCCATAATTTATAAAAGCATTATTTTATTCCATACATTGGTAGAATTGGGCCATTTGGAAATTAAAATTAAGAGAGATGTATAATATCTCACCACCCTTCAAGATGATAAATTTGAAATTTTTTCTTATGTGTAAACATTTAATTGTTTGTACAAACCAATGTATTGAATAAATATATCATTTGCATTTATTATTTAACATAGTCGAGTGTCTACAGTACAGAACTGTTGGTTTTTGAGTCTCTTTAATAGATTTCCGAATCTATTTTTTATATTAGGTAATAAACGGTCAAGTGCGAGTATTACTCGCACTAAGAGGGTTCCGTACAATAAACATACATGTTAATCACTTGCGGACGAACGACTGGTATACGTGCCAATTAAAATTCTCAGAATTTTTCATTATTCCCATCAAACACCATTATTATTGTGAAGTTTATGTAATTTAATTGGAGCATTTCCACGATTCAAGTACAGAAAATTTTCTGCTTTGAAATATCGGTAGTTAAAGATTAAAAATTAAGCAAATTGTTCACATCGCGAAGGAGTTAACTGTGTTATTAAAAGACAATCGTTGCTGAAAGAATAATAAGACTTTGTAAAAAACTAGACAAAATAGGGTTGGTTATAGCAGTCTATTCTAGAAAAGTATGAAAGGGTTTACCATAAAAGTTCAAAGAGATATGAAGCCTAAATGACGTCAAATATCGCTAGCTCTTTTTTACTTACGCATCATACGGTAGTATAGGGTAAGTCTTGCAATCGTTTTGAAAATCGAAAAAAAAATTTTGACGGATTTACACGTTTTAGATAGTGGAGATTCCGAAAAACATATTTTTAGAAAAAAAAATTTGCCGTCCGTCTGTCTGTCTGTCCGTCTGTCTGTCTGTCTGTCTGTAAACGCTCTATCTCCCGAACAAATTGAGATAGAGACTTGAAATTTTGTATGTAGTTAGTATGTAAGAATGGGACGAACCCTATTTAATATCAGCAACCTCGAATATCCGGAACTATTTTTTTCGGACTCTCGAAAAATTCGTTCTGATGAAAGGTATATAAAAATTTTCGAATTTTTTTGTTCTAAGGAATAGACTTAAGGCAATAAAATAACACACATTTTGCGTATAAAACGAAGTCGATCGGATTATTAGTTGCCGAGATATTTGTAATCCTGTTTTCCACATTCTTCGATTTTTCATGACCCTGTATTTCATTCAAATTTCAATTCAGAGGTAAATTTTAATTGGAAATGAGACGCTTAATCCGACGCATTTAATTGTTAGTTAATAAAATTATAATTTTTGGAGTTATAAGGATGTTTCTTTTACGCAGTTCGGTACTACTTGAGTAGTTTATCGTTTTATATAACTTGTCGAAATTGGTACATCAGCAGTTCTTTAATATAGCATTACTATGTACAGGGTGAGTCATAAATATCGAAACAATAGGCTATTTCCTTAAATATTGCCCCTAGACCCATACTTCCAATTGCAAAGTTTCATAAAAAAATGTGAATTTTTTAATAAGATAAGTTGCAACTCCATGGGGGGGTCTATTTTAAAAAATACGAAAATTAAATTTCTATACGGCCCCCAGAGGATAAAACATCCAATTAGAAAAATTTTCCTTATTCATTCCTGAACTGAACAAAAAAAATTTCATCTTGATATCTTCAAAACTCAGAGTGTTATGATAATTTTAATAAATCGTGAGGTTTCAAGGGATCAGACACAAATTGAAATGCGTGTAATTGAAGAAACAATGTTGTTGTAATGGGTCCAGAAAAAATCTATTTTATTTATTTATTTATAAAGTTGGAATATTGAATGTTTTGTGATGGTTAACCATATAATTTGTAAGCATTATCACATCATAAGACTTCTTAATGTTTTTTTTTTTTCAAAAAAAATTGAGTAAATTAAAATTGTTATGACTTAAAATATTATTTGTCGCGTTGAATCTTTTTCTTTTGATTAAACGAAAATGTCTAATTTTCAATTTTAATTCAGCATTTTAAATAATATTTATTTAAAAAAAATAAATGTATTTAAAATAGCAATATTTAAAAAAAAGTAATTTTTGTAAACAAATCATATTTTTAAAAGTAAATTTTCTGAGTTGAAAAGTTACCGTAACCGACGGTTATTGACGTATGTCAGTTTAAAAATGAGAAATACTGAAATAAAAACATTTGATGCAGCAAAGTGCATTTAGTTTTAAGATGGGCTCCTAACGTTTAAATGCTGTATAGTTTCGATTTCAGATTTTGTTTAAGTTTTGCCATTTTCACCTTCTTTAATTACTATTTAAATACGTCAGTTGATTTAAACTTTATTTTTTTATCACGTCGATTTCGAATTTTTTCATTGTGCTGTGACTCACAGACAGACATTTCATAAAAACTTGTTTTTCGGAATCTCTGAGCCCTAAAACGTGTGAATCCATCGAAAACCGGAATTCAAAATTTTCATGAATCCAATACTTTCTTCTTGTAGAGATAGAAGAAAGCAAAAATAGGTTTAAAACCTTCATAAATTTTGAAACTGAATACAGTAAAACCTCTAAATAACGGACACCTCAGGAACGCAGAAATCGTCCGCTATTCGGAGGTGTCCGCTATTGGGAAAATCAAAGATATTCAAAAAGTGCTAAGAAACGTTTAACATTTCATTAATTGACTTTTATGTGTCCTAAAACCTCTTTTATATGATTAATCAGAAATTAAAATTATTCTTTAAGCAAAGGGGCTAAATAAAACTGTACACACCTTTACCCACTGTTCATTACATGCTTGTGAAAAAGCCCTGTTACAAAAGTTAACTTTTGCTTGCGATTACATGTAATTTGTTTTTCAAAGTGACATTATTGGACATTATAGAGTTCCGGTCGGGGAGGGGATTGCACTTTTTGGCTGTTAAAAGCATAAAATCTCAATTTTCCGAGGGAATATTTCAATGCTCTGGAAGATGTCCCTCCTTGGCAACCCCTTCAATTCAACTCTGAACGTGGGGGGGGGGGTTCCCCAGCTCATTTATCACAAAATTCCCTGATAAATTTAGAGGCCTTTTAACTTTTTTCATTTTTTTCTTCTTAAAAAATACTTTTTCATCCTTTATCGCCTTAAATAGTGTCCACTATTCGGAATGTTCGTTATTCAGAGGTTAAACATACACAAATTTAGATTTTGAGAATGGGGATTGGAAAATAGTCCGTTAAACAGAGGTGTTTGCTATTCGGGAGTGTTCGTTATAGCGGTTTAACTGTAGTATAAAGTAGATTTTTGAAAATATTTCTATGTAATTTATTAAAATATATTTCCATTGATTCCGCTAATAGAAGAGTCATTTTCGCTATTACTATATTTACTAAACTTATTTCCTGCGTCAATAAGTTTTTAAGACACTTTTAATGAGAGTTTAATTAATATCACTTAATTTGATAACACTTTTAATAAGTGTTTAATAAGACGGTCCGTTCAATGAGTCGTGCCAGTTACGAAGTTGGCGGCAAGGTCGAAATATTGCAGACATCTAGCATATTTCATCGATGTTTAAAGCAAAAACCTATAAGCTTTTATTTTATATCTAAAAGTTTAGGTATTGTCTTGGGTCGACATTTAACAATACGTAAATTTATGGTCGATCCCTTAATTGTACTTCAAATGAACTGATTTTGCTGCGCTCAGAGGCATGCTTAAGTGGTGTAAGTCAGGAATTTTGGAAATTTTTGGATATTAATATTTTTCGGAGATTTGCAGATATCGAGATGAAATTTTTTTTGTTCAATTCAGGAAGGGATAAAGAAATTTTTTCTAATTGGAAGTTTTATCCTCTGGGGGCCGGATAAAAATTTAATTTTCGTATTTTTTAAAACAGACCCCCCATGGAGTTGCAACTTATCTTATCAAAAAATTCATCTTTTTTTATGAATTTTTGCAATTGGAAGTATGGGTCTAGGGGCAATATTTAAGGTGATAGCCTATTGTTTCGATATTTATGACTCACCCTGTATATCAACAATATTTAAATTTAGTTTATGAATTGCAATGCATTGTATAAATAGTTTTCATATGTTTTATTTTCATATACATATCCATGATGGGTAAGTATTACGGTGGCCCCCAACGACTAGTTTTAACTTTCTTTTATCTTACAAGAAAAAAGTACTGGTTTCGTAAAAATTTTTGAAATACGGTTTTCGACGGATTTACACGTTTTAAAGGTCAGTGAACCCGAAAAACATGTTTTTACAAAATGTCTGTCTGTGAGTCTGTGAATCTCTCAATCAGTCTGTCTGTCTGCATGTGACAAAAAAAATGTGGGCTCTCTAACCCAAGAACTAATGTACGAAATTTCACAAAATTTTAGATTCTGTTAGACCTTGATATAAACTTGATCTGATTAGTTTTTGGTGCATATCCCTTAACAGGTGGCGCTGCTATGCTGCATTGTTCACAATTTCTTCAATAGCTATATCTCAAGAGCTTGTGCATGGATTTTCATAGAACTTTAGATTTAATTAGTACATGATACAGTATAATGCTGATTACGTTTTAGTGCAAATCGCTCAACAAGTGGCGCTGCCATGGTGGATTATTTGTAGTTATTGCGATAGCTCTATCGCATGAGCTAATGCACAGAACTTTGCAAAACTTAAGATTCTGTGAGACCTTGATAAAAACTATAACTGATTAGTTTTTAATGCATTTCGCTCAAAAAATGGTACGGTAATACTGCTTTATTCACATATTCTACAATAGTCATATCTCAAGAACTTGTGCATGGATTTTCATAAAACTTCAGATTTAGTTAATACTTGAAAAAATAGGGTGCTGATTACGTTTTGGTGCAAATCGTTAAACAGGTGGCGCCACCATGTTGCTTTATTTATGATAATTGCAATATCTTTATTATGATAATTGCAATATCTTTATTATGATAATTGCAATATTGCCATCTCAAGAAAAAAAGCACGGAATTTTGCAAAACTTTAGATTCTATGAGACCTTGATATAAACTATATCTGATCAGTTTTGGTGTGTATCGCTCAACAGATGGCATTGCTATGCTGGATTATTTTCATTTTCCCTAATAGCCATATCTCAAGAACTAGTGTATGAATTTTCATAAAACTTTATATTTAGTTAATACTTGATATAACATGGTGTTGGTTAGATTTTGGAGCAAATCACTCCACAGGAACGCTGCCATGGTGCAATATTCATGATTATCACAATAGCTGTATCTCAAGAACTAATTCATGAAATTTTCTAAAACTTCAGAATCTATTAGTCCCAGATATAGATTAGTGTTCTTTAGTTTTTGATGTAAATTACCAATCAGTTTGCGCTGCTATGCCACACTTTCCACGATTTCGCAATAAATGTATCTCAAGAACATATCCATGGTTTTTCATCAAACTTGAGATTCAGTTGATACCTGATAAAAAAAAATTGAACCTGATTAATTTTTGGTGTACATCACAGAGCATGTCGTTCTGTTATGCAATTTTTTAAGATATTGCAATAGATCTATTTCAAAACTAATGCACAGATTTTCTTCAAACTTCAGATTCAGTTATAATTTGACATAAGTTGTTGCTAACTGGATTTTTTTTTAAACCTTCTAACCTTTGGCACTGCTATACTGCATTTTTATGATCTATTAATCTGCATAAGATAGAAGAAAATTTAGGCGTTGCCACATCTGACTAGTTTTATCTTATCCTTCTTTATTTATAAGGAACTTAACGCGATACTGGGAATAAAAGGTTGTGCATATTTAAAGTTCGTTTGACATTTCATAAAACTAAATTCAGCGTAGTAATAACCTTTTGTTTTTCCTGTGTAGCTAACACAAAACTCTTGTTCTATATTGAAACTTGGCTTTGTGCTAAACAAACTTGCATAGAAAAGAGCTCAGAAATGAACAAAGCCGCTTTGGTCCATGGTGTATTTTTCAAGGAAGGTTTTTATTTAACTTTTAACCCTTCGGACTCCGGTGCCTCTTACACAAATTTTACTCGATTAGCACTACTTTTTAAAAATGAACTTTCTTTGAAGTAGACAATTTGAAAAATTCTCTGATTAAATAAGGAAAATTTTATTTTCCTTTATTACTGGTACCAAAAACAAATTTTGGAAGGAGAGATGATGTCTTTTCAGCGGAGACAACGGAGTGCCAAGGATTAAATACATGAGAGACGTAATGAGAAATCCACTCAATACAGTTTTCTCAATACAAAGTACAGAGATTTCACGCATAGAGATTTTTTTTTAATTAGACATTTTAGTACCAGAATTTTTGGGCCGCGATATCTGAAGTAGAGGTGTGCACGGACCCGGGCTTGGCCCGTGGCCCGTACCCGGCCCAGCGAAATCGTTTCGAATTTTCTAACGGGCCGGCAGATTTAAAAAAGTTTTTTTTATGGGCCGGGCCCACAAACAACATAAACGGGCCGGGCTGGAACGATTTAAAAAAATTTCGGACCTGCCGGCCCATTCTGAAGATTTATGCAGAAGCGATAAAATATGAACTTATTTCAACGAAAATGGTTTTAACGAGAATAAGTATAAATGTGCGCCAAGAGCCATACTAGTTTGACAGTATCAATATAAAAATGTACAGTGTAGAGATCGGCATCGGAGTGTTATATTATGTGTAACCCGTTTTAATATTCTTTAAGCTGACTCATGCAGGGCCGAGATCAAGCTTGCATTATTTTTCTACATATAGACTGGCCTGACCGGAACTAGACTTAATTGTTCTCAAGATCTGTAGGGCAGAAAACATGATTTGTAAAATTATAAACAGCGATTAAGAACTTATGTTAGCTTAATCTTTGGATATTTACTTCTTCGTGGTTTTTAAATTAATTTGTTAATAATGCGAAAGTTTGACAAATTTTCTGATTAATTTTAAATTGTAAAAGTATAAAAGTGATATGCCTAACTATTGAAGGGATTTAGAATCGAATAGCGTTTTTCATTTTTGGTAAATAAATTACCTGTATAACCTTGTTGAAATATAATAGTTTCTCAAATGATTGCAGGTTTTTCTCCCTTCCCATACTATCACTTCCGGAAGTTCTATTCAAAACGCTAATTATGACAGTATTTTATTTGCGTGCGGTATTCTTAAGGCCCGGTGCACACGTCCGGTTTTTTCAAGTTCCGGCGCCGCTGCATGCCCGAAACATGTGATTCACATGTCCGATTTTTCCAGCTGCGGCAGTAAGAATCAGACCGTCGACAACGATGGAAGTGTATTCTAGAAATCGGATTATTTTTGCGTATCTTATTTATAAAAATTATATACGGACACAGAGTCCATCCCAAATTTCTGAATAATTTTTAATTTCCCCAATGAAAAGTTCAATATCAACATTTTCTACGTCCGCCATTCTTGCCGTATTTACGTATTTTACCGGACGTGTGCAGCGCTCAGTAGGCAACAAAGTACTAAGGAACTGGAATTGCGTGTGCGGCGCCGCTGCGGTGTGGTGGGGAACATCTTGGAAAAACGACCGCAAGGTAGACGTACGTCGCCGCAACGTCGCCGGTGGTATGTGTTCATGCCATACCTGTTTCCTTTGTATTCTACGCCGTAATTGCGGCACCGCAACGGCGCCGGAGCTTGAAAAACCGGACGTGTGCACCGGGCCTAAATTGTTTATATCAAAAAATGGATAACGCTATTCGATTATATAGTTTCTGAATAAAGATACCTGCTAATCTTATACGTTTCTGAGAAAAAAAAAATTAGAAATGTATCAGAAAGAAGCTTCTTTGAATTTAAGAATGAATTTGGATTTCAAATCTTTAATAAAATGATATAGAAATATATTTTATAAATCTTCTTTTATTAAACAGCTTCAAAAGTAACGATGTTTTTAGCTTTTTTTCTTTTTTCTTTTATTCTAAGTCATATTAATTTTTTTATGAATCTTTATTCGAACGTTGTAAGCCTAAGAATCTAAGTAATCATTAATGTTGTTAATATGTATTTCCTGTAAAATATACTGTAAAATCATTCCATAGATATGTATGCAATATTCTTTAAAGGAATTTTAATTATATGATAAAAATCTGAATTTTTTAGAAATCGTAGAAATTGTAACGGGCCGGGCCGGGCCGGGCCTAAAATGTAAAAATTTAAACGGGAATTGCCTGGAAATTTCGGCCCGTGCAGACCTCTAATCTGAAGTAAGGAACGTTCTGCATTAAAAAAGGCAAAAAATGCTTTTAAAAAAATCCTGGTTTTAAAATGGAGTATTTTTTTTTATTTGTTACTCGTACGAAAACTGATTTATATGATTAATTCTAAATAAATTAGCATGTTTGCAACAGTATGAAGTTTATTGCTTTTATACAACATTGCACAAGTATATTGTTAAAAGCTGTTACCTATAGGCTTTAACAGCCGATTGTATGCAGAACAAGCCATACCCATCATTATTTATGGGCAAACAGTTTCTGTCTTTAAGGGTTAATAATTTCTACTAATTTCCGACGAAATTTCATAAAAATCATTATCAATAATGCTTTTACACTTCAGCTACGACAGGTACCTCCAACGCTCCTCAACACCTTTGCTCAATGCCCACAAATCGAAATTCGTGTGTAACAGAAAAATGTGTTTTTCTCAAAAACTATACAATCTAGAGTAATCGCTATAGTTTTCCCGCAAGGTTTAAATTAACATCTATAGCCTTTAATTCCTTCATAATTTTGGTTTCAGTAGATTCGGAATTAGATGGGGGATGATATATTTTTACACTGCATTTTCGACGATATCTCTGAAAATCTAATATCTAAAATTAATATACATATATATTGTTGAGTTCAGCGTAACGAAAGTTTTCACAAGATACCCCACATGATGTACAAAGAAAAGATTTTTAGCCCCCTTAATTAACTCCCTACCCCTTTTTCTAAATATGTTTGTAAATGTTTAATAATCTGAAAATATATGGGTCAATATTTTTTATTACTTCTCCAATTTGAGCTTTCCACGTTTCATAGTTTATGAGTAGTATGGCTGTGAAAGACGGACAAACAGACACCGGAGTGATCTTATAATGGCTCCGTTTTCACTTTATACGTACGGAACCCTAAAAATGGCAATATTGTGCAGAACGTTTTTTTTATATTAGGTTTCAAAGATATAAAAGATATGATTGAAGCTCACAAATGATCTGACAAAACCTGGCACTCATTAAACAAGTAAGGAAAATCAATACGTTAAGCTTAGATTATGAAACACTTTCTGATACTTCTTGAAATCATTAACGAAACTTCATTATTTAGGGATACAAGATGTTACCATTCATAACCAAATAACTATTCCAATTCTTCTGAACAGCCATCTACACTGCTCAAAACAATTAAAGGATATTTGAAATTTTATATAAAATAAAGATATAAACGAAATTTTTTTTGCCGAAAATAGAAGAAGAGAATCACAAATGCAAATTTTTCTGGTTTTCAAACTGTGGAGTATACAAATTTTGAGTTCGACGTCAAAAACGTCGCTTCAGCGGCAGCGAATGAAATTTGACTTTCAACTGGATAAAAGAGAATGAAGACAAGGATGATCGGCATTCAGTGATTGCTTTGTTTCGATGAGTACGATGTCTCAGCGAAGTCATTTGACAGATTCAGAAGCTTGGAGAATTGTTGGTAGGTTAGAAGGGGACCAAACTCAAGCCGAAGTAGCGCAAGCCATTAGAGTGTCACAAAGTGTCATTTCCAGGATCTGGAACCGTTTTTGGAGAGTGGATGTGCAGGCTGAAGACCAGGGCAAGGTCGTAGACGGGCAACAACGCCCAATGAAGATCGGTATTTAGCGTTAACAGCTCGGAGACACCGAAACATGAACGCTACTCTTCTCCAACAACACCTTCGCTCGGCTACAGGCACCACGATTTCAACTCAGACTGTCCGAAACCGGCTCCATGCTGTAGGTCTGTATGCTCGCCGACCGATGGTATGTGTTAGATTAACATCAAGGCATCGTCGCGACCGCAGGGAGTGGGCAACCGACATGTCAACTGGAGGAGAAATGAATGGAGCAATATTCTGTTTTCTGACGAGTCCCGTTTTTCTGTGCATCCGGATAATAGGCGTATTTTCATCTGGAGGGACCGTGGCAGTAGGAATAATCCTGCGTTCGTGCACGAAAGTGTCAGATTTGGCGGTGGAGGAGTGTTGGTGTATGGTGGCATCTCCATTGACGGGCGCACTGACCTCTACATCATTCGAGATGGAGCTCTGACTGGTCGCCGATGTAGGGATGAGATCCTCAGAACTATTGTAGTCCCTTACGCTGCAGCAATCGGAGATAACTTCATTTTAATGGACGATAACTGCAGGCCAGATCGTGCAAACCTGGTGGAGGATTTCCTTTTCGAGGAAGGAATCGTTCGAATGGAATGGCCAGCGTGTTCTCCAGACTTGAATCCAATCGAGCACGTTTGGGACGCTCTAGGAAGACGAATTGTTTCTGGCCGCCAACAACCCCCACAAACTCTCCAAGAACTGGAAAGAGCTCTTCTGGAAGAGTGGGGCAGAATACCCCAACTCGTCATTAATAGCCTCATTGAGTCCATGCCTCAAAGGTGTTCAACGTTGCTGGCCGCCCGTGGAAACCATACCCCCTACTGAAAATGATTTTCTTTGAAGAAAACACCTTTTCTTATTCTTTTTTTTCTTATATGCACAAAGTGTGTTTTTTTCCTTTTGTACACAAATGCGCAATAAAATGCATTTTTTTCAGCCAAACATGTGTAATTTATTCTCATATAACCTACTATGTCTGTCGACCATGTATCAATCAGCTAAAAAGTTTCCCAGATACAAAATCCACCTAAAACTGCAATATCCTTTAATTGTTTTGAGCAGTGTATTTGATGTGTCAGTTGATATGTATATTATAAAGTGGGAAATTTAGTTTAACAAGAAAACGTCTAACAGGCTGAAATTTCTATTTCAGTATTTTTTACTAATAAATGGAGACATTCTTGAATAATTTTGTTCAGCCCCGTAGTTTAAATAGTAACTTTTTTACACACCAATATGTAGCTAAAATTTAATTCAAACTAAAATACTCTTAAAACTACTGAAATCACACTTCCAGAAATTATCATCTATAGGCGACCATGTATCCAATTCTTTGCGAGGCTCTGCTCATCATCTTGTCTATATTTTACAAACATTTCTTGCTAAAATTATTGCAGTTCAGCGTAAAAATACATAATTTATTTAAAAACCACATTTATTAATTTATGCACATAATCAGTAACCTTTACAAGCTCTTTTGTGTAGCCCTGTATATCAACTATAACATTTATACACACCATATAATATGCATAAACTTAGACAAACTCAAAAGCGCTTTTTATAATTACAAATGCACTTCATCCATCCATCAGCCATCGTGGATAATATACAGTACTTCGGTATGAATATATTATTTGCAATCTATTATGCGTCGCTGCAAATGATATGGGTCATTCCAAAAATAAAGCACCCTTTTGTGTCCCGACACTTTGTATTGCTATATTTTCTAAAATTTTGTTTCAAATTTAAATTTAAATATTGGAAATTATATTTTAAAGATATTTTTCTTTAATGCAATTTTTTTAAATTAATAACAATAAGTTCCATTTATTGTTATTCAAATAACTTTCATAATAATTGTGTCCTGTAAAAAGCCATGTCCCAAGAACAATTTTTGTTTTTTAAATCCTATTTTTTTTACTATATGTATCGTTTAAGTTATCTTTTAGGATATTTTTCTTTATTAGTCTTTATATTATCCCTATATACTTTAAATATTTTTGTAAATATATTTTTTTATTTTATAAGAAAAATTCCCGTGTCCCTTAATTTTTGTCCCCTGCGTTACCGCCACCTTTTTCTTTCTATTAAAATAAGAATTTGCAACCTAAATGTTGTTAACAGTAGTCTTCATGCACTTTTAGAGTTAGAATTCATCCTAGGTTCTCATTTTCCTCATTTGTTAAATTTTGAAGAATATTATCTAAGTAAAGATGATTTTTGAAGGTGGGTGTGTTTTTTGTGGGTCCCTTGTGTTACTATTGATTTATTTCGATTAATTATTAATTTTTTAATTTATTGGCATTTAAATTGTAAGTCTTAGTTAAAAGTAAATATTCCATCTAACTTTACATTGTTTCTATGAAAATAGTAATACATGGGTGATAATTTATTTCTTTTTGTCTCCTGTGTTACTAGTCTCCTGTGTTACCATGATATTGGTTGATATGTTGTTAAGGGACAAAAAACCCAAGTTTAAAAACGAAATGCAACAGAATATCCTGTTTTTTAATGCATTTGTTGGTCTGTATCAGAAATACATTTTTAATTAATAGATAAGTACACTTTTAAGATTGTTAAATTTTTTATGTTCAATTAGGATGTCCCCTCTTTGTTACTTTATTGTCCCCTGTGTTACTAACATTTCCTTTATCAGAACAAAAGAAAAAAACTTTCTTAGGAATCAGTTTTATAATATGCACTGGCTAATATGTATAAATAAGTTTTACTATAATTTTATTATATTTGAGTAATTTTTACCAAGTTATATAAAGTTTTATACAGGGAGAATACAAAAAGGGTAACACGGGGTACATAATATGCCTATATCATGAAAAAATATATGCATAAACAACAAACTATATGGCACTGAAAAAGAGAATTTATATCAAAGTGTTACTATTGTAAAAGCAATTCTCTATTTTAATAAGAAAAATGAGAAGATTATTTAAAATATGGTAACACAGGGGACATTTTTGAGCCAATGTGTCTGTGTTCCTAAGTGTAGTGAAAAATATTTTTTAAAAAGTGTGCTGCTGATATTCAATTTCTACTCTTGAATACAACCCTCTCAATGATATTTTTCTTTCATTTTAAATGAAAAAAAATTTTGAAAAAAATTTCTCAAAAGGGACCTTTTTTTTGGAATGACCCATATACATGAAAAATTTTAATATAATAAAAATATGTCGCAAACAATTCCCCCTTCACCATTAAATAATGAAATTATTTTCTGTGGCCCTTTAAATGGATAATAACTATTATTTTTACCGCATATTTTACAGAATACCTATTTTAGTGCACTTCGTACATTCATATAAATTTTAATATGTTTGACAAAGTGTAACATCTTTAAAATTCATTTGAAACGATTTTTCTCATAGGCCGTGATGCAACTTTTGACTGTACCTGTAAATAAATTAAACATGCAATAAATTTCATTTGAAATAGAGTTTGTGCCAGGTTAAACGTCAATAACTTCCAAACATTTCAGTGCAATCCGATCCTGTTTTCGAGAGTTAGAGCGCGGTCAGACAGATAAACAGAAAGCATAAACACTTTTCAACTTTGTTAGAAACATTTTTACGTTTTTTCACAGATATTTTTTTACGTCATTTTAGATATTCAGTTATTATAAAGCATAATATTATTTCCAATTTTTGCAAGCCTCAAATACTAATCTGCCTTCCCCCCCCCCTTCCCTAATTATGGATCGCGACTCTCTAATAGGTTGCAGAGTTGTTTCGTTGAATTAGGAAGTAATTGCTGATGTCTTGAAAAATATAAAATCAATTTTATCTACTCTAAAAATATACTCAATGCAATTTGGTACCGAAAATAATATATAGTTATTAAAATTGCAAAGAACGCCTTTGTGCAAGAATATTAAAAAGAAGAAAACCGACGTTAGGAAATGCACAAAAATAGAGAAAAGTAATATTTTGAATCTACAAACGAAATTCTTTAACAGTGCAAGATATAGCACAGCGTGCTAGGAAAAACAAGGTTAAGCTCACGGGCATACCTACTGAACTCAATGGTTAGAGCAACAACCTAGTAAAGTTTGGTCTCGTGTTCGATTCCTGGCTCTGGCTAATTTTTCACTCTAATTCGATTTATTGTATGCATATCTGTATAATATTTGAGTATACCCTTATGATTTAAATTCAAGCGTTATTTGTGTGTGTATAAGTGTTTTATGATTGACACATTTTCGGATCCATTTTTAAACGTAAAGTCATAAAATTGGCAAGTCTGAATATTGAATTCGGAAACAAAATGAGTTTTCTTTTTTTTCTATTTTTCTTTTTTCATTATCATTTATTTATTTTTTATCTATTTATTATACACAAATTACCAAGCAATTCTGATCACGTGACGACCGATTTTTTTCTTTCTTCAGAAATTCAGTTAAACACGCCAAATTTGGCAGTATTTTCTGAAAGAACTTTTGCGACTCAAAAAAAAAGTAGTAGGGGTCTTTTGTTTACATAATTTCTGAATGCAAAAGCCTGAGGATTCCATACGTTTCTGAACAAAAGTGAATTAAACTAGCTGGATGTGCCAATCCCAAAACTTTGTTTTATTTCATACGTACATTTGAATATTTCAAATGTTGGTTACACATGTGAATGCTTTAATATTATTAAATCAAAAATCTACCAACTTTGATTTTCATCTTAAATTTCTGCTTCAGTCAATCGGAGTACGTCTCTGCATGAGCCGAGGGACAATAGAACGGTAGGTAGATTTTTTTCAAAATCCGAAAGGACCTGCTCGCCATTCGCAAAAATAATCAAACACAAAAAAATTAGCTCAGTTCTATGCATAACTTTAGACAGTTTTTGATGACAACATAATAAAAATGGCACAGACATCGCGATTACAGTGCCCCTTTCTCGCGGATTTTTTTCAAATTCAGGGAGGGTCTGTTGACAAAAGCCAAACACTTACACAAAAAATGTGGTTCAATTCTATGCATAACTTCATGCATTTCAGGTGGTACAATATTGAAAATGGCACAAAAAACCCTATTTTAGCACCCCCTTCTGGCGGAGGGCGGACCTAATAACCATAGCCCAACACTTACACAAAAAATTTGGTTCAATTCTATGCAAAACTTCAAACAATTTTAGGTGGTACAATATTGAAAATGACACAAAATCGCTATTGCAGCCCCCCCTTCCGGCGGATTTTTTTCTAATTCAGGGAGGACCAACTAGCTATAGCAAAACGCACAAAAAAATTGGTTCAATTTTATGCATAACTGTATACACCTTTAGGTAGTACAATATTGAAAATGGCACAAAAATCGTTATTACAGCGCCGCCTTACGGCGGAATTTTCAAAGTTAAGGAAGGACCTGCTTGCCAGAGTCAAAAACATTCACAACAAGTTTCGTTCAATTCTATGCATATCTTCATACACTTTTTCATGGTAGAATGGCGACATACGGATGCACACACAGACACATGAACAGACAGACATTTTGTAAAAACATGTTTTTTGGAATCTCTGATCCCTAAAACATGCAAATCCCTCGAAAACCGGAACTCGAAAAAAAATTCGATTACAATGCTTTCTTCTATTGAAGATAGAAGCAAGTAAAAATGTTTGAAATAAAATGTATCAGTAGCCGTTTTGAAGTTGAACCTAAACAAAACAAAAAAAATATATAACTATTTAGAAGAAGAATATCGGTTATCTTCGTATTTATCAAATGTTGAGAAAGGTTATAAAAGTTAAAAAAATAACAGAAAGCAGTATCAGATAAAAGTTGAGGTTATTACTTTTTCAGGTAGAATTTATCATTGATGAAGGCCAAATTAACGATTATTTCACAATCTATTGCTATAGCGGAATCTCATTTTTTCAATGCTTCATAAGTTCAAGGATAACTTTGTTTACAGGAATGTGTGCGATATATATTTCAGTGTTTACTATAAAAAGTTTTGAAAAAAAAATAGATTTGTTTCAGCATAAATCTTGCCGAAAACTCGTAAAATTTCTGTTTTAACCCTTTCCGGCGCGGTGTCCCTTAAAAAGGACACCTAATTTTAATTTTACTGGCACCAAGAATATTTAATTAAAATTTTCCTTTGATAAAATGCCTGAAAATAAGCAAGTTCGTATTCTCTAATAAATTCGTTTATAAATTCTGGTGGCAGATAATTATTTCAATTAAACTTACTCCGCGCTGGAAAGGGTTAAAAAGAAGAAAAAAAAACTCCCAGTTTCAGTAAAAAAAAAAAAAAAAAAAAAAAAAAAAAAAAAAAAAATCTTTTTAGGCCTTTATACATATACATATATGTATATATGCAGTGCTCAGCAAAAGTTTAGACACTAGTGTTTTTTAACTTTTAAATAAAAAATACGTACACGTGAGTTTTACAAATGGATATACTTATTTTCAAATTTGTTTTAAACAATGTAGAATAAAAATAATGGTTATAATATTATTATATATATAAAACCCCTCCGTGTATAACAATTCCGGTGTCAACCTATCCACGAGAAAGAGAAACTCATTCACCAATGAGAACGTTTCATAGTCGTAATGGAGCGTTCTCATTGGTCAGATTTACAGTGAGAGCTGTAAATGACGTCACTACATTTTACTTCGCTATGAAATCTTTCCACGATTTCAAAAAGTATATTTAATTAAAACTTTTTACTAAAGGAAAGCGAAGGTGCGTTTTAGATGCAATATTGTCAAAATTTTTATATTCGGGTTGCTTTAATTTTTTTTTTCTTTGCAGCCGTGAATGACTCTTGAGAATTTCAAATCGATAAAAAAAACATTGTGAAAAGTTACCTCCGATTTTAAAGGCAATCTATTTTCTGACCAATGAAACCTTTCCATAGTCGTAATGGAGCGTTCTCATTGGTCAGATTTACAGTGAGAGCTGTAAATGACGTCACTACATTTTACTTCGCTTTGAAATCTTTTCACGATTTCAAAAACAATACACTGTTAAAAATTTGACCCATTTGCTGCAGCGTCACTCCACCGCTTTTATAGAAAACGGTTACTTTACAGTGTTATGGAGCATTCTCATTAGTCATAAAAGAGATATTCTATAAAAGCGGTGGAGTGACGCTGCAGCAAATTAGTCAAATTTTTAACAGTGTATTTAATTAAAACTTTTTATTTAAACAAACCGCGGGTGCGTTTTAAATTTCATTATAATCCCCACCCCCATGTACCAGATAGTTTTGCTATAGTTTTAAATGCAGATTTCTGTTGAAATTTTCTTTCTTTCCTCCGTTTTTTTTTTTTTTTTTTTTTTTTTTTTTTTTTTTTTTTTTTTTTTTTGTTAGATTTTTTTTTCCAAGTTTAATCGCTGTATTTATCAAAATTGTTTCAGCCTAAAGTGGCTATGATCGACTACAGTTGTAATTTTTTATCATCCTTTAAAAATGCAAACACGTCATTTTGACGGGCTATCTTCTAGTAAGATAATATTTAATTTAACTGAAAAAAGTGAAATTTGCATATTGCAAATGTTTAGACACTTTTTTTATTTTTAGCCAACTGTTCATGGAAAAATGCAAATTTCCAACTTATGATGTCACATGTCTGAAGTATTTTATTATACCTCGATATAGTATCAGTTAGTGAAGATGACGCGAGTTAAAAATATTCAGTTAGCTGAGGTAATTGAAGTAGGAAAGCTGAAATGGAAAGAGAAGACTGTTGCAGAAATTTCAGCAGCATTGAATCGTCCAAAGTGGTCTGTCTATGAAGTATAGTCTAAGGATGACTCCTTCAAAACAAAACATAATCTGGAGGACCTTGTGTGACGAAAAAATGAGATGACAAAAGGATTCAGAAAGTGACATTTACACAAACATTGATTGCTAATCACATTAAAAGTAAGTCAGGACTTTCTTTGTTGACGGATATGATTCGTAGATGAATTAAAGAATCAGGTAAATCAATTTACATGAAAATTATAAAACAGTCAGCTTTAAAATCTCGCTACAAATTGGCAAGAATGCAATGAACTTGCAAACACACGTCATATGGACCCAAATGGTACTCTATGATATTCAGTAACGAAAAAAAAAGTGGAAATGGCCCAAACGGGTGGGCATACTATTGGCACAACTTGCGGTAAAGAGCCTGGGACTTTCTTAAGTCGAAAACAAGAAGGAGACTTTTTAATGATTTTGTCCTCACTTTGCTTTAATGCTCGAGTATCTGTGGAGTTATTCATTGGTTGCCAAGCAACACAAGGCTACGTACATACGTTGGCGATTAATTTTTAGTCATTTGGGGAACTTTTAGCTGATCTAAAGTATGGATTTTATCAAGATGATGCTTCTATTCATGTTGCATATAAAAGAAGAACTTCGTTTAACTCTGAAAATACTACTGATCTCAACTGGCCGGCGCGGCGTGTAGTTCTGATCCGGGCCCAATCGAAAACCTTTGTAATATCATATGTCGTAATGTTTATGCAAATTTTTGCTATACTTTTCTTTTAATGAGCTTAGAGCTGCTGTTGAACATGTTTGGTACAAAATAGACCCCCAAGTGACGCAGCATTTCGTTTTTTCCATGAAAAGTCACATTATTACACTACATTTCGTTTCTTCCATGAAAAGTCACATTATTACACTAACTGCAAACAATGTGGGTGCAACTCGATTTTAATTTGTAGTTATTTTTCTGTAAACATACAAATTGTCTATACTTTTGCCACAATGTTAATTTCATTTTTTTTGTCGTTATATTATATGTAAAAGGTAAAATTCAAAATTTATTGTTTGTGAATAAAGGATAAGTCACAAGTAATCTATGACAGATTAATTACAAACATTCGGTACATACTTCTGAATATAGAAGCGTAATCGATCATTGTTTAAACTTTTGCTGGGCACTGTATATATACATATATGTATATATATTATATAAGAAACTAGAAAGAAAGTCTGTAACGAAATGCTAACTTTAATATTCAATAATAAAATTTAGTTTTGTTCAAAATCTTATACTATAATGCGAGGAAAAATTGTGTGTGTGTGAGTGTGTAAATTTTATCTCAAAAACGGCTGTAACGATTTTTGCAAAAATTTGTATTTTACTATTTTCGAGCACGAGAAGACTATTGGGCTAGGTCACGTGTTCGAGAAAATTCGATTATTGGGTCATTTTGGGTCATAATTGGTCAGGATCAAGCTATTTATATCTAGAGAACGGCTAGATCGATTTTAAGGAAATTTTGTATCTAATCATCTTTTAGCACGAGAAAACTATTGGGCTGTGTCACATGTTCGAAAAATTTCAAATAGGGGGTCATTTTTGGGTCATTATGGGTCAAGCCATTTTTATCTAATAACGGCTCTAACGATTTTGACCAAATTTTATATTTTATCGTTTTGGATTGCAAGAAGACCATTGGGTTAGGTAACATGTTCGAGAAAATTCGGTTAGTGGGTAATTTTTGGCGTCATTGTGGGTCATGCTATTTTTATTTAGAGATTTTCTCACGAGATTTCGACTAAAAATTGCATTCTATGGTTTTCGGCACGAGAAAAACATTGGGCTAGGTTACATGTTCGAGAAAAAATTATAATGGGTCATTAAGGGTCTGGGTCAAGCTATTTATAATTAAAAAACGGCAGAATCAATTTCATCGAAATTTTGCCTGTAATAGTTTTTTGACACGCGATAGCTAATGGGCTAAGTCACACGATCGAGAGATTTCAATTATATTAGTCATTTGTGGGTCATGATTTGTCATTATGGGTCATGGTCAAGCTATAGCTAAAGAACATGTGGATCACTTTTAACGAAATTTTGTATACAACATTATTTTTGGCACGAGAAAACTATTGAACTAAGTCTCATGTTCGATAAATTTCGATTACTGGGTCGTTTTGGGTCATAATGGGTCTGGCTCAAGTTATTTATATTTAAAAAACAGTAAGATCGATTTTAACGAAATTTTGCATACAGCATTTTGTTTGGCACGATAAAACTATTGGGCTGGATCACATGTTTGAAAAATTTAGATAAGTGTTTCTTTATTGGGTCATTATGGGTCAAACCAATGGCATATTATAATACGAGCAAAAATTGTGTGTGTGTGTAAATTTTATCTGAAAAACGGTTCTAACGATTTTCGCAAAAATTTGTATTTTACCATTTTCGGGCACGATAAGACCATTGGACTTGGTCACATGTTCGAGAAAATTCTATTAGTGGGTCATTTTGGGTCATAAGGAGTCAGGGTCAAGCTATTTATATCTAAAGAATGACTGGATCGATTTTAACAAAATTTTGCATCCAGCCATTTTTTACCACGAGAAAACTATTGAGATAGGTCACATATTCGAGAAATTTCAGTTATTGGATCATTTTTGGGTCATTGTGGGTCAAACCAATTTTATCTATAAAATGGCTTTAACGATTTTGACCAAATTTTTTATGCTACCGTTTTAGATTACAAGAAGACAATTGAGTTAAGTCGCATGTTACAGAAAATTCGATTAGTGGGTCATTTTCGGGTCATTGTGGGCCACGCTAATTTTATCTAGAGAATGTCTCGCGCAATTTTAACTAAATTTTGCATGCTGTCATTTTCGGGCAAGAGAAAATTATTGGACTCGGTCACATGTTCGAGAAAATTCGATTAATGGGTCATAAAGTGTCAAGCTATATTTATATTCAAAGTACTGCAGGATCAATTTTAACGAAATTTTGTATGCAACAGTTTTTTCACACAAGAAAACTAATGGGCTAAATCACATGTTTGAGAGATTTCGATTATAAGGGTCATTTATGGGTCATGATGGGTTATAATGTGTCATGTCAAGCTATAGCTGAAGAACAGGTGGATCGATTTTAACGAAATTTTGTATACAAAATATTTTTGGCCAGAAAAAATCATTGCGCTAGGTTACATATTCGAGAAATTTCGATCAATGGGTCACTTTTGGGTCATTCTAATTTTATCTAGACAGTGTATCGCGCAGTTTTGAATGAATTTTGTATTTATCGTTTTCGAGCAGAAAAAAATCATTGGGTTGGGTCAAATGTTTGAGAAAATTCGATTAATGGGTCATTTTAGGTCATAATGGGCCAGGGTCAAACTAATAAAATCTAAAAAACGGCTCAATCGATTTTATATAAATTTTGCATCTAACATTTTTCAGCACGCAAAAACTAATGAGCTAAATCACATATTCGAGAAATTTCAATTATAAAGGTGATTTGTGGGTCATGATGGGTCATGCTAATTTTATGTAGAAAATGGCTCTTGCCATTTTGACAATACTTTGTATTATATCGTTTTAGGGCAAGAAAAAACCATTGAGCTTGGACGCATGCTCGTGAAAATTCGATAAGTGGGTCATTTTGGGTCATAATGGGTTAGGGTCATTCTAATTATATATAACAACGACTCAATCAATTTACCTAAATTTTGTAACAAAACGCTTTTTGTCATGGGAAGACTACTGGCCTGAGTCGCATGTTAAACAAAATTATATTAGTGGGCCATTTCGCTTCATTGCTGAACGCTGTCAAGCTAATTTTACCTAAGAAAAAGCTTAAAGGATTTTGATTCAGTTTTATACACTATCTACCAAAAAGTATTTGTACACTTTCAGTTTTTGACATTTTGTCAAATATTTAAAAATACACTGGTCGGATTCTTCTGGAACTTCAGAAATATAAAGATTATGTTTCACTTTATATTTATTTACATTCATTTGTTAAGCGGGTAATTAGGGGGCCGGCAAAAAAACAAAGAATAATAGAAATATTTGGGATCGCCCTGTACATGAAAATGCACGAAACGACTTATCGCTTTAGAATACAAATATATGAATACAGTAGAATATGTACACTAATTTTTGTGAGAATAGCATGTATATTTATGGCGATAGAGCGATTTTTTTGAAAAATTCAAAAAATTCTGGTATGTTTTTTGTTTATATCATGCTGGGTTTTTGACCAAATTTAACGCAAATTTCAGAAAAATTATCAAAATGCAGTAGAAAAAATGTAGCGCAATTGGAATATAAATATATTAAATATTTTATGAAATATGAGTAGTTGTATAAAATAATTTTTATCTGCGCATGCGCGAACTAGAAAAACATTTTTTTTACATCATTTAATAGTCAATTCTATGGAGTGACTTATAAAAAAAATCCAATCAAATATCGTGAAAATTCAAAAAGATATCATTTTAGTGAGATGTTTTTACTCTGCTCTCTAAAAACGGCTAAATCTTAAGGGATTCTCCACAAATTGACATTTTTTAATAACTGACTTTAAAAAAAAACTAGTATTGAATTAATACAATATCTAATACAATATTGCTGCTAATAAGTACTTGACAATTGTGATAGAAAAGAAAAAGAGCTTTATTCGCATTCAGGGCCAAAACTAAGAGAGAAGGGGGGGGAGAAGGGCATGTGCTCCGGGCGCTAGGATGAAAGTGTTCCAAATGCATCTTTCGTTTGGCGATTTTTTTCATGGCTATGTTTAGCATAATATTGTTAAAATTATTATATCTGGGCTATGCTGAAGCATAAAAAAATCTAATGATGATGGCTTAAGGTCCCTGCCCCTACCCGCGAAGATGCTCACGAGCTAATGCTATTCCTATGGGGATGCATTTTTCTAACTCTTTTGCATTTGGACATTTTTAAATAATATGTTTTGCATTGGATAGCGGAAGTCCTTTAAAGATCGCTCCGTGATTACTTTTTCAATTTTGGCGTAGATATTTTTATAATGTTTCTTTCACTTCCAAAAGCGGTTCTGAAAGTGAAACTAACTTTATAAAAAATATCTATGACTCAAATCGAAAAAGTACTCAAGGAGCGATTTTGAGAGGGACTTCCGCTATCCAATGAAAAAAAAAAATATATATATTGAAAATTTCAAAATGCGAAAGAGTTATTACAAAAATGCCTCCCCAGAGGAATAGCATTAGCTCAGCAGTGTCTTCACGGTCAGGGACAAGGGCCTTAAAGATCCTGTTGAAAGTAGAATTTTTTTGATTCGGTTTAAAGTATCAAATTGGAGTATTTTAATAAAGCAGAATACGTTATTTTATATTACATATTTTAAGTTTTAAAATAAGTCGGCTATTAATAAATTGGAGAAATTTTCTTTGTAAATATGCTTTGCGAAGGAGGGGGAAAGGGGTACCTTCAAAATCCACGTTTGCCTCGGGAAAAAAAGACTGGTTTTGGCCCTGTTCACATTTAATAATTTGTAGATCCTCCTCGAGAGGCAATTACAGCTACGACTCTCCTGGGCATGCTCTCAACTAGTCCTTGTATTACATTTAATGGTATTTTATTCCACTCTGTTTGCACAAGGCAGGTAAGCTCTTTTACCGATTTTGGGCGTGTGTCACCCGCCTTAATTCGACGATCCAACTCGTCCCAGAGGTTCTCTATTGGGTTCAGGTCTGGGCTCTGGGCAGGCCACTCGAGTCGATGCACTCCATTATCAGCATACCAATCCATGCTGGACCTCGCTACATGGCAGCTTGCGTTGTCATCCTGGAAATAACATGGGTCCAATCCATAGTATTGCCACAACGTAGGAAGTACACAGTTGTCCAGTATATTACAGTAGGCATCGGCATTGAGCTTACCATGAATTGGGACCAAGGGTCCTAGTCCGAACCAGGAAAAACAACCCAAGAACATAATTCCCCCTCCGCCAAATTTAACTGTGGGCACAATACATTCTGGTAGGAGGCGTTCTCCAGGCAGACGCCAGACCCAGACCCTACCATCAGAACGGTAGAGGGTGAACCTTGATTCATCACTCCAGAGAACCTGTTTCCATTGCTGTACAGTCCATTGCTGGCGTGTTTTGCACCAACTTAACCGAGCTGCGCGGTTGGACTTGGTGATTAAAGGCTTATGGGCGGCAGCACGGCCATAAAAATTAAGCAGATGAGCTTCCTTACGGATGGTATTCATGGAAACAACACATCCTGAAGCTTGTTGAAATTCTTGGCGTATGTGTAACATTGGTTGGTTGTGGTTCTTCCGAATTTCTCTAGATAGAACCCGTCGGTCTCTATCTCCCAGTTTCGTCGGTCTGCCTACTCTGGCCACATTCTGACAATCACCATTCAGCTTCCATTTTCTAATCAAATAAGCCACAGTCGTTTTGGGGTAATTAAGCTCGCTAGATATGTCGATTAAAGATCGGCCATTTCGGTGGTACCCGATGATCACACCTTTCTCAAAATCAGACAGCTCTGTTCTTCTTGGCATCATGCATGCGATTGATGTCAGTGTTGTTTTCGACACCACATTTAACAGTGGAGAACTTGACGTATTTCAGGATCGCAAATATCGGCATTTGCATAAGAGCCATTATCAATTATGTATCAATGCGTAGATTTGACACAAATGCTTCGACTTTTTATAATTATTTTTATCCTGAAATAGGTTCGTTCTGGTAATTATCTAAGAAAAGAAGTAATCACCAGTAAAAAACGTAAATGGAGATTTGGCAAATTGCGGAAAATCTGACGTCATTCAACTGCTTTCAGAGACCAATTGAAAATCAGTTCACTCCTATCCACAATAATTTTCTGAATTTCCACGAAATTCGATCGGATTTTTTTATGGGTAGCTCCATAGAGTTGAATATTAAATTATGTAAAATGATAAATTTTATCGTTCACGCATACGCTGATTAAAAAATATTTCATACAAATACTCATATTTTAGAAAACTTTTAATATATTTATATTTCAATAGCACCTTATTCTTTCTACTACATTTTGCGAATTTTTCTGAATGTGGCTTTATATTTGGTTGAAAATATTGCATGACATAGAACATTTTAGAAAATATTTAATATATTTATATTTCAATGAATTTTGGTGAACTCCCCCCCCCTCCCTTTTCTTCTTTGCAAAGCATCTGCAAAAGTATTTGCAAAGAAAAATTTTCTAATTTATTAATAGCCGACTTATTTTAAAACTTAAAATATGTAATATTGATTAAAGTAGTCTGCTTTGTTTAAAAAAAAATGATACCTTAAAATCGTGAAACCGAATCAAATCGAAAAAAAAATCTGCTTTATGCGGGATCTTTATGCCATCGTCATTAGATTCTTCTATGCTTTGGTATAGGAGAAATACTTTGAATGCGACGATTTTGACAATATCATGCTAAACATAGACATGGAAAAAATCGCCAAACAAAATGTACATTTGGGACACTTTCATTCTAGCGCCCGGGGCACATGCCCTTTTCCCCCAACCCTCTCTTAGTTTTGGCCCTGAATGTGAATAAAGCTCTTTTTCTTTTCTATCACAGTTGTCAAGTACTTATTAGCAGCAATATTGTATTGGATATTGTATTAATTCAATACTAGTTTTTTTTTTTTTAAAGTCAGTTATTAAAAAATGTCAATTTGTGGAGAATCCCTTAAGATTCAGCCGTTTTTAGAGAGCAGAGTAAAAACATCTCACTAAAATAATGATATCTTTTTGAATTTTCACGATATTTGATTGGATTTTTTTTATAAGTCACTCCATAGAATTGACTATTAAATGATGTAAAAAAAAATGTTTTTCTAGTTCGCGCATGCGCAGATAAAAATTATTTTATACAACTACTCATAATTCATAAAATATTTAATATATTTATATTCCAATTGCGCTACATTTTTTCTACTGCATTTTGACAATTTTTCTGAAATTTGCGTTAAATTTGGTCAAAAACCCAGCATGATATAAACAAAAAACATACCAGAATTTTTTGAATTTTTCAAAAAAATCGCT
The DNA here is from genome assembly GCA_964019185.1 of Maratus speculifer. Classification (NCBI taxonomy): domain Eukaryota; kingdom Metazoa; phylum Arthropoda; class Arachnida; order Araneae; family Salticidae; genus Maratus; species Maratus speculifer. Next base: position 141,996,198 of record OZ025291.1, read on the forward strand.
TTATCGCCATAAATATACATGCTATTCTCACAAAAATTAGTGTACATATTCTACTGTATTCATATATTTGTATTCTAAAGCGATAAGTCGTTTCGTGCATTTTCATGTACAGGGCGATCCCAAATATTTCTATTATTCTTTGTTTTTTTGCCGGCCCCCTAATTACCCGCTTAACAAATGAATGTAAATAAATATAAAGTGAAACATAATCTTTATATTTCTGAAGTTCCAGAAAAATCCGACCAGTATATTTTTAAATATTTGACAAAATGTCAAAAACTGAAAGTGTACAAATACTTTTTGGTAGATAGTGTATTCTACTGTTTTTGATTACCTGAAGACCATTGAGCTAACAAGGAAGGTCTCCATTGGGGGCATACTCAGAATTTTTTGAAAAAAATACGAATTAAACTACTCATGTAGGTAATAAAGGATCAGTGAAAATTAGCGGCGGAATTACATTATTACATATGTAAAAAAATAAAATAGTTTGGAATAATTGGCGTGAAAAGCTGAAAGCGACGCGGGATTTGGCGTACAGTGCATTTCCTCGCCAAAAGCAGACGATTTTAACGAATCTGAAAATTGATTTCAATTGACTTCACTGTTAAAAATCTGCAGCATTTTCTGCAACGTCACTCCACTACTTTTAAAGAATATCTTTCTTCTGACCAATGAGAATGCTCCATAGCACCGTGAATTGGCCGTGTCATACACTGTTAAAAATCTGCTGCATTTTGTTGCAACGCACTCCTCCGCTTGTATATAATATCTCTATTCCAACCAATGAGAAAGCTCCATTTCACGGCCAAGTAACCGTTTTCTATGCAAGCAAGGGAATGCGTTGCAACAAAATGCAGCAGATTTTTAACAGTGTATTTTTCAATTTGGAACAATTTTAATCAATTTAAATTGTGTTTTAAATGATAAAATATATTAATTTCATTTTGTTTAAGTACGTATAAACGTATGTGACAAAATTACACTTAAAGTAAAGTAAAAATGCAAAACTAAAATTACTTAAACTAAACTTATTTAAATAAATTGAACATAGAAAGTTTTTTCTTTAAAAAGTATTCGAAGCGTAAAAGCGTATTTTTCAAAATTTCGTTTTTTCGCCAACCGGAGATAAATCGCCAAATAAACGAAATTTTTATTATTTTTTTACGGACGTTATAAGGAGATTCCGCCGAAATGTTTTTTATAAACATGTATAACTATATGAGAAGAACATTCTGTAATTTTTTCAGATTTTTCTGAGTATGCCCGTATAGAGACCTTCCTTGTAAGTCGAATGTTTGATCAAATTTGATTAGTGGTCATTTTGGGTAATAGAGGGCAGGGTCACGAGAATAAGGCAACGGGCAATAAGTTGGCGATATTGGACAAAGTATTGGCGACCTTTGGCCAAAAAATCGACTATTAAGATTACGAAAGCCAAAACAAGCATTTGGCGCCAAATGGAAAAATGTCTCCAAATTTGGCTATATCTGGCAAAAAATATTGTCTTTCAGAATGTGAAGAAATTTTTTATACATTCTTAATAGGATTCGTTAGAATGTCTGGTTAAACCAATCAGAGTCAAGCTAAAAAAGTGATTTGGTTCGAAATCCTTTCGTTGTAAATTTTAAAATATAAACATATGCATACACTGTAAAAAAAAATTCAAGAGGTTACTAAAAATTCTTTAGTAAGTTTGTATTCCACAGAATTTTTTAGTAACCATTACAAACTTTTTTTTTTGCAAGTGAAACAAGCATTTCTTTTGTAAACTGAACAAAATAATTTTTTGTATAACTAACTTAAAAATTTTTAGTATGAGCCACCAAGAAAATTTTAGTAATAGCTCCAAAATTATTTTTAATAACCTTTACGTGCGACCGAAGGACAGGAGCTTCCTTCGAGCTGCATCCAAATTTCTGAAGCGATAGATTTTCGGCAAAACCGCAATAGATGGCAGCACCAAAAAATTACTACCTGCCCTTACAGGATTTTCATAATCCCTTTATTAACGAGTACTTACACTACATACATTCGGGACGTATTTGGCGGAGTCCGGTATCGAACCCGGGACCTTTTATCCTGGAGTCCGTTACTATAACCACTATGCTATCAAAAAACACCAGGTGCGTTTTAGTAATAGCTATTAAAAATGTAAAACTATTAACACTTATCCATTGCTAACTTTTTTCTAGTATTTCTTACAGATTTCCTAGTAACCGACCAAGATTACTAAAAATTTTTTAGTAATTACAAGGATCACTAAAGTTTTTTTAGTAGATCGACCCTTTTTTTTTACAGTGTACAAACATAGTTTTCTTATTGATTATTATTGTATATAATACTATTATAAATAAAATGTTTTACAATAATAATACAGAGTGAATGATACAGTGAAAATACTATATGGCGTTGAACACAAAGTTAATTTTGACCGAGCTTAGCTCGGTCATCCCTGCTAGTTAGAAAAAAATCTACATTTTTAATGGATATATTAATAAAAAATTTATTCACATCAAATTCGTTAATATAACGATTGCGTGATTCATTTCCATTTATGATTAATATAAGATTTAATTTAATAGTTCATTGGATAAATTTAATAAAAAAATTATTTGCCTGCTTAAAAAACTAACTAAATTCATTTTCTTTTAACTGAACAGTTAAAACTATGTTAATAAATTGGAACATTCAAATCGTTAAGAATAAAGAATTTTTTATATCTGATTCAAATTTGTTCAAGTAAGTGCTTTTCAATGTGTCAATATAAAATTCTAAAAAAAAAATCGCTGGAATTAGTACATATTTGAAAAAACAAAATTTGACAGTTTTAAGAATTTATATTTTCATAATTATACATCAATAGTTTATTTCATGCAAAAGTATGCATATTTTAAATTTGTTCAAGTAATGGATTTTGAATATGTCAAAATACAATTCTAAAAACAAAAAACACTGGAATTAAATACATATTCGAAGAAACAAAATTTTAAATTTTTAAGAATTATATTTTCATAGTTTTACATCAATAGTTTGTTTCATGCAAAAGGAATTTTTGGACATTATTTTCAGTTGTATAACGAATTATATGATTTCTTTATTACTATTACATTGAGCATGTGCTTTTTCACTAACACATACTGGGATGAAATCTTTGGTGGCCGCTAAATCGCACAACGCTTAGGGATAAACAAACTGAAGACTCCTCCCACACTAGGAAAGAGCGCCATCTACAGGCTTTTCACTTAATTATACGATATTATAGGCTAGTAAATTAAAAATAAAGGGGTTTTTTTTTAAGTATAAAATTAATAAAAGAGGGGAGAGTACATTTTAAAACCAAATATTTAATTTAAATGACTTAACATTGAAGTTATGTTTTGTACCTTGACTTAGGACTAGGACCTTCTATTATTAGTATGTTTTATTTATTTATTTATTACAGATTTACTTGATTGTGATGTCAAGCAATAAATTGAAAAAATTACGGCTGGTCATTGAAAAATCCATATTTAATTATTATTATAATTATTTAAGAATTCAAAGAAGAGCTCTATTTTATTCATTATTTTTGCATCTTGTTAAAAAAATAAAAAATAAAAAGTTTACTTAAAGAAACTCCCATAATTTTATTTTCCATAGTCATATTTTGAATTTATATTCAATAAAATAGAAATGGATATACAATATGAAAAAAAATATTAACAAATAATTTCTAATAATTTTAGCTGTCAATTACTTTCCAATACCTTAAATATGCAAATGATTATTTATAATGAAGTATAAATTAAATAGACAAATTTATACAAAAGTATTTATAAAAAATTATCTTAATAATTTTTTAAAAAAATAGTAGAGAAAATAAATTATTTTTTAAGTAAAAAACAGCAACAAAAATGTACAATTTATTTAACTTATTTCGGGTTAACAACTATTTAAAAGAATATTATATTAAAGAAAGACAATATGCTCAGTGGTGAAGCAAAGAGGGGGGGGGGCGGTCACTCTGGGCGCTGAGGTCAAGGGGCACCAAATTGAGAGAGGTTTAAATCGAAATTACGAATTGCCCCACCAGTGGAGGAGAGGTTCTGCTCTAGAAACTGGAAGATATAAAGGTGTTGGGTTCGAATCCAATCGCGCCCGTCGGCCTAATCGTTCGGAGTTTACCGTGGTTTTCTTCGAGCCTTGGATTTCTTTGCGTAAATACGGATTAGGTTCTTTTAGAAAGACCCCCAGGACACCTTCCCTAGGGTTTATATCCCTCATGCAGATAATTGGTCATCATAAATACAACCAACAACCAAAAAAGGCATTTTCTTCTCTTAAGGGAAAATAATGTGGTTATTTTCCTTCTTTTCTTTTTTTTATGGGGCCGTGTGGGCGAACAATTTTTTCCTTCCCCAGGTGCTAAAAAACCTAGCTATGCCACTGAATATACTCTCATATTTGGGCTTAAAAATAGTATAAAGGTTTGTTTTTAAATATATTTATTTAGCTAAAAGTCTTGGAAAGTAATTGATAGCTAAAATTATCAGAAAGAAGTTATTAATTTTTTTTCTCTCCCTTTCTCTTTTATTAAAAACAAATTGGACAGTGATGGGTATGACGAGGGGGTGATTAAGGAATTATCTGACGCTATTGTTGTGGAACGATTAGAGCGTGAAGAAAAGCAGGAAAAATTGGAACTCGAAAAATTAGAAAAACAGGAAAAATTAGAACGCGAAAAGTTAGAAAAACAGGAAAAATTAGAACGCGAAAAGTTAGAAAAACAGGAAAAATTAGAACGCAAAAAGTTAGAAAAACAGGAAAAGTTAGAAATTGAAAAATTAAGGATGGAACATGAATTAGAAATGGAGAGGCTAAGAGTTCAAGGATCGGCAAATAATTTTAATGGGTCTAGGGAATCTAGTAATGAAAGCAACATTGAAAAATTGATCAAAAGTGTTAAAACTCTGTCCATCAAAGTACCAGAAGGGACTGAGGGATGGGATTTATTTTTCAACAGTTTAGAAAGGGCATTCAAAACTAAAAATGTACCAGAAAACCAGCAGGCCGAAATTCTACTAAATATGTTAGGAGATAAGGCGGATAATTCGTTAATTTATACCACTACGGAACAAATGGAGAATTATGAGGAGTTAAAGGAGTTAGTCCTAACGGAACATGAGCCGACACCGAAGGCGTGTTTGGAAAATTTCAAGAAGGCTAAGAGAAACCAGAACGAAACTCATGTATTATTTGTATCGCGTTTAATAGCGACATGGGAAAATTATTGTAAGATTAGAGGTGCTGACTCTTATGAAAAGGTCAACCAATTAATAATTACTGATAAGTTAGTAAGTACGTTAGATGAGGATACTGCATCATATATTGGGTTAACTCACCAGGGTAAATGGTTAGAAGCTTCTAAAGTTGCTAAAGAATGTGATCATTATTTTGACCATAAAAATAAGTCTTATACAGTTACGTATAAAAGTTTTAAAGGTAAAGATAGATATGTAAACAATGAAAAAATGAGACCGAGGGAGGATAGCAAAGTTAGTGGTAATTGGAGGCAAAACGGGAGTAATGAGACTAATTCTTTTTCGGACAGGAAAATAGATTTTAAGAAACCTAGTGATGCTTCAGCTCCTAAATGTTTTAAATGTGGTTTGAGAGGTCATTACCAACGTTTTTGTAATAAAGTGGGTAATGAGGGAAATAATAATGGTAATAAAGGGCGAGATCAGAAGGTACATAAAATTGTGGTAAAAGAAAACAAAGAGTTACCTAATGGAGCTGTTGTGGCGAAAATATCGGCAAAGGCCGAACAGAGAACTAATTTTATTGGTGAGAAATTAAATAAACTTGAGAAAATTGAAGTTAGTGTAAATGGGCAAAAAGCCAAGGGATTGGTTGATTCTGGATGTGAAATTAGTGTTATTCATAAAGATTTGGTACCTGAAGAGAAATTAAAAGGAGCGGGTAGTATTTATTTACAAGGGTTATTTGGTGAAGCAGTTAAATCACCGTTGGTTAAATTACCTTTAGCTATTCCGCAATTCGGGCAAACTAATATAATTCATCAGGAAGTACTTTGCGCGGTGACCCATAATATTAATGAGCAAGTAATTTTGCATCCTGATGTGACATATGAGTTGTCAGGTGTCAACCGCGAGGAACCATTGCTAGAGTCCCAAGAATTAGAAAGTTCAGAAATTATTATTGATAACTCGAGTGAAAAGGAATGTATGAGAAGCGATAGTGGTAATGTTTACGCAATAGAAGCGAGATCGCAAAATGTACAAAGTCAGAATCCAGAAAAAACGAAATGGAGAAAGATAATAAAGCTATTGTTAGTAATTCAGATTTGTTTAAGAAATTCCAATTGGAATGTAAAGAGTTAGAGAGAGCTTAGGAATTAGCTAAAACGGAAAAAGGGGATTATTATATTGTAAATGGCTTATTATATCATAAAGAGAAATTGGTGGGCGAAACTATAGCGCAATTAGTTAAGGTAAGAAGGGAAGAAATCCTAAAATTAGCACATACTTCGGTATTTGGAGGGCATCATGCAGCCAAGAAAACGTTACAGAGAATCAGGTATTCGTTTAATAGGGAGGGGATGGCGAAAGAAACTAAACAATTTTGTGAATCATGTTTAGAGTGCCAACTGACTAGAGTGGTTAAAGTGAATGATAGAGCTCCTATTTCCCCAGTATCGCGGCCAGAACTTCCATTTCAGGTAGTTAATGTTGATTTAATTGGGCCTATTGATCCTAAAAGTTCACAAGGGCATCGGTATATACTAACTTTACTTGATCAACATACCAGATGGGCGGATGCGATCCCTCTAAAAAATTTAACTGCTAAAACCGCGTGTGATGTGTTACTTCAAATATTTATGAGGACAGGAATTCCAAATATAATCGCCTGCGATAATGGAACCAATTTCACTGCCGACTAAACGAAAGAATTTGAGAAAAGGTTAGGCGCTAGTCCACGATTTTCGACCCCACAGTATCCACAGTCTAATGGTCTTGTGGAAAGCTTTAATGAGACTCTTAAACGTATGTTACACCACACTATTAGGGAAGAAGGGAAAAGATGGCATGAACAAATACCATTTATATTATGGGCATATAGGGAAATCCCAAATTCTACGACAGGACTCGCACCTTTCCAGTTATTATATGGTAGAGCGCCGGAGGGTCCTTTATCGATTCTCAAGTCATCCTGGGCAGGAGAAAATAAGGGGGCGCAGTTAGATACTACGCCGATTCATGAGTATTTGAATAAACTTAGGGGACGCTTAGAAAGAGCCGCAAATGAGGCAAAATTATCATCCGAGGTACAACAAAAAAGAATGGCGTATCATTATAACTTAAGGTCAAACGAAAAAACGTTCGAAGTAGACGATAAAGTAATACTGTTAGTCCACGATTCAACTAATAAATTATATTCTAGGTGGCAAGGGCCGGCAACTATCGTCGAAAAACGAAACCAGCACTCGTTTATAGTTGAGTTAGCCGACGGGAGTAGGAAGCACGTACACCAAAATAAAATACGAGAATTTATTGCTAAATGTAATATAGTTAATATTGTTTTCGAAGGGGATGAGGAATTTGGAGAAGTTGGGGAAATTCCTATTTTGAACTGGGATCAAAAGATAGAACGAGATATAGAGAGGTTCGAAATAAAAGGGTTATCTAATAGTCAAGTCAAAGATATAAAGTCCATTTTGAGGGAGAATAAAGAGGTATTTATGTGTCCTGTACGACCAGCTGAAGTAGGGGAGCATCGTATTGATCTGAAACCGGGGGTGGCAAGGAAAAAGCCAAAGTTGTATAGCGTACCGGTAGCTTACAAAGAGGAAGTGGATAGACAGATTCAGGAGTTATTAGAATTAAATCTAATCGAAGTGTCAAATGCTGAAATTAGTCTTCCAATTTTTGCGTGGTGAAAAAAGACGCAACTGTTAGACTTTGTATAGATTATATAGAGCTTTAAATTCAGTAACTCAGGTTCCAACCTTTCCAATGAAAGATTCAAAAGAAATCATGTATACCGCAGGGGCGGCTAAATATTTATCTTCGATTGATTTATTGAGGGGTTATAGGCAAATTAAAATGGCTGAGGAGTCATTTTTGACTAGCTTTTACAGCATTTTTGCAGTTTTGCGATTTTACAGCAAACATTTGACAGCTTTTACAATGCATAACGGAACTTATCAGTGGCGTACTATGCCTTTTGGATTATCAGGGGCGGTTGCTACGTTTCAGAAAGATATGAATGAGGTTCTTCAAGGTCATCGGAGGTATGCGGAAGCATATATTGATGATGTCATCATTTTCTCCGACATCTGGGAAGAGCATTGTGAGCATGTTAGGGCTTAAAGAGCTTAAGAACTTAAAAATAGAAATTTTACGATTAGGCTGGATAAATGTAAGTTTTCAGGTCATGTAATTGGGGGTGAACGCACGCACCGGATGAGGAGAAAATAGGGGCAATAAGGGATTTAAAGAGATCAAAAACTAAAAAGGAATTTAGATCTGTTTTGGGATTAATGGGATTTTACCGATCTTATATTCCAAATTATGTTGAAATAGCTATTAATATCTATATATATATTGGAATAGCCTTTAACCGAATTAACCAAAGGGAAGGTTAAAAATACTGTACCATGGGATGAAAGAGCAGAAGAAGCATTTAATACTCTTAAAGATGAGTTATGTAAAGTGACGAGTTTGGCTACACCTACCGTAGGCCGGGAATATCAGCTCCACGCCGATGCTTCCGACCTGGCAGTAGGATGTTGTCTTACTCAAAAAGATAAAAAGGGTCAGGTTAAACCGATAGCTTTTGCCAGTCAGAAATTGTCAGGGGCTCAGCGTGCTTGGCCGAGTATAGAGAAAGAGGCTTGGAGTGTTCTCTTCGGGCTGCGAAAGTTTGAAAAGTGAACCTATGGATCTCAAATTGAGATCATAATGGATCATAATCCATTAAAATTTCTCACTGAAACAATCCCAAGGTACCCCAAACTCACTAGATAGGCTCTTGCCTTGCAACGCTGGAACCTGAGTATTTCTCATCGTCCTGGAATTCAACATTTGAATGCTGATAAAATCTCTAGGCTACATAGAAAGAGCTGGGAAGAACAGCCAGTTGCTAGCCCATCAGCATCAACGACCAAGTAGTGGACAACCTTAAAGGGATGTCATCACCTGTTTACTTTTTTTCTGTGTATGTGTAATTATTTTTGAATTTTGTGTTTATAATAGTGTATTAGCATGTGTATTGTTTATGTAATAATAATATTAGTACAAGGTTCAGTAGAAATGTCAGTTCATGATGTTCAGACACCTGGAAATACCTATGTAATAAGCATAATGAAGGAATCTGCAAAGAGACTATTGAACTCTTCCGTAATATTACTATATGTTTGGGGAAAATTAGCCCCTAAAAGGCATATTTTCCGCTAAGGTTGGGGGGTGTCAGGTTCTGAGCAAACATCTGCTACAGATTGGAATTTCTGTTATTTCTTTATCTTAATATTTTATGTATTGTACCGGCTGTGTACTGGAATTTTCAAGGTGACATTCTTTCTTTGTAAAGTCAGAAGTGACAAGTAATCATGTGCAGGTTTTGAGTGAGAAAGAGAATATTGCCGAGAGGCGTGTTCATCCGTCAGCGATGTATATGAATGATGAGCAAACAAGGAACATGCCACGAATTAAGAAAGCAATGTGGAATGTGTCCAATGGAAGAGCTTCAAAGGGGGTTTACATTGGGGAAAGGCAGTGTTTTGAGAAGGGCAAGTCTTGTCTGAGATTTTGGCAGTTCGTATCTGTGCTCGTACCTAGAGAGCAGTGTAGGACAGAGGTCCTAGTGTAGAGTGCGTAGGCTGAGTTCGTATCTGGGCTCGTACCTAGAAAGTAGTGGAGGACAGAGGTCCTGGTGTGTAATGCTCTTGGCCGGGTAGCGTAGGCCGAGTATCCATGTGTTGGGAGATTCGAAATTGATCTCCGGTAAAATGAATCTAACGTGCATTGAGTGTGAGGGAGAAGGTGTAATTTGAACAGTACACAGCCAACCGTTTACTGTGTTTAATTTAATGCTGAACCGGATCACCTATATCCGAGTTGTAACTGTATATAATTGTAAATAGTGTATTTCTTGTGTACATATAGTATAAATAAACTGTTAATTCAGTTAATTGACAGCGTCGGTGTTCATTTACACAATCCTCACAGTGGGTGACCGATATCACCTAATAATATCGGTGGTGGCAGCTATAACTACTACGGACTTTCTTCAAAGTTGTGCGGGCGGAAAGGAACGTCCGACACAGACATTCAGAAATTATAACAGTTTAAAACCTTGTAATACTGTATTATTTCTAATTGTTAAAATTTTTAAGATTAAAGCTTTAAAAACAAAAAAAGTACTTTATTTGACTGCTGACATAAGTAATTTGTTTAAAAGGAGAAATTGAATGATGGCGTTTCATTTCATTACATTATAGACAGTGTAATTTCAGAATATCATTTTATTTATTTATTTATTTATTTATATTTTTTATCTATTATTATTTTATTATTACTATTTTTTGTTATTTTTTATATATTTTTATTTTATTTTATTTTATTTTATTTTTGATTTTTTTTTTTTTTTTTTTTTTTTTTTTTTTTTGCAAATGACTTGGGAAATGTCATTTCATCTATCAAGGAAAAATATTTTACTCTTTTTAAAGTTTAATCTTACACCTTTTTTAGCAATAAGAAATAACCAGGAATCAACATATTTCCTTATACATATAATACCCATAGAGATCTAATTAAAATTACCAAACATATTCACAGTCACAGTTAAATAAAATAAAAAAAATACACTTTAAATTAAAATGTCCTTAACAATGGTATACAAAAATCATGTAAATATCTTCTTGCTTTGGAAGTTGCGAAACCGTAAACTGTGAATTACGTTGAATCACACTACAGAATAAAGACGTGTGGAGAATTTTAGAAAGTCTAATTCTGCACAATGAGTGTTTTATGATTCCTGTTTGTAAACGTGTTCCTGAAAAATTGTTTAGATTTTTGTTAAATAAATAAATGTTAAGATAAGTCTAGGCACTTGAAAAATAAATGTGTTTTTTTTTTCAATTAAATAATAAAAATTACTCATTAATCTTGATTAATAATAAAAAGCAATTTAAAAATTAATAATATAGTAATTATTCTATCGTAATCTTGATTATTAAATATACAAATAGAAGTATTTATATTATGTAATTTTTAAAATAATCTAAATATTGAAACCACCGTATAATTAATATCTAATGATTTCCTCTGTTGCAACGACTCCCCCCAAAATGGGATCATAAATCGAAGATGTGAGTTTCGTTGAATGATAAGACAATTATGCTGTAAAGTTAGAAGATAACTTCGATATAAGTTCAAATCGAAAACTGACGTAAACCTCACAGCGTTTCCGAGGCCTTCTAAATGTTGCAATTAGTTTATTTTAATCTTGTATATAAAAAAAAGACACCCAGCGCCACAAAAGAGTCAATTTTTAAGACAGCTTACATAAAAAGAGAAAAGAGACATTTCTAGTCACTTTTTAAATTCCAAATTTCGAAATATAGCCTGGAAAGATTTTTTTATTTTACAAAGTATTTCTATAAGTTAATGTATAACTTATAATACTTAAATTCTTTGTTAATTTCCTAAAGTATATAAACACGTTCTATTTAAATACTAAAGACAACAATATTGAATATCCTCTCTAATTCGACGGAAAATTGCAGAAATAATAATTAATTATAAAAGGTTAATATCTGTTTTTACGATAATTACATATTTATTTTAAACATGATAATTATTTAGCTTTTCAAAAACAAAACTGAACGAAATTTAAAGTTTGACCCTGTAATCCAATTTGTTGATTTTTGAAAGAGATAAATTTATCTTTTCTATCAGATAAAATAATATAGTAATGATACATTGTCCTATTTATATAATGGAAAGATATAAATTCGCAACATTTTTATTTGATGATGTTAACATGTTTCAGTAAAAATGGAATTAAATATAGAAAATGGATTTTCTTCTTTAACACCGCAATTTCTTTTTACTAGTCTTTTACGGATTTTTCTTTTATTGCCGGTTTTAGTTATATTTTTAATTTGGTACTGGGACAGAAGCAAAAGATTATGCCTATTGGAACGTCTACCGTCTTCAAAAGTTAGGAGTTTTAATTTCTTGGGACACATGTCTCTTTTGACAAACAAATATATTTTTCAATACCCAGCTCCATTACATGCATGTAAGTATAATTAGATTTCTTCAATATATATATATACATATATTTTTCAAATTTTGAAGTTAAGGAAAGACATTGTGCAGTTATTACGTAAACAAAGCAATTTTGATGAAAAGCTTTTGATGCAATACTGAGGTTAGTAACATAAAAGTATTAATAACAGTTTTTTTTATATATATGAACATTTATGATAAAGAAGAAAGTTTTAGGATGGGCACATGCGCCTAGGTATAAATGTATATATATACATAATATATCATAAAAATCGATATTTAGACAGTATCCCCCAAAAAAGGTTGAACTGTGCCTTAATTTATTACCTGTTGGAGATGAAAACATAATTTAAATTGTAAAATTGCTCACAATGAAGTAGAAAACAATTTTATTTTAATGAATCAGTCCTGTCATTATTTTACAAAAAATTACTTTTGAATTTTTGTACGCCTCCCTTCCCCAATATCAACTCGCGTTGATATAATTGATGAATATGAAAATTGTGCCTTTTGATACAACAAGATCATAACAAAAATCTCCATAGCTATATTTTAAAAAGTTTACAAGTTATGCTTATTTATTTATTAAAAATTTTAAAAGTGTATTTCTTTGTAAATTAACTAAGACTATTTCATAGCCATAAAAAAAATTTAGCTAGCTTAGTAATACCTATTATTTACACTGGGAAAAAAATATATACCGGCTTCATCTAGAATGAATAAGTAGTCCTTTTCTAAATCCCTAAACTAGAAATATAGATGTCAGAGTTATGCAAATAAGTCTAATAAATAAACCGTATCGATGAAATGATCGAGAATTTCTAATCTGTTGTTTCATAGATGACGAAACTAAATTTTACGAATTATAACTACTACGAATCGTTTGAAATGCAAGAAATTATCGCTTTGATTTCTGGAATCGATTTATTAACTGGAATTCTAGCTATTGTAACATTTTTCTTGTTTTCGCATTTATTTGCAAAGATTTTTATATAAGTTTGACTGCAATAATATAGGGAAATGCTCAATAATAAGTATAAGTAAATCAGCGAGAATTTACGAGAATTTTAAAGCTGTTGGGTTGCTTTCAGTTTTAAAATGGCGTTTTAGAAAATTAACTACTTTAAAAATTTAAACCTTTTTTTAATTTGTTTATCATCTATATCAGTATAATTATTGTTATATTTGAGAAAAAAAGGAGACTGGAGCTTTTTATAAAACTTGAACTGTTTTGAAACAAAAAAAATCGGATATTTTAATTAGAAAACTCTTGTAAAAAATATTGCAGCATACGAACATATAAGAACAGATAAGGAGAAAAAATCACCTGTCATGGAAATCGCAGACGATTTGAAAAATGACTTTCGAATAAGCAGAAAGTTTGTAGAATAGAATGGCCGTCTCGTGAGCCGTATCGTCAGTCTTGATTTAAAAATTTAAATAAAAAATTTCTCAAGAGTCCTTAAAAGTATGATTTAGATTAAATATGCGTCCGAAAAAACCAAAATAGCTGTGGCGTGTTAAAAAGGATTCATATCATTGTTATTTTAGTTATTATCGGAACGTATACATTTGTTCTTCATTTGTTCTTTGTGAATGTGGATAACATAAAAAAAGGTATGAAAAAGTGTTATTTTTTCTCTTGTTTTTCTTTGAATTTTATGATTTTATTCAAATAAATAACTGTCTCTTAATAACTGCAATCCAACGATAGAAAGCAGTTATATAAATTATATTTTGATACATTTTGTTTACTTGTAAAATACCATTCGTTAAAATCACATGTTTTCTCAAATTTTAAAATGATGTGGAAAATTTAATAGTTAAAGTTTAACATTATTAGCAAATATTTAAAGGTATTTAAATTGCTAATTAAAAAAAGCTATCATATAGAATATAACTGTTTGAAAGTTTAATTTTTAAATTTTATATTTACAAAGGGAAGTTTTCAAAGTAATCTTTAAGTCTGAAATCGTTAAAAAATGAAAATACAGAAGTTATGCAACCAGTAATAATTAAAATTTTATTTTACTGAAAGATTTTAATTTAAAAAAATAATGTGTATATTTGAAAGAATGAAACTAAAATGAATTAATGATTGAATGATGCTAATTTATTATTATTTTTTTTCGATTCTAATTCTTCTTTCCGACCCATCTGGTAGGCCTAGGGTTATAATGAGGCTTGGTATTTATAATTATCCTCTAATCCTGTAAATATAATAATAATAATATACCAGTGTATGTTTCTATTTTGCGTTTAAGGTCTGAATTTTTATACTTTATTTACATTAAAAAATATTAACGTGATTATTTAATATTTAAAAATTGACAATATTGATGTGAAGTATGTAATTTTCTACTTAGCAAATTTGAAAAAAATCATTTGTTAGTTTTATGTTTGAAATCATTTTTTACATGTTTAAAATTACTTATTCTAACATTCGAGTAAATGTTTGCATTTTCAACGTTATATAGCATTTAAAATAATTATTCGATTTAAACGCTATTTCTTTTAGCATGTTTATCATATACAGGGTGTATCTAAACTACTGGGCAAAACTTTAAGGGGTGATAGTACACATCAAGAGAAATAATATTAAATGGGAAACTAAGGGTCCCAAACGTCTTCCGAAGGAGATAGGTGCCATCAAAGTTTAGGGTCCAAAATTTGAAATGATTATAAAAAACGGAAAAATTGATCGATTCGTTTGCGGTTTTCATGAAAACTATTCTTTATGTCAGTATTGCCTTGAAAATAAATTATAAAGATAACTTTCAAAAAATGCCGATAGAGGGCGCTTTAGACTTTGGAGAAACGAACAATTATTTTTTACCGTTATTTTTTGCATCTCATTAAATTTTTTTAGAAGTTTAGACATAAACTTAAATTTTGAGCTTAAAATCTGCGGCTAAGTAGCGCAAATGGAACTGTGTTCAATGGGAGTGGGTAGGTTCAAATTTCAAATGATTATAAAAAACAGAATAATTGGTCAATTGATTTGCGGTTTTCACTAAAACTATTCTTTAGGTCAGGTATTGTTTTGAAAATAAATTATAAACATAAGTTTCAAAAAATGTCGATAGAGGGCCCTTTAGACTTTGGAGTAACATACAACTATTTTTTACCGTTATTTTTTGCATCTCATTAATTTTTTTTTTTAAGCTTAGACATAAACTTAAATTTTGTGCTGAAAATCTGAATCGTTGAGAGTGGTTAAGTAGCACTAACTGAACTGTGTTCAATGGAGGTGGGAAGGTTCAAATTTCAAATGATTATACAAAACGGAAAAATTGGTCGATTCGTTTGCGATTTTCTCTAAAACTATTCTTTATGTCAGTATTTCCTTAAGAATAAATTTAAAGATAAATTTCAAAAAATTCCTTTAGAGGGCGCCTTAAACTTTAGAGTAACCAACAACAATTTTTAACTGTTATTTTTTGTATCTAATTAAAGCTTGCAAAAGCTTAGACTTAAATTTTGAGCTCAAATTCTGAATCATTGGAGGGGTTAAGAAGCACAAACTGAACTGTGTTCAGAAATTGAAATTTAACTCCCCCCCCCCCCCTTGAACACAGTTCAATTTTTCGCTACTTAATTACTCACAACGATTTAGATTTTGAGCTCAAAATTTAAGTCTAAGCTTTTAAAACATTTATTTAGATTAAAAATAATAATAATAATAACGGTTAAAAATAGTTGTTGGTTACTCTATACTCTATACTTATACTCTTTTTCCTTATTTTTGAAAATCTTCTTCATGAGTAAAAATTGGGCCATTCACACATTGATGAGGAAGTTTATTAAATCAAAATATCTTTAAAAAGATGAAAAATGTAAAGCAGTAATAGTCCAAGAGTCGACCGCACAAAACCCTAAGTCATCTCGATCACAAGAAAAAATCCTTTATTTTACAGAAGAGTAGTAATAGAGGAATCTAATGATCTATGTCGGCCGGAAGGAAATTGGTGCATAAGTTAGAAATTAACACGACTAGTTGTTGACTCGTAGGTTTAGCATTGTGTTTTCGGTACAATCAAAAGTATGAAAACTGGATGCAGGAGAATACAATGCTAATCTCACGAGTCAACCACTAGTGGTTTTAATTTTTGGCTTATGCACCACTTCGCTTCTCGCAGACATGGTTCATTAGATTCCTCTATTACTACTCTTTCATAAAATAAAGGATTTTTTATTGTGCTCGAAGACTTGGGGTTTTGTGCGGTCGGCTCTTAGACTATAAAGTTTGTGTTGTAAAAATAAATCACTAATGTTTTTGGTTTTTTTCATAGTTTCATAGTTCATTCAAGGTTTGTTTGTTTTTTTTTTTTTTTTTTTTTTTTTCTATACAGAGATTTTGGAATAGCTTCCTTTTATGAAAAAAAAAAAGTCTTTAGATTTTCAATATTCTATTTCAATACTTTCTGGCAAAATATACGACTCGTTGGTTTGGTTTTGGTTTATTTTTGTCGTCCGATTATCTACACTAATGGGATATAGGACGGGGGGGGAGTGCCCTTCGTGGGGGTCTTTCTAAGGGAACCTAACCCGTATTTACGCAAGGTTCGAAGAAAACCACGAAAACCACGACTCGTTGGAACTACGGCATTAGTGTACTGAAAGAATGAGAAAATTGTGCATTAAATTAACTTCTTTGCAATGACATACATAAAACTAAGATGATTATGTTTATGTTTATAAAAATGACAATAAGTAAAGCCAACCGATGACGGAATTTTGGCTACAGCTCGAATAATATTTTAACCATTCTTGTCGATTTAACTTAAAAATACAATACTTAAAGTGCTCCCCAATTTTCTTAAGAACTCTTTTGTCTAAAATTGTTAAATTGTGAATCTCAATTCACGTTCTAATTCTTGATTCTACACCTTGTTAGCAATGGAAATTCACGAATTAAAAAATTTAGATTTCTATTTCTCGAATGTAATTCATCGTTTAAACGCGCCGTTTTTCGTCGCCGAGCTATAACGATTTGACGTTTATCAAAGTCTGATAAATCTGCTGTTTTTCCAGTTATGTCGTTAATCAAGCTATGTTTTGAAATACAATTCATGAATACTTTATATGCCGCAATATCAGTTCCGCATGTGCCATGGTTTTGTTTCTGGGCGATCACATTGTTATAGATGGAGTTTGATCATAAAATAATGGCTCTTAGGTGTATATTTCTTGATCCTTGATCTTCAAACAAAAAAAGAAAACTTGCTTTATTAGATTTCGTACTTTTGTAGTTCTTAGTGCGCGTATGAAAGTACTGTAAATTTCAATCTGTTTTATTAGGTGTATGAAGTAGTTTTCTTTTTTCCTTATAAGCGTTGTCCAGCGAACGAATGAATTGCATTCTATATTCTATTTTCATATTCTATTTTCAGGAAAGTTTTTAAGCTTTTATCAGTTAAAATATATTTATAGAAATTTAAGCAAGTGGATTTTAAGTAATACAGAAACATTGAAATTTCATTCCAGTTATACAGACTGTACTTGTAATGCAAATTGGAAAATTTCTGAAAAATTGTTATTGCTCTAAAATAGAAAGTTTAAGTCGCTAAAAAACCTGTCTACCTTAAATCTTGAGCATAATCCAGAGAAAATGGATTTTAAATTAAATCAAAATCAGCCGAGTAGTTTCCCAGGAGACAAATTTTAAATCTCGTACATAGCTCATAGAATTAAACCCAGTCTTATATTCTTTTAAATGCTCATGGAGCTGAAAAAGAACATAGCATTGATCAAAAAACTTTAAGAAGATAATGTAGACAAATTTCACCAAGTTGAATACATTGAGATTAAGTCAAACTATGTGGAATTAGTGTTGCCAGGTCGAGTGTCAAAAAATGTAGAATAAGGAGATAAAACAAAATCTGGATATATGAATATTAATGGGAAATTAATGTATGGAATATTAATGTATGAAATACTATAAAAACAGAACCTGTCTTTAACGGAATACTGTCTAGTAAATACTGTCTTATTGTCTTGTAATTTCAGTGCTGTAAATGCTAAAATTTCATTTTCCCTGCTATACGATTATACCTTCTCAGACAAAATCCTGTTTTAAACGGATTGTTTATCCTGTGACTTGTGATTATGTTTAAACAGGTTTCTTTAAGTATCATAGGTTAAAAATACCTATTTATATTATAAAGGCCAAACGTATCTGTGCATAACGCATACTTCATTCTGCAATTGGCAACACTTTTCCGTGTATTTTCGCTTTTGCAATTTCCTTTACTTCAAATTTTATACTTCTAAACATCGCACATTTTCAATTTTTACACTGTCGCATGGAGAAAAAAAATGTTCCTTAAATGCAATTAAAAATGAAAGCTCTATCTCAATTTATTTTTAAGATATATTTTTTAATATAATTTTTAGCACCAGTTTTGTAATCGTGGCATCAGAAATACTCCATTTCTAAAAAAAGTAAAAAGGGAAAATAGCCATGGAGTAAAGAGATGGAGGCATAGATTTAGAAAGAAAGAACAGAGATGAAATATAGTGCTGGAAGTGAAGCCAAAAATGCAACTCTTCGCTACATTAGGCATAAAAACAACTACGGAATTTCGAAAAAAAAAAAGGAAAACTTTTATCAATACAATTTTTAATTCTATACAATTACAAATTTTATTATAAGAAGTGCGTATGTAAATTTTAAGAAGATGAAAATGATGACGACTTTAGATTTCACGCGAAATTCCATTATTGTGTCAATCTGGAATAAAATTTCTCTCTCTTTCTCTCTTTTTTTTTTTTTTTTTTTTTTTTTTTTTTCATTCGCATTTATACCAAGCTTAAAATCCTCAGCTAATAACGTCATCATCATACCTAACCTTTATTATATTTTATTGATTACTCATACAATCAAAGTTTTTTTTTTTTTGGGGGGGGGGGGGGGGGGCAACTGAGTTTTATTGAAATAATATTTTGTTAATTTTAGGTTAAAGTAATATTTGAGAGTTAGACTAACCAATATAAGATTCATTTTTTACTATAACTAATTTTGCAGGTTTATTATAAATCAATGAAACTGTTCCTTCTTAAACATTTTATTTTGTCGAAATTTGACGGGTTCCACCTCGACTTATAATAGCTAAAACATGCAGCATAAAGTTATTTTGTCTTTTTTAAAACTTATTTTATTTCTCTTAACAAATATTTCAATATAAAACAAAGTGGGTCAAGCCTCGCATATAGTGGGCCAACCCTTTCATATGTGCGAAGCTTCGACCACTATTTTCTTATGATTAAAGTCAATCTTTTTTTTTTCCAAGTTTTTTATATACACATTCATTACACTTATGTAGCAATTTCCTTTTGATAACTGATTAAATAACGAATAAATAATAGGTAAAAATTTATTCTAGGTTCAATATTTAAAAATTAAAAGTAATTTTTAAAAAGTGGGTTAACCCCCTCCCCCCTCTTAGTCTCTCTTACTTAAAATTTAAAATATATATGTGTTTCAGATCATTCAATATTAATGAGTGGAATTCCAAAGGTTTATGGAAAGGATGGCATTATGCTCTTGTGGCAACTTTTCCACCCTGCTGTCATTCTCTACAAAGCAGAGTCTATAGAAGTAAGTCCCACTATTTTTTTGAAAATATCAGAACTAGTATTATCTAACCATTATTTAAATAGTTTTAGTTTTAGTTTAACATTATTTTCCAAAAAAGTTGGAAAGTGTTTATAAATTTGGTTTGTCTGTCTGCTTGTCCGTCCATGTTCTAATCTCGTAAAAAGTGTCCATTTGCCATGAAATTAATAGATGTTATCAGGTAATTACTATGGCATATTCGATATTGAAAAGAAAGTGCACAAAATTTACATTTCATTTACAGAGATAACCAAAAGAAATCCGTTACATTAAGGTCTACGGTTCGCTGTACATTTTAATGATGTCACAATTTTTTTAACATACTAAAATTAACATATATATCATTGTACTGAAGTACATGGCGCTTAATGTAGAATAGAGAAAATTGAGCATATCGTTCATTTATAGGGACACACAAAAGAATTTGGCTACAGAAGAAATTGAACTATTGAACTCTATAAACAATCATTGCTGCAAGTGTTTTTTCAGTTGTTGCTCTTTAAACTGTTTTTTAAAATACTATCGGTGTGTATATATTCTATAGATCATATACAGAGTTGCACAAAATTTTTCAAGAACATTTCCGTTTATTCACGGAAACTGCTGAATGGAAGTTTTCAACTGTGCTATTTGTTTCAATGTACTAATTTTCATAGTAAACACGCCGGCTGTAGGTCACATGCCTGTAATAGGCCATTAATTTTCAAATTTTAAAAACAAGCTCACAATTAATTTCAGATTAATGACGGAAAGAAATCTGACTAACTATCCTTACATCGTAACTTTCCATAAACAATTTCGATTAAATGTTATTTTCCTGTAGATATGTTTTTTTTTAATCTTCTAGAGCGTCTTCAAGCACAGATTATTTGGCAAATTTTTAGTGATTTCATTAAGAAATATGGTTTTATTTAAAGCGTTGTTTCTTTAATATTATGTTTTGTTTTGAATTAAACTGGCACTGATATATTCGATTACATTATAAATAATCAGTCAGTTTAACTGAAAACTTAAAAATTGAGTATTATATTGATTTTAAATGGTACCTCACTTCTGGATCACAATTTCTTAAGTTGTACCAGTAATGTACCATTTAGGCACACTACTGAAATACTAATAGCAGAAATTAGTTTTTCAAACGCGTAATGAATCTTTCCAATTGTTTATTTATACATCATCTTTTACCATAATTTACTGTTAAGTTTTGTTGGATTCTAAATATATTTGAAAAAGTTAGATAATCTATGTTGGGCGCATGATTTTTTTATATTCTTTTGTAATACTTTACGTCTGTGTAGTATAATGGAAAGAAAGGTGAAACCATGTACTTTTTTAATAATTGCTTTTTGAATCCAGAATTTTCAATTTAATTAAGAATTCCATATTTTTAAATTTATTTTTGAATACATCGCTCCTGCACTTACCCTTGTACTATATCATTATCATTTCAATCAAATGGTAAGCTCATCACATTTTTATTAACATTTTGTTTTATGAAAACTCAAATCCTCCAATCTCTCCAAGCCGGTAGATCAAACTGCATGAATATGTTAATCTTACGGGATATGAAACGTTCTGATTTTTTAAAAGGTTTTTTTCAAAGAAAATCATTACATTTTCATCTACAAATTTAACTAAGGAATTTGGAAGATAATTTTTTAGTTATCAGTCAAAAAATTTAATATTTAAAGGAAAAGTAATACTATCATCAACATTTAAGAAATGGCGAAAAATAGGCTGATCTCTTTGTAATTTTGTAAAAATCATAATCATTCTTATCCATTCGATAATTGTGTTCATTATCTTAAAGAAAAAAGAAAAAAAAAGAAAGAAAAAAGAAAAAATCCCGGGTAAGGTAAACGGTTTTATCCCAAGAAAATAAAGGTCTTAATGTAATTTCATAAAATTACATTTATAAATGCTAAAAAGTTTCATTTCGAGCAATTAACTTTGAGGGAACATGATACATACAAAAGTAAATAAATACAAGGTGCGGCCATTAAATTCTAGAATCGACGTAATTGTACGAGAATAAGAAATTGTCAGAAGGCATTAATGCTTGTATTTGAAAAGTTTTTTATCTGTGCATGTCTAAAGAATTTAGCGCCTTTTAGAAGCATGTGACTGATCTTGAAACAGGCAATAAAATGTAACTGTAAAATTTTTCCTGTTGAAGTCAATATGAACCAGAGAATAAACATTAAATTCTGCTTAAACAAGTGTACGGAGAGAATGCATTATCCCATTCATGCAGATTTGAACGATTTAGCCACTTTCAGGACGGTCGCGAATGTGTCGAAGATGCCACGCATACTGCATGGCCGCATTCCGTGCACACGCCAGAAACAAATTCAGAAATCTCGTGAACTTGTGACTTCGGGTCGCTAATTGATTGTTCGAGTACTTGTCAATGAACTGAGCATTGCAAAGTTGGTGTTTCGGCAAGTTTTACATACTTTTGACCTAGGAAAATGCATGTGCGTGTAACATTTTTGACACGGTCGTCCCCGAAATGGCTAAACTAATCAAAAGCTCATGAATGGGATAATTCTTCCGTTCTATACACTTCTTTCAAATTTTTAATATTTTCTTTAGCAATTTTGCACAATTGAAAGCAGAATTTAATGCTTATTCTTTATTCCAAACCGACTTCAACATAAAAAATTTAACAGTTGCACTTTATAGCGTGTTTCAAGGCCAACCACAGCATTACGTCTGAAGGCCACCGACTTTATTGGATATGCACAGATAAATGACCTTCCAAGTATAAGCGATGCTACGTTCTCTCATTTTCTGGTTCTCGTATAGTTACGTCAGCCTTGGGAATTATTTGCTGTAGCTCACCTTGTATCTTCATTAACATTAAATTGTTCACAGTTAAGAATTTTTAAAACTCACAAATATTGAAAAAAAGATGATAAATAAAACTTTCCAGCATTAAAGCTGCACGGAATCCAGTATGGAATGCCAAACATAGACTACAGCTTGTTTTTTAAGTAGAGTTAAGTATTTCTACAATTAGCAATTATAAAGTTTCTAAAATAGAGTCATACTGAAATATTCGGCATTACAGATCCTGCCTATACAGATTTACGTTTAATTCCATTTTTTTATAATTGTTTTATTCGATTTTTTTATTCGAATTTTTTTATTTAAATGTACTGATATATTTTTTTTTCATTTTATTCAAACCAGGATTTTTTTTTTTTTTTTTTTTTGCTTCAGACAATTTCCTGTATGCAATGTGAAAATAAAATGTAAAATTTTGTGTTTTGACTAAAATCATTTGTTTTTTGTCCTTCTATGGATTCATTTATTATTATAACTGCTTTCATTTGAATGTGTTTTAATTGTACGATTTTAATGCTAAAGACATCATTTAAACTTCATTTATATGATTTAGCAATTAAATAAAGGTGGAAGTTGCCGCTTGAAATGTTTGATAAATTGTCATGGTAACCGTAACTCGATTGTTATTCTACAGTTTCTTCTCCAGTTCATGGATTAAAATGTCTATGCATCAAAAGTCCTCTCGTTCCCTTGAATTGAAGGTCTCTAACCATCATATATCGGCGCAGTATTTTATAACCACCCTGTAAATTAATAATCGCACTACAGTTGTCGATCCGCTCCTCTCAGATTAAATATTTTAAAGACTTCTAAATATTTTTTTTAATTAAACTTCCTTTAATGATAACCACCTTAGCTTAATAAAACTTAGTTTGAAGTATTTCTCTTGGCTGAACAGGTATTTTGATTCATTTTGTACAAATTTTGCAGGTGATACTAAATCACAGTACAGAAATTAAGAAGGCCTGGTTCTACAGATATTTCCAGCCATGGTTGCGAGAAGGATTATTAACAAGGTAAAGAAGCAATATGAAGTTATTTAAAATATAAAGCAAAAACATTGCCTTAAGTAACGCTAACGTCATATGGACGGTGCCAACGACCTTTGTTTTATCGCAATTTTTTAAACTCGTAAATACAGTTCCAATTATTACACCATCAAATAGGAAAAACTGTAATTTAAAATGCAATTTCTTTGAAAACTTTATTACATTTTACTGAAATTTATATTTTTAAAGTATTTTTCAAGAATGAATTTTTTTAAATATTTCTCACAAATGAGGGTACAGCCATTTTATGGAAGATGAACCTTTTTACACTTAGAGTAGTGTAAATTATTTGGCATTTATTTTTTCCGTGTAATCTTTTGTAGCTAAATTGCCAAACGGCTTAAAGCTTTGGAAATGAAGAGATAAGCATTTAAATCTCATGTTTAACAAACATAGAATCGAGCTACATGATTAAGCACCGATCATTAAAACAAAAATGCTGCTAAAAATTGAAGAATCTTGCGCGATTAACCACTGCCATGCGCTAATTGGAAAATACCAAAAATACTTTTTGGTGGAGAATCTAAAAAATATAAGCTGATAGAAAAAAAAAAAAAGTTTTCTATTTAGGCAGTTTTGTGTCCATTGGGCATTTTTAGCCTGAGTAGTCTGGCTTCAATCGTCTAGTCGATGTAGCTTTATTATTGTTAACATCTTGATATTAAGTTTTTAATAGCAACAATAAATCATAGTTTTTCAAACAACATTCATGGAGCTAAAGCCATCGAAATCGAAAAATAAGAAATTGAAAATCTGTATAACAATTGCAAGCCAATAAAAGTAACTCTATAAATGCAATAAATAATAGAGAAATCAAGAAAATGCTGATAAAAGAAGGAAAGCGAAAAGCGAAGCAAAGAAAGATGCAGAATTTTTTTGTGTAGATAACGCTTTTTAAAGCATTAGTCCTTGAATTAAATCTCGAAGACACAAATTTTGCAAATAAATGTAGACCAGATTCAATACAATACATATATGCTAATTAGGTGCTCCTCCTTGACGAGTGTGTAAAAACATAGTTGGAATTATCACCGGCGTCAGGCAAATGCAGTTCCAGAATCGTGAAACAGATCGCGTAATTTTTTAATTCAGCCTTTTCAGGTCATCAGCTACTATATGTCGATATCTCATGTTACGGAAATTTTATCTTCAACATTGCACTATTTGTATAACCATACTGATTTTTTCTATTAAATAATATTTAAGCTCTTTAGGTATAAAATGTATATTATTAATAAAATATATGTATGATTTATTTAGCGTAGAAACACATTCTGCTTATAAGTGTCTTTCAGTCCTGTATCCTCAAGTTTCCTAATAATCGACATATTGAATAATATGGTCAAAAATATCCAGCGACACCAGTGTTATCCCGTGTAAAAATAGTAGCACTTTTAGCACATTCCTTTTGGTTCTAAAACTAAATTCTGGTATCTCATCTAAAATGTAATTTAAAATTTCAAACAGTTATACACTGAAATTTTGCTAGGAAATGCACAGAAAAAATCCGATTATGTATTTTATACTGATCGATTAACAAATTTATTGTATCGAATCCGTTAAAATCTACAAATAAATTATATATACATAACGAGAATGGCATACGAGTTTTATCAGCAAAGTCTGTTAAAAGAATCCGATAAGCCTAATCAATTGCTGCTTCTCATCTCTATTGAATAGTTGGTATCTTTTAACCTTTCTGATTAGAAATCGAATACTAATAGAATCAACTGATAAACCTGAATCTTTGTTACTGTTTGTCGCACGTGTGCTATAAATGAAGTTCTACTTCGAGTGTAGCTTCAAATATTAGAATAAAATTTATGTCGGATGCCGCAAAAATTATACTTTAAAACTAGGTAGAATATTTTCGTAAAAATACTTGCGATCGATTTCATAATTTTTGGTTTAAGATTTACGATTTCATTGTCAACATTTCAATCTTTATGCTAGCTTTTTACAAGACCATAGATTTATTAGCTGAGCAAATTAATATTTGAATATGTTTTCGGAAAAAACAGTAAAATATAGCGTTTTAAAATTGTCATGAAACAATCGTCAACATGAAATCGTCATCAAACATGAAAAGGTTTCCTGCGCTTATATCCTTCAAAATTTTAGCATGCAATGATCTGATTATGTATTATGTTTGACAAATAAATAGCAAATTGCATGAATTTATTTTATGATATTGTCACACATTGCAGAATGCATATAGTCCAAAGTTATACTAAAGGTATTTTAGATTGTATTAGATCAACATGAACATCCTTTGCCCATGGCCTCTTAAACTCGTACAATTTTTATCTATAAGAAAAAAAAAATTGTTTTCTCTATACACTGAATTGTAAAAATTGCGAATTAGGCAACTAGAAATCTGTTAACTCATTTGTGGCAAGAGATGGATGTCTATTCATCGAGTTCTTAGCGATGTTCATGTTGAAATGATTTATAACGGAATATAGATATAGAAGATATGATAGCCTATACATTTATAGACAGTCTTATATAAAAACAATGGTCCGTAGATTAAACTTTAGAATTTTTCATACCCAGTTATACGAGGAAAGTATTTCTGTTTTACGCAATTTGTTTGAAATAAATTCTTGAAATTGACTCTTTCTTTTTTAAACATTCTGTACTTAATTAGCGACTCAGATAGACTCCCATAAAAGTAGTAAAATTAATCTAGTAATGTTATTACATTTGACATGAAGCATTTGGCATGTACACTGTTAAAAGTGAATGTGACAAACCGGTGCCATTTGGGACCCGGAGGTGAAAAGGCCCTAGGGTCCATTAGAACCCGGGGCATTTGGAACCCGAGGGTGCATAGGGGCTTGGATATGTGGTTGCTGTGCCAACAGGTCTCTTACTGGGTGATTGGAGCTAAATAAGGTGCCATACACTTCGTATTGGCAGCAATGTGGCCCCTCATCGGGTGACTGAAACCATGCGCATGCGCCGTGACGTATGTCTTTCTGTTTTCTGTGACGGCAAGTAAAATCTATGGCTATGAGTGAATGAAGGTGAGCTTGTAATCAGACGTTGTGAGTTCGAATCCTTCGACGGCCAAAAGTCGGTTTGTATATTTTTTAAATTTTTTATTATTGGACACTCTGGATTAAGGGTGCCATCTTTTTACCCTAATTAAAGGTGTCATTCTGGCTTCTTTAGGGATGTCACCAGTGAGACAAGCCTTTCACCCCTAAAAGGTGTAATGTGTCACCATTAGTTTTAACAGTGTCGTATCTCTAATATTCGGATCTTTTTGAAGATATCGTGTTGAATACAACTCTCAGAATTTCTCATACTTCATTCCATTTATGTTTAACCATTTATAGGGTGAATTTAATCTATAAAATCAGCCTGCCAGTGTTCTGTTTGCCTTTCGGTGTCTTTTGAATAATGCCAAAAACTTCTCAGTAGCTTTTTAGTACAATATTTCCTCTTTAAATATTGTGCTGATTTCTCAAAAACGTTTCATTAATTCTTCATCTCACTAAAATTAAAATTTTCTTAAATATAAATTTATAAGGATGCCCTGAACCTTTTAATTTGTTGAAACGATCAAAAACATAATCATTTTTAAAGTACTAAAAATGAAATAGTATTCAATTAACAATTTTTTTCTCTCTTTTTAGTCAAGATATACATCTATTATTAAGAATACTGAACAGAAAAATAAACTTTCTATGCACAAAAATAATAGTTAAATTTATTTTTAAACATTCATAGCTCTAAAAAGAGATTGAAAATCCTTAATTGCTGACGCATAATAAAATTCGAAAATTGGGCATACAAAATTTAATTTTTGAATATAAAATCATTATAAATTTACCAATAACAGGGATAAATAAAGGTGAGGTTGAACGACCGCAGTAGTCGAGAGAAATGTGAAATGGTGAAATTTCACAAGAAAAAAATTATCCACTAAAAGCGTCCAAATGTGTTAATTGAAAAAATACATATTTTCTCATTTAGTGATGGATCTAAATGGAAACAAAGGCGCAAGCTTTTGACTCCTGCTTTCCATTTTAACATACTGAAAGACTTTTTGCCAGTTATGAACAAGCAAGCAAAAATTTTAGTGGAAATTCTTGAACAGCAGACAAGCAGTGAATATACAGAACTCGTTCCTGTTATCAGTAAATGCAGTTTTGACATCATTTGTGGTAAGTATCATGGTAATCTGAAATGTTTAGTTTCATAGTGGAGAAATCATACATTGGATAGAAATAAAAGTAAATAATTACTAACGTTAATTATCTTAACTAAAGTTTATAGCATTAGAAAAAGGAATATATTCGAAAAAAATTATCTGTTAAAAATATTTTCTGTAATTATATTCTGTTTCATTTTAAATATTTTGTTAAACATGCTTAAACCGTTTCAATTAACTAACATTTTATTTTAATCACACATTTTGACCGCAATTTTTCTCACCTTAGAATTACATATCATTAGAATTACATATTCTTTTAAAAATGCAAGATTCTTACGCAATAAACAACGAAAAAGCACTTCCGTATAACAAATGGATTAAAAAAAATTTTAGTACCTATAGTGGTAATGTCTCTTTTTTTTATATTAAGACAAAATTTCAATAAATCTATAATAAAATTTAGACATTACATACAAGCATTAGTTAAATTTATCTCTTTGAATTGCATGAGATTTTGTAGCAATCAACTGATGCTCAAAATTTCTGCAATAAGATATCTTTTACGTTATCACAAATTATTTTTTGCGTCAACTTTTTTGATAATCTGTATTTCAAATTCCAAATTTCACATCTGTAGTTACATTGTAGTAACATTCCAATCGCATTAGTGAAAGGTATATGGTCACATGACAGCAAATGTAAGTAATGTACCATAAGTGAAATAATGTTACATAGACCTATAATGGAATTTTGTACGAAATCTTTTTGTAACAAAAATTTGCATAAAAGTATAAACAATCACAATATAATCATAATAAATAAATACAACAAGTAAAATTCTACCTTGAATGGAAATAGTCCATCTCCAGTTCCCATAAAAATGATACAACGAAATTTCATCTATGTTAAAACGAAAAAACTCACTCAAACGGAATTCTTCTGTGGTTTTTCGCGGTTTCGTCTAATCAAGTATTATTGTATAGATTAAAGAAAAAAATAAGAATTGAATATCTAATAGAATTGTCCACTCCTTATTGAAACTAGTAAAACATGCGAAACAAAACCTGTCTGAAACGGAAACTAGCATTAAACGGGTTCTCAAAAACATGTTTACCTCTTCTCAACATCGCGAACTTTCTGACACATTCATAGACTTAGTCGCTTATGATACACAAAATCATTAAATTGGCGGCCATGTAAAGGATATGGGATCGAATAGCGTTTATCACTTTCCGATAAATATGCTGCAATTCGAACTATAATCGAATGCTTATATGAGAGCCCTTCAAACCCCACAATGCTGAATGGAAAAGACCCAGATGATAATGTAAAGTCTATGGGGGTATTTTTTCAAATATCTCGCTCAAATTTTAACAGTTTTACGTGTTTTTTTGCATAGGATAGCTAAGAACGATCCACAACCGGCCTAGTTTTTACTTTTTCGATTTAAAAAAATAGATTCAGATTAAAAAAAATACTTTAACTTTCATAACCGGTTTGAACCGATTATGAAACTAAAACAATCTTAATATAAAAAGAATATAGCCAAACTCGAAAAAGTAAAACTGGGCCGGTTGTGGATCGTCCTCCGCTATCTTATGCAAAAAAATCATTATAAAATATTAAAATTTGAACGAGATATTCGAAAAGAACGCCCTCATAGACTTTACATTATCATCTGGGTCTTTTTCATTCAGTAGTGTAGCGTTTTAAATTACTACCACGTCCAGAAGTTCGGTTTATAGTATCCATTTTTACATTATCTTAAAAAAATATTTTTTAATTTAAAGGAAAGGGAGAGATACTAATCGATTTCTTAATTTTTGATCAAAAGTATGAGTAAAAATCAACAATTAAAAAAAATTGTTTCATAGAAATACTTTATCATTCTTTAAATACAGCTCTAACGAATTTATATATATATATATTCTGCTATAAGAAAATAAGGCTATTTGTACTGCTATTTTTTATTTAATTCTTTTTACAATAAACTTATAAGAAATCTTAATACATTAAATGCACAATTAATACGAAATTAATTTAATTAAAAAATTAAATGATAAGCACGTCTTTTCTCTTTATTGCTTGGATGAATCCTTTCTTTTTTAAACTACATTCATAGAAATTTTATTAATCTCTTGGTCAAAATAAAATCAATTATTTTCTCCATGTTTTAAAAGACATCTGACACTTTATATCTGAGACGTTTAAAAAAAAATATCTTTGAAAGAATAAACGATCTCATAGTAATCATTCTGCTAAAAGCAGTTTGTTCTGCTATTGACCACTTGACTTTAAACCTTCAGTGCTGGAGTAACGAAACAACTAAATGAATACGCGTATACGATACTAATACGGAACAACTGATTCTGAGTTCAAAGATCGAACACAAATTCTCATCTTTAGCATCAGATTAATTGTCTCCATTCATGAATTGCCAAATGAAGGTAGCCTTTCAATTTTGTTCCTCAGTTCTTCAGTACGTTAATGCAGTAACGATTAACGACTCATATTCCAAAGTAATAATTCAGTATTTCGTATTAGAGGGAATACCTATTACTCAGTAATGAATACATACAATTTGCAACAGATTAAGTGGATACACAGCACTTTCTATAACTTCATGCGTTTGTTTTCATTTATACTTTCCTATGTGATATTGTCTTCTTTTCTATTTTTTACCTCCCCACTTAATTTAAACAGTCATTCCCGGTAAACCCTGTATTTATAAGTTTTTCCAATGACCAATGCAGAGTTCTTGAATTCCCATGCAAGTCGCTATGCTTGCGTTTACTTCTTTTTGGATTCGATGAGTCGATGCAGGAATGCATAGGTGAATTAGCAAGAGTGAACTTTCTTTAACAAAGTTCTTGCAGAAGCAATGGTTGATAATCTGCAAAATACTTCGCAATAACGAGATCACTTATATATAATCGCAATTTAATTTTAATTGCATTTCATGCTCAAATAAGAATAATCAAGACACCTATTTTTTATTATAAACAACTTAAATGCTTTTTTCTTACACTCTCCTAGAAACTATCTTAGGAAAAGAAATGCATAGCCAAACACTTAAATACTGTGACTATTTGAACTCCGTCTCAGTGTAAGTAGTACTATTTCTTTTAGATCATATGAATTATACTTATTGATGCATTAATGTACTAATTTGAAATTTTGTTGTTATTTTAAGCGATTGCATTTTTCTTTGAAAGATAAGTTACCTACTGCTTACATTTTCTCCTACAGTATTACAGAAATTTTTACTGAAAGAATATTAAAGCCCTGGTTGTGGTGTGATTTTACCTTTCATGTCTCAAGTAGAGGCTGGGAATTCCGACATCACGTAAGAAAAGTGACGAACTTTACTAAGGAGGTAAATAGAAACACTCCATTATCTTTTTTAGGTGCGTTCGTAATTATATAAATACGTATTACCTATAGTCGTCGTTCAGTCTGTCCTTCGCCTGTCTGTCTGCCTGTCCGCCCACAGATAACAGAGCAAAAACTACTAAACCAAATCGTTTGAGATTTAAAATATATAATTATTGCATAATTTTATTGCGTCATTTCAAATTTTATGAAAATCAAATGGATAATTTCATTACAGGGACAATCAAAAGTATTCCATTACATTACAGTCAACAGGAAAAAATAGTTTCAAGTACATTTTAATGAAGTTACACTCTTTCGAATATAATAGAAATGACATGAATCTACGAAGTATATTCCAAAATGTACATACTGTACGATCTTTGATGCAAAAAATATTTATTATTAATTTACAGGGCTACACAAAAGTATTCCACTACATAATGGTATACGGGTTAAACGATGTTTGTTATGTAAATGTTTGTTATTTAGATTAAACTATTTTCTCATTTTATGAAATTGATATGCGTGGCTGAAGTTTAATACAAGTTATTTCCTGTATAATAGAAAGACTAGCGGGGAACACCGAGCTGTGATCGGTTAAAATAAACTCTGTATTAAACTTTATATAAAATGAAATTCTCGCTCTATTATTGCTATAAATAATTTATTTTATAATACTCTTATTTACAGAAACTATAAATATCAATACTATAAACATATTTCTAAATTTTACATTAGTTAAATATTTACAACGAAAGAACATCCTTCCATACTACATTTTTAGTTCTTTGATGCCTTTTTTTTGGAATCAGAACTTTTAGACTTGAACGCCTTTTTACACGTGAGAAAGCAACATATAACATTCCGTGCATAAAGACGGAGACGCTTAAATCCAGGCCCACGAAATCGAATGTTTGCCCTTGAGCTTTGTGGACAGTGATGGCAATCGCCGGCCTCACAGGAAATTGATGACGCTGCATAGTACATCTGAGATGGCCCTTGTTTGAATCCAGTGTTATTCTTGGAATGTGAACTACGCGGCCGAAATTCTCGCCAGTAATTATTTTGGCCTTGATAATGTTATTACAAAGCTCCATCACAATCAGACGTGTACCGTTGATCAGCCCTTCTGATACATCGAGGTTCCGCAGTAAGATTATTATTGTAATAATTTTCAGCTTCAGTATATGCGGCAGAAGATCCGCAATATCTACGGTATTAAGAAATTCTGGGGTGAACTTTAGTGCTCCCTCCGGTTGATCTTTTATTGAATCAAAGCTATAGTAAAGTATAGATTCTCCCGGAAGCCTTTCAATAATCTCCGAATTTATTCTATTGACGTCCGCATTCAAAGGCGCAAGGATGGCTCTGTCTTTCATTGTTTCGTACATTTTTCTCAGCTATGCAATCCCCAAATACCTCTTATATTAGGTTTCCTTTTGAAAGCATATCTTCTGGAAGTTCAATTTCGTCCATTGAATTTGTAGGAATTTCTCCGTTCCCTAGCTTCAAGAGATATTCCGCGAATTCTTGCTCTTCTGAGTCAACACGCATGTTCTTCGTAAGTGAAAATATTTTGAAGTGCCACCAAGCATCACTTTTTGTGATGCACAGGTCCAAAAGCTCGCTCTTGTTTGCTCTGGGCTGGACAGGAAGACACTGTCGGAAATCTCCGCTGAGGACCATAAACTTTCCGCCAAAAGGCAAATTCTTGTTTCCGATGGCACGTAACAGCTGATCCATATTATTTAATCCATATTTACGAAGCATAGGTGCTTCGTCCATTAGAAAAGCATCAACCTTTGCGAGCTCGGTGGCTTATACTGTTCCAGGTTTGATATTTGAAACTGCATCCGAAGACAGAGGAACTCGAAGACCAAAAATTCTATGCGAAGTGCGGCCTTTCGGAAGCAGAATCGAAGTGATCCCGGTATAAGCCATACATTTTACGTTATGACGTCGACCTCGAAGTATGTGGTACAGTGTTTTGTAGACAAATGTCTTGCCGGTGCCACTGGCTCCATCGATAAAAAAAATCTCACATAAGGGTTTAAATCCTCAGTTGCCCGAAGGATGGTGTCCACGATTTCTATTTGTTTTCCTTGAAGACCGTACATATTTTTTCCAACAGCACTCGACTCATCTGCGGTGAAATTTTCCTGAATTATTTCGCTGTGGTATCCGTCGATGTCATTCATTCCGAATTTCTTTGCCCAATAATGAAAGTTTCTGCCCTCTGTTGCTTCTGTATTTAGTTTATGTGCGATTATTCTATATGCTCGATAATAACATCTTCAACAGAGCCACCTGTTCTTCTCGCTTCTTGGATGAAATCTAGGGCCAAATCTTCTTGAAACATTTCCCAAACACGTTTTGGGTTTTCCGGAGATCCCAGTATTAGAATTTGGGTGAAAAGTGTTCTTATGGCCCTCGGCGTTCTGGAAATCGCTGATTCGCGTAATCCTTCCATTTACTGTTGGTCATCATAAGTCAACCCTCGAGCTAGGCAAGCTTCCTTGTAGGTTGAGTAAGGGATGCTTTCTACTTTCAGAAGGTCATCAAAATACATTGCATTTTTGACATGATAAAGAAGTAATCTCAGATGATATAATTCTGGCTAGGCAACGAAATTAAAGTTGTGAATGCGGTCGATTACACGCAGTTGCCTAACCCGCGACAGCCACTCACTGGATTCTCCTACCCACTTAAAGTGTCGGGCATTTGCCAATAACAGTGGTAAAGGATTTCATCTTTAGAAGAATCTAATTGCCCGCTGTTTTTTTGTTTTTGCTTCAGAGTTGATTGTGCCGAAAATAAGCTTCTAGCGTCGAACTCTTTTGACCGATATCTGCGAGATCTTCATGCGTTCGATCAATGCCTCGACTCTGTATTGTCCTGGAAAATGAATGTCGAGACGTTGAACTGCGTGGCTCTTCTTTTGAAGTTTGTTTCCGAAAAGTCACCAGCAAGATTCCGGAGGGGTGATACATCTTCCCTAGACGTATGCGTCTGCCTCGTTGTAAATTAGTTTTCTCTGATTTTCTACAATTTTGATCGACGCACAATCATGTTTCTTGTAAATATATTTGTATAAGTATTTAACGGCATGAATGCTTCCGACATACTCGACATTAATGTGACAGTTGATGTGACTTCAACAAGTATGCATTATATGGAACAATGTGTCTGTTGTCTCTTGTCACTCGTTTATACCGTTGACCGTCTTGCGAAAGATTGCGAGTTTGTCACAGAAATCTCTATTGCGCTTGTCTAGCCTTGGATCATATCGCCGTCTGTACATCGGATTTTCATCGTCTTTTATAGACGTGTCTTGTTGGAAATCCTTCGGAAAATTGAAACGGCGTTTGATTTTCCCGTTCTTGTTAACCATGCAGGGTGATTCAAGATTCTGCTCTCCGCACAGATTACGAATCATCCATTTGATGACTAATTCTCTCAGTTCCGGGTCTTCAGTGTCTTGTGGCATTTCTGTCGAAATAAAATCGTCCAATTCTTCTGTGTTTCAAATTTTGTTTTCGGGTGACATAATTAAAAGCAGATGCATGTTTGGAAGTCCACGTTTTTGGAACTCAGTGGCTTCTACATAAGCAGCTACCTTCCCGAATATCTGCTTATTTTCAAAGTCTTTTATGAGTTCTTCAAATTTAAGTTTGGCGGCTCTAGCGACGAGCAGGACCATCGCTAAGATTTTTATTGGTGGGGGAGAGGACCTAAAATTGTTAAATCAAATTTCAATATTTGCCAACTCATTTTACAATTTTACCAACTTACCACAATTGTAAAATGTAATATAGCCCATATTTGTTAAAAGGTTAATAATATTCCCAATTAGTTTTGTAATTTTTGCCATTTCTATCAAAAATTGAAAATATATTATAGTTTTTATTAAAATTTTAAAGAAAATTTGCCAACTAAGTTTGTGAATTTGCCAAGTGTAACAACATTCACGAATGTTTGGGGGGGAGGCTCCCCCCATCCCCCCCTTAGCGAGGCCCCTGGCGACGAGGTCCGGACGGTCTTAAGGCTGCTGTTGTTGAACAGTGCCATCAGCAAGGACGATTTTGCATGCTTCTCTCATTTCTTTGCATTCCGGATTGAAAGTCGTAGTGACGAAGAAATGCGGCGGACCTTTTCTTCGAACAATTGCCATTGCATTTTCAAAACACTCTGTAAAATAGCGTGTTGATCCAGAAAACAAAGAAGGTAGAATTATCTTCTCGCCAATAGAGGCGCACTTTTTTCCGGAAAGTTATTTTATGAAGCTGGTAACTGAGGTATAAGAATCAGCTAATATTTTCTTTTGGTTGGCCTTTATCCATTGAATGCGGTCACGTTCCACTCGAATGTAAGTATTGACGAGGTACTGTTGAAAGAGGACCAGCAAAATGTAAAGCATTGAACACGATTTCACGCAGATCGATATCAGTTGTAGTATTTTCATGAGGTAGGTGCCTGGTTAGCTTAGGTCTAAAAGCGATCCGGTACGCATATTTCAGATGTGTATATTGCTGGGACGATTACTGTTTCTAAACCAATAGGAGAGCGTCATTATCACGGTCAAGTACACGCCCACACAGTTTGATTGGCAGGAACTCGTGGACAATTGACGGTGCTAATTATAACGATAATCTGTTGCGGATGAAAGTGAGCTGACTGGCTGAATGGTTAGAGCGTCGAGCTTGAAACCGGAGGATATGGGTTCGAGTCCATCGCGGGCCGAGAGTCCGTTGGTGATTTTTTTTTTTTAATTGTTGGAGGCTGTCTTTTATTAATAAATAAGACATTTTTAAAAAAATATTTCAAACCCTTTTAATATTCTAAATATCGTTCCAAAATGATTTATATATATATATAAAACAAATGGGAAAAAAAGTATTCTGCGAAAATATCCGTATAAGTAAAATTCTTACTTTAATTTTTATTTATTTATTTATTTATTTATTTCAGGATAAGAGGAAGTATAATTTCTAATTGAAGTAAATAAAATTCAGTCATTTTGAAAAAAAAAGAAAAAAATTCTTTCGTACTTTTAATTTTTAATTACCGAGTACAAATTCAAACAATCCGAGTACAAATAAATAATAAACACACACGATCAATTGTCCACGAGTTCCTGTCAATCAAACTGTGTGGGCGTGTACTTGACCGTGATAATGACGGTCTCCTATTGGTTTAGAAACAGTAATCGTCCCAGCAATATACACATCTGAAATATGCATCCGGTACGCTTTTTTAGAAAGAATCACGTTTTCAGCACCTTTTCGCCAGAGCAAATGTTGGCGCACAGATGAATTCCATGCTACGCACCCTTTCTTGTTTGTGACGTCATACGCGTAGGGAGTAGCAAACCTTTCCTCCTGTAAAGAGTTCGTGCTTATTGTTCACTTGTTTTTCCGTAAATGTTGTTATTCACCGTTGTTTACAATTAAAACATAGCTTAGAGCTTTTTTAGATTAAATTTCACAGAAGCTGCTAATTTAAACATAAGTTTTTTTTTCTTTTTTCAGTTTAAAATTATTTTCTTATTTACTTAATTCCTTTAATTATTCTTGTAATAAATATAATTCTATTGATCATGTTTTTTATGACACATTTGAACTTAGCTTATTTTGTATTGCTACTGAATCAATTTATTTGTATTTACTTATTTTGTGCATGTGTCTGTTTCTTTATTAAGCGGCATAATTATGTGGCGTGTTGAGTGCATTAATAAAACATGTTTTAACTGAAATAATTCATTAAAAATTAATTGTTTTTAAGTTACTTACGATTATAAATTAATGATAGCAAGTTAAAATTAAAATCAATTCGATTATAATTAGATTGAATGATAAATCACAAATTATTTAACAAATTATTTAGCTTGCAATTCGCTATGTTCGAAGAAATGAGAACCCATTTTATTTTTTGGAAAAATAAAAACAAAAGGTTTCTTGTAATAAATATAATTGCATTGATCATGTATTTTATGACACATTTGAACTTAGTTTTATTTGTATTGCTACTGAAATAATTTATTTTTATTTATTTATTTATTGTACGTGTATGTTTATTTGTTTATGAAGCGGCATAATTGTGTGGCGTGTAGAATGCATTAATAAAATATGTTTTCATTAAAATAATTCATTAAAAATTAGTTTTTTTTTTAATTAAATTGCAATTAGAAGTTAATAATAAGTTGAAACTAAAATCAATTTGTTATAATTAATGTGAATTGTTACTGAAAAACCGAAATTTCGAAACGCATGGTTGAAAACATAGGCGGCAACCTTCTATGAAGAAGGCATACAAAACCTTCTGGCACGCTACGACAAGTGCCTAAAAATTTCGGCAGCTATGTAGAAAAGTAGTTTCACAGTCGTAGATTTTTGTACTATAAAAAATTTTTCTGTATCTGTACACGTTTTTTTATATAACCAAACGGAACTTACTTTGTAGATATACCACGTAAATAGCTTGACCCAGACCCTTTATGACCCAAAATGACCCACTAACCGAAATTTCTCGAACATGAGACCTAACCCAATAGTTTTCTCGTGCCAAAAAATGTTGTATACAAAATTTCGTTAAAATTGATCCACCTGTTCTTTAGATATAGCTTGACCATGACCCATTATGACTCATCATGATCCACAAATGAATCTCATAATCGAAATCTCTCGATCGTGTGACTTAGCCCGTTAGCTTTCTCGTGTCAAAAAACTGTTACAGGCAAAATTTCGATGAAATTGATTCTGCCGTTCTTTAAATATAAATAGCTTGACACACATCCATTATGACCCAAAATAACCCATTAATCGAAATTACTCGAACATGTTACCTAGCCTAATCATTTTCACGTGAAAAAAATTTTGTATACAAAATTTCGTTAAAATTGATCTACAGTGTCTCACATAAGTGATGGGACACTTGTGCTTTACAAAAGGAAACTAATCAAATAAATTAAAAAAAACATGTACATATTTTTTTGTGGGTGTGTTCCATACTTAAATTTAGTAAAGATTATTACATAACATACATTTTGTCAAAATATTAAAATATTAATTAAATAAAAATACAAATCTTTAGAACGGAGCAAAAAATAGCTCACATAAGAGATGGGACACCATTACATATGCAACAAAAATCGTCTGAAATAAGCAATAAAAATATTTTTGGGGGTTTTATTTTTACTTAAAAGCACTGGGCAATAATTTATAAAATCGTCTGCAGTATTTCTCTTCAGTTTGTTTTGGAATTTTTGTGTTTTTTAGCTCTGTGTAGCCATGAATGCTAAACGAAAAGAAACTTCGCCTGAAGTTTGAAAATTAGTTATTAATTTGCATATTGAACGTGGAAAATCTATTAGAAAAACTGCTGAAACAGTTAACTTGAGTCGTTCAACAGTTTTCAATATCTTTAAACGATATAAAAAGAATCATGATTCAGGATAAAAGAAGACCTGGCCAGCCATCAAAGCTATCCAATAGAATAAAGCGAATTATCGTTCGAAATATTAAAAAAAATCCAAGAAATAGTGCTTCAAAAGTTGCTGCTGATTTACAAGCATTATATGGAATAATTGTTAATCCTAAGACTATTAGAAGGGTAATTCGATCTGCTGGATATCACGGTACAGTAGCCAGGAAAAAATTCTTCGTAAGTGAAAAGAATAGAAAACTCAGACTAGCTTTCGCAAAATCCAACATAAATAAGAATTCTGATTACTGGAATAAAGTTATATTTGCTAATGAGAGTAAATTTAATATATTTGGTTCTGACGGTAGAATCTTATTGTGGATAAAACAAAGGGAAGAATTTCGCAAACAGAACTTGGTACCAACAGTAAAACATGGTGAAGGAGGAGTTATGGTATGGGGGTGTATGTCGTCCGCTGGAGTTGGTAATCTTGTTTTTATTGACAGTATAATGTATCAGTACAAGTATGTTGATATTTTAAAGCAAAATTTGAAATCTTCAGCACGAAAATTGAACCTTCATAACGATTTTAAATTCTACCACGACAATGACCCCAAGCACACTGCTCTGAACGTTAGACTCTGGCTGCTATATAACTGTTCTGAAATATTAAAAACACCACCACAATCTCCAGACTTAAATCCCATAGAGAATATTTGGCAAGAATTGGAATCAAGAATTCGCAAACACACGATTTCTTCAAAATAACAACTAAAATCGGTGCTTCAAGAAGAATGGAGCAAAATCACTCCAGAAATCACAAAAAAATTAGTCGAATCCATCCCAAAAAGATTAAATCATGTTTTAAAGGTAAAAGGAAATCCAACAAAATATTAAAGCCTTTTAAAAAGTAAAATTTTTGGATAAATATTTGATGGAAAAGCAAGTGTCCCATTACTTATGTGAGCCATTTTTTGCTCCGTTCTGAACAATTGTATTTTTACTAAGTTAATATTTTAATATTTTGACAAAATATATGTTATTTAATAATTGTTACTAACTTTAAATGTGAAACACACCCAAAAAATTTTTGCACATGTTTGTTTATTTATTTTATTGCAGTTTCTTTTAATAAAGCACAAGTGTCCCATCACTTTTGTGAGACAC
The DNA here is from genome assembly GCA_964019185.1 of Maratus speculifer. Taxonomy (NCBI): domain Eukaryota; kingdom Metazoa; phylum Arthropoda; class Arachnida; order Araneae; family Salticidae; genus Maratus; species Maratus speculifer. The sequence continues at coordinate 142,036,140 of OZ025291.1, forward strand.
TGTATCTATTCTTTAGATATAGCTTGACATGACCCAATTATTATCCACAAATGACCCTTATAATCGAAATTTCTCAAACATGTGACTTAACCCATTAGTGTTCTCATGTCAAAAAACTGTTACATACAAAATTTCATTAAAATCGATCACCCCGTTTTTTAAATATAAATAGCCCAGACTTTTAATGCCCCAATATGGACCATTAAAATTTTTTCTCGAACATGTAACCTAGCCCAATGTTTTTCTCGTGCACGGAAACCATAGAATGCAATTTTTAGTCAAAATTGCGTGAGAAAATCTCTAGATAAAAATAGCAGGACCCACAATGACCCCAAAAATGACCCACTAACCGAATTTTCTAGAACATATTACCTAACCCAATGGTCTTCTTGTAATCCAAAACGATAAAATATAAAATTTGGTCAAAATCGTTAGAGCCGTTTTTTAGATAAAAATGGCTTGACCCTTAATGACCCTAAAATGGCCCACTAATCGAAATTTTTCGAACATGTGACCCAGGTCAATAGTTTTCTCGTGCCAAAAACCGATTGGATACAAAATTTTCCTTAAAATCGACCCAGCCGTTCTCTAGATATAAGTAGCTTGATCCTGACCCAAAATGACCCAAAATGACCCAATAATCGAATTTTCTCGAACATGTGACCTAGCCCAATGGTCTTCTCGTGCCCGAAAATGGTAAAATCCAAATTTTTGCGAAAATCGTTAGAGCCGTTTTTGAGATAAAATTTACACACACACAATTTTTGCTCGCATTATAGTATAAGATTTTGACCACTATACTGTATCCGAAGTACTGTTTACTATAAGAGCAAGAACTGGATATTTTTAAAACTTCGATATTGTACGAACATACCTCATCCGCTTCACGTGCAATTTCCAACTTGTTTGAATAAATAAGTTTGAAATTATATAAAGCAACATAATCTCTAATCTCTCTCTTTTTCTCAAAAACATATTAGATTTTTTTTCCTTACATGCACATTTTTAAGAAATTTACAACACAAATAGCACAGTAGAAATATCACTAGAAGTCGAACTAATTCAAACAAGAATTATTTTTGTCGTAAATGATAGGTAACACGTTCTTAATGAATATATTAAAAAATATACATTCCTATTATTGCGCAAAATGCGCTTTTTTGGCGATCATCTTAGAAAAATGTGAAAAATGTATACAGATTTTAAAACATCGTGTGTGGGGGGGGGGGGTATCAAATTACAGGAAATTTGATGATGTAAAAGAGTATGATATTAGCTTTTAAATGTAAAATGTTCATAAAGATCAACTGTGGGGGGGGGGGAGAAATTTTTAAAAAATGATACCAACAAGACCCCGTAAGTAAACCTTAAATGTAACTATTCTACATTACATTACACCTATACCTGATATTGTTATGTAACAACTCCTACTGCAATACTAATTGTTATAGCAAAATTTTCACTTAAGTATTAATCAGGTTTTATACTTTCTAAAGAATGTACCCATTACAAAAGACAAAATATCAAAATACCATCTTAAAATTTCCAAAGAATCGGGATCGTATACTCCATATTGATATTAATGCATAGAGTCCTATAATCCTAATGGCATACTAAAGACTTGGCTATACTAAAAAAAAAAAAAAAAAAAAAAAAAAAAAAAAGAGAGAGAGAGAGTTATTGGTTAGATGATGCACTTTAATCTTTACACTATACGCTAATTTTCACAAAAAGAAAAATCCTACATGCAAATAAATTTCTAGAAGAGCGAAGCGAAATGCTCTAATTTTTTTTTTCCTTACGTCAAAGAAACACCGAATGGTTTTCTATAATGCATACGTTAAAAGATAAAACTTTTTTATGCTTTTTTTTTTTTACACTTTTTTTTACTTTTTAAGATGAACGCCAAAAAAGCATTTTGCGCAACATTACAGTTGTATATTTTTAGTATGTTCATTAGAAGTGCGTTAACTCCCGTTTATAACAAGAATCATTTTTATTCCAATCAGTTCCGGGTAAAGGTGTTGTTTTTGTTATTTCTACTGCACTAACATCGAGAAGTAAACTCTTACAAAATAGACAAAATATTGCCAAATCCTTATAAACATTTCATTAAAGTACACCAGTAGATTTTTAAAATAACATACTACTTGAAACCTAATAATCCTAGACTAAAAACTATAGTTTGTTAGAATATCTATTTCTGATAAATATATGGTTAAAATCTTATTCCAGGTCTAAGCGTGAATGTACAGAATTAAAATTTTTATAAGAATTTTAAAATGCTCAAACCTCTATTACACTAATCTAGCCACAAATTCATAATTTAACTTTTATTTTTTATCCATATTCCTGCACAAATAGCTTCTATAGTACGTTAAAAAAAAGTGCTTGTGTATGCACTATATGTCCAGAGTTGACCGGTCACTTGCGATTTTAGGCATTTTGTTAAATAGCTTGAAAAATACATGAGGAATTTTCCTGAAACTCTAAATGTGTAATTATAATAATATAGGTCATACATTTCGGTGAAGATTTTTTCCCGAAACTCCATAGGGGACCGCCAACATATTGAAAACTAACGAAAATCTATTGGATAACCCTGTGAAAACTAATGTAGCGAAAGAGTTCACACAGTAGATTTTGGTTAAGTAATTTACTGTAATAAACTGTGTTCATTTTTATGCGGATAGCGTGTATATTCGTAAAAAAATTAAGGTTTTTATAAAAACAGGTCTAATTTTTTCCAAGTTTTTTTCTTATAATTTGCAGAGTTCTTAATATAAAATAATGTTCATTTCCGAAAATATGACAAATAATATTGTTCACAACATCCTGTAATCAGAATTAAAAAATAATAACAATTGTTTGAAAAAATGGACAAGTTTGCTAAATATTTTTTCATTGCACATGCGTAAACGCTATTGAAATTTGATTTATATTTTATGTTAGCTAAATGCATAGAGCAATTTTTGTAAAAGTCTCAAAAACATAGCTTGAAAATTCTGAAAGTGATCGTCGGTAGAATAAGCTGAAAATCCGTTATTTACAAAATGAAACAAAAAGATGAGGTGCTATATCCAAATGGATACAAATCTATTTGGATCAACAGTGCCCCACATTCATTGATTACTGTCAATATAGAATACACAATATGGCACATACCACTATATTTTAGTGATGGGCGATTCTGGAAATTTTGAGAATCGATTAAAATCGATATCGTATAAAACAACATCGATCATAATAAGAATCGATTTCTCAGTTCGAGAATCGATACTAGAATCGATATTTCGATATTTAGGTTCACACAGAGAAGATCCAAATTACTAATTCCAAAACTTAGACAATCAGCAGGACAGTAATAACCGCCTCCCGCCCCCCATCCCCATTTAGGGAGGCATAGAATTAAGCTATTGCAGATTTTAGAGTCGGATATTAAGAATTTTAAATTTTAAAATGATTGTCACTTATGGTTTTCACTTACACAAAAACTTTGACAAATTTGAGAGACATAACTCAACTAAAAACAACACTGAGTAACTTGGCATTAAACCGAGTATAAAGAGTGCCAAGAGCGTGTAACTAGAATGGGGAACAAAGAGTATAGTTAAAAAAAAAAAAAAAAAAAAAAAACTTTTTTTTTTTCTAATGACAACCAAATGTTACACGAGATAGTTTGGAAGAACATAAAATATGCACGATTCTCAAGGGGGCAGGTAACCCCCACTCTTGACGGAAAGGCGACCATAGCCCAAATGTATCTTTTGTCGAAGTTTCAAAATGAGGATTTATAATAAAATAGAACGAGAATTGGACATTTTAAAAATTGCATGCATACTTTGAACGGCTCATTTAGTAAAGATTGGCGAGGAAAGGGGGGGGGAGCGAGGGATTAGAACGGACGAACTTAAAAAAAAAAAAAAACATAATTAACTAATAACCCAAATAACTGAGCTTCTAAACAAAAATATAGTGTTTAACTTAGTGTTGAATTCATGGAGTGGCCCGCGGGGAACATGCACTCTTTGAAACTATAAAGAGTGCCAAGAGCATGTAACTAGGTGGAGAGAGAGGTAGTAACAGAAAAAAACGAGGAGATAAAAGATTTATAACGATATGTTACATGAGATGGTGTGGAAGAAACAAAAAATATGCCCCCCACTCAGGGGGGCAAGGTGAATCCCAAACGGACAAAAGGGCGACCCCGGCCCAAATGTATCTTTTGTTGAGGTTTCAAAATATGGATTTATAATAAAATAGAACGAGGATTAGACTTTTTAAAAATCGCAATCATAATTTGAACGAACCTGTAAGTTAAGATTGGTGAGGAAGGGGGGGGGGGATAGGACGGACGAACATGAAAAAAAAAAAAATAGTGGCACTCTGAGAGTGCCGATAGAAGTGAAACCTTGAACAATTACATGTGTATATTTGAATCGTTAAGATATATAATTTTGAATCGCCAGGAAATACTTTTAAATGAATAAAAAAAGGTTCTATAATATTAAAAAACATATTAATGTCTATAAAAAAAAAAAAAAAAAAAAAAAAAAATCGCGCGATACCATATGTCCAGCTATTGTAGTTAACTCACTATAACTACTTTCTTACATTTTAAAACGCGATAAATACATCAACCAAAATTAGACCATACTATCGATACCTTAATCCTTATCCAAATAAATCATTTTGTATTAATGCCTGTTACAATATCTGTAGATTACTTTTTGAATTATTCAAATCGAACATTCCATTCAAAAGATATTATGAATTTAAAGATGACAGTCTAAAGAAATAACAACGCTGCTGAGTACTCGGTGGCCAATAAGCTTAGGGATTACGTGTGCAATCAAACGATTGCGGGTTCGAACCCCAGTTTCGCTAATATGTATCTTTTTTTTTTTTTTTTTTTTTGAAGGAGTTTGAAAAATTACAAATTTAACACATTATGGGTCCGTAACGTGACCTGAAATGATGGGAGAAAATTTCTTTTGCTAGATTTGTAATGTATGAAACATAAGCTTTCAATAGACATATTGTATGAAGGAAAACCCCCTCTCCCCCCCCCAAAAAAAAAGGTCCTATAGAGAAAACCGGGAAACTGAAAAAGAAAAAAAAAAACGGCGAGAAATGTTTAGCTATACTAGAATTTTTCTCATCACTGTAACTCCTATAGAAGCAAAGTTATAGCCTTTTAAAGATTGAAATGAAGTGAAGAAATAAGCAAAATTAGGTGAATGATCGACAGGGGGGGGAAGGATCCACAGCTCTGGGGGTGCCATGTAGCTTAAACTTTTAAGTTAAAAATGGTAGAAAATTAAATGAGCGAAATTTTAAGGTGTATATTGGAAGAGGGTGCAAGCCCCCCCCCCCTCAATTTTTTTTTTTTTTTTTTTTTTGTTTCTTTTGAAGAAACAAAAAAATATGCCCCCGGCGGGGCGCAGACAAACCCCAAACGTTCGGAAGGGCGACCTTTTATTTATCTTTTGTTAAGGATTTAAAATGTGGATCTAAAATAAAATAGACCGAGAATTGGATATTTTTTAAACTGTATGCATATTTCGAACGGCCCTGTAAGTTAAAACTGACGTGGAAGGGGGGATTAGAAGAGACGAGCGTGAAAAATAAAACATGATAAACTAATACTTCAAATAACTGGACTTCTAAACAAAAATATAACGATTTAACCTAGAGTCGAATTAATGGAGTGGCCCGCAGGGGATTACCCCCCCCCCCCCCAGAAGTTATGAGATTTATGCTTTTTAATGCACAAATTGCGATTCTCCCTCTCTTACAGAGCTGTAAAACATGATGCTTTCCTCCGGAGTCGCAGAAAAATACCTGCATTCAACACTAATTTAGCCTAGAAAAAAGAAAAAAAAAATCGAAATCGAATCTAAAGATCGAAATCGAATCTAAAGATCGACATCGAATCTAAAGATCGACATCGAATCTAAGATCGACATCGAATCTAAAGATCGAAATCGAATCTAAAGATCGACATCGAATCTAAAGATCGAAATCGAATTTAAAGATCGATCTTACGGGCAGAATCGATTTTACATTTTTACTTTCTTTTGTAACTTTACAAGAAGAGAGTATTAGATTCGTGAAAAATTTTGACTTCCTGTTTTTGATGGATTTATATATTTTAGAAGGTCTTTAACACGATTTCATGGTTTTTAAGAAATATCTGTCTGTGGGTGTGTCTATCACTCTGTGAGTCTGTATAAGACAAAAATTTCTGACCGTTCTATCTCAAGAACAAATGCACGGAATTCCACAAAACTTTAGATTTAGTTTGACCTTGATATAAACTGAATCTAATTAATTTTTGGTGCATATAGCCTAACAGGTGGCGCTGCTATGCTGCATTTTTTGCGATTTGCGTAACTGCTATATCTGAATAACGAATGAACGGATTTTCATCACATTTTAGATCCAGTTAGTCCTTGACATGAATTGATGTTTTTTGCATGTTGGTGTATATAGCTTCTCAGATGGCGCTGCTATACTGAATTTTTCACAATTTCCACTCAGCGCCATGTGAAAGGGGGGGGGGGCAAAAGGAAGGGGTCGTTCCGAGCACGGAAATTTAGGGGGCGCCAAATTTTTACTACTAACATCACTTCTAGCCTATCACAAGAAAAAGTTAATAGGGGGGGGGGCTAAATTGGAACTTTAAACCGTGCGCAGTTCTCTTTTCGCACGCCCTTGTTTCCATTTTAGCTTTATCTCAAGAACTAATGCACGGACTTTCATAAAAATTTAGATTCAATTAGTCCTTGATATTATTTTATGCTAATTACATTTTGGTGGGAATCGCTTAAGAGATGGCGCTGCTATACTGCATTATTCATGATTAACGCAATAGCGCTATCTCAAGAACGAATTTTCATCAAAATTCAGATTCAGTAAATCTCTGACATAGATTAGTGTTATTTAGTTCTTGGTGTAAATTGCACAACAGGTGGCGCTGATATGCTGCATTTTTTATGATTTCGCAATAGTGTATCTCGCGCTTTCATGGATTTTCATCAAAATTTAGATTCAGCTGGTACTTAATAAAAATTGATCCTGATCAATTTTTGGTGTACATCACTCAACAAAAAACGCTATTTTGCAGGGGGGGGGGGGGTTCTGAGGTTTCTTTAATTCTTCTATCTTAGAAACTAATACACTGAAATTTTGAAATTGGCACAGGAAAATGAAAATTATTTTACCTTCAGAGAAATCGATTAAAAATTTTAAAGTATCGATTAAATCGAGTTGGCCGTAGTATCGATTAAATCAATTTAAAAAATCGAAATCGCCCATCTCTACTATATTTGAATGCAACCTCTCTTTTTTTTTTTTTTTTTTTTTTTTTTTTGCTTCAATTTGGAAACAACGGATTTTGGGCTTATTCTACCGACGATCACTTTAAGAATTTTAAGCTATGCTTTTGAGACTTTTACACAAAATTTTTCTATATATTTAGCTAATACAATATGCAAATGAAATTTTGAAGCGTTAACGCATGAGCAATAAAAAATTACTTAGTAAACCTACTCATTTTTCATACTTTTTTTATTATTTTTTATTTCGGATTGCAGGGTGTTGTGCACAATGTTGTTTATCATATTTTCGGAAAATAATATTTTTTTTAATATTAAGAACTCTGCAAATTATAAGCAAAAAACTTGAAAAAATTTGGGACTGTTTTTATAAAAACCTTAATTTTTCTACGAGTATACATGATATCCGCATAAAAAGGAACACAGTTTATTACAATAAGCAATAAATCATAATCTACAGTCTGAACGCTTTTGCTACATTAGTTTTGACAGGGTAATCCAAAAGATTTTCGTTCTTTTTCAATTTGTTGACGGTCCCCTGTGGATGTTTCGGCAAAAAATCTTCACAGAAATGTATGACCTGTACAATTATGTTTACACACTGAGAATTTCAGGATAATTCTTCTTGTTTTTTCTATATGTTTAATAAAATGTTTAAAATCACAAGTGGACGGTCACGACCTTATTTAATCATTTCAAAGCATTCAAAAGTCTGATACTTCAAAAATGTATCCTTATACACATAATTTAACCTTTATCTTTCATTTATATTTCATCACAAATAGCGTCTACCTTATATTAAAAGAATGTTCTTGCATTTATATGTGTGCGTGTATTTATGTGTGCATGCATGTGTGTGTACAGAACAGAGAGAGAGGGACAAAGAAATTTCATTTAAATGAGTATTTAATGTGAGCAAAAATTTTACACGTTTAAAATTTGTTATCTTCTTATATTTCTAGCTAATCTCTAAAAAGAGAAAAGAAAAGCTCGAATCAAAAAGCAGCGAGACTGTAGAAACTATTGAAACTACTGAAAGAGACAATATTTATTACAGTCGCGAAAGAAAGGCACTTTTGGACCTCTTGCTGGATGAAAATATAGACAACAATTCTATTTCTGAAGAAGAAATAAGGGAAGAAGTTGATACTTTTACTTTTGAGGTAGATAATTCTCTCTTTATGATCTATCTTACTCTTGTGCAACTTTCTAATGTAGTTCTAGCCTACTGTTGCCAGATTGGGGAACAAAAATTCCCTAGATTGTTTGATTGTCACTGCTTTTTTTTTTAAATAGAAATTTCCGGCCTATTTAATAATGGATGAAAAATTCTGAAAATGAGACGAATTAAACTAATTTTAAAAAAGTGATGACATTGAAATAATCTGAATTAAAAAAGTTCCCAATCTGGTAATACTGCTCTAGTCCATTAAATTAAATTAGCGCAGAATTTTCGGGATTGTGTTTTGTACATTTTTGTGTCTACTTCCTTGTTTTTAAATTAACAAAAAAAATTGCTAGATTTTTTTTCTTCACTGATAGTTACATAATTCATATTCTTCCTATTCTAAACAAGGTTAAACATTTTTCATGTACATTTCTAAATAAATCTAACTAAATAAATATTTCAAAAAAAAATTATTGGCCATTTAATATGATTAAAATTTTTAAGTAATGTGAAAATATCCGTATTATAAGAAACTATTCAGACATCAACATACAAAAGATCAAATAAATAAACAGAATATTGCCCAATTTAACTGGTGGCATTGAGCTCACAGGCTAATACATAACAGGCTCATACTAATTGTACATTACAGCCTTATATTTTCAAGGTTTAATTCCGTTTGAAAAACAAATTAAGGGGGGAAACAGCTCCCTCCATTTCCTTGTTTGACACCTAATCATTGAACCAGTTGAACTAATCAGGTAAATGCTTTATTATATATAAAAACATTCACATAAATTAAGGGGAAAACAGCTCCCTCCATTTCCTTGTTTTATACCTAATCATTGAGCCCCTTGAACTAATCAGGGAAATGCTTTATCATATAAAAAAAACCTTCACATAAATTAAGGGGGAAAACAGCTCCCTCCATTTCCTTGTTTTATACCTAATCATTGAGCCCCTTGAACTAATCAGGGAAATGCTTTATCAAATTAAAAAAAAACATTCATATAAATTAAGGGGAGGGGCATTAGCCCCCGTTCCCCCTCTTATACATATCGAATAAACTCCAAAAACTAATCAGGGAAGCGTCTTATCAGAATATACCTATATCCGAAATTTCAAGTGAATCGATATTTTTATCATGGATTATCGCGTTACGTACGCACATACATACATACATACAGAACGGGCGGGCACATAAGCTCTCAGGCTTTGATAGCCGGCGAGCAAAAAAGCAGCCTTACAACTTATTTTATACTATTATTACATGATTTTACTTTGCAGTTCTTGGCACAATTTCTGAGCGCATTTGAATATGCATGGAGCTGAAGAGGAATCTTCATACAATAAATCTTAGAAAAAAAAATAAAATATAACTTAAAATACTCAGAGACATGTGTGCTGGCAAAAAGACATCTAGAAAGGTACAAAAATTTAAAAGATATGTGTCTATGATCCGCAGTCTAGATTTTATAAAATGCTGATATAAAGATGAAATAAATTAGACTAAGATTTTTTTAAATTTCCCGTGCAAGAGATCTCTTAACCGTTTGAGTTCGGAGTAAATCTGGATCATAAATGCCGAAATGCGAATGTTTTTTCGTACATATAAAAAAAAATAATAAACGTAGTTAAGTAATTATATCACAAATGTTGTGTTAAGACTCACATAAAAATAGCACTTATCCAATTAATTTGCCTTTGATTTTTTTCCTGTGAAAGCATGGAGAAAATTATATATACATTTTTTTTTTTAAATTATACTTTTCAGCACAAAACGGGTGAAGCCCTCTTTTATAAATAGCTTGGGTTATTTTTGTCGTCAGATTATCTACACTAGGGATATAGGACCAAGGGGGGAGAATGAACTTCGTGGGGGTCTTTCTAAGGGAACCTAACCCGTATTTACGCAAGGTTCGGAGAAAACCACGAAAACTCCGAACGTTTAGACCGACAGCCGCGATTGGGTTCGAACCCAGCACCTGCCGTCTACCAGTTGAGAGGTTAGAACCTCTCGGCCATTGGTGGAGCCTTTTACAAATAGAATAAATTAGGTTTGATTTCCCAACTCATTTTCATAGACACTGTTATGTACTTTCTCATCACTACTCAATTCTAAGTCGGTTTCAGGCCACATGCTTTCAGAAATTACTCTGCCGTTATGTATAAATGATGGTTGTAAAAAAAAATTAAATTGTGCAAAAATACCCTTTTTATTTTAGTTACTTTTACTTGTAAGCCGACTATATGCACTGAAATTGTATGAAAGCTATTGCAACCAGCTTAAATGCACAACCGAATTCGGACTATAAATAAGAGCCTCTATTACCCTCTCTGAAATTTCAGCATAAAATAAGAACAGCATTACCGTGCTCCCCGAAGTTTTAGTACATAACAAATAGAACTTTATCATGCTTTTCTATACTCAAACTATTAAGCATATTAACGTAAAAGAAATATAAAATATAATATTCAGAATTATTGAATAATCAAAAACTAGTCGTTGGGGGGGCCACCGTAATACTTACCCATCATAATATAAAATATGAAAATAAAACGCGTGTCTATGGCAACTCCAAAATAAAATTTAAACGCATAAATAAATAATTTTAACATACAATAATGCTCCATTAATGAATTGCTGATGAGCCAATTTTGACTAATTATATAAAACGCCAAAATACTCGAGTAGCACCGGATTGCGTAAAAGAAACATCCTTATAACTCAAAAATATAAATCATATTAACTGAACATTTACTGTGTTGGATTAAGCGTCTCATTTCCAATAAAAATATGCCTGTGAATTGAAATTTGAATGAAATACAGGGTCATGAAAAATCGAAGAATTTGGAAATCAAGATTATACATATCTAGACAACTAATAATCCGATCGACCTCATTTTTTATGCAAAATTTGTGTTATTTTATTGTCTTTTACGTCCAGTCCTTAAAATAAAAAATTTCGAAAATTTTCATCTACCTTTCATCAGAACGAATTTTTCGAGAGTCCGAAAAAAATAGTTCCGGATAATCGAGGTTACTGATATTAAATAGGCTTCGTCCCATTCTTACATACTATGTATATACAAAATTTCAAGTCTCTATCTCAATTTGTTCGGTAGATAGAGCGGTTACAGACAGACAGACACACAGACACACAGACGGACAGACGGCAAAATTTTTTTTCTAAAAATATGTTTTTCAGAATCTCCAGTATCTGAAACACTTAAATACGTCAAAATTTTTTTTTCGATTTTCAAAACGATTGCAAGATTTACCCTATACTACGTATGATGGGTAAGTAATAGGTAATCACCAATATTTTTCAAAATAGAAAATTTAATTAATTCATTATTTTTTTTCGTCAATGTTGGCTCTGCCCTTCTGAACATCTGGTTTCAGATAAATTTAAAATATGTTAATGTAGAAAGAAAAATAGAATTTAAAACTGTATCGATATTTCTTAGAAATTTATCTTTTATATGATAAAAACAAAGTTAAACATTTTTCATGTACATTTCTAAATAATTCTAACTAAATTAATATTTTAAAATAAAAAATAAGTAAATAAAAATATTTTTTATTGGTCATTTAATATGATTAAAATTTTTAAATAATGTGAAAATATTCTTCGGGCAGTCAATAAAAGCATTTTTATGATGAGTATTTTTATTACTGTTTGTTTTACTGATATGTTTATAGTAGTAATGTCGGTTTTATGTTTGGAATTACGTTATGATAATTAATAAAATTGACGCTAAAGGGCTTTAAACCGAAAATAATCTAATATTTAAAAAAATGATACGTAGCACAAGAAACTATCAAGATATTAACATACGAAAGATCAGATAAAAAAGCAGCCTTACAATTTACCTTATACTATTATTAAATAAATTCTCAAAAAAAAAAAAAAAAAAAAAAAAAAAAAAAAAAAACACAAAAAATAATAATTTATTTTAATAACCGATAAAGTGTATGTAAAAAAGCTTAAAAGTCATTTTAAATAAAATATTACTTAACATAAATACAAAAGAAAGCATTCTGTTCCTGTGTATGAAGTAATACTGAAAATATTTCGATGTATCAAAAAACAAGTAAGAAAAACCATATGTTAAGCATAGATTATGAAGCACTTTCCAACACTTCATGAAATCTTTAACAAAACTTCGTTAATTAGGGAAATAAGAGTAAATAGCCAAATATGTATTCCAATACTTTTGATCTGACAGTTGATATACATATTATAAAATGGGAAAATTTAGTTTAGCAAGGAAAAAAGGCTTAAAATTTCTTTTTGAGCAATTTGTACTAATAAATGGGAAGCATACTTGAAAACTTTTGTTCAGCCCTGTAGTTTACCTTGTACCTTTATTACACGTCAGTAAGAAGCTAAAATTCATTTACTAAAACACTCTTAAAACAACTGAAATCACATTGTTTTAAATTATCATTCATAGGTGTCCATGTACACAATTCTTTGCGTGGCCCTGTATATCATTTTATCTATATTCTGCAAACATTTCTTTGTAAATTGAATGCAGTTCAGCGTAAAAATGTATACCTTATTTAAGAACCACTTTTAAGTAATTTACGCTCATACTCAGTAACGTTGGCGAGCTGTTTTGGATAGCCCTGTATATCAACTATAACATTTATACACACCCTTATAATGTACAAAGATTTAGTGAAACTTTAATGCGTATATTATAATTAAAATGTATTACATCCATCCATCAGCCATCCCCGGAAACATATACAGTCCGTCGGAAGGAATATACTATCACAAATCTTTTGTGTGTCCCTGTAAATGCAATGTACTTCATACTATGCAAGAGAGTATCGTATAATTTATATTACGCCTCAGTGACATATATCAATTTTGTTCTACATGAAACAGTTTAATATATTTTTAAAATGTCGCACATTATTCCCTCCCTTTTACCATTATCCAATGGAATTCTTTTGTGTGGCCCTGTAAAAGAATAATAGCTATATTTTCACCGCATGTTTTATAGAATGAATATTTTAGTGCACCTCTTAAATGCATGTAAATTTTAATATATTTGACAGGGTGTAACATATTTAAAACGCTTTTGAAACGATTTTTCCCCATAGGCCATAAAGTAATGGAAAATTTTTTACTCTTCCTGTAAATAAACTAATCATGCTAGAAACTTCATTTTCTAAAGGGTTCGTGCTTGGGTAAACGTCAATAACATGCAAAAATTTCAGGGCAAATCGAGTATATTAACAGGGAGTAGAGCGCGGACAGACGGCCAGACAAACCGAATGCATAAGTACTTTTCAACTTTGTTGGAAAGTGCTAATAAAAAACTAGGCATCGAAAATATCATTACAAATTTTTGATATTTATCGGGTATCTATATCTTTGAGAGGATATGCTCCGAAGGGGCATTACATTATCAGCCCTTGTTTAATGAGATGTACACTGTAAAAATATGCCCTGAATTTTAGAGGTGTTACTCTGTGAATTTTTCTTGATTTAGCTGAACATTTCCGTTTTAGAACAAAAAAAGAATTATCAAAATCGGTTCATATTTGCAAAAGTTATGCGTGAACAACAAATACATACAGGTCGAAATCATAACCTCCTCTTTGAAGTCGGTTAAAAAACCTGGAACTTTTCCTTTAAATGCCGGAAAATTTTATTCCTGGACAGTCGTCTAATTCAAAATTTCCATTTTAGAAAAAATCTGCAACTATTCCTGGAATTACAGGAATTGTTTATTCTAGGGCAGTCGCTTAACTGAACGTTTCCATTTAGGGGAGTAGAACGGAAAACCCTCAGCTCGGTTTTTTCTTCGACGCCTTAGGTCGAAGATAAAATCAGTCCGAGTTCCCGAGTACATTAACAAATTTGCTTGAAAACTGTAAACACAAACGCAACACTTGCATTACTTACAATATTTACTTTGAAGACCGAATTTGTTATATAGAAAAGAGGTTAGTTATTCAATTATAACTTTTTTTAATGAATATTATAAGTATTACTTACCCATCATACGTAGTATTACTTACCCATCATACGTAGTATAGGGTAAGTCTTGCAATCGTTTTGAAAATCGAAAAAAAATTTTTGACGGATTTACACGTTTTAGATAGTGGAAATTCCGAAAAACATATTTTTAGAAAAAAAAATTTGCCGTCCGTCTGTCTGTCTGTCTGTCTGTCAGTCTGTCTGTCTGTAAACGCTCTATCTCCCGAACGAATTGAGATAGAGACTTGAAATTTTGTATGCAGTTAGTATGTAAGAATGGGACGAACCCTATTTACTGTCAGCAACCTCGATTATCCGGAACTATTTTTTTCGGACTCTCGAAAAATTCGTTCTGATGAAAGGTATATAAAAATTTTCGAATTTTTTTGTTCTAAGGAATGGACGTAAAAGGCAATAAAATAACACACATTTTGCATATAGAACGAAGTCAATCGGATTATTAGTTGCCGAGATATTTGTAATCCTGTTATCCACATTCTTCGATTTTTCATGACCCTGTATTTAATTCAAATTTCAATTCAGAGGTATATTTTAATTGGAAATGAGACGCTTAATCCGATGCAGTTAATTGTTAGTTAATAGAGTTATTATTTTTGGAGTTATAAGGATGTTTCTTTTACGCAGTTCGGTACTACTTGAGTAGTTTGGCGTTTTATATAATTTGTCGATATCGGTAATCAGCAGTTCTTTAATAGAGCATTACTATGTATATTAACAATGTTTAGATTTTGTTTATGATTTGCAATGCATTGTATAAATAGTTTCCACATGTTTTATTTTCATATACATATCCATGATGGGTAAGTATTACGGTGGCCCCCAACGACTAGTTTTAAATAAACGTTGGTTTGAATAAAAATTCTTAAATGCAGTTATTACGCGTTAGGTCTATTGAATTTTGAAATACATATACTATATAATCAAAACTATTATTGTAAAATAGGATTAAGATGACTAATTTTAAGATTCAGAAGTTAAAACTGATTTTCTGTCGATTTGTAGACAGAAATGCCCAAATGCAAAAACATAAAACTAATCTAATGTTTTAGTCACTTGTAAA
Source organism: Maratus speculifer (assembly GCA_964019185.1). Lineage (NCBI taxonomy): Eukaryota > Metazoa > Arthropoda > Arachnida > Araneae > Salticidae > Maratus > Maratus speculifer. The sequence goes on from OZ025291.1 coordinate 142,051,731, forward strand.
GGTATTTTAACAAAAAATTTGAAAATATTTTTCGGAGACATTCATGAAAAAATTTTAAAATTTATATTTAGGTATCCCTTTCCGAGTGATTTAAGATATATTGATGTTGAATTCAGGGGATGTCCGGGGGAAAGGCTTTCCCTCGAGGAACAATAAGATGTGTCTCTTGGAAGATTTGAGATTTTGTGATTTTAATGTCAAATGTGCAATCGCCAGGAACTCTATAATACCCCTCCTTCCGAAGCCGCTAAAATCCCTCCCGGAGAAAAGTGTCTGAATTCCCCACTGGAGTATATTTATTTTTCCTTTGTATGTATTAACTTCAAATTCTCTGTTAAACTGAAAGAACTGGAGAGTGGAGTGGACTTTGATAGAGAGAGGAAATGGACAGTAGCAGTGTTGAATTCAGACACTTTTCTCCGGAAGGGACTTTTGTGTCTTCGGGGGGGGGGGGCGGGGATTTGCCCTTTTGGACCATTGAAAACCCAAAATCTCAATTTTTCCGGGGGGAGGAATGTCACTGCTCTGGGGGGATGTTCCCCCTGTGTTATTCCCTTGAATTTAACACTGAACAGTAGGATTTTCTTTTTATTTTGTCATTCTAAGCATTTCATTAATCGCGCACAAGATGAAACAATGGTAGCCGAATCTTCAGATGAAAAAACATTGGTATGTATAAGCTTGCAATTGTCTAAAAGAAAAGAATATTTCAAGAAACAAGAATAAATTTGCTTCGTATACTTTTTATGCATTTTGTATATAATGACTTATTTATGCACAGATGTATTCGTTTTCCTATTTATGAAACATCATACTGTATATTATCCATTATTTAAAATAAGTCTAAAATCAACATTTTTGTTTATACAAAAAGTGTAACATAAAACATGGAAGTGGTGAGGAATAGGACATGTCAAATTCTTTTTTTGTTCTTTTTTAATAAGATGAATTTTCATTCCAATCATGATGATACTGGAATTTTACATTATGGTACATACTACATAATTAACCTGCAATGTTTGTTTGATTGTGTATCTAGCCGACACTACACTATTTGTGCCTTATAGCATTGTTTTATTCCTATACCATACCTTCCTGTATCTGGGGAGGAATGGGACACATTTTGAAACGTGCACTTCCTTCAATTATAAAATAGCTTATGCTTTCTATGTTTCTATATTGTTCAGGGATTTTAAAAAGTGTTTTACTTTGCACTCTATAAATATAAATTTTTGTTTTTGTATCAAACAAAGTTTATTATCTTACTTTATAAAAAGTGTCCCATACCACCCCACTTTCCCCTAAACATCCACTAAACATGCTAAAATATATTTATTTTTGACAATTGCTCATGTCTTTCTAATAAAAATTTAACCCATAACTAATGTTAGCGGTCTGATCGCAGAGTTTTTAAAGTTTCACAGTTTAACTCGTAATTTTTAGTTTAATTACCGATACTGGTCGAATTTTGTTTTGTTTGGAGCCTTTTTGTTATTTCTGGAGACTTTTAAATAGCTGAATTTTATTTATAATAGTCAGGTACATAAAGTTTAATACTTAAATAGTATTCTGAGAATTAATGTAACATTTCATTCATCTTTAAATTAAGCGGTCTGACAGACCGCTCACAGTAGTTATGTGACAAATCTTGTCACAGCAGTTAACAGTTAATATTTTTGAAGCAAAATTTCTTAAGTTGCATTTTCTCAAATGTTTGTATGAATATTTCGAATCAAAATTAAATTTTCGAATTACTATTTCTTGAAAGTAAAATTTATAGACTATTGTATCGTTATTTTAAACGAATTGGAACTGAAAATTGAATTTTCTATTTAGTTTTCAGAAAACGGTTAGATTTATTTACTTATTTTCCCTAGAGGCTTTTTAATTATTGTTGAATAAACTTAAAATTAAATATTTTTAAATAGTTTCTAAATATATTTACATATATATATTTATTTATTTATAACACTGATTATATTTTTGTTTAGCGAACTTTTTTTTCTAGTCACCATATGGCTTTAATGTTCTGAGATCTATAAAAATGTTTAATTCAGAAGTATTAAAACCCTGCTACTCTATAAAATCACTATTTTAGAGAATCCATAACTTTCCATGGCTTCCAATGATGTTTGGGACACAGGAAGAGTAACACATAGTTGATGGTGCTCTTCTTTGACCAACAATAAATGTCATGGAGAATCAGACTGCTTTACGTTGTTGCTGGGTAGCATGTTGAGAATTAGGGTTTTTCAGAGCTTATACTTCAAGACGACTTGATGCACGGCGTATGAATTTTGTAGTGCACATCTAGTTACATATTATTTTATTACAAACTTTCTTTATTTTCATTTTTCAGAATCTTTGCTGACTCAAATCGAGATACAGGAGGCAAAATCTCCAGGGTAAATAGAAAAATAATGGTACAGTTGCAAACTGCCAATCAATCTAGTTAATATATATAGTTTATGAAATGTATTTTAATTGTTGATGTTTTAGCAATAAAGTATTTTTGATATTGCATTTAGTTTTGCTTTTATATTCATTCTTTTTTTTATATTTTCAACAAAAATTCTATTGTCTTTAAAATATGTAATTTGAGTTTACTTAAGTAATCATGATTGCTAATTGATATCAATAGTTTGATCACAATTGCGATTGTTAATCACTAAAAGAGGGAGGGAGGGATTTATGAAGACACTGACATGAATTACTGTCAGGATTTTTTTCTAGCTGTATGTATTGAAATAGTTGCATTTTTAATTAAGTTCTATTTTATTTTGGGGGGAAATCACAAGAATTCACAATATGCTCACTCCACCTCCCCCCCCCACCCTAAAAGCATAGGAGGGGGGTGGAGTGAGCATATTGTGAATTCTTTTTCAGAATTTTGAAGATCTGGGAAAAATTTTATTGAATGGTTGATATCCACTTGATTTTCAGCAAAATGTTTGTCATTTACTGGGATATTTCGAAAACGGGTCAATTAATTAAAAATTTGAGAACAGTCCTTAGTAACAGATTAATTGTTGCCACGTTTAATACGATTGATATTTCATTGCGTAAATGGTGGTTGTAAAACTGCAATTTTCGCTGAACATAGATTTTTTTCAGCGATAATTTTTGTTAAGAAATATACATGTAAATAAAATGCTTTATTTTATATTTACTTAGAGTGGTAACAAGAGTTACTACTGAAGTCTTACAGTATGCAAACGTAGAATTATTAATCGTGAATAATCAGGAAAAATGTTAAACTTCTGAATTTTCTGTAAAGAAAAATACTCCTAATTTTAGAGATTTTGTCAAAAAAGAAAGTAGTAAGTGTTAAATTTTGTATAGTACTAAATGTTATTTTCAAGGTACTATGTAGTTGCTAATCTTTTTGTCCTTTTTCAAGTTACTTAGCTATAATGAAAGCTATAATGGAAGTGGAAGTGAGTTAAATAAAATGTTTCTAATTTGTATAATATTATTCACATTTTTTAAATAAAAATTATCTTCATCTAATTTTTTAAAAATAAAAAGATTGGCAGCTAGATATTTTTATGTGAAGTTTTAAATTACATTGACACAAAAGACATGTCTAAAATATCACTATGGCGCATATTAAAAAAATTATTTAAACGGATTATGACATCGCAACGATAAATATTCTTCCCTCCAAGATTAAATAAAAGGAACAAAAACAATAGTCTGCATATAAATATATACAAAAAGCCTTTATTATCATCAAGTTTGTACAAGTTAAATAACTCGGATGTGTGATGTAACACATATTCTATTTTATGTATTTCTATTAATTTTTCAAATGCTAGTTCCCCCCCCCCCTCATTTAAAATTTAATTTTAAAAGAAAAGCATTTTTAATACGTATTTTTTTGTGTGCTCGTCTCCAAGTGCATGTAAAATAATAATAATAAATAAAAAGAACAAATAATAAATTAGTTTTAAAATATCATTCCATTTCTAGATTTTTCTTTCTTGTTCTTCAGTTGATTAAATATCAAACGACTGTTTTAAGTAACTGCTATTTTTATTTCCCAATCATTTCATTTTGTCTTGTATAAAGAACTTAATTTGTTACCTGTTGTGTAATTTCGTTAGGGTTGCCGAGTGTTGTACATTCTCGCCTCGCGCGATAAATGCTATATTCTTGACAACACTCATTTTTAAAATTTCCCCTTTGCTTATCATGTAACGGTCCTTTTTACCTGTACATTTTTTTGCTCGGATTGGGAATCTATTCTATGCCAAAAGACTTTTTTTGGCGTTTGTGAAATCTGAAATTTTTGTCAGTTTTACGTTTGTCACGGCTATGGAAAGACGCACGCTCGTTGTGGTCAAAGATGTCTAATAATTCTTAATTACTTTCGAGTACAGTTATGTTAGCGTGCTACATGCTTATGTGAAAATATATTTAGATTTGTGTTTTTGTCGCTGACAATTCATCATGTACAAATTGTGGTCGTTGAGAACTCAAGACGTTCTTTCTAGTACGAGTGCACATTTGAATAAATATGCTGTATTCTGGATGTTTGAAAATGCTCATATTTCAAGTCTTCAGCAAAATAAAGCCAATTTAGTCCAGATTTTGTGAATTGAATTTTCTTCATCAAAATAATGCCTTAAACACTTCGTTCCAGAAAAAAAAGTAAAACATGAACTTGAGTCTCTCTACGATATTGCAATACGATCCGGCCAATCTCAAAAGGGCGGCTTTATAATCACACTTCCCCATTACAGGATGTTTTAAGCTTATATATACAAATTCTATAGACATTTAAGAAGTGCAACTTTTGCAACATAAATAGAGAGATTCATTATTAAATTTAAGACTTGAAAGTTTAAAGATTTGTGCATAAAAAGGTAAATTTATAGTCAGAAGTGATGATATATTGATTTTCAGAGCTATTAAGGGATATTAAATGTCTTACTTTCTACCTGGCAGTGGAACTTAGCAATAATGCAACATTTATTTTTTTCTCGATCTTTATAAAAAATAAATGCATATAATTTTTAATATGGACAACCTAATTTCTTTTCTATGTAAAATACTTTTTTTTAACATTCAATACTGAAATTTTATTTTTTTATGTTTAAGTTTGATTAAAGTAAATGTAAAATTGTTTTTTCAGTTTCATTCACGGCGTGCAAGACGGTAGCTTAACTATTTGTTCAAGAGCCACCAAAAATATAGATAATGATGTAAAAGTAATGTAGTTTGAACATATATTTTATTTGTAAGCTATTTCTGTATCTATTGAAAGTTTAAATTGAAATTTAAACTATAAAAATTTTTAAAATTTCATTTTTTATTGAAAAATGACTAATTTTAAATAAAGATATTATAAATTGCTTACAAATGAAGTATACATTCAAGATACAATAGTTAAACATTATTATTCGTATTTTTTTTTTTTTTTTTTTTTTTTTTTTTTTTCGGGAGGTTGAACCAATAGTCTTGCTACAGTCTTGCTCGCAGTGGATGCAAGTCAAAAACCAATTTTCAAATTTTTACCTTAAGGGATTAAGGAGGGCACAGCACTTCAGAAAAAAAAAAAACTGATATCAATGTATCTTTTTTTTCTTGAAAATTATTGAATCAATTAAATATATATCATTTTATTATAGTGGCAGCAATTATAAACATAAATATTTGTTTATTTAATTAGCATTATTAAAGTTTCAGTAAATAAGAAAGATCTAAATATAGCAAATTATAATAACGCAAAAAATATTACCAGTAACAAGTGATAAACCAGTATCAAGTGGAATGCAAATCGCATATCTAATTCCCTCATCAATGTTAAACATATGTGTGTGTAGTACTTCTCTCCATAGGTAATGCATATTTTACAGTATACAAAGTTAGTTCTTCAAGCATCAATTTTTTGTGTGAAAATGTTTGTTAAATATATATTTAATTTTATTTCTTACTTTGTTGTACGAAGTACCAACACTTAAATTATATTAAGTATATATTTTAGAATTATTTTGATATTTTGATAACTAAAAAACGAATCATTTAAAAGTACACAGAAAAAATAAATTAAAAATAATAGTTTGCTATTTTTAAAAATATATGTAGGCATTAATCCTCTCCTCTCCTCATACGTATAACATTAGAGTTTGAGATCTCACTATCTTAGTGTGAGACAAATTTTGAACGGATAATTGAATATGGCTGAAACTAAACGGGATAAAACTGAAGATACCAGTTTGCAAAATGAAAAAAAACCTAGGTTTAAACCTGAAAGCAACAGTTTCTAAAATGGAACATTTCAGTTTCTGAAACGAAAAATTTCAATTTTCAAAAAAGAACAATTTGGTTTTCAAAACGGTAAATTTCCGTTTCCAAAACGGAACATTTAATTTTCCAAAACGGATATTTCAGTTTCCAAAACGGAATATTTCAGATTCCATAACGGGACATTTCAGTTTCTATAACGTAGCATTTCAATTTCCAAAATAGAACATTTCAGTTTTCAAAACGGAACACTTCATTTTCCAAAACGGAACAGTTTAGTTTCGAAAACGGAAAAAACATAAAGGTAAATTTTACGTGAAAAAATGGAGCAGATACGGCAACTTTGCTGCCTGTACGTTTTCCGTTTTTTCAAGGAAATTTTTTTTACAGTGTAGGACCATCTTTCACTTTCAAAATCCCATTACACGACCTGGTATCAACTGGACAATGTTTTTATAGGTAATCTGAGGTATCTGATACGAAGAACTCACCAACTGATTCTGCAGTTCTCTCTTTTTGTGAAGTGGTAACGTGGCAGAACAAATTGGGACTTCCATGTGGAACCATAAATTTTCTATTCGATTCATGTTAGTTGTGAATTTGAAGGCCAGGACATGTCTTGAAACTCACTAGAATGCTCCTAAAATCACTTCCTGAAGATTCGACCTCTATAACATAGTCCATTATCTTATTGGTAAATGCAATAAATTTCCAGAAATATTGTTGTATTGAATGGGTGCTCCTGATCTACACGATTTTCAGGTAGCCCACAGACGTAATGGATTGGTCTATAGGGATTATGGGTCCTAATTTGATCAATAAAAAGATCGCCCGCATGATAATGCCACAGGCTTGTCTCCGACCAACTGTGCATCTAGGAGCCAGCGTTTCCGTTGAAGATCGGCGTATTCACATGCACCCGTCGCGTCGATGCAATGGATCAGAAAACTTGTTTATTCCGACCATGCATTTTTTTTTTCATTCTTCCATGTTCTAATTCAGAAAGAAGTATGACCATCTTTCCCTTTCAAAATCCCATTACCCGACCAGATATCAACTGGACAATGTTTTTTATAGGTAATCTGGGGTATCTGATACCAAGAACTCACCAACTGATTCTGCAGTTCTCACTTTTTGAAGTGATAGCGTGACAGAACGAATTGGGACTTCTAGGTGGAACTACAAATGTCCTATTGCATTTGTAGAATAAAATTTTATTAAAAAAATGGGTTTTTGAAAACATTTCAACATAAAAATTACTTCACACAGAATATTATAGATAGGATAGCTTATAAAATTTATAAAAGAACTTAAAGCTTTAAATTAATGTTTTGGAATAAGATATTATTGATACACGCGTTTTAAATTAATGGAAATTTAAATAGGAATAATTAATACATATTATTAAGAAGTGGGAAAATATTGAATGTACCGGAAGAATAGAATAATTTAAGGAATATCACGAATATTTTTTTATGTAGCATACATATCATTTTATTTTATTTCTCATGGTGATCACGAAATGACTCAAGTGATAACTACAAAACTTTCGACGTGAAAAAGGTTGCCTCTGCTGTAAAATTTCATTCTTGGTATTCATTCCCCATCCCATGTCAATGCCTCAATCTTTTATTTAGTTTTTGCAAAAACTATATTTTCTTCAACTGTATTTCAAAACAACAAAAATTTACTTTAGGGTCATGACACAACTGCTATGGCTATGAGCTGGTCTCTTTTTTTGATTGGACATCATCCGGACATTCAAGCTAAGATTCACGCAGAATTAGATTCCATATTTGGAGACGATGACAGGGATCCAACTGTCGACGATCTACGAGACATGAAGTATTTGGAGTGTGTGTTTAAGGTAAATGCAATCTTTAACATTAATAAGTGGAACAGGGACTTCAAATTTTAGTATTATTGCTGCATAAAAAATTAGCACATTAGGAGTATAATTTGAGGAGATATTAATAAAAATATGAAAATGCAATTTAACATCAAAGGCATTAAGTTTTGTATGTTTATAATTCACTAACTTATATTTCAAGTGACTTGAAATTTGGTATTTAGGTATAGTTTGAACCAAAAATTAAAATATCTTGCTGAAATTGGGAAAATAATTAATTGCCATTAAGAAAAGTGATGTCTGAGTTCGTTTTAACATGTAGATAGCCCTAAGTAAATTTTATATACATCATTTAAAAGTATGCTTTATTTCCAATCGTTCGGTATGACTAACTTTATTCTATTATTTTCAACACAATCTAACTGATTGGTAAAGTAATCATACGAATTGAATAATTTCCAACTGAGCGAAAAATTGCCCAGGCCGGGTGTCGAACCCAGATACTTGGCTTACAAGGCCAATGCTTTACCTGTTAAGCTACCGGGGCGACAGCCGACTGGGATTTTTCACTCAGATAACCTTATTGGTCATAGCATCTAGTCTGTCATTTAGACAATTCAACAGAATAGACCGCAGGTAATGGACCTCCATATGACGATGGGTACGTAGATATACTGTTATATTCTGCACAATCTAATTGATTGGTAAAGTAATCATACGAATTGAATACTCAATTATCAATAATATTTACATTTACTTTCTTAAATTTTTGCAGGAAACTTTAAGATTGTATCCATCTGTTCCTGGATACGGTCGAGATTTGCAACAGGACATTAACTTCAGTAAGTAAATTCAGATTTAAATTCATTTTGCAGAATGAATAACTTATTAGTTTATATATATGTGTGTTGACTTCAAAAGAACTGTGATCATATTGCCCCCATGATGTTCTGAAACCATAGTCAGATAACGATAACATATCACTATGTATTATTTCAAACTTCCTGCTCGCTTCTATTTCAAAAAGTGATCCATCCAGGACAGTAACTAAGAGAGTGCTACGAGCAGCTCAGCCCCAGATAAAATATTTTGAACCTCCCCAGGAAAAGATTCCATGGTCACTAAATAAATTTATATTCTGAAAATCCAAATTAAATTTTGTTTAAAAATTAAATTTAGTTTTGAAGATCTTTCACAGTTTTGCAAAAATACTAAATTGTAACTAAAATAAGTGTTTCAACACATACTCATCCTATTTGCACATATGAAGCTAACATGATGTTTAACAATCGCTATTATTAATTATTTTTATTAATATTGAACTAGTTATACACTCAAATTTTTCCTCATCATATTCTTTTCTTAGCATAAAATGAAGTTATTACAAAGATTTAATGAGAAACATAGTAACTACAGTGTGAAAATACATTAATTTATCTTTCTACGTCACAAAGAGAGAGAGAGAATATGACTCTATTATTCATTTCTAGCTCTGAGTCCATCTCTTCCGAATCGAAATTCCCCCCCCCCCCCATTCAGACAGGGGCTGTAGGTCATCAGAGTATTGTAACTGTATACAGGCTGTTTCAAAAAAAATGTAGACATAATTTATTCGTTAATTATTGGCATATATTCTAGATTTTTTCTTTCAGGTTTTTCTAAATTCAAATAATCGCTGAAGTTATAGCTATGTTTTGAGGGATGGAAATAGTCAAGTCTAAGTGTTAGGGGAAGATCCGAAATAAGTAAAATAAGTAACACTTTATGAGAAAGTTCCAAATGTATCTTTCAATGCAATTTACAATTTCTAGAATTAGAGATATGTTTGAGGCATATGAAATTGTTCAAAATGTTCACAAACAACGCTCTTGGCAGATCGTGGTCAATAAAAATTTTCGGGGAAATCTTGGCAAGGATCAATGGCGATAATTCTATTCGGCATCTATTTGGCAAGGATGTCGCAAGGAAGGATTTTCAAGATCAAACTTCCATTTTATTTTAAAGTGTCCATATTTAAAGAGTTACATTCCAAAGTTGGTGTATGCTCTAAATGGAGAGAATCCGCGTCGGAGATCACAGTTGTGATTATACTTTTTATACACCTAGTACTTTTTAAACGACTTCCAACAAAGCAGGTTATAATTATCTTTTTTTCTAATATGTCTGCGTATAATTTTTAACCCCTTGAAGGGCACCGGTATATGTTATATACCACTTAATTTTAATTCCCAAATGCCACATTGACACCAAAATTTAAGAATCAACTTTTGTTTCATAAGATATACTCGAAGAAAAGCTTTTACTTTGTTTCATATAAAATTGTTTATAAATACCGGTGTCAATCAATAATTTTAACATTTTAGTAGCAAAAGTGCTTTGCCCCTCAAGGGGTTAAATAGAACTCCTATGTTCATAATTCTCTTGTTACAAAGGGCTCACTTGGTATATGTCTACATATTTTTTTTTTCTTATTTGTTTGTTTTACGGACTGAAATGTATGATGTAATTCAAATGTCACTTTCTTAAAAATTGGAAAATCATCCCGTATTTTCAATAGAATTTGAAGATACACACCGGGTCGCATTCATGTATGTATAACATGTACTATTACCCATGATTTGAGAATGACAAAATATTGCTGAACTAAAAAGAGATACTAAAATCCGTTAGGACATGTTGCGCACATTCATAATCCAAATCTAATGTAATAAAATGAACCTCTTGTTCTTATCTATTCACTGTTAAATTGGTGCTTTTTTCCCGTTGTTATTTACTTAAAACTTTTTTTAAATTATACGCGTATTCTTAATTATTAAATTGTTTTCGAAAATAATATAACCTAAAATACTTTCATTTTTCACCTACACTGAAGTATTTTTCAGTTAAAAAATTTGCATTGTAGTTTAATTCTTGATATAAGCAGCAGTGATTTTTCTCTGTATATTTCGACAAAAGATTTCGCTTTCATATTCTTTAATTTAGACGTAAAAAAAAGTACTGCTATAGCTATGTGTGCAATGATGTGCTAAAGTTACTCTAGTTTCAACTAAATGAATTTAGCTTTGAGTTTATTTTCGAATATCTGCGAAAATGTACTTGCTGTACTGTCAAATATAAATAAAATTAGATGACATTTATTTTTTAATTTTTGAAGTTTGACAATTTATATTCTAAAATATAATTAATAGCATCTGTCTTTAATAATACCTTTCAGCTTTCTTGTTTCTTTAGCGTTCTTAAGGTCCATATCAATTAAACTATTTGAAACATCATAGCAACATTTATTAAAATCAACTTAAGACATAAAATAAGCAGTCACTATAAAGAATAATTGCCGTGTATTTTTATGCAAATTATATAGCCTGATGTTATAATGAACTTCATAACGACTTTTTTTCTTAAATCCTTAATAGTTTTTTCGATTCTTTATTTTTTCATTTTTCTTTGATATTATTTTTTTATCATTGTATAGAAGGGCACTTAATACCTAAAGGATCTACTTGTTTCGTATGGGTTTACTTGTTACATCGAGATCCTGAAGTCTTTCCGAATCCTGAGAAATTCAATCCCGATCGTTTCAAGCCTGAGAACAGTCTTGACAGACACCCTTTCGCTTATGTGCCTTTTTCAGCTGGACTTAGAAACTGCATTGGTAAGTATATATCTGAACAATACATTCAAAAAGTATGTTTGTGTATGCCTATTTACATAATGGAAATTTTTCATATTCTTCAAAGTTTTACTAAGAGATTTTTTACTTAAAATATTCTAACTACACTGCATTACACTACACATTACATAAGCACATGATTTTAACGAAATCATGCAAATACACGGATAAGTTACATAAAATAAATCATCCATAACTTAAAGCTTAGCTGGAAACAGAAGAAGGAAAACTCATATGCAAAGCAAAATTCATGATGTCAAAAACCAGAAAAATAACATAAGAGAAGAAATCGGGATGTTACAAAAACGTCTTTTTCACTGCCTTAACTCTGAAATTTTATTGCTCAGTATTTATGTTTATTTATTTATTTATTTATAGAAAGGATGAGTTGAAAATGTCTCAAAAAGTGATTTGCCAGAATCCATTTCATGGCGTGCTATAGGCAGACTTGAATCACGGCAAACACAACGAAGTGTCATGGACGCTATTGGAGTCACCAAAAGTATCGTTGAGAGGCTACTGAATCGATTCCAAGAAACAGGGAATGTTAGACGTCTGCCAAGGCAAGGTCGGCCATGCGCTACTACAGCAACAGATCACCAGTATATACTGTTAACAGCTCCTCGAAACAGACCAGACGATGCTACTCAGACTATAAGGAAAGGGCCAGCTGAGGTCACTGTGGTCGAATTACTGTGGATCAGCGAGGAAAACCTCTCCGTTCTTTAACGACTGATACTGTACCGATGAGCTCAAGGAATTTGATTGGTCTAAATTTGCCAATGTATAAGTAAGTATGATATGATTGGGCTACGTCGTCAAGATGATTTGTACAATGATCGCTACGGCAAAATTGTAGCGGTAGATTGTTTGACAGAAGTGTTTGTTTGTAAACATGCCCTTTTCTTTTTGCTCATGGCAACAGGACACAAGGTATACAGCCAGACAGTACGTAATGGGCTTCATGAAGGAGGATAAGTAGGCCAATGAACTGCATTCATTTGACCTCAAGCCACCGTGCGGCTCGAAGAAGATGGACTGCTGAACATCGAGATTGGAAGCAACATGATTGAAGCCAAGTGCTTTTTACAGACGAGTCCCAATTCAGTCTGGAGCGTAACACCCGACGTGTTTTGGTATGGAAAGAAAAGGACACACGAAATAACTCCACATTCGGTCGTGAAAGGTCACAATACAGACGAGGTGCTTCGATGGTATGGGGAGGAATCAGCGTAGGTGGACAAACAGACCTACATACCACTTGGAATGGTACTTTGACGATCCAAAGGTATGCAGACGAGATACTGAGACCTCAGGTCATACCTTATGCTGCAGCCATTGGAGATTCCTTTGTTTTCCATCATGATAATGCCAGACCTTATGCAGCTTGTCCTGTAGAGAACATGCTTGAAGCTGAAACAATACAGTGTATGTAATGGCCAGGGTGCTCTTCTGACCTGAATACGATCGAGCATATTTGGAACATGCTCTTACGACACATTGCTGCGAAACCAAGGCCTCTTTTTACTGTCCAGGACTTGGAGATTGCACTTTTTGAGGAGTGGAGTCTTATCAATAACAACATCGGATCCAGGAAAAACAAGTGTGCAGAAGTCTTCGCTGTTCGAGAAGACCACATGCCTATTAAAAATCTTGCATCATTTCTAAACAACACTTTCTTTTTATCATTTACATATAATCAAATTGCTGCCCTAAATCATCTTTTCGTGTTTTTTTTCCATCTTTTCTAATAATTTAAACTTAATTACAATTTTTTGCATCATTTTTTCTGTGTTGCGCATTGATACTAAAATGCGTGTACTATTTTATGTCAATACACGGCTGTCTCACACGGTTTTCTTAACTTGTTTACTTGCTTCCCTAATTTTTTTGAGCAGCTCATTTATTATCATACTATAACAATTCAATCTTCTATGTCGTGCTCTTTATATAATTATTTATGCTTATTGTATACTACATTCTTTATTTTTTAAATTTTGTTTCTTCTTTATCGCAGTATTATTATTTATTCTTATTTCGCAGTCGGAAAAAAATTAACAATGATTAAAATAATAATAATAAAATACCCTATATTAACTCTGCAACTAACTATTGTAGAAAAAAGTTACTGGCACCAAACTAATGGAAATAAAGTCTACATTTATATTATGCATATAAAGTTTGCTTATGGGACCATCTACAAATTAAAACAAGTTGGAAAATGCACGTGAAGCGTAGCAAATGAGGTGCGTCCGTACGATAACGAAGTTTTAAAATATTACTCTCATATATCAATCTCATAAAATTGTAAATAGAGTTAATTACAAGTAAAATGCGCACCAAACAATGTTCTCCCTATACCATTATGTAATGGAATACTTTTGTGTGGCCTTGTCTTTTTATCATTTACATATAATCAAATTGCTGCCCTAAATCATCTTTTCATGTTTTTTTTCCATCTTTTCTAATAATTTAAACTTAATTACAATTTTTTGCATCATTGTAACAACATATTTGTTATTGATTTGTTAAAATATGTAAATCAATAACAAATATGTTCTTTGCACCACAGATTATGCAAAATGTATATTATAATATGTACTTTATAGATGCATATCAATTTTATTATGATTGAATGAGTTTAACACCATTAAAATGCATTTGAAACATTTTTCCCCAGTGACCATCATACCGTAATGTAACGAAGTACTTTTGATTGTCCCTGTAATTGATCTATGCATCCAATTTTCATAAAATTTGAAATGACTCGACAAAATTATGTATTTTAAATTTCCTACGCGGAAAATGCATTTGAAACTTTTTTCCCCATTGATCGTAATGTAATGGAATACTTTTGATTGCCCCTATAATTGATCTATGCATCCGATTTTCAAAAAATTTGAAATAACTCAACAAAATTATGTAATAATTATGTATTTTAAATTTCAAACAATTTAAATGCATTTGAAACATTTTTCCCTATTGACCGTAATGTAATGGAATACTTTTGATTGTCCCTGTAATTGATCTATGCATCCTATTTTCATAAAATTTGAAATGACTTGACAAAATTATGTAATAATTATATATTTTAAATTTCAAACGATTCGGTTGGTTAGTTTTTGCATTGTTATATGCGGACGGACAGACGGACTGAACGACAACTATAGGTACTACGTATTTACATAATTACGAACACACCTAACTAGCCTTAACTTCATTTTATTGACAAAATATTTAAAATCTTCAATTCAAAGTATGCCTAGAAACGAAGTTTCATATTGGCTGGATTATAAGTTAGTCTCGTTAATAAGAAGCTATGTGTTGCTGACGACTGGCTTTCTCCAAAATCGTTGCCACGAATTAATCTCTGAAAGTGAAATATTTAATGTTACTCAAAAATTAATAGCTAGAAAAGTATTTGTCATAAAATTGTTAGACAAACTGCATTAAATAAAAAATTGTACTTTTTATATATAAATTTCAAATTTAAATATTTAAACCGTTTTTCAAATCCTGAATTTCAAAAATTACCAAATTTCTCATTGGAGTACTATAGCGAAACCTTCTCGCGTAAAAAGATAATGATAATAGCTATGTGTCCTGACGTGTATACTGACTAAAGTACGAATCACAAATTAAAGTAGCCTTATTATTCAATAAAATATGAAAGTGAATTATGATATCACGAGTGCATGATTTTCATTTACTTATTTTATCTACGTTAATTTTCGGATTTTTCAAGCTGTGTGCTTGAGACTTTCAAGAAAGTTGCTTTATGCATTTAGCTAATACTTTATGCAAATTCTATTTTGATTATGTTCACGCATGTACAGTGAAACATTATTTAGTATACCTGCTCATTTTTTATATAATTTTTATTATTTTTTAATTTAATTACAGGGTATTATGTTCAATGTTATCTGTCATATTTTCCGATAAAAACATTTTTTTATATTAAGAATTCTGCTAATTATAAGCAACAAACTTGTCAAAATTTGGGACTGTTTTAGGAACTTGATTTTCTACTAGTATACATGCTATCCTCATAAAAAGAAATAAACCACTTAATCATAAACTGCAGTTTGAGTGCTTTTACTACATTAGTTTTGACAAGGTTATCAAAACAATCATCGTTCTCTTTTTAGGTGCGTTCGTAATTATGTAAATACGTAGCACCTATTGTTGTCGCTCAGTCCGTCCGTCTGTCCGTCTGTCTGTCTGTTTGTCTGTCCGTCTGTCTGTCCGTCTGTCCGTCTGTCCGCATATAACAACGCAAAAACTACCCAACCGAATCGTTTGAAATTTAAAATACATAATTATAACATAATTTTGTCGAGTCATTTCAAATTTTATGAAAATCGGATGGATAGATCAATTACAGGGACATTCAAAAGGATTCCGTTACATTACGGTCAATAGGGGAAAAAGTTTTAAATGCATTTTAATCGTTTGAAATTTAAAACATATAATTATTGCGTAATTTTGTCGAGTCATTTGAAATGTTATGAAAATCGGATGCATAGATCAATTACAGGGACAATCAAAAGGATTCCGTTACACGGTCAATGGGGGAAAAGTTTCAAATGCATTTTAATGATGTTACACTCATTCGAACATAATAGAATTGGCATGAATCTATGAAATATATACTAAAATATGCATTCTGTACAATCTGTGATGCAAAGAATTTTTATTATTAAATTACAGGGCCACACAAAAGTATTCCACTATATAATGCTATACGGGGAAACATGGTTTGGTACATGTTTTAATTATATTCAACTATTTCACATTTTATGAATAAGATATACGTTGCTGAGGTGTAATAAAAATTACTTCCTGCATATTTACAGAAACGTAAAGATTTCGACTACTATACTGTATCCGGAGTACGCTCTACTATATCAGCAAGATCTGAATATTTTTAACCGACTTCAAAGAGGAGGTTATGATTTCGACCTGTATGTATTTGTTGTTCACCCATAACTTTTGCAAATATGAACCGATTTTGATAATTCTTTTTTTGTTTGAAAGCGTATGAGGCCCATGTGGTCCCATTCGAATTTCATAAAAATCCGATAATTAGAACTTTTTTAAAAATAAAAACTTTAAATTTCAAACTCATTTTGAAGCAATCGACCAATTAGAAGTGTTCCTTTTGCATGCTTTCATATTACACTTACATAGACACACAATATTTTCACTGTTAAAAGTTTGAAGTTTTTGCTGCATCATCACTCCACCGCTTTTATGGAATATCTCCATTTTGACCAATGAGAATTCACCATAATACAATGAAGTAATCATTTTCTATAAAAGCGATGGATAGACGATAAAGTAAAAGTTTCAAATTTTTAACAGTGTTCAAAGTGCAAAATCCTAACTGGACGAGGGCCAGGATTCACATAAATTTTGCGCTGTTTGCGAAACGAGATTTATTAACAAGAAAATTTATTTAAAACATTGAAAAATTTGCTAAAATTCAGGCTTCTGATTCGTTAATCTGGTTTCGCTAACAGCGCGAATTCTACCTGGATTCCGGACAAGTTCTCTTATGCAAGAAACCGGAAATATAGCATCTAGGGGATATAGTGTGGAAATCGGCTATCTCAGGGCGTGTTCAGAGCAACTTACAAAAGTAACCAATGTTACCGATCGATTGTAGGGCAGTACAAAAGCAAACTGTGGCAGCAATGAAAACTATTCTGTTGAATTGTAGCTGACGTCACACTTTGCTTTGATTTTCATTTCGTATTTGTCTACAATCGGTAAGTGGTCGGTAAGTAACCGGTAAGTTGTGGTGAACACGCCCTCTTTAATACTTAAAATAAGCGCTAAAATGTTCTGTTCGTTAAATGTGCAACAATGCTAATGAAATTTAAAGATAGAAACGACATCTGCAGGACATTTTCTAAAAATGCAAGAATTATTGCGAGTCTAGATAATGTATCACGAAAATGCCGCAGATGTCGCTGTGATCGACACTTTGGAATTCAGTAGTATCGTTGCACATTTAAAGGATACAAATTTTTAGCACTGCTTGCATTGTAAAAAATTGAACCCTTTTGCTGCATCGTCACTCCATCGCTTTTATAGGAAACGATTACTTCGCTCTATTATGGAGCATTCTCATTGGTCAAAACAAAGAAATTTTATAAAAGAGATGGAGTAACTATGCAGCAAAAGGGTCAAATTTTTTACAGTGTCGATAGCAAATTTTCACTCCATGTAATCCAGACTCTCTCCTTCGAACAATGAAAAGTTCTTAAAAATAAAGGCTTATGATTGGTCAATCTTGTTTTGCTTAACAGCGAACAATCATTCTCGATCCTAACCACTGTTGCAGAGATGCTAGTTTTTTTTTCAAAGTACGAAATCTTAGCTGGAACAATTCTCGTATCCACCAAAGTGAAAGATCCACATCGATCCAGACATGAGAATTCGATATCGAAAAGCTGAAAATTCATCTCTAAAGAGCCTTACACGCTAAAGCAAGAGTGTCTGTAAATCAGGGTGCTTGTTATGCCGGATTCACAAAAGATTAAAGTACATTGCTATGTGCTAGATTTACATTTGGACAAATATAAATGACGAAAAATTTTGATAAGCTTACCATTAAAGTTAAGCGAGTTAACTTCTTTCACCCATAAAACAAATTCGTTCAGGCGACTACCGCCAAGTTCTGGAATAAAAATTCTTAAATTTTCTGTACTTTGGAAAACCGCGTTTATCAAAGAACATTCTTAACTTCAAATATTACTACTTTCATATAGACGCATGTTGAATCATGGTGTGATTTTGATAATATCTTCCTTTTTATTTTTTAACAGACTTCAAGGAGGAGGTTATGATTTCGACCTGTATGTATTTGTTGTTCACGCATAACTTTCGTAAATATAAACCGATTTTGATAATTCTTTTTTTGTTTGAAAGCGTATGGGACTCATGTGGTCCCATTCAAATTTCATAAAAATCTGTTGATTAGAACTTTTTAAAAAATTAAAACATTAAAATTCAATATCTTTTAGAAGCAATCGACCAATTAGAAACGTTCATATTTCATGTTTTTAAGTTACACTTACATAGACACACGATCTTTTCAAAATGTGAAATCCTAACTGAACAAGGTTCACATTTATTAACAGTGTACACTGTAAAAAAATTGACCCTTTTGCTGCATAATCACTCCCCCGTTTTTAAAGAATATCTCTCTCTTGACCCATGAGTATTCTGCACGATAGGCCGAAGTAATCGTTTTCTAAAAAGGCGGTGGATTGACGATGCAGCAAAAGGGCCAAATTTTTTACAGTGTACACTGTAAAAA
Source organism: Maratus speculifer (assembly GCA_964019185.1). Taxonomy (NCBI): domain Eukaryota; kingdom Metazoa; phylum Arthropoda; class Arachnida; order Araneae; family Salticidae; genus Maratus; species Maratus speculifer. The sequence goes on from OZ025291.1 coordinate 142,070,826, forward strand.
TTTTGATCCTTTTGTTGTATCGTCACTCCCCCGCTTTTATAGAATATCTCTCCTTTGACGCATGAGAATGCTCCATGATACATTGTTAAAAATTTGACCCATTTGCTGCAGCGTCACACAACAACTTTTATTGAATATGTCTTTATGACCAATAAGAATGCTCCGTAACACAGTGAAGTAATCGTTTTCTATAAAAGCGGTGGACTGATGATGCAGCAAAAGGCTCAAAGTTTTTATAGTGTAATTGGGACCAAAGCGTTTGTAAAAAGAAATATTTCCGAATCAAATGCTGTCACTCTCTTATAGAGGCAGCCAGATGTAGGTAATGAGTTTCAGATTACTCATCGAATACGCCACCGCTCATTTCCGATTACAGTGTCACTGTAAAAAATGTGACCCTTTTGCTGCATCGTCACTGCCCTGCTTTTGTAGAATATCTCTCTTTTGACCCATGAGAATACTTCGTAATTGGGTGAAGTAATCGTTTTCTATAAAAGCAATAGAGTGATGATATAGCAAAAGTATCAAATTTTTTACAGTGTAGGTTCCCTCGATATGAATATGACACATGTAGCACAGTATATAATTGGTTGAAACGATTCTGGACAAAAACGAGTCACCAAGCATCTTGTTGAGCGGGCTATTTTCGTCAACCTTGTTAACTTCTCATACGAGTACAATCTAATTCTTCCAGGAAATCATCATCATCAAATTCCATAATGAAAAAATGCCTGGCAATGCAATGCACTTTTAAAAATTTGCAACTTTTGCTGCATCATCACTCCATCGCTTTTATAGAATATCTTTACTTTTATCAATGAGAATCCTTCATAATGCATTTAACTAATCTTTTTCTATATAAGTGGTGAAGTGATGATACACTGTTAAAAATCTGCTGCATTTTGTTGCAACGCACTCCGCCGCTTGTATATAATGTCTCTACTGCGACCTTTGAGAATGCTCCTTAATACAGTCAAGTAACCGTTTTCTATACAAGCGCTGGAGTGCGTAGCAAAAAAATGCAGCAGATTTTTAACAGTGTACACTGTTAAAAATCTGCTGCATTTTGCTGCAACGCCCTCCACCACTTGTATATAATATCTCTATTCCAACCAATGAGAAAGCGCCATTTCACGGCCAAGTAACCGTTTTCTATACAAGCAGGGGAGTGCGTTGCAGCAAAATGCAGCAGATTTTTAACAGTGTACAGCAAAAGTTTCAAATTTTTAACAGTGTAGTTGGGACAAAAGCGTCTGTAAAAGAAATATTTGGGAATGAAATGCTGTCACTCTCTTATAGAGGCAGCCAGGTATCGGTTATGAGTTTCAGATTCCTCGTCGAATTGCCACTGCTCATTTCTGATGCCATTACTACCTGTATAGGTATTAGAGTGTTGCTCTTTATCGATTGAAGCATAGTGCGATTTTTGCTAAAATCTTTCTTTTTCCTTTTTCTGAGTGAAGGGGGAGTACTTTTGACTGACTACACTAGAAAAGCATTTTACTATACATTAATATATGAAGTCATTTTGCTCATATATGGAAGCACTATGTCGCGCTCTTATGTATAAGGACACTTTACTTGATGGATTGTCACCTTTTGAAAGCCACTTTCGATGACCGTAGGATTCGATGCAGACTAAGATTTCATAAATGCGGTAGCTTTTCGAAGTGGCAGATCTTGTCTGAAGAAGTTACCATACAAAAAAAATCTTAAGATTCACAACGATACTAACCGATATTGTAAGTGGTTTCAGAAAAGTTGACAATCAAACAGTGACAAGTAAACTGAATACATCAGAACTTAGCAAAGTGCGTACATTAATATTGCATTGCAAAGAGCTATCGTGTGCCAGTACACATAATTATGTATTACGGTATGCATAACTAAAAAGTAGGAAATAAAATAAGCTTTTTAAGAAAAAAATATCAACCGACTTCAAAAAAGCGCTAAAAAGAATTAAATAATTCTTTAAAGTTCTCTAAGGCCAAAACGTTATCCAATAAGCACACATCGGATATTAGATACCGGCATAAAAAACGGTTAAATTTAATATGTATAATTTAATGTCCACCAAACATAGATTTTAGAGATAATATTATTTTACAAGAGATGAATTGACATATTTATGATTTATTTTATGAATATATACATTTAAAAAGTAATGAATTACTTTTTGAAGTTGGTGCCAAACTCTATTTGATGTATATTAAGAATTGTAGCTAAATTATACCTAGTGCCATAATTAAAATGGGGATAATCATTATCGATTGTGATTGTTTGGCACCAACTTAAAAATGTAATTCATTACTTTTTATATGTATATATTCATAAAATAAATCATAAATATGTCAATTCATCTCTTGTAAAATAATATTATCTCTAAAATCTATGTTTGGTGGACATTAAATTATACATATTAAATTTAACCGTTTTTTATGCCGGTATCTAATATCCGATGTGTGCTTATTGGATAACGTTTTGGCCTTAGAGAACTTTAAAGAATTATTTAATTCTTTTTAGCGCTTTTTTGAAGTCGGTTGATATTTTTTTCTTAAAAAGCTTATTTTATTAAAACTTCGTTATCGTACGAACGCACCTCATTTGCTACGTTCACGTGCAATTTCCAACTTGTTTAATTTGTTGACGGTATGGGATTTCGAGGAAAAAAATCTTCGCGGAAATATATGACTATTCAATTTACACCTCTGGAATTTCATAATAATACCTTGTGTATTTTTCAAGATATTTAACAAAACGTCTAAAATCGCAAGTGGCCTGTCACTTTTGATCATATAGTGTATCACCTCTTCACTGTTCTACTTTCCAGCTGACTTTCGATCCTTGAGATTTTGTCTTACTTGAGACATCACTGAGTAAATGTGTAGAAAATTTTCATTTACCAAGCTGTATTAATGTTACTGATAATCAAGGATAACACAACTTGCAACTGTCATTTCCAAGTAATTAATGCAGTCCAATACTGAAATCTATTACCATATATGCAAATAAGATGAATGAGAATTATCATTAGAACATTGACAATCGTTAAAACCTGCAAAATAAAAGACACCCAAGTTATGTTATAACGAAACATAAAATACCTTTTTTAAGCAAAATTGTCAGGCTAGCATTACTTATTTACAAGAAAAGAAGCTTCACTTATCTAAGTATAAATTCTCGGGGCGACGATCTTCTTTTAATATTTTTTTTATTTCTTTATAGACAGCACATAACACGTAAAACAATACACAGACATAAAATATTAACAAATCAGCTCTTTTTAGTCTAGTTGCATACTCCACCAAAACAAAACATGAACTCACTGCTCACAGCCAACTTCCAATTTCGAACATAACTTCGAATAGAACTTTTTTTAAATAGAACTAGTGTTGCCAGATTTTTTAAAACGAAAAATACTACAGCTGCATTTTTAATTCAGCAGTGATCATGTCACGAACGGGTAGGCGCATGTTACAAAATAATTTTTTTGAGAATGATAATTTGTAAATTTGTAAGCAAAGAAGGGGTTAACTGATCGATAAATTGGCCGTGTTAGTCTTAGTCACTTTGGGCTATTATATCACTAGACATCACATTGTATGATTATTTCTGCGAGATCATATTAAAACTATTTGTACCGTGCTGTACTTACCTATTTCAGATTTTAATGACTATCAAGATTGTAAAGATAATTCTTACTCAATCTGTATATCGTATTTATACAATTACACTTACACATAGAAAGTTCAGTTTATTTTCCCATTACTACATTTATTATCTTTATTACATGAGATTTTAATGAAATTCTCCAGTAGATGCAGATGATTTGTGGTAGAAAGGATGCAAAAATTATTATTTGGATATCGAGATAGTTTAAAATCCCTGTCAAAACTAATGCTCATCAGATAAAAGTACAATTTAATCCTTTCAGAAGCAAAGCATTTCGCACCAAAAATAGTGAAATCAATGGCTCTGACAACGCAATTTATGAACTGTTTTTTAATAATCAAAAACGTATATTATGAGAGTAAAATTGTACTAAAAATTGTTGGTGGCAATTAGCAATTTGAACGTGTTCCCTAAAAGATTAAACTACACTACAAATCATACAGCAATCATAATATAACACAACGAATAGGAAATTGCAAAAGTAAATTAATAAGATTACGGACAGGGTGGGGGCGGGGTAAAAATTACTCAGAAAATGTACTTTTATTTTTTTTTAAATTACAAGAATAAACAATAAAAAAATATCATTTCATGAAACAATGCTTAATAGTAAACAAATTGTAAACATTTTTAAAGTTTTCTTTGCTGATTGCTTGAGAAATTCGATATGCCCATAAATATATATATCTAAAAATAATTTTTAGATATTATTAAATTTAATATATTTATTCTAAAAATTTTTAGATATTATTTTAATTAATATCTAGTAAAATATGGTCTTTTGACTATGGGACTGGGGCCCCTAATCTGAATATTTATTAGTGTAACTTTCCGAATTATGATTTGAGGCTTACCATGAATACCCGAAAATGTTTTGACATTTGTTTTTCTGCAACCGATTAGCTTTATTTAAATAGGTTACATTTGTCAGAGATACTGAAATAGTTTTATAGTTTTGGTTAAATTTGGTTGTTTCATTCGAAAACTGCAGGAGATTTCCTTTTGTGTGATAATGCTTTTCTATGGGAATTCAAACGATTTTAAAAGTACTTTATTTACTGAAAAGACAGGGGCACGTTTGAATAATTTTTTCAAACATTAAACTATCTAAGCTAAATTTGTAATAATGAGGTCTTAAATTAATCCGGTCAATAAAAAAAAATACCAATAGGCTGAAACCCCCATTTATTGACACGAAACTGTTAACTGATACTTCATTAAAAATCTAATTTAAATAAGCATTACTTTCTCGTAAAATTCTGCAAAGTAATGTCATCCAATGGTAACCTAGGCACTTATGTTTATTTTCGAGTTAATATGTCCTAGAGGTCTGCACGGACCGGATTTTCCAGGCCCGGGCCCGGCCCGTTGTAAAACTCAAAAGTTCGGCCCGGGCCCGGCCCATACAGAAATCAGTGAAAACAGGCCCGGCCCCGCCCGTTTTAGCCCGTTACAATTTTCTAAAAATTCAGATTTTTAGTATATAATTAAGATTTCTTTAAAGTTTACTGCATACTTATCTATGGAATGATTTTACAGTATATTTTACAGGAAATGCACATTAGCAACATTAATGATTACTTAGATTCTTAGGCTTTCAACATTCAAATAAAGATTCATTAAAAAATTAATATGGTTTAGAATAAAAGAAAAAAGAAAGAAAGTTAAAAACATCGTAACTTTTGAAGCTGTTTAATAAAAGAAGATTTATAAAAATATTTCTATATCATTTTATTAAAGATTTAAATCCAAATTCATTCGTTAATTCAAAGAAGCTCCTTTCTGATACATTTCTAAATTCCTTTTTTTCTTCTCAGAAACGCATAAGATTAGCAAATGTCTTTATTCAGCAACTATATAATTGAATGGCGTTATCCATTTTTTGATTCAAGCAATTTAGGAATACTGCAAGCAAATAAAATAGTGTCATAGAATTGAATAGAATTTCCGAAAACGATAGCATGGGAAGGAAGAAAAACCTGCAGCCATTTGAGAAACTATTGTATCTCAACAAGGTTATACAAGTATTTTATTTACCAAAAATGAAAAACGCTATTCGATTCCAAATATCTTCAATAGTCAGGCTTATTACTTTTATGCTTTTACAATTAAAAATTAATCTGAAAATGTGTGAAACTTTCGTGTTATTGGGAAATTAATTTAAAAACCATCAAGAAGTATATAGCCAATGATTAAGCTAACATAAGTTCTCTATCGCTGTTAATAATTTTACAAATCATGTTGTCTGCTCTACAGATCATGAGACCAATGAAGTCTAGTACCGGTCCGGGAAATCTATGTAGAAATATAATGCAAGTTTGATCTCGGCCCGGCACGAGTCAGCTAAAAAAATATTAAAACGGGTTACACACAATGTAACTGTCCTATGTCCGATGTCTCTACACTGTACAAGTTACATTTTTATATTGATGCTGTCAAACTAGTATGGCTCGTAACGCACATTTATACTTATTCTAATTAAAACCATTTTCGTTGAAATAGGTCTATTTTACCGTTCCTACTGAAATCTTCAGAACGGGCCGTCAGGCCCGACAATTTTTTTATCGGCTCGGCCCGGCCCATATGGCCCGTTCAATTTTTTTGGTGGCCCGGCCCGTTGAAAAAACTATTCTAATTCTGCCGGCCCGGCCCGTTAGAAAATCCGAAACGATTCCGCCGATAACAAACGCCCGGCCCGCGGGCCGGGCGTGTACGGGCCCGGTCAGACCTCTAAATATGTCCTCCATTTGAAGTCAAAATTATATTCATTGAGCAAAGAGCATTTGAGAGCACAAAAATGCCATTTTGAAACAGGCATTTTATTTCTAAAATTAATGTCGTTTTTTTAGCCATATTTGTAATACAACTATCTTAAACTTTTTAGATGCGTCCATAATTATGTAAATACACAGCACCTATAGTTGTCGTTCAGCCCATCCGTCTGTCTGCTCGTCTGTCTGTCCGTCTGTCCCCATATAACAGAGCAAAAATTACCCAATTGAATCATTTCAAATTTAAAATATACAACAATTGGTGCATAATTTTTTTGTGTCATTTCAAATTTTTTAAAAATCGGATGAATAGTTTAATTAGAGGGATAATCAAAAGTATTCTGTTACATTTTACGGCCAATGAGTAAAAATAGCTTCAAGTGCATTTTAATAATGCTACACTCTTTCAAACATAATAAAATTGATATGCATCTATGAATATGTAATAAAATAAACATTCTGTACAATCTGGGTTGCAAAGAATATTTGTTATTAATTTATAGAGCCACACAAAAGTGTTTATCCCATTACATAATAACGCAGAAGGAAAGATTGATTGGACCGCGTTTAACCCTTTAATTCCCATGCTAGAACACGTTCTAGAAATTCTGTAGTTCATTTCACACCAGAAAAATTCAATGGCTAATTTCGTTTTATTTAAATACGGAATGTTCTGTTATTGATTAAAGCAAATGTTTTTGTTTTAATTTTCTGGTGGGAGCTGAAATATTCGAATTAAAATATCTCGGGCGGTCTCGGGCGGTTTGGGATCCAGAGGATTAAATGATATTAAACTATTTCACATTATATGAAATTGATATACGTTGATGAGGTCTACTACAAGTTACTTCCTGTATAACAGAAAGCAGACATTATTTACAGGGACATACAAAAGATTTCGACAACTATACTGTATCCGATGTACTATATACTATTATACCAAGATCTGAATATTTTTAAAACTTCGTTATAGCACGAATCGTACCGGATTTGCCACATTTGACGTGCAATTTCCGACTTCTAATTATTATTATTATTTGAATAATAGAAATAGTTACAAACAGTTCTCAATCCTACCATTTTATGTCTTTATTATAATTTGTGACATTTAACGCAATTCATTTTCAGGTCAGAAATTCGCTATGATGGAATTAAAATGTGTAATGTCTGCAATCCTGAGAAAATACACCATTAAATCATTGCAACCGAGAGATCAAGTGCACGATATTTTTGAAGTCGTGTTGAGACCTTATGGTGGTTTGAGGATGCAGATCAGAGAAAGACGTCGCTAATTGTAATTGACTCTTATGAACTTTTGATAGATCACTGTTACTGCCAGTATTATGTGTGTCAGCCATTTATTGCATGTTTATTTCATTTCTTTATTCAGAAAATAGTTGGTAGTCAAACCCTGATTTTTTCCTACTCCCATTACTTAAGTATTAGAAAAAAGATAAACGATTTTATAAGAAATAAAGGTTGTTTTAAAATGATTCAGAACTTCTAATTACTTTTTTACTGCCTCATTTAATTATTCTATATCTTATATTTTAAGTGTACCTCATATTCAGGCATTATATTTTTCAATACAAAATAACCACATCATAAAGATTTTCTTTCTCTATTTATTATAAACTGCTGTGTAATTTCTTTTTTATTTTTTACATTCAACTTTTTTGTTAAAAAACTTTACATTTAGATATCCGTTTTAAAAATAGTTTTCTTTTTTACAAAAAAATACATGTTTAGTTCCATTTAATATAGTATCTGTGCTGTCGTTACAGTTCAATACTAAAAACTTTAATTTAAAAATTTCACCTTAAAACCAGTTTATCAATTTTCACAAAAGTACACATCTAAGTTCTAGAATTTATATGTACTTGATCTCAAAGTTTACTTTTATTCTCAACTTGTGTCTTCTTTACCATGTAGTATTCGTAGTGTCCCCAGATCTCAACATCAATAATGTTTTAGTTCTCTCTTCACGGAGGCGTTTTCAATTTTAATAATGGCACTTTCTTTGAGAAGGAGATCAGCTTGAGATTGTCCGGCCCTTCCCTTTTTTTCCGAAAAGAGAAGACCGAGTATTGTATTGAATTAAGGGTCGAAGTATTGCGTGCGTTACACAAATATATTATAAAATGTTGTTTTCTCGGCTTTAAAAGCCGATGGTAGCCAGAGTACGCCGCCCCCATCATTATTCATGACCAAATCTACCTTGTCTTTAAGGGTTAATATCTCAGCTAATTACCGACGATTTTTTTTTTCAAAATTATTATCAGCAATACTTCTGCTATGCCCAGCAGCAGATTTTTTTTTTAAGCAGTCTGCAACACAAGTAAAAACTTTACAAACAGTCTGCAGAACTTAAGGACAAATGTCCTCTTTCCAGTCTTCCGCATTACGTTAAATGCATTCAAACTTCCCAAGTATTTGCGATTAGCATTAAGGCAAAGTACTTTTAAAAATAACTTACTTTTGTCTTCAGAATTTTTAACACCAACATATATTGTCCGAAAGGAGGAGAAAATGCACTCCCGCGGCTATTGGTCCAAGAGCCGGCAGCACAAAAATCTATGTTATCGAGCATAAGAAAAATACCTTTATTTTATGGAAGAGTAGTAATAAGGGAATTGAATGATTCATGTCTGCATGGTTGTAAGCCAAAAATGAATTCACTAGTGGACGACTCGTAGGTTTAACATTGTGTTTGCCAAAGTATGAAAGGTATCAAAGGTATGAAAATATCGAAAACTGGGAGCAGGAAAACACAATGATAAACCTACGAATGATTAAATTTTGGCTTCACTTGGCTTCACTTCCGGAAATTCCCCTGTTACTACTCTTGCATAAAATAAAGGCTTTTTTGTTGTTGTGCTTCATAACATAGATTCTTGTGCTGTCGGCTCATGGACTATGTATTTTTATTTATTATTTTTTTTCCTGATGCCCCTTTGATAAAATTAGCGTTTTTTGCAAACTTTGCCGTTTTTTCACAGCATTTTGATTGGATTTTCCAGTTTTTGCGGTAATCTTTTGACGAAATTAGCCATTCTTTTACAATTCTTTGAAAAATTCGTGGTTTTCATTCATGTTACCTGGTCAAAATGTACGTTTTTTCATGGTCTTTTGACGAAGTTAATCATTTTCTTTCAATATTTTGAGGAAATTTGCCATTTTTGTGATTTTTTGAAAAAATTTGCCGGTTTTTCGTGATATTTTGACGAAATTTGTTGTTTTTTGTGATTTTGACAAAATTTGCCTTTTTTGCAATCTGTTGCCAAAATTCGCATATTTTCATAATACCTAAACAAAATTTGTGTTTTTTCGCGATTTTTTGACGAAATTTGTCATTTTTTTTTTTTTTTTTTTTTTTGGCCAAAATTAGCCGTTTTTTTTTTTTAATTTTGAGAAATTTGTTGTTTGTTTGCGATTTTTTAAAGACTTTTTTTGTTTTTTAGTGACATTTTGGCGAAATTTGACATTTCTTGCGACCCATTGACGAAATTCTCAGATTTTCATAATAACTGTACAAAATTTGTTGTTTTTTCGCAATTTCTTGACGAAATTTGTCGTTTTCTCGCGATCTTTTGATGAAATTTCTTGTTTTTTCACAACCTGTTTTCAAAATTTGGCATTTTTTTTCAGGATCTCCTGTGCAAATTTGCCGTTTTAACAGGGTATTTTGAAGAAATTTGCTGTTTTTTCCGCGATCCTCTGACAGAATTCGCGTTTTCCCCAAGATCCACGGCGAAATTGTCGATTTTTCTCCGAACAATTAACAAAAATTGATTTCTTTCTTTCTTTTCTTTTTTGGGGGGAGAACATTTGTGGACGTTCGTGATACATTTTATGTCCTAATTTTCGGATTAATGACAGATTTTTTTTGGGGGGGTGGGGGGTGGGGGAGTGATGGTTTTAATTATTCGGAAAATTAGGAACAGAAAGTTTCCTGATTTATACTTTAGAATGAATCCGAACTTCGTCAATTGCATGTGATACGGATCATAATACAATGAATGGCACATAGCAAATAGTTTCTAGCAAATATTTTTACAATTCAGTGATGCCGCTGGACTTGAAAAATCCTGAGTCCATGGGACCTAGGACTTCTAAAATTCTGTGTCCCCACTAAGAATAAGGCACATTTTTCAACGCAAAAACTGAACCTGTTCATTTGCAAAAGAAAAAGGAAATGCAATAATTATTGTTTTAAAATAATAAATAAATAAATAATATCAATATTACTTTTTTTAAACTATTAAGAGAAATTTTGTTCACTTTTTTAAAAATAAATGGTCAAGGCTGATTTATTAAAAACACATTTTTACTCAAAAAAAAGAATACTTTTGTTGAGTAAAGGGGTATTTTTTGTTTGATGATTGGGTTGCTTTTAGGAGTCACATTTACTCAGAGAGACGTGGAGCAGTCAAAAATGGATTGTAAACTAAGTAAACTTAGAAGCAGCAAAAAAATTTTTTTGTTGCCAGAAAATTAGTTTTTGGAACAGGAAAATTCATTCTCTGCATTAACTTTATTCCCCGTGCCCCTTTGACGAAATTTGTCATTTTTTCGCGACCTTTTGACGAATTTTACTGTTGTTTCGCGATTTTTTTTAACAAAGGTGACCGTTTTTTCGCGATTTGTTAACAAAATTTGCCATTTTTTCGCGATATTGACAAAATTTAACATTTTTTTGCGATTGTTTGAGAAAATTTGCCGTTTTTTCGCGATTTTTTGAGAAAATTTGTCGGGGTTTTTTTCGTGATTTTGACAAAATTTGTCGTTTTTTCGCGATTTTTTTTTCAAAATGTGTCGTTTTTTTCGCGATTTTTTGAATACATCGACCTTTTTTCGCGATTTTTTGACGAAATTTGCTAATTTTTCGCAATAGCTTGCCAAAATCTGTCGTTTTATTGCGACTTTTTGACAAAATTTGCCGATTTTTTTGACGAAATTTGTCATTTTTTCGCGATTTTTTGAGGAAATCTGCCTTTTTTTCGAGATTTTGTGACGATATTAGCCATTTTTTCGCGAATCTTTTCACAAAATTTGCTGGAAAATAGTCGATGTTTCGCGATTCTTTAACGTAAGTTTCCGGTTTTTTTGCGATCTTTTGACGAAATTACGCGTCCCACGGGACGCGTAAGAGCTATTTTTCTGCATTCCGTCGCCGATTTTTTGCGTATTTTTCGCGGTGTAGCGTGTCCGCGGCGTGCCTGCAGTTTCAAAATAGTCTGCAGAAGTTCTCAAGAGTCTGCGACGTACATCGCAGCGTTGTGCTTATTCTGCTCCCGGGTATGTGGGTCAACACTCTTCATGATTTCCCCCAATTTGAGCTTTCCGCGTTTCATAGTTTGTGAGTAAAATGGCTGTGACAGACGGACAGATGCCGGAGTGGTTTTACAATGGTTCCGTTTTCACTTTATAAGCACGAAATCCTAAAATTCATGTGAAAATATTAAAATTCGAGCAAGATATTTGAAAATAATGCCCGCATAAGCTTAACATTATCATCCAGGTCTTTTTGAGCGACTAGTGTTGCTCTTAAGGCTGCTCGTTACTCAGTTTCCGAATTTCCATCACTAATGTTCAGTGCAAACTCATTTCATGCATTCATATATTTAAAATATCTCCTCGGAAAATTAATTTTTTTAACTCTTTTTTTTTTGTGTGTGTGTGTGTGTGCACTTTTCTTAAAAAATGTCTCTTTTTTTTTCTTACTTCTCAAAGTATTTCTAAAATATATGCTTAATTTTATGTGAAATGTTGAAAACTTACTCACAGTATGTCAGGTTAAGGCTCTATGCTTAAGTAACACGTAAAATTCTTAATTAAGAGGCCGATTAATGATGTCACGCTTGAAGGGGGGGAGGGGGGTTCATAAAATTGTGACAGTTTGTGACAAGGGGGTGGGAGAGGGTAAAAAGAAATGTGACATCACACATTTTGGTTAAAATAAAAGCATTAAAATTCAGTAGATTAAATTATGAAGTATGATGTTATTTTAAAATTGAAATATTTTGTATTCAAAATGGTAAGATTTAAAGACAAATATGTTAAATTCTATTTCAAATTCTAAAATACTACTGTTTTTAATTGCTCTTTCATATTAATAATTTATTACTATTCTACATTTTTTTTTTTTTTTTTTTTAAATACAAAATATGAACCACTTCTATTGTTCAGCCCACAGATGTCATTAAAATACATAGTTAACGCTTAAAAGTAAAATTAGAAATGTGATATAAAACGTAGAGCTTTGCTTCTGAACTGCAAGTATATGTTTACGTAATATAGCGTGACGACAAGAGGGGGCAGGGAGTAAATTGATGTGTGACATCATTTATGGACGGTCCCCTAAGCATAGATTTCAGAAATATTTTAAGAACTAAGAAAAAAAAAAAAAGATACATTCTTTAAGAAAAATACACAGACAAAGAGAAGAAAAATATTAATTTTTTGAGGAAATAATTTAAATATACGATGGTACATATGGAGATATGTAGACTTAAAATTAGCAAGAAGAATTCGAGAGTTGAGTGATTAGCAATCTTAAGGGGCTAATTCAGGGGCGTGCCAACAGTATTCGGCGCCTGTGTGCAGAACTGTATTTGGCGCCCTAAGCCCCCCCCCCCAAAAAAAAGCTATGAATGTTTAAAAATGTATAGTTGCTCTTCTTTTGGAGTTTTTTGAACCAGAAAATTTATTTAATAAAATATGTCTTGTTTCTTTACAATTCGTATTTTATTTCATTAAATAAATAAATTTCTGTTTCCAAACATGCTTAAATTACTTGAAAAATAAAGAAGGGTGGCAGCTATTAAATGAAATTTGTAACACAATAAAACCTGTATAGGTAAATGAAAGCACTCTCTATCAGAATCCTGCGTTACAGTAAAATTTCATTATCACGGAGAAAATAATTTAATGCAATAACACTAGATTGCATCTAAAAGAAAGGAGTATTGGCGATGGCTACGAAAATCTGCTGCACATAGAGATCTGAAAATTTGGATAAGGATAAATGATGGTAGATGCACCGTGCACCTGACACTCAATTTTTTTATTTTTTTTTAATTACCCGAAATATTAATTAAAAACCCTTAATGATAATCGCAAGGGCGGATCTGGAGAGTCCTCAAGGGGGGAGGCTGGCGATTTTAGAAATTTGGAGACTCGACTTTAATGCGTGGGTCGGGGCTAATTTTTTCACTGCGAGTCATGTTGCTTCTATTTTTTGCTGTGGGTCGGGTCTGGATCCGGTTGACTTCTAATTTTTGCTGTGGGTCGAGTTTGGGTCCGGTTGACTTCCTTTTTTTGCTGCTGGTCGGGTTAACTAATGTTTATGTTGTGGATCGCATTAGCAAAATTAGCAGGTGTTTTTATTCAGAAACTATAACGTTATCCATTTTTTGATAAGCAGTTTAAGAAAATACTTTGAAAATTATCGTTTTGAATAGAATTTCTAGAAGCGACAGCATGAGAAGGTAGAAAAATCTGCAATCATTTGGTGTGCGAAGAGAAAACTGCGCCCGGGGTAAAGCAAAATGTGAGGTAAAGCCCCCCCCCCCCCCTCCGACCTAACTTTTTCTTGTAACAGGCCAAAAATTACGCTGGTAGCATAAATTTGGCGCCCCCTAAATTTCCGCGCCCGGGCCGACCGCATCCTTCGCAACCCCTTTCGCACCGGTGCTGCATATTGTCTGTTCTACACATCTTGAGAACAATTAAGTCTAGTTCCAGCCCGGCTCGTCTATATGTAGAAAAACAATGCAAGCTTGATCTCGGACCGGTACGAGCCTGATAAAAAACATTAAACCCGGGTTACACAGAATATAATTCTCCGATGCTGATCTCTACACTGTAAAAGTTACATTTCTGTATTGATGTTGCCAAACTAGTATCGGCTGGTGACGCACATTTATACTTATTCTCATTAAACCCATATAATTAAAAATAGCTCATATTTTAACGTTCCTGCTTAAATCTTTATAAAAGGCCAGTGGACCCGCTAATTTTTTTTATGGGCTCGGCCCATATGGCCCTTCAATTTTTTTTTTTTTTTTTTTTTTTTTTCTTTTTTGCCGGCTCTGTCCGTTTGTTTTGTTTATTGGCCCGGCCTGTAGAAAAATTATTCTAATTTTGCTGGCCCGTTAGAAAATTCGGAACCATTTCGCCGACTCGGCCAAGCCTGGGCACGTGCATACGTCTAGGCTGGGTCTGACACGGACCGAAATTTAACTTTCATTCCGAGCCGGACCCCAACCAGGGAAATTTTGGTCAGTGCGGTCTCTTATTCGACAGCCCGGTCAGCCGAACAGCCTGAGCCAGAAACATTTTGCGGCATCAAGAGCAAAAGCCCGATAATGAAATTATACAGTAGAAAAAATTGCATAATAGTACTTATAAAAAATGTTCCAAAAGTAATTATAATTTTAAAGCTAATTTTTATATAAAAAAAAGGCCGTTATATGAAAAATTAAATTTAATATTATCAAAAGAACAGTTTGGTATAAAATAAAAATATACTTTACGCATAAAAGGATTCTCATATTTTGTCTCTGTTTCAGTAAGAAAATATTATGAACAATGGACATGTTAATGAAGTGTATTTCATGAATAAATGCAGGAACCTGTAGAAAATACTGTTTATTATCTGTCAAATAGAACAACATTTTAAAATTTTCTGTAAGAAATGCGCTTTTTTAACTATAACCATTTCATTCTTCATAACAAGCCTTCGTTATAGGTAAGACCCAGAAAATAACCTCAAATAAAAATTTTGAAAGTTCAATACTTTTTTAGGAACAGAGGAAACACTACTCGATCGCAAGAATATGGTAAATACATTTACTTACCGCTACGGCATTAGCAGAGATCCCAAAAGAAATGATAATTAGTACTGTTATTTCCATATGAAAAGCGATTACGACTTGTATACGTTGCATATACTAGAAATTTAAATTATTCGGTAACCGCAAAATAAAATCGAAAGAAAATATTCCTTTCGCGTAGATGTCTAAATAATAATAATAATAAACGATCCAATTTCAAAATAATCTCTGCTACTAACAAAAATCGAACTAAACACAAATTCATTATTCCCGCCTTTTTTCGTGGGCGCCGGATCGTCGGTCGTCGGCAATGCTTGAACATAAATCTACAGATGTAAATATGACTAACATTTTTTTAACAGCATTTAAATACTAAAATAGAAAATAAATTGTGCTTCACTTTCATTTTTATCAAAATAGCAAGACATTGATTTGAAAAGGAATAACTTTTAATTTTTAAGGGGAAAAAAGTTTTTTACATTTTTCTATTCATCGATAAATAAAATTTTTAGATTTCAGAAAAAATGAGTCCGAATCAGTAGACCAGCATAAAAACAGAGCACGATCTCGTATCGGACACGGGCTAAGTCTGAATCTGTGTCATCTCTAATGCAGACATCTAAGAAGAATGACTCCAGACCAGACTCGATCTGGAAGAAAAATAAGTCAGATCCAATCCAAATCAGCAGAAAAATAATGATCATCATAGTATCAAATAAATGACGGCCGAGTTCTGAATGCGGTAAGACCAGACACAGTCCGAGCCTCGCGAACTTAAAAAGGTGAAGCCCGGGGGGGGGCGCTGAATTCTAGTTAGGATCTAACTCATTTCTTGCAAGGATGCATGTATTTTTGGGAAACTTTTATTATCTCAAGAAGTGGAGACGATCGCCCCCTCAGACCCGCCATTGGGCTCGACCCAAATCTGCAGAAAAATAATGATCACGATACGGCCCGGTTCTGAAAGGGAGAAGACCTGACCCAGCCCGAGCCTCGCGAAATTAAAAAAGCGCGGCCCGGGCCGGACCGAGCCGGACTCGAGTTAGGCTTGAATTCATTTCCTGCGAGGATGCGTGTCTTTTTAGGAAACTTTTATTAACCCAAGAGGGGGGGGGGGCAATCGCTCTTTCGCCCCACCCCTTAGATCAGCCATTGCTTCTCCCCCTTATGGTCTGGTTCGATACCAGACCGAGCGTTTACGTCAAGGAAGAACGAAATCCACGATAGGCCCGCCATGAAAAGAAAAGTGTGGTTCGATCCCGCTCTACAGGAAAAGTAAGCCCCGGTTCTGAAAGTGTAAAGACCCGACCGAGCCCCGCGAATTAAAAATGGCGCGGCCCGGGCCGGGCCGCGCCGATCTCGAGTTTAAGTCCAATCCTTTTTCAGTGCGGGCATCTAATATCGTCTTTCAGACCCTTTATTGGGCTCAAGGGGGGGGGAATCGCCCCATCGCCCCCCCCCCCTTAGATCCGCCATAGGGGGAAGCTGAGCCGCCCATAGCACCCCTTAGCTACGGCGCTGTGCATAGCCCCAAAGTTCTGGTTTTACATTGTTTCTCTATTCAGGATTCTCCAAAGCGTCCCCCGCGGACGCCGCGATTGCGCCATTAGGTTTTCTTCGCACCCATTTGAATGTATCCTCTTATACTAGCTATTTTTAAGGTTAAAAATCCATTTTAAGGGATGCATTTTTCAAAGTAAAAAATATTGAAATAGTTTTCTTGTAATACTTATCGATGACCTTAAATAAGTTTTAATTATTTAAAGCTATTAAGTTGTTATTCAGTGATTAAGGTTTCTATATAGCTTCTTCATCTACAAAACTTTTGAAGATGGACTGTCCTCTGAAAATCTAATTTTAAATTTATTCTGAATTAAATTATTGTTGCAAATTATTTTAAAATAATTTTTGAATCATAGGGGACTTATAGCTATCAGCGTGAGATGTACGCGCATCATATAAGACGTTTCTAACATATAAGTCTACCTCTATTCATGGACTGATTTTGTACACTGTAAAAAAAAAATATTCAAGAGATTACTAAAAATTTCTTAGTAAATTTGTATTCCACTGAATTTTTTAGTAACCATTACAAACTTTTTTTTGCAAGTGAAACAAACATTTCTTTTGTAAACTGAACAAAAGAATTTTTTTGTATAACTAACTTAAGACTTTTTAGTATGAGCCACCAATCAAATTTTAGTAATAGCTCCAAAATTATTTTTAGTAACCATTATCTGTGCCCGAAGGGCAGGAGCTTCTTTCGAGCAGCATCCAGTGGGTAAAAAGAGAGACTTCTGAAACGGAAGATTTTCGGTAAAGCCGTAATAGATGGCAGCACCAAACATTGCAACCTACTCTATTTTGAAATGTTTCTAAAGGGGAGGGAAAGTTCAGAGATCATTACTCATAGTAACTGCTACGACAGGATTTTCATAATCCCTTTATTTACATTCGGTGCATATTTGGCGGTGGCCAGCATCGAACCCAGATACTTTTAGCCTGGAGTTCGGTGCTATGACCACTAGGCTATCAAGGCCACGCCAAGTGCGTTTTAGTAATAGATATTAAAAATGTAAAACTATTAACTCTATTCGTTGCTAGCTTTTTTCTAGTAATTCTTACAGATTCCTTGTAACCGAGTAAGATTACTAAAAAAATTTTTAGTAATTACAAGGATTACTAAAAATTTTTGAGTAGATCGACCTTTTTTTTCTTTTACAGTGTAGGAGAAACTTTTACCAGTATTTCCGAATAGTAATTTTCTTCTTATTTATGATAAATTCTGAAGTAAAGTGACAATTGTTTCTTATAAATAATAATAAAAAAACAAGTGAAATTTAGCTCATACGGTAATAAAACTGTATATTATGCTTTTCCACCGCAGTGAGATAATAGTGTTGCATATTTTCAGCTATGTGGAGCTTTTTATTATTTATAACTATATGAGGTGCGCCTTTGTTTATAAAGGTTGGGCAGGTCTTGTCTAAATGATTTATTAGAGGACTCGTAAGTACACTGTAAAAAAAAATTCAAGAGGTTACTAAAAATTTTTTAGTCAATTTGTATTCCACAGAATTTTTTAGTAACCATTACAAACTTTTTTTTTTGCAAGCGAAACAAGCATTTCTTTTGTAAACTGAACAAAATAATTTTTTGTATAACTAACTTAAAAAATTCTAGCATGAGCCACCAAGCCAATTTTAGTAATAGCTCCAAAATTATTTTTATAACCATTACGTGGCCTCGAAGGGCAGGAGCTTCCTTCGAGCTGCATCCAGACTTCTGGAGCGGAAGATTTTCGACAAAACCGCAATAGATGGCAGCACCAAACATTGCTACTGTTCCATCAGGATATTCATAATCCCTTTATTAACGAGTACTTACACTGCATACATTCGGGGCGTATTTGGCAGTGGTCAGTATCGAACCCGGGACCTTTTAGCCTGGAGTCCGTTACTATAACCACTATGCTATCAAGGCCACACCAAGTGAGTTTTAGTAATAGCTATTAAAAATATAAAATTATTAACTCTATTCGTTGCTAACTTTTTTCTAGTAATTCTTACAGATTCTCTTGTAACCGACTAAGATTACTAAAAATTTTTTAGTAATTACAAGGATCACTAAAGTTTTTTTAGTAGATCGACACTTTTTTTTTTTTTACAGTGTAGAATAAAATAAAATTTTAAAGAAAGAAATGAATATTTATAAATAATTCCTATAAGGTAAATCTACAAAAGATAATTCAGATGCCAAGAAAATATAATGCATTTTAGTATAAATAAATTAAAGATTTTTTTTTAAAATATTTGCTTTTCAACTGAAATCTTTTGGCGCCTTTACTGCTTCGGCGCCTGTGTGCGCCGCACACTTTGCATTACTGGGTCGGAACGCCCCTGGGGTAATTTACGGTCCTCCGACTATATTTATAGTTGGAGTTTCCAATCATTGAAAAACTAAAAAAACTTTTAAAAAAATTATTTTTATTCGAAAACGTTAACAACAGCAAAAGAAATCAAATATTGTTACTGCATGTTTAACTACCGATAGGTTGTGAAGCAAGGGCGGCGCCAGAGGGGTGGCCGTAAGGGCATATGCCCCCCCCGTCGGGCATACCTGCCCCCCCCCCCCCCATCGGGGTCAAAATTCAATTTCGTCGGGGAAAATATTTTGACTTTTGAATTTCAGCCCATTCAAATTGGGTCGAAATATGGAGCTTTTTTTTTTTTTTTTTTTTAAAGTCGGATTGACTAAACTAATTCTTTTTTGTACATCGGTTTCTGACTGAAGTTTGATTCTTACAATTTGAGTTTAAATAAACCCGAATTGTCGAAAAAACATCTGAATTTTTAAAATAAAAATCTACATGGATGACAGCATAGGATGATGCATGAATGGCTCTATTCATGTTTATTTTTTAACAAAAAGATAAAATTTATACTAAAAATCAATTTTATACTTTTTTTTTAACTACATTAAATTTGTGGATCAGTTTTCGCTTATTTTGGATTTACGATCGGCTTGGTAATGAAGAATTTTTAGTTCAGTTAAAATACGAAAACGAAAATTATTTTGTCGGGGTTGTCTTGGATAACAAGTAGAATGCTTCATCGTGTGGGGCAAACTGCACCTGACATGACTCGCAGTCTGGACCGGATCGGGTTGAGCCTAAATTTTTGTCGTTGAGTGTCGGATTAAAGTCGGATTAACTTTGTTTCAGGTTCGGGTTGGATGTTGATACTTATGGTTCTTGATTCGAGAAGAATTGATCTCTCAAAAGAATTTACAAAACTTATTTTAAGATGAAAAACTGTATTTGAATGTCAATGAATTTATGTATACAGATTTTTTTTACTTAAAATCTGAAATTGTTACTGAATATATATTTGTAAACATACTGTTACATAACTGCATTACAGCATGGATATATTTTTTCATCAGCTACAATTAGGGTTTGGTTGGGTTGAAATATTTCGGGTTCAGGTCGAAATGTAGAGATGTCTAGCTCAAATCGGGTTTCGGGTAGAAACCCGATCCTGCATCTCCTCGGAAAATTAAACTCAACTCGACTGGTGGTTTTAATCGGACATGGCTAAAGTTAATTTTTTTTCGGAAAGTTTAGGATTGACTTCTATTTTTCGAGTCGGGTAATTTTAATTGTTTTAGCGTATGGGCTCGATTCTATCAGATTCCTCAAAATTATCCCCAAAATATATTTTAAAATGAAAAATTACATTATTTGAATGTCAATGAATCAATATACAGATATATCGATTTTTCTACATAAAAAATATAATTGATACTAGACTACTTTTCCATTATTGCTTTACAAGATGGAATTTTGTTTTTACATACTGAGTTGGGATTGCGTTCGGAATGAATACTATTGATTTTAGAAGTTTTGTCAAGTTCGGGTTATCTATTTTTTAAAAACTGGTTCAGGTTGAATGGATATATAATTAATTAGCTCAGGTCAGGTATAACCCATTCCGCGGAGGATTCCGTGCTCGGTAAACAATCCGTGAATTGAACTATCCCCCCTCCATTGATTAGATTCCGTAAAAACAGAAAAAATTGCACTTTAATTTTGTCATTTCTACTCCACCTCCCGCAAAAAATACAGAAAAAACACAAAATACCTGAAATACTCACACCTAAACAGCATGTTCGTCAAATTACATGGGTATTCTGGCATCTGTGTTGCTTAGTACTATTCGTGTTAGAAAAGGAATTTAAATCCCTTTTATCTATAAATATGTAAAAATGAGAAATCTAAGATCCAAAATTAAAAAAAAAAATCTTATGTCAGAAGGCAGAAATTTATTAAATTAATAGAAAAGATGAAAATCAAAGGAATGCTTCGGCAATGTTGAGCGGGAAATTTTTCTCCTCGCAGACCTCTAACCCGCAGCTAAATCTCATGCATAACCCGCAGTTTGAATCAGCGATGTATTTATAATTGCAGATCGCTTTTCGCTGATATTAAAATAATTCACTTTTAGATTCCCAACTATTTTACAATTTTTCACTTCATTTACATTTCTCTTGGAAATTTTGTGTTAAAGTTTTTGTTTCAGATTTAAATTCTGATCTTATGAAAATTTGGAACATCACACTTTGTGCATTTGATCAATGTACACTCTAAAACAAAATGGAAATTGAAGATATTTTCCCCCATTGTTTTTATTATTATTTCTATAGCTAAAAAAGTCTGCTTTAATTTGAAAATTTTTTCGAAAATAAAGAAAATTAATCAATTTAATGCTAAAACTACCTGAAATCCTCCAATATCTACAGATGCATTTTTTTAATTAAAGGACTGTTTAATTAACTGTGCAACAACGCTGTGTACTAGGATTTTCTATTATTGACTGATTTTTTACTTACCTCTATTTTCTCTCAAAATATGAAAAATTCATGAATCAAATCTCAATTTTTAAAAAAATTCTACAATCAAAAGACAGAAAATTCTTCAAGGAATAGAAAAATCCGTTCCAACCACACGTGCGTTCCAGCAAATTACTGCTTGTATGTTTTATTTTTTGCGAAATGTTTTTTGAGAGTTTATAAAATAATTACATTTTCTCAAAAATGACTAAATTAGAAAATGATGAAAAAAGTAAAACGCGGTACTTATAAACTCTTAAAATTTATATATTTCAAAAATTCTAGTTCGATTAATTACTTTCACATTAATTTCAAGGAAATTAGTATTTAGTACAGCAACGTGTTCAGATTTAACGAAAAAGGATATGAAAGAAATTTCAATTTTATACAGATTTTGTTCTAGCCAAGTATGTTGTTTCTTTATACTCGTATTCTTATTTAGATTTCAAACTAACGATGTTTAAACTGCAAAGAACAGCTGCGGTTCACCAAAAGGAAATGCATGACTATCTGTTTTGAGTAGTTTTCAAATTCTGTTCTGCAAGTTAATATAAAACAAACTTTTCGACTGCTAGAATGATAAAGAGATCGATGAATATGTTGTTTAGCTTCAGCAAACGTATTCTTGCTGATTGGTTGTAAAAAGAACCTTTATACATCTCAATGTTGTTGTGGGAATTACTAGAAAAACATTTACTCTGATAGTCTTGAAGGATATTTCAGAGTTACATAAGGTGCAGTTCCCTATTATCGACATTTGTCCATTGACCACAGATATAAGGAGTTAATTCTTTTTCCTAATCTAGTATTTTTATTTAAAAATATCGAAATCGTCTATTTAATGTTTTTTTTTTTTACAAAAATAATATAATTAATAATACAGTAACCGTAAGAACAATGCTACAATGACCTTTTAAAGAACGAATCTGACTATAAAACAATGAAATTTATGACTTTGAAAATTTTGCATTTGAATTATTATTTCTACTAATTATAAATACTTTATGAGTTCAATCTTTTTACGAATGTGTGAACTATAATATTTTTCTGCAGTACATAAAAAGTTTCAAGTCTTTCATACGAGTAAGTTCAAATGATTTCTTATTTCTTTGCGTTTGTATGTAATTTGATATTTTTACCCGAGTGCTTTAATTTTAAAACTTCTTTATACGCAGAATTCGTAATTTTGTTGATAATAATAATTAAACTTTTTAAAGAAATTATGTAAGTTTTTCATTTGTATTTTTGCTTTCAGTAATACATACAGTTACGCCTCATATATTACGTACGACATGGATTAAACATTAATATTCCTGGGCCCAACATAAACAAGGTTTAAATGAAATTTCAGTTTTACAATTTTCGGAACTGCGAATTTTTAAACTTCTAAATATCGCACATCTTAAATTTTTACACAGTGACATAGAGAAAAAAATGCTCTTTTAAATGAAATTTGTTTGCAAACTTTACCACAATTTGTTTTCAAATTATTAATATTTTAAAAGTTTTTATTACATTTTTTGTCATCGTGTCAACAGAAGTATTCCATTTTTGGACATTAAATATGGACCAATCACAAAACGAATAAAATAAAATAAGCTCCGGAATTCAACCAATAAAAAGATTCAGATCTGCTTCAGATTTTCCAGTTCTCCACCGAGATCAACAACTATTTTCCAAATAGTTAAAAAAAAAAAAAAAGATTAATTCTTTTTGATCAGAACTCTTCGTGTAAAACAGTTTATAACAATATCGAAGTAAAATTCATGTTTTGTAGAAATAGAGTCAAGTCGGGTCGAGATTTTAACTTTTTTTTGGAGGGGGGGAGGGGGAAGGGACTAATATATATGTTGCGGCCAAAACCCGAAATCGGCCAATTCCCGAACTGGCCAGTAACGTTTAAAAATGACTGGCCAATTCTAGAATTGGCCGGCCAATTCGCGAACTGGCCAGATGCGATTTGCCAATTCGCGAACTGGCCAGATGTGATTGGCCAATTCCCGAAATAGATAGAGGCACTCGGTTTAATTATTTCTAACACAGTTGAAAGTGTCTATGAATTCAAATAGTGTAGTCGTCTACCTGGCCGTTCTCTAACTCGAGTAAAGGCTCGGGATGACTTGTATTTGTTATCTTATTTCGTTTATCAATTTATTTTGGCACTGATAGGGAATTGTGTACTGTTTTTTGTTAATTTACTGGGATATACAAAAATATTTCGTTTCAATATAATCAATAAGAATCGTTTTTACGGAACATTTTAATGTTGTTACATTACAATAAAATTGGTACCTATGTATCATTAATAAAGACGACAAACAGTTATTTATTACAGTGCATGAAATATAGCAATTCTAGATTTTTTCAGAAACACTGAAAATTTTATTACTAAGAAAATGATGAAAGAATTTTTTAGTGCCTTTTAATGATGTTACACTATTTCAAATTTAATGAAAATCACATGCTTCTCTAGTGTAGAAGAACTTTTTTTATAGAGTATATTGATTAAGTAGCCATTTTAGTTCGTTTATTGGGACGCCAAAATGAATTCCGATAAAGATTATGATATTGCCAAAAAATCCTTTTTAGGGCATTTTTATAATGTTACATTATTTGAAACATAATGCAATTTACAACCCTAGCTTATGTAGGAAGCAATATATATTTTGTAGAGTATTGGTTAATTAGTAATCATAGTTCGTTAATAGAAACATCAAAAATGACTCCAATGAAGAATTATGATACATTTCATACATAATGAAGTTTATATGCCCTTCTCATGTGGGAAGCAATGCTTTTTTGTAGAGTATTGATTATGTAGTCAATATAGCTCATTTGTAGGGACGCAAAAAGTATTCCGATAAAGAATTATGATAAATGCAAGGAAATACCTTTTATAGGGTATTTTAATGATGTTGCACTATTTCAAACATAATGCAATTTACAAGCCTGTCTCATGTGAGTAGCAATATTTTTTTTTAGAATATTGATTAAGTAGCCATTATAAGGAAATGTAATACATGCGAACAAATCTTTTATAAGGCATTTTAATGATGTTACACGATTTCGAACATAATGCACATGTGATACTTTTTTTGTAAAGTATTGATTAAATAGCCGTTACAGTTCGTTTACAGGAACGCCAAAAAGAATTCCGGTATAGAATTATGATGCATGCCAAAAAATCTGTTATAGGTTATTTTAATGATATTACACTATTTCAAACATAATGCAATTCATGAGCCTCACTGATGTGAGAAACAATGTCTTTTGTTGCGTATTGATTAAGTAGCATTTGTAGATCATTTATAGGGGCGCCAAAACAATTCCAATAAAGAATTATGGCATATTTCAAACATAGTAAAATTTATATGCCTCACTCATGAGGGAAGCAGTAGGTTTCTTTGTAGAATATTGATTAAGAAATCATTATAAATCGTTAATAGGGACTCCAAAAAAGTATTCCGATAAGGAATTATGATATATGCGAGAAATACTTTTACAGAGTATTTTTTTTGATATTTCACAACTTCAAACATAATAAACCCTTTATACATTTCTAATATGCTCTACAACATGTTTTCTATAGATTATTGAGTAGGTGGAATTTACCATTTATATTCCGATTGTTTTTCATGTGCATTTCCAGCTGCGATAAACTTTTAATATTTATTTGTAAAGCAATTTGTAGATCATAGAAAGCTTTAATGAAAGATAAAATAAATAGATTGCTAGTTGCAGAAAACCTATTGCTGAAATGAAATTTTACTTTTTTTTTATGCTTATGTGGATATCTCTTTACATAAAAAGAACCGGAGTAATTTCTCTTAACAACATTGCGATAGAATTGCATGATATTTTGTAATCTACACAGTGATTTATTTCCTTTCTTGTTTTAAGTTTAAAATTGCATATTTGTCGATGAGTTACGTTTATTACTTTTAAAAAATCCCCCTTCATGTTTATTTTAATTTGTAAAGAATCTTCTGCAGAATGTAGTTAATCAGGTTCAAAAGAATTGGAAATAATGCGAAATACTATAAATTTACTGAGACCATTTTTATACAAATAAAAAATAATATTTCTATTAGAAAAAATGGCAATTTAGACCACTAAGGTGGCATATCAGAATAGCATGGAAATATCCTTTTCTGTCACGTGTGCATATCAGTGCCATCAAACGGAACAGTCGCAAATTACGTTCTTCTTTGAATAAGAAACAATTTCTAAAAGAATTTCATGACGGCGCCGCATCTACTGGGTAGCCTTAAATCCCCAATTCGGGTGTTGGCCAAGGCTTCTCGGCCAGTTCGCGAATTGGCCGGCCAAAACCCGAAATACGCTACTCATTTCATGTATTTCGGGTATTGGCCGGGAAGCTTGGCCAGTTCTAGAATTGGCCAGGCTCCGGGTTTTGGCCGCAACATATATAATACTTGCTAGACCATATAAGCAGGACAACTTTTTAAATTTTACTCAGACCGAAACATTAATTTATTTTGTACGAACTAGGCCCTTGAAATTTTTGCCCACGCAATTTTTAGGACCTGCTCCAGCACGCGGGGACCTCTGATATATGTTATGAACTTGGCCCCCCTGTCGGGGATACAGTGCCCCCACGTCGGGCAAATTCTGGCGCCGCCCTTGTTGTGAAGCAATAACATTATAAGAATATTGTTGTAGATCATCCATTCATCGACTAAATATGCAAAACTATTTTGAGTGGCTTGTATGATGGACTACTGATTGTACACGCATACAAAAATGTAAACTCGCTTTCGGCGATTACAAATATATTGAAATACTTTTGAATGGATCTGAATAAGTAATTTATTTATGAAAAAATAGAAAACTCATTTCAATTCCAAATCACTTCAAAAGTCAGCCCTACCAATTTTATAACTTTACATTTAGAAATGTGTATTAATATTGCATTGATGATGCTCAGATCTGAGTATGAGCAGTAGGAAATAGCTTTAATAATTTGTAATGGTGCTGCCATCTGTTATTTTCAGAGAATGTTAACAATAAGTATAAAACTACACAGTAATATCTCGCTTTTAAATTCACCGAATTAAGGGAAAACATGCATAATCATTATATTCTTCAGCTTTAATATTTTATAAAGATGTATTTTATCATTGTTTACATTTTTGTGCATCTGTCTATACAAATCTATCAAAAGATAATCTGTCATTTTTGAATCCGAAGAACTACAATCAATGTGAAGTGCTGCCATCTATGTTTTTTAAATGTATTTCGTTACATTAAGTGCTTGATGCTGCCATCTATTACATTTTTTGTTGTTTAACTTTTACATTATTACAATTTTTTTTAACCCTCACGCTGATAAGCCCGACTGTTGGTCACACTCATTTTTCTTTTCAGTGCTCTTCTTTCTTTTCTTGTCAACTCTTTTTTTTTTCAGTATTATGTTCTTAAAGGATATTCTTTTTTTCTGAGTTATCAATGTATCTCTAAAATATTACTTTAATTTAATATTTTATATTTTAAAAACATACAAAGAGGGAGTAAAATTTCAAGACTGGAAAAAAGAAACACTGAAAAAAAAAAGTTAAAAAATTTTAATTTCCTGAGGAGATATTTTGAATATAAAAATGCACCAAACGTCCATAGACTTAACATTACTGAGGGGAATTCGGAAAACGAGTGACCAGCAGCCTTAAGGGGGCTTATTTGGTGGGGAAGAAAAGAAGAATCCCATATTATCATATGGAACATAATGTATATCCTCATTGTTCATTCAAATTTGAAAATTGCATAGTTTTTTTTTTTTTTTTTATATATATATAGTAAGGTTTTCTATCCCTCTGCAAGCTTAAAATATTTTAAATATAATTATGTGTACTTATAAATTTTTGTAAAGTTTAAAAATTCCTAAAAGTAAAAAATATATATATACTTTTTTTTTTTTTTTTTTTTTTTTTTACTTGTTTTTAACTTATGACTGGAGAAAAACGTAAAAATTTAGAACTTACAGAGGGATAAATAACCTTCCTCTCGACGAGCTGAAAAAAATATATTGTTGAATTTTCCTAATTTGAACGAAGAAGAAGATTAAGTAATTTTCTCATAGGATAACATGGGATTCCACTTTTTTCTTCCTTAGTCAAGCGAAAAGACCCGTTCGCTAATGCAAATCCTAAGGAAGATATTTATAAAGATATTTCGACAAGACATAGGTGAACTCTATGGGCGTTTGACGCATTCGTATATTTAAAATACCTCCTCAGGAAATTAATATTTTTAACATCTATTTTTCGTATACTTTCTAAAAAATTGGAAAATTACAAAAAAATTTCTAGTAGAATTATATTCTAAGAACTTTTTATGCAATGGCAACAATAAAAATTCATGTAACTGATACAGATTTACACTTTTTATGAAAGAAACTAAGAAATTTTTTGGGAAAATCGGATTCCCAGAACTTTTTAAGTAATGGGTAATGAGGATAATAGATAAAATTTTAGTAAAATTACCAAAATTTTAGTAAATTCTTTTGTAAAGTTACAGATGTCTCTAGTTTTGCTTACAAGTTTTGTAGATTGACATCATTTTCTTGTACAGTGTACGTATGAAATTTTTGAAAGCATAACAGATTTCGGTAAATTTAGATTACTAAGGTTACAGTTTTTTTTTTCTTTTTCACTTTTTAAAAGATATCTCTGTTTTCCTTAGTTTTCAAAATTTATCTAATATATATACTTAATTTTATATAAAGTTTAAACTTTTACTCACTGTTCGTCAGCTTATAGATTTTAGAAATATTTTGAGAACTAAGAAGAAGCGAGAGTATATTAATAGTAAGAAAAGCAAACAGAAAGACGAAGTTACAAATATTAATTTCTCCAAGAGATATTTTAAATATACGAATGAATCAAATGTTTATAAACTTAACATTACGGAGGAGAATTCCAAAACTGAGTGGGCAGCCCCCTTAAGACTGTTCTCAAGTTCAAGTTGGCTACTTTTCGCAAAATTTTTACGTAATCATTTAATCATAAACACCGTAAATTGGCAAATGGTCTTAAAATAAAAAGAAAAGTGTCCAGTTAAACTGAGTCAGTTACGCATTGTGCCCACAGGCTGTTTACACTAACTGTATGTTATACTCTTATTTATATTTATTATTCATCAATTAGAGCTCACTCTTTTTGAACAAAACGTTAAATAAGATCGGATTAGCCCCCCGTTACCCCCTTCATACTTAACTAATAAACTTCCAAAACTAATGAAGGAAGCACCTTATGAGAATAAACCGGTATACCAAATTTGAAACAAATCAGATAATTCTGCATAAAAACTCCATTTATCTAAATTAAGGTAGGGGGATTAGCCCCTCATTCATTGGTTCGTTGGTTTTATACTTAACCAATGAACCCTCAATGCTGATCATGGAAGTGCCTTATCAGAATCAGTATATTTACAAAAGTTGAAGCAAATCGGATATTTTCTATTAAGAATTTCCACTTTAAATACAGATATACATACAGAGCCTTGCAGCCACATTAGCTCTCAAGCTTTGATAAACTGTGAGCTAAAAAACTATTCAATCCCGAAATCCTCAGTACAGGGGATCATGAGACAGAAGGATTCAGGATGCAGTAAATTTATAAAAAATGAAAAACTTTAATACCAAAACCATTCCAACAGACATAAAGAGTAGTTGAAAGAGAAAAAAACTGGCTTGAAACTAACTTTTAAAATGTTTATTGGCTTTTTCAGCATTAGACATTTCAAGAACATAATATTAGAAATATACATTAATATCTTCTTGCAGTATTATATATATTTTGGCCACGATAATTTTCAAAATAATGCTCATCATCAAGAAAATAGTAAGTATGTTTGCATATGTTGGCCCGTTGCCTATATGATTTACGTTCACTTTTAGTGTTCTGACTGAAGAATATTTTTGGATTTTGATCATTAGTTTCGTACTAAGATGAGATAATCACGTCAATGTGATGGCTTTCGTCATGAAAAGTGATGCCCATTTTCAATATTTCATCATTATTGGTACTTGGCAGATTTTAATTTACAATTATATTTTTAAAAAGCTTGCCAGTAAGATTGTCTTGGATATTTCTAACAATAGCTTTTCTACTGCAAATTTGTTCTCACTTTCAATGATTCCCATGAAAATGTTGTATAGACCACTGGAAAATATATCAAATAAATGGTACAATGCTAGAAATTTCAATTTTTTTTTTCTTTTAAGGGTACCAGGATACCTCGCTATTCTAATATAATATTTATTAATATGTTGCTAACTACTGGTGTGAGAAAGATTTGTAAATAAACTCATATTACATGTTATTTTGCTACATCGTACATTTGTCAGACTCTGCAATGCTCATTCACTTTCATCATACCCTGTTTCATCCTACCTAGAGATGTTTATGTGCCATAATAATTCTTTATGAATCTTCAATTTATGCTCGCGAATTGTTACGCGAGTTGTATGTAAAATTGTATTTGTTGTGCCGTTATTATTAAAATGGGACTGTGTTTAATATTTGAAGTGACGAACACCCCCACACTGGCGCCCCGCGTGGGGTACCAGTGTGGGGTAATACTTGCATATTACTTAAGATATTGATATACGAAATTAATATTAAAAAAAAAAAAAAAAAAAAAAAAAATTATATTGAGAGCAAAATTGTGGTCGTTTTTTGAAGAGAGTCATTCAGTAAAAGCTCCTAGCATAAATCTTTACGTTGTTCAACATCTAATTAATAAATTAATCGATAACCAATTTACAGTTTTAATGAGTCTTTGGTAATTTTCCTACTAAAATCTTTTCCCACAGCTTAAAAAATTTGCAATTCTTGGATAAAAAGCAACAACGACTGTTCTCCCCAATTTTTTAATTTATATACTATTAATGCAAAGTTGAAACAAATGTAATAAAATATTGTTCAAGGATTAGCTTTCTTTTTATAATATTAAAGGTTCTACAAGTCTGATCCTGACGACTCGACATTTTTGTTGCGGTCATGCGATGCCTTTCATCTTTTATGACTTTCATGAGATAGCATAAGATGTCTATGTCACCAGTAAAAATAGTCGTTAACTTTTTTTTTTTTTTTTTTTTTTTTTTTTTTTGAGAATTGTTTTTTTTTTATTATTGATGGCCACAGAACAATGAAAAAAAAAAAAAGAACAGTTAACAATTTTATGGCTGTTATTGTCACACACACAGTTTAAGGGCGCCAAAGACCTATCGATCTAGTGATACCAAATAGTACGATTTTTGGCTATTTCATCAAAGATGCTAACACCTGAAACTTATCAGAAATTGATGAAAAGTACAAAGGGCCCAATAAAGATAGGTTTTATGATTTTTTGACATTTCTTTCTAAACATACATTAAAACGTAGAATTTATTAAATGTCTAAAACTCAATTTGCTGTATCATATTTCTTGGCATTTTACTTCATTTATAAAAATATTTTAAAGTAATATCCTTCATTCTTATAACACTATCTCATATGTACGCATACCATTAAACTCGTTTTAACCAAAAACTTGCCTTATGGAAATTTAACATTTTCTTGAAAGCAAAAAATTAAAAGAATTAAATACATCCAAAATCATTCATGTGAACATGTGTGAGATATCTTGAAGGTAAAATTTACGTTTATCAATTTACCATTACCTCTACGAACATTTATAAATTACCTTCAATCGAAATATTTTCTGAATACAAATAAACAGACAAACTTGAATTATAAATATCTAATTTAACAATGGTAAAATGCATTAAAAATCAATTTTTTTAATACATCGAAAAACAATATTTTTTTATTATTATTTTATTTTATTCTACTTTTAACAGAAGATCTTGTATGATGAATAAAATGACGAAACTATATGGATAACAAATAACAGATCAGTTTTCAATACAGAAAAAAAGTCTGGGTGCTCTTTAATTGAAATATTATATGTTAAAAGATCTTCCCCCTTCAATAAGGGAAAAAAAAAAGCGTTTACACTTTTTTTTTCAAACATTTAATTTAGAAAAGATAAATTCTATTTATAAAAAACAATTCTTTCAAACAAATCTGTATCTGTAATGTTAATATTTCCAAATAAAATGTGATTCTCGGTATAATTTTAAAAATGACTCAGGTACAACGTAAAAATACTAATAATGAAAATTTCTAATTAACGTATTATTTAAAAAATAAAAAATAAAATAAAACTCAAATGAGAAAAAGGAAAAAGAGAATCGTTTGACACCCAATTATTTTTAATTAAAAAAAACTTTCCTTCTGTTGTTTTTTTCTGCATTATTTAAAAAATACAAAATAAGAATAATTATTTGCCATTTTCGTAGTTTAAAATTTAATTCGTTATGCAGATTAACCTTTGCGCAGTTATTATTAATATATTTTTAATGAAGAAACTTTTGAACTATGTATTGGTAGTAGATGACAAATTACCCTTACCCTTACTCTAACATTTAAATGATTTTATGAAAAAAACTAAGAAAAAAAACTAGTTCTAAAGACAGGAAATTTTAGTTAAAACAATACCATAAGATTATAAAAATATTTTATCAAGAGATCATTGCAACATTAAGCATTAAAGGGAAAACAATAGTTGCAAAATTTAATTAACGTACACAAAACAAACAAACCAAGCACAAGTATTTGTTCTTCATTCAGATTAGTTTTATGATCATAAAAATGTTTTTATATAAAATTTACATCTAAAACTACAAAGTTGTGTACAAAGTACACGAAATCCATATTTTTATTATTATTATTAAACAGATAAATTTCTATACATGCACAACTTACACATCGACTGTGTTAAAATAGCAAATAAAGTCTTTGTGCAGAAATGTTTAAAGATAGAAAACCAACGATTAGAAATGCACAAATAATGCAAATAGCCGTTTCGAATCTACTATCGAGATTTTCCATCAGTGCAAGATTCCGCGAGCTAGAAATCTCAGCTTTGAAAACATTTTACAAACTTAAGCCGTTTAATGAATATACATGAAAATATACATGAAAATGTACATGAAAATGTACTATACATGAAAATGTACATTTTGAAATTGATACACTAAAGCAAATTTTTAATTATGTGCACTTTCTTTCTTTCTTTTTTTTTTTTTTTTTTTTACATACAGACAAATTATTTTTGTATTATCAGTTTACTTGTTTTAATGTGTAAATTTACGCATTTATTTCTTAGAATGTGCCTTTTCTGAAAGGTTTTCTGTTTTAGCTGAAAAAAATGAAAAACTGTTCTCTTACATAATTTTTGAATAAAACTACCGGCAATTTTCATGCGTTTACAAACCAAATTGATTTTTTTTTTTTTAATGCGTCAGAAAGTAACCAATTTGGATTTCAGAATAGTCTAAATACTATTTTGTTTTCTGTAGATAAATGCTGCATCCCCTGGACTATAATTGAAACCTCAAGTATTTAAGGTAATCAGTTCGTTAGGAATATCGGATAAACGAATTCCCAGAACTGCTCTTGAAATATTCATAAAGCATAGACTATGAATAATGCCTAATATCCGGATTTAAGTTTTTGTATAATAGAGTAGAGTATTTAATGCAACAAATCATTCTAAACTATGCCATCAACTAAAAGAACGACACATTATGTACATAAAAATCAATTGAAAAAAAGGTGTGTTAAAAAATTCGTGTGTGATCTACGATGCAAAAATGTTTGATCATACACGGTTTTCAAGTAAAACTTTCAGAATTCGTATAAGATTATCTAAAACCAGTACTTGAAACAAGAACCCAAACAAAAGCTATCAAGAATGAAAAATAAAAAATAAAAAATAAACAGCACAAAAATAAACAGCATATCTAAGCATTATGCTTAGATTATGAAACACTTTCCAACACTAATTGTTTCACATAGTTGGCAATATGTGCTAATTCTTTCGTGCAGAACTATAGATGATCTACAATTTGTACACACCACGTAATACATTAAAAATAAATTATGTTTAAAAATACAAACCATAACGGAAAATGAACTTCCAGCAATAAACTCCTGAGATCTGAGCACAATAAAATACATTTATTTTTTGTAATATCTGTTTTTTTTTTTTTTTTAACAAATAGGCATTAAAAATGATGTTTTTAAAGAAATTAATAAATTTTGATTTTTTTTTTTTTAATTTTGCTATATAACACATTCATTTAAATGCTACATAGCACATCCATTTGAATGTGCGGATAATAAATCGCATTAAAATTATTAAAAAATTATTAAAAATATGGAAAGAATAGATTTTATTTATAATTAACATAAGGCAAGCATTATCATCTATAATTAAAGTAGCAAAAAAAAAAAAAAATAGTTAAAACAAATCAAAATAACTTAAAAAGCGAAACTTACCAGCAGAGCTTCGATTTCCAGCTTGACTCTCTCATTGCGCCATTTCGTAAACAAAGCAGTTATCGTTGCCAAAATCAAAAAGCTGAATGTTGATTTTTGATTCATACATTACAATGTAATCCATTTTAATTGATGCCAGGTATCAGGAGGATATTCGATCACATTCTGTCCTGTATTTCATTTGTATCTCTGCAAATAAAGGTATCAAGGTAACGTTACATTATATGGCCAAAGGTGACTGGCCACTTGCGATTTTAGACTTTTTTAAATATCTAGAAAAATACATGAGGAATTATCTGAAATCTCTAAGTGTGTAAACATAATAGTACAACTCATACATTTCCGTGAAGATTTTTTTACGAAACACCATAGGGGACCGTCAACAAATTGAAAAAAAAAAACGAATATCTTTTGGGTAACCCTGTCAAAACTAATGTAGAAAAGCGTTCAAAAGACAGATTATGATTAAGTGGCTTATTGTAATGAACTGCGTTATTTTTTATGCGGATAGCATGTAAACTCGTAGAAAAATTAAGGTTTTTATAAAAACAATTCAAATTTTTTTCAAGTTTTTTTTTTTTTTTTTTTTTTTTTTTTTTTATAATATGCTGAGTTCTTAATATAAAATAATGTTCTTTTTCAAAAATATGACAAAGAACATTGTACACAAAACTCTGTAATCAAAGTTCAAAAAAAAAATGTATGAAAAATGAGCAGGTTTATTGAATAATGTTTCATTGCGCATGCGTGAACGCTATCAAAATTCTGTTTACATATTGTGTTCTTGCATATTGTGTATTGTATAAATTTCACTCTGTTGGGCCAAATTTGCTCATTTGCAATCCCCGATGAGATTTTAACAGTGTTGAATTCAGTAGGTGACCCGGAGGGGGGACATACCCCCCAGAGCATTACAATTCCCCCCCCCCGGAAATTTTGTGTTTTCAGTGGTCAAAATGGGCAATCCCCCCCCCTTCCCCCCCGCCCAGAGCCAGAAATATCCCTCCCGGAGAGAAGTGTCTGAATTCAACACTGGGTAGCCTTATCGATGTTTTTTGGTGATTTTGAAGACGATCCCCGCATAACTGCTATTTTTATTTTGCAAAATGTATTACATATGTTGTGAATTATAAAAATATCCTCAACAAGATGACTTAATGAACAAGGGTGTAATTTATTTATGCGTAAGATGCGTATTTAATTTTTTTTCTCGAAACAAAAATTTTCCAAGACGGTTTAAAGAAAGTATAACTAACAAACATTACACAGAGTCTCTTAACATTGTAGAGAATAAACTCATTTAAATTCTGAAAGAAGACATCCTAAACACAGGCAGTGCAACACAACGAAAGCTGAATCTTTCATCGAACTATCGGATTTACATGACATTTTTGATGTTTAATTATAAAAAAACTTCTAATTTTTGAATTAAAATAATAAGTAAATATGTGATTTATTCAGAGTTTTTTGTACCTTTGAAAACGTTCTTTTTCTCTATGTTTCCTTAAAAATAATAGCATAATATTTCTTTTAGTTTCATGTTTCCAAACTTTTTTCGTTTATCATTTATTTGTCATTCATTTATCAATATTTCCGAAGATTCATAAATTAGATATCAGTATAAAATCCAAGAAAGCATTTTACGAAGATTAAATGAGAAGGGAAAAATATTTCTAGATTTAGTTAATTAAAAAAAAAAAAAATTACTTAAGATCTATTTCGCAATTTCTAACTTTTAAAATACGATATATTGTATAGTTTGTGAAAAAATACACACACACATATATATGTATATAGTGGTATTTTTAACGGGTATCTTTGTTTCTCTTTTCTTCACAGGTCAAGATGGGGGCATGGCCTTCCTGCATGTTCTTTTTGCATTCAATTTTAAGTTTTTTTTTTTTTTTTTTAAAGTTAAATATTTTTATTTTTAATTTGAGTTTCTATTACTTTAATTGTTAATTGCATTAATTGTATTAATGTTAGTTGTATGTTAGTTGTATTAATGTTAGTTGTATGTTAGTTGTATTAATGTTAATTGTTAGTATTATTGTTTAACGTTTGAAAATATTAATTTACTTTCAATTTTTTACACTAATGGAGTATGAAAATCTACCATGCATTGCGAAACCTGTGAGGATCATATTTTAAAATTTTGATACCTGTTGCTGTCCCCCCCCCCTCCCCCCTCCCCACCTTCCAAAAAACAGAGAGTTTTTTTTGCATTTGTTCAGAAAGTGGAATTTATACTGTTATTGTATCCTATTTACATAATTTTCATGATTATCATATTTTCAGACAAAATTATATGGACTTTATGCATGAGCTGCTTTGCACCTGTTGCATTGAGGTGTTTTAATTTATCACTTATTCAGAGCACTACATATATATATATACATATATATATATACATACATGCATAATCTTCATACATGTTGAACGCCGAATTGCGGGAGAGAAAGAGGAATATAACCATCCGATTGGAAATTGTATCTGCTTTAAATTTATGTTTAAAAAAATAGGTTTAGACTACAATCTTTATATTGTATCACGTTTTCAAATATTCAATACGAAATTACAAGTTTGATATCATATTTGGATTCCTCGGTAAATTTTATCTTTGGAGAATTAACGGAAAGTAGGAAAAGGAAGTTTAGAAATTATGGTAGTTTAAAAATTGAAATTTCATATGGTAAAATTCACTTTAAATATTGTAAAACAGACAGCAATCCATATAGTTTTTTAAAGCTAACAATTTTGTTTTCGCTTGTTTCAAGTTAATTTTAGACATGTTTGAAGTGTATAGAAATCGATTTCCATTTTTTTTAATCTTAGATTATTACTATTATTATTATTATTTGAAAAGGTCATTAAAAAATATATATTTTACAGAAATTATATTTTATGAAACATTTTTTTTTTTTCCTAAAAGAAAAAAAAACTATTATTATACAAAACATAGCATAAATAAAATAAGGAAAATATAAAGAGAAAATTTTGTAACAATGTATCTTTTATTTATTGTCAAAAGCAAAATTAACACAATTTCAGAGAAGGGGGTTATATATTATACAAAAAAAAGGTATAAATAAAATAAGGAAAATATAAGGAGAAAATTCTGTAACAACGTACCTGTTATTTATTGTCAAAAATAAAATTAACACAATTTCAGAGAAAGGGGAAGGGTGCAATTTCTTTCAAACCCTTTTGTTTTTCACATTAATTCTGCTTTGTTTTTAACAAGATTTTGGATTTTTAAATATAAGTATATTTGCATTACATATATTCCTGCCTAATTTTCAAACCATTTTTGTTGCCATCCAGCATTTATTAGTCAGATGTGTTTATTGGTGATAAGTTGTCCAGATTTGTTATCTCTTTTAATATAAAAAGTACAAATTGTAACAAAATTCTGTATTAAGAAATGAAATTTGGAATGTATGGAAAAAAATAACAGTATTTTAATCATTTACCAATTTATGATTCTAGGTGCGTTTTAATTGCATGTAAGATAAAAATAATGGTACTACTAGGTTATCCCGTCGACCGAAAATCTATCGCCAAAGTATAAGATTAAATGCCAATAATGGATGATCGTGAATGTTACATTCAATGACATTAAATACGATACACGTTTTTAAAATGCCATTAAGTGATTTTTATTTCAACTTTTTATTTATATTTTTATCAATATTCTACTAATTATTTGTTTCTTTCGTTATTTAAAAAAAAAATTATGCCACTATGCATAGTTTGGCAATGAGTTTGGCGATTTGTACAATTTGGCGAAATTGGTCGACGGTATAACAGAGTAGTACCAAAATAATAATAATAAATTTTAGTGTAGAATTTTAAATTGCAGCCACAAACGCCTTTATGATTAAAAAAAAAAAAAAAAAAAAAAAAAAAAAAAAAAAAAATGTGAGGATATCGGTTAACCAAATTTGACATATAATCAAGCATAGGATAATCCGGAGACTACTTTAAGCTTCCATTAAAAATTTTTAGCATGATATTTTTTATTTCCTTGTTTGCGAACTTTTTCATTTATTCTTCATTTATCAGAGCATTTTTAAATCTCATGTTGAGTAAATGGAACCTGAATAGAAAATTCAGAAAAACATTCTACGGGAATTAAAAAGTAAAAAATAAAAAAGAGGGTAAAAAATCTCTTACGGTGAAAAAGTACTTTCTTTTGTCCCAAAGAACACCGACAAACATTTTCTATTCATTCAAGGTCTGGGGAAAAAAAGGAAAATTCTGAGCCACTGGATTTGCCCATGTGAAAAGGTTTTGACTTCGAAAGGTTTTTGTACACGAGTGGGGAATAAAATTTGATTCCGGCAATTTTTGAAGATGAAGAACATTCTACGCTATTTTCTCTTCTCCATTCAGACGGTCTGAAAAGTTTAAAATGCCAGCTTTCGACTTGTGTTCGTTTTTCCATTACCTTCCCTGGGTTTTTATGCAAAAAAAAAAGCATAATACAGGACAAAGTTCACGATTTACAATTTACAATTTTTCAGAGGATTATTTCCTTCTCGAAAATATTTAGGCAGATGAAAAAGCCAAGAATTTTTGGGTATATGTTTGTTTTTCCACAAGAAACGTTTGTTTATGTTTATATATTACTCTATAACTGTATTATACAATATGATGATGTTCACTTAAGATATAATTATATGATATGATAAACATTTGCCAAATACTGCTTTAAAATTTTAATCATTAATTCACATTAAAATAATTACAAGTAACACAAATAGTATTATAATTCGCATTTTAACATGCGTTAATGAAACAATTCAACTGGATTTGTCCTTTGGAAAAAGTTTTAACTTTGTAAGGTTTGAATTAAATTTGATTTATTTATTTATTGAACAACACTATGCACACGATGGAAAAAAGAAAAAAAAAACGGACAATTGTACAAAGATTGTACTGGCAATCGGGTCGCCAGTACAATTAACTGTTTTTTAACGGAAAAATTTCTGGAATTTACAGGAATTTTTCCGTAAAAAAATAGTGAATTGTACTGACGGCGTCCCGATTGTCAATACAATCTCCGTAAATTCGTCTAGTTTTTGTTTGTATGTTCGTTTTTAACAGTGTAACGATTATTGACAAAATCTGTCGTCAGCAACATGTAGCTTTTTATTAAAGAGGGTACATACAATATTTACTAAAATATTTTATATAGGGTGTTTTTAAAGTCCCGTACCCATTTTGAAGTTTAATAACTCATAAAATAATGAAGATATAAACAAACTTATGGAATTTATTGATGGAAT
Organism: Maratus speculifer; assembly: GCA_964019185.1. Taxonomy (NCBI): domain Eukaryota; kingdom Metazoa; phylum Arthropoda; class Arachnida; order Araneae; family Salticidae; genus Maratus; species Maratus speculifer. Next base: position 142,110,194 of record OZ025291.1, read on the forward strand.
AACTCATATATTTTCCTTTTCAGATTTGAATATCTTTACTTTCGTAAATATCGTCTGCGCGTGTAGTTAATTTCAGATAATTTCATTTTCCAGTCTAAATATCTGTACTTTTCTAAATATCGTCTGCTTATTAAGTGAATTTTTCGCTCTTTTGTTTTTGGCAACAATTGCAATGTTATGTTTACTTTTGATGTGTTTGTTCTATGTTACTTTTGTATGTGATGCTTTATTCGAGCGGATATTAAGGGGAATGCGTTCACCACAAGAGAAAGCACAGATTTTACGGTGGTTCATAGAAACAAAATCAATAATGAATCACAGAAAAATTGCAGAATAATTTACCAAAAAGATCCTCCATCCAATAGGGGAGTATCGAACATTGATGACTTAAAAGCCTGAATTACAACCGCAATAGCCTCTGTGGATGACGACATGCTTGCCGCTACCTGGCGTGAAATTGACTATCGACTTGATATTCTCCGTGCGACGAAGGGGGCACACGTGGAAGTTTACTGACAAGGGTCATGAAACTTTTCGAGTCTATCTTACCATTTATGTTATTAATTTTAATCTATCTTTATTATTTTATGAGTTATTAAACATCAAAATGGGTCCAGGACTTTATAAACATCCTGTATAATTTTCTTGGTATACAAATACATTCTTCACTAACAACAGAATTATTTTTAACTTATGCTTTCTCTTTCCATCGGTAGAAAATTAAATTCGTATTCCCTTATTCTTCCGCTAAACTATAACTGAAACAGTTTCTCATTAAACATAAATTTTGTCCGACAAACCATCCTTATTAATGCAGATTCTACGAAATGAAATAAGCATATCTGCATCTGACCACACGAGCATATCATTCATGTATATCCAAATTAAATGCTTTGTACCTAAGTCTTCCGGAAATCGTTGCTCGTAAAATGCGAGGATTTATTGAACGATTAAGCCGACGTGGCCTTGAAAACAGAAGCCCTGGACCTTATGCTCGATAGAACATAATCCTTGCTTTGTTAAATCACCGCTGATCCTTCATCCAAGGGAGTTCACGACAAATATATTTGGCTGCAAGGCATAAGATTATGCGTTTAATGCAACAGCTGGAAATAAGTGCTACAATTCACCGTGTCACGCCTTTAAATTTGTGTGCCAAAGGATACTTTGGTATTGTGGTGTTTGATTTGAATTAAAAGTGGACAATTTAAATCCCTCGCCGTATTATGTAAATTAGAATAATTGTTTGAAGCAAGTGATAAGTTGGAAATTGAATACTTGGTACATATTTTTAATGTTTTGGGATTTTTATTGTCGATTTTCTAAAGTGCTTAGAAAATGTATTCAGAGAATTTCAAAAAAATTAATTTAGAGAAGATTAATAAGAGATAGATATAGTAGTAGATCTCTTAGAAAATTTCAATAGCCTATCCATAGATTTTTTTAAGAGTTAGAGTAAAATTAACATGATATATACATTTCAAACGCATTTAAAAGCCTTTACAAATTAACCATATTTTTATGTATTTATTTATCTATTTATTTATCTTTTGTCTGAACTCTGCTGATTTAATTCTTAAAATATATTCAAATTAAACAAATTGCACGTCAGATGTAGTGAGGCACGTTCGCACTATTACGAAGTTTAAAAAATATTCAGAACTTTGTGTAAAGTATGCAGTTCTTCGGATACAGTATAGTCTATAGTACAATATAGTATCCGAAATAATTTTGTGTGTCCATGTAAATACTATCTCATTTCTATTATACAGGAAGTGACTAGTATTTAACCAACAACGTATATCAATTTCATAAAATGGGAAATACTTTAATATAATTTAAAAATAATAATAATGTTTTCCCCCATAAGACTATGTAAAGGAATACTTTTGCATGGCACTGTAAATTAATAACAAATACTCTTTGTACCGTAGATAGTTGGAGAAAACATGTTTTAGTATATGCTTTATAGATGCATATAAATTTTATTATGTTCGAAAGAATGTATCATCATTAACATGCATTTGAAAGTATTTTTCCCCATTGGACGTAATGTAACTGAATACTTTTGATTGTCCATGTAATTAAACTATACATATAGTTTTCATAAAATTTGAACTGACTCGACAAAACTATGCAACAATTATATATTTTAAATTTCAAACGATTCGGTTGGGTAGTTTTTGCTCTATTATATGAGGACAGACGGACAGATGGACAAACTGTCGGACAGATAGACGACGATCAGATTGAACGATGACTATAGCTGCTAAGTATTTTTATAATTACGAACACACCTATAAAGAAAGTTTGGCCAAATTTCAATTTGGTACTTGTTATAGTTTTTAGCTTGAAATAGATGTTTCAGAGATAAGTGAAAATATATTGTTATTCTTATAGATATAGGGTAGATGTGCCAGTAATGGACCACCTTCTAGTAATGGGCCACCTCGCACTTTTTGGTTTATAAAAAAATAATAAATAATAGTTAAGCTTTTATTATTTTTTTCTGAACTCCACCTTGCATGCTTTATAAGCTGGGTTAGTTTTTTACACTTTTCGTCAAAACAATTAGGAAGCAGAAAATAAGGTTTCACAGTTTTAGGTAGCTTTCATTACAAAAAGTAAAAAGCTACCTATTGCAGCCGTCCGGAGGAAAGCACTTCCGGAAAATTTTGGTATATTTTCACCGATCATGACCCCCAGACCCCAAAACCACCCTCCGTTAAAATGTTGACATATATATATATATATATATATATAACCATATACAGGGTGATTCATAAAAGATGGGCAGAACTTTAAGGGGTTATAGTACACTTAAAGACAAATAATATTAAATAGGAGACTAAGGGTCCCAGACGTATTCCCAAGGAGATAGGGGGCATTAAAGTTTAGGGTCCGAAATTTCAAATGATTATAAAAAATGGAAAAATTGGTCGATTCGTTTGCATTTTTTGCAAAAAATTTTCTTTATGCCAGTATTTTCTTGAAATAAAATTTTAAAGTTCAATTTCAAAAAATGCCGATAGGGGGCGCTTTAGACTTTGGAGTAACAAACAACTATTTTTTAACGTTATTTTTTGTATTTCTTTAAATGATTTCGAAAGCTTAGACTTAAACTTAAATTTTGATCTAAAAATCTGAGTCCTAACGAGTAGTTAAGTAGCGTAAACTGAAATTTGAAATTTGAAACTCTTCTCTCCCCAGAACAAAAATCAGTTATTCCCGATCTTTGTGTCGTAGATTAGGCTCTAACTACTGCCGCGTTTTGCTAAAGTTATTCTTTATGTCAGTATTTTCTTGAAAATAAATTTTAAAGAAAAGTTTCAAAAAATTCCGATAGAGGGCGCTTTAGACTTTGGAGAAACGAACAACTATTTTATACCGTTATTTTTTGTGTCTCATTAAATGCTTTCTAAAGCTTAGACTTAAACTTAAATTTTCAGCTCAAAATCTGAATCGCTGAGCGTGGTTCAGTAGCGAGGGGAGGGGGTTCAAATTTCAACTTCTGAACATAGTTCAGTTTGCACTACTTAACCATGCCCAACGATTCTGTGCTGGATACGAGGCAAAAATACAACTTTCGTCAAGGACTGCATAGTCGGAATTCACTCATAAAGGCACTGGCACAGTTGGAAACGTCGCTCATGCAAACGTTAAAGCTCCATTCCTGACGCTAGTCACCGGGTGAAGAAGGAGACAGAAAGTATGCAAATGTCAAATGGAGAAGAAGAACACGTATGCAAAATTTCGACACAATTCAGGCATAAAAACCACTGAACGGTGAGTCAAGTGTAAGTCGCTGTAGTAATGAATCGGAAGATGGTGCCCTTCACGAATAAGGAAAAGGCTGAGATGCATTTAATTTACGGAGCGGCAGATGGAAATGGTGCAGAGGCACAACGAATGTACGGAGAGCGATTTCCCAACAGGCGGTTGCCTAACCGCAAAACTTTCGAGCGCTTGCACAGACAGTTGTGTGAGACGGGATCATTTCTCGCTTCCTGGTCGAATGCAGGTCGTGCAAAAAAGGACGAATCAGTAGTTGTTGCAGAAGCCATTCTGGATGTAGTAGCGGCGCAGCCAAGTACAAGTACACGAACAGTGGCTAGGCAGGTGGATACCTCACAGTCCATGACTTGGAGGGTACTGAAGGATGAACATTTGCTCCCGTTTCATGTGCAACGAGTCCAGAAACTGTCTCCAGGGGATTATCCAAATCGTATTGAATTCGCCCGCTGGTTTCTGCAGCAGAACGCGCTAAATCCACATTTTGGACGAACTGTGCTTTTCACCGATGAATGTACCTTCACACGTGAAGGTACATTTAACACACACAATGCACATGTATGGGCGGATGTCAATCCACATGCTACGTATCCACATGCTCATCAGAGACGCTTTTCCATCAATTTTTGGGCAGGAATCCTCGGAGACCACCTAATCGGACCGTACCTTCTTCCTGAACGCCTCAACGGTAAAACATACCTCACATTTCTGCAACATGTGCTGCCAGACCTGTTAAACGTTGTTCCTCCACGCATCCGGCGGGTCATGTGGTTCCAGCACGATGGAGCGCCAGCCCATTACGTACGAGACGTCCGCAACTATCTGGATATCACATTTCCGAACAGATGGATTGGTCGAGGTGGTCCTGTTGCTTGGCCTGCTCGCTCGCCAGATCTTTCACCCCTCGATTTCTTTTTTGGGGGACAATTGAAAGCTCTTATGTATGAGACACCCATTGAATCCCCCGAGGAACTGGTCGCCAGACTTTCCGCCGCTGTAGGGGAAGTGCTCGAAAAGCCTGATGTTTTCGCGAATGCTCGCCGTTCCATTCTTCGCCGTTGTTCTGCGTGCATAACCTCTGGTGGTCACAATTTTGAACATTTATTGTAATTACATGTTAATAAATATGCTTTGGTAACATAATCCTAATTTGTGTCTTTTTACCTCGTATCACAGCACACAATGTGTGGACATGGCAAACTGAACTGTGCTCAGGAGTAGAAATTTCAAACCCCTCTCCCCAGAAACTTAACCACGTCTAACGATTCAGATTTTGGGCTGAAAATGTAAGTCTAAGCTTTAGAAAGCATTTAATGAGACACAAAAAATAACGGTATAAAATAGTTGTTCGTTACTCCAAAGTCTAAAGCGCCCTCTATCGGAATTTTTTGAAAATTTTCTTTAAAATTTATTTTCAAGAAAATACTGACATAAAGAATAATTTTAGCAAAACGCGGCAGTAGTTAGAGCCTAATCTACGACATAAAGATCGGGAATAACTGATTTTTGTTCTGGGGGGAGAAGGGTTTCAAATTTCAAATTTCAGTTTACGCTATTTAACTACTCGTTAGGACTCAGATTTTTAGATCAAAATTTAAGTTTAAGTCTAAGCTTTCGAAATCATTTAAAGAAATACAAAAAATAACGTTAAAAAATAGTTGTTTGTTACTCCAAAGTCTAAAGCGCCCCCTATCGGCATTTTTTGAAATTGAACTTTAAAATTTTATTTCAAGAAAATACTGGCATAAAGAAATTTTTTGCAAAAACCGCAAACGAATCGACCAATTTTTTCGTTTTTTATAATCATTTGAAATTTCGGACCCTAAACTTTAATGCCCCCTATCTCCTTGGAAATACGTCTGGGACCCTTAGTCTCCTATTTAATATTATTTGTCTTTAATTGTACTATAACCCCTTAAAGTTCTGCCCATCTTTTATGAATCACCCTGTATATATATATATATATCTGATTTTTGTCATGCGATAACTAACGTATTTATGAACCGATTTCAATGAAACTTGGTATATACATAGTACATACAAATGTCTCGACCGAGTTCGTTGGCCAGCATCATCCGCCATTTTGTTTCAAAATAGCGGTCATTTTAAATTTTTTAAAAAAATTAAAATTTAAAATTAAATGCGAAAAAGATAAAAGTTGAAAAATATTTTTCTTTTACGTATTACAACTTAAAACAAAGATTCCAGAACAATTTTTATTTTGTCTATATCTTAAAAAAGGATTGAGTTATAGCACTTTGAATTTTTCTTATGGCTGACATTTTGAAACGATCTGATTTTTGTCACGTAATAACACGCGCATTTATGAACCGATTTCAATGAAAATTGGTATGAACATAGTACATACAAATGTATCGACCGAGTTCTTTGGCCAGCATCATCCGCCATTTTGTTTCAAAATGGTAGCCATTATAAATTTTTTAAAAAAATTAAAATTTAAAATTAAATGCGAAAAAATCACAATTTGGAAAATATTTTTCTTTTACGTGATTGAACTTAAAACAACGATTCCAGAACACTTTTTATTTTGTCTATATCTTACAAAATGATTGAGTTATAGCACTTTGAATTTTTCTTATGGCTGACATTTTGAAACGATCTGATTTTGTCACGTGATAACACGCATATTTATGAACCGATTTCAATGAAACTTGGTATGTACATACTACATACAAATGTCTCAACCGAGTTCGTTGGCCAGCATCATCCACCATTTTGTTTCAAAATGGTAGCCATTTTAAATTTTTTAAAAAATTTAAAATTTAAAATTAAATGCGAAAAAATTAAAAGTTGAAAAATATTTTTCTTTTACGTGTTAAAACTTAAAACAACGATTCCAGAACACTTTTTATTTTGTCTATATCTTAAAAAATGATTGAGTTATAGCACTTTGAATTTTGCTTATGGCTGACATTTTGAAACGGTCTGATCTGAACGATCCATCATGTTGCTTTAAAATGGCATACACTTTATGATATCGTGGAATTTGGCGACTCTCTAAATCGCTTAAAATAAAACCAGGTTGAATAAAAGATGACTAATTTCTAAAAATTCCTATTAATATTCAGTCTTGACAAAAACTAGTATTCAATCTTATAAAATCTCTAATTTTTAAAGATTATTTCCACTAATTTGAGCTTAGTATTTTTGAACAATGTAACTTACTTTAAAATATATAAATAAATATATAAGTATATGAAAGCTACCTCTTCCTCCCGACATTGCCAGAAGGACTTTTTCATTATAAATCCTTTAATGTAATGAATTTCTAACTTAAGTTTTAATATTTTGTTTTATTAATATGCTTTTATTAAGTTCTGGAGCAAAATACAATTGAAACAAGTTGGAAATTGCAGGTGAAGCGTAGCAAATGAGGTTCGTTCGTACGATAACGAAGTTTTAAAAATATACAGACCTTCCTGATATAGTAGACAATACTTCGGACACAATACAGTGGTTGAACTCTTTGTGTTCCTATAAACATACAAGAAGTAATTTTCATTACACTTCAGCAACTTATATCATATTCATAAAATGTGGCGCAGTTTAATATAATTAAAACATGTCCCAAACAATGTTTCCCTGTATATCATTATGTAGTAGAATACTTTTGTGTGGCCCTGTAATTTAATAATAAATATTCTTTGTATCTCAGATTGTACAGAACTTATATTTTAGTATATATATACGTCATAGGTTCATGTCAATTTTATTATGTTCGAATGAGTGTAACACCATTAAAATGCATTTGCAACTTTTTTCCCCATTGACTGTAATGCAATAGGATACTTTTGATAGTCCCTGTAATTGATCTAGGCATCTGATTATCATAAGATCTGAAATGACTCGACAAAATTATGTAATAATTATATGTTTAAATTTCAAACGATTAAAATGCATTTTAAACTTTTTTTCCCATTAACCGTAATGAAACGGAATCCTTTTGATTTTCCCTGTAATTGATCTATTCATCCGATTTTCATAAAATTTGAAAGGACTTGACAAAATTATGTAATAATTATGTATTTCAAATTACAAACGATTCGGTTGGATAGTTTTTGCATTGTTATATGCGGACAGACAGACTGACAGACAGACGGACAGACAGACGGACAGACGGAAGGACTGAACGACAACAATAGGTGCCACGTATTTACATAATTACGAGCGCACCCAAAAACAATTATCTGTAATTTTTTGTAGGGTGGCCCATTACTGGAACATAGGCGGTCCATTACTGGAACATAGATGGTCCATTACTGGGCTTTTGGGTGTTTAGACATATTTCTATTATTTAAAATTTAATTTTTATTTCTATTGGGAAATGTAACTATGGGATTAGCTAAATATTGTTGAAAGATTAATGTTGTACGGAGGTGTACTAAATTAAAAAGAAAAACTAAAAAGAAAAAGCAAGTAGACTGTAAATTTAATGGAATGTTTATTTTTCTAAGAGTCGCTGCTTGTTGCAGTATTAGAGCTTGTTGCTAAGAGACCGTTTCTCTCAATCCACTGCGTCACACAACACGTGAGCAGGGTTACAGTAAATTGCCGATTGGCGTATAATTGGCGTGGGCTGTGTTTGTCGTCAAGGCGATGTTACAAGAACACAATACAGAAGCGGAACATCCCGCCCGGCGTTGAAATATTTTTATATTTCAAGATACATATGCAATACAAGTAATAATACAATATGATACAGATTATAAGCAAAAATAAATAAATAAATAAAATAAAAATACACAAATAATACATGAAAAATTAATACATAATAAAGCACATTTAAAGTTTAGGATCTATGATGTTGTCCTCAATGGGTAATATACTTATTTTTGAAATAGGGCGTTTAAAATTACCCTTAGCGGTACGAACTTCAACTACCCTGACTATCCCGTCCGCGCCTGGGAAAACCTTATTAATGCGGCCTAGTGACCAAGTGCAAATGGGTAATTGCGAGTCCTTAAGCAAAACTAGCATTCCTGGCAGAATATTAGGCTTTTTAAATAGCCACTTGTTTCTTTCTTGTAACTGGCTCAGATAATTATTCTGCCAACGTTTCCATATTAACTGCGTTAATTTTTGAGTCCTTTGCCATTTATTTAGCAAATTATCTTTGACCTCACTTAAATTGGGTTCTGGAATTAAATTAAGAGGCTTTCCTATGAGGAAGTGACCAGGAGTCAACACCTGAAGATCGTCAGGATCTGTTGACAAAGGACAAAGTGGTCGCGAATTTAAAATAGCTTCTATCTGTGTGATAACTGTCAGGAATTCCTCGATCGTGAGATGAGCTGAGCCCACAGCTCTTTTTAAGTGGTATTTGAAAGATTTGACTCCTGCCTCCCAAAGGCCACCAAAATTTGGCGCCCTAGGAGGGGAGAACTTCCAGTTAATACCTTCAGAAGCTAAAAAGTTCGAAACTTCATCACTCGTAACAAGTCTACGCAAATGTTTTAGTTCTGCTGAAGCCCCAACGAAATTTGTAGCATTGTCGCTAAAGATTACAGAGCTTTTCCCACGACGAGCGATGAATCTTTTTAGAGTCGCTATTATAGCCTCGGATGTCAAATCTGAGACAAAATCCAAGTGCACAGCTTTAGTGACCATACATACAAATATGGCAACATAGATTTTCTGAAAAGTACCCTTTCTTTGACCTTTATATTTTATTTCAAAAGGCCCACTTAAATATAATCCCACTTTTGAAAATGGGGAACTGGGCACTATTCTTTCAGGAGGGAGATCCCCCATCATTTGACTAGCCGTTATAGGTTTAATTTTAAAGCATTGTAAACACTCATGTACAATTTTACGCGCAATATTTCTGCCACCGAGAGGCCAATATTTTTGACTCACAGTGTTCAAAAGAGCTTGGGGTCCTACATGAAAATCTCGTTTATGATAATATTGAAAAATTAGTTTCGTCAAGCGACAGCTCGCCGGAAGTATTATGGGGTGTTTATGATCAAAATTCAAATTTGATTTTGCTAGTCTTCCTCCCACCCTCAATAAGCTATCTCCATCTAAAAAGGAATTTAAGAATTTTAACTTACTTGCGCGATGAACCGAAGATCCCGCTTGGAGGGCCGAAATTTCATTTTTGAAATACTTTACCTGTTCATTTTTTATTAAATAAACCTCTGCCTTTCTTAATTCCTCCAGCAACAGAGGGCCGGTTGCAGATGTTGCTTTTTACATTTATGTATGAATCTGAAAATATAAGCTAAAATTCTAATTAATTTTTGGAAATTATTGCTAAGATTAATTAAATTATCACAGAAATTAGAGTCGTTATGAATAGCGAATGTCAAGTTGCTGGGAGCTTTAAGCTCACTAGAATAATGTTCATCTTTAATGTCACTTATATTAGAGTCAGTTTTTGCTATTGTTTCTTCAAGAATTGAAAGAGGCGGGCCATGCCACCACAACTGGTTAGAAGAAAGGTTCTCCACACTTGCACCTCTTGATATCAAGTCAGCTGGATTGTGTTTTGACGGAATATGAAACCATGGAAAGTTCTTAGTTTGTTCCTTAATTTGCACAACGCGGTTTCCCACAAACGTTTTCAGGAGATGAGGAGCAGTGTCTATCCAAGCTAAAGCAATAGTTGAATCAGAAAACAAATTGACTGAAGCTACTTGTTTGTCTAATGAATTTAAGACCTTGTTAGTGAGTTTAGCCAGAAGAAGACATGCTGACAGTTCGAGACGTGGCACTGTTATTACTTTGGTTGGACACACGCAGGATTTACTACATAATAAGTAACTGATGGTTTCACTAGAATTAGATGTTTGCATGTATATCACTGCGCCATAAGCCTTGGAAGACGCATCTGCGAAACCATTTAGCACCACTGATTGGTTCACAGCTAGGAAGCATCTTGGTACTTCAATGGATTCCAGTTCTTTAAGACTTTCGAGGAAGGTTTCCCATAGTTTGGCGACATGAGAGGGCAGCTTCTCATTCCACTCTATTTTAAGAAGCCATAGCTCCTGCATGAATATTTTTGCTTTAGCAATCACTGGCCCTAAGAGACCGAGAGGATCATAAATGCGGGCAATTTGCGAAAGTACATCTCTTTTTGTGAAATCACTCTTTGTGTTGATATTAACTTTATACCTAAACGTATCATTGAAACTGTTCCACAACATCCCTAATGTTTTAACAGTTATTTCTTCAGAATTTCTGTCCAGGGGAAACATGTGATTATCAGTAGATTGGACCTCATTGGTACACCATTTGTGTAAAACCATCCCTCCCTTTAGGAGGAGTTCAGTTAATTGCGATTTCATTAATCTGAATTCTTCTAAATTGGATGAGCCCGATAGGCAATCATCCATATAAAAGTCCTTCAAAACAATTTTCGATGCTAACGGGAATTCCTTTTTCTCATCTAGAGCTAATTGTTGTAATACTTTGGTGGCTAAGTAGGGAGCACAAGATGTTCCATACGAAACTGTTGTTAGCTGAAATACCTTAACCGGGGATGACATACTGTCTTTCCACAAAATTTTTAAATATTTGTACTGGGATGGATTTATTTCTATCATCCTAAACATTTGTATAATATCCGCAGTAAAAGCATAAATATGCTTTCTAAATCTAATTAATATCGAAAAAAGATCATCTTGCAGAACTCCATCCTTACATAATAAATCGTTCAAAGATTTTCCGTTGGTTGACTTGGCACTAGCGTCAAAAACGACGCGTAGTTTTGTGGTTTTACTAGAGGGTCGTAAAACGCCGTGATGTGGTAAGTAATAGCCATCATTAAAGTTCGTGTTTTCTTTTATTTCATGCATGTGATTTAAATCTCTATATTCTTTAATAAATTCTGTGTATAAATTTTTCATAACAGGATCTCGATCTAAACGTTGCCACAGAGAGTTTAATCTTTTCAAAGCAAGATTTTTGGAATTTCCCAAATCGGGTTCTAAAACCTGTGGTTTAAACGGCATCGTGACCACAAACCTACCATCCGGTTTTCTGAAGTGCGTTTTATCGAAGTGATCATTACAATATTCTAATTCCTCACTGTTACAGGGTTTTAAATTTTGCACTTCTTCAATTTCCCAAAAAGACTTCAAAGTGTCATTAAGTAAATCAAGATTTTTTGTTAAGAAACAATAATTAGTATTATTATTATTTACTGTTTTGTCATAAATACAACCAGATACAATGTAACCGAAAATACTTGATTGCAAATATAAATTATTGCCTAACTTTATTTTTTCTTCATTTAAAAGAGAAAAATACAGTTCAGCACCGATAATTATCTCCCCACTGCTTGGAATGTTAAATTTTTTATCCGCTAAACAAATATTTGCTGGAATTTTTAAATCTGATATGTTTATCTTTTTCGAGGGCGTGAAGTCACAAATGTTTGGAACGATTAATAACTCAATATCATAACTGGCACTATTCATTTTATTTGACAACTTTGATTTGATTCTAGATTTAATGTAAATAGGCAATTTATTTATTCCACTTACAGGAATATTTATTTTCTCCTTTTTCAAGCCTAATATTTGTGCTGCTTTAAATGTACAAAAACAATTCTGAGATGCGGAATCTAATATTGCCCTGAAAGGAATTTTGATGCCATTTACATCTGTCAAATAAATTATTGCAGTGCTAATTAAAACAGATTTATTATTATCATTTTCATATGAAAAAAATGAATGAGCAGTAGTTTCGTTTTGTGATAAATCTTCCGAAACAAAATTGCTATTTATTGTTTCATGTATTGGGAGATTGTTTATAGGATTGTTTACTGGTGTTGTATAATTATGTAACGATGAATGATGGCTTGCGCTCTTGCAAACATGACAAGTGCTTTTTGAATTACAATAATTAATGAGGTGGGCTGAACTTAAACAATTGAAGCAAAGTTTATTTTTCTTAACAAGGTTAATTCGCTCACTTAACTTCATGTTTTTATATTTAACACAATGATATAAGGGGTGGTTTTCGGTTTTACAAATTACGCAACATTTACTTTGAGGTTTGTTTGTTTTTATGAATAAGGATTTTGCAGTATATTTAGAGGATACATTAGAACTTATACTATTTAAGATTTGACATCTTCGCTCAAGAAATTCTAAAAATTCATCAAAATTAGGCACTTTATTATCCTTTAATGTTAGTTCATATTGTTTACGAGTTTCGTTATCTAGTTTATTTAGAATAATATTCAGCAAAATTGCGTTCGAGAAATTATCTCTATCATACTTTAAGATCTTTAAAGCCCTTAAATTTTTCTTCACGTTATCCAATAAAATGCGGAGATCCTTAGCGGATTCCTGTTTAATTACACAAAGATTTAAAATATTCTTTATATGACAATCTACCATAACTCTTTTATTCTCGTATCTTTGTTCTAACACATTGAAAAGTGAAACATAATTTTCATCTGGTGTAAGCAAACTCCTCGCTTCACCAGTCAAAGCAGAACGCAAATAAAATAATTTTTCATTATCTTTTAAATTTGAATTATCATTAATAAGCTCGTTAAATGTACTTTTAAATACGGACCATTCTTCAATTCTGCCACTAAAAACCGGCAATATGACCCTAGGTAGCTTAATGCTAGACGTTTTAGCTTGGTCCTGTTCAATAGATTTTTTATTAGAATCAGTATTTTCATAATAAGCATTAATAGAGGATTTTAAGCTTACCTCTAGTTTTAGAATATCCTCGTCCAGTTGACTCAGTATTTTTTCAGTTTCTTCCAACTTTTCTTCCTCTATTATTCTATAATATTCCAGTTTAAGAGCTTCAAACTTTTCTTCAGTTTTCGACAGTAAATCCAGGTGGGCTTTCCATTCGGATAAATTAAATGTTTTTCCATCCGTTGCGTTAAATATTCTAGTGACTTGGGCCTTGATATTCCCTCGCCTTCTGTTTAACGATGTTATTTCACTTTCCGACATTATTCATCTTGATGACGAAATTCGATAAATTCAATATTTAATTCAATAGAAAAGACACTGATTCGTTCATACCTCCGGGTCGCTAGGACCAAATGTACGGAGGTGTACTAAATTAAAAAGAAAAACTAAAAAGAAAAAGCAAGTAGACTGTAAATTTAATGGAATGTTTATTTTTCTAAGAGTCGCTGCTTGTTGCAGTATTAGAGCTTGTTGCTAAGAGACCGTTTCTCTCAATCCACTGCGTCACACAACACGTGAGCAGGGTTACAGTAAATTGCCGATTGGCGTATAATTGGCGTGGGCTGTGTTTGTCGCCAAGGCGATGTTACAAGAACACAATACAGAAGCGGAACAAATGTAATATGAAAAAAATTGGAATACAATAATAATTACTATTAATAAAAAATTATTTTTTAGAGAAATTCCTTAAGGTGGTCCATTACTGGCACATCTACCCTACCTTCATATACGTATGTTCAATTTGCTCGTTTACTTATTTTATTTTAATTTAAATTTGACATCTTGTCATTATTTTATAAACTCATGCATTTGTCTAAGAGAAACAGAACATTTACATGCAAGTTTAGTTTAATATCTATTTGCAGTGCGTTGTGGGTTTTCACTTTAAGGAGACGATTGACGTTCATTTTTTTATTTTTTTTTTTTTTTTATCGTAAAGATATGAAATTTTGTGAAAATATACACTTCACAGGCGCAGATCTATGAGGAGTGGCGATAGAGGTGATCCCCTCTTTCCCCCCAAAAAAAATGAGTTCGATTTGAAAAGTTCTCGAAATGAAAGGTAAAATAATAATAATAATAATAATAATAATAACAATAGGTTTTATTTTTCTACATATTTTTTATACGATATTCCAAACTGATTATGACATCCCGAAAGTACGATTGTTCAAGTTTATCAAAATAAAAATTTTTAATCGTGGAAATAGGGGGAAATCACATTTAGCCATATCAGGTGGATATGGTGCATTTTGCAACAGTTCTTAATTCAGTCATTTAACTTTCATATAAGGAAAGGACAGCTGACGGTGCTGTGGGTCAGCAAGAAAAACCTGTCCGTTCTTCATGACTTCTGTTGTACATGAGCTCCGGGAATTTGATTGGTCTTCGATTAACAGGTATATGATATGATTAGTCAGCGTTGCCAAGACGATACCTGCAATTATCTCTGTGACAAAAATATAATGGTAGATTGATTGACGGTAGTGTTTGTTTGTAAACCTGCAATTTCCTTATTGCTATCACTCCAGTAGCAAGGATTTTCCTAATGAAAATTTATATTCATCCTTCGTAAACCAGGTCTTTTTCATAATTTATTTTATCCACTCCGTGTGTGGTTGTCGACCCCTTAAGTGGAAAAGGAGACTGGGAGTCCAACAGCGCTCATAGCAATAGAGCTCATCAGTGTGACGTCACAGACAACTCAAACCCGCATTTCCACGCAAACTGGGTCAAAACAAACAGAGATAAGAGTGTGTTAGAGGCACTTATACCATCAAAAAGGCTTTCAATATGAAATCAGATATCGTTCAAAGGCAGAATTCATTGAACTTGGTGAAGTTTTAAAAGCGATCCGCAAGTGTTTGTGTTGAATAGTAACTTGTTTAAACCAGTTTCAGGGTTTAATTTTTAGCTTCACGATAAAACAACACATTTCATCTCTATCTTTTCTGAACTCTGTGGTTTGTTTTGACCCAATTTCCGGAGTTGTGACGTCACCACTGATGAACTCTCTGATGCTTGACAGAGACTGACTGAGGACGATTCACCAATTACACATTTATGAGTCCAGTGGCCATGGGTAACGGACAGTCTGTGGTGGTGTTGTCGCTCTCTTCGGAGGATACCAAAGCGGCGGGTTTCGCCGTCCATAGTCTGATCCTAGAGACAGGCCTTTGGGACTGCATGGTGACTTTGGGCAAAGACTAACTAAGATGATAGGACCTCAGCTACCATTTGACCGAGATGGAGCCTGAGAGGTGACTGCGGGTCCTGTAGAATAAGACACATGTACTCTCTAGAGTCGAAAGGATTCGCAGGATCGGCATGCAGCATCTCCCTGACTTAACTGTTGAGAGAAGTCTTGGATTGTGCCTGGCGTGTTCCCTTCGCCTTGTGACTCACCACTCTTGTGTCTACTGCAGCTTGGGCAGTTGTGAGCCAATTTTTAAGTGAGAGGTGATCGGAGGTGCCCCCGTCCAAAAAGACGATAAAAGACCAGCATGGAGCTGGTTGCATGCCACGTGACTTTTCCTTGGGAGGCCTGCTTCCAGGATCCGCCCCTGCAAAGAACCAGGCCGGAAGATCACCGGTTAATGCGCGGGCGCATCAAATCTTGATCAAACTCTCGGTCCAATCTAGGTCTTGCGTATCTATGAACTAATGGAGCTTACTGCGTGCAGAGATTAAGACCCATCAATGACTCAAAATAACTTTTACGCTAATTATACCCGAGCTCTTCGGGGCTTTCTCGCTTTGGCCTCTTTTGGAGGGGTTTTGTAAAAGGGTTGCGTAACGTGCACTGGGGAATGCGCAGCCTGAAGACCGGGCTAGCCCATGACGGACGTGTAGCCATGAACGTGTAGCTCGGATTGGACATTTCTATGAGGAGTTCCTTGGAAGTGTCGTCTAAATCGGCGGCGCAAAGACACAGACCCGGTGAGTGATGCCCCCACTTTATCCACTCCGTATAGATATTTAGCATAATATTCATCGTTTATTGTTTAGTCCTTGGGCAGATAGTCAGTTATAAATATTCTGTTAGCATAACAAAAGTGGAAACACATGGTATCTTCTTCGTTGGTGCAAAACTACCATGGCAACAATGTAAATGCTATTTGCTATCAAAGATATAATGATGAACTAAAAGTTCACCTCTTGTAACAAATCGAGGCACGAAATTGGTTTTATTTACGCGCTAATATTCTCTTAACAAATTCTCATTCTCTGACGTTTTTGATCAATATCAACATGCGCGAGAATCGTCTTACCGAAAGTTTTTTATCCCTAATTTTCACAGAGAGTGTAAAATGTTTTTTGATCAAGATATTTACATCATTAGCAATTTTAGAGACCTTTGAAAACCTTGCATAAACATATCGTTTATTTTTTTGACAATTTCAGATATTATGACAATTTACGAAAGTTTAGATAATTTAGTACAAGTTTTCGGAATTTTTTTTTCTATCTTACTTGGTTTGCTCGCAAAGCAATTATTTCAGTGTCAATCCGATCACCAGTCTTTTCACTGCTACATTTCAGTGTATGGTTTTATTACAGATCAAGTTGTTACAGATCCATATTGTTATTAGATACATTCTCATATTAGGTGGGTCGCGAAGTTTTTTCTAACTTAAAGGTGAGTCGCGTACCAATAAAGTTTAGAAATTGTTGACTTAAATATGTTTCTCTGAAATTCTCTACTAAACTGCCTTTGAATTTCAGCAAAGATTTTCATTTTGAAAAACATTTTTTGTTCAAAGCTTTGCGTAGTTTTAGCAGTTAATTAAACCTGAAAAGGGTAGAAGAACATGCCAATTATTAGGAAATAAAATGTGTATAAAGTTTTTGGGGGAACATCCTATAATTAATGAAATACCATTAAGCTTTTGTAAAATGTTATGAAAATTGAATTAATATTTGTCATACTAAAAATGCTTATAAGACTACCGTTCACTTAAAAGACTTCCTACATTCCTAAAGAAGATTGTAAAGAAACTGACTGTAAGAATGTCTGCCTGTAGAAAATAGTTTTCAAACTTCAGCTTCCTAATAAAAAGTTTCCATTGAATTTACAGATTGTTATAGGTATTTCCAACTATTGAAGATGTGAATTTCGAAATTCGCCGTATCCAGAAAATCGAATTTTGGAAAATTATGAAAGTTCCATAACCTGTGTCTATTTGTTTTCAATGTAAACTAAGATTTTATAATGGCAGAACTAATAAAAACTAATTCCCATGCAAATTGAAGTGTTTCTTTTCTTTTCTTTTCTTTTCTTTTTTTTTTTTTCTTTTTTTTTTTTTTTTGTGCAGAATCACAAATAAAATACGCTGATAAAAAAAAATTCGATTTTTTAAAATTTTGATATGTCGAGTTTTAAAACTTACTTCCTCAATGCACTGAAAAATAATTTTGATTTTACAGTATACTACATATCTGTGTTGCCTGTATTATACTGTAAAATTAATAATAATAAATCGTAAATAAGCAGTAGATCATCGTTTTAAAACTTAAAATGGGGAAATATATACCATACATTACTAATTAGTGGTATATTACCGATTATTTTACGGTTTATTATTGCTATTTAATGATATAAATGTTCATTTTACAGTATTATACTGGCACCACAGCTGCCGGTATTAAACTGTAAAATTAAAGGTAATAAACAGTAAATAAACAATCGAACACCGTTTAAAAAAAAGAAAATACAGAAATATACAATATACTATAACTAAGTGGTACATTATTGTTTATTTTATGGCTTATTATTGTTATTTAACGATATAATTGTTGATTTTGCAGCATTATACTGACATCCCAGCTGCCAGTATAATACTGTAAAATCAACAATTTATTTTTTGCAGTGAATTAAACTACGGCGGCGAAGCATCTACTAGTTTCAAATAGTGTTATTTACCTTACTTAATCTCAGAATTTCAATCATTAAATAAACAAATATTTTTATTTGCAAAAAGTGGTATTTCTTAGGTTTGCTGTTGAGTTTTTGGGAACCATAAGATTGAGAATAATTAAAAATCTTATTTGGAGAATTTTAAAACTGAGTTCTGTCATTAATTTAGATACAATTTTGCGTTTTAAAGAATTTTGAACTTAAATTCTGTCATGAATTTGCAGAGAAATACTTTTACATTTGAGAGGATTTTGAAATTAATTTCTGTCATGAATTTAGGGAGAAATATTCAGTAGAGAATTTTTAAAGCCTGGATTATTTTATGGGGGAATTCAAGCAAGTTTCTTTCAAATACTTTTCAAAATTCCTCAGAAATATATCAATGAATTTCAAAAGTGAGAAAGATTATGCTACATTTTTATTTCGTTAAAGCAAATATTGTTCGGTCAGTTCTTTTTTCAACCACATTATCAAAGAAAAAAATAATAAAAATAAAATCACTAAATTAATATGATAGAATAATTTAATTTAATTATTGATATTATTTCATAAATGATACTAAAAATTCCAATGTAAA
Organism: Maratus speculifer; assembly: GCA_964019185.1. Classification (NCBI taxonomy): domain Eukaryota; kingdom Metazoa; phylum Arthropoda; class Arachnida; order Araneae; family Salticidae; genus Maratus; species Maratus speculifer. Next base: position 142,129,173 of record OZ025291.1, read on the forward strand.
TGGATATGTTTAGATAAAAAATTTATCGATTTACTATGAATAACTTAAGAATAATGATTTAGAATTCAAAGTAAAATAAATCATAAATAATTTACATTGTAAAAAATGCAGAATATTCAGAGCCCAATCAAAATTTTAAGCGGTATATTTAAAAAGTAGAGTTATTTTAAGGGTGATTAAAAGAAAAAAAATCCATCCTTAGCAGCTCAAAATTTTCTGATTCATTTTGAGATTCATTTTTAAAAGTAAAAGCATGAAACTTGCTGAGATGATTTTGGAAGAGATATATAAGATGCCGTGTGATTTCTTTTCTCGCTCAATTCATTAGAATTCGATTTATAAACAATTATTTTGTCAGCATACCCTTATTTTCGTTCCCAGATCTCTCATTTCGAAAAATTTGGTTCAAATGACCAAGTTTGACTGCGATTTTTGTAATATTTTCTGAATTTATCGAAAAATCGACAGGCATATTATGTAGTTTCTAAATAAGGGAATTTGCCCGTTTGAGAGCAAAAATGAATCTAAAATTAAATCAGAAAACAAGCAATTTGTATTGGAATACACCCTAAAAGGAAATTCTTAATAATAATGTGGCGATTGTGCGATCACTTGCTCTGATAGAACTACCTTGAAACATTTGAATTAACTGTTTCAGAATTCAGCATTAAGTATTAATTAATCAGTATTAAATGTTTTATAACAAAAACAAGTCAGAAATTGCTCGTCAAGCGTAGAAAATGAGATGCGTCAGTACTATAACGAAGTTTTAAAAATATTCAGATCTTGGTGTAATAGTATACAGTACTTCGGATACAGTATGGAAACCGAAGTATTTTGAGTGTCCTGTAAATGCTATCTGCTTTCTATTATACAGGAAGTAACTTGCATTAAACCTTAGCAACGTATATCAATTTCATAAATTGGGAAATAGTTTAGAATAATTAACAAAACACCCCAAACAATGTTTCCCCTATACCATTATGAAATGGAATACTTTTGTTTGGCCCTGTAAATTAATAAAAATTGTCCTTTGCACCACAGATTGTACATAGTGTATATTTTAGTATATACTTCATAGATGCATATCATTTTAATTATGTTCGAAAGTTTGTAACGTCATTAAAATGCACTTGAAACTATTTTTCCCATTGGTTATAATGTAACGGAATTACTTTTGATTGTCTCTACAGGGTGATTCAGCTCGTCGGTGACAAACTTTAAGGATCGATAGAGCACACCTAGACGAACATTTTTGAATAGGGAATGTAGGGTCCCTGACGCGATGGTAAGGCGCTAGGCGCTTTCGAAAATTTGGGTGCCGAAATTCGAAACGTCATAAAAACTAGGGAAATGGTTAGATTTTCTTGCTTGTTGCGTCGAAATGATTCTGTTTGTTTAGACTTTCTTCAGTACCAATTTGATAAGCGTATCTCTTAAAACATGGATAGGGGGCGCTGCAGACTTTGGAGAGCTAGACAACAACTTTAAGCCCGTTATTTTGATAATTTAACACATGCTCGCCAAAGTTTATACTCTAACTTAAAGTTTGAACCCAAAAGTAGAGCCCTGCAAAAAGCGTAAGAGCCGGAATAAAATGTCAAAGTACAGGGTGGTCGAAACTCGAAGGCTCCTAAGAGATAAACAAACAGATTTCTTGACTTATGGCATGCATTTTCATGATTCTGTTTGCTGGGACTCTCTGAAACTCAGTTGAACGGTACAAAAAGAAACATCGATAGGGGGCGCTTTGGGCAAAAAACATAATTCGTTGACATTTCGGACGCTAACTGGAAACGGGGCGCTACGATCAGTTAGTAATAATGAAAACACATTTTCTACCTCTGCTCAACACTTCTGAATAAATTTAGACCAAAAACATCAATGATACTGGAAATTTATTTACAAAAAATAACACTACAGAAGATGCTCGAAATTTCGACCTTGGGCCATGATGCAGGCTTCGCACCTCCGTCGCATTGAGAAGTGTGTGTTTCCAACAATGCCAGGAGTATCTCTGATCTGCCCTGCAGCTGCCACAATGCGCGCCACAAGTTCTTCAGCACTGCTGACAGGTGCATGGTATACCTCGGCCTTCAGGTAACCCCAAAGGAAGAAATCCAAGCAGGTGAGGTCTGGTGATCGGGCAGGCCAGTGAACTGGACCCCCACGCCCGATCCACCGCTGGCCATGCCTTGCGTTTAGATGGAGACGCACGTCGTTCGTGTAATGGGCCGGAGCTCCATCGTGCTGGAACCACATCTGGCGACGCGAACCTTCGGGTACGTGCGCCTCCTCCAGAAGTTGCGGCAGCACTTGATCCAGGAAAATCAGGTAATTTCCACCTGTCAGCCGTTCAGGTAACAAATAAGGGCCAATGAGGCAATCCCCCAGAATGCCGGCCCACACATTTACTGAGAAACGCTCCTGGGCTGCTCGGCTTCTGGTTTCATGTGGATTTTCATCACACCACACATGACTGTTGTGGGCGTTCCACATTCCCTCCCGGCTGAAGGTGGACTCGTCCGTAAACAAAATGCTGTTTACAAAACGGGGATCCCTGGATCTCATCACCAAGTACCATCTTGAGAATTCCACTCGAGGGCCAAAATCCTGCTCTCTGAGCAACTGCACCCGCTGGATGTGGTAGGGGTGCAGATTCCGGGAACGTAAGATGCGCCACGCAGTTGCTTGCGAAATGCCAACATGTCTGGCGATATCTCTCGTGCTAAGACCTGGGTTGTCTTCAACCAGGTTAAGCACAGCCTCTTCGTTGTCGGGGGTGCTCACTGATCGCTCCCGTTCAGGCCTGCCTCCGTCGAAAGATCCCGTTGTGGACAACCTCTGGTGTACTCGAGCGAAGAAGGCATGGCAGGGGATTTGCCTGTTGGGGTAACGCTCGGCGTACAACCGCTGAGCGGCTCGTCCATTACAACCAGCAGCGCCATACGCCAAATGCATGTCAGCCAATTCAGAGTTTGTGTACCGTTCCATCCTACTACCGATCTGCAGACAAGTAACCCGAAGCTTAAGTAGGTACCGCACGTTCAAAAGACGTGTCTGCGCATACAACTACGTCATCTCGCGTTGTCGTCTACGCATTACGTATCTTTTGCATATCGATATGGTACGATATCTTTTGCATAAATCAGCAAAAAGCACCTTATGTAAATTTTATTGCGCGCATTGTGCATGATTGAAACCAGCTATGTTTGTTAAAAAAAAAAAAAACTGCAGTTTTAATAGCTTCTTATGATAAGTAAATTACTCTCTTGTTTTGTTTCTAACTGATCGTAGCGCCCCGTTTCCAGTTAGCGTCCGAAATGTCAACGAATTATGTTTTTTGCCCAAAGCGCCCCCTATCGATGTTTCTTTTTGTACCGTTCAACTGAGTTTCAGAGAGCCCCAGCAAACAGAATCATGAAAATGCATGCCATAAGTCAAGAAATCTGTTTGTTTATCTCTTAGGAGCCTTCGAGTTTCGACCACCCTGTACATTGACATTTTATTCCGGCTCTTACGCTTTTTGCAGGGCTCTACTTTTGGGTTCAAACTTTAAGTTAGAGTATAAACTTTGGCGAGCATGTGTTAAATTATCAAAATAACGGGCTTAAAGTTGTTGTCTAGCTCTTTAAAGTCTGCAGCGCCCCCTATCCATGTTTTAAGAGATACGCTTATCAAATTGGTACTGAAGAAAGTCTAAACAAACAGAATCATTTCGACGCAACAAGCAAGAAAATCTAACCATTTCCCTAGTTTTTATGACGTTTCGAATTTCGGCACCCAAATTTTCGAAAGCGCCTAGCGCCTTACCATCGCGTCAGGGACCCTACATTCCCTATTCAAAAATGTTCGTCTAGGTGTGCTCTATCGATCCTTAAAGTTTGTCACCGACGAGCTGAATCACCCTGTATAATTAAACTATACATCCGATTTTCATAAAATTTGAAATGACTATACAAAATTATGAAATAATTGTATATTTTATATTTCGAACGATTAGGTTGGTTACTTCTTGCTCTGTTATATTCGGGCGGACAGACGGAAGGACGGACTGAAGAATGAATATAGATGCTTCGTATTTACATAATTACGGACGCACCTAAAAAGATAAAAAAGATAAATTCGTTTATGTATTTTCTTTTACTTTAAATTTCTTATCTTATACGGTAATTACAATAAAAATTAAAAATAGTTTAAAAAAAATCTAAATGCTTTTGATAAAAATAATTATTTCCATTATTTATTTATTCTAATACATGTATTGAATAATAATGTTCAATTTCAATCGCGTCATACCTTGCTACCAGTCCCAAAGTTTAAAAAAATAAAGTACATTAAAATAGTCATAGATCTTTTAAGTACTGGAATTACGCGAAACACTCAAAAGTAAATTCAATTGATTGTAAAATATAACTATTGATTTAACAAAGAATATAATTTTTAAAATTACGTTTTATACTTGTTTGATATTAAGAAAAGATATTTTATTTGAGGCTTTTTTAATAGAATCTTATTTCTTTATTCTTCAGCGGGAGAAAAAAAGTCTCTAATTCAAATTTTAATGAATCCATAGAAAACCTTGAAACATTTGAATTCGTCATTTCAATAAAATATTTGATTATATAAGGAAATAAACTATTTCCAATATTTTCGTTTACTTTTAAGTGCTTATGTTATACAGCAACTTAAATAAAAAAACTTAAACTTTTAAGTATATATTTTTTTAAATAAAATAAATTAGAAATACTATTTTTCTTATCATTCTTAACTTCTTTTTATTTTCGCATCTTATGTGCTATGAAAATTAAAAACTAAAAATATGAAAGAAATCATAAATATTTTTAAAATATTATAAAAAACGTAACATATATATGTATATATATTAATTGGTACTTTGCAAAGAAATTCTAGCTAAAAAAAAGAAATTCTAAAAACTTCCATAAAAATATTTTTAGCTAGATAATTTGTCTATTTATTTATTTTATTTACTTTATTGCATGATCAACTATTTTTATTTAATTACCTTACAAAGTAATTAGAATTTTAAAATCTAAAATATTACAAAAATTATAATTTTGTTTGATATAATTTATACAATCATGATAATTTTTTATATTTTTCACGATATATTTTTATATTTTGTACATTTTTAACGTTTGTTCCAAAGTTGATTTTTTCTATTAATTGTAAGTATTCAGCTAATTAGAAATAAATACTAAAAATGTCAAAAAATTCAGAATTTTTTTTTTTTTTTTTTTTTTTTTTTTTTTTACGAATTTTAGTGTTTATTTTGACAATTACTTTTAATTGCATAAATTTATGAAGTAATTAACATGGAAAAACAGAAAACATTTTAAAAAACTAATGCTTAGTTTATTTTATTTACTTTATTTACTATTTATTTATTATTTTTCATGTTGTTTATATAACTATTTTTAAAGTTATTTGTTCAAAATTTTGGAATAAGATGTTTTGAAAAATGTGTTTGAGCTTTAAATATAGTGAATACACATAATCATAATAGGCTCTTTCGTACACTTAACAGTAGGCCGAACTTAGTGTAATGACATTGAAATGGCCTGGACAGATGGTGGTTATCCATCCAGAAATCAATCATATCTCATTTAGATCAACAGAGCATAAGAAAGATACTAGAAGATAGTACGAAGAAAACAGAGATAAAGTTACTATCCTTTTTGGGAAAATAAAAAGCATCAATATATATATATATATATATATATATATATTTCTAAAATAATTTTTATTTTCTTCTATCTTTACAGGATGAAACTTTTGAATTTGTAAAAATTTTCGACTTCCGGATTTTAACGAATTTACACATTTTAGAAATCAGAGATCCCAAGAATATATTTTTGCAAAATGTCTTTCTATGAGTCGGTGACTGTCTGTCCGTCTGTAGGTGATACGAATTTTGTAGGCGTTCCCTCTCAAGAACAAAAGCACAGAATTTAATAAAAAATTACATTCATATCAATCCCTAATATATATTGGTGCTGTATAGTTTTTCGTGTAGATCATAGAACAGGTGTCACTAATATGCAGCATTTTTCACGATTTCCGCAATATTTCTATCTCAAACACATTAAAGCATTAATTTTCATCAAACTTCAGATTCAGTTAATCCTTGACATTAATTGATGCTGTTTACGTGTACATTTTGGTGTAAATCGTCTAACAGGTGGCGCTGCTATATGCATTTTCGCGATTTCTTCAATAGTTCTATCTGAGGAATAGATGCGTGAATTTTCATTGAACTTAATAAATTTTTTTATTTATTGTTTTTTATATTTTTTATATTTTTTATTAATTATTTATTATAGATTTAATATTTATAAGTTTACTAGTGTTAAAATTATTTATAATATTAAAAAAATATTTAAAAAAATTATTAACTTTCTTTTGATTTTTTAATAGTAAAATAACCAAACGTTTTCTTGTTTTATCACAACAGCTTTTTTAAATAAGGCAGTAAGAATGCAATCACTGGTAGACCTAATAATCACTGTCATATAAATTCCCGAATCATTCCATTTTTAGGGAAATTTTCTGTCATTCCATTGGTTACAAATGGATTTCAATAAAATATACCAATACCAAGCAAATCTGCAATAATAATAAAAAAATCGCAATAAATTATACAAGAGACGTTCTGCACTCATAACTAATTTATTTCCCGACGTCCTACACAAACGCATCCGTACGAAGTGTACCCCCACAAGTTATGACTAACTCCGGGTATTTACCAGAGAACCTTAATCGCTCTTTCCCATCTTTCCAAAACGTCATTTACGATCGCTGCGCATGTGCAACGTGAATCATAATATCTCGCAGCGTCTGTGCATACTTAAATGCACGCATACATCGTATCAACGATTTTGCTCATATTTTGTTTTTTAATTTATAGTCCTCTCTTTTTTTTCTTTTTTTTTCTACTTTCACTTTTTTTTTTAGCCGTCTTTCTTTTCTAATACGAAAAGAGTGATTCAATTGGGAGAAAAGAGAAAAATGACAAAGTGTGTGTCAGGATACAAAAACTCCTCAGGACTCCTCGTAAATCATTTTCAATGAAGAGAAATAATAGTTTTTTTTTATGTATTTTCTGCTCACCGAATAGATTTTGAAGATTTTGAAGAGATTTTTTTTTTCAACTGAGAAGCATCCTCACAAATTGATTTTAAACGCTTTTGAAAAATCCTGTGATGAAAGGATAAGTCTTTACAAATAAATCTTGTATACAATGTATTTCAATGAAATCGGAAGGATCTTATAGTAAGCGACTTTATCATCAGACTATTACAACTTGTTGAATGAAAGCATGGCACACTGAAAAATTCTCCAACATCAGAACATTGTGGCAATAAAGTATCAAAAGAACCAATGAATAAATAAAAATAAATTTAAAACATTACTCAACGCTCTACAGGCCGGGAGGCGGCAGCACAGACAATCACCTCATCGAATTCAAAATCTAAGATTAGTTAAATCTCGATTGGTATATTAAAATGCAATCGGTTTGCCAAATCATATCTTGGTGGAAACACACTGCTCCCAATTGTCTATGTTTCCATACTTTTGGGTTCAGGAAAGCACAATGTTAAACCTACGAGTCAACCGTTGAAATCGGATTTTTAGCTGTTTTCCACCAAAATATGACTTGCCAGACCATTTGGTGTTTTAATATGTGAATCGAGGTTGAACGAATCTCAGATTTTCATCTGTGAACTCGATGAGATGATTGTCTGTGATGCCGTCCCCTGGTCTGCTATGAATATTTGATATAACGGCAAGTTAAATCATCAAAAATCAACGTTTAAACCCCCCCAAATCATAAAGAGATTTGAATACAAACAGACGTATACGTTTCTTGAAGACTAAGACTCACATCATCAGTGTAAAAATCACTTGTGAGTCCTAATACTCACAAAACGTATTATATTTCGAGTTATAATGATTTTAAACTAACCTGCTTTTTAAATAACTTTTAAAATTTTAATTAAAAAAACTAAATCAATCATCATGTGATTTTTTTACTTACAAGTTTGTTTTATCAACTGATTTTGTTTACAAATATTATGGTTAACCCTACTTAAAAATGCTTACCACAACTTAAAAGTTACTTCGGCAATTATTGTTCAGAGAGTACTATAACCGTATGCTCTTGTATGTGAAAGATAAATGCTTCGCGCACCCTGTTCTGCAATGATATTTTTTGAGACGACACTTTAATTGCTAGGAAAAAGAAACATCATATCGAGGGCTAATAAGTCCTATTCCTGAGAACTGTACCTGTTCTTGAAAATATCTAAAACTCTATCAAAACATAAAATGTAAGAGTAATGTGGTTTTGAAAGCTATTCCGAAACAGACACGGTTTTTTAACGGCGAGCCTAAAGGAAGAATAATGTACATGGCGTCTTTATAAGGGAAAAAGATAGCAACATTTTAAACTAAAGCATTCTACACGAGCTGATTTTCAAATATGTAAATAATCTTTCATATTAGCCATGAAAACAGCCGTCAATTGTTAAGACAAGACGGATGAGACAATGATAACTGTGACACTTTTAACAGAAACGCATGGCAACCCGATTACACAAGACATCCGTCATTATGGTTATAATATCATTCAATCTTCATAACCTGGAAATATTTTTTAAGCATTGCACATTATTGTGTTTTAAGAGACTGCGAACTCTGAACGGCGGGTTGGCGGACGTAGCTCGAAGGGCGCTGAGCCCACTAGTTTTAAATAAAACAAGTTGGAAATTGCACGTGAAGCGTAGCAAATTAGGTGCGTTCGAACGATAACGAAGTTTTAAAAATATTACTTTCATATATCAATCTCATAACATTGTAAATAGTGAATTACAATTAAAACGCTCATCAAACAATGTTCTCCCTATACCATTATGTAATGGAATACTTTTGTGTGGCCTTGTAAATCAATAACAAATGTTCTTTGCACCACAAATTATGTAAGATGTATAGTATAATATGTACTTTATAGTTGCATATAAATTTTATTAAGTTCGCATGAGTGTAACACGATTAAAATGCATTTGAAACATTTTTTCCCATTGACCGTAATGTAATGGAATACTTTTGATTTTCCCTGTAATTGATCTATGCATCCGATTTTCATAAAATTTGAAATAACTCGAAAAAATTATGTAATAATTATGTGTTTTAAATTTCAAACGTATAGAATATATTTGAAACTTTTTCCCCATTGACCATAATGTAATTGAATACTTTTGATTGTCCCTGTAATTGATCTATGCACACGATTATCAAAAAATTTGAAATAACACGACAGAATTATGTAATAATTGCGTATTTTAAATTTCAAACGATTAAAATGCATTTGAAACTTTTTTCCCCATTGACCGTAATGTAATGGAATACTTTTGATCGTCCCTGTAATTGATCTATCCATCCGATTCTCATAAAATTTGAAATGACTCGACAAAATTATGTAATAATTATGTATTTTAAATTTCAAACGATTCGGTTGGGTAGTTTTTGCGTTGTTATATGCGGACAGACGGACGGACGGACAGACGGACGGACGGACAGACGGACGGACAGACGGACGGACTGAACGATCACTATAGGTGCTACGTATTATATAATTACGAACGCACCTAAAAATTATTAAAAAAGAGGGATAATTTAAAATCGTTATAACTCAAAATATTACTTGTAGAATTTAATTGTCTTTACTTTTTTTAAAGTAAATAGAAACTTTTAAATTTTAATTTTGATTCAACGTTTTAATAATATTAATTAAAATAATTAAAATAATTAAATTAAAAATGTAAAAAAAAAAAGATGTAACTTTTATTTTAACAATCATATTTTCAAAAGTAAATATAGTTTTTAAATTTGCTGAATCAAAATTAAAGTAAAATAATAAAAAAGACAAGTTCCAAATTTGAAGCATTAATCTTTAACGGCTCTTGAGTTATAATAATTTGAATTCGAGAAATTGTGAAAAATCTCATCTTGAAGAAAAATGCATTTTCACAAGAAGTCGTTTCCATGACAACCATTGCTTGAAAGCTAGATTTTAAAAATAAACCAAAACGAAACAATTAATATTTCTTCTTTTAATTAAGATAAAAACATGGCTTAAACGTCATTTTAAGCATAAAAATACCGAGAAATTTTTAATGTAATATTTTTTTAGAGAGATGAGAATAAGAATACTTTATGCTATACAATATTTATTTATATTTTTTTTCATGGCTTTACACAAAAAGTCTCCCTTTCCCTTCCAAAATTATAGATCAATCAAAAAAAAAAAAAAATTCTTTGGTATAGAAAATGCTTTTTCTCCAAGAATATCATAATGTAAGAAAATTCCAGCTACTCCCGGTGACTCAAATTACTCCCGGAAAGTTGGAAATTAGGAACATCCCCTCCTTTGATCGGCTTCTCATTCCCGCTAAGAAAAAAAAAATAAGCTTTAATGTATTTTTTAAATATCAAAAGTTCAAGTACGGTTAAATGAACATGCCTTTATCATCCGTTGCTCAAAATTTTAAATCTGCAAGATGTATTTTAATTCGCAGCTCTTCGGCTTATAGTAATATTTATCAAAATATATAGCGATGATTTTGACAAGCTGGCCTGATATATGCTCTTGCCTTATGAATTTTGGTAAATTTTAAGTTCATATATTTGTTAAGGAATAAATATAGAAAAATAGATAAATAGAAATATGAAAGATTTAAATTTTCTGCAGAGAGAATTTTAAAATATGTATGCATTTCACGGTCATGGATTTCAAAAGTAGGTGATAACTTTGAAGTTTAGTTGATGTGCTAAAGTAAATGGTTGTAGCTTAAATAGTTTATGGTTTTGTTTTTAATGAAGATTAATATCTAAAATACGGTAATCTGTCTGCGTAAAATACCTTGCTAATTTTTTTTTTCTCTTTTTTTAACGTTTGGGAAAATGGTTGTTGTTTTTGGTTGAGAATGAATCTTGTGATATCCGCATTTTATTTTATTTTTCCTGTTTAATGTCCATGATCATTTAGCTTTTCTTCTTTTAACGTCCGTGATCTCTTAAGCTTTTCTTCTCTTATTGCAACTTTCTAGCGGAAGCCAGATTCAAAGATCCCGGTCTATGTCCCGAAATTCCGAGTTTCTAGCGGAAGCTAAACTGGGGTGGGGGAAGGGAATCAAAAGTTAAAAACGGAAAATTTAAAAGGAAAATTGATTAAATGAAAGGCACCGAAAAGCCGGATGGGTGGGCTCGGTGCTCCGAAGCTACCGAACGACCGCAGCTGCAAGAAGCTTATTATTATGCAACCATTAGTTGACCATATGCATTGAATAAACTCGAATCTGAATCCGGTAAAGTTGAATAAGGTAAACTTTCGTCATCTGAATCTGAATCTAATATGTAAATTGATTAGAATTTCATTTTCAAATAATTGTTACAATTTTTTTTTTCTTTTTTTTAAGAGCTTAGTACAATTAGTTAAAGTGTTCATACTTTTGTTACATTTATATTTGGAATAGCTCATTGGAGATTTATTCCATCTGAGTGAAAAATATCAAATCTAAGACACGAGCCTAGATATCTTGGCTTACCAATGTTATTAATATTTTATGTGTTAAAATTAACGAACTGGAAGCAAAATTTTAACACTTCATATAAAATTAAGCATAGATTTTAGAAATATTTTGAAACTAAGAAAAAAGTGACATCTTTAAAGAAAATATAACTGAAAGAAGAAGTTAAAATTATTAATTTCCTGAGGAGATATTTTAAATATAAGAATGCATCAAATGCCGATAGGCTTTACATAACGGAGGGGAATGTGAAGAATGAGTGTCTAACAACCTTAAGGGTTAAAAACTTTTACATGCGTGATTGCAGATGGCTAAATGAATAATCAAATTAGAATACACTCTTTTTCAATCTAAACATATAATCTCGAATACTTTAATCAAAACATTGCTGATTATTATAAAATCAAAATTATTTTCTAGAGTCTATTTTTTTAGAATTTCGTTCATCTGACGAAACCCTTTTCGTCTCTGTCCTGTTCTTTTCGTCTGCCAGAGTCCGTGCACAAAAACTGTATAAGTTAGAGGCTTCAAATTTTGTGTACTTACATCTGAATACCTCGTGTCATACGACAAATCATAAAATTTTGAAAAAAAAAAAAAAAAAAAAAAAAAAAAAAAAAAAAAAAACATTATTTTAATTAATTTAATTTTATCAATGTCATCTGATCATTTTTGCGATTTACATTTTAAAAGAGAATCTTAATTTGAACGTTTTGCCTGTAGACATCTCAGCTTGGTGGTAAAACGTCTCGCTGGTAAACAGGGTACTGTTATACGAATTGAATATTTCCAACTGAGCGAAAAATTGCCCAGGCTACTCGGCTTACAAGGCCAATGCTTTACCTGTTAAGCTAACTGGGCGATAGCCACCTGGGATTTTTTGTTCAGATAACCTTATTGGTCATAACATCTATTTTTCGCTCAGTTGGAAATATTCAATTCGTATGATAAATTTACCAATCAGTTTGATTGTGTTAAAATAATAGTATACGGTACTGTTAGTTTGATCTCCGGCGTTGCAAGGTGAAATTTTCATATTAAAATGGATTTAATTAAAAGAAATTTCGTATTTTTTGGCAATTTAAGGGTTTATATTATTAGGGTTTCGTTCACCAGACATTCATAATATTTTTTGGAATTCAATTTTCTTTCTGTTTTAAAAACTATTGTGATTTATTAAACATTCAGCATTTTAAATTTTTAAACAATTTTTTCGTTTTTAGAAATTTAAAATTTTATTTATATATCCGTTATTTTTTTTTATTTATGATTCTCAAAAATTTTTTAATTTGTGATTTTATTTAAATATTTTGATTTAAACATTTTTAATTTGACTAGAATAAATAACTTCCCTTCACAATTACTATTTTTAAATTAAATTTATCGGGGCTACCATCTATGTAAGGATTTAATAATTATAAATTAACAATTTTTATTTATTAATTAATGTATTGGTTGTTTTGAAAGAAACATCAAACGAAACCCTCTATGCGATCTGCGATCACATTTAATCGCTTATTGATAGTTTTGTCAGGACAAAGAATGTTACTAATATTTATCTATAAGAAGCAAATCTTTTAAATTATGACCAAAAAATTTTAAAGGATTGTTAAAATAGAAAACTTAAATTTTCTTTTTCATTGATAAAAAATTTTATAATTGCAAAAGTGTTTTAGAAAACATTTATGATTACTTAAGATGAAAATGATTCTTGAGATGTTCATTGTTGATAGTTTTTGTCGTGACAAAGATCATTAGTTTACTTTAAACGAAATCAACAATTTTCTACGTAAAGCAAATATTTCCATTATGACCAAACACCTTTTAAGCAATTTGGATAATAGAATTTTTTTTTCATTAATAAAAATTGTTACAATTGTAAAAATGCTTTAAAAGATATAAATTTGAAAAATAAAATAATAAATAAATAAAAACGTGCGTGCGTTTATGATTACAGATATCTAAATGCATAATTGAATCAAAATACATTCCTTTTCAGCCCCAACATATAATCTCAAAATTTTATTATAAACATTGCTGATTGTTTACAATGAAAATGACTTTTCGAGAGCTCATTGTTAATAGTTTTTGTCATGACAAAGGATGGAGTTAACAATTTTCTCTGTAAAGCAAATATATTCGTAATGACAAAACAATTTTTAAAGGATTGAGAAATTGGAAAATTATTATTATTATTATTATTTTCATAAATTAAAAAAAAAAATTATAATTTGCAACGTACTTAGTAGAATTCTATTCAAATTGATTATGCATGAATGTATGATTAAAGCTATCTAAATGTATAATTAAAGTTAAATAAATATTCCTTTTCAATTCAAACAAATAATCTCAGATGTTTTAATCTAACATTGCTGATTATTTTATATGAAAAAAAGTTTTTGAATAGTTCACTTTTAATAGTTTTTGTCATGTCAAAGAATCAAGCTAAGAATTTTCTATATGAAGAAAATATTTTCATTTTGACCAAACATTTTTTAAAGAAGTGTGCAAACGGAAAATATTTTTACTTTCATTAAGGAAAAAAATTATAATTTCAAACGTGATTACTTACGAGAATTAGAAATGCATTTCAAATTATTTATACATTAATGCATGATAAAAAAAAATCAAAATGCATAATTAAATTAAAATAGATTACTTTTTAACTCAAATTTTTAATAGATATATATAATATATATACATATGAGATGTTCTGCTCCATAACAATGCATAATGTAATTGTCAGTATGTAACGTACTATTTTTAATTATCACTAATCAGGCGTGGAACACGGTGGTAGGATATGGAATGAAAATTTTAAGAACTTCTCATTAAAATTACTCATGGACGATGTCTATTAAACAACTTTACATTCATTATCATTTACAAGATAATAAAACTATTCCACCAGAAGACAGTTTGATCTCTGCATCAACGCAATTTGTCGCCATAGGAAAACATAAAGATGATTTTTAAAAAATAGAACTAAAAAAATAGAGGCGCTAGAATATAGGATTTTACAGTTATGATCGAGGTTTCCAATTAATTTATTCCAAAATATGGCTTTAACCAATGTAAAATTTCATTTCGGGGGAAAAAAAAATTCTTTCACATTATTGCAGGAATAAATTGCGCAAACAGTTCCCTACCGTCGCTAGCTGGGAACTCTGGTTACTCGAATGATTTTTTAAAACGTAAATAAATGAATAAATAAAAATAATAGATGAGATTTTAGGGAAAGCGTTGCTTTTGACAGATTAATATATTTTTTTAGAATAAAAGAAAATTTAAAAAAAGTAGATTACAGACATGAAATATAAATAATGCGTTATAAAAAGAAAGAGGGAAATTAAATATTAAAAGAATTTGGAAGTAATTAATTAAGAATTAAGGCGTAAAATTATTATTATTACGTATATAACCATTAAATTTAATACAAGTTATCACACTGAATCAGAAAAAAAGTAAATTAAAAGATTTTGAAAATTTGCATGACCAAAGTAGATTTTTCAAGCCCATTATATATATATATATATATATATATATATATATATATATATATATATATATATATATATATATATATATATATATATATATATTTATATTTACATTTTAAAAAAGACTTCATAATTACTGATATACTTTACCAGAAATAAATTCCAAATAATACTGCAATATGGTAATTTTTTTAAATATAATTCAAGAATTACTCTGTCTAATGAGCTGTATTTAAGAGTATAATGTTAGAAGCTTCTGAAATAAATTTCCTGTTTCAGAAATCTTAGGTTGCAATTCACATTGTTTTCGGAAATATATGTTTCTTTAATTAATTTTCTGAACAATTATGATTTATAATCTAATAAAAGTTTTTTTAACGGCTGTTTCTCGAAGTTTCAGATTACGAAACTAAACTTACCGCTCATTCCGCAGAGAATTTCTTGAGGCATGCTTAAAAACTATACCCAGTGAAATCTGTTGTGAAATGATGAAATATAAATTTAACATAGTGAATTCCGGGTTTTAAATCTTCGTCATTTCTAAACTGCTTGATTATTTAGCTGCATGTTTGTTATCCAAATTTAATAAATCCAAATATGATATCAAAATTAGATGTTCATATTTAAAATTTCAGAACTTGGTACAATTTGTGTATGGAGGCGACCGCCTAAGCTTGTTATTTTAACACAGATTGAAATAGACATAATTTCAAATTGAATTGCTATTTTTTTCTGAAAATTTGGAAATTAAAACGCATATAGGATTTTTCTTTTCTTTTTTCTTGTCACATTGTACTTTAGAAGATAAAAAATTATATTCATGAATGTATGAATATAGACATTTAAGTGTATTATTAATTTAAAATTTATTCTTTTTCAATCTGTACACATAATCTTTAATACTTTAATCTATAAATAACTCATTGATAACAATTAAAACGTTTCTTAGCAAGTTCAGTGTTAGTAATTTCGGTTATAATGGAGACGGAGTTTTAAATTTTCTTTATAATTTTTTTTTTTAAGTTATGACTAAAAATTTTCAAAGGGTTGAGAAAATGAAGCACGAATATTTTTTTCTTTATTAACAAAAAGATTTCACAATTATTGAAGTACTTCTTTTGAAATAAATTCCAAATTAAATATGCATGCTTTCATGAATACAGATACCTAAATGTATTATTAAATTAAAATACATTCCTTTTCAATCCGAACACGTATTCGTCCAAAATGTTTCTCCTTTAAGTATAATAAAAAGAAGAGCTCTTTAAATGTTTTTAATTACTGTCATTACTCTATCGCTAAAGTCCGACAATTAGTACAGAAGATTTGTTAAAAAGATTTTTTTCCCCTTTTCTCTTTAAATGTTTATCAAAGGGTATTGTTTCCTTGACTTTAAAAGATAAACTTGTCTCAGTAAGACAAAGAGAGAACCCTTCACGTTAGAAGTAATTAAAAGCGGAAACAATGAAATCGTTCATTTAAAACTATTTCAGCAAGCGGCGGCAATGCTTCCAGGAACGTGCGGAAATGAAGCCTCTGTCTCTAATTCTCAGCACTTGTTGAAATGAGAAATGAACTGGCCTTTTTTTACGGTTAAATATCCAAGACTGAGAGTTAAGTATGTATTTTCATTTATTTTAGTAATCGCAATGAAGGTCTGCATTTAGTATGCACTTAAATTTCGTAAAATGCAAATTTAACAAAATAACATTTAATAATATAATACTTAATACAACATTTAATAATAGTATAATACTGAATAATATAACACTTAATCCCCTGACCACTGAGAAAAAGGACAAAATTATAATGTTGTTTTCTGTGTATTTTTTTTTTTTTTTTTTTTTTTTTAGTGCTAAAAAAATGTTTTTTCCAACATGATGTAATTTTTTCATTACGCATAGTTATATAAGACTCCAGACTATTAATCATAAATTAATTTCTTAAAACTGGATTTGTTTATTTATTTAATGTCTAATCGCGTCAGAATTCCCAGACCTCAAAGGTCCGATTTTGTTAAATTATATTAATTTAAATAATGCTAATATTATAGTGAAAACTGAAGCTTAGCCATTGAATATATCAGTTCTCGGCGCTGAGAAGGTTAACAATATAATAACACTTGTGAAAAAGGAGGTGATATTTACTCATATTTTATGAGCATTTTTCAATCAAAATTAAAATTTCTTCTCCATCCAAAGAGAAATCATTTGTATTTTCTTTGAAAATGAGCAATTTCCGTTATGAAAGTTTATTTTCAACTCCATCGAACATGGTAACACGAGCATTTCCTTCCATTTTCATTGATGGTCACTTTTAGCCCTGCATTGTTTCATTAATTTTCAGACCTCTAATTAAAAAAAAGAAAAGAGAAGAAATACGTTTACCTCTATTCTAAATAATCACAAAAATGATCTGAAAAATATTTGATCTAAGACTTATGGTATTTGAAATTCTCAACTAAAACAAATCTAAAAATAATAAAAGCAACTATATTTTGAATTAAATTTCTCATAGTTTTTCGTTTTTCACTTTATTTTTATTATTATGCATCATAATATATCAAATATTTTGCATAAGTCTCATTACATGAAAGAACAAAGTAAACTTCATCTGAATAGCATATGAAAACTCCAAAACAATATGAAAAGTGATACCTTATATTTTTAGCCTTATACTTTTATGATTACTTGCTAACTAAAATTTAACTTCATTTTCAAACAAATCAAAAAGTATCCAAAATTATTCATATTTACTCCAAAAAAGAACGTGTTTTATGAAATCTTCACTATCCAGTCATTGCGTTGTGGAATAAGTTAAAACAAGTACATTTTGGATTAAAATCCTTCCATTTCGATCATTCGTCACCTTTATTACTATCTTAATTTATGAATTTTCATTTGTCCAGAAAAAATCCCGTTATTCAATACCTCGAGTAGCTTAAAATATATATTCAGAGAAGATATCTATTTAACGAAATTTTCAAAACTGCATAACTTTTAACAGAAATTATGCATTAATATTTTTCTCCCTGCCTCTAACGAAAAAATATACAAATGTGCTATGTGCTATGCTTGTTTGCTATGTTAGGATTAAATGAGAAATAATTAGCAGTATTTTAGTATACAGAAGTCAAATATGGAAAACATCAACCGAACTTGTTATAAAGACCAATGTTATTATGGCTTCTTCTTTTTTTATTCCTTTTTAGTCAACCCTTTCGATAGCAGTGTCCTCAATAAAGAACACCTAATTTTTATTTTACTGGTACCTAGAATATCTAATTAAAATTTCCCATTTATAGCATACTTGGAAATAAGCAAATTCATACACTGGTGTGCAAAATTTAAGGACGAAGGGATTTTCAAGCGAAAATTTTCACGCGAATATTCAACAGGAAGTAATATAATTCGAATAATTACTATCCCTGCATAACAGCTAGTCCATATAACATCTCATTCAGGTCACACATGGTCACAAGAGTCACAGTCACTACGGCGAAACAAAAAATAGGAAATTCCATGCGTCTCTTTTATGAGTCTCAAATGACTACAATATATGATTCCACTGTAAGGTCACTGCGACTGCTGCTTTGTGACGAGTCACCAGGTGACTTTACAGTGTCGTTTTATTGAGACTCTCATGTGACTGCCATTTGGAGGCTCAATTTCAAAGTCATTGTGAATGTTGCATTCTTATAAAAAACGAAATAATGACACATTAAAGTCACATGGTGACTTTCTGTCACAAGACTTTGTCAAATGGTAACAGAGACCCTACTGTGAAGTAACCACTGTGAAAAGTGGTGAAAACTCACCATGTGACTTTAATGGGACATTGTTTGATGATTTATCATAATGCAACATTCACAATTAATTTGAAATTTTGCCTCCAAATAACAGTCACACGAGAGTCTCAATAAAACGACACTGTAAAGTCACTTGGTGACTCGTCACAAAGCAGCAGTCGCAGTGACCTGACAGTGGAGACACATATAGTAGTCATTTGAGACTCCTAAAAGAGAAGTATGAAATTTTCTATTTTTTTGTTTCACCGTAGTGACTGTGACTCTTGTGACCATGTGTGACCTGAATGAGAGATTATATGGACTAGCTGTTATGCAGGGGTAGTAGTTATTCAAATTATATTACTTCCTTTTGAATATTCGCGTGAAAACTAACACTTGAAAAATCCTTGAAAATTGGCATTTTGGAACTCCGTCCTTAAATTTTGCACACCAGTGTATTTTCTAATAAACTCATTTAAAAATTCTGGTGCAAATTAATTATTTAAAACAGATTTACTCCGCGCCGGTAAGGGTTAATGATTCTTTTTCGAAGGTTTAAAGCAAATGTACAATGAAATTATTCTGATTTTTTTTTTTTTTTATTCGTCTATTTTTGCGTAACAAATATTCACAAAATTAGAAGAGTTCTGTACCAATAGAATGCATTCCAGAACCGCCGCAAACTTTTTCCAAACAACATATAAAAATTTCATAGCAATACTAGTACTATTACAAAAACCTGCTTTTCAAACAATTTTGAAGGTATTCAAAATTATTTGTATTTATCATGAAAGCGGTTACTTCATTTCATAGAAATTCCGTTCCATTTCATCAAGTAAGGTATCTCGAACGTGTCCTTACTTAAAATTTTTAACTCTATTTGATTTTGCGAATTTTCACTTTTCCTTAAAAACCAAAAAGTAAATAAAAACTAATAAAAAGAAAATAAAAATAAGGTTTCCTTTTTTTTCAAATCTCCTAAAAGATGTTCAATAATATAGATGCACGAAAGTATAGATGCACTTATTGTTAGTCGGTCTAAAAAAATTTTAGATTGGTTATTAGTCTATTAGTTATTATTAAATTGGTTATTGGTTATTGGTATTTTAATTGTTTTTAGATGAAAATTTCATATATTTTAAGTCTTAGAATACATTTGTTTAATGCAAAGACTATTGTGCGCAGACTGTTTTTTTTATTTTATTTTATTTTATTTTATTTTATTCATTTGTTTATTCATTCATTTATTTATTGAAAAAAGGACTAATTTGGGAAATTTTAAACCAACGAAATAATTAGCTAAATTTCTTCACGCTGTTAGTTTTTTACATTATTCTTATTGTGCACATTGCACACTAATAAAATATGAAATATTTTGCATAAATCTCAAAACATCGTAAACATCCACCGAACAGCGAATTAAAACAGTATTTCAAAATGAATACTTTTACGACCGCATGTTAACATAATTAAAATTTATTCTCAAACTAGTTGGAAAATATCCAAAATTATTTGTATTTACTCCGAAAATGAGCGAGTTCGAGAAAACTTCGTTGCACCTTACTCAAATAAAATAACGAGAGCATATATTTGATTAAAATCCTTCTGCTTTCATTGGCGTCATTGGCTGTTATTTAGTTATTTAGTTATTCATTTATTTATTTATTTATTTATTTGGATTTTCGTTTCTCCGGAAAATTTTCTGTGCTTCTTTTTTGTTTTTAAATACCTCATGTGGAACAAAATTTGTGTCTAAGATAATTATAAATCGATTTCTACCATTTTCAAAAATTCATAATTGGTCTTGGCAGAAATTTTGTATTGATCTTTGTATTTTTGTTTGATGTTTGTATTTTTGTATTGATCTTTCCCCCATGTACCCACCTTCAAAAACACACGTCCGCAAAAGGATATTTTATCTTCCTCAGTTTCGAGACAAATTTTGCATAATACTATAAAAACCAGTTTAAAATGTCTTTAAAACAGCTTTAAAGATGTATCACTCTATAAATCATTGTTTACAATATGGAGACATTTATTAAAAAGGTCTAAAAAAATTGTAACAAATATATAAAAATTTAATTTAATTTAAAGAGCATAATTTAATGTCTTCTCTAGGCGACATCAGGACTGAGGAAGTTAAATACAAGAACAGAAGAATAAATAATCAGAAACATTTTAGTCAGGGTCGTGGCTAAGGGGGCGCTATGAGCAGCTCAGCCCCCCCTGGAAAAAGTTCCAAGGTCACTAAATGTTCCGAAAATTCAAATGAAATTTTGTTCAAAAATCTAATTTAGTTTTGAGACCCTTTCACAGTTTTGCAGAGTTATTAAATCGTATCTAAAATAAGTGTTTCAACACAGAGTCATCCTATTTATACATATTAAGCTAACATGATGTTTAATTTTACACCAATTATACACTCAAAATTTTCATCATCATATACTTTTCTTAGCATAAAATGAAGTTATTACAACAGTTTAATGAGAAACATAGTACCTACAATATGAATATGCATTAATTTATCTTTCTGCGTTAGAGAGAGGGAAAAAAAATTATCAGCCCCTCCTACATTCTCTTGAGCCCCCGCTATAGTTCACTTCTAGCTACGGTCCTGATTTTAGCAAATAATGGCTGTAAAGTTTCAGAAAAGACTCCTTTTTCAGTGAAAAAAAAAAAAAAAAGATTTTTGAAAAAGTTTCTTATTAAAGCCAAATGATTGAAAAAAAATATGAAAAATACTAAAAAGGATAAACAAGCCTCACTAAAACGACCAATGGCATTAGGACTTCTTATTCCTTTTCACTAAATGACAGACTCTTTTTTGAAGCCTTAAAGCGAATGCATGTATTCTAAAATTATTCTGATAATTTATTCTTTCATTTGTCCATAACAAATATTCATAAAATTACAAAAGTTTTGCATTAATCACATGTATTAGAGGACTGTTGTTGACTTCGCCAAACAGAATATGAAAATTTCATAGCAATACGAATACTTTTACGAACATTTGCTAACCGAAATTAAACTTTCTTTTCAAACAAGTTGGGAATTATTCAGAATTATTTGTATTTACTCTGAAAATGAAAGAGTTCCACGAAAGTTTCATTGCACTTTCATCAAATAATGTAACATGAGCGCATTCTTGATTAAAATCCTTCCATTTTCGTCGGCGGTCATTTTTCGCTCCATCTTGTTTCACGGATTTTCCTTTTTTCGGAAAAAAAACTCCGGTGTTCCTCCTTCTATTTTAAATACCTTGGATGGTTTAAAATATGCTTCCAGGGAAAGTAAATATCGATTTCTGCTATTTTCAAAAACGCATAATAGCTCCTTGCAGAGATTGTGGTATTGATTGATCCTGCTGCCTCCGGTCTCTCAATCAATCTCTCATTTGGACAGGAGGAGGTACTCATTTCTCGATCTGCTTACCGATATCAGCAACACTAAGGAAATATGAATTAAGACAATATTTTTTTTCTGCGAAAATGTTTATTAGACTGATAGTTTCATACATAGTAACAGTTTGTGATGCTAAAGAATGTTTCAGAATGATAACATCCATTTGAATGCAGTGGGATATCATTTTTCCATTTTATTAGGAAACATAAAAAAAAAAGAAAAGAAAGAAAAGAAAAAAGAAAAAAGAAAGAAAGAAAGAAAGAAAAAGAAAGAAAAATTATGCACGCATAGATTATGAAACTCTTTTCAACACTGCAAGGGTACTTTATAAAAATTTGTCTTTCCAGTAATGTAAATCTTTAAAGCTACTGTCGCATCAGGCGAAGACACTCGCCTGAGGAGAAGTTCTTTACCGATATTTTGTGTTTAGATTTCTACATTTTAAAATAGTTTTTATTCATTAAAAAGCTGGAGTCAATTTTTAAATATGGGTTTTTTACTTTATCGATTTTGATTGCATATATTTTTTATAAAGTTACTTTGATTTTCGGAACTGTTGCCGAAAGTGAAAATGTCATCATAAATAAAACTGCCATCAAAATCGAAAAAGTTCAAAATACATCTGTAGGAATCGACCTCATGTGCTCAATGCTTTAAAAAAATAATAAAATAATAATAAAAAAAAACTTTTAAAAATTAAAATGCAAAATTCTCCTCCCAATTAGTTTAGCATTAGGTCGCGATATCTTCTGCCAACAAAATAGGAATCCTAACCCTTTCGAGTCTGGTGTACTTTTAATAGTACATGTCTTTTCATTCAGTATTATTTTGTCTTAACAATTACTTAGTTTCTTTCAGCATATAGAAATGATAGTATATGCCTATGCATTTCTTATTATGACTTCATTTGCGTTTTGACATTTGGCAATGATAATAATAAAAGTTTATTTGATTCTCTTTGCACCATTGGCGTTTCCTTTACTTTATACATATATTTCAGTTTTTAAATTTAAAATATAAGTTACATTTCCGAATCAATCACGTGTGATAAAACGCAAAAAACTTTAGAAAGTTGTAATACCCTCTCAAATTCTGTTGTAATGCTTCATTTTCCAAACGTCTTAAAAACTCTTCCTTAGCTTATTATAATATAAATATCAATTGAATAGTACATAAGATAAGTGCATGTGTTACATTTTAGACATTGAGATAATTTTGAAACTTCAATAAGCTTATTTCGATAACTACGATTAACGTTAATTTTTTTTTCTTTTTAAATCTAATTTTGTTCTCAAAACGAAAAAAAAAAAAAAAAAAAAAAAAAAAAAAAAAAAAAAAAAACAACATCAGACCCGAAAGGGTTAAATAAAAATGTTAGTTTCCACAGAATATTCATTAAACATTATCGTCATTAAAAATTAATAGAAAAAAATATAACTAGAGTCAGAACATAAACGTTGGGAGAAATGCAAGGGTCGAAATGAGTAAGCAGTTTGCTATACACTGTCAGAAAAATTCGTCAATATACACTAATTTATCGTTATTTTTTCACAAATAACTTCTGTTCTCCCAAATAACGTATTTGATCTGTGAATTCATTCCGAACGTCGAAGAAGGAGGAAGAGATTCCGTTTATATCTAGCACGCAGGCGTATTGGGTCTGTTAGTAATAGATTCGAATTTATATTTAAAATGAAAAACAAAAATATTCCATAGATTCAAATGTCTAATTTAGTTTAAAAAGACAAAAATGTTTTCGAATTTAAAAATAAATAACAATTAATATCTTCATTCATTCGAAAATTCTCACAATTTGTTATTCAAAGTTGGATAAGTTGAATAAAGTTGAATTTACTCAGTTATTTATATAATAAATATTCGCATTTAAAATATACTTTAAGTGAACACATTTAAAAGATATTTTAATTTAAAAAAATGAAAAAAAATGATATTATTAAAAAAAAATCTTATCGAATAAAAACAGAACATCCATATTTTTCCTCTAGCAATCTACGTAAATATATTTAAAATTCACATTTTTATACTATATTAATATAAACGTATATAAACCCCAGCCACAGTTTAATTAAAGATGGAATCTTCCCGAAATTAACTTCAAAATTAAAAACTTTTTAACGAAATAGACCAAACCACACTCATATGAAATGAATGCTTCTACTTCAAAGCGCTTTCTTTTTTTCTGTACAACCGTGGCGCTGAGGCAGAGCGCTCGCCTTCTAATGCTGGGATCTTGAGTTCGATCCTCACGCCGCCGGCCGCATTTATCTTTTCCGAACTTTTTTTGAATGACGGATATTTTACCTGTTTTGACGGAGAAAAAATAAACGGATATTCGTCAATCTACAGACAATTACTGGCAGCGGTGCTGCCAGTGTATTTTCTGTGAAAAGACGGAAGATTTTTTGAGAGTGTAGCTACAACTTTAACCATCCAAAGAACGAAATGTTGAAATGAAAAAGACTGACATCAAGGGCTAATTGTCAGCATAACGTCACAAAAAGCAGTTAATGAGGCTCAATAACTACTACAATACTAAATTAATAAAATTTATTTCTAAATTGCATATAAATCAATGTTTAATATAGATAATAAAATGTATGCAGCATACTACTACTTTCACTTTTTTCCCCAAAAAACTTGTATACTTTACAATATTTTAAATATTCCTTTTTTGCGCTCTTAATTATTTTAATTAAATCTATAATTCCCTGACAATTATATCAGCTTTGCCTGTAAGAAATAAAATTAATAGTCACCCTTTTATCACGAAAAAACAATAACAAAAAAAATCTAGAGTAAAAATATAGAGAGGAAATGCTATTTTGAATTCTACAGAAATACTTGACTGTAACCGCACCGTTTGTCCAGTGGTTATGCCGACCTTAAGAAACTCATGAAAAGCACATAATCGGAGAGATGCATGTCTCTAAAAAAGCAAGTTTTCTACCAACAGATCTTACAAACCAAAAAATGAATTGATTGAAATGAAAGAATGTGATTACCGCAAAGTTATGACAGACACTTGTTTTGATCACATACAATTATTTATAATAAAAATCATTGTTTTATTTAAATTACAGATTTTCTACCATAAATAAAGCGAAAATTAATATTCTGAAATAATGATAACTGCCTACTTGGGTTTGTTGGGCCCTCTGCAAAGTGTTACTCTAGTTATTAACATCATAGGCTTGCCATTTAGCTATTTGCTTACTATTGACTAATTTAGTTCACTTCTTTTTGCTAGAAAAATCGTCTCATTCGTTACCAAGGCAAATACCATAATGTTAAAACAGTATGTTTAATATTCCCAAAATCTTGAAAACTACTTGTGCGAAAACAAGTGCATATTTTAAAGAACGATTCCCTACACATCCGATTTTATTATACACAAACTCATGTAGTATATTAACAACCAAAAAAGAAAAAAAAAAATCTAGACGATGTTTTGTTTAAAACGTTAAATCTTCATCTTACTTATTATATGTTAAATTTCTTCAGACTCAAAATAAGCAGTTTTTATCACTTTTTTGAATCTTCAATATTATATTTTAAAAAAATTAAAAATTTCTAATTAAAAATCTTTAGTCTAATGATTTTTAAATCAAAAATGTTGTCGAAAAAAACTGCTCTTTAAGATTTATGTCAAAATTAGATTGATTAGAGGATTTAAGGGAGATACAGATAAAAATACATTTCATGGCACTTCTTTTTTTTTTATATATATATAATTTTATTTTTATTTCTCCCTCCTGTTTTCCTAAACAGAATCGCTTTTTTTCCCCCCTCACCCGAGAGATATAGATGCCCATCTTTTACATGGATGGCTGAACAGGATCATATTCACATTTCAATATTCAATGAATTTCTTTGACGTTTTCTTTATAATTTTTCATAAACTAATTTCATTTCCAAAATCTTTTAGAACTTAATGTTTACTTTAGATCTGTGAAAATGAGACCTTTTAAATTTCTGCTACAAATATTTTGAATACTGCGGCTGTAAAATTTGCAGTCATTTTCAATGTCATCAAAGGAAATTTAAATTCTAAGCATTTCTAATTTCGTGTCTTAAATGTCTTCTTCAATAGAAATCTTTAACAGAATGGTTTTGAAATCTGATCTTGAGGTGTTATGGAAACATAAAAAGTCTGCTAAGAATTTTAGTCAAAACTAGATGGAAAGAGGATTTAAAGGAAATAAAAGTACATTTCATTGCACTTTGTGTTCAGCGAAATTTATTTTTCATTTTTCTCCCCTATTTTCGTAAACAGATCCATGTTTTTTCCAAGAGACAGGTGACCTGTCTTTTACATGGATGATTGAACTAGATCATATTCCCTTTTCCATCTCCAATGAATTTCTTTCGGTTTTTCTTTTTCTATTCATCATTTTTGTTATACTAATTTTATAAATACCAATATCGATTTAAAAAAGTAACTTAATTTTTATTTCTGATCAGTAAAAAAAAATTCTTTTCAATTTCAAATGAAATGATTTTAATCTTGCAACAAATATAAAATGTTTACAGCTATCCCATTTAGCGTAGACACCGAATAAATAAAAAGGAGATAAACAACGTGAATACATCGATTCATAATTCATTTATTACTAAAATAGGTGTAAAAATATACTATAAAATATAAGTTTTAAAATATAATATAGATTCAAAAGTTAAAAACATAGTTGTCAAATCATGTCCAAATTTTTCGGAATGCTTTCAGCTAAACATTAGCCATCATCAGGAGAGTTAAAATGAGAAATACTGTAGATTCAAAAATGAACACTTGTTATGAAGTTGGGAACGAAAACCAAAAACAATAACAAGAGGTATTACTAGAAGGAGAAGGGATCTATAGAAAACTGAAGGAGACAGATTAATCAAAACCAAATTCACTGGTAATGCCAAGTAAATGAAATCATATACGTGATACATGATATGTAAATACATCATAACATGTTTTCTTTGCTGTTTTCAATATTGCCTATGTCAATGTTGCCTTATGGAGATTATCTGATTATGCAAATATTATAATGTTACACTCTTGCATTGATTTTAGCTTTATTAAATAAAATATCAATGTCTAAATCTTGATTTAAACTGTATAAAGTTGAAGATAATTTATCTTTTTTGTTGTCTGCCGTTTATTCAAAATTCTTTCTTTTAATTTTCGACTGGTCATATTCTCATATGTATACGTTTACAATCAATTATTATCTATATATAGGCATCATAGTTTTAAAAATTATCTATAGAATAAATCCCTCTGTGTACAAGATACAGTAACACTCCCTCAAATCCGCACAGCTTGGGATCAGAGGTTGTGCGCATTTTTTAATTTTGTAGATTTCTGGTCATTGTTTTGTTTATATATTTTTTAAAGTAATTTGAATGTAATAAATAATGAAATCAAAAGTATAATGAATGCTTACAATAATCTAAAATATTAAAATAAGTAATACACTAAAATAATAAAAATTTAGATAATTTTTTAAATGATTAAAATACTAAAAGCAAAGGTCTAGTTAATAACCAATAATGTACAATTAAATATTCATTATAAAGATAAAATGTGTTTTTCCTAAATTATTCAATGAAACTTGCCTCTTGCAATTACTAATTCACATGAGGATCATATAATAACAAAGCTTAATTTCAAGTTTAACAAGCCTTAATAACTAAAAAAGTTTGATTAATACATAAATATATTTGATAAGATTGTGATTTTGAAAGATATCAGCAATATCTTGATATTTTCAGAAATAAATTATTCTTTCTTCGTGAAAAAAACATGAATTCAATACCCTTAACAAAATTTACAAAGCAAAAAATGTATGGAATTGATATAAAACTAAAAAAGTCGAATTTTGCACCTACATCTGAACTGAATGTTTCATTGTTTACATTTGTAAATTATGTGCAGATTTTAGAGAGTTGTAGGTTTTATGAGTGCGTATTTGGGGGAGACTACTGTATTTTAATTTTATCAACAGGGCTATAACTAAGGGTTGTGTTATATTTCTTTAATGCATACATAATTCCTTTATAAAGTTGTGACATTTACTTCACACTGCAAAATTTACAAAATACGTTTCTTTATTAACTATTGCAGATATTTTATTTTTATAGTCATAAATAAGCTTGTTGACAAATTTGCATGAAGAACCATTTTCTTGTGCAATCTTCTTAATTAGTTAATTCGTCATTTAAATAATCCTTTGAACAAACCTCATATTCCCTTTTGATATAATAACGATATGATGTTTTAAAACTTGTAAGGTACTTGTACCCATTATGGACAGTGCTCTCAATATGGACACCCCTAATATTTTTAAAAGTAACAATTTTTATAAAGAGATCGCTCTACATGTCCGTGAAGAAAATCAGTTGAAAAGATAATTAAACCAGCAAAGTAAAAAAAAAAAAAAAAAACGCGCTGCTCGCTATTTAGAAGGAAACTTGTTGTTTCATAGTGTGCTGATAGTAATTACAGGTAAGTTTAAATTCTTATTAGATATGGTAAAATTACTTTAAATAGGGAAAAGTGGGGCGTTTTAGAAAGTTTTTAAAACATATTTTCGATTGCTATTAAATATATTAATTAAAAGCGTTTTCTTTATTTATTTATTACAAGATTTAATAAAACTACTCTCGATTCCCAATATGGACACCTTATGTACACATTGGAAGCACAGCAAATGAATCTTCAGAATCACAAAAATACAAAGATAAGCAAAATCAACTGCGTTATTTCATACTATTTTATAGTAACTGAGGTGCTTTGCGTCGGTCTTCGAAGAGACACAACCGAAAATGACCCCCCGTCCTAAAGTGCATGTTCTGAAGATATTTACCGTGCCCTACCCTCCCCCGCAATACTTTAAGATGTATTTTTTTTTAGCCCCTCTCCTCTAAAATTCCATAGAAGAGTGGCTCTTCCATACATCTTGTGTAGTAGGTCAATAAGGAGACACCTATCCATAATAGGGAATAGTGATTCCTTATATGGACATTTGTAAACATTTTTTTTTTATATCATTTAAATTAAACCATAATAGTTACAAGGTCGTTAATTTTAATAATGATAGTCAACAGTCCAGGGATCATGGTCATATATTTTTGGAGTCCTCACGTATACTTCGTGAAGGATATCACGTTTACTTGGGGGTGAAAAAAATTAATTTTTCTTAGGGTATCCATATTAGGCACAGGTACTTTATAATATTTTAACAACTATTTTAATAATAAATGTGATTGTGACACAATGTGTTCAAGTTATTTATTGTGATTTATTAAGTTAAATATGACGTTTTAACATAATATATAGAATTTTCTATATGTATTTAAAATTATAGCATTCAGTTTAAGTAAGTTATTATTGTTCCAGTTCAGCTTCCCTACTTATTGCTTAGTTTCTAAACATTTCTAAGATAATGCCTTTGATATTTTTACCACTATTTCTATTAAAAGGCGTCAAAAGACACTTTTCGGATTTTAACTTAAAATTGGTCTCTAAGTTTAATCAATTCTCTCCAATTAATTTTTGGGCTTTTCATACAATAAATGCTAAATTAATTCAGCTATACCATTTTCCTCCGGGATATAAAAATATGCGTATGATATATCTATTTCTGTTATGCGGTGTCTTTTGAAACCAAAAACGATTTCATGCTTTCTAATTTCTAAGGATTACATAATTTCTAATTTTAAACAATTTTACACAGGAATATCAACACCATTTTTCAACATCATATCAGTTATAATTGTATTGGAGAATGTTGATTTCAGTTGTAATGGGAAATACAAGAATTAAGAAATAACCCTGATATTCGCTTGTTTTCCTTTATGTCGCATTTTAGTATAGATCACTGCCGCGGATAAAAATTAAATAACGCGTTTTAGCCTCCAATTCTGGTAATGAGTTCAATACATATGAATTTTGTTTTTATTCGTTTAAAAACTGTGTCATTGAATAAGGAAAATTTTTATTACATTGCTGGTTTTATTATTACTGTTGTTGTTGTTATTCTCAAATATGTTAGATTTTTATGCATGAGACTGGAAGTTTGCTAAGTTATTAACATTAAACGTAAGATAATATTTTTTAATGGTCGTTCCTGTTGACTTAACACATGTTTGATTACATTTATGTACATTTATACTTTATAGATTGTCGAATTAAGCTAGAATTTATAAACTGTAATAAATTTAAAGTTAAATGTTAATTAAATAATCTCTAATTCATATGCATCAATGGATAAATATATTACTCAAATTATCTATATTTAACCGACAATTTTAAATTCCAATACTTTTAGCAACTATTTGCATTCAAACGCAAAGGTGTCAAAACACACATTTTGGTAAGAATAGGTATACGCAAAATCACCGATGTTATTGAAATAATATTTTTTATTTATTTTTTAAGTCTCCTCTTAAGATTTTTTATCGAAAATAGACTTTGAAATGGATTTAGAGTGCATAAAAATAAGAATGCATTCGATGGTACTTGTTTAGGGAGTGATTTTGTTTACATTTTCTCCCATATTTTCGTAAACAGAACCACCTTTTTTGGCAGAGAGACAGGTGACCCATCTTTTACGGATGGCTGAATAGCACCGTTCTCACTTTTCAATCTTCAGTGGCTTTCCTTTTTATCTATATCCGACCGCGCATCTTGATATTTAGTTCTTAATGCGTGTTTGCGCGTTTCCGCAGTTAAAAATAACAAACATTTCTTTAATTTGTCTACAATTATGACACTTAAAACTTTTGAAGGAATTGCATTTAAAATTTTTTGAAACCAAAAACTAGTCGTTAGGGCAACCGTAATACTTATCCATCATGGATATGCATACTATAAAATATGAAAACAAAATCAAGTAATACTAAACTGCATAAAAGAAGCCTCCTTATAACTCCAAAAATGATAATTATATTAACCAGCAATTTACTGCGTTGGATTAAGCGTCTCAATTCCAATTAAAATACATCTCTGAATTGAAATTTGAATGAAATTCAGGGTCGTGAAAAATCGAAGAATGCGGATAACATGATTACAAATATTTCAACAACTAATTATCCCATCGACTTCATTCTTTATGCAAGATTTATGTTTTTTTATTATCTTTTATATTCATTCCTTAAAATAAAAAGAAATCGAAAATTTTTATATACCTTTCATCAGAACGAGTATTTCTAGAATCCGAAAAATATAGTTCCGGATAATTGAGATTACTGATATTAAATAGGATTCTTCCTACACTTTCATACTGCGTACATATCAAATTTAAAGTCTCTATCTCAATTTATTCGGGAGATAGTGCGTTTCAGACAGACGGAAGGCAATTTTTTTTTTCTTCTAAAACTATGTTTTTCAAAATCCCCATTGTCTAAAACCTGTAAATTCGTAATAAAAAAAATAAAATAAAAATCAATTTTCAAAATGATTGCAAGACTTATCCTATACTACGTATCACGGGTAAGTAAAATTAAATATTTATGTTTATAGTTTATTTCTACATTATTGAGATTTTTAGTTCCAAGAGGAACTATTTAATGGCCTAAAGTAATTTGATCAATCACAATAATCTTTCTTTTTAATTTCCAGAAAATCTTCTTTGTGATAAGTCTTTGTCAATAATCTCAACTTTCATCAAAAATAGAACTATTCAACAAAAAATCCGAAAAGATAGCTCTGACGTAAATAGTTCAGAACAAATATGGCTCAAATAATTCTACGCACTCTAAAAATGCTTCATTAGAGCATGGAGAAATCCACTTGCTTACCTAACGATTAGAACACTGCTTACTAGTCAAGAGGTATCAAGGCTGAATTTGGCTTATGGTAGAGTGTTACTAAATAACTTTTAACAACATTTTTCCTAACTCAACAACAGTAAACTTTCTGGCGCAATTTCTGACTCATTGTTAAACATAAAAGCATGATACTTACATTCATGATTTATTTAAAGACTTTGTAATTGAAAATTTTTTATTCTTTTCCGCTTAATGAATTACAACTTGAGTTGTAAGTGACTTACTGTCTGAAGACAGCAAATGTTTACTTTCTTGAGCAGTCGCGTCAGAAAATTCGGTTCAAAACTGCATCTTTGATAGAATTTTTTGAAAATTCTCAAGCCTTTACCAAAAAATAATTCGATTAGATAAATTTTTAATAAGAAAGCTAATCAATTTGGTACGTTTGCAAACTAAAATTAATTTAATAATTTGCCAGAAAATAACCAGAACAATTTTAAACAAAAATATTGATTTGATTAACTCAAAATAAATTTGCAGCTAATTAACTAGTTCTTTAAACTAACTCAATTAACTGTTTTCAAAAGATGCCCTTTATTGTGCAATAGTTTCTTGAATATTTTACCGATTCTTGGTTCAATATTTTGTCTATTAATGGTCCATCATACGAGTCTGAACTTAAAGCGAAATTATCTTTGAATATTGTACTATTTCATAATTAATGAACAGTACAAATTCATAGTTTTAAAAAAACCGCAAACATATGGTGCAGCTTCTACAACACCAAAATTGATTCGCCCTATAACATGAAATTTTTTAACATACACTAGTGTGCAAAAAATAAGGACGGAGCGGGTAAATTAGCACAAAATCTGAAAAAGGCAAAAGAACGAAATGAAAGATTAATAGGGAGATAGAAACAAATGCAATAGTACATGCTAATATACGGTATATGACGCAAAAGGAAGAGGTGCTAAGGGGATAAAGTTCAGAGGTAATGGCCCAACAGAAATTTGACGAAATCTGTTGTACTGTATTAAGTGATTTAAACGACGTTTATTTATTTATTTCTGTGTGCGTGTGTGTGTGTGTGTGCTTATGTGTGATATGGCCAAGAGGCAACCCAGGAGATGATATCTGGACCACCTTATACGAAGTTGGAAGAAGGTCGAAGTGTGACAAGTGTGACAAAAGAGTTCGGTATAGCTCACAGCATCGTTTCACGAGCTTGGAATGCATTTCAAACGATAAGAACAGCAGTCCGAACATTCAGCAGTGTTCACTCATAAGCAAGAACAGCAGCGGAGAACCATTATTTTGTCCTACAGGCGAAAAAAACAGGAACAGACAGCTGGAGAAGTCATAAGGCAAATGGAGCAGACTACTGGACATCGGATATCAGGTTTTACCGTGGCTAGGAGGCTCCGCAGAGGTGGTCTATATGCACGACGATTAAGGTGTGTACCATTAAGGGTTCTGTCCCTGCCCGCGATACACTCGAGAGCTAATACTATTGCTATGGGGAGGCATTCTTCCAATAACTCTTTTGCATTTTGACATTTTTATTTTTATTTATTTATTTATTTATTTATTTATTTTTGCATTGGATGGTTGAGGTTTCTCTCAAGATCGCACCTTGATTACTTTTTCAATTTTGGTCGCAGATAATTTTTATAAAGTTACTTTCACTTTCTGAACCGGTTCTGACAGTTAAAGTAACTTTGTAAAAAATATCTGCGACCAAAATCGAAAAAGTAATCAAGGAGCGATCTTGAGAGGGACCTTAGCTATTCAATGCAAACAAATAATTTAAAATGTCAAAATGAAAAAGAGTTATTAGAAAAATGCCTCCCCATAAGAATAGCATTAACTCGCATGTGTCTTCGCGGGCAGGGATGGGACCCTTAATGCTTGCTCATCGGAGATGCCTATGTCTGTGGTGCCAGGAGTGCAAAAAGTGGAAACAACAGGACTGGGTTCAAATACTGCTTAGAGATGAGATCCAATTTAGTATGACGAACGATTCTAGACGTATAAACATCTGGAGAGACCAAGGAACAGATAATCATTCCTCCAACATCATCAAAAAGGACTATTTTTGGAAGTGCCGGTGTTCTTATTTGGTTTAGCTTGATAGCCGTGTGAACCTCCACATCTTCCAAGTAAGGTTCAGTCTATAATGCCCGCTATTGCGCCGAGATTCTCTTTCCTGACGTGTGTCTGTTTAAAGGTGTTGTGAGGCCGGACTTCCTCTTCATGGATGACAACGCTCCCCCTCATTGTACAGAGGCTGTCGAAGAGCCTTTGGAGAGTGAAGATATTTAATACATGGAATAGCCTGCAAAGTTCCTGGACCTAAATCCCATAGAACAGGTGTGGAACCTTCTCTTGGGACGCTTGGCATCACGTGACCAGGTGCCCGCAAGGATTTTAAGACAGAAATGGGATTCGATGCCTCAACAGCTCGTAGACAGCTAAATCCTCAGCATGTGCATGCGTTGCAAATCTTGCATCGCAGTCAGGGATGACTATATTCTCTATTAGAGACAGAATTTTTCTTGCCCGGTGCTGTAACATGGACGTTTTTGTCATATCTGCATTTGTGCGCAAATTGACTTTTTCAATAAAGTGCTTTTGTATCCTTTTGCGATAATTTTGTGATAATTTTGGTGATAAAATCTATCTAAACAAAGTTCTAGATGGTTTTTAATCACCAAAATTATATTTTTGCATGAAGATCTTACGGTAAGATTTTTGTCGATGTGAAAAACTCTTCTGTGACTTACATTCGAACAATTCTCTCGTCCTTAATTTTTGCACACCAGTGTATTTTGCCCATATAAAATAACGAATCTGTATCTATGAGAAATTTTGTATGTGCTATATTAGGATAACTTTAGGGGACCTTTTTCCCACCGTGTGATTTAAAATCAACAGAATAATTCATAGCCATGTAGAGATAACTTTAGGGGACCTTTTTTCCTCGGTGTTACTTAAAATCAACAGAGTAATTCATAACTATGTTATCCATTCGGTGATCAGAACTAAACATTTGTATGTGAAAATGACTTCTATATGTTACTTGTCTTACTTTGGCAAGTATGATTTTGCCTCCCTGAATCTAATATTCACTGTTGCTTTTGGGCTGTTATGTGTTGATTAGCTTGATGCGGGAGGTCGGAGAAGTATAAATATGTTGATTGGAGTTGAAATGAGCAAATATGGGTTGAATTCTGACTTACAAAGAAAACAAGACTGGAACTTCTCCCTTATGAGACGCATTTTCTGACACCTGTTCGAATGTTTTGATATTTCGCGAGTCTCAAGATTTGCTTTTGGAAAGGAATTGCATCTACGCACTGGAATAAAGTTAATATCAGATTCCACGAGATTCCTCTAGGTTAAAGACATTTAACATAGCTTTTAAGTAGCATTGCATAACAAGTTTCCAGCAAAAAGAGTTTCTTCGAAGTAAAAATCGTCTAAAGAGAAGATTTTGGACAGCCATTTTCCTTAAGTAAGTGGAAATGAAACTACTAAATTTGCATACAATTGTTTTGAGAACTAAACGAATCTGAATTCACGCATCATATTTAAATTTCGCTCTCCCCTTTGCATATCTCAGTCATTTAATGATTTCAAATAAACTTGTTGTTTTATATTAAAATATAATGTCACGTGGACGTATTCTAAATGGCTTTAAAAAAGACAGGGATTTTCAAAAAAAAAAAAAAAA
This sequence comes from Maratus speculifer, assembly GCA_964019185.1. Taxonomy (NCBI): domain Eukaryota; kingdom Metazoa; phylum Arthropoda; class Arachnida; order Araneae; family Salticidae; genus Maratus; species Maratus speculifer. The sequence goes on from OZ025291.1 coordinate 142,164,987, forward strand.
AAAATAGAAATTGATTTTTAGGCATTTTGAAATGAAATCGATAATCTTATGGATAATCTTATTCAAATAAGCTGCAATTATGTCAAGTTGATGAACTTTTCAATCTTGTTCGACTGAGAATGCGAGCAAGAATCCAATGGATTTTACTGTAGGGTAGAATGTCTTTTTGTAATCAATGCTATCTCTCCCTTATACATAACCAATATTTGAATAATAGTACTTTAAATCTTCTCTCTAATTGCCTATATTTAACTGTTTTTTTTTTTTTTTTTTTTTTTTTTTTTTGAAAACATATTTATATTTTCCTATTTTTTCCCTCGGCCTATGCACTATGTTTCAAGCTTCATTCCTTTTCAAAATTTATAATTATTCGTCTATGGCTAACTTCAACTTTTCTAGACCAGGACTTGTTAAGGTTTCTTCCAAAGGTTCAAGATGCAAAGTTTGCAAAGTTTTCTTGAATGTCTTTGGGTCTGCACAAAGTGATTTCAGTTGTCAACTAGACTTTTCCTCACTTGTGATTCTGAAAGCTATTTCTGTTGAATATTCTTAATACATTTCCGAACTTTCCATAACACAATCTTTTCACAATTATATGCAGAGATTTATCTTCTAGCTCAAGTTTCCTTTGGCTGTATGTCATATATTTTCTTTTATTCTAGTTGCAAATCTTTATTAACTGTGATTTCATTTTTTAATTTATCAACTATAACTTCATCATTATAAGCTTTATTTATTTATTTTGTATTTATTTTTATTTTATTTATTTATTTATTTATTTTGTAAAATATGGTACGATTAAATATAAAAGCAGTCGATAGTGCTTGCCCGTAACGAGAGAATAATTGTAGTGAAGCTTAAATTTTACGTAAAAGTGTACTACTTTATCAAAGTAAAAAAATATTTACAGGTTTATTTTCAAGTACATTTTATCAACTCGGGTCGAAACACTGCAGACTTGCAAACACAGTCTTTGGGACGCATTGCATTAATTTGTAAAAAGCTATTTGAGTTTTAAAAATCATATTAAAAAAAACTCGTTTACGTGGAAAAGTAAGATTTTTTATGATGCGTTAAAATTTATTTTAATTATAAAGAAAATGGAAAATATAAATGGACCAATTTAAATGCTTTTTAATTTAAGCGTTAATAATAAAATATTCACTTCCTTTAGAACAGTTTCTTCACTCTTCTGTTTCATTTTAGAGAGGAAAAAATGCATCTTACTTTCTTAGTTCAAAACACCAATTCAAAATTTTATCTCTTGCTTTACTTTTTTTTCTGCCTTTTCAAAATGCAATACTGCTCGTTTTTCTTTCTCTCTTTTTTTGTTTTTCATGTTTGGTATACTGGCACTACCAAATCAATTTTCGCTCCAGCGGAAAATACATTAGATCGTGAAATGCTATCGATTGAGTTCGGAAAACATTAAAACAACAAATTTTAAGTAGGAAAATATTATTTTTTGATGAACTATTGATTTTTTTTTTATTCGCTCAGTTTGCGATAAAAAATAAATTAAAATTACCTACAAATTATAAAATTACTACGCATAGACATCAGTGTGAAATTACGCAAATATGCACAAGTATATATTATAACGCAAAGCAATATAAAGTTATGTACAGGATTTTGTTCTGTCAATGGATTAAGAGCATCATTTATAAATTTATATTTTGGCTATTTTTACATGATTGCAAAGTTTTTCAAAGTTTTCTTTTGCAAAACGTTTTATTTGTTTGTTTGTTTATTTATTTATTTATTGGGAGGGGTGCTAAAGTTAAAATATTTTTTAGAAAATACTGCCAAAATTGGCGTTTTCAACAAAAAATCCAGAAGCAGGAAGGGATAAAAACCTGTCGTTACGCGGCAAAAATTTCTTATAAATCAATAAGCAATTTATTAGATGAAAAAGTGGAAAATGTCGTTTCAATCCAAATCAGCTCAATTGGCACCTCTGTGAATTTTACGACTTTACTTTTTAAAAATAAGTTAGAAAGTGTTTTGGGATGTTTATCGTTTGTTAAAACCGCCTTAAGTATGCGATAGTATCTTAAATTATTCTTTCAGAAATTCACAAATGCATACATAAATGCAAGCATGTTTGTGTATGTAATGAAGGTAAAATATTTGAATCCTTATCAGCAAATAATATTTTGCAAAATTTTATTTCAGTTATATACAAAATGCTTCTAAATGAATATCGGGGTAAATCTTGGTAGTATTTACTACATAAAACTTAAAATTATAATTAATACATAAAATGACAGAGAAACTCAAACAGTTTTATCTACAAGCTTACAAGTGCTCAATGAGAGTAACTTTCGTCCCACGGCACACATCAAATCAATAGCTCAGTTCTTCCCAAACGTTGATTAGCAAACAAGTTCTTTTCAGACGCTCATCTGATCAAGCATTATGCGATTTCTACCTGTGGGGGTTCATAAAGGATCATTTGTATGTGCCTCCACTACCAGCTGACCATTGCAACCTTTGCAACAATGATCCTAGAAACACTAAACAATGTTTGGGAAGAACTGAGCTATCGACTTGATGTGTGCCGTGTGACGAAAGACACTTACACTGAACATTTTTTAAGCTTGTACATAAAACTGTTTGAATTTCTCTTTCATTTTATGTATTAATTAATATTTTAAGTTTTATGCAATAAGTACTACCAAACTTTAAAACCTCGTTATCATTTAGAAACACCCCGTATCTATATTATAAAGGCCAAACGTATCTGTGCGTAACGCATACGTCATTTTTCGAATGGCAACAATTTCTGATGAAATTTCACTTTTGCAATTTTCATTACTGCAAATTTTTTAACTCCTAGACATCGCACATTTTCAATCTTTACACCGTTGTGTAGGAAAAAATATGTAATTTTAATTGCAATTTGTTTCAAAACTGTATCTTAATTTGTTTTTGAGGTATTAATTTTTTTTTGTAGTTTTTAATTTAAATTTCCTGGGGGGGGGGCAACTTGAGTACTCTATTTCTGTGCAAAGTAAAAGAAAAATCGTCATAAAGTAAAAAGAAGAAATAGAGGGACTTATGGTGTCTGGGAGTGATGCAAAAAATGTAACCCTGAAATCTGCAACATTAAGCCCAAACACAATTGCGTGTTTTTGCAAAAAAGAAGGAAACTTTTAATACTATAGTTTTTAGTTCATAATAAAATAAAATACTACTTTAGAATGCTTAAACTTGAGCAGATCATTTTTATTTAGAGAAAAAAAATGCACGGCTGATGTCAAAGGATTTAGTACCTGTTCAATGTGGTTCTTTTTTTTCCCCTCTGGGTTGAATTTTTTTCGCCGAGTTAGAAAAGCAAATAAAGATGATCCTGGCAATAATTCCAGGTTTAAAGTAATGTCCGGTTCTCCAAGTTTTTGTCCAACTGTTTAAGACATTCAGTTGTAATTATATTAAAACAACATTATTTGCTTAATGTAATTTTTTATAAATTTCAGTTAAACTTGCTAGGGAAGACGATTTTTTTAGTCCCTTTTTGTTTCCCGATATTCTACCAGAAAGAAAATGCAAAATAAAATTATTCAATTTTTCTTTCTTTTTGGAATAATTATATTTTTTATGTTATTTATTCTCTTCTTTATTTTTAGCACCATTTTATTTTCTAAATATATTTTAGGAAAAGAAAAAAAGTACATTTTTCACATAGAAAATTGATCTGAAATAGAATTAGGACGATGTAAATTATGAAATGAGATTTCATAATTCGCCAATTGCAACATTAAGCATTAAAGGGAAAACAATAGTTGCGAAATTTAATTAACGCACACAAAACAATCAAACCAAGCACAAGTATTTGTTCTTCATTCAGATTAGTTTTATGATCATAAAAATATTTTTATATAAAATTTACATCTAAAACTACAAAGTTGTGTACAAAGTACACGAAATCCATATTTTTATTATTATTATTAAACAGATAAATATCTATACATGCACAATTTACACATCGACTGTGTTAAAATAGCAAATAAAGTCTTTGTGCAGAAATGTTTAAAGATAGAAAACCAACGATTAGAAATGCACAAATAATGCATAAAAGGTAGCAAATAGCCGTTTCGAATCTACTATCGAGATTTTCCATCAGTGCAAGATTCAGCGAGCTAGAAATCTCAGCTTTGAAAACATTTTACAAACTTAAGCCGTTTAATGAATATACATGAAAACATACATGAAAATGTACGTTTTGAAATTGATACACTAAAGCAAATTTTTAATTATGTGCACTTTCTTTTTTTTTTTTTTTTTTACATACAAACAAATTATTTTTGTGTTATCAGTTTACCTGTTTTAATGTGTAAAGGGGGTAGCGGGTTAAGGGGGGTCTGGCGGCCCCCACCGAATCTGGTAAAATCGTTCCAAAAATCTTGAAGAGGGTCGAAAAACAAGCAGTATAAGCTTTTTACCGACATTACAATCCCAAACGAAAACACTGTAATGGCGAAAAATATGATTTTTTGGGATTTTTATTTTTTTCAACCAGTTTAATTTATTTTTAAATGGTTTAAACGCAATTAAAAATTTGTTTTGGATGTGTGGAAGTCCCCTGAATTTTTTCAGATTTTTTGGTCAAGTAAAAAACATGTGAATTTTAGGTTTAAATGCGAAAAAATCGTGAAAAACACGTCATTTTCAAGATTCAACCCTCTAATTTTTAGGGTTGTTTTCATTTTCCCGAGGGGTGCTGTATAGTATAGATAGCGGCAATCGTCCTCTTTCGAATGCAGGCAACTGGACTCAATTTTTTCAATTTTGGAGAGCGGGGCGATTTTTTGAAAAAAACTCGAATTTTCAACTTTCGGTAAATTACGGCGCGTACTTGGTATAATGCGTCTTTGCTATAAAAAATACATCTCTATAGGGGTTTTTGAGGTCGCTGATCACGAATTTGATGTCAAAAATTTTTTTGACAACAAATTCACCCATAAATATTTATTAACACAGGTTTGATAATGTAAAAATATTAATGAAAGATTTTTTTTAATTTCTCTCAATTAACTTTTTTTAGTTTTTATTCCAGAAAAAGTTAATTAATAATATTAATAGTAATATTAATAGTATTAATAATATTATTAATAATATTAACATTAATTTAAAAAAATTATGTGTCGTTGAATTTTCATCGTTATTTTATTTAGTCAAAAATATAATAATTACCGATAACGTAATATGAATTTTAACTGCATTGATAATGGTAATTTGAAATTCAAATGAGTTGACTGAACCGCCATCTGGTAAAAGACTACACTACTAGGCCCAGGACTCGAGGCTTAGGCCCAACCCGAAGTCATGCTACTGCGCACGCGCCATAGCGCTGTGGCGTCGTCATAGCGCTGTAGCATCACTCTAGCTTTCTTTTCCTCGTCAGCGTTCGTTGCATACACGTGTCAAGTGTCACCGCTGCAACACGTAGTTGTTACTTTTACCTTCTTTACTACATTTTATAAAAGGTAATGAATTATTATTTCTTGTACATTAAATCAAATGTTTTTTACATTCTTCGTTTTACTAAATTACATAGGAAAAATTCTATGAAATAGTTCTAGCCGAATCTCCAATTATGATGGACGTTTTTAAAGATCCAAGCGGTTTAAGATCACTTCTTCAAAAAGGCGACGTCTTTATACTTGATAGAGGATTTCGAGATGTAAAAGATTTCTTACAGTCTGAAGGATTTGTTGTTTTGATGCCTGCGTTAAAAGGAAAAAGGAAACAACTAACAACTCAAGAGACAAATGACAGTCGATTTGTAACTAAACTAAGATGGGTAGTAGAGGCTGTTCATGGGATCATTGGCAGCATGAGTTTGACAATAAACGTTTGTTATCAGCTAAAACTTATTGCAAAATAGCGAATTTTCTGGTTAACTTGTTCGGAAAACGACTCAATTGTGATAGCGAATTACAAGATGAGATCACTAACGAAATGTTGCTCAGAAAAAACGTTAATAATGATTTAGCGAAAGTGGTAGAAGAGAAAAACTGGAACAGAAAAAAAGGATCTTCAGACCTCTGACGTCAAATGATGTTGTAGACTTTCCGGAGTTGACAGAAAGAGATCTGAAGATACTTTTTACAGGGTCTTACCAGTTATCACAGACCGTTTCTTATTTAGCAGAATTATGGACTGAAGATGGAGTTCTTAATATGCATTACTTGTTGAAAGATAAATCAATTTTGAAATGCGAAGTTCAATCGAGGCACATAAGTCGGAAAAAGTACAGGTGTTACGTAAAATACTTTCCTAACGCTATTCGAAGAAGTGGTATAGAAGAATACGTATGCGATTGTGCGAATGGCCTCAGAACTGTCGGTTGTTGTGCACATGTGGCCACTATCATTTACTTCTTAGGGCATGCGAGATATTTGTCGCGAATTATTCGTCCAGCACAGATTCTCACAAATCTTTTCTCTGTTCAAAGCGTTGAACCTGTTATTGAAGAAGATAGTGACGAGGATTAAAACTGTAAAATTGTTAACTTAGCTCTGTAAAAAAGTATTATGCTATTTTATATTACTGTGTGACTATTACGTAAGCTTGATTAAAATCTGATTTATACCAGAAAATTTAGTTTCATTGATTATATTAGTTGAACACGATATTAAAATTGTTTAAATGCTGTGATTCAATGATATTTTTTACATTATCAAATCTGTGTTAATAAATACTTATGGGTGAATTTGTTGTCAAAAAAAATTTTTTGACATCAAATTCGTGATCAGCGACCTCAAAAACCCCTATAGAGATGTATTTTTTACAGCAAAGACGCATTATACCAAGTACGCGCCGTAATTTACCGAAAGTTGAAAATTCGAGTTTTTTTCAAAAAATCGCCCCGCTCACCAAAATTGACCAAATTGAGTCCAGTTGCCTGCATTCGAAAGAGAACGATTGCCACTATCTATACTATACAGCACCCCTCGGGAAAATGAAAACAACCCTAAAAATTAGAGGGTTGAATCTTGAAAATGACGTGTTTTTCACGATTTTTTCGCATTTAAACCTAAAATTCACATGTTTTTTACTTGACCAAAAAATCTGAAAAAATTCAGGGGACTTCCACACATCCAAAACAAATTTTTAATTGTGTTTAAACCATTTAAAAATAAATTAAACTGGTTGAAAAAAATAAAAATCCCAAAAAATCATATTTTTCGCCATTACAGTGTTTTTGTTTGGAGGTTGTAATGTCGGTAAAAAGCTTATAATGCTTGTTTTTCGACCCTCTTCAAGATTTTTGGAACGATTTTACCAGATTCGGTGGGGGCCGCCAGACCCCCCTTAACCCGCTACCCCCTTTACTTTCGAATGGAATTTGATTTAAAACTGTATCTCATTTGACTCATTTATTACGAGCTTATATTTTCAAGCATTTTTTAAAAAATCTCTATCAAGTATCTCCATTAAAAAATAATGATGCACAATTTATTCATAAATTTATAAATATTGTTCCTGATCATTTTCCATGATAAAATTAAACTTGCATGAGTAATAAAATAAAAGAATGGTTAAAAACGCAGATTAAATTATTAAAAATTACAAATTCAATATGTAGTTTTGTTAAATGTTAAATTTTTACACTGTTAAATAAGAAAAAAATACTTTGAAAATACTTTGAATTTGTTTGAAAACCGTATTTAAATTTACTGATTGGCTGTGGTTTAAAAAAAATCAGGTACGAGTTATTTTTAAATTTATCTCTACCGAGTGAAACTCGGTTACGATAGATTAATCTATTTGTCCTTAGAAAAATATAAAGAGTTCGGGATTTGTTTTCAGCTAATATACTACAGCAAAATTAAAATTTCCTTTATAAATAATAATATAAAGTAAAATAAATACAAATTTAACAAACATGTAATTGAATTACGCGCTCGAAGCACAGAAATGACCAGAAACAAATTTGCTGCCGTAAGTAATGAAATCTTTGGCTAATAACTTCTGGCATTGCGTCTAATACGGAAATGTGACTTTTGATAAACTTCATACACTGTAAAAAATAAATGTGTAAATTGGCTAATTTTACACACATATATGTGTGATTTTGTAAAATTACACACCTGTAATAAAAATTACACATTTTTTTCGGAAATTTACCTGTTTTTGTATGTATTTAGCGTCTGAAAGTAAGTGTGTAATTTGTTATCACTTGATAAACTCAGACAAGTGTAAATTCCGAAAAATGCCTGAATTTACACGAATTGGAGTGTTATTCTAATTTAAGCATAATAATGTTTACTCAGAGAAGTGTGTAAATTTCTGAAATCACCCACTTGTTTTAAAATTTACACATTTCGTACAAAAAAATTGCCTGTTTTTATGTGTATTTTGTTTATTAGAATGAGTACGTAAGTTTTAATCAGTTAATAGACACACAGAAGTGTGTAAATGTTAAAGATTACGTGTATTTACGCGAATTGGAATGTTTTACATAATTATAAATATGTAAATTTTAAAAGACAGTTTCTAAATGTATTAGAAGACTTTCCGACAAAATTGAAAAGTGTTTAAGCAATCCTTTTGTCTGTCCATCTGTCCGCGTTCTAACTCTCCTAAATATACTCAAATTTCCATGAAAATTTTAGATGTTATTGATGTTCACGTTAGCATAAACCCTAATGAAAATGAAGTTTCTATCATGATTAATTTATTTACAGGGATAGTCAAAATTTACCATTACATTACGGCCTATGGGAAAAAATAGTTTCGAATGAGTTTTAAAGGTGTAACACCCTGCCAAAGATATTTAAATTTATATGCATTTGCAAAGTATGTTAAAATATGTATTTAAAAAATGCAGTATAAATGATAGTTATTATTCATTTACAGGGCCACACGAAAGAATTCCATTATGCAAGAACAAAAGGGCGGGGGATTATTTGCGAGATATTTTAATAATGTTAAACGACTTCGTGTACAATAAAATTGATATGGTGATACGCTGAGTCATAATATGAAGTGCATAGCATTTGCAGGGAGATACAAAAGATTTCAAATAGTATATTCTATTTGAAGTACTGTGTATTATCGATGATGGTTGATGGATGGATGAAATGCATTTTTAATTATGATATGCGTTTTTAAATTTCACTAAATATATGCATATAACATAGTGTGTATAAATTCTATAGTTTATATACAAGGTTACACAAAAGAACTCGTAAAGGTTACTGAATACGAGCGTAATTTATTAAAAGGTGGTTTTTAAATAAGTTATACATTTTTATGTTGAACCGCTTACTCAGAAATGTTTGTAGAATATAGATAAAATGATATACAGGATCATGTAAAGTACTGGATACGTGGTCACAATTCGATGATAACTTCTGGAAATGTTATTTAAGAAGTTTTAAGAGTGTTTTAGTTTAAAATAGATTTTAGGTAAATATTGGACTGTAATACAGGTACTAGGTAAACTACAGAGCTGATCAAAAGTATTCAAGTACGTTTTTATCCATTAGTATGAATTACTAATAAATAAATTTAACGAAAATTTAGCGTTTTCTTGCTTAACTAAATTTTCTTATTATATAGTATATATATCAACAGACAGATTAAATACAGGGCTGTTCAAAAGTATTGAAATACATATTTGGCTATGGACATTAACACGTTTTTTTCCTAAATAATGAAGTTTTGTTAAAGATTTCAGGAAGCGTTGGAAAGTGTTTCGTAATCTATCCTTAACGCATAATTTTTCTTTCTTGTTAATTGAGATATGAGTTTTTATATTGATTTTTGCATATTGCGTTCTGTGTACAAATGCTGTAGATCATGTACAGGGTAACACAGCAGAAAGTGCACAGACTACAGTACATGAACGGAAGTAGCTTAAAGGTGGTTTTAAAATAAATTCTACATTTTTACACAGAATTGCATTTAATAAGCTAAGATATATATGGAGAAAAATGATATACAGGACCACCGAAAGAATTTGATACATTGCTGCCTATGTATGATAACCTCTGGAAATGTAAGTTCACTAGATTTAAACGTGTTTTTGTTTTAATTAAATCATAGCTAAATAGTGGCATAACCTTATGCAAAAATAGTAGACAAAATACAGGGCTGTACAAAAGAATTAAAATTTGCTATCGTCTTTTCGGTATAAAATTCTAAAAGTCAAATTTCAACCTATTAGTCGTTTTAATACTTTACAACATTGTTGAAAATGCTTAAGAATACGATTTGTTTGTCCGTATTCTAACTTGCGTTAATAGTTGGATTGCTCTGTAATTGATACATGTATTAAGGCAATATTTTAATTCATAACCCAAATTATGACTAATACAATATAATAATATATAAAAAAGAAACTCTACAATTCATTTTAACAGGAAACTTTTTGAAATTGAATAAAAACAAAAGTGAAATGCATAAAAAAAAATTTTAAACTGAAAATTTTAATTAGAGCCACTTTTAAGAAAATAACGTGTGTTTAACTTCCAACTCTAGCATTGTATAAATAAACGGAAAACATCTGCGTTTCACATCTGCGTTGTGCGGCAATAAATTCACTTGCAGACGATCAAAACAGTTGGTCTTTGGAATAAAGAACGTTGTTTGCTCATATATATTGTTCTTTCATAAACGTATATAGTTCGCATGAATTTTAAAACTTTTAAGAAAATGTTACAAGAATGCGGCCAAAGGATATTTTACATAACAGTCCAAAAAAGGTACAGTGTCAGTAATGTAGTTAAAAAAGAGCTCATTAATGTCATTGTACTGTATTCGGACATAATTCTACGAAAGAATCTACGTATTTCTATTTGGATTATCCCAATTTAACACAGAGGAAGGTCATAAGAAATAGGTAAGGAATAAGTATTTTCTCAGCTTTCTCTTTTAGTTAATAGTTTTAGTTTTAGTTGATTTCACATAAACATTTTATAAAAGCAATGACTAACATTCATTTAACTTTTATCAATTCAATAAACTTTACTAAATTTAATTTTTATTTTGTTGAAATAAAAGGACGCATGCCAATGATTTATTCATTTAAATGGTATTTAAATCAGATTTTTTTTTCCTTTTTAAAACTATGCGGTTAAAATTACGTTTCTTTAAATTTTAAAAGTTTTGGGTTTTAAAAGTAATTTAACCAATAGTTAACATAATTACTATACATGTATTATCACATCCCAATAGTTTCTACTTTAAACAGAGATTTAACTCATATATGAATCATAATCGCATTATAAAATGTATGAATATGAAATATATGATATGTATAACATGCATATGAGATATATATAGGCTAGATGGGAAGGTAATGGACAAGCTTCAATATTTTTGGTTAATAAAAAATAATTAACAATTTAATTTATGTATATATATTTCATTAACTCCTTTCTACATGATTTAAAGTCTAAATTATTTTTTATGCTCCTAATCAAGACACAGAAAATAATATTTTAAAGTTCCATCGATTTTCAGGAAAATTTGAATGAATTTGCTAAGAGTTGTCTTCATTTAAAAAACTAATACTGTCATTTTTCTTTCCTTGCAAAATTTGCATGTGTTTATGTTTCGTTAGAAAGAAAATTTTGAATTTTATGTACTTATGACTATTTGCAAAATTTCATTTATTTTTAAGAATTTAAGAAGCGTGTGTTACTGTTACTGAGGGCGGGGGGCGCTCAATTAAATCTAATAATTCCCATTTAAATAAAAACAATTAAGTTACAGAAATTGTTAAAAATCAATTGTATTCTGAAAAATTAACTGCATCTATTATGCCACATCTGTCGCCGGAGACTGAGTGGCGCTCAACTTGTTAATTGTTAAAAATAGAGGGAAGTAAACGAATTTGTGCTAAAATAACTTTTTTTTCATATTTTCTTTTATCCATCTAAACCTTCCAATGTATAAATAATTTGATAACTGTAATTCCCTGACATTTAGAATTTTAAACAATGTATCTAAAATAATTAAAATTTTGATATTGTGATAGTTACAATGATTTATTTAAACAGTGAACAATTCTCAAAATATTTCATTAATTATTGCTATGCTAATTTGTTAAATTTATTTGAAGCAAATATTTTGTTTTATTAGCATGCCTTCATTAAATTATGGCTCTAATTATTGTTATAAAATCTATTACTTTTGTGAGGTTCCATTACTGGATTCACATTCCTTATTCTTTTTTTATTGTGTCTTATAAAAAATAACCTGTATTTTTAATACACTGATAAAAATAATTTTTTCACCCCATTTTATTCTAAAAATTGCATAGTAATAATTCTAATCCCTTGTACTATTTATGATAGTATCAGTGTTATAGTGGCTTTGGCAACTGAATCCAGCCAGAAATTACATTTTTGAAAAAAAAAAAAAAAAAAAAAAAAAAAAAAAAAACGAACATAAAAATTTCACATTATAGGCAAAATAGAGTACAGCATTCAGTTGCTGTAAGATATAAACAATTAATGACCGTTTTTAAAAATAATGTATCAAGAGTTATTATTGATTTAAATGTATAATTTCATAAATAAGAATGTAATATCTACATTCTATTATTAAAGTTATTTTTTTAATAATCAAAAAATTGTTTTTAAGTTTTCTTTTACTGCTTGCAAACCCTTATGTAAAATGAATTAATCCTTTCTGTCATCACGTTGTATCTATGCAAACAGAAGGAGATAATATATTATAATTTCAGAAAGAAAACAGATTAATAAAAATAAAGAAAATAGATTATAATAACAGAAAGATAATAGATTACAATTTGAGACGACCCTGTTTCTTGATTAAGCGTAAATAATTCTTGTTTTAAGATTACAAATCTGTTAGAAAGAAACAAGTTGGAAAATGCGCGTTAAACAAGGCAAATCAAGTGCATTTCGTACTATAAAGAAGTTAAAAAAAATTCTGATCTTGGTGTAATAGTAGACAGTACTTCGAATACTGTTTAAGTATCCAAATTTTTTTCTTTCTCTTTGTAAACACCATATATCTGCTTTCTATTATAAAATAAGTAATCTTTAACGAATCTCAGCAACATAAGCATCAGTTTCATAAAATGTGAAATATTTTAATATAATTAAAACGCGTCCCAAACAATATTTCCTTCTTTATTATAATGTAATGGGATTTTTTATTATAGCCTTGTAAATTAATAAAAACTATTCTTTGTACTACAGATTATACAGAATTTATATTGTAGTATGTATTTCCTAGACGCATATCAATTTTATTATGTTCAAAAGTGTGTAACATTATTAAGATGCACTTGAAACTATTTTTTCCCATTGGTCATAATGCAAGGGAACACTTTTGACTGTCTCTATAATTGAATTATGCATCTCATTTTCATAAACATTTAAATGACTCGATAGAATTTTGCAACGGTTATGTATTTTAAATTTCAAACGATTCGGTTGTGTAGTTTTTGCGTTCTTATATGTGAACGAACAGGTAGACAGACGGACGGATTGAATAACAACTATAGGTGCTACCAATGTACATAATTACGAACGCGTACTTAGAAACACGTGAAACAAATACGAATTTGTTCTTCATGTAATTTTATTTTGCGATTTTGAAAACCTTTTTTCGCAGTTTACACATCAAAGAATAAGGTAAATATCTGTGTACACAAAAACCTATATATTTTAAATATTACACAAAAATGTGTATTTTCCATTTTACGTAGACATATGTGTAAAAACAGAATATTACACAAAAATCTGTGCATTCTGTACATAACACAAAAACATGTGTATTTTGCATATTACACAACATTGTAGGTATTTTCCTATTGCATAAAAATATATGTAAAAAAAGAGTATTACACATATGTATGTGTAAAAATAGTGCTCAGAAATATGTGTATTTCAGTGCAATTCACACATTAAAGTGTGTATTTCAAGAGTTATCAGATAACTTTTACACATTTGGACTTATCATCAAATTATACATTAAAATGTGTATTCTGAAATTTACACATTTGGCGCAATTTACACACAAATTTACACATATAGACATGTCGTTTTTGTATCATCGATTTACACATTTTTGTGTGTAAATTTACACATTTTTTTTTAGAGTGTAGCTATATTTGATTCCATAATTAATATTTTTCATTTAACCCTTTAAGTGGTCTAACCATGTTTTTCCGCTATCAATATTTTAATTCAAAAATTGATTTAATATAATATTGAGACTAATATTATTTTTTTATTGTATAAGATAAAAAAAAATATGTAAAGTTATCAAATACAAATCTTCATACCAATACTTTTCACAGTTATTATTTTATGAATGAAACATGAATAAAAAAATCCGCAAGGCATTTAACCCTTTGAGGGGAAAGCACTTCAATTCTTAAAATGCTGAAATGATAGATTGCACCAGAATTTAAAAACAAATTTGTATCAAAATATTTAAAAGCATTTCTTCACGTATTAAAAAAAAAAATAAAATTTCTATTTCAAAATACTGGTGTCAATGTGGCATTTAACAATTAAAATTAAGTGAAATATATTTTATCCCACCCTCTTCTAGGGGTTAAAGTATTAAAGAATGCTTTTTTGGAGTTAGTTAGCAATTTAAAACGCATATTACATGTAGAAAGTTCATTAGAATTATCAATAATTAAAAAAATGGTTTTTATCTTTGTTATGTAACCCGGGAAGCCGGGTTCAATCTACTAGTATCAATAATATCAGAAAACTCATTTCCGTGTTATTAAACATTCAATACAAAAATTTCTTATCGCCGAGTACTATTTTGTTAAATATCGTTAAATTGTAGCAAAAATATCAGAATACTCATTTCCTTGGAATCGCAAAATTTTTGATGATGTGTCAAAATTAATTTTAATCGCAAATAAAGTGGAAAAAATAAATGGACCAACTTAAGTGCACTTTAATTTGTGAGTTTATGATAAAATATTCTTTCTTTAGAAAACTTTCTTCACTTTTCTGCTTATATTTTAGAGAGAGAAAAAGAAATATTACTTTCGCATTTGAACATGCCAGTGTGAAATTTTATTCGTTACTCTTCTTTTTTTCCGCCTTTTAAATATTCAACATTTCTTTTTTTTTTCTGATCTTCGATAGTGGCGCCACCAAATCAATTTTCGCTCTAGCGGAAAATACATTACATTTTGAAATATCATCGATTGGATTCTAAAAACATTTAAATAACAGACTTTAAGTAGAAAAATATTTTATTTTGATGAACCATTACATTTTTCACTCGCAGCTTATGACAAAATAAAATAGTATAGTAGATAAAAATGCTTCAACACACTTATGTTATACATATGCACATTTATATATTTTACATGTACAAATCTCAGCAACATTTTCTTTTTCCAAAATTTCAGCATATTTATTTCGCCTTTATATTATAGGTGCAGATTTACGGTGTCCAATCGCCACATGACGACAGAATTTCTTGACTTGTCGACTATTTTTCGGGGTCTAATTCGCCATTCTTTGGCAAACATTGCGTTTTTTCTCGCGAAAATTTCGTTTTTCCGCAATCCTTTCACAAGAATTCCACATTTTTTCGCGATCCTCTGACGAAAATCACATGTTTTTTGGCGATTCTTTAACCAAAATCGCGTATTTTTCAATCATTTGACAAAAATCAACGGTTTAAAGCGATTCTATGATGAAAGTCGCAAGGGCGGATCTGGAGAGTCCTCGGGGGGAGAGGGGGTACGATATTAGAAATTTGGATATTCCAATCTGATGCACGAGTCGGAGCTCATTTTTTTTTTTTTTTTATAGCGGGTCATATTTCGCCTACTTTTTTGTTGTGAGCCGGGTTTGGGTCCGGTTGGCTTTCCTTTTTTTGCTTCTGGTCAGGTTAAATTCTACTTGGGTCGTGTTTTGGTCCAGTTGACTTCTACTCTTTGCTGCGGTTCGAGCTAATTTCTGATATTTTGCTTTTGGGTCGAGTTTGGGTCCGGTCGACTACTACATTTGTTGTTGGTCGGATTGACTTTTACTTTTTCGCTGCGCTTAGCACATTTGGGGCAGTTTGACATACAATTCTGATTTGGCGCAGTTTAGGATTTGGTTTTTATTTTTGCGAGAAGAGTTCGAGTTGACCCGATTTTGTTTGGGCTGAGTCTTTTGATAAAATTTTCGTTCTTTTTTACAATCTTTGGACGAAATGTGCGTGTGTTTCACGGTCCTTTGAAGAAATTCGTGTTTTCTCTGCGATCATTTCACAAAATTTGATATTCAGTTGGCTTCTATTATTTGCTGCTGGTCGGGTCAATTTCTACTTTTTGTTGTGGATCGCGTTTGGGTCCGGTTAATTTCTACTGTTTTTTGCAGGTCAAGTTAATTTTCTATTTTTTCTTCGGGTCGGGTCTGGTTAACAACTATATTTTGCTATTGGTCGAGTTGACCTTTACTTTTTAGCTGCGCTTAGCGCATCGGGGCAGATTGTCATATATTTCGGATTTGGGTCGGTTACAGATTCGGTTTTTACTCTTGCGATAAACCCTATTAATAAACCATCAAACTAATACTAGAATTTCACCCGTGAACTCGGTGAGCTTTGATAGTTTTTGCAGTCGCCTCCTGTTCTTATAACCCTCTTTAAAAAAAAATTTCTTAAATATGTGTAATTTTTTTTGCAAGTTACTGGATTTTAAAATCAGTCACTTCATTTTAGGACACTCGGTATTTTCAGTAGCTATGCGACAATGGCTGAAAGCAGCATTTAAAAAAATTAAAGCTGGCTTCGATATGTCGGTTAGAGATTTACCCAAAGCTGAAATTTCTAGATAGAACTCTCACAAACAAATGATTGGTCTAGCCCAGTATAAAAGCTAAAAATTCAACTCAAGCCTGGCCTCCATCCTGCAATTAAAATAATTCATCAAACACTCTTATTTATGCATGTTCGAATGCATAATGGTCGAAATTTCTGTTTAGGTTCGAAAATTCAAATTTATGTTCGAAATTTCTGAATACAAAAAATGATATTAATGACTGTTTAAGCAATTATGTACATAAACCTACATGACTTAGAATATTATATTTAAATGAAAATCAGTCTAGCACAAAAATACTCTTACGACCCCAAGCGGCGATCCCAAAACTTTTTTCTATCACATGATGCAATACTTCAAAATTCACCAACACAGTGCCAACATAAAATATAATCTATTCTAAAAATATGAAATTCCGTGCATTAGTTCTTAAGATATTACTAGCACTAAAATTGTGCAAGTCATTGCAGCTTAGCAGCGCCACCGGTTGGTTGATTTGATTAAAACCTAATAAGCAACAACTCGTGTTAAAGTTTAATTGAATTTTAAGTGACGAAAATTCTTGCATTAGTTCTTGAGATAGAGTTATTGTGGAGTTGGTGAAAAATGGATCATAGCAGTTTTACTTGTTGAGCGATTTACACAAAAACATAAAAAATGTCTTTTCATATTGAAGATTAACTGAATCTGAAATTTGATGAAATTTCGTGCACTAGTTCTTGAGATAGAAGTATTGCAAAAATCGCGAAAAATGCTGCACCACCTATTGAACGATTTACATCAAAATGTAAAAAAGTTAATTCATGTTAAGGACTAAATGAATCTGATATTTGATGAAAATCCGTGCAATGGTTCTGGAGAATGAGTGATTGCAAAAATCACGAAACATGTAGCACAGCAGCACCACCTGTTGAGCAATTTACATAAAAATGTATAAAAAGTTAATTCATGTCAAGGACTAACCGAGTCTGAAGTTTGATGAAAATCAGTGCATTGCGTTCCGGAAATTGAGTTCTTGCAGAAATCGGGAAAAACACTGCATAGTAGCGCCACCTGTCAACCTATTAACCCCCAAAAATAACCAGCACCAATTTATTTCAAGGACTGATTGAAATTAAATTTTTATTAAATTCTGTGCACATTTCATGCTGTTTTTGAGATAGAGCACCCACAAAGTTTGTAACACATACAGACTCGCACAGATGGACAATTTGTAAAAACATATTTTTCGTGAGCCCTGATCCCTAAAACGTACAAATCCGTCGATAATCGGAATTCGGAATGTTTCACGAATCCAAAACATTCTTCTTGTAAAGAAAGAAAAAGGTAGAAAGCGTATGATTAAAAAAAATCATAATTTTAAAGCTATGCAAGGAAAAAAAGTGGATTTTTAAATATGCATCTCTGTAACTTATTAAACCAAGTAAAATTTCTAAAGATTTCTCTAAACAAATGTATAACATTCATATAATTTTTACGGTTAACAAGTAAGAAAGATTTCAACCCAACTTGGTCTAGTGGGAAAGAATTAAGATTTTTTATGATGCGTTAAAATTTATTTTAATTATAAAGAAAATGGAAAATATAAATGGACCAATTTAAATGCTTTTTAATTTAAGCGTTAATAATAAAATATTCACTTCCTTTAGAACAGTTTCTTCACTCTTCTGTTTCATTTTAGAGAGGAAAAAATGCATCTTACTTTCTTAGTTCAAAACACCAATTCAAAATTTTATCTCTTGCTTTACTTTTTTTTCTGCCTTTTCAAAATGCAATACTGCTCGTTTTTCTTTCTCTCTTTTTTTGTTTTTCATGTTTGGTATACTGGCACTACCAAATCAATTTTCGCTCCAGCGGAAAATACATTAGATCGTGAAATGCTATCGATTGAGTTCGGAAAACATTAAAACAACAAATTTTAAGTAGGAAAATATTATTTTTTGATGAACTATTGATTTTTTTTTTATTCGCTCAGTTTGCGATAAAAAATAAATTAAAATTACCTACAAATTATAAAATTACTACGCATAGACATCAGTGTGAAATTACGCAAATATGCACAAGTATATATTATAACGCAAAGCAATATAAAGTTATGTACAGGATTTTGTTCTGTCAATGGATTAAGAGCATCATTTATAAATTTATATTTTGGCTATTTTTACATGATTGCAAAGTTTTTCAAAGTTTTCTTTTGCAAAACGTTTTATTTGTTTGTTTGTTTATTTATTTATTTATTGGGAGGGGTGCTAAAGTTAAAATATTTTTTAGAAAATACTGCCAAAATTGGCGTTTTCAACAAAAAATCCAGAAGCAGGAAGGGATAAAAACCTGTCGTTACGCGGCAAAAATTTCTTATAAATCAATAAGCAATTTATTAGATGAAAAAGTGGAAAATGTCGTTTCAATCCAAATCAGCTCAATTGGCACCTCTGTGAATTTTACGACTTTACTTTTTAAAAATAAGTTAGAAAGTGTTTTGGGATGTTTATCGTTTGTTAAAACCGCCTTAAGTATGCGATAGTATCTTAAATTATTCTTTCAGAAATTCACAAATGCATACATAAATGCAAGCATGTTTGTGTATGTAATGAAGGTAAAATATTTGAATCCTTATCAGCAAATAATATTTTGCAAAATTTTATTTCAGTTATATACAAAATGCTTCTAAATGAATATCGGGGTAAATCTTGGTAGTATTTACTACATAAAACTTAAAATTATAATTAATACATAAAATGACAGAGAAACTCAAACAGTTTTATCTACAAGCTTACAAGTGCTCAATGAGAGTAACTTTCGTCCCACGGCACACATCAAATCAATAGCTCAGTTCTTCCCAAACGTTGATTAGCAAACAAGTTCTTTTCAGACGCTCATCTGATCAAGCATTATGCGATTTCTACCTGTGGGGGTTCATAAAGGATCATTTGTATGTGCCTCCACTACCAGCTGACCATTGCAACCTTTGCAACAATGATCCTAGAAACACTAAACAATGTTTGGGAAGAACTGAGCTATCGACTTGATGTGTGCCGTGTGACGAAAGACACTTACACTGAACATTTTTTAAGCTTGTACATAAAACTGTTTGAATTTCTCTTTCATTTTATGTATTAATTAATATTTTAAGTTTTATGCAATAAGTACTACCAAACTTTAAAACCTCGTTATCATTTAGAAACACCCCGTATCTATATTATAAAGGCCAAACGTATCTGTGCGTAACGCATACGTCATTTTTCGAATGGCAACAATTTCTGATGAAATTTCACTTTTGCAATTTTCATTACTGCAAATTTTTTAACTCCTAGACATCGCACATTTTCAATCTTTACACCGTTGTGTAGGAAAAAATATGTAATTTTAATTGCAATTTGTTTCAAAACTGTATCTTAATTTGTTTTTGAGGTATTAATTTTTTTTTGTAGTTTTTAATTTAAATTTCCTGGGGGGGGGGGGCAACTTGAGTACTCTATTTCTGTGCAAAGTAAAAGAAAAATCGTCATAAAGTAAAAAGAAGAAATAGAGGGACTTATGGTGTCTAGGAGTGATGCAAAAAATGTAACCCTGAAATCTGCAACATTAAGCCCAAACACAATTGCGTGTTTTTGCAAAAAAGAAGGAAACTTTTAATACTATAGTTTTTAGTTCATAATAAAATAAAATACTACTTTAGAATGCTTAAACTTGAGCAGATCATTTTTATTTAGAGAAAAAAAAATGCACGGCTGATGTCAAAGGATTTAGTACCTGTTCAATGTGGTTCTTTTTTTTCCCCTCTGGGTTGAATTTTTTTCGCCGAGTTAGAAAAGCAAATAAAGATGATCCTGGCAATAATTCCAGGTTTAAAGTAATGTCCGGTTCTCCAAGTTTTTGTCCAACTGTTTAAGACATTCAGTTGTAATTATATTAAAACAACATTATTTGCTTAATGTAATTTTTTATAAATTTCAGTTAAACTTGCTAGGGAAGACGATCTTTTTAGTCCCTTTTTGTTTCCCGATATTCTACCAGAAAGAAAATGCAAAATAAAATTATTCAATTTTTCTTTCTTTTTGGAATAATTATATTTTTTATGTTATTTATTCTCTTCTTTATTTTTAGCACCATTTTATTTTCTAAATATATTTTAGGAAAAGAAAAAAAGTACATTTTTCACATAGAAAATTGATCTGAAATAGAATTAGGACGATGTAAATTATGAAATGAGATTTCATAATTCGCCAATTGCAACATTAAGCATTAAAGGGAAAACAATAGTTGCGAAATTTAATTAACGCACACAAAACAATCAAACCAAGCACAAGTATTTGTTCTTCATTCAGATTAGTTTTATGATCATAAAAATATTTTTATATAAAATTTACATCTAAAACTACAAAGTTGTGTACAAAGTACACGAAATCCATATTTTTATTATTATTATTAAACAGATAAATATCTATACATGCACAATTTACACATCGACTGTGTTAAAATAGCAAATAAAGTCTTTGTGCAGAAATGTTTAAAGATAGAAAACCAACGATTAGAAATGCACAAATAATGCATAAAAGGTAGCAAATAGCCGTTTCGAATCTACTATCGAGATTTTCCATCAGTGCAAGATTCAGCGAGCTAGAAATCTCAGCTTTGAAAACATTTTACAAACTTAAGCCGTTTAATGAATATACATGAAAACATACATGAAAATGTACGTTTTGAAATTGATACACTAAAGCAAATTTTTAATTATGTGCACTTTCTTTTTTTTTTTTTTTTACATACAAACAAATTATTTTTGTGTTATCAGTTTACCTGTTTTAATGTGTAAAGGGGGTAGCGGGTTAAGGGGGGTCTGGCGGCCCCCACCGAATCTGGTAAAATCGTTCCAAAAATCTTGAAGAGGGTCGAAAAACAAGCAGTTTACCGACAAGCTTTTTACCGACATTACAATCCCAAACGAAAACACTGTAATGGCGAAAAATATGATTTTTTGGGATTTTTATTTTTTTCAACCAGTTTAATTTATTTTTAAATGGTTTAAACGCAATTAAAAATTTGTTTTGGATGTGTGGAAGTCCCCTGAATTTTTTCAGATTTTTTGGTCAAGTAAAAAACATGTGAATTTTAGGTTTAAATGCGAAAAAATCGTGAAAAACACGTCATTTTCAAGATTCAACCCTCTAATTTTTAGGGTTGTTTTCATTTTCCCGAGGGGTGCTGTATAGTATAGATAGCGGCAATCGTCCTCTTTCGAATGCAGGCAACTGGACTCAATTTTTTCAATTTTGGAGAGCGGGGCGATTTTTTGAAAAAAACTCGAATTTTCAACTTTCGGTAAATTACGGCGCGTACTTGGTATAATGCGTCTTTGCTATAAAAAATACATCTCTATAGGGGTTTTTGAGGTCGCTGATCACGAATTTGATGTCAAAAATTTTTTTGACAACAAATTCACCCATAAATATTTATTAACACAGGTTTGATAATGTAAAAATATTAATGAAAGATTTTTTTTAATTTCTCTCAAT
This sequence comes from Maratus speculifer, assembly GCA_964019185.1. Classification (NCBI taxonomy): domain Eukaryota; kingdom Metazoa; phylum Arthropoda; class Arachnida; order Araneae; family Salticidae; genus Maratus; species Maratus speculifer. Next base: position 142,187,286 of record OZ025291.1, read on the forward strand.
TAACTTTTTTTAGTTTTTATTCCAGAAAAAGTTAATTAATAATATTAATAGTAATATTAATAGTATTAATAATATTATTAATAATATTAACATTAATTTAAAAAAATTATGTGTCGTTGAATTTTCATCGTTATTTTATTTAGTCAAAAATATAATAATTACCGATAACGTAATATGAATTTTAACTGCATTGATAATGGTAATTTGAAATTCAAATGAGTTGACTGAACCGCCATCTGGTAAAAGACTACACTACTAGGCCCAGGACTCGAGGCATTAGGCCCAACCCGAAGTCATGCTACTGCGCACGCGCCATAGCGCTGTGGCGTCGTCATAGCGCTGTAGCATCACTCTAGCTTTCTTTTCCTCGTCAGCGTTCGTTGCATACACGTGTCAAGTGTCACCGCTGCAACACGTAGTTGTTACTTTTACCTTCTTTACTACATTTTATAAAAGGTAATGAATTATTATTTCTTGTACATTAAATCAAATGTTTTTTACATTCTTCGTTTTACTAAATTACATAGGAAAAATTCTATGAAATAGTTCTAGCCGAATCTCCAATTATGATGGACGTTTTTAAAGATCCAAGCGGTTTAAGATCACTTCTTCAAAAAGGCGACGTCTTTATACTTGATAGAGGATTTCGAGATGTAAAAGATTTCTTACAGTCTGAAGGATTTGTTGTTTTGATGCCTGCGTTAAAAGGAAAAAGGAAACAACTAACAACTCAAGAGACAAATGACAGTCGATTTGTAACTAAACTAAGATGGGTAGTAGAGGCTGTTCATGGGATCATTGGCAGCATGAGTTTGACAATAAACGTTTGTTATCAGCTAAAACTTATTGCAAAATAGCGAATTTTCTGGTTAACTTGTTCGGAAAACGACTCAATTGTGATAGCGAATTACAAGATGAGATCACTAACGAAATGTTGCTCAGAAAAAACGTTAATAATGATTTAGCGAAAGTGGTAGAAGAGAAAAACTGGAACAGAAAAAAAGGATCTTCAGACCTCTGACGTCAAATGATGTTGTAGACTTTCCGGAGTTGACAGAAAGAGATCTGAAGATACTTTTTACAGGGTCTTACCAGTTATCACAGACCGTTTCTTATTTAGCAGAATTATGGACTGAAGATGGAGTTCTTAATATGCATTACTTGTTGAAAGATAAATCAATTTTGAAATGCGAAGTTCAATCGAGGCACATAAGTCGGAAAAAGTACAGGTGTTACGTAAAATACTTTCCTAACGCTATTCGAAGAAGTGGTATAGAAGAATACGTATGCGATTGTGCGAATGGCCTCAGAACTGTCGGTTGTTGTGCACATGTGGCCACTATCATTTACTTCTTAGGGCATGCGAGATATTTGTCGCGAATTATTCGTCCAGCACAGATTCTCACAAATCTTTTCTCTGTTCAAAGCGTTGAACCTGTTATTGAAGAAGATAGTGACGAGGATTAAAACTGTAAAATTGTTAACTTAGCTCTGTAAAAAAGTATTATGCTATTTTATATTACTGTGTGACTATTACGTAAGCTTGATTAAAATCTGATTTATACCAGAAAATTTAGTTTCATTGATTATATTAGTTGAACACGATATTAAAATTGTTTAAATGCTGTGATTCAATGATATTTTTTACATTATCAAATCTGTGTTAATAAATACTTATGGGTGAATTTGTTGTCAAAAAAAATTTTTTGACATCAAATTCGTGATCAGCGACCTCAAAAACCCCTATAGAGATGTATTTTTTACAGCAAAGACGCATTATACCAAGTACGCGCCGTAATTTACCGAAAGTTGAAAATTCGAGTTTTTTTCAAAAAATCGCCCCGCTCACCAAAATTGACCAAATTGAGTCCAGTTGCCTGCATTCGAAAGAGAACGATTGCCACTATCTATACTATACAGCACCCCTCGGCAAAATAAAAACAACCCTAAAAATTAGAGGGTTGAATCTTGAAAATGACGTGTTTTTCACGATTTTTTCGCATTTAAACCTAAAATTCACATGTTTTTACTTGACCAAAAAACCTGAAAAAATTCAGGGGACTTCCACACATCCAAAACAAATTTTTAATTGCGTTTAAACCATTTAAAAATAAATTAAACTGGTTGAAAAAAATAAAAATCCCAAAAAATCATATTTTTCGCCATTACAGTGTTTTTGTTTGGGGGTTGTAATGTCGGTAAAAAGCTTATAATGCTTGTTTTTCGACCCTCTTCAAGATTTTTGGAACGATTTTACCAGATTCGGTGGGGGCCGCCAGACCCCCCTTAACCCGCTACCCCCTTTACTTTCGAATGGAATTTGATTTAAAACTGTATCTCATTTGACTCATTTATTACGAGCTTATATTTTCAAGCATTTTTTAAAAAATCTCTATCAAGTATCTCCATTAAAAAATAATGATGCACAATTTATTCATAAATTTATAAATATTGTTCCTGATCATTTTCCATGATAAAATTAAACTTGCATGAGTAATAAAATAAAAGAATGGTTAAAAACGCAGATTAAATTATTAAAAATTACAAATTCAATATGTAGTTTTGTTAAATGTTAAATTTTTACACTGTTAAATAAGAAAAAAATACTTTGAAAATACTTTGAATTTGTTTGAAAACCGTATTTAAATTTACTGATTGGCTGTGGTTTAAAAAAAATCAGGTACGAGTTATTTTTAAATTTATCTCTACCGAGTGAAACTCGGTTACGATAGATTAATCTATTTGTCCTTAGAAAAATATAAAGAGTTCGGGATTTGTTTTCAGCTAATATACTACAGCAAAATTAAAATTTCCTTTATAAATAATAATATAAAGTAAAATAAATACAAATTTAACAAACATGTAATTGAATTACGCGCTCGAAGCACAGAAATGACCAGAAACAAATTTGCTGCCGTAAGTAATGAAATCTTTGGCTAATAACTTCTGGCATTGCGTCTAATACGGAAATGTGACTTTTGATAAACTTCATACACTGTAAAAAATAAATGTGTAAATTGGCTAATTTTACACACATATATGTGTGATTTTGTAAAATTACACACCTGTAATAAAAATTACACATTTTTTTCGGAAATTTACCTGTTTTTGTATGTATTTAGCGTCTGAAAGTAAGTGTGTAATTTGTTATCACTTGATAAACTCAGACAAGTGTAAATTCCGAAAAATGCCTGAATTTACACGAATTGGAGTGTTATTCTAATTTAAGCATAATAATGTTTACTCAGAGAAGTGTGTAAATTTCTGAAATCACCCACTTGTTTTAAAATTTACACATTTCGTACAAAAAAATTGCCTGTTTTTATGTGTATTTTGTTTATTAGAATGAGTACGTAAGTTTTAATCAGTTAATAGACACACAGAAGTGTGTAAATGTTAAAGATTACGTGTATTTACGCGAATTGGAATGTTTTACATAATTATAAATATGTAAATTTTAAAAGACAGTTTCTAAATGTATTAGAAGACTTTCCGACAAAATTGAAAAGTGTTTAAGCAATCCTTTTGTCTGTCCATCTGTCCGCGTTCTAACTCTCCTAAATATACTCAAATTTCCATGAAAATTTTAGATGTTATTGATGTTCACGTTAGCATAAACCCTAATGAAAATGAAGTTTCTATCATGATTAATTTATTTACAGGGATAGTCAAAATTTACCATTACATTACGGCCTATGGGAAAAAATAGTTTCGAATGAGTTTTAAAGGTGTAACACCCTGCCAAAGATATTTAAATTTATATGCATTTGCAAAGTATGTTAAAATATGTATTTAAAAAATGCAGTATAAATGATAGTTATTATTCATTTACAGGGCCACACGAAAGAATTCCATTATGCAAGAACAAAAGGGCGGGGGATTATTTGCGAGATATTTTAATAATGTTAAACGACTTCGTGTACAATAAAATTGATATGGTGATACGCTGAGTCATAATATGAAGTGCATAGCATTTGCAGGGAGATACAAAAGATTTCAAATAGTATATTCTATTTGAAGTACTGTGTATTATCGATGATGGTTGATGGATGGATGAAATGCATTTTTAATTATGATATGCGTTTTTAAATTTCACTAAATATATGCATATAACATAGTGTGTATAAATTCTATAGTTTATATACAAGGTTACACAAAAGAACTCGTAAAGGTTACTGAATACGAGCGTAATTTATTAAAAGGTGGTTTTTAAATAAGTTATACATTTTTATGTTGAACCGCTTACTCAGAAATGTTTGTAGAATATAGATAAAATGATATACAGGATCATGTAAAGTACTGGATACGTGGTCACAATTCGATGATAACTTCTGGAAATGTTATTTAAGAAGTTTTAAGAGTGTTTTAGTTTAAAATAGATTTTAGGTAAATATTGGACTGTAATACAGGTACTAGGTAAACTACAGAGCTGATCAAAAGTATTCAAGTACGTTTTTATCCATTAGTATGAATTACTAATAAATAAATTTAACGAAAATTTAGCGTTTTCTTGCTTAACTAAATTTTCTTATTATATAGTATATATATCAACAGACAGATTAAATACAGGGCTGTTCAAAAGTATTGAAATACATATTTGGCTATGGACATTAACACGTTTTTTTCCTAAATAATGAAGTTTTGTTAAAGATTTCAGGAAGCGTTGGAAAGTGTTTCGTAATCTATCCTTAACGCATAATTTTTCTTTCTTGTTAATTGAGATATGAGTTTTTATATTGATTTTTGCATATTGCGTTCTGTGTACAAATGCTGTAGATCATGTACAGGGTAACACAGCAGAAAGTGCACAGACTACAGTACATGAACGGAAGTAGCTTAAAGGTGGTTTTAAAATAAATTCTACATTTTTACACAGAATTGCATTTAATAAGCTAAGATATATATGGAGAAAAATGATATACAGGACCACCGAAAGAATTTGATACATTGCTGCCTATGTATGATAACCTCTGGAAATGTAAGTTCACTAGATTTAAACGTGTTTTTGTTTTAATTAAATCATAGCTAAATAGTGGCATAACCTTATGCAAAAATAGTAGACAAAATACAGGGCTGTACAAAAGAATTAAAATTTGCTATCGTCTTTTCGGTATAAAATTCTAAAAGTCAAATTTCAACCTATTAGTCGTTTTAATACTTTACAACATTGTTGAAAATGCTTAAGAATACGGTTTGTTTGTCCGTATTCTAACTTGCGTTAATAGTTGGATTGCTCTGTAATTGATACATGTATTAAGGCAATATTTTAATTCATAACCCAAATTATGACTAATACAATATAATAATATATAAAAAAGAAACTCTACAATTCATTTTAACAGGAAACTTTTTGAAATTGAATAAAAACAAAAGTGAAATGCATAAAAAAAAATTTTAAACTGAAAATTTTAATTAGAGCCACTTTTAAGAAAATAACGTGTGTTTAACTTCCAACTCTAGCATTGTATAAATAAACGGAAAACATCTGCGTTTCACATCTGCGTTGTGCGGCAATAAATTCACTTGCAGACGATCAAAACAGTTGGTCTTTGGAATAAAGAACGTTGTTTGCTCATATATATTGTTCTTTCATAAACGTATATAGTTCGCATGAATTTTAAAACTTTTAAGAAAATGTTACAAGAATGCGGCCAAAGGATATTTTACATAACAGTCCAAAAAAGGTACAGTGTCAGTAATGTAGTTAAAAAAGAGCTCATTAATGTCATTGTACTGTATTCGGACATAATTCTACGAAAGAATCTACGTATTTCTATTTGGATTATCCCAATTTAACACAGAGGAAGGTCATAAGAAATAGGTAAGGAATAAGTATTTTCTCAGCTTTCTCTTTTAGTTAATAGTTTTAGTTTTAGTTGATTTCACATAAACATTTTATAAAAGCAATGACTAACATTCATTTAACTTTTATCAATTCAATAAACTTTACTAAATTTAATTTTTATTTTGTTGAAATAAAAGGACGCATGCCAATGATTTATTCATTTAAATGGTATTTAAATCAGATTTTTTTTTCCTTTTTAAAACTATGCGGTTAAAATTACGTTTCTTTAAATTTTAAAAGTTTTGGGTTTTAAAAGTAATTTAACCAATAGTTAACATAATTACTATACATGTATTATCACATCCCAATAGTTTCTACTTTAAACAGAGATTTAACTCATATATGAATCATAATCGCATTATAAAATGTATGAATATGAAATATATGATATGTATAACATGCATATGAGATATATATAGGCTAGATGGGAAGGTAATGGACAAGCTTCAATATTTTTGGTTAATAAAAAATAATTAACAATTTAATTTATGTATATATATTTCATTAACTCCTTTCTACATGATTTAAAGTCTAAATTATTTTTTATGCTCCTAATCAAGACACAGAAAATAATATTTTAAAGTTCCATCGATTTTCAGGAAAATTTGAATGAATTTGCTAAGAGTTGTCTTCATTTAAAAAACTAATACTGTCATTTTTCTTTCCTTGCAAAATTTGCATGTGTTTATGTTTCGTTAGAAAGAAAATTTTGAATTTTATGTACTTATGACTATTTGCAAAATTTCATTTATTTTTAAGAATTTAAGAAGCGTGTGTTACTGTTACTGAGGGCGGGGGGCGCTCAATTAAATCTAATAATTCCCATTTAAATAAAAACAATTAAGTTACAGAAATTGTTAAAAATCAATTGTATTCTGAAAAATTAACTGCATCTATTATGCCACATCTGTCGCCGGAGACTGAGTGGCGCTCAACTTGTTAATTGTTAAAAATAGAGGGAAGTAAACGAATTTGTGCTAAAATAACTTTTTTTTCATATTTTCTTTTATCCATCTAAACCTTCCAATGTATAAATAATTTGATAACTGTAATTCCCTGACATTTAGAATTTTAAACAATGTATCTAAAATAATTAAAATTTTGATATTGTGATAGTTACAATGATTTATTTAAACAGTGAACAATTCTCAAAATATTTCATTAATTATTGCTATGCTAATTTGTTAAATTTATTTGAAGCAAATATTTTGTTTTATTAGCATGCCTTCATTAAATTATGGCTCTAATTATTGTTATAAAATCTATTACTTTTGTGAGGTTCCATTACTGGATTCACATTCCTTATTCTTTTTTTATTGTGTCTTATAAAAAATAACCTGTATTTTTAATACACTGATAAAAATAATTTTTTCACCCCATTTTATTCTAAAAATTGCATAGTAATAATTCTAATCCCTTGTACTATTTATGATAGTATCAGTGTTATAGTGGCTTTGGCAACTGAATCCAGCCAAAAATTACATTTTTGAAAAAAAAAAAAAAAAAAAAAAAAAAAAAAAAAAAAAACGAACATAAAAATTTCACATTATAGGCAAAATAGAGTACAGCATTCAGTTGCTGTAAGATATAAACAATTAATGACCGTTTTTAAAAATAATGTATCAAGAGTTATTATTGATTTAAATGTATAATTTCATAAATAAGAATGTAATATCTACATTCTATTATTAAAGTTATTTTTTTAATAATCAAAAAATTGTTTTTAAGTTTTCTTTTACTGCTTGCAAACCCTTATGTAAAATGAATTAATCCTTTCTGTCATCACGTTGTATCTATGCAAACAGAAGGAGATAATATATTATAATTTCAGAAAGAAAACAGATTAATAAAAATAAAGAAAATAGATTATAATAACAGAAAGATAATAGATTACAATTTGAGACGACCCTGTTTCTTGATTAAGCGTAAATAATTCTTGTTTTAAGATTACAAATCTGTTAGAAAGAAACAAGTTGGAAAATGCGCGTTAAACAAGGCAAATCAAGTGCATTTCGTACTATAAAGAAGTTAAAAAAAATTCTGATCTTGGTGTAATAGTAGACAGTACTTCGAATACTGTTTAAGTATCCAAATTTTTTTCTTTCTCTTTGTAAACACCATATATCTGCTTTCTATTATAAAATAAGTAATCTTTAACGAATCTCAGCAACATAAGCATCAGTTTCATAAAATGTGAAATATTTTAATATAATTAAAACGCGTCCCAAACAATATTTCCTTCTTTATTATAATGTAATGGGATTTTTTATTATAGCTTTGTAAATTAATAAAAACTATTCTTTGTACTACAGATTATACAGAATTTATATTGTAGTATGTATTTCCTAGACGCATATCAATTTTATTATGTTCAAAAGTGTGTAACATTATTAAGATGCACTTGAAACTATTTTTTCCCATTGGTCATAATGCAAGGGAACACTTTTGACTGTCTCTATAATTGAATTATGCATCTCATTTTCATAAACATTTAAATGACTCGATAGAATTTTGCAACGGTTATGTATTTTAAATTTCAAACGATTCGGTTGTGTAGTTTTTGCGTTCTTATATGTGAACGAACAGGTAGACAGACGGACGGATTGAATAACAACTATAGGTGCTACCAATGTACATAATTACGAACGCGTACTTAGAAACACGTGAAACAAATACGAATTTGTTCTTCATGTAATTTTATTTTGCGATTTTGAAAACCTTTTTTCGCAGTTTACACATCAAAGAATAAGGTAAATATCTGTGTACACAAAAACCTATATATTTTAAATATTACACAAAAATGTGTATTTTCCATTTTACGTAGACATATGTGTAAAAACAGAATATTACACAAAAATCTGTGCATTCTGTACATAACACAAAAACATGTGTATTTTGCATATTACACAACATTGTAGGTATTTTCCTATTGCATAAAAATATATGTAAAAAAAGAGTATTACACATATGTATGTGTAAAAATAGTGCTCAGAAATATGTGTATTTCAGTGCAATTCACACATTAAAGTGTGTATTTCAAGAGTTATCAGATAACTTTTACACATTTGGACTTATCATCAAATTATACATTAAAATGTGTATTCTGAAATTTACACATTTGGCGCAATTTACACACAAATTTACACATATAGACATGTCGTTTTTGTATCATCGATTTACACATTTTTGTGTGTAAATTTACACATTTTTTTTTAGAGTGTAGCTATATTTGATTCCATAATTAATATTTTTCATTTAACCCTTTAAGTGGTCTAACCATGTTTTTCCGCTATCAATATTTTAATTCAAAAATTGATTTAATATAATATTGAGACTAATATTATTTTTTTATTGTATAAGATAAAAAAAAAATATGTAAAGTTATCAAATACAAATCTTCATACCAATACTTTTCACAGTTATTATTTTATGAATGAAACATGAATAAAAAAATCCGCAAGGCACTTAACCCTTTGAGGGGAAAGCACTTCAATTCTTAAAATGCTGAAATGATAGATTGCACCAGAATTTAAAAACAAATTTGTATCAAAATATTTAAAAGCATTTCTTCACGTATTAAAAAAAAAAAAAAAATTTCTATTTCAAAATACTGGTGTCAATGTGGCATTTAACAATTAAAATTAAGTGAAATATATTTTATCCCACCCTCTTCTAGGGGTTAAAGTATTAAAGAATGCTTTTTTGGAGTTAGTTAGCAATTTAAAACGCATATTACATGTAGAAAGTTCATTAGAATTATCAATAATTAAAAAAATGGTTTTTATCTTTGTTATGTAACCCGGGAAGCCGGGTTCAATCTACTAGTATCAATAATATCAGAAAACTCATTTCCGTGTTATTAAACATTCAATACAAAAATTTCTTATCGCCGAGTACTATTTTGTTAAATATCGTTAAATTGTAGCAAAAATATCAGAATACTCATTTCCTTGGAATCGCAAAATTTTTGATGATGTGTCAAAATTAATTTTAATCGCAAATAAAGTGGAAAAAATAAATGGACCAACTTAAGTGCACTTTAATTTGTGAGTTTATGATAAAATATTCTTTCTTTAGAAAACTTTCTTCACTTTTCTGCTTATATTTTAGAGAGAGAAAAAGAAATATTACTTTCGCATTTGAACATGCCAGTGTGAAATTTTATTCGTTACTCTTCTTTTTTTCCGCCTTTTAAATATTCAACATTTCTTTTTTTTTTTCTGATCTTCGATAGTGGCGCCACCAAATCAATTTTCGCTCTAGCGGAAAATACATTACATTTTGAAATATCATCGATTGGATTCTAAAAACATTTAAATAACAGACTTTAAGTAGAAAAATATTTTATTTTGATGAACCATTACATTTTTCACTCGCAGCTTATGACAAAATAAAATAGTATAGTAGATAAAAATGCTTCAACACACTTATGTTATACATATGCACATTTATATATTTTACATGTACAAATCTCAGCAACATTTTCTTTTTCCAAAATTTCAGCATATTTATTTCGCCTTTATATTATAGGTGCAGATTTACGGTGTCCAATCGCCACATGACGACAGAATTTCTTGACTTGTCGACTATTTTTCGGGGTCTAATTCGCCATTCTTTGGCAAACATTGCGTTTTTTCTCGCGAAAATTTCGTTTTTCCGCAATCCTTTCACAAGAATTCCACATTTTTTCGCGATCCTCTGACGAAAATCACATGTTTTTTGGCGATTCTTTAACCAAAATCGCGTATTTTTCAATAATTTGACAAAAATCAACGGTTTAAAGCGATTCTATGATGAAAGTCGCAAGGGCGGATCTGGAGAGTCCTCGGGGGGAGAGGGGGTACGATATTAGAAATTTGGATATTCCAATCTGATGCACGAGTCGGAGCTCATTTTTTTTTTTTTTTATAGCGGGTCATATTTCGCCTACTTTTTTGTTGTGAGCCGGGTTTGGGTCCGGTTGGCTTTCCTTTTTTTGCTTCTGGTCAGGTTAAATTCTACTTGGGTCGTGTTTTGGTCCAGTTGACTTCTACTCTTTGCTGCGGTTCGAGCTAATTTCTGATATTTTGCTTTTGGGTCGAGTTTGGGTCCGGTCGACTACTACATTTGTTGTTGGTCGGATTGACTTTTACTTTTTCGCTGCGCTTAGCACATTTGGGGCAGTTTGACATACAATTCTGATTTGGCGCAGTTTAGGATTTGGTTTTTATTTTTGCGAGAAGAGTTCGAGTTGACCCGATTTTGTTTGGGCTGAGTCTTTTGATAAAATTTTCGTTCTTTTTTACAATCTTTGGACGAAATGTTCGTGTGTTTCACGGTCCTTTGAAGAAATTCGTGTTTTCTCTGCGATCATTTCACAAAATTTGATATTCAGTTGGCTTCTATTATTTGCTGCTGGTCGGGTCAATTTCTACTTTTTGTTGTGGATCGCGTTTGGGTCCGGTTAATTTCTACTGTTTTTTGCAGGTCAAGTTAATTTTCTATTTTTTCTTCGGGTCGGGTCTGGTTAACAACTATATTTTGCTATTGGTCGAGTTGACCTTTACTTTTTAGCTGCGCTTAGCGCATCGGGGCAGATTGTCATATATTTCGGATTTGGGTCGGTTACAGATTCGGTTTTTACTCTTGCGATAAACCCTATTAATAAACCATCAAACTAATACTAGAATTTCACCCGTGAACTCGGTGAGCTTTGATAGTTTTTGCAGTCGCCTCCTGTTCTTATAACCCTCTTTAAAAAAAAATTTCTTAAATATGTGTAATTTTTTTTGCAAGTTACTGGATTTTAAAATCAGTCACTTCATTTTAGGACACTCGGTATTTTCAGTAGCTATGCGACAATGGCTGAAAGCAGCATTTAAAAAAATTAAAGCTGGCTTCGATATGTCGGTTAGAGATTTACCCAAAGCTGAAATTTCTAGATAGAACTCTCACAAACAAATGATTGGTCTAGCCCAGTATAAAAGCTAAAAATTCAACTCAAGCCTGGCCTCCATCCTGCAATTAAAATAATTCATCAAACACTCTTATTTATGCATGTTCGAATGCATAATGGTCGAAATTTCTGTTTAGGTTCGAAAATTCAAATTTATGTTCGAAATTTCTGAATACAAAAAATGATATTAATGACTGTTTAAGCAATTATGTACATAAACCTACATGACTTAGAATATTATATTTAAATGAAAATCAGTCTAGCACAAAAATACTCTTACGACCCCAAGCGGCGATCCCAAAACTTTTTTCTATCACATGATGCAATACTTCAAAATTCACCAACACAGTGCCAACATAAAATATAATCTATTCTAAAAATATGAAATTCCGTGCATTAGTTCTTAAGATATTACTAGCACTAAAATTGTGCAAGTCATTGCAGCTTAGCAGCGCCACCGGTTGGTTGATTTGATTAAAACCTAATAAGCAACAACTCGTGTTAAAGTTTAATTGAATTTTAAGTGACGAAAATTCTTGCATTAGTTCTTGAGATAGAGTTATTGTGGAGTTGGTGAAAAATGGATCATAGCAGTTTTACTTGTTGAGCGATTTACACAAAAACATAAAAAATGTCTTTTCATATTGAAGATTAACTGAATCTGAAATTTGATGAAATTTCGTGCACTAGTTCTTGAGATAGAAGTATTGCAAAAATCGCGAAAAATGCTGCACCACCTATTGAACGATTTACATCAAAATGTAAAAAAGTTAATTCATGTTAAGGACTAAATGAATCTGATATTTGATGAAAATCCGTGCAATGGTTCTGGAGAATGAGTGATTGCAAAAATCACGAAACATGTAGCACAGCAGCACCACCTGTTGAGCAATTTACATAAAAATGTATAAAAAGTTAATTCATGTCAAGGACTAACCGAGTCTGAAGTTTGATGAAAATCAGTGCATTGCGTTCCGGAAATTGAGTTCTTGCAGAAATCGGGAAAAACACTGCATAGTAGCGCCACCTGTCAACCTATTAACCCCCAAAAATAACCAGCACCAATTTATTTCAAGGACTGATTGAAATTAAATTTTTATTAAATTCTGTGCACATTTCATGCTGTTTTTGAGATAGAGCACCCACAAAGTTTGTAACACATACAGACTCGCACAGATGGACAATTTGTAAAAACATATTTTTCGTGAGCCCTGATCCCTAAAACGTACAAATCCGTCGATAATCGGAATTCGGAATGTTTCACGAATCCAAAACATTCTTCTTGTAAAGAAAGAAAAAGGTAGAAAGCGTATGATTAAAAAAAATCATAATTTTAAAGCTATGCAAGGAAAAAAAGTGGATTTTTAAATATGCATCTCTGTAACTTATTAAACCAAGTAAAATTTCTAAAGATTTCTCTAAACAAATGTATAACATTCATATAATTTTTACGGTTAACAAGTAAGAAAGATTTCAACCCAACTTGGGCTAGTGGGAAAGAATTTAGGGGAACACTGTTAAAACTAAAGGTTGCATATGGCCAGTGTTCTCGCTGACATTTGACCAACGTTAGTAATTTGGCTAATTAAAAATAAAAAACATTCGCCAAATGAAAAAAGTATTAGCAAAATAGATTTGCCGTGTAGCAGAAAAAAAGCCTTTAATTATTTAAAGTATTCCCTTATTTTCAATATGTTCTAAAATAACCCAAGTTTTTATAACTGTAACAGCTATTGTTATTAATCTAATTTCAACTATCTGCTACAAATATATTAAAAATATTTATATATTAGATATGTATGCATATGTATGAAAAACGAAAAAGAAAAAAAAGAGAAAGCAAAAATTGAGCACTAGCAATTTGGCGAATCTAATCGCTTGTTTACTCGCCAAATGAAGAATTTAGTCGCAATTTGGCGCATTGGAGAGCGACAGCGAGAACACTGCATATGGCACTTCTAGAGGTGAAATGCTTGTCCCGTCAGTGACACTCCTAAGGGAGCCAGAATAGCAACCCTAGAGGTGCCCTAAGGCATCCCTTGGCACCACATGTCACCCCAAGGCACCCACATGGCACCCTATTGGTGCCATGGAGTACTCTAGGGCACCTCTAGGGGTACAATTCTGGCTCCCTTAGGGGTGTCACTGACGGGACAAGCATTTCACCTCTAGAAATGCCATATGCAACCTTTAGTTTTAACAGTGAATGCACGAGTCGCGGGCGAGCGAGTAATGTTTATCACATTATCTAGATCAGAGACACACCGAACGTTTAGCTGCACGGGTCGTGATCGAGCCAATAATGTTTATCATACTATCTAGATCAGAGACGGACCAAATGTTTAGCTTTTATTCCGGGCCGTGCCAAGATCTGGAAATTTTGTTCAATGCAAACTTCTAGAAAAAATAAAATCCAGACCAGGCTCGGAAGAAAAAGAAGTTTGTCCACACCCGAATCGGCAAAAAAAGCAAGATCAAGGCACGACCCGATTCAAAAATAGGAAAAACATTACTGAATGCGAGTCTTGTAGGCTTAAATTGGTGCGACCCGTACCAAGCCGTGGCTTGGTCCCAAGTTATTTCTCGTGAGGATGCATAATGCAACTTTGTAAACCCTTTATTAGCCCGGGAAGAGGGACAATTGCTCCTTCGCCCCCCCCCCTCCCTTCTTAGATCCCCCACAGCATACAGGCTGTGTCGATCCCCGTTCGAGCATTTAGCCTTTATACTGGACGGAGCCTGGGTTTGAAAATTTTGGTCCGTGTATACCTCTAGTAGGAAGGAAATCCACGCCAGGTCCTACCTGAAAAAACAGTGTGGTTCGGTCCAGCTTTGCAGTCAAAAATAAAACCCAACCCGGTTCTGAAAGTGTGAAGTCCTGACCTAGTCCAAATACAATAAATTTAAGTTGGCGCAACCCGGGTCGGGTCGCGCCGGTCCTCGAGTTTAGGATCAATAACTTTTCCATGAGGGCATCTGTTGATCTGTTGTCCCTTTATTGGGCTCAAGGGGGGAGCGGGGCATCGCCCCCCCCCCTTAGATCCGCCATTGAAAGTCGCGGCGTTTCTGTGTTGATTCGCGTTGTTGCTTTTTTTTTTTTTTTTTTTTTTTTTTTTTTTTTTTTTTTTGTAATTAAGCACGGGTGGTGATTAGAATATTTGGGTTTAGGAGCAACCGGCTCCTTAAAAACTTTGGAAATCTGCACCTATACTCTATATTAAATGCATTTTATTTATTTTTTTATTTTTCAGATATTCATATTGACTTTCCATAGATTCTCTTTCGGTGTAAAATTTTCACGGTATTTCATGTATCAATAATATTGAGCCAAAACTTTCTTCGTTATTTTGAAGCTGTAAGTTTATGATTGGATTTTATCTAGTCCTTTCATAAGTTCACACATATCTCCATAAAATAAAGCATTCATAAGTGCATTTAATAAAGGCTAAATATTAATACTTACATTATGAAGCAACATTTCGTAAAAATTAACTTGAGTTGCTGCAGCAGTATCAGTTCTAATAACTTAGTCTCATGGAAACGTAAAATTTTTGGTGATGAGTCAAAATGTCCTTTCTCTGCAAATAAAATTTAACAAGATATAAAAACCATGCTTCAATCATAGATTATGATATACTTTCCAAATACCAAAATACTTCAACTGTACTTCATCATTTAAGAAGATGGCGGAAAAAAAGGACACCTATTCACAATGTCTGAATCATCAACAAAAATTTTACGTTTCCACGGAAGTGCGTTTTCTGATTTTATTGTTACTGCTCAAGTCATATTTAACAAAATAGTGCTTGCCAATAAGAATTTTAGTATTGAATATTGAATACCACTGAAATGAGTTTTCTGATATTATTGATATTTATTACTAAAATAAAATTAGAAAAACTTAGAAAACGCATTACATGCTGGAAAACCAGAATTCTGTAGTTACCGTTCATTGACGAAAAGGCACTTTAATTCTTTATGCATCCGTATTTGAAAAGGTACTCTAATTCTTTTAGACATCTGCATTCAAAAAGGCATTCTAATTCTTTTATGCATCAGTGTTCGAAAAGGCACTCTAATTCTTTTATGCATCCGTATTCGAAAAGGCATTCTAATTATTTTATGTATGCGTATTCGAAATAGTTCTCTAATTCTTTTATGCATCCCTATTCGAAATGGTTCTCTAATACTTTCATACATTCCTTTACGTGATTTATAGATCTGTGTTTTTGCTACATAATGTGATAAAAATTACCTTAATTACAAAACGCATAATGTAGTCAAAAATTTACCATCATTACCATTGCATTGTGCTAAAATGGCATCATGATTGATTTGAGAAATTCACTCAGATAATTTTGTGAGCTTTGTAATAATAACTACATTTTTTATACGCGTTGAATAATAAACTAAATTTTAATTAGAAAAAAAAACACATAAATCAATTAAAAACGTACTTTCAGAAATCAATATCTGTGGGTTGTAATTCATCCAGTTCTTCGAGTAGTCTTGTATATAAATTTATTTATATTCTACAAAGATTTTTTAGTATACTAAAATTTCTTTAACAGGAAAATTCATTGCACAACTAAATATCACCATTAACCAACTCACACACATAGACAATAATGCTTTCAAATTGTTTTTATGAAGCCCTTTATATAATCTATAGTAATTATAAATGCCAAGTAATATGCAAAAATTTTGTTAAATGAAAAAACGCAAACTTTAACTGAAAACGAACGTCCATGAATTTATCGCTCAAAGATAGGACTATAAACGAAGTCTTTTGTGTTTTACTGTAAATGAACGATAACTTTTATACACGTCATATTCTACATTAAGCACCTTATAGTCTATCTCAATAACATATATATATGATTTAAATAGAGTAACATCTCTAAAGTACTCAGCAAACAATTTTTCCTCGTAGACAGATATGTAACTAAATTATTTTGTGTGACCCTGTAAATATAAGGTAAAATATATTAGCTGCATGTTAAAATACACCATGAAAGATACACCTTTTAGACCATAATGCAAAGTGATTCTTTTGGGTGTCCTTGTAAACAAACTACTAAATATGATACACACTCCATTTTCAATATGAACATTTTATAGTAAATATCAATGAAATATATTAATTTCTTGCCAATTCCAATATATTTGCAAAAGTTAGAGTATGAGAGACTCTAACTTTTAAAAAGTGGCAGACAGACAAAAAGAAGTCATAACCACTTTTTAACTACGTTGATAAGTCTTTAAAAATAAATGGATAAACCAATTCTTGATTTCAGGAAAAAAATATTCGATATATTTAACTAAAAGAAAAATAAATATTACTTTCACATTTCAGCAAACTGAAGTGGGAAGTTTATTCGTTGCTTTTCGTTTTTCTTCCTTTTATTTAAGTTTTTTTAAGTTTAAGATAGTGGCACAACCAAATAAATTTTCGCTCCAGCTAAAATGCAGTAGACTTTAAAATGCTATCGATTGAGCGCTAAAAACATTTCATAAACATTTTCAGTAGGAAAATATTATTTTTTAAATGAATTATTTCATACTTTTCTTTCAGATTGTGATAAAAATAAATTAAATCAATTTACAAGTTATAACGTTGCAAGAAGTCATATACAAAAATGAAGTCATTTGCAGAAATATGCATACTTTGACACATTTACTTATGCAAAAGTATGTGATTTTTTTTTCTTAACCTCTATAAAAGATACTATTCAGTTTTTTTACTTATTTATTTATTTATTGGCATATTTAATGACTTTCAAAACTTTATTTTTTAAGGGCAAAAATAATATTTCACAGTATTTATGGTATCTATGTTATTGAACTTTTATTTTTCTTTTTTGAAGGTGTAAATATGAGATTGCGTTTTAACTAGCATTTTAACAATTTCACGAAAACATATTTAAAAGCAAGCATGTGTGTGTGTATATTATTAAATGATCAATATTAAGTCTCGTCCCTAAGTACTACATTTTAAATGCTCATTTCAGTTGTAGAAGTTATATTGAAAAACTCATTTCCGTAGAAATGTAAAAATTTTGATGATGTGTCGAAATTTACTTTAATCGCAAATAAATTGGAAAAAGGAAATGCACCAATTTAAGAGCACTTTAATTTATGAGTTTGTGATAAAATATTCAATCATCCTTTAGAAAAGTTTCGTCACTCTTCTGCTTATATTTTAGAGAGAGGAAAAAAAATATTACTTTCGCATTTGAACCTACCCGTGTGAAATTTTATTTCTTGCTTTTCTTACTGTCTTTTAAATATGCAATACATTTTTTTTTCATTTTTACGATACTGGCGCCACCAAATCAATTTTCGCTCCAGCGGAAAATACATTAAACCTTGAAATACTATCGATTAGACTCGAAAAACATCAAAGTAACAATGTTTAAGTAGAAAAAATATTATTTTTTTTATAAACTATTAATTTTTTTCATCGAGTTTGCGATAAAAAGTAAATTAAAATTATATATAAATTATAAAATTGCAACGTATACACATCCATGCACAATTACACAAATGTGCATTATTTATGAAACAAATAACAACATGCATACATTTTCATACGGATTCTTTTTTCCCGTTGGATTAGAATTAGAAGTTTGTTTTATAAATTTACTAGCAGCCTTCGAAATTTTCAATTTTTTTTTCTATCGTTGGATTAGAATTAGAAGTTTCTTTTAATTATTTACTAGCAGCCTTCTCCCGCTACGCTGGTTGGTTTTACAAAAGGAATCATAAATTAAACGAAATATATTAAACAAAAAGGAATTAAAAAATATATATCAAAATGTATAATCAAATATTCATAATTGTTGTCATATTTGCAAAAAGGAAATTTTAAAAAAAATATCAAAATGTCTAATCAAATATTCATAATTGTTGTCATATTTGCATAACCTTACATTATTCAGTTCAAAGTCAATGTTTGCGAGACATTAGAAAACATAGCTCTAAAATCGCTACAGAGCCTCTATTTAACAATTTTTTAGTGGATTTTTTATTTGAATTTACCTCTTTTACTCAAAATTGCTGGTGAAATATGGTGAAATGCCTAAAATTTCCGACTCTCCTTTAACCCTCTTATGGGGAAATATGTAAAATCATTAAAATGTGTGTGTTATTATTATGATTTTCTTTTTATGTATTTGTATATGTATCTTTATATGTATTTTTTTATCCTGTATTTCGCGCTCATACCAAAAAAACTGCTACTGAGATATAGCGAAATTACCTTATCACCCTACTCACTCCATCAAACCTTAATAAGTGGAAATTTCGAAAATTGATAAAATATATGTTTAAGTAGATCAGTTATCCTTAAATTCATGCTTTTATCTAAAAGTATTGCTGAAGAATAACGAAATGACTAAAAAGTTTCGAAGGCCACTTTAATCCTCTTAATGAAGAAAAGGAGGGGAGAATTTCTAAAATCGGGAAATTTGTGTTTGATTATTTTTTAATACGTTTTATATCTTGAATTTCACATTTCTTCCTACAACTGCAGCTAGGATTTGACCAAATGTTATAAAATACTCCCCATCCCTTAATCTTTAACCACCTTACAGGGACAGTTCTAAAATCACAGAAATAAGTATTTAATTACTATTTTAGTTGATTTACGTTCCAGGATTTTACATTGTACCTAAAACGGTTGCTGAGAAATAATCAAATGTTCTAAAATTTTCGACCCCATCCCCTTCCTTTTAACTATCTTAGAGAGGAATTTTCAAAAATGTCTAAAATATATGTTTAACTATTTTTTTAGACTTATTTCCTAAAATTTCATCCTCCTATCTAAAACAGTTTCTGATAAATGCCAAATGCCATAAAATTTCAGCCCTCCCTTTAAACTCCTTTTTGGGGAACTTCTAAAATCGTGGAAATGCATGTTTAGTTATATTTTTAATAGGTTTATTTTCTGAATTTGACGTTCCTACCTAAAAGGCTGCTGAGATATGTCAAATGTCCTAAAATTTTCGACCTCTCAATGTAATTCCCTTAACCCCTTAACGCGCAGTGTTGCCGGGTCGGCAACACCTAAAGTTCCCCCTGTGTGGCAACATAAAAACTCCGTGAATATTTTAAAAACTACTCTAATGGCTATTTTAAATCTTTTTTATGAGTTCTAGATGGGAGCACCACAGAGATCAAACTCTACTGTTTTTAAATAATAGGTAAAACATTTTACTGTAATACGCGCTTCACAGCAATGCTCTTCTCACAGCGCTTATCAATGCTTTACTTATGGGAGGTTACCACTTCGGCAGCAGCTGTATAATTAAAATGGTTAGTGCAATCTTTACAAAATACCTGTGTACTTCTCTAGGCCTAAATAGATTGCCTAATTTTTTTTCTTTAAATTCCAATTTTAAAGAGTAGTGCGCCGAAAAAGGTTAAAGGGAAATACTTTACAATCTCTCGAACTCGTGTTTTATTGTTTGTTTAGTACAGCTCATATTCAAAATATTAGAATAATTGAGAAAAAGTAATAAGAAAAAATTATTTGTCATTTATTTATTTTTTATACTAAGTAAATGCAATTAAATTTCTTATAAATTAAATCTGGAATGTTTAGATAAGATTTTAACATTTATAAAATATAAAATACAGCACAATAAATTAGGTATACAGCTTCCTTAAACACACCAGAATATTCGAATAAAATTTAGATTGGTTCAAAATATTAGAATATTTTATTTTACGCAACAATATTACCTTATGAATATGAAGTAAATGGTAGTTAATATTTTGTAGCATCCCCTTTAGCTTTCATAACAGCGTACAATCGATCTTGCATACTATATACAAGGTGTTTACAAACATTTCTATCAATATTAGCCCAAATAGACTTTATATGTGCCACTAACTCAGTTTTACTTGAAGGAGGATTTTCTTGAAGTTTTTTCTTCATTATACACCATAAGTTTTCGATGGGATTAAGATCTGGTGAATTTGGTGGCCAAGGAAGTACCTTAATGTTGCGTTGGCGGAACCAATTCTTAGTTGACACCGAGGTATGCGGGGACGCTAAATCTTGTTGAAAGATGAAATCATCTTCAAATAAATCTTCTGATGATGGAATCATGTAATATTCTAAAATTTCTTGATATATCAGAGAGTTAACCTTTTCGTAGACGATGCATAACTTTCCAGGTCCTTCTGCACTCATACAACCCCAAACCATGACACTAGCAGCAAATTTTACGGAACGTTTAAGGCATTCTTTATCAAATGCTTCTTGCTTCATTCTCCAAACTCGAATACCTTGATTACCATATGAAACACAAAACATACTTTCATCACTAAATAATATATTTTTCCAATCTTCATTGCTCCATAAACGTCTTGATTTACACCAATTCAATCTTATACGCTTTTGTCTTGCAGTCATGAGAGGTTTTGTTTTCGGTACACGAGATTCAAATTTAAATTTATGGAGACGTCTTAATGTTGTCGATATAGAAACTTCAACTCCTTCTTCTTTCCATTTTCGGTGCAAGAATCGCACACTTTTAAAACGGTTTTTCTTAACTATACGCTTCAGTTTCCTGTCATCTCTAGCAGATGTTTTTGGTTTTCGGCCACCATTTCGGCGATTATTTTGAAATTTTCCAATTTTTGAATATTGTGTTAGTATTTTACTAACGCTCGATTGCGAACAATGTAAATAATTCGCTATAAAACATTGATTTTTACCGTGCCGATACAAATCAACCATACGAAGTTTAGTAGATTCAGGAATATCACTCACACGGCCCATTTTAAGACGAAAAAGAAACAAACTGCAAAAAAGAATACTGATTTTAAATAAAATAGTCTGAATTTAATCAATGATGCCACCAGTTAAGAATTGGTAATAATTAAAGGAGAATTAATGTGAAATATTCTAATATTTTGAACCACTTGAATAAATATTCTAATATTTTGACTTTTCAAAATAATTTTTTTTGCAATTAATCTTTTCAAAAATGATATTAAATTTAAGATAACAAGTAAGTTTAATCAACAATAAGTTCTTAATAAAAATATCGTTTGCATATTTTCATTAAAAGACATTAAATTACCAAACGATATTTTCAATTCCTAAAAAAAAGTAATTATTCTAATATTTTGAATATGAGCTGTATATTAATTTTCTGAAATTTCACGTCCCTAATTAAAACGGCTGCTGAGATATGCCAAAATTTTCAGTCCCCTCCCCTCTTAACCCCTTAACCCCTTGCGGACGAGCGACACGTATACGTGCCGCAAAAAGGCTTAAGAATCCTTGTTTATTCCCACCGGTAAAATTATAAGGTAAAATTTGCCTTATTCAATCGAAGCATCTTCTTGATTTCACAAGGAACAAATTTCTGTTTTTTAAAACCGGTGACAATACATTAAATATTTTGCATAAGGCTCCCATCGCGAAGGGGTTAAGGGTGGGAATCTCTAAAATCGCTGAAATTATTATTATTCAGTATATTTATTTTCTAGAATTTCACGTGCCTATGCTTAAACGGCTGCTACGTTATGCCAAATGTTCTTAAATTTTCGAGCAATCTCTGTAACCCCCTTAAATAGGGTGCTTCTGAAATCGCTGAAACACATGTTTAGTCATTTTTTAGTAGATTTATTTTCTGGAATTTCATGCTCCTACCTAAAATGGCTGCTGGGATATGGCTACATGCTCTAAAGTTTTCAACCCCCAAGAATTTCCGAAAATCCTTCCTTAGTACTCACTTATGTCATACGAAACATGTTTCTTCCAATTTTCATACTTCTGGATTCAGTAATTTGGGCTGACTGATAATAAACCAGTGAGCGGGATATTGTCATATATATATGGAGATTTTTGACTAATTTTACACGAATTTACAAAGATTTTTTTGCATATTTACAAATATTCCACGGTATTTCATATACATTACTAGAATTCCTTGATTTTATTTTTATTATTAATAATATTTATTCATTTATTTTGTAGTTGTATATGTATGATTGCGATTTATATTGTCTTTTCATAAATCCACATATGCATTGTAAATGCAAACATGTGTGTGTGCGTGTAATAAATATTAAGTATTGAAGTTTAGCCTATTTTTACTATGTAAATTTTTTTTCAAATTGAAACAATAATATTAGCAAACTCATTTTCTTGAAAATGTTAATTTTTTGTAAATGCAGCAAAATTTACCTTAATCGCAGATAAAATAGAATAAGCAAACTTAAGTACATTTTAATATATGACCTTATAATAAAATAACTTTCTTTAGAAATATTTCTTGATTCTTCTGCTTGTATTTCTGCATTTGAACATAGCAGTGAGAAATTTCACTTCGTTGCTTTTCGTTTTTCTGCCTTTCAAATTTGCAACATTTTCTTTAAGTGTACGATAGTGGTGCCACGAATCAATTTTCGCTCCAACTGAAAATACATTTGATTTTATACCATCGATTGCACTCTAAAACATTTAAATAAAGTTTTTAAGTAGAAAAATATGTTTTTGAGCAATTATTTACATTTTTCCCGATAAAATTTAAATTATAATAGATTGCTTATAAGAATGTTGCCAATTTTTTTTTTGGCTCATCATTTGATTAGTCGTAGAATATCCATGCGATATTCAGGTTCAATTACACCCGTATCAGTGGCTGACAAATTTTTTTCTTTCAAAGCTTTTAGACGAGAGATGCTGAGTTCGAATCCAATCGCGCCCGACCGCATAATCGTTGAGAGTTTTCTTCGAAACTTGAGTAAATACGGCTCCTTTAACAGGACCCGACATAGGGCACTTTCTCCCCTTCGGTTCTATACCCCTAGTGTTAGATAATCCGCAGTTATAAGCAACAACAATTTCAAATTCAAGTAAAATCCAGGTTCATTTTGACCATATTCATTTTAATTTAGCAAAAAAGTTTACTAATGTTTTCCTAAGAAAAGTTCACATCAATCACTGAGATTTGTATTAGTCAAATCTTCCTCTTGTTTACACGAGGCATTCTAAAACAAACTTGAACTGAGATGTGTCACCGATAACCTATTTTACTAATTTTTACACCGATATCTAATTTTACTGCAATTTTTAAGGCAAAAACTACTGACAACTATGCTGCCAGCAGTTTTTGCCGTAAATTTAATAGATTTTTTTTTTTTTTTTTTTTTTTTTTTTTTTTTTTTTTTTTGTACAGCTTAAAAAGACAACAAAAAAGTAACTTTAAACTATTTTACTAATTTTTTAAACTATAAATTTCTATCTACGTATTTAGCATTTCTGTCGCTTTTTTTTTTCATGAAATATATGAAATGTATGAATCATATAAGAAAAAGAAATAAGTTTGCTTTCCTTTGTATGGATTCAAACTGTGACAAAAGTAGCGGAAATAGCATGGAATTTTTATCACGTATTTGGTTTAGAGGTGCACAGAAATCGCATTCTATAGGAAAAATTTATTGTTTCTACCACTATTCTGAAAATAACATCTTCACCGCACCTATCTTTAGCAAATTTTAAATAAGATCATCATGAAAATTACTAATTAAGTGTCCTGGTGGGAGCAATAAAAATTTCTCTGTAGAATACAATCCCTTGTATATGGAAATAGTTTCCAGAAATTTTGAGACAAACATGAGACTTGAAAAAGAAGTTTGGGGTGACTGAGATTCTGACAATAATAATGAGAAATTGAAAGCTTTGTGGAAGTTGACCCACGTACCTCCCCGTGTAGAAGTCTGTTTTAAAATACTGTCTTTAATCACCTAAATGAAATTGAAAAGTAGAAAATAACTTAGAAAAACAAATCTGGCACCGCATGAGCTGTATCAACGAAATCATTGTTACCAAGTATGCTGTTGTGCTTCTTTTGCGCAACTAAAATTATCCATTTCTGAATTACATTATGTGATTGACGATAAGAAATGGATCCTGCACAATAATGGCTGCTTTAGCTTAGAAATTAGACAAAAATGTTGTAGTAAAACACTTTCCAAAGAGAAAACAGCACGAAAATAACATTTAGTTGTCCAAACTCCGAATGATCCACAACAATCTATTAAGTCATTAGATTAATTTTAAACACGATTATTCAATCGGTAAATTAATTATAACAGACGTAAATTTTCCATTTTTTGGGTGAAAAAAGTCCGGGCCAGGATTCGAACCAGGGATGTATTGGCTGAAGCCGCCAACGCTCTTCCAACTGAGCCATCCCGGACACGAATACTGGAGGACAGCTTCTGTTGAGCTAGTGTATCAGACCAGATTAAGTGATCGTTGAGGTTAATTGGCTGAAATTGTCCTCCGGTATTCGTGTCCAGGTTGGCTCAGTTGGAAGAGTGTTGGCGGCTTCATCCAATACATCCTTGGTTCGAATCGTGGCCCGGACTTTTTTCACCAAAAAAATGGAAAATTTACATGTGTTATAATCTTTTAAGTACACGCGAAACAATTACTAAAACAAGACATGTTTCAAGCGTTATCTAATATGAATGATGTAATGATGGATATTTAAAAAAAAACTGTCAAATAAAATTTATATTCATCTGCGTTTTACAAATATTATTCTGAAGAGGCAGGAAAGTACCATGACACTCTGAGGGTTTATAAGCATTACTGAAAAGTATATAATAGCGTGTGTTTAAATATAATCGTGAAAAACCGCCATTTTTTATATGACCTATCCGAAAAGAATCACATGAAGAGAAAAATAAAGTATAGAAATTTAAATAGTGAATAGAAATAAAAACGATTGAAAATATTCGAAGCAATCAATAGGGCAGATGCGAAGAGCGCTTTGCATTTTAGAAAAGTAGAAAAATCGATTTTTGAGTTCTTTTACTCGAAAGAACACACTTAGTTATTTCCATTTTTTCAATTGAATTACTTTCGTCTCTTTAGAAATACGACGGGAGTGATGAAGCCATGAAATAGGATATTGTGGCTATATGGGACGGCGTAGACAAGCACTGCAACAATGGAGCCAAATGCTTGCAAAAGAATGGAATAGTGTTGTTATAAAATTTTATGAGAGCCGAAGGAAAAATATTTTAGATTTTTGAAGCTGAAATTCTTTAAGTATTTGGAATATAAATTGTTTGTATTCTGTTTCAGGGCAGAAGCGAAATTCAATGCTCATTGATCGAATGGCTTTTAGTAAAATTAATTTTCAGTAAGACTGAACTTTTAAATTTTATTGAAAACAGCCGGATTTATTTTGTCAAAGTTTTTGGCTCTTGTTCCGTGACAACAACTGGAAGGTATTTAGTTAAACTTTTCACTTTTGTCAAATTGAAAACGAGAAATGAGTACAAGAGGATAACTGCTGTTCATAACATTTTAACGATCTTTCTGTTTTTCAATGTAACTTTGCTTGACTTTTACTTTCTTCTATCTTTACAAGAAGAAAGTATTGCATTCGTGAAAATTTTCGAATTTCGGTTTTTGACTAATTTGCATTTATTAGGGGTTAGAGATCCCAAAAAACATGTTTTTACAAAATGTCTGTCTTAAGTCTGTGAGTCTGTCTACATGTGACGTAAATTTTGTGAGAGCTTTATCTCAAGACATAATGCATAGAAAATAATAAAGATTTGTATTCAGGTAGTCCCTGATATAAATTGCGGCTGATTTGTTTTTGATGCAAATCACTCTACTGGTGGCGCTGTTATGCTGCATTTTTTACGATTTGCGCCAAAGCTCTAACTCAATAACTAATGCACGGATTTCCATCAAACTTCAGATTCAGTTAGTCTTTGACATGAATTGATGTTGTTTAGATTTTGGTGTAAATCGCTGAACAGGTGACACTGCTATGCTGCATTTTTCACGATTTGCTAATAACTCTATCTCAGGAATTACTGCACAAATTTTCATCAACGTTCAGATTCAGTAAATCCGTGATTCGAACTAGTTCTGTTTTTGTTATTGTGTCATTCGCCTAACGTGGAGTACTGTTATGTTGAATTTTTTCCCTATTTTTGCAATAGTTCTATTTCAAGAACAAATGCACGAATTTTTATCAAACTTCAAATTCAGGTATAGCTTCATAAATACTATTGCTGTTCATGTTTTGGTATAAATTGTCCTACAGGTGGTGTTTCATGTTGCATTTTCCCGCTATCCACAATAGTTCTATTTCAAGGATTAATGCACGGATTTCATGCCTTTAGAATTCTCTTAATAAGCATAAATTGTCATTTAATTTTGGTACTGTGGTAGCGAATTTTGAAGTATTAACATGCATTAGATAGAAGAAAGTTTTGGGATTGCCACATCCGACTGGTTTCTATATATATATATATATTTTTTTGGGGGGGGGGGGTACTGTAGGAAATACTATAAATATTACAGGGTATACAAAATTCTCATTTATTTTTTGCGAAAAAAAAAAATTATCACTGTAACTTTACATTACTGTAACTCAACTATATGAATATACATTTAATCATTTACTTTCAGTAAGAAGGTTTAAATAACCCATGTGTTATATCGATCACCTAATGAAAAATTGTATTTAGATTAGCCTTGATTTTTATTTTAATTTTAAGTTTTTTATACTTTTTCCCAAAATGTGTTTGTGAATGAATTTTTCCAGTGCCGTTTCAGAAATCCTTAAGATATCAAAATTAAAAGTTACTTAGAAACACATGCCTTGTTGAAAAAGGTTATATGGATGTAAAATCTACATTTTCAGGTGGGGAAAATGCAGTGATTCTCTGTGTTCTTAGTATATCCCATTAATACTTATTACTGTAAAATAAAGCATTTCAATTTATATGCATAGTGCTGAGGCTGACTGAATAGTTTAAAAAAATAATAAAAAATATTTTGACATGGAATTCCTTAATGAAAGAAATGTGCATGAAATTTGAAATAGAATTCTTTTCTGAAGGCATTGAGACATTGTGATCTTTCATAGGTTATTGTGTTCTGTTTTTACGACTTGTTTACTTAAAAAAAGAAAACAAGTTTGCATACCAAGTATAGAAGGTTATTGTATTTTTAATAGTACATGGTTCTTCTATCCTTAAAACATATTTTTAGGATATCGTATATGCATTCGTTGTTGCATTAAATTACAATATTAGGTAGGATATTATATTATTTAATAGGACTTTGCATTCATCTCGTACGCGATCTAGGCATTCTAATTCTTAAGCCGCTGAATTCTTTCTTAAGAGATTGTGTTATGTTCTTAAACCACTGTATTATTACTTAGGATATCGTATTCATTCTTAAGCCATTAAATTCATTCTTAAGAATTATATTCTATTATTAAGCCATTTGAATATGTTCTTATAGGAGATTGCATTATATTCTATACTCTTAAGCCACTGGGGTATTTCTTATGACATTTATTTTATTCTTAAGCCACTGAATTCTTTTTTAGGATATTCTAAAATTAAAAGCAAATTTAAAGGCATTGTTAAGCCACTGAATTCTTTACTAGAAAATCATATTACAGTATCAAAACATTCTACGTATTCTATATTTTAGTCATTGCAATATTTTTCAGGGTATTGAATTTAAGCCGAATATTGTAACATTTTTAATGGCACTGAATTGCAATCTTAGAGTATTATATTTTTTCTTTGAATTTTGTATACAATTTTTAGAGCATTCCAAAAATATACTCTATTCTGAAAACTCTGGATAGTTTTTTAAGGATATTTTATTCTATTTATGGAAACAAAAATGAATATCAATGCTAATTGTTGAAAATAATTCAGTTTTAAATTATTTGGTAGAACTGAACATTAAATTTTATTGAAAAAAGAGTTTTTATTAAAGTGTTAACTCTTGTTCGACGGAACAACTAGAATGTATTTACTAAAAAATCTCGTGACAACGAATCTCTGGGAAGCACTGATTAAATTCGTTATATGGAAAAATTCGTTAAAGTGAATATTTTTTGTAATGATGCTCGATAATTTTTTTTTTTTAATAGTCCAAATAATATTCGTTAAACGGAAAAATTCATTAAAGAAATGCTGGTTTCTAACCAGGTTCTATTGTATTTAAATTTTAATATTTATCAAATGAAAAGACGTGACGAAGTTTAAACACTAATTAGCTGCTGATATCAAACGAACACTCATTTTTTACTTTCTTCTATCTTTACAAGAAGAAAGTATTGGATTCATGAAAATTTTCGACTTCCGGTTTTCGACGGATTTATACGTTTTAGAAGGTCCTGAACACGTTTTGACTATTTTTAGAAAATGTCTGTCTGTGAGTCTGCCAGTCTGTCTGTATGTGACAAAAAATTTGTGGGCGCTCTATCTCAAGAACTAATAGTCGAAATTTCATAAAATTTTATATTCAGTTAGACCTTGATATGAATTAGTGCCTATTGGTTTTTGGTGTAAATTGGCCAGCAGGTGGCGCTGCTATACTACGTTTTTCATGATTTTAATGATTGCTATATCTCAAGAACTAATGCACAGAATTTCACCAAACTTCAGATTCTGTGAGACCTTGATATACATAGACGCTGATTAAGTTTTGGTGTAAATTGGCCTGCAGGTGGCGCTGCTATGCCACGTCTTTCATGATAGCTATATCTCAACAACTAATGCACAGAATTTCACCAAACTTCAGATTCCGCAATACCTTGATATACATTGCCATTGATAAGGTTTTGGTGTGAACTGCCCAACAGGTGGCGCTGCTATGCTACATTTTGCACGATTTTTGCGATAGCTATATCTCAAGAACTAAGCAGAGAACTTCATCAAATTTCAGATTCTGTTACACTAGAATATATAACATAATTAGACGCTGATTACATTTTGGTATAAACCTCAGAACAGGTGGCGCTGCTATGCTACGTTTTTCATGATTTTCACGATAGCTATATCTCAAGAACTAATTCACAGAATTTAACCAAACTTCAGATATGGTTTAATTGACGTGATTTAAATAGAAGAAAGTTTTGCGATGGCCACAACATACTAGTTTTTCTTTTTAATGTTGTGATAAAATTGAAAATAAAGGTATGATCCAAAAAAAATTCAATATCAGATGAAAGGAGAATACTACAGACATAAGATATAAGAGAAGAAATACAGCTTTATCAAGACTGAATAAGGAGGTCAGAAACTGCACGTCAAGCGTAGCAAATGAGTTGCGTTTGTACTATATCGAAGTTTTAAAAATATTCAGATCTCGGTGTAATAAGTATACAGTACTTCGGATACAGTATAGTGGCTGGAATCTTTTTCACCACTCTGTAAATAATATCTGCTTTCTGTTATACAGAAAGTAATTTGTAGCAAACCTGAGCAACGTATATCAATTCCATAAAGAATCCACGAATTCCATAAAGAATAAAGTATCCATGAAATATGATAAAAAGTTAGTTAAATCCAATTGATTTTTTAAATCATCAGATTTTAAAACATTCACTTTTTCTATAAGCATTTTAATAACAATTTTAATTTTTCTTAAGAAAGGTGTTATAGTAAAAATAAAATACATTGACATGTTTCGGAACCGTCAAATAAGTTCTATAGTCATAATATCATGACTATAGAACTTATTTGACGGTTCCGAAACATGTCAATGTATTTTATTTTTACTATAACACCTTTCTTAAGAAAAATTAAAATTGTTATTAAAAAGCATGAAATAGTTTAATATAATTAAAACGCACCCCAAATAATGTTTCACTCTATACCATTATGTAATGGAATACTTTTGCTTTATTTTCATCATTAATAACAAATATTCTTTGCACCACAGATTGTACAGAATGTATATTTTAGTATACTTCATAGATGCATATCAATTTTATTATGTTCGAAAGAGTGTAACATCCTTAAAATGCACTTGAAACTATTTTTTCCCATTGAGCGTAAAGTAACTGAATA
Organism: Maratus speculifer; assembly: GCA_964019185.1. Taxonomy (NCBI): domain Eukaryota; kingdom Metazoa; phylum Arthropoda; class Arachnida; order Araneae; family Salticidae; genus Maratus; species Maratus speculifer. The sequence goes on from OZ025291.1 coordinate 142,217,945, forward strand.
CTTTGGATTGTCCCTGCAGTATTAATCTATACGACCGATTATCATAAAATTTGAAATGACTCAAAAAAATTATGCAACAACAGACGGGAGGTGCTGGGTTCGAACCCAATAGTGCCTGTCGGCCTAATTCTTTAGAATTTTCCTGTTTTTCTTCGAACCTTGCATTTCCTTGAGTAAATACAGGTTAGGTTTCCTTAGAAAGACCCCACACGCACACAGAGGGCACTTCCCTTAGGGCCTATATCCCTCGTGCAGATAATAGGCTGTCGTAAACACAACCAACCAACTATCCCCTTAATTGATTAATTAATTGTAAATTAGAGGCAACAGAAAACACAATATACCATGAAACACCACAAAAATCTACATTACGAGAAAGAAATTAAAATTTATCTCGAGACAATGTTATTTATGTGCTGTTCGCAGCTTTGGATAAAATGTACAATTCATTTACCTTAATGAATTGAATTAGTTTAGAAACACCCCACAGCAACTTTCTCTAAAAATCTAAATCTTAGGTGTTGCTAACAGATGGCTTAATTTTTAAAAATCTCTTCTCTCTGCTTTTTTATTACTTGTCCCCAAATGTACCCTCTGAAAGTGAAATAGCTTACGCGGGAACATAATAACATTTGATAATAGAAAAAGTTAAAAAAGGAAAGAAAAAAAAGTAACGCCGCAGCTGTTCCGTAAAATTAAACCTAAAATGAGATTTTTGACCTGAACTTTCGCACTGACAAAAAAAAATTCGTTTCTCAGTGAGAAAAAAAAAGGCAGAAAACACTATTGTTTCGCAATTGTTCTGTGTTTTACATTATATAGGTGAAATAAAAGAAAAAATTACCCATTAAAACATTTTATTTTGATACATCGTGAGGTTATGAAAAATCAACGTTTTAAAACTTATTTAATTGAATTACGTTTAAAACATTTTTACTAATTATATAAAGAGTTAATTTCTTTTTTAACACTATCCAACATACTGCAAAACAGTATATAAATTCGGCCTGTCGGTATGTCCGTCTGCCACTTGTCTGTGCTCTAATTTGCGTAAATGTAGTTAGATTACCATGAAATTGATATATGTTAATCAATTGGAGATGAGCTACTGGTATACGTACCACATAAAGTGCCCAGAATCCTTGATTATTCTCATCAGTAATTTTTACTGTAAATTTTGTCTTATTTAATCCGAACATTTTCACGATTTAATTAGTCAAATATTTTTGTTTTGGAAAACTGATGATGAAAGATTAAAAATTGTGAAAAGAAGCTCGTCCAGAAAGGATTAATGGGGTTTACTATGGCATGTTCGATATTGAAAATAAAATTATTAACTTTTGTGGTTCGTTTACAAAAACACTCAAAAGAATTCCGTTACATTTCCGTCTGGGGAAAAATCGTTTACGGAGTAACTTTAGCAATATTAAACTATTTTAAGCATATTTATACATATCACTTAGGTGCATTACAAAGCTTTTGATTTCGAAAATGACACACTTAGAAATTTTCGTTAAAAACTGTTGCACAGATAAATAAAATAATTTTTTCTTTATGAGTAACTATCTTAATGATTGTTGACAATATTATTGATAAAAACTTACACACAAAAATATTTCCTGCTGTCTGAACTGATCTAACACATATATCTTGCTACGTATTTCCTTAGAAAGAATCCTGTCCCCTGAGCGTCATCCGTTGTACCGCAAAAAATCACGTAATGATATATTGTAAAAATGAAAAGTTTCTGGTCTAATAAAAAGACTTCGTGAAAATATAAGATAACCTCTGTTGAGTTGCAATCCCAGAATCAACATTTTGTGATGATACCGGATAGTGAAAACTGATGTTCTGAAACACAGCAAAAACTATATTCAAATCCGTTTTCAGGCAGCAAAAAAAGGTTCATTTTCAGAAATGCTCCTATAAATCTAAAAAAGCTATTGGTTTCATGGGTTACCGAATGCAAAAGAAAGCTTTTCGATATTATGAGCAAATCGGAAAGCACTTTATTTTATTTTTGTAGAACTTTTTCCAAAATAAAAAAACATTTTTCCTTTTTTTCTTCAGTTTATAAATAAAAAATCTATTTAACACTATGCCTGACATATGTTCTAACTTTTACTGAAATACTTATATGATCTAAAACATTAATACTTTTCTGAATTGGGGTGCAACTTGTTGCATTTGAAAGATGACAAATACACTATATGGCCAAAGGTGACCGGCCACTTGCGACTGCTTTACGCTTTATTAAATATCTTAAAAAAAAAGAAGAAGAATTATTTTTAAACCTCAGGTGTGTAAACAATATAGTACACGTCATATATTTAGATTTATTTCCAGATCCCCATAGGAGACCGTCAACAAATTATAAAAGAACGAATATCTTCTTGATCATCTTGTCAAAACTAATGTAGCAAAAGCATCCAACTGTACATTATTATTAACTGTAGATTGTGATTAAATGGCTTCTTGTTATAAACTGTGTTCATTTTTAGGAGAATAGCGTGTGTACTCGTAATGAAATTAAGGTTTTCATGAAAACAATCCCAAATTTTGCCAAGTTTTTTTTTTTTTTTTTTTTTTTTTTTTTTTTTTTTTTTTTAAATAATTGACAAAGTTTTTAATGTATAAAAATGTTCTTTTCAGGAAATATGACAAACAACATTGTACGAAATACCCTGTAATCAGAATTAAAAAATAATAAAAATTGTATGAATAATGAGCAGGTTTACTAAATAATTTTACACTGCGCAAGCGTGAAAGCAATCAAAATATAATTTGCATAATGTGTCAGTTAAATGTATAGAGGAACTTTTGTGAAAGTCTCGAAAACATAGCTTGAACATTCTGAAAATTATCGTCAATAAAATAAGAATCCATTATTCCCAAAACAAAGCAAAAAGATGAGGGGCTGTATTTAAATATAGTAGTACGTACAATATTGTGTGTGATATATCATCACTAATCACTGGAATATGAATACAGTTCCTCGTCTTTTTTTTTTTTTTTTTTTTTTTTTTTTTTTTTTTTTTTTAAATACTTGATTACTTGATTTTGATCTTATTCTATAGACGATTATTTTTAGAATTTTCAAGCTATGTTTTTGAGACTTCTACAAAAGTTGCTCTATACATTTACCTAACACATTATATAAATTATATTTTGCTTGCTTTCACATATATGCCGTGAAAAATTATTTAGTAAACCTACTCATTATTTATACAATTTTTATTATTTTTTAATTCTAATTACAGGGTATTGAGTACAATATCGTTTGTCATGTTTTCTGAAAAGAACATTTTTTTTATATAAAGAATTCTGAAAATTATAAACAAAAAATAAGGCGCCAAAATTTTGGACTTTTTTTTTAAACTTTAATTTCTCTACAAATATACATGTTATCCTTATAAAAATGAACACAGTTTATTACAATAAGCCAATAATCATAAACGCGAACGTGCGAACGCTTTTGCTATATTAGTTTTGACAGGTTTTTCTCAAAATATTTTCATTCTTTTTTTTAATTTGTTGACGATCGCCTATTGGATTTTGGGAAAAAAATCTTCGTAGAACTATATGACTTGTACTATTTTATCTATACACCTTGAGTTTCAAGATAATTCCTCATGTAATCTAGATATTTAGGAAAACGAGAAAAATTGCAAGTATGGCCGGTCAACTTTGACCATATATTGACGTACATATCCTACACAATTTTCTTACTATATGGAAGTAATTCTTTTAATTTATTATCATCTATGATATCCTGTTCAAAATTGTTTGAATAACACGCACAAAATTTGAAATTGGTCTTGCATTTCTTTTCTCAAATTATATGCCTTTTGGCACGAAACATCAAGTTCTTTTTTTTAAGTTCAATTTATTTGCCAATTCTTCATAGCAACTAGGCACACAGATCTTAATCTTTACATGTACTAATTTCATTTCCATAAACTTCTTTAAAAATGGTGAAAACAAATTCCCGAGTTCAAACCCAGACATTCAGAAATTCGGCACACCTTGGATTTATGTATGGCCTTGACACTGAAGATCGACTTGATTTCAAAGTCAGTTTCACTTTTGCTAAATTATAATTGACCTTGTAGGAGTTTTAAGAAAACAAAAACTACTCATTATGGAAATAATCGTTTACTGAAGGAATTGTCAAACTACTTTTGTGAGAACTTTTAAAAGAAAAACAAATTGGAAATTGTACGTCAAACGCAGTAAATGAGGTAAGTTCGTACTATAACGAAGTTTTCAAAACATTTAGATCCTGGTGTAATAGTATGAAGTACTTCGGATATAATATAGTAGACGAAATCTTATGTATGTCCCTGTACGTACTATCTGCTTTCTGTTATAGAGAAAGTAATTTATAGTAAACTTCAGAGACGTATATCAGTTTCATAAAATGTGTTTCATAATGTTTAATAATTAAAACATGCCCTAAACAATGTATGTTCCTCCTTACTCAGATTATATATTTCAGTATTTTTTTCATAGATGCATACCAGTTCTATTATGTTCGAAAGAGTGTAATATCATTAAAATGCAGTTGAAACTATTTTTTTTTTTTTTTTCATTGGCCATAATGTAACAGAATAATGCATCCAATTTTCATAAAATTTGAAATTTCTCAACAAAACAATGCAACATTTATATACAGGGTGGTCATAAAGAAACTTTGCCGATATATGGAGCTGTAGCGGCCAGTCCGCTCAACTGATCGAGGGGAAATTTCAGATATAGCTATTCAGAGGTATGAGATCGAGATTCTGTGAACGGCAACAAAATGGCGCTCACGGTTACGGTTCTAGTTACAGAAACTCGAAAATTTCCAATGGCAACACCCATTTTTTTTTCATCGCAAAATGCTCAGCACATGCAAAAACCGTAAAGAGCGTTGGAACCGTATGTGTATCGCAAGAAACGGACATGTTATGCACGCACAAAAAACTGTTCTGCGAATCCTCCCTCCCATAGAAAAGACTCGATTGGGGCGCAAGGAGGAAATTTGCATATGACACACAGTCAGTACACTAATCTCTGATTACAGTACAGATCGGAAAAATTAAAACTTTTATTTTGATTACACATTTTCCACATGGGTGCCATCACCATTAATTGTCTGTGATGAAGTTTCTGTAACTATAACCGTAATCGTGAGCGACATTTTGTTGTCGTTCACAGAATCTCGAGCTCATACCTCTGAATAGCTATATTTGAAATTTCATTTCGATCGGTTGAGCGGACTGGCCGCTAGTGCTCCGTATATCGGCAAAGTTTTTTTATGACCACCCTGTATTTTAAATTTAAAAAAATTCGGTTCAGTAGTTTTTGCTCTGTTATATGCGGACAGACAGACAGACGGTCGGACGGACTGAAAGACGACTACGTTGCTACGTATTTACATAATTATGAAAGCACTAAAAAAAGGACATCAGCTCTAAGCTATAATTGGCACAAAAATTCATGGTGTTTGTATATTTTTCGCTTGTTTTAATTAATAACTGCCAAAATCAAACATGATTTTTCTATAAAGGAAAATAATATGCATAACTAAAAACTGAAATTAATTAGAGAAGAAATTTAATATAATGATGTTATATTAATAATAAAGTTTTTACTTTTAAATAATCCTACAAAATTTAGGATTGTATTACAAAATCATAGAAATAACATAACGTCTTTTTCTGTCAATGCATACAACATCGTAAATGAATAAGACATTGTGTAAAAGATTTCTAGAAAAGATTTTCCAATATATTCTCCCTGTATGTTTGCAATCAGATTCTTTTAAATGTTTCATATTGCCATATTGTTCACCGTTTGATTAAATAGTTTTAAATTCCTTAACACACTCTATAAAAAGTTCAGTACAAACTTCGTGTTGAAAGTCCTAAAGAAACTACACTGATGATGTTTAATAAACTACTGTAGAATTAACGCAATAAATGCGCTTTTTTATATTATCTTACATAAAAATAGAGCCTGATTTATGGCAGGGCATTCGAAGCGCAGGCACAGGGCCCGTGATTTCCAGAAGCCTCCAAATGCTGTTGAAGGTTTTTCAGTTACTTTTCAAAATATGATATAGTTTTAACGTCTAACGGAACTTTACATTTCATTTTACATTCTACACTGTAAAAAACAAATCTGAAACTTTACAGATACAAAGATATGGAAATCTGTACGTTTACTAAAATTTTATCTGTACTAGAGATGGGAAATAGAGTTATTTTTGGTTAACAGGTTACGATGTTACTTACTTGCACAAGTAACAGGTTCCAACAACCTGTTATTTTTATAACATGTATCTAATGGCATCCTGTCAGAAGATGTTTTATTTAGAAGACTTTTAACAAAATGTCTGAAATAATTTTGGGACGTGAGTATAGACGTTTTTTGATCACATGAATCAACACCATTAAAATCAGTTTTTGGTTAAAATGTTAATTTTTACAGGACAAAACTTACCTAGTTATGCTACTTTTTAATTTCAAGCATTTTCAGGTTTTCTGGCACTAAAAACACATTTTCCATTTATGGCAACTAAAACATCCAAAATTCATAAAATTCTAAGCATAATAACTCAGTAAGTTTTAGCTGTAGATGAATACATTTTTAATGTTTTAAGGATATTAGTCACTCAGCGGTCGAATTCCTCTCGGTAATGTTAAATCTATTGGGGTTTGATGCATCCTTATATTCAAAATATCTCCTTAAGGAATTAATATTTGTAACTCCCTTTTTTAGTGATCTCTCAAAAGATGTCACTTTTTTTTTTTTTTTTTTTTTTTTTTTGTCAAAATATTTCTAAAATTCATACTCAATTTAATATACTATGTTTAAAAAATAACGAACTACGCGTACAAATTCAACAATTCTAATAAAATTATAGACAGATTTAAGAAATATTTTGAAAACTTAGAAAAAAAGAGACATTCTTTAAAAAGAGAATACTGATTTTTTTTTCAAATATTAATTCGTCAAGGAGATGTTTTGAATATAAGAATACATTAAACGCCCATATACTTAACATTACGGAATGAAATTCGACCCCTGACTGTAGCACCCTTTATGATTAGAACATAAAAAACATTTTTTTGAATAAAGCTTACAGGATCCAGACATTGTAATTTTTTATATTTCTTAACTATTTAAAAGCACGTATATTAACGCAAATTGGGTTTTAAATGATGCATAATAAAATCTTAATTTTTTTTTTTTTTTAAAGTTAAAGTATTTTCTTCTTCTTCCTCTTCTTCTTATTATTATTTCTTAAGGATTTAAATAACAGCTTTTTAAGATAAATCGATGTTTTATGGTACAGAGCAAAATTTGAAACAGTTTTGTAATGGGACATTTGTAACAGTTTTGTAATCTCTAAAATTAATGGCTTAAAAATTAGCTTTTTGTAAACTATAAGAAAAGACATGCTACATAAAAATAAACAGTGTTTTAAATCTTTGGGGACGAGCGACACGTATACGTAACGCAAATAGGCTTAATAATCCACATTTGTGACCACCACTAAAATTATACCGTAAATTTTGTCTTATTTAATCGGAGCATTTTCTGGATTTAATGAGTAATAAATTTCTGTTTTTAAAAACCGGTGACAAAACATTAAAAATTTCGTAAAATGATCACAAAGGCTTCGCAAAGGGTTAACAACATGCAAAAAAAAGAAATTTGAAAAAAAGAATTTGTAGAAAAACAAATTTGAACTCCGATTTCATTACAGCTATATTTATCCATGCCTATCCAAAGATAATCCAAAAGAGCCTGAAAATGTTATTTATAAGCTTTTCATTAAATGCAATTCATCCAAATGGATTTTTATTACTTTTTCAAATTAATTACAGTTGTAGTCGCGCAAATAATGCGGTGTTAATTTCTTCCTACTTTTTACAATGAAACAAAATCGCAGAAATGTAAAAAATTTCCTTACTCTGATTTCCTAAAAACACAGCCTTAAGAAACTAATAAATAAATAAATAATAAAAGCATATTCCTCCCCCCCCCCCCCCAAAAAAAAAAAAAATAAAATAAAAAAAATAAACACACACATACAAAAAGAAAAACAAACTTCTCAAACTCCATTAGCATTATCTCTTTTAAACTTCCAAAGTCAAAAAACCTCCGATACCGGATCAAAAGTACAACAAAAACAAAATTATCCATAGGCGTAACTTGGGCTCTAAAACTAGGGGGGCAAAAATCTGTAGGTGTCTTTGCAAAAAATTTATCCCCCCTCACCCTCTTCTATAACCACACGCATACACACACTCAACTAAATTAAATATTTCAAACTTTTAATGTCTAAATGAAATTTTAAACTTTAGTAGTGTACGAAAAAGATAGCCGGTATAAAATGGATGACGAAAGTACTTGACACGAAACATTGGGAAAATCTGCTTGAGACCTATATCCAACTGTGGATCGAAAACGGTCGATTATGATGATTTTAAAATATTGACTGCATAAGAGGTTAAAGTTTATAAAAAAAAAATAATAATAAAAACTATAGCTAGTATTTTAAATAAAATGATTGAATTTTACTGCGATGCATTATTTTAGGGTAAAAAGGAAAATGTTACCTTACGAATTTAAGTTATGATATTATATTTAAATATAAAAAAATTAAAACTATATCTCTTCAGGTTTCAAATTAAGAAAAGCAGGAATTAAAACTTCTGCATCGGTTATAGAATATGAAACATTTTCGAACATTATCAGTACACTGTTAAGGCTGTTCTTGAATAAAAAAGAACAACTTTATGACAAGTTTTAATTTTTTTTTGTTCGGAAATGCATGAAACTATAAGGGATTTCTCTTTAGAAACTATCTAATCACAATCATTTTCCTTTTTTTGACAAGCGCAATAAATTTCTTAGAAAATAGTGTAAAAGTAAGCGTTCTGAACTGACTTTCCTCGTGAAAGCCCCCCCCCCCCCAAAAAAAAAACAGTCAACGAAGGGAGAAAAACGTTCTTGCCACGTGATCAAAATCGCTTTTAATTCAATATGTGATTTCTTGGTCAAAAAATTGAAATTTAGCTAGATTTCAAATCGCTTCCATGATCAGGCTTTGATATTTTATATCTTTCCGTTAAAAAATGAATTTATAAATGCGCCAAAACGTTTTGCATTTGTTGAGCAAAGCAGTTGAGAATAAGAAATTTTCTTCTTTCATACATTGAAATGAGCCTAAATAAATAATTTAAAAATCCCAGAACGCAGTTAAAAGTCCAATATAAAAAATTGCTGCCCATAGCAGGTAATATATGCAAATTCTTTTGTGCAACCCTGTGTACGATCTATAGAGCTTTACCCTCTTCACACTGTGAAACTAAAATTTAAGTAGCAAGAAAGCACAGGAAACAACTAAAAAGATTTTTCTAAGGGATTAACATGTTTCAGCTAGCAAGGTATCAATATATTTTTGTGCTGCCATGTACATCAAACCAGTAAAATTTGGTTCAGCAGGGAAAAAAAGAAAACATAACAATTGAAAGTGCATTTTTTAGTAAACCCTTTCATAAATATTCATACGAATTTTCGGTGGTAAACCTGTATCTGTCTACATATCATACACTAAAATTTACCTTGAGCTGGAAATCGTGTAACATATCATCATCCATAAGAGCCAATATGTTTGATTTCTTTAACGCAGCTGTATGAATTTATTCGTACTCTAAAAGCATATTTTTGTATAGAGATATAGCTTAGCTTAAAACTGACAGACATTTTAGACCTATAAACTGGCTCATTCAATGATTTATTTTGTGTAGCTTTGTATTTGATCTATAAAATTTGTATTCATCACATAATGTACAAAAATTAAGTTTAAAAATGCATACTGCAGATGAAAATGTATATCAAGCAATTATGATACATTCCTATTCCTGTAAAGAGTGTTTACTTCAAATTTTATAGAAAGCTTGCTGTAATCCAAACCTCAATGTTGCATGTCAGTCACCATGTTGGTGTTATGTAACATCACTGAAATACCCCTGAAACGATATTTCCCCGAGGACCATATAATGTAATGGAACATTTTTGTGTTTCCCTGTTAACGTGCAATAACAGCTATACAGGGTGTCCCAGAAGTAATGAGACAAACTATAAGTGGAGGTAGGGGACATGACATGGATTCAGATTCGCATAGCAATCCATGGTCGGAAACGCTTTCCTGGCGCGATAGTGATGGCACAAAGCACAAATTGAGGAGACGAACAGGGAGAGAAAGCATGTTTATTATTCTTAGTACTCCAAAAATGCCGGTACAATGCTGGAAAGTGCTGAGGATCTCGTTGTACGCATCGCTGAAGCTCTTGGAGAAAGTTCAGGACATGACATTCACAGTATTTTCGAGAACGTTAGATCTTCCATGCGACGGAAATAAGCTTCCATGCAACACTGCTCGGAGTCGTAATTACGAACATCTACTTTGATAACGCTCGTTGTCTTTTTAATGTTCTTTTTCATTAGTTTTTTGCTGTACTAAGGTTAATAAAGATAATTTTTCCTCTTACTCTAGTTTTATCTTTCTTGTGTTTTGTGTCATGACTATTGGACCAGGAAAACGTTTCCGACCATGGGTTGCTATGCAATTCTGAATCTTTGTGATATCTCTTATCTCCCCTTTATGTTTGTCCCGTTACTTCTGGGACACCCTGTACAAACTCCATCTTCAACCTCAATAGCATCTAATAAACTGAAATCAGTATTTAGGAGTGTCCAGAGAGCGGACAAACGGTTAAAAAGATAGCCAGAAAAACAGAAATGATAAATACTTTATAACTATGTTGGAAAGTGTTAAAAATTATGGAAAAAGTTTCTTTTTTTATACTACATTAAATTACCTAATAGTTTTTTAATACTAGATTGTAAATAAACAGCATCTAATGTTTATTCTATGAGTCTACATCCAAGATAGCACATAAAGAATTAGATTAAAAACACAAGTAAAATTTTAAATCTAAAACTGGCCCACAAACAATGCAAAAGATGGAGTGGTAAAAGTTTTGCCCTGTTCCTGAAAAATTTGGGGGATATGCCCGCTTTTCCTTCCGCTTTGCCTAAGAAAGCACTGATCAGAGATCAGGCACTGTAACCATGATACATTTTCCCACAAAGTGAATCTAAACAAACATCCTTGAGAATGAAAAGGGAAAATAGTCTTTCTTACATTGCACAAAAAAGGATTCAGAAAACATTAGTACTTCAATTACTACGGTAGAAGATTTTTTTTACGGTGTAAAACAGAAATTAGTTATTTCAAAATGAAAACGCTAATTCTGGTAATTTTGATTGTGATTTATCAAATTCTAGTTTACAACCACGTTAGTATGTAAGTTATTAAACTAAAGGGAGGAAAATAAATGAAAAAAATGTATTTTAACTAGAAAACAAAACAAAAAAAACTGGAGGGGCAAAACCATGACTTTTCCCCTGTTCTTAAATTACTAGGGGGCATATGCCCCCCCTTGCCCCCGCCAGATTACGCCCATGAAATTATCCCCTTTCTCTGATTCCCTTTAAACATTCAAAGTCAAAGAAAACACCACATGGACAAAAATGGCTGACGAAATTAACTCTGCCAATGGAACGAAATCGAAATTAATCCCATCCTTTGATACCCATCATTAAAAAACTCCTTTCAGGGGCCTCGCTAAGGGGGGGGGGACCGGGGGGACCCTCCCCCCCCCCAAATATTCCCAAATGTTGTTACACTTGGCAAATTTCATTAAAATTTTAATAAAAACTGTAACATATTTCCTATTTTTAGATAGAAGTTGCAAAAGTTACAACTCTAATTGGGAATATTATTGAACTTTTTACAAATAAGAACTGTATTACATTTTCTAAGTGTGGTAACTTGGCAAAATAATGAAACAAGTTGGCAAATATGAAAATTTGATTTGGCAATTTAAGGTCTTCTCCCCCACCAATAAAAAGTTTTAGCGATGGCCCTGTTGTTAGTTATATATCAATGAATCCCGTCTACTAAAATGATTCCATGCAACGCACAACAAATTATAACATTTCATTTCAACTTATATGAATGTGATGTATTAAAAAATGTTTTTTCTTCCTAATGAATAAAAAGAGTTGCAGTATTAGTTGTATTAGAATTAACTGTAATGAATACATGGAGTTTTTCAGAACATTTTTTAACAGTCGTAGCGTTTTTTTCCCCTTTTTTGGCGAACGGCCAGGTGTTTGTTTGCTAATGAGTTGGACTTTGATTGGGTGTTTGGATAAGATTATTCTGCATGGATGGTGGATAGTGGATGATACTTTCTAGACATTGAAAGCTGATAAGGACACGAAAGGTTTGTGACTGTTGATCACGATTTCTTTCAGTTTGCTTAGGCGCGTCGTAATAAGCGTTTTAAAAAAGAATTTTTTTTTTTTTTTTTTTTTTTTTTATTATTTCAAAATAAATTTTTAAGATTTTTTTACATTAATATCGAAAACAAATTTTGGAAATTTTATTGTTATTATAATTTTAATATGTATTTTTTTAAAACAGTTCTTTTAGCTTTTTTTTTTTTATTTTTTAGCTCACAGGCTATCATAGCCTGAGAGCTTATGTGCCCGCCCGTTCTGTATGTATGTGCGTATGTGCGTAACGCGATAACTCATGATAAAAATATCCGATCCTCTTAAAATTTTGTATGTAGGTATATCCTGACAAGGCGCTTCCCTGATTAGTTTTTGAAGTTCATTCGATATGTATAAGAGGGGGAACGGGGGGCTCATGTCCCCCGTTAGTTGATATAAATGGGATTTTCATGCAGAATTAAGTTTTCAAAATTTAGATTAGGATCATTCTGATGAAGCGATTCCGTGACTGTTATTAGGTGTTCATTGAATAAGTATAAATAGGGGGAACAGGGGTTCTAATGCCCCCCCCCCCGTTAGTTGATATAAATGGGATTTTCATGCAGAATTAAGTTTTCGTTCAAAATTTAGATTAGGATCATTCTGATGAGGCGATTCCGTGACTGTTATTAGGTGTTCATTGAATAAGTATAAATAGGGGGAACAGGGGTTCTAATGCCCCCCCCCCCGTTAGTTGATATAAATGGGATTTTCATGCAGATTAAGTTTTCGTTCAAAATTTAGATTAGGATCATTCTGATGAGGCGATTCCGTGGCTGTTATTAGGTGTTCATTGAATAAGTATAAATAGGGGGAACAGGGGTTCTAATGCCCCCCCCCCGTTAGTTGATATAAATGGGATTTTCATGCAGAATTAAGTTTTCGTTCAAAATTTAGATTAGGATCATTCTGATGAGGCGATTCCGTGACTGCTATTAGGTGTTCATTGAATAAGTATAAATAGGGGCAACAGGGGTTCTAATGCCTCCCCCCCCCCTCTTAATTTATATAAATAGGTTTTTCAAGCAGAATTTTCAGATTTCGTTCAAATCTCTGAATAGTTTTGGAAGTTTAATGGTTAAGTATAAAAGAAGGGGATAACTCCTTTTAAATTATATAAATGCTAAATGGGTTTTTATTAAGAATTATCTAATTTGCTCTGAATTTTGGATATAGATTTTTTATATGATGAAGCATGATCGTGATTAGTATAGGAGGTTCAATGATTAAGTATAAAAAAAGAGGAAAGGGGAGAGCTGTTTCCCCTTCTTAATTTTTTTTTCGAACGGAATTAACCCTTGAAAATATAAGGCTTTAATGTACAATTAGTATTTGTAGCCTGTGAGCTCAATGCCATCAGTTTAACTGGGCAGTATTCTTTATTACATATTTTGCAGGTAATGCGTTCCAAATTTAACAGGGACTTTCCGTTAACCTGTTACTAAATAATGCACCATAAAAGAATAACGTTGTTATTTATCCTAATACGATAAATAATGCCCATCTCTAATCTGTACATTGTAAAAAAAAGGTGTAAATTTACAAAACTATTTTTTGAATGCTACAGAAATCTGCAGCTCTATAAAACAATCTATTAAAATTGCAGTATTTTACAGTCTTACTAAAATTTTATCTCTATAACCTCCCTGGGTTACATTTACATAAAAAGTTCTAGGCAACCCAGTTTCCTAAAAAATTCTTAGTAACCTTTCAGTTTTTTATTATTATTATTTATTTATTTACGTGCAAATGTGTAACTATTACGTGAATTTTTGTTGTTGCTGATACATAAAAAGTTCTAAAAATCCCAGTTTCCTAAAAAAAAAAAAAAAAAAAAAAAAAAAAAAAAAATCAGGTTTTTATTTTTTATTTTTTTTTATTTTTTTTTTTTATTATTATTTTTTTTTTTTTTTACAGTGTATTTATGTTTGTATTGTATTTTTATAATATCGTAGATTTTGTCTGAAACATCCTTATAGCAAATACTTTCTTTCATTTTTATTACTATATACTTTCTTTTATTTTTATTACTATAATAATATTTTCCTAATAAATTGTTATAAAAATATTCATTTATTATTTTTTAAATGTACTTTTAGTTCTTATTTCACTCTGCTCTGTAATCATCAGATTGTATGGAATTTGATTAACGCAACTCGTACACGTAAGTTTAATACACGTTTTTATTTTTTCCCTCTTCATTTTGCTATCCAATTTACTAATTTTGATGTGCCTTATTTTTGATGTTTTTTCTTAATTTAATTTTGATTTTATGTATGTTGGTAGCCCAAAATTCGTATTACATATAAATATAAATGTTGCGGCTAAAACCCAGAGCCTCGCCAATTCCAGAACTAGCCGGCCAATACCCGATCTGGCCAAGCTTCCTTGGCCAAAACCCGAAATACATGAAATGAATAGTATATTTCGGGTTTTGGCCGGCGAATTCGCGAACTGGCAGGAAACCTTGGCCAACATCCGAATATGGGATTTAAGGCTACCCTTTAGATGCGGGGCCGTCATGAAACTTCTCTTAGAAGTTGTTTCTTATTTAGAGAAGAAAGTTGTTTTGCGACGATCTCTGTAGATGGCACTGACATTCAGTGATCTATAGAGCACCTGCACCGGAACACTAGTGATCTATTTATTTCATCTTTCATTAAAGCTTTCATATGATCTATAAATTGCTTAACAAATAAATTTTAAAAGCTTATTGCAGCTGGAAACGCACATGAAAAACAATAATGGCTCATAATTTATAAAACAACCAAATAATTTGAGTCGTTATATAAATGGCAAATTCCACCTAGTCAATAATCGATAGAAAACATGTTGTAGAGCATATTAGAAATGCATAAAGGTTTTATTATGTTTGAAGTTGTGAAATATCATAAAAATACTATGTAAAATTATTTTTCGCATGTATCATAATTCCTTATCGGAATATTATTCCAGGGGTCACTATAAACGATATATAATGACTTCTTAATCAATACTCTACAAAAAAAAAAAAAAAAAAAAAAAAAACTTTTTTGAATATAAGTGAATTCTATAAATTTCAATATGTTTGAAATATATCATAATTCTTTATCGGAATTGTTTTGGCGTCCCTGTAAATAAACTATAATGGCTACATAATCAATACTCAACAAAAGACATATTGTTTCCCACATGAGTGAGGCCTGTGAATTGCATTATGTTTGAAATAGTGTAACATCATTAAAATAACCTATAACAGATTTTTTGGCATACATCATAATTCTATATCGGAATTCTTTTTGGCGCTCTTATAAACGTACTTTAAAATGGCCATTTATTCAATACTCTACAAAAAATTTACATCCCACATGTGCATTATGTTGAAATAGTGTAACATCATTAAAATACGCTATGAAATAAATGTTGCATTTATCATAATTCTTTGTCGGAATTTTTTTTTTTTTTTTTTTTTTTTTTTTTTGCGTCCCTACAAATGAACTATATTGACTACATAATCAATACTCTTCAAAAACGCATTGTTTCCCACATGAGTAAGGCATATAAATACATTATGTTTGAAATATATCATAATTCTTCGTCGAAATTATTTTTGGCGTTTCTATAAACGAACTGTAATTACTATTACTACTTAATCAATGTTCTACAAAAATTTGTATCCCACATGTTCATTATGTTTGAAATAGTGTAACATCTTTAAAATACGACATTAAAGATTTTTTCGCATATATCATAATTCTTTACAGGAATCCCTTTTGGCGTCCCTATAAACGAACTGTATTGGCTACTTAATCAATACTCTACAAAATATATATTGCTTCCCACATGAGCGAGGCTGGTAAATTGCATTATGTTTGAAATAGTGTGACATCATTAAAATACTCTAAAAACGATTTGTGGCAGTATCATAATTTTTTATTGAAATTCTTTTTGGCGTTCCTATAAACGACCTATAATGGCTACTTAATCAATACTCTACAAAAAAAAAAAAAAAAAAAAAAAAAAAAAAAAAACATCCTATATGTGCATTATGTTTGAAATAGAGTAACATAGTTAAAATACCCTATGAAAGATTTTTTCGCATATATCATAATTCTTTATCAGAATTCATTTTGGCCTCCCAATAAACGAACTATAATGGCTGCTTAATCAATATACTCTGCAAAAAAAGTGCTTCCCACATGAGAGAAGCATGTGAATTTCATTATGTTTGAAATAGTGTAACATAATTAAAAGGCACTAAAAAACTCTTTCATCATTCTCTTCTTTGTAATGAAATAATTTTTAGTGTTTCTGTAAAAAATCTGGAATTACTATATTTCATACACTGTAATAGATAACTGTCGTCCATCTTAATGATGCTTAGGTACCAATTTTATTATAACTAAGATAATGTAACAACATTAAAATGTGCAGTAAAAATGATTCCCATTGATTACATTGAAACGAAATATTTTTGTATATCACTGTAAATTAACAAAAAATAGTATACAATTCCCTTTCAAAACCAAAATTAATTGATAAATCGAATAAGATAACAAGTACAAGTTAACCCGAGTCTCTACTCGAGTTAGAGCACAGGAAGGTAGACGGCTAGACTATTTGAATTCATAGACACTTTCAACTGTGTTAGGAAGGATTTAGCCGAGTGCCTCTATCTGTTACGAATCGTAGCACCTGCTATCCAGTCACGTGATTGTTTTTCGGCGCCGTGGCGTTGGGCCGATCGTCTTACGAAATCATGTTCTAAAGGCCAGATGTGCTCCAAGGATTTTCTCGACGAGAGAAATCAAACTCTCGCTTATTATACATGTAAAATTTATATTTTTACGTTTAAGTGTTTTGTAGTTGTGTTTAGTGTGTGTGTTGTCCAAAATAAACAAGTAAAAAGACTCCATTTTCAAGTATTATTTACGTATACTTTCGAATTCGCGAATCGTAATAATTCTATATGGTGCCACATTTCAACCCGGGAAGTGATTGTGTTAATGACTTCAAGACTTTCGAATTTAAGACTTTTATAAGTGTCAGTGACTCCTTTAAGAATATCAAGAATGTGCTTATAAATTTCAAGACTGTGATTTGTGCTGCCGCTCTTGGATTTCTCGGTCTGAATTTATCGGAATAATACATCGCGTCTTCACATCGCGGATTGAAAAGGTATTGTAAAATTATTTTGATTTATTCTTTTGATCTATATTTTCACTATTATGGATCTTGAAAAAATTAAAAGTAAAAGAAAGGTATTAAAAACCGCAATAACCAAATTTATTACAAAAATTGAGGCTTATATAGAAAGTATCGATTTTAATGATAAAAGTCATTTTGAGCAGTTAACAGAATATTTAACTAATATTAATGATAAACAAAACGAATTAAAAACTGTTAATAATCAGGTTCAGGAATTATTATCGGATGGAACAATTTTCGAGAACGATATTCAGTCATCTATTGAATATGACGATGGAATAAATGAAACAAAATTTAAAATTAAATTGAATTTGAAGAAATTTAAAATTGATTCTGATAAACCTGATACTAGTTCTTTATTTAACGCGAGTACAACTCCTTATTTCAATGCTAGACCAACAACAATAAATTTACCAAAAATAAACATCCCGACGTTTAAAGGGGATCCGAATATGTTTTTGGAATTTATGAATAGTTTTAAAAGCAGCATTGATGCTAATGAAAATTTATCCAAGGTGGATAAACTTATTTATTTAAAATCCTTTTTGTCAGGTGAAGCACTTAAATCAATTTCCGGTCTAGCCCTGACCGAGGCGAATTACCAGCAGTCTTTAGACTTGCTGCAGAATCGTTACGGTAAACCAGAAATTTTGATAAGCGGGTTTATAAACAAATTATTAGAACTAGAACCGGTTAGGTCGAGCACGAATATTAAGTCATTACGAGATTTATATGACGAATGCGAAGTAAGCATTCGTAATTTACAAGCTATCGGGGTCGCGTCGGACAATTTCGGATATTTATTGATACCGATAATTTTAAAACAGATACCCCATAATTTAGTTGTAGAATATCAGAGAAAGAAAAATGCGGAAAAAGCTGGTGACGTAAATGAACTGATGAAATTTATAAAGTTTGAAATAGAATCGCGAGAAGCAGCAAATGCAGTGTCAGGGATTTCCTTAAAAAATCAGGAAGTAGCACGATATGAAAAAAGGAATTTTAGAACTAAACCAAATGTTCCCTCTTCAATCGCGCTTAATACTGTTGTAAAAAATGTTTGCATATTTTGTAACGCGAATCATTTAAGCTTAAAGTGTAATGAAATTACTGATGAACAGAAAAGGTATAAATTAAAAAAAGATGGAAGATGCTATCTTTGCTTCTTGAAATCGCACGTAATATCCTTGTGTAAGGTAAAAATACCTCCTTGTGAATTGTGTAAAAGTTACCAGCATAATTATTTATTTTGCCCGACAAAAAAATCGACAAAAGCGCGTCACGATGAAAGCTCAGTAAAAGCCGATGATTCTAAAAATGAAGAAAGTCAACCCGTATTTTCATATGTAATTAAAACTAATAATTCTCCCGAAAAGTACGCAACATTATTGCAAACCGCCTGTGTACGAGTGCAGGGTACTGGTAATAAATTATGCACGAGACTCTTATATGATTCGGCATCCTCTAGAACATTCATTACAAAAAGTTTAGCCTCGGCGTTGAAATTAAAACCTGTTGCCAAGGAAACGCTTTTGGTTTATACATTTGCAAATCGCGATGCCATAGAAAAGGAGTTTAATGTAGTAAATTTAACTATTATTAGTTGTCATCATCCTTATGAAAAAATAACTGTAAAAGCGCTGGTTTCTGAAATAATTAGCGGTACTAAGATAATGACTTCTGTTGATTATAAGTTAATAGATAAATTACGATTAGATAAACATGAATTGGCCGATACATTTATTCATTCGAAACCGGTCCAGATCTTGCTAGGTGCGGACTATCTGTTCAAAACTATAATAGGTAATGTCGAAAAAATTAATCATAATTTATTTATGCAGCCAACAATATTTGGCAAAACCATTGTCGGTCAAGTTAATAGTAATAATTCGCAGCCAACTTCCTGTATGAATGTAATTTGTTTCCCTTCAGAAAATGATCTTAGAAATTTATGGCAAATTGAGTCTTTTTTAGTCGATTCAAATGATCAAATGCAAGAGGAGACTTATGAGGTCATTAATCAATTCCAGAAAGAAATCATTTTAAAAAATGATAGATATATGACCCCCTTGTTATGGCGTAGCGAATTAGATAAACAGAATTTGTCTAATAATTACCAGGTAGCAGAAAGGCGTTTCGCAAGTTTGGCGAAAAGGTTAAAGAATGATAAATCTTTGTTTTTAAAATATAATGAAATTATGAAAGAGCAATTAACTGAGGGAATTATTGAAAAATGTAGTGATAATTGTTCTGTCAATTTCGTGATGCCACACTCTGCTGTTTCTAGGCCAAGTTCTTCTACAACAAAAACAAGGATTGTTTTTGACGCGAGCAGTCGGGAAATGGGGGAGAAAAGTTTAAATCAATGTCTTTTTGCGGGGCAAAATTTGAATCCTAATTTCATAGATGTGATATTAAATTTCAGACAGTTTAAAATTGCTTTCACGGGGGATATTGCTAGGGCCTTTCTACAAATTCAGGTATCAGAAAATGATAGAAATTATCTATGTTTTTTGTATTTCGATGACTGCGACATAAATAAACACAGTGTTTTGTATCACTTTAATCGTCATTGTTTCGGCGTCACCAGCTCTCCCTATGTTTTAGCCTCTACAATTAAAAAGCATATTGGTAATTATAAGGATACGGAACCCGCCGCCTATGAAATGATTAATAAATATTTGTACGTAGATGATTTAATTTACGGATCATCTACAGTCGAGCAGGCTATGCAACTAACAACTACTGCAGTTTCTATATTTAAAGATGCCAATATGCAATTGCGAAAGTTCGTTACTAATTCTCCAGAATTAAAAGAAGCTTGGAATGGTAACCCGGTTATAGAGATTAATGAAAACTGCGCCGAATCAAAGGTATTGGGGTTAAATTGGAATGTTGAAGGGGATTTTTTGGCTATAGATTTGGCATCTTTAGTGTCAATAGGTGACAACTTGGAATTCACCAAAAGGCATGTTCTCCAGACTGCCGCTAAAATATTTGATCCAGTTGGATTTATGTCACCTTTTTTGATAAGGGTAAAAATTTTCCTTCAAGAATTATGGCAGAGTGGGCTAGACTGGGACGATGAATTTAACGAAGAATTTCAAATTAAATACAGAACATGGTATCAGGAAATCGAATTGCTAGACCAATTAAAAATACCCAGATATTATTATCACTCGAGTGAAGTGCACGACAAAGTAGAACTACACATTTTTTCCGATGCTTCCTTGAAGTCCTACGGAGCGGTAGCCTACTTCCGGTTTCAAACATCCGAAGAAAATTATAGGACATGTTTTGTTATGTCTAAGGCTAGAGTAGCCCCATTGAGAAAAATAACACTACCACGCTTAGAGCTTTTAGGGGCTCTAATAGCTGCTAGAATAGCTAGTCACCTTAAACTCATTTTCACGAATCTAGATAAAATAGTACTGTGGTCAGACTCGACTATAGTACTACATTGGATCAAAGGAGTGGCATCCAAATGGAAGCCGTTTGTGGCTAACAGAGTGATGCAAATTCAGGACTTAAGCGACCCTAGTTCTTGGCTGCATGTAAATAGCAGGGATAATCCTGCTGACATGCTAAGTAGGGGACTGTCAGCGAAAGAGTTAATAAACTCCAATCAGTGGTGGTACGGGCCGGAATGGCTCGGTAAATCTGAAAAATTTTGGCCTAAGGACGATAATTTAAAATTAAAATCAGTCAATCCTGAAATTGAAGCTAGAAGTAATATTGTGGTTAATACAATTATTGCCAAGGAGAATTTAATTGATATACAAAAATTTAGTAGCTTGAGAAAATTATTGCGTGTAACAGCCTATGTATTTCGTTTTATCAGATTACTAAAGAAAAATCGTGAACCAATACGTACACTTTCGGCGGAGGAAATCCGAGAAGCCGAAATTTTCTGGATAAAAAATTGTCAATCTCAAATTTTCGAAAAAGAAATATTTAGCCTGAAAAATTCCAAGCCACTTCCTAGAGACTCTAGATTGCTTTCATTGAACCCTTACCTCGATTCAGATGGAGTTTTGCGAGTTTTAGGACGACTCCATAACGCAAATTATTCGATGGATGAGAAACATCCAATAATTCTTCCGTCAAAAACCAAACTTTCAGAACTTATAATTTGGGATGCCCACTACAGAGTTTTTCATTCTGCTGTTGCCCATACACTTGTGCAGATTAGAGAAAGATTCTGGTTATTAAAGGCTAGACAATCTGTGAGAGCTGTGCTTAAAAATTGCATTATTTGCAAAAGATTTTCTTCAACTCCAGGCGATCAGACGGTAGCGCCATTGCCTAATGATCGAGTAGAACAGACCAGTCCATTCAGTGTGATAGGATGTGATTTTGCAGGGCCATTATACGTAAAAGACTGTGATAACAAACAATACATTTTATTGATTACATGTGCAGTTACTAGAAATGTCCACTTGGAGCTTGTCGGCAGCTTGTCGACACAAACATTTTTACTAGGCTTTCGTAGGTTTGTTTCTCGGCGAGGATTACCGTCTGTAGTATATTCGGACAACGCCAAGACCTTTAAACGTGCGGACAATGACTTGAAAAACCTTTGGCGGATTATGACTCATCCAGATGTGCAAGACTATTTTGCTTCTCATCACATACAGTGGAAATATATCATTGAACGAGCAGCGTGGTGGGGGGGATTTTACGAGCGAATGGTTAGAACTATAAAAACTGCTTTAAGAAAGACACTCGGGAAATCATCGCTAACTGTTGATGAACTACATACTGTTTTAGTTGAAATTGAAGGAATGGTCAATTCTCGACCTTTAACATATGCCTCGCCAGAAGGTCAAGACCCCCTACCATTAACGCCTGCTCATTTCCTAATTGGGAGAAGAATTTCTTCTCTGCCACCAGTTCGCCTTCATCTTGAATCGAATATCTCTTCCAGGAAAGAATTAATTAAATCTTTTAACTATCGTGAGAAATTAATGCGCTTGTTTTGGACTAGATGGAAAGGGGAATACTTGTTAAATTTGAGGTCAGCTCATTTAAGTTCGAACAAAACTAATTTTCCTCAATTTAAATTGAATGACATAGTATTAATCAAAGATGATAAATTACCCAGAAATTTCTGGAGTCTAGGAAAAATTATTGAATTTTTTCCTGGAAGAGACGGCAAGGTGAGGGCCTGCAAGGTAAAAACTGAGAAATCTATTCTCAGACGACCAGTACAGTTATTGTATCACATGGAAATTTGAACTGATTAACTTGTATATACTAATCTTGTTTTTTTTCTTATTTTAGTTGAAGTTTTGTTGTATTTAGTTGAAGTTTTGTCCTTGAAGTATGTATAATATTCCATATTTATATTCATGTTGTATTAAATTGATATATAATCTATTTCGCAAATTGGCATATCACATCTAGCCAGTTCGCGAATTGACCAATCGCATCTGGCCAGTTCGCGAATTGGCTGGCCAATTGGCCAGTCATTTTTAAACGTTGCTGGCCAGTTTGGGAATCTGCCCCCTTGCATCCCTTGTATCCATCCATGATGGATGCAAGGGAGTCCCAATAAATATCTGTGATCAGAGCCCTCAACTTTGTAAATTGGTCACAAAAAAAGTTATATTTTGCCTTCCATTGTTTAATGTACGATAAACAAATATTCTCCAAGTGTATCCTCATGCTCGTCAAAGTTCCCTCGAATGCTGATAAAGATGAAATCTGTCTCATCCCTTGTGCCAAAAAAAAAAGTAATGCTTTGACCATCCGCCCTCTTTTACACACACACCAGTTTCCTTGCTATAAACTTTTTTAGTAACTTATAGTCCGGTCAGTTTAGACATTCGAAGTTACCTAAATTCCCACCAAGCTGAAAATCGGTAAGATTGTTTCAAATATCATTAAAAATAAAATTTGAAAGTTCCCCATCTTTCCCCTGTAAGGAAAAAAAATTATTCAAGGTCAAAGGTAAAAAAAATGAGTTTTTCGCGATTTTCAGCAAAACGGTAAGTTTTATCATAAAAATACCTCAGACAAAAATTGTAGATCATAAAATTATCTACAAAAAATTTATTAATACTTTTTTTCTACGAGCCACCGTTTTTGAGATATAACGATTCAAAAAGTTGTAAAAATTATAATTATCATAATATGCACACGTTTTCACACCACCTATTAAATAGTGTACTTAGCGCGTTTTATTTTTACGTGGTTTCCCCAGTAGGCCTATTCCACGGGTCTGTTTTGATCCTGTTTAATTTGAAACTATTGAAAAATAATGGATATTAGCAGAGATTGAAAAGATAAAAGCAATTTAAATTTAAAAAAAAAGTAGTGAAATTTAATCGTCCGAGTCGTAACTTTCAAATTCTTCTTCTTGTTCTTCTTCTTGATCTTCTTGTTCTTGTTCTTCTTGTTCTTGTTCTTCTTGTTCTTCTTCATCTTCATCCTGCGTGCATGTAAACTGCGTTAATAGCGATGTATCGCATTGTTGCCTCGTTGGAATCAAACGCATCCTCTACTGTTAGTGATTCAATATTAGAGCACAACCGGCCTTGACAATGTGTACATGCCGGAGAACAGAACAGTCCGACTTTTTTGCAACCACATTTAGCACTGCATCCCTTTTTGCAGTTGCAAAAAATCGAGTTCAGCAGTTTTTCCGGCGCAGGTGGAAGTAAAGTGTGCACTGGTTCTAATGAATTGTTGACCAACTTCCAACCCCAGTCTGTAGGGTCTAGCTGATAATCAAGCCACACTTGAACTTGGTAATATACCCTAAAAAGATGTTGATGAGCAGCAACTGAGGTTGGAGGAAGACAAGCTAATTGTACTTGTTTTTTACTTTTGGTGTTTTTAACGAAACATGCATATCTATACTTATCTAAGCAGGTAGTTTTTTTTAGGAGCTCCGTACATAGAAAGAAGAAAGCGAATGCCGTTAGTAATAATTTTTTTGCCGAGTAGAATTACTATTTTTAAAAACTTCAGCACATTCAATTAAATTTTGTTTCTCAAATAGTTTGAAAACTGTTATTTTACCCCTCCTGTAAAATGCAGATGTCGTATCACAGCCAGTTATTGCATGTAAAAATAGTACATGATTTTGACACTTTGCAAAAGTAGATAAACTTTTTGATGAATACATTTCCGATTGATGTTGAGCTTTTCCTGGTTTTAAGAAGAAAATAGTTTTTTCAGTTGGAGTTCGAGCAGTCAGTAATACGAGTAAGTCTATATCTTCACCAAAAACAATAGTTGTATTTGTCAAATTGAATTGCTCAATTGCTGTTTCAATTATCAATACATCAGCATCATTATTAGCTTGTCTTACCAATATATTTTCCGTAGTAAATCTTTCTTTCAACATTGAAATGAACCGAGACTTGTTGTCAGTATTAGAAAGAAATTTTTGTTGAACTGTCATATTTTCATCAAATAAAATTTTTGTCGAACTGTCATATTTTCATCAAATAAAATATCAATTGATGAAGATGTTGCTAAAGTTCGACGGCGCTGTTTTGCAGCTTTGGTATTTCTCGAGCAATCATTATAGCCATCAAATACGACAGTAACTCGGGAAGCAAAATACCGGCGTACATACTGTACGTATTTATCTAATATAACGTTGAATGTTTCTTCACTATCCCACACAACGCGATGTAGTAAGTATCCTCCGTCAATGATGTATGTCGCATTTGTGTTGTTAATATGAATGTCTACCTTTTCGAAGTAGAAAAATGTGGTAAATAAATTTTTCGAAGCAGATCTTCGAAAGTAAATTGAATGAAATCACTCTCCTTATAAATTTTTTGTAGATAATTTTATGATCTACAATTTTTGTCTAAGGTATTTTTATGATAAAACTTACCGTTTTGCTGAAAATCGCGAAAACTCATTTTTTTTACCTTTGACCTTGAATAAATTTTTTTCCTTACAGGGGAAAGATGGGGAACTTTCAAATTTTGTTTTTAATGATATTTTAAACAATCTTACCGATTTTCAGATTGGTGGGAATTTAGGTAACTTTACTCTTATTTTTTGGTTTAATTTGACCGGACTATTACAGATAATGCGAATATTATCAAATCTAAGTCAAACAGCTGAAAAAGTAGTCTGATGTGGTAATCCGAAAACTTTCGTCTATCACATACGCGTTAGTAATTCCTGAATAATGCAGGTTAGCAATGCCAGCGGTTAGATGGTTTACACCAAATTCTAGTAAGCAACAACTTATGTCAACTTCTAACTGAATCTGAAATTTGATGAAAATCTGTACATTAGTGTCTGAGATACAGCTATTGCAAAATCTTAAAGAATTCTACATAAAATCATCACCTGTTGGGTAATGTACATCAAAACATGATCAGGATCTATTTTTATCAAGTACTAACTGAATCTGAAGTACTGAATTTTGATGAAAATAAAAGCATTATTTCTTGAGATACAGCTATTGCAAAAACGGAAAAAACATTGCATAGCAGCGCAGCCTGTTGGGCGATTTACACCAAATATTAACATTAAATTGCGAATGTTGAAGGGTTCTTAATTTTTCTTAACTACAAACATATTCGATTTTTTTGTACCACTAATTAAGAACAGTAATTTTCTCCTTATTAAATCGCATAATTCTATTATCTCCCTAAATCCTTCTATTAAATCTCTTTGTTAAACCACATTAAATAAGTCAAAGTTTCTTTCTTAGACTAGTGGGGCCAGAAAATTGAAGCTATTAGCAGTTATGTTTGAAACGGACCTTCGTGTAAATTTCAAAAATATGTATATCATTATCGTAACGTATCACTATATACAGCGTATGATGCCCCTCATCAGAAGAGTTTACTATTAGAAAAAAAATTTAAGAAGACCCTCCTATTCCCCGATATTTTAAGAATAATTTTGTGCCAAGTGTCGGGAACCAGGGCCCATAAAATTGGTAAAGCTCCGCACCATTAATTCTTTTTTCGAAGCACTTTCAATTTTTAAAAATTACTATTAAGCTACAATCATAAAACAAAACAATGCAAATTTAAACACACTAACGTAAGCTTTAATTCAACATCTGCATGTTCCTTTTTTTTTTTCCAAAAGATTCATGCACACACAAATTTTTATCCGATGAAAAATTACGTTCAAGGAAGAAAAAAAAACCAACCTAATGATAGGTGTGGTTATTTAACCTACACAACTATGCTTCATATAATTTTATTTTTCTCTCCATTGTCCATTGTGATCGCCACTAACATCTGGCCAGTAAAGTTTTCATCGATGAACAAATTGAACAAGATAGCCACCCGTTTTATGAGGTTTTATTTGTTTATTTTTTTCTTTTTTTTCTCTCTCTCTAGGTGACCCCCACGCATCAGCCAAAGATTTCGGATGATGTGAAAAAGAGAAAGTACGTCACGAATCCAACAAGTATAATCGTGACTGATTTCATATTATAACTACGGCGTGCTCTGAACCTGTTGTCCTTGCAGAAGTATCATTCACTTCTTAATTTAATAGATGGAACGATAAGCAAAATATGGCGTTGGCTGTTGAAGAGCAAAGAATTTCAAATTACTTGTACTTCGTTAACACTTCCAAAGATCCGTTGAATCGTAGGACATGTACATGAGCTTTTGAGAATTAAAGTGCAAAACGTAAATTGTGTTATTACACTTTAAATGCATGTCAAGAGATAATTAAACTTAATCAAAAACACATTATTAATTAAGTAAATACAGGATTATTCATATGGCTTGCATGTAAGGATACTAATTCTTAGCTGCAGGATGGCTGCATTTTTAGTTGTTTTTCTTACAAATTTTCATAATTTAGCGTTACAATCCTATCCTCCTTTTAGACTTAAAAAAAAGCGAGGAGGGGGAGGGGAGGCAAATAAAAATAATTCATATTTTCTGTGACGTCATTTTTCAAGTTAAAAATTAGGCGTTTTTAATAATTTTATCTTTATCTTAATCGGATTTTCAAGGGATTTCCACAAAGATAGAACTTAGCGGACTGATTGCTTTTTAATAAGCAAATCGACATTCATTATCATTGAAAATCATTAACTAATCCTAGAGTTTCATCCATGAACTCGATGAGGTGATTGTACTGCCGACCCCCGGTCTATTTCTAAACTGGATCGAGCAGAATATTTTATGTAAAAGAAAAATAAATTTTTATCAATAAAAAGAGTAAATGAGTTTTGTATTAAATTTTCTTCGATGGGATTTAAAAGTACCATCAGTGTATAAATGGTTAAGAAACATAAACAACCTGCTTTTCAGCAGATACGCAGTTCCGTTCTAAGAGCTGTAATTTCGTAAATAATTTAAACAGGGCTGCGAAGTCGGAGTCGGAATCGGGCCTATTTTTCTGAAAAGGAGTCGGAATCGGAGTCGCGGAGGAACAAGCCGACTCCGACTCCGATTCCGGGTTCTTTCGTTAGATAGTTTAAAATGAAATTAAACCAATTACTAGCAGGCTAAGCCCGCTGCGCTGGTCTATTTTTCAAAACAAAACGTGAATCAGACAAAATATTGAATATGATTGTGTTTTTTAAAGCAACTTCTCCTCGAATGCTCTTTCACATTTCTGAAAATCAAACAAAACGCCATTGTATTTAAAGATAGAAAACCAACGATTATAAATGCACCAAAAATGCATTAAAAGTTAGCAAACAGCTGTTTCGAATCTACTGTCGAGATTCTTCATCAGTGCAAAACTCAGCGAGCTAGAAAAAAAAACTGAGCCAAAATAAAAACAACAACAATGGAATCAAGGCTCGTTGACGCCAAAATATATTAAAATAATAATAAAATATTATGTTGTAGTATCAGCTTATGCATTCGATAAAATTCGGGCTTTTAAGAAAAAAAATATTTCAGTTGACCATTTATTGTAGAGTTTGATAGATAAATGAGGCAATTACGAAAAGAGCAATTTAAATATTGTCTATTCACCATACTTCTAAAATAGCGAGCATTATGGTCGCAAAAATTGACCATTGAATTTAAACAATTTTCAAGTGATTCATTTTCATTTCATAGTTTTTGAACTCTAAACCTCTCAACTTGAGGATATGGGTATCTGTGGAAACCTTAATACATCCTCTATCAATATTATATTATATTTCGCAACGTACATCAGCTCTTGACAAAGCTATTACAGTGTTCCGTTTTTGGAATGCAGTAGAATAAATAAAGTTAAATAAAGTTTTCCTTAGAAAAATAAGGTGAATGTTTTTTGAATGTGTGAAATTCATTTTTTTATACAGAGGTCATATACGCATCACGTTGGCGTGATTGAAACAAAATGAACATTTTATGCCTCTTATGGTAATCCAGCTTTGTTTTTAATTTATTAATGAACAATTTATTTACTTTCATTTGTATTTTAAAATGATACAAAATGTTATGCTCTATACATAGAAAAGTAAAATAGAAAATAGAAATGTATCTGCCATTTGAAAACGAAGTTTCCGTTAAAGTGGCGCCAGAAATGTATCACCCCAACGTGGTGCATATATGACATTTGTGCCTCTTTCTTACAACATTGGGTGTGTGCATTTGCACCTAAATTTAGTTATTTAGCTCTATTTTTGTAATATTAACTGGAGTTTGTACAATGTACGGTACTACTTGATTATTCTGTCGAGAAAAAAATTAATAGCAGATTATAGGAATAAATATCAAAAATCGATGATCGTAAGTATGATAGCAATTGATATTACACGTGATATACGTATTTTTTACGTCATAAGTGCTTTTTAATTCGACTTTTAATTTGTATTTTTTATTTATGTTTATTGTTCTTTCGTTATTTAAAATGAATTTATGTAAATTTGAATAGTTTGGCGAAACTGGCTGACGTGTTAATCAAGTAGCACTCAATTTACATTTGAAAATATATTTCACAAAAACTCCGGCACAAAGCCGGATTTGCAAGATTTCTTTCCAATGCCAGTGCGGCAAAATCCTCGTTTTAGAATAGCGAAGAAATTTGCATTTTTAAAAATTATTTTCGTTATTTTAAAACGAAAATATTAATAAATAAAAAAAAGTTACTATAGCACAAAACAATTTATAGAATTTCTAAAAAGAAATTGAAAGTAAATAAACAATTTATTAATACAGAAACAACTATTGCTGGGTTACCGTATCAGTTTAGAATCGCATTGATTGGCGACAAAAGTAGATTGAAACACCCAATTGAACAAACAACGTACAAATAACAATTATAGCCTTTTTTTAAAAAAAAAATAATTCTGCGAGTTTCTTCTGCGAGAAAATTAGATTTAAAAATATTTTTAAAAAAAGAAAGAAAAAAATACTTATGTTTTACTTAATAAAATTTTTGAGATGTTGTTTTCTTTTAATCTGGCTCGAAAGAAATAACTAGCCAAATATTGTGTCACTTCAAAACTTTCTTTCACATTGACTTACTTTTTAAATATTATAAATATTCTTTTTTTTTTTTTTTTTTTTTTCGTTAAAGATAAATATTTTCCTTTCATAATATTATTTTGCATTAAACGGATTTTTTTTCTTTTTATCATTATTTATTTTAAATCAATGAATTAACAGGGGGTTTTTTTTCGAAATGTTTATATTATTTTCCATTAGAGAAAGCATTTCATTTCTTTTTTGAAATGTAATTATCGCCAAAAAATTAGTTGTTGCAACCCTTCCGTCAAAAATAACCGAAAAATACGAAATTTAGTACGAAAAATCAGAGTTATCCCTGTATATTTGCATCATAAACCTCCGCAAAAATATTTCCTATCGAATGATATAATCTGCAAAAAGAACCATCGCACAGTGTGGTATTTTGCTGAAAAACCTGGCCAAAATTATTTAAGTTATTTTGTGCGTTCAATTGCAGATAAAATGCTTTAAGTAAACGTAAAATATATTATTATGCTAGAAACAAATCATTCTTTCGAACAATTTACGCAAATTAGTGTCCTACTACCCACCATTCTTTCGAGCATAATCTTCCATGTCTTCCTCTTCAGAATCACTCGAAAACTAGATTCTGGCAATGACAACTCTTAAATAAAGATCGAAACATAAAAAGTAAGCCATTAAGTACATGTTCATTTCAGTTTATGAGCAAGTCTTTTCTTGAAAAGTTTTGATTATATGATTGAAAATGCATGTTGCAGGCTTCAGCCGCCATCTCTGATAGCTGACGAATTGGGTGGTATGCATGTTCTTTAATAGTAGATCCGGGAATCTAAATTTTGTGTAATGTGTGTGACACTGGGTCCCAACCGTAAAGATTTAAACAAAGGTTAGAAATGTGATTAGCAATTTCTTGAAATTTTTTAGTATCTATTTTATAATCACTAGATATCACGTCTAGAATAGCTTTTAAATAGTGCATTAATTTTATCTCAATTCTTGTAATCTAAGCTGATGTTTCTCGATCTGAGAAAACATTTTTTGAGGTATTTCCGAAACCAGTTTTTGGAGTGTGTACCAGTATCGCATCTCAGTTTAAAACATATCTTGCATTAGTTTTTTTCTTTTATTGATAGTCTTTCTCATTTTTGCTTCTTGCTAACCATTTTTTATTGGAAGCTTTTTAATTACAAGCAAGATGTAAAATTGACTCCAAAAATCTGATTCTAACATAGAATATTGAAAGATCGAATTTCAAAGAATGAGAATCAATATCTTTAATTATTTTTAGCTTATTAAAACCTTTTTTATGATTGTTTGCAAATATAGCATCGCATCGATGAATTGATTGCTAGTAACAGCATTGCAAACTTTAGCATCGACACTAGTCAGTACTAATCTGAATAGGACTTTTAATAAACCAAAAGCTGTGAGGATCTCTGTATTTATTAAATTTTATGCTTGCTGTTCAGTGTATTTTACTTCCTCTTGGATAACGTCATTTTTTCATGAATAAATCTTATTAGTATGAGAAAGCAAAAGCGTGGATATGAAGATACAGGGTTCTGCCACCATACTTTTGAAACCCATTTATTTGCTTATTAATCTCAAAAAAGCTAAAGAGTTTTTGAAAGTGTTTGAATCATTGAAATAAATATGTCATGTTTGAGTCAAAGGGATTTTCAGACTTTTGTTTAAACATTTGTTGTAGAGATCTGTCACAACCTCATATGCAGAGGAGTTCTAAACTTATCAATTCTGCTTCACTTGCTATTGTGAAAACATTTTCTAAGTATTAACACAGTCTTTGAGTAAAATGATCTAAAAGATTTTAAAATTTTACTTCTGGTACGTTTTCAGTAAGGAAGTTATCTTATTGATAAAATTGTTCTTTAGCTCTCTGAAGATGTATATAGAGAGAACATACATATTTATTAAATGTTCGGGCGATATTAAAAATATTCTATGCAAATCTGCTGAAACAAACATGGCCAAAGCCTCAGTTGGTAATAACTTCAATGTACTTAGATTTGAGGTCTACGACAAATAATAAAACTTTTTTCGATATTTTGCTGCCCTTGTTTGCCTGAATGCAATGTTTTTAATAATTTGTGAAACATCTGCATGCCCTGCAGATTTTTTGCTCAGTTGAACAGTAATTGTTCTTGGCTAATTTCAGATTTTAATTGTTCCATTTTATGTCTCTTACTTCTGAGAATAAAATTTTTAAACTATTTTGCTGGGTGACCGAGTTTTTCTACTATCCTTTTAGAAAAATAAAGTGTTCCTTTCAGTCATTCCTCATTGTTTTCACAAAAACATTGTTCAGTGAATCCCAAAGAAGCTCATTTTTGTTTATAACTATGTTTGAAAGATTTCATTTTCTGACATAATTAAATGTATTTAAATTTATAAACATTTCAAAATTTCGATAAGTTTTTTTAGAAACTTTAAATCGTTAATTTTTATGTGTCATAATACTTTTATTACATCACTCATATATTTTTTTGATATTTCTACTGATTTTTTTATTCAATAGAATAAAAAAATTAATATATGTATGTCCAGTAAATTTCTTCTTAATAATATAAAACTTTCTTACCTCATTAGTGAGTAAAGAACGCAATTCCTTTTGGTTGATTTAAAATATATTATTCAGAAAGATAACAGATAATTCACATATTACAAACTCTTTTGCAAAACCAAAATGTTACATTATTTACAAAAAATCATTAAGTCCGTGTTATGGATGTACGATAAAAAGACGTTTTACTTAAAGAAAAAATAAAGAAACATCCAACTACTTAAAAAAAGGATTTTTCCCCTTCAATTTGCAGATTTATCATCTGCACATCAAAGGGTATTCAGTAGGGATAAAAAACTACAGTATATATTGAATGAAAATAGTTAATAAATTTTAAAAGTTTAATAAAGTAAAAAAACTGCTTTTCAGAAACTTTTTCATGAAATTTTGTTTTACTTATTAAAAAAATGGGGGGCAAATCGGGGCAAATTTTATTTCATATCTTTTAATTAGAAGGTCTATACATTATGAAAACACAAGAGTTCTTGCTGAACTCAGTTTAACTCCCTAATAAAATTTTAAATTTATCTAAAATGTTTAACACAAAAAAATCTATGATTTTAAACTTGAAAATCATAATAAACATATACTGTATTTACAAAAATATTTATGTAAAAGAGAGTATATACCTTCGAGTTTAAAAACCGTAAAATGTTTCTGAAGTTCGACTTAAAATAGTTTTTTAGACTTTCGATAAAATGATGCAAAGATCAGAAGCATAAAATAAGAAATGCAAAAACCATGATTTCCAAGTAAAATACCAGACGATTGTAGAGTCTACAGAACGAAATGAACCCGTTATCACATGCACAGGATAGTCCTCTTATACCAACCAGAAAACAATCAGCTAAATGCGAAATTTAAAATTTTGACTTTTGGCCAGCTTTTCGAGCGAAATACCACACTGTGCATCGGGTAGCTTTTGAAAACACTCGTTTGGAAGTTTCAGAACTTCTGCTTTATAATATATATATGATATATGATATGTAATTTTAAATCCATAAAAGGAATTAATTTTTTAGCACTTTCCAACAAAGTTGTAAAATGCTTATGCTTTCGGTTTGTAGGTCCGTCTGTCCAAGCTCTAATTCCCGTAAATTCAGTCGGATTTTCATGCAATTGATACAGGGACACATAAAAGAAATCCGTTATAGTACTGCTTTTGCGAAATAATTGCTGTAGAGTACGTTTTAAAATTAGATGTGTGTTTTTAAATTTAATTAGTTTTTTCCATACTAACCATTATATATAAGTTCGATACTTCATATACAGGGCTGCAGAAAAGTATTCGCATAGCATTTTCCTTATTAGAGTAAATTGCTAAAGGAGAATTTTGAACTAAAACAAATGTAACTCTTAAATGAACTAAATTTTGAATGCATGGTATTAATAGATGCAAATCATTTCTATATCATATACAGTGCTGCAAAAAGAATCGGATAATTTTCTAATTGTAGATGGGAACAGCTGAAATTCGGTTTTCAAATGCGTTATATATATTTATACGATGAAATGATACGTAATATTTTAATTTTTTAAACGGTATAATTTTGTTACATTATTCTGAATGTGTTGGAAATTGCTTCATGATTTATGCTTGACGCATGATTTTTTCTTTCTTGTTTTCTTTCCATCGAAATTTTTTTGCTCTGGAGGACTCGAATTAACATAAAAATTGTAACAATTTCCAATTTTCTAGTCTACAGATCCGAATCTCATGACGTAGTTGCACGATGCATTACGGCCATACGGATAATATGCTTGTCTTCTCGGCTGCTAGTGGTAGGGGGCTGTTGAGATCCCGTACGGCGTTCCGTATTACCGTCCTGAATTCATCGGTTCTATATTCTGAAAACAGTTACTGGATCTCGACCAACGCGAGCAGCAATACTGCGATACGATAAACTGCAATCTCGGTAGGCTACAATTCGACCTTTATTGAGGTCAGAAACATGCTGGCACGCATTTCTCCATCTTACACGAGGCATTACAACAATTTTTCCCCATTCAACAATGCTCAAATTCAATTTCTGTGTGAGCAACCGGCTGAACAATTTCCACATTTAAATACATTGTAGGTGTCGCTACCGGCACCTGCTTTGTCAGAAGGCGCTGAAAAGCTAATTATTTGCATATCACACAATCTTCTTCCTGACGTTTAAATTTCACGTCTGTAGCATGTCGCCTTCAGGGTGTAGCAATTTTAATGGCCAGTAGTGTATTTACCGAATTATAAAAGTGTTTAAAATGTCCGGGGAACGTACAGTTATGCAACTTTTCAATCGAACTTTTTTTTCTTATTTAATAGGAAAATGTATATAAATATATAAACTGCACGATTAATTGCTGAAATATTTTTAATCTGAAAAACAAATTTACGCAAAAATTACTAATCTGCAATAAAGGTACCTAATTATACTATTGGTTATCCCTTATGAATTCTGAAGAGTGTACGCACCCCTGAAATTTAAAATAATAATAATATTAATAAAGTTCACAATTTTAACTTGCAAAACATACATCATACATTTCAAATATTTAAGACTAATTAGTTATGTTTTTGGCTTTTGTGAACGGGATAAAATAAATCGAATAACATAAATTTTAATAATCAAGATTCATTAATGTTATCTGAAATATTCAATATGAATATTACTTTAAATTTTTCTTTTTCTTCTCCTTTTTTTTTCGTGAAAAATGTAGATTGTCACATATTTTTAGTGCACATAGATGTGTAAAATAGAGATAGTTTTATTGAATAAAGAAATATTTGCCTTATTTACTATATACCGGGTGTCCCAAAAATGACTGATAGATTTTAAAATTCAATAACTTGCAAACGGTGACAGCTATTTGAAAAATTTTTGCAGGAGGGCTATGTATAATGTCTGGAATTTTTTTTACCGCAATTCTTGATTTTAGTTCGAATTTCAAACAACAGATGGCGCTGATGGCGGTTGGCGGCCAGTCGACGCCGAGACTTACTTCATTCAGCTTTGGCGCAAAAGAAGGAGATTAAGGCTATGGAGTACGTCTCATTCTACAGTACAGTCTTGCTCTCAGTCACCGATTCTGGACTCATTCGATATGATTTCAATAGAATGCGTTGTTGCCATGGAAATAACAGATTGTTCGATAGTGGAATAGAGCGTTCAGAAGTGGGCATAAATTTCGCAAGCAGTATTTGAGTTTAGGAAGTTTTATTTTCCCGGATTAAATTATTTTTTTATGGCACGATTTAAAGAATATTTTATGCATCATATTTTAAAACTACATAAAGAGATTTTTTCAGTTTGATAATTTTTGTTATATTCTTAAGAAATTTTAGATCTTTTAAGAAAATTCGTCAGTAGATTTTTATGAATCTTCAAAAAATAATCATGGTTGGTTGGTTGGTTGGCAAGTACTGAGACGTATGCTACTACCCGTTAGGGAGGCTTTTGTCTCGAAACTCCAGGGAAAAAATAATCATGAAAACTGTTGATAGTACATTATTGTGTAAAATAACTACCAAAAACAAATATTATAAGTTGCCATGTTTAGCCCTTTTCAATAGAATTAGTCTATCGTTGCATTAAAATAGAAAAAAATAAAATAAATGTGAGTTAATTAAAATTTATTTTCCCGGATTAAATTACTTTTTATGGCATGATTTAAGGAATGTTTTAGGCACCGTATTTTAAAACTACACTGTTAAAAATTTGAAACCCTGCTGCATCGTCACTCCTCCACTTTTATAGAAAGAGATTATTTAACTGTATTATGGAGCATTCTCATTGGTCAAAATAGAGATATTCTATAATAGCAGTGGAGTGACGATGCAACAAAAGTTTTCAATTTTTAACAGTGTAGGTGAAGATATCTTGCTACAATTTTGCTCTTACACTATAAACATCTGCTGCATTTTGTTGTATACGCACACCGCTTGTATAGAAACGGTTACTTGATTGTATTATGAAGCATTGTTATTGGTCGGAAAAGAGATATTATATACAAGCGTCGGATGCGTATGAAGCAAAATGCAACAGATTTTTAACACTGTGGGGCCCGATTCTGAACTCATTCGATATGATTTCAATGGAATGTGTTGTTGTCATGGAAATAACAAATTCGTCTATTGAAAAATATAATATTCAAAATTGAGCATGAATATAACAATCTAAATCGATCTAAAAATTCTTAGAATATAACAAAAATTATCAAATTAAGGAAATCTCTTTATCTAGTTTTAAAATATGATGCATAAAATATTCTTTAAATCGTGCCATAAAAAAGTAATTTAATCCGGGAAAATAAAACTTTCTAAACGAAAATCTTCTGCAAACTCAAAAACTGCTTGCGAAATGTATGCCCACTTCTGAACGCTGTATTCCACTATCAAACAATCTGTTATTTCCATGGCAACAACGCATTAAATTGAAATCATAATCGAATGAGTCCAGAATTGGTGCCTGAGAGCAAGACTGTATTGTAGAATGAGACGTACTCCATAGCCTTAATCTCCTTCTTTTGCGTCAAAGCTGAATGAAGTAAGTCTCAGCGTCGACTGGCCGCCAACCGCCATCAGCGCCATCTGTTGTTTGAAATTCGAACTAAAATCAAGAATTGCGGTAAAAAAACTCCTGACATTATACATAGCCCTCCTGCAAAAAATTTTCAAATAGCTGTAACCGTTTGCAAGTTATTGAATTTTAAAATCCATCAATCATTTTTGGGACACCCGGTAATTAAATAAGTACGAAAACTTGGCTAGCCTGTATATCCAGCATGCAGTTTTTTTTTCTTTTTTCAAATTTTGCTATACATCTGTTTATGATAAACTGAAGCAAAATGGATCATTTTTGCATTTTCCCTTTTCTTGAAAATGTGGAATGGATTGTCAAGTGGAAAGTCTAATCTGCCGGGAAACATTTTTTGGATATTCCTTAAACATTTTTACACACCTCAGAATCTTTTCAGAGCATAGATTCATATGTATATATATATATATTATATACTTTCATAAAAGGGACCGTTGTGCCCATGAAGCAGGGTACACTATCCCATTATGATGTATTGGTCCAACTACACATACACAAAAGTTCACCTTTAAGTATCATGTGAAATGAAATGTAAATTTATTTTTTTATAATACATTTCCTCTTTACTTCAACCTGATCTCCATAAAGATTAATAACATATTGATAACATAATAATGCAAAAATTAACATAATAATGTAAATTAACAAATAACATTTTCATACAAAACAAAGCAGAAAAAAATTAATAAATTGTTATATTTTATAAATAATAATAAATTAAGATACAAAGATTAAGATGGAAACAATTGCAAATGAGGTAACATTATTTAAGCAAAATGAAATCATCCTACATTATATATTGCAAACGAAACTCCAAAATACTTATGAGCATGAAATTTTTCTGAAACACCTTTGTATTTGAGGGTGACTTTACGTGAACACAGAATAAACAGCAGGTTAATCTAAAAAAGTTTTCATAAAGTTTTGATTTGAATTTTTTTTTATGTAAAATCTAAGAAAAAAAAAAAATCTGAAAATTTCAAAATTATTTTTAGTAATAACAGGCTACAGTCAATAGGGTAATTTATTTTTTTTTTAAGCAGTAAATACAAACCAAAATATTTCTTACTAATAAATAAATTGATATTTTTCTTTGTTTATTTTATTTTAAAGTTAACAGGGTTCGCACACTCCTTATATTTTGTAAGGACTCTGACACCACTATTAATGATAAGAAAATTTATATTTAATTTTTAAGAAACAAAATTCGCAATCACCTCCTCGATTCGCAATTTGCGAATATTTTTCTGCAGTGAAATACATTTAAAATACTATAAAAATTTAGTGGTAGAGCTGTGCGAACCCTGGTTAAATAATTATTTTACAAAAATATTTCTTTGTAGAATATAGACAATTATTTAATATTTTAAAAATTCTGCATTACAGTAAGAAAATGAATTGTGGACCATTGTACCCCAGTAGTGGGTGGTCCACTGTGCGCCATGTTGAAGTTCATTACTTTCTCATAAAAATATTATTTAAATGCTTTCTTATTTTAATATTAACTTTAAATAAAAACAAGTATATTACCTTTATAAAAAAGCTGTTTTATCTTATTTATTTATAACCTTTAATTACTAAATAAAGGAAAGTATGAAGGTGAAAATTTTTACTCAAAGCTTTTACTTCAAAATTTTACTTCAAGCTCCAGAAATTAGGCAGGATAAAAAAGTTCATTCTAAGCTAACCATGTGTTCTAAAGTTTATAAATAAACAAATCAGTGCTGTAATCACTTAGCATGAAAAAGATTTATAAATTTATAAATAAATATAATATAAGGGGTGATCCAATATATAATTGGGTCTATACTTTGCTCCGCTCACCCCTATATATATACTAGTAAATCTGCAGATAAGGAGCCTCTCGTAAGCTTTGCACATCATTTTTTTTAAAACACACTTTGGGCAAAATTCAACTTTCTGGAAACTGTAATTTAAAATATTCAAATTACGTAATTATTTATAAGAATAAAATAATAATAAGAAGTTTTCAGCCATCAAATCCGTTAAATTAAAATTTTAGTTATGTTAGGAAATTTTGAAATTTTCATGATCTATTATTTTTGTTTTTTTATTATAACATAGCAGATCTCATCAGGGGGCCTCCGCCCCCCTGAACCCCCCGTAGTCTCATTATATTTAAATTTTCTATTTTCTATTAAATGTGCTGATGGTTATCGTATATCTTGCATTTCTTTATACATTTTGATTTATAAAAATAACTAACAGTTTGGACAAGCATTTTTCATTAACCTCATACTTCTACATGCCTGCCAACCACGACACACCTAAATCTGATGTATAAGGAACTTTTTAAAGTGTAAAATTAGTAATCTAGAATTTTATAATTTTTTCCCGAAAACAAAAGTTTGATTGCATTTTGCAGCAGTTATCGCGGAACAGACAGACGGAATAAACAATAAATTTCGAACAATTTCATGAACAATAAATTTCGTGTCACCAAAGTAAGCCTTTACTGAAGTTTCGGCAATGATGTCATTATTCATGAGTTATTGATATCCATGTTTCTTGTATTTCTA
Organism: Maratus speculifer; assembly: GCA_964019185.1. Lineage (NCBI taxonomy): Eukaryota > Metazoa > Arthropoda > Arachnida > Araneae > Salticidae > Maratus > Maratus speculifer. The sequence goes on from OZ025291.1 coordinate 142,257,621, forward strand.
ACAACTACTATAAAATACCTGTTTTATTTCAATTATGACATCATATTTTACCAAGTGAATTGTTTGTTAAAAATATAATTCTTTTTTATTTCTTTTACTTCTAATTATGTCTCCATTTTTGTCAGAACAATTCTTATTAACGAAACAAATATCCGTGTTTAATATTTAACAAAAAGTACTATATCTATTTTTATTTTAACTCTGACGTCATATTTATTTATTTTTTAGTTTAATTTCTCGAATGGAGATTGCTCAATTGAAACTTATTGCCGTTGAAAAATAATTATTCCAGATTTTATTTTTTATTTATTTATTTATTTATTTTTTGGCAACGATAAAGGAAATTGGTCAAATTGTATCTAAAATGTCTATTGATTTTGTATGAAAAATAATGAAATTTTGAATTATTAATGAAAATATTTGAATAAAATTAATAAAACATAATCTATGTTCTTTTCTGGGCTATGTTATATTTATACGCAAAGATACAAAGACATTAATTAATTCATCCGTTTTGATGTTGACTTCATTTAAATTTTTGTACACGCTTTCAAATTATGGATAAGAATTAGGATGAATGGTTGCTTAGCAACCAATATGAGAAAATAAAGAAAATGAAAAATATACAGTGTCTCACAAAAGTGATGGGACACTTCTGCTTTATAAAAAGAAACTGCAATAAAATAAATAAACAAACATGTGCAAAAATTTTTTGGGTGTGTTTCATATTTAAAGTTAGTAACAATTATTACATAACATACATTTTGTCAAAATATTAAAATATTAATTTAGTAAAAATACAATTGTTCAGAACGGAGCAAAAAATTGCTCACATAAGTGATGGGACACTTACTTTTCCATCAAATATTTATCCAAAAGTTTTACTTTTTAAAAGGTTTTAATATTTTGTTGGATTTCCTTTTACTTTTAAAACGTGATTTAATCTTTTTGGGATGGATTCGACTAATTTTTTTGTTATTTCTGGAGTGATTTTACCCTATTCTTCTTGAAGCACTGATTTTAGTTGTTGTTTTGAAGAAATGGTGTGTTTGCGAATTCTTGATTCCAATTCTTGCCAAATATTCTCTATGGGAGTTAAGTCTGGAGATTGTAGTGGTGTTTTTATTATTTCAGGACAGTTATATAGCAGCCAGAGTCTAACGTTCAGAGCAGTGTGCTTGGAGTCATTGTCCTGGTAGAATTTAAAATCGTTATGAAGGTTCAATTTTCGTGCTGAAGATTTCAAATTTTGCTTTAAAATATCAATATACTTGTACTGATCCATTATACTGTCAATAAAAACAAGATTACCAACTCCAGCGGACGACATACACCCCCATACCATAACTCCTCCTCCGCCATGTTTTACTGTTGGTACCAAGTTCTGTTTGCGAAATTCTTCTCTGGGTTTTCTCCACACCAAGATTCTACCGTCAGAACCAAATATATTAAATTTACTCTCATCAGCAAATATAACTTTATTCCAGTAATCAGAATTCTTATTTATGTTGGATTTTGCGAAAGCTAGTCTGAGTTTTCTATTCTTTTCACTTACGAAGAATTTTTTTCTGGCTACTCTACCGTGATATCCAGTAGATCGAATTACTTTTCTAATAGTTTCAGGATTAACAATTATTCCATATAATGCTTGTAAATCAGCAGCAACTTTTGAAGCACTATTTCTTGGATTTTTTTTAATATTTCGAACGATAATTCGCTTTATTCCATTGATAGCTTTGATGGTCGGCCAGGTCTTCTTTTATCCTGAATCATATGATTCTTTTTATATCATTTAATGATATTGAAAACTGTTTAACGACTCAAATTAACTGTTTCAGCAGTTTTTCTAATAGATTTTTCACGTTCAATATGCAAATTAATAACTAATTTTCGAATTTCAGGCGAACATTCATGGCGAACATTCATGGCTACACAGAGCAAAAAAACACAAAAATTCCAAAACAAACTGGAGAGAAATACTGCAGACGATTTTATAAATTATTGCCAATTGCTTTTAAGTAAAAATAAAACCCCAAAAAATATTTTTATTGCTTATTTCAGACGATTTTTGTTGCATATATAATGGTGTCCCATCACTTATGTGAGCTATTTTTTGCTCCGATCTAAACATTTGTATTTTTATTAAATTAATATTCTAATATTTTGACAAAATGTATGTTATGTAATAATCTTTACTAAATTTAAATATGAAACACACCCACAAAAAAATGTGCACATGTTTTTTTAATTTATTTGATTAGTTTCCTCACAAGTGTCCCATCACTTATGTGAGACACTGTACATTTAAAATAAATAAATCTCTAAAACAAATTAGTCTATATTATAGGAACACATTTATAAAAAATCTCCAAAATTTACAGTAATAATTTGAAAAGTCTGACAAATACGTAGACAAATATTCAAAACAATACGAATAAATTAACCGGTAAATTTCAGTATCCATTTATCATTGAATTCCATTAATGAAATGTGTCGTTTTCTCTCAAGGAAAAAAAATAAATTGAAAATCATTGGATTTGCCACAGAAAAGCATTATTGCGGAAAATAAAATATTCTATATTTTGCGAACGAATGAATCAAATCTAACAAAAAACTATACAGCTTAATCCCTGTGCATTACTAACATACCCACTTAATTTCAAGCCAATCGGATGTTTTTTGCGTTAGTTATCGCGGAACAGACAGACTGACTGACTGACAGACTGACAGACGGAAACCAAAAAATTTCGTGTCTCCAAAGTAAGCCTTCACTGACTTTCGGCAATTAAGGCAAATAAATAAATAAATAATGTATTATTTTAATGAAAATAAATAAATAAATAATGTATTATTTTAATGACTAGTAAATCTGCAGATCAGGAGCCTCAACGTCAGCTTTGCACATCATTTATTTTAAACACACTTTGGGTAATATTCAACTTCCTGCAAACTCTAATTTAAAATTTTCAAATTACGTAATTATTTATAAGAATAAAATAAGAATAAGAAGTTTTCAGCCATCAAAAGCGTTAAATTAAAGATTTAGTTATGTTAGGATATTCTGAGATTTTCATGATCTATTATTTTTGTTTTTATTATAACATTGTAGATTTCTTCAGGGGGGCGGAGCCCCCCTGAACCCCCCGTAATCTCATTAAACTTAAATTTGTAACTTTCTATCAATTTGCTAATGGTTATCGTATATCTTGTATTTCTTTATACATTTTTATTTATAAGGATAAGTAACAGTTTTAATAAGCATTTTTCATTATACTCATACTTCTACATACCTGCCCACCACAAACACTTAATCTGATGTATCAGGAACTTTTGAAAGTGTAAACTCAGTAATCTAGGGTTTTACAATTTTGTTTCCGAAGAAAATATGTTTTGATTGTATTTTGTGGCAGTTATCGCGGTCAGACAGACTGACAGGCGGAAAACAATAAATTTTGTGTCGCCAAAGTAAACCTTCACTGAAGTTTTGGCAATGACGTCATGATTCATGAGTTATTGATGTCCATGTTTCTAATATTTTTTACGACTACTATAAAATACCTGTTTTATTTCAATTATGACGTCAAATTTTATCAGGTGAAATAATTGTTAAAAATATAATTATTATTTTTTTTTCTTTACTTCTAATAATGCCCCCATTTTTGTCAGAAAAATTCTTATTAACGAAACAAATTTCCGTGTTTAATATTTAACAAAATTCTACATTTATTTTTATTTTTATTCTGACGTCATATTTATTTTTTCTTAGTTTAATTTTTCGAATGAAAATTGCTCAATTGAAACTTATTGCCGTTAAAAAATTAATTCATATTTTGATTTTTTTTTTTTTTTTTTTTGGCAACGATAAAGGAAATTGGTTAAATTTTATCTAAAAAATCGCTATTGATTCTGCATGAAAAAGAAGAAATTTTGAATTATTAAGGAAAATATGTTAATAAAATTAATAAAACATAGCCTATGTTCTTTTCTGGTCTATGTTATTCGCGTTTGTAATGACCGAAAGGTGGCGTTGTATAGACCTGATAATCGTTTGTTTACGTAGTGCTTGCTGTTTGTTCCATGCAAGAAATGCAATCGAATCATGCAAGCATTGTGTTGCTGTCATGTTATTTTGCCATGAGTAAGTCAAATGTACTTTTTTATATTATAGATCTAAACTTTGTGTATAAAATTTTGATTTTAGATAATTTTAATACAAAGAACCCAACGTGCATGCGTTATAGAACTGTTTATTTATTTATTTATTATAGTACTGTTTATTTATTTATCGGCCTTTTAAACATTGATTTCAGCGGAAGATGCTCACGGTATCAGATCTATTTCGTTGCAGACTTTGTCCGCGAGAGGGAGTCTATTTCATTTCAAACGCGAATAGTTATACACAAAGATACAAACACATTAATTCATCAGTTTTGACGTTGACTTCATTCAAATTTATAACATTATAAAATTAAGGATTATGATGAATGGTTGCTTAGCAACCATTAAGAGAAAATAAAGAAAATGAAATAAATGCATTTGAAATAAGTAAATCTCTAAAACAAATTAGTTTATATTATTGGAACACATATATAAAAAATTTCCAAAATTTACAGTAAAAATTCAAAAAATCTGACAAATTTGTAGACAAAATTTCAAAACAATACGAATAAATTAACCGGCAAATTTCAGTATCCATTTATCATTGAATTCCATTAATGAAATGTGACATTTTCTCTCAAGAAAAAAGAAATTAAAAATCATTGGATTTGCCATAGAAAAGCATTATTGCGCAAAATAAAATATTTCGAAAAAAATCGAACGAATGAATCAAATCTTACAAAAAACTATACAGCTTAATCCCAGTGCCTCACTAACATACCCACTTAATTTCAAGCCAATCGGGTGTTTTTTGCGTTAGTTATCGCGGAACAGACAGACTGACAAACTGACAGACATCCAGACAGACAGACAGAATCCAAAAAATTTCGTGTCTCCAAAGTAAGCCTTCACTGACGTTTCGGCAATTAGTTAATAAAATTTCCGCCGAATATTTTAGTTTTTAAATTAGATGGGGGAAATTGAATATTTTGTATTGCCTCACGTTTTGAAATTTTCTTTTTACTTTTTTTTCGAATTTATCCAACTAGAATACATATTTGGGTATATTTGGCTATACACTATTATTTCCCAAAATAACAAACTTTTGTAAAAGATTTCATGAAGTGTTTAAAGTGCTTCGTAATCTATGCTTAACGCATGATTTTTCTTACTTGTTGTGAATTCTGCCCACTTATGTATTATGTTTTTTGCCCGCTTTGACAAAATGTGTGCTCGTTTAGAGACTTTGTGACTTACTTGTTTAAATTTTTTAACAGAGAATTGTAATCATAATACATTAAATGCATCTGCTAGTGCAATACAAATTGTTTAAAAAAAGAATTGAGCTATCAAAAATATAAAAATTACGTACTTTCTATTTCGAAAGAAATTTCCCTTTATATTAAACAAGTAAGAAAAATCATGCGTTAATCATAGATTATGAAGCACTTTCCAACACTTCATGAAATCTTTAACAATACTTCTTTAATTAGGGAAATAAGGGGTATATAGCCAAATATGTATTCCAATGTTTTTGAACAACCCTGTATTTGATCTGTCAGTTGATATACATATTATATAATGGGAAAATTTAGTTTAGCTAGAAAAAAGCTTGAAATTCTTTTTGAGCAATTTGCACTAATAAATGGAAAACATACTTGAAAACTTTTTTTCAGCCCTGTAGTTTACCTTGTACCTTTATTACACGTTAGTAAGAAGCTAAAGTTAATTTTAAAATAAAACATTCTTAAAACAACTGAAATCACATTGTTATAAATTAACATTCATAGGTGCATACGATTTTCATAAAATTTGAAATGACTCGACATCTAATAATTATATATATTTTATGTTTCAAACTATTCGGTTGGGTAGTTTTTGAGTTGCTACATGCGAACAGAGGGACGGACGGACAGAGAGACGAATGCGCAACTCGGGAACCCGGGATTCTTTTCCCTTCAATTCAAAACAAAAGCGACTTTTCTAAGTATCCGGGATCGGAGGAGATAGCGTTACATACATACATACATACGGTCGGATTTTAATAGTGTAGATTCTTGGTTGTAAATTTTAATTTGCTGACAGATGATTTTCGCTTCTGTTGAAAAAGTTCATTAATGAAACGTCAATGTTTGAAAATATATTTTTAGTTTTAGAAAATTTATTTTAATTTTTATACCATCTGCACAAATTGAAACTTAATTCTTTTTAACTTTAAAGAAAAAAATAGCTTCAAAAATACATTAATCAGTTTTATTTTACCCTTTTTTCCGACAAAAAAAAGCCTTCCACTGCTAATTTTTAGTTTTTAATGAAGTTTTTTATCTGTATGTAACTTATAATTTAGTATTCGTAAAAAATATTTCTTATCCATTTTAAATATGACGTCATTATTTTTCTAACTCCATGAATTACTGCTATCCATGTCCCGTTTATTTTTAACGACTACTATAAAATACCTCTTTTATTTCAATTATGACGTCATAATTTACCAAATAAATATTTTATTTAAAATATTTTTATTCCTTTTATTTTTAATTATGTCGCCATATTGACAAAAAAATTCATGTTAACGAAACAAATATCAGTGTTTAATATTTAACAAAAAATAGTATATTTATTTTTATTGCAAATACGACGTCATATTTATTTTTTTCTTTTAAATTTTCCTTAGTTTCAGTTTTCGCATGGAAATTGCTCAATTGAAAATTTATCGTCGCTGAAAAATTAATATTCGAAATTTTGATTTTCTTGGCAACGGAAAGAAAATTGATTAAATTTTATCTAAAAAATGCCGATTGGTTATGCATGAAAAATAATGAAATTCAGAATTATTAACGAAAATATTCGAATAAAATAAATAATACATAGCCTTTGTTCTTTTCTGGCTATAATTATCTATACGCAAAGATACAAAGTTGAAGTTATGCTATTGAAGCATTGAAGTTATGTTATTCAAACTTCCGTACACATTTTAAAATTTATAATATTATAAGAATAAGAATTAGGATAAATGGTTGCTTAGCGACTATTAAAAGAAATGAAGAAAACGAAATAAATACATTTGAAATAAGTAAATCTCTAAAACAAATTAGCTTATAATATTGGAACACATTTATAAGAAAATGGCCAAGATTTACAGCAATAATTTAAAAAATCTGACATATGCATAGATAAAATTTCAAAACAATATGAATAATTTAAGCCCCGTACTGGCAAATTTCAGTATCCATTTCTCGTGAATTCCATTAATCAAATGATTCATTTTCTCTCAACAAATAAAAATTTGAAAATCGTTGGATTTGCCATAGAAAAACATTATTGCGCAAAATAAAATATTCTATATTTTACGAACGAATTAATAAAATATAACAAAAAACTATACAGCTAAATCCGAGTGCCTTACCAATATACACACTTAATTTCAAGTCTTTCGGATGTTTTTTGCGGTAGTTATCGCGGAACAGACAGACTGACAAACTGACAGACAGACAGACAGAAACCAAAAAATTTCGTCTCTCCACAGTAAGCCTTCACTGACGTTTCGGCAAAAATAAAAGCAAAATGAAAAAATAAATTAATTTTAAATCAATTCATCTTTGCTTCAATTCTATAATTTTTTGTGGAAATTCAAGCATAAAATTCTTGTTTCTGAATTCAATCCCTAAATTCTGTATTCATTGGACATTCTTGATTTCACTCTAAAAATAGCAAATATAATTAAATTATTAGATACTGGTAAATTATACTTTGCCAGTTGCAGGTCTAATACTGGACATATTAATAGATATTTTCTTTTATCGTCATATCAGGTTATTTATTTGCGAAATTCTATTGTCTATTTCCGGTGTTCAGATTCAAAAAGCATTCTTCTTCTCAATGAACGTCTCCTTACCAGCTATTATAATAAACTAGTCGTTGAGGGCCACCGTAATACTTCATGCATACCCATCATGGATATGCATAATATAATATATGAAAATATATTGTTAATATACATAGTAATGCTCTATTAATGAACTGCTGATGAACCAATTTCGACAAATTATATAAAATGCCAAACAACTCAAGTAGTACTGAACTGCGTAAAAGAAACATCCTTGTAACTTCAAAAATAATACTCATATTAACTAAGTTTACTGCGTCGGATTAAGCATCTTATTTCATGTTAAAATATATCTCTGAATTGAAATTTGAATGAAATACAGGCTCATGAAAAATCGAAGAATGTGGAAAACAAGTATCTCGGCAACTAATAATTCCATTGACTTCGTTTTTTATGCAAAACTTGTGTTATTTTATTGCCTTTTACGTCCACTCCTTAAAATAAAATATTTCGAAAAATTTTATGTACCTTTCATCAGAACGAATTTTTCGAGAATCCGAAAAAAGTAGTTCCGGATAATGAAGGTTACTGATATTAAATAGGCTTCGTTCCATTCTTACATATTAAGGACATACAAAATTTTAAGCCTCTATCTCAATTTGCTCGTGAGTTAGAACGTTTACAGAGAGACAGACAGACAGCAGACAGACGGACGGCAATTTTTCTTTCTAAAAATATGTTTTTCGGAATCTCCACTATCTGAAACGTGTAAATTCGTCAAAAAATTTTTCGATTTTAAAAACGGTTGCAAGAATATTCTGCGTATAGTCCTTATAGTACGTGTGATGGGTAAGTAATAATAGCAGAAAAATCTCGTTGATAAGTAGGATGAGTCCATTGTTTTTATTACATGTAATATGAAAAAATTGAATTAGAGTACTTAAAAACATAAACTTGGAGAATTATTTTATGATTTACGTATAAAGCACACTCAAAATGTGTTTCTGATTCAGCAGTGCAAATAACATTCCACACTCTTATACGAATAATCTTAAACAATTCATTTACATAAGTTTGCGTGCAACGTTTAGAATTATTCTATAGTTTTAGAAGTTAATATTCCATATAAAATACACTTAGGAGCTTGAAGTTTAACCATTACCGTAGATAATGACTACCTTGATCGATGACCACACTCCAATCATTTCATGTGCTATCCTGTTTTGTCAAAATTCGATTAATGTAATAGGCTGATAAATACGTAATGAATAGAACATATGATAGATTAGTGTTTGCTTTAACGTTTTAACCCGGGGTCATTCTAAATATAACACATTTCTATGCATTCCTGCTGCAATATATCAATCTAACGATAAATATAGTAAATCATACTTGTGGTGGTTACTCCATAACCCCCCCATATGTTTAATTTAATTCATTTTATTAGCCATTTTATTTCATATCACCTTCCTTTTTATTAATGTTCTCAATTTAAATTTAATTTCGGTTTCGCTTATTTTCATTTCGTCGCCTGTAATGTTTTCTTTCTTGCTTAGCTTTCGATTGTTCCTAGCCGGTAAAATTCTGTTTGAAATCATTCCTTCCGGTTTTAAATTTGTTCGAGAACTTTCTCGCTAGTTCTTTTGGGTGGAACTTCCGTTTATTCGGACACACCCCTAACCTATCAAATTAAATTTCACAGGTGACGTATTTCAAGCCGTTAAGTACATGGCCACCGGCTTTGGCCTCCCCTCTTAAGATGGTTATCAATTTTATTCTTATTAGTTACATATCTTTTCATACTGTATATTGTAATTTGGCTTAGTTTTTCCTCACCCCCTCTGTTGCTAACTGCCAAATTGGCGTATTTTGCATTTACAATAACCCTTTCTCCTTTTCCCCTGGGCTCGCGGCCACCTGCGTCAGTTGCGCCGATAGACACCTGCTGTGATGGATGCAGTCGCATGAGTGAAAGTTCGGGGCAGAGGTGCTCCCCCGTTAACGAAGGATGAAACGGTTTTTTTTTGTTATGTTGAGATTATTACGATGCTGATTTTTTTTAAGTGCGGCAAAGAAAAAGTGCTGCCCTCAAAATTCATCTAGGAAAGTGATGTTGATTTCTGTTAAGCCAAGTCCCTCTGTGCTGCGAGGAGCAATGAAGTGGTTTAATGCATTCCTGAATGTATTCGTTTTATGTGCCTTCTCTTTTGGAATTATTCAACGTAAATACGCGCACTCCATAGATCTTCTGGTTGGTGTTCTTGTGGAAGCATCATAAGTGATGTAGAATGTCATCATGAGTCCACTTAATACCTATTTCATCTTTCATCACCTCATCGTTGAAAAATAATCTTTCTGCAGCTATTATTGGTGCTCGAATCTTCTTTAATAATTGTTTTATGTGATGCCAGTCCTCTGACAAACAAGCAGAGGTAAAAATCTTTTCTTTTCGTGAGACGCAAATATTTATTTACATAAAGTTCCTTCATGTCGTTATCTGGCCCATTATATATATATAATTTTTTTTAATATTTACGGGGCGTTATAAAGAAAATATTGGCATGTATCTATACAATATGAAGTATGATGTATTTTGTTTTGAAAGTTCATATTATGAGAGGTGTTCTTTTTCATAAAGAAATAATAATTTATTCTCCTTTTATGTCATGAAGAAAATTGTTTAATTACATGTTGTTGAGATATCTAGAATATGTTATGAAAAGAATTTTTATTGCTTGGAGATAGCAATAGTTGTGATTAACATATGTTATGAAATGGTTGTTTATCAAGTGAGAAATTAATATGTACGAGTCACCAAAAATATAAATTTGTGAAGAAATATTTATTCATGAAAAAAGCAACAAGTTCTTCATGAAATAAAATATATTTTTTTTTTCTTCGAAAATTGTTCGTATATTAATTTCTTGTGCCTATTGTCTGGATTTATTTGTCATCAAAAGCCAAGGATTCAACAGGTAACTTTTTACCTTTTTAATTTTATATTTTTATAACTTTATACTTGATTTTTCTTCATCATTGGATAAAGAATATTTTTATTATTTAAATGAAATAATGAAGAGAGTAATTAGGGTCGTTTGCAGGCCCCCATTCTCCGTGATGTGCTATCATTATCACGATCACTTTGGCCTAATTGTGGGTAGAGGCAAATAAAAAGTGCTTTTTCCACTTTCAAATAAACATAACATTATATTTTCTTTGATACCCTGACCAAAGCGTCAGCTCAAACACAACATTTAATTTCTTTTGGAGCCGTGACCAACGCTTGAACATTCTTCATTATTTTTTTTTTCAAGTTATTTTTCTTCATATAGTGATTAATGTTTTATATAATTATATTTTGTTGGGTATGGTGCAGTAATCAAATACAATATTTATATTGATCTTGTATTGAAATATTATCTTTTTCTGGAGCAGTGCATTATATATACAACATAATTTATCAATATATTTCTTCTTGCATTATTATAATTTATAACTAATATATGCATTATTTAACGGTGGTACTGGTAAAAATTATTGTTCATGCTAAGATAAATTATTCTTCTTGTCATACATATAATAATTTATGTTTTGAACCATATTATATATAAATATTTACATAAAATATTTGGGTCTTATATTCTTCATATGATACTAATATGTTAGTATACGTTTTCTTCTTTTTTTTTACATATAAAAATGATGTATGAAGTAAATGAAAGTCATCAATATTTTAAGTAACGGGTCAATTTATATATATTGTTCATCATAGGACCTGCCAAATAACCAAATTTATCATGTCATACATTGAGTTCTTATATTAAATTTTTCATCATGCCTCCAAAAGCCAAACTAAATATTGCAATCCAACCTTTCGACGGTAACCCTCAGACTGTAGAATTTTTCTTCGATCAATTATCTGACTTACAGGAACTAAATAACTTTACAGACAAGGAACTTTTTGTTCTCTTTAAATCAAAACTTGAGGGCACCGCCTTACTCTTCTTTCTGGAAACTCAGTCACAGCTCAAGAACTCTAATTTTAGTGAAATTCGAAAGGCATTTATAGACTATTTCTTACCCACAAAAAAGTCTGTTTCTCTAAAATCTTTACAGAACTTGACCTTAGATTCAAATGAATCAGTTAAAAATTTTGCTTTTCGGTTGGATAAACAACTTCGACTTGCTTATCCAAAATTGGATCTTTCTGCTCTTAATTCATTAAAGTTTACTCATTTTCTTGAGGCTTTACCTAAACAAATCAAACGTAAAATCTTAGAAGAAAATATTACGTCCTTCGAATTAGCTCTTGAACGAGCAACTTTTCTTCAAAATATATATGACTCTCCCCCTAAAAAATCTTATGAAAATTTTAATCAAGCCTATTGTATCGATTCTGAAAATGTCCACGATAATTCTAGTAATACTCTTCATAAAACTCCTATAAAGCATACGAAGGATAAAATTTATCACAATTCTCAAACCAACTACTCTCCTTTACAAACTCAAAAGGACAGTTCTCATACTTCTCGTAATTTTCAAAGAAATACTAGAACATTTTCGCCTTCTCCACCGAGACAAGAGGCTACAAATAAACGTAACAATAATTTTCGTCATCAAAACTTTCACCGGAAACGTCCTTATCAACCAACCTTTGACAAATATTCTCACAAAAAAAATTCTACATCCTTTTATCACAGACGAGATGTTGTGCAGTGTGCGTTCTGTGGGAAATTTAATCATCGTATGGACTCATGCTACAAATTCAAAAACATTATTGGTAATTCTAACAAAAACTCTTCAGCTCCAATCTCGTCTCATCCTTACAGAAGGAAAAACCACACCTCTTCTTCTGAAAACAAAAACAATGTTTATCATTTAAACAAATAAGGGAGACTGGTTCTACTGACCGCCTTCTCTCCCGTAATTCTCATTCAGGGTCAGTACACTTTGACAACAACAACAAACATCAACAATTAGACAAACGCTCGTCAGTCACTTTAGTGGCATCCACAGCTGTCCAAACTTCTCCTATGACATCTAAGTCTAACAAATCTTCCTGTTTACATAATTATTTGACATCTAAACAAAATTTTGAAAATAATGATGATGTACAAGAAAGTCATGTTATATGCAGTTCTTTTAACAACTCTTATGTTCTTCCATGCATCCTAATAAATGTTCAACATAATGAAATCGCCACATTAATAGATACTGGATCAAGTTTATCTCTCTTGGATGAAGAATGCTTTAATAGCATTAAATCCAGGCTTCATTACAAATTTTTATCCAGAAATGTATCTGTATCGACCATAAATTCTAAGGTCTTCTTCAAAGGATGCATAGAGATAGCTTTTAAGATTGATAAATATTTTTTTCATCATGTATTTTACCTTACAAAAATTCAAAATGTTCACTTTCAAGCCATACTTGGCTTTGAGTTTATTAACAAACATTCTATTACTATTTCACCAAGCGTTAAGTCTATATTACTTAAAGACAAGCACATTCCTTTTCAAAGTTATAATGAATCTCCTACTTGCTATTTTATGAATTCTGAATATAATTATGTGAATTCAAATGTACCATATTCTCTTGATGCACACAGAATGCCTTCTTATGAAAGGCCTATATCAAATAATCTAACGAGTGATACTTACATTGATAATACTTGTGCAAATTGTGATAATTCAAGTTTGCAGTTGTCCAACAATTATACAACCTATCCTTATTGTTATAATGTTCAAAATAATGGTTTGTTTACAAATAATATGGCTCATTCTGCTATGAATTTTCATAATCCTTATATTGATGGTCATTTTACTTATTTTTCTAATTATTTTCCAACTGATTATGCTAATGTGGTGAATTATGTGTCTACTAATGATAATAATATACTTAACAAGAATTCCTCATCTAAAAATACTAGTGATAGTAGTTATGTTGGTGAAAAGCAACCTCATTTAAGTATGGGTAATAAAATTTTGGTGAGTTCCAATATGGTACAATTACTCAATAGAGAATTAATACCTCCTAATTCGTTTGTTTATTTACATGTGAAGTATCTGAATCCTCCATCTGAATATTTTCTTTTTAAACCCAATTTAAAAAACAAGGGTCTGGTATTACATGAATCATTACACTCAAAATCTTCCATTCAAAATGATTTATTTTTGGTTGTATGTCAGAATGTTTCAAAGCTCGATATTCATTTAAATAAAAATTCAATTATTGGTGAATGTATCAATGTAGATGAAAAAGATATTGAGGAATACTCTTTTGATTTAGAATTTGAAAATGAGTATTGTAACCTAATTTTGCCATCTGAAGAGATTAAGAGAAAACGTATTCAAGAATTATCTCCAAATGACTTTGATCTTAAACATTTACCTCCTCATGAAAGGGAAGCTTTAACAAAATTATTATGTAGTAAAGCACTGGCCTTTTCGAAATCTCTTGACACTTTAGGTCATACTGACCTGGTCAATCCTCAGTTTACCATGTTAAATTCTCATCCAGTAAAAACATTACCTTTTCCTGTACCTCAAGCACTCGAGCAAGAAGCTCTTGACCAAATTGATCAAATGCTCAAAGCTGGCATTATTGAGAGATCAAATTCATCTTGGGCCTGTCCCATGCTTCTTGTTAAAAAGAAGAGAACTGATATGTCTAAGCCTCAAAAGTATCGTTTGGCTCTTGATTTAAGATTGTTAAATTCCATAATAATTCCATCTTCATATCCTCTTCCTAGAATTCAAAATCTATTGGTGCAGTTGTCAAAATTTAAATATTATACCACTCTTGACTTACCCTCTGCATATTGGCAGATTGCTGTACCTAAAGATATGCAAGATAAACTTAGTTTTACTACACCATGGGGAATTTTTACATATTTACGTTTAGTATTTGGCTTGAAGACGGCTGCCAGCACTTTCCAACAATTAATCGACTCTGTGATTCAATTATCTCAGATTGACTCCTGTTATGCATATCAAGATGATATAGTAGTGGGCGCTAATTCATTTGAAGAAATGTCCATGAAACTCACAAAGTTATTAGACACCCTTATTGCTAATAACATTACTTTGTCTCCTGAAAAGTGTACCTTTATGCAAACTAGCATTAACTTTTTGGGTTTCCAACTCACAGATCATAAAATTCTTCCTATTACAAGTAATATTTTAAAAATTACCTCCTTTCCAAAGCCTAAAACCAAGAGGCAAACAAAGAGTTTTATCGGCTTGTGTTCATTTTATAGATCAATTATACCTAATTTTTCTAATTTGATTACTCCTCTCATTGAAGTCACCAAACCTAAAAATAAGTTTTCTTGGAAATCTGAACAAGAAAATGCATTTAAAGAATTACAGGACATTTTCTTTCATAAACCTATGCTCAATCTTCCTATCTGGAATGAAACATTTTATGTTAATACAGATGCCTCAAAAACAGCAATATCAGCTGTTCTTATGCAGAAATTTGATGGTGAACTAAACCTATCTCCTATTATTCTAAAACTCTATCTCAATCAGAAAGACACTACCCTGCCATCAAATTGGAACTTTATGCCATTTACAAAGGCATAACTGCTTTTAAATACTATATTTTTGGTCGACCCTTTATTCTACTATCTGATGCCAAACCACTTAATAATTATAAAAAAGCTACATCACCTGCTGATATTACTACTCGTTGGATGTTAGAACTGTCAGAATACTCGTACACATTCCAACATGTTCCAGGCAAAGAAAATGTCTTGGCAGATTTTCTAAGTAGAACTCCTCACATTCCTACTGAAGATCTCAATAATAATCCAGATCTTATTTCTTCACAAGAACCTCTACCTATTGTTGATAATCAAAACGATTTACATAATGACATTCCTCACTTTCCATGTGGTTTAGTCGACAAAATCCACCATACATGTCATCTTCAGAGTGATTCTTCACCTTCTAATAATGATAATAACCAAGATCCTTTATTAGAAATTCTTGATCACACCATCTTCTCTGAACAACAGAAGGACCCAAAAATCAAACAAATTTATGAAGATCTTAAAAATAACAAAAAATCTAAAAGTTTAAATGGCTACTATATTAATCCAAGTAATGAGTTACTTTGCTATAATGGTCATTTCTCTTCAGAAGATATCGAGCTACACAAAGCTGTTTTACCTGTGTCACTTAGAGCAAAGGCCTTAAGAATTGCTCATATTACTCATACTGGAATTCATAAAACCATTGTTAATTTAAAGAAAAGATTTACCTGGAAAACCCTTGTCTCTGATACCATTAATTATGTCAACTCTTGTGAAATTTGTTTAGTAAATAAGAATCATAAAAAAAACACTGCTCCATACCTACCTGCACCACTCCCAACAGCTCCCAATCAAAAGGTCTCTATGGATTTACTCGGCCCATTGAGAAATCGTCAATATGTGTTGACCATGATAGACCATTTTTCTCGTCATTTAGAATTATATGCCTTGAATAATATCAGTGCTGAGTCAATTACAAAGGCTTTATTGCATTATATTTCCACTCATGGAAAACCTGAATTAACTCTTACTGATCATGGCTCTCAATTTACGAGTGATATGTTTTCATATTTTAACAAAAAGCTTGGCATTAAATTGGAGCATAGTTCTGTAGCCCATCCCCAAGCTAACGGTTTAAGCGAACGAGTCAATTCTCAAATAAAATCATCTGTGAACACAATGGCTTCACAAGGATGTGATATACCAACTGCTCTAAAAATTCACCAATCCATATATAATGCTACACCTCATCCAGCCACAAAATTCACTCCAAATCTTCTTCATTTTGGCAGAGAAATAAATGATATTTATTCCAATTATAAATCTCAAGTTTCATGGAAAATTCTCAACACTGCATATGAAATTCATAAATTGATGGATGTTATTGAAAAAATATACTATCAAGCTTACAAGAATAACGAATCATCCAGACAAAAGGTGTACCAAAAATCCAGAGAAAAATTAAAGTTTTCCAACATCAATGTTAATGACATTGTTTATGCAAAATTTCCTACTGTGTTTAACAAAAAGATACAAGGCCCATACGTGGTCAAGAAAGTAATTTCTCCTGTGCTCATTCAAATTCAAGATCCCAATAATAGTCATGCTTCACCAATGTTGATTCACACTAATCGAATCTTGAAGCTTCAAAAGAGAAATGAAGCACTGCAACATCCTTCAGTTTCTTCAAAAGGTGCATCACATGATCAACCAGCTGTTGATAATGCATCCTCCACTCCTGTGAGACAGCACTCTTCTATTCAAGTTTCAAATCATGATGCAGCTTGTAATACTTCTCCTCAAATTCTTTCTTCTTCTAAATGCCAGCAAACATCTTCATGTTCCAGTAAATCGGTACTGTCACAAGCTCCTCCTGATGGCACTCATACTGGTGCTAAAAGCAAATCCACTCAATATAGAAGTTATGATCTTCGTCCTCGCAATCATAAACTACATAAAAAATAGACTAACTCTCTTTTTCCTTTTACAGGATGACTTTTGCTTTGTAATATATTCAGTCGAAGCTAGCCGTACTGATTGTCCAGCAAGAAGAATCGCTATGTAATTTTTTTTTCTTTTCTCCAGGCTGCAGGCAGCTGTTATTTTTTTTTCATTTTATTTAAGTCTTCTTCTCCCTGGTACAACTCAACGGTCATCCTCGGGATGTATGTATGAATTTTAATAGTTTTATTAGTTACTGCATTTATCTATAAGTCATAATTCTTACAATATTTACACATAATCTCATGTATGCCATACTTTTAAATTTTATAAAGTCTTTAATTACAATAGTTGATGCAAAAAATGGAGAAAGAATTTGTCTTTTTATATTCTTGTTATAATACTATATCATTATTTAAAGTGATTTTTGACAAATGTTTCATTCTAATAAGAAAGGTGAAATTGTAATTGATATAAGGTAAACATAAAGATGAGTACTCATCAAATTATTTTCTCTATTGTGTCTGCTCTTTACAATGCATGCATGTTTTAACATTTAACCTCTTTAAAAAAAAAGAAAAAGAGAAAAGAAAATGCATGATAAACTTATTCATACTAATATTTCTTCTCTTCTTGTTGAAATATAGAAAGTGAATGACTCACCATAAGTAGTATATAATATTTTTTTTTTTTGTATACTTTTGAGTATTTATACTTTGGATCCAAAGATGTTGATTGAGGCATTATATATATATTTATCCAAAGATGTTTAATGAGTCATTATATATATTTATATAAAGCAAATTCTTGATTTATGACAAATGCAAAAGTGATCACTTACTTAATTTTTTTTTTTTTTTAAAAATGTTTGAAAATTACAAGTAAATATGTTCTAGATATCTTCTATATAGAAATTTTGACACAATTGATTTTTCTTTGTAAGTTGACATTATCAAGTCATATATAAGATTGACATATTCATATAAGTTTCTTCCTTTTTTTTCAGAATATTAAACATCTTATGTTTTATGTTTATTTTGAATGAAGTATAGTATTAAAGGTATTTATGCAATTATTGTCAATTTATATTGAAAATGTTTAAGAATATTCCTTTATGAGAGTGTAAAAATTCTCTCGTTGAAAATTATTATATTCATTTTGAAGATATTTTTGTTGAAAAATAATATCATGCTTTTGTTGACATTTTTTTTTTTTGCAACTTATTAATTTTATTTTCTGCAAAAATGTGTTATTGAATAATACTAAAGTTTATTCATTTAAGATTTATTGAAAGCTTAAAAGGCTATGTGGATATAAGTAAATATTTTTTTTTATGAGAGCCTAACTAATCTCTCTGCACCATTTATATATATATTTTTATTGTTCAATTTTCAACTTACAAATTCATTTAATTTATTATGTGTTATTTGAAACTATATATGTTATATATAGTTATAACATGATTCATATACAGTTATAGTATATTTCATTTTTGTTCACAACTGAGAATATAAATATACATATTATTGTATAATCACATATTGCGACATACGCTAGAGCATTCTACTATTGTGGTACATTGTGCACAGCCTAACAAGAGACTCTTTAAAGTTATGGACTGTTTTTCTGCACATAGACTTTAATTTTTTTTATATGATAGATACCTCTGAAAGAAACTTTATATACCTTTCATGTTAACATTTACTACAGTTGGTATATTTTCATAAGGATTACTATCATAACAGTAATTATTTTTTTTTATTGTTTAAATATCATGTACAACAATTATGTATATTCTTATAACTACTTCTGATATTTATTTTGTGTAATTATTTAGTATATTTGTACATGTGTTAGAAAATATTGTCTCGATGAAAAATTGTTCATTTTGTCATCTCACCAATATTTTCTTTCGGGGGACCCTGGGTAATATGTGGTGGTTACTCCATAACCCCCCCATATGTTTAATTTAATTCATTTTATTAGCCATTTTATTTCATATCACCTTCCTTTTTATTAATGTTCTCAATTTAAATTTAATTTCGGTTTCGCTTATTTTCATTTCGTCGCCTGTAATGTTTTCTTTCTTGCTTAGCTTTCGATTGTTCCTAGCCGGTAAAATTCTGTTTGAAATCATTCCTTCCGGTTTTAAATTTGTTCGAGAACTTTCTCGCTAGTTCTTTTGGGTGGAACTTCCGTTTATTCGGACACACCCCTAACCTATCAAATTAAATTTCACAGGTGACGTATTTCAAGCCGTTAAGTACATGGCCACCGGCTTTGGCCTCCCCTCTTAAGATGGTTATCAATTTTATTCTTATTAGTTACATATCTTTTCATACTGTATATTGTAATTTGGCTTAGTTTTTCCTCACCCCCTCTGTTGCTAACTGCCAAATTGGCGTATTTTGCATTTACAATAACCCTTTCTCCTTTTCCCCTGGGCTCGCGGCCACCTGCGTCAGTTGCGCCGATAGACACCTGCTGTGATGGATGCAGTCGCATGAGTGAAAGTTCGGGGCAGAGGTGCTCCCCCGTTAACGAAGGATGAAACGGTTTTTTTTTGTTATGTTGAGATTATTACGATGCTGATTTTTTTTAAGTGCGGCAAAGAAAAAGTGCTGCCCTCAAAATTCATCTAGGAAAGTGATGTTGATTTCTGTTAAGCCAAGTCCCTCTGTGCTGCGAGGAGCAATGAAGTGGTTTAATGCATTCCTGAATGTATTCGTTTTATGTGCCTTCTCTTTTGGAATTATTCAACGTAAATACGCGCACTCCATAGATCTTCTGGTTGGTGTTCTTGTGGAAGCATCATAAGTGATGTAGAATGTCATCATGAGTCCACTTAATACCTATTTCATCTTTCATCACCTCATCGTTGAAAAATAATCTTTCTGCAGCTATTATTGGTGCTCGAATCTTCTTTAATAATTGTTTTATGTGATGCCAGTCCTCTGACAAACAAGCAGAGGTAAAAATCTTTTCTTTTCGTGAGACGCAAATATTTATTTACATAAAGTTCCTTCATGTCGTTATCTGGCCCATTATATATATATAATTTTTTTTAATATTTACGGGGCGTTATAAAGAAAATATTGGCATGTATCTATACAATATGAAGTATGATGTATTTTGTTTTGAAAGTTCATATTATGAGAGGTGTTCTTTTTCATAAAGAAATAATAATTTATTCTCCTTTTATGTCATGAAGAAAATTGTTTAATTACATGTTGTTGAGATATCTAGAATATGTTATGAAAAGAATTTTTATTGCTTGGAGATAGCAATAGTTGTGATTAACATATGTTATGAAATGGTTGTTTATCAAGTGAGAAATTAATATGTACGAGTCACCAAAAATATAAATTTGTGAAGAAATATTTATTCATGAAAAAAGCAACAAGTTCTTCATGAAATAAAATATATTTTTTTTTTCTTCGAAAATTGTTCGTATATTAATTTCTTGTGCCTATTGTCTGGATTTATTTGTCATCAAAAGCCAAGGATTCAACAGGTAACTTTTTACCTTTTTAATTTTATATTTTTATAACTTTATACTTGATTTTTCTTCATCATTGGATAAAGAATATTTTTATTATTTAAATGAAATAATGAAGAGAGTAATTAGGGTCGTTTGCAGGCCCCCATTCTCCGTGATGTGCTATCATTATCACGATCACTTTGGCCTAATTGTGGGTAGAGGCAAATAAAAAGTGCTTTTTCCACTTTCAAATAAACATAACATTATATTTTCTTTGATACCCTGACCAAAGCGTCAGCTCAAAACACAACAATACTCGCCAAAATTTTGTACGAGATGTACATTAAATAAATGTGTTTTCTTAAAATGCTCAATGTGAAATACACACTTTTCTTAGACTTTCTACTCTTCTTTCTTCTTTGTCTTTTTTTTTTTTTTTTTTTTTTTTTGTATTTGTATTTGTATTTTAGTATTATTTTGATGTTCTTATTCCTTTTAGAATCTTTTTTGTTTCTTCATTTGATTTTTTTTTTCCGTATTACTTTCTATTTTTTTCTCTTTCTATTTTATTGTACCACTTTATGTTATTTTGTATTCTTTTTGTATTTTTCGCTTCTTTTTCTTTTTATATTCTTAGTACTTTTTATACGCTTTTTCGTATATTTGAATTCTTTTCGTATTATTTTGTAATCTTTTCTTTGTGCATATTTGCATATGTGCATATATGCATATTTTTATTATTATTGCTTCATATACCTTTATTTGTATCTTTTTTGTACTACTTTCTATTTTATTTATTTTTTATTATTATTACTATTGTTTTTTTTTTTTGTGTGTGTGTTCTTTTCTTCTATGTTTGTTTATATTGTTTTTGTATATTTTTTAAGCTCTCTCTTTGCTAGCTTCGCTTTTGAAGCCTCCTTCGCCAGTCGATAACAGGCCAATCTAAATATGTATAAAATAATCACTAAATAGAAATAGACAAATAGATAAAATACGTAATTCACATAAATTTAGCATATTAAAACGGTATTTTTTCTTTAAAATTTACACAAGCATTTTTAACTTTTTTTTTTATGCCGGTAAATTCGAATAAAATTAGTTTTATAAAATGCATACTTCAAATTATAATAAGTCATAACAGATGAATGTAAATAATGTACAAAAAATATGGCAATGTTATAACCATACGCATGCTAAGTATTATCAATCAATCCTATCAAAAATCAACCTCTAAAATCAATCTTTAAAATAAATTTCAGATTTTTCTTTTACACTTAATCTTGAGTTTTCCTCGCGGAGAACATATATCATCGAGACTTTTCTGGACTGTATCAGTGATATATATTTCTTGAAATGTTCTTTCTGTAAATAACTGGAGTCAAATGGGCTCTTCTTTCATTCGATAATGCTGCCATCTTCATTATTATTTTTTATTACATATATATATATATATATATATATATATGGAACAATGAGATATACTACAAATCAACATCAATATGTGGAATAACTCGTTAATGACAAATAAATATCAAACAGACAAACAGAGGAGTTGTCAAAAATTGGAATAATATTGCAAATGTGGTATTTAGCTCGTTATCAAGAGCAATGCTAAATAGACACATTAATTGCGATCAATTTCGGAATAGAAATCGGGATAAACCTAAAAATGATTTCCATATTGCCCGATCAATCGCAATAGAGAACATAATTCAAAGAAAAATATTAGAAAAATTATAGGACAATAATTGAATTATCATTATATTAATTGCATTGGAAAAACCATTTCAAAAAAATATATATATATTAGAAAAATAATTAGACTATAATTGAATTATCAAAAAGATAAACCTACAAATATCAATCACTACCAGATTAACCCCTTAACGCGCAGTGTTGCGGGGTCGGCAACACCTAAAGTTCCCCCTGTTAAGAGACACAAAAACTCCGTGAATATTTCAAAAACTACTCTAATGGCTACTTTAAATCTTTCTTATGAGTTCTAGATGACAGCACAACAGAGATCAAACTCTACTGTTTTTAAATAATAGGTAAAATGTTTTCCTGTGATACGCGCTTCACTACAATGCTCTTCTCACTGCGCTTATCAATGCTTAACTTATGGGAAGTTACCACTTCGGCAACAGCTGTATAATTAATATGGTTAGTGCAATCTTTACAAAACAATACCTGTGTACTCCTCTAGGCCTAAATAGATTGCTTAATATCTGTTTTCTTTAAATTCCAACTTTAAAGAGTACTGCGCCGGAAAGGGTTAATCACCAATAAGAGCATGTTTCAAAGAAAAATATCAGAAAAATAATAAGACAATAGATTAACTTCATTGGAAAAACTATTTCAAAGAAAATAATTAGACTATAATTGAATTATCAAAAAGTTAAACTTACAAAAATCAATTGCTACCATGTGATAGCAATCACACTTTGCATTCAGTCAAAGTAGACAGTTAACAAAGAAGTTATATCAGAAACCAAATAGATATAATTTATAATATATAAATAAATTAACTATTACTAAAAATAATTAATTATAAACGTAAATAGACAAAAATTTTATGAACTTAATAAAAATAGTTAAACTATTTTATACTAATAACAAGTTTTAATTTATAACTATAGAATTACTTTAAATCGATTAAATATCGATGAATATTTACTTCATGTAAAATAAATACGAATTTACTACACAAAGCGCCAGTGGCGCTATCTTTAGTTCCGAAACACAATAAATTAATGCAAAAAAATGATTAATTCTGTAACAAAATTTTACAAATTACAATACTTATTGGTTTAATGCAGGGTTGGAAAAAACCAGGTCTTTTTTAAAAAACATAAAACGGTTTTTTATTTTTTGTTTAAACTAGGTTTTTTGGTTATATAACGATGATGCATGCAAATATACTCATTTATTTACGTGTAAATTGTGCTTATTCTAAACAAAATAAATAAATAAATAAATAACAACAAAATTATAAACTTGGGAAAATACAGAAATAATTCGATTTATTGTCAGATGTTAGTATTGCGCTAAATATGTCTGAAAGAATCACGACTTGCACATGTATCTATAGGAAGAGATAATGCATAATTTAGAAAAGATTAATCATATAAAACGTTAGAGAATCCGTTTATTCCTGGATATCCGTTTCTGTCTTGGTCTCGGGAGTTTTTGAATAAAATTACTCGTATGAATTGCTCACTGCAAATTATGATGAATCATAATATATGAATATAAACAACCTATACAGAAAATACGTCAGCCTTATAAATATACATAAAGCAAATTTTATACAGCTTTTAAATTTCTTTCGAAAACCCACCTCTAAAGCTAATCTTAAAAAATAAATGTCAAGCTTTTTTTCGTATCTTTTCTTTTTTACAAGAACTACTTAAGAATTTTTCCCACGAAGAATATATATCATCGACACATTTCTAGAGTAATGCTCTTTCTTGCAAGACTGAAGTCGAATGGATCTTTTTTTTCCCACTCTATAATGCTCCACTCTCGAACTATTGTAAGAAATATAATTCCTCTATAATGCAATAATAGCCTGACATTTGACGTCATGTGACTGCCTTCTTTCATTGGATTTTTCGTGCATCCATCATTTTTCCATCAAATCTGTGATCCATCAATTGAATTCTTGAATACTTTGTTATCAATCATCTTACAGAACGAGGGGAAAAAATTCAAAATTGAGGCTTTTTGATAAGGAGTAGTTAGAATTTTTTACTTTTTTCTTTTCTGCAGCTTTGTCCATTTTATGATCTAACAAATCTAGGCAATTATTCGCTTTTGGTGTATTAAATAGGCATTTATATTTCTAAGAAAGTCCTAATTTTCCATCAAATGATACAGGTTCAAATTTAAAACACTCTTAAAATAAATTTCTATCGTCATTCTCCTATTATAATGCTCAGAATATTTAAGACAGCATTTAAAATGCACGAACACATGTATAAGAAGATAAATTTAAAATTAATCAAGCAATTAATATACATAGCTTCAAGATTTAATTACTGCTTTTGAATTCTTTATGATCTTGATGATTGATCACACCTGATTGCTTAGTATCTATTGAAGAGTATTTTTCTCAGCTTGATAAAATCTATGTCTTATAAATTATTAACCTACACTCAGTTATTTTAATAACCTTGAAGAAAATATGAGGGTGATTTAACTTTTATTACATCCAACGAAAGATTAGACTCTTCAGTATCTATTCAATAGCATATTCCAAGTAATGTTTAATCAATCTCAATCATATCTTGGTATTAGTGTTGCCAGACACCACAATTTAAACAAGAGGCCGAAATTTTTTAGAGATCCAATTTTCGTTTTGCGAAAGCATTCACGGGATACGAAAAAGAACAATTTTCCAGAATGCATAATATTTTTTTTTATGTTTTTTTT
The DNA here is from genome assembly GCA_964019185.1 of Maratus speculifer. NCBI lineage: Eukaryota > Metazoa > Arthropoda > Arachnida > Araneae > Salticidae > Maratus > Maratus speculifer. Next base: position 142,282,941 of record OZ025291.1, read on the forward strand.
CCTTGTCTACACAGAGTTTTAAATTTTCTGACAAAACTAGAAACAAAAAACATTAAGAATTTTATGTTTATAAAGACTGTATATTTTAATATAGAAATGTTTTATAAAATTTTCATTAAAACCTCGTTTTCAAGAAAGTTCAAATTATGATTTTAATTTATGATTAGTTAAAAGATATATTAACGATTAATTATTATTAGGTGAGAAGACCGACATAATAATATTCTTAAATGAATCTCAAATTTGTATGATTTTAAAACTTTAACTCGATTTTCTCGGAAATACGAGCCCTCTTATTGGGTAAAAATGGGGAAAGTGCTGCTAATTGTAGAAATTTTTCATGTATTAATTTTTCATAACTTTTAAAAACTGTATGGGATAGTAATGAACAATCTAAAATTTTAAAACATCCACTAGTGGTAAAAAAAAAATAAATTAAGATTGGGGGAGAGGGTGCTCAGCACTGTAATTTAAAACAATATGTAACTTAAAACAATTCATTTCCGACCTTCATGGAGAGAATGTATCCTAATTGTCTGTGGTCAAAACAGACTCCATCAATCGATGCCCCGTGATGAAATTCATCATCAATCAAGAATGCAAATGATATTGAATCTCGCTGCAGATTAACAAAGATTAGCAAAAATTTCTGAAAGGTCCTCCCGCCCGGGGCGTTTTGTAGAATTAGTCTGAGAAAAAGGAAAATCTTCCTTTAGTCCCTTCCCATGTAGGTTCACTCTCACACTCCCCAAATTTCTTAATACTTAATAAATAATATTTATCAGAGATCTATTTAGAAAACAACATATAAATAGTATTTATTATTAAAAAAAAAAAAAAAAAAAAAAAAAAAAAAAAAAATTAAGAAATTTTTTCGCCCCTCTCCCCCATTACCTTCTTCACTCGAAATTCAACTTTATTGTAGAAAACTCCAAAGTTTTAAGAAAAATTTTCACACTCGAAATTCAACTTTCCCATCTTCTTTAAAATTTTTAATTGTTAATCCATCAAGAAAAGCGGACGTAAAACAATAATTAGAGAATAAACATTTTTGTGCAAAATTATTGCTTTAAAAATTTCTTCCCATGTCCTCTCTCCCTCTCCAAAATTTAATTCTGCATCTTTCTTTAAAAATTTAAGCGTTATAAATAATTGAAATTTTAAAATTAATCCAATAAATTGCAAGCAAAATAAAGATTATTAGAGGAAGAAGCTTAAATTTAAATAATTTGCCGTTCGCATGTCTTTCTTTTTCTTTTTAAAACTCGATTTATTGGTAAAATAAAAAGTTCTTAATCGATTTTTAACAAAATTAAATATCCAAAAACAGTGACGAAAAATATTTATAGATGCATACCTCCATACCTTTAAAATCTATAAATGCACTCTTTGTAACAATGTTACACGCTGCAAAAAAATCCTAGTCTAAAGATTATCTGTTGTTTTATTTGTTGGTGCTATAAATGTCGTCGGACAGAAGGAAATGAAATTCAAAATAAATCATTTCATTGCATCTGATTTTTAATTGGTAATTAGAGTTCTACCGAGAGTGTTTTAACGAAAATATACATTTCTAATTGAAGAAAAAACATACACAAACGAACATTAATAATAAATCTCTAAATGCAATATTTGTAAAAGTTTTATAAGTCATTAAAAATCCTACTTTTGGCGATAGCTGTCTAAGCTCCGAAACAATTATCTGCGCTCCACGCTTCTATTTCAATGGAAATAAAAAAGTTATTATAAATAAATTTTTAATACATTTTTATCTTTTTTTGCAGAGACAGCGAAGTAATATTAAAAATTAAAAATTAAAAATTATATTATTATTATTATTATTATTATTATTATTATTATTATTATTATTATTATTATTATTATTATTATTATTACATTTGGTTGTGCAATTTTCGAGCTTTTAGGCCCGGTAGATTTTGAATCCCTCTTAAATAAGACGTAGTACATTTATCGTTCATAGCAATCTTTCATTTCATCAAATCCTCACCTTCTTTCCGATTTTTTCGAAGAAATTTTCTGCTGCTTGATAAAAATCCGTGTTTAGCTGAATAATGAATATTTTCCATTCCATAAGCTAGTTATTAAAAATTTAAAATTCTGAGTCTCAGATATATCAGATAATACTTTAGGCTAATTCACAAAACTTTTTAGCTTTATATGTGTCTTACATCTTGCTACCTATCGCACACACACTCAGAGAGAAAATTTCTCTCATTAGTTTTGATTTCCGCAATCTAAATTGTGAGAAATAGCTGTATACTGCAATTTTATTAGTATGTTTTGAACGATGCCTTACTTATTTCTAATACAATTAAAATAAAAAGCGTTGAAAAAAGTAATATGGATAGGAAAAAGTTCTGAAAAAATTGCATAAATTACCCAAATCTGCATTTTTTGTTCTTTACAATCTTGGTTAATTTCTTAATGTCCATAGGCTAAACTTATTCCAACAGTAGAAATATACTTTTTATCGTGAAAGCAACCGAGATTAATTTTATTTTGTTTTGAGATATATAAATTATGTTCAGTAATTATAAATTATATAATAAATTATATAATTTATAATTGTAATTATATTTATAATTATTTTTTATAAATTATGTTACGTTATTAGACGATCATTGTTCAATTTTCTATTGTTTTTAGCTGTTTTAGATACTCTAAATAATTTTCTTGCTTGATTTTCTGACAAATATTTTGTATAGATGTATTTTTAACACGTTTTTTCTCACCTTTTAAGAGAATTTTCTAGAATATATACTTAATTTTAAACGCATCAACCCAAAGGCTAACTCATTATTTATTTCGTTTTTAAAGTTTCCAATAACCTTTTTGTTATCCTCACATGAAATTCGATACTCTTGGAACAATCAGAAAAATGAAAACAGAAATGCGTGGAAATTTATTTCATCATTTAGTTGTAATAAGATGGAAAATAATTTTATATGGTCTTTGTATATGTTTTTTGTGTGAATTTATAGTGAAAAAATCATTTATAAATAATTCAGATAATTCTAATATGGGAAATTCTATGTAAATAAGGTAGGATGTTTAATTAAAAATACTAGTTTTAAGTTTTTCTACAGCAATTAGGTTTTTGTCAAGTTTTTTGAATGATTTAAAAGTAGGTAACGTTTTGATTTCTTTGTTCTTTTTTAGTGTTACAAAGCACAATATTTCTTATGTTTTGAAGATTAACCACCACCTTCAAAAACAGAATTATTAAATTATTTAAAAAGCTTATTTTTCAAAAAAAGAATATAAATCAAAGAAACATCCTTTCCTTCTTTCTTCTTTCAGCTATGATGTCGCGCCCCACCAGTGGCCGAGAGGTTCTGACCTCTCAACTGGTAGACGGCAGGTGCTGGGTTTCGAACCCAATCGCGGCTGTCGGCCTAACCGTTCGGAGTTTTCGTGGTTTTCTTCGAACCTTGCGTAAATACGGGTTAGGTTCCCTTAGAAAGACCCCCACGAAGGGCACTCCCCTCCTGGTCCTATATCCCTAGTGTAGATAATCGGAGGACAAAAATAAACCAAACCAGCTATGATGTCTGATTAAATTTACGAACTTTGTAGGAAGTTATAATTTTTATTCAATTTTTAAATAAAATTTTAAATTTCTATTATGAACTATGCAGTTTTTCTTGTCATGTAAATTCGATATATATTTTCATGTACATTTACAACGCTTGTTATTTTCCATTGTACTGAATTTTTTATTAGTTGAAAATAAGTTTTATTAGCTCACAGGCTATCATAGCCTGAGAGCTTATGTGCCCGTCCGTTCTGTATGTATGTTCGTATGTACGTAACGCGATAACTCATGATAAAAATATCCGATCCACTTGAAATTTTGTATGTAGGTATATCCTGACAAGGCGCTTCCCTGATTAGTTTTTGGAGTTCATTCGATATGTATAAGAGGGGGAACGGGGGGCTCATGCCCCCCCCGTTAGTTGATATAGATGGAATTTTCATGCAGAATTAAGTTTTCAAAATTTAGATTAGGATCATTCTGATGAGGCGATTCAGTGACTGTTATTAGGTGTTCATTGATTAAGTATAAATAGGGGGAACAGGGGTTCTAATCCCCCCCCCCCGTTAGTTGATATAAATGGGATTTTCATGCAGAATTAAGTTTTCAAAATTTAGATTAGGATCATTCTGATGAGGCGATTCCGTGACTGTTATTAGGTGTTCATTGAATAAGTATAAATAGGGGGAACAGGGGTTCTAATGCCCCCCCCCCCCCCGTTAGTTGATATAAATGGGATTTTCATGCAGAATTAAGTTTTCGTTCAAAATTTAGATTAGGATCATTCTGATGAGGCGATTCAGTGACTGTTATTAGTTGTTCATTGAATAAGTATAAATAGGGGGAACAGGGGTTCTAATGCCCCCCCCCGTTAGTTGATATAAATGGGATTTTAATGCAGAATTAAGTTTTCGTTCAAAATTTAGATTAGGATCATTCTGATGAGTCGATTCCGTGACTGTTATTAGGTGTTCATTGAATAAGTATAAATAGGGGGAACAGGGGTTCTAATGCCCCCCCCCCCCCCGTTAGTTGATATAAATGGGATTTTCATGCAGAATTAAGTTTTCGTTCAAAATTTAGATTAGGATCATTCTGATGAGGCGATTCCGTGACTGTTATTAGGTGTTCATTGAATAAGTATAAATAGGGGGAACAGGGGCTCTAATGCCCCCCCCGTTAGTTGATATAAATGGGATTTTCATGCAGAATTAATTTTCGTTCAAAATTTAGATTAGGATCATTCTGATGAGGCGATTCCGTGACTGTTATTAGGTGTTCATTGAATAAGTATAAATAAGGGGAACAGGGGTTCTAATGTCCCCCCCCCCTTAATTTATATAAATGGGTTTTTCAAGCAGAATTTTCAGGTTTCGTTCAAATCTCTGAATAGTTTTGGAAGTTTAATGGTTAAGTATAAAAGAGGGGCATAACTCTTTTTAAATTATATAAATGCTAAATGGGTTTTTATTAAGAATTATCTAATTTGCTCTGAATTTTGGATATAGATTTTTTATATGATAAAGCATGTCTTTGATAGTATAGGAGGTTCAATGATTAAGTATAAAAAAAGAGAAAAGGGGAGAGCTGTTTCCCCTTCTTAATTTTTTTTTTTTCGAACGGAATTAACCCTTGAAAATATAAAGCTTTAATGTGCAATTAGTATTTGTAGCCTGTGAGCTCAATGCCTTCAGTTTAACTGGGCAGTATTCTTTATTATTAATTTATTTAATTAATCTATGTTGTAGTAAATTGCTACTACATAGATAGTGCCAGTTACAACTCCGTTAATTACTTTTGAACATTTGATATTTTTTAATAAATTCTTCAGGCTTTTTAAAAAATTGTTATGTATTTATAGTTTATCACAAAACATTAAAAAACTTTAAAAAAAATATTAATTATATATATATGTATAGTGCACTCTCTCTGTTCTGAACACTCACGGGACCGAGCAAAAATGTAGAGATTATGAGGGTGTTCATTACAGAGGGAGATTGAGAAATGCATTACTACTACTACTATATAGGGTATCTGAGCCAAGAGTTGACCAAGTAAGGTCAGTTCTAGGAGATTTTAATTGGAGATATTCTTCTTTTTAAGTTTTAGAAGTACATTAACATGACTGATTACAAATCTTAATGAATGTCCATCCTCAGCAAAAATTAAGTCGGTCAAAATTAAATAGCAACAAATTTATAAGCAAATACTTTCTTTAATTGCCATTTTCTCAATAGTTGATTAATCTAAGAAATCAGTCAAAAATTCCAAAATTAATTTTTAAACATCATGTTTAAGCTGTGATTAACAGTTCATTTTGTAGCTGTTATGGAAGTGAATTATTCTAACTTACCACATTTGTCTCCAACTAAGCAAAAACTAAATGCTTACAATTTCTAATTAAAACAAAATCAAACAAGTTGGAAATTGCACGTGAAGCGTAGCAAATGAGGTGCGTTCGTACGATAACGAAGTTTTAAAATATTCAGATCTTGCTGATACAGTAGAGCGTACTTTGGATACAGTATAGTACTCGAAATCTTTGTGTTCCTGTAAATATGCAGGGAGTCATTTTTATTATACTTCATTAACGTATATCTTATTCATAAAATGTGAAGTAGTTTAATATAATTAAAACACGCCCAAACAATGTTTCTCCGTATAACATTATTCAGTCGAATACATTTGAATGGCCCTGTAATTTAATAATAAATATTCTTTGCATCACAGATTGTACAGAATGTATTTTTAGTACATATTTCATAGATTCATGTCAACTCTATTATGTTCAAATGAGTGTAACACCATTAAAATGCATTTGAAACTTTTTTTCACATTGATCGTAATGTACCGGAATATTTTGATTGTCCCTGTAATTGATCTATGCATCCGATTTTCATAACATTTGAAATGAAAAAATTATGTAATAATTATACATTTTAAATTCCAAACGATTAAAATGCATTTGAAACTTTTTCCCCATTGACCGTAACGTAACGGAATCCTTTTGATTGTCCCTGTAATTGATCTATCCATCCGATTTTCATAACATTTGAAATGACTCGACAAAATTATGTTATAATTATGTATTTTAAATTTCAAGCGATTCGGTTAGGTAGTTTTTGCGTTGTTATATGCGAACAGACAGATGGACGGACGGACAGACAGACAGACAGACGGATGGACTGAGTAACAACAATAGGTGCTACGTATTTACATAATTACGAACGCACCTAAAAATGGCTTCTTTTACAGTAAGTAGCTCACAACAATGTGACAACAGATGCTTCACTATTTAACTGAAGATTTTATCTAAAGTATTCAAACAAATTGCAACTTCAAGTACCTGCTTAAAATCTGGCAGCGATTTTGTCTGTTTATTTTTTTTAATCGAGACCGTCGAACTTTTTTATTTTTCTGTAACAGTTACTTGAAGTTTCCATGATGGGAATACGAATTCATATTACAAACGCATGTTCAGTTTACAGAGAAGTGGAGTAGAAATGGGGACCAAAAGTAGTGTTCATAATAGTGATGTGTTCAGATTAGAAGGTGTTCAGAATACACAGAGTTTATCTTTTGTTAAGTCTATGGAGTTTCAACATCAACGGGACCGTCAGATTGTGTTCATAATACTGGGGTTTTCACATTAGAGAGAGTTTATAGAGAGAGTCCATAGTAAATATATATATATATATATATACATATTATTTAATGATATAAGATAGTTATATATTTTCTTTCAGTTTGGAGAGAAGGATCGAAATGAATGAAATACATGTCTAAAGCTTTTTTTTTTTTTTTTTTTTTTTTTCGGAAAATTGAATTTATTAAGACCATTGAAAACCCATTTTAGTCGTTAGCGGTCTGCATTAAAATATGATTAATGCAGCCCTGTACGCACTCGAAAGGATAGTTTGCAAGAGCATTTAAAATTGTATCGACTCAAAATTCTTACGTGGGAAAATATCCTTACCTTAATGTAAGATTCAAAAGACTTAAATCACCAATGCTATGCACGTAATTCTCTTTTTAACATTAAGCTTTTATCCTGTTAAAAGTGCTGGATGAAAAACAGAAGTGTTTCATGACATCATGACAAGAAAGTTTACTGAATCAAATATGAAAAAAAGTGCAAATAAGTAGTAATATATACGATGAAAGTAATCACTTAAACGTAATGTCCGCTAATGAGGAGATTGAAGAGATTCATTGCTATTTTCGATATCTCATAGAAATTATTGAAGATGCTGTTCACCAGTAAGTAAAAGGGTTTTCAAGGATTATTAAATAAATTGAATAATTTCCTCAAAGAGGTTCCACGTGGCTACTATTTAAAATAATTCATCATTTAGTCCTTAAGATTGCCGATTACAGCTTCAAAAATGCAAATCCTTTCATTCGTATTCCTGAAATATAGATTATTACAAAATCAGCATATCCAATGAAGAATAATGTTTAATATAAACATTGCAGAAAATAAGTGTTTAGTGTCGTGCGCTTTTTGACAATTAAGGTAATATTAAAAAAGATGCAAAAATACAAATGTTTTGCACATTATTTGTCTTGTAAAAGATATTAAACTGGGTAATATCGAATACCCTTTTCCATTTTAAAATACCTATGTTATTGAAGACCTATTATTTTGTGATTGTTTTTGGTAATACAAGGGTTGAAGATTAACTCTGCATATATCCTCTAATGACGACTCTGAGATTATTAGCTTATTATTGTTTGAAGATGGGGAAAAGCAGCACTATTGTCTTATTAGAAATATTTCGAGACTTTAAGTTGACTTAATCATACTGATGTTGCAATTTTATTGTTATCGATATCTACATCAATTTTCAAATGAGGACTTGTCGGAGAAAATATAGTGAATATTTTTGGCAATAAGTAGCATAAGTTATAAGAATGCTATCAGAAAACGATAATCTTTTAAATTTTTAAAGTATTAACCTTTAAAATCCTTCCCATATCCTATTCATTATAAGATTTTGAGTCTTCTAATATATATATTTCAATATTTAATTTCCTCTTCTTATCCCAGGTGAAGATAATTGGACATCATGAACACAAACAAACAAACAGATTTCGTCTTCTGAGAGTTCGTGTATTGTGAAAACAGATTTATAATTTTCACAGTGATTAATGCTATGTTTTTAACCGATCTAACGTAAAACCTGCTAAACCTGTACAGTTACTTTACCTGTACGGTAAAGACCCCATTGAACACTCATAAAAATAATTTGTGTCGGAGAAAAAAACATTGTATTGAACTTTATTAGATATAAAACTTAACATATTTATTTTGAAGTAAAGAAGCCTTTTAAAATGAAAAAAAAAATCTGTTTGCAAGAAAAGCATAAACGCGATCACGAATATATTATAAGTAATTATAGGACTGAATCACATGTCTCATGTGGCATAAGTTTTCATCAATGAAAATTAATACATGTAATTTTTCGCAATCTGAAAAACTACAATAGCCTACTCAGAATTACGAAACAAAATTTGCAGGTCATGGGGTAGATGTTATTGCTATAATTATGAAAATTATTTTATTTTTAAAATTGAAAAAGCATCATTTCCTATAGATGGTGTTTCGGTATTTTTACCAACAATATAAGAAAAATCATTTAAAAATCTTGAGCCGCCTCTGTAAAACATATTTAAAGGAACGTTTTGCCAAATTCTAATGAGTTAGCAATGCTTACCATGCGCGTAGCCAGGGGGGGGGGGTGCCCTGGGTGCCCAGGCACCCCCCCCCCGGCTCGCGCAGATCCAAGGTTATTTTATTAAATCAAATTTATTTTAAAAAATCATTATTTTAAAAAATCAAAATTTATAAAAGAAAAAAGAAGAAAAATGTAAGCAAAGTTAGTTCAATTAGTTAATCAAAACTAACAGTCTGTGTTTTGAAATGTGATAAAAGAAGAGACCTTGATTCTTTCTTTTTTTCTTTTTAAGAAAATTATTTTATTCATCTTTTTTAAAACTAGAATATTTACTAGAATCTGTATTAATCACAGTAAATCAAAAAAGTTGATTTTATAATCCCAATTTGATGTCGTTTCTTTATGGAATTTTTTTAAGACCTTTCTATTGCATGTATATTTCCATAAAAAATTAGAATAAATTCTCGTGAAGGATAGAAACTATTTATATTTTTGCTTTTGTAATCTAAAATCTATACAGGAGCAAAAAAAGAAAAGAAAAGAAAAGAAATACAGATGTGAAACGATGATTCCACCATGTGATTAGACTGGAGAACAGAGGGGGTGGAAGGTTGTACAAATTAGAGATGAGACAGGCTCAGCCCCAGCTCGAAAGCCCAAGCCCAAACCCGGGTCCGAAGCGGGCACGGGCTCTATTTTCATTTTAGTGCTCGGGCTCATTATTTCTGAGAATTAAAAAACATTTACGTGTAGAAAAGATTAAAAGAACTACTATTTTCCTTTTAAAATTATTTATTCTTTTTCAAGTCATTTCAGTGTTATTTTGATCAAAACGAAAGAAAAATAAAAATATTTTTTTTTATATATTTCAATAGTTTATTGTTGCTTCAAAAGAAAATTTGTGATGTATGGAGATTTATGTCTACTGCATTTCCGTCGACGATTAATTGATAAGGCGCCTATCAAAATAATCATAAATAATAAATTAGCTTCTGGTTGGATTTTCGTTTGAGGCAGAGGATATTTTTTAATTCGATCGTTTATTTATTTTGATAGAGAATGATTTCTTCGTTTTTGATGCAGACTAGATGCTTGAGGATTGCAAATTAGTTGATTGTGCACGAATCATAATCATTCTTCATATGATAACAGCATTGTGATTTTTTTTTCGGTTTGTCATCATGAATTTTGCTTATGCTGAGGATTTCCCTTCGTAAGTAAACACATTTTATATGTTATTCCGATTGAAAACATTCGATTAATGTTTCTTCTTTTCCCATAAAAACAACGGAACTTTAAGATAACTGTATCAATGTTTTAATATGCGTTGATTTTAAGGTTCTCGTCAGTCATGGGGAATTGTTAAGAGAAATGAATTGATTATAGATAAATGTACAGGGATGTAGTGGAGGGTATACTGGAGTATACGCCGTATACCTTCTGGATTTTTTTTAAGGAACACCGTATAACCTTCTGTTTCTCATGAAACCCATAGGATGTACTCTCTAAAAGACTATACTCTGTGCCTTGAGCATATACCCTCTGCGTCGATCGTGTAACCTGCGGTTTTTTTACGACTACACCCCTGAAGATATACTCTTTTTATAGGAAATTGAAAACGTTTTTTGATTCTTCAACATACAAATAGTAACTTCTATAAACACTATCCATTTATTCAATACACTTCTTTAATATGTCCATCAAATTTTCTTCTTAAAGGACAAGAAATATGGGAGTCATTTTAGGTATGAAGGATATTTTTATTTGATACCAAATTGCTCTTTTCATAAGCTTGAATTTAAATTTTTATTTAATAGTAAATTTTATAAGAAATTTTTTAAATGGGATATCACATTTGAAACAATTTTTAAATATCATTAATTTTTTTATTTATTTATTTATTTATTTTTGTATGCTTTTTGTATCGGGCTCGGATGGGCTCGGGCTCCAATGTACTAAAAATCTGTCGGGCGCGGGTTTCAAAAATCGATCCCGAACTCATCTCTAGTACAAATCTGTGCTTCCTCTGAAAATAAGAAATGATGCTACGCAAAATTCAAATTAATATGGAGGTTGGTTTGTTGGTTTGTTAAATTTCGTTTTTTGGGATCACATTTTGACATTCGGGCTCATTGTTTTTAATGGTGAAATTTTATTTATTCGTGAGTAGAAAATATAAGAGCTATTTTTCACTTTAAATTGCATACTACAAGTTATTTTAATGCTACTTTGATCAAAATGACGGTGGGGGGGGGGACAAAAGTCGTGCTTATTTATTTTAGTATTTCATTGCTGTTTGAAATGAAAACTTGTGATAATTACAGTTTTATGTTTACGGATATCTTTATTTTATATCTATCATGTTTTGTCTATGTTTATATATCTTTTTCTTATCCATTAGCAGCGTCGTGCGAAAGGGAAAGCGTAGGGGACAGCTGCCCCGGCGTGGAACTTTAGGGTGCGCCAAATTGTAACTTTGCCCCGGGCACAGCTTTCTCTTCGCACGCCCCTGTCCATCAGATTTAGTTTTAAGCAATTTCTCATCCTTCTTCACGCATTGAAAAATTGCGTTTGGATCTTTTTTTAAAGAAGCTCCACACAATCAGTGTTCTCGCTGTCGCTCGCCAATGCGGCAAATTGCGACTAAATTCTTCATTTGGCGAGTAAACAAGCGATTAGATTCGCCAAATTGCTAGTGCTAAGTTTTTTCTTTTTCTTTTTTTTTTCTTTTTCGTTTTTCATACACATGCATATATATATATATATATATATATATAATACATACATATTTTTTATATTTGTAGCGGATAGTTGAAAATAGATTAACAACAATCGCTGTCACATAAAAACTTAGGTTATTTTAGAGCATATTGAAACATATATCTAGAATATATATCTATTTTGCTACTTCTTTTTTCATTTGGCGAATGTTTTTTATTTTTAATTAGCCAAATTACTAATATTAGTCAAATGCCAGCGAGAACACTGCACACAATTATACTTTCCGCAAAAAACCTGCCTAAAACGGAAATTTGATAGGTTTTATGGGGTTCCGTTTTATTAGGTTTTATTACATAAGATGTTATTTGTACCCAACATGTTCAGGTTAAAAGTTTTGGGCACCCCCCCCCCCCCGTTCAAAAGGCTGGCTACGCCTATGCTTACAAGAAAGAGACATATTCTTACGAATAATTTACTTAACTCCTTGACGGACAGTCTGTCTGTCCGTCCATCTGTCTGTCTGCAGAAGAACGAATTTCATCCATTCCTAGTTATTCCGAAATTGTATATATTTTTCAAGTTCATTCACGATAGCCAAGACAAGTTATGTAATGAAGATCCTGTTGCCTAACTTGTTTGCTTAACCAGATGGGGTCCACAATCTGTAACCCGCGGGCCACAAAGCTACCACTATTTTCATGCAGAATAATTTATCTTATAATAAGGACAGAAACTTTTTGATTAAATAAAGCAAACGTCACTTTCCAAATATTCTGGTGGCAAACAATTTTCTGGCAAAAAGATTGTGCATCACTAACTTAACTGATCAATATTTTTGAAAAACTTTCAAGTAATGTCTATTTTTTTTTTTTTTTTTTCATGTTTTTTTACAAAATTTAAAATTTTTTATAACCGCTTTTTCAAAAAAGAAATTTTTGTCTAATTGAGTCAGAAAAAGGCTCGTATTAAATAATACAAAATGTACAATAAAATTTTACTGATGAGAATATAAATTATGATTGCGAGTATGAATGCCCGAACGTGGTACGGGCAAATCATGATTGGCAAAAACACATTGCCCTACGCCGTATGGGCAGGAAAGCGGTAAATACATTAATTTTAATATCCAAAAGAAAGGAAATACCATCATCCTTTGAAAAAGACTCTTTTAAATATTAAACTACTCTGTTTTTGATAATACAGTGGAGAACCTTCGAAAATTTAGAAATATTATGCTTCGTTACAATATAAAGGGCAGAAAATGCAGTAGCTTTACCCACTTTCAAGTCGCATAAAAATGTATTAGGTAAGCCTGACTGCCGGCAAAAGACTTAAATTTGAAACTAGCATTTTAATGAACCGTCTTATCTGCGGAGAACTTACTATATTAGAACAATCTGAAATTACTTATTAGCCTCCGATGCTATTGATTTCAGACAAGCTAAAAAGTGTCGTGTCAAAAATTGTGGCCCACTTTTACTTAACTATCATACGTAGTATAGGGTAAGTCTTGCAATCGTTTTGAAAATCGAAAAAAAAATTGACGGATTTACACGTTTCAGATACTGGAGATTCCGAAAAACATATTTTTAGAAAAAAAAATTGTCGTCCGTCTATCTGTCTGTAAACGCTCAATCTCACTAAGAAATGGAGATAGAGACTTAAAATTTTGTATGTACTTAGTAAGTAAGAATGGGACGAAGCCTATTTAATATCAGTAACCTCGATTATCCAAAACTATTTTTTTCGGACTGTCGAAAAAAAAATTTGACGGATTTACACGTTTCAGAAACTGAAGATTCCAAAAAACATATTTTTAGAAAAAAAATTTGCCGTCCATCTGTCTGTCTGTCTGTAAACGCTAGTGAATTTCTACAGAACATTGTTCTTTACTCTAACGGAAGAGTTCAGGCCAAAAAAACTTATCTTAGTCTTTTTTTTTTTTTTTTTTTTTTTTCATGTTTATAATCTCTATTTATGCAGAAGTGCCATAAGCTGCGATATTTACGCCTTTAATGAATCTTTGTTTGCTGTGTGTAAATGTTTCAGTTATCATTAGTATTATTAATACATCAAAAAAATCTAAAAAATAATATATGGTAAAAGTAAAATCTTTTAAGACATTGGAAAGAAAAAAATACGTTTCCTTCTTAACAGATGTAAATGTTATATAAATTTTAGTTCTCGAGTATTATTGTATTCAGTTTGCATGAATGAACAGTTTAAAAGAAATTGGCATTTTTCAGTTTAAATGAAAATTCCGTCATAATCATGCGTTTTTTTATGTATTTAATTCTATTCTAAGACGCCTAGTGATCAACGACTCTTTAAAAAGAATAAATTCTAATGCTTAATTGTAGAATAACGACGACTTAAAAGTATATGCCTATTTTGAAAAAAAATTTTGACCAAGCCAAACTTTACTGATTTGTGAACAGACTTTTTCACGTCGAGAAAAGGATTTTCATACGGGAAGATTCAACAGAAACTGATTATTTTGGTCCGTGAAGACTAGGAAGAACGAAATCAGTCTCGGCTTCGTACGGAAAAAATAAGTTAGGCTCGTGTCGGCCGATACTCCAGGAAAAAAAAAAAAATTTAAGGCCCGAGCCCGGCCCGAAAAGATTAGTGAGCCTGCCCGAGTCTTCAGAAGCATGGCCCGAGCACGGCCCGGCCCGAATGCCATTAATGGAAATCGGCCCTAACCCGGCCCGCGGGTCGGGCCGGGCTCGGGCCGAGACCCGGCCCGTGCAGACCTCTAGCAGATAGTATTTATTCACAGGAACACACAAAAAATTTTGGCTGTACTACTGTAACCGAAATACTGAGTACTATTACATCAAAATCTGAATAATTTTAAGTGCGTCCGTAATTATATAAATAGCTAACACCTATATTCGTCGTTCAGTCTGTCAGTCCGTCGGTCTGCCCGTCCCCATATAACAAAGCAAAAACTGATCAACTAAGTCGCATGTCATTTAAAATGTATAATTTTAGCGTAATTTTGTCGAATCATTTTAAATTTTAAGAAAATCGGATGTATAGTTTAATTAAAGGGACAATCAAAAGTATTCCATTACATTGCGATAAATTGAATAAATAGTTTTAAGTACATTTTAATGATGTTAAACTCTTTCGAATACTATAGAATTCACTGTTAAAAATAAATCTGTGAATTCACGGTGAAACTACCGGCAGCAAAGTAGCCGAACTTTCATCGTTCCTTTAGTAGATTTTTCGTTGCGAAAAATAAAAAAAAGGAAAACTCCGTTTAAAGAAGCTGTAACTTTCTGTTACAAAGTTTTATTTTTAATGATAACAATTTAATATAATTTTTAAAGTTAATGAATCGACTAAGCGCCAAAGAATACGAAATTTTCGAGTGATTTTAAGCTACAGTACTATATTGCTTAATTGATTAACTTTTTTTGTATAATTTACCTCAAGCCGTTCTGAGGATCGAACTCGAGACCTTTAGACTGCGGAACATATCCTTACTGACTGCGCTAAAGTTGCTGATGCCGGGTTGTGCAAAGTTTGCCTTTTATGAGTTAGCGGAAAATCTGTTGTGTTTTTCAAAGATTTCCTTTCAAATATATCCGTTAAAATTTTTGTAAACGGTTTATTTTATTTTATTTTAGACTGACGCATTATACTTATTATTTTTAAAAATCAATTTTATCTTTTTAACTACTTTAAATTTTAAAAAAAATCACTGTTAAAAATCAATAATTTTTTTCGCATTTTTTTTGAATAGATGGATGTAAAAAAAAAAAAAAAAAAAAAAAAAAAATATTATTCATTTATTACAAAAATAATATTATAGACAATTTTTTTAAATTGTCGTACACTTTTATTTATTTATTTTTATTTTTTTATTTTTATTTATATTTTATTTTATTTATTTGCTAATTAGTTTAAAAAAATTTTAAATAAGAATTAAGAAAAAAATAAAAGGAAAAAATGTAATTTAAAAGGGTTTTTTTATGTTTTCATTCATACCGCCAGTGGGATTCGAATCCACAATCTGCGTTTCCAGGTGATTCACGGTATGATGCCTTGACCACTTGGCTACACAACGGAATATCGCCGTTTTCTGTTTCTATTTTCATCCGTTTGGTTATTTTCAGGGAACATGGTGGAGTTTTCTGATTTTTAACGGAAAATGCCCTTTTGTTGTGAAAGGGAACTTTTTCTGTGAAATTCAGGAAAAAAATATTCGTGAATTTCAGAATTTTTTTTAACAGTGTTGTCATTAACCTATGAAGTATATATATATTAAAATATACATTCTGTGCAATCTATAATGCAAAGAATATTTATTATTAAATTACAGGGCCACCCAAAAGTATTCCACTATACAATTCTATACGTGAAAACATTGTTTGGGGCGTGTGATAATTATATTAAACTATTTCACATTTTATGAATATGATATAAGTTGCTGAGGTGTAATAAAAGTTTCTTCCTGTATATTTACAGGAACACAAAAAAGATTTCGACCACTATACTACATCCGAAGTCCGAAGTACTGACTACTATAATAGCAAGATCTGAATATTTTTAAAACTTCGTTATCGTATGGATGCATCTCATTTGCTACGCTTCACGTGCATTTCCAACTTGTTTCTTCTTATTCAGGAGCAAATGGCAAATAAATAAATTCAAATTTAAATCTTTGAAAATAAAAAAGTTGTTTAAAGCCGTACAAACATTATCTATACTAATATTACAAAGAGGAAAGATTTGATTATTTGTTTGTTTGAATTAAATAGGCTCCGAAACTACTTGACGAATTTGAAAAATTCTTTCACCGTTGGAAAGCTACACTATTTCCGGTGAACATAGGCTAATTTTTAATTGATTTATTCAAATATTTTCCTTAATAATTCAAAATTTCATTATTTTTCATATAGAATCAATTAAAAATTTTCCGCTAATAAATAACAATTTTTCTTTCCCGTTGCCAAGAAAATCAAAATCTGGAATAATAATTTCTCCTCTGCAATTAGTTTTCAGTTGAACAATATCTACGTGAAAAACTAAAAAAAAAAAGAATTCAAAGTAAAATAAATATGACATCATACTTGGAAAAAAAAAGTATTTTATTATATAAGGGGGGGGGGGGGGGGAGCACGAATATCGGTTATGTTAATAAGAGGCTCTCTGTGTAAAATGGCGACATAATTAGAAGTAAAGGGAACGAGAAAGAATTAAATTATGAATAAAATATTTGATTTGGAAAGATATGACGTCATATTTTAAATAACATAGGAATTTTTAAGAATTTGTTAAAAGAACAAGAGGCATGGATATATGTAACTAATAAAAATCGGTAAATAATGACGTCACATCTATACCAATATTATAATGAGGAAAGATTTGATTGTTTGTTTGTTTGAATTGAATAGGCTCCGAAAGTACTTGACGAATTTGAAAAATTCTTTCACCGTTGGAAAGCTACACTATTTCCGGTGAACATAGGCTATATTATATTTTCAAAAAAATAGGAATCCTTACTAAAATGCCAATAATGTAACCCAATTTGTAGAAAAATGACCTTAAAAAATCCTTACATCGCGTGCGCTGCGAATACTATTGATTATGAAACAAAATAATGTACTACGACTTTGCAGAACGTATACTTATCTACAAAAAATGTCGCGACAGCATATGTCTAACAGTCTAACTGTTATAGTTACGTCACAATAATATGTTTTTTTTTTTTTTTAATTTAAACAAATAATTAAAATGCCGTCTTAGTAAAAGCTCCTTATTTTTACCTTGGTATTAATCCTTATTAAAATAAATTACTTCATAATCAAGACTGGCGCGATAATACACCATATGATTCAGGACACGGATCGGAACAGGAAAGAGCGCTATCCAAACAAAGTGTGCCAATAAACGCAAAAATGCATTCCACAACTGAAGACGACTCCACAAAACAAACCTCCAATTCAGAAAAAACCACAAACTCCCTCCGAAACTAGAAACAGCTCAGCACAGTACAAAATTCGAGAGGGCGAAGTAAACAAAAGCGAAACGGAAAACGCAACACCTTAGCGACTCACAAGGAAGGTCTCCATACGGGCATACTCCGAAAATTCTGAAAAAATTACAGAATGTTCTTTTCATGAGGCTATATACGTTTATAAAAAAAATTCGGCGGAACTTCCATACCCTATCCGTAAAAAAATAATGAAAATTTCGTTAGTTGGCAATTTATTGTCGTTTGGTGATGAAAAGCAATTTCAAAAACTGATTTTTTTTTTTTTCAAATGTATTTTAAAGGGAAAAAGTTCCATGTTCAACGTGTTCAGATAGATTTAATATCTTTGGTTTTGTCAGTTTTAGTTTGTTTTAAGTATAATTTCGTTATATTGATATTTATATGTATTTATATTCAAATTTAACCATCAAAATTTGATATTTGAAACGGAATTCAAATTTAAATTACATAAAATTGTTTCAAGTTCAAAGTCCATTTGAGCATTGTCAATTCGATTTTGTTACTATGGAAACATCTGGCTTTTATTTTTGAATACGCTTAAATGTATGAAAATAATTTTACTAAATAAGAATTTTTTATATATGAAAATATTTTTTCCAGAGGTAAATTAAATAACTACGGCAACAAATATATATTATATATATATATATATATATATATATATATATATATATATATATATATCCAGTTTATATATATATATATGCATATAATATATTAAATTCTTTCATTGTTTTTGCTTAAATTCATTAAATACCATTTACACGGATTCTAGAAATCTAAAAGTTTTCAGTTGCATTAAAAACGTTTGCTTTTGGCGGGGAAAAGTGCTGCTCGCCAAATCGTGTGACACTTTAGGCTTTTCACGCCAAATATTCGAAAGTATTTTATTTTTTTACATGTTTTCTACTGTAATTCCGCCGCTAATTTTCACTGATCCTTTATTACATACATGAGTAGTTTAATTATTATTATTTTTTTTTTAAATCTGAGTATGCCCAGTTTGGAGACCTTCCTTGTCAGTAGTTTTTTTAACATAAATATTACATTTTTATATAGGTTCAGCAGCCAAGAAAATTATTTAAGGCAGTTATTTATTTTTATTTTTTTCATTTTAGAATGTCCAAAAGATCAAGATCTCAACTTTCTGGAAATAGTTACCATAGGCAAGGGCATCAAAAAGACGCAGTGATGAAGAATCTTCATCAGAAACTCAAAATCGTCTTGCAAGTCAAAGAGAATACGCATCGCAATCGCGTGCCAGAGTCCAGTTAGAGGTCTGCACGGGCCGGAATTTCCAGGCCCGGGCCCGACCCGGCCCGTAGGAAAGTTATTTTGGCGCGGCCCGGCCCGTTGTAAAAATCAAAAGTTCGGCCCGACCCAGCCCGTTTAAATTTTTATATTTTAGGCCCGGCCCGGCCCGTTTTGGCCCGTTACAATTTCTACGTTTTCTAAAAAATTCAGATTTTTATCATATAACTAAGATTCTTTTAAAGAATACTGCATACATATCTATGGAATGATTTTACAATATATTTTACAGCAAATACACATTAACAACATTAATGATTACTTAGATTCTTAGGCTTTCAACATTCGAATAAATTATTCATTAACAAATTAATATGGCTTAGAATAAAAGAAAAAAAAAAAGAAAGCTAAAAACATCGTTGATTTTGAAGCTGTTTAATAAAAGAAGATTTATAAATGTATTTCTATATCATTTTATTATAGATTTCAAATCCAAATTCATTCTTAAATTCAAAGAAGCTCCTTTCTTATACATTTCTAAATTCTTTTTTTTTTCTCAGAAACGCATAAGATTAGCAGATATCTTTATTCAGAAACTATATAATCGAATGGCGTTATCCATTTTTTGATACAAGCAATTTAAGAATACTGCAAACAAATAAAATACTGTCATAATTAGCGTTTTGAATAGAATTTCCAGAAGCAATAGCAATGGAAAGGAGAAAAACCTGCAATCATTTAAGAAAATATTATATCTCAAACAGGTTATACAAGTATTTTATTTACCAAAAATGAAAAATGCTATTCGATTCCAAATCCCTTCAATAGTTAGGCTTATCACTTATATACTTTTACAATTTAAAATTAATCAGAAAATGTGTCAAACTTTCACATTATTGAGAAATCAATTTAAAAATCATCAAGAAGTATATATCCGAAGACTAAGCTAACATAAGTTCTTTATCGCTGTTAATAATTTTACAAATCATGTTTTCTGCCAATAATTAAGTTTAGTACCGGTTCGGCCAGTCTATATGTAGAAAAATAATGCAAGCGTGATCTCGGACCGGCATGAATCAGCTAAAAAAATATTAAAACGGGTTACACATAATGTAATTCTCCGATGCCGATACAATGTGCATTTTTATACTGATGCTGTCAAACTAGTATGGCCACATTTATACTTATTCTCGTTAAAACCATTTTCGTTGAAAATAGCTCATATTTTATCATTTCTGCTTAAATCTTCAGAACGGGCCGGCAGGCCCGAAAATTTTTTTTATCGGCCCGGCCCGTCTGGCCCGTTCAATTTTTTTGCCGGCCGGCCCGGACCGGGTACGGGCCACGGGCCAAGCCCGGGCCCGTGCAGACCTCTAAGTCCAGTATCGACTGTTCGCAACGGCTTGCCGAACAAAATTTGAGAACCTCCTAAATACGCGCGAGAGAGTCGAGTACGGAGCGTTTGCAGCGGCTCGAAGAGCAAAATATTAGAAATATACAAGCTCGACTATGGAATCGAGCTCTGAGCGTTCCCAACGCCTTCGAGATCAGAGAGAAAGACAACAAACATCAACGACTAGAGTTCGTAATCGAGTTTTAGCTCATAGTAACAGATCGGCTTTCAGATACGATCACAGATTGATTATGCTCAACAGTCGGTACTTACGTATTAACGCCACCGCAGCAGAAACTGCACTAATTCGCTAATAAAGAGCAGTCTTTTTGCAATACACATACATTTAACGTCTGAATTTAAAAAGCTATTAAAAGATTGAATAATATAAAGTAAGACAGACTTGAATACATTTTTAAAAAGTAAATAAAATTTATATGCAAAAAATAAAACACTAAAAAACATTTAAAAATACGTAAACGTTTCTCCAAGCTATACGCGAGGCTTCTTGTTCACACGCGCACAAAAAGTGGAGTCAAAAAATGAGCAAAAAGAAAAAAAAAGCATTAAAAAATGGCGTCAAAACTCAGCAAAACAACAAGCAATCCAGAAGATAACTGCCTGCACATGCAGACAACGAGATTGCTCTTTATTGGCGCATTAGCACAACTTCTGCTGCGCACTGTAAAAAATTTTTGTAAAATTCCAGTAGATGTACCGTAAATTTCACGGTACTTCTACCATTTTCACTCTTTACGGTATGAATACCGTATTTCTAAGGTATATTAAGTGTAAAAAACAGTTTTTTGTACTGTTTCGATTAAAAACTGTATTTACACAGTAAAATTATTATTTTTCCGTAAAAACTCGGTATTTATACCGTAAAATAATTATTTTTCAATAAAAAAAACGACATTGTAAAAATTTTCGTAGCATTTCAATAGATGTACCTAAATTTTACGGTACGTCTACTGTTATCATTCTTTACTGTATGAGTACCGTATTTCTAAGATATATTAGGCATTAAAAAAACCATTTTCTGTGCTATTTCGATTATAAACAGTATTTATACCATAAAATGACCAATTTCTGTGCTATTTCAATTATAAACGGTATTTATACCATAAAATGATTGTTTTTCAGTAAAAAGGCGATATTTATACTGAAAAAAATTATATTTCAGTAAGGGAAAATATGGTATCCTCGCCTCGGTGTACGGCATTTTCTCAAGCGATGTTCTTGTTGTTGCTAGGTAAATGCGCGCAGATCTGAGGAGATGGGGGGGGGGGAGTGCAGCCATTAACTTGTTTTGGAGTCCAAAAATCTCAAAGGGTCCCAACTCCTGCAATACACACTGTTTATTATAATTTTTATAGATACCATAATGTTACAATAAAAAAAGAGAAAGGACTGTATTTACTTTTGTTAAATAGTATTAAAGAAGAATAGATAATTATTAGAATTTATAATTATTATCTTTAACTACAAGAAAATAAATAATGTAATTTACGAAAGATGACTAAAGTAGTCTACAAAGTAGACGAGGCATTATTAAAGATTCACATGCATTTTATGTGTCTTGCGTGTCTGTGTAAGGGGGGGGGGGACTGATTCTGGGCCCGTCACGGTTTTCGACGGCCTGAATAGATGTTGTCTTTCTAGTGGGAACTTTTAATCTATCATACTGAATGATGTCAAATCCATCCTTAATTTTTATTGGAGAATTATACAATTCATAGAAGTGAAATTCTAAGATTTTAAACTAGTTTAATTAATCACTTATTCATAGTCATGCAATTGGAATTGTAATATTATATACGATTGAATATATATACCAGTGATATTCTTATATGTTAAAAGAGTTTGTTCAACTTTGTGTATGCTCTTTGTGTTTCATTCAGTTGGATCCTCATACCGGACGTGCAGGACAAAGAAGTATGTAACATTTTGACTATTTTTAATTGAAAGTAACTATTATGCACGTATTTTTATTACATTTTTAACTTGCATTAGTTCTTAATAAACTTCTTCTTTACTGTTATATATTTGTCTTATTAATTTATTTTGGGTTTAAAAATTATGACATTAATAATTAATATTGTTTTAGGTATGACAAATAACAAATTTTTCAGCTAAAAATTATTTGAAATTAAAAGTTCTTTAAAAAAGAATCTATTAATACAATGTGAAAAATTTCCGTGGTGGAATTTCAAAGTGGAGTCTATTCATGAAGTAAAATAAAGGGAAGCACCGACATATGGTACTGCTTATTTTTTGAAAACTCCAAGCTGGGCAACACGAAGCGTTTTACCTTTTTCTTTTTCCTTATTCAGCGACACACTAGTAACACGCATGTTCACGTTCTCTACAATTCTAATGTATCGAACGTCGCATCTCTCAAATAATGAAGATCGGCGGCTAGTAAGTTGTCTGTTAAAAAAAAAAATGATATGGTATAACGTATCGTGTGTGCTCAGATGGTGAAATTTTGGGGCCTATAAAGACCCATCCCCCGCGAATCCCCACGTTCAAAATTTAGACAAAATTATCATAAAACTAGAAAAAAATACATCCTTATCAGAAAAAAATAATAAAATACCAAACAGTCAGTTGGCTTAGATTTACGCTTAAACCACCGGTAAAACTGCAAACACCGGTCCTCTTTCCTCTACCAACCTCATAAATAACTAAAATTCAAAATTTTTTTTCGCTTACGTTGTTAGAATTTTATCGAACTCAGACCCCAATCTCGATGAGCGCAGGAATTTCGTAATTAACAATACTGTTGATCTAATCCTTAAAAAGGTAGTGAAGTTCAAAAACTCTAAAAACCGCAAATCAAAATTTTAGAACCTATCTCACTCGACGCTCTTTCACCATACGGCTCAGTATTGAATTCAGACACTTTACTCCGGGAGGGACTTCTGTGGCTCCGGGGGTGGGGGAATGAAACCTTTTTCCCCAGTGAAAACACAAGAACTCTATTTTTCCGGGGGGAGGGGACATTTCATTGCACTGGGGGGTTCCCTCTGGGGCACCCCATTAATTCAACACTGATATGGCAAGACTGTTATTTTTGTTAAAAGAAAGGTCTCTCATTCGGTAACTCAATCTCTCCCCTCCAAATTTTGGAAAATTAAACACTAAAAACCATTTAGACAGTTTAAGTTAATTTACAGTCTCATCCATATGTCTTCAAACCTTGGACAATCCCCCCTCCCCCGATCTCTCTTCAGTCCGGCTTGGATAAATTATTCAGACTAGATGTTGAATGATATTTTCAGGTTACTTCAGTGGTCATCAGTGGAATTTTGATGCAAACACTACCACTGATGTTTTTAAAAGAAATAGTCGATGCCTCCTACCCGATTCAGTATGATCCATCGGATGGATCGACCTTGCTCAGTTAAAGATGTCTGTAAAATAATGATTCCCTATTCCCTGATTTTGCACTCACTTTACCATATTTCAAGTAAATTATAGAAACGCGGTTAATGTTAAACGCGGTATAACGTTATTTACTTTTTGGTAATTTTGGACCCTTTCCCTCCCTTTAAATATCATACGTTACTTCCATCAAACTCCCTGGCCCGGTAATGATATCATTATCAAAGTGTAAAAATTTTTTTTTGAATTTAGTTCTTTTGTTTTGATTAACATACAAAACGGGTTAAATTTATTTTTCGCAAACTTTATTGATTCAATTGAAGATAATTTAATAAAATATCACCTTATTCAAATAAAAATAGTTAACAAAATAAAAAAGAGATAATGTACTATTTTGAACAAAATACCACGTTACAGAGAAAAAGAGATAATTATAATTGGGTCAAAAATGATATCGATATCAAAAGGCAAATCCCCCCCCCTTCCCCTAGAAATATCTTACGATATCATGTGTCAGACCCTCCCTCCCCCCTAAAAGAATAATGTTATATATGCACAGCACCTAATAAAAAAAGTTAATACAGTAGAACCTCAATAAGTTGACCACCCAAGGGACTGTAACTAAGTGGTCAATGTACGGAGGTGGTCAACTTACGGAATTTTTAGAAAATATTTAGCACAATATCAGCAAAAAATTAGTAAACTTTTCTAATATCTTTAAGGAAAAATTTAGAAATAAAATTAGCACTTACTCTTTTTTATTTTGACTGAAGATTTAGCACATTTTTACAGTTTTTGAAAGAATAATTCAATTTTTGTTTGAGTCCTCTTTTTGTTCATTAAGTAACTACAAAAAGCACTTTCACAGTTTACAAGTCCATTAAGCATGCTTGGACATTTTTCTGCAGCGAAATCTTTAAGTTGCTCCATCATGCGCTTTACATCCTCTTCCTTCAGATTTGGGTACTTTTCAGTTTCGTCGTCACTTGGATCATCATCTTCTTCGCCATCCATTTCTTGTATCTTAGAGTCATCGCTGTGTTTAGTTTCAGACAGTATCTCATTAAAGATTGTCTCTGGGTCTGGTTCAGCAGATGTTGCTAACTCATCATCCATAGTAACATAATCTTCAAAATCAACTCCATCAAAAACTGGTAAGGGAGATAGGGGAAGCTCATCCTCTTGCACCGATGTTGTAGCAGTAACAAATCCAGCTTTCTTAAAACAGTTCCTAATCGTAGTTTGCGTCACTTTATTCCAAGCAGAATTAATCCAATGAACGGCATTCAAAGCATTTACTGACGCAGCTGTTGACGATGCCAATGCAGAAGGACCACAGGTTTCAGCTTTCATAATCACCCATTCCAGAAGTTGAGCTCTGTAGTGCACTTTGAAGGACTGAATAATGCCTTGGTCTAAAGGTTGTGTTTTCGAAGTTGTGTTTGGGGGCAAAAATTTTAGCTTCACATTTCTGAGATTATTCACTTCCGGGTGGCAGCGGCAGTTGTCTACAAAAAGCAGAATAGACCGCTTCTTTTTCCTCATTTCTGCGTCAATTCCTCTAATCCATTCTTCGAACAAAGCACTGGTCATCCAAGCAGATTTATTCGCTCTCCAAAAAACAGGAAGGTCTTCCGGTTTTACATTTTTAAATGCACGAGGTTTAGCGTATTTGCCGATCACCATAGGCTTCAACTTTTCCCCAGTCATACTAGAACATAGAAGAACAGTAAAACGCTGTTTTGAAAGTTTTCCTCTTTTGCAAGTATCACCCTTCATTACTAAACTTCTATCAGGCATTGCTTTAAAGAAGAGACCGCACTCATCAGCATTAAAAATGTCCTCATCCTTAAAACCTTTAGCAAACTCTGGGAATTTTTCAATAAACTTTTCCACCACTTCAGCTGAAACTTCATTCGATTCCCCACACAAAACTTTTTGGGAAATCTCGTATCGTAGTTTGAATTTTTCAAGCCAACCTGCTGACGCTTGAAAGTCCTCGATTTGAAATTCTTTCGCAAATTTTTTTGATACTTCCTGAAGCATAGGTCCTGATATTCTTGCATTGATTGATCTCATCTCTTTAAACCAACGAAACGTGGCTTCGTTCACAGCGTCCAGGCATGTTTTTCTGCGTTTTCTTTGGAGTTCCCCGTTTTCGGAAGAATATCTTTCTAGATATTCTGCCTTGCGTTTTAAAATGTTTCTTACAGTTGTCTTGCTCACACCAAATTTTTCCGCTGTTTTTCTTTGGCTGCTGCTTTCCAGAAAATTAAGTAGATCCACTTTCTCCTTTAATTTAAGTTCGTTTAGAGCTTTTCTTTGCGCCATTTTTAATGAAAATTTGCAAATAAACGTCAGATCCCTTCACAACACGATATGCAGGAAAAAAGAACAGAATGTATTTCACACGTGTATTTCGGCTATTTCTTCATTTCTCAATCAGACGGCAGGCGCCAGGGATCACGTGAACTACTAGATAATCGGTATTAAAAACATTTTTTCTTGTTCTTTTAGTTCATGTAATATAAAACTAGAACGCAGTAGTAGACTGCATTATTTCTTGATCTTTCAAAAGTAGAAGAAAATAAAATATTTCAATGTTAAAAAGAAAAGAGTTGCTAAAATATTAATTGTTATTTAGAATCATGAGTTCTAATAAAGCAACTTGATATGCTCATCTGTAAATATGTACATAATGTATATTTCGATTTAATAATAATGGACAAAAAGTTCTCATGAATATGATTATTTACAAATGGTGAACACAAAACTTCATACAATACGTAAAATTAAATATAGAATCGTGACTTCTTCAAACATGCTCTCCCACTATTTTTTATCAATTGTGATATAACGTTGGAGAAAAAACGGAGGAAAAAACAAATTCAAGAAAACATCAGTGGTCAAGTTACAGAGAGTAGAACCCACTACAAAGTGGTCAACATACAACTTACGGAGGTGGTCAACATATAGAGTTAATTCTCTATTGAAAATGCATTGCGACCATTCAAACTAATAAATTTCGGTCAACATAGAGAGGTGGTCAACATAAAGAGGTGGTCAACTTTGGAGGTTTTACTGTATATCATTCTTGTTTCTAGTAAAACCATCGTAAATATTGACTGAGCAAAACATTTTCTTTGAAAATGTCTGATTATAGGCAAGATAATACAGAGCGTGAAAGTTTGCTTTCGGCCGAAGTAATGGTGTCAAATTTTCGAGGCAAAAGCCTTCTTTACGGGTAGCAGGATAAGTTTCGTATTTACCAACCAACCAACAAATCTAATCGCGTCAGTTTGTTGATTTCGGGCAATGAAGAACTTGAGATCCAGTCATTCATATTTAAGTAAGTTAATCGGCTGTATTTCTTGTTTTCCTTTAACTTACATAATTAGATAACTAATTTGAACTATACATGTTTTAAATTGTTTTTTTCTTAAAACTATGTTATTCATTTCTTTGGCTAAGTTATATAAAAATTGGAAAATAAATTACTTTGTTTTTGAAATGTGCGTGTTGGATTAAATTGCGTTAAAAATAGCAAACTGACATCTATAAAATTTTGAATATTTTCTGTTCAATATTTCAACTATTTCCTTTTAAATTTAATCATTTTTACTAGAATATTTGCGTAATATTAGTAATTTACATTTATCTTATTCAAAAGAAGGAATTCGACTTATTTCATTCCTCCTTTTGCTAGACTGTCCCACGCCCCTCCGCTATTGTTTTTATGTTAAACTATTTATATAAACAACAGTGCTGCTTTTAAGTTTAGTTAAAATTATGGATAATGTATAATATTAGGTTTTCTAAAGATGGGAACTATTACAGCTACAGGTAAACAAGTCATTAATATACAGCAAATATTAAAATTATAGTAAGCAAATTTATTTTTTAATAAACAATTTTTTTATACAAATCTAAGTTTATGCTGAAAAGCAACTTTTTTCAACTGAAGATTTGGTTGTCATTGCTCCATCTCAGTGGCTTAGCTAGGATAGGTGATACCCAGAGCGGATGTAAATTGTGTTACCGCCAGCCACCATGGTGTCACCCCCCCCCACACCGATCCGTTATATTTTTTCATTCACAATTGTACGCTATTATAACAAATGACCATATCATTTCTCATTTACCTTTTGCCCTGCATTGAGAAAAAAAAAACAGAAGGGCGAATTTTTACTTAACCCATAATCCGCTTAAATCAATGTGGTGTCTGTATGTCGAAGAAAATTCTTTCTTTTAAAGTTTGCTTTTGTTATCCACTCGTTGGATACATTAGATTTTTGTTCTCTGGTGCAAATATCTTATTTAAACACACCAGTCTGCATAAAATTTCAACTTCTTTTAGAAAAGAAAATTAACTCTATTTCGTCGTACGCTAGAAATTTAATTTTATTTCAGAATTTTTTTTCCCAATGGTGTAAGATTATACATATTTATTTTCAAATAAATATTGGGTGACACCCGGGTTGGACCGCCCCCCCTGCCCCCCACTAACTACGCCACTGCCTCCATCTAGTATTGTGATTGATGTTTAGAATAATACGTAATGAGGAAAAATTTCTGTCCCATTCTATCCCATTCTCCATTACTAACTAATATTGTAATAAATATTAGTACTATTTATTACTAATATTAGAACTAGTACTAACTAATATATCCCGTACTTGAATAACATTAATTAATTAATGTTTGAAAACATAGTATATTAACACACGAAAAAAATCATAAAAACCTGATTTAAGTAAAAAGAATCTGATTTAAACAAAGATATACATATATATTTTTTAAACTATGATTGTTTTGCTCCTTAGTTGCTATTTAAAAGCATGCATGTTCATGCATATTCCATTCATAATACTAATTTTAAAAATAGTGAGAAAATGGTGTTTATATTAAGACTTTTTTTGGTTTTAAATGTTTATAAAAAAAAAGACTTGTGCATTGATTGCTCTTAACCCGGGAGAACACGCCCTTACCCAGTGTTTGAATGGTTTTAACTTTGTCACCAATAAAATCAAAATATAACAACTACTTTTTTTAGACGGAAACAATTCATACAAATTTTGTGATAAAATAAGTTGAAGATTACTTTAAAAAAATTAGTGGCTACAATTGTAAAAACCATACGCACTCAGGGTCTTTTAGGCCCTGCGCGCGTCCTTCCGAGTTAAAATTAGAGTCATCGTCCTGTTTAATTTTATAGAACACAGTAAAAAGAGGGGGGTGAGGAAATTAAGTCAATGTAAATCAATAAACCAGTTGATATGGCCCTTTTAAAATTCAGCTGGCATATTTGCAAGTCTGATTAAAAAAATTCACTGGCAACTCATATCTATGTGTTATTACAGTATTTATGTTTTCACTAGTGAGATAGTGGGTTATTTATTAAATTTTAAGTTATTTAAATGTCATTAAAACTAGTGTTTGATTAAATAGTCGATTCGGTATTTTGTGATTCCGCATGTTATACGATTATAAGTGTCATAAAAATAATTAAAAATGTGTAGCCTATAATTCAAATACTTCGCTGAATAAATGCGAATTACGGCGTTTCTTCATCCCCCCCCCCTCCTCTCTAGAAAAAGAAAAGTACCCAGTTAAAGTCAAATTTCTGGAGTGATACTTTTTAGCTCACAGGCTATCATAGCCTGAGAGCTTATGTGCCCGTCCGTTCTGTATGTTCGTTCGTGCGTAACGCGATAACTCGTGATAAAAATATCCGATTCACTTGAAATTTTGTATGTAGGTATATCCTGACAAGGCGCTTCCCTGATTAGTTTTTGGAGTTCATTCGATATGTATAAGAGGGGGAACGGGGGGCTCATGACCCTCCCCTTAGTTGATATAAATGGGATTTTCATGCAGAATTAAGTGTTCGTTCAAAATTTAGATTAGGATCATTCTGATGAGGCGATTCCGTGACTGTTATTAGGTGTTCATTGAATAAGTATAAATAGGGGGAACAGGGGTTCTAATGCCCCCATCCCTTAATTTATATAAATGAGTTTTTCAACCAGAATTTTCAGATTTCGTTCAAATCTCTGAATAGTTTTGGAAGTTTAATGGTTAAGTATAAAAGAGGGGGATAACTCCTTTTTAAATTATATAAATGCTAAATGGGTTTTTATTAAGAATTATCTCGTTTGCTCTGAATTTTGGATATAGATTTTTCATATGATAAAGCATGTCTTTGATAGTATAGGAGGTTCAATGATTAAGTATAAAAAAAGAGCAAAGGGGAGAGCTGTTTCCCCTTCTTAATTTTTTTTTCGAACGGAATTAACCCTTGAAAATATAAGGCTTTAATGTACAATTAGTATTTGTAGCCTGTGAGCTCAATGCCATCAGTTTAACTGGGCAGTATTCTTTATTTTAATTTGTCTTTTTTGCACACAGAGTTTATTGAATCGGATTTAAGTCTTTGTGTTAAAAATTTACTTTCTGGTGTATTTTTTTTTTTTTTTTAAATTTGGATGGTAAAAATAATGATGAAATGTCTGATTTTGTGAAAGAGCCTATTATTCAATGAAATTTTTTTTTTAAATAGGCCCTAAATTTCGCTTTGATTGTGCCTGATTACGTAAGTTTACATTCAAAATTTACAGTTTTACATATTTAGATTTTAGACCATTGGTGTAAAAATCTAGGCACCAGCGGGGGGCAATCACTCACCACGGAGTAAAATTTAATAGCATTCTAGCAAGAAATTTATACAAATTATTAGATGATACAAGTCGAAAAAAAATTAGTAGTGAGAGCATAGGAGCAACTGGCGCAAAGACTTTTGCACCCCTGTCTTAAAACAAAGAGGTGTACCTACCAATCCATATTTTATCACATGTTCTCAATATTAGAAGTTTTACGGGAAGTGTAAATTATAATTATCATCTATTTGAGATCTTCGAAATCAGCCTGCGTAATTTTTGTGATAAAATATTAATAACAGTAAAAATCATTGATTTACAGTATAACTATTTAGTTTCTTACACGTCAAAACCTTGTGTGATTTCTTTGATTTTCAAATTGATTACTTAGAGAATTATAAGAATATAGTTATTATATTTTCGGGTTTTTTTTTTAACATTTACTTTTTGATATTGAGTAATTTTAATATGACGGAAAAGCTAGGGGTCTTCCTCTGGTATTTTATTTATTTATTTATTTTCGTAGTCATTATCGTCCAAACTCGTCAAAAATTTTTGGAATTAAAACAAGTTTTCACAGTTTTTGACAAGCAATCCAGAAAAAATATTGATATATATTAATAAAATGGCTGGTATAAAGACTTTTTTTCATTTAGTATATTTAAATCGTTAAGAAATAATATATGTTTATTTTCAATAACAGAAATTTTGGAATGGAGAAGGAATATGGCTACCCAATTTCAATTTTGAAGTAAAATGGAGGAGTAGACTTGGAACTAACCCTTGGAACTTGGATACCCAGTACCAAAAAAAATTCTCGATTGTCTGCGGCAGATACTACAGAGGCAGAAAATAATCCATAGGTAAAATGTTTTGCAATTGCAGCGTTAATTAAACATTTACTTTTAACGATTTTACGCGTTTTATTCAGTTCTGTTAATAACTAACTCACATTTTTGCATTCAGTAATAAAGTGTTAAATATAACTTAAAACAAAAGAAATGTTTGATGAAAAAATAATCTACAAAGAAGAAAAGAAAATCTGTAACACCCGTCTCCATTCTTTACCTTTCTGCTATAAGGCTTGCAATATGAATAGTGATTGCAAAAAATAGTGGATATGACTGAGTATCAGCATTTTTTATTGCACAGTCTTGCTCATAGTTTCTTATTTTAATTTTTGAAAAACAAATAAAATCAAACACAAAGTCGATATTTGATTTTTTTTTTAATCAAAGGCTTGATACATTTCTTGTAATATTTCAAACCCATAATGGTAATAATAATATAATGACTATTAGTTATTACTAATAGCATAATTTTATTTGTAGGTACATTTAACTCACACATAATCTAGCTAAAATAGCGTCTCAGTGTTATCATTGTTAAACGCATGCTTTTTACTTATTTCTAGTTAGAATTTCTTTTAAACTTTTTAACCTCTCTTCCATTCTCCAAATAAACAGTTTTTTAATTGACTTCTTTTTCATACCCTGCCCTTCATTATAATTACAGATTCACTGTCGCGAGATGCCACACGCGGCTAATTTTATGCTGCGACCTGTAACTTTCGGTGCTTAAGGGGGTGCGGGAAACAAAAATATTCAAATTTTATTAAACAGTTTTATTACATTAAAAATTCTGCTTAAAATTACGTTTAAAACCTTGTTTCTATTTTAACTGTAACAAGAAATATTATTTTTTTCTTTTTGGTTTCTTTTTAAAATCTAGTTTTCAAAGCAATCGTTCTCATAAAAATGACTTTCTGTGAAAATGCTTTTTTTCTTCATGAGTTTTTTTACTATTTCTTGTATTTAAATCACTTTAACCCAATAGCGGTTTTAAAAAATCTTGTTTAAATTTGGAACAAATCTTTATCAATTGTTTTATATTAATTTTGCTTCAGCAAATTTAAAAAAAATATATTTAATTTTAAAAATATGATTTTAAAAAATTACATTTTTTTTAAATTTTTTACTTTAAATATTTTTTAATTTTATTCAAATTAATGCTTTTAAAATTCCTAAATCAGAATTAAAGCTTATATATTTCTGTTTATATAAATGAAAAGGAATTCTACAAATAATATTTCGAGTTATAACGATTTTAAATTACCCCACTTTTTAATTACAATTAAATTAAAAAAAAATTATGAGAAATTATATCACGTGCTTTTGTTTCAAAATGATATGGTAAACAATCAGAAAAAATTTCAAAATTTTAACTGAATAAATAACAATTACTTGATAATGTGTGCATTGTTGAGAGAATGTATTAAATTAAGGATTTCATTTCCGACAATTCCATTTTTGTTTAAACACATAGCCTACACTAGGCTCGGTAAGAAATTTTCAATCTAAATATTAATTCTATGGTATTGTTATTTACAGACCTCTTCCCCCCCCCCCCTTTTAACATTTTTAAATGATTTTTTTTTCACACAGGGTGCAGTACGTAAATTTTATTGTGCATTTCTACTTTTTTAATTGCTTGTTACAGTTTTAGGTAGCTTTCATTAGAAAAAGTTAAAAGCTATCTATATTGCAACCGTCCGGAGAAAAGCACTTCCGGAAAATTTTGGTATATTTTCATCGATCATGACCCCCAGACCCCAAAACCACCCTCCGTTCAAATGTTGACACACACACACACACACACACACACATATATATATATATATATATATATATATATATATATATATATATATATATATATATATATATATATATATATATATATAGGGTGTATCTAAACTATTGGGCAAAACTTTAAGAGGTGATAGTACACATCAAGACAAACAATATTGAATAGGAAACTAAGGGACCCAAACGTCTTCCGAAGGAGATAGGTGCCATTAAAGTTTAGGAACTAAAATTTCAAATAAGCATAAAAAACGGAAAAAATTGTCGATTGATTTGCGGTTTTCACTAAAACTACTCTTTGTGTCAGTATTTTCTTTAGAATAAGTTGTAAAGATAAATTTCAAAAAATGCCAATAGAGCGCGCTTTAGACTTTGGAGTAACAAACAATTATTTTTTGCCGTTATTTTTGCATCTCATTAAATGTTTTCGGAAGCTTAGACTTAAACTTAAATTTTGAGCTCAAAATCTGAATAGTTTTGAGTGCTTAAGTAGCGCAAACTGAACTGTGTTTAGAGGTTCAAATTTCAAATGATTATAAAAAACGGTAAAATATGTCGTTTCGTTTGTGGTTCTTGCTAAAACTACTCTTTAAATGAGTCTTTTCTTTAAAAAAAATTATAAAGATAAATTTCAAAAAATGCCGATAGAGGGTGCTTTAGACTTTTGAGCAACGAACAAGTAATTTTTGCGGTTATTTTTTGCATCTCATTAAATTTTTTTAAAAGCTTAGACATAAACTTGAATTTTGAGCACAAAATCTGAATCCCCGGGAGTGGTTAAGTAGCGCAAACTGAACTGAGTTGAAGTGGAGGGCAAGTTCAAATTTCAAATGATTATAAAAAAAAGAAAAAATTGGTTGATTCGTTAGCGGTTTTCCTTTAGAGAAAACCGCAAGCAATTTTCTTCAGTATTTCCGTGAGTATTTTCTTAAAAATAAATTAAAAAAAATTTCGTTAGAGGGCGCTTTGAACTTAAGAGTAACCAACAGCTATGTTTGACCGTTATTTTTTGTATCTAATTAAATGCAAAAGCTTAGACTTAAATTTTGATCTCGAATTCTGAATCATTGGGAGGGGTTAAGAAGCGCAAATTGAACTGTGTTCAGGAGTTGAAATTTACCCCCCCCCCCCCCCACCTCAAACACAGTTCATTTTTGCACTACCTAATTACTCCCAACGATTCAGAATTTGAGCTCAAAATTTAAGTCTAAGATTTTGCATTTAATTAGATACAAAAATTAACGGTTCAAAATAGCTGTTGGTTACTCTTAAGTTTAAAGCGACTTCTAACAAAATTTTTTGAAAGTTATTTTAAAAATTTATTTTCAAATAAACATTTACATATTACATACACATTGACATAAAGAATAGTTTTAGCGAAAACCGCAAACGGATCGACCAATTTTTCCTTTTTTTATAATCATTTGAAATTTGAACCTGCCCCTCCCCTTGAACTCACAAGGAAAATCTCCATACGGGCATACTCAGAAAAATCTGAAAAAAATACAGAATGTTCTTCTCATATAGTTATATTTGTTTATAAAAAAAATTTCGGCGGAACCTCCTTATAACGTCCGTAAAAAAATAATAAAAATTTCGTTTATTTGGCGATTTATCTCCGGTTGGCGAAAACACGAAATTTTGAAAAATACGTTTTTACGCTTCGAATACCTTTAAAAAAAAAAAACTTTCTATGTTCAATTTATTTAAATAAGTTTATTTTAAGTAATTTTAGTTTTGCATTTTTACTTTAAGTGTAATTTTGTCATATACGTTTATATGTACTTATAACAAAATGAAATTAATATATTTTATCATTTAAAACACAATTTAAATTGATTAAAATTGTTCCAAATTGAAAAATACACTGTTAAAAATCTGCTGCATTTTGTTGCAACGCACTCCCTTGCTTGTATAGAAAACGGTTACTTGGCCGTGAAATGGAGCTTTCTCATTGGTTGGAATAGAGATATTATATACAAGCGGGGGAGTGCGTTGCAACAAAATGCAGCAGATTTTTAACAGTGTATGACACGGTGAATTCGCCGTGCTATGGAGCATTCTCATTGGTCAGAAGAGAGATATTCTATAAAAGTAGAGGAGTGACGTTGCAGAAAATGCTGCAGATTTTTAGCAGTGAAGTCAATTAAAATCAATTTTCAGATTCGGTAGAATCGTCTGCTTTTGGCGAGGGAATCCACTGCTCGCCAAATCCCGCGTCGCTTTCAGCTTTTCACGCCAATTATTCCAAACTATTTTATTTTTTTTACATATCTAATAATGTAATTCCGCCGTTAATTTTCACTGATCCTTTATTACCTACACGAGTAGTTTAATTCGTATTTTTTTCAAAAAATTCTGAGTATGCCCCCAATGCAGACCTTCCTTGTCAGCTCAGTTTGCGCTACTTAACCACTCCCAGTGATTCACATTTTGGGCTCAAAATTCAAGTTTATGTCTAAGCTTCTAAAAAAATTAATGAGATGCAAAAAGTAACCGCAAAAAATAGTTGTTCGTTGCTCCAAAGTCTAAAGCGCCCTCTATCGACATTTTTTAATATTTATCTTTCTAATTTATTTTCGAGGAAATACTGATTTTAAGAGTAGTTTTAGCGAAAACCGCAAACGAATCGACCAATTTTTCCGTTTTTTATAATCATTTGATATTCGACCTCTAAACACAGTTCAGTTTGCGCTACTTAACCACTCCCAACTATTCATATTTTGAGCTCAAAATTTAAGTTTAAGTCTAAGCTTCCGAAAACATTTTATGAGATGCGAAAAATAACGGCAAAAAATAATTGTTCGTTACTCCAAAGTCTAAAGCGCCCCCTATTGGCCTTTTTTGAAATTTATCTTTACAATTTATTTTGATGAAAATACTAACAAAAAGAATAGTTTTAGTGAAAACCGCAAATAAATCGACAAATTTTTCCGTTTTTTATGTTTATTTGAAATTTTGGACCCTAAACTTTAATGGCGCCTATCTCCTTCGGAAGACATTTGGGACCCTTAGTTTCCCGTTCATTATTGTTTGTCTTGATGTGTACTATCACCCCTTAAAGTTTTGCCCAATAGTTTCGATACACCCTGTATATATATATATATATGATTTTTGTCACGCTGTAACTATCGTTTTTATGAACCGATTTGAATGAAACTTGGTATGTACATAGTACATAGAAATGGCTCGACCGAGTTCGTTGGGCAGCATCAGATGCCATCTTGTTTCAAAATGGTGTCCATTTAAGTTTATCAAAAATCTTTTAAATGTATAATGATGTACAAAGAAAAATTTAGAAATTGAGGAAATATTCTTTCTAAGGTGTTTGATATTAATAATGAATCCCGGAGTATTTTATGCTTTGTCTTTACCTTAAAAAGCGCGTGAGATATAGCAGTTTGGATTTTCAATGTGGATGACATTTTTTTTTATCAAGTTGCTCACTACAGCACTCGTATATATTAATCGATTTCGATGTGAGTGTGCGCTTGTACATGAATTAAGATTTCGACCAAGCTCATTGGATTGTTTTATCCATTATATTGTTTTAAAATGGCATATACTTCATGATATCGTGGAATTTGGAGACCCTATAAATCGCTTAAAATAAAACCAGCTTCAATAAAAGATGACTAATTTATAAAAATTCCCATTAATATTCAGTATTGCCAAAAACGAGTATTCAATCTTATATAATCGGACTCCACTAATTTGAGCTTTGTATGTTTGAATAACATAACTTAATTTAAAATAAATAAATAAATAAATAAGTTATATCAAAGCTACATTTTCCTCCCGGCACTGCCGGAAGGACTTTTTTATGTGCAGATGCTTCTACTTTGAAAGCAGTTCTGAAAATAAAACTATTTTCGCCTTAAGAAATGGTTACAAAAGTTGAAAAAGTACAAACACACAACAATATATATCAATTTAAAATTTCACATCCAAAAAAAAAAAAAAAAGTAAAAAGTAAAAATAAAAATACTAAAATACAAGTTAGAAAATTCTAAGAAATTTTCCCGTGAATTTAACATTAAATATTGGAATTTAGCCACGGGACTGGTGTAGGTTTTTAAGAGTCATGGGAAGTACCACACTAGTCATGGGAAGAAACGAACACACTAATGTAAATTCTATGGGAGCGTTATTTTATAATATTTAACATGGATATAAATATTGTTTAGTAATTTCTGTGTAGGATAACTGAGGGCGATGTACCTGCGGTAGTTTTTTAATTTTTAGATCTTGGTTTTAGACTTTTTTTTAGTTTTCCTTCATTTACAGAACTGGTTTGGAAATTGAAACTACCCAAATATATATAAAAAGTCTATAACTAAAATAGGAAAATGAAAAGTAGCCCAGTAGATCATCTGTTGTATGTATATATGTATGTATATTTATATATTAAAATCAAAGCGAGAAAATTGAAAATAACGCTCCCATAGGATTAATATTAGCATTCTTGTTCCTTCTTGTGAATATTGAAATAACCTCTTAAGGTGATTTTGTGAAACCATTTCTACAAATTACTTTTACATTTTTTTCGATAATATATTTTAATGCTTATACCCATGTTGAATGAATCTTTTTCTTTAAGGTACTTGATGTTGGTCAACCCTGTGTGTGGTACAAACTACAAATAATCAATTGGCGGATAATCAAAATGCAGCAAGTGGGCAAAACTATTGGAATTTTTATATAAATGTAAATGACACAATGTGTAGAAGAAAATAAATTGTATACATAAATATTATAACAATGCATCATGATACAGTGTATTAATGTAATTTAATCGTTATAATAAATATCTTTTTATATTTTAATTGCTTGTTTTAAATATGTCTGAATCATAATGATATTCATTTATTTTGTAAATGTTCTAAAATATTTATATTTGTAATTTTAATATGATTCTCAAAGCCTCTCCTTAACAATGCAATGTTTTAATACAATTTTAAACTTATTTTTAAGCATGAATGTATAAATTTAGTCTTGACTATTTAAATATTTGGAAGGAAAATATATTTTTCATTTTTTATTAACTTTTTTCGCGTTATAGGCAATTTTGCCCACGACAAATAGTTTTTAATTTTCTTGATCTGTAGGGAGAATTAAAGTTTGTTATTAAGATTATAAGCTATAAATTACATATCAATATAGAATAATATAATAGCACATTTCCATAAAAAAAAATTAAAAAGTGGTGATTTGCTAGACAGTGACATTCTTAAACTTTTAAATGAATGTAAGAAATTTTAGATTTGTATGTTGAGAAAATAAAAATAAAAATCCCAATTTCCAAGTAAGTAACAAGAATATTAATGTATATGTATAATTTTGACCACTTTTATTAATTTTACTTTATTTTTTGAAAGTGTATGTGATTTGTATTCTCTTCACGCCCTTCTGATCCTTTAGTTTTTATAATTATGTCTGTGAAACAACAAAAGAAGTGTGAAATAATTTTTCGGCAGTCAGTACTCTTGAATTATTTGTTAATATTTAATAAAATTTAATAAATTGTTACTATTTAATAAACATAATATAAGATCAATTAATTATTTTCAGTTTTAATAATTTATAGAAATGTAAGAAAGTAATTTAATATTAGCATTTGATTTTATCAGAGATCATCTCACATTATCATAGCGGTCACAAATGTAAACACTTTTTTGTGATTTTTATTTTTAATTCTCTAAGTGCATACTACTTTTACAGCATCTTTATACCTCTATTTTAAAATAATAATTTTCGCTGTATATTTAAATCTGAAATGTGACAGCAGTAACTATTTTAAAATAGTGGTATAAAAAATGAATGTAGAAAAGGTGTAGTAATTGGCAGCTATGTAAGTATAATTCAAATTCATTGTTTTTAGTTACATTTTACCATAATTTTTTTTTGAACAATTGTACGTAATGACAAAAAACAAAAAGAAAAAAAATATTTCTTAAGAAATACAGAAAATTTAATATTTATGAAAAATAATATATATATATATGCATTGTTTTTTACCAGCATGCATATCATTCCACAACTTGATGATCTACAAATGGTTTTATTAAAATTTTTATCAAAATATTTAAATGTATCCTCACATATCTAATATTTCTCGCCAAAATAAGTTTTTATAATAAGAGTGAGACTTGTGCTTACCATGTATATTCGTCGATTCTGATTACAGAATAACACACAAGAATATCCCATGTTTGACAGGATAGTATAAAACAAAAAAGGACTGTAAATAGAAACTTGTTTGTTTTAAAATATGCAATGGGTATGACAAGAGTTTAAAATGACTATGTTTTAGAAATGATGCTTGGTAAGTGTTATCCATTATAAGCAATATAAATTTCTAGACAATATCTGAAATATATCATCCCCTAACTGTCTTGTGGAAGCGGCTACCTCTGCTTGAGACAATCTTGAGACAAGACCTACATTCATTCTCACCTCAAGAGAGTAGAAGTAGCAATTCTCCCACAAGACGATGCGTTCGTGATGATAGATTCCAGACATCGTCTTGAAATCTATATTGCTCGCAATGGAAGACACTTTCCAGAAGTCATTCCTGAAAAATAGTCATTTTAAACTCTCGTCATATCTATTCTATATTTTTAACAAATAAGTTTCTCATTAGAGTCGTTTCTGTTTTTTTAAACCTGTCAAATGTGGGAGGGTTTTTTTTGGATCATCCTGTATTTTTACGGTATATATACCGTATATTTCATTTACGGTACACATACTGATTACAAATGTTTTTACGGTACATATACCGCACATTTAATTTACGGTATATATGTTGTATAAATATTTTTTACGGTACATATGTCGTACATTTAATTTACGGTATCTGTGCTGTAAAAATATTTTTTACGGTACATATACCTTACATTTAATTTACGGTATATATGCTGTAACGATATTTTTTTAAGGTACATGTACTTTAAATACTTTACGGTACATATACCGTCCAGTTAAATTACGGTACATATACTTTAAATATTTTACGGTACATATACCACAAAATATTTAAATTTATGTTCAGTTAAATTACGGTACATGTACTTTAAGTATTTTACGGTATATATACCGTCCAGTAAAATTACGGTAAAAGGAAGTGTCACAAAGTTGACGGTATAACCACCGTGTTTCGAGACCAAAATTTTTTACAGTGCGGTGGCGTTAATACGTAAGCACCCAACAGTCTTCCGTACAAATCGGAGCTGTGAATAAGATCTGCTCTAAGTGTTCTGCCAAAAAATGGGTCGATGAACATAATGGTATGTGCTGTGCTTCTTGGGAAAGTTTGTCTCCCGAATTTGCAAGAGCTGGCACAGACAATAAAAGATCTTTTGACAAATAATCATTCACTATCTATACATTTTTTAAACAACATACGTAGGTAAAATAGCCTTTTTCAAATGACGTCGTTTGGCGCGAAAATTAGAGAAGAAAATTTTATGCCAACATTTAAAATAGAGGGAAAAATATATTATCTTACAGGTAGCCTTTTACCGCCATCAGGCCAAAGTCCGCAATTTTCGCAAATACATTTCATTTCTGACGCAGATCAGCTATCGTTGCGGTCAAACATAGCTCCAACGCTAAAAATTAATTTAATCAACGAATTACAGACCGCACTGGATAGCCACAATATATACATACGAAGTTTTCAACAAAACTTAAAAAGTAACTCTTCAGATAATTTAAAGTTAATTATTCGCTCCGACCGCCCCCTGCAGATGGCACAACCCGGGTAGGTATAATGCTCCAGCTGTAAACGAGGTAACTGTTCTCTTGGTTGACGAAGAAAAAAGCCCAAGAGATATAGTGCTGCACGGTAGAGACGGACAACTTAAAAGAGTCTCTGAGTTACACCGATCGTATGATCCTCTACAGTATCCCTTAATGTTTGTAATGGGAGAAGACGATTATTAACGATTATTATTTAACAATTCCTCAGCAAGGTACAGCGCGTAATAAAACTGTGACGTGCATCCAATTTTATGCATTTAGATTGATGGTTAAAGGTAACTGTTTTAATTCATTACATTATCACAGGTACTTATTTAGTCAATAAATTGTCGATATGATGGCAAAAATAATATCAGAAAGATTGAATTACATATGTCATAATCAACAGAGACTGAGGGCTAATGAATACATTTATCTCAGAGACGTTTTAAATCAAGATGCAAATGTAAACCCATCAAATATAGGCCAACACGTAATCTTGCCATCTTCATTCACGGGTTCTCCACGTTATCTGCATGAAAAAACCGAAGATGTCATGACTTATGTCCGAAACTATGGGAGGCCATACTTATTCATCACTTTTACGTGTAACTCCGAATGGCCTGAAATTAAACTGGAGCTATTATCTGGTCAGCGGCCTTTCAATCGCCATGACATAATTTCAAGACTATTTCATTTGACGATGAAGAAATTCATAAAATTTTACATGAAAGATGAAATATCCAGCAAAGTAAAATGTTATATGGCAAGTGCGGTGTGACAGAAACGTGGTTTACCACACTGTCATTTGCTGTTTTGGCTGGAAAGAAAAATCTAGCCACAGGAAATTGACAGTGTCATAGTTGCAGGAACTGTCTAATCAACAAAACGATCCGATGTTGTACGATATCGTAGCAAAAAATATGGTGCACGGACCATGCGGAGAGCATAACTTAACAGCACCATGTATGAAAAATGGCATTTGTACAAAAAAGTACCCTCGACGTTTCGTCAACGATACCCAAACCGGAAAAGACGGCTATCCAGTTTATCGTCGCCGTGACACCGAAAATGAAGGACAGAGTGCTACACTAAATATTAGAGAAAGTAAGTTCAATACCGATAATAGATGGATTGTCCCTTATTCTCCATTATTGTGTAGGACATTTAACGTTCACATAAATGTAGAGTACTGCCACTCAATTCAAGCCATTAAATACACAAGGTAGAACCCGTCGAATTTTGACGAAAGAAAATGTTTTAAAAGGATCTGTTTCATTGATTTATAAAAAACCTACAAAATTAGTTATAGTAAAAAATGCATTTCATATTGGTCTAAATCTTAAACAAACGATATTTAACGTCAAATTAACAAAATGGTATTCCTATAAAACTCAGTTGTAGAAGTTGCTAAGATTAAACCTTAATCATACATGTAAGCAGTAAAAAATAATAAAGATCTGTTATAACGATAAAGTCATCAACTTAGGTTCTTATGCTAATATTCCAAAATAAAAAAAAAATAAAAATATTCAACTTTGACTTAATTATTTTTTTCCCCGTGAAATCTAAACCCGGCATCGTTTTCATAATATCAAAATTTACGAATGCACATTTCGTATCTGTATTCACCTTTTCAGAAAAAATTGGTATTTTAATTTGATCATTTTGATTCAAAACTTGAAGTCTCAATGCTGAAACAGATATTAAACTATTGATATTGTTTACGTGTATATCAAATTTTGTAAATAAAAGCAAAATTGACCGGGTTTAATAATAGAAAATATTTAAATTTAATTTTCTTTCTTTTTTAATAAAAAAATGGCAACATAAAGATACATTAATCAATTTCATCCCTTTTTTCCTTTTCGTTTAATAGAAATGGAGTACTCCTATTGCCACGATTAGAAAAGCGGTATTAAAAGCTACAAAAAAATTAATTTTTCAAAAACAAATTATAATACAGCTTTCAAACAAATTTCATTTAAAAGTACATTTTTTTCCCTACACGATGGTGTAAAAGTTGAAAATCTGCAATATCTAGCAGTTTAAAAATTTGTAGTAGCAAAGATTGCAATACCGAAATTTCATTTAAAATTTGAAAATGTTGCCATTCGCAAAAAGACGTATGCATTACGCACAGATACGCTTGGCCTGTATAATATAGATTTGTAAATATATAAAAAAGGGATTTGACCAAGCTACTTTTAGCGACAGAAACCCAAATGATGAAGTGGAAAACTATGTGAATGGCCGTTACATAAATACTTCCGAAGCCGTCTGCCAAATATTCGAATTGCCGATCCACGAGCGGCATCCTACAGTCCTGCAGTTAGCTGTCCACTTAGAAAACGGCCAAAGGGTGTATTTCATCGCAGAAACGGCTGAACAAGTGGCCCAAAATCCACGTAAAACTACTTTGATGGCTGGCTTTGAGCTCTGTAATGAAGATGAATTCGCAAAGACACTTCTATACCACGAAGTTCCGCAATACTACACATGCACTGTCAGAAATATTCGTCTTTATACACTACATTTTGCCTCATTCTCGAACAAATAATTTCTGTACTCCTTAAAGAGGTTATTTTTCTGTGAATCGTTCCTGCAAGTTTGAAGAAGACGAAGAAATTCCGTTTATTCCCCGCACGCATGCGCATTTGTCTTTTTCTTCTCTGTGTCGGCACATGCGCCACAAGTTTGACGAAATATTAAAAGATTAGCATAATATATCATCAAAAATGGGTAAGTACTTATTTCAGAATTTGATTTTAATCATTTCTAATGTTTTCATTGTATAACTGTTAAATTATTAGGCATGTCTTTGGCACATGTCATAGATCTTTTTTATTATCTACACTGTGAAAAAAAGGAGCATTATTGCATTTAAATTGAAGTTATGAAATGCTAAATATACTTTAAATCCACACTATTTTCTGTAATAGCTCCGTTAAAAGTGTAAAAATAATCTCGGCATGATGGTATTTTATTCTTAAGTCGCAATTATTCCAATAAAACATCAAATTTTGCGTAAGAATAAACTCGGAATGGTGATATTCTATTCTACAATCGAAATTATTGATATGTAACGCCAAACTCAGTGCAAAGAAATCAATTTTCTATTTTGATTAGAATCGTATGTTTGCAGACGACAGATGCCATTTTACTTCCGCGTTTAATCATCGTTCCAAACTTTCCAATGGCAGGTGAAAAAGCAAACATAATGTAAGCAATATTATTATTATTCTTTGTAGATTTTTTGACGTAAGACTAAATAATGTTTGCGTGTGTTTTTTCATAGCTCTCTTACTATGGCCCGGATGCGAAAGTCATGTCACCAACACCGTCGAACGATTTTAGTGATTCCCGCAAAGTCAGGAATACTTTGATATGCATAACTGTAGTTCTCGCGTTTTATTTAATTATTGTGATTAAAAAATACATATAACTGTGTTTTACAAGGCGGATAACATTTATAGAAGGTATTTATATTATTTATATAATAATATTGTGAAATTTTTGTTATTAAGAGAACTGAGAACTGTTATTTATTGTTAACTAGAATTGGGTTTGACTTTATCAGATATCTGTGATTATCAAATGATGTTACAAACTAGATTATGAAATATTCTTTCGATTTCATGTAAAATCATGTTAAATAACTCTATTAAACATAAAAATGATCTGATAAATGTAAATAATAGTCCTAAGAATCTTAAAAATTTTTGTATTAGTTTTCTATTTTATTCAGTGGTAAAATATGTAAATATTTAT
The DNA here is from genome assembly GCA_964019185.1 of Maratus speculifer. NCBI lineage: Eukaryota > Metazoa > Arthropoda > Arachnida > Araneae > Salticidae > Maratus > Maratus speculifer. The sequence goes on from OZ025291.1 coordinate 142,327,752, forward strand.
TTCAGGGTAGATGTGCCAGTAATCAACCTCTTTCCAGTAATGAGCCGCCTCACAGTTTTTGGTTTATAAAATAATAATAATAAATAGTTACGTTTTTATTGTTTTTTTTTTTCTTAACTCCTCCTTGCATGTTTTATAATCTAGATTACTTTTTTAAACATTTCATTAAAGCAATTAGGAAACAGAAAATAACTGTTCACTGTTTTTCTATTGAAAATCTTAATGAACATGCTGAGAGCTGAATTTATTTATTTAATATTTTTATTTACTTGTAAAAATTGAATGTTTTTGTTTGGATTTGAATCTTTGAATTTCATATACCAATGGTCATTTACAAAATTTTATTTACTAGTTTTAAGATTTTAGGAGGGGTGTGTAATACTGCGTTTTTGGGTGTTTAGACATATTTCTATTATTTAAAATTAAATTTTTATTTCTGTTGGGAAATGTAACTATGGGGATTTATTATTAATTAATATTGATAAATTAAATATTGTTGAAAGATTAATATAATATGAAAAAAGTGGAATATCATACTTATAACTATTAATAAAAAATATTTTTAAAAGAAATTCCTTAAGGGGGTTCATTACTGGCACATCTACCTTATAACCAAGATGGAAATAGTGGACTAGGCCTGTCAATGTAACTTTATTTAAATGAGACGGGGACACCACATTAAAAAAAAAACGAGCTGGTCGCTTACCTCTTTGGGTGGCATGGAAACAGCGACAAATTTTATTTTAATATTAAAACTAGTTGGATGTGTCAATCCCAAAACTTTCTTCTATCTCATAAATACATTTTAATATTAAAAAAAAAAAAAAAAAAAAAAAAAAAAAAAAAACGTGGTGACCCCAAAGTTACCCACTATCGAATTTCCTCGAACATTTGACCTAGCCTAATGAGATTCTGGTATCCGAAAAGCCTAAAGCACAAAATTTAATTAATATTATGAGAAAATGAGCTTAGTAGTGCCTCATGTTGGGTAATTTATACTAAAACCTAATAAGCATCTATTTATGTCAAGACCTAACAGAATCTGAAATTTGATGGAATTTCGTCCATTAGTTCTTGAGATATAGTTATAACAAAAAAATTGCAAAACGGAGCACAGCAACACCATATCTTGGACAATTTATGCCAAAACGTAAAAAAGCGTCTAATTATGTTATGGTGTAAAAGAATCTAAAGTTTGATGAAATTCTGTGCATTAGTTCTTGAGATATAGCTAGTTAAAAAAAAAAAACGTGTAAAATATAGCACAGCAATACCATCAGTTGAACGATTTATAACAAAACGTAATCATCGTGTAATTATGTTATATGTCATTTTGTAACAAAATCTGAAGTTTGATGAAATTCTGTGCGTTGGTTTTTGAGATATAGCTATCGGAAAAATTGTGCAAAATGCAGCATAGCTGCACCACCTGTTGCAAGGTTAATACCAAAATGTAATCAGCGTCTAATTATGTTATATATTCTAGAGCAGCGGTTCCCAAACTTTTGGGCTCGCGGAGCCCTTTTGGGGAAGAATTTGCAAGGCGGAGCCCCTAACCCAACGATATACTCTGTTGTTTAGAAATTATTTTTTTTTTTTATATCTATAGAGCAGAGAAAAATCTGCTGGATGAAAATCTGAGCCAGTAATTTTTAACATTGGACCAAGGGTCTCAGTTTGGTCCTTTCCAGATACAGCAATTCTGAATTCATACTAGAAATTTAAAAAATCAAATTTTTTATTAAGTAATAGCTAAACAGTGTCATTGAATATTACAATTATTGGAAACAATAAAATAAAAATAAGGATTAAAACACTCTTTTTTCACTCAAAATATCTATCTTGTGTAATCGAGATATTTCCTTCAAATGCAACAGAAATTATAGTTAAAAATTTGGAATTTCTGAAAGCTTTTAGTAACGAAGAAAACAAACTCTTTTTTTACCCAAGCGATCTTCAAGCAATACTGTTAAGGGGTTAATGACATCCATTTTATAATAAAAACTATTATTTTGGGATTTCAGTATGAACTCGGAATTAAAGATCATAATTGTAACCATGTTTGGATTACGCATTACATTTGGGCTTATGTACAACTATTATTATTTATGGCGAAAGCCACACATACACAGAAAATGTTAAGTTGTACAGTTTTCGTTTGCAGAGAGATACTTCTGCATAATTACAATAGGGTATTCGCGAAAAAAAGTGGGTTGTTCCAGTCAACTATGAGTAAATATCTAACAGTTTTTCGCTATTTCCGCTTACCCGTAATAGAATCATGCGATTATGGAATATTTTTCGTTCTTCTTTAAGTTTCTAGTACTTCTAAACATGCAACGAAAATGAATCGCCTCTCAGCTTCTTTTTTTGAGCCATTTTAAGAAAATACATTTAGAAGCACAATCATCGTTTTAGTGTTTAAGTGGGCGGGGCAAAATCTATAGGCTGTATTGTTAGGTGCAGTATTGTTCATTGTTTTGGATATTTAATTTAAAGTATATAGTTTAATTATAGTTTTTAAAGAACCTTTCTTTCGTTATTGTTTTCGCATCAAAACAGATATGCAGTTAAAAACTACGCATGTTAAACGAACTGCAATTAGCCTTTTAAAGAGTGAAGTGAAAAAATATAAAGAATCAATGTGAAACACACTTACCTCATTAGGCCGTTAGAAACTTGTTACTAAGCAACAAGTAGAAAAATCATGCATTAAGCATAGATCATGAAGCACTCTACAACACTTCATGATATCTTTAACAAAAAATCTTTATTTAGGGAAATAAGGGTATATAACAAATAAAGCCGAATATGTATTCCAATACTTTTGAACAGACTTGTATTTCATCTGTCAGTTGATATACATACTATATAATAGGAAAATTTAGTTTAGCAAGAAAATGTCTAGTAGCTTGAAATTTCTTTTTCAGCAATTTATACTAATAGACGGAAACATTCTTGAATACTGTTCAGCTCTGTAGTTTACCTTGTACCTTTATTACATGTCAGTATTAAGCTAAAAATTATTTTAAACTAAAACACTTTTAAAACAATTCAAATCACATTCTCCGAGATTATCATTCATCGGTATCCTTGTACCTAATTCTTTTTGTGGCCCTGTATATCATTTTATCTATATTCTGCAAACATTTCATAGTAAATTGAATGCAGTTCAGCGTAAAAATGCATAATTTATTTAAGAACACCTTTAAGTAATTTACGCTCATATTCAGCAATGCTGGCGAGCTCTTTTGGGTAGCCCTGTATATCAACTATAGCATTTATACACACCAAATAATGTACATAGATTTAGAGAAACTTAAACGCTTATACCTTAATCAAAATGCATTTCATTGATCCACCAGTCGTCATCGGATACACATAATGTACTTCAGAAAGAATATACTATTTGAAATCATTTGTGTGTCCCTGTAAAAGCTATCTACTACACATTATGCAAGACAGTATCGTATAATTTATATTAAGCCTCAGTGATATATATCAATTTTATTATACATGAAAGAGTTTAATAAATTTAAAATATGTCGCACACAATTCCCTCTTTAAAGATTACCTAATGGGATACTTTTGTGTGCCTCTATAAATGAATAATAACTATATTTTCACCGCATACTTTAGTGCACCTCGTAAATGCATATAACTTTTAATATGTTTTACAGAGTGTAACATCTTTAAAATTCCTTTGACACGATTTTTCCCCATAGGCCGTAATGCAATGGAAATTTTTTGACTCTCCCTGTAAATAAACTAATCATGGTAGAAACTTCCTTTTTGAATAGGGTTCGTGCTAGGATAAACATTACTAACGTCCAAAAATTTCAGGGCAATCCGAGTGTATTTACGGGTGTAGACAGACGGACAAACGGCCAGACAAACCGAATGCTTAAGCACTTTTCAACTTTGTTGGAAAGTTCTAAAAGATAATTAAGTATAAACATATGAATAGGCGGGAGCTCCAAAGAACAAAACTGTTCTCTCTTTTGTTCAACCGCAAAATTAACAGCACTAACGGGCCTTTTCTGTTTCGATTCACGTTGTTCATTCGATTCAGAATAGTATTTCTTGTAGCTTATTTCAAATTCATATTTAGATTCAAATAAAATTTTTAAATCACATTAAATTCATAAACATAAAATAAAGCAATTCAAACCAACAATACTATACAGAAAATAGATACATCTATAATGCAAATTTTTAAGTGCTCTCGTTGGTAGAATTAAGTGTATTACTGTATTTTTCAACCCAGTAATAGGCATATTTAATTTGACGGGCACACACACACAAAAATTCCTACATACTGTTGAAAATCATTCATATGAAACATGCTAATTTTTTCTTTAATGTTATGTTTATTTTCCTGGAACGTCGCGGAGCCCCTGGAAGATTCAGGAGGAGCCCCAAGGGCTCCGCGGAGCACACTTTGGGAACCTCTGTTCTAGAGTAACAGAATCTAAAATTTGATGAAGTTCTCTGCATTAGTTCTTGAGATATTGCTATCGCAAAATCGTGCAAAATGTAGCATAGCAGCGCCACCTATAGGGAAGTTCACACCAAAACCTTATCAGCGGCTGTGTATCTCAAGGTATCGCTGAATCTGAAGTTTGGTGAAATTCTGTGCATTAGTTCTTGAGATATAGCTATCATGAAAATCATGAAAAACGTGGCATAGCAGCGCCACCTGCTGGCCAATTTACACCAAAACTTAATCAGCGTCTATGTGTATCAAGGGGTCACAGAATCTGAAGTTTGGTGAAATTCTGTGCATTAGTTCTTGAGATATAGCAATCTTGAAAATCATGAAAAATGTGACATAGCAGCGCCACCTGCTGGCCAATTTACACCAAAACTTAATCAGCGTCTATGTATATCAAGGGGTCACAGAATCTGAAGTTTGGTGAAATTCTGTGCATTAGTTCTTGAGATATAGCAATCTTGAAAATCATGAAAAACGTAGTATAGCAGCGCCACCTGCAGGCCAATTTTCACCAAAAACCAATAGGCACTAATTCATATCAAGGTCTTACTGAATATAAAATTTTATTAAATTTCGAGCATTAGTTCTTGAGATAGAGCGCCCACAAATTTTTTGTCACATACAGACAGACACACAGACAGACAGACAGACAGACAGACAGACAGACAGACAGACGGACAGACTCACAGACAGACATTTTCTAAAAATAGTCAAAACGTGTTCAGGACCTTCTAAAACGTATAAATCCGTCGAAAACCGGAAGTCGAAAATTTTCATGAATCCAATACTTTCTTCTTGTAAAGATAGAAGAAAGTAAAAAATTAAGTAAATATGCCAATAATAGGCACTATTGACACTCTCCAAATATTTTATTGCATGTTTTATAATCTGGTTTATTGTTGAAAATCTTAATCTAATTATCTGTCCAGACTTTTTTTTTTTTTCTTTTTTTTTTTTTAGAATCCTGTTTTTGTAAAATTGTGAAAAATCTATATATTTAAAACACCTGGCTGTTTTTTGGTCATCAGCCCTGAGCTTTCTACTGGCCCGATTTTGATAATTATTTTTTTAAATGAAAGCTGTTTATGTGTAGATGAGCCCATTCTGGCTAATTTTTAATTTATTTCAATTTTTATATTTTATTTTTAATTTAAAAAGCTTTTTTATGACATTTCTTCAAAACAGTGGCAACAGGTTAAGCTTTTTTCAAAATTTATTTTGTTTCATTATTTTCCACCAATCAGGAGCTTGATCTTATCGGTGAATGTATAATCGCATTTCAAACAAACAAACAAACAAAAAAAAAAATGTTTTCGTTAAATTTAATCATAATAAAATGATTGCTTATAGTTATTCCCTGCAATACAAAGATTATTTACTGAGTAATATTATTAAGTATTATGTAAGTAAAATAACAAAAGATAAACTTTAATAAAATATAATATCTAAAGTGAAATTTTATCGATGGAGACAATGTCGTCATACATAAACCAGATAAATTTATTCCATTAATAAAATACACATTGTTATAGCTGTGTCAGTGATGATGTCATATTCACTGACTTTAATTCCTGCATCTAAATAAAGTGAACTTCTATTAATTTAAAGGTCCGTGGTGTGCACAAATGAAATTATTTCTATAAACTGCACCATTTCTATTTAATTATAATGAATATTTTATGAAACTAAAGAATTCTTAAATAACTGCATAAATCACGCTTTTATTTAAAAAAAGATGAGTATTTCTGAAGGTGTAAATGATCTCATATTAGAAGAAAAAGAATAAAACCTGTGATATGCCGGTATTGCTATATTTCTATTTTACATAATATCAAAAAATAATTAAAATCATTTCATTGTATTAAGTTATTGTTTTAAAAAAAATTCTGCATTTGAACACCAAATACAAAAATTTTATTCTTTTTAATTACAGAGATATCGTTTTTTCTTTTCGTTGCCATAACAATAAAATTAATTTTTAAAAGTTTATGGAGGATACAAACCAATAAATAAATTAAATTTATTGCAAGTGCTGTAAATGTGTAGTGGGTTGGTTAGGCAGTTTAGTAAGTCCCTGTTTCTATTATAATTAAAATGTTTCATTGATATTATAATTATAGTACAGTTATCAAGATATATTTAAACGGAGAAAAAATAAACTATGCAGATATTTTTGAATTCTTACCGGGGTATAATATTAACTTCCTAAATAATTTGGCATTTAAATAATATTTAAGGTTTAGAAACCGCATTAAAAAAAGATTTGTAGCTGAAGTCTAACATAATAATTCATAAGTTGTTTTCCTTATTTTTTGTTATTTTCCGAAGTTTGTGTTATCTTCATCATGAAAAGCTATGTTATCCCTATTTTAAGAGGTGGCAATTGTTTATTTCGCTCAGTATTTTACTGTCTATATAAGACTGATATATATAATGCCTAATATATATTCTTTTCCGTCGAGTTTCGACGGGTGCAGCTAGTATAATTATAATTTTGTAAATTTGAAATGATCCATCCATTCAGGTTTTTGTTTACATTTTTCAAAGGAAATATATGTGTGTAAAATGAATATATTTTCTTTATAATTGTAAAAGTAAAGATTAGATTTTAGTTTTTAACTATCAAATTTGAGAAAGGTTCAGTTTAGAGATGGAAAATTTTTGTCAAAAGCCTATTTTCAGGACAAAGAATTTTATAAAGGGTGCTGTTTTGAAATTTAAAAAGTTTTGTGAAGGGTCTTTTGAAAGACCCAATTTCTCCCTAAACAAATCACTTAGAAAGCAGATAGTAAAGTTCAGTTCTCAAAAGCATAGGAAAAGAAGATGCTCATGGGGTGTAAGCCCTTCTTTTTCAAATAAAAACAATTTTTTAATTCACAGGAGTTCTTAAAAATCTATTACTGTCAATTTTCAATATTTTATTCATCATCTATGACAAAACAACTCTGTATGCAACAAATTATTATTAACTTTATTAATTACATTGATTGTAGCTTTGAAACTATTAAATATTAAAAATTATTATGTTCTATTAATGTTATCATAAAGGGAAATATTTATGATTTATCTTATACTATAATGCGAGCAAAAATTGTGTGTGTGTGTGTGCGTGTGTGTGTGTGTGTGGGTAAATTTTATCTCAAAAACGGCTCTAACGATTTTCGCAAAAATTTGGATTTTACCATTTTCGGGCACGAGAAGACCATTGGGCTAGGTCACATGTTCGAGAAAATTCGATTATTGGGTCATAATGGGTCAGGATCGAGCTATTTATATCTAGCGAACGGCTGGATCGATTTTAAGGAAATTTTGTATCCAATCGTTTTTTGGCACGAGAAAACTATTGGGCTGGGTCACATGTTCCAAAAATTTCGATTAGTGGGTCATTTTTGTGTCATTATGGGTCAAGCCATTTTTATCTAAAAAACGGCTCTAACGATTTTGGCCAAATTTTATATCGTATCGTTTTGGATTACAAGAAGACCATTGGGTTAGGTAACATGTTCGAGAAAATTCGGTTAGTGGGTCATTTTTGGGGTCATTGTGGGTCATGCTATTTTTATCTAGAGATTTTCTCACGCAATTTTGACTAAAAATTGCATTCTATGGTTTTCGGGCACGAGAAAAACATTGGGCTAGGTTACATGTTCGAGAAAAAATTTTAATGGGTCATATTGGGTCACTAAGAGTCTGGGTCAAGCTATTTATATTTAAAGAACGGCGTGATGGATTACAACAAAATTTTTTATGTAACAGTGTTTTGACATGAGAAAACTAATGGGCTAAATCACATGTTTAAGAGATTTCGACTATAAGGGTCATTTGTGGGTCATAATGGGTCATGGTCAAGCTATATCTAAAGAACAGGTGGATCGATTTTAACGAAATTTTGTATGCAACATATTTTTTGGCACGATAAAATAATTGGACTAGGTTACATGTTCGAAAAATTTCGATTAATGGGTCATTTTGGGTCATTAAGAGTCTGGGTCAAGCTATTTATATTTAAAGAACGGCGTGATGGATTATAACGAAATTTTGTATGTAACAGTTTTTTGACAGAAGAAAACTAATGGGCTAAATCACATGTTTGAGAGATTTCGACTATGAGGGTCATTTCTGGGTCATGATGGGTCATAATGGGTCATGGTCAAGCTATATCAAAAGAACAGGTGGATCGATTTTCATGAAATTTTGTATGCAACATTTTTTTGGCAAGATAAAATCATTGGACTATGTTACATGTTCGAAAAATTTCGATTAATGGGTCATTTTGGATCATAAAGGGTCTGGGTCAAGCTATATATAATTAAAGAACGGCAGGATCAATTTTAACGAAATTCTGTATGTAACAATTTTTAGAAACGAGAAAACTAATGGACTAAGTCACATATTCGAGAGCTTTCGATTATAAGGGTCATTTGTGGGTCTTAATGGGTCAAGGTCAAGCTATATCTAAAAAATGGGTGGGTCGATTTTAACGAAATTTTGTATACAACATATTTTTGGCATGAGAAAATCATTGGGGGTAGGTCACATCTTCGAGAAATTTCGATTAGTGGGTCACTTTTGGGTCATTATAATTTTATCTAGACAACGTTTCGCGCAATTTTGACTAAATTTTGTATTTTATCGTTTTCGGGCACAAGAAAATCATTGGGTTATGACAGATTTTTGAGAAAATTCGATCAATGGGTCATTTTGGATCATAAGGGGTCAGGGTCAAACTAACTATATCTAAAAAACGGCTCAATCGATTTTATCTAAATTTTATATCCAATGTTTTTCGGCATGCTAAAACGGATGAGCTAGGCCACACGTTCGAGAGATTTCGATTATAAGGGTCATTTGTTGGTCATGATGGGTCATGCTAATTTTATATAGAAAATGGTACTCACCATTTTGACTATATTTTGTATTATGTCATTTTTGAGCAAGAGAAAACCATTTGGCTTGAACACATGCTCGCGAAAATTAGATTAGTGGGTCATTTTCGGTCTTAATGAGCTAGGGTCATTCTAATTATGTATAACAACAACTCAATCAATTTTACCTAAATTTTGAAACAAAACGTTTTTTGTCACGAGAAGACTATTGGGCTGAGTCGCATGTTAAACAAAATTATATTAGTGGGTCATTTCGCTTCATTGCTGAATGCTTCCAAGCTAATTTTACCTAAACTAGTTGGATGTGTCAATCCCGAAACTTTCTTCTATCTAATAAATGCATTTTAATATTAAAAAAAAAAAAAAAAAAAAAAAAAAAAAAAAAAAAAAAAAAACGTGGTGAAGCCAAAGTTACCCACTATCGAATTTCCTCGAATATTTGACCTAGCCTAATGAGATTCTATTATCCGAAAAGCCTAAAACGCAAAATTTAATCAATATTCTGAGAAAATGAGCTTAGTACTGCCTCATGTTGGGTAATTTATACTTAAACCTAATAAGCATCTATTGATGTCAAGACCTAACAGAATCTGAAATTTGATGGAATTTCGTCCATTAGTTCTTGAGATATAGTTAGAACAAAAAATTTGCAAAACGTAGCACAACAACACCATATCTTGGACAATTTATGCCAAAACGTAAAAAAGCGTCCAATTATGTCATGTTGTAAAAGAATCTGGAGTTTGATGAAATTCTGTGCATTAGTTCTTGAGATATAGCTAGATTAAAAAAAAACGAGTAAAATATAGCACAGCAGCACCATCAGTTGAAGGATTTATAACAAAACGTAATCACCGTGTCGTTATGTTATATGTCATTTTGTAACAAAATCTGAAGTTTGATGAAATTCTGTGCGTTGGTTGTTGAGATATAGCTATCGGAAAAATTGTGCAAAATGCAGCATAGCTGCACCACCTGTTGCAAGGTTAATACCAAAATGTAATCAGTGTCTAATTATGTTATATATTCTAGTGTAACAGAATCTAAAATTTGATGAAGTTCTCTGCATTAGTTCTTGAGATATAGCTATCGCAAAAATCGTGCAAAATATAGCATAGCAGCGCCACCTATAGGGCAGTTCACACCAAAACCATATAAGCGGCTATGTATCTCAATGTATAGCAGAATCTAAAGTTTGGTGAAATTCTGTGCATTAGTTCTTGAGATATAGCTATCATGAAAATCATGAAAAACGTGGTATAGCAGCGCCACCTGCTGGCCAATTTGCACCAAAACTTAATCAGCATCTATGTACATCAAGGGATCACAGAATCTGAAGTTTGGTGAAGTTCTGTGCATAAGTTCTTGAGATATAGCAAACATGAAAATCATGAAAAACGTAGTATAGCAGCGCCACCTGCAGGCCAATTTTCACCAAAAACCAATAGGCACTAATTCATATCAAGGTCTAACAGAATATAAAATTTTATTAAATTTCGAGCATTAGTTCTTGAGATAGAGCGCCCACAATTTTTTTGTCACATACAGACAGACAGACTCGCAGACAGACACACAGACTCACAGACAGACGGACAGACTCACAGACAGACATTTTCTAAAAATAGTCAAAACGTGTTCAGGACCTTCTAAAACGCATAAATCCGTCGAAAACGGGAAGTCGAAAATTTTCATGAATCCAATACTTTCTTCTTGTAAAGATAGAAGAAAGTAAAAATGGCTTAAACGGTTTTGATTCAATTTTATATTCTACTGTTTTTGATTACCTGAAGACGATTGAGGTATGTCACATGCTTGATCAAATTTGATTAGTGGCTTATTTTGGGTAATACGGGTCAGGGTCACGAGAACATTGCAAAAGCCAATAACCTGGTGATATTTGACAAAATATTGGCAGTGGCGTAGCTAAGGGGGGGCGGGGGGGGCGGTCCGCCCCGGGTGTCACCCTCGAAGGGGTGACACCCGAGCGGCCTTTATTTGCAAAAAAATATGCATAATCTTACAAGATTTCGGAAAAAATTCTGACGTAAAATGAATTTTCTAGGGCAAAACTAGGAGCAACAGACTTAGTTTTCTTTTCTTGGAGAAAGTGAAACGGTTAAAACAATGGGGTGTATAAATTAGATTTGCAACAGTGAGGAAAAACCCATTTACGCAAAGTGCGGGTAACCAAAACAAACTTTAAAAAGAAATATTTTTTTTCTACTTATACACGCAGCGCCATGCTAAATGAGGGACGAAGGGGGCAGGCCCCCGGGCGCTGAAATTTAGAAGGCGCCAAATTTATACTACCATCGTCATTTTTGGTCTGTCACAAGAAAAAGTTGGGAGGGGGGGCGCCCCGGGTGTCAACTTCGAAGGGGTGACACCCGATCTTTATTTGTAAAAAATATGCATAATCTTACAAGATTTTGAAAAAAATTCTGACGTAAAATAAATTTTCTAGAGCAAAACAAGGCGCAACAGACTTACTTTTATTTTCTTGGAGAAAGTGAAATGGTACATCAAATGCGGCGTCTAAATTAGGTTTGCAATAGTGAGCAAAAACCCATTTACACAATGTGTGGGTAACTAAGACAAACTTTAAAAGAAAAATTTTTTTTTCTCCACGCAGCGCCGTGCGAAATGGAAGAAGAGAGGGAAGGGGGGGGGGGGGAGCGCGGTCCCGGGCGCTGAAATTTAGGGGCGCCAAATTTATACTACCATCGTCATTTTTGATCTTTCATAAGAAAAAGTTGGGATGGGAGGGGGAGTGCCAATTTCTAACTTTGCCCCGGACGCAATTTTCTCTTTGCATGTCCCTGTACATACGCGCTGCATTGACTTATGCAGAATTCGCGATGAGTGATGAGTCATTGTTGTCGGGGGTGTAGTCATAAAAATAACAGAGGATATACGCTCTAAGCAGAGGGTATATTCTGAAGACAGAGGGTATACCCTAGAGTATGTATACTACAAGCTTTCTTGGGTAACAGAGGGTATAAGACGTGTCTTTAAAAATTACAGAAGGTATACGGCGTATACCCCCGTATACCCTTCACTACCAGGCACGTAGCCAGGGAGGGGGCTAAGGGGGCTGAAGCCCCTCCCGAAAGTTTAGAAAGAATTTAAAAAATTATGTTTAATGATAATAAAAAATGACAAAGTTTTTATTAGTACTTTTATCTTTCATTACATTAAAACTATGTACATTTTTAATTTAAAAATATATATTCCTTCAATTACAATAATCGTCCTTATATCCCTCATTCGGATACGTTCTTCTTTATTCTTATTCACCACTGAAATTGTAATTTCTTTTGAAAACGCAAATTTATCCACCTTTATGCACAATAACATGCGATAAGTGTTTTTTTCTTTTTTTTTTTTTTTTTTTTTTTTTTTTTTTTTGTATGATAATTTGGTTGTAAAAAGTAAGTGGAACACGCATATGGTGTATAAGTTAACATAAGATAAAAAATCTAAAACATTTACTTGCAAATTTCTCAAAACTTCCACATTTATCACACATATCATGAAAACCTAGAGTGATAAATTTTAAATTGTTTTGTAGAGTAAGGAGCCAAGAACTTTAATGACAACCTATAATATAAAATCATGCGAAAATTAATGATTTTAAAGACAGTATATTTGAAAATATTGTTGTAAGTATAAAAGGCTCTTTATTTAAACAAAAAATATAGTAGCAGGATATTTTGAAAAGTATTTTTGAGAATAAAAATTATAGAACACCGAGAAACCAAAGGTACCGCGATAGAAAAGTTTTATTGTCTGTTGAAGAATTAACTTTAGGGATGGTTTTCCCTATGTAGAGACTTTTTGGCAGTTTTCCGCAGCGCCTTTTAGTGAGTTTTCTAGGTGTGTTCCTTTCATAGTTAGCATAGAGACATTTTGAGCTATGTGTAGGGACATGGTAACAATTTAAATGGCAAAAACGATCTTTTGATAGGGCATTGGTTAAGAGTGACAAAGCAATCGCAAAAAGGAAATGAGTTTAAAGTTCAGCCCACTGTTGAATCACTATTTAGTAATTTGAAAAGAAATGAGGAAACCGGCAAGGAAAGCATTATTATTACTATTATTATTAATGTTGAAGTTGAGGATTGTTCTGTTGCAGATCCAGAATAAATTGATTCTGATGGTAATTTTCAAATATTTTATGCGAGTCTACAGTATAGCGAGCAACTCAATTCGATTTTGACGATGTAGAGAGAACTTAGATGATGTCATGAAGAGAAACAGTCTTGCTTCAATTTTACTTCCTAAGCAACTATTCAACTTTTCAAAAGTATACAGGATCCAAAAATAGTATTTTTTTTCCTCGCTTATTCCAGAAAGCAGGATGGTTATTGCAAACTTACTTTTTTTTCCAAGGAAAAAGTAGGTAAAGGAAATCAGAAAAAACAGGAAAACAAGTTTCTACATATTTTAGAAATTTGAAAACGGGTAAATAGGTTTCTTAAAACATATGCAATTAGATTACCACAAAAAGTCTGTTAGAATAGCAAACAAATTTCTTGAGATTTCAGGAAAACATAACGATATTATCCCACTGTTGGATCCTTAAAAAGATAAGAAAAAGAAAACAGAGTAACTCTTAGACCAACAGTAAAAAAAAAAAAATCTTATTTTGTGCAAAGCAAGAAATGTCAGTTGGAAATTTTCATGATAGTGATTCTCTGACGTTAAAGTAAATGATTAAAAAAATATGGTAAGCTAAGAATTCTTTTAGATTTAGAGCAAAGTATAGTTATGATGAATTGAAACGACAGATTACAAACTTCTGTAGAAATATTGTTTGCTTCAGCCCAGACATTCAAAATGAAATCATTCAAATATGTTCGGATGTAATTAGCGAAGATTTAATTACAAAAATAAACAATGTGAATTGTTTTAGCTTAATTTCTGATAAAACTGTCAACATTTCAGGCACAGAACAGATTTCCCTTCATGTTAGATATATGGAATATTTAAAAAATTCCCAAAACCCTATAATTTGCGAAGATTTTTTAGGTTTCGTCCAAGTAAATGACTTACCCACCAAAAATTTTAGAAAAGTAATGTAACAATGTTGTGATAAACTGCGTCTTGACATGTCTAAATACGTCACAAAGGAATATGACGGAGCGGTCAATGTTTCCAGTTATTTTAGAGAGGTCCAATATAGAATTCGTCGGGAGTAGTAAAAAATGCGCGTTGTGCAATCTGCCAATGAAGTTTTGTATTGTCCAACAGTACATTGATTCTTGCAGTCAGAAACTGTCTTGAAATAATTAATGAAACGACAAATGCTTTTCTAAATCACCCCAAGGCAAATGTAGTTCTTCAAAAAGCAATTTCATCATATACCTTGGGAAACCGAAAAAAATACTTCTCTAGTTTTGTGATACAAAATTTATCGAGAAACAGGAAAGCATATTAACATTTGTTGAGCTGCTTAAATACATTTGCATTAGCTTAGAAAATATTTCTGGAAATCACATGGAAAATTTCTTCAAAAGTTAGAGTTATCTTGGCATTCATGGGTAAGTGTGATTTTCTCGTCAGCCTATTTTTGACAAATTTTTCAGTTTGACAAAGCCATGTCTGTTTTTCTTCCAGAAAAATCTCATTCCATTGATATAGGATATAACTCATGCTAAAGATGTCGTAAATGTTTTGCAGAAATATAAACGAATGACTTTTGTGAGATAACTTGCATCAAAAGGAAGACACCTTAGGGAAGACACCTTAAAAGTGAAATAAAGATAATTAGATCAACATTTAGACACAACCCGTGTAAACTCTCAAATTACATCCAATAAAGAGTATTACATGATCATGGTTTTTATTCCCTGCGTAGAGTCTTTTTCAAATTTTGAATGACAGATTCATTTCGAATGAAGACATTTTAACAGATTTCAAAGTGTTTCTTCCAGGATTTGCTTCACTGGCATTTGGAAGCAAATTAGATAACCTCTCTCGATATTTTGATGATAATGAGTAGCAACTAACAGCTGAATATGAATTATGGGGCGAGAGATTTTCTAATATTGACACAAACACGGAGATCATAAAAGTTTTAGAGCACTGTTATGAAAGATATTACTATGGGATCACGCACTTCCTGGCAGTCTTGGCTACAATACCAATAACAACAAGCTAAAGTCTTTTTCGGTAATGAAAAAATAGTAAATCTTTGACTTGAACAGTTATGGTCAATGAGAGACTGAGAGCTTTGTTATGATTTACATCTATCGGGACATTGCTGTAGATTCTGTTAAGATAATTAGCCTTATGAATGAGAATACCCTGTTCGCACTGAGAAAGTTAAGTCACTTAATTTGCAGTTTTTTGAAGCGGTCGTACCCGGAATCAAGATTCTCACTTAAGCAAGTTTCTGAAACTTGCTCAAGTGAGCTTGCTCACTTAACTACGAGTTGAATGGAAATCTGCCTTCTGAATATTTAATTATTATTTCTGAATTTTAAAATATTTAATTCTGATTATTAAATTAATGAATTTGAGTCCTACAAATAATTATAAACAATTTCAAGTTGTTAGTTGTTTACTCCAGTTACTACTTAACACGTGTGTTTGTGGGGTGTTTTTGTAATCAAATGCCGAAAATGGAAAACTTTGTACCTGTTATTTCCTCCCACAAAAGAAATTAATTTTTTAGTTGAAATATGGCAGGATAATTACTGTGTAAATAAAAAAGTTAAAAGTTGCAGTTACAAATTTCAGAACTTATGCGCATGCTCAGATGCCAGTTTGGCCAAGTTAAGTCACTTACAATGTTTAGTAAATGCGAACAGGTGAAGCCTAATTCCGGGTATCCCGCTTCAAAAAATTTAAGTGACTTAAAGTTAAGTGACTCAAGTATCCCAGTGCGAACAGGGTAGAAGAAACACAAAGATTTCATCTGTAGCACTATCAAATTTATTGTACAAGAATACAGTATTTATAATTTTTGTAATAAGAGAATGTAAAATGCAAATATATATGTATATATATTATCTGTATCTGTAGCATTTTTTTCCTTTTGAAAAAATAATACGTACAACTAATTTCATCTATGAACTAATCATTTTAAAACCCAGCACTTGTAATGTGAGACACTCACACACTAATATTACTCCTGTGTTTTAAACTTATACAAATTATTTGCTTGCATTTTAATATTTTCTAATATTTTTTATGAGAGGTTACATGAGGGTTATCTCAAACATTGTTAGTCTGTGCTTTTTTTAAATTTTTGTTGCAGATTTTTTTCACTAAAAACACTTACCTTTTCAAATCGGCTTAAAAAATAAAAATTCTAACGCAATTCGAAAAACTACAAAATAATAATTTTTGACATGGACATGAAGTATTCTATACAGAAATATACGTAAAGTTTAGAATGATTTTTTAAAAATTTATTTACGCTTTAAATTATGCAAGACACTGTTATCAGATCAGAAAAAAATTCCAAAATTGAGCCCCTCCCGAAAGAAAATCCTCGCTACGGGCCTGTTCACTACATCTCTGATTGTTGTGATCTTCTTATTTTGGAGATCCTGTTCGCTTTCGTCAACGTGAAACTAACAGAAAAAATTATGAAGTACTAGAATAGCTAGAACATGATTAAAAATATTATCTGCATACATTTAAACATAATATTAATTTTGTAAGCCTTAAAAAGCAAATGAGTTTTTTTTTCTTTTTTTTTTCATAAAAAAGGGAACTAGTTTGTTCTTGAATGTTTCTTTGTTTCAATTATCCAATCAAAATCTTTTAAATATGTTCGATATGTATCCAATGACGGGATCTTCATCTTGAAAAATACATAGACTGTCTGGCACCGAAGAGCGTCACTTCTGTTTTATTTTTTATCCTTTCTTAGTACAGTAAAACCTCTAAATAACGGACACCTTGGGAGCGCAGAAATTGTCCGCTATTCGGAGGTGTCCGCTATTGAGAAAACCTCAGCGATAGAAAAATTGCTAATGAATGCTTAATGTTTCATTAGTCGATTTAAAAATGTCCTAAAACCTCTATTATGTGATTAAACTAGAAATTAAAATAATTTTTAAAGCAATAAAACTGAAATAAAATTGTGCATGCCTTTATCCTTTGCTTATTACATTCTTACCAAAAAAAAAAAAAAAAATGTTACAAAAGTATGTTTTTACTTGCGATTACATGTAATTTGTTTTTCAATGTGAAGTTTTAACTCTGTCAGTAGTTTTAATCCTTTTAAATAATCTTTTTCTATAAAAAAAATTAAAAAAATATATATAATTGTTTATTGTATTTTTCTGTTTCTTAAAAGCATACAATCTCCAATCATCCGAGGGTGGTGGTGGTGGTGGCTGTGTGTGTTTGGGGAGGGGCTATGTAGGGGATACATGTAGGGGGGAGAGAGGATTTTCTCCAACTCATCCCCACATTTATTTGTGATCACAAAATTTGTGATACATTGCTTTTGATAAATTTATAGAATTTTTTTTCCTCATTAAAAAATAATTTTTTATTCTTTTTTGCCAAAATTACTGTCCGCTATTCGGAATGTCCGTTATTCAGAGGTTAAACATACAAAAAATTGAGTTTTGGGAGTGGGGATTTGAAAACTGTCCGTTAAATAGAGGTTTCCGCTATTCGGGAGTGTCCGTTATGGAGGTTTTACTGTATTTAGTTCATTATAAAATCATGTATGATAAGTATTCATTTGAAAGATGTTATACATTTTCTATTATTATAATTTGAAATGTTATAATTGTTAGAATATAGGGTTTTATCAATTAAATTTTTTGTTCTAAGATTGAAAGATCCAAGTCCAAGCAGTTAATAGGTAATTAAAACTTTCTTTTTTATTTAAAAATTAAATTTTAATTTGAAACAAAAGTGTTTGAATGTTCTCTATAAATGTAAATATTCGAAAGTCATGTCATTCGTGAATTTTGTACATACGTTAGAGCAGGTCTGCCCAATACCGCACTCCAGGGTGTCCTTTGAATGTTCTCTTTGTGTTCCTTTCATGTTCCACTGTATCCTGTTTCTAAGTTTTTTTATTTCTGTATAAGATTGAAGGGAATCTGTCGAAAGTAAAAAGATATTTAGCTTCCTTACGATTTTCAATCCAATAAATTTTACGGCAGAAAACTGTCAACAATGGAGTGTTTTTCGGTCTGGATCGATTTCACCCGAGACAGATTTTTTACGTATAAAAAGCTGTTTAAAATATACTCTGCTTTAAAATCATTGTTTATACGCTTTTGTTATTACAAGCAGTAATAAGATTTTTGGTTTCTTTCCTTAGAATTTTTTTTTTAAGAAAGGGGATCATTAGAGAGATGAAATATTATATTTACCATGTTTCATATTTTTTCGACAATTTTTTTTTACATAGGTCCCTACATATAAAACAGCTCTACATATAAATCATAGAGAGCTTTATGTTATCACCTTCCCTTAGGAGCGGTATTTTTATGTACGTGTATCGACAACATTACTATAGCGAGTTAAGAGCCTACACTAGTTATGTGGTAACTCGAACGCTAATGTTAAACCTGTTGGAGTATTTTTTACGATTTTCTCTCTTTATTGTTTTAAATGTTTTTTTTTTAATGGGATACCTGAAGTCAATATCTATTGTCCATTTGTATTTTTTGAGTTTGGTTATAGTTTTTTTTTACTTAAGGATAGTAGTATCACTTTTAGAACCGGGTATAAATAAGGTTACTGATCTCTTGTCTAAATTTGTATTTTGTTTGTGATCTTTTTTTTAAAATACGAGTTTTTATGCAGTCCTTTGTCGAAATAATAGTTTTTTATGCAGTCCTTTGTCGAAATGCATGTTTTTTACGCGATTCTTTGTTGAAATTCGAATTTTTACGAAGTCTTTCGGAGAAATTCGCATTTTTCTCACGATCTTTTGGCGAATTTTTTTCCCCCTGTCTTTTGATGAAATTTGCATTTTTTCATGATCCTTTAACGATATTTTGCCCTTTATCCGCAGAACTTTGAATAAGTTCGTGTTTTTTCTTTGATAATTTGACGAAATTGGAGGGTTTTTCCTGAAAACGATTGACAAAATTAATTTTTTACTTCACTGCGATGTATGAAATTCACGATTTTTGGTGTTCGATATACCATATTGAGGAATTTTAAAGTTTTCAGCATGAAATGACTTAAATTTTCGACTTTGCTGTTAATTGGACGCTAATAGCAAATAAATCGTACATAAAATTGGCAGAATATTTTTAATTTTTTGACGCTAAAAAAGTTTAAAAAATAAAAATTGTTTCGTTCCTAAAATTTTCTGCAAAGTTCATAAATTTTTTCTGCACATGGCGTGCACGCGTGCGTCTATATTATAGAACTCTGGATATTGGTATTGGTATAATTAACATTTTGATGCTCCCTGAATCCACTTCCCCCATCTATATGAATGTATGTTGATTTCTTCTTTTTTTTTTTTAAGATTCAAAACCAAGTGGTCCCAAACTTTGTTTTTGGTGTTTTTTCGATAATGTCTGAATGTAATTTGTGTGTATGTGTGTGTGAGAGAGCTAATACAATATTGCCAAAGTTTTCAAATTCTAATCACTCACATATATATGCAATAAGTTTTAAATAGCAAAAACGGATTCATGGATCCTCAAATGTAAAAATATATCAATTTTGTCGTAATCTGGTTTTAAACATGAATACAATCAGGGTATGCTAATGTATAGCAGATAAATTTTTACTATACTATCTGAAATATAAAAATAATTCTCTTCTTCCTGCTCACGTTTATGTTGGTGGTGTGTGTGTGTGTGAGGGGGGGGGGTGACACCATTTACGTCCGCCCCGGGTGTCACCCACCCTAGCTACGCCACTGAATATTGGCGACATATGGCCAAAAAATCGACTATAAAAATTACGAAAACCAAAACACGTATTTGAAGCCAAATGAAAGAATGCCTCCAAATCTGGCTATATCTAGCAAAAAATATTGTCTTTCAGAATGTAAAGAATTTTTTTATACATTCTTAAGAGGATTCGAGATGCATGGTTAAACCAATCAGAGTCGAGCTAAAAAAGTGATTTAGATCGATGTCCTTTCGTTGTAAATTTTAAAATAAAGTAAAATTTATAAACATGCGCATAAAAACATAGTTTTCTTATTGATTGTTTTTCTAAGTAATACTATTATAAACATGTTTTAGAGTAATAATACAGAGTTAATGATACAGTGAAAATACTATATCGAGTTGAACACAAAGTTAATTTTGACCGAGCTAAGCTCGGTCTCCCCTGCTAGTATCTACATATTATTCATATTTTTATTAGTTAAATAAGTTAAAGGAGAATTAGCCTATGTTGTATATTAATATAAGTGAAAATGCTTTCAGTGTTTTTAGAAAATGTGTATTCTTTGTTTGATGAATATTCATCTTATAAATTGAATAATATTTGACGAATATTGATCTATTTTTATCGTATTTTTATATAAAAATTTTTAATGATTAAAAAACAGTAATAATCTTTGGAGGATTTGGAAAATTGTTTTCTTTCTTTTCATTTGAACACACATTTCTCCGTCTATCCTGATCACGTGACTCGCGGCTTCATTTTCGCTTCCAGGCCTTAGTAAGAGAGCTACGCATTTGCTCAAAATACAGAAAATCCCCCCCCCCCCCTAAAACGAAGCAAAAAAAACGGACTTCCATCAAAAAACAAATTTTCTCTTGCAACGAAGGAAAACATGACGGACATTCCTTCAAAAGACGGAAAATCCCCTCCCCCCTAAAGCAGAGAAAAACATAACGGACGTTCCTTCAAAAAACAGAAAAATTTCTTCCCTAAAACGGAGAAAATAATAACGGACTTCCATCAAAAGACGGAAACTTTCTGTCTTTTAAAGAAGAAAAATATGACGGACGCTCCTTCAAAAAACAGAAAAATTTCTTCCTGCGACGGAAAATAAAAAGACGGATATCCGTCTTTTTACAGAAATTTGCTGGCAGCACTGCTGCCAGTACTTTTTCTGTGAATTGACGGAAGTTTTTTTGAGAGTGTGGCCAACAAAAAATTCACTAGAAGGCGGCGTGGTGAGGACATAGTTGGCCATCCGGGCATAAAAAAAGATGCTGCTTTAGAAGAGTTTACGGTGTACATCCTTCTCAATCAGAGTGTTTTTAGGATGTTGTTACATCACGTACGCGGTCCCTCATTCGAGTATTTAAAAACCATTGACGGAGTTCTCAAAGAGACCTATCAAGCAGCTTGCCCTGACAGGGGTTTCTAGAAAACGATGACCATTGGGAAAACACGCTGAGAGAAGCATCGCTTTCTCAATGTCCAGTAAAACCGACAGAATTGTTTGTGGTCATACTTTTATTTTGTCAGCCATCGGAGCCATTAAAATTGTGGGACAATTTCAAAGGCAAATTATGTCAAGAGATTAGATATAGACTCCGACATCAAGACTTCTCCTTACCATACAGTGATGACATTTATAATGAAGGTTTAATACAAATTGAAAATGAACTTTTACAACTAAATGATAAAAACCTAAGTGATTTTAGATTGCCGTCTTCAGTTCGTACAGAAAACAATGTGACAAATACAATGGCACAGCACTATAACACAAATAATTTAACCGCTTTTGTCAATGAAAATCTGCCAAAATTAGTCCCAGATCAAAGATATGCTTTTGACATTATAATCGACAGCGTAAATTACATTTTTTTTTTTTATGCGCCAGGTGGCACTGGAAAGACTTTTCTTGCAAATTTAACACTTGCTAAGATAAGACAATCAGGGAAGTAGCGATAGCAGTTGCTTCGTCAAGAATCACTGGAACCCTTCTAAAGATCTAAAGGGTGTAAAAACTGCTCATTCAACTTTTAAACTTCCACTAACCGTAAATCTTGAGCAACAATCGATAAATCGAGCAAAAATGGCCTCTTGGTAAACTATTACAAGAAGCCTCATTGATTATGTGGGATGAATGTACCATGAACCATAGAGCACACATACAGGCCGTGGACAGAACCTTAAAAGATCTTACAAGGAAGGTCTCCATACGGGCATACCCCGAAAAATCTGAAAAAATTACAGAATGTTCTTCTCGTGGGGATATATACGTTTATAAAAAAAATTTCGGCGGAACCTCCATTTAGTATTCGTAAAAAAAAATAAAAATTTCGCTATTTGGCGATTTATCTCCGGTTGGGGATGGAATGTAATTTCAAGAAATACTTTATGTCAAATACACTTCAAGAAAAAAAAAGTTTCATGTTCAAATTGTTTTGATATATTTAATTTAAATAACTTTAGTTTTGTAAATTTTAATTTGTTTTAAGTATAATTTTGTTATATCGATATTTATATGTATTTATATTCAAATTTAATCTTCAAAATTTGAGATTTAAAGCGATATTCATAATTTAAATTAATTAAATTTGTTTCAAGATCAAAGTCCAATTGTGAATTGTCGATGAGATTTGGTTGCTATGGAAGCATTTGGCTTTTATTTTTGAATACACTTAAATGTATGAAGATAATTTTTCTCAATATGATTTTTTTTTTTTTAAATCTATGAAAACCTTTTTTTCAATGATTAATTAAATAACTACTTCAACAAGTAATATATATATATGTAATACAATATATATATATATATATAATACCATTAAAAGTAGACAAGATTCACCAACGGATTTTATCAATAAAACAATAAACCAAAACGAAGAATTAAATTGAATTATAGTAAACAATATTAACCATTTGAAATTAACCATTGAATATAATAACTTATAGCACATTGAACATGAAAGGAAAAAAAGAATAATATGAATACAATTGAAATTTGTAGAACCAAAGCAGAATCTTCAGGTCCCAAATACTTTGGAACTACAAATGGAGTGTGTGGTTTCATCTTCGTATTTGCCATGAAAAAGCAAAACAATACGAATTTGGGACTACCATCACACAAAAACCAAATTATTAAACAAGGAACAAAGATATTTTACAAAAAGGAGTTGAAATTAAGTAAAAATAATAGTTATCCATAACAAACAAAAAAGATAAAGCTGAATGGAAATATAATTGAACCGGAAAAAATAATAATCGATATTAACATAAAATTAAATTAATAAAATGATTAAAATTAGAATTAAGAGATAACATTCATATTAACATATAACTTAAAATACATTATTGTTACTTTAATCAGTAACATTTATTGTGACTTTACATGGTAAAAACTCATTATCTTAATATAGGATAATAATAAAAAATAATAATAATAATAATAATAATAATAATAAATAAATAAATAAATAAATAAATAATAATAGTAATAATATTATTAATAATAATACCAAAAATTATATCAATAACATTAAAAATAATTTGATATTTAAAATATAGCTATTTAACTATAGATATAACTAGACGAATATCCATATATTGGTGTAAATTAAACAGTTTAAAAATTATGTTAAAACAAATAACCCACTCTCATTTTTTTTTTTAAATAAATAATTAACCTTTGCGTTTTTATCCAGACAACACCACCCTCCTCCGTACTCTAACATCTACCCACCCAACCAACCTATATATATATATGTTTTTATTACTTTTTAACATTTTTAATTTTTTATTATTATTTTTATGTTTTATAATTTTTTTTTTATACATTTTTTATGCAAAGAATTAATTATAAGATCATGTAATATCTAATTATAAATTAAAGAATATATGAATTTTTTAGGATAACCATTATTTATAGCATCATATACAAGCTTTTTAATATTAGTATTAATTAAATGGGAAGAACATAGACATTTTATTCTATATAAATGGTTAAGTATTATATTACGATATACAGAATTATGAAGACATGATTTAAAATTAGTAAAAGTATTAACTTTAAAATTAAATTCTTTCCTTTTGTCATAAATATCAGTTATAAATTTGTTCTCTTTTAATATAATTTTAATATCTAAGAAATTGATTGTATTATTAAAAAGTAGGTTTTTTGAAAGTTCTAGATTAGAAGGATAATCAACAGGGAATTGAGATATACAGGTGTTATCAGTATCAATTAAAATTACATCATCTATATATCGATATAAATGTATTGTATTATTTAAATAATGACGTTCATAGTAATATAAGTATAAGTCAGATAATACACTAGATGTACTACCACCTTGTGGTATACCAACATTTTGAATATATATATTGTTATCATGCATGATAAAATTATTATAGATAATGAAATTAGTTAAGGTATGAAAATATTCAGAATCGATATTATGTGATATATCCAACTCGTGTTGATATTTTTTAAAAAGCTCATTTATGATATTATGTAAATCCGATAAATTGATATTATTAAATAAATCTTTAAAATCATAGGTAGTGATATTGTTTATACATTTAAGATTTTTCATAATATGGACCAGTTCATAACTATTTTTTATGCAATGTGTATTATCACTTTTTTTTGTGATATTATATATTTGATTAAGAATTACTAATAGAAGTTTGTTAGCAGCATTATTATAAGTATTGCAACCAATTGTAACAGTTCTGAATTTAACAGGATACTTATGAAATTTGGGTATAAGGACTAGATAAGGATATTTAAAGTTAGTAGGGTTATATACATGCATATAATATATTAAAGTCTCTCATTGTTTATGTTTAAATTCATTAAATACCATTTACATGCATTCTAAATATCCAACAGTTTTGAGTTGCATTATAATCGTTTGCTCTTGGAGAGGAAAAGGGCTGCTCGCCAAATCGAGTGACTCTTTTGTCTTTTCACGCCAAATATTCAAAAATATTTTATTTTTTTACATACTTTCCAATGTGATTCCGCCGCTAATTTTGATTGATCCTTTATTACATATATAAGTACTTTAATGAGTATTTTTTTCATAAAATTCTGAGTATGCCCAGTATGGAGACTTTCCTTGTTAGAAACTCCTCTGCTCTCATGGGCGGGATTATTTTTGTATTTGCTGGAGATTTCCGACAAACTCTTCCTGTTATTAACAGAGATATGCGATCAGATATCATCAAATCATGTTTAAAATCGTCGCCCTTATAGACTTCGATTGAAAATATAAAATTACGGACAGATATGAGAACTCATCTTCATGGAATCACAGATAGTGATTTTCCACAGCAACTGCTTAAACTTGGGGAAGGAATTTTCCCCACTCCAAATTTAAGCACAAATTGTAACATCCTTCTGGATTAGTCTCTAGGCCAAATAGTCCATAGTTTAGAATTTTTAATAGATGCAGTATACCATGACATCGAGAATTTACACGAAAAAGACTTTCATTGGTTGTGTTCTAGGACAATAGTGTCACCTAGGAATGATAGTGTCCTCGAAATAAACAATGTGATTATTCAAAAAGTAGTACATCACAGTAGAAGATCACATCCAGTAATGCTATCGTATCAATATCGAAACTTTTTTTTTTTAATTTATTTCTTTCGTTTCGAATGATATGCAAAACTGGTTACATTTATTTTTAACATGCTTTGTTGATTCAAATGAAAAGAAGTCAATAAAATATCAATTTGTATTAAATGACATAGTATTTTATAATATAGCTTTTTGTTACATAGTACATTCAACAGTAATACTGTCTTGTTGCACTTAATCTGCAAGGAGGTAGAAAGGGGGAGGGGACTGGGAGCTGGGAAATATAAATTCTTATCAACAAAACAAATAGTGGCAACATACCTTTTTTAGGTGCGTTCGTAATTCTGTAAATACGTAGCACCTATTGTTGTCGCTCAGTCCGTCCGTCTGTCTGTCTGTCTGTCTGTCTGTCTGTCTGTCTGTCCGTCCGCATATAACAACGCAAAAACTACCCAACCGAATCGTTTGAAATTTAAACTACATAATTATAACATAATTTTATCGAGTCACTTCAAATTTTATGAAAATCGGATGGATAGATCAATTACAGGGAGAATCAAAATGATTCCGTTACATTACGGCCAATGGGGAAAAAAGTTTCAAATCATTTTAATCGTTTGAAATTTAAAACATATAATTATTACGTAATTTTATCGAGTCATTTCAAATGTTATGAAAGTCGGGTGCATAGATCATTTACAGGGACAATCAAAGGTATTCCATTATATTACGGTCAATGGGAAAAAAGTTTCAAATGCATTTTTATGATGTTACACTCATTCGAACATAATAGAAATGGCATGAATCTATGAAGTATATACTAAAATACGCATTCTGTACAATCTGTGATGCAAAGAATTTTTTTTATTAAATTACAGGGCCACACGAAAGTATTCCACTACATAATGCTATACGGGGAAACATTGTTTGGGACGTGTTTTAATTATATTCAACTATTTCACATTTTACTAATAAGATATACGTTTCTGAGGCGTAATAAAAATTACTTTCTGTATATTTACAGGAACACAGAAAAAGATTTCGACTACTATACTATATCCGAAGTACGCTCTACTATATCAGCAAGATTTTAATATTTTTAAAACTTCGTTATCGTACGAACGCACCTCATTTGCTACGTTCCGTGCAATTTCCAACTTGTTCTTTTATTTATTAGTAAATACCAGCTTTAATACAAATATACTTAACATACAGTTTCTCGAACAATGATTATATTTACATACACATATGACAGGAGAATAAGAATGCCAAACGTTAAAGTATTCCACATTTCCGAATTAGATAATTCTATAATAATTTAATGATTTTAATAATAACTTTAGTTTGTCATAGTAGGGGAGCTCCGCCCCCCTGCTCGCTCCGCTCGCCAACCTCCTCTCAAGGCCGAACCCCGCCAAGACCTCTCAAATGATGTCTCACACGACTGGTGTAGTAAAAAAATTAAAAACGTGCACCCCCTGGGGAGGCAGAGTGGGGGACGACACACAAGACATCCATAATATGAATAAGCACACTGTAAAAACAAAGGAGCAATATTACATTTAAATCGGGGTTATGAATTGCTGAATAAACTTTAAATCTACACTATTTTCGGTAGTAGCTCCGTAAAAAATGCAACAATAATCTTGGAATGGTGGTATTTTATTCTTTAGTCGCAAATATTGAACGGTAACACCAAATTCAGAGTCATATATCATCTTTGTGTTTTGATTTCATGTTTGCAGACGACACGCCGCCATTTTACTTCGCATTTAATCCTTCTTTCTAACTTTCGGATAGCAGGTGGAAAAGTAAACAAACGGTAAGCAATATTAATATTATTCTTTGTAGATCATTTAAGACTAAATAATGTTTGCATGTAGGTTTTTTTTTTAAATTAGATAATGCTTTTTAATAATGTGCTAATGCACTGCCATTTTAAGAACAATGGCAACATGTTCGAATTTAACGGGAAGTACAGTGTCTCACAAAAGTGATGGGGCACTTGTGTTTTATAAAAAGAAACTGCAATAAAATAAATAAACAAACATGTGCAAAAATTTTTTGGGTGTGTTTCATATTTAAAGTTAGTAACAATTATTACATAACATACATTTTGTCAAAATATTAAAATATTAATTTAGTAAAAATACAATTATTAATAACGGAGCAAAAAATGGCTCACATAAGTGATGGGACCCTTACTTTTCCATCAAATATTTATCCAAAAGTTTTACTTTTTAAAAGGTTTTAATATTTTGTTGGATTTCCTTTTACTTTTAAAACGTGATTTAATCTTTTTGGGATGGATTCGACTAATTTTTTTGTGATTTCTGGAGTGATTTTACCCCATTCTTCTTGAAGCACCGATTTTAGTTGTTGTTTTGAAGAAATGGTGTGTTTGCGAATTCTTGATTCCAATTCTTGCCAAATATTCTCTATGGGAATTAAGTCTGGAGATTGTGGTGGTGTTTTTATTATTTCAGAACAGTTATATAGCAGCCAGAGTCTAACATTCAGAGCAGTGTGCTTGGGGTCATTGTCCTGGTAGAATTTAAAATCGTTATGAAGGTTCAATTTTCGTGCTGAAGATTTCAAATTTTGCTTTAAAATATCAATATACTTGTACTGATCCATTATACTGTCAATAAAAACAAGATTACCAACTCCAGCGGATTACATACACTTCCATACCATAACTCCACCTCCACCATGTTTTACTGTTGGTACCAAGTTCTGTTTGCGAAATTCTTCCCTGGTTTTTCTCCACACCCAGTTTCTACCGTCAGAACCAAATATATTAAATTTACTCTCATCAGCAAATATAACTTTATTCCAGTAATCGGAATTCTTATTTATGTTGAATTTTGCGAAAGCTAGTCTGAGTTTTCTATTCTTTTCACTTACGAAGAATTTTTTTCTGGCTACTCTACCGTGATATCCAGCAGATCGAATTACTTTTCTAATAGTTTCAGGATTAACAATTATTCCATATAATGCTTGTAAATCAGCAGCAACTTTTGAAGCACTATTTCTTCGATTTTTTTTAATATTTCGAACGATAATTCGCTTTATTCCATTGATAGCTTTGATAGTCTTCTTTTATCCTGAATCATATGATTCTTTTTATATCGTTTAATGATATTGAAAACTGTTGAACGACTCAAGTTAACTGTTTCAGCAGTTTTTCTAATAGATTTTCCACGTTGAATATGCAAATTAATAACTAATTTTCGAATTTCAGGCGAAGTTTCTTTTCGTTTAGCATTCATGGCTACACAGAGCTAAAAAACACAAAAATTCCAAAACAAACTGGAGAGAAATACTGCAGACGATTTTATAAATTATTGCCAATTGCTTTTAAGTAAAAATAAAACCCCAAAAAAATTTTTATTGCTTATTTTAGACGATTTTTGTTGCATATCTAATGGTGTCCCATCACTTATGCACTCTAAAAAATAAATGTGTAAATCAGCTAATTTTACCCATATATATGTGTAAATTTATAAAATTACACACCTGTCGTAAAATTTACACACATTTTTCTGAAATTTACCTGTTTTTACGTGTATTTAGCATACTAAAATAAGTGTGTAATTTGTTATCACTTGAAAAACACAGATAAGTGTGTAAATGTAGAAAAATGGTTAGATTTACACAAATTGATGAGTTATTCTATTTTAAACATACTTATGTGTACACAAACGTGTGTGTAAATTTCTAAAATTACACACTTTGAACAAAAATTTAGCTGTTTTTATGTGTATATGACTTACGAAGTCAAGTATGCAATTTGTTACCGCTTTATAAACTCAGACAGATGTGTAAATTATATAAAATATTTGGAGTTACACAAATTTGTGTGTTATATATAATTAAAAATGTAAAAATTATCTTAGTTGCATTTATTGTCATTACTAGAGCTAGACCGAAAATTCGTTTTCGTTTTCGGCCAAAAATCCGAGTTTCAACGAAAATTCGTTTTTGGCAAAAATGCTGCTGAAAATTCGGCTAGACCGAAACTGTCTGAATTCTAGAAATCTTCATTCTTACTTTGGAAATTTTCATCATGACTTCTTGATTTGAACTGTTTCCGCTTAAATGATATGCTTTTTAGATGCTTTCGTAATTATATAAATAGGTAGCACACGTAGTCGCCGTTCAGTCCGTTTTCCATCTGTCTATCTGTCCGTCTATCCATACGCATATAATAGAGTAAAATCTACCCAACAGAATGCTTTGAAATTTGAAGTATATAATTACTGCAAAATTTTGTCGAGTCATTTCAAACTTTGTGAAAATCGGATGTATAGTTTAATTACAGGGATGGTCAAAAATTTTCCGTTACATCACGGCCAATTCAAAAAAAAAAAAAAAAAAAATGTTTAAGTGCATTTTGATGGTATTACTGCCTTTTAAACAAAATGAAATTAATGAATGAAATTAATATGCATTTACTGAGGTGTACTAAAATATATACTCTGTTACAATATGCGGTGCAAAATACGTTTATTATTCATTTACAGGGCCACACAAAAGAATTCCATTACATAATAGTATAGGGTGAAACTTTATCTTCGACATATTTTAACCATGTTAATTTTTTTCACATATAATGGAATTGATATACGTTGCCGAGATTTACTGTGAGTTGCATCCTGTATAATAGAAAGTGCACAGTAATCATAGGGGCACACAAAAGATGTCGGATACTATACTGCAACCGAAATACTGAATATTGGAGATGATTTCTAGAAGTGCATTTTTAGTAGTGATATGAGCTTTTAAATTTAACAAAGTGTTTGCTGATTGCGTTGTGTGTATAAATGCTGTAGATCATATACAGGGTAACACAACTGAAATTGTACAAGTTACAGAGTATGAAAATAATAACTTAGATATGGTTTTTAAATAAGTTATGTATTTTTACGCTGAACTGCATTTACTAAACCAATATATGTTTATAGAATGTAGAAAAATGATATACAGGGCTACGCAAGGTATTAGATACATGGCTGTCTATGGAAGATAATCTCTGGTGATTTCACTAGATTTAAGCGTGTTTAAATTTTAGCTGAATAGTGGCATTATACTTATGTAAAGATTGTAAACAAAGGACTCGGCTGCACAAAAGAATTAAAATATGCTACAGTCTATTGGGTGTAAATTTCTGAAATTCAAATTTCAATCTAGTAGGCGTTTTAACACTCTAAAACATAGTTGAAAATGTTTAAGAATTTTATTTGTCTGACCTTACTCTAACTTGCGTAATATAGTTGGATTGCTCTGTAATTGATACATAATTTTTCATATTTTGTAGTCATGCATTTTTGCATAAGACAAATTTTACATAACTTAACAGCTATTGCATAAATTTGTTTATAGTACAAACACTCTTCATTTACCACGTTTGACGTCCAATTTCCAACTTGTTTGTTATTACTATGAACTTCCACTGTTTATAATTCTCGGTCATGTATGATTCAAATTCTTTGATCAAATTATAAAACAAACATGCACGCGCATATGGTGTTTTTCAGCTGCTCATTGAAAGTTGTGTGTGCACAGCTAACAGTAGCAGAAAATATTTGGTTTGAAACCGCAGAAGTGTTTTGAAAGATCTTTCAGAAAGATTCATCATTCTATGTCGTTAATGAAATAATTACATTTTAATTTATATGAAAATTACAAAGTTTTAGACAAAGGCACAGAATGCCAGCCAACTTCTGCACCGAAGATAGATTTTTCAAACAAGGGCGTTATTTCAGAACAATCACAGGGAGGCGAAGGCATGGCAAAGTTTTTTTTGGGAGGAAGAGGCAAATATTTATTTAAGTATCCATCTCATCTATATTTAATTTTTCGCTAAAATAGTTATAATTATAAATTGAAAAATCATTATTTTTTTTATTACGATTTATTTAGAGTTAGTTTCGTAAAAAAACCCTTTTAAATAGTACTTTTAAGTAGTAGTATTTTAGTTTATTTTAATGAGAATCATTAAATAACTGAAAAGTTATGTATATTTAAAAAATAAATACCCTTTATTGTATCTGTTCTCCATTGTTATAGACCGGGAGGGGGCAGCACAGACAACCACCTCATCGCGTTCACGGATGAAAATTCAGAATTAGTTAAAAATCGATTCACATATTAAAACGGGACCGATCTACTAACTCATATCCTGGTGGGAACCGACCGAAAACCCGATTTTATCGGTTGACTCGTAGGTTTATCATTGTGTTTTTTCGTATCCAAAAGTATAAAAAACATGGGGAACTGAGAGCAGGAGACACAATAGTAAACCTAAAAGTCAAATTCTGAAATCGGGTTTTTAGACGTTTTCCAAGACTTGGCAGACCGATTACATTTTAATATGCGAATCAAGTTTTTAGTAATTCTGGTATTTCAGCCGTGAACTAGATGGGATGATTATCTGTGCTAATGCCTCACGGTCAATTAATTACTTTAGTTAACTATTCTAAATGCTTATAATTACTGGTTGTCAAAAAATATAAAAGTTTCGTTCATATCATTTTTTCGTTTGAAGCTTCTACACACTCATAAGTTTTTATGCATGTTTATATTTTTGATAAAAATGTGCCTCAATACACCTTTAATTAATTAATAATTGTGTACATTCATTTATGCATTAATAATTTTAAAAAAATTAATCTTTTTTTTTCGTTTTCAACCGAAAATAGAAAGCTTACCGAAATTTGGTTTGTGTTACGTTTTCGGTCTTAAAAACTTATTTCGGTCGATCCATAGTCATTACCCATATAAAAACCATAGTGACAGTGATGTTTTTGTCATATTTTTGCAAATCACGATACGTCCCATCTGTAACCAAAATGTCTGCACTCATAAAATCCCATTGTAAGTAAACTATGAATTGTTTGGAAACATTTAAAAATTGCAAAAAGTACGTTACTCAATGTGAAAAATACGTTTATGACAAATTTGAAAATTTTTTCGACGTTACAGCGAGTTACATCACATATGTGATCAAACGACCATCAGTATGCTGTTAAATCACAACGTGAATTTTAAAAGTACTATTTGAAAAAAAGACACTTTTTTTTTTTTTTTTTTTTTTTTTTTTTTTTTTTTTTTTTTATCGGAATTGTGTTAATGCATTTGTGGGATTTGAATATGAATGTATTTTGTTTCAATCATTGCAAATGAACCTATATTCATTAATTTATTTTCTAACACAGAAAAATGCTATATAAATGCATCAATTTAAATCCATTTTTCAAATGCTTTCTATATCCCATGGAAAATTAATTAATTTGGTTAAACTTACAGAAATCTATATAATAAAGAAAAACACATTCGTGAATAACAGTAATATGACTTTGGCGGTGGCAACACTTGATAAATAAATTTCACTTTTACTGTGATTTTCTTAACTTCTATCAATTGCACAGTTAAAATTTTTTCACTATCAAATAGAAAAAGAAATTTTTCTTCAAATGTAATTTTTTCTATCGTGCCTCAATTTTTTGTTTTTTATGGTTTCAAAAATAATCTGAAACCATGTTTCTTTTTTTAAAACTATTGTATGCAGTCCAATTACACAAGATTAAAATGTTTCCATTAAAAAAAAATCAGCATTTATTTCCGGCTAAATATTCTGCAACGAAATTGAAAACTTGCATATAAATAAACTTGTATAACAAAGTATATAAATAAAACGTAGCTGTAATAGACATGTAATCAAACCTCGCGCTTAAGCTATTAAAATTATTATGTAAAAAAATGAAATTGCTTATACATAGCAAAATATTTTGCGATTTTGTTTATTGTCAACCCTCGGTATGTGGTTAATACGAAAGTATTTCTATTTCTATTAAATTTCAAAACTTTGAATTTATAACTTATTTTTTTCGAATGAAAATGCTTTTTGGTGTTGTATATGAATAATAAAATAGGTAAAAAAAAAATTGATGTAAAAAATCTATTAGTTTTGAACTTTAAAAAATGTTTTTCTTCTGTTTTTTTTATAATCCGGTAAGTTTGTACTGAATTATTAAATTTATCTTAAAATCGAAACAGCAGAAAATAATATCCAATTGAGAAAAGCAAAGATTTGGGGGGCGTTTTGTAATGAAAAGCTGCTTAAATGCTATAAAAAATAGTTGTATACATATAGTTGTATGTATTAGTATACAGTATAGTTGTATATATTTTTTTCTGTTAATGTTTAAAGATTTTAAGTTGTTCTTTAAAAATTTGCTTGCCACTTTTTACAAACTTTTAAAATAGATTTAACATTTTCTGAATGTAAAATAAATGTACACAATTTATTCTACAACGATAACATAATTTTTCAAATTTTAATTTATTGTTTCCCAGAAATGTCTTAAAATAGTTAGATCACAAGCAGTTTATTCAACAGGAAATTAATATAAAAATGACAGATAAAGAAATTTTTTTTCTTCTCTTATAACGCTGTTTTGTTTTTAAAAACACATTTTGCATCTGCTAGGAAAAAAAGTCCTTCCGGCAATGCCGGGAGGAAGAGGTAGCTTTCATATACTTATATATTTATTTATTTATTTTAAAGTAAGTTACATTGTTCAAAAATACTAATCTCAAATTAGTGGAAATAATCTTATAAAATTAGTGATTTTATAAGATTCAATACTAGTTTTTGTCAAGACTGAATATTAATAGGAATTTTTAGAAATTAGTCATCTTTTATTCAATCTGGTTTTATTTTAAGCGATTTGGTGAGTCACTAAATTCCACGATATCATAAAGTGTATGCCATTTTAAAGCAACATTGTGGATCGTTCAGATCAGACCGTTTCAAAATGTCAGCAATAAGAAAAATTCAAAGTGCTATAACTCAATCATTTTGTAAGATATAGACAAAATAAAAAGTGTTCTGGAATCGCTGTTTTAAGTTCTAACACGTAAAAGAAAAATATTTTTCAAATTTTGATTTTTTCGCATTAAATTTTAAATTTTAAATTTTTTAAAAAATTTAAAATGGCCACCATTTTGAAACAAATAGGCGGATGATGCTGGCCAACGAACTCGGTCGAGACATTTGTATGTACTATCGACATACCAAGTTTAATTGAAATCGGTTCATAAATACGCGTGTTATCACATGACAAAATCATATCGTTTCAAAATGTCAGCCATAAGAAAAATTCAAAGTGCTATAACTCAATCATTTTTTAAGATATAGACAAAATAAAAAATGTTCTGGAATCTTTGTTTTAAGTTCTAACACGTAAAAGAAAAATATTTTTCAACTTTTAATTTTTTCGCATTTAATTTTAAATTTTAAATTTTTTTAAAATTTTAAAATGGCCGCCATTTTGAAACAAAATGGCGGATGATGCTGACCAACGAACTCGGTCGAGACATTTGTATGTACTATGTACATACCAAGTTTCATTGAAATTGGTTCATAAATACGCGTGTTATCACGTGACAAAATCATATCGTTTCAAAATGTCAGCCATAAAAAAAATTCAAAGTGCTATAACTCAATCATTTTTTAAGATATAGACAAAATAAAAAGTGTTCTGGAATTTTTGTTTTAAGTTCTAACACGTAAAAGAAAAATATTTTTCAACTTTTAATTTTTTCGCATTTAATTTTAAATTTTAAATTTTTTTAAAAATTTAAAATGGCCGCCATTTTGAAAAAAAATGGCGGATGATGCTGACCAACGAACTCGGTCGAGACATTTGTATGTACTATGTACATACCAAGTTTCATTCAAATCGGTTCATAAATACGTTAGTTATCGCATGACAAAAATCAGATATATATATATATATATATATATATGGTTATATATATATATATA
The DNA here is from genome assembly GCA_964019185.1 of Maratus speculifer. Classification (NCBI taxonomy): domain Eukaryota; kingdom Metazoa; phylum Arthropoda; class Arachnida; order Araneae; family Salticidae; genus Maratus; species Maratus speculifer. Next base: position 142,363,394 of record OZ025291.1, read on the forward strand.
TATATATATATATATATATATATATATATATATATATATATGTCAACATTTGAAAAGAGGGTGGTTTTGGGGTCTGGGGGTCATGATCGGTGAAAATATACCAAAATTTTCCGGAAGTGCTTTCCTCCGGACGGCTGCAATAGGTAGCTTTTTACTTTTTGTAATGAAAGCTACCTAAAAGTCGTCTGCGGTGGCTAACCGTAGAATAAAAGTAAACAGAGTACATGTAGTACGCTTTCGTACGGATGCAAGAAAGTTTTCTCGACAACATAGATCTGTATTGACACGGATTTTGTAATTTAAACAATGAATTGCTGATCAGTTCTTCCAAGATCATACTTTATACAAAATATTTAAGTCCGAGATAAATACACTGGCTTTGGCGTGGTGTATATGCTTCCAGCCTTAGCTATTGTGCTTATGTATTGGATTTATTACTTTTCCAACAAAATCGAACAATAAAGAATGTCAGTGAAAAGCAGGTATGAAAGAAATTATTCTTGCTATTTGTTTTTCTTTAAATTATAAAGATTTTAATTAACTTCTTATAAACATGTTTTAAAATTTGAATATTTCATTAACTTCATTTAGTTTAATAAATTTGTTGTTTATTTTATTGAAATACATAATTTACCTAGTGACAATTTTAATCAGAAGATTAGAAAACTGTGATTTCAATAGCATTTTTATTAGATTTGTTTCCTTTTTAAAAATAACTGGTTAAGATCATGGTTTCATAAATTATAAAAGTATATGAAAAAACATCACAATCAATGGTTATGTAATCAGTAAACATTTAACGATATTTAAATTATTGAATAAAAAAGCCTTTTTAGAGAATGTTTTCAAACATAATTTTTAAAATTTTGTAATAATGTAATAATTGTATTTCATTACTTACTTTTCATTCTGGATAGCTTTATTATTTTATGTACTTTTTATTTAACTTGGCGCCAGTGTTATATATACATATATATATATATATATGTACATATAAATATATAAATACATATGAAACTATGTTTACATATATAAGCATATATTTATATGTTTGCATGCATATATAGATACAATATGTGTATAGATGTATATATGCATGTGTATTGCATATATAATATAGGCGTCCGATTAACCGAAATGTACCCTATTTTATATCTTGATTGATATTATACAGATAAATTTCAAAATATATATACCATAAGCGCTATTAGAAAACGGTATGATTAAAATGGATTTCTTTTTTTTTTATAATTATCATCTAATCCTATAAATAAAATATTGGTGATAATCATAATGAACTAATATGTTGTTCTAGTTTTATACCTATGATCTGAGTTCTTTTACGTATTTTTTTACTTTAAAAATTAGTTAACCGTTTGCTATTGTATTAATTATTCTTTTCTTATTGAATCACATGCAAAAACATTATCTGATTTTTAATAAACTTATATAAATAAAATTTTCACCACATTGTTTTAAGAACGCAATTGTAGATTGTAATCCTTTATACTATTTATGATAGTATTAGATTTATAATGGCTCTGGCAAAAAAAAAAAAACATCCAGCAAACCAGATACATACTTGAAAAACGAATTAAAATTTTCACATTAAAGGCAAAATAGAGTAGATGCGGTGCTGTGTGATATAAACAACGATCGTTGTTTATTTTATCATACATTAAGAGTTATTGGATTGACTGTATAATTTCACAAATAAAAATGTATTTTCTTCAATGTGTTATTAAAACTATTTTTTAATAATAAAAAAAATGTTTTCAATATTTCTTTACTACTTGTAAACTCTTATATAAAATGAATTAATCCTTTATATCACCTCGTTGTATATCTGTAACATTCCACTTGTAAATTTCTGTAAATTTTCACTTCAAAGTTTTATTTCTTATTTCATTAGTTTTTCATCGTAATTTTAAAATGAACTTTGCAGATTTTTTAATATGATGGAAAATAGCTGAAAAAGAGATTTTTTACTATTTTGCATTTGAAAATTGATAATATTGATGTGAAATATATAAATTACTGCTTATTTTAAATATGAAAAAATGTCAGTATTCTTATTTATTTATTTATTTTAGACAGTTCTAAAATGATTCCTTTTAACACCCCAATAAATATTTGCAATTTCAACACTGAGTAGCACTTGAAATAATTAATGTTTCAGCTTGTTTATCACAATAATTGACATAAAACTGCACGTTTTCATATTTTTACATGCTGTAGTTTTCTTAACACTATTTCTACCAATATCAAATCCCACCTTTTAACAAATTTCGATTCATTGTTTTTCTTTCTTTTTTTGTGATTTTACATAAATTAAAGACTTTTTTAAGCTTATTACATTCAAAAACTACTGTTAGCAAAAACAACAAAAATTAAAAATTAAAAAAAGTATCATTTGATAGCTGTAGAAATATTGTTAATATAAGAGTAGATCGAAAAAGTCAAAAGATTACTTCACATACATAAAAGAAAATAGGAGCATTTGGTACTTTTTTTTAAATTTTTATTTCATTTTTCAAATAGCATTAAAACTTATTGTACATTTTAGAATCGAAGTAGTTTGAATTTGTTAAGGTATTTATGTGTTGCAGCGATCTCTTGAAAATGGGTTGCCAAATTATAGAGCACATAAGACTTTATAATAATATATATTACAATTATACGTTTCATAACATATATGCTCATTTACAGTCATCATATGTGAAGTATACCTACATGACTTGTGTAAACACAAGTCATGTATACGATGACAAAGATACATAAATATATCGAACATAAGCCGTAAATATTACTTATATAAGGATGTTTGTGAGGCATGACAAGTGTTTGGAATGTATACATGAGAACGTGAGTCCTAAATTTTGACAAATTTTTTACTTATAATTTTCAGATTTCTGAATATAAAATAATGCACTTTTACGAAACTATGAGAAGAAACATTGTACACAATACCTTGTAATCAGAATTAAAATAATAATAATAATTGTATGAAAAATAAATAGGTTTACTAAAAAATTTTTCACTGCGCATCTGTGAACACTATCAAAATTTTATTTGCATATTGTGTTAGCTATATGTGTAGAGCAACTTTTGTGGAAGTCTCAAAAATATACCTGGAAAATTCTGAATGTGATCGTAGATAGAATAAGCTTAAAATCCGTTATTTTCAAAATAAAGTAAAAAGATGAGGGGCTCTATCCATATATCCATTGATTAGTGCCAATATAGAATACACAATGTGGCACGCACTATTATATTTGGATACAACCCCCCCATTTGTTTGCTTCATTTTAAGAACAATAGATTTTGAGCTTCGACGATCACTTTCAGAATTTTCAAGCTATGCTTTTGAGATTTTCAAAAAATTGTTCTATACATTTATCTAACAAAATATGGAAGTGAAAATTTGATAGTGTTCACGCATGCGCAGTGAAAAATTATTTAGTAAACCTATTCATTATTTCATACAATTTTTATTATTTTTTAATTCTGATTACAAGGTATTATGTAAAATGTTATTTGTCATATTTTCTGAAAGGATTTTTTTGTATATATATTAAGAACTCTGCAAATTATAAGCAAAAAAACTTGCAAAATTTGGATTTTTTTTTCTTTATAAAAACGCAATTTCTCTACGAATATACATGCTATCCACACAAAAAGGAGCACAGTTAATTACAATAAACCACTTAATCATAATCTACACTTTGAACACTTTTGCTACATTAGTTTTGACAGGGTTATCCAAAAGATATACGTTCTTTTTCAATTTGTTGACGGGTCCAAATTGAAAAAATGTTCATGGGGGGAAAGGGAAAAAATGTTCATGATAATATATGGTCTGTACTATTATGTTTACACACACCTGCAGTTGCAAGGAAATTTTTCATGGTTTTTTTTCTAGATATTTAACAAAATATCTAAAATCGCAAGCGGCCGGTCACCGTTCGCCATATAGAGTATATTTTTATATTATGCATATATATATTTCAAGATGATTTTGGTAACATCATAACTGCAACTTTGGTGTAAATCCCATTTTCTCTGTCCATCTTATCTGTATCAACTGCGTCTACTGTATTATAATCGCATGTATTATTTATAGTGAATAATACCATGCAATTAAAATGCATAAGATGTAAGTACTTAATATCGGTTTTCCTTTTTATATTTAATATTTTTTATAGTTGTTGTGTAATTAAATAATCACTAGTGACTTAGCGTTCAAAATGCGTATTAAAGTACTAAATTAATTTCATTCAGTCACTAGTAATCAATAATCTTTCAATTCTATCATCAATAATCCTTATAATTTAAAGATTACAAAACATACTATGTATAATGCAAGAATATATATATTTTATGTAAATTTTATTTTGATTATGTTTTGAACATTTAAGCAGAAATATTTCATTAGTAATTTTAACAAATATTGCTGTTAAATGTCATGTAATTTGATAAAAGAATAATTCTTTATTAATTTTAGTACAATTATGTTAATTATTAAATAAATCACTTGTAATTTTTCCAACAGAATTAAAAATATTTTGGCCTAGGTTTGAACCGGGATTTTTTATGAGAGCTGCCAATGCTCTACTAATTGAGCTATCGTGGATGAATCTGGCGGACATAATTCAGCCAAAGAACTAGAATTATACTAAATAAAGCTAACTAATGGCAGACTGGCAGCTTACGCTAAAAGTCCCTGGTTTGAATCCTGCCCTGGACGCTTTTTCACCCATCTGATCAAATTATATTAAAGGAAAATTCTGCTTGAACGTTATTGTTAAAAATACTAGCTGTGGAGCCTTACATGTGTGATGATAACTTTGGAAGTTAAAGTGAGCAAAAGCTTTCAAAGAGAGGGCAAAAATATAATTAGCCCAAACGAAAAAAGTTTGTAATAATTTACTTTAAAAAGAAACAAAAAATATGGTTTTTTTTCACTCTGTACATCGCAACAAATAAAAAAAAAATCACCATTTTATCAGTTATAAGTACAGTTAAAATTATGCCATTTTCAGAATATGGAGGAAAAATCTATATGAATTTCCAAAAAGAGGAAATTCTAAATAAATTGAAAATAACACAAGCTGCTACACTTGTAAGATGGTGTGAAAGAACTCTAACTTTTAACTTAATTTTAAAAAACAGTCTCTATACTGTCTATACTCAAATTATACATTCCTGTTCATAAATTATGAATGTATGATTTTCGGACTTCAAACCAACTCTAACAGAAAGATAACAGATTATAATTTAAGACTACCCTGTTTTTTGTAAATTAGGCATATTGTGATTTGTGGTCTTGTTTGTAAGTCAGTTAAAAAAAAATAAACGCCAAGTATTACATGAGTTTGTTCTTTATGCAGTTTTGTTTCGTAACCATAAAAACATTATTTTTTTCACAATTTACATGTCAAAGCATAAAATAAAGCTATGTACACAAAAATCTGTGTATTTTAAAAATTACACAAAAGTGTGTGTTTTGCATGTTTCGCATACATATGTGTAAGAACATAATATTAACACATAAATCTGCGTATTCTGCATATAACACAAAAATGTGTGTATGTTGTATATTACACAAGATTATGTGTATGTTCCTATTACACAAAATATGTGTAAAAGTAGAATATTACACAAATATATGTGTAAAAATATTGCACAGAAACATGTGTATTTCAGTGCAACTTACACTTTAAAGTGTGTATTTCAAGAGTTATCAGATAACTTTTACACATTTGGACTTATCATCAAATTACACATAAAAATGTGTATTTTGAAATTTACACATTTGGCGTATTTTACACACCAAATTACACATATAGACATGTCGTTTTTGTATCATCGATTTACACATTTTTGTGTGTAAATTTACACATTTATTTTTTACAGTGTGTGAGCTATTTTTTGCTCCGTTCTAAACATTTGTATTTTTATTAAATCAATATTTTAATATTTTGACAAAATGTATGTTATGTAATAATCTTTACTAAATTTAAGTATGAAACACACCCACAAAAAAATGTGTACATTTTTTTTTTTTTTTTTTTAATTTATTTGATTAGTTTCCTTTTGTAAAGCACAAGTGTCCCATCACTTATGTGAGACACTGTATGCCTTTAGTATAACAGTTGTAATCAACTTTTTTTTATACAGCTTTGTTTATTTGATAGCTGGCATAGTTAAGCTTTTTTATATTATGCATTAAATTGTATAATGGTGAGGTAATTTAATATCATATGTAGCTTATTTTTGTTATTTTCGTAAGAAAACTAGAAACTCCGAATTAAACTTTTAGTGATAGTTATGAGTAATTATACATTTCGTTACAAAAATATTTTATATCGTATGACTATAGCGTTTGCCCGAAATTTAACAAAAAATATTTTCATAAAAAATTTGTTTTTATAATGTTTTTTAACTTACTGAACGCATTACTGACCTATGAAAAAGATATTTTTAAGCATGCAAATATAGGAAATTTTAGTTCGTTTCATTAAAGTTATTTCATTCATGTTTAGTTCATATTTCGTTGCTGTAATATGCTTAAAATGAATGTTATAATAAATTGCCTCCTTTAAAAGGAAGTTTCGCTGCCTCCTTGCGTCAAACTATTTATTTTAAATTATGACTGTATTAAATTTAAAATGTAATCTCTAAATTATTTTTTATTTTGCTGTTAAAGTCATGTAAATATTAAGAAACTTCCTTTTTTACCATTTAGTGTACTTTAATAAATGGTGGCAAAATAAAAAATAATTTAAAAATTACATTCCAAATGTAATACAGCCATAATTTAAAATAAAAAGCTTCACGCAAAGAGGTTGCTAAACTTCCCTTTAACTGAGACAATTTATTATAACGTACGTTTTAAACATATTACTTACTTTACACCAAACATGGTGCCAACTAAGTTGCCACTAAAAATGGTGTTTATTTATACCATTTGATAGTTGGTGACTCATCACACCAATTTACAAGTGGTGTAATGAAAATTTACAATTTTTCATTACACCACTTGGGGTGGCAACTTAGTTGCCACCCTTTTTGGTGTAAAGTAAGGGAGTTTTTTTTTACAGTGCAGTTGAAGACCTTTCAAATGATGTTTCACACGACTGGTTTTGTAAAGAAATTAAAAATGTGTCCCCCCCTGGGGAGGCAGAGTGAGGGTGACACACAAGACATCCATAATATGAATAAGCAGTTGCGGACCTTTCAAATGATGTGTCACACGACTGGTATTGTAAAGAAATTAAAAATGTGCCTCCTGGGGGGGAGAGTGAGAGGTGACACACAAAACATCCATAATATGAATAAGGAGTTGCAGACCTTTCAAATGATGTGTCACACGACTGGTGTTGTAAAGAAATTAAAAATGTGCCCCCTGGGGAGGGCAGAGTGGGGGGTTGTTACACAAGACGTCCATAGAAGGAATAAGGAGTTGCAGACCATACAAATGATGTGTCACACGACTGGTGTTGTAAAGAAATTAAAAATGTGCCGTTCTGGGGGCAGAGGGGGGTGTAACATACAAGACTTCCATAATATGAATAAGCAGTTGCAGACCTTTCAAATGATGTCTCACACGACTGGCGTTGTAAAGAAATTAAAAATGTGCCCCCCCCCGAGGAGGGCAGAGTGGGAGGGTGACACACAAGACATCCATAATATGAATAAGCAGTTGCAGACCTTTCAAATGATGTGTCACACGACTGGTGTCGCAAAGAAATTAAAAATGTGCCCCGTCTGGGGAGGCAGAGTGGGGGTGACACACAAGACATCCAGAATATGAATAAGCAGTTGCAGACGTTTCAAATGATGTGTCACACGACTGGTGTTGTAAAGAAATTTAAAATGTGCCTCCTGGGGGGGAGAGTGGGGGTGACACACAAAACATCCATAATATGAATAAGGAGTTGCAGACCTTTCAAATGATGTGTCACACGACTGGTGTTGTAAAGAAATTAAAAATGTCCCCACCTGGGGAGGGCAGAGGTGGGGGGTGACACACAAGACATCCATAATATGAATAAGGAGTTGCGGACCTTTCAAATGATGTGTCACACGACTGGTGTTGTAAAGAAATTAAAAATGTGCCCCCCCCCTGGTGGGGGCAGAGTGGGGTGTGACACACCAGATTTCCATAATATGAATAAGCAGTTGCAGACCTTCAAATGATGTGTCACACGATTGGTGTTGTAAAGAAATTAAAAATATGCCCCCCCTGGGGGCAGATTGGAGAACGACACACAAGACATCCATAATATGAATAAGCAGTTGAAAACCTTTCAAATGATGTTTCACACGACTGGTGTTGTAAAGAAATTAAAAATGTGCCCCCCTGGGGGGCAGAGTGGGGAGTGACACACAAGACTTCCATAATATGAATAAGCAGTTGCAGACCTTTCAAATGATGTGTCACACGAGTGGTGTTGTAAAGAAACTAAAAATGTGCCCCCCTGGGGGCAGAGAAGGGGTGTAACATACAAGACATCTATAATATGAATAAGCAGTTGCAGACCTCTCAAATGATGTGAACACGACTGGTGTTGTAAAGAAATTAAAAATGTGCCCCGTCTGGGGAGGCAGAGTGGGGGTGACATACAAGGCATCCATATTATGAATAAGCAGTTGCGGACCTTTCAAATGATGTGTCACACAACTGGTGTTGTAAAGAAATTGAAAATGAGCCCCCCCCCCCCTGGGTGGGCAGAGCGGAGAGGGGCACACAAGATATACATAATAGGAAAAGTCAGTTTCAGACCTTTCTAAAGATATGCAAACGAGTGCTGTGAATAAAAATTTTAAAAGTTCCCCTTTGGAGGGGGGAGGGCAAAGTGGGGTGCGGCGCTCCAAACATGCATAATTGGAATGAGCAGTTACAGTTCTTTTAAACTATAGGGGGACTCCGCCCCCCTGCTCGCTACGCTCGGCATCCTCCAGGGTAATTGCTTCGCTAATCCGTTCGGTATTTCTTCGCAAATTTGGCTGGAATCGCTACGCGATGCATAGACGGAACCCTTTCCTGATTTGTCTATTCGACTCATGGAAGGAGTGGTCTACCCGGATTTGTTATTTCCGGAAATCTTACACATCAGCATCATTCCAGGAGTCATTCCTTTTAAGGCCAGTTTTTTTTTTCTTTTTTACTATAGAAGTTAAAATAGATAAGATTGAAAAAAGATAACATGCTATTTTCAAACAAAGACCATGTTATAAATAAAAAAAGAAAATTTTGGTTGGATCAAAAATGATATCGATATCAAAAGACAACCCCACCTCCCCCTAGGGATATCCTACGATATCATGTGCCAGACCCCCCCCCCCTAAAATGATAATGTTATATTTGACAGCGCCTTAGGGTAGAAATAAGTAACGCGATATCATGCATTTTTGCTTGATAATGAAAAAGTACCACAGATTTTTTTTCTATGTCACATAGTTGTTTTAATTATTTAACGAAAAGATTTGATTAAATACAGGGTGTTTCGCTACCAGGCCGACAAACTTCTAGGGGTGATAGTAGACATAAAGACAAACATTATTAAATAGGAAACCATAGGGCGCAAACGTCTTCTGTAGGAGCTAGGGGCCATTAAGGTTTAAGGTCCAAAAATTCAAACGCTGATAAAAATGAGAAAAAAGGGTCGATTTGTTTGCAGTTTTCTCTAAAATCATTCTTTATATCACGATTTTTTATTTTTTTTATTTTAAAGGTTAAGTTCGAAAATTGTCAGTAGAGGGCGCTTTAGATTTTAGAGTAACGAACAAATACTTTTTGCCGTTCTTTTGTGCATGGGGTTGAAATTATTCTAAAGTTTAGAATTTAACTTAAATTTTAAGCCCAAAATCGGAAACATGGGGATCGGTTAGCTAGCGAAAATTTAGCTGTGAACCGAGGGGGAGATTTTAAACGCTCATAAACATTGGACAAACTAATCGATTTGGTTGCGGTTTGCGTGTAGGTCATTCCCTTGGAAATTATTTTATTCAAAATGGCGCACAGCTGTGGTGTCCTCATTTTTTTCATAGAGGCCGCTTCCGACATATCTCCGATATTTCAATGACATTACTCCTGGGTGTTTTACTACCAGACTATCATACTTTCAGGAAGTGTTAGGGATGGAAAAGCGACTCGGAATCTCATAGGAATGTAACGTTGAAAATGTCTTTTTTGCGAGTTATGGTTAAAGGAAGCAGAGAAAAAAAAAACAGAAACGCGTTAATATGACATAAAACAGTTTGTTTTAAGGTTTTACTAGAAAAGATGTTCTAAATTACGACCAGCAGTAATTCGACATGCTTGACAGTGGCATGGTATGTAACTCCTCACGCTTTGAAAGATTCCTGGTATCTTTGATAGATTTCCGGAAGCTACAGAAATAGGAGCTGCTAAGTCTTTAATTGATGGTACGTGATTCTCATACACCCAACTTTTCATGTGACCCAGCAGAAGAAGCTCATACTTGATAAGTCCGGTGATCTGGCAGGCCAATAAACCGGGCCACCACGACCTATCCACCGCTGTCCATATGTTACATTGAGGTATCGGTGAACATCATTGGTAAAATGTGGAAGAGCCCGATCATGCTGGAACCACATAGAGCTGCGCAACGAGAGAGAACTTTCACACACATTACCGTTCAGCTCCATCAACCGCAAGAAAATCGCAGCGCCATCTACTGTCGCTGTCAAGCTTGCCGGACTTTTCCTGGTCGTAATTTCGAACACTTTTTGCAGTAAAACCTTTAAATAAACTTTGTTCTGTCACTTTAACATGTTGCTGTTTCTATGTTTGTTTCTGTTGTTTTTTTCTCTGCTGTTTTTTAAACGTAATATGCAAAAAAGCAATTTTCAACGTTACATTCCTGTGTGATTCTGGTCATCTTTGCATCCCTTACACTTCCTGGAAGTATGGTGGTCTGGTAGTGAAACACCCAGGAGTAATACCATTGAAATGTCGGACATGTCTCGGAAGCGCCCTCTATCAAAAAATGAGGACATGAAAGCTGTACGTCATTTTGAATAAAATAATTACCAAGAGAATGACCTACACGCAAACCGCAACCAAATCGATTAGTTTGTCCAATGTTTATGAACGTTTAAAATCTTCCCTTTGGTTCACAGTTAGATTTTCGCTAGTTAACCGATCCCCATGTTTCCGATTTTGGGCTTAAAATTTAAGTTAAAGCCTAAACTTTAGAATAATTTCAACCCTATGCACAAAAAAACGGCAAAAAGCATTTGTTCGTTACTCTAAAGTCTAAAGCGCCCTCTATCGACAATTTTTGAACTTAATCTTTAAAATTAAAAAAATTAAAAATCGTGATATAAAGAATGACTTTAGAGAAAACCGCAAACAAATCGACCCTTTTTTCTAATTTTTATGAGCGTTTGAATTTTTGGAACCTAAACTTTAATGGCCCCTAGCTCCTACAGAAGACGTTTGCGCCCCATGTTTTCATATTTAATAATGTTTGTCTTTATGTCTACTATCACCCCTCAAAGTTTGTCGGTCTGGTAGCGAAACACCCTGTATTATTCAATTTGAATTTTTCCCTTTGCTATTTAAACCGATGTATGTTTTAGAAATTATCACTTGAAAATTTTAGTATTTGGCATCAAAACCATCACTGAAAAAATTGGAAAAATGAGATATCTTGCCAACTACTTAACTTAAAATAATTTGGTTAGTACTATTCGATCAGGCAAAAATACACTAAAATATGTTATCAATTGAAAAAATAACTAAAAAATTAAATTTTTAAGTATTTTTTAAAAAGTTCCTTTTTTCTCTTTTTTTTACCTCCCTTGGGGTAGAAGTTTGGAAAATCCTTTCTTAGCATAAGAAGTATTTTTTACCCCAAGTTTCATGATTTTATGTTAAGTAGTTTGGGCTATGCGTTGATTAATGCAAAATTCTGACCTTTTTTTTTTTTTTAAGTCAAGCAGAAAAGGGAGGGGGGGGGGAGATCATTATGCACACCATTTTTGATTTTGCCGAAAATTTTTTGGTAGTTTCTTCTAATGATATGAGAAGATATATATATTTTGTTTCCTCCACCCCTCCCACCCCCCACCCCCAAAAAAAAAAAAAAAAAAAAAATTGTGACCCACAAAAATTTCTAAAACGGGTCATGACCTAGTATTTTTTTCGAATCGACATCTTTCTGTATTTTATTATTACAGTGCACTGAACATTAGCCAAAGTTATTTTTGTGATTACGACATTACATTTAATAGCTAAATTGAATTATTTTGTAAACTTCACGGCTGACCTTCAGTGACACCCGGCGTGGCTCGTCAAACTTTGTAGTGGAAAATGAAAAAACGCCATATTTGAGACCTCATGGACCCATGCGCTGAGGGTCAGCCACAGTTTTGGGGTTTAACTTGTGTAGTACTACTCACTATTAACTGAATTAGCTCATTAATTGCATGGCTCACCCTCAGCGCTGCCGAAAAATAGCTAATTTTTTATCGAATGAAACCAAAAAAATTCTTTTTGGTGACCCTCTGTTTCAGTGTGCGGAGGGCCAAGGGTCAAGGGTCAACCAGGCGGGGAGGCCTACCAGATGGCTTAAGCACTCACTAGCCCCGCCTGTGTGCGGAGGGCCAAGTGTAACTTGATAATTGTATTTTAACTTGATAATTTTAAGAAACCTACACTTTTACAGACATTTGACAGAACTTTGGCTAATGGCCATGCGAACACATACGGCTTACTTCAAGCCATTGTGGAGATGGAAAATATGGTAACAAAACATACAATTAACTATATGCTCTAAAATACAATTATCAAGTTACACTTTGACCCCTCAGCGCCCTGAAATACAGTCACCAAACAGGCTTTTTTTTTTTTTCTTTTTTTTCTTTTTTTTTTTTTTCATTCGATACAAAATTAGCTATTTTTCGGCAGCGCTCAGGGTGAGCCATGCAACTACTGAGCTAATTCAATTAATAGTGAGTAGTACTACACAAGTTAAACCCCAAAACTGTGCCTGATCCTTCGCATGGGTCCATGAGGTCTCAAATATAGCGTTTTTTCACTTTCCGCGACAAAGTTTGACGAGCCACGCCGGGTGTCACTGAAGGTCAGCCATGAAGTTTACAAAATAACTCAATTTAGCTACTAAATGTGTAATCACAAAAATAACTTTGGCTGATGTTCAGTGCACTGAGATAATAGAATACAAAAAGATGTCGATTCGAAAAAAAAAAAAAAAAATACTGGGTCGTGACCCGATTTAGAAATTTTTGTGGGTCACCAAACAATTTTTTGGGGAAAAACAAACTATACATCTATACATATAATAAAACAGTAGGACCCGGTGTGTCTGTACATTGAAGATAATTGACAAAAATGGAGTCAGGGCGATAAAAGAAAACCAATGAAACACAAAAAAAAATTTTTTGAATTTTTTGTCTGTCTGTCTGTCTGTCTGTCTGTCTGTCTGTTTGTTCGAGGTTATCTTCGTAACTACTGAATGGATTTTTATGCGGTTTTCACTAATGAAGAATGCACACTCCCGGGCAGTGTATAGGCTTTGTTTTATCAAAATCGGACAACAGACAAAAAAGTAACAAAAAGAAACAAAAGAAACTATTAGGTGCGCTGCTCACGTTTTTTAGTACATAACGTTTTTTAGTACATATAAAATCCAATAGATGTCACTGTGCGATTTTAAAACGCGCTATCGTTATGTTTTCGCCAGTCTACTTAAGTATGAGAAAGTTTCAAGCTGGCTGTCGTTCCATGTGGTTTAGTCGGCAGAACGTCAGTGCGCCATACTGATGGCCCGGGTTCGATTCCCAGCATGGAATTTTTTTTCACTATGTTGGCATTAACGCCTATAAGCAATTAAAAGAATTTGAAATATTGTATTCAAGGCGAATTTTCTCTCTGGGAAAATTTCCTTGCATTAATATGTCAGTGTAATTTTTTTTTCGATTTAATTTTTTTTTTCGAAACTTTGTTTTTCTTAAAAAATTACAGTAAATATTTGATATTTCCCAACGTTTTTTGAATGATCGACTTGCTTTTTTTTTTTTTTAATGTATGTCTGAACCTTATCTAACTACTTCTTCAAGATTTCTTTAGATAAACCGACCAGCGTAGCGGGCGAAGGCCGCTAGTATCTTCTAAAATCATTAGAAGAAACCACCAAAAAATTTTCGGCAAAATCAAAAATGGTGCGTACAATGACCTGCCTGACTCTTATAAAATCTGCCTCTTAATAGAGATACGGTACTACTTGGTTATGCAGTCGACCAATTTCGCCAAATTATAAAAATCGTCAAACTAATAGCCAAATTATACATGTTGCCAAAATTTTTATTTTAAATAACGAAAAAACAAATAAATTAGTATAACATCAATAAAAATACAAATAAAAAGAGGAAGTAAAAGTAACTTTTGATGACGTTTTAAATATATGTATCGTGTTTAATGTCATTGTATGTGACATTTATAGTTATCCACTGTTGGCATTTAATCTTACAGTTTGACGTTAGTTTTTTGGTCGACGGGATAACCAAGTAGTACCAGAGATATACGTATATAGGGTAGATGTGCCAGTAATGGGCCACCTTAAGGAATTTCTCTAAAAAATACTTTTTTATTAATAGTTATAATTATTGTATTCCAATTTTTTTCATATTATATTAATCTTTAAACAATATTTAACTAATCCCACAGTTACATTTCCCAATAGAAATAAAAATTTAATTTTAAATAATAGAAATATGTCTAAACACCCAAAAGCCCAGTAATCGACCACCTATGTTCCAGTAATGGACCGCCTATGTTCCAGTAATGGGCCACCCTACAAAAAATAACAGATAATTGTTTTTAGGTGCGTTTGTGATTATGTAAATACGTAGCACCTATAGTTGTCGTTGAGTCCGTCCGGCTGTCCCTCTGTCTGTCCGTCTGTCTGTCCGTTTGTCGTTCGTCTGTCTGTCTGTCTGCATATAACAACGCAAAAACTATCCAACCGAATAGTTTGAAATTTAAAATACATAATTATTACATAATTTTGTCGAGTCATTTCAAATTTTATGAAAATCGGATGAATAGATCAATTACAGGGAAAATCAAAAGGATTCCGTTACATTACGATCAATGGGGAAAAAGTTTAAAATACATTTTCATCGTTTGCAATTTAAAACATATAATTATTACATAATTTTGTCGAGTCATTTCAGATCTTATGATAATCAGATGCATAGATCAATTACAGGGACTATCAAAAGTATTAGTTACATTACAGTCAATGGGGAAAAAAGTTGCAAATGCATTTTAATGGTGTTACACTCATTCGAACATAATAAAATTGACATGAACCTATGACATATATATATACTAAAATAAAAATTCTGTACAATCTGAGATGCAAAGAATATTTATTATTAAATTACAGGATATATGGATATATTATCACCAATGGAGCAATCTCATTAGTTGCTGAAAAACATCCCGTAACAGTGATTTGTTCTTTTTCGTTATTTGGTACTACATAATACACATCTTTAACTGATCTTGATCCCAAAATTTTCCTTGTTTTAAGAGCACAAAAGAAACCTTGTTTTAACCTTATTGAAAATTCTCTCTGTATGCTTTAGAATTCGGAAGAAAATATTAATAATATCTTCTTCCAAATATGATTTTACATTTCTGAACCAACTTAAAACAACTTCTTTTGTAACGGCACATCTAGATTTTGTCAAATGTTCTGTTTGTGTTTTGTAACAATTTTGGATGACTTTTTTAAAACAACTATTTATAAAGAAATTGCTTTTATTAAATTCTAATAGGTAAAATTTATTTATTAAATTTGATTATTTAGCTTTTCGGTTAAATCAAAATATTTTATCCCTACTGAAATAACACTTTTTGTATTGGTCACTTGGGTGGTCCACTACTGGGAAATCACGAAATAAGCAATCCAGTAATGGGCCACCCTTCCTAAAATCTTAAAAATAAATAAAATTTTGTAAATGGCCATTGGTATATTAAATTCAATGTTTTATATTGCTAACCAAACAAAAACATTCAACTTTTACGGAAAAATAAAAAATATATAAACTAAGTAAGTAAAGTCTGCTCTTAGCATGTTCATTAAGATTTTCAGTGAAAAACAGAATAAAGAATACTGCCCAGTTAAACTGATGGCATTGAGCTCACAGGTTACAAATACTAATTGTACATTAAAGCCTTATATTTTCAAGGGTTAATTCCGTTCGAAAAAAAATTAAGAAAGGGAAACAGCTCTCCCCTTTCCTCTTTTTTTATACTTAATCATTGAACCTCCTATACTATCAAAGACATGCTTTATCATATAAAAAATCTATATCCAAAATTCAGAGCAAATTAGATAATTCTTAATAAAAACCCATTTAGCATTTATATAATTTAAAAGGAGTTATCCCCTTCTTTTATACTTAACCATTAAACTTCCAAAACTATTCAGAGATTTGAACGAAATCTGAAAATTCTGCTTGAAAAACCTATTTATATAAATTAAGAGGGGGGGGGGAAGCATTAGAACCCCTGTTGCCCCTATTTATACTTATTCAATGAACACCTAATAGCAGTCACGGAATCGCCTCATCAGAATGATCCTAATCTAAATTTTGAACGAAAACTTAATTCTGCATGAAAATCCCATTTATATCAACTAACGGGGGGGGGGGCATCAGAACCCCTGTTTCCCCTATTTATACTTATTCAATGAACACCTAATAACAGCCACGGAATCGCCTCATCAGAATGATCCTAATCTAAATTTTGAACGAAAACTTAATTCTGCATGAAAATCCCATTTATATCAACTAACGGGGGGGGGGGGCATTAGAACCCCTGTTCCCCCTATTTATACTTATTCAATGAACACCTAATAACAGTCACGGAATCGCCTCATCAGAATGATCCTAATCTAAATTTTGAACGAAAACTTAATTCTGCATGAAAATCCCATTTATATCAACTAACGGGGGGGGGGGGATTAGAACCCCTGTTCCCCCTATTTATACTTATTCAATGAACACCTAATAACAGTCACGGAATCGCCTCATCAGAATGATCCTAATCCAAATTTTGAAAACTTAATTCTGCATGAAAATCCCATTTATATCAACTAACGGGGGGCATGAGCCCCCCGTTCCCCCTCTTATACATATCGAATGAACTTCAAAAACTAATCAGGGAAGCGCCTTGTCAGGATATACCTACATACAAAATTTTAAGAGGATCGGATATTTTTATCATGAGTTATCGCGTTACGCACATACGAACGAACATACAGAACGGGCGGGCACATAAGCTCTCAGGCTATGATAGCCTGTGAGCTAAAAACTGTGAAACTTTATTTTCTGCTTCCTAATTGTTTTGACGAAAAGTGTAAAAAATTAATCCAGCTTATAAAGCATACAAGGTAGAGTTCAGAAAAAAATAATAAAAGCTTAACTATTATTTATTATTTTTTTATAAACCAAAAAATGCGAGGTGGCCCATTACTGGAAGGTGGCCCATTACTGGCACATCTACCCTATGTAAGTATATATAACATTGGCGCTCGGCTAACCAAAAAGTACCCCAAAAATTATCGTATAAATGTATATTTATATGTTGTTTTTTTCCCCTTCAAGTAAATGTCTGTAAAAATTTTTAAGTAAAATAATTGAAAACTATAGAGTTTCAAAATAGAAAAAAATAGCAACAATTTTGGCGATAATGATGAGATCTATTTACATTATTTTGTAAATAACTTCAAAAAACATTGTACATAAAGTCTTCTTTTTATAATATAAATAATTTATATAGGTATTTAACCATAAGAATAAAAGATTTTTTAATTATTTCGCATTCTAATCAAAAATAAAATATTCATATTTCTTACTTCAACTATATTAAACTCTTTCAAAAAGATGGATTTAATCGAGCACAATATCTGAGGGTAATTTTGCATTCACAATTTAATGAAATAAGAAACCGATGTTCTTTTATTATTATTATTATTTCAAAACAGTCATTGGATGACAAACACCCAGTGAAAGTTGAAGCTAAAAAACGAATGAAAATAAAATGAATTTAATAAAAGTAAATGAGCAGACGATTTTATTTGCAGCAGTTCTAATGACAAGTTCTGACAGGTACACATGTGAAGAAACACTTAACTAAGTTAATTAACTTTTATACTTTCGAATAAAAATTCACTTTTATTATTCAGTTTTATTTTCTACCATATGGTATCAGTTTGATGATGTTGAGGGAAAAAAATGGAATGAATTCTGGAACATGAAATGTTGACAACTTCTATATATTGTAAAAGAGATCGATTCGAATTTTGTTTTGTTTTTGTCCACAAGTCGTGTCATCTTCTTTATTTAATTGTGTCGCTCTGACAATATATCTAATCATAAATGTCAGTGATTAAATGTCAGTTTGAATTTATCATACAAGGGAAAAAGTTGAAATTTTGTTATGTAAGGTGGCAGACCATAATTTAATTTTCAAACAAGTATATTGAAATAGTTAATTTTATTTTTTATAAATTATTTTGACTCGTGTTGACATCAAAGGTTCACGATAAAATTTATTTAAGACTTAAATTTTCCTTTGTTTAAGGATAATATTTTTTAACTAAGAATAATTTTTTTTTTAAATTTTTATAAACTGTGATTGAATGTTAGATTATTTACCTGCAACAGTGTAAATATACAAAGACTACATTTAGGAAATATTAAAATACAATTATGACAACAATCATATAAGTAACTTAAAATAGTATTTTTCAAATCTTCTGTTCGAAAGTTTTCTAATCCTTTTTATAATTGTTTACACCGTTTTAATGTTTAAGTTTGATTATAAAATGCATTTCAGTTTGTTTAATGAAATTTTTTTTTCTTCGATAAGAATGTATGATTTTCAGAAAGAAATTTTGTAAATTGTTATTGAATGAGAAATTAGGAGAGAGAGGGGCACCTTTGAACAGCTGGAATTTCTGACTTCTGATACTGCATAATGACTGGCGAATATGCAAGTCAATAAGCTTTTAGTATGCATATGCATAACTGTTGACGTTGACAATTAATTTTCCGTGATTTAATTTTACAATTGTGGTGTAGTTCTGTGAAATAAGTTTTAACACCTCAAAAATAAAAAGCCAATTTTGATTTTGAAACAGTTTATCAACCAATAATATTTTAATTAAGTGAGTGATATTTATTCACCTACTAGCTTATTTAATTCTGCTTCTAAATGTACTATCAATAAGTCATAAAACTTTTTGTAAGTTTTTTGATAATAGTTTAACCAAAATGTCTGTACGAGTGGCAGATTTCAACGGAGCTGAAGGGATCAGACGCAGAATCGGCGCAACGCTGCGACGCACGTCGCAGCCTCTCTGAAAGGTTGGTTGGTTGGTTGGTTGAATGGGGTTTAATGGCGCAAAATCCCTTTAGGGACATGCTGCGCCAAGACCAAGTCAAAATAGAAAAAAAGTTAAGAGCAAGTGAAAATATGCCAAATTAAAACCAATTAAAAGTCTACAGTCCTTTGTAAAAAATGCATAAAAATACAGAAACATGTTAAATTTTAGACGATGCACAATAATCATATAAACATAATTTTAAAGAACACAAAACTTAAAAAAGTAAGAGGTAAAACGGCAGGGGCCAAGTTCTTTTTATCATACCCTTTAAAGGGATGCAGGGTGGTAATAGAAGGAGGGTTCCAGGGAGGAAACATGTGCAATTGGCATGGTCTCACCTCGATGTTACCCAAGGGGCCATTGTCAATAATGTTCCTTACTCTGAGACCAAAAGATGGAATACAAGATGGGCGATGCTGATAATGAGTATCATTGTCAGTATTTAAGATAAAATCATGAAGGGGATGATCAGGATGTGACAGGATACGATAATACAATTCCAATGAACTCTTTTCACGAATATAGTGCAATGAGGGTTCACTGCAATCAACATAAAGGCTTAGGACAGGAGAAGTACGAAATGCACCAGAGCAAACACGAAGTGCGCTATGGTGCACGGTGTCAAGTTTTTTAAGAACATAATTACGAGCAGAACCGTAGATCTGGCAAGCATAGTCAATTTTAGAGCGAATAACAGCACGATAAATTTTAAGAAGCGAACTGCGGTCTGCTCCCCAAGAAGTATTGGATAGTACTTTTATTAAATTCAGCAATTTTTCACATTTTGTCCGTAATTGTAAAACATGTGGTAAAAATGTCAGTTTCTTGTCAAAGTATACGCCGAGGTAACGAACAGAGTCCACAACAGGAATTTGGGTAGAACCAATGAAAATTTCAGGATCTGGATGTAGATCTCTACGTCTACAGAAATGCACACAAGAAGTTTTGTCTTGAGAAATAGTAAAACCATTTTTGTTAGTCCAATTAATAATACGAGTGATTGCAATTTGCAGTTGTCTCTCAATGAAGCGCATATCCTGTCCCATACACATGATATGAAAGTCGTCAACATAAAGGTCTCCTTTGACTGAAGGGGGTAGCTGGCTCAGGATGTTATTTATTTTTATAGCAAAGAAGGTGACACTCAGGACACTACCCTGAGGCACACCCTCTTCTTGTACATGGACGCCTGATAAAACTCCTCCAATTCGTACTTGAAAAAGACGAATGGCGAGGAAATTTTTAATAAAAATGGGGAGGTTTCCACGAATGTTAAGGTTATACAGGTCACGCAGTATCCCATACCGCCATGTTGTGTCATAGGCTTTCGCCATGTCAAAAAATACTGACACCAAATGGTTGCGTTTAAGAAAAGCAGTTCGTATGTAATTTTCAAGATGCAGGAGATTATCAATAGTTGACCTACCACGTCGAAAACCACTTTGAAAAGAGGCTAGGCAATTATTCGACTCTAAAATGTGCACAAGGCGAAGGTTGACCATTTTTTCTAAAAGTTTGCAAAGGCTGCTAGAGAGTGCAATAGGTCTGTAATTATTTGGGTCAGTGGGATCTTTTCCGGGTTTAGGGAAAGGAATGATGATAGCTTTATACCAGGCCTGAGGAAAAACTTGTTCAATCCAAATTCTATTATAAAAAGCAAGTAAGTTATTGAGTGAAGCTGTGGAGAGATGTTTTAGCATAGTGTATGTAATCCCATCATGGCCAGGAGCAGATAAACGGCTGCTTTGCAAACATTTTTGTAGTTCTACAGTGGTAAAAGGTATATTATATGAATGAAACTGGCTTGAATTGAAATTAATGCGGATAGTTTCCATTTGTCGTTTATATGATAAAAAAGGTTCATGGTAAGAGTCGGAGCTAGAGTTAGATGCAAGTGTATTTGCTATTGTTTCAGCAATATTTTTGGGTGAAGCTATAGTTTGGCCATTGTGATTTAGGACTGAAATATGATTTTCAGAGTACAGACCCATACAGTTTTTTACTTTTTTCCAGAGAACTTTACTTGAAATGTTAGAACTGATGTTTGATACATATTGCTTCCAGGAATCACGCTGGCTTTTACGACGCACTCTTCTAGCTTCTGCCTTTGCTTTTTTGAAGGCGATATAGTTTGTATTACTGGGGTATCTCCGGAAGATGTTCCAAGCTTTCTGTTGATTTTTCTTAGCTGTCTGACATTGACTGTTCCACCACGGCTTCTTGTGCCTAGGGGAAGCAGTGGAGATAGGAATGCTATTATTTGCAGCATTGATAATACACTGAGTGATATTATCAAGTGCATTGTCAATATCACAGTCAAGCATGTCATTAGTAATGTTAGCTTCATTAGTGAAGGTTACCCAATTAGCTCTGTCGTAAATATAACGTTTAAAATAATTTTTAGAATCTCTGTTAGGAGTAGTCTGTGTGATAAATATAGGAAAATGGTCACTGCCGTGCAAATCATTAGAAATCCAAAAGTTCCAGTATGGATAGATAGAAGGGGAGCAAATAGCGAGATCTATAGCGTGAAAAGTGCGAGTTGGTTCATGAAAGTATGTATGATCACCATTGTTGAGCAGGCATAAGCCATTGTCAGAGATAAGGTTTTCTATAACATCACCACGTGCATTATTGTCAGAATTACCCCAGAGTTGGCTATGAGCATTAAAATCGCCAACGATGATGAATGGAGATGGGAGTTGAAGAATAAGGTTATCTAAATGTGCTGACTGTATAGACATATTAGGTGGTAGGTATATAGTACAAATAGTTATTAGTCGGTTAATGTGCACACGAGTTGCAACTGCTTGTAAATTAGTATTTAAACTGATATAGGAATGGGGTATATTGCGAGATATGAAGAGAGCCACTCCTCCAGTGGCCCTATCACTACCAGTGAAGTCTTTCCTGTAAGCAGCGTAATTACGTAATTTTGCTTTGTCATTTGGTTTTAGATGGGTTTCCTGCAGAGCTAAGCAGAGTGGTTGATGGTCAGAGAGAATGTCCCGGATTTCATCATGTTTATTAAGATAACCACGGCAGTTCCAAGAGATGATATTATTCATAATTACGAGAGTTAAATATGAGTATCTATGTCATTTTGATCAGAAATAGTAGACATGCTACTGTCTCCGTCGTCCAGTATTTCATCCGGTTCAGGATGAAGGTCCATAGCATCGTCATCCTCCATTCTTTGATTTTTTTTGTCTTTTTCTTGTGAATTTGTCTGACTTTTTGAGATTTTGTTCTTTTTTGGTGGGGGTATTGCAGATATAGTAGATTTAGTTTTTGAAATATTTTGCTTTAAAGAAGTTTTAGTTGTAATTTGTGCGTTCCTGTTATGAGATGGTATTTTGGAAGTATTAGAATGTAATGATCTTGGAGAGGCAGTTTGTGAAGAATTGGCAGAAGTGGATTGTTGTGTATCTAAGTTATCAGGCACAAATTCTTCAAATACAGTATTTTCGTCAATTACCGAGTCATTGCTATAGGGCTCGGATTCCATAGCCTCGTCCGCGAACTGCTGGAGCTGTTTCGGATCTTTGATGTTTCTTATGATTGAGCTGATGCCAGAATTTCGCTTCCCCTTTCCAGCAGTCTTCCATTGTGGAGAGGCTGGAGTTGAGGTTTTCTTTTTAAAGGTTTGTATATGCGGTTTTTTTAAATTATGTTTTCTGGGAGCATCAGGTTTCTGTGGAATATTGGTATTCATGGCAGGTTTTGTCTTAGTTTGGGGTTGAGGTGACTTATTGGATAGAGCTGTCGGTTTCTGTTGTTTCTTCTCTATGTCAATTTTTACCGGTTCAGAGGATGGGGTGTTGGTCGATTCTTTAACATGAGTACTGGTTGATTGTGTTACAGTTGATTTACTGGGTGGAAATTGGGAATCAGTTTGTGTACTTATGTGTCTTACGGCTGTTGATTGCTTCTTGAGTAAGCTAGAGTAGGTAATTCTGACAGATGGGGTTCTATTTTCAACTAGTTTACGGGCATCAGGATAAGACAAATTTTGAGTAATTTTTATAGTAATTATTTCCTTTTCACGGTTCCAGTTAGGGCACTTGCGGGAATATGCTGTATGATCGCCTTTACAGTTTGCACAACGTACAGAATTTTCACATGTTTTATTGTTGTGACCGACTTCCGCGCAACGTGCGCAGGTTAGAGATCCACGACATTGCCCATTGGTATTAGTATGGCCATAACGCTGGCATTTGAAACATCTGATAGGGTTTGGTATGTATGGTCGAACTGAACAGCTTAGATAGCCAGCTTTAATTCTAGCTGGTAAATTGGGACTATTGAAAGTTAAAATAATATGTTTAGTAGGTAGTATTTCTTCATTGCGACGGATAGTGATACGACGTACATCTATGACATTTTGGTCTTTTAAATTTTCTAAAAGTTCAGTTTTAGTAGAGAATAACAGATCAGGTTCAGATATAACACCACGACTTGTATTTAGAGTTTTATGTATTTGTACAGAAACGGAAAAGGTGCCTATTGTAGAGCAATTAGAAAGAATTTGTGACTGTTTAGCTGTAGAAACCTCAACTAGTAGATCCCCAGATTGCAGCTTTTTGATAGAATGGCCATCCCCCAGCACTGACTGGAATGTTTTTGCAACGAGAAATGGTGAAGTCTTTTTAAATGAATTATCAGATAGGCTATCTGTACGTTTAATGATGAAAAAACGAGTGAATGATAGAGTCTGTGCAGTTTGTTGCTCTCCACTAGGGAGAGAAGTAGAAGGAAAAGAAGTGATTCCATCCATAATTAAAGATAATAATATTCAGACCCCGGCCGCACCACCCTCTCCCGAGCCCTACAAGGGGATGCACATTCGTGCACCAGTGCTAACCAGGGCCCATACGGTCACAAGACAACCCTATGTCAATCTCCACCCTTAGCGAGATGACTAGTAGTTGCTCGATCACTTGATCCCTAGAGCCAGTGACGAAAGTCAGCTGACCAGCCGATTGATGCATACGGGACCAAATGCACCTCCCGTCTACCTGAAGCAGAGGCCAAAGTAGTGTGTTGGTTTCCCTCAACTACCAGGATCCCCCTTTCCAGGGACACGGGTCGCCACGCACGGCCAACACGTGGGTGGTTTACAATTCTCTATGAATCGATATGCAGGATGACATCGGTTCATACAGAATTGCCCTCACCTCCGAAGAGGAAACCACAACGAGAGTGAAACAAAGAGGAAAGGAAGACGAGTGGAGTAAGTGGAAAAGGAAAGGAGAAAGATCACTCAGGTGCCCCGGGTTTGTGAAGCCCGTGAATACCTAAAGAAGGTATCCCCCTGGGGGGCCTCTCTGAAAGGTCTGCAGACTATTTTTCAACTGTTAAAAATGTAGCAAAAATTGAAAATTTTCGATCTTTAATCCAAAAATTTTGACATAAAATGGTTCGCGAATTTCGACAAATAGTCTTCGAAAAGAAATCATTTTCATCATAGATCGCGGGAAACTTATGAATTTTGTCAAAGGAACGCAGAAAAACGTGAATTTCGTCAAAAAAAACACCAAAAAACGGTAAGCTTCTTCCACAAATCGCAAATCGCGAAAAAAATGACAGTCTTCGTCAAAAAATCACGATATAACGGCAAATTTGCTCAAAAAATTGCGAAAAAACGACAATTTTTTTCAAAAAATCGTGAAAAATGGCAAACTTTTTTAAAAAATCGCAAAAAACGGCAAACTTCTTCAAACGATCACGAAAAATGGGCAGCTTTCGTTAAAAAATCCCGAAAAAACGGCAAATATCCCCCAAAAATTGCGAAAAAACGACAAATTTCTTCAAAAATTGCGAAAAATGGCCAATTTTGTCCAAAAAATCACGAAAAAACGGCAAATTTCTTCAAAAGATCGCTAAAAACGGCAGTATTTGTTAAAAAATCACGAAATAACGGCGAATTTCTTTAAAAAATCACGAAAAAACGCCAAATTTCATTTAAAAAATTGCAAAAAAACGGTAAATTTCTTCAAAAGATAGCAAGAAAAACGATAAATTTCTTCAAAAAATCGCGAAAAAAGGCAGTTTTCTTTAAAAAATCACGAAAAGTGACTAGTTTCTTCAAAAAATTGCAAAAAAATAGCAAATTTCTTCAAAAGATCTCGAAAAAGGGGCAAGTTTCTTCAAAAGATCGCGACAAAACGGCAATTTTGTAAAGAGATTGCGGAAAAACGGCAGTTTTCGTCAAAAGATCACGAAAATTGGCAGCATTCGTCAAAAGATCGGACAAAGCATCAAATTTCGTCAAAAAAACACGAAAATGTAAATTTCGACAAAAAAGCACGAAAACAATGTAAATTTCGTCAAAAGATCGCGACAATGACATCTCGTTAAAAGATCGCGAAAATCTGTAAATTTTCTCAAAGGGAGCCCCCCCCCCCCTTTTGGACAATGCATGAGGTGTTAAAAATTCTAAGAACAAATGCAACTTATTTTTAAAAGTGCTTTTATTTTATGTCCATCACAAATACTTGGGAGATTTGAGTGCATATAATGTAATGCGAGGGATTGGTCTGCAGGCTGTTTTAAGTTTTTACTTGTGCTGCAGACTGCAAAAAAAAATTCTGCTGCTGGGCTGAAGGGGTAAATTTCAACAATGAGGAAATGTACTCCTTATCATTTTTTAATTAAGCAATTATGAAAACTGGCTTGTAGCCTGTTAGATCATAGGTTCCCAACGGGGGCGGTACCGCCCCCCAGTGGGCGCTGGAGCCTTCCAGGGGGGCGGTAGCGGGTCTGGAGAAAAATGAGGGGCGTTAGAACGGTCAAGGGGGGCGGTCATAGCTTACTTGCATATATAGGAATTATATAATGAAAATAGTTGATTTCCTCTGCATTGCCCAGTCCGTGACGAAAATCTTAACTGCACCTTTAAATGAAAATATATGCAGACGAACCTAGATCTGAGTGTTAGATTTATTTTACTAGTATAAAAATATTGAAGTGGAAAACGAAAAAGGGCTAAAATCGCGGGGAACAAAATTTTATTATATCAGGCTAAAAATAATGTAGCTGCAATTCTTTCATGAATGTCAAAATATCGCAGCGGAACACGAAAAATCACTATGACTCACATTAAAAATTATTATGAATTTAAAAATTGTATAATACAAAATTCGCGATAATTTGTTGTCTGAAAGTTTTAAACAGAATTCTTTTTTATTAAGCTGTATTTAAAAAAATTCTGAAATATGACTATATATGTCTGAACAGACATTTTTAAACGAACCTGTGATTTCAATCAATTCAAAAAATTTGTTTTTTCTTAGTGAAAGTAATAAAAATCATTATATCTATAAGTTTGTTCAAATTTAAATTTATTTAAACTTAAATATGAAAAAAATTATTTCAAAATATCTTAATCAAAGAAAAAATGTCGGCAGTACAATATTGAGTATTTGAAATATGGATCTACGCACTCTCCTACAAATCACTCATTCCCTATGTGCTTAATTTGTCAAAAAATGTTTTTTTTTTTTTTTCAAACTAAGTAATGAAGCCTTCTAGGCTATAAAAACATTTGAATAAATGCGTGCTGATAGACAAGCAGAGCTGTCAAGTCTTCGGCTTTTAGTACACCACTATTATCTTAGTGAAAATACGGTTATTGTAAATCGCCCAAATGTTAAAATTAAATAAAGAAACATTTTCTGAATTAAAATATTGGCATCGAAAAAGACGGAGACTTGGCAGCTCTGGAAAAGATATGTTCTATTTTTCAAGGATTAGAAAAGAAAAATTTTGAACTGTCAGTTATATCAAACCTTTTCTGTCGTCTTCTAAACAAAATGACGGACTACGAGCCTCGTATAATAATATATTGTTAATCGCAAAAGTATGAAAACAGCACACAAACAACGAGAAATTAATCTTGCCGGCAGTCAGAGAGATAATAAAAAATGTTCTTCATCATAAGAAACCTCCAGATATCACCGAAAAAAAATATTGCGTAATAATTTTGTACAAAGAAGAATAGATTGCTAAAGGCATTGAAATATCATCATGTTATTACTTAAAGACCTGAAATTTTTCCATTCAACTCGATGGATCAGCGTTACCAAATAACAAAAACTCATAAAAGAAAAAAATGTTAAGAATTATTATTTGCTAAAAATTTGGAAACTAATACGAAGAGAAAATCGATATTTAATACCATGAAGTTAGTCCAAGAGAAATTCCTTTTCGAAATATCTCGTTATTGATGTTGCTCCAGAAACGACGGGGCAACATCAGGATTTCATTAACACATTTTAAACAAGCAGTAATAAATGTACTCTCTGTGCATTCTTTTACACATCATCAGCATTTGGTTTAAAAAAATTAGAGTGAACACCAGTATACTTCGCTTCATAACAGTATTGGAGTAGTCATGAATAGAAGCAATTTATTGAAGGACCGGATATTTAGCTAACTTTATAGTAAAAATCATTTCAAAATAAAGTGAAACAATTGTTTCACTTTGTAGTGCAGTTGACACTATCATTGTGTGTCAGACTTGCAAATGAGTACAATTGTTTGCTGCTTAATACAGAAGTTCGTTGTCTTTGAAAAGGTATTTCTCTGAATCGTTTTTCAATATATTTGATTCAGTATTATACTTAATTGAAAACAGAGGCGTAAAAATACGCCAAAACCTGATTACATTAAAAATATGACACCGATAATTTGACAGAGCTGTTTAGAATCTTTAACTAAATCAAGTTAAACGTTCTAAATATTTTAATAAGGCATCAGATGATTGCAAGACGATGAGTTGAATTTAATTAAAACAAAAAACCTCATAGCTGCTTCTGTAGGTAATCTTTTTTGTTCAAATAAAATCTAAGTAAATGAGAATACAGCTACTTTGCCACATTATTCGCAGTTTGTAAAAACAGAATATTTACTTCGCAAATGCAGATACAGCAGTATCATCATATTTAGACGAGGAAATCGCGGAACTCACAACAAACGAGAATTAAAGGTAAAATTCAGAAATGGATACCAAGAATTCTAACTTAAAAAACCAATACAGTTCTTTAATATGGATTGTGAGCAAGATTATATAAAACTTTAATTGTTTTTCCTTCATCAGATTTGATGAGAATGGGTTCCGCGCAGTAGCTAATTTGCTGTATAAGAAAAGGAACAGACATCTTTGAGCCTGACAATTTGTGACTGATGTTAAAGAAATTGGAATCCGACATCAACAAATTGTTAAAACTCCACCAGCCTCAACCTTTTCGGTATTTTTTTTAATTCATTTTTCAGTTTTTAATAAACGATTTTTTATTACGTTTTTTTACTACGTTATTCTTAATAGATAGATAAACAGATAAAATGTAGATAATATGCAACAAATATTTTAACATTTTGTATAATTAACTATTATGGAAGAGGGGGGGGGGGCGTTGGCATTTTTTTCTCTTGTAAAGGGGGCGGTGGTCCAGAAAAGGTTGGGAACCTATGTGTTAGATCAACACCTGGGTTAGATTTTAAAGTTTCG
The DNA here is from genome assembly GCA_964019185.1 of Maratus speculifer. NCBI lineage: Eukaryota > Metazoa > Arthropoda > Arachnida > Araneae > Salticidae > Maratus > Maratus speculifer. The sequence goes on from OZ025291.1 coordinate 142,392,362, forward strand.
GGATAATTTTACAATTTATGGCTACATGAAGCATGTTAGGCCCATGTCAATAACTGTCCATTGTAAGCCTATTAATCAGGGTTTTTATATTTAAAATACTGTTTTGAAATATTTTAAATTCTTCAAAAATTAAGTATATATACATGAATTTATTCAAAGAAACAAGTTTGTAATTATTTTGACGTGACAGACCAATTGCGTTTTAATATGTCAATCGAGTTTTAACTAATTCTGTAATTTCAGCCGTGAACTCAGTGAGGTGATTGTCTATGCTGTCGCACACCAATCTATAGCATGGAACGAAATGACATTTAAATAAAATTTCTCAGCCAAATTTAATCTGAGGAGCTGCTCAAATTGTATTTGCATTTTCCATATGTAATGACATTTTCCATACATTATAATTTAATTAAAAGCAAAATAATGTACATAGAACCTAAATCATTCCACTATATTAATACATCCACTGTATTACTTTGTGAATAAAGTTCATTTTGTTAAAATATATTATATTTGTAGGATTTCTTCAACTGTTGAAATGTACCCCACCCCCCGTTGATAACTACCCCCCTGGAGGGGCACATTTCAACAAAGTTTTATGCTTCACTAAAAATGTAAAATTTGGTATTTTGTGTTTACCTAAAAATCATGGAAAAAATTGAGAGGATATCTCAAATATGAAATTAGTAAATAGCACCTAGAACTATAGTTTTTAAAGTTGGATTACTTCACAAATAATTCTTTTGCAAAAAGTGTTGAAAGGTGCCCCCCTCTCTCCTAGACGTCTTCAACATTATTTAGAAAATAAAAGTTACGAACAATATATAATTTTTTTAAGTGTTCATCAAACCTTATTTTTAGAAAGTTTCTTGAGTCGCTTAATCATAACTATCACAGCATTGCATTGTTTAAATGAATAGATAAATATATTAAGCATTCTACGTTTGGATTTCTAAGTGTGCGAGTTACAAATAATATTAAAAAAATAGTTCTTTGAAAAGTATTCATGAAATCCTATTTTTTTTTTTTTTTTTTTTTTCAAAAAAAATTTCTGTCTTTTAATTATAAATACCACAGTATTGCATTATTTAGTTGATAAAGTTAAATATATAAGCATTCCATGTCTGAATTTCTAAATAAAAATAAATCAGGCTTTGATTTAAAAACACAAAAATAACATTATGATAAATAGAACTTTAAAAAGGCGTTTCGTGCTATAAATATTTCACTTTATCAGTAAAAATGTTAATATCATAAACAATTAAAAGAATCAATCATTGAAGTCTGAATTAAAGAACATGAATATGCCTATAAGTAAAGCATCTTAAATGCTACAGCGTCATTCATGCACTGGATACACATCGCATCCCGTAGTTTACAAAATCTACTACTTTGGTATCACACTGCAACATATACATCGTGTCCGAAAAGTCTGGAAACGGTCGAATAACTCGAGAAATACATAAGAGATTAAAAAACAAAAATATACGTGTTAAATATTTTTAAATAAACTACTCAGTGATACCAAATTTGACCTTCGCAACCGACCCTCTGGAGGTCAGGGGGGTCTAACTTCGAAATCTTAAATTATAACTGTAAGACGTTTGTCTTAATAACGGCGTGAGTTCTCACTATAACCTCAATATAATTGTTTATCTTCAATTCTTATCATTAATCAGAATTAAATAGGAGAGTAAATGGTACTCACCCGATGAATTCTTCTTCATTTAAGTGTCCAACAATTGGATCCACCATAAGGGAAGGGAACCGAGCATATTCACATGTTGATATATCCACTGCACTAATTCATCTTGATAAAGACATATAACATTATTATATGGTAACTGTAAAACACACACACAAATTATTATATCCACGCTTCTTCATTTTCTACTTTATTTTTAACACGCGAGAAAAAACACAGCAAAAGGGTAGTGCTTACATCAAGCTACAAAAACTGAGAACAGAATGAAATTTTAAATCGATGCACACATAAATCATAATGTAGAAACAATTATTAATAAAAAAAGAGTCATTTTGTAAGTTTTGACAGTTTTGTAAACCTGTAATTGTTCACTCGTAATCACTGTTTCCAAGGTCACGCTAACAAGCACTTAACTTTATTTATGATGCCATGATAATTGTCACTTGTTGCACAACGGAGGAAATTATTTACGAATTGCGCAATGTTTCTATCAACTCCTCCTTAATTTCTGAAGTTGTGTTGTCACTCAGATGCAAGTTCTTCCTGTGAATTTCAAAAAGAGGTTTGGGCAGGGGTTTCGTGAATAAGTCAGCTATCATGATTTTGGTTGGGCAATATACGAGTTTTATTATGCCATCTTGTTTCAGTTGTTTTATGAGATGATATCTAAGTTCAATGTGTTTTGTTTTACTTGAATGTTTTTCAAGCTCTATCATTTTGATAGCCGACTGATTATCCTCGAAGAGTTCTATAGGATATGTTTGTGAGATATTGAGTTCTTCAAGTAAATTCACCAGCCATTTGACTTGATTAGCTGCATTAGCTGCTGAGATGTACTCAGCTTCGGCAGAAGATAAAGCTATGCAGGATTGTTTTTTAGTTGACCAAAGTATGGGATTTTTACCTAGCAAATATACATTACCACTTGTCGATTTTCTTGATTCTGTGTCTCCACCCCAATCAGCGTCCGCGTAGATTTCTAGCGTTGGTTTTGAATTTCCATCTATAACTAGATTAAAGGTTTTTGTTGTCTTAAGATACCTCATGACCCGCTTTACACTGTTCCAATCTTTCATTCTTGGCTTTTCGTTCCTTCGGCTTAAGATGTTGACAGCTGCACAAATGTCAGGTCTGCTCACTGTGGCAAGATATAAGAGTGCACCTATGGCTTGTCTGTACTGTGTGTTGTTTGGTAAAATATTGTCATCATCCTTAAAGTGAGTGTAATTTGTTTCCATGGGTGTACTACATGGTTTTGCTTCTTGTAAATTGAATTTATTAATTAACTCTTCAATTTTTGAAGTTTGGTTAATTAAGTAGCTTTTGTTTACCTTTCGAATGTTCATGGATAAATAATTGCTTACGTCCCCTAAATTCTTTAATTCATACTCTTTATTTAAGTTCGCGATTATTTCCTCAATGGTTTCGTCTTTTCCTGCAATTAAGAGGTCATCGACGTATGTTATTATATAGGTTGTTTCATTATTCCTTTTCTGTGTAAAAAGACATGTGTCAATTTTACTTTGAATGAAATTCATGTTTTTTAGTGTTTCTGTTATTTTATTATGCCACGCTCTCGCGGCTTGCTTAAGTCCGTAGATTGCCTTATTTAATTTACAAACTTTGGTTTCCTGGTTTGGTTCAACGAATCCTTCCGGCTGCGACATGTATATCTCCTCATCAAGTTCCCCATGTAAGAACGCGGTGTTAATATCTATATGCTTAACATTTAAGTTTTGGTGCAACGCCGCTATTAATAATGCTCTTATCGTAGTATACGATACGTCCGGTGCGTAGGTTTCGTCATAATCCTCTCCGAACTTTTGCGTATATCCTTTAGCTACTAAACGTGCTTTATATTTCTGAATTTTTCCGGTATTGTCACGCTTTAATTTATAAGTCCATTTACAACCTATTATTCTCTTATTCGGTGGAGGATCTACAATTGACCACGTTTTATTTTTCTTTAATGAATTCATTTCGCTCTCCATGGCTTCTATCCAATTCTGTTTACCGGTGAATTTTCCATAAATTTAATTTCCTTATAATCCTTTGGTTCATTAAGTTTGTCATCTTTGACAATATATATTAGCCTATCAGGAGGTACGCCTTTATTTATTCTATCTGAGCGCCTTAGTTCCACAATTTGTTGTTGAGACGCAGATGGTGTTGTTTTTCCGTTCGAAATTTCTATCTCTACGAGATTTTTACAATTGCGTTTTTCGTCTTCATTTTGTTTTTGTTCAATTTCAGGCTTATCATTTACGTATTTGAATTTATTTTCAAGAAATTTTACCGTTCTCGCGATTTTTATTTCATTTCCTCCTATATATATACGATATCCCTTAGATTGATTGTCGTATCCCACAAAAATACCTTCAACAGCTTTATTATCTAATTTTTGTCTTCTGGCTTTATCAATATAAGCGAAGGCTTTGCAGCCAAATACTTTAACGTAACTTAAGTTTGACTGTCTTTCTGTCCATAATTCATATGGCGTTTTTGCATTAGCTTTTGTAGGCAGTCTATTTTGTAGGTGGTTTGCCGTACAGATTGCTTCCCCCCAGAACTTTAAAGGTAGATTTGATTCATTTAACATTGTCCTAGCCATCTCAACTAACGACCTATTTTTCCGTTCAGCCACCCCATTTTGACTTGCACAATATGGGACTGTATGTTGATGTTTTATCCCATTTGATTTGAGATAATTCTCAATTTCATCTGATGTAAATTCTCCCCCATTATCCGTTCTGATTTCTTTCGGTTTTTCACCAAATTTGTTGCTTATCAGCGCAATGAACTCTTTGAGTTTTTCATAGACTTCACTTTTTCTTTTCAATAGATAGATTATTGTGAATCGCGAGTAGTCATCAATAAAAGTCAAGAAATATGATTTCCCCCCAATCGTGGGTGTCTGAAAAGATCCACAAACATCCGAGTGAATAAGTTGAAGCCTTTTACTTGCTCTATACTGAGCAACTTTCGGATAGGGTTCATCAGTTAATTTCGCCTTAATACACGGTTCGCAATCTATATTATGTTTACAATTGTTTATCTGGATACCTCTTACTAATTCCTTTTGTGTAATTTCTTTAATCGATGTTAGATTTCTGTGTCCTAACCTTCTATGCCATAGTTCTAGACAATTTTTATTGTTGCACGTTTGTGTAATGTTCGCGTGGTTTTCGTTAGCCAACTGGACTTCATAGAGATTATTTACCTTTTGTGCTTCTAAGCAGATTTCTCCGTTAAGTTTGAAAGTGCATCGGTCATTTTTAAATACAATCTCACATCCGTTTTGGGTTGCTTTGCTGACTGATAGTAAATTCGTTTCGATTTCAGGTACTAGAAGTACATCTTTAAGTGTTATTTTATGAATTTTATTATCCGATGTCAGCGTATTTAAATTTACATCGCCTGAACCGTAAGCGATAAGTTTTTTTCCGTTTGCGATAGTCACGTTTGTTTTTTCCCTCGATTTTATCTCTGTAAACATTGATTCAGAGGATGCAATGTGACTTGAGCTACCGCTATCCACGATGAATGTTTTATTTTCTATCCCTTGTGTTATAAATGCATAATCTTTGTTTTCGCTGTTTCTCCATGTATTGTTTTTTCCTTCATAGCGATTAAACCTGTTATACGATTCCGATGCTTGTTCATTCTTAAAATTGTTTTCACCCCTTTGAAAAACGAGTGATGTAGAATAGTGTTTTTTGTAATTTTTGTTGTGTTGATTTTGTTGTGTTGTGTGTGTTTTGTTTTTATTGTGCCAACATTCTTGTGTGTTATGGCTTCTCATTTTACAAATCGAACAATATTTTGATTCTTTTTTAGCTGGAAACTTTTTCTGAGCTTTAAAAGCTTTCGCTGTATTATCAATACTTTCATAGTTTTCATTTCGACGATTAAACTCGTCAATCAACTTATTTTTAATATATGACGGAGTTAATTGTGCTTCTTCTTTACTTTCCAGAGCAGTAATTAAATTATCATAAGACTGGGGCAGAGAGCACAGGAGGAGCGCGGAAATGTGGTGATTATCAATTATTTCGCCTATAGCTGCCAAATGATCAACAAGCTCCATTATTTTTGTAATATGATTTATCATATTTCCATTTTCTGCTAATTTTATACTATATAACTTTCTTAGAAGAAACAATTTGCTTGTGAGATTTGATCTCTCATGGATTTCTTTTAATGCATCCCATGTTTGTCTAGCAGTTTGTAAGTTTTTAACGTGGGTTATTTGTGAGTCATCAATAGTTAGATTTATCAATGCCCGGGCCTTCCTATCATTTTTGGACCATTGATCGGTCAAAGGGGTCGGTGGATTATCGGTTATTACATGGAACAGCTCTTCTTTAGTTAAGAGCATTTCAATTTTAAATTTCCATGTACTGTAATTCGTTGCTGTCAATTTTTCAATTGAATAATTATCTTTTAAGGTGGCCATTCTAATCTTATATTTTTATTTGTTTTTTATTCAATATTTTTTATTTGTGTGAAATTAGTATATCACTATGTTATCAAATTGATATACCTTTTAGATCAGTCTCATAATCATTGTAAGACGTTTGTCTTAATAACGGCGTGAGTTCTCACTATAACCTCAATATAATTGTTTATCTTCAATTCTTATCATTAATCAGAATTAAATAGGAGAGTAAATGGTACTCACCCGATGAATTCTTCTTCATTTAAGTGTCCAACAATTGGATCCACCATAAGGGAAGGGAACCGAGCATATTCACATGTTGATATATCCACTGCACTAATTCATCTTGATAAAGACATATAACATTATTATATGGTAACTGTAAAACACACACACAAATTATTATATCCACGCTTCTTCATTTTCTTCTTTATTTTTAACACGCGAGAAAAAACACAGCAAAAGGGTAGTGCTTACATCAAGCTACAAAAACTGAGAACAGAATGAAATTTTAAATCGATGCACACATAAATCATAATGTAGAAACAATTATTAATAAAAAAAGAGTCATTTTGTAAGTTTTGACAGTTTTGTAAACCTGTAATTGTTCACTCGTAATCACTGTTTCCAAGGTCACGCTAACAAGCACTTAACTTTATTTATGATGCCATGATAATTGTCACTTGTTGCACAACGGAGGAAATTATTTACGAATTGCGCAATGTTTCTATCAATAACCCCCATTTTTTATTGCAGATTCGGATTCTACGGACAAAAATACGTAACTTTTGTATTTGATGTTTATTTCGAATCCTCGTTTATCACGGTGTAATTGAGCATATTAAATTCATACTTCTTTCGGTTTTCCCAACCAGGTTTTGCCTCATTGGCCAGAATTTTAACGTCAAATTCCTCATCTTTTGCAGAAATAGTGGTTTTTTGAAAATCACCCGTGGAGATTATTTCGATAATGCTACACTGTTAAAAATTTGACCCATTTGCTGTAGCGTCACTCCACAGCTTTTATAGAGTATCTCTTTTATGACCAATGAGAATGTTCCATAGCACAATAAAGTAACCGTTTTCTATAAAAGCGGTGGAGTGACGCTGTAGCAAATGAGTTAAATTTTTTACAGTGTATAGCGGTTTTTTTATGTTTTTCTCTACAAAAATTCATTAAAATATATTAATTTAGTTTTCTATTTGAATTTTTATTTTATCCAGTAAATGGTTTCTAAATAACGAATGGTTTCTAAATACGGCTGATGTGGGTATATGTTTTTTTTTTTATTATTATTATTATTTGCTGTAGCGTCACTCCACCGCTTTTATAGTAAACGGTTACTTTACTGCGTTATGGAGCATTCTCATTGGTCATAAAAGAGATATTCTATAAAAGCTGTGGAGTGACGCTACAGCAAATGGATCAAATTTTTAACAGCGTAGTATTATCGAAATAATCGCCACGGGTGATTTTCAAGAAACGCTATTCCTGCAAAAGACGAGGAATTTGACGTCAAAAATTCTGGCCAATCAGGCAAAACCTGGTTGGAAAAAACGAAATATGTATAGATTTAATATACTCAATTACACCGTGATAAACGAGGATTCGAAATTATCATCAAATACAAAAGTTACGCATTTTTGCCTGTAGAATCCGAATCTGCAATAAAAATGGGGTTATAATTTAAGATTTCAAAGTTGGACCCCCCCCCCTCTGACACCCAGGGGGTCGGTTGCGAAGGTCAAATTTGGTATCACTGAGTAGCTTATTTAAAAATATTTAACACGTATGTTTTCGTTTTTCAATCTTATATGTATTCCTCGAGTTATTCGATCGTTTCCATACTTTTCAGACACCCTGTATATGAACAGAATGTTTATGGATGAATAGTGTACTAAATTAGAGAAATCACCCCTGAATGAGGCTTGCGCTGCTCCAGATGAATATACAATTTTGCTCAGTGTATAATTTTAATTTTAGATCCGAATGTTTCATTCTTTTGCAGTTGTGTTCGATATTGATTTTTTTTTTTTTTCTTTTTTATTGATGAGGTGGTCTAGCCGGTGGAGTAGTTAGTAGCGGAGGACACTGCTAAGCTGAGAAATTGGAGTTCGAATCCCTGGTAATGCATGAATGTAATTATGTTTGTTATTTGTATTCATTGTATCATACAAAAAACTGGTGGAACCAGAGAGAAAAGTAGAGCTCGATTTTAAAAAAATGTTACAGTAAAAATTGGGAAATATTTTCAATTTAAAAATGTGTCTAGAAAAGAAATGGAATCAGATGATCAGTGAAGCTCATTAAATAACCCAAATTTTTGTTAACTGAAAATGAGGACTGATAAGCTTTACTGGTGCCTTAAAATCAATCAGGGAAAGAGAGGCATTTTTAACTCATTCCGTATTTCAGTCATCCATAACCAGTTTAAAAATTTGGGTTCATAACTATATGTTACAGGCTGATGTAATGACGTATGAGAACGGTTCGTTCAGCACAAAGTGTGGACACAATTGCATTCCAGCGGTTTTGATAAGTTGAAGATCAATGCTCCAAGTAAACTGAAAACCTTGAACAGATACAATTCAACCATATACTAAATATTTGTGTTCAGACATATTTATTTACATCAATTCCTCAACAACCTGATTATATTAATGTTACACTTAAAATATTACTTCATGGTTTATATTCATTTAGTGTTGTGGAGCTTAACTGATTCGAGACAACATAACACTACAATGTATTGACTACTTTCTTCAGAAATCACTTTGAGTGGATAATAGTATAATTCTGAATATAAGGCACCAGTAAAGCTCAGTCTACATTTTCAGCTAACAAAAATTTGGGTTATTTCATGAGCTTTCCAGATCATCTGATTCCATTTCTTTTCTACGCACATTTTTAGATTGAAAATATTTCCCAATTTTTACTGTAACATTTTATTTAGGTCGAGCTCTACTTTTCTCTCTGGTTCCACCAGTTTTTTATATGATTTCATAGCTTTTTCAGATCCTTTCAGGAACTTTATCAATCACCTTTAACTAACAAATCTAAACTATTATTAGTATTAGTTTAAAGTTATTAGTAGGCATTTTAGTTTGGCGAAGTATCGGAAATAACGCCAAGTTTTCTTAAATTTTGGCGAGTAATTTTGGGCGCCAGATTGGCGATATATCGCCATGTTGGAGAAAAACTTGGCTACATTTGGCGGCAGTACCGCCTTTTCCCAGATGGTTGTCCTAAGGTAGTTTGTCGGTATCTACCCAGATTTTTATAGTAGCTTCATTTTCAAATTGTTATTTTTATAAATACAGAAGAATTTTTTTTTTCTAAATTATTCCTTTTTGATTGAAATATCTGTATTGTAGTAAAAGTTTTGACGGTCGAAAACACTCAAATAAAGGTGCGATGTAGTTACAGTTTATACATAGGTTTATGAAAAATATGTATTTTCCGTCTCGAATGATGTCAATTTCAAAAATTCAAAAATCTATCACGAGAATCAGAATTTTTATTGATCTATTAAAAAAAAGAACCCGTGTTATCATTTCTTTTTAAATTATTGAACTGTTTTTTAATTGGTGGCAACTCGAAAGAAATAAGCAATTAAAAAGGAGAGATTTCTATAATGTTAAATTATGGATGGTATAGCGTTATATAAATTTTAAATGGGTGCTATTTCCTTAATATTGGATATTTTTTGACAGAACTTTCGAAAGTCATATACCTAAATTAAAAGCTTTCGAACAAGCTATTACATGTCGTTGGAGGGTAATAATTGAATTGTTTGTCTTTTTCTTCTTATTTCACCAGCAAAAAGTGACAAAGCAGGGGTTCTGGATCCATAACTAATCGGTGGATCTGGATGATCTTTTGTAAACTTTGAGGTTTAGTGTAGGACACTTCGCCCTTTCAATTTCGTCGCGATCCGATGATTGTTTCCAAAGTTATTAAGAGGCAAACTTTGGACTTTAACATTAGAGATGCGGCTGAGCTCTACTATACAGCACTATAGTGCTGTATGATACCTCGTTTTTCCTACTGTATATAGAGGAAAAATATACGTAAAAGGAAAAATTTTAACCCTTAACTGCTGTGACAAAAATTGTCGCATATTGTCAGACCGCTTAATCTAAAGATGAATGAAATGTTAAATCAACTCTCAAAATACTATTTTTGTATTAAACTTTATATACAGAACTATTATAAATAAAATTCAGCTATTCAAAAGTCTCTAGAGATAGTAATAGGGCTCCAAACGAAACTAAATTTGACCAGTATCTATAGTTAAACTAAAAATTACGAGTTAAACTGCAAAACTTGAAAACTCAGTGGTCTGCAGACCGCTAACAGTAGTTAAGGGTTAAATTGTTGTGTCCAGATTAAAATATCTGTTTCGGTGTATAATACTGATTATTCGAGATAACAACCATGGTTATTGCTACAGGTTTCATAGAAAACGGTGGAGGTCAAATGACTACTGAGGTTCTATGTTTATAGCACGAAACACCTATTTTAATTTTAAGTTATCTTAATGTTTTTTTTTTTTTTTTTTTTTTTTTTTTGACGTGACAACGTCTTGTAAATTGGTTTGCCGGGAGACACTTCAAGAAACTGCGTTACGTTACGTTACGCTCCGCTCACGATTCGCGCTCACTTTTCTCTTAACTTTTTCCGGTCACTTGTGGGACCATTTTCTGAACGTGAATGTGAATTCGCTGCAAGGAAGGGGCGGTGCTTAATAGGAATTTTAGATAGTATCAAACTAAGACGAAATACGTTATGTATTAGTTATTAGTATAAAGTACAAAGAAAATAAGTGTAGTTTATTTCGTAATTCGGTGGTATATTATGGAAAACTAATGATATGTGATTAGTGAAAGCCATTTTACTTTAGTTATATTCTGCTCATTGAAAAATTCTTTAATATGCTGTTTACAAAATTCAACATTTGACATCAATAAACATGAAGTAAAATGTGTTTAACAAACACAGTGTATTGCAAGTTATTGTATGTATATTTGTATATAAATACGTATGTATGTGTAAAGGTAAAAATAAAATTTTGTTAATATGAAATTCAGTGCGAGATTCTTTGTATAAATTAATGTTTTAAATATAATTCTTTGTATAAATAAATGTTTTAAATTGTTACTATTATTTCATCCTTCTTCCTACTATACGAATGAATATTCACATTAAAATTATTTTACAACTCAAAGTCGTTGTCACGTAAAACTTTCGCCCGTATACCGACTTTACAGGCAACCAATTTTTTTTTTTTTTTTTTTTTAGGTTTTTAAATGAAATTTTGAAAATATATTTTTTATAGCTGTTAGTGTGTTCATTTATAAATGTTTAAAGAATTAAATTCGCGTGTTTAAAAGTGAAAGGTCTATTACACATGAAAGTACTTTCAATGTGAAATGAAAGTTCGCATTGAACTAGTAAAATGTGCATTACATTTTTAGGGAACTAATCAAACATACTGATCGCTGCTTAATTACATTTAGAGCTACCAATTTAAATGTTCCCTACGACAATACAAACTTAAAACCAGTCAGATGTGACAATCCCAAAACTTTCTTCTATCTGATACGTTGTCTCATGTCTAACATGTCTATCTCATGTTAATATTCCCTAAGAAGAAAAAAAAAGCAGTATAGCGATTAACACCAAACTCTAATCAGCAACAACTTATGTCAACTTCTAACTGAAACTGAAGTTTAATGAAAATAAGTGCATTAGTTTCTGAGATGGAACTTTTGCGAAATTGTGAAAAATGCAGTATAGCAGTGCCAAATGTAGGGAGATTTACACCAAAAACTAAATAACACTAACTTATGTCAGGGACTAACTGAATCTGGAGTTTGAGGAAAATCCGTACATTAGATCTTGAACTAGACCTATTTCAGTAATCATCAATTGTGCAGCGTATCAGGGTCACCTTTTAAGAGATATGCACCAAAACATAATCAAAAACAAATTATAGTCCAAGAGCCGACAGCTCAAAAACCTAAGATGCAGAGCACAAGAAAAAATCTTTATTTTGGGGAAGAGTAATAATAAGGGAATCAAATGGTCCATGTCTGCCGGAAGTGAAGTGGTGTATAAGCCAAAAATTAATACCACTAATAGTTTATTCTCAGGTTTATCATTGTGTTTGCCATACAATCAAAGGTGAGTCAATCCATTTCAAGTGGTCCAGAAAATATTTTTTTGGTCGCTCGACCATTTTCAAAAAATCTGAAATTTTTTGTACAACTACTCTAACATGACGGAAGTTTAAAATGACCGTTATTTTAATTTTACTATTTTTTGTTTGTGCATGGCGGACATCTTTGTTTCATCGTGTTCAACGATTTTCTCAGATACTAGGATACACAAAATTGTAACTATCTCGTCTTTTATTTTCCCAATTGAAATGGAGTTTGCAGTATTTTGTTCAGAATAAAATAGGCTAAATGTACGGTAGTAGAATAATTTTGAAAAATAAATTTTTACAGGTGAAATTTTAGCACAAAATTTAAGATTTTTTCCAAAATGTATCCGTTTGCAAGAGGAAATTTTTCATGTAAGGAAAACTGTCAACCTTACACAATTTTTTCTACAAATAGGTCAAAAGTGCGTGTACTCATACCCCAAGTCCCAGATCTGGGAGTTGATTCCTCTTTGCGAAAAAATTCCGAAATTCGTCAAAAATTTCAAAAATCGCACTTTTTAGGCTTTGATATCTCTGGTGGGGGCACGAGATAAAAATCTGAAATTCTGGCCTTTGATAGTATTGTGTAGTAGTGTTATGTACAAAAAGTTTCAAAAAGGAGATTTGACTACAAGCTGAGATGTGACATAGAGCAAGAGCCCGTGAATGGCAGACCTTCGTTATTTTATAAAAGCTGAAACTTTCTCAGCGCAGTCTTCCAACACAGATAGGAACGATGGGTAATTATGAAATTTGGATCATGGTGGCTTTGGCAGTGACCAGGGAGCAAAGATGTAAAAAATACCAACTTACTTTCGTCACTTTATAAAGCGTAATTTTTTGATTAATTCCTTTGGAATGATATTAGAAATCGTATCCTCCATTGGCAGACACTTCCTATGGTTCCAACTTCCAACCCCCGGCCGACAGACATATACAGCGGCTTCTCAATACACTAGAGTCTCTGTATATAGCCTGGCCCGAAACATACATTTTCCCCTTTGTCCCCTTGGCTCTGAAATTGGCGACAGTTATTTAAGGTTGCTGCATTGAAGAGAAAGCGAAGAAAGAAAATCCCATATATTTCACTATTTTAAAAAATATATGTGCAGATATTTTTAGTTAAAACTATGTACATCTGCATTTTGTTTTTTATAGTATTTCCCATATTAATTTTGGCACTGTAAAACATGATTTGCATCCTAGTCTAAATAAAAACTGACTTCTAAAATTCTCAAAAAAAAAAAAAAAAAAAATGGAAATTGTTTACACGTAAACGGATATTTTCTCACAGTACTTATTTTTTCATTTGCTTAGCATATAAAGGGGGAGAAAGTAGCTTTCATATTCGTTGTTTTTGTTAAATATAGCTTCTTTTACGACTCGATTAGATGAGTTCATAAAAATTCTTTAATGCTTGATTTTTATCTTATTAATATTTTACTGAAATTTTAAAGTAAAAAGTTACGAACCCTATAAAAGGAAATTTCGCAAATGCTGAATTTGAATGAGAATTGCGTCAAATTAATAAACTATAGCCAAATCGGCAATATTTATGATTTCTTAATTTTTGTCATCAAATTTGGCGATATTTTTAAATATTTGGCGATAAGTGTTTCCAAGCTTGGAGAGAATTGGAAGCTAACGTTCATTAATACTCGTAAATAAATAACTGATTTTTAGTTATTTGGAAAATAGTTGTTATCCTCGGTAGAGAATTGGGAAATCCGAAGTATATCTGAATGTTTTTATTGGTTGAATTCCGCATTTTATTCGTTTTCTGGTTGGTCCATGTTTAATGTCCAAAAATAGAATAATACTTCTGTTGCCACAATGACAAAAAAGTAATAAAAACTTACATTATAATAATAATTTGAAAACAAGTTGTCATAAAAATTTCAAACGAATTTCATTTAAAAGTGCATTTTTTTTCTCTATGCAACGGTGTAAAAATTTGAAATGTGTAATGTTTAGAAGTTTAAAAATTTGCAGTTCAAAAAATTGTAAAACTGAAATTTCATTTAAAATTTTTATATGATGGGTCCAGGAATATTAATGTTTAATCCATATCATATGTAATAGGAGGCAGTCAGCCTGATTAATTCCATAAACTACTGTTTTTTTTTTTTATCTATGGTCTAGGAATATTAATGTTTAATGCATGGCGTACGTAATATATGACTCTTTATCATCATCCTAAAAATGATGCTTATTATTGTGGTGGTTACTCGATAACCCCTCCATATGTTTAGTTTAGTTCATTTTTATTAGCCATTTTATTTCATATCACCTCCTTTTTATTAATGTTCTCAATTTAAATTTTATTTCGATTTCGTTTCTTTTCATTTCGTCGCCTGTAATGTTTTCTTTCTTACTTAGCTTTCGAATGTTCCAAGCCGGTAAAATCCTGTTCGAAGTCATTCCTTCCGGTTTGGAGATCCTTCGAGAACATTCTGGCTTGTTCTATGGGTGGAACTTCCGCTTATTCAGACACCCCCCTTAACCTATCAAATTAGTTTCCGCAGGTGACGTATTTTAAGCCATTGAGTGCATGGCCACCTGCTTTGGCCTCCCTTCTTTACGTGTTTATCAATTCTGTTTTTATTAAATTCATATTTCTCCATTCTTTGCATCGTAACTTGGCTTATTTCTTCATCGCCCCCCTCTTTCGCTCGCTGCCAAATTGGCGCCTTTCGGATTTACAGTAACCCTTCCTTTTTTTTCCCTCCGGGCTCTCGCCCACCAGTCAGTCGCGCTGTTAGACTCCTGCCGTAATGGATGCGGCTGGTTGATCAGAGATTTTAGTGGAATTCCGGGGCAAAGGGTGCTCCACCGATACCGTTAGATGGTACAGGTGTTGATTCTTAAAAATGTCCACCCCAGGATTATTCGAAATTGATTTTTTAAGGCTGCGAGTAGCAAGGCATCAATCGTAAGCATCCAGAAAATGATTCTGTGTATTACTTCTTCCTGGTTACAGATGTTACGTAAAGTTATATCATCATTTGTCTCCATGTAGATTTTCAGGCCAGGATTATTTAGAAATTGATTTTTAACGCGGCGAGAAGCAAAGCTACCTCCAAAAGCATCCAGAAAAATGATCTTGTGTGTTACCTCTTCCAGGGTATAGATGCTGAGTAAAGTTATAGCATCATTTGTCTCCATATCTTGTTCGTCAAATATCTCATCAAAATCTTTAACCAAATTCGTTCCTCATTCTTCAATATTACTTTGTGTTTTTCTTACCCCTCTGAAGGAAACATGCGGAGGTGGTCATTCTCATCCACGATATGAGTTTTTTCATTCGTAAAGTAATTATTTCATTATATCATTATTTGGCCCAACATTATATATATAAATTTTGAAATATCACGGGGCGTTCCAAAGGAAAATATTGTACATCTCTATGTAAAATTTTCGTCTGATATAAATATATTTAAAAGTACATATCTTTGATTGATGTTTAGAAAAAAAAATAATATTATCTTTTTTTTCCATATCATGAGAAATTTTCTAATTCATACTGTCAAGACATATAAAATGTGTTATGAAAGAGAATTTTGTTTTTAGAAGATATCAATTTTATAATTATCATCTGTTGTGAAATTGTTACTACAGAGTACATGATTAATATGTACGAGTGTAAAAAAAATACATATCTGTGAAGAAATATTTATAGTCGTAAAAAAATAAATAAGTTTTCATGAAATAAAAATATTCATCTTCAAAAATCTGTCTACATTTTAATTCCTGTGCATGAGTCTGGATTAATTGTTCTTCAAAAGCCAAGGACTTCACAGGTAACTTTTACTTTTTCAATTTTATATTTTTTATAATTTTGTGCTTGATTTTTATCATCATGGATAAAGATTTTTCTATTATTTTAAATGAAGCAATGATGGTCATTTTTGGGTCGTTTTGCCGGCCTCCATTCTTCGCAATGTATTAGTCACTTTCACGATCACTTTGGCCTAATTGTGGGTAGAAACAAATAAACAAGTGTTTCTCCTCCCATCTCTTCTTCTCACCCACTAAAGTAAACACAACAGTTCTTATTTCCTTTGGTGCAGTGACCAAAGCGTGTCCAACATTCCATGACCATCCGTTTTTCCTTTCCTACCATCGTATTTTCGTTATATATATATATATTGTCGTCATTTTCTTCAGTTATGTCTTCATTATTATCAAATTATTTTTTTCATGCAATGATTAATATTTTATAATTATATGTTATTGAGAGTGGTGCAGTAATTAATTGTAATATATATTGATTCTATACTGAAATAATATTTTTGTTTTCTGGAGCAGTGCATCATATATATAACATAATTTATCCATATATTTTTCTTGCCTTGGTATAATTTGCAACTAATATATATATACATTATTTAACGGAGGTACTGGTAAATATTATTGTTCATGCTAAGATAAATTATTTTTCTTGTCATACATCTAATAATATATGTTTTGAGCCATATTATATATAAATATTTACATAAAATATTTGGGTCTTATATTCTTCACATGATACTAATATGTTAGTATATTTTTTTCTTCTCTTTTTTTTTAATATATAAAAATGATGTATGAAGTAAATGAAAGTCATCAATAGTTTAAATAACGGGTCAATTTATATATATATTATTCATCACAAGACCAGCCAATAACCAAATTTATTATGTCATATCTTGAGCTCTTATATTAATTTTTTTTCATCATGCCACCAAAAGCCAAGTTAAATATTGCAATCCAACCTTTCGACGGCAACCCTCAGACTGTAGAATTCTTCTTCGATCAATTATCTGACATACAAGAACTAAATAACTTTACAGACAAGGAACTTTTTGTTCTCTTTAAATCAAAACTTGAAGGCACTGCCTTACTCTTCTTTCTTGAAACTCAGTCTCAGTTCAAGAACTCTAACTTTAATGAAATTCGAAAAGAATTTATAGACTATTTCTTACCCACAAAAAAATCTGTTTCTCTAAAATCCTTACAAAACTTGACCTTAGATTCAAATGAATCGGTTAAAAATTTTGCTTTTCGGTTGGATAAACAACTTCGACTTGCTTACCCAAAATTGGATCTTTCGGCTCTTAATTCATTAAAGTTCACTCATTTTCTTGAGGCTTTGCCTAAACAAATCAAACGCAAAATTTTAGAAGAAAATATTACATCTTTCGAGTCAGCTCTTGAACGAGCAACTTTTCTTCAAAATATATATGACTCTCCCCCTAAAAAATCTTATGAAAATTTTAATCAGGCCTATTGTTTGGATACTCAAAAAGTCCATGATAATTCTATTGCTTCTAATTATGTGCTTCATAAAACTCCTATAAAGCATACGAAGGATAAAGTTTATCACAATTCTCAAGCCAACTACTCTCCTTTACAAACTCAAAAGGACAATTCTCATGCTTCTCGTAATTTTCAAAGAAAAACTAGAACATTTTCGCCTTCTCCACCGAGACAAGAGGCTACAAATAAACGTAACAATAATTTTCGTCAACGTAACTTTTACCGGAAACGTCCTTATCAACCCACCTTTGACAAATATTCTCACAAAAAAAATTCTACATCCTTTTATCACAGACGAGATGTTGTACAGTGTGCGTTCTGTGGGAAATTCAATCATCGTATGGATACATGTTACAAATTTAAAAATATTATTAATTCGTCTAACCAAAACTCTTCAACTCAAATTTCGTCTCACC
This sequence comes from Maratus speculifer, assembly GCA_964019185.1. NCBI lineage: Eukaryota > Metazoa > Arthropoda > Arachnida > Araneae > Salticidae > Maratus > Maratus speculifer. The sequence continues at coordinate 142,410,428 of OZ025291.1, forward strand.
CTCACAGAAGGAAAAGCCACACCTCTTCTTCTGAAAATAACAACAATGTTTATCATTTAAACAGATAAGGGAGACTGGTTCTACTGACCGCCTTCTCTCCCTTAATTCTCATTCAGGGTCAGTACACTTTGACAACAACAACAAACATCAACAATTTGACAAACGCTCTTCAATTACTTTAGTGTCATCCACAGCTGTCCAAACTTCTCCTATGACATCTAAATTTAACAAATCTTCTTGTTCATATAATTCTTTGCCTTCCAAACAAAATTTTGAAATTAATGATGATATACAAGAAAATCATGTCATATGCAGTTCGTTTAACAACTCTTATGTTCTTCCATGCATCCTAATAAACGTTCAACATAATGAAATCTCCACATTAATAGATACTGGATCAAGTTTGTCTCTCTTGGATGAAGAATGCTTTAATAGCATTAAATCCAGGCTTCATTACAAATTTTTATCCAGGAATGTATCCGTGTCTACCATAAATTCTAAGGTCTTCTTCAAAGGATGCATTGAGATTGCATTTAAAATTGATAAATTTTTTTTTCATCATATCTTTTACCTTTCAAAAATTCAAAATGTTCACTTTCAAGCCATACTTGGATTTGAATTTATTAACAAGCATTCTATTTCTATTTCTCCAAGTTTTAAGTCTATCCTAATTAAGGACAAACACATTCCTTTTCAAAGTTATAATGAATCTCCTACTTGCTATTTTATGAATTCTGAATATAATTATGTGAATTCAATTGCACCATATTCTCTCGATGCACACAAAATGCCTTATTATGAAGAATCTATGTCAAATAATCTAACGAGTGATACCTACATTGATAATACTTGTGCAAATTATGATAATTCAAGTTTACAGTTGTTCAACAATTATACAACCTATCCTTATAATTATAATGTTCAAAATAATGGTTTGTTTACAAATAATATGGCTCATTCTGCTATGAATTTTCATAATCCTTATATTGATGGTAATTTTACTTATTATTTTCCAACTGATCATGGTAATGTGGTAAACTATGTATCTAATGATAATAATATACCTGGCAAGAATTTTTCATCTGAAAATACTAATGATCTTAGTTATGTTGGTGAAAAGCAAACCCATTTAAATATTGGTAATAAAATTTTGGTGAATTCCAATATGGTACAGTTACTCAATAGAGAATTAATTCCTCCTAATTCTTTTGTTTATTTACATGTTAAGTACTTGAATCCTCCATCTGAATATTTTATTTTCAAACCCAATTTAAAAAATAAAGGTCTTGTGTTACATGAATCATTGCACTCAAATTCTTCAATTCAAAATGATTTATTTTTGGTTGTATGTCAGAATATATCAAAGCTGGATATTCATTTAAATAAAAATTCAATTATTGGCGAATGTATCAATGTAGATGAGAAAGATATTGAGGAATACTCTTTTGATTTGGATTTTGAGAACGATTATTGTAATTTAATTTTACCATCTGAAGAGATTAAAAGAAAACGTATTCAAGAATTATCCCCAAATGACTTTGATCTTAAACATTTACCTCCTCATGAAAGGGAAGCTTTAACAAAATTATTATGTAGTAAAGCTCTTGCTTTTTCGAAATCTCTTGACACTTTAGGTCATACTGACCTAGTCAATCCTCAATTTACAAGCTAAATTCTCATCCAGTAAAAACCTTACCTTTTCCCGTGCCACAAGCACTCGAGCAAGAAGCGCTTGACCAGATTAATCAAATGTTGAACGCCGGCATTATTGAGAGATCAAATTCATCTTGGGCATGTCCCATGCTTCTTGTTAAAAAGAAGAGAACTGATATGTCTAAGCCTCAAAAGTATCGTTTGGCTCTTGATTTAAGATTGTTAAATTCGATTATAATCCCATCATCATATCCTCTTCCTAGAATTCAAAATCTATTGGTACAGTTGTCAAAATTTAAATATTATACCACTCTTGACTTACCCTCTGCATATTGGCAGATTGCTGTACCTAAAGATATGCAAGATAAACTTAGTTTTACTACTCCATGGGGAATTTTTACCTATTTACGTCTAGTATTTGGCCTGAAGACGGCCGCCAGCACTTTCCAACAATTAATCGACTCTGTTATTCAATTATCTCAAATTGATTCCTGTTATGCATATCAAGACGATATTGTAGTGGGTGCTAATTCATTTGAAGAAATGTCCATGAAGCTCACAAAGCTATTAGACACTCTCATTGCTAATAACATTACTCTGTCTCCTGAAAAATGTGCATTCATGCAAACAAGCATTAACTTTTTGGGTTTCCAACTCACAGATCATAAAATTCTTCCTATTACAAGTAACATTTTAAAAATTACTTCCTTCCCAAAGCCTAAAACCAAGAGGCAAACAAAGAGTTTTATCGGTTTGTGTTCATTTTATAGATCAATTATACCTAATTTTTCTAAATTGATTACTCCTCTCATCGAAGTCACCAAACCTAAAAATAAATTTTCTTGGAAAACTGAGCAGGAAAATGCATTTAAAAAATTACAAAACATATTTTTTCAGAAACCTATGCTTAATCTTCCTAACTGGAATGAAACGTTCTATGTTAATACAGATGCCTCAAAAACAGCAATATCAGCTGTTCTTATGCAGAAATTTGATGGTGAACTAAAACATATCTCCTATTATTCCAAAACTCTATCTCAATCAGAAAGACACTACCCTGCCATCAAACTGGAACTTTATGCCATTTACAAAGGCATAACTGCTTTTAAATACTATATTTTTGGTCGACCCTTTATTCTATTGTCTGATGCAAAGCCACTTAATAATTATAAAAAAGCTACATCACCTGCTGATATTACTACTCGTTGGATGTTAGAACTGTCAGAATACTCGTACACATTCCAGCATGTACCAGGCAAAGAGAATGTGTTAGCAGATTTTCTGAGTAGAACACCTCACATTCCTACTGAAGATCTCAATAATAATCCAGATCTTATTTCTTCGCAAGAACCTCTACCTATTGTTGATAATCAAAACGATTTACATAATGACATTCCTCACTTTCCATGTGGTTTAATTGACAAAATCCACCACACATGTCATCTTCAAAGTGACTCTTCACCTCCAAATAATGATAATAATCAAGATCCATTATTAGAAATTCTTGATCACACCATCTTCTCTGAACAACAAAAAGACCCAAAAATTAAGCAAATTTATGAAGATCTTAAAAATAATAAGAAATCTAAAAGTTTAAATGGCTACTATATTAATCCAAGTAATGAGTTACTTTGCTATAATGGTCATTTCTCTTCAGAAGATATCGAGCTACACAAAGCTGTTTTACCTGTGTCACTTAGAGCAAAAGCCTTAAGAATTGCTCATATTACTCATACTGGAATTCATAAAACCATTGCTAATTTAAAGAAAAGATTTACCTGGAAAACCCTTGTTTCAGATACCATTAATTATGTCAACTCTTGTGAAATTTGTTTAGTAAATAAGAATCATAAAAAAAACACTGCTCCATACTTACCTGCACCACTCCCAACAGCTCCCAATCAAAAAGTCTCTATGGATTTACTCGGCCCATTAAGGAATCGTCAATATGTGATGACAGTCATAGATCACTTTTCTCGTCATTTAGAATTATATGCCTTGAATAGTATCAGCGCTGAGTCTGTTACAAAAGCTTTATTACATTACATTTCCACTCATGGTAAGCCTGAATTAACGCTCACTGATCATGGCTCTCAATTTACTAGTGACATGTTTTCTTTCTTTAATAAAAAGCTTGGCATTAAATTAGAACACAGTTCTGTAGCCCATCCCCAGGCCAACGGATTAAGTGAACGAGTCAATTCTCAAATAAAATCGTCTGTGAATACAATGGCTTCACAAGGATGTGATATACCAACTGCTCTAAAAATTCACCAATCCATATATAATGCTACACCTCATCCAGCCACAAAATTCACTCCAAATCTTCTTCATTTTGGAAGAGAAATAAACGACATTTATTCCAATTATAAAACTCAAGTTTCATGGAAAATTCTCAATACTGCATATGAAATTCATAAATTGATGGATGTTATTGAAAAAATATACTATCAAGCTTACAAGAATAACGAATCGTCTAGACAAAAGGTGTACCAAAAATCCAGAGAAAAATTAAAGTTTTCCAACATCAATGTTAATGACATTGTTTACGTAAAATTTCCCACTGTGTTTAACAAAAAAATACAAGGCCCATACCTGGTAAAGAAAATAATTTCTCCTGTGCTTATTCAAATTCAAGATTCTAATAATAGTCACGCTTCACCCATGTTGATTCACACTAACAGAATCTTGAAGCTTCAAAAGAGAAATGAAGCATTGCAATATCCTTCAGTTTCTTCTAAAAGTGTATCACATGATCAAGCTCCTGTTGATAATGCATCTTCTACTCCTGTGAGACAACACTCTCCTACTCAAGTTTCAAATCATGATGCTGCTTGTAACACATCTCCTCAAATTCTTTCTTCTTCTAAGTCACAACAAACATCTTCATGTTCCAGTAAATCGGTTTTGTCACAAGCTCCTCCTGATAGCACTCATACTGGGATTAAAAACAAGTCTACTCAATATAAAAATTATGATCTTCGCCCTCGCAATCATAAATTGTATAAAAAATAAACTAACCTTCTTTTTCCTTTTTCAGGATGACTCTTGAGTTGTAATATAATCAGTCCATGCTAGCTAGACTGATATTCCAGTAAGAAGAATCACTGTGTAATTTTTTTTCTTTTCTCCAAGCTGCAGGCAGCTGTTGTTATTTTTTTTTCTTCTTTATCTAAGTCTTCTTCTCCCTGATACAATACAACAGTCATCCTCATGATGTATGTATGGTTTTCAATAGTTTTATTATTTAATGCATTTATCTCTAAGTCATAATTATTACAATATATATATATATATAATCTCATGTATGCCATACTTTTAAATCTTATAAAGTCTTTAATTACAATAGTTGGTGCTGAAATTGAGAAAGAATTTGTCTTTTTTTATATTCTCGTTATAATATTATGTCATTATTTAAAGTTATTTTTGACAAATGTGTATTCTAATAAGAAAGGTGAAATTGTAATTAATATAGGGTAAACATAAATTGGAGTACTCCTCAAATTATTCTCTCTATTGTGACTTCTCTTTACAATGCATGCATGCTTTAACATTTAACCTCTTTTGATAAAAAAAAAGAAAGTGCATGATAAACTTATACATACTAATATTTCTTCTCTTCTTGTTGAAATATAGAAGGTGAATGACTCACGATAAGTAGTATATTTTTTTTTTATATACTTTTGGGTATTTATACTTTGGATCCAAAGATGTTGATTGAGTCAATATATATATTTATATAAAGCAAATACTTGATATATGACAAATACAAAAGTGATCACTTACTTAATTTGTTAAAAAATGTTTGAAAATTACAAGTAAATATGTTCTAGATATCTTCTATATAGAAATTTTGACATAATTGATTTTTGTTTGTAAGTTGACATATTCATATAAATTCCTTCCTTTTTCAGAATATTAAACATCTTATGTTTTATGTTTATTTTGAATGAAGTATAGTATTAAAGATATTTATGCAATTATTGTCAATTTATATTGAAAATGTTCAAGAATACTCCTTTATGAGAGTGTAAGGATTCTCTCTTTGAAAGTTATTATATTCATTTTGAAGATATTTTTATTGAAATATAACATTATACTTTTGCTACCAATCTAACATATGCCATTCTTTTGCAACTTATTATTTTATTTTCTGTAAATATGTGTTATTGAATAATGCTAAGGTTATTCATTTAAGATTTATTGAAAGTTTAAAAGGCTATGTGGTGATATAAGTAAATTTTTTTTCATGAGAGCCTAACTAATCTCTCTGCGCCATATAAATATTTTTTATTATTGTTCAATTTTCAACTTACAAATTCACTCAATTTTTCATGTGTTATTTGAAACCATATATTTTATATAGTTATAGTATGATTCATATACAGTTATAGTATGTTTCATTTTGTTGACAGTTAAGAATATAATATACATATTATTGTATAATCAAATATTTTGACATATGCTAAAGCATTCTACTATTATAAGTGCATTTTGCACAGCCTAACAAGAGACTCGTCAAACTTAAGGACTGTTGTTTTGCACATAGACATAGACTTTAAATTTTTTTTATATATGATAGATACTTCTGGAAGAAAATTTTGTATACCTTCCATGTTAACATATAAGGATTACTATTATAACAATAAGTATTTTTTTTTATTATTTGAACAGCATGTAAAACAGTTATTTATATTCCTATAACTATTTCTGATACATTTATTTTGTGTAATTATTTAGTATATTTGTACATATGTCAGAAAACATTGTCTCGATGAAAAAATTGTTCATTTTTTTTGTCATCTCACCAATATTTTCTTTTGGGGGACCCTGGGTAATATGTGGTGGTTACTCGATAACCCCACCATATGTTTAGTTTAGTTCATTTTTATTAGCCATTTTATTTCATATCACCCCCTTTTTATTAATGTTCTCAATTTAAATTTTATTTCGATTTCGTTTCTTTTCATTTCGTCGCCTGTAATGTTTTCTTTCTTACTTAGCTTTCGAATGTTCCAAGCCGGTAAAATCCTGTTCGAAGTCATTCCTTCCGGTTTGGAGATCCTTCGAGAACATTCTGGCTTGTTCTATGGGTGGAACTTCCGCTTATTCAGACACCCCCCTTAACCTATCAAATTAGTTTCCGCAGGTGACGTATTTTAAGCCATTGAGTGCATGGCCACCTGCTTTGGCCTCCCTTCTTTACGTGTTTATCAATTCTGTTTTTATTAAATTCATATTTCTCCATTCTTTGCATCGTAACTTGGCTTATTTCTTCATCGCCCCCCTCTTTCGCTCGCTGCCAAATTGGCGCCTTTCGGATTTACAGTAACCCTTCCTTTTTTTTTCCCTCCGGGCTCTCGCCCACCAGTCAGTCGCGCTGTTAGACTCCTGCCGTAATGGATGCGGCTGGTTGATCAGAGATTTTAGTGGAATTCCGGGGCAAAGGGTGCTCCCCCGATACCGTTAGATGGTACAGGTGTTGATTCTTAAAAATGTCCACCCCAGGATTATTCGAAATTGATTTTTTAAGGCTGCGAGTAGCAAGGCATCAATCGTAAGCATCCAGAAAATGATTCTGTGTATTACTTCTTCCTGGTTACAGATGTTACGTAAAGTTATATCATCATTTGTCTCCATGTAGATATTCAGGCCAGGATTATTTGGATTGATTTTTAACGCGGCGAGAAGCAAAGCTACCTCCAAAAGCATCCAGAAAAATGATCTTGTGTGTTACCTCTTCCAGGGTATAGATGCTGAGTAAAGTTATAGCATCATTTGTCTCCATATCTTGTTCGTCAAATATCTCATCAAAATCTTTAACCAAATTCGTTCCTCATTCTTCAATATTACTTTGTGTTTTTCTTACCCCTCTGAAGGAAACATGCGGAGGTGGTCATTCTCATCCACGATATGAGTTTTTTCATTCGTAAAGTAATTATTTCATTATATCATTATTTGGCCCAACATTATATATATAAATTTTGAAATATCACGGGGCTTTCCAAAGGAAAATATTGTACATCTCTATGTAAAATTTTCGTCTGATATAAATATATTTAAAAGTACATATCTTTGATTGATGTTTAGAAAAAAAAATTGGTTACCTGTAAAGTCGGTATACGGGCGAAAGTTTTACGTGACAACGACTTTGAGTTGATATTAACAAAATGTGAATTCGCTGCAAGGAAGGGGCGGTGATATTAACAAAATTTTATTTTTACCTTTACACATACATATGTATTTATATACAAATATACATACAATAACTTGCAATACACTGTGTTTGTTAAACACATTTTACTTCATGTTTATTGATGTCAAATGTTGAATTTTGTAAACAGCATATTAAAGAATTTTTCAATGAGCAGAATATAACTAAAGTAAAATGGCTTTCACTAATCACATATCATTAGTTTTCCATAATATACCACCGAATTACGAAATAAACTACACTTATTTTCTTTGTACTTTATACTAATAACTAATACATAACGTATTTCGTCTTAGTTTGATACTATCTAAAATTCCTATTAAGCACCGCCCCTTCCTTGCAGCGAATTCATATTCACGTTCAGAAAATGGTCCCACAAGTGACCGGAAAAAGTTAAGAGAAAAGTGAGCGCGTATCGTGAGCGGAGCGTAACGTAACGTAACGCAGTTTCTTGAAGTGTCTCCCGGCAAACCAGTTTACAAGACGTTGTCACGTCAAAAATAATATTATCTTTTTTTTCCATATCATGAGAAATTTTCTAATTCATACTGTCAAGACATATAAAATGTGTTATGAAAGAGAATTTTGTTTTTAGAAGATATCAATTTTATAATTATCATCTGTTGTGAAATTGTTACTACAGAGTACATGATTAATATGTACGAGTGTAAAAAAAATACATATCTGTGAAGAAATATTTATAGTCGTAAAAAAATAAATAAGTTTTCATGAAATAAAAATATTCATCTTCAAAAATCTGTCTACATTTTAATTCCTGTGCATGAGTCTGGATTAATTGTTCTTCAAAAGCCAAGGACTTCACAGGTAACTTTTACTTTTTCAATTTTATATTTTTTATAATTTTGTGCTTGATTTTTATCATCATGGATAAAGATTTTTCTATTATTTTAAATGAAGCAATGATGGTCATTTTTGGGTCGTTTTGCCGGCCTCCATTCTTCGCAATGTATTAGTCACTTTCACGATCACTTTGGCCTAATTGTGGGTAGAAACAAATAAACAAGTGTTTCTCCTCCCATCTCTTCTTCTCACCCACTAAAGTAAACACAACAATTATTATTATTAGTTTATATATAGAATTCCTTTTTAAGTCTTTCAAATTTTAGTCTTTGAAAATATCATTTTCCAAATAGTCGTTCTGATTTGTTAAATTACATTTTTCCCCCCCTTTCATTGTGGTCTTTTAGAATTACATGCAACAACCTCAAATAACTGTGTGCCAATTTCAGAGCCAAGGGGAGAAGGGGGGGAAATGTATTTTTCGGGCCGGGCTATACAGAGACTCTAATGTATTGAGAAGCCGCTGTATATGTCTGTCGGCCGGGGGTTGGAACCATAGGAAGTCTGCCAATGGAGGACGTGATTTCCAAAGGAAATATAAAAAAATTACGCTTTATAAAATGACGAAAGTAAGTTGGTATTTTTTACACCTTTGCTCCCTGGTCACTGCCAAAGCCACCATGATCCAAATTCCATAACTACCCATCGTTCCTATCTGTGTTGGAAGACTGCGCTGAGAAAGTTTCAGCTTTTATAAAATAACGAAGGTCTGCCATTCACGGGCTTTTAGACTAACATAAACAATATGTGAAAACAATACTGCCAAACTATTGTAACCTACTATGTAATTGTTCAACAAGACTGTCAACCTTACACAATTTTTTCCACAAAAAGGTCAAAAGTGCGTGTACTCATACACCAAGTCCCAGAATTGGGAGCTAATTTCTCTTTGCGAAAAAAATTCCGAAATTCATCGAAAATTTCAAAAATCGCACTTTTTAGGCTTTGATATCTTTGGTTGAGCACGAGATAAAGATCTGAAATTCTGGCCTTGGCTGGTATTGTGTAGTAGTGTGATGTACAAAAAATTTCAAGGAGATTTGACTACAAGCTGAGATATGACATGGACAATTTGTGAAAACAATACTGCCAAACAATTGTAACCTGCTATGTGCTTGTTCATATCTACAAAATACTAGGACTTCCCTCAGAGGGATTAGTCTGAGCGATATTGCTGAGAACATAGATTTAATAATAACTTGCAAAAAGTAAAAGAAAAAAATACGATGCTACCTTTAATTGACCATATACTGCCACACGTTCAAATGACGAAAATGACCAAATTGAACTATACAATTACAAAATATTCTATATAAATTCGTATACATGGTTAAAAAAGAGGGAACAAACTATGCAAAACAGCCGTGTGTGGTTATAAAATTGAACATACGCAATATATTAAAATTAATGCACATAATAAAACACTAAAATATCTTGTATCGGAATTTGAACTCTTTGAAATTACGCCAAGAAGATAAACATGACACTCTACACCAATTTTAGTACGTAAAAATGGCACAAATCATGATGGTTGAAAAGAAAGAGAAAATTTTTCATATGGTGTGTGAACCCCTTAAATAGTTAATACAGAATAGTTGTCTGAGCGAAGCGAAGTCTTATACTCAGAGTACGTAACGATATTAAAAGTCAAAAAAATTCTTTCGTCAAGGAAATCTCAAAAAGTGCTTGTCGGATTTTGATTCTGTTTGTACCAGTAGGTACCTATGAAGGTAATCTGGTGAATGCACTATCTACGAAAAATTAGTTCCAAATAGTTTAAAAGTTATTTTTAAAAAACTGATAAAAAAGCACAATTTATTTGCATACGTCACAGAAACTTGGTGTGCGTCATTTTCCACTGGCTGGATATTTTCGTAGACAACCGAATCAGAGTGCATGGAGTAAATAGTTGTCTTGACGAAGAGAAGACTAATACACATAGTATGTAACGATATTAAAAGTCAAGCGTAACTCTTTCGTTTAGCAAACCTGGAAAAATACATATCGGATTGCGATTCTGATTGTACCAAACGGTACCTATGAGAGTAACCTACTGAATGCACCTACTTTCAAAAATTAGTTCCAAATAGTTTTAAAACTATTTTTAAAAACTGATAAAAAGCCCAATTTTATTTGCATACATCACAGAAAGATTGTGCGTCACTTTTTACCGGTTGTATATTTTCGTTAGATTCCCAAATTTAAGCACATGGAGCAAGGAAAATACGCAAACGATTTTTAAGTACAATTAATTATATTTAAACTTAAGAAACAAACTGAAAAATTGTTCTTGTTGTTAATTTAAAAGAAAAAAGTCTTAATTCTTAGTAACTTAGTATTAGTATTTGAGATTTTGCGATAGTTTTTATAATAGCACTTAATAGCCGCCATTAGCATCTTTTATATTTCGCACCTTCGCACATGCAAATTGTAAACAATTATGTCGTGTTTAAATATATGTGCTGAAATAAAATATTGGTACTTCTTCGTTATCTCGTGGTCAATTTCGCCAAATTGTACATATTCACATATTTTTTATTTTAAATAACAAAAGAAGAAATAAATTAGTGAAACATTGATAAAAATACAAATAAAAAGCGGTATAAAAATCACTTGATGACGTTTTAAACACATGTTTACATTGTTTAATGAGACATTCACGATCATTCATGATTGGCATTTTATCTTATTGTTTGGCAATAATTTTTTGGTCTACAGGATAATAAAGTAATATCAAAAAAGGAACTATAGTTGAAGCGAAGAATAAACAGTTACCGTATTTTCGAGTGTATAAGCCGCGGATCAAACAATTCTTTTTGGACCCAGAAATCTTATTTAGTTACTGAAGACAAATATTTACGGCGATCTAGCTAGTTATATTTCTTTCTTAAAAAATTCTGGGTCGAAAAAGAATTGTTTGACCCGCGGCTTATACACCCGAAAATACGGTATAAGTAATAAACATAATAAAAAATATAATAAAAAATATGAATATCACAATAAATCGTAAATCGTAAAACACTTATAGCAATATTCAAAAACAACGTTTTCATCAATTTGGCGGGGAAAAAAAATCGCGCTAACATGTAGCTTATATTTTTACTCATAAATATGACATCTGTGCCATATTTACGAGTAAAAGTAAGCATAAACGATCATCAGGTTTCAAATCTCAATTTCTGAAGCCCAAACTGGATCATGATTTATAAAAATGCCAAGGTAAAGATATTATTTGAAAAGTATCATGAAATTAGGAATTTAGGAAAAAAGGTCAATGGAAAAAAAGGCAACGGAAAAAACGTCAACGGAAAAAAAGGCAACGGAAAAAACGTCAACGGAAAAAAGGGCAACGGAAAAAAGGTCAACAGATAAAAACGGCAACAATAAATAATAGTAATAAATGTCAGTTCTTCAATAAATCGAAAGTTGATATACATTAGTTATTAAGGGAGGTATCTTAAGTTATAGAATACCGATTCTATGTTTCAAGTAAGCATATAAGTGTATCGGTTAGTACACGTGTATCGGTTATTTCAACTCGATTGATGAATAGCTTACGTTTAAAAACAGCGACTTTCATATCTTTATGCAAACTTTGACAAAGGACATTCTTTGGAGTGAGAAAAAAGTTTAAAACAGACAATGAAAAAAAAAAAAAAAATAGTACAAATACATTTTAAATAAAATGGAAAAAATGGATTTTTTTTTCTCTTGATATTTAATTATGTTATTAGAATGTTAAGGAGGATAACAGAAAATGAGTAGAAATGTGGAGATTTGGCACAAGAAAACTCAATTTTGGATACAGCAGCATAAACCATTTAAATTTAAATAAAAAAAAAGGAAATTTGTTATGGTGATTCTATTGATTATAGTAATAATAATAATAATAATAAAAATAATAATTGAATAAAAAATGTATGTATAAACATATTATTTCATTTTTCGACAAGTGAATTGCATTTTGTTATAAGGTTGTGCTTTCTCAAGATGACCTTTATCAGGCTTTCGCGTGCGAAAATTCTGTAGAAAACACCATTTTGGACAGCATTTTCTGGAAGGCCACCTGCATTTATCAAAAAATGAAAACATTATTCAACTTTATGGTTTCTAAATAAGCCCCCCCCCTTGTCAAATCCGCCCCACCAGTCGCTAAGAGGTTGTGCTTTCGAAGCTGGTAGACGGGAGTGCTGGGTTCGAACCCAATCGCATCCGTCGGCCAAATCGTTCGGAGTTTTCCATGATTTTCTTTTAACCTTGGGTAATCTTGCGTAAATACAGTTAGAAAGACCTCGACGGAGGGCTCTCCTACAAGGACCTATATACCCCGGGCAGATAATCGGAAGTAACAACAATAACAATCCTTGCCATTTCCAAATCGGTAAACGAAAAAAAAGTGCCTGGAAAAAAAAGGACCGGTAAAAACATGAGCATATATAAATATAATGTAATAATATTAATAATAATAATAATTGAATCATAGATTAATATTTTGTTATATTTATATAATTTTATAAATTTATTATATTTATATATTTTATATTTTTTAATATTTAAAATAATTATTATATTTAATAATTATATGCTATATTATTATTACTACATTACTATTATTAATATTTATAATATTTTATATTTAATTTTTTATATTTATATATTATAATATATATAATATACAGTGTAACACATAATAATTAATATAATAATAATTAATAAAATACATTTTTAAAATGCAATAAGAAATACATAATAAAAATATATAATAATATATAAATATAAATTAAATATAAAATTATTAATGAATAATTAATTATTATTTAAATATTATTAATTATTAAATATTATAAATTTTTATTCATTTCTTATTCTTTTTCTACAAGTATTATCGAGAAATGAAAACATTATTCGACTTTATGGTTTCTAAATAAGACCCCCCCCCTTGTCAAATCCGCCCCACCAGTGGCTAAGAGGTTGTTCTCTCGAAGGTGGTGGACGGGAGGTGCTGGGTTCGAACCCAATCTCATCCGTCGGCCAAATAGTTCGGAGTTTTCCATGATTTTCTTCCAACCTTGTCTCCTTCTTGCCTTGTAATTATTTTTATTAATAGAACCCCCATAACAAATTTCGTTATATTTTAAATTTTATTTTAAATGGTTTATGCTGCATGTTGCCAAATTTAGTTTTCGTGTATTAAACTTTAAAATTTCGACTCTTTTTCTGTTATCCGTCTGAATATTCTAAATATCAAGACAACAATTTTTTGTGCCTTTTTTTCCACCCTATTTAAATATATATACTTGTTTTTTTATTTATTTATTTTTTCACGTTTGCCCCTTTTTCGTCAATTAAAGAATGTTTTTGGTCAAAGTTTACATAAAGATATGAAAGTTGCTGTCTTTATCCATAAGCTTTTACCTGTTGCCCTTTTTTCCGTTGCCTTTTTTTCCGTTGACGTTTTTTCCGTTGCCCTTTTTTCCGTTGACGTTTTTTCCGTTGACCTTTTTTCCGTTGACCTTTTTTCCGCGCACCGAAATGAGAGTAGAGATATCATATACGCATCGGGTTTGGCGCAAATTTCGCAAAAATCATTTTTGAATGAATTTCGATTATTTTAAAAAGTAAGTAACAATTAAAAAAATCACGATTAAATTTAGGTTATATAAATGTAGAAAAAAAATAAGCAATTTATTAATAAACAAACAACAATAGCCAGATCACCATGCAATGTAAATAATGATATTTTGGCGCTAATTATATGGAAAAGTTCCATATACTGTTCTCAATTTTTTGGCGAGCTTTTTTTTCTAATACTTGGTTATTTCGTAGACCAATTGCGCCAAACTACACAAATCGCCAAACTGTTTGTCAAATTACATAAATTGACCTAATTTGTATTTTAAATAACAGAAGAATAAATACATTTTTAAAATGCAATAAGAAATACATATTAAAAGTTGAATTAAAAATCACTTTATGACGTAACAAGTACGCGTATCGTAATAATGACAAGTGAAAGTAACATTTACAACCATCCAGTATTCGCATGTAACCTTATAGTTTGGCGATAGTTTTTTGATCGACAGGATAACCAAGAAGCACCTTTTTTTGCCATTAAATAAATAGATGTGGTTTTGATCTTCAGCCTGTGAGGTTGCTTTTTTTCTGCACTTTCCAACAAAGCTGATAATATAAAAATATTTATGCATTCGGCTTGTCTATCTGTCTGTCCACACTTCAGGGTCTCCTAGGCATGTTTGATATTGTATATGAAGTACGTGGGATTAATAGTTTATTTACAGGGGCACCCAAAATATTTTCTTTACAGTATGGTCTATTGGGGGAAATCCTTTGCAGAGTATTTTAATGAAATTACGCTATTGCAAATTTACAAAACTTATATAAACCACTGAATTTCATTACGATTAAGTTATAACATGATATTCGTAGCATTTTTAATCTAATTACAAGGACACACAAAAGAAATCGATTACAATACTGTTTTTGATCAATAATTTCTGGAAATGCGTTTTCAATTTCGGCGTGCGCTTTTAAATTTAACTGTTTTTTTAGGTGTGTCCCTAATTAATATAAAATATTTAGTAACTATAGTTGCCGTCTGATCCGTTCGTCTATATCTCCACATAAAACAGCACAAAAACTATCCTACGGAATCGTTTGAAATTTTAAATATCTATTTGTTGGCGAATTTTGTTGAATCGTTGCAAATTTTAATAAAATCGGATAAATTCGAATACAGGGAAATCAAAAGTATTCCGTTTTATTACGGCCGATGGGATGAAATAGTTCCAAGCTCTTTTTAATGATGTTAAACCCATCGAAACATAATGAAATTGATATGCATTTATGAAGAGCACTAGAATACATATTTTGTAGAACATGCCACGCAAAAAGTATTTATTATTCTTTTACATGTCACCACAAAAGAATTCCATTATAAAATAGTATGAGGGGTGGGACATTAATTTTTCAGCTTTACTAATCTAGGAATTTTATCATAGAATCATTTTTTGAATTGCCACTAGCAGGCCTTTTAAATTATAACCTTTTTCTGGTAAAACGGCGTAATCAAACACATTGGCGTATTTGAACCAGCATGTTATGCTGAAAAAAAAATGTTCAGATTTGTAAATCACTTGTGATGACACTTTGACGGCTCAAAGCTTATGCCATAGCCGACGATAATACTACCAGCCGAGCCATTACGTGAAAAACCGCCGAAAAAGTGAAGTTGGATTCAGCTTCAAACCCTGAACCATTTCATTGGACCACGTGTGAGTCCACGAGACGCAAACCCTGCCCAAATTAGCATTGAATAAGCTGCTTTCTGTTCTGTGCACATGTTTGCACACATGTTTGCACACGTGTCATTGTTTTGGTTCAGGGTTTACATGACTGGTCAGAATAACTTGGGCAAAGTATCAGCGTCCTCTGGCGGGAGACTTCATACATTAATCTCAAATAAACGGGCTTTATAGATACAGTCGGCTATGCTTATGCAGACGAGATATTCAGATCTCGTTCATATCTTATGCTATTGACATTGCCAACAGTGGAATAATCATAAAAAAAAATAGAGAATATACGCTCTAAGCAGAGAGTATATGCTCAAGTTATAGAATATATCCTAGAATGTGTGTACTGCGGGCTTTTGAGAAAGAGGGCGAGGAATATAAGGTGATTCTTAAAAAATCCAGAAAGTATGCGGTGTATACCACTGTAAACTCTCTACCACATTCATGATTACCGATTCGTTTTATTTTATGTATGCTAAAGCGAAATACAGCTCAATTTCATGGGAATGGGTTTAACACGAAAACAAATCAGCGTATGTAGTGGCTAGCATGCACGACCCATTTAAATCAGATTGAGCATATCTGGAACACACTCGAAACGACAGATTGTATTCCTTTGTTGGCGTTTTCGGGATTTTTATGTATCTTTTTTTAAGTAAGAATACCCCAACTTTTTATCGAAAACCTCATCGCATACATTGAAAACAGATGTAGATATTATATTATTATATATATTAATTATTTTGTTTTACCTATTTAAGGGCACTACACACCATATAAAAAAAATCCCTCATTTTACTCAATCATCATGATTTGCGCCAATTTTAGGTACTAAAATTGATGTGTATATTCTTTACGTCATTTCAAAGAGTTTAAATTCCGATACATGATATTTTAGCGCTTTGTTAGCTGTATTCTTCAAATTTTATACTTATGCGTGACTGTTTTGTATAGTTTGATTTCCCATTTTTTAACCGTGTATAGGAATTTGTATGTAATACTTTGCAAATGTACCATTCATCTTGCTCTATTTTATCATTTCAATTTGTGACAATATATAATCAATTAAAGATAGAATTTATTTTTATTTTTAGCATATTATTTTAAAAACTCTGTTCTAAGCAATATCGCTCAGACTAATCCCTCTGAGGGAAGTCCTAGTTAATATATATAACAGTATAATATCTACCTCTGATTTCTATTGATGCGATGAGGTTCTCGATAAGAATTTAGGCTCTCTTTAAAAGTGGTACATAAAAATCGCGAAAACGCCAACAAAGGAATGCGATGCGTCATTTGAATGTGTTCCAAATGTGATCAATTGGATTTAAATAGGTAATGCATGCTGGTCACTACATACGCTGTTTTGTTTTCTTTTCAAACCCATTCTCAAGGAGTTGAGGAATATTTCGCTTTAGCATGCGTTAAATAAAAGGAATTGGCAATATTTGTAGTATAAGATACGACATGAGATTTGAATATCTCGTCTGCATAATCTTTGAGCTGTCAAATTATCATCATAAGGGATTTAGAAATTTGAACACATTTTTTCAGCAAAACATGCAGGCTCAATACGCCAAAGTAAACTCTATTATGCAGTTTTACCTGAATAAATTACTATTTAAAAGACTTTGTAATGTCAAATGAGAAAATGATTCTATAATAAAAATCTTTTTATTGGAAAAAAATAATGACACCCCCCCCCCCACACACACACATAACATTATGCTTCGGAATTCTTTTATGGTACCCTCTAAGTGAATAATAAGTATTCTTTCTGTGGCATATTCTACAAAATTTATATTCTAGTGCCCTTCATAAATGCATATCGATTTCTTTATGTTTCTACGGGTGGTATAATTAAAAAGCACTTGGAATTATTTCAACCCATCGGCCATAATGTAACGGAATACTTTTAAATGACTCAACAAAATTCGGCGCCAAATATATATTTAAAAATTTCAAACGATTCGGTTGGGTAGTTTTTGTGCTGTTGTATGAGGACATACTGACGGATAAGAGACAGACGGACGGATCAGTCGACGACTGTAAATGCTACGTATTTATATAATTACGAACGTACCTAAAAACAGTTAAATTTAAAAGCACATGCCAAAATTGAAAACTCATCTCAGCAATTGTTACTAAAAGACAGCATTGTAGCTGATTTCTTTTGTTGTCCCAATAAATGGATTAAAAATGATATGAATATCCTGTTCTAACGTAATCGTTGTGAAACTCGGTGATTTATATAAGATTCAATCCATCTCAATTAGGATAATGTCATTAAAATACTCTGTAAACATTTCTTCCCATAGACCATAATGTAATCAAATTCTTTAGGGTGCTCCTCTAAAGAAATTTTAATCTAACATGCATCATATACAATATAAAACATGCTTCGGGGACGTTAATAAGGTTTACCAATTGCATTAAAATAAGCGTATATTTACGGGCATTAGAGCAAGGACAGACGGATAGACAAACCAAATGCATAAACAATTTTTAACTTTGTTGGAAAGTATTAAAAATTCAAACGCAAAGCTGAATATTGAAATCACATCGATTCATTTAATGCCAAATAAATAATTTAAAATGCTCGGCAAAATGCTAGAAAAGAATATAGAACTTTTCCGCATATGGGCTTTCGAAGAAAAAACTGCGCCAAGAAACTGTTTCAATTTGGCACCCTCCCACATAACTTTTTCTTGTAATAGGCCAAAAATGATGTTGGTAGTACAAATTTGGCTCCCCATAAATTTCCGCGACCAGGTCTATTGCCCCCTTCGCTCCCGCCCCCCTTTTGCACGGCGCTGCTTTCGCATGATTGGCGCCAACATATCGTTATTTTGCATGGCCTGGTAACACTGCTATTATTGTTTATTTGTTAATATATTGTTTAATTTTTTTTATCAAATTATATAAATAATTTTTCTTTCTTTATTAATTAATTGTGTTTTTAATTATTATTATTTTATTTTTAAAATAATACAAAATAATTGAAAAATATATTTGTAACTCATATTCAAAAATGATTTTTGCCAAATTTGCCCCAAACACGATCCATATCTTATACTATAATGCGAGCAAAAATTGTGTGTGTGTGTGTCTATGTGTGTAAATTTTATCTTAAAAAAGGCTCTAATGATTTTCGCAAAAAATTGGATTTTACCATTTTCGCGCACAAGAAAACCATTGGGCTAGGTCCCATGTTCGAGAAAATTCGATTATTGGGTCATTTTGGGTCATAATGGGTCAGGATCAAGCTATTTATATCTAGAGAATGGCTGGATCGATTTTAAGGAAATTTTGTATCCAATCGTTTTTTAGCACGAGGAAACTGGCACTGGGTCACATGTTCAAAAAATTTCGATTAGTAGGTCATTTTTGGGTCATTATGAGTCAAGCCATTTTTATCTAAAAAACGGCTCTAACGATTTTGACCAAATTTTATATTTTATCGTTTTGGATTACAAGAAGACCATTGGGCTACGTAACATTTTCGAGAAAATTCAGTTAGTGGGTCATTTTTGGGGTCATTGTGGGTCATGCTATTTTAATCTAGAGATTTTCTCACGCAATTTTGACTAAAAATTGCATTCTATGGTTTTCGGGCACGAGAAAAACATTGGGCAAGGTTACATGTTCGAGAAAAAAATTTAATGGGTCATATTGGCTCATAAAGTGTCTGGGTCAAGCTATTTATATTTAAACGACGACGTGATCGATTTTAACGAAATTTTGTATATAACAGTTTTTTGATTTGAGAAAATTAACGGGTTAAGTCACAAGTTTGAGAGATTTAGATTATAGGGTAATTTGTGGGTCATGATGGATCATTATGGGTCATGTCAAGCTATGACTAAAGGATCTAACAGGTGGATCGATTTTAACGAAATTTTGTATACGACATTTTTTTGGCACGAGGGGCTAGGTCACATGTTCGAGAAATTTCGATTAATGGGTCATAAAGGGTCAGGGTCAAGCTATTTATAATTAAAGAACTGCAGGATCGATTTAACAAAATTTTATATGAACAATTTTTAGACACTAGAAAACTACTAGGCTAAGTCACATGTTTGAAAGATTTCGATTTTAAGTGTCATTTGTGGGTCATGATGGGTCATGGTCAAGCTATATCTAAAGAACGAATGGATCGATTTTAACAAAATTTTGTGTACAACATGTTTTAGGTACAAGAAAATCATTGGGTTAGGTCAGCTGTTTGCGAAAATTCGATTAATGAGTCATTTTGGATAATAATGGGTCAGGGTCAAACTAATTATACCTAAAAAACAGTTTAATCGATTTTATCTAAATTTTGTATCTAACATTTTTCGGTACGCAAAAAATGAGCTAGGTCACATGTTCGAGAGATTTCGATTATGAGGGTCATTTGTGGGTCATTGATGGATCATGCTAATTTTCTGTAGAAAATAGCTCTCACCATTTTTACTATATTTTGTATTATGATGTTTTGGGCAAGAGAAAACCATTAGACCAGGACACACCCTCGCGAAAATTTGATTAATGGGTCATTTTTGGTCATAATGGGTTAGGGTTATTCTAATTATATATAACAACGATTCAATCAATTTTACCTAACTTTAGTAACGAAACGTCTTTTGTCACGAAAAGACTATTGGGCTGAGTCGCATGTTAAACAAAATTATATTACAGGACCAATTCGCTTCATTGCTGAATGCTGTCAAGCTAATTTTATCTAACAAATGGCTTAAACGATTTTGATTCAATTTTATATTCTACTGCTTTTGATTACCTGAAGACCATTGAGCTAAGTCACATGTTTAATCAAATTTGATTAGTGGGTCATTATGGATAATATGGTTCAAGGACACGAGAAAATGGCAGCAATCATTAAGTTGGCGATATTTGACAAAATATTGGCGACATTTGGCCGAAAAATTGACTAATAAGATTACGAAAGCGACAACACGTATTTGGTGCCAAATGAAAGAATGTCTCGAAATTTGGCTACATCTGGCAAGAAATGTTGTGTTTCAGAATGTGAAGAATTTTTTTATACATTCTTAATAGGATTCGAGATGCATGGTTAAATTAACCAGAGTCGAGCTAAAAAAGTGATTTGGATCGATGTCCTTTCGTTTTAAATTTTAAAATACAGTAAAATTTATGAACATGTGCATACAAACATAGTTTCTTTATTGGTTGCTTTTGTAATAACATGTTTTACAGTAATGATACAGAGTGAATGATACAGTGAAAATACTATGTCGAGTTGAAAATTATTATTATTGATTTATTATTGATTTTTAATAATGATTAAATACATTACATTTGGCGACGAGCGTAAATTAAGTTTCTAGCTATATCAAACTTCTATTTCCGTGCTACTAGAGCTTCGTTTCTTGACTTACGAAGATCTGATGTGTGTTTGATAATGCAGGAATCTGAAAGTGACAAGTATCATCCTCAAACTGGTAGAATGCCAGCTTATAATGAAAATGACAGTTTTGAAGAATATCTACTTCAAATTGAATTTTATTTTGAAGCAAATAGAATTAAAAATGATAGTGATAAAATGGCTACTTTGTTGGCTTGTGTCGCGAAAAAGGTGTTCTCTACATTAAGAAACCTTGTTCAACCTAAAAATTTAAAGGACATTTCTTATAGTGAAATCGTCAAAGTATTAACGAATCACTTCTCACCTCAGTTATCGGTAATTATGCAAAGATTCCGATTTTATAACTTAAAGCAAAATGCAGAGGATATTGCAACCTTTATTGTAAGGATCAAAGAGGCAGCAAGTAAATGTTCTTTTGGAAACTTTCTAGATGATGCGATCCGTGATAAATTAGTTTGTGGTTTGGCAGACCAACAAATTCAGAATAGATTGGTAAGTGAAAGTAAGCTTGACTTCAAAAGGGCAAGTGAGATTGCGCTTGCAATGGAAACGGCTAGTAAAGAAGCCAACTTTTTTAAGATTAGGGAAGATAGTGTTCTCAAAATTTCAAGGGGTGATAAAAAATTTAATAAGAGAGTTCCTGTTCAAAATAAAAATTTCCAAAGTAAGGATAATAAAAGTGGATATGCAGGTAAATCCGAAAATAAACACAAAATTGAAAAGAATGTTAAAAATTGCAAACATTGTGGAAAGAAGTACAGAGGTGAATGCTTTTTTAAAAATGCGACTTGTCATAAATGTCACTGCCAAGGGCACATATCCAGTGTTTGTAAAACTTCAACAACAAGCTTTCTGGATGAAACATTTGACAAAATGTACATAACCACAGTTTCCGTATGTGCAGCTGTAACAGATGAAGTTCCGAAACCTTACTTAGTTAATATTTTAATAGGTGACACTCCAGTTGACATGCAAATAGATTCAGGTAGTGCACACTCAATTATGTCTAAAGACCAATTTGATAATTTGAAGTTAGGTACACTTGAAAAATTAGAAGTTCCAACTTTATGTTCTTATTCGGGTCAAATGTTAAAAATTATTGGAAGATTTAAAGTGCCTGTCACATTTCAAGGAAAGAAATAATGGCTTCCATTAGTTGTTATTGAAGCATCCAATAGACCTACACTCTTGGGTCGTTATTGGATTCAACAGCTTGGCATCGATCTAAATAAATTGATAAATTATCAGATTGCAAATGTTAATGATGAAATAAGTACAACTGAACGAAATTCAGAAGAGCCAAAAAATAAAATTGATTTCTCTCAAGATAATATTTTGCAATATTATTATGCCAAATTTCCCAACTGTTTTAATTCCAGTGATTCAAGTGTAATCTTAGGTAAAGCAATAAATATAGCTATGAAAGAAGATACGGTACCAGTTTTCTGTAAATCTAGGCCAATTCCATGTGCCATAAGACAATTAGTCGATCAAGAATTGGACTCCTTAGTTCAAAAAGGTGTATTAATACCTGCAAGTCATTCTAAATGGGCAACCCCCATAGTTCCAGTACCCAAAATAAACAGCGAAGGCAAAAGAACTGCTAGAATTTGTGGATATTTTTCAGTAACTGTTAATAAATTTTGTGAAACCCAAATTTATCCACTTCCATCTCAAGAAGATATTCTAACAAATATAGGATCTGGAAAGTATTTTTCAAAAATTGACTTATCAATGGCCTTCCATCAATTACGTATAGCTCCTGAGTCTCAAGAGTTGCTGACGCTGAATACACCAAGGGGTTTACTACGTTATGCAAAACTACCATTTGGTATCAAATCTGCATCTTTCTTGTTCCAGCAAAAAATGGATGAAATTCTAAAGAATTTTTCATTCACTGATTGCTACATTGATGATTTATTTATACGTACAAGTACCAAGGAAGAATGTAAACATAGAACAGAACTGGTGCTGCAGAAACTACATTATTAATATGTGAAAATAAATATTCAGAAATGTGAATTTTGCAGAGATACAATTAAAGTTCTGGGTCATATTAAAGATCCCGAAGGCATCCATCCGCTTAAAGAAAAATGTAATGATATTTCAAATACAAAATTACCTAGCAATGTCACAGAATTGAAGAGTTATCTAGGGCTTCTAGGTTATTATCAGCATTTTATACCCAATTTAGCTTCAAAGCTGAAACCTTTATACAAATTATTAGAGAAAGACGCAAAGTGGGATTTCAACAAAGAATGCATTGATGCTTTTGAAAAAAGTAAGACTTTGCTAGATAAGCATAATGTTTTGGTACATTATGACGTAACAAAGCCCATTGTTCTACAATGTGATTCATCTGAATATTGTCTTGGGGCAGTTTTATGTCATGAATTAGCACTTGGTTTATTGAGACCAATATTTTTTGCGTCAAGACCCTCAACAAAGCAGAAAGGAATTATGCTCAAGTACATAAAGAAGCTTTAGCTATTATTTTTGGTCTTAAACGTTTCAACAAATATTTACAAGGAAGAAAATTTACGATTGAAACTGATTCAAAGCCTTTGTTGACCTTACTGGGCCATGATAAACCTGTTCCGGAAATGGCTAATTCAAGAATGCAGAGATGGGCATTGATTTTATCCAGCTATGACTACATTATGAAGTACAAAAAAGGGAAGGATCTACTACTAGCTGATGCACTTTCTCGCCTCCCTTGTGAAGATAATGAACCAGTTGACAGACGTGCTCATGAATTTGTATGTTATTTCGCAGAATTTGAGGATCTGACAACCAAAGATATTGAAAAAGCGAGTGCAATTGATTTCGATGTCAGTAAAGCAATAACTTACACCAAATTTGGTTGGCCATCAGTTGTTCCAGATCCTTTGCAGGAATACTACAAAGTCAGAAATGAGTTGAGCATCGAAAATAATTGTCTACTAAGAGCAAATAGATTAGTTATTCCAAAATGCTTAAGAGAAAAAGTTCTTCAACTTTTACATACTGAACACCCTGGCATAGTGCGAATGAAACATCTTGCGCGAGGATACTTTTGGTTTCCAAAAATAGATGCAGGAATTGAATCATATGTAAACAAATGTGTCCCATGTCAAATGATCAGGCCAAGTGCACCCAGAGTTCCAATGAATAACTGGCCTCTAACAGGAAAACCATTTGAAAGAATCCACATTGATTATGCCGAATATGAAAATCACAAGATGCTAATTGTTAAAGATTCTTATTCAAAGTGGATTAAAGTAGCACTTGTTTCTAACACAGATTCAAAATCTACAATACATAAGCTTAGACAAATTTTCGCTACTTTCGGATTACCAAATGAAGTTGTATCTGATAATGCTAAACAGTTTAAATCCGAAGAATTTGTAAAAATTTTTAAGTCAAATGGTATTATTCTAAGGAATTCACCCACATATCATCCAAATTCTAATGGAGCAGCTGAGAAATCTGTTAATATCATTAAGAACATGTTGAAGAAACACAAGTTTTCCAACTGAGTTTATGATAGTTTTCAACATAGGTTAGACTGCATACTGTTTGCATATCGAAATACGCCTTCATCAGTTACAATGAAGACGCCTGCTGAGCTTATTTTCTAATTTACACCACAAACCAAGATTACGAAGCTCAGAAGTGATCACATTATGCAGAAAAAGAGCTATCAAGAGAATCAAAGATCTCGTTCTACTACCAGTTAAAGACATTTTGATCTTAGGGAAAATGTTCTTGTAAAATCCACCATAAACAATGAAATTAAATGGTTTCCTGGTATAATTACGAGGAAAATTAGTGAAAATACCTATCTGGTACGTGTAAATGGTCAATTGCGTTTTGTACTTGCAGATCATTTAAGAAAGTGCACGCTTCAAATTCCTGAAATCCCTGTGCCTCACAGTGTGCTATTGGATTATGCAAGTGGATCATCAATGACAACTACTGATTCTAACGCAAAGTCAGTTTCTGCTTCATATGATACAATGAAAGATGATACTGCATCTCAAACGGCAAAAGAGACAACTGAGGCAGTAGAGAAAGAATAGATTCTACCGAGAGCTGTTAAAACACCTAAATGAACTCTGGATTGTCATAAAACCCCGAATTCCCAGCTACTTAAAACTCCACGACCCAAAAGGATCATAAGACCACCAAATCGATTAAATATATAGTTTTGTAAATGAATGCCTGGTTTGTAAAACAAGAATTTTTTTAAGGGGGGGAGTGTTATGTAATATGATATTTATGGCAACACGTGCTTACTGTAAGTTTTAACTATTATTTGGCAACAGTCGTTATAAAAATTTTGAATAAATATGTTTCGACGAATTCTTGCTGTCTATCTTTTGAATTAAGAAAAGTATTATTAAATTAATTTATTATTGAATTTTAATAATGCTTAAATATATTACAGGGAACACATGTTGCTTAATGAGAAATAATATTAAGTAATCTATGTAAACAAAATAACAGAATATAATCTATCATTAAAAGTAATATCTAAAGCACTCAAGTCAAACTCGTATTTTATTTAAACACGAAATAATTTTTTTTCCTAATTTGCACGCGTGAAATATATAAGATGCCAAGCAAAAGATGCGATTACAAAATGTTATTATAAAAATTATCGCAACACCCCGAATACTAAGTCACTAAGTATTATGGCTTTCTTCTTTTAAATAAATAATATAATAATAATAATAAAACAGATTTCTTTTCCAATTTGTTTTTTAAATTTAAATATGTTTTACTGTATTTAAATAAAATTTGCTTGCGTATTTTCTTTGCTCCATGTGCTCAAATTCTGAAATGTAACAAAAACATTCAGCCAGTGAAAAGTGCCGTACATCAAATACTCATCATCAAAACTCATTTTTTTCAAACAAGCGTGTTATTTTTTCTAAATTTTTCCGAAAATTAAAAAAAAAAAAAGTGATAAATTCAAAATTTTGGATATAAAATGTATATGTATCTTAGGTCATTAGTTCCCAAAAGGATTGGATCCTCGGAATCGGTCCGAAATGCACCAACTCCGAAAAGGAACGATTCATCGGACTCTGTCTCAAATGAAACGACTCCGGAAAAGTTCGATTCCTTCAATTCGTTCCAAAATGAAACGACTCTGAAAAGGAACGAATCCTCGGAATCGTTTCGGAAAAGACCGACTGCTCTGAATCGTTCCGAAATGACATAAATCACGCACTTTTTTTTTTGTTCTTTGCAACGATAAGGTAGATATTGTGCAAAATAAAAAAACAGGATAGGGTAGATTATTTTTTTTTTGAAAAATAAACTAAATCTTAAATGATCCTAAATTCAGAATCGTCCAGGTTGGAAGGGTTCTGGATTTTGGATTTTGTACTTTAGAAACACAATGGGGTGCTGCAGCACCGATTCGCTAGCAAATTATTTTCTGCTATTTTATTACAGTTTTTTGTTTTAGGTCTCTCGTATAAGTCGACCCCCCACTTTGGAGTTCTTTTTTTTGTCTATAAATTTCACGACTAAAATACGGTAACTACATCTATCAGTGCAATACTTGGCGATAGTTGCGACAGTTCTTCCAAACCAAGAAATAACTGTATTTAACCCTTTCCGGCGCGGAGTAAGTTTAATTGAAATAATTATCTGCCACCAGAATTTATAAACGAATTTATTAGAGAATACGAAATTGCTTATTTTCAGGCATTTTATCAAAGGAAAATTTTAATTAAATATTCTTGGTGCCAGTAAAATTAAAATTAGGTGTCCTTTTTAAGGGACACCGCGCCGGAAAGGGTTAAGCAGTAAAAAAAAGCCTTTACTAACATCGGAGAACTCTCTAAATTTTGCGGCATAGCAAAAAAAATTTACAAATTTTGATATTTTTTTTTTCAAATTTTTTGAGGTTTAAAAACTGTAGAAAAAATATCACTATTTCCAATTTAAAAAAAAAAAAAAATCTTTGTATAACCCGCACCGTGTATAAGCCGCAGCGGCTTATTGGAAGGTTTTTTTACTTGTATAAGCCGCGGACTATACACCCGAAAATATGGTATATAAGTCGAATTTAATAACAGCCAATTAGCATCGTGTAAATAAAAAGTGGGTAAAATACAGGGTTGTATAAGAGTATTCAAGTATGGTTCCATTTATAATTTCTTGAAAGTGAAATTTAAATCTGCCATGCGGTTTTAAAGCATTACAAGAAGTTAAAATTAGTTTGTGAATTATGTTTGTCTGTCCATCTGGTTGTCTGTCTATCTTTCCGAACTTGCTTTAATATCGGTGGATTGATCTGTAATTGATATTTTTTATTGAGATTTACTGTGCCCTGTTCGTTATCTATACTAATATTATAAAGAGGAAAGATTTGTTTGTTTGTTTGTTTGTTTGAATTGAATAGGCTCCGAAACTATTTGACGGATTTGAAAAATTCTTTCACCGTTGGAAAGCTGCACTATTTCCGGTGAACATAGGTTAATTTTTAATTAATTTATTCAAATATTTTCCTTAATAATTCAAAATTTCCTTATTTTTCATACAGAATCAATTAAAATTTTTCCGATAAAAAATAACCATTTTTCTTTCCCGTTGCCAAAAAAATCAAAATATGGAGTAATAATTTCTCCTTGGCAATTAATTTTCGGTTGAACAGTATCCACGTGAAAAATTAAAATAAAAAGAATTCAAAGGAAAATAAATATGACGTCATGCATGGAAAGAAAGTGTTTTATTATATAAGACGCACGAATATCGACTAAGTTAATAAGAGGTTCTCTGAGAAAAATGGCGACATAATTAGAAGTAAAGTGAACGAGAAAGAATTAAATTATTAATAAAATATTTGATTTGGAAAAATATGACGTCACACTTTAAATAACATAGGAATTTTGAAGTATTTGTTAAAAGAACAAGAGGCATGGATGTATGTAACTAATAAAAATCGGTAAATAATGACTTCACATCTATACCAATATTATAAAGAGGAAAGATTTGATTGTTTGTTTGTTTGTTTGAATTGAATAGGCTCCGAAACTACTTGACGGATTTGAAAAATTCTTTCACCGTTGGAAAGCTACACTATTTCCGATGAACACAGACTCTATTATATTTTAAAAAAAAAATGATCGGTACTACTAGGTTATCCCGTCGACCGAAAGTCTATCGCCAAACTAGAAAATTAAATGCCAATAATGGATGATCGTGAATGTCACATTCAATGAAATTAAATACGACACACGTTTTAAAAATGGAATTAAGTGATTTTTATTTAGACTTTTTATTTGTATTTTTATTAATATTCCACTAATTATTTGTTTCTTTTGTTATTTAAAATTAAAATTATGTCAATATGTATAGTTTGGCAATAAGTTTGTCGATTTGTATAATTTGGCGAAATTGGTCGACGGGATAACCTAGAAGTACCAAAGGATCTTTATTAAAATGCCAATAATGTAACCCAAGGTGTAGAAAAATAACCTTAAAAAATCCGGTACTCCTAGGTTATCCCGTCGACCAAAAAATTATCGCCAAACTATAAGATTAAATGCCAATAATGGATGATCTTGAATGTCACATTCAATGACATTAAATGCGATTCACGTGTTTAAAATGTCATTAAGTGATTTTTGTTTCGACTTTTTATTAATATTCTACTAATTATTTGTTTTTTCGTTATTAAAAAAAATTATGTCAACATGTATAATTTGGCTATTAGTTTGGCGATTTGTATAATTTGGCGAAATTGGTCGACGGGATAACTTAGAAGTACCAAAAATCCTTCCATCGCGTGCACTGCGAATACTATCTATACTAATATTTTAAAGAGGAAAGATTTGATTGTTTGTTTGAATTGAATATGCTCCGAAATTACTTGACGGATTCGAAAAATTCTTTCACCGTTGAAAAGCTACACTATTTCCGACGAATATAGGCTATAGTCACCGCTTAAAAGGATAAAAACAAAACGCCGGATAAACGGATCAAAAGCAATTTGAGATATTAAAGTTACTTGCCGTCTAGACACATGACAATCACTGAAACACATATGCAAATCGTAACTATGCTACAAAAAAAAAAAAAAAAAAAAAAAAAAAAAAAAAAAAAAAAAAAATTAACTTTTTAGTCCGACCTGACATAAAAGCGCGTGTTATAATTTTTAAAACTATATTTAGCAATTATTAAAAAAGAAAAAGAAATGCTGAAACGCGAATTAATTAAAATTTTTAAAAACCACAAAACGGTTGTTTTGCAGTTTTTAAAAGAGTTATCTATACTAATATTATAAAGAGGAAAGATTTGTTTGTTTGTTTGTTTGAATTGAATAGGCTCCGAAACTATTTGACGGATTTGAAAAATTCTTTCACCGTTGGAAAGCTGCACTGTTTCCGGTGAACATAGGTTAATTTTTAATTAATTTATTCAAATATTTTCCTTAATAATTCAAAATTTCCTTATTTTTCATACAGAATCAATTAAAATTTTTCCGATAAAAAATAACCATTTTTCTTTCCCGTTGCCAAAAAAATCAAAATATGGAGTAATAATTTCTCCTTGGCAATTAATTTTCAGTTGAACAGTATCCACGTGAAAAATTAAAATAAAAAGAATTCAAAGGAAAATAAATATGACGTCATGCATGGAAAGAAAGTGTTTTATTATATAAGACGCACGAATATCGACTAAGTTAATAAGAGGTTCTCTGAGAAAAATGGCGACATAATTAGAAGTAAAGTGAACGAGAAAGAATTAAATTATTAATAAAATATTTGATTTGGAAAAATATGACGTCACACTTTAAATAACATAGGAATTTTGAAGTATTTGTTAAAAGAACAAGAGGCATGGATGTATGTAACTAATAAAAATCGGTAAATAATGACTTCACATCTATACCAATATTATAAAGAGGAAAGATTTGATTGTTTGTTTGTTTGTTTGAATTGAATAGGCTCCGAAACTACTTGACGGATTTGAAAAATTCTTTCACCGTTGGAAAGCTACACTATTTCCGATTAACACAGACTCTATTATATTTAAAAAAAAAAAGGATCGGTACTACTAGGTTATCCCGTCGACCTAAAGTCTACCGCCAAACTAGAAAATTAAATGCCAATAATGGATGATCGTGAATGTCACATTCAATGAAATTAAATACGACACACGTTTTAAAAATGGAATTAAGTGATTTTTATTTAGACTTTTTATTTGTATTTTTATTAATATTCCACTAATTATTTGTTTCTTTTGTTATTTAAAATTAAAATTATGTCAATATGTATAGTTTGGCAATAAGTTTGTCGATTTGTATAATTTGGCGAAATTGGTCGACGGGATAACCTAGAAGTACCAAAGGATCTTTATTAAAATGCCAATAATGTAACCCAAGGTGTAGAAAAATAACCTTAAAAAATCCGGTACTCCTAGGTTATCCCGTCGACCAAAAAATTATCGCCAAACTATAAGATTAAATGCCAATAATGGATGATCGTGAATGTCACATTCAATGACATTAAATGCGATTCACGTGTTTAAAATGTCATTAAGAGATTTTTGTTTCGACTTTTTATTAATATTCTACTAATTATTTGTTTTTTCGTTATTAAAAATAATTATGTCAACATGTATAATTTGGCTATTAGTTTGGCGATTTGTATAATTTGGCGAAATTGGTCGACGGGATAACTTAGAAGTACCAAAAATCCTTCCATCGCGTGCACTGCGAATACTATCTATACTAATATTTTAAAGAGGAAAGATTTGATTGTTTGTTTGAATTGAATATGCTCCGAAATTACTTGACGGATTCGAAAAATTCTTTCACCGTTGGAAAGCTACACTATTTCCGACGAATATAGGCTATAGTCACCGCTTAAAAGGATAAAAACAAAACGCCGGATAAACGGATCAAAAGCAATTTGAGATATTAAAGTTACCTGCCGTCTAGACACATGACAATCACTGAAACACATATGAAAATCGTAACTAAGCTACAAAAAAAAAAAAAAAAAAAAAAAAAAAAAAAAAAAATTAACTTTTTAGTCCGACCTGACATAAAAGCGCGTGTTATAATTTTTAAAACTATATTTAGCAATTATTAAAAAAGAAAAAGAAATGCTGAAACGCGAATTAATTAAAATTTTTAAAAACCACAAAACGGTTGTTTTGCAGTTTTTAAAAGAGTTATCTATACTAATATTATAAATAGGAAAGATTTGTTTGTTTGTTTGTTTGTTTGTTTGTTTGAATTGAATAGGCTCCGAAACTATTTGACGGATTTGAAAAATTCTTTCACCGTTGGAAAGCTGCACTATTTCCGGTGAACATAGGTTAATTTTTAATTAATTTATTCAAATATTTTCCTTAATAATTCAAAATTTCCTTATTTTTCATACAGAATCAATTAAAATTTTTCCGATAAAAAATAACCATTTTTCTTTCCCGTTGCCAAAAAAATCAAAATATGGAGTAATAATTTCTCCTTGGCAATTAATTTTCAGTTGAACAGTATCCACGTGAAAAATTAAAATAAAAAGAATTCAAAGGAAAATAAATATGACGTCATGCATGGAAAGAAAGTGTTTTATTATATAAGACGCACGAATATCGACTAAGTTAATAAGAGGTTCTCTGAGAAAAATGGCGACATAATTAGAAGTAAAGTGAACGAGAAAGAATTAAATTATTAATAAAATATTTGATTTGGAAAAATATGACGTCACACTTTAAATAACATAGGAATTTTGAAGTATTTGTTAAAAGAACAAGAGGCATGGATGTATGTAACTAATAAAAATCGGTAAATAATGACTTCACATCTATACCAATATTATAAAGAGGAAAGATTTGATTGTTTGTTTGCTTGTTTGAATTGAATAGGCTCCGAAACTACTTGACGGATTTGAAAAATTCTTTCACCGTTGGAAAGCTACACTATTTCCGATGAACACAGACTCTATTATATTTAAAAAAAAAAAAAAAAAAGGATCGGTACTACTAGGTTATCCCGTCGACCGAAAGTCTATCGCCAAACTAGAAAATTAAATGCCAATAATGGATGATCGTGAATGTCACATTCAATGAAATTAAATACGACACACGTTTTAAAAATGGAATTAAGTGATTTTTATTTAGACTTTTTATTTGTATTTTTATTAATATTCCACTAATTATTTGTTTCTTTTGTTATTTAAAATTAAAATTATGTCAATATGTATAGTTTGGCAATAAGTTTGTCGATTTGTATAATTTGGCGAAATTGGTCGACGGGATAACCTAGAAGTACCAAAGGATCTTTATTAAAATGCCAATAATGTAACCCAAGGTGTAGAAAAATAACCTTAAAAAATCCGGTACTCCTAGGTTATCCCGTCGACCAAAAAATTATCGCCAAACTATAAGATTAAATGCCAATAATGGATGATCGTGAATGTCACATTCAATGACATTAAATGCGATTCACGTGTTTAAAATGTCATTAAGTGATTTTTGTTTCGACTTTTTATTAATACTCTACTAATTATTTGTTTTTTCGTTATTAAAAAAAATTATGTCAACATGTATAATTTGGCTATTAGTTTGGCGATTTGTATAATTTGGCGAAATTGGTCGACGGGATAACTTAGAAGTACCAAAAATCCTTCCATCGCGTGCACTGCGAATACTATCTATACTAATTTTTTAAAGAGGAAAGATTTGATTGTTTGTTTGAATTGAATATGCTCCGAAATTACTTGACGGATTCGAAAAATTCTTTCACCGTTGGAAAGCTACACTATTTCCGACGAATATAGGCTATAGTCACCGCTTAAAAGGATAAAAACAAAACGCCGGATAAACGGATCAAAAGCAATTTGAGATATTAAAGTTACCTGCCGTCTAGACACATGACAATCACTGAAACACATATGAAAATCGTAACTATGCTACAAAAAAAAAAAAAAAAAAAAAAAAAAAAAAAAAAAATTAACTTTTTAGTCCGACCTGACATAAAAGCGCGTGTTATAATTTTTAAAACTATATTTAGCAATTATTAAAAAAGAAAAAGAAATGCTGAAACGCGAATTAATTAAAATTTTTAAAAACCACAAAACGGTTGTTTTGCAGTTTTTAAAAGAGTTATCTATACTAATATTATAAAGAGGAAAGATTTGTTTGTTTGTTTGTTTGTTTGTTTGTTTGAATTGAATAGGCTCCGAAACTATTTGACGGATTTGAAAAATTCTTTCACCGTTGGAAAGCTGCACTATTTCCGGTGAACATAGGTTAATTTTTAATTAATTTATTCAAATATTTTCCTTAATAATTCAAAATTTCCTTATTTTTCATACAGAATCAATTAAAATTTTTCCGATAAAAAATAACCATTTTTCTTTCCCGTTGCCAAAAAAATCAAAATATGGAGTAATAATTTCTCCTTGGCAATTAATTTTCAGTTGAACAGTATCCACGTGAAAAATTAAAATAAAAAGAATTCAAAGGAAAATAAATATGACGTCATGCATGGAAAGAAAGTGTTTTATTATATAAGACGCACGAATATCGACTAAGTTAATAAGAGGTTCTCTGAGAAAAATGGCGACATAATTAGAAGTAAAGTGAACGAGAAAGAATTAAATTATTAATAAAATATTTGATTTGGAAAAATATGACGTCACACTTTAAATAACATAGGAATTTTGAAGTATTTGTTAAAAGAACAAGAGGCATGGATGTATGTAACTAATAAAAATCGGTAAATAATGACTTCACATCTATACCAATATTATAAAGAGGAAAGATTTGATTGTTTGTTTGTTTGTTTGAATTGAATAGGCTCCGAAACTACTTGACGGATTTGAAAAATTCTTTCACCGTTGGAAAGCTACACTATTTCTGATTAATACAGACTCTATTATATTTAAAAAAAAAAAAAAAGGATCGGTACTACTAGGTTATCCCGTCGACCGAAAGTCTATCGCCAAACTAGAAAATTAAATGCCAATAATGGATGATCGTGAATGTCACATTCAATGAAATTAAATACGACACACGTTTTAAAAATGGAATTAAGTGATTTTTATTTAGACTTTTTATTTGTATTTTTATTAATATTCCACTAATTATTTGTTTCTTTTGTTATTTAAAATTAAAATTATGTCAATATGTATAGTTTGGCAATAAGTTTGTCGATTTGTATAATTTGGCGAAATTGGTCGACGGGATAACCTAGAAGTACCAAAGGATCTTTATTAAAATGCCAATAATGTAACCCAAGGTGTAGAAAAATAACCTTAAAAAATCCGGTACTCCTAGGTTATCCCGTCGACCAAAAAATTATCGCCAAACTATAAGATTAAATGCCAATAATGGATGATCGTGAATGTCACATTCAATGACATTAAATGCGATTCACGTGTTTAAAATGTCATTAAGAGATTTTTGTTTCGACTTTTTATTAATATTCTACTAATTATTTGTTTTTTCGTTATTAAAAATAATTATGTCAACATGTATAATTTGGCTATTAGTTTGGCGATTTGTATAATTTGGTGAAATTGGTCGACGGGATAACTTAGAAGTACCAAAAATCCTTCCATCGCGTGCACTGCGAATACTATCTATACTAATATTTTAAAGAGGAAAGATTTGATTGTTTGTTTGAATTGAATATGCTCCGAAATTACTTGACGGATTCGAAAAATTCTTTCACCGTTGGAAAGCTACACTATTTCCGACGAATATAGGCTATAGTCACCGCTTAAAAGGATAAAAACAAAACGCCGGATAAACGGATCAAAAGCAATTTGAGATATTAAAGTTACCTGCCGTCTAGACACATGACAATCACTGAAACACATATGAAAATCGTAACTATGCTACAAAAAAAAAAAAAAAAAAAAAAAAAAAAAAAAATTAACTTTTTAGTCCGACCTGACATAAAAGCGCGTGTTATAATTTTTAAAACTATATTTAGCAATTATTAAAAAAGAAAAAGAAATGCTGAAACGCGAATTAATTAAAATTTTTAAAAACCACAAAACGGTTGTTTTGCAGTTTTTAAAAGAGTTATCTATACTAATATTATAAAGAGGAAAGATTTGTTTGTTTGTTTGAATTGAATAGGCTCCGAAACTATTTGACGGATTTGAAAAATTCTTTCACCGTTGGAAAGCTGCACTATTTCCGGTGAACATAGGTTAATTTTTAATTAATTTATTCAAATATTTTCCTTAATAATTCAAAATATCCTTATTTTTCATACAGAATCAATTAAAATTTTTCTGATACAAAATAACCATTTTTCTTTCCCGTTGCCAAAAAAATCAAAATATGGAGTAATAATTTCTCCTTGGCAATTAATTTTCAGTTGAACAGTATCCACGTGAAAAATTAAAATAAAAAGAATTCAAAGGAAAATAAATATGACGTCATGCATGGAAAGAAAGTGTTTTATTATATAAGACGCACGAATATCGACTAAGTTAATAAGAGGTTCTCTGAGAAAAATGGCGACATAATTAGAAGTAAAGTGAACGAGAAAGAATTAAATTATTAATAAAATATTTGATTTGGAAAAATATGACGTCACACTTTAAATAACATAGGAATTTTGAAGTATTTGTTAAAAGAACAAGAGGCATGGATGTATGTAACTAATAAAAATCGGTAAATAATGACTTCACATCTATACCAATATTATAAAGAGGAAAGATTTAATTGTTTGTTTGCTTGTTTGAATTGAATAGGCTCCGAAACTACTTGACGGATTTGAAAAATTCTTTCACCGTTGGAAAGCTACAGTATTTCCGATGAACACAGACTCTATTATATTTAAAAAAAAAAAAAAAAGGATCGGTACTACTAGGTTATCCCGTCGACCGAAAGTCTATCGCCAAACTAGAAAATTAAATGCCAATAATGGATGATCGTGAATGTCACATTCAATGAAATTAAATACGACACACGTTTTAAAAATGGAATTAAGTGATTTTTATTTAGACTTTTTATTTGTATTTTTACTAATATTCCACTAATTATTTGTTTCTTTTGTTATTTAAAATTAAAATTATGTCAATATGTATAGTTTGGCAATAAGTTTGTCGATTTGTATAATTTGGCGAAATTGGTCGACGGGATAACCTAGAAGTACCAAAGGATCTTTATTAAAATGCCAATAATGTAACCCAAGGTGTAGAAAAATAACCTTAAAAAATCCGGTACTCCTAGGTTATCCCGTCGACCAAAAAATTATCGCCAAACTATAAGATTAAATGCCAATAATGGATGATCGTGAATGTCACATTCAATGACATTAAATGCGATTCACGTGTTTAAAATGTCATTAAGTGATTTTTGTTTCGACTTTTTATTAATACTCTACTAATTATTTGTTTTTTCGTTATTAAAAAAAATTATGTCAACATGTATAATTTGGCTATTAGTTTGGCGATTTGTATAATTTGGCGAAATTGGTCGACGGGATAACTTAGAAGTACCAAAAATCCTTCCATCGCGTGCACTGCGAATACTATCTATACTAATATTTTAAAGAGGAAAGATTTGATTGTTTGTTTGAATTGAATATGCTCCGAAATTACTTGACGGATTCGAAAAATTCTTTCACCGTTGGAAAGCTACACTATTTCCGACGAATATAGGCTATAGTCACCGCTTAAAAGGATAAAAACAAAACGCCGGATAAACGGATCAAAAGCAATTTGAGATATTAAAGTTACCTGCCGTCTAGACACATGACAATCACTGAAACACATATGAAAATCGTAACTATGCTACAAAAAAAAAAAAAAAAAAAAAAAAAAAAAAAAAAAATTAACTTTTTAGTCCGACCTGACATAAAAGCGCGTGTTATAATTTTTAAAACTATATTTAGCAATTATTAAAAAAGAAAAAGAAATGCTGAAACGCGAATTAATTAAAATTTTTAAAAACCACAAAACGGTTGTTTTGCAGTTTTTAAAAGAGTTATCTATACTAATATTATAAAGAGGAAAGATTTGTTTGTTTGTTTGTTTGAATTGAATAGGCTCCGAAACTATTTGACGGATTTGAAAAATTCTTTCACCGTTGGAAAGCTGCACTATTTCCGGTGAACATAGGTTAATTTTTAATTAATTTATTCAAATATTTTCCTTAATAATTCAAAATTTCCTTATTTTTCATACAGAATCAATTAAAATTTTTCCGATAAAAAATAACCATTTTTCTTTCCCGTTGCCAAAAAAATCAAAATATGGAGTAATAATTTCTCCTTGGCAATTAATTTTCAGTTGAACAGTATCCACGTGAAAAATTAAAATAAAAAGAATTCAAAGGAAAATAAATATGACGTCATGCATGGAAAGAAAGTGTTTTATTATATAAGACGCACGAATATCGACTAAGTTAATAAGAGGTTCTCTGAGAAAAATGGCGACATAATTAGAAGTAAAGTGAACGAGAAAGAATTAAATTATTAATAAAATATTTGATTTGGAAAAATATGACGTCACACTTTAAATAACATAGGAATTTTGAAGTATTTGTTAAAAGAACAAGAGGCATGGATGTATGTAACTAATAAAAATCGGTAAATAATGACTTCACATCTATACCAATATTATAAAGAGGAAAGATTTGATTGTTTGTTTGTTTGTTTGAATTGAATAGGCTCCGAAACTACTTGACGGATTTGAAAAATTCTTTCACCGTTGGAAAGCTACACTATTTCCGATGAACACAGACTCTATTATATTAAAAAAATAAAGGATCGGTACTACTAGGTTATCCCGTCGACCGAAAGTCTATCGCCAAACTAGAAAATTAAATGCCAATAATGTATGATCGTGAATGTCACATTCAATGAAATTAAATACGACACACGTTTTAAAAATGGAATTAAGTGATTTTTATTTAGACCTTTTTATTTGTATTTTTATTAATATTCCACTAATTATTTGTTTCTTTTGTTATTTAAAATTAAAATTATGTCAATATGTATAGTTTGGCAATAAGTTTGTCGATTTGTATAATTTGGCGAAATTGGTCGACGGGATAACCTAGAAGTACCAAAGGATCTTTATTAAAATGCCAATAATGTAACCCAAGGTGTAGAAAAATAACCTTAAAAAATCCGGTACTCCTAGGTTATCCCGTCGACCAAAAAATTATCGCCAAACTATAAGATTAAATGCCAATAATGGATGATCGTGAATGTCACATTCAATGACATTAAATGCGATTCACGTGTTTAAAATGTCATTAAGTGATTTTTGTTTCGACTTTTTATTAATATTCTACTAATTATTTGTTTTTTCGTTATTAAAAAAATTATGTCAACATGTATAATTTGGCTATTAGTTTGGCGATTTGTATAATTTGGCGAAATTGGTCGACGGGATAACTTAGAAGTACCAAAAATCCTTCCATCGCGTGCACTGCGAATACTATCTATACTAATATTTTAAAGAGGAAAGATTTGATTGTTTGTTTGAATTGAATATGCTCCGAAATTACTTGACGGATTCGAAAAATTCTTTCACCGTTGGAAAGCTACACTATTTCCGACGAATATAGGCTATAGTCACCGCTTAAAAGGATAAAAACAAAACGCCGGATAAACGGATCAAAAGCAATTTGAGATATTAAAGTTACC
The DNA here is from genome assembly GCA_964019185.1 of Maratus speculifer. Taxonomy (NCBI): domain Eukaryota; kingdom Metazoa; phylum Arthropoda; class Arachnida; order Araneae; family Salticidae; genus Maratus; species Maratus speculifer. The sequence goes on from OZ025291.1 coordinate 142,449,484, forward strand.
TGCCGTCTAGACACATGACAATCACTGAAACACATATGAAAATCGTAACTATGCTACAAAAAAAAAAAAAAAAAAAATTAACTTTTTAGTCCGACCTGACATAAAAGCGCGTGTTATAATTTTTAAAACTATATTTAGCAATTATTAAAAAAGAAAAAGAAATGCTGAAACGCGAATTAATTAAAATTTTTAAAAACCACAAAACGGTTGTTTTGCAGTTTTTAAAACAGTTATCTGTACTAATATTATAAAGAGGAAAGATTTGTTTGTTTGTTTGTTTGTTTGTTTGTTTGTTTGAATTGAATAGGCTCCGAAACTATTAGACGGATTTGAAAAATTCTTTCACCGTTGGAAAGCTGCACTATTTCCGGTGAACATAGGTTAATTTTTAATTAATTTATTCAAATATTTTCCTTAATAATTCAAAATTTCCTTATTTTTCATACAGAATCAATTAAAATTTTTCCGATAAAAAATAACCATTTTTCTTTCCCGTTGCCAAAAAAATCAAAATATGGAGTAATAATTTCTCCTTGGCAATTAATTTTCAGTTGAACAGTATCCACGTGAAAAATTAAAATAAAAAGAATTCAAAGGAAAATAAATATGACGTCATGCATGGAAAGAAAGTGTTTTATTATATAAGACCCACGAATATCGACTAAGTTAATAAGAGGTTCTCTGAGAAAAATGGCGACATAATTAGAAGTAAAGTGAACGAGAAAGAATTAAATTATTAATAAAATATTTGATTTGGAAAAATATGACGTCACACTTTAAATAACATAGGAATTTTGAAGTATTTGTTAAAAGAACAAGAGGCATGGGTGTATGTAACTAATAAAAATCGGTAAATAATGACTTCACATCTATACCAATATTATAAAGAGGAAAGATTTGATTGTTTGTTTGTTTGTTTGAATTGAATAGGCTCCGAAACTACTTGACGGATTTGAAAAATTCTTTCACCGTTGGAAAGCTACACTATTTCCGATGAACACAGACTCTATTATATTAAAAAAATAAAGGATCGGTACTACTAGGTTATCCCGTCGACCGAAAGTCTATCGCCAAACTAGAAAATTAAATGCCAATAATGGATGATCGTGAATGTCACATTCAACGAAATTAAATACGACACACGTTTTAAAAATGGAATTAAGTGATTTTTATTTAGACTTTTTATTTGTATTTTTATTAATATTCCACTAATTATTTGTTTCTTTTGTTATTTAAAATTAAAATTATGTCAATATGTATAGTTTGGCAATAAGTTTGTCGATTTGTATAATTTGGCGAAATTGGTCGACGGGATAACCTAGAAGTACCAAAGGATCTTTATTAAAATGCCAATAATGTAACCCAAGGTGTAGAAAAATAACCTTAAAAAATCCGGTACTCCTAGGTTATCCCGTCGACCAAAAAATTATCGCCAAACTATAAGATTAAATGCCAATAATGGATGATCGTGAATGTCACATTCAATGACATTAAATGCGATTCACGTGTTTAAAATGTCATTAAGTGATTTTTGTTTCGACTTTTTATTAATATTCTACTAATTATTTGTTTTTTCGTTATTAAAAAAAATTATGTCAACATGTATAATTTGGCTATTAGTTTGGCGATTTGTATAATTTGGCGAAATTGGTCGACGGGATAACTTAGAAGTACCAAAAATCGTTCCATCGCGTGCACTGTGAATACTATCTATACTAATATTTTAAAGAGGAAAGATTTGATTGTTTGTTTGAATTGAATATGCTCCGAAATTACTTGACGGATTCGAAAAATTCTTTCACCGTTGGAAAGCTACACTATTTCCGACGAATATAGGCTATAGTCACCGCTTAAAAGGATAAAAACAAAACGCCGGATAAACGGATCAAAAGCAATTTGAGATATTAAAGTTACCTGCCGTCTAGACACATGACAATCACTGAAACACATATGAAAATCGTAACTATGCTACAAAAAAAAAAAAAAAAAAAAAAAAAAAAAAAAAAAATTAACTTTTTAGTCTGACCTGACATAAAAGCGCGTGTTATAATTTTTAAAACTATATTTAGCAATTATTAAAAAAGAAAAAGAAATGCTGAAACGCGAATTAATTAAAATTTTTAAAAACCACAAAACGGTTGTTTTGCAGTTTTTAAAAGAGTTATCTATACTAATATTATAAAGAGGAAAGATTTGTTTGTTTGTTTGAATTGAATAGGCTCCGAAACTATTTGACGGATTTGAAAAATTCTTTCACCGTTGGAAAGCTGCACTATTTCCGGTGAACATAGGTTAATTTTTAATTAATTTATTCAAATATTTTCCTTAATAATTCAAAATATCCTTATTTTTCATACAGAATCAATTAAAATTTTTCTGATACAAAATAACCATTTTTCTTTCCCGTTGCCAAAAAAATCAAAATATGGAGTAATAATTTCTCCTTGGCAATTAATTTTCAGTTGAACAGTATCCACGTGAAAAATTAAAATAAAAAGAATTCAAAGGAAAATAAATATGACGTCATGCATGGAAAGAAAGTGTTTTATTATATAAGACGCACGAATATCGACTAAGTTAATAAGAGGTTCTCTGAGAAAAATGGCGACATAATTAGAAGTAAAGTGAACGAGAAAGAATTAAATTATTAATAAAATATTTGATTTGGAAAAATATGACGTCACACTTTAAATAACATAGGAATTTTGAAGTATTTGTTAAAAGAACAAGAGGCATGGATGTATGTAACTAATAAAAATCGGTAAATAATGACTTCACATCTATACCAATATTATAAAGAGGAAAGATTTAATTGTTTGTTTGCTTGTTTGAATTGAATAGGCTCCGAAACTACTTGACGGATTTGAAAAATTCTTTCACCGTTGGAAAGCTACACTATTTCCGATGAACACAGACTCTATTATAATTAAAAAAAAAAAAAAAAAAGGATCGGTACTACTAGGTTATCCCGTCGACCGAAAGTCTATCGCCAAACTAGAAAATTAAATGCCAATAATGGATGATCGTGAATGTCACATTCAATGAAATTAAATACGACACACGTTTTAAAAATGGAATTAAGTGATTTTTATTTAGACTTTTTATTTGTATTTTTACTAATATTCCACTAATTATTTGTTTCTTTTGTTATTTAAAATTAAAATTATGTCAATATGTATAGTTTGGCAATAAGTTTGTCGATTTGTATAATTTGGCGAAATTGGTCGACGGGATAACCTAGAAGTACCAAAGGATCTTTATTAAAATGCCAATAATGTAACCCAAGGTGTAGAAAAATAACCTTAAAAAATCCGGTACTCCTAGGTTATCCCGTCGACCAAAAAATTATCGCCAAACTATAAGATTAAATGCCAATAATGGATGATCGTGAATGTCACATTCAATGACATTAAATGCGATTCACGTGTTTAAAATGTCATTAAGTGATTTTTGTTTCGACTTTTTATTAATACTCTACTAATTATTTGTTTTTTCGTTATTAAAAAAAATTATGTCAACATGTATAATTTGGCTATTAGTTTGGCGATTTGTATAATTTGGCGAAATTGGTCGACGGGATAACTTAGAAGTACCAAAAATCCTTCCATCGCGTGCACTGCGAATACTATCTATACTAATATTTTAAAGAGGAAAGATTTGATTGTTTGTTTGAATTGAATATGCTCCGAAATTACTTGACGGATTCGAAAAATTCTTTCACCGTTGGAAAGCTACACTATTTCCGACGAATATAGGCTATAGTCACCGCTTAAAAGGATAAAAACAAAACGCCGGATAAACGGATCAAAAGCAATTTGAGATATTAAAGTTACCTGCCGTCTAGACACATGACAATCACTGAAACACATATGAAAATCGTAACTATGCTACAAAAAAAAAAAAAAAAAAAAAAAAAAAAAAATTAACTTTTTAGTCCGACCTGACATAAAAGCGCGTGTTATAATTTTTAAAACTATATTTAGCAATTATTAAAAAAGAAAAAGAAATGCTGAAACGCGAATTAATTAAAATTTTTAAAAACCACAAAACGGTTGTTTTGCAGTTTTTAAAAGAGTTATCTATACTAATATTATAAAGAGGAAAGATTTGTTTGTTTGTTTGTTTGTTTGTTTGTTTGAATTGAATAGGCTCCGAAACTATTTGACGGATTTGAAAAATTCTTTCACCGTTGGAAAGCTGCACTATTTCCGGTGAACATAGGTTAATTTTTAATTAATTTATTCAAATATTTTCCTTAATAATTCAAAATTTCCTTATTTTTCATACAGAATCAATTAAAATTTTTCCGATAAAAAATAACCATTTTTCTTTCCCGTTGCCAAAAAAATCAAAATATGGAGTAATAATTTCTCCTTGGCAATTAATTTTCAGTTGAACAGTATCCACGTGAAAAATTAAAATAAAAAGAATTCAAAGGAAAATAAATATGACGTCATGCATGGAAAGAAAGTGTTTTATTATATAAGACGCACGAATATCGACTAAGTTAATAAGAGGTTCTCTGAGAAAAATGGCGACATAATTAGAAGTAAAGTGAACGAGAAAGAATTAAATTATTAATAAAATATTTGATTTGGAAAAATATGACGTCACACTTTAAATAACATAGGAATTTTGAAGTATTTGTTAAAAGAACAAGAGGCATGGATGTATGTAACTAATAAAAATCGGTAAATAATGACTTCACATCTATACCAATATTATAAAGAGGAAAGATTTGATTGTTTGTTTGTTTGTTTGAATTGAATAGGCTCCGAAACTACTTGACGGATTTGAAAAATTCTTTCACCGTTGGAAAGCTACACTATTTCCGATGAACACAGACTCTATTATATTAAAAAAATAAAGGATCGGTACTACTAGGTTATCCCGTCGACCGAAAGTCTATCGCCAAACTAGAAAATTAAATGCCAATAATGTATGATCGTGAATGTCACATTCAATGAAATTAAATACGACACACGTTTTAAAAATGGAATTAAGTGATTTTTATTTAGACCTTTTTATTTGTATTTTTATTAATATTCCACTAATTATTTGTTTCTTTTGTTATTTAAAATTAAAATTATGTCAATATGTATAGTTTGGCAATAAGTTTGTCGATTTGTATAATTTGGCGAAATTGGTCGACGGGATAACCTAGAAGTACCAAAGGATCTTTATTAAAATGCCAATAATGTAACCCAAGGTGTAGAAAAATAACCTTAAAAAATCCGGTACTCCTAGGTTATCCCGTCGACCAAAAAATTATCGCCAAACTATAAGATTAAATGCCAATAATGGATGATCGTGAATGTCACATTCAATGACATTAAATGCGATTCACGTGTTTAAAATGTCATTAAGTGATTTTTGTTTCGACTTTTTATTAATATTCTACTAATTATTTGTTTTTTCGTTATTAAAAAAATTATGTCAACATGTATAATTTGGCTATTAGTTTGGCGATTTGTATAATTTGGCGAAATTGGTCGACGGGATAACTTAGAAGTACCAAAAATCCTTCCATCGCGTGCACTGCGAATACTATCTATACTAATATTTTAAAGAGGAAAGATTTGATTGTTTGTTTGAATTGAATATGCTCCGAAATTACTTGACGGATTCGAAAAATTCTTTCACCGTTGGAAAGCTACACTATTTCCGACGAATATAGGCTATAGTCACCGCTTAAAAGGATAAAAACAAAACGCCGGATAAACGGATCAAAAGCAATTTGAGATATTAAAGTTACCTGCCGTCTAGACACATGACAATCACTGAAACACATATGAAAATCGTAACTATGCTACAAAAAAAAAAAAAAAAAAAAAAAAAAATTAACTTTTTAGTCCGACCTGACATAAAAGCGCGTGTTATAATTTTTAAAACTATATTTAGCAATTATTAAAAAAGAAAAAGAAATGCTGAAACGCGAATTAATTAAAATTTTTAAAAACCACAAAACGGTTGTTTTGCAGTTTTTAAAACAGTTATCTGTACTAATATTATAAAGAGGAAAGATTTGTTTGTTTGTTTGTTTGTTTGTTTGTTTGTTTGAATTGAATAGGCTCCGAAACTATTAGACGGATTTGAAAAATTCTTTCACCGTTGGAAAGCTGCACTATTTCCGGTGAACATAGGTTAATTTTTAATTAATTTATTCAAATATTTTCCTTAATAATTCAAAATTTCCTTATTTTTCATACAGAATCAATTAAAATTTTTCCGATAAAAAATAACCATTTTTCTTTCCCGTTGCCAAAAAAATCAAAATATGGAGTAATAATTTCTCCTTGGCAATTAATTTTCAGTTGAACAGTATCCACGTGAAAAATTAAAATAAAAAGAATTCAAAGGAAAATAAATATGACGTCATGCATGGAAAGAAAGTGTTTTATTATATAAGACGCACGAATATCGACTAAGTTAATTAGAGGTTCTCTGAGAAAAATGGCGACATAATTAGAAGTAAAGTGAACGAGAAAGAATTAAATTATTAATAAAATATTTGATTTGGAAAAATATGACGTCACACTTTAAATAACATAGGAATTTTGAAGTATTTGTTAAAAGAACAAGAGGCATGGGTGTATGTAACTAATAAAAATCGGTAAATAATGACTTCACATCTATACCAATATTATAAAGAGGAAAGATTTGATTGTTTGTTTGTTTGTTTGAATTGAATAGGCTCCGAAACTACTTGACGGATTTGAAAAATTCTTTCACCGTTGGAAAGCTACACTATTTCCGATGAACACAGACTCTATTATATTAAAAAAATAAAGGATCGGTACTACTAGGTTATCCCGTCGACCGAAAGTCAATCGCCAAACTAGAAAATTAAATGCCAATAATGGATGATCGTGAATGTCACATTCAATGAAATTAAATACGACACACGTTTTAAAAATGGAATTAAGTGATTTTTATTTAGACTTTTTATTTGTATTTTTATTAATATTCCACTAATTATTTGTTTCTTTTGTTATTTAAAATTAAAATTATGTCAATATGTATAGTTTGGCAATAAGTTTGTCGATTTGTATAATTTGGCGAAATTGGTCGACGGGATAACCTAGAAGTACCAAAGGATCTTTATTAAAATGCCAATAATGTAACCCAAGGTGTAGAAAAATAACCTTAAAAAATCCGGTACTCCTAGGTTATCCCGTCGACCAAAAAATTATCGCCAAACTATAAGATTAAATGCCAATAATGGATGATCGTGAATGTCACATTCAATGACATTAAATGCGATTCACGTGTTTAAAATGTCATTAAGTGATTTTTGTTTCGACTTTTTATTAATATTCTACTAATTATTTGTTTTTTCGTTATTAAAAAAAATTATGTCAACATGTATAATTTGGCTATTAGTTTGGCGATTTGTATAATTTGGCGAAATTGGTCGACGGGATAACTTAGAAGTACCAAAAATCCTTCCATCGCGTGCACTGCGAATACTATTGTTAGGAATTGATAAATTAAGTTATCCCAGTTTATTCACAGAAAATCGTTTGCATATTTGCAATTGTGATATTTAATTTATTTATAAGACGCGACTCGTTGCTATGGAAGCGAAGCTGTTTTTTCGTCTGCTTTGCTTTTTATATTTTTTATCTTACGAGATGAGTTAAAAGTTTAGATAAAAAAGTTGGCATCAATTTTTGATGGAATGTAAAAGAATTTTTTTCTAAATCTATTTCTAAGTTGTTGCCGAATATTTTGACAGTGTTTATATCTAGATTGAAGTTTCTTTGAATCTATTGCATCTAAATCAGGAACACCTATTTCTCCATCATCATTTTTGCAAGACATTGAAGAAATAGGTGTTCCTGATTTAGATGCAATAGATTCAAAGAAACTTCAATCTAGATATAAACACTGTCAAAATATTCGGCAACAACTTAGAAATAGATTTAGAAAAAAATTCTTTTACATTCCATCAAAAATTGATGCCAACTTTTTTATCTAAACTTTTAACTCATCTCGTAAGATAAAAAATATAAAAAGCAAAGCAGACGAAAAAACAGCTTCGCTTCCATAGCAACGAGTCGCGTCTTATAAATAAATTAAATATCACAATTGCAAATATGCAAACGATTTTCTGTGAATAAACTGGGATAACTTAATTTATCAATTCCTAACATACTCCCACCTTTAATTTAGGCGGAAGCCAAATTAAACTTAAGATCACTTTTGATCAAATTAAGCCCTAATTCAAAATAAAAAATATCTAAATAAATAAAGATAATAACTAAACAATTATAAAATAATAATGAAACATTTAGAGTTCTAGAAAAATCAGTTCAGAGTTCTAGAAAAAGTCAGTTCAGCTTTCTAGAAAAAGTCATTTCACAAGTCTCTTACCATTCACCTTACCAAGCTGCTGCTGGAGGGATGAACTTCCATTTAATAGGAGACAGTTCTTTTGAGGAAACTATTGCCTTCCAATCCAATGATTTTAAAAGGTTGTTGGTTCTTCTAAAATTTGAGCCATTATCAGAGTATAGTAGTCGGCCTTCCTCTCCTGCACATAAATCTTCGAAGTGACTGAATGAATCCTTCTGTTGAGAGACTGGATACAAGTTCCAAATGTATTGCCCTATATACTGCACATGTAAAAAGTACAACCCAAACTTTGGATCTTTGCTTTACGAAAAGAGGGCCAAAAAGATCAGCTCCAACAACTTCAAAAACTTTGGAATCTCTGACTCGATCTAGAGGTAGGTGGATTGGAGGTGTAGTATATGGCTTTGTAGAGTATCTTTTGCATCTGTAACACTTAGACAATTGACTTCTAATGATGCGTCTAGAAGAAATTATCCAATATTTTTCTCTTAAAATGGATCCAACTGTTTGAAGTCCAGCATGACAATTCTTTAAATGACATTCTTGAATCAGACAATTCACTACATGATGTTTCGATGGTAATAAAATTGGATATCTGAAAGAAAACTCGTCATCTCGCTCTAATATCTTTGTTTTTACTCTTAACAAACCTTCTTGATATTTCATAACCTTTAATCCTTTTATTGCATCAGTAGTATTACCAAAACTTTCAGATTGTATTATTGACCAGAGCGACCTTTCCGCATCTTCTTTTTCTTCAATTGACAATTCTGATGGAAAACATATATTTCTGTTTCTGCACTTCATTATGAATCTCTTCACCCAACATACGACATTAATAAATCTACCAAATTTTGAAATTCTACTATATATCATAAATTCATGTGAATTAGAACATAAAAGAGTAGGTACTGAAGTTTTCTTCTTTTCCATCATTACTAATTCTTCGTTGGGGCTTGTTTCTGAATGTGGCCAATTTTCTTCTGATAACTTCAACCATTCTGGTCCCTCCCACCATCTCATCTTCAGCAGCTGTTTAGGACTACATCCGCGAGAAGGTAGATCAGCAGGGTTGAGATGACCAGGTACGAAGTTCCATTGTTGAGATTCGGAAAATTTACAAATTTCTCTAACTCTATTGCCTACAAACGTTCCCCATTGATCATTTCTTCGAATCCAAGCGAGAACAGTCGAAGAGTCGGTCCAATACTTTACTGGTATGGAAATACAATTAAAGGCTTTCAAAACAAATTTAGTCAACCTTATTCCTAAAATACAAGCAAGAAGCTCTAAACGTGGTATGGTTACATTTTTCTTTGGTGCAAGACGAGACTTAGCTCCTAAAAGTTGTACAAAGACTGCGTCTTTATCTTCACAACGTAAGAAAACTGCTGTTGCATAAGCTCTGGTACTTGCATCACAAAATGTATGAATAGACCATTTTTCTTTACAAGCATAGCCTACACGTCTATTTATCTTCACGTCATTTAAATACTTGAGTTCGCTATACCATTTTTGAAAATTATTCCGGATTTCTTCTGGAAGTGGAGCATCCCAATCTAATTTCGTTGACCAGGCGTCTTGAATTATCAGTTTGGCGGGCAACAGTGCTGGGGCTAAAAATCCTATTGGATCGAAGATCCCCTGGGTTACAGCTAATATCTTTCTTTTTGACAGATTTTCTATCTCATCACTAAATTTATGAGCGATCTTCAAACTATCCTCCTTTATGTCCCACTTCAACCCTAAAACCGGAACTATCGTGGTTACATTTTTGCTGAGCATCTTTTTTTCGCTAAGGAAACTGCTGTCTTCACTTTTAATTGGTCCGAATTCCCACATTCTTAATTCCATTTTCGCATCAGCCATGATTTCTGTAGATTTTGAAATAAAATTTTCTAGTTCAGGCACATTGTCGACTGAAGTAACGCAGTTATCTATATAGTATGATTTCATAAGCTTCTCAGCTATCTCTTTGTTTTCTTCATCAACATTACTCAAATGATATCTTATAACTGCACCTAGCAAAAATGGGCTACAAGTTGCTCCAAAAACTACTCTATTGTGTTGATAAACTTGAAATTCGTCAGGACTCTTCCACCATAAAAATCGCAAGAAATGCCGATCTGATTCTTTGACTTCAATTTGAAGAAATGCTCTTCTTATATCGGCTACTACCCCAATAGCTTTCTCACGAAATCTTATTAACACTGCAGGAATTTGTTCGATGAGGTTTGGTCCTTTGAAGAGACAATCATTTAAAGAAGGAGACCTCCCTACCTTACACGATGCATCAAAAACTGGTCGAACACTTGTAGTAAGACTATCTGGTTTGATGACGGGATGATGAGGTAAAAAATGTCCTGGAATTTTGAGTGTTTCATCTGGTACTTTACTTATAACGCCTTCTTCTTCCCATTCATAGAAAACTTTAGCATATTCTTCAAACATTTTCATCGATTTTAATTTCTTTGTTGAATTTATCAATTTTCGTTCAGCTATGTGTCTATTTGAAGGAATCTCACGTTTGCCGTTAATCCAAGGAAGACCTACAATATAGCGACCTTCTATATTTCTATCAACTTCTTTTATAAAATTATCATGAGCGAGTTCTTCTTCTTCTGCTTTAGACAAAGTTTGACAGGGATCTGTTATACCAATTGTCTCTAACTTCCATAATTCTGGAATCTTCATATCTTTTAAAGCTAGGTTCGTGATAAACATATTTCCATAATTTAGGCAAGACTGTGATGTACTTTCTAAACGACCACAAAGTGTCCATCCAAACTTTGTCTCTATTGCTGTAAGACCGCTCTTTAACTGTTTTACTCGACCTGTAAGAAGTTGTCCGTAGTAATCGCTTCCAATCAAAATTTCAATTTTTGGACTTCCTGCTCCTAAATCTGTGATCCATAGTTTATTTTGTTTAAGCTCTTTAATTACTGATTCTTTTGGTATCCGAGGAATATAGTTACAAATTATATCTTGATCCAAAAGTTCTAAGACTTCTTTCGTTTGTTTCTGTCTATCAGAAGAACTTAACTCAACTTGGAATTTATTGTGAGATTTAGCTTCTGTTTGCGTACCACCAAACAAAGTGTGTACAATAGCTTCAGAAGAAATGGGATGTAAACCTAACTCTTCAGCTGTACCTTTTAAAATATAGCTCTTTTGCGACCCACAATCAAGTAACGCTCGTACTTTCTTTGTTATTCGACCTTTAATAACTATTTCTAAAGTCATAAGGGCTACTTCAGCAGAACACTGCTTACTTGCTATGGTGCTTTGAATAACTTCTGGGGTCTTAACTGTATTTTCTGGTTCTTTACACATTGAAATTTCAGGGCATAATAACTCGGTATGGGGTTTAGAACAAACGTGGCAACGAATAAAAACTTTGCAAACTTTAGCGTGGTGACCAAAACGAAGACATTTTAAACAGCAATTTTTATTCTTAATTTTGGCCTTCCGTTCATTAAAGGAAAGAGATCTAGCCCTAACACAGTCCTTGCTTTCATGAGATTTACTGCAAAATAAACAAAGGCGTTCTTTTGCGCTAAATAGCCCTGCTGCAGTAGGTATTTTACTTTCTGCTTTTCTTAACTTTTCTTTAGGTTTGTCTTTCGAGCCCAGCTCTATAAAACTCGATTTGGCTAATTTGAATCTTTCCTCGTTTGCAACTTCTTGTTTTAGAAATTCCATCAAACTTACTATATTTTCTTTTGTTGACAGTGCATTATTATTACTAACAACGTTTGATGTAATTGAAATATTATATCGCTGCCATGCTTTTAATACATCTTCCGATAAGCTAGATTCTATCATGGGATAGAGCCACGCCGAATTGCTTTCTAAACTTAAACCCATTGATTCTAACGATCTTAAATATGCCTCGACTTTCGTGAATAAATCTGATAAGGGAAGTTTATCTTTGCCGTGCGCCTGTACATTAGCTACAATCAATTTTAGGAATTCTCTAACGTACACTTCTATTAGTAAATCTTTATTTCCAAAACGCTCTTGAAATGCCTCGACAGCTTTGGAGTAATTAACTGCGGTCATTGGATAGCTCTCTAACAAACGCCTGGCACTGGTTCCAGGTTCTACCGATTGGATAAGATACTGAAATTTGTCACTATTATCCAAATCTATGTCTTCATGAATTTTCTGAAACTGGGACCAAAATGAAAGATAATTTATTAACTGCGAATCGAATGGCTTAATATTTAGTTTAGGTAATTTATAATGCTTTGATTTGGAATAACCGTGATCTGTGCTTTTTTCACTATCATCTTGATTACGTTTATTTGTACCCAATGCTTCGCTAACTTTACGCTTAATGGTAATAAATTGATCTGAATAACTTTCATTTTCCACTACTTCATTTTCAATAGCCTCTTCATCGCATTTATCATCATCTAACATGAGTTCAATTATAGCTTCATCAATAGCTTTAATTTCATGAATCAAATTTTCTAATTTACTAAAACCGTCTAAAATTTTGTCCTTATCTAATGACTCGCTGTTAATTTCTTCATTCAAAACATTTAAAGTTCTGGTAAATGACGAACGTAGTGGTGTACGCTTTTTCTTTAGCTTATTCATCTTAGAAAAATTAAGTAGTAATGCACAGCTTATGAAAACACTATACGCTATAAAAACAATTCAATATCTCAACAGTATTATTCAAATGTCCGTGCTCGGGGCGCCAGATTTGTTCTGTAAACAATCAAAGCTTATTTGGGTTCAAAAATCTTCTAAATATTCTTGAATTTTCTTTTTTTTTTTTTTTTTTTTTTTTTTTTTTTTTTTTTAAGAATATCATTATTTATTAGTATAATTTTTAATAAAATTATAATGAACACCAATACACCAGTATAAAGGCAAACGCATTAATTCGAAAAGAAAATATAAATTTAGATGCATTTTATGTTCACAATATGGTAGAAAATTAAATTTAGTTAGTAAACATGGTATGTAGAAAACAAATTTAAAAGACAGACTGTTTTAACTGGGTAATTTAAACTCAGCTGATAAGTATTGTGAGTATATTCATACAGTAAGCAAATATCCTAATACACACATAAATTTCTAATGCAATTTAAATTCTATGAATATATCCAAGAAAACAGATGATAAAAAAAGAAAAAAAGTGGTGATAGTAATAGTTCAAATGTTTGTACATTAATAATTTAATAAATTGTATTTATTTAAAAATTATTAATTTGAATTAGTTTAATACAATAAGCAATTTATAAAACATTTCAAGGAACAACTATCTATACTAATATTTTAAAGAGGAAAGATTTGATTGTTTGTTTGAATTGAATATGCTCCGAAATTACTTGACGGATTCGAAAAATTCTTTCACCGTTGGAAAGCTACACTATTTCCGACGAATATAGGCTATAGTCACCGCTTAAAAGGATAAAAACAAAACGCCGGATAAACGGATCAAAAGCAATTTGAGATATTAAAGTTACCTGCCGTCTAGACACATGACAATCACTGAAACACATATGAAAATCGTAACTATGCTACAAAAAAAAAAAAAAAAAAAAAAAAATTAACTTTTTAGTCCGACCTGACATAAAAGCGCGTGTTATAATTTTTAAAACTATATTTAGCAATTATTAAAAAAGAAAAAGAAATGCTGAAACGCGAATTAATTAAAATTTTTAAAAACCACAAAACGGTTGTTTTGCAGTTTTTAAAAGAGTTATCTGTACTAATATTATAAAGAGGAAAGATTTGTTTGTTTGTTTGTTTGTTTGTTTGTTTGAATTGAATAGGCTCCGAAACTATTAGACGGATTTGAAAAATTCTTTCACCGTTGGAAAGCTGCACTATTTCCGGTGAACATAGGTTAATTTTTAATTAATTTATTCAAATATTTTCCTTAATAATTCAAAATTTCCTTATTTTTCATACAGAATCAATTAAAATTTTTCCGATAAAAAATAACCATTTTTCTTTCCCGTTGCCAAAAAAATCAAAATATGGAGTAATAATTTCTCCTTGGCAATTAATTTTCAGTTGAACAGTATCCACGTGAAAAATTAAAATAAAAAGAATTCAAAGGAAAATAAATATGACGTCATGCATGGAAAGAAAGTGTTTTATTATATAAGACGCACGAATATCGACTAAGTTAATAAGAGGTTCTCTGAGAAAAATGGCGACATAATTAGAAGTAAAGTGAACGAGAAAGAATTAAATTATTAATAAAATATTTGATTTGGAAAAATATGACGTCACACTTTAAATAACATAGGAATTTTGAAGTATTTGTTAAAAGAACAAGAGGCATGGGTGTATGTAACTAATAAAAATCGGTAAATAATGACTTCACATCTATACCAATATTATAAAGAGGAAAGATTTGATTGTTTGTTTGTTTGTTTGAATTGAATAGGCTCCGAAACTACTTGACGGATTTGAAAAATTCTTTCACCGTTGGAAAGCTACACTATTTCCGATGAACACAGACTCTATTATATTAAAAAAAAAAAAAGGATCGGTACTACTAGGTTATCCCGTCGACCGAAAGTCTATCGCCAAACTAGAAAATTAAATGCCAATAATGGATGATCGTGAATGTCACATTCAATGAAATTAAATACGACACACGTTTTAAAAATGGAATTAAGTGATTTTTATTTAGACTTTTTATTTGTATTTTTATTAATATTCCACTAATTATTTGTTTCTTTTGTTATTTAAAATTAAAATTATGTCAATATGTATAGTTTGGCAATAAGTTTGTCGATTTGTATAATTTGGCGAAATTGGTCGACGGGATAACCTAGAAGTACCAAAGGATCTTTATTAAAATGCCAATAATGTAACCCAAGGTGTAGAAAAATAACCTTAAAAAATCCGGTACTCCTAGGTTATCCCGTCGACCAAAAAATTATCGCCAAACTATAAGATTAAATGCCAATAATGGATGATCGTGAATGTCACATTCAATGACATTAAATGCGATTCACGTGTTTAAAATGTCATTAAGTGATTTTTGTTTCGACTTTTTATTAATATTCTACTAATTATTTGTTTTTTCGTTATTAAAAAAAATTATGTCAACATGTATAATTTGGCTATTAGTTTGGCGATTTGTATAATTTGGCGAAATTGGTCGACGGGATAACTTAGAAGTACCAAAAATCGTTCCATCGCGTGCACTGTGAATACTATCTATACTAATATTTTAAAGAGGAAAGATTTGATTGTTTGTTTGAATTGAATATGCTCCGAAATTACTTGACGGATTCGAAAAATTCTTTCACCGTTGGAAAGCTACACTATTTCCGACGAATATAGGCTATAGTCACCGCTTAAAAGGATAAAAACAAAACGCCGGATAAACGGATCAAAAGCAATTTGAGATATTAAAGTTACCTTCCGTCTAGACACATGACAATCACTGAAACACATATGAAAATCGTAACTATGCTACAAAAAAAAAAAAAAATTAACTTTTTAGTCCGACCTGACATAAAAGCGCGTGTTATAATTTTTAAAACTATATTTAGCAATTATTAAAAAAGAAAAAGAAATGCTGAAACGCGAATTAATTAAAATTTTTAAAAACCACAAAACGGTTGTTTTGCAGTTTTTAAAAGAGTTATAAACGATAGTAAATATTTTAAAGAGTAGTGAGCATCAAATATGGGGCGGGAGGATTTTTTTTTCAGGGGAAGTGGTCAAATATTTAAAATTATAACATTTTCTACCATTTCAAATGCGGACTTTTCACTAAGCCCAGTGATAAATATTACTTATTTAGTTTAATATAAAATTATAACGAGGAAAGATTTGATTGATTGTTTGTTTGTTTGAATTGAATAGGCTCCGAAACTACCTGACGGATTTGAAAAATTCTTTCACCATTGGAAAGCTACACTATTTCCGGTAAGCATAAACTATATTATATATTTTTTAAAAAAATAGGGATCCTTGCTAAAATGCCAATAATATAACCCAAGGTGTAGAAAAATGACCTTAAAAATCCTTACATCGCGTGCGCTGCGAATACTATTGATTATAGAACAAAATAATGTACTATGACTTTCCAGAACACATAATTATCTACAAAAAATATCGCGACAGCATGTGTCTAACTGTTATAGTTACGTCACAATAAGTGTTTTTTTTTTTTTTTTAATAATTAAAATGCCGTCTCTGTGAAAGCTCCTTATTTTTACCTTGGTATTAATCCTCATCCAAATAAATTACTTCATAATCAAGACTGTTTTAATACCTTTATGTAACTTTTTGAATTATTCGATTCGGATATTTCGTTCGAAAGATATCACGAATTTAAAAATGTAAGTATTAGAAAAAAGTCGCGTGGTAGCCGTTCACCCCGCTCGGTTAGGCTGCAACATAATATGTGATGTAGGCGCCAATGGGGCACGGGAGAGGAGTCAATGTCAGAGACGGCCTTTTAATTATTAGATTATGAGTGTATGTGTAAAAATTTATAACTTGAAATATTTAGCCCGGGGCGGGCTACTATAATCTATATACATAAAACAAAGTCGTGTTAGTTACACCATTTATAACTCAAGAACGGATGGATCGATTTTTGTGAAATTTTATATGGAGGTATCTGATACCTTAGATTAAAATATAGGCTACTTTTTATCGGGTAATGTTTTTAGTAGTTGAATTTTTAATAGGATGAAGTGGTAGTAACAATTTGCGGTATCAGTAGGGGCAGAGACTGGACGACTTGCTCTACCCGAAGCAAAGCGAGGGCGGGCCGCTAGTTGAAAATAAAGTGCGTAAAGCTTGTAGTTTATTTGCTGAGACACTTTAAACAATTTTATTACATTATCGTTCATGGAAAATATCATAATTTTTCAATTTTGTAGCACTTATAGTCGTTACCTGGTCCATCCATCTGTTTGTCGGTCTGTTCACATGTAATAGCGCAAAAACTACCAAGCTGAATGATTTGAAATTAAATATATAAAATCGTTGCAAAATTTTGTAGCATCATTTCAAATTTTATAAAAATCCAGTCACAACTTAATAAAAGTTTTGTCCAATCTATCAAATCCTATCATTTTTAAATAGTTCTATCATATCCCATGATAGATATTAATTCCAGGTTGCTATGGTGATTATGCCCCGGTTAAGAAGAAGTATTATTATCCATATAACTGATATCATATCTGTATAACTGAATTTAATCTATAAAATCATTATAAATTTTGTATCCATACATTTTTGCATAGGAGTGCAGCAACTCTTGCACCTAGATCTGAATATATTTTAAACTTCGTTATAGTAAAAACGAACCTCATTTGATAGGTTTGACGCGCAATTTTTGACTTGTTTTATTCATTTATAAATTTATGTAATTTGAAAACTTTCGATTGCTGTTTGTATAAAGTTAAATTATACGCAAAGTGTGGTAAAGCAGTCATTAGAAGAGCTGACGTTGAGGCTCCTGATCTGCAGATTTACTAGTTAAGCAATTATGAAAACTGGCTTGTAACCTTTTCGATCAACACCTAGGTCAGATTTAAAAGTTTTGAGGATAATTTTACAGTTTATGGCTACATGAAACATGATAGGCCTATGCAAACAACTGTCTATTGTAAGCTTATTAATCAGGGTTTTTACATTTAAAATACTGTTTTGAAATATTTTTAATTCTTCAAAAATTATATATATATATGTATGTGTGTGTGTGTGTGTGTGTGTGTGTGTGTGTAAATTTATTCAAAGAAACAGGTTTGTAATTCTTTTGACTTGACAGGCCATTTGCGTTTTAATATGTCAATCGAGTTTTAACTAATTCTGGAATTTCACCTGTGAACTCGATGAGGTGATTGTCTATGCTGTCGCACCCCCAATCTATAGCATGGAACGAAATATTAAAATAAAACTTCTCAACCAAATTTAAGCGGAAGAGCAGCTCAAGTTGTATTTGCAATGACATTTTCCATACATTTCAATTTAATTAAAAACAAAATAATATACATGGAACCTAAAACAATTCACTATATTAATACATTCACTATATTACTTTGTGAATAAAGTTTATTTTACGAATAGAATATTTCCAACTGAGCGCAAAATTGCCCAGGCCGGGAATCGAACCCGGATACTTGGCTTACAAGGCCAATGCTTTACCCGTTAAGCTAACCGGGCGATAGCCGGCTGGGATTTTTCGCTCAGATAACCTTATTGGTCATAACATCTGGTCTGTCATTTAGACAACTCGGCAGAATAAACCGCAGATAATGGAACTCCATATAACGATGGATATGGTAGATATACTATTATTTCAACACAATCAAACTGATGGGTAAGGTTATCATACGAATAGAATACTTCCAACTGAGCGAAAAATTGCCCAGGCCGGGAATCGAACCCGGATACTTGGCTTACAAGGCCAAGCTGTCTGCTATTCTGCCGAGCTCTCTAAATGACAGACCAAATGTTATGACCAATAAGGTTATCTGATGGGAAAATCCCAGCCGGGTATCGCCCGGTTAGCTTAACAGGTAAAGCATTGGCCTTGTAAGCCAAGTATCCGGATTCGATTCCCGGCCTGGGCAATTTTTCGCTCAGTTGGAAATATTCTATTCGTATGATAACTTTACCAATCAGATTGATTGTGTTGAAAAAATAGTGTAAGGTTTATTTTGTTAAAATGTATGATATTTGTAGGATTTTTTCAACTGTTGAAATTTACCCCACCTCCCGTTGATAACTGCCCCCTCACCCCCTGGAGGGACACATTTCAACAAAGTGCTTGCATCACTAAAAGTGTAAAATTTGATATTTTGTGTTTGGCTAGAAATCATGGAAAAAATTGAGATGACACCTCAAATATGAAGTTAGTAAATAGCAGCTAGAATTTTAGTTTTTAAAGCAGAGGTGCTCCCTCTCCCCTACAACCTAAATTCAATTTAACTTAGTTGCGTGATTTAAATCAAAGACGTTGAAATATAAGACGTAAGAAATATATTAAACATCTTTTGTTTTATGCTTAATATATTTCTTACAATAATGCTTTATTTTTATTTTTTATTTATTGTTTTTGTTGTATTGATTTGTTCATGTATTCACAAAATATAATAAAATCATGAAACAGACTATTAAAAACGTAAATATAAAGCTTAAAATATACATCTATATTATAAAGGCCAAACGTATCTGTACGTAACGCATACGTCATTTTGTGAAAGGCAACACTTTTCCGTGCGATTTCGGTTTTGAAATTTTCGCTATTGTAAATTTTACATTTTTAAACATGGCATATTTTAAATTTTTACACCGTCGTATATAGAAAAAAATGTACTTTTAAATGCGATTTGTTTGAAAGCTGTATCTCAATTTATTTTTTAGATATTAATTATTTTATAGTTTTTAGTGCCAATTTTGAAATTGTGGCAAGAGAACCACTCCATTTTCTCTTAAAATTGGGGGAAAAAACAGAAATTAAAATGCGTATACTTTGCGAAAAATATCGCCTGTTATAAAATCCTGTGATTTTGATTTTATTTCGTTTTTATTCATCAGTTAAATAACTTCAAGTTGGGCCTCCGTGGCTGAGTGGTTAAGACATCACGCCGCTGATCGTGAGGTTGTGGGTTCGAATCCCACTGGCTCCATTGTACACGCACTCTTTGTGTGGAGCTCCTGGTTGTACTTCTCTTGTGTTGTAATACTTCCCTGTGTGCTATCTCGTCCCTGTATATTGACGATGGCTTATAAGCAGGCTTCATGTCGAGCACACAAGTCAGATGTATGTTGTTCAATAAACAAAACAAACAAACTTCAAGTTTTGAGTTAAAGTAATTTTAATCAAATTAAAATACCATTCTTTTAAACATGGTGAAGTTCGTGTACGTGAGAAGTACGTACGTTGTTGAGAAGTACGTGTTAAAATTTTGAGAGGATGAAAATTATGGCGGGTTTTAATTTCGCGTGAAATTCTATGATCGCGTCAATTTGGAATAAACTTTGTTTTTTTTTTTTTTTTTTTTTTTTTTCATTCGCATTTATAGCAAACATAAAAGTCTCAATTGATAAATTCATCATAACAGCTGATCTTTATTATATTTTACTGATTTTATATGCGATTAAAGTTTAATTTTAAAAAATTGGGCAACTGAGTTTTATAGTATTTTGTTAATCTTAGCTTAAAATAATATTTGTTTTAGAGTTAGACTGATCAATATAAGATGTATTTTTTATAATATTTGTTTGAGAGGTAGACTGATCAATATAAGGTGTATTTTTTACTGTAAGTAATTTTGTAGATTTATTATAAATGAATGAAGCAGTTCCTTCTTAAACATTTTCTTTCGTCGAATTTCGACGGGTTCCACCTCGTGTATATAATATATATATATATATATATAAATTTAAATGCAGAGGTAGCCTGTCTATGAGAAGTCCCCCCCCCCCTCCCCAATTTTCACTAGTAATACTGTGACCAATTTGCATAACCATTGTGAGCTATGATAGTGTTGTGGATTTTGATCTTGTTAATTTGTCTGTGGTTCAATCCAAGTGATAAAATTGGGAGCACACAAAAAATACTTAGAATCAGGGATTTATTTCAATCTCATTATTAACTAGATCTTTTTCGTAGACTCGCCTATGAAAAGCAGGATTGAGATCTATAGAGCTAAAAAAAATTAACTCACCCGTTTCCACCACCTCCTTGACTAAAAATGCATAATTGATCTTTGAATTTCATTTGATTATTGTTGGATCAAACCTGACCTACAAGTTTCCTCGTTTGACTAACTTCATTTAATAAGTTAAAATAAAAAATACCCATGAGAATAGAGGGGAGAGAGCTATGTTATTTAAAAGAAAAAAAAGTTAAGGGAAAAAATATATATTCTAATCAGATTTGAGAAATTCTGATTTCATTAACAACATTTGACCAAGCCCAGAAATACCTAAAAACTTTTTTCTTTTTCTTTTGAGGGGGTGAATCCTAAGAGTCACTCCCCCTTATTGCCCCACACCTGGTTGAATTTTGGAAAAAATTGTTGTTATGAGTCATCAAATCGTTTGACCATCCATTTTTCACGTTTGGTAAAACACGAAAGTACCCGAAAAATCAGGGGGATGTAATCTTAAAAATTTAGTCGCACCTGTCTTTTTATTATTATTATTATTATTATTATTCATTGAACAAAATTGATGAAACGAGGAAACTTGTAGATCAAATCTGATACAATGATGTTTAAACGAAATGAAAAATTTATTGACCTTCCTATCAAGAAGCTCTAACTTTTACGAGATAACAAATCACCTTGGAATCGAAGTATACGACCAAAACCCGAACATTTGACAGCCAAAATTTTAATGCTTATTTTATAACACTATTAAATGATGCACACTTTTTGATCAATTCAAAACATATTTGACTTGTTAAATGCATGCATAGCAATATTTCAAATATAATTGTAGTTTATCAATTTCAAAAGAAACGTGTACAATTATTCACAAGTCACAAAAAAGGAGAGAAGAACCTCTGTGGAACATGCTTTTCTACTTGATTTCCACAAATTAATGACTCTTCAACCTCAATTTCATCACACTTGATTTTTGTTGTTGAAAAAAGGGGGAGGGGGACATCGATAAGATTATTTGGAAGCTGACATCAATACTCCTCCCTTTTCTAATTGGAAGATCATTCCCCCTCTATTTTTTTAAAGAGCGAAACATGATTCGAAGTGAAAAATATAATCGAGTGAAATCCGTGGTCTTTTCTAATTAGAGCCTTTTTTCCCCTCCATTTTAAGGACAAATGATTATTTACCAAGCTAAGACACCTATTGTTTGGGTTTAATTGCGAAGGAGTGTTAATAGGTTTCCCCTAGATTGGAAGCAACGATAAATTGTTTTCTCTTTATAGACTCCGACTCAATTGTGTATGATTAGAAAATGTGTAATTTTTGACAATGTAGATGGAAAACAATCCAATGATAAAATAATTTTATTTATAAATATTTTTACGAAATTTCTTGTGTGACCCCTCTTTTTACTTCCCAAAACTATACTAAATATTGGAACTATTGCAAATATGCAAATAAAAATGACATTTTTTTTTCTTTAGCCGCAGTTTTGCAAAGGCTAATTTAATAAATTATAAAACATTTTTTTTTAAAATAATGGTACTTACGTATCAACGCCACCGCAGCAAAAGTTGCGTTAATGCGCCAGTAAAGAGCAATCTTGTTGTTCACACGCGCACAAAGAATGGCGTCAAAAATGAGCAAAAAAAGCACTAAAGCACTAAAAAAATGGCCTAAAAAATGAGCAAAAAAAAAGAAAACACTAAAAAAGCACGAACAACAAGTTTGCTCTTTATTAGCACAGTACCGCAACTTCTGCTGCGGTGGCGTTAATACATAAGTACCTAAATAATTTATATATTTTTTTTAATATATTTTCTTTGTCATTTTAAATGTACCGCCACGAAAATTTTAAATTATATGGCCTTTAAATAAATAAACTGGAAAAATATCACAAAAATAGAACATGTGAACATAGGAATAGGAACTGTCACATGGCAAATGCGAGCTGCAATTTTATATGCTTCATTTTTCATATCAATATCTCCCGGTACATCTGCTCCAGCATAAACGCTAGCATGCTTCATTCCTATTTTCAATGCTAGACGGTGGGAAGCAGACAAAGGACGAAAAAACTGAAAATAGAGAGTGAGAAGTAGAAAAAAAAAAATCACAGATCTAGAAAAATGAATGTGTAAATTTTACTGATAAGATGAAAAAGAATTTGATATCTACTTTTCACGAGAAAAAATATTACCTTGAATTTATAATAGATTTTCGGAAAAAAGCAGATCTCAAATCGTTAGAAAAGGAAGAAAGAAAATTTGTCTTTTTGTTCAGTTATGACACACTTCCGAAAACTATACAAAAATTATGAATAGCACACTGTTAAAAAGAAAAAAATAATGCGATAACTATATTGTTATTTAGTTTAGTACTATTTTGGTACTTTAAGGAAAAAATAAAAAAAAATTAAAAAAAAACATTTCTAAATGGAATTAAAATAAGCGGTTAAGTGTGAGTATTACTCGTGCTCAGAGGGTTCCGTAGAGTAAATATTTGAATTATTAACTGTAGTATTGAAAAAACAATCATTGGTAACAGAATAACAAAACTTCGTAAAAACTATAGAGCGCAGGATTGGGTATATTTGTATGCACTAGAAAAGTAAGAATGTGTATATGCCATTTCATTCAAAATGAGCAAAAACTAAAAAAGAAAAAGTCGTAGGCCAATGTAACCGATTTTGGTAAAATTTGATACACAGATTCAGTTCATATTTAAATATATCTATGTAGAATATCTTGAAAATATTTAATATTTAAGCTGACAATCAAAATAAAAATTTCAAGAATGTAGACAAAACCTCGATTTCATGTCAACTTTGACTGTAAGTTTTGATACTTAAATAAACAACCCTGAAATTTATTATTTTGCATTTACCCATAAATAAATTAAACAAAAACATAATTTGCAGAACAACTTAAAAAAACAAAATTTATTTCCTGCTCTATTTAAGCCCGAGAAGGGACAGATATTAAGATATTTGATTTATTTATTTCTACATTTAGTATTAAATTTTTGTATCAAATATAATTTAAATTATGTGAACATTAAAAAAATAAAAATGAAATTCAAACAATATGATACTTAAAAACCCTAAATCTTAGGTTCCCTTCAAACGAAATCGAAATAAATCTTAGACTTTTTCTGAACATTTGCTTTTTAGATTCTTTTTACCTATACCTACATTAAACATTATACAAAATCTGCAGAACAAATATTTGCAAGTTAAGTTTGGAAAAAAGTCTAGGATTTATTTCGATTTCGTTTGAAAGGAATCTAAGATTTAGCGTTTTTAAGTATCATAATGTTTGAATTTCATTTTTATTTTTTTAATGTTCACATAATTTAAATTATATTTGATACAAAAATTTAATACTAAATGTAGAAATAAATAAATCAAATATCTTAATATCTGTCCCTTCTCGGGCTTAAATAGAGCAGGAAATAAATTTTGTTTTTTTAATTTGTTCTGCAAATTATGTTTTTGTTTAATATCTCAAGTTTTTTAATAACTATTGAATTCAGATGAGCTCATTTCAAAATGATCATCAGGACTTCCTTTATGTGGTATCGTATCACAATTACTGATGTAATTTACCCAGGGACATAGCTAGAAGTTAATTATGGGGGGGGGGGGGGGTACGCTCAAGAGAACGTCTGAGGTGCTCATATTTCTCTCTCTCTTCCTCTGACGCAAAAAAATATATTAGTGCATATTCACATTGTAAGTTCCATGTTTCTTATTAAATTGTTGCAAAGCTCCATTTTATGCTAAAAAAGAATATGGTGATGGAAAATTTGAGTGTATAACTAATTCAAGATTAAACATCATGTTGGCTTCATATGTGCAAGCAGGATGAGCGAGTGTTGAAGCACTTTAGTTACAATTTAGCAATTCTGCAAAACTGTGAAAGAGCCTCAAAGTTAAATTAGACTTTTGAAAATTTTTATTTGATGAAATACTAACTATTACGTTTTTTCCTACGTAGGAATTTCTGGTTTATTTTTCCAGATCTATACCGATCATGATACCATACCAGACTCCAAAACCACCCCCAATTAAAAACTCTATCTATCTCCGTGGTATATCTACGTTAGATTTTCCTTTCTTCATTGGGTTTTGCACAGATTTTCATTGATCCATTTCCAAATCGTTAACTTTTTTTTTTTACATCTAGAATTGAATTCTGTACATGCTTCCTGTCTTGATACCAAATATTTCAAAATTTCTGTTTCATTTCCAATATGACATCATAAATGTCTAGTATAATTCTAGACATTCACCTCTAGACAATGTAATATTCCTCCAACAATACCTCAAGACATAGTATCAATAAAATGTATTTATTTTTTTATTTTTTGCATTACGTCATGTTCATGTTTATTTATTTTCTGTATTTCTTCACTTAGAAGCTTCTTGATAAATAAATCAATGTTTGAATTGAAATTTAACATCGACAGAACTTCAAACCGCTATCGGAGCTCTGGGCAGGGTTCAGCGTAGAAAAGTTAGGGATAGATGTCATATATGCAATACATTGGCGCGATTGGAACAAAAAGGATATATGCCTCACATGCTAACCTGGCTATCGTTGTTTTTTTTACTAATAAATTGTTTATTTTCTATTACTTTTATTTAAAAAAATTATGTAGATCGTTTGTTCTATAGTTATTAATAAACTTTTTTTTTTATTTATCTTTATTTTCCTTTTTAAATATTAGAAAATAATTAAAAAATATATATGTGATATGCATTTGAAAACGAAATTTTCGCCAAATTGGCGTCAGAAAAAAACTGCGCCAACATGGTAAGTATTACACATCTGGGCATAAAGGTGACGCATTATGAATATTCCAAATGTGCTTAAATTTTATTAACTCATAGAGATAATGAATCAAAAGTTTTATAAAAATGGTACTACTCTATTATCCCGTCGACCAATTTCGCCAAATTCTACAAATCGCCAAACTAATAGCCAAATTATACATGTTGACATAATTTGTATTTTAAATAACGCAAAACCAAATAATTAGTAGAATATTAATAAAAATACAAATAAAAAGTCAAAATAAAATCATTTAATGACATTTTAAACACGTGAATCGTATTTAATGTTATTGAATGTGACATTAACGATCATCCATTATTGGCATTTAATCTTATAGTTTGGCGGCAATTTTTTGGTCGACGGGATAACCTAGTAGTATCATAAAAATATTAACTTAAAGTATAAAAAACAGCTATTTTTCAACAGAAACTCTTTGCGATATTTTAAAAATTAAATCGTGTAGTGTTTTATCATATTAAAATCATCGGAATAATGAATTTAATACAAGTTAATTCGGTACTTGGTTATCCCTTCAACCAATTCCGCCAAATTATATAAGTCGCCAAACTAATAGCCAAATTATACATATTAGCATTTTTTTATAACAAAAGTACAAATAAATGGGTAAAACACTAGTAAAAAGTGGAAATAAAATCATTTGATGACATCTCTGAATACGTATAGGTATTTAATGTCATTGAATGTGACATTCACGATCATCTATTACTGGCATTTTATCTTATAGTTTGACGATAGTTTTTTGGTCGACGGGATAACCAAGTAGTACCGTTGATTTAAAATTGATTTTATCCAATGATTAATTATTTGTAACATTACAAATTTAGGCACGATTTTAAAAAAATCACCAAATCCGGAATTAAAAAAATATATTTGTAAACATTGTTTATACTTGTTTACATTGGATTTGAATATTTAGGTTGATAGAATTGGCGAATTTATTGCAGTGCCGAAAAGTCTTATACCAAGTAGTTGACGATTCTGCGGTTTAGCCTTTAAAAATTGCTATCTTTGAAGACCCAATTCTGCAGATTTACTAGTTTCATTACATACCAAGGATGAAATACTATTATTCTCAAATGCTATTATTTTTGAAAATTTTTATTCACCTAAATTTATTTTGATTTTCTTCGAACATATAAGACGAAGAAATTTTTAAAAATGTGGTGTAAGTACGAAATCCCGGCGCAAATGTCATATATACACTGGGTTTAATGCAATTTTTTTTTTTTTTTTATACCAATGTGTCAAAAAACTCGCTTTCAAATACCAGTTACACATATATACTTAAGTTATTTTCTATTATTTTGCAGAGACAATAGGTAGAAAAAAGCTTAATTTACTTATTTTCTATATTTCTTCTGTTAGAAGCTTCTTGATCAATGTTTGAAAATGTCCTTTTATTTTAAAAATCATGCTTCATTTTGCTTTCTGTTGACGATTCTTGTATTTGTACGAAGTGTTTGCAAATCTCCGTTTCATTTCTAATATGACGTCGTAAATATACCATTTTTAATTTTTACAAAAGAAAAAAAATCAATTTTATTTTTGTATTTATCACGTAAAAATGATTAATTGCTACAGGAAATATGTCCATTGACCTCTGTATATTTTTTTAATTGGAGGGAATTATTTTTTAAACAATTAGATCCTTTAAAGAAAATTTGTGGAAGCGCGTACAAAATGTGGGAAAATGCCTAGTAAATAACTCGTTCAATGTTAAATTCCGTATTAAAATAACATTACGGAGTCACACTGGAAATAAATAAAGCATAGCACTGCCGTGCTATGCTTTAATATGACCTACCGATATGCGAAATTTTATTAAAATCCGTGACGTGTTAACCACAGCAAATTTGCTCATTTGTTTTGAATGAAATCACCCGTACACAATAAAAGTTTAGAGAGATGAGTAGTTTATAATAGCAGATACACAATAAAAGTTTAGACTTTAGAGTCTAAATATTATCAAATATTTCTATATTCACTATAACTCCTCTTTATAATTTTTAACCGACTTCATAGAGGAGGTTATGATTTCGACCTGTATATATTTGTTGTTCACGCATAACTTTTGCAAATATGAGCCGATTTTGATAATTGTTTTTTTTTTTTTTTTTTTTTTTTTTTTTTGTCTGAAAGCGTAGGGGGCCCATGTGATCCCATTTGAATTTCATAAAAATTTGATGATTAGAACTTTTTAGAAAATAAAAACTTTAAAATTCAAATTCTTTTTGAAGCAATCGACCAATTAGAAGCGTTTTTCAACGTTTTTCGTTTTTTTTGTTACACTTACATAGACACACGATCTTTTCAAAGTGTAAAATCCTAGCTGGTCAACGGTCGGGATTCACATAAATTTTGCGTTGTTTGCGAAACGAGATTGATTAATTGTCTTAGCGAAGCGAAGTCTTATACTCAGAGTACGTAACGATATTAAAAGTCAAAAAAAATCTTTCGTCAAGCAAATCTCAAAAAGTACTTGTCGGATTTTGATTCTGTTTATACCAGTAGGTACCTATGAAGGTAATCTGGTGAATACACCATCTACGACAAATTATTTCCAAATAGTTTAAAAGTTATATTTAAAAAACTGATAAAAAAGCACAATTGGGGCGTCATTTGCAGTCTGCAAACGGTTAATTTTAATACTTAAATTGCCAACTGGTGCCAGTAATTTTTTTAGTACAATTTTAATCTCATAATATACGTGACGAAACGGTTTAGATTATTTTCAATTAAATTTGTTCGTAAATATTGGTGGAAATTAATTATTTGATCATTTTTGAAGCAGAAATCTCTTGCCCCTGAAAAGTTTAAGCAATGTATCGCGTTTAATGCGATTGAATGAGACATTCCCGATCATCCATTACTGGCATTTAATCTTATAGTTTGGCGATACTTTTTTGGTCGTCAGTATAATCAAATAGTGAAAAAAAAAAGAAACAATAGTTGAAGCAATAAATTAAAGTTATAAATAATAAACATAATAAAAAATATACATAAAACAATAAATCGAAAATATTAACACTTACAGCAATATTCAAAATCAAAGTTTTCACCAATTTGGTGACAGAAAAAAGCGCGCCAACTTGGTACGTATATGACATCTACGCCATATTTATGTGTAAAAATAAGCATAAACGTTCATCAGATATGAAATCTGACTTTCTGAAGCCCAAATTGGACCAAGATTTATAAAAATGCCGAAGTGAAGATATTAAAGGAAAAGTACTATGGAAACGGGACGGAAATATCATATACGTATCTGGGGTACTACTTGGTTATGCCGTCGACCAAAAAAAAAAATATCGCCAAATTATAAGATTAAATTCCAACAATAGATGACCTTGAATGTCCCATGCAATGAAATTAAACAAGATACACGTGTTTAAAGCATCATAAAGTGATTTTTATTTCAACTTTTTATGAATGTTTTACAAATTTAATTGTTCTTCTGTTGTTTAAACTAAAAATTACATGTATAAGTTGGCTATTAGTTTGGTGATTTGTATCATTTGGCGAAATTGGTCGACGGGATAACTAAGTAGTACCTATTTAGTTTGGCGCAAATTTGGCGAAAATCATTTTTTAATTATTTTCTATTATATTAAAAAGGAAGTAACAATAAATAAAAACACGATTAAATACAGATTAATTTAATATAGAAAAAAACAATTGCCGGGTTACCATGTCATGCAAAATAACGATAGTTCGATGCCAATTATGTGGAAGAGTTCCAAATCCTGTTCTGGCATTTTTGGTGAAATTTTATTTTATTTTATTTTATTTTTTTGCATTAAATGAATCGGTTCCTTTTTTTTCCAACAAAGTTGAAAAGTGCTTATGCATTCGGTTTGTCTGTCCGTCTGCCCACACTCTAACCTCCGTAAATATACTCGAATTTTTTATGCAATTAGTAAACCTTATTTAGGGTCCCCTAGGCATGTTTGGTATTATATATGAAGTATGTGAGATTAATAGTTTATTTACAGGGACACCCAAAAGTTTTCCATTACATTATGGTCTATAAGAAAAATCGATAACAGAGTATTTCTATGAAACTACACTATTGCAAAGTATTGAAACTTATATAAATCGATGAATTTTATTACGATAGTAGGGGAAAAATGGGGCTCCGACCTCAGGAGGAGGAGCTGAGGAGCTGAGGAGGGAGGAGGGCTCCTCCTCCTCAATCCTCCTCCACAGCCCTCCTCCTCAATCCTCCTCCTCCTCAATCCTCCTCCTCAATCCTCCTCCTGGCATCGTCTTATAAGAGAAGGGGTTAAAAGGGGGGGATTAAATTTTTTTCGTGAAATTTGAATATTTTATGCTATAAGAGAGGGGTAAAAGGGTGATTAATTTTTTAAGTATACTTCAGTACGAGCGGTTCTTTTGACTGTTGATTAAGAGATGAATGATTCATATTAAATTAAAAATAGTAATTAATTAAAAAGTAATTAAAAATAATAAGTGATAAATAATGAAGGGACTTAGAATTTTTCGAGCGGTATTTTTTAGTCAAGTGTAGTACGTAGTGGAATTTAAGAAGTGAATAACAGCAATTAACGATAATTAGTAATTAATAAAAAAGTAATTAAAAATATTGAGTAAAAATAATGAAGGTAATAATTAAAAATGATAATTAAAAATAATGAGTAAAAAATAATGAAGGGAATTTTTCGGTGAACTTTAGTTTAAGGATTTATTTTTTGATTTGAAGCGGAAATTTTGGGGAGATTGATTTTTTTTTTTTTTTTTCACCGTGTTTTTAATAAGGGGTTAAGCGGATATTTTGGGGACACAGAATGTTTTTTTCTGTACTATTGTACGAGTAGTTTTTAATTTTAATGTGGTGACTTAAAAATTTTCAGTTTGGTGTAATTTAAGAGTTTATTTTTTGATTTTAAGCAGAAATTTT
The DNA here is from genome assembly GCA_964019185.1 of Maratus speculifer. NCBI lineage: Eukaryota > Metazoa > Arthropoda > Arachnida > Araneae > Salticidae > Maratus > Maratus speculifer. The sequence goes on from OZ025291.1 coordinate 142,480,239, forward strand.
GGGGAGATTGATTTTTTTTTTTTTTTTTTTCACCGTGTTTTAGATAATGGGTTAAGCGGGTATTTGGGGACATAGAATGTTTTTTTTTCAGTACTATTGTACGAGTGGTTTTCAATTTTAATGTGGCGACTTAAAAATTTTCAGTTTGGTGTAATTTAATAGTTTATTTTTTCGATTTTAAGTGGAAATTTGGGGAGATTGATTTTTTTTTTTTTTCCACTGTGTTCTTACATGATGAGTTAAGCGGGTATTTTGGGGGAAATTATTATTTTAGACTAATCATTCACGAAGGATATTTTGCAGATATAAATGTTTAATAGGGGGAGTTTAACTTTTTTGCAATGAGATTGACGTGCGCTCGTCGACCTAACCGTATGGAGTTTGTAATTTTCTTTGAATCATGTGTGCATACTGGCTTAGACTATCTTAGAAAGACTTCCACCACCTTTATCTCCACCAAGTCATAAATAACACATGCTGGTAATGGGAATTTGTGAATATTAACTTTAAACATTAATTTAATGAAGGAACTTTAAAATTATTTCGAGTACTATTTTTAGTTAACTATGTTATACACTTGATATTTTAGATTAGTTAAAAAATAACATTAAAATTTGAATGAGAAAATATGTTTCAAAATGGGATTTTACGTACTAACATTTATTTGCGCTCGTTGACCTAACCGTTCGGAATCTGTGATTTCCCTCGAATCATGTGTGAATAACTGTTAGATTTCTTTAGAAAGACCTGAATAAGCTTCAACCATCATAAATAACGCATGTCTGTAACGGGAATTTGAACTTAATTATTTTAAATATTCATTTTAATGAGGTGACTTCGAAAACAATTTGTAGAACTTTTGAGCGGTAATAATTTTTATTGGGAAACTTAAAAGAATCTTGTGATTTTTTGGGGTCTAATTTTTAATTGCTGAATTGCAATCTGTATTCGCCTTTCTTTCGTGTGATTGTGTAGATGTTGATGAAAACTATTTCTATTCCAATTAATGAAATTTAATAATTAAAATAATAAAGTGTTCCTCACCAGACGCCCCTTTTTCAAAATTCGTGCATATTTTTTAACATAACAATGTGTTTAATATAAGTAATTTTTGTGTGTCCTTTCTTTTCTGAAAGAGTAAGCGATTTTTAACAGAAATATCTTTTGACGTGTGTAATTTTTCGTTGGCAGAACAATTTTCAAATAAATAAATTTTAATATTAATAGAATTTTTGACTTTCCGAAGAAAAAAAGGAACTTATTTTTAATGTTTTAATACTTGTCGGTTAAAAAAATTAAACTATATTTATTATCGAAATGAATTCATCTACATTAATTTAAAAACATATAATATTTATAACCAGTAACGCAGAACTTTTTCAAACCCTGTTAATGAGATTTTATAACAAAAGTGTTATTATATAATTGAATTACTGTTTTTAAAATGTGTTGTATGTATGTGCGTGTTTTGAATGTATCTGTATGTTGTATGTATGTATGTATGTGTGTGTGTGTGTGTCGTATTTATGTGTATGTTGTATGTATATGTATGTGTGTGTGTGTGTTGTATGTATGTGCATGTTGTATGTATGTGTGTGTATGTATGTGTGTGTTGTATGTATGTGCATGTTGAATGTACAGGGGTTGGACAAAAATATGGAAACACCTCTTGAAATGCATGTTTGAAAAGAAAGATTGATTTTAATGCACTATGTAGATGGGGTTGGCGTTTTCGCTTACTGATGCCACCTATACAACTTCGTAAAATTGCTGCACCGTTCAGTCGTTGTTGGAGCACTGTTATGTAAGGTTGTCATTGTATTATGTCAGAGTTAACAGACTTCGAACATGGCCAAATTGCTGGGGCGCGTATGGTGGGTGCTTCCGTAAGCATGGTAGCCAAGGTTTTTAGTGTTTCAAGAGGTATTGAGTCGAAGATTTATTCCGCATATTTGAAATGCGGAAAAACATCATCTGCTAAATCACAGTACGGATGAAAGTGTGTGCTGAGTGATCGTGACAGACGATCATTAAGGAGGATTATCACGAAAAATAAGAAGACCACAGCTGCAAAAGTTACTGCTGAAATGAATCTCGTGTTACCAAACCCTGTGAGTACCAAAGCAATTAAAAGGGAGCTTTATAAACAGACAATTACTGGCCGTGCTGCAATTGAAAAGCTATTCATCAGTGATGCTAATGCCCGTAACAGGAAAAATTTGTGTTTAAGTCATAAAGCCTGGACTATAGGGCGGTGGAAGCGAGTAAACTGGTCTGATGAGTCTTCTTTCATATTATTTCCCACTTCTGGCCGAGTTTACGTCTGGAGAACGCCATCTCGAGCTTATAATACAGACTGCTTGTTGCCTAAAGTGAAACATGGCGGGGGTTTGGGGATGGTTTGGGCAGCCATATCGTAGTTCTCTTCTAGCCCCATGATAACTCTGTCAGGGCGTATTACTGCTCAGACTTATGTGAACATTTTGGCCGATCAAGCCCATCCAATGGTACAAATTTTGTTCCCCAATGGTGATGGTCTCTTTCAAGACGACAACGCCAACGTTCACACGGCTCACATTGACCAGGACTGGTTTTCTGAGCACGAGGATGAATTGTCGCGTCTCCCCTGACCACCACAGTCACCAGACCTGAATATTATCGAACCTTTGTTGTCTAAATTTTAGCGGAAAATGCGTTCTCGCTATCCACCGCCAACATCGTTATCTGAACTTGCCGTGATTTTGCAAGAAGAATGGTACAATATTCCCTTGGCAAACATACAAAAACTGTATTTATCCATTCCGAGAAGACTGCAAGCTGTTTTGAATAACAACAAGTACCCTACACCATATTAGGCAAAGAAACGTGTTTTTTAAGGTGTTTCCATATTTTTGTCCAACCCCTGTATGTGTATGTAATTTTTTTTGCCGATAGGTGTGATCTTTAGCTGAAAGTGACCTAGGGTCAAAACTTTCACCCAGGAATCGCCACGAGGAGGCAGATCACATGATTCCCGTATTGCACACATTCACATACATTATTTCGAGCGATATTTTTAGCGAAACATAATATGCAATTGAAGTTTTAGAATAATTAAAAAATAACTTTAAAATTTAAATGAAAGAATGTTTCAAAATGGAATTTTACGTACTAACATTTAATCGCGCTCGTTGGTTTTTACTGTTTGGAGGTCTGTTAATTTTCCTTTAACCTTGGAAAACCTTGCGTCAATAAGGATATTTCAGAAAGACCCCCACTTTGGGTACTCTTTTAAACTAATATTTGTAATGAGATGTGTTCGCGCGCGTCGGCCTAACTGTTTGGAGTATCAACATAAAATCAGCAAATTAATACAAAATATTTCAAATAGTAAGAAAATGATTGATTAAAATCACCAAGTAAGAATAAAAATACTTCAAGCAATGAGAAAATAAATGTTTAAAACCAAAAATTTAACATTTAAAGGTTTTATCTTCAGATCTAAATAATTTGTGAAAAATGCTTTTAAATATTTTTAAAGCTGTATTGAAAATAATATTTTTCATACCTTAACATCAAAAAAAGTGTTAAATCCAAATCGATGAAGAGTTTAATAATTGTTTTCTCAAAGAGAGGATACTAAATTCGTTGCAATATATGTGTGTGTGTGTAAACATAAATGAATCATTCTTATCTGCTTATCTGATAGCGTTTTCCGAAAAGGGTTGAATCTCTGAATCATAACTGATAGGAACTGGGGTTGATGTGTTATCTTAATTAATCTTAATGAGTACTATATCTAATTAAAATTATTTGACTTGAAATAAAATAACGTCTGTTGAGCAATATCTTTTGAAAACTTAAGATTTAATTATTTAAATCAAATTAAAGGCTTTTTTTTATCTCATCGATTTATTTTAAATAAAACTAAAATATTTATATTTTTCTGTACTTTGTTAGCAAAATAAAGAGTGTATCACATTCATTTCGGCTTTAACTGTTTGAAAATTTAAATTAACCTATAATTAAAATGATTACATAAGGTTGAGTATGCGATCTTTTAAATGAAATCTAGTTAAAAACGGAACACGCATTCATATAAAACTTTAAATACTTATGGTGTTGTGCATAATGCAATGTATGTATTAAATATTAAATGAAAAATATGAATTAACAATAAATGAAAGACATTAACATTAATAAAATATTAATTAAACATTGCATTGATTAAAAACTTAATGAAAAATATTAATTTGGGAATACGCATCCTTATAAAACTTTAAACATTTATGCTTTTGGGTATAATATTATGGATGTATTAAATATTAAATGAAAAATATGAATTAACAATAAATAAAAAATATTAATTAACATTAATAAAATATTAATTAAACATTGTGTTAATTAAAATATAGATTAAAAATTTAATGAAAAATATTAATTTCTCATGTAATTAAAATAACACTTTATAAATTAATGAATTAATAATAAATGAAACATGTTCATTCGAAACAACTTGAGAAATACTAATTTGTAATGAAATTAGAAAATACCAATTAATTAAATATTAATTAAAAATTAAATGAAAACTATTTATGAGAGACACATTGAAAAATATTCTCATCTTAAACTTTCATTCGCCAATCCTTAAATCCAACCTTCATCGTTGCTTACCTGTTAGGAAATGTCTGATAACAACAAATTCTTATCTTTAACGGTATTTCCCGAAGGCTGACTCACTAGATAAGTAACAATGACAAGTTCAAATCTGAAATTAAGAGTTTATTCATATTGAATATAATTAATATAATGTTTAATTAAAAAGGGACTTAATTTATTTAATACGTCATAATTAAGAATTTAATTAAATCCTAATATAATTTTTTTATCTAATTAATAGAATAAAAAAGAAATTCTTTTCAACATTTTCAAGAAACATCAAGTTATCGAATACTTAATAGATTATTTTTTTAATGAATGTGTAATTAACATTTTTAAAGGATTTTTTTCTAATTAATTAGTGTTTAATTAAAATTTTCATAATTAAAATAAATATATAAAATAAAAAAGGAATTCTTTTCAAAATTTTCAAGAAACACCAAATTATTATTAAGTAATATTTCGAATAACTACAAACTTTAATCATGATGAGTCATCACTGTGAATGATCTTTTCTTCTCATATGTTATAAAAACAAGTTTAAGTACCTAAATTTATTGATATATTTCATTGTGTGTTGGATCCTTCTTTACTAATCTCGTTAAAATTATTCATTTACCAATGATTTAAATTTCACATTTTAAAGTCATTTATATAATATACTAACATTTGACTATTAAATATCAAATAATGGATATGCACTTTTTACACTCACATCTTACAATGTAATTAGTAACCAAATGTAATGATTTTTAAGCATGTCTTCTTAATTTTTTTACAATGAAAGACTATCACAGTTGAATATTTAGCTTTCTGTTTATAACTTTATCGAGAAATATATAATGCATACCACACGATTTCATTAAATGAATCACAATACATTTCAAACTTCTCATTTTCAATGTTTTATATATACTAGTGTTTATCAAATAGGTGTTTATTCTGAACAATCATTACTTAGTATATTGATGAAAAGTTTGTGTTGAACGGTTTTTAACTTAAATGGTGTGAGAGAAGGATATATTAGGACAGAAGTTATTAAATATAGAGTCTTTAAAGTTTATACCCGTGCAAGAATTGGCATTTCAAGAAACAAAGTTGTGTCACATTTGAAAGCATTCTTTATATTCGAAACGCACACGTGATCACGATCACATCACTGAAGAGCATAGAGAAGCTGTTTATGTTGTATATAATTTGAATTTTCATTAACACAATATTATAACCGAAGTTTTTCGACAGTTTGAAAAATTATGATGTTCAACGTCTGCACACGTTAACACAGAATAAGATTAGCTTATGCCCTTTCGATGATAAGCGTTATTTGCAGGTAAGATGTATTAACATAACAAAATTTTCTTGGTAATTTTACTCGCAGGTTTCGAAACCACAAACATCTGATCATACTTCTCATTTTTAACACGCGACACTAACCATTGGGCCATTAAAGCCCGTAATTTAGTAACTAAAAATTAAGAAAGATCATCGAAAATGATTACTTCACACATGCAAAAATAATTTTTATTGTGACTTATCAGTTAAAAATCACGAAGAAAAGAAAAATATCACATATGTTTTGGATTACTTTGAGATTTTATGAGTCACTTCATCAGTTAAATAGACATAACCACTTCTTATGAATCACTACTTATGCTTAAATTTTGAAACACTTGCTTATATGAAATGTATTATATTTTAGTTTATCAGTGATAGTGCGATTACTTGTTAATAATTTTAATGTTATTAAAAAAATTTAAAAAAATCAAATGTGAATAATTAATTAAAAAAACACAAGTCACTATTAAAGGTTTGAACAAATTATTAAAATTATTTTACAAAACTTTTCAAATTATTTTAAAATGTTTCACTAATATTTAGTAATCGTCAAATTTTAATGTCGATAATCATTTATGTGAGTCAGGTTTTCTGTTTTAACTGTTAAGTTATCAGATTCCCCCTTCAAGTACATCTCATTGATAAGTTTTAATCAACCAATCAACTATTTATTTACCCCAGCAACCAGCTATTTGTTTACCCTAGTAACCAAAAAGCTTTTGTCGACACATGAACAAAATTTTGAAGATGCAAGACTCTTCATTTTCATTCGAAAAAACAATGACTTATGTAATAAATTTTTTCTTTACTTAAATGAAACCTTCACATGTGTATGGTAAAACTTGGAAAATTTCATTTAATGCACAAATTTAAAGTTAACAGACAAGGTCTTCACACATCTTTTAGTATTTTACTAACACTTTGCCAAATATCTTTAGAAAACAACAACAGAATTTTAAATAATTATTTTAATAAAAATTCTCTTTTGTAAGTGACATTATTAAACTAACTTGAAAAATTAACTTGGCAAAGCAAGTTTTCACTATTCCAACTAAGTAATATTCATAAGTTTTATATGATAAACAACCTGTTTGGTTATGTCCCAGCATGGCTTTATAAAATGTATCTAAAATAACCTTTAATATCAATGTTTAAAAATATGCGAATAATTCAGTTAGTCTTTTATAGATGATTATTTTCCCTTCTATTATTTAAAAGACATTTTAAAATAAAATTATTACTGATGCCAGTTTATCCCTGTGTTATGAAATGTGTATGCAAAACTTTTAATTCTAATTTTCACATTTTATTATTTCAAATTATTGTTTTCAAGTTGTACTAAAATTTGGAAAAAAATATTTAATTTTCATGCATAATTAAATTGAAATACTTTAATAATAAAGACACATTTAACATTGTATACTCACCTAATCCAACACTTTCACAAATACACGTCCGACTCGCTCCAAGGTTTAGGAAGAAATGAGAGATTCAAAGTCCTTATCAGAAAATGTTATCAGATAGTCTTATCTTAAGATAAGTGACGTCAGAGAACATATGTCATCAACTGGTCACGTGATGTATATCACATGACCAGTGCTTTGTTAATTAATCTTATTAATTAATTATTAAGTATTAAATTATTAATTATTAATTAATTAATTATTAAGTATTAAATTAAATTATTTAATATTATTAATTCTTTGTTATTAAAAAATAATAACTATTTTTAATAAGATTAATTAATAATATTAAATAATTTAATTTAATACTTAATAATTAATTAATTAATAATTAATAATTTAATACTTAATAATTAATTAATAAGATTAATTAACAAAGCACTGGTCATGTGATATACATCACGTGACCAGTTGATGACATATGTTCTCTGACGTCACTTATCTTAAGATAAGACTATCTGATAACATTTTCTGATAAGGACTTTGAATCTCTCATTTCTTCCTAAACCTTGGAGCGAGTCGGACGTGTATTTGTGAAAGTGTTGGATTAGGTGAGTATACAATGTTAAATGTGTCTTTATTATTAAAGTATTTCAATTTAATTATGCATGAAAATTAAATATTTTTTTCCAAATTTTAGTACAACTTGAAAACAATAATTTGAAATAATAAAATGTGAAAATTAGAATTAAAAGTTTTGCATACACATTTCATAACACAGGGATAAACTGGCATCAGTAATAATTTTATTTTAAAATGTCTTTTAAATAATAGAAGGGAAAATAATCATCTATAAAAGACTAACTGAATTATTCGCATATTTTTAAACATTGATATTAAAGGTTATTTTAGATACATTTTATAAAGCTATGCTGGGACATAACCAAACAGGTTGTTTATCATATAAAACTTATGAATATTACTTAGTTGGAATAGTGAAAACTTGCTTTGCCAAGTTAATTTTTCAAGTTAGTTTAATAATGTCACTTACAAAAGAGAATTTTTATTAAAATAATTATTTAAAATTCTGTTGTTGTTTTCTAAAGATATTTGGCAAAGTGTTAGTAAAATACTAAAAGATGTGTGAAGACCTTGTCTGTTAACTTTAAATTTGTGCATTAAATGAAATTTTCCAAGTTTTACCATACACATGTGAAGGTTTCATTTAAGTAAAGAAAAAATTTATTACATAAGTCATTGTTTTTTCGAATGAAAATGAAGAGTCTTGCATCTTCAAAATTTTGTTCATGTGTCGACAAAAGCTTTTTGGTTACTAGGGTAAACAAATAGCTGGTTGCTGGGGTAAATAAATAGTTGATTGGTTGATTAAAACTTATCAATGAGATGTACTTGAAGGGGGAATCTGATAACTTAACAGTTAAAACAGAAAACCTGACTCACATAAATGATTATCGACATTAAAATTTGACGATTACTAAATATTAGTGAAACATTTTTAAATAATTTGAAAAGTTTTGTAAAATAATTTTAATAATTTGTTCAAACCTTTAATAGTGACTTGTGTTTTTTTAATTAATTATTCACATTTGATTTTTTTAAATTTTTTTAATAACATTAAAATTATTAACAAGTAATCGCACTATCACTGATAAACTAAAATATAATACATTTCATATAAGCAAGTGTTTCAAAATTTAAGCATAAGTAGTGATTCATAAGAAGTGGTTATGTCTATTTAACTGATGAAGTGACTCATAAAATCTCAAAGTAATCCAAAACATATGTGATATTTTTCTTTTCTTCGTGATTTTTAACTGATAAGTCACAATAAAAATTATTTTTGCATGTGTGAAGTAATCATTTTCGATGATCTTTCTTAATTTTTAGTTACTAAATTACGGGCTTTAATGGCCCAATGGTTAGTGTCGCGTGTTAAAAATGAGAAGTATGATCAGATGTTTGTGGTTTCGAAACCTGCGAGTAAAATTACCAAGAAAATTTTGTTATGTTAATACATCTTACCTGCAAATAACGCTTATCATCGAAAGGGCATAAGCTAATCTTATTCTGTGTTAACGTGTGCAGACGTTGAACATCATAATTTTTCAAACTGTCGAAAAACTTCGGTTATAATATTGTGTTAATGAAAATTCAAATTATATACAACATAAACAGCTTCTCTATGCTCTTCAGTGATGTGATCGTGATCACGTGTGCGTTTCGAATATAAAGAATGCTTTCAAATGTGACACAACTTTGTTTCTTGAAATGCCAATTCTTGCACGGGTATAAACTTTAAAGACTCTATATTTAATAACTTCTGTCCTAATATATCCTTCTCTCACACCATTTAAGTTAAAAACCGTTCAACACAAACTTTTCATCAATATACTAAGTAATGATTGTTCAGAATAAACACCTATTTGATAAACACTAGTATATATAAAACATTGAAAATGAGAAGTTTGAAATGTATTGTGATTCATTTAATGAAATCGTGTGGTATGCATTATATATTTCTCGATAAAGTTATAAACAGAAAGCTAAATATTCAACTGTGATAGTCTTTCATTGTAAAAAAATTAAGAAGACATGCTTAAAAATCATTACATTTGGTTACTAATTACATTGTAAGATGTGAGTGTAAAAAGTGCATATCCATTATTTGATATTTAATAGTCAAATGTTAGTATATTATATAAATGACTTTAAAATGTGAAATTTAAATCATTGGTAAATGAATAATTTTAACGAGATTAGTAAAGAAGGATCCAACACACAATGAAATATATCAATAAATTTAGGTACTTAAACTTGTTTTTATAACATATGAGAAGAAAAGATCATTCACAGTGATGACTCATCATGATTAAAGTTTGTAGTTATTCGAAATATTACTTAATAATAATTTGGTGTTTCTTGAAAATTTTGAAAAGAATTCCTTTTTTATTTTATATATTTATTTTAATTATGAAAATTTTAATTAAACACTAATTAATTAGAAAAAAATCCTTTAAAAATGTTAATTACACATTCATTAAAAAAATAATCTATTAAGTATTCGATAACTTGATGTTTCTTGAAAATGTTGAAAAGAATTTCTTTTTTATTCTATTAATTAGATAAAAAAATTATATTAGGATTTAATTAAATTCTTAATTATGACGTATTAAATAAATTAAGTCCCTTTTTAATTAAACATTATATTAATTATATTCAATATGAATAAACTCTTAATTTCAGATTTGAACTTGTCATTGTTACTTATCTAGTGAGTCAGCCTTCGGGAAATACCGTTAAAGATAAGAATTTGTTGTTATCAGACATTTCCTAACAGGTAAGCAACGATGAAGGTTGGATTTAAGGATTGGCGAATGAAAGTTTAAGATGAGAATATTTTTCAATGTGTCTCTCATAAATAGTTTTCATTTAATTTTTAATTAATATTTAATTAATTGGTATTTTCTAATTTCATTACAAATTAGTATTTCTCAAGTTGTTTCGAATGAATATGTTTCATTTATTATTAATTCATTAATTTATAAAGTGTTATTTTAATTACATGAGAAATTAATATTTTTCATTAAATTTTTAATCTATATTTTAATTAACACAATGTTTAATTAATATTTTATTAATGTTAATTAATATTTTTTATTTATTGTTAATTCATATTTTTCATTTAATATTTAATACATCCATAATATTATACCCAAAAGCATAAATGTTTAAAGTTTTATAAGGATGCGTATTCCCAAATTAATATTTTTCATTAAGTTTTTAATCAATGCAATGTTTAATTAATATTTTATTAATGTTAATGTCTTTCATTTATTGTTAATTCATATTTTTCATTTAATATTTAATACATACATTGCATTATACACAACACCATAAGTATTTAAAGTTTTATATGAATGCGTGTTCCGTTTTTAACTAGATTTCATTTAAAAGATCGCATACTCAACCTTATGTAATCATTTTAATTATAGGTTAATTTAAATTTTCAAACAGTTAAAGCCGAAATGAATGTGATACACTCTTTATTTTGCTAACAAAGTACAGAAAAATATAAATATTTTAGTTTTATTTAAAATAAATCGATGAGATAAAAAAAAGCCTTTAATTTGATTTAAATAATTAAATCTTAAGTTTTCAAAAGATATTGCTCAACAGATGTTATTTTATTTCAAGTCAAATAATTTTAATTAGATATAGTACTCATTAAGATTAATTAAGATAACACATCAACCCCAGTTCCTATCAGTTATGATTCAGAGATTCAACCCTTTTCGGAAAACGCTATCAGATAAGCAGATAAGAATGATTCATTTATGTTTACACACACACACATATATTGCAACGAATTTAGTATCCTCTCTTTGAGAAAACAATTATTAAACTCTTCATCGATTTGGATTTAACACTTTTTTTGATGTTAAGGTATGAAAAATATTATTTTCAATACAGCTTTAAAAATATTTAAAAGCATTTTTCACAAATTATTTAGATCTGAAGATAAAACCTTTAAATGTTAAATTTTTGATTTTAAACATTTATTTTCTCATTGCTTGAAGTATTTTTATTCTTACTTGGTGATTTTAATCAATCATTTTCTTACTATTTGAAATATTTTGTATTAATTTGCTGATTTTATGTTGATACTCCAAACAGTTAGGCCGACGCGCGCGAACACATCTCATTACAAATATTAGTTTAAAAGAGTACCCAAAGTGGGGGTCTTTCTGAAATATCCTTATTGACGCAAGGTTTTCCAAGGTTAAAGGAAAATTAACAGACCTCCAAACAGTAAAAACCGACGAGCGCGATTAAATGTTAGTACGTAAAATTCCATTTTGAAACATTCTTTCATTTAAATTTTAAAGTTATTTTTTAATTATTCTAAAACTTCAATTGCATATTATGTTTCGCTAAAAATATCGCTCGAAATAATGTATGTGAATGTGTGCAATACGGGAATCATGTGATCTGCCTCCTCGTGGCGATTCCTGGGTGAAAGTTTTGACCCTAGGTCACTTTCAGCTAAAGATCACACCTATCGGCAAAAAAAATTACATACACATACATTCAACATGCACATACATACAACACACACATACATACACACACATACATACAACATGCACATACATACAACACACACACACACATACATATACATACAACATACACATAAATACGACACACACACACTATGCAACACACACACACACATACATACATACATACAACATACAGATACATTCAAAACACGCACATACATACAACACATTTTAAAAACAGTAATTCAATTATATAATAACACTTTTGTTATAAAATCTCATTAACAGGGTTTGAAAAAGTTCTGCGTTACTGGTTATAAATATTATATGTTTTTAAATTAATGTAGATGAATTCATTTCGATAATAAATATAGTTTAATTTTTTTAACCGACAAGTATTAAAACATTAAAAATAAATAAAAATTGTAATTTAAGAAATTACCCCAACCATTTGAAAAATGTTTCACTCGATACATTCATCTATCATTTTAAGCTAAATACCAGTTGTTTTATTGTGTATTATCCGTGCCACTGCTATAAATGACTTTATACATGCTGCAATTTGAAGGTACGGTTCGTTTAAGTTATATCACTCTATTGTCGCCAAGCATAAAAGTTGGCGACGAAAGAAACATTTCAAACTATTTAACATTGTTGGTGCAAAAGTAATCATTATTAAAATACAGCTTTGGCATATACTGTTATACTTGTAAGACTTTGGCATATATTGTTTGATTTTACAGAGCAGAATTTTGGTGATGGAGGTTTTAAACCAAAATCGATCGCAGCACATGCATCTGTGAATGGGTCCATCAGACATCGAATCAAAAAAGTTTTTTCCCAGTTTTTCCCAAGCCGATTGCTTTTTAGTTTTCTTTTTAGGTGGTGGAAAATCAAGAGTAATAGCTATAACATTTTCCGGCTTGTTAGAATCACTATTGGCACTCAAATTTTCCTGGTTAGAACCGACCGATAGTAAAACGCCATGGCTAGTGGATTGGTCGCCCTGGCGACATGATGTTTTACAATTAATCGGTTCGGCATTAAATTGCTTCCTTTTTCGTGATCGCCTTTCAACACGTAATTGGTTTTCAGCGGCTCAATAATCTTTTGATTTTATCATTTTCTGCATTGAAAGACGTTTTTGCGCCAAACCAAATACAGTATTACTCAGTTATCCCGTCGACCAATTTCGCCAAATGATACGAATCGCCAAACTAATAAGCAACTTATACATGTTGACTGTGTTTAATATCATTGAATGCGATATTCACGTTCATTCATTTCTTTGGCTTCGGCTTTTTCCGTATCTGTTAATTTCCGTCTACCCATTTTTAAATTTGTTAGTTTTCTCCTTTATTACAATGATTTTAACCATTTTAATTTACTATTCAAATAAAAATTCTTCTAAAAGTAAAGAATTTAATTTAAATTCAAATAAAAATTCTTCTAAAAATAAAGAATTTAATTTAAATTCAAAAGTGGTAACATCATTCAAAAGTGGTAACATCATTCAAAAGTGGTAACATCATCGGGTCCATTCTCCCGAAAACAACAACCATTTTTCAAATGGTTAATAAGTTCCTTTTTTTCTTCGGAAAGTCAAAAATTCTATTAATATTAAAATTTATTTATTTGAAAATTGTTCTGCCAACGAAAAATTACACACGTCAAAAGATATTTCTGTTAAAAATCGCTTACTCTTTCAGAAAAGAAAGGACACACAAAAATTACTTATATTAAACACATTGTTATGTTAAAAAATATGCACGAATTTTGAAAAAGGGGCGTCTGGTGAGGAACACTTTATTATTTTAATTATTAAATTTCATTAATTGGAATAGAAATAGTTTTCATCAACATCTACACAATCACACGAAAGAAAGGCGAATACAGATTGCAATTCAGCAATTAAAAATTAGACCCCAAAAAATCACAAGATTCTTTTAAGTTTCCCAATAAAAATTATTACCGCTCAAAAGTTCTACAAATTGTTTTCGAAGTCACCTCATTAAAATGAATATTTAAAATAATTAAGTTCAAATTCCCGTTACAGACATGCGTTATTTATGATGGTTGAAGCTTATTCAGGTCTTTCTAAAGAAATCTAACAGTTATTCACACATGATTCGAGGGAAATCACAGATTCCGAACGGTTAGGTCAACGAGCGCAAATAAATGTTAGTACGTAAAATCCCATTTTGAAACATATTTTCTCATTCAAATTTTAATGTTATTTTTTAACTAATCTAAAATATCAAGTGTATAACATAGTTAACTAAAAATAGTACTCGAAATAATTTTAAAGTTCCTTCATTAAATTAATGTTTAAAGTTAATATTCACAAATTCCCATTACCAGCATGTGTTATTTATGACTTGGTGGAGATAAAGGTGGTGGAAGTCTTTCTAAGATAGTCTAAGCCAGTATGCACACATGATTCAAAGAAAATTACAAACTCCATACGGTTAGGTCGACGAGCGCACGTCAATCTCATTGCAAAAAAGTTAAACTCCCCCTATTAAACATTTATATCTGCAAAATATCCTTCGTGAATGATTAGTCTAAAATAATAATTTCCCCCAAAATACCCGCTTAACTCATCATGTAAGAACACAGTGGAAAAAAAAAAAATCAATCTCCCCAAATTTCCACTTAAAATCGAAAAAATAAACTCTTAAATTACACCAAACTGAAAATTTTTAAGTCGCCACATTAAAATTGAAAACCACTCGTACAATAGTACTGAAAAAAAAACATTCTATGTCCCCAAATACCCGCTTAACCCATTATCTAAAACACGGTGAAAAAAAAAAAAAAAAAAAAATCAATCTCCCCAAAATTTCTGCTTAAAATCAAAAAATAAACTCTTAAATTACACCAAACTGAAAATTTTTAAGTCACCACATTAAAATTAAAAACTACTCGTACAATAGTACAGAAAAAAACATTCTGTGTCCCCAAAATATCCGCTTAACCCCTTATTAAAAACACGGTGAAAAAAAAAAAAAAAAAAAAAAAATCAATCTCCCCAAAATTTCCGCTTCAAAATAAATCCTTAAACTAAAGTTCACCGAAAAATTCCCTTCATTATTTTTTACTCATTATTTTTAATTATCATTTTTAATTATTACCTTCATTATTTTTACTCAATATTTTTAATTACTTTTTTATTAATTACTAATTATCGTTAATTGCTGTTATTCACTTCTTAAATTCCACTACGTACTACACTTGACTAAAAAATACCGCTCGAAAAATTCTAAGTCCCTTCATTATTTATCACTTATTATTTTTAATTACTTTTTAATTAATTACTATTTTTAATTTAATATGAATCATTCATCTCTTAATCAACAGTCAAAAGAACCGCTCGTACTGAAGTATACTTAAAAAATTAATCACCCTTTTACCCCTCTCTTATAGCATAAAATATTCAAATTTCACGAAAAAAATTTAATCCCCCCCTTTTAACCCCTTCTCTTATAAGACGATGCCAGGAGGAGGATTGAGGAGGAGGATTGAGGAGGAGGGCTGTGGAGGAGGATTGAGGAGGAGGAGCCCTCCTCCCTCCTCAGCTCCTCAGCTCCTCCTCCTGAGGTCGGAGCCCCATTTTTCCCCTACTTACGATTACGTTTGAACAAGACATTCATATAATTTTTAATCCGTTTACAGGACACTCAAAAGAAATCAGTTACAATACTGTCTTAGAGCAAAAATTGCTGATCATGTGTTTTCAATTTCGGCATGTGCTTTGAAATTTAACTGCTTTTTAGGTGCATTCGTAATTATATAAATACGTAGTACATATAGTCGTTGTCTGAACCGTCCGTATCTCTGTCGGCATAGAACAGCACGAAAACTATCGAACCGAAACGTTTTAAATTTTAAATATATATTTGTTTCTGAATTTGTTGAGTTATTTTAAATTTTAGTAAAATTGGATAAATAGTTCGAATACAGAGACAGTCAAAAATATTCTGTTACATTATGGCCGAAATAATTCCGAAAACATTTTAATGATGTTACGCGCCCATCGAAACCTAATGAAATTGATATGCATTTATGAGGAGCACTAGAAAATATATTTTGTAGAGCATGCCGCGCAAAGAATATTTATTATTCATTTGCAGGGTACCACAAAAGAATTAAATAACAAAAAGGTACGGGGGAAGGGACATTAATTTTTCAACTTTACTAATCTGGGGATTTTATCATTTTCTCAATTGTCACTAGCAAGCTTTTTAAATAATTACTTTTTGGGGTAAAACTCGAGCTCATGTTGGCGTATTTGAGCGAGCATGTCTAGCGTAAAAGTATGCGCAG
This sequence comes from Maratus speculifer, assembly GCA_964019185.1. Classification (NCBI taxonomy): domain Eukaryota; kingdom Metazoa; phylum Arthropoda; class Arachnida; order Araneae; family Salticidae; genus Maratus; species Maratus speculifer. The sequence goes on from OZ025291.1 coordinate 142,497,025, forward strand.
ATTTATAAGTCATTTGTGGTGACATTTTTACAGCTGAAAGCTTGTGGAGACGAGATATTCAGATCTCGTTCGTCCCTTATACTATAGGCATTGCATATTCCTTTTATTTAATGATGCTACAATGAAATACTGCTTAACTTCATGAGAACAAGTTTGAAAAGAAAGAAAAACAGTGTATGTGGTGGCCAGTAGCACAATCCATTTAAATCCGATTGAGCATATCTGGGACACACTCGAACGACGTAATGCATTTCTTTGTTGGCATCTTCGGGATTTTTATATGTCATTTTTTAAATAGAGAATTCCCTAAATTCCCATCAAGAACCTCATCGTAACCATAGAAAACAGATGTAGATATTATATTATCAACCATTCTGTATTAACTATCTACACACCATGTAAACAAATTCTCTCATTCTACTCAACCATCATGATTTATGCAATTTTTTGTGCTGTTTATATTTTTTACGTCATTTCAAAGAGTTCAAATTCCGATTCAAAATATTTTAGTGTTTTATCATTTGCATTACTTTTAATGCATTAGTTACTTTCAATTTTGTACCCATGCATGGCTGATTTGCATGGTTTGTTTTCCCATTTTTTATCAGTGTATAGGAATTTTTACATAATATTTTGCATTTCTACCATTTACTTTTCTCATTTTTGACATTTAAATTTGTAGCACTATATAATCAATTAAAAATAACGGTACTTCTAGGTTATCCCGTCGACCAATTTCGCCAAATTATACAAATCGCCAAACTAATAGCCAAATTATACATGTTGACATAATTTTTATTTTAAATAACGAAAAAACAAATAATTAGTAGAATATTAATAAAAATATTAATAAAAAGTCGAAATAAAAATAACTTAATGACATTTTAAACACGTAAATCGCATTTAATGTCATTGAATGTGAAATTCACGATCATCCATTATTGGCATTTAATCTTATAGTTTGGCGATAATTTTTTTGGTCGACGGGATAACCTAGAAGTACCAAAATAACATATCATTTGTTTAGGCGTAAGCCTTAAATAAAGAAATAAATTTAATAATAGTAATGTATTTGACCTTGACAGGTTAATTACTGTCAAATAATAATTCTTGATATTAATGGATTTGGCCTTGAGAAATTCAATCACTGTCAAAATAAAAATCTTGATTAATATTTATGACTAAAATAATGATTTAAAAATGCTTAATATTGATTTATTTGTTTATTTCTTGACAAGTTGACAGCTTAATTTAATTTAAATTCATTTAAAGAGATTTATTGGTCTTATAATTATTTTATGTCAAAATTAATGTTTTATTTATTGATAAGTTGTCAACTTGAGTACTTTTTAAATCATTATTAGAGATTTATTGAGTTCTTAATTGTTTTATGTCAAGTTAATGATATATTTTTAAATTTATGATCATTTTAATTTTATCTCTATGCTTTCTTGTTATATTTCCCCAAAGGGGGTTTTTTAGTCTTGAATCTGCAACCAAGCAGATAACATGTACATTTCTTGACTCTGCAATCAGGCAGAGAACATGTGAAATTTTGACTGTTTTCTATCGTGATTTCATGGCTGTTCTCCAAGAAATATGTTTGTTGGCTCTGTGTATCAGAGAATAGTGTAACCATGGATCTATTTTAATAATTCAAGTTATATTATATTTAATAAACTATTTAATCATAAAATGCTCTCCCATCAATTGACTGTGATTATTGAAACATTTTGTGACTGATACAACCATTCATCTTTTGGTGCCGAAACCCGGGAGTATTAAATAGTGACTAAATTGTGTGACTATTGTGATTTTTGTGCACTTGGATTACCTAAGGATTACCTGAAATAGTGCACTTGGATTACCTAAGGATTACCTGAAATAAACAGGTAAGAAGCTTTATTATTCAATTAGAAATTAAGATTTTATTATTGTTATGGAAAATTTAGAAAAACTTAAAGCAAAGCGTTCTGTTGAACGAACAAGTTTTACAAAATTATTAACAAAATTAGACACGTTATTAGCAGATGACATCGATAGTACAAAAACTGATGAATTATTAGAGCTTCATGAAACATTGTCTTTAAAAGAATCTGCATTTCAAAAATTAAATCATGAAATTGAAGCTCAAATATCAGACTTAAAGGAATATGAAAAGGATATTGCTAGCAGTGAAAAGTATAATGATCAGTTGATAAGTGCTAAATTTAAAATTAAAAATAGATTAAGTAAAGGCAATATTTCTACTATGATATCAGGTAGTTCTGTGAATGCATTGAATAGTTCTGTCAGTGGAACAGAAGCAAGTTCTTATTCGGCCATGAAATTACCCAAATTAAATGTTCCAAAATTTTCTGGTGAAATCGAAGAATGGGTAGAGTTTTTTAATTGTTTTGAAACATCGATACACCAGAATAAATCACTATCAAAGATAGAGAAATTTGCATATTTAAAATCTTTGTTATGTAATCGTGCATACAATGTGGTAGAAGGATTTCCATTGACAGAACAAAATTATGATACCTGTATTGATTTATTAAAGGACCGATTTGGTAAAGTTGATGTAATTATAAATAAACATATGTCTAATTTGTTAAACATGGAACCCGTGAAAAATTGCTCAAATTTAAATGCGTTAAGAAGATTGCATGACGTTTGTGAAATAAACATAAGAAGTTTAAGAAATTTAGGAGTAACATCTAGTTCCTATGGGCATTTATTAAATCCTGTTTTGATTAAGTTATTACCCCATGAACTTGTAATTGAATATCACAGAAGACGTGATACTAGTAAAGACCTTGATGTAACAGATCTAATTGCCTTTCTTAAATCAGAAATTGAATGCAGAGAAAAAGCTTTGCTTATGACTAGTTCTAAAACTGATACAACTTCTTCGTTTGTATATAAAAATAAAACTGAATATCGTGAAAGAAAACAATCAAATAAATATCAACATGCTAATACTCTAAATGCTAATATTAAGGTTTTTTGTGTTTTCTGTAAAAATAATGAACATTTATCGTCTGAGTGTAAAAATTTAGCTGATGAAAAGAAAAGATTAATGTTAAAAAAGGAAGGTAGATGCTATCGGTGTTTCTTCAAATCCCATTTATCTTCGCAGTGCCGCGTAAAATTGCAGCCATGTATAAATTGTAAAAGCACTGAACATAACAAATTATTTTGTTTTAAGAAAAACTTAAAACCAGAAATATCCGAAAATCAAACAATTGTATCTAATTCTCATTGTAATTTGAAAAATTCTAATCATGCTGTTTTATTGCAAACATGTTGTGTAACTGCTCAAGGTAACTCGAAATCAAAATTAGTTCGTTTATTGCTTGATTCTGCAAGCGAGAAAAGCTTCATAACAAAAACATTAGCTCGTGAATTAAATTTGCCTGTTTTACGAAAGGAACATTTAACTGTATTTGCCTTTGGTATTGATCAAGGTCGGGAAGAAGAATATGATGTTTTCAAAATTAAATTAAGAAGTAAACTGAATTATCGCCGTTTCATAAATGTTGAGGTATTAGCTACGGATTTAATAAGCGCAACAACTTTGAAGGTTCCAAATTCTGATCCTTTAATTACGAAATATGTTGAGAGGAAGGGATGGAAATTAGCAGATCCTACCCCCCAGGAATCAGCAGTGCAAGTCCTTCTTGGAGCTGATTATTTTTGGAATGTGCAGAAAGGCATCGTAGAAGAAATTAATGAGCATTTATATGTAGCTAATACACTTTTTGGTTACACAATAGTGGGAAAAATTAACTCTGAAAGCAACAAAATAATTAATGCTCATCATGTATCGGTGAATGAAAGGGAAAATTTTGATTTGCAAAGATTTTGGGATCTAGAATCATTGGGTATTTCTGATAGTAAAAGTGAACTATTTTCACAAAAGGATTTAGATGCAATGGATTTATTTAAAGATAATTTAAATTTTGTTAATGGAAGATATGAAACGAAACTTTTGTGGAAGGTAAACAAAAATGAATTGGAATCCAATTTTGATGTAGCTAAACAGAGACTTTGGGGATTAAAATCGAAATTATGCAAAAATGAATGGTTATTAAATGAATATAAGAAAATATTAAATGAGCAGTCTGATTTGGGGATAATTGAAGAATGTAAATTTGATAAAAACGAAGTGAACACATATTATATGCCTCACAGACCAGTAATAAGGGAAGACAAACTAACAACGAAAGTAAGAATAGTATATGACGCGTCATCTAAAGATAAAGGAGCAAAATCCTTAAATGATTGCTTATTTTCTGGTCCTAATTTAAATCCCAATATTTTGGATATTATTTTAAGATTCCGTCTTCACAAGATTGCCTTCTCGGCAGACATAGAGAAGGCATTTTTACAAATTCAGATAGAAGATGAAGATAGAAATTTTTTGAGGTTCTTGTGGTTTGATAATATCACTAGTAATAATCCCATCTTGAAGGTCTTCCGCATGACTCGTGTAACTTTTGGTGTAACAACCTCACCATTTCTCCTTTCTGCAACCATCAAACATCACATTGAGGGATATAAAGATCTTTTTGAGAAAATAGTTAATATGTTAAATACTTCATTGTATGTTGATGACTTGTTCCATGGCGCAGATTCAGTAAATTTAGCTTTTGTTTTATCGAAAGGTGCAGAGAAGATATTGAGTGAGGCCAATATGAAATTAAGAAAATTCAAAACCAATTCAATGGAATTAAAAAATTTATGGAAAGAACATGGGATAAATTTTGAGGAAGACACCCTTGAACAAAATCTTTCAAAGATATTAGGAATCAAATGGATGACAGAAAGTGACACATTAAAATTAGATTTACAACCACTTTTGGTAGAATTTGATAGTCAAATTATCACTAAGCGTCTTGTTTTACAAACCATGGCTAAAATTTATGACCCTCTTGGACTCATTTCTCCCTTTGTAATAAGAATGAAGTTTTTGATGCAAGAAATCTGGGAACATGGAATGTACTGGGATTCTATGTTGCCAGATCCTTTAAGTGAAAATTTCAGAAAATGGGTTTATGAGATTAAGGAGTTAGTAAATTTTGAAATGCATAGAAAATATTTTGTAAATAATGTAAGGCTAAATCCTGAAACTGCTCATCTTTTTATTTTTTCTGATGCTAGTATAAAGGGATATGGGTCAGTAGCCTATATTCGTGATCCCCTTTCTTGTGAAACTTCATTTGTTATTGCAAAATCTAGAGTGGCACCTCTAAAAAAAGTTACGTTACCTCGCCTTGAGCTTCTTGAAGCCCTTACAGCTGCAAGATTAGCAAATTATTTAAGGGGGATACTTGAAATTGATAATGAAAATATATTTTGTCTTAGCGACTCACAAATTGTTTTGCACTGGATTAAAAGGCAGTGCCAGTAAATGGAAACCCTTTGTCGCAAATCGCGTACGTGAAATTCAAGAACTTGTTGCTCCTGTGCAATGGAAATTTTGTAAGGGAAAAGAAAATCCTGCAGATGTTCTCTCTCGTGGTTGTTCTGCATCTGAATTGATTAATAACTCTGTGTGGTTAAATGGTCCCTGCTGGTTGAAGGAAAATTCTTTACCAATATTTACGCATGAAATTCCAATAAATTTGTCTGACGAAGAGGCCCTGCAGGAAAAACGTAAAATGCTTATTTGCTCCGTATCCCAAAATATTCCTGAATTCGAACTTTTGTATAAATTTTCATCCTGGACCAAATTGAGACGAATTATGGCTTGGTGTCTCAGATTTATTAATAACAGTAGATGTCCATCTGAAAAAATCAGTGGTTTCTTAACTGTTCAAGAACTTGAAGGGGCAACAAACAATATTGTGAAATTGATTCAACGCCATGAATTCAGAGAAGAACTGAAAATGCTAAATTCAAAAAAGAACCTAAATTCTAAAAGTAAATTACTTCCTTTACACCCTATTCTTGACGAAAATGGTATTCTTCGTGTTGGAGGTAGGTTAAAAAATGCAAACCTCTCTGAATACCAAAAGCACCAAATTATTCTTCCTAAAAGACATCATGTTACAGATTTGATTATAAAATACTTTCATGAAAAACATCTTCATAGTGGCACTCAGTTAACAATTTCGGCCATTCGACAAAATTTTTGGATAGTTAATGCTAAAGAAGCTGTAAAAAGAGAAATAAGAAAATGTATTAAATGCTTCCGAAATATGCCACACCTTTCATCTCAAATAATGGGAAATCTTCCATCATCACGCGTAACACAAGCTCGAGTTTTTTCGAAAGTAGGAGTGGATTTAGCTGGCCCTTTTTTGATCAAACCTCGTAAGGGGCGTGGTGTGAAACCCTTTAAGCATTATATTTGCCTTTACATTTGTTTTGCAACAAAGGCTATCCATCTAGAAATTGTCACAGATCTTACCACTGAAACATTTTTAGCCTCGCTGAAAAGGTTGGTAGCTCGACGTGGAAAGCCTCAAGAAATATATTCAGACAGAGGTACAAATTTTGTAGGAGCTGACCGAGAAATGAAGAAAATGATGGCTCGAATTGTTTCTGATGAAAATTTTCACAAATATTTGACTGACGAAATGATAATATGGAAATTTAATCCACCTTCTGCCCCCCACTTTGGAGGCCTTTGGGAAGCGGGAATAAAACAAATGAAAAATCATTTAAAAAGAACAATTGGTGAACAAATTTTGACTTATGAAGAGTTCTTAACATTGATTGCACAAATTGAATCTTGTTTAAATTCGAGACCGCTCGTGGCTGAATCTTCTGACCCCAATGAGTAAAATGTTTCATTTTATTGTTTTAATATTTGATTAAGAAAACTGGTAAGATTAATTATTTTTAATTTGATGAACTCCGTTCATGGAGGCGGAGGATGTTTAGGCGTAAGCCTTAAATAAAGAAATAAATTTAATAATAGTAATGTATTTGACCTTGACAGGTTAATTACTGTCAAATAATAATTCTTGATATTAATGGATTTGGCCTTGAGAAATTCAATCACTGTCAAAATAAAAATCTTGATTAATATTTATGACTAAAATAATGATTTAAAAATGCTTAATATTGATTTATTTGTTTATTTCTTGACAAGTTGACAGCTTAATTTAATTTAAATTCATTTAAAGAGATTTATTGGTCTTATAATTATTTTATGTCAAAATTAATGTTTTATTTATTGATAAGTTGTCAACTTGAGTACTTTTTAAATCATTATTAGAGATTTATTGAGTTCTTAATTGTTTTATGTCAAGTTAATGATATATTTTTAAATTTATGATCATTTTAATTTTATCTCTATGCTTTCTTGTTATATTTCCCCAAAGGGGGTTTTTTAGTCTTGAATCTGCAACCAAGCAGATAACATGTACATTTCTTGACTCTGCAATCAGGCAGAGAACATGTGAAATTTTGACTGTTTTCTATCGTGATTTCATGGCTGTTCTCCAAGAAATATGTTTGTTGGCTCTGTGTATCAGAGAATAGTGTAACCATGGATCTATTTTAATAATTCAAGTTATATTATATTTAATAAACTATTTAATCATAAAATGCTCTCCCATCAATTGACTGTGATTATTGAAACATTTTGTGACTGATACAACCATTCATCATTTTTTATTAACTTTTTGGAATATAGACTTCCTATTTGGAAAATATTTGGTAGAGAATTGGGAAATCCTAAGTATATCTGAATGTTTTTGCCACGATGACCAAAAAAATATTAAAAACTAACAAAACATTAATAACTCAATAACAAAATGTGGTACAGGTTTCAAACAAGTTGCATTTAACCTCTTCGCTACTGGCGATTATTACAGTATTTTTAATTATTACTGAAATATTTCTTCTCTCGTTTGACTTCAGAGCAAGATTTTTGTTTTATTTTCATTAGCTCGAATCTTAGAATTCGGAACATATTATTCTTATATCGAAATTTCATTTATATTTGAGTATCATTAATAAAATGGGACAAAACTGATGTACCCATTTGGGTACTCAGGGACTGGAGAGGTTAAAGGTAATTTTTTTTCTTTGTACAACGGTGTGCAATGTTTAGAAATTTAAAAATTTACAGTACCGAAAATTGTTAAACTGAAATTTCATTTAATATTTGTTTATGATTGGTTCAGGAATATTAACGTGTATCTAAATGTCCAGGCATATTAGGGACCGTTCAAGTATTACGTAAGCATATTTTTAGTCATTTTGTACCCCCTCCACCCCCTTGTAAGAAAATATAAGCAAATGCTAGACCCCCCCCCCCCTTTGCTTACGTACGATTTTATGACAGTTCATACATCAATACTTCTTGACTTATATATAAGCATATAGGGATTCTGATATCAAAATATATAAAATGGTTTTAATATATTGTTGTTTATTGCATTAAACAAACCACAGAATACAAAAGGATTTAAACATATTGTTATTTATCACATTGAACAATAAAACAAGATATACAAGAAGTCTTAATTTACTTAGGCATCATAACTAAAATTTTTGACATGAATCATATGAATGTTGGAGTTCAATTTGGTGTTCATATTTTAATCTGATGTCCAAGATCCTTGAACCCATGTTTCAACATTGTCTATTATAAAGTTTTCACTGGAACAGTGGCCTGGGGTATTGCAGGTTTCCGGTCCTTGTTCTTTGTCAATGTTAGTATCCATAATTAAATCCGATTAAATTCACTATGCAACTAAAAGCAAAACTCTTTCACTAAAAATTCACTATGTAAATTCACTATGCAACTGAACTAAAACAATAAATATCTGTGCTATGTATCCGAGACAAGAAAAACCCCAAGTAGGTTTTCTGCTTTCTAAAGTTCCAAAACCTGTAGAGAAGAAAGTTCGACAATAGGAGAGAAAAGACAAAAATTTCCAGAAATTCTGCAAAAATTCCCGGAATTCTATGACCGATTGAACGGGAGAAAAGAAAATAACGGACTTACCTAAAATAAAGTCAACTAACCTGTTACCCTGGCAACAGAACCCAGCCACACCGGTTCCTGTGTTTTTATAGTCTACCAATGTACTTGACTTGGCACACAACTTAACAGACAACAATGAAGACAAAGGGCGAGTGGGTGATGCGGGTCACGCAATTGCCGATGGATAAGCAAAGGATAAAATCGAAAATAAACGTCGAATTTCGAACAGACTGTAGAACGCTCTTTCCCCATCATACTTTATTTGCTTGTTGAATTTGAACTGCAGTTGCATCGTTGTTTAATGCTTACGTAAGAATTGTCGTGAACCCCCCCTCCCCCTTGTCAGAAAAAATAAGCAAACTCTGGACCCCCCCCCCCTCCCCCTTTAGTGCTTACGTAATACTTGAACGGTCCCTTAATATAACTCTGTTATTACGTAAACTACGTTTTGATAATTTTAAAAATGTTATTATTGTTTTTTTTTTAAATATAGAAATCATTTATAAGCCTGAAGTATAAGCCTTTGAAAATATTATTTTCCAAATAGTCGTTGTAATCTCTAAAATTACATTTTTTTTTTTTTTAATGTGGTATTTTTTTAGTTCTTTCTTTTTTTTATACTTTTTGCAAATTATTATTAAATATATGTTCTAAGCAATATCGCTCAGACTAATCCCTCTGAGGGAAATCCTAGAAAGAAAATTTACTTAAAACAGTGAAAAGTTTTCAAAAATTCAGGCTTCTGATTAGTTAATCTGGTTTCACTAACAGAGCAAATTCTACCTGGATTCCAGCCAAGTTTTCTTATCGATCACACCAGAAGTATAGCATCTAGACTATATAGTGTGGAAACTGACATCTCAGTAATACTTAAAAAAGCAATAAAATGTTGCATTCCTTAAATGTGCAATAATGCTGATGAAATCTAAAGATAGCAGCGACATATGCAGGACATTTTCTAAAATTGCAAGAATCATTGCTAGTTTAGACAGTGTAATACAAAAATTCCACAGATGTCGCTGTGATCGATACTTTGGAATTCAATAGCATCGTTGCACATTTAAAGGATACAAATTTTTGCACAGATATCCTCTCCATGTATTCTAGACATTGTACTTCAAACATTGAAAAGTTCTCAAAATGAAGGCTTATAATTGTTCAATTTTGTTTTTAACCGACTTCAAAGAGCAGATTATGATTTAGACCTATATGTATTTGTTGTTCACCCATAACTTCCGTAAATGTGAACCGATTTTGATAATTCTTATTTTTTTTTTCTTTTTTTGATTGAAAGTGTAAGATACCGTGTGGTGCCATTTCAATTTCATGAAATTCAAGTAATTAGAACTTTTTAAAAATAAAAACATTAAAAATTCAAATTCATTTTGAAGCTGTCGTCCAATTAGAAACGTTCATTTTTCAGATTTTTTCTTTTACATACGAGATCTTTTTTCTTCAAAGTGCGAAATTTGGACTAGACAACGCTTGGAATCTAAATAGATTTTGCGCTGTTTGCGAAAGAAGATTGATCAATGTGAAAATTTACACTGTTAGAAATCTGCAGCTGTTGCTGAATAATGACTCCATCGTTTATATAGATCTCTATTTCGACCAATGAAAATGGTCCATCCATCAGTTTATTAGAACTTTTTAAATATAAAAACTATAATTCAAATTCTTTTACAAGCCAATCGTTCAATTAAAAGCTGTTATTCTTACTTTGTCTATTTTTCATACTGTTATTCTTACGCAGATACATAATCTTGCGAAATTTTGAATGGAACGGATTCAGTTAGATTTTGCGCTATTGCGAATTGAGATTGATCAATAAGAAAATTTACTTCTTTAAGTAGCGACAATTTCTCAAAAAATGCAGGCTTCTAATTGGTCAATCTGATTTCGTCAATAGGTCAAACTCTATCGATCTCGGCCATGATCTCTTTCGCTGTTAACAAAATTAGATTGACTAATTAGAAGCCTGCATTTTTGCATACTTTTCACTGTTTACTTCAAATAGTGAAAAGTCTGCAAAAATGGAGGGTTCTGATCGGTCAATCTCGTTACGCTAATTAGTTGAAAAGTATGCTTATATGGATCGAAATCACTGTTGTAGAGATGCGAGTTCTTTCCAAAGTGCGAAATCTTAACTGGATTAATTCTCGCATACACCGAAATGGAAGGTCTGCATCGATGTTAACCGACATGGAAAATAGGTGTCAAAAAGCTGAAAATCCACCTTTAATGTACATTTATACGTCAGAGCACAAGTGTCTGTGTATGAGGGCACTTTTTATGCCGGATGCACAAAGAAATTAAAATACATTGCTATGTGTATCGAAACTGTCATGAAATTCAGGTTCAGTCATCGAGATAAATATCGTAATGCTTTCAGATTTTCTTCTGACAGAATTCCTCGATATCAAAATGGTAATATACGGGGATATCTGAAAAATTGAGATGAATCTAGACAAAAGAAAATTGAGAAACATTTTGATGAACCTGTCATTAAAGTGAAACTAGTTAATTTCTTCACTCGGGGCCTCCGTCGATGAGTGGTCAATACACCACGCCGCTAATCGCTTGCAAGTGTAGGAAGTTGTGGGTTCGAATTCCGCTGGTTCCATTGCATACACTCTTTGCATTGAGCTCCCGGCTGTATTTCCTTTGTGTTATAAAAAATTCCTTGCGCTATTTCGTCTCTGTATATTGATGATGACATATAAGATGACTTTCATGTCGAGCACACAAATCAGATGTATGTGTGCGTGTTGTTCTTGCACAGTATAATCGTACTATTTCAGGCGACTATAGCCAAGTTTTGGAATAGAAAATTCCTACATTTTATGTAGTTTGGAAAACGTATCTGTCGATACCCGTTTTTGAGGTCCGTAAAAATCGATGTGAACCTTAAAGTTTGATGACTGCGTTAGCATCTCGAAGAGCGGCATCTTATCCAAACAAGTTACCACATACGAAAAACCTAAAGATCCACAATGATACTAACCGACATTGTAAGTTGCTTTCGAATAGCTGAAAATGAAATAGGAAATCGAGCAGCAAATTGAATACTTCAAATCCCAGCAAAGTACATCAATTAGTCAATGCATTGCAAAGAGACATCATATGTCAGTACACATAATTGAGTATTGCAGTATGAATAACTAAAAAGTATGAAATAAAATAAGCTTTTTTGAAAAAAATATCAACCGACTTCAAAAAAGCGCTTAAAAAATTAAATAATACTTTAAAAATCTCTAATGACAAAATTTTGTCAAAAAATCAGACTTAGGATATCAAATACCAGCATAAAAACGGTTGAATTTAATATATATAATTTAATATTCGCCAAACATGGATTTTAGAGAGAATATTTTTTACAAGAGATGAATTTGCATATTTAGGATTTAATTTATGAATATATACACATAAAAAGTAATGAATTACTTTTTGAAGTTGGTGCCAAACTATCTTCAATATATTAAGAATTATGGATATATTGTGCCTAGTACCATGATTAAAATTATAATCATTATCGATTGTGAATGTTTGGCACCGACTTCAAAAAGTAATTCATTACTTTTTATGTGTATATAGTCATAAATTAAATCATAAATATGCAAATTCATCTCTTGTAAAAAATATTCTCTCTAAAATCCATGTTTGGTGGATATTAAGTTATATATATTAAATTTAACCGTTTTTATTCTGGTATTTGATATCCTACGTCTGATTTTTTGATAACATTTTGTCATTAGAGAATTTTAAAGTATTATTTAATTCCTTTAAGCGCTTTTTTGAAGTCGGTTGATATTTTTTTTTAAAAAGCTTATTTTATATCCTAATATGGTCATGATGAACTTCATTTGGTACTGACAATAAAAGTAGTACATAATTAAACTTCATTTGGTACTTTACAAAACTAAACTCAATGTAGTAATAATCTTTTCTTTTTACAGTGTAGCTGTAAAACAAAACCAATATTCAAAGATTACACTTGGCATTGAGTTAAGAACGCTTCAAAATTAGAACGCAAGGGTGCAATGCCGCCTTGGTCCGTCTCACGTTTTTGAAAATAGGTTTTTAATGAACTTAAGACATTAGAGGTGTACTGAGAAATCCACTTAATTTAAAACTAGTCGCGAATCCCGTAGTATTCTTGCGATTAATTATAATTAAATGAGTTTGTCTTTAACAATTGGATGTTTATCGTTTATTGTTTTTATTCTGCTACTGGCCATTGCACTACACAAATATATCATAAAAATTTGTTATCTAGGCTTTAAAAGCCGATTACACATAGAACACACAGAAGAGGGTAACATCCCCAGTAGTTGGCACATTAAGAATTTGTCTTTAAACTTACATCAATTTTCATTACAAAGAAATAAGATATTTACTTGGAAATATTTTTAAATCAAAGAATGCATATCTGTGCATCTATTTTGCCCACTAAAAGCAAAAAAATTTTAAAAAGTATTTTTATAAAAATATATTTATAAAAAGTTGCTGAAATCGCCAGTAATTGGCACCTAGAGCACCAATGTATGACACCTTGTGATCCAGTAATTGGCACAAGTTTATATTTAAAAAAAACTTTACATTTTGCATTAGGTTTTATCGCTTTAAATGAATTTACTGTAGATGAAGATGCCATATTCCTGATTTTTGAGAGTAAGAAATCAGCATATTAGTCTGAAATGTGAACACTTTAAAACAACACAATATACTTATATTAATACCCAGTAATTGTCACGCTGTCCCCAGCAATTGTCATATGAAGCTTTAATGGATTCCAATTACTGATAATATTTCATATTTTCAAATAAAAACAAATGATAAACAAAATTAGTCTATAACTTTAAAAGTACTTCCAAAACAAGTGGTTTAATCTCAAATTCCTTGCGAATACCTTGTAATTGGAATAAGTGCCAATTACTTGGAACTAGCAAAATTGAAGCACCATTAATTGGCATCCATTATTAATTCAGAAATCTAAATATTTGTGTCGAAAATACTTTTACACAATTAAAGTAACCCTTTTTAACTAAACAAAACTGTTGTCAATTAAAATTTAAAATATATTATAAATCAGATAATAATGAATTGAAAAGCATGTCTTCCTTAAGCCAAAGAAGAAGCATTTGAGACAAAAATGGCTAATTTCATACAAGCCATATATGTTCCTCTTTCCTAGGCACTATTGTCATCTAGTAGCATAAATCAAAGTTATAATCTTTAACTTAAATGAGCATATAACTGGTATATGGTCTTGCATTTTTAAAAGACTGGATATAAATCTTATTTTAGGACATGTTTGTAGGATGTGCCAATCACTAGTGCATGCCAATTACTGGGGATGTTACCCTATGCCGTTTCTGTCTCATTTTGTATTTTCAAATCATCCCTGTCTTTAAGGCAGTAGATCCCAATCTTTCGTTGACCACGCCTCAGCAAAGTATCTGTAAAATCACTATCCTCCTCTCTCCTGAACATACTCACTCTGAAAAAAACAATGTGAATTATTGCCTTTTTACATTTACAGGAAGTATACATAAGTTTCCTTTAAATTTATAGAATTTGTATAACACCTTTATCTCAAATGCGAAAGTTTTGGAACTAGAGGTAGAATGATTAGGAATGAAGATTTTGAAGATCTTAGATTTCCTGGAGAAATTTTTTAATGCCCTTCACTACATTTTTTTTCTTTGAAAGACTTATTATTCATAAAAATAATAATAAATAAACAAATATTATTTTCATTTGTTTATTTTAAAATTTTAATATATATATTTTTTAAATCTTTAATTCACCTTCGTTTTCAAAGTACTTATACATGTGAGCAGATTGCACTATTTGCTTCGATTTCCATACACTGTTAGGACCTCCCATGAATGTTTTTGTCTTGCACATTTAGTAGTAGATTCAGACAAGTCGATTCCTCTATGTGTGTGTATATTTAATAACGGGTGTTCTCAACTGTTCCGCTCAACAAGTGCAAAACGTTTTGACACATTTACAAATTCATTTTTTAACAGAAATATATAAAATTGGAATGCCTGACTATGGAAGCGATTTCGAATCAAACATTTTTTTCCACTTTATGATAGTTAAATTACCTATCCAGTTCTAAGTTATTTCGATCACGTGATCACCCTTTTTCTCCTTCTTTTCGACCGGTTTTTCTGCTTTCGTCGGGAAATGTGATCAAAAATGTTAACTTTGAAGACTTGTTATGGAAGATTTATTGTGTTTTTTACAAAACAGAAAATTGAGTGCAATTAGCCAGTTTCTGAATAACAACACCTGCTATTTTCATGCATTTCCGAACAAAAATAAATTAAAGCATATGTCACAAAGTTGCCCTTTTTGATTTAAGAACACCCATAAGTAAGGAAATAGTTATTTATTCATAGAAAAATGAAATATTCTTTCTAAAATATGGAAACAAAACCATTGCGTTTGTACGTAAAAGAAGGAGTGTTTTACATTTTTTGCTTCATTCAAAGAAAATGGATCGGTTTATAACTTTCGCGGGTTTTTTTTTCTTTCTTTCTTTCTTTTTTTTTTTTTTTATTCCAAATTTTCCCCTTATTTTTATTTACAGTGAATTCATTTAATTGGTAGATTTTTCAATAAAAACAACATTTTTTTAAAAAGATATATTCATAATCCATATTACTCTTTTAGAAATGTGCTTGAAATATATATTTTGACTACTCTTTCAAAAATGTGCCTGAAATATCTAAAATGAAGATCAAATGAATACAACCTATAAATATACTTTTTTCAGAAGGGGGAAAATCCCCGAAAAGCGATCCGTTTCGTGGGAAAACTACGATAGGCATACGTAGGGAATGAATTTGAGGAAAGAAAAGGGCACTATGGTCATTTTGCTTCATTCACAACAAAGAAAGGAACGTTCGAATGGACTTGTCTGCAGAGAAAAAAGCCATCCACAAAAACCTAGCAAATACTTGGATGCATGAAGGAAATATATAGCTATCATTTTTATTTTGGATATTACGTTGGGGGCAAGGTTGAAAAAAAGATATTGGTTTACGCCGCAAGGCTTTGCAAGCTGAAGAGTAGTACTTCCTGTTTATTTGTATTCTTGTTTGGGGAGTCTTTTTTTTTTTTTCTTTTTTTCCTTCCGTATATATTTTCAAGGTTAAGTCTCATGGTGCATTTATGGTAAGAATATTTTGTCTGGGAGAGTAAAATAGCTAAGCAATTCTTTATTTTATTTCCAATAAAATGGATTTATGTATTGTTCGCAATAATTTATGAGTACTAAAAAAAAATTATATTTTCCCCTGTAATTCATTTTTAAAAAGTAGCGGAGACAGGAGCATATCGGGCCACTTTTTAAGTGCTCCCATATATCTATGTTCTTATAATTTGCTTCAAATAATTAATATTACTATTTTTTTAATCTATAGTCTCGTAATCTTTAAAACCTCAAACTAAACTGAATAGTTAAATATTTATTTTTTGTATTTAGTATATATTGCAATTTATTTTAAATAGTAAAATGACAAATATTGTCCCAATATGCCCCTGCACGGGGTACTATTGATTGAAGTCTTAGAACGCATTTAATGCCTATTTATGCAGTTACAGAAGATTTAATTCTGATAATTTTAACATGAATATCAATTTTTGTTATTATACAATATTTTGGCCAAATGGTTTTGTTCTTGTTTGAGTCTTTTGTGTGTGTGTGCGATTTGTGCATTATTTAAATAATTTATGAGAACTAAAACAAGATTGTAATTTTCTTTATCATTCCTTTCTCTAAGACCGTGGTACTCAACGAGTGACCCGCGTACTGCATATGACACTCGAATTTCATGGGGACCCGAAGTTCGGACAAATAATTAAGGTATGTATAAAAATAGATTAATATTGATCTATAATTAAAAAAAAAGGAGAGAGAGAGAGAAAGTAAGGTATTTGTATGTTGGTGATGGCTAGGATTGCACGTAGAATCGTAGGGCACGTTGGGTTCTAGAATCCTTGACTTACAATGACAATGGTAATCTATTTTAGGTATTTGGACGACACCAAAGTCAACAAATTATTCACTCAGAACAACCATTTGGTCATGACTTCTCGACTGTTGTATGAAACAGCACAGCAGAATAAATTGCATGAGAAGGCACTCCAACAAACTATACATGATTAATTACAGTTAAATTATTTTAAACACAATCATCTGATTGGCTACTATTTCAAACGAGTAGTAATTTTTTCATCTGAGCACAAATGTTTCCAAGCTGGGATTTGAGTCAAAACTCATTATGAATACTCTTAAATTGTATCGTCCAGATAGCTCTAATGTAAGAGCATTGACAACGCATAAAACGATTCTGGATTTAAGTCTCGGCGTGAACCCATTTTCGCTCGCATATGAAAATTTACAACTCATTTCAATTATATATTTGAATAAAATTCATGCATTTGCATGACTGTATCGTATAATTTATATTAAACCTCAGCTATATATATCAATTTTATTACATATGAAATAGTTTAATATAATTAAAATTTGTCGCACACAATTTCTCCTTTTACCATTATGTAATGAAATTCTTTTGAATGGCCCTGTAAACTGACAATAGCTATTTTTTCACCCCATTTTGTACAGAATGCATATTTGAATGCATCGCTTAAATGCATATAAATTTGAATGAGTTTTACAGGTTGTAACATCTTTAAGATTGATTTGAAACAATTTTTTCATATAGCCACTTAATGTAATCGTAAACTTTTGCATACCCCTATAAAAAAAAAAAAAAAAAAAAAAAATACGTGTGGCACTCGGAGACTGCTGCGGTAAAGCTATTGCATAGCATTTTTTATCAGCTTATGCAATTATAATTATTTATTTATTTTTTATTTATGCAGTTTTTTTTGTCTTTGATATTAATTCAAGTTAAACATTTTGAGCGTGATGACCGATAACAATTTTTCTTTCTTGTATTGAACAAATGAGAAGTTAATATCGTTTAAAATATTTTTATTATCTTACAATACATGTAGGTTAATCAGGAATTTTTATCATTGAAACTACAGTAAAACCTCTAAATAACGGACACCTCGGGAGCGTGGAAATTGTCCGCTATTCGGAGGTGTCCGCTATTGGGAAAACATGAGATATTAAAAAATTGCTAAGAAATTCTTAATGTTTCATTAAAGGACTTTTATATGTCCTAAAACCTCTGTTTTATATTAATCAGAATTTAAAATTATTTTTTCAAACAATAAAACTGAAATAAAACGGCGCATACTTTTATCCCCTGTTTATATGAAAAAATATGTTATAAAAGTATGTCTTTGATTGCGATTACATGTAATTTGTTTTTCAGTGTGAAATTTTAACTCTGTTAGTACTGCTCACTGTATTTTGCTGCTTCTTGGAAATGCTCGATATTGCAGGAAACACCTTCAGTTTCAGTATCTCTTTCATCATCACTAAAAGCACTTTTGTCGAAAATTCTTGAAGCAGTGTAATTGTATATAGCAATTGATTCTTCTTCAGTAACTCTTCATCAATATTAATAAAAATTTTGACTTTTTTTCCTCCTGATATATTTTATCAATTCACTTATTTCGCTTAATTTTTCATGTGTCAGAAATATATGTTTCATTTTTTTTTAATGTAAAGCCTCCTTATGGAACATTGTCATGCGTTTTCCAGTTTTATGTTTTTTACAGCTGAGGAAATCCAAATTACAGCATCGACAGCATTAATTTATTTTAGACAGTTCTCAAGTGTATTCATACAATCTTACTTCAAAAGAATGTAACGTAACAAAAGTTTCTACACCAGGATTTAAATTGTGCTTTGATCAAGTGGCTTGCGTACGTTTAATGTTATGCTTGGGGTTATGTTTGGGGGAAAAACACAATTTTAACATCATTGAATTTAAAATGCTTTGGATGAGAACTTGCATTTCCAGTTCACTCTCTACATTTATCTGTGATCATAAACTTGTGATAGATTACCCTCATAAATTTAGAGGCTTTTTACTTTTTTTTCATTTTTTTTTTTCTCGTTAAAAATAATTTTTCATCTTTTATCGTCAAAATTACTGTTCGCCATTCGGAATGTCCGTTATTCAGAGGTTAAACATACAAAAATTTAGATTTTGGGAGTGGGGATTAGAAAACTGTCCGCTAAATAGAGGTGTCCGCTATTCAGGAGTGTCCGTTATGGAGGTTTTACTGTATACGTTTATGGTAGCTGAAATAAAAAACATAAGTTTAAGACTTGATATTCTCAAAATATCTGAAAAATACCGCGTCAATGTCCGAAGTCTACCGAAGGATACCGAGCCGAAGTCTGCCAAACTGAAGCGACGTTAGCCGGAGTGTTGGGTTTTTTTTCTCGTTACGGAATTTCTAGATTCTTTCGCCGTGCTCAAAGCCCGCGATAAAAGCTATGCAATACCTTAATAAATTACAAACAAAATTTGGCCGGGCTACGAAAATTAGATCGCGAGTTATAGGCATTTTAAATTTTTCGACCCTCACCATGGGGATCGCCTGACACCAAAAATTAACACTGTCTCATAATAAATTACTAAACAAAATTTGGCCGCGCCACAAAAATTGATCGCGAGTTAAACATTTTAAATTTTTCGACCCTCACCGTGGGGGGAAGGGGTCTCCTGTCACCAAAAATGAACACTCTCTCATAATAAATTACCAAATAAAAATTGGCCGCGCTACGAAAATTAAATCGCGAGTTATAAGCATTTTAAATTTTTCGACCCTCACCGTGGGGGGGTCTCCTGTCACCAAAAGTAACACTGTCTCATAATAAATTACCAAACAAAATTTGGCCGCGCTACGAAAATTAGATCGCGAGTTATAAGCATTTTAAAATTTTTGACCCTCTCCATGGGGATCTCCTGTCACTAAAAATTAACACTGCCTCATAATAAATTACCAAACAAAATTTGGCCGCGCTACGAAAATTAGATCGCGAGTTATAAGCATTTTAAATTTTTAGACCCTCACTGTGGGGGGTCTCCTGTCACCAAAAGCAACACTGTCTCATAATAAATTACCAAACAAAATTTGGCTGCGCTACGAAAATTAGATCGCGAGTTATAAGCATTTTAAATTTTTCGACCCTCACCGTGGGGGGAGTCTCCTGTCACCAAAAGTAACACTCTCTCATAGTAAATTACCAAACAAAATTTGGCCGCACTACGAAAATTAGATCGCGAGTTATAAGCATTTTAAAATTTTCGACCCTCTCCATGGGGATCTCCTGTCACTAAAAATTAATACTGTCTCATAATAAATTACCAAACAAAATTTGGCCGCGCTACGAAAATTAGATCGCGAGTTATAAGCATTTTAAATTTTTCGACCCTCACCGTGGGGGGAAGGGGTCTACTGTCACCAAAAATGAACACTCTCTCATAATAAATTACCAAACAAAATTTGGCCGCGCTACGAAAATTAGATCGCGAGTTATAAGCATTTTAAATTTTTCGACCCTCACCATGGGGGGTCTCCGTCACCAAAAGTAACACTGTCTCATAATAAATTACCAAACAAAATTTGGCCGCACTACGAATATTAGATCGCGAGTTATAAGCATTTTAAATTTTTCGACCCTCACCATGGGGAATCTCCTGTCACCAAAAGTAACACTGTCTGATAATAAATTACCAAACAAAATTTAGCAGCGCTACGAAAATTAGATCGCGAGTTATAAGCATTTTAAATTTTTGACCCTCACCGTTGGGGGTCTCCTGTCACCAAAAGTAACACTGTCTCATAGTAAATTGCCAAACAAAATTTGGCCGCATTACGAAAATTAGATCGCGAGTTATAAGCATTTTAAATTTTCGACCCTCCCCATGGGGGATCTCCTGTAACTAAAAATTAACACTGTCTGATAATAAATTACCAAACAAAATTTGGCAGCGCTACGAAAATTAGATCGCGAGTTATAAGCATTTTAAATTTTTGACCCTCACCGTTGGGGGTCTCCTGTCACCAAAAGTAACACTGTCTCATAATAAATTACCAAACAAAATTTGGCTTCGCTACGAAAATTAGATCGCGAGTTATAAGCATTTTAAATTTTTCGACCCTCACCGTGGGGGGTCTCCTGTCACCAAAAGTAACACTGTCTCATAAAAAATTACCAAACAAAATTTGGCTGCGCTACGACAATTAGATCGCGAGTTATAAGCATTTTAAATTTTTCGACCCTCACCGTGGGGGGTCTCCTGTAACCAAAAGTAACACTGTCTCATAGTAAATTACCAAACAAAATTTGGCTGCGCTACGACAATTAGATCGCGAGTTATAAGCATTTTAAATTTTTCGACCCTCACCATGGGGGATCTCCTGTCACCAAAAGTAACACTGTCTCATAATAAATTACCAAACAAAATTTGGCCGCGCTACGAAAATTAGATCGCGAGTTATAAGCATTTTAAATTTTTCGACCCTCACCGTGGGGGGGGGGGGTCTCCTGTCACCAAAAGTAACAATGTCTCATAATAAATTACCAAACAAAATTTGGCCGCAGTAAGAAAATTAGATCGCGAGTTATAAGCATTTTAAAATTTTCGACCCTCCCCATGGGGGATCTCCTGTAACTAAAAATTAACACTGTGCGATAATAAATTACCAAACAAAATTTGTCCGCGATACGAAAATTAGTTCGCGAGTTATAAGCATTTTAAATTTTTCGACCCTCACCGTGAGGGGTCTCCTGTCACCAAAAAATTAACTCTGTCTCATAATAAATTACCAAACAAAATTTGGCCGCGCTACGAAAATTAGATCGCGAGTTATAAGCATTTTAAAATTTTCGATCCTCCCCATGGGGGATCTCCTGTAACTAAAAATTAACACTGTGTGATAATAAATTACCAAACAAAATTTGTCCGCGATACGAAAATTAGTTCGCGAGTTATAAGCATTTTAAATTTTTCGACCCTCACCGTGGGGGTCTCCTGTCACCAAAAAATTAACTCTGTCTCATAATAAATTACCAAACAAAATTTGGCCGCGCTACGAAAATTAGATCGCGAGTTATAAGCATTTTAAATTTTTCGACCCTCACCATGTAAGATCTCCTGTCACCAAAAGTAACATTGTCTGATAATAAATTACCAAACAAAATTTGGCCGCGCTACGAAAATTAGATCGCGAGTTATAAGCATTTTAAATTTTTGACCCTCACCGTGGGGGGGTCTCCTGTCACCAAAAGTAACACTGTGTCATAGTAAATTGCCAAACAAAATTTGGCCGGACTACGAAAATTAGATCGCGAGTTATAAGCATTTTAAATTTTTCGACCCTCACCATGGGGGATCTCCTGTCACCAAAAGTAACACTGTCTCATAATAAATTACCAAACAAAATTTGGCCGCGCTACGAAAATTAGATCGCGGGTTATAAGCATTTTAAATTTTTCGACCCTCACCGTGGGGGGGGGGGGTATCCTGTCACCAAAAGTAACAATGTCTCATAATAAATTACCAAACAAAATTTGGCCGCAGTAAGAAAATTAGATCGCGAGTTATAAGCATTTTAAAATTTTCGACCCTCCCCATGGGGGATCTCCTGTAACTAAAAATTAACACTGTGCGATAATAAATTACCAAACAAAATTTGTCCGCGATACGAAAATTAGTTCGCGAGTTATAAGCATTTTAAATTTTTCGACCCTCACCGTGAGGGGTCATCTGTCACCAAAAAATTAACTCTGTCTCATAATAAATTACCAAACAAAATTTGGCCGCACTACGAAAATTAGATCGCGAGTTATAAGCATTTTAAAATTTTCGACCCTCCCCATGGGGGATCTCCTGTAACTAAAAATTAACACTGTGTGATAATAAATTACCAAACAAAATTTGTCCGCGATACGAAAATTAGTTCGCGAGTTATAAGCATTTTAAATTTTTCGACCCTCACCGTGGGGGTCTCCTGTCACCAAAAAATTAACTCTGTCTCATAATAAATTACCAAACAAAATTTGGCCGCACTACGAAAATTAGATCGCGAGTTATAAGCATTTTAAAATTTTCGACCCTCACCATGTGAGATCTCCTGTCACCAAAAGTAACACTGTCTGATAATAAATTACCAAACAAAATTTGGCCGCGCTACGAAAATTAGATCGGGAGTTATAAGCATTTTAAATTTTTGACCCTCACCGTGGGGGGTCTCCTGTCACCAAAAGTAACACTGTGTCATAGTAAATTGCCAAACAAAATTTGGCCGGACTACGAAAATTAGATCGTGAGTTATAAGCATTTTAAAATTTTCGACCCTCCCCATGGGGGATCTCCTGTAACTAAAAATTAACACTGTGTCATAAAAAATTACCAAACAAAATTTGGCCGCGATACGAAAATTAGTTCGCGAGTCATAAGCATTTTAAATTTTTCGACCCTCACCGTGGGAGGTCTCCTGTCACCAAAAAATTAAAACTGTCTCATAATAAATTACCAAACAAAATTTGGCCGCGCTACGAAAATTAGATCGTGAGTTATAAGCATTTTAAATTTTTCGATCCTCACCATTGGGCGGGTCTCCACTCACCAAAAGCTACATTATCCTACCTTGTTTTATCTTAATTCGATTCTTTTCTATATACATTCTGTCAGGAATTTTTATTATTGAAACTATAGATTTATATTAACTGAAATAAGATATATAAGTTTGAGACTTGATATCCTCTAAATATCTGAAAAATACCGCGTCAATGTCTGCCGAAGTCTACCGAAGGATAACATGTGGAAGTCTTCCGAAGTCAAACGACGTTAGCCGAGTGTTAGGTTTTTTCGTTACGGATGTGTTAGGATTGTCCTCGTTACGGAATTTTTGGATTCGGTCGCAGCGATAAAAGCTATGCGCCCGCGATAAAAGCTATGCAATAGCTTATAAAAAAAAAAAAAAAAAAAAAAAAAAAAAAAAACTAATCATGGTAGAAATTTTATTTTCAATAGGGTTCGTGCTAGAGTAAATGTCAAGAACGCCTAAAAATTTCATGACGATCTGAGTTTGTTTACGAGAATTAGAACGCGGGCTGACGGCCACACAAACCGAATGCATAAGCACTTTTCAACTTTGTTGGAAAGTGTTAAAAATGCATTTGATTCATCCATCAGCCATCATTGGATACATGTACAATACTTTGAAAAGAATATACTATTTGAAATCTTTTGAGTGTCCCTGTAAATGCTATGTCCTTCATATTATGCTTGATTGTATCGTATAATTCATACTAAGCCTCAGCTATATATATCAGTCTTGTAATCTATATTAAATACTTAAATGCAGTTAAAATATGTCGCACACATAAATCCCTCTTTTACCATTATGTAATGGAACTCTTTTGCTTGGCCCTGTAAATAAATAAAAAAAAATACGTGTGGCACTCGGGGACTGCCGCGGTAAAGCTATTGCATAGCATTTTTTATCAACTTATGCAATTATAATTATTTATTTATTTTTTATTTATGCAGTTTTTTTTTTTTTTTTTTTTTTTTTTTTTTTTTTTTTTTTTTTGTCTTTGATATTAATTCAAGTTAAACATTTTGAGCGTGATGACCGATAACAATTTTTCTTTCTTGTATTGAACAAATGAGAAGTTAATATCGTTTAAAATATTTTTATTATCTTACAATACATGTAGGTTAATCAGGAATTTTTATCATTGAAACTATACGTTTATGGTAGCTGAAATAAAAAACATAAGTTTAAGACTTGATATTCTCAAAATATCTGAAAAATACCGCGTCAATGTCTGCCGAAGTCTACCGAAGAATACCGAGCCGAAGTATGCCAAACTGAAGCGACGTTAGCCGGAGTGTTAGGTTTTTTCCTCGTTACGGAATTTCTAGATTCTTTAGCCGTGCTCAAAACCCGCGATAAAAGCTATGCAATACCTTAATAAATTACAAACAAAATTTGGTCGGGCTACGAAAATTAGATCGCGAGTTATAGGCATTTTAAATTTTTCGACCCTCATCATGGGGATCTCCTGATACCAAAAATTAACACTGTCTCATAATAAATTACGAAACAAAATTTGGCCGCGCTACAAAAATTGATCGCGAGTTATAAACATTTTAAATTTTTCGACCCTCACCGTGGGGGGGGGGGGGTCTCCTGACATCAAAAATGAACACTCTCTCATAATAAATTACCAAACAAAAATTGGCCGCGCTATGAAAATTAGATCGCGAGTTATAAGCATTTTAAATTTTTCGACCCTCACCATGGGGGGGGGGTCTCCTGACATCAAAAATGAACACTCTCTCATAATAAATTACCAAACAAAAATTGGCCGCGCTATGAAAATTAGATCGCGAGTTATAAGCATTTTAAATTTTTCGACCCTCACCGTGGGGGGTCTCCTGTCACCAAAAGTAACACTGTTTCATAGTAAATTACCAAACAAAATTTGGCCGCACTACGAAAATTAGATCGCGAGTTATAAGCATTTCCATGGGGATCTCCTGTCACTAAAAATTAACACTGTCTCATAATAAATTACCAAACAAAATTTGGCCGCGCTACAAAAATTAGATCGCGAGTTATAAGCATTTTAAATTTTTCGACCTTCACCATGGGGGGGGGGGGGTCTCCTGTCAGCAAAAGTAACACTGTCTGATAATAAATTACCAAACAAAATTTGGCAGCGCTACGAAAATTAGATAGCGAGTTATAAGCATTTTAAACTTTTGACCCTCACCGTTGGGGGTCTCCTGTCACCAAAAGTAACACTGTCTCATAGTAAAATCCCAAACAAAATTTGGCCGCAGTACGAAAATTAGATCGCGAGTTATAAACATTTTAAAATTTTCGACCCTCCCCATGGGGGATCTCCTGTAACTAAAAATTAACACTGTGTGATAATAAATTACCAAACAAAATTTGTCCGCGATACGAAAATTAGTTCGCGAGTTATAAGCATTAGAGGTCTGCACGGGCCGGGCTCGGGCCTATTTCCAATAATGGCATTCGGGCCGGGCCGGGCTCGGGCCTTACTTCTGAAGACTCGGGCCGGGCCTGGCCGGGCCTAGTCACTAATCTTTCGGGCCGGGCCGGGCCGGGTCTAGTCACTAATCTTTTCGGGCCGGGCTGGGCTCCGGCCTTAATTTTTTTTCTGGAGTATCGGGCCGGGCCTAACTTTTTTTTTTCCGTACGAAGCCGAGACTGATTCCATTCTTCCTAGTTTTCATGGACCAAAATAATCAGTTCCTATTGAATCTTCCCATATGAAAATCCTTTTCTCAACTTTTTATAAATCAGTAATATTTGGCTTTGTCCAAAAATTTCTGCAAAAAAAAGCATACACTTTTAAGCCGTTATTATTCTACAATTAAACATTAGAATTTATTCCTTTTAAAGAATCGTAGATTACTAGGCGTTTTAAAATAGAATTAAACACACACACACACACAAAAAAAAAAAAAAAAAGAAAAGAAAAGAAAAGAAAAGAAAAAGAAAAAGAAAAAAAAACTTGATTATGACGGATTTTTTTTTTTTTTTTTAACTGAAAACTGAAAGTTTCTTTTAAAATGTTCATCCATGCAAAATGAATACAACGATACGGGAGAAAAAAATATATTAGTAGGGGAAAAATGTCTGTCCGACCTCGGGAGGAGGATTGAGGATCGGAGGAGGGAGGAGGGCTCCTCCTCCTCAAACCTCCTCCTCAATCCTCCTCCTCAATCCTCCTCCTCAAACCTCCTCCTCCTCAATCCTCCTCCTCAATCCTCCTACTCAAACCTCCTCCTCCTCAATCCTCCTCCTCAATCCTCCTCTTGACATCGTCTTGTAAGAGAAGGGGTTAAAAGGGGGATTAAATTTTTTTTCGTGAAATTTGAATATTTTATGCTATAAGAGAGGGGTAAAAGGGGGATAAATTTTTTAAGTATACTACAGTACGAGCGGTTCTTTTGACTGTTGATTAAAAGATGAATGATTCATATTAAATTAAAAATAGTAATTAATTAAAAAGTAATTAAAAATAATAAGTGAAAAATAATGAAGGGAATTTTTCGAGTGGTTTTTTAGTCAAGTATAGTACGCAGTAGAATTTAAGAAATGAATAATAGCAATTAACGATAATTAGTAATTAATTAAAAAGTAATTAAAAATTATGAGTGAAATTTTTTCAACATACTCCAGTATGAGGGTGATTCGAGCGGTGATTTATTAAGAAATTTTCAATAATTTAAACTTTAAAATTTTCAACAGTTTAAATTTATTTTGAGTCAAGTGTAAAAGTTAATCCAATTTAACAAATGAATCATTAAAATTAATTTCAAATAATAATTTAAAATAATGAAGACCACTTTAATTATTTCGGCATGCTGTAGTATGACAGATTATTTTAATGTGGTAATTTTTTCAATTGAATTTTACTGTTGTTCATTTAAAAAAGATTAATGAAAAGAATACTACCTTTTGAATTTCATATCTGGAAGAGTGTGCCCTCATCTTTTATCCGGGCTTGGGACCGGCATTCTCTGCTTAAGACATTGTCTAGTCATAAGCAGTGAATGGCAGATTTACACACTCACATTCACACACACACTTTTTGAAGATTTTGATATCTTCTTTTTTTTTTTGTAAACTTTTTTTTTTTTTTTTTTCACTTTTTGCAAACTTTTTTTTTTTTTTTTTCACTTTTTGTAAGATTTTTTTTTTTTTTTACATTTTGTAAACTTTTTTTCATTTATGTTTTGGGTATTTGCCAATGCCCGTAAGCTAAGCTGCTTATCCCATCTTCTAATATATATCGTTTGTCATCAAAGGGCGAGAGACATTTCTTATTTTGCTTCATAGAATATAATGTATGTAATCGCTGCCCGATTCTGGTTTGGACTTCAAATGTTGTTTTCTGGTCTTTAAGGCAATTTACATAATCTTGATGACTAAGCTTCTTCCGAACAATTCTTGTGGAGATCCCCTTGGCTCTCTTCTTCTCCTCATCACAAGTCTTGATGGAATACATCTTTGACTTTAAACCTACAAATTCGTGGACAGCTCTTCCATTCAACTCATCTTTAAACTTCCCCAAAACTTTTCGATTCACTGTGGAATAAAGAGGGTTATCTTGGGGATAATCAGAAAAGTCGAATTCGGAGCTGTGGAGTGCCAAATCCCTTTGTAGGTTTTCAGTCTTGATGAGATATGTGAGACTGTCGGTGTCGGTGAAAAGCAGCAATGAACGATTGCCACTATAATTTTTTTTTACGAAATTATAATGGAAATCATACATTAAAACCTTAGACAACTCCAGTATCGTGAATCCGACGTAAATGGGTCTGTTCATTAAGATACTGGGTTTCTGCCTTTCAACCGCCGTCAGACCCTCATCAAATATCTTGAATGATTTGAAGAAGGGTGATGCTACCAGCTTTTCAGATCTTGCGGAAGTATTGCATAGCTCCACATTTCTTCGCTTCCTGAGATTTTCTATACACTTTCCATAAATGCTGTTATTTAAAAGTTTGAAGAAATCCTTTTGAAAAGTGGTAGTGGCTGTCTTCCGTTTTTCGGTGTTGAAATCGATGTATTCTTTAAGCCAAGGGGATTGGTTGAACTGTAGCACTTTATGTACATGTTGCAGCTTGAGTCCCAACTGTAAATATAACTGTAAATTGCGATAGTGGCAAATATACTTTTTTTTGTCCATCAAATTTGGAATAAGTTTGGGAGTACCCTTAAATTCCCTCTCCAGCAAACTCTTCGCATAGGGTGAAAGCATTTTTTCTTCCACGGTTAGTCTTTCAGGCGCGAGTGGATATTCGTTGTGTGATATATGAAGGGATTCAGGGTACTCCAAATCCACTTCAAATATATAGCCAATAGAAGAATCTTTCTTGATTTTCAAAATGTCCTCTGTTGAAAAATTGGTATCTTCACACCACCGAAACCCTCCGTATGGCAGACTTTGGGACATAGCCCAGCCATACAAATTGTTAGCATCCCAGTAGAGGATATGGGACGTATCTTCATTTGGGTCGTAGTTTGGGACTTGTGTATTATTGGCGGTCGCAAATCTGTGGGAAATCTGCGACACGCCACCACGAATTCCTTGTTCGACGAATAGTAACATATTTACGTCAGTGAGCAATTCTAATTCCACCCCCGTCATCTTCAAACAGGCCTGCCAAGACAAACCTGGTGAAGTGACGAGGTGGGCTGCGTCAATATCGTAGAATTGCTTACACAAGCCCCGGAAATTTTCAAACACGTCAGCCAACAGTAACACGTCGGTTTTCACGTAAAGATTGTGATAATCACCAAGGGTTTGCATCTGGAAAGTGGACCAAATTTTTTGTGCATGCTTGTAATCATCTTCACTTATAGATTCTTCAGTTAAATTATTGAAAAAGGCTGCTGGTGGGGGGAGATGATCTTCATCAAATTTCTTAAACGATGAAAAATATGAATATGGATACACTCCTTTTCGAGTGAGCAAGGCTAAGTCTATTGAAGGAAAATGTTTCTTTAAAATTTTGAAGTCATCCTGTTGAAGATTGGCTGTGAGTTTATCCAGGGACGTCGGCAAGAACTGAAGAGAATCTAAGAAGGAAAATTGGATGGAAGATGTCTTTTCTTTTAGTTTGAAAGTTATATAATCTTCCAAAGTGGCAGCGATTACATCGATGTGAAAATTGGGATAGCAGCCTAGCTTCTTCATAATGTGATGGGCATCATATTTTTTTAAATTGTGGAAGACCACTGGGATAACTTTCGACTGCTTATAATTTAAATTGCAGAAGGGATGAGCAGCTCCTCTGTACTTTGATGATATGTGGCAGTGGTCTCGAACTCGCTTCTCTCCCAGGGCCTTCCGACAAATGCAGCATTCTGTTGCCTCTTGAAACGATTTTTCTTCTTCTTCACTTAAACGCATAGGTGCGATAGTCATAAGTTTTTGCTGCAATTCATCTTTTTCAGCCATCAAATCATTGATGAATTCACAAACGGCATTTTCGCCTCGATACACTTTAGCATGCTTGTAGATAGCACCGTCAGAGCCCACAATAACGTATGCATATCCGCAAGCGACATGTTGTGCCGTTTCAGTTTGGAAAGACTTAGTATTGGAGGGTTCGGTGGTGACTATCGGCACGAGGAGGGATTCGAAATCAGCATAAATTATAAATGGAACTGGTGCTTGTAAATGGGTTCCTGTGAATGTTAAGATATTTTCACCTTCTTCAGGCATTTTTACAACTTGGGGCGATTGTTTGCAACAATAGGGTGCATGTTCTTGAAGGAGTTCTTCACGAGTAAAGCCATGGAGACATCGAAAACAGTAGAACGCTTTGCGTGTATGTTTGGATCGATGACTCATAAAACGTGAGAAATCACGGATCAGCGTATAATGCGTGTTTTCGCCATTGCTGATCAAAAGAAGATTAATCACGTCTGTGTTTGTCTTCTCTGACACATGTAAAATATATAGTTCTCCCTCCTCGTAACCGAACACATTAATCCGAAGATTATTTTGGGCTTCGATGAGTGGAATTTTCGTATAAGGTACTGGGTAGGTTACTCCATTCATATTCAAGGTATGTTCAAAAGGCTTGTAGTTATTTACTCGATTAGGATTTTCCTTATAATTCAGCTTCCTTTGATGGGCGAGGAGACACCATAATAAACATTTCTGATCTTCAAAATTCTGTATATTCAGAATGGCTTCCTTGCCTTTGAGATCTTGTGGAAGCTGTAAGTAACTGCTTCCCTTGAGTGGATGATAGTTGCAAATTTTCAGTTCCAAATGCTGGACATGTTTGAGTACCCACCCAGAACCTCTCTGTAGAAATTTTTCGAAACTTTTTATAATCTTCTTGTGGGCTTCATCCAGATGTTCTTCTAAATAATCGTTGGTGAATTCTTGATAAGTTAAAGATGAGAAATATGTGGATAGTGATTCACTTTCCCCACCAGCAGATGTTTTTTCAAGGAGCACTTTAATTAATAGTCTCCATTTGATAGATTTTTTCTCGTCAATGGCCTCGTCCAGGGAATCTAAGAGTTCTTTTCTTTTTCTCTCGAAGAAGGTGGTGATGTCATAAATATAGTCTTCTTCCTCTTCACCGTCAAAAAATATGCTTCGAAAGACGTTTAAAGAATCCACTCGCTTTTGATTTTTTCTTGGTGTTTTAGAGTCAAGTCTTGGCTTTTTCACAGAAACGAAGTTTGACGTGTTACTGTGGCTGACGCGTGTATGATGATTTAGATGCTCTTTTCTGGAGAATTTTTCACCGCACTCGCGACAAGAATAATTGGGATTTTCGTGCGAGACTAAATGTCGCTTCAGATTGTCCCCTCGTGTAAATACAGCCTCACAAATATTACACTTGAAACGACTGTCTTCTCCAGAATGAGATTGCTTGTGCCGAAGAAAATTGTCGATTCTTATAAAAGACTTTTGGCAAATCTCACACGTATAAGTCGAGGAATCTTCTTTTTCATGGGTACGTTGATGACGTCTTAAATTGGACGCGTGTGCGAATGATTTCTCACACGTGTGGCATTTATGCACATCCTGTAAAAGAAGAAAAACCCTTGTTCATTTCTTATTTTACTTTTTAAAAACATTTTTTAATTTAAGCCTTTTAAAATATTTAATTTCTTTTAATAAAAACTTAAATATCCCCCAAATACTAAAATTAAAACTGTTTAAAACAGGAAATTTATTTCATTTGAATAAAAATTCCCTAAACATTAAAATTTAAAATTTATCAAAATAGTTTCCCCTTTTAAATGTTGAATCTTTCTCATGAAAATTAAAAGACTCATAAAAGTTTTTAAAAAAGAATTGTTTAAAAACCTATTTTTAGCCTGTAAAAGTTATAGAATATACTTGAAAAGAAAAAAATTACCTTCGATGTTGATGGAACAGCTTCAGACTTTGCCACATCCGATTTTTTTCCAAGTCTGGTGTGGATGAGTTCATGCCTTTTTAAATTTTCTTTTCGGGAAAAAGATTTCCCGCACTCCTTGCAGAGATGCTCATCCTGAAAATAAATTCAACCTCGCTTTACAAACCAGTTTGAATATCTCGAGTTTCATTTTTAAAAAAGGGTTTTCTACTATAAAATCAAACTTTGAGTTTTTAAGATTAAGTTTAAAATATTCGACTTAAAGTTTAAAAGAATCTTCATTAAAAATGCTTACAATTTATTTCAGTTAAAAAAAAAAAAAAAAAAAAAAAAAAAAAAAAAAAAAAAAAAATCTTTCTTAAATAAATTTTAAGTCTTAGTTAAACAAGTTTAAAAATAACTTTAAACACTATAATAAACTTTAAATGAATTTTTAAAATTACTTTTTTATACATAATATTCAATTTAGATAATCTTTTAAAAATATTTACATACCTTGGAAGAAACTGTTTGGGACTTAGTAGTGGTGATCACATCCTTTAATGTTTGAGAAATTTCCTGCTGAAAAAGATATACCCCCACAAAAGGTTATACCACAATTTCTTTTAAGAACAAATAGCTAAGCATTTTATTAAAACTACATTTTTTTCTATTATCGTTAACACTTATTTCATAAATTTTAAAATTTAAAATCATTAATATGTATAAGATTATAAAATTTTTATTAGTAAGTTTAAAATCATTAATTTATATAAGATTACAAATTTTTTAATAGTAAGTTTAAAATCATTAATTTATATAAGATTACAAAATTTTAAATAGTAAGTTTAAAATCATTAATTTATATAAGATTACAAAATTTTTAAAAGTAAGTTTTTAATTAAAACACATAAAAATTGATTAATTTTCTTCATAAATAAAAAATACCTGTTTCAATTGATTTTTCCTATCCATCTCTTTTAGAGCAGCAATTTCAATCCTATCAATCAGCTCGATTTTACTCGGTGAAAATTCCATATTCCACTAAATAACAAGAAAATTACCCTTAACATCCTTTACGTGAATAAGTCATTCGAAAACTGATTAAAACATTCACTTTTAAAAGGTAGGAAGAAAGCTTTAACACATAAAAATTGATTAATTTTCTTCATAAATAAAAAATACCTGTTTCAATTCATTTTTCCTATCCATCTCTTTTAGAGCAGCAATTTCAATCTTGTCAATCATCTCGATTTTACTCGGTGAAAATTCCATATTCCACTAAATAACAAAAAAATTACCCTTATCATCCTTTGCGTGAATAAGTCATTCGAAAACTGATTAAAACATTCACTATTAAAAGGTAGAAAGAAAGCTTTATTTATAAAAGAATATAGTTAAAGTTTAAAATTTATAATGCTGCACCTTTATTTACTCTTTCTTTCACTTAGTAATGCATTTAAATAAAACCCATAGATTTTAATTTTAGAAAACTAAACCAAAGTGTTTATAACTTTTTCACTCGATCAAAATAAAGTCACTACGTTTATTCGAAATTAGAGAATGAGTCATCCTCTTGTTTATACATGAAAACAACATTTCCGTAAAAGGGGCAAAAATTACACAAATACAAAGCTAAATTTTTAGTATATTCTTTCTTCGGATATTGTTCGTGAAAAATTATATTTTAAATTAAACTTTATACATAGGACATACTTTGAGAAGGGTGTAAACATATTAAAACTTTGACTTTAACTTAAAATCACTCTATTAAAAGATGACTCATCAATTTTGTTTAAACATGCATGTTCGAACATACATTGCTTTTAAAAATTTTTCATTAAAACTTTGAAATAAATCCATATATTTTTTAAAATCTTATGGAAGGATGAGTCATGCATTCGCACATGTCTAATACTTTTTAAGAAAACATTTTCACGAGAAGTACTTTTAACTTTTTCCAATAAACAAATTCAAAAGCTTTTTGACTGACACATTACATGATTAGTAGAATGAAAATAAATTTCTATAAAACACACTTTTAGGTTAAATATTAAACACACATTTAAGTTAATGTAAAACATTTTCAAACGGAGTATAGCTCATGTTAGAAGTATTTTCAATCATTAATTTTAACGTTATAAAATTTTAAAATAAATTTCTATAGTACACCCTTTTAGGTTAAATATTAAACACACATTTAAGTTAATGTAAAATATTTTCAAACGGAGTATAACTCATGTTAGAAGCACTTTCAATCATTAATTTTAACGTTATAAAATTTTTAGGATGACTCATCAAAGCATTTTATATTAGAAGTAAGTTGATAAAGAATATTATTAAAGAATAGACATGCATTAAAAATAAACATGAAAAGTGAATTTTTAACACAAATACACATAACACGAATAAAATATTTTCCACGAAAAACAAACTCATACAAAATAAAATATTTAACATTGATTATTTAATCTTTTTGAATAGAATGAAGTTTTAAAAAAATTACCACAGTCATCAAACTTAAGATATTCATTCATTTCATTTAAAAAAAGATACATTTTCATTATGTTAAGAAATTTGCTTTTCACACACATACACATATATATGAAAAATAACATTCAAACAGAAAAATAGTATTATTTCAAAAGAACAGTTTAATTTTGAAAAGGTTTCTCGGAAAAATGAGTATAACTAGAAGTATTTCAAAAGTTTCATTTAGAGAGAGTTTGAAAACTTAATCGCTTAGAAACATTAAGATTAGAAGAAAAGGTGAAAATCATTTACAAAAGAAAACCACGTTAAAATATGCAATAACATAGGGTTTACAAAATAATCTTACTTGACTTTGTTTATCTGAATTGAAATCCATGGGTAGCGAATTCATCTTTTTTATTTTTTTTTTCAAAAAGATTAATAATATAAACTGTTTGGAGCACTAATTATAACGTGTAGTCTCTAGGACAACTAATATAAGAATGATCTCGCGGACCCAGGTCAGTACGCTTATCTGATTAATTAGATAAGCTTATCTTATCAGATCTCTGATATCATGGGTTTTTCCAACTATGACGTCATGGGGTTTCCCACGATGAGTCATTACAAGATAACATTACTAATTAACGGAATTAACAAAGATTGCTTAATTAGAATACTTAAAAAGTTTAAAAGAATTTAAAGTAATGTGAAAACGGTTTTAAATATTCAAGCAAAAGGAAATATACTTTAAATTTCAAATAAATTTTAAATATAATATTAAAGGCAGATATAACAAAAATATTAAACTATTATTCTAATAAAGGTCTGCAAATTGGATTAAAAATTTGCAACCAAATAACAATTGTTTCAAATATATTCTTTAAAATAAAGTTTTAATTTCCTCTTTTACACATAAGTTTTGTAATAAACATACTTAATTGTGAGAAGTATAAAAAATTATACAAAGCTCTTTTCAAACTAGCAATTCGAAAATAAAGATTCCTCAAAAGTCAGCAAGTATTAAATAATAAAGAAATAATATCATTCAACAAAACTTTTAAAGATATTTCCACGAAATAAAATCATTAAGATATATATTTCCCAAAATTACATTTAAAAATATAGATTCCCCAAAAGTTAGCAAGTATTAAATAATAAAGAAATAATATCCTTCAACAAAACTTTTAAAGATATTTCCATGAAATAAAATCATTAAGATATATATTTCCCAAAATTACGTTTAAAAATATAGATTCCTCAAAAATTAGCAAGTATTAAATAATAAAGAAATAATATCCTTCAACAAAACTTTTAAAAATATTTCCGCGAAATAAAATCATTAAGATATATATTTCCCAAAATTAAATTTAAAAATATAGATTCCTCAAAAGTTAGCAAGTAGTAAATAATAAAGAAATAATATCATTCAACAAAGCTTTTACAGATATTTCCACGAAATAAAATCATTAAGATATATATTTCCCAAAATTACGTTTAAAAATATAGATTCCTCAAAAATTAGCAAGTATTAAATAATAAAGAAATAATATCCTTCAACAAAACTTTTAAAAATATTTCCACGAAATAAAATCATTAAGAGATATATTTCCCAAAATTAAGTTTAAAAATATAGATTCTAAATTAACATTGCTCTCATCTTATAAAAATTATTTTTAATTTAAGAAGATTCTAATATATTCCCCATCTAAATGATTCATTTTAAAAACATACTATATAAAAAGCATTTACGTTATTTATGTTTAACATTCTGCTTTAAAAATTATACTATCAAATCAATGACATAAATAAAATCATTCTATGAAAAAATATTTACTATACCAAGAAAATTATTTAAAAACGAACAAACACTTCACATCAAATAATAAAAATAGTCTAAAAATGAACATACCTCGTCAAAAGAATTTGAAGACCTTTGATTACTTGATGAGGAATCCATAACTTGATTGCAGACACACGCACAAAATAAAGACAAATTCTCACCGAAATAAACACACTTAATCACTAGAGGAAAAAAATATCGACTGAACTGGAGATGATCTGCAGTCCGTTTATATCATCGCTGCGTGAATCACCTTATCTCTATCTGATAAGGGATTTCCCGAACGGTTGCTTATCGATGAATCATAACTGATATGAACATATACGAAATTTTCTCTAGGTGAAAACAGTAATAAATACATTTCTTTAATTTATAAGTCTAAATTCAAATAGTATTCATTAAAAATTTATTTTAATTAAAAGACTTGATAAGAAAAAAAAAAAAATCCTTCTTTCCCCTTTTTTAAATTAAGCTTGCTAGGTGAAATGTTAATTTGCAAAATCTTTTTCTCTATTTTTTTAAAAAATAATTATAAGAGTGTAAGTCAAAATTTTAATGAGTGATTGAAAATTAAATCTTTGCTATGTTATTAGTAAAAATAATAATAATAATTATTATTATTAGAATGTAAAAGTCTAAATGAAAGAATAATTAATCTTCTTTTCAATTCATTAAGGATGATTTCTGATTCACTTCAACAATAATAAAACTGTTCATTATAAGATTTTAATAATAATAACATTCCTTTACACTAAAATTATTCTAACTAAAACTTTTTTTCACAATGAAGATGCAGATTTCAAGAACTATCCTTTCGAAAAATATTTCAACTTTCTCATTATTATCTACTCTCTACCTCAAGACTTAATTTTTTTTTTTTTTAGAACTTAAAACAGATTCAAGAGAAACATATATTGCTTGTCTTTTAATAAGTTTTCATAAGTATTATTATTATTATTCAAAATACACTCAAAGAAAAAAATTTCAGATTTTTTTTTTCTCGTAAAGAGATTTTACACTTTAGTATCAATCATGATTGTTCAAAATATTGTCTCAACTTTTTCAGGGTTTTTTTTTTTTTTTCCTCTAAAAAAGCATGAATAAAGAAGTTTTATGCTGAAAGAAAAAATATGAGAAAAAGTGTGGTAAATAATGACAAAGAAAAAAATTTAAACTTAAATTCTTTTATTCAAGAAAATTTACAACTCATTCACTCTGTTGGTAAAGAGTGTTTCCAAATAATTTTTATAAAAGTCTGATTTTAAACTAGCAAAAAATGCATGCGAAAAATGACATACACATTGATTAGTTACATTCTTCACAAATTGGTAGACATTAAAGTTCAAAAGGGCACTGTCTTTATACATGAGATATTTTTCTCTTAAACCAATTGTTAAACATGAGTGATCCAATTGGGAATTTTGGCCTATTTGACATCCAAAACAGTCGAAAACACGATCCAATGATCGTTCAATTTCAGAGTTTAAGCAGGATAAAAAGTTTTTCTTAGCAGAATCAGAGTCTATATGGGAATGGATACATTTTTCCGATTTTCGAAGGACTGCAACAGGTATGACTCGTGTAAGTAACATATCGATGAAACAGTCTGTAATTTCAGAACAAAATTCAGTGAGTTTTAAAAATTGATCTCGTGATAAGCGAATTCCATTGGGTTTGAAATGAAAATTCTTATCATCCGTTTTGAATATCTGTTGAAGAAGACAAAAGTCTTCATCGACAAAGGCTAGAATGAGTTGATTATTACAAACCGAAGACTCTTTCACAGAATAAAAGTGAAACTTTGTCACATGTTGTTGGAAATGATCGAACGTCGTTGAAGTCATCACAACCCCATTTTTTGTCGGGTAGAGTTTACCGAAAGCACCTTCTTTGAAATTTCGAATATGCAATTTCAAGTTACAGTTTTTATCCATTTCAATTTGTGCTAAAGTACACCATTCTAAATTCCAGGATGTTGAATAATAACTTTCCTTGAAAGTTCGGGTAAACCACTCGTCTTTATGCGAATCATCAAGTTCAGGTCTGTTCATCGGCGAGCAGTGAATAGGTTCATCATCATCATCATCAGAGAAAGAAAACAAGTCTAAATTTAATGCAGGATCCTTCGAGAAAGAAGCAAAATCTAGTCTTGGTTTTTTCAAATCCAGGGGGTGTGACACTAAATGTCGAAAGGTAAGACTAATTCGAACATCTTTTATGTGAGGTTCTGCTCCAATCCCATGGGTGAACAGTTCATTGCTGGGTGGATTCATATTATAAAGAGAGCCATGTTCTAATTTTATAAAGGTCGAAGGCACATTCGGTCTTTTGAATTCAATAGTTCTCTGAGCACCAAAACTCAATACTGAAACAGGGAAGACAGCATTCAAGCAGGATTCATCATCTTTGTGGTGGCTTATGCAAGTTGACCCGTCTTGATAAAAATTAAGTAACACATAGTTGAAGGTGCAAGCTGTTTCTTTTTCCACTTTGTCACGCAATTCTATCATCAGGGGAGTCCATGGAATACCGGGCACACTGGTTCCGCTGAAGGCATAGCTGGTATTGACATCTCCATAGGCTAAGGTCAGTCGTTTAGGCTTAACCTCTTTTCCAAACAGACGAAAAGTAGGTCTGAAGAAGGGTAATGTCCGCAACTCAGACAAATAACGATCCGCATGAGGTTTCTCGATGAAATCACTGATGTACTCCACATTTAATCCATTATCCGTAAAGTGAATGGAAGGCATTTTGAAGACAGCAGCAGCATCAACAGAACGTATCCAACAAGAGCAGGTTAACTTCAACGAAAAGAATGAACACTAATGAGCTGCTC
This sequence comes from Maratus speculifer, assembly GCA_964019185.1. Classification (NCBI taxonomy): domain Eukaryota; kingdom Metazoa; phylum Arthropoda; class Arachnida; order Araneae; family Salticidae; genus Maratus; species Maratus speculifer. Next base: position 142,535,991 of record OZ025291.1, read on the forward strand.
AGGGCTTTATACTTGTAATTATCGCTTAATCTTATCAGCTGATAAGATCAAGTCACGTGGTGCATGACATCACTGATGACGTTGAATCAAGATATCCCGGGCAACCTCGATCACGTGGTTTGATAACACTCATGACGAAAGGGGGAAAACCCAAATGATAAGAACTTATATGATTTTTTCCATTTCTAGTCAAGTCACTGTGAAGGAAGCAAGTGTTTCAGGTAAGTGTGTCTTAATTCATTTTTTCATTTCATTTCTTAATTGATTTGTATATTTCATTCCTATCATTTTTCATAAATCATAATGAACCTCCCTTTTAAAGAAAAACACACACACATTTAAAGAAATAAAGACACAGAAATATAACGAAATCTATTTATTAAAACGATTGAAACAATACACTTTTAAAAGTCTCTACATTAAGTTTACATAAAAACGAGTCGCTCACAGAATCTACATTCTTTAAAAACATGGATAGGACATCATCGAAATTAACAAGCATTAGAATCATGTCTCCTAATTGTTGAAATTTTTCACGGTTGTTTAACATAAAACAGGAATGCAGACTCATACTTGGATGTCTAAAAACACAACCAGTACATTCATAAATTTGATTAAAAACAGTCACAATAGAATTCTCGATACAATAAATCAGTTTAGACCACAAAACATATTCATTTTCTTGAGAAGTCCGTTCACAATTTTGCTTTAACAAAGCAGGTAAATGTTTTTCATACATATGACGAATCAATTTCTGATTCAATGAATAGGCTTTTTCTTTCAACTGTTCAAGTTGAGCATTGTTTAATTGAATAAGAGATTCATTTTTTAACATTTTCAAACACATCACAGAATTATTTTCATTCAAAACTAAAAGTTTATTATTGGCGATAAACGATGAACTCGTATATTTCAAATTAAACGCAAATATTTTATACTGGAATTCATACCAAGTGCGAATGTCTAGTTCGATTCCATTCTCGGTGGGAATTCCTTCACTGGAAAATTCTCTAATTTGAACAGAGTATTGAGCATTCTGTAATTGTAGTCCTAAAAATACACTGTTTCCGAGTTCTTGTTGAAAAATATAATTTTCTTCTTTCACCGGTGGGGTTTGCAACATATCTTGTTGTTCAGACACGTCGGATTCTTGCGATGAGTCATCTATGAGGACACCATTGTTGGAAAGAGATGATTTCGGAAAGTCAATGAAAAATTCATTCAAAATAGCAGATTCGCAGCAGGAATCGGGGAAGGAAGTTTCGTCATCAACACACGGTTCTGTAGAGTCGGTGGCAGCATACAGGGTAACAGTCTCCATAGGCAATCTGGATTCATTCATTTCCAGAGATGATTCTAAACGTGAATACTTGCAAGGCGATAATACTTCTTCGTGAGATCTTTTCATCGTAGGAACACACTAACAGCAAATTAAACTGATAACGGCGGTGACTCGTAGGAAAGACACACCCGCTGCAGCAAATTACACAATCGGTCAATTAACACACTTCGTTGATCCTCTTTTTGTTGTTTCTGGTTCTTTCTCTGTTTAACAGCTACTCTACGGTGATTATGTGAATGCAGTTTTTGATGTTTCAAGAAGTCCACCTTTCGCGAAAAAATTTCTTTGCACACTTCACACGTCTTCGAATGAGTCTTGATATGACGTTGTAAATCACTTTTCTGAATGAAACTTTTATCACACTTCTCACATTTGAAAGCTTTCTCGTCAAGATGAAATTTGGTATGTCTTACATACATAAACTTTTTCAGGAATGATTTGTTGCAGGTTTCACACACGAAGGAGGCTTCCGTAAGAGGTTCTTCTTTTATCAAAAGGGTTGATGAAGAGGGTTTGATATCTGAAACAGGTTCCACTTTAGGTACGAGGTCCATCATCAATCCGGATGCAGTAGAGGGTTGACTCATCATAAACTTAAAATGACTGACCTCACTCAGCAACAGTAAAGTAACAACTAACGTTAAAAAAAATTTCGCGAGAATTTATATCAGAATAGGGGGCGCGCGCGTACCGAAAAAACATCTGCGATTGATTCACATAATGACGTCATCCCTTTAAAGAAAAAAAGCACTTCTTAAAATTTTCTTTCTGAGATATGCAGTCGTGGCTGAATCGGTAAGTAACAATCTATTATTCAGTCACGACTGCATTTTACACGTTCGATCCCCAACAAAACTTTTTGGAAAAACAGTAATTCCATCGAGCAAATCTAGATGGCAGCACCAAAAGTCTCGCCTAAAAATTCCTAAATTAAAATTTCTTAATAAATCACCGCTCGAATCACCCTCATACTAAAGTATGTTGAAAAAATTTCACTCATAATTTTTAATTACTTTTTAATTAATTACTAATTATTGTTAATTGCTATTATTCATTTCATAAATTCTACTACGTACTATACTTGACTAAAAAAACCGCTCGAAAAATTCTAAGTCCCTTCATTATTTTTAATTATTATTTTTAATTACCTTTTAATTAATTACTATTTTTAATTTAATATGAATCATTCATCTCTTAATCAACAGTCAAAAGAACCGCTCGTATTGTAGTATACTTAAAAAATTTATCCCCCTTTTACCCCTCTCTTATAGCATAAAATATTCAAATTTCACGAAAAAAAATTTAATCCCCCTTTTAACCCCTTCTCTTACAAGACGATGTCAAGAGGAATGAGGAGGATTGAGGAGGAGGAGGTTTGAGGAGGAGGATTGAGGAGGAGGTTTGAGGAGGAGGAGCCCTCCTCCCTCCTCCGATCCTCAATCCTCCTCCCGAGGTCGGACAGACATTTTTCCCCTACTTATATTAAACATTTATATCTGTTAAGAAGGGAATGCATTTTTTTTCGTTCCAAAGCGATTTCGTCTTTGGAAATTTTACCATATACCACTTTTTCGATTTTTTGTCTCCATTACAGGGAATATGAATTAATAATACTAGTGATAACTGAAACATTTACATACAACAAACAAAGATTCATTTAAAAGCATAAATATCGCAACAAACGGCACTTCTGCATAAATGGAGATTATAAACATAAAAAAAAAGACTAATATAATTTTTTTTGGTCAGAACTTCTTCCATAAGATTAAATATCAATGTTCTGTAGAAATTCCCTCGAGCTGGGCCGGGTTTGGACCGAATTTTAAACTTTTTTCAAGACCGGGCCGAGCTCGGGCCGAAATTTTAACTTTCGGGCCGGGCCGGGTCGGGCCATTATTTTTTTCGTTCGGGCCGGGCCGGGCTCGGGCCGAAATTTTAACTTTCGGGCCGGGCCGGGTCGGGCCAATATTTCTTTCGTTCGGGCCAGGCCGGGCCCGGGCCGAAATTTTAACTTTCGGGCCGGGCCCGGGCCTGGAAATTTCGGCCCGTGCAGACCTCTAATAAGCATTTTAAAATTTTCGACCCTCACCGTGGGGGGTCTCCTGTCACCAAAAAATTAACACTGTCTCATAATAAATTACCAAACAAAATTTGGCCGCACTACGAAAATTAGATCGCGAGTTACAAGCATTTTAAAATTTTCGACTTTCCCCATGGGGGATCTCCTGTAACTAAAAATTAACACTGTGTCATAATAAATTACCAAACAAAATTTGGCCGCGATACGAAAATTAGTTCACGAGTTATAAGCATTTTAAATTTTTCGACCCTCACCGTGGGAGGTCTCCTGTCACCAAAAAATTAACACTGTCTCATAATAAATTACCAAACAAAATTTGGCCGCGCTACGAAAATTAGATCTTGAGTTATAAGCATTTTAAATTTTTTGATCCTTACCATTGGGCGGGTCTCCACTCACCAAAAGCTACATTATCCTACCTTGTTTTATCTTAAGACGATTCTTTTCTTTATACATTCTGTCAGGAATTTTTATTATTGAAAGTATAGATTTATAGTAACTGAAATAAGATATATAAGTTTGAGACTTGATATCCTCTAAATATCTGAAAAATACCACGTCAATGTCTGCCGAAGTCTACCGAAGGATACCATGCCGAAGTCTTCCGAAGTGAAACGACGTTAGCCGAGTGTTAGGTTTTTTCATTACGGATGTGTTAGGATTTTCCTCGTTACGGAATTTTTTGATTCGGTCGCCGCGCTCAAAGCCCGCGATAAAAGCTATGCAATAGCTTAATAGCTATTTTTTCATCGCATTTTTTACAGAATGTATATTTTAGTGCACATCGTAAACGTATATAAATTTTAATATGTTTGACAGGGTGTAACATCTTTAAAATTCCTTTGAAACGATTTTTTTCCCTTAGGCCGTAATGTAACGGTAAACTTTTGACTACCCCTGTAAATAAATAATTATGGTAAAACTTCATTTTCAATAGGGTTCGTGCTAGGATAAATGTCAATAACATGTAAAATTTTCATGGCGATCCGAATATATTTACGAGAGTTAGAGCGCGGACAGACGGCAACACAAACCGAATGCCTAAGCACTTTTCCACTTAGTTGGAAAGTGCTAATAAAAAAGCAGTCCTTTTATTGCATTTAAAAAATATGTCCAATCAAAAGTTTAAAATTGTAGTAAAACCAGAATAATTATACGATTAATAGTTTAATATATTTTAATATCATTTTTCTAATATTAAAATTTATTCAGTAATCCCTCAAAACTTTTCTACTGTTCAGTTCTCTTAAGAAAAAAATAAAAATAAAAATAAAATTTCATACTAGTAGACTGAGTGTGAAGTTCTCAAGGTAACTCTTCAGAGCTGCTCGACTGTTCAGCACTGTTTACAAAAAATTTCATAGACCGGGTGTGAATTTGTTCTCTACTAGATAACTCGCCAGTAACTCGTAACTGCTCTACTGTTCTAATATTAAAAACTACTATGACTTTTCTGGTTATTATCGCATTTTACATATTTTCGAATGATATTCTCCATTTTTTTATACAAGCAATAAGTCTTTGATAAAACGTACTCAAATTTGGCATATTGAATAGAATTTCTTGTTGCAGTAGCACGCAAAAGGAGATAAATCTACCGCAAGTGAAAAGAATCGTTTATAAATGCATAAGTACACTGCAAAAAATATCCGTTAATATACACAAACTTTTCAGTAAAATTTTACGAAACAGTTTCATTTTTCCTTAAAAAACTTAAAAATTTCCGTATTTGACATTTTGAAATCACAAAACCCATTAAATAACGGAAGTGTTCCGTTATTTTTGTCAATTTTCCGAAAACAGTAGAGTTTAGTGGTGCCATCTACCAGGAAAATAAAAACATTATACCGAGATGATGTTTTTTAAACAATTTGCTAGAACATTTCTCTATTTCATTCTTTTTTAATAATAAAAAGCTAACGTATTTTTAAAAATATTAAGAAAATTATAATAATAAAAAAATGAAAAGATTTTATTAATTCTTTTAAGTTTGAAATAGTAGCTGAAAGGTAAAGTTGATTATGATTTTAAAATAATGTTTAATTTATTTTATCATATATCTATATTTTTTAAGTGCGTTGCATATTTTGAAAAAGGTGGAAAAAAATCCTGCTTTTAATTTTAATATATATATATATATATATATTAATTTATTCAAATTAAGAAGTTCGCACATAAAATTAAAAATATATCGAAACATATTACCGAAATTATTATAATTTTGGCGATTACATAAGTTATAAAAAACAATAACTGTAATTTACTTTTATAACCCATTGTAATTATCTTTATTGAGTTTACATTAGATCGTCATAAAATAATTTGTTAAAATGCACGTTTTTTTTTCTTTCTTGCAGTATGTTAGTATTTTTTAAAATAAATAAATAAATATCAATAATATTACAATGGAATTTTAAAATTTTTCCAAAAAAGAAGGAAATAAAACTCTTTATAAATTCTTCCATGCATGTAATATTTTAAAGACTAATTTATATATATATATAAAGCTAAAATTAATAAGCTAAATATTCGAAATTATGGAAAGAAAATCTGTAAAACATTTAGAATTATCCATTCAATAGAAAAATATTATCTCTACAAAAATAAACCTGAGTTCAAAATCTTATCTTTACTTTATGAAATGCATCCGAAATAACTAAGGATATTTGGAAGGGTGGTTTGAATAATCCTGGTGTAATGGTTTTACACTGCAAGCTACGGCCGAAGAGGTCCCGAGTTCAAACCCCATGGAAGGTAAGTGACATTTCTTCACTGTTGTTTAAATTAAATGTATATAATGTGTCCCTGTTGTTAACTTGTCTTTGAAAAGTAAAGAATAAAAATCACAAAGATGTTAGTTTGTCCTTCAAAGATTCTTTTAACTTTTCAAACGAAAATTATTACATAAAAAAAAAAAAAAAAAAAAAAAAAAAAAAAAAAAACGGAAACATTTTGTGAAAAAAAGGAACTATTTCTGCAATTTACGGAAATTTTTTTCCGTTAAAAAACGGAAGTAGTACTGGCATCTGGAATATCAATACTATTTCCGTTTTTTAAAGGAAATTTTTTTTACAGTGTAATGTATTTATCAAAAAGAAAAAAAAGGGAAACAGTTATTCGATTCCCAATCTCTTCAATAATCAGAGCTGTGCCATAATGTTTAGCGATGAAGAGCAAGGAATTTGAAAACTACTTTAAGGTACGTTTCCAAAAACTCGACAGATTTTTATTATCGTTCTGATATTCTTTGTAAAATTTGTTGCCTCCCGATACATTTCTGAAAACAAATAAGCTCAGTTCCTGTCCGGCTCAACTATGTGGGAGGAAAATGTCAGCCTGATCTCGGGCTGTCAGAAGTCTCCTAATAAAATTGAACCCGGACTCAGACATGATGTATCTGTCCGATGCCGATCTTTACAATCGGACATGTTATAATTCTGTATTGATGTGTTCAAACTATCATCGGCTTCTGCAGTACATTCTTACTTATTCCGACGAAAGTCATATCCACTGGAAATGGTTCGTATTTTATAGGCTTCTTTTATTTATTTATTTATTTTATATATCGGGCCGACCAGCTGCTTAATTCTTTTATTGGCTCTGCCCGGCAGGCCCGCTAAATTCTTTTGTCGGCCCGATTCGTTCGAAAATTTTCTCTCATTTTGCTGGCCCTGCTTCTAAGTCCAAATATTGAAGCATGCTAAACTTAAAATTTCAGTTCTAAATGAAATAAAAAAAAAACTCTTATAAAATTCGAATAAATACTGACACAATGTTGAAAATATTTTCCAAGATTTAGCAATTTCCATTCATGATGTTACGTAAATCAGTTTACTTTAAGCCACACTAAGGAATATTTTGATTTTTTTTTTTTTTTTTTTTTTTTTTTTTACTTTTTATCATGCATTATCTTTGGAAGATGTTAGAAACGAAAGTGTTTATTTCGCTTGAATAAATCATAACAATAATCGTGCATAACAATATGATTATAAAAATGATTTATTTTTCTTCTTTTCATAATGATTTCAAGGGGAAGACTAAACAAATAATTTTGTTTGAAACATTTTAAAAATTAGGTTTGTTTATTATGACTTGTATTGCTTTTGGAAAAAAAGAAAAGTAAACGCCACTTACTAATTCTGCAACAAATTATCATCGAAGAAAATTACTGGTACCATTGAAAATAAAATCTACTTTTAGATTGTATGTATAAAGGTTGCATGAAGAGTTTGTGAATTATATGTATAAAGTTTGCATGAAGAATTTGTGAATTATATGTATAAAGTTTGCATGAAGAGTTTGTGAATTATATGTATAAAGTTTGTATCTACATGTCAAAACAAACCCAAACTTTAAATAGCTTTTTTTTTTTTTTTTTTTTTTTTTAATAGCAATACCCAATTTTAACACCATAAATAATTTTTATACTCTTCAATTAGCCTAAATACAAATTTCCATTAAATTCGAATGATTAATTACAGAGAAATTAATTATTTTAAATGAGCGTATTTTAGGGGATGTATCCCAATTGTAGTTCGGTATTCTATCATTGAAATACTATACAGAATGACTATGAGACTTCTAATTAATGTATTATTTCTTAGCATTATGACCATTTGACTTACTTATGTTTCGACTATTGCGAAGCCCAGGGTTTCAAAAAAATAAGCTGAATAAAATATGCTTTTTCAAACTATGCTTTTCTGAACATCAGAAACGACTCCTTAAACTAACATTTTGATGTTTTTAAACATAATTTTAAAACTACTTGGAAGAAAAGTTTTTAAATTTGGATTCGCATAAAGTAGAAAATAATAAATATAAGTCCATTAAAAAAATTGTAGGTTGCAATCCATATTTTTTTTTTTCGAATATTAATTTCCAAATTTATAATATAAAAATTACAGATTCAATGTATTTTCATTTGGGTTTTTTTATGTTATAATTACACAAAAATAACTCTTTAGGATTATAATTTCAGGGAATATTAATGAAAACTTGAAAATGTAATTTAAAATTAGAAACACTAAATTTTGCATGTTTATAATTAAATAACTTATCATCGAAATAATTTCAAATTTAGTATCTGGGCATAGTTTGAACAGAAAATTTGAAGTATCTTGAAAAATTGGATGTTGAAATTGCAAAAAACAAACTTTGTGGTGATTTTAATATGCAGATGGCCTGCTAAGAAAATTTTATAAGAACCATTTAAAAGTAAACTTTATTTCAATTATTTTGGTTCCAGTAACTTTTTCCTAAAACAATTTGTTGCAGAATTAGTAGGGGATTTACTTTCATTCAACGATTGTATGTACTTATAGATAGACCTAAGATTTTAGATTTAACATTTAGAATTGTTATGAATTTTGTAAATAGTTAGTGTTTGTACTGTAAAATAATATAAATAATCTTATTAAGCTTCATTTCCTTACTAATATTAGTTTTAGTTACATTGTCTCTGTTATCAAGCAAACTTGTCTGTTATTTTCAGTGAATGTCTATGGCAGCATTGCGAAATATTAGAGATATCGCCAAGTTGGCGTCACTTTTGGCGACTAATTTTGGTCGCCAAATTTGGCGATATATTGCCAAATTGGCGACAAACTTGGCGATTGTTGGCGATGGTGACCCTTCCCTCTCTATGGTAACCCCCCCTTTAGATATGCTGATACATTGAATATTATTCCGTGGTTTTTTAGAACATTCGGGAAGCCTGTGGAAATTTGTAGCGCATGCTGCGAGCCTATATAAGGAGAGCAATACGAGCTGTCGTGGTTATTATTTATCAGTCAGTCATTGAGTGAGTTACGATTAAGCAAGTTTGCTTGAGTTTTATTTACGTTGTTTTGAATGTGATTTAGTGTTGAGACATTGTATAAAAAGTCTCTGGAACCTATATCTGCACTTGTACGATAGATTTAAACAATTATTTTTGAATATCTAGTAATATTTGTGAGTTTCGAAGACTCTGTTGTTCTGAAGATCTGCAAATAAATTATTTTCTACTTTTCTAAAAGACAAGAGTTTGAAGTTGTCTAACCGTAAGATCAAAAGAAACCTATATACGCAACAATTTTTGGTGTCAGAATTTGGAATCTTATGGCGAAAACGAGAGCAACGGAAGTGCAACTGAGTGAGTTGTTGAAAGCTATTAATGGATTATCAAATAAAATGGATAAAGGCCAAGAAGAGTTGGCGGAAAAAATGAATAAAGGCCAAGAAGAGTTGACTGAAGAAATGAGAAGAAGCCAAGAGAGAATGGAAGAATTAAAGGAGGAAGTTAATAAAAGCCAAGAAGAAATGAAGAAAACTTTTGAAGAAAAGTTCTCGTCGGTAGAGAGAATAATAGATTCGGTAGAAGAGAAAATTCAGAATGAAGATAGTAATGTTGAAGAGAAAATGGAAAGAAAAATAGAGGAAGTAGAAGAGAAAATTCAGAATGAAGTTAGTAATATTGAAGAGAAAATAGTTGAAGTAGATGAAAAGCTAAATAAAAAAGTGAAGAAACTTGAGAAGAAACTTTCAGCGTGTAGTGGTAATTATGAAGAATTTAGGAATCCGCCTGCTTCTCCTGTGCAAGTTAAGCTGTCGACATACGACGGAAAGAGTTCCTGGCAAGTTTACAAAACCCAATTCACCATTGTAGCCGAAGCGAACAAATGGAGTGACTAGGTGAAAGCTTGTCAACTTGCAGCATCTTTGGGAGGAGAAGCCGCCGGCATGCTGCAAACATTGACCGATATGACGCAACTCAATTTTGAGACTTTAAATTGTGCACTCGAAATGAGATTCGTAGAAAAATTCTTGAAGGATTATACGAGAATACAAATGAAGAGCCGCCATCAAAAATCGAGTGAAACCCTTCAAGAGTTTGCCTCAGAAATAGAATGTCTGGCAAATTTAGCATTCATCGACTGCCCAACAAATGTGCGGGAAATGCTCTCACTGCAGTACTTTGTAGACGGAATAAAAGATCCCGAAGTGCAGAGAGCGGTACGAATGGCAGATGTACAGGATTTAAAGGCTGCATTACTATATGTTTTAAAGTTGGAAGCAGCTACACAAGCCAGCCGCAGAGATCGTCATTGCGTCCGAGGGGCAACGGTGAACAAAAGCTCAGACACTGAGATCGACGTCTTGAAAGAAATTAGGAAATTAAATCAAGAGCTTGAAACCTTAAAATATTTAGGAAGAACAAGCTCAAGGAGACAGAATCTCACGTGCTGGGGATGCGGTGATACAGGACATCTTCGAAGAAATTGTCCCAAAATCCACGAACGTGAGATAAATTCAAACAGTCAGCAGGGAAACTAAATTTTGGCCATCTCGCGGGGCGGAGGTTGTCAGAGAATGAAAAGCCCCATCTGAAGATCCTCCAGATATCAAAAATGAGTGGCGGTGATAATGAATTATATGTGATAGGCTTTATTAACGGAATTCAGTATCGTATGATTGTCGATACAGGAGCCAATGTTACAATAATAAGAGAAGATTTGGCTCGAAAATTGAAATGTTAACTCATCTGGACTCCACCATGCGTTACCCTGCAAACTGTGACGGGCGACAAGATAGGCATATATGGAAAGGCAAATTTAACCATCAACTTTGGAGGAACGAAATATTACCATACGGCATATGTGGCTGACATAACAGATCCTTGCTTAATCGGACTAGATTTTCTGAAGAAGTTTGGCTTCAAACTTGATTTAAAAAATAATAAAATGCTCTCTAAATTTGAAGAAATAAGTCTTTTTGGATTAAATAACGAAATTGAATGTAAACAAATAGTAATAGCCAAAGAACACATCAATCTAGATCCAAGAACAGAATTTTTAGTTCCATCTGTAATTAACAATGAAACTAATTATCGATTTGGCCATATAGATTATCCCGAAGACAATAGTTCACAAGCAGGAGTATTGGTAGCTTCTTCTGTAGTGGACCTCTCGAAGAAGACCATTCCAGTCAGAATTGCTAACATCGGTGATAAGACGAGGACTATCAAGAAAGGAGAGGTGATAGCATCATGTGCTCCTGTGACGTGCATAAGTCAAATTTACAATCACTCTCAGAAATCTTCAGATAATTTAGTCAAGGATTTGTTACAAAATACGGACTTAGATCCAAATCAAAGGGTTGCTGCGGAAAGTTTAATTAGAGAACTCCAAAGTTTATTTTCCCAAACATCTGAAGACTTTGGACGAACTAAAATGGCACAACACCGAATTGACACCGGAGATCACTCTCCTATTAAACAGCACCCTAGACGATTACCTTTTGCCAAGCAAGAAGAGGTGCAAAATTTAATTAAGGATATGGAAGAAAATGACGTCATCGAACCATCGACAAGTCCATGGGCGTCTCCCATTGTATTAGTAAAAGTGCTATTACACGTAAAAATTGCAAGCGATGAAAATCGCCTGCGTTTTTTCGTTTTCTTAGCATTTCATTGGCTGTTCGAGAAGAGTCTTTACCATCATTTGGATTTCCAAGCATTTGATTGGCTCTTACTGGCGAGTCGCTTCGTTCCAGGCGTCAAAGACGCTTCGACACAAAAGAATCACACGCTAACCAAGCGACTCCTCTGGTCCCATAGGATAACATGGAGACGCCTGCGATTTGACGCCTGCAGCAGCGCAAGTGTAATAGCACCTTAAGAAAGAAGGATGGTTCTACAAGATTTTGTGTAGACTACCGCCGACTGAATAACGTCACCAAAAAGGATAGTTACCCTCTGCCAAGGATTGACGACACTCTTGACACACTTGCGGGCAACACTTGGTTCTCGACTTTAGACCTGAAGAGTGGTTACTGGCAGATAGAGATCCATCCCGACGACCGCGAGAAGACTGCCTTCACAACAGGACAAGGATTATGGCAATTCAAAGTAATGCCTTTTGGTCTATGTAATGCACCTGCAACTTTTGAACGCCTTATGGAAACGGTTCTCCGGGGGCTGTCATATGAGGCATGTCTTGTTTATTTAGACGATATCATAATCATAGGAAAATCTTTTGATGACCATCTGAATAACCTCGGGCGGGTGCTACAAAAGTTAAAGGAAGCTAATTTGAAGTTAAGCCCTTCGAAATGCAGTTTGTTTCGCAATGAAGTCGCCTACCTTGGACACATCATTTCGGCGGATGGAGTCAGGACTGATCCGGAGAAGATATCAGCCGTGAAAAATTGGAGTCGTCCAGCAGATGTTCACCAGCTTCGGAGTTTTCTAGGATTATGCACCTATTACAGAAAATTTGTCAAAGGCTTCTCGATGATTGCAAGACCACTTCATAAATTAACAGAAGCCAATCAAAAATTCATGTGGACACAGGAATGTGACGCTGCTTTCGAAAAGCTTAAGGAGGCCTTAACATCCAATCCAATTCTGTCATATCCTCAAATCGATAAACAGTTTATACTTGATACGGATGCGAGTAACGAAAGCATTGGCGCTGTACTGTCCCAGGAAATCGACAGCCAGGAGCGTGTTATCGCCTATTTCAGCAAGTGCTTATCAAAGGCAGAGCGAAACTACTGCGTAACAAGAAAAGAGCTTCTTGCTGTAGTGAAAGCCATAGACAATTTTCATCACTATCTTTACGGTCGAAAATTCCTGATCCGAACTGATCATGCTTCTCTAACTTGGCTAGTGAATTTTAAGAACCCTGAAGGCCAGATAGCCAGGTGGATACAAAAGCTTCAAGAGTACGATATGGAGATACGCCATCGAAAAGGCTCATCACATGGAAATGCAGATGCTCTCTCAAAAAGACCCTGCTCAGAGAATTGTAGATACTGCGACCGGGTTGAGAAGAAATTTAATGTCAAAAGTCCTATAGTAAGACAAGTTACAACTGGGTCTACATCATCGCAAGATCCGTGGAGTGACGAGAGCCTGCGTAAAGATCAACTTGCTGATCCTGAAATTAAGCCAACTCTAGAGCTGAAAAAAGAGTCCAACAGGAAGCCCAGCTGGCAAGACATGGCCCATTACCATCCTACGACTAAACGTTATTGGGCTCTCTGGGATTCCTTACATTTGAAGAACGGCATCTTGTACTGAAAATGGGAGTCTGACGATGGAAAGACATGTAGATGGCAACTACTACTCCCTAAGTCGAGAATTTCTATGGTCCTTCAAGAACTGCATGGTAGTCCCACAGGAGGTCATTTTGGTGTAATGAAGACCCTGCAAAAGGTTCGAGAGCGTTTCTACTGGAATAATGTTCGCAGTGATGTGGAGAAGTGGTGTCGAACTTGTGACACCTGTGTAGCATGTAAATGTCCAAAGAGGCGCACCCGTGGACGATTGCAGCGTTATAATGTAGGAGCTCCTTTCGAACGAATTGCTCTAGACATCTTGGGTCCTCTTCCTAGAACATCTGATGGCAACAAGTACATCCTCGTTGTCATAGATTACTTCACCAAGTGGCCTGAAGCGTACGCCATACCTAATCAAGAGGCGATAACAGTAGCAGAGATACTGGTTCAACACTGGGTTTCCAGATACGGAGTTCCTCTTCAAATCCATTCCGATCAAGGAAGAAACTTTGATTCGTCTGTGTTTAAGGAAATCTGTGGACTACTCCGCATGGACAAAACTCGAACTACACCTCTATATCCTCAATCGGACGGCATGGTGGAGAGGTTCAATCGTACCATACTAAATAGCCTCTCCCTCCTTGTGTCTAAAGATCAACAGGACTGGGACAAGAAATTGCCTCTTTTCCTGCTTGCCTACAGGAGTGCCACTCATGAGGTTACTGGTTACTCCCCTTCTCAAATGCTCTTTGGTCGTGATCTTCGTCTACCTGCGGATCTTTTGTTTGGCCGTCCTCTTGATGCTCCTTCATCGCCCGAGGAGTACGTGGATAAACTCCAGGCACGGGTTGAGGAGATTCATCGTCTAGCGAGGAACCGAATCGGACTGGCATCGGAAAAGATGAAGACACGGTACGACACAAAGGCAACTGGACATGAGTTCAACGAAGGTGACAAAGTTTGGTTGTGGAATCCCATACGTCGTAAGGGACTGTCGCCAAAATTATAAAGAAACTGGGACGGTCCTTACACAGTCGTCAACAGGCTGAATGACGTCGTCGACGCATACAAAAATCGCCACACGCCAAACCCAAGGTCGTACACTATAACCTGCTAACCAAAGTGATTAGAAATTCAAAACTGGAATTTCAGACCATGGTCATGAAAGTCACTTTTTGTAAATATGTAAATATTAATTAGTTCTTATTTATGTAAATCTTATTATTATTTTTTTTTATTTATTTGTTTATTTATTTTAAGTGTTTTCCTCTAACTCAAGGATTGCACTGCCCGGGACGTGCAGTCTTTGAGGAGGGGGTAGTGTTACGAATTTTGTAAATAGTTAGTGTTTGTACTGTAAAATAATGTAAATAATCTTATTAAGCTCCATTTCTTTACTAATATTAGTTTTAGTTACATTGTCTCTGTTATCAAGCAAACTTGTCTATTATTTTCAGTGAATGTCTATGGCAGCTTTGCGAAATAGTAGAGATATCGCCAAGTTGGCGTCACTTTTGGCGACTAATTTTGGTCGCCAAATTTGGCGATATATTGCCAAATTGGCGACAAACTTGGCGCCAGTTCAGATATGCTGATACATTGAATGTTATTCCGTGGTTTTCTAGAATATTCGGGAAGTCTGTGGAAATTTGTAGCGCATGCTGCGAGCCTATATAAGGAGAGCAATACGAGCTGTCGTGGTTATTATTTATCAGTCAGTCATTGAGTGAGCTACGATTAAGCAAGTTTGCTTGAGTTTTATTTACGTTGTTTTGAATGTGATTTAGTGTTGAGACATTGTATAAAAAGTCTCTGGAACCTATATCTGCACTTGTACGATAGATTTAAACAATTATTTTTGAATATCTAGTAATATTTGTGAGTTTCGAAGACTCTGTTGTTCTGAAGATCTGCAAATAAATTATTTTCTACTTTTCTAAAAGACAAGAGTTTGAAGTTTTCTAACCATAAGATCAAAAGAACCCTATATAAGCAACAGAATTCTTTCGGGTTCATAAAATCTGTGCGTTCTTACCACCTTTTCTCCCCTCCCCTTATGGCATATGAAAAAGGCCTTGAAAAAGAGTATAATCTAACATGCTCAAAATAACTTATATGAAATGACTTTGATGAATAATGTTTCAGAATTACAAAGGTAGGTGATCTTTAGACATAGTGAAAGGCGGAACAATTGTTCCACAGCTCAGACTTTTCAAGATTGTAGAAACGTACAGAATAAATATTAGGAGCTATTGAGATTGAGCAGCTATTGGGTCATTCCATGTCAATTCAACCAGAACCTTGTAACACAACCTTGTGGATTTGGATGAAACTTTGTGTACACACTAATTCTATCATGAAATGATTCCATCAGAAATTTTTCCGTCTCAGACCTCATAGTTTGTGAGATATGGGGGGGGGGGGGGTCCAATTCTTAGGGTTTTCTCAAATCGCACATTTCTGAGTCTTTATTTTGAGATTGCAGTTCCATCTTCAAAAAATTGTTTCTCTGGATCTAAAACATGAATCCTCCTAAAAATATCGCTGCAAGAATATAAAAAGATGCAGATTTAAAAAAAAAAATATTTAAAAAATTTACTTGTAATATTTAGGATAAAAAAAGTCAGCCAAAGTTGAGAGTTATGGTTATTTTTCCAAATTTTTGTGACTTCACGAAAAAGGCTGTTCACAAAAAGGCAAATGAAATTTCCAATTTCTTTTTGTTTTAAATAAAAGTTTACACTTTGGGCTTTCTATTTATGAAATAAAAATTATGTCTTTCGCATGGCTTATGCAAAAATTTTGGGTACTTTCCAGTTAGCCTGATGCATGTGTTATATATATATATATATATATATATATATATATATATATATATATATATATATATATATATATATATATATATATATATATATGTGTGTGTGTGTGTATATATATATATATATGTATATATATAAATACTTTTATAAATACATCCAAAGTTATTCAGACAATACCAATAAAAGAACCAATGAAACCAGTATTTTTACATTCATATTATTAAAAACAGTTGAAGTTTGAAGAGAAATAGAAGGCAGATTACCAAATTACTAAGAAATATGTGGATAAATGGACATTATATAACCAGAGTAATTCATATATTACCATACAATAAACCAATGGAACCAGTATTTTTACAATCATCTTATTGAAAACAGTAGAAGATTGAAGTGAAATAGAAGGCAGATTACCAAAATAATGAAAGATAAATGGATAAAAAGGCAGTAGAAGGCTTTTCCATTAAACTACTTCATCAGGGATGTATAGTTTAACAAAAAAGCAAAAACAACCAACCAGTTTCTGTTATGAGTCATGCTGAAAGCTAAGAATTCGACTCACAATACACCCGTCTGGCTGGAAGCTATTCAGATGACAAATTAGTAGAAAGATACACATAGAAGAAAATAAAATCAATATGACAAAATAACAATAATACATTATTCCATTAAAAAGAAAAAAAAAAAAAAAAAAAAAAAAAAAGGATATAGGGTAACACCCCCAGTAATTGGCATGCACCAGTGATTGGCACATTTTACAAACATGTCCTAACATAAGATTTATATCCAGTCTTTTAAAAAGTCAAGACCATATATCAGTTATATGCTCATTTACATTAAAGATTATAACTTTGATTTATTTTACAAGATGATAATAGAGCCTAGGAAAGAGAAACAATTATGGCTTGTATCAAATTAGCCATTTTTGTTGCAAATTCTTCTTCTTTGGATTAAGGAAGGCATGCTTTTCAATTCATTATTATCTGATTTATAATATATTTTAAATCTTAATTGACAACAATTTTGTTTAGTTAAAAAGGGTTACTTTAATTGTGTAAAAGTATTTTCGACACAAATATTTGGATTTCTGAATTAATGGTAGATGCCAATTAATGGTGCTTCAATTTTGCTAGTTCCAAGTAATTGGCACCTATTCTAATTACAAGGAATTCGCAAGAAATTTGAGATTAAACCATTTATTTTGGAAGTACTTTTAAAATTATAGACTAATTTTGTTTATCATTTGTTTTTATTTGAAAATATAAATTTTATCAGTAATTGGAATCCATTAAAGCTTCATATGACAATTACTGGGGACAGTATGACAATTACTGGGTATTAATGTAAGTATATTGTATTGTTTTAAAAGTGTTCACATTTCAGATTAATATGCTGATTTCTTACTCTCAAAAACCTGAAATATGGCATCTTCATCTACAGTAAATTTATTTAAAGCGATTAAACCCAATGCAAAATGTAAAGTTTTTTTTAAATATAAACATATGCCAATTACTGGATCACCAGGTGTCATACATTGGTGCTCTAGGTGCCAATTACTGGTGATTTCAGCACCTTTTTATAAATATATTTTTATAAAAATACTTTTTCAAATTATTTTGCTTTTAGTGGGCAAAATAGATGCACAGATATGCATCCTTTGATTTAAAAATATTTCCAAGTAAATAGCTTATTTCTTTGTAATGAAAATTGAAGTAAGTTTAACGACAAATTCTTAATGTGCCAATTACTGGGGATGTTACCCTATATACTAAGATAATTTACCATTACCCATATCCTAGCAAGATTTGTAGTGCAATCAGATACAAACTACATGTGACTTACTAACAGTCACGGTTATGGTCATAGTATTAATCACATAGATAATAAAATAAAGTTGTAACAATAATTATAAAAATTAGTAAAACCTATATTATACTAGATAATTCATAATATATTTAGAAAAAAAAATAGATGCTACTATTAGAAATATTATATTTTTATTTTAAATCAATTATTAATATTACTATATTAATTAATTAACTAGAATATATTACTACAACTTCTAGCGGAAAATTATTTTAGTGCTGCCATCTAAAGGATTAATATATTAATTAAATTATATGCTTATGGTGCTGCTATATATATATATATATGTATATATATATACATATACTTTTATAAATATAACCAAAGTAATTCAGATATTACCATACAATAAACCTATGAAACCAGTATTTTTACAATCATCCTATTAAAATCATTTGAAGTTTGAAGTGAAGTAGAAGGCAGATTACCAAAATTATGAAAGGTAAATAGATAAGGTTATTTATGTTATGGTTATTTTTCCAAATTTTTGCGACTTCACGAAAAAGGCTGTACACAAAAAGGCAAATGAAATTTCCAATTTCTTTTTGTTTTAAATAAAAGTTTACACTTTGGGCTTTCTATTTATGAAATAAAAATAATGTCTTTCGCATGGCTTATGCAAAAATTTTGGGTACTTTCCAATTAGCCTGATGCATGTGTTATATATATATATATATATATATATATATATATATATATATACTTTTATAAATATAACCAAAGTAATTCAGATATTACCATACAATAAACCTATGAAACCAGTATTTTTACAATCATCCTATTAAAATCATTTGAAGTTTGAAGTGAAATAGAAGGCAGATTACCAAAATTATGAAAGGTAAATAGATAAATCGACAGTAGAAGGCTTTTTTATTAAACTACTCATCAGGGGTGCATGGTTTAATAAAAAAGAAATATATATATATATATATATATATATATATATATATATATATATATATATATATATATATATATATATATATATATATATATGTATGTATGTATGTATGTATGTATAACACTGGTGCCTGTCTAACAGAAAAGTACCAAATTTTGCCTTGTTTTGAAAATCTGCACCAATTAAGGGGAAAAAAAATCTGACTATGTTTAACTGTGGTACTTAAATAATTACTGGAGTTTCTATGAGTTATTGAATTTTATTTTATTTGATACATGTTTTTTTATTAGCAAAGTAATGTTTATGCTTTGTTTTTTTTTTTGTTTTTTTTTTTATTAAAAAAAATCTGATTGCAATATGTTTCCCCATTAAATTTAGTGAATGGTCCATATATTTCATTTAGATATTTAATTATAGGCATTTTTTGCTAATATAAAGAATATCGTACTTTTGTCTTCAATAATTTAATTCAAAACAGATTTATTTTTTTACAGTATAAAATAAATAATTTTTCTCCTCACATTTCCATTTTTTCTTTTGAATGCTTATATATTAATTATCTGTGCTTAAAAAATGTTCAAAACCTTGTATTTCCTTTCCTTGGGTAATTTTAATCAGTTTAAATATTTTTTTACAAGTTTAAATACGCAAATGTTTAACAGAACTTAAATTTGTTTCTATAGTCTGAAAGATTTAATTGCACCTCCCTTGTATAAACACCTTCTGATAAAGGCAGGTTAATGTTCTTTAGTGAAAGCAGATGTTTTGAAATCTATTCAATCAAATTATTGTCATTCTGTTGTTTCTTATCATAGAAGAATGATCTAACTGTTACTGTGCTGTAGAGATGGGCATTATTTAACATAACAGGATAAATATTCGTAATATTAACCAAAAACTTATTATTCAATAACAGATTACCAAAAAGTCCATGTTAATTTTGGAACGCCTCGTATGATAAGCATTTTAAAAAGAAGAAACAAATAATAAGGCTGAAAATCATTTTAGGAATACATATTTATAAATTAATAAAAGTTTAGTTATATAAAAAAAATCCAACTTATAAATCTATTTGAATTCTGAGGCAAAGAATTTCTATTACTGCCGAAAACAAAAATCTCCAACTGCATTAAAACGCTTTTGAGACTTAGAGAGAAAAAAAATTCCGACGCACAAAAAAAAAAAAAAAAAAAAAAAAAAACCTATGAAACTTTTTTTTTTTTGACGCGTCCCTGTCGATCTACGATTCCAAGACATTAAAAATCTCTTTGGTCTAATCAAGGAAGCCAATCATAGGAGCCATTTTCCTTTTGCATTGTCCAAGACATTGAAAATCTTTTGGTCTAATCAAGGAATCCAATCATAGGAAACCTTGTCCTTTTGCTATGTCAAAAGTTCACATGATAAAATCTCTCAAAAGCTATTCGTTGTTGATTATTCTATGAATATTTAAAAACATCTGGCTTCGAATCTTCGCAGAATATATTTTATCGTTTGAATTTTTTATAACGCTCACAGTTACAAAGATTAAAACAATAGAATCAGTTTTTAGAATAACGAAACAACATTTATTGAAAAAAATAGCTGGAATAATGAAAATTGCTTTTATCAAACAAATAGGTAGAATACTGAAAATGAAATGAGGGGAAAATGTGTTTTTATTCTAAAGTATGTGAAGTTGGTGAATGATGCTTGCAGATTATTAAAAAGCACGGAGATAATGTCGGCCATCTTTGGTCATATTTTTAATGGGAAGGAATCTCTGTTTGAAAAATGGAATTAAGGAGATTTACGGATTTAATTGTTGATAAGAAAGCTGTTTTATCGCTCGAGCACGGGACATAATCTTTCGTTGATGTAGTTAGATTGGTAAAACGGTGGCAATCTTTGAGTTTGAATATTTAAAAGGGATATTACTATGTACTCATGGTATTTGGGGAAGGGGGGGGGGTATTCTGGTGCTATGATTTTTATTTAATAAAATGTTTATTGCCTTTTTTTTTTTTTTTTTTTTTTTTTTGTCAATATTGCGTCGTTAGAAAATACGAACTGGAAAACATTACTTTTGTAATTTTATTTTACTGAAAAAAAAGAAGAAAAATAGCCTGAGGACACAGCCATTCGAAAAGGGATGGGAGGGGGGGGGGCGAAGGGGGCGGTCCCGATGGACGCGGAAATTTATAGGGCGCTTTTTTGGCCTGTCACAAGTTTTGGGGAGGGGATTTTAAATACGTACTTGCACATACGAAATTTGTGGGATGAATGACATTTGATTAAAAATATACAAGTAATGTTTCGTGCTCTTGTGGGATAAGCTTTGAATATGCGTTGACAGATATTGATTCGGGATGTCAAAATTAGAATTTCAAATCAAGGTGCTAACGAATGAAGATCATTTTTTTTTTTTTAACAAATCGCATTGTTAAAACGGTGTTGTTTTTATGGAGGATGTTTCTGATCGTTTAGAAAAAATTAATTTCTAAACCGTCAGTTTTGGAGTCATTGTAACAATTGCAAAAATGCTTTAAACTTTCTTCTGCATCATATAAATATTAATTTACATAAAAATAATTATTTTTTAAATTGTTAAGAAACTACATATTTTATACAGTGTTCAGTAAGTTTCCTATAACTTTTATTTAGAAAAAGTTTTTATGCGTTCTAACAAATAAATCAGAAAAAAAAAAAAAAAAAAACCCCAAAATTAACTATATTTCCCATCTCTATTGTGCTGCTAAAAATATATTCTGATTTTTACATATTTTATAGTTTGTGATATATATAAATATTTGTTTGCTTTATTGTTTTAAAATGGAGCCTGATATCAAATTTTCTATTAGTCTTCAGGCTTGCAGCATTGGAATGTTGACTGGTTTAGATTGTCACAAAACTAGCTATACAAATAACAGAGAACTAGACATAATTGATAATCTCTGTGATTCAGAAAAAGGACTTTTATTACTTAGGACTATTGCATTTATAAAACTAAAAATAAGTGAAAACCATTTGATTAACATGTTTGAGCATCACAGAATTTTATTCTGAATGAAATATGAATTTTATCATTATAAATGTGTAGATCCATTTCAGCGGCATAAAAATCAAGTGAAAAAAGCAATTAGGGCAGTTAAGAGGGATTTATATATGGCCGAAAAAGTAAACCAAAGTTGAAAGTTATGATTATTTTTCCGAAATTTAGTGAGTTTATGAAAAAGGCTCTACACAAAAAGGCAAATCAAATTTCCATTTTTTGTATCAAATAACGTTCAATTCAATAACTCATAGAAACTCCAGTAATTATTTAAGTACCAAAGCTAAACTTAGTCAGATTTTTTCCCCCTTAATTGGTGCAGATTTTCAAAACAAGGCAAAATTTAGTACTTTTCGATTAGACGGGCACCAGTGTTATGCATATGCATATCAATATACTGTATATATACATACGTATAGTATACGTCTAATACATCCGTATTTATATAGATCTATATACATATGTACATATGTAAAAATAACACATGCATCCGGCTAACTGGAAAGTACCCAAAATTTTTGCATAAGCCATGAGAAAGACATCATTTTTATTTCATATATAGAAAGCCCAAAGTGTAAACTTTTATTTAAAACAAAAAGAAATTGGAAATTTCATTTACCTTTTTGTGTACATCCTTTTTATGAAGTAACAAAAAATTGACAAAATAACCATAACTCTCAAATTTGGCTGACTTTTTTTATCCTAAATATTACAAATAAATTTTTTAAATATATTTTTTTTAAATCTGCATCTTTTTATATTTTTACAGTGGTATTTTTAAGATGATTACTTTTTTAGGTTTAGAGAAACAATTTTTTGAAGATGGAATTGCAATCTCAAAATACAGACTCAGAAATGTGGGATTTGAAAAAAACCCCAAGAATTGGACCCCCCCCCCCCCATTTCTCACAAACTATGAGGTCTGGCACGGAAAAATTTCTGATGGAATTATTTAATGATAGAATTAGTGTGTACACAAAGTTTCATCCAAATCCCTGTCGGTCGGGTTACAAATCTTGAAAAAATTGGTTGAATTGACATGGAAAGACCCTGTTACCAGGTGATAGAAATAAATTATGCTTAGATATTAAATCTTTGAAAATCAGTAAGGCTGACTTTAACAATCAAATTACCAGATAACTAATCTTTTAATGGTCGAATTCAAATCCAGGTGCATTTTTTATTATTATTATTTGCACATTATGCTTTTTGATGCCTTAGTTAAGTGTTAAAAGTTTTTAGTCATTACTAAGGTGGAATTTATATAATTTTCAGAATGATCCCAATTGGTAGCATTGGTCACTTTGAGTGGTCATTTGTCATTTTTATGATTCTCTGCACATTCCCTCATTAATGATAGCATTGTAACTGCTATTTCAAAAATTCAAGTTATATTTTTACTATTTCTGTAAATTTTTCCAGAGTCAATTTTGATGAAATTCATTTTTTACGAAATTTTAAATTTTATTTTACCAATTAGGAACATTGGCTTTTAAAAGGTTAAATGAAAAGGGAAGAATAACAAAAGTTTGGACAATTAATACGCATGACAGTGAACAGCTAAGTTATTGAGTTCTCTGGAAGTTATAGGCCCGTATCGAATACAGAGATTTTTCATAGATTTTTTAAGCTCTAGGTGCAATAATATGGAAGTGGGAATTTGTATTTCTAAACTATTAAAAGCGTTAAACCATAATTCTTACGGATAGAAATATGCATCGTTGGTCTACCACGGTTGGTCTTTAACCAACCCTGATTTCATCAGATCTAAAACTAATGCAGACTTAAAATATGAAAAACATGTAGCCATACACTGTGGAAAAATATTTGCTTCTCGTTTTTTAATAGTTGCCTATGCAAAATATTCTATTTAAAATTTCGACATTTTTCATCTTAAACAAACTCCGAAAGTATAGTACCAATGACAACCTTCAAAACCTTAGGAACATAAAAGGATCAAAAACAGGCGAAATATTAAAAAAAAAAAAAAAAAAAAAAAAAAAAAAAAAAATTATAAACTGCAAGAAGCAATAAATTTCTATAAACTGCGTAAGATCTTTCTTAGATTCGCTTCACCAACGGAATGAGTACTACAAACCCACGTGCTTTGAAACGATAGTGAAAATTTTTGCGGCGTAAAATTTGCTGTCTTCAAGAGCACGTTTTATTGATTATGGTGATTTTTTTCGATCTGAAGCTTTGAAAAAAAAAAGTTACTAAAAATTGAAAGAAACAATTTTTCTTCTTCTCTGTGTAAAAATGGCGAAAGGTTGGTAAAATGATTTCGTTCGGAGGAAAAGACGACCGCAAAACGACCTTGCTCAAGCCGAAATTATTACGGATAGAACGAGCAGCTCAAGAGAGGACCACCTCCCTAAAAAAAATCAATACCGATTCGTCCGTCGTTTGAATTTCGATGTGTCAGATGCGGCGGATGCCAATCTGCATGCGTAAGCGAGATGACGTCACCGCTCAGCATTCACTGTGCGCAGATTGTCTGAATGAAAATCTGACAAACCTGTCGATCACCATTTTGTTTCTACAAATGATTTGATTGTATTTTTTTCCACTAATTATTTAAGTGTTTCTTAGTACAAAAGCATTGGTTAATTTAATTCACAATATTAAAACAAATCTAGGCAATACTCTTCATGCTAAATTTGTTGCGCTTATTTTATTAGAATTGTGCACGTGTCAGTGGACAGAAAAAGTGAAATTCTTATCTGCTCAGCTTATACATTTTTATTTCCTTGTAGAAGCTTTTATCAATGAATGTCTATCAACTGGGAGAACAATGTATTAAAAAAAAAAAAAAACATATAAACTTAGGAAATCATTGTTATACTCGTAGTTTAAACTCTTTAGGAAACAAAATGGTTGATAAAATAAAAGTTTGTGTATCTTTTAAAATTTTAACTACGTGCAGCGGACGAAATTGGTTTTTGGATGGATAGAAGGATGGATGTGTACGTAGTTCGTTTATTTCGTCGATTGCTAAGGCGGTGAAACGCATGCGCGGAATACGTTTGCTGATTTTAATGTGCTCTGATTACATTTTGCGCGGGAAGGAGTACGGAGGAAATTAAAAATGTCGGAAACGGTAATTTTACCTTAAACTGTTTTGCTTTGGTATTATGATCGATTTATTAAACAATCTATCAGATGCAATTAAATCCTGGATCTCGCTTGCAAAATTATACGCAAAAATAATTTACACAATAATGTTTGCGGCGCATTTCAGCAAATTAATCTATTTTTTACACAGGAATAATTTAATCATTTATCTGAAAATATAATCTAACTTGAAATTGAATACATAAAAATGAACAGTATTTTATTAATGTATCTGATTCTGATTATTTTATTTATTCTGTTTCATTGGCACCTTACAGTTTGCTTCTAGCAACAGTTTAAATACTTCACGCATTATGCAAAAATTAATAACTTTTTTTTTTTATTTAAAGCATTATTGATTTTTTTTTTCTCTTTAATGTTAACATTTCTAAAGATACACATAGATTTCCGTTCTCTTCGACTTTGAAAAAAATATTTTGTATTTTACTGTATTAAATGCTTACTGGTTTCATTCTTTTCGCTTTAAAGTTTTAATTAAACAACGACAGCAAATTGTTAGTCAATTTTACATAGAATTCATTACATTGGTGAATTTATATTACAGATGTATAATATATGCGGTATATCCCAATTTTCCATAGCTCTAAGACCAGTCCAGCGTAACTACTGCCCCAAAAATATCGCTTTTGCAAGATGCAAAAATTCTTTTAAATTTCTTTTCGTGCCTGCGTATTATTCGTTAATCACATCACCTACTGGAACTTAGAACTTCTAATAAGGAGAATGGTACGTGAATATTTTTCTGCAGCCCTGTATATGAAGTGTAGAATTTATGAATAACGAACAGCGCACACAGAAATTTAAAACGCACATTCCATCAATTATTACTCAAAGACAGTACTGTAACCGATTTTTTTTGTGTGTGTGCCCTGTAAACGATGTTATGAATGCCCGGTCGTAACATAAGCGTAGTGAAATTCAATAATTTATGCTCTGAAAAAAAAAAAAAAAAAAAAAAAAAAAAAAAAAGAAAGAAAGAAACGATAATTTTACGGCAAAAACTGCTGCACCGTAAATTTAATGGTTAACAGTGTGTCAGTTTCAATTAGCGTTTCAAAGGTTAGAAAAAACCCGGTTTAAACCCGGGAATAAACCGGGTTTTTAGGAATAAACCTGGAAAAAACCCGGGATTTTTTGGAATAATTCGGTTTCTTGGGAATAAACCTGGTCTATTGGAAATAAATCCGGGAATAAACCGACTTTTTGCAACTCTAGTTTCAATATATTTGAAATAGCGTAATCTCATAAAAATACTATTCAAACGCTTTTTCTCTGTGTACCATAATGTGATGGTTTTCTTTTGAGTGCCCCTGTAAATGAACTATTAATCTACATACTTCATATACTATGCCAAACATGCTTTAATGATTCTAAATAACCATCATCAATTACTTGAAAATTCGGGTATATTTACGGGAGTTAGAGCGGGATCAGAGGGACAGACAAATCGAATCATAAATACATTTCAATTTTGTTGGTGCGTTAAAAAAAGAAGAAAAAGCCCCAAGAACAGATTATTAAATGCCTTCCAAAAGTTCTCAGTTAATAAAGCAAATGTGTTACCTAAATAATTATTTCTGGAAATGTATAACACATTTGAAAGCCAGATTTCAGCAATTACCGTCCCTAGCCAGAAAAGTACCCCAATTATTTTGCATAACTCTGTATTTGATCAATAGATATGTGTATATTCTATACAGTATACAAAATATGGTTTCGTAATGAGATGCCTCATAAGACGAAACTTTACCTTCAGCAATTTTTACTAATATGAGGAAATGTACATGAAGTATTTTGTACTTCCCTGCATATTATCTAAAAAATTTTATACCTGCCACATATTAAGCTAGAATTTAATTCACCTACCATACATAAGCCTTTAAAATTAAAGAAATCACATTTTCAGAAATTATCATGCGTAGATGACAATTTCTACAAGGGGTGATCAAATGAAAAGGTACGAAACGACGTAAAAGCATAACGGTTAAATATTTGCTTATTCTGCTTTGAGGAGAACGTAGCGAGACATCTTGGGATGTGATTGGAGTCTCTGACTGGGATCGGATCATGCGCTGGCGCCCGCATGCGCAGTAGAGAGCAGAGGCTCTTATCAAAAGCGGCGTCCAAATGATGCGGAGATCCGTATGAGGACAGGATGGCGTTCGCGTTCCAAAATTCGATGTTTGAGGAGCAGCGAGGTGTTATCCGATTTCTGACAACGGAAGGTGAGAAACCGGCAGCTATTCATCGCCGGATGGTGACAGTTTACGGGAGGAAATGCGTCTCTGACAAGTCTGACAGAAAAGGGAGTGCCCGTTTTTGTGCAGGCCGTGAGAGTCTAAATGATGACCCGAGAAAAGGCCAGGCAAAACTGTCATCACGAGCAATCTCATCGACAAGATGGACGACCCATTGAAGAAACATCTGAAAAGGATACTCTCCAACTCGGACGAGCTACTCAGGATACTGTGAAGGACTGGATCTCGTCACGGTCAAAGGAATTCTGGGAACAAAGAATCCTGTTGCTTGTTCATCAGTGGGATTGTTGTGCTCAGGTCTATAGTGAATATTTTGAATAAAGTCCGCATTTGTACCCACCATGCCGTTTCGTACCTTTTCATTTGATCACCCCTTGTAGTTCTTTGTGCGTCTTTCTATATAAAATTACTTATATTTAACTAACATATCTTAGTTGACAAAATATAATTCAATTAGAAAATGTATAACTTAATAAAAACCATTTATCTAATTCATGCTCATACTTAGTAATGCCTACAAATTTATTGTGAAGTGCTGTGTATAGTATATAACATTTATATTCACCACATATTATTAAAAAAGTTAAAAATATTTATTTCACCTGAAAACGTACTTCCAGAAATTATCGCTAACAGACATTATTTCGAATGCAGAGCTGAATCCGAAATATTTTTTGTGTCCCTGTAAATAGACAATAAACTTTATCCATATTATATTCTGCAGCAAACAGATTGTGATGAATTTCAGTAAAATATGTTAATTTTATTATATATGAAATAGTGTAATATAATTAAAATGCTCTTCAAGCAGTCTCCACCATAGGGTCTCAAAAATTTAATAATCAAGTATTTTGTCTACTAAAATTCCTGGAGTTTATTTCTGAATTATTGTGTAAAAGAGCTGAATGAACGAAGAAAATGAAAGGTTATATTGTATTATAAGATTACGAATGTTATGTAAAGTAATTTTTTTTTAATATATTGTTCCAGTGTGGAAATTTTGTGGGTCTGAGAAAGAAAGCTTTCTTAAGATTTCTTTTTCACAATGGCATATTTTGTCCTATAGAACACTTTTGATTTAAGTTTTATTTATTTTTTTTAATACTTTCTAAGTTACAAAAAGAAAATAACAATCGTAAACCCAGTTATATTTTATTAAACTAAATATTTAGTCTAAATTATAAGTGTTTAGCATAATTCTACAGTTGGAAAACCTTTTTCACCCTTTTTCCTATTTTTTGATTTCATTTCTGACATTAGCGAAAGCAACTTAAGGTCTGACTGATCAATACCCTTAGGACAATATCGCTGCGATCACCATGTGA
Organism: Maratus speculifer; assembly: GCA_964019185.1. Classification (NCBI taxonomy): domain Eukaryota; kingdom Metazoa; phylum Arthropoda; class Arachnida; order Araneae; family Salticidae; genus Maratus; species Maratus speculifer. The sequence continues at coordinate 142,564,792 of OZ025291.1, forward strand.
TGCTTTGGAAAGACTATACCATCGGTTTTCATACTATTCTAATCACAGTTTATTGATCGATGTAAACCGTTTCGATATTTCATTTGAATATTTACTTTAACTCTATTCTTTCAGCTGAATTGAACTGTCTGCTCTTAAAAATAACCTAAAAAAACGACAACTGACTTCTTCCTAAATCATAATCTCATAAGAAGTAATAACTCCAATGCAAAACAAAAGATCTAGAAAATTTTATCTACCTATTGGTATCTATAAAGATTTCGAGGGAAGAGGGCTGCTGCATGCAGGTGATTTTTGAGTCGGAAATTGGGGGCAGGAAGATTGGGCGGAGAAAATTTGGATTGGGCGGAGAAAATTTAGATTATAAAACGGATTCCGAATAATGTAATCCGATTATGAAAGATTACCAGAATCTCAAATTCGTTAATGCAAAAAAAGATGGAGAAGAAAAAAAAAAGAGAAGAAGAAACTGAAAAAAAAAAGAAATAGAACATTTTTCCATATTGTATAGAAACGAAATTTGAATAGGAATATTCATTTTTTTATGTATTTTTTTTTTAACTTGGAGTTCGCTTTTTCTTTCACTTATTTTATAAAAGTATTTATTGTGAGGATATTTATTTTGAAAAAACATTTTTATTTCTTCCGAACGAGCAATTTATTTATTTAGGGGGAAGTGGGGTACATTGATACAGCTTTTTTCTTAAAAAATTTTTGGTGTCTAGAAAGCAGAAATATCAAGTTATTTTTCTATGTGATGTCAGCAAAACCTGTGCAGTGTGTTATAAAAATGTACAATCGTTGTTTTATATATTATTTTTGCATGTAATTTTAAAAAAATCATAAAAAGTAATTTGTATCAATGTGCCCCATCGCCGGGGCAGATTGATACACTTTGATACGTCTGAGAAAAATGGAGACAAAATAACACCAATGCATATTTTTCATTAAAAAAATAGTTAGCAAACCATTTTATATTATTTTTAAAAATTCAAATCACCCACACTTTATTTGTAAGCAATATTAAAGCAATCAAAATTAAATGTATAATAACCTGATGTTCTGGCTGTTCCTTGTCTGATTGTTGGTAGTAATATAGTAATAACTTGGTCATATCTGATACTTGAACCCCAGCATTATCTTCTTTCTTAGAAAAGATGAAAAATTACCAAGTTTTCTTTTTATAAATCGGTTTATAGACAGAAAATAAAGGATAATTATATTAAAAATTCTATTTTTAATATAATTATCCTGTGCTGTTCTGCAGCTTGTTTCTCTTATGTAACACTGTTCATGTAGAAAATACTTTTCTCTGGAGAATTGATATAAATTTGAGATTTTCCAAGCTGCCGTCCTTTTCTTTAATTAGTTCTACTAGCACTTTATGTTGGGTAAGGTTGCACGTCTTCTCTTTGCAAAAATACTATAAAATGTTCTAATATAAAGAAATTAAAGCTATTTCGCTTCAATAAAAACTAATATTAAAAATTTTTAGTTCAAAATGGTTTAATTAAGGAGTGCATTGTAAAAAAAAATAATAAAAGGTAATGAAAAAATGAACTAGAAAAGGATTTAGGTTGTATCAATGTCCCCCGACAAAGACTGTGTCAATGTGCCTCATGCAGCCATTTTGAATAAAATGAGTCTCAAATCCAATACTTCATAATTTATCTAACAAAAAAGAATGAAAAACTGATAAAGAGTAGTTTTACTTGCCAGAGAGAGTATTCTTTTTGGTTGAAAATGCTAGAACAGTTGTATAATACCATTTCAATTGTACAACTCAAATTTACTTTTGACCTACAAAAACAATTAATCACCCGCCCCATTTCAACAAACTACTGAATCATTCCAAAACTTTCTGTATTAGTTGAGTGCACTAGTATCACCTTTTGGAGCTGTTGTGAAACTTCCTGTAGTGACCCTGTGTGCAGTAGAGAGGGTGTGTCAACGTGCCCCATGTATCAATGTCCCCCACTTCCCCCTATATAATGTTAGAATTCAAATGTTCAATCTAACAGCAAAACTACTTTTTTTTTCTTTTTAATTATTGAAATCCCGTCGAGAGTACCTGAGATAAATGTATATCGGTGAAAACTGCTTTGCATATGATTTTTTTGTGCATTAGGTGGGAGAGACGAAACCATGTTACTATTAGATATTTATTTAATAGAACGATCTATTTAATGTGTTAACCTTTTTAAATGAGATTCCTCAGGTTATGTTATTCACCGAATGCTTAATTGTCGTGTCAGAAAGTGCTGCAAACTAAGTGTGGACGGTCTTTGATTGAAAGATGAATAAAAAACTCGATCAACTAGGGTACTGTTTATGTATTAACATTTATACGCAGAATGTTTATAATTAAAATTCACCTATTCAAAGGTTTCTTTTGATAGTACTGGGGCTCCAAACGAAATTGAAATTTCAGCTATATAGCTGTAGTTAACCCTTAACATTAAAAAGGTCATTACCATTAAAAAGAAATTTCAGTCAAGTTTTTTTAAAAATATTTCACACCATAATTTTTATTTAAAACAATTTAACAGATTTTTATTTGACGTTTTTATTTTTGTTTAAGTTTATTTTATAATGAAATTTTTGGTTTAAACCGAAATATACTCACACGATAGATGTCAAAATGACCGCTCAGGGCCCTTCTGGTGTAAACTGCTATTTGCGATCTCAATGATCGCTGTTCCTTTTAAAAATTCTCAGTTTAATATATAATTTTCAGTTCTATAAATACTACTTGTATCTTGATTCGTTTGGATCCCTAAAATTTTCTGAATAGATGAATTTTAATTATAATAGTACTGCTCATAAAGTAAAGTACAGAAAGTGTATTCTACGAGTTGCTAGCGCTTTTTATTCATCTTTCGATTAAGCGGTTTCAGAGACTACTCACAGTATCTAATGACAATTTTTGTCACAGAAGTTAAGGGTTAAATTGGGAAAACTGAAGAAAGCAGCGACTTGTAAGACCACTAAGAACAATTAAGGGTTAAATAAAATCATAATTTTGTTTGTGAAAACTTGTTTCTATTTGTTATAATCTGTACTTTAAAATCCTCCGTATTATCATTACTCTAACTTTAACAATTCAATTTCACTGCAAATATCACATTTTATGGTCGAAAACTATATAACTTACGTAGAAATATAATTTCTGAGGTAAAAATCTCGAAAACGCAACAGTGGATACAGCGATATTCTACTTTTAATTAAGTCGGAACTCGTCCTATTAGGAACTCGTGGTACTCAGTGTGTAAAAACCGTGCTAAACCCGTTTATACATAATAGTGTATTAACTATGTATGCATCCATCCCTCTAGCTATATTTTTTGAAATATAAAATAAACAAGAATATGAAATATAGGTTTGTACGATAATGTAACGCCTATGGATGGAGCATAGAACTAACACGATAAAACTCTGAATTAAATAGAATAAAAAGTATTTGGGTTCTCAAATAATTTTAATATGGACATATATGTCATCAGATTCTTTGCTTTGAACTATATAAGACAATAACAAGAATCAAGAATAATGAGAAAAAAAAATAAACTATGTTTTTTATTTAATTCGTTCAATCTGATTTTTAGTGAATATCGAATTTTAATGATGCCTGTAAAACTTGTTTTACGGCAACAAAAGTAACTGCGCTGAAAAGTTTTTTGTGATGTTTGTTTTATTTAACAGGAAACTTTCTGTTATTATTACATATAAGAAAAATCATTCTGCATAAAAATAGTGGTATATTTGTGGCCCGCGGACCACAGGGTGGGCACCTCTAACCTATATAAACTAAATATAAATAAGTGAACTTTTAAAAGCATGTTTATTTATTTATTTATTTGTATCTTATTTAAACATCTGAGAGAGAGGGGGGGGAGGGGGTGTGCGAGAAATACTGTATATGATTTCCAGCAAATCCATTTGATTACCAGTGATTGGCTCATACTAATATTTTAAATTTCGGTATTTTAAAAACATTTTCGATTTTTAATTTAATTATATTAAAAATCGCTGCTCATTTTCATAGAAAAATGACGGATCGTAACTGTTCATTCAGCTATCATCGAAAAAAAAAATCCTGTCTCTGTACTATTGTTGATTGCGTAAATACGAATGTTGTGCATATTTTAAAAAATAATGTATTCATAAAATCCGAAAATACCGTCCTTGGGTGGAGCTACACGTATCCAAAAGATGCTTGTAGGTGTCAGCCGTCTTCAATGTAATAATTAAACGTTTCTTTAATTAAACATTTTTTCATATATTAAAAATAAATATTTTCATACACAAATCCTTAGATATTTAGACATGGATCAATGTTTTAAAAACATTACAAACCATTTGTTTACATTATAAAACACATGTGAAGATCTGAAAGAGTCTAATCTACTTGATTTTAAATCTGAAAGAGAGTGGTTTTTAAAAATATATATATTAAAATACTCAACATAAATAATAGAATTATGAAATTGAATCAAGTTAATACTTTCCCTGATTTTCAACGTTTAATTACATCATCATTATTGAGATCAGTCTTTAAAAGTTTGATATCCAGTTATCCAATAAAAAGAACTGAAAATTCAAATTAACATGCCTTAAATTTAATGACATTAGCACGAGCACTTCTTTTCCTTAATCCGTGATAGAGATTGTGGATTTTGGATACCGTATTTAGCGAAATCTTTACAACTGTTACTTCTAAATATAACATTGTGTGATAGCTACAAAATTCAAAATCAGATCTCCAAAATGTGGAATTCTGTAGAAAATGTAAACAAAAAGTCAGCCTCATAATTATGGCTTATATTTAAAGTCTCTTAATTAAGATAAATAACTTTATTCTTTTCTAGCGCCATTACTCGCCGGAAAAAAATATGTATACTCTCGGAAAAGTCATAGAAGATCCCACTGGAGATTTTAACCTATTTATTACTATTATTATTGATGTTTTCAAATTTCTAAATTTCGAAAAACTAATATTTCATATCGATCTTAGAATCGATTATAAAATGGAATGAAGTTCTTATGTTCACAAATAAGTTTAAATTTGCATTATATTTTAACAATCTTTTCTGTAAATCATCAATTATTTTTTTCTATCGGTATCCGAAAGTAATAATTTAATTTCCTTGCATTAATTTTCTCAAAACTATTCCATGAGCACGTATTTTTTCTTCTCTCTCTCTATTGTTCTTTGTTTTTCGCTCTTAATTATTTATCTCTTTCTTACTCTAAACTCAGTGCGTACTTGTTTTATTTATTTATTTATTTATTTATTTATTTTTGCTAACAAGTTCACTCTTCTAACTTAGGATAATAATTTCTATAGGTATTTTCTTTTTGAAATTTAACTAAAGATTTCTTAACTTCATTTTATATTATGAACGCAAATGTTTCTACTGTCTCACCTCCCCCAAATGACTTCTCTTGAAAATTTTATAGTAGTAAACTAACAATAACTAGAACAAAAACAAATGCAAATAACTTAAATACTTCCAGATTTCTTACTAAAAATACTACAGACAGTAAATAGAAATTAATAAAAATGTTCAAAGATTATATGCATTAACATAGAAATGTTGCACTACAATGGCAGCAACATAAATTTCTCGCAGAGTGTGATTTCTTTCTCAATACAATTACATTACCATAATTTTAGTTTTACAAAATACAATTCAATTAAAGATAATTGAATTTTATGCCATAAACGCAAATAGCCCATTTTTCCTTAATCACTTAACCTTGCAATTTTGTCCTCAGTTGAATCATTGACTTATAAGATCTTTAAGGTTATCTAACTAAAGTTAAATGTATCGTATCCATTACATTTAACTAGATAAAACTAGAAGGAAAATAAAAATTTTCTGTGTAATAACTGTAAGCAACTTAAATATTTTGAAATTTCGTTTCTAAAATCCCAAAGATTGCTTTGAAAGTGGCACCAGAGCTATCTATCACACTACTATTTTATTTTCTTATTTTTTTAAATAAATGTTAAAGATTAAATCTATTAACATAAAAATGTTACAAAGCACTCTTCATAATCAAAGCTTTTTTTAAAAACTGTATTTCAAATGTATTTTAAAAACACAGTTTAATTAAATATAACTTAATTTTAGGCCATAAACGCAAATGTTTTTATTGCCTGATTTTCCTCTAATGGCTTGACATTACAGTTTTCTCTACGGGCGATCATTTACATGATCTCCCTATTAAAACTCTTTAAAGATCATCTACCCACCAATAAATTTATCAAATCAGTCATATTTAACTAGACGAAATGAGCAGAAAATTAAAACTCTCCTGTACTACAATCAACTTAAATCATTTCAAGTTTTTTTTCCCCCTCTAAAATTCCCCCAGACAATTCTAAAAATTCTGACAGATTTTATTTATTTATTTGTTTATATATTCTTGTAACATATAAATCATATACAAAAATATCTGCTATATATTATTTATCTGAATGTGTTCTTTTCTGCGAAATAAAAATAAGTTTTTTTAATGTAGTTTATAAAATACAGCTTAATTGAAGATAATTTAATCTTGCACCATAAACGAAAATGTTTCTACTGCCCCATTTCTCCCAAATGGCTTGACCTTACAATTTTCTCCACGGGCGATCATTGACCTGAGTTCCGTTTCTAAACTCTTTAAAATGTCTATCCAACGTTAAATGTATCGAATCAGTTACATTTAACTAGACGAAATGAGCAGGAAAATAAAATGTTTCTCCGCTGTAACTACAAGCTATTTAAATACTTTCGAATTTCTTTCTAAAAATCCCACAGACAGCTCAGGGAATGGTGACATTTTTTTGGCTCTTGGCCAAACTTTAAAAAGTCCTCAATCTGAAACAATCTATCCGTGAACATTCCAAGATTTGAAACAAGGTAGATTTATTTTCAGATACATTTCTATTTAAATTCTGTTCTGGCGTAAAACCGTTGCTCACTTTGACATGGCGGAAAACTGAAGCAAAGCAGCGATCTAAAATTAGATTGATGATCATTACCGAATTCGGGTAAACTTCAAAATAAATCAACTGTCTGTCTAGTAGGCAGCAAGCAGCCTCCCGCTACAAGAGCAATATTCTCTGGAAAATGTGTACTACTAGCTAGGATTCCTGGCTCCCCCTAGGTGGCGTCTGTCGCTCCGAATTTGAATATCGATTTGCCCCCGGTGCATTTTCAAGGGAAATTTTCATTTTTGTAGGAGAGGTAGAAAGCGAAATTGAATTATTTTAAATTTCGGAGGGGTGGGTGCAGAGACACGTTTGTTTTCGTTGGAGAAGTAGCATTGGCGAATCGAAATACTGCTCCGGATGTAATTATTAAAGGTTTCGTATTATTATTGTATTTTTTTTCTCGTGTTCGTATGTGTCATAGTCATTTAAATTAGAAAATCAATTTGGATTTTATTAAAATCTACGCTTGCACAAACCAGTTTGCGTTAATTGTTTACAGGCAAATCCGCAGAGAAAAGGGAAAGCAACGTTAATAGGAGAAGGGCATAGGGCAATTTACATTGCAATATTACAGCAATTTTGAACTTTCCAAAAATAATTTGAACAATTAATAATAAAAGTTCTTTAAAAGAAACTATTATTCATAGATTGAACTAATGATGTTTTACTGTTTTAAAAATTTACGAAACATTTTACGTGAAATATCGACGAAGTATCGTAAGAAGGTCGAATATTTTGCTTTTCTTTTTAAGGCGTATTAACACTGCATTTAGGCTTTTATACAATAAATCTAATTGCATTTGTAACTGTTTGTTAAAGTCACTTCATCTATTTCCTGAACTTTTTATATTTGAAAGTAGATACACCGACACCATATTTCATCGACCTACAGTACCATTTTAAATTTCTCAGAATATCTAGTAAAAACGTTTATGATTTTTTATAGATATAACAGAGCCCTTTACTAAAATATAGTGTAACAAACTATCCAATAGAAAAACTCAAAAATTCAAAGCGACTTATGAATGAAATGACACATTCTCCTTGCTTTAAAATAACTAAAAATAAAAATCTATTTGCTAAAAAGCTGCTTAAAAATTCATTAAATATTCCATTACAGATGAAATGGTCTTTAAAACTTAAAAACCATTGATATTAAAAAAGTCATATACAAAGAAACCTTTTCTGTTTCTTTATATATGATTGCTTTTTTCTTTATATATGATTATCGCGTTATTTATTCCTCGAGTATTTCTCGACACGCATCCCACTGAGCACCACTGCTCTGGACTCCGTTTCACAAAACTGACTACCTCTCCTTTGTATTTCCCCTCGAAAATAAATAATTAAGGCTAAAACAGACCTGACCACTCTGAAGTTGAACTGAATTCCTGGAACTCCCTTCTTTTCTTCCTAGTTGCGGTTTATTGACAATAGGAAACAGGGGAGATACAATGGCCAGGGCGATAACTATCTTAAACCATACTGATAGGAAAGATTCCTTCCCACACTTGGATTGAAGTTGAACTACAAAACTCATTAACATAAAACCCGCCGTGTAGGGACATAAAACACACCGCCTTAGTTCAATTGAAAGTATTGCAGTCTGAATGCAGCCTTAGATAGGATTTCGGTGACTACCTATGAGAGAATTAAAAAAATATGTCAGCCTTAAAGTTCCTTTGAATCGGCTCACTAAAATATTGAGGTCACACCTAAGTTACCCGTGTTAAAATAACGTGAATCAATTTCTTTCAACTTAAAGCAATTAGGTGGCCACGTCTATCAGCTCTTGAGAAAGGGATTCTATGTCTGAGCCAAAGATTGGTTACTACATTACAAGTACACAACGTGAGAAAATGGCCTCCTGCTAACGTATATGTAGTGGCAAAATACCTCGGAATCTTGCGCACTAGCTAGATTCTCACGCATGCACTAAAATCTGTAAAGACCATATCTTACGCATGCATAATATATGGGTGTATATATAAGGACGTGAGTCTCAAAACTCGCCTTATCTAAAAAATCAAATTTTGGAAAATCGTAATAAACCTGTAACGGCGGTAGTTTTCATTGTAAACCAAAATTGCAGAAATGGCAGCAATGTAGAATAAAACTAGTTTTTTTTACCTCCTAGTTGTGTTTTTTTTTTTTTTTTTGTGTGTGTGTGTGTGTGTGTGTGTGTATGTGCATACAGGGTGATTCAGCTCGTCGGTGACAAACTTTAAGGATCGATAGAGCACACCTAGACGAACATTTTTGAACAGGGAATGTAGGGTCCCTGACGCGATGGTAAGGCGCTAGGCGCTTTCGAAAATTTGGGTGCCGAAATTCGAAACGTCATAAAAACTAGGGAAATGGTTAGATTTTCTTGCTTGTTGCGTCGAAATGATTCTGTTTGTTTAGACTTTCTTCAGTACCAATTTGATAAGCGTATCTCTTAAAACATGGATAGGGGGCGCTGCAGACTTTGGAGAGCTAGACAACAACTTTAAGCCCGTTATTTTGATAATTTAACACATGCTCGCCAAAGTTTATACTCTAACTTAAAGTTTGAACCCAAAAGTAGAGCCCTGCAAAAAGCGTAAGAGCCGGAATAAAATGTCAAAGTACAGGGTGGTCGAAACTCGAAGGCTCCTAAGAGATAAACAAACAGATTTCTTGACTTATGGCATGCATTTTCATGATTCTGTTTGCTGGGGCTCTCTGAAACTCAGTTGAACGGTACAAAAAGAAACATCGATAGGGGGCTCTTTGGGCAAAAAACATAATTCGTTGACATTTCGGACGCTAACTGGAAACGGGGCGCTACGATCAGTTAGAAACAAAACAAGAGAGTAATTTACTTATAAGAAGCTATTAAAACTGCAGTTTGTTTGTTTTTTTTAACAAACATAGCTGGTTTCAATCATGCACAATGCGCGCAATAAAATTTACATAAGGTGCTTTTTGCTGATTTATGCAAAAGATATCGTACCATATCGATATGCAAAAGATACGTAATGCGTAGACGACAACGCGAGATGACGTAGTTGTATGCGCAGACACGTCTTTTGAACGTGCGGTACCTACTTAAGCTTCGGGTTACTTGTCTGCAGATCGGTAGTAGGATGGAACGGTACACAAACTCTGAATTGGCTGACATGCATTTGGCGTATGGCGCTGCTGGTTGTAATGGACGAGCCGCTCAGCGGTTGTACGCCGAGCGTTACCCCAACAGGCAAATCCCCTGCCATGCCTTCTTCGCTCGAGTACACCAGAGGTTGTCCACAACGGGATCTTTCGACGGAGGCAGGCCTGAACGGGAGCGATCAGTGAGCACCCCCGACAACGAAGAGGCTGTGCTTAACCTGGTTGAAGACAACCCAGGTCTTAGCACGAGAGATATCGCCAGACATGTTGGCATTTCGCAAGCAACTGCGTGGCGCATCTTACGTTCCCGGAATCTGCACCCCTACCACATCCAGCGGGTGCAGTTGCTCAGAGAGCAGGATTTTGGCCCTCGAGTGGAATTCTCAAGATGGTACTTGGCGATGAGATCCAGGGATCCCCGTTTTGTAAACAGCATTTTGTTTACGGACGAGTTCCCCTTCAGCCGGGAGGGAATGTGGAACGCCCACAACAGTCATGTGTGGTGTGATGAAAATCCACATGAAACCAGAAGCCGAGCAGCCCAGGAGCGTTTCTCAGTAAATGTGTGGGCCGGCATTCTGGGGGATTGCCTCATTGGCCCTTATTTGTTACCTGAACGGCTGACAGGTGGAAATTACCTGATTTTCCTGGATCAAGTGCTGCCGCAGCTTCTGGAGGAGGCGCACGTACCCGAAGGTTCGCGTCGCCAGATGTGGTTCCAGCACGATGGAGCTCCGGCCCATTACACGAACGACGTGCGTCTCCATCTAAACGCAAGGTATGGCCAGCGGTGGATCGGGCGTGGGGGTCCAGTTCACTGGCCTGCCCGATCACCAGACCTCACCTGCTTGGATTTCTTCCTTTGGGGTTACCTGAAGGCCGAGGTATACCATACACCTGTCAGCAGTGCTGAAGAACTTGTGGCGCGCATTGTGGCAGCTGCAGGGCAGATCAGAGATACTCCTGGCATTGTTGGAAACACACACTCCTCAATGCGACGGAGGTGCGAAGCCTGCATCATGGCCCAAAGTCGAAATTTCGAGCATCTTCTGTAGTGTTATTTTTTGTAAATAAATTTCCAGTATCATTGATGTTTTTGGTCTAAATTTATTCAGAAGTGTTGAGCAGAGGTAGAAAATGTGTTTTCATTATTACTAACTGATCGTAGCGCCCCGTTTCCAGTTAGCGTCCGAAATGTCAACGAATTATGTTTTTTGCCCAAAGCGCCCCCTATCGATGTTTCTTTTTGTACCGTTCAACTGAGTTTCAGAGAGCCCCAGCAAACAGAATCATGAAAATGCATGCCATAAGTCAAGAAATCTGTTTATCTCTTAGGAGCCTTCGAGTTTCGACCACCCTGTACTTTGACATTTTATTCCGGCTCTTACGCTTTTTGCAGGGCTCTACTTTTGGGTTCAAACTTTAAGTTAGAGTATAAACTTTGGCGAGCATGTGTTAAATTATCAAAATAACGGGCTTAAAGTTGTTGTCTAGCTCTCCAAAGTCTGCAGCGCCCCCTATCCATGTTTTAAGAGATACGCTTATCAAATTGGTACTGAAGAAAGTCTAAACAAACAGAATCATTTCGACGCAACAAGCAAGAAAATCTAACCATTTCCCTAGTTTTTATGACTTTTCGAATTTCGGCACCCAAATTTTCGAAAGCGCCTAGCGCCTTACCATCGCGTCAGGGACCCTACATTCCCTATTCAAAAATGTTCGTCTAGGTGTGCTCTATCGATCCTTAAAGTTTGTCACCGACGAGCTGAATCACCCTGTATGTGTGTGTCTATCTGCAGGTTTATCAATAGAAGATATTAATCGAGAAAACACGATTCTCACGTCCTCATACATGCAAAAAGTAGTAAAAAAATACGTGTGGCACTCGGGGACTGCCGCGGTAAAGCTATTGCATAGCATTTTTTTATCAACTTATGCAATTATAATTATTTATATATTTTTCATTTATGCAGTTTTTTCGTTTTTAATATTAATTCAAGTTAAACATTTTGAGCGTGATGACCGATAACATTTTTTTTTCTTGTATTGAACAAATGAGAAGTTAATATCGTTTAAAATATTTTTATTATCTTGCAATACATGTAGGTTAATCAGGAATTTTTATCATTGAAACTATACGTTTATGGTAGCTGAAATAAAAAACATAAGTTTAAGACTTGATATTCTCAAAATATCTGAAAAATACCGCTTCAATGTCTGCCAAAGTCTACGGAAGGATACCGTGCCGAAGTCTGCAAAACTGAAGCGACGTTACCCGGAGTGTTAGGTTTTTTTTTCTCGTTACAGAATTTCTAGATTCTTTCGCCGCGCTCAAAGCCCGCGATAAAAGTTATGCAATACCTTAATAAATTACAAACAAAATTTGGCCGCACTACGAAAATTAGATCGCCAGTTATAAGCATTTTAAATTTTCCGAACCTCACCGTGGGGGTCTCCTGTCACCAAAAATTAACACTGTCTCATAATAAATTACCAAAAAATTTGGCCGCACTACGAAAATTAGATCCCGAGTTATAGGCATTTTAAATTTTTCGACCCTCACCATGGTGGATCTCCTGTCACCAAAAATTAACGCTGTCTCATAATAAATTACCAAACAAAATTTGGCCGAGCTACGAAAATTGATCGCGAGTTATAAACATTTTAAATTTTTCGACCCTCACCGTGGAGGGGTCTTCTGTCACCAAAAATGAACACTCTCTCATAATAAATTACCAAACAAAATTTGGCCGCGCTACGAAAATTAGATCGCGAGTTATAAGCATTTTTAATTTTTCCACCCTCACCGTGGGGGGTTTCTTGTCACCAAAAGTAACACTGTCTCATAATAAATTACCAAACAAAATTTGGCCGCACTACGAAAATTAGATCGCGAGTTTTAAGCATTTTAAAATTTTCGACCCTCACCATGAGGGATCTCCTGTTACCAAAAGTAACACTGTCTCATAATAAATTACCAAACAAAATTTGGCCGCGTTACGATAATTAGATCGCGAGTTATAAGCACTTTAAAATTTTCGACCCTAACCATGGAGGATCTCCTGTCACCAAAAGTAACACTGTCTCATAATAAATTACCAAACAAAATTTCCGCGCTATGAAAATTAGATCGCGAGTTATAAGCATTTTAAATTTTTCGACCCTCACCATGGGGGATCTCCTGTTACCAAAAGTAACACTGTCTCATAATAAATTACCAAACAAAATTTGGCCGCTCTGCGAAAATTGGATCGCGAGTTATAAGTATTTTAAATTTTTCGACCCTCACGGTGGGGGGGGGGGGGAGTCTCCTGTCACCAAAAATTAACACTGTCTCATAATAAATTACCAAACAAAATTTGGCCGCGCTACGAAAATTGGATCGCGAGTTATAAACATTTTAAATTTTTCGACCTTCACCGTGAGGGGGGGGGGTCTCCTGTCACCAAAAATTAACACTCTCTCATAATAAATAACCAAACAAAATTTGGCCGGAATACGAAAATTAGATCGCGAGTTGTAAGCATTTTAAATTTTTCGATCCTCACCGTGAGGGTCTCCTGTCACCAAAAATTAACACTGTCTCATAATAAGTTGCCAAATAAAATTTGGCCGCGCTACGAAGATTAGATCGCGAATTATAAGCATTTAAATTTTTCGATCTTTACCATTGGGCGGGTCTCCACTCACCAAAAGCTACATAATCCTACCTTGTTGTATCTTAAGACGATACTTTTCTATACACATTCTATCAGGAATTTTTATTATTGAAACTATAGATTTATAGTAACTGAAATAAGATAAGTTTGAGACTTGATATCCTCTAAATATCTGAAAAATACCGCGTCAATGTCTGCCGAAGTCTACCGAAGGATACCATGCCGAAGTCTGCCGAAGTGAAACAACGGTAGCCGAGTGTTAGGTTTTTTCATTACGGATGTGTTAGGATATTTCTCGTTACGGAATTTTTGGATTCGGTCGCCGCGCTCAAAGCCCGCGATAAAAGCTATGCTATAGCTTAAAAGTTCGCGGAATTTCGTTATAACTCTTTAATGTCACGATATAATTAATGAATTTGTTTATTATCACTATACATTTTTACTGTTGAAATTAATAACAGACACTATGACGGCAGTGTAACTGAATGTAGGAGTGTGTAGTGATCAGTTTATCGTGATGCCGAATTCTACCAAAGAGAGAAAAACAAGGGAAGTTGGTGAAATTTGCTTCAGAATAATGCAAACAGTTCTTGATTCTTTGCAACAATTCTTTAAAGAAAATAGCCGTTGACAAGTGATTTTCAAGATTTCGGGAATACTGGAATCACCAGAAAACAGGAGTCGGGACCTCCAATGACAAGAAACGAAGGAATGGTCACCAGCTGGTTGCCACAAGAAGAGGGATTTCTCATGGATCCATTCACGCAATCCTATCAAATGATTCGAAGATGAAATGTGTTTTTTACGGTTGCCGAACTCGGATCTAATTGAAATTTGGAAGTTGATTGCGGCCAAAGAACAGAGAACCCGGCGTTTATTGAGACAATTGTTACTGGTAACGAGATTTGGGTATACGCAAGCATTGAAGAAAAAGACGCAGTCATTAAAATGACACACAACGTCCTCTCTTCGACAAAAAAAATCAAGTCATGACAAATCCAAAACAAACGTGATACTTATTGCATTTTTCGATAACGAAGGTGTGATTCACCATGAATTACTGCCTGCTAGACAAACTGTTAACAACTTTCTTTGTACGTGTAAATTTTTTAAAGACTGAGGGAGGCGATCCGAAGGAAACGTTCCATAAAATGGAAGGAGCATGATTGCTGCATCACGATAATGCCTCTCCTCTCCCCATTCATCGATTGTTGTGCAGACATCATGGCTCATAAAAAGAAACATTCCACACCTCTACCAGCCTCCCTACTCACCAGATTTAGCATCCTCCGCTTTATGGCTCTTCCCTATATTAAAATAAGTTTCAACGTCATAGAAAGCATTAAAACAAACGTGACAACTAACCCTGGTAAGATACTAAAGCGGCACTTACATCGCTGTTTCCTGCAATGACAAAAGCAGTGAAGCAAATTTATGTGTTCTAATGGAGTTTACTTTGAAGACGATTAAGTAAATGTATACCTATATCGTAATAAAACTTTAGAACGAAATTCGAGGAATTTTTTGACTGCCTCTTATATGACGACCTCAGAAGCCAAAGGGTACAAGTGACAAAATTTCGATTTGGAGTAAATTGAGTTTAAAGATGATTGGTGTTAAATTGGAACATCAATAACAATTGAGTGAATTAAAATAGGAAATTTCTGCTTGTTGCATTCTGGTCTTTAAACTCTTATTACAATAACTGTTAAAAAAGAAAGTACAATTTTCTTTAAATGTATAATTAAACAACATTGTTTGTTTTCCGAAAAAAGTGGTTTGCCTCTATAACTCAGCAAACAATAAGAAAATCACTTATATTTCTTTACCTGAAATGAAAAAAAGCATATTTTTAGGTCGTCTGTGTATTTAGTTTATTTTTTTCAATTTTGTCACTTATACCCCTTGGCTTCTGGGGTCCTCATATTTATTCTATAAATTTAGCACTAAAAATGTTTCTATGAGAATAGCTCGTTTTTACTTCATATCCAAAGAAAAGACATTTGGAAATTCACAAAGCCAGTTCCACTTAAAAGGCCACAATAATAATAATAATAATAATAATAATAATAATAATAATAAAAAGGGGGGCAGATTTAAGATTTTGGCACAATTTTCCCTATAGTCAGCAATGATGCAATGCGTTTTGAAGATGATCACCATTATATAAAACTGGATTTCAGCAAATTCCTATAGGTTGGCAATCAATTTCAGAAACGGTAGCGTTTTGGCGAGGTTTTGATAGAAATGAGTAACCCTAGGCTAAAGGTCAAATCTAAATCTGATTTTGCCTTTATCTAAACGTAATTATTTTAAGTCACTAGTCTTTTTCTACTCATCATCTAGCACAGATATACTAATGCAACTAAAGCAATTCATGAAACTCTCATATTCACTAGCATTTCTTATTACTGATCGCAAACGAGTAAAATAATCACGAAAAAACATGGTTCAATAAAAAGAATGAATAATTAATTCCATTACTTTCTTCTCGAGCTTCCTCAAGGCCTCATCAACAGGATTTGCCTCAAAAGTAAATCCTGATTAACAGAGACTGCGAACAGAACAATCAAGGTTACTCTAACAACGTTGAAAAGTTACTTGACCAGTAAGAGGAAAAAAAGTTAAATAAAACATTCTTTCGGACACGAGTTCAGCTGCACAGTAATGAATTCCAGGCAAAAGTACAGTCATTATTTGCAGAAAAACAGGTTTCGTTATTAGAAGTGATTTTAATAATTTTTTTTTTCTTCCATGCGATAATGAATAAGATGTGAAGATAAGTATATTACATGTGTTGCAAAAATTGCACCGCATTGTTCAACTTCTTTCTCATGTACAGGTGTAGCGATTCAAAAATATGATTAGTCAAGCACTACGCACAAAAATTTCCATTTATTTCCTATCTTTTTTCAATAAATTTTATATTTATGATAATGTTAAATACTTAACTTTATAAAAAAGAAAACAAATCAGATTCAGAAAAAAATTACGCCAAGTCTTCGTCAATTTCATTAGAATGAAACGATCTAATATTTATTTATTAATGTATTTCTTAACTATTTAATTTTTTAATTAGTTATAATTTTTGGACACTATTTGCTGCTCAATAAATTTATTTATTTATTTATTTATTTTGTTGATTCTTGAATCATATGCATCCAATTTTTCTTGTTGTTGTAGAAAAAAAAATAATAACAAATAATTCTTCAAACTCCCCCACTTTCACTCTCTCAAGAAAAGGACTTAGTTCCACAGATTTAATGCGCAAGCTCAGTGAGTAAAACTTGAATGTTTAGCCTTTCATTTATAAAATCAAGTTCATTGAACAATTTTTACTATCACATGCAAATGTACTTATATTTTTGAAAATGTTATTATTTAAAAGAAAATATAAAACATTTATGAAAATAAAATATTTTACGATGTAAGATAAACGCTAATTACCGAATAATTATAAAGTCCAATTTTCCATTGAAGAATGCTAATAAAAAAAATAAACGTAAGCACGTTACTATAGCAGAATTTTTTAATTGCGTCGTAATACACTACTGGCCATTAAAATTGCTACACCACGGAGAAATGCAGATAACAAAATGATATTTATTCGACAAATATATTATGATAGAGATAATAAGGGATTAAATTTTCAAGAAATTTAGGTGCATAGATCCTGAGAAATCAGTACCCAGAACAAGCATCTCGGGCATTAATAAAAGCACTTATACGCCTGGGCATTGAGTCAAACAGAGATTGGATGGCATGTACAAGTACAGATGCCCATGCAGCTTCAACACACTGCCACAGTTCATCAACCGTGGTGATTGGCGTATGGTTATGAGCCAGTCGCTCGACGATCATTGATCAGACGTTTTCTATTGGTGAGAGATCTGGACAACGTGCTGGCCAGGGAAACAGACGAACATTTTCCGTATCAAGGAAGGTCCGAACAATTCCGGAAATATGCGGTCGGGCATTATCCTCCTGAGACGTAGAATTTCGCAGGTCTCGAATTAAGGGTAGAGCCACAGGTCATAAAATATCAAAATTGTAACTTTCACTATTCAAAGTGTCTTTAATGCAAACAAGAGATGACCGAGACGTGCATCCAATGGACTCCATACCATCACGCAAGGTGATGGGCCTGTATGACGATGAGGAATGCACGCTGCCAATGTTCGCTCACCACGATGCCACCAAACATGAATGCGACCATCATGATGTAAATAGAACCAGGATTCATCTGAAAAAATGACTCTTCACCATTCGTTCACCAAGGTTCGTCCTTGATCACAAAATTGAAGGCGCTTCTGTCTATGACGCAGCGTCAAGGGAAGTCGCAGCCATGGTCTCCGAGCTGCGAGTCCATGCTACTGCAAACACAGTCGAACTGTTCGTGCAGACACTTTTTGTCTTGATTCAAGGTCCGTGATGTAGTTATGCGACCCCTTACGGCCATACGAATAACATGCCGGTCTTCTCGGCTGCTAGTGATAGAGGGCCGTTGAGATCCCGTACGGCGTTCCATATTACCGTCTTGAATTCATCGATTCTATATTCTGCGAACATTGGATCTCGTTATTGGATCTCGACCAACACGAGCAGCAATACTGCGATACGATAAACCGCAATCCCTGTAGGCTACAATTCGACCTTTATCAAGGTCAGAAACATGCTGGTACGCATTTCTCCTTCTTACACGAGGCATCACAAAATTTTTTCACCAGGCAACAATTCTCAAATGCAATTTCTGTGTAAGAAACCGACTGAACAATTTCCTCATTTAAACACATTGTAGGTGTCACTACTGGTACCTGCTTTGTCAGAATGCGCTGAAAAGCTAATCATTTGCATATCACAGCATCTTCTTCCTGTCGTTTAAATTTCATGTCTGTAGCATGCCGTCTTCATGGTGTAGCAATTTTAATGGCCAGTAGTGTAGATGTATGATATCTCATTTTTCTCTCATGGTATATAATGATAACTTCTTATATCAAAACACAAGATTAATTTTCCTAAATCGAACACTTGTATCTTTTGTTTCATAATGCTTTTTTTCTAAATCACAACGTAATTATCATATTTTTTTATAATTTATTTCAAAAAATTTACAAACCTTCAATAAATCACCAGATTTTCTATCTTAATTAATCCATATTGGCGATTAAAATTGTAGATAACTTCTGGAGCAGTCTTTTACAAATTTGAATATTCCTCATTTGGAAATCCGACCTAGTTTAGTTTCGTTCATTCACTGCGTATTTATTACTAAACAAAACTTCCTTCATTTTCTCTTTCTTTTGACAAGTTATGTGAAATCCACTTTCAGAGAGCTTATATACCACAACATAACCATATTTTTCCGTGATTATTAGACTAGTCTTTTTTAATTTACAATAAAAATTTTCTAAATGACAATGTAATTAAACTTTATATAGATTTTATAGTTTGTTTTAAAAACTTTGCCAACCTTCAATCTATATCATCCGACTTTCTATCTGAATTAATACGTGGTAGTATTTCTTTCATGACCAGAAAATTCTTCGGTACCGGTATTTTCTTGCTGAAAATTTCTTTAAAAAGGTGATATTTCGCGCATTTAACATATATATTTTTTTCTACATAAAAAATAAATAAAATTTGTCCTGAAAACTTTCCTGAAGAGTTGTGATTTCTGATGGTAGCAATTAAAATTCGAAATATATATATATATATATATATATATATATATATATATATATTGCAAAAAAACTTGTTTTAAAAACTTTGACAAACCTTCAATGTATCATCGTAATTTCTATCTTAATTAATCCATAATAGCAATTAAAATCATAGGTACATTTTCTAGGACAATCTTTTACAAATTAGACTTTTTTTACGGTATTCGGTGTAGTTTAGTTAATTGTTCATTCATTCCTTTTTTATTACTAGCAAAACTCCCTGAATTTAAATCTCCTTTCCTCCAAGTTATGTGAAATCCGCTCTAAGAGAGAGGCTTTCTATATTGCAATCCCAACATAACCACATTTTTTTTAAATCACAATACTTGTATCATTTAATTCATAATAATAAAAAATTTTCTAAATTAAACTATATTTTATAATTTGCTTTAAAAACTTCACCAACTTTTAATGTATCATCAGACTTTCTATCTTAATTAATCGATAGTAGTAATTAAAATTATAGGCATAATTTCTAGAGCAATCTTTTACAAATTAGAATATTCTTCATTTGAAAATCCGGTGTAGTTTAATTGTTTCCTTCATTCATTCCGTTCTTATTACTAACAAAACTCCCTTTATTTATATCTCTTTTCTTCCAAGCTATGTTAAATCCGCTCTAGAGAAGTTTCCTATATTGCAATCGCAACATAACCACATTTTTTTTAAATCATAATACTTGTCACTTTTGATTTATAATAATTTTTTTCTAAATTAAACTATTTTTTTTTTCGAAACTTTGTCAATCTTTAACGTATCATCAGACTTTCTATTTTGATTAATTCATAGCAATAATTAAAATTATAGGTACAATTTTTAGAGCAATCTTTTACAAATTGGCACATTCCTTATTAGGAAATCCGGTATAGTTTAGTCATTTCATCCATTCATTGCGTTTTTATTATGAACAAAACCTCCTTTATTTAAATCTCTTTTCCTCCAAACTACATGAAATCCGCTCACAGAGGATCACGATCTCCCCGCATGGCAACTTGCACCCATTTGTTCGAATTTTTCCCACAAAAAGAAGATCTTCAGATAAAAATAAGATTAGATTCTAACAAATATGACTGGCATTGATTTCGTTTAAATGTTTAGAAGAGAAATCTCCAAATAGGAAACTGGAAAATGGAGTTCTACGTTTTATGATTTTTTAGTAAAAAGAGTTAGTATTTATTTTTTTTGGATGGAATTATTAAAAATATACATAAATGAAAAATATATGACATCATTGAAACATTATCAAAAAACAGTAGTCAAACTACGTACTATATTACGTTGTTAGACTTAAGAAAAAGGAAAAGCATAACAAATCAGTAATTTATTTATTTATTTATTATTTCCTTATAAGATGTAACTTTTTAAATATAAGCACAAAGAATCAGACATTAAAAACAGTGGATCTTTAAAAAATAAATTTTCTCTATCCAAAAAAATTTTTGTTAATAATTCATCCAAAAAATGCAATATAAAATGAATATACAATTATGAATATCGTTCATTATATCACATTTTAAGGCTAGATATTGAAGATTTAATAATTTCTCTTAAATTGTACACCTAAATATTATGTTCTCTGAACATCAATTTTCACAGTATACTGTAAATAGCTGAAGTAATAAGGGCTCAATATGACTAGCTAGGACTAAAATAAAATATCAAAACTGTCTTCATTTAAATCTCTTTTTCTCCAAACCACTCGAAATTCGTTCTCTGAGGATCACGATCTCCCGCATCGCGACTTGCACCCATTTGTCCGGATTTTTCCATCAGAAGGAGGATCTCTAAAAAGGAAGCAGGGAATAGGTTCTAACAAATATGAATGGAATCGATTTCGTTTGAACATTCATTGGGAGAAATCTTAAAATGGAAAACTGGAGATGGAAATTTGACACTTTTCCACGTTTGAATGAAACAGGCTGCTATTTATAAAAAAAATATTAAATTATTATTCTGTTAAAAATGCGATGCTAAAAAATAAAAGATACCATGGAAACTGTGTTAATGAAATATAAAATATTAGTAGAAGTAACGAAATATAGAGTAATAAATTAATGTTTTCATTCATTTATTAGCCTCCGATGCTATTTCTTTCAGACAAGCTAAAAAGTGTCGTGTCAAAAATTGTGGCCCACTTTTTCATAATCTGGCCGTTAAAACGAGACATTCATACAATCTATATATTTAAAAGACCTAGCTGTTTTTTTAGTCATCAGCCCGGAATTTTCTACTCAATCGATTTTGATAATTATTATTATTATTTTTTTTATTTATTTTTTTTTTAAATGAAAGCTATTTATTTGTAGTTGTGCCCTTTTTAGCTATTTTTTTTAATTTATTTCCATTTTTATATTTTATTTTTAATTTTAAATGCTTTTTACGATATTTATTCAAAATGGTGGCAACTCAACTTTAGCTTTTCTCTCGATAATGAAAATTTATTTTCCATTATCACTTTCCACCAGTCAGAAGCTTTATTTCATCAGTGAACATGTCCTCGCATTTAAAAGCAAAAAGTTAATTCTTTTCGTAAATTTTAACCACAATAGAATTATTGCGTATAATTATGTACTAATTGAGGCAAAAAAAATATATTTACTGAGAAATAATATTAATAATGTAAATAAAATAACAGAAAATAATTTATGATAAAAATTAATGTCTAAAGCAAAATAAGAAAAATTTCAAATGAGGAAAATTATGTCATTCAGCAACCAGATAAATGGGAATTACAATATTATTACATATGCCTTTTTCATATTAGTAATAACAGTAACTTTTAAAAAACATATGAAGAGAAAATAACGTTACTATTTAAAACATCGCATTTTTACTCATAACGATATTGCATTTCAATATTTCTTTTCATTATGGACACTGACATTGAGATTTTACTTTCAGATGACTTCAGTTAGTGAAAATAATGTCACAGTAAAAATAAAATTAGTTTTTTTTTTTTTTTTTTTAATAAAACTTTTTTCTGCGAGTGCATATAAAATAAAATTTCTGGATTTCGCCGGCACTCAGATTACAATTTTAACTGAAGATGTGCGAATATTTGCATGCAAAATTATAACTGGCAAACTTGACATTAAGTTTGAAAATATATTTATTATATATTAATTCAATAATGTAATTACTTTTGCTTTTTTTTTAAACCGAATCGATCGGGTCTTTTAAACATTTCATTCGTCGAATTCGACGGGACTCCACTCGTTTTATTGTTGAAATGCATTTCCTTTTTCTCAAAGTCTATAAAAAAGCGTTTAACTAAAGAAAAAATCCGTTTTTGATGAATCTAGTCAATGAAGAAGTAGCACGTCAAATTGTATTTTTTATTACTCCGCAATTCTAATGTCTCAGAGAGAAATTGCTAATCAATTGGGTATTTCACGCCGTTCTGTATATTGATAAACACAAGAAAAATGAAGTTAGTTCATTGAATTTTAAACGGGGTCGCCCTTCTAAAAGCCTTTTATCGATTTTTTTTTTTTTCTTATCGGAGGCGAAACTGAATTCTGCAACGGCAGAATCTACATTCAACTTGTTTATTTATTATTTCTTTACAAGAAACTAACTTTTAAAAACCAAAGTGAATGGATTGTATAATTACAAAAATACTATTCAAATTTCAAGATCGTGGAGAACATAGAGAGGGGGAGGTGTAAGCAGGGGCTCTTTACGTTGTCTTAATAAGATAAACTGTGCACCTGATTAGGTAAAAGCACCAATTACATAGGGATGCTATATTTCTTTCAGCCTACCTCTTAATTCCTCCCCTGTTTCAAGAGGAGATATTAGTTATTTAACCATGACTAACCTTAAATTATTCAGCCAAATGTTGAATTATCAGAAAATGAAGCTCTGTGACTTTAATAGGCCACTGTAAACAGATTTTTTTATTTTATACTAATTATATTTATGACTGAAATAAGAGTGTCAAAATAACAATAGCAACAAATTACTTAATTTGAAGTAATTGGTGTAGTTTGAGGTTTTTTTTTTTAATCATTATTTCCATCAAAACTTTTTTTTTTTTTTTTTTTTTTTTTTTTTTTTTTTTTAATCTGCTATTTTCTAAACCACTTTGAATCCACTGTGACAAAATCAGGATCTGCGACTTCGTTCGAATTCTGTTGGATCTTTAGAGGGAAGTATGAATAGGACAAATATGACTGTTAAATTATTTAGTCAGGAGTTGAATTTTACTGAACGTGAAGCTCTACTACTTTTATGGACTACTGCAAACGGAATTTTTATTTTATTTGAATTATGTGACTAAAATAGCAACGTCAAAAAAATACAATAACAAGCATATTGCTTAGCTTGAAGTAACTGAAGTAACAGATGTTGGTTAAATTGAATGTTTTCATTTCTTCCGTTTTTATTACTGCGAAAATTGCTTCCATTTAAATATCATTTTATTCCAAATCACTTAAAACTCATTGTCAGAGAATCACGATCTCCGGCATCGTAGCTTCAATGCCCGTTTGTTCGGATTCTGTTCGGATCTTGAGAGGGAAGTAAGTATAAGCTCTAACAAATGACTGAGATCAATTTTGTTTAAACGTTTACGAAAGAAATCCTAAATTGCAAACTAGGAAACGGAATTCAACAAATTTTCATAGCTATGGAAAGAACTGATATATATTTGAAAAAAATAAAGAAAAGGATTTTTAATTATATTTAAAACTAAACCTATGAAAAATATGAGACATCATTTAAAGCACTGCTCTTAAAAAGATAGATGGTATTATAATAAAAAATAATCATATTATTAAAAAGATAAATTCTATTTTTTTCCACAAATTGGCCTATTTATTTCGAATTTTAATATTCTATGAACAAAAGGAGTTTGCTGTAATGGTATAGAAAAAAGAATTAATTCGTAATAATTCGTTCAAAATAAGATAGTATCGATACCCGCAAAACTTAGTTACGATGCGTAACGAAGAAAAAAAAATATTTCTATGCATTATTCGGATACAAATAAAATATAACTCTTCATTACACAACGGTATTTTAAATTATTATTATTATTTTATATGAGGCAGTAATTTCGCAGTAAATGAATAATTATACATATGTATTAAAGGGAGATATTTTGCCATGTAAAAGTATGTAAAAGGATATATTTAGCACAAAATAAGATGTATTGAAAGAGTAATATTTTTATTATAGAAGAAAAATGTTATAAAAAGAGTGAAATTTTCAAAACGAGAAAGAAAATTTTGAAAAAAAGTATTTTACGATCAGGAAAAGATGTTTACAGAAAGAGCATAATTTTAATTAAAAACTAGTTGGATGTGTCAATCCCGAAACTTTTTTCTATCTCATAAGTACATTTTAATATTAAAAAAAAAAAAAAAAAACGTGGTGACACCAAAGTTACCCACTATCGAATTTCCTCGAACATTTGACCTAGCCTAATGAGATTCTGGTATCCGAAAAGCCTAAAACGCAAAATTTAATTAATATTCTGAGAAAATGAGTTTAGTAGTGCCTCATGTTGGGTAATTTATACTGAAATTTAATAAGACTCTATCTATTCAAGACCTAACAGAATCTGAAATTTGATGGAATTTCGTCCATTAGTTCTTGAGGTATAGTTATAACAAAAAATTTGCAAAACGTAGCACAGCAACACCATATCTTGGACAATTTATGCCAAAACGTAAAAAAGCGTCTAATTATGTTATGGTGTAAAAGAATCTGAAGTTTGATGAAATTGGGTGCATTAGTTCTTGAGATATAGCTAGTTTAAAAAACCCGTGTAAAATATAGCACAGCAGCACCATCGGTTGAAGGATTTATAACAAATCGTAATCATCGTGTAATTATGTTATATGTCATTTTGTAACAAAATCTGAAGTTAGATGAAATTCTGTGCGTTGGTTGTTGAGATATAGTTATCGGAAAAATCGTGCAAAATGCAGCATAGCTGCAGCATAGCTGCAGCATAGCTGCAGCACCTTTTGCAAAGTTAATACCAAAATGTAATCAGCGTCTAATTATGTTATATATTCTAATGTAAAAGAAACTAAAATTTGATGAAGTTCTCTGCATTAGTTCTTGAGATATAGCTATCGCAAAAATCGTGCAAAATGTAGCATAGCAGCGCCACCTATAGGGAAGTTCAGACCAAAACCTTATCAGCGGCTACGTATCTCAAGGTATCGCGGAATCTGAAGTTTGGTGCAATTCTGTGCATTAGTTCTTGAGTTATAGCTATCATGAAAATCATGAAAAACGTCGCATAGCAGCGCCACCTGCTGGCCAATTTACACCAAAACGTAAATCAGCGTCTATGTATATCATGGGGTCACAGAATCTGAAGTTTGGTGAAATTCTATGCATTAGTTCTTGAGATATAGCAATCTTGAAAATAATGAAAAACGTAGTATAGCAGCGTTACCTGCAGGCCAATTTTCACCAAAAACCAATAGGCACTAATTCATATCAAGGTCTAACTGAATGTAAAATTATATTAAATTTCGAGCATTAGTTTTTGAGATAGAGCGCTGACAATTTTTTTGTCACATACAGACAGACAGACTCACAGACAGACACACAGACTCACAGACAGACGGACAGACTCACAAACAGACATTTTCTAAAAATAGTCAAAACGTGTTCAGGACCTTCTAAAACGTGTAAATCCGTCGAAAACCGGAAGTCGAAAATTTTCATGAATCCAATACTTTCTTCTTGTAAAGATAGACGAAAGTAATAATAGATTCATAATATAATGTATTAATAATAGTAGTGGTATTTTTAACATGAAAAAAGTTACACAAAAAGCCATGTTTTCCTCAAAAATCAAAAAATATTTATACAGTGACCAGCTTTGATGGAAAAGTAAAATAATAATAATAAAAAAATAAAAACAAAAAACTAAGGAGCAATATCTCTATTACAAATATATTGATGTATGTATTATGAAAAATACAAATTTATCATAGATTTATGAAATTTAATACAAAAACTATCAATACATTACAGGGGTGCACAACCTTTTCAAGAGAAGGGCCACTTACAAATATGTCTGGGTGGTCAAGGGCCACATCAATAAAACAGACAGAATACGATTTCGAGGAGGAGATCTGTGGCCTACAATCGGATAAAAAATAGGATTTCAGGGGGGGGGGGGGATACCCTTTTAGGTTCATTTATCCAGTTAAAATATTCAATTCAGTTGGTAAAGATATGTCAGCAAATTTTACGTTTGTATATATAACAGATGTAGCAAGGATTATTTTCAAGATGTAATAATATTCTTTGACTTTATTCAGGAGAGTGAATTTTGTTCTATTAAAAGTGCTAAAAATCAAATAAAAGTGACGTGCGAAAAAAAACTTTATGAACGAAGAAGAGAGAATGAGCCAATAACAAGATTTTCCACACCTGATCAACGAATTTCCCGATTTTTATGTGAACACTCATCATCGAAATTTCCAATTTTTCCATGCCTGATCGACCAAATTTGCTCTTTTTATGAAACCGATCGAAAAAATTCGCAATTTTTATAAACCTTATCGAGAAAACTGGTGATCTTTCCATGTCTTATCAAGAAAATTTACTATTCTTAAAAAAACAATCTTTAAATTTCACTATTTCCCATGCCTGATCAACAAAACTCACGATTTTTACGTAGCCAATTGACGAAATTCGTTTTTTTAAAAAGCCGATCGATGAAATTTGCGATTTTTCTTCGCGTGATCGATAAAATTCATGATTTTACGCTCCTGATCGACGAAATTTTCGATTTGTCAGCGTCTGATCGACGAAATTATGATTTTTCCGCACCTTATCGATAAGATTCTCGATTTTTCTGTGCTTGATGGACAAGATTCTCAATTTTTCCGCTCCTGATTGACGAAATTCTTGATTTTTCCGCGCCTAATCGACAAAATTCTCGATTTTGCCGCACCTGATCAACAAAGCTAAAAGTCAACAAACGACGATCGGTGACATTCGTAATTTTTGCGAAGCTTATCAACGAAATTCATGAATTTTTTTAAGCTGATCGACGAAATTCGTGATTTTTCGGCATCTAATTGACGAAATTTACAATTTCTAAGAATAGAAGCCAATCAAGAAAGTTCCCGATTTCCCGCTCCTGATCAGCAAAATTCACAATTTTTAAGAAGCTGATCGACGAAATTCGCGATTGTTAAGAAACCGATTGACGAAATTCACGATTTTTAAGAAGTTGATAGACGAAATTCGCGATTTTTAAGAAGCCGATCGACGACATTCACGATTTTTACGATGCTGATCGATGTAATTCACGATTTTCACAAAGCTGATCGTCGAAATTGGCGATTTTTCTTCGAAAATTCACGAGTTTTAAAGCCTGATTTAAAAAATCGCGATTTTTATGAAGCTGAACGATAAAATTCATGATCTTTCCGCGTCTTATCAACAAAATTCGCAATTTTTACAAAACTGATCTACGAAATTTGCGATTTATACAAAGTTGATCAACGAATGTAGCGATTTTTACAAAACTGATCGACGAAACTTCGCTGTTTTCCCTGTTTTTCCTCGCATGATTAACGAATTTTGTAAATTTTTCCGCGCCTGATCGGCGAAATTCGCGATTTGTCTGCGTCTGATAGACAAAATTTGCTATTTTTACGAAGCCTATCAAGTATTCCTGATTTATACGAAGACGATCGATGAAATTCGTGATATTGACTAATCCAATCGCGAAAATTATGATATTTCGTCGCATGATAAACAAATTTCGCTATTTACCTGCATCTGATCGACAAAATTAGCGATTTTATTTAAGACTGATCGACAAAATCCACTATTTTTCCACACTTGATCAATGTAATTTGCGATAGTCCCGTGCCCAACCAACGAAATTTGCACTTTTACCGTCCTTAAGTGACGTAATATGCATTTTGTGCGCCAGATCAACGAAATTCGCGATTTTAATTAACTCTGACGAAACCTGCATTTTTTACGCGGCAAAATGAAATTCGCAATTTTTTTTTTCTCTTGATAAATGAACGAAGCTCATGATTGTTTCGCAGCCTATCAACGATATTTTCAGTTTTCGACGCATGATCACAAAAGTCACGAATTTTTCATATGTTTTCAATGGAACTTGTAATTTTTTAATCTCTAATCGACAAAATTCTACGATTTTTTCGTGTCTGATCAACGAAATCCGTATTTTTTTCACGCGATAAATCGAGAAAACGTGCGGTTTTTCCAGAGCCGATGAATTTACTTTTGAATTTTTCCGAGCATCATCAACAAAAACTGACGATTTTTTTCTTGACCGATCAACAAAATGTGCGATTTTTCACGTCCGACCGCCAAATTTGCGATTCTTAAGTGGCTGACAAAATTTTATATTTTCCCGCGGTAAATTGACGAAATTTACGATTTTTTGCTGCGACATATGCAAAAATTGCAGTTTTTTTCGAATAGTCAATTGACGAAACTCGCGGGCCACATGTCAACCCATGGGGGGCCACTTTTGGCCCGCGGGCCACAGGTTGTGCATCCCTACATTACAATATCCATACGCTACTATTACATTATCCATAATTGTTATACAAAATTTAATACACAAATCATTCAAAAAGTAATTTTAATTAATAACTTAAACAATTATTCATGAATATTTTAAATATTATCAGATAAGCAGTTTTTCATTCGATTTTTTTTCACTTTTTCACAATGTAACATACGATTACTTGTTATTTTTATTTTTACATCTATCATAAGAAAAATTTCTATCGATTGCTAAATCTTGCAGAAATTTTACTTTTGATAACATAACCTGTTTAAAGTTATTTGTGCTTTACATAACGTTGTCATTTTAATGTATTAATCCATTCAAACTTTACTTTGAAATTTACGAATTTCTAGAGAAAATGTTAATTACAGTGAAAATTGTTTTATTGTACAATTAGTATTCTCACCTTTCAACCTGTAGTTTTTTTTTTTTTTTTTTTTTTTTCCTCCTTTTTTTTTTTTTTTTTTTTTTTATAACTATTTTCCTGATTTAGCTGAAAAAGTTGATATGTGATCCATTACACAAAAATAATATGAACAATGGTTCATCAGTTATTATAACAACGCTAAGAAAATTAGTAACAATTCTATGATTGAAACAATATCATTAAGGATCGACCGAAACATAATTTTAAGGCCGAAACCGAAATTTAAAACGAATTTCGGTGATCATTTTTGGCCGAAAACGAAAATGTCCATTTAAAAATAATAATAATAATTAAATCGTGCATTTTATCTAATTGCTAAAAAGGTATAACCTAAAAATTTTAAAAAGAGTAAAATAATTTCATTTAACTGTTGACATGTTTCAAGTCTTCACCGAGTGGTTTTCAAGACAAATAACAATGATACTCTAAAATTGCACGGTCTATGGTGCATTGAATTCAAACGCCATCATTCAGTTTTTCATTTTATATTTTACTTGGATGTTTATTTTTATTTTCAAAACCATTGAGTAACTGGCGTCACAGTTTTCCTTAATTGAATTAAATAATTTTACATTGTTAACATTTTGTTTTGACAAGATTTAAGGGGGCCCGGGACACATTTTAAGTAATTTTTATTTATTGAGTTAAAATTTTGAATTTTTTTGCGATATTTAACCATATTATTTGCAAACATTTACATATGATAAACTTCTCATATATATATTTAAGTTTCAATTTAAAACTTTTTAAAACAGTGGGGTAATTTAAAATCGTTATAACTCAAAATGTTATTTGTAGAATTTCATTTTTTTTTTTTTACATTTAAACAAACAGAACTATCTAAATTTTGATTTTGATTCAACATTTTAAAAAATAATTATTAAAAAATATATATATATTTAAAAAAAAAACTTATAAAAAAACAATGCAATTTATTTTTAAAAATTCGTATATATATATACATATATATATATATATATATATATATATATATATATATATATATATATATATATATATATATAAACCACTAATATAAACTACTGTCCATTTACCTTTTCATAATTTTGGTAATCTGCCTTCAATTTTACTTCAAACTTCAAATGATTTTAATAGGATGATTGTAAAAATACTGGTTTCATTGGTTTATGGTAATATCTGAATTACTTTGGTTATATATATATATATATATATATATATATATATTATTTATTTATTTATTTTTTATTATTATTATAATTATTATTATTATTATTATTTTCTGTTTTTCTTTTGAAATCTGCTGGATCAAAATTAAAGTAAAAAGACATGTTCCAAATTTGAAGCATTTATCTTTAATGGTTTTTTAGTTATAACAATTTAAATCTGAGAAATTATGAAAAAACCCATCATAAAGAAAAACGCATTTTCATAAGAAGTCATTTTCATGATAATCATTGCTTGACAGCTATATTTTGAAAACAAACCGAAACGAAAAAAATAATATTTCCTTTTCTAATAAAGATAGAAACATGATTTAAACATCATTATAAAAAAAAAAAAATAAATAAAAAAAAAAGTTTAATGTAGATTATGCCATTGCAGAATTCAGTTTCGCCTCCGATTTAAACCCAAAAAAAAAAAAAAAAAAAAAAAAAAAAATCGATAGAGGTTTTAGAAGAGCGACTCCGTTTAGAATGCAAAGAATTAACTTCATTTTTCTCGTATTTATCAATATAATAGCAAACAGAACGGCGTGAAATACCCAATTGATTATCAATTTCTCTCTCAGACATTGGAATTGCGGAATAATAGAGAGATACAATTTGATGTGCTACTTCTTCATTCACCAGATTCATCAACAAGTAAGAAAAATCATACGTTAAGCATAGATTATGAATCACTTTCCAACCTTTCATGAAATCTTAAAAAAAAAACTTCGTTAATAAGGGAAATAAGGGTATATAGTCAAATAATGTATTCCAATACTTTTGTACAACCCTGTATTTGATCTGTCTGTTGATATACATATTATAAAATGGGAAAATTTAGTTTAGCAAGAAAAAAGCTTAAAATTTCTTTTTGAGCAATTTGTGCTAATAAATGGGAAACATACTTGAAAACTTTTTTCAGTCCTGTAGTTTACCTTGTACCTTTATTACACGTCAGTAAGAAGCTAAAATTCATTTTAAACTAAAACTCTTAAAACAAATGAAATCACATTGTTATAAATTATCATTCATAGATGTCCATGTACGCAATTCTTTGCGAGACCCTGTATATAATTTTATCGATATTCCGAAAACATTTCTTTGTAAATTGAATGGAATTCAGCATAAAAATGTATACCTTATTTAAGAACCACCTTTAAGTAATTTACGCTCATACTCAGTAACGTTGGCGAGATCTTTAGGATAGCCCTGTATATCAACTATAACATTTATATACACCCTTATAATGTACAAAGATTTAGTGAAACTTAAATACGTATATCATAATTAAAATGTATTGCATCCATCCATCAGCCATCTTCGGATACATATATAGTCCGTCGGAAGGAATATACTATCTGAAATCTTTTGTGTGTCCCTGTAAATGCAATGTACTTCATATTATGCAAGACATCGTATAATTTATATTAAGCCTCAGTGACAAACATCAATTTTGTTATACATATTTTTAAAATGTCGCACACTATTCCCCCCTTTACCATTATCCAATGGAATTCTTTTGTGTGGCCCTGTAAAGGAATAATACTATATTTTCACCGCATATTTTATAGAATGCATATTTTAGTGCACCTCTTAAATGCATGTAAATTTTAATATGTTTGACACAGTGTAACATCTTTAAAACGATTTTTTCCCATAGGCCATAATGTAATGGAAAATTTGTGACTCTCCCTGTAAATAAACTAATCATGGTAGAAACTTCATTTTCAATAGGGTTCGTTCTAAGGTAAATGTCAATAACATATAGAAATTTTAGGGCAATTCGAGTATATTTACAGGTTTTAGAGCGCGAACAGACGGACAGACGGAGAGACAAACCGAATGCATTATCACTTTTCAAACTTTTGGAAAGTATTATAAACGTTAAAATTCATTTGAAACGATTTTTCCAGATAGGCCGTAATGTAATGGACTTTTGACTGTCCCTGTAAATAAATTAATCACGGTAGATATTTCATTTTCAATAGGGTTCGTGCTAGGATAAACCTAAATAACGTCCAAAAATTTCATGGCAATCCGAGCATATTCACATGCAAGTTAGAGCGTGGACAGACGGTCAGACAAACCGAATGCATAAGCTCTTTTCAACTTTGTTGGAAAGTGCTAAAAACGGATTTTTTCTTTAGTTTAAACGCTTTTTTATAGACTCTGAGAAAAAGGAAATGCATTTTAACAATAAAATTGTTTGAATGTCTCGTTTTAACGGCCAGATTATGAAAAAGTGGGCCACAATTTTTGACACGACACTTTTTAGCTTGTCTGGAAAAAAAATAGCATCAGAGGCTAATAAAAAAAGAAAGAAGAAAGAAAGAAAGAAAGAAATTTTTAATGCAATAAATTCTTACATAAAATTTGAAATTTTTTTGTATCCCAGACCTTTTAAAGACAAAATGTGAGCAAGATTACATGCATTGAATGATGGAAAGTGCTCTGAATCTATGTCTAAGCGTAACTCAAATGATCATTTCGTCAATTAGACATAATTTAGGCAGTCTTCGCATTTAAATTGAAATCATTTGAGATAAAAATTGTTGCTATAAACAGCCAAAATAGTTGATATTGTGGCATAATTATCATTTTGTTATGTCATGTTTTAATGGCAAAACGTGAGCAAGATTACACGCATTCAAAGAAGAAAAGTGGATTGCAATTTATGCTAAGAGTAACTCAAATGATCCTTTTCTTAATTATACATAGTATACTAAGTTTTTTTAATGTAAATTGCAATCGATTTGAGGTATTTGTTTGTCATAAGGAACTTTTCATTAAACAAAATAGTTTTATGTTTTTGCACAGTTAACATTTTTATGTCATGATTTAAAGTCAATATATGAGCAAAATTACACACATTCAATGATGGAAAGTGGATTACAATCTATGACTAAGCGTAACCTTTCTCTCTTGTTGTGTATCTCTTCCTATTTCATCCATGCAAGCTATCTGTTTGCTCTGTCCGTTTGATAACCCTTCAAAATCATAAATAAATGTCTTTATTGAAATATTTTGCTCCAAACCTCTCAAAATCCGGTACTTCAAGAATCTTTGATCTTCTGCGCCGCAACTTGCTCCGGTTTGTCGGAGAATTTCCCGGGAAATAAGACTTGAGGATGAGAAAGAATAAAGTTTCTCAAATTTGACTTCCATTGAGTCCGTTGAAATGTTTACGACAGAAGATCTCTGACGAAAAGATAGAATCTTATGTTTTTTTTTTTTTTCCTTTTTATTCCAGGGACGTAAAATTTTTATTTTACTGATTTGAAATAGTGAATCATTTTAAACAGAATTTCTTTTTAAGATGCAAACTGTTATTCAGAATTCGTTAAATAATATTCATCACATCGGACTAATAGAACAATATTAGATCAATATTTTGTAATGCTAAAACCAGTGCATGCTAACTGCAAATTTTATGTATTCCATTACATTTCTCAGTAGTTGATGAATAAAAACTAATATTTGTTTAATTTAGGTATTTCGTAACAAATATCAAGTATAAAATTATTTTAATTTAATTCAATTCAATAGTTATGCAATATTGGATCTAAATACAAACAATATTACCAATATTAGAATTATTGACTGACTTTTGCAATTTCCAATACTTTTTAACTCACAGGCTTTCAAAGCGTGGGAGCTAATGTGCCCACAGGTTCTGTATGAATGTATGTATGTAAGACGATCACTCTTGATAGAAGTATCCGATTTGTTTCATTTTTTTTTTCTAGATTC
Organism: Maratus speculifer; assembly: GCA_964019185.1. NCBI lineage: Eukaryota > Metazoa > Arthropoda > Arachnida > Araneae > Salticidae > Maratus > Maratus speculifer. The sequence continues at coordinate 142,599,193 of OZ025291.1, forward strand.
ATTATGATAAGGCGCTTCGCTGATTATTTTTCGAGGCTCATTGATTAAGTGTAAAGAGGGGCTGGGGACAAACCATCCTCAATTTAGATAAATGGGTTTTCATGCAAAATTATGAGAATTGCTTCACATTTGATATACCGGTTTTATTCTGATAAGGAGATACCCTGATTAGATTTGGAGTTCATTGGTTAAGCATAAATGGGGAAAATGGGAATTGTCTTCCCCTTAATTTAGATAAATGGATTTTTCGGGCAGAAATTTTCGATATGCTACAATTTGGTACATCGGTAAATTCTGTTAAGGAGCTTCCTTGGTTAGATTTGGAGTCATTGGTTAAAAGTAAAAGCAGAAATGGGGCTAGTTCCCCTTTAATTAAGACAAATTGGTTTTCATGCAGAATTTTCCTATTTGCTTCAATTTTCGTTTTCTAGATTCATTCTAATAAGGAGCCTCCATAATCAGATTTGGAGGTTCATTGCTTAAATATAAAGTGGGAATTGGAGGAGCTAATACACTCTTAATTTAACGAAATGGGTTTTTTATGCAAAACTATCTGATTTGCTTCAAAGTTGATATACATGTTTATTATAAGGCGCTTCCCAGATTAGATTTGGAAATTCATTCGTTAAGTATAAAAGGGAGAAACGTGGGCAGATCCCTCATTTTCGCCTTATAATTTAATTTTGAAAGGCATTATTCCCTGAAATAAGAGTATAATATTCAATTAATGAATAGAGTATGAGTTCAATGCTATACAGGCACTTTTATTGGATATTTTTTTAATGATAAATTTAATGCGTATAAGTGATTAGATGTTAAAATTTGGGGTGTTTTTTAGAAATATTAGATGTATAAACATAACTCCGACCTCTTTCGTTTAAAGAAAAGATGCTTGTTTCTTGTCGAAATGAAAGGAAGATTTATTCATAGAATCATGAAGTTGCATCTGTCAGCAACAAGCGAATTTATGTAAGATAGAATCCTAATTATTTTGAAAAAATCCAGTTAATCTTCAAGCCCATTTAGTCAGTCATTAAAGCCATTTCACCAACCAATTTTTTTCTGCATAAGAATTGGAACCATTCTCTGTTAACAGTACTCTGCATGAAACGAAATAAGTGATAATCTCAATGGAAAGCATCCAGTGCATTGTATACATCGTGTAGATAAACCATACATCTCAACAACTCACTTCAAGAGTTTTCTTGACTTGTTATGAAATCCATGGTTAAGTATCTTGTAGGAAGAAACGGGCTTAACCTACTATGAACTGATACAACAGCATCAGACAAGGAGTGGTAAACATTACAAGCAACAGGGATGTAGTGGAGGGTATACGGGGGCACACGCCGTATATTCTCTGGATTTTTTTTAAGTGCACCGTGTACCCTCTGTTTCTCAAGAAAGCTACAGTATCCATACACTCTAGGGTATTATACCCTCTGTTTTGAGCGTATACCCTTTGCTTAGAGCGCATACCCTCTGCTTTTTTTACGACTACATCACTGACAAGGAAGTACTAGTTAGTTACTTGGAGCATTGAAGCTAAAACGTTCAAATTATGCTGAAATACATTAAAAAGTTGTTTACCAACATGACAATGTTCACTCGCATAGGGAAATACCAATCTACAAAAAAAAATTTTCGTCCCACGCAGTGTGCCAATTCGTGAGAGCAATCCAATTCTTTTGGGGAAGTAGCAAATTTATTTGATGATTGGATTGCCTTAAAACAGCCATACTACTTCCATAATAGAATCTGTTTATTATAGGACTGATCCATTAATGCTGCAGTTTCTTTCGCCACCTTCCCTTCATGTTGACACAGAAACTGCAGATGTTGCAGGTAGATTTCTTAGGACGTTTAATTGGTTCTCTGGATATTAACATTCATATTTTCCAAAAGTTAACACTCCAATAGGTTTACAGCGTCGAAATACGATTCGATTTCCCTGTATTCTTTATCCTCATAAAAATAAACTGGAGAAAATTTTTAGAAATTATTAATATTCAAATTCAATATAAGGTTTCAACGCTGAAAAAAAAAAAAAAAAATCCGTAGGAGTACGATTCAGAAGGCGTTATATGAAACTGATATAATTATTTTTCTATCTGTCAGTTAATAAATGGATTTTGTTTTGGAAGAAGTGTGATTGTTTTGAAGCAATCCAGTCATCATGTTAATTTACAGTTTCCACCCCCCCCCCCAAAAAAAAAAGGGTTGCTTTCGCGAATTGTCGCGTCGCATTGAGCCCCAAACCATTGTAACCTCTCCACCGTGTTTAAAAGTTGGTCTCAAATTTTCTGATTTCATTTCTGTGTGGGATTTTTTCGCCAAATTTTTCCATGGCCATCACAGCCAAAAATATTAAACTTACTCTCTTCAGTAAATAACGCTGTTTTCCAAAAGTCAGAGTCTTTGTCAATATGTTTATATGTCTTTTTTTGATGATTCGTAAATGAAATGAAAGATTTTCTTCTTTACCAGTGAAACCTACCAATCGAAAAATTCTAGAAACAGTTTCTGCATTGTACTTTCTTGCACTTTTCATTGCAATATACTTGCTTATTTGTTGGGCATAATTTTCGGAATTTTGTTGTACTTTCATGACTATAATTCTTGCATCATGATCCTTAATTTTCCTAGGACGACCAAATCGAGATTTGTTTAGCAAATTTCCACATAAAGGATTAATAATTTCTATGTATGATTTGTACAGTTGCACAGCTTTTTCCTATAATTTCAGATATCTTACTATAAGATTTATTTTCGTTTCTTAATTTTATGACCAGATTACATAATTCTAAGTAAGTTTCTTTCTCTGGACTCATCTTTTACATTATATGCAATCTTTTACATACAATTAAATACTCCGACTATCTTGGGTAATGACGATCAGCGTAACGATAAAATTTAAAAGGGAAAACGAAAGAAGTTCATATAAACAAATTTTATTAACAACCAATCAAGTGTATGTAGACTTTTCTGATATGCTGATAGCAGTAAATATGAAAATTTCACTGTTAATTATCACTTTTAAACTTTTAGAAAGCTTGAGGAAACATTTTTCATGTTAGTATAATAGACTATGGCAAGTCACACACTAATGTGACACATAAGACATATCGTTCAATTTCGGGTGGAAAACTGGTTTAAAACAGATTTGAATCAGCTTTCTCCTTTGTTTGGTCCATTTTTTTCTCCGATGTCGCGCTTCATATTTCCCCTGTTGTCGCAGTGTGTGACATTCCTAAATGTACTTTTTTGCTTGTAAATTCGAGTATTTTAGGTGAAAGCTCTATTTTGATGAGTGTATGTTGACTTTTATGACTGATGGTATAGATGTTTTTTCTTTTTAATAAATTTATATTCTCTTGTTTATCTTTTTTTTATAACATTCCTGCTATTATCAAATTGAGATGCAAAGCAGTTATTCTATTTTTGTCATAGTGAATCTCACCCAGAAGAGAGCTATTAATACCAACCGTTTACCAACGAGCACTTCAGGGTGTATTTGAAAAAATAATTTTACACCCTCAACAGCTTGAAAATTTTTTATAAATTTTAAGACTCATTTTTGAAAGTAGAAACATGAAACTTGCTGAGATGATTTTTGAAGAGGTTATAAGATGCCGAGAGATTTCATTTTTCGCTCAATTCATCAGAAGTTCATTTATAAACAATTATTTTTTCAGCATGACCCTTTTTTTTTTTTTTTTTTTCGTTTCCAAATCTTCCGAATCGAAGGATTCGATTCAAAACGCCAACTTTGGCTGCATTTTTTTGCAAAATTTATGCATTTATCAAAAAAATTGACAAGCCCGGCACACTGTCTAGTTTCTAGATAAGAGAATTTGGTAAATCCATGCGTTTGAGAGAAAATGAATTTAGAAATAAATAAGAAAATAAGCATATTTGGATTGGAATGCATCCTTCACAAATGAAATATCATCTTTGTGATGCTGTAACTGTTTAAGTATTTGTTTAACCTGTTTGAAATTTTAAATGTACCCTTATTTAAGAAAATATTCTAACATACTTTAAAGTATTGTTTAGTACTTGTCTGTGTTTCCCAACTTGCTGCTTAGACATGTAATAAAAAATAAAGTTTTTTTCCCGTGCTGTAGTTTGTGTCTTTTACTCTTTTCATGTCTTTAGAATTCAAATGTATGTGCTGTAGTGATAATTATTGTATTGCGTTATGTTTTTCACGCATTTTCCATCTAAGGTTAAATGTTTCTTTTGTACTGTTTCGAATGTCAATGTTCTATATGTAAAATCTTGACAATTCAGAATACAAATTTTTATTACTTTGATCGTTATTAGTTTAATTTTTTATTAATTTGATCATTTCTATGTAAGTTTGCAACCAATTATTGCTGTAAAATGTCTGTTAAAAGACGTTTTACAGTTTTAAAAAATTCTTATCTTGGAATTTTCAATATTCACATGCTGAAGGTGAACTTGAAATGGATATTTTATCATCAAACGACAGAGAAGAAGTATCTGAAATGGGAAAAATTGTTGGAAATCTACTGGAAACCAGAGATCCAGGTGATGTATATAATGCTTTTTTTTTTAAATTACAAATGGATCATATTTGTATCTTTACATATGTATTTTACACAACAGCCGAAAATATTTTATACATCAAAATTTATCTAAATTAACAACATGTAAATTTCAAAGGAATCGGATATTTTATAAAGTAGTGGGAATAAAAAATTTCAGTAAAGAGTTGTTTATTGATTTCAATCTCATTAAAAATTATAAAAGACTATTTATAGTAAAAGACTCCTATCCAGTAAGAAAAAGAACATGTTCAATTACTACCTGTTCAATTTGAACTTTTGTTCCTATTGCCAAGATTGCTGTAATCAAGAAGAGATGCATTATTGAAGCATTTTTAAGTATCTATTTCACCTCAAGAATATATAATTATATAAACTTTTGCATCAACTGAATGGATATAATAACATTTATAATTCGAATAAGTATTTTAGACGATTCCTCATGCCTTTTTTTTATTCCAATTTCCTGTAAAAAAAAAAAAAAAAAAAAAAAAAGAGGTATTGTGCTGTATAAAGGCATAAAACTATTATAAGTCATTACAAATGATCATCTACAATAATAATTATAAAAGAAAAAAAAAAACGAAATTTTATAAAAATTAATAATGAAGTTTTACCCTTTATAAAAAAAAATTTCAAAACTCATCAGCATATTAAGTAAAACAAGGAATGGAAAATACTGTAAACATTGGAACATTCAACATATGTATTGAACCAAAGCAGAATTTTCAGACCCAAATTACCTTAAGTTCACAAATAAGATGTGTTGATAAATAAGATGTACGGTATCATCCTTGCATGAGCCATAGCAAAATTCAAAATGCAATATTTGGGCTACCGTACAATAAATCCAAAAAAAAAAAAAAAAAAAAAAAAAAAGCCAAAAATAACAACAGACCAAAAAAAAAAAAAAAAGTAGAAAGAAAGAAAGTAAAGAAAGCATTTACCTATTTACATGAAAGCATACCAGTATGTTAGCTTGATGATAATGTAATAAGTATGGATTATTTATCGTGAAGGTAATTTAAAAAGTATTTAATAATCTTTAAGTACTCCGGCATAAAAATAAAAACTACTAATAAAACATTTTTCTCTTATTATACAATCATAAATTTTAAACATAATTTGCAGTTTCCAAAGTCAATTTTTTAAAACTAATGTACCCTGAAAGTTCGCAGCAATTTTTTTGCTTTGAAGACTGTGGATTGAGAAAGATTTTCTATCAGGGCGTCAAACAGAAAATTAATATATAGGGGGAACTGGGGTACATTGATACAGTTTTTTTCTAAGATTTTTTTTGGTGTCAAGAAAGTAGAAAATTCAAGTTTTTTTTCCATGAGGTGACAGCAAAACTTGTGTAGTATGTTATAAAAATGTACAATCATTGTTTTATATAGTATTTTTGCATGTAATTTTAAAAAAATCAAAAAAAGTCATTTGTATCAATGTGCCCCATCCCCGGGGCACATTGATACGTCTGAGAAAAATGACGACAAAATAATACCAATGCATATTTTTCATAGAAAATGAATTAGAAAACCATTTTATATTTATTTATAAAAATTCAAATCACCCACAATTTATTTTTAAGCAATATTAAAGCAATCAAAATTAAATATATTATGACCTGATGTTCTGGCTGTTTCTTGTCTGATTGTTGGTGGTGGTAACTTTGTCATATCTAGCACTTCAACCCCAGGATTATCTTCTTTCTTATGAAAGATGAAAAAATTACTAGTTTTTCTGTTTATCAATAGGTTCATAAACAGAAAATAAAGGATAATTATATTAAAATTCTTTTTATAATATAAGTATCATTTTCTGTTCTGCAGTTTGTTTCTCTTACTTAACATTTCGCATGTCGAAAATACTTTTTTCTCTGGAGAATCGATATAAATTCGAGATTTGCCAGAATGGCGTCCTTTTCTTCTATTAGTTCTACTAGCACTAGATGCTAGGTAAGTTCCTACGTCTTCTGTTTTCAAAAATACTATAAAATGTTCTAATATAAAGAAATTAGAGCTATTTCACTTCAATAAAAACTAATAGTAGAAATTTTTCGTGAAAAAAAAGGTTGGATTAAGGAGTGTATGGTAAAAAAAATAATAAAAGATAATGAAAATATGAACTATTAAAGGATTTAGGCTGTATCAATGTGCCCCGTCATAGACTGTATCAATGTGCCCCATACAGCGATTTTGAATAAAATGAGTCTCAAATCCAACACTTCACAATATATCTAACAATAAATAATGAAGAACTGATAAAGAGTAGCTGTACTTACCAGGGAGAGTATTCATTTTGGTTGAAAATACTGGAACAGTTGTATAATAGCATTTCAACTGTACAACTCATATTTACTTTTGAACAACAAAAACAATAAATCACCCGTCCCATTTCATCAAACTACTGAATCATTCCAAGATTTTCTGTATGTAGTTGAATACACTAGCATCATCTTTTGGAGCTGTTGTGAAACTTCCTGTAATGACTCTGTGAGCGGTAGAGGGGGTGTATCAATGTGCCCCATGTATCAATGTACCCCAGTTCCCCCTAAATATTCTCGTTTAAACCAATACCAGATCTGGACATAAGTTCTCTCTTTTTTTTTTTTTTTTTTTTTTCAATTGCGGAAATGAATTAGAATTATCTTTTTTAAAAGTGAATCAAAGAAATATTTTATTACTTTTAAAATATTTAATTAATAAAATTTCAATTATTTAAATGATATTTTTGTAAGCGATTGACATCTTTGCTTTTGCTAAAATTTTGCACTATACATGTCAAAAATGAAATCAGTTCTCACGTATACTAATTGGGTCAATCCATTTCAAGTGGTCCAGAAAATATTTTTTTGGTCGCTCGACCATTTTTAAAAAATCTGAAATTTTTTGTACAACAACCCTAACATGACGGAAATTCAAAATGACTGTTATTTTAATTTTACTATTTTATTGTTTGTGCATGGCGGCCATCTTTGTTTCATCGTGTTCATGCATTTTCTCAGATACTAAAATACACAAAATTGTAAATATCTCGTCTTTTATTTTCCCAATTGAAATGGGGTTTGCAGCATTTTGTTCAGAATAAAATAGGCTAAATGTACGGTGGTAAAATAATTTTTAAAAATAAATTTTTACAAGTGAAATTTTAGCACAAAATGTAAGATTTTTTTTCCAAAATCTATCCATTTGCAAGAGAAAATTTTTTATGCAAGGAAAACTGTCAACCTTATACAATTTTTTCTACAAATAGGTCAAAAATGCGTGTACTCATACACCAAGTCCCAGACCTGGGAGTTAATTTCTCTTTGCGAAAAAAAATTCCGAAATCCTTCAAAAATTTCAAAAATCGCACTTTTTAGGCTTTGATATCTCTGGTGGGGCACGAGATAAAAATTTGAAATTCTGGCCTTTGATAGTATTGTGTAGTAGTGTTATGTACAAAACATTTCAAGAATTAGATTTGACTACAAGCTGAGATATGACATGGACAATATGTGAAAACAATATTGTCAAACTATTGGACATTTAAATGCGAACTTGTTTGTCTGTTACGTACTACGAATTTTGGCTAAGAGTATTTTAAAGCGAGAAAATGTGACTTAGTTTATCGAAGATATATCATCAATTGAATAAGGCGAAGCAAACTTTTCAAAAATAACTGTGGCCAACAAGCATAGTGATTTTTAGTTGCGTAACAGACTAACAAATCCGCATGGAAATGCCCTATTGTAATCTACTATGCAATTGTTCCACAAGACTGTCAATCTTACACAATTTTTTTTACAAATATAGGTCAAAAGTGCGTGTACTCATACACCAAGTCCCAGATCTGGGAGTTGATTTCTCTTTGCAAAAATTTCCGAAATTCGTCAAAAATTTCAAAAATCGTACCTTTTAGGCTTTGTTATCTTTGGTGGAGCACGAGATAAAAATCTGAAATTCTGACCTTTGATAGTATTGTGTAGTAGTGTTATGTACAAAAAATTTCAAGAAGGAGATTTGACTACAAGCTGAGATATGACATGTACAATATGTGAAAACAATACTGCCAAGCTATTGTAACCTACTATGTAATTGTTCATACCTCCAAAATTTTAAATTAATTATTTATGGTACAAAGTTAAATGTTAATTACAAATATCTTCTTCAAATGCGTCTGTGTGGTTTAAACAATTCAGAATGTATGCTAAGCCAATACACTATTTGTCCAGAGGAACAAACCTACTAGAAATGATATTGCAACAATTTTACTCGGTACACATTTCAGGAAAAGTAAATTTCAGACAATGGGTTGCAACTGATCGAGTTGACATGGTTTCAATTATTAAACCTAAAGAATTTCATTCAAGTTAACAAGAAACGACAAGACTTGAGTGGCTTCAAATAAAATTTTGAGAAAGAACAGCCTGATGGACTGACAACTGTAACTGGTCGAACTCATAACATCTCTCGTAAATAGTGTTAAGCTCTTTGTTGAGCATAAATAGTATATTTGTAAATTAAACATTTATTATCAAACTGTTTTCAACAAACGATATTTTCTGTGTAAATATTGTAATAAATGAGACTAATCTCATTTCTCCTATGTACTCATAATAGCATTTCTTAACATTTTTAATCACCGTATAGTCGCTTATATAGTCAAATCTCCTTCTTAAAATTTTTTGTACATAACACTATTACACAATACTATCAAAGGTCAGAATTTCAGATTTTTATCTCGTGCTCCACCAGCGATATCGAAGCCTAAAAAGTACGATTTTTGAAATTTTTGAGAAATTTCGAAATTTTTTTCGCAAAGAGAAATCAACTCCCAGATCTGGGACTTAGTGTATGAATACACTAACTCCCAGATCTGGGACTTAGTGTATGAGTACACGCACTTTTGACCTATTTGTAGAAAAAATTGTGTAAGGTTGACAGTCTTGTTGAACAATTACATAGTAGGTTACAATAGTTTGGCAATATTGTTTTCACATATTGTCCATGTCATATCTCCGCTTGTAGTCAAATCTCCTTCTTGTAATTTTTTGTACATAACATTACTACACAATACTATCAAAGGCCAGAATTTCAGATTTTTATCTCGTGCTCCACTAGAGATATCAAAGCCTAAAAAGTGCGATTTTTGAAATTTTTGACGAATTTCGGAATTTTTTTTGCAAAGAGAAAGCAACTTCCAGATCTGGGACTTAGGGTATGAGTACACGCACTTTTGACTTATTTGTAGAAAAAATTGTGTAAGTGTGACAGTTTTCCTTGCATGAAAAATTTCCTCTTGCAAACGGATAGATTTTGGAAAAAATTTTAAATTTTGTGCTAAAATTTCACCTGTAAAATTTTATTTTCCAAAATTATTCTACCACCATACATTTAGCCTATTCTATTCTGAACAAAATGCTGCAAACCCCATTTCAATTGGGAAAATTAAAGACGAGATATTTATAATTTTGTGTATCCAAGTATCTGAGAAAATCGCTGCACACGATGAAACAAGGATGGCCACCATGCACAAACAAATAATAGTAAAATTAAAATAACGGCCATTTTGAACTTCCATCATGTTTGGGTTGTTGTACAAAAAATTTCAGATTTTTTAAAAATGGTCGGGCGACCACTGCTGGACTACTTGAAATGGATTGACCCTAATTAAACTTCTACAAATGAAAATATTTATTATTTAAGTCATGGGAACTAACAACGGCATCTTAATGCATTTACCCATAAGCACGGCTTCAAATTGGAACTGAATCAAAAATTCTGAAAAAAAATATATTATTATAGGTACCACAAAAACTGATCTGAACTGAAAACCGTTATTTTTCAGTGAGGGGGAACAGTACCTTGAAATTAGTCAAAAAATTTATTTTCTTTTTTTAATATTAACTGAAAGCTTCTTTAACTGAGAATATTTTGACATCTTATTTTTATCGATGTGACTATTATACCACGAAATATTGTAAATTTTGTCAATGGATCCAGAGCAACTAACTATCCATTAATGAAAACTTTAAGTTCGATAAATACTAAGGTTTTTTTGTTAATTTAGGTAAAGATTTGAATTTTTTTAATTGTTCTCCATGATATATTTAATAATTTTGTGAATATATTTAACATTGAAGTTCATAGCTATTGTAAAGAACACAAAGTAGAATTATTGAAGAACTGCAGACGTCGAGACGAGTGAGAACTCATTTTTGTCTTTTTAAAATTTATTTCTCACATAAACACACACGTGGACGAGTACGACACAAATTAACAAAAAAATAGAATAACATTTTTTATATAACACATCCCAGAACAAACCAGAAACAACGCTGCACCATCTTACTACACAATAACTCCAAACTCCCGCGCTCAACTGAAAAATTGTTCTGTTTTGGAATGTTCTTTCCTTTCTTTTAGGACGAGTAGCGCCATCTATCGCAGGCTTAGGAATTTAGTTCTCAGAATTAAGTTCTTTACAGACTCCTCCCCACCGGGGGAAAACTTTTCCGGGCCTTGTCGAGGAAAAGTTTGTTTTTAAAACATAGTTCGTGTAGCACTAGTTCCAAAAACATTTTTAGTACCTTGAACCAGACTTATTCCCACCGTAAAAAGAAATAAAAAATAATCTATACAAAATAAATTTTCAAATACAAGTGATACATTTTTTGAAAAAAAATAGTTTACACACATGTAATAAAACAAATTCAAAATTAACTGTTATACAAATAAACATATATACATATTAGCATTGTAATCAAGTAGACTTTATAGCTCGACTTAAACTATCAGCATTCTGGTGTTGTTTTCCCTTTTTGTGAACAATTTCATAATTGAAAGACTGTAAAATCAAAGCCCATCTTAAAAGTCTTGGATTAGTTCCACTGTTCTTTTCTAACCATACTAAAGGGTTATGGTCTGTCTGGATTTGAAATTTTTGATGGCCATCTAAGTAGCATCGTAGTTTTCGCACTGCAAATACAATAGCTGCGCATTCTTTTTCGGTGGTACTAAACTTTCGTTCTCTGTCTGAAAACTTTTTGCTCAAGTACATTATAGGATGTTCTTCATTATTTTCATTCAACTGGGATAAGACTACACCAATTCCCAAATTTGAAGCATCACATTGAAGGATGAAAGGTTTTGTAAAGTCTGGACTATATAAGACAGGATTTTCAGAGAGTTTAACTTTCAGTTCATCAAATGCCTTTTGACAGTCCTCATTCCAGTCTATAGTTGACTTGCGAATCTTTCCTTTTAATAAATTAGTGAGAGGCGTTGCGATTACAGAAAAGTCCGGGATATAATTTCGATAATATCCAGCTAAACCCAAGAAAGATCGGATTTGAGTTTTAGTAGTAGGAACTGGAAACTCTTTTATGGCTTGAACTTTCAGTTCTCCTGGAGTTCTAAGACCTTGACCCACTAAGTGTCCAAGATATTTGACATAAGCTTGGGCGAATTGACATTTGGATGGTTTAATATGCAGTTTTGCTTCACTCAATCTTTTAAAAACTTCTTCTAGGTGTTTTAAATGATCTTCCCAAGTTTGCGAGAAAACCGCCACATCATCCAGATAAGGTACCGCATATTCTTCACAGTTTTTCAGCAATCCGGCCATAAGTCGGCTAAATTCATATGGAGCATTTTTTAAACCAAAAGGGAGGCGCAACGGTATGTACGTCCCAAAATTTGTCACAAAAGCTGCATATCTTTGAGCACGCTTGGTTAACGGTATTTGCCAGTAACCTCTGGTCAGATCTAAAACTGAAATGTACCTGGCTGAAGATACTTTTTCTACTAACTGTTCAGTGTCGGGCAAAGGATAAAATTTTGTTCGAGTCACTTTATTTAAACGGCGATAATCTATGCAGGGCCTTGCTTCTCTACCGGGAACTTCAACTAAAATTAATGGAGAGGCAAAGTCAGATTCACCTGGTTCAATAACTTTCAGTTTCAACATTTTCTCGACTTCAGCCTTTAGAATTTCCGTCTGTCTAGGCGACATTTTATAAGGCCGGGCACAGATTGGGTTTTCTGACTCCAGTTCAATATCATGTTCAACTAAATTTGTGCATCCTGGTTCAGTCGAAAAAGAGTCAGCATATTTTCCAATAAGTTGTCCTAATTCTTCTCGTTGATTTTCATTTAATCTTTTATTTTTTTGGATTTCTTGCCATACTTCTAACAACGCATTGTCTTTATTTTCTTCATCCAATTTAGGAATTTCATCTTCTTCTTCATCATTAGAGGTGGTTTTTGTAGTAAGTAAATTTACGCTTTCCACACTTCTTTGATAATAAGGTTTTAGCATATTTACATGATACACTTGGGACTTCTTCCCTTCTGGATTGTATATAACGTAGTTAGTTTCTGATAATCTCTTTAGTACTCTTCCAGGTCCTATCCAACTAACTGACAGTTTATTTGGTTTGGATGGGGCCACAATTAAAACTTGATCACCTTCCTTAAACTCTCGTTTTCTGGCTTTGATATCATACCAATATTTTTGTGTTTGTTTCTCCTTTTCCATATTTTCTGCAGCAAGTTCTTGGCATTTCTTCATTCTGTTCATTAAGTCAAATACATAGGATATCACACTATCTTCTTCCATCTCTTGCTCAGTTAAATTTTCATAGAGTAACATCATTGGAGTTCTTAAGTTCTGTCCATGGACTAATTCTGCTGGACTGAATCCAGTACTAGTATGAGTTACAGTTCTTAATGCAAAAAGAGCAGGTGGAAGTACCTTCTCCCAATCAGATCCCGATTCTAAACAAAGTACTCTGAGTATCCGTTTCAAAGTCCTGTGCATTCTTTCAACTGGGTTACTTTGTGGATGATAAACTGAGCTTCGCACAACTCTGACGCCAAATTTCTCTAAGAATTCCGATGTAAGTGCACTCATGAATGACTTTCCTTGATCAGTTTGTAGTATACGAGGAAATCCAAGTCTACTGAAAATTTGTAACAAAGCATCAATAACCGTCGTAGAATACAAATTAGGTGTAGGAACTGCATCAGGATATTTCGAAGCTAAGCAAATTACAGTTATTATGTATTTGTTCCCTAATGTACTAATAGGTAAAGGTCCACAAGCATCAACATTTAATTTTGTAAATATTTCTGAAATAACTGGAACAATCTGTAAAGGTGCTTTCTTTTTGTCCTGAGGCTTCCCAACCCGTTGACAGTAATCGCAAGTTCGGACATATTCTTCGATATCTTTGAAGCAATTTGGCCAATAAAAAGTCTTAAACAATGCATCTTTAGTTTTAGCCACACCCAAATGAGATGCAACAGTTTCATGACAAAATTTTTTTAACTGTTCACGAAATCTTTCGGGAACAACTAATAATTTCCTTTCAGTACCATTTTTATCTTTTCTTCTATAAAAAAGCATATCTTTCTCCAAAATAAATTTCCTATCCTTAGTATTTTCCGTTTTGGCATCGTGTTTAAGAGGTTTGAGCTCTTTGCTTTTCCTTTGCTCGTCAGAAAATTCCTTCGGAGAAATTTTGATAAGTTCTTGCAATGAGACAGTTTCGCAAATTGGTAAAATTGAGCCTTCTTCGTTTTCTATCTTCTTGTCTTCAGATTTATCACTTTTTTTCTCATCCATTTTCTTATCTTCATTCGCTATGTTACTGCTGTGATCTTCCTCTAAAGTTACATCAGAAAATTCGTGCATTCCAGGTTCCTCCAGAGGAACCTCTGCCTCCAGAATTTTCTTCTGAGCTCTGGTTTGCACAGCATTTATCATGTGCTCTCTCAATGCCTTTTCTTTTTTACAATCTTCGAATAATTCGGCTGTTTTATTTCCCAGCAAATATCTTCCTAAATCTACAGAGTCTCTAGAGACAGCAGCTTTAGTTATCACATGTCCCATTTCACAGTCCAATTCAACTTCTGCGAGAGGTAAGCAAATTAAACCGTCGTGTAAGGGCACCCGAACCCACACTTTTTCATTCAAATACATATGTGGCTTCACATATTTTTTTGCAATTAAATCTATTGTCGCACCTGTATCTCTCAAAATTTCCATTTGTACACCATTTACTTTCCCCACACTAAGGTAAGGCGTTATTGAAGAATCATGTTCATTTTCAACATCAACATGTGAAATCACTTCTGTGGATTTCTTAATTTTATCACATTGAGGACGAAGATGATTGCTCGATCCGCACTCGTAACAACGCAACGTTTTCCTCTTCTCGAATTCTCTCTCTCTATGATTTCCTGAAAACGATTCTGATTTAATATGCATTTTTGGCTTATTATCTTTACCTTCTTTTCTGGAGTCAAAATTATTTGAATTTTTAAACTGGGGTCGAAAATTAGAGAAATTCTTTTTAGGAAGTTCTTTCTTTTTTAAACTTTCTTTGATACTCTCATAGTCATCTAATTTTTTTGCCAAATCTAAAGGGGTCATAAAATTTAACCAATTATCTAGAAAATGTTCTTTTGTTTCCGCAGGCACTCGAAATTTTAATTGTTCTGTAATAATTAGATCTTTAAGTTGATCAAAATTGTCAACACCTAATTCCTTAATCCAAGCGGTAAAATAACTAGTGAGTTCTTGTGCGTAGTTCCTCCAAGATTTGTCGGGTGTTTTATGATGGCGATAAAAACATTGTTTCAGTTTCTCACTATTCAACTTGTATCTTTCTAATATAAGACTTTTAACGAAATCATAGTTAATCGCGTCTTCGGGTGATTCCCTGGCTAACATATTTGAGACCTCTGTGGGCAAAACAGCTAACAAATATGCAACCCAATCAGTTTTCGACACTTTAGCCATCTCTGCTCTTCGCTCAAAATTTATCAAAAACAGACCCATCTCATCAGATTTTTCGTCGAATTTCGGAACAATTTGTGCTAACTGTATCTTTGGTCCAAGATCCACCTTTCTCTCTGACAAATTGTTCTGTTCTAGAGTTCTATGCTCTAATTTCTTTAATTCTAGTTCATGTTCACGAGCTTCTTCAGCCAAACGTTCTTGCCTTTCTTCTTCACGTATTTTTTCTTCTCTTTCTTCTTGTCGTCTTTTTTCTTCTCTTTCTTCTTGACGTCTTTTTTCTTCTTTTTCTTCTTGTCGTATTTCTTCTTCCCTCGCTTCTCTCTTTTTCCTATCCTCAATTACTGTGTTTAATATTCCTTTAACAAAATCTTCATCATAATCGTCTATTCCTAGGATAGCTTTCTTGAGATCCGCGATTTTTAAATTCCCTACATCCTTAATGCCAAGCTCACTAGCTAAATTTTGTAGGTCTTCCCTTTTTGATCCCTTTGTTAAATAAGACATCTTCGTTTAAGAGAAATCGAAACAAAATCAGAATGCTGAATTTAAAAATTTATATAATTCCCAATTTTCCTTTACTTAAACTTACTAACAACAATATTTCAAGCAAGTAACAAATTTAATTAATAATTCAATTCTAAAACATACTTCAATTAAATCCCCTACTTAGATTTATTATTTCAATCAAATTTAAATCCCAATCACATATGAAAAATTGACCAATATACAATAACACAATATACCAATTTACTAAAATTCTTAGTAAATTAAACACAAATGCAAATTTTTTTAAAACGAATTAAATAAGCATATGTAATACCATAAAAATACAATTAAAATAGATATATTTTTTTCGAAATTCACAACTGTATTTCAAGTGTAACAGACAATTTTATTTCTAATCAATATTTATATTATGTAATGCAAATTAAACCAAACAGCATTACGTAAACACCAGAATTTTTCTTAATTCTCAAACTTTTTATGCAAACGTAACAAATTATTTGCAAGAAAAAAGAAATATATATTAAATAATTCTCATAACAATTTTATTCTTTACACGAAAAGAATAAACTTTAAAATACAACTCAATTTTCTTTTTCAAACGATAATAAATCTTTTATCTAAATATTTTAAAAAGTTTTTATTGTTTTATAAAAACCTAACAAAGAAATCAGAATTAATCTTTTTCTCGATCAAAACTTTTATTTTGTCATACTTTTTCATTCAAAAAAAAACAAAACAAAAATATCACTGCATTTATTTCCGAATTAGGAAACAAAAAACAAAAAATAATTTATTCTACTTTTAGAATAAACTAAATAACCAACACAGAAAGAACCTTTCTTCTGTAAATTGGCATTCATCCAATAATCGAAAGGTGTAATGACAACCTTTATTTTTCGAAATCTTTCGTTCTTAGAATAGAATACATATATACCATTTTCACAAATTAAATCACTTTGATTCAAAAGAATTTTACCATCACAATTCTTACAAAAAATTAAATATAACCGTATTACTTTCTTTTTTTTTCTTTATTTAAGAAATACTTTTTCTTTACTTAAGAACAATTATCAACATTCTAAAACATCATAGCATACGAATTCGAAATGAGCACATTAGCAAAAAATAAAATAATAACAAAAGTAATTTTATACTCTTTTTTACTATTTGATGGGAATAAGCCACTAATTCTAATATTCTTTCAAGCCTGATTTTTTTTTTTTTTTTTTTTTTTTTTACTCCAATTAATTCGCACTTTTACTAAAGATTGAAATTAATTTACGAAAGTAAAACAAATATTTACTAATCCAGATTTAAAAATTTTAATCGATAATAAATATTTCAAGGTACTAAGAATAAAAGAATTTGGAACTGGCTTACTTGTTTAATAGCTGAGTTTTCATCTTAGTTAAACTGGCTTTTTTTACACCAAGAATTCGTCACACTAGCTGCCACCAACTTCACGTATGTAAAGAACACAAAGTAGAATTATTGAAGAACTGCAGACGTCGAGACGAGTGAGAACTCATTTTTGTCTTTTTAAAATTTATTTCTCACATAAACACACACGTGGACGAGTACGACACAAATTAACAAAAAAATAGAATAACATTTTTTATATAACACATCCCAGAACAAACCAGAAACAACGCTGCACCATCTTACTACACAATAACTCCAAACTCCCGCGCTCAACTGAAAAATTGTTCTGTTTTGGAATGTTCTTTCCTTTCTTTTAGGACGAGTAGCGCCATCTATCGCAGGCTTAGGAATTTAGTTCTCAGAATTAAGTTCTTTACACTATATTTTCAAAAATATTTGAATTGAGATTTTGTTGAATTTCCTTCATTTTTAACACTTTCCAACAAAGTTAAACAGTGTTTATGATTTCGGTTTGTGTGTCCGTCTGTCCGCACTCTAACTCTCGTAAATATACTCAGATTTCCTTGAAATTTTTTGAAATTATTAACGTTTACCCTGGCACAAATTCAGTTTCAAATGAAGTTTCTAGCATGATTAGTTTATTTACAGGGACAGTAAAAAGTTTACCATTACATTACGGCCTATGGAAAAAACCGTTTCAAATGCCTTTTAAAGATGTTACACCCTGTCAAACATATTAAAATTTATACATATTTACGAAACGCACTAAAATATGCATTCTATAAAGTATGTGGTAAAAAAAAAAAAAAGCTATTATTCATTTACAGTGCCACACAAAAGAATTCCATTGGATAATGGTAAGGGGAGGGGGGATAGTGTGCGACATTTTTTTAAATATAGTAAACCGTTTCATGTATAACGAAATTGATATATGTCACTGAGGCTTAATATAAACTATACGATACTGTCTTGCATAATATGAAGTACAGTGCATTTACAGGGACACACAAAAGGTTTCAAATAGTATATTCCTTCCGACGGACTGTATATGTTTCCGATAATAGCTGATGGATGAATGTAATACATTTTAATTATGATATACGCATTTAAGTTTCACTAAATCTTTCTACATTATAAGGGTGTGTATAAATGTTATAGGTGTTATACAGGGCTACCCAAAAGAACTCGCCAACGTTACTGAATATGAGCGTAAATTACTTAACATTTCAAACATATTAAATTTTACACGCATTTAAGAGGTGCACTAAAATATGCGGTGAAAATATAGCTATTATTCATTTACAGGGCCACACAAAAGAATTCAGTTGCATAATGGTAAAAGGGGGGGGGATATGTGTGACATACTTTTAAAATATTAAACTGTTTCATGTATAATGAAATTAATATCTGTCACTGAGGCTTAAAAAATTATACGATACTGTCTTGTATAATATGAAGTACTTAGCATTTACAGGGACACACAAAAGATTTCAAATAGTTATATTCTTTTCAAAGCACTGTAAATGCATCTGATAACGGCTGATAGATAGATGAAATGCATTTTAATTATAATATGTGCTTTTAAGTTTCACTAAATCTATGCATATTACATGGTATGTAAATGATAGCTGATATATAGGGCTACAGAGAAGAGCTCGCAAACACAACTGAATATGAGCGTATATTATTTAAAGGTGTTTTTTAAATAAGTTATGCATTTTTACGCTGAACTGCATTCAGTTTACTAAGAAATGTTTGTAGAATATAGATAAAATGATATACAGGGCCACGTAAAGAATAGGATAAATGGACGCCTATGAATGATAAAGTCTGAGAATGTGATTTCAGCAGTTTTAAAGGTGTTTTACTTTAAAATAAGTTTTAGCTAAATACTGTCGTGTAATAAATATATTAGGTAAACTACAGGGCTAAACAAAAGTATTCAAGTATGTTTCCATCTATTAGTATAAATTACTGAAAGAAAAATTTCAACGTGCTAGGCTTTCTTGCTAAACTAAATTTCCCTATTATATAGTATATATATAAACCGACAGCTCAAATTTAAGACTGTTCAAAAGTATTGGAATACATATTTGGGTATATTTGACTATACACTATTATTTCCCTAAATAATAAAGTTTTGTTAAAGATAAAAATAAAAACTACTAATAAAACATTTTTCTCTTATTATACAATCATAAATTTTAAACATAATTTGCAGTTTCGAAAGTCAATTTTTTAAAACTAATGTACCCTGAAAGTTCGCAGCAATTTTTTTGCTTTGAAGACTGTGGATTGAGAAAGATTTTCTATCAGGGCGTCAAACAGAAAATTAATATATAAATATTCTCGTTTAAACCAATACCAGATCTGGACATAAGTTCTCTCTTTTTTTTTTTTTTTTTCAATTGCGGAAATGAATTAGAATTATCTTTTTTAAAAGTGAATCAAAGAAATATTTTATTACTTTTAAAATATTTAATTAATAAAATTTCAATTATTTAAATGATATTTTTGTAAGCGATTGACATCTTTGCTTTTGCTAAAATTTTGCACTATACATGTCAAAAATGAAATCAGTTCTCACGTATACTAATTGGGTCAATCCATTTCAAGTGGTCCAGAAAATATTTTTTTGGTCGCTCGACCATTTTTAAAAAATCTGAAATTTTTTGTACAACAACCCTAACATGACGGAAATTCAAAATGACTGTTATTTTAATTTTACTATTTTATTGTTTGTGCATGGCGGCCATCTTTGTTTCATCGTGTTCATGCATTTTCTCAGATACTAAAATACACAAAATTGTAAATATCTCGTCTTTTATTTTCCCAATTGAAATGGGGTTTGCAGCATTTTGTTCAGAATAAAATAGGCTAAATGTACGGTGGTAAAATAATTTTTAAAAATAAATTTTTACAAGTGAAATTTTAGCACAAAATGTAAGATTTTTTTTCCAAAATCTATCCATTTGCAAGAGAAAATTTTTTATGCAAGGAAAACTGTCAACCTTATACAATTTTTTCTACAAATAGGTCAAAAATGCGTGTACTCATACACCAAGTCCCAGACCTGGGAGTTAATTTCTCTTTGCGAAAAAAAATTCCGAAATCCTTCAAAAATTTCAAAAATCGCACTTTTTAGGCTTTGATATCTCTGGTGGGGCACGAGATAAAAATTTGAAATTCTGGCCTTTGATAGTATTGTGTAGTAGTGTTATGTACAAAACATTTCAAGAATTAGATTTGACTACAAGCTGAGATATGACATGGACAATATGTGAAAACAATATTGTCAAACTATTGGACATTTAAATGCGAACTTGTTTGTCTGTTACGTACTACGAATTTTGGCTAAGAGTATTTTAAAGCGAGAAAATGTGACTTAGTTTATCGAAGATATATCATCAATTGAATAAGGCGAAGCAAACTTTTCAAAAATAACTGTGGCCAACAAGCATAGTGATTTTTAGTTGCGTAACAGACTAACAAATCCGCATGGAAATGCCCTATTGTAATCTACTATGCAATTGTTCCACAAGACTGTCAATCTTACACAATTTTTTTTACAAATATAGGTCAAAAGTGCGTGTACTCATACACCAAGTCCCAGATCTGGGAGTTGATTTCTCTTTGCAAAAATTTCCGAAATTCGTCAAAAATTTCAAAAATCGTACCTTTTAGGCTTTGTTATCTTTGGTGGAGCACGAGATAAAAATCTGAAATTCTGACCTTTGATAGTATTGTGTAGTAGTGTTATGTACAAAAAATTTCAAGAAGGAGATTTGACTACAAGCTGAGATATGACATGTACAATATGTGAAAACAATACTGCCAAGCTATTGTAACCTACTATGTAATTGTTCATACCTCCAAAATTTTAAATTAATTATTTATGGTACAAAGTTAAATGTTAATTACAAATATCTTCTTCAAATGCGTCTGTGTGGTTTAAACAATTCAGAATGTATGCTAAGCCAATACACTATTTGTCCAGAGGAACAAACCTACTAGAAATGATATTGCAACAATTTTACTCGGTACACATTTCAGGAAAAGTAAATTTCAGACAATGGGTTGCAACTGATCGAGTTGACATGGTTTCAATTATTAAACCTAAAGAATTTCATTCAAGTTAACAAGAAACGACAAGACTTGAGTGGCTTCAAATAAAATTTTGAGAAAGAACAGCCTGATGGACTGACAACTGTAACTGGTCGAACTCATAACATCTCTCGTAAATAGTGTTAAGCTCTTTGTTGAGCATAAATAGTATATTTGTAAATTAAACATTTATTATCAAACTGTTTTCAACAAACGATATTTTCTGTGTAAATATTGTAATAAATGAGACTAATCTCATTTCTCCTATGTACTCATAATAGCATTTCTTAACATTTTTAATCACCGTATAGTCGCTTATATAGTCAAATCTCCTTCTTAAAATTTTTTGTACATAACACTATTACACAATACTATCAAAGGTCAGAATTTCAGATTTTTATCTCGTGCTCCACCAGCGATATCGAAGCCTAAAAAGTACGATTTTTGAAATTTTTGAGAAATTTCGAAATTTTTTTCGCAAAGAGAAATCAACTCCCAGATCTGGGACTTAGTGTATGAATACACTAACTCCCAGATCTGGGACTTAGTGTATGAGTACACGCACTTTTGACCTATTTGTAGAAAAAATTGTGTAAGGTTGACAGTCTTGTTGAACAATTACATAGTAGGTTACAATAGTTTGGCAATATTGTTTTCACATATTGTCCATGTCATATCTCCGCTTGTAGTCAAATCTCCTTCTTGTAATTTTTTGTACATAACATTACTACACAATACTATCAAAGGCCAGAATTTCAGATTTTTATCTCGTGCTCCACTAGAGATATCAAAGCCTAAAAAGTGCGATTTTTGAAATTTTTGACGAATTTCGGAATTTTTTTTGCAAAGAGAAAGCAACTTCCAGATCTGGGACTTAGGGTATGAGTACACGCACTTTTGACTTATTTGTAGAAAAAATTGTGTAAGTGTGACAGTTTTCCTTGCATGAAAAATTTCCTCTTGCAAACGGATAGATTTTGGAAAAAATTTTAAATTTTGTGCTAAAATTTCACCTGTAAAATTTTATTTTCCAAAATTATTCTACCACCATACATTTAGCCTATTCTATTCTGAACAAAATGCTGCAAACCCCATTTCAATTGGGAAAATTAAAGACGAGATATTTATAATTTTGTGTATCCAAGTATCTGAGAAAATCGCTGCACACGATGAAACAAGGATGGCCACCATGCACAAACAAATAATAGTAAAATTAAAATAACGGCCATTTTGAACTTCCATCATGTTTGGGTTGTTGTACAAAAAATTTCAGATTTTTTAAAAATGGTCGGGCGACCACTGCTGGACTACTTGAAATGGATTGACCCTAATTAAACTTCTACAAATGAAAATATTTATTATTTAAGTCATGGGAACTAACAACGGCATCTTAATGCATTTACCCATAAGCACGGCTTCAAATTGGAACTGAATCAAAAATTCTGAAAAAAAATATATTATTATAGGTACCACAAAAACTGATCTGAACTGAAAACCGTTATTTTTCAGTGAGGGGGAACAGTACCTTGAAATTAGTCAAAAAATTTATTTTCTTTTTTTAATATTAACTGAAAGCTTCTTTAACTGAGAATATTTTGACATCTTATTTTTATCGATGTGACTATTATACCACGAAATATTGTAAATTTTGTCAATGGATCCAGAGCAACTAACTATCCATTAATGAAAACTTTAAGTTCGATAAATACTAAGGTTTTTTTGTTAATTTAGGTAAAGATTTGAATTTTTTTAATTGTTCTCCATGATATATTTAATAATTTTGTGAATATATTTAACATTGAAGTTCATAGCTATATTTTCAAAAATATTTGAATTGAGATTTTGTTGAATTTCCTTCATTTTTAACACTTTCCAACAAAGTTAAACAGTGTTTATGATTTCGGTTTGTGTGTCCGTCTGTCCGCACTCTAACTCTCGTAAATATACTCAGATTTCCTTGAAATTTTTTGAAATTATTAACGTTTACCCTGGCACAAATTCAGTTTCAAATGAAGTTTCTAGCATGATTAGTTTATTTACAGGGACAGTAAAAAGTTTACCATTACATTACGGCCTATGGAAAAAACCGTTTCAAATGCCTTTTAAAGATGTTACACCCTGTCAAACATATTAAAATTTATACATATTTACGAAACGCACAAAAATATGCATTCTATAAAGTATGTGGTAAAAAAAAAAAAAGCTATTATTCATTTACAGTGCCACACAAAAGAATTCCATTGGATAATGGTAAGGGGAGGGGGGATAGTGTGCGACATTTTTTTAAATATAGTAAACCGTTTCATGTATAACGAAATTGATATATGTCACTGAGGCTTAATATAAACTATACGATACTGTCTTGCATAATATGAAGTACAGTGCATTTACAGGGACACACAAAAGGTTTCAAATAGTATATTCCTTCCGACGGACTGTATATGTTTCCGATAATAGCTGATGGATGAATGTAATACATTTTAATTATGATATACGCATTTAAGTTTCACTAAATCTTTCTACATTATAAGGGTGTGTATAAATGTTATAGGTGATATACAGGGCTACCCAAAAGAACTCGCCAACGTTACTGAATATGAGCGTAAATTACTTAACATTTCAAACATATTAAATTTTACACGCATTTAAGAGGTGCACTAAAATATGCGGTGAAAATATAGCTATTATTCATTTACAGGGCCACACAAAAGAATTCAGTTGCATAATGGTAAAGGGGGGGGGGATATGTGTGACATACTTTTAAAATATTAAACTGTTTCATGTATAATGAAATTAATATCTGTCACTGAGGCTTAAAAAATTATACGATACTGTCTTGTATAATATGAAGTACTTAGCATTTACAGGGACACACAAAAGATTTCAAATAGTTATATTCTTTTCAAAGCACTGTAAATGCATCTGATAACGGCTGATAGATAGATGAAATGCATTTTAATTATAATATGTGCTTTTAAGTTTCACTAAATCTATGCATATTACATGGTATGTAAATGATAGCTGATATATAGGGCTACAGAGAAGAGCTCGCAAACACAACTGAATATGAGCGTATATTATTTAAAGGTGTTTTTTAAATAAGTTATGCATTTTTACGCTGAACTGCATTCAGTTTACTAAGAAATGTTTGTAGAATATAGATAAAATGATATACAGGGCCACGTAAAGAATAGGATAAATGGACGCCTATGAATGATAAAGTCTGAGAATGTGATTTCAGCAGTTTTAAAGGTGTTTTACTTTAAAATAAGTTTTAGCTAAATACTGTCGTGTAATAAATATATTAGGTAAACTACAGGGCTAAACAAAAGTATTCAAGTATGTTTCCATCTATTAGTATAAATTACTGAAAGAAAAATTTCAACGTGCTAGGCTTTCTTGCTAAACTAAATTTCCCTATTATATAGTATATATATAAACCGACAGCTCAAATTTAAGACTGTTCAAAAGTATTGGAATACATATTTGGGTATATTTGACTATACACTATTATTTCCCTAAATAATAAAGTTTTGTTAAAGATAAAAATAAAAACTACTAATAAAACATTTTTCTCTTATTATACAATCATAAATTTTAAACATAATTTGCAGTTTCGAAAGTCAATTTTTTAAAACTAATGTACCCTGAAAGTTCGCAGCAATTTTTTTGCTTTGAAGACTGTGGATTGAGAAAGATTTTCTATCAGGGCGTCAAACAGAAAATTAATATATAAATATTCTCGTTTAAACCAATACCAGATCTGGACATAAGTTCTCTCTTTTTTTTTCTTTTTTTTTTTTTTTTTTTTTTTTTTTCAATTGCGGAAATGAATTAGAATTATCTTTTTTAAAAGTGAATCAAAGAAATATTTTATTACTTTTAAAATATTTAATTAATAAAATTTCAATTATTTAAATGATATTTTTGTAAGCGATTGACATCTTTGCTTTTGCTAAAATTTTGCACTATACATGTCAAAAATGAAATCAGTTCTCACGTATACTAATTGGGTCAATCCATTTCAAGTGGTCCAGAAAATATTTTTTTGGTCGCTCGACCATTTTTAAAAAATCTGAAATTTTTTGTACAACAACCCTAACATGACGGAAATTCAAAATGACTGTTATTTTAATTTTACTATTTTATTGTTTGTGCATGGCGGCCATCTTTGTTTCATCGTGTTCATGCATTTTCTCAGATACTAAAATACACAAAATTGTAAATATCTCGTCTTTTATTTTCCCAATTGAAATGGGGTTTGCAGCATTTTGTTCAGAATAAAATAGGCTAAATGTACGGTGGTAAAATAATTTTTAAAAATAAATTTTTACAAGTGAAATTTTAGCACAAAATGTAAGATTTTTTTTCCAAAATCTATCCATTTGCAAGAGAAAATTTTTTATGCAAGGAAAACTGTCAACCTTATACAATTTTTTCTACAAATAGGTCAAAAATGCGTGTACTCATACACCAAGTCCCAGACCTGGGAGTTAATTTCTCTTTGCGAAAAAAAATTCCGAAATCCTTCAAAAATTTCAGAAATCGCACTTTTTAGGCTTTGATATCTCTGGTGGGGCACGAGATAAAAATTTGAAATTCTGGCCTTTGATAGTATTGTGTAGTAGTGTTATGTACAAAACATTTCAAGAATTAGATTTGACTACAAGCTGAGATATGACATGGACAATATGTGAAAACAATATTGTCAAACTATTGGACATTTAAATGCGAACTTGTTTGTCTGTTACGTACTACGAATTTTGGCTAAGAGTATTTTAAAGCGAGAAAATGTGACTTAGTTTATCGAAGATATATCATCAATTGAATAAGGCGAAGCAAACTTTTCAAAAATAACTGTGGCCAACAAGCATAGTGATTTTTAGTTGCGTAACAGACTAACAAATCCGCATGGAAATGCCCTATTGTAATCTACTATGCAATTGTTCCACAAGACTGTCAATCTTACACAATTTTTTTTACAAATATAGGTCAAAAGTGCGTGTACTCATACACCAAGTCCCAGATCTGGGAGTTGATTTCTCTTTGCAAAAATTTCCGAAATTCGTCAAAAATTTCAAAAATCGTACCTTTTAGGCTTTGTTATCTTTGGTGGAGCACGAGATAAAAATCTGAAATTCTGACCTTTGATAGTATTGTGTAGTAGTGTTATGTACAAAAAATTTCAAGAAGGAGATTTGACTACAAGCTGAGATATGACATGTACAATATGTGAAAACAATACTGCCAAGCTATTGTAACCTACTATGTAATTGTTCATACCTCCAAAATTTTAAATTAATTATTTATGGTACAAAGTTAAATGTTAATTACAAATATCTTCTTCAAATGCGTCTGTGTGGTTTAAACAATTCAGAATGTATGCTAAGCCAATACACTATTTGTCCAGAGGAACAAACCTACTAGAAATGATATTGCAACAATTTTACTCGGTACACATTTCAGGAAAAGTAAATTTCAGACAATGGGTTGCAACTGATCGAGTTGACATGGTTTCAATTATTAAACCTAAAGAATTTCATTCAAGTTAACAAGAAACGACAAGACTTGAGTGGCTTCAAATAAAATTTTGAGAAAGAACAGCCTGATGGACTGACAACTGTAACTGGTCGAACTCATAACATCTCTCGTAAATAGTGTTAAGCTCTTTGTTGAGCATAAATAGTATATTTGTAAATTAAACATTTATTATCAAACTGTTTTCAACAAACGATATTTTCTGTGTAAATATTGTAATAAATGAGACTAATCTCATTTCTCCTATGTACTCATAATAGCATTTCTTAACATTTTTAATCACCGTATAGTCGCTTATATAGTCAAATCTCCTTCTTAAAATTTTTTGTACATAACACTATTACACAATACTATCAAAGGTCAGAATTTCAGATTTTTATCTCGTGCTCCACCAGCGATATCGAAGCCTAAAAAGTACGATTTTTGAAATTTTTGAGAAATTTCGAAATTTTTTTCGCAAAGAGAAATCAACTCCCAGATCTGGGACTTAGTGTATGAATACACTAACTCCCAGATCTGGGACTTAGTGTATGAGTACACGCACTTTTGACCTATTTGTAGAAAAAATTGTGTAAGGTTGACAGTCTTGTTGAACAATTACATAGTAGGTTACAATAGTTTGGCAATATTGTTTTCACATATTGTCCATGTCATATCTCCGCTTGTAGTCAAATCTCCTTCTTGTAATTTTTTGTACATAACATTACTACACAATACTATCAAAGGCCAGAATTTCAGATTTTTATCTCGTGCTCCACTAGAGATATCAAAGCCTAAAAAGTGCGATTTTTGAAATTTTTGACGAATTTCGGAATTTTTTTTGCAAAGAGAAAGCAACTTCCAGATCTGGGACTTAGGGTATGAGTACACGCACTTTTGACTTATTTGTAGAAAAAATTGTGTAAGTGTGACAGTTTTCCTTGCATGAAAAATTTCCTCTTGCAAACGGATAGATTTTGGAAAAAATTTTAAATTTTGTGCTAAAATTTCACCTGTAAAATTTTATTTTCCAAAATTATTCTACCACCATACATTTAGCCTATTCTATTCTGAACAAAATGCTGCAAACCCCATTTCAATTGGGAAAATTAAAGACGAGATATTTATAATTTTGTGTATCCAAGTATCTGAGAAAATCGCTGCACACGATGAAACA
Source organism: Maratus speculifer (assembly GCA_964019185.1). Taxonomy (NCBI): domain Eukaryota; kingdom Metazoa; phylum Arthropoda; class Arachnida; order Araneae; family Salticidae; genus Maratus; species Maratus speculifer. The sequence goes on from OZ025291.1 coordinate 142,627,243, forward strand.
AGGATGGCCACCATGCACAAACAAATAATAGTAAAATTAAAATAACGGCCATTTTGAACTTCCATCATGTTTGGGTTGTTGTACAAAAAATTTCAGATTTTTTAAAAATGGTCGGGCGACCACTGCTGGACTACTTGAAATGGATTGACCCTAATTAAACTTCTACAAATGAAAATATTTATTATTTAAGTCATGGGAACTAACAACGGCATCTTAATGCATTTACCCATAAGCACGGCTTCAAATTGGAACTGAATCAAAAATTCTGAAAAAAAATATATTATTATAGGTACCACAAAAACTGATCTGAACTGAAAACCGTTATTTTTCAGTGAGGGGGAACAGTACCTTGAAATTAGTCAAAAAATTTATTTTCTTTTTTTAATATTAACTGAAAGCTTCTTTAACTGAGAATATTTTGACATCTTATTTTTATCGATGTGACTATTATACCACGAAATATTGTAAATTTTGTCAATGGATCCAGAGCAACTAACTATCCATTAATGAAAACTTTAAGTTCGATAAATACTAAGGTTTTTTTGTTAATTTAGGTAAAGATTTGAATTTTTTTAATTGTTCTCCATGATATATTTAATAATTTTGTGAATATATTTAACATTGAAGTTCATAGCTATATTTTCAAAAATATTTGAATTGAGATTTTGTTGAATTTCCTTCATTTTTAACACTTTCCAACAAAGTTAAACAGTGTTTATGATTTCGGTTTGTGTGTCCGTCTGTCCGCACTCTAACTCTCGTAAATATACTCAGATTTCCTTGAAATTTTTTGAAATTATTAACGTTTACCCTGGCACAAATTCAGTTTCAAATGAAGTTTCTAGCATGATTAGTTTATTTACAGGGACAGTAAAAAGTTTACCATTACATTACGGCCTATGGAAAAAACCGTTTCAAATGCCTTTTAAAGATGTTACACCCTGTCAAACATATTAAAATTTATACATATTTACGAAACGCACTAAAATATGCATTCTATAAAGTATGTGGTAAAAAAAAAAAAAGCTATTATTCATTTACAGTGCCACACAAAAGAATTCCATTGGATAATGGTAAGGGGAGGGGGGATAGTGTGCGACATTTTTTTAAATATAGTAAACCGTTTCATGTATAACGAAATTGATATATGTCACTGAGGCTTAATATAAACTATACGATACTGTCTTGCATAATATGAAGTACAGTGCATTTACAGGGACACACAAAAGGTTTCAAATAGTATATTCCTTCCGACGGACTGTATATGTTTCCGATAATAGCTGATGGATGAATGTAATACATTTTAATTATGATATACGCATTTAAGTTTCACTAAATCTTTCTACATTATAAGGGTGTGTATAAATGTTATAGGTGATATACAGGGCTACCCAAAAGAACTCGCCAACGTTACTGAATATGAGCGTAAATTACTTAACATTTCAAACATATTAAATTTTACACGCATTTAAGAGGTGCACTAAAATATGCGGTGAAAATATAGCTATTATTCATTTACAGGGCCACACAAAAGAATTCAGTTGCATAATGGTAAAGGGGGGGGGATATGTGTGACATACTTTTAAAATATTAAACTGTTTCATGTATAATGAAATTAATATCTGTCACTGAGGCTTAAAAAATTATACGATACTGTCTTGTATAATATGAAGTACTTAGCATTTACAGGGACACACAAAAGATTTCAAATAGTTATATTCTTTTCAAAGCACTGTAAATGCATCTGATAACGGCTGATAGATAGATGAAATGCATTTTAATTATAATATGTGCTTTTAAGTTTCACTAAATCTATGCATATTACATGGTATGTAAATGATAGCTGATATATAGGGCTACAGAGAAGAGCTCGCAAACACAACTGAATATGAGCGTATATTATTTAAAGGTGTTTTTTAAATAAGTTATGCATTTTTACGCTGAACTGCATTCAGTTTACTAAGAAATGTTTGTAGAATATAGATAAAATGATATACAGGGCCACGTAAAGAATAGGATAAATGGACGCCTATGAATGATAAAGTCTGAGAATGTGATTTCAGCAGTTTTAAAGGTGTTTTACTTTAAAATAAGTTTTAGCTAAATACTGTCGTGTAATAAATATATTAGGTAAACTACAGGGCTAAACAAAAGTATTCAAGTATGTTTCCATCTATTAGTATAAATTACTGAAAGAAAAATTTCAACGTGCTAGGCTTTCTTGCTAAACTAAATTTCCCTATTATATAGTATATATATAAACCGACAGCTCAAATTTAAGACTGTTCAAAAGTATTGGAATACATATTTGGGTATATTTGACTATACACTATTATTTCCCTAAATAATAAAGTTTTGTTAAAGATAAAAATAAAAACTACTAATAAAACATTTTTCTCTTATTATACAATCATAAATTTTAAACATAATTTGCAGTTTCGAAAGTCAATTTTTTAAAACTAATGTACCCTGAAAGTTCGCAGCAATTTTTTTGCTTTGAAGACTGTGGATTGAGAAAGATTTTCTATCAGGGCGTCAAACAGAAAATTAATATATAAATATTCTCGTTTAAACCAATACCAGATCTGGACATAAGTTCTCTCTTTTTTTTTTTTTTTTTTTTCAATTGCGGAAATGAATTAGAATTATCTTTTTTAAAAGTGAATCAAAGAAATATTTTATTACTTTTAAAATATTTAATTAATAAAATTTCAATTATTTAAATGATATTTTTGTAAGCGATTGACATCTTTGCTTTTGCTAAAATTTTGCACTATACATGTCAAAAATGAAATCAGTTCTCACGTATACTAATTGGGTCAATCCATTTCAAGTGGTCCAGAAAATATTTTTTTGGTCGCTCGACCATTTTTAAAAAATCTGAAATTTTTTGTACAACAACCCTAACATGACGGAAATTCAAAATGACTGTTATTTTAATTTTACTATTTTATTGTTTGTGCATGGCGGCCATCTTTGTTTCATCGTGTTCATGCATTTTCTCAGATACTAAAATACACAAAATTGTAAATATCTCGTCTTTTATTTTCCCAATTGAAATGGGGTTTGCAGCATTTTGTTCAGAATAAAATAGGCTAAATGTACGGTGGTAAAATAATTTTTAAAAATAAATTTTTACAAGTGAAATTTTAGCACAAAATGTAAGATTTTTTTTCCAAAATCTATCCATTTGCAAGAGAAAATTTTTTATGCAAGGAAAACTGTCAACCTTATACAATTTTTTCTACAAATAGGTCAAAAATGCGTGTACTCATACACCAAGTCCCAGACCTGGGAGTTAATTTCTCTTTGCGAAAAAAAATTCCGAAATCCTTCAAAAATTTCAAAAATCGCACTTTTTAGGCTTTGATATCTCTGGTGGGGCACGAGATAAAAATTTGAAATTCTGGCCTTTGATAGTATTGTGTAGTAGTGTTATGTACAAAACATTTCAAGAATTAGATTTGACTACAAGCTGAGATATGACATGGACAATATGTGAAAACAATATTGTCAAACTATTGGACATTTAAATGCGAACTTGTTTGTCTGTTACGTACTACGAATTTTGGCTAAGAGTATTTTAAAGCGAGAAAATGTGACTTAGTTTATCGAAGATATATCATCAATTGAATAAGGCGAAGCAAACTTTTCAAAAATAACTGTGGCCAACAAGCATAGTGATTTTTAGTTGCGTAACAGACTAACAAATCCGCATGGAAATGCCCTATTGTAATCTACTATGCAATTGTTCCACAAGACTGTCAATCTTACACAATTTTTTTTACAAATATAGGTCAAAAGTGCGTGTACTCATACACCAAGTCCCAGATCTGGGAGTTGATTTCTCTTTGCAAAAATTTCCGAAATTCGTCAAAAATTTCAAAAATCGTACCTTTTAGGCTTTGTTATCTTTGGTGGAGCACGAGATAAAAATCTGAAATTCTGACCTTTGATAGTATTGTGTAGTAGTGTTATGTACAAAAAATTTCAAGAAGGAGATTTGACTACAAGCTGAGATATGACATGTACAATATGTGAAAACAATACTGCCAAGCTATTGTAACCTACTATGTAATTGTTCATACCTCCAAAATTTTAAATTAATTATTTATGGTACAAAGTTAAATGTTAATTACAAATATCTTCTTCAAATGCGTCTGTGTGGTTTAAACAATTCAGAATGTATGCTAAGCCAATACACTATTTGTCCAGAGGAACAAACCTACTAGAAATGATATTGCAACAATTTTACTCGGTACACATTTCAGGAAAAGTAAATTTCAGACAATGGGTTGCAACTGATCGAGTTGACATGGTTTCAATTATTAAACCTAAAGAATTTCATTCAAGTTAACAAGAAACGACAAGACTTGAGTGGCTTCAAATAAAATTTTGAGAAAGAACAGCCTGATGGACTGACAACTGTAACTGGTCGAACTCATAACATCTCTCGTAAATAGTGTTAAGCTCTTTGTTGAGCATAAATAGTATATTTGTAAATTAAACATTTATTATCAAACTGTTTTCAACAAACGATATTTTCTGTGTAAATATTGTAATAAATGAGACTAATCTCATTTCTCCTATGTACTCATAATAGCATTTCTTAACATTTTTAATCACCGTATAGTCGCTTATATAGTCAAATCTCCTTCTTAAAATTTTTTGTACATAACACTATTACACAATACTATCAAAGGTCAGAATTTCAGATTTTTATCTCGTGCTCCACCAGCGATATCGAAGCCTAAAAAGTACGATTTTTGAAATTTTTGAGAAATTTCGAAATTTTTTTCGCAAAGAGAAATCAACTCCCAGATCTGGGACTTAGTGTATGAATACACTAACTCCCAGATCTGGGACTTAGTGTATGAGTACACGCACTTTTGACCTATTTGTAGAAAAAATTGTGTAAGGTTGACAGTCTTGTTGAACAATTACATAGTAGGTTACAATAGTTTGGCAATATTGTTTTCACATATTGTCCATGTCATATCTCCGCTTGTAGTCAAATCTCCTTCTTGTAATTTTTTGTACATAACATTACTACACAATACTATCAAAGGCCAGAATTTCAGATTTTTATCTCGTGCTCCACTAGAGATATCAAAGCCTAAAAAGTGCGATTTTTGAAATTTTTGACGAATTTCGGAATTTTTTTTGCAAAGAGAAAGCAACTTCCAGATCTGGGACTTAGGGTATGAGTACACGCACTTTTGACTTATTTGTAGAAAAAATTGTGTAAGTGTGACAGTTTTCCTTGCATGAAAAATTTCCTCTTGCAAACGGATAGATTTTGGAAAAAATTTTAAATTTTGTGCTAAAATTTCACCTGTAAAATTTTATTTTCCAAAATTATTCTACCACCATACATTTAGCCTATTCTATTCTGAACAAAATGCTGCAAACCCCATTTCAATTGGGAAAATTAAAGACGAGATATTTATAATTTTGTGTATCCAAGTATCTGAGAAAATCGCTGCACACGATGAAACAAGGATGGCCACCATGCACAAACAAATAATAGTAAAATTAAAATAACGGCCATTTTGAACTTCCATCATGTTTGGGTTGTTGTACAAAAAATTTCAGATTTTTTAAAAATGGTCGGGCGACCACTGCTGGACTACTTGAAATGGATTGACCCTAATTAAACTTCTACAAATGAAAATATTTATTATTTAAGTCATGGGAACTAACAACGGCATCTTAATGCATTTACCCATAAGCACGGCTTCAAATTGGAACTGAATCAAAAATTCTGAAAAAAAATATATTATTATAGGTACCACAAAAACTGATCTGAACTGAAAACCGTTATTTTTCAGTGAGGGGGAACAGTACCTTGAAATTAGTCAAAAAATTTATTTTCTTTTTTTAATATTAACTGAAAGCTTCTTTAACTGAGAATATTTTGACATCTTATTTTTATCGATGTGACTATTATACCACGAAATATTGTAAATTTTGTCAATGGATCCAGAGCAACTAACTATCCATTAATGAAAACTTTAAGTTCGATAAATACTAAGGTTTTTTTGTTAATTTAGGTAAAGATTTGAATTTTTTTAATTGTTCTCCATGATATATTTAATAATTTTGTGAATATATTTAACATTGAAGTTCATAGCTATATTTTCAAAAATATTTGAATTGAGATTTTGTTGAATTTCCTTCATTTTTAACACTTTCCAACAAAGTTAAACAGTGTTTATGATTTCGGTTTGTGTGTCCGTCTGTCCGCACTCTAACTCTCGTAAATATACTCAGATTTCCTTGAAATTTTTTGAAATTATTAACGTTTACCCTGGCACAAATTCAGTTTCAAATGAAGTTTCTAGCATGATTAGTTTATTTACAGGGACAGTAAAAAGTTTACCATTACATTACGGCCTATGGAAAAAACCGTTTCAAATGCCTTTTAAAGATGTTACACCCTGTCAAACATATTAAAATTTATACATATTTACGAAACGCACTAAAATATGCATTCTATAAAGTATGTGGTAAAAAAAAAAAAAAGCTATTATTCATTTACAGTGCCACACAAAAGAATTCCATTGGATAATGGTAAGGGGAGGGGGGATAGTGTGCGACATTTTTTTAAATATAGTAAACCGTTTCATGTATAACGAAATTGATATATGTCACTGAGGCTTAATATAAACTATACGATACTGTCTTGCATAATATGAAGTACAGTGCATTTACAGGGACACACAAAAGGTTTCAAATAGTATATTCCTTCCGACGGACTGTATATGTTTCCGATAATAGCTGATGGATGAATGTAATACATTTTAATTATGATATACGCATTTAAGTTTCACTAAATCTTTCTACATTATAAGGGTGTATATAAATGTTATAGGTGATATACAGGGCTACCCAAAAGAACTCGCCAACGTTACTGAATATGAGCGTAAATTACTTAACATTTCAAACATATTAAATTTTACACGCATTTAAGAGGTGCACTAAAATATGCGGTGAAAATATAGCTATTATTCATTTACAGGGCCACACAAAAGAATTCAGTTGCATAATGGTAAAGGGGGGGGATATGTGTGACATACTTTTAAAATATTAAACTGTTTCATGTATAATGAAATTAATATCTGTCACTGAGGCTTAAAAAATTATACGATACTGTCTTGTATAATATGAAGTACTTAGCATTTACAGGGACACACAAAAGATTTCAAATAGTTATATTCTTTTCAAAGCACTGTAAATGCATCTGATAACGGCTGATAGATAGATGAAATGCATTTTAATTATAATATGTGCTTTTAAGTTTCACTAAATCTATGCATATTACATGGTATGTAAATGATAGCTGATATATAGGGCTACAGAGAAGAGCTCGCAAACACAACTGAATATGAGCGTATATTATTTAAAGGTGTTTTTTAAATAAGTTATGCATTTTTACGCTGAACTGCATTCAGTTTACTAAGAAATGTTTGTAGAATATAGATAAAATGATATACAGGGCCACGTAAAGAATAGGATAAATGGACGCCTATGAATGATAAAGTCTGAGAATGTGATTTCAGCAGTTTTAAAGGTGTTTTACTTTAAAATAAGTTTTAGCTAAATACTGTCGTGTAATAAATATATTAGGTAAACTACAGGGCTAAACAAAAGTATTCAAGTATGTTTCCATCTATTAGTATAAATTACTGAAAGAAAAATTTCAACGTGCTAGGCTTTCTTGCTAAACTAAATTTCCCTATTATATAGTATATATATAAACCGACAGCTCAAATTTAAGACTGTTCAAAAGTATTGGAATACATATTTGGGTATATTTGACTATACACTATTATTTCCCTAAATAATAAAGTTTTGTTAAAGATTTCATTAAATGTTGGAAAGTGTTTCATAATCTATGCTTAACGCATGATTTTTCTTACTTGTTTAATGTACACGAGAGGGAAAAAAAATCATTAAATCTAAAAATCCATGCACAGTTTTATGTAGTATGTTCTAATGAGTGTGGAAAAACAATAAAAGAAAAAATATTCATGTTTATAAAAGTAGTAAAAATTTTTAAAAAGTTAATTTAGAAGAAATAAAAATTAATTTAGTAAAACAGGCTATTTAACAAGATTTTTGTTTGTTTGTTTGTTTTAATTTTTAGTATTAAGCTCTCTGCCTCCTCGTATATTTCAGTATTATTCAAAACTGAAAAGGTGATTTCAAAGGTACTGTGTCCCCTTAAGGAATAAAAAAGGGAACCAAGAGCAATTGTACTTTAATTAATCGGAATAAAATTCAAAGTAGTAGACTATACAGTGTTCATAAACAATTGGTTAATTTCAAATCCTTATTCGAAATTATCTTCACATTTTTCCACCTATTAATTGTAAAATGACTTTTTTCTCTCTTTTCAAAGATAAATAGTCCTTTCCCACTTTTCTCCGGTAAACATCCTTCCCTCCTTCAGTGGGACTAGGACGCCCCGCGTGTTAAGAACTGCTGTCCCAACTCATTATCCTATCGCACGCTAATCCCTGAAGAGGGATGACTTATTTTGCCCCGCCATACTGGGTGTAAATTAAAGATGTGTGCAGCCTGTTTTACAAGCTTCGGAAATTGTCAAAGATGTCTTTATTAAAAACCAAACCCTGCATCTTCACAACGGGTAGCTCAATCTCCCGCATCGCAGCACATTTCCATTCATTGGTGAACTCACGCGGGAAATATTGCGAGATTTCGCTGTGCAGAGACACCGAACGGAGAAAGCCAGATTATCAAAACGAAAATCTCTCAGAAAAAAAAAAAACTTAATCTGCGTTTTTTCTCCCTTTTTAATGAAAAAAAAAAAAATAAATAGGTAGAAGAATATGTATATATAAATAAGCAAAAATCTTTTTTTTTTTTTTTTTTTTTTTTTTGCCATAAAAAAATTCCTTCCTTGCAATTAATTTTTTAAATATATTAACATAAAAAACAAGAAAAAAAAAGAAAGAAACAAGAAAAAAAAGAAAAAAAAAAGAAAAAAAAAGAAAGAAAAAGCAAGGAAGAAATTTGAAGGTTTTCATACTTTTTAAAATCTCCATTGCCAGGGCAAAAGTGACTTGGTGAGCAGGGGGGTGCTAGGGGTGGCTCAGTCCCCCTCCCCCCTTAAAACATTTTGATCTTCCCTGGAAAAGACTTCAATGTCACTAAATGAATTTATGTTCCGAAAATCTAAATAAAATTCTGTTCAAAAATCTAATTTAGTTTTGAAGCCCTTTCACAGTTTTGCAAAAATTCTAAATGTAGCTAAAATAAATGTTTCAACACTCCTGTTTACACATATGAAGCTAACATGATGTTTAATATTGCACTAGTTATACTCTTGGATTTTTCGTCATTATATTCTTTTCTTAGCATAAAATGAAGTTATTGCAACAGTTTAATGAGAAACATAGTACCTACAGTGTGAATATGCACTACAAATCTTACTGCATCAGACAGGAAAAATATGAGTCCCCCCTATATTTTCTTGACCCCCCCCCCCTCCTATAATTCACTTCTAGCCATGGCGTTGGTGGTACAAAAAATTTTTTTGAAGGTTTTCATATATGTTAAAATCCCCGTTACCAGGTCAAAAGTGATGTGGTTACAATTTGTCATAACTTTTTAAATATTTATTGAAATTACATAAAATGTTTATATAACTAGTATTTGTAGTTCATAAAATTTTGTTATATATTTAAGCCAATATTTAAGGCTTTATAAAATGTAAAATAAACTAATAATAATATAATAATAACGATAACTAATTAATCATATAATAAAATAATAAAAACTGCAGTTTAATTAATATTGCAAAAAATTTTCGCATAGTATGTCACAATCTGTACTATAATTTGACTTAGAAGAGATATATCAACAAATAACTTATTTTAAAATAAACTTCAAACTATACTTTATTGAATGAATTAAAGATGTATAACTAAACTCTAATAATTCTAGATGTATAACTAAAGATGTAAACTATTTTAAAAGTTCAAGTAACTTTTACAAAAGAAAAAAATAATTAATTAATGATTAAAAAATAATGAAAATATTTACTTATCTGAATAATATCAATTCATTCTATAAAATATAAATTTGAACTCATTTTAATGTAGGTTTTATATTTATCTATCTATTCTAAGTTAAGTCATTGGACAGATTGCGATATACCATGCACAAAAATGAAGCAATTATTAAATGAATTGATATTAAATTATACATGTTTATTTTTACATTATATAAAGTCTTATTGTAATGTAAAGTATTGGATTCATAAAAAACTTAAGACTTCCGATTTTCGGCGGATTTATACATTTTAGAAGATCCTGAACACGATTTAGAGGTTTTGAAAAAATGTCTTCTGTGAATCTGTCTGTAACCCTTTTTATCCCTCTGTGAATCTGTATGTGACAAATATTTTGTAGGCACTCAAATCTCAAGAACTAATGCACGGAATTCACAAAACTTTAGATATAATTAAACCTTGATATAAAGGAGTATTGATTAATTTTTAGAGTAAATCGTCCAAGAGATAGCTCTGCTATACTACATTTTCCATATTTCTCGCATTAGCTGTGTCTGAAGAACTAATACATGGATTTTCATCAATCTTCAGATTCAGTTAGTTCTTAACAGAAATTGGTTCTTATTAGTATTTTGGTGTAAATCCCCCAAAAAGTGGCACTACTAAGTGATTTTTTTTCTGCAATAGTTCTATCTCATGAACTAATGCACGGATTTTCATCAAACTTCAGATTCGGTTAGAAGTTGATTTTGCTGATGATTAGATTTTGGTGTAAATAATCTAACCGGTGGCTATGATATGCTGCATTTCCAGGAAGTATTAACGTGTATGAGATAAAAGAAAGTTTTGAAATTGTCACATCCGACTATTTTTTTTTTAATATCACTCATTAAATTAAATTACATGAGATGCACCTGAATTAAAATGCATTAACTTTTTAAAGTTTTCTTTTATTCCTTATTTTTCTAGTGTAATGTAATTAAATTTTTAAGGCTAAAAAAAACCTTATTTACTAGATCATTTAAGTTTAGGGAGCTAATTTTTTGCAAAAGCATTTTATACTCACAGCAAACTTAAATACATGACCAAAAAAAAAAAAAAAAAAAAAATGTTTAGTGAATAATAGATTTGTATGCACACACGCGGCAGAATTTTTTATAAATAATTACACAGAAAAAATTATGCACTTTTCTTTACTAATAAATTAACTTATTCCTTAAAAACGGATTCACATTTACAGATGACGTTTTTCGCACGGATGACCTTTTTTTTTTTTTTTTTTCTTTTTCTTTTTTTTTTTTTTTTTTTTTAAGTAAACATTTTAAGGATTTTTTTTCCTACTTGTTCTAAACTTCATTAATTGAATGAAAAATCTTAAAAGTGACAGTTTAATTTCTTTTTTTTTCCGCTCATATTAGTGCCTTGCCCCCTTTTATGTGAAGGCATTTAAAAAAATGTAAGTTAATTAATCTTAATGGACTATATTATTTATGATTTTCTTATCGACCGCTTTAAAGACTGTTAATAAATCTTAATTAATTTTAAACCATTAATTACATCAACGTTAATGGATTTTTAAAAATATTATCATTTTATGTTAAAATTTTCCGTTTTAAAATGGAATTGGGTATTTTTTTTAAGCAAAAATACAGGTAAATACATGAATCAGAGGATTTTCAAAAGAATGTTTCAGCAACCTAAGCTCTATTTAAACAAATTAATTGCAAAAAAAATTTAAAAAATTACATTTAAGATTTTTCTTTTTTTGTTTATTTACAGGGTTTCTATGAATCCTATTATTTTCCTGGTGAAATATCAGTACATATATATAATGTATATATAAATTTCACACATTTGAACTACATATAGTAGTTCAAATGTGTGAAATTTCTTTTTATTGAAGGAAATATTTTCTATAAGAAATTATTGGTAACAAAGAATTTCCTGGTCTGGAAAATCCTAGATCCGTGCGAATCCAGATTTAGGGAATATTTCCGTAAATAAATACATCAATAGAAGGTTTTTCAAAAGAATGTTTAAGCAACTCAAACTGCGTTTAAACAAATTAGCTGCATGAAAAAAAAGAATTATGTCCACTTTTTTTCCCCTTCAAATGTTTATTAAAATTGCTTCAAACATTTATTGAAACTTTGGGGATCTAGGGATATGTCTAGGGATATACGCGAAGTCTAGTCTACATCTCCAGAAACTAATTACCTGAATTTGATTTAGTTATTTATTTATTTTTTAAATATCGCTTATTAATAAAAAAATATTGCTCATTAAAGTACATTTAGGATTCATAAAAGCAGCCTTAAAAATATAATATTGGATGCACCACACGCCGAAATGCTTATGATGGTAATCGACTTTTGAAATATGCATTGAACAATGGAATTTTCATGAGTTAACGCAGAATTTTAAGAAGTGCAAGAATCTTTGATGCGGTATTTTTACAAAATATTTTATCTTTGCCAGATTACATTGAAAAAAGTCTGGTAATAGCGATTAAACTATAATTAATTGAGCGAATATAGCAAGAGAAGCATTCTTGCAATCTTATCACCAGATTTAGGCCACAAAAAAAATCCTTCAGTACTTTTTAAGTCTTTAATCAGCTCTTTCGGAAGTTTTAGATTTCTTCGAATTCCAAATGTAGCAGAAGGGGTAAAAAAAGACAAGCCATCTGGCTATCTTGCAAAAGTGTCGGCCCCGGGTTCAAGGGATCACGATTACGATTTCTGCTCGAGGCAAAATTTGACTACATCCCTCTACAAAACCATAATAAGATATTAGTCTCTATTTAATTCAAATGTATTGAAAAAGAAAGAAAGAAATATAAGAGGTGAATGATTAGAGGAGGGAAAGTTCATAGATTTGTGCAGTACTTCTTTCGAAGAAAAAAGAATATTCGTACGGTGAGCTCTTTCTACTATCTACTATGTACGGGGAAAGAACATACAACTGAGATAAGTAAAGTTTTAAGAACCAGAATTAGGAGATATTAGGTTCAAACTTACCTCTAGGCAAGATTTGACAAAATAGTTTTATCTACTTAAAGACGATAGAACATTAAAAAGGAAACTTTTTTATACGTTTTTATTAAAGAAAATTGGCTTAGTTTGCAAATACATTCAAATGTCGATACATCGCAATGAGATCGTATATTAAAAGTTTTTCCGATGAAAAGAAACTTTATATATATATATAATCCCTGATGATAGTGAAAAAGAACGTTCAGATATTGAAAATTTAATTTACAGATTTTTCTTATAATTTCGCTTTTATTTTTCCTTTTCGCCTTTCTGTTAAATAGTTCTCAAAGTATATATCACAAATTTACTGTTTAGAAAAACAGTACGGGAAGGGGGGCGGATCCTTTTTACAGTCCAGTTAAGATCGAAAAAAAACCTTTTTCATCTTTGAAATAAAGATTAGTATACAAGAGGTTTCCTATTCAGACCTATGTTTTTCCTGGACATAACATATTTTGCTACTATTTCAAATGATTAAACATCATCATCCACCCCCCCACCCCCCCTCTTAATTTTGCACATCAACCTTCAGTTTTGAATCATGGCAGTTGTTAAGATGTATTGTCCAATGCTCAATTTTGTAATACCCTTGATGCATAAATAGAGTCATATGAATTATTCAAGCAATAAACAAGTTAAAATATAATACATTTTAATATTTGACGTATGCTTGTAAAAAGTGTATTTGCGATAGAACGATCATTTTCAAAATAGATTGCTGTGGTCTTCAATAGAAAAACGTGTACACATTTTGTGGCATTAAGAACCATGTAATGGAGGCAGTAGGTAATAAGATATTAAACTATCTAATGTATTCTCATAAAAAAAATATATATTATTACAAAGTGTTCAAATTTCAAAGTGAGTGGCGAATATTAGAGACTTGAAAGCCCCTCATAACTTAATGAACATAATAACTTTGTCTCTCTGTACACATACACACATTTGTCTACTAAACAGTTTACACAAAGACTTGCAAGAGCTCAAAGTTTTTTTTTTTTTTCTAATATTTAAAAGCATTAAAGTGAAAATTTTAAAACAAAATAGATTTTAAAATTCAATTCTGAAAATTTATTATGCAAATTTAGTAGATGTGACAAGGTATGCGCTTTCCATGCATTTTTATTTTTAACAAACACATTGGCTGAAATTATGTGACGAACGATTAAAATGATATATTAGAGCCTTAGGCCCGTGCGACTATCAATTGAAATTCAGCACACTAAACTTTTCAGTAGGCTTATGATAATGAAAAATATTTCATTCAGTACTTAGCGATACTACTGAGTTACCAAACAAATGAAAATTAAACAATAACAACAATAATTCAACTGAAACTTACAAGTTAAACTGTGAAAACTAAATATAGCAGCGGTCTCTGAGGCCGGTTGACAGAACTTAAGGTTAAGATTTACATCAAAAGCGTTTCATGAAGCAAGAATATTGTTTTTTAAAAGTAAATAGGTAGATACCTTCGCTCTATATTAAAATAATAATAATAATAAATAGAAAAGGGAAAAGGAAAAGGTAGTTCAAAGATAGATTTTCAGATTTTCACAATGTAATTGTGGAAAGCCATGCATCTTAACAGCCTATACTAGTCACACTAAAAAATCCGGATGATAATGTTAAATCTATGAAGGCATTATTTTCAAATATTTTGCTCACATTTTAATATTTTAACATGATTTTCACTCACTTATTTATTGCATAGGATAACTGAGGACGATCTACAACCGGGCTAATTTTTACTTTTTCGATTTTGGTTTCAGATTTTTTTTAATTACCTTAACTTTCAGAAATTAAACTATCATAATATAAATATAAATATATATATATATATATATATAACCAAAATTGAAAAAGTAAAAACTAGCCCGGTTGTAGATCGTCCTCAGATATCATATGCAAAAAAATTCATGTAAAAATGTTAAAATTTGAACGAAACATATTGAATATAACTCTCCCATAGACTTAACATTATCATCCGGGGTTTTTTAGTGACTCGAGTGGCTTCTTGTGCGTATCTTCGCCCAAAAAACGGATGCGTAGTTTTATCTCATTTTGCCGTATTTTACTTAACCGGCTACTTACAAGTTTAAGCCTTTTCTTGTTTGGTGTACTATTAATAGTACATGTTGTTTAACTATATATTATTATGTTTTAACATGTAGTAATGTTATAATGTATTTATGCATTTACTATATGACTTAATATTTAGGCATTTAGTATGAATAATAATAATAAATGTTTGCTTAACTCTTTTTCCATCGTATGCAATTCTTTTATTTCAAACATATATTTCACTCTTTAAATTTAAAATGAAAGTTACTTTCATGAAAGATATGTAATAAAGAATAAAAAAGTATTAGAGAGGTGTCATATCAGTTAAATCTCGTTCTAATGTAATATTTTCTAAATATCTCCAAGAACTCTTCCTTAGCCTATTGTCATATGAATAGGAATTGAATAGTACGTAAAACAATAACATTCGATATGTTTCAGACAGTGAAATAATCAGAGTGTTAAACTCTGATTATTCTATTTGGATAGCTTGTGTTAATGTTTATTAACTTAAAAGTATTTTTTTTTCTAAAAATTGAAAGAAAAAAAAAGAAGAAAGAAAGAGATCGGACCCGAAAAAGTTTTGAAAAATGCAATTGGGGTAAACTGAACGGCATTTAGAAGATAAGAAGTTTCCGTTACACACGGAACTATTTGGATTTGTAAAAATTAAAGCCATTGTCACCTAAACAATAAAGTAAAATTATAAAAATATTAGGTCATATTTGGAAAATTTAAACTTGCATAATTTTCTTGGCAAGGAGTGCTACTTTTTTCACAAGATATTAACACACAGCTACTAACACTTAAAACCTAATTGCTGCCTAATGGTCATTATTGTACAAACGTTGCTTCATATTAAATCAGACAGTGCGTAGCTTTGCCACGTGTGTATCTTGCCCCATGCTATATTGCTCTTATACTAAATAAATTACCTCAAAATTTTAAGTAAAAGTCGGAAATTAAAATAAATCTTCTGCAAAGAGGAGAAACTTACAAAAACCTCCGCAAAAATAATGCATTAATAATAAACAAAAAGTTTTAAAATGTTCTTATTATATTACATTATTTAAATATTATTGAAAAGTTTCAATATTATATATTTTTTTAATGACAAAGCTATCGATATTGTTCTTATATTGAACATTTCTCCTAAAGATTCGAAGTAAAATTCGGAAACGAAGTTAAATTTTCTTCAAAGAGGTGAAAAACCTCCGCAAAAAATAACCTATTAATAATAAACATGAAATTCTTAGAAATGTATATAATTATTGTATATGAATCGTTTCAATATGTTGTAGCTTTAAAAGACTAAGCACTCGATATATTTCTCTTATCCTGAACTCATCTCCTCAAAATTCGAAGTAAAAGTCGGAAATGAGGTTAAGTTTTCCACGGAGAAAGCTACTCAGACCTCCGTGATTATCCTCTAAACGTCTCCCAGCAACTGTGGTTTGCGGAGTCGGTAATAGCTCTTCCGAGAGGAGAGATGCGGATCGATCCCTCAACCGGAGAAGCATCTTCAGACACTACCCGCTGGCAGGCCGCTATTTTTCACCTGTTACGATATCTAAAGGAGAGGAAGACGTCCTGCGAGGCTCGACCACAAGACCTTTTTCAGAGGTCTTCTTCAGGAAATGGATAAAGTAAAAGCAACAGGTTGCTCTCTAGAAGGAAATCAAGTATATTATTTCTCTAAGCTTAGGATATATCGTCTTTAATCTACTTGAATAGGTTTTCAAATAGTAGAAAGCGGCTCAAAAGGCGAGCAAAAGAAATCTCTGAACTAAAAAATATCTATTGTGTTTAACATGTTATTTATTTGTTATGTTGAAAGGAAAATTGCATTTTGAATTGAAGATAAAAATTTTAACATTTCCGTCTCTGAATTTTTTGAAAGCTATACTTAATGTTTTATGTTATTTTTCCATAAACGTAAATAATAAGAAAAAATATGTATACATGTTGAATTAAATTAACAAAATAATAAGTAAAATTTTTAAAACTAAAAATTCTTCGTTAGTTGTTGAACTAATATGAGCAAAATAAATGAGCATACGCATATGTAAATAAAAATTAGAAAAGTGTAATTTTATGCAAAAAAATCTTTGTCACGTGAGTATTTTTCATTTGTTAAGATGCGTAAAGACACGGGCTTTGAGGTTCAATTGCAACTCTTTTTCCAGCGATCCACTCCGTAAAATTGATAAACAATGTGCTTTAAACTATATCGAGCATATTATTTTTGTAAGCTTTAGGGTCATGCCGTCATGAAATCGCTTCGATATCGCTTGAATAGGTTTACAGCAGTAAAGAATTTCTAGAGCATAGAAACATTCCTCTAAAGACTTTTATTATTAAGGTATGGAAGTGCAAATTTCTTCACAGAGCTGCAGAAATCACTGCCGTGAAAAATTTCTTAATTTAACACGTCTTTTTTAACATTCAAAAGTGGTCGAAAAGGCAGGTAAGAAAAGTCTTTAAACTATATAAAACATGTATTGCGTTTATCAAGACACTTATTTTCTTACATTAATTAAATATAGTATTTGGAATTACGAATGAAGTTTCAACAATTTCAAATCCAGCCATATAATCTCAAATACAAAAAATGTCTTGCATAGGTTTACAGCAATAAAGAATTTCTAGAGCGTAGAAACCATTCCTCAAAAGATTTGGGAGTTTTATTATCAAGGCATGAAAGTGCAAATTTCTCCATAGAGCTGCAGAAATCACTTCCGTGAAAAATTTCTTAATTTAACACGCCTTTTTTAGTATTCAAAAGTGGTCGAAAAGGTGGGTAAAATAAATCTCTAAACTATAAAACATATATTGTGTTTACCAAACCATTTATTTTTTATATTAATTAAATACAGTATTTGGAATTACGAACGAAGTTTTAACAATTTTAAATCCAGCCACGTAATCTGGGATACAAAAATTGTCTTGCAAAATTTAAAGAGAATGCTGGTGCCGATGAGTACATTAACATGCAAACAAATTAATCGCGGCCAGAGGAATATTTTTCTCATGTTACAATATTTAAAACAAAGAAAACGTGCCGACTCAACTATTACTTTGTTTTGTAATCCTGCTTGAGTAAATAAAGTAATTGGTTGTTTGGAAAAAAAAATCGAATATATTATTTTTGAAGTCTGGTTTGTATCTTCTTAAATCCATTTGAATAAAAACAAGTAAGAAAAATCATGCGTTAAGCACAGATTATGAAGCACTTTCCAACACTTAATGAAATCTTTAACAAAACTTTGTTATTTAGGGAAATAATAGTGTATAGTCAAATATACCCAAATATGTATTCCAGTACTTTTGAACAGCCCTGTATTTCATATGTCAGTTGATATAATGGGAAAATTTAGTTTAGCAAGAATATACCCAGTACCTTGAAAAAAATTTTTCAGCAATTCATACTATTAGATGGAAACATACTTGAATACTTTTGTTCAGCCCTGTAGTTTACATTGTGCCTTTATTACACGTCAGCATTAGGCTAAAATTTACTGTAAACTAAAACACTTTTAAAACAACTGAAATCACATTCTCATAAATCATCATTCATAAGCGTCCATTTACCGAATTCTTTGCGTGTCCCTGTATATCCTTTTATCTATATTCTGCAAACATTTCTCAGTAAATTGAGTGAAGCTCAGCGTAAAAATGCATAGCTTATTTAAGAACCACGTTTAAATAATTTATGCTCATATTCAGTAACGTTGGTGAGCTCTTTTGGGTAGTCCTGTATATCAACTATAACATTTATACACACCATATAATGTGCATATATTTAGCGAAATATAAATGCGCATATCATAATTTCAATGCATTTCATCCCTCCATCAGCCATTATCGGACACATATACGGTACTTCGGAAAGAATATACTATTTGAAATCCTTTGTATGGCCCTGTAAATGCTATTTACATCATATTATGCAAGACAATAGCGTATGATTTATATTAAGCTTCAGTGACATATATCAGTTTTATTATACATCAGACAGCTTAATATATTTTAAATATGTCACACACAATTTCCCCTTTTACCATTATCTAATGGAATTCTTTTGTGTGGCCCTGTAAATGAATAATAGCTACATTTTCACCTTATATTTTATAGAATGCATATTTTAATATGTTTGACAGGGTATAACATCTTTAAAATTCCTTTGAAACGATTTTTCCCCATAGGCCGTAATGTAATGGGAAACGTTTGATTCGCCCTGTAGATAAACTAATCATGGTAGAAACTTCATTTTCGATAGGACTAGTGCCAGTGTAAACGTCAATAACGTCCTAAAATTTCATGGCAATCCGAGTATATTAACGATTTTTCCCCATAGGCCGTAATGTAATAGAAAACTTTTTATTCGCCCTGTAGATAAACTAATCATAATAGAAACTTCATTTTCAATAAGGTTCGTGCTAGGGTAAACATCAATAACGTCCTAAAATTTCATGGCAATCCGAGTATATTAACGATTTTTCCCCATAGGCCGTAATGTAATGGGAAACTTTTGATTCTCTCTGTAGATAAACTAATCATGGTAGAAACTTCATTTTCAATAGGGTTCGTGCTAGGATAAATGTCAATAACGTCCTAAAATTTCATGGCAATCCGAGCATATTTACGTGAGTTAGAGTGCGGACAGACGGCCATCCGGACATACGACCATCCGGCCAGACGGACAGACGGACAGACAAACCGAATGCATAAGCACTTTTCAACTTTGTTGGAAAGTGCTAAAAGTGATGAAATTCTTGACAATCAAAATACGCGAACCTCTCCCTTTCCCTAATTGGATAGAGATTTTTTGCTTGTAAATGGTCTAAAAGTGCACAGTTTTTATGAATTTGCATAAGATCCACCAGGTAAATAAATGTCTTAATTTAATATTAGTAAAGTCATTAGATAGTGGCTTAAAAGACGGATTAAAAAAAAAAACTTTAAACAATGAAATGTTTACTGTGTTTAACAGTCTGATTATTTGTCATATTAAATAGAAATTTATATTTTGAGTCATGGGCAAAATTTTTACAATTGTTTCTTCAGATTCTTGGAAATATTTGCCCGAGGCTTTTGGTTACCTTTTATATAAACAACAAAATAATAATAAGACGTACATATTGAATTATATCACCGCGAATAATAAAAACATGTATTCGGGGCTAAACATTTCAACAGTTTTTCTGCGCATCTAACCAAGTATTTTGAGACAATTGCGCAAGCAATCGCTCGCATATCGCTATTTTTAATTAGTTATGGTTATGATATCTAAAAATAAGCCTTCGAGGTTTGAATCTACCACAAATTTTTTTGAGAGGTCCACAGTTTCAAGTATTAAGAAGATAAATTAAATGCGGGTAAATGAAATTCTGAAAATAAATTTATAACTGAAAATATGTTCCAATAAATTATTTTTCTGAACGTTTCGGTTATATCGATACTTGGTTTTTCAAATAGCTCTTTCGGTTTTAGCGACACCAACTTTAGAAAATTCTTGCAGATATTCCTGTATCAAGGTGTATTTTGATTTTATTAGGTGAAATTTATACTATTAGTCTACTAAAACTGTATAATAAGTATATTTTATTTAATTAAGAAAATATATCATGTATTCGACAGTTTTTTAAAAAATGCGTTTTATTCAAGAATTTAATATATTACTATCTTAAGAACTGAGTTGTTGAATAAGCAGGTTTTTACTCAAGCAAATTTTTAAATTCCATTTCATTCACTATATTAAAATTTTATCATTGAATGTTTTGGTATAAAATATGAAAATGATTCACTGAACAAACAGACTTATAATCAAGCAAATTTTTAAATTCCAAGTCACTCAATATAATAAAAACTTTTTTCATTGAATGTTTTGATGTAAAATATGAAAATGATTCGTTCAACAAACAGACTTATGCTATAGCAAATTTTTTAATTCCATGTAATTCAATATATTAAAAACTTTTTTCATTAAATGTTTTGATATCAAATATGAAAATGATTCGTTGCACAAACAGTCTATACTGCAAAAATATATAATCTCATATTGCGCTCCACGTTTCTTTTCACTGACCAGAAAGGCAAACACCAAGTTTTTCGTCAATACCTATTTTAAAAATATACTATTTTTAATTATATTTCTTATCATCTACTTTATCATTAATAGCTACACTATCTACCAAAAAGTATTTGTACACTTTCCGTTTTTGACATTTTGTCAAATATTTAAAAATATACTGGTCGGATTCTTCTGCAACTTCAGAAATATAAAGATTATGTTTCACTTTATATTTATTTACATTCATTTGTTAAGCGGGTAATTAGGGGGCCGGCAAAAAAACAAAGAATAATAGAAATATTTGGGATCGCCCTGTACATGAAAATGCACGAAACGACTTATCGCTTTAGAATACAAATATATGAATACAGTAAAATATGTACACTAATTTTTGTGAGAATAGCATGTATATTTATGGCAATAGAGCGATTTTTTTGAAAAATTCAAAAAATTCTGGTATGTTTTTTGTTTATATCATGCTGGGTTTTTGACCAAATTTAACGCAAATTTCAGAAAAATTGGCAAAATGCAGTAGAAAAAATGTAGCGCAATTGGAATATAAATATATTAAATATTTTATGAAATATGAGTAGTTGTATAAAATAATTTTTATCTGCGCATGCGCGAAATAGAAAAACATTTTTTTTACATCATTTAATAGTCAATTCTATGGAGTGATTTATAAAAAAAATCCAATCAAATATCGTGAAAATTCAAAAAGATATCATTATTTTAGTGAGATGTTTTTACTCTGCTCTCTAAAAACGGCTGAATCTTAAGGGATTCTCCACAAACTGACATTTTTTAATAACTGACTTAAAAAAAAAAAAACTAGTATTGAATTAATACAATATCTAATACAATATTGCTGCTAATAAGTACTTGACAATTGTGATAGAAAAGAAAAAGAGCTTTATTCACATTCAGGGCCAAAACTAAGAGAGGATTGGGGGAAAGGGGCATGTGCCCCGGGCGCTAGGATGAAAGTGTCCCAAATGTACATTTTGTTTGGCGATTTTTTCCATTTCTATGTTTAGCATGATATTGTCAAAATCGTCCCATTCAAAGCATTTCTCCTATAACGAAGCATATAAGAATCTAATGATGATGACATAAAGATCCCGCATAAAGCAGATTTTTTTTTTTCGTTTTGATTCGGTTTCACGATTTTAAGGTATTATTTTTTTTAAACAAAGCAGACTACTTTAATCAATATTACATATTTTAAGTTTTAAAATAAGTCGGCTATTAAGAAATTAGAAATTTTTTCTTTGCAAATACTTTTGCAGATGCTTTGCAAAGAAGAAAAGGGAGGGGGGGGGAGTTCACCAAAATTCATTGAAATATAAATAAATTAAATATTTTCTAAAATGTTCTATGTCATGCAATATTTTCAACCAAATATAAAGCCACATTCAGAAAAATTCGCAAAATGTAGTAGAAAGAATAAGGTGCTATTGAAATATAAATATATTAAAAGTTTTCTAAAATATGAGTATTTGTATGAAATATTTTTTAATCAGCGTATGCGTGAACGATAAAATTTATCATTTTACATAATTTAATATTCAACTCTATGGAGCTACCCATAAAAAAATCCGATCGAATTTCGTGGAAATTCAGAAAGTTATTGTGGATAGGAGTGAACTGATTTTCAATTGGTCTCTGAAAGCAGTTGAATGACGTCAGATTTTACGCAAATTGCCAAATCTCCATTTACGTTTTTTACTGGTGATTTACTTCTTTTCTTAGATAATTACCAGAACGAACCTATTTCAGGATAAAAATAATTATAAAATATCGAAGCATTTGTGTCAAATCTACCCATTGATACATAATTGATAATGGCTCTTATGCAAATGCCGATATCTGCGATCCTGAAATACGTCAAGTTCTCCACTGTTAAATGTGGTGTCGAAAACAACACTGACATCAATCGCATGCATGATGCCAAGAAGAACAGAGCTGTCTGATTTTGAGAAAGGTGTGATCATCGGGTACCACCGAAATGGCCGATCTTTAATCGACATATCTAGCGAGCTTAATTACCCCAAAACGACTGTGGCTTATGTGATTAGAAAATGGAAGCTGAATGGTGATTGTCAGAATGTGGCTAGAGTAGGCAGACCGCAGACCGACGAAACTGGGAGATAGAGACCGACGGGTTCTGTCTAGAGAAATTCGGAAGAACCGCAACCAACCAATTTTACACATACGCCAAGAATTTCAACAAGCTTCAGGATGTGTTGTTTCCATGAATACCATCCGTAAGGAAGCTCATCTGCTTAATTTTTATGGCCGTGCTGCCGCCCATAAGCCTTTAATCACCAAGTCCAACCGCGCAGCTCGGTTAAGTTGGTGCAAAACACGCCCAATGGACTGTACAGCAATGGAAACAGGTTCTCTGGAGTGATGAATCAAGGTTCACCCTCTACCGTTCTGATGGTAGGGTCTGGGTCTGGCGTCTGCCTGGAGAACGCCTCCTACCAGAATGTATTGTGCCCACAGTTAAATTTGGCGGAGGGGGAATTATGTTCTGGGGTTATTTTTCCTGGTTCGGACTAGGACCCTTGGTCCCAATTCATGGTAAGCTCAATGCCGATGCCTACTGTAATATACTGGACAACTGTGTACTTCCTACGTTGTGGCAATACTATGGATTGGACCCATGTTATTTCCAGGATGACAACGCAAGCTGCCATGTAGCGAGGTCCAGCATGGATTGGTATGCTGATAATGGAGTGCATCGACTCGAGTGGCCTGCCCAGAGCCCAGACCTGAACCCAATAGAGAACCTCTGGGACGAGTTGGATCGTCGAATTAAGGCGGGTGACACACGCCCAAAATCAGTAAAAGAGCTTACCTGCCTTGTGCAAACAGAGTGGAATAAAATACCATTAAATGTAATACAAGGACTAGTTGAGAGCATGCCCAGGAGAGTCGCAGCTGTAATTGCCTCTCGAGGAGGATCTACAAATTATTAAATGTGAACAGGGCCAAAACCAGTCTTTTTTTTTTTTCCCCCGAGGCAAACGTGGATTTTGAAGGTACCCCTTTCCCCCTCCTTCGCAAAGCATATTTACAAAGAAAATTTCTCCAATTTATTAATAGCCGACTTATTTTAAAACTTAAAATATGTAATATAAAATAACGTATTCTGCTTTATTAAAATACTCCAATTTGATACTTCAAACCGAATCAAAAAAATTCTACTTTCAACAGGATCTTTAAGGCCCTTGTCCCTGCCCGCGAAGACACTGCTGAGCTAATGCTATTCCTGTGAGGAGGCATTTTTCTAATAAGTCTTTCGCATTTTGAAATTTTCATTTTTTTTTTTTTTTTTTTTTTTTTTTTTTTTTTTTTTTGCATTGGATAGCGGAAGTCCCTCTCAAAATCGCTCCTTAACTACTTTTTCGATTTGAGTCATAGATATTTTTTATAAAGTTAGTTTCACTTTCAGAACCGCTTTTGGAAGTGAAAGAAACATTATAAAAATATCTACGCCAAAATTGAAAAAGTAATCACGGAGCGATCTTGAAAAGGACTTCCGCTATCCAATGCAAAACATATTATTTAAAAATGTCCAAATGCAAAAGAGTTAGAAAAATGTATCCCCATAGGAATAGCATTAGCTCGTGAGCATCTTCTCGGGTAGGGGCAGGGACCTTAAGCCATCATCATTAGATTTTTTTATGCTTTAGCATAGCCCAGATATAATAATTTTAACAATATTATGCTAAACATAGCCATGAAAAAAATCGCCAAACGAAAGATACATTTGGAACACTTTCATCCTAGCGCCCGGAGCACATGCCCTTCTCCCCCCCCCCCCCTCTCTTAGTTTTGGCCCTGAATGCGAATAAAGCTCTTTTTCTTTTCTATCACAATTGTCAAGTACTTATAAACAGCAATATTGTATTAGATATTGTATTAATTCAATACTAGTTTTTTTTTTTTTAAAGTCAGTTATTAAAAAATGTCAATTTGTGGAGAATCCCTTAAGATTGAGCCGTTTTTAGAGAGCAGAGTAAAAACATCTCACTAAAATAATGATATCTTTTTGAATTTTCACGATATTTGATTGGATTTTTTTTATAAGTCACTCCATAGAATTGACTATTAAATGATGTAAAAAAAATGTTTTTCTAGTTCGCGCATGCGCAGATAAAAATTATTTTATACAACTACTCATATTTCATAAAATATTTAATATATTTATATTCCAATTGCGCTACATTTTTTCTACTGCATTTGCCAATTTTTCTGAAATTTGCGTTAAATTTTGTCAAAAACCCAGCATGATATAAACAAAAAACATACCAGAATTTTTTGAATTTTTCAAAAAAATCGCTCTATCGCCATAAATATACATGCTATTCTCACAAAAATTAGTGTACATATTCTACTGTATTCATATATTTGTATTCTAAAGCGATAAGTCGTTTCGTGCATTTTCATGTACAGGGCGATCCCAAATATTTCTATTATTCTTTGTTTTTTTGCCGGCCCCCTAATTACCCGCTTAACAAATGAATGTAAATAAATATAAAGTGAAACATAATCTTTATATTTCTTAAGTTCCAGAAGAATCCGACCAGTATATTTTTAAATATTTGACAAAATGTCAAAAACGGAAAGTGTACAAATACTTTTTGGTAGATAGTGTATAATCCACGACTACCATAGAAAGGCTCTAGAATAATTGGAATTTGGCACATTGGACCATATATAAATATATATAAACAAGCTATTGATTTACCATGAGCATTGTAATAAATCTAATAACATAATACATGCAAAATAGAAAAAAATATATTGTAATGGTTAGACACTTATTTTTACCATTTACAATTTTTGTCACATTACATAAGTGAACAAAAAATGCTTTCGAGTCTATTAGTCTATTAGTTCCGTCTTGGTAATCGGAAGGTTAAGAATGCGTAAAAATAGTTAACAAAACAATATCGGGATCGTGCACTTTATAATTTAAAATACTTACAGGTGGAATTTTTAAATTATTTTTTTTATCTTAATGAAATCATGGTAATCCATCTATTCAAATAAACAAAAAAAGCAGAATTTTAAAAGACATTAACTGAAAAAAAAATCAGCTTACAGGTATGGGTGGCTAACTAATCTCCCTATCTTTCTTTATCCCTAAAATTTAGCTAATAATAAAGATAATTCGTCACTCCTTATCTGATAAAACACACCAGTCTTGCAACTTTTTAGAAAACTGAATATTCAGCTGAATTTTGTCTGCCGGAGAGTGGTGATCAACTAAGCTCCCGAATTTTTACCCCTTTTTTTACATGAGTGAGTAAAAGTCGTCTTTAATGTGAGGATAGCCAAAAGAGTAGTGATCAGATTTTCATGTTTTAAAAAATAAAAACTGTTGACTAAAAAAATACATATTTAGTGCCTTTACCACGCTTTTCCTGCAAAAATAAAATATGCTGGCGAGACATGTTCCGATATCTGCTTGGAGTTCCTCCATCGAGTCGAGTTACGACGATCAGCAATTTAGCTTCACCAAAAATGAAAGAAAAAACTATATTTTCGGTTATAAATTATGAAAAGCAACATAACTTTATTGCATGCCTTATCAAAGACCATCTCATGAAAAATTACTATAGAGCTAAATAATACTTTGATTATATATGAAAAATATCTTACATCAGCATTTTTCTTTCCTGTACCAACCCGTATTGATTGCTTTCCAGTCTTGTCCGGAATATAAGATTTTTTTTTTTTCTTTTTTCTCCTTCTCTTATAAGATACTGATTAAACATATTGGATATTATTAGATGACTTGGCATTTTCTTGTAGTGCAACCAGTTGGTCCCTTTGTTCTGCAATGTCAAGTGACATTATGACAACTTTTTGTTGATTTTTTTTTTCGTTATATTAAACGTTCGCACAATATTTTGCAATGTAAGATAAATACAAATGCTTTTGTGCTCGAATGAATATACGTAACATAAAAACTAACATAAATTAAAGCACTAATAACTAGTATAAAAGAAAGACGTGGAGATTTCATAAGCAAATCCTTTCTTCATTTATACAACCTACTTACTTCGTAAATACAGGGTTAGCTAGAGAGGCCGATATCACAGTGCTGGATTTTGGGTACAATAAAATCTCGAGGATCTTTTTGAAAAAATACAAAATTTTATTATATAATTTTAATAACAATTTTAATAATAATAATAATTTTAATAATAATTTTAATAATAATTAGGAATAAACTATACAAAATGACAACAAACTTCATTATAACACAAAGGTTAATAAAGCAACTTTTGGGAGAGAAAAAAATGCAAGTATAATTATAGCTCGGCTACGATTTTATACCTCGAGTATGCACTGTTGATAAATGAATGCCAGGACGGGTATCTTTAAATCAAGGAAGCATGAATCTAAGTGCATATGTAGTCTCATAGGCTATAAAATTTTGATTTAAAACTTTTCTATGAAAAAATCATGAAAACTCCTTCATAACAGGGCCACCTGTAGACCTATTTACATCAAACACTAATCAGCAACAATTAATATCAGGGACTAACTAAATAAATTTTTTTATTAAATTCCGTACATTAGTTCTTGAAATATAGCGCCCACAATATTTGCATCAAATACAGACAGACAGAATCACAGACTCACAAACCCACAGACAGATATTTTTAGACATGATTTTCATGACCGCAGACCCCTAAAATGTGTAAATCCTTCAAAAACCGGAATTCAAAAATTTTCACGAATCCAATACTTTTTTTTGGTAAAAAAAAAAAAAAAAAAAAAAAAAAAAAAACATGTTTTTTAGAATTTTTGACCCCTAAGATGTGTAACTCCGTCGAAAACCGGAATTCGAAAATTTTCACGAATCCAATCCTTTTTTCCTGTAAAGATAGATGAAAGGAAAAATAAATAAGTTGTTAGAATATCAACTGATATCAGAAAACAAAAGGCCAACTAATTATGCACTGCAAGAAAATTTTGTGCTATTAAATAATATCCAAAAAGTTTATAATCGGTATCTTATTAAAAAAAAAAAAAAAAAAAAAAATCTGTTATATTCCAAATAAGGCTTGAAAGCAATGAATACAGTTTGGCACAAGAAACAAAAAAAAGACATAACATTTACTTTGCCCCACTTTGCTTCCTGAAGAAAGAAGTTGGATTAAAACATCTTTAAAAATATGGATTTTTTTTCTTCGAATACATTTTGCTATTGTAATGCAGCTGCGTTACATTAGTGTATCCAATAAAGAATTCATAATATGAATTATGCTTTGTTTAATACCATTCGAGATTTTATAAAATGAATTTTAGTCTTAAATTATTGCAAATCCAAATGATACTTTGATTATGTATGAAAAGCATCTTACTTCGGCATTTCTCTTCCTTGTACGTAGGGTTATCGGAAAATTCCGATTACAGGCGAATTTTTTTTAATGCCAAACTTCCCCAATTTTTCAAAACAAAAATCTTTTACGTACTCTTTTGAGACCCTTTGAAAGTACGGTACGAAATGTATTTTTTTTTAAATAGTGGTTCGTATAGAATATTAAAAAAATCGCCTATAAACTAAGCCATACCCCCACGAAATAACCTGTATTCCTTACTTTCCAGTCTTGTCCGGTATGTATATGTATGTAATTTTTTTTTATCTTTTTTCTCGTACAATATACCTATTAAACGTATAGAACATTATTAAATGACTCGATGTTTTTTTTTTTTTTGTAGAGCAACCAATTGGCAATCATGTTCTCTAATATCAAATGACATTCTGATAACTTTTTATTGAAATATGCTTTTTATTATATTAAATCTCCTATCTCCTACAATATTTCATAATATAAGATAAATACGACTGCTTTTGTTCTTGAATGAAGACGTGACGCACAATAGCTAAACACAAGTAGCAAAATTTATAAACAGCATACAACTATTTGAAGGCTTCCAATCCTTTCTTAGATTATGAAGCATCTTTATGACTTCACTAATTAAAATGTTTTAATAATAAACTTCAATTTAATGAATTGGGAATTAACTGAATGGGCATTGTTTCTTAAGCAAGCTGATGAAAGAATTTTACTTTTTTATTCACGTTAAGCAAATAACATTTAAAAAGGCCGAATTTTTGTTTTTCTTTCAATTTAAAATGTAATAGATATCACATTTAAAAGCACATTCTAATTACAATTTTTTAAAAAATACATAGTTTATAAAACAAAAAAAAGGGTAGAAATTGTAAGTAAAATCATTTTATAAACATCTGTGCAATAATCTGTCTGAAAGAGAATTATTTTTACAATGCACTTAAATTAACAAAAACACAATTTTAAGGAAAATGTTGGCTAAATTTAAAATAAATTAAAACAGCTGTTAAAGCGTGTATTTTCAATTTCAATTTGAATCATTCAGGTTTGATTTATTACTATTACTATTGTTTATTTATTTTTATGCGGTCAGTCATGTTTCATTCAGAATTGTACAAATAAAAAAAATATATATATTTTTAATAGTAGTTCTGTACCTGAGAACCAAATTATCGTAAGTCCAAAAAATTACATATGTTGTGTTATCAATTTTGTATACTAAATAAAAGATTCTCTTTCGAGCCAAACTATGGCTATATCTGTATAATGAGATAAATATGATATCCATTTGTGAAAATAGCGTTGCCTTGCAAGGTAATGCTTCGTTTTACTTCTCCTGAAAAATAAGTGAAATGCAACTTACAATAGTTTGACTCCTATAGACAGAGATTTGTTATTTTCTCAGTAAACAAGCGGCTTAGTTATTTTCTAATTCTCAAGTGCTATTTTCCCACACACAGATATTTCAGATTGGCCGAAATCTCCCGTTTCAGCGATAAAGAGGTTGGGTATCCGATTCAAGGATATTCTTTTTCTCCTGTTTGCGATCGGTAGAGCGATAGGATTTCTCCACCAGAGCACTGTCCAGTTGTTAAAGCTCCTAAAAATTGATAGCAGATTAAACAGCATGCAAAAGAACGATTTCCGGTGAGAGAAAATTCTTTAAATGACACTTTAGGGGGCTGGTCATTCAGTTTCGGAATTCTCCTCCGTAATGTTAAGTCTATGGACGTTTGATGCATTCGTATATTTAAAATATACCCTCGGGAAATTAATATTTTTAATTTCTGTTTTCTGCGTACTCTTCTTAAAGAATGTCTCTTTTCTTCATAGTTTTCAAAGTATTTCTAAAATCTATGCTTAATTTAATATTTTACGTGTTAAAAACTGGCGAACTGTGGGTAAAGTTTTTAAATTTTACATAAAATTAAATATACACTCTCTAGAAAAAATTTGAAAACTTAGAAAAACAGAGACATCTTTTAAGAAATGTGTACAAAAAATAGAAATTAAAAATATTAATTTCCCGTTGGGTCTTTCTAAGGGAACTTAACCCATATTCACGCAAAGAAACCCAAGGTTAGAAGAAACCCACGGAAAACTCCAAACGATTAGGTCGACGGGCTCGATTGGGTTCGAGCCCAGCACCTCCCGTTTACCAGCTTCGACTGAAGAATCTCAGCCGGTAGTGGGGCCCTCTAATAGTAAGACATTTATAGACTGTTCGTAAAGCTGGGGTCAACTAGGAAACACCTCAAAGCTGCTTGCACATATTTAGCACTGTTCTTAGTTTAAAATTCATTTCTAACCCTGTTCGTATAACTATTTATTATTGTGGTGAATATGTGTAACATTGGTCAGAAACTCCCCAAATTAAAATATCATTGAAGTCTCTACAATTGAAAAATCTGCATATTATTTCTGGTAAGCTATTGTGTGTTCGCAATACTTTTCAATGGGATATCCGAATTTTATTTTTCGAAATCGATTGATAAACTCCTAACTAACATCTTTTTCTTTTATAATTTTCTGAAGATTTAAGAAAAATTATATAAACATAAATTATGAATTTATCCGGTCTGTTTTGATCCAAAGTTCAAAGAACTCAAAAATGGTGTCAAAAGTAAATCCTGCACTCAAAAAAAAAAAAAAAAAAAAAAAAAAGTTGATGCAAAGTACACAATTTCTAAGTGAAAAACTGAAATCGTATTTGAAATGCGAGCAGACTTTCTAGTCATTCGATAATTTTGGCATCTAAATAACGGCACCACTGGTATCTGTTATAGTTTGGTAAATTATAGTTTGGACATCTGTTATAGTTTGGTAAATGAACTAACACGAAGTGGTACCAGGAATGTAATTTCAGATTTTGTTGAAAGGCTGCAAAATTATTTTGTTGGACATTGTAAATCCAGATTTTCTCCTCCTTTTTCATGGATATTTTTTAAGAAATGGTTTTATTATTATAATTTTTTTAAATTCAATAAATAATATATTGGAAAAAATAAGAGAAAACATTAAATTCATAATAAAGAAAAAGAAAAGCACGGTTAATGATTTTTTTCTTTTTCTTTTAAGATCTTGAATTCAGAGGGGCAATTATTCTACTCTAAATGACACCTCTGAGTGAAGTATGTATCCTCCCCCCCCCCCCCCACACACACACCAACAGCTGTACTTTAAACGACATCAAAAATAACTTTTAATGTTTCTAATAGCAAAAAGTTGTCATACAGAATTAAACGACTACCCGATACAAGCCACCAAACCAAGATTTCATGGCCAATTTGAAATCCCTGACAGATCTCGTCAACAGAAACAAGGTGCTGCCCTGTGCCAACAAACTATCATAAAGAAGATAAAGCGCTGCCACTCAACATACAGGTAATCTTGGAAAACTGTCAAATGCCGAATTCTCCCTTGGAAAGTAGCGTGTCAGATCACTTTTCCGTTTTTTTTTTTTTTTTTTTCCGCACGGCCGACGTCTTGCATCACGTCAGCCACTCCTCCGTTGCTCTCCGAATCAATTGGATCTTCTGAAGGAGGTATTCCGAGATAACTGCCAAGAGATCTCTCTCTCCGGCATGTAGAATGATAAAAAGAGTCCTGTCGAGGATTTAAGCTGTTGCTCAGATATGCTGTATACAGGGTGTTTCAGAACTCATGAGCAACACTTTATGGCAAAGCTTAGATGTGTAGTGGGGAGATGAATGGGATACGTCTGCCATTCAACAAAGTTTTATAGACCTATGTTTATTTATAGGAAATTTTTTATATTAAAAATCTTCACAATATTAACCCTTTGCACTTGAGAAATGCCCATTCTCACCACTAGTGTTGCAAAGTGTCCATCATAAGTGTCCAAGTGTAAATCGGAACGCAAAATGATCTGGACATCACTAATATTTTACAGTTTATTTGACCAATTCTAGCCACAGATTATTCGGCCATTAGATAAGGCGAAGAAAATTAGTTTAAAATACTGGTGTCCAGAGCAATGGGAACACCTATTTACGCGGGACACTAGTGGTCAGTGAGAATCACCTCTGGAGTGCAAAGGGTTAAGATTATTATAGTATAATAGATGTAGTGTATTATTGTTAACATTACAATCACCGTATTGATAATACTATAATAAATTTTAAGATTGACACCCCTATACACACACACAAAAAAAAAAAAAAAAAAAAAAAAAAAAAAAAAAAAATGAAAAATGATATAAAAAAGGTCTTAAAAGAGACAAATAAATTTTTTTATATATATTATAATAACTTAGCCCTTAGTAGATTATAATACTAAGTGGTGGGTAGCGTGTGTGCCGCTCGGCGAATAATCCAGGCAAGGATATTTAATGGAGAATCTATTTATTATTTGTAGAACAAAAAAAGATCCTCTGGAAAAATATTTACAGCATTAAAATTATTAAAAAGCACGTAGGCTCTTATACCAACCAGCTTCAACTAATGTTCAGTTTGAGTTCCTTAAATACAAAGTTCGTGATTGTCGTAAAGTCTCGCTAAATTACACACAAAGTAGAAGTAAAATATCTCACAGATAACTGCGTTATCAAACCACTGAAGACGAGAGTTATCGCTGTCTCTCCTGGCGAGAGTACACTCCGCGATGCTGCACGGGCTCTGCGATCAGAACACCTTCTCAGATCCGCTGGCGGGATCTTTCTTCTTCCAGCTCTCAAATCCGAGCTGCTTCACTTATCCGAGAGAAGACTCAGAGCATACCGCTCTGCCCTCTCTCTACTCTGCGCTCCGAGAATCTCCTTCTGCAAGCCCCTGGCTTCTCCTTTTCTTCCGATCCAGGTCCTCCTCTAGACCTCCCCTTAGAGGTCACAAACCAATCATGAACCTTAATGATCTTTTTCTCATTAAGTGATTAGTAAAATCGTGCGATTATTGGCACCTGAGTTTTCACTCCCACGGCGCCAGGCTGTCTGGCCTTCTGGTCATCTCGTACTTTCGTTTCGTGTCGGAGTGTCATCAAAGGCACGACCCTGGTGATCGTCCCATTCACCCCACTGTCATCCAACTGTCGGTTCCGTTGATCGATAATGATGTAGCGATCCTTTAATATCGCCGACAGTCTCACCTTGAGAATAAGGGTCACTTTGCTTCTGCAGTTTCATGGTGAAACCTCTTTCAGAAATAAATGCCACTTTTCTGCTACTTTGCTTTAAAAACCTGTGATAATTCTGAATTATCACAATATATACTCTATGGAAATTTATAGAAACTGGTGTATTATTTATCGTATATCGGCTAATGTATGCTAGAATCAGATCATACAGATGATCGTAATCTTACAAAAAAATACAAATGTATATATATTTATATTTAACAAATTACAACGACTATTTGGAAAATTATATTTTCAAAGACTAAAATTTTAGAGATTTATAAATAAATTCTATTAGTAATAAGCATCGATTTTAGGATGATCATAACGAATCCTATATTAGGTAAGCCATGGATTGAAAATTAATATTCCTGTACCAATCATATACAAATTTTAAATGAAATTTTAGCTTTACAATTTTCTGTACTGCAAATTTTTAAACTTCTAAGCATCACACATTTTCAATTTTTGCACAGTGGAATAAAGGAAAAAATGTAGTTTTAAATGCAATTTCTTTGAAAGCTGAATCTCAATTTATTTTAAATTATTAACTTTTTTCTAAGTTTTTTAATACTTTTTTTGTCATCGTGGCAACAGAAGTGTTCCATTTTTGAACAGTAAACATGTACCAATCAGAAAACGAATAAAATGAAAAACAGAAGTATTTCATTTTTGGACATTAAACATAGATCAATCAGAAAACGAATAAAATAAAATAAGCTGCGGAATTCAACCAATAAAAAGATTCAGATATACTTCAGATTTCCCAATTCTCTACCGAGAACAACAACTATTTCCAAATAGTTAAAAAGACTACGGGCTTACTTAAAGGCATGGTGCAGCACTCTGCAACAAACATTTTTTGTATAGAAAACCAAGATCGCAATTTAATTTCACATTTCAAACAAATCAAACGCATTTTAAACAAACATGCAAGGTGTCTGCTCAAAGCCGAATCTGGATTTTCGTTCATAGTTTTAACATTGATAAAGCTATTATAACGATATATATATGTTTTATACAAAACTCACTTTGTTTAGTATAAATTTAATGCCATCACGAGAAGTAGTGCAATGGCTACCATTCGAATTCACACAACTTTGAGCTGCATGGTATCCTCTATAATTTCGTATGTAGATTATAATACGTACAGTGGTACTGTCTGAATTACAACGCGCTACTAACTCTCCCCATGATGTCATTATATTTCACATAAAACAGAGTTATTTATATTGAGAATTTTACTAACATACAATCAGTGATGCTAAATCTATAATCATATTACTTACCCATCATACGTAGTATAGGGTAAATCTTGCAATCGTTTTGAAAATCGAAAAAAAAAATGTGACGGATTTACACGTTTTTGACACTGGTGATTTCGAAAAACATATTTTTAGAAAAAAAATTTGCCGTCCGTCTGTCTGTCTGTCTGTAAACGCTCTACCTCCCGAACGAATTGACATAGAGACTTGAAATTTCGTATGTACTTACAAGGAAGGTCTCCATACGGGCATACTCCGAAAAATCTCTAAAAAGTACAGAATGTTCTTATCACGAGGCTATATATGTTTATAAAAAATTTTCGGCGGAACTTCATTGCAGTGTCCGTAAAAAGTTAATGAAAATTTCGTTATTTGGCGATTTATCCTCAGTTGGCGATAGAATGCAATTTCAAAAAATACTTTTTCACATCAAATACATTTAAAGGAAAAAAAAAGTGTTATGTTGAGCTTGTTTAGATAAGTTTAATTTAAATAATTTTAGTTTTGATAGTTTTAGTTTGTTTTAAGCATAATTTTGTTATATCGATATTTATATGTATTTATATTCAAACTAAATCATCAAAATTTGCGATTTAAAACGAAATTCATAATTTAAACTAATTAAAATTGTTTCAAGCTCCAGAGTCCAATTAAACATTGTCGATTCAATTTTGTTGCCATGGAAACACCTGGCTTTTCTTTTTGAATACGTTTAAATGCATGAAAATAAATGCTCTCGATGACTATTTTTATTTATTAAATATTTTTTTCCAATGATAATTTAAATAACTACTCCCAACTGACAATATATATACATATATATATGTAATGCAATATATATGCATATAATATTTTAAACTCTCTCATTGTCTATTTCAAATTCATTAAATATCATTAACACGTATTCCAAACATCCAACATTTTCAGTTACATTAAAATCGTTTGCTTTTGGCGAGGAAAAGTACAGCGAGCCAAATCGCTTGACGCTCTCGTCTTTTCACGCCAAATATTCGAAAGTATTTAATTTTTTTACATAATTTCTAATGTAATTCCACCGCTAATTTTGACTGATCCTTTATTACATACATAAGTAGTTTAATTAGCATTTTTTTTTTTTCAAAAAATTCTGAGTATGCCCACAATGGAGACCTTCCTTGTTAGTATGTAAGAATGGGACGAAGCCTATTTAATATCAATAACATCGATTATCCGGAACTATTTTTTTCGGACTCTCGAAAAATTCGTTCTGGTGAAAGGTACATAAAAATTTTCGAAAATTTTTATTTTAAGGAGTGATCGTAAAAGGCAATAAAATAACACAAATTTTGCATGGATGTCAGTTGGAGAATTAAAACGCGCTGTCATTGGCAAAATAAATTTTGTTCTAGGGACACAAATGAATAGAACAATGAAAATTGGAAACGGTGGAATTCAAAATTATTGGGTGGGCTCAGGCCCCACGGGCCCATATAAGTTGGTGCCACTGCTTCTTATTAACTTTTCTTTTTTTCTTGTGTATTTATTAAAAGCTAGATTCCCTTCTTAAAACAATAGAATACAAGACTGGCGTATTATTCATTAACTGACCCAATCTAATTAAAATTTGGTACTGTAAATTTGCGTGTAGTGCATTCTGTATTAAGACTTCAGCCTTTCCTGCTGTCGCCAGCATAAGTTTGCTACAACTATAAACATTTTTTTCAAAAAGAGGACAGATGTTTGTTTCTTTCTTCCAACACATTTTTATTACGTTTCATTCAAATGGAGGCAACTTATTTTTCAGTCGGCAGTCCCCTGTTTAGAACAAGGTGGCTTGCGTTTGTCTGCTTAGAGTTCATTTGTTAATGAACTTGTTGATGATCTACCGCATTTCCGGGTTTCAGTTTTCAGTTCCCCATGTGGCTCTTTATGGCGAATTCCCACGACAGCCAAAATAGATACATCATGAGTGTGAGAATATTGTGTCAGAGTGTGAGAATTTAGGGGTAATTAGGAATGACTAATGATAACAGTACGTTCGGTAACGTAAAAGCGGAAGTGTGAAATGCGAAAAAACAGACCATTATATACTCCATTTTTTGACTGTGTTTAAAGATTTTTAACTTTCGAACACATGTCATTTCCGGTTCACTGATAGAAAGTTTCTACACGATGGAAAATAACTTGATATACGACC
This sequence comes from Maratus speculifer, assembly GCA_964019185.1. NCBI lineage: Eukaryota > Metazoa > Arthropoda > Arachnida > Araneae > Salticidae > Maratus > Maratus speculifer. The sequence continues at coordinate 142,664,410 of OZ025291.1, forward strand.
CCTGACCTTGATATTCGATAGTGCATGCCACGTGAAAATTTCTTATCTTGCTTTAAAAGTTGTTTTAGAACACAGATCTAAGGATAAATATATGTATGTTTTTTAGTATATCACTGTGTTATATTCGTTGCATACATCTGTAGGATAATGAAATGGAGTGTATAATATTATCTTTATATAAAATAATGCTTAGAAACAAAATATTAATTATTTTAAAGTAGATGAAAGAGATTTTTTAAACAGTCTTATTTTTCTTATTATTGGAGAGCTAAGCAATAGAACTGCAACAATATTAAAATTTAAGTCTTGAAGTCTCAAAAATACTTTTAGAATATTTTAAATACTATGGAGAGACAAGTAAAGAAAAAGTAACTCATACTCACCGACAAATATGAACAAATATCATTATTTTTTGTTTAATTATCTCGATTTAATGGTTTTTAATTTACTTTCCGAAAAAAGTATAATGCGAAGCAGGGTAACATGAGTTAGTTTTACATTTACAAAAAGTTTTATCAAAAAGCTGATATATTTTCATATTATTAATCTGTTTGAAATAATATCTTCCGAATGTGTACAAGGGTAAACGGAAAAAAAGTGACCGTAAAAAAAGTTATCGGAAAAAAGTGACATAAACTACAAAAGCGGAAAAAAAGTGACACGGAAAAAAAGTGACAAGGAAAAAAAGTGACAAGGAATTGATTTTGGGGATTCATTGGTTAAGTATGAAATAGAGATCGGGGGGGGGGGGGGGGCTCATAGTTTAGGTAAATGGGTTTTTCATGCTGAATTAACTGTTTTGGTATAATTTTTGGATATACGTTCATCCTGAAAAGACGTTTGCCTGATTAGTTTTGGGAAGGGACGATTACCCCCCCCCCATCCGTCCTCAATTAGATGAATGGGTTTTTACGCAGAAATATCCAACGTGTGTCAAATTTGCATATAGGATCTTTTCGATAAGGCTTATATACAGTATAAAATGCCTGAAGAGATTCTAGGAGTTTAAGGGTTAAGTATAGAGGGGGAACGGGGGATAACCTTTCTTAAATTAAATTAATGGCTTTTTACGCATAATTTTCCGATTTGCATAAAATTTTGGACATAAGTTCATTATGATAAGACGCATCTTAGATTAGTTATGGTTTCTTCTGCTTATTATAAAGGGGGGGGGGACGAGCAATTCTCCCCCTCAAACTAGAGAAATGTTTTTATGCAGAATTATCCCATGTATTTCAATTTTAAATATAGGTTCTTTCTGGTAAGATGAATTCCGAAATAGTTTTAAGGATTTAATGGCTAAGTATAAAGGGGAGATGGAGGAAACCCCTATTAAATTAAATAAATGGCTTTTTATGCAGAATTATCCGATTTGCTTCGAATTTTGGACATGGGTTCATTATGATAAGACGTATTTCTGATTAGTTATGGGGTTCTATTGGTAATTAAAAAGGAGGGCGGGTGATTACTATACCCACCTTAAATTAGACTTTAAAAAATTATGCACACGTATCCGATGTATTTCAGATTTTGGATAGAGGATCTTTCTCATAAAGTGAATTCCTGAATAGTTTTATGGGTTTAATGGCTATGTATAGAGGCGGAACGGGGGATAAACCCCCTTAAATTAAATAAATGACTTTTTACGCAGAATCATCCGATTTGCTTCAATTTTGGATGTATACTCATTATAAGAAGGCGAATCTCTGATTAATTATGGGGTTCTTTTGATAATTAAATAGGGGAAGCGGGCGATTAATCCTCCACTCTTTAAATAAAATAAATTGTTTTTTTTCTTTCACAACTATTCAACGTATTTCAAATTTTGGATATAGGTTCTTCTTGACAAAGTGAACCCCTGAATAGTTTTAAGGGTTTAATGGCTAAGTATAGAGCGATGAACAGGGGATAACCCACAATTAATCAGGACTTCGCCTTATCATAATGAACGCCCAATCAAAATTTGAATATCAAATCAGATAATTCTGCGTAAAAAGCCATTTATTAATTTAAGGGGGCGGGGGGGGTATCATCCGTTCCCCCAGTGTTTACTTAGCCATTAAACCTTTAAAATTATTCCGGGATTCACTTTATGAGAAAGAACATATATCCAAAATATGAAATATATCGGATAAGTGAGCATAAAAAACAATTTATCTAATTTAAGGGGGAGGAATAATCACCCGCCCCAATTTTTAATTGGCAAAATAACCCCATATGTAATCAGGGATACGCCTTACCATAATGGTTCTATAATCCAAAATTTGAAGCAAATCTGATAATTCTGCTTAAAAAGTAATTTAATTTAAGGTGGGTTATATTCTATTCCCCTTCTATACTTAGATATTAAATCCTTAAAACTATTCAGCGATCCACCTTATCAGAAAGAACCTATATTTAAAATTTGAAATACATGGGATAATTCTGCATAAAAACCTATTTTTCTAGTTTAAGGGGATATAATTGCTCGCCCCCCTTTATAATAAGCAGAAGAACCCCATAACTAATCAGAGATACGTCTTATCAGAATGAACCTATGTCCAAAATTCTAAGCAAATCGGATAATTATGCGTAAAAAGTTATTAATTTAATTTTAGAAAGGTTATCCCCCTTCCCTCTCTATACTTAACCATTAGAACTCCTAAATCTCTTCAGGCATTATATACTATATATAAGCCTTATCGAAAAGAACCTACATGCAAATTTGACACACGTTGGACAATTCTGCATAAAAACCCATTCATCTAATTGAGGACGGATGGGGGGGGGGGGGGGGTAATCGTCCCTTCCCAAAACTAATCAGGCAAGCGTCTTTTCAGGATGAACGTATATCCAAAAATTCCAAATCCAAAAACAAATAATCCAAAAACAGTTAATTCAGCATGAAAAACCCATTTACCTAAACTATGAGCCCCCCTCCCCGATCCCTCTTTCATACTTAAGCAATGAATCCCCAAAATCAATAATAAATTCCCAAAATCAATTCTTTGTCACTTTTTTTCCTTGTCACTTTTTTTCCGCGTCACTTTTTTTCCGTGTCACTTTTTTCCGCTTTTGTAGTTTATGTCACTTTTTTCCCGATAACTTTTTCTCCTAGATTCGTGTACAAGACACATATTAAAGTTTTTGAACAGTAGTTTTTAATCAAAAGTAGGTCAGCCACCTATAGAACATGACGACAATCGTATGGTCGAATTCGATTAAAGCAGCACTCGAAAAGTATTTTTCTTTGCTCGACTATGTCTAGTTGTAAAAGACATTTTCTCATTAACTTTTAAATATAACCGTGTTAACTGGAGACACAACCATATTCAAGATATTTTTGTAATCGAATAGTTGTTCCGATAAGTGATTAACAACTGGAATTATAAGAATTATTCTCTCAGGAAAATGATTTTTTCCTCCTTTCTTGCGCTTTCGTCTCCGGAAATTAGGTTCAAAATGCCAAATTTGACTGGGTGTTTGTTTCCAAAAAAAGAAAAAAACAGTTCGATTGCATGATTTCTGAATAAGGTCATCTGCTAATTTGATACGTTTATGAACAATAATGAATTTAAAAATGGTCATAAACTAGCCAATTTGCATTTGAGAAAATCCTTAAATAAGAAATAAACAAACATTAGTTTGACAATAATGTCAAGCTCTCCAAACTTTTATTCAAATTCATCTCTATAAATGGTGCCTACATGTCTCAATTTTCTATAATTGCACCAAAATCACTTAACTTGCAAGGTGTGTTTTTCATTTTATTTATATTGCAAATTCCAAATATTATTAGTTTATAATAAGAAATCGAATAAAATACATATTTCCGGAGAACAAAATTAAGGATGTATAATAATTGCTTGTTTGTATAATTTATAGATCTGTCTACTGATCTCAAAATCCCATTTTTCTAAAATCAGTTTATTCATTGCCTGGTTTTCTCAGCTTTACAATCAATTGGAATATTAATAAATTTTTGAAGTGAAATTTTTATATTAAAAAGAAAGAAAGGTAAAAAAAAAATCACTTATGTTTTTAGGAATTGCATATGGAAATACAATAACTTTCTGTAATGCGAACTCTGCGTCAGAAACAAATTCATCCTCAAAAAGATTTTCATGCTCTGTGAATTTATAAGAGTAAAAATTGTCTAAAGTAAAATATTGTCTACTGTAAGAAAAAAAAAATTAAAAATTAAAAAAAAAAAAAAAAAAAAAAATTAAAACTTTAATAAAAGCTACCTGGCAAAACTGATTAGGACCTGGCAAAATTTCCAAATATAATTTCATTTGACAATTTAAATTCCCCCCCCCCCAACCAATTTAAAGTCTCAGCGATGATCCTGCATATTCCTATGAAACAAAATCCTCTAATAATAATAAAATAACTTTAATAGTATCATATTTCTCTCATATTTCATTTAAAATACTATTTTGTCTATTTAAGTCAATTATAGATCAAGTGGGATTCACTTTATTTAAATTTTTTAATTCTAAAGATTTACATTTTACTGTACAAATGTACATTTTGCTTTCTTATTTTGATAAATATATTTTCGTTTACCTCTGTTACATAAATATTTCAAACACAATTCCGCAATTAGTTTCTGGTCTACTCCTGAATTGTTCAAATCTTTTCATAAGATGAATAAAGAGTTCAACAGCATATTAACGTTGTTGTAAAGGTTGCGTATGTTGTTTATAATTCATTGCTACATGAATATAAGTTTTAAGCTATTTTCAAACTTCAAAAATTATCTAAATCATCAAATTTTCTATAAAGTGCTGTATAATTAAAGAAAAATAGGAAAAATAATATTAAAATCTTAAATATTTTTAAAATTAATTATTTTTAAAAATTAATAAATTTTAATTTTAAATTTTATTAATTTAAAATAAATTGTATTAACTTTGAATAAATTTTATTATTTATTAATTTAAAAAAATTATAAATTAATAATTTTTAATTAAAAAAAATATTTTTTTTTCTGGTTTATTTGCAAGTGCAATAGATATTTAAGAAAATAGTGTCCAAATGGGCGTTTTAACCGAATTTCTGTAAGAAAAGAGAATACTCACTCAAACAGGGTTGGAAAACGTATTTGTCACGTGATCAAAATAGCTTGTAACTTAACAAGTCATTTATTCATTAAAAAATGGAGATACAGATCGATTACGATTCGTTTCCACAGTCAGGCCTTCAGGTTTTATGTATATTTCCGCGAAAAAAATAATTTGTAAATGAGGATACAGGTCGATTCCGATTCGTCTCTATAATCAGACCTTCCAGTTTTATGTATATTTCCGCTAAAAAAATAATTTGCAAATATGTTTAACCGTTTTGCGAATCCTTGTTGAATAAAGCAGTTGAAAACAAATAGCCTTTAAATCCTGTTCAGAAACTCTTCCAATAAAAAGTTATGCATCGTCTATTTTTCTTAGGTGCATATAGAAAAGTTCTTGCACTGCTAAATTTTGTAATTTTTGCTGCATTATCAAACCACAGCTTTTATACAAAACAATGACTTCTTTTTTATGGAGCATTATCATAGGTCAAATATTCTATAAAAACGGTGGAGCAACGGTGCAGCAAAAGTTACAATTTTTTAACAATGTGTTTGCATCATATATAGTATTTATGTTTTGAATTATTTTACTAATTATCTTCACGTGGGACATGGGCCCTAAAGGGTTGGGATGCCCTCCGTGGGGGCCTTTCGAAGGGAATATAACCCGTATTTACGCAAGGAAATCCAAGGTTCGAAGAAAAAAACACGGAAAACTCCGAATGGTTAGGCCGACGGCCGCAATTGGATTCGAACCCAGCACCTGCCATCTACCAGTTGAAAGGTCAGAACCTCTCGGCCACTGGTGGGGCCAATAGTATTTATGACAGTATTCAGTATAGTTTTAAATCACGAATGCATCAGCACTAAGTAGTGATTTCAAGTAACATTTATGTTTGTTTTCTATTCTAAACTAGGATGTAAAATATCATGATATTTTGCATGCATACTTTGAACGGCCCATTTAGTAAAGATTGGCGAGGAAGGAGGGGGGGGGGGGGCGAGGGATTAGAACGGACGAACTTGAAAAAGAAAAACATAATTAACTAATAACCCAAATAATTGAGCTCCTAAACAGAAATATAGTGTTGAATTCATGGGGTGGCTTGCGTGGAACATGCACTCTTTGAAACTATAAAAAGTGCCAATAGCATGTAACTAGGTGGAGAGAGGGGTAGTAACAGAAAAAAACGAGGAGATAAAAGCTTTATAACGATATGTTACATGAGATGGTGTGGAAGAAACAAAAAATATGCCCCCCACCCAGGGGGGCAAGGTACATCCCAAATGGACAGATGGGCGGCCCCGGCCCAAATGTATCTTTTGTTGAGGTTTCAAAATATGGATTTATAACAAAATAGAACGAGGATTAGACTTTTTTAAAATCGTAGTCATAATTTGAACGAACCTGTAAGTTAAGATTGGTGAGGAAGGGGGGGGGGGGGAGCGGTAGGACGGGCGAACATGAAAAAAAAAAAAAAAAATAGTGGCACTCTGAGAGTGTCGATAGAAGTGAAACCTTGAACAATTACGTGTGTATTTTTTGAATCGTTAGGATACATAATTTTGAATCGTCAGGAAATACTTTTAAATGAATAAAAAAAGTTTCTATAATATTAAAGAATATATTAATCTCTATTAAAAAAAAAAAAAAAAACCGCGCGATACCATATGTCCAGCTATTGTAGTTAACTCACTATATAACTACTTTCTTACATTTTAAAACGCGATAAATACACCAACCAAAATTAGACCATACTATCGATACCTTAATCCTTATCCAAATAAATCTTTTTGAATTATTCAAATCGGACATTCCATTCAAAAGATATTACGAATTTAAAGATGACAATCTAAAGAAATAATAGCGCTGCTGAGTACTCGGTGGCCAATAAGCTTAGGGATTACGTGTGCAATCAAACGATTGCGGGTTCGAACCCCAGTTTCGCTAATATGTATCAATGTTGTTGTTGTTTTTTTTCGAAGAAGTTTGAAAAATTAAAATTTTAACACATTATGGGTCCGTAACGTGACCTGAAATGATGGGAGAAAATTTCTTATGCTAGATTTATAATGTATGAAGCATAAGCTTTGAATAGACATATTGTATCAAGAAATGAGAAAAAAATCCTCTGCCCCCCCCCCCCCCAAAAAAAAAAAAAATAAATAAATAAAGGTCTTATAGGGGAAACCGGGAAACTGGAATAGCAAAAAGAACGGCGAGAAATGGTTAGCTATATACTAGAATTTTTCTCATCACTGTAACTCCTATAGAAGCAAAGTTATAGCCTTTTAAAGATTGAAATGAAGTGAAGAAATAAGCAAAATTATGTGAGTGATCGACAGGGGGGGAGGGGTCCACAGCTCTGGGGGTGACATGTAGCTTAAACTTTTAAGTTAAAAATGGTAGAGAATTAAATGAGCGAAATTTTAAGGTGTATATTGGGGGAGGGTGCAAGACCCCCCCCCCCCTCAAAAATTTTTTTGTTTCTTTTGAAGAAACAAAAAAATATGTCCCCCGGCGGGGCGCAGATAAACCCCAAACGGGCGGAAGGGATTTTATGCTTTTTAATGTACAAATTGCGATTCCCCCTCTCTTACAGAGCTGTAAAACATGATGCTTTCCTCAGGAGTCGCAGAAAAATACCTGCATTCAACACTGATTTAGCCTAGAAAAAGAAAAAAAAATCGAAATCGAATCTAAAAATCGAAATCGAATCTAAAGATCGACATCGAATCTGAAGATCGACATCGAATCTGAAGATCGACATCGAATCTAAAGATCGACATCGAATCTAAAGATCGACATCGAATCTAAAGATCGATCTTACGGGCAGAATTTTACATTTCTACTTTCTTTTGTAACCTTACAAGAAGAGAGTATTAGATTCGTGAAAATTTTTGACTTCCCGTTTTCGATGGATTTATATATTTTAGAAGGTCTTTAACAGGATATCATGGTTTTTAAGAAATATCTGTCTGTGTGTGTGTGTGTCTGTCTGTCACTCTGTGAGTCTATATACGACAAAAATTTCTGACCGTTCTATCTCAAGAACAAATGTACGGAATTCCACAAAACTTTAGATTTAGTTTGACCTTGATATAAACTGAATCTAATTAATTTTTGGTGTATATAGTCTAACAGGTGGCGCTGCTATGCTGCATTTTTTGCGATTTGCGCAACAGCTATATCTGAATAACGAATGAACGGATTTTCATAACATTTTAGATCCAGTTAGTCCTTGACATGAATTGATGTTTTTTGCATTTTGATGTATATAGCTTCCCAGATGGCGCTGCTATACTGAATTTTTCACAATTTCCACTCAGCGCCATGTGAAAGGGGGGGGGGGGCGAAAGGAAGCGGTCGTTCTGAGCACGGAAATTTAGGAGGCGCCAAATTTTTACTACTAACATCACTTCTAGCCTATCACAAGAAAAAGTTAATGGGGGGGGGGGGGCTAAATTGGAACTTTGAACCGGGCGCAGTTCTCTTTTCGCACGCCCCTGTTTCCATTTTAGCTTTATCTCAAGAACTAATGCACGGACTTTCATAAAAATTTAGATTCAATTAGTCCTTGATATTATTTGATGCTAATTACATTTTGGTGGAAATCGCTTAAGAGATGGCGCGGCTATACTGCATTATTCATGATTAACGCAATAGCGCTTTATCAAGAACGAATTTTCATCAAAATTGAGATTCAGTAAATCTCTGACATAAATTAGTGTTATTCAGTTCTTGGTATAAATTGCCCTACAGGTGGCGCTGATATGCTGCATTTTTTATGATTTCGCAATAGCTGTATCTCGCGCTTTCATGGATTTTCATCAAAATTCAGATTCAACTGGTACCTAATAAAAATTGATCCTGATTAATTTTTGGTGTGCATCACTCAACAAAAAACGCTATTTTGCAAGGGGGGGGGGGGTTCTCAGGTTTCTTTAATTCTTCTATCTTAGAAACTAATACACTGAAATTTTGGAATTCGCACATCCGTCTATTTTATCTTCGACTTTTGGAGGAAAATGAAAATTATATTCCGTTCAGAGAAATCGATTAAAAATTTTAAAGTGTCGATTAAATCGAATTGGGCGTAGTATGGATTAAATCGATTTAAAAAATCGAAATCGCCCATCACTAGTACAAATGATTAAGGGAAGAAGTAATGAGTTTTTGAATGAATTTTTGGAATGAATTTTTTAATTTTCTTGATGAACAGGCGATTAAATTTATATTACGTTTCGATAGAGCCTATCATAAATTCTGGTAGAGACCAGAAAAATAGTTATAACTTTTATATATCATTTTTTTATGATTTACTTCCCTGATATTTTTATAAAAACTGAATTCATAAGTAAGTTTATTAATGAGATTTGTTGAAAAAACGTTTTGTTTACCAATATCTCGAATGGTTGGATATAAAGCTTTTCGAAATATTTACCTAAACATACTTTAAAAGCTAGTGAAATAAAACGATCAGATCAAATAATATGATTCCATGCTAGTATTATTGTTCATAACTATTTTTATGTAAAAATCTAGCATGCAAACTTTACATTAGGTTAGTATTAGACTTTTTAGGTTAGTATGTTCAGATTATTTTTAAAACATAAATCATGGTATTTGCAGGCATAAACAATAAACAGAGACGGATTATTCCTTAGGCTGAGTAGGCTGAAGCCTAGGGTCCGAACGAAAAAGAGCCCCAGTACTAAGATTATCTTTCGGGTTTTCTCTTCGTATTGAACTAATATTTAATGATTGAAAGGAATGAGGCATTAAATAGAATGAATTGAAATATTCTTAGTTGTACACGTTTATAGATTTTTGAAAGATATTAAAACGTAGATTGTATTCTGAATACTATTTATAGTTTTAATTTATTCTGATTCCACAGGAAAAAAAAAAAAAAAAAAAAAAAAAAAACTTTTTGGACATGCATTTATTAAGACTTAAGAGCATGCAAGATTTTTAAGAAACTCTAGGAATAATATATTTTAAAGACTTTTTAAAATTTGAATGAAACGTTTTGTCTATTTTCACCCTTTAGTTTTTAGCTCACAAACTATCTAAGCCTGAGAGTTGGTGTGCCCGCCCGTTCTGTATGTATTTGTGTAATGCGATAACTCATAATAAAATTGTCCGATTAACTTGAAATTTTGGATTTCATTCTGATGAGGCTTTTCCATGATTATTTTTGGAGGTTCATCGGATAAATATAAGGAGGGGGGAATGAGGCTACCCCCCCCCCATTAATTTAGATAAATGATTTAGATTAGATTTCATACAAATTATCAGATCGCATTCGAATTTCAGACATAGGATCATTCTGATGAGAGCACCTTATTGATTAGTTTTTTGAGTTCATTGGATAAGTATGGGGGACGGAAGCTTATCCCCCCTTTTTATTATATGGGTTTTTCATGCAGAATTATCAAATTTCATTAAAATTTTAGGTATTGGATCCTTCTGATGATCTGCCTCCAAGATTAGTATCGGGTGTTCATTGGATAAGTATAAAGGGGGGGGGGATGGCGGCAACCCCCGAAATAGAAATTATGTCGGGCCAAATCGGGCCGGGCCTGTTTTCACTAATTTTTGTACGGGGTAAGCCTAAAAATGTAAAACTATAAACGGCCCGGTCCAGACCCAGGTGTGGAATTTCCGGCCCGTGCAAACCTCTAGTGAAATGGGCGGCCGAACTAGAAAAAATATATACTTATCTGGAGTAGTGCATATTCTAATACTAAGAAAAACTCATCACGGTATACGCTCACTAGTGGAGCAAGAATGCGGAATAAGTATAAAATCTATCATTATTAGCTAACAGGCTATAAAATCCTGAGAGCTTATGTGCCCGCCCGTTCTATATGTATGCATGTACGTGCATGCGTAAGTTCTTACGTAACGCGATAACTCATAATAAAAATATCCGATTTACATGAAATTTTGGATTTAGGCTTATTATGATAAGGCGCTTCCCTGATTAGTTTTTGGAGTTCATTCGATATGTATAAGAGAGAGAACGGGGGGCTCATGCCCCTCCCCCTAATTGATATAAATGGGTTTTTCGAGCAGAATTAACAGTTTTCATTCAAAATTTAGATATAGGATCGTTCTGATAAGGCGATTTCGCGACTGTTATTAGGTGTTCATTGAATAAGTATAAACAGGGGGAACAGGGAGCTTATGCCCCTCCCCTTAATTTACATGTTTTTCAAGCAGAATTGTCAGATTTCATTCAAATCTCTGAATAGTTTTGGAAGTTTAATGGTTAAGTATAAAAGAGGGGAATAACTGCTCTTAAATTATATAAATGCTAAATGGGTTTTTTATTAAGAATTATCTGATTTGCTCTGAATTTTGGATATAGATTTTTTATATGATAAAGCATGTTCTTGATAGTTTAGGAGGTTCAATGATTAAGTATAAAAACGGGAAAGGGGAGGGCTGTTTCCCATTCTTAACTTTTTTTTCGAACGGAATTAACCCTTGAAAATATAAGGCTCTAATGAATAATTAGTATGCGAAGCCTGTGTGTCAATGCCATCAGTTTAACTGGGCAATATTTTTATCTGTTGTTAGTTATAAAAATCTGCTTCTTCTACATTAGATTTAGACGGTCGTGACAGAATGCATATTCCCCAGTAGCAGAAAGTTATGGTTGTGTCTGCGACAGTAAGGCAGCAGGATGAAAATTGACTGTGGGAGTAGTCTGTTACAATTATCTTATGTACATTATAAATATGGTTCTTACTGTTTAATATTATGAAAATACAACTATATTTCAATAATAATAAAACGTAAATAAATAAATAGCAAAATAAATATTTTTTGAAGAATTAGATAATAATGAATATGTAAAGTGGTGCTTTAAATTTGAAATTAAGATTAAACCAGTTTAAAAAAAAAAATTAAAATATAGCGTATCTATTGAAAACAGTGTATTAGTTTCTTATGTTGACCAAGTACTCAAATCTACAGAAGAAATGAATACACTGATATAAAGAAAAAAAAAATTTATATTGTCACATATGAAATGGTGATAATGAAGAAAACAGTTCCAATTCCATTGAACATTATACGCTATATTGCTTTCTTAGAACAATTTTTTTTACCTATTAAATCATAATAAAATGTTAAAATAAAATATGTTATAATAAGATGTTTAAATGTGCTAAATTGTTTTATTAAAAAAAGGGGTCAAAAATCACTTTAAATATCGAAATCTAAAAAATTATCCTAAAAAGTCTGCCCTGAAAATTTAAAGTCACAAATTCTCTACCATAAAGTACGTAACGTTATGCCTTTACAGCAGTGACACCTTTAACTATCAAATAAATATTACGATAAGAAATATGTTATAGTTTTATACCTTGTAATACAGAGTAAATATTATGAAAAGAAATGGAAAATTTTAAGTGATAATTTTTTAGATGGATATGTTTCTAAAATTCTGTTTTTAATTTACAGTACCAATTTATGGTGTTAAACGAAAAAAAAATATTTTTGTTAAATAATGTGCTTGATACATTATGTTTCTTATTAAATCAACAATACAAAATGTATTAAAATGATCTATAGAAATCACTCTGAAAACGCATACAGGGGTCGCATTCATTCAGAAGGATCTGGAGCAGTCAAAAACCGATTTTGAAGCAGGAAAATCCGTTTTTGGAACAGAAAAAAAAAAAAACAATTTTGGGACATGAAAATCCGTTTTTGGAGAAAGCAAAGAAAAAAAAATTTTTGTTGCAACAAATCAGGTTTTGGAGCAGCAAATTCAGTTTTGGAATGGAGAAACCAAACTTTTTTAAAAACGAAATTAGAGTTTTTTCATAAGTTTTTGATGATATGTGCATATTTTTAGTGGTCTTTTGTTGAAATTTATCATTTATATGATATTTTAAAGAACATTTTTTTGAGCAGAATACAGTAAAAGAAGTTATCCCATATAAAATGTGGAAGAATCAGCAAATTCAAATCAACAAATTTAATAGCAACGTCTTTACTATAAGTTGAACAACTTATTACAGCAAAAGCCTCTTCAGTGAGTATTGAAAGAATATTTTCAACATTTGAACTGGTACAGCCAAAAATACGAAATAAGTTAAGATTAGAAATGGCCTCAAAACTTGTCTTTTTATTTAAAGATTTTAATTAAAATTAAATACATGGAGTTGTTTTTATAAAGAAATTGTTTTAAATATATTTAAGGGTGTATTCGAAAAAATGCTCTCCCACCTTCAACAGCTCGAAATTTTCAGAAACAATTTCAGACACATTTTTAAAAGTAGAAACATGAAACTTGCTGAGGGGATTCTTGAATGGACGTATGAAATGACGTGTGATGTCTTTTTACGCTAAATTTATTAGAATTTGATTTATAAACAATTACCTTATCAATAAGACCTTTTTTTTCGTTCACAGATCTCTCGCTTTGGAAAAATCGGTTCGAAATGCCGTTTTTGATTGCTTTTTTTTACAATATTTTCTGCATTTATCAAAGAATCGACAATCATGGCACCTTGTGTACTTTCCAAATAAGACATTTTGAATGTTTGGTGCATTTGAGAGCAAAAATGAATTCAAAAATAAATCGGAAAATAAGCAGTTTGAATCGAAATACACCCTTAACTAGGAAAATAAAGTTTGCAAAAAAGAAAAAAAAATAGTGATTTTTCTAAGCTTATGTCTCAATTTGTATAATATTACACTCACTGATAAATCAAGTACCGTAATTTCGGGTGTATAAGCCGCGGATCAAACAATTCTTTTTGGACCCAAAAATCTTATTTAGTGATAGAAGACAAATATTTACGGCGATCTAACTAGTTATATTTGTTTCTTAAAAAATTCTGGGTCGAAAAAGAATTGTTTGATCTGCGGCTTATACACCCGAAATTACGGTATATCGATACACGTGATTTTTTTTTTTTTTTTTTTTTTTTTTTTTTTTTTTTTTTAGCGTAAAAGAAATGCATATTGATGTTTTTTTTAAGAAAATATGTATAGTTAAAGTTAAAGATTAATAATCATTTGTTGATGTTTGTATTATTGATACAGTAACATGGATGAGATTCTTCAGGCTTTTCTTCAATTTTTTAAAAAAATTCAACGGTTAAAATTTTGAGAAAATTTTATATTTTTCCTTAGTTTTTTTACTTTTGTTTTTGTACTTTGATATAATAGTCCATTTTTTCTGAATTCCTTTTAATGTTCTGAATTTTCAATACGCTTTCTGTAGTATTACTAATTTCTCTTTTAAATAACACTTTAAAATTTTTATTTTTTATTATTTTTCCTTAAATCTGCATTCTTAGTGGTTGGCTTGCTGCACCTTTAACAATCAATTATGATCAATTTAATTCCTTAAAAACTTATTTTTGTTTAAAAAAAAAAAAAAAAAAAAAAAAAGGATTTATTTGTTTATTAATATACTAGTGTGGTTGCAATTATTTTGCTTTGCTGTTTCAAGGAAAGTATATACTATTTTTAAAATTACAATTAAAAAATATTCATGTCAGTGCTTTTATTAATGTTCTGTATCTTGGTAAAAAAAAAAAAAAAAAAAAAAAAAAAAAAAAAAAAAAAAACTTTTTACTGCAGTAAATAAATAATTTCTAACTAATTTTTTTAACAGTTTCTTTTTAATTTGCTTAAAATTAAATAGTATGAAATATATAAATTTTAATAGCAATTATAATATATATTCTGCTTGAAATTCATAAGTATTATTGCTCAAATGTCGTTCGCACAGTTTTCAGATTTTTTACTTTTTTTGTCAATCTCATCCCTGAGTAAATGATTTCTAAATTTAACACAGGAGAGTGTTTTCTATTTTAGCTTATTTTTTGTTGATTTAGTAAAATATGTTTGTTTACCCCTCATTATGTTCTGTCTTATATAAGTATACTAATAGTTTACATTTTTCAAAAATAAATATTTCATTAAAGAAAGCAAACTTATAGGTAATTTAATTATAATTTTTATATGCTTTAATTATATCAAAAAATAAAGTACCAGTGTGAATGTTTAACATTAACATCATAACTTTATAATCTAATTTTTTTCTTGCTAATACTATTTCTGTAATAATGAAAAAAACCTGGTTTAAACCAAAAAAAAAAAAAAAAAAACCGGATTTTCGGCTTTTAAAAAAAAAAAAACTGGTTTTTATACAAGCCCTGATTAAAACCTTACTTGTAATCTTTTATGTTTGTTAAAGAGAATACTTATTACACCTAATAATTTCTGATTTTCAAATGATGGGGAGGGGGGGGGGGGGTTAAAGAGTTCTTTTAAGAAAATCATATTTGCAAAAAGTGAATCTTTTTCTTATGTTTTAACTCTCGTTCTCTAAAAGAAATTTGGTTAAAATAAAACAATTATAAAACAGAGCGGTGGGATTTTGTCCATATCCTTGAGGAAGCTAATAGTTTTTTTCATCTATATTAAAGAGCCTAAACACTATTTCGAACATGTCTACAAGTTTTACGCATGTATAACAAGTAAGAAACATCATGCATTAAGCCTAGATTATGAAACATTTTCTAACATTTGCTAAAATCTTTAACAAAACTTCGTTATTTAGAAAAATGCTACTGTCGGTAGCGAAGCATGTATTCCAATATTTTTTGAACAGCCCTGTATTTGATCTGTCGGTTGATATTTATACCATTTAATGGAACATTTAATTTAGCAAAAAAAATGCCTAACTGGTTGAAATTTCTTCTTCTACTTTATTCTAATAGATGGGAACACACTTGAATACTTTTCTACAGCCCTGTAGTTTACCTAGTATCTTTATTACACGCCAGTATTTTGCTAAAATCTAGTTCAAACAAAAACATTCTTAAAACAACTTAAATCACATTTCCAGAAATTATCATGCTTGGGTGGCCATGTAGATAATTCTTTGCGTGACCGTGTATATCATTTTATCTATATTCTACAAGCATTTCTTATTAAATTGAAAGGAGTTCAACGCAAAAATGCACATATTATTTAATAAATGCAATTATTATTTAATAAATGCACAAATCATTGATAAATGCAGAAAGTATTGCAAAAAAATCAACCAAAGTGGCATTTTGAACCAATTTTTTCGAAGCGGGAGATCTGTGAACAAAAAAAAAAAAAAAAAAAAAAAAAAAAAAAAAAAAAAAAAAAATGGCTCATATTGAGAAGATAATTGCTTATGAATCAAATTATAATGAATTTAGCATAAAATGACACCACACGGCACCTTATACATCAGTTCCAAAATACTCTCAGCAAGTTTCATGTTTCTGCTTTTAAAAATGTGTCTGAAATTGTTTTGGAAAAATTCGAGCTGTTGAAGGTGGAAAAGCGTTTTTTCGAATACACCCTTAAAATAATTTAAATCAAAATATTGCAGAACCATAATTTAGTATATGAAATATTTTTCCAACACTGTTCATTTTTAAATTCTATGCAAAAATTCTTTTTTTAATTTAAGTTTGAACTAACTTCAAATAATGATGCTTAGTTAAAAGTTTTTATTTTCTTTTTCTTTTTTGTATTGTTGCATGGCTTATTTAAAGAAACATTGCAACTTTAGTTCCCCCAAAAATAAAGGAGCCTAGTTTCTAGAACTAAATAATGATTTCCAGATGTTACTTCCAGTCGCAAGTCATACTTAAGGGACTAACCATTAAATAAATAAAGTAACGTTCAAAGGGAAATGTATAGCTTTCGAAAAAGCAATCAATCAGGCGAAAAAAAATCATTTCCGCTGATAAGAGGGAAAAACCGAACGCAACAAAATGGCGGTAGTTTTACTTTTTTGCAAAAACCCAAAAAGGAGCGAGAATGGGTTTCCCCCTAATTTGTACCTAATTTGTTAACCTGCCAAAGGTGTTGTCACATCAAATTAAAATTGATGTATTTTGGCTCTAAAGCCACTGAATCGCTCTTTATTCCCCATACTCTTCCGGTACTGCGTGCTTTTGTAAGTCCATGGATCTGGATTGTTGTTCAGTTTTCTTGAATAAAAATACTTGAGATATAAATAATTATTTTTTTTAGATCGGTTTATTTTTAATACCAGAAGAACCATGGCATTTAATACTAAATCATCATCATCCAATCTTTTATATAATATATATGTAGTTTCAACAACTTTATTATCGATTTATTCATTATGATTAGAAATATTGAACTATTATAAATTAAATGTGTTATTAATATTGTTAAAATTTATAATCAGAGTTTATTTAATGTTTTTAAAGATTTTCTAATAATTTCAGTTTTAAAATACCAATCCGACCATTGAAGGATTTACCTTGTGATTTACCTTATTCACGTGGATTAAGTAAATGTTACTAAATAATTCTAAATTAAGAATTCTATTATGAAATGATTAATTTTCCTATACATTTGATAGATAACATCAAAATTATAGACAAAGAAATAACTTATAAACACTATATGTAACTGGTTAAGTCCTTTTTTAATAATACTTTTCACTTTTTTTTCAATGACAAAAGAACTTTAATAAATAGATGGGATAAAATATTGCTAAAAACAATGCATTTCTTTTTTCTATAAATTGATTTTTCTATTCTCTTATGGAAGAACTTGTATATATTCTAACATTCTGTCAATACACAATTTGTCGGGGATCTGTATAAGATTGAGTATATCGTCATTTGCAATTGGTTAGTGAGTCATGGGCAATCCCTACCATCTACGTCTTTACAAACATCGATTACTTCCCCATTCCAGCCAATAAGGAAAAAGATGAAAGGATTCTTCTATCCCTATTTTCCCAGAAAGTTCTGGGTATAGAGATTTTTTCGAGCAAAACAATATGGACACAGAAACAGAAAGAAAAAATGCATAAATATGAAAATTTTACGAAAGCATAACAAAATACTAAATATCTTGGTAAATTATCATGCTCCAAATCAAAGAAAGAAGTTATAAAATAAATAATATCTTCAATAACTATATGACAAAAAAAAAAAAATAAATAAAATAAAATAAAAATAAACAAGCAATTAAATGAAGATAAAATGAAATTATCGCAGAACACCTTAGTGGTTTTCAAATTTTCAGGTTTCAGTTATATATACAAAGCATGTTACCATAAAACATTCAATTTACAAATTAAGCAACAATGAATGATTATTTTTTTTTTCCTGCTAATTATAGTGTATAGATTTACTAACATGTTAAAATTGAAACCTTTGGAAGCAAAACTTCTCTGTGGGTAGTGAAAAGAAAACCATACAGTTTTGATAGAAAAGAAATAAATATCTATTTAATACCGCAACCTGTATCTGTATATATAAAGGGATGTGGATGTTAAATTTCGCCATATCCTGAGAAATAAAATTTTAGGAAATCGCTTTTATTAGAATTTCCCATTGCATCCGCTATTCTTAATTGTAAACTAAGTTTGTACAGTTTCAGAAATGCATTATAAAACTAGATTTTCGTAGATTGTAATGTTTTTTATGTTTTTAGGGTGCAGATTTATCAATAGAATGAATTAATAGGAAAAATACTTCTTATTTTTAATCATTTGGAAAATGGTTGTTGCTCTAGGTCGAGAATAGAGATATCTCAGGCATATTTGAATCCTTGTGATGTCCGCATTTTATTCGTTTTCTCATTGGTCCAGGAATATTAATGTTTAATCCATGGCGAACGTAATATATGACTCTGTTATTACGTAAACCGCGTTTTGACTTTTATTGGCTCAATGGGAAACATTCAAACATTTTGCGCTGGACAGTGGAATTAAGAATTTTATTTTTTTACTATATTTTTATAGATAATTTTCTTTAGACTGAATGTAACCGAATAGTTGCACTAATTTAATTTATGGTGCGACGAGTTACATGTGATTAAAAATTGGTTTCTTTTTGTGTATATAAGATTTAGTACACTGTTAAAAACATAGTGAAAAATTAGCTCTGATTTTAAAGACTATCAATTTTCTGACAAATGAGAACACCACATAAACGCCTATGAAGTTCTAATTAGTCAGAAATAGATAGTCTCTAAAAATAGAGGTAATTTTTGACAATATGCATATAGTGTGAAAAATATGTGCATTAAAGACAGGGCACTTGCGATTTTAGACTTTTTAAAAAAAAAATATCTAGAAAAATGTATAAAAAAATATTCTGAAACTCCAGATGTGTACACAATATAGTACAGCTCATGCATTTTCGCAAAGATTTTTTTCCCAAAAAGAAAAAAAAAATTGGAGAATTTTGTTAAAACTAATGTGGCAAAAGTGTTCAAATTGCAGATTTTTATTAAATGGATTATTGTAAAAAACTGCGTTCATTTTTATGAGGATAACATGTATACTCGTAGAAAAATTAAGGTTTTTATAAAAATAGTCTCAAATTTTTCCAAGTTTTTTGCTTATAATTTGCAGAATTCTTAATAAAAAGCAATGTTCTTTTCAGAAAATATGACAAAAAATATTGTACATAATACCCTGTAATCAGAATTTTAAAAAGTAGTAATAATTGTATGAAAAGGGAGCAGGTTTACTAAATGATTTTTCACTGATCATGTGTAAATACAATAAAATGTAATTTGCATATAATGTGTTGGCTAAATATATAGAGCAACTTTTGAGAAAGACTCAAAAACATAGTTTGAAAATTTTGAAAATTACATTTGATATAATAAGCTCGAAATCCGTTATTCCCAAAATGTAGCAAAAAGAAATGGATATATCCATTGATTAGTGTCAATATAGCATACACAATATTGCAAGCACTACTATATTTGGATATATGTTTAAAAAATAAATGAAGCTAATTAAATTTATATCGAAAAGAAAAGCAAAATGTATATTCATATGTATTTATTATATTTTAAACATTTTTCTCTATATTAATTTATAATTTTCCCTAAAGAGGAAATATTTTGAAACGAAATCAAAATCTAGTGAAGTGAAAAGTTTGCGCCCTCAAACAACTCTAGAGTTTCATTAAAGTTTAAAAATTAAAACAACTAAATGGTCCTTTTTATGAAATTGGCATGAATTTATTTGAAGTTAATGCAGCATTTAATCCTTTCTTTAAAGAGTTTGTTTACAAAGCCCTTTGGCATTTGATGCAGTGAAGGGAATTTTACATCCTGTTCTATAATTACACAGCGTGTTTTTGTTCTTTCAATTATTCCATGCTGTAATTACCACATAATTTCAGTTGTAAAGAATTGTTATTACTTCAAAACTTTTGATTTCTGAAAGTTTTCTGTTAAAATGTACGATAAAGTTTTATAGTAAAAGAATACTTTAATATCTGATACACGTTACAGCTTTACACAATATATTTTTTCTTTTAATATTGTGTAAAAATTATAAACTGTCACATTTGATGCAGAAAGATATATTTTGCAGTAAAGTTTTAAAATTTCATATGGCTTTAAGCTTATTGTTTTAAATATTCCTTGCTGTAAATATAATTTGAACCTAGATATAAACAATTGACAATAAGATACATTTAGTACATGTTAATTTTACGTTGATAATACTGAATACGTTAATTTCATTAATAGTATAATAATGAAAATTTGTTGAACACGCTATATTTTATCATTTCTAGTAATTAAAAAATCCGCCATCAGTTTTGAGCAAAATGTATTTTATTTTCCGAATTTCTATGTACGAATACTGATGATAATGAGATAGAAGAGAATCCAGTTTAATATATCACATAATTTGTAAATTATGTTGCAACATTATGTCTTATTCTACTGCATCAAAATTTTTGTGTTTTACATTTTATATAATTTAATTTAAAAAACAAAGTACTTTTCAAAACGCATGAATTAAATTAAGAAACATATATCTATTACTTAATATTACCTAATTTTTTATAAACTTTTTTGGCACAAATGTTGTTTAAAAAATAATTATAATGTATAAAATTAAAATTAAAAGAAAAATGCATCAATTATTGCAAGTATTTTTCTTTATTTTAAAGATTTCTTTATACATATATGCAACATAAAGGAATATCCTATCGGGAACGAGAGAAAGAATGAAGAATTTAGAGCGTTTCAAATAACACTTCCCTGCAAAGTTTTAAACAAGTCGTAGTAAGGAAGATGTATAGAAGAAACTTTATTTGTTTGTTTGTTTTTTAAAATCTCGATTCTGGGTTATATTAACTAGCCTTTTTTTAAATCTCTTATTGTACTGTTAAAATTAAATAGATATCTGAAATCACTAATTTAAAAAAAAACTACAATATTGGTATTTTTTAACCCGAGTAAAAGTGAAATGATCAGTTGCATTACTGTACGCCATTCCAAGTTTGGAATTATTAATTCTTTACAGTCTTAGACTACAGTACTGAGATTTTATATGTAGAATGTGTTTCGCACACTAAGTCTAATTATTTTATTAAATGGAATTGTTCTGTTTTGCTCGATAATTTGCGCACTCAAAGATTCAAAAGTTTAAAATGTTTTTTCTCTACATCTTGAAAAGTGTCGCACTGATAAAATATCTTGCATTTTTCTTGGTTAGCTTTATGATTTTAAGGGAGGTTCTCAAGTACATTGCTCATCATGCCCGAAATTTTCTGACACATTTACGAACTCATTTTTAAACGCAAAGGCAGAAAATTCGGAACAGAAAAGAGTTTTCTTTATTCTTGTTTATTATCCTTTTTTTCTTTGATAAATAAATTAGTTATCGAATTGTGAACGATTTTGAGTCATGTAACAAATAGTTTTTCTCCCTGCTCAGGTTTTTTTTTTTTTCCCCGTAACCGTTTTTTTTTTTTTTTTTTTTTTTTTTTCAAAAATTCGGTACGCCAACTTTGTCAGTATTTTCTAAAATACCTGTTACGTTGACAAAAAAAAAAAAAAAAAAAAAAGGAAAACACCTTTTTATTTCACAGTTTCTGAATTGAAACAACTGCCTATTCCATGAGTTCTCTAATAAAAGTGAATTAAAACTTATGCCCTAAAATTGCCCTTTGGATTTGAGAATAGCCTTAAGTTTATTTTAACAGTGAGATAAAAAGAGCAATTAATTGTATTTATTAGTTTTTAAGTACGTGTGTATGTATGTTTGAAGATTCTTATTATTTTCATAATATTACAAACAATAATTAATATGAGGACTTTTATAATAGCTATAGACTTATTAATCGAGTTCGGCTGTTCATAATTTCTAAAATTTAAAATTCTCAAATATTTTTATGCAAAAATTAAAAAAAAAAAATACTTGTAAGTAAGGCTAAAATAATAAAATGGCTAAAATTATAAAACTAAGGTCATATCTTTAAGCTTCTTTCTTCTTTCTTTATCTTTTTTATTTTTATGTTTTTTTTTTTTTTTTCCTGCTGTAAAATACCTTAAGTTCATAAACCTTACAGCGGCGTTATTTATTTCATGAACACCTTTTTTTTCTAATTAAAAATCTTTTGAAGGGGTTTAAAGTCAAGCAAAAAATTTTCGACATACATTTAGCGAAGAATAGAATCCTGGAATACCAGCTGGCTCAGAACTTCGAGGTTGGTCTATGCCACGTAGAGCACCCCCCCCTCCCCCTGTCAGCCCCTTTCTGAACTTTACTGAAGGTTTTACAAGGGGCAAATCGAACAGAAAGGGACGAGCCCGGTGTTCGACCACTATTGTCTAGTTTAGCTCGGGGATTTGCACACGGGGAACATGCAAAAGTTAAAAATGTTTGCACCACATCTTGAAGCAAACTACACTGCTGAAGTACCTTCTTTTTTTTTTTTCTTAGTTTGGTTTTAAATGATAATGATCAATATCTAAGATAATATAGGGAACATATTTTTAATCAGATAAACCCTCGCTTAAATTTCAAAACATGCAGTTGGCGCGTGTATATGATATGTTTGGCGTATGAAAAAATAAGTTTACTTTTTAGAACTTTTCATCTGAATTTTTATTTATTTTTTATTTCATTTTAGATTATTTTTATAGACTATGGCATACCGCGGAAGGCTGTATCTGAACTCCTTCGAGACAAGTGTTGCGTATTCTTTTCGCATAGGCTGCTCAAAACTCTTGATAATTATGAAAAATTTTAATTAGAAAATTTGCCTTATTTATTAACTGATTTTCTGCGATTAAACTAAACTTAAATTTGGAATTACTGATTATAAAAGGTTAAAAAATGTATAATCAGTGCTCGTCACCATCTAAGGACTTAAGTCTAGTATATATATGTAGTTCCTCTCCAGAACCTGAATGACTGTATTTATTTCGCAAACAAGGTATCGTTGATTTTTTAACCTTTCTTTTTTACGCTAAGTCTGACATAAAATATATGTCACGAAAAATAAATAAGGCAAACATTATATAATAACAAAAATATGGCACAAAATACTCACCTTTTTTTTCTATTTTCTCTCCAAACTGGGCTGATTTTGACATAGGTTACTAGAGACTTCTGAAGGCGAATTTCAGACATAACAACTCTGTACATGCAGTAAAGAAACCGTATCCTATGACTTAAATCGTCTTTCGATCAAACTGTCTGACAGTATGTTATGTATCAAAATCGGAAAGTGTGCGTCAGACATGGCAAATAAGGTGCGTTTGTATAACTAGATTTATAAATATTCAGGTCTCGGTACAATAGCTGTTGCACTCTTATGGAAAATGCATGAATACGATTATATACTATATTAAAGTCTATGATATGGAAATAATATGACTCCATCACCATGATAAGCTAGAATCATTATATATCATGGAGTATCATTGAATTAATTACATATAATAGGATTTAAGAGAATAATATCATAGGGTGTCATTGAATTAATTATGTGTGATAAGATTTAATAGAATAAAGATAACTTTTGTTAATAACTTTGTCAGTTTCCATTCATATTTCATAAAATTTGAAATGATTCAGGAAAATTCTGCAGCGATTATATATATCTTAAATTAAAAACCATTCGTTTTGTGTAATTTTGTGCTGTTACTGTTACAGATGGACAGGCTGACACACGGACGGATCAGACGACGACTATATGCTACGTATTTATAAAATTACAGCTAAAAACATTAAATATTTCGCAAACTCTTGATATTTTCAAAGGTACTTGTTTGCGGTGTTAATTTTTTCTAAAAATCTTTAATTCTAGAAAGCACAAAGTAATTTTTACTTTCTTCTATCTTTACAAGAAGAAATTATTGGATTCGGGAAATTTTACAAATTCCGGTTTTCGACAGATTCATTCGTTTCAGGGATCAGAGATTCCTAAAAACATGTTTTTACAAAACGCTTGTCTGTGAGTCTGTCTGTCTGTGCATATGACATACATAAATTTTGTGTCCGCTCTATCTTGAGAACAAATGCACAGAAATTAATAAAAAATTACATTCAAGTAGTCCCTGATATAAATTAATGCTGATTAGTTTTTGGTATAAATCGCTCAACAAGTGGAGCGAACCATGTTGGATTTTTTACAATTCCCGCAACAGCTCTTACCCCAATAACTAAAGTTCCGATTTTTACCAAACTTCATATGCAGTTAGTTCCTGATATGTGTGGATGCTTTTCACATTTTGGTGTAAATCGCTCAGCAGTTGGCGCTGCTATGTTGCTTTTTTTTCACAATTTCCGCAACACCTCTATCTCAAGAACTAATGCACGAATTTTCACCAAACTTCAGATTCTGTTAGCCCTTGACATAAATGATCACTGTTTAAATTTTGTTGTAAATTGCTTAACAGGTAGCGCTGCTTTCTGTCTTTTTAACGAGTTCTTTAATAGCTATATCTCATAAGAAATAACGCACGGATTTTCATCAAACTTCAGATTAAATTTATCCTTGATATGAAGAGATTCTATTTACGTTTTGGTGTCAATCGTTCAATAAGTGGGGCAGCTGTGCTGAATTTTTCCCCATTCCCACAATAGCTCTATCTTAAGAACTAATGAACGAATTTTTATCAAACTTCAGACTGATATTTTATCTTGATAAATATTATTGTTGATTATGTTCTGGTGTAAATCGCACAAGTGGTGCTTTTATTCTGCATTTTTCCTGATATTCGCAATAATCATACTTCAAGAATTTATGTACGGAATTTCATAGCATTAGAACCCTCATGATAAGCATAAATGGCCATTTAATTTTGGCACTGTGATAGCGAATTTCGAAGTATTAACATGCAAGTAGAACGATTTTGGATTGCGACGTCTGACTAGTTTAAAAATTACCAGCATAACATTAAATGCATGCATCAACACTGTAAAAAATGTCAGATGTTTCTGAATATAGAAAAATGTACTGTAATCAAAATATATATATACAGTGACCTCTTCTAACTCACCTAAGGTTTCGAAAAACGTTCCTTTACCTTTAAAAAAACCAGAAAATTGTTTGTTTTCGAAATTTAAAGAAGAGTTTATAAAAATTAATTTTTATTAGTTGCCTGTCCATTTCGGAAACGTTTCTAAGTAGCTTTTACAGTACAATAATCACTTTTCTCAAATCAAAATATCACTTTTTCGGATACTACCAATTCTCAAGTAAACATTTTCAGCTGCATAACCGATTTTGTGCATGCAATTGTAGCAAAATAATGTCAATTTTTATATTAACCTTCCTACCCTGAATGGGTCTAATCGACCCATAACTATAATTTGTTTTATACGATTCGAACCAGAATTTTTTTCATAAAGAAAGTTAAATAATTGATTAACAGAAATAAGTCATTTAAGACATTTTAATAAAATATATTAAAATGTTTTAAATAACAATTCTGGTGGGAAATGTTTTTATCAAGACTGAGTGAAATTTGAACAGGGTAGGAAGGTTAATGTTAATACTGTTAATTTGTATGTTTTTCTATTAAACATGTTCTCTGAATATCAAAATATTTTCGTATGAATTGGTAGCATCCGAAAAAGTGATAAACAGGAAATAAATTTCTCTGTCTGTCTCAGTGTCTTTCATTTATTTTATAACATTTAATTTCAATAAAATCTGGTCAATCATCATGAAATTTTAATAGGGTGTTAAAATACACAGCGGAATTTCAGGTTTTTAAAATAATCATCGTACTATGAAATTTTTAGTACGATCACTCCGAATAAAAAAGAGTGATTATTCACTCCAGAGGAGAGATTTCTCACTTTATCACAGAGTCAAAATATGCCCAACCTCTTTAGAGTAACTATTCATTCCGAGCAAGAGTGGTATTATTAACTCTCAGAAAGAGTCAACACTCACTCCCCAGAAGAGAATATTCGTTCTAAAGTGGAGTGAATAATAATTCCTTCAAAAGAGTGGCTATGCACTCTTGAAAAAGGACGACGTTTTTTCACCTCTAATAGGAATGAATAGTTACTCTTTCATATGAGTGAATAATCCCTTTTTATGAAGTGAATTCTTTTTTAACATTTTCCAACAAAGTTGAAAAGTGTTTATGCATTCGATTTGTCTGTCCATCTGTCCACGCTCTAACTCTCCTAAATAAACTCGAATTTTCATGTAATTGGCAAATCTAATTTTAGCGTCCCATATGCATATTTGCTATTGTATATTAAGTATATGGGATTAATCGTTCTTTTACAGGGGACCGAAAAGAATTTCGTTTTACATTTTGGTCTATGGGGGAAAATCGTTTACAGAATACATAATGCTATAGCAAATGTATTGAGGTATAAATCACTGAATTTCACTTTGATTACGTTTGAGATTAGCAGTTTGAGTCGAAATACACCCTTAAGGGTGTATTTCGATTCAAACTGCTTATTTTCCGATTTATTTTTAGATTCATTTTTGCTCTCAAATGCATCAAACTGGCAAAATGTCTTATTTAGAAAGTACACAAGGTGCCGTGATTGTCGATTCTTTGATAAATAAAGAAAATATTGCAAAAAAAAGCTATCAAAAACGGCAATTTGAACCGATTTTTCCGAAACAGGCAATCGGTGAACGAAAAAAAGGATTCTACTGAGAAGGTAATTGCTTATAAATCAAATTCTAATGAATTAAGCGTAAAAAGACATCACACGGCACCTTACGTCTATTCAAAAATCAACTCTGCAAGTTTCAGGTTTCTACTTTTAAAAATGTGCCTGAAATTGTATCGGAAAATTTTGAGCTGTTGAAGGTGGAAAAGCGTTTTTTCGAATACACCCTTAACAGCAATGATGAGTATACTCACTTTACGGACCACAGTTTTAATAATATCACTATTACTATCCTCAACATTCAAAATAAATTTCATGGACGTCTTTTTCTGGAATCTGCATACATTAAACACCATAACACACTTTATCTGCATTTACTTAACTAATTGTCAAATATTAAGATTCACAATGTATATTCTACTTTATTTAATATTATTAACTATCAGTCTCTCTATACATCACTTAATCATAAATTATCCAAACAAACTGCTCGTACTAAAAGAGCCATCCACAACCAAAAAAAATCATCTTCTAATTAACTAATACTCAGTTTAAAAAAATCTTTACATCTCTTACAATCTTCATTTTACAATAATTTTAATTAGGGAACCATTCAAGCATTACGTAAGCATATTTTTGTTCATTTTGTATTCGTCTCCCTTGTCAGGAAAAATAAGCAAATACTAGACCTTCCACACCTTTGCTTACGTAAGATTTTATGAAATTAAACATCAATATTGCCATAAAAAATACAATCAGCCCTAAATTACATTATTAATTCAGCAAATTTACGTAAATAGACATAAAGGGATTATTGTACCGAAGAAAAACACAATTATCTAATACATTGTTACTCATTGCATTAAACAATTCATAGAACATAAAATAGTTTTTGATATATTAGTATTTATCGCAGTGAACAACAACAACAACAATAACAACAACAATAATAACAACAAGAACAATAACAACAATAATAACAACAACAAAAACTTTAACAAATACAACCAGTCCTGTACATATTTAAGAAAATAACTAAAAATTTTAACGAGAATTATAAGAGTATTATGTGTTTGGTTGGCGTTTACATTTCTAATCTGGTATCCAAGATCTTTAAACCCATGTTTCTGCATTGTCTATAATTTCGTTTTCAATGTAGTGATGAGCTGGAATGTTCCCCGTTTCTAATCCTTGTTGACTCCATACATTATTTTCTCAAGTTGTTCAACATCCTTTAAATGCTCATCCAAATCATGCTCTTTTACATTTTGTTGTTAAACTATAGTTGCTTCGTTGTCTAATGCTAACGAAAGAGTTCTCGAAACTCCCCTCTTCCCCTTGCCAACAAAAATAAGCAAACAATGTACCCCTCCCTCCAGCCTTGCTGCTTACGTAATATTTGTACGACCCCTAGATGCTTCTTCATAAATCCATTTTTACAATCCCAAAGTTAAATATAAGTCATTGTCACAAGATCTTCACATCTAATACATTCAATACCCATTTTAATGATAATTTTTTTTTACTCTTAATGTTAATATAAATAGAAAAGCTAAGAATTTAAATAAAAGTAATTCACACTTAATTATCTTTTTCACCAATCCAGCTTTTAATAAAATAAAACTTAATGATATGGTTAAAAATGAAATTTGTAAATTTCTACTTCATAGAATTAATCTTCAAGGTACTTTCAAATATCCTATAAGTTTAGGGTGTAAATTTTTCAACTATAATAAATTTTCAAAAAATTTCAAACACACTGACAAATATACATGTAAATGCAATGATCTTTAATTATCTAATTATATTAATGTCCATCATTGCCTATCAATATGGTAATTTAGATATCGTTAGAAATAATCATTTAAGAAGATCTTTAATGAGCTTTGGTACTAAGTATCGTATTGCATCACAATCACACCTACAGTCCATTCTTAAACAATTCAATTATGGTTTAAAATTTCTTCATATACAAAATTGATATAAACTACAACAAACCGCATTTTTGCCGATCCCACCGAAGCTAGCACAGGGAAGAAAGTACAGGCTTCTGATTGGCTGAATAATTTAAAGAGCATTTTGTTTTCGTGCATTTTTGAGTTTTCGTTTATGTAATCACCAGTTTCTGATTGAAAACCTTTTGAAAAGATAGAGTAATTTCCTTCTTATATTAAATATTTAAAAGATAGATAAAAAAAAAAAATTTCTGGAAGTTAGAGTTAAAGAAGTTAATGATGATTTTTCTCAATTTTTCTGTACTATTTAAAAACAAAAATAAGTAAATTGGAATTTTTTTCTTAATTATTTCAATATGATATTCACATATATGCCTGTAATACGTAAATCCACATTCAGATTAATTTATTTATAAACAATAATCACATTTCTTTTTTATGGCGTTTGTCGAATGTCGATAGCTCACAAATATGACTTCCGAATAATAGGCGAATCATAAAAATAACAGAATCACTTGTTAACACAACACAAAAAGTTTATTTACATAATATTAACGTACGACTGGCAGTGGTTGGTACACTGCGCTTATTACATCCATTCAACTGGCGGGAAAGATTCCCGTACATCAACAACATTCTGTGTGCAGTTGCGCCCTCTAACGACAATTATTATGTGCGGAAGAAACACTCCCCCGGCGATTGAAATGACAGTTTCAATATAATGAAACACATAATTTTGCAAAAATTATCATACAAGAAAATTATGAGACATAAACAGTTACATACACAATAATAATAGGATAAATGCACTAATAAATATACTAGGTTACCAAAAGTATTTTACCAAAAAGTTCTTTTGTTAAATTAACTGCTGCTAGATGGCGCCAAATCTGTATTTAAAAACAAACCATAAAGCTTCATTAATCGATGAACTAAGAATCTATCTTTATCCTTCCTATATCTATGAGTAAAATCATTGCCGGGTCATAAAAAAAATGCATTTAAAAAAAAAAAAAAATCAATATTTAATTTTAATGTTTTGTGAAATCTTCTGAAATTGTGTTTTACTTTGCTCATTATTGTTATTAAAATTTGTCATTATTCTTATCATTATTGTTTATTAAGAGAACTTATCCAAATACTTACATATTTCTTTAGTCATAAATTACAAATGAGTAAGGAATACTTTTCATACTTTTCGGAATTTTTTTTAATTTTAGCACAAATTTTAAAATACTCATAATTATCTTTAAAATATTTAAAGCGTACAGAGAGATAAAGAACCTTATCTAGGTGCATTTAATCTACGTGCTAAAAAAATTAAATAAATAAAAAAAAACTCATGAAATTTAAAAATTTGAATGAACCAGAAGCATAAGTAATTTTTCCATAAGATAATATGGGATTCTTTCTTTTTCTTTACCACCAGATAAGTCCCCTTAAGTTAACAAATCCAGTAATGAATTTTAAGACTAGACCCTATTACTTATCATACAAAAAACTGGTGAAACCGGAGAGAAAAGTAGAGCTCGATCTAAAAAAAATGTTACATTTAAAATTCGCAAATAGTTTCAGTCTAAAAAAATGCGTAGAAAAGTAATGGAACCAGATTACCTGTAAAGCTCATGAAATTACCCAAATTTTTGTTGATAGCTGAAAATGTGGACTGAACTTTACTGGTGCCTTAAAATTAATCAAAGGTAAAGAGACATTTTTACACATTCCATATTGAAATCATACATAACCAGTTTGAAAACTTGGGTTCATAACTATAAGTTACTGGATGATTTGGTAAAGAACGAACCTGACAAATCGTTCAATACAAACTGTATCCAAAATCTGATCATTTACGATTTAACAATATACTAAATATTTGTATTCATATACAAAATAATTATCTACATCAATTCCTCATGTGCAGCTGAGCTTCACATGATACAACATTCGATTTACTACTTTGCCTATTAATGCCATTTTGAGTATATAATATGATTCTGAATATAAGGCACCAGTAAAGCTCAGTCCACATTTTCAGCTATCAACAAAAATTTGGGTAATTTCATGAGCTTTACAAATAATCAGGCTCCATTACTTTTCTACGCATTTTTTTTTTTTTTTTTTTTTTTTTTTTTTTTGACTGAAACTATTTGCGAATTTTAAATGTAACTTTTTTTAGATCGAGCTCTACTTTTCTCTCTGGTTTCACCAGTTTTTTGTATGATTTCATAGCTTTTTCAAATCCTTTTAGGAACTTTATCCATTACCTTTAACTAACAAATCTAAACTGTTATTAGTATTAGTTTAAAGTTATTAATAGACATATTTGTTTGGAGAAATACCGGAATTAACGCTAAGTTGGCTTCAATTTAGGCTAGTAATTTTGGAAGCCAGACTTGGCAATATATCGCTAAGTTGGCGAAAAACTTGGCGACATAACCATTCCTTCCCAGATGGTAGTCCCACTGCAGTTTCTATGCATCTACTCAGATTTTCTTATGATCATAGGTATCTACACAGATTTTCATAGCTTCATTTTCAAATCGTTATTTTTATAACTATAGAAGAATTTTTTTTTTTTTCTAAATTACTCCTTTTTAATTGAAATATCTGAATTGTATCGACAGTTTTAAAGTCGAAAACACTCAAATAAAGGTGCGATATTGTTTTAATACACATTTAGTTACAGTTTATATATTGTTTCTGCTAGAAGCTTTTTGATATGGAACTGTGCTTTATTTTTATTATGTTTGTCTGCAATCTTTAAATTTGATAGTGAGTTTTTAAACATATTTGATAGTAAATTTTTTGCAAGATTTTGCTCTGCGACCCTTCGATCCGTTTTTAAAAATGCAAGAATTTTTTTGTAATAATATTGGTTGTCGATCATTAAATTTGTACAATACCTTTGGCGCTCTATTGTTTTTTCCACTTGCCTTTTATTATCTTGTATACAATTGGATCGAGACTGCAGCTTAACCATATACCGCCGGTACCGTTTGGATTTAAAGTGGGAAAATTCCAACAATTTTTTTTCATTGCAAGTACTTATCAGAAGCTACAAGCTTTTCTTCATTTTTTACCTGCCATTTTTTGCTCTCCCATATTTTCATTGATGCTCGATGTTTTTCTCTTTTCTATTTACACCAAACTCTATAATATAGAAAACGATCTTTGTTTTTTTCTTGCCATTTCCTAAACTTCCATTTCTTGGCTCTTTCTTTACAGGGCATCTTATAAGTTACTATATTTTACCATTTAGTTAATAATTACGATAATTACTTCATAATAATATTTCACAATACTATTTGTTTTAGCATAACAAAAAAATATATATTGATTTAGACAATAACATTCCCTGGAATATCAACATTTAAAAAAATATATATCAACTTCATCGTAAAATATGTCACGCTTATCATTTTATAAATGTTTCAATAAAAAATAAAATGAATATATGGAATAACGAAAAAATCTTTATTGTCAGAGTGTTAAAATAATTTATTTATCAAAATGTGACTTTACTTACGCTATACGATATCCATGACAATAAGCAGGAAAATGCAATAAATAGAAACAAATAATCTAGTATTTACTGAAAAATTATTTTGTACGACTCAAATATAAAACTTCAATTTCACAGATGATAGAAATAAGGATTAATTTCAGAAAGTCAAGAGTTTCCACTCAGAATGAAACATCTTTAGAAAGGGACAATATAAAATGACGTCACATCTAGGAAACTATATTTTTACTATACTTTTCTTTACTTATCCCTTTGTAATTGAAATATCTGTATTATAGTAGCTGTTTTGACTTCAAAAACATTCAAATAAAGGTAAAAGAATTTTAAGCATACATTTAGTTGCAATTTATATATGTATTTATTAAAAATGCGTTTTTTTAATGTGTCGAATTACGTCAATTCTAAAAATGCAAAAATATATCAATAGAATCTGAATTTTTATTGACCTATAAGAAAAAAAAGAACACGTGTTATCATTTCTTTTTTTAATTATTGTGTTGTTTTTTAGTTGGTGGCAACTCGAAGAAAATGATTGAATTAGCAATTAAAAAAGAGATTTCTATAATGTTAAATTATGGAAGGTAGAGCGTTATATGAATTTTAAATGGGTGCCATTTCCTTAATTTTTTATATTTTTTTACCAGATCTTCGAAAGGCACATCCCTAAATTAAAAGCTTTCGAACAAGCTATTACACGTCGTTGAATGTTTCATGGCTCGGGTTATAATTGAGTTGTTTGTCTTTTTTTCTTGTTTCACGAGCAAAAAGTGCGAAAACAGGGGTTCTGGATCTCTGAAACTAATCGGTGGATCTGGATGATTTTTTGTAAACTTTGAGATCTAGAGTAGGACACTTTCCTTTTTCAATTTCGTCGCGATCCGATAATTAGTTCTAAAGTTATTAAAAGGCAAACTTTGGACTTTAACATTAGAGATGCATCTGAGCTCTACTATACAACACTCTCGTACTGTATGATAAATAAGATTAAAAAATCATAACACTTTAATTTTGGCAAAAAATAAATAAATAAATAAAAATAATGAAAAATAAAATAAAATAACAAAATCAACAATAACAACAACAACAATAATTATTATTATATACATAAAACTCCTCTGTGTATAACGATTCCGGGGTCAACCCATCCATAAAAACAGGGCCGTAACTACAGCTCATATTCAAAATATTAGAATACTAGAGAAAAAGTAATAAGAAAAAATTATTTGTCATTTATTTATTTTTTATACTAAGTAAATGCAATTAAATTTCTTATAAATTAAATCTGGAATGTTTAGATAAGATTTTAACATTTATAAAATATAAAATACAGCACAATAAATTAGGTATACAGCTTCCTTAAACACACCAGAATATTAGAATAAAATTTAGATTGGTTCAAAATATTAGAATATTTTATTTTACGCAACAATATTACCTTATGAATATGAAATAAATGGTAGTTAATATTTTGTAGCATCCCCTTTAGCTTTCATAACAGCGTACAATCGATCTTGCATACTATATACAAGGTGTTTACAAACATTTCTATCAATATTAGCCCAAATAGACTTTATACGTGCCACTAACTCAGTTTTACTTGAAGGAGGATTTTCTTGAAGTTTTTTCTTCATTATACACCATAAGTTTTTGATGGGATTAAGATCTGGTGAATTTGGTGGCCAAGGAAGTACCTTAATGTTGCGTTGGCGGAACCAATTCTTAGTTGACACCGAGGTATGCGGGGACGCTAAATCTTGTTGAAAGATGAAATCATCTTCAAATAAATCTTTTGATGATGGAATCATGTAATATTCTAAAATTTCTTGATATATCAGAGAGTTAACCTTTTCGTAGACGATGCATAACTTTACAGGTCCTTCTGCACTCATACAACCCCAAACCATAACACTAGCAGCAAATTTTACGGAACGTTTAAGGCATTCTTTATCAAATGCTTCTTGCTTCATTCTCCAAACTCGAATACCTTGATTATCATATGAAACACAAAACATACTTTCATCACTAAATAATATATTTTTCCAATCTTCATTGCTCCATAAACGTCTTGATTTACACCAATTCAATCTTATACGCTTTTGTCTTGCAGTCATGAGAGGTTTTGTTTTCGGTACACGAGATTCAAATTTAAATTTATGGAGACGTCTTAATGTTGTCGATGTAGAAACTTCAACTCCTTCTTCTTTCCATTTTCGGTGCAAGAATCGCACACTTTTAAAACGGTTTTTCTTAACTGTACACTTCAGTTTCCTGTCATCTCTAGCAGATGTTTTTGGTTTTCGGCCACCATTTCGGCGATTATTTTGAAATTTTCCAATTTTTGAATATTGTGTTAGTATTTTACTAACGCTCGATTGCGAACAATGTAAATAATTCGCTATAAAACGTTTATTTTTACCGTGCCGATACAAATCAACCATACGAAGTTTAGTAGATTCAGGAATATCACTCACACGGCCCATTTTAAGACGAAAAAGAAACAAACTGCAAAAAAGAATACTGATTTTAAATAAAAAAGTCTGAATTTAATCAATGATTCCACCAGTTAAGAATTGGTAATAATTAAAGGAGAACTAATGTGAAATATTCTAATATTTTGAACCACTTGAATAAATATTCTAATATTTTGACTTTTCAAAATATTTTTTTTTGCAATTAATTTTTTCAAAAATGATATTAATTTAAGATAACAAGTAAGTTTAATCAACAATAATTTCTTAATAAAAATATCGTTTGCATATTTTCATTAAAGGACATTAATTTACCAAACGATCTTTTCAATTTCTAAAAAAAAGGTAATTATTCTAATATTTTGAATATGAGCTGTATAAACTTGGGAGCCCCGGGGCAAAACCTCCGGGGGAGGGGCCCCCAGGGAGGGCAAATTGAAACTTTGCCCCGGGCATAATTTCTTTTCTCGCACACCGTTGTTTAATTATACATAGTATGATAAGCCCGAAAATGACTAAAAAATGTAGAATTGGACAACTCTACTCGGCAGGCACTTGGCGACGACGCCATTTTTGCCGATCCCACTGAAGTTAGCATAAGGGAAAAAATACGGACTTCTGATTGGTCGAATACTTTAAAGAGCATTTTATTTAGGTTTATTTTTGAGTATATGTAACTTAATCATGCGTTTCTGTTTAAAAACCTTTTGAAAAATGGATTGTGATAATTTTTTTTTCGATTTTATGTATTTATTAATAGACTAGTTGACCCATCCGGCATTGCCCGGGACACGTTATGATAACCTTAAGCAAACAATTAACACTTTAGATCTACAATTTGTCAAAATTAAGCATAGGATATGAATTATTCGTTAAATAATATTTTTAAGAAATGCATTAAAAAAATGAGTAAATGCTTTAAAAAAGGCCTTTGGACCTCAATAAAAACATCAGGGTGTAGGTCCTGAAATAAGAGTCCAAAATTCAACTTTAAATTTATGCATTGAGAAGGTTTGATAATAAGTGGGTGAAATATGCATGGAGAACAAAAATTTCAAGGTGCCTGAGCCGAGGCCATAGGGAGTCTCAGGCTTTTAAATGGGATGTAAGAACATGGCAATAATTAAGGAAAAAAATAGTTCCAAAAATGAAGATTGGATTAAGAGAGGGCAGTTTAATAGCAATTTATGGTACAAAATCTTCAAGGGGCCAGGAACTTATTTCGCATGTAGTTGGGTATAAAATATTTTTTGTAGTTATTAAAGTAATGGGAGGACGCTAAAGCAATGTTAAAGAAAATTGCAAGCAATCCGGATCATTCTTAAAGAAATTGCACCAACGGCCCCAAGAACACGATTAATACTCAAAATTGGTGGTAGCTAGACTATGGCGGTTTCTTGGTAGCTGATGGATTTAAGAAGTTGTTTAAAAAAAGGGAGTTAATTGAACCATTTTAAAGGGATTTATAATAAGGGCACAAAAAAGACAACTGACAGTTAAAAAGAGAGCCCTAACAGGAAAACATGTTAAAATATCTTAGTACTTAGCTCTTTAGATCTACAATTAGTCAAAATTAATCATAGGGTATGAATTATTCATTTTAATAATATTTTATCGAAATGCACAAATTGATTCGGAAAATGTTTAAAAAAAAGGTCCTAGCCGCGGATGAAAATATGAGAATCTTATCCCTGAAAGAAGAGTCCAAGATTCAAATTTAAAAATTTTGCACTGAGAAGGGGATAAATTTAAAGAGTGAACTACGTTTACCTCACAAAATGTTCAGGGGCCCTAGACTGAGCCCTATGATTCCATAGGAGGCCAAAGTGTCTTATATGGAATGTCAAAACATTAAAATATCTAAATGAATAAAGAATCCTAAAAATGATGATCGGATTAAAAGGAAACAATTTATTAACAATTTATTATTACAAAAACTTCAACGGGCCCCAAGGGGCCAGGAATTTATTTTGCATGTAGTTGGGTATAAAGATATTTTTTATAGTTATTAAAATGATGGAAAGACGCTATAACTATGTTAAATAACATTGAAAGCAATTTGGTTCATGTTTAAAGAAGCTGCATCAAGGGCCTCAAGAAAGCAATTGACAAACAAAATTAATGGTAGCTGAAGTCTGAGAAATTCTTTTGTCGTTCATGTAATAGGTAGAGAGAGGACATAAAAAATCGATAGAAAAAAAAAGGCTAGTGAATTGGACCATTTTTAAGGGAGCTATAATATGGGGCCCTGTAGGGATCAACTGACAGTTAAAACCAGGGCCCTAATATGAAACCATGTTAAAATATTTTAGTAGATAGCGCTTTAGATCTTTAATTAGTCAAAATTAAGCATATAGTAGGAACTATTTTTTGAAATGATATAATTTTTTAAATGCACCAATTGATTGGGCAAATGTTTAAAAAGGGGCCCTAAGGTCCGAATAAAAACATCAGATTTTTTTGATTGGTCCTGAAAGAAGAGTCCCAGGCAACTTTAAATTTTGCACTAAGAACATCAGAAATATAGAAAGTGAAATATGTTTATTTCACAAAATGTTGAGGGGCCCTGGGCTGGACCCTACGATTCCACAGGGGAACACAGTGTCTTGTACAGAATGTCAAAACATTAAAATATCTAAATGAATAAAGAATCCTAAAAATGAAGATCAGATTAAAAGGAAGCAATTTATTGAAAATTTATTATTACAAAAACTTCAAGGGGGCCTGTACCGGGCCCCAAAGGGTCAGGAAATTATTTCGCATGTAGTTGGGTATAAAAATATTTGTGTACACTGTAAAAAAAAAATCTGTAACCTTAGTAATCTAAATTAACCAAAATCTCTTATGCTTACTAAAATTTTGTGTGTACACTGCACAAGAAAATGATGTCAATCTACAAAACTTGTAAGCAAAACTAAAACCATCTGTAACTTTACAAAAGAATTTACAAAAATTTTGGTAACTTTACTAAAATTTTATCTATAATGCTCGTTATCGTCACTTAAAAAGTTCTTGGAATACGATTTCCCAAAAAAATTCTTAGTAACCTTAAAATTTGTTTGATTCAAAGTGCAAATCTGTATCTATTACATGAATTTTTATTGTTGCCGTTACATAAAAAGTTCTTGGAATACAATTCTACTAGAAAAATTTTTGTAAGTTTCCCAATTTTTTTTTTTTTACAGTATAGTTATTAAAATAATGGGAAGACGCTAAAGCTATGTTGAATAACATTCAAAGCAATTTGAATCATTTTTAAAGAAGCTGCACCAAGGGCTCCAAGAAAGCGATTAATATTTATAAATAGTGGTAGCTGAAGTCTAAAAAATTTTTTTGTTGTTCATGTCGTAGTTGGAGGACCTAAAAAGTTGTAAAAAAAAAGCTAGTGAATCCGACCATTTTTAAGGGAGCTATGATAGAGGGCCCCATAGGGGCCAACTGACAAATACAATCAGGGCCCTAACATGAAAACATGTTAAAATGTTTTAGTACATAACGCTTTAGACCTTTAATTAGTCAAAATTAAGCATAGAGTATGAATTATTTGCAAGAATAATATTTTTTTTAAATGCACCAATTGTTTGGGTAAGCGTTAAAAAAAGGGCCCCAGAGCCCGAATAAAAATATCAGGGTGTTGGTCCTGACATAAGAGTCCAAGATTCAGCTTTAAAAATTTGCACTAAGAAGGTGAGAAATTTAGGGAGTGAAAAATGTTTAGCGCAAAAAAAAGATCAAGGGGCCCTGGGTCAGCCTTGTGATTATCTAGGAGGCCCCAGTGTCTTATATGGAATGTAAAAATTTGAAAATATCTAAATGAAACAGGTATCCCAAAAATGAAGATCGAAATTAATGGAAGCAATTTATTAACAATCTACTATCACAAAGACTAAAAGGGGCCCTAAAACGGGCCCCAAGAGTCCAAGGTCATAACTGAAGAGTAAAAAGGCGAAAATATATAAAAGGAGAAAGGTACCTCAAAACGGAAAAGATTAGATAAAAAGGAGTCAAGATATTAACAATTTGACGCATAAAAATTGTAAGGGGCCCAAGGCCCTGGCCCTTAAAATATTGAAAGTCTGAGCCTCATGTGCATCAGGACCTGTCTTGGACTATCTTCACCTAAAATTTCAGACTTCTATGTGCGGTAGATTTTGCTAACCATCGCAGTCACACACTCACACACATACGCAGACATACACAAACAGAGCGTTTTGTTAACTTATTAGTATATATAAGAAGAAAGATTTTCTAGAATTTTTTAGGATGCTTTTTATATTATTCACTCGATTAGAAGTCCATATTTTCTTCCTTATACTAGCTTCGGTGGGATCAGCAAACATGCTGGTACGACATGACACATTCGACTCGACATTTTGCTGTCTACTGTAGAACTCCTTTTGCATGCGAAGCGTAAGGAGTGTATTGACAGACAAGCAAAAACATCTATTCTAGCACTTTGATTTTTTTTTTTTTTTTTTTTTTTTATTACTAACTTTTAGGTATGTGCTGGGCATTTTATAGGAACTTAGACTAGAAACTAAAATCAATAGTTTTTTTTTACTAGAAACTAAAATCAATAGTTTTTTTAACCATCAGTTTGAGACCCCTCAGGCTTGGGGGCCCCGGGGCAGTGCCCCGGCTGCCCCGGCGGTAGTTACGGTCCTGCATGAAAAAAAAGAAACTCATTGCAACTGCGTCCACGTTAGGCTTAAGTATTTCGAGCCGTTCACAAATATTGTAATTGTTCAATTTATGGAAATATACATGTAAAAGATTTATTCATTATTAATTTTCTTTAAAACCTACAAAAACTATTAAATCATAATGTTAAAGTTCTAAATAAAACAACCAGCAATTACGGAAAAAACAAACGTTAAATTACGAGAAAAACAAACAATGTAAGCAAATTAATAGTGTTGCCATTCAAGAATGGCAAACTCCTTGAATGAATCTTTAGAATGACTCCATTGTAACATCACGATTCAGGAATGATTGGGCGCGTTCAGGAGCTATGCGCGCTGAGCGCGCGCGCTCAGAAGAAGGTACATGGAGTGGATCATGCAGCGGTTATAGTACTCGGTACTGCGCGCCCATTACCAGATTAAGAACGGGAACAGAAACAGACCATGGATTCGATTAATGACGGTGCTAATTATAATGCTAATTATAAAGATAATCTGTTACAAACAACGGTGAGCTTCATGGCCGAATGGATAGAGCGTGGAACTCGAAACCAGAGATTGTGGGATCGAATCCTTCGCGTCTAAGCACACCCCAAGCAAAAACTCCTGTGCTCGCGTGCGTGTTGCGTGTGTCTCCCGAATACGCCCATTGTTTGCTCTTTATTGTTGACATTTGTTTTCAATCTTATAAAATGTTTTCTTTTAAATATTAGCTAAAAAATGGGCCAAAATAGGAAAATTTTTTATGCATTTTAGATATTTTTATTATTTTCTCTCAGTATTTATATATATTTTTTGGCTGTAGTTTCACACTATAAACTTTTATAATTGTTTTTTTTTTTTTTTTTTTTTGCCTTACTTTATTCTTTTAAAATTTATGTATTTACGATTTGTTCATTACAATCCCCCCCATCCCCCAGATAGTTTTATTATAGTTTTAAATGCAAATTTCAGTTAAAATTTTCTTTTTTGCCGAAACGTCAGTGAAGGCTTATTTTGGAGACACGAAATTTTTTGGATTCTGTCTGTCTGTCTGGATGTCATGGATTCTGTCAGTCTGTCTGTTCCGCGATAACTAAAGCAAAAAACACCCGATTGGCTTGAAATTAAGTGGGTATGTTAGTGAGGCACTGGGATTAAGCTGTATAGTTTTTTGTAAGATTTGATTCATTCGTTCGAAAAATATAGAATATTTTATTTTGCGCAATAATGCTTTTCTATGGCAAATCCAATGATTTTTAATTTCTTTTTTCTTGAGAGAAAATGTCACATTTCATTAATGGAATTCAATGATAAATGGATACTGAAATTTGCCGGTTAATTTATTCGTATTGTTTTGAAATTTTGTCTACAAATTTGTCAGATTTTTTGAATTATTACTGTAAATTTTGGAAATTTTTTATATATGTGTTCCAATAATATAAACTAATTTGTTTTAGAGATTTACTTATTTCAAATGTATTTATTTCATTTTCTTTATTTTCTCTTAATGGTTGCTAAGCAACCATTCATCATAATCCTTAATTTTATAATGTTATAAATTTGAATGAAGTCAACGTCAAAACTGATGAGATGATGTGTTTGTATCTTTGTGTATAACTATAACATAGACCAGAAAAGAACATAGGCTATGTTTTATTAATTTTATTAACATATTTTCCTTAATAATTCAAAATTTCTTCTTTTTCATGCAGAATCAATAGCGATTTTTTAGATAAAATTTAACCAATTTCCTTTATCGTTGCCAAAAAAAAAAAAAAAAAAAAAAATATGAATTAATTTTTTAACGGCAATAAGTTTCAATTGAGCAATTTCCATTCGAAAAATTAAACTAAGAAAAAATAAATATGACGTCAGAATAAAAATAAAAATAAATGTAGAATTTTGTTAAACATTAAACACGGAAATTTGTTTCGTTAATAAGAATTTTTCTGACAAAAATGGGGGCATTATTAGAAGTAAAAAAAAAATAATAATAATAATTATATTTTTAACAATTATTTCACCTGATAAAATTTGACGTCATAATTGAAATAAAACAGGTATTTTATAGTAGTCGTAAAAAATATTAGAAACATGGATATCAATAACTCACGAATAATGACGTCATTGCCAAAACTTCAGTGAAGGTTTATTTTGGCGACACAAAATTTATTGTTTTCCGCCTGTCAGTCTGTCTGACCGCGATAACTGCCACAAAATGCAATCAAAACATATTTTTTTCGGAAACAAAATTGTAAAACCCTAGATTACTGAGTTTACACTTTCAAAAGTTCCTGATACATCAGATTAAGTGTTTGTGGTGGGCAGGTATGTAGAAGTATCAGTATAATGAAAAATGCTTATTAAAACTGTTACTTATCCTTATAAATAAAAATGTATAAAGAAATACAAGATATACGATAACCATTAGCAAATTGATAGAAAGTTACAAATTTAAGTTTAATGAGATTACGGGGGGTTCAGGGGGGCGGAGCCCCCCTGAAGAAATCTACAATGTTATAATAAAAAAACAAAAATAATAGATCATGAAAATCTCAGAATATCCTAACATAACTAAATCTTTAATTCAACGCTTTTGATGGCTGAAAACTTCTTATTCTTATTTTATTCTTATAAATAATTACGTAATTTGAAAATTTTAAATTAGAGTTTGCAGGAAGTTGAATATTACCCAAAGTGTGTTTAAAAAAAATGATGTGCAAAGCTGACGTTGAGGCTCCTGATCTGCAGATTTACTAGTTTATAGATTTTTTCCCCATGTTAGTCGCTGTATTTTTAAAAATTGTTTAAGCCTAAAGTGGCTAATTGACAACAGTTGTAATTTTTTATCATCCTTTTAAAAATACAAACACGTCATTTTGACGGGCTGTTTTCTAGTAATAATAATAATAACATAAAGGTGGATGCATAAGAGAAAAAAAATACAAATAAATAAATATGTAGGAAAACAGAAATTTTGACATATTTTGTCAAGTTATTCGTAACAGAAAGATTTTAAGAAATGAAAAAAGGCCAGCAAAAATGAAATCATGGACAGCACATTAAATCCATTTTACATGGTGCAAGTTCTCATAATGGAATATACATAAATTCAATGAGAAAAACAACAAATTGAATGCAAAAAAATGTAGTGAATAAAAATGTAACGTTATAATACGTATCTAGTTTTCAGAGGAAATATAGACTTTATAATAACTAATGTAAATTTATATGTATATAAATGTGTGTGTGTGTATGTATATATATGTATATACACCAGAGTGCAGCCGTATATTTATTTTTATAAAACATTTGCCTTTTTAGTAGTTTAATCACAGCTTCACGTTTCGTAATATCTCAGCTCCGCTTTCATCCTCGCACATTCTCCATTAGAAAATTTTCTAGTCTAAATTAGTCAATTTTCTTGTGTTTTAGATTTTTATCTATCATTGAGGTGTTATCTTCTCTTTATATATTTTTCTTTTAATACATTATGTGTAATTTTCGTTTTAATTTAAATGCTGTAAGGAGCTAAATTTTGTCATTTTAGAGCCAATGCCGACAAAATTCAATGAAATAACATATCTCCACAATGAATTAGACCGGTAAGCTCCTCTGGTGATTCTGTAAGTTATTCATAGTTTCTTATTGTACATTTTTGCTTTCCTCTGTTCATATTTTCTTTATCTTTAGAATTTTACTAACTTGTTCATACATATGTGATTTCATTTTATTACATATATATATATATATATATATATATATATATATATGAACTTTTTCTAAATAAAACGTTTGTAACAAATGATATTTACCAAAATGAAATAATTCCTATAAAAATTTGCTGATAAACTGTGTTTAAACCTATGTAATGACCGAAAATTACTATGTACACTGGTAGAAGGTTACTTTTGGATTTCAATGTTGCATTTCTGCTGTATTACTTTTTTATGTTGATGTGTTTAAAAACTAACTTGCGTGGTATTTTCTTTCAAAAAAATTCTTAGTGCAGCTTTTTACACGTTCATACACTTCATTTTAAAATAATATACCCCTGGCAAAATCTTACCCTTCCTTGGATTTTCTCCTGTGTTTAGAAGTTAAGCCTAACATTCACAACTCAATTTATAATTTTCGATCTTCATCGAACTCCCCTCATTTTGTACATGAGGGGTCTATTCGGTGTGGAACATCTGCTCCCACCTTTCAGTTTCATAGGCTAGAGTTACCCTTCAAAGATTTCCGTAGACGAAGCGAAACAAAAACACGGCTCCCTCTGTCACTTTGGAGCTTGCAACAACATAAATATTCGAGAATCAGA
This sequence comes from Maratus speculifer, assembly GCA_964019185.1. NCBI lineage: Eukaryota > Metazoa > Arthropoda > Arachnida > Araneae > Salticidae > Maratus > Maratus speculifer. Next base: position 142,708,311 of record OZ025291.1, read on the forward strand.
ATTTTTTTTTAAAACCTCAAAGCAAAGCGCATAATAGCATCAGACAGTAAAAAATGAAAAATAAGAGAACTATAGATTTGCGTTTGAGTGCCGTAACATTTGTAGAACTGAATGTAGAGCATCATATATCCGAGGGTTAGAGAATAATCCATTTAATTAAATCTGAAATGTTCTTAATAGACTGTTTTGTAAATCATATAAAATAGGGAGAAAATACTACTGTTTTTTAATATATTTAATACTTATTAGTTAATCAGTAATATACTAACATTAATATGTACTAATAATAAGTATATACTATATAATATATACTAATAATAAGTATATACTATATAATATATACTAATAATAAGTATATACTATATAATATATATACTAATAATAAGTATATACTATATATGCAATGTATTATTATATTCCATGTATTATGTACTAAAATATACCACATAATAAGGCAATGTATTTATTAGTATATAAAATTAATTAATTAATAATCTATTTATTAATTTATCCTTTAAATTCGAAACGATACTAAGTCAAGGTTTGAAATTTCATAAGCAAATAAAAGAATTTAATTAGATTTTTGAAATATGAATCAGAAAATTTTTACTAATGAATATCTGAAACTATTTCGTGATTATTGTGTTATTATTAAAAGCAACTTTTACTTTCTAATTTTAAAAACGGATCTTAATATATTTATATGTGTGTGTGTGTAAAGGATAGATGGAGATTTTTAAATTTATTTCATATTACAAAAGTTGGAAAGTTCTTATAATTATTACTTTTTTAAACTCTAGTCTAAAAACACGATTAATTGTTGGTTACCTGCTGATAAAATTTATTTTTAAGGTAAATTTCTTGAAATTTTCACAATCTGCAAAGCAGCTCTCACTATAGTTGCCTAAAAAGATTTAAAAAATAATAATTTTTCGCTTACTTCTTGCAATAAAAATAAATACATTAAATTTAAAAAATAACGCTACTAATCCACTGATAAGAAAATATATGCTGAAATCAACGGTGTGATTTTTTTTTTTTTCATTTTACATTATTTATGCTAAAAATAAATAAAAAATAAAAAATAAGAAGAAGAATAGAAAGAAAAAAAGAGAATATATATTGGAATAATTAAAAATAAAAAATAAAAACAACAAAATTTCACTTTTGAAGAAAAAATATTTCTTTTAGATTTTTTTTTTTTTTTTTCCCTCTAAGAAGAAAAAATACCACTCGGTGTGAGACTATAGCAGCATTTGAATTTGAATATGCATACGTATAGTACGTACAGTGATGCATGCATAATTTTTTTTTCTTTACCTTCTAATGTTTTTGGAGGTATAGAAAGAACACCATATATCAATAGTCTCTTCCTTTTGATGTTAGCTGGCTGTCTGCTCAACGAAGCTTACGGGTGCTGCCCCCTATCCCCCCTTTCTAGCACAGCTGTCACGTTTTTTTTTCTGCCCCCCCCCCCTTTTTAATGCGAAATCTCATTGGCAAGTCAAAGGGGACTTGAATATAAAAAGAAAAGGTTCCGCTCCACACCAGGTGTAGCACGCTGTTTTGTTGATACATTTTGTTATAGTCTAGAAAGCTACACAGATCTGTTTTTGTTAATGGACAACGTTCTTCGGCATTCATGAGATCTGGTACATGTTCGATGGGAAAACGATAAAATTATGTATAGTCCCAGCCTGATCGTAAACATTGATGTATGGATCTTCGAAAATTGCTTGAGCTGTGTTTATTTTTTCTGGATAATAAGACGGTATTGTATAAGTTATAGGTGAAGCAGATGGCAGCTACTGACATCATAGTTCGAACTTACAAGGAAAAAAAAAAAAAAAAGAAAAGAGATGAGAAAAAATAGATATAAAGAATAATAAGATATTCGATAGGTTAAAACTTAAAACATAGCTGTCATAATTTAAAACTACACTAAAAAAATTAAAAGATAAAATAAAAAAAAAATGTTGCTAGAGGATAAATTATTTTTCATTTTTCGCAAAAAAAGAAATTTCTCGAATCAAAAACATGAAGTAATACTGTTGCCTTTCTAAAATAGTGCATGTCAAGGCAAACCTCGAATTAGAATCCTAAAAAATGTTAATTAAGGTTAAAGTGCAGATCGAATACCGTGTTCTTGAGGAGCCTAATCTAATCTGTAAGAAGACATTGTGTAACACCCCCCCCCCCACACACACACACACACGCATGCGCACACAATTTTTTTAATTACAATATATAGAGGAAAGTAAGATAAATCCAGAACAGATTAGCTACCAAGAAAATTATACTTATTTTCCAAATGTACAATACTCATTATAGATCAAAACGATAATAATATAATGGTGAAACTAATTAGGTTATTCTAATCTAATTCATTTTTTACCTTGTTCCAAGTATTAGATTGTAATGCAAGGGAACAATTAATTAATTTTATAAGATAATTAATTTAATAAATATTTAGAGATAATAATAAAAAATAATAATTTTTAACCCAATTCAGAGTATAAAATTGAAAAATCATTAAATTTAGGCTTTTTAATTTTCTTTTCATCTTTTGATAGCAGTGTGGTTTTTAAAAAAAAATCTATAAAAGATATACAGAGACCAAAGTAAGTAATTAGTTAGTATAAACTGAGAATTCATTACACTCAAGTTAATTTTTGATCTTATAGTAAATCGTAAAATACATACATTACATTCAGAAATAACAACAATTGCAATTTAAAAAATAATTTAACGTTTCAATAATAATATAATTTTTAAAATAGTTTTAAGAATAATGCTAAATAATCCGTATGTTTTAAACATTCTTTAAAAAAAAAAAAAATAATAATAATAATAAAATATTTGTTGTTTCTAAGTTGTCAATAGTTTAACTTCTATTTGATAAAATTTCCAATTTAAATTTTATTCGAAAACAAAAAAAATAAGGTTGGCATCTATGCTAATGTAAATAAATTTATCATATTCTAGTGTTATACAATCAATGTCTTGAACTTCTCTTTAAACATCCTGAAATTTTAGATAATAAAAAAAGAGCAGAGTATAGGAAAATCTTTGAAAAATACTAAAATATCAAAATAAGACCAAGAAAGATAGAAGAAAAATTAATAACACAGTCAATAAAAATGTACAGTCGAACCCCGTTACAGCGAATATGGTATATAACAAACTCGCGGATATAATTAACGAAAATTTTGGTCCCACCGATTTCCTATTGTATTTAATACTAATTTATCCTTGTATAGCGAACCTCTGAAATCTTAAGAATCGGTTATAATGAACATTTTTTTTTCCAATCTAACATATTTTTTTTTCTTTACTTTTTTACAATTGTGAAAACAAGATTTCGACTGGAATTTTATAAGAAAATGCGAAAATCGGGTGAAAAATTATGCAAATTAACGATAAGTATTTGTTTATTAAAAGATAGGAAGAAATGCATTCTTTCTATTTTAGGGTATCCATTCTGCATGTGTGATCACGCCCAACCGTCAGTCACTTTCTGTTACTCCTATCACAGCTGTTTAGTAGCGCATTTAAGGTTAACGTATTCAACTAATTTATTTAAGAATAATTCAAGGTATGGCAGCATTGAAAAGAAGTCTTCTTTGAAGCAAGCAATAATCAGAAGCTTTTTTCCTTAAATTATAATATCTGGAGTTCAGAAGATGATAAAAAAATAAATAATAAATAAATTACAAAAAAGTAAATAAACGAAAAACGATAAAATAAAATGATTTTTAAACACGCCAGCAGTAACTTGAGTGGGTAATCCCAAGCTTGGATTCAGTGTAATAGTTTTAGTATAATTGGGAACATTTCTTAAATTGTCTGCCCATTTATCTTAAATTTTGAGGGTCGGTTTCTACTTGTTCGGATAATCGGTGCTGTATTGCAATTCTATTTTTCTTCATTTTTAGTTTATTTAGTATTGCGCTAGTTTAATGTAATCGATTTTAGTCAATTTAATTCATTAATGATCATATTTAATAGATTTTACGTTTATTTCTTAATACATCATCATTGAATATATAGCAGGCAGCTAAAAATATATACATTTTGTGGACTCTAATATTTTTTAACGGTTTGGATATAGCGAATCAACGGATATAGCGAACAAAACCTTCGTTCCCTTAAAGTTCGTTATAAGGGGGTTCGACTGTACCTTTTAAAAAGCTAACAATCAGACTTTTTTCTTCCTTCAGATTTTTATCTCTAGGTGTATCTTAAGATATTAGGCTCGAAAACAACATTTATTTTAACATTTACGTTTTTATTGACAAAAATACGATGAATCGAGCCTTTCCAACAATGTGATAAACTTAAAAAAAAAAAAAAGAAAAAAGAAAAAATAAACGGAAATGTGAATTATCCCACAAAAAAAAAAAGTCCGATAATTATTCCCTTTCTCACTGAATATGGAAAGATATCGTGCGCGACATGGTTTTCACCCATTAACCCTTTATAATTGTAAGCGGATAATGCTCCCCACCCATCCACCCATGAACGTTTCCTCAAAAGTTTTGTCACGAGGCTCACATCGAAGCGAAGAGGACCGAAACTTTTTTTCTTCTTCTTCTTTATTTGTCTGAAAAGGACGTTACCTCTTTCAACGACTTCTCAGACGATCAGTGGCGAATGCAGGGAGATTTTTGAGGGATTCTCTCCCCATGCCTGTTCTTACGCTGTTTTATAATACACTGGGAGTAATGCCCACCCCCCTCCCTTTCTAAAAGTATTGGTTTCAGTTTCGAAAAAGGCACTGTGTTTCGCCAGGGTTGCTAGTTAACCAGCTTTCGAATGGATTGTCAAATTTCTCGCTGATTTGATCACTGCATTTTTTTATGTTATATCAGGAATAACAATGATCAAAATTCAGAAATATTAATGGGAAAGGCAATGATGTACTTAAGGGTGCTGGTCACTCAGATTCCGAAATCCTCTCCGTAATGTTAAGTCTATGGGCATTTGATGCTTTCTTATATTCAAAATATCTTCTCAGTAAATTAATATTTTTAACTTCTTTTTTTCTGTGTACGCTTCTTAAAGGATGTCTCCTTTTTTCTTAGTTATCAAAATATCCCTAAAAGCTACGCTTAATTCTATAAGAAGTCTTAAAATTTTACTCCCAGTTTGTCAGTTTTTAAAACATAAAATATTAAATTAAACAGAGATTTTAGAAATATTTGGAGAACTAAGACATCCTTTAAGAAGAGAACTCTGGAAAAAGAAGTAAAAAAAATTAATTTTCTGAAAAGATATTTTGAATATAAAAGTGTATCAAACGCTCATAGACTTAAAATTGCAGAGGGGAATTCGTATGTTGAGTGACCAGCAACCTTAACAACATAAGCCGGTAAATAATATAAGATTTCCATATCGCAAAATAGAGAATGCAGACGATGTAAAAAGATTGTAAGTGTACATTATTCCGCTTGATATTCGAGATCTCAGTGGGAATCCTACGAACCAAAGTCATCGTACTCGCAGTGCTATAGTAACGGTCTATTAAAAACATTATTCTGTTTTTAATGAATTCGCATTTATTTGTAGTTTTATTACCATTAAGATTTTATGTCGAGGACAGAAACTGGGGAAATTCGCCTTATTGCTCCTCTTCTTCCGCTTCCCACTTTCCTTTACACTGAATGTGGGAAATAACTGTATGCGACGTGACTTTCACCCATTAACCCTTTATAATTGAAAGCGGATAATGTTCTTGTCTCATCCACTCATGAACTTTTCCCTAAGTTTCGTCACGAGACTCGAATCAAAGAAAGAGGACCGAAACTTTTTCTTCTTTTGTCCGGAAAAAAAAGGAGAAAAAAACCCCGCTTTCAACGACTTCTCAAACGATCAGTGCCGAATGTAGAGAGGTTGTTGAAGGATTCTCTCTCCCCGTGGTAGTCCTTTACGCTGGTTTATAATACACCGGAGAAGAAATCATGGTGAAAATATGGGTTTTAGTTTCGAATAAGTTGCTGAGTTTCTCCACAGTTAAGTTAGTTTTCAATTAAGTTGTCCAGTTTCAGAGATGATTTCTCACTCCAGTTTATTGTATGTAATCAGTGATAAAATTTCTTTTCACACTTTTGACCCAAAAATGATATAGAATTGATAAGCGAAGTGCAGTGACATAAATTATGAAACCCGGTGAAGAACACAACTATGGATCCTTCTGATACTTTTAATTTTTATATAGCATATGCTCTTGCAGTTCAGACAAATTGTCATGTCACGTCACTGGCGTGAAGGCAGGAAACTGAAAGGTTCATCCAGGAATTCATTGATTTGGTTCTCCAGAGTTTTAAGTGTTAAGCAGCACGATTATAAACAAGATTTGCACAAGTTGTCTCCTTCAGGCAATTTCATCACTATGTTTATTTTATATAGTAGGTACGAAAATAAGAAGGAAAATGCATATCTTTTCTGTCTATAATAAACCTTCGTCGATTGTCTCTGAGATAGATTTTTATACATTCAACCAAAATAAAATTCGAGGCATGGAAATGTTTGCTTGAGAAAGATTCGATGCTGGTTGTTTCTAATATTCCAACCTAATTTGCAGAGCAATAAAATCCAAAAATATTAAAAATTAACTCTCCCATTAAATTTATTCTGCAGTTCGAATCTTGTACTTTTGCCTCCTTTTTACCCAGCCCATCCTCTATTCTGAAGACAAAAGAAATTGGATGATTCGCTCTGGCTGGAACAATGTTAGATTGCAGTGAGTGAAGTCGGGTGACTAATTGGGGGCTAAGAACTAAGAGTTAAAACAAAGTATATGAACCTAACAAATTTTCCTTATCAGATAATCATTACTTAAACGCTACTATTTAACGAGGTGTTGAAAAAAAATCGCGTACGGGACACCTTAATTATTAAAGTGCTTCTGTAATTTGTAGTCAATACTAGTATTGCTATCTGGCATTATATTGTTTTAGAATACATCACATATTATTAATATTATATAATTAGAGTTCCCAAATCCTCTGTTTCAAACATATCTTCGCCAGACAACGCGCTATTTATATCTTAATAAATAAAAAAAATTCACTCTAAAAAAAATCTGAAACTGTCATTGCGATAGCTTTCTTTCATACAAACAAAATATATTTCACAGCAGAGTTAATAAAAATAAAAAATTCCAAGCATTGAGAAAGAAAACTGGCTTGTTTACATGACAAACACAATTGGCAGCTCATTTATAAATGCAGGTGTTCCCATTTCATTAGAGGTAAATTTCCGTACTATCTCTCCAATTCCTTGGCGAGAATAACCGTGCCATAAAGGATGGTGATGTATCAGCTAAAAATTCCTGACATTTCTCCAAGAATACTGAGAAAAATTACTTTTGCCTGCTAGCTATTTCCCGCCTTTTTCCGAAGCAAAAAGAAATAATCTTTTGTCTGCTTTAAGAAGCCGTATCTTCAGGAGCTTGAAGATCAAGGAGGAGGGGATGTTCAGTTTTCAAAAACGATCTTTTCCATTCATGGAAGGGCCGGGGCAAGTGTCCCCTTCGGGCTTCACACCTGAGTGTGACTATTCAATTCTGAAAAGCACCTTTGAACTGGAATTATTGAATGTTGGATATCATTTTGTGGAAGGATTAGAGATTGCCGATTTGGATTTTTTTTTTCTTATATTATTTTTTATAAGCGTACTCTTTTAGGATTTTTTTTCTTTTAAAAATAATTTACATATATATTATATTATAACATGTATTTATTTATGGAAAATTATTACCCTCATATTTTAGTAAGTAAAGTGGTATATCAGTGTGTTTGTTTTCCATCTTTATCTCTTTCTCTCTCTGTCTCTCTTTTTTTTATTATGAGGAAAGGTTAGTCATTTTTCTACATTATCAATTTATTTAAATAGCATTCCTCAACCTGTTGCCTAAAGACTAGACTGCCTAAATCTTTGTGGAGGAATATTCCAAAATATACCATGAGCGTATTTGGTACATCCAGCTTATACAATTATTAAATAACAATAACCAGTTATTAACTATACAATTATTAAATAACAATAACCAGTTATTAACTATACAATTATTAAATAACAATAACCAGTTATTAACTATACAATTATTAAATAACAATAACCAGTTATTAAATATACAATTATTAAATAACAATAAGCACTTATTAAATATACAGTTATTAAATATCAATAACCAGTTATTAAATAACAATATAATTAATTCTAGAACAGGTATTAAATTTTAGACAGTTTTTACATCACCTAATATTTAACCTGTAAGCACAAGTGGTGAGTTAAAATTTACTCCCAATTACATTATGTACCCAATATACAAATGTAGGCGTGTGTGCTGACGGGTTAAAGTCCTAATCTAAATGTGCCAATTTCAGAATTAATATCTGTTTCAATAATATTGTTTAAATAAAATATTTATGTTTTATGGTAATGTTTTTGCTTGGTTGCTATCTGTATGCATGAAATTTTATTTCTCTACGCTGGGCGCAGATTTCTATTTTTCTGCTATCGTTATTACATAGGAACTCACTAATAGCCAACTCCGGTTTATGGGAACCCGGTTTTAATTAAGATGAAGAAAAGGGGTGGGGCGGCTAGTGCATAATACATAAATAGGCATAGCAAAAAAAGTTTTAAAACTAGAGAAACTCAAGACACAGTGAAAAAATATCTTACAAAATCACAAATTATTTCCCAAATAAAACAGGCAGGTGATTATCCAACTCAGCGGTTCCCAAACTATGGGTTTCGACCCACTGGTGGGTTGCGACGGCTAATTTAGTGGATCGCGGAAGTAAACGAGGTTTCTCACAAAAAATATATTTTGTATGTTAAAAAATTATAACAATTTCACCAGCAAATTATATTTTAAGGGAAAAGGCCTCAATTTTCATATGAAGAAATACACGAGCAGAATATCGAGAAACATCTAAATGAGCTTTGAATTTCTTGATGGAGTTCAACACAACATACTCGTGTGAACATGCTTTTTGAGCTTGGCTGTTTTTGAAAAACAAGTACAGAAAACACTGTGTGTTGAAAGTAAATTAAGGTTAAAATTAGCAAATTTTAACCCTGATATAGATACTTTCATCGGTAAAAACCAGGCCAGAAACGCACTGATTACAAAGTTATGGTTTGATGATAATGCATTTTTAATTATCTTTGTAGTTGTGTGTTGTGTACAGGGATGTAGTGGAGGATATACGTAGATATACACCGTATACCTTCTGGATTTTTTAAAAAGAACACCGTATACTCTCTGTTTCTAAAAAAATTATAATATACACACTCTAGGGTATACCCTCTGCTTTGAGCGTATATCCTCTGCTTGGGGCGTATACCCTCTGTTATTTTTACGACTACACCCCTGGTTGTGTGTTGTGTTAATTATTATTCCACTTACACACATTAGAATTACCAGTTCCTGTTGTGGTTGACAGTGTATCCTTCGCAGGGAAATTTGCCTTTTGCGTAGGATAAGATAGCCGATCGCTTACAGATGTCATACAACAGTTTCCATACTGATATACATGCTTATATTAGGTGGGTCACGAAAATTTTTTTTACTTAAAGGTGGGTCGCGTAACAATAAAGTTTGGGGACAACTGATCTAGCTTCTTTTAAAGTTAATTGAAACGAACAGCACAGTTGGAAATTTCCATTCAGCAATTTCGTGAATAAACACTAAACGGAGATGACCTTGAGAAATTTCAAAAATAAGTCCTGTACATGATCTATAGAATGTATCTATGTCTAGTAATATTTAAAAATATAGTTCAATTTAAAAATGCGTACTACAATTGAAAAAGCACTTCAATCAATTACTGTTTATAGGTTTCAATAGTTCAGTTTCTTCTGTAGCCAAATTCTTTTGTGTGTTTATGTTTATCTACATGAATAATATATTCTACGTACACCATATTCTACAGCAGTGCCGTGCAGCTCACCTCAGTTATATATGTTAATTTCAGTATGTTTAAACTACTGTAATGTTATTAAAATACCATCAAACGATTTTCTCCACAGATCGTAATGTAATGAAATTCTTTTGAGTATCTCTGTAAATGAATCGTAAACGCTGTACACTTCAACAAATCAAACATGCCATAGATACCCAATAACATCTATCAATTTCATAACAATCGGATTATATTTACTCAGTTAGACTACGGTCAGAGAGATAGACAAAAGCTTTTCGACTTTACTGGAAAGTGTTAAAAATACAAAAGTAAGAGACTGTGCAAATATAACGTTATCACCTTTTTTGATAATTTTGGACCCTCCTCTTATAATCTTATAATCTTGTCTTATAATCTTGTTACGTTTGCCTCGAACGGAGGAGGGATGTGAAGCAGATAGATCTTTCTTATTAACAAAACAAATGGACAACATTCTTTCTCTTTTATTTAGTAATAAACACAAATTTCATTTCAAATATATTTCACCTTTTTTTTTTTTTTTTTTTTCCGAACCGTGATTATATATGCATACTCAAATAAAAAAGAATAGTGATGTCAAACGTTGGGATATCTCATATTTTAGAATTAAATAATGTTATAATAATTTAGTGCTCTGATTTTCATTAAAATGGATAAGAAATTGAAAAAAGATAGCATATTATTTTGAGCTAAAGACCATGTTACAAATAAAAAGAGAAAATTTTGACTGGATCAAAATGGATATCGATATCATAAGACAAACTCTCCTCCCCCTAGAGATATGTTACTATATCAAGTGCCAGGGATATGTTTAAAAAATTTTTAGGTCATTTAAAAGACTCTTCACAAAATAATTTATCTTAAAACAGGACTCTTTACAAATTTTTTTATTCCCAAACAGGACCCTTCACAAAATTATTTGTCTCTTAAATAGACCTTTTACAGATTTTTTTTCACCTTCAAATTGAACTTTTCACAAATTTAATCATTTAATAATAAAATCTGGCTTGTAAATAAGCAGTTGAGCTCATCAAAGAACATATTACTTATCTTTTTATGTATGAAAAATAGAATCTGAAGGCATTGATAATTTAAAATTCACAAAACTCTGACTAGAATTTTCAGAAACACAAGGAAAAAAAATTACAATTTCACAAAAAGAGGACCCTGTGAGAAAAGTCTGGACAGACCCTTGCTGACCCCCCCCTCCCCTCCCCCTAAAATGATAACGTTATATATATCCAAAATTGAAAGAGAATGGATTGATAACGAATCTGGAATTATCCTTCTTTGAGACACAAGCTAAACTTTGGGAACTTTTACTTTCCACCGCGTAAAAGTTGGTACCCTCTTGACGGAAAATAAGAAAGTGACATATGCATTTTTTTTATTCATCGTTTGATGATTTCAAAATGCGCAATTTTTGTTGAAAAGTAAAATAAAATAAAATGACGATCGTTAGATAAAATTTGATCAATTTGATCTCCCAGGTAATTGTGTAAGTTTTATAGGATCTATTCAGAAACCAAGAAATCAGAATTTCTCTTTTCTCATACATGCAAAATAACAATAACAACAACAATAATAATAATAATAATAATAATAATAAACATCACAGAGTATAATATGTTCTACAAAATCGCGTTTGAAGCCGATTTTCGGTTTTTAGCTATGGAAATGTCATCTTGAGAGAGCATTTAGATACCGTTCAAGATGTAAACATACATGAATGAAAAATATTGTTCGTGTCTTTGCTGCTTACCTGCAATTTTTATGCATTCTCTATAAAAATAATTCATAACTCATAGTTAAACAATGTCAAATTAACATTTTCAAGGGGTGAAGAAAGATTAAAATATTTTTAATACATATTTATAATTTAAAAAAGTGTTTTATTCTACAAAAAAGTTATTCATTTAAAGAAACCGGATGGGGGGGGGGGGTTCTAAATTATTCCTACGACTTCACCCTTGGATCCATGCTTGAGACCCTCATTAACATTAATAAATAATGGAGAAATGAAAATATATTTACAAGAGTTAGAATACGGACTGGCGGATAGACAACAAATGAACCGAAATCATAAACGTTTTATATCAGGCCCGTAAAGTCAGGGGAAGGGGAGGGGGATGATCAGCTCTGAAATTAAATGACAGGCAGGGGTAATTCTCATATGCTTCCCCCGTTAACTTTAATGATAAATAACCTACACAGAAGTAGAAGTCAAATCCACTTAACACAAAACTATTTGTTACAAAGTTATTAGAAATTTTAAATGCTTTTCATATTTTAGAGAATCTAAAGTCAAAGGGGGGGGGGGGGTGATGCTCAGCCTACCCAGCTCCCATCTAGTTACGGCCCTTTTCAACTCTGTTGGAAAGTGTTAAAAACAGTACTGAAATGGAATGAAAAATATGGTTGTAAAAATTTTAAAAAGTAATAACTAAAAAATCTTTAAAATCTTTAAAAGTAATCTTTAAAAGTTTCATGATGCAACTATTAATCTTTTTTTTTTTCAGTAAGTTTTCGAATATGCGTAAAATAGAAAAATAAGTCTGTTGTAAAAAATTGGTATGGTATGGGTGCTGTAGGATATTTTATTTTTTAGAAAAACCACAAAACAAAGCGTGAACAACGACAGAAAATTTTTCATCCGGTCAAAACCAATTTCATCCCTTGTTTTATAATCTGCATCCGCCATGCCGAAAAAACTGTGGTTAAAAACAAGGTAAAATAAAAATAATTAAAAAACACCACGATTTGAGAGAACAACAGCTGTAACTAACGCTCGTCTCTACACGACCCTACGCTGGCTCTTAACAACCGTTTGACCTTGTTTCCCTATTTTTTTCTTTCCCAGTTTTTCTCTTGCGTTTTCCCTATGATCAGACGGATAGACGGATGGATGCAGAAATTGCCTCCCGTTAGAATCACGTGACTTATTTACATAGGAGAAAAAGAATGAACGAAGAGAAGAGAGAGTGAGAGAAAGAGCGGAGACTTCGAATAAAGTTGTGCAGGAAAGGAATATTACCGGTAGGATAATTTTTAACCATATTTGGCTATTTATCGCCAAAATAATGTTTACTTTACTTTTGGCAGAGTTTTGCGAAGTTGGCGGTGTGAAAATTGAGATTCATTTTCAAATAGGGATTGTATTCGATATAAATTTTGTCGCAGTTTATGAAACATAACACTGAAATACTTTTATGGTTAACTGGTAACAAGTTCAGCTGCAAGAGCTCAATAAATCGTTTTGTTATTTGACTAAAAATATTCTTAAAAAACCTTAAGAATGGTTATGAAATAATAATGCTATATTTTTATTGAAAAAATGCAGAAAAAAATAAATAAAAATAAAAATAAATAAATAAAAATCCCTTTTTTTATTAGACAGATTATACTAATAAAACTAATATTGTTTCTATTTATGGCAATGAGAAACAATGTACAAAAACGAAAGTTCTAACTTCTGATAAGTTACGCATTGCATAAATATATAAATCCACACAAAGGTTTCAAGTTTAATCGTAAATTAACCCATGAAAGTTCGGGACGGACTTTTACACAAAAATTGGCACATCTTGCTCTACATTTTGTTATAAATTAACATAGCATATGCGCATATTTTCATTATCTTCTTAGATTTATAACATTGTTTTAGATAAATGTTTGCAATACATAAATGATCATATAAATCATTTTACATAATTTCATTTCAACAAAGGATAAGAAACACTCAAACCATACTCATATATACAAAAATAAACTACACAACTTGGTGTAAAACTTACAAATTCACAATATATCGTGATTTTCAACAACTAAGCAATTTTCATTTTAGTATAAGAGTGTTAATATATTTTTTTTCTCTTAAAAGATATATTTTTTAAAAATCTATATTTGTTTTAGGTATTCGGCAAAAGATACTTTGGAGTATAATACAGAAATGCAAGCGCTGCGCCTCAAATGGCTGATTACTACCTTTTTTTTTAAATTTTCACCTTAATTTATGACAAAATTTCTCATATTTAATAAAGTGAAGAATATCATTAGTGGAGAAAACCAGTCATTAGTTGCGCAGTGCATAAAATATAATATAAATATGTATTTTTAATTATTTACCTAATTTATTTATTTATTATCTTTGAAGATTTTGTGAAATGTTAATCGATACTTTAATTTTAAAATGTCAACACACATTTCCTTTGGCAATGGCTACGCACAGCCAGACTTCTGAATATGTTAGTCAGAATCGGGACTTGTTCCTTCATAGAACCTGTTCTCAGATTTTGGTCGTTTCTTTAGCTCGATAATTGCCCAGCAGTTGAGCCTGAAATCTTGTTTACACCGAAGCAACTTCCTTGAATCATTGGTTGTTAGGATGAATATTTTGATATGGCCATTTGATAAACGATCTGATATGTAACACCGTGACTAAAGATTGGCTGGAGAAGCAGGCGCCATTCTCACATTGCAGAGGCACACTCTGATAAAGTACTAATGAAAAAATACTATTATATGTTCTCTGAACACAGAATCTACATCTTATCCTAGGCGCCAATTATCCCAACTTCACTGAGAAGTACAATTCTACGACACCAGAGTAAAATTTATCTCCCATTGTGGACACCGTTAATGTTTTTTTTAAAAAACTATTTAAATTCTATGGATTGTGAGCGTCTTCTCTATCTGGGTCCACATATGTATATATCAGCTATTTTCTTCATAAAAGCAAACTTTGAATTTTTTTTTTTTTTTTTTTTTTTTTTTTTTTTTTTTAACATTTTGTCTTCATTTCTTAATAGCTTAATGGTTTTTGCTTTAAAAGCAAACCAAAAAATGGCAACATTTGCCGATTTCCTCGTAAAATATAGATGTTACTTTCATCGGAATTTGCAAAACGCCTTCGAGACATTCTGGCCTAAACATTGAGAAATGTTCATAATTATTTAATTTAAATCTTTTACAATAAAATGTTTTGAGTGTTTGTATACCATTGCATGTTTAAAGGCCTTAAATTTGTGATTGTGGGAACTTCTGTTAGTGATAATTAAATGATATTTTATGGACATTCGCAATTTTAGATTTCTACAGGGTGTCCCAAAAGGTCATGTCCAAACGGCACACATGGTTGTGTCAGGTCATTAGGAAACAGAATTACATAGGAAAGGGGGGTCGGAAACGCGATTGTAATCCGCTAGAGGGCGATAAGCGATGTCAGACGAAAGCGCGGGCAGTCGGATCATTCGAAGCGCGGACGTTGCAGAGAAAGGATGAACCAGTTGATGAGCACTTGGATGAGCACTTACTATGAGTTGTAGCATTTTTCTTTTTTATTTGGTACTGTTTTGTTGTAAAATAAAGATATTTTACACCGTTTGTTATCTTTTCTTTGCGTGACGGTTACGATGCAATTTCACTGTTTAGATCGCGTTTCCGACCCCCCTTTCCTATGTAATTCTGTTTCCTCATGACCTGACACAACCATGTGTTCCGTTTGGACATGACCTTTTGGGACACCCTGTATTAGCGAACCTAAATTATTAGTCTCCTAAAGTATCAATTTCCGAAAAGTTCTTTTTAGGTGCGTTCGTAATTATGGAAATACGTAGCACTTCAGTTGTCGTTCAGACTGTCCGTTTATCCGCATATAACAGAGCAAAAACTACCCAACCGAATCATTTGAAATTTAAAATACATAATTTTTGCACAATTTTGTCGAATCATTTCAAATTTTATGAAAATCGGATGCATGGTACAATTGCAGGGACAATCAAAAGTATTCCGTTGCATTACGGTCAATGCTAAGAAACAGCTTCAAGTGCATTTTAATGATGTTACACTCTTTCGAACATAATGAAATTGATATGCATTAATGAATAATACGAAAATATACATTCATAGAATATGCTGTGCAAAGAATATTTTTTATTCATTTACAGGGACACACAAAACTATTCAAATACAGTATGGTACAAGTGAAACATTGCTTGGGGACGTTTTAATTGTATTAAACTATTTAACATTTTATGAAATTGAAATAAATTTTTGAGGATTACTAGAAGTTACTTCCTGTATAATAGAAAACGGACAGTATTTAAAAGGACACACAAAAGATTTCGGCTATTATACTGTATAGGGGGAACTGGGGCACATTGATACAGCTTTTTTCTAAGAATTTTTTTGGTGTACAGAAAGCAGAAATTTCAAGTTATTTTTCCATGTGGAGTCATCAAAACTTGTGTAGTGTGTTATAAAAATGTACAATCGTTGTTTTATATATTATTTTTGCATGTTATTTTAAAAAAGTAAAAAAAAGTCATTTGTATCAATGTGTCCCATCCCCGGGGCAGATTGATACACCTCATGGGACACTTTGATACGTCTGTGAAAATAGAGACAAAATAACACCAATGCATATTTTTCATAGAAAAATAGTTAGAAAACCATTTTATATTTATTTATTTATAGAAATTCAAATCGCCCACAATTTTTTATCAGCAATATTAAAGCAATCAAAATGAAATGTATAATGATCTGATGTTCTGGCTGTTCCTTGTCTGATTGTTGGCTGTGGTAACTTTGCCATATCTGGCACTTCAACCCCAGCATTATCTTCTTTCTTAGGAAAGGTGAAGAAATTATCAGGTTTTCTGTTTATAAATCGGTTCATAAATAGAAAATAAAGCATAATTATATTAAAAATTCTGTTTATAATATAATTTTCCTGTATTGTTCTGCAGCTTGTTTCTCTTATTTAACATTTCTCATATCAAAAATACTTTTTTCTCTGGGAAATCGATATAAATTTGAGATTTTCCAGGCTGCCGTCTTTTTCTTTTGTTAATTGTACACTAGCACTAGATGTTGGGTAAATTCGTACGTCTTCTGTTTGCAAAAATACTATAAAATGTTCTAATATAAAGAAATTAGAGCTATTTCACTTCAATAAAAACAAATATTAGAAATTTGTGGCGAAAAATGATTGGATTAAGGAGTGTATGGTAAAAAAAAATAAATAAAAAAATAAAAAATAAATAAAAGGTAAGGAAAAAATGAACTAGAAAAGGATTTAGGGTGTATCAATGTGCCCCGACGTAGACTATATCAATGTGCCCCATATAATCATTTTGAATAAAATAAGTCTCAAATCCAATACTTCATAATTTATCTAAACAAAAAAGAATGAGAAACTGATAAAGAGTAGCTTTACTTGCCAGGAAGAGTATTCTTTTCGGTTGAAAATACTGGAACAGTTGTATAATACCATTTCAATTGTACAACTCAAATTTACTTTTGACCTACAAAAACAATTAATCATCCGTTCCATTTCATCTTACTACTGAATCATTCCAAGACTTTCTGTATCTAGTTGAGTGCACTAGTATCACCTTTTGGAGCTGTTGTAAAACTTCATGTAATGACCCTGTATGCAGTACAGGGGGTCCTGTAATGCAGTCCAGGGGGTGTATCAATAATGCAGTACAGAGGGTGTATCAATTTGCCCCAGTTCCCCCTACTATTACACCAAGATCTGAATATTTTTTAAACTTCGTTATAGTACAAACGCAGCTCATTTGCTACGCTTGACGTGTAATTTCCGACTTGTTCTTTCTTGAAGATGATTACATTTGTGCAGAAGTAGGGGGAAAGAGTACTTATTATTTTGCTTTTTAAAGCCAATGACGAAGTATCTGTTGTATTATTTTAGCTTTGAAATGGAACTTTTACTTAGGAAATGAAAGAGGCTTAAAAAACATGGGGATTATTACAGATTGAGCAAATTTTAAAAATAACTTCAAAACTAAGAATTTTTGTACGAGAAACCAGAGTCCTAATCCTTTCCCCGGCCCCCCTCAAATATACATGCTTTTTATTTTAATCCAAACATAACCATCGTTCATAAATTTAACTAAAATAAAAATATTTGAAAAAAAAAAACTTTTAACTGTTGTGACAGAAATTGTCACATAACTAATATGGAATGATCTGTCAGACCATTCCATCGAAAGATGAATAAAAGGCGAGATTAACTCCATAGGATTGCATTTTTGTACTTAACTTTTTGTGCAGGACTCTTATAATTAAAAATCATCTGATCAAAAGTCTTTGGTGATAATATTAAAGCTTCAAACAAAATTTTACGGAAAAAACGGAACATTTTTTTAGTGCTTGTAATTAAACTAAAAAGTTAAAAATTTTAAACTATAAAATTGAATAAAAAAAACAACGGTCTATGAGACCGGTAACATTAGTTAAAGAATCTTATATTGCGTTGAGTGAAATGCAATGATATCATAAAAAGAGAAAGTATAACATTTCAATAAGTGAACCCTCGAGAATCGTCAATTATATTCTAAGGTATGAAGCATCCTACTTCAGCTCTGTTTGGAAAAGAATTTAGTCTTTTCAATCATATCTCGTGATATCCTCTCTTTTTGCACAATAACTATTAAATTATTTTAAATTTCGCTAAAATAGCTTCAGCATTGTTAAAATTATTATCAAAAATCTAAATTCGAATTTAACCCATTAACGCCCAAATTATTTTCTCCGCTAAAATTTAAATTTTGTATTTCCCACCACTTTTAAAAGCAAATTAACTTTTATCTAAATTTATCGATGATTCTGTCTCATGAAATAAGGTACATATTTATCTTCCTCTTTACTGGTGGGAAAACCGCTTTCTTGCTGTTTTTGTAACCGTCCTCAACCGAGGACGCTGGGCGTTAATGGGTTGAGCGTGACGTTTTCTATTTTTTACTCAATAAATAATAAATAGGATTTTTACCCAAATTACTTACAGAAAAAAAAATTGCTTTTTGTAGTGCATATTACCGTCTCAATCGTTTTTTAATTATTCTGTATGTAGAGTAGACGCCTATGATGACTCTTAGGCCTTTTGTTATGGCTACCGCGAACTCTATGGCAGAAGGAAAATTTAGGGTCCTCTCACTCATCACGTTACTCATTTTTAGTTAACAAATGATAAGATGATCGATTTAGGAGCCACTGTAATATAGAGACATGAGATAATGTAAATACCCAGTTTACCCATATGGTGATGTGGCTTTCACGGTTCCCACAATAGCTATCAAATACTGTAGATCTTCTCTCATTATTAGTATTATTATTAT
Source organism: Maratus speculifer (assembly GCA_964019185.1). Taxonomy (NCBI): domain Eukaryota; kingdom Metazoa; phylum Arthropoda; class Arachnida; order Araneae; family Salticidae; genus Maratus; species Maratus speculifer. The sequence continues at coordinate 142,727,407 of OZ025291.1, forward strand.
TTCGTATCTAAATAAATTTATATCTGTAAATTTTGTTTTTGTACCATGGTAGATAATACACGTTTCATTTTGTACATTGACAAGTAGTATATCGTGTATTTTATTCTATCTGTGCATTGCAATACTAGAGGCCTGACTTGGCCGTTACAAAGGAAAAATTTATGGAGGGAAAAATGAAGCTCCTTTGACATTTTTGGATGCTCAATTAAAGAAAATGATCCAAGTTGGAGAATTAAATCATTTGCCACCTAAAAAAAATCCGTTTGGGTTGTTTCGTGAAATTTTGCTCCTAAAGTAAAAATTAGTGACCGACTATACCTTCTCTAATATGATACGAGGCCATGAAAGGTTATGGACAAATTCAACGAGGATAAAAAAAATATATATATAGGGCACAATGATTAAAAAAAGGTTTTTTAAAAAAAATAAATATTAAGTTTTACTCTTTCTCATCCTGCTTATCAGGACAAACATCAAATCAAATTATATTCCTTTAAAGTTGTGTGACTCACCCACCAACTAAAGGTCTTTATATAATACTTATTTTTTCCTAACTTAAATACCCACAAGTCAAATGCACTCTTTTCAGAAAGAAATAAGCAATGTTTATTAGTAAAGCATTATTATTATCTATAGCAATAAATTTCATTAATAACTATCCTTTATTTTCCTAGAAACACACGCCTTTTCTCCGTGTCTAAGACGAAGTGTTCTTGTCTTCCCTCTATGCGTGGTCATGCTTCTTTTACCGTTATACCACATAACATCGGAAGACAGGAATTATCCAATCTTCCAGGAAACCATACCATGATTACAGAAATAACATCATCTCGCATCACCTCAAGCTTTCTAACTGCCTTTCACCTTCTGTCTCATAAGAACAACAACAACAAAAATAAATAAATAAAAGAATATGCATGCGTCCTTTTCCTTCGCTCAATCCGTTGTTTAACATAATCGTCAAAATTCACTTGATGTTGAATCAAGGCAAGCCTACAAAAATGGGTCATCTGCCATTTAAAATTAGGACAAAGTATATGCAGAAAATTTTAGGGGGGGGGGGGATCGCAGGCAAATGCAATTTTCTGTATAAAAAATGACCATCAGCTGTTCTAGTGGTTAGGGCGCTAGATATTGGAGAATAGGAGCAGAGCTCGTACCTCAGTTTTGCATAGATATGTGTTGTGTGTCAGATTCTGCAATGTATCAAGTCATGATGCATTTTTGGCCGGTCATATGAAATCAACGAAACAAAATAGAAATGGGAAATCTTCACCAAATTAAATGAAAACTCTCCAAGTTTCATATCTATTCAGTGATATTCGATATGACCTTCATTTGATTGCAACCGCGCATCTAAATAACATCTAAGTTCTTATCAATCACAGTTAAAAACGTCTGATGTAACAGATTGAATAACATCTGTGATTCTCTGTTTCAAATGGAGGCCACATCGAACTACACTGGACAGTTATGAAACATGGAGAATTTTTCTTTTATTTGATGAAGATTTCACATTTCTATCTTATTTCATTAGTTTCCTGCAACCAGTCAAAAATCCATGACTTTACGAAGACATATGTACTTTAAAATGCATTGCTTAAATTCTGGACAAAATATTACGGTAACGCGATCAAGCAATCAGCCAAGCTTTAAAATTAAAATTCATTTTTCATTTGGCATCTTTCGCTTTTTTCGAACGTAATTATTATACAAGAGTCACATATACCCATGTATGAAATTGAAATAAAATAAGAAAATCTTATTAGTAAAGCATCATTTGTAGTTCATTTTAGAACAAATAAGGTTTATCAGTAATGCATCACTATTTTGTTTCTGTATCGTCGAATTCTTGACCAATTCTGTATACAAGCTCATATATATTTTTTTAATTTATCACACCATACCACGGCAAAACAAGAAGTACCTACTTTACCAGGAAACAATTATAGTAGTAACTTAGCATCAACGCAAATCTTATAACAAGGAAGAAACGCAGAAAAATCCTGCTCCCTACATGCCCTGCATTGTCTACCTTTTAACATAATCGTCTTAATCACTTAATATTTAATCAAGACAAGTCTTCAAATTATATCATCTTTCACCAATAAGAAGGACAGAAAACTTATCACTTCAGAAAATATCTCGACGTACAGTGGCAGTCAAAAGTTTCCGGTCAGTTAGTTTCTTTGATTTATTTACCAGAAGGTTTCAGCAAAGAAGAAGCACAATTGTTTCAATAGTTAGGAATATGTGAATGACCTCTGACCACGTGATTATTTTGATTGGATACTGTGGATGCTTCATGCAAAGTGGTAGAATTCGAAGTTCGCGTGTGCAAAAGTTTCCGGCCACTCATCGTTCCTTAGCTTTTTTCTATAGGTAAAGTGTTTTTTAGTCGTGTTTGTGAATGAATCAACGTGAATAGCATAGTTTTAATTCAAAATTGAAAAGTTCAATAAATATTGTCCGTAAATGAGTGATTAATTTGTCACTAAAGGGCTAATCTTCTTGAGGTATTGCGGTAAAGTTATCGATCGGCAAAGCAACTGTACACGGTGTTTAAAAACTATATAAAGATGGCCGTGGCCTTCAAGACTTTCTGAGGTCTGGAAGTCTTCAAAAAGTAACTATTCTCGTTGCCAGAATTATCAAGAGAAAAACAATTGATGATCCTCATAAAAATTCCGTTGCAATATACGGCTATTTACAAAATGAAAATATTGGTGAAATAAGTCGGTCTGCCGTGTGAAGATTCTGGCGTGATACAGAACTTTATGGAAGTGTCGGTGTTCAAAAATTTTTTGTAGGTAAAAAAATATAAATGTTACTGACTGGCGTTTTCCAAAAAAGACAAAGTCTGGTATAGTGAAAACTGGAAAAAAATACTATTTTTCCATCAATAGAATTTGAAACTTTTTTGGGAGTGATGGCAGACACTACGTCCGATGTCCTAACAATAAAAAATGTGATTCAACATACGTTATTACAACAATGCAATGTACTACAATGAAGCATGGCGGAGCACACGTTATAATGTGGGGAGTGTTTTCTTCAAAGATTGTCGGTCCGTTATTTAAAATCCACGGCAAGATGAATGATGCAATGTATAAGGATATCTTGCAAGATTATTTTCTGCCTTATTAGAGGAAAATTTTGATCGCAACTATTTGTTTTAACAGGATAACGACATAATGAATGCATGCAAGCCTTGACAAGCAATGGTTTTCGCACACAAAAATTTCGTTTTCGCCAGCCCAAACGCCCACCATGAATCCAGTAGAAAATCATTGGAAAGAAGTTGACAAACGTCTGCCGAACTATAAATATTCAAACTCAGCAGAAAATTCCAAAAAATTGCAAGAAATGTAGAAAAAACTTACCATAGACGAACTTTAACCGTTGATTGTATGAATGTTATGTTACTGTGCCGTAGAATTTATTTCTAAAGGTAATAAAATACTAATACTATAAAATACTAATTATAAATGTTGTTGATCGCTGTAGTTTTCTATTACAATACATTTTAAAAAAAAATTTGCGAAGGTATTTTTTTATTACAATACATTTTTTAAGAAATTTGCGAAGGTGGCCGGAAACTTTTGAGAACATGCGTTTTCCTTTGTACTTAATTTTGTCAATTAAATTTATTGATATTTACATGTTATTCCACAAGTAAGTTCCTAACTATTATGTCAATAAAATGTATAAATATCACTTTGAGATTCCTCTTCATATGTGTATAATTACAAATTAACTGAAAAATTTTTGGCGGCCGGAAACTTTTGGCCGCCACTGTACATCGTGCATTCGATTTTGTCTCCAAAATAAAATTTAAGGCAGTATATCGTTAAAATCTGGTTCCGAACTTTAGTATTACAAATTAGTTATCTACACTTCTGTACGGAAAAACAATAAATAAAGTTTATTCACATATTTAATTTATATCTTCAATTTATTTCAGGGCTCGAAAAGGTAAAATGCACGAACCGGAGTACTATTTTAAAAATATATTATTGACAATTATTTACAAAATATATCTAAACCACACAAAATCAATTTTAAAAATGTATTCAAGATTCTAAATAATTTTTTAAAAAGATTACAGCGAGCACATTAAGTTACATATATATATATAACTGTAATAATATTTTTTAATAATTACTCGAACCGGAACAATATTTACCATAATTTCACGAACCGAAATTCGGTTTGCTCCGGTACATTTCAAGGTCTGGTTTATTTTAAGAACAGTTAAAATTAATATTCTCAGAAATACTCAACCCTTTCTGTTTCTCCATCAACGTATCCTTGAACAACGCTCTATGCATAGTTATAACATAACAGAGAAAACCAAGAATTGTCTATTTCCAGGAGGCCATACCATAATTACACAGTAGTAGCTTATTATCTCGCATCACCTCAAATTCCCTTTCTTATAAGAAAAGTTGGGATGCCATTTAAGAGTTTATTTGCATGGGGGGGGGGGGGGAGCAATGCTTTCTTTAGACATTTCTAGCATTTTTTACAGAATGTATATTCAGTTCTTCCATCAAGACAAGTCTTCAAACTGTGTCATCTTTTATCATAAAGGAGGAAGGAAGACTTTTCAAGGGAATAATATTTCGAAGATACATACAAATTTGTTTTAAAAATAAAAAATGGGGATTTATTTCTAAACGTTCATATTATTCATTAGTGAAACGCATTCTTGCATGAAATAAAAACTTATTCTCTATTTTATTTTATAGGAATAGTTAATGTTAACATCCCCAAAAATATAGCTCTTTTGTCGTTTCTGTGCCTAATTCTTGACCAAACCTCTATACTCCAAACCTCTTTAATACGTACTTATACCATGTCCATAACATAAAAAGAAAAAGCCAATATCCCAAGAAACCACCACGTTATTACAGTAGTCGTTTCATATCGCATCACCTCCAAATTTCTAACCACCTTCCATGGAAAAAAAATCAAAGCAAGAAAAAACATGCATACGTCCTCCTGCATTGCCCGTCATTTAACGTGATCGCCTTAATCGCTTAATTACGGCCTTTTTGCAGCTTCCTAGTACGAGGCCCCCTTTTCCGCACAAAGTGGGGTTTCTTCAAGCGTTATTATCGCCTTTTAAAAGGAGAATCTGTCGGTCGAGGGCTATAACTTTAGACCAAGATCAGGGACTCCCCACGCGATGATGGGGCTAAAGATCCAGGTAACAACGTTCAGATAAGGAGATCCGTCTCACACGAAGGTTATGTCATGTCGTGTCGTGGGTGGGAAATATATTTTGAAAGGTGATGCACGGTAGAAGAGAAAGAATAAAGGGAATGGCCGCCTCTGATATTATAGTGACATAAAGGCTCATTTTCAGTTCATTTATTCATAAGCTATTCCATCATTCAATATGAGTTTTACGACTTATAATAATAAACAACAACCATTGTCATAAAACACGATATAAATTATAATTAATTAATAATTCCCATGTTACTTTTATACATAATGATAATATCAGATATATACATTTATAAAAAAAAAGTGGTTTTTTTTAATTTGTGTGTGTGTGTGTTCGGTGTATATGTGTATGCGAACGCGATTAGGGTAATTATGACTCTTAATTTTGTGATTGATATTTTTTTAATTTTATAGGGTTCCGTTGTTCTGTATTTGAAAAGTAAAAACGGAATCATCGTAAGATCACTTCTGTATTTGTTTATAATAGCTATTTTACTCATAAACTATGGAACGTGGAAAGTCCAAATTGGGGGGGGCGGGGGGGATGGAAATTATTTACTTACGTTATTTACAAATTAATTATTAAACATTCACAAATATATTAAGGGAAAAATGTAGAGGGGCCTTTTAAGTTACTTGGAAAAAAATTTTTTTTTTGTTTATCGTGTGAAAACTTTCGTAACGCTGAACTTATTACATATTTGTATATGTGTGTGTGTGTGTGTGTGTATATATGTGTATATATATATATATATATATATGTATATATATATGCATTATATTTTTCGAGATATGATCGAAAATATAGAGCAAAAATATGTCCCCTCCCCATCTAATTCTGAATCTATTAAAACAAATGCTGAAAAAACTACATGTAGATGCGCTTGTGGTACCTATCGTAGAAGAAACACAAAAGCATTGTTGGTAATGATTTTCGAAAAAAATTGTCGGAAATTAGTAGCGATATTAACTCTTAATGACACGGACGGTTTGGACATACATAATGATAGGGGCGGCGTACTCTATGTACTACTTGCTTCTAAATCCTAGATAATAACTTTTAAAGATTTATTTGTATAATGCAATACAATGTAGCAGTATAAAAACAATAAACGTGAAATTGTTGAAAACGCACTAATTCAATTAGAATTCATGACATAAATACTATGGGATTCGCATTTAAAAACCTCATATCAAAAAACGGGGAATGGACCAAGGCGACGTGGCAAATTCGCGACCTCCTTTCGAAGCGCGCTTAGCACAATGCCAAGTTTAAACTTTGAACGACGGTTTTGTATTAGCTACATTCTAAAAAGAAAACATTATTATTACGCTGAATTAAAGCTTTTTACAAAGAATTATTATTCTTTTAGAAACGATTTTTTTTAAATATATATATATATATATAATACACTTAACTTATTCGCAACGAGAGCATTTTATTTAATTTTTAATCATTGACCACTGTTTTTTTTAACAGAATATTTTTTATAGTTGAAAAAGGCTTCATTTAAATATGGTAAACTTTACAGTAAAAAATAACCGGTGAAAGATTCTGCGTATCTTAAGTGACACGTATACTAGTCGCTCGTCCCTAAAGTGTTAATAATTCATATATTTATTGTATGGAACCCTCTGAGCGTGAGTAACTGGCATTTGACCACTTTATTGTTATTTTTATATTGAAAGGGAAAATTCGCGTATTTCCTCTTTTTAACAAGTTCACCGAGAACTTTGATCCTCTCATAAAAACAATACAAAACTGATCTTTTAACCCAATAGAGTAACTTTTTCCTATTTTCAATAAGTTTTATTAGTAATTTATGCAGTCATTTTTAAATTATTATAAATTTTTAATAAAAGACCTCTTGTGTCAAAAATGAGTACTTTTTTTTAATCAATATATTACTAGTGCTTTTACAATAGAAATATGTCATATTACAGACAAGAAAGACTAAGTTCTTAAGGCCCCACACTAGGCACAGAAAAAAACCCGGATGATAATGTAAAGTCTGTGGGGGCTTTCTTTTCAAATATCTCGCTCAAATTTTAATATTTTTACCTGATTTTTTTTTTTTTTTTTTTTTTTTTTTTTTTGCATAGGATAGTTAAGAACGATCTACAACCGGCCTAGTTTTTACTTTTTCAATTTTGGCTTCAGATTTTTAAATAAAAATTACTTTAAATTTCAAAATCGGTTTAAACCGGTTCTGAAATTGAAACTATCATAATATAAAAAATATGAAAAAGTAAAAACTAGGCCGGTTGTAGATCATCCTCAGCTATCCTATACAAAGAAAAAAAAAAAAAAAAAAAATATCCGGTAAAAATATTAAAATTTGAGCGAGATATTTGAAAAGAACGTCCCCACAGACTTTACATTATCATCCGGGTCTTTTTTTGTGCCTAGTGTGGGGCCTTAAAAAAGACTTTGCGCATTTAAAATTTTTTGATACAGTTTTAAGAAGATAGTTTAGATTTTCTCAATGTATTTTTATTTGATACCATAAGTACTAAAATTATATTTTATAGCTCTGTATTGAGGAAATCTTTGGGAATCATTAAAAAGTTAAAAATAATATTGACAGGAGAATTTATACAATTTTTTAAGAGAGCTGAAGAAAATGAGAAATTTCTGAGGTCGGGGTAAAGTTTACATATTTTTTTTTTCATCTGCAGGTTATTGAAGTAATCTTTACACAACCAAAGAAACTGTTGTTATGATGGCAAAATTTCTTCGTAAGTGAAATATGAATGGTTTTTTTAAATGAGCTTACCGTAATCAAAATTTCTAGGTTTTTAACTTAATTTTATTTTTTAAAGACTTTTTTTTTTTTTTTTGGTGTGTGTAACCGACGAGAAAAAAAATTGAACCGTTCTTGTTACACTGTGTTCTTGACCGGAATTAAATTTCTCCAATACATTTGGACTGAATGGGTCCGTTAACCCCTTGCGGACGAGCGTCACATATAAGTGCATGAAAAAGGTCCTTGTTTATCTTCACCAGTAAAAATTTACTGTAAAATTTGCCTTGTTTAATCGGTGTATTTTCTCGATTTATTCAGGCACAAATTTTGGTTTTTAAAAACCGGTGAAGAAACATTAAAAATTTCGTAAAAAGCTCTCTCGCAAAGGGGTCAACAATGCCCGATTTTCATTGTTGTTAAGCTGTTACTTCATATATTTTACCAGTTATAAAATAAATAACACTATTTATGATCACTAATATTACTAATTATAATTACTTAATAATTATCATATTCTTTTCATATTATAACAGCATACCATATTATTGTGACATAACATATCGTATTATAATAATATCCAGTTTCATTTTATTTAAGGTTTGCACTGATTTGCATTATCCATAAAGTCTCGTAACATTGTTTTTCAAGCTTTTTTTTTTTTTTTTTTTTTTTTTTTTTTTTTTTTTTAATTTTGCGAAAATATTTTTACTATAAATGATTTGAAAATGTTGCCGAAAACGAAACGCCGTGCCACCATCAATCAGAATAAAGGTAACACTTTTGTAGCATTTTCTATCTTAGTTTGTTTCATTATAAGTGATTATCATACATATTTTATATCATATTTTTTATTATAATTAATCATAAAATAATACCAATAATGTGCACTGAAATTTTGTTAAAATTTGTTTTAACCCTTTCGGGTCTGTTTTTTAGCTCACAGGCTATCAAAGCCTGAGAGCTTATGTGCCCGTCCATTCTGTATGTATGTACGTACGTTTGTGCATACGTGTGTTACGTGATAATTCATGATAAAAATATCCCCCTTGAAATTTTGTATATAGGATATTCTGATAAGGCGCTTCCCTGATTAGTTTTTGGAGTTCATTCGATATGTATAAGAGGGGGAAGAAAGGGAGAGTTTATGCCCCTCCCTAAATTGATATAAATGGGTTTTTCATGCAGAATTATCAATTTTCGGTCGAAATTTAGATATAGGATCATTCTGACGAGGCGCCTTCGTGATTAGTATTAGGTGTCCATTGGATAAGTATAAAAAAGGGGAATGAAGGGCTAATGCCCCTCCCCTTGATTTATATAAATGTGTTTTTCATGCAGAATTTATCAAATTTCATTCCAATCTTAGGCATTGGATCATTCTGATAAGGGCACCGCCATGATTTGTTTTGCGAGATAATTGGATAAGTCTAAACGGGGGGAAATGGGAAGTAAACCCCCCACTTTATTTAAGGTTAATAGGGTTTTCCCGTAGAATTTAACGGTTTGCTTCAAATTTTGGATATAGGTTCATTCTGATAAGGCGCTTCCCTAATTGGTTTTGAGAATTCATTGGATAAGTATAAATGGGGAATCGGTGGGATTATTCTCTTAATTTATTTAAATGTTTTTCTTGCAGAATTAACCGGTTTGCTTGAATTTTTGGATACAGGTTCATAGTGATAAGATGGTTCCCTCATTAGCTGTGGGGTTCTTTTGTTAAGTTCTTGTTTAAGGCGTACTTGCGATTATCCCCCCCCCCCCCGCCAACCTTAAATTTAATAAATTAATTTTTATACAATATTGACCGATTTGCTTTTAATTTTGGATGTAGCCTCTTTCTGATAATTCGAATCTCTGAATAGTTTTGGTAGTTTAATAGTTAAGTATAAAAGAGGGGGATAACTCCTCTTAAATTATATAAATGGGTTTTTATTAAGAATTATCCGATTTTCTCTGAATTTTGGATATAGTTTTTCACGTGATAAAACATGTCCCTGATTAGGTTAGGGGGATCAATGATAAAAAGGGGAAATGTGGAGAGCTGTTTCCGCTTCTTAATTTGTTTTTCGAACGGAATTACCCCTTGAAAATATAAGGCTGTAATGTACAATTAGTATGCGTAGTATGTAAGCTCAATGCCATCAGTTTAACTGGACAATATTCTTTTCTTTATTTTTATCTTTATTTTTATTTTTAATTTGGAGAGAAAAATTACTTTCACTTTAATAAAGTCCAAATAATTTTACTGGAATTTAACGAATTTGTCACTGTTCGATGTCTTACTGAATGTGTAGTTATTTTGCGTTCTATTCAATTCATTTTCATATGAAAATAGACTAAATAAGCGTTTTCGGAGACGTCTGGAAAATATCTAATTACAACAAAATTCTACAGATATTACAACTTTCTAATATTTTTTTCTGTTTTGACACACATGATTTTTTCAGAAAAGTAACCGATATTTTTAATTCAAATCGTGAAATATACGTTTAAAATAAAAGAATTGCCAACATACAAAGAGAATTTAGTAAAGTATTATTATGATTACTATTACTAAATGTTTGTAATCATAAATGAAACCATAATAAGAAATGCAAAGACATATTTCTATGTAAAAAACTTTTCTAATGAATTATAGAGAATCTACGAATAATCCATTATCTTACGTATTATGTAAAATTACATAGATTAGAAAAACAGAAATTCTGTTAAATAGCAGAGAAGTTATTCTGTAAATTTACAATACACTCTGTAATTTAACAGCGTTAAAAATACTCAAGACACTATAAATTTATTTTTAATGATAATAATTTAATTTAATTTTTAAAAATCAGTAAATTACTCAATCTTCCGTGAGATTTGAAGGAATTTTAATTTTTCAAATAATTTTGATCTGTTGTATCATTTATTTTTTATACAATTTGTTTCTTGACGTCCTGGAACTTCTAGACAGCGGAAAAGCACGTTATTGACTGCGCTATAGGAGCTTTTATTATTTTATTCAAAATATGGTCTTTTACGATTCAGGGACGTAAAATCGCTAAAAATCCCCATTAACACTGAAGAAATAATTTTTCCCATTCGAAATTGTTCTAAATAAATAAATAAAATTTTAAAAAAAAGTTTTAAAACTAAATTTTCTTGTTTAATATTTCTAATAAAATTTCAAAATAATTTTATAATTGCGTATCTTGATCGTTAAAAATAAATGAAATCAGTACAGGGAAATAGATGTAAAATGATGACCGAGAAACTCGATCAAATGCATTTAACAGAAAACTACCGTAAATTTTACAGAGAGTCTGGCTTTTTAGGTGCGTTCGTAAATATGTAAATACGTAGATTCTATAGTTGTCATTTAGTCCGTCCATCTGTACGCTTGTCTGTCTCTCTGTCTATCTCTCCGTATATAACAACGCAAAAACTACCCAACCGAATCTTTTGAAATTTAAAATATATAATTATTACATAATTTTGTCGAGTCATTTCAAATTTTATGAAAATCGGATGCATAGATCAATTACAGGCACAATCAAAAGTTTTCCGTTACATTATGGTCAAAGGGGGAAAAAGTTTCAAATGCATTTTAATTGTTTAAAATTTAAAATATGTAATTATTACATAATTATCTCCAATCATTTCAAGCTTTATGAAAATCGGATGCATAGATCAATTAAAGGGATAATCAAAAGCATTCCGTTCCTTTAGGGTCAATGAGGAATAAAGTTTCAAATGCATTTTAATGATGTTAACACTCATTCGAACATAATAAAATTGATGTGAATCTATGAAGTACATATTATAATGTACATTTTTCACAAACTGTGGTGCAAAGAACATTTTTTATTGATTTACAAGGCCACACAAAAGTATTCCATTACATAATGGGATAGAGAGAACATTGTTTGGTGCGCGTTTTAATTATATTAAACTATTTCACATTTTATGAATATGATATACGTTGCTGAGGTGTAATAAGAGTTACTATTCCTATATATTTACAGCAACACAAAAAAGATTTCAACCACTACACTGTATCCGAAGTACTGTCTATTATAACAGCAAGATCTAAATATTTTTCAAACTTTGTTATCGTACGAACGCACCTTATTTGTTACGTTTACGTGCAATTTCCAACTTTTTTTTTCTGTATTTTTACAGTGTGTCATTACTACACGTTGATAGTAATAAAAGTAAATGTTAAGCAGAATAATACTCAACGAAATGACATGTACTATTAAAAGTACGCCAATCCCGAATGGGTTAATATTAATATACTTTTAAAATATCGACAAGATAAAAATATTAGTTTTATATAATATCGATATAACATATACTTCTAATAATTGACAATATACATGTAGTATAAATTTGGGATAATAACTAATTAATATCTTATCTCCATAGCTATTAATAGATATTTATAGAATCCAGTAAATTTTTAGTTAGCAAAATTAATTAGGAAATACAAAAGGTAATTCGTATTTATCTTTCTATGCAAAAGTTCGTTGTTCATTCAGGCGTATGGAGAAACTTTATTAATTTTATGACATCACGGATAGACGACCAGTAATTAAGAAAATAAAAGATTTTCTGATAAAGCACAGAATATTCTTTATTAATTTCAAACTACGCTGGAAAAATCATTAGAACAAATTGACGGATAAGAGCGTAAAATTTTTTTAATTGTTCTTTGCTCCTTTAAATTGAAATAAGTCGCTTCTTGAAACCGAAGCATTTATAGAGTAGTTTGAAGATAAATTTAATAACTCGATAAATATAAAATGATTTTTAGCTTCTTAATTGTGCTTCATTTAATATGTAATCAATTAAGAAATTTTAAATAAATTCTCTGTGGTTGAATTCCGCAACTTATTTTATTTTATTCGTTTTCTGGTTGGTTTATGTTTAATGTCCAAAAATGAAATACTTCTGTTGCCACAATGACAAAAAAGTAATAAAAACTTTTTAAAAAATTAATAATTTGAAAACAAATTGTGATAAAGATTTCAAACAAATTTCATTTAAAAGTGCATTTTTTTTTTCTCTACGCAACGGTGTAAAAATTTTAAATGTACGATTTTTAGAAGTTTAAAAACTTGCAGTTCCAAAAATTGTAAGACTGAAATTTCATTTAAAATTTGTTCATGATGGGTCCAGGAATATTAATGCTTAATCCATATCGTACGTAATATGAGGCGTTCAGAAGTCACTCTGATTAACTCCCTCCCATAAAATTGCACAATTTTAAACAGTTAAAGTATGTATAATTATAAACTACTGTTTTTTTTTTTTTTTTTATCATCGGCCTAGGAAAGTTAATCTTTAATGCACGGTGTACGTAACAAGGGATCGTTATGATCATCATAAAACTAATGTTTATTATTATTGTTAATTTAAGTATAGAATTTATTTATGTGTGTTTAAAATTTTAGTCTTTGAAAATATCATTTTCCAAATAGTCGTTGTAATTTGTTAAATTAGAATTATGTTATAATTATTATTATTGTTGTTATTATTTAAACCGGGAGTTCGCGACATTTAACCTCTTGTGAGGGGCTGTGACAGCATGTGTCCGAAGAGAAAGGGATGTTGTGAGGGGCTTGTGACACTTTCTCTGGACACAGGGGTAGGAAAATCGAAAGTGGATGGGGGCGGAGATTGTCGTCGTAAAAGTGTCAAATCCGTAAATAATGACTTCGCGTTTAAGACGGAATGAGGAAAGATTCTCCTTTCAATCACACGTCAGTTGGGGTAGCAGCTCTTTTTTATGCGTACATTATTTTTGTGTAGTGCTTTATTTTCAATTTTTTTTTTAAAGTTTTATTTGTAATTTCAAATGTCGAAAAAGAGAAAAATTTTGTCTCAAAAGGATATAGAAGATATTGTTGCAAGATGGGACGATTTATCGGAAGATGAAAATTTTGCAGATAGTGATTCTGATTGTCTAGAATCAAGTTTTTCGGAAAATTTAGAACAAATTCGGGAAAAGAAATATTTTAGTACCGATGAACCTGGAAATTCGACAGCAAATGATTCGATATCTCCTACTAATTTTTTGTGGACAATGGACCCCGAAAATAATGTACCAATAGTACACAAATTTAATTCAACGTCTGGAATAAAAATTGATATTCCAGATAATGCAACTGAGATTGATTTTTTTCAATTATTTTTTAACAGAGAAATTTTAGATACATTAGTTAAGGAAACTAATAGGTATCAAGTGCAAAATCAAACCCCACAATGTGAGGATGAAAATACTGCAAAACGTTCGCATCATGTTAAATGGAATGGTACTTCAGTACCAGAAATGATGTGTTTTTTAGCCACTACACTTTTATGTGGTCATGTAGAGAAAGACAAAATTGCAGATTACTGGACTTCAAAATCAATGCTGGAAACACCCTTTTTTAGAAAAATTATATCTTTAGACAAATTTAAACTAATTTTAAAATATTTGCATTTTGCAAATAATGAAAATGCTCCGTGTAAAACAGAAGAGTCATACGACAGGCTTTGGAAAATAAGAAATATTTTTGATATGCTTGTAAAAAATTTCAAATCTGCTTACAATCCAGCACAAAGTTGTGTAGTGGATGAAGTAATAGTGACATTTAAGGGCCGAGTAATTTTTCGGCAATACATACCTAAAAAACATAAAAGATGGGGCATTAAAATCTACAAATTATGCGATGAAACTGCGTACACATATGATATGAAGGTATACCTTGGCAAAGATAGAGTTGAATCGCTTGAAGGAAAATCTGCTGCGGAATCTGTTGTCCACGATTTAAAGGGAAAAGGACATAATTTGTTTATAGATAACTTTTTTACCTCGCCAGTACTTTTAAAACATTTAAGGGATCAATATCAAGTGAATTGCTGTGGAACAGTTCGAAAAAATAGAAAAAATATGCCTAAAGACTTAAATGCTAAAAATCGAGGAGATGTAGTCTCATCCTATTCCAATGGATTATGTGCAGTCACTTGGAAAGACAAGCGAGATGTTTTTGTGCTATCATCATTTCACAATCCATCGAAATCCCAGAATAAAACGGAAAGTGAAACTAAAAAAAACCCTGAAATTATACAGTGCTACAATAAAAATATGGGATTTGTCGATTTAAGTGATAGAATGGCTAATTCTTACGGATTTGCAAGAAAAACTTTAAAATGGCCGAAAAAGTTGTTTTTTCATTTTTTGAGCATTGCAGTGCTAAATGCTTTTATATTATATTCATCGAAGTGTACATCAAAACAATACCACAGAAATTTTCGTCTGAATTTAGTAGAACAAATTTTAAAAGTATATGGGAAAAACACAATATTTTCAAGCCCATTGAGATCTGTGAATTCTAATGTGGGGCATTTTCCAGTTAAAGCAAAGAAAAGAGGCCGTTGCGCACACTGCACCAAACTGAAAAAGGAAACCAAAACTTGGGTAATTTGTGGTGATTGCAACATTCCTTTATGCCTCGGGGATTGTTATAAAAACTTTCATTCTATTAGCAGATAACGTGACTATTATTTTAGGTAAATATGTATATTTACTTATATAAAATATACTTAATTGTATTTTTCATATAAACAAGACCAAACTTTTTTATTGTCTTAAATACAGAACTTACACTACTGAAATGTTTCATGAATAAATTGATTTTTAAAAACTTTAACAGTTATGCTATTTTTTTTTATTTTTTTTTTTTGAAAAAATTACTTATTTATTTATATATTTATTTATTTTTTTTTTATTTTTATTTTTTTTTTCAGATTTCATTTGTTTTTAATAATAGCATATTAAAAAGCATTTCTTCAGTTGATTTTAATATTGCATTTTAAAATAGCACATTAAAGTGTTGATACAATAAAAAAATTCTTTTAAATGTGTACATATTAAATTGATGCATAAACTGAGAATAATTTGTTGTGGTAAGCATTTCAAATTGTACCGAACAGAATCCTCATGCTCTTATTCAATGTCTAATGAAACGGTTTCAACCTGATTATAAATAGAGCTACACTGAAAAAAAAAAAAAAAAAAAAAAAAAAAACTGTAAAGTTACAATATTTTTTTTCTAGGAAAAAAATTCTTAAAACTTTTCAGGGAATGGTAACAGCAAAAATTCATGTAACCTATTCTATTACAAAAGTTTTTGCTGTTACCGTTACATAAAAAATTCTAGGAATTCTAGTTTCTTAGGAAAAGCTTAGTAACTTTATAGAATTTTTTTAGCACATATTGCTACGTAATATGATTTCGTGTCATATATATTTTCTTGGCAGAGTATTGAATATTTTTGATTTCGCTATAATTACTTGGATTTTATTAATTTTTAATTTTTAAGTAATTTTTCTTCATGCAATTAAATATGTTAATTGCATGAAGGTTTTCATTCAGAATTCGATCTGAATTCTCGATTTCTCAAAAAATCCTATTATTAAAATATAACTTCCTTTTTTTATTTTATATTAATTATATCAGGAATCAGCAATATATATATATAATGTTAGAAAAAGAAAAAAGCAAATAAAAAAATAAATAAATTTTAAAAAAGCGTTAAATTATTTCTATACTTTTATGCATTTTATTAAATACCTACAATATAATTAAAATTATTTTGCAATGACTTTTACTAATCAGGTTAATTCTGATACTTCCTGGCTCTTTCATAATATTTGCAATTCAGAAAATAAGTTATTTAGTGCTTCCAATTTAACGTTGGCATATTATTTTTCGTTCATTTTAAAATCTTGGGATATTTGTCCTTTTCCTATAATTGAAGTTCTTTTTTTCTTATGTAATGACATGCAAATTATAATTTTTAAAAGGAAAAAGAAAGTCTTTTTTTTTAAATTAATGTTGAAAAGGTATGACAATTTGCTATAATATTAGCATATTTACCGTTATACACAATAAGTTGTGTGAATGGATTAATATTTGGAAAAGTCTTTTTGGAATATATATCTCTTTTATTCTAGAAAAAAATTGATTTGTTTATTCAGAAGTAATGATTATGAACTAAAAGTGATGATGGCAATTTTTTTTTTCAGTTTTCACATCATTGTCAGTATAGAAATAATCAGATAAGGTAATTTTTATGTGCAATTAGTATACCAACTCTTGTTACTGCTTTAAATTAGCTAATAAATGTCTGTATTTTAGATTCTTACAGAAGCTGTGATTTTTTTTTCTTTTTAAGATATGTTTCTGTCTATCTATATTTAATGTAAACAGAAATTTTACATAAAAGAAGTTGCAGGGATAGATATCAGTCAAAATTTTCAAGGTTAATTAAAGGAGCTTCCTTCTTTAATCATTAGAGAAATGTTCTTTTTCCTTGAAGAAAGAATAGAATTAAAAACAATTTTATATACACTTTGCAGCTATTACTGCGCAATTTGTGTTTACTTTTCACTGAAGAAAAAAACTCACACACATTAAAAAATTTAAATTGGGCCGGCGGGGGGGGGGGGGGGTCATTTATTTCTTTAAGTTGATTTCTATTTATCATGTATTATTCTTAACACGAAGAATTGTATATTTCTCTGAAAAGTCTTTTAAATTCTAATTACAAATCTTCGTTGAGCCTACTTATCCGTTTGCCTATATGACAATCGCTCTATATGTGTATATACAACATTTATTTAACTATTTATTTATGAACTATACGGTTTATCATACAAAATTTTATGAAAATATTTTTAAAAACATCTAAAACTGAAGATTAAACTACAAATTCGCTTAAAGTAGAAATATGAAAAGCTTTCATACAAATATTTATTATGAAGACTTAAATATATTCATAATCGTAATATTTACTGCATCAATAAATGTATTAATATATAGATTCACAGAAAAAGTAGTATTTTGAACATTTTGTATCACACCAAGTTACCGGAATCCTTGAAATTTATAATTAAATAATATTTAGCCTATATAAAATAAAAATTCTAAATAGTATTAAAAGTCTTAGAGCCTACAAGGTCACCACTATTTTTCTTTTTCGTAATCGGATCACTTGAAAATCTGTCAGGACAATATCGTGATCAATAGTAAGCAATTTCACGACCTTGGAAAGTTTTGTTGTTTGAATAAGATTTTTACAGCATAACATGTTAAAAGCAGAAGGGAGGGGCGGGGGGGGGAAGAAAGAGCCGTTCCCTTGTGATAGGAGACATTCTATTGTTCACAACACCATAGTACCGGCGAGTGAGAGACTACGCTTATGTATTGTTTAAGCAGAGAGATAAGAAGACCCTTTTTATGCATTTATTGCCTTGTAAACAAGGTTTTACTGGACATGGAAAATGCTGTTCTATATTTTTTACTGAACTTTTTTACTTTATTTATTTATGGTCTTTTGACTGTCTTTTCAAAATTTTCCGACACATAGAAAAATACATAAAAGGTGACTTTTTTCCTAACTCACTGATACTGAAAAATATCCAGAGGAGAAGAAATAAGCATAAGGTTTTTCGAAATAATTTTATAACTTTCCGATAAAATAAAAAAAAGGGTATGCGACTTCGATCCGTTTGTCTGCCCGTGTATATATCTGTACCACTGTAAGTCCATTCGTCTGTTTGCCCTTTAATGTTCTTGAGTATTTTTGGAGTGTCAGGAAATTTAAATGGCATTTTGAATCATTATTGACAGTGGTGACCGTCCTCCCCATAAATCCAATGACGCAAATCCCCTCCCCCCCAAAAAAAAAGAATCTTCATACTTTAATATTGACCCCTCCCCCCTTAACAGAATATCAATTGTAAAATATATTCTTATAATCTACTGCACATTCTAAAGATAGCGAGTTGAGCATAGCGGAATGAGATCTTATTGCCCTTTTCTAGAATTTAAAGAAATAAAACACAGGATGTTAGCAGCGATATTAAAAGAATCAAGATATACAAAAGATAGCGAGTTGAGTATAGCAAAATGAGTTCTTATTGCCCCAGAAAATTTCTGGAAATTAAGTATTGAAAAAATTTAAAAGTGATATTTAAAAAAAAACAAGATTTTTTTTAACAGTAAAAAAAGGGGAAATATTAAGAAATTAAAATCCCCCCCCCCCCAGAAAAATGTACTTTTTCCCAAATTTCCCTCCAAACTAAAATGTATGACACATCTTACGTCACCAAACCCCTCTCTGCGTATTTATGATTGAGAATTTCCGTTTGAAAATAATGCATGAATTTATCAATTATAATCCTTTTAGAGAAACGCATGCAACTTTTGAAATGCATTACTCTCTATGGTTAGAAATTATTATTCAAACTGCATTTTAATCTTGTTAAGCTGCTCGAAACTTACAAAATTTAATAAATATTTTCTAGCGCATATTTTACGCATTTTTTTTTCATTTAACATGCATAATTATCATCACACTTTCTGCGTTATAAAATTTTATGAATATTAAAGAATAATCCTATGCTCAGTAGTAGAAAGAAAAATTATGCGCCGAGCGCTGATAAAAGAGCAATATCCAACATATTCGGATACCTTTCAAAGTTTTTTTTTAAGTGAAAGAGTACGTTTAAATATGCAATCTGAAAAATGCACAGTAATATATTTGAAAACTCAATTTCTGCAATTATCGGCAATAGTTGGAAAAAAATCTCTGAATTTTGTGTACAATCTTGCACATGATCTACAGATTTGCATGTATATTTTATAGTATTATAAAAATTAATTGAGTTTAAAAGTTAACATAAAGCATAATAAAAAATTACCCTTTAAAAATCTCTGTAAATAAACCAAAATGTATTTGAGATATTCTATACAGCCCTGTATAAGATCAAAATATCAATAGAAATTATGTAAACTATGTTAGATTCAAAATAATTTCAATTTAAAAATGCACACTATTACCGAAAATGTACATCCATTAATTTTTCCATGGGCAGTACTATAGCTAAACTCACTTATGAGAAACTCTAAATGAACTTTAAATTCCATATATACTATATTCTAGAGTTTGCGAATTAAAATAAACCTCGGTGATTTATATAAATTTCATTATGTTTAAAATAATTCAGTATTATTTAAATCCATCCTCATAGACTATAACTTAACTAATATTTTTGAATGACCTTGTAAATGAATCTTAAATGTTGCGCTCTTTAATATTAGTGCTGTATATCCCACAGTAAACCTCATAGAAATTTTAGGTGCATTTCGCCAGCCCCCCCACCAACTCAAATTTTTTCGACAATAATACCAATCGTTTATACCTCGTTTGTACCCGTTTGTACCAGCAATCTTTTCGTTTATACCTCATTTGTACAAGAGTAATATAGAATTTTTAGTGGGGGGGCTGGAGAAACGGCCAGCCCCCCCACCTCAACATTTATAAAAATGAATAGTGCCAATCGTTTATACCTCGTTTGTACCCGTTTGTACCAGCAATTTTTTCGTTTGTACCTCATTTGTACTAGAGTAATAAAGAGTTTTTAGTGGGGGAGCTGGAGAAACGCCAGCCCCCCCCCCCACCTCAACATTTAAAAAAATGAATAGTGCCAATCGTTTATACCTCATTTGTACCTGTTTGTACCAGCAATCTTTTCGTTTATACCTCATTTGTACTAGAGTAATAAAGAGTTTTTAGTGGGGAGGCTGGAGAAACGCCAGCCCCCCCCACCTCAACATTTAAAAAAATGAATAGTGCCAATCGTTTATACCTCGTTTGTACCCGTTTGTACCAGCAATCTTTTCGTTTGTACCTCATTTGTACTAGAGTAATAAAGAGTTTTTAGTGGGGAGGCTGGAGAAAGGCCAGCCCCCCCACCTCAACATTTAAATAAAAAGAATACTGCCCAGTTAAACTGATGGCATTGAGCTCACAGGCTACAAATACTAATTGTACATTAAAGCCTTATATTTTCAAGGGTTAATTCCGTTCGAAAAAAAAATTAAGAAGGGGAAACAGCTCTCCCCTTTCCTCTTTTTTTTATACTTAATCATTGAATCTCCTATACTATCAAAGACATGCTTTATCATATAAAAAATCTATATCCAAAATTCAGAGCAAATTAGATAATTCTTAATAAAAACCCATTTAGCATTTATATAATTTAAAAGGAGTTATCCCCTTCTTTTATACTTAACCATTAAACTTCCAAAACTATTCAGAGATTTGAACGAAATCTGAAAATTCTGCTTGAAAAACCTATTTATATAAATTAAGAGGGCATTAAGAGGGGGGGGGGGCATTAGAACCCCAGTTGCCCCTATTTATACTTATTTAATGAACACTTAATAGCAGTCACGGAATCGCCTCATCAGAATGATCCTAATCTAAATTTTGAACGAAAACTTAATTCTGCATGAAAATCCCATTTATATCAACTAACGGGGGGGGGGCATTAGAACCCATGTTCCCCCTATTTATACTTATTCAATGAACACCTAATAACAGTCACGGAATCGCCTCATCAGAATGATCCTAATCTAAATTTTGAACGAAAACTTAATTCTGCATGAAAATCCCATTTATATCAACTAACGGGGGGGGGGCATTAGAACCCCTGTTCCCCCTATTTATACTTATTTAATGAACACCTAATAACAGTCACGGAATCGCCTCATCAGAATGATCCTAATCTAAATTTTGAACCAAAACTTAATTCTGCATGAAAATCCCATTTATATCAACTAACGGGGGGGGGGGATTAGAACCCCTGTTCCCCCTATTTATACTTATTCAATGAACACCTAATAACAGTCACGGAATCGCCTCATCAGAATGATCCTAATCTAAATTTTGAACGAAAACTTAATTCTGCATGAAAATCCCATTTATATCAACTAACGGGGGGGGGGGATTAGAACCCCTGTTCCCCCTATTTATACTTATTCAATGAACACCTAATAACAGTCACGGAATCGCCTCATCAGAATGATCCTAATCTAAATTTTGAACGAAAACTTAATTCTGCATGAAAATCCCATTTATATCAACTAACGGGGGGGGGGGGATTAGAACCCCTGTTCCCCCTATTTATACTTATTCAATGAACACCTAATAACAGTCACGGAATCGCCTCATCAGAATGATCCTAATCTAAATTTTGAAAACTTAATTCTGCATGAAAATCCCATTTATATCAACTAACGGGGGGCATGAGCCCCCCGTTCCCCCTCTTATACATATCGAATGAACTCCAAAAACTAATCAGGGAAGCGCCTTGTCAGGATATACCTATATACAAAATTTCAAGTGGATCCGATATTTTTATCATGAGTTATCGCGTTACGCACATACGCACATACATACAGAACGGGCGGGCACATAAGCTCTCAGGCTATGATAGCCTCTGAGCTAAAAAATGAATAGTGCCAATCGTTTATACCTCGTTTGTACTCGTTTGTACCAGCAATCTTTTCGTTTGTATCTCATTTGTACTAGAGTAATAAAGAGTTTTTAGTGGGGGGGGGGGCTGGAGAAACGCCAGCCCTCCCCCACCTCAACATTTAAAAAAATGAATAGTGCCAATCGTTTATACCTCGTTTGTACCCGTTTGTACCAGCAATCTTTTCGTTTGTACCTCATTTGTACTAGAGTAATAAAAAAATTTTAGTGGGGGGCAAGAAAAACAGCCAGCCCCCCACCTTAATATTTTAAAAAATGAATAGTGTGAAACGTTTAGACGTCGTTTGTAATAGTTTTACCCAAAAATCTTTTCGTTTGTACATCATTTGTACTAGAGTAATAAAAAGTTTTTAGTGGGGGGCAAGAAAAACAGCCAGCCCCCCACCTTAATATTTTAAAAAATGAATAGTGTGAAACGTTTAGACGTCGTTTGTAATAGTTTTACCCAAAAATCTTTTCGTTTGTACATCATTTGTACTAGAGTAATAAAAAGTTTTTAGTGGGGGAGCTGGAGAAACAGTCAATCCTCCACCTCAATATTTTAAAAAATGAACAGTGGCAATCGTTTATATTTCGTTTGTACCTGTTTGTACCAACAATTTTTTCGTTTGTATCTCATTTGTACTAGAATATTAAAGAGTTTTTAGTGGGGCGGAGGGGCTGAGAAACACCCATTTTTAGCACTTTCCAACAAAGTTGAAAAGTGCTTATGCATTCGGTTTGTCTGGCCGTCTGGCCGGATGGCCGTCTGTCCGTCTGTCCGCGCTCTAACGCCTGTAAATATACTCGGATTGCTATGAAATTTTTATACGTTATTGAGGTTTACCCTAGCACGAACCCTATTGAAAATGAAGTATCTACCATGATTATTTTATCTACAGGGCGAATCAAAAGTTACCCGTTACATTACGGCCTATGGGGAAAAATCGTTAATATACTCGGATTGCCATGAAATTTTAGCACGTTATTGACGTTTACCCTAGCACAAGTCCTATCGAAAATGAAGTTTCTACCATGATTAGTTTATCTACAGGGCGAATCAAAAGTTTCCCATTACATTACGGCCTATGGGGAAAAATCGTTTCAAAGGAATTTTAAAGATGTTATACCCTGTCAAACATATTAAAATATGCATTCTATAAAATATAAGGTGAAAATGTAGCTATTATTCATTTACAGGGCCACACAAAAGAATTCCATTAGATAATGGTAAAAGGAGGAATTGTGTGTGACATATTTTAAATATATTAAGCTTTTTCATGTATAATAAAATTGATACATGTCACTGAAGCTTAATATAAATTATACGCTACTGTCTTGCATAATATGAAGTACATAGCATTTACAGGGCCATACAAAAGATTTCAAATAGTATATTCTTTCCGAAGTACCGTATATGTGTCTGATTATGACTGATGGAGGGATGAAATGCATTTTCATTATGATAATCGCGTTTATATTTTGCTAAATATATGCACATTATATGGTGTGAATAAATGTTATAGTTGATATACAGGGCTACCCAAAAGAGCTCACCAACTTTACTGAATATGAGCGTAAATTATTTAAAGGTGGTTCTTAAATAAGCTATGCAGTTTTACGCTGAGCTGCATTCAATTTACTGAGAAATGTTTGCAGAATATAGATAAGGGGATATACAGGGCCACGCAAAAAATTCGGTACATGGAAGCCTATAAATGATGATTTATGAGAATGTGATTTCAGTTGTTTTAAAAGTGTTTTAGTTTACAATAAATTTTAGCCTAATGCTGACGTGTAATAAAGATACAATGTAAATTACAGGGCTGAACAAAAGTATCCAAGTATGTTTCCATCTAATAGCATGAATTGCTGAAAAAGGAATTTCAAGCTACTGGGTATTTTCTTGCTAAGCTAAATTTTCCCATTATATGAACTGACATATGAAATACAGGGCTGTTCAAAAGTACTGGAATACATATTTGGGTATATTTGGCTATACACTATTATTTCCCTAAATAACAAAGTTTTGTTAAAGATTTCATTAAGTGTTGGAAAGTGCTTCATAATCTATGCTTAACGCATGATTTTTCTTACTTGTAATATTTAAAAAGATGAACAGTGTCAATCGTTTATACCTTATTTGTACCCGTTTGTACCAACCATCTTTTCGTTTGTACCTCATTTTTCCTAGAGTAATAAACAGTTTGTATATGGAGGGCTGTAGAAACGGCCAGCCTCCTGCCTTAATATTTAAAAAACTGAATAGAGCAAATTGTTTTTACCTCATTAGTGCCCGTTTGTGCATTCAATATTTTCATTTATACCTCATTTGTACTAGAATAATGATTTTTTTCGAGGATCACGAAAGATTCGTGTCTTTCTTCTATTATAGAAAGACAAAAGAAGCATAAAGAAAGAGCCTGTTGATAAAAACCTATACGAAGTATATTTAAAAGATTGCTCCCCCCTCATACTTAGCCCTTTCAAGAGCAGAAAAATTCATTCTCTTTATAGAAAGATGAAATAATTGACTGAGACACAAAAAAATTATACTGTAGACTCCATTAAATCCGAAATTTTAAAAGCCGCAACTCTCTGAAATCCACACATAATTTACAAAGGTAAACAATGAAGTATTCAGTTCACATGTTGGGACAAAATTTGAACATTTAATTTTTATATAAATTCTATATATATTTTAATTTGTAATTTTCATATTACTGAATTCATGCTTTTTCATGTAGGAAGAATAAATTTATTTCTGAAAAAATCAAGATATGCTAATATCACTGGTAATCTCAATATTTTTGCCAAATATATTTATGCATTAATCAAGCTCTTTTTGTTTTTCATGCACAATCAATAGATTTGCTTTAAATTTTGAATGTAGGTTCATACTGATAAGATGCTTCCCTGATTAATTTTGGGGGACTTTTATGTTTATTTTAAAGTCTTCTTTGCTATGCAATACACACAAATATAAATTCTAAATAATAAAGACCTAAAATAAAAGTCAAGTTAGTAGATTATTAACTAAATGATTACAATAAGTGTGTATCATAAAGATTGCAAACTAAATTCCTATTTTGGTAGATCTTAAGTCATAACAGTAGGGAATATTATAAAAAGTTATAGAGATGCAGCAGGAAAAATGAAGTGAACATAAATAAGGAAAGAAAGAAATACACCAATTAATCCGCCATGCAGCAGTAAAACAACGTATTTTAAAATTATAAAATTATGTCTATGCTAAAAATGAAAGTGTGGAATATTCCAAAAGTGTAGATGCAATATATCAAATTATCTTACAATAATAATATATGTAATGTACATATATACATATGTGTTTGTGTGTGTTTATGAGTTTTATAATTAAAATTAGGTGGTCACACTGTATGACCACCGCGATTGAAAGGATTAAAACAGGAGTTCTCAAATTATGGTATTAGTACTAGTACTGGAAGTTTTAGATAAATGGAACTAATACTTCGGCATATGTTATGTTGACATTTCATCCTTCCTGAATTTTTTATTTTTATACGTAAAGAGTATTTATGTTCGCTATTTAAATACATCAACATTTATCACCCAAAATTATTTATTTTATAGTGTTTTTCTGTATTAGATTTGAAATTTTCCTCTGGTGGTAAACGGTTTGTGAACTTCAATTTAGTGGTACGTCTATTTAAATGTTTGAGAATCCCTAGATTAAAAGATTCAGGTAAAAGGTTGTTTCACAGACACACCATCGATTAAAAATTATTTTATTAGACAAATAAAACTGATACACAAACGAAAACATTGTTGGTACAAACGAAAACATTCAGTATAAAGGTGTGTGAATACAAATCACGATATACATTTTTTAAAACATTGAGGTAGAAGCTGGTCATTTTCCCCACTCAAAGTGAAAAACTTTTATTACTTTAGGTAAAAATGAACTATAAATAATTGGCACTATCCGTGCCAATTATAACAACAGTTAATATTGAATGCATGCTTTTTAAATACTGTTTTTTTTTTTTAATCATTCTAGCACAGCTTAAAATTAAACGAAAAGATTGTTAATATAAATGGATACAAAGGAGGTGAAACGATTGGAGCCATTTATTTTTTTAAATATTGAGGGAGGGATTCTCACAGTCTCTCCATCTCCCACGAAAAGCCATTTATTACTCTTGAGCAAATGAGGTACAAACAAGATATAAATAATTAACACTACCTTTTTTTTATTATTTTTTCTATCTTTATAAGAAAAAAAATCATTTTCGGGAAAATTTTCGAATTCCCGTTTTCGACGGATTTAGAAGTTCTAGGAGTCAGAAATTCCAAAAAACAAACAGTGAGTCTATTTGTCTGCATGTGACATAAATTTTGTGGGCACTCTATTTTAAGAACTAATGCATGGAATTTATTAAAAATATATATTTAGTTAGTCTTTGATATAAATTGGTGCTGATTAGATTTTGGTGTAAATCACACAACAGGTAACGCTGCTATGCTGCCTTTTGTAAGATTACCGTAATAACTAAGGTACCCTGGGGTAATAACGTCAGACGGGGTAATAACGCCAAGTGCTAATATTTTGCATAATTATGAAATAATTTGGTAAATGACACCCATGTGTTCTGCGCAGAAGGGTTTTGAGTCATATAAATCGCAAAAAGCAGCTTCAAGTTAAATTGTTTCATTTTTAGGTCTTATTGTTTTTACAAGCAGCTAAAATTAACGCTTGATCTAAAATTTGCGAGATACGTTTTGTGATGTGAAGACTATTTTTTTTATCCTGAAATACTTTGTTACTTACATAAATTTGTAGTACATTTCATGGCCATTCAAAATGTTGTTGAAGATTTTGGATATCTTCTCGAGATAATTTGTAATTTAAAATGTACAGCGCAATAACTATAACGGGGTAATAACGCCAATCCTTGCAATTTTTACCCCAGTTGATTCCCTACAGTGGCCGAGCTACATCCTAAATACTGATTCAAATAAACACAGTTAAAACTGTGCAATGTTTCTAATAATTCTATTTAAGCGGTTTTTTAAGCAAAAAGAAGCTCACGGTCTGATATTCTTTTGCCTCATCCCCCCCTCCCCACACCACACCTTTATTTTTCTTACACTTTCACAAAAAAAATGAACATTTTCAATAGCTTAGGATGCAATTTGTCAATTTCTAGAGTTGAGAGTTTGTATTTTTAGAATTGGGCAATCTACATGCAATTATTCCAACTTATTTCATAGTTTTGTTTGCATGGCGTTATTACCCATATAAATGGGTAATAACGCCAAATAGCATTGGTCAAGAAATCACGCCATTACATTTTATGTATTCATATCTGTTAAATTATTTTTTTTATATAGATAGTCAATGAGTTGCTGTATCAAATCATATATTTGTTTGAAAAATACAAACTAAAACTGAGCCGTGAAAATTGCTAGAACCTTAACGTGGCGTTATTACCCCAGGGTACCTTATATCCAGAATGTCATCAGACTTCAGATTAAGTTAGTCCTTGACATGAATTGATGTTTTTTTACGTTTTTGTGTAAACCGCTCGATAGGTGGCGCTGCTATGCAGCATTATTTAAAAATTTCTGCAATCGCTCAGTCTTCAGGTATAATGCACAAATTTTTATGAATTTGGTTAGTCCGTGACATGAGTTGACATTTTCTACATTTTGGTGTAAATTGGTTAATAGGTGGCGTTTCTATGCTGCATTTTTTTTTTAAATTTCTCAATAGCTCTATTTCAAGAACTAATTCACGGATTTCCATCAAACTTCAGATCGATAAGTTCTTGACAGGAATTTATGCTGTTTATATTTTGTTGTAAATAACTCTTTAGTTGGCGCTGCTATACAGCATTTGTTACGATATCTGTAACAACTCTCAAGAACTAATGCACGAATTTCTATCCAAATTCAGATTCAGTTAATCGTTGACATGAATTGGTTTTGTGTACATTTTGGTGTGAATCGCCTAACAAGTAACGCTGCTATGCTGTATTTTGTAGGATTTACACGATTTTAGCGATACTCATAACTCAAGAACTAATGCATGGAATTTCATATCTTTAAAATTCTCTTGATGGGCATAGATTACAATTTAATTTTGGCACTGTAATGGAAAATTTCGAAAATTTAACATGTATGAGATGGAAGAAAGTTTTGGGATTGCCATTAGCGACCAGTTTTGAAAAGGATACTTCCCATTTCTCCAATCCTCTTCCCTAATTTTATTTTTCTAAATTCCTATTTTTTTTTTTACCATTAATTTTTTTTAATATTCTACTAAAGCTGAGGTACAAACGGTAAGACTGTTGGTACAAATGAATACAAAGGAGGTATAAGGGATTTCGTTATTTATTATTTCAAATATTGAGACAGGGGTCTGGAGTTTCTCCATCATCACACAGAAAACCGTTTATTACACTGGTAAAAATAAGGTATAAAAGGGTTATAAAAGACTGGGGATATCTGGGTTTTTTTCCTATTTTAATATTGAAATGTGCGCTTCCAGTGTCCTCAACTTACTAAAAACTTTTATTATTCTAGTACAGATGAGATAGAAATTAAACCACTGTTTTTACAAACGAGTACAGTTAAGATATAATCGATTGGAGCAATTCATTTTGTAAAATTCTAAAATTGGAACTTCCCGTTTCTCCAGTCTCCCCTACCCCCACCTCATTAAAAGTTGCTTATTATTCTAGTAATGTTGACGTACTAACTAAAAGAATGAAGTATAAACGATAGGCTATACTTATTTTTTTAATATTGAGGTGAGTGCTAGTCGATTGACCAGAACCCCCCCCCCCCCCCCCTTTCCTCGAAAAAAATCATTATTCTAGTACAAATGAGGTATAAATGAAATTATTGAATGCACAAACGGGCACTAATGAGGTAAAAACAATTTGCACTATTCAGTTTTTTAACTATTAAGGCAGGAGGCTGGCCGTTTCTACAGCCCCACAAACACAAACTGTTTATTACTCTAGGAAAAATGAGGTACAAACGAAAAGATGGTTGGTACAAACGGGTACAAATAAGGTATAAACGATTGACACTGTTCATCTTTTTAAATATTAAAATGGGTGTTTCTCAGCCCCTCCGCCCCACTAAAAACTCTTTAATATTCTAATACAAATGAGATACAAACGAAAAAATTGTTGGTACAAACAGGTACAAACGAAATATAAACGATTGCCACTGTTCATTTTTTAAAATATTGACCGTTTTTCCAGCTCCCCCACTAAAAACTTTTTATTACTCTAGTACAAATGATGTACAAACGAAAAGATTTTTGGGTAAAACTATTACAAACGACGTCTAAACGTTTCACACTATTCATTTTTTTTAAATATTAAGGTGGGGGGCTGGCTGTTTTTCTTGCCCCCCACTAAAAATTCTTTATTACTCTAGTACAAATGAGGTACAAACGAAAATATTGTTGGTACAAACGGGTACAAACGAGGTATAAAAGGATTGGCACTATTCATTTTTTTAAATGTTGAGGTGGGGGGGGGGGCTGGCGTTTCTCCAGCCACCCCACTAAAAGCTCTTTATTACTCTAGTACAAATGAGGTACAAACGAAAAGATTGCTGGTACAAACGGGTACAAACGAGGTATAAACGATTGGCACTATTAATTTTTTTAAATGTTGAGGTGGGGGGGCTGCCGTTTCTCCTGCCCCCCACTAAAAACTCTTTATTACTCTAGTACAAATGAGGTACAAACGAAATGATTGCTGGTACAAACGGGTACAAACGAGGTATAAACGATTGGCACTATTCATTTTTATAGATGTTGAGGTGGGGGGGGGGGCTGGCCGTTTCTCCAGCCCCCCCCACTAAAAATTCTATATTACTCTAGTACAAATGAGGTACAAACGAAAAGATTGCTGGTACAAACGGGTACAAACGAGGTATAAACGATTGGTATTATTGTCGAAAAAATTTGAGTTGGTGGGGGGGCTGGCGAAATGCACCTAGAAATTTTATATCAATCTATATTTATTTGAGTTAAAGTACGAACACACAGTTGTTGTGAGTTCATAATCACTTTTCAACTATATTAGAAAGTTATAAAAATATTGTATTGTAAGAGAGCTTAAAAAGGCGTGAAGTTGGAAAAAAAGTTTTATGCCAATAATAATAATAATAATAATAATAATAATAATAATAATAATAATAATAATAATAATAATAATAATAATAATAATAATAATAATTTAAGAACATTTAAATAAGAAGTTTTAATGGAAGAATTTTGAAAACATTAGACTAAAATTAGTTTTAAAAATAAAGCGTTTACAAAAATTTTGCAAACTATAACAAGTTGAATAAATACGTACATGACAAATGTGATTTTTGCATAAACAGAAAATTCATTTTACGAAAATAGATGCATCTCTGTTAGCAAAAACTTCAGAATAAAATTTTAATCATGCATTTTAGGTTTCCTGTATACTTTGCTAAAACCTAAAGGGTAAAAATTAAGACAAATTAATAATTTTATCCCATTTTTACTTGTCTCAGAGAAAAGTAAAGCACTCGTTCAATAAAGTACTTTCAAATACTTTAATTATTTTTCTTTATAAATTTCAACAATTAATTTTGATAAGTTCAATTTCTTTGCAGTTTAAAACATATAAATAAATTATTGAACAGCATTTTTGAAAAAATAATATAAAACTCATAAAAAAAATAGTAAATGGGTTTTCTAGCTATGTACCACTTTGATAGTTTAAAAGTCTATCATTATTTTTAAAATTTGGAAACTTTACTCTGAAAACATCAGCATTAATCACTTATTTTAAAATTAAACGCAGTATTACCCTTACACTTTTATTTCCACAAATGTAATTTACTAATGCAAATTATGACAAATTTAATGTTTTAAAGATTATTTAGTGTTAATGAGATTCTAAAGTCAAGTTTTTAATGAAATATTAAAAATAAACAAACAAATTAGCATAAAATATACACGCAATTTCTGATTTTTTAAAAAGATATATTAACAGAGCAAATCTGCTAATGCACATTTTTTTTCCTGATCATATACTTCGTAACACAATTGTTTACTCTAGTTTAAAATCTAAAAAGATACAAGACTCCAAGCTACTTTCAATGTACAATGAATGTAATGTGAAACAAAGAGTGTGTGTTAGTTTATTTAATTGTAAGCTTTTTTTGTATATGTGGAATGATTTTATTATATTTAATACAATCTCAGAATGAAGTTGAAAAAGTGCTTAGAATTGTATAAAGTAAAATTGACAAATAAAGCTTATTAAAAAATTAAAAGAATTTATGAAAATCTAATAAGCTATTTGCTACGTGAATCGCTTGATTTTCAATTGAGGCGCGAAGATTACAAAACCCTAACCTATGTAGATCTAAAGAGGCTGCCACCCAGATAAGAAAGAAAAGCGAGGAGAAAGCTCTCGTAATTGCTTCTCTTCTGAAATCTATTAGAGGGAAACGCGACGGAGTATTTCCTACCCCCGGCAAGCAAGTAGCCCCTCATAGGATCTGTACGCTTGTTTGAAAGCCCGTGCGTAAAGGTTAAGGAGAAAACTTCAATAATACTTTTTTTTAAATGTAAAAATATCAATTTTAACCAATAAAAGAAAGGAAGGAAAAACGAGAAAAATTAAAAAATAATCGAAAAAAAAAATTCAATGTTTTCGCTATTTTTTTTGTATTTTCTTTGTATTTCTGTGTTTTCATTTAAAAAGTGATGAAAGAAGTGAAAAAGATATTTCATGAATTATTTTTCTTTGTGTGTGTATGATTATTTTATATTTTTAGTAAATATAAAAAATTTTTCTTAAAGTAATGAATCTAAACGTTATTCTTATTTTAAAAAATCTAAAAGTTTATCGTTTCAATAACTCTGAATCCATTCGTGAAAACAATCCTTATGGTTTAATTACCAACAATTAAGTTATAAACAATATACTTCATATTAGGTTTTACACAGTGCGATACCATGCTTTATTTATCACCATATAAAATGATTTTTTTTTTTTTTTTCACTTTCTTCTATCTTACAAGAAGAAAATATTGGATTCGTCAAAATTTTCGAAATTCGGTTTTCAATGGATTGACACGTTTTAGGGGTCAGAGAACCCGAAAAACATGTTTTTACAAAATGTCTGTCTGTGAGTCTGTCTTTCTATATGTAACAGAAATATTGTGGCCATATATATACATATATATATATATATACATATATATATATATATATATATATATATATATATATATATATATATATATATATATATAACACATATTTTTGACCTTTTTTATGACCACCCTGTATTTTACAAAACCAAATAAAATAGAAAAATTGGGATAAGAAAAAAATATGTTTTTTCTACGCTCCATTCATCTTTTCTGGCTCTATCTAATCCTGCAAAGCAACTTTCTTGACGACAGCGTGAGAAAATGCGATATCTTTTTTTGAAAATTGCGGAGATTCGTCAAGTTTTGCTGAACTGATCTATGTATTATTTAGTACATTAAATAACAATCCAAAATTGCTACATTATTTTAAACATTATTCCATTATTAAATACATTATTTTTTTTGCAACTTTTTTTTTCTAAAGAAAAAATTAAATCGCAGACGCTTATGCAGACGTTTAATACTTATTATTATTATTATTATTATTATTATTATTATTATTATTATTATTATTATTATTATTATTATTATTATTATTTATTGTATTTAACTGTTCTGAAATTTATCGCCTTCAAAATTTTCATATTTTTCTTAAGTTAATTTAATTAAAAAATACAATACAAAATCCCGTGTTTATAAATTATTGTCTGCGTTTCCTTATCTCATGATGTTTGATTTTAAAACACGACGAAAAATATTATTATATTTCTAAAGTACTGCTCTTTTTTTTTCCTCTTTTAATTATGCAAAGAAAGTTGCTTACGCGTAAAACTGCAACTCAAAACATTATTAATCAAATAACTATATAATCAAATAATATTAAAATTTTAACAAATGTAATCAAAAAGTTATATTATGAGCACAAAATTAGATAGTTTTCATCACTTCTTTTTGATAAACTTGATAAATTTTAGCACTGATTGTTATTTGGTTGTTATCATTATTTGATTAATTATGTTTTGAGTTGTAATTTTACGCTTACGTAACATTCTTTGCGTTTTTGAGCTGTACTTTACAAATTTGTAATAATATTTTTCGTCGTGTTCTTAAATCAAGAATGAGTTCAGTTATGAAGAATTTGACACTAATTTATGAACACCTTGTATATGTATTTAAAAAAATGCAAAATAATAATAATAATAAAAGATATGCTGAAATTGATTACAAGATGGGAAAGTTTTAATTTCATGATTTATTGTTTTAGTGAAAAATGCTATGTTTAGTGTATAATAAAAGTAAGTAAATACGTGATATGCAAAACGATTAGAATATTCTAAAAATAACTGCTCATAACAAGAATTTCTTAAAAGAATAATTTCCAGTTAAAAGTCTAAAAAGAAATTATTTTAAATTACATTAAATTTACTTTATATATTTATGTAAAGTATATACAAGGTGAGTCATAAATATCGAAACAATAGGCTATCTCCTTAAATATTGTCCCTAGACCCATACTTCCAATTGCAAAAATTCATTTAAAAAAAGGTGAAATTTTTGATAAGATAAGTTGCAACTCCATGGGGGGTCTATTTGAAAAAATACAAAAATTAAATTTTTATATGGCCCCGTAGCATAAAAAGTCCAATTAAGAAAACTTTCCTTATCCAGTCATGAATAAGACACAAAAAATTGCATTTTCATATCTTCAAAAGTCGCAAAGTTATACCCGTTTAAATATTCATCAGGTTTTAAGGGATTAGACACAAATTGAAATGTGCACAATTGAAAAAACAAGTCACTTTAACAGTTCTAGGAAACGTGTAAAACATCTATCTTTTGAAATAAAATTTTATTTTATTTTATTTTATTTTATTTTATTTTATTTTATTTTATTTTTATTTATTTATTTATTTATTTATTTATTTATTATTATTATTATTATTTTTTTTTTTTTTGTGATGGTTAACTATATAATTTGTCAAGAAAAACACATCCTAAAATTTCTCATAAAATTTATAAAAATTTCATATGATTAGCACTGGGTTAAATGAGATAATTAAAAATCGTTATAACTCGAAACATTGTTTATCGGATTTCAATTTCTTTCCATTTATTTAAAGATGAAAATCTGATTTTAGCTTTGTTCCAGGGTTTTTGTTTTTCAATATTAATTTTAAAACTATTAAAAATATTTTTAAAAAAAAATAGTATAATTTAAAATAAAATAATTTTTTTCAAAAGTAAATATTTTTCAAATTTGTCGCAACAAAACTAATGTAAAATAATCAAAAATGACATGTTTCAAGTTCTTTTTTCTTTAACAATTCTTAACTTTTAATAATTTAAAGACAAAAAATAGTGGGGGTGGGGGCTGGGGGTGGGAATTCATCATGCATAAAAACGAAATGTACTGTTTAAATGTTCGTCAGTTATTTAAAAGAATGCGTTTTCTAAGATGCAGATTAAGCCTTTTAAAAAATTAGCTCTCACAACTTCAGGCTTTTTATCGTCCTTGATAGGCTGTTAAAAAATTTGTATTCTGGGTCCAGGCCTGGCCAGGACCAAGACGTTACTTTTTTCTGAAGACTCACCTGGCCGGGACTAACGTATTTTTCATACCGGGGGGGGGGGGGGGAGACTGCTTTATCCTTCCCAGGTCTGCACAGGACAAAATTTTCAACTCCGGTCTCGAAAAATCCGTATTAAAATCACTGACCATGACTGACCTTATGCGTGCATAAAATAAGTAAAATTTGGTTTAATCAAAATTTTTACAAAGACCACATAGATTTTAAAATCGCTTTTATTTTCCAAAAAAAAAAAAAAAAAAAAAAAAAAAAAATCTTTAATTTTTTTTTTTTTTAAGGAATAGCATATTTAAAGGCAAAAAATTTAAATGCAATAAAATCAGTAAAAAACGCCTATGACGGAATTCTGTCTTAAACGGAAAATATGTTGATCCATGCAAAATAAATACAATAACACCTGAGTAAAAAATAAACTCCATTTACACTTCCTAGGAAGGGCATTTGTCTATAACGTATTTTTTCTTTCTATGTGATTCTGTCTTAAAAGGTTTTACTATATAACATTTTTCAAAGTCTCCAACGTATGGGATATGGATTAACAATATTAAAATATAAGTGAAACATTTACATATAAACAAAGATTCATTGATAAAATAAATATATCACAGCCTTTGGCGCTTATTTAATAATAAAAAGTATAAATATAAAAAACGAAAAACTATAATAAGTATTTTTGGTCAGAATTTCTCCATACGAAACAATTTTAACCACACCGAAGTAAAAAACTATGTAGAAATTCACGGCTGAGCCGGGCTATGATTTATACTTTTTTCCAGGCCTGTCCTGGTTATGATTTTAACACTTTTCCAGGCCGGGCTGAACTTTTTCCCTATGGGACCGGACCTAGATATTTCGATCCATGCAGACCAACATACAGTCGACTCTCGTTAATTCGAAATCGGATAATTCGAAATTTCGCTTAATTCGAACTAAACATGAAGTCCCGAAATTTTCAATGGCAGAATAACGTTAAACTTTTCCATTAATTCGAATTCATTTTCTCCTGACATCGTTTAATTCGAACTAACGATAATTCCGATTTTTCATACTTCCTTTCTTTCTCATAGATTTCAGATCATTTGAATAACTTTCTTTCTTTGATTTTTGTGAAAATTGTTTCAAACGAGCATACATATAATCCCATGCACTTGATGTCCACTTTCTAAGTGCCCCATCTGTCCATCAGTGACGCTTTAAATTTTTCTTCCATTGTGCTTGTTTCTAATCTTTTAATTAGTTTATGCATTTATACATTCTAATTTAATACCAAGTCATATTCCTACGATAACAGACATAATAAATTTTAAAAACACTATAACATTAATTCCTTTAGTACCATATTAAGCATGTTCTCATTTCATACTTTCCATAATTCGAACTTCGGATAATTCGAACATTTCTTGTGGCCCCGAAGAGTTCGAATTAACGAGAGCCGACTGTATTTTGAAAACAAGTTTAGATTTAATTCAATACGCTGCTTTGTTATACCCAAATAAGAGACATTGTCTTAAATCTACATTTAATAATGCACAATTTGTGGACGATCCCTCATTTGATTTCAAATTGAGTCAAAAACTCTTCTTTCACAGGAATGGTTAGGTGGTCTAAGTCACGAATTTTGGATTTTAATATCTCTGTCAGGTTTCCACATATGGAAATTAATTTTTTTTTTTTTTTTTTTTTTTTGTTCAATTTAGGAATGCATTAGAAATAATTTCCTAATTGGGAATTTTGCCCTACGGGGGCCGTATAAAAATTAATTATCGTATTTTTTCAAATAGCCCCCCCCCCCATGAACTTGCAACTTATCTTATCAGAAAATTTCACCTTTTTTAATGAATTTTTGCAATTGAAAGTATTGGTCCAGGGTCAATAGTTAAGGAGATAGCCTATTGTTTCGATATTTATGACTCACCCTGTATATAAGTATTTTAAATTTAGATCTTGGATTTTTCATCGGTTTGGTTTATGCCGGTCAATTATCTACGCTTGGGATATAAGCCATAATGGGTGGGATGCCCTCCGTGGGGGTCTTGCTAAGGGGACCTAACCCGTATTTACGCAAAGTTCGAAGAAAACCACGGAAAACTCCGAACGGTTAGGCCGATGGTCGCGATTGGGTTCGAATCCAGCACCTACCGTCTACCAGTTTGGAAGTCAGAACCTCGCGGCCACTGGTGGGGCGGTTTTTTCATCGGATTTCAAGGTACTCGCACACTATTGGAGAAATTCACAGAACTAAATTTTTGATTAAGTAAAATAATTGAAAACCATGGGCATACGCGCGAACTTCGTTAGATTGTAATGGTTTGGAGGAAGGAGAAGGGGCAATGCTTTTTATTTGGAACATTCTCTTTCTATACTAATTTAAAATTTTAATTTAGAGAAATTACTTTAAATCATACACTTAAAAAAAAAAAAAAAATCTGTGTATTTACGGCATAACTACTGGCAGCAAAGTTGCCAGACATTTACCGTTCCGTTAGTAGATTTTCCGTTTTAGAAATAAAAGAAAGGAAAACTCCGTTTGAAGAAGCTATAACTTTCCATTACAAGGTTTGATTTTTAATGATAGTAATTTAATTTAATTTATAAAATTAGCGAATCTATCAATCGCCAAAGAATTCGAACGTTCGAGTGATTTTGAGCTGCAATATTATTTAATTTAATTTCTTTGTATAATTTACTTCAAACCGTTTTGAGGCTCGAACTCGAGACCTTTTGACAGCAGAATAAGTCCTTACTGACTGAGCCAAAGCTTCTGAGGCCAAGTTGTATTAAGCATGTCTTTTATGAGTTAGTGGGAAAATCTTGTGCTTTTCAAAGATTTCCTTTCAAATATATTTGTTAGAATATTCGTAAACGGTTTAATTTATTTCATTTTAGACCGATGCATAATACTTATTATTTTTTATTTCAGTTTTAATTTTTAACTAGTTTAAATTTTAAAAAAATCACTGTTTTTTAATGTATAAATAAAAAAAGAAATAATGTTATACACAATTTTTTGAAATCGTCGCACATTATTTATTTATTTATTTTTTTATTTATTTATTTATTGAATGAATAAATAAAAAAAATAATGTTATAGACAATTTTTTGAAATTGTCGCACACTACTTATTTATTTTGTTTTATTTATTTATTTATTTATTTATTTTTTTTTGGGGGGGGGGTTAGTTAAAGGTTTTTTTTTAATAAGAAATTAGCAAAAAATGAATAGAAAAAATGTAATTTAAAAGGGATTTTTTTGTTTTCATTATTTCATGGCGCCAGAGGACACAATCTAAGCTCGCAGGCGATTAGCGGCATGGTGCCTTGACCATTCGGCCACGGATACCCTCAGATAACAGAGTGTCTCCGTTTTTTTGTTTCTATGCCCTTTTGTTGTGAAGAGGAATTTTTTCTGTGAAATTTAGGAAAAATAGATCCGTGAACTTCAGATTTTTTTTTAACAGTGTATTTAGATCAAGGGATTTTTCATTGGATTTCACAGTAGCCATACAAAATGTGCATCACTCATTTTGAATGTACGCAAAATGGTCTAAATGAGTGTACACCATTAGAGAAATTTTTATAGTTAAACTCTCAAAATTGAATTTTTTATTAAATATAATGGATGAAAATCGTGGGCATACACATACTTTTCATTAGATGGAAATGGCTTGGAAAGGGGGAAAGAGACATCAATGTTTTCTGTTTGGTTGTATTGTTGACGGATGTCCGAAGGTACAAGATGGATTGCTGGAATTTCCATTTCTATTTGGCACATTCTCTTACTAGTTATACTGATATTTTATTAATTTCAAGGATTTTAGCACTCACTTTTACATTCCTGCACACAAATGTGATACAAGAAATACATAAAAAAGAAGAAAACAGATAGAAAAGAAAGAAAAAAAAAACATAATAAAAAGGTATCGAAAATGTCAAAAGTTTTATACTTATGCAAAATGCAATAGTTAATGGGGAAGAAATAAAAATAATCACGGTCTACAAATTGTATAATAAT
Organism: Maratus speculifer; assembly: GCA_964019185.1. Taxonomy (NCBI): domain Eukaryota; kingdom Metazoa; phylum Arthropoda; class Arachnida; order Araneae; family Salticidae; genus Maratus; species Maratus speculifer. The sequence continues at coordinate 142,766,485 of OZ025291.1, forward strand.
TATGCAAATGTTTCAATTATATAATATATATATATATTTAACTAATAAATTTAATTGTGACTATTTTGACACCTCAATGCCAGCGACCTCTCACCATGCGAAAATTATATCCCGAGATATTGTAAATTTTGTTAATAGATTACCCATACAAATGAAAATTTTAAACTGATTTTTCTCCATGTTCATATTTTATAATTTGCTTGTTCGATAAATACTAATTACTAATTGGCTTTTTTTTGTTAACTTAGACAGAAGTTTGAAATTCTTTTACTTGTTTTCCAGGGTGTATTTAATATTTTTGTGCATGGATTTAACATTCAAGTTTATAGTTATTTTTTTATAAAAAAAACATTTAAATCGCGAGTTTGATTTGTTTCATCTTTTAATATACGGGAGAGGAAAAAAAAAACATATTAAATGTAAAATCCTATGCATCTAAAACTTTATGCACAGTTTTGTGTAGTATATTCAAATAAATATAAGGAAAATATCGAAGTAAAAATAATCTTATTTATAAAAATATTCAAAATTTTTCAAAAAGTTTATTAAAAATATGTAGTAAAATTGGTTGCTCCATAAGATTTATTATATTTTATTATATTTTATTTTTAGTATTAAGTATTGTGCTACCACATATATTATAGTGTTAGTCAAAATTGGAAAAATGTTTTCAAAGGTATTGTGTCTCCTTAAAACTCACACAAATAGAAAATTTTGACATTGCAAACCTTTCAACATGCAGCTTTCTGGAGAGATTTTCAAACCAATATCACGAACACAACCAATACTTGTATTTATATAGATGTAATTTACTCTTTTACACTCTTTCCATCAGCACAACATTAAACCCTTTTAGTTACTAAATAGCTCAACTTGTGTCATCCTTTATTCATCACATGACTTCTAATCGCTTAATTACATCTCTCCTTCGGACTGCTCAGACAAAATATCTTCCAGTCAACCCAAAATGATTGACGTAATACCTGTCTCTAGACCAAAGAAATTCGACGATTTATCCGATATAACAATTTAGTCAGGTTTTATTGCAGTTAAAAATATGGAAGCTTATTCAACAGGAAATTTCGGCATTTGAAACACTTCAACATGCCACTTTTTGGGAGAGATTTTTCAGCCACCGTCACCGTCGACACTTTCATTTATCTAGGCGCAATTTGTTGTATTAACACTCCTTCCATCAGCACAACATTAAACCCTTTCAGCTACTAAATAATTCCACTTATGTCGTCCTTTATTCATCACATGCTTTCTAATCACTTAATTACAGCACTCCTTCGTGCTGCTCAAACGAAGTATCTCCCAGCCAACCCAAATGGTTTTAGAGGCATAATAACCGCTTCTAGGAGAGCGATCTTCACTGTCTCCCAGGTACATTGAATAGCCGTTTGTCGGGAAGATAAGTGCTGGTTGAGTGTTTTTGTATCAGGTGTCTCACTGTTAATATTCCTCGTTGATATTCAATGAATCGCTACTATTTGGGAAAAGGCAAAATTGTTTCTCTATGAAAATCATCGGGCTTGTTCCGATTATCATAACCATTACCGCAGCAAGAGGCACTTTCATTGTAAAAAAAAAAAAAAAAAAAAGATTCGATGGTTTTATCTCTTTTGAACAGAAAACTGATTCATTTAGTGAGGTAATGAATTTCTATTAATTGGGAAAAAAGAAACTTCGTATAATTTAATTGGACAATTTTTCCAGTCTGTGATCAGTGATAAATTAAAGTTCGCCGTTGAAAGTGTGACAAGTTCAGGTTGAAGTAACACGTTTATGTGGCTGACATTTTGAGGAGAGCGGGATAGGTTATTAAGGAAGAAATATTTTAATTCATTATTTATATTTATAATAGGCAATGAATTGTGCCAGAATTTTTTTATAGTTTGTTTAAAATTTATAATTTTTCTCATTCAGTAATGATCAATTAATTAAAAAACTTAAAAAAATATTTGTATTACAAATTCAGTAAATCAAAAAGCATTAGTTGACAGCTTTTATGATTGTCAATAATGTTTATAATAGACTATAAATTGTACCAGAATTTTTTTTTATTTATTTATTTAAAATTTATATTTTTTCTCATTCACTAATGAACAATTAATTATAAACCTTTATAAAATATATATAATAAGTTCATTTAGTAAAAACATACTAGTTGACAGCTTTTATGATTGTCAATAATAAACGAGATTCATATGTTCAGTTAATTTTATGTGTAAAATATGGCGTACATTTTTCACGAACTGTACAGCGTTAAATTGAATAATTTTCTTTTATTTGAAAGAATTGTTACTGCCTATATAATTTTGAATAAAACATTTCTTGACTTTTTAAGATTTTTTATTAAAATTTATTGGAAAAGTCTTTGTATATTAATTAAAAAATTTTATACTAGATTAAAAGCTATGCATTAGAATTTACTGTCGAAATAAATGCAACTTCCAAATAAAATACGTATATTGTGAAAGTTAGCAGTTTAAACCCAAAAGTTATTTAAGAGTAAATCACAATTAGACACTTATTTTTGTAGGAAAAAAAGTCTGATTATTAAATTATATATAAATATTAAAATTAATGTAACACAAGTGTAAGAAAAAAAATTGGAAACGAAAATGTAAAAAATTAAACACAAGAAAATAAAAATATTAAAGTAAGAAACTAAAAATGCGCTGTGTATTCTTTAAGGAGCTTCATAAGCACAAATTCTAATAAAATTATGTTATATCTTATATACAATGTATCTACTTTGACCAGTCACAAGAAATAAAAAAAAAAAAAAAAAAAAAAAAAAAAGATGAAAATGTGAAATTTTTATCAAAGGAAAGAAAAACTCCTAATTTAATGCCTGTTCAGTTCAGTTCGATCTGCCCTTCATTTTTTGCCCTATGCACATCTAAACGATATTCAAGTTTTTCCTAATCACAGTTAAGAAGTCTGATGTAACATAATGAATAACGTCAGCCATTCTCGGTTGCAAATGGAAGCCATATCGAACTGCACTGAACAGGTATGCAACTTAGAGAGTTTTTCTTTTATTTGGTGAAGATTTCACATTTCCATTTTATTTTGTTCATTACCTATGACCGATCACAAGCGTACCAGGATTTATAGACACACTGTATATTTTATATATAGTCCGCATACTTTTGTATTTAGTTATTGGAGCTTAATAATAACTCGTATATCAAAAAACACATCAAATTCAACTATGAAAATGTGAGCTAAGCAAAAGTTGGCATTTTATGCTAGCTGTCAGTAAGAAAAAGAAAAATTATTTATGTAAGCATCAGCAAAGCAACACGACTTTTTTACAGTTCGTTGTTTGTTCATAGGCCTCAAACAACTGTTTACCTGTTGCCTGTAAACAGACAACAGGTTACATGCAGGGATGTAGTGGAGGGTATACGGGGGCATACACCGTATACTTTCTGGATTTTTTTAAGGAACACCGTATATCCTCTGTTTCTCAAGAAAACTATGATATATACACCCTAGGGTATACCCTGTGCCTCGAGCATATACTCTCTGCTTTTTTTTATACGACTACACCACTGGTTACATGTTGTTTGTTTTATTAGAATCAATATTGGCTCTGAAACAGATCAATGTTGTTTTAGAACATTGATCTAAAACAATGTAATTTTTTAGATCATATTGATTTAAAACGTGATTTAAAACATAACATTTTAAATCATATGTGGTGTTTTAAAGTATCACGTTTAATTTAATTTTATGATTTTTTTTTATTTTTTCGTTCATTCAGTTGAGTTACTAATCGTAATATGCAAAAATCACATGAAAATCCCCGAACATGGTCTGATAATCATAAATCATTCTCAACTAATGTATCGCACCACAGATGTTTGCCCTGTGGATGCCCCAGAATAATCAAATATTAAATTGTTGTTGAATTTCCAATATTCTCATGCTGAAATTTCATTTATTTTTTTTTATCTTTTTTTACTAAAAATATGAATAATCTTCCATTCCGCAATCTCTGTAGCCTATGTAAATTTTAAGTAAATACATTTAAAAATTGTATAAAATTCTCTTCCATTTGAAGAAGAAGGCTATATTTAATGCACGCTCATAATGCATTATACGCAATGCATTTTCCATTGATAAGATATTTTGAATAAACGCACTTTATTTTCTGCTAATATTTTGAAACTACAGTAGACTCCCTCAAATCCGCACAGCTTGGGACCAGACGTTTTGCGGATTTTAGAACTTTGCGGATTTTTGGTCATTGCTTTGTTTACATTTTTAAAAAAGTAATTTGAATGTAATTAATAATGAAATCAAAAGTATAATGAATACTTACAATATGCTAAAATATTAAAATAAATAATAAACTAAAATAATAAAAATTTAGATAGTTTTAAAATAAAAATACGAAAAGCAAAGGTCAAATTAATAATCAGTAATGTATAATTAAATAATCATTATAAAGATGAAATGTGTTTTCCTAAATTATTCAATGAAACTTGTCTCATAAATGTGCATTGCTAATTCACATCAAGATCATAAAATAATAAATCTTTATTTCAGGTTTAGACAGACTTAATAACTAAAAAAGCTTGATTAATACATAAATATATTTGATAAGATTGTGATTACTAATGATATCAGCAATATCTTTATTTTTTCGGAAATAAATTATTCTTTCTTCATGAAAAAACATGAATTCAATAACTTTAACAAAAATTACAAATTAAGAAACTATATAGAATTGATATAAAACTAAAAAAGTCAAATTTTGCACCAACATCTGAACTGAATGTTTCATTGTTTACATCTGTAAAATATGTGCGGATTTTAGAGAGTTGCGGATTTTAGGAGTGCGGATTTAAAGGAGTCTACTGTATATTTAAACATTGTGATTGCTCAAGTCAAAGATTATCTCTCTCTACACTCTTTTTTTTGATTGAGATTGGAATCTCCTTGTGAGTTGAATTACAACACTCCTTACAGTTTAACAACAAATAAATAAAAGCGTTGCATTTATTTTGATTACATTAGATTTCTTAAATACTGCAAAGTTTTTAAAAACGCATTTCACAAAATATGCTTCTTTTTTTTCTTTTCATATTTTTATATGTTTTTTAAATTATGTGGTCGAATTCAGGAATCACAGGAAACGAATTTGCAGGTAATACCACTGCTTTAGATTTTACCATAGAAGATTTACCATAAAAAACTGTTCGAACTCGACTACCATTAAAAGCTTATTTTTAAAGTTGACACCAAATGCTTCAAATAAACTTGTAGGGAAACTTTTAGCTAAATACTATAAATAAATATCTGCTTGAAAGGAAAAAAAAAAAAAAAAAAAAAGATCATTACGTTTATTGCTTTGAAAGCCAACTCATGTCAATAAAATGAAACATACATTGGAAAACAAGCAAGTAAAATTGTTTCTTGAACATCTCTTTTTATAAAATTTGAACTTATATCATCTTTTTTTTTTCATATCCATAGTTTTCTCGCTTAGTTATTTTCTCAATTAGATATTTTTTAGAAGGTAAATATCACATTTTTTTAATGCTCATGCCGAAATTCTATCGTAATATGTATATATTTTGTTCATCAAATCGATTCACTATATTATTAATTTAATGATTTAACTTTATTTTATTATATTTATTTATTTTACCAACCCTTATCTATTATTTGAATTACAAATAAATGGAAGAGAAACCAACTTAAGTCTCTTCCACATTTACAAAATTAGTTATGTGAAGCATTATAATAATAATAATAATAATGATTATCATGTTGATGATAATGGTAACAATAAGGATGTCATAAAAAATAATTATATTATTATCAATATTGATATTTCGGAAATTGCAGCTAAGAGGGAGGCAGCAAAAACATATTAGATACAAGATGTAAAACAAACCAGCCCCGCCATAATTATTGCAGACCCTCTCAACCACAATTTCCTATCACTTAATAAACAGAGGAGCCATTTAAACACAAACTTACCTCCCAATAAAACGTATTATTTTCTCTTTAATCTCCTAATCAATGCTTTTGTCATGTATCTCAGCGTTAAGAAAATTCTCGCCTTTAGCTAAGAATGGAGCAAGAGATCAACTGACGATCATCGTTATCATTTTTCGAAAGAGCGTCTCTTTTATTTTCTGCCTCCAATGGGTATTAAATTGTTTTCCCTGTCGTTTAAATCGTCGACAGACATGAGAAAAAAAGCATGTTCTTCCGTGTTGAAGGCTTTGTAAGAAAATGGATGTTGAATGAAGTTTGTATACAGAATTGTCACAAAAGAAAAGAAAAGAGGTTTAGTGAAATAATCACTTGTCTCCTTATTCGACAACAGAAATCGAAAGGCTATGGGTGAATTCTTAGATGTAAGGTTTCTGAAATACATTAAGGTATTATAAAATAAATTATGTAGTTACAGATAGTATAAATTAGTAGAATATTGTTAATTGCTGTAGCAATTATTATTCTAGTGTAGTCGAAATGTTATTCAAAAGACATTTAACTTAAAAAACAATACGATAGATATAAATTTGGCTAAAACATCATTTAAATGACACTAAAAAATTGGAATTTAATAATTTAATCCAAATATTAAGAGTCTATGAACTCACATGAAACAATAATATGCTAATATTTTTGGAATATTGATTTTTTTTTTTTTTTTTTTTTTTTTTTATCGTTCTTTATATAAGGGATAACGATTCCCATCATGGATAAATAAGTAAAAATTTTGTCCTGGTTGTCTTTGTTGCCTGTTAAAAGTTTTGTCCTGGTTTGAGCTAAATTTTGGTGATCAGTAGTTGAAACCATCCGAAGGTGCAATCTCGTTTCAATATTCGGAGCTTCAGTTGAAGTTAGTTCCAATTAAATTACAATATCGTTCCAACATTTAAAATTAAGATTCAATCGGAGCTCAAAATGTTGGAACGAGATTTTTCATTTAAAAGGATAACTGGAAAGTATTAATTCCAAATTAGTTATTCCAAATAATTGAAAAGTTTGATATTCTTATGTTCTATAGATAAATCGGAGTAAGAAGACATTATAAATTTCTGTTTACAAATTAAATTAAGTATCATTATTGTATTTGTAAAGTGATAATGTTACGTCATTTACACAATAAAAGTTACGTTAGTCACATATGTAAATGCCATTTTTTAGCTCACACGCTATCATAGCCTGAAAGCTTATGTGCCCGTCCGTTCTGTATGTACGTTCGTGCGTAACGCGATAACTCATGATAAAAATATCCGATCCACTTGAAATTTTGTATGTAGGTATATCCTGACAAGGCGCTTCCCTGATTAGTTTTTGGAGTTCATTCGATATGTATAAGAGGGGGAACGGGGGGCTCATGCCCCTCCCCTTAGTTGATATAAAAGGGATTTTCATGCAGAATTAAGTTTTCGTTCAAAATTTAGATTAGGATCATTCTGATGAGGCGATTCCGTGACTGTTATTAGGTGTTCATTGAATAAGTATAAATAGGGGGAACAGGGGTTCTAATGCCCCCTCCCCCTTAATTTATATATAAATGGGTTTTTCAAGCAGAATTTTCAGATTTCGTTCAAATCTCTGAATAGTTTTGGAAGTTTAATGGTTAAGTATAAAAGAGGGGGGGGGGTTAACTCCTTTTAAATTATATAAATGCTAAATGGGTTTTTATTAAGAATTATCTCATTTGCTCTGAATTTTGGATATAGATTTTTTTATATGATAAAGCATGCCTTTGATATTATAGAAGGTTCAATGATTAAGTATAAAAAAAGAGGAAAGGGGAGAGCTGTTTCCCCTTCTTAATTATTTTTTCGAACAGAATTAACCCTTGGAAATATAAGGCTTTAATGTACAATTAGTATTTGTAGCCTGTGAGTTCAATGCCATCAGTTTAACTGGACAGTATTCTTTATTTTATTATTATATTGTTCAGAAATTAATCTTAAAAGTTATCATTACAATTTGCAATCACTTAGTGTTGTTAAAAATATAAAATCATTTTTTAAAAATTGGATACTTTTGATTATTTTTACGCTTCATGAAGGCTGAAAATATGTTTGTATATTTTACGTTACATCAGTTATAGAGTTTCGAAATGCAATTTTTGTGACCAAAAAAGAGATTGAAATTACCAACAACTATTTGTGCATTAAATCTTTAATAAGAAATATTTTAAATTTTAAAAAAATGCTCTATTTTTATTAGTTTATTATTATTTTCTAACACAGTTTAGAAAACAATAACAGATCATCAAATGTTACGTCAGTTATGATGGAATTGACGTCTATCCAAAGTAGCTGGATTTCTTAGTTTTTTATATCGTTTCTATTTTAAAAATCTTACCAAAAAATGTTTCATAAGTTAAAGTTTAGAAAACTGTGTGTAAAAATAACTGTATAGAATGAGTGAAAAAAGTTTATTAATTTTTACTGTAAAATATTTTTATGATTATTATTAAAACAAAAACAAGAGAAATGAATATGAGTGTTTTGTTATATGTAAATTGTCATGTATCTGTCTTAGCGATAGAAAATTCTTTTTAGGCTAAAAAATGGAACTCAGAGTATCTGATGATAATCGTTATCATTTTATTGAAGAAGCGTCTCTTTTATTTTCTGGCTCCAATAACTAATACATTGTTTTTCCTGCCGTTGAAATGATCGGCAGAGCAGGGGGGGGGGGATGCATATTCTTCCGGGCTTTGAAAGAAAATGGATGTTTAATGAAATTCGTTATCCAAAGCTGTCACAAAGAAAAAAAGAATATAGTAAAATAATCACTCTTCTCGTCACTCGCGAATACACCGTTAAAAATATCCTTGTAAAATTATGGGCAAAGTTCGGCAGCAAAAATTCCAATCATTACCAAGTAAAAAAAAAAAAAAAATAAAAAAAATAAAAAAAATTCCAAGCCCATTATTTATACAGCTCGTAATTTTACGGGGCAAAGTGATACAGCAGGATATAATGCAGTTGAAAAAAAAAAAAAAAAAAAAAAAAACACTTTATTTATCATTCTGTAGTATGTAGCAAGTTAGATAATCAAGAAAGAATCGCTTTTTGGCGGATTAAAAAGTATGTTACGGTTGCGGTAAAGAGACATTATAATTCAAAACACGACTAAAATGAAGGGTTATTCTCTAGCAGGAGAAAATGTATGGAGTCGTGCCGTATTTTTGCTAACAGATGGGCTAGAACTGTAAGAATGTATGGATTGCCCTTAATTTTCTATGTATCTAAGGCATAAGACCGCTTATTTAGGGAATCAGACCGTTTTTCCCCAAATAAGGCCGTTGGCCGTGAAAATTGAAGGGCAAACGCTCATAAATTTACAGTTTTTTCTGAGAGTGTAGACAACAAAGGATTGTCCTGGATTTCTAAGAAATATCGTTTTTAAAAAATGAACTAAGGCATTGGAAAGCAAATTCTTCATTTAAGGAACATTTAAATTTGTTAAATTATGTCAAATGCAATGATGATACTTATAATATTTTAATAGAAGCATGCACTCGAAAAACTCTTAGTATTGCGGTTTACAAATTTGACAGAAAAAACAAGCTTAATAAATAAAATTCAATCGAATTAATTTCCGCGTAGATAAAAAACAAGTACGAAAAATCATGCATTAAGCATAGATTATGAGATTATGAAGCACTTTCCAACGCTTCATGAAATCTTTAACAAAACTTCGTTATTTAGGTAAATAAGGATATGAAGCCAAATGTAGCTTAAGTAGCCAAATATGTATTCCAGTACTATTGAACAGCCCTATATTTGATCTGTCAGCTAATATGCATACTATAAAATTTAATTTAGCAAAAAATGCCTAGTAGCTTAAAATTTCTCTTTCAGCAATTTATACTAATAGATGGAAACATATTTTAATACTTTGTTCAACCTTGTAGTTTGCCTGGTACCTTCAGTGCCTGGCACCACATCAGTGTTAAGATAAAATTTATTTTAAATTAAAACACTCTTAAAACAATTGAAATAACTTTCTCTTAAATTATCGTTCATATGCTCCAAGTACCCAATTCTTTGCGTGCCCCCGTATATCATTTTATCTATATTCTGCAAACAATTCTTAAAAATTTTAATGCAGTTCACAATGTAAAAACGCATAATTTATTTAAGAATCACCTTTTAGTAATTTATGCTCATATTCAGTAACATTAGCAAGCTCTTTTGGGTAGCCTTGTGTATTAATTATAGCATTTATACACATCATATAATATGCATAAACTTAGTGAAACTTATACGCGCATATGATAATTAAAATGCATTTCATCCATCCATCAGCTATCATCGGATACATATACAGTACTTCGGAAAGAATGTACTATTTGAAATCTTTTGCGTGTCCCTGTAAATACTATGTACTTTATATTAGCGAAGGCAGTATCTTATAATTTATACTAAGCCTCATTGATATACATCAATTATATTACACATGAAACAGTTTAATATATTTAAAATATGTCATACACAATTCCCCTTTTACCATTATTTCAATGGAATTCTTTTGTGTGGCCCTGTAAATGAATAATAGCTACATTTTTACCTTATATTTTATAGAATGCATATTTTAATGCACATCGTAAAAGCATATACATTTTAATACGTTTGACGGGGTACAACAGCTTTAAAATTCCTTTGAAACGATATTTCCCCATAGGCCGTAATGTAAAAGGAAACTTTTGATTCTCCCTGTAGATAAACTAATCATGGTAGAAAATTCATTTTCAATAGGGTTCGTGCTAGGGTAAATGTCAATAACTTCCTAAAATTTCATGGCAATCCGAGTATATTTACGTGAGCTAGCTAGAGCGCGGCCAGACGGACAGATGGCCAGACAAACCAAATGCATAAGCACTTTTCAACTTTGTTGGAAAGTGCTAAAAAGGTATTTTTTGAAAATTTGAATATTTTAGTAATTTAGAGATTAACATGATTTTTTACTGTGGCTATATTGAAAAACAAATTAATGCGGTCGAAATGTTGTATATGAGATATATTTTACAATGCGATTAGTATAATAGTTGAAACCGGAAGCGATACAGTTCGAGGCCGATTTCGAAATTTAAAGAGTAAAGATAAATGATAAAAAAAAAAAAAAAAAGTAATGCAACCACAATCGAAAAAGTACGAAAAAACCTATTTTTGACATCTTTTTCATATAATAGACAAATTCGAAAAACATGCTTCAATTGGTTTACAATTAACTTGCACGTATCTCCGAATTACTTGCAAATAAGACTTAATTTTTTAAAATAAATAAATAAATAAAAGTAAATAGAATAAAATGATTTAAATCAGTGAAAGGCAAATTTTTTAGTTAGAAACAGTATAAATTAATAAAATTTCTTTCAATGCTCTAGCAATCATTGTGCTGATTTAATTGAAACGTTTATTTAAAACATGCTATATTTAACAGAAAAAAGTTTACCATATATAAATTTAGTTAAAATATCATTGAAATGATACCGCAAATTTTTAAACAAAATTATCTAATCGTTCAGTGTAATAATTGAGAGGAAAAAAAAAATAGTATGTTCATACTTGTGAAATGTCAAAGAAAAGCGACTTAAAGAAGAGTTTATGAAAATTATAGGTAACGATTAGTTGCAAAATCATAAAATAATTCTGCACTGAGAAACGTTCTTTGAATTAACAAATTTTGGCATTAATTACAAGTACTCAAAGTGGATATAACCTTCTAGTAACTGTAGATATAGGATAAGTGTAGAATATATATAGCCATAGAGGAGCGATGGCCATTCTAAATATTTCAAAAACTTGATCATTAGATTTCAACATAAGCTTTGTTCATATGTTCAATCAGTTCATTCATTCCGACCTGCAGTTGCGCCTTTCGAATATAAAAAATTACTAAATAAAACTATTTAATGAAAAAGGTGCAATACGATTTTATTAAACCTTTCCCGTTACAAAATTAACTGGGCTTTAAAATTTAAAAACCAAAAGATGTTAAAAATCATTTGTAAAAAACAGGAAAGGCTCTTTAGCCTTTCTGAACCTTAGTCATTGACAGGAATTGATGCTGTTAATATTTTGTTGTAAATAGGCCACAAATAGCGCTGCTATTACTGTATTCATTATGATTTCTGTAACAGCTCTATTTCAAGAACTAATGCACGGATTTCTATGAAACTTCAGATTCAATTAATCCTTGACACGAATTGATTTTGTTTAAATTTTTGTGTCAATCATGTTACAAGTGAAGCTGTGCTGAACTTTGTAGGATTTACACGATTTTAGCGATGGTCATACCTTAAGCACTAATGCACGGAATTTCATATCTTTAGAATCCTAATGATGGACATAGAATATTTTTTTAATTTTGGCACTGTGACAGCAAATTTCGAAATGTTAACATGAATGATGTAAAATAAAATTTTGGGATTGCTACATCCGACTAGTGCTTTCTATGTTTCTATGTGATAATTTGTAATCTTGTTAGTTGTATCTTTTTACAAAAATTTAACTAAGCAACTTATAAATTTGGTTTAATTAAATTTCAAGTCACGTCATACTTTACAGAACGCATAACTTAGAAAGTGCGGGAATGTCTGTAATGAGAAAACTTGGATATTTTTGTATTTTACATGACAGCATGCCTGCAATGTGCAAAATATTACAGTGCATTTTAATTATTTTGGTACACCCTGTACAAAAGAATATTCACTGTCTATCTAAAATTATCATAATGAATTCAAAACAAAGTTAATTAATTTTTATCTTCTCTGATTTATTACTTCTGCTTTATTGATTCAGAATAACAGAAAATCATTTTTAACAATAGCATTCAAAATATTTTCACACAATATTCCTTCCTCAAGAATTCTTGAATGAAATTTTTATCAAATGCTGATACGTATAAGAGGCGCGATAAAGAAGCTGAATGATAAAATCTGTTGTAAAATTCATCTTAAATACGCGATCAGATAAGCGAGTGAATTGATTCGAGAAGATAGATAGATATGTATCTCCTTGTGTGTGAGCATCTGTAAAGACACACGGAGGGGGTTCTACGGCTTCCCAGTAGGAGTGTTAACATCTCCCCAGGAGACAAAGATTAAAGATATTACGTGATCCGAATAATCTTTTACTTCTTGTTTCACGCACAACAACCTTAAATAGAACTTTCTCCTTTTGATAATAAATAATGGGATCATTTTTTTTTTTTTATTTTTTTATTTATTTTTATTTTTTTTTTTTATCGGATTCTAAAAAGGAAAATATTTTAATTTCTTCTCATAAAGAAATAGCCCGGGATTCTCTTAAACTGTTTCAGGTGCCGTGTTTGTATTGTAAATATTTTAATTACTAATAAATATTTTTATTACTTCCTTCAATCTTTACAAGAAGTAAAGAGTATTGGATTCATGAAAATTTTTTAATTCCGTTTTTTTTTTTACGGAACAGATTTACACGTTTTAGGGATCAGAGATTCCAAAAAACATATTTTTTACAAAATGTGTATCTGTTTCTGCGCGACATAAATATTATGGTCGCTCTATCTCAAGAAACTAATGCACTTAATTTAATAAAAATTTATACTCAGGTAGTTCTTAACAGGGATTGATGTTAATTAGTTTTTGGTATAAATAGCTGAACAGATGGCGCTGCTGTGCTGTATTTTTTATGATTTACGCAACAGCTCTATCTCAATAACTAATGCACGGATTTTCATCAAACTTTAGATTCATAGTTAGTCCTTGACATGAATTGCTGCTGTTTACATTCGATGTAAATCGCTCAACACGATGCTATGCGGCACTTTTTACGTTTCCGCAAAATTGCATTTTTTACGATGAAATGTTTTTCAAATATTTCAGTGAAATTTTGCCAGATTTTTTTCGATGTTACTCATTTTGTTCTGAATTAAAATCTAAGCTCAACGTACTCGCTATGTGGGGTAAGCATGAAATTTTGCTTTAGAGAAAAAAAAGGACCCCCCCCCCCCCCAATTTTTAAAAAATGTTATGAAGATATTGCTATGATTTTATATATTTTCATCATTCTGTATTACAATTGAATTAAAAATATAAGTATTTATTCAAAATTGTGCATTTTGTTTAAAAAGTTCTCCAATCGTATGCACATAGTACTTTTTATTCAATGTTTATTATATCTTCTTCAAAACAATAGAGAGACTAATAAAAAGGAGGAGTGAGGTAGTAGGTAGTACCAATCATGTACATTTTATTACTAATGGTCCCAGTGTAGGTCATTGTTTCAATGGAGTGTTGTTTGGATGGATAGGATTAAAAAGACACTCCTCCCACATTCAGATAAGATTTAACAAGGATTAACAATGTCAAGGGAGTAACAAAGGTTGCAATCCATTACTGAAACTTTAGCCTTTTTTGCTGTTCAGATAATAGGTTTTAAAGAGACCTGATTTGGGAAATTGACATATGTGTCAGAGATGCACAAAACTTTGGAATCTCAGAGGACAAAAAAAAAAAAAAAAAAAAAAAAAAAAAAAAAGTTTTGAATGGTATTGATTTTGCATTTTAAAAGGAAAGGTGACTTTGAAGGCTCAAAACAGAAAAACTTTTTAAAAAATGTTTACCAAGGTTACTATGAAGTGTTTGAAATCAACACATTTTTGGAAAGAATATTTAAAAAATTCTTTTTAGAATAACAATTATCACAGAGAACGTCCAGCAACGCTAACAAAAATTACCATTTTTTAAGTCCGAAACATAAAACTTTTTTTTTATCCATACGTATATTTTACTTTTATTTTTTTTATTCTTAAAATGTATATTTATAGTGTATTATTTGTTTTCCTTTATCAGATGTTATTACCATTACTTTTAAATTTATTAAATTAAAAAAAAATCCACATAACGTATTTTTATTTGAACCTAATAATGTGTACAGAAAATAAATAAATAAATAAATAAAATAACGCTTTTCCCATATTTTTATCACTTTTGCGTACAAAAAAGAATTAATTTGTCTTCAGGATTTATAAAAATCTACATATATATTACCCTAACGTATGTGGCACAAAAATCACGATTATTTGTTAATTTTTTAATAGCAACATCCAAATAAAACGCTCCTTATTGGTTACTGTGCAAAAGTCTGTGGTGATTTACACTGTAAAAAAAATCTGTAACCTTAGTAATCTAAATTAACCGAAATCTCTTACGCTTACTAAAATTTTATGTGTACACTGTACAAGAAAATGATGTCAATCTACAAAACTTGTAAGCAAAACTAAAACCATCTGTAACTTTACAAAAGAATTTACTAAAATTTTGGTAACTTTACTAAAATTTTATCTATAATGCTCGTTATCGTCACTTAAAAAGTTCTTGGAATACGATTTCCCAAAAAAATTCTTAGTAATCTTAAAATTTGTTTGATTCAAAGTGCAAATCTGTATCTGTTACATGAATTTTTATTGTTGCCGTTACATAAAAAGTTCTTGGAATACAATTCTACTAGAAAAATTTTTGTAACTTTCCCAATTTTTTTTTACAGTGTAGGCTGTGGTACACTGTAAAAAAAAATTGGGAAAGTTACAAAATTTTTTCTAGTAGAATTGTATTCCAAGAACTTTTTATGTAACGGCAACAATAAAAATTCATGTAACAGATACAGATTTGCACTTTGAATCAAACAAATTTTAAGATTACTAAGAATTTTTTTGGGAAATCGTATTCCAAGAACTTTTTAAGTGACGATAACGAGCATTATAGATAAAATTTTAGTAAAGTTACCAAAATTTTAGTAAATTCTTTTGTAAAGTTACAGATGGTTTTAGTTTTGCTTACAAGTTTTGTAGACTGACATCATTTTCTTGTACAGTGTACACATAAAATTTTAGTAAGCGTAAGCGATATCGGTTAATTTAGATTACTAAGGTTACAGATTTTTTTTTACAGTGTAAATTGGATTTATACATGTTTTGTTCCTTCTCTGCAATTATGAAGCTTCAAAATATCATTATTTTCATTTTTAATTTATTTTCTTTTTACTTAAAATAAATAAATGAATAAATAAATAAATGTCATGAATTTTAAACGTTTCAGTTTCAAATTAAAGTTATGTACTATAAATGAAATGAGTGAAAGGATTATATTTTTATACTTTTAAATAATTAATGAAATACGAAAAAATGATACGGGTACAATATTTGGCGATTTATTATCTACACCGGCTAGCATTACAATATTGAGTTTTTGATTTATCAGCACAGATGTCATATATGCAACACAATGGCGCGTTACTTTTCTGATGTCAATTTGGCGAAAACTTCTTTTTCAAATACCAGTTACATACATATTTTTTAACTGATTTCTATTATTTTAAAAAGAAAATAATAATAATAAAAAAGTTTAGTTATAATTATATAATAACACAATTTATATCATTTAAAAAAAGAAATTTAAAGCAAACAAACAGTTTATAATAAATAAATAACAATAGCCGGGATACCATGTGAGGCACATATAATTGCCATTTTGTTGCAATCGCGCCAATGTAATAAGTATGTACATCTGTGCCTATTTCTCTAGCAAAATCTTCTAATTTGACAAAAAAAAAAAAAAAAAGAGCAATTAAAATAAATTATGAAGAAAAGCAATATGGTTTAATGCTTAGTATACATTCAAGGGAGACCAAACTGGTCGCCAAGGGTGGCTAGTAATAAATAAATTTTTGATGTAAAGAGTTATGCTTTGTGAGTACTTTTTGTTTAATTATCTTATTCTATCAAAATATAATGTAATCCAATACAAAAATATACAGTATAAACCCTCCGAGTTAAATACGATTCTGAATCTTTAGATCCAGTATTTTTCTAATGTAAATTTTAAAGTACATTTCCTTGCAAATGTTTCCAAAAAGTGCCTTAAACATTTTTGCTATCAGAAAATAGTGCTAATTAAAAAAAGAAAAAAAAATGCTAGTATTTAGGGTAGGCAGAAAAAATCACCCCGGAAAAAATCGTCCCAGAAAAAACCACCCCGGTAAAAATCGCCACGGTAAAAATCTCCCCTGGAAAAAAATCACCATGAAATACAAGGCTCATATTAACTAAGGTGATAAGGGTCCAGTTTTTTAAAGCTTAGAGGGAGCGGATTGCAAATTTTTAACAATTTTAACAAGTTCTATTTCTATAAGGGGGAAGTTGGGATTTCTACAGGGGGAGGGAGATATTAATGAAATGAACTTATAGATTCTTTCAATTTGTTGCATTGCTAAGTTATGTATAAACAAAATTTTTTTTTTATATTTAACTTTAATCAAGAAAGGACTTAGGGTGTAATGGAAGGGAGGGGGGGAATTAAATACAAATCTTTTAAAAGAATAAAATAAGGATGAAGAAAAAAGGAATTTTCTTTAGGAGAATATTTTCATTATTCTGCTTTTTTAGAAAACGTTAAGATTTCTGTGGGTAATAGAACAGATAAATACTTATCTATTGTAGATAGGAGTGGGCGAATATGGGCAATAGGGGCAAATTAGAAACTGTTACGTCTTGAGTTTGAGTTATAAGAATGTAAAGTTGTATTGTTATTTTGACAAGCTATTCCACATAAATAGAAAGACTTTTAGAATAAAAATATGAGCTTTATTTCTATCTCTTTGTAATTGAAGAAAGAAAAGGGGTTTGTAATTTGTATCAGTGAAACTAAATGCACCTAGGAATGTAATAAATGTTGAAATACCCCAAAACCTTCTGATTTGTCACAAAATCTTCAGCTAAATAAATTTTCATTTGTACTTTTCAGGGAACATTTTAACGTTTGAGTAGCGGGGAATAAATGTTGCTTTAATAAGAGTTTTAATTCAAAGCTTGTTTAAAAGTCAATAATAATTCTGACGGTTTAAAAAAATGAATAACTGGAAAAAGAATATCCAATTTAGAAAAATATTTATTTATGCCCATACGTTACCTTTAAAATGAGAAGTTTTAAATTTATATTCAATAATTTTTTTTTTTTATTAAAATTCAGTATGTATATGCAAATATTTTACTAATTATAAACTAATTCTAACAATAACTTATTGCATGAAAAAAAGTATTTTTATTGTTCATATTATGAAATATACATTAGATTGATTGATTGATCAAGAAAAAAAATAATTTTTTTAAAGTCATTTAATACAGATTTATTTATTTTTATAAGGTTTTTGGAATCTAATTGATAATTTATTAGTCATTAAATGATTTGAAATTTATTGATATAGATTCATGATTTTTATATTGATTTTGGGAATCATAAAATAGATTTATAAGTTTTATAAATACTTGTTGTGATTGAAAGGAAGAATTAGATTTATTTATAATAATTTATAGCTAAATTAATGTGTATTTTGAATTAGATTTTGAATTGCAGATGATTTTGTAAACAACATATTGTAAGTTAATTTGATGGGTTTTCATTTGTTATAATATATATCTTTAAAAAAAATCAATCAATTCTGACTCTGCAACATGAGAGACACAGCGTAAAATTTCATGGTTCTGTATCAGAGAAAATATGTCAGTATTGGCCCGTATTTAAGCAAGGTTCAAAGAAAACCACGAAAACTCCGAACGGTTAGGCCGACATGCGCGATTCTGTTGAACACAACAACTCCCTTCTACCAGCTTTGAGAGCAAAACCTCTCAGCCACTGGTGAGGCATATAAAAAGAAAAGAACAAAACTTAAATGTAGACTAAATACGATGATGTCTGTTAAAAATAAACTGGGGGAAGGAAGAAAGCATCGGTAAAAAAAAAAAAAAAAAAAAAAAAAAAAAAAACTTTTTGTATTTATAAAAAAGGAAATTTATTTCTGCAGTATTCTAATTTCTCCGTTATATTTGTATCATTTAATTACTATAAAATATTAAATTCAAATAGTCATAGGTGATATTTTCAATGTAATTATAAAGCCCCTTTACTCTGAAAAACTCATTCTAGATATTACAATTCTGTGTAATAGTAATGTTATAAATTGTAACAATGTCAAAAAGATTGTCAACGAACATTTTTTGAAAAGCAACCAAAATATAACATAATGAAGTTAATCAGATGTTGTGATTTATTGATGTTATTATTGCATTAAGATAAACATTTCCTTTTTAAATATTAAAATATAATCCTTAGATGATATTAAATATTAAACGTAGTTTCATTAAGAAGAATTGATAAAAAAAAAAAAAAAAAAAAAAAAAAAAAATGTATTTTAATAGAAAATAGTAAATTGATAAAAATAACTGAAAAAATAAATAAAATTAAATATTAAAAATAGTTTCATTAACAAGAATTAGAAATAAATGTATATAAAATAAAATAAACATAAACATAAATAAATAATGATAAATAAATAATAATAGAATAATTAAGAATAAATATTGTTTACAATAATTTATGTATTGTAAAAATATGTTATTTACATAACATATTTATTATATTTATATATTTTATATTTAATATATTTTGTTGTATATTAATATTACATTATGTTTAAATAATTTTATATATTTATAATATATTATATTACTTCTGTTTATTTTTTATTATGTTTATTTACTTATATTACATTATATTTATTTATTTATTTATATTTTTACTTTATATGTATATGTATTTTAATGTTGTTTATAATTTTAATTATATATGATAATTTATATGTTATATTATTATTATTACTACTTTATTAATAATATTATTATTAATATTTATTAGATTTTATATTATATTATATTTATATATTCTAATATATATATATATACATAATTAATGTGATAAATGATAATATAATAAATAAATAATAATATAATAATACATAAATATAAATTAAATATAAAATTAAATATAAATAAAATTTAAAATAAATATATAAACAAATAAAATTATGTATTAAAAATTAGTTTCATTTACAAGTATTGATATAAAAAATGATAATATTTTACTAACTGATAGAAACTTAATAAAAGTAACTGTATAAATAAATAAAATTAAATATTAAAAATTATACTCATTTACGAGAATTTATTTTAAGAATAATATTTTTTTATTATTTGCCTTTACTGGCATATTATCATGTTATCCCAACAGATCCGCTACGTATCCCCAGGGGTACGCGTGCCCCTTTTTGGGAACCGCTGGCCTATGAGAATGATATAAATTAGACATTTGTTAACATTTTAGTTTTTCGGAGCCATGGAAATATAACGTTATCAACTTTTACGTAATTTTTTACCCCCTCCTTAAACCATATGTGATCATCCCTTGAAACCCTCCCCCCTCTCGGTAATAATATCGTTATCAAAGTGTATTTTAAAGTGCATTTATCTTTAGAATATCTTCCTTTTAATTAGTGTATATACAAAACTGGTTACATTCTTTTTTTTAATGATGAGAAGTCAATAAAATGTTAATTTATATTAAATGATATTTAAAAGAAATAGTTAGTATTTAAAAGTATTTTATAATAAGGTTTTGTAACATAATGCATTCAACAGTTATAGAGTCTTATTTGCCCAGAACGAAAGAGGGTTAATGTGCAGATAGAAATTTTTATCAACAAAACAAGTGAACAAAACAACAAACAACTTTCTCTTTCTGTTTTATTTATTAGTAAACACAAGCTTAATTTCAAATATGGTTTATCGAATCGTCATTCTATTTGTATACATATTAGAAGAAAATTAGAATGTCAAACATTAAGGTATTCTATATTTTATAATGAAATAATTTTATAATATTTTATTGATTTTAATAATAACTTTGTATTTTCATATAAATAGATAACTAACAGTAGCATGCTAATTTAAACCAAATACCAAATTACAAATAAAAAAAGAAAATCTTGATTGGATGAAAAATTATATCGACAGCAAAAGGCATCCCCCTCCCTTTAGAGATACCTTACGATATCATGTTCCAGACCCCCTGTCCCTTCTCCCTAAAACGATAATGTTATATGTGCACAGCTCCTTGCATTTATTCATCGACAAGATCAATATTTAAAAAAAATTATTACTTTTTTCTTGTCACCTTTTTCCATGTCTCTTTTTTTTCGCTCTTGTATTTTCAGTCACATTTTTCACTAGATTCTGTAATACATGATAGTTGTCTGTTTTGTGGAAATGTCATGCCAACCCATAAAATAGATAGCCGACTGCAACTGAAAATCCATCAATATTTGATTTCTAATCCATGTTTTTTGAAACTGTTAATATTTTGAAATTTTACCAGTCCAATGCATTAGTTTCAATAAATTTCATGTATGACATTTGTACAAAGAGGATTTTTCGAACATCAGACTCTGTTTGTGAAGAAGAGATAATCTTTAAACCCTATTATTCACTTAAGTTTGCTTCCAGTACAAATGCACGTGATTAGCATTTACTTAGATTTACTTGAAATTATAATTGCCATAACATAATCAAAGTTATCAAATCTTTGTTATTCATATGTGTGGGCTTTTTCAATCTTAATTAAAACGAGCCTTATTTTTCAGTTGGCTTTTTTTTCGGGGGTGATTTTTACCGTGGCGATTTTTTCCTGTGCGATTTTTTCCGTCACACCAAGTCTGCTCGGATTAAAAACACAGTAGTCTTGCAATTTTAAGGAAACAAAATATTCAATTACATTTTCATTTATGTTAAAATTTCGACATGTTAAAGTTTCTTTTATCATATGCGTATGAAAATTTCATCACCTTTATCATATATATTTTCTTTTCTTTTGTATTGGTAAAAAGTTTTTTGGTAAACTACTCAAAATAATTGTATTTTAGTGAAAACCACAATTTTTTCTCCTGTCAAGCCCCCATTGTCCAGCTAAGCTGTCCTTTCTATTGAAAGGTGTTATTGGTCTACCTATTATCTATTGAAAGGTGGTATTTAAAGTGCAAGTAAAGTAAATTCCACAGATAAACAGGTGTATCCGTATCTGCTTTTTAAACTAGTCCGGAAAAGAAAAAAAAGTTGTACTGTACTTTAGTTATAGTTGTTCATTAAGCATTGGGCTCTTTTCCTGCAACTAACTGTGATCCCATGGATATCACTAGCAACTTAATTGGATACTTCTTTTTAATATTCTACAAAGTCCATTAGAACAAATATCAGCTGCAAGATATAAAACAAGGTTTCCCCAGCCATTTTTCAACTAAAATAATTCTTCCCGGAATATTTTATTTTGAATTAGTGCGTTCGAATTTGATTGTATGGTGTTTATTTCATATTGCATACAGAATACTTTTTTATCAAGGTAAGTAACGTTAAAACATTCCTATAATATTGTTATTGTACTATTTATTATTAATATATTCTTGTATTATTATGCGCAACATGTTAGTGCAACATTATAATTTATTTTCATGTCTTATAATATTGTTATAAAAGTAACGTAATACTAATTATTATAAAAAATTGCAATATTTTACCCCCATTTGTATAAGTTTACAAATTCACTTTTAAAAGTCAATCTTTTTTTTTTAAATTTTTTTTGAAAGATTAAAATTTAAAACCAAATAAAATGTTAAATGCGTACTTAGATGTTGTAAGTCTACAGTATAGACTCAAGTCCCAATTTCTGCAATGGTAAATGGGACTTTTTTTCAACACCCCCTCTCAATAATTTGAGGGGCCATGCAAAATTTAGTAGCAGATTTTTTTTTTTTTTCTACTTTATTCGAAAAACTTCTATCTTTCAAAAATAATTTATATCCCTATTAATTAATATTGTGAATCGGAAAATTCTGTTGAGTTATTTTTTTTTACTTTCTTTGTTGAAAGCTGTTTATTTATAGATGAGACCGCTCTAGAGATGTATTTTTACTTTCTTCTATCTTTACAAGAAAAAAGTATTGAATTCCTGAAATTTTTCGAATTTCGGATTCACACGTTTTAGGTTTGAAAGATTCTAAAAAACATGTTTTTATAAAATGTCTGTCTGTGACTCTATCTGTATGACACATAAATTTTGAGGGCGCTCTATCTCAAAAACTAATGCACGAAATTTGATAAAAAGTTATATCAGGTAGTTCCTTATATAATTTGATGCTGATTAGTTTTTAGTGTAAATAGTTCAACAAGTGGTGCTGCTATGTTGCATTTTTTACGATTTACGCAACAGTTCTTTCTCAATGACTAATGAAATGATTTCTATCAAACTTCAGAATCAGTTAGTCCTTGATATGAATTGATGGTGTTTACATTTTGGTGTAAATCGCCCAACAGGTGACGTTGCTATTATGTATTTTCATGATTTTCGCAATACCTCTATCTCAAGAACAAATACACGGCATTTAATAAAAATGTATATTCCGGTAGTTCCTGATATAGATTGATGTTTGGTGTACTTTGGTGTAAATTGGTCAACTGTTGGCGCTGCTGTGCTCAGTGGTGTAGTCCTGGGAAAAAAAGTGGGGGGACGCTCATATTCTTGAATATTAAGCTCTTTATCAACCATAGGACCAGCTTGATTTTGAATTGAAAAATTTAACTTACCTTTGCATTTAAAAATTAATTTAATTTAAAAATTCAAATTTAATTAAATTTACATTAAAAAATTCAAATTTAATTAAATTTATATTGAAAAATTCAAATTTAATTAAATTTACATTTAAAAATTGCTATATACTTAATTTTCATTAAATAATCTCTATAGTAGGGATGTTGTACAATCTATGACCCGTGGATTACCGTGTGGACCACGAATTTCGTCAATTTACAAATGAAAAAAAATTACAATTTTTGTGCATAGCACGATCGAAAAAAAATAAAAATAATAAAAATGTAAATTTTGTCAATTTACCGTGGGAAAATATAAAATTTCGTCATTCTCTTAAGAATTACAATAATCAATTCAAATAATGAAGTGTTGATAAATAGAGAATTTTGCAGATGAGGCTTGTAAAAATCGCAAATTTCGTTGCTTAGGTATGGAAAAAAATCACAAATTTTTCACAGGACTCGGAAAAAAATAGCAAATTTCGCCAATCAGATACGGAAAAATCGCGAGTTTTATCGATCGGGCACAGAAAAATCGCGAGTTTTATCGATCAGGCACGAAATAAACGCGAATTTTGATGGTTGAACAAAAAAATCGCGCATTCGTTGATTGGGAAAATATAGAATTTCGTCAGTCACTTAAGAATTGCAAACTTCATTGATTGAGCACGGTAAAATCGCGAATTTAACTAATCAAGTGCAGAAAAATAGCGAATTTTGCCGATGAGGCTTGTAAAAATAGCAAATTTCGTTCATCAGGTATGGAAAAATCACAAATTTTTCCCATGAGGCTCGTAAGAAATAGCAAATTTCGCCAATCAGACACGGAAAAATCGGGAGTTTTATCGATCACGCACAGAAAAATCACGAGTTTTGTTGATCAGGCACGGATAAAACGCGAATTTTGTTGGTCGGATGCGAAAAATCGCGCATTTCGTTGATTGGGAAAATATAAAATTTCGTCAGTCACTTAAAAATTGCAAATTTCATAGATCGAGCACGGTAAAATTGCAAATTTAATTAATCAGTTTCTGAAAAATAGCGAATTTTGCAGATGAAGCTTGTAAAAATCGCGAATTTCGTTGATCAGATATGGAAAAATCACAAATTTTTCAAATAGCAAATTTAGCCAATCAGACACGGAAAAAACGCGAGTCTTATCGATTAAGACAGAAAAATCGCGAGTTTTGTCGATCAGGCACGAAAAAAACGCGAATTTTGTTGGTCTGGTGCAAAATATAGCGCATTTCGTTGATCGGGTCCAAAAAAAAAAAAAAAAAAAAAAAACCGTCAGTTTTATTGATGATGCACGAAAAAACTGCAAATCCATCGGTTGCGGAAAAATCGCATATTTTCGCGGTTTATCGCGTAGAAAACGCGAATTACATGGATCGGGTACGAAAAAACCGCGAATTTTGTCGATTAGAAACAAAAAATCGTAAATTTCGTAGATAAGGTACTGGGCAAATTACAAATTTTTTTCACGGGGCTTGAAAAAAATAGCAAATTTCGCCAATCAGACACGGAAATATCGCGAGTTTTATCGATCAGGCACGGAAGAAAATGCGAATTTTGTTGGTCGGATGCGAAAAATCGCGCATTTCGTTGATTGGGAAAATATAAAATTTCATCAGTCATTCAAGAATTGCAAATTTCATAGCTTGAGCACGATAAAATCGCGAATTTAATTAATCAAGTCCAGAAAAATATCGAATTTTGCGGATGAGGCTTAAAAAAATCGCGAATTTCGTTGATCAGTTATGGAAAAAAATCACAAATTTTTCAAATAGCAAATTTAGCCAATCAGACATCAAAAATCGATCGATCAGGCACAGAAAAATCGCGAGCTTTGTCGATCAGGCACGAAAAAAAAAAACGCGAATTTTGTAGGTCTGGTGCAAAAAATAGCGCATTTCGTTAATCGGACAAAAAAAAAAAAAAAATAAAATAAAATAAAATAAAATAAAAAAAAAATAAAATAATAATAAAAAAAAAGTCAAGTTTATTGATGATGCACATAAAAATTGCAAATTAAATTCCTCGCCTGCGGAAAAATCGCATATTTTTGCGGTTTATCACGTAGAAAACGCGAATTACATTGATCGGGTACGAAAAAACCGCGAATTTTGCAGATTAGAGACAAAAAAATCGCAAATTTCGTGGATAAGGTAGTGGAAAATTGCGAATTTTGCGATAATGCGCGAAAAAATTGAAAATTTCCTTAATCGGCCGCAAAACAATCGTGAATTTTTTCAGTTTATCAATAGAAAAAAATTGAGAATTTCATCTTGCCTCGTAAAAAAAAATCCAGATTTCGCAAAGTTAGTTAAAAAACGTGAATTCCTTTGATTGAGCGCAGAAAAATGCGTATTTCATCTGCTAAAGGCAGAAATAGCGCACATTTCGTCCATCGTCCACGAAAAAATCGCGATTTCTATACATCGGGTTCCAAAAAATTGCAAATTTCGTGACTCGGACATGGTAATGTCGCGAATTTTGTCGATCACATGCGGAAGAATTACAAATTTTGTTGATTAGGCTCAAATAAATTCCCGAATTTCGTTTATCGGATGCAGAAAAATCGCAAATTTTAACAATCGGCTTTGTAAAAATCGCGAATTTTGCCGATCAGGTTAGTAAAATTTGCGAATTTCGCCGATCAGGCGCGGAAAAATAGTAAAATTCGTCGATCTAGAGCGGAAGAATTGCGAATTTTATCGATCATGTGAGGAATAATCTCAAATTTCATCGATCGGCTTAGTAAAGATTGCGAATTTTGTTGATTAGACGCGGAAAGATCGTGAATTTTCTCGATCGGCTTCGAAAAAATCGTAAATTTCGTCAATCATTCGAAGAGAAATCGCGAATTTCGTCGAGTCAAAGTGAAGCAAAAAAAAGAGGGGCTGTATCCATTTATCCATTGATAATTGTCAATATAGAATACACAATTCGGCACGTACTATATTTGGATACAATCGCTCTTTCTTTTCTTTTTTTTTCTTTTTTCTTGGCTTTATTTTGGAAACAACTGATTTTGAGCTTATTCTTCCGTTTATCACTTTCAGAATTTTTAAGTTATATTTTTGAGACTTTCATAAAAGTTGCTCTATACATTTAGCTAACACAATATGCAAATGACAGCGTTCATGCATGCACAATAAAGAATTATTTGGTAAACCTACTCATTTTTCATGCAATTTTTTGTTATCTTTTAATTCTGATTACAGGATATTGTGGACAATGTTGTTTGTCATGTTTTCGGAAAAGAACATTAATTTATATTAAGAGCTCTTTGAATTATAAGCAAAAAACTAAGCAAAAGAAAAATTTGGGACTGTTTTTATAAAAACCTTAATTTTTCTACAAGTATACATGCTATTTGCATAAAAACGAACACACTTTATTACAATTAGCCACTTAATCATAATTTATAGTTTGAACGCTTTTGCTACATTAGTTTTGACAGTATTATCCAAAAGATATTCATTCTTTTTCAATTTTGTTACTGTCCCCTATGAAGTTTCGCGAATAAATCTTCACGGAAATGTATGACCACTATTATGTTTACGCACTTACTTAGAGTTTCAGAAAAAAATTTCATATATTTTTCTAGATTTTTAATAAAATTTCTAAAATCGCAAGTGGCCGGTCACCTTTGGCCATATAGTGTAAACAACATGTTACCTTCATATGTGCAAATAGGACGAACGAGTGTTGAAACACTTATTTTAGTTATAACTTAGTATTTTTGCAAAAGTATGAAAGGGCTTCAAAACTAAATTAGTTTTTTGAACAGAATTTAATTTGGATTTTCGGAAAAGAAATTTATCTAGTGACCTTGGAATCTTTTCCAAGGAAGTTATAGGAGATCTGACTACTCCCCCCCGCCCTTTCCTATCAGCCCTCTAGCTACGGCTTTGACGGCAACACTTGGAAGAAATTTTAAAACTTTCTAGTTTTGGCTGTCTACCTTTTCATTATTATTTTTACTTCAAAAATTGAAATTATGATACAAAATATTTATGCCAAAAAAAATAAAATAAAAAATAAAATAAAAAAAGGCAATTTAGAGAATTTACACTAGTCCAATGCTTGTAGTTTTTCCTGCCTAAAACAATATTTTTTGAAACTAATCAGGAAATAATTGTCAATGTGAATGGGAGAAGGGAGGATAATGATTTTGGTTTATTCTTTCACTAAAATATATCAGGTCTGCTCAAAATCACTAAATCGAATCTAGGAAAAAAAGTGACCGGAAAAAAAGTTATCAGAAAAAAAGTGACATAAACTACAAAAGCGGAAAAAAGTGACACGGAAAAAAATGAAAAGGAAAAAAAGTGACAAAGAACTGATTTTGGGGATTTATTATTGATTTTGGGGATTCATTGCTTAAGTATGAAAGGGGGATCGGGGAGGGGAGCTCATAGTTTAGGTAAATGGGTTTTTCATGCTGCAGGTTCTTTCTGATAAGGTGGATCTCTGAATAGTTTTAAGGATTTAATATCTGAGTATAGAAGGGGAATAGAATGTAACCCACCTTAAATTAAAATACTTTTTACGCAGAATTATCAGATTTGCTTCAATTTTGGATAATAGAACCATTATGATAAGGTGTATCCCTGATTACATATGGGGTTATTTTGCCAATTAAAAATTGGGGCGGGTGATTATCCCCCCCCCTTAATTTAGATAAATTGTTATTTATGCTCACTTATCCGATATATTTCATATTTTGGATATATGTTCTTTCTCATAAAGTGAATCCCGGAATAATTTTAAAGGTTTAATGGCTAAGTAAACACTGGGGGAACGGATGATACCCCCCCCTTAAATTAATAAATGGCTTTTTACGCAGAATTATCTGATTTGATTCAAATTTTGATTGGGCGTTCATTATGATAAGGCGAAGTCCTGATTAATTGTGCGTTATCCCCCGTTCATCGCTTTATACTTAGCCATTAAACTCTTAAAACTATTCAGGGATTCACTTTATCAGGAAGAACCTATATCCAAAATTTGAAATACGTTGAATAGTTGTGAAAGAAAAAAAAACAATTTATTTTATTTAAAGAGTGGAGGATTAATCGCCCGCTTCCTCTATTTAATTATCAAAAGAACCCCATAATTAATCAGAGATTCGCCTTCTTATAATGAATATACATCCAAAATTTGAAGCAAATCGGATGATTCTGCGTAAAAAGCCATTTATTTAATTTAAGGGGGTTTATCTCCCGTTCCCCTTCAATACATAGCCATTAAATCCATAAAACTATTCAGGAATACACTTTATGAGAAAGATCCTATATCCAAAATTTTAAATACATCAGATAAGTGTGCATAATTTTTTTAATCTAATTTAAGGTGGGTATAGTAATCACCCGCCCTCCTTTTTAATTACGAATAGAACCCCATAACTAATCGGAAATACGTCTTATCATAATGAACCCATGTCCAAAATTCGAAGCAAATCGGATAATTATGCATAAAAAGCCATTTATTTAATTTAAGAGGGGTTTCCTCCATCTCCCTTTTATACTTAGCCATTAAATCCTTAAAACTATTCCGAAATTCACCTTACCAGAAAGAACCTATATTTAAAATTGAAATACATGGGATAATTCTGCATAAAAACATATTTATCTAGTTTGAGGGGGAGAATTGCTCGTCCCCCCCCTGCTATATAATAAGCAGAAGAACCCATAACTAATCTAAGATACGTCTTATCATAATGAACTTATGTCCAAAATTTTAAGCAAATCGGATAATTATGCGTAAAAAGCCATTAATTTAATTTAAGAAAGGTTATCTCCCGTTCTTCCTCTATACTTAACCCTTAAACTCCTAGAATCTCTTCAGGCATTTTATACTATACATAAGCCTTATCGAAAAGATCCTATATGCAAATTTGGCACACGTTGGATAATTCTGCGTAAAAACCCATTCATCTAATTGAGGACGGATGGGGGGGGGGGGGGTAATCGTCTCTTCCCGAAACTAATCAGGCAAGCGTCTTTTCAGGATGAACTTATATCCAAAAATTGAACCAAAACAGTTAATTCAGCATGAAAAACCAATTTACCTAAACTATGAGCCCCCCCCCCCCCGATCCCACTTTCATACTTAACCAATGAATCCCTAAAATCAATAATAAATACCCAAAATCAATTCCTTGTCACTTTTTTTCCGCGTCACTTTTTTTCCGTGTCACTTTTTTTCCGCTTTTGTAGTTTATGTCACTTTTTTCCGATAACTTTTTTTCCGGTCACTTTTTTTCCGTTTACCCACTAAATCACTCAAATTCACTAAAATATATTTGGTCTGCTTTGATGGTCTTTTACTGATAATGCTCAATACTGAGGACCCCTACTAATTAACGGTATGTGACAGCTATGATAATTACCCCGATCCCCGACTGTCTTTAAAGACCATATTTACTGACTAATAGAAACAAGTTGGTGTTCATTGTCGGGTGAGAAAAAAAATGACCAGGCTTTGATAATTGAAACACCTGCGTATTTTTTTAACTAAAGTACACTTCAGTGTGTCAAGATTTGTTTCGGTGAGCATGTGTAAGTCTTTCTGTCAGAACGGGAGGCGATAAAAGTTTTCTATTAGGGAATTCCAGGTAAAACTGGATGCCTCTGAAAAAACTAATGATAGCGTATCGCGGTATTTCACCAGTGGTAATTATAATGAACAGCAAGTGACCATCCCTTTCTTTCCTATTTCTTTTAGTTTGTTTATTAAGTGCTCTTGTTAAAGAAAACTAATATGGTTTAAAATATCACTTCTTTATTTTATAAAATTGTTTTTTTTTTTTTCGAGTTTTTTTTTTAATTTTAACCATTTAATAAATCAGGAAGATCTGCGTCCCCTCTCGTCCTTAGCGTCTCCCTTGAGAAAAAAAAGTAAGGGGACGCTTGAAATAAAATAAAAAAGTGGGGGGACGCCGTCCCCCAGCGTCCCCCCTCGACTACACCACTGGCTGTGCTGCATTTTTTACGATTTACGCAACTGCTTTGTCTCAAGAATTAATGCATGGATTTTCATCAAACTTCATATTTAGTAAATGCGTGGTATATTCTAGTTATGTTTATAATTTGATGTTATTCGCCCAACTAGTGGCGCTGCTATGCTGATTTTTGCTCGATTCCTACAATAGCTCTATCTCAAGAACTAATTCACGAATTTTCACCAAACTTCAGATTCAGATATAGCTTGATAAATCTATTACTCTTTACGTTTTGGTATAAATCACCTGACGGGTGACGCTTTTGTGTTGTGATTTTCCGGATATCTACAATAGTCCTATTTCAAGAACTAATTCGCGGGATTTTATGGCTTTAGAATTTTCAGGAAGAGCATAAATTGTCGTTTAAATTAGGTCCTATGGTAGTGAATTTTGAAGTATTAACATGCATGAGATAGAAGAAAATTTTGGGATCGCCACAACTGACTAGTTTTAAATATTTTATTTTATTTTTAATTATAAAATTTTTTAATAATTTTTTTATTTTTATCAAAATTGTGATCATTTTGTTAATTTTCATTGTTATTGAGAAAAGAAAATGTTGCGTTAATCATGACGGTTAAGTAATGCCTTGGCCAATACCCGAACTATGATGCATAGGTACCAATTTTTTTGTAATTAAGATAATGTAACATTAAAATGCACAGTAAAAAATATTCCCATTGATTATATTGAAACGAAATGTTTTTGTGAGCCCAACTAAATTAACCAAAAACAGTACACAGTTCCCTTTCAGTATCGAAATTAATTGATAAACCAAATAAGATGACAATTACAAGTTAACCGGAACCTTTACTCGAGTTAGAGCGCAGACAGACTGACAGCTAGGCTATTTGAATTCATAGACACATTCAACTATGTTAGAAAGGATTAAGCCGAGTGCATATATCTATTTCGCGAATTGGTCAGTTGCATCTGGCCAGTTCGCGAATTGGCCACTCATTTTTTAACGCTGCTGGCCAATTCGTGAATTGGCCAATTTCGGGTTTTGGCCGCAACATACATATTATGTATGCATGTATATACGCAACGCAATAATTCATGATAGAAATATCCGATTTGCTTCATATTTGGATATAGGTTTCTTCCGATAAGGCGCTTCCCTGATTAGTTTTAGGAATTCTAATCCCCCTTAATTTAGATAAATTGTTTTTCATGCTGAATTATCAAATTTCATTAAAATTTTAGATGTAAGATCATTCTGATGAGACATGATCAAGATGAGTAAGATCATTGACGCCGATCATTCTGAATCGGCGTCAATGATTAGTTTTGAGTGTTCATTGGTTAAGTATAAAAGGGGGATATGTGGTAATCCTCCTCACTGTACTTTATTTGTTAACCAGAGAAAAGTATGTTCTTTCATTGTTAATAATTCTTAAAATGACATTTTTTTTTTCGTTAAGAGTTGGAAATTTGGCAAACATAAGAAAAAGAATGATATTTATAAACTGTAAATGAGATGAGGAGATCTATATATTAAAAAGGGAAAGAAATTTTAGTTTCATACATTATTATTAGTTACATATATTATATTATGCAAAGCAGAATTTCTGCTTTTATATTGGACGTAATTAATAATTTACAAGTGTTTATTGTGTAATTAAATCAACACAGCTATTTTAAAAGATTTGCAATATTTGCATTTCCCCACCCTTATAAGCCTTAAAAAGACTGAAAAAACATTAACATTTTAAAATAGTTTAGAGCCTTCAAAATTTTGCTCATATGCGTATTTTTAAGACGAATGACATTTATAGGAAGGAGGTCTCCATTTATTTGGTTAAAGGAATAAGTAGGAATAAGTAGAAAATACATATGTTCCAGATTCAAAAAATAATAATAATATTTTTTTTTAGTTAATTTTTAATCTAATCTATTTTTTAAAAATAAACTTAAATATAATATAAATTGTTATTAAAATTACATAATAATAATGCAGTAAAACCTCGATCCATCGTTTTTCAAGTCGACCCAGTGGCGTGGTCAGTAGCGGTAGCTGCTGCCTCACCGAGAGGTCCTGGTTCGAATCTGGGTACGGACATGGACATGGATGGTGTGTTGTCCCTTTGTAGTATAATAAAATATGTAATGGATATGTGTAATAAAAATTGTTCTGTATTGTCTCTGTTTCTGCGCATAATGGATCAATCGAGGCGACAGCCATAGCTGATGCTACAGGCCTCAAAGCAATGTCAAATCAAATCAAATCGTTTTTCAAGGGGTGTGGGAAAAAAACGATAGATGCGAGAAAATGATGAGTGCGGATTAACTTCAATATGCGATAAAACACCATGTTTATGCATGCAATGTGTCAGGTTCTGAGAAAACATCTTCTATTAGACCGGGAATTTGTGTTATTTTTATCTTAATATTTTATGTATTGTGTGGGCTGTGAACTGAAGTTTCAAGGTGACATTCTTTCTTTGTCTAAAGCCTGAGTGAACAAGTGGTGAGGGAAAAGAAAAGAAGATTGCAGAGGGGAGTGTGCGACCTTCTGAGATGTCTATTGAAGAAGGGTAAATAAAGGATTTCCACGAATAGGGGGGTTTACATTGGGGAAAAGGAGGAATTGTGAAAGGGAGTTCGGACCGTGAGAGCAGAGGTGGACAGATGTCCCTGTGTATAGTGCTCTTGGTCGAACAGTGTAGGCTGAGAACCCATGTGTTGGGAGATTCGAAACTGATCTCTGGTAAAGTTAATCTAAGGAGTATAGAGTGAGAGGGAGAAGGTGTAATTTGAACAGTACACAGCCGACTTTTTACTGTATTTAATTTAATGTTGAACCGGATCATCTGTACCCGAGTTAAAAATGTAAATAGCGTATTATATTGTCTACGTAGAATATAAATAAACTGTTAATTTAGTTAATTGACAGCGTTGGTGTTCATTTACACAATCCTCATAGTGGGTGACCGATATCACCTAATAATATCGGTGATGGCAGCAATAACTACTACAGGCTTTCTTCAAAGTTGTGCGGACTAAGAGGAAACGTCCGACAAATTGGTGGCAGCGGTGGGATAGAATCGTCTGAGACCAGTGGCCAGCGCGCCGTGTTGCAGTGTGTTAATGCCGGAGCACCCAGTGGAATTCTTGCGTGGTAATGCCGGATCGTGGAGCGGAATTTTAGAGGGATAAAATTCAAGCGTCGAACAGAAGTACAGTGTGGGTGTGTGCCCTAGATCGGTACAGCGAACCGAACTATAATGTTGTGTCTCATCATCATTAGAGAGAACTGAACCAAAGTGTTGTGCCCTAGAGTTATTACGGACAACAGAATTATTGTTTATGCCATATTATCGCTACATCGTGGAACTACCTGTGAATAGAAGAGTACCCCAGCAGATAAAGTATAAGGTAAGGTGTTTTGATCATTTCCTTCTGCTAACATCTCGAACCAATTTTAATTTTTGTTGTATAATTAATAAGTAATTTATGTGCAATCAAATAATTGTGTTCAGATAGGTAGGAAGTATTAAAAACCATATTTACAATTGTTTTAAGAAAAAGTCATAATAACTTGAGCTAATATTTTCTTTTTACTAATGATGGTAGTGAACAAATGTAATGCATTGTGTTAATAGTAGTTGGAAGGAATAATTAAATTTACTTAAATTTAAATCATTATTAAAGTAATATTTAAATGAAGCAATACTGTTTAACTTTGAAGAGTTGATAACAAACGAGCAGTGAACTTTTGCTTAGAATTTTACTTGGCTAGAAGTGGTGAAAAAAATAGGCTCACAGTGGGAAAAAAAAAAAAAAAAAAAAAAAAAAAAAAAAAAAAAAAAGAGGAAAAATAAAAGTGAAGGTCTTGAGTATATTTGTTTTAAGTGTGAGAACTAGTGTTGAATTTAGAAATAGTTTAGTAAGATATTTGTAGAAATTGCAGTTTTTTTTATGTGGATGTTTTTATTGACATCAATACTTGTATTCAATTTCAACGTATCAGTATTATTATGTACATTGTATGTTATTATCTAATTGTGTATTGCATAGTAATCAAATCGAAATTACTGTTTTACCTTTTGTTTTATTGGAAGTAAATTGTGTGATATCAATGGATCAGGAGAATCAGATTATACAGTAGGTTAATTAGAAATGTAATACATCGATTATCTGAAGGGTATTAATTAGTATAATAAGTGGAGATATAACTGTACTAAGGTAGAAATTTAGGAAATATTAATTTGGTATGTTTAAATATTATTGTACGGTAGGGTGGTAATAACAATCGGAGAAGGTATGACTTTCTTATTGAAACTAAAAAAGGTGGATCTTCAGATGATAGCCGAAGAATTGGGTATTGAATTCGCGGAAAATGATACCAGAATTCAGCTTAGGAAAACGATCATGGACAGTGATGGGTATGACGAGGGGGTTATTATGGAATTATCTAACGCTATTGTTGCAGACGGTTAGAGCGCGAAGAAAAACAGGAAAAATTAGAGCATGAAGAAAAACAGGAAAAGTTAGAAAAACAGGAAAAATTAGAACGCGAAAAGTTAGAAAAACAGGAAAGGATAGAAAGAGAAGAGAGGATAGAAAAATTAAGGATGGAACATGAACTAGAAATGGAGAGGTTAAGGGTTCAAGGATCGGCAAATAATTTTAATGGGTCTAGGGAATCTAATAATGAAAGAAACATAGAAAAATTGATCAAAAGTGTTAAAACTCTATCTATCAAAGTACCAGAAGGGACTGAGGGATGGAATTTATTTTTCAACAGTTTAGAAAGGGCATTCAAAACTAAA
Organism: Maratus speculifer; assembly: GCA_964019185.1. NCBI lineage: Eukaryota > Metazoa > Arthropoda > Arachnida > Araneae > Salticidae > Maratus > Maratus speculifer. The sequence continues at coordinate 142,801,792 of OZ025291.1, forward strand.
AATGTACCGGAAAACCAGCAGGCCGAAATTCTACTAAATATGTTAGAAGATAAGGCGGATAATTTGTTAATATATACCACTAGGGAACAAATGGAGAATTATGAGGAGTTAAAGGAGTTAGTTCTAAGGGAACATGAGCCGACACCGAAGGCGTGTTTGGAAAATTTTAAGAAGGCTAGGAGAAACCAGAATGAAACTCATGCATTATTTGTATCGCGTTTAATAGCAACATGGAAAAATTATTGTAAGATTAGAGGTGCTGACTCGTATGAAAAGATCAACCAGTTAATAATTACTAATAAGTTATTAAGTTCGTTAGATGAGGAAACTGCATCGTACATTGGGTTAATTCAACATAGGGTAAATGGTTAGAAGCTTCTAAAATTGCTAAAGAATGTGACCATTATTTTGACCATAAACACAAGTCTTATGCAGTTACGTATAAAAGTTTTAAAGGTAAAGATAGATATGTAAACAATGATAAAATGAGACCGAGGGAGGATAGTAAAGTTAGTGGTAATTGGAGGCAAAACGGGAGTAATTAGACTAATTCTTTTTCGGATAGAAAAATAGATGTTAAGAAACTGAGTGATGTTTCAGCTCCTAAATGCTTTAAATGTGGTTCGAGAGGTCAATACCAACGTTTTTGTAATAAAGTGGGTAATGAGGGAAATAATAATGGTAATAAAGGGCGAGAACAGAAGGCGGGTGTACATAAGATTGTTGTAAAAGGAAACAAAGAGTTACCTAATGGAGCTATTGTGGCGAGAATATCGGCAAAGGCCGAACAGAGAACTAATGTTTTTGGTGAGAAATTAAATAAACTGGAGAAAATTGAAGTTAGTGTAAATGGGCAAAAAACAAAAGGATTAGTTGATTCTGGATGTGAAATTAGTGTTATTCATAAAGGTTTGGTACTGGAAGAGAAATTAAAAGGAGCGGGTAGTATTTATTTACAAGGATTATTTGGTGAAGCATTTAAATCACCTATAGTTAAATTACCTTTAGCTATTCCGCAATTTGGACAAACTAATATAATTCATCAGGAAGTACTTTGCGCAGTGACCGATAATATTAATGAGCAGGTGATTTTACATCTTGAGGTGATTAATGAGTTGTCAGGGGTCAATCGCGGGGAGCCATTGCTAGAGTCCTAAGAATTAGAAAGTTCAGAAATTATTATTGATAACTCGAGTGAAAAGGAGGGTATGAGTAGCGATAATTGTAATGTTTACGCAATAGAAGCGAGATCGGAAAATTTACAAAGTCAGAATACAGAAAAAACGGAAGTGGAGAAAAATAATAAAGCTATTGTTAGAAAATCAGATATGTTTAAGAAAACCGAATTGGAATGTAAAGAGTTAGAGAGAGCTTGGGAATTAGCTAAAATGGATAAAGGGGATTATTATATTGTAAATGGGTTATTGTATCATAAAGAGAAATTGTTAGGCGAAACTATAGCGCAATTAGTAGTACCCAAGGTAAGAAGGGAAGAAATCCTAAAATTAACGCATACTTCGGTATTTGGAGGGCATCATGCAGCCAAGAAAACGTTACAGAGAATCAGGTATTCGTTTTATTGGGAGGGGATGGCGAAAGAAACTAAACAATTTTGTGAGTCATGTTTAGAGTGCTAATTGACTAGACGGGCTAAAGTGACTGATAGAGCTCCTATTTCCCCAGTATCGCTGCCAGAACTCCCATTTCAGGTAGTTAATGTTGATTTAATTGGGCCTATTGATCCTAAAAGTTCACAAGGACATCAGTATATCTTATACTGTAATGCGAGCAAAAATTATGTGTGTGTGTGTGTGGGGGGGGGGGGGGGAGTAAATCTTATCTCAAAAACGGCTCTAACGATTTTTGCAAAAATTTGGATTTTACCATTTTCGGGCACGAGAAGACCATTGGGCTAGGTCACATGTTCGAGAAAATTCGATTATTGGGTCATTTTGGGTCACAACGGGTCAAGATCAAGCTATTTATATCTAGAGAACGGCTGGATCGATTTTAAGGAAATTTTCTATCCAATCGTTTTTTGGCACAACAAAACTATTGGGCTGGGTCACATGTTCGAAAAATTCCGATTAGTGGGTCATTTTTGGGTCATTATGGGTCAAGCCATTTTTATCTAAAAAACGGCTCTAACGATTTTGACCAAATTTTATATTGTATCATTTTAGATTACAAGAAGACCATTGGGTTAGGTAACATGTTCGAGAAAATTCGGTTAGTGGGTCATTTTTGGAGTCATTGTGGGTCATGCTATTTTTATCTAGAGATTTTCTCACGCAATTTTAACTAAAAATTGCATTCTATGGTTTTCGGGCGCGAGAAAAACATTGGGCTAGGTTACATGTTCGACAAAAAATTTTAATGGGTCATATTGGGTCATTAAGAGTCTGGGTCAAGCTATTTATATTTAAAGAACGGCGTGATGGATTATAACGAAATTTTGTATGTAACAGTTTTTGACATGAGAAAACTAATGGTCTAAATCACATGTTTGAGAGATTTCGACTATGAGGGTCATTTGTGGGTCATGATGGGTCATAATGGGTCATGGTCAAGCTATATCTAAATAACAGGTGGATCGATTTTAATGAAATTTTGTATGCAACATTTTTTTGACACGATAAAATCATTGGACTAGGTTACATGTTCGAAAAATTTTGATTAATGGGTCATTTTGGGTTATTAAGAGTCTGGGTCAAGCTATTTATATTTAAAGAACGGCGTAATGGATTATAACGAAATTTTGTATGTAACAGTTTTTTGACATGAGAAAACTAATGGGCTAAATCACATGTTTGAGAAATTTCGATTATGAGGGTCATTTGTGGGTCATGATGGGTCATAATGAATCATGCTCAAGCTATATCTAAAGAACAGGTGGATCGATTTTAATGAAATTTTGTATGCAACATTTTTTTGACACGATAAAATCATTGGACTAGGTTACATGTTCGAAAAATTTTGATTAATGGGTCATTTTGGGTTATTAAGAGTCTGGGTCAAGCTATTTATATTTAAAGAACGGCGTAATGGATTATAACGAAATTTTGTATGTAACAGTTTTTTGACATGAGAAAACTAATGAGCTAAATCACATGTTTGAGAAATTTCGATTATGAGGGTCATTTGTGGGTCATGATGGGTCATAATGAATCATGCTCAAGCTATATCTAAAGAACAGGTGGATCGATTTTAATGAAATTTTGTATGCAACATTTTTTTGACACGATAAAATCATTGGACTAGGTTACATGTTCGAAAAATTTTGATTAATGGGTCATTTTGGGTTATTAAGAGTCTGGGTCAAGCTATTTATATTTAAAGAACGGCGTAATGGATTATAACGAAATTTTGTATGTAACAGTTTTTTGACATGAGAAAACTAATGGGCTAAATCACATGTTTGAGAAATTTCGATTATGAGGGTCATTTGTGGGTCATGATGGGTCATAATGAATCATGCTCAAGCTATATCTAAAGAACAGGTGGATCGATTTTAATGAAATTTTGTATGCAACATTTTTTTGGCACGATAAAATCATTGGACTAGGTTACATGTTCGAAAAATTTCGATTAATGGGTCATTTTGGATCATAAAGGGTCTGGGTCAAGCTATATATAATTAAAGAACGGCAGGATCAATTTTAACGAAATTCTGTATGTAAAAATTTTTAGAAACGAGAAAACTAATGGACTAAGTCAAATATTCGAGAGCTTTCCACTATAAGGGTCATTTGTGGGTCTTAATGGGTCAAGGTCAAGCTATATCTAAAGAATGGGTAGGTCGATTTTAACGAAATTTTGTATACAACATATTTTTGGCATGAGAAAATCATTGGGGTAGGTCACATGTTCGAGAAATTTCGATTAGTGGGCCACTTTTGGGTCATTCTAATTTTATCTGGACAACGTTTCGCGCAATTTTGACTAAATTTTGTATTTTGTCGTTTTCGGGCACAAGAAAATCATTGGGTTATGACAGATTTTTGAGAAAATTCGATCAATGGGTCATTTTGGATCATAAGGGGTCAGGGTCAAACTAATTATATCTAAAAAACGGCTCAATCGATTTTATCTAAATTTTGTATCTAATGTTTTTCGGCATGCTAAAACTAATGAGCTAGGCCACACGTTCGAGAGATTTCGATTATAAGGGTCATTTGTTGGTCATGATGGGTCATGCTAATTTTATATAGAAAATGGTACTCACCATTTTGACTATACTTTGTATTATATCGTTTTTGAGCAAGAGAAAACCATTTGGATGGACACATGCTCGCGAAAATTCGATTAGTGGGTCATTTTGGTCTTAATGAGCTAGGGCCATTCTAATTATATATAACAACGACTCAATCAATTTTACCTAAATTTTGAAACAAAACGTTTTTTGTCACGAGAAGACTATTGGGCTGAGTCACATGTTAAACAAAATTATATTAGTGGGTCATTTCGCTTCATTGCTGAATGCTGCCAAGCTAATTTTACCTAAAAAATGGTTTAAACGATTTTGATTCAATTTTATATTCTACTGTTTTTGATTACCTGAAGACGATTGAGCTATGTTACATGTTTGATCAAATTTGATTAGTGGCTCATTTTGGGTAATACGGGTCAGGGTCACGAGAATATGGCAAAAGCCAATAACTTGGTGATATTTGACAAAATATCGGCGACATATGGCTAAAAAATTGACTATAAAAATTACGAAAACCAAAACACGTATTTGAAGCCAAATGAAAGAATGCCTCCAAATTTGGCTATATCTAGCAGAAAATATTGTCTTTCAAAATGTAAAGAATTTTTTTATACATTCTTACGAGGATTTGAGATGCATGGTTAAACCAATCAGAGTCCAGCTAAAAAAGTGATTTAGATCGATGTCCTTTCGTTGTAAATTTTAAAATAAAGTAAAATTTATAAACATGCGCATAAAAACATAGTTTTCTTATTGATTATTTTTCTAAATAAACAACATGTTTTATAGTAATAATACCGAGTGAATGACACAATGAAAATACTATATAGAGTTCAACACAAAGTTAATTTTGACCGAGCTAAGCTCGGTCTCCCCTGCTAGTCTTATACTATAATGCGAGCAAAAATTGTGTGTGTGTGTGTGTGTCTGTGTGGGTAAATTTTATCTCAAAAACGGCTCTAACGATTTTCGCAAAAATTTGGATTTTCCCATTTTCGGGCACGAGAAGACCATTGGGCTAGGTCACATGTTCGAGAAAATTCGATTATTGGGTCATTTTGGGTCATAATGGCTCAGGATCAAGCTATTTATATCTAGAGAGCGGCTGGATCGATTTTAAGGAAATTTTGTATCCAATCGTTTTTTGGCACGAGAAAACAATTGAGCTGAGTCACATGTTCGAAATATTTTGATTAGTGGGTCATTTTTGGGTCATTGTATGTGAAGTCATTTTTATTTAAAAAACGGCTCTAACGATTTCGACCAAATTATATATTTTATCGTTTTGGATTGCAAGAAGATCATTGGGTTAGGTAACATGTTCGAGAAAATTCGGTTAGTGAGTCATTTTGGGGGTCATTGTGTGTCATGCTATATTTATCTAGAGATTTTCTCACGCAATTTTGACTAAAAATTGCATTCTATGGTTTTCGGGCACGAAAAAAACATTGGGCTAGGTTACATGTTCGAAAAAAATTTTAATGGGTCATATTGGGTCATTAAGGGTCTGGGTCAAGCTATTTATATTTAAAGAACCGCAGAATCAATTACATCGAAATTTTGCCTGGAATAGTTCTTTGACACGAGAAAGCTAATGGGCTAAGTCACACGATCGAGAGATTTCGATTATAAGAGTCATTTGTGGGTCATGATGGGTCATAATGGGTCATGGTCAAGCTATAGCTAAAGAACAGGTGGATCGATTTTAACGAAATTTTGTATACAACATTTTTTTGGCACGAGAAAACTATTGGGTTAGGTCTCAGTTCGAGAAATTTCGATTACTGGGTCATTTTGGGTCATAAAAGGTCTGGGTCAAGCTATTTATATTTAAAGTACGACAGTATCAAATTTAATGAAATTTTGTATGTAAGTTTTTTGACACGAGAAAATTAATCGGCTATCTCACATGTTTGAGAGATTTCGATTATAAGAGTCATTTATGGGTCATGATGGGTCATAACGGGTCATGTCAAGCTGTATCTAAAGAACATGTGAATCAGTTTTAACGAAATTTTGTATACAACATTTTTTGGCACGAGAAAATCATTGGGCTAGGTCACATGATCGAGAAATTTCGATTAATGGGTCATAAAGGGTCTGGGTCAAGTTATTTATATTTAAAGAACGGCAGGATCGAGTTTAACGAAATTTTGAGTGTAACAATATTTATACACGAGAAAACTAATGGGCTAAGTCACATGTTCGAGAGATTTTGATTATAAGGGTCATTTGTGGGTCATGATGGGTCATGGTCAAGCTATATCTAAAGAACGGGTGAATCGATTTTAACGAAATTTTGTATACAGTATATTTTTGGCACGAGAAAATCATTGGGCTATGTCACATGTTCGAGAAATTTCGATCAGTGGGTCACTTTTGGGTTATTCTAATTTTATCTAAACAATGTCTCGCGCAAATTTGACTAAATTTTATATTCTATCGTTTTCGGACACAAGAAAATCATTGAGTTAGGTGAGGTCAGATGTTTGATAAAACTCGATTAATGAGTTATTTTGGGTCATAATGGGTCAAGGTCAAACTATTTATATCTAAAAATTGGCTCAATCGATTTTACCTAAATTTTGTATTTAACGTTTCTCGGCACGCAAAAATTAATGAACTAAGTCACATTTTCGAGATATTTCGATATAAGGGTCATTTGTGGGTCATGCTAATTTTATCTAGAAAATTGTTCTCACCATTTTGAGTATATTTTCTATTATATCGTTTTCGGGCAAAAGAAAACCATTGAGATAGGACACATGCACGTAACAATTAAATTAGTGGGTCGTTTTAACCTTTTACACGCCAATGTTCCATAAATGGAACATCAACTTCAAAATTCTGCAAAAAATATATTTTTATTTGTATTGCTTTGTAAAAATTAGTATTTGTAAAGAAAGTATGGATTAATTTTTTGCCGTCGGTATTTCATTGATACAATTAACCATGTCTGAGGGAAAAAATCGTAATTTAGGCCTTTTTTTAGACTTTTCGTTGGGCAAAATTCAAAAATTCTTATAAAATTCAAAATTGAGCAAATATTTTTATAACTAAGTTTGATCAAGTAAAAATAGTCATTTTATTTGTAGAACACAAGTTTTTTAAAAAAAGATGAATTTATATTGTTTCTTCAGGATAAGAAATTCGCATGTTCCATAAATGGAACATTGGCGTGTAAAGGTATATTTTTTAACATGGTTTAGTTCTTTGATTGCAGTACATGTAACTATTGATAAAAATATTCCGAATATCAGGTGGTTTAGTAAGTGTCAACAAAAGATGTTAATTACTTTGATATACTTTCTTTTGACCCCACTCCACACCCTGTCGCTTACCCCCCCCCCCCCCCTCTGTCTCTCTCATACACTCCTTCTCCTGAAGTGGATCTGAAGTGGATTACTGACAACTGACGGGGTAAACATGCCTGTTTGTTGATAGTTAGACATTGTTTATGACTCAAATAAGCTAAAATGTAAGAGGTGACTTTGGAAAATAGCGTGATAAGGATTTATTTATTATTTCATTTTACTCTATGAATTTCTTCAATTAGCTAAGATACGTCTGACAGACGAGTTGTCTCTTTCAAATCCGATTCGAACAGTAGAAGAGGCACAAGAATTTTTTTATGAATTATCAGCTGATTTTGGAGAAGAATGCATTAGCATTCGTCATTTAAACTATCATGTCATCAACACAAGAACGATGTGCTGTTTGCCAAAAGAACACTGTAAAAACTGTTCTGAATGCGAAAAAAGACTACATGCGAAATGCTTTCCTAACTACTATCGATAATAGATCAAATGTAGGACACAAAAATTAAAGACAATATATATTTTAAAAGTTTTTGGTACTTTTTTTTTCTCTTTTATATTTTTAGGATTTTTATTTATTTGATTATTTTGCTGTGGATTGGAGTACAGACATTTTTATTATTGTTATTATTTTTACGTATCATTTTTGTACATATTTCTTTTTTTTTAACTTTGATAAATAATTATGAAGCCGCTTTCATATAGTAATTACTGTCCATCTTATATGCAATAATTTTTTTTAAGTAAGTGGGAAAGCTTTTTTTAAAAGCTTCGTAAGGCTTCTGGAGCATTTTTGCTGGTTCACTTATTGGAATCCTAAGTCAAACGAAGGCTATGTGGGCGAAGCCCGGCTATTTACTTGCTTAACCTGTTTCATTATACACAAATGCTTATACATTACCTATAATCATGAAAAAAATGTGCACAGAAATAAAATTTTTAATTTAAATGTCGCTAACCAAATTTTATGAAAACATGTGAAAAAACTAAGTGTTTCCCGCCAATGTTCCATTTCTGGAACATGTTAGAAATCATACACAAAAATTTTTTTTGAGAAAAAAAAGTTACTCACAGTGCTTATGTTTGAGTTTTAATAGGATTTTTACCAATAAATAGTTTATGTTACCTTTCGATCATAGTGCGGCGTTTAAAAGGTTAAGTCTTAATGGTTCGAGGGTCATTCTAATTATATGTAACAACGACTCAGTCAATTTTACCTAAATTTTGCAACGGAACGTCTTTTGTCACGAGAAGACGATTGAGCTGAGTTGCATAATAAACAAAATTATATTAGTGGGTCATATCGCTTCATTGCTGAATGCTGTCAAGCTAATTATACTTAAGAAATGGCTAAAACGATTTTGATTCATTTTATACTCTACTGTTTTTGATTACCTGAAGACCATTGAGCTAAGTCACATGTTTGATCACATGTGATTAGTGGATCATTTAGGTAATAAGGGTCAGGATCGCGAGACTATGGCAAAAGCCAATAAGTTGGCGATATTTGACAAAATACTGGCGAAATTTGGCCGAAAATCGACCATTAAGATTACGAAACCAAAACACATATTTGGCGCCAAATGAAAGAATGTGTTCAAATTTGGTTATATCTGGCAAAAAATATTGTCTTTCAGAATGTGAAGAAATTTCTTATACATTCTTAATAGTCTTCGAGATGCATAAACTAATCAGAGTCAGCTAAAAACGTGATTTGGATTGATGTCCTTTCGTCGTAAATTTTAAAATAAAGTAAAATTTATGAACATGTGCATACAAACAAAGTTTTCTTATTGATCGTTTTTGTAAATAATACTATTATTAATAACATGCTTTACAGTAATAATACTATATCGAGTTCAACACAAAGTTAATTTTGACCGAGCTGAGCTCGGTCACCTCTGCTAGTTTAATTTAATGTTGAACCGGATCATCTATATCCGAGTTATAAATGTAAATAGCGTATTATATTGTGTATATAGAATATAAATAAACTGTTAATTTAGTTAATTGACAGCGATGGTGTTTATTTACACAATCCTGATAGTGGGTGACCGTTATCACCTAATAATATCGGTGGTGGCAGCAATAACTACTACGGACTTTCTTTAGAGTTGTGCGGACTAAGAGGAAACGTCCGACACAATGTATACAGCATTACTAATAAATACTAATTTGTTGCTTATTAAACTCCAAAAGAAATAAATCGAAGTTATAGAAAATTAATATTTATTAAAAAAAAAAAACAATAAATTTGTTTTATTTGTCCTCATTTTTTTAATCGAAACTTTCAAGATATACAACATTTTTCTGGTTATTTTCTGTAATTTTATATGATTGTATAAAAGCTCGTACAGTTTAAAATGCCATAATTGCATCAGACAGACTTGACACTGGTGGCTCAGCTTCATCAGCATAAACATTATCTTCTGCTTTTTCACCATTATTTCCTTTCTTTTTCTTTTCTTTTTACTTTTTTTTTTTTTTTTTTTTTTCATTATCACACATTTTTTCTATTTTACGACACCCCATGTTACATCTTGATCAGTGGATACTTAATCGCATCCTCTGTTATATACAACCACCCTTCATCTGCATTATTGTCGCCATCATCAATACAAACATCACAAATGAGTTATTTCAGTATAAAAGAAATAATTCCAGTTTATATGTCATATCGATTTGCATGATTTTCAATTTTATTTCGGTGAAGAGAAAAATTTTACAACGATGGATATGGGAAAACGAGTTTTCGAAGAACGATGCTTGCGGGTTTCGTTAACATTATTTAAGTATAATTTGTGCAGGGACCGTAGAAATAAAACGATCAATGCGGGAAAACGATAGATCGAGGTTTCACTCTAATAATAATTTACAAAGATAAATCCTTATTATTCTACTCTATAAAATCTGTAATAGCTTACTTTTGTGCCTCCCTAAATGAGGATGAAGGGTGGAAGGCGGTGCTTACGGCCCTGCTGATTCGCCAAGTTTTAGAATTACTAATTTTGAGCTTATCTATGTGAATCTGTAAATATCGAAATATCGATTCTAGAATTTAGAAATCGATTCTTATTATGATCTATGCCGTTTTATACGATGTCGATTTTAATCGATTCTCAAATTTCCAGAATAGCTCATCACATGTTGCGTCAACAAAATAAAATGCATTCAAAATAATCAAATTTTTACCGTCCCGGTTAATCCGCACCCCGGATAATCCGACCCTGGTTAATCGGGAGTCTACTGTATAATTATATTTTTGTGTTTCTTAATATTAACCTCTTGATTACAAGCTAGGACTAAAAATTATTTTTAATCGATTTAAATTAATCGAATCGATTTAAACTTAAATCGAATAAAACTAATTATTTTTTGAAAAAACTACACAAATCTGTATGCTTGCTAAAATTTTATGTACACTGTAAAGAAAAAAAAATGTAAATCTAGAAAATTATTTTTGTAAAACTACAGAAATCTACATATATATTAAAAGTTTATTGGTAACTCTGTATAATTACATGAAATTATTTTTGTTGCGGTTACATAAAAAGTTCTAAGCATTCCAGTTTCACAGAAAATTCTTAGAAATCTTACAAATTTTTACTTTTACAGTGTAAACGTGAATCTGTTACATGATTTTTTTTTTTTATTGTGTTGCATAAAAAGTTGCAGGTGTACAAATTTCCCCAAAAATACTTAGTATCTTTATAGATTATTTTACAGTAAAATCGTCGTCTGTTTGCGCAAAGCAGCGCATGAACTACTTAACTGAAAAATTTGAAATAATATGTAATCGTTGCAGAACTTTGTCGGGTCAAGTCAAATTTTATGAACATCACATCAAAACTTAAGAAAATATTAATAAAAGTTTTCTTTATTTTATTAAATTCTATTATATGCAATTAATTCAATGATATCTCATGATAGGTCATAATTCAAGGTTGCTATGGTGATTAAATCCTAAATAAAATCTAGGCATATTATTTTCGTATTATTGAATTTAATCTATATACTGTAGTAAACTTTTAACTGTAGTAAACTTTGTATTCATGCATTTTTGCGCTAGAGTGAAACAAATATTAAACCAAGATCTGAATATTTGTATAAAACTAATTATAGTAAGAGCGCATTCCATTCGTCGCATTTGATGCACAATTTCAGACTTGTTACATTCTCTTGTCCACAATTAAAAAAGGAAAAAAAAATTGTGGTAAATTTCGGTTGAAAGTTTTCTTGTATAAGTGTATGGCAGACAGGTTATGCTTTGAAAAAGTGAAGCGAATATAATGAACAAATATTGGCTAGGGCGGCATATGTACCAACACCAACCTTATAATCGAAGGATTAATAACAAGCATAATGAGAATTTCATCAAGAATAGTTTTAAAATTTTCACTGTTTAAATTAAGAAATATCTTTTACTGAATATTTTCCCAATTTTTCCTGTAAAATTAAATTCTCTTTTTCGTTTTATTGTAACTTTTTTAAAAAGGAATGAAATTTTGAAATAAAATTAGTAAATAAAACATTCAATATTACTTTCTTCTATCTTCAATAGAAGAAAGTATTGTAATCGAATTTTTTTTTCGACTTCCGGTTTTCGACGAATTTACACGTTTTAGGAGTCAGAGATTCCAAAAATATGTTTTTACAAAATGTCTGTCTGTCCGTGTGTCTGTATGTCTGTGTGTGTGTCCGTAGTCCGTATGTCACCATTCTATCATCAAAAAGTGTATGAAGGTATGCATAGAGTTGAATCAAATTTTTTGTGAATGTTTTTTGCTGTGGCAAGCAGATTCTCCTTCAATTTTCAAATATTCCGCTGGAAGGGGGCGCTGCAATAACAATTTTTGTGCCATTTTCAATATTGTATCGACTAAAAGTGTATAAAGTTATGCATCCAATTGAAAGAAATTTCTTGTGTAAGTGAATGGCTATGGCTAGTTGGTCCTCTCTGAATTTGAAAAAAATCCGTCGGAAGGGGGCGCTGCAATAGCGATTTATGTACCGCTAATAGTGTACCGTAATATGTACCGCAATATTGTACCGCTAAAAGTGTATCAAGTTATGCATAGAATTGAATAAAATTTTTTGTATAAGTGTTGAAATATGGTCAGCAGACCCTCTCTGAATTTGAGAAAAAAAAACCGCCGGAAGGAGGCGCTATAATCGCGCGGTCTGTGCCATTTTTTTTATTTTACCATTAAAAGGTGTTTGAAGTTATGCATAGAACTGAACTAAATTTTTTGTGTATGATTTTTTTTTTTGGAATATGACGAGTAGATCCTTCCTAAATTTGAAAAAAATCTGACTATCGTTCTACTGTTTATCGGCTCGTGCAGATATGGAAACTCTTTTTTATTCCGATTAATTGGCAGAAGCAGAAATTTAAGATGCAAATCATAGTTGGTATAGTACTGAATTAATAATATTAACGCATTAGCATGTGTAGCTAAATTTTGAAATATTAAAATGTACGTATGAGGTAGAAGAAAGTTTTGGGATTGGCACATCTAACAAGTTTTTACTTTTTTCTATCTTTCGTATTGTAATCGAAATTCATTTCGACTTACGGTTTTTTCGGATTTACATGTTTTAGGGGTCAGAGATTCCAAAAAACATGTTTTTATAAAATGTTTGTCTGTCCGTATGCGCCAGTCTACCATCAAAAAGTGTATGAAAATAAGCACAGAATTGAACCAAATATTTTGTGAATGTTTTTGGCTGTCGCAAGCAAGTCCTCCTTCAATTTTGAAATATTCCACCGGAAGGGGGTGCTGCAATAGCGATTTTTGTGCCATTTTCAATATTGTACCAAATAAAAGTGTATGAAGTTATGCATCGAATTGAACCGAATTTTTTGTGTAAGTGACACTTACACAAAAAATTTGATTCAATTCGATGCATAACTTCATATATTTTTGGCCAGTACAATATTGAAAATGGCACAAACATCGCGATTGCAGCGCCCCCTTCCGGCAGATTTTTTTCAAATTCAGGTAGGACCAACTAGCCATAGCCATACACTTATAGAGATTTTTGTGCAATTTTCAATGTTGTACCTCCTAAAAGTGAATAAAGTTATGCATCGAAATAAACCAAATTTTTTGCTTAAGTGTATGGCTATAGCTAGTTGATCCTCCCTGAATTTGAAAAAAATCCGCCTGAAGGGGGCGCTTTAATCACGATGTCTGTAGCATTTTCATTATTTTACCATCAAAAATTGTACGAAGTTATGCATAGAGCTGAACTAAATTTTTTCTGTATGATTGATTTGGGTAAAGCAAGTAGGTCCTCCCTGAATTTAAAGAAAATCTGCCTATCATTCTACTGTCCATCGGCTCGTGCAGAGACGGAAACTCGTTTTTACTCCAATTGACTGAAGCAGAAATTTAAGATGAAAATCAAAGTTAATATAGCATTGAATTAAAATTATTAAAACATTATCATGTGCAGCTATTTTTTTTTTTAATATTAAAATGTACGTATGAGATAAAAGAAAGTTTTGGGATTGGCACATCCAACTAGTTTATCATTATAATTATATGTCATTGAAATAAAATCAACGTTTTCAACAAACCATTGCTTTTAAAAAACTGACAAATCCTTTGGCGCATTCCAAAAATATAATTTTTTTTTCAGATAACATATAATTAGCATTAATATAATTAACATTAACAATATTATAGCCAGGATTGGCAAGTTCTTGACATGCGACGATTTAAACCTATTTTAACCATAATTTAAACCGTCGTGTCAAAAATATAAATTTAATAAAATAATATCAAAAGAAATATTTGACAGTGTAAGATAGATATTAAATAAATATAATCAATAAATTCTATAAATTCTTATAATCAATAAATTCTATTGATCAATAAATTGTAAATACAACTGCATAAACATATTAAAACTCTGTCTGAACTGCACAAATACATTTTAAAAATCTACTTGCATAGGACATGATAAACTGCAATATGATTGTTGCATGATTATTATTAAAACTAGTTGGATGTGCCAATCCCAAAACTTTCTTCTATCTCATACGTACATTTTAATATTTAAAATATATAGTTTCTCATTTTAATGCTTTAATAATTTTAATTCAATACCATACCAACTTTGATTTTCATCTTAACTTTCTGCTTCAGTCAATTAATCAGAGTAAAAACGAATTTCGTCTCTGCACGAGCCGGTGGACATTAGAATGATAGGCAGATTTTTTTCAAATTCAGGGAGGGCCTACTTGTCTTACCAAAAAATAATCATATACAAAAATTTTAGTTCAGTTCTAGGGCTAATTTCATACACTTTTAGGTGGTGCAATATTGAAAATGGCATAAAATTCGCTATTGCACCGCTCCCTTCCGGTGGATTTCATTCAAATTCATGGAGGACCAACTAGCCATAGCCGTACACTTACACAAAAAATTTGGTTAAATTCGATGCATAACTTCATATACTTTTAGTCGGTACAATATTGAAAATGACACAAACATCGGAATTGCAGCGCCCCCTTCCAGCGGATTTTTTTTTTCAAATCCAAGGAGAACCACCTAGCCATAGCCGTACACTTACACAAAAAAATTCGTTCAATTCGATGCATAACTTCATATATTTTTGGCCAGTACAATATTGAAAATGGCACAAACATCACGATTGCAGCGCCCCCTTAAGGCGGAATATTTCAAAACTGAAGGACGACCTGCTTGCCACAGCCAAAAACATTCACAAAAAAATTGGTTCAATTCCATGCATATCTTCATACCCTTTTTGATGGTAGAATGGCGACATACAGACACAGACACATAGACACACGGATAGACAAACTTTTTGTAAAAACATGTTTTTGGGAATCTCTGACACCTAAAACGTGTAAATCCGTCGAAAACCGGAAGTCGAAAAAAATTTCGATTACAATACTTTTTTCTATTGAAGATAGAAGAAAGTAAAAATATTTGAATATTGCATGCTTTTAGAATGACCAGTTATTACAGTCTTAATTATTTGTTATCATAAAAATTATTCAAGTTTAATTGAAATTTTGCAGAGATAAATAAATTGTTTAGATTTTTTTCATCTTTTTATGGTTAGATGCAGAAACCAATCCATCATAACTGGTATCTAATGAACATAATCAAGTTCAAAGATATATCCCTTCTAGTACAAAACAGTATTGCTATCGCTACAAAACCACTTTTCTTACTTCCCTCGTCTGTATTATTGTTATTGATATAGCATTGTTTAAGAGGATACTTTACTAACGCAGAAACACTCACTCGCTAATATTAATCCTAAAAGAGATTTATTTTCCATATCTTATTTGAAATTTCATACATTTAATTAATTTTTTAAAAGTAAAAATGAAAACATCCCCTCAATAATCTTAATTTTATGGGAGAATTGTTTTTTGTACTACACTGCTCAAAACAATTAAAGGATTTTTGAAGTTTTATATAAAATAAAGATATAAACGAAATTTTTTTTGCCGAAAATAGAAGAAGAGAATCACAAATGCAAATTTTTCTGGTTTTCAAACTGTGGAGTGTGCAAATTTTGAGTTCGACGTCAAAAACGTCGCTTCAGCGGCAGCGAATGAAATTTGACTTTCAACTGGATAAAAGAGAATGAAGACAAGGATGATCGGCATTCAGTGATTGCTTTGTTTCGATGAGTACGATGTCATCAGCGAAGTCATTTGACAGATTCAGAAGCTTGGAGAATTGTTGGTAGGTTAGAAGGGGGCCAAACTCAAGCCGAAGTAGCGCAAGCCATTGGAGTGTCACAAAGTGTCATTTCCAGGATCTGGAACCGTTTTTTGGAGAGTGGATGTGCAGGCCGAAGACCAGGGCAAGGTCGTAGATGGGCAACATTGCCCAATGAAGATCGGTATTTAGCGTTAACAGCTCGGGGACACCGAAACATGAACGCTACTCTTCTCCAACAATACCTTCGCTCGGCTACAGGCACCACGATTTCAACTCGGACTGTCCGAAACCGGCTCCATGCTGTAGGTCTGTATGCTCGCCGACCGATGGTATGTGTTAGATTAACATATAGGCATCGTCGCGACCGCAGGGAGTGGGCAACCGAGCATATCAACTGGAGGAGAAATGAATGGAGCAATAATCTGTTTTCTGACGAGTCCCGTTTTTCTGTGCATCCGGATAATAGGCGTATTTTCATCTGGGGGGACCGTGGCAGTAGGAATAATCCTGCGTTCGTGCACGAAAGTGTCAGATTTGGCGGTGGAGGAGTGTTGGTGTATGGTGGCATCTCTATTGACGGGCGCACTGACCTCTACATCATTCGAGATGGAGCTCTGACTGGTCGCCGATATAGGGATGAGATCCTCAGACCTATTGTAGTCCCTTACGCTGCAGCAATCAGAGATAACTTCATTTTAATGGACGATAACTGCAGGCCACATCGTGCAAACCTGGTGGAGGATTTCCTTTTCGAGGAAGGAATAGTTCGAATGGAATGCCCAGCGTGATCTCCAGACATGAATCCAATCGAGCATCTTTGGGACGCTCTAGGAAGACGAATTTCTGGCCGCCAACAACCCCCACAAACTCTCCAAGAACTGGAAAGAGCTCTTCTGGAAGAGTGGGGGCAGAATACCCCAACTCGTCATTAATAGCCTCATTGAGTCCATGCCTCAAAGGTGTTCAACGTTGCTGGCCGCCCATGGAAACCATACACCCTACTGAAAATGATTTTCTTTGAAGAAAACACCTTTTCTTATTCTTTTTTTCTCATATGCACAAAGTGCATTTTTTTCCTTTTGTACACAAATGCGCAATAAAATGCATTTTTTTCTGCCAAACATGTGTAATTTATTCTCATATAACCTACTATGTCTGTCGACCATGTATCAATCAGCTAAAAAGTTTCCCAGATACAAAATCCACCTAAAACTACAATATCCTTTAATTGTTTTGAGCAGTGTATTTAATTTTTATTTCAATACTTTCAAATACTGCAAAATTCTGGATCTATATGTGTATATATAATAAAATAATATGTAAAATATATAAATAGTAACAACTTATCATTAGAAAAAATTCTCAATGATTTATTTTTGTTTACTTACTAATTTTTTGCATTGGCATGTGACATCTTTAGTTTGATTTTGTGGGGAAAAAATTAATTAAAAAAAGTTAGAGGGTCAACTTATATACGAATATATGCGGTAATTTGCAGTTAAAAATATCTAAAAAAAACCCTCAAAATATAAAAAATAGAATCTCTGATCTGTTTATTCTAATTTGGGGGCCCTAAAATATAAGACTTGAATCCCCCCATAGCCCATGAATTAATGAGGCCATACATAAGCAAATGTTAAAATGTTGATAATATATGCAATAAAATACAGCTTGACAAATCTGAAACACAGCGTAGCTTTTTCTTGGCTTTCATTTATGAGATGTTCGTTTTCTGAACATAAAAATGCTTCGTAAAAGCGTTCGTTAACCAATCTGTTTGTAAGCCGAACAGTTCATTAAGCAATCGTAACTATACATAAAATGAACTTTCTTCGCTTTCAAAATCAACGACTCAGTTAATCTATGGAATATTTTTTAGTAAAAAAGGAGAATATGTATATAGTATATAGATTAACAGATATATTCAACAAATCGCCTGTTGTTTATTTAAATTATTATTTTAAACTTATGTAACAATGTTTAGTTGCGAATGCTTAGTAGTCAGTTATTAAATAAATTGGCTTAAAATATTCGCTCAGTAATAGTATCAGTTATATGATTTTGTAGCATTTATATAAAATATATAACTATATAAATATTCTCTTTTTTATTAGTTAGTTCGTTTCGAGTGCTACAGTAATTTTTTTTTTTTTTTTTTTTTTTTTTTGTACACTAAGGTTAAACAGACAAGTACATCTGTTTAAAGTGGAATCTTTCCCATTGTAAATATTCATGACTCATTTATTTTTGATTAACTAATTATTATTTTTTTCAATCTATGTACTTCAGTTTGAAATGTTTTGTGAGATCCAACAATTATTTTGAGAATTACAATAAATAAAACGCTTGATTACTGAGATTAAATTAGACTCCTTCCACCCACCCCCCCACACACACTCTATAAGTTTTTTCTTTCTTTTTTACTGTGAACTTTGTATAGCCCCTCCTCCCCGACCCCTTTTCTTACCGCTCTATACTTACAAAACAAGATTTAAGACTAAAAAATCTGCAAAAATAGTAAATAAATAGCATATTTTTATAAAAGGCAATTCCATTAGAAATAAAACTATTAATTTGCCATTATCAGATTTAATTTGGAATAGAAATATTTTTTAGGCTTTTTATATATCTGATTTATTATATTATGAAAATTGGTAATTATATTCAGTTTGTAGTGAGCAAAGATGGTGGGGAGGGGGATTTTTCTTTTCTTAATTTAGCTTAATTTTACAATCTTTTGTAACTCACCTCATTATAAAGGACTACTGAAAAATTTTATTCGAGCTCCCCACCCCCTTCTCCTCCTCTCACTTCTTAAACATATTCACCTTCCGATATCTTTTATTCCATGTATCTTGAAATATTGTACTTGCTTTTCTTTTCTTTTGTTCTTTTTTTTTTTCTTTTTGTAAAAAGTGTCTTGAAAAATCCAACAAATATTTTTGGTTATAGTGTTTTTTTTTCTTTTCTTAATTTAGCTTAATTTTACAATCTTTTGTAAAAGTAAATATAACTTATTTCCTTATTTGTTAAAACAGTTCAGCTACGCATATTTAGCTTGAACTTAACAAATAAAATTACCGAAAAATATTCATCTCCCATTTATAATTTTGCTTATATAGTTTTTATGACATTTATGCTTTTAAAATTAATAATTTTTTTAAAATTAATAATTTTTTTAAAATTATTATTTGCTTAGGATTATTTATTTATTTATTTTATTTTTGCACTTCAATTTTAAAACGTTTTTCTTTAAGCTAAAGTTACACACACATATATATTTGGGAAGTATATGTTTTTGTTTGAGGACTTCAATCAGTCTACCTTATCCTAAAATTGGCAAAAAAAAAAAAAAAAAAAAAAAAAGGTAAAAAATAAAATAAGTTGAATAAACAGTATATTTCTTGCACAATACATTTTCAGTTACAAGTAAATCCATTAATTGTAATTTTATCTATCATACTTATGTTTCAGAAACATTTTTTTAAATGTTTCTTTTTTTTATCTATTGGATAATGAAAATTTATAATTTTATAAGAAAGCATAAGAGAGACTCAAATAGAGCCAAAATACAGAGCTTTCGAAAATTTTATACTAGTTCTCCCCCCCCCCACCCCCACCCACATACAATTTAACCTCTGGCATCAAATTCTAAACATTTTGATAATTTTACTTCTATACTTAAAAATATCTTTTATAACTTTTTCTAGTTTTAATTATACTATTTTTGTTTTCAGTTTTAACTTTCCGATTAGATATATTATTTATTGCCAAAGTAAAACTAATTTTATTACTTATTAACGCAGCTTAAATGACTTTATGCTAATTCATTAATAAAATGGTTTTGATATAAATGTTGCTCTCGTCTATTACATTGAAAATACAACAAACGTTCATTTTAAAAGATTACAATAAGCTTAAATGTATATGCGTTATATGTGTTATGAATTACTCATATCTGCATTTAGTCACTAAAAAATTAGATCTTAAGCTTTCCTACCAAACCATTTAATTTTGCACATACACTTCCCCCGAAAAGCGAACAATAAACATCCTGTAACAATGTATAACATAAACAGCGTTTTCCTGCCAAATTTTGAGCGAACAGTTTCGCTAACATTCAAATTGACATTCCCCCAAAGACAATTTAGGAAAAGTGATCATACATAGTTTAAAAAATAGTTTCTTTGAAAACAAATTACGCACCCTGTCTCTTACATATTTAAAAATCAGACATTTAAAAAAGAAGTTGGTCGATAAAAATTTTCCCTGGCGAGCTAAAATGATGAAGTAGAATTTATGGGAATCGCAAACTCGCCGAGATCTGGCGATGACAGCCTTTTTCAGTTATGGCAACCCCTACAGAGAGAGAATAACAGCTTTCTAAAAATGCTCGCCGTGGCTACCGTTGTGAGGTAAGTTGTATAAGTGCTTTTTTTTTAGTTTTTATTTCGTTTTAATAAGACATTTAAAGCATGCAAACTTCATACACAAACAACATTCGGTGGATTTAAAATGACAAAACTGCTATCGGCTAAAAATCGGTAGCTAAAAACATTTCGCTTTGTTCTTATGACTCACCACACACGCTTACTCAGAGGGGTTTTGAGGGGGGTCGATTCCCAAGTTCTATCTCGAAAACTTCGTGTGGAAAAAAATGTTTGAAACTTTGAAGCCTTTTTTCCTCTCACACCGGTGACTTGTTTTGTGACATTGCAACTGGATGGACAGTGATGCTTTGTTTTATTTTCTTCTCTAACGGTAGATCCGATTCCGATATTTGCGTTAAGTAGCGGCGACATTAATTTCCGATTCATGAAGGAACAGCCACAGGGATTGCCGCTTGAAGCTCTTCTTGCTCCCAGCGGTGTTCAAAAGCATCATCCATGGAGAGATTTTTGTTCTCGCTTCGACCGTTTGGGTTGTAAAAATTTGTCTGCTCACTTGTTTTTTTTTCGTGAGTGTGCTTTTTTGTTTGCTGGTCTTTGTAAGAATATCTTTTCCTTTTCTGCGATTGTCTAGTTTGGCGCGGTTTCTGAATGTGCTTAGAAAGTTTTCCGAAAGAAACAAAATTTTTCGAGATGGAAAGTGTTGTGAAGAGTTGCTACAGGCGAAGTTAGTGATTGGATGTTTTGAATCGGATTAGATTGTGATAGTCAAGTTTATTTGTGTGTTATGGATGAAAGTTTAAAGATTTTTTTCAGGATGTAAACACTTGGAAAAGTTGAGCTCGTGAATAAGAAAAGTTGTTTATGTTTCAAATTTATTTTATTTGTGTATTTATGTGAATTTAAATGGCGTTTTTGAAATTTGTAACAATATATTTCTGTATATATAGAGACTTACATTTTTTTAAATGAAAAAAAAAATCATATATATGTTTTTATATATAAATAATAGTTAAATTAATGTACATTTTTATTTTATTTAAAATGATAAAAGTTGTAATTTTTTGTAATAAAAATCACAAATCGCTATTATTATTTGTAAATATTTTAAAAAGTTAAGCCGGGGAATAAGAAAAATTGTTTATTATGAAATTTTTGTTAAATGCGGAAAAAATAATCGATAATGTTTTTGCATAATTAATACATACTATTAGTATGTTTTTATCTTATTTCATTTAATTAAAGTAAATAAAAGTAATTACTGTATTAAAATAAAATGTGTGTTTTTGTAATAAAATTTACAAATCATTATTAAAAGCAGTTATGTTGATTATTTTAAACGAAAAAGTGTGTTTATATTTTTCATTTTATTTACATTTATTTGTAAAATAAATGAAATGATCATTAAATTATATATCAAGAATTGGGTGTTTTCTAAAAGAAAAAAAAATTCTGAAAATATGTGTTTTATTACCTGCCAAAAACTTGTACTTAATTTATTTTTCATTGTAAAAATAATTTTTGAAGGTTTTTTTTTTAATTTTTTTTTTTTTTGTATAAATTAAATGATATAAAAATGACTTTATTATAATTATAATGACTTTTTATAATTTTGACTAGACTCTTTTCTTAAACTATACTTTTCTAATGTTAGTTAATCACAAATTTCTATTTTGCGTAGCATAAATAATGCATCTAATATTATTTCTTGGATGAAAAGTGTTGTAAATTATGTGGAATATATAAGAAGAACCTTTTAATTATAGTAATGTGTTTGGGGATTATTTTGAAATTTTATTTTTTATTACAAGCCATAACAAAAGAAAAAAAATAGTGTGAGCAGTTTAAAATTATTATTATTATGTATTTTGCTTAAATATTAATTGTAAAAAAAGCCCACCTAGTATTTCATATTTAAGTATTAAAAAGAAAAAAGTTGCATTTATCTTGGTTTTGGGGAAAGATAATTCATTGATAACGATAAATATATATTTAACGACCGTCAAGAAGTTTAGCTACTTAAAACATGTTTTTAATCTAATGGTACAGAATCTAAAAATATTGCATGCATTCTATGTATTTTATTCTATTTTATTTTTAATCTGTTATAAATATTTGAAAATTTTACAGATTTTAATTTGAAAAACTGTTTAGTATTTATAATAAACATTCTTTTTTAGTCCACTTAAATTTATCTTACTGAGTAAGATATTAAACTTGATAAGTTTATGAAAGTCATTTGATTTTATATTTTATTATTATTAATTTTTAAAATGGTCTATATTATTATGTTGCATTAGAAAGCATGGTATTTTGCGTTTTATTTTGCTACTTCATAAGTCGTTTTCAAAAATAAAAACATTGTTTGTGTTGAACTGTCAATCTTTAATTTTCATAGTTTCCATCTCTATATTGCATTTTGATATATATATTTTTTAATACAAATTTAATTAATGTTGTAAAACAATGCATAAAGTTATTTACATTGTTTTAGTAACGATGTTTTTTTGTTCTCCCCCCCCCCTTTAAAAAAAATAGTTTTTGAGTATTTCATAAAATTACAAAGGTCTTTTACAAAATAAGAATATATTTGCATTGAAGTAGTAATATTTAGTATTTTTAATACAAAAAAAAAAAATTCTTTATACGCCTATATAATTAAATTGGAATAAGTATACTTTTCCATCTATATGTTGTTTTAGCAAATATTGTGCTTTGAATTTTACTTTAACTTTTTTTAATGCTTAAATTTTAAGAGTTCTTTCTGATTTACTTTATTAATTTTATTTTTGCAAAATAAGAAAATTGTTTTCATTAAAATGGCAATATTTATTAATTATACAAAAATTGCATTTAGAAAAATGCATTAAATTTGGGGTATATATATATATATTTTATTTACAAATGTAGTTTATAAAAAAAAAAAAAAAAATAGGGTTTTATGTATGTGTATTTTAATTTATAAATAAAAATATACATATAAACTATCAGAGTTTTGAGATTGTACATAAAATTATAAGTAAACTTGAAAAATATAAATTAAAAGTTTTTTAAAATTTTATTATGTTGCTTTAAATATAATGCTTTTAGCAAGCATAGTGTTTTGAATTTCACTTTATTTCAGCTTTTCTTAATGTTTTAACTTTAAGAGTTTTTAATTTATTTTATAAAGTATCTTTTTGCAAAATAGGGATGTTGTTTTCATTAAAATGGCAATCTTTATTAATTTATTTATTTAAAAATTGCATTTAGAGAAATGCATTAAATTTTGATATCAATTTTTATCTATAAATAAAAAATATCAGTGCTTTATGTGTGTATTTTTTTAGTTTGTTTAAAATCATAAATAAAAGAATACATATAAAAATCAGAGTTTTGAAATAGTACTTAAAATGTAAGTAAACTTGGAAAATTATGAATTGAAAATTTTAAAATAATCATAATTTATCCAAACCATAATTAATTTAAAATAATCATTATTATGATTGATTTCTATTTTTGATGTTTTGATATATTTGATGTTTGATTGAAATGTATGATTTGTCACACTTTTCTGCTTTCCTTATTAAAGTAATCATTTGAAATGTTGTATTTTTATTGATGTGCTAATAAAAATCTTTTCCTCATTTTTATAGATGGATTAAGTAAAAACAGTTAAATATCTAAGCAACATGATTCCCTGTAAAATGTTATGTGATCAGCAGCACAATTTTTTAACAAATTTTCCAAGGCATGATAATGTGAGTGTGTGTTTTTATAATTTTCTATGTAATTCCTTGTTATCTCTTCTCATGTTAAAGCTTGCTATGTATTCATGAATTTTATTAAGAAATCTACATTTATTAATATAAATATAATGATCAATGCATTTTGAGACTTAAAAATATACTAATATTTATAAAATACTTGATATACATTAATTTACAATTAATTTAATTTGAGTGTTTAATTTTTATTAGAAAATTTATGTACTATATTGGTTTTTATTAATAGTTATTTTTATATGACTACTTAATTTTTTTAATTGGGAGAGGGGGGGGGGACATTTTTGACTTTTGCTGCCTTAAAAAAAATATTTACTTTCTTAAATGATTAATTTAAATAAAAGTGAATTAATTAACTTATACTTTTCTTTCAGTATTAATAACACATTTTTATTAAAACAAATTTTCATGTATGATTATAGTTAATGTAAATATAAATAATTCATTGTATGATTTGAAAGGATATCCATAAAATATTTAAAGAAAGTCAACAGCAATTTCTCATATACCATTGCATATAATTTTCAAACTGTCATTTTATAATTATTATTTTTGATGCATTCTAAAGATTAAAACAGTGGCATACTTCCCTTTTCTTAAAGCAAATTTTAATGTTTTATTATTTTTTCCTTGTTATAATTTCTTATAATTGGTTTTAAATTTTTTCATGTATTTTAAATGTTTATATATATATATATATATATATATATATATATATTAAAGGGGAAAAATGCTAAAAACTTAAATTCTTCTCTATTTGATTACTATTTAAAATCTGAATAAGTAAATGCTTAAGTTAAATTATCTCTTCTAAGTATATTATATACTTTAATGAATAATGATGTTCCAATAAAAGATATGTAACCCTAAATTAAATTTGTAAGTGGAAATTATACCTTTTTTAATAAGATTTAATCAATTTTTTATATAATTATTTACTATAACTTATTATAAACATTCAAATAAATATCATTTTAAAATAAAAATGTGTTTTCTTTTTTGTAATATCCATAGATTTATGTTTTAAATGTATAAAAATATTCTAACAATTTTGTGACATACTGCATAGATATTTATTTTTTGTATATGAATGAGTAAAAGAGGCATCGGTCTGTTTTTATGACATTTGTTTACCTACTATAGCTCTCTAGTTAAACTGTTACTTTTAATTAAATCTTTTGAAATGAAGCTCAATAATTTTTTTGTACATTTTTTTCTTCTACATTTTTTGCATAGTATTTAAATCAATTTTGGCTTTTAACTGATGAAAACTGTTTTTTTTTTTTTACCAGAACATCCTAAAAACTCGGGGAAAAGTAGGTAAAACCTAAGGATACAATAAATTCTCTTTTCAAATTGAATTTTCTGGTGCAGGTTGAGTATTCCAGCTGCAAGGTCATAGATTAGTAAATTGCACTAACATTTGTACAAACTACATTTTGTGACAGTTAATATTTTTAAGCAATTGGTTTTTATTAAAATTATTAAGTAATTAAAATTTAAAAGTATTGTTCTTTTTCTTTTCCTTTTGTTTTAAATAAAGATTAATAAACTGGTCTCCATTATGATAAATATAATGAATATTGTAATATGAATTTTTAAATAATTGTTATAATAAATTTTAGGTTTTATAATGATATTAATAATGACAAAGGTATAATAATATATTTAAAATGTTTAGTTCTTTCTTGTAAAACGTGAATAAAAGTTTTCCTTTTTTTTGTATGTGTATTCTTTATTTTTATATAGTATTCTTTTAAATTCCTAATTGAATTAAATTAGATGAATATTTTTATAGTGGTATTAAATACCCCACAAAATTTTACCACTGGAAGAATGAAAATCAAAGTTGCTAGATAAATTTTCATAAAAGTGACAAAAAAAAAGTCAAACTAATAAGTTTTATCAAAGGTGGTAAAAATTCTGTTAAAAACATGCTCTTCCAAATATGGTAAAACCCATCAAATGGTAAGTATTGTTCAATATTGATTTAAATAAATTATAATTTTAAATTTATTTTGACTCATTTTTAATTTGTTTATGACAGTCATATTTTAATCATGATTATATGAAAATATTCTGATAAAATTAATGATTATGCATACTGCAGGTATTTATTTTATGAGTATGAATGAGAAAAACAGACATGTGTCTGTTCCACAACCTTTGCCTGCCAACTACGGACCTCCAGTTCCTCCAGTTGGACCAGGGCCAGGCCAAGGACCAGGTGTGGGACAGCAATCTTGGATGCCAAACACAGTCCATCCGACATCTTACATGCCTCATCCTGGCTACTCACCGAACTATAAAAATAATGGTAGTGCACCAGTCCATGCCCCTGGATACCCACCTCCGATGCATCATGCAGGATACATTCCACGCTATCCATATGATCCCCAGTGCCAAAATTTCCCTTATGGAAAAGTACACGAAAGTCCAGCACGTCCATTAAATCCATCATCATTTCCCATCACCAAACATTTTAATTCACAATCTCCTTTCAATGACACTTCCAAAGATAGTACTGTAAAAAATTCATTGGACAGTTTTCCACAGAGTAAGAGTCCTCATGCTGTCAAGGAAAAGAATTTGCACAGCCAAGAGAAAAATGGAAGGGAAGACATCATGTCATCACCATCAGAAGGAAAAAGTGACTCTGAAACCAATCACACCACAGCAGAATCTTGTCCGGATGACACCAGATCACCTACAAACTGTGATAAACAGGAGAACTTTGATAAAAGTGAAAATTCCCTGAAGCCATCTAATGATTCAAATTCTCTTTCTATGGAACTTCCTCCAAAAAAGTGTAAAAATAGTGACATAAACAACAGTGATAATAATTCCGAACATGATAGTCAAAGTTTTTCTTCCATTTTAAATAGCAATAACCAACATAAAAAGGATAATCCTGGAATGCACCAATCTTATGACATGAGGATACATAATCCACAATTTTCTCATAGTGATAATCTCTATTCTACCATGTTCCCTGATGGGGATAGAAGAATGCCCAATAATCTATCTCACAACCCAAATATGCCATTGAACCCTCATGTGAATGATTCGATGCATTTTGGATATCGTGGATTATCGCGTAGTACAAGTGATGTTGATAGGCTGTCAGACCTTGATTTCTCCGAGAAAAGCAATACATCTGAAAATGTCTTCCAAGTTCCTTCTATATCTTCTACGACTCCACCAAAGATATTTCCTCCCATTCAGCCACCCCCAGTGTCTGAGCCATGGGAGGACCCTAAATATTTTATGCCTCAGGACGAGATGGATACTGAAAAAGTTCCACGCAAGAAGAGGAAAAGATGTGGAGAGTGTCCTGGATGTTTGCAGAAGCAAAACTGTGGAAGATGTGGGCCTTGCAGAAGTGTGCGTAGTCATCAAATATGCAAAATGAGGAAGTGTGACTCACTGAAGACCAAAAAAGAAAAGGTATGTTTGATCAATTTATCTCATTTATTGTTACAACTCCTTGTTAGTCAGGACTTAATTCCCCTCTTCCTTCTAAACCTATGCATTTGTATTTTGCAAATTTCCCATCAGTAAATTAAAATTTTTAATTTATTGCATACTCTTCTGAAAGGATGCTTCTTTGTTGTCCGACAAAATTGTCTTGAAATCTTACTTGCAACTCATTGGTTTCACTAGGATTTTAAAATTGCAAATGTAAAATTAAGTAGTTAGAAATATTTTGTAAAGCAACAAAAGAACATCTTTTAAGAAGATTATGCAGCAAAAAGAAAATTTTCTGATGAAAAGTTTAAAAATAAATCTGTATTTTATGCCATGCCCATAGGTTTAACATCATAAAGAGAAACTTGAGATCTGACTGATAATGAGTTTCGAGTTTTATTACATTTTTGAGAATGAATATAAATGTTAGAAATAATTAAAAGAGGAAAGAGCAAACTTCTTGAATAAATAAATAAAAAAGCTAATTTGAAGTAAAAATGTAAAGTTCAAGGTAGAGCAAATTTATAGTAAGTTAAAAAGTTAATTCTTTGAAAACTTGCACATTCTACTTTATTTGATGCAGTAAACGTAATTGTTTTTAGAACTATAATCAAGATTTGACCATCCTAAAGAAGTTTTTTTCCCTCAGTAATTGACATTTTTCTGTAAAAGTGATTTAAAAATATCTGGAAAAAAATAAAAGAAAGGAAATAGTAATACAGAATTTCCCCCAGGCAGCTGCACTCCATCTGCTCTTAAGATTAGAAAATAGCACCCCTCTTGCCCCTTACTAAAAAAATTAGCACTCATATCTTTCTATTTAAAAAAGTACTCCATTTTTTTGCCTTAAAAATTTTGCTTGCATACTAAAAACTGATTTGGTGTTATTTTTAAAAGATATATCCAAGTTTTAAATAATAAAATTGACTTTAAAAATCAACAGAATAAATTTAAATATCAAAAAATGCCCTCAAGAATCTGAAAAGTGCCCTTAAGGGGCCGCTTCACTCAAATGAAAAAACCCGTTCGCTAATGCTAATCCTATGGAAGAAATGTATAAAGATATCTCGGTTGCATTTTATTATTTTTAAATGATTCTTTTTGCATTGGATAGCTGAGATTGATCTGAATGCAGGCCGTTTTTTACTTTTTTGATTTTGTTTACAGATATATTTTACGAGAACGCTTTCATTTTCAGAACCGGTTTGGAAAGCGAAATCACCCTCATAAAAATATCTGTAAACAAAATCGAAAAAGTAAAAAGCGGCCTACATTCAGATCAATCTCAGCTATCCAATGCAAAAAAGAATTATTTAAAAATATTAAATTGCAACCGAGATATCTTTATAAATTTCTTCCATAGGATTAGTATAGCGAACGGGGTCTTTTCATTTGAGTGAAGCGGCCCCTTAAGAATTCAAAATATGTTTTTTAAAAATAAAAAAGTTCCTTTTTCGCCAGCAGCACCATGCCTTTTTTTTTTTTTTCTTTAACCCAGGGGGAATTCTAAGTAGTAACTCGTGTGGTCCTTAGGCTATGTTTTCTTACATTCACAAATGAATGAATGAATGAATAAATAAATGATAAAAATATTAATTTCGCAGTAAACGAGATTCTTTTTTTGGTGTTTGTGACGTTTTAAAATCGCTTTGCTCATCTTGATATTATGAAAGCATGATACAGGTGCAAGAGATTTTATTGCTGATGTGAAAATGAAAGTTATAGCATTTAAAATTTTAAAGTCTAGTTTGTCATTTTTTAACTGAAGAGAATCGGTTTTCATACTATTTAAAATTGCATATTATGTATTTAAAAAAATATATCGTTAAAACTTTTAATATGCAGCAACGCATGTTTTAAATACTGCCTGAACCTGAACATTATATATGAAATAAGAGTAACATATTTTATTCTATTTGCTCCATGAATTATGCACCTAGAAAATGCAAATAAATTACTGTAATTGGCATCAAATTTTTATAGTGTAATTTCCAAAATAGACTCATTGTAGACATGTGACACATAGATTTTTATCCATAGTCGGCGATTGCTACGTGAAAGGATGACGAGGAGGAGCAGTTGCTGAGATCTAGCCCCAGAATTTGAAAAAGGAGTGAAGCTGCGGGAAAAGGGGGGGGGGGGGAGAGGAATTCTGTGATTAAAATTACAAATAAAAATCTTGCTTTCTATTGTTATAGAGCAAAAGAGGATGCAGACCATTTTCAGTCTTTTTTTTTTTTTAAATTGTTAAATACCGGCTTTCATACAAATGTAGAGAGTTGTTTGTTTTTATTGAAAGATAAATTTACCTCTTGTGAATAAAATTAAAAGTAAAAACTAGGTTAAGAGAAGGAGGTGGTCGAAACCGGTTGACTAAATTAATAAAATCTATGCTAATTGGATGAAGCATCATTGTTTTATTTGCAGTGGGCGAACTTAGGGGCATCAGCACAACAAGGATGATCCGGGTGGTTCTTGGGCACCTGAGAGGTACAGATGGCAGGAAAAGAGAGAGAGAGAGAAAGAACAACCTCATACATTATAATCACAAAATTGTCCGCGATTTAAGATAAAAAAAAATAGCCAATTGTCTGGATACTTTGCAATTTATTTATTTTTTAAAAAAAGCTTAGGGGTCATCTTCATTCTAAAATTATGCTAAATTCTGAAAATTTCAATACGAACACGTAATTTGGACATCATATTTGGTTTTTTAGGTAAATTTGATCTTGGAATACAAACTGAAATTCTCTGGCTCAAGTTTCTTAGGAATTATGAAAGTTTAAATTTTGGAACTTTAATGTTAAATTTAAATGTGGTCATTGTAAAACAGATGGCAGCGTAGGTAGTTTTTTTAAACATAATCCAAAAGCTACTTGGCGAAATGAAATGAAATTTTGGATTATCCTGCTTGAAGCTCCGAGAAATTTGTTTTTTATTAAAATATTAATACGTTACAGTTCATATATACATACATATATATATATTCAAAATTCCGTTAAAAATGTATGTGTTACATAAAGGATATAATATGTGTTATATATTTCATGAGAGACAAACTTTGTAAATACTTGAGATACGATAAAATGTACTCGTAGAATCTAAATAAAAATAAATTTTTGTATAATTAAAATATCATCAGTAAAATTTTATAAAATTATGTATGTGTTTATGAACATTTATATAATTTTTCACATTTGTATAAGAGAGAAATTTTCGAAAAAAAAAAATGAATTGCATAATCTATAAATGTTTTAAAACGAAACTAATTTTCTAGAAGCTTCAAATATATGAATCCAGAATTACAGGTTATTCCTCAGAGTTGTTCTTTAGATACGCTTAAAAACACTAACATGCATTGCAATCTGCTTTGCTGCGATTAAAAATTAATTTAACGTTATGTGTTCCACAATTTCGCAATTTCTAAAGCACTTGATTGAATGATTTCCCGTTAAATATTATGAGGTAAAATTTACCAAACATGATTTAAAAATTTGGTGTTCGTTTAGAAGATTTTAGATGAACGTATTGAAAATATCATTTTTGATACAATTTAGTAAGAAGACAACCCCTAAGCTTTTTGAAACAACATTAACAGAAAGAAGAATTAATTTCCAGTCAAATCGTTATTTCTGTTTGTTTTTGAGGTAATTTAATGATTTAAATGTGAAAGTTATTTTTATTATTAAGGAGGAGGAGGAGGAGGGGGTATTTTATTTGTACTTTTCATTATTGTTATTTGTGTGCCCGCGATCATCAGATCGTTACGCTTTTTGATTTTACTTTGTAAGATATGTTGCCCATCTCCCATAACCATCTTTCTGCCAGTTACTTATGTAGTTTTCGTGAAAGTTTTTAGACTAGTGTAAAATTAAATATGTAGTTAAAATTATGTACAAGTGTACATAGAATATGAAAATAACAAATCTCGGTACTTTTCATTTTTTATTTAGCGGTAACGTAAAAATAAATTTAATACACAATCTCACAATCTATTGTCAAAATTCAGTTTAACTATTATTACTATTATTTTTTTTTAATAAAAAATGAATTTTATTGTCGTTGTATAGGGCATTTTACTTTAAATCAGTGTTGAATTCACATGGTGGCCGTGAGGGGAATTTAATTTCCCCCTCCCGGAGCAGTGAGTTTTTTTTTCGGAAAATTTGAGATTTTGTGTTTTTAATGATCAAAAAATGCAATTCCCATCCTCTCAGAATTCTATAATACTCCCGCCCCCTGCCGCCAGAACCGCAGAAATCCTTTCCGATGAAAAGTATCGAAATGCAACACTGTTCAAAATGAAATAATCTTTCTAGCATGTATAATTATTAATGTGTGATCAGCAAAACATTAATCTTACCCTACGAATTTTGTTATGAAATTTAAATTTTAAATGATCTCAAAACCAACGATTTTTAAATTGGTGCGGAAAAGGTTACTCAAAAAATTAGTCATGAACTTTCCTTCAGTGTACTAATATTTCTGAATAGTATTAAAATAAGTAAAATTTGAGGGATTAGTTGAATTTATGGTAAAAGAAAAAAAAAATGCTAGAAATTCGTGGGTTATGTTTTCATATATATATATATATATATATATATAAAGAAAAAAAGCGGAACAAATTAAGATTTCAACTCACGGCTCTTAATTTTTCAGTATAGTAAAAAAGGAAGCTTCCTTTTATTTATTTATTTAATCTCTGTGTGCGTGTGTGTGTTATTATTTTTAAAGTGCAGCTATCCCTTTTCTAAAGTTTCTTGTGTGTGTAAAAACTATATCAAAATCCATAAAATCAATAAACTTTCTGCATCCTATTCTCAACAAAATTTACTTATGGGAAAAAAAAAAAAAAAAAAAAAAAAATGTAATTTAACAAATTACAATGATTATGTGGAAAATGATATTTTCAAAGACTAAAATTTTAGACTTATAGATAAATTCTATATTTTAAAAAATCCCAGCTGCAGAATTTTTTTCTGCAGTCTGCAACACAAGTAAAAACTTAAAAAACAGTCTGCAGACCAATCCTACGCATTACATTATATGCACTCAAACCTTCCAAGTATTTGTGATAGACATAAAAGAAAAGTATACTTTTAGAAAGAATTTACCTTTATTCTGAGAATTTTTAACACCTCTTACAAAAAAAGGGGAGGGGGGGGGCTCCACTTTGACAAAATTTGCTGGTTTTTAACGATCTTTTGGCGAAATTTGCCGTTTTGTCGCGATCTCTTGAAGAAATTTACCGTTTTTTCGCGATTTTTTGAAGAAATTTGTATATTTTTTTCACGATTAATTAAAGAAATTTGCCGTTTTATCGTGATTTTTTGACGTAAACTGCCATTTTATCGTTATCTTTTGAAAAAAATTTTTTTTTTTTTTTTCGTTTTTTGAAGATATTTGCCGTTTTTTCACGATCTTTTGAAGAAATTTGCCATTTTTTGCGATAGTTTGAAGAAATTAGCCGTTTTTCCATGATTTTTCGACAAAACCTGCCGTTTTTTTCGCGATCTGTTGAAGAAATTTGCAGTTTTTTCGTGATTTTTTGACGAAATTTGCCATTTTTCGCGATCTATGACGATTAATTTCTTTTCGAAGACTATTTTTCGAAATTCGCGATACATTTTATGTCCGAATTTTTAGATTTAGGACCAAAATTTTTTATTTTTGCTAAATTTTTAACAGTTGAAAAATAGTCTGCAGACTTTCCCAAGAGTCTGCGACGTGCGTCGCAGCGTTGCGCCGATTCTGCCCCGGGAAAAATACTAATTATAAATATCATTTTTATGATGATCAAAATGTTTCTTACGTTATGACAAAGTCCTATATTACGTATGCTATGGATTAAACATTGATATTCCTTGACCAATCAATCATAAGAAATTTTTAAACAAAATTTCATTTTACAATTTTCGGTGCTGCAAATTTTTTAATTTGTAAACATCGCCCATTTTCATTTTGACACCGTCTATAAAGAAAAAAGTGTACTTTTTAAATGCAATTTGTTTTTGAGTTATTAATTTACTTTTGCAGTTTTTAATACTTTTTTTGTTTTGTGGGAACAAAAATATTTCAATTCTGGTCATTAAACATGGACCAATCAAAAATGAATAGAAACCGGACATCACAAGGTTTCAGATATAGTTCAGATATCTCTAAACCGAAAGAAACAACCATTTTTCAAAAAGTTTAAAAAAAAAAAATCCTATTCAGATATGTAAATAACTTTAGCTTTATTTCTATCTTTAATTAACATGAAAGAAATATGCCTTTAATTTTCCGTACAGTAAAAACAAATGGCAATAAATAACAAAACTATCAGGCAACCCCTCCTATTCTTAATAATAAAATTTACTTAGGTAAATGAGTTCGCTGGGTTCGAATTATCACAAAAGAAAAAAAAAAAACTAATTATTTGGCTTATCAGGTATTCATGTGCATAGCAATTCATCCGAGTTAGGCGATTATTTTATTAAGCAGGAATTAATCTTGCAATTAATAAGCAAGAGAAAGTATTAGTAGACAAGCAAAAATGGCTATGAATAATATAAATAAAATATGTGTACTAAATGAAATAAAATCAAAACGTTTCTGCTAACTTTAAGTAATTTTGTAATCCCAGCAACATATAACTATCACAAACAGAAATTAGGAAATTTAGCAAAGAAAATATTTTTCCAATAAAAGCTGATGCAAGAAATTTTTTTTTAACAATGATTAAAAAATTTGAAAAGTAGTGGAAAATAACGATTAAGATCGACTTATTGACTACTTAAACCCTTGACACAACATTCTTATTTAAATCGTGTCTTTGATCAGTTAGATTCAAGAGGTGGCCCGGGAGGATATCCCCTTCACAGAGCAATGAGATTTTGCCCCCCCCCCCGGCCCCCACGGAAGATTTTGTGTTTTCGATGGTCAAAAAGTTCAATTTCCCCGCGAAACGCCATAATGCAACCCACTCTTTCCCCGGTGGCATAGAAATTGTTTCAGGAGAAAAGTGTCTGAATTCAATACTGGAACTGGTCTTTCATAGAAATATTTAAATTAGATCGCGTCATAGCTGGAAAATATAATAACAATTGAACACCAATATTAAAAATACTTATAAGAGTTTTTTTTTTTCTTTCTTCCCAAGTGGTTTTTATTTCCATTTTTTTTATTTATTTTTTAAGTAACTACTTCAATATATATGAAAATAATAAGCGGTAGAAATAATTTTGTGACGAAAATTTTTTTTTAAATTAAATTCCATAGCATATCACTCTAATGATTTTTTTCTCGAATGAAATATTTTAAATTTATATTATTGTGAACATTCGGTTTACAAGTTTCTCATTTATTTCTTTTTAAAGTGATTTTTGATATATTAATATAAGTGAAGTGCAAACATATTTACCCACCTGTCATTAAAGTCATTTTTGAGTGTGTTGGGGTGTTCATGTTTAAGTTATATATATATATATATATATATATATATATATATATATATATTGTTCGTGGCGCTATTATTATTAATTCCAACTTTCTGACTTTCTGACCAACTTTCCTTTTGAAATATATCTTTTCAAAAATCTGGTCGTTTGCTTAATCAATGTATATTTTTTAATCTCTTGGGTGTCTATTTAATTATAAAACATACAACAATACACTCTTTTAAGCAGAAAAGGGATTATGAATTTAAATGCTCTTCACAATTACGACTAAAGAGGTAACATGTTTTGCTCTGGCCACGATAAATTGATCTGCGACCTTGAAAAGAGTACGCGATGCTGCTGAGAAACAAAAGCGGCTAACAAAACGCGAATGGAAAAGAAAATTGTATTCTGCTAGTTCTTAGTTATGAATACCACCTTAATTAACGAAGAAATTTCTGTCACTCATCATCGGGTGGAATTTATCACAGTTTAGAGATTCCGACCGTAAAAGATCTTTGATTTCTTATTTGGCACATTGCACATATTTATTAAGCAATGTAAAGACAATTGTTTACTTTTTTAAATATTAACCATTTTATGTATTAAGAAAAATACTGACTTCAGCAGAGGGTGAGATTTTATTGATTATACTTTTATTCCCTTTACTTTAGACGTTTAATTATAGATCTGTGGATTATCTTCGCTCAATGGATGCGAAACAGTTAATTGGTTGTATATGTCTCATATTGTCTCTCCTTTAAATAAATAATAGAGCATAGTTGGATGAGTATAAATTTAAGTGCACTTCACCAGCAGGATGGGTATAAAAAAATAGAGGCACAGAAATTAAAATCGCCATGATTTATTTTTTCCTTACGAATATTCTCCAATAGATAAATAAGTAATGCCCATTTATGCATACATGAAAAAATAGAATTGGTGGTGTTGGGGAGGGGGAGGGAGTTGAGGGTGCAGACTATATTGAAGGACAAATAAAAGCATAAAAATAGGGTCAACGGCCCAAGTGCAGCTCCAATAAAATTTCTTCGCCATCTCAGCATTTTTGGATCGATTTTTCCTCCGCGAGGTCCACGCACTCTCTCATATTTTCGGAGAGACGGGGAAAGCAAATACATTAGGAATGCAGCGTACGTTCTCTCGGAGAAAATTCAGTTTTCGCGTCTCGTTCGCTCTCCGCTCGCAATTGCTTGGCATGCGGAACGGGGCTCCGGCGTGCTCCGCAGGGGGGGTCGTCAATGATTTTAATTTCTTCTCCAGGGCAAGAGAGAAGGAGTATTCGAAATGATGAGGGATTGTTTTTAAAATAATAATATGTGAATAATTTGCGCGGAAAGGAAAACGTTTTAGGGTACTGTTTTGTGGTCGCTGACGACTTCACGTGTACCGGTAGGATAGAAGTACGGATGACTTGGTTGTTTCCCTGTTAATTGAAAAGAATTAAATTTGTTTGGTTAAAATGATATCGGATCTGACAAATCAAAACACGGTTTGCTTAAGATACTTATTTGACAAAGGGAAATCATTTTAAATTTATGATTTTTACCGACAGATATCATCACGAATTTGTTATGACCCAAGGATTGTTGACTTGTGTTATTACCTTAGTAATTAAATCGATTTTTTTTTACTTTTAAAGCACGATTTTCTTTAAAAATATTTTAAGCTATTGCATAGCTTTTGTCGCGGGCTTTGAGCGCGGCGACCGAATCTAGAAATTCCGTAACGAGAAAAAAAAAAAAAAACCTAACACTCCGGCTAACGCTGTTTCAGTTCGGCAGACTTCTCATTTATTCAATAAAAGAAAAAAAAAATGTTTTCTTATCGGTCATCACGCTCAAAAAGTGTAACTTGAATTAATATCAAAGAAAAGGAAAATTTTTGAATTAATATCAAAGACAAAAAAAAAAAAACTGCATAAATAAAAAAATAAATAATTAATTATAATTGCATAAGTTGATAAAAAATGCTATGCAGTAGCTTTACCGTGGCAGTCCCCGAGTGCCACACGTATTTTTTTGGTACGGTTTAATGTTATTGTTATAATTAAAATTGGCACATACTTACCGTGAGCAATCTCCGAGACTGCTGTTCGAAAGGTAAAAGGTTCGATTAATTTAATACTATCAATTACTAAATTTATATACAGGAGATTATATTTAACATTCACCTATTCAGAAGTCTTTAGCGATAGTTAACTCTTGATAGTTTCAAGGCTTTTCGTGCATTTTCACAGGTTTTAAATTTTGTATTTTTTTAGCAAATATTCTTAGTAATCATTTATATATTATAAGTAATTAACATACCAAGTTTCATGTTTCTAGGCCTTTCAGTAACACAAAAGTCGCAATTTTAAAACGTTTTTTGCTCCTGCACCCATTTTGGTTTACTGGCATAGGCATACAGACATATAGCCTATGTTTGATTCGGGGGGAATACCATCATGTTGGTACCATTACTTTTGAAATCGGTCCGGTAGTTCCGGAGATTACCCCCTACAAATAAACAAACTTTACCTCTTTATAATATAGATATAGAGTAACTTCCAACGAAGGAGTCTATACAATTCTTTATTTGTTTATGTATGCGTTCAAAAATAGCTATGAGCTGACGCTTCGATTTTTAATTACTCACTCTTTTTACTTTTCTCTATCTTTTCAAACGAAGCAAAATTTCACTATCCATAGTTAAACTGAAAACTGCAAGTTAAATTGTGGGGGAAGAAGCAGCATTCTGTGAGATCGTAAACAACAGTTAATTCTAACAATTAAAGAAAAAAAAATGCTGAAGGACGAAGTTTTCGATAAAACAATCAAAAGAAATTTTTATTGTGCAAATGGTCTTAGAATATTAAATATGTTCGATAAGTTAAAACTTTAATAAATAAATTTATATTAGAATGAATTTACAAATAATTTAATGACATTTTAATAGATTGTTATAAAATATGAAACTAATTCGAAAAAGTAGTAAAATTTTTGAGAAGAAAAAAAAAATAATAAAAAACCTACATTGATTATTTATTTATTTATTTTGTATTATTATCCAAAACAGTTTGTTTTTCTATGAATAAACTGATATTCATTAAAGAAAAGAAATTGAAACTTGCTATTTCATCTGCATATTAGTGCGCATTTTACCTCTACAGAAAATTTTGATTTATTAAAGAGAAGATTGTAACGTAGAACTAACCAACATTTTTTACTTTTTCTGACATTTCAAATTTAAAAATAAAATTTCTGAATTTCTTGTATTGATTCTTCTTTTCAAAATCATGCATAAAATAAAAAACGTCAGAAGTTTATTATTCGGTGAAATATTCTGTAAATTGTAATTTTTCAAATGGTATTCCTTTAATTTCTTATCAAACTCTATGTGGTGTTGATGTTGTTTATGGATGGCCATTATTTACACGAGGGATATAGATATGGGCCCAAAAGGAGGGGGGGGGGGAGACTTCGTGATATCAGGCTGTAGGAATGAGCGTGAATCATTTTTTAAAGAAAATCAACCTCACTTGGTGGAAGGGGGGGGGGGGTGATAATCACAAACCAGTTATTTTCAGATTTTGGCGTGGACTTATAATATTCTCTCTTCTATACTAACTATAAACAATTCTGTACGTTTATTTCTATTTTCTAAGGATTTCTTTAATTTCTGCCTCAATCCAATGTTACTAAATGCTAGTATGAATTTCAAACTGTAACATATGGGGCTGTCACATGCACATCAAATAACAAAAAATTGAACTATTAACTACATGAGCCTTTATTTATTATATTTTATTTATTTATTTATATTATTGCACATTCATGTAGCTTAAAAAAAACGAACTTTTTTGTATATTTTTCTTTAAACTCGGGTTGTGTAATATATTGCTAATAGGTAAAGTATATTGTGAAATAAAATGTAAATTATTAGTAAGTGTATTTACGAAGTTTTTTCTGTTTTACTCCTGTAAAACATTTCTGTGTACAGCTCATATTCAAAATATTAGAATAATTGAGAAAAAGTAATAAGAAAAAATTATTTGTCATTTATTTATTTTTTATACTAAGTAAATGCAATTAAATTTCTTATAAATTAAATCTGGAATGTTTAAATAAGATTTTAACATTTATAAAATATAAAATACAGCACAATAAATTAGATATACAGCTTCCTTAAACACACCAGAATATTAGAATAAAATTTAGATTGGTTCAAAATATTAGAATATTTTATTTTACGCAACAATATTACCTTATGAATATGAAGTAAATGGTAGTTAATATTTTGTAGCATCCCCTTTAGCTTTCATAACAGCGTACAATCGATCTTGCATACTATATACAAGGTGTTTACAAACATTTCTATCAATATTAGCCCAAATAGACTTTATACGTGCCACTAACTCAGTTTTACTTGAAGGAGGATTTTCTTGAAGTTTTTTCTTCATTATACACCATAAGTTTTCGATGGGATTAAGATCTGGTGAATTTGGTGGCCAAGGAAGTACCTTAATGTTTCGTTGGCGGAACCAATTCTTAGTTGACACCGAGGTATGCGGGGACGCTAAATCTTGTTGAAAGATGAAATCATCTTCAAATAAATCTTCTGATGATGGAATCATGTAATATTCTAAAATTTCTTGATATATCAGAGAGTTAACCTTTTCGTAGACGATGCATAACTTTCCAGGTCCTTCTGCACTCATACAACCCCAAACCATGACACTAGCAGCAAATTTTACGGAACGTTTAAGGCATTCTTTATCAAATGCTTCTTGCTTCATTCTCCAAACTCGAATACCTTGATTACCATATGAAACACAAAACATACTTTCATCACTAAATAATATATTTTTCCAATCTTCATTGCTCCATAAACGTCTTGATTTACACCAATTCAATCTTATACGCTTTTGTCTTGCAGTCATGAGAGGTTTTGTTTTCGGTACACGAGATTCAAATTTAAATTTATGGAGACGTCTTAATGTTGTCGATGTAGAAACTTCAACTCCTTCTTCTTTCCATTTTCGGTGCAAGAATCGCACACTTTTAAAACGGTTTTTCTTAACTATACGCTTCAGTTTCCTGTCATCTCTAGCAGATGTTTTTGGTTTTCGGCCACCATTTCGGCGATTATTTTGAAATTTTCCAATTTTTGAATATTGTGTTAGTATTTTACTAACGCTCGATTGCGAACAATGTAAATAATTCGCTATGAAACATTGATTTTTACCGTGCCGTTACAAATCAACCATACGAAGTTTAGTAGATTCAGGAATATCACTCACACGGCCCATTTTAAGACGAAAAAGAAACAAACTGCAAAAAAGAATACTGATTTTAAATAAAATAGTCTGAATTTAATCAATGATGCCACCAGTTAAGAATTGTTAATAATTAAAGGAGAATTAATGTGAAATATTCTAATATTTTGAACCACTTGAATAAATATTCTAATATTTTGACTTTTCAAAATAATTTTTTTTGCAATTAATCTTTTCAAAAATGATATTAAATTTAAGATAACAAGTAAGTTTAATCAACAATACGTTCTTAATAAAAATATCGTTTGCATATTTTCATTAAAAGACATTAAATTACCAAACGATATTTTCAATTTCTAAAAAAAAGGTAATTATTCTAATATTTTGAATATGAGCTGTAGTCTAAGTCTCTCGTGTTATAGTGCTGCCATCTAGGAAAGAGTTTCGTAAACGATATTTCACTGATTTGGAAAGAATTGGCTTTTACATACAGTCGAGTCTCTATATAACGAAATCCGCCGTTCTAGTGAAAAATTCTTTATATAGAGAAATTCGATGTATAGAGAGTGATGTTAAAAATCGCATTTAATGTGTGAAATTTGAACAAATATTTTTGATCGTTTGAATTAATAATTTGAAATGTTTAAAGGTAAATATTAACCTAACATTTTATTTCTTAATTATTTAAGCTGTTTCAAAAAAGAGAACAAACTTTTATTTGAAAGCTTAATGAAAATCAAATAAGGAAGATTTGCATTAACTTCAGACGAAGAAATCTGTGATTTTTTGTTGTTTTGATTTTAAAATTGTTACGCTCTAAAAAAAAAGAAAAGAAAGAAAAAGCTCAAATTTTAGCGAGGAGTGAAAAATTGTAGTTAACATTTTCCTCCATTTGAAGGCCTCTCTTATGTGCCTCTCATTGATTCCTCTCTGCATCAATCCAATTGACTCTGTTTTGAGAAGGATGTGGAAAGGTGTGTGGGAAATGGGATGAATTCGTTGGATTTAAAAAACAAGGAGAGAAGTAATATAAAAAATAAAAATAAAAAACTCAGCTCTGACGCTAAATCAAAAATAGATGATGGGAAATTGATTCCATATGATTTCGAAGCCTTTTAAAACTGAAATTAAGACCAATTTATGAAAAAATTCGTTATATGGAGATCGATATTTCGCTATATAGAGACTGTTTTTAATGTAATCATGCGAAAAGGGAACCGTTCCTACTAAAAATTCGTTATACAGAGAAATTCGATGTATGGAGTTTCGTTATAGAGAGACTCGACTGTAGTTTTAACTGAACATTGGACAAGATTAATAGAATACAAAAAGAGAAAATTTCACCTGTTTTAAAACTCCAATACTGCATTTTCTAGAAATACTTGCATTTTAGTTTTATACACCACACAACATTTTATGAAAAAACACAACTTTTAAAAGATTTCACATGCATGTTTATTGCGACTACCATATTCCTTTCATAAATATTATTTTAAAGTAACTTGCAGACGTGATTTCCCCCCGAAAAGGTTAAAATTCGTATTTTTAAAAATTAACATCCAAATCGTCATTAAAAAAAAGAAGGTTGGTTGCCTTTTCATTAACTGTGAGAACGTTAAATTGAATACGGATTTTCTCTATTCTCCGTGTTTTTTGCTAATCCGTATTTCTGAATAATACTTTTTTTTTCAATTATAAACACTTTTCCAAAATAGTTGAAAAGTGCTAATAAATTTTGTTTGGTTGGCTTTCTGTCTATTTGTGCTGTAACTCGCGTAAATAGAAATATATACCAGTTGGAATGTCTTGTAAATAGTGCATGTTCGCGAATGAAAATGGAGTTTATAACAGTTATAGTTCGCTTACAGAGGCACTCAAAAGAATACAGTTACTTTATTGCCTATGGAGTTAAAAAAAAATCATTCCAAATTTTCCAGCGTTATGTCATGGAAATTTCAAAATGTATAGGAAAAGTTAAAAATTTACAAATATTTTCTGAAAAGTCATGGGAATGTCTCGGAGAAAAAATGGAAAAAGACGCGAAGTTCATCAAACAGTCTTGGGACAAAATCACGAGATTCATCAAACAATCGGGGGGGGGGGGGGGATGAAGAAAGATTGCAGTAAAGAATAGTTAATTTTGACAAATGATTGCGAAAATAAGTAGCAAATTTCGTGTATGCCCAGTTGGTCAGGGAAAGCCGGGGAATTTGCCAGTCATGTTTCGCTAGGAATCCTGCATTCTCAATGTCTCTTTGGAAATGCGTGAAATTAGCAGGCGTTGTTTGTTCAGAAACTATCTAATCACGCTCACTTTTCTGTTTTTTGTAAACGTAATGTTTACAATGTTCCATGATCTTTCAGAACAAGCCATAAAATTTGACGTTTTGAACTGCATTTTCCGACGAAAGCAGAAAGAAAAGCAGTCAAAGAAGGAAGAAAAGGCGTGATCACATGATCAAAATCGCTTATAACTCGATAGGTATTTTATTTAATCTTAAAATGAAAAGCACAATTCTATTCGAAATTGTTTCCATAGTCAGGTCTTCCAATTTTATCTTTCCGTTAAAAAAATAATTTGTAAATCTGTCAAAAGGTTTTGTGCTTGATGAACAGAGCAATTGAACGAACTGAACGAAGCTGTGACATTGTTTAGTAATATACAAATTTATAGAGCAGGTACAGAGCTGCAGAAAGAATTCGTATATTTTTCCGACTAGAGATGATAATTGTTGCATTTGGCTTTTCAAATGTGTTATGTGTGTTCCAAATTGTTTACACGCTATCGAAATGAAAAATTTTCTTCTTTCTTTTAAGTTTATTTTATATCACTTGCAAAAAATAAATTTTGATGTTAAAAAAAAAAAACATAGGTAAATAATCTTTTGAAGTTAAGTAAATAAAATTTAATGAACTAAATCCAAAATCCACGACAACATCTTACCCCTACATCCCCACCCCCCCAAAAAAAACTTGTTGGCATTTTTGTTAGTACTACAATCTGAACAGATTCACTGAGGTAGTCGTCTGTATTTCCACTCAACATTAGAAGTTTTCTACGTCATCTTAAACACCAAATTTTTTGAAAGATTTTAAAAGTAAACTAATTTATTAATTAGTTTTAGTGACGAAATTCTATATATATATATATATATATTTCACTGCGGGCTTAACTATCGTCTCCATACATTCATAGCTCACTTTTAAATATTTGAACTTGCCTTTATTTTTAGAAATGTATAATGCAGTGAAAATAACCAGTGCTATGGCTTTCGCTTTTATTGCTCTTATATTTCTTTTAAACATAGCATAATTTTAAATTTAACGTCATTGAATAGGGAACAAAATGTATTTTAATTGCAATTTTATTGAAAATCGTAGCTTACGTCTTTATAAATAACAGTCAACCATTTTTTCTTTTTAATTATGTCTCACGCGAACATTAGTTTGCTGTAATAGTGGAAAAGTAGCTAGTGACCAATAAATTGGCGCAATGGGCAACTGATTGACCTGAAAAGAATAAAAAAATCTTTTCTTTTCTCCTTTCTCTTTTTATGACATCAGTCTTTCGTAATTGGATACACTTCCAAGTGTTGCTATCGTAGTTGAAATTGTCCTTTAAAATAATATGAGTACCATCTCTATGGTAGAATTTTTTAAAGATTTCTGCGACAAGTCTCATTAACAGCAAAAATGCAGCGATCAATTTATTTAGGAAAGGGGGAGGGGAGAGAAAAGCCGATTTTACACCTATGCATAATTAAGCTTGTAGAAAAATTATATTTCTATCTTCTATGAGTTACATTCAGCGGCTCGAGGATGAAATGTTTTTGCAAGCAGTGTTGAATTCAGGGGGTTGCCCGGGGGTATATTCCTCCCCGGAGCTATCAAATGTCCCCCCGGAAATTTTGAGATTTTGTGTTTTCAATGGTAAAAAAGTGTAACCCCCTCCCCCCCCCGGAACCACAGAAATTCCTCCCGGGGAAAAGTGTCTGAATTCAACATTGTAAAGATCTGTTGCAAAGTTACGCCATTTAGCTAAACACCCGATTACGGAAAATTAAACAAAGAATATTTAATTTTGCCGCTAAAATGAAATCTGGTAAAGAAAACAAAGCATATTTCAATCATCATTGAAACATATGTGATCATTTTAAATTATTTATTTATTTTTTATCCAGTGACCC
Source organism: Maratus speculifer (assembly GCA_964019185.1). Taxonomy (NCBI): domain Eukaryota; kingdom Metazoa; phylum Arthropoda; class Arachnida; order Araneae; family Salticidae; genus Maratus; species Maratus speculifer. Next base: position 142,846,530 of record OZ025291.1, read on the forward strand.
TAGATTCTTGTGTATAAGTCAATCCCCCAATTCTTAAGTAAAATTTTGAAGGAAAAAAAAAAAAAAATGCGTATATGTCGAACCACATTTCTGGTACTACATTGAAAAATGATTTGTAATAGACGGTTAAAAAATTAATTTTCATTAAATTAGTAAACATTTTCTACCTTTCTAATCAGACTTAAACAAACAAACAAACAAAAAATCATTAAAACTGTATAGTTATGTAAAATCGCAAAAATTTAAACAATTTTAAAACGTATTCACATTAATTTAATAATACTTAAAAAGATTTTTTTTTTTTTTTTTTCTTCAAAAATCATATTCTATTGAAACCTTGTTTACAAGGGTAAACACCTTCTTAAACTGCTAAAATCCAATGCTTCTTTGCATTATAGGATTTTCAGAAGAGGTATCTAGAAGCATTCTTAAGTTGAAATTTTTTTTAATAAAGGGTATTAAAATGTTGAAAGGAATGCCTCTGTATTCAAGAGAAAATTAGTTCAAAACAATTACAAAGACATTATTGCTGAGTTTTTTTTTTGGGGGGGGGGGGGGTATTATTGTTGAGTTATTTATTTATTTATTTTGTTTTATTTATTTATTTTATTGGGAGGGAGGGGTCAATTACAGGGAAATGTCCATTGCCTGCTTTTATCTTTATCTCCGACTATGTGATTACTTAAGACTTGCCCACTCGCCGATTACCTGCGAAAAAGTAAGTTTTTTCGTGTATAAGTTGACCCCCCTCCCCCCATTTTGAACTCTCAAATTTTGTCTAGAATTCTTCGTCTTATACTATAGATATACAGTAATCAGATTTTTTTTCCCTTGGCAAATTAATTGCAAAATACGATAACTTTATTAAAATGTATAGAAATGATACATCCACCCTTTGACTGGTTAATTTATTAATCGAAATTGTTTCGACCAATTTTTATTACTATTTTATTATTTTTATTTAATTTGAAATTTAAAATATATGATAGTATATTTCATTGAAACAATATAATTTCCATTCCTTTGACTGTGCATTTTTTTAAATTGCAAAAACACACCAAAACTACTGTTATCCTGATAAAAAATAGGTTTCTATAAAAGAAGAATTAATGTAAATTTATTTAAGAAATTCTAAAGTTTCTGATAATATCTCTTCCCTGTGCTATAATTTGTATTTTATTTCTGGTTGAAAATATTTAAAGCATTACATTTAAATATTGGAGCTGAAATTTACTGAAAAAACAGTTATGGTAAAACACCATTCATCTTTTATTTAACGATCTTTGAGTCAGTTTTTTTTAGTAATATGATACTTAAGTTTTATTCACCCTCAACAACACTCGAATTCTTTTGTTAACCGTGCTTCTAAAATATCATCACTTGGTTATTAAATAAAATTTTTACTGGTAATTTAAAATGTAACTATTTAAGTAATATAGCGTATTTTATTTCTTGAATTTACCGTTATAACTTTCGTTTTTCTGCATATTCTGGAATTCATCTGAATAATATTTGAAATTTTCATGACCTTCCGTGACTTATTATATAGGAGGGTGCGGGGGGGGGATAAGGTTCACCGATAGTCGTATCAAAAATTTTAAGATTTTAAAACAAAGCTTCAAAAATGATATAAAAAAAAAGTTATCATTCGCCGAAATATTTTTTTTCCCTGGTGAACATTTTTCAACTTAGTAGTTTTAAACTGTTAAAAGAAGTAAAAAAAAAAAAAAAAAAAAAAAAAATAATAAATAATAAAAAAAATACGGGGAAAATTATAATTTTTAATTCGGTGTATTTCTTCAAAAAAGTATATCTACTGAATCGGAAAAATTACGCAAAAAGTTACCAAGCTAGAAGGAAAATTTTTATTACGCATGAATATATATTACATTTATGTTAAAAGCGTAAAATTAAAAAGAACTTTTCAATATTCCTTGTAAAGCCGAGAGAGAAAGAGAGAGACTGGGTGGAATATGTTAAAATTTCCTTTTACCAACTTATTGTACACATGCCTTGATGAGATGCAACTTCTTTCTCCGCCCAGCACTGAATTTTTTACCATACATTTATTTCTTGCCCGGCGTACAAAATATTTTATTCCAGAATTCGCCATGAAAGAATTTTTTAATTTTCCTGCTCAGGAATATGCTGCTTTTTTTCAACTTTATTTTATATATATATATATTACTATTATATTATTATTTTGATTATACTTTAGTGAGCAAGAAAGATTTTTAGATATTAAACGCACAAAATCTTTTATGTTACATTAAGAATAGTCTCGGTGTTAAATTTATGCATATGAAGTGATAACTCTGTGAAATTATAATTTGGAAAATTAACTGCTTATGTAAGTGATTTTGTTTTTCAAATGTTGATTGCTGAATAAAAAACTATATATTATATCAAAATTTGAAACAGAAAGAAACTCGTTACAGTTTTTAAAAATATGCTAGGTATATTGACTAGCCTATTTCTAAAATTGTAAATCAAAAAATGATTTAATATTTAAAGTTTCTTAATACAGTTTATTTGAATACAGCAGAAAAGAAAAAAAAATAAGGTGTTCATTGTCATTCTATCTATAAACAGTAGAGTACTGCTATTCCGAGCTAATTGCGACTGAAAACTGTCCGGTTTAGCGGGTATTAGTAACAGGCGGATTTCATTAATAATAATCTATTGTCTTGTTAAGAAGTAAAATTAGTGCGGGGGCATCTGCCAGTGTGGGGTAGCGCTGGGGTATATGCAGGGCGGTAGCTAAGGGGGCTCTATGGGCAGCTCAGTCCCCCCTAAAACATTTTGAGCCCCCTCTGGAAAAGATTCTTAGGTCACAAAATGAATTTCTATTCCAAAAATTTAAATGAAATTCTTTTCAAAAATCTAATTTAGTTTTGAGATCCTTTCACAGTTTTTCAGAATTACTAAATTGTATCTAAAATAAGTAATTCAAGACTCCCTCATCCTAATTATACATATGAAGCTAACATGATGTTTAATTTTGCACCAGTTATACACTCAAAATTTTCATCATCATATACTTTACTTAGTATAAAATGAAATTATTGCAACAGTTTAATAAGAAACATAATATCTACAGTGTAAATATGCACTAATTTATTTTTCTGTGTCAGAGAAAAAGAAAAAAAAATTAGGACCCCCCCCCCCCCCCCAATAGATCACTTCTAGGTACGGCCCTGGGTATATGTCTGCCTGTATGAAGAATTGATCGAGTCGTAGTAAACAGGTTGTGTTAACTAATAAAACTTAATTATTTGTCATTAACCAATTGAAAAATTGTTGTTTCTTTCGGTCACGAACAGAGATATATGAGGCATATCTGAATGCTTGTGATGACTGAATTTTATTCGTTTTCTGATTGGTCCATGATTAATGTCCATAAATGAAATACTTCTGTTGCTATGATGACAAAAAATAAATAAGTAAAATTAATAAAAATAAATTAATGATTCATAAACAAAGTAAGATATAGCTTTTAAACAATTTGCATTTAAAAGTACATTTTTTCTCTATGCGACGGTGTAAAAATTGAAGATGTGCAATATTAAAAAGTTTAAAAATTTTCAGTACCGAAAATGGTAAAACTGAAATTTTATTTAAAATTTCTTTATGATTGGTCTAAGAATATTAATGTTTAATCCATTGTGTACGGAACATATGACTCTGTTAATACATAAGCCATATTTTGATCATCATAAAAATCATGTTACATCATAGAAATTATGTAATATTCCTTTTTTTTAAATGTACAATATTATTTATAAGTCTAGAATTTTAATCTTTGAAAATGTTTTCCAAATGGTTGTTGTAGTTTGTTAAATTGCAATTTTTTTTTTATTTTTTTCTCTTTTAATAATTACATATAAATGTGGTTTTATGACGTAATTTTCGGTACTTTTTCAGTTTTAACTCTTAATAATTTAATTCTCATTTGAAAATTATTTTTTCTCTTTATAATTTTTGGATACAAATATTTTTTTTTTTATTTGAAGGAAATATTATCCTTTTATCATTTGACAACAATTTAAAATAACCTTTTCTAAAATATGCAAAAAATGTCTCAAAATGCTGAAAATTTGAATTTAAAATGGAAATCTCAAAATAATTTAAAAAAAAATAAGATTCCATTCTTGTACAAGCAATATGATAAGTCAAAATAATTCAAAGTAAAAGCAATTGTACTATATATATATATTTGACTGTCTGATGTTTTCATTCAAAATTATGCTACAAATCGCGGATTTAAATATTTGATAAATTTGTTTCGTGTATTCGATTCATACATTCATTTTACATATTCCAGTTCCTTTAGCCGTCTCATAAAATTGTTTCATTAGGATTTTATGTTTGACGCGAATCATGTTCAAGCTCAGTGTACAAAGGCTACTAACTCAACATTTTCAGCAATGTCGCTCTTAAATCTAATGTTGATATTTCCAGGTGTGAATTTAAGTAATATGGTCACCGAAGCCTACCTGATGGTCATTTTATCAAACCCTGAACATATAATAACAATAATTCCATTAAAATTCAACAATTATATTTGAGGACTCCAGAAGACAAGGTGTATAAGTGACAAAATTGAAAAAAAATTAACTAAGTGCGCTGGCGACTGGGAAATATGCTTCTTTCTTTTCAGTTAATGAAATATAAGGGATTTTCTAATTATGTGTTGCGTTCTCGAGATCAACCGCTTTTGCCAAATAATATTCTATATACTGAAATTATATTCTACTTTTTTCACAGTTATTGAAATAAGAGCTGTAAACCACAATGAAACAAGCGGCGGTTTCCTATTTCAATTCAGTCAATTTTATTATTGGCGTTCAAATTTAAGGTCAATTATCTTTGAACTCAATTTACTCAAAATCGAATTTTTCTCACTTGTATCCCTCGGCTTCTGAGGTCCTCATTTAAAATCGCACAATGTTGTCGTGATTTTAATAGTGAAATAAGAAATAGTCGTTCAGCGATTAGTAATAATAAAAAGTATTTTTCTAAAAACTAAATGCATATTTTGTTCTTATATTATTTTTCCCTGTCGCCCCTACGGCGTTCTTAAAATATCAAATTTTGGCACATCACGTGTACATTTTAAAAAATTTAAAACCGGGCATCACGCACCAGTAAATATGGTACTCTAAATTTTATTAAACTTAAAAATGCTCCCCCTTTTTATGTAACAAATGTGCTATAATGTGCTCCGCAATAACAATAATGGATTTATGGGTTGGCCTGGGGTTGACCTCCTTTCGTAGCACCAAAATTATCATCCTGCAGTGTGTTTTGCTTTGAATGGTCAAGAGTGCAACTTCTTCTTCTCCGGAACAGAATTCCATAATGTTGTTATTCCCCCCCCCTCCCCCCACACACACACCCTTGCCTGAAGCTATAAGGTATCCTCCCGCAGAAAAAGTCTACTGTGGTCAATAAAAGATATCAATTTCGTTCTGTTCGAAATAGCATAGCATCACTAAAATGCACTTCAAAGAATAACTGCTTATGACAATAATGTAGCAGAATTATTTTGCGTGTTCTTTTAGTTGAAATGAAGAAGGAGTAATAAATGCTATGCACGTCATTTTGAAACGAGATCATGTCATAATGAACTTCCTAACATCTATCAATTTCGTGTAAGCCAAAGTATTTTTGAGAAAACTAGATTGTGAAAGAATGGGCGATTACTAAACCGAAGTCTTAAGTAAACTTTTCACTTATGCTGAAAGTTTAAAAATTATTTGATTTTTGAAAATATATTGATAAAAATATTGTTTAAAAATATATTGATTAAAATCTTGTAAAATTGAGATGAAATGAAAATAATTGTATAGTTGTATTTTAAAATTTCATTTTCTGTCATTCAACTTATACATAATAACAAATCGGATATTGTACGTCAAACGTGGCAAATGAAGTGCGTTTTTACTACAACTAGTTTTATAAATATTCAAGTCCTGGTACAATAGCTTTTGCTCTGCAAGTTTTGTTTCGTTTTTCATAAAATTTGAAATGTCTCAACAAAATTCTCTAACGATTATATAAGATTTCAAATCTTTCGATTGGGTAGTTGTTACACCATTGTATGCGGATGGATCAGACAGCAACTATAGGTACTACGTACAGTGAAATTTGTCTAACTAGGGAATGTTCCTAGGTGGAATTTGTGGATTTGGACGAGTGTGGTATCAAAAGAAAGATCTCGTCGTGTACGTTAAGAAATGCAATGGAACTACGCGTCCGAATCCAACCGTTTTCGAGATGTCAGCACTTATCAGCAGATAGCACTACCCATTTCCATAAGAATATTAGCGCTATTATGCATCTAACATTAGTGCCAGCCCAAGAAAAAATTTTTATTTTACACGCTATACATACATACTGTTTATCCATTACGGCACGCCACACATTTGCCAAAAAAATTGCATATACAGGGTTGCCACGCCACCTGGAAAACCGGGAAAACACAGGGAATTTTAAATCTCCTCCCAAAACAGGAAAAATCCAGGGAATTTTTTAAAAAATCCTAAAAAAATCTGGAAAACACAGGGAATTTGGTAATGGCAAATTATAACATTTCTAATTAGCCTTCATACACGCATATATTTTTTCGCATTCAACATGGAATAAATGCGTTGCAGTACAGGGAAAATACAGGGAATTTTTTTTCAAGATTAGAGTGGCAATCCTGATATAACAAGATGCTGGAAATAACAAAAATAGATGTAAAAAGTCTCCGAATGCAGCCGTATACAACAACTTCGTAGAATGCGAAGTGTCTGTCTAAAAGAGCGGAAATATCCGGCAATGTGTGAGTCTAAAGCTCGGAAAAAAATATCGGCTGGAGGATTAAAAACAATGCAAAGAAACTTTTAACTTGCGAACGATTTATATACCTACCTGCCAATTTATTTATCTATTCATTCACACTTCAAGTGCTGATATCTCGAAAACGGTTGGATTCGGACGGATAATTCCATTGCACTTTTCAACGTACATGACGAGATCTTTTTTTCTGGTACCACACTCGTCCAAATCCACAACTTACACCTCGGAACGTTTCCTTGTAAGACGAAATCTGGCTAAGGCAAAAATCAAATCTGTATTTTAAAAGAGATTTCCGAGAAATCTGTCTAAGACGGAAACAAGCTTTTTAACGCAGAGTTGGACATTCATTTGGGGGTCTCAGGTAGCAATATTACTGTTTAATACGGAAGAAAATTCCGCCGGGGAATATACGAAAAAAAAAAAACCTTATCTTTTCATTATGACATATATTGTGCAGTCCTACTCCCAGAGGTCAGATGAGTGCTACACTGACTGATCGCAGTGCTTTCAGGAGATTAGGATGCTTCTATTAATTACTGTATATGATTATGAAATGTTGGACAATATGTGTCACATGATTTCTGACAAATTCTTTCTACGATTACGGCAAGGTATGCGGATCTGTTTAAGGCTCCTGTCCTCGCTCGAGGAAACGCTAGCGAGCCAATGCTATTTCTATGGGGAAGCATTTTTCAAATAACTTTTTCGGATTTTGACATTTTTGAATAATTTTTTTTGCATTGGATAGGTGAGGTGCATACCGACAGCGCACCTTTTTTTACTTTTTCGATTTTGGTTGCAGATATTTTTTACAAAGTTAGTTTCACTTTCAAAACCGGTTTCGAAACTGAAAGTGCTTTAAAAAAAATATCTGCAACCAAAATCGAAAAAGTAAAAAAGGTGCGCTGTCGGCATGCACCTCAGCTATCCAATGCAAAAAAAATTATTCAAAAATGTCAAAATGCGAAAGAGTTATTGGGAAAATGCTTCCCCATAGGAATACCATTAGCTCGCTAGCGTTTCCTCGAGCGAGGACAGGAAGGGAGGGCTACCACATTGCAAAGATCTTAGAGAGGTACCAGTCTACTTTCTTTGCACATTGACACTTTATGGGAGAATTTCAGCACCGTTTCACCTTCTCACCAAATAGTTTCGCCTCTGGTCAACTGTCAACCTTTTTGTCAAACAGTACAACAAGGGCTGATTTCTTCGTCGAATTTAGGACAAAAAGAATATTGACACGCATTCCCAAAATATCTACAAGCTTTTTTTAATAGATGAAGAAAATACAGATTGTGAAACTTTAGTCGTGTTCTAATTGTTAAGCAAATAAATAAATAAATAAAAATTAAAAAACTCCAATCCTACAAATCTAAAGTTGCCGAAGTCTTTACTAACATTTTATCTATACACTGTAGAAAAAAAGACGTAAGTCTACAAAACTAATTTTTGTAAAGCTACAGAAATCTGTAACTTTATAAAGGAATCTACTAAAATTATAATAATCTCACTGAAATTTTATCTGTAACCTGAGTTGCAATCACATAATATATTCTAGGCATCCCAAGTTTCCTAAAAAAAAAAACTCTTAGTAACCTTACAAATGTTTTGATTTTCAGTGCAAATCTGTATCTGTTACATGAATTTCTAGGAATCCCAGTTTCCTAGAAAACTTTTAGTAACTTTACTCATTTTTTTTTTTTTTTTTTTTTTTACGATGTAGATACAAGACGGCATCATTGTCGCTCGTAGATTATAAAAACGAGATTTGTTGAATAATTTAAGTCATTATTCCTAAATGAATAATAAATCAAAAGACGTCGAATATTTTATCCTTAAAAGACAAAATTGAAATTATTAAACTAAAAGAACAAAACATCCCAGTTAAAAGCTTATGTGAGAAATTCAAAACAAATGTTAACTGAAATACAATGCATCAGCGAGAAAGGGGGGAAAAAGCTAATAAAAAATAAACAAACAACAGTATTCGATTTTTTTTTTTTTTTTTTTTTTTTTTTTCCAAAATAGATTTAAGATACTAGAATTCTAAGACATTTATTAAAGTAAATATATATGTATACATATACGAAACCATTAATTATAAAACAATATGTATCAACAGAAAATGAATTAGAAGGAATATTTGGAATTCGCAGAATTATAGTAGACTCGTCGGACATCAAATGCTATAGAACTACAAATAAAGTGTATGATTTGATCTTCGCATCAGCCATGAAAAGCAAAATAATATGAATTGGGGTTACCAACACACATAAAACCAAAATAAAATGGAGAAAAAAAAAGCATTAAAAATAAATTATAATAATGTTATTAAAATGGATAGATAAGGAAAAAACGTACCAGACACTAACGTTTAAATATGTAAAAAGAGGTTAAAAATATAAACAGAAGAGAAAAAATAATATATAATTATAACATGAGTGGAATAATATAATGTATGTCCTATTAAATACTTTTATTATTATTATTATTTTAATTTTATCATATATTACTGTTGTACTAACTGTAGCTTATAAACTTTATACTAGCCGTATATTTACTTTTTTAGTAGTAATAAAACATGTGCTTCTGTTGGATTCATACTCTGATATATTTTTATACAGGATGTATAGGTATAAATTATTATTATTATTATTCATTATTAATGGCAGAGGTGCCAAGTATTACGATTTGTCCGTAATTATTACGGATATGCAACAAAAGTTACGGCGTTACGGGCATCGGATAAAAATTACGGAAAAAAGTTGCGAATTTCATCAAAGGATCGCTTGAAAAAACGTAAATTTCGATATAAGATCTTGGGAAAAACAGAAAAGATTCTGTAAAAGTACGCGCATTTCGCCAAAATGTCGCTAAAAACGTGCAAATTTCGTCAAAAGATATCGAAAAAACGGGATCATTTCGTCAAAAGATATCGAAAAAAGGGATCATTTCGTCAAAAAATCGCGTAAAACGGTCTCATTTCATCAAACGATCGCGGAAAACGCACTCATTTTGTCATAAAATCTCGAAAAACGCGCTCATTTCGTCAAAAACTCCCTTAAAACACGCTCATTTCTTCAAAAGATCGCTTAAAATGCGCTCATTTCATCAAAAAAACGCGGAAAATGCGTTCATTTTGTCAGAAAAACACGAAAAGGCGCTCATTTCGTAAAAAAATGCTTAAAATGCGCTCATTTCGTCAAAAGATCACGAAAAATGCACACATTTTGTCAAAAAATCGCGGAAAACGCGCTCATTTCGTCAAAAAATTGCTTTAAACTCGCTAATTTCGTCAAAAGATTGCCGAAAACGTGCTCATTTCGTCAGAAAAAACGCTTAAAATGTGTTCATTTCGTCAAAAGATCACGAAAAACGCGCTCATTTCATCATAAGATCTCGAAAACGTGCTCATTTTGTCATAAAATCGCTTAAAACGCACACATTTCGTCAAAAGATCGCGAAAAACGCGCACATTTCGTCAAAAGATCGCGAAAAACGCGCACATTTCGTCAAAAGATCGCGAAAAAAGCGCACATTTCGTCAAAAGATCGCGAAAAACGCGCACATTTTGTCAAAAGGTCGCGAAAAACGCACACATTTCGTCCAAAATCGCGAAAAATGTTCACGGAAAAAAGAAAGAATTTTTGAAAATTCCCCCCCCACATACACTCTTCTCTGAACTCTTGTTACTGATAACTTTTATTGAAACTTGGCACCTTTGTTAATGGTTTTCGTTTCCATTTAAATTCCTCTTTTTACTTACCCATCATACGTAGTATAGGATAAATCTTGCATTTGTTTAGAAAATCGAAATTTTTTTTTGACGGATTACATGTTTTAGATACTGAAGATTATGTAAAAGCAAATCCTCTGTATCCCGAACAAATTGAGATAGAGACTTGAAATTTTGTATGTCCTTAGTGTGCAAGAATGGGACAAAGCCTATTTAATATCAGTAACCTCGATTATCCGGAACTATTTTTTTTCGGACTCTCGAAAAATTCGTTCTGATGAAAGTATATAAAAATTTTCGATTTTTTTATTTTAAGGAGATAAAAGGAAATAAAATATAAAATTGCATAAAGAACGAAATCAATCGGATAATTAGTTGCTGAGACATTTGTAATCCTCTTTTTCACATTCTCCGACCCTGTATTTCATTCAAATTTCAATTCAAAGATGCATTTTAATTGGAAATGAAACGCTTCATTTGACGCAGTTAAACTGTTAGTTAATATGATTATTTTTTTTGGAGTTATAAGGATGTTTCTTTTACGCAATTCGGTACTACTTGAGTAGTTTGGCGTTTTTATATAATTTGTCGAAGTTGGTTCATCAGCAATTAATTAATAGAGCATTACTATGCAAATTATAAATATTTAAATATACGTTTGAATTTTGTTTTGGAATTGCAATGTATTTTATAAATAGTTTCCACATGTTTTATATTCAAATATTATAGTATGCATATCCATGATGGGTAAGTATCATGGTGACCCCCAATGACTAGTTCGATTTTGTATTGGTGTTCCATCTAGTCCAGTAGGGTACGTGATGAGTCGAATTTCTTAGCTTATAGCTCGACCCATTACAGAATCTGACTGGATATTTGCTTATATTTGTAAACTATGTACCCCTGATGAACTACATAGTGGTTTACTATATAAGCTTTTCTATTGTCTATTCATCTATCTACTTTTGATGTATTTGGTAATCTACTTCCTATAACACTTCAAACTTCAAATGATTTCTCTCTCTCTCTCTCTCTCTTTTTTTTTTTTTTTTTTTTTTTTTTAATAGGAATTTATTTTTTTATGTTCATTATACATACAGACAGTATAAATATTGTTTTCACTGAATTTTTGTTTTAGTAATATCTGATATATATATTTCTAAAACCTGTAATTTTTATTTATACCAGTGTGTTTGTGCACTACTAATTTGTAGTTTAAATTAATATTACTATAAACATATAAAAATATGTATAAATGTTTCATGCTTATTTAATTAACAACAACAACAACAAAAAAAAATTATATGTTAATTTAAATTTTCAGTATATAAAGTTTTTTTTTTTTGTCTAAGCCGGAAATCTGTCTATGTGAAATTTTATTTCAGTCTCAAGCGATTCATCCTTAGGTAGATTTCACTATATTATATGATCACGAACGCGCCTAAAAATCTTTAAAAAGATCTGCATCACAACATAAAAATTTTTTTATTACCCGTGAATATGCGTAATTTATGTGTAGAAAAAGAAAACTTTCAATATTCTTTTTTAAGGAAACTAAAAAGTTGAGTAAAAAAGGCGGGAATTTTCTTTTTTATAACTTATTGTACACATAATTTGATGAAACGAAAGTTTTTTTCTCTTTTATTTTTAAGATACCAGATTTTTTCCCCTCTTTACACACACATTTATTTCTTCTAGTCTTACAAAATATTTTATTTCAGAATTCCATTCCGAAAGAATTTTTTAATTTTCCCTGCCAAGAATTCATTGTTCTTTTCAAACATTTTATTATATTTTATATTCTTATTATGCTTCGGCAGATAAAAAATGCACTTTGAAATATTAAATACATAACCTCTTTCTCATATGCCGAGGATCATAGTTAAATATTAATATCAAATGTATATTAATATATTTTTTTTCTTTGAAAATGCGAAATATTTGTTGTAGCATATAGTTTAAGTTACAGGGTATGTATGCAAAGTTATTGTGCTAAAAAATATTAATAGTATGTTTGAATTTGAATATGGGTTTTGCCAGGAAGAGGCAAAAAAGACTTTTGTCTCACCTTGTTTTTTAAAATGTAATTAAGTAATTTTTTTCCTCTAGTTTTTATTGTTCTTTTTTTAATAGTAAAATTTATTTTTCATTGGTGACTTTAATAACTAAGCACTAAGATAAAGAAGCAAGAAAAACTATTGCCCCACACTACTTGTTTCAAATTTAATTAAATTTCCCTTATTCTACCATTTTTATTTCTTTTTTTTTAATTGCAAAATTTATATTCATAGATGACTTAAAATAATTAAGCACTAAGATAAAAAGGAACTAGATAAAAAGGCAAAAAAAAAAAAAAAAAAAAAAAAAAAAAAAAAAAAAACTATTTTTCCACTTCTTTTTTTTTTTTTTTTTTTTTTTTTTTTTTTTTTTAAATTTAGTTAAGGCTGTTTTCAATCCAAGTGGGCCAATTTATGAAATAAGTTTTAATTTATTTTTCTTCACAAATGCAAGAAACTATTGGGTCGGTCGAAATTTTGCGCCCGTTTGGGAAAATCAATTTGTACCGGATAATTCTGCCTATTTATTACTAAACTTTAGATATCGGAAATATTATCTAGATAGAATTTTTCGGTACGAATTAATTTTCCCAAATGGACACGACTTTTCGAACAACCGAATAGCAGACTTTGTTGTTCAAAAATTATGTAATCGAACTGTTTTTTCCGTTTTTTAAAACGCAGTAAATACAGTCGAACCTCTATATAACGAAACTCCATACATCGAATTTCTCCATATAACGAATTTTTAATAAGAACGGTCCCCTTTTCGCATGATTACATTAAAAACAGACTCTATATAGCGAAATATCTATCTCCATATAACGACTTTTTTCATAAATTGATCTTAATTTATTCAGTTTTAAAAAAGCTTCGAAATCATATGGAATCAATTTTCCATCACTTATTTTTGATTTATCGTTCAGTGGAGAGGTTTTTTTTTTTTTTTTTTTTTTTTTTTTTATAAATATTACTTCTCGCCTTATTCTTTAAATCTAACAAGTTCATCCCACCTCCCACACACCTTTCAACATCCTTCTCAAAACACAGTCAATTGAATTGTTACACATATAAGAGAGGAATCAATGAGAGCACATAAGAGAGACCTTCAAATGGAGGAAAATATCAACTACAATTTTTCATTCCTTGCTAAAATTTGAGAATTTTTTTTGAGAGCGTAACAATTGTAATTTTAAAATTAAAACAACAAAAAATTAGATTTCTTCCTCTGAAATTTATGTAAGTCTTCCTCATTTGATTTTCATTAAGCTTTCAAATAAATGTCTTTTCTCTTTTTTGAAACTGCTTAAATAAGTAAGAAATAAAATGTTAGGTTAATATATACTTTTAAACATTTCAAATTCTTAATTAAAAAGATCAAAAATAATATTTGTTCAAAATTTACACATTAAATACTATTTTTAACATCATACTCTATACATCGAATTTCTCTATATAACGAATTTTTTACTGGAACGATGGATTTCGTTATATAGAGGCTCGACTGTATTTCACAAAATAATGTTAAAGTGGGCGTTTTGAACCGAATTTCCGCGCAAAAGCAAGAAAACCACTGAAGAAAGAGTGAAAAATACGTCTGTCACGTGATCATAAACGTTTATAACTCGATAGGTAATTTATTAATTAAAAAAAAAAAAAAAAACAGTTCTATTCCAAATCGCTTCCGTAATGAGGCTTTCCAATTTTATATCTTTTCACTAAAGAATGAATTTGTAAATGTGTCAAAATGTTTTGTGCTTGTTGAGCAGAGAAGTTGAGAGCTGCCGTAACTAAATTTCCTTTTCCTTTTATTTTTATTTATTTATTTATTTATTATACTATTAAAATTAATTTTTCACACGTGACTTATAAAATAATTAAGCACTAAGATAGAATCTAAGACATTTTCGTTGTAAGGAGAAATTTCCCAAATCCTCTGTAGAGATCATTTTTACTCTTTTTTTAGGTTTGTGTTAAAATTTTATCTAATATATTTAGATGGGGAGGGGGGGGGGGAGTTTATTTGTTTTTAATGCTCCCTCTTAAAAATGCTTGTAGAAATTTATTTTTGAATGTGTGAAATTATTAATTGATAATTTTCCGTATTTTTTTTTTTATATTGATATGCGTTGACAATTTATTTTTATTTATATTTATTTATTTATTTTGCAATGTAGGCGCGAGGAGCTGGCATTTTGAGTGAATAATCACTTACAATTCAAAATATTATTCCTTTATTAAAAAATGGGGGAAAAAACTAAAACTTATTTTAACAACTATATTTGCAAGTATAGCAGTTTATGCTTAAAATGAACCAGAAAAGTTTCGTATTGTTGGCGAAAGGGAAGGGGGACGGGGTATTTTTTTGAGAACCGCCTTAAGGCCCCTGTCCTCGCTCGAAGAAACGCTCGCGGGCTAATAACTCTTTCGCATTTTGACATTTTTGAATATTTTTTTTTTTCTTTTTTTGCATTGGATAGGTGAGGTGCATGCCGACAGTGCACCTTTTTTACTTTTTGATTTTGGTTGCAGATAAATTTTTTACAAAGTTAGTTTCACTTTCAAAACCGGTTTTGAAACTGAAAGTGCTTTTTAAAAAATATATCTGCAACCAAAATCGAAAAAGTAAAACAGGTGCGCTGTCGGCAGGCATCCCAGCAAATCCAATGAAAAAAAAAAAATTCAAAAATGTTAAAATGCGAAAGAGTTATTAGAAGAATGCTTTCCCATAGGAATAGCATTAGCTCGCGAGCGTTCCCCGAGCGAGGACAGGGCCTTAAGGCTGTTGGTCACTCATTTTCCGAATTCCAATCTGTAATGTTAAGTCTATGGGCATTCGTGTATTCAAAATGTATGGTCAGAAAATTAATATTTTTAACTTCTTTTTTTGTGTACTTTTCTGAGCATGTCTTTATTTATTTATTTATTTATTTATTTTTTTTTAGTTTTCAAAATATCTCTAAAATCTACGTTTTATTTCATACGAAGTGCTACAATTTTACTTCCACTTTGTAAATTATTAAAACGTGAAACATTAAATTAAACAAAGATTTTAGAAATATTTTAAGAACTAAGGGGGAAAAAAAGGACAGCCTTTAAAAAAAGAACATTGAAAAAAAAAAGTTAGAAATATTAATTTCCTGAGGGGAGAGATAGTTTGAATTTAAAAATGCATCAAA
Organism: Maratus speculifer; assembly: GCA_964019185.1. Taxonomy (NCBI): domain Eukaryota; kingdom Metazoa; phylum Arthropoda; class Arachnida; order Araneae; family Salticidae; genus Maratus; species Maratus speculifer. The sequence continues at coordinate 142,862,348 of OZ025291.1, forward strand.
CGCTCATAGACTTAACATTAAGGAAGGGAATTCGGAAAATGAGGGACTAGCAGCCTTAAAGGGGCTCAGGAGTTGAAAACTTTTCAAAAAATCGATTTTTTTGTGATCTAATTTGATTATTCATTTAATTCTTAACTCAATGCAAAATACCGCATAAAAATATATTTGCATTTTCAACGGAGTTATAAGCATTTATGTATCAACACTTTCCTAGCCGCATCCATATAATTTCAACTTTAAGTCGCGTTTTCTCAAAACTTGATTTTGATGACTAACACCAAGATTTAAAAAAAAAAAAAAAAAAAAAAAAACTATTTGATGGAATGGCTTAATTTTTTTTTTTTTTTTTTTTTTTTTTTTTTTTTTGCATGGATATAACATCATTATCTAGATTAGGAATTAATATATTTTAGATAGTTTAATATTTTGAGTATTTTTAATGGAAAAAAAGTTGTAGTTTTTAGGGGGTTTTTAAATTTTCAACTTTGAGAGATTTTTTAAATACTGTTTTTATTAAGTGATAGTTATATCCTTAATTCACAATCTAGATTATGATGTTATATGCATGCAAAAAAAAAAAAAAGTCATTGCATCAAAGTTTTTTTTTTTTTTTTTTTTTTTTTTTTTAAATCTTGGTGTTAGTTGTCAAAAATTAAGTTTTGAGAAAACGCGACTTAAAGTTGAAATTATATGGATGCGGCTATGTAAGTATTGATACATAAATGCTTATAACTCCGTTAAAAATGCTAATATTTTTATGCGGTTTTTTGCATTGAGTTAAGAATTAGTTGAATTAATCAAACTAGATCATAAAAAAAATCGATTTTTTGAAAAGTTTTCAACCCCTGAGCCACCTTAAGCTTAAAAATGCATACCACAGCTCGAAATGTACATATAGCAATTATTATTCACGTAGTCAGTCTTATCACCGAAGTATATTTATACGATAGACAAACGGTCACGGCCTGGGCAAGCCTAAATCATAAATACTGTGTCTAACTATGATTAGAAGGGTTTAAAAAAAATTATATTACAAAGCACAAAAGATTGTTTTCTTTAAATTAAAAGCACTGCCGAAAAACCATTCAAGCTGCAATTTATTTTATCTCATATTTCTTATTTATTAGAAGATCAGATGTCTCCCAAACGCTGTCATTTATTTCCTTACTCTGCCTACTTAAAAGGTGCTTCAAGATCCGCGTGATTTTCGATTTCTAATTTTGGCGAAATTACCAAAAAGTGCTAAAGAAACAAAAGACTGGAATTATGTTCCGCGCAGTGAAGCCCTCGTTTGCGGATCAAATATTTCTTTTTTGTTTACGCATGTCAAGGGATCTGAAAACCGATAGCCCCATTTCCGTGTTACGATGACCTTTTTTTCCGTTTGGGAGAAGAGGTTGTGGGCGTGGGTGAGAGAGGAATCGGGATTCAATGGGTGTAAAATGCTTCAAGAGTTCATTTTCTCCCGTTTAAATTCCAATCCACCAAAGCACTTCCATAGAGTTCAGGATATCCTACATGATACAAAGAAATTGTTGAATTGAAAATCGATCTATAGTACATTTCAAAAACATGCCCGTGTGTAACGTTGGTATAATATTGACGGTTGAAATAACTAACCAATAAATTTTGCTCTTAAAGGGCCTACTTCAGTCAAATGAAAAGACCCATTCGCTAAAGCTAATCATGGAAGAAATAAATTTATAAAGATAACTCGGCTGCCTTTCAATATTTTTAAATGATTTTTTTGCATTGGATAGCTGAGATTCATCTGAATGCAGGCCGCTTTTTAATTTTTCGATTTTGGTTGCAGATACTTTTTATGGGGTTGCTTTTGCTTTCCAAAACGGTTCCGAAAATGAAAGCGTCCTCATAAAAATATCTGTAAATAAAATAAAAAATGTAAAAAAATGGCCTGCATTCAAATCAATCTCAGCTAACCTCCCCCCCCCCCCCCAAAAAAAAGGAAAAATAAATAAATACCAACATTTAAATAATATTGAAATGCAACTGAGATATCTTTATAAATTTCTTCCATAGGATTAGATTAGCGAATGGGTCTTTTCATTTGACTGAAGTAGCTACTTAAGGGTGCATTATAATTCAAACTGCTTATTTTCTGTATTATTTTTAATTTCTTTTTTGCTCTCAAACGCATCAATCAAATCAGCCAATTCATTTATTTAGAAACTACAGAGTGTGCCGTGCTTGTCGATTTTTTTATATCATAAATGCAGAAAATATTGCATAAAAATACTGTCAAAGTGGACGTTTTAGGTCGAATTTTCCGAAGGCGGAGGTCTGAGACCGAAAATAAGGTCATATTGAGAACGTAATTGTTTGTGAATAAAATTCTAATGAATTGAGCGAAAAATGACATCACACGGCATCGTATGTGTCTCTTCAAAAATCACCTCAACAAGTTTCAAGTTTCTACATTTAAAATTAAGTCTGAAAAAAGATCATGAAATTTAGAGTTGTTGAGGGTTGGAAAATCATTTTTTCGAATGCACCCTTAAGGGAATTCTTCACTCACTTTCGTTTTAAATTAGAATATTTTTAAAAGTTTTTTTTTTTTTTTTTTTTTTTTTTTCATAAGATAGCTGAGTTTGATCTTTAGTATCATTATTTTTTACTTTTTCAATTTTGGTTACAGATTTTTTTTTTCAAAAAGGTACTTTCACTTTCAGAACCGGTTTTGAAACTGGAAGTACCTTTTTAAAAAAAAATCTGCAACCAAAATGGAAAAAGTAAAAACAATCATACTAAAGATCGAGTGAGTGAAGAATCCCCTTAATAGAAATGTGCCATCAAAGAGGCAGATTTTCAGTTTATGTTGAATAAAAAATTAATATGTTACATTTGTTGAAAAATGTTTCGCGTCAGGATGTGCTAGAAACCAAATTTTATTATTTTTTAAAAGTTCCATTGGATAGCTCCAATTGTATTTCCTTTAGAATAGGGAAATAATCCGCGATTGATGAAAAGGACAGAAATGGCAACTATTGAAAGAAAACAAAGAATATATATATATATATATATATAATTTTTTTTTTTTTTTTTTTTTTTTTATATCATCAGTTCAATTTTTTTTTCATCTAATTGTTGCACGCAAGTTTAGATAGATATTAAAAAAAAAAAATATTTCTCTTTACTTTTAAAAGAGATGGAGTACTTCTGTTGCCACAATTACAAAATTAGTATTAAAAACTACAAAGAAATTAATATCTCAAAAATAAATTTAGATACAGCTTTTAAACAAATTGTATTTAAATGTACATTTTTTTTCCTTATACGATGGTGTAAAAATTGAAAATGCGCGATAATTAGAAGTTTAAAAATTTGAAGTAGCGTAAATTTCAAAATGTTGCCATTCGCGAAATGGCATGCGTTACGCACAAATACTTTTAGCCTTTATAATATTAGATAGATAGATAATTTGATTTATACAGTTTTAATTTGATTAAAATAAATAGCTTTCTTTTAGAATTATTTTAAAATTAAATTTATCGGTGCTACCACCTACGTAAAAATTTAATAATATAAATTAGCAATTTGTATTTATTAATTAAAGTATGAATTGTTTTTAAAGCAATATTAAACGAAACCCTTTGTGCTATCTGCGATCACACTTACCCACTTGTTTGTGTGTGTGTGTGTGTGTGTGTGTGTTTTACAGTGAATAATTGTTTATCACCAACTCAAAAGGATTGTTTGTTGAAATATTTCCTTTACGCATAGCACGTACGGAGTAAGTTTTCCAAACTTTTCATTGCAATTGTACTAAATTCTGTTTTTTTTTGGGGGGGGGGGGGAGGGGGGGTTCAAACTCCAAAATTTTAAAGAATGTTAGTCTCGGAAGGCTATACTTTAATTTTGATAGCTGTAGATCAGCTAATGTAAAATTGTCGGGCGATTACTCTTTCTAACAACTCAAAAGATAAAATTTTCTTATAAGAATTTCACTGAGGGATTAAAAAAAAAAATGTGTGTAACACTAAGTATTCTTTTTTTTCCAGAAAAATGTTTATGTACGATAATTAAACTGTGAGATCACTGTAACGGTAAGCTTTGATTCCAATCCCCCCCCCCCCCCCCAAAAAAAAAAAAAAAAAAAAAAAAACCGGTTGTCCGGAATTTTGGTGGATTTATTCGGATGTAATGTAATACTGAACACTTCTCCTTGAAAAGATTTACATCAAAAGGTATCCCACGGGCACGTAAGTCTGTATTCTCCACAAAGTCGATCTTAGGAAACAAAATCAACACCAACAACAGAGTAGATATGGGAGATAACGTATGTAGTTTTATTCCTGTCATGGGATATATAATATTTTTAAAGTGTGGATAACAAGAATTACTTTTAACACACACACACACACACACACACACACACACACACACACACACACACACAAACTTCCACGTGACTGTGAGTGTTTACGAAATTCTGCATCCGGGGCAAACATGAAATTTGGCGACCCCCCTCCTCCCCCCTCACACCCATTTCTCCAGCAGGATATTTTTGCAAAGAGAATTTGTACATATATATACGTATAATGTATATGTAATACAGAACTACATAATCTGCTTTGTCAAATATTGATTCACTAAAATCTTCAAAACGGCATCGAAAATAATAATAATAATAAATCCGCTTTATGAGGATCCTTGGAGTTTTAACTTCTCTTTTTTTTTTTTCCTATATCACCCTTGGATTCTTCGATGCTTTTGCTTTGGAATGACAGAACTATTTTAATAATACCATACTAAACATAGATATGAGAAAAATAGACGGACAAAATCTTCATTTGGCGCTCCTTCGTTGTGGCGCCCGGGGCATATGCCCCCTCTGGCCCCCTTTTTAGTTTTGGTCCTGAGTTCAACTGCATTAATGAAAATAATTTGTCCTATTTTATTCATTACTTTAAGACAATGGTTACGTTTAGGAAAGTATGAAATTGAAATGAACAAACAATGAATAAAGAGGACATTTAAAAGCTTTTTAAACTTCGAATTCCGACGGTTTTCGCCTCGTTAATCATTACGAAATTTTTATTTTTAATAACATTTTTTTGAGTGTACGCTGTTTTATTTGTTGTTTGTTTTTGAAAGCCCCTCAACAAATTAATTCCATTCCATTTAGTACACACTGAAGCGAATCAGTTTATGATGGAAATACATTTTATTAAATATAATGCTAGTTTTAGAGACAAAATTGAAACGGGTCGTTACTTTTTGGTTAATCCACGACTGAATACTTTTCCGTTGAACAATCTGGTACCGGAATGGTAGAGTGAACACCTGGATCTTTTAATAACATGCGAACATTTACACAAAGAGTGTGAGGAGATAAAAATGGATGATAAATACACCCTGCATCAAAAAAGATACAATATCAAGAAGGGACTCCTAAAAAAAAAAAAGATTGACATTTTGCTTTCGGTTAACCTTTTGAAAATTAAGATTTTTTTTTTTTTCTTTCTTAAAAAAAGAAAAAAAAAACTTTGAGAGACCGTTTAAAGTAAAGTTTTTTGGCAACTAGAATGATGTTTCTTTATATTTGCTACATCTGTTGCACTTAAAAAATTTATATTTTTAATCCTTTTGAGTTCGAATTTTTTTTCACTTTTTAGAAAAAATTACTTTTACGTTAATAACATTTACAGTAGCTATCCAAATAGTTTAATTAGTGTTTGACGAATACCTCATTGTCTAGAAGATAACGAATGTTGTTGTTTTGCATACTATTCAATGCATATTTATGTGACAATAAGCTAAGGAAGAATTTTTGCAGATGTTTAGAAAATATTGTATTATAATAAGATTGAACTTATATTACAACTTTCTAATACATTTTGCGCTTTATTATACATGATTCTTTTAGGAAAATAACTTTTAGTTTGGATTTAAAGAGTAAAATGTATGTTTAAAATAAAACAATCGCAAACGGCGCAAAGAGAATAAAACAGATAATAATAATTATTATTATTACTATAAATGAAGTCATATAGTAAATATATAGACATATACTAACATTATTACATGTAAATAGCAGCAGAAGTATTTCTTAAAACAAAATAATACTCCATTAAAAGACATTTCTATTAATAGTACACCAGACCTGAAAGGGTTAAACCCCATTAAGCTCGCATGACAAATGTTACGATTACAAATTGTTGCTTTGCGTTGATAATGGCTGAATTTAAGTATTGAAATATGATTTTGTTGATCAAAACTATTGTAGATAGAGTATGGTAGACATGATTAAATAAGCATGTGGCAACAACTCGATGCGGCGATCGTTTGAAGGGTGAATGTCATTTTGCCGTTCTTTTAATATTAACTAAGGATCGACCGGAACAAGGTTTTAAGATCTAAACTAACAAAAACGAACATGCCCAAAATTTTTTTGAAAGTACTTAAATACATACATAATTATTAATTAATTATACGTTTTTATTAAATATACATAATTATTAATTAATTATAGGTGTTTTTTGAATATGTATAATTATTATCTAATTGTAGGTATTTATTAAATATGTATAATTATTAATTATACGTATTTATTAAATATACATAATTATTAAATCATTATGTGAGGCGCAATTTGGCTCTCTGTGCCTTAGAACCAAAGCTTTTTATTTTTCTTATAAAAATGAAACGTAATTTGTCAACGGCACAAAGCTTTCCCAGCTATACGAATATCATTTATTTTTAGGTACACACACTTCGATTTATTACTTTCTTCTATCTTTACAAGAAAAAGTATTGGATCCGTGAAAATTTTCGAATTCCTGTTTTCGACTGATTTACACATTTTATGGGACAGAGATTCCAAAAAACATGTTTTCACAAAATGTCTGTCTGTATGTGACATAAATTTTGTGGGCGATCTCAAAAACTAATGCACGGAATTTTACAAACCTTTACATTCAGTTAGACCTTGATATAAACTGGATCTGATAAGTTTTTGGTATATATCGCCCATAACGTGGCGCTTTTATTCTGTCTTTTTCAGGATTTTCACAATAGCTATATCTCAAGAACTAATAAACGGTTTTTCATCAAACTTCAGACTTTGTTAGTCCTTGATATAAATTAGTATTCTTCAATTTTTGGAGTAAATCGCTCAACAGGTGGCACTGCTATGTGGTATTATTCATGGTTATCGCAATAGCTCTATCTCAGGAACTAATGCACGAATTTTCATGAAATTTCAGATTCAGTTAGAACTTGAAATAAGTTGTTGCAGATTATATTTTTTGTAAATTACCTAACCGGTGACGCTGCTGTGTTTAATTTTTCTGGAAGTATTAACGTATATGAAATAGAAGAAAATTTTGAGATTGCTACATCCGACTAGTCTTTTCTAATGTTTTTTGTAAATGATCATCTGTCATACTTGAACTTTCTCAAAGAGTATTCGAAAACTTCTGCGGTTTCTAACTAAAAATTTTCTATTATCGTTAAGGGACCGTCCATAAATAATGTCACGCTTTTCTTTCATATTTTTGACTCCCCCCTTTGTTACACTTCACTTTACACCCTCCTTCGCTCTTGTCACATGTCACGCTATATTAGAGATGGGAATGCTCGGAAAAAACCCGGTTTTTTTCGGGTTTTTTCCGAAGGCTTATTTTTCAATTTTTCCGAACTGGAAAAATTGAAATTTCATTTATGAAATAATATAGTGAAAATTTTGTAATAGCTACATTCTCATACTTTTTATTTTATTTATTTTTATGTTGAGTGTCCCACATGAAAACTTTAATGTGGGTAATCTGATCTCTGAGCAGAAATCGGTTTCAGAAGACTTGAATGGATCCTTCACATTTTTTTCTTGTTTGAAACACAAGACCCTTCGCAAAATTTCTCTTGGAAATAGACTAGACATTTCAGAAAAAAGTTTAATCTACAAATTGAATCTTTCGCAAATGCAGTGATTGAAGGAAAAAAAAAAAATCCCATGCCATATAGCAACTGAATCTTATCAAGTTGTATATATGCATTAATAACCTTATTAAAAATGTCTAAATAGGAATCTAAAAATAGTAATAATTTCTTATTCACAAATTCTGAATATATTTTGTATAAGTATATATACAAGAAATTCACAATTTCACAAAAACAGGATTACATGTAAAAAATCTAGATATATAATTAAATGCAACTTCTCTTTTTAAAAATTAATTCATGCGCAAAATTAGTTCAATATTATGCCGATTAATAGAAATGGTAAAATTTAACATAAAATTTGAAGCATGCATTTATTACTTTTTTCTATCTTTTCAAGAAGTAAGTATTGAATTCGTGAAAATTTTGACTTCCAGTTTTTGGTGTATTTAAACGTTTTAGAAGGTGCTGAACACGATTTGATAGTTTTTGGAAAATATCTGTCACTCTGTGAGTCTGTATGGGACAAAAATTGTATGGGCACTCGATCTCAAGAACTGATGCACATAATTTCACAAAACTTTAGATTTAGTTACACCTTGATATAAACTCGAGATGTTTAGTTATTAGTGTATATCGCCCAACTGATGACGCTGCGTTGCTGCATTATTCATAATTTCCACAATAGTTCTATCTCAAGAATTAATGTATGTATTTTCATAAAACTTCAGATTAAGTTAATCTTTGATATAACTTTGTGCACATTACTTTTTGGTGTAAATCGCTCAACAGATGACGCTGCTATGCTGCATTATTCATGATTATCGCAATAGCTCTATCTCAAAAAACTAAAGGACGATTTTTTTTTTATCAAACTACAGATTCAGACAGTTCCTGATATATATTAATGTTGTTTAGTTTTTGGTGTAAATTGCCCTATAGGTGGCACTACTATGCTGCATTTTTCAAGATTTCGTTATAGATGATTAATTGAATGTTTTTTCAAGGTATTGGATCTAAAATTGACCTCCATTTTACCTCCATAATGTACAGTAATGTTGCAAAAACATGGGCAGTTTTCATTAGAAAAGTACAACTGCGATGAAAAAAAAAAACCCATATTTTATTACAAGTAACTATGTTCTAAATTATACATTCCCTCTTGATTAAACTTTGAATATTTGTAGTTTTTTAAAGCACACTAGAAGTTTATCTCTGTATGTAACTGCTTTTGTTAATTCCTCAGATAGCGAGCATTTTCTATTTGTAGTGTTCTGTTTTCATAACTTTTGATTTCCATTCTTAGAAATATGAAATTACCATATGGAAACAATATTGAATATGGTTTCTTACTCAAGAATAGAATATCAGATTTCAGGATAAAAAGAAAAATATTGCGTTTAATTAAACTTAATAAAATTATTTTATATATATATTAAAAAAAACTAAACTTTTAAAAGCAGGCTTTGCTACTTTCTTTTTATTTTGTAATATAAAGTGAAAATAATTCTCATTTAATACAAATAAATGGGAAAAAATGTTTATTATTTAATATTATCTAAGAAAATATAATTTACTTGGGAGAAACAGGCATGAAAAATCAATTTTTCCGTTTTTTTCGGAAAAAAAACCGGTAAAAAACCAGTTTTTTTTCCGCCACTTATATTTTTCCGGAAAATTTACATCTCTACGCTATATTATGTAAACATATACTTGAAGTTCAAAAACAAAGCACTACGATTGAAATCGCATCTCAAATTTTATTTTTAAACTTTAACTGTCTTAATGAGCTGAACAATAAAAATGATTCATATCTTCTATGAAATAAGGTTTTCAACTACAACAGTAAAATAATTAATATTATAGTATATTATAATAATAAAATATTAATATGAAAGGGCGATTCAAAACAGTAGCATTTTGGAATTTCAAATAGAATTTAACATATTTGGCTTTAAAACTTATCTTTATAAACACAAACTATTTTAATTTTAAAATAACATCATGCTTAATAATTTAATCTGCTAAATTTTATTGTTGTTATTTTAACCAAAATGTGTGATGTCACATTTCTTCTTACCCTCTCCCACCCTCTTATCACAAACTGTCACAATTTCATGAAACCCCCCCCTCCCCTTCTTTAAGCGTGGCATCATTTATGGATGGTCCCTAAGTCTGTAATTTTCAATAAGCAAATGAGAAAGTTTAATCTTGTATAATGCTACTGTTTATTTGAAAAATCCGGTAATTATTAATAACCGGTAATTATTAATAAAAACCACGTCTTTTGGTAAAATTGGTAAATGTTGCATATTAATCAAATTTGCTGGTTATTATTCATAATTACCGATGAAGTTAGGTCAATATGATTAATTAAGCTTAGTAACGAATAGGTATATACCTTAGAAAAATATATATTATCATAACTGTTTGAATTTAATAAAAAAAAATAAGTGTTAAGAGACAATAGTATTCCATCAAAAGAAGTGTTCTATTAATAAGACACAAAAAACTAAAAAGTTTATTTTATTTATTTATTTATTTATTTATTTATTTTTTTTTGTAATAATTATTCAATGAATTAGATAAAAATTTTAAACACTGAAGTATTCAAGGAATAAATTACACAGCTTTAAAATGCATACTTTTAGCAATGAATATTTATAACAGACGTATATGAAATAAAGATCTCAAGCTAAACGAGTTGAAACTTACTGTGTTTACCAACTTTGATAAGTAATTATTAATAATAACCAGTTATTTTGATAATTTCTCATAAATTTATCATATTAATCGATTTATTTGAATATCATTTGATTACCATTAATAATAATAGATTAATCAAATTGACCGTAACATATCTATGCAGTGCTTGCTTTAGAGTTTGCACTCACGTCTTGAAACATTCGTGACTGATAATTATAATCAACGAATTTCATGGGAACAAATACCTTTATTTGAGCTGATATAGCTTAAATCGATGAGTAATGTCGAAATTCTCTGAAGGACGAAACGAGATTTTTGGAATACAGATAGTTTCAGTCCGGTCGAATTTTCAACAGCATTTTCGACGAAACTCATATTTTTGGCCGAAAACGAAACCGAATTTTCGGCCTATTATATCTATTAATGGTAATCAAAACCGTATAAAGTGGGTTCTATATCACGTCCCATTATACCGCTCATTCCGATGCATCTCTTTTGTGCCTTCGGAAAGAAAGATCAATGAAATAATTTTTTAATAGCTTAAATGGAAATTTCTAATGAAATACTGAATAAAAGCTTTTCATGAACTATCGCATATTTATAATAACATTAAAATGAATAATATTTTCTGGTAACAACTAAAGATCGACTGAAACCGAAAACTGTTTAAAACCAAAATGGAAAAGGAAACCAAAAATGTTCACAATTTTTTAAAGTAATTAATGTAAAATTAATTGTTTGTACGTATTTATTAAATGTACATGATTATTAATTTTATGTGATTCAAGTTGATTGTCTGCCTCTGACCGAAACCTTTTTTTTATTTTTATATAAAATAAAATGTAATTAATTTATCAATGAAGCAGAATTGTTTTCCAACTATAGGAATTTCATTTTTTAAAGAATGTTTTTTATATACATTTATCACGATTTATTTTTATAATGACTTTGTAAATGATCATCACGCATTCGAAACATTTCTGCAGTTTTAAACTAAAATTTTTCATTTCCTGTCAACTTTGTAGCTTTTAATGAGCACGTTTAACGCGTCTTCAAAGTTTAGTCATGTATGCACTGTTTGCATTATAATTTGCTCTCTCTTTTGATTCTTGAGTCATTCATGCCTTATAATTATAAAACAGTGAAGTTTTCAATAAGTAGTCTCATTTAATCCAAAAAAAACTTATACAGATAGTTTCGGTCCGGCCAGATTTTCAACAACATTTTCGCGGAAATGAATTTTCCGTCGATCTGACCTTTAATAATATAATTTATAATAAACATGAGCTCTCATACATGTTTTGATAATTAATTTTAAATGTTCAGTTATATAAAAATGACTGCTTGATCCCTTCCCATGAATTTTGAGTTGCGACGTCACTAATTTGATTCAAATATGGTCGTTATATTTATATCAAATTTAAATTTAAATATTTAAGTGAATGTATTAGAAAAGTACATTAACTGAATTACCCAGAAGAAAAAAAGAAATTATCATCTTCGGACCAATTTAATAGTTCTAAATACTTGTAAGAAAAGTTCTTTTCACGTGTTTTTTACGTTTCATGGCAGCATCAACGAGCTAACCGTTAATTTATACGGCCTGAATAATTAGTAAACAAATTAGTCCATTTGATATTGACAATGAATTACTCAAGGTTAATCTTATCTGTCGGGAAATCCTTCTTGATCCTATTATAGATTAAACCTTGTTTATTGCGCTGTGCAGTTAGGTAGTGCTGCCACCTGCTATCGATAATCGGAAACTTTGCTTTGAAATTCTTTTAATGTTGTTGATACAAATAGGAGATAATTCGCTTGTTTGCACGTGTATAAGGCATCATCGTAGTATTTACTTTTAGCATTATACTTTCATGTAATTTGTACACTATGAATATAGAGTGTGCAATTATGGCACAGCGTTTATATTAAATATTTATTTGTTTTGAATATTTCTGAATATTATGTTTCGTTTTAACTGCGCTGCTAAACTTTGTTTTCAAATTATTTTTGGTACTACTAGGTTATCCCGTCGACCAAAAATTTATTGCCAGATTATAAGATTAAATGCCAATAATGGATGATTGTGAATCTCACATTAAACACGATACACACGTTTAAAACGTCATCAAGTGGTTTTAAACTAACTTTTTAACTGTACTTCTATTCATGTGTTACTAATTTATCTTTTCTTTCGTTATGTAAAATAAAAATTATGTCGACAAATATAACTTGGCTATTAGTTTGGCAAAAATAGTCGACGGGATAACCGAGTAGTACCTTTTTTATTTTATTATATTGTAACTTTCCTACCTTTTTATAAAATGATGTTTGATTTTTTTTTTTTTTTTTTTTCTTTTGAGTGTGCCACTACGGTTTTAGGTAATTTAATATTCAGCATACATTTAAAAGATTCTTTAATTATTGGCATTGCGATGGCTCAAAAAATTATCATATATAGTCTATAATAATAATAACAATAATAGTAATAAAAGTAGTCATATTATCGCTTTAAATTCCATAATTAATAAGAAACACATGTGAATTTATAAATTATAATTAAATTTTTTTGCTCGTTTTTCTTTTGGTACTACTTATTTATTTTTACTATTTCATTTTGCCATAAAGAGATTTATCCTAGCTACAACGCTTTACAAGAATTTTCTTTTTTTTTTCCCGATATTGATATATTTTATATTTTCAAAGGCAAATAAAAGCCTTTTATCTGCTATTTTTCTTTTTTGTGTCAACTATATTGTTATGCAAAATAAATTTCCTAATTAAATAATGCGCTCAAAATTTAACAAATAATGTGTGAAATATTTACGTAGCAAAAAATTAAAAAGTTACATTTATTCAGAAATAAAAAATACTAAATAAACTATAAAACTTATGTTATTTATCTTTATATATAAAAATCTTCTGTGCGTGTGTATGTAACTGAACTTCTCCTAAACGACTGGACCGATTTTAAAGAAATTTTGTGTGTGCGTTCCAGTGGATTCGAGAATGGTTTAGATTCACATTTCATCGAAATTGATTCAGTACTTTTTTAGTAATTAGGCAAAAACTAATAGTTAGTGATTTTTCGCTAATTAAAAGTGCTATAAATATAAAAGAAAGTCTGGATTTCGTATTAATCACAGCACAAAAAAATCTACCGAACCAAAAATCTTGAAAATTGGGGTAAAAATACTTCTTATAACATCGAGTGCCGCTAAAAAGGGATTTTCGAAAATTCCACCCCTAAAATGAGTAGAAAAAAGAACGAACTTTAAAAAAATTCCTTAAAAATTTGCTTTTGTAGTTATTTTTCCAATGATAACATATTTTAGTGCATTTTTTCTTTCTGAATCGAATGGTACTAAGTAAATTCGCTTAAATCCAGTAGTTCGTGAGATAATCCACATTTTCCTAATTTGGCGATGTCTTCGGCGCAAAAACCTGAAATTTTCAATGCTTATCTTTATATATATAAATCTTCTGTGCGTGTGTATGTCACTGAACTCCTCCTAAACGACTGGACCGATTTTAATAAAATTTTGTGTGTGCATTCCAGTGGATTCGAGAATGGTTTAGATTCACATTTCGTCGAAATTGATTCAGTACTTTTTTAGTAATTAGGCAAAAACTAATAGTTAGTGATTTTTCGCTAATTAAAAGTGTTGAATAAGTTCGATGAATAGAATGTGGACTGAATGTCCGAGCGGTCTAAGGCGCCAGATTTAAGCTCAGCTTCTTGAAGAAAGAGATCTCGTGTTCGAACCCCACTCCTGACAAACGTGTTTGCTTCACTATAATATTTCCTGTATTATAATTTTGATTAACCGACATCAGAAAATCGCTAACTTTTAACTAAAAAGAAAAAAATAAACTTTTCTATCAAAAATTGAACCGATTTCAAAAAATACTGAAGAGTGAAAAATAATTTCCTTACATAAATTGTTATAAGAAAATAAATTAAGAGCGTAGTGTTTATCGTGCGTATTACCATATTTAAGTACATTTATTTGATTTTCTGGTGTCGGTGCCATGAAGGACAACGTCTGTCGGGTCCGCTAGCTTTAAATAAAATAATAAATAAATATCTACAGTAGACACTGTCTAAAGCGGAATCGATCAGGACCGTGAAAAAATTCCACGTAGCAAAATTAAAAAGTTATGTTAATTCAGGAATAAAAATACTAAAACTATAAAATTTGTTATTTATTTTATAATAAAATTAATATATAGATATATACATTTATATAATACAGTAAATTCGGTCAAAGGCGGAACCTAGAAAATTTTCTCCATATAGTAAATTTTAAAAATTATATTCATTCAATAATAATAAAAAAAATGCTAAATAAGATATAAAACTTGTGTTATCTATTTTAAGAAAATTTGAAATATATATATATAATTAGTTTCAACTCTGATTTATAATAAATAGTTTAATAACTTACTGCCGTTTGATTTTTAACATTTATAATGAAGTAAATGTTAATAATTTAAGTAAAATCATACACACACTCTCACAAAGTAAATGTATAAATCGAATTTTTTAATCTAGCGCATTTATGAAGCTTGCCTTTTCAATTCAATTGTTTATCCTGTTTAAAATATTTAAAAAATAAATGTTTTTAAGCTATAAAAATCGAATTATTTCGTGCAACACTTAATATCGATAAAGGCTGACAATGGTTTTCTAAAGTGGTTTTTAACATTTTGAAGGAAATTTTATTGCTTAATCATATACACTACATGGCCAAAGGTGACCGGCCACTTGCGATTTTAGACATTTTGTTAAATATCTAGAAAAATACAAAAGGAATTATCCTGAAACTCTAAGCGTGTAATCATAGTAATAAAATGCTATATAGTTCTCAGAGGTAGCGTCACATTTTCGCACCCAATTTTAGCGGCGGTGGTTTTAATATGTATGATAAATTAGGCAGTGTAAACAATGAAACTGCCAATCAACTCAACACCATCGAAGGGTTGTTGCCATAGCAAAATTGTACTGTCACGTAATGAATAGCAATTCGATTGCTGATGACTGACTGTGGGTCGCGGTAACATTTATAATCGGGTTGGCATTCATTTTACATATCACTGTCTATATAAATATAATATTTTGTAATGGCTTAGTTGAATAAAATAAAAATAAATATCAAACTAATGATAAACCTAACTCCTAAATCTCAAACAAAACAACTCTTTTAGTTTCTGAGAAAAATGTTCATGAAAAAAGGAAAATTTTTAAATTCAAGATAAGATTTTTATTTTTTAGGCTTCTTTTTAAAGCCTTTATAAATTTTTCTAAAAGTTTTGAAGCAGCTGTGTGATATGTGGGGCTAAGCTTTCTGCATGCTACATTGATCATTTTATACGCTATTGATTTCTCTGCATGCTTATAGAAAAAGGACTCCCATCCCCCGAAAAAAGGTAAACCTCCCTTAAACATCCCCCTTTCGCCAGTTGCCGTAATTGAATAAATCATCGTGATTCATTGAAATATTCAATGGCATTAGCGATTGAGTCACTCTCGTGCATTGTTCATCTTTTGTATAAGCAGGTCGACATCAGTCATGCTGCCTCAAGTTCTGTCGAAATAATCTGTGTCTATATTTGTATCACTAACCCCTTGAAATGTTTTACTGACCTTAATTTTTACATTCATAAAAAGACAACAAAATTGTATTAGTTAATTTAATTTTGCCAGTATGTTATGTTTGTTTTAACATTTTCCAATATGTTAAAACAATATATTGTTTAACACACTGGAAACATACGTAACGTTACCTAAACAATATATTGTTTAACATACATAACGTTGTATAATCAGTCATGCTGCCTCAAGTTCTGTCGAAATAATCTGTGTCTGTATTTGTGTATTTGACCTTAATTTTTAATTTCATAAAAATACAACGAAATTTTATAGTTAATTTAACTTTGCCAATATGTCGTGTTTGTTTTAACATTTTCCCATATGATTGAAAAAATTTTAAGCTCTAGTTTCTCTGTCTGTATCATGAATTTTCAAACTTCCATAAAATTACTGCAATTGAAATTCCTCTAGGATTCGGTGGGGAACTAACTAACTAACTAATAAGTAAATTTATGAATAAGAAGCATTTACTCCAGAAAGTTCCATTTTTTACTCTTCTTTCTTGAAAATTCGTACATTAAGAAAATATATGTTTATTTTTTGATGATATTTCGTGCTTGATGATTGTAGCAGATGCAGTTCTTAAATATCAATTTCATGTATAGGAAGAACATAGCTACCTGTCTGCCGAGTCATATCTTGTTAGAAATCACATGCCGACCAAATTTTTCTGGTTGATTCATAGATCCTCATTGAATTTCCTAATGAAATTCCTGCATCACACAGCATATTACTGCGGAAACTAGTCTGTCAGTGGGACTTACAAAGGATACAGGAATTTCATTCGAAAATTGAATTGTGATCTACCAATCAACCACTAAAATTGAGTCTGCATGTGATGTCCACCAAAATATACCTTGGCAAATCAGCTAATCGAGTTCTATCTAAACTTAGAATTTCAGCCGTGATATCAATGAGGTGTTGGTTTGTGCAACCGCCGGCCGTCTGCACTACATTAATCCTAAATATTCCATCATAACAAATTTTCGTGATTTTCTTGTTCCTGAAAATCTTTGCAAGACTGAACTGCATCACAGTGATGCATTGATGAGAAATTTGTATGTTTTCAAGGGGTTAAGAGGTTGCTTCATTCAAGTGAAAAGACCCGTTCGCTAATACTAATCCTGTGGAAGAAATTTATAAAGATGTTTCTGTTGCATTTTAATTTTTAATTTTTTTTTTTTTCTTTTTTTATGCATCGGATAGCTGAGATCGATCTGTAGGCAGTCCGTTTTTTACTTCTTTGATTTTGTTTGCAGATACTTTTTAAGGGGACGCTTTCATTTTCGGAATCCGTTTGGAATACGAAAGCACCCTCTTAAAAAATATCTGCAACCAAAATCGAAAATGTAATAAACGGCCTGCATTCAGATCAACCTCAGCTATCCAATGAAAAAAAAAGTCATTCAAAAATATTGAAATGCAACCGAGATATTTTTATAAATTTGTTTCTTCCATAGGATTAGCATTAGCGAACGGGTCTTTTCATTTGACTGAAGTAGCCCCTTAAATTGATGACCGTGCGTCTCCTCATAGCCTTGCCGTCACAGCCCTCCTGACAATTTTGATGCGAGTTATTTCGCTTACACTGTTTGAATTAGTGTGCATCATTTCGAGGGTCAGTAATAAGGAAGAGCTCATGCGGGTCAGCGATGCAATATTAAAACAGCAATTGTGTCATTTACGTTCAGCCACTGACAGAAATCTGCCAAAAGTCACAATTCTTTTTATTTTAAAAATATCATTGTGCAAATGTGCCAGTAAGATATAAGTTTTGTTTTTCTGTAATTCTTTAAAAAGACTCAAATAGAAAATAGGGATAGACAAAAGATATAAGGTTACATGGGGCAACTGAGCCATGATTTTACAATGTGACTTTGGAGGATTCTGGCAATTCAGCTCTTAAAAGCTAATCTTCATTTGAATTAATGTTCGAGCCTTGATAAATGTGTTCAGTTAGATTCACCCTTGCAGGCAAATATTTTCAAAATTATATTTTAATGTCTCAATAAATAAATATATAATATACATTTAATCTCTTTTTCTTTCTTTAATGGGTCCAGTTGGCCCTTTTTTATGGGGCAAAGGACCAGGCAGATCTATTTTCCACGCATCTTTCTTTTAATATTGGATATCAGGTTCTGTTTGAAAAAGTGTAAGTAACTTTAAAAAATATAAGCCATGTAGATCATATAGATTAAATATGAACTAAAGAGCGTTGTATAAGGGGAACTTTTGCTATCAAGGCGTCTTAAAAAAGCTCCAAAAGTGGAATTATTAGATTTATTTATGCAAAAAACATAAGAATTAAGTAAGTACATATATGTACTTTAGTATAGGTAATAAGTATAAATGTAAAATGGTTATTTTAGGGGGTGGGGGGGTGGGGGGTAAACAAGATTAATCCATGAATTTGTAAGTCGTAATATTTCATTCTCTTTTCTATTTACATATATCCCCAATAAACCTATGGAGAATAAAACCATGTTTTTATATCAAACAGTATTTTTTTTTTATTTTATTGATTTCGATAGTTTTCTAACAATGTCGCTTCGTTTTGTATACCTCTCTTTATCTGTATCGTAAAATTTTGAGGTTTAGATATCTCACTTAAGAAATTTGATTTGATATTCGCTGACATGCTTTTTTTATCATGTAATTTTAATAATATATTACATAATTTCCTTTGCTGCAAGCAAACAACAATGAAAAAATTAGTTTTACCTGATTTTTTTTTTTTTTTTTTTTTTTTTGTCTTAGAGAAACTTTGCAGAATAGCATGAAGTATTCACATCCCGCTATAATAACAATTCAATTTTCTTTCAAATTAATTTTTAAAGAAATGTAAAAAACTTTTAGATTGCATTCTTGTTTTTCAAACAGCTATCTATTTTTTCCTCCTTTTTTTCAATTTGTAAATAGTAAATACAATTTTCATTTTCAGCCCGAACATGAAAACTGGTATAAAAATAGACCCCGAACCCATTTCATCTCTTTTTTTCCATGTGTGTTATACTTTTTTAACGTCATATCAATATATTTTTTAATATCTACCCCATATTTTTGTTAAAAAAAGGGTAATAAAAACAAAATTATTAATGAAAGAGCAGCTGCAAAAACAACCGGAAGTTACGAGTTTGATAGCGGAAATGCTGTCTTAAAGGCCAATTAATTTCTTTATTCTGAAGCGGATATCGTCTTTTGCATTTTGATGTACAGTCGACTCTCATTAATTCGAAATCGGATAATTCGAATCTTCGCTTAATTCGAACTAAACATGAAGTCCCGAAATTTTAATGGCAGAATAACGTTAAACTTTTTCATTAATTCGAACTAACGAGAATTCCGATTTTGCATTTTTCCTTTCTTTCTCACGGATTTCAAATCATTTGAATAACTTTCTTTCTTTGATTTTTGTGAAAATTGTTCCGAACGAGTATACATTGATCCAATGCATTTGATATCCACTTTCTAAGTGCCCCGTCTATCCATCAGTGACGCTTCGTGTGCTTGTTTCTAATCTTTTAATTAGTTTATGTATTTATGTCTTTTAATTTAATATTAAGTCTTATTCTGATGATAACAGACATAATGAATTTAAAAAACACCATAATATTAATTCATTTGTAATAGCACCATATTAAGCATGTTCTTATTTCATACTTTCCCTAATTCGAACTTCGGATAATTCGAACATTTCTTGTGGTCCCGACGAGTTCGAATTAACGAGAGCCGACTGTATACTAAAAATATCATAGTTAGTTCTAAGGGCCCTGATCTTCTATAAGAGTATGTTGCTTTGTAATAACTTGGAAATATTTTACTAAAATACCTTTCTTAAATAGATTACGTTTGAATTCGGTTTCTAAGTATCGTGCAATCAAAGCAGAAAATGACGAAAAATGTAAATAAAAAATTTAGCAATATACAAATAAAAGTATATTGTATGTGGAGAAAAAGAAATTGAACGTTGAGCAAGGGCGGCGCCAGAATTTGCCCGACGGGGGGGGGGGGGGGGGGGGGGCACTTTATCCCCGACAGGGGGGCTAAGTTCATAATATATATTAGAGGTCCCGCGTACTGGTCTGGGGCCTAAAAACCTGCGTGGGCAAATAAATTTTGCATCTAGATCAACAATTTTGGTGCCCAATTATACTCTAGATTATAATAATTGCTCTGAATATAAATAAATGTGTATTTAAAACTTTTTTAATGAAACATTTTATTTAGCTTATACAAAATTTTAAAAATTTCAACACTATAACCACCTAATTTTTTTTTTTTTTTTCAACAATAAACATTTAAATTTAGGTTCAGTTTATACAGACTAACATAACATATGTCTTCTGAAAATTTCATGAAAAAATATTGAACAGTTTTCAAGTAATCTTACGCGTTATGCTCGAAAACCTCAATCTGAGAAAAATGACTTTAAAGTTTCGTTTTACCAAAACAAATCATTTGGCGCTTCGTACGTTTTAGGCTACAACTCGAGTAATTATAGGAATTTCTTAATGCGGTTTATTCTATAATGTTCAGAAACGCTTATCCATTAACATATATTTTTTTGAAAAAATCGAAATTTTTGAAAGTCCTATAATCCCTTAATTTTGAATAAACATTTTTTGCGTTTAAAGAAACTCTTAACTCACTTGAAAACACCCGCTCCGTCATGTTAAACACAGATTATTATGGAATTTCTTGTTTTAATTAGAATATTTTTAATCATTTTTTTTTCTTGCATAGGACAGCTGAGCTTGTTCTTTAACATGGCTATTTTTCATTTTTTCGATTTCGGTTGCAGATTTATTTTTAAAAGATACTTTTACTTTCGGAAGCGGTTTTGAAACTGAAAGTACTTTTTGTGTCATAGGCAGATTTTTTCACAGGTTTTACTGTATTTAAATTTTATTGCCTAAAAATGTACTATTCTTTAAAAATAATAAATTTTAAATTTTAATTATAGAATAATGGCGTGTTAAACGTATAACAATACATATATTTTTTGTAAAAATGTTTCAAAAGGGCAAAATTTTACTGATTTTTGCACGGCCCAAGTCGTTCCGAAAGGATGATTTTCATACGGGCTGGATCGAAACCGGGACTGAAAATTTCGACCCGCGCAGTCCTTGGAAGAATGAAGTCAGCCCCAGCTCGGTATTGAAAAACTTAGTTAAGCCATGAAAAGAGTGAAAACCAGGCATGGACCGGCCCCAATGTCGTAAAGGAAAATAGGCCCGGACCCGGCCAATGCAGACTTCTATCGAGGTTTATCCAGAAGCTTGAGCTCGCAGGCATGAAAGAGTTCCTCCTAAAGGAGGAATTCCACCTTTTTTAGAGCAATTTTGGACATTCTGTGGATTGATGCAAAAATTCAAAGAAAATTTTAGAAGGATAATTAGGGGGGGGGGGGGGGAGGGTGCTGAAAAATTTATTAATCTAACATTTTGTCTACTCCAACCTTTTAGAGTTTGTTTTTAAGTTGTTGTGCAAAAGAGACATAAAATGAAAGGTGAGTTTACATCCTGTAAGCATCTGTTCTGAAAGTCATGTAAATGAGGATGTTCAATGTGCCTTTCAAAAATGTATTATTTTTTAAAAAATTCAAAGCAAAAGGAAGTTTCTTTTTTGGAATAGAATATTTTGTACTATTTATGCAATACTTTAGGGTAATTTCTGTAATATCTTCTTCGAGATGCATTTTTTTTGAAGCAAACATCAGTTTAGCAGGATTGTTTTCTTTTGTGTAAAAAAAAAGGGGGGGGGGGCAGAATTAACAGCTAAATCATTCAGAATATTTGTTTTGGAAAATTAATAACTGTACTTCCTATAAGTTTATCTGATATATTTGGATTTATACTTGGATTTATATTTGGATTTAGCATTGTTAATACTCTCTAAGTTATGAAAAAAAAAATAATAGCAATCACAAGTGCAGTTACATATTTAGTTTTCTTGTATTTGTTTAAATTATATTTATATTATATGCGTTTGGTGCCAGTTTATAGATGAAGAAATTTTTCCACCTTTTTTCTCATTTCCCACTTTCATGCCTGAGCTCGGTAAAATTTATTTTTCCTTAAACTTGGTTTATTCACTAGAAATAAATAATATGGCAAAATCCATGTCAATTAATTCTGGATCTGATTTTTTTTTTTTTTTTTTTTTTTTTTTTTAGACATAAAATGTTTTGTGCAATTCTATATTCAATAGGTGCAGAGATAAAAAAATTTCGAAAAAAAAAAAAACACAATAAAAAACACCATCTGTAGGGCGATATACACCAAAATGCCATCCATACTGAAATGATGAATATCATAAAGTTTACTGAGTTATTTATAACTGAATATGATGAAGTTTGATAAAATTCTGTGTTTAACTTTTTGAGAAATAGCTCTCACGGCACACCTGCCAATTTTAGATTTTTAACAATCAAATAAATGTATTATAAAAATATATGTATATATATATATTTAGAAAGGGAACCTTTTACGTGATACTTATTTAATTTCGATTTGATTTGTATAAATGATCATTTTGACCTTTGGAAAAAAAAAAATTGCGTGCATATGTCACGGTAATTATTAAAAACAAAGCATAACAAAACCACTGTTGAGTGATGCATAACAAATTTTATCAGCATTAATTTATTTGAAGGTCTAAAAAAATATGAAATTGGATTAAAGTTTGTTCGTTAATTTTTTAAACATAGTTATATCGGAAATCATGAAGTTTCTATGTGTACTTATGTATAATTTTGTATCAATTCTGCAAAAAATAAAATTTTAAATTTTATTAAAAAAAAAAAAAATAAATAAATAAAATAAACCTTCTAAATACGCCATTTTCAATATGATAAAATATGCATTACCACTATTGCCAGTCTCAAACCTTTAAAACAAGTGAAGGGAAATTACCTAAAAACATATGCGTTTTTTAAAGTTGTCCTATTTTTCGTATTTTTCATTAACCGGATCGACCTAGGTCCCGACCGGTCTGAATAATTGAAGCTCTACTGTATGTATTACTGAATGCAAAAATATAAGTGAAAAACTTCCAAAAACATTAGTTAAATTATTATTATCAGCAAAAGTACGAATTCTGCGTATAAAGCAATTTTAAAATTAAAATACTCGGGTAAAAGTATCAAATCACTTATAAACGAAAATAAATAAGAAATCATTTGGACTTACTCTTATAAAAGTCTTGAAACTTTAAATTTTATTTCTATGTATTAAAATAAAAATACTAGATCTGGGGAAAAAAATTAACTCCTTATATCTGTGGTCAATGGACAACTGACGAAAATAGAGTACTGCATCTATGTAACTTTGAAATATCCTCCCGGTCTTCACAATACAAGTGTTTTTTTTTTTTTTTTTTTGGGGGGGGGGGGGTAATTCCCATAGCAACATACATAAATGTTATTCTTACAACCAATCAGCAAGAATACCGTCTGCTGCAGTTAAACAAAATTATAATCAATCAAGTGTTCTCGCTGACATTTCATCAACGTTAGTAATTTGGCTAATTAAAAAAAAAAAAAAAAAAAAAAAAAACATTCGTCAAATGAAAAAAATATTAGCAAAATAGATTCGCTGTGTAGCACAAAAAAATTATCTTTAATTCTTTAATGTGCCCCTTTTTCTCAATATGTTCTAAAATAACCAAAGTTTTTATAACTGCTACAACGATTGTTATTAATCTAATTTTAACTATCCGCTACAAATATATTAAAAATATATGTATAATCATACGTAAGAAAAACAAAAAAGAAAAGAAAGAAAAAGCAAAAATTGAGCACTAGCACTTTGGCGAATCTAAACGCTTATTTACTCGCCAAATGAAGAATTTAGTCGCAATTTAGCGCAATGGCGAGCGACAGCGAGAACCCTGCATCAATCTCTTTATTCCAATTGGCGAAAAGTTTGTTTTATTTTAACTTGCACATCAGAATTTGAAAACTAGTCAAAACAGATAGGCATGTATTTCCTTTTAGTAAATTGCAGCTGTTCTGTGGTTTAAACATCGCAGGTTGAAATCTAAGTAAGAACACAAGTATAAAGAAACAGCATACTTACTAATGACAAAACGTATATAAAATTGAAATTTCTTCGTATCTTTTTTCGTTCCATTTGAACACTTTTCTATGCTAAATATTAGTTTTCTTTATTTGATTGAATGTATTTGCCGGAGTGAAATTAATTAGTTGAACTACAATTTTTGAAATATGTACCTTATATTACTTCATAAATACCGCATTTTACTTTTTTCATTATTTTTTATTTTTGTCACTTTTGAGAAAATGTAAATATTATTCCATACACTCTCAAAAATAAATTTCGCCAAAAATAAAATGTACAGACAATAAGTTGCCGGAACGCACATGTTATTGGAACGGATCTTTCTATTACTTGAAGAAATTCTGGTGTTTTGATTGTAGAATTTCAAGCAGATTTTTTTTAGCTGAAGTTGTAATAATAAAAACTTTCCTATAGGAAAGACATCTTCGATTTCCATTTTGTTTGAGAGTGTATATTGATCGAATGCAGAAAGTGCGATGTTTCAAATTTTGATATGATACAAAATTTAAATCTGAAACAAAAACTTAAATACAAAATTCCCAAATTAAAAACAAAAGACAAATTTAAATGAAGTGAAAACTTGTAAAATAGTTGAAAACCTAAAAGTGCGTTATTTTAATATCAGCGAAAAGCGTCCGTCGTGACAATGCCGAAATATCCCTGTGATTTGAAGAGACTTTTCTATTATTTTAAGCAATTTCTGCTTTCTGATTGGACATTTTTCGAAAATTTTGATCTTAGATTTCTGTTTTATACCTATATTTCGATGAAACGGATTTATAAATTCCGTTCCTAATACGAAAAAGTACTAAGCAGCATAACTGCAAGAACACCCATGTAATTTGGCGAACATGTTGCTTTAGGTGTAAATATTTCAAGTAATTGGTGTTTTTTTGCGGGGGGCGGGGAAGAGGTGAAATAGCAAAATTAAAGCGCATTAAAGTAAAATTTAAAGCATTTTTTTCTGTTTTAACGGAATATAATCAAGGGAAAAAATAGTTCAATTCACGGATTATTTTGCGAGCATAGAGTCCTCAACGGATTGGGTTATACCCGACCTGAACTTCTTAATTCTATATCCATTCAACCTCAACCAGTTTTAAAAACGTAGATGACCCGAGCTCGAAAATCTTCGACCTAAAAGTATTCCAATCCCAACTCGAAATGTAAGAGAAAATTGAAAAAGAAAATTCCATCTTGTTAAGCAATAATGGAAAAATAACCTACAATACCTCCAATATCAATTATGTATTTTATGTAGAAAAATTAATGTATCAATTTATGCACTCATTGACATTCAAATAATATAAACTTACATTTTAAAATATACTTCGGCGATACTTTTGAGCAGGGTCGGACTGTGACAGTGTAAAGAGCGCTGACCTTGTATTTTTAGAGGGCGCAAAACTTTTAACGAACTCAAATTAGTTTTACATCATTGTGTGTTATATAGCTTGTCAAAGTTTTACATACTCACATAGCACTCATCAGTAATAATATGAGTTTAAATTACATCACTATTTCTAATTCTGGATAGAAGATTTTGCTGTATTCTTTATGTACATGTTTAAAAGTTACATGTTTTTGGCTATATGCAGGTCTTCCTTGAATTTGGAAATTATTCCGCAGGAAAGAGACACTGTAATAGCAATTTTTGTGTAATTTTCTCGATTTTTCTTAGTTTTATTGTCTATTAGTAGTTCGTGCAGGACGAGAAATTCGCGCCCTGCTTAACGGAACAAGCTATTCGCAAACAGCTGATGACAACTGAATAAGAAAAACTATTGATTTTAATATGTGTCACGATCTAGATTATTTCGTTTTTACTCCGATTTATTGATTGAAAGAGAAATTTCGGACTAAAATCAAAATTGGTGTAGTGATGAATTAATAATGTTGAAGTATTAATACATGTAACTACTTTTTGTTTCTGATTGTTCCCTTTTGCTTTCCGATCCTGAAATTGTTAGGATGCATCTTTAATTTCATTGCGATAATAAAAAATGCCTCTTTTGTGCTGTCAGTTTATATACTGAGGTTTATTCGCAAATGAATTCTTAAAATTTAGTACACTAATTCCGAATGTGTATGTGCACAAAGAGTAAAAAAATATTGGAGCGGCGGAGGCACTTAGGGGCGCAAAGTTTTCCCTGGAGGAGGGCGCACCGGCCCTCCGGCCGATGGGCCGGCGGGCCAGTTCGAACCTGCTTTTGAGAAATGAGGTAGAATCGAACCCATTACGCTAAAACAATTAAATCTGACCCGACTTGAAAAATAGAAGTCAATCTGAACCTCTCCAAAAAAAATATTAACTTTAGCCAGATCCGATTCAAATCGCCTGTCGAGTTGGGTTTAATTTCTCAAGGTGATGCAGGAATCTACCCGAAACGCGATCCGAGCCCGACATCTCCACATTTCGATCTGAACCCGGAATATTTCAGCCTCAAATAGATCCCAACCGTAACTGATGAAAAAATATATCCACACTGTAATGCAATTATGTAAAAATATATCTACAACTATATCTCCAATATCAGTTTTAACTTTTAAGTAAAAAATCAGCATATATAAACTCATTAACATTCAATATATAATTTTTCAACTTAAAATAAATTTCGTAAATTCTTTTGAGAGATCTATCTTGAATCAAGAACCATAAGTGTCAACATCCAACCCGAACCTGAAACAATTAACCAACTGGAATCTGACCCAGAACGACAAAACATTAGACTCAACCCGATCCGATCCTGATTGCGAGTCGTATCAGGTTCAGTTTGCCCGAACCGATGCAGCGTTCTACTAGTCATCCAAGAAAGCCCCGACAAAACTAAATATAAGTATAAATTTTATCTTTTAAATATATATATATATATATATATATACACACAGGTACTGAGTCATTCATCTATCATTCTGTGTAGTCATCTTTATAGATGTTTATTTTAAGAAATTCGATTTTTTTTTTTTTTTTTTTTTTGAAAGATCGAGTTTATCTGAACACAATCTGGAAGAATCAAAATTCAGTCAGAAACCGACTCGTATTCAAAAGAATTAGTTTAGTCAATCTGAGTTTAATATAAAAAATCTTTATATGTTGACGCAACTTGACGGGGACGAAAGTCAAAATAATTTCCCCGACGGCATCGAATTTTGATCCCGATGGGGGGGGGCCACGTATGCCCGACAGGGGGGCATATGCCCCTCGGTCCCCCCTCTGCCGCTGCCCTTGACGTTGAGGAAGCATGCGTATAAATAATTTAAATGATTATATGGAATAAATAGTTTAAATTTTAAGTAAATTACAATTAAGTTACAAATAAGCAAGTCAGGTAATTTCAAAGACTTTAAGAACAACTAAATACACTGCTCAAAACAATTAAAGGATATTGCAGTTTTAGGTGGATTTTGTATCTGGGAAACTTTTTAGCTGATTGATACATGATCGACAGACATAATAGGTTATATGAGAATAAATTACACATGTTTGGCAGAAAAAAATGCATTTTATTGTGCATTTGTGTACAAAAGGAAAAAAATACAATTTGTGCATATGAGAAAAAAAAGAATAAGAAAAGGTGTTTTCTTCAAAGAAAATCATTTTCAGTAGGGGGTATGGTTTCCACGGGCGGCCAGCAACGTTGAACACCTTTGAGGCATGGACTCAATGAGGCTATTAATGACGAGTTGGGGTATTCTACCCCACTCTTCCAGAAGAGCTCTTTCCAGTTCTTGGAGAGTTTGTAGGGGTTGTTGGCACCAGAAACTCGTCTTCCTAGAGCGTCCCAAACATGCTCGATGAATTCATGTCTGGAGAACACGCTGGCCATTTCATTCGAACGATTCCTTCCTCGAAAAGGAAATCCACCACCAGGTTTGCACGATGTGGCCTGCAGTTATCGTCCATTAAAATGAAGTTATCTCCCATTGCTGCAGCGCAAGGGACTACAATAGGTCTGAGGATCTCATCCCTATATCGGCGACCAGTCAGAGCTCCATCTCGAATGATGTAGAGGTCAGTGCGCCCGTCAATGGAGATGCCACCATACACCAACACTCCTCCACCGCCAAATCTGACACTTTCGTGCACGAACGCAGGATTATTCCTACTGTCACGGTCCCTCCAGATGAAAATACGCCTATTATCCGGATGCACTGAAAAACGGGACTCGTCAGAAAACAGAATATTGCTCCATTCATTTCTCCTCCAGTTGACATGCTCGGTTGCCCAATCCCTGCGGTCGCGACGATGCCTTGATGTTAATCTAACACATACCATCGGTCGGCGAGCATACAGACCTACAGCATGGAGCCGGTTTCGGACAGTCTGAGTTGAAATCGTGGTGACTGTAGCCGAGCGAAGGTGTTGTTGGAGAAGAGTAGCGTTCATGTTTCGGTGTCTCCGAGCTGTTAACGCTAAATACCGATCTTCATTGGGCGTTATTGCCCGTCTACGACCTTGCCCTTGTCTTCGGCCTGCACATCCACTCTCCAAAAAACGGTTCCAGATCCTGGAAATGACACTTTGTGACACTCCAATGGCTTGCACTACTTCGGCTTGAG
Source organism: Maratus speculifer (assembly GCA_964019185.1). Lineage (NCBI taxonomy): Eukaryota > Metazoa > Arthropoda > Arachnida > Araneae > Salticidae > Maratus > Maratus speculifer. Next base: position 142,891,250 of record OZ025291.1, read on the forward strand.
TTTGGCCCCCTTCTAACCTACCAACAATTCTCCAAGCTTCTGAATCTGTCAAATGACTTCGCTGAGACATCGTACTCATCGAAACAAAGCAATCACTGAATGCCGATCATCCTTGTCTTCATTCTCCTTTATCCAGTTGAAAGTCAAATTTCATCGACGTTTTTGACGTCGAACTCAAAATTTGCATACTCCACAGTTTGAAAACCAGAAAAATTTGCATTTCTGATTCTCTTCTTCTATTTTCGGCAAAAAAATTTCGTTTATATCTTTATTTTATATAAAACTTCAAATATCCTTTAATTGTTTTGAGCAGTGTATAAAAAAGTGACTAATGTTCAAGATCGTCAATTATCATAATGCAATTATGCATTTTGAGTATGAGCAATTAATTATTCTTCATCTAAAATCAAAACATATGTTTACATTTACAAATGTGTTTTATCATATACAGAAAGGTAGAATTTCCGAAATTTTTGTAGTAGGTAAAAAAAAAGTTTTTTTTTTTTTCCCTTTCCTGAGAGCATTTATTCCTTGTGTTTTATTCTTACAGGTTTTCTCAGTTAAATATAATGTCATTTCCATAAAATAGGTAAATACTTATGTTAAAAGTATTATACACACTAGATTTTATTTCATTTTATTTTTTTTTTTACTAAAGATGAATATATTATTAAATAACATTTCTATACTCTATTATTAAAAACTTAACCTTCAGCCTCGTAATTAATTTCAGTACCATATATTATAGATCATTCATATCCTTTAAACTATATAAACGGAAGTTTACTGAAACTTATTGTGATTGTTATTATTGCGATAATCAGTATTAAAATTTTGCATATTTTAAAGGTTAATATTTATTTTACTTTTTGAAATTAAAATTTGTGATTAAAAAAATTACAATAACTTTAATGCATAAATTGAAAAAAAAAAAAAAACAGAAAAAAAAAACAAGTATTAAACTTATGAAAAAACAAATCTAAATTTTGCAATAAAATGTAATCATACTTCAATATTATTAATATGTAAAATATCTAAGGCATTGCGAAGTTTATTTTATTAAATATCACTTATTATTATTTTATTAAATATCACTTATTATTATTTTATTAAATATCACTTATTATTATTTTATTAAATATCACTTATTATTATTAGCACGTGAGTTTATTTCGAGGAAGAAAAAAGAAAAAAAAACAGATTAAAGTTTTTTCCTATTTTCAACCGTACCTGTCATTAAAAATAATATGTATATTTACTATCAATCTAAACTGTATTATTGCTAATCAATGTAGTAAAATGAATTTGATAAAAAGTTACTTTAATAGTACTGTAGAACCTCGATTAACCGAGCTTCATTTTATCGAAGTTTTTGTTAACCGAGCCGATAATGAAGTGCGATTTTTTATTTGCTTATTTATTTGTTTTAATGAGCTTTGAAAAGACCGAGAACATTTAAAAACATCAATATAAATTCCTTGACAGTGAAGTATAGAAAGTTCTGAAATAATAGTTCTGCTTCGATGAACTCCAAAATTTATGAAAAATGGTTTTATGATGACTTTGTATTGCATGTAAATTAAGGTTTGATACAGCTAAATTTCCCACCTTATAGCAGTTCTGATTGACAATGCTCCTTGTCATCCGGAAGAAGAACTGTTGATTTCAGGAGAAATAACAGCGATTGTTAAACATGACATCGATGATACATCAAATGTATCAAATTGTGGTTGAAGCAATGAAGGGACATTACACAAAGAAATTAGTATAATTATTGTAAATTTGTATAACTTAATATATTTAAAAATTGCTATGTGCTTTTTAAAATCTGTTACTAGTAATTGATTTCCTTTTTAAATTTACTGAATTGTGAAACGTAACTTAATATATGTTTATTTTTATCATTTAAAAAAAAAAAGTGTTTATTTATTTTCTCTAAGATAAGTGAAATTCAAGAGAACGGCGAGTTTTAATACACAATTTATATATATTAATTGAGAACTCCAATATCTGATGTGCTAGCGGATCCAATAAGCTTGGATAATTGAGGTTGCACTGTACTTTAAAATACCTTCGGGGCATAAAGGGTTGAACGGCGAGGAGGGGGAGGGGCAGTTAGTAAAAAAGCATTCAATATTTATTTATTTAATATACATAATACTTAATATATAGTGACTTTTTCTGGAATTTTTATCGGTTTAGCGATGGTATGTTTTCCCTTTGTGTATTAGCTCTTTTTATATTTCAGAGGTTCATTACTCTTTGCTCTTTTCAATTTTTTTTTTCTTTCGGATTTCGATTAAAGATGGTGTGAAAAGTCTCCATTTGTCCTTTTTTTTTCGCTCTTTTTTTAGACAGAGTTTTTCTGGACTGCCCTTGACCGGATTCTTCTTCTAATTTTCGGACTGAGGTCAAATGTATTTCAGATAATATAATATAGTTTTCAGGGTAACTTGAAAATAACTAGTTTCATTGGATTAATGTAGTATTATAATTCAAAGACCTTTTGTTTAAAAAATCCTTTTTCAAATCAATAAATGATTCTAAAGCTACATATTTTCAAACAATTCAAAATGTTTCTCACATTTCTTAATTTAATTGTTATATTGTGTGTTTACTTTCATTATAGTTAAATGTTTTTAAATAATTGAAGTAATACTTAATTCTGAAAATGCTAACAGAAAGTGATTAGTTTCAGGGCCCGACTACGACTTTTGGAGGCCCTGGGCAGAGACTTGACTCGGCCCCTCCAAGTGCATACTATGCGGTAAGATGGAAAAAAAAATCAAGCATGTATGCATGTATCTCTTATTCATATCTGCCAACACTTCTAATTTTTTAAGAATTCTCCTGAATTATAATTCTGTTTTTTTTCCCTCTCTCTCTCTCTCCCCGCTTCCCCCCCCCTCCCCAAAATTAAAGAATGCTGTTCAGAAATATTTGAAGATAGCCAGGGGTGTAGCGGAGGATATACGGGGGGGGGGGAATATACGCCGTATAGTCTCAGGATCTTTTAAAGGAACCCTGTATACTCTCAGTTTTTAAAGAAAGCTGTAGTATACACACTCTAGGGTATACCCTCTGACTTGAGCGTATACCCTCTGCTTAGCGCGTATATCCTGTGCTATTTTTACGACTACACTCTTGAAAATAGCAAAAACAAATTAATATGGTTATGGCTGCCTTTGTCACCACTTAAATTTAGAAACACAAAAAGCATTTTTTGACTTTAATGCTATTTCTTAATTAAGAAATAAATTAAAAAAAAATCGTATAAAAATGAAAATGCTATTAAAAAAATAATATTGTAAAAATCCTATAAAAGAACTTTCTGCAGAGAGAAGAAAAATATTTTGATTCCTTTCGTCGGATTTAAATGCTTTCTTTCATTTTATACAGGAATAGTAAATTAGGAAAAACAATTTCGTGTTTCAATCTATTTAATTCCTCATTTTTCTACTTCTCCCATACCCCTCAATAAAATAAAATAAAATAAAATAAATAATAAAAAAATCGCGTAAAATCTACTGATCTTTCCGAATTTCTTTTGTAAATATTCCTTTTTTTTAAATAAATGTTGGCAGGTATGTTTACTTAATTTTTAAATGCAACCATAACTAAGTTTTTTAAATGTAATAAACATGACAATGCCACTGCAGTTGTATGCGTACGAATGACAGGATATATTAAAAGGAAAAACAGTTTTTAAGTGTTTTATGTATATATTTGAGGCCTTCTAAATTTTTGGCCTGTTCCCCGTGTGTCAGCTTTGATTGGGGGGGGGGGGATAATTTTCTGTGAGTAGGAAACATCTTTGTCCCCTAAATGGGGGCTGTTCGAAGCATATGCATTGTAATCGCCAAGGAAATAAAAAAAATTTAACTTCTCGGCTGGGGCGGAGTAAATATGTCGCAAAAATCTGTGTCACGAAGTATATATTTGATTGGACAAATAATAGACAAATTCCAATAAGTAAATAAATAAAATTAAATATCTTCTTAGATTTCTTTCAGAAAAAAAAAATAGTTTTTATGAATGCTTGAAATATATTTTTCCCTTGTAACTTTTTAAAATTGATAAATTTTGTCGATTTAACCCTTTCCGGCGCAGTGGTCCCAATGCGGAACCACCAGATTGTAATTCTTAATTTACAAACGACATCAAGAATATTTTAATAAAAATTTACTTTTGCAATGAAATTTTAAAACGACAGGTTTTTCATTTCTAAGATGTTCGTTCGTAAATTCTGGTGTCAGTCAATCATTTCATCATTTTACGAACAGAATTGTCTATGCCGGAAAGGGTTAAAACTAAAAAATATCTTTTACCATGCAACAAACTCTGTTGCGGCTTCTATAATAATTTTCTCCTTTTATGTTTAAGCATTTTCATGCGGAAAGTGCAAAATATTTAATACACACGATACGATTTTTCTTTCTTGGAGAACTTTCTTTAGAATATCTCTAGTGATTTTATATTTTATGGAAGACATTCAAGAAAATTTCATTCCGAAAACAATTTGTCAACAATGTGTCACATTCTTATAATTCTAAAAATTATTCCCATTATCAATTTTTCTTTAATTGTGTAAATGTTTTTATAGGTTTGTTTACTTTGATTTCGCTGAATGCCGAAGCTTTTAAAAATAGATCTTCGCGCCGTAACTTATCGTAACCAGCCGGATAAATAAGTGTCTCGTAAAGAAAATCACCATCGTTTTACATTGGTTTCTAAAAAACCCCAGGGAAAAAAATCACAACTAGAAAAGAAAATCCGTTTTTGCTTCTTTCAGTGATAGCTGGAAGCGATGGTTTTGACCTTCATATCTAAAAGGGGCGTGCTCCTCATTTATTATTATATTTTAAAGGTTTAATTTGAAAAAAAAAAATCTGTATTGTATTTTACACATTGAATATTTATTAGATTTAATTTTCTAAATTTAATATACAGAGACGTGTTCCTCTTTTATTATTATCTTTTAAAAGAATTTATATTTGAAAAAAAAAAAAAAAATATCTGGATTGTATTTTACACATTGAAAGATTTATTTTTCTTGATTTAATATACATATATTTAATTAGTTCAATAGTGATTCTCATTTCGGTATGAATATTTAAGACATTTTCACGATAAAGCTTTTAAAACAAATCTTTAAAAAAATCTTTAAAAAAAACCTCTTTAGAAAATGATTATTAAATTCATATTGTAAAATATTTTTCTTCCCAAAATAGCATAAAAGTACAGTTAAAATAAATAAATAAATAAATAAACAGTTATAAAGATTTAGTATAGTTATAAATAATTGTAAATATTTTTTTACTTGTATCTTTTAATTTGGAAAGCTACTTATTTAAAAAAATTTCTAGTGTACTGATTGGAGTCCCTTCTCCCATCTCTTTAATTCCCGTTCACAACAGCTGTTTTTAAATATTTTTTTATCCTAAAAACACTTTTAAACTGTTAATTTTTGTTGCATACACTTTGCTGTTCATATATATTAGCTTTCTCATCCACTTTCACATCATTCACCACTCTTGTTAAATTTTCGGATATCATTTATCTGGTGGTACCTTTCCTTTTTCCGATATTTCTTTAATCCAGTCCCTTGTTTTTATTTCTGCTTGGGATAGATTGTTAAAATGTAATTAATTTTTTTTTTTTTTTAATCTAAAGAAGTTTAACTGATCAAGTATTTCGCTTAATGTGTCTGTTTATCATATAAATAAATTTAATAATTAATAGTATACTGTATAAGCTCCCCTCCCCTTTTTCTCAGTCATTTATTAAACATTTTTAGAAATAATATATTGTTTAATATTACTATTTTATAAACTTTCTTCTATACTCATTTATTGGAGTTATTTTTCCCCCTCTTCAATCGTTTGTTTTTCAATAAAAAAAACATTTTTTATCCGCAACTATGAATTTTAGTCGCTTAAGTTTTGCTGTACAAATCTGCGAATTAATATTCCTTTATTCTCATCTTCAGAGCTCCTAACAATACATCCATTAAGATACCATCAGTCACCTTTCTTGTGGTTAAATTTCTGGCTGTCATTTAACCTGTGGCACACACCTTTACTCCGGCATTTAATTAGTCGCTGTCCCCTGTGTTTATTTCTCTCTGAGGTCGTACGGAAACGGAGTCTGTCTTGCAGCTCGCCAACCATTTTCACCAAATGAAAAATCCCACCAAGATACACAAGCTCCTCGAAAATATTGATTACTTGTTACTACTAAGTATCTCCCACTCTCTCGTCAAAAAGTCCTTGTCAAACAATGGCGGTAAATGCAGCTGTCTTAGTTTTTACCTTTGTGATCGTTACAACCAAATAGTTTTCGAAAGGGAGTGAGAGAGAGAGAAAAAAAAAATTGGAGATCGGTTTGGCGTGGTTTTTATTTTTGGACCACGTGAATGAGGTTGAGAGAAAGTTTTCTGTTTACGGTGTGTGTCAAGGAGCGGTTTGTTTATTTCACCGTGTTACGGTTTTTGATAGTACATTGAACTACTTTTTAATAGGTTCACTAGTTACAGATGAATTTAAATTATTAAGTGAGTAATTAGGGTTTTGCAATGACTTATTCTAGTAAGATTTTGTCTTAATAAGTAATTTAAAATACAGAATATTTACAAAAGTGTAGTTTATAAATGTTTTAAAGTGTAATTTTTTGTCTATTAAAACGCAATGTTTATTTATACACTATTATAGATCTTTTTCTTCTTTCCATATTAGGCTGCTGAAGAGTCAACAAAAGGACGAAAAAGTCGCGAGGCTTTAATGAATGCAGTTAACGTCGAAAGTCCTCGACCTCCTGTTGAAATTTCTGCTAAAGTTAATGGTGGGCCACAACCGTACCTGAATCAAACAGAAAATCACTCACCATCAAGTGCAGGTTCAGTCCACATTGGAGGCCAGAATGTATGTATTTAAAATTTTCATTTCAAAATTTTTGCTCCTCTTTTTTTTTTCACCCCCCCCCCCCAAAAAAAAACTACAGAAAGCTTAATTATTTAAACTTCTGTATATTATGTATAAGTATGTGTAGAAAGGGCTTACCGGGGGGGGGGGGGGTAACGTAATGCCCTTACAAACGATTAAAAAAAAAAAAAAATCTGAAATTTAAACAAAATTTTGTGTTTTTCGCCCTGGCCATTTAATTCATTCCAGTGTTGAATTCAGACATTCTTCTCAGAGAAGGATTTCCATGGCTCCGGAAAGGTGTGTGTGTGTGTGTGGGGGGGGGGGGGGGCGCTTGCACTTTTTGACCATTGAAAAGACGAAATTTCAAATCCTCCAGAGGGTACAACTCTGTGCTTTGTAGGTAATCAACTCATTAGTCCTCCCAGTTAATATAAGTGAATTGAAATGACAAATTTTTAATGAAAAATATTTTTTTCATGTATAAAGTTCAAATTCCACCATTTTCTTTTTATTATTTCTTTTACTTCCACAACTGTACAAAAACATAAGCATATTAACCATTTTTTTAATCATAATTTTGTATTGTATATTTTTAAAATACCGAAAAAAAAAAAAAAAAAAAAAAGGGAGAATTTAAATGATTTTTACTTTTATTTCTAAACATAACATTTGGTTTCATATTGTTTCATAGAGTTCGGTTGAAGTTTTATCGATTTTTTAAAATAGTAATTCAACATTTCTTTTCAGCTATGATTCTTATTTACTTGCATCAAAAAGTCTCATTTTTGTTTTTCTCGTAAGAAACTTGCATGAATGAAATGTAAGATGCAAAAGAAAATTGGTCTTTAAAAAAAATCCCATGTGCACTTGTTTACATGTCTTCTGTCATGTGACCTTAGAAATCCCGCCTCCTTTAGTGAATGAAGGGTAGCAAAAGTTTGTTGCCCTTCCTTGAATTTCTATTGGCATTTTGCCACTCATTTTATATTTAAATCATGCCCGTAAGGTTGTTTACTTTATTGCAACACGCCTCTTTGTTTAAAACGATGAAAAATAATCAGCTATGTTAATTATCTAATATTCTTGTGGATTTTTTTTTTTTTTCTTTTTGGACTATATTTTACTCCCAAGACATCCCGACCATCCTCATATGACAAATTTCTCTTGCAATATGATTCAATCATTTTGTAGAAAATTTAATAGATTTAACATTAATTTATTAATATGTAATGTAAAATTGATTAAGCTATTTTTTTTTAATATAGAGAAAAGAAGAAATCTTTTAAAGATTATTTTCTAAAAAAATAATATGCTTGATCGCCCCATTTACTTAACATTTAAGCTTGAAACATTTTTAAGACAAATTTATATATATGTATTGTTATTATAATTTTTTTCTTCTTTTAACTGAGAAGGAATTCTAAAAGTTTTCTGTTTATATTTTTTTTCCAAATTAAAAGAAATATATGTGTGTTTCCTTTTTAGTTATTTATCTCTCTGCATTATAAATCTCATAAACATTTTTTATTCATTCCGATTTCACCTATTATTTCAATTACATATTAACATAGATTCATAAAATAGCAGAATATTCATCTGACTCATGAAACGTTCCGTAAAAGCGAGTTGAGATTTTGAAACAGACGTTTGAATATATTTTCGATCGAAATGTACGCTAACTTCGTTTCAGCCACCCTAGAATTCTTAATGAGAAATCATTTCGTTGACAGAATAAAAACGGAACCCCCTTGCGGGAATAATGGGGCATCGCCAACGAATAGGAACGTAACCTTGCAAACCCTCCTCCATTAAATTGCAGCGCTGCTATTGGCGAATATTTTGCGATGTTTAAGTGAGATTCCGCTAGTATAGATTAAACATTTTGTTTAAATTCATTGTTTCAATATGTACAAATTAACACACCCCGTTATTCTTTAAACTGAAATGAGCTCACGATGGTGGCAATGACCGCTTTATTTCCCATTTATGTACTAAAGATAAACTAGTGCATATTCACATTGTAGGTTTTTATTAAACTGTTGCAATAACTTCATTTTATACTAAAAAAGTATATGATGAAAATTTTGAGTGTATAATTAGATGAAAATTTTGAGTGTGTAAAATTATACATCATGTTTGCTTCATATGTTCAAACAGGATGAGGGAGTGTTGAATTACTTATTTTAGATGCAATTTAGTAATTCTGCAAAACTGAAAAGGTCTCAAAACTATGGATTTTTGAACAGAATTTCATTTGAATTTTCGAAGCAGAAATTCATTTAGTGATCTTGGAATATTTTCCAGTGGGGAGGGGGGGGGGCTCAAAATATTTTAGGGGGGCTGAGCCGCCCATAGCGCCCCCTTAGCTACAGCCCTGAATTAGAGACTGTTAAACAAATGCACAATATTCTGTAATTAGAAGAAGGGGGAAAAAAGAAAAGAAATGTCCAGATAGAACAGATGTTTGCAGATAAAAAAGAGTTTCCAGACCAGCTCTGAATTCAATTATGCCTTTTTATTATTTTCTCAATTTTTTAATATGAGGGTTTATTATTTTTTTACAACAAAAAAAATATTAAACGATAAGTTATGTATTAAGTCGCAAAAAACGAAACAAAATAATGCCTGATAGATGTCTTGAAAAAAAAGTAATGTGTGTGTGTGGATGAACCAACGTACTTTCGTAAGCCCCGGGCTGGTCTGGAAACTCTTTTTTATCTGCAAACATCTGTTCTATCTGGACATTTCTTTTCTTTTTCCCCCCTTCTTCTAATTACAGTATATTGTGCATTTGTTTAACAGTCTCTAATTCAGGGCTGTAGCTAAGGGGGCGCTATGGGCGGCTCAGCCCCCCTAAAATATTTTGAGCCCCCCCCCCCCCTCCCCACTGGAAAATATTCCAAGATCACTAAATGAATTTCTGCTTCGAAAATTCAAATGAAATTCTGTTCAAAAATCCATAGTTTTGATACCTTTTCACAGTTTTGCAGAATTACTAAATTGCATCTAAAATAAGTAATTCAACACTCCCTCATCCTGTTTGAACATATGAAGCAAACATGATGTATAATTTTACACACTCAAAATTTTCATCTAATTATACACTCAAAATTTTCATCATATACTTTTTTAGTATAAAATGAAGTTATTGCAACAGTTTAATAAAAACCTACAATGTGAATATGCACTAGTTTATCTTTCTGCGTCAGAATGAGAAAAAAAATTATGAGCCTCCCCCCCCCCCCCTACAATCTCTTGAGCCCCACCTAGATTGCTTCTAGCTACGACCCTGCTCTAATTCCTTCGCGATGGGAGCCTTTCACGAAATTTTTAATGTTTTGTCACTGGTTTTTAAACACAAGAAATTTGTGTCTTACTGAACCGAGAAAATGCTTCGATTAAATAAGGCAAATTTTACTGGTGGAGATAAACATGGAAACTTAAGCCTTTTTGCGGCAACGTATATGTGTCGCTTGTCCCTAAAGGGTTAAAAAATTATTTTTGTACAATAGATTAAAAAAAAAAAAAAAAAAAAGCCTCAGAGCTTTTGAGTAGTGATTTTCCTTATCAATTCTGGAATAATATAAGATTTTTAATGAGCCTCCATTGTGATCATTAATATTATTATTCCAAATCCCATGGCCTGCGAACGTACATTCTGGAAAATACTTTATTTTATCATTATTATTTTGCACTAATATGTATGAAATATTATTTTAAACTAATTTTAATTGTAAGGTAATGTTGATAAAAGTTCCCCTTAAGTGTTTACTTTAAAGAAGTTCGACTGTTTCACCCTAAAAAATCTATGTTTTGTTAAGTTAAGTCGAGGCGAGCTCGGGTCGAACTCTTTTAGCTTTTATACCGCGCCGGACAAATAAATTTTTTGCTTGTTGACTGATGATCAAATATTGAGCTTTTAGGCCAGACCCGGTTTATAATTTTTTTGTACGGGTTCGAGCCGAACTTTAAAATTTTTCATCTGGGTGGACAAAGAAGTTTTTTTTATAGGCCGGTCCCGGCTTGGAAATTTCTGCCAACGTAGATCTCTAGCTTAATCACGATATTTTGCTGGTTTTTTCTCCCTTTATTGATAGAGTTTTACATTTGAGGTATTTTATAACAGATAAAAAATTTAAAGAAAATCAGAGGTTTAAATTTCGAAGGAAGGAATGGGACGCGAAATTTTTTCGTAAAACCGTGGCGTTTTTTATAATAAGTATCATTCATGTCTCGTTTTTTGACGGAGACTTCTTATTATTTATTAAATATAAAAATTTCAAAGATGGTGGTCGGTAACTTCCGAGGGTGGGGAAGTGGACTCACGGGGAGGAGGAAGGGATTTTCAAAATGGAAACTCTCATTTGATGTACCATCGCAATGCCTTAAGATCACTCTTTCATATTATGAACTTTTCCCCCCCTACACCCCAATTTCCTCCCCGAAAAAGCTTTTTTTTTTAACTCAGCTTTTAATTAACTTACAACGATATTTGACTTCATTGAAGGTTTGATCGAATGTGAGACTTCTCACGGACCTTCGATTGATAAGGATCTATTATAGACATCATACAATTAGGAGTGTGGAGTAAGGGATTCGCCATGTGGGAAGGAGGGGGGGGGGGTCGGAAATGGATTTTTTCATGTGACATGTCATTTTAAAGCTTTTGGCCTGTGCATTACAAATCATCTAGTCTTCCCTCTTTTTAACTCATTTTTTCACCACTAGAGGACCTTTTAAAGTTTTAATTTGTTTATTACTACCCCATGTAATTTTCCAAAAACTATCGGAAAAAATAAATAACGAACTTAAACAAAAAACATTTTCTGCCTTATTTTGACACAGTGAGTGTGCACATGTTTCTGATAAAATCGAATTTAAGATATAATGTCATACAAATTTAAGGTTCATTTAAATTTCTATGACTTAAAAATTATCACAGGACAGGTCAGCTAGTATTATATATATAATACCTTTGAAATCAGAAGACGAAAAACAAGTTTTTTAACTAAATCTGGCCAAATCTCTAATTTAAATATGGAAAATATCTCTAATTTAAATATGGAAAGTAATTTCTATATGCATAGAATATTTTAAAATTAAACAATAACTAATAATTTCGAGCAACAAAATGACCCAAACTCCAATTTGAAGCTTGAATGTAGTAATATTTTACATTTTTGTTATAGAAGAGAGAAAAAAAAATCATACTAAATAAAACTTACTATGAAATTTAGAAGAATAATATGATTCAAAAATATATTTAATTTTAAATGAGGCCAGATTGAAATAAATATAATTCACGCTTATATTAAGCATAGAGCAATCAATCATTCCCCCCCCTGCCTCCTTCTAAAAAAAATCGGTCATAAATTCGAAAATTTTGATATGAAATGTATCGCGAATTTTAACAGATGATCTTCCAAAAAAAAAAAAAAAAAAAACAATTTCGTCAATCGTTTAAAAAAATCGCCAATTTCGCCATAGATTGTGGGAAAAACGCGAATTATGGGAGAGGATCATGAAAAAAAATGCAAATTTTTTCAAAGGATTGCGAAAAAAGGCAAATTTTATTTTAAAAAGATCACGAAAAAGCAGCAAATTTCGTCAAAAGATCCTGGGGAGGAAACAAAAAGGGCAAACTTCGTCAAAAGATCGAAAAAAAAAAACAGCAAATTTCATCGGAAAAAAAAAAATCAAGAAATAAAACAACAAATTTCGACAAAGATCACGAAAAATATAGCAAATTTTGTAAACAAATCGCGAAAAAAAAACGGCAAATTTCGTCAAAAAATTACGAAAAAACGGCAAATTTCATGTAAAAATCACGAAAAAAAAAACAACCCAAAAAATTTCATCAAAAGATCCCGAAAAAATTGCGATTTTCGTCAAAAGATCCCGAAAAAACGGCAAATTTCGCCAAAAGTGCCCTATTAAAAGGCCGATTTCGTCCAAAAGCGCAATAAAACCGCAAATTTTGTCCAACGATCGTGAAAAAACCGCAAATTTCGTCAATGAGGCACGAAAAGAAGAAGAAGAAAAAAAAAGTGCTAAGAGTGGATTTTCTCTCCCCTTTCAGATAATGTACAATGGTGTTACATTTTTGAAAATAAAAGTAACTTATATTTAAAAGCACTTTCCTTTTATTTTAATCCCAAATCGTACTTGGGAGGTTTGAGTGCATGTAACGTAATGCGAGGGATTAGAAAGAGGGCATTTGTCATTAAGCTCTGGGAATATAATAGATATGCAGCCTGACTTATGTAAAAGCAAAATGATATAAATAAGTTTAAACTTGTCATATTACTTTAAATTTTATTATTTTTTTTGTGCAAATTATTTTATATATTCACTTTTTTTATCGTACAAAATAAAGTCTTAAGTCTTTTTAATGTAAGAAAATTCTCCTGTTATCTATAAAACAGTAGCATTATTTCTTTTCATTTTCAACTGGTATATCCCTAATTCAAAAACATTAACTTTTAGTTGCATTTCATGAAAAACTGCACATAATTTTCTGACATAATTAGTTAATATAGATGGAAAATCAAATGGCTTACTGCTATATATTTGGTTTCTTATCTTTGTTGTATTTTACAGATGAGGAATTATGTGGATCAATATCATCCTCAAGGAGGGAATGGCTATCAACCTCCTAATATGTTGAATTCATACAATGCTAATCCACAGTATGGATCATATTTACCTCAAGTGCCTCCACCTGGACCTCATCACCCACCGATGTTTGAAAACCGTGTACCTGCTGCAATTGACGGATTAATGGATGTAGAAGGTTCAAGTTCAACCCACCGAATGACAAACACGCGTCTAAAGACATTAATTCATAATAGACAAAACCAAAGAGATCATGGGCAGTTAATGCCCATTTGTAATCCAGTTCATGAAACAACATTTAATCCTTCAGTTCCAGTTTCTCCTGTAGCTCAACAGCCTTCCTATGCATCTCAGTATCTACCTCCTTCTAATCATGTAGATGGAATGCAAAATTCTATGCAATTTTCTTCTATCGCTGATAATTCATCATCATCATTAATGCATTTACAGCAACTTTCACCTAGCTCTGTCGAACGTCCAAGAACTGTTTCAGCTACACCTCAGCCTGTTTCTTGGTCTGAATCATCATCATCAAATGTTCCTGTTAAATCATTAGAAAATTCACCACCACTTAGCCAAAAATCGCCTATAAAACCAGCACAAAATGGACAAACAGAGTCTTCAAATGAGGCACCTGTATCAGAAGAAACCAAAGCTGTAAATGGCACTGAGCAGCCTGCTGAATCATCTAATACTAATAGTGCCTTAGAACCTAGCAATGAGAGAGTTGAGACACCAAATAATTCATCCAAGACAGAATCAGAAAATGATAAAGTTGGTGTTTCTGAAACTAAAATTGAAGTATCTTGTGATAATCATGTTATGATGCCTCCACAAACACCCTCACCGAGATATTCAACTCCTAATCCAGGGTTCATGACTCCTCTTCATGCTTATAGACATTTATCCCCTCATCATACCATGACATCCAGCATGCCTCTGCAGCCCAATTGTATGCCCCCTCCTCCATCTTTACCCTCTCCTGGACCTGCAGTCATGCCCCATGTTTCAACAAATGGTATCTCAGGTGTACATCATGTGCCCGTTCCATCCATTAACCCTACTCCTATGCCAAATGATACGAACTGTGATGAGTCTAATCAGTCTCCTTTTTTATGGAATACGACCACATCTATGAATACATTTATAAATACTACCAGTACATATAATTCTAAACTATCTTTTTCTAATGCTACATGTTTGCCAACTTTTGCATTAACTACTGTAACAAATAGTTCACCAGCTTTTGCTAGTTCTTACTTCTATAGCTGCAACAATCAACAACTACAGTACAAATCAGATAGTAGTACTTACATGCTTCCTAAAGGGGGAGGCACTGCAATATCATGCATAGATAGTGGTCGTATTCAAGACTCATTTAACAGATCAGACATTCCTCCTAATTTCGAGCTCCACCAAAGCCTCCCCCTTGAACCACCCTCTCCAGAACTTAACCTTCAACAGCCAAGCTATAATCCCAATCCTCCTGTTGATAATTCTTTTGAAAATAACTCTTGTACTCCCCTACCTACCAAACCAGGAAGTCAAGAACTGGAATCACTGGAAAGGATTGAAAAGTTAAGGAACAATACAAAATTAGAACCACCCCAATGTGATTGTTTAAAAAATAAAGAAGGTAGGATTAAAATAAATTTTATTTTCTTTCAGTTTGTTAAATTTGAGAATTTTAAAATTTATCCTTTAACCTCTTCAGTTCCAAAGCTAAAATAATAATACAAATACTTATTCATTGTTCTTTTAAAAACAAAATGACATTGTAAATGACAGAAAAAAAAATATTTTCTGAAATTGATCTTTTAAGCACTTAATAAATTAGGTTAAAGAATATGAATCTAAAACTATACAACCCCCCCCCCCCCCTTAAAAATACCAATTTAATAATCATTAATACTAAACTAACACAATCACAGTTTTAAGAACTTTAAACAAATAAATAATCTACAAGTCCTCAAAAAAATTATTGAAAAAACTATAAGTTAAATATTTATGAAAATTTATCACTTTCTTGATCACACTGTCCTTTGGACATTTTGAAAACTTAGATGAAAATAACATTTATTTTGTGAAAGATTCAGCTTAGATGCTGGTACTTATTTGTTTGCTTTCAATGCAAAAAACATCCAATTATTGAGAAGTCATGTAAAAAAATCAGACATTTTAGTTTTTATAAGTAAAAGAACAGAGGTCCCGAATGGGGACCCAGGGACCAAAGAGGTTAAAAATCTTAAAATCTCTATAATTTAAACTTGCTTTATTGAAAAATAGATTGGTCAACCAATCAGGAAAAGACAGTAAATTTAGCAACACTGGAGAAATATCCAGAAATTTTGATTGAAGTATAGGAAAGTCAAGGAATCTTGATTGATAAATTTAAAATTAGAAATTTCAGTGCACTTTTGAAAAATGACTGCCCTTGACAGGATATCATAGAAAAGAATACATTTTTTTTTTCAAATTTTGTTATTAATTTACTAACTTATGTAAATTTGTAAATGTAATTTTTTACATGAATTTACTAATTGAGATTGCTTTTTTCCAGTGAAAATAAAACTATTTTCATTTACAATTTTATTTTATTTTTATGCTAATCAAGTAAGATAAAAAGTTTATTCTTAGGTTGGTTTAGTTTTCTGCATATTTTTGTTTGTATATATGTTGCAGCCAATACCCGGAGCCTGGCCAATTCTAGAACTGGCCGGCCAATACCCTAACTGCCCAAGCTTCCTGGCCAAAACCTGAAATACATGAAATGAATAGCGTATTTCGGGTTTTGGTCGGCCAATTCGCGAACTGGCCGGAAAACCTTGGCCAACACCCGAACTATGATGCATAGGTACCAATTTTTTTGTAATTAAGATAATGTAACATTAAAACGCACATTAAAAAAGATTCCCATTGATTATATTGAAACGAAATATTTTTGTGTACCCAATTAAACTAACCAAAAATAGTACACAATTCCCTTTTAATATCAAAATTAATTGATAAACCAAATAAGATGACAATTACAAGTTAACCGGAACCTTTACTCGAGTTAGAGCACGGACAGGCTGACGGCTAGACTATTTGAATTCATAGACACTTTCAACTATATTAGAAAAGACCAAGTAAGTTCCTATATCTATTTCGCGAATTGGCCAATTGCATCTAGCCCGTTCGCGAATTGGCCAGTCATTCTTTAACGTTGCTGGCCAATTCGAGAATTGGCCGGCCAGTTTTAGAATTGGCCAATTTCGGGTTTCGGCCGCAACATATATAAAAACAAGTATTTGTATATTTCAAGAAAGTCTCATGAGAAAGAGAAGGAAAATGTAAAAATTCAAATGCTGGACATCTTGAAAGACTTGTATTGCAGGCTACATAGATTAATCTTATTATATTATATAAAATTTCCTTTTATATCCAGGAACTAATTTTTTTTTAACTTAAAACCTTTCGACCTTTTTTTGCATGAGTGCATAGTGTATATTGTGATAATAGGAATTATGTACAATTTTAGATTTGCAATTATTATTTTCTCCTCTTGAATTACTTGTAATCTATTATTTATTATTATTTTTTAGCAATCATCTGAAATATAGCTATAGTATTTCACATGTATATTTTTCTTGCATATACTATCTATATATTTCCTTAAATAAAATTTTGGTTCCTTCTAATTATTAGTTAAAATCTCTAAATGAAAACTTAGTTTTATACATTTCTGTATAAAAAATGATATGATAAAGGTATTTTTATCATTGTGTTTAATAAAAATTATTCATTAAATTATTTCACTATTTTACAGTTTTACCTTCTGAGAAACTGCCATACTATACTCATCTTGGATGTGGATCTTCAGTTTCTGCTATTCGAGAATTGATAGAATGCAGGTATTAATTTTTAATTAAAACTTCATTATTTTTTATCATTATTAAAACTTCATTATTTTTTATCATTAAACTTGATATTCATTGATAAGACTGTATGCTATATTACTATAGCAAAAGCTATTTAGGAGACCTTTGCTTTATATACAAAGTAGGAAATAGGGTTACTTATCTTTAAAATTTGATCACAAATTTCTGATGATACCATCTCCTTAGTTTTCCTGCTTTGCCCTCCCCACCTCCTTAAACACTTTATTATTATGTAATATTTTTTCAAATCAAACCTAAACTTCCTTTCTTAAATTGAGAGTAAAATTTCTTTTCTAAGTGTATATACTGTGATAATATGAATTATTTATAATTTAGATTTGTCCTTATTCTATTGTTATATGCATTTATTCTGAAATATTTTTCAGAATTGTTCTGTGAAGTGTTTTTAAATTGCATTACAGCCTCTTTTTTTTCTTCTTCTTTTTTAAACATTAAAAATTAGTAAAATACATGTTTTTTTTTTTTTTATTATTAACTTGCATTTTGAATATCTCTATTGGCTGAAAAGAAAATTTTATCTAGTTTTGCATTTAATTACTTGTCTTTCGACTTATCATTCTGGAAAATCATATATTTGAATTATTAATAGGTGTAAAAATTTTTATTTACTAAAATTATTAATATTAGTTACTCCTATTTCATATTTTATTTTTAAATTTATTTAATGTTTCTTCTATTGGATTTACACTAGAAATATGTACTGTGCTGTAAACTTAAATCTCTTAGCTGTAGACTTTTTCAGAAACATGAAATGTAGGGCAAGGGGCGAAAACATATAGCACACATGTTACAGTTAGCAAGTGATAGGACATTTTTGGCACATAAGTGATTCCTATTTCAAATGAAAATCAAACTTCAATTTTTTAATTGCTTAAGAGGTGCAAATACCAACCTAATGAAAAAATTTCTATGCCAGGACTCGAACCTGGGTCATCAGTATGACTGACATTCTATTGACTAAACCACATGGAATGATACCCAGCCTGGAACTTCTCGCTATTACATGTTGGCAAGGCTACAAATGTAGCACAAGATAGAGAATGTCAGTGTGCTATACTAATGGCCCGGGCCCGGGATAGAGTCTCGACATGGAAACTTTTTCTCTAAGTTAACATTTGTGCCTCTTAAGCATTTAAAATATTTTTTAAAATAATGGAATTATAAATAATGAAATGGATTTTTAAATAATGGAATATTTTCCATCTTGTGCTGCATTTGTAGCCTTGCCAACATGTAACAGTGAAAAGTTCCAGACTGGGTATTATTCCATGTGATTTAGTGGGTAGAGCTAAAACGGGTCTGTCTGCTATACTGATGGCCCGGGTTCGAGTCCTGCCATGGAAACTTTTTCAATAGGTTGGCATCTGTGCCCATGGGTGCAAGTTTTCCGTCCACAGACGGAATTCCGTCTTTTAAAAGTTCCCGAGGACGGAAGCGGGACGGAAAAATCTCCGACGACGAAAAATGTTTGCGAAAATGACGCGTTTTTCGCCAAAATATCGCGGAAAAAGACACGATTTTTCGTCAAAAGATTATGAATAAAAGAGATTTTTGTCAAATGATCGCGGAAAAAAACGTTATTTCTGTCAAAAAAATCACAGAAAACAGCGCTATTTCGTATAAGAAATCGCAAAAGGACGCGTTTTTCGTAAAAAAAATTGCGAAATAAAGCGATTCTTGTCGACGTATCTCAAGAAAAACGCCATTTCTGTCGTAGAATCGCGAAAATGATGCTGTCTCTGTCGAGGAATCGCGGAAAAGATGCGATTTTTGTCAAAAAATCGAGGAAAAGACGTTTTTCGTCAACAGATCGCGAAAAAAGACACGGTTTTAAAAAAAAAAGATTGGTGATAAAACGGGATTTTTGTCAAAAGATCGCAGAAAAATCGCTATTTCTGTCGAAAGATCGCAAAAAAGACGCGTTTTTCGTCAAAGAATAGCAAAATAAACGCGATTCCTGTCGAAGGATCGCGAAAATGACGCAGTCTCTTTCAAAGAATCGCGAAAATACGCGATTTTCGTGAAATTATAGCCGAAAAAACGTTATTTTTGTCAGAATTGCGGAGAAAACGCGATTTTTTGTCAAAAGAGCAAAGAAAAGACGCGAGTTTTGTCAAAAGATCGTGGAAAAGACGCGAATTTTTGTCTAAGGATCGCGAAGAAGTTGTGAATTTTTGTCAAAAGATCGCGAAAAAGTCGCGAATTTTTGTAAAAGGATCGCGGAAAGTCACGAATTTTCGTCAAAGGATCGCAAAAAGCGAGTTTTTTTGGTAATAGGATCGCGATAGAGACGCGATTTTTGTCAAAGAATCGCTAAATAGACGCGATTTCTGTCAAAAGATTGGGGGAAAAAGCGAATTTTTTCAAAGGTTGATGGAAAAAAACATGAATTAAAAAAATAAGAAAAAAAACGTGGGGGGGGGGGTGATTCAAAATATTTTCAGTCCTGGCAAAATTTCAAACTTGCACCCATGATCGGCACCAAATTATATCAAGGATTAACTGATTCTGAAATTTTATGAAAATCCGAACACTAGTTCTTAAAATAGATCTGTTGTGGAAATCATGATAATGAAGCATAACAACGCCATGTGTTGGACGATATACACCAATAACGGAATAACTAAACATCTCCAGTTTATATCAAGGTGTAACTAAAGATTTGTGAAATTATGTGCATCAGTTCTTGAGATAGAATGCTCACAAAATTTTTGTCACGTACAGACTCAGTGTCAGAGAAACTTTACAAAAACCATCAAATTGTGTTTCCCTCTAAAATAGGTGTGCACAACCTTTTCAAGAGAAGGACCAGTTACAGACCTCGCAGCGCTACTATAATTCCTATAAATTTGAAAAGATTAATATTTTTCAGCAATCCACCCTCACGATTTTTTTTTCTTTTAGGCCGCAAAGTTAATTTAGATATGATTTTTCCGCAAATATATTTGCCGAATTTCACGTATTTATTTTTTCTTTTTAAATCATAAATTGCTTCAATCACCCATGTTAAGAATCCCAAATTTCGTAAATCTTATGCCAAAAAAAAAAAAAAAAAAAAAAAAAAAAAATCGTAAGTTTTAGGCTTTTTGCAGTATTGGAAACTTTGTTATTGTCGTTGAAATATGTCGCGAAATTTAGCGAACCTTTCTTTATAAAAATTGTAATTTTCGACAGTTACTCATAATAATAATAAAAAAAAAGGTTCACCAAATAATCCCTTATTTCATCAATTTATCATTAAAATGCATCACGAAGACGATTCCTTCAGTCAGTCGCTGCGAAAAACCGCTAATTTTTCAATCAAAAAATAGATCATTGCCAAAAATTTCGGAGATAAAAAAAAATAGCGAATTTCGTCACATGGTCGACAGAGAAATTAATTTCAGGCAGAAGAAAAAAGACGACTTCGCTAAACGATCGCAGTATTATCGGAAATTTCATCAAAGAATCGCCAAAAACGCGATATTCACCAAAAAATCAAGCGCGCAAAAAAAAAGAAAAGAAAAAAAGAAGGGGATTTTTTTTAAGTGTTGCGGTAAAGCGCAAATTTCTTCAAAAGATTGGGAAAAACTCCAATTTTTGTTAAAAGATTGCGGTAAAAACTCAAATTTCGTCAAAAGAGAGGGAAAATACAAATTTCGTTGAAAGATAGTATAAAAACGCTCTTTTCATTAAAAAAAATAATAATAAAAAAACCCTGCAAGTCAAATGATTACGAAAAAGATTTTTTTTTTCGTCAAGAATCGCGATTTTTCACAAAAAATAGCAGAAAAATGACAAATTTCATCAAAGGATCGTGGTAAAAGCACGAATTTTGTCAAAGGATCATCAGAAAAATTAGTGTAGGGAGGATTTTCCTGTCGCTTTCTTTGCAGTAACCTTTCATATAACTTTTTGTAAGTGTAAATATGTTTAAAAAGTAATTTGTAAAATTTGCTGCAGTTATCTTTCTACTACTCAGAATCACAATCAGTGCTATAGGGCAGAGGTCATACTTTTCTGAATTTTCCAAAAAATTAAGGCAATATTTTTTTTAACTTAAAGAAAATCTACCATACACCGAAAATTTGGACTAAAAGAAGCATATTTCGGTATGGTCGATGATGATGAAAAAGACCAATTTCATCAATTGTTGGCAGTAAAAAAAAAAAACGTCAGTTTCATTAAAAAATCTAATAAAAAACCTGACAAATTTTATATGAAAAAATCGTGCCGAAAACGTTCAGCAAAGAATAGCTCAAAGGACGGGATTTTTGTCAAAATTATCGCAAATATAATGCAAATTTCATCAACATATTGCGAAAAACTGCAATTCGTCACAATTTCGCGGTAAAAATGTCAATTTCATCGCATTATAAATGCAAACTTCATCGAACGATTGCTGGAAAAATGCAAATTTCGCCAAACGATCGCGGAAAAAACAGGAATTTCGACGAACGACCGCGGGGGAAAAAATACGAATTTCGTTGAATTGAACAATTACGGAATAAAACACAAATGTCAACGAAAGATAGCGAAAATAAGGCAAAGTTCGTCGAACGATTGCGGAAGAAACGCGAATTTCGTCGAACGGTCACGGAAAAAGCACAAATTTCATCGAAAAATAGAAAATAGCACAAATTTCGTCGAAAGATTGCGGAAAGAAACAGAAATTTCGTCCAGCAATCGCGGAAAAACGAAAATTTCGTCGAACGATTGCGGAAAACACGAGTTTCGTCGAATGATCGCGGGAATAACACGAATTTCGTTGAACAATTGCGGAAAAAGTACTAATTTGTTAAACTATCACGGAAAAAACACAAATTTCATCATAAGATAGCAAAAAAGCGCAAAATTCGTCGAACAATAACGGAAAAAACACAAATTTCGTCAAACGATTATGGAAAAAACACAAATTTCATCTAAAGATAGTTTAAATAGCATAAATTTATTCGAAAGATCGAATTAAAAAGTGCAAATTTTGTCTAAGAATCGCCAAAAAAATTTTTTTTTCGTCAAAAGATCGTTAGAAAAGTGTGATTTTTCCATAAGTATCGCCAGGAAAAGCATTGCGGGGGGAGGGGGGAACCTGTAAAATGCCATTAGAAAAATGTATAATTTGCGTAAGGAGGGATTTCCCCACTCTCCCTTCTTGAGTGTAATTTCTCATAAAATATTGCTGTGAATTTCAGGAATTTTTTTTATTCAAGTGGTAATGATCAAGAAAATAATCATTAAAAATATAGCTGGAAAAAAAATTTATTCAACTCTGAAACCAGTATTTTAATCCTGAAGTGAGTTAAAAATTTTCTGAAATAGTCAGGAGTGAACTTTAATTAGTTTACTTATGTTATAGTCTTACAATTTTGACGTCTGTGTTAATTACATACGTTAGTGTATTAAAACACGTGTAGGTGTATTTACATATAAATAAAAATTCCTATTTTTTTTGAAAAAAAAAAAAAAAGGATAATACATGTCAAAGGATCGTGATAGAGACGCGATTTTTGTCAAAAGATCGTGGGAAAAAGCGAATTTCGTCAAACGGTCATGGAAAAAACGTAAATCATGCACGTGCGTATTTGTTCACTGGGGGAGGGGGGGGGGGGGGTGATTCAATATATTTTCAGTCCTTTCAAAATTTTAAACTTGCACCCATGTCTGTGCCTCTTACCCGGTAAGTCTCCATCAACCTGAACCGCGAGTTCAGCGCTTAACTCTCAGTTGAATGTGAATCCTGATTTACCGTTAACTCAACCTACCGAATTCAGAGAAGAAACCAAAACAAAAGTTCAGTTACTCAACCTTAATATGGGAGAGAGGTTATTCGACCGCGCATGTGCAGTCGAAGCAAAGATGGCGGCTGTTTTGAATTGAAATTGGTAGATTTTTTTTCCAAGAGAGCTGTTTGTAATTTATTAAGTAAACGAAATGTTAATTATAAAATATGTTGTTATGAAAGAATGTGTTGCTTTAAATTTTTGAGGGTTTTTTCAACATTTTACCTATATAAACGAAAATTATATTAATTTGTGATGAGTCTCCAGGCTTCGTAGGCTTCAGTTTGCCTAGCAATTTTGATATCAGGTAGCGCCATCTATTGAATACAAATAGAAACAAAGTTCTGATATAAAACATTTTGGTTACATAATTTAGATTATTATTATTATTTATTTATTTATTTTTTTTAATAATAAAAAAGAAAAGCAGTTTTTTCCTACATTTCAGTTTCAGCTTTTTTATATTTGTTTAAAGCATGCAATCGTAAAAACAAGAATTTTGTGATCGCAAAGTAATAAGCCGCTGAACTATAATGCACTATAATAATAAATTATTTTACTTGTTTTAAATAATTATTTTTGTTTAGAAGCATTTTTCAGAAGACGTCTCTTGAAAATTTTCACATTTAAAAATTTACGTATCAATTACTTTAGTTAAATTAATTAAAACATTACATTTACGTTAGAAAAACATTAGAATGAATGTTTGAGAAAATAGATGTATTTTCAATATTTTAATATTCGTTGAAAAATAAATAAATAAACTAGCTCATTTTTTTTCTTTTATTCAAATTACTATTGCTAGCCTGGTCAGAAAATCGATTTTTAAATTTAATGATTAGAGAATAAATATATATATATTTTTTTTATCAAGTAACTTTTATGAAAGAATTTTACTGTAAATTGTAAAAATCTTAATCTTATAACTGTATCGGTATTTCTAATCTTTGAATCTAATTTTGTGAACGAATAAAACCACAAAATCTCAACGGTAATTCGAAATTTATCTATCTAAAGATTAAGTACAAGTATGTATTTCAAATCTTGTTTTTGCTTCGTAATTAAAAACTGGTGATACGTGAGTACAGAACTCATGAACGCGATGCGTACGTTTGGCCAATCAGGTATGTTTATTTCAACCTGAAGTTCACCAACCCGAGGTTGACTGATCTCGGTTCTGAAGTTAACGATGAATTTCAAATATTAACCGACGGTTAGATTTGCTAACCAAAAGTTTCTCAACTGAGAGTTGAACAGCTGGTTGAAGGTTGATGAAGACTTGCCCGGTTAAATAATAATAATAATAATAAACACATAGGAACTATACACTATAGGCAGATGATATACACTAGATTTATGAACATTCATGACAACAGAATTATTTGAGAAACATAGGACATATAGATCTTTTAAAAAATCCATTTATTTATGTATACCTTCCACTACATCCCTGATTCTAAATCAAAATACAAGAGATACAAAAATAGCACTTGAATTTTGATTATCTCAGCTTGCCTTACTTTGATTGGTTGAAAAATTTATCAAATTAACCTCCTCGGTACAGCGTGGTAAGACGTCTTACCGTAAGAGAAATACCCCTTGAATGCGGCACTGGTAATACTCCTTACCAAGGCATTCGACCCCCTTTTTGAGCGAAGCTTCATTACTCAGCTATCAATTTCTCCTCTCCCCGTGAAAATTTCCCTCCCACATTAAATGGAGAGGTCAGTTTTTATAATTGGCGATTCTTTGGGGAAGAAAAACAAGTATTTTGGCAAAAGTTTCTTTGGACACGTAAATAAATTACCAGTAGATTTGTAATGAGAAGCGCATTTTTCCAGAGGAAATTTTATAATCGCGAAATTTTTATTATGGCTCTCAGACATAAAAGTTCCCAAAAATTCCATTCCAACATTTCCCAGTCAGTAATAAACATTAAAATTCACTCGAATTTTATTAAACAGTCTTCCTTGAACCTGCATGTAAAACACTGTATTCGCAATCATTTAATTTAAATTTCCCATTAATTAAAAATAAACAGTCCTTCTCAGGGCTAAAAACAAATAGCTCAGTTACACTGGTTATTTTGAAATCATATTTAGATAAAATATAATAATAATAACAGACACATGCTGTTTTTTTTTCTTGCTCCTTATCATTATTTTTAAATTACTGTAGCATGATGAAATCTAGATAATACGCCCTCCCCCCCCCTCTTCCAAAAATACTCAGTATGTATATATTTTTTTATAGCTTCAATAAAATATTTCAATGCCAGCTCGAAATTTCTGTTCTCCCACCTCATCATCACAAAAAATTTCTGCTTCACCCCCTTTCTCTGCATGAAATTTGTATTTCTTTTTTCTCCCTCCCTTACACTTTCGATACAAAAATTTTAAAGCATTGAGAAGGCTTCAAAAAATCCTGCCTACCCATTTCTTGTTCTCTAGTAATAGAGAACAAGATTGAAAATTCTGTAAAGAAATTTTCAATCATGAAAATTATAAGCCCCCTCTCTACAAAAATAAGGTCCAACAGCATAAAAAGTTACGTATTAAAAAAATTCTCCATTCTTAGTGAGGAGGCTCTTTGTAACAAAAATTAAACAATCTAAATTAGTAGCTTCCAAAATATCTGCTTAAATCCGCCTGTTACTCCCCTTCCTCCCCCCCCCCCCACACACACACAAAAATAAATAAATAAATGAATAAAAAAACTGCCAGCATAATTATGCAAAGTTTTGATGTCAATTTTTTTGCACTCTAATAAAAATAAATAAGTCATCTAAATTATTCTCAAACTCATTCCGGACGCCCCACCCCCACCCCTTTACCAAAAAAAATCCTTCTTTTATGCAGCTTGACAGTTTTAGAATGAGCCATGTCATTTTTTTACTGTACTATCCTGTATGTCTAATATGCCGTTTCACTTTCTCAGTACGACACGAAATATTCTAACAGCGCACTATTATTCCATCAATTTCTAACACTTTTACTTCCTTAATAATAACAGATATTTTTATTTGTTGTGTAGCTCCAACCCCTCCCCTCCCCCTCTCTTATAAAAACGAACAAATAAAAGCTATAGATTCCAAATTTTAGTAAGAATACATTTAAATAATGCACATCCATTTATGGGCAGCATTAATATATATATAATACATATCTCTGTATTAAAAAAAACAATATTGAATAGTGAATATCCTGCAGTAAATCTGAATACAGTAGTCTTTGTTTCTAACTTTAACATCTAAACACATACTAATACTTACAAAATACGTAAGCAAATCTTTTTTTTTTTTTTTTCTTTCTTTCTTTTTTTCTTTTTTAATTGTTAAAAAAAGGATTCTTAGAAAAATGCTGTTAAAATGGACGTTTTAAACGGGATTTCCGAATATGATAGCATATTAAAGGAAACAACTTCGGACATGAGACAACAATTGTTAACTCAAGATGGAATTAATTTATCAGAAAATATTTTTAAAAATGTGTGATTACAATTCCCTTCACTCTTTATGCCTGTAAATATTATATATTTATGAATAAAAATTGTGACCGAAAATGAAACTGCCAGACTTACCAATCACTCATCACTAATCAATTATAAACTTACAGTAACCGAATTCATCTCTCTCTCTCTTTTTCTGTATGCTTATACAATAATAATAATAATAATAATATTAATAAACTAATTAAATTCTATGCAGTTTATATTCTTGCAGTACAGTTCACATCAATTTCAGAATGTTTTAATAGAGTGTAACATTTTAAAAATAATGATTTTTTTTCATTTATAATACAAAGGACAATTTTTTTTTAGTGCACGTGTGTATATCCATTCATAAACTAATTTTATTAAAACATACTTTAGCATTTATCATACTAACACATATTAACTATGATGTAATTAAGCTGTGATAAGATTTAAAAGAAATAATTTTTTGTAAACAATACATTGTCATAGGCCATAATGCTTTTTTCTTTCTTTCTTTCTCTTTTTATATCCTGAATAGGAGATTTAGAATTTATTACACTTCAACTAATGTACTGAAAATAAAGTTTTAAGGCTATTTTGAAGTTCACATTGGTTATATTCTGATACTTTTTTTTTACAAATGTATCAAGTGCTGTTATTTTGAATCTATGAAATAAAACACATTTGTTTTTCATCTTTCGGTAAATGCAAGAGATTTTTTAATTAAATGTTGTTAAAGTTAGCGTTCTGAATTGAATTTCCATGTACAATAGCGCAGGAAAGAAAAACTGCCATCATACGACAGTAAAAGTTTATGATTGAAGATGTCATTATATATTGGAAGGATTAAAATAATAATAATAATAATAATAATAAACCTTGTTTGTTTCCAACTCACATTTATCAGTAAAACCGTAAGTATAATGTTTTATCTTAAAAAAATTGAAACAGAAAATGGTATTATTGAGAACGATCACGCATAAATTGAATTTAACTGAAATCTTCTTCTTTTTATTATTATTATTATTTTGCTTTATGTCCGTAATATGTTTTATTTCCGTAAATAAATTGTATCCAATTCATTACAAGACTATATTACATGCTAGTTTTCCTTTTCTTCTTTTGGGCGTATGGATTTATTAATTGACAAACAAATTGTGGTTAGTACATTTTTACTAAGACATAGTCAAATATAACAATGAAAGCGATCCAAAATGGGGATAACTGGCATAAGTTATAACCCTACTGAGTATTTCCAGGAACTGTACAACAACTCTGGTTTGCAATGCGACCAGCGCTTCTCCACGCTTCGAAACAAAGGTGTCCGGAGAGGTGGTCACTCCAATGTGGGGGGGAAGAAATTCCAAGCTTTTGCCGTACTAAAGGAATAGGATTTTAAACTTCTATAGCCGGAGATAGGAGGTTAAGACAAAATTTTGACTGCCAAAAGTGAAAGACATAAAAAATACATAATAATTCTTTTTTTTTTTCATTAAAGTTTAATTGGAATTTGTGGAATGATTTTTAAATTTGTTGGGAGCTTGTTAGAGATTTTAAAATTTGCAAGAGAAAAAAAATCTAAATTTTGTATTTTAAAAATATTTATTAATTTTAACTTATTTTATAGGTCTGGTGCCAAAGGAAATGCCATACGCATAGAAAAGCTCCTGTATTCTGGAAAAGAAGGTAAAACTTCCCAAGGATGTCCTCTGGCTAAATGGATTATCAGAAGATCGGGACCAGAAGAAAAGTTTTTAACAGTAATTCGCCATAGACCCGGCCACACATGTACTACTGCATACATCATAATTGCATTGGTTGTCTGGGAAGGGATCAAGCAATCTGAAGCTGATATGCTGTACCAAACTGTTGTCTACAAAACAGTTAATTATGGCATTCCCACACAAAGAAAATGTGGTACTAATGAAATGTAAGTTTATTTCTTCTAACTTCACGAAAACTCAATTAACCTAATTTTGGTCAATTCAAAGAGTATATCGTCATACTATCTTGTCCTCTTACACATCACCAAATTGCTAATTAAGTAATTTTCTTTAAAAAGAAAATTACTATTGGTTCTTTGTGTTGAAGTTATAAGTCATAATCATGATTATACTTTTTGTAATATTATTCTTGTGAAATAAAAGTGTATCACTTGTTCTCCTGTTGCAAGATTTATTTCTAAAAGTTAAAAAAAAAAAGCTATTAAAATAATTTTAAGGAAAAAAAAATTTGAGCTGTGAACATTTACATTGCAAATTCTCTTCTTCATAATCAGCAGCACCACTCTAAATTTCTTGGGAAAAGGCAAGGGCAAGGTTGTTTTTTTTTTTTTTTTTTTTTTTTTTTTTCTGAAGAATTGTATCTGAAATAGCATGCAGGATTGTACAAACCTTCAGAAAATTGAAAAATTCAGCATAATAAGAAATATTGTACAATCTCTCCCCCCCCCCCCCAAAAAAAAAAAATAAATAAATAAATAAAAATAAAAATAAAAAAATAAATAAGAAGTTTAGAAGACTGATTTAACTAATAAAAATTTTTCAAGGTGCATAATTTCAGACATACAAGATGCCTTTCTTCCAAATGTTGTAATTCTGTGTAAAAGCACCATACACAGACAATCATATTTTTTTAGTATAGGTATAGTTAAAACATCTAAAACAATTTATGAATTAACTTTTGGGAAATCTGTTAATTTGAACCATTTCTGCAAAAATCTAAACTCAGTCTGAAATCAATTCAAACCTAAAATAATTGGATTTAACCTGAGCTACACCAAAAACATAACTGTGAAGTTTGGAGCCGAAGATTTTCTTGAATTTCAGAAAATGTTTTTTCCCTTAGAATTACCCCTGTCTTGGAGATAGGTACTATATTATTTTGACTAATATCTGACATATTACAATTATATGTGTGTATGTTATTAATATGAATGTAAGATTTCTTTAAAAATATATATATGAATAGGATACTCTCAAAATATATTTAAATAACTCTTTCTTTTTTCTTATTAATATGTATTTCATTCTTAGTATCTAAAATTTTATTTTATGCAATAACCTTAAATTTCAGAAATGTTTTAATTGTTTATTCATAATTATGCACTCAAATTTATTACTATATACATTTTTTTTGAGTTAATTTATTTGGTTATGGATCTCTGCAAATTTATTTTAAGTAAATGATGTTAATTCACTTAAGTTTTTATTTTTTTTAATATATAATAATGTGCAGTAACTGATTAGTAAAGTAAATGCCCAGTATATTTCTCAAAACCTTATAGGTGTGTAATGCTGTACAAATACTCTTATTTTGGAGATTAAACCATTATTTTGGAGAGTTGAATTTGAAAGAAAATATACATTTCATTGTTCACAAACACATTTTTTTGTTTGTTGAAATAGTGTATATTGAAGGAGACAATATGTATATAAATTTAGAGACTAAATGGATAGTATATTTTATATCGTTTTCCTTTGTAAAAATAATAAACCATATACCCTGCTATTATTTTTTGGCATTTCCTAAAATATTTATTTAAATGAAATCTCATAAAGATAATTTCTTTTAAATTATAAAATACCTGGATAAAAAATCTTTTAAGATCTCTCAAAAGTTCCCTTTTCACACACAGCTATGTATTTATTTATTCATAAAAAAGTTATTTCCCTAATAAAAATCAATTTTTAAAATTTTTGCATTTTCTTTTAATATATTTCCAAAAAAAAAAAAAAAAAAATTAAATGACCATAAAACCATTTTTAAAATCTTTTTTGTTGCATAGGAGAACTTGTGCTTGTCAAGGGTTAGATCCAGATACCTGTGGTGCATCTTTTTCATTCGGTTGTTCTTGGAGTATGTATTACAATGGATGTAAATTTGCTAGAAGCAAGAATGCTCGAAAATTCAAACTCACTGAGAAAGATGAAGTTAGTACATTTATTCACCTTTTATTTTTATCTTTGAATGTTTCTCTTTTATTAACTAGCAAAAGCCATGCTTTGTTTGGATTCGCGAAGTATTATTTCATAAGATAAATATTTGAAAGTAACAATATATATTTTTTAATTACTTTTGGATTTTTATTTAACAAAAATGTTATTTTATGTTTCGACACATTTTAATTTAAGAAATATAAATCCAGCCAAATAACTAAGAATTGCTTCAGAATTTTTTATTCATATGACTGGAATAAATAAAAATATTTTCGAAGCAAAATTATACTAAACAGTCATACATTTTATTTGTTTACAATTCTTTTATTGCCACTTCACACACACAAAAAATATATATATACACATAATTCTTTTAAAACTCTTAGGGGATTGTCTGCATAAATGATTTCACAACATAAGAATAAATTGTGTACTTAAATTTCAACACTGAAAAATACTTTTATAATTGAGCGTAAATAATTGAATTTTCACAAATTTTAATTCATTAAAAATATGCTATAATTTAAAAAAAAAAAAAAAAAAAAAAAAAAAAAAAAAAAAGCATTTTAAAAATTTTAGGAAAGAAATTCTAAAACTATTATATGGTTAAAAAGAAAGAACGTAGTTTGAAAATCTGAAAGCAGCTTTTGTGATATTTTGACAGAATAATGAAAATAAATTTTATTTATTTATTTATTTAATCATTATTCTATCTATAATTACTGACTTCGCGATTTATTTTCTCCTGAAAATATTTGTGTTTCATTTTTTATTTGCAAAAATGTGTCCGTAATGGAAAAACATATAAAATAAATTAATTAAAATACTGAATTTTTTAAGTTTGTTCTGTAAAAAAAACTATATTGTGCAAATCTGCAGATCATAATTTATTTTTATGTTTAATTTCAAGTCAAAATATTTAATAGTTTTTTTTGTAAAGTGTACGACAAAATGTAATTTGTGTAGCCTAGTAAAGGATTCGCTTCGCTCATCTTAATAAATTAAAATATAATTGTTTATTTTATTTATTTATTTTCATTAGCAATGATTTATAAATGTAACATATATATATAAATACTTTTTATACAATAAATCCAATGCAACACAGATATTTACAAAAATTTAAAATTCAATAAAAACAATATATAAACTGTCTGTCTGTATAATGAACATGAAAAAATGAACTCCTATTAAAATAAAACAAAACACCATTTGAAATACAAAGTTCTATGGAATGAATATAAACAGAAATATAGAAAACAAATGCATAGTATATATATATATATATATATATATATATATATATATATATATATATATATATATATATATATATATATATATACACACACATATAAGCTTATATTGTAAACCACTTTTCAGGAGTACATAATTTGCAAAATATAAGAAAAACCCAGCCAGTTTCTGTTATAGGTCGAGCAATAAGCTAAGAAATTTGACACATTATGTATCCTACGGACTAGATGAAACAACAAAACAAAATAGAAAAAAATATTATAAACTTGAAAAATATTAATATTGAGTTATAATAATAATAATTTATACCTGTTTATCATATAGAATAATATTGTAGTAAAAATCTACCAGTAGCACATGTTATATTACTTTTAATAATGTAAATTTACCACTAGTGTAAAAAATTATCATTTAGTTAGTAAAGCAGAAATATATAACAAAATAAAAATTAATAAAAATATTTAGTAGAAGATATGTTATTTATAATATATTAATTCACTCATATTATGTTATAATTAAAATTAATAATCAATACTCATATTATTGTTGCTGTTTGATATAATTATGAATGACATTTTTATCATTATTAGCTTATAACCAATAGATGCTTCTACTTCAAAATTAGTAGCAAGTCTCTTTTAGTGCTGTCCTGTATTGGAGAATATAAAAGATATATATATATATATAAACCATTAACTTTAATACAACATTACCACATTGAAAAACAGAAAATATATATATATATATATATATATACACTATATTGCCATTGATTACGGGACACTTGCGATTTTAGACATTTTACTAAATATCTAGAAAAATACATGAAGAATCATCTCGAAACTCTTAGTGTATAAATATATTAGTATACGTAATACATCTCCGTGAAGATTTTTTACCGAAACTCCATAGGGGACCGTCAACAAATTAAAAAAGAATGAATATCTTTTGAATAACCCTGTCAAAACTAATGTAGCAAAAGCGCTCAAACTCTAGATTATGATTGAATGCCTTATTGTAATACACTGTGTTCATTTTTATGCAAATAGCATGCATACTCGCAGAGTAATTAAGGTTTTTATAAAAATGGCCCCAAATTTTTCTAAGTTTTTCCCTTATAATTTTCAGAGTTCTTAATATAAAATAATATTTTTTTCAGGCGTCAAAGATATCAAAATTTCATTTGCATATTATGTTAGCTAAATGTATAGAGCAACTTTTGTAAAAGTCTCAAAATTATAGCTTGAAAATTCTGAAAGTAATCGTCTATAGAAAAAGGACAAAATCCGTTGTTTCCAAAATGAAGCAAAAAAATGAGGGATTTTATCCAAAAGTAGTCGTAACATCCCGTATTGTGTATTCTATATTGACACTAATCAATGAATATATGGATACAACCCCTCTTGTTTTTGCTTCATTTTGAGAATAACGGATTTTCAACTTATTCAATTGACGATTATTTTCAGAATTTTCAAGTTATGATTTTGTGACTTTCACAAAAGTTGCTCTATACATTTAGCTAACATAATATGCAAATGAAATTTTGATATCGTTGACGCATGCGCAGTAAAAAATTATTTAGTAAACCAACTCATTTTGTATACAATTTTCATTATTTTTTAATTCTGATTACAGGGTACTGTGCGCAATGTTGTTTGTCATATTTTCTGAAAAAAATATTATTTTATATTTTAAACTCTGAAAATTATAAGGAAAAAACTAGGAAAAATTTGGGACCATTTTTATAAAAACCTTAATTACTCTGTGAGAATGCATGCTATTTCCATAAAAATGAACACAGTGTATTACAATAAGGCATTCAATCATAATCTAGAGTTTAAGCGCTTTTGCTACATTAGTTTTGACAGGGTTATTCAAAAGATATTCATTCTTTTTTAATTTGTTGACGGTCCCCTATGGAGTTTCGGTAAAAACTCTTCACGGAGATGTATGACGTATACTATTATATTTATACACTAAGAGTTTTGAGATGATTCCTTATGTATTTTTTTAGATATTTAGTAAAATGTCTAAAATCGCAAGTGTCCCATAATCAATGGCAATATAGTGTATATATATTGGGTCTGGATGAATCTACTATGGTTCTGCATACTTCGAATATTCCCTTTAATTCCTTTTTTCATGTTTTTATTGACATATATTGTTTTAAAATTAATGGTTTTATATATATATATATACCCATATATGCATTATATGTAATTTTTTGTATAAAAACTTTTTAATTAAAAAAAACCCCTTATGTTATTTTTTTAAACTTGTTTTCTTCCAGTTTTCAAATTTTCTAAATTATTGATAAATTTGCAGAATATTTTCTCTTTAATTAAATAGAATCTTAGTTTAAAGTCCTCAGTAAATTTATGGATGATAAATGATTATTATTATTATTATTATTTTTCACAGAAAAAAAATTTAAACTATTAAATGAAAGTGACTGGATAATTTTTTAAAAAAATAAATAAGGAGCAAATTTAGAGAAAATTATGAATAAAATGAAAATAGAATGATTTATGTAATTTCTAAATTTGTTTTCGTATCTACAACCCAACATATATATATATATATATATATATATATATATATATATATATATATAAAGAAAAAAAATCTTTTTTTTTGTGAGGAGGAAAGGAGGAAAATTTAAAAAGATATTTTTTATACTGTGACTATCACTGTGGAAGAATATTTTCACTTATCACCCTAAATTTTGTTCTAAAATAGTCATGCAATAATAAACTGCTTTTTAATAGTTTTAGCATTTCCATGTTTCAATGTTGCATCACATACCTAATTTTAATTCTTAAATATATCCATGGTTCCATCATGAAGCATCTAATTCTCAACTATTTTTTATTATTATTATTCAATGCATGCATATAATTTTACATATTATTTAGACTTGTAGTTATTCAGAATATAATGAATTTGTGATTATTTTTAGGAAAAGGAACTTGAAGACAAACTTCAAAATTTAGCAACAGATCTTGCACAGTTATATAAAAGAATGGCTCCAGATTCATTTGAAAATCAGGTAATCTTTGTTTCAGATTTTTAGGAATTTTTATTATCTGCTGATTGTATACTGATTATATTAGATTTTATGCTGATTGTATACAGAAACAGATTAACTACCACCCGGGCCCCTAGGCTTGACTTTCTGAGGGCCCCCTTTCACTCCTTCAAAGTGGTACATACTGGAAAAATTAAAACACATGCTTGCTTCATTAACTCATAAATCATTGATGATTAAAATATAAAAGATTACGACAAAGAATTTCACACATCTTTTGTCTTTTGTATTAATGTCTGACCAGTGTAAAAGAATATTTTCTTGTTCTTTATATAAGGAAAATTTTAGCACCGGGCCCCTAGGCTTCAGCCTACTCAGCCTAATGGGTAATCTGCTTCTGATTGTATATAGACATTAACTTAGATTAAATATCTAACTCAGTAAGTGTTGTTCCAAATCAAATTTGTATAGTTGCAGAAATTAATAAGTTGATTAATCATCAAAGATATTTTAATTATATTTAGGAATGTATGCATTGCTCAAGATATGACAGCTCTTAAACAAAAATCTGAAAAATATACATTACTGCTAAATTTAATTACAAGTTAGAAAGAATCTTCAAGATTTTCAGTAATAATTTTAACGTATTGGGGAAAAAAATTTAAAAGTTCTAAATTTTTATAAATTTAACGTTACTTCAAGTGTAAAATTTAAATGTACAATATCATGTAGTTTATACAATTCAAAATTTTTCGTATTGGATGAAAATATGTCTAGACTGACGCTCATATCCAAAACCACTTGACTTTAGCTATCAACAGTCTGACAACTAAGCTATTCTGGACAAGTATGGCAAACACAATTCACTCAGATAACTTTTTAAGCACTAGCACCCTGTTGCAAAAATGATGCAACACAATAGATTAAACCAAAATGAGCGAATTGAAATTGAATAAGCTCTGCCATTTATTGCAGATGGTATTGGATGTTAATGTCTAATTGTCTGAATGAATTGTGTATGCCAGAAATTGTGTATCCAGGAAAGCTTAGATGCCAGAGCATTGCTGGAAAACAATCCTGGATTTAAGTCCCATTCCATACACATTTTCTTACAGTTTGAAATATTTTCAATATGTATGATTTTTTTTTTTTTTTTTTTTTTTTTTTTTTAATCAATCATAGTGTTTGACTGTTTTAGCAGGATGCAGTGCTCAGTGGCTCTTTTTACTTCATTTATGTGCCCGTCAGCTCTTTAAAACCCATTTGAAGGGTTTAAAAGAGACGTCTGACGACCCTTTTTAACTTTTCCTAAACACTTCATGACAATTCAATTGATCTGGGAAAATATCGCAAATTCTAGGGGAATATAAAGAAACCAGTTCAAAATATTTTTGATGAACAAGATACAAATGTGTACTTATTGAAAAAAAAAGTACCCTTTTATTAGAATAGTGTTCCCTTTTTGAAAAAATTACCCTTTTTTAGAATAGTACTATAGTTAAAAAAAATTTCCCGCCTGGTGTCCCTTTTTTCCTTGGGTCAACGATAAATCAATTTCATTGAGTTAAAGTTAGTTCAATGCACGTACCCTTTACTAATAAAATGTATCATAGCAAATTGGAAAGATTTTATATCAAACTGTTTATATCAATCATGTATAGTTTTGCATATAATACATTTTTATTATTTTAACTGAAAAATATCTTACTGAACACATATTAATGTGTTCAATAAGATATTTTTCAGCTTTTTTTAATTGCACTCAAAGCAGTGTTGATAAGTTTAAACAAATTTTAATTATTACTAGATTACAAAAAAGATCTAACACTTTTATAATCTGTTTTAGAATAGTAATGTTCCTTTTACTTCTGAATATTTTTAATTTCGTTTAATAATCTGACTACTGAAAATTCAAATAAATAAAAATATCTAAATTGACATAATATTTATTTGCTTTAAGGAAAAATAGAAAATGTCCCCCTTTTTTCCCCCCAAAAACTCTACATAAAATTCATCACACTACTTTTACACAGTGTTTTCTGTTTTTCAAATTTTATTAAAATGTAAAATACTAGCAGCCTTAACCCACTATTTCTCTAGTCAATTATTCTAAAGAAATCTTGAATCAAATGAATTCTATAAATTTCACTTATTAATTGTACAATCAAGAAACCTGATGACCACATCTGATCAGGAACACATAGCATATATGTGCTTTATGCTAAAACATTCAGTGAAAAATTAATTAACTGATCAAGTTCCATAAAAATCCATTTAGCAGGATCTTTGAAACTGGGAAATGTACCACAACCTTTGCTAAAATGACCAATTTTTAACACCCTCTGACAGTCTTGCAAAAAGACAAAAATGTAATGTTGTTTTTCCTCATTTTGTTTTAAATGCAAAAAAGACGATTATTTCAACAATATACAAAGAGTCTTTGTTATGAATATAAATGTTATCCTTAAGAGTATTGTTGAAAATCCTTGTTTAATGTATTAAAAATCCATTATACCAGTAGAATGATATTACTTTAGGTACTGCTGATTATGCCATGAAACCTTGAAATTAGTGATCGTATTAACGTATTTGGAACGTATTAACATACATTCAATAAATACCAAATTTAGATATTTGGCGCGGTTTAAAAAAAAAAAAACTCTGCATGATTAGAGTTAAAATAAATGAAATAATACCATACATTTTGGTATTGTGTTGGTAAAAAAAAAAAAAGAACCACAGTTTTTTAAGTTTTAGTTTTTGATGCGTTTGTAATTTTTTTTTCTAACTGCCATAGTTGTTCTAATTATTTAACCAAATGAAATCATTAAAAAAATAATTCAATATGATTTTTTTTTCTTTGCTTTAGTAACAGATGTATTTTTAGAAAGTGCTAAAGACATTGTCAAATTAGAAAAATGTGAAATATCTGACAAACTGTTGAGCTTAAATGAATTTTGTTAGTATTATTCGATTCAACATATAAAAATACACAAAAATAAGTTATCAGATAAAAAATAAGTATAAAATCAGAGTTTTAAAAAGTTTGTTCTTATTTTACACTTCTTAAAAGTGAAATTTTAGAAAATCCTTTCTTAGGCACTCTGTCATAAAAAAATATTTTCACCCTAATTTTCATGATTTTAAGTTCAGTAGTTTGGGCTCTGCTTTGATTAATCTCAAATCGAGACTTTCTTTTATATATATAGATATGTTTTATCTATAACTGAAAAATATCAAAGCCACTAATGGGTTGATAAAGAGGGGGACTTCTTTATCATTCCATACTTTTAAGTTTTGCAATGATGCTATAATACCCAAATTTTACATTTCAGTTAACTATGTTTAAAAAAAAATTCTTTCTGTGAACATATTTTATGCTTCCAGACTCAGTTTGAACACCAAGCATCTGACTGTCGGTTAGGGCTAAAAAAAGGTCGTCCTTTCTCTGGAGTAACAGCATGTATAGACTATTGTGCACATTCACATAAAGATTTACAAAACATGAATAACGGATGCACTGTGGTTAGTAAAGAGTTAATAAATAAGTATGCATGAGAAATCACTATTGCACTTTTCCTAACATCCTGCTTGCTAATTTTTCCAACTGTCTGACAAATCTTTTTTTCAATCGCATGTAATTTCTGTTTAGACCACTAAAACCCATAAAGCTTTGAAAATAAATTCCCCTGCTTACCTATTTCTTTCATGTCCGCAGTACCCAGAAATAATTTTGATTGACATATTTAACCTTTTACACCTACTCCTTTATTAGGAATTAATAAAACTTATTTAGTAAGCATTTTCAGTAAGTATCCTCAATCATAGCTTTTAAACTTTTACATTATGTGATATGTTATGCAAATTTTGATTTTATTTATTTTATAATTTCTACATTTTATTGTAGTCATTGAGTAGAATTAACCTTTAATATTTTTGTTAATATCTACTAAGCATGTTTTGGTATGTGTATTTTGTTTAAGCTTAAAATGTAATTGCCTGAGAATTAAGTTTTGAATTCTGGCTCTATTTGTAACTTTTTTTTTACATAACTGTTTATTTTAAATTTCACATGCTTTTTTATGTATTTATATATAAACTGTGAAAATATTTTTTTTTATTGATTGTAAGAATAATATTGTTTATTTTATGTATTTTAAAAACTATTATCGAAGACAAATAATTAAGTATTTGTAAGAAAAAAAGTAAGAAAAATTTAATTTGTTGCAGAATGTCAGAAAAGAAAAGTTTTTTTATTTATTTATTTATTCTGTATTTATTTCTATTTTTATTTAAATAGTTTAGAAAATTTATACCTTCCTAAATTATGCAAACAAAATTTTGAATATACTTGCTTTAGTTTTAGTATTTACTGGCTTTAAACTATTGGTCTTTAAGTAAAAGTTTCTTTTTAATGCTGTGTAACTGCTCTTTTTTATTATTTTACAAGTTAGCCTTGCCTGCTAGCGGGCCTCTATTTTATACATAATCTTGTAATATGAAATCTTGAACCGGGTTCTTGGCTGCCTGTGGTATTATATATTCGGCAAACTGTGCATGTGCCAATAAATCTTGTATCTCTGCCATTTTTCTAAAAAAATATTCACTGATATTTATCTGCTTCATAAAAGGGCTTCTGTTTCATCTCTTTCCATGCTTTTTATGTATTTATTTATTTATTATTATTTTTTTAATCTCAAATGTATGTGTGTGATTTTCTTTATGTATGACCAGAGATTAATTGGACTAACTTAATTCTGTTCTATATGTTATTTTGTAGATTGTTGCATCAGTATAATTCATAGTTTATTGGTGATAATTTCCAAAATCATATTATTTTCATTTGTATTTTTTATTTTTATTTGAAAGCATGTTGTCAACAGATATGGGTTTTTACTTGCTTAACTAATTTTGTGTACATTATTAATAGTTAAAACATTTAACCCTGTACAAATGCATATGTAAGCTCATAATTATTTTTTGTATGTGTTCTTCATATGGTTTGTGTTCAGTGTGTGGGTAGAAAAAATAACAGCCTTATGAAAGTTCTTAATCCCAAAAATTCATAAGACATTATATTAAACATCACAAATTGAAATTTTCTGTATTTTAAGGCTTTTCTGTCCATTATATAATATAAATACATAATGAACTTGTTTCTCATGTGCTAGTATTGACTAGTTAGATTATTAATATTTTGATGCATGTTCATAACTTTTTTTTTTTTTTTCTTGATACACATATGTTCTTACAAAATGTATATAAATTTTTACACTGAATTTATGTGCATTAGTTTTTAAAAAGTTAAAAAAAAACACAGTTTTATATATATTTCAAAAATTTCAACAACATATTTATCTTAAAGGTTTTAGTAAACGAAATCATTAGATTCTTAAACAAAAAATGCAATTAATTAAATGTTTTATCTTATGCTTGGACTCCTATAATTTTAGGGGTTAGAGCATAGGTTCCCAACGGGGGCGGTATCGCCCCCCAATGGGCGCTGGAGCCTTCCAGGGGGGCGGTGACGGGTCTAGAGGAAAATGGGGGGCGTTAAGACAGTCAAGGGGGGCGGTCATGACATACCTACCAATTTAAGAAATTAATATAATGAAACTAGTTGACCTGTCTCCCCAGTGTTGCTCGGGCGCATGATAAAAATCTTAAATATAGCTTTAGATGAAAATCTATGAAAAAGAGTCTTCATTTTTATACCTATCTATAGATATGTTGCAAGGTTAATCTATCTAAACCTAAACTGTGGCAAATTTTGTATTTCAAAATGTCTGAATCCAAGAAGAAATGCCAGAAACATGGTACTGAATATTTGAAATATGGATTTACACATATTACTACAAACCAATCATTACCTATGAGTTTAATTTGCCAATAGGTTTTTACAAATGAAGCCATGAATCTTTCTAGATTACAAGAGTATTTGAATAAAACGCATGCCGATAAAAAGGACAAAGTTTTATCTTTTCTTCAAGGCCTGGAAAAGAGATATTTAAAACAGCCAACTGTATCAAACTTTTTGAATTGTCTTCTAAACAAGATGATGACAGACTATGAGCTTCATATAATATTGCATTGTTAATCGTAAAATCGGAGAAACTACACATAATTGGCAAGGAATTAATCTTGCTAACATTGAAAAAGGTAATAGCAACTGATCTTCATCATAAAACACCTTCAGATATCATTAAAAAAATCCTCTGAGTAATAATTCGGTACAAAGAAGTATAGATGAAATGGACAAAGACGTTGAAATATCATTCTGCAATTACTTTAAAACTTGCAAATTTTCATTTAACTCGACGAATCAACACAACCAAATGAAGAAGCACTACTCCTATCATATGTCCGATTTATAAAAGAAGAAAAAAATTGTATAGAATTATTATTTGCAAAAATTTGGAAACTGATACAAAAGAAGAATCGATATTTAACAGCATGAACATGTTTCTCCAAGAGAAGAAAATTCCCTATTCATAATATTTGTCAGCAGCAACTGATGGTATTGCAGCAATGATAGGGCATCATAAGAGTTTCATAGCACATTTGAAAGAAGCAGTACCAAACCGTTGTACCGCAGTGCCGTTGTACATTGTATTATTGATCATCAGCATTTGGTTTCCAAAAAGCTGAATGAACATACATATGTCATTTTATTACGTTATTACAGCAATGACTAAGATAAGAAGCAATTCTTCGCATGACAGATTATTTGACCCACTTTGTAGTGAAAATAATGAAGACAGCAATCGCTTGCTGTTGCATACAGAAGTTCGTTGGCTCAAGAAAGGTATCTGTCTGAATCATTTTTTCAATCTATTTGACTCAGTAATGGACTTTCTTTGAAAACAGAGATGTAAAATTGCTCGAAAATTTGATAACATTAAAAAAATTACATTGCTTATTTGACAGACCAGTTTAGAATATTCAGTGAAATCAATTTACAATTGCAAGTTGATGAATTAAATTTCATTAAAATAAAAAATGTCATAGCTACTTTTGTGAGAAAACTTGTTATGTTCAACCGAAATCAAGGTAGAGGTGAATACAGACATTTTCCTACATTAGCAACAGTTTCTGCAAAAGCAAGAATATTTACTAGATTTACTAACTTATTGCCAACACTTGGACGCTCTTCATACCGATTTTCTTGAGTGATTCCAGCACAATTTAAACATGAACATATTGATTTGGGTTTTAGATCTTTTCGCAAGTGCAGATACAGCAAAATCATCAAATTTAGAGGAGGAACTCATAGAACTCACACCTAAAGAAGAACTTAAAGTGAAATTTGGAAGTAGATACCAAGAATTCTAAGTTCAGAAATCTATAATAACTCTCTACCCTGAGTTGTGGGCAAAAGTACAAACAATTTGAATTGCTTTTCCGTCATCTTATTTGGCTGAACGTGGGTTCAGAGCAATATCTAATTTATTGACCCAGGAAAGCAATAGACTGGATGTCACTGAATGTGGTGATTTACAATTGCTGTTGACAGAATGTGAAGCCGACATTATCAAATATATTACGACATTATCAAATATATACATAACATTAACAAATTATTAAAATTCCATTAGCCTCAACATCTCATTAATATAATTTATTTCTTATTGATTTCTGTTCATTCACATTATTATTTGTGAAGCCTTTTTAATATTTTAAAGATGTCACAAATCTAAAAGTTGTTACATATAAAAGCACAGTTTAAAAATCTTAACACTTCAAATATGATACGCTGAGTGCTTTGAGTCAAAACTTGATCATCTTAGAAGCAGCTTTATTTACATTCGAGTTACATTAGAGTAGAAAAATGAATTTCAATACTTTAAAAAAAACTTGCCTGGGGATGATGAAGTCCTGATCGAAGTCCTGATGAAGTCCTGAGCGCTTAGCGTATGATATTTGAAATTTTAAGATTTTAAAACTGTTTTTTTATATGTAATAACATATTTTAGATATATGACACCTTTCACAGCCCCTATAAAAGTATTAAAAGTCCCTTTTTAGCAAGTTTATTTAATTTTTTTTTTTTTTTTTTTTTTTGTGTTTATTTAAAAAATTTTTACTTAACAACTTTTTTTTATGTTTGATATCATTTTAGATATAATTTTTAATTTGCGTTTTTTAATAAATAGACAATAATGTTTTTAAATAAATCTTAATTTTTATTTTGTGTTTTTTAATAAATAGACAAAAGAATAGCTATAGATAATATGCGACAATATTTTAATTGGTATAATTAAATATTATAGAAGAGGGGGGGCTTTGAAATATTTTTTTTCTAAAGGGGGCGTTGATCCATAAAAGGTTGGGAACCTATGGGTTAGAGGTACAGTTGTATCAGGTGTAAAGCCGAGAGCTTTATCCACAAAGCTCTGTGGGGCACTTTCATATTTATTATATGTAGATACAAAGCTTGAATTATCTCGTCTTTTGTATATAATGTCTTGCCTTTATTTTCATCCATGAGATACTGTAAGAAAACAATTTATTTTGGTATGTAAAATAGACAAAACAAAATGAATAAATGATGCTTTTTTCTTTTATGAATATATAATGTTCAAAACTGATGAGATGAAGAAAGAAAATAAAGTATTTATAAAATGTTCTTACTTAAAATTGCATTAAGATGACTAGTTTCTTTTACAGATATGAAATTATTATTTTTGCTTCTGTAAATCTGGAAAGTAATCCACATTTACTATTATAAAATAAACATTTTAATTCTATTAGGTTGTTACCCTAACAAAGCATAAAGGTTGGGATAAACCTGAAGATGAGCAGCTTCATGTTTTGCCATTGTATGTTCCTGATGACACTGATGAATATGGCAGTAAAGAAGGGCAAGATAAAAAGGTTATTATTCTTCTTCTATCTTATATGATAGAAAAGAAAGTATGGTATGGTATAGTTTTTTTTTTTTTTTTTTTTTTTTCTCTTCTGTTGAATTTAAAGATCGGATGAATTTATGTTACGGCTAAAATACTCTATCAGCTCAATTTCACTTAGATTCAAACTTCTATTTTCTATTTTTCCTTAAATATTGATTATTTACATATACACGTTTATGTTGTGACTTCATATTACCAGGAGAAATACATCAAAGTTTTTAAGGTTGATTAATGAATTTTTAAATTGGAAAAATAAATAATAATAATAATAATAATAATTCTGGGGGGAGGGGGGGGGGGCTTCAAGCAGTAGAGTTCTTTTTCTTTGTGGTTAAAAACATATTCAAGCATTTTAAGAGAAAAAGTACTTTGTGCTTCTCATCTTGTATAGTTGTATATACTTAAACAAGTAGAAGAAATAAAGATTCATTCTTTTAAAAAATGTGTAAAACTTTTTTTTAAAAATTTAGTTCAGTCAAAAAATAAAATAAAAATTCTTCTTTTATAGTTTCTTAATATTTAAAAAAATATAAAATAAAAACCTATTGAATAGTTCTAGGTATTTTGTTTGCTGTGTTTTTTAGATCAAATAATGCTCTGCTTTTAATCATTCTATAATTTTTTTTTATGTATTCACATGGATATGTTTAGAAAAATTTTAGGTCCTTTTAAAGACCCCCCCCCCCCTGAAAAAACACACACACATATATATATATATATATACAAGACCATTAATAGTAAACAATATTAACTATTTTAATTTATTAATATATAATTCTAAATAGGACCCGTCACAAAACATTTTATACCAAAACAGGACCCTTCACAAAATTATTTGTCTCTTGAATTGACCTTTCACTGAACTTTTCACAAATTTAGTCATATAAAAGTAAAATCTGGCCTGCAAATAAATTGCTGAACTCACCAAGAAGCATATTACTTAGCTTTTATGTATGATGGATAGAATCTAAAAACATCAATAATTTAAAATTCACAAAATTATGATTAGGATTTTCAAGAATATA
This sequence comes from Maratus speculifer, assembly GCA_964019185.1. NCBI lineage: Eukaryota > Metazoa > Arthropoda > Arachnida > Araneae > Salticidae > Maratus > Maratus speculifer. The sequence goes on from OZ025291.1 coordinate 142,936,119, forward strand.
AGAAAAACTTCAGTTTCACAAAAACAGGACCCTGCGAGAAAAGTCTGGACAGAACCCTAATTCAGTCAAAATAATTTGTAAAACAATCTTCATCTTTAGGTCCCTTAATATATTAACAGAGTTAAAATCAAAACATAATTGTGTGTATTTTATTTTATTTATTTTCCCTTTTTAGATCAAACAATATTCTCTATTTATTTGTAATTTATAAAATGTTGCTTATGTTCAGTCAACTTATTAATGTAAAAGTTCCTTACTCATATAAGATTTCGTGCTTGTCTATAGTCAGAATATGGGGAAAAATTAGAGGAAAACTGGGTTTTAGAATTCAACTCATTGGGGGATATATATATATATATATTAAGTACATTTCTAAGTATCTATTAAGTATATTTTTATATCTTCTATATTAAGTACATTTGTGACACATTGTTCTAATAAATTTAAAGGCTTTTTTATTGAAATTTTTTTTTCTCGTTAAAAAAATAATTTTTCATGCTTTTTTGCAAAAATTACTGTCCACTATTCGAAATGTCCATTATTCAGAGGTTAAATATACAAAATTTTAGGTTTCTAGAGTAGGAATCAGAAAAATGTCCATTAACTAAAGGTGTCTGCTATTCCGGAGTGTCCGTTATGGAGGTTTTACTGTAGTTATAAAAAATATCTTGGACAACATGACAAATGACTAAATGTTATTTCGAATGTTTTATAAAGTTATACAGTAGATTATTTTATGTCTTTATTTATCTATAAACTTATCCATTTAAATATGATTATTTAGTCAAAAATATTTAAATTGTTTTTTTATTCAACGAAATTAATTTATCCTTTTGTTGATCCATGAATAAGTAAATTCTGTTAAATTTGAGTATAATGGATATAAAAGGACAAGAATATTTGCTCATCCTAACAGTATGAACTTTACCCAAGTAAAGAAATGAGAAAATAAGCAAACAATTATTGTTAAAAAATATATCATCTGTTTTATAGAAATGATTTTACATTAAAAAATTGGATTATGGAAATAAATCAATAATTACAACTTAATGGATTTTTTTTTATGATTTTAAAGTACTACAAAAGACATGAAAATAATCACACAAAATGCTTATTAGTTTCAAAAGTTTTAAACCTTTATGCTCTGATCTTTAATATCTTAAAGAAACTTTTTTTTTCTTTTAATGTAATATAAAATAATTTTTATGTTTATGAAAAAGATTTGTCCACCTATGTTTAGAATGTGCAACCTTTTTTATTAAGACAATTATTTGTAAAAATGGAGTTTTCTAAATTATTAACATATGTATAACTGATGTGTAGCAGAAAGTTTTACACTCCAAAATCTCCCTCCTTTACAGATAAACTCTCAATATAGTTACATAATGATTATTTTTATTTTAATATTTAAAAAAAATTCAGAAATTTAAAGATAATATTATTTAATCTTAATACTTTTGTAAATATTTTGCAGAAAAAAGAGCCGATAATTTTAATAAGTCATGGGATAAGTCAGTTTAACGATAAAATCTTTTCTGAATTTCATAATTGCACAACTTATTTTGTCTCTTTTGCATATGAAATTTGTGTGTAGAAACTGTGCATATATCTGAGTTTGTCAACTGGCTTGCTGAATGGGTGTGGCAAAAAGTGATTGGGATGGAGTGTGTGTGTGTGTGGGGGGGGGGGATGTCCAACTCTGCTCTTTGAAATTTAATAAGCTATTTCTTTTTTCTAAAATAATTTTGAAAGAAAAATAAGTAATAATTTTTTTTTCTTCCATTTAAAATAATTAAACAGTAAGAAAAAGATATATATATTGAAGATTCTTTGTCAGTGGGCTATGTCCCCTTGAATCCTTAATAGAAAACAATATTCTGTTTTTATTTTATGCCCATGTGTTTAACATTCCTTTTATGGGGTGATTAGAGGTAAAGGGTCTTCCTTGATAAAAGAAGGTAAAACTTTCAATATTCTGGTTTGATAAAAATCAATAGAAACTTACTTTTGGACAATTTTTTATTTGTAACATTTCTGCATTGCATTTTATATCGATATGCTTAAAAATTATCTTTCAAGGGAAAAAGGGAGGTTAAATTCTGTGTTTAGCTTGTAAACTATTCTAACATATAAAGCAATGCAGCACATAGCACATCTATGATTTGAGACTACATTTTCTATTTTTAGGTATAGTTATCATATTATTTGCATCCCTTATTTGTATAGAAATCTTCATGAGATATGTATCATGAAAGTGCAATGAAGAGCATTAAAAAGTTCAATAAATAGTACAAACATTCAGATAAAATGGAAAAGCACAAAATCCAAGATGCCAAGACAATTTGCCTCCTCGAATTTTCTCAATACATTAGGAATCATTAATTCATTCAAATAGTAATGTCTTCTGTTTTTGTTCATTTAATATGGAAATCTAAGTTCTTATAGTTAACTCATAATTTTATATTTTTATATCTATTGTATAATATTCACCTGTAAATATTGATTAGTTTTCTTGCTACAAAAGTATGTGTTATGTTTTGAATATACAACAGTTCAAATTTATATTCTTCATTAAAAAAAATATATATAAAGCTTAAGTTGCATACCAAAGACAATTCTGTTTTTAAAATTTGTACCTCCCTGGATTTTATGCAGTTTGCTATAAATGAATTTAACTGTAACACTTTTGAAGAGTTGTTCCTTTGTAGTTAATAAAATGTATAATTTCAATTTTCATAAACAAAAATAAACAGCACTCTTCTACATAATTTTAGAGGACGAATAAATGTGATTTTTTTATATATATTTTGCAGGTTACATCTGGTTCTCTTGAAGTTTTAAAGAAATATCCAGTAAATTTTAGAGTTAGAACTACACCTCTTAAACCTTGTAAAACTAGAGGACGCAAGCCAAAGGATGGATTCTCCCCTCGTAAATTAGCAGTTCAAAATGCATTCAAGCAGCTTATAGCAAGTGGAAAACTACATAGAATAGAACCACCCATAAGCCCACTTAAAAACAATCTCATGTCCAAATGCGGCTTAAAATATCCAAATTATCATCATCATAACATGTTACCTGACAGCAGCATGGGATGCGAGCCTACCAAGTGTGAGAACTATCACCAGTGGAGTTTTAATGACAAATCTGAAGAACTTCATGAAGGTGAAAAAACAGCATGTAATTCATATACAGGGAAACACATTTTAGAATCTCAGAACAATCCTTTAAATAATAGCAATACCTCTGACAATTATAATTCAAATTGTCATGTGTCTGGCCAGATACATAATCATTGTCAAAATTCACTTGCATCCTCTTTTGATAATTCTACAAAAACCAATTGTTCGGATAATGTTATTTATACATCTGCATCAAACAACATTAGTAACACAACATATACAAATACCAATACAATTTTTACCTCATCCTCACAAAATTCTAACATCAATGCATCAAGTGAAGTAAATAATTCATCTGTTAATCAGACATTCATCAATAAAAACACAAGCACAGCCAAGTCTTGTACTGCATACAACTGTCATGATGATAACAATAATTTACCATATAGTGTCTCTCAAAGTCTTCCTTCATATGGAAGTGTTCAGTCACAATCATACTCATATACTTCAGATCAGAACTCAAATATAATACCTCATTCAGATAATTTAAGTAACTATAGTGTTTGTAATTCATATCCTCAGTACTCAAATCCTGCACAAACAAACATTTATACCTCGAATTCTCATTCATTCCATAATCCATATTTTTATCAGTATCCATCTCCTAACATACCATTAAAAATTCCTGGTAATTACTGTGCTGGTAATTCATACTCGCGTTTCCAACATTCCAATAATATTTGTTATCAAATGTCATACAATATGCCTTATTCTGGATATGATCAGCGGTATAATTATTGTAACTCTCTAAATTCACTTAGTGAACTGAGTAATAGTTCATCTATTTCAGAGAAAAATGATAATTATGTCTCAAATTGTTTTTCACTAAATCAAACAAATCGTGTTCCAAATAATGGGCCCTGCGAAAATTATATAGCTCCCAATGCATCATCCCCCGAGAAACATAATATACATTCATCATCACATTTAATACAAAACAAATCAAATTCAACAAATTTAAAATGTAAACAAAAAAATTGTAATTCTAACACAAAACTAATAGATAATACTCCTTTTCATGATTCTTGTAATAGTTTTAACAGAAATATTGAAGAGGTAAGTGCTAAAAACTACAACTATCATCTTCAGCAATCAAATTTGATTATTGAGGATGATATGTCTGTAGTCAATCCAAATTATTCTATTAAATCTGAATATTATCCCAATTCTTATAAAGAAGGTTATGAAGCACAATGTGATGATTTTAACAGAAAGCAACTGGAGAGATATAATGAAGCACAAAATTTTGGTTTCAGCCATGCTAAAAATATATCATCTTCTGATCATAATCAGACACACAAGAAAAGCAATTTTGTTACTGAAACAAATCACATAGGTTTTTTAACTCAAAAGTATAGCAATGAAAGAATAGATGTAAGTGATAATTTTGTTGATTCAACTACAGATGTTTTAAATGGAGATGAAATTTATGAGGGTCATTCAGATAATGAAGCTAGCTTTCAGGACAATGAAGTTGGTGGTGTTGCCATAGCATTAACACATGGATCTGTATTGTTTGAATGTGCTAAACATGAACTGCATGCGACTACAGCACTTAAAAAGCCTAATCGTACAAATCCAACTCGCATTAGTCTAGTTTTTTATCAGCACAAGCACTTAAATTATGAAAATCACGGAGAAGCAGAATGGGGTCAAAAGATGAAAGAGAAAAAAATTGCAGTTACAAAAAATGTAGACGTCTCTTTTGATATGGTACCAAATAAAAAACAGTGCACAGAAGAAGATTTTAAAGAACCCACTGCAATGAGATATGCAGGAACTGCCCCTACTAACAGTTGGGTAACAGTGTTTTAAATTGCACCTCTAGAAATAGATGCCCTCATAGGCATTTAATATTTACATATGTAGTATATTTGCAGTGCTTTGTTGATATTACCCCCAACAATTCATTTAAATTGCATAATTTAAAATTTTTATTTCTACAATGTCCTTTGTAAAATATTTTAAAATGCTGAATTTGCAGAAGTTCACAAAAAGCTGTACCATAATGTGCCAAATAAAATCAGCAATAACATTTACAAAATACTCAAATTAAAATTTTTTGATTTTACAATAAATTTTGCCTATGAACTCAAAATCATTACTCTTACAAATAAATAAAATTAAGTTCATTTAAAGCTATTTTTGGATGAATGTTTGTGTACATGAGAGAGAGAGGCAGATACAATTATGATTAATTTGTATATTTTCTGATTAAAATATATATAAGGAATTTGAAAGAATAAATTGATATGTATGTGGGAAAATGTTTGTGTTCCACTTTATGTATGTAAGCTCTTTATGTAATTGAGTTTACATTAAGCATATTTGTGTATAATCTATATTTAAATAATAATAAAACTAATGTGTGTTGTACATATTCTATATAAACATATATTTTTATTTAAACAATGCCTATTTTTATTTTAGCATTAAATTAAGAAATACAACTTTAAATCATTGTAGATAAATCAAATAGTTTTTTAAATCACAAAGTAATATGTATATAAATACAGTATATATTGAATGAGAAAAATAATACACTAAAATGAAAACCTTTAGTGCAATTTTTCCCCCCAAGTACTTTATGGTTTTATGACCTAAAAATTATTATGGATAAACGTATGTTTATTTGATTCCATCATTTTGTTGTTTTTCATCTTAATAAAGACATTTACAAAATAAAGCTATTGTATAAAATTAAAGGAGTAAATATTTTCTTATCTTTAACCTCTTTGCTCCCAGTGTATCCACTAGTGAATATGTCCTCCATAGAGTTATTTTATTTGGGAATGAAAGATTAAATAATAATAAACAAGAAATTAAAAACAATAATAAGAAAATACAGCAGTTTTATTTAACAGGGATACAAGTGCTATGCCACAAATGACCGATTGGTACTGATAAATTGTAATAGTAACTCTTGCCTAATTTAATAACAAGATTTCTGAGATTTAATAAAGCAAAGAATACCATATTACTTTAGTAGTTAAAATTAGCTACTTGTGATGCAGCGCTTTCATCCCTGATTTAATGTTTTAACTAAATACAATTAATTGTATTTTGAAACTCATTCTTTCAACATACTTTTTTGTTTTAACTGTGCAATTGTTGCTGTAATATACAACTATGCAAATAGCTAAAATGTTTAAGATGAGGGTAACTTTGGCAAAACACTGTAGAATGATTGCTACATTTAATAAAGAAATAAGAGTGCCTAAAAAAAGGAAAACATTTTATACTGTATATTTACCTGAATCACATTTTATATTTTTAAACAAGAATATTGTACAGATGAACATACTAAAAAGCCTCTTTATTTTTCTTAACAAAAAATAATTGTAGGAAATCTATATTCTAATCTTTTATTTACAAAATGAGTTTTCCTTTGTACATGCTGTTTTTTCTGTAAACTGTTATTTATAAATGAAACTACCTTAAGAACTTGCATATTTAATTTTTATCATATCAAATCCAGAAATTTTTGTATTCCCAATAAAATTTTAGTTGCATTTTATGAGCATTTAAAGTTGTTCTTAAATCTAAAATACATGAAATTACAGTAACATCTTATGAAAGTTTCTGATAAAAAGTTTATTTAGATGTAAAAGTAATGTATTACCTTAAACATCAACATCAATTTTCAACTATAAAATAAATTTATCTGAATTCTTAAATCACAATGTAGCAATTTATGCATTATTTTTATTAAAATAAATAAAATTCAAAATTGTTTAGAATTAAATTCTCATAAACATTTTATATCATAGAAAAGTATGATTGCACATTGAAATATATCCAGAATGTACTTCAGATTTAAGAACAACCTTGGAAAGCATTACAGTGATTCTTAGACAAAACCAGAGTGTTAAGAAGTATTGGCTCACCTTTGCTGCATATTATCTTTACAAGATAAATTAATGTTTTATTATTTAGATTAAAATTTTCAAATTACATACATTAATACTTAAAACAAGTCTAATCAACATATAAAAATATAATATATATCATGAGGGAAAAAAAGGCAGGGGATAAAAATAAAGAGCCACTGTATTTCAAATATATTTTGTGAAAAATCTTTTCTAAATAAAATACAAGTATTTAATTTTTTTTTTCATTTTTATTATAAAAATGAAATATTGTTTATATTTAAATTATCAAATAGTCAACTTAAATGCTCTGTGAAAGTTCTTTAAAAGTGTGTATTAAAATACTGCATTTTATACTTTGATATTTTATAATTTCATATTCAAATATATATTTATGTGTATATATATTTATTTTTTAATTTCATAGCATCATGCAATTCAATCTTTTATTCATGATGTAGTCTACTTATTTTATTATTATTATTTTTTTTAATGAATTTTGAATATGAACAAAATCGTAATGGTGTGATAATTTTGTTTGCTCAATTTAGCACATTTACATTTGATACATTGCAAGTTTATTTGAAGTGTGTTTTTGTGATAATATTACAAGTTGTATGAGTTTTTACTAAGACCTTCTATTTTATATATATTTTTTACTTTGAAAATATTAAAAAAAGGAAAAAATGAGTTTTTCTTTCTTACTTTGAAAATGTTAAAAAAAGGGAAAAAATGAGTTTTTCTTTCTTACTTTCTGATAATGTCTATTGACTTTAATATTGTGAAATTCACTTTACATAGTTCTTCGGTTATTGCAATATTAGGCTTATCTCAATGTCAGTAAGAAGTTAATTTGATTGATTTCATTCATAAATCATACAGTTTGTAACTTATATATGTACAAACTTATAGATTGTATTTTTCTTGGTCCTATAATATAAGCTGTGTTTAACTTAGATATAAATAGTGTTACTAGGTATCCAGCATAAGTCAGGGCTCCAAATGCTATTGGCACCACTATTTCTTACAATTTATTTCACAGATAATTCCTTTCCCTACCAGTAGATAAGACGAAGAAAATTGCTTTAAAATGCTGGTGCCCAGATAATTTGTATTACTGATTTAAGTGCTCCGGCAATACTAGACATGAAGGTTACCAAAATACTCCACCCTTCCCCTGCTCTAGAGATGAGTTCGAGCTCATTTATCAAAGCCTGGGCCCACTTGAGCCCAACAATTTTGAATCTGAGCTATAATTAAAAATTGATTCAAATATATCATTTTATTTTTAAAAACTTCTTTCATAAAATTTATTGTTTAGTAAAAATTTAAATTCAATCTTATCAAAAGATCAGTTCGGTATCAAATAAAAATATAAATCATACTTGAAAAGATTCCCATCTTTTTTGTCCTTTGATGGTAAAATTTAATGAACATATGTAAGATGTGTAATGAATAAATGGATAAAGTTTACAGGAATTCTATTTGTATGATGACGAATCAAACAACTTTTTAAAATTTTCTATAAGACAAGTACATCTTAATGTAATCAATTCATTTCTTATAATAATCTCCTGTGATAGACATAAATCTAAAATTCAACACAAATTAAAATATTGACACAGTTATCTTAAAGGTCTGATGCTTTTATGGTAAAAGAAGAAACACTGATCTATTGTTTTTTATTGGAATAACATAGAAACTATATTTACTTACAAGGGAAACCCTCAGCATGTGCATAGTTCATGAACACAAATAGAAATAATAATCACTAAGCTTTTTTCATATGAGAATGATTGATTCATGGACAATAGAAAATTATGTAATCCTGTAAACCTCAAGCTAATTCCAGTTTACTAAAAACAGAAAAAAATATTCTCTTTGTGTTAGATAACTAATTAATAAATAAATAAACAAATCAAAAATATTCTCTGTCACAAACAAAAATCTAACTAGAAACTAATTTATCGCTAGTATTTGTTTAATTGGTGCCATATCAAAGATCATCACCGGAAATGCAATAGACAGAAATCTCCAAACATCACAAATTTTCTTTTCAATCAGCAATCAACTATTAAAATACAAAAACATGATCTTCTGTTTCCCCATTTTGATCAAAATAACACTAAAATGACTTAAAAAATAATAAGTAATTTTAAGGGGGAAAAATTCTTTAAATATTTTCTACACATGAATAAAGTTTTCTGCTTTAAGTAAGAATGAGCCTGTCTCTCTCCTCTCTACCCTGCACTCCTTAGGGATAGATTTGTCAAATCAAAAACTTTAAATATACTTTGATTTTAGGGTCCTTAAAACCCTATATACATTAAAAACTTCCCTATTAGGAATGTTTTTGATTTTGGTACCCCCTTTGAAAGGTAGGGGAGAAGGAGCACAGGCTCTGAATATCCTATTGTAAATCAGGCTTCTCCTCTGAACTTTGCTCTCATATACATATAAGCATTTTTTCAGCAAGTTGAAAAAAATTCTAAACCCTTTCTTTTTATGAGAATTACTAAATATTTAAAAAATTTTCTTTTAAAATAATAAATTGCAGAAATTAATTTTGTTGTAGACCCTGAAATTGAACTATATTATGAAATAATATAGAGTCATGTATAATATGCTGGCTACGAAGTTATTAATGAAACTGGTTTCAAGAGAAAAAACATTTAAAGGGAAAAAAAAAAATCAAAATGCTCACACAAAAGAAATTAGAAACAAAACAAACAAACAAACAAAAAAAGAACTTATTACAAAAAGGGGAAATAAATTTCATAGCGTATATACAAAGCTTCATATACAAAGAAAATTTAAGTTGTTTTTATAGTAAATGGAGTTTTTTTTTTTAAGTTGCTTTTACTATTGGGCTTTTATTGTATTTAAAATGTAGTAAGATAAATTAAATGAATATATGAATGGACTTAGTATGAAAAATGAAAAACTCTTTTTTTCCCCTCAATTTAAAAATATTTCAAAATAAACTTCAAAATTAAATCACCTTTTTTTGTATACAACATGAAAATGTTATTTATTTCATTATTAATGGTATTTTAATATTTATTTTATTTTGACAAACATTTATTTTTTTTTTTTTTTATTGAATCATTTTTTTTACATTTCATCATCTTTTTAAAACTGTATATTTGACACATACTTTCAAGTATTTTTGTAAAGATGTAAATATTATATATATAATATCAGACAAACACTGAGTGACGTTGTTAAACAGAACCACCAATCCTAAAAAGCCATCAATTAAATAAAATGAAAAAAAAAAAAAATATGTAGAAAAACATCTGACCATGCAGTAATTGTGAATGAAGTATGTAGTCGTTTACATTTTAAACATTTGTATGTGTCGTAGATTGTCCTATATAGTGTCACCTGTATTGTAATATGTTTGTCAGTTTTTACTATTATATGTAGTTGCAAAATGTATGTATTAAATTATTTTTGAGCCTTACAGTTTGTATTATTTATATTTGTTGTGTGACTCTTTATTTGTCAATGCACTCAAAACTCAAGAGTTACGATCAAGATTTTACTGAATCAAAGATACATAAATTGTTACTATTTTTACACTTATATTTTTCAGAATTTTTACTATCAGTAATTACTGGAAAATTTACTGGATAACCCAAAAATTCTTTATTTTAAAATTTACTAAAACATGTAACTGTTTTACAAGATGCCTTTCAAACGAAAATGCTTCTCACAATCAAAAGTTTTGCAAGGATCAAAGGATTTGCTTGATTACAAGTAAGGCAATATCTGCAAAAAAAAAAAAAAAATAGCGAGAAATTATGAAAATGTAGCACAAATGGTCCCAAATTCATGAATCAGGAGCTTCAAAATATGAAGAAACCACAGGATTTGTAAACAAACTTACATAAACACATCACTATCCCATGCTAAATCAATTCATGTTATTACATTAGTAACACATTATAATGGGTGTCATGATGATTAATTAATCAAAATATGATAACTATGATCTATTAAAATAACAGTTATGTATCATATTATCACCAGGGATGGATTACTCATAAAGCCAGCCTAGGTTATGGTCTAGGGATGTAAATTAAGTAAGGAAGCAAAACTAAGAGCTTTAATGCATTTAAATTGAAAGAAATAAGGACAGTTAAAAAATTTTAGCAAAAAGTGTCAAATAAAAAATGAATTTGTAACAATTTCATTTAAAACATTTTTTCTGCTTTTTAATTCACCGATAGAAATTTCTTTCATATTTTAAATGTAACAAAAGCCCATTCATTCCCCATACAATCCTCAAAATGCAAAAATTTATATAAAAAAATAATGGAAGAATTTTTTTTAAATTAAATATATCAATTCTTCAATTTTTCAGAAAAAATTATTACAGTTCTATAAAGGTGCAGGCAGAAAAGTATTTTGGCCTGGTGCATCATAACATGTTAATTCACCTCTGGTTTTCAGGTGCAGTGGCGTAGCTATGCTTTTTGGCGCCCGGGGCAAGAAGAAATTTTGCATTGGTTCAGATAAGACTGCATTACACGAAAATATTCATATGAAATGCTAAGAACACAAAAATTAGCATGAAAACCTACCTATGAGCATGTGTGTATGACGAAGACGGCTAGAAATATCTACTGCACATGTAATTCAGAAAATTTAGGAGAGGGTAGTTCAAGGCTGGATGTGATGCACATGAGGTTTAGATTTCTATTTTTTTTTAATTAGACAATAATATTAATTAAAAACTAATCAAAACTGCGATTTTTTTTTTTTTTTTTTTTTTTTTTCCCCCACAAAATGGTAAAATTGCGTGCATTCCTGAATCTAGTATCACAGGTGAAAGGAAAAAAATTAAGAATTTTCATCAATCAGCTAAAATTAAGAAAACTAAGTAAGTTATCGATTTGAAAATTTCAGAGCATATGTAGAAAGATATTTTACACCTGTACGTAAAATGTTTGAAAATCAGTCGGAAATTGTTAATAATTTTTTCAAAGCACAGTACAAAAGTTTGGAGAAAAAACCATGCAGCGATGAATATTTATTAAAAATTGAGCTAAAAAGAGTTCCCTTTCTGGCCGACCCCTCCATTTAATTTACGAAAATTGATGAATCAGAAATTATATGACATTTAGACAATCGACTTAATTTGTAAATGTAGCCAAATGCTAATAAAAATATAAAAAAAAATATTTTATCGTATTAAATCGAAGAATATTAGTGTGTTCTGTTGAGAGTCCCGTGATATGAGTTAATAATTTGTCCACAAGGATTTCCACCCTTTATTTATATTTAAAGCTATGTTTTTCAATGTATAGACTTATTTTACCACCATTATCAGACATTAACGGCGCATTATTTTCTCGGACTCTATGGTTCAGAATTCAATGATAATTCATTCATTGAACTTAGCTTACAATTTTCTTGCAGTTTTTGGCTCCCCCTTTCAGTACAGGGAACGCATTATTTATCTCGATTTCTATGGACCCAATTTCAACTAGGTTTTATAAATTCAATTTGTTTTTCGATTGTCTAGCAGTTTTTAACTCTACCTTCTACAGCCGAGATTTCATAGATCCGATTTTTTTTTCCAACTTATTTTACTATTTTCTTCCGATTTTTTCGCAGGATGCCTGTTATACAGTTATATAAGCAGAAAGGACTTGGCTGGAGATTAATTTTGAAAAAAATGAATTCGAATGGAAGTAAATAGGGTTAGACATAAGTGCATAGCATGCCCGGTCTATGTTGCCGAAGACATCTTGGACTTATTACAATGGTTCATTTTCAGAGATTAAATTTATTTTTAAAATTTTAATATGAATAGAGCTTTTAATCATTCGCGATTCGTTTGGAAAAATTGGCTTGTGGGTCAGTTAGTATACAAATGAAAAATAATCTTTTGATACCAGAAATGTGACTCCAAGTCGACAACAGGTCTTTTGATTTATAAACTGGAAGTTAGACAGTTATAAACCTCTATCAGCTATTGAAACTTATGTATCTTTCCATTCTGACATCGTCATCAAATTTCCCCTAAACATTTACACACACACACAAAAGAAAAGTTTAAAAATTTTTATTCATTGTCAATGTATGCAAAATTATTTCTGTTTAAAACTCCTTTTAATTCCGCGCCTCTAACTTAATCATTTTGCGCCTCAATTCTGGTACATAATTATCTTAGGTAACAAGTATGTTTTGAGCCATCCTCAGAAATTGTTACAGAAGTTGTTCCTTTCGTTACTATTTGGATAATAAAATATCTTAACAAAGGAAAGATTCATATACAAACAGAAACAAATGAACAACATAAATAAATAAATTTTATTTATTATGAAAATATATGAGGATTCCGGTTTAAAGCTCTCTCATTTTGGCACCCCTTAGCCTCGGCGCCCAGGGCCAAGGGGCCTTGTCCCCCCTTAGCTACGCCACTGTTCAGGTGGTGTAAGATGCCTTTGAACTTTGGGTTTGATCCTTTTCCATGTTGTAAAATCAATTTACCTCTTCCTTGATTGATTAGGAGACACTTCTTCCACAAACTTTTCCATTGTTGGATAAAAGGCAAAATTAAATTATTAGAAACTTTCTATGAACCAAGGGAGTCACAGGTGAGAGGACATATAATGTTAATTTAATCAGTGTGTGAGAGATTATTGTAGGGAAGAGCAGAAGCAGCTACTAGTGCATGTGGAGATGGCTGCTGTTGCAGCACACCGTTATTTTCAAATGCAATTAACCAGAAACTGACAGAAATTGAAAATTTTTAGGAGCTAGTTTGAACAATCCTTTTTTCTGACATTATCAATGCATTCATTGCAAAACAGAACAATGGCTAACTTAAAGTGCTGATTTGGTATATTTTGATCAACTGTAAATAATGTGCTATCAAAAATAAATATTTTCATACAAAGAATTTTTTGGTTAACCCTTTCCAGCATGGGCAAATTTTATAGTAAAATGAGTAATTATTGACTGCCACCAGAATTTGCAAATGACTTTTTTAGATAATAGTCTGAATTCCTTAATTTAAGCTTTCACTGTAAAAGCAAAATTTTACTAAAATATTATTGGTGCCATTTGCAAGTCTGGAATTAAAATTAAGTATCCCAGATTGGGCACATTGTGTAGGAAAGGGTTACAGAAAGAAAAAAAAATCAATAAGTAGATTGAAAAATCAGTCTCTAAGAGGAATTTTTTAGATGCCAAGGCAAGCTGGTACCTGGGGTTTATCAGAACCTGCATATAACACAGGGATTTCATATAATTTGGCATGGTTTATTGTTTTTACATGGTAGAAATGTTTTCTTCAAACTTAAAGAAATAGAAAAAACACATTTTTCAATTTTGAAGAGTTGCCTATTTTTGAACTAGATGACACAATTGATGATATTGAAGTCCAAGATTTTGTTCATTTAATTAAAATTTTATCTCTCAAACTATTTTTGAAATTGATAATACATTTTTTAAACAATCAGATTTAGATGAGACTTTCTTTGATCAGAAGATCTTTGATCAGACTTAGATTTAATCAAGCTTAAATATGGGTATTTCTTTATCTCCAATTCTTTGTGATAATTTTATGCATTATTTTGAGGTAAAATGATTAAATCTGGTTAATTTTAAATGTTGGATGTAGTATGTTGATGATACTTTTGTTCTAGTTGATAATATTTTTGATATTTCTACCATTCAAACCATCAGATCTATTGACCCAAATATTCATTTTACTTTTGAGTTAGAAAATAGTAATGAACTCCCTTTCTTTGATGGTTTAGTTACCAAATGTGATTAGTTTTTCAAAACTTGTGTTTATAGAAAACTTTTTCTGTCTCTAACTCACCTTATGCTGTCTCAAATCATCCTGTCAACCAAAAAAATTAGTGTTTTTTAATACATAAGTAAATTGTGCTTTCAAAATTTGTTCGGACTCTGCATCCCTTAAGAATGAACTTAATTACTTAAATTCTGTTGCTGTCAAAAGATGTCAATCCTTCTGCTATTAATAAAGCTGTAAAGAAATTCAAAAGACCATCTAATAATTCTACTATTTCCAAATCTGTCAAAAACAAACCTGATAATTTGGTTGTTCTCCCCTTTTATCTTCCTTTGTGTTTAAAATTAGCTAAAATATTAAGATGCTTCAATTTTAATGTTATCTTTAAACCTGTCAATAAAATCTAATTCCCCTTAAATGTATCTGCAATTCTTGATATTCATAAATGGGGAATTTATAATGTTCCTTGTAATGGTTATGATTTATTTTATATTGGTTAAACTAAAAGAAATCTCTAAATCTGTTTAAAAGAACTTTCATTATGTAATTAATCAGAAAATTTCTAAATCTTCTATTGCCAAGCACTCTCGGGATTCCGGCCATATTTTCAAAATGCTAAAATTATCTTCAATCCCAATAGTTTCTCAGAATTTGACTTCCTTGAAAATTTAGCTATTTATTTTAATTGTGAAGTTATTGTTAATGATAAATCTGATTTCATAATGCTCTCTGCACCTTCGAAAAACCTTTTCACTACCAGCATATAATTTAGTTTTTGTATTATTAATTATTAGCCTGATACTTAATTTTTCCCCCATTTTATTATAACTTATTTTTTCCAAATTTGCTTCTTTTTTGTTTTGATTATACTGTTCTGGGATTGACTGTTGGATTCTATTTCCCCTATTTGCTGTTTCTTCAATTGTTTTCTTTCCCCTTATCTTTCATTTCTATTAAATAAAACTCTGTGTGATCTTCAATCACACTTACCCCCCCCCCCCTCCCTTTTTTTTTCTATGGATCTTTTTGTAACAGAAGACTAGCCTCTTAAACTGAAAAAAAGTAAAATTTCTCTACCTTTTGAAAATTAATGATTTGAATTCAGCAGTAAACTTACCTATATTTTTGACCTTTTGATCCATTTTATGTAAAAATTAATGTACCTATAATTTCTTTTTAATATGAATTTATTAATACTTTTCAAAATTAAAAATATATTTTTGAATAGAAAGAATGCATGGAATATGTTTGAATATATTCATTTTATCGCATTATCTACTTATATATATATATAATACAAACAGAATTTTTGTTCCAGCTGTTTATTATTCGAGTTCTACTGAAAGATTTTGATAATACCCATATTTTGATAGATATTATTTTAGGGAAAGCTTTTGTACATAGTACATGATTCAACATAGTTATAGAGTAATGACGAAGAATGCTGTTATTTTGGAAGATAAGATTACCATTTGGTGAGGTTATTTTTTGGTATTCATTATAATTGATGAAATAATTTAAATGGCTAGACATCTTGAAAAGTTTTTAACTAATTTTATTTAAAATAATAATTTAAAAAAGAAAGAAAAAAAATGTTTTGATAAATGACAACGAAATAAAAATATTTAAGCAAGAAAAAAACATTTTTAATGCTTAGAAAATAATTTAATGCGGAATATTACAACTGATACAAGATTTGGCGATTTTATCTAATATGACAGTCAGAAAAATTTGAATCTGAAAATTTGATTGCCAGATATTTGAATGACATTTTTTTTTTTTTTCAGTTCTTTTTATGTTATTCTTCCATCATTTGACTTAAAGAAAATAGCAGAAGTAATTGTAAAAATGACTGCACTTGTGAGTTACATATTATTATACATTTATGATTTTACTTTGATCACCAAACATGATTTCAAGCAAAAAATGCTTAAATGGGAAATTTACTTGTATGATGTTTGCTATGGTGTTTTTTCAAGCGTACGAAAGCATGTTTGGAGTACACTTTTATATTTGTCTGTAAATTATATAGATGAGAGTAAATATTGCAAAAAATGGAGTTGAATAAAAACATTTTAATGTAAATGGCTGTCGCACACACATATTGTAAATTAATTTCAGCTTTTTAATAAGTTTCTCACTATACTTTACTACAGTTTATTTTCCCCAAATGTATCTTATTATTATTATTATTTAAAAAGAAAGAATTGTCCCTTTTCTTTCTTTTTTTAACCTTTATTATGATTATTTTATTTTTTTACTGTTATACATATCACCAATTACAGAAAAATTCACAGTTTTAAAAATTAGAAATTGAAAATTATCAAATTATTAATGAATTGAATTAACTATATATATATATAACCTTTTATCAAACAATAGTATAAACTTTTTGGATTTAAAAATTACATTAGTGGAGAACAACAAATTAATAACTGATCTATATGATAAACTTAAAGATTTTAAATTTAAAGTTAATACTTTTACTCATTTCAAATCCTGCCTCCATAATTCTGTTTATCGAAATACAGTAGACTCCCTCAAATCTGCACTCCTAAAATCCGCACATATTTTACGGATGTAAACAATGAAACATTCAGTTCAAATGTAGGTGCAAAATTTGACTTTTTTAGTTTTATATCAGTTCCATATATTTTTTAATTTATAATTTTTGTTAAGATTACTGAATTCATGTTTTTTCATAAAGAAAGAATGATTTATTTCTGAAAAATCAAAAATATTGCTGATATCATTGGTAATCACAATCTTATCAAATATATTTATGTATTAATCAAGTTTTTTTAGTAATTAAGTCTGGGTAAACTTGAAATAAAGCTTCATTATTTTATGATGCTGATGTGAATTAGTAATGTACCTTTATGAGGCAAGTT
The DNA here is from genome assembly GCA_964019185.1 of Maratus speculifer. Lineage (NCBI taxonomy): Eukaryota > Metazoa > Arthropoda > Arachnida > Araneae > Salticidae > Maratus > Maratus speculifer. The sequence goes on from OZ025291.1 coordinate 142,953,838, forward strand.
TCATTGAATAATTTAGGAAAAATACATTTCATCTTTATAATGAATATGTGATTGTACATTATTGATTATTAAATTGACCTTTGCTTTTAGTATTTTAATCATTTAAAAATTATCTAAACTTTTATTATTTTAGTTTGTTACTTATTTTAATATTTTAGTACATTGTAAGCATTCATTATACTTTTGATTTCATTATTAATTGCATTCAAATTACTTTTTTAAAAATGTAAACAATGAAATGACCAGAAATCCGCAAAATTCTAAAATCTGCAAAACCTCTGGTCCCAAGCTGTGCGGATTTGAGGGAGTCTACTATATACTCCTCAATCACTTATTCAGAATCAAAAGTTTATGTTCCCCTCATCTTATAAACAAAAACATTAAACAATTAATATATGATGCGATAAAGCATGGATTTCCTAATAAATTCATTTACTCTTTAATACACAATTAATTCTTTTATTACATATCATTTGCAGTAGGATGTTTATTGTGAGTTACTTTTAACATATTGCGCATAAAAAAATATAAAAATTACACAAAAAAAATAAAAAAACTATAAAATGTGTTAAAAATTAGTTAACAGGTTGAATGAGTGGGTAGATGTTAGATAAAGGAGGTAGGGCGGAGCTGCTGGAGAATATATGCGCTTATGTTAATATTGAAAAAAAAAGGGGGGGGGGTGTTGGCGGTAGGAAAATGGTGCAGTGCAACAATAATATAGTGTTAATTTATTATTTATGGTAATGTATTGTTATAGCATTCCTTGTTTATTCCTCTGGATTTAATATGTAATGTAATTTAAGGCTGATCAATGGTTGATCATTTAATATAATATTTTATTACTTTTACAGCACTTAATTTCTTATTTTAGTTATCAAAATAAGCTATATGTTCATGGTATATTTTATAATAATATAATAAATTATTAATTTGCCAGTTTTTGCTTTAAATAAGGGTTGGCACGGTTTATGTCGGTTGGTTTTATCTATGCTTTAAACCATAAGTATATTTTTATAACATCCTCTGGTTCTTTTTTTTCTCTCGAAAATTACTAAAGTTATTTCTTATTTTTATTTTTTTTTATATTTTTTTTCTTTATAATTTCAGAATTAATTGTCTAATTTTATACAGGGGGCCTTGGTCAATTTTATATGTATAGAAATAACTGTTTAAATAAAAAATGATTTTTTTTTTAAATATAATATCTACTTAATCCTCTGTATATAGGTTGTTTACAAATAGATATAATACAAATAGATTACCGTAATTTCGGGTGTATAAGCTGCAGATCAAACAATTCTTTTTCAACCCAGATTTTTTAAAGAAACAAATACAACTATAGTCTATGCAAGAAAAAACGACTTCTCAAGGCCGAATGTTCCTCTTTCCATTTTCCCTTCGTTGCCATGGCATCGGAGGAAGCCAGTCCCTTGTCCCTTTTTTTCCACTGCACTTCTGCTAAACAAATTTACCCGTGCAACAGTATGAGTTATGCGGTATTCGAAGACTCTTTTTCCCGCACACCAACTGGATTTTCTTACGTTCAGAAAAAGCTGTATTTTTGCTAATTTTAAAACATTTGTTTTGTTAGTCTATTTATAGCAAAAAATATGGGTAGATTTTTCGATGACAGACTAATGATGTTATTATTTTTTTTTTATTCAATTAATATTTTGTAATTGTAGCTTTATTGTTAATTTAAATTAATTATAAATTTAAATAATTTGTGACTTTTTAGAACATACAATGTTATCTGCATTCGTATATTCAGGAAGTTTCCTGCTATTTTAAGTGCAAAAAAATTTAACCCCCGCATATATATATGTATATATATATGCATACATATGTATATATATAATATGCATGTTATTTATCTATAAATTATATTATACTGTGTTGCTATCTTGGGAGTCGGTGCCAGCCAAACCAATTTTAAAATTAAGTATTCAATGCAAATCTTTATATATATAAATCTTCTGTGCGTCTGTATGTCACTGAACTCCTCCTAAACGACTGGACCAATTTTGAGGAAATTTTGTCTGTGTGTTCCAGTGGATTCGAGAATGGTTTAGATTCACATTTTTTCGAAATTGATTCAGTACTTTTTTAGTAACTAGGCAAAAACTAATAAGTGATTTTTCGCTAATTTAAAGTGTTGAATAAGTTCGATGAATTGAGTGTGGACGGAATGTCCGAGCAGTCTAAGGTGCCAGATTTAAGTTCTGCCTCTTGAAGAAAGAGATCGCATGTTTGAACCCCACTCTTGACAAACGTGTATGCTTTGCAATAATATTTTCTGTGTTATAATTTTGATTAACCGACTTCAGAAATTTGTTAACTTTCAACTAAAAGGAGAAAAACTTTTATATCAAAAATTGAACCGACTTCAAAAAATGCTGAAGAGTGAAAAATAATTTCCTTACATAATTGTAATAAGAATTTAAATTAAGAGTGTAGTGTTTATCATGCGCATTACTATATTTATGTAAATTTATTTGATTTTCTGGAGTCGGTGCTAGGAAGGACAATGTCTGTCGGGTCCGCTAGTATATATATATATATATAATATGCATGGTATTTATTTATAAATTAAATTATACTGTGTTGTTATCGTCTCAGTCATGACCCAATTATCGATATAATAGTGTTGTAGTCGTAAAAAAGGCAGAGAGTATACGGTATAAGTAGAGGGTATGCGCTACATCATGAATGTTCATAGATAGGATATATGCTAATGCTTTATTTGAGAAACAGAGTGTATACGGAACTTCTTTAAAAAATCCAGAGGGCATACGGCGTATACACCAGTATACCCTCCACTACATCCCTGGATATAAAATAGCAAATTCACAGCATTTTCTGAAAAATACTTTGCATATAATAAAAGAATGAAATCAATTAAAATTTGAATAAGAAGCAAACTACAAGTAAATTGAAATATCTCTTTCATTTATAGAAATCTGAGTGAGAAAAATTTTCGCGTGTTAAATTTTTAAGGATGAAAATGTTTTATGAATTTAGTGAGCAATACATTCAGATTTGAATCCGAGAATTTGAGCTCTCCTTGACCAGCATCCTTAAAACAAAAATAAAAATAGGGGGGGGGGGGAGAGGTGTAAACATGGTTCAACCAATTCATGCCACTTCAAATGGCTTCATGCAAAATTATTCTTTATAATAATTTTAATATGTGTCTCAAATAACTAATGTTCTTTGGGGTGGAAGGGGGGGGGGGGTATCATTAAAATCCATATTACATTCAGCATTACTTACCCCAAAATATCTCAAGCGAGTGGGTGAATATTAACAGTTTTTTCCTAAAAAAATAAGCAAATTGAAATAGAATAGAATTTCAATGTATGAAATCTTTCATACATTAAGATATGAGTAAGAAAAACACATCTTTAATTTTTGCATCAGGATTGGAAGCAACAAGCTCTTTTTAATAGTTGTATACATTATAAATAACCTTCTTCGCCTGTTTTTTAATATCAGGACTGGTTGCCATAATTAAAAGAAAGCAAAAAGAAGAGAAAATTAAAGAAAGCAACTTAGTCAAACAAAGGACGGAGTAATACTGATCCACTGTATCTCTCAAAAGGTGTGGGGAAAAAGAAGAGTGGTCAATCGGTCACATGACTGTTACCATAGTTATTATCTTAAGATAAGGGCCGAGAGTGACCATCGTGAAGAGGGACATTTGACCTTAATTGCCAATTTTTCTTGCAAGAACTATAGTTAGATTGCCGTAAATATTTGTCTTCAATCACTGAATAAGATTTCTGGGTCCAAAAAGAATTGTTTGATCCGCGGTTTACACACCCAGAATTACGGTACAATAGACTATATGTATATTTTTATTACATCCTCTCGTTATTATTATTTTTTTTCTTTCGAAAATTACTAACGATATTTCTTATTTTTATTTTTTTTTCTTTATAATTTCAGACTTCTAATTTTATACAGTGGGCCTTGGTCTATTTTTTATGTAAAGGAATAACTGTTTAAATGAAAAACGATTTTTTTTCTATTATCTACTTAGTCCACTGTATTTAGGTTGTTTACAAACAGATATTCGGTTTGAACCAAAAAAAAAAAAACCTAGTTTAAACCAATAATAAAAAACCGTTTTATGTTTTTTTTAAAAAATACATGTTTTTTCCAACCCTGTATCAAACATATAAATATCGTAATTTGTAAAATTTTGTTTTTATAGAGTTAATTAATTTTTTGCATTATTTTATTGTGTTTAGCAACTAAAGATGGCGCCACTGACGCTTTTGTAGTTAATTACATGTACAAAATCATTATCGATATCAATCGATTTAATTAATTCTATAATTATAATTTAAAACTTTTAATTAGTATTAAATAGTTTAACTATTTTTATTAAGTTCAAAATTTTTTTTGTATACTTATGTTTTGTAATTAATTATTTTTGAAAATAGTTATTTAAATATCTATTATTAATAAAAACTATTTGGTTTATAATTTAACTTCGATATTAACTGTATAATGTGACTGAATGCAAAGTGGTATTGCTATCACATGGTCGAAATTGACATTTGTAAGTTTATCTTTTATATAATTAAATTACAGTCTAATTATTTCTCTTTGACAAGATTTTTCCATTGAAATCAATCAATGATAATTCAATTATATTATTATTTTCTTTTTCCTGTCGCAATTATGGTTGCGATTGATACTTGTAAGTTTATCTTTATCAATATTCAATTACAGTTTAATTATTTCTCTAATATATTTTGTCTTTGAAATAGTTTTTCCAATGCAATTAATATATTGATAATTCTATTATGCTCTTATTATTTATCTAATATTTTTCTTTGAATTGAGTTCTCATTTAGGATTAATCGGGCAATATGGAAATCATTTTTAGGTCTATCCTGATTTCCATTCAGAAATTAATCGCAATTAATGTGGCTATTTAGCATTGTCCTTGATAACGAGCTAAGTACCACATTTCCAATTTATTCCAAATTTTGACAACTCTCTGTTTGATATAATTTGGCATTAACAAGTTTTTCCAGAAATTGATGTTGATTTGTAGTATTATCTAATGGTTCTATATATATAAACAGAGCAGCATTATGGAAAAAACTTTTAGGCATTTTATTAAAAATACGATTAAAAAAAACAAAATTAGGAAGAAATATTCTTACGGAGGTTTATGTAATTGTGCATTATTAAAAGAATTTTAGTGGTGAAATAAATTTTTATTTTACCTCATTACATTTTAGTATCATAGCATATACATGCCATTTTTCCTCATAGGTGCAATCAGAATTTTTGACTAATCTTTCGTAATTGAGTACTCCACCAACTGGCATATTGTATAAATTACATTGGTGCATGATTTCATGTATCAGCATTTTTCATGATTGAAGAGAATTCTTTTTGGTTATTACAAAGAATGTTCTGATTACATATTAAGTGATCATTTATAAATTTGGGATTTTTTCAGCTAATCGGATTTCACAAGACACATTCAGCGCAATAATGAATCTGGCCACAAATTCAGAAAGTTCAGTATTTATTTGCGAATTGAATATATATAATTATGATTTTTGGTATTAAAATTTTTTTCTCCGCTTATGTAGCAGAAAATGTTACCAACAATAAATTTCTTTTATCTTCACAATGACATATCTTAATATTCTTGGTTAAAAATTTTAAACTATTTCTAAAAATATATGATTTTTCCCCTTTTTTTAAATGGTCTTACATTTTTTAAAATTTTATTTTAGTGTTAATCAACTCAAGAATTCAAAGCTTAAAAATTATAAAGATTATTCTTGCATATTTTTATGCAATTACATATTAATATTATTTGCATATATCTCATGATTTTAAATAAAAAGGGTGCTTTCTGAAATGAAGCTTACAAGAAGAGGGCCAACTTTGATAGTCACAGAGTTTGATTATTTTTACTTATGTTGGGTACATAGGGTAGAGATCCTTTAGTCTCAGGTTCAACAGATTTTATACAACGCTCCATAGTTCTTGGGAAAGAGGGAGTTTAATAATATAATAGAAGTTAAGTATTTACTTTGTAATACAATTTTTACCTTGGTGTAACTCATTTGGTAGAGCATTAGTTCTTTCATCCGCAGATATCTAATTCAATCCTGGAATGCAGTTTTTTTTTTTTTTTTTTGGGGGGGGGGGGGGGGTGTGCAATAAATATACTTGTAATTTAATAATCTTATTGTTAATTAAAAATTGTGTATCAATTATAATTTTAATACATTATTGCATAAAACATTATAAACTTTTATTTTTTTTTAAAATATATTTCATATATACTTTAAATTGTTTATTTTTTAAAAATTGTAAAATGTATTTTATATATTCCTTGTCAATGTAATAATATCTAACACTTGCAACAATTCGTGAATTTAAAGAAATACCATTTATATATTGCCTCAATAAAAGAAGTAGATACGATGACAATACTATTTTTTTCAAATTAGAAAGCATATTTATATTAAAAAGTAACATAAGAATTACACTATAATCGCTTTTTTGCATATTAAAGATACACAATTAAATGTTTGTTTGATAGAAGTCGTTAAGCTTGGCAAAGTACATAGATCATTTTAAAGTAAACTATGAAAATATTTTAATGAAAATTATTTACTGCAAAATTAAAACTTAGAAAATTGAAAAAATCTTTTACTTCCAAAAAGTGATTTGTACTTTCTTCTATTTATAATAGAAAAAATATTGCAATAGAAAAATTGTTTGATGGATTTTCAGTTTAGGTGTCAGAGATTCTGAAAAAACTTTTACAAAATATCTGTCTCTCTGAACCAAACTTCATAAATGTACCATAATTTCTGACATATAATCCGCAGATCAAACAATTATGTTTCGAACCAGAAAATTCATTCCGTAATTGAAGACAAATATTTACTACAATAAAAAAAGATAACATTTTATTTAAAGAAATTTCCTAGTCAAAAAATGATTGATTGATCAACAGATTATACAGCATAAATTACTGTATTTTTGGCTATGGTCAGTAGGTCCTAATTAAAATTGTGAATATTCTGCAAAAAGGAGGCACTATGTTAGCAATTTTTGTTCCATTTTTCTTTTTATATTTTCAGGAAGTACATAAAATTCTGCATAGAAATTAGCCAAACTTCATATGTTTTTCACTATGGCTGTTAAGCCCCAGTTGAAAATAGGAATATTCTTCTGGAAAAAGGCATTGTGATAGCAATTTTTCTTTCATATGATCAGAGAATGCATGAAGTTATAGCATGAAATTTTGTTCAGTTCTATCAATATGTTTTTGACTACAGATGTCAGGGGGTTTAGGGTGTCTGTTGAATCTTGAAACATGGAAAAATCAACGAAAAGTCAGAAATACTAAAAAAATCAGGGACATTTGTCTATATGCAAAACTATTTGCATTTTCACCTTCCCAAAGAGATTAATTTTTCTATTTTATATAACATATTTTTCTATGCTAATTAATCACTCCCAATAATAATAATAAAAAAAATCATTTTTTAGAAAATGAGAAAGGTTTCTGGTTTATATACTCCATTGGCCACTATATGAAGTTATTGGACTAAATTTTAATTTCAGATTTATAAAACTATCAACCAATACTTTATGAATATTACGAAACTTATGTTTTTTCGCTCAAATGAAACTGAACAAATGTTTTGCATGAGGAAAAAACATACATTGAAAAATATTGTTAATAATGGAAATCAGTAAAGTCTGATTAAGAAAGTTGGAAAAAAAAATCAGGGACCTTTTTCTTTAAATTTCTGTAAATAACATGCAGTTGAAAATAGGCATGTTTTCATGGAAGATGCATTGTGATAGAATTTTTTTGTATTTTAAGTGAAGAATTTATAAATTCTTCACTTTCTTTTTTCAATGAAATGTATCGAGATATTAATTATAGACCGCTATTTGAATAAAATTTTGAAGACAATCAGTTTAAGCTTGGGCTGCGAAAACAAATTTTATTGCTTTTTCAGAATGGGTTGAGTAGCTGTGTGTGTGTGTGTGTGGGGGGGGGGGGGGGGGGGAGGACATACTGAATCAACAATCTAAGTTTAATTAAGTCTAATCTAAGTTTAATTTGTATATTTATAATTAGTAGAACATTTCATATTTATATTTTTGGAATTGGTAAATCTGACTAGTTCTGTCATGCAAACACACACAAAAGTATTTTTTTTTACCCCTTCTGTAATATAACTCAAACATCATAAGTATTAATATTTACTTTCATCTCACTTTTTATCTAATCAAAATGTAAAGCATTCTGAACATTTTAAGAAGCTTTTCAATCAGTTTTTAGTTCTTTTTCAATAGGAAAAACAGTATATTTTGTGTGAGATAAAAGTTGTGAATGTGTAATTAGAGAAGCAAGAAACTTATCAACTATTGCTTAAAAATAGTTTGTGAAGTAATATGGATTAAGTCTGTATTATAAGATTTGAAAATATATCACAAGGTAACAAGTAAAATGTGGGCATAGAAAACTATAAAAATCATAAAAAGGGGAGTGCTACTTTTTCGTTTTGATACCCCATCTCTATATTAATATGTAAAGTAGGATATTAATTTTATAAAATAGTAAGTCAAGCTGATTGTCACACAACACATAAATGCCTATCAGAAAATTTTCTACCAATAAGTTGCAACAGTGAGTTATGGATGACATGCTTCAATTGTTAATCAATTCAACCAGACACACTGAGATTAAAGTACCATAAATAGGACCCGCCGAAGGAGAGGTTACAACATGTGTGCCACACCTAGATCCAATTATGAGAAGGGTTTTCATTGATATATGCATATATTTCAAAAAGAAAAAACAGATAAATAATTTCACAAAAAGCTTGTAACTAACCCCCATGCCCAATGCGACAAAGACTGTCTATACTTTTAAAAAATGTTAAGCTTTAAAAATGTTTTTAAATTTTCATCTTATCTCTAATCACAAAGGACATTGTCTAATTTAATAGCTTAATTTACTTTGATGATAGATTATTAAAAGATGAAAACCAAACTAAACCTTTGGCTATATAATTTATAAAAGATCTAGAACCACAGTAACTTAAACCAAGTCTTGCATCTTAGCTTATTTTGCGTTCTGGTATACTATACAGATTTTTCCTGGCAAGATGGTCAACATAATGCGAGATCCCCAATGTTTAATTCCCAAGTAAGCTTGGTACTCATTTTATAGACCACAAAGGGATGAAATGTTGAGTGACTCTTGCATAGCTTACTACTAGCTTAGACTCTTGTCAAACTTACGACCTGCAGTGAAACAGACAAGTATGCTGACCATATTAAAAGACGAACATATTTTGAATTTCCAAAACAATTTCTTCAGGAAATGCAATGCAATTTTAGTTTGATATTTGTTTTAGTTTAGATTATTTAAATTACTTTTGTTTTAAAGGGAAAAAAAATGTTCTTTTTGGTGATTAACCAGATTACATATTTTTTAGGACACATGACAATGCTGTTATATATATATACATAAAGTATAAAATACACTTTTGAAATACAATCAACTTCTTTTAATAAAATTTGGGGCCAAAGATCACATAAATTAGAAAACTTTCTGTAAAAAAAAGAAAAAAAATGCCTCTACTATTTATTTAAAAATTAATTATAAACTTGTACATTTTTCCCTCTCACCATGAATATTGGGTGTAATACTTATATTCAGGTACATATAAAGAAAAAACAAACAAACAAAGCAATAAAGTTAATTAGCTTTATTTCTATAAACTACTCGAAATTTAGTAAAAATAAATATTGACTTAGAGATATAAACTGTAGGTCAAGTGGATAATACAGATGTATAAACATAAGTAAAATATACAAACTACTATAATAAAATAAATAAAAACACAATAACAACAAACATTTTCAATTATTATCCCTTTTTTTTTTTTTTTAATGGTCGCAGATAATTTTAATTAAGTCTCTTTACTGAGACTTAAAGAAGTCTCAGTAAATTTTAATTTAGTCTCAAATTAAAAGATTAAGGAATAATATTTATTTTTTCAATATAAAATATATATATATGGAAAAAGATTTTTCAAAGAAAATATCTAACTGAATTAAAATTTGATACCCTATACATTGTGTCTCTTAATTAAACTTTTAAAGCAAGGTAATGTATTTAGGTGTTGCTACAAGTCAAGAAAATCCATTTTTTAGTTATGACAAAATGAAAAATCAATGTTTTAAATTTTCAACAAAACTCAAACAGATGTAAAAGGCAATATGATTTTCTCTAACAAAAACTTAAATTGTACTAAGTGTTACAAAAGCGTAAGTGTTGTTGATGTAGATCTCTCTCTCTCTTAAGTCACTATTTTATAAAACACAGGGAAATTGAGTGAAATTTTTTGAAAGTAAAAGTTTGTAATGAAAGATCACATCCAGTTACTTGAATTCAAACAAACATTCATAATAACAAACAATTTTAAAGAGCTTGCTTTGATGAAATAGAATTTTGTGAAGTAGTCCTACAGAGTTTTCAATTTTTGCTTGGATAAAACCTGTTAATGTCTGAATATAACACTTAATACTATAATACAATTAATTAATATTCTTTAATTAAAATTCCTTTCAATGAAAACTTAAAAATTTATAGTTTTACAAATGATTCTTTATTATTAGCACAAAGTGATATGTGATTAGCTATACATAAATATTAGATTACTTATTTACTTATTATCTTTAGGGTTAGTTAAGTAACACTTCCATAAAAAGCTTCTCTTTCATCACAAAAAAAAAAAAAAAAAAAACATCACCCAATACATCTTGAACTAAAAGTATTAAATTAAAACCCCTTTTAAACATGCATAATTAATCATAAACAGAAATCACAGCATTATTAAATAAATATATATAAAGAGATTTTCAAAATGTTTACAACTATTAAGCATCATATTATTAGATAGATTAAATCCACAGTAGGGGAGAAAAAACGTTACATTGATGCCTTATGTTCATCATCATTGATGATTTAGATGTACAAGATCTATATCAAGTACATTTAAAAACAAAACAGTCTTTTTTGCTTTTGCATCAATAGGATAATTTTCAAACAAGACAATTTATTTTTTTTTTTTATTATGCATACATTTATTTATTTAAAAATAAATTCAAACCACAGTTTTCAATGTATAAAAATAGAATTCCATATTTAAATTTTAAAAAAATGTCAAAAATACGAAAAAGCAGAAAAAAAAGACATGCACATGTCATTAATATTGTTTAAAAATATATAAATTTGGAAGAATTTTCTTCATAGCGATATAACTGCTAGTTTCAATACAACCTTCTTATTCATATAAAACATGAAATATTAAAAATTATTAAGTTAAAGACAAAATATCACAAAATTATTTTTTAATGCATTTTCCCCTTATCTTGTGATCACTATTTCTTTCACACAACAGTCCTGGAAGGAGATGAAGAAAAATATTAAAAAGGAAAAAATGAAATTCAATGTTTTACTTATAAAAATACATGTAGACACTATAAGGCTAAAAAATAAATCGAAACAGACAATGAATGATATTTGTCCTTGTGATTAAAAATTACTGTTTCGTTTAATTTTTTTCAAAATATCTTAAAATTTCCGAAACATTGATAATATTTTAAAACTAATCAACATACACTGCTTGTCATTTGTTTAAGAAGCAATTGAATATTAGGAGAAAGAATTTTGTGTGTGTGTGTGTGTCATGGGGGGGGGGGGAGAGGAAGTACTGAATTAAACAATAAATATAATAAAAAAATCATTTCAAACAATTTAAAAAAAAAAAAAGCAGAAAAAGATAATTATATCTGTCACACATTTTTATCAAAACAAACAGTTTACATTAAAAAAGAAGTCAGAAATATCTATAAAAGAGTTATTTACTAGTTGCTTATTCTTTACATAATGGATACCAATTTCACAAAAAAAAAAAAAAAAAAAAAAAAAAAAAAAAAAAAAAAAAAAAAACTGCTAATATTTTATAAAATGTAACAGCATTATTGTTATAATTATTTAACATCAGTAGGAAGAATGGGATGGGAGAATAAAAAATCTGTTATTGGTTTGCAAAAAGATATTAAACTCTCAAGTATTAAACAAACCAAGTTGTTTTGTGTAATAGGATCAAAACTTACAAATAATTTTAAAATCAGTAAAATAAAAGTAAAATAATTTTTTCTAAAAAAATGTGAAATTTAAATCATGAACACAATTTTATGTTGCATATTTACTATTATAAAAATAATTTTAAAACTTAATTAAAATCTTCAATTAAATGTAGGAGAAAACAAATATTTAAATAGAGGGAAGAAGAACAAAAAACTTTTTCAAAACAGGAAGTCCCCCCCCCCCCTCAAAAAAAAAAGAGTAAAATTAATGGTTATTTACTATTATAAGCAAAAGATTACAATGATATAAACATAGGTTTATAAGGAAAAATAAATTCTATTGTACTTTACAATGAATAGGGGAAGAGAGTATGTGATGTTGATATGGTGAATAGATGTTCATTAGACCAAATAAGAAAAAAAAATGACTTGATTTCAACTTACAAAATAAAAGTTCTACAGGTTGTTAAATTTGAAAGAGAAATAAAATCATTTTCTCTTTCTTTAAACATCAATTTCAATGTAATCAAATTTTATCAACTAATAAAAATAATCATAATCGAATTTGTGAAACGCATGAATAAAAAATTCACATTAATAAATGTTTCTCTTAAAAATGAATTTAGTTCTCTTTCAAAAACAACTTTTGTATCATATTAAATGAAAATAAAAAAGTATTGCACTGAGATACATATTGCAAAATAAAAACTGTATTTCATTAAAAAGGAAGAGCTTAAAACATAAGTAAAAAAGAGCAACATTCTATAATTCAGATAATATAGAATTTGAGATTCTATAAATTTAGATTAAAGTTACAAATGATGGTACAGATTCATTTTTTGAAAAGGATTACAGAAATTCTAAATATATTCACAGGGCCATTTTTTCTTTCCTTCAAACTCTTAATTTTTGTAATAAGTCCAATTAAAAGCTAATAAAAAGGGTTTTTTTCATTTATTTATTTTTCCAATTCAGTAGTTAAGATTAATTACACTAAGGACTAGAAATTACTTAACTTCATCTCATTCCTGATTAGAATTCTAAAAAAAAATTTAAACATTTCACTTTTTTAAATCCATTTACAAGCTAAATGCAGATTAAAAGAATACATTGACTTGATGCAAGTTTTTCGTTCACTTTCTTTTGGGTCCGAATTTTGTGGGAGTAGAAGTAATATTTATATGAATATTTATTTGAAACCTATCAAAAACGATTATTTTTTAACAAAAGATTAAATTCAGTTACTCAAATTCAAATTAAGAACTTATTAATCCAAACTTTTCATAGTCCTTAGTTTCTCTTTCTGATAAGATTTGTCAATCCTAATATATATTTTTTAAACATGTGAAGAGTTTTTATGGAATGGAAATTTCTGAAAGAAATTATTAAGTGAATTGGCTGCTCTTGAATTATTATAATGCTTAGTTTTAATAGATGTTCATTCTTAAGACATTACATTCTTGAATTGCCTAGGGAATTACATTATTAGTAACTCACAATATTTTACAGAAATTTAATGATAAATGAAAGTTTTGCTGCTTCTGTGTCAACAATAGCTAGCAAAGTCTATTGTATATAGAGGTTTGAAAATTTTAATGCAGGCAGTCTAAGAAAGGTCTTGATGCATCTAAAGCTCAAATTTTCATTTTTTTAATATACAACTAGCTGTTAATTTTGATGAGCACATAGAAGGAAAACACTAAATATTTTATTTTAGGCAAATATTTTATCACTCATCGATCAAATTGTTACAGATACAGAAAAAAAGGAATACTCATACTTAAATTTTGTGTTTTACATTTAAATGATGCAATCAATTAAAAAATATATTGTTAACACATTGAAAAAATTTCAAAAAAGATTTCTTTTCACAGTTGATTTTTACTCCCTCTTTGTGATTGTTCTCCTATGACTTAGTTTCAGAGTTGCCGATTCACAAAAAATACATATTTAAAGCTGAAATGGTCTTATTTTTTGATGGTGTAAATGGTTATAATAAACATGAATTTTAATACCTTTGAGAAAATTTATAACTACAAGTCACTTTATACATCTCAAAAGTAACTAACTGCCAGGCATTTTGGAACCTCAATAGACCAGATTTACATCACTGATTGTATCACTTACAACAATTTTGAATTGCTTGAATGAGCAGAAATTTAAATAAATAAAATCAGAGAAATTTTTAATAAAAACTTAAAATGCATGTTGTTTTGAATTATATTTTCACCATGAAATATGCATATTACTCTAAAATTTTTGAAGACTGGAATACAGTTATTCAAAACAAACTAGGATTTTTTTTTCCTTAAAAAAAAAAAAAAAAAAAAAAAAAAAAAAAAGATTGCTAATGTGATTTTTTTAAAATATTGAAGATTACACTTTTGCTTTCAGTTGATCTAAAATTTGAGTTTTGATACAAAATCTAAACATTTTAGCAACATCTGGAAAGAATTTGTCCAAAATGTTAAACAATTTATTTCTGTTATCATTGCACAGCAACTGGAATTTAACCTTTAATATTTTTTCAACTTTAAATAACTTAATTTAAGCACATCTAGAATAAAAATAAGTCTATAAATATTTGATCCGATGGATAAACATGTACAAATCCTGCCAAACATATCACGATCTTCAACAGAGAATTCTTATTATTGTTAGATTAGGACCATAAGTTAATATTCAAGATAATTTCTATTTTATGATAAAAATTTACAGGGTTATGAACTGAAAAAATATCAAACATTTTAATTTGCAAAATTTATTTGATGTTAAAAATGCTATTTGTATTAGAGCTTTAGATTTTTATAAAATGCAGCAAAATGGTCTTACCAAAGTAAAAGAGGCCAAGAGAAAGAGAAAAAAAAATAATCCTCACTATTAAATTATATTAAGAATTTGAAAGTCAAGAAGGCATGACACATTTCTGTGCAGTCATAGGTGAAAGATTTCAAATTCATGTAAATGTATATTTTTTCAAACATTGATTGTAATTTAACAGATGAAAATTGCCAATATACTTTTACACACATCATTCTTATCTCTATAAAGCTTTACATCTTCCTATAATCAGAACTGATAAATATATATTCTTGACCATATGAAAAACAGGTATACTGCCAGTAAATTATAATTAAGAGTTTGAAAGGCCCTTCAAAAAACATTTCTTTCAATACAGATGTTTAAAAGAAAAAAAAGCAATTGATATTAAGCTACAACAATTTAAATATACCAAACTTGTTTTAAAACTGCATTAATAAAAATGCAAATATATAAATAAGAATCTAAAACATCTAAAAACAAACACAAAATAAGTTCGACACAGTACTTTAAAACAAAGAACAGAAGTTTTATTTGATTGTAATTAATGCCCAATAATGTAAATAACAAATAACCAAAAATACAGTAAAAAACTAAAGACAACAATATTATAGAACCTTGATTCAGTGTTTTCGTTGGGATTAAAAGTATAAAAATATGATAAACAAAGATTAATGCTTTTAAATTTCTTTTATGAAATTCACAATTCAAATAATAAACACATGGAAACTATATAAGACCAGCACATCAAGATTCTATACTTAATGAGTACTTAAGTAATGTTTATTATAGTTCACAAAGTTAAGCACTAAAATACGTATTATCTTTGTACTTAAAACACATAGACAAAAATTTGCACTACTATACAGTGTAAAATTCACGCATTTAAAAATTGCTTTGGTGGCATTACAATTTCTGTCTTTTAAAGAAAAATAGTGGTGCTTTACACAAGTTATGCTATTTCTTATGAAAACAGGGTAATATTAATTTGTGATACAAGCCAAAAAAATTCGGCAGTACAAAACTTTTGTATTCATTGCCACAAATAATATTAATTATTAAAATTTTAAGCTGAAAATCACATACACTTACTTTGAAATTAAGAAAATTTTATCAAAATCATAATAGAAATATTACACAGCTGTTTCAACTTCATAAATCATTTTTTTTTTCATGTAATTTTTTTTTCAAATTTTAGATTATTTTATATACAATCAGACCTAAAATTTTGTTTACAAGGATCAGGAACTTTATTCAAAATTTAAGTAATATTTCTGGCTATATATATAATAATAATTCATATACATTCTTATATGTATATATCAAAACTATATATAAATAAATATATATATATATATATATTATTCAAGAGCTAATAAAATTAAAATAATTGATTTTTGTTTGTTTTAAATAAAACAGATTTATACATTTCTTAGTTTTATTTTCATTTATTTATTTATTTAATTTTTTTTGGAGGGAAGGGGGGAGGGGGTTGCTTTACTTTGCTGAAACCCTATTATTCACACTTGATTTCCTTCTTAAGAAAAGTAATTGTTTTTTTAACCCTCACACAGTCTTACAAAAGAGCGAAGTTGTATTGTTTTTTCAGCATTTTGTTTTAAATGCTACAAAAAGACAATCATTTCAAGATTACTCAAAAAGTCTTAGTTACAAATATGAAAGTAATTCTTGAATGTTTTAATCATTGTTTAATGTATTAAAAATCCATTAAATCAATTATATTTAAATATATTTATACAGCAGTGAAAATTGGAGCTTAGTGAATGTATTAATACAGGTTTGTCAGTGCTAGAGTTAAGCTTATGCATTGAAAAGTATAATTTAAACTGAGTATTTTTTCAAGCTCACAAAAGATAAAAAGGGGAGAAATGACCTTTTTTTGTTAAACTGACCCCCCATTTACTTACAAATTAATTTTTAAAACTAAATTGGGCATATGCACCAGATAATTTAATGAATTTTCAAAGTTGATGTCAGTTGCTTGTAACCAGAGAAACAGTTGGCCGACTGTAAGTTCATGTGTGCAACTGCATGCAAATAGATAATCCTTGTCACACAGGAATATTATTAATTTTTTAATTAACACAATTAATTAGTGCATTTTTAAAATTAAATAATACAAATGTAAATATATAAGTAAAATGTCAATCTCTTTTCATTGTAATGGGAAAAAAATTGTAAAAATCACATGAAATATATGCTAAAGAAGTAGCAAATATCTTTTAAAATTATTTAGTAGTTATATTGAATATTTCAATGAAATTTTTGGTTAAGAACATTTAAAAAACAATTGATTGAACAGAAATGTTAAAAAAAATCCTACAAGTGCATATGAGAATACACGAGTATATGTAATTTAGATAAAATTATATTGTATGCACTTGTCAGTGATGTAGTCATTAAAAAAACAGAAAATATATGCTATTGGCAAAGGAACACTTCAGAGAGTATAACAGGGGTGATTCTGGATGAAATTTTTTTTTGGAAATCGAAGGGGGGGGGGGGGTCGTTAGTCTCCCCCCCCCTCCAGCGATCTTCAGACAAAATCGGCATTTTCCCGCTATCTTCAGACAAAATCAGCAATATTTTAGCAGAATCGGCGATCTTTTCCGTGATCTTTTGATGAAATCAGCGTATTTTTTCAAATATTCTTTTGACAAAATATTTTTAAGCGATCTTTTATCGAAAACGGCGTTTTTTTCCCAAGATCTTTTAACAAAATCGACGTTATATCCGCAATCTTTAGACGAAATCGGCGTTTTTTCTGCGATATTTGGTGAAATTGCCGTTTTTTCCGCGATCCGCACAGGAAATTTTGTTAATCATCGATCTTTTGACAAAGTTCGTTCGCAAAAACATTGACGAAATCGTCAATTTTCTACAAAATATTGACGAAATGTATGCTATTTCGGCGATCCTATCACAAAATTTGCATTTCTACGCAATTTTTTTTCCCGCGCGCAAAACCGTACAAGTTGGCAACTATGCGGAACTGATAACCCAATTTCAAATTTTCGGAAGAGGATGCCTTAAATTTTCGGAAATTTCAGACGAGAATCACCCCTGGAGTATAACACTATAGCTCAGTTATCCAGAAAGTACATGGCATATGTCACTATACATGCTCTACTATATCTCTGGTATATGCATATATTTATGCACACTTTTGTAGATAAATATACATACACAGATGCCAAGCTGAATTTGAAAGAAAAGATAATGAAAGTTCCTAAAAAGTCAGGAATTTCTTAGATTTCTTCAAATTTTCATAAATTAATGTAGTACGAAATTCATATAAAAATTACACTTGAAAACAGTATTGAAAGTACTTAAACTACAAACAGACATATAATGCATTAATTTTAAAACTCATTTTTGCACACTGAATGGAAACTTTATTATTTAATAAATTAATAGTTTCAATTAATGATTAAAGTATAATAAACAAGACTAATGAATCTTAAGTCTCTTTTATGATAAATTATAAAAGCAAAACAATTTATCCACTTGGTAAAAAAATGTTAAACATTATCAGAAATGATTATGTCACTGAATTACTAAACAAATGAATGAATTTACTTTAATATCACTGCATATAAGTCAATAATAAAAGGCACTTTTGTGCATTATTTGCACTTGTGAATCACATAAATATAATTTTGTAAAACATTTTATGAGTAATGGAGAATTTCAATTAAAAAGCAACATGACAAAAATATAAAATACTATAAACAAGTTGACAACAGATGCTGATGCACTTTGCGGTCAATGTTTAAGGAGAAATATATACAAAAGCTGCACAAGATTCATAAAAATTATTTATGATAATTTCTTCAAATTATATCGTATCAAAGACCAGTTTCTTGCACCTCCTTTAATTCCTCCATGCGAGCCTGGATCCATGATTTTTGCTCTTGATATCTAACATATTTAAAAGCATGATTTGTTTTTTAAAATACATTTTAAAAAATTCATAATTCAATAGAAAAACATTCATTTTTATGCTTAAACAAATTTAAGAAGCATAATTACATCTAATAAAATTAAATCAAAAAGTCTTACAAAAATTTATAACTACAACATTAAGAAAAATGAAAAAAGCCATGTGCAAAACCATAAAACTTTTTTAATTACTGTAATGTCCACACTGGTAATATGTTTTAAAAAGCTAAATTTTCAAGAAAGTTCCATTCCGAGGTGCTACTGAAATTAAGGATAAATTTTGTTTTTTAAAAATTAAAACTATGAGCAAATTTCCAATATCCTTGGCAACAGAAGATTTAGAAATTTCTTTGTTATTTGCATAACAAGAGTGTCATGACATGACATGACATCACGGTGCTTAAAGAGTGTTAACGCAGCGTGAGACTGCCACACATAACCTGAGAAGTGGATGGAACATAAACATGAATTTCGAAACAATGCATAATAAAAGTGTTCTTTTAAGTGGATTTTGATACATTTTTTAGTTTGACCAGTATAAGATAAATGACAAGCAACAATTTTCTTAAATGGGGAATTTATAATGTTCCTTGTAATGGTTGTCTGAGTGTAACCTGAACGACGACAGTGTGGTTATCAACATTAGATCCCTTCCAGTGAATACAAGTTTGAATTCAATATCAATTTTAAGTATATTTAAGGTTATTATCTCAGGTTCAGGCTGCACGAGTGAAAAAAAGTAAAAGTGAATAAGTGAAAACAAATATTTTCTTTAGTATACTTCTGTAGTTCATTCACCAAAAAAATGAGAGTATTCAACAATGGGTCAGGGGATAAAGAGTTTAGCTCTATTTGATGGACAGGTTTTTATCTTGAAAGAAAATATTCAGTTTCCTTTTAAAGCCATTAAATATAAAAAACACCCCTTGACCACAAGGAAAGACACTGATACTGATAACAGTAGAATGATGCATCTATTCACACCGTAAACATTCGGTGTTTATTTGCTACACCCCCCCCCCCCTTCTATTTTTTGGTGCTATCAAACCAGTTCAAGAAAGTCCCTCCTTTTAATGTCTCTCTTCATTATTCTTATGACTGATTTGAGATAAGACTATGTTTTTTCAAAAGTACTTAGAACTTACACTTGTAACATGAAGTAAAATATACTTAGCTTCATTTCTCAATAATTATTTATTGTTTTTTAAAAGAAAATCTTCAGTTTTAAAAATTCAAATTATGAAAAATAATTGGTACAAGGAACAGGAAAAAGCAAAAACAAATATACATAGTTACTTTTTTGTTATTTTAAGAGTTTCTCTTCTTTCCTCTTCATTAAATTTATGTAAAAACATCTTCAATTCTGTTTCAGAGAATTTTATATACTGAGCTACCTACAAACATTAAAAAATTGCTTTAATAAAACATATTACAAATAAATAATTGCTTTAATAAAACTAGTTGTTACCCACAGCTCTGCAATGGTAAAAACTAACTTGTAATAATAGAATTCTTTATATAACTTTTTAAAAAGTGAAAGGGTAACAATAATTTTGATTATAATGAAAGATTTTAATGAGTTTACTTAAAAACAAATTTTAATGCCAAAAAAAAAAAAAAAAAAAAAAAAAAATGCACCAGATTAAAATTATAACAACGAATAATCAAAAAAATGGTTTTAAATTGTGTTTTTCTTTTTATACAAAACATGTGTGAAATAAAAGTTTGTATTCAAGAAATATATAGTCACAATCAGCTAAATGTTATTTTCACAAATTCATAATAAATTAATACTCTACCTCACATGTAATTTCTTTAGCTTGATTTTTATTCATTATAAATACTTTAGCAACATCTTCACTTGGACCTAGCATAACTCTAACAAGAAGAGGGTACTCGTGTTCCTGAATGCATCGTCTTTCTGCAAAATATATTTCATCACATAACTTAATTTTGAATTAATAATAATTTTTTTTTTTTAATTAACAAAGATCTTGTGCATCCAAAAGTCAAGAGTTTGCAGAATTATTGTTAGACAGGAAAGTAGCACCTAAGTACATTATTTTAGCATAAAACTGGGCGATGCATTGATACATTGTGTGACATCAATATAAATCATAAATAGTCACACTGGTTTTCTGATCTTTCATTTAGCGATGAATTGCAACCCTATGATGCATCCCGCGAGGACAATGATGAACGAGATTGATGTGTAACACCGGTTTCATCTCTGATCTTCGAACGCTTGCATGATGCATCACTAATATGGAGGATCACATAGATGATGAGAGCAAAACTGGTTCCTTTTTTTTTCTGTGATCTCTGAAATAGATCATAGACATCATATATGGAGCATGCATGACTTGTCACTAGAATGGAGACTGTGATCAAATCTTTATTTGGACATTGGAATTATCCAAAATCGACGCCAACCATAAATTACTGCATTCTCAACAAGTTTTTTTTTTTTTTTTTTTTTTTTTTTTTTTTTTTTTAATGATCAACGGCAGCATCATGATCATGATGAACATATGAGAAAAATCAGCAATGTGATATATCAAATATACATTTTCCCACTGTATTAGTTATTTCAAAATGGTTGCAGTCAATTAATATAATAAATTTATAGTAATTGACGCTGTTAGTTTTAGTAAGAAATATTTCATAATTTCGTACCCTAACTGTATTCCCGTATCTTCTTATTGCTTACTTCTACATATATTTATTATTCTTATATTTTGTCTCCCCCTTCCCTCTTGAGGAAAGTTACGATCTTTTTCCTGCGATCGATCGATGGATAAGGAACATAAATAAAACAAACTTAAAAGAGTGCTTAAGTTTTCCCTGATATATTTACGTATATGTGTATTTCTGTAGTAAAATTTTGATTGTTTAATTTAAAAGAAAGTAAATATTAAATAAAGAATACTGCCCAGTTAAACTGAAGGCATTGAGCTCACAGGCTACAAATACTAATTGCACATTAACGCTTTATATTTTCAAGGGTTAATTCCGTTCGAAAAAAAAAAATTAAGAAGGGGAAACAGCTCTCCCCTTTTCTCTTTTTTTATACTTAATCATTGAACCTCCTATACTATCAAAGACATGCTTTATCATATAAAAAATCTATATCCAAAATTCAGAGCAAATTAGATAATTCTTAATAAAAACCCATTTAGCATTTATATAATTTAAAAAGAGTTATCCCCCTCTTTTATACTTAACCATTAAACTTCCAAAACTATTCAGAGATTTGAACGAAATCTGAAAATTCTGCTTGAAAAACCCAATTATATAAATTAAGGGGGGGGGGGACATTAGAACCCCTGTTCCCCTTATTTATACTTATTCAATGAACACCTAATAACAGTCACGGAATCGCCTCATCAGAATGATCCTAATCTAAATTTTGAACGAAAACTTAATTCTGCATGAAAATCCCATTTATATCAACTAACGGGGGGGGGGGGGGCATTAGAACCCCTGTTCGCCCTACTTATACTTATTCAATGAACACCTAATAACAGTCACGGAATCGCCTCATCAGAATGATCCTAATCTAAATTTTGAAAACTTAATTCTGCATGAAAATCCCATTTATATCAACTAACAGGGGGGGGGGGCATTAGAACCCCTGTTCCCCCTATTTATACTTATTCAATGAACACCTAATAACAGTCACGGAATCGCCTCATCAGAATGATCCTAATCTAAATTTTGAAAACTTAATTCTGCATGAAAATCCCATCCATATCAACTAACGGGGGGCATGAGCCCCCCGTTCCCCCTCTTATACATATCGAATGAACTCCAAAAACTAATCAGGGAAGCGCCTTGTCAGGATATACCTACATACAAAATTTCAAGTGGATCGGATATTTTTATCATGAGTTATCGCGTTACGTACATACATACAGAACGGACGGGCACATAAGCTCTCAGGCTATGATAGCCTGTGAGCTAAAAAGGACTAAATCTGAAAAATATAGACTAAAAGAGACAAATACAAAAAAACAGCGAGAAAAGCGAGTTTAGCGACTCGCTCCGAGGCCTGCTAAATTTATTCTTGCCAAAAGGTTTCAGAATAATTATATACTAAGAGAAATTAAGAATCCCCCAATAAAAAAAAGAAACAATTTTTGAAGTATTTTATTATATTATTATTATTAAATAGGATGTTGAGGGAGGGGCAAAAGACTCTGCATCACTGTGAACTTCACATGAAAGACAATATTTAATTCTGTTTTTCTTTTGCATTTATATATTTAATATCATTTTAAACAGACGGCTTAATAGTAGAGCATCCCAGAAAATAAATAAATAAACAAGATGAATGACCTGTTGCAATTTTCTATTTTTAATGTAAATTTTGGCAGAAACTTGTGTTTAAAAAAGTCTTGAATAGAAAATTATGGCAAAATTAGTTTTTCCTTTTTTTTCTTTTTCCTGTGTACAATCCTTTAACGAAATATGATTTTTTTGTGCGATTGTTTGATGAAATTTGGAAAGGGGAAATAGTAGAGATTATATTTTTATTGAATCTGATTTCACACTAAAATTTAAGAGAATTTTTCCTTTTGAATAGTTGGTGAAAAGAAATCTTGATTAAATTACGTATTTTTTGTGAAAAGTACATATAAACAGTGAACATATAAAAACATAACTTTAGATATTTAAACTTCGTGAATAATTGTTTACTCTAAAAACAAAAATCTTCTGTGGAAAATTTGATATATAGACAATTTACAGACAAATAATATCCATTGTAGCTTTTTTAAATTTTCCATTTAATCAAAAATAAATAAATAAATAAATAGATAAAAAATAAAATAAAATACATAAAAATTTCTTTTCATTTAACTAGACAATTATTGTTTTCTATATACAAAAACTGAATTCAAAAAAAAAAAAAAAAAAAAAAACCCTTTTTTTGAAAAAAAAAAAAAAAAAATCAAAGATTATAATTGAAATGAAAAAAAAAAAAACTTCTTTAAACACCATAAAATAAGTTAACTGCGCAAGGCCTTTCGAAAGAACTTAGTCTTTCTTCGTCAGGCGCAAAAAAGACGTGCCTCCACAATGAATGTAGCGGCACGACTGAAGGGGAAACCGGGAGGGAGAGGGAGCAAGCAGAAGGAACAGCCAATAGGAAAGAAGAAGGCAACAGCCAATCACGGAAGAGCATAAACAAAACTAGATAGACAATGAAGGAGAAGAAAGGAAGAAGGGGGGAAGGGAAATGGGAAAAAAAGCGGGGTAAATTGAAAAATTAACTAAAAGGAGAGATTAAAATGAAATAAAATGTACGCAAAAAATACATAAATTAGTAATAATTAATTCCATTCCCCTTTTAATTCCCCTTCTTCCTTTCTTCTCCTTCATTGTCTATCTAGTTTTGTTTATGCTCTTCCGTGATTGGCTGTTGCTGTTGCCTTCTTCTTTCCTATTGGCTGTTCCTTCTGCTTGCTCCCTCTCCCTCCCGGTTTCCCCTTCAGTCGTGCCGCTACATTCATTGTGGAGGCACGTCTTTTTTGCGCCTGACGAAGAAAGACTAAGTTCTTTCGAAAGGCCTTGCGCAGTTAACTTATTTTATGGTGTTTAAAGAAGTTTTTTTTTTTTTTTTTTTTTTTTTTTTTTCATTTCAATTGTGTATAACACCAGTTTCAATTTTATACATCAAAGATTATAGTTAAATTTTTTTATGAGTATGTTATTAGTGGGTGAAAGATGACATAGTACAGTAGTTGACATAATTATAAGGCATCTACTGAATTTCATATAGAATTAAAGAAACAACATCAAGCTTAAAAATGCATTACATCAAACGTAACAAAAACATAATTTACTCTGCTATCATATATCATTATTTTATAATAATGATAATTTCATACAAGTTTAATGAAAAAACTTAAAAGATAATGGACAAAATTATAAGATACCAACCTTTTTTTCCAAATACAGGGATCTATTTAATTAGCAGACACTAATGGTATAAAAGAAAATCACCTAACACAGTTATTCAATATTTGATGGAGCCGCCATTGTTTTTGATACCATGAAAGATGCAATTTGGCATTAAATTTATCAATTCTAATAAAATATTGTAAGACAGTTCTTCTAAACACATTTTATAGCATTCTTTAGGTTTTCGACACATATAAACTGCCTCTCATTTTGATAAACCTCACGAGCTAAGATCCCACACAAGTTTTCAATGCGATTTAAGTCTGGGGGTACATGAAGATCCAAAACATTACTGAGCCTTCACCCATTTGTACATCAGGAGACTTCCGTAAATCATGCCAATAATAGTGAAACCCGTCAGGACCATCCAGGTTAAACTTTTTTCATCAGAAAATAACACAGAGTACTATTTGGAGATCCAGGCTATAGTTTGTTTAGCGAAGTTTAAATGGTCCACTTTGTGCTGCCTTAAAAATGGTGAGTTTTCTTTTCAGTTTTTAAAATTTCACACAGAAAGCATTATGTAACATCGTGCAAATACTTCTCCTTGAACAATTCAGTTTCAAAGCATTTTTAATACCTATAGTGGTCATCTTGTTCTGTGTAGTGAGTGAAAGCACATAGCGTCTGTCTCTGAAGGATAAGTAAAGAATACGTCTAGATCTTTTAATCACCAATCCATTAATTCCTCTTTTCAAAACATTTGCACCTCTAGAGTAGGGATGCACAACCTGTGGCCCACGGGCCAAAAGTGGCCCGCGTACTTCGTCAATTTACAACTAGAAAAAAAAGCAATTTTTGTGCAAAATTCGAAGAAAATATCTTAAATTTCGTCAATTTACCATGGGAAAACTTTAAAATTTTGTCTGTCACTTAAGAATCGCAAATTTTACAGATCGGGCTTGGGAAAATCGCAAAATTTATTCATCAAATGGGGGAAAATCACACATTTCGTTCATCAGGTATGAAAAAATCGCAAATTTTGCCCTTGAGGCTCGGAAAAAAATAGCAAATTTAGCCGATCGGACATGGAAAAATCACAAGTTTTGTTAATCAGACACTGAAAAATCGCGAATTTTGTCGGTCGGACTTGACAAATCGCACATTTCGTTGATTGGACAAGAAAAAAAATCGCCAGATTTCTTGAGATACACAAAAAAATTGCAAATTAAACTGATCGGATGCGGGAAAATTGCATGTTTTCTCCGTTTATCACGTGAAAAAAAACACGAATTTCGTTGTTTCGGCATGGGAAAATAGCGAATTTTGTGATGATGTGCGGAAAAGTTTTGTTGATCGACTGTGAATCAATCGTGAGTTTTGTAAGCTTATGAAGAGAAAAAAATCGCGAATTTCATCTTGCCACGTAAAAAAATGCAGATTTCGTCAGTTAAAGGCAGAAAAAGCGCAAATTCCGTCGATCAGACACAGAAAAATTGCGTGTTTTATTGATCGGGTTCCAAAAAATCGCAAGTTTCGTTGATCGGACACGGTAATATTGCGAATTTTGTCGATCTCGCGCAGAAAAATTGCAAATTTCGTTGATAAGGCTCAAGTAAAATTGCGAATTTCATCTATCCGGTGCGGAAAATTTAGGATTTTTATCGATCAGACGAAGAAAAATCGTCAATTTCGTCGATTGGCTTTGCAAAAATTGCAAATTTTGTCGATCCGTTTTATAAAAATTGTGAATTCTGTTAATTGGCTTTATAAAAATCGCGAATTTCGTCGATAAGGTTTGTAAAAATTACGAAATTCGTCGATCTGGTACGGAAGAGTCGCGAATTTAGTCAATCATGTGAGGAAAAATTTTAAATTGAGTCGACCAGCTTCTTAAAAATTGCAAATTTCTACGATCGGCTTCGTTTGCTGGTCAAGCGCCATGAAGACCATGAATTTTCTTGATTTTTTTCGAAAAAAAAAAAATCGAGAATTTTGTCGATAGGCTTCCTAAAAATTGTTAATTTTGTTGATCAGGCACGGAAAATTTGTGAGTTTTCTCGATTAGCTTGGTAAAAAACGTAAATTTCGTCGATCATGCGAAGAAAAATCGGGAATTTTGCCAATCAGCTTTGTAAATATCACAAATTTTGTCGATCGGCTTTGTATAAATCGATAATTTCGTCGATTAGGGTGCAGAAAAAGCGAAAATCTTGTCGATCAACCGCAGAAAAATCTCAAATTTTATTGATTATGTCATGAAAAAGCGAAAATTTCGTCAATCGGCTAAATAAAAATTCCAAATTTCGTCGATTGGCTTCATAAAAATCGCTAATTTTGTTGATCAAGCACAGAAAAATTGTGAATTTTGTTAATCAGGCGCGGACAAATTGTGAATTTTCTCAATAGGTTTCGTAAAAATCGTGAATTTCGTCGATCAGCTTCGTAAAAATCGTGAATTCCGTCTATCAGTCGCAGAAAAATCACGAATTTTGTCGATTATGTGAAGAAACATAACGAATTTTGTCAATCCGCTTTGTAAAAATCATGAATATTGTCGATTGGCTTTGTAAAAATCATGAATTTCGTCGATTGGCTTTGTAAAATTTGTGAATTTTCTCATTTGGTTTCGTAAAAATTGCTAGTTTTCTCAATCCATTTCAAAAAAATCACAAATTACATTGATCAGGCACGGAAAGATCGAATTTTCTCGAACTATTTCGGAGAAATTGGAATTTTGTGATTACTTTCGTAAAAAGCTCAAATTTGGTCGATCAAGCATGGAAAGCTGCAAATTTTGTTGATAGGGCATTAAAAAATAGGGAATTTCAGTGACGAAGCACGGAAAAATTTTGTTGATCGCCTCTTTCCCTTTCATCTCATAAAATTTGCATTTTTTTCTTCACCAACCACTTTGTTTTATAGCACTTTTAATAAAACAAAATTTACTCTCCTGAATAAAGTCAAGGAATATTATTACATTTTGAGAATAATCCTTGCTATATCTGTTATATATTATATACAAACGAAAAAAATTTTGATATATCCTTACCAACTGAATGGGATATTTTGATTGGTTAAGCAAACCTAAAATGGGTATCCCCCCCACTTCCCCCTGAAAACATACTTTTTATCCGATTATAGGCCACAGAACACCTTCAAAATCGAATTCTCTCCAAGTTAATGATGTGGCCCACGATCACCCAGACATATTTGTAAGTGGCCCTTCTCTTGAAAAGGTTGTGCACCCCCTTCTAGAGCATTTAATAACGTTTGAAACATTATTAACTGAAGCACCAGTTCCATTTAATTACCAAATTTCGTGAATTTAACTTTCTTTTAATAATTCTGTACCACGTGGCATGTTTGTAAATGCATGAAGTCTGTTATTGTCTGCTTTAGTTAATTGCTGATGTCATAACAGTGTGCAGAAAATTTGCATATTGCACACTATTTTCCAAAAAAAGCAGTTTTTTTAATTAAAATGTTAGGGTGTCTTATGATTTTGTATATGGTATTTTTAATTATTTTATTAAACTCTATAAAAATATCCTTTATGTACAACAAATACGTGTGAGAACAGAATAAATTTATGTTTTTGTGATATTTGATTCTTAAGCTCTGAATCTTTTCTTTCACGGTATGTCAAAATTAGGTAGGTATTTTATAATCATGACTACCACTATTTTTAAATGTAATCAAAATATTTTTCATTCTCAAGCTGCAAAATTAGAAGCTTGAAAGAATGAAGCACTTTTGACAAATAATGGCATTAAAACTATAACATTTTTTATAACTCATCAAAATCATATAATCAGCAAAATACAATTAATTTTTGTAATTTCCCTTTAATCTATATTGTAAATGATTTTTTACATAAAATGTGGTATTTAAAAATGGTAAATTTTTAAAAAATGTAATTTTCTCAAAGAAAAATCTCATACAATGCAAATGCATGGTTAGTATTAAAATAAATTTTGTTCAAAAGTGAAATATTTTATATTTTGTTAATAAAGAAGATATAAATAAAACATTTTGTTGGATTTTTTGAAAAATGGTTCTTAATTTATGAATTAATGAAATGTTTGATTTAAAAATTAGATCTTTGACACAGTTAGATGCCATTTAAATAGAATTAAAGAGTTTAAAATATGAGAAGATGTCATTGTAAATGAATTTCTAAATCTAGTAAAATAAATTTAAACAAATACTGTTAAAAATGCAAGATAAAGTTTGCCTAAGATTAATTAAAAATGTGTAAGAAATGTCCATTCAAAAATTTTGTAAAAGCCATGCAATTTAGAGCAGTTTAAGAATGTACAGAACAAAAGTAAAAATGTGTTAGAATAAAGATAAGAATGTCTAATTTTCTTTGAAAAATTCAATGAAAAGAAAGATTTTGATGTTTCATTAAAATTAAATCTTTAGTTGAAAGCAAATTTAATACATTTATCTACAAAAAGTAAAAATACAGAGGAAAATGAGATCAGAACTCAGCAAGCTCAGTTTATTTTTAACAATGCAACAAGAAGTTGAAAACATTATGGTGTGAGAACATCATGAAATCCAACAAAAGATATCCCTTTGCCAATACTTTCTGGATAAATTCGCCACATTTTATTAAACATTGTTAAAAGTTTACTTATGAACAAAGAAAAATATTTTTAAAAATGTCTTATTAATCTGTATTAGCCTTCTTTTTAATAACATGGTGTACCTTTTTTAATTTTATTTACTAAATATTGTTTAATTATGTCAAGGATTATCAAATTATAGAGTACTTAACAGGCCACTTGACTAGTTCAGAAAGACACAGATGATAATGTTAAGTCTATGGGGGCATTATTTTTAAATATCTCATTCAAATTTTAATAATTTTACATGATTCTTTTTGCATAGGATAGCTAAGGACTATCTATAATCAGGCTAATTTTTACTTTTTCAATTTTGTTTATATTTTTGTAATATTATGATATTTTCAATTTCAGAACTGGTTTCAAACGGTTTAAAAAATAAAAGTAATTGAAAAAAAAACTGAAATCAAAAAAGTAAAAATTATCCTGGTTGTAGAGTGTGCTCATCTATCCTATTAAAAAAATTTTTTGTGAAAACATTAAAATTTGACCAAGATATTTGAAAATAATACCCTCCCATAGACATAACATTATCATCCGGGTTTTTTTCAGCAAATCAAGTGGTCTTTTAACCATGCACTGAGATAGAAGAAAGGCGATTTACTATCTTTAATAGTAGCTTCCAAGTAATACAACTTTAAATTATGTATTTATGTTTACTATTTACATAAACTACTAGCTGCACCTGGCGACCAGTTTGGTCTCCCTTAAATACATACAAAGCATTAAATCATACTGCTTTTATTAATAATTTATTTTAATTGCTCAATTTTTGACCAAATTTGAAGATTCTGCTAGCGAAATAGGCACAAATGTCATAAATATACCACATTGGCATGATTGCAACGAAATGACAAATATATACCTCACATGGTAACCCGCCTATTTTTGTTAATTTTTTAGTAAATTGTTTCTTTTCTTTAATTTTTTTTTTTAAATTTATTATTATTTCCTATTTAAAATACAGTAGACTCCTTCAAATCCACAACCAAAGCTTGGGACCAGGGGTTTTGCAGATTTTAGAATTTTGCAGATTTCTTGTCATTGATTTGTTTACATTTTTGAAATATTAATTTCATTAGTAGTTAAGCCTTATAATGAATGCATATAATAAATTCAAACATTAAAATAATTGAGTAAAATATTTAAATAAATAAATAGTTAAAAAGCAAGTAATTATTATAAAAAACACTAAGTAAAATAAAGTTATAGAAAAATATTAATATAAAGTAGATAATTAAGATACAATTCTAAATATAAATAATGATGTGAAAAAATCAATCTTTTCTTATAAAGAAAAATATTTGCCTTTGTTAATAAACAAAAAAAGCTCGATTGATTTTAACATACTCATTTTAGACAACAAAGATTATCCTGCCCTCGAATTACAAACACTACCAAATGGTTAATTAAAGTTACATTACGGTGGGACTACGATACAATAATGATTATTTCGATTAAATATTAATCATCTTAATTAGTAAACCAGATGTAGATCCCAAATTCGTTTCATAACTAGCATGGATAAGAAAATAGTAATAGAATAATAAAATAATAATTTTATATAGCAAAAATTATCCTGCCAAGCGAATTACAAACACTACCAAACTAGTGTTGAATTCAGGGGGTGGCCCGGAAGGGGTTGGGGGATTTGAAATTTTGTGTTTTCAATGATCAAAAAGTGTATTCCCCCCCCCCCCCCACTAAAGTCCCTAACGGAGAAAAGTGTCTGAATTCAACACAGCCACCAAACGACCATTGAAAGTTATATTACGTTGCAACTACGATACGAAAATGATTATTTAGATTAAGCATCAATCATCGTACGTCTAAGAAACATTATTTAACACTGCAGAATTTAAATTGTAAGACATTAATAAACAAGTATGAAAAATCATGCGTTAAGCATAGATTATGAAGCATTTTCCAACACTTAATGAAATCTTTAACAAAACTTTGTTATTTAGGGAAATAATAGTGTATAGCCAAATATACCCAAATATGTATTCCAGTACATTAGAACAGCCCTGTATTTCATATGTCATTTCATAAAATGGGAAAATTTAGCTTAGCAAGAAAATACCCAGTAGCTTGAGATTTCTTTTTCAGCATTTCATACTATTAGATGGAAACATACTTGAGTACTTTTGTTCAGCCCTGTAGTTTACATTGTACCTTTATTACACGTCAGCATTAGGCTAAAATTTATTGTAAACTAAAACCCTTTAAAACAACTGAAATCACATTCTCATAAATCATCATTCATACGTGTCCATGTACCGAATTCTTTGCGTGGCCCTGTATATCCTTTTATCTATATTCTGCAAACATTTCTCAGTAAATTGAATGAAGCTCAGCGTAAAAATGCATAGCTTATTTAAGAACCACGTTTAAATAATTTACGCTCATATTCAGTAACGTTGGTGAGCTCTTTTGGGTAGCCCTGTATATCAACTATAACATTTATACACACCATATAATGTGCATATATTTCGCGAAATATAAACGCGCATATCATAATTAAAATGCATTTCATCCTTCCATCAGCCATCATCGGACACATATACGGTACTTCAGAAAAAACATACCATTTGAAATCTTTTGTGTGGCCCTGTAAATGCTATGTACTTCATATTATGCAAGACAGTAGCGTATAATTTATATTAAGCTTCAGAGACATATATCAATTTTATTATACATGAAAAAGCTTAATATATTTAAAATATGTAATGGGAAATTTTTGATTCGCCCTGTAGATAAACTAATCATGGTAGAAACTTCATTTTCGATAGGACTTGTGCTAGGGTAAACGTCAATAACGTCCTAAAATTTCATGGCAATCCGAGTATATTAACGATTTTTCCCCATAGGCCGTAATGTAATGGGAAACTTTTGATTCTCTCTGTAGATAAACTAATCATGGTAGATACTTCATTTTCAGTAGGGTTTGTGCTAGGGTAATCCTCAATAACATCCTAAAATTTCATGGCAATCCGAGTATATTAACGATTTTTCCCCATAGGCCGTAATGTAATGGGAAACTTTTGATTCGCCCTGTAGGTAAACTAATCATGGTAGATACTTCATTTTCAATAGGGTTCATGCTAGGGTAAACATCAATAACATATAAAAAGTTCACAGCAATCTGAGTATATTTACGGGAGTTAGAGCGCGGACAGACGGCCATCCGGCCAGACAGACAGACAAACCAAATGCATAAGCACTTTTCAACTCTGTTGGAAAGTGCTAAAAAGGAAGAAGTTGAGAAGGATTTAAAAATGGACATTGTTATAGAATTATATGTATTGTGTTAGCCGCTGACTTCAGTGCCATCTTTAATTTCATTGATTATATCTGAAAAAAAATGTGCTGATTTCTGGCATTCGTGGATTTTAGGGAGCTGGATTTAAGGGAGTCTACTGTAATAGAAAATAATGTATTTAATTAATTTTATTTTAAATATAATAAAATAATCCATTCACTCTTTTCATTTATAATACATAACTTTAATTTGAAACTGAAATGTTTAAAATTCATAACTTTTATTTGAAAATGAAACGTTTAAAATTCATAACTTTTATTTATATATTTAAGTAAAAAGAACAAAACAAAAATATTAATTTTAAGTTTTAAAATTGCAGCAAGAGAATAAAAAAGTAAATAAATCCAGTTATCACGGCCTAAATCCTGTCAAAGGACTTTTACGCAATAACTTGTAAGATGCATTTCATTTGGGTGTTGCCATTAA
Organism: Maratus speculifer; assembly: GCA_964019185.1. NCBI lineage: Eukaryota > Metazoa > Arthropoda > Arachnida > Araneae > Salticidae > Maratus > Maratus speculifer. The sequence continues at coordinate 142,987,081 of OZ025291.1, forward strand.
ACAATTAACAAATAATCACGATTTTTGTCCCACATACAATAGCGTAATATATATATATAGATGTTACAAGATAAATGTGATAACTTTTGTACCATTATAAGATAAAGTGAATAGGAATTAAAAGCACATAAACAGACAAAGAAAAAAAAAAAAAAAAAAAAAAAAAAAAAGGATAATTAATATCTTTATATGTTTAACAATAATAAAGGTAAACAAATACCTCCAGTATCTCTAACAACATAAAGAGCAAAATCTTCAGGATTGTTTACAACTTTGAACTTGTCCAAAAGCATGTTGATGACTTCAGGAGCAGTAACCAAACTAGTCACCCAAACACTAGTTACACTACCATAGGCAGGAGTAAAAACACTTGTCTAAAATTCAATAAATAAATTTAATTTGAGAAAACAGAAAAATTAAAAACCAAGTTAAAACTTTGACAAATGCATTAATATATCAGTATTAATCTTAGCCTCTTCAGACCCTATGATTTATTTACATAATTTTTATTTTTACCTTCAATTACGAATTTGTATTAACAAACTAATAAGAAAGATTGAAAAGGGGAAAAAAAATTAAAATTCATTTTTTGTACATAAAATTTGATAGTATATGGAGATTCAAAGAGCATATTATTTTGACAATTTCTTAGGATTTTTTATTTTGTTTTATTCCTTGTACATAGCAAAAACAATGAAAAAATATATATATTTAATAATTTTTTGTCTAATGGATTCTATAAATGATATCTTAACACTCAGAAAAATAATTTATGTTTTACTTACCCATCATACGTAGTATAGGGTAAGTCTTGCAATCGTTTTGAAAATCGAAAATTTTTTTTTGACGGATTTACACGTTTTAGATAGTGGAGATTCTGAAAAACATATTTTTAGAAAAAAAATTTTGCCGTCCGTCTGTCTGTCTGTCTGTCTGTAAACGCTCTATCTCCCGAACAAATTGAGATAGAGACTTGAAATTTTGTATGTAGTTAGTATGTAAGAATGGGACGAACCCTATTTAATATCAGCAACCTCGATTATCCGGAACTATTTTTTTTGGACTCTCGAAAAATTCGTTCTGATAAAAGGTATATAAAAAATTTCGAATTTTTTTGTTCTAAGAAATGGACGTAAAAGGCAATAAAATAACACACATTTTGCATCTAGAACGAAGTCGATCGGATTATTAGTTGCCGAGATATTTGTAATCTTGTTTTCCACATTCTTCGATTTTTCATGACCCTGTATTTCATTCAAATTTCAATTCAGAGGTATATTTTAATTGGAAATAAGACGCTTAATCCGACACAGTTAATTGTTAGTTAATAGAATTATTATTTTTGGAGTTATAAGGATGTTTCTTTTACGCAGTTCGGTACTACTTGAGTAGTTTGGCGTTTTATATAATTTGTCGAAATTGGTACATCAGCAGTTCTTTTATATAGCATTACTATGTATATTAACAATATTTAAATTTTGTTTATGAATTGCAATGCATTGTATAAATAGTTTCACATGTTTTATTTTCATATACATACCCATGATGGGTAAGTACAGCTCATATTCAAAATATTAGAATAATTGAGAAAAAGTAATAAGAAAAAATTATTTGTCATTTATTTATTTTTTATACTAAGTAAATGCAATTAAATTTCTTATAAATTAAATCTGGAATGTTTAGATAAGATTTTAACATTTATAAAATATAAAATACAGCACAATAAATTAGGTATACAGTTTCCTTAAACACACCAGAATATTAGAATAAAATTTAGATTGGTTCAAAATATTACAATATTTTATTTTACGCAACAATATTACCTTATGAATATGAAGTAAATGGTAGTTAATATTTTGTAGCATCCCCTTTAGCTTTCATAACAGCGTACAATCGATCTTGCATACTATATACAAGGTGTTTACAAACATTTCTATCAATATTAGCCCAAATAGACTTTATACGTGCCACTAACTCAGTTTTACTTGAAGGAGGATTTTCTTGAAGTTTTTTCTTCATTATACACCATAAGTTTTCGATGGGATTAAGATCTGGTGAATTTGGTGGCCAAGGAAGTACCTTAATGTTGCGTTGGCGGAACCAATTCTTAGTTGACACCGAGGTATGCGGGGACGCTAAATCTTGTTGAAAGATGAAATCATCTTCAAATAAATCTTCTGATGATGGACTCATGTACTATTATAAAATTTCTTGATATATCATAGAGTTAACCTTTTCGTAGACGATGCATAACTTTCCAGGTCCTTCTGCACTCATACAACCCCAAACCATGACACTAGCAGCAAATTTTACGGAACGTTTGAGGCATTCTTTATCAAATGCTTCTTGCTTCATTCTCCAAACTCGAATACCTTGATTACCATATGAAACACAAAACATACTTTCATCACTAAATAATATATTTTTCCAATCTTCATTGCTCCATAAACGTCTTGATTTACACCAATTCAATCTTATACGCTTTTGTCTTGCAGTCATGAGAGGTTTTGTTTTCGGTACACGAGATTCAAATTTAAATTTATGGAGACGTCTTAATGTTGTCGATGTAGAAACTTCAACTCCTTCTTCTTTCCATTTTCGGTGCAAGAATCGCACACTTTTAAAACGGTTTTTCTTAACTATACGCTTCAGTTTCCTGTCATCTCTAGCAGATGTTTTTGGTTTTCGGCCACCATTTCGGCGATTATTTTGAAATTTTCCAATTTTTGAATATTGTGTTAGTATTTTACTAACGCTCGATTGGGAACAATGTAAATAATTCGCTATAAAACATTGATTTTTACCGTGCCGATACAAATCAACCATACGAAGTTTAGTAGATTCAGGAATATCACTCACACGGCCCATTTTAAGACGAAAAATAAACAAACAGCAAAAAAGAATACTGATTTTAAATAAAATAGTCTGAATTTAATCAATGATGCCACCAGTTAAGAATTGGTAATAATTAAAGGAGAATTAATGTGAAATATTCTAATATTTTGAACCACTTGAATAAATATTCTAATATTTTGACTTTTCAAAATAATTTTTTTTGCAATTAATCTTTTCAAAAATGATATTAAATTTAAGATAACAAGTAAGTTTAATCAGCAATAAGTTCTTAATAAAAATATCGTTTGCATATTTTCATTAAAAGACATTAAATTACCAAACGATATTTTCAATTTCTAAAAAAAAGGTAATTATTCTAATATTTTGAATATGAGCTGTATTACGGTGGCCCCCAACGACTAGTTTATTTTTGTACCTTTTGGCTGCAACTCTTTTTGATACAACACATATCTCACTAAAAAAGCGTTACAAGAAACAAATTGCCATTTTATTTAGCTCTGCTATCTGTCTCTATTCACATCAATTTCTTTAACATTACTTAAAAATGTGAAGAAAAAATATGAAAAGATGTATATCTTCACGGTACATGAGGCCTGAAGAGATTAAATAAAAAAAGAGTATCTTTGATAGTGCTTTACATTAGTTGCTATATTTCATTAAATTTACATACATTTAAAAAAACTGGAATTTTATTTAAAGTTATCATCTCTATAGCAGAAATGACTCAAAAAGGAGAAAGGAACACAAAAGGAACGCATATGCACTAAAAATATGAGATAATTGATCACATTTTGGTATGGAATTCTTCATTCTTTAATCATACCATCACCTTAATCTTTCAAATTTAAGAATGTATTATTTTATCATACACTTATGAGCAAAACTCATAATAGGAATTATATCTTTGCCTGGGACGAATTTTTAATATTAATAAGAATATTAATCATATAGCAAGCTATATTTAAATACTGAAAAACAATAAAAATGGAAAAAAAATCAGCTAATCGCCAAAAAAGATAATCTTGAAAGAAAATAAAATTTAAATGATGATTTATAATCCAATAACTAGACTTACTTATGAGAAAATAACAGTTTGCTACATTTGTAACAAAAATATTAAAGCTGCATGTTTAATAGAACAATAGGTAAAAACTTTCAAGGAATTAGCAAATCATTGTTATTATTGAAAAATCCATAATTCTGGAGTAAATATAATATATATATATATAAATCAGACGTCTTTGTAACAATAAATGTTATAAGTAAAAGCAATCAAGCAAAAATTAATAATTTAGATAAAGTTTTGATCAAATTGCATTAAATACAATTTTAATATTATGATGAAAATTAGAGTAAAATAAGTTAATATAATCATTTACAGCTGAAAAGCTTATAAATAATAACTAAATTTCAAACATGTAAAATTTAGACATCTGTCAGAAATAAATATTTAACCAACATATTAATCAATTTACCAACATTAAAGAATATTTCAGTTAAGGATTGAGGTATTGCAGATATTGGGAGTGAAAGGTAGATTATTTTCTCTTACTTTTTAAACATAATAATAGAAGTCGGTAGTAATGAGTGCAATCTTTTAAAGAGTTTAGTTTGCCAAAAATAGCTCATGCTTATTGGCATTAAAAAGAGAAAGTAAAAGAAATTATGTCATATTTAAATTGACCAAGTAAATTACAACAGATTTAACTGATACATTTAAAATGCCTTACTTAAAAAGTTTTCTTCAACTGCAATTTGTCAAAAGGCAATGACTCTGTACATTTCTCTGCTTAACTGATCTTATTTAATGAAATATGTAAATAGCCAGGAGATGTTTAACAGTAACTGATTAGGCCTTTAAATTCCCTCAATCAAAGGGAAATGAATGGAAATCTGCTCACAGAAAGAATGCCTCTTAAAGAAAAAAAAAGTGTAAAAATAGAGAGAGAGAGATCAATGTTTCACAATCTTTTAAAAGTTTTAAGAGTTTGTGGCGTCTCAATGGGGGTTGATATGCATAGCACCATAAGGGGCTGAGCCCCCTAGTTTTTTCTCAAAAAAAGAATATCCAATTTTAAAATTGAAAATTTTATATATAGTTAAACAATCATCATTAGCCAAAGAAATATTCTCTCCTTTCAACTCTTCTCATTTACAAGCTAGGATAGCAAAGCAAGTAACTTTTTTAATAAACTTTATGAAGGACACAGTTTGCTTTTATATGCAACATCATTGTTTTAACAGAGAATTTGTGTATAATTTTTCCCCAGTAAATAATTTATTTTAATCTTACATTAACTGTTTTCATCCATGATTAAATATTGTTTTAAAGATACATACATAAATTCTCTTTTATTAAATAGAGTATTGATACATTTTGAGAATAAAACAAGGAGTTAAATGCATTAAGCTATAAATAATTTACCTCTCTATTATAAAAATGACCATTTATAGAACAACGTCTCTTTAACTTAGATTTCTGTACACGAGGTTTTCTTCTCAAATGTACAATATTCCCACAACCATCTTTCATGGTATTTTCTGATGAGAGATTGTGTGCATTGTCAGACCTTATATTTTTCAGTCCACCAGCTGGTAAAGTTTTATAATAAATAGGAATGGTAAAATTGTCATCAGAAGTGGATTCAATGTCTTTAACCTGCAGGTTGATTTCTGATAAAGGGACAGAATCATTATTCATTGGAAGTGAAAGTAATGAGTTTAAAACATTTGGATCTTTCTCAACAAGAGCAACTTTTTCATCACCTGTCAAAGAGTCTATGGAATCAGTTTCAATCTGAAAAAAAAAAATAAAAATAAATAAATAAATAACAAATCAATAAAAATTAAGTACATAATGCATAAGAAATCAAGTGCAAAATAAGTATAAAATATTAGGAAAAACAACTCAACAAACATTGAGATTTGTACCTTAAATAATTAAAAACTTTATAAAAAGTTATTAAGAAAAATTAAACATTATAGTTTGAAGAAAAAAAAAAAATTGTAGCTTTTCTACACTTAATATGACTAAACAATCTTATAATATTAAAGCGTTAATCGAAACAAACATTTAAGAACAACGAATTTAAGAAGCAATACAACTGATCCGCAGACAATTTTCTTAAAAACGCAAAGTATACAGATATAGAAGAATGTACTAAGGTTTAAAATATGTAAATCTCAAAACCCAGTTATTTTAGCAAAATTTCATTAAGTCTTCGGGATTGTGTTACTCATGTCATAAGGTATTTAAAAAAGTATACATTAAAAATGGCTGCTTTTAATTAAAAAATACCAGGGTTGTTTGGTTTAAACCGTGGTTAAAACCATGGTTTAAACCAAGTGGTTTTTTTAAACCTGTTTTTTTTTTATTCTTTTACCCAAATGTTTTATTTTACACATTATTGAAAAATGCAAAATCCAAATTATGAAGAAGCTACAAGCAAAGCTGTAGAAAAATGATGAATTAATAAGTTTCTAAAAGGACAAAAAATTTTAATCAACTCAACTTTTCTTGTAAGCTGTAAATCTATAAGGCAGAATAACTAATTTTTCTAAAATTAGCTGGTTAGAAAAAACTAATCAGTTTTCTTCCTTTTTTTTTCTTTTTTAAGGCCTATATGTATACATATATATATATAACCATTATTTGTAAAACATATATATATATATATAGCCAGAAGGGCAGACTCGAGTTAAAAATGCACTTTTACTATTTAAATTGCTTGATTAGTTAAGATTTACTAAGGATTTCATCATTTAAGAAATTCTTTTTGTTATGTATGCTACTGAATAATTGACAATGAGCTTTTTATTTGCTCTGTGATTAGTGATTTTAACAAGTCTTTGTTTTTCTTGCATTCTTACATTGGGATTGGATTTTTTGCATTATAATTTTATTCTTTTACCCTTTAAATTGGCACAGTTCAGACCAATTGGTTTTTTAGAACAAATCTAATGTAATATTTTCTCATTTTTGTAATTTAAGTGTTCCAAATTATTGGATGAAAGTAATTTCTATTTTTAAGTCTTATCTCAATAGTCACCATAAGACATAGTAAGTCTAGTCAAGGTCATGTTAGTATGCATGTAGAATGCATATTTCATGCACTGATGAACATATCTGAAACTCTACAGAAAACACTTAAATCATGTAAATTTAGCAAAAATAAAATAGATGAAAAATATACAATACTTAGATTTAAAAAATATTTTCTTTTGAGAAACACAGATATACAGATAATGACATAAATGATTTTTAAAATTTCAGTCAAGCTCTAAAAGAAATTTTTCTTGATTGGAGGGATTATTTTTTAAGAATAAAAAAAACTCAAGATATGAAGTCGAATAAGAAGACATTGAAAAATTAGGCACTAGTAAAGCACCTGTTTACATTTAACTAAAATATGCAAAAGATATATTTAAATCTTCTATTGCATAACCAAACCCATTACTTAGATCTGTTAAGAAAATTGGCAGAAAGGGGGGAGGGGGGGCAAGACAAGGTTTGCTTGAGACGTAATAGAAAAAAAGTCTCATAAAAATGACTTAAAAAATGCAATTTTTAGTTTAGACGTTTAAAAATACTAAGTGTTATAATAGAGCATGCAGTCCGATGGCTGTTTAAATTCTTTGGTAGATGACAGCATTTATAAAGCTACTGTATATTTTAACATCAATGTTTTTCAATAGTCTAAAAAGCTGTTAAATAGATATTTTTGTTTATTTAACAGTCATCTATTTAACTGGTAGTTTTAGAAAACACAATGCTTGAAGTGTGTAAAGACTCTACTGCTAAATTTAAATCCTTCCAAAAATTCTTTATAAAAAGCTTTATTTTTCAATAAAAGATAATTAATTCATGCAGTCTTCTAACAAAAAAATCAGACATCACATATAACAAGTATTTCAAATTAATTTTTTTGAATAACCATTTGAAAATAATGTATATGAAGTTTTATATATGAATCTATATCATATATTTATTTATAATGTTAGTAATCAAAAGATTGTTCATTAAGATTTTCAAGGTATCAATGTTTCATTATGTAGCACATTTTATTTATGAAATGTAAGACACAGCTTTTTCTAAAAATGTTTAGATTTTAAAGAATTTCAATTTTCTACATAATTGATTGTATATTAAATAATTATATTGATTAGAATTACTCTTAAATCAAATTATTACTTAAAAATTCAAAAATATTTATTTTTGTTCATAAATATGCATGTATATGTAACAGGAAAACACATTTAAAAAAAACCCGGTTTAAACCAAAAAAACCTGGTTTAAACCAAAAAAACCATTTTTTTACCAACCCTGAAAAATACACTATATAGTGAATAGTTGCTGAAACATTTTGAAATTTAGTTGTAGTGACAAATACCTAGAGGAATACCAATTCTTTAATTAATCTCTTTAACTAAATTCTTTAATTTCATAGATATAAATGGAATCATGGATATCCCATGAATGATTAATCTCATAGATTTGGTCATAAGAGCAACAGCATAATTAATAATAATTACAATCACTCTTTCTTAAAAAAAAAATAATAAAAATAATAATTTAGTGACATTAAACAAGCTATGACATCACTCTTTTTGCAAATGTTATTTTAGCACACCACCAGAAACCTAACATTTAAGCATACTGGTAGGAAACTCAACCAAATTGAATTTTGCCCTTCAGGAATTTCTTTTCATTAAAAGCAATTCGTTAAAATAACAATAAATGAAATTTTAAATTATTTAATGAAAAACAAACAATAAGATTTTAAAACAGTAGTAAAATCTTCAATTCAGCTTAATGTCAACGCTCTGACACAATTGATTAACAAGGAAAGTCTCCAAACGGACATACTCAGAAAACTCTGAAATAATTACAGAGCATTCATCTCGTGTGGATATATATGTTTATTAAAAAAAATTTCAGCAAAACCCTTTAGAAGATTCGCAAAGAATAATGAATATTTCATTTATTTTGTGATTTATCACTGGTTAGCAACAAAATAAAATTAAAATTCTTTTTTATGTCAAATACCTTTTTAAGGTAAAAATGTTAACTTTTTTTTTTTTTTTTAAATATTTACATAACTTTAATTCTGCCAGTTTTAGTTTGTTTTAACTTAAATATATGAAAATTTTTTTTATTATGAAATTATTTTTACCATGATAAAATTAAATAACTGCAGCAACAAGCAACACAAATATGTAGTAAAAAAAAGAAAATGTATGTAACTTCTTCAGTGTTTAAATTTAAAAATTCATTAAATACCATTTATACACATTCTAAAAATCTATGCATAAATAGTTTTCAGTTACATTAAAATCATTTGCTTTTGGTGAGAAAATGTGTTGCTAGCCAAATTGAGTGATGTTTTCATCTTTTTACGGCAAACATTCAAAAGTATTTTATATTTTTTGCAGACTTTCTACTGTCATGCCCATTGTCAAATTTGACTGATCCTTTATTGCATACATAAGTAGTTTAAATAGTATTTTTTTCAAAATATTCTGAGTCTGCCCAGTATGGAGACCTTTCTTGTAAGTCCCTGCTGCATACGTCATCAGTTGGCCTCATTCATGTGGTAGAAAGTGCACTTCTTGGGCTGATGTAATAGCCCAGTATGGGAAAGCCTGCTGCATGCACAGAAATGATGTGATCCATGCTGGAATTGCGACCAAGCCATAACAATTCAGAAATTATTCAAGTTATCTGTATTATTGAAAGCATACATAAGTGAGTAATTACATAAGAAATAATTTAATTAAAAAAAAAAAAAATTACATTTTCAACAGATTGAGATTCTTTTTTCTCTGTAGAGCATAAATAACTGTTTCTTCTTCTCACGGGCATTCTATCATCATTATCTTCTTTCAAGTGAATTACATTATTCACACCCCAGAATATTCTTAAAGAACCTTCTAATATTAATCGGCCATTTCTCTAAATAAAATATATAAAAAGTATGCAGAATAATATAGTAAAAAGATATTAAAACACTATTTTATCACAAAAAATATTAATTAAATACTTAAAATAATATAAACGGTAAAGTAAAAAACCATAAAGCATATTTATTTTTATACATAAAATATATTAAAAGAAAAAGCTATTTCACAAGATTCAAATTGATAACTAACTTACAGACACATTCACAATACATACTGGACTTCAAAACAATCCATTTTTTGCATCTAATTAATGTGCACATACACACACAATAAAAAAAAAGAAAGAAAGAAATAGTGATCAATAAACAATTATTCATGTAATTTTACATCTTTTATATAATGCATGCATAGTTAACAAGTAAATAATTAAAATTTTCTGAATAAGCACATTCTTTGAGGGAGAATAAATATAAAATATACTTATAAATGTTTGAGAAAAATATTTAAAAATAACTGTTTTAATAAGGAATATTTTTGTTGCTAGTCTAAATACATATACTACACTTCTTTTTTATACTGTAGATCAAATTAATAGCTTTTTACTGTTTTTAGGAATGGACAATATTGGAAATTTAGTAACCCCAATACATCAATGAGTATTGATATAGGTGATTCATCGCAACTCTATTTTAAAATATGAGAAAACAAAGAAACTGCTATTTTCAAAAGACAAATGGTATGGTGGCAGCAATGTAAGTACAAACATATGTAGGAAGTAATGAATTAATGTTCTAGATCAGAATCGGCGATCCTATGGCACATGAGAGGATATTTTTGGCACGCTGTTAATTGAAGTTTCAAATCAAAATTCACTCACATTCCCCAAAACTCTGCACTTCATTATTATCATTTTTAATAATACATGTGCGTAACTGAAAATAGCTTAAATTTTTCATAAGTACTCTCTCTAGTGTACTTGTCATACCACTGAACTACTCGCAGAGAAGCAACCCCTCCCACATACACACATATACTTTCTTGATTTCTTACTGCTGGCTCTGGTAATTTGCACATAGAGAAAGAGAGAAATATAATATATATATAAATATTTCTGAAACTTCTTTATCATTTAACACATTTTGATCTACACATGAGGCTTTATTTAACTGTAGCTATAATTTTCTAATTAATTAGCCAGTTAAAATAACAAAAATATTAAGAAAACTAATAAAATATGATTTTTCTGACAAGAAAAAATAATAATTCGATTGCTAAAGCATTTGTAAAATGAAATGAAACCTATAATTTTACAATCACACTTTTGAAGATTATTATTTTTTTATGTGTCAGCTTCATAAAGAGGTAGGGATAAGTTATTTGGCAGACGACTGACTGCCGACAATATTCTGTTATTTACGTATGAAACTCAGAAAATTCAGTGGCCAGTCATTTCATTATTATTCTGATTTGTTTTTCTTGCATGATTTTTTGTTATTAAAGTACCTTCATTGTTAAGGCTGGTAATATGAGATTGATTAGATTGAAATATAAAAGAAGTATTTATTAAATATGGTCAATTTGGCTAAAAAACATAAAGAACAAGATTGTGTAGAGAGTTTCAAATGTGGTGGATTGAGAAATATGGTATGCTTAATATAGATGATAAGACTCTTTGCATTTTACATTCTGGGACAGTGGTCTGGAGAACGTCATTTGTAAAATGACATTATAGAACTAATCACAAATCTCTTTCCCCAAAAAGTTACGAAGAACAAAAAGAATTCATCGCCAATGCAATTAAAGAGAAAAATAACTGTCCACACATATGATTAAATATATCAGCAAGGATTTTCAAACTAACACTGCAAGTTTCTTGGCTGTGAAGTCATTGCCTGGTATGGTAAATTTTTCTGTGATGGGGAGTTTTTGAAGGAAGTCTGGTTAACATGCGCGCCTTCCGTTTTTGATGATTTTGAAAATAAAGATAAAATAATTCAGCGAATTGAAGATATTCCTTTATCAAGAAATACAATCAAAGATAGAATATTAAAAATGGCAGAAAATGTAAGAGAGCAACAAAAATCTGATATAATCTTCTTTCATATTACTGTCTTGAAAAAAGTATGGATATAACTAAATCTGCTCGTTTAGCTGTTTTTATACAATATTTTGTTGAAAATGATATTAAGGAGGAATTAGTATCGTTATTATTGTTATCTACTACAACCAAGGGTGCAGATATTTGTACAGCAGTTATAAATTTCCTTACTGAAAAATAAGTAAATGCATCTAAAATAGTTTTTGTTACAACTGATGGTGATGGGATGGGCAAAATGAATATATTTTTTTTTTTTTTCAATTTATTTCAAATCCACATTGGACACATTATTGTTGGACTTCACTGCATCATACATCAGCAAGACCTGTGTGCAAAGACTGGTTTCGAATCTCTTGATGATATTATAGCCGTAGTTACAAAAATAGTTAATCTCATATCGTCACAGGCTTTAAATAAACGAGAGTTTGAGACTTTATTAGATTAAATAAACTCTGTGTACAATGGATTATTGATGTATAACAGTGTTCGTTGGTTAAATCGTGACAAAATGCTACAAAGATTTGTTAACTCTTTGGAAGAAATCCGGCTTATTTTTACAGGAAGAAAGTAAATTTGAAAAATGTACACAATTGATGGATAATAAATGACTTGCAAAATTAATTTATTTTACAGATTTATGCCAGCATTTAAATGACTTAAATTTAAAGCTCCAAGGTAAAAATAAGACTGTTATTATCATGATACATATGATTCAAGCTTTTGAAGCAAAATTGCAAATATTTAGAAAAGCCATTGTTTTCAAAAACTATAACTATTTCCCAAATTTAAAAAAAGATGGCTGATGATGTCCATTTACATGAAGAAATAGATGAAGCAAATATCTCTAAAGAGATTATTTCGGTCATAGATGCATTAGTCAAAGAGTTCTCATCAAGATTTGGTGAATTCAAAAATCATTCAGAAACATTTAAATTTACTATCTATACAGATGTGACTTCTTTTGATAAGTTGAACTTAATTGTATTCCAGTAGTTGGAAATTTCAGAAATGGAAACCTATCGACTTCCAGTCCAGCTCAGTATGGACTTAAAAATCTATCAAGTCAAGAGACGATTTGGAGATGATCGAAAAAGATAGAATATCAGGCATAATAAATAAAAATGCTGATAGTGAAATTATGTCACTCGAAATTCAATTTCAAACAACTACAGTTATTTAAAGAAGTTAGCGTTTGCCATACTGACAATCTTTCTTTCTACTTATGCACACAAATTATTATTTTCAGAGATGAACAATATTAAAAATTCAAATCGAATCAACTTGTCAGATGACTCTAATTCATCATACATTTGATTAAAAATAACCAATTATGAGCCCAATATCAATCATTTAGCATCCAATATGCAACATTAGAAATCACATTAATTTGCTTAATTACTTTACTCTTTTCTTATTTAAATTACTTAAACCGTCACTCGCCTAAAGCACAATTCTACATAAAAAGCCAATTTATTAAAGTTCCAAACAAAGTGATAAGAATAATGCTGCAAAAAATCCTAATAAATCTTGATGTCTGTCACTTTAGGATTGAAATTTACATTTTTTATACAAATGATAACTGCAAATTGATAAAAGAAACAAATATTTGTGATAATGAGTTAAAAGAGAGTGACAATAAACTCGATGAAGAGGAAATCAACACCAAAATGTTAAGTTGCTAAGTCGTTACATACTTTAAAGAGCTTTTTTTTTTTTTTTTTTTTTTTTTTTGTAAATAAAAGAAGATTTTGAAATACTTATGAAATGAGAACATAAAAATGAATTAACGAAAACCAAAGAGCTAACAAAGATCCTTAACAGACTTAAAAAAAAAAAACATATTTGCTAATTTTTTCTTTATGCATTGTAAGACATTTTTAAAATAATAATTTCCTTTCATGAAATCATTTTTTAAAAAATTAGAAAAACAGTCCCAAATTTTTTCAAGTTTTTTACTTATAACTTGTGGAGTTCTTAACATAAAATAATGTCTTTTTCCGAAAATATGACAAACCACACTGTACACAATACTCTGTTATCAGAATTAAAAATTAATAAAAGTTGTATGAAAAATGAGCTGGTTTATTAAACAATTTTTCATTGCACATGCGTGAAGTCTATCAAAATTTCATTTGCATATTTGTATTAGCTGAATGTATGGAGCAATTTTTGTGAAAGTCTCAAAAATATAGCTTAAAAATTCTGAAAGTGATCGCCAATAGAATAAGCTTAAAATCTGTTATTCCTAAAATGAAGCAAAAGGCAGAGGGACAGTATCCATTTATCCATTGATTAGTGTCAATATAGAATCAATGCAAAATATAACATATACTACTATATTTGGATACAACCCCTCATTTTTTTGCTTCATTTTGGGAATAATGGATTATGAGATTATTCTATTGATGACTTTCACAATTTTCAAACTATGTTTTTGAGACTTTCACAAAAGTTGATCTATACATTTAGCTAATACAATATGCAAATGAAATTTTGATAGAATTCACGTATGTACAATGAAAAAATATTTAGTAAACCTGCTCATTTTTTTACATACAAATTTTTTATTTTTTTAAAATTCTGGTTACATAATATTATTTACAATGTTGTTTGTCATATTTTTGGAAATAAACATTATTTTATATTAAGAACGCCACAAATTATAAGAAAAAACTTGGAAAAATGTGGGACTGTTTTTATAAAGACCTTAATCTCTCCATAAGTATACACACTATTCGCATTAAAATGAACACAATTCATTACAATAAGCCACTTAATTATAATCTGCAGTTTGAACATTATTTCTACATTAGTTTTGACATTGTTATCCAAAAGATATTAGTTTTTTTTTCCCAATTTGCTGATGGTCCCCTAAGGAGTGTAGAGAAAATATCTTCATGGAAATGGATGACCTGTATTATTATGTTTAGACACTTAGAGTTTCAGGTTAATTCATCATGTATTTTCCTAGATATTTAACAAAATGTCTAAAATTGCAAGTGGTCAGTCACCTTTGGCCATATAGTGTTATGATGTACCACGATCAATTGCTGTAGCAGAACTAAAACACAGTTGACACAGTACGATTCAGCAATGAAAATAGAATTTCAGAAGTGATTTGCAGGAATAGCAATAAGAAACATTATAAAGCATGTAAATGAATGCAAATATTAACAGAAATATTCAACACAGTATCTCAAGGTTAAAAAAAGCCGTGTGGGCAACTCAGATTATTGTTATTGGAATGTACTATTAGAGTAGGAGCTTAAATATAGTTGTAGCAATACAAAATCAAAATATCTACATTAAATTGATGTATTGATAATTAATTCAGTTCTAGTCTAATTAATTTTAATAATTTACAATCATTGTACTTCAAGATCCTGTAATTAATCTAAATGTGCATTACAGAAGTACATTACATGTGTGTTACAGAAGTTGGATAATATTTTGAATTAAATTTCAAATTATGAAATGTTCATGGGTGATTCAATCAGAAATGTTAATTTTTCAGCATTTATCCCTCCCCCCCCCCCCATTAAATTAAGGAACATAAAGCTAAAACTTTTACAAATTTCTTTTAACATATTTAACTAACACTATGCCAATGCTGAAAAGAATTTTCTTAACCATGTCCTTGCAAAAAACATTTAATATAAAAGCATAGGATATGCAGAATAACAAATCATTAGAAAAGCTTGGATAGTTTTTTTATTGGGTTAAAAAAATTAACACATAAAATAATGCATCTGACAACAATGTAAGATGAGGGAAAAGTATAAACTAAGATTATGACAGAATTAAAATTTTCCTTTCTTAGAGTTCTGGATTTCAAGTTTTATTTTATCTGTTAGTCATTCAAAAAAGTAGATCAATCGAAATTCAATTATTTAAATAAATTTTGTAAATACCTCACGGCTTTGGATAGTTCCACTTTTACCTTCAAAGTAGTTATTATAGATACGTAATTTGGCTTCTAAGTGGGATCTAAAGAAATTTTTAAAGGAAAATAAAGTAACTAAAAATTAATTCAGCAAAAGATAAGAAAAAAAAAATCTTACAAAAGCACACAAATTGAAATCAGTAAATTAAAATCTGAAAAAGGGTGCAAAATATTATGCTTAAAAAATATTTTATAAAAAATATATGATTATATTTAATTAAGAACTTTCCATACATTAAAAAACAGTGTTTGATCACACTTTAATACTGAAGGCATGTATGCATAATATTACAGAAGGTAAAGTTCATAAAAATAAAAAAAATGAAGTCTAAAAAATGTCCCCCCCCCCATTATAGAAATTGGGAAGATTATGGGATATCAAATAATAATATATCATAATGAATCATACTATTTCAAAATAAGATTTAAAAAAAAAAAGGAAAAAATAAATACAAATTTAAACTACAGTGGGCTCTCTCTATCTGAACACTCTCTAATCTGAACATCCCGGTATTATGAACGCATTTTGATGGTCCCGGCGAAACTCCATAGACTTAACATAAGATAAACTCTCTGTATTCTGAACACCCTCTAATCTGAACACCCCACTATTATGAACACTATTTTCGATCCCCATTTTTACCTCACCTCTCTGTAAACTGAACATGTGTTTGGAATCAGAATACAGGAAATTCCTGCATCATGGAAATTCAGCAAAACTTGTTGCAGAAGAATAAAAAGGTTTAACAAACTCAAGTTTAGAATTTTGGAATAGAAAATGGGAAACAAGAGCATAAACATTAATGTTCGGAAGATTTTTTGTTAAATGAGAACAATGAATCATCCTATTACTGGACTCCTACTTCAGATTTTTCAGAAAAGTAGAAAATTGGATAATTAAAGGAATCGGAAGGATTGTTGACTCATTTCAAAATTTAACGTAACACTGAATTCAAAATAATCAATGGCGAAGCTGCAGATGTAAATATCAACAATGTGGTAGAATAGAAATTAAAACTTCTGAACATAACGAAGGATTTTGATATAGCAAACATTTTCAATGCTGACGAAACTGACCTGTTTTTCACAGCTCTTCCAAACAAAACTCAAGCAGAAAGAAGCGAAAATTGCATAGTTGGGAAAATGTTAAAAGAAAGATATGCCATTATGCTCTGCACCTATTTTATGGATGAGAAGTTCAATTCTGTTGTGATCGGAAAACATAAAAGATGTGAAGATAGCATCATTGCCTAAACACTATAAACCAAAACGGAAAGTATAGATGTTATTCATAATTTTCTCATAGTGGTTCGAGAAAATTAACGAGATAATGAAGAGAGAAAGGAAGAAAAGTTTTTTTGTTATTGTTAATACCAGATCACTTACAAACATGCAATTGAGCAACATAACCTTGAAGTTCCTGTTACCAAACTGTACTTCTATAATCCAACCACTGGATCAAAGAGTAATCAAGACCATTAAAACTTACTACCAAATCTATTTTCTGAAGAAATTGTCCCTGGTGATGGAGGCGGAAAAATTCGACAGAAGAAGGTCAATGTCATGGATGCTTTCTATTGGATATCAACGGCATAGAATGAAACAACCTCCTACATTATTCAAAGATGATTACTATAAATTTGGATTCCTATGTGAGAATGGGAAAACAAGAAGGAAACAGCTGCGAGTGACTTGGAATCAATTCTTCAGAAACTTTATACTGAAACAGAAGTTGGAGCTTATTTCGAAACCGACGAAATCCTCATGGTTTGCAAAAACAACATTGGTGAAGAGGAAAGTGAAGGAGAAGCAGAACATGAAGAGACTGAAGAAATAAGACGAATGATGATTGTATTCAAGCAATATGACTTAGAGACTTGTTGAACTATGTGTCTGAACATCACCTCAAAGCTTTCCCACTTCTTAAACAGCCATATAACATGTACATTACATGAGCACTTAGAATGCAAAAACAGACTAAAATTACTTGTTTAAGTAGCACCTGATTATGTTTTCAAGAGGTGCATTGTAATGTAAATGTATGTTTTGGAAAAAAAAAAAAAAATAATAATAATAAAAAAATGAGATGGTACAGTACAAATTTGACTAAATTTAGTTTGGTATTGCACAATGGTATGACTATCCATGCTAAGTACTTTATACCGACTGTAAATTCAATACGTAGTAGTAGAAGTAATGCATTTTTGATTCTCCCTCTATACTGAACACCCCTATAATCTGAACACTTTTGATCGGTCCCATGAGCATTCGGAATAGAGAGAGTCCACTGTATATATGGGTGATTGAATATTCTATTTACAATCCTAAGGTTGCTGGTCACTCATTTTCCAAACTCCCCTCCATAACATTGAAACTTTCAATTGGCATTTGATGCATTTTTATATTTAAAATATCTCCTCAGGCTATTAATATTTTAAACCTCTTTGTAGGGTTTCGTTCATCTGACAAATCCCTATTCATCTCTGTCCTTTTTCTGTCTGTCACACAGCCCATACACAAAAACTATGTAAGTCAGAGAGTTCAAATTTTGTGTACTTACAGCATAATACCTCATCACACAACAAATCATAAAATTTTGAAAAAGACTATAATTTTAATTAAAATACAGTAGACTCCCTCAAATCCGCACAGCTTGGGACCAGAGGTTGTGCGGATTTTAGAATTTTGTGAATTTCTGGTCATTATTTTATTTACATTTTTTAAACAGTAATTTGAATGTAATTAACAATGAAATTTAAACTATTATAAAGGCTTACAATATAATAAAATATTAAAATAAGTAATAAACTAAAATAATAAAAATTTAGACAGTTTTTAACATGATTAAAATATTTATTGCAAAGGTCAAGTTAATAAATAATGTATGACTAAATATTTATTATAATGATAAGATGCATTTTTCACGCGAAATTTGCTTTATAAAGATACATTAGTAATTCACATCAAAATCATAAAATAAGGAAGTTTTATTTCAGGTTTAGCCAGAATTAATAACCAAAAAAGTTTAGTTAATACATAAATATATTTGGTAACAAGATAATGATTACCAGTAATAACAGCAATATCTTGTATTTTTTTTAGAAATAAATTTTTTCTTCCTTCATGAAAACACATGAATTCAGTAATATAAATGATAATTACAAATTAAAATATATATGGAATTGATATAAAATTTAAAAAGTAGAATTTTGTCCCTACATATGAACTGGATGTTTCATTGTTTACATCCATAAATTATGTGCAGATTTTAGAGAGTTGCAGATTTTAGAGTGTGGATTTAAGGGAGTCTACTGTATTATTTTTAATAACATCAGTTAATTTTTTTTTTTTTTTTTAATTGTTGCACGCAAGTTTAAATAGATATAAGAATTATTTCTTTTTTACCCTTTACTTTTAAAAGAAGTGGAGTGTTTTCTGTTGTCACAATTACAAAATTGGTATTAAAACTACAAAAAAATTAATATCTCAAAAATAAATCGAGATGCAGCTTTTAAACAAGTTGTATTAAAAAGAACATTTTTCGCCTATACAATGATGTAAAAATTGAAATTTCATTTCTTCTTATAGTTGCATGCACATTTTAATAAAATTATTATGTACATAGCATAAATTAATGGATTAAATAATTCATATGAAAAACATGCTGATTTTTTTTCATCATATTTATCATCTATTTTGACATGCAAAGTGAAATTTTTTTTATTTATTAAATTCCTATTCATTTAAATTACTAGCTGCCTTTGGTGACCAGTTTGATCACCATTCTCTCTAAAATTTATGCTAAACTTTGCAATATTTTACTTTTATTCATAAATCTATTTATTTGCGTATTTTTGCTAAATCTGCATATTTTGGTAGAGAAATTAACAAATCTATGCTATCAAGGCAGCATTTAAGGGAAGAATTCAGTATTCTGTTCTGGTTGGCGTGATTGGTGAAAAAATAGGAAATAGGGTCGAAAAATTGTTTTTTGTTTGTTAATTTAATGATAAAGTGTTTTGAAAGGGATATTATATTAAACAAAACCCTCTGGGCAATCTGCAATCACAATTAACCACTTGTTTCATTTTTTTTTTGTTAATTCTCAAAATATTTCTATAATCTTTGCTTAATTTAACATTCTATGTTTTAAAAACTGACAAAGCGAGAGTAAAACTTTGACACTTCATATAAAATATAGTGTAGCTTTTAGAGATATATTGAAAATCAAGAAATAAAAAGCCCAGTTAATACTGCCCAGTTAAACTGATGGCATTGAGCGCACAGGCTACGCATACTAATTGTAAATTACAGCCTTATATTTTCAAGGGTTAATTCCGTTCGAAAAAGAAATTAAGAGGGGGAAACAGCTCTCCACTTTCTTCTTTTTTATACTTAATCATTGAACCTCCTAAACTATCAAGGACATGCTTTATCATATAAAAAATCTATATCCAAAATTCAGAGCAAATCGGATAATTCTTAATAAAAACCCATTTAGCATTTGTATAATTTAAGAGGAATTATTTCCCTCTTTTATACTTAACCATTAAACTTCCAAAACTATTCAGAGATTTGAACGAAATCTGACAATTTTGCTTGAAAAATCCATTTATATAAATTAAAGGGAGGGGCATTAGAACCCCCATTCCCCCTGTTTATACTTATTCAATGAACACCTAATAACAGTTACGGAATCGCCTCATCAGAATGATCCTATATCTAAATTTTGAACGAAAACTTATATCTGCATGAAAAACTAACTTATTTCTATTAAGGGGAGGGGCATAAGCCTCCCGTTCCCTCTCTTATACATACCGAATGAACTCCAAAAACTAATCAGGGAAGGGCCTTGTCAGGATATACCTATATACAAAATTTCAAGTGGATCGGATATTTTTATCATGAGTTATCGCGTTACGTACGAACGTACATACAGAATGGACAGGCACATAAGATCTCAGGCTATGATAGCCTGTGAGCTAAAAAGCAGACATGCTTAAAGAAGAGAAGATTGAAAAAAGAAATTAAAAGTATTATTTTCCTGACGAGATATTTTGAATATAAAAATGCACCAAATGCCCATAGACTTAACATTATGGAGGAGAATTCGGAAAATGAGTGACCAGCAGCCTTAATGTGTGATAAAACACACTACAATAAACAATCTTTTACAGGAAACTATGGTCACAACGAGTTTATTCAGCAATACAAAGTATTTCACTATTATAAAAATAAGGATTTTTGTTCATAACTTTAGATACAATGAATATATTTTAAGAAAATTTAAAAACTTTAAAATATTGAAAAAAAAAAAGGACTACATTTATTTTTTATATCTTAAAAAGGATATATATATATATAAACAAATTTTTAACAGTGATAAATGACACATGTTTCTTCTTTCACTTTACATTTCTTTCAGATTATAATAGGAAATTTAGTTTTTATAGCTTTTTAACTTTTAGACATTTTTAAAGAAGAAAGTTTGAACGTGAATTGTTAGAAAAGAATTTCTGCATGTAAAACAAAATTTTTGTGTCTAATAATTAAGAAATTTGTATCTGCACCAAACCTAAAAATGTGTTTATTTATAGTGTTTTTATAATTTGATAATGAAAGAAAATAAGATTAATTGGAAATATCATGTCACAATAATATTTAAAACAAAAACAACACAGTAATTTTTTTTACAGATGAAGGGATTTCACAAAGGACAATTTAGTTGGTATTTTTTTTTTTATAATAAATAAACAAATAAATAAATGCTGCATTAGCTATAAAATAATTTTTGGATTTTATAGTTCTTTTAACAAAATATGAGACAAATTTTGTTTCTCACCAAACTTAACCAAACTTAAAGGTTCCGTGTGTTTACGCCACAATTAGATCTTATAAGCATATACAAGAAAAATAATAAGAACAGTAAGAATTTTAATTACAATTATTTGAAAGAAAAAAAAAAAAAAAACACAGGTACTATTGATATAAACCAATACAAATCATCAACGACAAATGTGTATGCATAAATTATAAAGGATTTTTTTCTTTTCTATTATAACAATATTATCTGCAGTTCATCTATAAAAACTTTTATGTATTATTATTAAATATCTATTTTGTACAGAATAAGATGAGGTACTAATATTTTTAATCAAGAAAGAAAAACAGCACATTTACTAACAACTAAAATAAAAAATCACAAAAATTTAAAAAGATTAGATACTTTCTATTTGGAAAGTAT
This sequence comes from Maratus speculifer, assembly GCA_964019185.1. Classification (NCBI taxonomy): domain Eukaryota; kingdom Metazoa; phylum Arthropoda; class Arachnida; order Araneae; family Salticidae; genus Maratus; species Maratus speculifer. The sequence goes on from OZ025291.1 coordinate 143,009,122, forward strand.
ATAAAAGTATGTTTTTCTTCTCTTTATTTATTTTTGGTATGTAAAGAAAGTTTTTGAAAATATAATTAAATTTTTAGTTAAAAAAATGAGGAAGAATTAAAAATGAGTAAATATCTGTAATTATTTATCTTAATTTTAAAAACATCTGTATTTATAAAATAGCCTTCACTTTCATCATATATTTTTGTAAGTCAGATTGGAAAATTTAACGAAATAATAAGAGCACACTACTTAAATCTTACAAAATTAAAAAAAACAAAAAACTTTGACATAAGGAAAAATAACCCAATTTCAAAAAATAAATAAATAAAAGATTATTCTAAATGGGTTAAAACACACACACTTTACAAATTAACTTTTCGCCCATTTAAACGTCTACACCTTTAATTTTAAAATACATATTAACAACTCTTTCAGGATTCACATACAAAAATCATCTCTCATAAGATGATTGGTAAGTATTATATTGTATCTTTAACTGAGCTTAATACAGCCAAACTGAACTTAAGTAATACAATGATTTGAAATGAAATGTTATTATGAGTCCAATTTTCTTCACCTAATCTAGGCATTCCTTCCAAGTATTACAGCTCAATGCATTTTTTTTTCTTTAGATTGCTTTTAAGTTAGCTGAAAACCAGTGATATGAAATTTAAATTTACAACTGCAAATTTTTAGATGTGATGATAACCAGATAACCATAAAGTCCTTTGTTATGTTATAACAACTTTCCATAACATTTCCGTTTTAAAATTTAATCTAATTTGCTTTCAAAATTTTATTTCTATTTAATATTCCCATTAATAGTCATTAATTTAATCAATAATATTTAGTTTTAGCAATATGCTATCTTGTTTTTATTTTTAAAGATTCGCGATGTTGTTTTATCTTTGCAATATTTACTAAGTCCTAAATATATAAATTCTAAAACCTTTATTTTTTAATATTCATATTTAAATCTTTATTCATTCAATAAATCCTTTTTTCCTTAATACTCTGGTTAAATTTCAGCAAGATTAAGCCAATATTTAGCCAGATATGTGTCTTAGTATTTTTCTAGCTTTTTCTCTTTTTAAAATCACGTGCGCCATTTTTTTTTGTATTTCCAACATCGCCATTATACACCCGCGCACATTTTCAGTGAATCTTGGGGAGAAACGGAAATTCCAATCTCATGATTCACCCTTTTCCACGAAATTGTAGCGTCGCTTAAAAACCCGCGTATTTCTTGTTGCCACTAATTAATACTTTTCACCTAACTCCCCTTAAGAATTTCTCTAAATTCAGCTAACAACCTCTTCTCCTTTTTTTGATTGGCTGAGCGTGGAGCAATCGTACCAACTTTCGCCCGCGTCTCATTCAATTCTCTCTCATTCTTGCCTGGCTCTTAGAGGAAGTAGAACGCAGTCTTTTCGACTTCCTCGCTCGGGAATTTTTTCCCGTAGCGTAGGGACTTGAGTTCCGGAAAATCTCTCGGAGACAACAGTTCTTCTAAAAATTATGCCTCGTAATCTGCAGAAGAGATCTACAGTAAAATCAGCGGTACATCATTTTTGATAAAATTTAAACAACATCCAGTGCTTTTGAACCTAACGATGTTGTCTCGGAAGAGTAGTGCCTGCGTAACCGCATCTTTAGCTTTTATTTTCTTCTCAACCATCTTCGCTTGCCGGTATATGTTTTGCATCTGCTGCAATGTCAGAAAACACATCAGGTTTGTCCAATTTAAAAGGATATTGCTATTTTTTGCACCCGTCGATTTTTGTCTCAAAGAGAAATTGCTGATGTTATCTGCATTGCAACATCAACAGTGTTTGACGCTCATCAATTATCCTTTGTCATTATCAATAATAATCCTACTATAGAGACTAATTCCATCCATCTACAAGAACTCTCTGCGGACTCAAAGTAATATCTTCAATATATTTTTAAGGACTATCTCACATAGTGACTAATATGAACAATAGACGAAAGAACATTCTTAAATCATCTTTATCAAATGTGTGATGCAGTATTGAAACTTTTGTTATTACAATAGTTTTTTTTTTTTTTTATATATAATACTCCCACTTAATAAAGTCTGGAATGCAACTGTATATTATACATAATGAAAGTATTTGGCTTTATTGTCATCGATTTTCAGGATCCTGAAACTAAATTTTCATGATATGTCTAAGTCAAATAAATATTTGTTAGAATTTAATTTCGCTTAGTGTGTTTTTCTACATGTTTGGGGTGAGTACTCTACTGTTATTTATATGTTTTATTTTTCAGATCTGCAATTTCAAACAATAATTATATTTAAGAAACATAACTTTTAATATGACATTTATGGTGCCTCGACTTCAGGAATTTACCTGGGGCTACCGATCTTTTAATTTTTTTTTTTCTCTCTCTCTCACTTAATAGTTATCTTTTAATGAAATATTAATAAATACTTGATTTAAACATTAAATATTTTATAAAATAAAATTAATAATAGTAGTAATAATAATAAAGTGTAATATTAATTTTCTTTAATTATAAACTTTAAAATTTAAAATGCCTTTCTAAATTTTTTCTGAGTATTTTATATTTTTGATATCTCATGTGCAGACCAAATATTGATTTTTTCATACATATATTTTTGAAAAATATTTATTTTATAAATAAAGTGTTTATATTTTGAATTTTTATCTTTACAATATTGAAATCATATGTGTCTCATACATTTTGTGTTGATTAATTTATAATTTACAAATAAAGAAAAAACGAAATATTAATAATAATTACTATTACATGCAGTAAAAATTTTATAAAAATTGTTTTTCTATCTGAATATTCTTTTTACAAAGTAAACAAATCTGATGGTTTTGAACTCATTTATATGATTAAAGTCTATAACCAATTTGAAAAAATATTTTAAAATAAAGAAATAAATAAAATGATAATTATTATTTATACACATTGATTTATATCATATTTTGATTGATAATTTTTGTATACATTGATTTATTCACAATATCTATAATAATTTTAAAGATAATAAAATTGGAAATTGCTATATTTATATAAAATTTGATAAATTTATGGCATGCAGAATAGTTCCGTGAGTGATGATATTCAATAATAATAGTACATGGGCTCTCAATTTTTTTTTAATGCTGGTTTTTGAATTATTTTGGGCAGTATTTTATTTAAAATTCATTCAAAGTGCAATAATTGGTTTCTTAAGAATGACTCGTTTTTATCTTCACATGCACATGTGTATTAATAGATTAATATGGGGTGCTAAGTTCTGCAGGCAGAACTCAGAGTACAAGGTGCATATTGTACACTGATGTAATTTCATATTTTTTGGTAAATATTCTGGTGTATGGTTGAAATAAAAAATAAATAAAATAAAAATAGATAAATAAAATAAAAAAAATAAATAAGAATAAATAAAATAAAAATAAATAAATAAAGCAAAAAAAATAATTTAAAATAAAATAAATGAAAGAAAGAAAATAAATAGTAATTTATGAATTTAATAAAATTAAAATGCTTACCTTGATTCAATTGAAATTTCAAATATAAACTGTTTACATTTTACTGATTCTTGTGCTGTTCAAATAAATTTTTTTTTCTCTTTTCAAAAAAGTTAATGAAGTTTATTAACTCTATATTCTCCAGTGTCTTTTTTTCTTATCCCTTAAATGATGTATTTTTTTTATTTCTGGTATACTATAGCAGACACTTTACCCCCCCCCCCCCCTTTTAAAGATATCCTTGGTTATCTTGGATATTTTCACTGGTTGAGATGCCACCCAGGGTTTCTGTGGATTTTTCCCGTGCCTAGACCCAAAAATCTCCGTTAATGGTCGGTATGTCAACTAGCCAGATGTTATTTTTTTTTTTTGTACAATTGGAAAGATGTGGGACTCGCTACTGTTATGGAGTCAAGTTAACAAGTTCTTGCTCTTGGCAGGCATGAAAGTGGACCAAAGAAAAAAAGGAGGAAAATTTTTTTCAACTTCAGATGTCAAATATAAAGAGAAAAAATAGAAAAATTCTAATGACGACATTTTATAGACTGGAGTGCAGTTTTAAATTTTACAAAAACATAAAAATTACAAAAAATTTGATTAAAAAAAAAAAATTCAAAATTCACAGTATAAATGTGTATCTCTTGATAAAACAGGGGACCACAGCCATCAACCTTCTGTAGACCTAACAGAAAAACGACAGATTTCCTCAAAAGATCTTGAAAGAACGAGAAATTTTGTCTAAAAATCACGATAAAACGACAAATTTTATGAAAAAATTCGCGATAAAACGGCAAATTTCGTCAAAAAACTCGAGAAACGCGGCAAATTTTGTTTAAAAAATTCGATAAAATGACAAATTTTGTCAAAATTCGCGAAAAAAATGGCAAATTACGTCAAAAGATTCAGGAAAAAAATGGCTAGTTCTGTCGCAAATCGTGAAAAAATGGCAAATTTCACCGAAAAATACGCAAAAAATGACAAATTTCGTCGAAAAATTCGCGAAAAAATGCCTAACTTGTCATAAAATTCAAAAAAAAAAAACCGGCAAAGTTCCTAAAAAAATTGAGTAAAAGCAACAAATTGTCAAAAATTCGCGATAAAACGACAGATTTATTTAAAAAAAATATTTGGGGATATTTTTATTTTCAAAACAGATTCCAAAGGTAAAAATATCCCTAAAGATTAAAAAAAAAAAAAAAAAAAAAAAAAAATCTGCAAACAAAATTGAAAAATTAAAAAACGGTCTTTGTATATAATAACCTCAAGTATTCAATACAAAATAAATAAAATTTAAATTATCAAAACGCAAACTGTATGCTTAAAAAGATTTCTCCCATAGGATTAACATTAGCGAGCGCGCGTTCTTGAGTGGTGAAGCAGCCTCTGAATAGAGGTCTGCACGGCCCGAACGCAAAAAATATTGGCCTGACCCGGCCCGGACCGGAAAATTTTTTTTAAAATTCGGCCCGAATCCGGCCCGGCTCGGGTGAATTTCTACAGAACATTGATCTACCGGAAAAGTTCAGACCAAAAAAAAAAAAAAAAAAAAAAACTTAGTCTTTTTTTCTTCTTTCATGTTTAAAATCTTTATTTATGCAGCAGTGCCATAGGCTGCGATATTTACGCTTTTAATGAATCTTTGTTTGTTGTATGTAAATGTTTCAGTTATTAATATTATTAATGCATTAAAAAAAAAAATCTAAAAAATGGTATACGGTAAAAGTAAAATCTTCTAAGACATTGGAAAGAAAAGAATACTTTTCCTTCTTAGCAGATGTAAATGTTTAATACATTTTTTTTCTCGCGTATTGTTGCATTCATTTTGCATGAATGAACAGTTTAAAAAAAATTTGCAGTTTTCGGTTTAAACGAAAATTTCGTCATAATCATTTTTTTTTTTTTTTATGTGATTAATTCTATTTTGAGACGCCTAGTGATCTACGATTCTTTAAAAAGAATAAATTCTAATGTTTAATTGTAGAATAATGACGACTTAAAAGTATATTCCTATTTTGCAAAAATTTTTGTACCAAGCCAAACTTTACTGATTTGTGAACAGACTTATTTCCACGTCGAGAAAAGGATTTTCATATGGGGAGATTCAACAGGAACTGATTATTTTGGTCCGTGAAGACTAAAAAGAATGAAATCAGTCTCGGTTTCTACGGAAGAAGTAAGTTAGGCTCGGCCCGGCCCGGCCCGATACTCCAGGAAAAAAAATTACGGCCCGAGCCCGGCCCGAAAAGATTAGTGACTAGGCCCGTCCTGAGTCTCCAGAAGCAAGGCCCGAGCCCGGCCCGGCCCGAATGACGTTAATGCAAATCGGCCCGCGGGCCGGGCCGGGCCGTGCTCGGGCTTCGGACCGAGGCCCGTGCAGACCTTTATCTCTGAACGCAAATATCGTAAAAGCCGTAATTGTAAATGGAGTGTAAATGCACCATAAATAATTATACTAGTGTTCTTTGTGGCAGAATGTATATAATTTATCAATGCCATATTCTCATTTATTTCAGAAATTATATAATTCATCGATCAACAATATTTATAATAATAATGATGAAGATATCGGGTCTTAAAACTCTTAATTATGATTAGTAGTCAAGTCTTGCACGTACTCGCGTTCTGGTATTTTAGTTATAACTGAAAATTCCACTCGAAATAAATTCAAACGCAACTAAAAAAATGTTTAAAAAAGGTTGACCTGAAATTGACATATTTTAACCAGAACTGAAGTGCAATAATAATAAAACAGAATTTATATTAGCTCGTATCCGTCGCGCTGCAAAAATAATAGTTATTCTGGAAAACAAAACAACTGAAAAATTATTATCACTGTTTTAAAGCTCATTAATCCAGATTAAATTATTCCCTCCCAAGATTTTCTTTCTCTTCAGCGTCACAGTGACCTATGGACCCAGGTGTCAGAAAACAGCTGCCAGTCTAAGGCTGCGGGCACACACAAAGTTTTTTTGCGGTTTGCAGGCGGCGCGTTTGATGTAAATGAGTTTTTCAGTTCAACTTCAATCCAAGAGCAGCACGGGAATCTTTCCCTTCAGTAGGGTTAAGATAAGTGATCTTCCGTGACCATTGTATCTTCCTCGTTTCCCACTGTCAGTAAACCGTAAGTGAGAGAAAAGAAAAGGCAGTTCCGGGAATAAAGTTTAACTTCTGAGTAGTTATGTTTGCCCGGTCCTTAAAAATAGATTTTCGCCCGCGAAATGTACCGCATGTGATGCTCCTGAACGTAAATTGACCGCTTATCTTGACAGATAGCTCTTCGGCGATTTGTGGGTGAAGTCTAGCGGGTGAAAGATAAGTCCGAGAATTACTCCCGGAGCTTCTTGGACCCCCCCCCCCCCCAAATTACCAGCAATATTTTCTTTGCATTTTTGCATCGATCCAGAGAATGGCCAAAATCATCTTCAAAAAGGCGGATTTCCGCCTTTAGGCGGAACTCTTTCATCCCTGTCTTGGGCTGCAACCAACAAAATTTTAGTGCTCAGACAGTTGTGATGCTCTACGCGCATTTTTCTCTACTCAATAGATAAATTTTTAATTACTTTATTTTATTAGTTATTTATTTTATCATTGGGGCTGTCCATTCATGAACGAATTGTTTGGTATTAGCCCGGAGAAGCTAAGTGATGGTACACTGGCCGGCTTCCATAAGGATGGGTCACAAAAGAAAATAGCTTTCTTTCCTCCTTCCGGTTATTCTCGAGCGATATTGTAAATATTCTGATAGGATAACTCATTTATTTGTATTATTAGCCTTATGCTATAGTTTAAAATTTTTTTAGTCTACAATACAATTTACAATAGAATTTTTTTTACACTGTGAGAAACTTTAAATTTTGCTGAGGATGTCAAAACATTAAAGTTAGTTTAAATTTATAGGGTACCCTATTTCCTATCTTCTATCTTCAAAATCATATATTCTATATCTTATGAAAAATGAATATAAACAATAAAATAAAAAATATATGAAAATAAAATATGAAAAATATTGAATAAAAATGAAAGAAAAATAAAAACAAATATGAAATGAAAAAACAAAATGAAATAAATGCATAAAAATGTATTTAAAAATATAAAGACTTACTTTGATTTCATCTCTTTTTCAAATATTTTTTATTCTCTCCCAAGCTAACTCGTTCAGTTGGTTACATTCCTTTTAGTTCGTGGTTAGAAGTACTAAGGTTAGTTACTTAATTTGGGTAGAAAATATTTTTTTTTGGTGTCAACCAGTGTTACAATTATTGATACTTTTGTTATGATTCACTGACGAGTGACTCAGTCTAGCAGTTTATTAATTTTGTTGACATTTGGTTATTTTTTTTACCACACTGTATGAATGGATGAATGAGTGAAATATATATATGCATATAAAATAACATGAAAAATATATATAAAAAATATATATGTAATTAGAAATCAGTAGTCTTTATCGCATGTGTGTCTCAATACTATGGAGAAACTTCTCTACGTTTTTTGATGATCAATACAATGTTAAAAAAATCATCTTATTTTATTAAATTTAGTTTTGGATCTTCCTCAGCATTCAATATTTCAATTATTGGAATACATGGTATTAAAATTTGAAAAATTTAAATAAGATTTATTAAATTAAAATTTGAAAAATTTAAATAAGATTTATTAAATTAAAATTTCAAAATATTTAAAACAATTCTTGAAATAATCAAGAAATATTTTCTATAAAAACTCATATTCTTTCTAGAAGAATATGCTACTGAATTACAGGATTTGCATAAATAAGAAATTTTGAATTTCTCTTTTATTTGCTAAATAAATTTATGAGAGCTAATATGTATTAAGTTACCTTTTGAAGTCAATTTTATTTTTTTTTCTCTCTTATTCAACACTGAAGGCCTCAAATATCCTGAAATTTTTTTTTCTTGAATAGTTCTTGGTACTAATTCTTGTGTAGTGTTTACAAGAGTATTTGTTAATGTGTTATAAAAGTTTATCAATAGTTCACTAGATAAAGTTTTCTGATGGTATTTTATTTATTGCTTTGGAATAAAAACTTCAGTTTCAATAGATTATTTTCTATATATAATGATTTGTGTAATAATAGTTAAAAATTACGTAAAAAGCACATTTATATTCAAATTCTGCTTTTCTACTGCTGTGTAGTTTATTTTCTGTTTTGATGAAATTGTTTACAATATCTTTATATCTGGTTCACATTAGAAAATTGTAATGGTCTACACATGAGAGTTTCAGGTTTTTATATTTTTCTTTGACTCACCCCTATATAATGTGGTTTTGCATATTTAATTTGTTATTTTATTCTGTGCAATTACATGTTCCTGTATTTATTTTTAGGTATATTTTGTATTACTATGTTCCTATTTTCAGTTTTTACAATTTTATGTACTGTCATGATTATGTGTTTTCAGGAATTGTTTTCGCTAGGGTTAGGACAAGTCAGTTCTAGTTATACTTTTGTTTTTCAGAATTCTTGGAAATTTGATTTTAAATCGTACTATTCTAAATTTGCAATAATTAACTTCTTCATTTTAAATTTTTTTTAATCATGTGATCTTTATTCAATTAAAGTTGGTAGATGATTGAGGTAATATCTATCGTTAAAATCTCATGATTTTCCTCGTATAAATTTTTATATTTTGGTACTTTTGGTAAGAAGCCGATAGCTCAAAATTTTTTTTTGTCCTTTTTTTTTCTATTGAGGGGAGATAAATGTTATGTTATAACAACTTTCCATAACATTTCCGTTTTAAAATTTAATCTAATTTGCTTTCAAAATTTTATTTCTATTTAATATTCCCATTAATAGTCATTAATTTAATCAATAATATTTACTTTTAGCAATATGCTATCTTGTTTTTATTTTTAAAGATTCGCGATGTTGTTTTATCTTTGCAATATTTACTAAGTCCTAAATATATAAATTCTAAAACCTTTATTTTTTAATATTCATATTTAAATCTTTATTCATTCAATAAATCCTTTTTCCTTAATACTCTGGTTAAATTTCAGCAAGATTAAGCCAATATTTAGCCAGATATGTGTCTTAGTATTTTTCTAGCTTTTTCTCTTTTTAAAATCACGCGCGCCATTTTTTTTTGTATTTCCAACATCGCCATTATACACCCGCGCACATTTTCAGTGAATCTTGGGGAGAAACGGAAATTCCAATCTCATGATTCACCCTTTTCCACGAAATTGTAGCGTCGCTTAAAAACCCGCGTATTTCTTGTTGCCACTAATTAATACTTTTCACCTAACTCCCCTTAAGAATTTCTCTAAATTCAGCTAACAACCTCTTCTCCTTTTTTTGATTGGCTGAGCGTGGAGCAATCGTACCAACTTTCGCCCGCGTCTCATTCAATTCTCTCTCATTCTTGCCTGGCTCTTAGAGGAAGTAGAACGCAGTCTTTTCGACTTCCTCGCTCGGGAATTTTTTCCCGTAGCGTAGGGACTTGAGTTCCGGAAAATCTCTCGGAGACAACAGTTCTTCTAAAAATTATGCCTCGTAATCTGCAGAAGAGATCTACAGTAAAATCAGCGGTACATCATTTTTGATAAAATTTAAACAACATCCAGTGCTTTTGAACCTAACGATGTTGTCTCGGAAGAGTAGTGCCTGCGTAACCGCATCTTTAGCTTTTATTTTCTTCTCAACCATCTTCGCTTGCCGGTATATGTTTTGCATCTGCTGCAATGTCAGAAAACACATCAGGTTTGTCCAATTTAAAAGGATATTGCTATTTTTTGCACCCGTCGATTTTTGTCTCAAAGAGAAATTGCTGATGTTATCTGCATTGCAACATCAACAGTGTTTGACGCTCATCAATTATCCTTTGTCATTATCAATAATAATCCTACTATAGAGACTAATTCCATCCATCTACAAGAACTCTCTGCGGACTCAAAGTAATATCTTCAATATATTTTTAAGGACTATCTCACATAGTGACTAATATGAACAATAGACGAAAGAACATTCTTAAATCATCTTTATCAAATGTGTGATGCAGTATTGAAACTTTTGTTATTACAATAGTTTTTTTTTTTTTTTTTTTTATATAATACTCCCACTTAATAAAGTCTGGAATGCAACTTACATAATGAAAGTATTTGGCTTTATTGTCATCGATTTTCAGGATCCTGAAACTAAATTTTCATGATATGTCTAAGTCAAATAAATATTTGTTAGAATTTAATTTCGCTTAGTGTGTTTTTCTACATGTTTGGGGTGAGTACTCTACTGTTATTTATATGTTTTATTTTTCAGATCTGCAATTTCAAACAATAATTATATTTAAGAAACATAACTTTTAATATTATAATTATTTTACCTATCAATAAATTAAACTTTTATTTAATCTATTTAAATTAATTTTGCGGCACAACGCAGTCAGGCAAAGGCCACATGACATCCTTTATAAGTGTTTGCTACAGTAACAATTCATTTAAAAATATTTATGATAAAGTATCATACACATTGCCAGGTAATATACTTTATGAAGGAGTTAAATGATTTTTACTTACCCATCATACGTAGTATAGGGTAAGTCTTGCAATCGTTTTGAAAATCGAAAATTTTTTTTTGACGGATTTACACGTTTCAGATACTGGAGATTTCGAAAAACATATTTTTAGAAAAAAAATTTTGCCGTCCGTCTGTCTGTCTGTCTGTCCGTCTGTCTGTCTGTAAACGCTCTATCTCCCGAACAAATTGAGATAGAGACTTGAAATTTTGTATGTAGTTAGTATGTAAGAATGGGACGAACCCTATTTAATATCAGCAACCTCGATAATCCGGAACTATTTTTTTCGGACTCGAAAAATTCGTTCTGATGAAAGGTATATAAAATTTTTCGAATTTTTTTGTTCTAAGGAATGGATGTAAAAGGCAATAAAATAACACACATTTTGCATATAGAACGAAGTCGATCGGATTATTAGTTGTCGAGATATTTGTAATCTTGTTTTCCACATTCTTCGATTTTTCATGACCCTGTATTTCATTCAAATTTCAATTCAAAAGTATATTTTAATTGGAAATGAGACGCTTAATCCGACGCAGTTAATTGTTAGTTAATAGAATTATTATTTTTGGAGTTATAAGGATGTTTCTTTTATGCAGTTCGGTACTATTTCAGTAGTTTGGCGTTTTATATAATTTGTCGACATTGGTTCATTAGCAGTTCTTTAATATAGCATTACTATGTATATTAACAATATTTAAGTTTTGTTTATGAATTGCAATGCATTGTATAAATAGTTTCACATGTTTTATTTTCATATACATATCCATGATGGGTAAGTATTACGGTGGTCCCCAACGACTAGTTTATTTATCAATGAAAATCTAAAAAAAAATAAATAAAAACACCATGTTTGGGGTTCCAACTGCCTTCAGTAATAAACCAAAGTTAATGTGCATGCTCCAGTCTGTTTTTGCAAATTAACCTTGAGTTTGTATGATTATATATTTATTATGAGGGAATTTTTCGTAACAAACTAAGCCTCCCTCTTCATGATAGTAAAAGTCTATTAAATTGCCCATTGTTAAAAAAAAAAAAAAAAAACAAAAAAAACAAAAAAAAAAAAAAAACTAAATAATATAAATGCACAGCTTCAAAATAAAAGAAAAACAGAAAACTTATAAATAATCGACAGAGTTCACAGCCTTTTTAACAAAGTTTATTCGAGGAAGTTTACTTTGTGTTTTAATACGATCTAGTTATCTTTTTACAAGATTTTTCTACATAGTGATTTATATAGAGATGGGGTTATACTTACTCAAAAGTAAATCTTAAAAAATCTTACTAATATTAAATTCAGTTATTGAATTGGGAAATAAGAAAAAAAGGTGGAGATTTTTTTCCCCATTTATACAATGGTGCCAAACTTTTATAATTTATGTGCCATTTTAACAGATACCTATATAATAAAATTACATGTAACTGTGTGGATAATTGCTATATTTTATTTTGTTTTTAACTCAGGAAGTATTAATAATGTTAAAAGAGTAAATCCAATTATATCTGATCAACTTATGTGAAGAACATTTATTAATTTTCCAAAAACAAGTATTATTCTGAGTGCTTAGATTGTTAAATATCAACCACCCCCCTTTTTCCCCCAAAAGAAAATACCTGCTAAATTAATCTTTGCTTCAGAAAAAAAAAAAAAAAAAAAAAAAAAGATCGTGAAAAAGATATTACAAATATTATCCAAAAGTGTGATATAAATAGCATAAAATGTTCTATTTTAAAAAGAAGCTTCACTTAAAAGTTTTAAAGTCTAAAAAAAAATTTCAACCTGGAAAAACACTTTGAATAACTTCATTTACATAACTTTCATATGCATATATACGATATAAGCCCTCTTTTCATTTTATGTCTATATTACAAAGCAATGCAAGAAAAAAGGACTATTTCATGCTTGTACATTTTAAAATAGGTTTAAAAAACACGAGAACATAACATTATATAACAATATAATAAATTTTAAAATCATTATTTATTAGTGAAGATGAAGTAAGTAACAGAAAAAATATTAGATGAATTGAAAATAAATATGTATTACTAACTTAGTTGCCAATTGCATATGTGCAAAAAGTCAAATTACATGCACATTGCACTTAATGCTGCTTCATGTCAAAATAATTATATTTTATATGATTTTCCTTCAAAATAGATATGATTTTCAATGTTCAATATTCTAAGAATTATATACAGTAGACTCCTTCAAATCCGCACTCCTAAAATCCACAACTCTCTAAAATCCACACACAATTTATGGATGTAAACAATGAAACATTCAGTTCAGATGTAGGTGCAAAATTCGACTTTTTTAATCTTATATCAATTCCATATATTTTTTAGTTTGTAATTTTTGTTAAGGTTATTATGAATCCAAGTTTTTTCATATAGAAAGAATAATTTAATTCTGAAAAAATAAGGATATTGCTGATATCATTGGTGATCACAATCTTACCAAACATATTTATGGATTAATGAAGTTATTAAGTCTATATTAACTTTTTTAGTTATTAAGTCTGGCTAAACCTGCAATAAAGCTTCGTTATTTTATGATCCTGATGTGAAGTAGTAATGTAACTTTAAGAAACAAGTTTCACTGAATAATTTAGGAAAAACAAATTTAATCTTTATAATGAATATTTAACTGTATATTATTGATTATTAACTTGACCTTTACTTTCAGTATTTTTACATTTTTATTAGTTTAGTTTATTACATATTTTAATAATTTAGTATACTGTAAGCATTCATTATACTTTTGATTTCATTATTAATTACATTCAAATTACTTTTAAAAAAATATAAACAAAGCAATGACCAGAAATCTGCAAAATTCTAAAATCTGCAAAACCTTTGGTCCCAAGCTGTGTGGATTTGAGGGAGTCTACTGTATATATATATATGTAATAAAATTAAAAAAAAATTTGCGCCATTTTGCCCTTTCTGAGCTTTTAATTCTAACTTTATGGAACATACGTTTAATTTTAGTTTCATAATGTATTAATATTTTAACAGCTAAAGTTCTTTACTAACCCAGATCTTAAAAGCATAAAAAATGAATAACTCATACGCTAAAATATTTAAATTTTATAATTCAATACGATAAGAACAATAAAATTAAATAAACAAATAAACTCTTTCTCTTTTATATTAAGAATGTTTGCTCCCTTTGAATTCATGTGAAAATAAATAAATAAATAAATATCACAGTTTTCAAATACATAGGAAATAACAAATATTTTTAAGAACAAAAATAATTTCCTCTTATGTATTGATAATAAATTTATCTTTAATAACACACAGAAATAAGAAATGCAACAATGAACTTTTTAAGAACAAAATAATTCCATCTTTAGTACCAAGAACAAATTTAATTTTGAATGAAAATTCTATGAGCAGAAAATTTCAATCGATAAATTAAGAACAAAAATTATTTTTTGATATCTGTAATAAGAATAATAAAATTAACAATTTAAATAAAGAAATTGTTATTAAAATTTCGTAAACAATAACAAAATAAGATAAGTAATAAATAATAAACTTACAATCTTGCACTCTAAGAAGGAATAACGGAACCTACATTTTATCTGGGAAGGAAAAAGAGAAAAAAGAAAAAAACAAATTCGTGGTTTTTTAATTAGTAGTTTCACCTTTGAACAACATTGATGGAATAAATTCTTTATCACAATGATGTCATAATATTTCACTGCAGATGTTCTTTATCTTAAATAATCATCAGACATTTTCGTAGATGTTAATTATACATAAAAAAAAAATACTGTAGGCATATTTCACAAACAATTGATTTCCTTCCTGTAGGTGCCGACATGATCACAAACAAAACTAGTCGTTGGGGGCCATCGTAATACTTACCCATCATGGATATGTATATGAAAATAAAACATGTGAAAACTATTTATACAATGCATTGCAATTCATAAACAAAAATTTAAATATTGTTAATATACCTGTAGTAATGTTCTATTAAAGAACTGCTGATGTACCAATTTCAACAAATTATATGAAACGCCAAACTACTCAAGTAGTACCGAACTGCGTAAAAGAAACATCCTTATAACTCCAAAAATAATAATTCTATTAACTAACAATTAACTGTGTCGGATTAAGCATCTCATTTCCAATTAAAATATACCTCTGAATTGAAATTTGAATGAAATACAGGGTCATGAAAAATCGAAGAATGTGGAAAACAGGATTACAAATATCTCAGCAACTAATAATCCGACCGACTTCATTCTATATGCAAAATGTGTGTTATTTTATTGTCTTTTACGTCCATTCCTTAAAACAAAAAAATTCAAAAATTTTATTTACCTTTCATCAGAACGAATTTTTCGAGGGTCCGAAAAAAATAGTTCCGGATAGTCGAGGTTGCTGATATTAAATAGGCTTCGTCCCATTCTTACATACTAACTACATACAAAATTTCAAGTCTCTATCTCAATTTGTTCGGGAGATAGAGCGGTTACAGACAGACAGACAGACAGACGGACGGACGGCAAAATTTTTTTTCTAAAAATATGTTTTTCGGAATCTCCACTATCTAAAACGTGTAAATCCGTCAAAATTTTTTTTTCGATTTTCAAAACGATTGCAAGACTTACCCTATATTACGTATGATGGGTAAGTAATAGGATGTATCTGGGCTCCTTTTTTCGTTCGAAAACATTTCTGGCAACACCAGTGTCATTACTTTGACGACTCATGTTCGTCTCAGGTCAGAACAATCACGGCAGATGTTTCAGCGACCAATCTTCAACTCGTAGAACATGGCGAGCACACAATCATCGTTGCAACGAAAAGGTTTCTCTAACAGGGTCAGTTTGCAGTTGCTAAACAAAAAATCTCAGAATTTCTCTCAAAAATATTACGCCGGTTCATTTCAGACATCCTACTAGCTTTCCATATGTAACGAAAAAAAAGATTATTTATTATTGGGGGTATTCCATCTAAAGTTCCATTTCCATTCCCTTAAGCTCTACTAGCAATTTAAGCAGCTGTAAGTGTAAGCTACCAAGCAATGGATTGGCGTCTTTGAGTGTTTCCCCATAAAAAATTAAGTCACTCAGTCTTTGAATTAATGTTTATTTGAACTCATAAAAGAAGTAAAATTATTCCCGCAGTCAGCGTTGCACACACCGAATACTACAACCTTCGTGAACTAAGCTACATCATTAGATATTTCAATTTATCGGAAAAATTAAACGGGGGTCTTGCTAGTTCAAAAGTCAGCTGCATTCTGCATGCTCTTCCGACCTAGAATGAATTTCCCAGACTTCACGAAAAAACTAGCCCCTCCCCAGACCACGTCAGTAAATTAAAGATCCAATTAGGATTAACTTCAAGGCTATGACATAATCATCATCTCTGATTGGTAAACGGGGGCATGACCTCCCATAAGATCTTCATACTGTCGCGGAAATAGACTAACCTGTTAACATATGCACAGTAACACACCGGCAGATGATCAAATAAAAAATAAAATTAAAATCTCGATAAATATTCTAAAAAGGAAAAAATAGACCTGTACATTGCAAGAAAATTTTGAAATCATTTTCCCGCTCTTTTTGAGAAACAAGCAATAGATTATTACTAAGTTAAATAAAATAAGAAAAAGAACTTTAGCTGTTAAAATATTAATACACTACAAAACTAAGATTAAACGTATGTTCCATAAAGTTAGAATTAAAAGCTCAGAGAGGGCAAAATGGCACAATTTTTATTTTTTATTTTATTACATATATATTATCGTCTATATCATATACAATTTTCAATTAAATTTCAACAATGAAATTACACTTGACATTATTGAAAATTCATGTTTTAAATATAAAATATCATAGTTTTAATAATTTACAGGAGTTTTTTTTTTAATTTCCATGAACCAAAAAGTCAACCCTAGGAGATTTAATGGCCCTTGAAGAAGAAGAAAAAAAGGAATTCTAGGAGGTGTACAGACCCTGAATTGAGCTCGTGATTCAGTAAAAATGTTTTTAGAAAGGATAATATCAATATAATTTTAAAAAATATAGCAGAGGAAGGGTATAATTTCCATTAAAAAAAAATCTATAGAGGATTTTGGCAATAGCAATTTCAAAACACTTTGTTTTTGGTTGAGTTGAGATCTAAAGTAAGATCAGTAGTACAATACAAACTCACTGTTTTACAATGTTCATTAGAGTTTTTAATTGATAACTCAGCTAAGCATCTAAAAACAGAAAAATCTGAACTTAAGGTGGATTTGGACCTATCTCCATCAGTTTTACCCAGAAATTATCAACTTTTTTAATATCAGTTTTACAGTTTAATATAGATAGATTAAAAAAAAGTAAAAACTACAATTAAACTGTTTATTTAGCAAAAATAAAATAAATACAAACCTTGGAACAGGAGTTCCTTGTCGCTGCTCGATTTTACCAAAACTAGTATGAGCTTCAACTTGAGAGCCATGGCCAAATAAAGTAGGCCCAAATAATACACTGTAACATGGTATATGACAATATGGAACACCTTTATGCTGTAAAACATAAAAATCTTAAAATTTAACCTTTAAAGTTTACTTGAAAAAACAAAGAAATAAGAAAATATTCTCAATAAATAAATATGTATGCACATAGGTATATGAGGTTACTCTAGAAGTAAAAGAAAAAATACTGCAAATGCTTTAAACAAGATATTACATAGTTAAGTTTGTCATAAAGGACTTTGACCTCAAAATTATTAGATAACTAGACAAATTTAAGCAGGATGGCATTTTTTGTTTGCGTGCTTGTTTTAAACCTTAAAAATCAGATTTAATAAAACAAGAATGGAAAATCATGTATTCACAGCTTATGAAGCATTTTTCAACACATTTTGCTTATAGTTTATTAAGGTGAAATGTGATGTCTGAATAAACAATTTGAAAAATGAACACACTTTGGAAACACCCTATTCCAGGAGCATGATAATCCTGGAATAGGGTGTCATAATAATCATCTGAACTACAAAACTACACCCCCCCCCCCCATATAAAAAAAACACAGCATCAATAAATTTTTAAAAATTCAAAATGTATTTTGTATTTTAAACATAAATAAATATTTGTATTTTAGATTTGAAAACGAATGCATTTCGCATCAAAAATGATTTTTCAGTATATTTTGTCCAGTTCTGGAATTTCATCAAAGAACCTAATGAGGTGATGGTCTGTGCAGCCATTGCCCAACCCAATACTTATTTTTATGTAAAAAAAGATTTTTGAATGAAAAAAAAAAAAAACTTATTTCAAAACAATTTTACAATTTATTAACAATATTCTACTACATATTTTTGGTACTGAATAGAGTTTCTAATGGCACAAAATTTTCCAAGCTCAGGCAGTCTTGGATTACAAATTATTTTTCTCAAGCTTCAAAAAGAGTCTTAACTCATTTCTAATTAAACAAGAGTGAAAAATTATGAGTCCAGAATAGATAACAAAACAACTTTCAACATATTCAAAATACTGTAACAAAATTTTATAGTCTATTTAGTTGAAAATTGATGTGTAAATAAGATATTTAGAATGTATATAATACATTCAAAAACCCAATTTCTTTTATTTTTCATCAATAGTCAGATAAATATCTGAGTTTTTTTTGTGCAGCCCTGTATATGATTACAGAACTGTAATGTATTGTAAAGTTTAGTTTAATTAAACATATAGCACAGTTGAAAATTTCAAATGAACAATTTCTGTCAGTAACTGTCAATAATACTTCAGAACTTTTGTGCAGCCATGTATATGATGTATTGTATAGAATTTATACACATCAAGTAATATTTAAATACAAAGTTAAATTTAAAAGTATACAGCATAACCAAAAACACATTTCCAGTAGTTATTGCTCATTTTCTTCTGTAACTAAACTCTTTTGTGTTTTCTTGTAAATGAACGATAAATTCTATACACACCATATTCTGCCGTAAATGTCTTGTAGAACACTTCAGACATATATATAAGTTTCAATATATTTGAAACAAAGTAATTTTATAAAATACATATAAATGATTTTCCCCTCTGTGATGTAATGGAATTCTTAATAAATGTTTCTATAAATGAACCTTAAATGCTATGCACTTTATTTTCAATACTGAACAACATGCCATAGTAAATACCAATAACATATATCAATTTCAAGGCAATCTGAAAATTATTTAAGCAAATTAGAGTATGGATAGATGCCAGACAGGCAAATCAAACACATGAACACTTTGCTGGAAAATTTTAAAAAGGTTGGCTTTTAATATATTTTTTTTTTCAGTTAATTTGTTTTAAATTTTAAATTTATTTTTAAGGCATTCTTTATCAAACAGCTGATAAAAATTTCTTAAATACTGACAAATAATAAGTTTTGATTACTATAAAAATATTATGAAGGCAAAGTATTAGTTTAAACACAAGATGACACTTTGAAAATTTATGTAACATAAGTTCCACATAATACACTCATCAAAAAAGTATTATATATATGATTAAAATATAACATAAAATGACTTATTATACTAAAAAATAGTAATAAATAAATAAAGAGTAAAGACACAGAAACAGTTTAAAAATAGATGTTTCTGACTATTTTATCAAAAATGAATTTATGAATATCCATATATGAAAAAAAGTAAGCTGGCAGCTAAATTTAAAGAGGATTATATTTGAGTTTTTTATTATAAAAGATTGAATTTTAAAAATAAAAGCAATTTAAAATGATAATATACTACAAATTATGCACAATGATACTAGAGATTCAGGTTCCTTCTTTGGAGCTTTTAAGTCCAAAAATTTTTAATCAAAGCCTAAAAAAATTTGTCAACAGAATCCAATAACAGAAGCAAGCAGTTAAAAATTGTTAATAACCTTTTAAAATTGCTTAGGGGTTAATTTTTTTCATTTAACAATCTCTTTTTACAGAGAAATAAGTATTAATTCTAAATACCCATGACAATACTTTAATTTGCACACCCTAAAAATCTGTTTAAAATCACAAATTTAACAGTCCAATCATCGACAGAAATCTACAATTCTTATTATTTTAAAAATATCAAGATTCATCAGTCGAGTCTATAAAATGAAGATTTTAATGATAGGGAAAACTAGGGATACTTGACCCCAAGTGTTAGTTTTGGATTATTAATACATATTTTTTTTTTTACATTACTTATGGACAGGGTTGGAAAAAAACCAGGTTTTTTCGAAAAAACCAAAAAAACTGGTTTTTTTGGTTTAAACCAGGTTTTTTTGGTTTAAACCGGGTTTTTTTAAAACATCCTTTCTTATTATATATGCATGCATATTTACTGATAAAAGCAGACATTATTGGTTTATAAGCAATGTAACTTCATTTAAAATAATTTAAATTTAATAATTAAACTGAATTTATGCTGAAAATTGAAAAAATTCCTTTTTCAATTTAAACAGCATTAGCAAACAGCCTTATGTTAAAAGTTTTAATTGTTCAACATAGTGAACCATTGATGCCCTGTAAATCTTTATAAACAATCTTTTGATTACTAATAATAAACATTTGGATGTAGTTTGATAAATATTCTTTTCCATAATTATTCAAATCTTAGGATTTTTTCTTTCTGAGTGACAATTTAAAGTTAACATTTTTAGTCGTTAGATTCAGCAGATAGCAAAGGGGAAAAAATTATTATTAAAATGCTATAACTAGCAACCAGTCTTTGCTTTTAATTTTTCAAGATAATCTCCCTAAAGAAAAATTTCTTTTACAGCTTGTGCAAAACCTTAAAAGATCATTTAGTTACATTATTAATTGCATTAAGAAATCTGCATTATTAAAATTAAAATATTTTATAATAAATATTGAATCTATTTTATCTTTGATCAATTCACATGTTTAAAGTTTTTTCTTTAGAGCAATAGATATGTTCACCAATGCATACTGATTTTAATCCTATGCAGAAAAAAATGACGTAAACCTAATATATCTAATGGTTATTGCTGAAATGAAGTGTTAAAAGTAGAAATTATAGTTTTAATATAGAAAAGTTCAATAATCTGAAACTTGTAAATTATAAAGAAAATAAAATGTCAGATTTCTTCTAAAAAACGATAGAAACTATTTATATCTAATAATCTGAAACTCATAAATTATAAAGAAGAAAAGAAAATGTCATTAGTAGGCCCGGGCCTTAAATCGATTTATCTCTTAAATCGATTTAAAGCTTACATCGGAAATCGCGATTTAGTCAGTTTCTTAAATCGATACATCGGAAATCGCGATTTAGCCATTGCTATACATCACGATTTAGCCATCGCCTTACATCGCGATTTAGTCAGTCTTAAATCGTGATTTAGCCATTGGTTTTAAATCGATTTCAAATAATGATTCAGAGTTAACATCAGAAAATTGAGTTATCTACTTTGGTGTACATACTGCTTGCATGTCAGACTAGTGTTAAATCGATTTAAGCAAACTTTGCAAGCCTCAATGCTTTCCGATTTAGGAAAAAGGTGATGTAAGAAAAATATGATTTAGGGAAAACAGAGCAAGTTGGTGTTAAATCGATTTAGAGGATCCGATTTAAATACACATCACAAACCTCAGTGTTTTCGATTTAAGAAAAAGGTGATTTAAGAAAAATACTATTTAGGAAAAACATTGAAAGCTGGTGTTAAATTGATATAGTAGGATTTGATCTAAAATTAGCAGCCGGTCACTTGCCATGTGGATATTAAAAATGTAAAAGTGGCAATTAAAAAATTTCCTTCGTTTGCCACCCTTGTCGTCATTTGCCAAGTGGCGGTTAAAAAAAATCTATTTTCGGTCGCCCAGTGAAATGCAGTTTTTTTTATAGAAGTATAGATCTCTACATTGATTACATCTAATTAGAAAAGTGGTTATTTTTTTTCCAACTGGATGCAAACAGATTTCAATGACATAGTTGTATTTTCAATATTTTGGTTTTTTGCAGAGTTCTTTTACTATGTTCAGTTTAATTATTTTTTCGAGAAATGCAGTTTCATTTTGCAAAAATATATTCATCGGCATTGATTCCACACATATTTCAAGTAATTTGTTGGCTATCGATCACCCTCGTAGTCGTCACTCGCCAAGTGGCGATTTAATAGATCTAATTTCAATCACCAAGTGAAATGCAGTTTTTTTCATGGAAATATGCATCTCTACATTAATTACATCTAATTAGAAAAGTGGTTATTTCTTTTTCCTACTGGATGCAAACAGATTTCAATGACATGCCTGTATTTTCAATATTTCGTTTTCTTTGCCGCATTCTTTTGTCTATTTCAGTTGGATGTTTTTTCAAGAAATACAGTTTTATTTTGCAAAATATATTCATCAGATTTGATTCCATATGCATTTCAAGTAATTTATTGGTCATCGATCGCCACTCTAGTTATCACTCGCCAAATGGCGACTTAAAATAATAATTATTGATCGCCAAGTGAAATACAGTTTTTTTCATCAAAATATGCATATCTACATTGATTACGTCTAATTAGAGAACTGGTTAATTCTTTTTTCTATTGGATGCAAGCAGATTTCGATGACGTTTTTGTATTTTCAATATTGCGGTGGTTTTTTGCCATGTGCTTTTAGTATATTCAGTTTGATTATTTTTTCAAGAAATATAGCTTTATTCTGGAAAATATATTCATCAGCTTTGATCTCACATGCATTTCAAATAACTTATTCCTTTTTTCACACTGAATGCATATGGATTTCAAGGGCATTTCAGTACCTTCAATTTTCGACTTCTGTTGCATGCTGAGCTCTTGGATTATTTTTTCTCCCACGATAATACTGTTTAATAATGCAAAATACACTCACCAGTATAGATGCCAACTGTATTACGGTGGTAGTATAAATTTGGCGCCTCCTATATTCCCGCACCGGGACGACCGCTCCCTTGCCCCCCCCCCCCCCCATTCTCCCACCCTTTTGCATGGCGCTATCCTCTCAGAAATGTATGCTGTATCTCAGCCCCCTCTGAAATGATAAGTCTAGATAATCTACTGCTAGCATAGATGTTAACTGCATGCGATGTGTGTAGCGTATTAGTAACACATTCATTAAGGGTGTCCCTCCTCCGGAAATTTTGTGTTTTTAATGATCAAAATGTGCAATTTCTCCCCCCTCCCCGGAGCCACGGAAATACTTCCCGGAGAAAAGTGTCTGAATTCAACACTGCATTTATTAATGAACATTCAAAAAACAATTTATTGTGTTTTATTTATTAATAATTCATTATTTATGCCTGTGAAGGGGGGGGGGGGAGCAATTTTAAAGTTAAAATTCAAATTTGCAGGTCTGAGCCTTAAATCGTTTTAATACATCGGAAATCTGATTTAACTATTGGTCTTGAATAGATACATCTGACATCGCGATGTAGCGAAACGATATAGCCCTGATTTAACACTTACATCGGAAATCCGATTTAACTATTGGTTTTCACTAGATACATCGGACGTCACGATTTAGCCAGTTCTTAAATCGCGATGTAGCGAAACGATGTAGCCTTGCCTCAATGCTTTCCGATTTAGGAAAAAGGCGATGTAAGAGAAAGACGATTTAGGGAAAACAGAGCAAGTATGTGTTATATCGATTTAGCAGGGTGAGGACAGGACCGTAGCTAGAAGTGAATAATAGGGGGGGGGTCAAGAAAATGTAGGGGGGGGGAGCTTATTTGTTTTTTATCTTTCTCTGACACAGAAAGATAAATGAGTGCATATTCACATTGTAGATACTATGTTTCTCATTAAACTGTTGTAATAACTTCATTTTATGCTAAATAAAGTACATGATGATGAAAATTTTGAGTCTATAACTGGTGAAAAATTAAACATCATGTTAGCTTCATATGTACAAATAGGATGAGGGAGTGCTGAAACGCTTATTTTAGATACAACTTAGTAATTCTGCAAAACTGTGAAAGGGTCTCAAAATTAAATTAGATTTTTGAACAGAATTTCATTTGCATTTTCGGAATAGAAATTCATTGAGTGACCTTGGAATTTTTTTCACGAGGGGGGGGGGGGGGCTGAGCCGCCCATAGCGCCCCCTATGTGTCAAAACGATGCAGCAGGATTTGATTTAATACAGATAAAAATTAGCGGCTGACACTTGCCATGGGGTAATTAAAGATATAAAACTGGCGATAAAAATTTATTTTTTCGATCGCGAAGTGAAATGCAGCTTTTTTCATGGAAATACGCATCTCTACATTGATTACATTTGATTAGAAAAGTGGTTATTTCTTTTCTTTTCTGGATGCAAACAGATTTCAATGATTTAGCTGTATTTTCAATTTTTTTTTTTTTTTTTTTTTTTTTGTCATGTTCTTTTAGTGTATTCAGTTGGAATTATTTTTCCAAGAAATAAAAGTTTTATTTTGGAAAATATATTAATTCATCAGGTAGATTTCATATGCATTTCAAGTAAATTTATTGGACATTGATCGCCACCTTAGTCGTCACTCACCAAGTGGCGATTAAAAAATCTATTTTCAATCGCCAAAGTGAAATGCAGTTTTTTTCATGGAAATATACATCTTTACATAGATTACATCTAATTAGAAAAGTGGTTATCTCTTTTTCCTACTGGATGCAAACAGATTTCAATGACATGGCTGTATTTTCAATATTTCGTTTTCTTTGCCGCATTCTTTTATCTATTTCAGTTGGATTTTTTTTTTTCAAGAAATACAGTTATATTTTGCAAAATATATTCATCAGATTTGATTCCATATGCATTTCAAGTAATTTATTGGTCATCGATCGCCACTCTAGTCATCACTCGCCAAGTGGCGACTTAAAATAATAATTACTGATCGCCAAGTGAAATACAATTTTTTTCATCAAAATATGCTTATCTACATTGATTACGTCTAATTAGAGAACTGGTTAATTCTTTTTTCTATTGGATGCAAGCAGATTTCGATGAAGTTTTTGTATTTTCAACTTTGCGGTGTTTTTTTGCCATGTGCTTTTAGTATATTCAGTTTGATTATTTTTTCAAGAAATATAGCTTTATTCTGGAAAATGTATTCATCAGCTTTGATCTCACATGCATTTCAAATAACTTATTCCTTTTTCCACACTGGATGCAAATGGATTTCAAGGACATTTCAGTATCTTCAATATTCAATTTCTGTTGCATGGTCAGCTCTTGGATTATTTTCCCCCCAAGATATACTGTTTAATGAAGCAAAATACACTCACCAGTATAGATGCCAACTGTATTTGATGTGTGTAGTGCATTAAAAACACATTTATTTATTTATTAAAATCCAAATAACATTTTATTGTGTTTTATTTGTAACTGATTCACTATTTATGTCTGAGAAAAATAAAAAAAAGTCTTAAGGTTAAAATCTAAATTAATCCATTCTTAGTTTATATTTTTTATGCATTATTTCGATGAAAATTTATTTTTCATATGTTTGTGTAACATTAGAATAGTTTTAATTAATTATTTAATTAAAAATATTTTAAGAGGGTTCTGTAATGTTTCAGGTAATTTGTTTTTTACAGCAGAATGAGGGAGCATTTAATGGATTTTTCTGTAGATTTGCGGTTTTCTACTTTTTTTGTCATTTACTTATCATTAAAAAGATATATTTAAGATTGTTTTATTACTAATCTTACAGAAGCCAACGCTCTCAAAAAAAATCAGCAACTTTGGTAATGTGGCCTTTCAATCTTTCTCCATTCACTATATGAATGTCAACATTTATATTAATCATATTTTATTATAATCTAAAAGTTAAAAAAAAAAAAAAATGCACCCTTTTTCTTAAATCTCTCCCTCCCCCCCCCCTCTTTTTTTAAACTACTATTCTTCTGATGGTAAATGAACAGCTAAATTTATCAGCGAATCTGCTTCTTACTTCAATAAGTTTTTAACTTACTTCAATAAGTTTTTAACTCAATGTCTGTAAAAACAAGTGCATGCATGTTATTAGCAATGAAGTGCTATTTGAGCTCCCCTACTCAAGTAATTTAGATTGTAGCATCCAAAACAAGTCAGACACAATGAAAAAATAATTTTTTATTTTATTTCTTTAAGGATGAGTTGATAAAAAATATTAAAATAGATCACTAATTAAAAAAAAAAAAAGCATTCTTTTTTTTTGTGTGTGTGTGTAAAATATATATTTTTTAGTTATTTGAACAATTAAATGCTAAATTAATACAAGTGCGGGAGGGGGGGGGGGCATAAAGCCCGTATTTTGTTACTAAAAATTAAATGATAGGTTTCGTATTACAAAGGGTAAAATTAGTGCTAAATCGCGATTTAGCACTAAATCGCGATGTTAGATGGATGATAAATCGATTTAAGAAATCTCTACATCGCCCACTCCTAGTCATTAGATTTCTTCTAAAAAACGACTTGCTTTTTTGTTTTTAGAAAAAACCAATTGGTTTAATCCTATGCATAAAAAAAGACCTAAACCCACTGCCACTATATATAACACTTATTACTGAAATGAAGTGTTAAAAGTAGAAATTATTTATGTCCAGTAATCTGAAACACGTAAATTATAAAGAAAAAAAGAAAATGTCATTAGATTTCTTCTAAAAAAACCAATTGGTTTTTTTGAGAAAAAAACCATTTGGTTTAAACTGTGGTTTAAATCATGGTTAAAACCAATTGGTTTAAACCATGCCAACCCTGCTTATGGATATATAAATGCAGTCTTATAACCTGTGAGCACTGGGATACTTGAGATATCTCAGGCCGCCAAACTCTCACAGTGAGTTTAAACTTGCTTTGGCTAGATACAGAAACAACCACTCACTCTCGTTAGATATAAATCTTCTTTTGTATTAACTGACTGTTGTGATCATCTTTATTTTAAGTGCATGTGCATACTTTATACTTGTTCAAATCACAGATACAGTGACAATGACTGAGATATTTTTGGTAAGTTTTCGGATATGAACAGGCGTTCAATTCCGGGAGGGTACTACTTCAAAAACGGCGATCTAAGATATCTTATGTTTCTAGTGCAAACAGGATGTAACAGAATATTTATTATTATTATGAAGTATTAATTATAAAAGGTAATAAAATATCAGGATGGCTACAGAAATGATGAAAAAAATTCACTGATTTTTCACTGATTATAACAGATTTCCTTGATTTTTATTATTAAATAAATATACAGTATTTTTTTAATGTATGCTACTTTCTTATATAACACACTTATTCAGCTTGCAAATATTTCTTTTGGAAGGAAAAAAAATTGCACAGCATTTAATTAGCAGAGATGCCAAGTATTACGAGTTATCTATGATTATTACGGATACACAACAAAAGTTACAGCCTCACGGGCATTAGATAAAAAATATTGCTAATTTTGTCAAAGGATCGCTTAAGATAACATGATTTTTGACATAGGATCGTGGAAAAAAATATGAAATTTTATCAAAGTTTCTATAAAAAAACTCTCATTTATTCAGTTTTGCAAAAAAAAGCACAAATTTAGTCAAAAGATTGTAGAAAAGCGAAAATTAGTCCTAAAGATTGTGTAAAAAATGCAAATTTCATCCAAGGATTGCGTTAAAAAATTTCGTGAAAGGTTTGCGTAAAAGCAAAAATTTAGTCAAAAAATCACAAAAAATGTGCAAATTTCATCTAAAGATTGTGAAAAAATGTGCAAATTTTATCTAAAGTTGCAAAAAACACACAAATTTCATCTTAATATCATGAAAAACGTGCAAATCTCATCTAATAATCGAAAAATATGCACAAAACTAAAAAATCGCGAAAAATGTTGGAATTTTGTCAAAAAATTGCAAAAAAGGTGCAAATTTTGTAAAAATTTCATGAAAAACTTGCAAATTTTGCCAAGAACTTGCAAAAGCGTACATTTCTTCAAGAAATCTTGAAAAACGTGCAAATTTTGTGAAAAGATTGCTAAAATTGTCGAATTTCGTCAAAAGATCACGAATGAACTAACTATTGAAAATTTGAGTTTATGGGACAATTTAGCTTTCATGCAGACAGATATAGCTTGGCAGCAGTAGGGCTTTATGTCTCTTTATCACATTTTATTATTGGTTTAAGTGTAGCCTGTTTGGCAACAAATCAATGTTGTTGGTAAAATGAAAATAGAAATATTTTCTCAGAGAGAAAAATTTCCCTGATTTTTGAATATTTTTTACAAAGTTCCCTGATATTTCCAGATTGACAAACTTCACTAATTTTTCCCTGTTTGCGTGATTTTCAGAATCTGTAGCCACCCTGAATTTTGTCAAATCAATTTGGATCAAGTGTCCCAATGTATAGGATACTTGACCCAAGTCATAGATTTGAGAGCATGATTTGAAACAATAAACATAGCCCTTTACATAAGAATAAAATAAATATTAAGATTAATACTTTTTGATTTTTATCAAACAAAATTAATACAGTAGAAGCCTGAAATAATGTAGTCTGATGTACCGTGAATTCAAATTTAATGCAAGAAATATATCCCCCCCCCCCCAAAAAAAAAAAAGAGATCTATTTTAGGATAAATTTTGCATTTAAAATTTCCGTGAAACATAATGAGGGACTTGCAGTCTGCAATTAGTGCTATGCATCTCAATATCTCTATTGACAATTTAAATGAACTAGATAGAAATTGATAATAGCAAAACAATTTCAGAGGTTTTAAAAGATGAGGATATCATTGATGCGGTAGCGCATAAAAATTGTAGTAAGCAAGATGATGATGATGAAATTGAAAATGATGTGGTAATGAAAGACGATGTTCCACATGTTAATGAAATCATTTCATACTTGCCGAAATTAATTTCATTGATGGAGAGGCAAAATGATTCAGATTGTGTACATCTACTCTATCTTGCTAATGTGAAGCAATATGCCGAAAGAAAAATGAAATACCTCAGTTTGTCAAACAACACTTATGGGCTTTTTTTAAATAGAGTAAGATTAAGTTTGTGTTCAACAGTTCAATGAATGATAAAGTTAATTAAATTTCACAAAACGGATACTTTTTTCATCACTTTGTACCATTTCTTTGACACCATTCTCAGGGGTGGGGAATTTTTCAAAATTCTTGCTAGCCAGGGATTTATTGCACCAGCCCGCAAGATGCAACACATGCGCAGTTGAAAATAGTTATGACAAAATCGCACGCTATTACAGACAAAATTACTATTACTACAATGCATTTTCTTAATTCTTTTTTCTATATTATTAAGAAATATATATAACAGAGGTAAGATTAATATTAGATAGAACATAGTACCATATTTATACTGTAATAATTTGGAAAGTTAAAATATCTAGATTAAAAAAGTGTTTCTGATAATGTTCCTATTGCCTACAGTTTTTCAAAAATTAAAAATGCACTCGCCTTGTGAGAAAATCCACTCGCCACTGGCGAGCAAAATAATGTATTTCCCCACCCTTGACCATTCTGATATACTGCAGTTACGTTATAAATTGGTTGTGATTGTGAAACATGTCTCAAAACAATCGTGTTATATCAGATTTCTACTGTACTTTTAATTTTTTATTATAAAAACCAACATTAATATACTTAATTTTAATTTTTACGGAAGAAAATTCAAAATATTAGCAATTAAAGTTCATTCTGTACCTAAATAAGTTCCAGAATAAGATAGTAACAATTCATTAAACTCCAACGTAAAGTCTTATTTGAACACAAAACATGTACAGTCAACAGGGTAGCTTTGACACCTATCAGAATAATTTTGGGCCAAGAGAGAAGAAAAATAAATTTGCTACATCACTTGAGTTAAAAGCAAAGTTTTGGTGTCATGATATTGATAGCAGAACTAGTGTGAGTTTGGATGCTCATTAGAAATAATTGATCAAGATTTCACCATGGCAGAATGGATTAAAGTTTCATAAGGGTGGAGCAAAGTTACCCTGATTGGCTATAATTCTATCATTTGCATCGAAAATTCAGGTGGAAGTAAGCAGAGTTCTTGCTGCCGTTTGCCATTGCGCCAAATTGTAACAAAATGCTCCATTTGGCAAGTAAAAGAACAACTGGACTTGCCAAATTATGAGTGCTCTATTTCTATTGTTTGTGTGTGTGAGTATGTCAATATAGTTGAGATTCTTATCTGCATTGCTACACTATTAATGTTACTTTACATATTCAATCACACCGTGTCATTTAACATTGATTTATTTATAGAGATACTAACTCAACACCAATTCAGTTTAAATACAGAAAAAACTATGCAATAGGTATTTCTCTATTGCAAGTTAATCACTATCTATTTGCGGGCACTGTACTGGTAAAAAAACAAGCAAAAATACTTGCATCTAGAAACAAATAGAAAAATGTTTTAGAATACAGTGTCTAAATTATCTATTTACCTGTATTAGTTGCATGTAAAGTATCATTAGTCAATTAAATTTTTTCTATTGGTTAAGAGTCAAAACCTCATTGCAATTTTTATGTATATTTTTACAGCAGTAATTCAAAGATAGCTGTTTTAAATTTTTATTTAATCTACTAAAAGAATGTCTCAAATAATTACATATTTAGGATTCATTAAGAATGTATTTATTTTTAAGATCTCCTGTAGCAGATAGTCAAATTTCTATTTTATAAGCAATTACTAAAAATTAGAATATTTTAGAACATTTTGATGAAAGTGAATACAATGAGGAGTTAAAGATAGATTTTTCAGTGTTTCATGCAGAATTTACTTTGCTAACATTTCTTGTCATTTGGCAATTGTTTTTTATTTTTCATTCACATAATTGTTAATGTTGGTCGTCAAAAGCCAGTGAGAACTCTGGATGTAAGGTAGCTTTGATTTGGTCAGGATCAACTTTTGGTACACCATTCATTTCAAGCCATTTAAGTCACAAACCATCTATTCTCTTCTAGCTAATTAAATATTAGCTCATTAAAATTAATTTCAATAACCTTTCCAACAGATCATCTTATATTCAGTCTCCTGCAATATTTAACAAAAATCCAGTTATTTACTTATACTTATAATATTCATACTATTTACTTATAATATTTATAGGTTTATAATATTTTTAATTCACGAATAAAACATGCTAGACACATTTGAATAATATTAATCACAATATTGGGACAAGTAATGTATTTTATGGAAGAAATGCCACAGCGCTTACAAATTTGAAAGATTTTTTAGGGTTTTGTTCATCTGATGAAATCCTATTTGTCTCTGTCCTCTGTCTGTCACATAGTCCATACACAAAAACTATATGAGTGATAATTTAAATTGTGTATTTACAACTGAATACCTTGTCACACAACAAATAACATTTTTATAAAAATATATTAAATATATTATATTATATTAATATATTATATTAATAATATTTTTATTTTAATAAAAATATTTATGTTTTAATATCATCAGTTATCATTTTTTTTCTTCTAATTGTTGCATGCAAGTTTAAATATAAAAAATTATTATGTATGTAACAAATTAATGGATAAATTACGTGAAAAATGTGCTTATTTGTTTTCTTTTCATCATATTACATCATATTCATCATTTATTTCAACAGGCAAAGTCAAATATCTTTTTTTATTTATTAAATCCCTATTCATTTAAGGGGACCAGGAAAGCCCTATCTCCGCCATGTTAAATTCATCAACTTTATGTACCTTTTTCTCAGAAATGAAGAAAGATATGGTTATGAAATTTTTATGGTAGTTAGAACATGTTTTAGATACTTTAACAGGCCATTTTTTTTTCTGAGTAAAATTAAAAAATTATTAATTTTTTACTGAAAATCACTTTTAAATTTGCATTTTTGGTGGAATTTCACCACCTAAAATAAAAACTATTCAACATATCATCAAATCCTTGTGTTAAAGTATGTAATGTAACATAATATATGTGTCATTAAAAAATTGAGTTCTTAAGTTTCATAGATATTAAGAAAAAGGAACACAATCGTGAAAAATCCAAGTTTTGAGAAAAACAGATTTAAAGATTAAATTATCATTTTTATTGGTAGTGATAAGAAAAATTTAATGAAATCCTCGTTTATATGAAGGATCATCACCTTCTTCAATTTCATACGACTCTTCAAGTTTCCTTTTTTGAAATTTCTAATTTTGGCTTTTTTGTGATATTCGGATAACTTTCGCTCTCTGTCGATAACACGTTCATTATCCAGATTCTTCATAGTTTTGACACAGTGGTGACCAGGGTTAATTCCAATTTTGGATAATGTAAGGCACTTTGTTACATTTCCTGCATTAAAGCAAGAAACAGCATCAAAAACTCCAAATTTTAAAGTTTCAATGGTCACAAACACATTTTTTGGCACACGGGTGTGCCAAAATTTTGATTGGCTGAAACTGAAATTTTTTTTTGAACCGGTTCGAACAATGTCACTTCATCCAGTTTCAGCTAATCAAAATACAGAACTTTACTGAGCCAATTTAACATTTAACGGCTCGTGCTAACTGAGGCTCCATGAGGGAAGAGCGGTTTGTTTACATTCGCCAGCTCTTTAAATGACGCGTAAGCATTGAAGTGCTTTGCGAAAGAATGTGAAATTCTAACACTTCTGTTTCGTGGATATACAAGTGTGATACATCGTTGGAAAGATAAAAGTTTAATTTATTTAATGCAATAAAAATCGATTTTTTGGTCGAATTTTGCTTACCTGGTCCCTTTAAATTACTAGCCGCCTCTGGTGACTAGTTTGGTCTCCTTTAAATTTATGCTGGGAGATATTAAACATGTTTTGAAGATATTAAATAAAACCTTCTATATGATCTGTGATCACACTTATTAAGGTTTTGTTTATCTGACAAAACCCTATTCGTCTCTGTCCTCTGTCTGTTCGTTCATTACAGAGTCCATAAACAAAAACTACATAAGTCAGAGAGTTGAAACTTTGTAACCAGTTAATACAGTAGATTTCAGTTAATTGGGATACATTGCTTTTAGCATGATTTATCCTGTTAAAATAGATGTTTTAATAATAAGAAATATAGATGTTTTTTAAATTTTTCTATATGTTTTGTCACAATTAAACAAAGACCTAATAACTGGAATCTACAATTTTTTTTCATTATTATATTTTTGTAGATTTTATTATAATACTGTAAAGTAACATAATAAAGTTACATTACTTCAGCATGCTGTCCAGGATTTAATCTTTTACCACATTCCTCGCATCTTAAGCATTCTGGATGCCATTCATAACCCAATGAAGCTTTTCGCTCAGCTAGAAAAATAATGAAAAATTATTCATAAATATTTTAATAAGTATTTTTTTAAAAAGGAAAAATGCTGAATATATGATCATTTAATAGTAGCATACAGTAAGTATAGGAAAGTAAAGGAAGAAGGAGCCTTTATATTATGTTACTAAAGTTTGCGAGAGATGCAAGAGGTATCAAATTATTTGGTGTATTCAGAACTGCATTCTTTATTAATACAAATGAAGTGTTTGAAATACGGGTCGTCTAGATTTTATAAATCATGACATAACGTTTAGATTTCTTAAATCAGATAAAAAATAAAAATTATGCATTTTCCCCTTAAATTATTACAGAATAAAAATGTCCATAAATAAAGCTGATAGTGACAACATCTAATCAATAAATTTCACTTTTATTGCAATTTTAAAAAATATTTCTAAATTTTGCATATTTTTACTTTTTACATCATTGAATGGAAAAAAAAGTTCTTTTAAATGCAATTTGTTTGAAAACTATAGTACTTTTTTATGGGTTTTAAAACAAGGTACTACTTGGTTATCCCATCGACCAATTTCGCCAAATTATACAAATCAACAAACCAACAGCCAAATTATACATGTTGACATAGTTTTTAAAAGTCTGCTTAGTTGTTAAACTCCTTTTAAATGCTTTAAAATTAAATCATTGCAGGATAAAATATGTAAACTGCATTCTCAAATTTACAATGATTACTCATAATATGCATCAATAGACTAACACTTCTCTTCTGTAGCACATCTCATGTAATCAGAATTGACAGGGTAAGAAAAAAATAAATTACAGTTTGACTTACAATTTTCAAAGAGAATAAGAGGAAAGAAAACATAATTAACTAATCTTTGGTAGTAAGATATCTGCATAGACTAAATTTTTATAGATTCGACAACTTCCAACCCACTTATATTTTCTCAGTTTTCAGGACAACTTTTCCCCAAAAAGGCTATACATAAAGTGAGGCAACAAAAGTTATCTTAGTCCGTACCACCCCGGGCTTAGCCAGTTCACACAAAATTAATGAAAACAAGCCCGACCTAGCTCTTACAAAGTCAAATAAATCAAGCTTTGTCTGGCCTAAATCAATTTCTACAGAAAAATCTGATTTTTCTTAACATATGCAATTGAGATCTTTTAAAGAATACTGCCTGCACATTTATGTTATAATTTACAGCATATTTTAGATTAGGGGAGAGTGTTGTACCTTGTGACAGTTTTCACATTTTAATTTTTTACTTCAATAATTATAATCAGATTTTAAATTTAAAGGCAGCATTTCAATACACCAACATTTTTCTCTGTAATATATTTTTTAAAACTAAGGCAGTTTGTAAATAAAGTGTTGCGACTCATTTAAAGTAGTGATGGAAAAGTGTTCCAAGGTACACCTTGTTGTACCTTGGGACATACTACAAAATTTAAGCAATATTCATTTTTTCAAACTAATTTTCTGTCAACAAACTAGAATATTATTTTTTTTATAGAAACACACAAACAGTAAAATTTTAAAGCTAAAGAATAATTCCTAAATACAATAAAATAGCGAAAATTCTGATTATTTAATATTATATGTTGAAAAGTCAACTTCAAAAATCAGTTGTGTAATTTGTCATTCAGTCACACCAGTGGAAATTGGATGTGGTAGTTTACACACAATATCTGATAAGCAAATATCATAGAAATCATCAGTTTTATAAGCGAATTTGTTGCTTTCTCCTATGCATTTTAAAAATTTTAACTGAAATTCATCAATCGCAAGGATGTTAACTACTTCGGATACATAGAAATGAATAGTTTTTTCCGGCTACTTTTGTAAGAAGGTAATCACCTTTCTAAATCTCTTCTTTTAATACATCTGTGGTATGATCATAATCAAAACAGTTATCATATGTAGTATTTCGTCAAACGACTTTATCCTTATTTAATTCTGAACTGCTATTTTGTTCCAAATATGATCTTTTATATCCAGCCCTTATTGGAGAATCTGATAAAATGATAAGATAACACACAGATCATAAACATTTTTCAACTTTGTTGGAAAGCATTAAAAGGATTTTTGACATGGCGATTAAAACCAGATAAAATTGTCACACTGTCAATAAAAAAACGAATATTGCCCAGTAAACTGATGGCACTGAGCTCACAGGCTATGCATTCTAATTGTACATTACAGCCTTATATTTTCAAGGGTTAATTCCGTTGGAAAAACAAATTAAGGGGGGAGGAGGATCAGCTACCTCCATTTTCCATTTTTATACTTAATCACTGAACCCCTTAAACTAATCAGGGATATAATTTATAGGGCAA
The DNA here is from genome assembly GCA_964019185.1 of Maratus speculifer. NCBI lineage: Eukaryota > Metazoa > Arthropoda > Arachnida > Araneae > Salticidae > Maratus > Maratus speculifer. The sequence continues at coordinate 143,044,739 of OZ025291.1, forward strand.
AATTGGGAAATTTTATTAGTGGCCACTGGCCAGTAGGATTAGTTTTTTAAGTGGCCACTTTGTTTAAACCAGTGGCCATTTTTTTTTTTTTTTTTTTTTAGAATCATTAAACAGTAAAAATTTTATAAGTACTAATCTATAACTGAATAGCACAAATAAATATGTTGGAACAAAAAGAAGTAGAATCCTTGATGAAATCCAAGAAAATTTTATTCTCTCCATATGAAAAAGTGGCCAGGAGGTGGCCCCTGATAGTCAATTTTTCACTGGCCACTTTTTCTCATTTACTGGCCCTGTGGGTGGCCGGTGGCTAGTGCTAATTTTGCTCTTTAATATGATTTATCATATAAAAAACCTGCATGAATAATACTAATCACGGAGGCATCTCATCTAAATTTTGAACAAAAACTGATAATTCTACATGGAAAAAACATTTATATCAATTAAGGGAAGGGGCATTAGTCCCCGTTCCCCCTGTTTTTTCTTATCCAATGAACACCTAATACTAATCACGAAAGTGCCTCATCAGAATGATCTTCCATCTAAATTTTGAACAAAAACTGATAATTCTGCATAAAAAAAAACATTTATATAAGCTAAGGGGAGGGGCATTAGCCCCTGTTCCCCCTGTTATACATATCGAATGAACTCCAAAAACAAATCAGGGAAGCACCTTATCAGAATATACATACATACAAAATTTCAAGTGAATCGGATATTTTTCTCATGAGTTATAACATTACGCACATACAGATCAGATGGGCACATAAGCTGATAGGCTTTGATAGCCTGTGAGCTAAAAACGTGTTACCCCAGCTAGAAAGTAATTAAAAATTATTTTTTGTTATTAAAAGTACAAACTAACCTAAAGGAAAATACTAATATATAAAAAAAATATTTTATTTATTAAACCAAAAAGCAGACATCATATTTTCATAACATCCAATCCATCAAGCCTACTGTTGCTAAAATAAGAATATGTAAGTTAACATACATTCTGAACTTTAGTGATTCAGGGTAGAAAGAATTTATTGTTTATGAAAGCTATCATTTAATTTTGGATGCAAATTATAAAGTAATACTATGTTGTTTTCTTTAACAATCAATTTCTCAGTAAAATGAAATTAATTACTAGAAACATACTGAAACCTTGTGATACATATTTTTAAAATTGATTCAAAGCGAAGAAAGATACACCAAAGCTTGTGTTCTTTAGAACATCCCATGGCATGGAAAGAAAAAGATTTATCAGCTGTTGCAGATTTACATTTGTAACTTCAATCATTATAAAACATATCCAAAACAAAGTTGAGTTATTTTATTTATTGTATTTCTGTATTTTTGTTTATCCAAATTATCAAGCAACATGCATATGTTATACGTTGGGTTATGTCCCAAGGTACAACATAGGTTACTGTCCCAAGGTACAACCATCATATGTTTTAAATAAAATCAAAATGTTAGTCAAACAAAATGCACTATCGTTATTTTCTCACAACCAAAACACTTAAAAAGCTTCTATTTTATATAAAAATAAAATGCAGTTGGCTTGTTGTAAAAATACAAAGATAGAGAAGAAAATTAAAATGAGAAAAATATTTACTTTGGAGTAGCAAAATTTTATTTTTCTCATCAGGTCATTTATTTATTGTTTCTAATGTTATCTGTTACAATGATGAGACCAGTTGATTATAGGTCACTATTTGACATAAACAAAAGATCATATTGTTGCCAACAGTTTTTTAGAAATTGTCAATGTCCTGAGGTACAAGTGTCCCAAAATACAACACTCTCCCCTATATGTTATTTCGAGAAAATATAAATTAATAACATAAATTAGACTGAGAATTTTTGAGCATTCTAATAAAAATTCCTTAAAAAAAAAAAAAGTTTGGAATAAAAGAAAGAAGAACGATGGGTACTACTAGGTTATCCCGTCGACCAAAAAATTATCACCGAACTATAAGATTAAATGCCAATAACGAACCCAGGAGCAGAATCAGTGCAATGCCGCGACGCACATCGCAGACTCTTAGGAAAGTCTGCAGACTATTTACCAACTGTTAAAAATTTAGCAAAAATCAAAAAATTTCGATCCTAAATCCAAAAATTTGAACATAAAATATATCGCGAATTTTGACAAATAGTCTCTGAAAAGAAATCAATTTTGTCGTAGATCGCAAAAAACACACAAATTTCATCCAAAGATTGCGAAAAAACGGCAGTTTTCATCAAAAAATCACGAAAAAACGATCCAGAAAAATGACATCTCGTCAAAAGATTGTGAAAAACCAGCAAATTTTGTCAAAGAGGAGCTCCCTTTCCCATGGGCGTAACTAGGTAATTTTTCTAGGGGGGGGGGGGGGGGCACGGTACCATCTATTTGATAACTTCCAAACAATAAAAGGTGGTTTTCTTCGAACCTTGGATTTTCTTAAGTAAATATGTGTTAGTTTCCCTTAGAAAGACTCTCAAGGAGGGCACCCCCCCCCCCCCACCCTTTAGAATCTATACCCCTCATGTTGATAATTGTCTGTCATAAACACAACCAAAATCAAGCAATAAAAATACACATTTTTTTTTTAAAGCTAATTATACTCAACAGAAAACATACTGTCGATCAAAGAAACTTTTTAGACTTATATCTCATACATATTTTTTTTAATTTCTATCTCATACATACAACACACCAAGTTTTTTGTCAATAAATGTTTCGAATGAGGGAAGGAGAAAACAATCATAATTAGATCTAATCAATTTTTAATAAGTCCAAAAAAGAGAAAATATTTAACTTATTGAAAATATCCAAATTAAACCTAGACAGAACAATTAGGTGATTCAGTGAGTTTTTTTCTTAAACAGCTATCGTGCCCCTCACTCCCCCCCCCCCTTCCTTCTGTCCCGAAAATTGAATAAAATTTATTTTCACAATGCCTCCTTCAAACCAATTTTTCTCAAATATTTTACCCAATACTTATTAAATTAAATTTCATTCTGAAATAACTATTACATTATGAATGAACAGTAAATTTTGTTGATTAATTGTCAAATTCCTATCTTAAATTGAAAAAAAAAAAAAAAAAAAAAAGAAAAAAGAAAAATTGGTGTTATTTGTAGATAAAATTTTCAAAGCATTTGAAATATATCAAAATTTAGTGTTCGTAGCGCCCATTGTAGAACCATTGATGACAGGGTTGTTTGGTTTAAACCAAGTTGGTTTAAACCATGGTTTAAAACAAATGGTTTAAAAAAAAAAACTATGCTGGTTTTTTTTATTGTTTTTCTGTAATGTTTTGATTTACTTTACACATTATTGATAAATGCAAAATCCAAGTTATGCAGAAGCTAACAAGCAAAGCTTTAGAGAAATGATGAATAAATAAATTTCTAAAATGACAAACATTTTTAATCAACCTAAATTTTCGTACAAGCTATAAATCTACAAGGCAGAATAATTAATTTTTCTAAAATTAGCTAGTTAAAAAAAAAAAAAAAAAAAAAAAAAAAAAAAAAAAAAAAAAAACTAGATAGTTTTTTTTCCTTTTTTTTTTTTTTTTTTTTTTTTTTTTTACTTAAAAAATAGCCAGAATAGCAGATTCAAGCTAAAAATGCACTTTTACTACTTAAATTACTTGAACAGTTAAAATTTACTAAGGATTACATAATTTCTCAAAGCCTCAATGAAGGCATAATCAAGTAATTTTCTCCACCGATTGCCTTTTGTTATCTATGCAATATGTTACTGAATTATTGACTATGAGGTTTTTTTTTTTTTTTTTTTTTTTTTTTTTGGGGGGGGGGGGGCTTTATGGTTATTGGGTTTAGTAAGTCTTTGTTTTTCTTGCATTTCTACATTGCGACTGGGGCTTTTGCATTAAGATTTTATTCTTTTACCAGCATGGTTGTAACAGTTTAAATCAATTGTTTTTTTTAAACAAATCTAATGTATTTTTTCATTTTTGTAATTTAAGTGTTTTAAGTTATTGGATGCAAGTAATTTCTACTTTTAACAGACTTTTGTCAGCAGTCATCATAAGACATAGTGAGTCTAGTCTAGGTCCTGTTAGTATGCAATGCATGCAGAATGCAAATTTCATGCATTTGATGAACATATCTGAAGCTCTAAAATAAACACTTAAATTATGTAAATTTAGCAAAGATAAAATAAATTAAAAATATGCAATATTCTGAAAAAAATTGTTTTCTTTTGAGAAATGAAGATTTAGAGTTAATAACATAAAATAACCTTTAAGATTTCAGTCAAGCTTTAAAAGAAAAATTTCTTGATTGGTGGTATTATCTTTTAAGAATAAAAAGAAATCTCAAGAAATGAAGTCAATTTAGAAGATATTGAAAAATTGGGTGCTAGGGAAGCACCTTTTACATTTTACTGAAATATGCAATAAGATATATTTAAATCTTCTATTGCATAACTGAACGTACTGCTTAGATCAGCCAAGAAAATAGGGGGGTGGGGGAGAGATAGATCAAGACAAGGTTTACTTGAACATGACATAATAGAAAAAATGCCTAAAAAGATATAATTTTTAGTTTAAAGACATTTAAAAGTACAAAGAGTTATAATGTAGCTTAGAAAAAAGCCGGAGTCTGATGGTTGTTTAAATGCTTTAGTGGATGACAGCATTTATAAAACTACTTTCTATTTTAACCCTTTCAGGTCCGAATTTTTTTTCAATTTTTAGGAAAAAATATTTTTATGTTAATTACATTAACACTATACTTGGGGAACGAAGACGTTGAGAGTATAGTTTATACTGTGAGTGTTATGCTTCCGCGACAAGAAAAAGTGCGTTGACTATTTCAATAAAATCTCCCTCGGTATCTGATTTTCTTCAAAATTTTAATGCGAAAACGATTTATTAACTAAATGCAACTGATTTAAGTTAAAATTTGTCAGTATTACGACTTGTACATATAAAATTTATATAAAAATGTATTTATTCGCTTTGGCAAAATTTTGGCGGTAATAAACATGTGTTGTACAAAAATTGCAAACCTTTTTCAAATAACGACACTCCGCGTCTCCCCCAATTTCCGGTCAGTTAAGAGATAATTACTTGAAGAATGGAGTTTTTAATCTGCAATATATTGTTTTTATTTTTTAAACTTTCTAAAATACAGAAACAATATTTGTAGATTTGAACTTATTGGAAAAATTTACCTTAAATGCATACCAAATATGACAATAAAATATTAAAGCAAAATAAAATAAATAAGAAGGTTTCTATTTAAGTGATGAGTTTAAGGATAGAGTGAAACAGGTTTTTAAGGCTGAAACTGAATCCGAATTACGGTGATCTTTCTATTTTCGGCCGAAAACAAAAACGAATGTAAAAAATTTATAAAGTAAGACAAACTTATGCATATATATGCATAATTATTAATTAATTATACGTATTTATTAAATATGCATAGTTATTAATTAATTATGTATATATATTTAAATGTACATAATTAACTTTAATTAAACGTATTTATTTAGTTAGTATATTTATTAATTAACTATACATAATTATTAATTAATTATAGATATTTATTAATATATACAATTGTTAATTAATTATTTGTGTGACTTAAGTTGACTCACTATGTCTTAAATCCAACACTTTTTATTTTCATAATATAATTACGTAATTAATTCATTCACGACACAGAAATATTTTCTATTATACGAATTTCATTAAATTTATAATTCCTACTCACGTCTTGAGTCAATGATGACTGATAAATTGTAAACAATGAAGTTTATAGCAATAAATAGTCTCATTTGAGCTGCTACAGTTCAGATCGATGAGAAATGTTGAAAATATTTGAAGAAACGAGATTTTTGAAATAAAAAAGTTTTAACGTGAACATGGGATTGAATAACAAATAAAGAAAAAATATTAATTATAAAAAATAATCTGAAAAGTTTATTTTACATATTTTTATAGTGTATACATTCTATAATTTGTTTCCTTTTAGATTTGTTTTCCTTTTTACATTCAATATTTTTAAATGTATCTTCAACGGGATTTGAGTAGGATAGCTTTCCCTATCGAAAATGAAATTATTGTTTATTTGTCTTATCTTTCTTTCTTTTTATTTTATTTTTTATCCTTTTAATGCCAGTAGAAATTCACGTTTTAATATTTATTTTATTATTTTTTTTCATTATTATTATTATTGTTATTAGTTTTTTGTACTTTAAATTTTGAAGTTGCTTTTTTTGTTGGCATGTTTTAAAAAATTTCCTGCGCAGATGTTTTGATTAATTATAAAATAAAAAGTTTATCTTAGGTCCTCTTTACAGTCTGCTATATGTAAATAAATAAAAAAAAAGGTGATCAAGTCTGCAAACCAAAATCATATCCGTTCTAAAATCTTTTTGTTTTAATAGCATGTTTTCTCGTCGCAATTAAAAAAAATATGAATAGATTTTATATAAAATACAAATGTGAATTCGTGTGTTTCTTCAAAATTGCACATTGAGCAATGTTAGTTATCTGGTACACATTACATACATTCATACATATAACTTTAAACCTGATTATTAACAACACATTTATCAAAGAAATTAATTGCGATTCCTTTACAAAATAATTTTAAAACTATATAGGTGATGTTAAATTGTAATAATGTTTATTTTTAACTTTCGAAATATCTTAATTCTAAACATTATTTTTTAAGATGAAAAGTTCGTGGAAAATATGTATGTTATTCTAATTTAAATAATGTGCTTTGATAATAAATTGTCAGTAACCAATTATACTTAATCTTTCGATAAAACGACAAGAAAAAAAAATCTTTGAAATAAGATTTTGCGAACTCAATTTAAAATTAATATTATGTTGCCAAAATGAGTGCTAAAACGGCAGATATTGCAATCATGTTAGGTCACGGTTAAGCCAAGACGCCAAGCCAACGGAGTGAAAAGTCTGTATAGACTTTTACATACTCGCAACTTCAACGTTCCCCAACTGTAGCTGTCCTTATAGATTAATTCATGTTTAACGAACATTTCATGGTCTCAAAGACAATGAATGTTGTAGTTTTGCGCATTATTCAATTCATGTTTTATGAAAATAGGCTAAGGAAGAATTTTTAGAGATGTTTAGAAAATATTTTATTTTAATAAGATTTAACTTATTTTACAAATTTCTAATACTTTTTTTGCTTTATTAAACACGATTCTTCCAGGAAAGTAACTTTTATTTTAAATTTAAAGAGGGAAATATATGTATAAAATAAAAGAATCATAAACGGAGCAAAGAGAATGAAGCAAATAATAATAATTATTACTAAATGCCTAAACATAAATGAAGCCAAAAAATAATTGCATAGACATATACTAACATTACTACATGTAAATAGTAGCACAAGTATTTTTTAAAACAAAATAATACTCCATTAAAAGACATGTATTATTAATAGTACACCAGACCCGAAAGGGTTAAGATCAATGTTTTCTTCAGCAGTCTGAAAAACTGTTAAATAGATATTTTTGTTTATTTTGTCGTCATATTTTTTAAACCTGACAGTTTCAGAGGAGAAGTGCCAAATGCAATACACAATACTTCTTGAAAGTGTATGAAGACTTTACTGCTAAATTCAAATCATTCCAAAAATTCTTTATAAAAAGCTTTATTTTCAATAAAAGATAATAGTTCATTGTGTATTATTCTAACAGAAAAATCAGACATCTCATATAACAAGTATTTCAAAGAAATTATTTTGAAAAGTCATGTGAAAATAAATTTTATTTACAAAACTACATCATATATGGCCGAATCCATGTCGATTCAGGCAGGGGGGTTACCTTCATAGTCTCAGAAGTTCTTTGATTGAACATATGTTAAAATTCAGGAAAAAATAAAATTCCCGTAATTCTTGGTTTTCCCCAAAAAAATTTCTGGACCGAGATACAGGGTGCCAAAGATGGCATACCGAGCACCTTTTCCAGTTTGCAATTTTCGAAAAAAAGTTTAAAGTACTCTATCTCTGAAACGATGCAAGATATTTCATTGCAGTTTATTTTATTTTAAAGATAATATTGTTCTGTTTAAAAAGATATAATCTATTTTGAAATATGTATTTAATTATTTTTACAGCAGCCTTCTAAAAAAAATTTTTTTTAATCAAAAATAATTTTTTTCTCAAAAATGCCAATCTCAAAATTTTTGATTTTTTTACTGTTAGTCAATACCATTGAGTACTACCTTCACTGTAAAGGAGAACTTCCACTTTTGAGTTTAACAAGTTTTAGAATCATTTCAAGGATTTAGAGAATTTTACATGATCTGCATGTCAAAAGTTCCAGTAAAAGTCTCTCAATTTTTGTTTATTTGTATCATATGTAGCCTATTACATATCCTGAACAAGTTAGAAATCACACGTCAAACATGGTAAATGAGGTGCATTCATACGATGACTAGTTTTATAAATATTTAGATCTTGGTGCAATAAGTATTACTCTTGTGAAAACTGGCATGAATACAAAATTTATTATGTTTCTATATATTAAATTCAGTATTACGGAAGTAATATGAATCCATCTTAAAAAGAATGTAATCACCAGGGCAACCTAGAATCATTACCTATCATGGAATATATTTGAATTAATTATGCGTGATAGGATTTAACAGGATGAATAAAATATTTATGAGTGTCTTTTTTTCAAAGTTTTAATTTGACTTTCATAACATTTGACAACCTTTTTCACAACATTTGTTGCTTTTTTCTTTTTGAAGGTAGCATTTTTTTGTTTGAAATGATATATTTAATTTTGAAAAAATGTATTCATATTTTCTGATGCAGCCTTTTGATTATTTTTTTAATTAAAAGACATCAAAAATGCCAATCCTAATTTTATTTATTTATTGATTTTTTTGCTGTTGATTAATACCATTGAGTACTTACTGCCTTTCTTATTTTGGAAAACTTCCACTTTTGATTTTGACGAGTTATCGAAACACATGTAAAATTTTGCCATATATTTTACCAGTTCCTGTATGACAATCACACACTGGTCTCAGGAAATCAAAATCTTAGTCTTATTTGACATAGGATTTTATTTCTTAATAAATATAAGAAACTGACAGCTTTAAAAATAGCTTACAAAAGAAAAAAAAACATACACTAAAGTTTACAAAATATATGTATAAGTTTCAAAACATATCACTTCCAGTGTACTCTGCTTAGAACTGAAATTAGAAATTCATAGACTTTATAATTTATTGAACAGTATCTGTATCTTCCTTTGATATTTAGTGATGCCTCCCTGTTTAACTAATAGGGGCTGGGGCCTCCATAATCCTTAAAACATTGTGAGTAGGAAGTGAACACTGATAGTGGTGTTGCTGTCTTGCAGGTGGAAATCTATATCCAACAGCCGATCCATATGGGAGCATAAAGTTAACGACAATTTCATAAACAACTGATATCATTTACCTTTGCAATCCACCACTCACAGTAATATACAGAGGCAACAAAAATTCCTTTTTATAAATTGTGAATCTGAATATATATAATATATGAATCTGAATATATTGTGAATCTGAATTGCAATTGTTTCAGTGATCTTAGTTGGACAAATGAAATTTCTTCTTGCTTGCTGTTCAAAGTTTGTGCAATATAGGTACTATGATATTAATAGATGAATATATCCATCACTATGATGTTAATAGATGATTGTTCATTCTATTAAATTCTATCATACATAATTAAATATCCCATGGTAGGTAATGATTCTAGGTTGCCCTGGTGATTACGTTCTTTTTAAGATGAATTCATATTACTTCCGTATTACTGAATTTAATATATAGAAACATAATAAATTTTGTATTCATGCCAGTTTTCACAAGAGTGTAATACTTATTGAACCAAGATCTAAATATTTATAAAACTAGTCATAGTATGAATGCACCTCATTTACCATATTTGACGTGTGATTTCTAACTTGTTTAGGATATGTAATAAGCTACATATGATACTAATAAACAAAAATTAAGAGACTTTTAGTGGAACTTTTGACATGCAGTTCCTGTAAAATTCTCTAAATTCTTGAAATGATTCTAAAACTTGTTAAACTTAAAAGTGGAAGTTCTCCTTTACAGTGAAGGTAGTACTCAATGGTATTAACTAACAGTAAAAAAAAAATCAAAATTTTTGAGAAAAAAATTATTTTTGATTAAAAAAAAATTTTTTTAGAAGGCTGCAATAAAAATAATTAAATACATATTTCAAAATAGAATATACCTTTTTAAGCAGAAAAATATTATCTTTAAAATAAAATAAACTGCAACGAAATATCTTGCATCGTTTCAGAGATAGAGCACTTTAAACTTTTTTTCGAAAATCGCAAACGGGAAAAGGTGCTTGGGATGCCATCTTTGACACCCTGTATCTCGGTCCAGAAATTTTTTTGGGGAAAACCAAAAATTACGGGAATTTTATTTTTTCCTGAATTTTAACATATGTTCAATCAAAGAACTTCTGAGACTATGAAGGTAAGATTTTTTCTTTGGCTGCCTGAATTGACATGGACTATGCCATATATATTTGTAGTACTAGTAATCAAAAGATGGTTTTTTAAGATTTTCAGGGTCTTTGTTTTATTATGTAAAGCAATTGATTTATAAACACAAGACATAGCTTTTACTAAAAATGCTTAAATTTTAAATTATTACAATTTTCTATATAACTGATTGTATATTAAATAATTATATTGATTTGAATTACATTTAAATCAAATTATATTACTTATATATTCAAAAATATTTATTTTATTGATAAAAATGCATGTACATGTAATCAAAAAGCATATTTAAAAAAAAACCCAGTTTAAACCAAAAAAAAAACCATGGTTTTTGGTTTTTTTGAAAAAAACCCGGTTTTTTACCAACCCTGATTGATGATGATGATTGAAAAAAAAAAGGGTACAGTTTCACTGTGAAGATGGCCCTTTAAGTTTATTTTTCAAACATAAGTTGAAAAAAGCCCTGATATCTAATCGAATAACTATTTTAATTTTTCTCTCAACAATTTAGAACTTAAAATGCATGGAATATTCTTTCTATCTAATCTCTTTTTTGCTGTTTGCATAATTCAGTCACACAGAAATTATTACTTATAGATTTACAGCTAGTCTTTTTAAGTAAATGATTTATAACACTCAGAATGTTTTATACATGCTCATAAAGTTTTAATATAGGGAACACTGAGACACATGTGAACAGTTCACATAACTATAGCTTTTTCTCATAAATAGGTTTATTCCTATAAACAAAAACTACTGAATATAATAAACAGAACATTTTTTTAACATATGGTAATTTTTTAAAAATTTAATTGGTTCAAAGCTACATACAAGGAGTCTCTATTTGACAGTAGCAGCTCCAAGAAGCAGAAGGGGAGGGGTCATGGGGATCATGACCTCCCTCCCCCTCCTCCCAGAATGAAGAAAATTTTTAAAAGGCATTTTAAAAATGAAATATATATTGAATGTTTTCAAAGTCTCCACTTTCCCAACAATGAGATACTTTCCGATTCTTTAAATTAGTCAGAATAAATATGATTGATTCGTGTTTTCCATTTTTCGATAAAAGCAAAGCCTTTTTTAGGAAATTTCATTAAAATATTTGGTTTAAAGTTGAATTCCAGGTTTCGACAGCCAGTTGCTCCCTTATGACGGCATTTTTGTAACTGTCAAGTCCTAAAAAATAGTTTAAAATGAGCATTTTCTGGAATAATTCTATGTCTTTATAAAAATGTAAAATTCTTAAATTTCTTGATAATGCCATAGTTTTGGATGATAAACGGAAAAAAAGTGACAGGGAAAAAAATTACCAGAAAAAAAGGGAAACAGAAAAAAAGTTACTGGAAAAAAGTGGCAAGAATTTAATTTCGAGATTCATAGGTTAAATTGAGATTCATTGATCGGGCGGGGGGGGGGGGGGGGGGAGGGGGATCAATTAGGTAAATGGATTTTTCATGCTGAATTAACCTTTTTGGTTAAATTTTTGGATATACTCTCATACTGAAAAGACACTTGGCTGAATAGTTATGGGAACGAACGATTACCCCCCCCCCCCAATCCTATCTAAATTAGGTAAATGGGTTAAATATTATAAACAATAAATTAGATAAAAAAGGGGGATGATTATTGATTTTTCACCTCCTTTAAACTAGATAAATTGTTTTTTATGCACAATTACCCAATGTATTTCAAATTTTGGATATTGTTCTGATAAAGTGAATTTCTGATAGTGTGAATCGCTGAATGAAGGGTTTAATCGGTAAGTATAGTGGGGTGGAGATGGGGGATAACCTTTCTAAAATTAAATAAATAGCTTTTTACGCAGAATTATCCGATTTGCTTGGAATTTTTGATATAGGTTCATTACTATAAGGCGTATATCTGTGATTAGTTATAAGATTTTTTTGCTATGTATAAATGGAGGAAACGGGTGATAATCCCCCCCCCCTTAAATTAAATAAATTGGTTTTTATGCAGAATTTTCCAATGTATTAAAACTTAAAACATAGGTTCTTTCTGATAAGGTGATTCCCTGAATAGTTTTAAAGGGCTTAATGGCTAAGTATAAAGGAGGGACAAGGTAGTGATGGGCGATTTCGATTTTTTAAATCGATTTAATCGATATTATGGTCAACTCGATTTAATCGATACTATAAAATTTTTAATCGATTTCTCAGAAGATATTATTTTTATTTTGCTTCAAAAGTTGAAGATAAAGCAGTCGGATGTGCCAATCTCAAAAAGTCTTCTATCTCATACATGATAAAACTTCTAAATGCACTAACACATTGTCAATGTCAAATTTAAATTATTTATACCCATCATGAAAATTTAAAAAGTATAGGTTGAAGTATGAACATTTTAAAAGAAAGCATTGCGTTTTCCAAACAAATCGCTGAATTTCGGTCCACCCCCGCTAGATGTCTGTAACCGAAATGTATGCAATTCAAAGAGCATCACAGCGGCACCTGTTGTGCAGTATACACTCAAGCCTAATAAGACAAGCGTAATAAGAATCTATTTATGTGAAAGTTTAACCGAATATGAAATTTGATTAAATTCCATGCATAATTTCTAAGATATCACTAATATCGTGAAAAATGCAGTATAGCAGAACAGTATTATATAACTTACACAAAAACCTAATCAGGAACAACGTATGATAATATCTAAGAGACTATTAAGTTTGATGAAATTTCAGTCAGGAGCTCTTGAGATATGATCAATAAAATCTTGTAGATCCTGAAAAAGCGGTTGAATTCAGGGGTCAGCCCGAAGAGGAACATCTCCGCCCCGGAATTTTGAAATGTCTCACGAAAATATTGAAGCTTCATGTACAAGAGTCCCCCCCCCCCCCCTTCTCTGAAGTATAGAATGCCCCTTCAAGGAGACATAAAAATCCCTCCCAGTGAAAAATATCTGAAATCAACACTGCTGATAAAAGCAGCATAGCAACGCCTCCTGCATAGTTATTTACACTGAAACCTAATAAGCACCAAACTTATGAATGTGAAGTTTTATGAAATTTTCTGAATTAGTTTCTGAGATGCAATTATCGCAAAAATCAGGAAAAATGCAGCGTCACCTGCCGTTAGATTTAAATCAAAACTTAATCATCAACAATTTACGTTAATATCAAACCGAATCTGAAGTTTGGCAAAAATACGTGCATTAGTTCTTGAGGTATCTATCTTGCAGTAATCATGAAAAATACAACATAACAGCGCCACCTGTAGAGCGATTTTTACCATAAGTAATCAGCACCAATTTATATGAAAGTCTAGCTGAATCTAAAGTTTCAAGAGGTTCCAAGCATTAGTTCTTGAGATAGAGCACCCACAAAATTTTGTAAGAGACAAACAAATAGAGAGACTGAAAGACAGACAATTTATAAAAACAGTAAAATGTGTTATATTTAACAATATACTCGAATTTTGTAAGCATTAGGTTATTATTTTTTTTTAAATAACATCATACAAACAAAGAAAAAAAAAAGTTTTTTTTTTTTTTTTTTTTTTTTTTTTTAAAGAAAATAAGCAACATATAATGTCTAGAATTATATATGGGTGTGTAAACATGTTTAATAATCTACATAACCCTCTCCCCCCCCCCCCTCCGTTTTTAAATAAGTTAATGGGAATTGTCTTTTTTTTGTAATTATCTTCTTCTTTATAGTTTTTCAAAATAATAATAATAATAATAATAATATATATATAATAAAAAAAGGAAGTCTATCGAAATGCAGAAGATCCTCTTCTTTCCTCGTCCCCCCCCCTTCCCCCCACGGAAGACATCTTCTGCCCTTTGTACCTATATCCTTCGTGTTGATAATCGGCTGTCATAAAACAAACCAAACCTTTTCCCGTCTACCCTATTTAAATCCTCTATCTCAGTTTCTTTTCCCCGCCGAAAATCTTGCCAGTCCTTTGAGTCAAAAACAGACGCAAAATCACTGACCAATCACATTACAAGGTGATAAAGCCTAGATGCAAAATCGCAAGACTATCTTGGATGCAAGTAGTAGATCGATCTTTTGTAGTAGATCGAAGAGATCGAATCAGTACAGAACCTTGTGTAGTAGATCGATGTCGATGTCGATTTCGATGTCGATTTCGATGTCGATGTCAGAATCGATTTTATTTTGATTTACTAAAATTGAAATCGCATTTTGAAATCGATTTTTAGATACAAGTAGTGTTGTTACTTTTTTGATATGCTTGAAATCGATCTACGTTTCAGGTTGAATCGATCTTTCCCTTTCTATTGTTTTAATGGTAGCAGTAAAAATTTCAAACTCAAATATTAGGCGAACCGTTGATTTTAGAGGGGTAAGACTTAGGTATGTCAAGATATTCTAAGGTATGGTCAATCGAATAGTGATGACCATTATACCCTAGCAGCGCATAGGGGGTGGGGGGCAGGGGGGGCAATATTCAATACAGGTATGGGTGGGTCATGTGACATATCGTTGCAAAGGTCTTGGCCTGGGCTATCCATATCTGCTTATCGCTTCATAATATAGTTCAATTTTCAGACTCCAGGGGGCATTTTTAAGCTTTTTGGGGGGTTTTCCCTTCCCCCACTTTGTAGTGCATCATTTTATAGATCTTGACTTGTAGACCTCAAATATCTTGAATTGATTGGTAGAACTGATGTAAAATTTCGTATAAGAAAGGATTACCAATTTTTTTTCAAACCAGATATTTCTAAAAGTAAAAATTTCAAACTCAAATATTAGGCGAACCGTCGATTTTAGAGGGTTAAGACTTACGGATGTCAAGATATTCTAAGATATGGTCAATCGAATAGTGATGACCATTATACCCTAGCTGCACATAGGGGGTGGGGGGGCAGGGGGGGCAATATTCAATACAGGTATGGGTGGGTCATGTGACATATCGTTGCAAAGGTCTTGGCCTGGGCTATCCATATCTGCATATCGCTTCATAATATAGTTCAATTTTCAGACTCCATGGGGCATTTTTAAGCTTTTTGGGTTTTTTTTCCCTTCCCCCACTTTGTAGTGTATCATTTTATAGATCTTGACTTGTAGACCTCAAATATCTTGAATTGATTGGTAGAACTGATGTAAAATTTCGTATAAGAAAGGATTACCATTTTTTTTTTTCAAACCAGATATTTCTAAAAGTAAAAATTTCAAACTCAAATATTAGGCGAACCGTTGATTTTAGAGGGTTAAGACTTACGGATGTCAAGATATTCTAAGATATGGTCAATCGAATAGTGATGACCATTATACCCTAGCAGCACATAGGAGGTGGGGGGGGGGCAGGGGGGGCAATATTCTATACAGGTATGGGTGGGTCATGTGACATATCGTTGCAAAGGTCTTGGCCTGGGCTATCCATATCTGTATATCTCTTTATAATATAGTTCAATTTTCAGACTCCAGTGGGCATTTTTAAGCCTTTTTTTTACTTTTTCCCTTACCTCAATTTGTAGTGTATCATTTTAAAGGTCTTGACTTGTAGAATTCAAATATCTTGAATTGATTGGTAGAATTGATGTAAAATTTCGTATAAGAAAGGATTAAGGTTTTCTTTTCAAACCAGATTTTCCTAAAAGTAAAAATTTCAAACTTAAATATTAGGCGTACTATTGAAGACTTACGGATGTCAAGATATTCTAAGGTATGGCAATCGAATAATGTTGACCATTATACCTTAGTAACACATAGGGGTGAAGGACGGGGAGGGACAAAATTCAACACAGGCATGGGTTTACGGATTTTCTTCAAATTTTGGATATATTTTCATTCTAATAAGGTGCTTTTCTAATTTGTTCTGGGTATTCATTGGTTATGTAAAAGGATTTGGGGGCTACTCTTCTTAACCGTTTAAACGCCAATGTTCCCAAAAGGGAACATAGTATTATTTGCAATGCAAAACATATATTTTCCAATATAATTACGATGTTCTTATTTTTCCTATAAAATATAAGGTTGATTTTAACTTTTGAAAAAAAAATATGTTTAAGCATTTATCACAGGTATAAAGAGTATGCAAATTCCTTAATTTACATAAAAATATAATTTTTGTTTTTATCGTTTCTCTATATTACTCACATTTGACCACTAGGAATCTAAATGTTTTTGGAATTCAAGAAAATACTCAAGAAGAACATTTTTAAATTTGTATGCATAAATCAAAACATTTGAAGTTGTAATATGAGAAAAACAAAATTATTATTACATTGCGATATTAATTCGGCTTGTAAACAATTAATTTAGGTAAATGGTTTTTTTGTGCAGAATTAACCGATTTGTGGCCGATGATAGGTTATGCGCTGCCCGACCATTGAAGGTACAGTTATCCATTAATCCGAACTTAGGTCGCTTCCAACTTCTTCGGATAATCGACGCTCCGCTGTATTTTTATTTCTTTGTTAACCAGAGAAAAGTATGTTGTTTCACTGTTAATTATTCTTATGAAAACAACATTTTTTTTCTGTTAACTGCTGAAAATTTGGTAAACGTTAAAAAAGAATAATATTTTATAAGCTGTAAATGAGATGAGGCGATATATATTTTAAAAGAGAAAAAAAGTTTAGTCACATATATTTTTTAACCCTTTCCGGCATACTGTGCCCAGTCTGGGATACCTAATTTTAATTTCAAACTTGCAAACGGCACCAGTAATATTTTAGTTAAATTTTGCTTTTAGAATAAAAGCTTACATTAAGGCATTCAAAATATTTAAAAAAATCGTTTGTGAATTCCGGTGTCAGTCGATAATTTCTCATTTTAGTACAGATTTTGCCCGTGCCGGAAAGGGTTAAGCAGAATTTCTGCTTTTAAATTGGTGGATAATTAATAATTAGCATTTGCTGATTGTGCAATTAAATCATCACAGCTATTTTGAAAGAAAATTTGCAATATTTGCGTTTCCCACACCCTTATAGAAGGTCTTAAAAAGACTGAAAAAAAATTTTTTTTGAATAAATTTAGAGCTTTTAAAATTTTATTCATATGCGAATTTTTAAGAAGAATGACGTTTAAAGGATGTAAGGCTCCATTTGTTTGGTTGAAGGAGTATGTAGAAAATACATGTGTTTCGGATTAAAAAATATATATATACAAATCATTTCTCCCTTTTATTTTTTTTATCTAACCGAGATCTTTCTAAAAAAAATAAAGTTAAATATAATATAAATTATTATTAAAATTGTATCTAAAAATAATAAAAGATAAATCCTTATTATTCGACTCTAAAAGCTGTAATAGCTTACTTCTGTGCCTCCCTAAATGGGAGTGAGGAGTATGAGGTGTTACGGCTCTGCTGATTAGCCAAGTTTTAGAATTACTAATTTTAAGCTCATCTGTGTAAAATCTAAAAATATCGAAATATCGATTTTAGTATCGATTCTAGAATTTAGAAATCGATTCTTATTATAATCGATGTCACTTTATACGATGTCGATTTTAATCGATTCTCAAAATTCCCAGAATCGCCCATCACTAGGACAAGGTATAACCCCTCTTATATTAAATAAATGGCTTTTAACACAGAATTGTATGATTCGCTTCAAATTTTGGATGTAGGTTTATTATGATAAGGCGCATCCCTGATTAATTATAGGGTTCTTTTGCAAATTAAAAGGGGAGGGGGATTGATTATCTCCCCCTGAAAGTTAATAAATGGGCTTTTTTTTGCAGAATTATCGAATTTGCTTTAAATTTTGGATGTACGTTCTTTCTGATAAGGCGAATCTGTGAATAGTTTCTGAAGTTTAATGGCTAAATATAAAGGAGAGGGATAACTCCTCATAAACTATATAAGGGTCATTCTTAAAAAAAGGGTCTATTTCAGTCCTGGCATCATTTAAAAAATTTTGCTTTATTTATTTGTGATTTTTTTTATTGATTCAAATATTTAAAGAATAGAGAATCTTTTCATACAATTTACTATTCTATAGCTATTTTATTTTGTGTCTTAATATTAAGTAATACATGGGAAACCTCACCTCCATGGGTGTCCCCCATTCACATTTTTAAAAATTCTTCGATTAAAAAGTGAAATAAATTAAATGTTAAATAATTTTTATTGTTAATTCCTTTTTAAATGAACCTTAGCTAATTTAAAAATGGGTTTCAATAAATTAAATAATTTTTGCAAATGCATTTTTAAGTTATGTTTTTGTTTGTCCCAATTGAAATTCTCAACTCCGTTACTAACAGTTTTAGCTTCAAACATTCATTCATAGAAGGCAGTACTGGTAAATAATTTGTATTAAAACAAAGGAAAAGAACTCTTTTTGTTAGCTCTGTGAAAAAAAAATTGTCATTTGCTCTCAGTTAAAGGTTATTTTATTCAAATAAATAGAATTTCTTTATTTTGTTTTTTGGGATTCTCCACTCCATTACTGCCAATAGAAGGTAAGTAATGCATTATATTTATTTATTTTACATTTGAATTTGAAAGTTATCACAACACATACAATACTGTGTGAATAACATTAGTTTTGATTCAAATATTTACAAACAGTGCATCATTATATGAAATATCCTCACCTCCATTACCCTCACCTCCGTTACCTTTGCTAATCACGGAGGTGAGAAAGTGAAATGGAGGTGAAATTAAATTAAATATAAGTACTTAAAATTAATCAAAATAAAAGTTAATGGTTTACTTAACAATTATTACACTAACATAATATAATAAATATTGATATAGTTTATTTCTGTTATTGGACTGATCAATTAGCCTAGATTTCTAATTAAGTTGCTATCATCTATTTCATGGCTTTCACTAGCTATGTTTTAATAATTTATCTCTGTTGATTTAATCGATTCTTTGCTCAAACTAAGCAAAAAAGTGCAAGAAAAAATAATAACTATTATAATTAAGAATTTTTTAGATAATTGATTTTAGTTTTAAGATTTATTAGAGAGCAAAATGATTATTATATTTCAAATGTTTTTAAATAATTTTCTGTTATGAGATTCTAACAATGGATATTAAATGACTAGCATAATTCAAGTGATTTAAATACTTTTATATCTTAATATTCTATTAGTGACATGAAATTAAACATATAGGGTAGCTAGCATATATTAAACTGTTACTTTAATTCAATAAATCCTATACAGTAGACTCCCTCAAATCTGCACAGCCTAGGACCAGAGATTTTGCAGATTTCTGGTCATTGCTTTGTTTACAGTTTTTAAACAGTAATTTGAATGTAATTAACAATGAATTTGAAACTTTTATGAAGTCTTATAATATAATAAAACATTAAAATAAGTAATAAACTAAAATAACAAAAATTTAGGTAATTTTTAACATGGTTAAAATATTAAAAGCAAAGGTCAAGCTAATAATGTAAGATTAAATATTTATTATAAAGATAAGATGCATTTTTCATATGAAATTTGCTTTATAAAAATACCTTACTAATTCACATCAAAATCTTAAAATGAGAAAGTTTTATTTCAAGTTTAGTTAGACTTAATAACCAAAAAGGTTTGGTTACTACATAAATATATTTGGTAAAAAGATTTGAATACCAGTGATACAACAAAATCTTAATTTATTCCAAAATAAATTTATTCTTCCTTCATGAAAACACATGAATTCAGTAATATTAATGAAAATTACAAATTAAAATAAAATGGAATTGATGTAAAAATAAAAAAGTCAAATTTTATCCCTAAATCAAAATTGAATGTTTCATTGTTTACATCTGTAAATTATGTGCGAATTTTAGAGAGTTGTGGATTTTAGGGAGTCTACTGTATATAATTTTTTTTAGTACTATGATAAAGAAAAGAAATGAGCATAATAGTATAAAAGGTCGAAAAAAAGTGTATTGCCAATCAAAAAAAGAAAGAGAACATACAGAGACTATGTGATGCGACAAAAAATGACTCACTTAGGCTTGAGAAGGAAAGTAGAGATACAAGGAAAGGTAAAATTAAGATAAAATTAAAAGCATTAATAAAATGACACCACAATAACAAATAAATGTTAGAAAAAATTGGCGAGAAAAGAGCAAGAAATCTTACAACCTAAGCAAAAAGAAAAAGGAATTAGAGAAAAAGATTGAAGAAAATACTCCTCCAGCAAGCCTATCTTTAGGTTTACCAATATTGGTACAAAATGTGCCTTCAACAAGTAGAGAAAGCCTATATAGAAACAGACAAAGAAAAAATATACGTGATCTGAAGAATGAGAATCTAAAGTTAAAAGCCAAGCTTAAAGAATCTAATAATAAGATGGAAAAGTACAAAAAAAGATCACAAAGATCTCAAATAGCAAAGTTGGACACTCCAGCAATAAAAAAAAAAAAAAAAAAAAAAAAAAAAAAAAAAGATGTAAAAGAACTTGTTAAAGGTCAGCATATTTCACTAGCAATTAAAAAATATATATTGTATGTTGAAGTCTTAACAAAGCAACTAAAAGACAATTTAAAACAAAAGACAAAATATAGAAAAGTGATATCAGGTGTAGCAGAATAGATTGTGAGAAAATACAAATTAATGTCTGAACTTTGCAAAAATTGATGAGTTTAATGAGCATTAATAAGTTTTAAATATATTAATTTTTCTGACATATGTCTTATGCTGTATAATTCATAAAATGCACATAAACCTTCTTTTTTTTTCCTTCACTCTCATAATTGGTACTTCCACAATCTGTTTCAAGCAACTTTTTTCAAAATTCCCAATGTTGGTGCATGGGTAAGGGTTGAGTATTTGTGAAAATGGAAAAGTATCAATTCATTTGTAAAATCATGTCCATAGAAATGAATGAGATGTATAAGGTGAACTTTCTGAAGAAATCAAAGATTGGGGTGGTTTTTATTTTTCCAGAGAATGATGACACAGACTTTATTGATCAGAAACAGATACTAGAAATTCTAAATGAACCCACTTTTAACAGAAGCCATTATGTGTGCAATAAATAAACTTTATTTTTGATAATTTTTAAATTATAAAATTTTAGAGCAGTATATGTATTTGTTTTTATTTCAATGTGTTATATTCCTTTCTATTTTAAGATTTTTAGTTACTTTTAATAAGTATATACATTAATAAGAATATGCATCTCCACTCCGTTACCAAAGTCTCACCTCCGTTACCACTAAATTTTTTAAATATTTTTTTATTAAATAAATAAAATTAATTGAACAGGACCATAGCTTTATTAGTGTTCCTCACTTGCTTATAAAACCCAGAAAAAAAAATTAAGTGAAAAAAAAGTTTTTAAATTAAAAAAAAAAAATTCTGAAATATGCCCTTTTTTGAAGAATGACCCATAAATAGGTTTTATGAATATTTATCAATTTTAAATGCTATCTCTATGCATCCTTTGAAGAAGACCTTAGAATTTATGGTGGAAACTGATACATTTCTGGATAAAAATTTGTAATGAAGCCTGGATTTAATGCTATTAAAGCATTCTTCATCCAAGAGAGATAAACTTGATCCAGTATCTATTAATGTGGCGATTTCATTATGTTGAACATTTATTAGGATGCATGGAAGAACATAAGAGTTGTTAAAAGAACTGCATATGACATGATTTTCTTGTATGTCATCGTTGATTTCAAAATTTTGTTTGGAAGGCAAAGAGTTATATGAACAAGAAGATTTGTTAAATTTTGATGTCATAGGAGAAGTTTGGACAGCTGTGGATGACACTAAAGTGACTGACGAGCGTTTGTCCAATTGTTGATGTTTGTTGTTGTTGTCAAAGTGTACTGACCCTGAATGAGAATTACGGGAGAGAAGGCGGTCAGTAGAACCAGTCTCCCTTATTTGTTTAAATGATAAACATTGTTATTTTCAGAAGAAGAAGAGGTGTGGCTTTTCTTTCTGTAAGGGTGAGACGAAACCTGAGTTGAAGAGTTTTGATTAGAATTACCAATAATGTTTTTGAATTTGTAGCATGAGTCCATACGATGATTAAATTTCCCACAGAACGCACACTGCACAACATCTCGTCTGTGATAAAAGGATGTAGAATTTTTTTTGTGAGAATATTTGTCAAAGGTTGGTTGATAAGGACGTTTCCGGTGAAAGTTTTGATGACGAAAATTATTGTTACGTTTATTTGTAGCCTCTTGTCTCGGTGGAGAAGGCGAAAATGTCCTAGGTCTTCTTTGAAAATTACGAGAAGTATGAGAACTGTCCTTTTGAGTTTGTAAAGGAGAGTAGTTGGTTTGAGAATTGTGATAAATTTTATCCTTCGTATGCTTTATAGGAGTTTTATGAAGAGTATTACTAGAATTATCGTGGACATTTTCAGAATCGATACAATAGGCTTGATTAAAATTTTCATAAGATTTTTTAGGGGGAGAGTCATAAATATTTTGAAGAAAAGTTGCTCGTTCAAGAGCTAATTCGAAGGACGTAATATTTTCTTCTAAGATTTTACGTTTGATTTGTTTAGGTAAAGCCTCAAGAAAATGAGTAAACTTTAATGAATTAAGAGCAGAAAGATCCAATTTTGGATAAGCAAGTCGAAGTTGTTTATCCAACCGAAAAGCAAAATTTTTAACTGATTCATTTGAATCTAAGGTCAAGTTCTGTAAAGATTTTAGAGAAACAGACTTTTTTGTGGGTAAGAAATAGTCTATAAATGCTTTTCGAATTTCACTAAAATTAGAGTTCTTGAGCTGTGACTGAGTTTCCAGAAAGAAGAGTAAGGCGGTGCCCTCAAGTTTTGATTTAAAGAGAACAAAAAGTTCCTTGTCTGTAAAGTTATTTAGTTCCTGTAAGTCAGATAATTGATCGAAGAAAAATTCTACAGTCTGAGGGTTACCGTCGAAAGGTTGGATTGCAATATTTAGTTTGGCTTTTGGAGGCATGATGAAAAATTTAATATAAGAGCTCAATATATGACATGATAAATTTGGTTAATTGGCAGGTCCTATGATGAACAATATATATAAATTGACCCGTTACTTAAAATATTGATGACTTTCATTTACTTCATACATCATTTTTATATATTAAAAAAAAAGAAGAAAACGTATACTAACATATTAGTATCATATGAAGAATATAAGACCCAAATATTTTATGTAAATATTTATATATAATATGGCTCAAAACATAAATTATTATATGTATGACAAGAAGAATAATTTATCTTAGCATGAACAATAATTTTTACCAGTACCTCCGTTAAATAATGCATATATATATTAGTTGCAAAATATAGCAAGACAAGAAAAAATATATATGGAAAAATTATGTTATATATATATCATGCACTGCTCCAGAAAAATATTATTTCAGTATAGAATCAATATGTTGCAATTAATTACTGCACCACTCTCAATAATAATATAATTAATAATATTAATGTATGAAGAAAATAATTTGAAAAATAATGAAGAATTAACTGAAGATAATGACGACAATATGTATAAATATAACAAAAATATGATGGTGGCAAAGGAAAAATGGATGGTCATGGAATGTTGGATACGCTTTGGTGACGGCACCACAGGAAATTATAAGATGCCGTGTTCAAAAAAATAATTGTAATTGTTCAAGCGTTGGTCACTGCACCAAAGGAAATAAAGTGTGGTGTATGAGCTGACGCTTTGGTCAGGGCATCAAAGGAAATATAATGTTATGTTTATTTGAAAGTGGAGAAAGCACTTTTTACTTGCTTCTACCCACAATTTAGGCCAAATAAATGATCGTGATAATGACAGCACATCGCGGAGAATGGGGGCCTGCAAACGACCCACGTGACCATCCTTACTTCACTTAAAAAACAATAAAAATATTCTTTATCCATGATGACATAAAATGTCAAACATAAAGTTAAAAAATATAAAATTGAAAAGGTAAAAAAAGTTACCTGTCAAGTCCTTGGCTGTTGATGACAAATAAATCCAGACAATAGGCACAAAAAAATTATTATGCACACAAAATTTGAAGAAAACTATTTTTTATTTCATGAAGAACTTGTTTTACTTTTTTCATGAATAAATATTTCTTCACACATTTATATTATTTTGACTCGTACATATTAATCTCTCTCTTCATAAAAAACCATATCATAATATATGCTAATCACTACAATTGCTATCTCTAAGCAATAAAAATTCTTTGTCAATAATATATTTTAGATATCTCAACAGGATGTAAATTATAAATTTTCTCATGACATAAAAGGAGAATATAATATTATTTCTTCTTGAAAAAGAGCAACTTTCATAATATGAACTTTCAAAAAAACAAAATATATTATATTTCGTATTGCATAGATACAAACCAATATTTTCTGCATAACGCCCCGTGAGTAATCAAAAATTATATATATAAAATTGGGCAAAATAATGAAGTAAAAACTTTATGAGAATCAAATATCTTCATTTGATGAAAGAAAAAATGTTCACCTCTTAAAGCGCACGTTCTTCACCTCTGCTTGTTTTTTCAGAGGATTGAGAACATATAAAAGCACAATTGAAGAATTGATCACATAAATATTCGACGAAAATTTTGGACGAAAAGATGAAGAATAAAACTATTTAGAATAAACATGTCGACAACCTTCTTTAGTTAAAAGTGGCATCAATAGAGCAACACATAAAAGGCTTCACGACGTCACCTCATTTAATACGCATATCCAAACAGAGTACACAACAAAAATACTTTCAGGATCCTTTGAAACAAAAGGTTTGCTCCTCGTTGCTTAACAGAAATCAACATCACTTTCCTAGATGCATTTTGAGGGCAGCACTTTTTCTTTGCCGCACTTAAAAATCAGCATCGCAATAATATCAACATAACAAAAAAACCGTTCCATCCCTCGTTAACGGGGAAGCACCTCTGCCCCGAAATTACACTAAAAACTTTCAATCATACGACTGCATCCATCACAGCAGGTGTCTATCGGCGCAACTGACGCAGGTGGCCGCGAGCCCAGGGGAAAAAGAGAAAGGGTTATAGTAAATGCAAAATACGCCAATTTGGCAGTGAGCAACAGAGGGGGTGAGGAAAAACTAAGCCAAATTACAATATACAGTATGAAAAGATATGTAACTAATAAGAATAAAATTGATAACCATCTTAAGAGGGGAGGCCAAAGCCGGTGGCCATGTACTTAACGGCTTGAAATACGTCACCTGTGAAATTTAATTTGATAGGATAGGGGTGTGTCCGAATAAACGGAAGTTCCACCCAAAAGAACTAGCGAGAATGTTCTCGAACAAATTTAAAACCGGAAGGAATGATTTCAAACAGAATTTTACCGGCTTGGAACATTCGAAAGCTAAGTAAGAAAGAAAACGTTACAGGCGACGAAATGAAAATAAGCGAAACCGAAATTAAATTTAAATTGAGAACATTAATAAAAAGGAAGGTGATATGAAATAAAATGGCTAATAAAATTGAATTAAACTAAACATATGGGGGGGTTATGGAGTAACCACCACATATTACCCAGGGTCCCCCAAAAGAAAATATTGGTGAGATGACAAAAATGACAATTTTTCATCGAGACAATATTTTCTAACACATGTACAAATATACTAAATAATTACACAAAATAAATATCAGAAATAGTTATAAAAATATACATAATTGTTGTACATGATAATTAAATAATAAAAAAAATAATTACTGTTATGATAGTAATCCTTATGAAAATATACCAACTGTAGTAAATGTTAACATGAAAGGTATATAAAGTTTCTTCCAGAAGTATCTATCATATATATCAAAAAAAATTTAAAGTCTATGTCTATGTGCAACAGTCCATAACTTTGTAGAGTCTCTTGTTAGGCTGTGCAAAATGCACTATAACAGTAGAATGCTTTTAGCATATGTCAAAATATTTGATTATACAATAATATGTATATTTATATTCTCAGTTGTGAACAAAAATGAAATATACTATAACTGTATATGAATCATGTTATAACTATATATAACATATATGGTTTCAAATAACACATAATAAATTAAATGAATTTGTAAGTTGAAAATTGAACAATAAAAAATATATATATAAATGGTGCAGAGAGATTAGTTAGGCTCTCATAAAAAATATTTACTTATATCACCACATAGCCTTTTAAGCTTTCAATAAATCTTAAATGAATAACTTTAGTATTATTCAATAACACATTTTTGCAGAAAATAAAATTAAGTTGCAAAAAGAATGGTAATAAAAGCATGATATCATTTTCCAATAAAAATATCTTCAAAGTGAATATAATAATTTTCAAAGAGAGAATTTTTACACTCTCATAAAGGCATATTCTTGAACATTTTCAAAATAAATTGACAATAATTGCATAAATACCTTTAATACTATACTTCATTCAAAATAAACATAAAACATAAGATGTTTAATATTCTGAAAAAGGAAGAAATTTATATGAATATGTCAATCTTATATATGACTTGATAATGTCAACTTACAAAGAAAAAATCAATTGTGTCAAAATTTCTATATAGAAGATATCTAGAACATATTTACTTGTAATTTTCAAACATTTTTTTAAAAAAAAATTAAGTAAGTGATCACTTTTGCATTTGTCATAAATCAAGAATTTGCTTTATATAAATATATATAATGACTCATTAAACATCTTTGGATCCAAAGTATAAATACCCAAAAGTATACAAAAAAAAAATATTATATACTACTTATGGTGAGTCATTCACTTTCTATATTTCAACAAGAAGAGAAGAAAATATTAGTATGAATAAGTTTATCATGCACTTTCTCTCTTTTTTTTTTTAAAAGAGGTTAAATGTTAAAACATGCATGCATTGTAAAGAGAAGACACAATAGGGAAAATAATTTGATGAGTACTCATATTTATGTTTACCTTATATCAACTACAATTTCACCTTTCTTATTAGAATGAAACATTTGTCAAAAATAACTTTAAATAATGACATAATATTATAACAAGGATATAAAAGACAAATTCTTTCACAATTTTTTTTTTTTTGCATCACCTATTGTAATAAAGACTTTATAAAATTTAAAAGTATGGCATACATGAGATTATATGTATATATTGTAAGAATTATGACTTATAGATAAATGCAGTAACTAATAAAACTATTAAAATTCATACATACATCCCGAGGATGACCGTTGAGTTGTACCAGGGAGAAGAAGACTTAAATAAAATGAAAAAAAATAATAACAGCTGCCTGCAGCCTGGAGAAAAGAAAAGAAAAAAAAAAATTACATAGCGATTCTTCTTGCTGGACTATCAGTGCGGCTAGCTTCGACTGAATATATTACAAAGCAAAAGTCATCCTGTAAAAGGAAAAAGAGAGTTAGTCTATTTTTTATGTAGTTTATGATTGCGAGGACGAAGATCATAACTTCTATATTGAGTGGATTTGTTTTTAGCACCAGTATGAGTGCTATCAGGAGGAGCTTGTGACAGTACCGATTTACTGGAACATGAAGATGTTTGCTGGCATTTAGAAGAAGAAAGAATTTGAGGAGAAGTATTACAAGCTGCATCATGATTTGAAACTTGAATAGAAGAGTGTTGTCTCAGAGGAGTGGAGGATGCATTATCAACAGCTGGTTGATCATGTGATGCACCTTTTGAAGAAACTGAAGGATGTTGCAGTGCTTCATTTCTCTTTTGAAGCTTCAAGATTCGATTAGTGTGAATCAACATTGGTGAAGCATGACTATTATTGGGATCTTGAATTTGAATGAGCACAGGAGAAATTATTTTCTTGACCACGTATGGGCCTTGTATCTTTTTGTTAAACACAGTAGGAAATTTTGCATAAACAATGTCATTAACATTGATGTTGGAAAACTTTAATTTTTCTCTGGATTTTTGGTACACCTTTTGTCTAGATGATTCGTTATTCTTGTAAGCTTGATAGTATATTTTTTCAATAACATCCATTAATTTATGAATTTCATATGCAGTGTTGAGAATTTTCCATGAAACTTGAGATTTATAATTGGAATAAATGTCATTTATCTCTCTTCCAAAATGAAGAAGATTTGGAGAGAATTTTGTAGCTGGATGAGGTGTAGCGTTATATATGGATTGATGAATTTTTAGAGCAGTGGGTACATCACATCCTTGTGAAGCCATTGTGTTCACAGACGATTTTATTTGAGAATTGACACGTTCACTTAAACCGTTAGCTTGGGGATGGGCTACAGAACTATGCTCCAACTTAATGCCAAGCTTTTTGTTAAAATATGCAAACATATCACTGGTAAATTGAGAACCATGATCAGTAAGAGTTAATTCAGGTTTTCCATGAGTGGAAATATAATGCAATAAAGCTTTTGTAACTGACTCAGCACTGATATTATTCAAGGCATATAATTCTAAATGACGAGAGAAATGGTCTATCATGGTCAACACATATTGACGATTTCTCAATGGGCCGAGTAAATCCATAGAGACCTTTTGATTGGGAGCAGTTGGGAGTGGTGCAGGTAGGTATGGAGCAGTGTTTTTTTTATGATTCTTATTTACTAAACAAATTTCACAAGAGTTGACATAATTAATGGTATCTGAAACAAGGGTTTTCCAGGTAAATCTTTTCTTTAAATTAACAATGGTTTTATGAATTCCAGTATGAGTAATATGAGCAATTCTTAAGGCCTTTGCTCGAAGTGATAGAGGTAAAACAGCTTTGTGTAGCTCGATATCTTCTGAAGAGAAATGACCATTATAGCAAAGTAACTCATTACTTGGATTAATATAGTAGCCATTTAAACTTTTAGATTTTTTATTATTTTTAAGATCTTCATAAATTTGTTTGATTTTTGGGTCCTTTTGTTGTTCAGAGAAGATGGTGTGATCAAGAATTTCTAATAAAGGATCTTGGTTATTATCATTATTAGAAGGTGAAGAATCACTCTGAAGATGACATGTATGGTGGATTTTGTCGACTAAACCACATGGAAAGTGAGGAATGTCATTATGTAAATCGTTTTGATTATCAACAACAGGTAGAGGTTCTTGTGAAGAAATAAGATCTGGATTATTATTGAGATCTTCAGTAGGAATGTGAGGAGTTCTACTCAGAAAATCTGCCAAGACATTTTCTTTGCCTGGAACATGTTGGAATGTGTACGAGTATTCTGACAGTTCTAACATCCAACGAGTAGTAATATCAGCAGGTGATGTAGCTTTTTTATAATTATTAAGTGGTTTGGCATCAGATAGTAGAATAAAGGGTCGACCAAAAATATAGTATTTAAAAGCAGTTATGCCTTTGTAAATGGCATAAAGTTCCAATTTGATGGCAGGGTAGTGTCTTTCTGATTGAGATAGAGTTTTAGAATAATAGGAGATAGGTTTTAGTTCACCATCAAATTTCTGCATAAGAACAGCTGATATTGCTGTTTTTGAGGCATCTGTATTAACATAAAATGTTTCTTTCCAGATAGGAAGATTGAGCATAGGTTTTTGAAAAAAAATGTCCTGTAATTCTTTAAATGCATTTTCTTGTTCAGATTTCCAAGAAAACTTATTTTTAGGTTTGGTGACTTCGATGAGAGGAGCAATCAATTTAGAAAAATTAGGTATAATTGATCTATAAAATGAACACAAGCCGATAAAACTCTTTGTTTGCCTCTTGGTTTTAGGCGTTGGAAAGGAGGTAATTTTTAAAATATTACTTGTAATAGGAAGGATTTTATGATCTGTAAGTTGGAAACCCAAAAAGTTAATACTAGTTTGCATAAAGGTACACTTTTCAGGAGACAAAGTAATGTTATTAGCAATAAGGGTGTCTAATAACTTTGTGAGTTTCATGGACATTTCTTCAAATGAATTAGCACCCACTACAATATCGTCTTGATATGCATAACAGGAATCAATTTGAGATAATTGAATAACAGAGTCGATTAATTGTTGGAAAGTGCTGGCGGCCTTCTTCAAGCCAAATACTAAACGTAAATAGGTAAAAATTCCCCATGGAGTAGTAAAACTAAGTTTATCTTGCATATCTTTAGGTACAGCAATCTGCCAATATGCAGAGGGTAAGTCAAGAGTGGTATAATATTTAAATTTTGACAACTGCACCAATAGATTTTGAATTCTAGGAAGAGGATATGATGATGGGATTATAATCGAATTTAACAATCTTAAATCAAGAGCCAAACGATACTTTTGAGGCTTAGACATATCAGTTCTCTTTTTTTTAACAAGAAGCATGGGACACGCCCAAGATGAATTTGACCTCTCAATAATACCAGCGTTCAACATTTGATTAATTTGGTCAAGAGCTTCTTGCTCGAGTGCTTGAGGTACAGGAAAAGGTAATGTTTTTACTGGATGAGAATTTAACATGGTAAACTGAGGATTGACCAGGTCAGTATGACCTAAAGTGTCAAGAGATTTCGAAAAGGCAAGCGCTTTACTACATAATAATTTTGTTAAAGCTTCCCTTTCATGAGGAGGTAAATGTTTAAGATCAAAGTCATTTGGAGATAATTCTTGAATACGTTTTCTCTTAATCTCTTCAGATGGCAAAATTAAAGTACAATATTCGTTTTCAAATTCTAAATCAAAAGAGTATTCTTCAATATCTTTTTCATCTACATTGATACATTCGCCAATAATTGAATTTTTATTTAAATGAATATCGAGCTTTGAAACATTCTGACATACAACCAAAAATAAATCATTTTGAATGGAAGATTTTGAGTGCAAT
Organism: Maratus speculifer; assembly: GCA_964019185.1. NCBI lineage: Eukaryota > Metazoa > Arthropoda > Arachnida > Araneae > Salticidae > Maratus > Maratus speculifer. The sequence continues at coordinate 143,075,932 of OZ025291.1, forward strand.
GATTCATGTAATATAAGACCTTTATTTTTTAAATTTGGTTTGAAAACAAAATATTCAGATGGAGGATTGAGATACTTAACATGTAAATAAACAAACGAATTAGGAGGTATTACTTCTCTATTGAGTAATTGTACCATGTTAGAACTCACCAAAACTTTGTTACCAATACTTAAATGAGTTTGCTTTTCACCAAAATAGTTACCATCATTAGTATTCTCAGCTGAGAAATTCTTGCTAGGAATATTATTATCATTAGTAGACACATAATTCACCACATTAGCATAATCAGTTGGAAAATAATTAGAAAAATAAGTAGAATGACCATCAATATAAGGATTATGAAAATTCATAGCAGAATGAGCCATATTATTTGTAAACAAACCATTATTTTGAACATTATAATTATAAGGATAGGTTGTATAATTATTGAACAACTGTAAACTTGAATTATCATAATTTGCACAAGTATTATCAATGTAAGTATCACTCGTTAGATTATTTGCCATAAATTCTTCATAATAAGGCATTTTGTGTGCATCGAGAGAATATGGTACATTTGAATTCACATAATTATATTCAGAATTCATAAAATAGCAAGTAGGAGATTCATTATAACTTTGAAAAGGAATGTGTTTGTCCTTAATTAGGATAGACTTAAAACTTGGAGAAATAGTAATAGAATGTTTGTTAATAAACTCAAAGCCAAGTATGGCTTGAAAGTGAACATTTTGAATTTTTGTAAGGTAAAATACATGATGAAAGAAATATTTATCAATTTTAAATGCTATCTCTATGCATCCTTTGAAGAAGACCTTAGAATTTATGGTGGAAACTGATACATTTCTGGATAAAAATTTGTAATGAAGCCTGGATTTAATGCTATTAAAGCATTCTTCATCCAAGAGAGATAAACTTGATCCAGTATCTATTAATGTGGCGATTTCATTATGTTGAACATTTATTAGGATGCATGGAAGAACATAAGAGTTGTTAAAAGAACTGCATATGACATGATTTTCTTGTATGTCATCGTTGATTTCAAAATTTTGTTTGGAAGGCAAAGAGTTATATGAACAAGAAGATTTGTTAAATTTTGATGTCATAGGAGAAGTTTGGACAGCTGTGGATGACACTAAAGTGACTGACGAGCGTTTGTCCAATTGTTGATGTTTGTTGTTGTTGTCAAAGTGTACTGACCCTGAATGAGAATTACGGGAGAGAAGGCGGTCAGTAGAACCAGTCTCCCTTATTTGTTTAAATGATAAACATTGTTATTTTCAGAAGAAGAAGAGGTGTGGCTTTTCTTTCTGTAAGGGTGAGACGAAACCTGAGTTGAAGAGTTTTGATTAGAATTACCAATAATGTTTTTGAATTTGTAGCATGAGTCCATACGATGATTAAATTTCCCACAGAACGCACACTGCACAACATCTCGTCTGTGATAAAAGGATGTAGAATTTTTTTTGTGAGAATATTTGTCAAAGGTTGGTTGATAAGGACGTTTCCGGTGAAAGTTTTGATGACGAAAATTATTGTTACGTTTATTTGTAGCCTCTTGTCTCGGTGGAGAAGGCGAAAATGTCCTAGGTCTTCTTTGAAAATTACGAGAAGTATGAGAACTGTCCTTTTGAGTTTGTAAAGGAGAGTAGTTGGTTTGAGAATTGTGATAAATTTTATCCTTCGTATGCTTTATAGGAGTTTTATGAAGAGTATTACTAGAATTATCGTGGACATTTTCAGAATCGATACAATAGGCTTGATTAAAATTTTCATAAGATTTTTTAGGGGGAGAGTCATAAATATTTTGAAGAAAAGTTGCTCGTTCAAGAGCTAATTCGAAGGACGTAATATTTTCTTCTAAGATTTTACGTTTGATTTGTTTAGGTAAAGCCTCAAGAAAATGAGTAAACTTTAATGAATTAAGAGCAGAAAGATCCAATTTTGGATAAGCAAGTCGAAGTTGTTTATCCAACCGAAAAGCAAAATTTTTAACTGATTCATTTGAATCTAAGGTCAAGTTCTGTAAAGATTTTAGAGAAACAGACTTTTTTGTGGGTAAGAAATAGTCTATAAATGCTTTTCGAATTTCACTAAAATTAGAGTTCTTGAGCTGTGACTGAGTTTCCAGAAAGAAGAGTAAGGCGGTGCCCTCAAGTTTTGATTTAAAGAGAACAAAAAGTTCCTTGTCTGTAAAGTTATTTAGTTCCTGTAAGTCAGATAATTGATCGAAGAAAAATTCTACAGTCTGAGGGTTACCGTCGAAAGGTTGGATTGCAATATTTAGTTTGGCTTTTGGAGGCATGATGAAAAATTTAATATAAGAGCTCAATATATGACATGATAAATTTGGTTAATTGGCAGGTCCTATGATGAACAATATATATAAATTGACCCGTTACTTAAAATATTGATGACTTTCATTTACTTCATACATCATTTTTATATATTAAAAAAAAAGAAGAAAACGTATACTAACATATTAGTATCATATGAAGAATATAAGACCCAAATATTTTATGTAAATATTTATATATAATATGGCTCAAAACATAAATTATTATATGTATGACAAGAAGAATAATTTATCTTAGCATGAACAATAATTTTTACCAGTACCTCCGTTAAATAATGCATATATATATTAGTTGCAAAATATAGCAAGACAAGAAAAAATATATATGGAAAAATTATGTTATATATATATCATGCACTGCTCCAGAAAAATATTATTTCAGTATAGAATCAATATGTTGCAATTAATTACTGCACCACTCTCAATAATAATATAATTAATAATATTAATGTATGAAGAAAATAATTTGAAAAATAATGAAGAATTAACTGAAGATAATGACGACAATATGTATAAATATAACAAAAATATGATGGTGGCAAAGGAAAAATGGATGGTCATGGAATGTTGGATACGCTTTGGTGACGGCACCACAGGAAATTATAAGATGCCGTGTTCAAAAAAATAATTGTAATTGTTCAAGCGTTGGTCACTGCACCAAAGGAAATAAAGTGTGGTGTATGAGCTGACGCTTTGGTCAGGGCATCAAAGGAAATATAATGTTATGTTTATTTGAAAGTGGAGAAAGCACTTTTTACTTGCTTCTACCCACAATTTAGGCCAAATAAATGATCGTGATAATGACAGCACATCGCGGAGAATGGGGGCCTGCAAACGACCCACGTGACCATCCTTACTTCACTTAAAAAACAATAAAAATATTCTTTATCCATGATGACATAAAATGTCAAACATAAAGTTAAAAAATATAAAATTGAAAAGGTAAAAAAAGTTACCTGTCAAGTCCTTGGCTGTTGATGACAAATAAATCCAGACAATAGGCACAAAAAAATTATTATGCACACAAAATTTGAAGAAAACTATTTTTTATTTCATGAAGAACTTGTTTTACTTTTTTCATGAATAAATATTTCTTCACACATTTATATTATTTTGACTCGTACATATTAATCTCTCTCTTCATAAAAAACCATATCATAATATATGCTAATCACTACAATTGCTATCTCTAAGCAATAAAAATTCTTTGTCAATAATATATTTTAGATATCTCAACAGGATGTAAATTATAAATTTTCTCATGACATAAAAGGAGAATATAATATTATTTCTTCTTGAAAAAGAGCAACTTTCATAATATGAACTTTCAAAAAAACAAAATATATTATATTTCGTATTGCATAGATACAAACCAATATTTTCTGCATAACGCCCCGTGAGTAATCAAAAATTATATATATAAAATTGGGCAAAATAATGAAGTAAAAACTTTATGAGAATCAAATATCTTCATTTGATGAAAGAAAAAATGTTCACCTCTTAAAGCGCACGTTCTTCACCTCTGCTTGTTTTTTCAGAGGATTGAGAACATATAAAAGCACAATTGAAGAATTGATCACATAAATATTCGACGAAAATTTTGGACGAAAAGATGAAGAATAAAACTATTTAGAATAAACATGTCGACAACCTTCTTTAGTTAAAAGTGGCATCAATAGAGCAACACATAAAAGGCTTCACGACGTCACCTCATTTAATACGCATATCCAAACAGAGTACACAACAAAAATACTTTCAGGATCCTTTGAAACAAAAGGTTTGCTCCTCGTTGCTTAACAGAAATCAACATCACTTTCCTAGATGCATTTTGAGGGCAGCACTTTTTCTTTGCCGCACTTAAAAATCAGCATCGCAATAATATCAACATAACAAAAAAACCGTTCCATCCCTCGTTAACGGGGAAGCACCTCTGCCCCGAAATTACACTAAAAACTTTCAATCATACGACTGCATCCATCACAGCAGGTGTCTATCGGCGCAACTGACGCAGGTGGCCGCGAGCCCAGGGGAAAAAGAGAAAGGGTTATAGTAAATGCAAAATACGCCAATTTGGCAGTGAGCAACAGAGGGGGTGAGGAAAAACTAAGCCAAATTACAATATACAGTATGAAAAGATATGTAACTAATAAGAATAAAATTGATAACCATCTTAAGAGGGGAGGCCAAAGCCGGTGGCCATGTACTTAACGGCTTGAAATACGTCACCTGTGAAATTTAATTTGATAGGATAGGGGTGTGTCCGAATAAACGGAAGTTCCACCCAAAAGAACTAGCGAGAATGTTCTCGAACAAATTTAAAACCGGAAGGAATGATTTCAAACAGAATTTTACCGGCTTGGAACATTCGAAAGCTAAGTAAGAAAGAAAACGTTACAGGCGACGAAATGAAAATAAGCGAAACCGAAATTAAATTTAAATTGAGAACATTAATAAAAAGGAAGGTGATATGAAATAAAATGGCTAATAAAATTGAATTAAACTAAACATATGGGGGGGTTATGGAGTAACCACCACAGGGGGAAGGGGCTGTCTACAAACTCTGAATCTATATTTTATATATAATTTTTTAAAATAGGATTTTTAATAGTTTCCATTATATAAAATAATAAATATTATATAATAATATAATTATTATTATTATTATATTACATATTAATGTTTCTTTTTATACTTTTACATATTTATATAATATATACAATATAATAAATAACTAGCAGGGGAGACCGAGCTTAGCTCGGTCAAAATTAACTTTGCGTTCAACTCGATATAGTATTTTCACTGTATCATTAACTCTGTATTATTGCTGTAAAACATGTTTATAATAGTATTATTTAGAAAAACAATCAATAAGAAAACTATGCTTTTATGCGCATATTTATAAATTTTATTTTATTTTAAATTTTACAACGAAAGGACATCAATCTAAATCACTTTTTTAGCTCGACTCTGATTGGTTTAACCATGCATCTCAAATCCTCTTAAGAATGTATAAAAAAATTCTCTGCATTCTGAAAGACAATATTTTTTGCTAGATATAGCCAAATTTGGAGGCATTCTTTCATTTGGCTCCAAATACGTGTTTTGGTTTTCGTAATTTTTATAGTCGATTTTTTGGCCATATGTCGCCAATATTTTGTCAAATATCACCAAGTTATTGGCTTTTGCCATATTCTCGTGACCCTGACCCGTGTTACCCGAAATGAGCCCCTAATCGAATTTGATCAAGCATGTGACATAGCTCAATCGTCTTCAGGTAATCAAAAACAGTAGAATATAAAATTGAATCAAAATCGTTTAAGCCATTTTTTAGGTAAAATTAGCTTGGCAGCATTCAGCAATGAAGCGTAATGACCCACTAATATAATTTTGTTTAACATGCGACTCAGCCCAATAGTCTTCTCGTGACAAAAAACGTTTTGTTTCAAAATTTGATTGAGTCGTTGTTATATGTAATTAGAATGACCCTAGCTCATTAAGACCCAAAATGACCCACTAATAGAATTTTCGCGAGCATGTGTCCAAGCCAAATGGTTTTCTCTTGCTCAATAACGATATAATACAAAGTATAGTCAAAATGGTGAGTACCATTTTCTATATAAAATTAGCATAACCCATCATGACCAACAAATGACCCTTATAATCAAAATCTCTCGAACGTGTGGCCTAGCTCTTTAGTTTTAGCATGCCGAAAAACATTAGATACAAAATTTAGATGAAATCGATTGAGCCTTTTTTAGATATAGTTAGTTTGACCCTGACCCCTTATAATCCAAAATGACCCGTTGATCGAATTTTCTCAAAAGTCTGTCCTAACCCAATGATTTTCTTGTGACCAAAAACGATAAAATACAAAATTTAATCAAAATTGCGCGAAACGTTGTCTAGATAATATTAGAATGACCCAAAAGTGGCCCACTAATCGAAATTTCTCAAACATGTGACCTACCTCAATGATTTTCTCATGCCAAAAATATGTTGTATAAAACATTTCGTTAAAATTGACCCACCCATTCTTTAGATATAGCTTGACCTTGACCCATTAAGACCCACAAATGACCCTTATAATCGAAAGCTCTCGAATATGTGACTTAGTCCATTAGTTTTCTCGTTTCTAAAAATTGTTACATACAGAATTTCGTTAAAATTGATCCTGCCGTTCTTTAATTACACATAGCTTGACCCAGACCCTTTATGATCCAAAATGACCCATTAATCGAAATTTTTCGAACACCTAGTCCAATGATTTTATCGTGCCAAAAAAATGTTGCATACAAAATTTCATTAAAATCGATCCACCTGTTCTTTAGATATAGTTTGACCATGACCAATTATGACCCATCATGACCCATAAATGACCCTCATAGTCGAAATCTCTCAAACATGTGATTTAGCCCATTAGTTCTCTCATGTCAAAAAACTGTCACATACAAAATTTCGTTATAATCCATCACGCCATTCTTTAAATATAAATAGCTTGACCCAGACTCTTAATGACCCAAAATGACCCATTAATCGAAATTTTTCGAACATGTAACCTAGTCCAATGATTTTATCGTGCCAAAAAAAATGTTGCATACAAAATTTCGTTAAAATCGATCCACCTGTTCTTTAGATATAGGTTGACCATGACTCATTATGACCCATCATGACCCACAAATGACCCTCATAGTCGAAATCTCTCAAACATGTGATTTAGCCCATTAGTTTTCTCATGTCAAAAAACTGTTACATACAAAATTTCGTTATAATCCATCACGCCGTTCTTTAAATATAAATAGCTTGACCCAGACTCTTAATGACCCAATATGACCTATTGAAATTTTTTCTCGAACATGTAACCTAGCCCAATGTTTTTCTCGTGCCTGAAAACCATAGAATGCAATTTTTAGTCAAAATTGCATGAGAAAATCGCTAGATAAAAATAGCATGACCCACAATGACCCCAAAAATGACCCACTTACCGAATTTTCTCGAACATGTTACCTAACCCAATGGTCTTCTTGTAATCCAAAACGATACAATATAAAATTTGGTCAAAATCGTTTGAGCCGTTTTTTAGATAAAAATGGCTTGACCCATAATGACCCAAAATTGACTCACTAATCGAAATTTTTCGAATATGTGACCCAGCCCAATAGTTTTGTTGTGCCAAAAAACGATTGGATAGAAAATTTCCTTAAAATCGATCCAGCCGTTCTCTAGATATAAAAAGCTTGATTTTGACCCATTATGACCCAAAACGACCCAATAATCGAATTTTCTCGAACATGTGACCTAGCCCAATGGTCTTCTCGTGCCTGAAAATGGTAAAATCCAAATTTTTGCGAAAATCGTTAGAGCCGTTTTTGAGATGAAATTTACCCACACACACACACACAATTTTTGCTCGCATTATAGTATAAGATAAATCTCTATAAATAAAAGGAATTCCGAGGATAATTAATTGAGGCACAGGAAAATCGTCTGCTAAGAAAATCTTTTTTCATTTTGAACTCTATAAATAAAAGGAATAAAGCAGAAGAAATATAAAACAGATAATGTATTTATCACAAAAAATCGTCTGCTAAGAAAATCTTTTTTCATTTTGAATAAAATTAAATAAAATATTGAAAACATTTGATTTAAACTAAAAATTGTATTACTAAAAGTTTTCTTTTTTTTTCAGAACCTTTTAATACTTTATAACGATGAAAATGACGTATTTCAGACAATGCATTTCTGCATGCTTCCAGTTATTGATAAAATCATACAAATTTCAAGTTCGTTTAATATTGCTAATACGGACCCGGGCAACGCCGGGCGGGTCAGCTAGTTATAATTAATAATAATGATAATAATAATAATAAATAATGTAAATTAAATATAAAAAAATTAAAAATAAATGTGTAAATAAATATAATTAAATATTAAAAATTACTTTCATTAACAAGAATTGTTTAAAAATTGATAATATTTTATAATTCATAATGAATCAATTATTATAAATGTACAAATAAATAAAATTAAATAATCAAAATTAGTTTCATTAACAAGAATTGATTTTAAAAATGATAACATTTAATTAAGTGATAGGAAATTAATAAAGTAATTGCATGAATAAATTAAATTAATTATTAAAAATTAGACTCATTAATAAGAATTTGTTTAAAAAAGTAATATTTTTACTATCCGCTATTACTGACTCTATTGTCATATATACTGACACTATTGTAATTACAATAGTAATCTGAAGGAGGTACATGACAGTAGTGTCAATTATGACGGATAATAAAATATTATAATTTTTTAAATGAATTTTTGATAATCAGTATAATTTTTTACATTTAATAATATTTGTTTATACATTTACTTATAATTTTGTTTATATTTAATTATATATTTTAATTTTATTTGCATTTATGTATTATTAATTCAGTATTAACTTATTATAAATTATTTATTATTTAATAACAATACCATATTTACTTGTGTATAAGGCGCACCTCTACTTTACATGTAAAAATGTCGATTTCTTAAAAATCTTGTGTATAATGCGCACCATAAATTTGATACGCTAATGAAGAATGACAAAATGAATTTCAGTAAAAAAAAAAAAGTCGAAACAAACATTACACCAGAACAGAAAACAAGACGAAAATGCATTTTAAACTTCGGGTTTTAAGAGAATGACGGGAAATAGGAATGAGTGACGGTAAACAGAATGCTAATTAGCGTTTAGATAATGTCACTAGCTCTGTTGTATAAAAAAATGCAAGGAGTGAAATAAATATGCAATAATACTTCAATTAAGTAACATTTTCCGAGTTTTAATATCTTTTTTGAATAATTTCTAGTTGCATATGTATATAGTTCGATTGCATCCAACAGTAAAAAAATATTCAGTGTATAAGGCGCACTTTGGAGTTTTGCCCTAATTTTTTGAAAAAAAAAAAGTGTGCCTTATACACGAGTAAATACGGTAATTATTTTTATAATTTACTAATTATATTATTATTAATTTATAATTATTATATATAAAAATATATATTGTAATAAATATTATTATTATCCATTAAACACATAAAACTATTCAGGGATTCACCTTATCAGAAAGAACCTATATTAAAATTTTGAAATACATTGGAAAATTCTGCATAAAAACCGATTTATCTAATTTAGGGCGGATGGGGGGGGGGGGAGGTATTCATTCATTCCTAAAACTAATCAGGCAAGCGTCTTTTCAGTGTGAACGTGTATCCAAAAATTGAACCAAAACAGTTCATTCAACACGAAAAACCCATTTACCTAAATTAAGAGCCTCCCCCCGATCCACCAATCATACTCAATCAATGAATCCCCAAAATCAATTCCTTGTCACTTTTTTTCCACTTTTGTAGTTTATGTCACTTTTTTTCTGATAACTTTTTTTCCTAGATTCGTTTTGGATTTATGAATGTATATAACTTTCCCAAAATATCTGAAAAGTAGCCATGTTTGATATGGAAACTGTCTCCAATGTAAAAATTACTCATTAAGAGATGTGACCTCTCCCCCCGATAAAGAAGCCATGACACCCACTCACGTATTGCAAAACAATAGATGTGTAACGTGCGTTACAGCTACTGCTCTTTCTCTCTCTCTCTTTTCTAGAACATTATCTGTTCTTTCATACATCATATTGGTGATATAAGCTCCCAATTCTATTCACAAATAATTTACAGAGAAAGCACAAGACCATCCCAAAATGGTGTTGTTACATTATTTTCTTTGAGATGAGAGGGGACCTGATTTCTACACGTAGTTTCCTAGAATTTAAGCGTAGGGGTTCTGAAAAAATTGTACTGGGAGACTTTCGTTAGTTCCAAGGACAATCTATACAAAAGAAGAGCAGTTGCCTATCGCAGAACGTACATAAAGTATCTTTTTCCTTTATTTTCTCGCTTCAATCATGTAAATATCGAGAACTCCATTCCATAGTTCCAGACCAGAATCCATCTCGTAGCTGACACGTTTTTTGCTGTTTATCACTTATGTGATTTTGAGTCTGTGCTTGGACTAATTTTACATTTATTAAAATATTAAATTAAACATTTATCAGTAAAATTGATATGAAATGACAGTAATGCAACAGTAAGAACGAGTGAAGTTTTTGTCCTGGACTTGCTTCTATAATACCTATAATCTAGCGATTTTATTTAAATAGTTCAATTTTCAAATTTTTAATAAAATAGTTTATTTATAGGAATTGATATAAATAATGTCGGCAATTGTGTGTACGAAACATGTTGATCTGTTTATTAAAATGTATTTTATGAGCATTTAAATGTACTGTTTTCACTTTCAGTATTATAACTTTATTTTAATGCTAATAAACGATTTTTTTACACAATTGTGTATCATTTTGAAAAACTCAATTATAACCTTATGGAGAAAAAAATTGAAAAATACAAACCAAAAAAGACAGGTTTTCCACACTTGTGACACTTCCACATGTTTACAAATATTCTTTAAAATATATTTATAAAATAGTATCACATATGATAAAATTATTAAATAGTGCTTTAAAAGCAAAAAATATTGAAACACATGCGCACTATCATGTGAGTTTTAAAAGGACTCTTGAATAAATAAATTCTTCCTCTGGATTATCAAAACCAAGGCCCCAAGTTAGCCTTGATCAAAACATTGAGGAATTTGTTTGGATTATGACAGTTGCCATATACAAGAAATAACTAGCATTTGCAAAAAACTTAAAAAAAAAAAGTTACTAATAATCATTCATAACTAAATTTTTTTTTTATTATTATGGGTAAGTTTACATATGCTTAAAATTTTATTTTAAGTATTTTACATGTTAAACAATAAATATTTTTATAGAAAAAGATTTCGAGGTATTGAGGAGGTATCGAGGTATCGAGGTACAGAGTATTGAGGGTATTAATTGATGTCAAAAATAAGGCTAAGGATTTTTTGAAAATTATTAATTTTTCATTTTGTATAATATAAAGCAAAAATTAAAATCCGAATTAACTGTTGTACTGTTCCGGAAGTTTCCAATGTAGCAACTGCGTTGTCATTGCGATTGCGGTGCATGCTTTGCTTGTTTTCTTTTCTTGTTGTTTATATTACTATTTGCTACATTCTGCTTAGAACTAGGGTGTTTACGAATTACCACAGTTTCACTGTGTGATTAAGTTTAGTCAAAATTTTTATATATCTCTATTGCTCATCTAATAGTTTATTATTTATTGTAAAAAATCATGCCCACTCTTATACCCGAAGATTCCCGGTTTCAAGTAGAACTTTCTAATGCTGGCTCAAAACTTGTTGTTGTGGATTTTATGGCTAGTTGGTAAGTTTCATGATAGTATTCCTATAAGTTAATTCTTTTCTGTTTGCATTTACATAATTTAAATTTTGGATAGTAAAATTATCAAAATAGATTTTCAGATATTATTGAACTGAACTAGTACTTATCACTATTTATTAATATACTCTACGTAAGTATGAAAAAATAAACGCACGAAGATCGGATGAATTTCCTAGTTACAGAATATACTAGTATTTACAGAATAGTTGTAAGAATTTCATTTTTTAAAGCATTATTACTATCATATTGAAGGCAAAGGAATTTATAGCTGATCTCTATAAGTTATCTGATTGTAAATGTGTAATATATGTAATTATTCATAAAAATTATTTATTTTATAAATATATGTCCTCAAAATATAGAAAAATAAAGACAAACCAGTGCAGTTCAAAATTTAGTTTACATATATACAAATGAAAATAGGTCATTTTTTAAGTTAGGAAGGGTTTATTAGTTTGGATACAGGTACATTTTGTAAAATATTACAAATGAACAAACAATATTTTAATATTTAAAATTGTTATACCAGAGTTCATTCTAGGCGTTTTTCACAGGGCGCGCCGCCCCGCCTGCCCTTCTCTATAAAATTTACCGCCCTGGTGGCCCCATCGTCCGAAAACCCCGCCCCGTCAGCCCTTTCACTCGGAAAATTGACCAGGAGAAAAAAAAAAGCGCCCTTTTAAGTTAATTTCATTGCTTATTTCAAACCAACTCTAAACTAATTGTAAACATTATGTAACCCGATAGCTCCATTCCTAATCTGTCCCTTTTCACACCTGCTCCCTCCCCCACTAACCAAACCCCAACCTCTTTATATACAAACACCAATTACTTTCAGTAAAACTCTAGCACCCTTTATGGGTGCTAGAGTTTTTGTCTGCTAGAGTCATAAATTTTTCTTTGTCTGTCCTGTACAGTGTCTCGACTACCGTGAAAATTCGCCGAAATAAGAAAAAAAGAAAGAGGAAAGATCCTCAGAAGTGGATGACCCGGGGGTCGTGAATTGAGACTTCAGAAAATGACCGTAAACACATGCACTTTGATTTATAGAGTGAAAGAGATACACACAGTACCGTGAGAAATTCACAGGAATGAATAATTTCTTTCCTCAGTTTTTAATATTACAGCCTGGTATCGACGTTAGAATCAAAGCCCAAAACTCCCAAAAGATTAGTCATCTATTAAAGGATTTAAAGGTTAAAATTCAGTATTTGTATTAGTAGCCAGTGGCCAGTAGAGGCTGAATGTTTAGTAGCCACTATTATCAAGTTAGTGGCCACTAATTACTATCAATGACGTCATAGAAAATAAAATATTGTGCAAAGGAAAAATTTACGACGTTTTTCTCAACATTTATGCTTAGTTTTTGTAATTTACATTGTATTAGATATTTCATTGACATATTTCTTATGTTAAGGAGTCACAGTGCCTTAAAATTGGTCAAAATATAAATTTTCTTTTTTTAATATTAATTGAAAGCTTCTCTAATTGTGAATGTTTTAACACCTCATTGTCACCTACACAACAATTATATTGTCATTGTGAGATAATGTAAACTATGTTAATAAATCCAGCACAATGACCCATATAAATAAAATCTTTGAACTGATTTTGCTCCCTGTTTGTTTTTATATTTTGCTTGTTTAAAAAATACTAAGGCTTTTTCTTTTAACTTGTTCTTTATGTGTATTTAATATTTTTGTATATGGATTTAACATTCAAGTTTATAGTTATTTTTTAAAAGTTATTTAAATTGAGAGTTTGCTGAATTTTTTTTTATATACACAAGAATAAAATTATATTAAAGTACAGGGTGGTCATAAGAAAACTTTGCCGATATCTGGAGCTCTAGCGGCCAGTCGGCTCAACTGATCGAGGTGAAATTTCAGATATAGCTATTCAGAGGTATGAGCTCGAGATTCTGTGAACGGCAACAAAATGGCGCTCACGGTTATGGTTATAGTTACAGAAACTCGAAAATTTCCAATGGCAACACCCATTTTTTTTCATCACAAAATGCTCAGCGCATGCGAAAACCCTAAAGAGCGTTGGAGCCGTACGTGTATCGCAAGAAACGGACATGTTATGCACGCACAAAAAACCGTTCTAGAAATCCTCTCCCCCCCCCGATAGAAAAAACTCCATTGGGGTGCAAAGAGGAAATTTGCATATGACACAGAGTCAGTACACTAATCTCTGATTACAATACAGGATCGGAGAAACTAAAACTTTTATTTTGATTACACATTTTCCACATGGGTGCCATCACCATTAATTGCCTGTGATGGCATCCTGCTGTTTAAACGCGATTTTTTGACGAAATTTGCACTATTTCGAATTTTTTTTTTTTGACAGAATTTGCAGTTTTTTCGCGATTGTTTGAAGAGATCTGTCGTTTTTTTCATGATCTTTTGACGAAATCTGCCGTTTTTTTGCAATCTTTTGACAGAACCTGCCGTTTTTTCGCGATATTTTGACGAAATCCACCGTTTTTTCACGCTCTTTTGACGAAATCTGCCGTTTTTTCACGATTTTTGATGAGATATCCCTTTTTTTCGCGATCTATTGACGTAATTGACTTTTTTCACGATCTTATGGAGAACTTTTCCCGTTTTTTCGCGATCTTATGGCGAAGTTTTGCCGTTTTTTCGCGATCTTATGGAGAAGTTTGCCGTTTTTTCGCGATTTTTTGGAAAAGTTTGACTTTTTGCGACCTTTTGAAGTAGTTCGCTGTTTTTCCGCGATCTTCTGGAGAGTTTGCCTTTTTTTCACGATCTTTTGGAGAAATTTGCCGTTTTTTCGCGATATTTTGATGAATTTTGCCGTATTTTCATTATTTTTCGACAAAATTTACCCTTTTCCGTGATTTTTTACCGAAATTTCTCGAAGTCCTTTGATTATATTTGCATTTTCCCATGATCCTTTGACGAAATTAGCAATTGTTCTTCGAATAATTGGCGAAATTGGTTATTTTCGGCGACCATTTGTCGAAATTCGCGATGTATTTTATTTTCGGATTTATGACCGATTTTTCTTCTTAATTTTTGGAAATGATTGATCGCCATTCTGGCGATCAGATGCATAGCATAAAGTCGCCAATTTTTTACATTTAGTCGCCCTGTGGCCAGTGGCGACCGCGAATTTTAACCTTTATCATCTATATATTTTTTCGCACTGAAGCAAAAGAAAACTTCAAAGAAAAAGGCAAAGAGAAATATTAAAATATTATCTGTCATATCAATGAAAGAAGTAAAAACTGGCCGTTTTGTCATAAACGTAAATGATTTTCCATTAATTTTAAAAGTTATTTCTCAATCTCTGATGCCTCAAACAGTCAACCATGCATTATGAATAAACAAGGGCAGTACGCAAACCCGGCCTTCTTGAATTGATCTGAATGAAAGAAATAATTTAGTATCTCACTTTTTTTTGAGGGGGAGGGGCCGGAGGGGTTAAATAAAAATAATTTATTCTGCTACATTGGAGTCTTTCTATACTGCGAAAACTAGGTGCTAACCTTTCCCTTCCTTCAAACTAATATTTTTTTCTTTCCTTTATTGGGAAAAAGCTTTTAGTTTCGTTTGAAGATATTCTTTAATCAATTTGGTTTTAGCCAGTAGCGTAGCTATGTTTTTTGGCGCCCGAGGCCAGCATTAAATTTTGCACCCCCACCCCAATAGATATATAACAATTTCTCTCAATTTGGCGCCCCTAGGCCTCGGCGTCCGGGGCAGACGCCCCCCTTGCACCCCCTTAGCTACGCCACTGGTTTTGGCATTGTATTTGCCGCGTCACACTTCCGCTTTATTGCCCCTACCGATCGTATGCTACACTAACTTTATGAATCTACTCTATTTTCTTACATTTCCAACTTTAATTAATCGAAAATTCATTCATTTTTTCTTGCTTCAGTATAAAAGGTTTATTTTTACTATAAGAAATAATTTCCCCTCATTTCATTTCAGATAATGACTCACAATACCGGATATTCTTTAAGAGTCTTAGTTGATGGTTATATAATGTAAACACATCGCGAAAGAAACTCAAAATATAAAGTACATTGAAAGATAAATGTTTTCTATTTTCATCCTTTATCTTCTTGCTTAGTAAAAGTCTGTGTCCCGAATCAAATTAGCTGGACTAAATATTTTATTCAAAATAAGTTTCGTTTTCAGCTTATTAATTTTGTTTCAATTTAAAATTCATATTCTTTTTATTCCATAAGTCAAGCAGCAAAATGATCGTACGATCTGCTCTTGCGGCTTGCCGTAATGATTCTATACTATATTATAAATTTTTTTCCTCTTTATTTATTTATTTATTTTTTTTTTTTTGCAAGAGCAATTTTGCTATTGGAAGTCTTCTTTTAAATATAAAAATGATCCTACGAATGTATCAAGCAATTTGCGTTGCTAAGTGCAGAAAAAAACTACTGAGTTGTCAAAAAAGAAAAAAGAAAAACCAATTTTTTTTTTCCATCACTGTTAGAAAGAAAAAAAAAAAATCCATATCTCCTACGTAAGTTGACCAATTTCTTTCTAATTTTCAGCAAGTTGAAATGATAGTAAGTTAGGCAGTGTAATAAATGTTTGTTAAAATATAACCAGTTTTTAGAAAATTACAATGCCTGCCAAAAATTTCCACTATACAGAAACTGCGAAGAAAGAGTTGTTTATTAATCTCGCTAAATGAAATTGAAAATCTACTGTTGTTTACTCAATCAGATCATCAAAACTTTGGATGGATCATGTTTTGCTGTGCAGAAAAGAACCATGACTAGATTATTTATTTATTTTTTCTCTTTTTCATTAAGAGGTGATTTTAAGGGACAATTTTGAGTAAAAAAAAAAAAAAAAATTCTGAAATTTACATAAATTTTTCTGAAAGGTTGCAAGAGAGTCTGGAGAGGGGCATCCACTCTCTGCACAATGGTTATTTTCTTGTTTTTTTTTTTCTCTCGCGATCCTTTGACAAAATTTAGAGTTTTTAAAGCGATTTTTGATAAAATTTCCGTTTTTTCGACGTAATCTGAAGAAATTAGTATTTCTTTTGTGAACTATAGATGAAATTTGCGATTTTTCACGATAGTTTGATCCCATTTTTTCTGCGATTTTTTGACGATATTAGCATTTTTTTTCTTTTGAACGATTGACTATTTATCGAACATCGCGATGGATTTTATATTCAAATTTTCAGAATTAAAAACAATTTTTTTTCTAATTTTCGGATAATTATCGCCTTATTTTTTCAAAAAATTGGAACAGAATCACTCCTTAACCAAAGATACTTTTATAAAAACTAGGGATGCACCGAATATTCGGTATCTATTCGGTATTCGGCCTATTCGGCCATTTTACCGAATATTCGGTTAGGCCGAATACTAAACTATTCGGTTGAGCCGAATATCAAAGTATTCGGCCGAATCCAATACTTAATAAAACCTTTTTAAAACTTTTCACTATTTCTACTTTTAACTGTCAATTTTTAATTTATATTTAAAATAATTAGAAACAAAATAATTTTTAAATAAAATAGAATGTTTTTACATTATTTATTTGCTGTTTGTAAAGTATAACCTAAGAAAATTAACCATGAGAAGGATTAAAATGATGATTTATTAGGATTCTCCTTAGGAATAAATTACGTGCTCATACAAGTTTATAAATTTTGTTTAGTAAATAACCTTTTTCTTGCTTTTCTCCAAATAAAAGTCCTTTAAAAGAAAAAAAAAACTTTTGAGATTAGTAATAGCTATCAAGGCAGACAATTTTTGTTCATGAAACCGTAATCATAATCAACTTATCGAGTCATAAGTACATTGTATTTCATCTCTCTCTAGGCCAAAACTTGTGTGTTCGTTTATTACATTAACAATAAATAAGATAACATATTTTCAACTGACATGCTTTGATTTCTCTAAAATATGATATGATGGGAAGGGTGGAAAATACCACCATTCATAAGAAAAGAACTATGAGCCAAACATACCTTTATTCAGAATTAAGTTGAAAGTATTTGTACTTTATATTGAAAAAAAATCTGCCTTGAGTTATTTAAAAAGGACAATTATCAGACTGTAAAATTTTTCTTTGGCCATTTTTTCATTATTTGATTTTAAAATGTTTGTTTTGATTCATAGAAAATTTTATTAATTAAAGTTTCATAACTGCGCTTCTTAAATAACTCAAGGCAGATTTTTTTCAAAACTAAATGCTCTTATAAAAAGCTCTTGTTTATCAAAATGTAAGTTTCTTTTATTAAATATTATGTAAAACCTTTTTAAAAAATAACATTTTAATACCTTTAAATTTTGAAATATAAAAAGTATTTGGAAAGCCGAATATTCGGTATTCGGCCGAATAGTTAACTATTCGGTTGGCCGAATATTCGGTATTCGGCCCAACAATTACTATTCGGCTAGCCGAATATTCGGTATTCGGTTCACCTGTCGGCCGAATATTCGGCATTCGGTATTCGGCCAAAATCACTATTCGGTGCATCCCTAATAAAAACTTATATTTAACTTTTATAGAAAAAATCATATCAAATTTACTTCCTTTTACTTCAAATAGCTTCCTTTTTTACTTACTCATCATACGTAGTATAGGGTAAGTCTTGCAATCGTTTTGAAAATCGAAAAATTTTTTTTGACGGATTTACACGTTTCAGATACTGGAGATTCCGAAAAACATATTTTTAGAAAAAAATTTTTGCCGTCCGTCCGTCTGTGTGTCTGTCTGTCTGTCTGTAACCGCATTATCTCCCGAATAAATTGGGATAGAGACTTGAAATTTTGTTTGTACTTAGTATGTAAGAATGGGACGAAGCCTATTTAATATCAGTAACCTCGATTATCCGGAACTATTTTTTTCGGACTCTCGAAAAATTCATTCTGATGAAAGGTATATAAAATTTTTCGAATTTTTTTATTTTAAGGAGTGGACATAAAAGGCAATAAAATAACACAAATTTTGTATAAAGAAAGAAGTCGATCGGATTATTAGTTGCCGAGATATCTGTTATCCTGTTTTTCACATTCTTTGATTTTTCATGACCCTGTATTTCATTCAAATTTCAATACAAAGATATATTTTAATTGGAAATGAGACGCTTAATTCGATGCAGTAAATTTTTAGTTAATATGATTATTATTTTTGGAGTTATAAGGATGTTTCTTTTACGCAATCTGGTACTTACTTGAGTATTTTGGCGTTTTGTATAAAATGTCGAAATGGGTTCATCAGCAATTCAATTATAGAGCATATATATAGAGCTATGTATATTAAAAGTATTAAAATGCATGTTTAAGTTTTGTTTTGGAATTGCAATGCATTTTATAAATAGTTTACACATGTTTTATTTTCATATTTTATATTATGCATATCTGTGATGGGTAAGTGTTACGGTGGCCCCCAACAACTAGTTACTTTTTTCTTAAAATTTTCGATTAAAATATCTGTTTTAATATTAGCGTGTTTTTATTGAAAATGCATTCTTGACATAAATCATGCCCTCCCTTTTTTTTTTCTCCTTGCAAAAAGGGGGCAGTAGATTTTTTTTTTTTTTTTTTTTTTTTTTTTTTTTTTTTTTTTTTAATAAACAGAAAAGGATCTGAAATTCGGAATCGCCGAGGTCCGGAGGGTTCCAGATTTTGGACTTTGTACTTATTAGCAAGTCAGTCGAGTTCTGTTAAAACCTAAAATTCTACTTAAACTTTTTTTTATGGTCTTTATCGAAAAATGGAAAACATTATTTGATTTTACAGTTTTATAGTTAGAGCATCACTGCACTTATAAGTAAAAAACAATTAAAAAAATTATTTGAAAGTAGTTAGTTTGAATTTGAGAACAGTTTTAAGAAAAATGCCAGTACGGCAAAGTGAAAACAGATTTTTAAACGGAACCGTTAAAAAAAATAAAGGATCTGGGACCAGATGGTAAAGAAAAAAAAATCCACATTAGTAATTTTATTTAATAACTTCGTTTGAAAATAATAAAATTGAGATTTTTCTGTGTATCAGCTGTTTTTATGTAATTTTGAAAACAAGGACCAAAATTAAGTGTCTGAAAGATTTTACGGATGCAAAGTAAGCAAAATAAGTGTAAACTACGCTGTCCTGATTTTATTGCTATTCGAAGAGAAATCATAGGAAAGGTACTGCAAAATAGCAGGACACTCCCTTGTTCTTCCCCACTGCGAGGGTTTTTCTGGATAACAGAGAAAAGACTACTAAATTGAAGAAAAAGAAGAGAGAAAGATGTTAAAAACTTTCTGCAATGACGCATTATCGTCCGTTTAATCTGCGAGATTTACGACCAATTTGAGGCAACAGAAAAAGTGGAAATGTGCTTGTTTTCGGTCTTTTTTGGAATATTTAAAGGGTGAAGGAATTGCTTCCCCTTGTTTTTAGGGGAGGAGACGTTCACTTTTCATTGGAGCAAAGGCGATTGGTGAAAATTTCCACCAGTTTCAGTAAAGACCACAATTCCAGTATCAGAATCGTACAGTTCGTGCCAAGTTAGTTGAGTGTGTTAAATTGTATAAGATTTTTAAGTTCTTATTCAGCGTTAATGTCTTCAGAGAAAAATGGTGGACATTAATATTATATAGTTTGGAAAGAAAAAATAAAGTCATAGTTCTAATGTATTCCCATCGCCCACGAAAATGTAGGTAAGTATTTATTTATTTTTTTAATTTGCAGCATTTTTGAAATCAATGTAATAATATTATATGCAGGGTTGGAAAAAAGCCAGGTTTTTAAAAAAAAAACCGTTTTTTTTGGGGTTTAAACCAGGTTTTTTTTGGTTTAAACCGGGTTTTTTTTAAAACATCCTTTCTTATGACATATACATGCATATTTACTGATAAAAACAGACATTATTAGTTTGTAAGCAGTATAATTTCATTTAAAATAATTTAAATTTAATAATTATAGTGAATTTATGCTGAAAATTGAAAAAAATAATTTTTCAATTAAAAAAGTTTTGGCAAACAGTCTTATGTTGAAAGTTTTAACTGTTCTACACTGTGAACCATTGATGCCCTGTAAATCTTTATAAACAATCTTTTGATTACTAATAATAAACGTTTGGATGTAGTTTGATAAATATTCTTTTCCACAATTATTCAAATAATAAATTACAAATACTACTTAGGATTTTTTCTTTCTGAGTGACAATTTGAAGTTAATATTTTTAGTCGTTAGATTTAGCAGAGGGGAAAAAATTATTAAAATGCTATAACTAGCAATCAGTCTTTGCTTTTAATTCTTCAAGATAATCTCCCAAAAGAAAAATTTCTTTTACAGTTTGTGCAAAATCTTAAAAGATCATTGTGTTACATTATTAATTGCATTAAATATTCTGCATTATTAAAAAAATTAAAATATTTTATACTAAATATTTAATTTATTTTATCTTTGATCAATTCACATGTTTGAAGTTTTTTCTTTAGAGCAATAGATATGTTCACCAATGTGTACTGATTTGAATTCTATGCATAAAAAAATGACGTAAACCCAATATACCTAATGCTTATTGCTGAAATAATGTGTTAAAAGTAGAAATTTTTTATATCCAATAATCTGAAAATCATAAATTATAGAGAAAGAATGAAAATGTCATTAGATTTCTTCTAAAAAACGATAGAAATTATTTATATCTAATAATCTCAAACTCGTAAATTATAAAGAAAAAATGAAAATGTCATTAGATTTCTTCTAAAAAACGATAGAAATTATTTATATCTAATAATCTCAAACTCGTAAATTATAAAGAAAATGTCATTAGATTTCTTCTAAAAAACAAATTGCTTTTTTTTTATAGAAAAAACCAATTGGTTTAATCTTATGCATAAAAAAGACCTAAACCCACTATATATAATACTTATTACTGAAATAAAGTGTTAAAAGTAGAAATTATTTATGTCCAATAATCTGAAACACGTAAATTATAAAGAAAAAAAAAATGTCATTAGATTTCTTCTAAAAGAACCAATTGGTTTTTTTGAGAAAAAAACCATTCGGTTTAAACCGTGCCAACCCTGATTATATGTACCCATTTTAAATCTAAAAAAATCATCAAAAGTTTCATAAAATTTTTTATATATTGCATAAAGGAGAAAAATTATACTGGGCTAGGCTAGAACACTGAAATGGCCTTCTGTTGTTACTTAATGCTAAAAAAAAGCCACAAAACATAATAAAAACGTTAAATTCACATTAAAAAAAATGACGAAAAATTCCAAAAATCACATCCCCTCCCCCCTCATAGAAAAAAAAGGAAAAATCATCTGCTTTCCGTTTGTCAGCTCATAAAGTTTAAAACTTTTAAAAGTATTTTTTTTTTTAATTCTGTTGTATCCAATTTGTTACTCTACTATATCAATAAAAATCATAAATTTTCTGCCACACTAACCCGAAATTAATGTTTCCCCTTTCCCACCTCCTTATTAAGTACACAAAATATAAACCATTTAAAACTCCTTATTTTATTTTATTTAAAATCTTTAATAAGATAAATAAATAACAAGTGATTCAATAGTTACTTAAAGGGGAAAAAAACTGTTTCTTTTGATTCCTACCTCATTAAATCAAAAATCTTTCAAAGAAAGTCTTTTTTCTTCTTCTTTAACTGTTGCTTCATTTTACTATAACAATGAAAAATCGATCATGCAATTCTTCCCCCCCCCCCCCATCCAAGATTGAATATTCCTCTCCTCCTCTACCTAACATACAAAATTTGAAAATTTCAAAACTCTTATTATTATTATTGTCTTATTTGTAAATCTTTAGAATAGTAATTTATCAGTCATCTAATAAACTCCCCCCCCCCCCAAACCCTTCTCAAGAAAATATACTATTTTTCCTCTGTTTCTACTAATGTGTAAAAAATCATGTTATTTACAAAGTAAACAACTATTAGTTCTTTTTTTTTTTTCCAATAAATAAATAACAATACAGTAGAAAAAACGTAAGCTTGGCTTGTAGAAGGAAAGGGAAAGGAAGGTGGGACTGGGGGAAATATAAAATTCTAGAAAGGGAAATATACGATTATTTTATATTGTCACTGCAAAGTGTGAGAGGGGGGGGGGGGCAGGGGTGATTCTCGTTCGAAAATTCCGAAAATTTAAGGCATTCTCTTCCGAAAGTTTGAAATTGGGTTATCAGTTCCGCATAGTTGCCAACTTGTACGGTTTTGCGCGCGGAAAAAACAATCGCGGAGAAATGCAAATTTCGTGAAAGGATCACCGAAAAAGCACACATTTCGTCAATATTTCATTTCAAAACGACGATTTTGTCCATGTTTTTGTCAACGAACTTTATCAAAAGATCGCTGAAAAACGCGAATTTCCTGTGCGGATGGCCAAAAAAAAAAAAAAAAAAAAGGGCAATTTCACCAAATATCGCAGATAAAACGCTAATTTCGTCTGAAGACCGCTGAAAAACGTCGATTTCATCTAAAGGTTGCGAACTTATGGACAATTTCGTTAAAAGATCGAGGAAAAAAACGTCGTTTTCGATAAAAGATCGCTTAAAAATATTTTATCAAAAGATCATTGAAAAAAAAAGCCGATTTCATCAAAAGATGACGGAAAAAACGCCGATTTCGTCAAAAGATCGTGGGGATAAAACGCCGTTTTCGAGAAAAGATCGGGTAAAAATGCAAATTTTGTCTAAAAATCATAAAAAAACGCCGATTTCATAAAAAAAAAAAACACGAGAAAACGCCAATTTCGCCAAAAGTTTGCGGGAAAATTGCCGATTCCGACAAAAGAAGACAATAAATCGCCAATTTTGTTAAAATATCGCAGATAAATCGCTGATTTCGTCTGAAGATTGCGGAAAACGGTGATTTCGAAGATGGCTGTTAGGGGGGTAACTCGCGGAATTCCCCCATCCCCCGATTTCCGAAATTTTTTTTCACTCTGAATCACCCCTGGGGTGTAAAGGGGGAGAAGAAAATACTTTTTTAGGAATGGGGGAAGTTTGATTAGTTGATTATTTATAATTACATTAATGTGCCCCTTTTTTTCAATGTGCCCTTTTATGGCAAAGTGCACCCTGCCTGCCCTTGATCCTAGAATGAACTCTGGTTATACTGTCGACTCTCTCAAATCTGCAACCCTAAAATCTGCCCCCCCCCCCCTATTCGGTTACGCCGAATATGAAACCTTTCGGCCTGCCGAATATTCGGTTTGGCCGAATATCAAAGTATCGGCCGAATCCAATACTTAATAAAAAATTTTTAAACACATTTTTAAAAACTTTTCATTTTTTTTACTTTTTAAAAGTAATTAAAAAGAAAATCATATTTAAATAAAATAGACTGTTTTTACATTTATTTGTTGTTTGTAAACTGTAAAGTATAACTTACGAAAATTAACCATGAGAAGGATTAAAATGGTGATTTATTATGATTCTACTTAGGAATAAATGATGTGCCGATGCAAGTTCCTAAATTTTTTTTAGTAAATAATCTGTTTTTTGCTTTTCCAAAAAAAAAGTCCTTGAACAAGAAAGAAAAACTTTTGCGATTAGTAATGGCTATCAGGACAAGCAATTTACTATGAAACTATAATCATAATCAGCTTATTTTGTCATAAGTACATTGTATTTCATCTCACTCAGGTCAAACTTGTGTTTTCGTTTGTTGCATTAACAATAAATAAGATACCATGTAACTATATTTTCAACTCACATGCTTTGATTTCTGTGATATAATGGGAAGGGTAGAAATAGCCACCATTCATAAGAAAAAGAACTATGAGCTAGACATCCTTTAATCAGAATTAAGTTGAAAGTATTTGTATTTTATATACCGGTAGCAGAAAGTGTGTGACACGCGACGTGCGTCGCAGATTTATTTTTATCTTTGCAGACAAATTTGCCAACTTGGAAAAGAAAAAAAATTATTTGGGGGAAAAAAATTGGACAGGATGCGAAAAAAACGATGAATTTCATCCAAAAATCGCAAGAAAAACCGACATATTTCATCAAAAGACCGCGAAAAACTGCAGATTCCGACAAAAGATTGCGAAAAAATGGCAGATTTCGTCAAAAAAATCACGAAAAAATAGTAAATTTTGTTAAAAATGGCGAAAAACCTCTAATTTCGTACAAAAAAAAAAAAAAAAAAAAAAGCGTAAGAAATGGTAACTTCCGTCAAAAAATCTTGAAAAAAAAAACGGTATCTTTTGTCAAAAGATCGTAAAAAACCGACAGATTTCATCAAAAGATCGCGAAAAAACTAGATATTTCATTAGTAAGTCATTAAAAAACAAATTTCGTTTAAAAATCACGAAAAAATGATAGATTTCATCAAAAAAAATCGCAAAAAACGGTAGATTTCAACAAAAGTTTGTGTAAAAAGATAGATTTAATTAAAAGATCGTCAAAAAAGATAGATATAATCAAAATATCGCAGAAAACTGCAGATTTTGACAAAAGATAGCGAAACAGAGGCAGTTTTCGTCAAATAATCGCGAAAATATGGTAAATTTTGTTAAAAAATCATGAAAAAAGCTAATTTCGTAAAAAAAAAATCACGTAATAATGGACTATAAAAATATTGAAAAATATTTCAGGAAAAAATATTGAAAAAACGACAGATTTCGTTAGAAGATCGCGAAAAAACGACAAATTTCGTCAAAAGATCGCGAAAAAAGGAAAGATTTCATCAATAAATTATGAAAAAACAATAAATTTCGTTTAAAAAAAATCGAAAAATATGGTAAATTTCATCAAATGATCGCGAAAAAACAATATATTTCATCAAAAATAGCAAAAAAAGGCAGATTTCTTTTTTAAAAAAATAGTGAAAAAATGGTAAATTTCGTTAAAAAATCGTGGAAAAAAGGACTAATTTTGTTTTTTTTTAAAAAGGGCAAATTTCGTTAAAAGATCGCAGAAAAGCTGCATTTTTCGTCAAACAATCACAACAATAAAATGAAATTTCGTTAAAGGGGAACACACACACACACACACACAAAAAAAGGTTGCATATTTTCTGCTACATAATTTTATTTTTTGCTGTTACAAAATTGTTTTTCTCTTTCTTTCTTCAAAAACTGATTTTGCAGTCCCAAAATTTTTGTTGTTCCAAAAATGGATTTTTCTGCATCAGAATTCTTTTTTGACCATAAATTAGCACTGCAAATTTTGATAAAATTTTGGATACACATTCAGTGTATTTATAAAAATTATCATTCAGAATTTTCTATTTCTTTTTCATAATATTTACTTGGTTTATCAAGGTATCATTGCTATAAAACTATAACATATATACTTTATGGTAAAGAAATAATGACTTTAAATTTTTAATGTGCAACCTTTTTGAATAAAATTCAAGGTTTTGATATTTTAAGTAATTTTTGTTCACTTTTATTTATTTATTTATTTACTTATTTTGAAAAAAATTTTTAGCACATTTTAATACTTTAACATATTTTATTTTAACATTTTATTATGATTTAACAAGTAGACAAATGTTTTTGAGAATTTAAGGAGGCAGTATAGCATCTACTGTTCAATGGAATTGGAATTGTTTTCTTCATTTTATCACTATTTCACATGGTGACAATATAAATGATTTTTTTTTTCTTTAAT
Source organism: Maratus speculifer (assembly GCA_964019185.1). Taxonomy (NCBI): domain Eukaryota; kingdom Metazoa; phylum Arthropoda; class Arachnida; order Araneae; family Salticidae; genus Maratus; species Maratus speculifer. The sequence goes on from OZ025291.1 coordinate 143,102,260, forward strand.
ATCATTGTATTTACTTCTTCTGTAGATTTGAATTACTTAGGCAAGGTAAGAAACTATACGTGGTCTTCAATAGCTGTATACTATATTTCAATGTAATTTTAAATAGATTTAGCAGGGCTCGAAAAATAGCGTTCCTGGGATCCCGGGGAACCCAGAAATCCTTTCCGGGAACGCATATTTTATCACTAAGGTTCCCGGCCGGGAACCTAACCTTTCGCCGTGTCTGCTAGCAATGCCGCAGACACATTGTAATGCGTAAATTAAGCAAAAATTCGGCAAAAAAATAGCTCTTAAGCGACCTGGAGGATGCGTAATTTCGTCGAAATATTACGGGAAAAGCCCGAATTTCAACAAAAGAATCGCTGAAAAACGCAAATTTCATTAAAGAATCGCAAAAACGGCAAATTTCATTAAGAAATCGCGAAAAAGCGGCACATTTCATTAAAAGATCATGGAAAACAACAAATGTTGTCAAAATATCGCAAAAAACGGCAAATGTTATCTAAAAATATCCATAACACAACAGATTTCGTTGAAAAATCATGTGAAGCAACACAAATTTCATTAAGAAATCGCGAAAAAGGCAAATTTCATAAAGATTTTCTTTTGAAAAGAGACAGGCTTCGTTAAAACATCGCGATAAAACGGCTAGTTTCCGTAAAACATCGCGATAAAACGGCAAGTTTCCGTAAAACATTGTGATAAAACGGCAAGTTTCCATAAAACATCGTGATAAAACGGCAAGTTTCCATAAAACATCGGCATAAAACGGCAAGTTTCCTTAAAGCATCACGATAAAACAGCAGATTTCGTCAAAAAATTGTGAAAAAACGGCAGATTTCATCGAAAAATTGCAAAAAAACGGCAAATTTGGTCAAAAAATCGCGAAAAACGGCAAATTTCATTAAGAACAAATCAACAAACTTTTTATTAAAAAATCATCGAAAACAACAAATTCATTAAAAAAAAATCGCAAAAAAAGGCAAATTTCATCCAAAAATAGCAAAAAGACAACTCATTTCATCAAAAAATCGTGAAAATTCTCCAAAAATCGTCAAAAAATCATGCGAAGCAACCCAACTTTCATTAAAAAGTCACAAAAACGGCAAATCTGGCAAAAAAAATTGAAAAACGGCAGATTTTGTTAAAACATCACGATAAAATGGAAAATTTTGTTAAAATACTTATACATAAATTTTTTCGGGAACTTATACTCTTCATCTGGGAACCTATATTTTTCATGTAGGTTCCCAGCTGGGAACCTTAAAATTTTTAGAATTTTCAAGCCCTGCATTTAGTCTTAACTTCAAACTTAAAAACCACTTTACGTACTCATTATTAATCTAATTCTTCAAAAAATATTAATTTTACTATTTACTTATTCAGGTTATATTTTTATTGGAATATAGTTGTCTTTTTATAAAGTAAGAACTATATTTATAATGTACACAAGAAAATTATAACATGCCCTCCCGCAGACAATTTTCATCCTGCTGCATTGCTGTCGCAGACACAACCATAACTTTCTGCTACTGGGTTTTATATTAAAAAAAATCTGCCTTAGGTTGTTTAAAAAGGACACTGTTAAGTTTTTCTAAGTTTACCATTTTTTCATTATTTCTCTTTGAGTTTAAAATGTTTGTTTTAATTCATAGAAGAAACCATGAAATTTAAAACTATTAATTAACAAAGTCTCATAATTGTGCTTCTTAAATAACTCAAGGCAGATTTTTTTTTTTCAATACTAAATGTTCTTATAAAAAACTCTTGTTTATCAAACTATAAGTTTCTTTTATTAAATAATATGTAAAATTGTTTTTAAAAGCAACATTTTAATACGATTAAACTTCGAAATATAAAAAGTATTTGAAAAGCTGAATATTCGGTATTCAGCTAAATAGTGACTATTCGGTATTCGGCCCAACAATTACTATTTGGCTGGCTGAATATTTGGTATTCGGTTCACCTGTCTGCCAAATATTCGGTATTCAGCATTCAGCCAAAATCACTATTCAGTGACACTGAATGGTTGGCAAGTTTTTGACAGTATGCAGTTTTATCCGGTTAAAACCGTGGTTTAAACCGTCATGGCTAAAACTTCTTGTCAAAAACCTCGTCAGAAACCTCAAGTACTACACTGATCTGTAAAATTTCACATTAAACATATGTCACAAATATACAATATTAGATGTAATATTAAAAATTCAATTTTACTGTATTGTATATTATCATTTCCGGAAAAAAAAAGAAAAAAAAATATTTGTCATAAATCTAAAAATTTGGCCCGTCTCCAAACTTGCTCAACTGGCAATGCTTCTGCTATCAAGCCCTGCTAGCTCAGCACCAATTGAGAGAATATTTTGTAACTTTGGCTTCATACACTCTAAACTCATTAAACTATTTGGGTGTAAATAAATGTGCTAAATTGGTTAAGTGCTATAGATACTATGGGGTAAAATTGATCCTGATTATTAATTGTACAAAATCATTTTCTTTTGTTTGAACATTCTAAAAAACAATGTTTTATTGCAATTAAAGTAATTTAATTTTTTTCTAATTAAATTACAGTATAATTAATTTTAAATAAAAAATTACTCAATGTTTCTTTCTTGTTCTTAAAATGTTTAAAGCACATTACACGTTTTTGACGGTTTAAGCCAGTTTTTGACGGTTTAAACCAGTTTTTTGACACTTGTCATGTCAAAAACCAGTTTCTGACGTCAGAAACCCAACCCTGAGTGCATTCCTAGTTTAAGATGGAAATATAATCATAATAATGTGATATGATGACAATATAATGCTTAGAATGAGAAATAAAGAGAAAACCTACTATGTCATTCCTCCCATTGGCCCACTCCACCAAATTCTCTCCTATATGTCTGTTGGACGTTCCTCTCAGTCCACACAACTTTGAAGAATGTCCGTGGTAGATATAGCTGCCACCACCGATATTACTAGGTGATATCGGTCACCCACTGTGAGATTGGTGTAAATGAAGACTTACGCTAGTAACTGAATTACAGGGTTCGTTGATTTAAATCAGCTTGATTTTAATCATGATTTAAATCAATTGATTTTTTTAAAAAAATCATTGATTTAAATCAGTTTTCCTTTTAAGTTATTTTTTAATAAATTTAAGGTGTAAACAAACATAATAATGTGCTTTAATATTATTTAGTTTTATATAATATATATAATCAAACATCTTTGAGAAAGATAAAGTTTAAGCTTTGTAAAAAAGTAAAATGCAAAGTTTAGAAAAAAAATGTTTTCCAATTTCATTTGAATCAAATCATAAAATAATTTTGCAACAGTAAAAAATCCAAGCAGAAATATATTCAATGTTTGAATATTTACTCATTACTATTACAAATACTATTTAGAAAAACTTCTGCAAGTCGAGGTAAAATAAAATTGTATGACTTTATGTGCTGTACTTTGAGGCCTGTTATATATTAAGATTTGAGCAAAATCTGAATCAGTCATTTATTTATTTTAATTTAATATAATTGATCTCAGCCCTTTAGAATGGTAGAAGGTACTTTTGTTACAGTTATTGAAAAGGTTGATACTAAAAAACTTAGAGATTTAATGATCAACTAGCTTTTTACTGCAATAGATTTATCTGCTTCAGTAGAACAAATGTTTTCTGCCTTTTGGTTTGGTACTTTCAGAAATTAGAAATCAACAGATAAAACTGTTAAACCACTGCCATCGAAATACTCAAGGCCAGAGGACACGAATTATGACGTAATCAATAATTGACTGAATTCTCACTAGTGTTCGAACTCATGCTAGAAAATTTTGAATAGCAATTTACTTTTATTTGTGGAATATTTATCATCTTATAAAATACTGAACTTACTGATTAACTTACGATTAATTACTTCTTAAACTTACTTATGAGAATTTGGAATCCCCAACAAAATACCAGCCATATGAGGCAACACTGTAGCATTAATTCTCTTGCTGAATTTTTATCTCTGGCTGAATTTTTATTTAGGGATTTCAAGTTCTCATTAGTAAGTTTAAATAGTTATTGTTTTATAAAATGATAGATGTTCCACAAATAAAATAAAATTGCTATTCAAAATTTTCCTGTGTAAATTCCAAAAATACTGAGAAGTCAGTCGATTAGTGACGACATCTCAATTTGAGTCCTCTGGCCTTAAGTATTTTGATGGAGCAATTAAACTCATTTTTCTAAGCCAGCACTTAAAAAAACAAAAGTTAAAAACTTAGTTTGCTTCCAATTTTGTTTACAATTTTTATGTGTTGCAGATGTTTTTATTTCAATTAAAATACTGAAGGTTGAATTAATTTTTGACACCAGATTTGCAGTTTTTCATGCATTTTGTATAATCAAGATTTTTTTCATAGCCTAAAATTTTACCTTGAAATAATATGAATCACTTATGTAAATTGTGTAATATTATTAATAGATAATATTTATAACATGCATGTCTATGTATGTAAAACTTATATTATTTAAATTAAACAAAAAGTCATAAAATAATAATGTGTGGCATTTTTAAAAAAAATCAAAAAAATCTGATTTAAATCAAAAAAATCCGATTTAAATCAAATAAATCCAATTTAAATCAAATAAATCCGATTGTTTTGATTTTTATTAAAAAAATAAAAAAAATCACGAACCCTGCTGAATTATCAGTTTATTAAGAATATATGTACACACAAAATATGCTATTTACAAATATATACAACTACAACTCGGATATAGGTGATCCGGTTCAACATTAAATCAGATACCGTAAAGATTGGTTGTGTACTATTCCAATTACACTTTCCACCTCACACTCAATACACGTTAAATTCACTTTTTTGGAGCTCAACCTTGAGTCTCCCAACACAAGTATACTGGGCCTGCACTTCTCAGCCCAGAGCTCTAAACACCAGGACGTCTGTGTCCTTTGCGCACCAGAAAACGCACACTTTACGCTCTTCCACACAGAGCAACCTCTAGGTACGACACCTAGGTGCGGAATGACTCTCTGAGACAAACTTGCCCTTCTCAATTCACGGGGTCACACAAATGTCAACCCCCTCTGGAGCTTCCTCATTGGGCACATTCCCTCACCCTTTCTTGCCTAGTGACATGTTGCTAATCTGCTGACCATCTGCATACTTCACTCACAGATGGACATGCCTCTGAGCAATCTCTTTTCTCTAACACACCACCTGTAAAGGATTATCTGGCAATTCCCCTTTCCACAAAGAAGGAATGTCACCTTGGAAATTCTGTACACAACCATTCAATACTAGATATTCAAATAGAGAAAGAGTAGACATTACATTCTTTAGCACAGGTGCTATCGGATCCTGACAATGTCTATTAACTATGAGATTTTCCCACAAATCTGTGATTTCCCACTTTTTTGTCATTTTCCACTTTTTATCTTTTTTTATTTTGTCAAAGGTTTGTGGGAAAATGCAAATTTCTTCAAAGGATTTCATGAAAAAATGTTATTTTCACTAAAATGTCACGAAAAAACATTATTGTCAAAAGATCATGAAAAAATTACAATTTTCATCAAAAGATCAAGGGGAAAAATGTGATTTTCGTAAAATACTGAAAATAAAGCATATTTCATCAAAAGATTATGAAAAAAAAAAAAAAAAAAAAGATTTTCATCAAAAGATTGCAAAATAATGCAGTTTTTGTCAAACAATTGCGAAAAAATGAGATTTTGTCATAAGATCACAGAAAAATGCTATTTTCAGCAAAATATCATGAAAAAACATGATTTTCATTAAAAAAAATTAAACAAGATTTTTGAAAATCACAGTAAAAACATAAATTTCATCAAAGAATTTTTAAAATTTGCTGCAATATTAATGTTTTTAACAACCTTTTTTGCATTTGAGTGGCAAATTAAACATTAGCTTGCCATGTTTGTTAAATGATCTTTTAAGAGAAAATATATCAACCCTTTCAGCAGCCTGCAAAATATTCCATTCATGTTTAACAATTCATAAAGTAGTATTTATAAAAGATATTGGTATGAAATTTTTTATTTGACAAACTTACATATTTATTTATCTTATTAACTTCAAAAAATTTATTTTAATATTGATTTTGTGTTAAATCAGCCATTGTTTTTAAAAGTTAAATGACAGAAAAATCCAGTTAGGCTGCTTATAGGGTTAAAATTTGAATTTGACTACTAGCTAAGATTGCTGTGTTAAACATTGCATCAGAAGTACAAACTTAAAATGGAACTTTTCATTTTAGAATTACTTATAGTAAGTGGTATATTTGCAAAAATTGATTCACTCTGAACCCATTCACCCCAACCAAAATAAATAAAATAAAATAGGATTTAAACAAACATATTGACAATTTTATTGATAATAAAATATCTTTCTTAATTGCCATTAACACACTCTATTTAAAAAAATTTTTCATTTTCTGGTTTACACATTTTTCCTCTTTTTTAACTTTTTGCAATCTTATGCCTGATGTATATAAATCTGCAGATTTCTTGAAAGAAATTAAAAGACATTATTTGGTTTTCAGAATCAGTAGCTCAGCATAGTATGAACTGCATATAAATTGAAACACAAAATCATTTTAATTGCTTTATATTGTCTTATTGTTTAATTGATAATTGTTTTATGTCACAGATAATGTGATTAATTAATATAAGCTTCATATTTTAGCATATAATAGTTTTTCAGTGACATTAAATACATGTAAGTCCAAACATATAAAAGAATATACTCCTCCTCCCCCCTCTTTCTATAGAACCCTAAATGTTTCCAGGGTTGGCATTTTTGCCGGCAAAAAGGTATTTTTGCCAGGACAGTGGAAAAAACTGGAAAAAACCAGGGAAAAAATGGAAAAAACCGGCAAAAATGGAAAAAACCTATATGTCTTTAATGTGTAATAAAATCTGCACGCTAATAAGGATAGTAATGGTATAAACAATTAAATTTAACAGTGTATGATTTAATATTTTAATTTCATTTGCTAATTAATTAATATTAAATATTTTAAATCTTTAAAAAATATGTGGGATTCAGTCTTACTTAGGAATTTAAAAACAAAATAAAAAATTACATATCTAATTTTTTTTACTTTAAGTCGGGGATATGTTTAGGAAAATTTTAGGTCCTTTAAAGGACCCTTCACAAAATTCTTTAACCTCAAACAGGATTCTTCATAAAATTATTTGTCTCTCAAATCGACATTTCATCTTTAAACTGAACTTTTCACAAATTTAATCATTTAAAAATAAAATCTGGCCTGTTAATAAACATTTGAACTCACCAAAAAATATATTACTTAGCTTCTCTATATGTGAAGGGTAGAACCTGAAAACCTGACAATTTAAAATTCACAGAACTGTCTAGATTTTTCACAAAGATGAGAAAAGTCTAGACAGACCCCTGTAAGTAAAGTATTTTATCAGTCATTAACATACATATTTTTTTAATTATCAAAAGATTTTCACTTTCAAATATGTCCAGCAAGCAGTGCTGCTATTAAAAGATTTTTTTCAAATTTTTCATTTGTGCAAACTGAGATTCGAAATACTTCAACAGATACTCTTTCAAAACTTGTTTACTGTTATGCCATGCTAAAGCAGCAAAATTTAGGTTGTGAGGAAGATATTGCTGAAATATTTGAAATTTAATAGTTTTCTGCTTTAAATATAATTTTATATTAAATTAAATTTAGGTTACTATAACTGTTTCTTCGAATTTCTAACATATATAAACTATAAATATAAATGCTTTACTCAGTCTCAACAGTTCTATTATGTGAATTAATAATTGTATAAACATGAATAAATGAAGTTTCTATTTATTTATATTAAAATTGGTATTTTTTTCATTTATAATCTTGTTATAAAAGTTAGTATTCTTTCATAAAGTGCATAATTATACTTATTTAACTTAAAAGTTAAAATAAATTTAGAATAATATTGATTTTTTAATTAAGTATGCAGTTTATTTTTTCTTTTGTGAAATATTTTTCTCTTTCTGGGGAAAAAATTTAAATGGACAGCCTATTTTTGCCACTTCTTTGGCAAAAACCTATTTTTGCCGGGACGGTTTTTACCAGGTTTTTTCCGCGGTTTTTTCCACCTTCGGCAAAAACTCGCCAACCCTGAATGTTTCTAAATTAAAAGGGTAAATAATAACTAATACAAGTTATATATTTTATACATTTATATGATAAATTTGTAATAATATCTTTGCTAGGTGTGGCCCTTGTCACCGAATAGCTCCTGCATTTGAAGAACTGAGCAGACGTTATCCAAGTGTTGTTTTCTATAAAGTTGATGTGGATCAATGTCCAGAAACAGCTGCTAATCAAGGAGTTACTGCCATGCCAACATTCATTTTTTATAGAAATAAAACAAAGTTAGGACAAGTTAAAGGGACTGACATTCAAGCTGTTGAATCAAAATTGAAGGAATATGGAGGAGAAGGAGAAGAATCATCAGAAAGTGGTGTGCAAGGACATGTAAGAAATTATAATATGCTATTAAATATATAATATGTATGTAGAGAAACTTGGGAGATCATCAGATCATTCCATGTTGAAGCTACCATGTGGTTATGGGATATCACGGCTGCTCAATCTGAATTAATCTTTCATTTTGTCGATGTTTTTTACAAAAGTACGGTGTATATGGATAAATATTAATAGCACGTACTTAAACAAACATAAATTTAATTAAACTTATAAAGAAGTAGAATACATTTCTAAATTATCTTGAGACACGTTTTTGTCTCTCGGAACAAGGTGATTTTCCTTGCGTGCTACATAAGCGGCGGCAGTACAGTAACTGACTCACCGAACCAGTAGTCTATTACAGCTTGCCTAGAGTCCTTGTGAGATGCGCATGTGGCGCCATCTGTTGACAGTTTGTAAATGTTCTGGATCGAAGAGGCACCTCAGTACCCCCTTCCTAGTGCAAACGATACACTTAATTTTCCACCAAACGTTCTGGAAATCTGACAGTTCTGCCGGATCGTGTGACGTGAGGTGGTTTTGTTTTTCCAGAATTCGAGGCAGTCCCGGGAGTCGAAGCAGTTGTTTCCAGGGTTGAGGTTGTTTCAGGAGTAGAAGATAGTGAATCATTCACCAAAAAGGCTGGCTTCAGTCTGTCCAGCGATATATTTACTATTTTGCCTTTTATGGCCACTTTAAAAAGTTTATCGTTGCGCTCAACAACTTCAAAAGGTCCATCATACGGCGGTTGTAAAGCTTGCCGAATACCTTCTTGACGCACAAATACATGCGTACATGTTTTAAACTCCTGAGACACAAATGTTTTTGTGCTATTATGGGACTTAGTTGGTTGTGGTTTGAATTCGTTGAAGGTATTTCTTAATCGCTGCACTAATTCTTCAGGACTTTTAATGGTGGATTTGTCATCGAAGAAATCACCTGGAAGTCTGAGAGTAGACCCAAAAACAAGTTCAGCTGGCGAAACATTTATATCTGTTTTTAGTGCAGCACGAAACCCTAATAACACTGTTGGAAGTATTTCAGTCCATTTTCCAGTTCGTCTGGCTTTTAGTGCACATTTTAGAGGTCTGTGCCAATTCTCGATAATCCCATTACTCTGAGGGTGGTACGGAGACGATCGGTACTTTCTAGCGCCTAACAATCTGGCTAACTGCTGGAAAAGTTCAGATTCAAACTGGCGTCCTTGGTCCGTGGTGATTTTCTCAGGACACCCAAATCTTGCAATCCATTCGGAAAGTAGTGCACGTGCCACTGATTCTGCTGTGATGTCACTAAGTGGGTATGCCTCTGGCCAACGCGTTGCTCTATCAATTACGGTTAAACAATACCTTTTACTATTTGATTCCGGTAAAGGTCCAATTAAATCTAAATGTATGTGTGCAAATCTATCTGTTGGAAGATCAAATTTTCCTAACTCTGTTTTTGTGTGTCTAACAATTTTGGAACGCTGACAATCCAAACACTCACGAGCCCAAGTTCGACAATCTTTAGCTAGGGAAGGCCAGATAAATCGTTGTCGCAATAAATTCACACTACCTTTAGTTCCAGGATGAGCAAGTGCATGTAAATTCCAAAATGCCTGTTTTCTAAAAGTTGGAGTTAAATATGGACGTGCTTTGCCACTAGAAATGTCACAATAAATTTCTGTTGTGGAATTTGGAAGGGTAATTAATTTGAGTTCTAAGCTGGATTGACCGCTTTGCATAATTTCTCTAAGTTCTGAATCCTCTTTTTGCTCCATACTTAATTTATCGTAATCTAATGGAGTAGGCATTTTTATTACGTTAATTCGGGAAAGTGCATCGGCTGCATCATTTTGGTTTCCTTTTAAAAATACCATATCAGTGGTGAATTCAGATATAAAAGATAACCACCGACTTTGTCTGTTAGTGTAATTATCTGTTCTTTTTTTAAAGGCAAAAACAATTGGCTTGTGATCGGTAAAGATTGTACATTGACGGGCTTCCAAAAAGTGTCTAAAATGCTTAACGGACTCATAAATTGCTAACAATTCTCTGTCAAAGGTAGAATACTTTAATTGTGTTTCATTTAGACGTTTGGAAAAAAATGAGAGTGGTTTGAGACCCTCCTCTGTTTCTAAGCTTAGTGTAGCACCAATAGCAAAATCACTAGCATCAGAATGAAGTGCTAATTGACCGTCATGGCTAGGAAATGCAAGAGTTGCATCCGTTAATGCCTTTCTTGAAGCTTCAAAAGAATTTATTGCATTTTCAGACCAATCGATAGGAGTTGAATCTTTCTTTTTAGCTCCACGCAACAAATCTGTTAAGGGTGCAAGGATAGTTGCAGCATTGCGACAAAAACGTCGAAAGTAATTGAATAAGCCAATATATGTACGAAGTTCAGAAAGAGTTTTTGGTCGTGGATATTGCTTAATAATTTCAACTTTAGTTTGTAATGGTCGAATTCCAGCAAGAGAAATTTCGTGTCCTAAAAATGATACGCTGTCTTGTTTAAAAACACTTTTGGATATATTTATGTTAAGTCCGTATTTAGAGAGTCTGCTTAGAACAGCTCGTACATGGTCTATATGTTCCGATTCAGTTTCGGGAAAAATTAGAATGTCATCCAAATAAGCTATAGCAAATGGAAGACCATAGAGAACCTCATTAATAAATCTTTGGAAAGTGTTTGCTGCACATTTAAGTCCAAAATTTAAATATAGAAATTCGAAGCTTCCAAAAGGGGTTATTACCGCTGTTTTAGGAATATCTTTTTCATGCACTGGAATATGAAAATAAGCGCGGACTATATCTAATTTTGTAAAAATTTTCTTTCCATGTAGAATATTGGTAAGGTCATGGATGTGGGGTATTGGATAACGGTCAGGAAGAGTTACTGAATTTAGACGTCGATAATCACCACAAACTCTGTAAGAACCATCCGGTTTTGGTACAACGTGAATAGGGGATGCCCAAGGGGATTTGGAAGGACGACATATACCTTCATCCATAAGATATTGGAATTCTTTTTGTACTTCCTTTAAAATTTTTGGATGCAATCGGCGAGGTTTGGAATAAAGTGGTGGTCCTGTAGTTTCGATATGATGAACTGTATCATGGCAAGTTGGTTTTTTAAAATTTGGTATGGGATTTAAGAGCTCTGGGAATTCCTCAAATATAGTTTTAAAAGACATGTCTTCAGAAATTAGCTTAATTTGGGACTGTTTTGAGCAAGTAAGCTCACCCTTAGTGGATAATCCAGTTACAGAATCAATTAATCGAAATTTGTGCAAATCTACAAGCAAAGCAAAATTTCTTAAAAAGTCTGCTCCAATTATAGGGCAAGAGACATTTGCAATAACAAATGACCAGCGAAAACTCCTTCTCAAGCCGATATTTAGGTCAAGTAGTTTGTTACCATAAACAGGAATTTTGGAATTATTTGCAGCATAAAGATAATTAGAAGGATTCTTTTTGTTTACTTGTTTTGGTACAGGGATACAAGAAATATCACTACCACTATCTATTAAAAATTTGAACCCTGAATTTTTATCAAACACATGCAACCTACATTGTTCTAATGCTGCTACGCCAACTGTATTTTCGCTTGTTGACCTAGCAGCAGCCACTAGTTTTTTTTAATTTCATCAAAAGAACAAGGTTCGCGGCACTTTCGAGCATCACTACCAAATTTCTGATGGTAATAACATAAGTCTGATTCGTTTTGTTTACGACTCGGTTTTTGGGAATCTCTATTTTTACTGTATCGTCTTTCCCTGTAATGCGATCGGCCGCGAGACATCGATCGCCTAAACACATTTTTGGATAACTCTGAAACCTGCAGTGTCAATTGCTCAATTTGTGTTTGAAGGTTTAAGATCGCGTTTTGGTCGTTCCGAGGCGATTCGGTGGGTTTGGAAACTGCATACACTGCCGATTCAGATTTAATTTCATTAATTTTGTCAGCTAGGGTTGCTAATTCCTGTAATCCGGAGCTTGAAACCGACAAAATTGCTTGCGTATGCGTCGGCAAACGTTCTAACCAAATAGCTTTCAAGAATTCTTCAGTAACGGAACTTTGCGCTAATTCTTTCATTTGCCGCAGTAAAACGGAAGGTTTTTTATCACCTAGCACAAGTTCAGAGAGTAATTTACGTATCTGCTGCGATTGCGAATCTGAAAACTCCTGAATTAGTCTCTGTTTCAAAGCATTATATTTGTCATTTGGAGGCGGCGTAAGAATTAAATCAGATACCGCACTTAATGTATCTGTGTCTATAGCAGATAATAAATAATTGTACTTAGTAGTGTCGTTCGTTACTTGCGCCACGGCAAAATTTGCCTCAACTTGTACAAACCAAACAGAAATATTACTTTTCCATAAGGGAGGAATTTTAACAGCTACCCTAGCAAGCGTTTCTGTCGGATTATCGGCAGGAATATCATCAGGCATTGTGAGCGCAGAATTAAAAATACATATATTGATAGAGCAATAAATAAATAAATATACAATTTAGTAAAATTTTGAATGAGAACGCTTGGGCTCGAAAATTTTTTAATTAAAATAACTGGTAAATATAACAATTGGGCCAGAGAATACCACAAAGAAACATAGAAAATGGCACATACCGTTTTTTTTCATCGCTGTAGTTGTCCAGGAACGATATATCAGAAGGCGTCTTTCAAAATTGTCCGGTCAACACTTGAAGCAACCATGTGGTTATGGGATATCACGGCTGCTCAATCTGAATTAATCTTTCATTTTGTCGATGTTTTTTACAAAAGTACGGTGTATATGGATAAATATTAATAGCACGTACTTAAACAAACATAAATTTAATTAAACTTATAAAGAAGTAGAATACATTTCTAAATTATCTTGAGACACGTTTTTGTCTCTCGGAACAAGGTGATTTTCCTTGCGTGCTACATAAGCGGCGGCAGTACAGTAACTGACTCACCGAACCAGTAGTCTATTACAGCTTGCCTAGAGTCCTTGTGAGATGCGCATGTGGCGCCATCTGTTGACAGTTTGTAAATGTTCTGGATCGAAGAGGCACCTCACATGTCAATTGAACCAGACCTCGTAACCCCCACTGACAGAGATTTGGTTGAAACTTTGTGTGTATACTAGCCCTACCTTAATATGTACAAAAAAAAAAAAAAAAAAAAAAAATCTCTTTAGATCTTATAGTTTAAGAGATATAGGGGATCCAATTTTTAGATTTTTCTCTAATCACATATTTCTAAGTCTATTTTGAGACTGCAGATCCATCTTCAGAAAATTGTTTCTCTATATTTTAAATTTGAGCCATTTTAAAATATCACTATAAGTACATAAAAAGATGCAGAATTTAATAAAAAATATTAAAAAAATTAATTTATAATATTTAAATCCCCTGAAGATGACTTGTTAGCGTGATTTCGAAATGGGTGTAAATATGTTTTATGTGTGATTGTTTTTATCTATTTTGTACACTGATGAATATTCATGTTTGCTTTTAATTAATAATTCTTGGTCGCTTAAAAGTTATAATTATCTTAATTATAAGTGCATTTATATTTAAATAAGCATTTTATTATGTAACCATGAGAGGCCCCTTTTTCCACAAAAGAAATTGGAAACAATACTTTTAATTGTTTTTATAAGAATTGGATGTTAAGGATTTTTTAACAGGAATTACCCTGTGTGATTCAGTGTTATGTCAGATTTTTAAATCTGTAAAAAGTACTTAAATAATTAAAAATCTTTAAAAATAATCTTTATTTGTATCTTTTTTAACAGGTGATTTAGTGATAAATAATTAGTGACTTACTGCATGATAATTATTTCCATGAATCTAATAATTCTTTGGCAATAATTGTTTGTTAAAGAAAGAATAATTCAACAAAATGGAAAATATATTTTGTTAAGCAAAGTTTGAGTAAAACTTAATATTTTAGCACTAAATAAACCATTCAAAGAAAAAAAATTTAAAAAATGTTATCTGATATAATCCATATAATTATTTCCCTTGCTTTATTTCAAATTATTATTTGCATAATGTCTTGAATATAATTTTAAAACGAAATCTGATATCAGGGTTGCCACGCCACCGGGAAAACACAGGGAATTTCAAAATCCCCTCTCAAAACAGGGAAAATCCAGGGAATTTTGAAAAAATCCTAAAAAACCTGGAAAACACAGGGAATTTTTTTGCCTGTTATATCCAAACATATTTTTTTTCTGCTTTCAAAATAAAATCCTCTTCGCGGAAGAAAGAAAACCCCTTGAAAAGCGGCGCGAAAATTTACTTAAAGCGGCTCTTCCATGTTTCTGGCCATGCGAATAGTTGAATCCACACAGCACCTCTCTCTCACGTCATCCATCTGCGATTGCGCGTAATGTTCTTTCTCTTCCGTTTCTCCCGTCGCCGTCGCGTCAATTCAAAACAGGCATGAGATTCTACCGCATATCCGTGATTTTCCGCTTTTTCGATTTTTTATATCATCAAAAGATCGCGTGAAAAAAAATACGATTTTCGTGACTAAAATGCGATTTTGTCAAAAGATCAAGTGAAATACGCGATTTTCCGGAAAAGATCGCCAGAAAAATGTAATTTTCGTCAAAAGATCCCAAAATCGCGGGAAAAAAAATGCGATTATCGACAAAATAATGCAAAAAATGCTGTTTTCGTCAAAATATTAAAAAAAAAAAAAGAAAAAAAAGAAAAAAAAAAAAAAGAAAGAAAGAAATTACTGTTCTTGTTAAAAGATTGTTAAAAAACGGCGATTTTTATCAAAAGGCCGCGAAAAAACTGGCAATTTTCGTCATAAAGTCGAGAGAAATCGGCAATTTTCTTCATCGAATCGCGAAAAAAACATGTTTTTCATAAAGAAAACCGATTTTCGTCGAAAAAACCGGCGATTTTTGTTAAAAAAAAGCATGAAAAAACGCCGATTTTTTTCAAAAATTGCGATAAATGTAATTTTTGTGAAAAGATCCCAAAATCGCGAAAAAAAAAACGCGATTATCGACAAAATAATGCAAAGAAAAAAAAAAGCTGTTTTCGTCAAAATAATGAAAAAAAAAAAAAAAACTGTTCTTGTCAAAATATTGTTAAAAAACGGCAATTTTATCAAAAAGCCCCGAAAAAACGGCAATTTTCGTCATAAAGTCGAGAAAAAATGACAATTTTCGTCATAAAGTCGAGAGAATTCGGCAATTTTCTTCATCGAATCGCGAAAAAAAACATGGTTTTCTTAAAGGAAACAGCGATTTTCGTCGAAAAAAACGGCAATTTTCGTAAAAAAACTGCCGATTTTTGTTAAAGCATGAAAAAACGCAGATTTTTGTCAAAAATTGCCGTGACAAAAAAATTATGTCAAAAATTGCTGTTTTTTTTTTTTTTTTTTTTTTTTTTTTTAAACGGCGATTTTTGTCATAAAGTTGCAAAAGATAATAAAAAATAATAAAGAATACTGCCCAGTTAAACTGATGGCATTGAGCTCACAGGCTACAAATACTAATTGCACATTAAAGCTTTATATTTTCAAGGGTTAATTCCGTTCGAAAAAAAAAAATAAGAAGGGGAAACAGCTCTCCCCTTTTCTCTTTTTTTATACTTAATCATTGAACCTCCTATACTATCAAAGGCATGCTTTATCATATAAAAAATCTATATCCAAAATTCAGAGCAAATTAGATAATTCTTAATAAAAACCCATTTAGCATTTATATAATTTAAAAAGAGTTATCCCCCTCTTTTATACTTAACCATTAAACTTCCAAAACTATTCAGAGATTTGAACGAAATCTGAAAATTCTGCTTGAAAAACCCATTTATATAAATTAAGGGGGGGAGGACATTAGAACCCCTGTTCCCCTTATTTATACTTATTCAATGAACACCTAATAACAGTCACGGAATCGCCTCATCAGAATGATCCTAATCTAAATTTTGAACGAAAATTAATTCTGCATGAAAATCCCATTTATATCAACTAACGGGGGGGGGGGGCATTAGAGCCCCTGTTCCCCCTATTTATACTTATTCAATGAACACCTAATAACAGTCACGGAATCGCCTCATCAGAATGATCCTAATCTAAATTTTGAACGAAAACTTAATTCTGCATGAAAATCCCATTTATATCAACTAACGGGGGGGGGGGGGGGGGGGCATTAGAACCCCTGTTCCCCCTATTTATACTTATTCAATGAACACCTAATAACAGTCACGGAATCGCCTCATCAGAATGATCCTAATCTAAATTTTGAACGAAAACTTAATTCTGCATGAAAATCCCATTTATATCAACTAACGGGGGGGGGGGGGGGGCATTAGAACCCCTGTTCCCCCTATTTATACTTATTCAATGAACAACTAATAACAGTCACTGAATCGCCTCATCAGAATGATCCTAATCTAAATTTTGAACGAAAACTTAATTCTGCATGAAAATCCCATTTATATCAACTAACGGGGGGGGGGGGGGGGCATTAGAACCCCTGTTCCCCCTATTTATACTTATTCAATGAACACCTAATAACAGTCACGGAATCGCCTCATCAGAATGATCCTAATCTAAATTTTGAAAACTTAATTCTGCATGAAAATCCCATTTATATCAACTAACGGGAGGGGGCATTAGAACCCCTGTTCCCCCTATTTATACTTAATCAATGAACACCTAATAACAGTCACGGAATCGCCTCATCAGAATGATCCTAATCTAAATTTTGAACGAAAACTTAATTCTGCATGAAAATCCCATTTATATCAACTAACGGGGGGGGGGGGGGCATTAGAACCCCTGTTCCCCCTATTTATACTTATTCAATGAACAACTAATAACAGTCACTGAATCGCCTCATCAGAATGATCCTAATCTAAATTTTGAACGAAAACTTAATTCTGCATGAAAATCCCATTTATATCAACTAACGGGGGGGGGGGGGCATTAGAACCCCTGTTCCCCCTATTTATACTTATTCAATGAACACCTAATAACAGTCACGGAATCGCCTCATCAGAATGATCCTAATCTAAATTTTGAAAACTTAATTCTGCATGAAAATCCCATTTATATCAACTAACGGGAGGGGGCATTAGAACCCCTGTTCCCCCTATTTATACTTAATCAATGAACACCTAATAACAGTCACGGAATCGCCTCATCAGAATGATCCTAATCTAAATTTTGAAAACTTAATTCTGCATGAAAATCTCATCTATATCAACTAACGGGGGGCATGAGCCCCCCGTTCCCCCTCTTATACATATCGAATGAACTCCAAAAACTAATCAGGGAAGCGCCTTGTCAGGATATACCTACATACAAAATTTCAAGTGGATCGGATATTTTTATCATGAGTTATCGCGTTACGTACGAACATACATACAGAACGGGTGGGCACATAAGCTCTCAGGCTATGATAGCCTGTGAGCTAAAAAAGGTTGCAGAAAATTTGTTGCAATATTGTCTGCAACAACTTTTTTTTTTTTTTTTTTTGCAGTTGAGTGGTAAATATTTCAAAGTATTTTTTAGCTGAATGCTTGAGTATTACTGTACTGTTTTTATTATTATTAATGTAAAATGTGGGATTTAATAACAAGTGTAATAACTTTAAAGAGTTTTTTTTATTTGCTCATATTATATAATGTATTATATTTTCTCAATTAGTTGGGTAATGGTAAATTACAAGGTAGTTAACTGACATACATGCACGCATATATTTTTGCACACTCAACATAGAATAAACGCGTTGCAGTACAGGGAAAATACAGGGAATTTTTTTTTCAAGATTAGAGTGGCAACCCTGGATATGATGGAATTCTAAAGTCTCTCATTCTGCAGATTGGGTTGAATAAACTTTATCCACGAGCTTTTTCTACTTTACATGTTAAGCCATTTTGAGTTTGTTTAAACAAAAAAATACTTTTTACAATTTTAATTTTGTCAAATATCTAGGCAATATATTTTTGAAGTTTTTAAAATTTAGAGTTAAAATTTTTTTGGAACTCTAATATACATTTAAAAAATGTTAAAAATTAACATTTATTATGTTAGTTGTATTTTGTGACTAAATTTTTCATCATTATGTCTCTCTGTAATTCCTTTTTAGATTGCCAAATTTGGCATTTTATGATGAGATTTGAGAAACAATAATAGAAATACCTTTTGATAATATCATCTCTAATAGGAGTGGTTATGTCACAGCATGACAAAAAACACTTATATTTTAATTTTTTTTTAGTTATAGTCTATAAAAAACATATCAAATACAATGTTTTACCATATTTATATAATCCTTTTTTAATCTCATATGAATAAAAACAAGTACATTATTGTATTTAAAAAATAATAATAATGATGTCTCATTATGGGCTACAGTAAAAATATCTGAATAATATTAAAGTTTTGTACCAAATTTATATAAAATGATTGGTTTTAAATGCATTAGTATAATATACTCCCTCAAATCCGTACATCTTGGGACCAGAGATTGTACTGATTTTAAAATTTTGCAGATTTCTGGTCATTCTTTTGCTTACATTTTTTAAACAATAATTGAATATAATAGTGGAGTCGAAATTATAATGAATGCTTACACTATTATAGTAAAATGTTAAAACAAGTAAAATAATAAATTTAATGATAAAAATAAAAAATTATTAGATATTTCGAAAATGGTTAAATTATTAAAAGTAGAGGCCAAATAAATGATTAATAAAGTATAACTAAATTTACATAATAAAAATGAGGTATATATTCCTTGAAGTATACAGTGTAACTTTCTTCATAAAGGTACCTTATTAGTACTACATCAAAATCATAAAGTAAAGATGTTTTATTTCAGATTTAGTCGGTCTTAATAACCAAAAAAGCTTAATTAATACATAAATATATTTGGTAAAAAGATTGTGATTATCAGTAATATTATTATTATTTTTAACGACTTCCAAAAAGGAGAGGAGGTTATCAATTCGACACGTATGTATTATTTTTTTTTTTTTTATGTATGTTCACAGATTACTCCGAAACCATGCAACCGATTAACTTGGTTTTGGTGTTAAATGAAAAAAGATGCTCTCGAATTGGTACCACTTCAGTTTCATCGAAACTGGTTCAGTACTTTTTTAGTAATTAGGCAAAAACTAATAAAATTAGTGATTTTTCGCTAATTAAAAGGGTTGAATACGTTCGCTGAACGGACTGTAGACAGCATGGCTGTGCGGTATAAGGCACTAGATTAAAGCTCTGTTTTGCGAAAGAGAGCGTGAGTTCGAACCCCGCTCCTGACATTATTTATATCTATGTAAAATTTAATTTTTTTTTTCCGCATTACAATTTTTATTTTTAACCAGCTTCAGAAAAGGAAGAGGAAGTTATCAATTCGACGCGTATGTATTTTTTTTCTATGTATGTTCACCAATTACTCTGAAACTATCCAACCGATTAATTTGGTTTTTGTATTTAATAAAAGAGGCTACTCTCCAGTTGGTACCACTTCCATTTCATTGAAATTGGTTCAGTACTTTTTTAGTAATTAGGCAAAATTTGTGATTTCTAGCAAATTAAAAGTAACATGGACTTTGAATAAGCTTGCCGGCTGTAGCGTTATCAGGGTGGCCGAGCGGTCTAAGGCGCCAGACTTAAGCACTTGTTCTCGGAAGAAAGCAAGGGTTCAAACCCCACTCCTGACATAACTTACATCCATGTATACTTTATAATATTTTTTCCGTATTATAATATTTATTATTAACTGACTTCAGAAAAGGAAGAGGAAGTTATAAATTCAATACATATGTATTTTTTTCTGTGTAAGTTCACCGATTACTCCAAAACTATTTAACCGATTAATTTTGTTTTGTGTTAAATAAAAGAGGCTACTCTCGAATTGGTACCACTTCCATTTCATGGAAATTGGTTTAGTATTTTTTTAGTAATTATTCAAAATTTAATAAAATTGGTGATTTTTTGCAAATAAAAAATACCATGGACTTTGAATAAACTCGCCGATTGGAGCGCAGCCAGGATAACCCAGCGGTTTAAGGAGCCAGATTTAAGCTCTGATGCTGGAAAGAGAGCGTGCGTTCGAACCCTATTTCTGACAAAATTTACATCAATGTATAATTTACAATATTTTTTTACGTATTATAATTTTTATTAACTGACTTCAAAAAATCGTTAACTTTTAACTAAAAAGAGAAAAATAAACTTTTCTACCAAAAATTGAACCGACTTCAAAAACTACTGCAAAGTGAAAAATAATTTTTTCACATAATAGTAATAAGAAATTAAATTAAAAGCATAGTATTTACCATGCGTATTATTATATTTATGTACATTAATTTGATTTTTTGGAGTCGGTGCCAGCCAAGCCTATTTCAAAATTAAAATTAAATATCCAATTCAATTCCTAAAAGAATAAAGGCTTGGCTGGCACAGACTCCAAAAAATCAAATTAATGTACATAAATATAATAATACGCATGGTAAATACTATGCTCTTAATTTAATTTCTTATTACTATTATGTGAAAAAATTATTTTTCACTTTGCAGTAGTTTTTGAAGTCGGTTCAATTTTTGGTAGAAAAGTTTATTCAGAAGTAAATTTATACAATCTTTATGAAAAGCCACAAGTTCAGCCATATTATCAAAAATTTCATATTAAAATACATACAGTATGATTTAAAACTGAAAAATGTTTCAATTTTACCCTTTCATCTGAACTCAAAATTTTATTTTTTACACCTGTGATGATGTGTGGATTTTAGGGAGTCTACTGTAGTAAATATAAACCTTAATGCAACATCTAATGCATTCAGAAATGTATTCAAATCTCTTTTAACGAACCTCTTATTTGCAAACCTCTTTTCCAAACTTTTCGGTTGGAATCAAGAACATTTTGCGAATTTCTTCATAAAATAACCTCCAAATAGTGAAGTGTATTCTAATGAAATGTTTTTAATAAGTTTTTTTCTTGTAATCTATAATTATATATATATATATTTAATGATTTTTGGACTTTTCAATCTTATTTTTTCTTTTGACTCATTTTATGATGATCTGGGACCTTGAACTAGTTTTACTAGAGTCTAACTCATCAAGATTGATAAAATTTCTGTGATTCTTTGCATTTTATCCAGGAAGTACAAATTTTCAACAACTCTATTTCATTGTCAGTTGGAATTGCCCCTTGAACTAGAATCTGCTGTATTTTAAATTTTTGTTCAGTTGTGAGTGATAGTAATTCTTATAGCTCGAAAATGCCAGAGCAAAAGTGTCACATCAGAGAGAGAGAGAGAAAAAAAAAAAAAAAATTTCTTGATTAGGTGAATAAAGGCATGAGGAAAAGGGATATTGCTTTCAAATTTGGTATTCCTCCAAACAGCTTATGCACTATAATAAAAAATTGTGATAAGTTATAAAAATTATGATTAATTAAATCCTTGTACAAAACGTTAATTTGTCTGCCTTATATGCAATTTGTCAAACACTTGTTTTACAAGCAATCGAAATATGTTTAAATATATATATATATCAGTGTGAAAGTAAAATTTTGTTTACTGTGAAATTGCACATTTAAAAGCAAGATTAGTGGGTTTGGTAAATGTTAAAACCATTCTTTTTAAAGCTGTAAATAACATGATGCAATGAATATTGTCCTAATCCTATTAAACTAAGAATGATGATTAAATGATGAAAAATAAGATGAATAATCAACAGTAGTTAAGGGGGTCCTTGCTTCCAATTGTTTTAAATTAATGTCAATGGGTAAATTTAATCCTGTGGTGCCTTTTAAATAAAATTGATGAGTGTATTTGATATTATTTAGTAAGACTGAATGAAGATGACAGTTGTGTTCAGGAATTGATTTTGCTGAATTTTATTCTGTGCATTATTTATTTATTCTTTACTTCTAGGTAGATTTAGTTAGTTTTATAACAAAATCCTCTTGTGAATGTCTGAATGATTCTGATGAACATCCATTTGCAAATTGTTTGACAGCTGGAAATGGTTACTTAGAGTCAGACTGTGATGAACAGGTATGTTTTTCATTTGCATTCCTCTACTTTCAGACATTTTTTTAAATTCTTAAATTTTATTCTACTTTAAATTATCAGGAAGCCAATTATAATATGCAGTAAATTTAATTATTCGTAAGAAATCAAAGCTGTTAAAGTAGCTCTCCAAACTTTGATTACCCAATGTTAATTAAGAAAAGCCTTTTTAAGTAAATTTGAAGATCATGTTTTAATGTTGTAAAAAGTAACTAAAGGATTTACTGCATGTTGCAAATTTGATTAATATTATTTTTCCATCATACTTATTATAAGGTAAACTAGTATATAACCCCCGTCAAAAATGACGGAATTTTGACCTGCATTTTATTTTCGTAAGACTTCGTACAAACAAACAGAATGAAGATTTTATTATTAAAGAGTTTGTATTGCAGAAAAGCATTATTTAAAAATAGCAATACAAAGGATTTTTTTTTTTTTTTTTTACTTGATATTAAATGTCTGAAATAGTTCAACAATTGGGCAAAACATACAGCAGTATTTATCACAACAATGAAAATAATTAGCAAAGTAAAACACATTTTCTGAAATTTTCACTAAACATTAAAAATTAATGATTTTTTTTTTTTAATTTAAAATGCATTATTTTACAAAAAGCAATGATTCCGCAGTGATTTTAGCCATATATATAAGAAGGATATTGTTGGAAAGAAATAGACTTACTCCATTAAATGAGTAAAAAAAAAAAAAAAGAAAAAATCATTAAATTAATTCCTTGTTATCATTTATACCTAGAGAACAATAATAATAATATTAAGATTAATGCTATTAAATAAACAGCAGTGATCGTTTCTCTGGGAAAAGGTTGGAATTTTAATTAACTTCTTAAAAGAAAATAGAAATAATTTTGCGTTGTGTGATCTTTTGAAGAACCTTTCCTTATGAGAATGTAGCATCTAATCCATTATTATTAGAAGATAAAATGAACTAAGCAATAAATTCAAAATAATAAATCCTAAATGTAAAACAAGAAATCAACACATTTTCTTTCTAAATAAAATAATTCTTCTACGCTATTAAACAATTAAAGATAAATTTATTTACAAAATATTTACAAAACTTTACATTAAATGAACAAAATGCATTATGGTGAAAAGATCACCCAAAAAAATTACAATTTAAATTTCTCTAGAGTAACGTTGTTAAGAAGAAAAAAAAAATAATAATAATGATATTTTGCAGAATTCCCATATTGCAGCTGACTTTAAATTGAAAACAAAAATTGGGGAATTATCATAGTAAAATATTTACTTGCCAAACTGTTGACTCTTCTCGAGGGATACTCCATAAGCTCCTCTTGGCCACCAAGCACATCGAGAATTTTTGTCAACTGTCATCCGGCATCTACATCAGAGCGCAGAGAGGCAGGCAGGAGGGAATCCTCCCTTTGTCAGCTGAGGGTCTTCACTCGTTGAAAAATTTTAGTCAACTGACTGACCCCTCGAAGAAAAAATCTTTTTTTCCCCGATCTGTGGGAGTGACCAAGTTTTTTTTTAAAAACTATAATTGGAGAACAGAATAAGCTGGGTTTGCGATTATTGGGCGGTGGGCGTCCGCGCCTTCTTTATAGAGACATTGACGTAAGAGAAACTTTCTCATGTCCAGAAAGCTGTAGTAAATTTATTTTATGGCCCATTATAAATATTCTTGACATTAAAAGTCAGTGCACAATGGTGGTGTCTTGGGTTCTCGGGCCTTAAAATTTTATTACTACGTGTGTTTCTTTGGACCACCCAGATGGGTAAAAATTGTTCCGTTGATTTTATTACCCTTTTGACTTATGCGTGATGGATATTTCCATCATTTTCCCCCTGTCATAGGAGAAAAAAAAAGGAAAGGGACAGAGTTCATGTCCTTTTTTTTTTGTTTGTTTGTTTTTTACCTATGATTGTCATTAACTTTATCACTAAATTCAACCAGCACATCGTGATGAAATACAATAGAGTCCCGGCTTGTTCGGTCATCTTCCTAGGATATCTGTTATGCCTCAGGACAGAATTTAGCCTACTGGGTTGATTAATAAAACCAGCTGTAACGAAAGTTCGTCGCATGCCGACGACACATTCTAATACGGTGTCCTTTCGAGATACCAACGCTGATTCGTTATGAAAAGTCCTATCGTTGCAACATCAGTCGCCATATGTCAAAACTATGTTGAATAGTAATCTGTGGAAGTCTGGCTGTACTATATTGTATCCCCCAATTTTGAATAAGTAAAAGTATTAAAATAGCCAAATAGATTTTCAAAGCAATGAATTCCGAATAACATAAATGAGAGAAAAAAAAAAAATTAAGGGCCAAAAAAAAAAAAAAAATCTAAAATAAAAGAAACTCTGGCATAAACTATTACATAATATTGGCACTATTAAATAACATAAGCTATATTTATATAGATACACATAATAACACTCATTTATCATTTTATGGAAATGTATATAAACAATTTAACTGATACATCACAAAACTTGTATTTTCTCGATAAGTTATACAATTCATATATATAAAGCCTGTTCACAATTAGTAAATACATGTATCATATTTCTTTTTTTTTTTATTATTATTATTTTGCTTTATATCATATAAAGAATCATATAAAAGGAATTATTTCCTCATATCTAATGCTGTTTATATATGTGGTATATGCACATCTGCGACTTACGACTCTCTGTTGTCTATTGTCATTGGTACGATAGACAGGCAAAAACTATTAATGTATATATATATATAGACCGTAAGAAAAAATATAAGAATAAATTAAAACAGGAACTATATATATCTTATTAACACACTCATAACTTTATTAGAATATACTCTAGAAATGTCTCAAGAGTGCCATTTTGTTAGGTATACCTCCTCACATCCATAATAATTGATGCTTTTATTATTATTGTTATTATTATTAGATACTCGTGAACGGGGAATATGACATGTTTTTGTTTATGTCTATCTTTACTCATAATTATTTGTCTAATATCTTCCATGTTATCTTATATTTAAATTAGCTGTTAATTTTAAAGTTAATCGGTATTTCGAAATTCTTTTATAAATTCGTTTGTAGATACTATTTAAAATTTGTTACAAGTCTTTCGAAAATTTCCGGCAGTCATGGTGCGCACTAATTCCGACCAGCAGAATTCACGACAGCTAGAAAATCGAATCCTGTATCAATTTTAATTAAGTAATTATTGATCGGTCTTTACATTTAATGGGTGGTAAGCCCCTAACGCCATTACATTTTAGAGTATGTTCAATTAATGTGGAACTGATGTGCCCAAGGCGTCTATGCCAGAGTTTAAAATCATCTTTTTGAACGGTTGAGGCTTGGAAACGTACCTTTTTAGGATTTTGATTACGGTTAGTTTTAGGGTCTTTATTTCTATTTTTATGGTTAGGATCTGGATAGAGGCAGTAAATGCCCTCTTTAAGAAAAGCACGAAAAAGTGTGCCAGAATCCCGATATGCCTTGACCCTTCCCTCACCTCCTTTGAACCTGGCACCCATTTTATCAAGTCTGGGACCTGAAATTAGATTATGTCTTAGACTAGGGCAATACATGACGTCGCCGAAGCGAACCATTTCCCCATTTATTTTTAAATCCACTAAACCGGTGCCCTCGATAGGGAAAGTAGCACCGTCAACAGCAACAGCCAATTCCTCATTTTTTAATGGTTTAAACTTAACATATAGACTTTTATCTTTACAGAAATGGTGGGAGGCACCTGTGTCAAAGACCCAGGCGTCTCCACCACATTTTATGTTACTCAGATTAGATTGTATGAGGTAATTTACCTGGCTTGTTGGCTTACGTTGACGTCGGTTGCGAGGCACATCTTTTCTGGATCTATGACCATCAGATTGAGCACGGACAGGACTGGATACGGAAGAGTCTTTCGATGAATTTCTGGAAAAAGAGGAACCTCTGGACAAAGAAGAATTTCTAGAACTGGAAGAGTCTCTGTACACCACGGAACCGGAATTGGAGGAGTCTCTAGGCATCATGGAACTTCTGGAACTAGAGCTAAGACAGGATTCCTGGCGGGTGACATCAGGCACTCTACACTGGCTCTGTAAATGTCCTCTGCGTCCACATTTGTGACACCGACCTCTGAACTTAGGCTTAAAGGAACACTTCTTTGAGGAACGGGCTCTAGAGAAATGAGACTGCACGGCATCTATTCTGTCGTCCTCTCGTAGTTTGATACGGGACTCCTCTGCGACTAACTCTGTAAGAACATCTTTAAACGTGAACTGTTGGTCTGGCCATCGCAGAATCCCTTGCACCATGTTGTCGAACTTCTTCGGGAGCCATCCAAGCAATTGAAATGTAAGGTAAGTTTCTTTGATTGGCTCATTTATTGCAGCAAGTTGGTCAGCAAGTCTTTGGAGGCGAGCTGCAAACATATCAACGGGCTCCTCAGGTTGTATTTTACAGGAAAGTATTTCGCCAAAGAGCTGCATGTGGCGTGCCCGGTTATCAGGCTGAAAATGCAGTTTAAGTTTAGTCCAGGCTTCATGAGGGTCGTCGATATTTTTTATGATTCTCCGGAATTCATTTTCAACATTTAAATACACAATTGATAGGGCAGACCTGACTCTGGATTGATATTCTTTTGTCGCTACAGAGTCATTTTCATCAGGAGCCTTTTCAGTGCCATTAACTATGCTCCACGCATTTTTATCTAATAGTAGATACTTGACGTCAGCTGCCCAAGTTCCATAATTGTGAGAATTCAGTTTTGCTATGCACACCTGTATGTTAGCCATGGCCATGCATTAAACAGAGGATTTGACAGGAAAAAGGAAAAAAAAATTTTTTTTTTTTTTTTAAATAACGTACTTAGTAGTCAGATAGTACATAAACAAAATTTCTATTATAAGTTATCCAAAAAAAACCTTTTTGTATTTCATATCAATAGAAAAAAAATTCATTTAACCTTCAAAAAAAATTTTATATTGCGGCCCCCCCCTCTAAAATGACTCGGAGGTCCAATGGCCGCATACTACAAACAACTGTCAAATTTTTTTTTGAAATGTCACCAATTAGGTTATGGCCGCCGTAAAGGGTTTAAAAGCGTATTCGCTCTGGGCCCATAACCCGTGATCGGTTCTGTAACAAGAACCGTCTAAAACAAAATAAAATTTAGCAGTTTATAATAGTGCAACTTCGGTGACCTAAGAGAGTAAGTATTGGTGACATTGTGACAGTGTAGTGTAAGACATTCATTAAAGAAACTGTTTTTCAGTGAAATAAGACTAACGTTTATTAACGAAAAAATAAGTGCAAGTTTAAATAAAACATGTATAAATCCAGGTGAAAAATATAACAGGCATAACGTAAACAGAAACAAGTTCAGTTCCAGATTTATATTAAAGTTATTCTATGTCATGAAATAATATTCAAGTTTAAATAAAATATGTATAAACTTAGATGAAAAATATAACTGGTAAAATGTAAACAGAAAATAAGTTCAATTCCGTATTTAAATTAAAACCATTCTATATAATGAAATAATATTACTTATTAAATGGCATGGCATGGCATATAACAATATTAGGATAGCACTGAAAACAAAACGGACTCACTTATGGATGACAGCTATCGACGTACTGAAAAATTCCAATGATACGGCACACCAACTATTTCGATGAAAAAGTCTTAAAAACATATAGAGTTTTTTTTTAACTGAAGATAATAATGTCCACAAATGAATATGAAGACTTAATTAAAAACACAAATGGATTATGACTGCTGGTAAAATGACAAACGGGCGAAGTTGAAAAACCATTTTCACAATTAAATGTCCAGCAACGGATTTGGCGTAATTAAACACAAGTTTGTTAACTTTAAAAACTGGATGAATCTAAAAGACATTTCTGAAACTATATCATATTGACTTCAATATTGCTAGCTCATAACATCGCTTCAAAATCCCCAGCACAACATATCTCAGCCGGTTTAAATAGCAGCGGCAATTCGAAACTGGATACGCCCCTCCGAGTTGAGCAAGCGAGCTCCTGACTTGCGATGGAAGAAATGCAAGACAGCCACTTACGAGTTGCGATCCGCGATGCTTGCGGATTGCGATCGAACGGAACGATAAAACCAGGATGAACACACCCATCAGCGACGATCGGAAAAACAAAAGATAAGCGATTGATTTGAACATGTAAACAAAAGATCGGAAGATTGGAAAATGCCGGCAAAGAAGAAAAATGGAAGTTGGAACAAAATATAAGATAGTAAGCCATGCCATTTTACAATATTACGATATATATAATTAGAATTATGTATTTTAGAGTGTTAAGGAAGAAAAAATGGCTGACAATTATCAAAATGAGGTTATGGTCTAAATTGGTAATTACCTATGATTTTATTTAAATTAAAGAATTATATTAAAAAAAATTACTCATTATTATTTATTTTTTTTATCATTGTTTATTTATTTATATGTCTAGAAACTATCAGGTCGCCTGTAATCAAATATTTTAAAATGAAATACCATATAGTAATCGTAAATTTAAAGATGAAAGTCTGCTATCGGAGAAAAGCTAATGTAAAAGCATGATACTTATTTAAGTTTGGAGAAAAAAATATTATGTTGAATTTGTGTGAATTGGCCAAAAAAAAAAAAAAAAAAAAATCTTTATTTATTCATTTATTTATTTTTATTTATTTGTTTATTTATTTTATTTTTATTTATTTATTTATTTATTTATTTATTTTAAACGGCTAAATAGCATTTTGAAGCCAATTATTAATATGGATGGCATTACCCTGAAATATCGCTCGCATAAAAGTGCATTACTATTATCGAAGAAGAAAATAAACATTTCCAATTATCAATATAACGCCATTCTGCGCCAGCCAAAAAAGAGGAAAAAAAAAAAAAAAAACTGATCTACACTCAATAGTCTCATCACTTTTTTTTTTTTTTTTTTTTGTGTGTGTGTGTGTGTGAGACAAGGGAAAAAAAAGAAAACAAGATTAATCCGCTAGAAAAAAAAAAGATATATAACATACTAAATATATTCGATATACCCGTGTTGTTTAACATCCATAAACGAAAATCTGTATATACATTTATATTTTTAATTGTATATATATTGACCGAAAAAACTCTCTTAAGCTGACTGAGCCTCGTCAGAGTTCGTTCGCTGACAGTTTTCATATTCTACTGTCGTCGGGCTAAACAGTTTGTCTATGTGTCGCTTTATCGGGTTTCTCTGTGAATTCGTTAAATCCCTCAAATAATAATTATTGTTCCGTACTCTTTTAATAACTTCGAAAGGCCCTTCAAATTTTTTTTTGAAGAGCTCCGGGGTTCCCAGCGATTTTTAAATAGCATGTTTGTCCTATTTTTAATGTTTTTACCTTTTTTAATGCTTCTTCATCGACATATTCTTTCATAATTCTCTCTTGATTTAAGAGAGCTTGTAACTTAACTTTTTGTATGTGTTGAAGTCTGTTTTTTACGTAAGTTTGAGTGCAAATGTCATTCGTCGGTAGATGAATTGAAAATGGATTTCTAATTTCTCTCGCAAAGAATATCATGGATGGCGAAAAACCCGTTGCTCTATGAATCGAGCTGTTGTATGCTAATTTAAAAAAATCCAGTCGTGTGTCCCATTCTAGTGTATTTTTGCTCATAGCCACTATTGAGTTTTTTAACGTTCGATTTGAGACCTCTATCATGCCATTTGCATTAGGCCTACGAGCGCTGGAGAAATTTATTTCTATGTTCAAAGCTTTCATATAATTTTTGAATAACTCTGATCTAAAATATCCAGCATTGTCTACCTGTATATGGCGACACATTCCATAGGCGCTGAAATACTTGTTCAAAACATTTAGGATTGACTGAGATTCTACATTTCTGAGTGGTACCGCTTCCAAATACCTTGAAGTAGAATCAATAATAGATAGTATAAATTTGTTTTTTTTGAGAGATGTTGGTAATTTACCTATAATATTGCAATGCAGATAGGCACTCACTTCATGATTTTTTACTATCTTTTCGATAGGAGTTTTAATAGTAGGGTGCGGTTTGGTAGTGTTGCAGGGAACGCAATTATTGCAATATGTTTTTGTGTCCCTGTACATCCCATGCCAAAAAAATCTAGCCTTTATTATGTCATACGTTTTTTTGAAACCAAAATGAGGTCTATGCGCTTCTTCTAAAATAGCTAATTTGAGCGTATCGGGTGCTATTAATAATTCTTTATTATCAGAACCTGGTTTCAATATTAAAATTTCGTCTGCATTAAGTGCATATTTTTTTGTTGTTTTATTGTTCTTACCCAATTTAATTTTCGTGATAATTTTACTTAAATTTTCGTCTAAACCTTGCTGTTCCTTTACATTCGTATCTGAAATTGCCATATTCACTAAGAATAAATTATTCTGCATGTCAGTTGTTTTTGTTATATTATTTAAATTTCGGCTAAAAAAATCAGCAGGATTAGAGTCCCCTTCAATGTGCTCTATAGAAAAATCAAATTCTTGTAAGTGTTCTATCCATCTCACGACTATGTCCGATTGTTTTTCTAATTTTAAACTTTGCGTTAAGGCTTTTGCATCTGTCAGTATATGAAATTTTCTACCCGCTAATATGTGTTTAAAATGCATAACAGAGTCATGCACAGCTAGCAGCTCAAATTTCCAACTGGGATATCTTTTTTCCGCCTCTTTTAATTTTCTTCCAAAAAATTCGAT
Organism: Maratus speculifer; assembly: GCA_964019185.1. Classification (NCBI taxonomy): domain Eukaryota; kingdom Metazoa; phylum Arthropoda; class Arachnida; order Araneae; family Salticidae; genus Maratus; species Maratus speculifer. The sequence goes on from OZ025291.1 coordinate 143,133,514, forward strand.
GGGTCACATTTTTTCATCAATTTTTTGGGCTAAAATGCTTGAAATTGCTTTTTTTGATCCGTCAGTTATGAGATAAAAATCTTTATTGTAATCGGGAGGTTTTAATGTAGGGTTTTGGATAATTGCTTTTTGCAGTTGTTGAAAAGCAGACTCAGCTGCCTCATCCCATTTAAATTTTACTTTTTCTTTTGTTAAATCAATAAGGGGGTCCACTATACTTGAATAATTATGGACTAAAGATCTAAAATAATTCGTTAAACCCAATAAAGATTTTACTCCTTTTTTATTTCTTGGTCTTGTTAAACTTTGTATTTTATCCAAATTTCGTTTGGATAATGAATATCCATTTTCGTTTAAAGCGAAACCAAGAAATTCAATTTCGTTTTTACAAATTTGCATCTTACTTGGGTCAATAGTAAGATTATGTTCTATGAAAGTTTTTAGGACTCTGTCCAATAGGTTTAACATCTCATCAAGTGACGAAGCTGCCAACAAAACATCGTCGATGAAATATGCTACTTGATGCTTGTCAAAATGACCCAATACTTTGTCCATTAAATCTGCGAAAACCGGAGTTGATAATTTAGTACCAAAAGGTAGTCTTAAAAATGAATATCTCCCATTTTCCGTTATAAATGCTAATTTATAACTGTCTTCTGGGCGTACATTAATTTGAAAAAAAGCAGAATGTAAGTCTAGAACACAATAATATTTTTTTCCACCCATTGTTTGTAAAATTTCCTTTATATCAGGGATAGGATAAGGATAGGATTCTAGAATTTCGTTTAAGAGTCTAAAATCGACTGCCATTCTATATTTCATTTGAGTTTCGCTTTGTTTGTTATCATTATTTTTTTTCTTTACAAATATGACAGGAAAAGCATAGTGAGAGTCACTTTTTTGTATAATTTTAGCTTCTAACAATTTTTTTATTTCTGTTTTAGCATATTCTTTGATGTTTTGGGCCATTTTATAAGGTTTAACTTGTATGGGGAACTCGTGCGCTAAATTAAATTTCGGAACAACTAGAGAGCATTGACCCAAAGTATTGTAACTCTTAGAAAATGCATGAGCATTAGCCAAAAGTAAGTCTCTTATTTTTTTCCTAATTGCTTCCTCTAAATGGTCTAATTTAAAATCGCCGGGTGATAATTCAGCCTCTCTAAGTTTCCGAGTTTCTGCGATACACAAATTATTGATTTCATAAATTGCGCCCTTCTCGACATTGCTTGGCTCCATGTCCTTTGTTATGGTGAAATTTTTACTAAGTTTTCCTATTTTCGTGTTTCGGGGAAGAAATATTTTTCTATCCGACTCATTCCTAAGAATAATATTGATTTGCTTTGCTTTATTAATCTCATGAATAGAAAAATCGTAAGTAATTTTTTTATCATGTGCATCAGTTGGGTCTAGTAAAATTAAGTCTTTTTCCTTAAAAATATCTGAGCACTGCAACTGCACTATTTTATCTTGTCCCGGTTTCAAATACACATGTTTCGATAATCTTGCCCACATAGAGTTTTTCTTATAAATACGATTATTTTGCCTTGATTTTTTTGATACAGTACTAACATCAATTTCTGTATTATTATTCTCATTCGTTGCGCTTTGGGCTTCGTTTTCCTCCGTCTTTTCTGAAAATATTAGATTATTTAAAACACCTTATAAATACTTTTCAGTAAATTGTAGCGTGATTTTTTTGTTTTTTATTTTCATAGTTTTGTCGTCGAAATTTAATATTATTTTGTTGGTTTTTAAATAGTCATAACCCAAAAGCATTTCGTAATCTCTTCCGAAATCTTGGTTAGTTAAGTAAAATGTTCCAGTTGTAAATATGCCTTCCAGGCGAAAAGTCAATTTTATGCACTTTTTAAAGTGTATAGAGGAATTTGTTAAAGTTTTTATTTGTACCTGATTTGCCAAATATTGGAATTTAATGTTAGCATCTTTTAGTTTGTTAAATAATGTCGGTGAAAGCAGGCTCACCGCAGCCCCAGAATCACATAAGGCGTTTATTTTAATATCTTTTATTTCAAAAAATATAATTGGTAAAGTGTCACAATCTGGACTATTTACGCTCGCGATAATTTTATTCAAAACAGGAGACCCGCTTCTAGGAGACTTACGCGGGTGCGTATTTTGTGTATTGGTAAGTCCCCTATTTATTTTTTTGAACCACGTCTTTGTTTGTGATTGGAATTTTGATATTCCTTATTATTTTTTTTTATCATTTTGTTGCTGATCTGTACGGTTTCTTTGTGAATTGTTCCTGGTATTGTCATAACTAATCTCAGCAGTTTGGCCATAATTTTGTAACTGATGATTATGTGGCCAAGCATTAGAAAAATAATTTGGGGGTGGGGGGAAATATGGGGAAAATCCATAGTACTCACCAGGCATGGCATAATTCTTAAATTGCATGTTTTGATTGGGGTTTGTATATCTAGGAGAAAAATTCGGTCTTTGTTGAAATTTATTGTTATAAAAATATCTATTTTTGGAATTTTGTCCGCTAGGATTTTCATTCCTTTGCTGGGAATTTTTTGTTGAATTTCTGAACCAACATGTTTCTATCGAATGGGATTTTCTTTTGCAGTATTCGCACCAGTTGTTTTTGTTTTCAATATTCTCTTTTGATTTTAATTTTAAATTGTTAAGTTCGGAAGTTAAAATTTTTATTTGTTCTGCACTTTCAATATTTAATTTTAGCAATTTATCGAAATTTTCATCATTGGATGATTTTTGAATCGTGTTTATTTCATTTAATGACACCTGATTGTAGGCTTCTTCCATTTGTTTTGCAAATTTGCACGCGTCATTGAAATTTGCTGGTGCCATTCTACGGACATCCAGACTTAAGTCCGGTCTCATGGATTCTAAGAATCTAGTAAATTTTATTGTTTCGAATAATTTGTTGTTTGAATTTTCAATTTTTTGACCACTCTTATCCGCGTATAATTTTGCGGCTGCATTAAATTCATAAATAAAATCCGTAATGGATTGTGTGGGTTTCTGTCTCAGAGCAAAAAAATTATTTTGAGCGGTAGAAAAATTCGTCTTTGCGCTAAAGATATCAATTAATTTTTCTTTGAACTTTGCGAAATCTTTCTCTGTATTTAGACTTTCATCGTTAGCTAATTTTTCTCTGGCTTGTCCTACTAATTTAGCTTTTAAGATAGCTAATTTCGACTTGTCATCCAAATCTACTTCCTCCATTAAATTGTTAAATTCACTAACAAAAAAATTTATGTTCGATTCTTTTTTTCCGTCAAAGACAGGAATAAAAGTTAATAGCGTATCTACGCTAGGTTTTGCCATTTATTGTTGTTATTTTGATCGTTTTTTTTATTTTTTATTTTCTGTCTCTGCCTCCTCGTTTTTATTCCGGAGGTATTTAGATCTACACTTTTCCTTTTATATCTGCGTTTATTTCCTGGCATTCCCTTCTAAACTATCATCTAGACCCATTTTTTATGTTTAGTTCCTAGACATTGCTTTAATAGCTAATTCTACTATAATTTTAATTCAACTTCAGTAGCAAAGTGAAAATATAAAACACATACATATACACATATATAAAATATTGATACCACATTAGCAAAGAAAGAAAGAAATAAAAACAAAAATATCATATATCAGATTCGAACAAAAAGAGTAATTTCCCCTTTTTTATGTCTATGCATATGTATCATTTACTAAGAAATATTTTATTCATATATCTTATTCATATATTTGCTTGATACGAAGATAAACAATGAAAGCACCAATTGGCTTGAATTTCAACAACACATAGATAACATTTCTTACACTCAAAATTCTCAAGTCGATTTACTCTTTTACTATGTTTCATTTATTTATTTATTTTATATATATATATATATATCTAATCATCTACCATCTACTACAGTACATAACATTGCAAAATAATATAAACAAACAAACATTGAAAGTGCCATTTGCCAGACCTTCCTTTATTTTTTACCAAGTCAGTGTGCAATAGGGATATATCTGCGATTTGTTTATAATATCTGTTTTAAGAAAATTAATTTTACAAATCATTGTAATGTTTACACCATTTACTGTTAAATTTAATATCTTACATAAATCATAACATAATCTATATATAATCGGTTATTAAAAAAAATATAAATATCTATAATAACTCCAAGATCTTTATTTAAGTATTAAATATGACATCTCATAATTAATACAACTGGTCAAAGGCAACCATTTATTTTTCCAATCCTATGTTGGAAAGAAATAGACTTACTCCATTAAATGAGTAAAAAAAAAAAAAAAAAAAAAATCATTAAATTAATTCCTTGTTATCATTTATACCTAGAGAACAATAATAATAATATTAAGATTAATGCTATTAAATAAACAGCAGTGATCGTTTCTCTGGGAAAAGGTTGGAATTTTAATTAACTTCTTAAAAGAAAATAGAAATAATTTTGCGTTGTGTGATCTTTTGAAGAACCTTTCCTTATGAGAATGTAGCATCTAATCCATTATTATTAGAAGATAAAATGAACTAAGCAATAAATTCAAAATAATAAATCCTAAATGTAAAACAAGAAATCAACACATTTTCTTTCTAAATAAAATAATTCTTCTACGCTATTAAACAATTAAAGATAAATTTATTTACAAAATATTTACAAAACTTTACATTAAATGAACAAAATGCATTATGGTGAAAAGATCACCCAAAAAAATTACAATTTAAATTTCTCTAGAGTAACGTTGTTAAGAAGAAAAAAATAATAATAATAATGATATTTTGCAGAATTCCCATATTGCAGCTGACTTTAAATTGAAAACAAAAATTGGGGAATTATCATAGTAAAATATTTACTTGCCAAACTGTTGACTCTTCTCGAGGGATACTCCATAAGCTCCTCTTGGCCACCAAGCACATCGAGAATTTTTGTCAACTGTCATCCGGCATCTACATCAGAGTGCAGAGAGGCAGGCAGGAGGGAATCCTCCCTTTGTCAGCTGAGGGTCTTCACTCGTTGAAAAATTTTAGTCAACTGACTGACCCCTCGAAGAAAAAATCTTTTTTTCCCCGATCTGTGGGAGTGACCAAGTTTTTTTTTAAAAACTATAATTGGAGAACAGAATAAGCTGGGTTTGCGATTATTGGGCGGTGGGCGTCCGCGCCTTCTTTATAGAGACATTGACGTAAGAGAAACTTTCTCATGTCCAGGAAGCTGTAGTAAATTTATTTTATGGCCCATTATAAATATTCTTGACGTTAAAAGTCAGTGCATAATGGTGGTGTCTTGGGTTCTCGGGCCTTAAAATTTTATTACTACGTGTGTTTCTTTGGACCACCCAGATGGGTAAAAATTGTTCCGTTGATTTTATTACCCTTTTGACTTATGCGTGATGGATATTTCCATCAGATATGAAATAGATTCCTAGATAATTGATTAATAAAACTTTATATTTTATTTTTAAATATGGGTTTGGTTCATCTAGTAGCAGTTAATATAAACAAACAACAACATTATAAAAAAAATAATATAAAAAAAACGTTTTGGAAACATAAAAAAAAAAAAAACTCTTTGGAAAATTTGTAGTTGTTTATAGAAAATATCGAACCAAGATGCATTGATTTAGATCAAAAACAAATTTCTAAAAACTCTATGTCACTTTAAAAATTCATTCCTTATTAATGAAAACCAAAATCGTTATTGTTATTTCCTTCGTAAAATTTTAATTTTATTACGCCAATTTTTAAAGGCTTAGCTTATATCCATTTGAAATGTGCTTACATTGTAAACGAAATTTACATTTCTTATGAAATGTAATTAAAATATAAGTAATATACAGTCATGTATAACTTAAACTAATTACAACAAAGCAGGTTTTTTTTTTTTTTTTTTTTTTTTTTTTTTTTTTTTTTTAACATAGTAACTTTTGAATATAATAACTTTGAAAAGTAAGAAAAATTATACTTTAATAATAGAATGTGGAAGAATAATTTTCAATCTCATTAATGCAGTTATTATAATATCTCATATATCCATTACACCTCGAGGGGAAAACAATATATTTTCTTTATAATAGAAAACAAAATTTGAAAAATTAAGTTGATAAATGTTGACATCTTAAAAAAAAATAATAATAAAACAAAATTTAAATTATATCTAAGAAATCCTATGAAAATTATTCTATTTATTTATAGCTTGGTATTTTAAAATTATATAGCGGAAACGTTCAAGAGAAATCTCTTACACATTATTACATCTTGCAATTTTTATTTATTACTAACTATAAATCCAATGGAAAAAATTATTCATTTGCATTGATGCTGATAGATGGCAGCACAATAAAAGCTGCAGTCCGTCCACAGTGCATAAATCCATAAAAAAAAACCATGGACTTGAAAAACCATTGAGTTTTTTTTAATGTTGTAAACTTACTGCCTATAATAAATGTAAACAAAAGTGAAAAATATAATTTAAAATGTATTTAAATGTTTTAATATGATTTTACAAATACATTAAAATCATAATTAGATATTTTTATTGTTATTATTATTTTAATGAATCACTAAGAGTCATTCATTTCTCTTTTGTGAAGCCGTCAATTGTTTATTTTGTTTATAATAGCGTACGTTTAAATTGGAACTTAATGTATTGTAATTGGATATGATATACATGTTTTATAAGGAAATTTTCCCGACAAACATTATTTCAAGCAGAAGAAATTATCATTTAGCTGTCATTTGTTAACATATGTTTTCCATTAGGCCTAACATGGCATTTAGCAACTGTGGATTCCTACAGCAGAATGGTACGCACTGGAAGTGTTCACACTTCTCTCCAAACGCATTTTATTATAAGTAGATATTGCAATTGTTTTGAAAAAAAAAAAAAAAAAAAAAGATGGATTTACACGTTTTAGACACCAGAGATTCCCAAAAAAAAAAAAAAAAATCTTTGAAAATGAAAAAAAAATATCTTGTGTGTCTGATCCTAAACGCTCTATCTCCCGAACAAATTGAGATAGATACTTGAAATTTGGTATGTATGTAGGAATGAGACTAAGTCTCTTTAATATCAGTAACTTTGATTATCCGGAACTATTTTTTTCGGACACTCAAAATATTCGTTGTAATGAAAGGTATATAAAAATTTTGAATTTTGTTTTATTTTAAGGAGTGAATATAAAAAACAATAGAAAAGCATAAATTTTGCTTAAAGAATGAAGTTGATTGGATAATTAGTTATCGAGGTATGTGTAATCTTGTTTTCCACACTCTTTGATTTTTCATGACCCTCCTGTATTTTATTCAAGTTTTAATTCAAAGATATATTTTAATTGGAAATAAAATGCATAATCTAACTCAGTAAATTGTTAGTCAATATAATAATCATTTTTGGAGTTTTAAAGATGCTTCTTTTAAGCAATTCAGTGTTACTTGATTTTATTTTCATATTTTATAGTATGCATATTCATGATGGCTAAGTATTATGATGGTGCCCAATGACTAGTTTTGTTATTGTTTTGATAGAAAGTAGCACAATACAGTGCTGTACATAGTCAAATGAAAAGAAAATGTGTTTCTTTCCCCTCCTCCCCCTCCACTTGGCCTCTCTCTAACAGTCTGTAAATTATAAGCATGGGTGAAGGCAGGGCTGCAGAGTCAGGTCCATTTTTGAGCAAAAGAGTTGATCGTTAAAAAACAAGCCACCTCCAGCTTTTTTTGTTAGACAGTTTGAAATGAAATTAAATCAATTATGTGTAACTTTAAATTCATAAAAGAAATTATTATTGTTACTTTTGGATTATATTGAGCCACCTAAGACATAAAGATTTCCCATTATACTTCAGTAGATGAAAGCTGTTTTTAAATAAAAACTCTAGTAGATCCCAAATTATTTCCAAACTAACTTTTTTCTTTTCTGTCGAAATTTTTCTGTTTCTGAGAATTTAACTTTTTAATTATTTTTTGCATATGTAGTTGTGTAAAATGTATAGATTGTGCCATTTATTTTCCCACATATTTGATTAGAGAATCAATCCATTGTAATCTGAATTAGTGTTCACTCTAGAAATAAAAAGGGAATGCTGAAAAGGGCACACTACTGCAGCAGAAAAAAGCACTTTTGCAAGAAAAAATTTATTGCCTTTAGAAGGGGGGGGGGGGAAGCTTGAAAATACATAATTTTAAAGTAAGATAAGTCAAGTAATATTAATTTTGAATGATTTTATGATATAAAAATTAAAATACAATTAAATTAAACCATAATTGTATAGTTTGATGTTCTTTTTCCTAAAGAAATGAAAAAATTGTATCATTTTTGGACACACAAATTTAAAAATACTACGGAATAAAATAAATATTTATAAAAAAATCTCTGGGCAAAACTAGCGGTGCATTTTGCTACTTTTAAAAAGGGCAGGGTGCTGCACCCTTCAAATATAGCCTAGAATGAACACTATCTGAATGATTCATATAATAGAGAGCTGCTGTGTTGCTTATAATTGATTTTAAGATTGGTAACAAATTGTTTTAATGAATGATTTTTCTTTTGCAGCTAATTATGTCTTTTGGGTTTAATCAAGCAGTAAAGCTTCATTCACTGAAAATATCAGCACCTGAAGGTATTTATCATTATATTCTTGATTTTTTTATTTAAAATTTTTCATTTGTGAATTACAACAATGGACAGGTATTTTTCCTTTTAAAATTTCGTATTGGCAATTGCTTTTATTGAAAAATTGCATAGAAAAATTGCTGTAAGTTTTTTAATGTATTCTAGTAGTTTTGGTGATATTTTTGACATAAATTGCTTGTGTATGATGACCCTTTAAGTCAGCATGGGGAAATGTATGCCATTTTACTTCCCACTAGCAATTGAATTTTCTGACAAGACGGGTGACTTCTTTTGCAGTCCTTGCAAACTTATTATTTTATTAGTTAGCTTTGTAACTTATAGCGAAGTAAACATGGTACAAAGTTTTATTACATTAAACTTTTCTCTGTTGTTCATATTTCTTAATTTTATTGAAAAAATAAATATGAAAAAGCATTATAGTTATATTAACTATTTTTGCAGTTGGGTTATTCTCTGCAATAGTGCAAAAAGTGTTTCCCAGCCATATAAATGCTCTAAATTTCATTTTATTTTTATTTATTTATACTTTTATTAGAAGATCTAAAGTTTGTTTATTAGGGGCAGGGCGTAAAATTTAAAAATAAACAAATTTAATATTTAAAAATGTAAGATATATCATGGAAATATCATTCCCTCACCTCTCCCCTACCCATACTACCATACTTTACTGCCTGATTTTTCCCATTCAGAAATAAAAATAATTAAAAACACCCTAAGCAAAAGAAAGTTCTTAATTGTTACCTTACAAAAAATAATAAAAATATTATTTTTTACTATAATTATGTAGTCTACTCAATCAATTATATGTCTCCCCATGTTAGACCATCATTCCCTCACACCTTGCTATTATCGCGAATATCCTATCATTAAAGATGAGCAGCAGTCTAGCATTCTTCACAGAGAGAAAGCTAATTTGAGTACTTATCAGTCCAGCAACATAAATTGGTGGTATAAGTTTTTGTTAATTTTCTAGAATTTTTTTTCAATCAGAAAATCGGGGAGTATTTTTATTAGCAGTCATTGCCTCACACAGAATGCTAAATTTTTAGCAATTTTCAAAATTTTTAATTTTATCATACATTATATATTATGTGTTCTTCTTTAAGGAATCAGTTTGCTTTTTTCCATAATTTTGCATTTTTCATGACAATTAGTAAAAACATCTTAATTTCATCATTACCTCACTCATCATTCCCTCACATTTATTGTTATGAGTTAATGATAAAGTGAATGGGGAATATGTACTTTTGTTTAAAATTTTATAACGATTTCTGCTGCTATTAAAATCTTCAACAATTGACCAATTACTAGCAATTTATCCAATTTTTATGAAAATTTACCTATGTAACATTCAAATCAGACTGCTTGGTCAAATTTGCAGTATTGTAGAGAATAACCTAGTTGCATATATTTTATTACAATTTTGAACTGTATGTTGCATGCTGCTGGCTAGTAAAATAAATCCTAAGCTAGTAAGACTTTCTCAAAATTCCCACTTCTGTTTGTATTTGAATTATTTTCATTAATTGTACAAGCAGACTTGCCTGGGTGCATGATAATAATCCTAAACATATTTAAAATTTAACCAGTTTAGTAACAGCTTCGTCTTATGCTCAAAGAATAAGCTGCAGTGAAACATTGCAGTGAAACATTGATACCTAGATCAAATAAACAATTTGTCGATTATTACTAATGAATAAATATTCAACAAAGTTTCATAAATACAATATTCTTTCCCAAGACTATAAAACAAATAAATAATAACAAAAAGAAATGCATGTCAATATTTATATAGAGTATTTAAAAGTTTCACCTAAATTAAAGATTAAAATGTTAAATCATTTAATTTTTCCTGTTTTAAATCAAAAGTACTTTGAGTGCGAAATTTTGAAAAAAGCTCCCTAAGTATATTTTTAAGTTCATAGATATGTAATACCCCCCCCCCCCCCCCCTCAAAAAAAAAAAAAAATGAATAAATGAAAATAAAAATTTGGTCAGAATTCAAATTTTAAAATTCAACAGATTTCTTTTACCAAAAAGCAAAATTATTGATTTTTAAGAGAAACTAAAAACATATTTTTATTTCAGAGGAGCTAAATTTTTATATTGAATTTTTTGAAGCATATGAAAATAAAAAATTATACCTCAAATGTGTCAGAAACTAGAATTGAAAACATGATTTATTTGAAGGCAGCCTTGAAAGCAATAGTTGAAAATATGATATCTGAAAAATAAAATCTGAAGAGACCAATAAAAGTAGATAAGTTAAAACATATAAAAAGGCAAAATAAACCTCATGCTAAAAAATATGCAGAGAAATATGTACAGATGTTGTGTAGACAGAATAAAATCTGAAATCTCTACATATATAAAATAGTTTGTTTTGACTAGCTGATAATCAGTGCACAGCCGAAACTACTGAACATAGAAACAAGAAAATTGGGGACCATCTTCTTATGATGTAAGCGTGCACTAAGATGGGATTTTTGAAAATTCCACCCCTAAAGAGGGCAAGCAGGACGTCAAAAATTCTGAAACATCTTTCTATATCTCAGCAGCTGTTTATGATAGCAGATTGAATTTCCAGAAAAAAGTCTGCTAAAAAATAATTAAATGCATATTTCAGTAATTTTAAAATTTGCCCTCCTGAGGGGTTTAAATTGGGGTCTAGGAATTTAGAAAATGTGATCTGTCTTAGCAGTGGTTTTAAGTAGAAGCATGAAATGGCAGAAAATAAATCTATTAAAAAAATAATTAAACACGTGTTTCAGCAATTTTAAGATTCCCTCCCTCCCCTATGGGGGTCAAAAAATTCCAAACTTTTTTTGAAATGTCATGTGATATATCATTATAAAGTCCTTGGACCGCTCTTTCACACTATGCACCTTTCTTCCCGCATCCCAATTTCCGAAAGGGGGCATTTTTCATTTTTTTTTTAATTGCAGCATTTTTTCATTACAGGGTTCTCTGATAAATATTATTTATATGTATGATAATTACAAGGAGAGGGGAAAGTTTTAATCTGGAGCAGTGTGACAATTGAACTCTGGAGGGCAGTTTTCTAAATTTTGCCTATACCCTTCATAACATATCATTGGAAAGTTCTCTGACCATTGTTTCAAATTATATACCTACAGCACCTCTACCCTCATTTTGGCCCCTCCGGCAGAGGGCCCTTTTATAATTTTAATCGATATCTCACATGTAATATATTGTCGGAAAGCTTTATGACCATTTATTCATGTTATGCATCACTCATGCCTTTCCCCCCAATTAACTCCTCTAGGGGATACAGCTATTGTATTCCATCAGAAAATTTTATAATAATGGGAAAATATCGAACTGATTTCACAGATGTAGAAAAATCAATAAAAAATGTTGATCCCATTTACCATCCATTTAGTTCCTGTTTTTGCTACCAGGTGTACATTTATTTATTTATTTTTTGGACAATTTGCATTTGATTGTCAAAAAATTCTGATTTTTAATGCTTAAACTTCCTTAACTTTTTATACTTACAACTTTTGTTTTTTATTCTTACAACTTGCCTTTTCAACTTTTTGCAACCAGGGGATACCGTCACATGACTTTTCGACTATTGTGGCTCCCTTTTAGTCTTTGGTGTGTTGTTGTTTTTTAATTCGATCCATTTTTATTTGCCATACATTTACTAAAATCCTGCATAAACATGTAAAAAAAATATTTTAATGATTGATTGTATGGTTATTTTAATTGTAGATACTCAGAAAATAATCATTGACTGTATCAATTGTGCTTTTTATGATGGTAATTTTTTTCGATTTGTAAATTTTGGAGAATCACCAATCATTAGTCATATCCTTGCAGCAGTTTTAGACAGAAGCTTGAAATTCAAGATAACAAACCTATTAAAATTGTATTAAACATTTATTCCAACAATATTAGAAATTCTCTTGTCTTTAAAAGATTAACAAGTAGTTTGGAAATTTAGGCCATTCCCCCATACCTCAGCAATAGTTTTAAATAGATTCATAAACTTGATTACCTAATCTACTAAAATAAACTTAAATATATATTTTATCTATTTTAAAAATTCCCAGTTAAGTGGGTTTAATGGAATGGTCACAAATCTGGATATTTCACCTTAATTCAGCATCAGGCTTAGGTAGAAACAGAAAATTCATGGTAACAAACTTACTAAAAATGTAGTTAAACATAGGTACTTCACTCATTTTAGATCTATTTTGTCTATTATGTTGTCAACCTTGAATAGGTTAATGTAAAATTATACAAATAAAATAATAATTATAGATCTTAAATTAGATAGTAAGTTTTTTTTTTCTTTAATCTTTACTAGAGATATTTCGCTTGATTCAAGAATATATTAGAAAAACCGACCAGCTTAACAGGTGAAGACTGCTAGTCATGTATAAAACATAAACTTTATTTCATGAAGGTCATATACATGGTGTCTGAAAAATCTGGAAACAATCGAATAACTCGAGAAATACATAAGAGATTGAAAAACAAAAATATACGTGTTAAATATTTTTAAATAAGCTACACAGTGATACCAAATTTGACCTTCGCAACCAACCTCCTAGGTGTCAGACGGGGTCCAACTTTGAAATTTTAAATTATAAGTCCCCTTTTTTTTAATTGCAGATTTTGATTCAGCGGACAAAAATATGCAACTTTTGTATTTAATGTTTATTTCGAATCCTCGTTTATCACGGTGTAATTGAGTATATTAAATCAATACATATTTCGGTTTTCCCAACCATGTTTTGCCTGATTGGCCAGAATTTTGATGTCAAATTCCTCGTCTTTTGCAGGAATCGTGGTTTCTTGAAAATCACCCGTGGCGATTATTTCAATAATGCTAAAAATTTGACCCATTTGCTGTAGCATCACTCCTCAGTTTTTATAGAATATCTCTTTTATGACCAATGAGAATGCTCTATAACACAATAAAGTAACTGTTTTCTATAAAAGTGATGGAGTGACACTGTAGCAAATGAGAATTTTTTTACAGTGTATAGGGTTTTTTTAATGTTTTTTTCTACAAAAATTCATTGAAATATATTAATTTAGTTTTCTATTTGGATTTTTTTTTTAATCCAGTAAACGGTTTCTAAATAACAAATGGTTTCTAAATAAGGCTGATGTGGGTCTATGTTTTTTTAATTATTTGTTGTAGCGTCGCTCCACCACTTTTATTGAAAACGGTTACTTTACTGTGTTATGGAGCATTCTTATTGGTCATAAAAGAGATAGTCTATAAAAGCTCTGGAGTGACGCTACAGCAAATGGTTCAAATTTTTAACAGTGTAGCATTATCGAAATAATTGCCACGGGTGATTTTCAAGAAACACTATTCCTGCAAAAGACGGGATTTGATTTGGATTTGACGTTAAAAATTCTGGCCAATCAGGCAAAACCTGGTTAGGAAAACCGAAATATGTATCGATTTAATATGCTCAATTACACCATGATAAATGAAGATTCGAAATAAACTTCAAATACAAAAGTTATGTATTTTTGTCCGTAGAATCCGAATCTACAATAAAAAATCGGGGTTATAATTTAAGATTTCATAGTTGGACCCTCTCTGACTCCCAGAGGGTTGGTTGCGAAAGTATTTAAAAATATTTAACATGTATATTTTCGTTTTTCAATCTCATATGTATTTCTCGAGTTATTCGACCCTTTCCAGACTTTTCTGACACCCTGTATATAGACACATGGTCAAACCTGCTTGTGACTCATTTCAAAGAAGTGAACAAAAGTCACATGAGTTTGCATATTAAATGTTATTTCTATAATACTGCATGAACAGTTGAGCTTATTTACATATCTAATTGTCTAAATGAACTTTAGAGCTTCTATTTATATTTTTACAGTTAAAATTGTGTCTTTTATGCATATCTAGATTAAAATTTAACTGTATTTTAATTACTCCTTGTTTTTTTAAAGGACTGACTGAAATAACTGAAAATAAATATAAATTAAAATACAGTGCATGTAAAAACTACAAGGAAAACAAAAAATATTATTATTATTTTTTATATAAATTTCAAAACAAATGAAATTTTTTTTCTTATAATGTGTATCATCAAGCTGAAAAGCTAATAAAAAAGTCAACAGAATGCAATTGTGAGTATTTTATTATGAAAATAATGTAATTATAAAAAAAAAAAAAACACTATTTTTGTCTGTGTAAAAACTTACAAAAAAATGGATTCAATATAGTAACCAAAGAAGCAAATATTTAATGTATTATGCAACTACCTATGAGTTTAATGATTGCAAATACTCCATTATTGTGGCATTAAAAAAAGGTTAAGGGTGTTGTTGCATTGTGTCGTTAAGTTTGTTAACGTGATCGTTATTTTTAAGATCAAGATAATCTAGATTAATAAAATAAAGTTGGATAATTCTTACTTGAGATACAATGACTGAAGAATGAAGACAGAAGCCGTAAAAATGCAGACTTTGAAGAGAACATCCACTTCTTTATTATATTCTTGTCAGGAAAATTAACTTTGGTCACCGACCCTAAGATCTGCGAAAATGCTTCGGAGAGATTTTAATCCACATGCACTTGAAGGAGCAGCCCATCAGTTAATTTAAAATGAATACGGGAAAACCTGTAAGAATTCTATAACAGGCGAAATTATATTACGAGTTGTTCTTGCGATTCGCCGAATGCGCACGGCACAGCCGGCGGCTACCGTTCCAATCTACATTCCTTTAACTTGTCATCAGACTTAATTCTGATTTAAAATTAACCGCGTTTAGTATTTAAATGCATTCTACGGGGAGTCAAAAGTAAAAGGACGCTAAGTTTAAATTGATTAGAGAATTAATATTTCGTCACTCTCTTAAAAGGCAAATTAAAAGAAATCATTTTAAAAGGACTATTTCAATTTGTTTTACGCGCGCAACAGAACGCCCTTATGTGATGCAATCGGCGCAATGAAGAAGCGAGGGCGGATCAAAGCCTACCGTGACGTCATCATAATACATCGCGACGCAGGAGCAAGCGGACAGCGCGCTCCGACAAAACAGCAAAGAGCGTCAAATTCACAATGTGCAATCGTAAAATCAAAAATACAGACTTATATTTAAGGAATTCTCGCTGCTTAAATGAAGAAAGGAATAAAAAGGCTACGATAAACATCAATTAAAAGCCAATTTAAACGATTTTCATAGTTAAGATCAATGTCGAAGTGCTGCTAAAAAGGAAGGACTGGTGACCAAAAGTGAGAGAGAGAAAGAATATACATTGCATAGAGTACATTCATAGGTCAAAAAGTATACTATATATTAAGTATACAGTAAAATGCCAAAAATACAGTAATGGCAAAATTTTCATGTGATCTCAAAAAAAATTATCATATTTGACAAATAATACATGTTAACACATTTTAAGTTGACAGACAAAAGTGAGATCATTGACTAGTCATAATTTTAAATATTTTTGGTACCAAATAACAGAATTAACTTCTGAAAAAATTGCATTTACAGGAGCAACAAAAAGTCTAAGATTCAAAAATTCAAAATTTTTATCTTGTGGGTTTGACTTTTGCCTAGGACTTTATAAGTTTATATATGATATAAAATAGAGTATTTTCTATAACTCTAATAACTTTAACTAGCCAAATATCAATTCAATTTTTTTTTTTTTTTTTTTTTTTTTTTTTTTTTTTTTTTTTAAATAATGACATGATTTGTGTACACCTTAAAATTCAATCAATTAAAATAAACAACCAACCACATGCGAGACACATTGAGCAACTGAGTCGTGCACTACTCAATCACACAAAGTACCCCACAGCAAAAAGTCATCACTTCAATCAAAAGACCTGTCATGACAAAGGTTTAAAGCATATTAATAGTCACACTTATTTATTAGGCCTATACACTTATTTCTTAAATTATAAACTTTACATATACCATGGTTTTCTTTCAAAATGAAGGAACGGTGATCACCAAAAAAATAATAAACTACTTTCATATACATAAAGTAACACTTTGACACAATCGAGAAATATATATCTATGTTTAATTGCCATACCATGTACCAAGAATTAAATAAAAATTTCTAGAATCATTATGAAAAAAAATAAGAAGAAGAATCGTATAATATACAATTAAATCTATTGAAATTCAATAACAAGTTAATAGTCTCCACCCAATCACTAGAAACCATTAACAATGCTGTAAACAAACAAAAATATATATATACACATGTAAATACTAAGTTCACAACCATATCAATGATTACCCCATAAACCACCAACATATCTGCAAACACAAATAGATACATATATACATTAATAACAACCTATTATCTATTTCTCAGGTATTTTCTTTTTAAATTCCAGTCACATAGTGCTAAAGTTTTTGGCTGTATAAAGTCATAGATGCACACGGTCTCAGGTGGCTTTCATCTCCCAAGGCTCCTGAGGCCGTACACATAAATACATTTCACATCCAAAGCAATTATGGACAAGAATACATCTAAAAAAATACGTATCACCATACTGTTCGGAAATATGATTTGAAATGGTACACTGGTATAACCAAACATTGTAGACATATAGAATCAGAACTGTCAGACTGCTGTTAAAGAAAGAGATAAAACAAAATGAACTTTGAACAGATGATTGTTTATAATCATGAGATACTATCATTTCCCTTCACTCTACATGATGACAGCTGTAAATGGAAGTATGGAACACACTTGAAAAAAAATAGATATGTACACATATATTTTTAAGTCATAATCAGGTTGTTTAAGTCATGAAGCACTTTATTAATTTACTAGATGAATTAAAGATATGTGTAAATGCGCTGGTGAAAGTTCATCTAGAGTTGTGCTTTCTTTTGTATACTATTTGTATACATAATATGCACTAAAAAATCATATTTAAGTTTTCATATATTTTAAAAACAAAAATAATCCACTAGCTAAATAATTCTTTTAGCCAAAAGAAATCATCCAAAATTTTGAATTCAATAAGATTAATCGTACACTTATGACTCAAAATTTATAAAGTTGCAAAAGTAAAGCAACATAAAATCAAGAGTATCTTCTCAATATACTCTGACTGCCTAGGAAAACAATAACTTAAAATTATAAAACTAAGCTGCAATAAGAAAGCAGCTAAAGTTGAAAATCTTTTATCTGGTATATTCAGACAACCTAGGACTTAAAATTTCATTAATAATAGTAACTCTTTTTTAATTTGTCATAATCGAGTAAAAAGTTTAAAAATTACCAAGCAAGTGTACCATAAAAATATTAAGCTTGAATCTTGCATAATTTAACAAAGTAAAGTTAAAATTTCTATACCTGTATAAAAGTTGAAACAAAATTACTTTACATTAATTTTAAAGAACTGTCAAAATTAAAATTAAATAACTGTCAAAATCAGAAAAGTATTGCAGAGTAAAACCGAATTAGCCTTGAAAATACCATGATATCCAGGAACCCTGCAAACATGTTAATATAAAAATATAAAATACAGATGGAATATAATCTCCAAGATATTTCTGTGATCCATGTAGAAGATAATTAACTAAATAATCAACAAAGACAGAAAGGGGAAAAAATAGCATATTGTACAGATGTAAAGAAGAGCCATATGGTTGTAAAAGCACTGGGTGAATTAGTCATATAGTTTATAAAAAAAAAATAGTTAGCGGAAGTATTGTCACTAAATTGAAACATATTTAAGGTACCTTATAACACACTGAAGACACATATGGCACACATTGCAGGCAGTAATATGATGAACTATGGTGGTGCACTTAAAAGAAACACTGAAGAAACTGTACTAAAACATATCACACACCATGATGAGTTGTTTGAAGACATATTATTGGTATATTAAAAAAGAAACAAAAATTTGAAACACCTGTAAGGTAGTAGACAAAATTGATGATAGTAATAAGCACTTCCAAGAAATTTCTTAGTAATTTTGAAGATTCACCATAAACACTTCTGTTTAAAAGGCGCTGTTAAATAGTACTAAGAACGGTGCTTTTCTTATCTCTATAACTTCTTATATAGAATAACTTGAATTTCAAATTTCTTCATAATAATAATTCTTTATAAAAAAAAAATTTCATTGTATTTGTAATTTTAAAAAAATGAGCCATATGACAAAATAAAATTTAGAGACTTTGGGTATATTTAAAAATAAAACCTAACTGCAATAATAAGAATATGGGGAATTTAGACAATAAATAAAGAGATCTTGAGAATTCCTGTATAGCAAGTTTTGTAACTGCAGGTATCTCTAATGAAACACACAAAATCAACAGATATATTAAAGGTAAGTGGTTTTAATAATATTTCAAAATAATTAAAATCTTCATTTGAAAATAGTAAAGTAAAAAGAAAATTTTCAAAAACAGCAAAACTGATTTCTAGGAGCAGATACTTGAACCATTCCCTTTAGTAAGAATAATACTTCTCACAAAAGAAAAGGCCCATCAACAAATCTTCTATAATCAAGTTTAGCCATACAGTTACCAGAGAAAAATAATTGTGCTTGCTGGAGAATATTCTTAGCTTCACAAACAGACCTTGAGGAATATAAAATTGAATCAGGCATTGTAAGGATATGTGACACTAACATGCTCATGACTCTTCTTCAACATTCACTTCAAAGTTGAAAACAAAGCAAAAAATTTTACTAAAGTTAATATGAAACAGTAATTTTTCTGATAAGTATGGGATTATAATATTTATCTTCCACTGTAAAACAATCAACAACGACATCACTAGAGAAGAGGTCAACACAAATGGATGTAACACATAGGTGGATGTCCAACCTCTTCAGTAAAGAAATTGTCGAAAATGAAGCAGAGACTTTATTGCAGGAAAATAAAATAAAGGCAGGTAAATAAAGATTTCATAATGTTAGCAAAGCTGATGTGATAAGGCGTTTGATGTGATCATTAACAGGAATGAAGTAGCCCCATGCCTACTTCTCAAGAATAAAAAAAAAATAATGCTGCTCTCGTTCCTTTTTATAGAGCAACATGAGAATCAAATCTGATGAGGAATGTCATGCATGTTGACGAATCTGTGAAAAAGCCGAAAAAAATATTTACCTCAAAGAATTATGCATGATGAGCCTCTAATACACAATCATTTGAAGTTGATCAAATTTTAGCTGCACAAACGTCCATACATTATTGATGAAAACAAGCTTGAGTTGCATACCTTTTCATGAATGGTGCTTATAAAAAATAATTTCTTCATAAAAAAAATATCTTCACAATTAACAAAAATTTCTTGCAGAAAATTGAGAGAGAAAAAAAAATTCTGAGGCATATTTAACTTTGTAGAAATTGGGTTACATAAAGAAAAGGCACTATATTAGTAATTGGTACACATAAAAAATTTTAGCACTAAGTAAATGAACAAAATCTTCTTGACCTTTTGCATTTTCTTTACCACAGAACAATAAACTTTCTAAATAGTTCTATAAATCTTTACAACCAGTCATTCTGTAACAGCTATTGATTATGAAATAGAATAATAATAATTTTTGCTTCATAAACCAACTTCGAAAAATACAGGAGAAGCTCAGCAAAATATGGATAAATTCACTGCATAATCACTAAACTTCTTCATGAGACATCAAAGTGGATAAAGGAGCACAAATCTTTAAATCACATTTTTTTTTTTTTTTTTTTTTTTTTTTTTAGAACATCAAAATTTCATTATAAATCTTCAATTTACATTCTAAATATCATACTGCAATCTGAATAATAAATTTCTTGATTTTAAATACATCATTTAGAAACAGCAAGATGCAAAAAAATAATTTTGTGCAGTTTTCAGAATCAAAAGTACATCGGTCGTTAATATAAAATTCCAGTACTAAGATTCATTCAGGAACGCTTCTCAGATTTTAAAGAATGAAAAAAATATTGCAATTACGGCAAAATATTGAATTTACGGGAATTTTTATTTTTCTTTCCATGCATTGAAAAGCAATAACTCTATTGTTCTTTAGAGTCACAGGCACCAAATGTGCCATTAAAAAAAAGTTAAAAGTGTTGTTGCATTGTGTCGTTAAGTTTGTTAACGTGATCGTTATTTTTAAGATCAAGATAATCTAGATTAATAAAGTAAAGTTGGATAATTCTTACTTGAGATACAATGACTGAAGAATGAAGACAGAAGCCGTAAAAAAAGACAGACTTTGAAGAGAACATCCACTTCTTTATTATATTCTTGTCAGGAAAATTAACTTTGGTCACCGACCCTAAGATCTGCGAAAATGCTTCGGAGAGATTTTAATCCCCATACACTTGAAGGAGCAGCCCATCAGTTAATTTAAAATGAATACAGGAAAACCTGTAAGAATTCTATAACAGGCAAAATTATATTATGAGTTGTTCTTGCGATTCGCCGAATGCGCACGGCACGGCCGGCGGCTACCGTTCCAATCTACATTCCTTTAACTTGTCATCAGACTTAATTCTGATTTAAAATTAACCGCGTTTGGTATTTAAATTCATTCTACGGGGAGTCAAAAGTAAAAGGACGCTAAGTTTAAATTGATTAGAGAATTAATATTTCGTCACTCTCTTAAAAGGCAAATTAAAAGAAATCATTTTAAAAGGATTATTTCAATTTGTTTTATGCGCGCAACGGAACGCCCTTATGTGATGCAATCGGCGCAATGAAGAAGCGAAGGCGGATCAAAGCCTACCGTGACGTCATCATAATACATCGCGACGCAGGAGCAAGCGGACAGCACGCTCCGACAAAACAGCAAAGAGCGTCAAACTCACAATGTGCAATCGTAAAATCAAAAATACAGACTTATATTTAAGGAATTCTCGCTGCTTAAATGAAGAAAGGAATAAAAAGGCTACGATAAACTAAACACTGTGAGATTCATATCACAATTATTCCTCGACATTATTAATTTTTGGCACAGTTTGGGATTGTT
The DNA here is from genome assembly GCA_964019185.1 of Maratus speculifer. Classification (NCBI taxonomy): domain Eukaryota; kingdom Metazoa; phylum Arthropoda; class Arachnida; order Araneae; family Salticidae; genus Maratus; species Maratus speculifer. The sequence goes on from OZ025291.1 coordinate 143,155,115, forward strand.
TTTGCACTATTCATCTTTAATTGTAGATCTGAGTTCTGATGCTGATGAAAAATGAGTCCATTTTTTACAAACTCGTCTTGATAGATCTCCCCATAAGTTGTCAATAGGATTTAAATCCGGATTTCTGAGCAGCTATTGTAAAATTTCAATATTTTACTAATAGAACTAAAGTTTTTCTCAGAACTTGTGTGCATGGGTGCATATATTGCTGTTATGCCCATTTTTTTTCTTCTGTCCAAAGTGTTGCAAGAAATGAAAGATGGTAAAAAAAAAATTTATATGTGTGTCTTTGAATTAAATTTTCCTGTAAGATGTACAAGTGACACCACGTCATTGAATAAAAAACAACCCCATGTTGCAATGAATCTGCCACCTAACTGATGTTTTAATAAAATCTCTTTGTCATTTCTTAAATCTTCCCAGTAATATTTTCTTAGAGTTTCACTTCTTTTCATCAGAGAAAATTACCTGCAGCCATTTGTTGTATCAAATTATCACTTGTGTTACAAACTGTAAACTCTGGGCTTTGTAGCTAGTCATTAATATAGGGATTACACAATTTTGTCAAGTATTAGATATTCCCACATCTATAACTATATTCCAGAGTGTTTTCTTGCACATTTTGAGCCCAATCTTTTGTAGAATTTCTTTACTTGAACATTTTCCAGTTGATGCTATATTTAAAACTCTCCTTCCATCTCTGGATAACAAGACATTTGGCCTGCCTCCAGCATTTTTTTTTTCCATATTCGCATTTTAATATTGAAAAATTATTGATGACTGTATTAGATTTTCCTATTCTTTTTGGAATAGATCTACAATTTATTGCTGTACAATGCAAAAGATTCAACAACACATTTTTAATATTAAATCAGTTTACTTGCTTTTGACGTTATTACAAAATTAACTAACGACAAATCCCAGTGTTAACAATTTGAAACACAATTGATGACTTGGAATGACAAATGGCATTAGGTAATTTTCTCTGATTAAAAGAAATGAAACTTAAATGGTCCTGATGGCTGGAAATATTATTTGGATGATTTAAAAAAAAGAAGAGATTTTATTAAAACATCAGTTAGGTGGTGGATTCATTGCAATATGGCCGCCTGCTTTTCTTTCTACGACATGTTATCAATTGTATATCTATCTACCTGAAAGTATATCTTTCAGGAAAATTTTATTCAAAGACACATATACAAATTCTTTCTGACCATCTTTCATTTGTAACAACACTTCTAGTAGTAAAAAAAAAAGGAATATAACTGCGAGATAATGTATCTATCCACACAAGTCATGACAAAATAATTTAGTTCTATAAGAAAAATATTGAAATTTTGTAATGGCCACTCGAAAATCCTGATTTAAATCCTATCGATCACTTAAGGAGATATCTAGAAAGATGAATTTGTAAAAATAAAAGTCCATTTTTCTTCAGCTTCAGAACTCACATCTACAGTTGAAGATGAATAGTACAAAAACAATCCTGAACTGTGCCAAATTGAATGATGTCGAGGACTGATGGAATATTTGCAATCATTAAACTCATAGGTGGTTGCATTATACATTAATATTTGTTTCTTTGGTTACTGTATTGAATTTATTTTGCTGTCCTTAAAATTTTTACCCAGGCATAAATAGTGTTTTTTTTGTATAATTACTTTATTTTTGTAATAAAATACTTACGCTTGAATTTTGTTGACTTTTTTATTAGCTTTTCAGCTTAATGACACAAATGAAACTTTTTTCTTTATAATAATAAGGAAAAATTTCATTTGTTATGAAATTTATCAAAAGAATTAATATTTTTTTCTGTCTTTATATTTTTTACATGGACTGTATGCTTTTAGAGTTAATAAAAATGCTGATTTTTTTTTTTTTTTTTTTTTTGAAAAAATATAAAAAATCAGATTTATTTGATTTAATTAAGATTTTTTTTTTTTTATTAATGTTATTTGAATACTTATTTACATACATGTATGTATGTACAGGGTTGTTATAATTAAAGTTCGCCTATTCAGAAGGCTCTGGAGCCGGTTCTATTGCTCCAAATGAAACAAAATTTCACTAGTACATAGTTGAAGGGATGCACTCTGCAAAAATCGAAAAAAAAATTAGTCAAATTTTTTGTCACTAGGTGGCGCTGCACCAATGTTTAAAGTGATGTCTGCAGATTGATTATATCAATATTAGTCAATCCAGACGAAACACACAAATTTAAAAGTTTCAACAAACTTCGACGAACTGCGAATTGTTACAATGCAGATTTACTAGTATATATAATGTATAAGCATGCAATAAAGGCAGCAAAGAATGCTAAATGTATATTTGTAGTCCAATTGATTCAGATTCATTATTGTCATGTTTATCATATAAACTGCAATTTTCTTTGTGTTTTACATAGTTGTTATAATCAATATACAATGTGTAAGGCAGGTAATATGGTTTGTAAAAATATTAATAGCATAATAAACTTTTGTTAACAGAATCTTTGGAAGTTGTTTTTATTTGAGTTGTAAAACACAACTTTATATATGTTTACTTTTATCATTTAAAAAACATTCAATTCTTTTTTATTCTAAGAAATGTTAAATTAGCGAGCATGACAAGTTTTTATATAAGTTTCTATTAACTGAGATTTCTGATATCTAAGGTACTAGAGGTCCCAGTTAGCTCAGATAATCAAGGTTTCACTATAAGTAAATTTTAATCCAGTATTTATTTTTAAGCTTTCAAATTATTGCTCCTGCTGTGCTGTCTCTTCTACTATTATGTCTATTGATTAGTGTTTGCATAAAAATGTATTTTGCAAAATACAAATTTAACTTTGTCTATTTTTTTTAAAAATCTAGATTCTGGTCCAAAGACATTAAAGTTATTTATTAATCAACCAAGAACGTTAGATTTTGATCAAGCTGATTCCTCTGAACCAGTTCAAATTTTAGAGTAAGAATAATTTCTTTATTTTATTTACATTAAGTACATTTATTTCTTTACTTAAACTATTTGTTTGCATACTTATTTTTTAATGCATTATAGATTGAAACCTGACGATTTATCAGGAGAACAACTTGTACCATTAAGATATGTAAAGTTTCAAAATGTACAAAATTTACAGGTAAAAACAAATTTTATACTGTATTTTTAGTTGGTGATGAATGAACATAATTAAAGATAAGAACTATAATTATTATTGTTTCCATAAAATTTTTAAATCATAAAAAGTGTCTAATTTAAGAATAAAAGTCTGTACTTGTTAAATTTTTAGTATTATTAATGTTTGTGTTATTAATGATCAGTGTTTTATAATCCTTTAAAAACTGAAAGCGAACTGAATAGTTATTAATATAACATAAAGAGAAATAATTTATTTGTTTTTGAAGCCTTTGCATAGTCATTGTTAGTAACATGAAGAAGCCGTGATCTCTTACCTTACCCCTCTTTCTGTTTGAAGTTTTGTTTATTGGAAATAAGCTCAAGACTTTTTGTCATAGTTGTACAATGATGTTTTATAAGAATGAATGAACTTTTACAGATTTTTGTCAGTGATTGGATATAAAAAATAAATTTGCCATCTTAAACGGGTTTTTAAGAACATGAAAACTGAAACTTTTAAATGATAATAATAATCTTGGAATGTTGTTATCAATCTGCTTTTTCAGAATTTAGTGTTGTCTCCATCGGAGGGGGTGGGGGGGATGTATGTGTGAATATACAGTCGAGTCTCTATACAACGAAACTTCATCTAGCGAATTTCTCTATTTAACGAATTTTTTGTAGGAACGGTCAATGTTTTTTAAGAATTACATTAAAAAATTATCTTTATATAGTAAAATGTATATTTCAATTTAACGAATTTTTTCAAAAATGCTCTTTCATATGTTCAGAAAACACTTCAAATTATTTGTGATATATTTTTTTTTTCCTTGGATTTCTGGTTTATATTTTAAAGATGCACTCCTCTACCTTATTACTTATGTCGAAAAAAAAAAAAAGACATTCACCCCTTCCTCCCCTCCCAAGAAAAACATCGTTTTTTTCCTTGGTTACATTTGACTTTGTTTTAACCAAGATGAGCATGCTTTCTTGGAAAAGATTGAAACATATCACAAAGCATCCTTAAAGGTAAAACTATTCCATTGTCGCCTTGAAAATATTGTTTGTTATTTCAGTTGGATAGTAAGGCAGGGTAAAAGGGTAATTTCAGAAAAGGCTGTCTTTTTCAACAGGTTTTCATCTACCTAAACTAACTCTCGTTACTTTTACCGTTTAGAGTGCATGTTTGTTGTTTTGTGGTGACTTGGAACATTTTTTGTTATGAGAGATCATTTGAATGAAGAATTGTTACTAATTGTCATCTATGGTGGTGTGATTTCTTACTAAATCTGCATAAAATTGCTCCTAGGATAAGCATAACTCTCTCTGATAAAGTAATAATTTTGAAAAACAGAAGACACTGAGATAAAAGTAGTGGCAAAAATGTTTGAGATTCCTGCAAAATTCCATTAAACATTTCAAAAACTTAATTAAGCAGTTCAAAAAACAATTCTGTTTCAAAACTTTAACATTGAATGAAAAAAAAAAAAAAAAAAAAAAAAAAAAAAATGTCGTTCTTTATTCAACAAATTTTTCTATACAACAAATTTTTTGACTGAACAATGGATTTCGTTATATAGAGACTCGACTGTATATAGGTAGTATGAAAACTTATAGTAAACATTTTTATTTTATATAAAATGACATCATTTGCACCTGCTGAAGAATTCCAAGATCCAGTTTTAAAAAACATCTATAGAAAAATATGCATATGACATCCTTATTTTGCAATAATACACAAACCCAGGAAAAATCAAAGCTATTCAAAAAACTCAGTTATCTAATGATTTATAAGCATTTATTTGTTTGTAAAATTGTTATGGATGCCGAAAATTTAATACAGCTCATGATAACTCCATTTTTTCAAAACTCAGAAAATGTCCATTACACATGGATTAATAAAATTGCATTTTTTCAGCTTTTTGATATTAAGTAATTGTGGAGAAATAGTTTACATGTATAGACTTTAAAATATATTTTTATTGCAGACTCCAGTGGCTGAAACACATTGATATGAACACTAACAAAAAAAAAAAAAAAAAAAAAAAAAAAAAATCTCATTGGAAATTTTTGTCTGTACTAAAGAAATTAAATTTAAAAAGTTGCCCACAACTTTCAAATATTTTTTTTCCATAGAAAAAATATGACTTTTATCAAAGGATCGTAAAATAAATGTGAATTTCATGAAATGATCATGAAACAAATGCGAATTTTGACTAAATAAATAAAAATAAATATAAAATAAAAAAATAAATATGAATTTTGTCAAAAAATCAAGGAGAAAATGCAAATTTCCTCGGGGAAAAAAAAAAAAAAAAAAAAAAAAAAAAAGAGTAATGTTTTTTAAAGGATTGCCTTCAAAATGTGAATGTTGTCAAAGGATCACACAAAAATGTGAATTTAGTCAAAAGATCACAGAAAAGTGTGAGTTAAAAAATCACGGAAAAACACAAACTACATCTAAAAATTGCTGAAAAGAGGCAAATTTTTCATAAAGCCTTGGAAAATATGTGAATTTTGTCAAATGTCCATAAAAAGAGATGCAAATTTTATAAAGAGTCTGTGGAAAATAACATGAATTTCATCCTAGGATTATGAAAAAAATGTGAATTTTGCCAAGGAATTATAAAAAAAATGTTAGTTTCTTCAAAAAACTATAGAAAAAAACCTGTGAAATTTTTGAGTAGATCACGAATTGATCAACTCAAAAATTACAGAAAAAATGCAAATATTTTTCGAAAAATTGTGGGGAGAGGGGTAGGTTGTGGGAAAAAATTGTGCACGTTGTGCATGAGGTCTTCAAAATTCAGATTTTTTGCTGAGCCTGTAGCATGTCTGAAGGCACAGTGTGCCGGAAAGTGTTAAGATAATAATGGTGTGGAAAAAACCGGAAATTTGGCAGCTCTGCATAGAACAACTTTTATACACTCTTCGTTATTTTTAACTACTGAATAAACACAGTATAGCTCTCAACAATTGATTATAAACTCAATTTTTTTTTTCAGCAACAATCATGTTCTTAAATGTTTAACAGAATCATCCACAAAACAGAATAACAGGGTTCGCACCGTTCCTAAAATTTTCACCCTTTGCAACCAGTATTTTAAATCAAAAATATTCGTGGAAGGTTACTATAATATTTCCAATAAAATTATTCAATAAACATTACCGTTTTAAAATTGTGATAGGAAAGTATGAAAATTTCAGGAACAGTGCAAAACAATTATGAAATGGTTAAAAAAAAATAGAAGAAAAATTTTGAAGCATGCATTTTTAAAGAAAATTAAGCTGTGCTAAAAATTTTGCAAAACATATTTAAAAAAAGCAAAACATTCCCAACTCCAAAAAAGAACAAATTAGCTCTCTCTTTATTGTCTAAGTAAGGTTCTGCTTATCCTTCCCATTTTAGAAAGTCATGATGATGAAAAAGTTTTAAGCAAAATTAATGAAAATGCATCATTCTTACCATGTTTTAAATAAAAGGATAAAAATATTTCTAATATAATACATTGTTTATTCATCAAAATTACATGTAAAATTTGCAGACAGTTAATGAAATTAAAAACTTGTCATAATCACAGACAGATATAAAACTTTTTTCTCACTGGATGGCAGAGAATATTCTTGATACAGCATATATATTTTAATTAAACTTTTTTCACTTATGTGAAAATGCAACAAAAAGATATAGTAATCTACTATTTTCTATTTATTTTGTACAGAAATTGTAATTAAAAAAAAACCCTTAAAACTAAATTGATATGCAGTTTTCAAACAAATTGCAATTTAAAGTACTCCACCCCTCAGCACTCCACCCATAAAATGATGCAAAAATTGAAAATGTTCTTGTTAAGTTTTAAAAAATACAGTAGATATTATTGGTATTTAATTGAACAATTACACATCTGTTTCGTTTTACAGCTGCCTTATGTAACGGAACATTATTTTTTAGGGATGACACTTTAATTGCTGCTCAAAAGAAGTAGCATATCAGGTGCTAATAAATAAAAATCTGAACTTATCTCTTGTATGAAAATTAATGATTGTATGTTCCTTGTAAAAATTTATAATTGTTGAAACTTAATATAGCAGTCATTTTCAGATAATAGGGCATTTTACATGGCTGAAAAATGTAAATTTATTGTGTCGGCTGCAAATGTTTGAACTCTTTGTAAGCATAAGTTTTGTAAGTTTCTGTTTAAGCGCTCACTATATTATGCACCTTAAATATGAAAATAAAATAATAATAATCAGTATCTAAAAATGTTCTGAAATTATAAATGTCATTACTAAGGCTTGCCCCAAACAGGGGTCAGAGTTGTCCTATATTTCCTATATATCTTATATTTATAAAATAACCTTCAAAAATTTCCTATATTGTCTTATATTTTTCTAACTGTCCTATATTTCCTATATTTCTCTACTTTCTCATATATTTGGTATTAAAATTATTGCTTGTTTTCGCGTGCATTGCTTTGCTCTCTGGGTTAGTCTAACGTTCAACGTGGTTCTGTGTTTCATTGCAATATTTAAGGCTCCCCTTCACTGAAACTCCCCGATCGCGAAATCCCATGTTAGCCTGTGGGAAAATTTTTAAGTGCGATTATTCTTTACCTAATATAATTATTAAAATACTGTTTTCACCGTCAGAAAGTGGATGTCAGATGCCTATGATGTGCGTTTTTCAAAATTGTCTGCACAAATTTTAAGTATTCTTAAGAGGATGATAAAATTTAATCAAATGAAAATTTCAAAGTTTATAGGGATTTTTAATATACTTAAAATTTATGGAGACAATTTTTAAAAATGCATATCATTGGCATCCGACGTCCACTTTCTGATAATGAAAACGGTATTTTAATAATTGTCTGAGCGAAGCGAGGTCTTTATACTCAGAGATACGTAACGATATTAAAAGTAAAAAAAAAAAATTTTCGTCAAGCAAATCTCAAAAAGCACTTGTCGGATTTTGATTCTGTTTGTACCAATAGGTACCTATGAAGGTAATCTGATGAATGCACTACATACGAAAAATTAGTTCCAAATAGTTTAAAAGTTATATTAAAAAAACTGATAAAAAAGCACAATTTATTTGCATACGTCACAGAAATTTGGTGTGCGTGATTTTCAACAGCTGGATATTTTCATAGATAACCGAATCAGTACATGGAGTAAATAGTAATCATTAAGGCACTCAAACATATTGAATGCAATAAAACATTTTAAAATTTAATCATGCAGGAAAATAAAACTGTTATTTTTTTATGTTAAAAAAATGTCATAAAAACTTTGATTTTGAGATTTTGTGATAATCTCTTAATAGCATTTTTTGATCGCTAAAGGAATGTTTTATATATTTCGTATGTGAAAATTAGAAACAATTACTTTTTAAATAAAAAGTTTCTTTTATGACATCATTTTCCCATTATATTTATTTTTATTGCATGTTTTCTTTTAACTTATATTTTGTTTGTGTGTGGAAGTCAATTCTGGTCACTAATTTTTCGGCATGGATATCACAAGCGCATCAGATTTGGCGCAATTTTTTTCAAAGCCCATTTGGCGAAAACTCCATTTTCAAATAACGCTTACATACACATTTTTAAATAATTTTCTATTTTCAAAAAGAACTTATAGTAAATAAAATAATAATAATAATTAATAACTGTAAAAAGAAATATTTTATATAATTAAAAAAAGGAAATGAAAGTAAATAAACATTTTATGAGTAAATAAACAAATAATAAATAAATAAAGCCGGGTTACCATCTCAGGTAAAATAATGCCATTTTGACGCCAATTATGTACCCTGGTGCATATGTGACATCTTTTCCCATTTTTCATCCATTTCCTGTTGGCATACAACTTTGAAATTTGGAATATGTATGCATACCTGGGAGCAATACTGGAATTAGACATTGATTTTTTTTTTTAAATTCGATCCAAAAAGGGGCAACGGGGGCTATTTTTTAAAGATTTATACTGCATAAAGGAGCCACTTACCTATTTTTAGATACAAGAAGAAGTAAGTGGTATGTAAAAACAATTATAGTATACATAAATAAAATACTTGAGATAATATACTAGAGATATAAGCACCGGGTTTGGCGAGATATTTTATGCCAACTAGGCGAAAACATCGTTTTGATTACCAGATACTCATAGCATGCTATAATAACACATTATTTATTTATTTCAAAATGAAAAAAAGGAATAAACGAAACATTTTCTGTTATTAAAAAAAAAAAGAAATAACAATCAATAAATGATAATATTTTTAGAACAAACAATTTATTATAACATTTATATGATAACCAGCATGTTAGGCAACTGAACGCCATTTTGGCACCAGTTAGGTACCTCGGTGTGTATAGGGTATATATGTGCCATATTTATTTGTAAAACTGAGCATGAACATTTACCAAATGTGTTTTCATAGTTGCTTATATCTTTTTGCAACATAGCGCACCTTCCGAAGCCAAAACTGCACAAAAGAAAAAAAAAATCAATAATTGCAGCATTTTTTTTTTTTTTTTTTTTTTTTTTTTTATGTAATGCACATTTTGTAATAAGTAGGCTCGATAATCAGACCTCGTTTTTTTGCTTTCAAAGATGATATTTCATACGACGTCTTTTTTGGATTCGTCGTTTTTCCATATTTGATAGTATGCGTCTACTCGTTTTGTAACTTTTTTTGTAACTTTCTTCTTTATTAACAGCGACATTTGGATTTACTATTTAAATAAAAATTCTTCTCAATACAAAGAATTTTGTTAAAATAAATAAATAAATGAAATGCGGATATCTATTGCTCAAAGCACAAAATTTTTCCTATTGAGTTAATAAAAATCAGTAAAAACATAATTTTTATGATAATAAAAACAGGGTTGGCATTTTTGCCGGCAAAAAGGTATTTTTGCCAGGACAGTGGAAAAAACTGGAAAAAACCAGGGAAAAAATGGAAAAAACCGGCAAAAATGGAAAAAACCTATATGTCTTTAATGTGTAATAAAATCTGCACGCTAATAAGGATAGTAATGGTATAAACAATTAAATTTAACAGTGTATTATTTAATATTTTAATTTCATTTGCTGATTAATTAATATTAAATATTTTAAATCTTTAAAAAATAGGTGGGATTCAGTCTTGCTTAGGAATTTAAGAACAAAATAAAAAATTACATTTCTAATTTATTTTACTTTAAGTCAGGGATATGTTTAAGAAAATTTTAGGTCCTTTAAAGGACCCTTCACAAAATTCCTTAACCTCAAACAGGATTCTTCATAAAATTATTTGTCTCTCAAATCGACATTTCACCTTTAAACTGAACTTTTCACAAATTTAATCATTTTAAAATAAAATCTGGCCTGTTAATAAACATTTGAACTCACCAAAAAATATATTACTTAGCTTCTCTATATGTGAAGGGTAGAACCTGAAAACCTGATAATTTAAATTCACAAAACTGTCTAGAATTTTCACAAAGACGAGAAAAGTCTAGACAGACCCCTGTAAGTAAAGTATTTTATCAGTCATTAACATACATATTTTTTTAATTATCAAAAGATTTTCACTTTCAAATATGTCCAGCAAGCAGTGCTGCTATTAAAAGATTTTTTTCAAATTTTTCATTTGTGCAAACTGAGATTCGAAATACTTCAACAGATACTCTTTCAAAACTTGTTTACTGTTATGCCATGCTAAAGCAGCAAAATTTAGGTTGTGAGGAAGATATTGCTGAAATATTTGAAATTTAATAGTTTTCTGCTTTAAATATAATTTTATATTAAATTAAATTTAGGTTACTATAACTGTTTCTTCGAATTTCTAACATATATAAACTATAAATATAAATGCTTTACTCAGTCTCAACAGTTCTATTATCTGAATTAATAATTGTATAAACATGAATAAATGAAGTTTCTATTTATTTCTATTAAAATTGGTATTTTTTTCATTTATAATCTTGTTATAAAAGTTAGTATTCTTTCATAAAGTGCATAATTATACTTATTTAACTTAAAAGTTAAAATAAATTTAGAATAATATTGATTTTTTAATTAAGTATGCAGTTTATTTTTTCTTTTGTGAAATATTTTTCTCTTTCTGGGGAAAAAATTTAAATGGACAGCCTATTTTTGCCACTTCTTTGGCAAAAACCTATTTTTGCCGGGACGGTTTTTACCAGGTTTTTTCCGCGGTTTTTTCCACCTTTGGCAAAAACTCGCCAACCCTGAATAAAAAGGTGACTTATGTAATAACAGAGTCATATATTATGTACGTTATGGATTAAGTATGAATATTTCTCCACCATTTATAAATAATAATAATAATAAAATAAAATGCGGACAGACCAAAGTCTATATTTGACTGAAAACAACAACGATTTTCTCAATGCTTTAAAAGATGGCCAATGAAAAGTGATATTTCAAAAGTATTATGAAATTAGTTAAAAACCATTTATTTTAAACTAAATGAATAAAAGATTTATATTTTTAATGAAATAAATGGGATTTGAAAAATTATTGGAAATTTCTCACCATAGATGTATCAATTTTACAATCAGTACTTTGTATGCAAAATGGAACAATTAGCAATACTTTTTGAACCCAAAAAATGGTCGTTGCTTTTTTTAAGGTTAAAAAGGAGGTTACGAAATATTCCTATACAGAGATGCCAAGCCCCCGCTTATTGCACAGCAGAATTTTCTTATAGGAAAAGTTATTTTTTAAATCTGCCGAATGTTCCTATTTAATAAAAGATTTTCTGTATTAAAATACCTGTATCCAAAATGCCGGAGACTTGGCAGCTCTGCCTATAACATTTTAATTAATCACGGTACTTTTTTTAATCGGATTCAAATTTAGTGAAGACAACGTTTTTTGGCCAAAAGCAGCTTTTTTCCACATGTGTAACTACGATACAATTCCTTGATGCTGAAATAAAATGTTTTGACTTATGCTATTATTGCTTCCTCTTATTTATTTATTTGAATTTTAAATAAGATGACTCAAAATCGTGTTTTTTAAATGTACGGAAAAAATGCATTTCGAGAGAGGGCGAAAAGAACAATGTTTGGCGATTTATTACCTGCGTTTGGCTAAGTTTCTTACTACCTTGTATTTAATACTCTTTACAATACTTCGCTCTTATGTGGACTTAGGCGCTTTTATAAAAAGTTTGACGTAGTTCGGGCTTAAAAAAGTGAGTATTTTACTGAATAATACAAATAAATGAAAAATGAATACTAAGAAATACTAATAAAAGAAAAATGAAGCCTTATATTGATCTATGTATATTTAAAAATGCATCTGCTAGCACTAATTAGATAATTTATGTGTATATAATAGGAGATAAATAGCTTTTGATTCAGTATTTCTATGCTTTAAAGCATTAACGTTTGTGTGTTTTTCATTATCATTGGGAGTACCTAGCCGATTAAAAAAATAATGTGGGCAAAAAATGTTAGTAACTATCTTTGCTGCAAAATATAGTATATTTTGCGTAGGAACAATAATCACCATCAATGCACGAGCAAAAAAAGTTCTAAAATTGAGAATTCTTTGATGTCGATATGACTAAAATTTAAAATCTTTTTTTTTTTTTTTTTCGTGGCAACTTTTAGGATATAATATTCTCGTTATGAACGATTTCTAAAACATTCGACAATTTAATTTCACAAATGAAACATTTTTTTTCTAGAAAAAGTTTTAAACCCAATTTATTGAGAATATTGCAATTTCTAGGATACTGTTGGGGTCAGAAACTATAACTTTGGCATCACAGTGACTTATAAGATGTAAGTGCTCGTTTAGGACAAATTTTTAAAAAAGGATTCCTTAACTCTTATCGACAACCTCATTGCATCCGTGGAAAACAGATATTTAACATTATAAACTATTCGGACGGATTTCACACCATATAAAATACACTCCATTCTCTTCAAACATAATAGTTTATGTTATTTATAGTTTCTCAAATCGGTGCGAAGCTTCTGTTTATGCTTATGACATCATTTCAAAGAGTTATATTTCCAATATAGGAAAATTTGGTGTTTTATTTTCTGTATTACTTTTAACATTTTGCATATTTCCAATTTTATATCCATGCATGGTTTGCTTTTCTTTTATAAAAATAGTACATGCAACTTTATATATAAGATTTTGTAATTCTATGATTCAATATGCTTATTTTCATCATATTTTATCACAATGAATGACCAATTAAATGTAACATCTCATTTTCTTTACTTATCGCAAGTTTTTAAATGTTTATTCTCAGCAATATCGCTCAGACTAATACCTCTGAGGGAAGTCCTAGTTACATTAGGTAATGAGTAATCACACTTAAAATTTTTCCCATAGGCTAACATGGGATTTCGCGATCGGGGAGTTTCAGTGAAGCAGAGCTTAAAGTTTTTCTTACCGTGCATTCAGCTATATTGCAATACATTGTTTTTATTTTATTTTTTAATGTAGAAAAGGCATATTTATTGCATTACATTAATGCAATGTCACAATATGAACATAGATTGATGAAATTCTGTAATGCTTGGATAGATCAGATTGACGGGCATGGAAAAAAAATGGCTGATGGTGTGTGAAGGGTTAAGATCATTACCATGTCCAGTTCCCATCCGTAACAGTGGTTATTTGCAATTAATGCTGCATCCAACAAAATGAAGCACAAAGATAATTCAGAAAAACAAAGCGATTAGCTTCAGTCTCGCTTTGTGCATTTTACTGGCAGAAAAAGCTTGAGTTTGAATATCAAAAGAAAAAAAAAAAAAAAAAGTGGATTGAGTACTTGGACTTTAAATGAGGGAGATAAGATCTACTGTTCCAAGATTTTGTGGATAATTCACATGGCCCTAATTAATTATTTATTTCAGTCATCAGATAGAATGCAAAATTTATTTTTGAAATGTTTGCAGTTTCCTCTTTGCCACAAGGTATATAGTTAAATTCAAAGAAAGTGCCATGTGCTCATGGCTTTGACTCATATTTTGAAACAAATCACTGTCATTGATGATTTCAACAAAGAATCCCTCTTTTGCCACTCTTATGATGATGAGACATTAAATGACCAGAACTTAAAACAATTAAATATTTTTGCTTGGTATTGGAGTGAGGAAATTGGTGTATTACCGAAAAATATATTGAAAGTGAGCTTTTTGATCATTTAACTGCAAAATGAATGTAATGAATGTCTTTAAATTGGATCTAAATCATTTGCTCATCTTTGGATCAAATGGTCCTAATGTAAATAAATCAGCTTTTAAAATTTCGGATGGAGAAGTACAATTTATGAGAAAATTTGGCATAGTGTTGGAATCTTTAATTTACACATTGTTGATTGTTCACAATGCATTGACAAGGGTATCTATCAGATCACATGTGAACCTTTCTCAAGCATAACAGATTTCCTTGAAATCTGATTTTATAAGTATCTGTGATTATCAAAGATTTTCTTGAAATCTAACATTGTTGGTTTGGAAAATTTCCATTATACCAAGAAGATTTAAGAATAACAATGAAAAATTTAATTTTTTACATATTTTTAAATATTGTTTCTTGATTTACTATTGTTAATTAGTGAAAAATTATAAACTAACATAGATTATGTTTTTAAAATGTATTTTATAGCAATATATATTCAATAGCATTATTATCAAAATGTTCTATATATGTCCTATATTTTTAACAAAAAATGTCCTATGTTTTATGAATTGGTCACTCCTACCCCTGCCCAAACTTTAAATTTATTAATTACTATTTTTATTTTTAAGATTTGGAAAGCTTTAGAAAAAAATGCAATGATTATGTGGGTATATAAATAGCATTTGTATTAATTATCCAGCACTTGTCTATTATCTTTTCAACCACTTTCCATTAAAAAACTAGTTGGATGTGTCAATCCCGAAACTTTCTTAAAAACGTGGTGACCCCAAAGTTACCCACTATCGAATTTCCTCGAACATTTGACCTAGCCTAATGAGATTCTGGTATCCGAAAAGCCTAAAACGCAAAATTTAATTAATATTCTGAGAAAATGAGCTTAGTAGTGCCGCATGTTGCGTAATTTATACTAAAACCTAATAAGCATCTATTGATGTCAAGACCTAACAGAATCTGAAATTTGATGGAATTTCATCCATTAGTTCTTGAGATATAGTTATAACAAAAAATTTGCAAAACGTAGCACAGCAACACCATATCTTGGACAATTTATGCCAAAACGTAAAAAAGCGTCTAATTATGTTATGGTGTAAAAGAATAGAAGAAAGTAAAAAAAAAAGTTATAATAAAGTTATAAATAAACAAATTAAAGAATGTTGTCATTTCAAACTTCTATACCTAAGAATAGTAAAGACATTAGAGTTAAAAGTCACTGAAGAATAAGATGCCTTTCCTTTATTAGAGTTTATGGACAATCCAGATATAAATTTAATTTATTCAGACGATTTAGCACAAAAGAACGTTTAGAATAATGACATTACATTATAAACGCTAAGCTTTTGCTATGCACTATTTTAAATTGATCAAATCTGTTTAAAAAATTTTCAATAATTTCCTTGACCTTTCACTATTTTCTATGATTTTATGGAATTTTATGCATATACTCTAAAAATATGTAAAATTTTTTTTTATCATTTTTATGAATTCAAAATAATATGTATGTGTTTTCTATCCTTTTTTTTACTTTCTTCTATCTTTACAAGAAGAAAGTATTGGATTCATGAAAATTTTCGACGAATTTATACATTTTAGAAGGTCCTGAACACGTTTTGACTATTTTTAGAAAATGTCTGTCTGTGTGTCTGTCTGTGAGTCTGTCTGTATGTGACAAAAAATTTGTGGGCACTCTATTTCAAGAACTAATGCTCGAAATTTAATAAAATTTTATATCAAGTTAGACCTTGATATGAATTAGTGCCTATTGGTTTTTGGTGAAAATTGGCCTGCAGGTGGCGCTGCTATACTACGTTTTTCATGATTTTTAAGATTGCTATATCTCAAAGACTAATGCACAGAATTTCACCAAACTTCAGATTCTGTGACCCCTTGATATACATAGACGCTGATTAAGTTTTGGTGTAAATTGGCCAGCAGGTGGCGCTTCTATGCCACGTTTTTCATGATTTTCATGATAGCTATATCTCAAGAACTAATGCACAGAATTTCACCAAACTTCAGATTCCGCGATACCTTGAGATACATAGCTGCTTATAAGGTTTTGGTGTGAACTGTCCTATAGGTGGTGCTGCTATACTACATTTTGCACGATTTTTGCGATAGCTATATCTCAAGAACTAATGCAGAGAACTTCATCAAATTTTAGTTTCTTTTACGCTAGAATATATAACATAATTAGACGCTGATTACATTTTGGTATTAACCTTGCAACAGGTGGTGCAGCTATACTGCATTTTGCACGATTTTTCCGATAGCTATATCTCAACAACCAATGCACAGAATTTCATCAAACTTCAGATTTTGTTACAAAATGACATATAACATAATTACACGATGATTACGTTTTGTTATAAATCCTTCAACTGATGGTGCTGCTGTGCTATATTTTACACTTTTTTTAAACTAGTTATATCTCAAAAACTAATGCACAGAATTTCATCAAATTTCAGATTCTTTTACACCATAACATAATTAGACGCTTTTTTTACGTTTTGGCATAAATTGTCCAAGATATGGTGTTGCTGTGCTACGTTTTGCAAATTTTTTGTTGCAACTATATATCAAGAACTAATGAACGAAATTCCATCAAATTTAAGATTCTGTTAGGTCTTGATATCAATAGATGCTTATTAGGTTTTAGTATAAATTACCCAACATGAGGCACTACTAAGCTCATTTTCTCAGAATATTAATTAAATTTTGCATTTTAGGCTTTTCGGATACCAGAATCTCATTAGGCTAGGTCAAATGTTCGAGGAAATTCGATGGTGGGCAACTCTGGGGTCACCACATTTTTTTTTTTTTTTAAATATTAAAATGTAAAAATTTAAATATTAAACTTATGAGATAGAAGAAAGTTTCAGGATTGACACATCCAACTAGTTTTTTTTTTTAAATTTAATAGTTGCCTGGTAACTGAACAGCATATTTGACATTCCTAAGAATTAGATTTTCTGAACTTTTAAGAAAGCATATAAGCTTAGAAGGTTACAAATAATCTAACATTAAAAACTGTGGATTTCAATGTGACATGTATTATAAAGCGAGATGAAAATCAAACTGATTTGAAAAAATGATATTAAGGCATGTAGACTGCAGATGTGTTAGTTTAAAAATTAAAATAATAGAATTATTAAATATAGTAAAAATATGATTTTTTTAGATATTGCATTTATGAATGAAATATAAATATTTTACATGATATACATAATATTTTATTATGATACAAATAAAAGAGAAATAATATTTGCAGCAGAGTTTCCCCATGCTTTAAAAAAGGGCAGGGCACTACTGTTCTGAAAAGGGCACTTTTTACATTTTTAAGGGCACTTTTATCAAGTTGAATCTAGAATCTAGCGGTTCAGAAAGTCATGAAAAAACAGAAATTTCATTGAAAAAAAGAAAAAATATATAAATTTTGTTAAAAGATCGCGAAAAAGCAGTAAATATTGTTAAAAGATCACAAAAAACCGGCCAATTTTGTTAAAAGATCGCAAAAAACAGCAGATTTTGTTAAAAGATCGCAAATAACAGCATATTTTGCTAAAAAATCATGAAAAAACGTCAAATTATGAGGAAAATTTGCAAAAAAACAGCAAATTTTATTAAAAGTTCGTGAAACAGCCGTTTTTGTTAAAAGATCGCAAAAACGGCATATTTTGCTAAAAAATCGCAAAAAAACGACAAATCTTGTAAAAAATATCGTGAAAAATGAAACTTTTCACAGAATTTTCCGTTTTATTGCGATTTTTGGACGAAATTTGCCGTTTTTTCGCAAATCTTTTAACGAAATCTGCCGTTTTATTGCTATTTTTTTTAACGAAGCCGTTTTTTGCGACTCTTTGACAAATTTTTCCATTTTATCGCAATTTTTGAAAAAAATTTTCGTTTTCCCACGATTTTTTGAGGAAATCTGCCGTTTTGAGAAATTTTGTGACGAAATAAGCCATTTTTTGTGAATCTTGTCGGAAATTAGCCATTATTTCGCAATTTTTAACAAAACTTGTCATTTTTTAAAGTGATTTTTTGACAAAATTACCCATTCCATGGGACGCGTGAGGCTATTTTTTGTGTTACGTCGCCAATTTTTTGCATAATTTACGCGCTCAGATCATCGCTGGAGGGTTGCATTTTTTCAAATGTGGGGCAAGAAGGGCACTATTTTTTTGAATGAATGTCAAGAGGGGTGCTAGTTTTTGGATGAGGGGCAAGAGGGGCACTAGTTTATAAACTAAAGGGTAGGATGGGCAGAGCGCCCCCTGAAACCCTCTGGAGAAAATTCTGTTTGCAGTTTAAAAAAAAAAAAAAAAAAAAAATTACACTTTATTTATATTAGAAAAATGTTAAACGATCATTGTATAAACATTAAATTATAAAAAGAAAAAATATCAAAATTTGTAGCAATTATTCTAGAGGCCAAGAATCTCTGCCATTTAAAGTAGCAACAAAATAATTGACCTTTTTATGAATTTGACACCACATGAATTGAGTTAAAAGTTTTATGGAAAATGTTTGACAGAATAGACCAATTATCCTTATTTGAAATTTGTTGCTATTGCCATTACTGTGCCACACAGTAATTTTTTATCCAGCCCCCCACTAGATGTTGTTTTTATTTGATTAACTTTGCAAGAAATTATTGTAAAGTGTTTTTTTTTTTTTTTTTAAGTATAAACTTTTGCTAACAAGAAAGGTCTCCAAACTGGGGCATACTCAGAATTTTTTGAAAAAAATACTGATTAAACTACTCATGTATGTAATAAAGGATCAGTAAAATTTAGCGTTGGAATTACCGAAGAAACTCAGAAAAAAAAAAAAAAAAATACTTTCGGGTATTTGGTGTGAAAAGACGAAAGAGTCATGCGATTTGGCAAGCAGCATTTTCCCTCGTCAAAAGGAAACGATTTTAATGCACCTGAAAATTTCTTGTCAATAAATTTTTAGAATACTTGTAAATAAGTATTTAATGAATTTAAATTTGAACAATGAGAGAGTTTGATATATAGATGTATTTTTCCTTACATATTTCTGTTGCTTTTGCAGCAGTTATTTCATTTTATCACTTTAAAAATAATTTCTTGCGTAAAAAATACTTTCATATTGAAAAGTATTTTTCATATATTTAAGCATTTGACAAAATAAAGGCCAGATGAAGAATGCTGCAGTAATGCATTTCAATTTTGGAAAAATTTTTGTTTCCATAGCAACAAAATTGAATCGACAGAGCTCAATTAGATTGAAATTCATTTTGAGATTGAAACAATTTTAATTAATTTAAAATTTGTTTTAATTCATAAAATTTCACAGTTAATTTTCATTCTAAATACATTACGACAAACATATAGTTAAAACAAACTAAAGCTGACAAAATTAACGTTATATAAATAATTTTTTTTTAAAACAAGTTCATGATGTAACATTTTTACCTTAAAAAGCATTTGACATAGAAAAGCATTTTTTGAAGTTTTATTTCAACGCCAACCAGTGATAAACCGCCAAATAAGTGAAATGTTCATAATTTTTTTACGAACATTTTAAAGGGGTTCTGCCGAAATTTTTTTATAAACGTATATATCCTAATGAGAAGAACATTCTGTAATTTTTTTAGAATTTTCTGAGTATGTCCATATGGAGACCTTCCTTATAAGTAGTAAAACTGTATGTATTAGAACAATGTTCTTTTTAAAAAAATAGCCTATGAAAATTTCATTATTTTAATGCTAACCTTTAAATTTGTGACTAATCTGAAAATGTCATGGAATTATCTGGAAAATTTAACATAAGATTTTGACCACACTGTTATTAATATTTGAAAGTAAGACATAAAGTAAGAAATAAAACAACCAGGACTATACCGTACACTAGGGGTGCACAACCTTTTCAAGTGAAGGGCCACTTACGAATATGTCTGGGTGGTCGAGGGCCACATCAATAACAAGGAAATAATTCGATTTAAAGGAGGTGATCCATGGCCTGCTATAATCGGATAAAAAAATATGATTTCAAAGGGGGCGGGGGGGGCTGGCGGTGTTACTCCTTTAAGCTTGCTTACCCAGTCAAAATATCCAATTCACATGGTAAGGATATGTGAACAGATTTTAGTTTGTACATAACAGATGTAGCAAGGATTATTTTCAAGATGTAAAAATATTCCTTGACTTTTTTTCAGGAGAGTAAGTTTTGTTTTATTAAAAGTGCTTTAAAAAAGCATAAATTGCTGACACTAAAAAAAATGTCAACTTTATGAATGAAAGAGAGAGAAGGAGCTGAACAACAGGAATTTTCATGCCTGATCAACAAATTTCCCGATGTTCTGTGCCCGATCAATGAAATTTATAATTCTTCCATGCCTGGTTGACCAAATTTGCACATTTTACAAAACCAATAGACAAAATTTGCAATTTCTATGAAGCTAATCGAGAAAATTTCATCATTTCCTTGCCTGATCAACAAAATTTGCAATTCTTATGAAATCGATCGAGAAAATGCAGGATTTTTCTGCACCTGATCAAGAAAATTCGCTATTTTTACAAAGCTGATTGACGAAATTAGTGATTTTTCCATACATGATCAATGAAATTCGCGATTTTTTTCCCGCACATGATCGACAAGTTTCGTGATTTTTCTGCACCTGAACAACGATTTTCGCGATTTTTATGAGCTTGATCAACAAACTTCACGATTATTACTAAGCAAATCTACAAAATTCTCGATTTTTCTTCACATGATCAGCGAAATTCGTGATTTTTCTGAATCTGATCGGCGAAATTCGCGAATTTTCTGAATCTGATCGGCGAAATTCGCGATTTTTCTGAAATCTCCATTCTCTGGTAAGATGGAACTCGCAATTTTTTTTTTCTGGATAAATTGCTGAAATTCACGATTGTTTCAAAATTTTCATTTTTCCTCGCATCATCGATAAATTTGCGATTTTTCCGCTCCTTATCAACGAAATTTGCAATTTTTTCGTCTGTGCCCGATCAAAGATATTCGCGTTTTTTTCTTGCGATAATCCGAGAAAACATGCAATTTTTTTTTTCAACCAATGAATTTAAATTGCAATTTTTTCGAGCATCATCTACAGAACTGACGATTTTTTTGCCTGATCAACGAAATGTGTGATTTTTCGCGTAAGACCAACAAAATTCACAATTTTTCTATGCTTGATCGACAAAACTCGCGATTTTTCTGTGATTTTTGCAAGCCTTATCGACAAAATTTGCTTTTTTCTGCACTTAATCAATGAAATTCGTGATTTTTCGGTGCTGATTAATGAAATTTGCGATTCTTAAGTGGCGAAAATTTAAATTTTCCCACAGAAAATATACGAAATTTACAATTTTTTCTGTCATATATGCACAAAAATTGCAATTTTTTACAGTTGTAAATTGACAGAACTCGCGGGCCACACGTTAACCCATCGTGGGCCACTTTTGGCCCGCGGGCCACAGGTTGTGCATCCCTACCATACACAAATAAGACAGCATTAAAAATAGCTTAAGAATTTTAAAAATTTAGGTTTGTGTATTGAATGCGTGCATGTGAGAAAAAGGAAGAGGAAGGAAAAGTGGGAGGTTTGCAACCCTAGCATGAAGTTTGCAGTAAGTGTATCTAAATTTCACTATATTATATCATTCTTTGGACTTTAACATTAGAGATGAGTCTGAGCTCTAATATACAGCTCTATCATGATATATGATAAACATGCCCATTTAAAAGTAAACTGCATAGGAAATATAAATCATAAAAAGTTTAATAAATTTAACATTTGAATATCAGCTATTGTCACATTCTATCTATTTGAAAATTGTA
The DNA here is from genome assembly GCA_964019185.1 of Maratus speculifer. Lineage (NCBI taxonomy): Eukaryota > Metazoa > Arthropoda > Arachnida > Araneae > Salticidae > Maratus > Maratus speculifer. Next base: position 143,177,219 of record OZ025291.1, read on the forward strand.
TGGATATAAGTGTTCTTCATAAGTAGCAGGTATTTCAGTTTCATTAATGTTGTTGCAATCTCTTGCCATATCTATTTCCACTGCTGTCTTCTTTTATACTGGCATTTCTGACTTTTTATGAGTCTCATTACTTGGTTCATATATGCATTCTCATGATAACAAAACAGCTGCCAAGTAGATGGTAATTGGAACTTACTTTTTAGATATGCCTTAAAGTTTTCAAAAGGAAGAAATTTCTTTATACTCTGATAATGTATTTTTAAGAATTTTTTTAAACATAAAAAATAAATAAATATTAAAAGAATTATTTCAGTTTTTCTCTGCTTATTTAAAAATTTGCTTCATTTTAAAATATGCATTTTGTTTTACTGCAAGATTGTTATATTTGAATTATGTCACTATTGTTATTATTATTATTTTTAGATATTTGTAAAAGATAATCAAGGTGGTACAGAAACAACGAGGATAAATCATTTAGCAATTATTGGAAGTACGATATCTATGACAAATATGAGTGACTTCAAAAGGGTATGATATTCTATTTTTTATTTGGAATTTATGTGAATATATCCATTGATTAGTATCAATATAACACACACAATATTGCATGTACATATTTGGATACAACCCCTCATCTTTTTGCTTTATTTTGGGAATAATGGATTTTTAACTTATTCTATGTACGATTATTTTCAGAATATTCAAGCTATGTTTTTGAGATTTTTACAACAGTTGCTCTATACATTAAGCTAAATAACACATATGTTATTGAACATAATGTAACACATTATGCTATTTACATTTTAACTGCCATGACACATGCACAGTGAAACATTATTTAATAATTTTGCTCATTTTCCTGCAATTTTTATTATTTTTTAATTCTGGTTGCAGTTTATTATGTACAATGTTATTTGTCATATTTTCTGAAAATAAATTTTTTTTATATTAAGAACTCTGCAAATTATAAGAAAAAAAACTTGAAAAAAATTGAGACTTTTTTTTTTTTTAAATAAAAACATTAATTTCTCTACAAGTATACATGATATGTAGTGCCTGTTTTTGTTATTTCCTGCTCATTTCTTATTTATTTCAGGGGATATTCAATGTCATCTATCTATCTTTTATTTTTCTTTATTTACTTTGTTTTCAATAGCAATACACCGCTAATTTTGTGGGAGCAGCCATGTTTTTAGATCAAAACATTTGATCGCTTCACTTCACTTCATAGACATCGCGATTCATCTAGTTTTCACAAGTTGTGAAATGAGCTTTTTTTGTAGGTATTAATTTACTAAGTTTATTTTTGACTGATTTAAGTTTCAAATGTTTAAATTAAATTATCTAGCTATTTTTAAAAGTAAATTATTAGAGAATTTTTTTGTAGGCAAATTTATTTTACGCAAAACATCTGTTTTGCATACGTCAAGAGTTTTTCGTGAATGATTCGGGATTCTTTGCCGTGATTGGCTGGAAGGCTTCAGTGGGCATTTAAATAGTATTTACTTTTTGTAAGGTATATGTGTCTCTTGAGTGTGAGAAATTATTACTAGTGTCAGTTTCTTGAGTTTAATAGGATATCCATTTAGAAATTATGTGATGGTGAAAGTATTTGGAATGAACTGTGTTAGTGTTGGTTTGAGGTTAAATATTATCAAGAGTAAAGTTTTTTTTGTGTGCTAAAGATGACACTGAGTATCTTCTGGATATATTGAATTTATTTTGTTTCAAGAATTGCAACCTTCTTAAGATCTACAATAAAGACTGCTTTCCAAGGAAACTTCATGCCTACTTATTCATTGTGAGTACTTTATTTCATTTTCAAACCTTTAGAAACTTATGATGTTTATCATCATACTCTGCTAATGATTTATTTAAGAGCTAGAGACTTAACATTAGTTAAAAGGTAGCATCCACATGATATCTTCATAAAAATTAACACAGTTTATTACAATAAGCCACGTAATCATAATCTCATAGTTGCCAACTTGTACGGTTTGGCCGTACAATGTACAGATTTTGCTCTAAGTGTACAGTTGTATGGATGAACGGTATGATTGTAAGCTTTTGTGCATAGAAAAAACAATCGCGGAGAAATGCAAATTTCGTGAAAAAATCGCCGAAAAAACGTCGATATTTCGTTGCAAAACGACGATATTTTCATTGTTCTTGTCAGCGAACTTTGTCGAAAAATCACTGAAAAGCGAAAATTTTCTGTGCGGATCGCAGAAAAAGCGGCAGTTTCACAAAAATAGCAGAGATAAAATGCTGATTTCATCTGAAGACCGTGGGAAAATGTCGATTTTGTCTAAAGAATGCTGATATAACACGATTTCGTCAAAAGAACACAGGAAAAAATGCCGTTTTTGATAAAAGATTGCTTAAAAATGTTTTGACTAAAGATCATTGAAAAAAATACAGATTTCATCAAAAGATCACTGAAAAAATGCTGATTTCTTCAAAAGATCTTGCAAAAAACACCGATTTCATCAAAAGATCATCGAAAAAACGCCGATTTAGTCAAAAGATCATGGCAAAACGCTGATTTCATCAAAAGATCATGGGGATAAGATGCCGTTTCGAGAAAAAATCATGTGAAAATACAAATTTTGTCAAAAGATCATTGAAAAAACCCTCGCCGATTTCATAAAAAAATCATGAGGAAATGCTGATTTCGTCAAAAAAAAACGTGGAAAAACTGCCGATTTCGACAAAAAATCTCAATAAATCGCTGATTTTGCTAAAATATCGCAGATAAATGGCTGATTTCACCTAAAGATCGTGAGAAAGTGATATCGTCTGAAGAGCATGAATAAAACACTGATTTCATGAAAGAGCTGTGGAAAACAGTGAATTTTGTCAAAAAATTGCTGGAAAAATTCAGATTTTGTCAAAAGATTGTTGAAAAGAGGCTGATTTCAACAAAAAATCATGAATTTTGTGAGAGGATCACTGAAAAAAATGTGCACTTCATCAAAGATACCCAGTAAAATATGCATAATAATTAATGCCAGTAAATATACTTTCCCTCCCACTCCCTCAACTGCTGTAACCTTTCAGGAAATTTGCTGTGAATTTAATCTGTTTTATCTATCGCAGATCATCATGAAGGACAGTTTTTTGAAAACACATTCCCGAAGTATAAAATTGGAAAAACATTTTCTTGTGTACCCTCATGTTTTTATTTTTCGAAATATAAGTAGCATAGTAAATATAAAAGTTGCATAGAAAATATTGTTGATAAATGATATTACTTTTTGCATTGCATATGCTATGCATTTTTAAGCATGTAAGAATACATCATGAAAATTGTAAGGATTTCAAAACTGACATGTTGGCAGGTATGTAATCTGCAGTTCAGACGCTTTTACTACATTAGTTTTGACAAGGTTATGCAAAAGATCTTCGTTCTTTTTCAGTTTGTTGACAGTCCCCTATGGGATTTTGAGAAAAAATCTTCATGGGACTATATGACCTATACTATTCTGTTTAAGCACTTAGAGTTTCAGAATAATTCCTCATGTATTTTTTTAGATATTTAACAAAACGTCTAAAATCACATATGTCGGGTATCTTTGGCCATATAGTGTACATATAAAAGTTGTGATCCTATTCATTCAACCACATTGTTATATCATCCTAATTTCATAGGTTTTTTTTTTAAATTCTTTTTGATATTTTGATATTATTTTTAAAACATAGTTTTCATTCAGGAGATTTACTATGTTGCATATATATATATATATATATATATATATATATATTTGTATACTACATTCTGGTACAGAAATTAATTAGATATTGTTGAACACATTAACATCAGTTATTATTATTTTTTTTTTTAATGAATTAATTGCCTCCATGTTTTAGTTATTATAATGCATTTTGTTTTTACATTTTGTATTTTAATCATGATGATATCTTCTTAACTTTCTAATGTCTTAAAAATTTATAGATGGACCCAAAAAGTTTAGGAATGTGAGTGAAAATGTCATTCTTATAAACTCTAGAGAAGCTTTTGAATCTCCCTTTTAATTGCTTAAAAAATAAATTCTAAATTAGAAATAAATGTTTTTTTTTAATTTTATATTCTAATTCAAAATTTATTCAAATTAGAAGTAATTTTTAGCCCTTAAGAGCAAGAATCTGAGAGAGTGACACACCTGTGATTCATGATATCTCAGATTTTTTCCAAAAAAATACCAGTTGTTACTTATGTTATTAAAAGACCAAATCCAGATTTTTTTTTGTTCTAAAGTTGATTTGCTCAGTTTTTATGGACCCCCAAAAGTCATCATGATGTGTGAAAATTGAGCATTTTTTTAAGACATGGAAATTATTATGACTCACAGCTCATTGTACCTAGAACTTGCCATCAAATTCTTTTTATATATGCTGAATGTAAGAGGGTTGAACTTTATATAATAGATGAAAAACCCGTGGCAAATTTTTATCGCAAGGTCACATAAAGAACCATTTTTGCCCTTTTTTTTCATTTTTAAGGCCCAATAATAGCTTGCACGTTCCAGCTGCCATGGAAAAAGATGTGGCATTTGAAAGCCATGCATTAACACTTTTTAAAAATGTATATGACAATGCACATTGAGGCAAGTTAGGTGCATTTTTAATTACAGAGTGAAAAATGTCATATTTCACTAATATTCAAACTGTCATAATTTATTGTGGTAATGATATTTTGAAATAATTCTTTGGCATTGTTTATTCTATTATTGCCTTTTTCAAAAAAGTAAACTCAATTGAGGCTAGTAGCTTTAAAAAAATTAAATGTTTTTTTTAAACATGGCCTATTCCTGTAATCGGGCCTATTTTATTATTTGAAACAACTTCACTGGATAGCAATATTTTATATGTTTCTTTGTCTATATAAATTGATGTTTTAATGTATTGTAAGATATATATGATGTTGATGACATTTATTTAATGATGTTGATGACATTGTTATTATTTTACTATCACAACATAAAATTATAAAATATTTTATTTTATAGGTTGCTGGGAAAAAAGGTGAATGCCATTAGTTAGCAGTTTCTTATATGATTTTGCTACTTTTACACAAAGCTTTTCTTTTGTACTGAAAGATGTAATTTTCATGCATTGTTTGACTTACATATATATAAAAAAAATCTGAACTTAATATTCAGAATGATATAAATTATCCAGCATGTATGCTGCTAACTCCAGAATTTTGTTATGAGTACCTTAACTAGTTATATAAAAACCAATTATTGTTAATTGTTTACTTCATTGATTTTATTTTACAGTAAAGCCTGTTCATCTGTATAAATTTGATTTGTTTTGCTCTTTGAATATTATAATTGTTAATATTTGTCTGATATATATATTTTTTAATTTAGTAGGATTATCAAGTTTTAATTATCTTAGCTTTAATCAGGGTTCTTGCTAGCTTTTGTCAAACATTTGGAATTCGACTAATTAGAAATAAAAAACAATAGCCAAATGAAAAAAAAATGCAAAATGTATTTGGCATGAAACACTAAAAAGTCTTTTAACCTTCTTATTTTATGCCTTTTTTTTCAATATCTAAAATAACCCAATTTTGTGTAGTTGCATTTAAATAAGAATTTTGACTGTCTACTGCAAAAAAAAAAAAAAAAAAAAAAAAAAAAAAAAAAGAGTACACTCTGAATATCTCCTAAATGTGCAAATGTTTCAGGCATTCTATTAAGGCTCAGTAAAAATCCAAAACAGCGATTTTTGATTGTTTTACTGTTGTAAAAATATACATTAAAAATTGTTATGAGATTTTGACTCTTAACCAATAGAAAGAAAAAAAATTAACTGGCCAGTGATACTTTGCATAGTGCTAATAAATAATATAGTAATTAATTAATTTCATCACCACTTATCTGCAAATCTTTTCTCTATAAAGTGCTTGATGAGAGTAATTTTGCTTGCTTTTTTTCCAGCACCATGCCAGTACATGTAGTTATTAACTGACAATAAAGAAATATCAATTATCTTTTCTGTGTCTTTGGCTGTTGATAAACGAATTAATGTTAAATCACTATCTCTATAAATAGAATAATGAAAATTGCACAGTGTGATTGAGCATGGAAAATACCATCAATTGTTCAGTAATGCTGCAATAGGAATCTTAACTGTGCTGACACACACACAAAAATGAACTTATAATTTTGCGAGTCTGATTTTCTGTTTACTTGCCAAATAAAACATTTTCTCACTATGGCAAATGGCAGCGAGAACCCTAACTTTAATTATATCAAGTATAAGATTTTTCCCTGGCCCTAATATAAAACCAAATTCAATATAAGTTTGTAAAGAAAAATAATGCAAAAAAATGTGACTTTTGTATGATCATTTTAATTTCAGCTCTACCAGTTTGTGATTATGTATGCTTTTAACAATTTTTCAAAGCTTTTTATTAGAGTTTATTTGATCATATTAGATTTATATAATTAAAACTAGAGCAGCGCCTCCATAAAATGTATTTTGAATTTTTAAGTGTAACATCTTATAAATTTATATATGAGGAGCCCAGAAGCCAAGGGGTACAGGTGACAAAATTTAGATTCAAGTAAATTGAGTTCAAAGTTACACATCGACTGTAATTGAATGAATTGAGATATGAAAATTTTGCTTATTTCTTAATGATCCTTGAACTCTTGTTTCAATAACTGTTTAAAAAAAAGGTGGACTAGGATATTTTTTAAATTTATAACTAAGCAATATTTATCATCATTCGGCACTTATACCCCTTGGCTTCCAAGCAGTAATGAAAACTAAAGGGTACAAGTGCCGAATGAACACAAGAAATTAAAAATTTTTGAATAAAAAATTGTATTTATGAAAAAATTAAGATTAATGTTGATACAAATAAATCAAAGGACAAAATTTTGTTTTAATATAAATTCTAAAAAAGGAAAAAATATGAAATAAAAAAATGAATTTACGAAAAATTTATGAACAATGTTGATATAATGAATGAAATGAAAAACTTTTGTTCTAATACAAGTTTTAAATTTTTATTATAAGTTTAGAAACATTGGAATTTCATATTTTTTAACACTTACCGACAAAGTTGAAAAGTGAATATGATTTTGGTTTGTCCGTCCGTCTGTCCTAACTCTCGTAAATATATTCGGATTGCCCTGAAATTTTTGGGAATTATTCATGTTTACTTCAACACGAACTTATTGCAAATGACTCTTGCAATGACTCTGTGCAACTTATTGCACATATTTCTAACATGATTAGTTTATTTACAGGGACAATCAAAAATTTTCCGTTACATTACGGGTTATGGGAAAAATCGTTTTAAATGAATTTAAATATGTTACACCTTGTCACATGTTAAAATTTATATGCATTTATGAATTGCACTAAAATAGACATTCTATAAAATCTGAGGTGAAAAGAATAGTTATTAATTATTTACAGGACCATACAAAGATTTACATTACCTAATAATAAAGAGGGAATTGTTTGCGACTTGTTTTAATTATATTACAATTTTCATGTATAATAAAATTAATGTATATTGCTGAGGCTTAATATAAATTATTTCACACATAATACAAAGTACACAGTATTTACAGGGACACAAAAAAAGATTTCAAATAGGACCGAATTTCTATCCGAATTACTGTATAATTATCGATGATGATTGATGGATGAACAAAATGCTATTTTAATTATGATTTGCGCTTTTAGGTTTCACTAAATGTATACACGTTATATGATATGTATAAATGCTATAGTTCATATACAGGGCTACACAAAAATATTCGTAAAGGTTACAGACTATGAATGTACTTTACTTAAAGATTTCTTTTAAATAAGTCTTATATTTCTATGCTGAACTGCATTCAGCTTACTAAGAAATGCTTGTAAAATATAGGTAAAATGATATACAGGATCACACACAAATTTTTATACATGGTCATCGATGAATGATAATTTCTGGAAATGTGATTTCAGTAGTCTTAAGTGTGTTTAATTTGAAGTAAATTTCAGCTAAATACTGGTGTATAATAAAGGTTCAAGATAAACTACAGGATGAACAAAAGTATACAAGTGTGCTTCCATCTATTAATATAAACTGCTGAAAGAGAAATTTCAAACTGTTATGTGTTTTCTTGCTAAACTAATTTTTTCCATTATACAGTATATATCAACCGACAAATAAAACATAGGGCTGTTAAAAAGTATCAGAATACATATTTGGCAATGGACTGTAACACTTTATTACCCTCAATAGCAAAAATTTTTAAAGATTTCAGGGAGTGTTCGAAAGTGTTTCGTAATCCATGCTTAACGCATGATTTTTCTTACTTGATAACAGTTAAAATGCATATATTTAATGCATAAACAAAGCAAATGGCTTTGTATGTATGTCGTTGGTCGTGCTTCTGCTATATAGATGTTAACAGACACAACTGCACTTATACCCCTTGGCCTCCAATCGTTTCACAGTTTTGGGAAAGAGGTTAAGTGACTGACCCCTATAACTCAGTACATAATGAAAAAATCACTCTTAACTCTTTACCTACAAATAAATAGACATATTTCCAGATAGCCTGTGCCTGTCCTTAACTCATTTTTTTCAATTTTGTCACTTATACCCCTTGGCTTCTGGGCTCCTCATATATATTCTAAATTTAATATTAAACATAAATTCTGGTAAATATTAAAATTGTACATTCTGCATTCATTGACATTTTATTTCATTCTGAAACTCTTATTTGCTATAAATTTGCTTAGTGAATCAATGTAAACACCTCCCCATGAAAAATTATACATTGAGTTGCAGGTTTTAATTGTTTGTTACATTGAAGTTTGAATCATAGTATTTATTAGGAAACTTTACATACTCTTAGCTATGTGTACTCACTGCCAAAAGATTTGCTGAAATATTGGGTTGAAAAAAAAATTGTTCATTAAATCAAGATGTTATTTGACATATGTTCTGCATTTATGAAAATAGTGTCATGGTAAGAAAAAAAAAATAAAACTATTCAATTTGATATAATTTATTTCATTTATGTTATTTTCATCAACATTTTGTTCTGTAAAATTTAATTAGAATAAATAACTAAAATTGTTTTTGATGTATTTTATTTTGTTATGTTAAACACTTTATTTCACAATCTAAATTAAATTCACATTAAAACGTATGCAGTGTGTTTCAAAACTATATGTCATGTCAGAAATATAAAAACAGGCAAAGAGGACCTAAAAATCAATTTCGTATAAGAAAATGGATAAGGAAATGAAGCATTAAGACAGTAGAGGGCACTGTTGAGTTTTGTAGATGAAAGCATTTTGCTAGTTTGAATCATCATTCCCCACATGGATTTTGAGCAACATGTATTATTACACTCCTGGCCAAAAAAATCAAATTTTTTTCAAATCATGCACATTTGCCTACTTTTCATTTTAAGGTAATTTTAGTAATTACATGACATTTTGCATTTATGGTGATATTTGCCCAAGTGTCAACACACTTTCTTTTGCAATACATCACTCCTGAATACTAGATCTGAACTAGGGATGCACCGGATATCCGGCTGATTTTTCAATATCCAAAATATCATCGGATATCCAAATCACATTCACCGGATATCCAATTACTCTATCCAAGGTTGGGTTTCTTCCGGAAGAAACCTGTTTCTTCCAGGACAGTGGAAGAAACCACCAGAAACCAAAACAAATGCTCAAAGTTAAAATATATTAACTATGTAAAAGAATTAAAGTATAATTATATGAAATCTAAATTGGAAAATTTCATTATTCTTAAAAATATTATTTTTGCAAAGATAAGTTATTTTTTTAATAACTTCAGGTTCAGCAGAATTTTTCAGTTGATGGATTTTTACTACTGTAGAGGTTGAGATTTTTTATTATGGAATGGTTTTTTTTATTAATTGCTTCATTTATAAAAAAAAGTAAAAGGAACTACGTACAAATTGTTTATTTTTAATATAAAAATATATTATTTTCATATAAATATGTATTATATTTAACTGTGCAACACAGTAAATAAATAAATTTGTAATTTTTTATTCATATTGGGAATTTTTCCCAATATGAAGCTAGCATGAATATTTGAATGCCGATTTTAAAAGATTAGTGTTCTAAAAACATTTATGGGTATGTCAAAATGCTTTTAAACTATCCTGAAGTGTAGGACTTGAAAAAAAATCTTCATATTTTGCTTTCATCCAATTTAAGTTGAGAAATTGATAGGAGCATCCTACTTCTAAAAAATTTTTTTGCTATACTATGTTACATTATATTAAGAAAAATAAAGATTTTAATGAATGTTTTTTAATACTGAGGATAGATCGAAACAGGTTTTTAAAGCCAAAACAGACTTCAGGTGACCTTCCTACTTTTTGGTTGAAAATGTTAACATAAATTTTTTTTTAAACTAATTAAATTACATATTTTAAAGTAATTAATACATACATAATATACATAATTGAAATTAATTATATGTATAGTATTTATTAATTATGTAAAACTGTTAATAATCCAAAAACTTTATTTTCTTATACACTAATACATAATTAATTCATCCATGACACAGAAAGATTTTCTAACTATATGAATTTCATTTAATTAAGAAATATTTTAGTTTTAGGTATATACATCTTGATTTTTCTTCTATAATGTTTTTTGTAACTGATCGTTTGTTATTCTAGAACTTTCTCAAAGAATATTTGAAATCTAATGCAGTTTAAACAAAAGATTTTCTATGAGATGATGGATAAATCATGACTGATAATTATAAACAATGAAATTCATTGCAATACATTTATTTGAGCCAGTACAGTTCAAATCAATGACTAAAATTGAAAATTTCCGAAGGAAGAAACAAGATTTTTGGAATACTAAGTGTTTCGATCTGGCCCAATTTTCACCCTCATTTTCGGCAAAACTAAGATTTTAGGCCAAAAACAAAACCTTATTTTTGATTGATCTCTATTTAATATAGTAATTATTATACATTATTTACATTAATAAAGTTGATGTAAATTAAAAGCTTTTATTTAAGTAGGTTTCATTCTACTATTAGTAAAGAATATCTACTATTTACTACTAGTTTCAGAAATTTAAATAATAAAGAAATATGTTGGTTAAATTGAAATGGATAACATTTAACTGATTTTGTGTATTTTGGATAAAATTTCTTTTCATTTAGCCAATGGTTGAAGATCTCTAGATAAGTGTTGTGTGTAATCTTGGCTAAAAAACTGATGCAATTATTAATTTAGCATATATGCTTATTTAAATTTGTTTTGGTACAGTGAAATTAATTTATATTAGATTATAGGAAGAAGATATCTATTATACCTTACAAAATTGAAAATATATGGTAAATTCTTAAAGAAAAACAGTTTCTTCCATTTCTTCCACTTGGAAGAAACCTATTTCTTCCGGCTGGTTTTTTCTGCATTTTTTTCCACTGCAGAAGAAATTTGCCAACCCTGTCTCTATCGGATATCCGTCAGAATGCAGCAAAGCAAATATAGATGAATAACAGTAATCGTTTAATCCCAAACAAAGCGGAAAAACTTTTGTTTATAATGCAAAAGATAAAATAATAAGTCCCCTATCAATGAGTAAAAGGTAATTCTCAAATCTTAAAGAATTGCCAGCTTTCCTTACTATTTATATTTAAACTCTGTAATAAATTCAAGAATTTACGTTTATATCTTTTAGAAAATTGTATCTTTACTTTCAGATTCCAAAACTAAATTTGAAGTCAAAATAGCAAATAAAGCCTTTTGCTAAAATGTATAAAGATAGAAAATCAACATTTAGAAATGCACAAATAATGCATGTAAAGATAGCAAAGAGCCTTTTCGAATCTACTATTGAGATTCTTCATCAGTACAAAACTCAGCATGCTAGAAAAAGCAAAACTGAGCAAAACAACAGAGAAGTGCAGGCTTATATACCAATTATGGGAGTAAATGATAGTAGATTCGAAATGGCTATTTGCTACCTTTACATGCATTATGTATGCATTTCTAAACATTGGTTTTCTGTCTTTAGTCTTTATAAAATTTAAAATTGTTTATTAAACTATGATTTTATTATTTTTCTTTCTTAATTTAAATGATGGGTTAATTGGTTTTTAAGTTAAACAACTAAACAGACATATTTTTACTTGCTTCTATCCTTGATAGATGACATGTAATGTAATCAATTTTTTCGACAAATTTACATGGTTTAGAAATCCAATATCCCAAAAAACATGTTTATTCAAAATCCCTGTCTGTCCCAGTGTCACCATCATATCATCAAAAAGTGTATGAAATTATACATACACTGGTGTCCAAAAGTTAAAGCATAATTGGTAATTAAGTAATTATTTTTAAGTAATGAAAGAAATATGAATCGGAATGTGCTGAAACTCCAGGTGTGTAAACAAAATAGTACGTGTCACATATTTTCGCGAAGAGTTTTCCCCGAAATCGAACAGGGTACCGTCAACAAATTGAAAAAGAACGAAGATCTTTTGGATAACCCTGTCAAAACTAATGTAGCAAAAGCGTTCAAACTGCACATTATGATTAATTGGCTTATTGTAATGTACTGTGTTAATTTTTACAAGGATAGCATGTATACTCGTAGAGAAATTAAGGTTTTTATAAAAACAGTCCTAAGTTTTTTGTTTATAATTTGCAGAGTTCTTAATATAAAATAATGTTCTTTTTTGAAAAAATGACAAACATCATTGTACACAATACCCTGTCATCAGAATTAAAAAATAATAAAAATTGTATGACAAATGAGCAAATTTACTAAATAATTTTTTACTGTGCATGCATGAACGCTATTAAAATTTCATTTGCATATTATGTTAGTTAAATGTATAGAGCAACTTTTGTGAAAGTCTCAAAAACATAGCTTAAAAATTCTGAAAATTATCGTTGATAGAATGAGATCAAAATCCTTTATTCCCTAAATGAAGCAAAAAGATGAGGGGCTGTATCCATATTCCATTGTTTAGTGCCTACACAATATTGCACGTACTATATATTTAGGTAAAACCCCTGATTTTTTTGCTTCCTTTAGGAATAACGGATTTTGAGTTGATTCTATAAGCGACCATTTTCAGAATTTTCAAGCTATGTTTTTGAAACTTTTACAGAAGTTGCTCTATACATTTAGCTAACACAATATGCAAATGACATTTTGATATCGTTAACGCATGCACAATGAAAAATTATTTACTAAACATACTCATTTTTCATACAATTTTTATTATTTTTAAATTCTGATGACAGGGTATTGTGTACAATGATGTTTGTCATATTTTCAGAAAAGAACATTATTTTATAATAAGAACTCTGCAAATTATAAGCAAAAAATTTGGGACTGTTTTTATAAAAACCTTAATTTCTCTACGAGTGTACATGCTATCCTTGTAAAAATAAACACAGTACATTACAATAAGCCATATAATCATAATGTACAGTTTGAACACTTTTGCTATATTAGTTTTGACAGGGTTATTTAAAAGATCTTCGTTCTTTTTCAATTTGTTGACGGTCCCCTGTTTGATTTTGGGGAAAACTCTTCATGAAAATATATGACGCGTACTATTTTGTTTACACACCTGGAGTTTCACCACATTTCGATTTATATTTCTTTCATTACTTAAAATTAATTACCAATTATGCTTAACTTTTGGACACCAGTGCAGAATGAACCAAATATTTTGCACATGTCTTTGGCTGTAGCCAGCAGGTCTATCTTCAATATGGAATTATTTTGCTGTAAGACGGTGTTGTAATCACAATGTTTTGTCATTTTCATTATTCTACATCAAACACTGAAGTTATGCATAGAATTGAACCAAATTTCTTTGGATACGTTTCTGGAAATGGCTGTCAGGTGTCAGGTCTTCCTTCAATTTCAAAATATTTCGCCTTAAGATAGTATTGTAATAATAATTTTTAGCTCAAAGGCTATCAAAGCCTGAAAGCTTATGTACCTGCCCATTCTGTATGTACGTATGTATGCATAATGTATAACTCATGATAAAAATATCCTATTCACTTGAAATTTTGGATATAGGTATATTCTGATAAGGCACTTCCCTGGTAGTTTGCGGAGTTCATTCAATAAGTATAAGCAGGGGAACGGGGGCTAATACTCCTCCCTTTAATTTATATCAATGGATTTTTAATCCAGAATTATCAGTTTTCGCTCAAAATTTAGTCATAGGATCATTCTGATGATGTGCCTCTGATATTAGTATTAGGTGCTCATTAGATAAGCATAAAGAGGTGAAACGGGGGACTAATTCCCCACCCTTAATTTGGATAAATTTTCATGCAGATTTATCAGATTTCATTCAAATTTTAGATATAGAATCATTCTGATGAGCAAACCGCCATGATTAGTTTTGGGAGTTCATTGGATAAGTGTAAAGAGAGGCATGGGGGCTAATCGCCCACCCTTAATTTCGATAAATGTTCTTTTCATGCAGATTTATCAGATTTCATTCAAATTTTAGGCATAAAATCATTCTGATGAGGGCACTGGCATGATTAGTTTTGAGAGTTCATTGGATAAATATGAATACTGTTAACGGGGGGGGGGGGGGGTAATTCTCTGCCTTTAACTTAAATAAATGGGTTTTTCATGCAAAATTATCAGATTTCATTCAAATGTTAGACAGAGGGATCATTCTGATGAGGACACCTCCATGATCAGTTTCGCGTGTTCATTGGATAAGCCTAAGAGGGGAGAAATGGGAGGTAATTTCCCCCCCCCCTTAATTTAGTTTAATGGGTTTTTCATGCAGAATTTACCGATTTGCTTCAAAATTTGGATATAGGTTCATTCTGGTAAGGCACTCCCCTGATTTGTTTTGGGAGTTCATTTGATAAATATATAAATGGGAGATCTGTGGACTACTCCTCTTAATTTAAGTAAATGATTTTTCTTGCAGAATTAACGGATTTGCATTAATTGTAATTGTTGCATTAACCATAACCGATTAATATTTCAATACAGGTTCATAGTGATAAGATGCTTCTCTAATTAGATGTGGGGTTCTTTTGTTAAACATAAAAAGGATATGGGCGATTACCCCAACTCCCCTTAAATTTGATAAATGAGTTTTTATGCAGAATTATCCAATTTGCTTTAAATTTTGGATGTACATTCTTTCTGATAAGTCAATCTCAGAATAGTTTTGAAAGTTTCATGGTTAAGTATAAAGAAGGGGGAGATAACTACTCTTAAATTATGTAAATGGGTTTTTATGAAGAATTATTCGATTTGCTATGAATTTTGGATATAAGTTTTTTTATATGATAAAGCATATCTCTGATTAGTTTAGGGGATTCAATGATTAAGTATAAAAAGGGGAAATGGGGGGGGGAGCTCCCCCCCCCTTAATTTTTTTTTTCGAATGGCATTAACTATTGAAAATATAAGATTGTAATATAAAATTAGTATGCATAGCCTGTGTGCTCAATGCCATCAATTTAACTGGGCAATGTTCTTTTAATTGTAAAATTTTTTTTGATTTTTCTTAATGCTTTTGTACAGTGCAGCAATGGAAATTTCGTATTTTGTTAAAACTGGCTATTCGCAAACAGCTGATGTATAACAGAATAACAAAAAAATATTAATTTTAATAAATATGACCAAGATTAACTGATTCTTAATCTAATTAATTGACTGTAGCAAAAATTCTAGATGAAAATCAAAGTTGGTATAATATTGAAGTAGTATTAATATTTGTAAATATTTTTCGAAACATTGAGATCTATGAAATAGACGAGAGTCTTGGGATTGGTGCATCCATCTAGTTATTTTCATGACTTCATTATAAATATTTAAAAATTAAAAGTTTTTTTTCTTATAAATTTCAAAGAGATTTAACTTAAAATAAAATTAAATGCAGCATAAGGTAAAAAAATATTAAATAATTAAAACATGAAAAAATCATCAAATAAATCTATGTTGGAGATAACTCTTGAACCACTGGTATATTAGTAAGACATTTTATGTATATAATTATAAAAGGATGCTATGTATTTCTTTGTGAAAATACTTTACAATATAGACATTAATAAACGTGTAAAATTTGTTCTAAAATTTATCAGCATTTCATTGTACAAATTATTAGCAATTTTCAGCAGTTCATTGGTTCAGTATTTAAATGTTTGAATTGCATTTTTTATTCAATATTATTAACATACATATACAGGGTTTGAATTTTGGGATGGGATGGCCGGATTAGAGATGTAAATTTTCCGGAAAAATATAAGTGGTGGAAAAAAACTGGTTTTTTACCGTTTTTTTTTTTTTTCCGGAAAAAAACGGAAAAATTGGAAAAATTTATTTTTTATGACTGTTTCTCCCAAATAAATTATATTTTTTTAGAGAATATTAAATAATAAACATTTTTTCCCATTTATATGTATTAAATGAAAATTATTTTCACTTTATATTACAAAATAAAAAGAAAGTAGCAAAGCCTGCTTTTAGTTTTTTTTTTTTGCCACAGCCTAAGAATTTTTATTAAACGCTATTGTTTGTTATATCATATCTCTGTTGAAATGATTTTTCAGTTACATGTTTTACTACCAATTGACCTAATGTAAAAACAAAGCCAATATGTCTGCAGTTTGGAATGAAATAAATTATGCATTCCATTTACATAAGTAAATGATACTAGTTTAAAGGAATTCTTGCAGTTTTGTCATTATTATCAATATCAGTATTAAAAAAAAATTCCATTGTTTGTTAAAAAAATGAAATTTTTACATTATTACACTTTTTTGTTACAATTATAATTTTATTTCCTTTAAAAGATATGTTTAGTTTTGGTATAGCTTTCCAATCTCAACTCAAAGTTTTGATTTAGTTTCATTATCTAAATTCAAACAAAACTAGGTTTTAGTTTAGCTTACTCAGATCTGCAACTAAAAATTAGCATAGGATTTATTGACTGTTAGATTTTTACTCACTGAAACCAGAAAAATATTTTTTTTAAGTTTAATTAAATGTAATTTTTTTCTTTTTATTCTGAAATCTGGTATTCTATTATTGAGTAAGAAACCATATTCAATAATGTTTCCATATGGTAATTTCATATTTCTAAGAATAGAACTCAAAAGTTATGGAAACAGAACACTACAAATAGAAAATGCTTGCTATTTGAGAGGAAATACCAAAAGCAGTTACACAGTGAGATAAACTTCTATTATGCTTTAGAAAACTACTTAAATTCTAAGTTGAATCAAGAAGGAAAGTATAATTTGGAATGTGTTTACTTGTAATAAAATATGGGTTTCTTTTTCGTCGCAGTTGTACTTTTCTAATGCAAACTGCTCATGTTTTTGCAACATTACTGTACATTATGGAGGTCAATTTTAGATTCAGTACCTTGAAAAAACATTCAATTAATCAGCTATAACGAAATCTTGAAAAATGCAGCATAGTAGTGCCACCTACAGGGCAATTTACACCAAAAAGTAAACAACATTAATAAATATCAGGAACTGTCTGAATCAGTAGTTTGAAAGAAAAATCGTCCTTTAGTCCTTGAGATAGAGCTATTGCGATAATCATGAATAATGCAGCATAGCAGCGTCATTTGTTGAGCGATTTACACCAAAAAGTAATATGCACAAAGTTATATCAAAGATTAACTTAATCTGAAGTTTTATGGAAATACATGCATTAATTCTTGAGATAGAACTATTGTGGAAATTATGAATAATGCAGCATAGCAGCGCCATCAGTTGGGCGATATACACTAATAACTAAACATCGAGTTTATATCGAGGTGTAACTGAATCTAAAGTTTTGTGAAATAATGTGCATCAGTTCTTGAGATCAGGTGCCCATAAAATTTTTGTCCCATACAGACTCACAGAGTGACAGATATTTTCCAAAAACTATCAAATCGTGTTCAGGACCTTCTAAAATGTTTAAATACAGTAAGTCAAAATTTTCACGAATTCAATACTTACTTCTTGAAAAGATAGAAAAAAGTAATAAATGCATCACGGTTGGAAAAAAAACCAAATAAACCTTTTTTTTTTGGTTAAAACCAGGCTTTTTTGGTTTAAACCGGGTTTTTTTAGAACATACATTTTTATTAGAAATACATGCATATTTATTGATAAAAATAGACATTGTTGGATTATAAGTAGTATAACTTCATTTGAAATTAATTTAAATTAAATAATTATAGTAAATTATGTAGAAAAATGAAAAAAAAATCATATTTTAAACAGTTATAGTAAACAGTCTTGTGTTCAAAGAATAAATTAATCTACACAGTCAAACATTGATACTTTGAAAAAATGTATAAACAATCTTTTGATAACTAAGAAAAAACATTTAATGCAGTTTGATGACTATACTATTCTTTTCTACAATTTTTTAAAAGATAAATTTAAAATATTTCTTGTTTTTTGAGTAGCAATTTGAAATCAACATTTTTGGTCATTAGATTCAGCAGATAACAGGAGAAAAAATTAGATTGGTAATTTTAAAATGCTTTAACTAACACCAGATTTTTTAATACTCTCTTATTCAACTTTATATTTGAATTCTTAAAGATAATTTCCCCAATAAAAAAAAAAATCTGTTACAGTTTGAACAAAATCTTAAAGATCATAGAGTTATGTAGCTCCATATTCTAAATCATTGTGCATGTTATGATAGATTGCTTTAAATAATCTGCTTTTTATGAAAATATTTTATACTAAATATTGCATGTTTTTAATCTGTTTTATCTTTGATCAATTCAATTTTCTTTAGAGAAATAGAGTATGATCACCAGTGCATACTGATTTTTATCGTATATGTAAAAAAAAAAAATGACCTAGAGCCACTATATCTAATACTTATTGCTGAAATAAAATGTTAAATGTAGAAAATATTTATATCCAATAATTTGTAGGTCTTAAATTATAAAGAAAAATGAAAAAAATGTCACGCGATTTTTTTGAAAAAAACCAATTGGTTTTTTTGAGAAAAAAACCAGTTGGTTTAAACCGTGGTTTAAACCATGGTTAAAACCAATTGGTTTAAACCGTGCCAACCCTGAAATGCATGCTACAAATTTTATGATAAATTTTTTATTTTACCATTTCTATTAATTGGCATATTATTGAAATAATTTTGCACATGAATTAATTTTTAAAAAGAGAAGTTGCATTTAATTACACATCTAGATTTTTTTCATGTAATCCTGTTTTGGTGAAATTGTGAATTTCTTGTATATATACTTATACAAAATATATTCAGAATTTGTGAATAAGAAATTATTACTATTTTTAGAGTCCTATTTAGACATTTTTAATAAGGTTATTTATGCATATATACAACTTGATAAGATTCAGCTGCTATATGGTATGAGATTTTTTTTTCTTCAATCACTGCATTTGCGTAAGATTCAATTTGAAGATTAAACTTTTTTCTGAAATGTCTATTTTCAAGAGAAATTTTGCGAAGGGTCTTGTGTTTCAAACAAGAAAAAAATGTGAAGGATCCTTTCAAGTCTTCTCAAACAGATTTCTGCTCAGAAATCAGATTACCCACATTAAAGTTTTCATGTGGGACACTCAACATAAAAATAAATAAAATAAAAAG
The DNA here is from genome assembly GCA_964019185.1 of Maratus speculifer. NCBI lineage: Eukaryota > Metazoa > Arthropoda > Arachnida > Araneae > Salticidae > Maratus > Maratus speculifer. The sequence continues at coordinate 143,196,863 of OZ025291.1, forward strand.
TATGAGAATGAATTATTACAAAATTTTCACTATATTATTTCATAAATGAAATTTCATTTTTTCCAGTTCGGAAAAATTGAAAAATAAGCCTTCGGAAAAAAACCGGTTTTTTTCCCAATTTTTCCGGTTTTTTCCGAGCATTCCCATCTCTAGGCCGGATTCATACCCTAAAGAATCTTGTGTCATTCCTGTTTCCAAAAAATCACTTTTCGAAATTTTTTTCTTTGTGAAAAGATGATCAAATCTCAGGGCCGACTATTTTCTTCATATTTTCCGCTATCGATTTACAAATCTCACAGTTTGCTCTTACGACAATTATACAGAATCCATGATTTTTTTTTTCTGCATTTGACTGAAAAGCTTTGTAATTTTTCTCACAAAATTTTCTCGTCTTACAAATTTTTTTTTTTTTTTTTTTTTTTTTTTGAGATTAACTGGCCAATTTCACAATCTATTTCTCTCAAGTGATTGACAAATTTAGCTATACAGGGTGAGTCATAAATATCGAAACAATAGGCTATCTCCTTAAATATTGCCCCTAGACCCATACTTCCAATTGCAAAGTTTCATAAAAAAAGGTGAATTTTTTGATAAGATAAGTTGCAACTCCATGGGGGGTCTATTTTAAAAAATACGAAAATTAAATTTTTATATGGCCCCCAGAGGATAAAACATCCAATTAGAAAAATTTTCCTTATTCATTCCTGAAATGAACAAAAAAAATTTCATCTTGTTATCTTCAAAACTCAGAGAGTTATGACAATTTTAATAAATCGTGAGGTTTCAAGGGATCAGACACAAATTGAAATGCGTGTAATTGAAAAAACAATGTTGCTGTAATGGGTCCAGGAAACATTATTTTATTTATTTATTTATAAAGTTGGAATTTTGAATGTTTTGAGATGGTTAACCGTATAATTTATAAGCATTATCACATCATAAGACTTTTTAATATTTTTTTTTCAAAAAAAAATTGAGTAAATTAAAATTGTTATAACTCAAAATATTATTTGTCGCGTTGAATTTTTTTCTTTTGATTAAACGAAAATGTCTAATTTTCAATTTTAATTCAGCATTTTAAATAATATGTATTTAAAAAAAATAAAAGTATTTAAAATAGCAATATTAAAAAATAGTAATTTTTGTAAACAAATCATATTTTAAAAGTAAATTTTTCTGAGCTGAAAAGTTACCGTAACCGACGGTTATTGACGTATGTCAGTTTAAAAATGAGAAATACTGAAATAAAAACATTTGATGCAGTGCATTTAGTTTTAAGATGGGCAAAGATGGGCTCCTAACGTTTAAATGCTGTATAGTTTCGATTTCAGATTTTGTTCATGTTTTGCCATTTTCACCTTCTTTAATTACTGTTTAAATGCGTCAGTTGATTTAAACTTTATTTTTTTATCATGTCAATTTCAAATTTTTTCATTGTGCTGTGACTCACAGACAGACATTTCATAAAAACATGTTTTTCGGTATCTCTGAGCCCTAAAACGTGTGAATCCATCGAAAACCGGAATTCAAAATTTTCATGAATCCAATACTTTCTTCTTGTAAAAATAGAAGAAAACAAAAATAGGTTTAAAACTTTCATAAATTTTGAAACTGAATACAGTAAAATCTCTAAATAACGGACACCTCAGGAACGCAGAAATTGTCCAGTATTGGGAAAATCAAAGATATTCAAAAAGTGCTAAGAAACGTTTAAAATTTTATTAATTGACTTTTATATGTCTTAAAACCTCTTTTATATGATTAATCAGAAATTAAAATTATTTTTTAAGCAATGGGGCTAAATAAAACTGTACACACCTTTACCCACTGTTTATTACATGCTTGTGAAAAAACCCTGTTACAAAAGTTAACTTTTTCTTGCGATTACATGTAATTTGTTTTTCAAAGTGACATTATTGGACATTATAGAGTTCCAGTCGGGGAGGGAGATTGCACTTTTTGGCTGTTAAAAGCATAAAATCTCAATTTTCCGAGGGGATATTTCAATGCTCTGGAAGATGTCCTTCCTTGGCAACCCCTTCAATTCAACTCTGAACGTGGGGGGGGGGGGATTTTCCCCAGCTCATTTATCACAAAATTCCCTGATAAATTTAGAGGCCTTTTTACTTTTTTTCATTTTTTTGTCCTTAAAAAATACTTTTTCATCCTTTATCGCCTTAAATAGTGTCCACTATTCGGAATGTTCGTTATTCAGAGGTTAAACATACACAAATTTAGGTTTTGAGAAAGGGGATTGGAAAATAGTCCGTTTAACAGAGGTGTCTGCTATTCGGGTGTGTCCGTTATAGCGGTTTAACTGTAGTATAAAGTAGATTTTTTAAAATATTTCTATGTAATTTATTAAAATATATTTCCATTGATTCCGCAAATAGAAGAGTCATTTTCGCTATTACTATATTTACTAAACTTATTGCCTGAGCCAATAAGTTTTTAAGACACTTTTAATGAGAGTTTAATTAATATCACTTAATTTGATAACACTTTTAATAAGTGTTTAATAAGACGGTCCGTTCAATGAGTCGTGCCGGTTACGAAGTTGGCGGCAAGGTCGAAATATTGCAGACATCTAGCATATTTCATCGAAATTTAAAGCAAAAACCTATACGCTTTTATTTTATATCTAAAAGTTTAAGTGTTGTCTTGGATCGACATTTAACAATACGTAAATTTATGGTCGATCCCTTAATTGTACTTCAAATGAACTGATTTTGCTGCTCTCAGAGGCATGCTTAAGTGGTGTAAGTCAGGAATTTTGGAAAATTTTGGATATTAATATCTTTCGGGGATTTGCAGATATCGAGATGAAATTTTTTTTGTTCAATTCAGGAAGGGATAAAGGAATTTTTTCTAATTGGAAGTTTTATCCTCTAGGGCCCGTATAAAAATTTAATTTTCTTATTTTTTAAAACAGACCCCCCATGGAGTTGCAACTTATCTTATCAAAAAATTCATCTTTTTTTATGAATTTTTGCAATTGGAAGTATGGGTCTAGGGGCAATATTTAAGGAGATAGCCTATTGTTTCGATATTTATGACTCACCCTGTATATTCTGCGACTTATTGGCAAATTTTCCTTTTTGTTTTTTGTGACATTCTGATGAAATTACCAATTATTTTCCTGTATCTAGCTGAAAAATTTGTGATTTGTCTTTGTTATTGGCTGGTAAATTTCATGATATTTCCATGTGACAGATTAACAAATATCACGATATTTTACTGTAATTAATTGACGAATTTCGCTATATTTTCCCACTGTCCAAGTTCCCTCAAAGTTAAATTTTTTTTGAGACCGCTCGAGATTTTAAAAAAAATTATTTTTGGCATGATGGACAAAATCAGCGACATTTTTTCTATGGCCGATTTACGTATTTTGCGAATTTTATTCCTGTGCCTAAGCAAGAAATAACTAAAAGGGTAGTAATGGTCACTAGAGTCTGAGCTCTATCACATGAGTCTGGAATTAGCACTAAACAAAATGAGATTAAATCTTGTGTTGCAAATTAGAAAAAAACAATAAGAAAACATGTTTTTTTAACTATTAATGGTTCAACATTAGATTTTTTTCATTTTTCAAAATGACCGCACATTTCGTCATCAATGGGCTTAATAATCATACCTCTTTTTTATTTAAAAAATGATCTTTCATATGATGTTTCTATTTGGATTTGATTTTTCCATATGTGATAATTTGCACCTGCCCATTTTGTAACTTTTCTACTCTCTTCTTTATTAACAATGACATTTTGATTTCCTACTCAAATAAAAATTCTTCTAAATTTAAAGAATTTTGTAAAATAAATAAAATGCAGACATGATTTGCCCAAAGCAAGATGTTTAAATGTTTCCCATTGAGTTACTGAAAATCAGCAAAAACATCATTTTTATGATAATCAAATCATGATTTATGTAATAAGAGTCATATATTACATACAGAATAAAATGCGGACGCCACATGGTCCATTCTCGACTGATAACAACAACTGTTTTCCAAATAATTAAAAAAGAAAAAAAATTGATGAGCTTCAAGGAAACACACGCTACCCATACCTTCCTTTTCACTCGAGTTATCAATAATAATTTCTGAACTTTTTAATTCTGGTGACTCTAGCAATGGCTCTTCGCGGTTGACATCTGACAACTCACTAATCACCTTGGGATGTAAAATTACTTGCTCATTAATATTATCAGTCGCTGCGCAAAGTACTTCCTGATGAATTATATTAGTTTGTCCGAATTGCGGAATAGCTAACGGTAATTTAACCAACGGTGATTTAACTGCTTCACCAAATAACCCTTGTAAATAAATACTACTCGCTCCTTTTAATTTCTCTTCCGGTACAAAATCTTTATGAATAACACTAATTTCACATCCAGAATCAACCACTCCCTTTGCTTTTTGCCCATTTACAGTAACTTCAATTTTCTCAAGTTTATTTAATTTCTCACCAATAAGGTTAGTTCTCTGTTCGGCCTTTGCCGATATTCTCGCCACAATAGCTCCATTAGGTAAATCTTTATTTTCTTTTACCACAATCTTACGTACACCCGCCCTCTGGTCTCGCCCTTTATTACCATTATTATTTCCCTCATTACCCACTTCATTACAAAAATGTTGGTAATGACCTGTCAAACCACATTTAAAGCATTTAGGAGCTGAAGCATCACTTGGTTTCTTAAAATCTATTTTCCTATCTGAAAAAGAGTTAGTCTCATTACTCCCGTTTTGCCTCCAGTTACCACTAACTTTACTATCCTCCCTCGGTCTCATTTTTTCATTGTTTACATACCTATCTTTGCCTTTAACACCTTTATACGTAACTGCATAAGACTTATTTTTATGGTCAAAATAATGGTCACATTCTTTAGCAATTTTAGAAGCTTCTAACCATTTACCCTGGTGAGTTAACCCAATATATGATGCAGTATCCTCATCTAACGTACTTACTATAACTTGTCAGTAACTATTAACTGGTTGACCTTTTCATAAGAGTCAGCACCTCTAATCTTATAATAATGTTCCCATGTCGCTGTTAAACGCGATACAAATAATACATCAGTTTCGTTCTGGTTTCTCCTAGCTTTCTTGAAATTTTCCAAAAACGCCTTCGGTGTCGGCTCATGTTCCTTTAAGACTAACTCCTTTAATTCCTCATAATTCTCCATTTGTTCCCTAGTAGTATAAATCAACAAATTATCCGCCTTATCTCCTAACATATTTAGTAGAATTTCGGCCTGCTGGTTTTCCGGTACATTTTTAGTTTTGAATGCCCTTTCTAAACTGTTGAAAAATAAATTCCATTCCTCAGTCCCTTCTGGTACTTTGATAGACAGAGTTTGATCAATCTCTCTCTCGAACTCTTTTGATCAATTTTTAAATGTTACTTTCTTTACTAGATTCCCTAGACCCATTAAAATTATTTGCCGATCCTTGAACCCTTAGCCTCTCCATTTCTAATTCATGTTCCATCCTTAATTTCTCGATCCTCTCTTCTCTTTCTAACCTTTCCTGTTTTTCTTCGCGCTCTAACTTTGTCTGTTTTTCTAACTTTTCGCGTTCTAATTTTTCCTGTTTTTCTAACTTTTCGCGTTCTAATTTTTTCTGTTTTTCTAACTTTTCGCGTTCTAATTTTTCCTGTTTTTCTAATGTTTCGTGTTCTAATTTTTCCTATTTTTCTAACTTTTCGCGTTCTAACCTTTCCTGTTTTTCTTCGCGCTCTAATCGTTCTGCAACAATAGCGTCAGACAATTCCTTAATAACCCCCTCGTCATACTCATCACTGTCCATTATCTTCTTTCTAAGCTGAATTCTGGTATCATCTTCCGCGAATTCAACACCCAATTCTTCGGCTATCCCCTGAAGATCCACCTTTTTTAGTTTCAATAAGAAAGCCATACCTTCTCCGATTATTATTACCACCCTACAGTAGAGGTCTGCACGGGCCGGAATTTCCAGGCCCGGGCCCGGCCCGGCCCGTAGGAAATTTTTTTCGGCCCGACCCGGCCCGTTGTAAAACTCAAAAGTTCGGCCCGGCCCGTTTAAATTTTTATATTTTAGGCCTGGCCCGGCCCGTACAAAAATCAGTGAAAACAGGCCCGGCCCGTTTTGGCCCGTTACAATTTCTACGATTTCTAAAAAATTCAGATTTTTGTCATATAATTAAGATTTTTTTAAAGAATACTGCATACATATCTATGGAATGATTTTACAATATTTTTTACAGGAAATACACATTAGCAACATTAGTGATTACTAAGATTCTTAGACTTTCATCAATAAAATAAAGATTCATCAAAAAATTAATATGGCTTAGAATAAAAGAAAAAAGAAAGAAAGTTAAAAACATCGTAACTTTTGGAGCTATTTAATAAAAGAAGATTTATAAAAATATTTTATTAATAAATTATCATTTTATTAAAGATTTTAAATCCAAATTCATTCATTAACTCAAATATGCGCCTTTCTGATACATTTCTAAATTCTTTTTTTTTTCAGAAACGCACAGCAGGTATCTTTATTCAGAAACTATATAATCAAGTGGCATTAACCGTTTTTTGATACAAGCAATTTAAGAATACTGAAAGGGAATAAATTATTGTTATAGTTAGCATTTTCAATCGAATTTACGGAAGCGATAGCATGGGAAGGAAGAAAAACCTGCAACCACTTGAGAAACTATTGTATCTGAACAAATTTATGCAAGTATTTTATTCATCAAAAATGAAAAATGCTATACGATTCCAAATGCCTTCATTAGTCAGGCTTATCACTTTTATATTTTTACAATTAAAAATTAATCTGAAAATGTGTCAAACTTTCGCGTTATTGAGAAATTAATTTAAAAACCATCAAACTTTTGCGTTACTGAGAAATTAATTTAAAAACCATCAAGAAATAAGGTTAATCTAATCTGAGTTCTTTATCGCTGTTAATGATTTTACAAATCATGTTGTCTGCCCTACAGATCTTGAGAACAATTAAGACTTGTTCCGGTCCGGCAAGTCTATATGTAGAAAAATAATGCAAGCTTGATCTCGGCCCGGTATGAGTCAGCTAAAAAAATATTAAAACGGGTTACACACAATTTAACTGTCCGATGGCGATCTCACACTGTACAAGTTACATTTTTATATTGATGCTGTCAAACTAGTATGGCTCGTGACGCACATTTATATTTATTCTCATTAAAACCATTTGCGTTGAAAATAGATCATATTTTATCGTTTCTGCTTAAATTTTTTTATCGGCCCGTATGGCCCGTTCAATTTTTTTGCCGGCCCGGCCCGTATGGCCCGTACAATTTTTTTGCCGACCCGGCCCGGCCCGTTTATTTTGTTTGTCGGCCCGTTGAGAAAACTATTCTGATTCTGCCTGCCCGGCCGGGTACGGGCAAGGCCCGGGCCCGTGCAGACCTCTACCCTACAGTACAATAATATTTAAATCTACCAAATTTATATTTACTAAATTTCTAACTTAGTACAGTTATATCTCCACTTATTATACTACTTAATACCCTTCAGATAATCAATGTATTTCATTTCTAATTAGCCTACTGAATACTCTAATTTTCCTCAACCATTGATATCACACAATTTACTTCCAATAAAACAAAAGGTAAAATAGTAATTCGATTTGACTACTATGCAATATAGATTCCAATTTATACACTTAGATAATAACATACAATTTACGTAATAATACTGATACGTTGAAATTGAATAAAAGTATTGCTGTCAATCAAAGCATCCACATAAAAAAGGATTGTATAACATGCATATATACATTTCTACAACTATCCTCACTAAAATACTTCCAAATTCAATACTGGTTCTCACACTTAAACCAAATATACCTACTCAAAATCTTCCACTTTTATTTTTCCTCACTATGGCCCTCTTTTGAGCCTTTTTTTTTTCACTACTTCTGGCCAATTAAAATTCTAAGCAAATGTTGTTATCAACTCTTCAAGCTTAAACAATATTGCTTCATTTAAATATTACTTTAACAATAATTTAAATTTAAGTAAATTTAACAATTCCTTCCAACTACTATTAACACAATGCATTAATTTTGTTTACTACCAAAATATAGAAAATCAATATTAGCTCAAATTATTATGACCTTTCCTTAAAACACTAGCAAATATGGTTATTAATACTTCCTACCTATCTGAACATAATTATTTATTTGCACATAAATTACTATTAATTATACAACAGCAACATTTGGTTCGAGATGTCAGCAGAAGGAAATGATCAAAACACCTTACCTTATACTTTATCTGTTGGGGATGTAGCGATGCAGCGATAATATGGCACGACACTTAGTTCAGTTCTCTCTAATACTAATACGGCACAGCACTTTAGTTCCGCTCAACACTTGATTTTCATTTCTCTAAAATTCCGCTCGACGATCCGGTATTACGACGCAAGAATTCCACTGGGTACTCCGGCACTAACACACTGCAATACGGCTCGCCGGTCACTGGTCTCAGGCGATTCTATACCGACGCTGCCATCAATTTGTCGGACGTTCCTCTCAGCCCGCACAACTTTGAAGAAAGTCCGTGGTAGTTATAGTTGCCACCACCGATATTATTAGGTGATATCGGTCACCCACTGTGAGGATTGTGTAAATGAACACTGACGCTGTCAATTAACTGAATTAACAGTTTATTTATACTATATGTACACAAGAAATACACTATTTACAATTATATACAATTACAACTCAGATATAGGTGATCCGGTTCTACATTAAATTAAATACAGTAAACGGTTGGCTGTGTACTGTTCAAATTACACCTTCTCCCTCACACTCAATGCACATTAGATTCACTTTATCGGAGATCAATTTCGAATCTCCCGACGCATGGGAACTCAGCCTACGCTGTCTGACACAGAGCACTCTACCGAAGGACCTCTGTCCTACACTGCTCTCTAGGTACGAGCCCAGATACGAACTGTCAAAATCTCAGACAAGACTTGCCCTTCTCAAATCACTGCTTTTACTCCGAGTCAATCCCCCTGTGGAGCTTCTCCATTGGACACATTCCACATTGCTTTCTTGATTCGTGGCATGTTCCTTGTTTGCTCATCATTCACATACATCGCTGACGGATGAACACGCCTCTCGGCAATATTCTCTTTCTCACTTCATCACCTGCATATGATCACCTTTCAATTCTCCCTTTCACAAGGAAAGAATGTCACCTTGAAAATTCCAGTACACAGCCGGTACAATACATAAAATATTAAGATAGAGAAATAACAGAAGTTCCAATCTGTAGCAGATGTTGTCTCAGAACCTGACAATAATCAAACCATGATTTATGTAATAAGAGTCATATATTACGTACAGAATAAAATGCGGACACCACATGGTCCATTCTCGACTGATAACAACAACTGTTTTCCAAATGATTAAAAAAAATGATGAGCTTTAAAGAAACACATTTAGAAACAATAAATAGTTGATGTGCATAGTTCACAGAAACTAGAACATGACTTTTTAAAATAAACCATTTTTCATGTAATAGAAGAAATCTAATGACTATGTCCTTTTCAGAATTTCATATTTGTTTAAAATTCCAATGCATAGTACAACATAATTCAATTAGCTAAAATGCCAGGGATTACAATGTTGAAGATCATTCCACTAAGTGATATACACTCACCGAACGATATTCACAATACAATCATCTACATGCATTATTCTTGCAAGCAAATTAAAAATGAATGCACATCAGATTTTACAAAATTAACAAAGATTAAAAAAGCATAACTAAGTAATTCTGATAATTTAATGTGTTAGAAAAGTTGCTCTGTTCTGTTTGTCAAAAGTGTAACCTATGAAAGATTAAATTTTGCCTAATTACTAAAAAAAGTACCAGACCAACTTCGCTGAAATGAAAGTGATTCCAATTCGAGAGCAACTTCTTTCATTTAACACAAATACTAGTTTAATCGGTTGGATAGTTTCGGTGTAATCGGTGAACATATATAAGAAAAAAAAATACATACGCGTCGAATTGATGATAACCTCCTCTCCTTTTTTTTAAGTTAAGAAAAAATATAATACGGAAAAAATATTGTACATTATACACGTATGTCATCAGCGGGGCTCGAACCGACGATCTCTTTCGAGAACCAGAGCTTAAATCAGACGCCTTAGAAGGCTCGGCCATCCTTACTGCAATCTATTCGGCGAACTTATTCAACGTCATGTTACTTTTCGTAAGTCTATTATTTTAGTACTTTTCACTGATAAAAAGATCCCTGATACTCTGTGTAATACAAAATATTCTTAATAGCATAATTAGTATTTAACTTGTAAAATATGTATGTAAAAATTATTATACAGAAAATGTTATTTTAAAATGTATGTCAGGAGTAGGGATCGAACCCACGATTTCTTTCGCGAACCAGAGCTTAAATCCGACGCCTTACACCGTTCGGCCATTCTGTCAGTACTACGTTCAGCGAAGTTATTCGACACTTTTAATTAGCGAAAAATCACTAATTTCATTAGTTTTTGATTAATTACTAAAAAAGTACTGAACCAATTTCGATGAAACAGAAGTGGTACCAATTCGAAAGCATTCTCTTTCATTTAAAACAAAAATAACAGAAATCGGTTGCATAGTTTCGGAGTAATCGGTGAACATACATAAAAAAAAAAAAAAAAAAAAAAATACATACGCGTTGAATTGATAACCTCCTCTCCTTTTTGGAAGTCGATTAAAAAGTTTTCAAATTAAATTTAAATGAATATTGCATAGTAAAAGCAAGAAAATATTGAAAATTACGACATGAAAACTACAGCATACACGATAATTTTAAAAGAGAATGAAAATTGTAAAATAATATATTCAGCAGTATGCGTTAAAAGTCGTAAATGGAGAAAATTACGTCAGATTTAAAAAACGAAATAAAATAGTGCAAATAATATTTCCTTTCTAACAATAAAATTATTTTCTCATAAATATTACAAAAGAAAAAAAAATAGTTAAAATTATGTCAGATTTAAAACGCTACATTTAAGAATCACTTATTTAAAATCATTATCTTATAGTATTGTTATAAAATACCGGGGAACTAAGACTCCGTTGACTAAGTTCATTTTATATTAGCTGATTCTGAAATTTTTATCTATACTATTAAAATCCGACCATATGTATGTATGTGACGCAATTTCCTCCGATCCCGGAAACAAAGAAACGTCCCGTTTGTTTTGAATTGACGAGAAAAAAATCTCGGCAGGAATCCCGAGTTGCCTATTCGTCTGTCTGTTCGTCCGTCAGTCTGTCCGCATATAACAATTAACAACTCAAAAACTACCCAACCGAATCGTTTGAAATTTAAAATATATAATTATTAGATAATTTTGTCGAGTCATTTCAAATTTTATGAAAATCTGATGCATAGTTCAATCACAGGGACAATCAAACGGATTCCGATACATTACGGTGAATGGGGAAAAAAGATTTAAGTGCATTTTAATGGTCTTACATTCTTTCGAACATAATAAAGTTGATATGCAACTATGAAGTACATACTATAATATACATTCTGTACAATCTGTGGTGCAAATAATATTTCTTATTGATTTACTGGGCCACAAAAAAGTATTCCATAGCACATATATATATATTGAGACATTGTTTGGTATGCATTTTAATAGTATTAAACTATTTAATGCTCATAATTAATAAACTATTTAATGTTCGTCTAAACCGACCAGCGTAGAGGTGAAGGCCGCTAAACAACCATTAACAACAGTTCATCCGGCCCTAAATCCCTGCCGTAAAAAGGAAAAGGATGAATAATCATTTGTAGGGCGATCGCCACTTTTTTTTTTTAATTTAAATTATAATTCAATTTACCATAAATTTTTAAAAGTCGATCAAATAAACCTATTTTTAGAATCGGGGGTGGGAGTTGACGAGCATAGCCCCTAGTTCTTTAAAAGAATCTAATCTAGTCTAATCTGTAACTAAAATTGGGCTTTTTTGTGGAAATCATGTCGAGCTGGATTTAGCATTGTAATAGAACCTTTTCCTTTTTCCCATCAGATTTGTCAGGTCTGTAGAGCCGGAAGTAATGTCAAAATAGTAAATCCCCTCAGCCCCCTTTATTTCCATGTGTCCTGGATTCTAAATAATGTGAAATTTTAAATCTTTTTTTTTTTTATTATTATTATTATTATTGAGTCGGTGGTACTAAAAATAGTGATTTTCGGATTTTTTATGTCTGCAGAACCCGGAATAAAGACAGAATTATGCGAGAAATTTAAAATTTTCATTTTTACTTTTTCCACAGAACTTTATTATTTCAGAAATAGTATAATTTTCATCTTTATCTTTATTCCTTACCATCGAAATTTTTCGGATCTGGAGGATATGATAACAAAATTTTAGAAATTTCGCCTTTTCTTTCCAGAGTCTGCTGATCCGAAACTGTAAAAATTCCATTTTGTTTTCTTCTTTAGATTTCAATAGTTTGATTTTTTGGGTTTGCGGGAAGTGAAATTGTGAAATTAATAAGCAGAAAATATAATTTTTTCTTTCGAAATCCTTAGAATAGAATTAATGCCGAAACAGTGAATTTTTTGCTTTTGCTTTATTATTATTACGTTCCTTCATAATTTTAACCAACAGGCAACATTGCTATATTAGCTAGCTTGGAATTGGGGTCAATTTCTGAAGTCGGAGTCTGCCACTTTTCCCACAGATTTCGCAGCACTGGGTTCAACATGGTAAATTTATTGTTTACCAGTGACTTAAGGTGGATTTTATATTAAGATATAACTTTCAAACGTCATCTGTAAATCAATATGCAAAATACTGGGTGGAATTTAGGCTAAAATGTTATTGATATTTATTTTCAAAATCTTATTATTAAAATTGGGTATGAATAAGATTTTATCTGAAATCCAATTCATAATCAAACATACAGATGGAGGACAAAATAATACGAACACCTGTGAAATAATAGAAAATCTTTATTAATAGGGAGTTGAAGCACCCTTTGACTGAAGTATAGATTTAATGCGACATGGGATAGATGCATAAAGGTCACGGCCAATATTTAAAGGTATATTAAGCCAATGCCTTGCTTAATGGTCTCTAATTCTAAAAGGCTTTATGGAGCAGGAAATCGGGATCGAAGTTTGGACTCCAAATATTCCCATAAATATTCAATAATATTCAAATCCGGAGACAAAGGGGGTCAGGAAAGATGTTCAACTTCAATGTTATGCTCTTCGAACCAAGCTTGAACACACCTACTAGTGTAGACAGGGATGTTGTCGTCTTGAAAAAGCAGTCGCTCTCCAGGGAATAATCTGGACAAAATAGTCCCCAAGAATGCTTAGATAGTGATTGCATTTGATTCTCCCATGCAAAATAAGAAGTGGCTCAAGACCACGCCAATATATCGAATCCCATACCATAATAGAGCCATCCCCATGCTTCAAAGTCATCATGAGGCATTCAGGAATAAACATGTCCGGTAGTCTGACGTAGAGTGAATGACGATTCATCTGACCATATTACCTGTTGCCACTGCTGTGGGGTCGTGATCTCTGCACCATTGACGTCGCCTGAAAGCATTAGTTGCTGTCACCAAGGATTTTCGAATTGCCACTCTGTCATAAACTCTCGCAACATGGAGTTCCCTTTCGACAGTTTTTGTTGTAACGGGGTCCTGGAGATGACTGTTCATTTCGTATGTTATCTCGAATAACGATTTCTAGTGCTTCCGGGCTATTATGCGCTTCAAGACTCGTCGATCCCTTAACAAAGTTGAACTTTTGGCCACTGGTGTGCCGCTTTATGTACGCTGCAATAACAGCTGATACCGCACTCCTTCCAAACCCCAAAACTTTCGTTGTTTCCGTAACCGATACTCCACTTAAACGCGCTCCGACAGTCATTCCTCTTTGCAACTCTAACAGTGTCTGGCATTTCAACCTATCACAGACAGTTCGACAGATGCATGCAACACAGGTGACTGCTGTTGAGAGATTGATACCATCCTCTTCACGCTCACAAGGTGGTAGACTTATGTTGCTGGTGGCGCGGCTGTACTGCAGGTGTGAAATATGTCATACTTTTTCACAGGTGTTCGTATTATTTTGTACCCATCTGTATATGCCATATATTATAGACAAACATTTTATGAGGCAGGTTAGAAAGTTATTTCACAAATATAATCACAAGAAAAATCATTTGGAAACTAAAAAAAAAGAAAAAAAAAGAAGAAGAAGAAGAAAATCATGCTTCAAACCTAGATTATGAAACACTTTCCAACACATTCAGAATAATGTTACAGACTTTATTTTCTAATACATTTAAAATTTTAATTTAAAAGGTGTTAGAGCCGCTCTTGTCTTGATACAAACAGCATAATCTCATAGCATAAACTTTTCGATTTCAGACGATAATTTTGACCCGAATACGCGAGCGTATTTATTTTAAAATTTCTGTTTTGTGTTTTTTTGAGGGATGTTATCGAAATGTACTGATCAGTGTTGCCAGATTGGGAGTTTTGTCTCCATTTTGGGGAATTTTAAACCTCCAGAGGATTTTTTCGGGAACATGTTTGGGGAAAAACTCGGGAATTGTTTTCGCAATTTCATTTTTTTACTTTAAGATGTTTGCAAATACTGGATCTGTCTATAATTCAGTTATGAATTGGAAAACTAAAATAAAATACAGAAATAATAGATATAAATCATTATTCTCGTGGTCGTGCTCACTGTTTATATGCGCTACAGATTTATCACAACCTGCGTCTGACTATTCCCTATCCCCCCATTTAATTTTTAGATAAATAAGCGAGGTAGATTTTCCTGTGATCGCAGACAGACAAACACAGAAATCCACAGAAAAACACACATTCCATTTTATAACATAGATTTATACAACAAAAATAAAAATAATTTTATAACCTTTTTTCTTGTTTAATGATAGTTAATTAGTGTTTCATGGAATGCCAATAGAGATATATTAGAATCACATTGCTGCGTTTATAATTGACAATTGCTCAATGAATGCATTAGCCCTCCTAGTTCTTTTTATAAGAAACTTTAATAAAAACTTTACGGTCTTAAACGACTTAGACTTTTACATTACTAAATCTTCAGGACGTATCTAAAGCGTTCATTTGCTGTTTTTTTTTTAAAGATTTAATTAAAAATGTTTAAAGCAGCTATATTTGTTTTATTGTTGACGAAAACACAGCGATTGATACAACATAGATACAATGGCGTAGCTAGAATGAGTGACACCTGGGGCGGATGTAAATGGTGTCACCCCCCCTACCCCATTTGTCATATTTATTCTGTTATTACAACAAATGACCATACCATTCCTTATTTACCTTTTGTCCTCCTCCTGCATGAAAACAAACCACACTAGTGACTCATCTTTCAACCCATAATCCGTATAAGTCAATGAAATGTCTATATCTAGAAGATAAAATCTTTCTTTTAATGTTTGCTTTCGCTACCCATTCATTAGATAGGTTGGTTTTTATTTTCTGGTCCATATCCTATTTAGAAAAATTTCACATCCCCAAGGAAAAGAAAATTAACTCTGTTGCGTTGTGTGCAACAGAGAATTTAATACTGAGTCAATTTAATACTGAGAATTTTCATTTTATTTCAGCATTCTTTTTCCGAAATCTTATAAGATTATATAGATATTGCAAAAAGAGATTGGGTGCCACCCGGACCGTCCTCTCCGTGGTGTAGTGGTGTGATATAGTGGTGTTCTAAAACATCCTAATTGGAAATTTTGCTCTATCTCTTTTGATTTCGAGATTTCGATTTGCAATGGCTATCTTCCAAATTTCGCCATTAGAAGCGCTGCGGTCGTTTGCATTAGTTCCGGTGTAGTCACTTTACTATACCATTATTTCACTTGCATATAGCTGTAGCTCTATCCGTTTGCAAATATTTGCAGGTTAAAGGGACTTTCCTATGCACCCTGTACGTTGGAGATATTATATTTCTATATTGGTGTTATCAAATTTGTATTCGAGTAATGTTGCACATTCATTCCCACTCTCTAGAAAGTAATATTCATTGAAAATATTTCATACTTTAACGGTTTCGTTTAAATTTTTTATATCGTGCCGGTCGACCCGTTTAATTTGTTACTCGTCCGGTTAGCCTGTTTATTTATTTTTGTCAAGGCTCTTTTTTTATTTATTTATTCATTTATTTATTTATTTTTATAGGCCTTGTCTAAACCTTTAAAAAAATATCTTTACTCTGCCGGTATGTGTCCAAGTTTTAGTACATTAGTTTAACAAAATGCTGATGATTTTATTTTGCGTGTCATATTTCTCAATCTGTTCTTTAAAATTTAAAAATTGCTTGAACTGCTAGTCCACAGCATGTTATGTTTTTGAAATGACCTCTATAAGGTATAACACAAATAATATATGATTTATTTATATTTCAGCCTGTTTTTAATTCTCAACCGTGAAGCAATTCTAATTGTAATAGGAGCTGAATTGTAAAATACTACTTAACGAAAGATTAATGTCGGATGTGTAATTTCAAGCATGGCACACGAATAAATGTTCCATAATCGAAGCGTGTTTTAGGTAGATTTCGTATGAAATACTACCTATTGCAATCGCACCAGTTTATCTATCTATCTATCTATCTATCTATCTATTTTTAGGTAGATTTCGTATGAAATACTACCTACTGCAATCGCACCAGTTTATCTATCTATCTATCTATTTATATATATAATCTCACTTTTTTATGGACACGATAACTTCTATAATTCTTCACCAATCTCCACCAAACTGGTATAAAATCTCGGCTAAGTTCGTAAATGGGCAAAATCGGACCAAGGGGGTCGGAATAGGGGGCGTTTTTGTGATAACCGAAAAAACGCCATAACTTCTTAATTAAAGTAGATATCGAATCGGTTCAAAGTTCATATTACCTCTTAAAAATGGGCCAAAAGTTTATGCATGACAGATTTTTGATAAATTTAGAAGTGGGCTCAAGGGGCGAAAAAAACAGGGTTTTTGAAAGAAAAAAATTCATAACTTCGTCAATTTTCAAGATATCAAGTCCAACTGAATTTTTTGTAAATGTTCTTAAAATTATCTAAAACTTTTGTATTTACAAGTTTTTGATAGGACCAACTTTTACCGATGAAAAAAATTAAAAACGAAAAGAAAAAGGGCGGTGAAAAAAAAAAGAAAAATCCATAACTCCGTCAATTTTTAAGATATCAAATCTGATTAAATTTATTTTACATCTTCTCAAAAATATCTACAACTTTTATATTGACAAGTTTTTCATAGGACCAATTCGTATAGCAAAAAGAAATTAAACAAAAATAGCAGTTGGAGAAAAAAAACTCAAATCCAAACTGCTTATATTCTGACTCATTTTTAAATTCATTTTTGATTTTAAACGCATCCAAATGGTATATCCTCTTATTTAGAAATTGTATAAAGTGACGCATTGGTCAATTTTCTGATAAAGACAGAATATATTTCAAAAAAGGCTACCAAAAAGGGTATTTTGAACAGAATTTCCCAAATTCATCGGGACTGAAAATTTAAGGAAGTGTTCAAATAAGAAATTGCGTTTTTTTCTGACTTGTTTTTAAATCCATTTTTGTTCTCAAACGCATCCAATTTACAGATCCTTTTATTTAGGAACTATATAATGTGATGCATTGATCGGTTTTTTGATAAAGACAGAATATATTTCAAGAAAGGCTACCAAAAAGGGTATTTTGAACAGAATTTTCCGAAATCATCGTGACTGAAAATTTAAGGAAGTGTTCAAATAAGAAATTGCGTTTTTTTCTGACTCGTTTTTAAATCCATTTTTGCTCTCAAACGCATCCAATTTACAGATCCTCTTATTTAGGAACTATATAATGTAATGCATTGATCGTTTTTTTTTTTTTATATATAAAGACAGAATATATTTCGAAAAAGGCTACCAAAAAGGGTATTTTGAAAAGAATTTCCCGAAGTCTTCGTGATTTGAAATATTAAGGAAGTTTTCACATAGCAAATTGCGTTTTTTATGACTCGTTTCAAAATCCATTTTTGTTCTCAAAAAACGCATCCAATTTACAGATCCTCTTATTTAGGAACTATATACTGTGACGCATTGGCCAGTTTTTTGATAAAGAAGGAGTATATTTCAAAAAAGGCTACCAAAAAGGGTACTTTGAACAGAATTTCCCAAATTCATCGGGACTGAAAATTTAAGGAAGTATTCAAATAAGAAATTGCGTTTTTTTCTGACTCGTTTTTAAATACATTTTTGTTCTCAAATGCATCCAATTTACAGATCCTCTTATTTAGGAACTATATAATGTGATGCATTGATCAGTTTTTTGATAAAGCCGGAATGTATTTTAATAAAGGCTACCAAAAAGGGTATTTTGAACAGAATTTTCCGTTATCATCGTGACTGAAAATTTAAGGAAGTGTCAAATAAGAAATTGCGTTTTTTTCTGACTCGTTTTTAAATCCATTTTTGTTCTCAAACGCATCCAATTTACAGATCCTCTTATTTAGGAACTATATAATGTGATGCATTGATCGGTTTTTTGATAAAGACAGAATATATTTCGAAAAAGGCTGAACAGAATTTCCCGAAGTCTTCGTGATTTGAAAATTTAAGGAAGTTTTTACATAGCAAATTACGTTTTTTATGACTCGTTTTAAAATCCATTTTCGCTCTCAAACGCATCCAATTTACAGATCCTCTTATTTAGGAACTATATACTGTGCCAGTTTTTTGATAAAGATAGAATATATTTTTAAAAATGCTGTCAAAGTGAGTATTTCGCACAAAATTTTCCGAAGCAATCAATGATTAAAGAATTAAGGATGTATTCAAACAACAAATTGGTTATTTTATGACTCATTTTTAAATTCAATTTTATTTCTCAAATGCATTCAACTGACAGTTTTTTGTTACTTAGAAACTGTATAATGTACTGTTTTGTCGATTTTTTAATAAATTCAGAATTTATTTCAAAATATGTTGTCAAAATGGGCATTTGAGCTGAATTTTTCTTAAGATGATTCTGATAAAACCAGTTTTTGCAGAAAAATGAAATTAAAAATTTTTTATAAACGGCCAAATTAAGTTATTAAACTGGGTCTATCTCTAATCATATATATATATATATATATATATATATATATATATATATATATATATATATATATATATATATATATATATATATATATATATATATATATATATATATATATATTGTTCAAATGAGCACTCTTCGAAATCTACCTCCGCCTATAGGCCCAGCCGACAGGGATTTTTCTTATTTGATTTTAATTTTTCAAATTCATTATAAAATTAAAGACGTCAGAAAAATTCTTTCCAGTTTTAGAATATTTAAAAAAGAGGTGAGAAGGATACTTAAAAGATATTCTTCCTGAAAATAAATTAACATCATTTGCAGATTTGCCTTTGTGATTAATTGAAACATTTTGAGAAATTTCAGGAAGGAAATAGAAGGATATATCTTTTACTTTCTGTCTAATATCTCTTTCTAAATTACAACGCTAAGAATGTTAATAGGTCATTAACGGGAAGAATCTTACTCTTTTAATATAAAGGGGTAAATTGCGTCTAGCCGAAATTTCGAAATGAAAGGTGTATTTTCTCTAAGAAACTATACTGTCTGACATAAAACTTGGTATTAAGCAGTGATTTCTATTTTTGATAAACATTTATTCTCTGAGCTGTTAATAGCAATTTTTTATGGTAAATTTATGAACTATTAAAAGGATTAATATTTACAAATTTTAATAAAATCGTAGTGTATCTTTCGTTTTTTACACTAAGGGGCTTTCCTCTCTACGAACAGTGCTTGCCCAGTTCCTTAAGACTCTAAAGCAGCGATGCACAACCTTTTTGCCTGAAAATTGTTTGCCAGCAGAATATTTGAAAAGTGACGCTTGTTTTATTTAATAGCAAAGTTTCTGTCATTGTTATAAAGAAAGTTATTCTGCATGAAAATAGTGGTAACTTTGTGGCACGCGGGCCACAGGTTGTGCGCCGCTGCTCTAAATATTCAAAAAACACGTTGATTTGTTCTATTTTAATGACATTATCCGATTACGGAAGATTAAATGATATTATCACAACCTGTGTCAGTCTTCCGTATATTATTTCTTTTGACTGGGATTTTTTTGCATTCTAAAGCGCCTCTATCTCTGTTGTGACAGCTAATGGCTGTTTTCATGATTGATTAAGAAAGATTAATTATACATTTGTAAGTCAGCTGAATAAAATGGTTAAATAAAAAATGTTGCTATTTCCAGGATTTTTATAATGTTTTAGAAGCGCAAAATTATTCTTTTAGATACTGTGAAAAATATTCTAAATTTAACATAGATTTTACCATTGAATGCTTTTCGCATATAATAATTTAATTATATCAAAAATATCTTTAATATTCGGTCGTGAATATATTTTTCAATTGAAAAATCTTCAAAATATTATTATTATTATTATTACAAAATTTCGGAAAAATAGATAAAAAAATATGGCTATTAAAAACCAATTATGAATTAAATTTGTTTAGGTAATAATATTTTAAATTAAAAAAATGAAAAAAAAGCTTAAAAAATTAGAAAATTTTAACAATGATTGGACGACGCATGTCACAATCTAGGTAAGTATAGACCTGCAAAAGATGGTTTAAGTGATACACATAGCTTCTGATATTAAGAAACTAATGGTTAAAAAAAAAAAAAAAAAAGCCCTTTGTCAAAACACATGGCAGTTGCAGGCAAGAAATCGATGAAATTCCTCTGTGATTGGAAGAATATATTTTGACTGTAAAGTACCATTTGGCTAGAGTATTTCAGAAATTTCGAGTTTTGGTTTGTAAGTTTTTCATGTTTTTTGGGGGAAATGTGCATAAAACGTGTAAATCTGTCAAAAACCGGAAGTCGAAAACAGTTTTCAATACAAAATACTTTCTTCTATTGAAGAAAGAAGAAAGTAAAAAATTGGTTCAATTCAATTCTATATATAACTTCATATGCTTATTGCTGGTGCAGTAATGAAAATAACTCAGACATCGCTATTACAGTACCCTTTCCCAGTGGAATATTTCCAAATCGAAGAATGACATGCACAAAAAAATTAGTTTCAAATCTATGAATAACTTTATGCACTTTTCGATAGTACAATAATGAAAATGGCATAAACATCGCTCCCTTTCGGTAGAACTTTTTCAAATTCAAGTAGGATCTGCTATTCACAGTCAAAAATATACGCAAAAAACATGGTTCAATTCTTTGCATAAAACACTTCAATGCACAAATCTCTTCATACATTTTTCGATTGTAAAATAATAAAAATGGCACAGACGTCGCTATTACAGCGACTCCTTCCGTCGGATTTTCTTCAAATTCAGGACAGGATCTACTAACCATACCCAAACACTTAAACAAAAAATTTGGCTCGATTCTATGCATAACTTCATACACTTTTCTATGGTACAATATTAAAAATGGCTCAAAAATCTCTATTACAACAACCCTTTCAGACGGATTTTTTTTTTTTTTTTTTCAAATTCAGGGAGACAGACTGACCATCGCCAAAAATTTTCACAAAAAATTTGGTTCAATTCTATGCGTAATTTCATACATTTTTCGATGGTACAGTAATGAAAATGGCCCAAAAATTACTATTACAGTGCATGAAAAGTGCATGAGGATATGCATGGAACTAAACCAAATATTTTTGTATGTTTTTGATAGTGACAAGCAAATTCTTCATCAATTTAGATACATTCCGCCGGAAGGGTGTGCTGTAATAGTGATTTTTGTGTAATTTGCATTATTGTCCATGGGAAACAGTGTGAAGTTATGCATAAAATTTAAACAATTTTTTCGTGTATGTTTTTGGCTCTGGCAAGTAAGTCCTCTCTAAATTTGAAAAAAAAAAAAAAAAAAAAAAAAAAAAAAAAATTCTGCCGGAAGGGGACGTTGTAATAGCGATGTCTGTACCATTTTTACTATTATACCATCGAAATGCGTATAAAATAATTCATAGAATTGAACCAATTTTTTGTGCATGTTTTTGGCTATATAGTCAGCACTTTCTCTTTAAATTTAAAAATATTCCTCCGTAAGTGATCGCTGTAATCGCGATTTTTGAGCCATTTTCTTTATTGTACTATCGAAAAGTATAAAAAGTTGTGCATAGTATTGAACCAAATTTTTTGTGCATGCTTCTAGCTATGTCCAGCAGGTTTTCCTTAAATTTAGAAATATTGCGCGAGAAAGGGCACTGTGGTAGTGCTTTTTGTATATATTTCTCAATTTTTCGTAGTTCTTTTGTCCATTGGCGGCTCGTGCAGCGACGGGGACTCGTGTCCTACTAAGCGATAAGCCGACTATTAAAAAACAGCTGATGATAACAGAATAAAAAAAACTATTGATTTTAAGTAATATCATGACCTTTCTCCATTTATTCTCGCCTTTCTACTCTCCACTTAAAATCCTGGCCCCTACTGGTTTCGATACAGGTACCCTCAAAATTTATGTAGAAATAAATTGTTAATAAATTGCTTCCTTTTAATCCTATTTTAATTTTTTGAATCTTTTTTAGTTGTTTTCACTTTTTTACATTCTATAGCGGAATGCAAAATGATAAGAACGATACGAAAACAAAGAAATTAGATCATGTTTGCTATGCAAATGTTTAAACCGGTTTAAACCTTTGTGTTAAAATCAAATACATGGTATTACAATTAATATTAAAGTAATCATTTACAAAAATTATATACACATTTTAAAATCTTTTCGAAAAATATATTTTGCTAAATTTAAGCAGGAGCAAAATGATAAGAACGCAGTTGATATTTCTAAAACCGTAAACGTGATTGATGGATATTTTCGCATATTATTATAAAACGCATTTAAAAGAGATTCGGAGCCCATTCGTTTAATTCGCAAAACATTTGAATTACAGGGTGAACCAAACTGTTTTTTGATTTCGAAAGAGAGCAAATTCCAGCTTATAACAAGATCTAAATGCAATTTCAAAGAATTACTGGTGATATTAACCTTTCAAACACTATCAGTTTTAATTTCTTGCAGGATCCAACTATTTATGTTTCTACAAAATGTACAGGGAGCCCAGAAATTCTTTTGAAATGATCCAAAAGTTTGATTTCACGGAAATGAAAGCACGGCTCCAAGTAAAATAAAGGCAACAAAGGAATTTAAGAAGTCAGATAAAGATGCCAGTATTAGTATCGATTGTACGAACAACAATAAAACTGTTAGGAGTTCTTAAAAATATAAAACCATGCCGATGTTCGCGCTTAACTTCTGGCAATAAAAAAAGTCCACTTTCTGTTTGCAGAGAAACACCTGAAGCAGTAAACGAATTGATCTAAAATTATCTTCAATGCTGAAAAGAAGTTTATTTCGATATTCCAGATGGTGTTTATCTATATTTGCATTGTTTTCAAAATAAACAAGATATATTTTCTATGTGTGAATTTGGTAGAGAGTCCCTAATGGTTTGAGCTACTTTTTTCTCCGCAGGTAAGCTTATAATTGCATTTCTAATTAGATAAACACAATAGATATACCTTTATTCGCATGTTAGAGCCATTTGTTGAATGGCTCTAACATGCCACTCAACAAATGGCTCACATTCACATCTTCGTTACATATTTGTTGAATGGCTCTAACATGGACCCTAATGGTTTAAGCTACTTTTTTCTCCGCAGGTAAGCTTATAATTGCATTTCTAATTAGATAAACAAAATAGATATTACCTTTATTCGCATGTTAGAGCCATTTGTTGAAATTGAGTGAAATTTTTTTTTGACTTTTATGAAATTTTCAACCAGACAATGTTTAAATTCACTTGTAAAAAGACACAAAAAGTGTTTTTTTTAGATAAAGAAGACGCTCAAATTTGATTAGTCACTCATTGGTTCAAATCAAAATCTTATGAACAACGTTTGAGGTATTATAAGGCACAATATATAATGAAAGATGGTCAAATCAAGTAGTATAACTAAAAAGCATAATTAAAATCTGATATTTAAAAGATATTACATGGGCCATTTCCAAATTTCGCTTACATATGCTATTCAAGAGTAAAAAAGAAGAAAATTCAAACATAAATTAAAATTTAAAGTTTAATTTGAGCTGTGCATTAGTAAAAAAAATTATACTGAACATATAACATGAAATATTAAAAAAAAAAATCAATAAAAATTTTTGAGATATAAATCTTTAAAATTGTGATTCTAAGCAAAAATGCCTGTGCCATTCCAAGTTTTATGTAATTAACTGTTATTTTTTAAATTTAATTTAACTTTTTTTAAAAAATAAAAATGTTTAAATATTTTAAATATGATCTGTTAATGTTCTATAGTAATGAAAAAATTATTACAAAAGATATTTTCTTTAAGAAATTAACAGAAATTTTTTGTCCCTCACTTTGTGTCAAGTCCTTTATCTTGTGATTATTTTAGTCAAAATAGGTTTCTAATTCTGCCTAAAGTTAGCACAAACTATTCATGCAACTACTACGTACCATTTTTTACTCTTTAATTGTAAAGCAATGTAATAGTGGTAAGAATCAACTTTCTTCAAAGTTGGTATTTTTTTACTTTGTCAAGTCTGTTACCATAAATTTTAATATTAAAAATATATATATATATATTTTTTTTTTTTTTTTTGCACTTTTGTATTTAAATATTGTTACTTTCTTCTATCTTTACAAGAAGAAAGTATTGGATTCATGAAAATTTTCGACTTCCGATTTTCGACGGATTTATACGTTTTAGAAGGTCCTGAACACGTTTTGACTATTTTTAGAAAATGTCTGTCTGTGAGTCTGTCTGTGAGTCTGTCTGTCTGTCTGTCTGTCTGTCCGTCTGTCTGTCTGTCTGTATGTGACAAAAAATTTGTGGGCGCTCTATCTCAAGAACTAATGCTCGAAATTTAATAAAATTTTATATTCAGTTAGACCTTGATATGAATTAGTGCCTATTGGTTTTTGGTGAAAATTGGCCTGCAGGTGGCGCTGCTATACTACGTTTTTCATGATTTTCAAGATTGCTATATCTCAAGAACTAATGCACAGAATTTCACCAAACTTCAGATTCTGTGACCTCTGAATATACATAGATGCTGATTAAGTTTTAGTGTAAATTGGTCAGCAGGTGGCGCTGCTATGCCACGTTTTTCATGATTTTCATGATAGCTATATCTCAAGAACTAATGCACAGAATTTCACCAAACTTCAGATTCCGCGATATCTTGAGATACATAGCCGCTGATAAGGTTTTGGTGTGAACTGCCCTATAGGTGGCGCTGCTATGCTACATTTTGCACGATTTTTGCGATAGCTATATCTCAAGAACTAATGCAGAGAACTTTATCAAATTTTAGTTTTTTTTACACTAGAATATATAACATAATTAGACGCTGATTACATTTTGATATTAACCTTGCAACAGATGGTGCAGCTATACTGCATTTTGCACGATTTTTCCGATAGCTATATCTCAACAACCAATGCACAGAATTTCATCAAACTTCAGATTTTGTTACAAAATGCCATATAACATAATTACACGATGATTACGTTTTGTTATAAATCCTTCAACTGATGGTGCTGCTGTGCTATATTTTACACTTTTTTAAACTAGTTATATCTCAAGAAATAATGCACAGAATTTCATCAAACTTCAGATTATTTTACACCATAACATAATTAGACGCTTTTTTACGTTTTGGCATAAATTGTCCAAGATATGGTGTTGCTGTGCTACGTTTTGCAAATTTTTTGTTATAACTATATCTCAAGAACTAATGGACGAAATTCCATCAAATTTCAGATTCTGTTAGGTCTTGACATAAATAGATGCTTATTAGGTTTTAGTATAAATTACCCAACATGAGGCACTACTAAGCTCATTATCTCAGAATATTAATTAAATTTTTTGTTTTAGGCTTTCGGATACCAGAATCTCATTAGGCTAGGTAAAATGTTCGAGGAAATTCGATAGTGGGTAACTTTGGGGTCACCACGTTTTTTTTTTTTTTAATATTAAAATGTACTTATGATATATAAGAAAGTTTTGGGATTGACACATCCAACTAGTTTACTAAATAGTTTTAGAAGGTATGTGTATTATTACCTAAGTTAGAAAATATACAAGCTAGTTCATTTCGAATAGTTTTATTTGAAATGCCAAGTCCGTTACTTGTCAAGTCTGTTACCATGTGACTGGTAACGGAATTGACTCAAGGTAACAGACTTGACATTGTTAGTGAACTGTGGTTTAAAAAAGAATTTTTTGCATCAAGAATGGCTTTCACAACTGTAGAAATATGAAAGGTGCAATTATGGGTAAAGATTGAAATAAAACATGAAAAGTACAACGAAGTTTAAAATACATATAAAGAAAGATAAATGACTCTGAATTAGGAAAACTATGATCAATGATATTCATAATCACTTATATTATAACAAACAATAGACGTAAGAACTTTTAATGATTTAAATTCATATTTATTTTGTACGCAAGTTATTAAAAATATTTTATTTTTTATAGGAAAATTCTTTGCAAAAAATTAATAAATTAATTGGTGAAATATCAGATATGAAAAAATATTGGCGTAAAAAGAAAGCTGAATGTTGCTTGTGCAAATATCAGTCCTTATTTATATAAATAACTATGTTAATTGGAAAGTTAGAAGCAACTTTAAAATGTATTAAAATGCTGTTTTAAAATATCAATACCCTCCACCTCATAAAATGTGCAAAAATTAAATAAAACTTTTTTTTTTCTTTTTTGCACATTGATTTTCCAGAAAATTATGCATACCAATTCAGTTGAGAAATGCGAACTTGTCACTGTGGTGTATCTAGAATTTAGACTTCTTTCCATATAAATAATTATCCTATACAGGTGATTCAAAATTAGAGGAACAATCTTCTAGGAGGTTGGGGTACACCTAGACGACTCGGAATCAAATAGCAATGTAGAGTTGAAAATGCAATCCTAACGAGTTAGGGTGGTCGTTTGGGGCTGAATCTTCATTATGAAATTAATCATGACTTTCCCGCTTATTAAAGTTTTCTGTCTACGTGCTTGATTTACATTTACACTTTTTCATGTTTGAGGTAGTACGGGAAGCATTTTGAAATAGTGCATCTCTGTTACTAATGTGAATGTCCTACGGATGCTCTGCATATTTAAAAACATCCGAGTTAATGCAGTGCCTATTAGGGTGGATCGAAAGGTATAGGAATTTTTTTTTTTTAGAAATCACTATCGGCGCGGCGCACAGTGGGGCAAAAAGCCTTCAAAACTGGCAAAAAATCCAAAAAATGAAATTTTATTTTGAACTACCGACATACGTCACTTTAATAGAGCAGATGTCAGTACACATATGCCTAGTATTAAAATTTGTGCAAAGTTATTTTGATCGTCACTAGAGAAAGAAGTTAAACTGCATATTGTGCTTTGATAATAAGTGAAAAAAAAATCAATAATTTTGTTTCAACATTCGTTTGTTAATTTCGCTATAATAATTAAAAAATAATTTTTTTTGACTATGGAACCTTTAACTACAAGTATGTAACAATAATTCATTAACTTTCAATTTGTTTTAATACGATTTTTATAGATATACAGACGCTTAGAATATATAGTGGTGAAATTTATAAAAAAAATTAACACTGTCTACAAGCATTGTAGGTTTTAGTTATGAATTAAGACGAATTAAGTGTTAATTATAATTTTTTCAACTAAGTATGAGTTTTAAAAGGACAAATATACCAGAAAATCTTGCTCTTTTTTGCCACTTTTTTAATTGTATGGTCATTTTTATAGCTAATCATCCTTAAAATTTTGTTAGTATACGGGTGTGCCAAACATGATTATAAATATTTTCTTTGTTAAATACGAATTTTAATGCATTGTTTATCACAAAACAATGCATTTAAATGAAACTGACTATCATGGAATGTTTTAACAAAAAACTTTTGAAAAGTAATGTGATTTTATGGTATAAGAGCTCTATAATCGGAGAAACTACGAACAAGTAGTTTAAATGAAAAGAAGATTAAATGTTTTAAAGTTTAATATAAATTCCGATGAGCAAAAGCCTGACGAAACAAGGGAAATGCTTTAGAATAAACAAAGAGTGGCTTGGCAAATCGCTTTCATTTCCTCGATTTGAAAAACAAACAGAAGCGTAATGAAAAGCAAACGTGCCCATCTTCATATTTCGTCTGAATTTGTTCTGGACGATCAAAAATATCAAGAGTAAAACGGTTATACAATTCTAATTCTACATATTCGTTAGTGTACGTGACATGTATGAGTTTAAGATCTGAAAAACAGGAAAACAAAAAGTGAGTGTTAGCACTAAAACAACAGAAACAGCTTTTCTTCTGCTGTCTTTATAGTAATACGTACATTTTGCCTGAGAAAGGTTGATCCAATCCTTCGAAACGAGTCGCTAATATTCATTATAAGGTTTGCTTGAGAATAATTAAAACTACTAATTATGTTTACATTTTTTAATGCGATATTATGGATGATTTATAAATATCTAATTCGTATAAAACTATCTTAAATTCTTGTTTTTAACTCATTTTTCTACAAAAAATATTGAAAAAGGTTTGTAAATTAATTAATAAATTACTATTTAGCTTATGTAAAAGTTTAAAATTTTACTACTTTTCTTCTGCAAAAGAATCCGTTATGTGCTTTTTTTGTTCAAAGTAAATTTTATTTTTTGCCAACTTTGGAGGCTTCCTGCCCCACTGTGCGGCGTGCAAAAGTTGCCTTTTATGCATACTAGTTTACAGGTTTTTTTTTTTTTTATTAAAATCCATTCATATCTTCCGGTGCCCCAAGCGCCCCAAAAATAATTAAAAATTTGAGTTTTTTATGATTTTTTTATATATTTTTTTTGTTTATTTATTTTTTTCTTAATTACTTTTGGCGCGGGGTGCAAAAGGTATCTTTTATCTATCTTAACTTACATATTTTTTTTAAATAAAATTCATTCATATCTTCCGATGCCCCAAGCGCCCCCAAAATAGTTTAAAATTGAAAATTTCTTGAAAAAAAATATTTTTTATTTTATTTTATTTTATTTTATTTTATTTTGTTTTGTTTTGTTTTATTTTATTTTACTTTTTGAAATTCATTTGGCACTGGGTTGGAAAGTTGTTATTACAATACTACATAACTCTGCAGTTCCCATATATTTTTTTAATCAAAATCCATTCACATCTTTGATGCACCAATTATAATTAAAAACTGAAAATTTTACAAAAATGTATTAAGAATTATAATTTACGAAAAATACTTACAATTTTTGAAAACAGTTTAATTAATAACATATACGGTTATAAATAACATTAACTTTACAATAATAAGCGACATATAAATTTAAAAATCAAAGCATTAAATCATAAAAATTACAAAAATCGAACTTACGTAGAGAAAAGTTTTACATCCTTCAATTTGAAAATTTACATACTTTTAAAGTTTGTAATCTTTTTTGGTATCAAAGTGTTTTAAATGGCTTCTTGATTTTATTCTATTCAATATAAAACCGTGTCTCTTTTCTTGCCCAGATACAGTTTCTGATGCATCAGACACTAGTCGAACGCATATTTCAACCGCTTGGGTATGGCATGGATATTTTGATCATTTCATTCGTTTTTACAACTTTTATCATATTCTCAATTTCTTTGCAAGGCACATTCATCAAAAGAGGTGGTTCAAAACGTCCAACTGGTTGCCAGTCAATAAGTTCAAAATAATTTTTCGCTTTGTAGTTTATTTGGGGTGCTTTGAAAATTGCCCAGATACAGTTTCTGATGCATCAGACACTAGTCGAACGCATATTTCAACCGCTTGGGTATGGCATGGATATTTTGATCATTTCATTCGTTTTTACAACTTTTATCATATTCTCAATTTCTTTGCAAGGCACATTCATCAAAAGAGGTGGTTCAAAACGTCCAACTGGTTGCCAGTCAATAAGTTCAAAATAATTTTTCGCTTTGTAGTTTATTTGGGGTGCTTTGAAAATTCTCACTTCTGGTGATTTTCTCTTTTTATTTCAAGCACAAATTAGCTTTCGCATTGCTAAAGATCTAATATGCTGTCTGTTATCTGTGAGCATTGACAATAGCAAATTTTCAGAATGGCAAAAAAAAAAAAAAAAAAAAAAAAAAAAAAACTATTTCGTTGAATAACAGCATCTACGATCTTTCTTAAATTGGGTTCCAAATATCTAGAATATGTGATAAGTTTCCAAATATGACGCGCTCCTTCAGTTATGGATGGCTTTATGAAACCATGCAAGTGCATATACCTTCATAATAATGTTGTAAGAGTAATGAGATTATCAGAAGGATTTTCTGTAGCCACTTATAACCTTAAAATTCTACACGCAGTTATTAGCCATCTTGAGTGATAAACTAGACCAGGTTTCATTAATACCAGATCAGAACCACATTCACCCCGTGATATTGCTATGCAAATATCATATAAATATTGCTGGTCATTGCTGAGAACTCTTCTATCTATGTTGTCTTCCAAATAATAAAGTATAAAAAGTTTATTTTATACATTTAATAAAATACGATAAACGATTTCTCATCCTCTCGATCTATGTTTTACGTTAGATAAATTATTCTTTAATTGTTAATTTTACTTGTATTTTTTACCTCAAAATTTGCATGAAACTCTATTTTCGACAAATAATTAAATGTTTTGGGGCATTGGAAGAAATTTATCAAAGCCGAAATTTATTTGGATGCATGCTAATATACTATAACATGCATCTTTTTTTTATCCCGATGATAAAATAATTTAAAAGAAAATAAAAAAACAAAAATTATAAATTTTTATAAAAAATTCATTTTTTTTACTATTTTGGGGGCGCTTGGGGGCACTGGAAGATATGGACGGATTTATATATATAAAAAAGATTGAACTAATATATATATAAGACAACTTTCGCAACCCGCGCCAAAAATAAATTAAAAAATATTAATAAACAAAAAAAAAAATTATAAAATTTATAAAAATTTCAATTTTTAACTATTTTTGAGGCGTTTGGGGCACCGGAAGATATGAATGGATTTCAATAAAAAAACATATGTGAATTAGTATGCACAAAAGGCAACTTTTGCACCCCGTGCCGATTCGATTATCCGAATTTCGATTTTTCGATCCACCCTAGTGCCTATGTTACAAAACTTGAGGCAATTTCTTTATCAGAAAAGTTCGAACTTATTTTAAGCTTATGGTCCTTAGTTTTTTAGCTCACAGGCTATCATAGCCTGAGAGCTTATGTGCCCGTCCGTTCTGTATGTATGTTCGTATGTACGTAACGCGATAACTCATGATAAAAATATCCGATCCACTTGAAATTTTGTATGTAGGTATATCCTGACAAGGCGCTTCCCTGATTAGTTTTTGGAGTTCATTCGATATGTATAAGAGGGGGAACGGGGGGCTCATGCCCCCCGTTCGTTGATATAGATGGGATTTTCATGCAGAATTAAGTTTTCAAAATTTAGATTAGGATCATTCTGATGAGGCGATTCCGTGACTGTTATTAGGTGTTCATTGATTAAGTATAAATAGGGGGAACAGGGGTTCTAATGCCCCCCCCCCTGTTAGTTGATATAAATGGGATTTTCATGCAGAATTAAGTTTTCAAAATTTAGATTAGGATCATTCTGATGAGGCGATTCCGTGACTGTTATTAGGTGTTCATTGAATAAGTATAAGTAGGGGGAACAGGGGTTCTAATGCCCCCCCCCCGTTAGTTGATATAAATGGGATTTTCATGCAGAATTAAGTTTTCGTTCAAAATTTAGATTAGGATCATTCTGATGAGTCGATTCAGTGACTGTTATTAGTTGTTCATTGAATAAGTATAAATAGGGGGAACAGGGGTTCTAATGCCCCCCCACCCCCGTTAGTTGATATAAATGGGATTTTAATGCAGAATTAAGTTTTCGTTCAAAATTTAGATTAGGATCATTCTGATGAGGCGATTCCGTGACTGTTATTAGGTGTTCATTGAATAAGTATAAATAGGGGGAACAGGGGTTCTAATGCCCCCCCCCCCGTTAGTTGATATAAATGGGATTTTCATGCAGAATTAAGTTTTTGTTCAAAATTTAGATTAGGATCATTCTGATGAGGCGATTCCGTGACTGTTATTAGGTGTTCATTGAATAAGTATAAATAAGGGGAACAGGGGCTCTAATGCCCCCCCCCCCCCGTTAGTTGATATAAATGGGATTTTCATGCAGAATTAATTTTCGTTCAAAATTTAGATTAGGATCATTCTGATGAGACGATTCCGTGACTGTTATTAGGTGTTCATTGAATAAGTATAAATAAGGGGAACAGGGGTTCTAATGTCTCCCCCCCTTAATTTATATAAATGGGTTTTTCAAGCAGAATTGTCAGATTTCGTTCAAATCTCTGAATAGTTTTGGAAGTTTAATGGTTAAGTATAAAAGAGGGGGATAACTCTTTTTAAATTATATAAATGCTAAATGGGTTTTTATTAAGAATTATCTAATTTGCTCTGAATTTTGGATATAGATTTTTTATATGATAAAGCATGTCTTTGGTAGTATAGGAGGTTCAATGATTAAGTATAAAAAAAGAGAAAAGGGGAGAGCTGTTTCCCCTTCTTAATTTTTTTTTTTCGAACGGAATTAACCCTTGAAAATATAAAGCTTTAATGTGCAATTAGTATTTGTAGCCTGTGAGCTCAATGCCTTCAGTTTAACTGGGCAGTATTCTTTATTATTACGATGATTCAGCTCTTAACAACTCAACACCCCTATCTCATTAGGATTACATTTCTGACCCTGCATTTTGAGTCGCCTAGGTGTACTTCCCTAGAAGTTTATTCTTCTAGTTTTGAATCAGCCTGTATATTGATGGGGAAATTAAACTTTTGATACTACAACCTCAGTAAGATCTATTCGAATTCCTCAAAGAGGGAAATATTTATCAATACTGATAATGAATTTTATACAGAAGAAAAATGAAAAAAAAAAAAAAACCCTCAGGATGTTTTTGAAAGAGATATTTGCTAATAAATTGTATGAAATTGTTCATGTTTTGGTAAAACTAAAGCTGGAAAAACACATCCATAAAAAAATAGACGAAGATAAAATTTAGGTTTATTATGAATCACTGCTATCAGAGATTATTTCACATCCGTTAAAAGGCATATTATAGGTCCATTTTGAGCAAATAATAGCAATTCTTCTAGAACCAAATTTGTCAATGTGAGGAAACTGAATATTTTCTGACTTGCCAATTCCATTTAATATTAAATAAAATTCGAGTCATATCACATTTGATATGTCAAGAAAATTATTATTTAAATAAAGTTTTTGTATAAAGTTGAAAATATCATTAAAACTAAGCCGTAATAAACTAGACATATGTTAACATAATGTGAAATCCGTTACCAAATGTCAAGTCTGTTACCGTATGTTTTTTTAATGATATTTTAATATTAATATCATTTTTTCTCCATTCTACTTTTATTTTTTATTCAACTAAAAAACAAATATACAATTTCCTTAAAATTTAATGTTTTACATGAATCTATACTCTAATTCTTAGAAAAAGTTCTTGTATAACTTTTTATGTGATCAAAATTTCTGGCTAAAATTGTCGCTCTTTTCAATTTAATTTAAGTATTATTGGTAAATATCATTTTTGAAATTTAGGGACATAAGTCACTTCAAAGTAAGTTGATTTTAGAAAATTTTATAAATTTAAAGCTGAATATTTTCATTAATTTTGTATGGTAACAGACTTGACAATTTGCATTAAAACTAACGTTAAAATAGCATTTACATATTAAATTATAGAACAAAGTACACGACCAATTACTTTTTCACGTACCTTAAACATTTACTATAACACCTGTCTCTATTTTTAAAAGAAATTATTAAGTTTGAAAAATAAAAATAACGTTCTGAAATGTAAGCGAATGGTGAAAATGACCATCATGTTTTCTCATCTCAATAGATTCCAGGGCCGTAACTATAAACTTGAGGGCCCCGGGGAAAAACCTCCGGGGGGGGGGGGCAGGGAGGGCAGATGGAAACTTTGCCCCGGGCATAGTTTCTTTTCTCGCACACCGTTGTTTAAATTTACATAGTATGATAAGCCCAAAAATGACTAAAAAATGTAGAATTGGACAACTCTACTCGGCAGGCACTTGGCGGCGACGCCATTTTTGCCGATCCCACTGAAGTTAGCATAGGGAAGAAAATACGGGCTTCTGATTGGTTGAATACTTTAAAGAGCATTTTATTTAGGTTCATTTTTGAGTATATGTAACTTAATCATGCGTTTCTGTTTAAAAACCTTTTGAAAGATGGATTGTGATAATTTTTTATTTTCGATTTTATGTATTTATTAATAGACTAGTTGACCCATCCGGCATTGCCCGGGACACGTTATGATAACCTTAAGCAAACAATTAACACTTTAGATCTACAATTAGTCAAAATTAAGCATAGGATATGAATTATTCGTTAAGTGATATTTTAAAGAAATGCATAAAAAAATGAGTAAATGCTTTTAAAAAGGCCTTTGGACCTCAATAAAAACATCAGGGTGTAGGTTCTGAAATAAAAGTCCAAAATTCAACTTTAAATTTATGCATTGAGAAGGTTTGATAATAAGTGGGTGAAACATGCATGGAGAACAAAAATTTCAAGGTGCCTGAGCCGAGACCATAGGGAGTCTCAGGCTTTTAAATAAAATGTAAGAACATGGGAATAACTAAGTGAAAAAATAGTTCCAAAAACGAAGATTGGATTAAGAGAGGGCAGTTTAATAGCAATCTATGGTACAAAATCTTCAAGGGGCGAGGAACTTATTTCGCATGTAGTTGGGTATAAAATATTTTTTTTAGTTATTAAAGTAACAGAAGGACGCTAAAGCAATGTGAAAGAAAATTGCAAGCAATCCGGATCATTTTTAAAGAAATTGCACCAACGGCCCCAAGAACGTGATTAATATTCAAAATTGGTTGTAGCTAGACTATGGCGGTTTCTTTGTAGCTGATGGATTTAAGAAGTTGTTTAAAAAAAGGAGTTAATTGAACCATTTTAAAGGGATTTATAATAAGGGCCCAAAAAGGACAACTGACAGTTAAAAGGAGCGCCCTAACAGGAAAACATGTTAAAATATCTTAGTTACTTAGCTCTTTAGATCTACAAATAGTCAAAATTAATCATTGGGTATGAATTATTCATTTTAATATTTTATCGAAATGCACAAATTGATTCGGAAAATGTTTAAAAAAAAAGTCCTAGCCGCGGATGAAAATATGAGAATCTTGTCCCTGAAAGAAGAGTCCAAGACTCAAATTAAAAAAATTTGCACTGAGAAGGGGATAAATTTAAAGAGTGAACTATGTTTGCCTCACAAAATGTTCAGGGGTCCTAGACTAAGTCCTCTGATTCCTCAGGAGGCCAAAGTGTCTTATATGGAATGTCAAAACATTAAAATATCTAAATGAATAAAGAATCCTAAAAATGAAGATCGGATTAAAAGGAAACAATTTATTAACAATTTATTATTATAAAAACTTCAACGGGCCCCAAGGGGCCAGGAATTTATTTTGCATGTAGTTGGGTATAAAGATATTTTTTGTAGTTATTAAAATGATGGAAGGACGCTATAACTATGTTAAATAAAATTGAAAGCAATTTGGTTCACGTTTAAAGAAGCTGCATCAAGGGCCTCAAGAAAGCAGTTGACTAACAAAATTAATGGTAGCTGAAGTCTGAGAAATTCTTTTGTCGGTCATGTAATAGGTAGAGAGAGGACATAAAAAATTGATAGAAAAAAAAAAGCTAGTGAATTGGACATTTTTAAAGGAGCTATAATATGGGGCCCTGTATGGACCAACTGACAGTTAAAGTCAGGACCCTAATATGAAACCATGTTAAAATATTTTAGTACATAGCACTTTAGATCTTTAATTAGTCAAAATTAAGCATATAGTAGGAACTATTCTTTGGAATGATATAATTTTTTAAATGTACCAATTGATTGGGCAAATGTTTAAAAAGGGGCCCTAGGGTCCGAATAAAAACATCAGGTTTTCTGGATTGGTCCTTAAAGAAGAGTTCCAGGCAACTTTAAAATTTTGCACTAAGAAAATCAGAAATATAGGAAGTGAAATATGTTTATTTCACAAAATGTTGAGGGACCCTGGGCTGGACCATATGATTCCACAGGGGAACACAGTGTCTTGTATAGAATGTCAAAACATTAAAATATCTAAATGAATAAAGAATCCTAAAAATGAAGATCAGATTAAAAGGAAGCAATTTATTAACAATTTATTATTACAAAAATTTCAAGGGGGCTACCTGGCCCCAAAGGGCCAGGAAATTATTTCGCATGTAGTTGGGTATAAAAATATTTGTGTAGTTATTAAAATAATGGGAAGACACTAAAACTATGTTGAATGAAATTGAAAGCAATTTGGATCATTTTTAAAGAAGCTGCACCAAGAGCTCCAAGAAAGCGATTAATATTCATAAATAGTGGTAGCTGAAGTCTAATTTTTTTTTTTTTTTTTTTTTTTTTTTTTTTTGGTGTTGTTCATGTCCTAGTTGGAGGACCTAAAATGTTGTTAATAAAAGCTAGTGAATCCGACCATTTTTAAGGGAGCTATGATAGAGGGCCCCATTGGGGCCAACTGACAAATACAATCAGGGCCCTAACATGAAAACATGTTAAAATATTTTAGTACATAACGCTTTAGACATTTAATTAGTCAAAATTAAGCATAGAGTATAAATTATTTGCAAGAATAATATTTTCTTAAATGCACCAATTGTTTGGGTAAGCGTTAAAAAAGGGGCCCCAGGGCCCGAATAAAAATATCAGGGTGTTGGTCCTGATATAAGAGTCCAAGATTCAGCTTTAAAAATTTGCACTAAGAAGGTGAGAAATTTAGGGAGTGAAAAATGTTTAGCGCACAAAAAGATCAAGGGACCCTGGGTCGGCCCTATGATTATCTAGGGGGCCCCAGTGTCTTATATGGAATGTAAAAATTTGAAAATATCTAAATGGAACAGGTATCCCAAAAATGAAGATAGAAATTAAGATATTAATTTATTAACAATTTACTATCAAAAGACTAAAAGGGGCCCCAAGAGTCCAGGGTCATAATTGAAGAGTAAAAAGGCGAAAATATCTAAAAGGAGAAAGGTACCTCAAAACGGAAAATATTAGATAAAAAGGAGTCAAGCTATTAACAATTTGGCGCATAAAAATTGTAAGGGGCCCAGGGCCCTGACCCTTAAAATATTAAAAGTCTGAGCCTCAGGTGCATCAGGACCTGTCTTGGGCTATCTTCACGTAAAATTTCAGACTTCTATGTGCGGTAGATTTTGCTAACCATTGCAGTCACACACTCACATACACATACGCAGACATACACAAACAGAGCGTTTTGTTAACTTATTAGTATAGATAAGAAGAAAGATTTTCTAGAATTTTTTAGATGCTTTTTATGTTATTCAGTCGATTAGAAGTCCATATTTTCTTCCTTCTACTAGCTTCGGTGGGATCAACAAACATGCTGGCGCGACGTGACACATTCGACTCGACATTTTGTTGTCTGCTGTAGAGCTCCTTTTGCATGCGAAGCGTAAGGAGTGTATTGACAGACAAGCAAAAACATCTATTCTAGCACTTTGGTTTTTTTTTTATTACTAACTTTTAGGTATGTGCTGAACATTTAATAGGAACTTAGATTAGAAACTAAAATCAATAGTTTTTTTTAACCATCAGTTTGGGGCCCCTCAGGCTTGGGGGCCCCGGGGCAGTGCCCCGGCTGCCCCGGCGGTGGTTACGGCCCTGACAGATTCAAAACTATGCAAAGTCTAAGCTAAAATCTTGCATTGAAATTATTAGACGCAAAAAAGCCCAATTGACATGTAATATTTGTATAATTTAGAAAAATCTATTTTGTTCTTATCATTTTGCTCCCGGTGCATATCAGTAAAAATGCTACATATTATATTATACATATAACAATTGTTTTAGAATGTTTTCTTTGTGTATAAATTGAGTATTTAATATGATACAATAAATTTATATGGTTTATATGAGGAGTAATATAATTATATTTTTTATTTAGGTGTTCCTATGATTACATGATCGTTCCTATCATTTTGCACCCCTATATATTTTAGATCTTGGGGGTCCCCTTGTGTGCCGTAGGGTCCAGTCCAGGACCCTTTGAACTTTTTGTGCAACTCCTAGTATTTTTCAGTCGCTCATTTTCTCAACTTCTCAATATACAAGTTTAAAGTTGTGTCTTGAACTTTTCTACCCAGACCAACACCCTCAAATTTTAAATGTGTTCTTAGGGTCCTTTCTTTAAATATTTCTCAATTTTTTGTGCATTTCTTCAACATGTTATTCTAACCAATAATTCATATAGCATGCTTAATTTTGATTATTTCAAGATCTAACGCGCTAAGTACTAAGGATTTTTAACGTATTTTCATGTTAGGGTCTGTTTTTAACTATCAGTTGACCCCTTTTGGTCTCCTATTGTAGTTACCTTAAAAACGGTTCGATTTACTAGCTTTTTTTCTTATAACTTCTTAGGTCCTCCAGCTATTACTTGAGCGGTAAAATAATTTCTCAGACTTTACCTACCACCAATTTTGAATATTAATTGCCTTTTTGGGACCCTTCGTGCAGCTTCTTTAAAAATGATCCAAATTACTTGCAATTTTCTTTAACATAGTTCTAGTGTTATCCGATTAATTTAATTTTGACTAAGTGTAGATCTAAAGCGTTAAGTACAGATCATTTTAACATGTTTTCATGTTAGTGCCCTGCCTTTAATTATCAGTTTTTCCCTTTTGTGCCCCCTATTATACCTCGCTTAAATATGGTCTAGTTCACTAGCTTTTTTCCACCTAACAACTTCTTAGATCTTACCAGCTATTACAGAAACAAGAAAGAAAAATAATCAGACTTTAGCTACTACCAATTTTGAATATTAATCGCCTTCTTGGGGCCTTTGGTGCAGTTTTTAAAAAACTATCCGAATTCCGAATCGAATGCAATTTTCTATAAAATAGTTCTAACACCCTCCGATTATTTTAAAAACTTCTAAAAAAAATTATATACAGCTACATCCCAAAGAAAACCCTGGTACCAGGGACCTTGAAGATTTTTCATCACAAATCGTTAATAAATTGCTCCCTCTTACTCTGATAGTTCTTTTTGGAACCCTTTTTCATTTAATGTCTTAGTTTCTAGATTCCAGTTAAAATCCTGGATACTCCAGGATCCGTAGGGCCCGATTCAGGGCCTTTTGAACTTTTTGTGCGACATGGAGATTAGGAAAATTAGGAGGGGAAAACCCCTCCTAATTTTCTCATATTGTCAATGCAAAATTTTAAAGTTGAGGAGTTTTGAATTCCTCTACCCGAACCAACAGCTTCATATTTTTACTAAGACCCCCAAGGCCTTGTTTTAAACATTTCTCTCAATTTTTTTGTATAATTGTACAAAATTTTATTCCAATGATTAATTTTTACCTATGCTTAAATTTGATTAATTGAAGATCTAAAGTGTTAAGAACTGAAACCATTTAACAGGATTTCATATTAGAGTCCTGCTTTTATCTTTCAGTTGATCCCCTTTGGGCCTTTTGTTATAGCTCCCTTAAAAATGATCCAGTTCAGTAGATTTTTTTTCCTAAAAACTTTTTAGGTCATTCGGAATTCAGAAAAACTTTTTAGTTTTGTTGGAAATTGTTAATATCGTTCCTTTTATAAAATATAAACATAAAAGTTTAATTGAATTTTATTTTCAAGAAACTAATACAAAAATCAAAAACATTTTACTGGTATTTTTGAACATTTATTAATAAAAATAAGCATAATTAGATTTTTTTTTCAGAGAAAAAAATTCATAAAAGTTGTCCTGGAGAGTTTTAGTCAGCGCTTTTGTAATTTAATTGCAGACTGAATTGTCGTAGAGGACGAATTGCATAACAATGTGAATATGAGAAGTCTGGAACAGCTGGTTAATTATAGTTTTTCTGTCGTAACAAAAGAAGGCAGACATGATGTAATACAAAGGTAAAAATCTATTGTTTTTTAATTTAATTTTTATTAAAAAATAAATTAGTTTAAATTTATGATACAGTAAAATATCGAGTTGAAAATACGAGTGTAAAATATTACTTGAAAAACTGCTTGTTTCAAGAACACAATTCCTTTTTGAAAGTACTCTGTTCTTAAAGTTTTGTTCCCGTTTTTTGTATGCTATGCATGTGAATTTTGTTTTATTTCATTAGTGTCAATTTTTTATATTCTTAGTTTTAAACATAGAGAAAGCACACAAAGAGTATTAACTTCCATTAAATTTAGGAACAATCAAATTAACATATGACTGTTACATTGATGGAAGCGCTCCTGGTTGTTTGGTGTTGGTAGCAGTGTTGACAATTTGAGAGGCTGTATCCAAATATAATAGTGTGGGCAATATTGTGTATGCTTTATTGGCACTAATCTAATCAATGGATATATGGACGTAGTTCCTCATCTTTTCCCTTCATTTTTGAACAATGGATGTTGAGTTCATTCCATCGACGATAATTTTCTGAATTTTCAAGCTATATTTTTGAGACTTTCACAAAGTTGTTTTATACATTTAGATAACACATTAAGCGCAGTGAAAATTATTTAGTAAACCTGCTCTTTTTTCATACAATTTTTATACAATTTTTATTATTTTTTAATTTTGATTTCAGGATATTGTGTACAATGTTGTTTGTCATATTTTCTGAAAAGAACATTTTTTTGAGTTAAGAATTATGCAAATTATAAGCAAAAAACTTGGCAAAATTTGGAACTGTCTTTATGAAAGCCTTAATTTCTCTACGAGTATACATGCTATCCTCATAAAAACAGATACATTTTATCACAATAATCCACTTAATCAAAATCTACCGTTTGAACATTTTTGCTACATTAGTTTTGACAGGGTTATCCAAAAACTATTCGTTCATTTTCAATTTGTTGACAGTCCCTTATGGGGTTTCGAGAAAAAAATCTTTGCGGAAATGCAAGACCTGTACTATTTTGTTTACACTCCTAGAGTTTCAACGCAATTTCTCATGTATTTTTTCTATATATTTAAAGAAACGGCTAAAATTGCAAGTGACCGGTCACCTTTGGCCACATGGTGCACATGCTAAAATTTAAAGCTATTCTAACAATAATAATAATACTAAAATTAAACATTTTGCATGAAAATTAATTTTATGAAATATATTCTCATGAATTTTCAGGAAGTCTAGAGATTTAGGGAAACAACAGATTACATACTTTAGCATTCAAAACAACGAAATTAGTATTGCTATAATCCTGATAAGATATGCAAGCAAACTAAAATAAAAAATATACACAAGTGTTTAAAATGAATTTTTAATCAAAACATGTTTAATACTAAAACTTATGTGGAATAAATTTTATGTTACATTTTATTTAAAAGTTTTGCTAATATTCAAAATTTATTAAAATTCAATTGCGAATTTTGTCAATATTTTAAAGACACCTTAAATAACTATCCAAGATAAATAAATATTTCAAGAACAAGTACCTATAAAGTTTTCGTAATAAACTTTTATCAAAATTTTTATTAAATCCTGGGTATTATTTCGAAGTCAATTTTATCCGATTTCTTTTCATTTTAAAAAATAATGCATGGTAGCAAGTAATACATAATATAGTTGTTTTTAACAATAGATATTTAAAATTTTTTTAAAAGTTTTCCATCTATAAATTTAAATTTACCTGTTTAGCTAACAAGCTTTAAAGTTTTATAAATTATATGTACTTCATTTTTATAAGCAAATATATATATATTTTCATTTTGTTTCTATATTGCTTTGTAATCTCTTTTGTAAAAGATTTTAAAAACTTATAAATCTATACTTGTAATGTCGCTTCTTAATTAATTGAATGAATATAAATGATATTTTTCATGCCATCACACCATTGTGTACTGTTTATTAGCTTTTAATCATGGCATTGTAAGTAACGTTTTTGTTTCTATTATGTAATTTCTTATTTATTGTTCTTCATACAGCTGTCTTGTAGAGAAAATATTACGTGATTTTTATGTTGAACTATTTAATTACATAAGATACTAACCGGGCAAGTCTCGATCAACCTTCAACTCGCGGTTCAACTCACAGTTGAGAAACTTAGGTTAGCAAATCTAACCTCCGGTTAGTATTTGAAATTCATGGCTAACTTCAGAGCCAAGATTAGTCAACCTCGGGTTAGTGAACTTCAGGTTGAAATGTGCATATCTGATTGGCCAAAGGTATCATATGACGTACTTATCGCGTTCATGAGTTCGATCCTCCCGTATCACCAATTTTTAATTGCGAAGCAAAACCAAGATTTCAAATACATACTTGTGTTTAATTTTTAGATCGATAAATTTCGTTTTTGTTTGTTCACAAAATTAGATTCAAAGATTAGAAATACCATTACAGTTATCAGACTTTTATTTTTAGGAGATTTTGCGTTACAGTATCATTTTTTCTTAAAAGTTACTTGATTTAAAAAAAATATATTTTTTCTTTAATAATTAAATTTAATAAACGATTTTTTAACCAGGCTAGCAATAGTAATTAGAATAAAAGAAAATAACGAGCTAGTGTATTTATTTTTAATATTGAAAATGCATCTATTTTTTCATACATTTTTTCTAACGTTTTAATTAATTTAACTATTGTAATTGATGCGCAAATTTTTAAAAGCGAAAAATTTCAAGATAAATCTTTAGAAAAATGCTTTATCTAAACAAAAGTAATTATTTAAGGCAAGAAAGAAAATTTATTATTATACTGTATTGTAATTTAACGACTTATTATTTTGTCGTCACAAAATTCCTGTTTTTGCGATTGCATGCTTTAAACAAACATAAAAAAGCAGAAACTGAAATGTAAGAAAAAACTGCTTTTCTTTTTTATTATTATTAAAAAAAATCTAAATTATTAACCAAAATTTTTCATATCAGAACTTTCTTTCTATTCACTTTTGACAGATGGCGCTACTTGTTATCAAAATTGCTAGGCAAACTCAAAGCTTAGGCTCATCACAAATTAATATAATTTTCGTTTATAGAGGTTAAATGTTGAAAAAAACATCAGAAATTTAAAGCAACACATTCTTTTATAACAACATCTTTTATAATTAACATTTCGTTTACTTAGTAAATTACAAACAGCCCTCTTTGAAAAAAATCCACCAATGTTCAATTCATAGCGGCCGCCATTTTTTCTCCAACTGCGCATGCTCGGTCGAATAACCTCTCTCCTGTAGGAAGATTGAGTAACCTAACTTTAGTTTCGACTCAACATCGAATTTCTCCAGGTTGAGTTAACGGTGGAATGGATTTCAAGTGTAACCGAGAGTTGAGGGCTGAACACGCGGTTCAGGTTGACGGAGACTTACCCGGTAAATCACACCATTAAGCAAAAATAATCGAGTTGAATAGTGTATGGATTAGACATACATACAGCTTTTCAATCGAAGTAACTGTAGCCGAAAATGGGATACCACAGCATTTTAACAAATTTGTATTACATGATAGGGATTCTCTGCAGCACTACAATGCAAAATTTGTAACTTAACCCTAGGATGTCGGTGTGTTGATGACCGCCGATCATCTGCACGAGGAATATAGGCCCTAAGAGGCGGGTCCTCCGCTGTGGCGTAGATGGAGCGTTTTGTTTGGGGAGGGGGTGTGGAGATCGAATTTACCGAATGTTAATTGAAAATCACCGAATGATTGTAATTTAACATTTTAAATTTTTTATTCTTCTATATTTATGCTTTATTATATTTTAGAATGAGTACCGTGAAGCAAATGTATCTACGGTAGGGATGCACAACCTTTTCAAGAAAAGGGCCACTTAACAAATATGTCTGGGTGATCGAGGGCCACATCAATAACACGAAGATAATTCTATTTTAAGGAGGTGATCTGTGGCTTATAATGAGATAAAATATTTGTCTCAAAGGGGAGGGGGATATTCCTCTAGGTTCATTTATCCAGCCAAAATTTCCAATTTAGTTGGTAAGGATATATCAACAGTTTTACGTTTGTATGTATAACAGATATCTCAAGGATTATTTTCAAGATGTAATAATAATCTTTGACTTTCCGAAAGACTAAATTTTGTTTCGCTAAAAGTGCTAAAAAACAAACATAAGTGACTAATGCAGAATAAAAAATGTGAGCTTTATGAACGAAGGCAAGAGAAGAGCTGATCAACAAGATTTTCCTCATCAAAGAAATTCCCGATTTTTCCGCACTCGATTGATGAAATTTGGAATTTTTCTATGTCTAATCAAAACAACTTGCGTTTTATTTTTAAATCGATCGAGAAAATTCGCGATTTTTCCGCGACTGATCAACATAATTCACAATTTTTCTTCACCCGATCAATAAAATTCATAATTTTGGCGAAACCGATCCACAAAAATTGCAATTTTTTCACGTCTAAACGACGAAATTAAGGATTTTTTTCGGATGTAATCAACGAAATTTGAGATTTTTTCCGCGAATGATCGAAAAATTTGGGATTTTTCTTCGCGTGATTGAAAAAATTTGCGATTTTTTCGTACCCAATCGACGAAATTAGCGCCTTTTCCATCCTTGAT
Source organism: Maratus speculifer (assembly GCA_964019185.1). Taxonomy (NCBI): domain Eukaryota; kingdom Metazoa; phylum Arthropoda; class Arachnida; order Araneae; family Salticidae; genus Maratus; species Maratus speculifer. The sequence goes on from OZ025291.1 coordinate 143,241,729, forward strand.
CGGTGAAATACGCATTTTTCGGGGCACGAACAATAAAATTCGCGATTTTTAATTGACTGACGAAATTTGCACTTTTTTCTGCCTCAAATTAATAAAATCAGCAATTATTTCTCACGATAAACTGACGAAACTCATGATTGTTCAGCAGCCATCCCCCAAAAAAATTTCAATTTTTCCGCGCATCATCGACAAAATCTGCGTTTTTTTTTGTGGCCTATTAGCAAAATTAGCGATATATTTGTTCCGAATCGACAAAATTCGTGAGTTTCTCGTACCTGATCGCGCGAATTCACGTTTTTTACGAAGCCGATCGTCCATATTCGCGATTTTTTTTCTTTACCGATCAGAGAAATAGGTAATTTTTGCATGCTATATAAACGAATTTCGCGATTTTTTTCGTTCTTGATTGACAAAACTCGCGATTTTTTTGTTCCCGATCGACTTATTCGCGCTTTTTACGAAGGCGATCCACCATATTCGCGATTTTTCCGTGCCTAATCGGCGAAATTAGAGCCCTTTCCCGTTCTTGATCGAAAAAATACGAATTTTTCCGAGCACGAACGAAATGAAATAAGCGATTCTTGATGAAATTTGGAGTTTTTCTATGTCTAATCAAAACAACTTGCGTTTTATTTTTAAATCGATCGAGAAAATTCGCGATTTTTCCGCGACTGATCAACATAATTCACAATTTTTCTTCTTTTTACGAAGGCGATCCACCATATTCGCGATTTTTCCGTGCCTAATCGGCGAAATTAGAGCCCTTTCCCGTTCTTGATCGAAGAAATACGAATTTTTCCGAGCACGAACGAAATGAAATAAGCGATTCTTAACTGACTAACGAAATATTTATTATTATTTTTTTTTGCTATAAATTGATGAAATCCGTGATTTTTTTCTCATGATAAACTGACGAAACTCATGATCGTTCTGTAGTTACTCAAATAATTTTTCAATTTCTCAAAACAGACTCTACATTTATTTTTTACCCTAATGTGTTCAATAATTATCCAAGGTTCATGGTGGATGGAGAAAGAGTAGCACAACCCACACGTTCTCGATGGGACTGAGATCAGAACTTTGCGGTGACTAATTCAAGTGTGTGAATGATGAACTATGGCCCTGGATCCAGTCTTTCACTGACTTGTCTCGGTGAATTCTGATATTGTCAATTTGAAACATATCTTCCCCTTTTGGGGGAAAAAATCCATTGATAGAATCAACTGGTCATTCAGACTTGTATATAATCAGAAGACTTCATTTTGCTTCTACGCAGTGTTGCTGCTTCTAATTTAGCCGAATAGAAACATCCTCAGATCATAGCACTTTCTCTTGAGGCTTGAACAGTTAGTATAATGCAGGAAGGGTCCAATGTTTCGTGTGCATACCCCCCCCCCTACTCTAAAGAGTCTATCTTCGTGAAATAGAGTAAATCTAGACTCATAGAACCGCAAGGTCTTTCCCAATTGTTAACAGTTCAACTTTTATATTACCTCGTAAACAGGGCCTTTTTTTCTGTTGATGTCACTAACATATACCTTGCTTGTTGCATTATAACTGATCAAACCTATTTCTTTTAGTTGCCGCCCCACTGTGCGACTGTAATTAGTATTACTTCTAGCAAAAAAAGCTGGAGTAATTGGACCCACGAGGTAACTGGGCCATAGGCTATTTTATTTTAAAAAAAAAAGTAAATGACTTTTAAGTTTTAGCTATTGTGAAAATTTCACCCCCATCTCAACATCTTAAAACAATGCGTGTTAACTCAATCATAGCTCTTTTTTTTTTGCTGTGATAGATTACCGAAAATTGAGGCTTCTTTTTCCTTTTTTTAAAGCAACGTTAACATAGTTGAATTTCTTCGGCTTTTTTAGAAAAACGGTATCTGCTTTAATAAACAATCACTTTTTTTAAAGCCTGTTCATATAAATAAATTATGATTATTGGGTATTGATAGATACTGACTTCAGGTTTCAAATATAAGATCCAGTTACGCCAATAGCTATAAATACATTTTTGGAGATTCCCTTAGTACGGGAAATTAATTTCTCCATTGTTCTTTGCTTAGATTAAAAAAAAGTATCTAATATATTATTAAAATTACATTAAAAATTTTTTTTTAAAAACATGTCAGCGGATATTAAAAACAAATTTTTTTAAGTGAAATATCTAAATCTTAACATTTTACGATAGAAATGAAAAGGAATACATAAGTTAAAGTGACATTATTACAAATCTCTCGAAATCAATAAAAAAAAGTAGCTCTGTTCGATGTAAAAACATGGTTGCATTCTCTACAGATTTATTAGATTTATCAAATTTTCGTTGAGGTAAATAAAAATGAGAATGATATATTTAAATACTTACGTACACGTTTGTTCATAGACTTATCTTGTTTATTATTTTCCTAAAATGCAAAACTTTTATACTTATTACCTATACTAAAGTACTTATTTACTTACTTAATTATATGTCTTTTACATAAATAAATGTAATAATTTCACATTTGGTGCTTTTTTAGCCACCTTGATAGCAAAGGTTTTCTTACAACGTCCTTTAGTTCATATATAATTTGCATGATCTTCCTGGTTTAACTTTTTTAAAGTTATTTAGACCCTTTTTAAACAGGACCTGATACCCCATATTAAAACAAAGGTGTGTGGAAAATAGATCTGCCTAGACTCATGAAAATTGAGATGAAATGTGTATATTTGTTTATTTTTAGGCATGAAAATGTAATTTTTAAAATATTTTTCTTCAAGAGTGGACCTAACTGAACACATTTACAAAGATTCGAACATTAATTCAAGAGAAGATTGGTTTTTGGAAGCTGAATTGACATATTCTCTAAAGTGGCATTGTAAAATCATGATCTAGTTGCCCTATATTTAAATGCTAAATTTATTGAATATTTTTGTTTGTCCCAAGGTGGACTTCCGACGACAAAATTTTACTAACCGCTTTAGAGATATTCGGTCACGATCATTTAGGGTGACTTTCGACTATATATTCTCTGCAAAGTCTTTGATAGTTCGCCACCTTTGCGAGATTTAACAATACGTTGAACAGTTCGCAAAACCTGTGCCAGTAATTTCATCTATCTTTTTAAAGCATTTCTGCGCTTGATGCCAGCTAATATTTTGGCCTCTTTTGAAATCTAAAATATCTTTACCGCGACAACTTGTAACGTTAACACTCATGCTTGTTTCAAAATGTTCAAAATAGAATTTTTTTTTTTTTTTTTTTTTTAACCCAGCAAAGCAAGATTTAAAAATATATGACTGGCGCTATGCAAAATGTAATAAACTTATTCGCAAGGCACAATCATCATATAGTGGAATTTTTTCAAAAGTCCCTCCAACCAGTAGTGGATAAAATGCTTTCACAATAGTTTTTTTTCTTCACTTGAGTTTCAAATGAAATATTAGAATTTTCCTATGTGAAGCTTTCTCTCTAAAGTCATCAGTTACCAACAAAGAATAGTGGATGTTATTATTCATTTATAGATTTATTTACTTATTTATTTATTTGCATTAGTAGCCATCATGTTTTTAATATCCGCTGACATGTTTTTTTAAAAAAATTTTTAATGTAATTTTAATAATATATTAGATACTTTTTTTTAATCTAAGCAAAGAACAATGGAGAAATTAATTTCCCGTACTAAGGGAATCTCCAAAAATGTATTTATAGCTATTGGCGTAACTGGATCTTATATTTGAAACCTGAAGTCAGTATCTATCAATACCCAATAATCATAATTTATTTATATGAACAGGCTTTAAAAAAAGTGATTGTTTATTAAAGCAGATACCGTTTTTCTAAAAAAGCCGAAGAAATTCAACTATGTTAACGTTGCTTTAAAAAAAGGAAAAAGAAGCCTCAATTTTCGGTAATCTATCACAGCAAAAAAAAAGAGCTATGATTGAGTTAACACGCATTGTTTTAAGATGTTGAGATGGGGGTGAAATTTTCACAATAGCTAAAACTTAAAAGTCATTTACTTTTTTTTAAAAAATAAAATAGCCTATGGCCCAGTTACCTCGTGGGTCCAATTACTCCAGCTTTTTTTGCTAGAAGTAATACTAATTACAGTCGCACAGTGGGGCGGCAACTAAAAGAAATAGGTTTGATCAGTTATAATGCAACAAGCAAGGTATATGTTAGTGACATCAACAGAAAAAAAGGCCCTGTTTACGAGGTAATATAAAAGTTGAACTGTTAACAATTGGGAAAGACCTTGCGGTTCTATGAGTCTAGATTTACTCTATTTCACGAAGATAGACTCTTTAGAGTAGGGGGGGGGGGCAGGCCCGTAGCCAGGATTTTCCTTCGGGAGGGGCTCACTTTTGGAATTTTTTCTATTCTTACAAAAGTAATTTGTGTAATTTTCAGCAAAAAATTTAATTAAAAATAATCTAGGCTTATCTTAATGTGTGTTTCTACATAGAATACGTGTTAACTATGTCAAATATTGTTATTTCATATTTATTTTTTTCTGTTTCTGTTGCAATTTTTAACTTTTAAGAGCACTTCCAGTTTCCAGACTGGTTCGGAAACCTGAGAGTTTTTTTAAAAAAAATTTCTGCGAGACTTAAAAAGCACAAATTGACAAAGTTTGAGATGAGCCTCAAGTATCCTATGAAAAAAAAAGTTGTAAAATAATGAAATGCAAACAAGTAATATGTATAGATTTAAAACACAGGCTTAATATTAACACTAGAACCGCGGGAAATTTTACCCAAGTTTTATAAAAATAATTCACATCAGAATTTTTATTTAAGTCTACTTAACTTATTTATTTTAAATAATTTTTAAACAGCTTATATGTAAATTTTTCTTAGAAGACTTATCTGGTTAAAATCGACATATTTTCACTGAATATGGGTCAAAACGACCCGGCTCCGCGGTTCTAGTGTTAACGTGCGAGAATCTGACATTACTAGTGCGAGGTCTTGAAGCTATTGATCCATAAATGAAATTAATTACACACAATATTTTTTGCAAGGAAAAATTAATTGCTACAGTCATATGTAATCATAAAAATTATGTTTGTATTTCACATCCTCTGATTATAATAATTATAAATGACACTCTTGGTACAATAAATTTACTAGTGCAACAGAAGCAATCACCATAATTCCTTCTTAGCCATGTTGCTGATTGACTTATCAAGATCTACTGTAATATCCCAATGAATGGAAATCACTGAAAAGTTACTGAGTCTGTCATCGACCATAATGCTTCGAGTCAAAGATTTAATTATTTTCTTTGCCGAAAAATATGTTTCAGTACTAACTGTTGTTATCCGGCTTTCAACCAAAACTGTCAGCAAGTGTTTGATTTTATCATAATACGTCACATTACGTACTAAAACTTTTAAAACCTCTGTGTTGGTGTCAACATTAACAATTTGTTTGCACCCTAATTCATATTCAGCTTTCACTTGCTACATTGACACTTTATCCTGAAAATATTGCGTCGGATTCTCTAATTTGCTTGCTTTTTCCAGTGAAGCACATCCTGGAAGATGTAACTGGAAATCTCTTAGAATGTCTTCATTTGAAATGAATCGATAATTTAAATTCTGAATAAGACTTTCTACATGGGGAAATAAGACCGCGATATTGTAATACTTGTCAGTGCATGTAATTTGAGGGCTTGTACCTGTTGTCTGTCTAAATGTTAGTCTTGGGATCTTTGTTTCAGTTTGGAAGTTGTCTTCCCGAAGTTTTGATGCACAATAAAATCTCACAAAAGATTTCTACTTCATTTTTCTGCATATTTATGTAAAACAATTAGAGCATCTTTAGCATGGGTTACTACCGATGTTATACCACAAGATTTTTCTTTTTTTTTTTTTTTTTGAAGAATTCACTATGACTTTCTCAGACAGAAAACCTTCTGACAAACAAACAGGCTTCTGAGAAAATTCTTCTTCTCCCTGACTGCTAAAAAAGCTCCAGCTATTGAAGAAATTTTCCATGTATTTTTCGAAATATTTTCTGAGCTAATAGAAATGTATTTAAGTAGACCAACAAAAGTCAATATGCTTTCATGCCTCTCGATAAAATTTTTGTCACAAATGCAGAGAAGTCACTTTCTTTTACTTTTGTTTTCTAGTTTTCTAGGATATATGATGCAATTGCATCTTGAAGCGCTAAATTTGCCTTCAGGGGATTTTTATAAACTTTTGTCGCTGCTTTAACGAGTCTATGATACTTTCGAATGACGGGAATCAGCATACTGTTGGACAAGGGAAGATTCAACCAATGGCTTTCACAGCGGACGTATCTAATTTTTGGATACTCTGAAGAATTCTAGAATGAACCCCGCAAACATGACCAAACTTATTGGCTACTTTGCCATGCGCCTATGGGACGCATTTATGCATGTCAAGGCATAATTCATCACAATGTTGTAATATTACTTTTCTTGAATTTTTGGAAGAGAAGACACTTATTGGAATAAAACGTAAAAAAAAAAATCCGAATTATTGGGTTTTGTAAATTTTCTAATAGTTCACATATCTAACACAAATGTCAAGCTGTTCTGCGCTTGAAATGTCCATAGTTTTATCAGTAATTAAGCTAAAACAGATCGCGATATTTATTTTGATAATTAATACTTCGATAATTGTATCCCAGAATATTTGAATGATTTCATTCTAAGTTTCTGGGGTGAAGTAAGTAGCATTTCTAAGGATATTTATTATATCTCGTTTCAATTCATTCTCTCCAGACATTGCTCATAAACTTAAAAGATCTCTTTGCTAACAGTCTTTTTTATACCAATTTCTCCAACGTTAGAGGATCGTCATCGTGGTCAGTGGCTATTTTGTTCTGCACAAAATAAGATTGTTTCAAATATTAGTCCAAGAGCTGCTCTAATTTCTTCTTTTCCTGGAGTTCTTTGAAAACTCAACAATGACATAATTCTATTTCTATTTTCCTGAAGAAATCTAAAGTTTGTTCGCTAAAATAACATACGGTTTGTGATAATCTAATTGTATATGTTTTAAGAAAAATATTTAGCCTTTTTCCAATGACTGAAACATGTAGAAAATAGTGTTCCTAATTTTTTGTGACTTTCCTTATGCTGTATGCGTATTATACTTAATTTTTATTAGTCAAATTAATGATAAGAAATTACGCTTGATCAAATGTTACTGCACATAAAGACAGTAAAAATTACTTTTTAAAAAGTATTTATATTTCTAGGGGTACATACCTATTAAAAATCAATACAGTGAAACCTCCAAATAAGGGACACCCATGGGGCCGGAACTTTTGTCCCTTAAATAGTGGTGTCCCTTATTCAGAGTGTTGCTGTTGTTTTTTAATTAATTGATCAGAAGGATATAAAAATAAAAAATCAAGTTAAAACGTATACTTGAAGTGTATAAATTAGTTAGACACTAAAGGAATATAGTATTAATGAATTAAAATTTTCTATTGATTACTAAATCATTAAATTTTTTGTAGAATTATTGATTTTTATTTCATATGCAAATTCTGTGAATGCAAAAAGTATTAAAACATTTAAAAGAATTTTATTTGAAGTAATCAATCAAAAGTAATTGTTTTGCAAATTTCAATTTCTCACTACAAATCTTTCAAGTGTTCATTTACTATACTTATAACTTTTAATTCTTTATTATCAGCAGTATTTACAAAAAAAGTATTCAACTGCTTTGCGCATTTTAAGGCTGCAATTGCTCTCAATCTCTGATGTCAAATCAGAATTGTGGGTAAATAAATGCTCGTCAATTATGTCGTACGCCTCTGTACATGACTGTCACTATGTTTGCTAAATTCACAAAAATCTGTATTTACATTTTCATCACATTTTATTTTTTATCTGAAATGCAAAAAACTCTCTCTTTGATCTCATTTTCAACTGCCCCTTATTAGAGCTGTAAAAATAACGATAAAATGAATACCCGTATGGTATCATTATTTTCGATCTCTCTACCCGTTAGAAAATATTCGTTACGTTACTCGTTATTTTCGTGGCTGTTCAGGAACCAAGTATTAACAAGCATCGTACATACTAGAAAATGCAACAACTCGTATTACATTCTGTACATAGCAGTCTTTAAAAGAATTAGTTACTGCTGTGCTTGTAATGTGCTGTCATCTATATATAACAAAATTATGTAAAATGCTAGCTTAACAACATTTATGAATAATTTTTTGTATTTATAAAAAAAAAAAAAAAAAAAAAAAAAAATGAGAAACGTTTCAATTGCTTGATGTCTGACTGGAATCTGTAAATTATATATTTTTAGGAATACTAATGGAAAATCCTTCTATTTACAAATAAAAATGAATTAGATAAAGTATCAGAAAAATAGTCACTTTCATTTTAAGAATAACTTTCAATATAATAATTGATCATGAAGTGGTGTGACCCCCCCCCCCTCTCAAAGAAAAAGTGTCATGCCCCCCCCCCCATCTAAGTTGAGGGCGGGATCCGCTTTTGCATATAATACTTTTATATAATGCTTTTGTTATTCTTTAGAAAACAAAAGTAATCCTGAATACTAGCAGGGCCATGCGAAGTAGGGAGGGCGAAGGGGGCGGTCGCCCCAGGCGTGGATATAGAGGGGGCGCCAAATTTATACTACCATCATCATTTCTTTCTTCATTTATTGTAAAAAATATATATATAAAATCATATTGGAATTTGTGTGTGCGTGAAAAAGTCATACATTTTCAAAGTTGGATATTGCTTCTTTCTTAGAATTCAAAAGGAATTGCAAACTGTTTTACTGTAGAATTAAATACATTTTTTTCTACATATGTTTTTAAGATCCCCTTTGCCAAAATGTAAATGCAATGTTCTTTTATATTACTTAGTTGTTAAAATTAATCCTTTTAAAATTCCAAAATAAATACAAAACATGTATCTAATAGAGTTTATTTGTGTTTTTAAACTTTATAATTTTGTGACACCTGTTGCAAAGAGAAATGGTGGTGGTAGGGTGTGTGTGTGTAGGGGGGGGGGGGGCGCCAAACACAAAACTTCGTCCTGGACGCAATTTTCTCTTCGCACGCTGCTAAATACCAATACATATACATTGGTTGTTTTCTCTAATTTTCAAAGAGTTCCTTCGTTAGTTTTAACTATTTTTTAAAATGTAAATAAAATCTATATACCTGCAGTGATTTAAAATTTCATAAATTATAAACCTGGGCGTTTAAAATACTTCATATGAAATGTAATGTCACAAGATTGCAGCAAATCTACATATCGCTATACCATATATATAAGCTAAGCTAAATACCATACATGAGATTAAAATTCGTTATCATTACCTAGGCCCATAATGAAATTTTGTTAAAAACCTTTTTGTAACATAAATTTGAATAAAAATGCAAATAATTACAATATAAAAATAAATAAATTCATCCTATGAAAGTAGAATTCTACTTTGAATGGAAAATTCTAAGATAAATTTCCATGAAAATTATACAATGCAGTTTCATCTGATAAGTCGGAAAATCTGTCTAAGATAAAATGTTTTTCTCGTGATTCCGTTTCAATAAGTATATTATTGTATATATTAAAAAGAAAAATAGTAACTGAGTATCTTAATAGAGATGTATATTCTTTTGAAACCAGTAAAACATGAGACGACGAAACCTCCCTATAACGGAAACTAAAATTAAGCAGATCTCAAAAACATATTCCTCCCCCCTCCCCCCCCCCTCAGCATCCCAAAACTTTCCTGATTCTCGTTCCTGCGTTACTTCAAAAGCTTCCCTCCAATTCCAATCGCATATTTTCAGCGAATGAACGAATGCTAAAGTAATGAAACGACTAATGAAAACACCGTATGCGGGAACAACTGATTTCCTGTCTAAAGTCCGAATACAAACTCACATCTTTACCAATCAGACTACCGGCGCCGTTCTTGAATCACGAAATACTGGGAATGAACGACGTATGATGATTGTTTCATCTAGTTTTGCAGTACACGACTACCGAGTAAAATTCCAACATAACGATTCGGTATTTCGCATTAGGAAGAATACCCGTTTCTCAAAAACGAATACGTGCGGTTTGTAACAGCTCTATCCCTTATTCAGAGGTAAATACATTACAAGTCCTATACCAAGGAACTGGGACCGGAAGTTTTGTGCCTTAAATGGAGGTGTCCCGTATTATTAGTGCCCCTTATTTGGAGGTTTCGCTGTATATCCAAATAACCGATATAATAAAGGATTACCGTTATTATAATTGAATAAATGAGTATTTTTACAATTAAAACTGCAATTCATTTTAATGCAATGGAAGATAAAAACAAACAAAACATTTTTTTTTATCATACACATAATTTTGTAAAGTATTTTCAAACTTTCGGGAGGGGCTTCAGCCCCCTTAGCCCCCTCCCTGGCTACGTGCCTGGGGGGGGGGGGTATGCACACGAAACATTGGACCCTTCCTGCATTATACTAACTGTTCAAGCCTCAAGAGAAAGTGCTATGATCTGAGGATGTTTCTATTCGGCTAAATTAGAAGCAGCAACACTGCGTAGAAGCAAAATGAAGTCTTCTGATTATATACAAGTCTGAATGACCAGTTGATTCTATCAATGGATTTTTTCCCCCAAAAGGGGAAGATATGTTTCAAATTGACAATATCAGAATTCACCGAGACAAGTCAGTGAAAGACTGGATCCAGGGCCATAGTTCATCATTCACACACTTGAATTAGTCACCGCAAAGTTCTGATCTCAGTCCCATCGAGAACGTGTGGGTTGTATTGGAGGAAAATCTAAAAAATAGTGCTACTCTTTCTCCATCCACCATGAACCTTGGATAATTATTGAACACATTAGGGTAAAAAATAAATATAGAGTCTCTGTTTACGCATAATGAATGAATGCCAAGATGCAAAAGTTCATGATAGTCCAACACAATAATGAACGATGTAACTTTTTTTTAGCCAGCCATTGTAGATAGTTATACGTTGCTATTTTAATACTATTCTTTCTGCATCATTCGATTTCATTAATCGTGTATCCTGGTTGAAATTTTTGTGAAAGGCAGTTCATCGCAACAGATGTCAAATTTTGCTAAGTCTTAATCATAAGATCAATATCATTCATTATGCTGCTGCGTTTTCAGTAGATGTAATGCGATGAAGTCTGCTAGCGAATAAAGAACTAAAATCGACAATGCTATTCACTGGATATACAGATATTCGTTAAAAATAATAGAAAACATATTAAAAACTTGAAATTTCATATGATTGCAAAGTGATACAACATAGTACCATTTATTGAAAACTTTTAGAGCTTTATTGATTAAATCACACGAGTTGTATTTTTTCGAACTGGGAGAAAAAATTTCCAGCTCAGGATTCGAATCCAGGAGAGCTTTTGGCTGAAGCTACCGATGCTCTTCCAACTGAGTTATACCCAACAAATCTGATGGACATATAATTCATTCAGAAACCTTAATAATTATGACATCTGACCTGATATGTGAATCAACTATGCAAAATACATTTTAAGAAACATTGCAATTATACTCATAAATCGCAGGTAACAGAATTCTAGTAAATTTTGAATACATAATTACACTTGAGTAATTACGCACGCATTTTCCTGCAGTTCTATTACTTGCGATTTATAATTATGTATCCAACATTTTTTGGAGTTTTCATTACTTTGCATTTCTGTGTTGATGGTTCAGATATCAGGCCAGATATCATAATCATTAAAGTTCCTGGGTGAAATGTATGTCCGCCAGATTTGTTTAGGATAGTTCAGTTGGTAGAGCATTCGAAGCTTCAGTCAAAAGGTCCCTTGTTCGAACCCTGAGCTGGACGCTTTTTTCTCAGTTCGGAAAAATTACAACGCGTATGACTTAAATAGTCGAGCATAATTATGTATCTACTGTTAACATACTTAAGTACACTATTATTCTTTGCGATTTATGAACGTTTAGAGTTGTCACTTTTTCCTTCAATAGACGATTTTTTTCGTTTGGCACCAAAGAATTCGCATTATAATTCTCTGAATACAGAAATTTTAACAAAAATGTGCATATTTTTGTTTTACATTGAATAGTCTTAAGAGTGCATCTAAAAGAATCTTGTATTATAAAACTCTAAGCAATTTTCTAGCTATTGGTTAATCCTTTTTTAGATCAACTGAATCATTGGAGATCGCATTGTAAGTGTATTTCTGTAATATATCTTATTAAAATAATGAAAATATAGTTCAATCTATGACTACTTCTTCAGTTCTTTCTTCTTAACGATACACACCCTTTACAAAATATAATCTTCGTAAAACTGAATAGCAGCAAAACAAAAATAAATGAAGCATTTGTTTAAATATCACATCATATAATATAAACTAAAATAAATAGATATCGTATATAAGATAATTCATTACTTGTTTTGCCTATCGATTTTCAGCAGATATAAATGGATTCCTTTTTAGAAATTTCTGTATCATCATTATTTTTGCAGAAATCTCTTTCATCATGTTTTTTTTTCTATTTTTTTAACAAATTTATTTGTCTATTGTTGTAGGCAGATTGTAGTACTAGAAATCCTAGACGTTCAGGGTTTTTTGACATTATTAATCAAATAAAGAATGGAAAAAACATTACTCATCTTGACGGATGTCGAACCACTGACGATTATTTATTTATTCTGAACCTTATGCTGGAAAAATTGTCCTTTTCATTACTTATTTTATCTTTATCTTTTCTTTATGTTGTTCTGATGAATATTCTAGAGCACTCTTTCTCGTCTATAATGGAAGCACTTGAGCAATTCTCACGTGAGCCTATTAATCTTTTGCTTTCTTCGTAAGGTGTGTGATCACGCCATATTATAAGTGCTGCAGGCTCTAACACCGGTGGATGAAGTACATGGAGGATATTTTTGACTGAGACCACAGTGTCAAGTATTTTATTTCTGTTTGTATTATGTAAGTAGTAGAATTATCCGACCTTGTAAGTGTTAAACACGAGGGTCTTACAGGTAAAATTAAATATGCTATAAAATAAGGAGCTACGTACATTCTCGTCAATAAAAGATTAAAAATAGAATAAGAAAACATAAATTTACTATGTCGGAACGATAATAAAATCCCACAATTTTAAACATCGAAATGTGCGTTTTTTTTGGCGGGTGTAATAGAATAATGTATTATTTTAAAAGCAATATGAAAAAAAAAAAATCAACTAAATGACGTAGCAATTTTGGTTGCAGTTTATTGGTAATAGTTTAGCAAAATTCTCGTTAGCAGGCCATCTATCGAAATTTTAAAACAAAACCATGTCAGTAATGCTGAGATCATATTTACGGTGACAACGACCATTGTGCTTTTTCTTGAATTTTTTCTTAATCTCTAAAAAATCCCTAATTTAATTTTTTATATTGTAAATTAGAAAAAGTACTCTCAAATGAAATTTGTTTAAAAATTATATCTTATTTTCCTGGTATTTAATGGATTTTAAAATAATTTTCAGACATGGATATTTTAAAATTTGTGTGTAACCGAATTACGATAGATGAATCCGGTCGCACTTACCGCAGTATTATAAGGAAGAGACATGTCCATGAGTAACGCTTGCCTCATATTTATAGTGGCAATGATCTCATCCACAAACTTTTCTTTTACTGCAATTTGTTTAACCTCTAAACATCGCATATTCAATTTTTTCAACATCGATTGAAAAACCAAAAGTATTTTCAATTATATTTGTTTAAAAAGTGTATCTCAGTCTCAGTATACTGATTTTATGTGTATCTTAAAGTAATTTTTCAGCATGAATATTTTATAAATATAAATCGTCTATAATATCCGATTAATATTAATCGGATACTAAATCGGCAAATAAAATTAAAATCCCACATAAAATTAAATAAAATTAAACAATTAAACCTAATATTCAAAAGTATCAGGTTTATAAAAATTGCTATAAACAGAAAAAAAAAAAAATTACGATTAACAGCTTGTTAACATTAAAGTAATACTAAATGTTTTTAACATGCTATAAGTAAAACAAAAGTTTAAGTTTATATCAATAAATCAAACTACAAATTTAATGATAAAACAAACAAATATACACTTCTATATTTTCAGACAGGTAATTGAAACAAAAAATTAAATTAACTTAAAGTAATAAAAAAAAACTCAAAAAAAAAAAAAAAAAAAAGTACAGTCCGATTTCAAAGCAGTTTTTTCAGCTGAGGGGGAAAAAAAGAACATTAATCGCATATTTATTTTTCAACTCGCGAGTTCGACTCTCTTCGGGGTCGATAAAATGAGTATCAAGCTTGCTTGAGAACTGAGCACCGAGGGTCTTGCGTTGGGTTGACCCAATGACCTAAGATACCTAGACACCACATCGGCAACTTTTTCTTAGGCCGACATCTTTGCCTTCCGTCACGTGACGGAGGGCATATTTAGCGGGGAAGCGAAATATCTCACCACTCTGTACGATGTGGCGAGAAAATGCTTGGCGAGACTTCTGGATTTGCGAGATAAATACTTTAAGAGGGTGTTTTCGCTCACGGAGAGTGTAGCAGTCCTGTTTATGTTTATGTTGATCGCGTAAAGAAGAGCGAGCTTGAGCAGTATATGAGAAAGGTTCTGTGTATTTACACCGCAAATTCACAAAACTGTAATTTTCACACACTTGTTATACTTGAACTTAGAAGAATTGCAGAGAAAAAATAAGTGCACAGAAAGAATTCACAAAATTGATTACAAATTTTGCATTGGAAATGTGCAATAATAACAAATTTGAATAATAAAAATGAACTCCAACTCCGTGTAAATGGATTTATTTTATTAAAGTAATGAATTTAAAAATATTAAGTTAAACTGTTTTTTTTTTCACAATACATTTTTTAACAAGCTACGAATTTTATGTACTATACATAATTCAATATTTATGTGTGCTGGTCAATAAAAAAATCACATTATGCTTTTTTTTTTTATTAACTAATATTAAATTTAGAGATTACTTAAATTTTTAGATTCTCAAATTCATTGTGAGCTTTTATTATCTTAATTATTAAAAGACGTATTGCATATTTGAATAAGATTAAAAAGTCTAAAATTTTACTAATTTCATTGTCTCATTTTTTTAAAGAAGATTTAAACACATTTAAAATCAACAAGCATTAAATCAATTATTTGGTTGAGAGACTAACTGAACTGTATTATAAAGATATTATAATTAACATATGAGTATATTCTTAAATATACATTAAATAAAAATAACAGTATACTAGGACTTCCCTCAGAGGGATTAGGCTGAGCGATATTGCTTAGAACAGAGTTTTAATAATAATATGCATGCTAAAAAAAAGAGGTTATTTTTAATTAATTGTATATTGCCACAAATTAAAATGACAAAATGAATGATACAATTGCGAAATATTTCATAAAAATTCCTATATACGGTTAAAAAATGGGAAATCAAACTAAACAAAATAGCCATGCATGGGTATAAAATTGGAAGTACGCAATACATTAAAAGTAATACAGATAATAAAGCATTAAAATATCTTGTATCGGAATTTGAACTCTTTGAATTGACGTCAAGAATATATATACCAATTTTAGTACCTAAAAGTGGCGCAAAATATGATGGTTGGGTAGAATGAAGGAATTTTTATATGGTGTGTGGTGCCCTTAAATAGTTAGAACAAAATAGTTCATATGTGTAATAATATTTACATCTGTTTTCTATGCATGCGATGAGGTTTTCGATAAAAATTTAGAGTATTGTCTCTTTAAAAATTGGTACATAAAAATCTCGAAAAAGCCAAGAAAAAAATACAGTGTGTCCTTTCGAGTGTGTTCCAGATATGCTCAATCTGATTTAAAGAGATCGTTCATGCTGGCTACTACATACGCTGTTTTGTTTTCTTCTCAAACTGATTCTCTTGAAATTGAGCTGTATTTTGCTTTAGCATGTGCATAAAATAAAAAGAATCGGCAATCATGAATGTGGTAGATAGTTTACAGAGGTATACGCTGTATACTTCTGGATATTTTAAGTACCAATGTATACCCCTCTTTCTCAAAAAGCTGCAGTATATACATTCTAGGGTATATTTTCTAACTTGAGCGTATACTCTCTGATTAGAGCGCATATTCTGTTTTTTTTACTATTATTCCACTATTGGCAATGACTATAGTATAAAGTACGAACGAGATCTGAATATCTCGTCTGCATAAGCTTTGAGCCGTCAAGTGCCATCACAAGTGATTTACAAAGTGATTTTCTAAGCTGAAAAGTTAATGTCCCCCCCTATACTAATTTGTAATGGAATTCTTTTGTGTTGACGTGTAAATGAAAATAAATATTTTTTGCGCGGCATGTTTTACAAAATATATATTCTAGTGCTCTTCATGAATGCATATCAATTTCATTATGTTTGTACGGGTTTAACATCATTAAAAAATACTTGGAACAATTTCATGACATCGGCCATAATGTAACGGAATGCTTTTGACTGTCCCTGTATTCGAACTATTTATCCGATTTTATTAAAATTTGCAGCGTCAACAAAATGCGACAACAAATAGATATTTAAAATTTCAAACGATTCGGTAGCATAGCTTTTGTGCTGTTATATGCAGACAGATAGACGGGCGGATCAGACGACGACTATAGGTGCTAAATATTTATAATAATTAGGAACACACCTAAAAAAACAGTTAATTTTAAAAGCGCATGCAGAAATTGGAAACGCATTTCCAGAAATTATTGCTCAAAGACAGTATTGTAACCGATTTCTTTGATGCATCCCTGTAATTGGATTAAAAACGCTATGAATGTCCTGTTATAACGTAATCGTAATGAAATTCAGTGGTTTACATAAGTTTCACACATTTGCAATAGCGTAATTTCATTAAAATACTCTGCAATGCATTTCCCCAAATAGACCATAATGTAATGAAATTCTTTTGGGTGCCCCTGTAGATAAACTATAAATCCCACATACTTCATATACAATACCAAACATGCCTATGGGACCCTGAATAAGATTTACCAATCGCATATAAATCGGTGTATATTTACGGATGTTAGAGCATGGACAGACGGATCGACAAACCGAATGCATACACACTTTTCAGATTTGTTGGAAAGTGTAAAAAAAAGCAACCTCGCAGGCTGAAGATCGCAATCACATCAATTCATTTAATGCTAAAAAGAAAAGAAAAAGCTCGCCAAAAAATTAGAATAGGATATGGTACACTTTTTATATAATTGGTGCCAAAATATCATTTTTACCATTGCATGGTAACTCGGCTAATGTTGTTTGTTTATTAATAAATTGTTTATTTTTTCCTATATTCATTTAATCTAGATTTAATCGTGTTTTTTTCTTTTTTTCTTTTTTTTGTTACTTTCTTTTTAAAATACATTTAATTTCAAAATGATTTTCGCCAAAATTGCGCCAAACTCGATGCGTATATGATATCTCTGCCCTAATTTCACGGTACTTTTCCAATACCTTCACCTTGGCGTTTTTATAAATTATGGTCCTGTTTGGGCTTCAGAAATTGAGATTTCAAACCAGATGATCGTTTATGTTTATTTTTACTCATAAATATGGCACAGATGTCATATTAAGTGTTGTTATGTGCAAAAATATAAGCTACACGTTAGCACGATTTTTCCTCGCCAAATTGGTGAAAACGTTGTTTTTGAATATTGCTGTAAGTATTTTACGATTTACGATTTATTGTGATATTTATATTTTTTATTATATTTATTATATGTTTGTTATTTATAATTGTTTATTCATCGCTTCAACTATTGTTTTTTTTTCTTTTTTGGTATTATTTGATTATCCCGTCGATCAAAAAAGTATCGCCAAACAATAAGATAAAATGCCAATAATGAATTATCGTGAATGTCGCATTCAATCGCATTAAATACGATACATGTGTTTAAAACATCATCAAGTGATATTTTATCCCACTTTTTATTTGTATTTTTATCAATGTTTCACTAATTAATTTCTTCTTCCGTTATTTAAAATATGTCAGTATGTATAATTTGGCGAAATCGATAAACGGGATAGTCAAGTAGTACCAATATTTTATTTAAACATGGCAGAATTGTTTCCATGTTGCATGTGCGAAATATAAAAGAGGCTAATGGCGTTGCTATTATGGTGATTGCTATGGTTACCACGTAAGGTTGGAAATATTTCACAGTTTAGAATGGCAATGCCTTGAGCGGTTACCATAGCGATCGCAGACGGTAATTTGTTTACTTTTTAATTAGCTTGTTGTTCGATGATAGTTGGAGTCAGAATTTGCGCTCATAGCTCTGTAGAATAAAAATACAATTAAGTTAAACATCTGCGTGTTATTTTATGACCACCAATCGGGACATTTGGTGACCTCTGGACTGTAGAAAAATACCATGAGCAATTGGAAAGTGAGATTTTTGTAGATTGTTAAGAAGACTTTGTTCCATTGTGATTGAAGTAAATCATGCAAAATGATTATGGATATATTAGCTGCTAAACAGATAAGTACTTCTGAATCATTTTTCTGATATTTCTTCTATTATTTTACAGTAAAAATTTTAACTCGCGAATTTTATTTTGATTTAACTGTGCTTTTTCTATATTAATAATTATAAATCATGTCTAATGTCGATGCTGTTCAAATCCCCATATATAATAGATCGGATCCGGCGCTTTGGTTTGTAATGTGCGAAAGTACATTTGCTTTAGCTACCCCAAAAGCAATAACAGAATCTGTTACGAAATATAACTATATTGTGTCGCATCTTCCACCCGATATTGCATCAATTGTTCGTGACATATTAATGCAACCGGATGCTACCGATCCTTATGGCATCTTAAAAAAGGAATTAATTGCGTGTTCGGGAGAGTCATCTCAGCAAGAAATACGGCAACTATTGTCTGGGGAAGAACTAGGCAATCGGAAACCTTCAGATTTATTACGTAGCATGAAACGTCGCGCGGAATCCCTAAATGTTCCTGACAATTTAATGTTAGAGTTATTTTTGACGCGTTTACCAAATTCTGTTCAAACAATTTTAGCGGCTGTTTCTGATTTAACCCTTGAAAAGGCTGCGGAAATTTCGGATCGGATTTCGGAGGTTACTCCGTCCCCTCTTTCTGCATTTACCGAGTCCAGCGCGAATGAACAGTCAATAGAATATAAATTTATGAGAGAAATTGAAAAACTAAATAAGCGCATCGATCAAATTGCATTTTCACGTGGGCGATCACCATACCGTAGAAATTCGAGTAAACCTCGCGAGCGAAATAACAGTGCTAAGCGCGATTCATTTATTTGTTGGTACCATCGACGATTTGGATCAAAATGTAGTGAAGAAAAATGCGTAAAACCATGTTCTTGGTCGGGAAACGAAATAAGCAAAGAGTAGAGGCGACTTATTCTTTGCCTCAGCAGTCACGTCGCCTGTTCATTAAAGACCGGACAACAAATGTTTCTTTTCTGGTCGACACAGGGTCGGATGTGTCAATCCTTCCTGCCAATAATTTACAAAAACGGAACCCACCCGTACAAACGCTTTTGGCTGCTAATTCTTCAACTATAAATGTTTATGGTCAACAAACCCTTTTTCTAGACTTTAACTTAAGGCGAAAGTTTAATTGGACTTTTCTAGTGGCAAATGTTAGTACACCAATATTGGGAGCAGATTTTCTCCATAATTTCGAATTGGTCCCAGATCTCCGTCATAAATGTCTAAGGGACTTAAAAACAAAATTTGAAACGACAGGCCACATGAAATGTGCATCCATTCATTCAGTAAAAACAATCACTATTGATAGCATATATAATGAACTTCTAAAAAAATTTCCATCTATAACAAAATTACCAGATCCTAATCAGCCTGTTAAACACAACACGATGCATTTTATTACAACAAAAGGACCTCCAGTTGTGGCAAAACCTCGAAGGTTAGCTCCGGATCGCCTGAAAATCGCTAAAATGGAATTTCAAAATATGATACAACTAGGACATTTAAGACCTTCATGTAGCAATTATGCATCACCTTTGCACATGGTTCCAAAAAAAGGAACTGTGGAGTGGAGACCTGTAGGCGATTATCGTGCCTTGAATGCGCAAACTGTAAAAGACAGATATCCGATTCCGTGTATAGCTGATTTTACTGCTAATTTACGCAACACTAAAATTTTTAGTCACATTGACCTAATCAAAGCGTATCATCAAATACCAATCAATCCTGATGATATTCCTAAAACAGCGATATGCACACCTTTCGGATTATTCGAAAGCACACGCATGCAGTTTGGCTTATGCAACGCATCTGCCACATTTCAGAGATTCATCGACGAAATAATACGTGATTTACCTGGCGTCTATGCTTTTATTGATGATATACTTATTGCCTCTAAAAATGAAGAGGAGCATTATCATCATTTAAAAGCCTTATTTTCCAAATTAGAAGAATGTGGTTTGTGCATAAATGTTTCCAAGTGCACATTTGGTAAACCTACCATCGATTTCTTAGGATTTCGAATATCTGAACACGGTATTCAGCCACTTCCTGATAAAGTTAAATGCATAATTGATTTTCCACAGCCCACAACTTTATCTCAACTTCGACGATTTTTGGGAATGTTTAATTTTTATAGATCTTTTATATATAAAGCTGCACACATACTTGCGCCTTTAGTGCAATTATTAGAAGGCCATCCAAACAAAAAGAAATTTCGTTCCCGTGTTCCGAAAACTTCCGAACCGATTAATTGGAACGAAAATGCTGAAAAGGCTTTCACAGATGCCAAAAATGCCATAACTCAAGCAGCTCTTTTACGGCATCCCATTCCAGGTGCTGAGTTAAGTATATGGGTTGACGCTTCAGATGTCGCGATCGGCGGCACTCTTATGCAATTTTTTAAGGAACATTATGAACCTTTAGCTTTTTTTTCCATGAAATTAAACAAGAGTCAGCGGAATTGGTCAACTTATGACCGGGAATTATTTTCTATATATTCAGCAATAAAGAAATTTCGGCATATGTTAGAGGGGAGAAATTTTAAAATTTATACTGATCAGAAACCGTTAATTTATGCATTTAAACAAAATCCCCATAAATGCTCGCCTCGGCAATTACGCCATTTAGATTTTATTTCCCAATATTCCACTGACATTAGACATGTACCAGGTTCCAAAAACACTGTAGCAGATTGTCTCTCAAGAATTGAAATTGATTCTATTTCAAAATCTCCAATCTTAAATTTTGATGATTTTGCAGAAGCTCAGAAAGATGATTCAGAGCTACAAAACCTGCTGCATAGTTCATCGCTAAAATTGGAACTAAAACCTTGCCTCATTTCTGATCGTAACCTACTATGTGATACTTCCACAGGTACGCCTCGACCCTTAGTTCCTAGCTCCTTTCGTCGACTGATATACGAACATTTGCACAACCTATCTCATCCTGGCATAGCAGCCACCACAAAGTTAATTTGTTCCAGATACGTATGGCCAAATATGAAACGAGACATCAAAAACTGGGTTCGTTGCTGTGAGTCGTGTCAAAGATCCAAAATACAAAGGCACACCAAAGCACCTCTTGGCACGTTCTCTCTTCCTGATGCACGTTTTTCCCAGATTCACATAGATATTGTGGGTCCCTTGCCTCCATCTGACGGTTTCAGCTATCTTTTAACGATTATCGACCGATTTACCAGATGGCCAGAAGCTATACCCATATCTGATACACTAGCCAAAACAATTTGCAATGCCATATTCAAGGACTGGATTTCAAGATTTGGTTGTCCTTCACTCATAACCACGGATCAAGGCCCCCAAACGCGATCAGCGATTTTTGATGAATTTATGAAAATGTTGGGAACAAAGAAGATCCGAACCACAGCTTATCATCCTATATCCAATGGCATTATCGAAAGATTTCACCGACATTTAAAGTCCTCCATCAAAGCTCACGAAACCAATAGATGGACTGAAGTATTGCCGATAGTTTTACTAGGCATTCGCACAGCAGTGAAGGAAGATATACAAGCTTCTTGCGCTGAACTTGTTTTCGGCACTACGTTGAGACTGCCCTGTGACATGCTGGATGAATCTATAATCCAACCATGCAACGAGAACTTCGTCACTCAACTAAGAAACACCATGCGGCAGTTAAATCCAGTTACTACATCAGCTCACTGCCACCAGAAGTTCTATACACACCCTTCCTTGACATCTTGTTCACACATCTTTCTAAGAGTGGACCATGTACAACCTCCATTGTGTCAACCATATACTGGTCCTCACAAAGTTCTAAGTAGAACTGGAAAAACCATAACAATCGAACTCAATGGTCGTAAGTCCACGGTATCAATAGATCGTGTGAAGCCAGCTCATTTGATTCCTCAATCAGACTTGTTGACGAAAGCTGTTCCAGAGAATTCTAATTTAAAACTCTCTGTTAAATCGGACAGCAATTCTGACCAAACAAAAACTGTCACACGTTCGGGCAGACATGTCCATTTTCCTAAAAAACTGGCATCTTACATTACTTCCTGAAATTATTCTTAAAACTGTTCATTTTTGCATTCTATATTTTGTTATATTTCTTATTTTTGTTGCATTTCAAATTTATTTCAAGGTATATATCTTTGTAATTTTTTTTCAACCAGCGTGAATTCTGACCTAAAAAAAAAAAAAACTTAAAAATAATTATAAATTATATCGTTTCTTCGGTACCCTTCGTCACTGGGGGGATACTCTATGGTGATTGCTATGGTTACCACGTAAGGTTGGAAATATTTCACAGTTTAGAATGGCAATGCCTTGAGCGGTTACCATAGCGATCGCAGACGGTAATTTGTTTACTTTTTAATTAGCTTGTTGTTCGATGATAGTTGGAGTCAGAATTTGCGCTCATAGCTCTGTAGAATAAAAATACAATTAAGTTAAACATCTGCGTGTTATTTTATGACCACCAATCGGGACACAATTATAAAGAATATCGAAAATCACAAGTACCAAGTGAATAAGAATTAAGGCTTTTTTCTTTCAATTTTTTTCCAGTTTTTTTATGAAGTTTGTAATTTATTGTACTTAAAAATTGTTTGCGTATTTTCTTTGCTCCACGTGCTTAAATTTGGGAATCTAATGAAAACATATTTCCGGTGAAAAGTGACGCATACCAAATTTCTCTGACGTATGCAAATAAATTGTGCTTTTTTATCAGTTTTTTAAACACAATTTTTAAACTATTTGGAACTAATTTTTGAAAGTAGGTGCATTCAGTAGGTAACTCTCATAGGCACCGTTTCGTACAATCAGAATCGCAATCCGACATTTATTTTTTCTGATTTGCTGGGCGAAAGAATTATGCTTGACTTTAATATCGTTACGTACTATATATGTATTAGCTTTCGATTCGCTTAGACAACTATTTACTCCGTGCTCTCAGATTCGGTTGTCTACGAAAATATCCAGCCGGTAAAAAATGACGCACACCAAATTTCTCTGACGTATGCAAATAAATTGTGCTTTTTTATCAGTTTTTTAAACATAATTTTTAAACTATTTGGAACTAATTTTTGAAAGTAGGTGCATTCAGTAGGTTACTCTCATAGGCACCGTTTCGTACAATCAGAATCGCAATCCGACATTTATTTTTTCTGATTTGCTGGGCGAAAGAATTATGCTTGACTTTAATATCGTTACGTACTATATATGTATTAGCTTTCGATTCGCTTAGACAACTATTTACTCCGTGCTCTCAGATTCGGTTGTCTACGAAAATATCCAACCGGTAAAAAATGACGCACACCAAATTTCTCTGACGTATGCAAATAAATTGTGCTTTTTTATCAGTTTTTTAAACATAATTTTTAAACTATTTGGAACTAATTTTTGAAAGTAGGTGCATTCAGTAGGTTACTCTCATAGGCACCGTTTCGTACAATCAGAATCGCAATCCGACATTTATTTTTTCTGATTTGCTGGGCGAAAGAATTATGCTTGACTTTAATATCGTTACGTACTATATATGTATTAGCTTTCAATTCGCTTAGGCAACTATTTACTCCATGTTCTCAGATTCGGTTGTCTACGAAAATATCCAGCCGGTAAAAAATGACGCACACCATATTTCTGTGACGTATGCAAATAAATTGTGTTTTTTTTATCAGTTTTTTAAATATAACTTTTAAACTATTTTGAACTGATTTTTGAAAGTAGGTGCATTCACGAGGTTACCTTCATAGGCACCTTCTGATACAAACAGAATCGAAATCCAACAAGTAAGTTTTTGAGATTTGCTTGACGAAATTTTTTTTTTTACTTTTAATATCGTTACGTACTCTGAGTATAAGACTTCGCTTCGCTCAGACAATTATTAGAGATATAAAGAGTGTAATTCTCCCCCCCCCCCTCAAAAATGTATTTTTAAGCTATATTTTTTTTCTGTTAAAGTCTTGCGAGATTTTAATGTTTAGTAATTCAAGTATAAATATTTATATTTTGTTTTGGAATATTAAATGTCACTTTAAGGATTCTTCCCCCTTTTAAAGTAATTTTATCATGTACTCTCCCATTCTATCCTTATAAAAATTGAATATGCAATAATAAAAACATGAATAATTATATTAGATTGTTGTTTTGATGGATGTCATACTAGGGGTTAGTATATCCCTTCCCCCTATTTTCTTCTAATTTTAATGAAATATATAATATTGGGCTCTTTCTTATGAAATAGTTTTAATGCTATACATTCTTATGAAATAGCTTTAAGGCTATTAAAATATTGATAGTAGAAAATCAGTTGTAATATTTCTAACAGTTGCCTTGATATTTTTATTACTATGAATTACTGGTGACGTCATTTAAATAAAAATATTCCGGAATCTGAACAGCAACTATCATAAAAAGTACACAAAAATAAATGCCAAAATGCTTGTCACATGCTCATCTGACTACACATTTTTTGTTATGTACTTTTAGCTTAACGTTTAAAGAAATAATATCAAAGTATCATACACTATTTTATTCATTTCAATGAATAGAATAGTGTATGTTTTTTAATAATTTAATTTTTGGTGAATAGTTTTTGTTACAGGTCTGATAAATTATACATGCAAGGGTACTACTATTTCATTATCCTGTCGATTAAAAAAACTATCAACAAATTATAAGATTAAATGCCAATAATGTATGATCGTAAATGTCACATTCACTTGATATTAAACAGGGTAAAAGTGTTTCGCATCATCAAGTGATTTTTAATTTGACTTTTTATTTTCATTTTTATTAATGGTTTACTAACTTAATTGTTCTTTTGTTATTTAAAATAAAAATTATGTTAGTTTGTTTAACTTTTCAGATAGTTGGATGATTTGTATAATTAGGCAAAATTAATCGACATGATAACCAAATAATACCCATGCAAGTATTGAAAAATTGGTAATTCAAGCATTAGTTCCAGGACATTTTGCAAATAAAGATTCATTCAACACATTTTAGTCGCAACTAAAATCTAATTTAAGATTGAATTACATGTTATTTTTCGAAAGTGATATGTACTGTATTCTTCTTTTAAATATCTGGAAAAAAGTGGTCTCTATTACCAATTTTAAAATATGATCTAGATTTGCAGAATGCTGGATTTTGATAAACATTGAAATCATTTTAATTGCACTAAATATTTATTTCTAGTTTCATATGAGTAATATTACATTTATTATATTTTAATTATATTAATCATTAACAATTTATTATATTGATTTAATAAATATTGTTAAATATTGACAATTATAAAATGTTCATACATTTTTCATTTATGCTATACAATTAGTTCATTTTTTTAATAAAAAATAATAAATATTTAGATTATATCCTAATTATAACTATATTCATACTATACAATTATTTCATTTTTTTAATAAAAAATAATAAATATTTAGATTATATCCTAATTATAACTATATTCATGTTATACAATTTGCTTATTTTAAATAAATAATAATAAATGTTTATACTGAATGCAAAATTAATCTTAAACATTTGGGATTTTCTTTAAACTGGTTTTTAAATTTGAAGTATTAATTACAAAATATATATACATAACCAACAATTTTTTTTTTTTTTTTTTTTTTTTTTACTTTTTATCAATAATGATTATTCGAAGTTCATAGTTTCTTAAAAAATAGGTATACTAATTATATTGCTATACTTTATAATTATTAATTAATACTAAACCAATATAAAGTATTTATTTATAGAAAGCTATAATATATTTTTCAATATAAATCATACATGATTATATTAATATTATTATATAACAATTAATTAATAAATAATATTATTATTAATATGTAATAATTTATTAATAATAATGTTAATTACATCATATAATTAATTGCAGCTTAAAAAACAAAATGCATGTAGTTTTAATTAAAAATGATAATTTTTTAAAAATATAAATAACATAATTATTTTTATTATTATGTAAATATATTATATAATAATTAATTATGTAATAATATTTATATAACTAATTAATAATTATATTAATCAGTAAACTTTGAAAAATATTTTTTTGTAACTTAAACATTCAAAAAACTAATTTTCTTTTCTTTTCTTTTCTTTTTTCAAATCCTCCAATATGATCCGCGCGTGCTATTTGTATAAATTTTATACAAAAACACCAGAAGTAGCCTTCGCCGAGTTCGAGAGCACGATAGATACGCATGCGTCAGTTTTGTGATTCCTAGAGATGCTGTTTAGACCAGCGGGCGCTGTTTAGACACTACCGTTCGCTCCTGTGTCTGTTCATTGGCGCTAATCGTGAAGTCCCGCCAAGCATTTTCTTGCCACATCGCGAGATATTTCGCTTCCCGATTTAGCACGCCAAACCGGTTTTTCTCCCGCCGAAACTCATATTGTTATGTTTGTCTTGACCGCACTTCTGCTTTTCTCAATGACTTTCAAAAAAAAAAAAAAAAAAAAAAAAAAACTCTGGAATTAGGGATAGAATAAATAAAGAAGCTCTTTGTGTATTTGAACCTAAATATCCTTAATGAAAAAGTAGATATAATTTTGGCAGGGTGAGCAGAATTTAAATTTATGTTACAAACATCACAGACACTGAAAGAGATGCTGGAGCAAGTTTACACTGAAAAATGTTCAGCAATATTCCACAATTTGCTCCAGATCCTAACATTTTGTGTTGTTTTACCAGTAAACACAGTTTGAGAAAGGGTTCAGCTGATTTCTGTCAGTGGGCCCAACCTGATAGAGTTTGACCTTATAGCTGCAATTGGTTAGTGACATTTCAGTGCAGAAAGACAGTGCTACACAAACCTGAAGTGCTAATAGAAGGAACTTATCATTAATAAGATGCATTTCTGTAACCACTGAAACCTTATGGCAAGCTTATTTTGAGTTAATGTTATATTTTCTTTTCTTTTTCTTTTTTCTTTTTTTCTTTTTTTTTTTTTTTCAGTAAATATGTTTTGTTTTACCATTTTCTGCATTTTTGTTTTCGGTCAATAGAAAGTTTTTCATACTACACCTTTTAATGTTTCTAAAATACCCCATATTTTTCATAAATGTAAAATATTCTGGATTTAACAGACAGCTCCTTCTAACAATCGTCATTTTAAATTAAATTTGTCATAAATATTGAATTTTTCTGCGTTGGTGTGGAAGCAGACGTTGTTGTTTAAATGAATGTAAAATAGTGGCGAGTAAAAAATTTAGTCTGGCGAGTACCTTTTAAGCTGAAATTTCATGCCCTGGTTTAGCATATTTATTTTCAATCTTAACATTTTGATCAATGTTTATTACGTATCGGTGAATATCTTCATAGTTGTGTTATTGTAATAATTTTCCTGATGCAATAAATTTTAGAAATTAAATATCTGGTTAGCTTAATTAACTTGGAACTATCTTCTATTTATATTCATTACATATAAAAACAGAGGATAAAATATATATATATATATAAACCAAGATTTAAACATCTGTGACTAACAGTTTTTAAATACAATAAGAAGAAAACCGTTCACGATTTATCGGCAACACAGAGTGAGTTAGAAAGTGAAGAGTTAGAACCTAGAAGAGAAACTGAACAATGTTCTCTTGTAACATTCTCTCTATTACGATGAAATATAGAAAGCAATTCGAATTAATATTTTTCCTTTCTATCCATTTTAAAATATTTTCAAAATATTTACCACAAAAAAATACAAGATAAAATATTAAATAAAAAATAACTTAATGAAAGAGCAAGTTAAAAATAAATTTATTCTGTGAGTTACATATGAATACTGAGTTAAAATAACTAAGTAATATATAAAATACATATGCTACATCAGTATATCATGGGAAATAAAATATACATAATATTTAAAATTTTAAAACGATGTTAAATTCTTCAAAACAATTTCGGACAGAACCACTTGGCCGTTCTCAAGGGATTTTAAGAATGAACTTTGGAATGCTCAAAATCCAAACAGTTGAAAATAGAGGCAAATTACATATACACTGGCGCTAAAAACGTACTTACCCCTTCCTCCGTCATAGTTTTCAGTTTTAGGACTATTTGGTTTTAATTTTTCGTTTCCTCTTTTTCTTCCTCTTATTAAACACGTATAGGACGCCAGTAGATAAAATTTTCCCGTTCTTTTTTCTTTTATTTCTGTTTTTTCTTCATGATTTCTCTTCATTTTTCATCTAGTTAGAATTCGAGCTTTCGACAGTTCATTCTTGAAATTTCTTGAGAATGACTAAATGGTTTTGGCAAAAACTATAGATGTCAAAAAACAAAGTTTTTAACATCGTTTTCTTAAGGGGATAGTTTACCTTTTTCAACAATTTTGTCTATTTTAAAACTCACTCCATTTCAATGTTCAACTAAAAGTACATTTAGAAAAATAAAATAAAATTAAGTTAAATGAAATAAACAGCATATTTAATTAAAATTAAAAAAAAATTAATAAAAATTTCTGCTATCTGTTTAAAAATTTACATTTTTGCTCAATTATTTTTTAAAGATTTTAAAGTGTGTATTACACAATGGAATTATTTTTAGATATTTCTAATATTACATTTAATATAATTTATTTTACTGATATATATAGTGTAAATCCTACTAAAAAAAATCTGTAGAAAATCTATAGCTTTTTGGCCCAAAATCTGTGGGAAATCCGAAGGTATTTGGCCCATTAGGCAGATATTTTTAAGAATAACTTTAAAAATTCTGCGGATATTTTAAAGATAAAGCTAAGTCTGCAAATTTTCTTCCAATTTCTGTAGAAAGTGGCGATTTCTTCAGATAATCTTAAGATTATTTTTAGTGGGAACGACAAAATCTAGCATATCTCCTCATACAAGGTGTAATGTGTTATTATCTATCGCCAACCTTAAATTTCTCAACCGTTGGTCGGAGACATGTAGTCCCAGTTGCAAAAATGTTTGGAATGATGTAAATATTCATATTGTGGCATTTTTTAAAGTTAAAAAATAAATAATTAAATTTTAAAATATTACGAAACTTAACTTTTTATACGATCTCCAGTCTCTATATTTATATTTAGTAAAATTTCACACACATCACAACAGATATAACCCAAAAAGTTTGACATCTGTACTACAAAAATTGACAAAGTTTTTAAATTTCAAAGTTTGAGATTTTTACACATAATTTTGTCTTTCATTGAAGGATCAGTTAAAAAATGAATTTTAATTCATTTTTTGAAAATCGCAATCAGAGTGCACAGTCCTTTTTATGGCAAAACAACATTTAGCCAGTATCGTTAAATCGGGATATCACCAAAGAGGGTTATTTCTTCTAAAAGTTTTAGCTGACTTTTAGGGGTCGAGTACAAAGCAATGAATGAAATATGGAAATTATACAGAAAAACATATATCAATTTATTAGAATTTCAGAAAACGGTATGCTATATATATAAAAAAAGAATACATCAAATACCGGAACGTACTAGAGATACTGCTGAAAGTGATCTCCATTGGTAGACCAGCGTATCTAGTGTCGTACTGTGCGAGGATATGTGTGTATGTATGTATGTATGGGGGTTTCTAGACACCAGTAATGCACATTGTGCACGATCATAATGCTAGCCAGTGTAAACATTGATTCATCTGTCCACAGAAAGGAACGATGGTTTTCCGTCTAAGGTGTTGAGCATGAAACTACAATAATCAAATCATCCTGCGCAGTCACCCAACAAGTACTTGGACAGAATCGAATAGTATGGATCCGTACCATACCATGTGCATGTAACAAGTGCCAAACTTGCAGACGCGTTTATACACATTCCTTTTTTATTTCCACAGTTCTCAGTTGTGGGTTATAAAGGCGAATGCAAGAGCTTTCTACGGTGTCACTAAAACATAACACCTTGCCCGTCGACTTGTCCTGGGTCGTAGTGCTTCACACCCGGTCTCTACATACACGTATCTAGACATGTATGCATGTAGACCTGGTTAGGATGTGATATATCAATACAGCTGTGTTTATTTAATGCAAAAAAAAAAAAAAAAAAACTTTTTTTGTTTTACATTGTTAGCAATTTTTATCTGCACTTCCTAAAATGCCGAATTGATATTGCGCTATATAAACAGTTTTTACAGTGTAAAAGTGCAACAAAAGCTTGTTGTCCTGCGTCGTAGTGAATCAGACCCTGTCTTTACATACATGCATCTAGACCCGGTTAGAATTTGATATATCAATACAGCTGTGTTCATTTAATGCAAATAAAGAAAAAAAAATTCCTTGCTTTACATCGTTAGCAATTTTTATCTGCATTTCCTAAAACTCCGAATTGATACCGCGCTATATAAGCAGTTTTTACAGTGTAAAAGTGCAACAAAAGCTTGTTGTCCTGCGTCGTGGTGAATCAGACCCTGTATCTACATACATGCATCTAGACATGTATGCATGTAGACCCGGTTAGGATTTGATATATCAATACAGCTGCGTTCATTTAATGCAAATAAAGAAAATAAAATCCTTGCTTTACATCGTTAGCAATTTTTATCTGCATTTCCTAAAATGCCGAATTGATATTGCGCTATATAAACAGTTTTTACAGTGTAAAAGTTTAACAAAAGCTTGTTGTCCTGGGTCTTGGTGAATCAGACCCTGTATCTACATACATGCATCTAGACATGTATGCATGTAGACCCGGTTAGGATTTGATATATCAATACAGCTTTACAATAAGTGACTTAATCATAATCTACAGTTTGAATGCTTTTGCTACATTAATTTCGACAGGGTTATTTAAACAATATTAGTTATTTTTCAATTCTTTGATGGTCCCTTATAGAGCTTCGGGAAAAAATCTTCACGAAAATGTATGACCTGCAATGTTTACACACCTGAAGTTTCAGGACAGTTTCTCATGCAATTTTCTAGATATTTAACAAAATGTTAAGAATCGCAAGGGACCGGCCACCTTTGGCCATATAGTGTACATATAAATAGTTTTTAAATTTATTTAAAATATTTGAGTTTAATAAACATTATTAATCACTTAACTGATCAATATTAAAAAAAAAAAAAAAAAAAAAAAAAACTTTCAAATGAGTTTTTTTATTAACCATTGAAAAATGGTTGTTGTTTTCGGTGGAGGATTGACAAAATGACTTGTTCACTTTTGAATTTAAATTAAATTCTTTACTTTTAGAAGAATTTTTATTTGAATAGGAAATTAAAATGTTTAAAATCATTGTAATAAAGGAGAAAACTAACAAATTTAAAAATGGGTAGACGGACATTAACAGATACGGAAAAAGCCGAAGCCAAAGAAATGAATGACCGTGAATGTCGCATTCAGTGACATTAAACACAATACGCGTACTTAAACAATCATAAAATGATTTTTATTTCGACTTTTTATTAATGTTTTACTAATTTATTTGTTCTTTTGTTATTTAAAATAAAAATTCAGTCAACATGTATAAGTTGCTTATTAGTTTGGCGATTCGTATCATTTGGCGAAATTGGTCGACGGAATAACTAAGTAGTACTGTATTTGGTTTGGCGCAAAAACGTCTTTCAATGCAGAAAACGAGAAAATCAAAAGACCGTCGAGCCGCTGAAAACCAATTACGTGTTGAAAGGCGATCACAAAAAAGGAAGCAATTTAATGCCGAACCGATTAATTGTAAAACATCATGTCTCGAGGGCGACCAATCCTCTAGCCATGGCGTTTTACAATCGGTCGGTTCTAACCAGGAAAATTTGAGTGCCAATAGTGATTCTAACAAGCCGGAAAATGTTATAGCTATTACTCTTGATTTTCCACCACCTAAAAAGAAAACTAAAAAGCAATCGGCTTGGGAAAAACTGGAAAAAAACTTTTTTGATTCAATGTCTGATGGACCCATTCACAGATGCATGTGCTGCGATCGACTTTGGTTTAAAACCTCCATCACCAAAATTCTGCTCTGTAAAATCAAACAGTATACACTGTAAAAAATTTTGGTCTCGAATCACGGTGGTTATACCGTCAACTTTGTGACACTTCCTTTTACCGTAATTTTACTGGACGGTATATATACCGTAAAATACTTAAAGTACATGTACCGTAATTTAACTGAACATAAATTTAAATATTTTGTGGTATATGTACCGTAAAATATTTAAAGTATATGTACCGTAATTTAACTGGACGGTATATGTACCGTAAAGTATTTAAAGTACATGTACCTTAAAAAAATATCGTTACAGCATATGTACCGTAAATTAAATATATGGTATATGTACCGTAAAAAATATTTTTACAGCACAGATACCGTAAATTAAATGTACGACATATGTACCGTAAAAAATATTTATACAACATATATACCGTAAATTAAATGTGCGGTATATGTACCGTAAACACATTTGTAATCAGTATGTGTACCGTAAATGAAATATACGGTATATATACCGTAAAAATACAGGATGATCCAAAAAAAAACCTCCCACATTTGACAGGTTAAAAAAAAACAGAAACGACTCTAATGAGAAACTGATTTGTTAAAAATATACAAGGTGGTCATAAAAAAACTTTGCCGATACATGGAGCTCTAGCGGCCAGTCCGCTTAACCGATCGAGGTGAAATTTCAGATATAGCTATTCAGAGATATGAGCTCGAGATTCTGTGAACGGCAACAAAATGGCGCTCACGGTTACGGTTAAAGTTACAGAAACTCGAGAATTTCCAATGGCAACACCCATTTTTTTCTTCGCAAAATGCTCAGCGCATGCGAAAACCCTAAACAACGTTGGAACCGTACGTGTATCGCAAGAAACGGACATGTTATGCACTCACAAAAAACCGTTCTGGGAATCCTGCCCCCATAAAAAAAACTCGATTGGGGCGCAAGGAGGAAATCTGCATACGACGCAGAGTCAGTACAGTAATCTCTGATTAGAATACAGATCGGAGAATCTAAAACTTTTATTAAAACATTTTCCACATGGGTGCCATCACAGGCACAGCACCCATGTGGAAAATGTGTAACCAAAATAAAAGTTTTAGTTTCTCCGATCTGTATTGTAATCAGAGATTAGTGTACTGACTCTGCGTCGTATGCAAATGGCTCCTTGCGCCCCAATCGAGTTTTTTCTATGGCGGGGAGGATTCCCAGAACGGTTTTTGTGCGTGCATAACATGTCCGTTTCTTGCGGTACACGTACGGTTCCAACGCTCTTTAGGGTTTTCGCATGCGCTGAGCATTTTGCGATGAAAAAAAATGGGTGTTGCCATTGGAAATTTTCGAGTTTCTGTAAATATAACCGTAACCGTGAGCGCCATTTTGTTGCCGTTCACAGAATCTCGAGCTCATACCTCTGAATAGCTATATCTGAAATTTCATTTCGATCGGCTGAGCGGACTGGCCGCTAGAGCTCCGTATATCGGCAAAGTTTTTTTATGACCACCCTGTAGAATAGATATGACGAGAGTTTAAAATGACTATTTTTCAGAAATGACTTCTGGTAAGTGTCCTCCATTGCAAGCAATATACATTTCAAGACGATGTCTGGAATCTATCATCACGACTGCATCGTCTTGTGGGAGAATTGCTACTTCCACCTGAATTACTCTCTTGAGGTGAGAATGAGTGAAGGTCATGTCTCAAGATTGTCTCAAGCAGAGGTAGCCGCTTCCACTAGACATAATATGTTAGGGGATGATATATTTCAGATATTGTCTAGAAATTTATATTGCTTATAATGGATAACACTTACCAATCATCATTTCTAAAACATAGTCATTTTAAACTCTTGTCATACCCATTGCCTATTTTAAAACAAACAAGTTTCTCTTTACAGTCCTTTTTTGTTTTATATTATCCTGTCAAACATAGGATATTCTTATGTGTTATTCTGTAATCAAAATCGACGAATATACATGGTAAGCACAAGTCTTACTCTTATTATAAAAACTTATTTTGGCGAGAAATATTAGATATGTGAGGATACATTTAAATATTTTGATAAAAAGTTTAATAAAACCATTTGTAGATCATCAAGTTGTGCAAAGATATGTATGCTGGTAAAAAACAATATATATTATTTTTTATAAATATTAGATTTTCTGTATTTCTTAATGAATATTTTTTTTTCTTTTTTTTTTGTCATTACGTACAATTGTTAAAAAAAATTATGGTAAAATGTAACTAAAAACAATGAATTTGAATTACACTCACATAGCTGCCAATTACTACACCTTTTCTACATTTATTTTTTATACCACTATTTTAAAATAGTTACTGCTGTCACATTTCAGGTTTAAATATACAGCGAAAATTATTATTTTAAAATAGAGGTATAAAGATGCTATAAAAGTAGTATGCACTTAGAGAATTAAAAAAAAAAATCACAAAAAAGTGTTTACATTTGTGACCGCTATGATACTGTGAGATGATCTCTGATAAAATAAAATGCTAATATTACATTTCTTTCTTACATTTCTATAAGTTATTAAAACTGAAAAAAATTAATAGATCTTATATTATTTTTATTAAATAGTAACAATTTATTAAATTTTATTAAATATTAACAAATAATTCAAGAGTACTGACTGCCGAAAAATTATTTCACACTTCTTTTGTTGTTTCACAGACATAATTATAAAAACTAAAGGATCAGAAGGGCGTGAAGAGAATACAAATCACATACACTTTCAAAAAATAAAGTAAAATTAATAAAAGTGGTTAAAATTATACATATACATTAATATTCTTGTTACTTACTTGGAAATTAGGATTTTTATTTTTATTTTCTCAACATACAAATCTAAAATTTCTTACATTCATTTAAAAGTTTAAGAATGTCTCTGTCTAACAAATCACCACTTTTTAATTTTTTTAATGGAAATGTGCTATTATATTATTCTTGCAAGAACTGATATATAATTTATAGCTTATAATCTTAATAACAAACTTTAATTCTCCCTACAGATCAAGAAAAGTAAAAACTAGTTGTCGTAGGCAAAATTGCCTATAACGCGAAAAAAAAGTTAATAAAAATGAAAAATGTATTTTCCTTCCAAATATTTAAATAGTCAAGACTAAATTTATACATTCATGCTTAAAAATAAGTTTAAAATTGTATAAAAACTTTGCATTGTTAAGGAGAGGGTTTGAGAATCATATTAAATTTACAAATATAAATGTTTTAGAACATTTACAAAATAAATTAATATCATTATGATTCAGACATATTTAAAACAAGCAATTAAAATATAAAAATATATTTATTACAACGATTAAATTACATTAATACACTATATCATGATGCATAGTTATAATATTTATGTATACAATTTATTTTCTTCTACACAGTGTGTCATTTACATTTATATACAAGTTCCAATAGTTTTGCCCACTTTGCTGTATTTTGATTATCCACCAATTGATTATTTGTAATTTGTACCACACACAGGATTGACCAACATCAAGTACCTTAAAGAAAAAGATTCATTCAACATGGGTATAAGCATTAAAATAAATTATTAAAGAAAATACAAAAGTAATTTGCAGAAATGGTTTCACAAAATCATCTTAAGAGGTTATTTCAATATTCACAAGAAGTAACAAGAATGTTAATATTAATCCTATGGGACCGTTATTTTCAATTTTCTCGCTTTGTTTTTAATATATATATATATGTATATATATATACATACATACAATAGATGAAGATGATCTACTGGGCTACTTTTCATTTTCCTATTTTAGTTATAGATTTTTTATATATATTTGGGTAGTTTCAATTTCCAAACCAGTTCTGCAAGTGAAGGAAAAAAAAAAAAAAATGGTCAAAAACTAAAATCTAAAAATTAAAAAACTACCGCAGGTACATCGCCCTCAGTTATCCTACACAGAAATTACTGAACAATATTTATATCCATGTTAACCCATTTGTGCCTGAATTATTTTCTTCGCTAAAATTCGAATTTTGCATTTTCCCACCGCTTTAAAAGAAAGAATAACTTTTATCTTAATTTAGCGAGGACTTCGTCTCGAGAAAGAAAGTATTTATTTTTCCTCCTTTTTACTGGTGTGAAAGGCGTTTACTTGAATTTTTTGAAATTGTCCCAAAAATGGGACGCCAGGCACTAATGGGTTAAATATTATAAAATAACGCTCCCATAGAATTTACATTGGTGTGTTCGTTTCTTCCCATGACTAGTGTGGTACTTCCCATGACTCTTAAGAACCTACACCAGTCCCGTGGCTAAATGCCAATATTTAATGTTAAATTCACGGGAAAATTTCTTAGAAATTTCTAACTTGTATTTTAGTATTTTTATTTTTACTTTTTTTTGGATGTGAAATTTTAAATTGATATATATTGTTGTGTGTTTGTACTTTTTCAACTTTTGTAACCATATCTTAAGGCGAAAATAGTTTTATTTTCAGAACTGCTTTCAAAGTAGAAGCATCTGCACATAAAAAAGTCCTTCCGGCAGAGCCAGGAGGTAAAGTTAGCTTTCATATACCTTATTTATTTATTTATTTATTTTAAATTAAGTTATGTTATTCAAACATATGAAGCTCAAATTAGTGGAGTCCGATTATATGATTGAATACTCGTTTTTGTCAATACTGAATATTAATGGGAATTTTTATAAATTAGTCATCTTTTATTGAAGCTGGTTTTATTTTAAGCGATTTATAGGGTCTCCAAATTCCACGATATCATGAAGTATATTCCATTTTTAAACAACATAATGGATAAAACAATCCAATGTGCTTGGTCGAAATCTTAATTCATGTACAAGCGCACACTCACATCGAAATTGATTAATATATACCAGGGTTGGCGCTGGCAAATTGATTTTAAAAAAATGTCATCCACATTGAAAATCCAAACTGCTATATCTCAGGCGCTTTTTAAGGTAAAGACAAAGCAAAAAGTATTCCGTAATTCATTATTAATATCAAACACTTTAGAATCTTTCCTCAATTTCTAAATTTTTCCTTGTACATCATTATACATTTAAAAGATTTTTGATAAACTTAAATGGACACTATTTTGAAGATTGCATCTGATACTGCCCAACGAACTTGGTCGAGCCATTTCTATGTACTATGTACATACCAAGTTTCATTCAAATCGGTTCATAAATACGATAGTTACAGCGTGACAAAAATCATATATATGTCAACATTTGAACGGAGGGTGGTTTTGGGGTCTGGGAGTCATGATCGACGAAAATATACCAAAATTTTCCGGAAGTGCTTTTCTCCGGACGGCTGCAATAGATAGCTTTTTACTTTTTCTAATGAAAGCTGCCTAAAACTGTAACAAACAATTGAAACTAGTCGTTGGGGGCCACCGTAATACTTACCCATCATGGATATGTATTTGAAAATAAAACATGTGAAACTATTTATACAATGCATTGCAATTCATAAACAAAATTTAAATATTGTTAATATACATAGTAATGCTATATTGAAGAACTGCTGATGTACCAATTTCGACAAATTATATAAAACGCCAAACTACTCAAGTAGTACCGAACTGCGTAAAAGAAACATCCTTATAACTCCAAAAATAATAATTCTATTAACTAACAATTAACTGCGTCGGATTAAGCGTCTCATTTCCAATTAAAATATACTTCTGAATTGAAATTTGAATGAAATACAGGGTCATGAAAAATCGAAGAATGTGGAAAACAAGATTACAAATATCTCGGCAACTAATAATCCGATCGACTTCGTTCTATATGCAAAATGTGTGTTATTTTATTGCCTTTTACGTCCATTCCTTAGAACAAAAAAAATTCGAAAATTTTTATATACCTTTCATCAGAACGAATTTTTCGAAAGTCCGAAAAAAATTGTTCCGGATAATCGAGGTCGCTGATATTAAATAGGCTTCGTCCCATTCTTACATACTAACTACATACAAAATTTCAAGTCTCTACCGCAATTTGTTCGGGAGATAGAGCGTTTACAGACAGACAGACAGACGGACGGCAAAATTTTTTTTCTAAAAATATGTTTTTCGGAATCTCCATTATCTAAAACGTGTAAATCCGTCAAAAAAAATTTTCGATTTTCAAAACGATTGCAAGACTTACCCTATACTACGTATGATGGGTAAGTAAAAGTAGAAATGCACAATAAAATTTACGTACTGCACCCTGTGTAAAAAAAAAAAAAAAAAAAAAAAAAAAAAAAAAATCATTTAAAAATATTAAAAGGGGGGGGGGGGGCAAGAGGTTTGTAAATAACAATATTATAGAATTAATATTTAGATTGAAAATTTCTTACCGAGCCTAGTGTAGGCTATGTGTTTAAACAAAAATGGAATTGTCGGAAATGAAATCCTTAATTTAATACATTCTCTCAACAATGCACACATTATCAAGTAATTGTTATTTTTTCAGTTAAAATTTTGAAATTTTTTTCTGATGGTTTACCATATCATTTTGAAACAAAAGCACGTGACATAATTTCTCATAATGTTTTTTTTTTTTTTTTAATTTTTAAATTTAGTAGTTATTAAAAAGTGGGGTAATTTAAAATCGTTATAACTCCAAATATTATTTGTAGAATTTCTTTTCATTTATATAAACAGAAATATACACTCCTGGACAAAATTATAAACTCAAAATTTTTTTTATTTGTTTACATTATAATATAAATAAGCTTAGCTTTAGATTAATAAAATAATGATGAATATTTATAATAAGACATCTAAATTTAATATAACTCATAAATAAAATGGAGTAAGTAATTTAAATAAGAAAATACATAACTTAAAAAAATAACATTATGTGAAACCTGGACAAAATTATAAACTCAAAGTTATAAATTTCTATATTCTGGCATATTTGATATAAATAAATGCATTTTGTGATAAGAATCTAATAAATGGAGTGATTATGGATCAATACATTTCGATACATCATTACATATTTTAATTTTTCTCGTAAAATAACATTATAT
The DNA here is from genome assembly GCA_964019185.1 of Maratus speculifer. NCBI lineage: Eukaryota > Metazoa > Arthropoda > Arachnida > Araneae > Salticidae > Maratus > Maratus speculifer. The sequence goes on from OZ025291.1 coordinate 143,281,214, forward strand.
GAGACCTGGACATAATTATAAACTCAAAGTTATGAATTTCTACACTCTAGTATTTTTGATATAAATAAACACATTTTGTGATAATAAATTAATAAATGGAGTTATTAGGGATGGATATATTTCAATACATCAATGCATTTTTATTATTCTTTTCAAAAAATATGAGTAAAATATAAATATAGTACAGGTGTAAATTAAAAACATAAAATTATAGAGTCTAAGAAGTGAACATACTTTTGAATCCTGTTGCAAAGTATTAATGCATGCATTCAAAAAATGTGTTGAACCGCAATTTTTCTGAATGACTTCGAATATGCGACTCGGCATTGATTGGACAATTTTTCCAACTGCTCCATAGACAACTGGTTCCCAGCTGAAAGTATAGCCATATTTAAATTATTTGTGTTTTGATATTGACGTCCATCACGATAGACTATTCCAACGATTGCACTCCAGTAATTTTTAATGTGTTTTAAATCAGGGCTGCGGGCTGGCCAATTCAAAACATACCTATTCATTACATACCTATCGCTGCAGCTACTCTTTTGTAATTGTACCAGAGTGTATTGCTGGATTATCTTGCAGAAATACCCAGTTTTCTCCAGCAATCAACGGTCCATAAGGCAAAAGATTACTGTCCAGGATTAACTGGTAGTCTTCTCTTTTTGTTTTCCATTAAGAAAATGCAGAGCAATTTTATCATTCTGAGAAAAACCAGCACACCATCACTGATTGTTCACCAAAGTTTCGACTAAAGATATGCAATTCTTCAGGCTTGATATCGTTCCAATAGTATTTTATGCCACCTGGGCCGTCTAAATTAAAATTCTTTTTGTCTGACCAGATGATTGTGCTCTACTATGTTGTCCATGACATGTGCTGTTGTACAAAATGAAGTCTGGACTTTGGCTCAGCTTTCATTTTCTTCAATTTCATATTCGGCGCTCGTTTAAGAATTCATCTGACAATTTGAGAGCTTACATTTAGCTTTAAAGTATTTACAATTAGGCTAGAAGAAGCCTCAGTACTAAATGCTGTTCGTCACATAGATCTTCGATTTCTTTCTGTGTCTTTGGACGTCGACCATTCCGTTTTATATACAAAAACCATATTAATAAACCATATTTAACAAAATTTTTTAACTAAAATTATAAAAATACATTGATGTATTCAAATATATCATCCCTAATAACTCTATTTATTAGTTTATTACAAAATGCATTTATTTATATCAAAAATACTAGATTGTAGAAATTTATAATTTTGAGTTTATAATTTTGTCCAGGTTTCACATAATGTCATTTTCTGAAAAAAATTAAAACACGTATTGATATATTGAAATGTATTGATTCATAATGACTCCATTTATTAGTTTTTTATCACAAAATGCATTTATTTATATCAAATGTGCCAGAATATAGAAAATCATAACTTTGAGTTTATAATTTTGTCCAGGTTTCAAATAATGTTATTTTTTTAAGTTATGTATTTTCTTATTTAAATTACTTACTCCATTTTATTTATAAGTTACATTAATTTTAGATGTCTTATTATAAATATTCATAATTATTTTATTAATAAAAAGCTAATCTTATTTATATTATGATGTAAACAAATTAAAAATTTTCTGAGTTTATAATTTTGTCCAGGACTGTATAAGCTTTAATTCTGATTTAGGAATTTTAAAAGCATTAATTTGAATAAAATTAAAAAATATTTAAAGTAAAATTTAAAAAAAAAATGTAATTTTTTTTTTAAAATCATATTTTCAAAATAAAATTTTTTGTTTTGAAATTTGCTGAAGCAAAATTAATATAAAACAATTGAAAAAGACTTGTTCCAAATTTAAACAAAGGTTTTTTTTAACCGTTATTGGGTTAAATTAATTTAAATACAAGAAATGGTGAAAAAACTCATGAAGAAAAAAAGCATTTTCACAGAAAGTCATTTCTATGAGAACGATTGCTTTGAAAACTAGATTTTAAAAAGAAACCAAAAAGAAAAAAATCATATTTCTTGTTACAGTTAAAATAGAAACAAGGTTTTAAACATAATTTTAAGCAGAATTTTTAATGTAATAAAACTGTTTAATAAAATTTGAATATTTTTGTTTCCCGCACCCCCTTAAGCACCGAAAGTTACAAGTCGCAGCATAAAATTAGCCGCGTGTGGCATCTCGCGACTGTGAATCTGTAATTATAATGAAGGGCAGGATATGAAAAGAAGTCAATTAAAAAACTCAGTTTATTTGGAGAAGAAAAGAGGAATTAAAATGGAGGAATGTATGGAATTAAAATCTAACTAGAAATAAGTAAAAAGTATGCGTTTAACAATGATAATACTGAGACGCTATTTTAGCTAGATTATGTGTGAGTTAAATGTACCTACAAATAAAATTATGCTATTAGTAATAACTAAAAGTCATTATATTATTATTACCATTATGGGTTTGAAATATTACAAGAAATGTATCAAGCCTTTGATTAAAAAAAAAAAAAAATCAAATATCGACTTTGTGTTTGATTTTATTTGTTTTTCAAAAATTAAAATAAGAAACTATGATCAAGATTGTGCAATAAAAAAATGCTGATACTCAGTCATATCCACTATTTTTTGCAATCACTATTCATATTGCAAGCCTTATAGCAGAAAGTTAAAGAATGGAGACGGGTGTTACAGATTTTCTTTTCTTCTTTGCAGATTATTTTTTCATCAAACATTTCTTTTGTTTTTAGTTATATTTAACATTTTATTACTGAATGCAAAAATGTAAGTTAGTTATTAACAGAACTGAATAAAACGCGTAAAATCGTTAAAAGTAAATGTTTAATTAACGCTGCAATTGCAAAACATTTTACCTATGGATTATTTTCTGCCTCTGTAGTATCTGCCGCAGACAATCGAGAATTTTTTTTGCTACTGGGTATCAGGTCCAAGTCTACTCCTCCACCATACTTCAAAAATGAAATTGGGAAGCCATATTCCTTCTCTATTCCAAATTTACTGTTATTGAAAATAAACATGTATAATTTCTTAACGATTTAAATATACCAAATGAAAAAAAGTCTTTATACCAGCCATTTTATTAATATACATCAATATTTTTTCTGGATTGCTTGTCAAAAACTGTGAAAACATGTTTTAATTCCAAAAATTTTTGAAGATTTTGGACGATAATGACTATGAAAATAAATAAATAAATAAAATACCAGAGGAAGACCCCTAGCTTTTCCGTCATATTAAAATTACTCATTATCAAAAAGTAAATGTGTTAAAAAAAACCCGAAAATATAATAACTATATTCTTATAATTCTCTAAATAATCAATTTGAAAAACAAAGAAATCACACAAAGATTGGATGTGTAAGAAACTAAATAGTTATACTGTAAATCAATGATTTTTACTGTTATTAATATTTTATCACAAAAATTACGCAGGCTGATTTCGAAGATCTCAAATAGATGATAATTATAATTTACACTTCCCGTAAAATTTCTAATATTGAGAACGTGTGATAAAATATGGATTGGTTGAACCTCTTTGTTTTAAGACAGGGGTGCAAAAGTCTTTGTGCCAATTGCTCCTATGCTCTCACTATTAAATTTTTTTCGTCTTGTATCATCTAATAATTTGTATAAATTTCTTGCTAGAATGCTATTAAATTTTACCCCGTGGTGAGTGATTGCCCCCCGCTGGTGCCTAGATTTTTACACCAATGGTCTAAAATCTAAATATGTAAAACTGTAAATTTTGAATGTAAACTTACGTAATAAGGCACAATCAAAGCGAAATTTGGGGCCTATTTAAAAAAATTCATTGAATAATAGGCTCTTTCACAAAATATGACATTTCATTATTTTTACCATCCCAATTAAAAAAAAATCCCTGTCGGCTGGGCCTATAGGCGGAGGTAGATTTTGAAGAGTGCTCATTTCAACAAATATATATGTATATATATATATATATATATATGCATATATATATATGATTAGAGATAAACCCAGTTTAATAACTTCATCTGGACATTTATGAAATTTTTTTAATTTCATTTTTCTGCAAAAACTGGTTTTATCAGCATCATCTTAAGAAAACTTCAGCTCAAATGCCCATTTTGACAACATATTTTGAAATAAATTCTGAATTTATTAAAAAATCGACCAAAACAGTACATTATACAGTTCCTGAACAACAAAAAACTATCAGTTGAATGCATTTGAGAAAAAAAAAATGAATTTAAAAATGAGTCATAAAATAACCGATTTGTTGTTTGAATACATCCTTAATTCTTTAATCATGATTGCTTCGGAAAATTTTGTGCGAAATACTCACTTTGGCAGCATTTTTAAAAATATATTATATCTTTATCAAAAAACTGGCCAATGCGTCACAGTATATAGTTCCTAAATAAGAGGATCTGTAAATTGGATGCGTTTGAGAGCAAAGATGGATTTTAAAACGAGTCAGAAAAAAACGCAATTTCTTATTTGAACACTTCCTTAAATTTTCAATCACGATGATTTCGGAAAATTCTGTTCAAAATACCCCTTTTGGTAGCTTTTTTTTAAATATATTCCGTCTTTATCAAAAATCTGACCAATGCATCACATTATATAGTTCCTAAATAAGAAGATCTGTAAATTGGATGCGTTTGAGAACAAAAATGGATTTAAAAATGAGTCAGAAAAAAACACAATTTCTTCTTTGAATACTTCCTTAAATTTTCGGTCCTGATAACTTTGAGAAATTCTGTTCAAAATACCCTTTTTGGTAGCCTTTTTAAAAATATATTCTGTCTTTATCAGAAAATTGACCAATGCGTCACTTTATACAGTTTCTAAATAAGAGAATCTATTATCATTTGGATGCGTTTAAAATCAAAAATGAATTTAAAAATGAGTCAGAATATAAGCAGTTTGGATTTGAGGTTTTTTCTCCAACTCCTATTTTTGTTTAATTTCTTTTTGCTATACGAATTGGTCCTATGAAAAACTTGTCACTATAAAATTTGTAGATATTTTTGAGAAGATATAAAATAAATTTAATCAGATTTGATATCTTAAAAATTAACGGAGTTATGGATTTTTCTCTTTTTTCACCGCCCTTTTTCTTTTCGTTTTTAATTTATTTCATCGGTAAAAGTTGGTCATATCAAAAACTTGTAAATACAAATGTTTTAGATAATTTTAAGAACATTTACAAAAAATTTAGTTGGACTTGATATCTTGAAAATTGACGAAGTTATGAATTTTTTTCTCTCAAAACCCCTGTTTTTTTTCGCCTCTTGAGCTCACTTCTAAATTTATCAAAAATCTGTCATGCATAAACTTTTGGCCCATATTTAAGAAGTAATATAAACTTTAAACCGATTTGATATCTACTTTAATTAAGAAGTTATGGCTTTTTTTCGGTTTTCACCCCCTTGGTCCGATTTTGCCCATTAACGAACTTAGCCGAGATTTTATCCCCTTTGATTTTATGTACCAGTTTGGTGGAGATTGTTGAAGAATTATAGACGTTATCGTGGCCATAAAAAAGTGATATATATATATATATATATATATATATATATATATGATAGATAGATAGATAGATAGATAAACTGGAGCGATTGCAATAGGTAGTATTTCATACGAAATCTACCTAAAAAAAAGTTTACCAGAAAGTAAATTTTTAACACAAAGACCTAAATCCGATTCAATAAACTCTCTCTGTGTGCAAAAAAGACAAATTAAAAAAGTATCACTCCAGAAATTTGACTTTAACTGGGCGCTTTTTTTTTCTAGAGAGGAGGGGGGGGGGGATCAAGAAACGCCGTAATTCGCATTTATTCAGCGAAGTATTTGAATTATAGGCTACACATTTTTAAGTATTTTTTAATTAGTTTAATGACACTTATAATCGTATAACATGCGGAATCACAAAATGCCGAATCGACTATTTAATCAAACACTAGTTTTAATGACATTTAATTGACTTAAAATTTAATAAATAACCCAGTTTCTCACTAGTGAAAACATAAGTACTGTAATAACACATAGATATGAGCTGCCAGTGAATTTTTTTAATCCGATTTGCAAATATGCCAGCTGAATTTTAAAAGGGCCATATCAACTAATGTATTCTGATTTACATTGACTTAATTTCCTCTCCCCCCCCCCTCTTTTTACTGTGTTCTATGAAATTAAACAGAACGATGACTCTAATTTTAACCCGAGAGGACGCGCACAGGGCCTAAAAGACCCTGAGTGCGTATGGTTTTTACAATTGTAACCACTAATTTTTTAAAAGTAATCTGCAACTTATTTTATCACAAAATTTGTATGAATTGTTTCCGTCTAAATAAAGTAGTTGTTATAATTTGATTTTATTGGTGACAAAGTTAAGACCATTCATACACTGGGTAAGGACGTGTTCTCCCGGGTTAAGAGCAACTAATGCACAAGTCTTTTTTTATAAACATTTAAAACCAAAAAAGTCTTAATGTAAACACCATTTCTCACTATTTTCAAAATTAGTATTATGAATGGAATATGCATGAATATGCATGCTTTTAATAGCAACTAAGGTGCAAAACAATCATAGTTTAAAAAATATATATGTATATCTTTGTTTAAATCAGATTCTTTTTATTTAAATCAGGTTTTTATGATTTTTTTTCGTGTGTTAATATACTATGTTTTCAAACTTTGATTAATTAATGCTATTCAAGTACGGGATATATTAGTTAGTACTAGTTCTAATATTAGTAATAAATAGTACTAATATTTATTACAATATTAGTTAGTAATGGAGAATGGGATAGAATAGGACAGAAATTTTTCCTCATGACGTATTATTCTAAACATCAATCACAATACTAGATGGAGGCAGTGGCGTAGTTAGTGGGGGGCAGGGGGGGCGGTCCAACCCGGCTGTCACCCAATATTTATTTGAAAATAAATATTTATAATCTTACACCATTTGGAAAAAGAATTCTGAAATAAAATTAAATTTCTAGCGTACGACGAAATAGACTTAATTTTCTTTTCTAAAAGAAGTTGAAATTTTATGCAGACTGGTGTGTTTAAATAAGATATTTGCACCAGGGAACAAAAATCTTATCTATCCAACGAGTGGATAACAAAAACAAACTTTAAAAGAAAGAATTTTCTTCGACATACAGACACCACATTGATTTAAGCGGATTATGGGTTAAGTAAAAATTCCCCCCCCCTCCGTTTTTTTCTCAATGCAGGGCAAAAGGTAAATGAGAAATGATATGGTCATTTGTTATAATAACGTACAATTGTGAATGAAAAAATATAACAGATCGGTGTGTGTGTGTGTGTGTGTGGGGGGGGGGGGGTGACACCATGGTGGCTGGCGGTAACACAATTTACATCCGCTCTGGGTGTCACCTATTTTAGCTACGCCACTGAGATGGAGCAATGACAACCAAATCTTCAGTTGAAAAAAGTTGCTTTTCAGCATAAACTTAGATTTGTATAAAAAAATTGTTTATTAAAAAAATAAATTTGCTTACTATAATTTTAATATTTGAAGTATATTAATGACTTGTTTACCTGTAGCTGTAATAGTTCCCCTCTTTAGAAAACCTAATATTATACATTACCCATAATTTTAACTAAACTTAAAAGCAGTTTAATATAACAGAACATAATGGGAAGGAATGGGACCTGCTAGCAAAAGGAGGAATGAAATAATCGATTTCCTTCTTTTGAATAAGATAAATGTAAATTACTAATATTACGCATATATTCTAGTAAAACTGATTAAATTTAAAAGGAAATAGTTGAAATATTGAACAGAAAATATTCAAAATTTTATAGATGTCAGTTTGCTATTTTAAACACAATTTAATCCAACACGCACTTTTCATTAACAAAGTAATTCATTTTCCAATTTTTATATAACTTAGCCAAAGAAATGAATAACATACTTTTTAAGAAAAAACAATTTAAAACATGTATAGTTCAAATTTGTTATCTAATTATGTAAGTTAAAGGAAAACAAGAAATACAGCCGATTAACTTACTTAAATAAATAACTCGGATCTCAAGTTCTCCATTGCCCGAAATCAACAAACTGACGCCATTAGATTTGTTGGTTGGTTGGTGAATACTGAAACTTATGCTGCTACCCGTAAAGAAGGCGTTTGCCTCGAAAATCTGACAACATTACTTCGGCCGAAAGCAAATTTTCACGCTTTGTATTATCTTACCTATAATCAGACATTTTCAAAGAAAATGTTTTGCTCAGTCAATATTTACGATGGTTTTACTAGAAACAAGAATGATATATTAATTTTTTTATTAGGTGTTGTGTATATATAACATTATTCTTTTAGGGGGGAGGGAGGGTCCGGCACATGATATCATAAGATATCTCTAGGGGAAGGGGGGGATTATCCTTTTGATATCGATATCATTTTTGACCCAATTCGAATTATCTCTTTTTCTCTGTAACGTGGTATTTTGTTCAAAATAGTACATTATCTTTTTTTTTATTTTGTTAACTATTTTTGTTTGAATAAAGCGATATTTTATTAAATTATCTTTAATTGAATCAATAAAGTTTGCGAAAAATAAATTTAACCCGTTTTGTATGTTAATCAAAACAAAAGAATTTAATTCTAAAAAAATTTTTTTACACTTTGATAACGATATCATTACCGGGGCACGGAGTTTGATGGAAGTAACGTATGATATCTAAAGGGAGGGAAAAGGTCCAAAATTACCAAAAAGTAAATAACGTTATATTTGCAATTAGCTCCTTATTGGTCGAATGGAATTTTTGTAAATTAACCGCGTTTCTATAATTTACTTGAAATATGGTAAAGTGAGTGCAAAATCAGGGAATAGGGAATCATTATTTTACAGACATCTTTAACACAGCAAGGTCGATCCATCCGATGGATCATACTTAGTCGGGTAGGAGGCATCGACTATTTCTTTTAAAAACATCAGTGGTAGTGTTTGCATCAAAATTCCACTGATGACCACTGAAGTAACAGGAAAATATCATTCAAGATCTAGTCTGAATAATTTATCCAAGCCGGACTGAAGAGAGATCGGGGGAGGGGGGATTGTCTAAGATTTGACGACATATGGATGAGACTGTGAATTAACTTTAACTGTCTAAATGGTTTTTAATGTTTAATTTTCCAGAATTTGGAGGGAGAGATTGAGTTACCGAATGAGAGACCTTTCTTTTAACAAAAATAACAGTCTTGAAATATCAGTGTTGAATTAATGGGATGCCCCAGAGGGACCCCCCCCCCAGTGCAATATAATGTCCCCCCCCCCGGAAAAATAGAGTTCTTGTGTTTTCACTGGGAAAAAAGGTTTCATTCTCCCACCCTCCGGAGCCCCAGAAGTCCCTCTCGGAGAAAAGTGTCTGAATTCAATACTGAGCCATATGTGGAAAGAGCGTCGAGTGAGATAGGTTCTAAAATTTTGATTTGCGATTTTTAGAGTTTTTGAACTTTACCACCTTTTTAAGGTTTAGATCAACAGAATTGTTAATTACGAAATTCCTGAGCTCATAGAGATTGGGGTCTGAGTTCGATAAAATTCTAACAACGTAAGCGAAAAAGATTTTTTAATTTTAGTTATTTATGAGGTTGGTAGAGGAAAGGGGACCGGTGTTTGCAGTTTTACTGGTGGTTTAAGCGTAAATCTAAGCCAACTGACTGTTTGGTATTTTATTATTTTTTTCTGATAAGGATGTATTTTTTCTAGTTTTATGATAATTTTGTCTAAATTTTGAACGTGGTGATTCGCGGGGGATGGGTCTTTATAGGCCCCAAAATTTCACCATCTGAGCACACACGATACGTTATACCATTTCATTTTTTTTAACAGACAACTTACTAGCCGCCGATCTTCATTATTTGAGAGAGGCAACGTTCGATACATTAGAATTGTAGAGAACGTGAACATGCGTGTTACTAGTGTGTCGCTGAATAAGGAAAAATAAAAAGGTAAAACGCATCGTGTTGCTCAGCTTGGAGTTTTAAAAAAAATAAGCAGTACCATATTTCGGTGCTTCTCTTTATTTTACTTCATGAATAGACTCCACTTTGAAATTTCACCACGGAAATTTTTAACATTGTATTATAAGATTTTTTTTGAAATTTTTTTTAATTTCAAATAATTTTTAGCTGAAAATTTTCTTATTTGTCATACCTAAAAAAAAATAATTAATAATGTCATAATTTTTAAACCCAAAATAAATTAATAAGACAAATATATAACAGTAAAGAAGAAGTTTATTAAGAACTAATGCAAGTTAAAAATGTAATAAAAATACATGCATAATAGTTACTTTCACTTAAAAATAGTTAAAATGTTACATACTTCTTTGTCCTGCACGTCCGGTATGAGGATCCAACTGAATGAAACACAAAGAGCATACACAAAGGTGAACAAACCCTTTTAACACATAAGAATATCATTGGTATATACAGGGTGTCCCTAAACAAATGGTATATACGCTAGGGGGTGATAGAACACATCAAGACGAGTAATAGTAAATAGGAAACCAAGGGTCCCAAACGTTTTCCAAAGGAGATAGCCGCCATTAAAGTTTGGGGTCCAAAATTTCAAATACACATAAAAAACAGAAAAATTTATCGATTGATTTGCGGTTTTCACTAAAATTATTCTTTATGTTGATATTTTCTTGAAAATAAATTATAAAGATAAATTTCGAAAAATGCCGATAGAGCGCGCTTTACACTCTGAAGTAATAAAAAACTATTTTTTGCATATCATTAAATGGTTTCGTAAGCTTAGATTTAAACTTAAATTTTGAGCTCAAAATCTGAATAGTTGGAAGCGGTTAAGTAGCAAAAAGTTTTACTGTGTTCAGAGGGTTTAAATTTCAAATGATTATAAAAAACGGAAAATTGGTAGATTGATTTGCGTTTTTCACTAAAACTATTCTTTATGTCGGTATTTTATTGAAAATGAATTATAAAGATAAATTTCAAAAAATGCCGATAGAGGGCGCTTTAGACTTTGGTTTGACGAAATAATCCATCCTAATACTATTTTTTGCATCTCATTAAATGGTTTCGTAGGCTTAGATTTAAACTTAAATTTTGAGCTCAAAATCTGAAGAGTTGGGAGTGGTTAAGTAGCACAAACTGAAGTGTGTTCAGAGGGTTTAAATTTCAAACGAAATGGAATACTATAAAAAAGAACAGAAAAATTAGTCGATTCGTTTGCGGTTTTTTCTAAAACTACTCTTTAAATCAGTGTTTTCTTGAAAATAAATTTTAAAGATAAATTTCACAAAATGCCGATAGAGGGCGCCTTAGACACTGGAGTACCGTGCAACAATTTTTAACCGCTATTTTTTTTAAACTCATTAAATGCTTTCAAATGCTTAGATTTTAATTTTGAGATCAAATTCTGAGTCGTTGCGAGGGTTTAAGTAGCGCAAAAGTGAACTGTGTTCGAGGGAGGGAGGGGTTAAAATTTCAACTCCTGAACACACTTCAGTTTGCGCAAAATGTTGTTTAACCTCTTCAGTCCCTGAGTACCCAAATGGGTACATCAGTTTTGTCCCATTTTATTAATGATACTCAAATATAAATGAAATTTCGGTATAAGAATAATGTGTTTCGAAATGTAAGATTCAAGCTAATGAAAATAAAACAAAAATCTCGCTCTGAAGTCAAACGAGAGAAGAAATAATTCAGTAATAATTAAAAATACTGTAATAATCGCCAGTAGCGATGAGGTTAAATCTAAGATTTCGAAAACATTTAACAAGTTTTGGAAAGCATTTAATTAGATACAAAAAATGACGGTTAAAATTTGTTGTTGGTTACTGTGAAGTTTAAGGCGCCCTCTAACGGAATTTTTTGAAATTTATCTTTAAAATTCATTTTCAATAAGATACTGACTTAAAGAATAGTTTTATTTTAAACCGCAAACAAATCGACCAATTTTTCCGTTTTTTATTATCATTTGAAATTTGAACCCTCTAAACACAGTTCAGTTTGTGCTACTTAACCACTCCCAACTATTCAGATTTTGAGCTCAAAATTTAAGTTTAAGTCTAAGTTTACGAAAACATTTAAACAGATGCAAAAAATAACGTAAAAAGTAGTTGTTCGTTACTCCAAAGTTTAAAGCGCCTTCTATCGGCATTTTTTAAAATTTATCTTTATAATTTATTTTTAATAAAATACCGACGTAAAGAATAGTTTTAGTGAAAACCGCAAATCAATCGACCATTTTTTCCGTTTTTTATAATCATTTGAAATTTAAACCTTCTGAACACAGTTAAGTTTGTGCTAGTTAACCGCTTCCAACTATTCAGATTATGAGCTCAAAATTTAAGTCTAAGCTTACGAAACCATTTAATGAGATGCAAAAAAGTAGTTTTTCATTACTTTAAATTCTAAAGCGCCCTCTATCGGCCTTTTTTCGAAATTTATCTTTATAATTTATTTTCAAGAAAATACCAACATAAAGAATAATTTTAGTGAAAACCGCAAATGAATCGACCAATTTTCCGTTTTTTATGTGTATTTGAAATTTAGGACCCCAAACTTTAATGGAGGCTATTTCCTTTGGAAAACGTTTGGGACCCTTGGTTTCCTATTTACTATTACTCGTCTTGATGTGTTCTATCACCTCCTAGCGTATATACCATTTGTTTAGGGACACCCTGTATATTCAATGGTACATAATATTACAATTACAATTGCATGACTATGAATAAGTAATTAATTAAACTAGTTTAAAATCATAGAATTTCACTTCTATGAATTGTATAATTCTCCAATAAAAATTAAGGATGGATTTGACATCATTCAGTATGATAGATTAAAAGTTCCCACTAGAAAGACGACATCTATTCAGGCCGTCGAGAACCGTGACGGGCCCAGAATCAGTCACCTCCCCCCCCCCCCGTTACACAGACACGCAAGACACATAAAATGCATGTGAATCTTTAATAAAGCCTCGTCTACTTTGTAGACTACTTTAGTCATCTTTCATAAATTACATTATTTATTTTCTTGTAGTTAAAGATAATAATTATATATTCTAATAATTATCTATTCTTCTTTAATACTATTTAACAAAAGTAAATACATTCCTTTCTTTTTTTTTATTGTTACATTATGGTATCCATAAAAATTATAATAAACAGTGTGTATTGCAGGAGTTGTGACCCTTTGAGATTTTTGGACTCCAAAACAAGTTAACGGTTGCACTCCCCCATCTCCTCAGACCTGCGCGCATTTACATAGCAACAACAAGAACATCGCTTGAGAGAATGCCGTACACCGAGGCGAGGATGCCATATTTTCCCTTACTGAAATATAATTAATTTCAGTATAAATATCGCCTTTTTACTGAAAAACAATCATTTTATGGTATAAATACCGTTTATAATTGAAATAGCATAGAAATTGGTCATTTTATGGTATAAATACTGTTTATAATCGAAATAGCACAGAAACTGGTTTTTTTAATGCCTAATATATCTTAGAAATACGGTACTCATACAGTAAAGAATGATAACAGTAGACGTACCGTAAAATTTAGGTACATCTATTGAAATGCTACGAAAATTTTTACAATGTCGTTTTCCTTATTGAAAAATAATTATTTTACGGTATAAATACCGAGTTTTTACGGAAAAATAATAATTTTACTGTGTAAATACCGTTTTTAATCGAAACAGTACAAAAAACTGTTTTTTACACTTAATATACCTTAGAAATACGGTATTCATACCGTAAAGAGTGAAAATGGTAGAAGTACCGTGAAATTTACGGTACATCTACTGGAATTTTACAAAAATTTTTTACAGTGTATGCCAAAGTCTTACAAGTATAACAGTATATGCCAAATGCCAAAGCTGTATTTTAATTATGATTACTTTCGCACCAACAATGGTACAGAGTTTGGAATGTTTTTTTGGTCGCCAAGTTTTATGCTTGGCGACAATGGAGTGATGTAACTTAAATGAACCGTACCTTCAAATTGCAGCATGTATAAAGTCATTTATAGCAGTGGCACGGATAATACACAATAAGACAACTGGTATTTAGCTTAAAATGATAGATGAATGTTTCGAGTGAAACATTTTTCAAATGGTTGGTGTAATTTCCTAAAATACAATTTTTTTTTTCTTTTTTTACAAAATTTTGAATTTTTTATCGCCGGTTTTTCAAAACAGAAATTCTTGCTTAGTTGAATTAGAAAAATCCTTGGATTAAATAATGCAAAATTTGCATTAAAAATTTACTGGTGAGAATAATAAATTCTGATTTGAAATCTTTTGCCCCTACGTGATACGAGCAAATCATGATTTGCATAAACATGTTGTCCGTATGACGTACAAGCAAAAAAAAAAAAAAAAAAAAAAAAAAATCGGTTAGTCTAAATTATTCTGAATCATTATAATATTTCCTCCAATACAGAAATAATACTTGGAGTATCGTGATTTAATTCTGTACATCTCTAGGGAAATCCTTACAATACATCTACATGAAACAGAATGGAAAAACAAGTTGCAAAAATATACACTTATGCTGGTTGTACGTTTCTCACAATATTCCTTCCAAATTACACAACCCTTAGGTGTTCATAAAAAGGCGGACATTGGTCGTTGACAGCATCAAGAATCCTTTAGAAACAGCTCTGTAACGAACATAGCTCAAAATAAGGTGTCGTTCTGATGGTAATTACTGGAAATTTATGCACTTACGGGTGGCTGCTAATGAGCAGATATGTGTCCTTATTTATAGGTATTCTTTCTGGGGTAAAAACATCGTTCTTCATGGGCTGTCTTCACTTAGCAAGAAGTATTAGCTTTTTACGGTATACTATAAGCAAAAACATGTACTAGGAAGTTATTCGTATGAATAAAAATGATTTTATGAATGAGATTCATTAAATTTTATGAGATTTTCTGTATTAAATTTATGTTTGTAATATTTATAGCTAATAATCAATAAATTCTAGTAATATTGAAAATAAAATTTATTTCTTAATTAATATGTTTTTCTTTCAGTATGCACTGGTGGGAACAATTAGACGAATAATTATACATACTCAAATAATTTTAATTCGAATTATTTTCTTAGTATAAGTTTAATTCGAATTATTTTCTAGTTAAAAACCTAGGGCTTGCAAAAGATCTTTCTTCTATCCATAACTGATATTTAACACCTTCTTTTGCAACTTTATAAATAATTAATTTCATTTTCATGAACATACATTGAAATAAACACGTGATCTAATTTTAAAATAACGATCTAGAAACAATGAAAAATTCATTTTAATTTTAGTTCTGAATTACTACCGTTCTTTAGGTTATTTATGTTACCTTAGTTACCATTAAGTTAATAATTTTAAAAAAAAGTAATTGCTTTGAAATTTATTGCAATAAAATTTATTTTCTTCAAACTTATACACACTTTAATTCATTTAAAGAAAATTTATAAATTGAAAATTCCACAATGATTTTTTCCTTTTGAAATTATTTTTGTGGTAACACGAAATTTGATTAGGAATTTTCGAGGATTTTTTTAATCCTCGGGACATTTGTATACTTCTACTTATAGAGTGCATTCATTACTTACATTTATTATTAAGTTTCTATGTAGTTTCCTCCCAATTCCATACAACACTTGGCCTGAATGTACAGGCCTTCTGGAATG
Source organism: Maratus speculifer (assembly GCA_964019185.1). Taxonomy (NCBI): domain Eukaryota; kingdom Metazoa; phylum Arthropoda; class Arachnida; order Araneae; family Salticidae; genus Maratus; species Maratus speculifer. Next base: position 143,296,906 of record OZ025291.1, read on the forward strand.
CTTCAGCTCCGACATTATTAAGTTCTGATATCTCAACCGCTTTAATGTCATCCATAGACTTTTACCTATACTACCCCTTCATCGTCAATTTCATTTTGGGAAATAAAAAGTAGTTCGTGGTGGACAGGCCTGGTGAGTGTGGTAAGTGGTTCATGCACACAATCTACTTTCTCGCCGAAAATTGCTGCACAAGGATGGGCTTTGTGAGTCGGTGCGTTGTCGTGCAAGAGCAGGGATGCGGAGTCGGAGTCAGAGTCGGGCCCATTTTGCGCAAAAGAGTCGGAGTCGGGGTCACTAAAAATTAAGCCGACTCCGATTCTGACTCCAGTTTTTTTTGTAAGACAGTTTGAAGAGAAATTAAGCCAATTATATGTAATTTTAAATCCATAAAGGAAATATTATTGTTATTTTTGGATTATATCCGGCTACCCAATATACTGGCCGGCGTACGAAGTAGATGAAAACCGCTTTTAATAAAAACCCTAGTAGATTTCGAATTATTTACAAACTAGTAAAATTCTCAATTTCTTTTTTTCCCCCTTTCCATCGAATTTTTTCTGCGCTGGAGGAGACATCTTAACATCCAATTTGTAAAGATTTTTCGTTTTCAAGTCCACGGATCCGAAGTAGTAAAATCTCTGTCTTGTTTTCTTCTTTAAATGTGGATAGAGGAGTTTTTCGGGTTTGTAATACCCGAAATTTAAAAAAAAAAAAAAAATAGTAAAACTGAAAATATTTTTTTCCACTTTTCTTTCAAAGCTCTAAAAACTGAATTAACACCGAAATAGTGAAATTTTCGACTTATTTTTCTTACGTTTTCTCATAATTTTAACTAACAGCAAGACTAGTATATTAGCCAGCCTAGAGTCGGAGTTGGAGTCAGAGTTGGCCATTTTCCCCACCAACTCCGCAGCCTAGTGCAAGAGACACTTATTTCCACTACCAGCAAAACGTGCGTCGCATTCCGCATTCGTTTCAAAAGCCGATGCAACACATCTTCGTGGAATGCACCAATCACAGTTGGCAGTTTGATGCCATCAACAATTGCATATTCTGAACATTTTACTCATTTCGACTTGAACATCTTGATCTCTCATCGTCTTTGGTCGACTCTTTTCCAACTTGTAACCTCGAAAATCTCTCAAATACTCGCGTATGATTCATAGCATTGTCATCACATGCAGATTTAATCATTTCCTGTGTTTTTGTGAGAGATTTTTCCAATTTAAAGCAAAATTTGATGTTTGTTCTTTGTTACAATTCCTTCGATGACAATAGTGTATTATACACACGCTTTACGGAAATGAATGCTACCAAGCCAGAGATTCACAGAAATAAATGCGAGCACTTGCAACACCCCCTATAGTCAGACTATAGGGGGTGTTGGCACTTGGTAAGCATGAATAAAAGTCGTTAATAGGTATCCTGCTCTTTTTTTTTTTTTTTTTTTTTTTTTTTTTTTTTTTTAACAAGCGGCAATGCGGAATTTTTTTAATTCACCATGTATGTCTTTCTCTCTGAGGAATTCTACTTTTTGAAAAACGTCAAACCCTTGAAGGGTGGTGGAATAAAGTATATCCCACTTTATTTTAATTGGAAAATGTCATATTGACACCAGAATTTTGAAATGAAAATTTTAATTGTATCAAGTACGTGAAGAAAAGCTTTTATCTATTTCTTATAAATTTGTTTTTAAATTGTGATGTGATTCAATCATTTCAGCATTTTAAGAATATAAGTGCTTTGACCCTTAAAGTGTTAAAACATTCGAAGCTAACTTATGAAAAAAAAATACCCATTTCGTGCTTTGTACTGTTGTCCAAATTTTGCTCACATTAAACAAAGGAACGCCTGAAAAGTATTTACCGCAGTTTACAATTATTATTGCATAACTATTAATTTGGATCCACGTTACGATTTTCATGATAAATTAAGCTACTAATTATTTCGATTAACGTAAAAATCAACGGAACTTAACATGATTATACATAATTATTGACATTTTTTTGAATAATTTTGACTTATGATGCAAATAATAGTTATTTTAACTCCTTATGCTAAAATTTTCCTCTTTGACGAATTTGTTTTTAGTGAATTACAAATTTTAAAATCTGACAAAATAAAATAAAATAAATAATGAAACAAAAATTAATTAAAATGGGAAGAAAAAAAAACTGTATTAACAATTGAAGAAAACTATTAACTCATCATAAAAATACTAGTTAATTTCAATATTTTTTTTTAGCTTAAACTACGAGTTTAATGTTATTAAATTCTAAAGTTAAAAAACACGAATATTTTATTTCTACGCATCAGAAAAAGGAAAACTTACAACAACACATATTATTTTACAGAGGAACAGTGAAATCGCGTGATCATCGGAAGGAAATTTTGAAATAAATATTTGTTTCCATGGATTAAATTTAAGACGGTTTACATAAAATAACTTTCAGCTTAAAAAAGAATGAGGAGTAGTAGTTGAAACCAATTTTTAATGTATACGTTCAAAAATTTATGTACCAAACAACTTTATTTTATAAATTAAACTCTCTGAAAACTAATTCTAATTTAAAAGAAAAAAAACTTCTTTATTTGCATTGCTTAATGCTCTGTAGAACTACAATTTTATTAAATCAATAATGCTGAGTTCTATTTCAGAAATCCAAACACGATGTAACAACAGCAAATCAATAAATAAATATTTAGGTAAATTTTGAAACAATCTTTTATACTCAACCATGAACCTACTTTTCTTTATATTTTAGATGTTTTGGTTTGGAGTTAAATAAACAATGTATTTTATTTAAAACCTTCATTATTCTGGAACTACGATCAATATATAGTTTGCACCCTTCGGCATTTTTGAATATGCAAGGAAATGTTTGCTGCTGTAGGAATTTTATTAAGAATCAATTATCAAAATTGATGATTAATACACTAGACACAAGAATTTAAGATACGGTATGTTCTGTAAACAATCAAAACTTATTTGGGTTCAAAAATCTTCTAAATATTCTTGAATTTTCTTTTTTTTAAATTTTATTACATACTTAGAATAATAGCATGAAGAAATATTGAATTCAAATTATTTACATACTATGTACAAAATGTATAATATGTACAAAATATAAATGCTTTTACCTTGATAATTTCTGATCATCATACTAAAAACTGGAAAGATGATCCTATATGCATTTCTGCGTGCCTTTCATAAAAATAACATAATTCTTCAATAAAACTTAAGACACGCACGACAAACAAAAAATATAAACATTCTCTCTCTCAAAAAATTCTTTTACATTCCATCAAAAATTGATGCCAACTTTTTTATCTAAACTTTTAACTCATCTCGTAAGATAAAAAATATAAAAGCAAAGCAGACGAAAAAACAGTATCGCTTCCATAGCAACGAGTTGCTTCTTATAAATAAATTAAATATCACAATTGCAAATATGCAAACGATTTTCTGTGAATAAACTGGAATAACTTAATTTATCAATTCCTAACATACTCCCACCTTTAATTTAGGCGGAAGCCAAATTAAACTTAAGATCACTTTTGATCAAATTAAGCCCTAATTCAAAATAAAAAATATCTAAATAAATAAAGATAATAACTAAACAATAATAAAATAATAATGAAACATTTAGAGTTCTAGAAAAGTCAGTTCAGAGTTCTAGAAAAAGTCATTTCAGAGTTTTAGAAAAGTCATTTCAGAGTTCTAGAAAAAGTCATTTCAGAAGTCTCTGTACTACTCTACCACTTCTAGTTGTACTGTTTCTCACCATCCACACCACCAAGCTGCTGCTGGATGGATGACTAATAGGGCACAGTTCTTTCAAATAATAGGAGACAGTTCTTTCGAAGAAACTATTGCCTTCCAATACAATGATTTTAAAATGTTATTGGTTTTTCTAAAATTTGAGCCATTATCAGAGTATATAGTAGTCGGCCTTCCTCTCCTGCACATAAATTTTCGAAGTGATTGAATGAATCCTTCTGTCGAGAGACTGGATACAAGTTCCAAATGTATTGCCCTATATACTGCACATGTAAGAAGTACAACCCAAACTTTAGATCTTTGCTTTACGAAAAGAGGGCCAAAAATATCAGCTCCAACAATTTCAAAAACTTTGGAATCTCTGACTCGATCTAGAGGTAGGTGGATTGGAGGTGTAGTATATGGTTTTGCAGAGTATCTTTTGCATCTGTAAACTTAGATAATTGACTTCTAATGCTGCGTCCAGAAGAAATTATCCAATATTTTTCTCTTAAAATGGATCCAACTGTTTGAAGTCCAGCATGACAATTCTTTAAATGACATTCTTGAATCAGACAATTCACTACATGATGTTTCGATGGTAATAAAATTGGATATCTGAAAGAAAACTCGTCATCCCGCTCTAATATCTTTGTTTTTACTCTCAACAATCCTTCTTGATCTTTCATAACCTTTAATCCTTTTATTGCATCAGTAGTATTACCAAAACTTTCAGATTGTATTATTGACCAGAGCGACCTTTCTGCATCTTCTTTTTCTTCAATTGACAATTCTGATGGAAAACATATATTTCGATTTCTGCACTTCATTATGAATCTCTTCACCCAACATACGACATTAATAAATCTACCAAATTTTGAAATTCTACCATATATCATAAATTCATGTGAATTAGAACATAAAAGAGCAGGCACTGAAATTTTCTTCTTTTCCATCATTACTAATTCTTCGTTGGGGCTTGTTTCTGAATGTGGCCAATTTTCTTCTGATAACTTCAACCATTCTGGTCCCTCCCACCATCTCATCTTCAGCAGCTGTTTAGGACTACATCCGCGAGAAGGTAGATCAGCAGGGTTGAGATGACCAGGTACGAAGTTCCACTGTTGAGATTCGGAAAATTTACAAATTTCTCTAACTCTATTGCCTACAAACGTTCCCCATTGATCATTTCTTCGAATCCAAGCGAGAGCAGTCGAAGAGTCGGTCCAATACTTTACTGGTATGGAAATACAATTAAAGGCTTTCAAAACAAATTTAGTCAACCTTATTCCTAAAATACAAGCAAGAAGCTCTAAACGTGGTATGGTTATATTTTTCTTTGGTGCAAGACGAGACTTAGCTCCTAAAAGTTGTACAAAGACTGCGTCTTTATCTTCACAACGTAAGAAAACTGCTGTTGCATAAGCTCTGGAACTTGCATCACAAAATGTATGAATAGACCATTTTTCTTTACAACCATATCCTACACGTCTATTTATCTTCACGTCATTCAAATACTTGAGCTCGCTATACCATTTTTGAAAATTATTCCGGATTTCCTCTGGAAGTGGAGCATCCCAATCTAATTTCGTTGACCAGGCGTCTTGAATTATCAGTTTGGCTGGCAACAATGCTGGGGCTAAAAATCCTATTGGATCGAAGATCCCTTGGGTTACAGCTAATATCTTTCTTTTCGACAGATTTTCTATCTCATCACTAAATTTATAAGCGATCTTCAAACTATCTTCCACTGTGTCCCACTTCAACCCTAAAACCGGAACTATCGTTGTTACATTTTTGCTGAGCACCTTCTTTTCGTTAAGGAAACTGCTGTCTTCACTTTTAATTGGTCCGAATTCCCACATTCTTAATTCCATTTTCGCATCAGCCATGATTTCTGTTGATTTTGAAATAAAATTTTCTAGTTCAGGCACATTGTCGACTGAAGTAACGCAGTTATCTATATAGTATGATTTCATAAGCTTCTCAGCTATCTGTTTGTTTTCTTCATCAACATTACTCAAATGATATCTTATAACTGCACCTAGCAAAAATGGGCTACAAGTTGCTCCAAAAACTACTCTATTGTGTTGATAAACTTGAAATTCGTCAGGACTCTTCCACCATAAAAATCGCAAGAAATGCCGATCTGATTCTTTGACTTCAATTTGAAGAAATGCTCTTCTTATATCGGCTACTACCCCAATAGCTTTCTCACGAAATCTTATTAACACAGCAGGAATTTGTTCGATGAGGTTTGGTCCTTTAAAGAGGCAATCATTTAAAGAAGGAGACCTCCCTACCTTACACGATGCATCAAAAACTGGTCGAACACTTGTAGTAAGACTATCTGGTTTGATGACGGGATGATGAGGTAAAAAATGTCCTGGAATCTTGAGTGCTTCATCTGGTACTTTACTTATAACGCCTTCTTCTTCCCATTCATAGAAAACTTTAGCATATTCTTCAAACATTTTCATTGATTTTAATTTCTTTGTTGAATTTATCAATCTTCGTTCAGCTATGTGTCTATTTGAGGGAATCTCACGTTTGCCGTTAATCCAAGGAAGACCTACAATATAGCGACCTTCTATATTTCTATCAACTTCTTTTATAAAATTATCATGAGCGAGTTCTTCTTCTTCTGCTTTAGACAAAGTTTGACAGGGATCTGTTATACCAATTGTCTCTAACTTCCATAATTCTGGAATCTTCATATCTTTTAAAGCTAGGTTCGTGATAAACATATTTCCATAATTTAGGCAAGACTGTGATGTACTTTCTAAACGACCACAAAGTGTCCATCCAAACTTTGTCTCTATTGCTGTAAGACCGCTCTTTAACTGTTTTACTCGACCTGTAAGAAGTTGTCCGTAGTAATCGCTTCCAATCAAAATTTCAATTTTTGGACTTCCTGCTCCTAAATCTGTGATCCATAGTTTATTTTGTTTAAGCTCTTTAATTACTGATTCTTTTGGTATCCGAGGAATATAGTTACAAATTATATCTTGATCCAAAAGTTCTAAGACTTCTTTCGTTTGTTTCTGTCTATCAGAAGAACTTAACTCAACTTGGAATTTATTGTGAGATTTAGCTTCTGTTTGCGTACCACCAAACAAAGTGTGTACAATAGCTTCAGAAGAAATGGGATGTAAACCTAACTCTTCAGCTGTACCTTTTAAAATATAGCTCTTTTGCGACCCACAATCAAGTAACGCTCGTACTTTCTTTGTTATTCGACCTTTAATAACTATTTCTAAAGTCATAAGGGCTACTTCAGCAGAACACTGCTTACTTGCTATGGTGCTTTGAATAACTTCTGGGGTCTTAACTGTATTTCCTGGTTCTTTACACATTGAAATTTCAGGCCATAATAACTCGGTATGGGGTTTAGAACAAACGTGGCAACGAATAAAAACTTTGCAAACTTTAGCGTGGTGACCAAAACGAAGACATTTTAAACAGCAATTTTTATTCTTAATTTTGGCCTTCCGTTCATTAAAGGAAAGAGATCTAGCCCTAACACAGTCCTTGCTTTCATGAGATTTACTGCAAAATAAACAAAGGCGTTCTTTTGCGCTAAATAGCCCTGCCGCAGTAGGTATTTTACTTTCTGCTTTTCTTAACTTTTCTTTAGGTTTGTCTTTAAAGCCCAGCTCTATAAAACTCGATTTGGCTAATTTGAATCTTTCCTCGTTTGCAACTTCTTGTTTCAGAAATTCCATCAAACTTACTATATTTGCTTTTGTTGACAATGCATTATTATTACTAACAGTGTTTGATGTGATTGAAATATTATATCGCTGCCATGCTTTTAATACATCTTCCGATAAGCTAGATTCTATCATGGGATAGAGCCACGCCGAATTGCTTTCTAAACTTAAACCCATTGATTCTAACGATCTTAAATATGCCTCGACTTTCGTGAATAAATCTGATAAGGGAAGTTTATCTTTGCCGTGCGCCTGTACATTAGCTACAATCAATTTTAGGAATTCTCTAACGTACACTTCTATTAGTAAATCTTTATTTCCAAAACGCTCTTGAAATGCCTCGACAGCTTTGGGGTAATTAACTGCGGTCATTGGATAGCTCTCTAACAAGCGCCTGGCACTGGTTCCAGGTTCTACCGATTGGATAAGATTCTGAAATTTGTCACTATTATCCAAATCTATGTCTTCATGAATTTTCTGAAACTGGGACCAAAATGAAAGATAATTCATTAACTGCGAATCGAATGGCTTAATATTTAGTTTAGGTAATTTATAATGCTTTGATTTGGAATAACCGTGATCTGTGCTTTTTTCACTATCATCTTGATTACGTTTATTTGTACCCAATGCTTCCCTAACTTTACGCTTAATGGTAATAAATTGATCTGAATAACTTTCATTTTCCACTACTTCATTTTCAATAGCCTCTTCATCGCATTTATCATCATCTAACATGAGTTCAATTATAGCTTCATCAATAGATTTAATTTCATGAATCAAATTTTCTAATTTACTAAAATCGTCTGAAATTTTACCCTTATCTAATGACTCGCTGTTAATTTCTTCATTCAAAACATTTAAAGTTCTGGTAAATGACGAACGTAGTGGTGTACGCTTTTTCTTTAGCTTATTCATCTTAGAAAAATTAAGTAGTAATGCACAGCTTATGAAAACACTATACGCTATAAAAACAATTCAATATCTCAACAGTATTATTCAAATGTCCCTGTTCGGGCGCCAGATTTGTTCTGTAAACAATCAAAACTTATTTGGGTTCAAAAATCTTCTAAATATTCTTGAATTTTCTTTTTTTTAAATTTTATTACATACTTAGAATAATAGCATGAAGAAATATTGAATTCAAATTATTTACATACTATGTACAAAATGTATAATATGTACAAAATATAAATGCTTTTACCTTGATAATTTCTGATCATCATACTAAAAACTGGAAAGATGATCCTATATGCATTTCTGCGTGCCTTTCATAAAAATAACATAATTCTTCAATAAAACTTAAGACACGCACGACAAACAAAAAATATAAACATTCTCTCTCTCAAAAAATTCTTTTACATTCCATCAAAAATTGATGCCAACTTTTTTATCTAAACTTTTAACTCATCTCGTAAGATAAAAAATATAAAAGCAAAGCAGACGAAAAAACAGTATCGCTTCCATAGCAACGAGTTGCGTCTTATAAATAAATTAAATATCACAATTGCAAATATGCAAACGATTTTCTGTGAATAAACTGGAATAACTTAATTTATCAATTCCTAACACGGTAGTCTGGGAACAATTTTTGGCAAAAAGAAAACTTTTAGAATTACTCATGCATCGATGGCTATTTTTCCTACTTTTTTACGGTAGAATCATTGCATGCTTGGTGGATTTCCTTGTATATTTTAAGATAATTATTATTAATAAGAACACAAAAGACAAAACAAAAAACAAATAGAATTTTGTCTGAAAATTACTCCAAAGCTCAGGCTAATTTTCAGACATACAAGGAGTAATTTTCAGGCAGCTATTTGCGGCAGTATTTAAGAAGCTGACTTTAACAGCGACTACAGTAGTTAAAAGGCAGCATTGTGAAAAAATGTGACGTAAAATGGGGGTATTTATCAGACTATTCTTAATACAGAGCAAGACATGAAACCCGTAACGGTAGGTAACCCGAAATCCATTTATATTTTTACACATAAAAGTATGTAAAAAAAAAGGTTACTCGATTTGTTTTTATTAATGCATTAAAAATTTTACACAGCACTTATTTCGAAAGATTGAACCATGTTAGTTTTCTTTGAAAAAATATCTTGGTCAATTTATTTCACTTTTAACTTCCAATAGATTTTTTTTCTTGATTATATTTGTGAAATGACTTTTTGACCTGACCCAGATAGAATGTTTGGCTATGATATATGGCATATATATTTGATTATGAAATGGATTTCAGATAAAATTTTATTCTTACCCAATTTCAACTATAAGGTTTTTAAAATAAGATAACATTTTAGTCTAAACTTCACCCAGTACTTTCATTGTAACTTTTTGAAAAATTCTATTTTTTTTCATTTGCACAATCAAATAATGTTAATAATTTGTTTTAATTTGTTTTCAAATAGTCAGCATACCCTAATATCCAAATAAGAAATATCACTTGTTCTAGAGCTGCTACATCCCTGAAACTGAAATTTGGAATTAGTGCAGCAAAAAGTTAAACATTATTATTTTTATTTTTTTTATCGGGTTTTGGTAATTAATTTTATACAAGACAGACAAAGCTGTTTGTTACGAGAAAAGAACTAATTAAGATTGAAACAATAATCCATTTAATAAAAAAATATGTTGTTTTGTGCAGACTTTAATTACTGTGCATGTATTACTATTGTCTGTTAAGTACCTCAGCATCTTCTGGTAGAAAATTGCCCCAGGATGCCGTAACAATTGTAGATGAGTGTTCATGAATAATTACGCAAAATTTGTACATCCATATATATATATATATATATATATATATATATATATATATATATATATACACATAAATTATTAATAACGTAGTTATTTTAACAAAAAATCCTACTATGATCCAGAAGATTAATAAATATATTAATAAAAACGAGTTGAAATTTTTGTGTGAAGAAGCATAGCAATTTTGGTACCAGCATTATTAAAGCTAAGAAGTGCTGTTATTCAATTATGCCAGATTCATCATTTGTGAAAAAATGCGTTCAAGCTCAGATATAATCTCGAAATATATGATATCCAGTGTTGTCAATTCTGGCGATTTTTTCATTAAGACCATTCAGAATTTTCCTTCGAAAATTTAAATAATTATTTTTAATTTAAATGATGTCACACATATGTTTATCTCGTTTTAAAAACAGCGTTATGTAAATTAAAGAAATATAACAGATGGTTAATAGTTTTTATATTAAGGTACCCTGGGGTAATAACGCCACGCTAAGGTTCTACCAATTTTCACGGCTCAGATTTAGTTTGTATTTTTCAAACAAATATATGATTTTATACAGCAACTCATTGACTATCTATATAAAAAAATAATTTAACAGATATGTATTCATAAAATGTAATGGCGTGATTTCTTGACCAATGCTATTTGGCGTTATTACCCACCTATATGGGAAATAACGCCATGCAAACAAAACTACGAAATAAGATGAAATAATTGCATGTAGATTGCCCAATTCTAAAAATACAAACTCTACAAACTTAGAAATTGACAAATTGCATTCTAAGCTATTGAAAATATTCAATTTTTTGGGAAAGTGCAAGAAAAATAAAGGTGTGGTGTGTGTATGTGGGGTGGGGGGGGGATGAGGCAAAAGAATATCAGATCGTGGGCTTCTTTTTGCTTAAAAAGGATCGCTTAAATAGAATTATTAGAAACATTGCACAGTTTTAACTGTGTTTATTTGAATCAGTATTTAGGATGTAGCTCGGCCACTGTAGGGAGATCAACCAGGGTATTAATGCCAAGGATTGGCGTTATTACCCCGTTATAGTTATTGCGCTGTGCATTTTAAATTACGAATTATCTCGAGAAGATATCCAAAATCCTCAACAACATTTTGAAAGTCCATGAAATAAATGTACTACAAATTTATGTAATTAACAAAGTATTTCCGGATAAAAAAAATAGTCTTCACATCACAAAACGTATCTCGCAAATTTTAGATCAAGCGTTAATTTTTGTTGCTTGTAAAAACAATAAGACCTAAAAATGAAACAAATTAACTTGAAGCTGTTTTTTGCGATTTATATGATTCAAAACCCTTCTGCTCAGAGCACATGGGTGACATTTACCAGATTATTTCATAATTATGCAAAATATTAGCACTTGGCGTTATTACACCAGACCACCTTACTAAATATGTGAACTTTTCCCTTTCAGGAAATTAGCTTTCTTGAAACAAAGCCGATTTTGAAATGAAAAAAATAATATTTGGATTGTGGAGGATATATGTTTAAACAGATTATCGTAAGGCTTGTATCATTAGGCTTGCTAAATATTTGGAATTTTCGTGAAAAAAGTATAGTTTAATGAAATTTTAAACTATATATATATGTAATTTCTGAATTATTAAAATCATTGAAACGCATAATTTTGACCATATAAAATGGAATAACTATAACTATTTTGAATTGAATTACCTATAAAATAGAAAAAATATATATATCCGGATAAAGACTTACATAATAGAATAATTTCATCAGGAGCAGATATTCACATAAGGAAGCAAAACATAGTCTGTTTCTATAGAAAATACATGGCTTAAAGCTAAAAATTATATATTTCATCTGCCCTGTCGACTAATTATTTTAGAAAACCACAAGAAAAACCTTGAAAACTTCCCTAATTAAAATCGATCAAATCAAGAAAAAGCACGAGATGTAATAAAAAAAAATAATATATAAATAAATAAAAATTAATTAATATCAGCTTACCCTTTATCATTAAATTGTAAAATTACTTAACTTTTTGTACTTGCTTAAATGATATAGCTCATTTTAGTTCGTTATCAGGTATAAATATGGCAATGCAGAATAATTTTTATTTTTGTCATAATTCAAATCAGAAGTAGTAAAATCATAGCTACCAGCAAAGATCTTTTAGATGTGTCTTTGAAAATATTGTGTTTAAAGTTTATAAAAATTGAGTAGTTTTTTATCATAGCCAACGCGGTAGCGTTTAGTATAACATGTTTAAGAAATGGAAAATGCAAACGTCTTTTTAAAATTTCTGGCGAACCAGTTGACGTACGACGGTGATTTTTTATCCCAAAAGATAGAACTCGACGAGACGAATAAAAAGATAGCATTTAAAAAATTATCGTAGTTTATTGTAGTTTTTTATTTAATTTTTAACGAAAAAATGAAGACGTAAAATTCAACATGTGAGAACTAACGATCCCGTGGATAGATTAACTTCATTTTTAGTTTATTTTAATCCTTTTGGTAAAAATTAAAAAATATATATATTTTTTTATCTTTGTATATTTGACGATCGCTGAGAAAATCGAATTTGTGTCTTAAAGCTCCAGTTGAACATTGTTTCTTGTTGTTGCTGTTGTAATTTTTTTTATTCGTTGCCCCCAAGTTTAAATAAATATAATTTTTTGTATGTGTGTAACATAATTCATTCAAATTAATTAAATTTCGTGAAAAACATAATTATTTGTTTTCATCTCGAAGCATTTAGTTTCAGTTCTTTGAATAAAGTTGTGAGTGCACTGTAATTATTTTCGTTCTACACCTTGGTTTATTTTACAGACATTACACATTTTATATGACAATGCAATAACTTTCTTAATTATTCTAATACAATAATAAAATTTTGGCAGTAAATATTTTGCTTTTCAAGATATAAAAAAATCTTCAGTTTTTATCAAAAAATTTGAATGACAAATATTAAAAAAATGATCTGGTGAGCAACAAAAAAGGTTAATATGTTTTTAAATATGAAAAAGTGTTTGACAAGTGCTTCTATTTGAGCATGAGAGAGGACAAGCGGTCCCTTCTTGGCTGTAGGTCACTGTCAATGCCAAATTTGAAAAAATCATATTTGCCCTTTTTCCGTGTAAAAAAAGTTTGCATTAACTTTTCGTCTTTCTTTTTAGTAAAATTTTCAATTCTGTTTTACATGTGAAATGCGCTGTTGACTCTGCACTGCAAACCGCACTGTTGACTCTGTATTGAATCTGCATTACAAATCAGTTTTCTGTGAGGTTCTATGCTGCGGGCATGTTTAATGGCACTGCATGAGTATATTACGCTACAGGAACTAAGGTTTCTGGTACTATTTTGCCTTACATTCATGTTTAATTACGCTGCGTTTTTTCTGGCTACGTATTTGCGCTACACATTTTTATTTTTATCATAATTGTGACGGATTTCTTTTATACGGAAAAAGCGCAAATATGATTTTTTTCAAATTTGGTATTGACAGTGAATTGCAGCCAAGAAGGGACCCCTTGTTCTCTCTCATGCTCAGTTAGAAGCACTCGTCAAACACTTTTTCATACTTAAAAACATATTAACCTTTTTTGTTGCTCACCAGAGCATTTTTTAGTATTTGTTACGTTATTTTCCTGTCTTCTATAAACTAAAAAATAAAACTGAACATTACGATGAATTGAGCAACTATATAGAAAACATGTTCCTTTAAACAAAATTAAAATATTAAACCTAAAAAAATAATAATGTAAAAAAATGTTTTAGAATGAAATTGTCATTATCCTGGCGTACATATGCCAAGAAATGACATATAATACATAAAAATTAACTTATTATTCAAGTTCTTCAAAATTCAACAATTTTGCATGGAAAATTCTCTATTCGCCACTAGAAAATAAATGTAACTCTAAGTTTTGAATTATTTTCAATTTATAATTTCAGTACCTCAGATAATCAAAATCTCACATTTTGCGAAATCACCTTTACTCTTGTCATAAATATCGAGAGGATTTTTTCAAATCACAAATGATTACGTTAAGATCGAAGAAATTAATTTCATTATTTATCATCACATTATAACTATACTTTAAATTTGTATGGTATTTTATTTAGTAATAAATAATTTTATTTACTTTTGAAATAGAAGAGAATAATATCATCAATATATCTATACATTTTACAATCAAGAATAGATGTTTTACGTTCGTATATAAGTACAACTCAGTGAGAATTGAAGATATGATTTCGCCTTGTTGCAAACCAGCTTTTTGTTGATATATAGTGTCTTTAAAAATGTATATAAATATGAAAAAAAAATTTTGAGTTCATGTTTTAAAGTAAGATAAAGAAATATTATTCATTAAATTTAGAGAATTCTTATATTCTTTGAATAATAAATGAATAATTCTGTACATATTTGTTATATCAATTTTATTTAATAAATAATTAAAGTCAAATGATTTTATATCAATGTATTTTTTTTTGCATTTCCCTCAAAAACGATACTTACAAGGAAGGTCTCCAGTGGGGGCATACTCAGAATTTTTTGAAAAAAATACGAATTAAACTACTCATGTAGGTAATAAAGGATCAGTGAAAATTAGCGGCGGAATTACATTATTAGATATGTAAAAAAATAAAATAGTTTGGAATAATTGGCGTGAAAAGCTGAAAGCGACGCGGGATTTGGTGAGCAGTGCATTTCCTCGCCAAAAGCAGGCGATTTTAACGAATCTGAAAATTGATTTTAATTGACTTCACTGTTAAAAATCTGCAGCATTTACTGCAACGTCACTCCACTACTTTTATAGAATATCTCTCTTCTGACCAATGAGAATGCTCCATAGCACTGTGAAATGACCGTGTCATACACTGTTAAAAATCTGCTGCATTTTGTTGCAACGCACTCCACCGCTTGTATATAATATCTCTATTCCAACCAAGAAAGCTCCATTTCATGGCCAAGTAACCGTTTTCTATACAAGCAAGGGAGTGCGTTGCAACAAAATGCAGCAGATTTTTAGTGTTTTTTTCAATTTGGAACAATTTTAATCAATTTAAATTGTGTTTTAAATGATAAAATATATTAATTTCATTTTGTTATAAGTACATATAAACGTATATGACAAAATTACACTTAAAGTAAAGTAAAAATGCAAAACTAAAATTACTTAAACTTATTTAAATAAATTGAACATAGAAAGTTTTTTCTTTAAAAAGTATTCGAAGCGTAAAAGCGTATTTTTCAAAATTTCGTTTTTTCGCCAACCGGGGATAAATCGCCAAATAAACGAAATTTTTATTATTTTTTTACGGACGTTATAAGGAAGTTCCGCCGAAATTTTTTTTATAAACATATATAACTATATGAGAAGAACATTCTGTAATTTTTTCAGATTTTTCTGAGTATGCCCGTATGGAGACCTTCCTTGTTAGACAAGTTTTGTGATACTAGTCCATTGTCGTATCGGAATAAGGTTTGTACCTTAGGACCATATTTGGAATTTTCGTGACAAAAAGTATAGTTTAATAAAAATCTAAACTATACACGTTGCATTCTCTGCAAAAACGACACTTTGACATGTTTTATGTACTACTGTATTATTGTAACGGAGTAAGGCTTGTGCCATAAGACTGATTAAATATTTGGAATTTGTGTGACCAAAAAGTAAACTTTAATGAAAATATAAACTCTCTCTTTCTCTCTATGTATTATATTTTCCACGAAAAACGACACTTTGACAAGTTTTATGGTGCTACTACATTCTCGTACCGGAGTATGGCTTGTACCATAAGACTTGTTAAATATTTGAAATTTTTGTGACAAAAAGTACATTAAACTACTTATTTTAACTTCCCACAAAAACGACACTTTAACAAGTTTTATGGTACAAAGTGTACTTTTATGTGATAATTTTTTAATTCTTTTCAAAATGATTTTTTGAAATGTGAACGGATTTATGGACTACTCTGTATATACTTGCTGAGATTAATTTAAATTTTCCATGGTAACTGGAAATATATGAACTTCCAAAATAAAGTGGATACAGTTGAAATGTTATCAATATAATTAAACAGATACACAACATTTTCATGCAATTAAACGTTGTTTTTTTAAAATTATAAGCGTAGAATGTTTTCAATTTTTTAATACATACAAACGCACACATCTTTCATCCGAAATTCAGATACATTGCAAAACAAATAAATTAACTACTGAATTAATAAAGAATTATAAATCAATAAAAGATTACAAAATTGTTTGACATCCATTTACTTTCTTTAATGTATAATTAAACATTTCATTTTTGTGTAATATTTTTTACAAAAGTGGATTTTTATTTATAAAATTTATTTTTAAACTAATAATTACTTTTTTGAAAATTAATCAAAAATACAAAAATATTCTCTCATTGCCTAGAAATTGCTCGGAGTAAAATCTTTAGAGCTTTTTTCAAAGAATGAAATTTAGAGAAATTACTTGTTAATTCTTTTCACAGACTAAAATATACTAATCCGCCTTATTATCTCTAATTAAAGAATCATACAAATTCGTTTCTGTCTTTTTTTATTAACTGATTTTTTTTTTAAAATATGCTATTAGTACTAATTATGTGTATTTGACTCTTATTTCACCATCTTTATCCCAAAATGAATTACGTGTTTTTTTTTTTTTTTTTTTTTTTTCTCCAAAAAGGTCACTGTTTTGTGGAAAGTATTCATTATTTTATTTTATCTATACATAAAGAAAGTAGCAGATTCGTGAAATAGATAATCCTCAAGTTTTCGACAGATTTATACCTTCTAGAAAATAAGGAAAATGAACAGATTGTTTTTAGAAGATCTGTCTGTAAATTAGTGCTCCTGTTTCTCTGTATGTGACAAATTTTGCGACATTTTATCTCAAAAACGAAATTTAATCAAATTTCATATTTCATTAGACTTTTAACATAAGTAAGTGATTATTAGGTTTTGATGCATATTTTCAGCAGCGGGTGCTGGTATGCTATGTTTTTCATGATTTTTGCAATGCATGAATCTCAATAACTAATGGTTTGGTTTGGTTTATTTTTGTCGTCCGATTATCTACTCTAGGGATATAGGACCAGGGGGGGTTTCGTGGGGGTCTTTCTAAGGGTCAATCCATTTCAAGTGGTCCAGAAAATATTTTTTTGGTCGCTCGACCATTTTTAAAAAATCTGAAATTTTTTGTAAAGCAACCCTAACATGACGGAAGTTCAAAATGACCGTTCTTTTAATTTTACTATTTTTTGTTTGTGCATGGCGGCCATCTTTGTTTCACCGTGTGCAACGATTTTCTCAGATACTAGGATACACAAAATTGTAAATATCTCGTATTCTATTTTCCCAATTGAAATGGGGTTTGCAGCATTTTGTTCAGAATAAAATAGGCTAAATATGCAGTGATAGAAAAATTTTGAAAAATAAATTTTTACAGGTGAAATTTTAGCACAAAATGTACGATTTTTTCCAAAATCTATCCGTTTGCAAGAGGAAAATTTTCCTGCAAGAGCAACTGTCAACCTTACACAATTTTTTCTACAAATAGGTCAAAAGTACGTGTACTCATACACCAAGTCCCAGATCTGGGAGTTAATTTCTCTTTGCGAAAAAAATTCCGAAATTCGTCAAAAATTTCAAAAATCGCACTTTTTAGGCTTTGATATCTCTGGTGGGGCACGAGATAAAAATCTGAAATTTTGACCTGTGATAGTATTGTGTAGTAGCGTTATGTACAAAAAATTTCAAGAAGGAGATTTGACTACAAGCTGAGATATGACATGGAAAATATGTGAAAACAATACTGTCAAACTATTGTAAACCTACTATGTAATTGTTCAACAAGACTGTCATCCTTGCACAATTTTTTCTACAAATAGGTCAGAAGTGTGTGTACTCATACACCAAGTCCCATATGTGGGAAATGATTTCTCTTTCCGAAAAAAATTCCGAAATTCGTCGAAAATTTCAAAAATCGCACTTTTTTAGGCTTTGATATCTCTGGTGGAGCATGAGATAAAAATCTGAAATTCTGGCCTTTGATAGTATAGTAGTGTTATGTACAAAAAATTTCAAGAAGGAGATTTGACTACAAGCTGAGATACGGTGATTAAAGAAATGTTAAGAAATGCTATTACGAGTACATTAGGAGAAATGAGATTAGTCTCTTTTATTACAATATTTACCCAGAAAATATCGTTTGTTGAAAACAGTTAAATAATAAGCATTTAATTTACAAAATACTATATATGCTCAACAAAGAGCTTAACAATATTTACGAGAGATGTTATGAGTTCGACCAGTTACTGTTGTCAGTCCATTAGGCTGTTCTTTCTAAAAATTTTATTTGAAGCCCCCCACGTCTTGTCATCCCTTGTTAACTTGAATGAAATTCTCTAGGTTTAATAATTGAAGCCATGTCAACTCGATCAGTTGCAATTCATTGTCTGTAATTTACTTTTCCTGAAATGTGTTCCGAGTAAAATTGTTGCAATAGCATTTCTAGTAGATTTGTTCATCTGGACAAATAGTGTATTGGCTTAGCATACATTCTGAATTGTTTAAATCACACAGAAGCATTTGAAAAAGATATTTGTAACTAACATTTAACTTTGTACCATAAATAATTAATTTAAAATTTTGGAGGTATGAACAATTACATAGTATGTTACAATAGTTTGGCAGTATTGTTTTCACATATTGTCCATGTCATATCTCAGCTTGTAGTCAAATCTCCTTCTTGAAATTTTTTGTACATAACGCTACTACACAATACTATCACAGGTCAAAATTTCAGATTTTTATCTCGTGACCCACCAGAGATATCAAAGCCTAAAAAGTGCGATTTTTAAAATTTTTGACGAATTTCGGAATTTTTTGCGCAAAGAGAAATTAACTCCCAGATCTGGGACTTGGTGTATGAGTACACGCACTTTTGACTTATGTGTAGAAAAAATTGTGTAAGGTTGACAGTTTCCCTTGCATGAAAATTTTCCTCTTGCAAACGGATAGATTTTGGAAAAAATCGTAAATTTTGTGCTGAAATTTCACCTGTAAAAATTTATTTTTCAAAATTTTTCTTACACAGTATATTTAGCCTATATTATTCTGAACAAAATGCTGCAAACCCCATTTCAATTGGGAAAATAGAATACGAGATATTTACAATTTTGTGTATCCTAGTATCTGAGAAAATCGCTGCACACGATGAAACAAAGATGGCCGCCATGCACAAACAAAAAATAGTAGAATTAAAGTAACGGTCATTTTGAACTTCCATTATGTTAGGGTTGTTGCACAAAAAATTTCAGATTTTTTAAAAATAGTCGAGCGACCAGTGCTGGACCACTTGAAATGGATTGACCCCTAAGGGAACCTAACCCGTATTTACGCAAGGTTCGGAGAAAACCACGAAAACTCCGAACGGTTAGGCCGACAGCCGCGATTGGGTTCGAACCCAGCACCTGCTGTCTACCAGTTGAGAGGTCAGAACCTCTCGGCCACTGGTGGGGCCTCAATAACTAATGAAAAGGATTCAATGAAATTTTATATTATTTTAGATTTTAACTGACTACATGCCTATTAGGTTTGGGTGTATGCTTAACAGGATGTTAGGCTGCTGTGATGTGTTTCATGCGATTTCCGCGATAGTATGCACTGATTTTCAGCAAACTTCATACCCTAGTAGGCCTTGACATATATAGACATCTCAATTGTGATACTGATGATTCATCAGAGTGTGCTGCAATCTTGTTCTTGGGATTCCTAATTCGTCCACAATCGATTAAAACAACTAAGAGAGTTACAACTTTCCAACAAAGTTGAAAAGTGCTTATACATTCGATTTGTCTATCCGTCTGATCGTTTGTCTATTTGTCAATGCTCTAACTCGTGTAAATATACTACTCGGATTTTCACGCAATTGATGAAGCGTATTTAGGGTCACCAAAGCATGTTTGGTATTGCATATGAAGTATAAACAATTAATGGTTCGTTTTCAGGGACACTCAAAAGAATTCGATTACATTATATACTAAAGAGAAAAATCGTTTGGAGAGAAATTTAAAGACATTATGCTATTTCAAATGTCTTGAATCTGATATAAATCAATGAATTTCACTACAATCACGTTAAAACAGAGCATTTCTTAGCATTTTTTATTAATTTACAGGGACACACAAAATAAATCGGTTTTGCTTAGTATTGCCGGAGAGTACGCTTTAAAATTCGGAATGCACTTTTAAATTTAATTAGACTTTTGCATATTACAATTTAATTATAAATTCTATACCTCATATACGGGGCTACACAAAAGGATTCGCATACCATTTTCCTTATTATAGGAAATTGCTGAAGGGGAATTTTCAACTGAAATATACATATCTTTTAAATGAACTAAATTTTTGAATGCAAGTTTTTAATCGATACAAATCTGTATATAATATACAGAGCTGCTAAAATACTGGGATAATTTTCCTTATCTATGAAAACAGCTGAAATTCGGTTTTGAAATGCGTTATATATTTCCATTTGTTGAAATGAGGCGTAATATTTAAATTTTTTTTAAAAGGTGCAATTTTGTTACATTATTCTGAATGTGTTGGAAAGTGCTTCATAATCTGTGCTTGAAGCATGATTTTTTTTCTTGCTGTACAATGTAAAGAGAAACTCTGAAGAAGATAATTTTTCTAGAAGAAAAATAATTTTGAGTTGTCAAGAGAAAATTGTAATTATTTTAACAAATATAGAGAGAAACGGTGGAACATGCGATTTATCAATACGGCAATTAATTATACTATTTAAATCATTTTATTGATTTGTATTGTGGTAGATAAAACACTCAATTTTTTTAACTGTTTCAGAAAAATAGTAAAGACTTATAAAGAAATAGCACCAACAAATGCTTAATCCTTTGAAAAAATATCTATATTATACAGTCACAAAAAAAAAAAAAAAAAAAAAAAAAATCTTGACATTTGCGATTTCAGATGTTTTGTTAAACATTTAGAAATATCAAGAGGAATGACTCTGAAACTTCAGATGTATAAACAAAATGGTACAGGTCATATATTTTCGAGAAGATTTTTTTCCAAAATCCAATAGGGGACCGTCAATAAATTGAAAAAGAACGAATATCTTTTGAATAACCCTGTCAAAATTAATGTAGCAAAAGCGTTCAAACTGCAGATTGTGATTAAGTGGCTTATGGTAATAAACTGTGTTCCTTTTTATGTGGATAGCGTGTATACTCGTAGAGAAATTAAGGTTTTAATAAAAATGATCCAAATTTTACCAAGTTTTAGGTTATAATTTGCAGAGATCTAAATAAAAAACAATGTTTTTTTCAGGAAATATGAGAAACAACATTGTACATAATACCATGTAATTAAAATTAAAATATATTAATAATTGTATGAAAAATGAACAGTTTTACTAAATAAATTTTCACTGCGCATGCGTCAACTATAAAAAAAAAAAATCATTTGCATATTGTGTTAGCTAAATACATAGAGCAACTTTTGTTAAAGTTTTAAAATCAAAGCTTGAAAATTCTTAAAATTATCTTCTAAAGAATAAGATCAAAATCCTATATTCCCAAAATGAAACAAAAAAATGAGGGGTTGTATACATATTCCATTGATTAGTGTCTACACAGTATTGCACGTACTACAATATTTGGATACAGCTCCTCATCTTTTTGCTCAATTTTGGGAATAACGGATTTTTACCTTCTTCTATCGACGAGAACTTTCAGAATTTTCAAGCTATAATTTTGAAACTTTAACAAAAGTTGCTCTATATATTTATCTGACACAATATGCAAATGAAATTTTAATAAAGTTGACGCATGCGCAGTAAAAATTTATTTAGTAAATCTGCTCATTTTTCATACAGTTATTAAATTTTTTAAATTTTGATTACAGGTATTATGTACAATGCCGTTTCTCACATTTTCTGGAAAGGACATTGTTTTTTTATTAAGAACTCTGCAAATTATAAGCAAAAAAAAACATGGCAAAATCTGGGACCGTTTTTATAAAAACCTTAATTTTCCTTCGAGTATACGTGCTATCCGCATAAAAATGAACACAGTTTATTATCATAAGCCACTTAATCAAAGTCTGTAGTTTGAACGTTTTTACTACATTAGTTTTGACAGGATTATTCAAAATATATTCGTTTTTTTCAATTTATTGACAGTCCCCTATTCGATTTTAGAAAAAAGTCTTCTCGAAAATATATGACCTGTACTATTTTGTTTATACATCTGGAGTTTCGGAGTTTTTCCTTATGCATATTTATAGATACTTAACAAAACGTCTAAAATTGCAAGTGTCAAGATTTTATTCGCTGTGACTGTAAAGGACAAACTATCTGTGGGCAACGTTGACGTCATTTTGCGAATTGCAACACTTTACTATGAAATTTCGGTTTTTCAATTTTTGTTTGTTCAATTTTTCAATCTCTTAAATAATCCACATTTTCAATTTTTACACCATCGTATAGGAAAAAACCTATTGGGTAGCTTTCATTACAAAAAGTAAAAAGTTATCTATTGCAACAGTCCGGAGAAAAGCACTTCCAGAAAATTTTGGTATATTTTCAGCGATCATGACCCTCAGACCTCAAAACCACCCTCCATTCAAATGTTGACACACACACACACACACACACACACATATATATATATATATATACACACTATATTGCCATTGATTATTGGACACTTGCGATTTTAGACATTTTACTAAATATCTAGAAAAATACATGAGGAATCATATCGAAACTTTTAGTGTATAAATATAATAGTATACACCATACATCGCCGTGAATATTTTATACCGAAACTCCATAGGGGACCGTCAACAAATTAAAAAAGAATGAATATCTTTTGAATAACCCTGTCAAAACAAATGTAGCAAAAGCGCTCAAACTCTAGATTATGATTGAATGCCTTATTGTAATACGACTTGTTCATTTTTATGCAAGTAGCATGCATACTCGCAGAGTAATTAAGGTTTTTTATAAAAATGGTCCCAAATTTTTCCAAGTTTTTTCCTTATAATTTTCAGAGTTCTTAATATAAAATAATATTTTTTTCAGAAAATATGACAAACAACATTGCACACAGTACCTTGTAATCAGAATTAAAAAATAATGAAAATTTTGAACAAAATTTGTAGGTTTACTAAATAATTTTTTACTGCTCATGCGTCAACGATATCAAAATTTCTTTTGCATATTATGTTAGTTAAATGTATAGAGCAACTTTTGTGAAAGTCACAAAATCATAACTTGAAAATTCTGAAAATAATCGTCAATTGAATTAGTTGAAAATCCGTTATTCTCAAAATGAAGCAAAAATAAGAGGGGTTGTATCCATATATCCATTGATTAGTGTCAATATAGAATACACAATACGGGATGTACTACACTACATTTGGATAAAATCCCTCATTTTTTTGCTTCATTTTGGAAACAATGAATTTTGTCCTTTTTCTACAGACGATTACTTTCAGAATTTTCAAGCTATGATTTTGAGACTTTTACAAAAGTTGCTCTATACATTTAGCTAACATAATATGCAAATGAAATTTTGATATCTTTGACGCATGCGCAGTAAAAAATTATTTAGTAAACCTACTCATTTTTCATACAATTTTTATTATTTTTTAATTCTGATTACAAGGTACTGTCTGCAATGTTGTTTGTTTTATTTTCTGAAAAAAATATTATTTTATATTAAGAACTCTGAAAATTATAAGGAAAAAAACTTGGAAAAATTTGGGACCATTTTTATAAAAACCTTAATTACTCTGCGAGTATGCATGCTATTTGCATAAAAAATGAACACAGTGTATTACAATAAGGCATTCAATTATAATCTAGAGTTTGAGCACTTTTGCTACATTAGTTTTGATAGGGTTATTCAAAAGATATTCATTCTTTTTTAATTTGTTGACGGTCCCCTATGGAGTTTCAGTAAAAAATCTTCACAGTGATGTATGGCGTATACAATTATATTTATACACTAAGAATTTCGAGATGATTCCTCATGTATTTTTCTAGATATTTAGTAAAATGTCTAAAATCGCAAGTGTCCAATAATCAATGGCAATATAGTGTATATATATATATATATATATATATATATATATATATATATATATATATATATATATACAGGGTGTCCGAAAAGTCTGGAAACGGTCGAATAACTCGAGAAATGCATATGAGATTGAAAAACGTAAATATACGTGTTAAATATTTTTAAATAAGCTACTCAGTGATACCAAATTTGACCTTCGTAACCGACCAGCTGGGGGTCAGAGGGGGTCCAACTTTGAAATCTTAAATTATAACCCCCATTTTTTATTGCAGATTCGGATTCTACGGACAAAAATACGTAACTTTTGTATTTGATGTTTATTTCGAATCCTCGTTTATCACGGTGTAATTGAGCATATTAAATCGATACATATTCCCGCTTTTCCAACGGGATTTTCCCTAATTGAAACTAATTGGGGAGAATTTATGACATCAAATTCCTCGTCTTTTGCAATAATAGCGTTTCCTGAAAATCACCCGTGCCGATTATTTCGGTAGTGCTACACAGTTAAAAATTTGACCCATTTGCTGTAGCGTCACTCCACAGCTTTTATAGAATATCTCTTTCATGACCAATGAGAATGTTCCATAACGCAGTAAAGTACACTGTAAAAAATTGACCCTTTTGCTGCATCGTCACTCCACCGCTTTTATAGAAAACGATTACTTTACCGTGTTATGGAGCATTCTCATTGGTCACAAAAGAGATATTCTATAATAGCTGTGGAGTGACGCTGCAGCAAATGGGTCAAATTTTTAACAGTGTAGCACTATTGAAATAATCGCCAAAAATTCTGCCCAATCAGTTTCGATTAGGGAAAATCCGGTTGGAAAAGCGGGAATATGTATCGATTTAATATGCTCGATTACACCGTGATAAACGAAGATTTGAAATAAACATCAAATACAAAAGTTACGTATTTTTGTCCGTAGAATCCGAATCTGCAATAAAAAATGGGGGTTATAATTTAAGATTTTAAAGTTGGACCCCCTCTGACCCCCAGGGGGTCGGTTTCGAAGGTCAAATTTGGTATCACAGAGTAGCTTATTTAAAAATATTTAACACATATATTTACGTTTCTCAATCTCATATGTATTTCTCGAGTTATTCGGCCGTTTCCAGACTTTTCGGACACCCTGTATATGTCAGATTTTTGTCATTCTGTAACTAACGTATTTATGAACCGATTTGAATGAAACTTGGTATGTACATAGTACATACAAATGTCTCGACCGAGTTCGTTAGCCAGCATCATCTGCCATTTTGTTTCAAAATGGCAACCATTTAAAAAAATTAAAGAAATTTAAAATTTAAAATTAAATGCGAAAAAATTAAAAGTTAAAAAATATTTTTCTTTTATGTGTTAGAACTTAAAACAACGACTCCAGAACACCTTTTTTTTTACTATATCATAAAAAATGATTGAGCATTTTGAATTTTTCTTATGGCTGAGATTTAAAACAATCTGATTTTTGTCGCGTGATAACACGCGTATTTATGAATCTATTTGAATGTAACTTGGTGTGTACATAGTACATAATAAAGCCTGGACCGAGAGCGTTAGCCAGTTCCATCCGTCATCTTGTTTCAAAATGGCGGCCATTTAAAATTAAAAAAAAAAAAAAAAAAAAAAAAAAAAAAAAAAAAACTAAAATTTAGAATTAGGCGCATGAAAGTGAGAAATTGAAAAAAAAATTTCTTTTATGCATTTGACTTTGATACAAAGATTCCAGAGCATTTTTTGTTTTGTTTGTATCTTAAAAAATGTCTGAGTTATAGTACTTTTAATTTCTAGTGTTGATCACATTTTGAAAAGAGCTGATTTTCGTCACGTGATAACACGCGTATTTATAAACCGATTTGGATGAAATTTGGTGCGTACATAGTACATACCGATGTCTGGACCGAGTTCGTTGTCCAGTTTCATCCGCCATCTTGTTTCAAAATGGCGGAATATTAATTTTTTTTAAATTTAAATTTTAAAATTAAGTGCAAAAAAGTAAGAAATTAAGAAAGATTTTTCTTTTGTGTGTTTGACCTTGATACAAAGATTCCAGAGCATTTTTTTGTTTCATCTATGTCTTGAAAAATGGCTGAATTATAGCACTTTCAATTTTCAGTGTAGTTGACATTTTAAAATGGTCTGAAGTTTGTCACGCGGTAATACGCATATTTATAAACTGATTTGGATATAACTCCGTGTGTACATAGTATATAACAATGTCTTGATCGAGTTCACCTGCCAGCTTCATTCACGATCTTTTTTCAAAATGGCGGCCATTTAAGTTTGTCAAAAATCTTTTAAATGTATAATGATGTGCATACAAAAAATTAGAAATTAATAAAAGGTCATTTTTTGCTTTGTCTTTACATTAAAAACGCCTGAGATATATAGCAATTTAAATTTCTAATGTGGGTGAATTTTTTTAAAAATCAATTTGGCTGCTACAGCACTCGTATATATTAACCGATTTCAACATGAGTGTGCATGTGCACATGAATTAAGATTTCGACCAAGCTCATTGGTTTGTTTTATCCGTCATGTTGCTTTAAAATGACATACACTTCATGATATCGTGGAATTTGGTGACTCTCTAAATCACTTAAAATAAAACCAGGTTAAATAAAAGATGACTAATTTTTAAAAATTCCTATTAATATTCAGAATTGACAAAAGTTAGTATTCAATCTTATAAAATCGGCTTCCACTAATTTGAGCTTCGTATGTTTGAATAATATAACTTAATTTAAAATAAATAAATACATAAGTATATGAAATCTATCTCTTCCTCCCGGCACTGCCGGAAGAACCTTTTTTTAAATTCAATTTGTTTGAAAACTACACCTTACTGGACTGATTTTCTATAGTTATAAAATAATTTTTAAGCATGATTTTAAAAATTGTTCTGTATAGCGTAAGAATTCCATTACGAAATAATAATAAATAATTTGTACATAAAAAAAAAGAATTGTTCAGAATTTTTTCCGGTAAATTTTCTATCAAAAAATTAAACTTTCATCAATGAATTAGATAATAATGTAAAAAAAGTCCAAAGAAATTTAGCATATATGTTAATAGAACAATTAAAATTTTTGCGGATCCAAATCGAGAAAAATAAATTCTTTCAAATGTAATCTGTTTCAAATATCTAACTTTTGAAATAGAGTTATTAGGCAACTATTAAAATAAAAGATGAAAAGTAATCTATATATTTAAAACATAGGACAGTTTTTTTAGATATTGCCCTTGAATTTTCTACTAAACTAATTTTAGTATTTATTTATTTATTTTTAAATTTGTTCATTTTAGGTTTGCCCATACCAGCTATTTTTTTAGATATTACAATTTTGATATTTTAAATGTTTTTTAATGAAATTTCTTTATTACAATTAAAAGTAACTTTTCTTTAAAGTTTGGTAAGAAAGTGACGTCACGCTTTAAAAAAAGACGCATTTTTTCTTATAAAGCTATGTTACATTTCAATATATTCCCATCTCGCCGATACTGAGTTTGATACACTTGGAGTAATGCTTTAGTAAAAACCACATTAAAAAAAGTGCTTTTTATTGATAAAAGTAAATATTTTATCATTATTGTACAGTAAAACCTCCAAATAACGGACACCTCGGGAATGCGGAAACTGTCCGCTATTCGGAGGTGTCCGCTATTGGGAAAAACCTCGGAGATTCAAAAATTGCTAAGAAATGCTTAAAGTTTCATTAATTGACTTTTATATGTCCTAAAATTCTAATATATGATTAATCAGAAATTAAAATTACGTTTTAAGCAATAAAATTGAAATGAAATTGAACATAGCTTTATGCACTATTTATTGCATTCTTACGAAAAAAAAAAAAAATTATTTTAAAAGTTTCTTTTAGTATTTAAAGATTACATGTTTTTTCTTTTTTTCAATGTGAAGTTTTAACCATGTCAATAGTTATAATTTTCCTAAATCATCTTAAAAAAAAGTGTCACTGCTGACTGTATTTTGCCACTTCTTAAAAGCATAAAATCTCAAATCTTCCGGGCGGGAGTGTGCGTGTGTATGAGGGGGGGGGGGCATTGTGATGCTCCGGGAGATAATGTCTCTTGGACCATCCCCTGAATTTAATATTGGACGTGGGAGGGAAGGCCCGGGTGGGACTCGGGCTACTCTCTCCATTTATTTGCGATCACAAAATCTCGACACGTTGCCCTGACAAATTTAGAGGCTTTTTATTTATTTATTTTTTTACTTCGTTAAAAAACAATTTCTCATATTTTATCATCAAAATTACTGTCCGTAATTCGGAATGTCCGTTATTCAGAGGTTAAACATACAAAAATTTAGATTTTGGGAGTGGGGATCGGAAAACTGTACGTTAAATAGAGATGTCCACTATTCGGGAGTGTCCGTTATGGAGGTTTTACTGTATTTAAAAATCCTCAATTTCTATGATACTGATATTAGAATCTCAGGTCAAAAGAATGAATTTTCACATCTAAAGTTGTAAGCTGACAAATGTGACTTAGAATTTAAAAATATCTCTACATTGTAAAGGGAAAAATATGTTCGTTTGTAACACTGACGTCATTTTATGAATGGCAACACTTGAAGATCAAATTTTGGTTTTACAATGATTTCTACTGTAATTTATTATTATTTTTTAATTTCTAAACATTGCCGGTTTTCAATTCAAACACCATTATAAAAGAGAAAAAAATCACTTTTCAAATGCAGTTTTCTTGAAAATTTTATCTTTACTGATATCTTTATTATAACTATTTAAATAATTTTCCAGCATAATTTTTTTAAATGTATTTCCATTCCGTGCAGACTGCAAAACGAAATAACCCATTCGCGCTGGAAGTAACATAAATACTTCAAAATTTATCATCGGCTAGTTATTCATAGCGAAATTAAAATTTCATCAATCAATTATTTTAAAATGTAACTGTGATTCGGTGTTTCTCAGTTACTCCTCCCAGATTATAGAACTTTGGGCGATCAAATTGACGCCAATTATCTGCATGGATCCGAGGATGTCAAAAATGGTCGCAGACTTTCGAAATGTGAATTACTTTTCGAAATACAATTTTTTTTCGTTATTTTTAATGACATTTATCCAACGATGAAACTAAACTCCTTCATTTTTCTGAATAGATGAGAGAAAAAGGAAAACGATAAAGATAATTATATATCATTGCTTGGCATAATTTTAAAAATGAAATTAGCTTTTATTTGAATATGTAAAGAAAATAAAATTGTGTCAAAATTGCTTTAAAAAAATCAAGAAAACAAATTTATTTTCACATTTTCAAGTTTCAAAAATCAGTTTACTTTAGAAAACAAAAAATCGCCTGTCGAATAGTACATTGATTTAAATTCTGTTGTCGTCAAAAAAGAAGTTATATTTATCTAATTTAAAGTCGAAAAATAGATTTTCAATTATTGCCTTAAAATGGCGTTTAAAACTTTTCAGAAACGGACGTTAAAGTAAAAATACATTTTTCTAAATTTCTATTCACGAAAAACATAGTTCTGTAAGATATATTTAGTAAAGATATTATATAAAATATATTTATATTTTATTTTATAAAAGTAAAATGTTTACGAATAAATTCGCCAAAACAAAGTCATTTTTGTATAAGTTGATTCAAATAACATCATTTCTACCAGCTCCGAAATTTGAAGCCAAATCTTAAAAGAGCGAAAAGCAGTTTGGCAAATAAAGTTAAAGAACATGTGCATTTTTATTGGGAAAAATTTAGACTTAATTTGTAGATATAATTTATTATTTGAAATATTGTATGTAATAAAATTAATGCTATAATTTCTTTCTAAATTTACTAAAAAATTAGATGTAGTTTCCTTCAAAAGAATCTGATAATCTCATGTAATTCAAAAGCAACATAACCGGTTGCTATGCAACTGGTATCCAGGGTAAATTAGGTGAAGATGCCATAGTTTTTGATTTATTTGTTTTAAAAATGATCTATTGACTTTATTAGTTACTCTTTGACTTCTTGTTAAAGTTTGCAGTCTTATGTATGATTTAAAAACATATTTCATTTTACAGATATTATAGAAAGTATCGAAAATTTTGTTTTCGAAAACATTTGCATTTCGGCATCTTACCCAAAGGTATGGGCAAAGGTAAGATGGCCAATGGGAAAAAAACCCAGTTCCCCTACAGATGTGAAGAAGCACGATCCGGCTTTTGCAATAAGGGCAGGTACCAGTACTCTCTAAAAAATCAGATTTTTTTTCTCTGGTATTAACTTAACTAAAACTTATATAGGCAAATACAGAAGTTACGTAAAAGATTTTGCACGCATACTAGAAGTGTAAAGATGAAATACAATAATAAAGCACCATTGAAAAATTTGTAAAAAGAATGGCAACAGAAATTAAAGTATCAGTATAGGACCGGGGGGGGGGGGTGAGCCGGTGGGTGTAACTGAGCGGGGAGGTGTTTCTCTACATCGTCTGCACATATGAAAACTATACACGATACGGCATCTTTTACAACACGGCATCTCATCTCAAGTTACCCTATAAAAATCATCATCTGAGGTTAGACCTTGTTCATACAGTGCGTGATAAAAAGCCCAACTATGTAATCTTTCATATTGAAGTTTAAAAATAATATTGCAAATATTGAATAATAATAACAGCAATATGTTTTACGTTTTAAGATTACAAAAGTGATAAAATATTTTTTTTAACAATTAACTTTTGAAAGATGCTTTTTATGTGTAAGGTTTACCTTTAGCTGATTAAAGAAAAAGAAATCACAAGAACGTTTGATTGACATTGTCTCAAGATTTTTAATTATGTGTATTTATCCGGAAAATTCATTGTATAATATGTACGAAGTATTCTCTGGTACAGAAACAGAAGTCAGTTCTACAAAACAGAGTATGAAACACGATTCATCAAAATATTCTATAAAATATTCTTAATCCACTTAAACTGTGAAGAAAAATTACATATTAACTTGTTAATTAAAAAAGAAATGAAAAGTATTATTGTTATTTTTATAGGTTTGATGTAGAAAAGCGAATATTATACAAATAATTACTGTACTTTGTGGTGAACTGCAGCCAATAAAGTAAAAAGAAAAAAAAAATCTTGAAGAATCTAAAACAAAATCGTTTTCTTTCAGATATAGATTTTAGAGTCGATGTGTCACACAGTCAAAATATTTATCTTCTGTTGAATATTTGGAAATAAAAGAATACGATCTTATTTGAAGCTTTAAAAATTCTTTACGTTTGTTTACTTTAAAATATATTGCTATCCTTAGCTGCTCTAAAACAAATAACAATTTTATCATTTTATGACACATACTGAAATATATAAATACAACTAGGATTGTAGATATATATGTTTTATTTGATATGAGTTTCTAATATATGGTATTCCATCACAATCACACCTCAAGTCCATTCTTAAACTATTCACTTATGACTTAGATTTCTATACTTACAAAATTGCTATAAACTACAACAAACCCATTGAATACTTTGTAGATTGGAAGTTTCATGTTATATCTGTTATGCAACAACAATTACTCAAATTAAATATTGTTAAAAATTCAGTATCTTTCCCATCTCTAAACCACGTATTCAAGATTTTTAAAGCAATTTCATTATTACTAATGTAGATAAAGCAGTTAATAATTATGTTATAATTTTTAAATAATACTATCACCATCTTATAACTCATGTAGTTATAGCTAACATTATACTTGAAATTCAGAATAAATCAGATGAAATAATACTCATATTCTAAAATATAATGTATTATTAGGTAAAAAAATAACAAATTAAATTATCCTTGTATAATTATGATTACAAAGTTTCACCAAAATCAATTAAAATCTACTCTGGCAGCAACGTTGCCTGCAGTTTTTTTTTCTGTAAAAATTGCAGTAACATTAGATGTAATTTTTTTTTATTACATCTAATTTTACTGCAGTTTTTACGGCAAAACTGCTGGCAACATTACTGCCAGCAGTTTTAACGTAAATTTAACATTTTTTTTAAAATTTTTATAACAGTATACGTAAATTTATAATTTGTCTATTAACAAAGGTAACACTTGTTGCATAAAATATAATTTTGATTTAGTAAATAAAGTAAAGGGTCTATCTAATGTACCAATTTTAGCACTTTGGATTTCAAAGATTTATTCAATAATATTATTTTAGCACATTTACATTCTACTATTAATGCTTTATTCACAGAATATTTCTCATTATTAAATTTACCAGCAAATATAGACATTGACTGCTTCAAATCTTTGACTAATTTTCTACTCTTTTATAGTTATATTTTCCAAAATCATGCTATATTAAACAAAGACAAGAAATTTCGTATGGGGCATCTGCCTTCAGTATGATTTCGGATTTATACAGTAAAGCATCGTTTATACGACGTTTTAGTGTGGTCCCAATTAATTCCTATTCATTTTAATGTAAAAATTAATCTTTTATACGACGCACAAAATCGTTTATACGTCGATTTTTCGATTTTTTATCGGTTTATTGTTGTTTTATTTTAGCTTATTTTTTTGTGTATTTTAAGAACGGGTGGATGTTGACACCAAAGAGCGTATTTAAATGTACCCTCACATGATAACAATGTGAGCTGTGTTCCATTAGTCGGAAAAATCAGCTTACATGTAACGGATTACATTGGCAGGAGTCATTTCCTTAATTCCATTTGTTTCCTTAATTGCAAGATGCCTCGGATTGCATTAAAACATTAAAAATTGAAGTTGTTTGCCACAGTACTAGCGAAAAAACTTTTCCAAGTCTTTGCCTCATTTCTTAAGTCATTAATTACAACCCAACGTCAGTCCTCACGTCAAACAACCATAGACAGGTTTTTCTAAATTGATTACTAACCCCCCCCCTCCTCCCCTCTATTTTTTGGTTTGTTATATATACAAATTTATGTAAATCAACACGTTAAAAAGTAAAATTAAATGAAAATAAAATTAATTCTAGTTTTAGAAGTGCAATTCGTTTATACGACGATTTTTGGTAGTCTCTTCAGCGTCGTATAAACGATGTTCCACTGTATTTATATTTCTATGAAAGAAAGTTTATTATTAATAATATTTTGTTCTTTTTTGTCTATTCGCGAATGATCAAAACTCGCGAATGTTAAGGGATTATTTTACAGTAATCCCTTAGCATTCTCGAAGGTTAGGTTTGTTAAAACTTACGCGAATGTTGAGACTATGTTCCCATGAAAAAAAATGGGGTTAAAGTTTTAAGATTTTGATTTTATGAAAAATTAATGTAATGCGAATAATTAATTGAAATGTAAAAATAAGTATTAAAAAATACATGCTGTAAACAAATTTGAATAATTATAAATACGAGGTGGAACCCGTCGATATTCGACGAAAGAAAATCTTTATGAAAGAACTGTTTCATTGA
This sequence comes from Maratus speculifer, assembly GCA_964019185.1. NCBI lineage: Eukaryota > Metazoa > Arthropoda > Arachnida > Araneae > Salticidae > Maratus > Maratus speculifer. The sequence continues at coordinate 143,330,714 of OZ025291.1, forward strand.
TTTATAATAAATCTACAAAATTAGTTACAGTAAAAAATACATCTTATATTGGTCAGTTTAACTCTCAAACAAATATTATTTTAAGCTGAAGTTAAAAAAATCAAATGAATGCTGAAATTAACAAACTCAATTATCCAAATTATTAAACGAAATAAAAATGAAATTCACCAGATTTTATAACAGACGATATTGTTGAAATAGTATGCGTCTTTTAATTTATATATATATATTTTCAATTTTAAGAGAAAATGGAGTGATTCTGTTGCCACAATTACAAAATTGGTACTAAAAATTAAATAAAATTACATCTCAAAAATAAATTGAGATACAGCTTTGAAAGAAATTGCATTAAAAAGTAAATTTTTTTTTCTCCATACGACGGTGCAAAAATTAAAAATGTACGATGTTTAGAAGTGTAAAATTTGCGGTACCAAAAATTGCAAACTCGAAATTGCATGAAAAGTATTGCGCATTTTAATTTCTATTTTTTAATCAATTTTAAGGAGAAAAGGAAGTGATTCTGATGCCACAATTACAAAATTAGTACTAAAAACTATTAAAAAAATAATATCTCAAAAATAAATTAAGATACAGCTGTCAAACGAATTGCATTTAAATGTACATTTTTTTTCTTTATACGACGGTGTAAAAATTTAAAATGTGCGATGTTTAGAAGTATAAAATTTGCAGTAGCGAAAATTGCAACACCGAAATTGCAGGGGAAAGTGTTGCCATTCACAAAATGACGTATGCGTTACGCATATACGTTTGGCCTTTATAATATAGATATTGACAAAATTTATTTGCTAGTTGATGGCTGAAAAAATGTATTTTTATAGGATTGTTTGCAAAAACAGATATTTTATTTATGAATTTCCATGTACTGAAAAGTTGGAGTCTCGTTTTTTCTTAAAAGCTTGAAACTCTCCAACAGTTAAGGATTGCATATTGCTTTCTTAACAAGTTTTTGTTGAAATTTTAAAATTTCCCATACAATTTGCAGGAAAATTTTCTGATGCAATAAATATTTTGAATTTTAGAGATTTTAGGATTTTTTAAATTTTAGTATCAATTTGTTTCGCATTTCTAGGAATTATTGATCTATATTTTGTCTCATTACAAGGATTGAAGTTTGCGGAACTTGGGCTTTACAATTCAATGTAATTGTCCAGTGTCAAATTGGTCCAATGGAATTTGTAAAACAAAACGAAATTTTTTTTTGTAAAAACTGTTTTTTTTTATGAAGCAAAATTCGCGAATGTTGAAATAGTCTTCATCTTTTATTTCGAGAATAATAAAAACTCGCGAATGTTAAGAGATTACTGTACTATAGAATTGCCAAAATATTTTAAATAATTACTTGGATAATTATTTTGATGTTGACTGTATTTTAAACTTTCGACTGAAATATTTTTAAATACAATAAAAAGATTACTTTTTTAAATTTTATATGGATACCATATATTTTCAATCTTAACATTACTGTTCATAAAAAAAGAAAAAAAAAAAAAAGAAAAGAAACATATAGCAAATGGTTGAGTAAGTAATTTGGATTTGCACCGTCAAAAAGTGAAATTGCACCCGGTTGGGCATACGCCCCAAGTTGGAAACAGCTACTGTAGATGAAATTTAAATGCTATACACTTCATTTTAAATACCGAACACTCCATAGTAAATTCTGATATCAAATATTAATTTTATGGCAATCGGACTGTATTTACACCAGTTAGAGCACGATCTGTTACAGGCAAAGGAACAGACAAATCGAATTCATGAACATTTTTCAACTGAACAAAATAATTATAATTATTGACTATCTCATTTCAAGAACGAAGTGACGTATTCGTATAAATAAACGGCAATTAGTTATTGAAATATTATCCTATAAGGGCTTGGAAAGCCCGAATGTACTAAGAAATTTTAAATAAAGTGTATATTAACATTTCTTATATTATTTTAGTCACCTTTAAAGTAAACCAGGGAGCTTTTTAAAGTTCATATTGTATATTTTATACTTTTCAATTATATTAGAAAATGTTAAAAAGGGTGAATAATGGGTAATATGACCAATGTAACTAAAAATAGAAAAACACACATACACACACACAAAAAAAAAAAAAAAAAAAAAAAAAAAACCAACAACAAACAAACAAATAAAAAATAATAAACAGTCTCAATCATAGGTACATTTTATGTGCCCGAGCGCGTAATACGACTTAATATGCATGGTAATTAAAATTGCGCCTCAGCAAGGCAACAAACCATTTTGTTTATATTTTTCTATACAGAAATAAACATCAGACCAAATAAGACGACGATGTCTTTTCAGGTTGCTAATAAAACAATCATTCATTTTCTTATAATTGCTTAGCCTTTTTTTCCCCTCAGACATCGAATAAGTACTAAGAAAATACAATTCCATAAAATAATTTATCACCGGAGGCGCTCAGATCGCAGAGAGTGGCTATTGCGATTGGTTAAGTTCTCTGTCCGGCATGATCAAAGCAGCCCCCTCACAATATCGAATATCTTACCTCCAAATCTTCTGGTTTTGTCTACTTTTTCTACCAATGAAGTTTTCTAACAAGCTTACATATGTCTGAAATATTTATGGATTACTAAGTGTATTTAAAATATCGTTAGTTAAGTTATTTTAAAATAATTTGAAGTAGAGAAACAACCGAAAATTTTCTGGAATGAAAATTTTAATAAGTGAAAAGTGTTTAAAACGGACTTGTCTTCTTTTTTACTAATATATTGCATCTTGAATATAAAGAAATGTACATTTCCTTGTTTTTATGTACTATATAACAGATATGTGCTAGAGAATATCAGATTAATTTAATGGTTAAGCTCTTAGATTCCATCATGAATCTTCTTTCTGGAAAAATAAGCAGTTTAAAAGTTTTTGAAAGGAAAATTAGATAAAAACATATTTTCTAAAAGAAGGTCTCATCTGGTAACGAATTTCTAAGCTTTTGATACAACGATTTTAACATCGCACTATCAGTTGGAAAAAGAAGTCGGTTATGCACGCAAAAAAGCATTTAATTAAAACTTTCAAACAACGATTCGCAAAACATTTAGAAGTGACGTCAGACAATACTAACAACACATGCGCGAGGAGCATCAATTTTCGAACTCGTCTGTGTAATGCGATCTTTGGATCAACGGAGAAAATCATAATAGCGGCGAAATTTCTAAGAGAGTTGGGAATTTCTCCAGAAAAACGAAATCTGGACGGATTCATATTGTTCCTTGTGACTTTATTTTTATCTTTAATTAAGAGGTAAGTGCAGTACCTTGAAATCATTCATATTGATAAAAAACATACATCAGTTACAAATATTCAATATAAAATATTGAACTTTTTAGATATGTTAAATTTATTTATCATGTTATTATAAATAAGCATATAAGTAGATTGTTCCATTAGAAATTATTAAATCAAGAAAAAGAAAAAAAGACACAGGAAAATAGAAGTGTAAAATAAATATAAATGTCTAAAAAGAACTGAGATTTCGTCACAAAATTAGATTCGTATTATCAGATTAGGAAAATTTTTATTCAAAATATCTACATTTTTCTCTCTTTAAATTTTTGATCTATTTTAGTACAAAAATTTAAAGTCTATAATTAAATTAAGCGAGCATTTTCGGAAAAAGTGTTAATATTTTAAATTAAAAAAAAATCCCCTATCAGGTAGCACAATTTTCATCATTAATTAAAAGGTAAATAAAATAAATAAAACTTTTTTATTGATAAAAACACGTACCTCAGTTATTTAAAAAATATTTCGAGTAAATATTGAACGTGTTAGATAGATTAAATTTATTTATCGTGCTTTTTTAAATAACATATAAGTGTTTAAAGATAGAAAACCAACGATTATAAATGCACAAAAAAGTATAAAAATGCAGCAAAAATTTTTTCGGGCCAGTAGATTTTTTTGCTACATTTTTATACTTTATTTGTGCATTTATAATCGTAGGTTTTCTATCTTTAAAAATTTTTGCACAAAGGCTTTATTTGCTATTTTAATAACATATAAGTGGCTTATTTTATTAAAAACTAGCTGCACCCGTCGAAATTCGACGGAAAAGTATATATATTAGATATGATATATATCCGTCTTATATACACAATAAGATTAATTTATTTATTGGTTTGTAACCTCCATGAACTTGTCAAAATTAATTTTATTGTTATGGCAACGAAAAAAAACTGATATGTTTGTTATTAAAAAGAATAATTTTCTGTGCTTGTTGCTGATATGCAGAAAACATTTTATTTATTTTTATTTTAAATAATAACTTAATACAGCGAAATGATTTTAATTTTTGATATTATGTAAAATAGAAATATCATAATAATGGCATATCACAGGTTTTATTTATTTATTTATTTATTTATTTTTTCTAATATGACCTCATTTACACCTTTAGAAACATTCATCTTTTCCGAAATAAAAGCGTGATTTATGCAGTTATTTAAAAATTCTCTAGTTTCATAAAATATTTATTATTATTAAATAGAAATGGCGCAATTATAGAAATATTTTCATTTGTGCACACCATGGACCTTTAAATAAACAGAAGTTCAGTTTATAGTCAGAAATAAAAGTCAGTGAATATGACATCATCACTGACACAGCTATAACAATGTATATTATATTCATGGAACAAATTTATCTGGTTTCTAAATGACGACATTTTCTCCATCGACAAAATTTAGCTTTTGATATTATATTTTATTAAAGTTTATTTTCTGTTATTTTATTTACATAATACTTAATAATATTACTCAGTAAATAGTCTGTGTATTGTACCGCGATTAGTGAATAATTATGTGCAATCATTTTATTAGGATTAAATTTTATGAAAACCATTTTTTTCTTCTTTGAAATGCGATTACACACTCACTGATGAGATCAAGTTCCTGATTGGTGGAAAATAATAAAGAAAAATAAATTTTTATTATAGTGAGAAAAGCTTAACCTGTTCCAAACGATATCGTTTTGAAGAAATGTCACGAAAAAGCTTTTAAAATTAAAAATTAAATATAAAAATGGAAATAAATTAAATATTAGCCAGAATGGGCACGTCTACACATAAGCAGCTTCCATTAAAAAAAAATAGCTATCAAAATCGGGCCAGTAGAAAACTCAGGACTGATGACTTAAAAAACAACCAGGTCTTTTAAATATATAGATTATTCAGGGAGAAAATAAATTAGAACAAATGTAACTAAAAAAAAAAAAAAAAAAAAAAGATAAAATTACTCAGTGAAAATGTTCGGAATTTCTCCAGAAATTTTAGCAGATTCGAATCACTAATTTGTAGAATTTTTTTATTAAAAATACCTACCATTTTTATCGACTCGTAATTTCTACACTACTTAATTTTAAAATGTGTCATTAAATAAAACGAAAATTACTACTCTGAACCATGGTAAATATGCATAATAAAAAAAATTCTCCATTTTGGATATACTATTTTTTATCTTGAATAGAAAAATAAACAAAGTAAATTAATATTCTTTTAAAATAAAAATTCACACATTAATTATTTAAAAGTATTTAAGTTACATAAAATAATTAACATTTTAAACAGATTGATTAATGTAATGCAGTATCGATATTATGTGGGACGAACATAAGGCTGGTATTTTGAGGCTGACAACAGCAAAGAATTTTGATTTTGAAATTTTTGGTATTGAAATTTTCAAACTTCTGAATATCGTAAATTTTCCATTTATAAGCATGCAAGAAAATTTGTTGTTTCAAATGCACTTTGTTCTAAAACGATATCGAAATTTATTCATTTATCTTATTTTTAAAAATAATTTTCAGGCATGAATTTTTTAATTCTATCTCCAGTGCATGCAGGTTTATTACGGGAAAACAACAATCCATTTTTACTTAAAACAATATAAACAGTTCACATTTTCTCCAGCTAATTTTCCATAACGAAATTAAAACTTCATCTGTACATAATAATCATAAAATAAAAAATAGTACAAATTTAACATGCATGTAAACGAATAATTTAAAGTTTTACAAAGCCGAGTAGGGAAAAATGTACTTTCAAATGTATTTTATTTTAAATCTGAATCAAAGTTTACGGTTTGTTAATGATTTTTAAATTAGTATTTAAACATGAACTATTTTTTTAATGTATCTTTATTGTGTGCAGCCCTTTTACGAAAGATAAATATGTTTGCACTCAAAAGAGTATAAATATTTCAGCATTTGTTTCGAACTTATATTATAGAACACAATTTAAGCTTCATTAATAAATAAATAATATAATAAAAAATAAATTTAACCGACATTTAATTGAACTATGTAACGATCTTTAAAATAGCTGCATTCAAAAACGCTGAAGTAAGTAGTGAAATCTTTGCCAATTTCTTCGGTTATCCAGACATGAGTCTATCTCAGAAGTGTAACATTTAATGAATTTCAAAACTTTATTTGAATATAATATTAATATTTTTAATTTTTAAAAAGTTATTTGGTTTTGTTAATGGCAAATTTAAAAATACATATGCAAAGTGTAGAAAAGTGAAGAGTAAACAATATATTTGAGTTGGAAAAAAAAAATGGTTTTATCTATGGTTCTGTAACTCCAAGAACCGAATTTGATCATCCAATTATCTTAAATATGCCTATAAATAGCTTTCTTTTGTGAAAAATTTATAGAAAAAATAAATAAATAATAAAAAAACTTTTTTTTTTTTTTTTTTTTTTTTTCAAAAAAAAAAAAAAAATAAATAAAAAAAAAAAATTAATTCGCACATAGTTTGTTTTATTGGAATTGTTTTAAGCAAAAAATAAAAATGAAAAAAACCTTTTCAGAAAAACAAAATTTAGTGACTTAAAAAAGTTTTGAAACGTTAAAATTGATTGAAAAAGTGGGTAAGTGTGATCGCAGATCGCGTAGAGGGTTTCGTTTAACATCTCCTTCAAAACACTTTATCATTAAATTAACAAACGAAAAACAGTTTTTCGGCGCTATTTTGGCTTTTTTTTGGTTAATTGCGCTAACCAGAGCAGAATATATAATTTTTCTCTAAATGCTGCCTTAATCGCATTGATTTCTTGATTTCTCTATTAGAATCTGCAGATTCAGTTAAGCTACGCAAGTAAATAAAATTATGGATAAAAGTAAAATATTGCAAAACTTAGCACATATTTAAGGGAGACAAAACTGGTCATCAGAGGCGGCTAGTAATTTAAATGAATAAGAATTTAATAAATAAATAAAATATTTCACTTCGCGTGTCAAAATATATCATAAATAGGATGAAAAAAATAAGCCCGTGATTTCTTTAATCCATTAATTTATCTTTCATACACAATAATTTTATTTAAATTTGCTTGCAACAATTAGAAGAAATGAAATTTCAATTTTGAAATTTAAGCTATTGAAAATTTTTAAACTTATAAAAACCAAACATTTTCAGCTTTTACACCATCGTATAGGAAAAAAATGTACTTTTAAATGCAGTTAGTTTGAAAGCTGTACCTCAATATATTTTTGAGATACTAATATTTTTGTAGTCTTTAATACCAATTTTGTAATTGTGGCAACAGAAGTACTCTATTTCTTTTAAAAGTGAAAGAAATGGAGTAATTAGAGTAGAGAGAGAGAGAAAAAAACATTAACTGATTATATTAAAATTAATATTTTAATTAAAATAATAGTCTTTTTCAAAATTTTATGATTTGTTGTGTGACAACAGGTATTCATCTATAAGTACACAAAATCTATACGTACACTCTCTGGCTTATTTGGTTTTTTTGTACGGACTCTGCGACAGACACACAGACAGAGGACAGAGACGAATAAGGTTCCGTCAGATGAATGAAACCCTAAAAAAAGGGAAAGAGAAGAAAAAGATTGTTCAAACAAATTATTTTATTTAAGTAAAATGTTAAATATTTCAGACATGCTATTTTATTTACAATATTATTTTAATGCGCCTTTAGGTAACTTGCTTTATTAAACATTACGACTGAACATTATTACAAATAGTACTTTTACTTAGATTTTTTTCTTTCAAAATTTGGTTTTGTATTCGAACAAGGTTTTTAAGTGCTAAATAACCACATTATACTTTTTATCAAACGTAAAGCATAGATTATAAAGCAATTTCTAAAACATTCAGAAAAATGTAAGAAAATTACAAATAAATAAATTAAACATAAATAAATTAACAATAAATAAATTAACAATAAATAAATTAAAATATTGCGACACATTTCACCATGTGGAAATGTATAGCGCATTTCAAAACCAAATTTCAGCTTTCCAATCTACGATCGGAAAATTATCTGAATTTTTTAGCAGCCCTGTATATGATATAGAGATTTGCATCTATTAAAAACATACATTCCAAAATTTAGTTCATTTAAGAAATACATATATTTCAGAAAATTCCTCTTCAGAAATTTCCTCTATCAAGGAAAATGGTATGCAAATACTTTTGTGCAGCCCAGCATATGAGATATAGAATTTATATATAAAGAGTAATATGCAAAAAAGATAATTAAATTTAAAAGCACAAACCGATTTTTAAAACATGCTCTCCAGCAATTATTACGCAAAGGCAGTACTGTAAACAATTTCTTTTGTCTGTTCTTGTAAATTAATAAAAAATTCTATGAATACTCTGTTTTAATGTGATCGTAGTGAAATTCAATGATTTATATCAGTATCAATACATTTGAAATAGCATAATGCCATTAAAATGCTCTCCAAAAGATTTCCTCCCATATACAACAATGAATCGAATTCTTTTGAGTGCCCCCGTAATTGAACCATTAATAGTACATATTTCATATGCAATACCATACATGCTTTGGTGACCCTAAATAAGGTTTATCAGTTGCACGAAAATCTGAGTATATTTACGGGAGTGAGAGCATAGACAGGCGGCCAGACGGACAGACAAACTAGAAGCATAAGCACTTTTCAACTTTGTTAGAAATCGCTAAAAACCATATTTTGCTTGAAATTTAATTAAACACTTGCTTGGCTTCAGCATAAATGATGACTAGAAAAATAAGTTTTTTGATTAGTTAAATTAAGTAAAGTTTTTCTTACAAATATTTCTGTTTAATGAGAAATTGTTTGAATTCATAGTTATAGTTTATTTACTATCCCTTTATGGTTTCATGTTAGATTATGTGATGTGTTTTAATTTTAGAAACTTTTTGTTAATAAAACTGAGTATAAAACTGAGAAATATCTGCCGCAGGACTTAAAAAGCATTAACTAATATATTTCAGGCAGAAATGTTTTGATTAATCGTATGTCAAATTTTATAAAAAATGATAAAGTATGCACGAATTTAAATAAAAAACACATTTCATTACTAATACTATCAGTAATGAAATAAATACTTTTGAGAATAGCATAAGTGATGACAAGGAAATATTTTTAACAATAAAATCAATCAAATATTTTTATTTTAAGTAATTTTTTATTAAATTTAAAAAATCTGCTTTACTCATAAAGGACTAATAAATATCAACAGCTGAATTTAATGGGAATTAAATAATGTATTAGAGAGAAAGAGGTTTTTTTCGATTAACAATATTCCTAATTTTATAAATTTCATAAGAGATAATAAGAATGTATTAATTAAAACCACACCTTTTCTAAAGAGTAGTTTTGACAGAGGGAAAGAGGGTGATACATTGATAGTTAGATAGAGAGAGAGAGAGTTGGGAGCAGAAAAAGTTTTTATAATAACGGTCCAAATTTTTCCAAGATTTTTGCTTATAATTTGCAGATTTCTTAATATAAAATAACATTTTTTTTGAAAATATGATAAATAATATTGCACACAATATCCTGTTATCAGAATTAAAAAATAATAAAAATTGTATGAAAAATGAGTTGGTTTACTAAATAATTTTTCACTGCGCATGCGCCAACGATATCAAAATTTTATTTGCATATTATGTTAGCTAAATGTATAGAGCAACTTTTGCGAAAGTCTCAAAATCATAGCTTCAAAATTCTGAAAGTGATCGTCTATAGAATAAGCACAAAATCCGATGTTCACAAAATAAAGCAAAAAAAAAAAAAAAAAAAAAAAAAAAAATAAAAAAAAAAAAAATAAAAATAAAAAATAAAAAATAAAAATGAAGGGTTGTATCTAAATATAGTAGTACGTGCCACATTGTGTATTATATATTGGCACTAATCAATGAAGAAATGAATACAACCCCTCATCTTTTTGCTTCATTTTTGGAATAACGGATTTTGAGCTTATTCAAACGACGAACACTCTCAGAATTTTCAAGCTATGCTTTTGAGACTTTTACAAAAATTTCTGTATGCATTTACCTAACAGAATATGCAAATGAAATTTTGATAACGTTGATGCATGCGCAATGAAAAAATATTTAGTAAAACTGCTCATTTTTCGTACAGTTTTTATTATTTTGTAATTCTGATTAAAAGGTATTGTGTACAATGTTTTCGTTATTTTCGGAAAACAACATTATTTTATATTAAGAACTCTGCAAATTGTAAGCAAAAAACTTGAAAAAGATTGGGACTGCTTTTATAAAAACCTTAATATCTCTACGAATATCCATGCCATTCGCATAAAAATGAAAATAGTTTATTTCAGTAAGCCACTTAATCATAATCTACAGTTTGAATGCTTTTGCAACATTAGTTTTCACAGGGTTATCCAAAAGATTTTGTTCTTTTTCAATTTGTTGACAGTCCTCTATGGAGTTTCGGGAGAAATTCTTCACAGAAATGTATGACCTGTACTATTATGTTTATACACTTAAGGTTTCAGGATGATTTCTTAAGTATTTTCCTAGATATTTAACAAAATGTCAAAAATCGCAAGTAGACGGTAATTTTTGGCCATATAGTGTAATTTTATTTCAAATTAAAATTAAACATCCTCTTTCACTTAAAAATAATTAAAACGTTCTTTTATTATTTAAAAAGAAATGTTTTATTAAAGGATAAATGAATTCTGTGTTTGTTTATTGGCTAAGGAAGTATTATTTATTTGTTATGTAATTTCCTTTCTCAAAATTATTTCTGATTTTTAAAATATTTAACAGAGTGATATTTTTTTCGGAATCGTTTTCAATACTTGAAGTAATTTATTTACTTCAACATTTTTTGAAGATTTAATTAAAAGATTTACTGATTTCATATGGACATTATTTTGTAGCGTTCTACAATGAACGATAAAATATAAAAACTTATTTCTCCCGTCCATTCTATTTATGATAAACTTTAGAAAATACTTAACTTCTTCAGACCTGATGTATCCTATAGGATACACATCTTTACATTTTTTTCACGCATATAAACAATGTTAAACAACTGGGTAAGTGCGATCTCAGGTCGCACAGAGGGTTTTGTTTAATATCTCCTTTAAAATACTATATCATTAAACTAACAAAAAATGTTTTTTCGGCCCTATTTTTGATTTCTTTGCCAAACGCGCCAACCAGAACAGACTACTGAATTCTTTCCCTAAATGCTGCCTTGATCGCATAGTTTTGTTGATATCTCTATCAGAATCTGCAGATTTAATGTAGGTACGCAAGTAATTAAAATTAGGAATAAAATTAAAATATTGCAAAGCTTAGCATAAATTGACGAGGGGGGGTGGGGGTGGAAGCTGTTCACCAGAGGCGGTTAGTAATTTAAATGAATAGGAATTTAATAATTAAAAAATATTTCACTTCGCGTGTCAAAATAGATAATAAATGTGATGTAATATGATGAAATAAAAACAAATGAACGTGTTTTTTACGTGATTTATTTAATCCATTAATTTACGTTACATATATAATAATTTTTATATCTACTTAAACTTGCGTGCAACAATTAGAAAAAAAAAGAACTGATGATATTTTATACCCATATTCATGCACTCATTTAATTTATATTGAACGAAATTATAAAAACATTTAACCGAACCTCCAACTATATAACATTAAAATTTCATTTGTTATAAATAAAATCAAAATTATTTTTATGATTTCTTTCGTAAAATTTTAATTCAATTGTATCAATTCTTAGGTGAATCGTTTACGTCCAGTTGAAATTTAATTGATTGTAAATAAAATACTTCTTATAAAATGTAATTAAAATGTAAGGAATATATAACAATACTAGCGAGCTACGCCCGCTAGCTGGGCCACTTTTTCCAAACGAACCTCGATATTAAGCAATATATAATAAACAAAAAAATTCATTTAATAAGCAAGTCTTGGTGTTCGAATCCTCAAGCACGAAAAAAAGTAAATTAAAGAGCTATGGTTGTTATGCGCCTATTATCCCGTTAAAAATATGTGATTTCGCACAGTGGGCTCTACGCTCCATGGTCGCCACCGTCCCATTAAAAATATTTGGTTTTGTACGGTTGGCTCTGCGCGCCCATAAGACATTTTCCCGTATTTTTTGGTTCATCAGAAGCAGACTTTTACGCAGATTCTGAATATGTAATCAGTTTTTTTCTACTTTAAAAACTGTCTGCATGATGGTTTAAGAAAAAACGCGCAAAAAAGGGAGAAAAAGAGGTTTTCGACTGCTTCTTCTTTTAGCCAAAGGGGAAAAGTTCTTTTCCTTCACCGCAAGGTGGCGCAGTGTTCTGCCTCAGAGCTCCGTTTGAGCGCCGTTTGGGATTTGAGACATTTTTCGTTACGATTCCCAAGGGGTTTTTAATTCATAACTTTTTTAATTTTGGTCCCACGGTCTCGAAAATGCCCGAAATGACTTCCCCGGAATTTTTCCAATCGAAAGACACCTCTCGCGACTTCCAACTCGCCCGCGTTGCGAACTGTAATCGGCTTCAAGCAGACAGACAGACAGAGGCGCACGGATTTTATTAGTATAGACTAGCGAGCTACGCCCGCTAGCTGGGCCACTTTTTCCAAACGAACCTCGATATTAAGCAATATATAATAAACAAAAAAATTCATTTAATAAGCAAGTCTTGGTGTTTGAATCCTCAGCACAAAAAAAGTAAATTAAAGAGCTATGGTTGTTATGCGCCCATTATCCCGTTAAAATATGTGATTTCGCACAGTGGGCGGTACGGGCCCATCGTGCGAAGCCGGCTCACCGGCGCTACGCGCCATGGTCGCCATGGTCGCCATTGTCCCGTTAAAAATATTTTGTTTTGCACGGTTGGCGCTGCGCGTCCATAATACATTTTCTCGTATTTTTTGGATCATCAGAAGCAGACTTTTACGCAGATTCTGAATATGTAATCAGTTTTTTTCTACTTTAAAAACTGTCTGCATGATGGTTTAAGAAAAAACGCGCAAAAAAAGTTTGTTTATTAAAAACTGCAAAAGACTGCTATTAAAAAAAAAATAAGTAATTTCATTAATATCACAAAGAACATAACTAACAAATAATTTTGGCAGCTCGTTTTCCATTTGTACTAACAGAAATTAGTATTAATCGCGTAAATATTAGGTTACACAATATTCGTGTATGCTACCAAAAAGAAAAAGTATGAAAATGAGCTACAACGCTTAATACTTACATACAGAATAAATATATGAACAGCCAGTTACATCTGAGATCCTCAAAATATTAATTAGCAACACTATTACCTCTTAGTGAACATATCTTGCTGTGCTTAAATAGTTGTACTTATTATATTAATTAAACAGTGTTTAATATTTTTTACCAATTACTTCTTTTTCTCTTATACATTCTTTGACAAATTGACGGGAGAAAAATAGGGTTTTCGGCTGCTTCTTCTTTTAGCCAAAGGGGAAAAGTTCCTGTTCTTCACCGCAAGGTAGCGCAGTGTTCTGCCTCAGAGCTCCGTTTGAGACCTGTTTGGGAAATAAGACGTTTTCCGTTCCGATTCCCGACCGGTTTTTAATTCATAACTTTTTTAATTTTGGTCCCACGGTCTCGAAAATGCCCGAAATGACTTTCCCGGAATTTTTCGAATCGAAAGACACCCCTCGCGACTTCCAACTCGCCCGCGTTGCGAACTGTAATCGGCTTCAAGCAGACAGACAGACAGACAGAGGTGCACGGATTTTATTAGTATAGATGGTCTACACATATTAATTAAATCAATACAGATAAAATTTTGATTTTTAACTTCAACAGTTGAACATAACTTTGGAATGAAAATAAAAATGTAATTTAATAAGAGATAGTGAAAAAATAATTTTCAAGCATACAAATGCAACCTCATAGTGCAGTCTCACCAGGAAAAAAACTTTTTATTTATAATGCAAACAAAAAATTAAAAAAATATATGCCCATAAGTGTTAATCTCTTAAAAATTAATACGACTAAATTTAAATTATAATATTAATTTTATTTATATCGAATAAAATTCTAAAATTATATAATTGAAGTTTAAGAAATAGACATCGAATTACAATATTACGTCCTGCAGATTGTCAATGGACGGCGACACAAAAATAGTGTTGGTTTATTTATAATTGGTTTTCCATAGCTCATAATAACTTTTTATCAGTTATTTTTAATTCAGATTTTAAAATATCTTTATTGGATAGTTTTTGAAGGTTTTGGAGGAAAAGAAGAGAGAATAGATGTGATACATTGCAGATTATGTGCATATTTTTAATATGTTGAACAATCGACATACTTATGACATCTAACTACTTATCCCTAACGTGGAAGCCATGTGTTACTTTTTTAGAAGATGAGGAATCGCCAAAATCAAACCCGGAATCGTCACATTAGCCTATTATACAGTGTGCCATCACTCAACGGTCACCAATGGCTAATTTCTAAACCATTAGTCATAGACATACAGTTCCGTTTGCTAAAATATTTTAGAATAGGCAAAGAGGTGTTTTTAAAACAATTTAGCTCTATTTTTTTATTAAAAAATTACGAAAATTAAATTTTTATACGCCTCCTCCTATAAGTGATATTTAGTAAATTTTTACCACTACTCTAACAGGTAAGACAAAAAAAGTCCCATTCCTTTTCGAGTAAAATTGACCGAGTAATAACTGTTTAAAGTTGAAGTACCCTTTTTGCTGCAAAATAGGGGTCAGTCACAAATTTACTGAAAAAAAAAAATACATAAAATAAACGTCAGATATAAAATTTTAACATTAAACATTGAGAGTAATTTTTTTTGAATTTATGTTGATGATTACATATTAAAGCAAAAATATACAACTTGCGCAAAAAATCATATATATTAAAACGGTAGGCTATTTTTTCTTTTTTTTTAAAGATCAACAATTCAGGTATTTGCGCATGCGTGAAGTTGAATTTATTAGCCCTTCCAGTTAGAGGTAAATCGAAGCAAGTCTGGTTAGCTCAGTGGTTTAAGGGTTAATTTAAAGCTCTGAGCTTTTGTAGAGGACTAGGATTCGATCCCAGCGCTCGGCAAAATAATTTATTTGAATAACGATACATTTTACTACGAGTGAAAGTTATATGATTTTTATTCCTTTGTTATCATTATTATTTTCAAGCTTTATAGTTAGATAAAATTTAACACTCAACAGTGTTTTTTTAAAGTAACAATTTTTTTTTTAAAAATATTTCAAATAATTAAAACATAGTAATTATTAGATATAAACAACCAATTTCCAGTTCAGAGTTTTAGAGATATATTTGTAAGAATAAAATTATTGAAAATCTTTACAAATCGCATTTTTTTAAAATAAACAACGATAAATACAGCACACACAAATAAAAATTCTAAAAATGTCGTAAAATTTAATTTAATATCTAGCAATATATTTTTTAATGTATACTAATTTTCTAAAAAATGTAAATGTTTAAACAATATTTTTTCGGTAGGTAGTACCAGCAATTTTCCCCTTTCCTGTCATGTGCGTGGAAGCTTAGAAAAAGCAATCCATTTGTAAATTATAATATACGTGAATTATATAAATAAATAAATGTTATACGTCATTTAGACCATATATTAAATGATTTTTAACAAAATACCCGAGTGCCGTTTTGAAGTAATGTCTGAATCTTTAAAATTGTGAAGTCTGCTAAAATATTTTAGAAATAGTTTAAAAATTTTAATTTAAAATATTTAAGCTAAAGTATTTTTCATTTAATTTAAACTAATCTACAATTTTTGTTATATTTTGTATGAGCATTAGAAGGAAGATTTATGTTTGTGTGCATATAAGGAAAAATATTAATTATTTTTCGGGTAAAGAAAATTAAATAAAAAAGAAAAACAGGGGGAAAGAAAAATAGTCATGTAAGAATTATAATTGAACTACTTTGTGATACTCATGGTTTAATAATTAAATAATGTATGAAAACGTTGTGAAAAATTCAAATAATTCAAATATATTATAAATAGTTACTTGGTAGCACGAAATTTTAAGTTTAGGAATTTAAAATGAGAAAGATAAAAATAAAATTAATAAAAACTTTTCAATATAATTTTAAAAAATTAGAAAATACTAAACATTGTTATTTTTTCAAAACACTGAAAAATTCACCAAAATAAATATTAGTTCAATTAATTTTGCCTTCTGCTAAAAAGCAAGCGCTATTAAAATTCTGCTTAAAATTCTTTTAGATGATTAGTTCCCGTAAGGCATGGTGACGTCACTGCGACGTCGTTGTGAAGTCACATTGTGACTTTGTGACCATCGATCGTGGATGTGACGTCACGTGACGTCGATGTGAAGACACAGTGACTAAAATGTCAAGTCGCTATGGCCGTTTTAGAGCTCGTTTGTGACCACTACAAAAAGTGGTCACAATGTGACAAATTTGTGAAAAATGTGTCATTTGTGACTACTTTGACATTAACATTGTAACGGAACTGTGACAAAAGCGACGATATTTAAATTGTCAGAAACATGTTTTTAAAAGTAAATAACATGTTTTGAAGAATTTTAGTAAATTTTCTAAAGATTTTGAAAAAAGTCACATCTTAGTCACAATGTGACGTCACTGAGTGGTGGCATTTTGGTCACAGATGTGATGTGACCAAAGTGACTCACAGTGACGTCATTGTGACGTCACTGTGACTATGCATGCTATGAGGGTTCAGTAGGTTAGACTGACAGAACCATGAAACGCTTTGAATCTGTTAGAATCACATAGATAACATACAAATAAATCAAGTTTTCAAAGCTTTATTTACAAGTAACTAATTAAGAAAATCAAACATTCTAATTAATCTTTTACCATCTTTATCGTCAAATCTTGACGGGTACCATCTAGTATAAATAAATAAATAAAATAACAGAAATTTTGTTAAATTAAATTATGAAAAGCAACAGTCACAATTCGTTACAAAATGATACATATTTAAAATTCTATTCGATTACTTAACCTAATAGAATATGATGTAGTCCTATAAAGTAAATAAATGGAACGCACCTAAAATCGTATTAATATTATATCGTCATTGATATAAATATGTATTCTAATTGAACCTCGATCCGATATTTGGAATTGAGGTGAAATTTGAATACAAATTTTGAAGTACGAAAACATACATACGAACGTTATAAGTAAAGTAAAAACTTTTCAAAGTAGCACACCTTTTTAAAATAAAATCATGAACAGCTTCATTTCCTTACAAAATAAAACATTTGTAAAAATACAATTGAGGATGTGAATTTCAAAACTCGCCTTATCGCTTTTGTTTTCTCTACCAGTCTATACCAATCTGCATTAATGTAACATTACTTTCTCCTTTATAATGTAAACTAATGGACGCATTTAAAAGTTTTTCGCGATTTCCCAAAATTTGACTTTCTCGATAAAGAAAATTTTGAAACTCACGTCTTCAATTATTTCAACCAATCTAGAAATTAATCAATAAAAATTAACACTACCGTAAAACTTATACGATGGCAGCACCTTCAGTAAAATCGCTTTAGAAATATTTTTTTACCCCATTTAAAACATTTTTGTAATTGGAACTATTTCTCTGTGACAAGTGGTTTAGGAATTAGCCATTAGTCAGCAAATTAGATGGATGCCTTTTATAATACTTTAAGCACTTAGTGTACATTCCCTTTAAGATTAATCCAACTCATCCTTTTTTCAGTTGCAGAAAAGTAGTTTAAGTCATGAAATTTAAAGTTTCATAATTCGGTCAGTTTAATGTTAGATGAATGGGATCTTTTTTGTATTACTTGTTAGAGTCATGAAAAATCTTTACTAAATATCATTTATAGGACCGCAGGACCGTATAAAAATTTAATTTTCGTAACTTTTTATTTTTTTAAAAATTTAAATCGTTTAAAAAACAATTTTTTACATTTTTAAAAGCATTTTTGCAACTGGAACTAGATGTCTATAATTAACGGTTTAGAAATTAGCCATTGGCCACCGTTGAGAGTGGATACACTATATAAATAGATACTGAATATTTTTTGCTTTAAAAAGCAAGCCAGTAAATGACAACATCTGTACTGATTTTCTCGTAAAATAAACATCATTTTTATCTGAATTTGCGAAATGCCTTCAAGACAATGAGAAATTTTCATAGTTAATTTAACTTAAATCCTTTACAATACTTTTTTTTTATATGTTATTCACTTGTTTAAAATTTTCTGCTTGTGTGAATTTAAGTTAGTGATAATTAAATTGATATTTTAAGAGGATTTATAATTTTAGATCCATATTTGTGAATCGAAATTAATAGCCCCCTACATGATCAATTTCATAAATTTTCTTTTTTCTGCCTTTTATGATGTTGTTTTGTTTGGGAAAAACCATTGTATGAGTATTTGTAGTACTATTTTAGCTTCAGCAGCGAAGAAGTTAAATATTGATTAATTTTGTATCATTTCGGTTTTAAGTGGGTTGTGTTTGGTCATATTTCGGATGGCTGACTATCATTATTTATTATAATTTTCCGGTATCCACGAAGGACTCTACAAGAAGAACAGGAATTTTCTAAATATTATATTTATTCATCCTCGTAAATACAGCTCTGAAGCGATTTATGTTGGAATGTATATATTAAGGGATATTTTATGTTAAATGCCAGAGTCTTTATGAAGGTAGTTTATAGCTGATACAAAATTTAAGTGCATATTAAGAATAAATAGATAAGATTGAATTCTTAAGAACTAATCTATTTTCGTAGTAAATGCATGCTAAGAACATAATTAAAAAATAAGCAGGGTAAATACATGTCTTTTTTTTTGTTCTTAAATAAAATAAAGGTGCATGAAACTTTCTAAAAGTATATTTCTGGATAAAAGTTACCATTTCCTATAATCCTGCAAAATATAATAGAACGAAAATGAAGTCAATCAGGAATAACTTCTCGTAATTCCTTTTAATTGATATTATTATGTTTTTTTATTATTCTTCATTAAAATAATTAAAAGTTGTTTTTCTAATTGTTTCAACTACATTTGAAAAAATAAAAAGATTTCTACATTTTTAATTTAGTATAAATAAAAAAATTCACGAAGTTCTAGGATTAGAAACTGGCAATAAAAATAACTGATAATACCAGCAAAATGTAAAAAATTAGCTAAATAAGATTATAATTTAAGAAAATATTGAAGAAAACATGTACAGTAATTTATCATTAGAGAAGTAAAATGTTAACCGATTTTACTTCCAAAACGTTTTTTTTCAAATGACTTAAAAACTGTTATCTGGTATAATTTTACTACACAGAAATATTTGGTTAGAATTGATGCTTGTATTAAAAATTAAAAAAAAAATTAAATATTATGTACATATAAAAGGATCAAGAAATTGATCTGATGATTCCGGCATGCGTTTGTTTGTATGTCGGCCAATTATCTACACTATGGGATATAGGCCCTATGGGATGGGATGCCCTCCGTGGGGGTCTTTCTAAGGGAACCTAACCCGTATTTACGCAAGGCTCGAAGAAAACCACGGAAAACTCCGACCGGTTAGGCCGACGGTCGCAATTGGGTTCGAACCCAGCACCTACCGTCTACCAGTTTGGAGGTCAGAACCTATCGGCCACTGGTGAGGCGATTCAGGCATGCGATTTAATAGTGCACAATTTTCTAAAATGAAGGTCATAAACATAAAATCTGTGAAAACTGATGAATTATCTTCCTGTTACTTTTGTATATATCAATTCTGTTTCACAGCTGAAAATCTTTGCTTGAGAATTGGTAGCAAAAACTATTTTGTTTTCTTACCGAGTTGAGAAAAAATTAGTTAATATGTCGTAAAAAAAAAAAAAAAAAATTAGAAAATCTGAAAATTACGAGCAGTAAAAGAAATTTTTATTTTAGATTGGCTTCTATAAACCTCGGAAATGTACTTGATTCTGAAAAAAAAAAAAATAAATAAAAATAAAAGCAACGCTTTTTGGAATCATGGATAACTCAGGAAAGGTTATAAAAACGGTATTTTCGTAAACTTACTTTCTAGATCAAGAATCATTTTCTTTTTTATCAACACTTTCCAACACAATTGAAAAATGTTTATAAATTCGGTTTGTCTGTCTGTCCCTGCTCTAACTCTCGTAAGTTAGACTCACGTTACAATGTCATATATTATTGTGTGATTATTATAGGTTGCTCGATTTTGAAACAGACGGGAGTAGTATTTTTAGTTCGTTTACAGGGATATACAAAACATTTCCTTCACATTATAGTCTATGGTGTGGAGCAGTTTGAAATAAATTTTATTGATTTTACGATACATAAAATATAATGAAATGCATCAATAAAGTCGACGCTTATAAGAATTTTATTACATTACAGTATGAAGGAAAAAAAATCTTTGCGGTGCATTGTAAATCATTTATGCTCCGACGGTATTTTAAAGTACCACAATTATTCATCTCAATTAAAACACATTAATTGAATGTATTCGTAATGGTACTTTTAGAAAACAATAGAAGATATTTCTCTTGACCATCATTAAATAACAACAGCAGTTCAGGAAACATAAAATTGTTCACGAAGCTGATCTGGCGGGTAAATGTTAATTTTGCTTCCATTTTGTTGTCTGACATGGTATCCCCAACTTTGCTGAAATTTTAAACGTAAAGCAATTACATTTTTTAATTTCTTCTATCTTTATAAGAAGAAAGTATTGGAATCGAGAAAATTTTCGAATATCCTTTTTTGACGGATTTATATGTTTTAGGGAATCCGAATAATATGTTTTTTAGTAAATGTCTGTCCATGAGTCGGTCTGTCCGTGTGTCTGTGTGTGACACAAATTTTATGGGCACTCTATCTTAAGAGCTGATGAACAAAATTCAATATAAATTTAGATTTTGTCCGTGATATAAACCGGTGCTTATTACTTTTTGGTATAAATAGTCCAACAAATGGCACTGTTCTACCTTTTTTCATGATTTCCGCAATAGCTATAGCTCAAGAATTAATTAACGGAATTTCCTAAAACTTTAGATTCCGTTTGTTCAAGATATAATATGATGCTGATTGCTTTTTGATGTAAATCTCTCAACAGGTGGTATTGCTATGCGGCATTTTTCGCGATTATCACAATGGCTTTCTAATAGCCCCATCGCTCATGCATCTCAAGAATTAATTCACGAATTTTCATCAGATTTATTTAGACACTGATATACATTAGCGCTGCTTAGGTTTTGGAGTAAATCGCTCAACAAGTGGCGCTTCTATCAGGATTTTTTTTTACGATTTCTTCAAAGGTTCTATCTCAAAAACTAACGCCCAAATTTTCACTAAACTTCAAATTCAGTTAGAATTCGACCTAAGTTGTTGCTGAATAGAATTTTAGTGTAAATTACCTAACCGGTGGCATTACTATGTTAATTTTTCAGGAAGTATTAAAATGTATGAGATAGAAGAAAGTTTTGGGATTGCTATATTCGACTAGATTTTAATTGTTTTAAATAGATCACTTCAAAATATATTATACTAAAACTTTTTACTTAGATTTTTATTTTTTTGAATACATAAGTCGTATAAAATCGTATGCTGGTTTTAGACAAGCGGATTGTGATACAATGTGGAGAAAGATATTGCATAATTTATCAACGACATTGATATATAATAAAACAAAAAATAAGCAATTTTTACACATAGAAAAAATATTGCATTTTTATAAAACGAAATGAAAAAAAAAAAAAATTGCAAATTCGAAAAAAAAAAAAAAACCTAAAAACATTTTTTGCATTTTATAAACCATTTTGAGTATTCTACAACTATGACTACAAATTACTTTAAGATGTGTTTCCTGTCGGATGATAGTGTTACAACTATCAGTACCATTGTTTAGGTTCAAAAACATCCAGTCCCATTTCGTCTGGTAAGATGAGTACAAGGTGTGCGGCAACAAATCACAAAGTTAACCCAATGTGCAATAAACCACAAAGATTACCAACAAAGCACTTAACCTAAACAGCCGACCCGGGTACTTGTCTTAGTGGTTCGCCACTTTGCCGGCAAAAATTACATCATGTACGCTAATGGCGCCTGGTGCATGTAAAATCCGTCGTGGGTGCAAAGTCCTCCAAGTTACCTGTGAATTATACCTCTGGAGGTGCCTTGCCAGGTGAAGGTCTCGTCATCTGATCAAGGCTCTAAATTACGAGACCATCTTGCGAAGCCAATTACAGTTCAAACAACAGGATGTACCATTAATTAACAGGCGAAACAAAGTATGCTCAACGACAAGCAAGTACTGCAGAAATGATGGCATGCGTAGCAAAGAAATCAGGTTTATTGCCGCTACGCGGCAATTAGGCGGTCGGCCGCCCCGATACCAGGTATCTAACCCGTTAAGCTGAGATAACTCGGCAGGTAGGGGCCTGGCCATCGGTTAGAAAGAAAGAAAAAGTGTTACAACTATAGAATATTCTTCTGATGATGAAATACTCACTTCTGATATACAAACTGCATCATAATCTAATCACAAATATACTATACACATTTATACACCACATCTATGCAGGATAAGCCACTTTAAAGTTATAATAAAATATTGGATTTGGTTTTTTTTCTAAGTTAAAAAAATTGAAGAATTTTATATTTTTGTCGAAGTTTTGTTGTATAAAATTAGTTATGCCTACATTATTTTATAGTATAATTTAAATTATTAATGATGAATAACATTTCATTCTAAATGTTATATTGTAATGATAAAAAACAATAAACTATTTAATAATTTGCCAAAGGGACAAGGAAACAAACCTGCTTTCAACTTAATAATATTTAGAATAGTTAGATTTTTTTAAAAACTAATATCTGATTTCTATATTGAATTATTTTTAATTCTGAAATGTCGTTTTTTCAAATAAAAACATAAAAAATTTCAACTTTCCTCACGAGATTTTTTTAAACGTTCTTTTATTTCATGTTTTCTGGTCACTAAAATTTCTATTCTTGAATGTCAGTAAATAATGAAATTAGAGCAAAGCATTTACATAATTTAATAATGTAGTTTTCTAAATCAAATAGGGCGTTGTACTTTCTTTTTGCAACTCAAAAAGTATAATTAATTTTAAGAACGCTGCAGAATGTTCAAGCTTTTATCTTCAGGCATTGCTGAATATTTTCTGGAGTTGGGAAATTTCTATTTACTTTTCCCCTTTTGCTTTCTTTTATTGATAAAAATATTTTTCTTAAACTCGCCTTGTTTAAAGAAGATAGTTGTACAAACTAATGCATCGATACAATGATTTAGAACAACGAAATAAATAAGAGTAAGATATTCATTATAATGATCTTAAACATTGAAGTCTTTTCTTTTACGTATTTTAAGCTATTCAAATGATTTAAAATGAAAGAATTGAGCGAAAATGACAACGCCTTGTCTCCTTTTATTGGATATACAACTTAATTTTGCAATAGACTCTGTCAGTCGTGATGTGAGGTATGACGTTTTCCTTGGCTCCAAACAAACCTTTGCTATGTTGTGTTTTCAATTTTTATTATATTTTATAGCTATGTTTTGCAGCTATATCTCAAAATACGTTTTAGAGCTTTATATGCAGTGTTAGCATTTTCTACGATCTATGTTTAATAAGGTATGAAACATAGCAACCGTTTGTTTTTAGTCAGTTTCCAAGCAAAACATCATGACTGACGTTACATTGAAAGCAGTCTATACAGTAATACCTTGACTTAGGTCAGCAATTCGTTCCAAGCACGGTAACTAGAATATACGGTAGGTATCATCACTATGAGATGCGCAGTAGTCTTTTTCTCCTTTGACGTCATGTGGACACCAGCGCGCAATAATCTCTCCCACGCTCGCCCTTTTTCTTAGTACTAGTCAGTTAAGCTAATTATTTTCGAGTTCAATGTACGCGTATGCTGCTATTTTTCTCTTTTGTGATTGAATTTTTTACATGCTGATTATGGTTTGCTGTACAATAGCTGGTTGTAGTAATCACGATCGACAGCAAAAGAAATCAAATATTAAATTCCATAGATTTCCAAAGGACAAAGAAATTATATTTAAATGGATTAATTGTCGACAATCCGATTCGTTTTCTGTGCATATATTCCGAGTGTCTTCGGCCCATTTTGATAAAAATGATTATTTGCGAGATTTGAGCAAGGGCGTGCGAAAAGAAATTAGCGCCCGGGGCAAAGTTAGAATTTGGCGCCCCCCTCCCCCAACTTTTTCTTTTAACAGGCTAAAAATAAGGTTGGCAGTATAAATTTGGCGCCCCCTAATTTTCCGCACCTAGGGCGACCGCCCCCTTCGTCCCCCCCCCATTTCGCATGTGCTGGATTTGATGAATGAACTGTTACATCTTCCCAAGAAATTTTTTCTCAAACCAGATCCAGTTCCTCTTATTTAAATTTGCATGCATATAGTGCAGCTTTAAATCCTGACATGCTTAATGATGATCGGAGAATATGAGTAGAAAAACGCTATGTTCGCAAAGAAGTGAAAGAACTTTTATCAATAACTAATGATAGAGGTAATGCTGAAAATCCTCTAAATAATAAAGAAATAAATTTAGAAAAAAACAAAAAATAGTAAATGTGATAATGAAAAATTACGTATTGCTTTAGAATCTTTGGAAAAAGAAAAAGAAAATTTAAAATCACAAGTAATGGAATTAAATGAGCGAATGAATACTGCAAAAAACGAATTAATCCAATTAGAAGAATTCGCAAATGCACTCGACGAACTTTTCAATCATTTTGAAGAAAACGAGGAAAGTTTTGGTGAAATATTGAAAGAAAAAAAAAGAATTGTTAGAAATGACTGCAGTGTATATAGCATACCGAGTTAAGAAGAAAGATCCAGAAAAAGCACAAAAATATTGCGGCATTACTAAAGATGCCCACTTTTCTTGAAAAAATTGGCTGCAGACAATCTCTAGAGGATCCTTAATGAAACCAACAAATGACTATTTTGATGTTGTAATAAAAATGAAAAAAGAATTTAACCAGTTTTATGGAACATTTATAAACTAACAACCGAATGTCTTTCAGATGTTAAAAGATATAATAAAAGTAAATATCCATTATTTGATGACTATGTAGTCATGAGTAGTAGAAGAAGGAGAGTTTTGCGGCCACAGGCGGGATGAGCAATGAGCAATTGAGAGCAATGCTTAATTAATCAGACTCGCCTTCCTCCTTAATGCAAAACTCTTTGACCCGCGAAGGATTCGAACCCACAACGTGTGATTGCAAGCTCAGCGCTCTAACCACTCGGCCATCGAGCTCAGCTTCAAAGTCTTCTTGAAATGTTCAAATGTCCTGAAATTCAAAGTTTGCTTTTTATAAAAAGCTTACCAAAAGTTAGCCATCCGAAGTTCTAAACGAAATTGTGAGAGCGAATTATCGGTAATAGTCTTCGAAGGGAGAAATTGCTGCTTTGATCCACCAGTGACGGCGTGTTGAAGTGGAAGTCGTAAATGACTAAGGGGTGAAAATCTTCCAATGGTATGCATTGCGTGGCACTCTAATTAGCGTGAGTCACCCATTGCGGGATCAAACGGCACCCCAAGTGCATTTTCAAGCCCGTTGGTGTCAAATGGTAACTCCTTTTTTCCCCTGGGCGCCAAATGCAACTGGTTTGTCACTTTTATTTTTAACAGTGTAGAACCAAAAGTCTTCAAAAAATTTCAAAGACCGTCTTACTTAAGGGTGCTAGTCACTCAGCGGCCAAATCCCCCTCAGCAATTAAGTCTATGGGCATTTTATGCATTCTTATATTCAACATATCTCTTCAGGGAATTACTATTTTTAATTTCTTTTTCCACGATTCTCTTCTTAACCCCTTGGGGACGAGCGACCTTTTGATCCTAAGGGCAACCTATTTTGGGCAAAAAATATTTGCCGCAAAAAAGCTTAAGAATCCTTGTGTATCCCCACCAGTAAAATTTTACTGTAAAATTTGTCTTATCTAATCGGAACATTTTCTCGATTTCAGAAAGCAAAAATTTCTGTTTTTAAAAACCGGTGACAAAACATTAAACATTTCGTAAAAGGCTCCCGTCGCGAAGGGGTTAAAAGATGTCACATTTTTTTCATATTTGTCAAAATATTTCTAAAATCTACGCTTAATTTTCTATGAAGTGTTAAAAATTTTGCTCCTAGTTTGTCAGTATGCTCCATTTAATATTTTATATGATAAAAATTGGCAAACTGGAAGTAAAATTTTAGCACTTTATACAAAATTACGCGAAAATTTTAGAAATATTTTGCCGACTTAGAAAAAAAGAGACATCCTTTAAGAAGAGAACACTGAAAGAAAAAGCAAAAACATTAATTTCTCGAGGAGATATTTTAAATATACGAATGCATCAAACGACCGTAGACTTAAGATTGTCGAAGGAAATTCGGCCGCTGAATGACTAGCAACCTTTAATATTTTTTTGCAGACCAGACGATGGTAATGTAGGGTGACGTAAGTCCAGAGTACTACTTTACAGGGTGTTTCGTGAAAGAATGTCCCAGTTATAAATTTTAATGGTATCAACTGTAAGTGTTGTACAGTATTGTTTCAAGGTCAAGAATAAAGAGTAATTCAAACAGTTTTTGATAAATGTATGTGCGAGTATTGTGTTATTATTTACTCGCTTGCAATGTTACATTCACAAAATGACGAGCCCTGGACGTAAAGCTTTATTGTTTTGCAAAAAAATTGAAAAATATCAGAGCCATGTGAATTTTTTCTTTCGGGTTTTATGAAAGATCGTGTTTACTTTCCACCGCCATCTAATGATTTACGAAAGTTGAGACACAGAAAAGATGAAGCTATTACGTCTAGTACATCGGCCTTGTTAACCGAAGTGTGGGAATAATTGAAATTTAGGTTGATATGTGACGTATAACTAAAGGTGCACATATTGATCATTTGTAAGAAAATTAGGTTATATTGCCTTTTGGTGTATGGTTTGTTTTAAATAATTTTAATTAAAATCTTATAAGATACAATTGAAACTCGGACATTTATTTAAGGACATGTAGTATAATGTTTATTAAATGACAACAAATTTTAAAAATCTTTATATTGAATAGAATTAAAGATATTCTTTAGGAAATGCCTGTTATGTAGAATAGTAGTTGTGGATACCCAGCATATTTTTTAATTTGCGGAAAAAGGAGGGTCAGACTAAGATTTTGCCCAATTTATTTCAAAATTTACTCAATAAATTACGACTATGACATCCAGTTGGCATTCTAGTGGCATGTTGACGACCAAACTTCTGTTTAAAGGTACGCATGTGCAAAACTATTTTTGGAGGATCTAAATTACTTTCAAAGATTGAAATATAGACCTAAGGCAGAAATACAGTGGTCATGAATCATGGAAATATTGAAAAACACAATAGGGAAGCGCTACCAGTTGAGCAATATACATTAAAACTTAATCAGCATCAATTTATGTCAAGATCTAATCGAATGTGAAGCTTGACAAAATTCCAATGGATATCGCTAAAAACGCAGTATAGCAACATCACCAGGCAATATATGCCTTGAAACCCAGCAACAACAACATTCTAGCGCCTTTTTTTTTTTTTTTTTTTTTGGTTGATATACACTCAAACTTTAACAGGAACAATTTGCGTTAAACACTGTTTGGAATTTAATGAAAGTATGCGTATTATTTCTAAGATAGAAAGTCAATAAAATTTATACTCTAGAGTGGTGTTTCTCAACCTTTTTTTTTCATTCACCACTTGCTGGGTATATCTGGAATTATTTGCGTCCCACCTGCATATAAAATATATAAAAACAGTATGATACCAAAATTAAAAAAAAAATTACTTATTTACAAAACTTATTGAATAAGATGGCTGTTTTTTTTTTTTTTTTTTTTTTTTTTTTTTTTTTTTTTTTGGCACGAATTCAATGAAAATGAGATTCAAAATTCACAGACATGTTTGGAAAGAAAGCCAGAACTCATCCAAATTTTTAACGGAGAATGTTTGAACGGTAAAACTTACCGTTCAATGAACTGTTTATGTTTTTGTCAAATTTGGTGCCTTGTAAATTACATATGGAAAGGTTAATACAGGGAAAGGAGTGAACAAGGAATATAATATATGATAAATAGAAAATGTCGTATCACTCATATGACGCATGAAATTTTATTTATTTGTCCAAATTTGTCGCAGCACATTTGACAATCTCTCGTATATGGTCGAAACCAGTTAAAATACGTTTCAACGGAGTAGACAAAAGTTGTGTATTAAGCGGGTCGCGTATTAAATGTGATTTGTATAATGTTGTAAGAACTGGGCTTTTGTACACATCTAATCATTTAAATAAACTTCAGAATTTTTAACCGTTAAAATTTTTTTTACATTTTATGTATATTTAGAGTAAAATTTAATTGTATTGAATTTTAACACATTTTTTTGTTATAGAACCGACTGGAATAATAACTGAAAATAAATATGGATTCAAACGTGACTTTAGTGTCGATTAATACATTCCAACCAATAATAAGAAGAATAAAATTAATTTTCCTGCTAAGCTAATTGAAAAAAAAGTCAAATTAAATTTTTGTACCACAATTCAGTTGTTAAAATCATATTTTAAACTTATGATTGTGATAATGAGTACCAATATAATACGGGTGCGTCGTATCTCACTGTAAAAAAAATTTCGTTAAAAAAACGGAAAATGTACTGGCAGCAAAGTTGCCGTATCTGCTCCATTTTTTCACGTAAAATTTACTTTTATGACTTTTCCGTTTTCGAAACTGATATGTTCCGTTTTGGAAAATGAAGTGTTCCGTTTTTGGAAATTGAAATACTACGTTATAGAAACTGAAATGTTCCGTTATGGAATCTGAAATGTTCCGTTTTGAAAATTGAAATGTCCCGTTTTGAAAAATTAAATGTTCCGTTTTGGAAACGGAAATATACCTTCTTGAAAACCAAATTGTTCTGTTTTGAAAATTTAAATGTTTCGTTTTAGAAACTGAAATGTTCCATTTTAGAAACTGTTGCTTTCAGGTTTAAACCTAGGTTTTTTTCATTTTGCAAACTGGTATCTTCAGTTTTATCCCGGTTATTTTCAGCCATATTCAATTATCCGTTCAAAATTTATCTCACACTGAGATAGTGAGATCTCAAACTCTAATGTCATTACGTATGAGGAGGGGAGAGGATTAATGCCTACATATATTTTAAAAAATAGCAACCTACTATTTTTAATTTACTTTTTCTGTGTATTTTTAAATGATTCGTTTTTAAGTTATCAAAATATCAAAATAATTCTAAAATATATAATTTAAGTGTTGGTACTTCGCAAAACAAAGTAAGAAATAAAATTAAATATATATTTAACAAATATTTTCACACAAAAAATTGATGCTTGAAGAACTAACTTTGCACACTGTAAAATATGCATTTCCTATGGAGATAAGTACTGCACACACATACAGTTGGCAAAAAAAGTATTTGTACACTCTAAAATTTTTAATTTTTAACTAAATAAAAACAGATATTTTGTCAAAAATAGTTTTAATACAGTCTGTTTACCGTGCGTTTTAAATTACACAACAGAAAATTTCGATAAAGACGTAAAATAATTTTCTAATAGGAAAAGTTTAAAAATTTCTTGCAAAAAAAGTATTTGTACATTTCTCCATCCTGATATGTACTGTGTTTTATAGTGTTTATGGTTCAAAGGACTACTTTTACAGAAGCTGTTAATAATTTTTAAGTTCATATTATATTTGTCTGACATTTAATTTAATTTGCTCTTGAAGTAATTGAGTATAGAACCTAATACTAGAGAGGCACCTCTAGATATATGAAATCCTATGATTGAGCATAATAAAAATTTAAATTCGCAACAAGAATTTGTAAAAGCTATTAAATTACCATTACAACTATTGGATGTATAGTGAGAAACTATGAATAAATTAAAAGAATTGAAATTCAATGAAAACCAGGACTTCTTAGCAAACTAACAATGAGGGAAAAAGGGAGTGTTGTTAAAAAAGCGTTAAAAAATCCTGTGCGTTCGGTTCAAAAATTTGCTGGAGACCTTGCGACATCTTCTCGCATCAGAGTAATACCTCAAACAATAAAAAATATTCTTCTCAATGCAGATTTAAAAGGAAGAACCTCAAGGGAAAATCCATTCATCAGCGAAACAAATAGGCGAAAACGCATAGTATTCGCTTTCGCATACAGAAGTAAATCATTGGATTTTTGGAAAACAGTAATTTTTTCTGATGAGGAAAAATTCGGAATTTTCTTAGCATCAAGCATTCGAAAAAACTGGCGTAAAAATAAAACTGTTCTAGATCCATAACGTATACTTCAAACTATCAAGCATGTTGGGGGGAATATTATACTTTTGGGGTGTATAGCTTCTAATGGAGCAGGACATTTAAAATTTTTTGACAATGGAAGGACAGGTTTAACATGCATTGATGTGTCGCGCCATAATTTATTAAACTGTGCCAAGAAATTATGCATAGAGGAAGCTTTTCACTTTCTGCAGGATAATGATCAAAGCATACTGCTGTGATCACCAGCACATGATTACGACAATACTCGAAGACGACTGGTAACTCCTCTAAAATCTCTAGACTTGAATCCAGTAGAAAATTTGCAGATGCTATTGGATGCAAAAATCCGGAAAAAAAAATATGTATTAGTAAAAAACAGTTTTAAAGAAGCTCTTATTGTGTCATGGAATAACATTAACCAGACCACTACAAAAAAGTTGGTGGAATCTATGTCACACCATCTAGAAGTAGTCATAAACGCTAAATGAATTCGCACAAAATATTAATTTGTATCATTTTACTAAATTTTCATTAATTACATTACATTAATATAGTGTACAAATACTTTTTTTGCATTATATTTTTGTATATTTGTTTATTTTAATGTAAAAAATCGATTCGTTTAATTTTGTTTCTGCTTCTATAATATTATAATGCATTAAATTAATGTATTACAGTATTTTTTGCTTAAATCTTTTGTTTAATTTCATTATAATTTAAAAAAATGAAGTGTACAAATACTTTTTTTGCCAACTGTATGTTTAACATTGATGAGGGAATTAGAGATGCGATTTGCATTCCACTTGATATTGGTTTATCACTTTTTATTGGTAATATTTTTTGCGTTATTATAATTTTCTATATTTAGATCTTTCTTATTTAATGAAACTTTAATAATGCTAATTAAATAAACAAATATTTATGTTTTTAATTGCTGCCAATACAATATAATGGTATAAATACAATAAATTTTTTTTTCATTTTCAAAAGTGCCGTGCCCTCCTTAACCCCTTAAGGTAAAAAATTGAAAGGTTTTTGACTTGCATCCACTGCGAGCAAGACAGTAGCAAAACTATTGTTTCACCCCCGCCCCCCCCCCCCCCAAAAAAAAATACGGATAATAATGTGTAACTAATGTATCTTGAATGTATACTTCATTTGTAAGCAATTTATAATATCTTTATTTAAAATTAGTCATTTTTCAATAAAAAACGAAATTTCAAAATTTTTTATAGTTTAAATTTAAATTTTCAATAGATAAAGAAATAGCTTACAAATGAAATGTATGTTCAAACTACATTACTTTTGCATCATTATCACTATTTTTGATGGCTCTTGAACAAATAGTTATGCTATCGTCTTGCGCGCCGTGAATGAAACTGAAAAAACAATTTTACATTTACTTTAATCAAACTTAAACATAAAAAAATAAAATTTCAGTATTGAATGTTAAAAAAATGATTTTACACCGAAAAGAAATTAGGTTGTCTATATTAAAAATTGTATGTATTTATTATTTATAAAGATCGAGAAAAAATAAATGTTGCATTATTGCTAAATTGCACTGCAAGGTACAAAGTAAGATATTTAATACCTCCTAATAGCTCTGAAAATCAATATATCATCACTTCTAACTATAAATTTACCTTTTCATGCACAAATCTTTAAATTTTCAAGTCTTTAACTTAATAATGAATCTATTTATGTTGTAAAAGTTGTACTTCTTAAATGTCTATAGAATTTATGCATATAAGCTTAAATCATCCGAGTTATTTAACTTTTACAAACTTGATTATAATAGAGGTTTTTTGTATATATTTATATGTAGGCTATTGTTTTTGTTCCTTTTATTTAATCTTGGAGGGAAGAATATTTATCGTTGCGGTGTCATAATCCGTTTAAATATATTTTTTAGTATGCGCCATAATGATATTTTAAACATGCCATTTGTGTCAATGTAATTTAAAACTTCACATAAAAATATTTAGCTGCCAGTCTTTTTATTTTTAAAAAACTAGATAAAGATAATTTTTATTTAAAAAATGTGAATAATAATATACAAATTAGAAACATTTCATTTAACTCACTTCCACTTTCATTATAGCTTTCATTATAGCTAGGTAATTTGAAAAAGGACAAAATGATTAGCAACTACATAGTACCTTAAAAATAACATTTAGTACTATACAAAATTTAACATTTACTACTCTTTTTGATCAAAACCTCTAAAATTAGGAGTATTTTTCTTTACAAGAAATTCAGAAGTTTAACATTTTTCCTAATTATTCAAGATTAATAATTCTACCTTTGCACACTGTAAAACTTCAATAGTAACTCTTGTTACCACTCTAAGTAAATATATAAAATAAAGCATTTTTTTACATGTATATTTCAAAACAAAAAATATCGCTGAAAAAAAATCTATGTTCATCGAAAATTGCAGTTTTACAACCACCATTTACGCAATGAAATATCAATCGTATTTAACCTGGCAACACTTAATCTGTTACTAAGGACTGTTCTCAGATTTTTAATTAATTGACCTGTTTTCGAAATATCCCAGTAAATGACAAACATTTTGCTGAAAATTAAGTGAATATCAACCATTCAATGAAAATTTTTCCAAATCTTCAAAATTCTGAAAAAGAATTCACAATATGCTCACTCCACCCCCCCCTCCTATGCTTTTAGGGGGGGGAGATGGACTGAGCATATTGTGAATTCTTTTGAGCTCCCCCCAAAATAAAATAGAATTTAATTAAAAATGGAACTATTTCAATACATTCAGCTAGAAAAAAATTCTGACAGTAATTCATGTCAATGTCGTCATAAATCCCTCCCTCCCTCGTTTACTGATTAACAATCGCAATTGTGATCAAACTATTGATATCAATTAGCAATCTTGATTACTTAAGTAAACTCAAATTACATATTTTAATGACAATAGAATTTTTGTTGAAAATATAAAAAAAGCATGAATAAAAAAGCAAAACTAAATGTAATATCAAAATAACTTTATTGCTAAAACATCACAAATTAAAATACATTTCATAAACTATGTATATTAACTAGATTTATTGGCAGTTTGCAACTGTACCATTATTTTTCCATTTAAACTGGAGATTTTGCCTCCTGTATCTCGATTTATGTCAGCA
Organism: Maratus speculifer; assembly: GCA_964019185.1. Lineage (NCBI taxonomy): Eukaryota > Metazoa > Arthropoda > Arachnida > Araneae > Salticidae > Maratus > Maratus speculifer. The sequence goes on from OZ025291.1 coordinate 143,364,546, forward strand.
AAGATTCTGAAAAATGAAAATAAAGAAAGTTTGCAATAAAATAATATGTAACTGGATGTGCACTACAAAATTTACATGCTGTGCAGCAAGTCGTCTTGAAGTATAAGCTCTGAAAAACCGTAATTGTCAACAGGTTAGCATCAACGTAAACCAGTCTGATTATCCATGACATTTATTGTTAGCCAAGGAAGAGTACCATCAACTATGTGTTACTCTTCCTGTGTCCCAAACATCATTGGAAGCCATGGAAAGTTATGGATCCTCTAAAACAGTGATTTTATAGAGTAGCAGGGTTTTAATACTTCTGCAATAAACACTTTTATAGATCTCAGAACATTAGAGCCATATGGCTTCTAGAAAAAAAAGTTCGCTAAACAAAAATATAATCATTGTTAAATATATATATATATATATATATATATATATATATATATATATATATATATATATATATATAATTTTACTTTCAAGAAATAGCAATTCGAAAATTTAATTTTGATTCGAAATATTCATACAAACATTTGAGAAAATACAACTTAAGACATTTTACTTCAAAAATATTAACTGTTAACTGCTGTGACAAGATTTGTCACATAACTACTGAGAGCGGTCTGTCAGACCGCTTAATTTGAAGATGAATGAAATGTTACATTAATTCTCAGAATACTATTTAAGTGTTAAACTTTATGTACCTGACTATTATAAATAAAATTCAGCTATTTAAAAGTCTCTAGAAATAGCAATAAGGCTCCAAACAAAACAAAATTTGACCAATATCGATAATTAAACTAAAAATTACGAGTTAAACTGTGAAACTTTAAAAACTCTGCGGTCAGACCGCTAACATTAGTTATGGGTTAAATTTTTATTAGAAAGACATGAGCAATTATCAGAAATAAATATATTTTAGCATGTTTAAATAACACTTTACCTACCGGCAGCGGCTCGAACATAACACTTTACCTACCGTCAGCGGCTCGAACATACTATGCCCTTTCATCACCCGATCAGCCGCAGATCGTCCGAGACACCGGCTTGGTTTCGGCTTAGACTAACACGCGGGAATATATGCGCTTTTCTTAAACTCTTTCCATTAATTTCTAAGATCTAAAGCTTATAAAAAAGCAAAAAAGGCACCGATTATTTGAATAAAGAATGTGAAATGCTTGCTTCTTGCTACTTGTCAATCTAACCTAACCAAATCTAACAGAAAGATCAAAAGTCGATTATTCGACGGCCGGTCGGTAAGCGCTGGGGAGCAAACGTCGATTAATCGACGGCCGGTCACTAATGTGTTAATAATATAAGGGATAATGGGGTGGAAAGGGGCACTTTTTATAAAGTAAGATAATAAACTTTGTTTGATACAAAAACAAAAATTTCTATTTATAGAATGCAAGGTAAAACACTTTTTAAAATCCCTAAACAATATAGAAACATAGCAAGCATAAGCTATTTTATAACTAAAGAAAGTGCACGTTTCAAAATGTGTCCCATTCCTCCCCACATACAGGAAGGTATGGTATAGGAATAAAACAATGCTATAAGGCACAAATAGTGTAGTGTCGGCTAGATACACAATCAAATAAAGATTGCAGGTTAATTATGTAGTATGTACCATAATGTAAAATTCCAGTATCTTCATGATTGGAATGAAAATTCATCTTATTAAAAAAGAAAAAAAAAGAATTTGACATGTCCTATTCCTCACCACTTCCATGTTTTATGTTACACTTTTTGTATAAACAAAAATGTTGATTTTAGACTTATTTTAAATAATGGATAATATACAGTATGAGGTTTCATAAATAGGAAAACGAATACATCTATGCATGAATAAGTCATTATATACAAAATGGATAAAAAGTATATGAAGCAAATTTATTCTTGTTTCTTGAAATATTCTTTTATTTTAGACAATTGCAAGCTTATATTTACCGATGTTTTTTCATCTGAAGATTCGGCTAACATTGTTTCATCTTGTGTGCGATTGATGAAATGCTTAGAATGGCAAAATAAAAAGAAAATCCTACTGTTCAGTGTTAAAATCAAGGGAATAGCCCAGGGGGAACATCCCCCCCCCAGAGCAGTGAAATTCCTCCCCCCGGAAAAATTGAGATTTTGGGTTTTCAGTGGTCCAAAAGGGCAAATCCTCCCCCCCCCCCCGAAGACACAAAAGTCCCTCCCGGAGAAACGTGTCTGAATTCAACACTGCTACTGTCCATTTCCTCTCTCTGTCAAAGTCCACTCCACTCTCCAGTTCTTTCATTTAACAGAGAATTTGCAGTTAATATATATAAAGGAAAAATAAATATACTCCAGTGAGGAATTCAGACACTTCTCTCCGGGAGGGATTTTAGCGGCTTCGGAAGGATGGGTATGGGGATTGCACATTTGACATTAAAATCACAAAATCTCAAATCTTCCAAGAGACACATCTTATTGTTCCTCGAGGGAATGCCCTCCCCGGACACCCCCTGAATTCAACATCAATATATTTTAAATCACTCGGAAAGGGACACCTAAATATAAATTTTGATATCTTTTCATGAATGTCTCCGAAAAATATTTTCAAAATTTTTGTTAAAATACCTTTACAAGTGACTAAAACATTAGATTAGTTTTATATTTTGCATTTGGGCATTTCTGTCTACAAACGGACAGAAAATTGGTGTTAACTTCTGAATCTTAGAATTAGTCATCTTAATTCTATTTTACAATAATCGTTTTGATTATATAGTATATGTATTTCAAAATTCAATAGACCTAACGCGTAATAACTGCATTTAAGAATTTTTATTCAAACCAACGTTTATTTAAAATACTTAAAATATTCATTATAAAAAGTTATAATTGAATAACTAACCTATTTTCTGTATAGCAAATTTGGTCTTCGAAATAAATATTATTAGTAATGCACGTGTTGCGTTTGTGTTTACTGTTTTCAAGCAAATTTGTTAATGTACTCGGGAACTCGGACTGATTTTATCTTCGACTTAAAGCGTCGAAGAAAACACCGAGCTGTTTTCCGTTCTATTCCCCTAAATGGAAACGTTCAGTTAGTCGACTGCTCTAGAATAAACAACTCCGGTAATTCCAGGAATAGTTGCAGATTTTTTCTAAAACGGAAATTTTGAATTAGACGACTGTCCAGGAATAAAAATTTCCGGTATTTAAAGGAAAAGTTCCAGGTTTTTTCTAAAACGGAAATGTTCAGCTAAATCAGGAAAAATTCACAGAGTAACACCTCTAAAATTCAGGGCATATTTTTACAGTGCTCGTAGTCCTCGTATGTCGTACGAGGTACTCGTATGTCCTTTTTTTTAATATCAGAAAATCCTATACTTACTAATGGCTGGCATAGCGAAAAGTTCAGAAAACATTAAAAATATAAAAGACTTATACAACCGCAATTGTACAGTTGTATTTACATAATCTTTGCTTGTTTCGTATATGCATTGTAAAACTTAGAAAACATAATAGAGATCATAGAGGCTTTTAAAAATTTTCTAACAACAGGTACAATCCTGTCTAATCATTATAATTTATATCATTATCTGATTATGTAATAAAAAATACACTAAGTTAGAGACAAATAGTGTTAGGACGCCGGCCGGATCAAAGAAGAATTGCAGTGTTGGCAGTTCAATGGTTTCTTGTTATTGAAATATTTACCTGTTATTTCCGATTAGCAATGTTCGACTTAATTAATCTTATTAAAAAAAGTATATACAGTAAAATCTCCATAACGGACACTCCCGAATAGCGGACACCTCTATTTAACGGACAGTTTTCAAATCCCCACTTCCAAAACTTTAATTTTTGTATGTTTAACCTCTAAATAACGGACATTCCGAATAGCGGACAGTAATTTTGGAAAAAAGAATAAAAAATTATTTTTTAGCGAGGAAAAAACAATAAAAATCCTCTAAATTTATCAGTGCAATGTATCACAATTTTTGTGATCACAGATAAATGTGGGGATGAACTGGAGAAAATCCTCTCTCCCCCCCTACATAACCCCCCGCCCCCACCCTCGGATAGTTGGAGATTGTATGCTTTTAAGAAGCAGAAAAATACATTAAACAATTATACATTTTTTATTTTATTTTTTTATTTTTTTTTAGAAAAAGATGATTTAAAAGGATTAAAACTACTGAAAAGCATACTTTTGTAACATTTTTTTTGTTGTTGTAAGAATGTAATAAGCAAAGGATAAAGGTATGCACAATTTTATTTCGGTTTTATTGCTTTAAAAATTATTTTAAGTTCTGGTTTAATCATATAATAGAGGTTTTAGGGCATTTTTAAATCGACTAATGAAACATTAAGGCCCCTGTCCTCGCTCGAGGAAACGCTCGCGAGCCAATGCTATTCCTATGGGGAAGCATTTTTCTAATAACTCTTTCGCATTTTGACATTTTTGAATAATTTTTTTTGCATTGGATAGCTGAGGTGCATGCCGACAGAGCACCTTTTTTACTTTTTCGATTTTGATTGCAGATATTTTTTACAAAGTTAATTTCACTTTCAAAACCGGTTTCGAAACTGAAAGTTCTCTTAAAAAGAATATCTGCAACCAAAATCGAAAAAGTAAAAAAGGTGCGCTATCGGTATGCACCTCAGCTATCCAATGCAAAAAAAATTATTCAAAAATGTCAAAATGCGAAAGAGTTATTAGAAAAATGCTTCCCCATAGGAATAGCATTAGCTCACGAGCGTTTCCTCGAGCGAGGACAGGGGCCTAGCAATTTTTCTATCGCTGAGGTTTTTCCAATAGCGGACACCTCCGAATAGCGGACAATTTCTGCGTTCCCAAGGTGTCCGTTATTTAGAGGTTTTACTGTATTACTGTTGGGAACAATATTTTATATTGGAATAAAAAACTTTTGTTAAATTGGCTACAATGGAATAGAGAAAACAAATCGCGACTTAAGCGTGATTTTTTTTTTACTCGAAAGATCAAAAAATCTATAACGTATTAAATGGGATCGCTTAATAACCGTTCGTGTATTAACCGTAAGATTTTTTTGCATTAGACTTATGGGCAATGTTCAAGGCATCGGAGAAAAACTTCGTATTAAGCGAGATCGCGTATTAACTGTGAGTGTCTTAACCGGTCTAGACACCGGAGTTTTAACCGAGTAAGAAAGTTACTCAAAGGATTATTGCTTGTTGATGCTGGTAGGGACAATAAAATTTTTGCTTGCACTTTAAGAATCCAGAGACAGACAGCAGATATACACATTTCAATAAAAATAGTGAAATTCATATTCAAAACATTCCGAAATAAAATCCATCAAAGTATAGAAGTCGGAAATTTTTGATGATTCGAATGTATTTTAAGAAAGTAATAAAATCACTATAACATTATTTCTTCAAAAAGAGCTTTCTTCTACGAGTATTTTCGCGTGCAATTCCTTTACAATGGTAGAATTTTCATCAATAAATACGTTTAATTATACTAAATAGCAAAGTAATCTAGTAAAACGCCTTTTTAGAGTAAATAAACTTTTTTTTTTTTTTTTCCTTCAGAAAAATATTTATGTAGAACACGAAAATTTTTGTAAAATATTAATAAAGCAATATTACATTAAGTTAATTAAATAACTGATAATTCATTCCATTACAAAGAATGTTCTTGTAATAGAATAAAAGAGAAAAAAAATATTGACTTTTAAAGATGGTGCACGTATTCGAGAATGGAGCGATTTTGAGAAGCTTTTTTTATTATGATATTGGTGAAACAACAATACCAGTTTATAAAAAGTGTTGATAGGGCATTCTTTATTTGACAGGAAAAACAGAAAATATTGAAATATACAAATCAATTCCTTTATTTATTCTTCTCTAAAAATAATAGCTAAATTAAGAGCGGTCTTCCAAAGGTAAAGAGTACCGAAATAGGCTTAGATGTAAGAGAAACCTTGAAACTTAATTCTCCTATGTGCGTACCATAGACGTTTTTCTTTGTAATGTCGAGAAACTTTCAATGCGAAGTTAAAATAAGTAAAGAAGGTATTCGAGGGAAATTTTCAATTCATATGTATGTGACTCGACTTATTGTTTCAATGGCCAGGGATAATCACGCCTGTATATTTTTTATACCAGGGCATAATCTGTCTAAAAGTAAAATTAATCTTTGAGATATTTCTGTGGTGCTAACTCACAGCTTCCCCCCTCCCCTTACTTTAAAGGGCAGTTTACCACAAAATGGATTTTTGTTTTTAAATATTAAATAAAATTCTGTTTGTTTCTGAATATTTTGATAACTCAGTTTTACTCATACAGAAATGATATCGCGAGATATTATAAATTTTGTTAATACAACCAGGGACCGATTTACAAATTTGGGGGGCCGGCACACAAATGCTTACGGGGCCCCCTTGCACGATACTTATAGAGGGATTGACTAAAAAAAATATGAAAAAAGATAGTTATTTCAGAGACCATTATTAACCTTAAAATATCCACTAAAAATTAATAATGGTAATCAATAATTTACTTTTAAATAATTATTTTACAATTATGAAACTTAAATGAGTAGACATTTTAAAATAAACTGTGTGGTGCTGATTGTCTTTTCTTATCCAAGTCTATGTATCTGGAATGATAAGATTTGTACAACTAATAATAAATTTTTGACAACATCAAGCTACAGTTATTTAAAATATTAGAGGACACTATAGCCCGCAAGTTACGCTCGCCAGCACTCAAATAATCTGAAGATAACAGAAAAAGTATTAAACAAGAATCAAAAATACAATATATTTTTAAAGTGATAGCGATAAAAGAAAATATTCACTATAATAAAGTAATGTTTCAGACAAAAATATGCAACATGAACATAATAGAATGTAGAATGAAATGTAAAATTTCATTGAATATTAAAACATCAGATTTTAGACTATAATTGAAAAACCTTCAGCAGCATTTCGGGGTCCCTGAAAATCAGGGACCCTGGGACTGTGCCCCAAATGACCTGCCATAAATCTGGCACTGAATGCAGCCAGCGCTTTTTCCTACAGAAATGAAACTTTAAATGGCCTTTTTCTCCGTGTTTGTATATTCTTCACTTTCATGTTTTAAAAATGCTAAGGCCTTTTTTTTATATTTGAGATAGAGACTTAAAAACTTTTGTATATGTTCTTTATTATATATGTGATAAGTCTGCGCATGGTTTAACATTCAAATTATTACTTTTTTTTTTTTTTTTTTTTTTTTTTTTTAAAGAAGAGTATTTAAAGATGTGTTAGATTTCATTATTTTATACTACATACATATATATACATATGAAATGTATTATTTGCTGTAAATAAAAATCCATGCGCAATCTTTTGTAATTCACATTTGAAAATCTAAATTAAAAAAAAAAAAAAAAAAAAAAAAACTGAACAACATTATTAATATTTAAAAAAGTAGTAAAGATTTAGAAAATTTTCAATTTTTTTTAACTTAAAAAATTTTAATTAAATATGGAATTTCTTTTCTCAAAATGTACTTTTAACTGAAATTTGAAATGCAATAAATTAACCATTTGAAATATATTTAAAAATAATAATAATAAAAAAATGTTGAAAAGGTAAACTGTCCCGTTAATGATGTATAAATATAGTCAAAAATAGAAATAATATTAAATTTTAAAAATTTAACATAGATCCTATTAGTGTTGATACGGAACGAAGAGTGAAGAACTTAACATGGGCGAAGCTCAGTCTAGCCTGCCCTCATTTAGTTACAATCCTGTTTTCTACACACTCTGAGAATAGCTTCAAGAGCACGTTTGCAACAGAAATTGCATTCAGGATCTGGAATAAACAGGACTTTTGTAGTTTTTGTAATGAAAGATTCAGTTATTTTTGCTAAAAGTGGTAAAAAATAAAACTATTTTATTTAAAAACATTTAGGAAATTAGATAACATTTTTTTTAAGAAAATTCGGTATATCATTTGAGGGCCTGGAAAAGTCAAACTAATAGTAATAGTTAATAAAAAAAAGTAAATAAATTTAAAACTCGTTTAAAAAACTGTTGCGTTAATTAGAAATTTATTGAAATTAAATAATAACACCCAATAATTTCAAATTTGTTTGAAGTTTTATCAATCCCACAATTAAGGTGATATTAAATGATTAAAAACCAATTATAAACATTTTAATCTAAAGTAAAGATAACTTTCATGAATAAAGTATTAAGACGTAAATTACTTTTTAATAACACGATAAGAATAATTCAGTAAATTACGTGTCTTTTTAGAGAAAATGTTTTAAATATTAATGAAATGCTTAGTGAGATAAAATATTTTAATTCAGGTATTGATGTACAACGAAAGAAAAGATGGTTGTTATTTTTTTAAACCTTCTGTTAACAACTAAAGATATCTATTTGTAAATTTTATATGGGGATTATTTTTAAACTATGCAAGTATTAAACTTTTATGCTTGAGTTGTGACAGTTGTAGATAACTTTTAAGAAAGGCTCTGTCTTTTAATAATCATCATGGAAGACATTATAGAAAAATAATCGGCTTGTTCAAGCACAACTATAAAAATAAATAAATAAATTAATGAAGAATAAAAGCGATTTTAAGAGACATAGTGGTATTACATTGATACTATTTTCTAAATATGTCGCCAGTGTAATTTAATGCTAGTAATGGATGTACTTAACATTACGTTTGCTGATGTAAACTGCAGTGCTACATGTAATAGCGACATGCATAAAGTAATTTAATTACTTAATTTTTAATTAATTGCTTTAAAACTAATCTTATATTGTAATACGAGCAAATCTTGTGTGCGTGTGTCTGTCTGTGTACGTAACTTTTATCTCAAAAAGAGCTGAAACGATTTTGACAAAATTTTGCACCTTACCGGGCACGAGAAAACGATTGGACTAGATAACATGTTTGAGAAAAATCGATATTTGTGGATTATTAATGGGTCATAATGGGTCAGGATCGAGCTAATTATATCTAAAAAACGGCTCAATCAATTTAAACTACATTTTTGCGTCAAATCGTTTTTTGGCACGAGAAAACTATTGGGCTAAGTCACATGTTCGAAAAATTTCGACTAGTGGGTCATTTTTGGATTAATACGAAACAAATCAATTTTATCTAAAGAAAGGCCCTAACGATTTGGAATAAATTTTGCATTTTATCGTTTTGAATTACGAGAACACCTTTGGGCTAGGTCACACGCTCGAAAAAAAAAAAAAAAAATCGATTAAAAGATCATTTTGAATCATAATAGGTCAGGGTCAAGCTAATTCTATCTTAAAAATGGCTTAAACGATTTTGGCAAAAGTTTGCATTATATGACACGAGAAGATTATTTTGCTAGGTCACATGTTTGATAAATTTTGATCAATGTGTCATTTTTAGATCATTATGGGTCAAGCTAATTTTTTCGAAAACGACTCGAACGATTATATTTTGTGTTTCATTGTTTTCGGAATCGACCACTGGGTTAAGCCGCATATTCGACAAAATTCGATTAGTTGGGAGAGATGTAGTGCAGGGTATACGTGGGTATACGCCGTATACCTTCTGGATTTTTTTTAAAGAGTTCCGTATACCCCTGTTTCTCAAATAAAGCATTAGCGTATACCCTATCTGTGAATGTGCATGACGTCAGCGTATACTTTCTGCCTATACCGTATACTATCCGATTATTTTATGACTACAACACTGTTAGTTGGTCATTTTGGACCACTGTGGGTCCAGGTCAAGTTAATTTTATCTAAAAAACGGTTCAAATGATTTTAACAAGAATTTGTATATAACGTTTTCGGATGCGAAAATATCACTGGGCTAGATCACATGTTTGAGAAAATTCGATTACTGGGCCATTTTTGAGTCGCTGCGGGTCAAGCTAGTTTTATCTTAAAAATGGCATTAACGATTTTGACTGAATTTTGTATTCTACAATTTTCAGTCTTGAGAGAATCATTCGGCTAGATTATATGTTCGGAAAGTTTCGAATAATGGGTAATTTTGAAATTACTACGAGTCAAACTAATTTTATTTAAAAAACTGATCAAAAAATTTTGATTAAATTTTGTACTTTTTCGTTTTCGGTCTTTAGAAGCTATTTACATGTTCATGAATCGGTTAATGGGTCATTTTGGTCACAATAGGTCAGAGTCAAGTTAATTACATCTAAAAAAAGTCAAACGATTTTGACAAATTTTGGCATTATACCGTTTTAGGACACGAGACAATATTAAAAAAATCCTTTGGTTGGGTTTCATGTTCAAAGAATTTCGATTAGTGGGTTACTTATTGTCTCTATGAGTTCGGGACAAATTAATTTTATCTAAAAATGGCTTAAACACATAGAGAAAATTTTATGTTATACCGTTTCCATATGCAATAAAATCACTGGGCTAGATCACATGTTCGAGAGATTTCGATTAGTGGGTCACTTTTGAGTTACTACGGGTCAAACAAATTTTATCTAGAAAACGACTCAAACGAATTTGATTAAACTTCGTATTATATCATTTTCGAACTCGACAAGTCCATTAGGTACGGTTGCATGTGCAAGAAAATCAGATTAGTGGATCTACTTGGGTCACTATGGATCCGGGTCAAACTAATTGTATCTAATAAACGGCTCTAAAGATTTTGGCTGAATTTTATATTCAATTGTTTTCGTGCTCAAGAAGACCATTGAACTAGATCGCATGTCCAAGAACATTCGATTAGTGATAATTTTGACTCACAGTGAGTCTGGGTCAAGCTAATTTTATCTAAAAAACGACTAATGATTCTGACTTAATTTCGTATGCCATCATTTTCAAGAAGAGCATTGGATTAGGTCTTATACTCGAAAATATTTGATTGGATCATTATGACTTAGGCTCAAGGTAATTGTTTTTAAAATTGCAAGAATGATAAAGTAAGAATAATATAGAGCAGCGGTTCCCAAACTTTCTTGGAACGCGACCCCCCTTTCAATGAAGAAAATTTTCGCGACCCACCTTTCACGTGAAGAAAATTTTCGCGACCCACCTTTCAAAAAAAAAAAAAAATCGCGTTTTACCCAAGATAAAGTTGTACATTTGTATAGCTGTTTTTTTACGATCTCTATACACTCGGCTATCCTATCCTATGAAAAATGCAAATTTTCGTACATTATCAACAAAAGCAGGAATTGGTAATCTCTATATGTGTAAATGAATGTAATTAAAATTAAAACAATGCTCAAACTACAAAGAAAGCTAAAAATACGTTTAATTATTATGAAAACACAACTTTATAATCAATGAGATTTCTGGTACTGGTGTTTTCCAATGTGTGGAATATATATTAATTCGCAGTTTGTCTCAGTCCTTGTCTTTCAAAAGCAGCAAAGTAGAAAAAGCATGTTCTCATAAGCACGAAGTGCTGAATTTCATCAAGGACCTCAAAGCTGATTTAAATATTTCTGTATGTTCTGTTCGTATCTATATTAATCTAGAAGGAAATTTAGGATTTTCCCTTGAAATATTATGTTTTGTTGAAATTGTCATATATTTTTAAACAGATGAAATAAAAGATATAATTTGATAACAAACCTCGATTATTTCGCGACCCACTAAAACACCTACCTCGGCCTACCAATGGGTCGCGACCCAAAGATTGGGAACCGCTGATATAGAGGTTTGAACACAAAACTAATTTTGACAGGGCTTAGCTCAGTCATAATCATTAGTTATTTTAAAATGAACATAATTTAGAGGTTGTATTCAAATTGAAGTTCGATATATAATTGCTGAAATGCTATAGAATGACTATGTTATTTCTCTTAACGTACCAATTCTTACCAATATAACCATTTCAATCACTTAATATGTTTCGACTATTGTCAGCCCAAATGTTTCAGTAAAATGAGTATAATGTGAAAATTTCATATTATGCTTTTATGCACATCACAGACTTGCGTTTCATATTTTATCCGAATGTTTGTAAAATAATACTTGCCTTATGAAATGATAAAGAAATTTATCTTCAGATATACCGGACAGTACTTTAAGAAATTTCTGGTACTAAAACACTTAAAATCCCTTGAGTCCTTTGAATGCATACGAATCCTGTAATAATTAGTTAAGGTGGGCATTTTATCTGCAATGTGCATTTTACGCTGTTCTACTAAACTTTTCTCAGAAGCGTTGCCATGGGGGGGGGGGGGGGGGGAGAGATGCCCCTACAATATTTGTGAAATTGGGAAATTTAAGCTTAGAGTTGAAAAATTCTAAATTTTTAAGAGACTTAAAAAAATAATAGCATAATAAATATGAATTATTTATTGTTTTGATGACTTGTTTTCTGGTTGGTTGATTGTGTTTAAAATGCCAATTATCAGCATGAAGGATATCGGCCCTTAGTGAGGGGTTTTTCTAAGGGAACCTAATCCGCATTTACAAAAGGAAATACGAGGTTCCAAGGTTTGAAAGGTCCGAGCACTTCCTAGCTTCGACAGCAGAACCTCTATGCCACAGGTGGGGTTATTTTTTTCTGAGAGCTGTAATTGTAAACAAAAAATCAAAAGAAATACAAAAAGAAAGTATTCAGACTCAGTCTCCTTTTGTATTTCTCTGTTTTATAAAAATATCATGCATCCACCAAATCGTAGTTTTTGTATTATTGTACACTAATAACTGACTCTAATCCATATTGTTTATTTCCTCCAAAAGTTTGGTCTTACTGTATAATTTCAAATTAACGTCAGGGATTCCTATTAAGAATCATTGACACTTTCTTTTTATAAATCAATGGTATATTTTTCTGATGAAAAGCGGTTATGATTAATTTGCAATAGAAGACAAAGAAATGTGCTAGTTGACTAAAAATAAAAATAAAATTATCATTTCGTGTCCGAACTCTAAAAACAAAAAATAAAATAAACATTCCAATAAAAAATATCCTGCTGTCACATACGAAAACCGGATAACAAATTATCCCTAAACCTAAAAATATCATTTTTTTTAATAGTATTTTATTCTTATACTAGCGGCCTTCGCCCGCTACGCTGGTCGGTTTATCTAAAGAAATCTTGAAGAAGTAGTTAGATAAGGTTCAGACATACATTAAAAAAAAAAAAAAAGCAAGTCGATCATTCAAAAAACGTTGGGAAATATCAAATATTTACTGTAATTTTTTAAGAAAAACAAAGTTTCGAAAAAAAAAATTAAATCGAAAAAAAAATTACACTGACATATTAATGCAAGGAAATTTTCCCAGAGAGAAAATTCGCCTTGAATACAATATTTCAAATTCTTTTAATTGCTTATAGGCGTTAATGCCAACATAGTGAAAAAAAATTCCATGCTGGGAATCGAACCCGGGCCATCAGTATGGCGCACTGACGTTCTACCGACTAAACCACATGGAACGACAGCCAGCTTGAAACTTTCTCATACTTAAGTCCCCCAGGGGAATACCTTCTTTAGGTATTTGCGGGGTTCGCGATCCCGGGTTCCCGAGCGATCTTTCTCCTTTTCCTTTTTTCTTCTCTATTTTAGTTGTCTATCCTTTTTTTCTTTGTTTCACACTTTTTAATCTTCTCTTTTCAGTTTGTTATCCCTCTTTGTTCTTGTTCATGTTTGATATTTATACTAATTATTTTGTTTTCATTGTTCTTTGTTATACTAACTTTGTTATCGTTCTTTTGTTTTGAAAAAAAAAAGAAAAAAAAAAGAAAAAAAAATTAAATATGTTTAAAGACAAAAAAAAAAAACACACCATTTTTTTAAGCTCCCTCTTAAATTACTTTTTATACAATAGTGGTTTTTTTTATACACGTGAGACACCCTGGGTGTTGAGGTTTCTTTTAACCTCATCGACTTGTTTCTTCCTTTTTAGGTTGATATCAAGTCCCAGGGTGCAGGGCATCTCTGAGCTCTGGTTCCAAGTACGGGGGGCGCCATGCTTGCATGGTGATTGTTAGGAGTAACACCAGAAGACTGGTGCCTTTCGATGTAAGGGCCGGCTGTAGGTTGGACAGAGCTGTAAAGGCTTACCTACGGCTACCCATTTTCCTTGGAAAAGAACCGGAGCTTCGGAGATGCTATCGAGTTTAACCCAATGTTCGAAAAACGTGGGGGTCTGTTGAAAATAGTTTTCGCCCTTTTGAGACCTGCACCAGACGTAACGGTAAGAAGAAGGGTCGGTGACCAGGCCCGATGCCTGGCGTTTTATAAATTCTCTATCTAATATGGCGACAAATCAAGGAAATAAAACATGCGATGTGGTAGCCCCACAACCCCTCATTGCTTTAAGCTCAAGCCTGCCAGTAGATTTAAATGACGGCCAAATCAATTCTTGGGCCGATAGATCAGATGATTCATGTTCCGAAAGATTTTTTGTAGTCAAAAGACAAGAAGGCACATTTGACAAAACATCCCCATTTTTGATTCACAAATCCATTCAAGGATTGATTGGTGAGCCAAAAACAATAAAAAAAATACGATCTGGTGAACTATTAATTGAGGTATACAATAGCACTCAAGCTCTAAATTTAAAGAAATGTACACATTTTGCAAATATCCCTGTCTCAATAAGTCTCCATAGAACCTTGAACACATCTCGTGGGGTAATATCTGAATCAGATCTTTTGCATGTTGCTGATGAGGAAATAGTAGAAAATTTGAAAGCCTAGCAGAATGTCATAGAAGCTAGGCGAATAAAAATCTACCGTACAGACGAAAAAATACCAACCAGTCGAATTCAGATTCCAACTAAACACATAATTCTTACTTTCAACTCACCAAACCTTCCCAAATATATAAAAGCTGGGTATCTCTCATGCTCTGTAAGACCTTATATCCCAAATCCACTGCGTTGCTTCAAATGCCAACGCTTTGGGCACTCAAAAACCAATTGCCGAGGTAAACTTGTCTGTGGTCGGTGCAGTGATCCCGACCACGATAGTACTCAATGTAATGCTACCCCACGCTGTGTTAACTGTAAAAAAGACCATCCATCATATTCAAAATCCTGCGAAAAATGGAAAATCGAAAAAGAAATACAAACAATACGCACTAAAGATAATATACCATATCCCGAAGCCAGGAAAATAGTTGAATCCAGGACACCAAAAGTTGGAGTTTCATATGCAGCCGCTTTATCTAAAACAGTCCAGAAAACATATCAAACTATTTCAACTCAAACCGATTTCCCTACTGAAAATAATTCCAAAAGAAAACAAAGGGAAAACAGTCTTTCTGATGCAACTACTAAATCGACTCAGTTTCCCTCTTCTGGATATGTAAATCCTGCTCCTCCTAAAATGCCACAAAATACATCAAAATCACTGCAATCTCTTACTCCTAAACCCCCACTCAAAAACAAAAGTTCTCAAAATATAACTAAAACACCATCTCTAAGATCAAATCTTAGATCTGATATTGAAAAACATACCCTACGTATTAAATCAGCTGCATCTACTGAAAACCCATCCAAAAAGAAAAAAAATAAAACATCTAGAAATCAAACCCATCAGCAACAGAATAAAAAAGAAACAAATATGGATGATGATGCCTTAAAACTTCATCCTGAAAGGGATGAAGTATTGGACGATGAGGATAGTAGCATGTCTACTACCTCTGAACAAAATGACATAGATATACATATCTGACACTCTTTTTATGTCTAATATCATCTCGTGGAACTGCCGTGGTTATCATAATAAACGTGACGAAATCCGTGAAATTCTCTCTGACCATCAACCACTTTGCCTAGCTCTCCAGGAAACCCATCTAAAACCTAATGACAAAGCGAAATTACGCAACTATGCAACCTACAGGAAAGACTTTACAGGTAGTGACAGGGCCACTGGTGGGGTGGCCCTTTTTATTTCTCGCAATCTACCCCATTCGCAAATTAACTTAAATACCAACTTACAAGCAGTTGCAATCAGTGTTCATATAAACAGGCTTATTACCATCTGCTCTATTTACCTACCACCACATACATCTATTCAGGCAGCAAATCTTGACAATCTCCTTCTGCAACTACCCACTCCTTACATCATTGTGGGAGACTTTAATGCCCACAGTCAACTGTGGGGTAATCGTGACTCTAATCAACGTGGAGATATGATTGAGAAAATTATATCAGACAATGGCTTATGCCTGCTGAATAATGGAGATCATACTTACTTTCATGAGCCATCCCGCACATTTCATGCAATAGACCTTACTATCTGCTCCCCATCTATTTATCCATATTGGAACTTCTGGGTTTCCGATGATCTTCACGGCAGTGACCATTTTCCCACCTTTATTACACAGACTACTCCTAATAGGAATTCAAATAACTGTTCAAATCATTATATATATGACAGAGCCAATTGGCAAACTTTCACAGACCTTGCCAAAATCACAAATGATATGATTGAAGGTCACATTGACAATGCACTTGATAATATCACCCATTCTATTATCAGTGCTGCGGATATCAGCATTCCCAAAACATCATCTACAATGCGACACAGAAAGCCTTGGTGGAATGATGACTGCCAACAAGCGAAAAAAAAACAACAAAGAGCTTGGGGTATTTTTCGAAGGTACCCCAATGATGCTAATTATATTGCTTTCAAAAAAGCAAAGGCTGACGCTAGGAGAGTGCGACGCAAAAGCCAACGTGAATCCTGGATCAACTATATATCTAGCATTGACAATAACACTTCAAGTAAAACACTTTGGAAAAAAGTTAAAAATTGTATGGGTCTCTATTCTGAAAATAATGTCTCTATATTAAAACATAATGGCCAAACTATAGCTTCACCCAACAATATAGCTGAAACAATAGCTAATACCCTCGCTTCTAATTCCAGTTCTGACTCTTACCCAGAACCCTTTCTATCATACAAAAGACGGATGGAAATTACTCGCATTAATTTTAATACTCGCTCCTCTTATGATTATAATCTCCCTTTTACTATTTCAGAACTTTTAAAATGTTTACAAAAAAGCCGCAACTCTGCTCCAGGTCACGATGGCATTACATATACCATGCTAAAACATCTCAGCACTACCTCTCTTAATAACCTTCTTGCTTACTACAACAGAATTTGGACAGAACACACATTTCCTAAAGCCTGGTGTAAAGCCATTGTTATCCCCTTTCCTAAACCTGGGAAGGATCCCAGTGATCCAAATAATTACAGACCAATCGCACTCACTAGTAGTCTCTGCAAACTTTTTGAAAAAATGATTAACTGCCGACTAGTACATGTTCTTGAAGGAAAAAATTGTCTTGCTGCCTTTCAAAGCGGTTTTCGACGTGGTAGGTCTACTACTGATAACCTTATTCTTTTAGAAACCCATATACGGAATGCTTTTTTAAAACGTAACCATCTAGTTGCAGTTTTTTTTGACATGATGAAAGCCTATGATAAGACTTGGAGGTATGGTATTCTTTACGATCTTTTTAATTTGAACTTTCGCGGAAACCTCCCGATTTTTATTAAGAACTTCCTCGCCATCCGTTTGTTTCAAGTTCGGATTGGTGGGGTTTTGTCTGACTTTTATACTCAAGAAGAAGGAGTACCTCAGGGCAGTGTCCTGAGTGTGACTCTTTTTGCTATCAAAATTAACGATATACTTAACCAATTGCCTCCATATGTGCATGGTACTTTATATGTAGACGACTTTAAAATTTTTTGTAAAGGAACAGATATGCGCTTTATCGAACGACAACTACAAATTGCTATCAACCGCATTATTCATTGGACAAACAGAAATGGTTTTATTATTTCTCAGGACAAATCATCTTGTGTACATTTTTGTAGACGAAGGGATCTGCATCCAGATCCTGAAATATTTATTGAAGCATCTCAAATTTCTGTTGTTGACTCTGTTCGCTTTTTAGGCTTATACTTTGACAGTAAGCTTACTTTCTTGCCACATGTGTTACAATTACGTAAAAAGTGCGAACGCTCGCTTAATCTAGTCAAGGTGCTCTCGAACACTTCTTGGGGAGCAGATCGTGGTTCACTCCTTAAAATATATCGTTCTATGATTCGTTCCAAAATTGACTATGCCTGCCAGGTCTATGGTTCCTCATGTAAATCAGTTCTTAAAAAATTAGACACTGTGCACCACAGCGCACTTCGTATTTGTTCTGGTGCATTCCGTACGTCCCCTGTGCTTAGCCTCTATGTTGACTGTAACGAACCTGCACTACATCACACCCGTGAAAGGCTTTCCCTCGATTTATACTATCGAATCCTTTCACATCTTAATCATCCTTTACATTCCTATTTACTAGATAGTGACAATGAACTTCTTTATCAGCACCGCCCTTCATGCACTCCACATTTTGGTATTAGAATGAGACAGATTATTGACAATAGCTTTCTTAGCAACATTGAAACCTATCCATGTTCAAAGCACCTTTTCCCTCCTTGGGACTCTCATAATATCATCTCCCTTCATCCTTTTAATACTTTTGACAAAAACAGTTTGGCTCCTGCTGTATTTCAACAGCTTTTTGCAGATCATCGGACACAGTACAAAAATTTTAAAGATATATATACAGATGGATCTAAATGTGGAGATATTGCCGGCTGTGGAATTGTTTTTGGTGATAATGTATTTAGTTATCGACTACACTCATCTGTCTCTGTGTTTACCGCCGAATTAATCGCAATAGATAAAGCTATATCCTTTATATCACATCATCATCATTGTACCTCTTTTATCATTTATACAGACTCTAAAAGTTCTATAGATGCAATTAGCTCCACTACCTACCATCCCATTATTTATTCAATTTTGAGTCGCATTAAACAACTTATTAGAGATGGATATAATATCCTATTCTGTTGGGTGCCCGGACACATGGGTATTCATGGTAATGAGATAGCAGACAAAGCAGCAAAACAGGCTCGCAATATTTTATATCATCAGATTCCTTTAAATGACATTAAACATAGCATCAATAGTTATATCTACAATAAATGGCAAGAAAGTTGGAACTCCGAAATAAATAATAAACTACATCATATTAAACCCACAATTCTAGTTTGGCCCACTTATTACCCTAGGAAAATTGACGTTCTTCTGACTCGTCTTAGAATCGGACATTCCAGGATTACTCACATACATCTGCTACTTAGAGAGGATGCACCCATGTGTCCACACTGCTATTTTGATCACTTGACTATCCATCATATTCTAACTGACTGTCCGGGCCTCCGGCACTTGTACAGGACTTACTTTAATACTTCATCGCCTATTCTGACGAACCTCATTGGGGAAACACCTCATGGGGCACTCTTTGCCTTTTTAAAAAACGCAGGATTTTATTTTGAAATATGATTTTATATTGTTTACTTTTTTCATTTTATACTCTAAGTTCTTAGATTGCACTTTCTATTTATATACTTTTTATTCTATATCATAATTTTATGCAAATATTTTTCACTGTCTTTGCCTGACTATATCTGGATGGGATAACCCATCCAGATATTTTATACTTTTGCTTTTTTAGTGTTTGTTTGGCGCAGCATGTCCCTGAAGGGATTTTGCGCCATTAAATCCCATACAACCAACCAACCAACTTCTCATACTTAAGTAGACTGGCGAAAACATAACGATAGCGCGTTTTAAAATCGCACAGTGACATCTATTGGATTTTATATGTACTAAAAAACGTTATGTACTAAAAAACGTGAGCAGCGCACCTAATAGTTTCTTTTGTTTCTTTTTGTTACTTTTTTGTCTGTTGTCCGATTTTGATGAAACAAAGCCTATACACTGCCCGGGAGTGTGCATTCTTCATTAGTGAAAACCTCATAAAAATCCATTCAGTAGTTACGAAGATAACCTCGAACAAACAGACAGACAGACAGACAGACAGACAGACAAAAAATTCAAAAAATTTTTTTTTGTGTTTCATTGGTTTTCTTTTATCGCCCTGACTCCATTTTTGTCAATTATCTTCAATGTACAGACACACCGGGTCCTACTGTTTTATTATATGTATAGATACTAGAAACAAAAATCGCAATGTCTCTTTCCCTTTTATTTCAATCTCATGCAGTATTAAATTAATTTGAAATGGAAGAACTATTTTTTAAGGGGAAAAAAATATATTTTTATTCTATGCATGAATAAACAAAATTTTCAGTTTCTGATAGAGTGAGCATGAGCTTCCTTAATTATTCATTTTGAAAATGTTTATCATATCTTTTGATCTTTATTTTCGTGCCGAACTGTTCCAAGGTAAGAAAATAGAAATTAATCTAATTTTGATTAGAATAATCTGAGTGATAGAGGTGTATTTAAGCTTTTATTAAACGAAGCAATAATTAGATATGTTTTTTAAATTCAAATGTTTTATAAATTTTTATGTTTTTAGTTACAGTATTTTTCTGCGTTAAGCAATTTGTTTTTTACATATAATTAGCATTATCTTATTATCATACATGCATATTGCGCATGTCATTTGTGTTGGAAATTAGAGTAGTTTTTTGAAGCTGGGAAATTTTTTAATCCCCATCCTCACCATTTACCCATAATAAATATCTGTCACTATGCCCCTGATTTTACTAGACAAACTATTCGAAAATTTAACAAGTTGAAATAGCATCCGTTTTACGAACATAATGATAATTCTTGGCAAACTATTTTCAAAGAAAACAATTCTAATTATGTAACAGTTTGTGAAGTATAATTGTATTGTAATTTTTCTTAAACGTTAAAGTTTCGGAATGCTTTCAATCCAAGAGAAGTAACCTGGTCGCAGTAAAGAAAGCAAAAAAAAAAAAAAAAAAAAAAAAAAAAAAAAAAAAAAAAAAAAAATGCTGTAGATATTGTTAACGGAAGATTAGAATTACCGAAAGTACATCATTAGTCACTCATTTGCCGAAAAAAAGAGTTGTTATACTTATTATAAACATCAAACTCAAATTAAGTGTTAAGAACTAAGCCAAATATTAAAAAAATATATATTTAATGTATTAAAAGGTAGACACACAAAATAAATGATTTTATAGACCGTTATTTTTTATTAATAATTTTTTTTTTCAAAATTAAAAAGTATTAATGTATCTCAAATATTATGCATGTATAAACGAGATTAATTTTCAAGATTTCAGAACGATTCGATACAATCTACAAAAAAAAAAAAAAAAAAAAAAAAAAAAAAAAAAACAAGAATTAGTATGTTATATCAGTATACCGAATAAGAGAAATAACAAATACGAATTGCGCAATATTATCAATTTGCACTAAATTATCAATGCTTGCTTTTGATATGTTCAATGAAAGTGTACTGTTTCAGTCACTTTAAGACAAAAGGCAATAGCATTTATTTCGTTTGTAAATGACTACGTAATTTTCTAACAGAAAATCTAAACGTTGTTTTTAGATCAGATCTATTGCGTGTCTTGTTCTGAATGTACATTTGGTTATAGTATGTAAATACGTTTGCATTTATTGTTCTTTATTTTGAAAGTCTAGATACTTAGCTGCGATCACTGAACTATGCATTTTTTATTAAATTGCTTCACTTATTAATCTTTTAAATGAATGTCAGACAGATCTGTTTAATAGTTTCACGTTGTCAACATATTTGTAAATAAAACTTCATGATGTAGAATGTATCGGAAAATTATTTTTGTTGCCTATTCATTTTATACAAATTCAGAATAAGCTGTTTAGACCTGTTTGGGATTCTGAATAATAGATCTGTTCAACGGAGTGATTATTTTGCGTGACCATCGTATTTTAGCATTTATGCAAAAAGAACATCCGAAACAGTGAATTAATTGAGAATCTGTGACAGAATTATGCAGTACATTATTTGCACGAGTCAACTGCAGTCTATAAATATATACTTATTTCAAAAAAATGTATTTCAATAATCGCATTTCAGAGTTTAGTTAATTATATATTCAAACAATGTATAATTTTGAAATATGTTTAAATTCCTTTAAATGATATAAAAAGCAATTTTTGTCGGTTTCTTTATTTTAACTAAGGATCAGTCGAAACCGAATTTTGGCGATCTTCTTATTTTTGGTCGAAAACGAAAATGCCCAATTTTTTTAAGTAGTTAATTCAAACATAAATATACAAAATTATCAATGAGTTACACGTTAATCATACCTGTGATCCAAATTGGCTCTCTATGTCTGTGAACAAAACTTTTTATTTTCATATGAAATAAAATGTAATTAATTCATCTAAGACACAGTATAATTTTATAATTATTCGAATTTCGTCTAGTTAAAAATGATTTAGATATACATAAAGGATAAATGTCAAACACTTTAAAAATAATTTTTAAAATTTAAAGTCCCAACTAATATTTTTTAACTTTAATTCTGATGCTTAAAGACTTTTACCCTGTTAATTTTGCTTTCCAGTCCAGCATTTATCACCTCTGTACTTCAAAATTGTTTGATCTCTCAAAGGAAAAATGTTTTGGATAATTCTCTTTCATTTGTAGTTAAGGTCTTGTATGTCAAAGGACCCTGAAATTGTGCTGGTCTTGACCACGTATCAATCAAAAGCTAATCTAATTAAACACACGTTTTTAAAGAAATAATTTTTAAAATTTAAAGTCCCAACTGATATTTTTTAACTTTAATTCTGATGCTTAAAGCCTTTTACCCTGTAAACTTTGTTTTCCAGTCCAGCATTTATCACCTCTGTATTTCAAAATTGTTTGATCCCTCCAAGGAAAAAAGTTTTAGATAATTCTTCTTCATTTGTGGTTAAGGCCTTGTATATGTTAAAGGACCCTGAAATTGTGCTGGTCTTGACCACGTATCAATCAAAAGCTAATCAACTAATTAAAGACACGTTCCTCCCTAGTCCCAAGCCTGTTTTTTACAGATCGTCAAAATAAAAGCTTATTAGGCAGAAGCGAGAAAAGCGTGGGTTGAAAAAGTAAAAAAAGACTGGCCGTCTTGTTCTGTGCCAGTTTTATGGGTGAGAAGCTAAAATAATTTGTGATTGGGAAATTTTTTCCTTCTTGGACTTACTGTTCATATACCTAGCGACTGGCTGTTCACGAGTGGTTGATTTCTGTATTTCTGTGATGGGGAAAAAAGAAAAATCATGAAGTTTCAGAAATATGAAAATCGTATCATTGCCTGTGCATTATAAATCAAATCGAAAAGCCTAAATAACATTCTCAATTTTCTCACTGAGGTTGGAGACGATTAACGAGATGATGAAGAGAGAAGGAAAAAGAAAATCTTTTTGTGGATAATGCCAAATCCCATACAAACATGCAGCAGAGCAACGTGACCCTGAAGCTCCTATCACCAATCTATACTTCTATAATCCAACCACTGCATAAAAGAGTATTCGAGACCGTTGAAACTCACTACCAAATTCATTTTCTGAGGAAACTGTCACTGGTGATGGAAAAGGTAAATTCGGCATCCAAATTAACGAAAAAGATCAATGTTATGGAGTCTGTGTATTGGGTATCAGCGGGAATGAAGCAACCCCCTCTCCATTAAGATGCTTCAACAAAGTTCGATTCCTATGTGAGAATGAGCAATCAAGAATAAAGGACCAAGAAGCAACAGCTGTGAGTGACTTGTGGTCAATTGTTCAGTAGCTTCATACCGAAGTCGAATTTGGAGCTTATCACGAAGTCGTTGAAATCCTTATAGTTTGCCTGGATAACATCGTTGAAAAGGAAGAAGAAAGTGAAGCAGAAGCAGAAGCAAAACTGAAAAAGACTGATGCAATAAGAAGAACGATGTTTACTTTCAAGCAATATGGCCATGAGACTCATTCAAGATCTGTTGAACTATCCGGCTGAATATCACACGGAAGCCTTTCCCCTTTTTAAATAGCTAGATAACGTACTTGCATGAGCATACACAGTACAAAAACAGTCTAAAATTACTCACTTTTTAAAGAAATGTATGGATTATGTTCTGAAATAATATACTAGTAAATCTGCAGATCAAGAGCCTCAACGTCAGCTTTTCACATCTTTTTTTTTAAAACACACTTAGCGTAATATTCAACTTCCTGGAAACTGTAATTTAAAATTTTCGAATTACGTAATTATTTATAAAAATAAAATAAGAATAAGAAATTTGAAGCCATCAAAAGCCGTTAAATTAAAGATTTAGTTATGTTAGGATATTCTGAAAAATTCATGATCTATTATTTTTGTTTTTTTATTATACCACAGTAGATTTCTTCAGGGAGGCTCCGCCCCCCTGAACCTCCCGTAGTCTCATTAAATTTAAATTTCTAACTTTCTATCAATCTGCTAATGGTTATCGTATATCTTGTATTTCTTTCTACATTTTGATTTATAAGGATAAGCGACAGTTTTAATAAGCATTTTTCAATATCCTCATACTTCTAGATACCTGCCCACCAAAAACACCTAAATCTGATGTATCAGAAACTTTTGAAAGTGTGTGTTTGAAACTCAGTAATCTAGGGTTTTACAATTTTGTTTACGAAAAAAAAAGAAGTTTTGATTGCATTCTGTGGCAGTTATCGGGGACGAACAGATAGACAGAAGAACAGACTGAGAGATGGAAAACAATAAATTTTGCGTCGCCAAAATAAGCCTTCACTGAAGTTTCGGCAATGACATCATTACTTATGAGTTATTGCTGTCCATGTTTCTTGTATTTTTAACGACAACTATAAAATACCTGTTTTATTTCAATTATGACGTCAAATTTTACCAATTGAAATATTTGTTAAAAATATAATTATCTTATATTTCTTTTACTTCTAATTATGCCCCCATTTTTGTCAGAAAAATTCTTATTAACGAAACAAATTTACGTGTTTAATATTTAACAAAATACTATTTTTATTTTTATTTTAATTCTGACGTCATATTTATTTTTTCCTAGTTTAATTTTTCGAATGGAAATTGCGCAATTGAAACTTATTGCCGTTGAAAAATTATTCCAGATTTTTTTTTTGGCAACGATAAAGGAAATTGGTTAAATTTTATCTAAAAAATCGCTCTTGATTCTGTATGAAAAAGAAGGAAAATTTGACCTATTAAGGAAAATATTTGAATAAAATTAATAAAACATAGCCTATATTCTTTTCTGGGCTATGTTATATTTATCAGCAAAGATACAAAGACATTAATTAATTCATCAGTTTTGACTTTGACTTCATTTAAATTTTCGTATACGCTTTCAAATTTATAGCATTAAAATATAATAAGGATCAACCATTAAGAGAGAATAAAGAAAATGAAATAAATACATTTTAAATAAGTAAATCTCTAAAACAAATTAGTTTATATTATTGGAACACATTTATAAAAAATCTCCAAAATTTACAATAATAACTTTAAAAATCTGACAAATGCATACACTAAATTTCAAAACAATACGAATAATTTAACTGGTAAATTTCAGTGTCCATTTATCATTGAATTCCATTAATGAAATGCGTCATTTTCTCTCAAGGAAAAAAAAATTGAAAATCATTGGATTTGCCATAAAAAAGCATTATTGCGCAAAATAAAATATTCTATATTTTGCAAACGAATGAATCAAATCTAACCAAAAACTATACAGCTTAATCCCAGTGCCTCACTAACATACCCACTTAATTTCAAGCCAATCGGATGTTTTTTGCGTTAGTTATCGCGGAACAGACAGACAGACTGACTGACAGACTGACAGACAGAAACCAAAAAATTTCCTGTCTCCAAAGTAAGCCTTCACTGACGTTTCGGCAAATATATATATACAATTGTATACTTTGTAAAATTTTCTTAATAAGTAAAACAAACAAATGAGATGATATAGTACAAGACTGACAAAATTTAGTTTTACACTGTGAATTGGCATGGCGAACCAGGCTAAATATTCTATACTGCCTATAAATTCAATACATAGTACTAGTGTTACGAATCGTAGCACCTGCTATCCAGTCACGTGATTGGTTTCTCGGCGCCGTGGGCCCGAGAGAGTTGTGTTACGTAATTCTAGTTCTAAAAGCCCAGATGTGCTCGAAGGATTTTTCTCGACGAGAGAAATAGTAACTCTCGCTTATTATACATGTAAAATTTATGTTTTTATGTTTAAGTGTTTATAGTTGTGTTTAGTGTGTGTTGTCAAAAATAAACAAGTAAAAAGACTCCATTTTCAAGTATTATTTACGTATACTTTCGAATTCGCGAATCGTAAAAATTTTTCATGGTGCCGAAACCCGGGAAGTGATTGTGTTAATGACTTCAAGACTTTCGAATTTAAGACTTTTATAAGTGTCAGTGACTCCTTTAAGGATATCTGAATATCAAGAATGTGCTTATAAATTTCAAGACTGTGATTTGTGCTGCCGCTCTTGGATTTCTCGGTCTGAATTTATCGGAATAATACATCGCGTCTTCACATCGCGGATAGAAAAGGTATTGTAAAATTATTTTGATTTATTCTTTTGATCTACATTTTCACTATTATGGATCTTGAAAAAATTAAGACTAAAAGAAAGGTATTGAAAACCGCAATAACCAAATTTATTACAAAAATTGAGGCTTATATAGAAAGTATCGATTTTAATGATAAAAGTCATTTTGAGCAGTTAACAGAATATTTAACTAATATTAATGATAAACAAAACGAATTAAAAACTGTTAATAATCAGGTTCAGGAATTATTATCGGATGGAGCAATTTTCGAGAACGATATTCAGTCATCTATTGAATATGACGATGGAATAAATGAAACAAAATTTAAAATTAAATTAAATTTGAAGAAATTTAAAGTGTCAATAGGTGACAACTTGGAATTCACCAAAAGGCATGTTCTCCAAACTGCCGCTAAAATATTTGATCCAGTTGGATTTATGTCACCTTTTTTGATAAGGGTAAAAATTTTCCTTGCTGCAGAATCGTTATGGTAATCAATCGTTATGGTAATCAATCTTGCTACAGAATCGTTATGGTAAACCAGAAATTTTGATAAGCGGGTTTATAAACAAATTATTAGAACTAGAACCGGTTAGGTCGAGCACGAATATTAAGTCATTACGAGATTTATATGACGAATGCGAAGTAAGCATTCGTAATTTACAAGCTATCGGGGTCGCGTCGGACAATTTCGGATATTTATTGATACCGATAATTTTAAAACAGATACCCCATAATTTAGTTGTAGAATATCAGAGAAAGAAAAATGCGGAAAAAGCTGGTGACATAAATGAACTGATGAAATTTATAAAGTTTGAAATAGAATCGCGAGAAGCAGCAAATGCAGTGTCAGGGATTTCCTTAAAAAATCAGGAAGTAGCACGATATGAAAAAAGGAATTTTAGAACTAAACCAAATGTTCCCTCTTCAATCGCGCTTAATACTGTTGTAAAAAATGTTTGCATATTTTGTAACGCGAATCATTTAAGCTTAAAGTGTAATGAAATTATCGATGAACAAAAAAGGTATAAGTTGAAAAAAGATGGAAGATGCTATCGTTGCTTCTTGAAATCGCACGTAATATCCTTGTGTAAGGTAAAAATACCTCCTTGTGAATTGTGTAAAAGTTACCAGCATAATTATTTATTTTGCCCGACTAAAAAATCGACAAAAGCGCGTCACGATGAAAGCTCAGTAAAAGCCGATGATTCTAAAAGTGAAGAAAGTCAAACCGTATTTTCATATGTAATTAAAACTAATAATTCTCCCGAAAAGTACGCAACATTGTTGCAAACCGCCTGTGTACGAGTGCAAGGTACTGGTAATAAATTATGCACGAGACTCTTATATGATTCGGCATCCTCTAGAACATTTATTACAAAAAGTTTAGCCTCGGCGTTGAAATTAAAACCTGTTGCCAAGGAAACGCTTTTGGTTTATACATTTGCAAATCGCGATGCCATAGAAAAGGAGTTTAATGTAGTAAATTTAACTATTATTAGTTGTCATCATCCTTATGAAAAAATAACTGTAAAAGCGCTGGTTTCTGAAATAATTAGCGGTACTAAGATAATGACTTCTGTTGATTATAAGTTAATAGATAAATTACGATTAGATAAACATGAATTGGCCGATACATTTATTCATTCGAAACCGGTCCAGATCTTGCTAGGTGCGGACTATCTGTTCAAAACTATAATAGGTAATGTCGAAAAAATTAATCATAATTTATTTATGCAGCCAACAATATTTGGCAAAATCATTGTCGGTCAAGTTAATAGTAATAATTCGCAGCCAACTTCCTGTATGAATGTAATTTGTTTCCCTTCAGAAAATGATCTTAGAAATTTATGGCAAATTGAGTCTTTTTTAGTCGATTCAAATGATCAAATGCAAGAGGAGACTTATGAGGTCATTAATCAATTCCAGAAAAAAATCATTTTTAAGAATGATAGATATATGACCCCCTTGTTATGGCGTAGCGAATTAGATAAACAGAATTTGTCTAATAATTACGAGGTAGCAGAAAGGCGTTTTTTAGGTTTGGCGAAAAGGTTAAAGAATGATAAATCTTTGTTTTTAAAATATAATGAAATTATGAAAGAGCAATTAACTGAGGGAATTATTGAAAAATGTAGTGATAATTGTTCTGTCAATTTCGTGATGCCACACTCTGCTGTTTCTAGGCCAAGTTCTTCTACAACAAAAACAAGGATTGTTTTTGACGCGAGCAGTCGGGAAATGGGGGAAAAAGGTTTAAATCAATGTCTTTTTGCGGGCCAAAATTTGAATCCTAATCTCATAGATGTGATATTAAATTTCAGGCAGTTTAAAATTGCTTTCACGGGGGATATTGCTAGGGCCTTTCTACAAATTCAGGTATCAGAAAATGATAGAAATTATCTATGTTTTTTGTATTTCGATGACTGCGACATAGATAAACACAGTATTTTGTATCACTTTAATCGTCATTGTTTCGGCGTCACCAGCTCTCCCTATGTTTTAGCCTCTACAATTAAAAAGCATATTGGTAATTATAAGGATACGGAACCCGCCGCCTATGAAATGATTAATAAATATTTGTACGTAGATGATTTAATTTACGGATCATCTACAGTCGAGCAGGCTATGCAACTAACAACTACTGCAGTTTCTATATTTAAAGATGCCAATATGCAATTGCTAAAGTTCGTTACTAATTCTCCAGAATTAAAAGAAGCTTGGAATGGTAACCCGGTTATAGAGATTAATGAAAACTGCGCCGAATCAAAGGTATTGGGGTTAAATTGGAATGTTGAAGGGGATTTTTTGGCTATAGATTTGGCATCTTTAGTGTCAATAGGTGACAACTTGGAATTCACCAAAAGGCATGTTCTCCAGACTGCCGCTAAAATATTTGATCCAGTTGGATTTACGTCACCTTTTTTGATAAGGGTAAAAATTTTCCTTAAAGAATTATGGCAGAGTGGGCTAGACTGGGACGATGAATTTAACGAAGAATTTCAAATTAAATACAGAACATGGTATCAGGAAATCGAATTGCTAGACCAATTAAAAATACCCAGATATTATTATCACTCGAGTGAAGTGCACGACAAAGTAGAACTACACATTTTTTCCGATGCTTCCTTGAAGTCCTATGGAGCGGTAGCCTACTTCCGGTTTCAAACATCCGAAGAAAATTATAGGACATGTTTTGTTATGTCTAAGGCTAGAGTAGCCCCATTGAGAAAAATAACACTACCACGCTTAGAGCTTTTAGGGGCTCTAATAGCTGCTAGAATAGCTAGTCACCTTAAACTCATTTTCACGAATCTAGATAAAATAGTACTGTGGTCAGACTCGACCACAGTACTACATTGGATCAAAGGAGTTGCATCCAAATGGAAGCCGTTTGTGGCTAACAGAGTGATGCAAATTCAGGACTTAAGCGACCCTAGTTCTTGGCTGCATGTAAATAGCAGGGATAATCCTGCTGACATGCTAACTAGGGGACTGTCAGCGAAAGAGTTAATAAACTCCAATCAGTGGTGGTACGGGCCGGAATGGCTCGGTAAATCTGAAAAATTTTGGCCTAAGGACGATAATTTAAAATTAAAACCAGTCAATCCTGAAATTGAAGCTAGAAGTAAGATTGTTGTTAATACAATTATTGCCAAGGAGAATTTAATTGATATACAAAAATTTAGTAGCTTGAGAAAATTATTGCGTGTAACAGCCTATGTATTTCGTTTTATCAGATTACTAAAGAAAAATCGTGAACCAATACGTACACTTTCGGCGGAGGAAATCCGAGAAGTGGAAATCTTCTGGATAAAAAATTGTCAAGCTGAAATTTTCGAAAAAGAAATCTTAAGCCTGAAAAATTCCAAGCCAATTCCTAGAGACTCTAGATTGCTTTCATTGAACCCTTACCTCGATTCAGATGGAGTTTTGAGAATCTTAGGACGACTCCATAACGCAAATTATTCGATGGA
This sequence comes from Maratus speculifer, assembly GCA_964019185.1. NCBI lineage: Eukaryota > Metazoa > Arthropoda > Arachnida > Araneae > Salticidae > Maratus > Maratus speculifer. Next base: position 143,394,886 of record OZ025291.1, read on the forward strand.
TGAGAAACATCCAATAATTCTTCCGCCACAAACCAAACTTTCAGAACTTATAATTTGGGATGCCCACTACAGAGTTTCTCATTCTGCTGTTGCCCATACACTTGTGCAGATTAGAGAAAGATTCTGGTTATTAAAGGCTAGACAATCTGTGAGAGCTGTGCTTAAAAATTGCATTATTTGCAAAAGATTTTCTTCAACTCCAGGCGATCAGACGGTAGCGCCATTGCCTAATGATCGAGTAGAACAGACCAGTCCATTCAGTGTGATAGGATGTGATTTTGCAGGGCCATTATACGTAAAAGACTGTGATAACAAACAATACATTTTATTGATTACATGTGCAGTTACTAGAAATGTCCACTTGGAGCTTGTCGGCAGCTTGTCGACACAAACATTTTTACTAGGCTTTCGTAGGTTTGTTTCTCGGCGAGGATTACCATCTGTAGTATATTCGGACAACGCCAAGACCTTTAAACGTGCGGACAATGACTTGAAAAACCTTTGGCGGATTATGACTCATCCAGATGTGCAAGACTATTTTGCTTCTCATCACATACAGTGGAAATATATCATTGAACGAGCAGCGTGGTGGGGGGGGGGATTTTACGAGCGAAGGGTTAGAACTATAAAAACTGCTTTAACAAAGACACTCGGGAAATCATCGCTAACTGTTGACGAACTACATACTGTTTTAGTTGAAATTGAAGGAATGGTCAATTCTCGACCTTTAACATATGCCTCGCCAGAAGGTCAAGACCCCCTACCATTAACGCCTGCTCATTTCCTAATTGGGAGAAGAATTTCTTCTCTGCCACCAGTTCGCCTTCATCTTGAATCGAATATCTCTTCCAGGAAAGAATTAATTAAATCTTTTAACTATCGTGAGAAATTAATGCGCTTGTTTTGGACTAGATGGAAAGGGGAATACTTGTTAAATTTGAGGTCAGCTCATTTAAGTTCGAACAAAACTAATTTTCCTCAATTTAAATTGAATGACATAGTATTAATCAAAGATGATAAATTACCCAGAAATTTCTGGAGTCTAGGAAAAATTGTTGAATTATTTCCTGGAAGAGACGGCAAGGTGAGGCCTGCAAGGTAAAAACTGAGAAATCTATTCTCAGACGACCAGTACAGTTATTGTATCACATGGAAATTTGAACTGATTAACTTGTATATACTAATCTTGTTTTATTTTTCTTATTTTAGTTGAAGTTTTGTTGTATTTAGTTGAAGTTTTGTCCTTGAAGTATGTATAATATTCCATATTTATATTCATGTTGTATTAAATTGATATATAATTTGTGATGAACATCCATATGTTCATGGGTGGGCAGTGTTACGAATCGTAGCACCTGCTATCCAGTCACGTGATTGGTTTCTCGGCGCCGTGGGCCCGAGAGAGTTGTGTTACGTAATTCTAGTTCTAAAAGCCCAGATGTGCTCGAAGGATTTTTCTCGACGAGAGAATTAGTAACTCTCGCTTATTATACATGTAAAATTTATGTTTTTATGTTTAAGTGTTTATAGTTGTGTTTAGTGTGTGTTGTCAAAAATAAACAAGTAAAAAGACTCCATTTTCAAGTATTATTTACGTATACTTTCGAATTCGCGAATCGTAAAAATTTTTCAACTAGTAAATCTGCAGATCAGGAGCCTCAACGTCAGCTTTGCAAATCATTAAAAAAAAAAAAAAAAAAAAAAAAAAAAAAAAAAAAAAAAAAAAACACTTTGGGTAATATTTAACTTCCTGGAAACTGTAATTTAAAATTTTCAAATTACGTAATTATTTATAAGAATAAAATAAGAATAAGAAGTTTTAAGCCATCAAAAGCGTTAAATTAAAGATTTAGTTATGTTAGGATATTCTGAAATTTTCATGATCTATTATTATTATTATTTTTTTATAACATAGTAGATTTCTTCAGGGGGGTTCAGGAGACCCCGGAGACAGATTCTACCCAGACAGTATTTCCAGACAGAGACCCCGGAGACAGATTCTACGGGGGTTTCAGGGGGGCTCCGCCCCCCCGTAATCTCATTAAACTTAAATTTGTAACTTTCTATCAATTTGCTAATGGTTATCGTATATCTTGTATTTCTTTATACATTTTGATTTATAAGGATAAGTAACAGTTTTAATAAGCATTTTTCATTATACTCATACTTCTACATACCTGCCCACTACAAACACTTAATCTGATGTATCGGGAACTTTTGAAAGTGTAAACTCAGTAATCTAGGGTTTTACAATTTTGTTTCCGAAAAAAAGATGTTTTGATTGCATTTTGTGGCAGTTATCGCAAACAGACAGACTGACAGGCGGAAAACAATAAATTTTGTGTCGCCAAAATAAGCCTTCACTGAAGTTTCGGCAATGATGTCATTATTCATGAGTTATTGCTATCCATGTTTCTAATATTGTTTACGACTACTATAAAATACCTGTTTTATTTCAATTATGACGTCAAATTTTATCAGGTGAAATAATTGTTAAAAATATAATTATTTTTTATTTCTTTTACTTCTAATTATGCCCCCATTTTTGTCAGAAAAATTCTTATTAACGAAACAAATTTCCGTGTTTAATATATTTAACAAAGTACTATATTTTTATTTTAATTCTGACGTCATATTTATTTTTTCTTAGTTTAATTTTTCGAATGGAAATTGCTCAATTGAAACTTATTGGCGTTGAAAAATTATTCCATATTTTGATTTTTTTTTTTTTTGGCAACGATAAAGGAAATTTGTTAAATTTTATCTAAAAAATCGCTATTGATTCTGCATGAAAAAGAAGGAAATTTTGAATTATTTAGGAAAATATGTGAATAAAATTAATAAAACATAGCCTATGTTCTTTTCTGTGTTATGTTTTATTTATACGCAAAGATACAAAGACATTAATTAATTCAGCAGTTTTGACTTAAATTTTCGTACACTCATTCAAATTTATAACATTATAAAAATAAGGATTATGATGAATGGTTGCTTAGCAACGATTAACAGAAAATAAAGAAAATGAAATAAATACATTTGAAATAAGAAAATCTCTAAAGCAAATTAGTTTATATTATTGGAACACATTTATAAAAAATCTCCAAAATTTACAGTAATAATTTAAAAAATCTGACAAATGTGTAGACAAAATTTCAAAACAATACGAATAATTTAACTGGTAAATTTCAGTATCCATTTATCATTGAATTCCATTAATGAAATGTGACATTTTCTCTCAAGAAAAAAAAATTAAAAATCATTGGATTTGCCATGGAAAAGCATTATTGCGCAAAATATAATATTCTATATTTTCGGAACGAATGAATCAAATCTTACAAAAAACTATACAGCTTAATCCCAGTGCCTCACTAACATACCCACTTAATTTCAAGCCAATCGGATGTTTTTTGCGGTAGTTATCGCGTTACAGACAGACTGACTGACAGACTGACAGACAGACACAAAAAAATTTCGTGTCTCCAAAGTAAGCCTTCACTGACGTTTCGGCAACTAGTAGTAATAATGAATTTCCCAATGCCCCTCAGTAATGAACACCCCCAAATCTGAACATTTTTGGTCGGTCCTATGAATGTTCAGAATAGAGAGAGTTCACTGTATATGTATTGCTTGCTTTATAATTTGTATCCACGTTTTGGGTCAATCGTGACTGAAAATCATAAACAGTAAAGTTCATAGCTATAACAAGGGTATTTCGTTTGAGCTGATACAGCTGAAATCAATGAGTAACATTCAATATTTCTGAAGGAAGAAAACACGAGATTTTCGGGCCAAATTCTCGACAGCATTTTTGCCAAAATATAGATTTTATGAGCCAAAAACAAACATAAAGCCGAATTTTTGGTTGACCTGCAATTTTAACCTACAAATGTAAATGATTTAAAATGAATTGTTTATAAATTTTAGATGACTTTTATTTGACTGATTACAGAGTTGATGATGCTGTTAAAGAAAATCGATATTATTGAATGCATAAGAGGTCTGTCGCCTTTTTTTCTTTGTTTAGAAAAAGTAGTACACAAAAAGAAAAAAGACTTTAATTTGTTTACACACAAACCTACAGTTTTTTACAAAGTCTTAATATACTTTTAGAAACAATTTGTTTTAATAATCCAACTAATAATTCATATATATATTGTCCGAAACTCTCTTAGTACGAGTAATACTCGTACTTGACAGTTTATTTCTATTCTAATTTAAAATATTTTTGAGTCAAAAATAAACTGAAGAACAAAAATTTCCCTATTTAAAATGTACTCTTTTATCTATAATATCGAATCATTAAAACGTTTTAATAGTTTTCCTTCATGTTCAAACAAGTGTTAGAAATATTGGATTATTCCCCTCAAAATTTTTGAATTTTTGTTTTTTTCTCATTAAGAAATTAAAAAGTCAGAACGAAAGTTTCTAAATTCAAAAAATATATATTTTTATATGTTATGTAAGAAATTTTAAAAGCATTCCTTCTTGCTTAAACGAGTATTGGGAATATTCCTTTTTTCCCGCAAACTTTTTCACTGTTTATTTATTTTTTCATTATTAAATAAAAAGACAGTTACTTAATTACGCCAATTTGTTACTTATTGTTCATTCTTAATTGTAAATAATTTTTAATATAGTCTTTCCTTTTCTTAGGTTAATTATCAAAATTGAAATTTCAAGCATGTACACAAAACATCGATTTTGTGTAAACATTTAATGTAAGTTTTTATACTTAAATAAACAGTCCTGAAATCTGATATTTTGCATTTACATATAAATGAATATGATTTACGTATAAAAAATTTTTATTAACATTTGTGACATGTCAACCACAGCTGATTTGCTCATTTTCTAAGAAATGATCCATTCAGAATAATTTAACAAACTTGCACCGTTTAATAAGTTAAAATATTATCTTTAATTTAACCATAGGGAAATGAATAGCACATTTTAAAGTCCAATTTCAGCTGTTCCCATCTGTAATCGGAAAATTATCCGAATTGTTTGAAGAGCCCTGTATATAATATATGGACTTGTATCTATTAAGTGTGCTAAAATTTATTTCAGTTAAGAAATACACATTCTTCAGTTGAACAATCCTCTTTAGGAATTTATCCTAATAAGGAGAATGGTACATGAATTCTTTTGTGCAGGTGCATGTGAAGTATAGAACTTATATATAACGATTAACATGTAAATATTTAGTTAAATTAAACAACACATACAGGATTTTAAACCGCACATCCAGAAATTGTCCTCAAAGACAATACTGTAACTGATTTATTTTGTGTGTCACTGTAAATGAACAACAAATGGTATGAATGCATTATTCTATCGTAATCATCTTGTATTAAAATTCCATGATTCAGCTTCAATACATTTGAAAAAGCGTCACCTTACTAAAATATTCTTGAAACGATCTTTTTCTTTATAGCATAATCTAATGGAATTCTGTTGAGTGCCTCTATAAACAAACTATCAATTCCACATACTTGATATAAAATACCAAATGTGCCTTAATGACTCTAAATTGCGCGAAAATTCTAGTATATTTACAGAAATTAGAGCGTGGGCAGACGAATAGACAAACCGAATGCATAAACACTTTTCAACTTTGTTGGAAAGTGCTTAAAAATATCATACTTTCTTTGCTGAAAGTTGGTTAAAAACAGGAAATTTTCATAAATTTCCAATGTAGTTCTTTAAATAAAATTTACTAGATAAAGTATTACACAGCTTGAAATTATATAAATGGACATATATGGTTTTAAATCCTATGGAAAGTTTAAAACAACAATTTCACAGTTAGATACATTTAAATTGGCAATCCATAGGGGGAACTGGGGCACATTGATACAGTTTTTTTCTAAGAATATTTTTGGTGTCCAGAAAGTAGAAACTTCAAGTTATTTTTCCATGTGGTGTCAGCGAAAATTGTGTAGTGTGTTATAAAAATGTACAATCGTTGTTTTATATAGTATTTTTGCATGTAATTAAAAAAAATAATTTGTATCAATGTGCCCCATCCCCAGAACAGATTGATACACCTCATGGGGCACTTCGATACATTTGAGAAAAATGGAGACAAAATAACACCAAAGCATATTTTTTTAAATAGAAAATGAGTTAGCAAATCATTTTATATTTATTTATAGAAATTCAAATCTTCCACAATTTATTTGTAGGCAGTATTAAAGCAATGAAAATGAAATGTTTAATGATGTGATGTTCTGGTTGTTCCTTGTGTGATTGTTGGCTGTGGTAACTTTGTCATACCTGGCACTTCAACCCCAGCATTATCATTTTTCTTAGGAAAGATGAAAAAATACCAGGTTTTCTGCTTATAAATAGAAAATAAAGAATAATTATATTAAAAATTCTGTTTATAATGTAATTATCTTTTGCTGTTATGCAGCTTGTTTCTCTTATTTAACATTTCTCTGGTCGAAAATACCTTTTCCTCTGGAGAATCGATATAAATTCGACATTTGCCAGGCTTCCGTCTTTTTCTTTTGTTAGTTCTACTAGCACTAGCTTTTGGGTAGAGTTCGTATGTTTTCTGTTTGCAAAAATATTATAAAATGTTCTAATATAAAAAATTGGAACTATTTTACTTCAATAAAAACTAATATTAGAAATTTTTGGCGGGAAATGGTTGCATTAAAAAAAGTGTACTATAAAAATATAATAAAAGGTAATGAAACTAGTTGAATGTGCCAATCCTAAAACTTTCTTCTTTCTCATATATACATTTTAATATTTAAAAAAAATAGTTACTCATTTTAATGCTTTAATAATTTTAATTCAATGCCATACGAACTTTGATATTGATCTTAAATTTATGCTTCAGTCAATTAATCAGAGTAAAAACGAGTTTTAGTCTCTGCACGAGCCGAGGGACAATAGAATGAACAGCAGATTTTTTTTTTCAAATTCAAGGAGGATCTACTTGTCTTATCAAAAAATAATGATATACAAAAAATTTAGTTCAGTTCTAGAACTAACTTCATACACTTTTAGGTGGTGCAATTTTGAAAATGGCACAAAAATCGCGATTCCAGCGCCCCCTTCCGGCGAATTTTTTTTCAAATTCAGAGAGGACCAACTAGCTATAGTCATACACTCACACAAAAATTTTGGTTCAGTTCGATGCATAACTTCACATACTTTTGGTCGGTACAATATTGAAAATGGCACAAACATCGCGATTGCAGCTCCCCCTTATGGCGGATTTTTTTCATATTTAGAGAGGACCAACTAGCCATAGCCAAACAATTACACAAAAAATTCGTTCAATTCGATACATTAATTCATACACTTTTAGCTGTTAAAATATTGAAAATGGCACAAAAATTGCTATTGCATCACCCCCTTGTGGCGGATGTTTTTCAAATTCAGGGAGGACCAACTAGCCATAGTCATACACTTACACAAAAAATTTGGTCGAATTCGATGCATAACTTCATATACTTTTGGTCGGTACAATATTGAAAATGGCACAAACATCGCGATTGCAGCGCCCCCTTCCGGTGGAATATTTTAAAACTGAAGGAGAATTTGTTTGCCACAGCCAAAAACATTCACAAAAAAATGGTTAAATTCTATGCATAACTTCATACACTTTTTGATGGTAGAATGGCGACACACAGACACACACAAGGACAGACAGACATTTTGTAAAAACATGTTTTTTGGAATTTCTGACCCCTAAAATGTGTAAATCAGTCGAAAACCGGAAGTCGAAAAAATTTCGATTTCAATACTTTCTTCTATTGAAGATAAAAGAAAGTAAAAATGAACTTGAAACTGATTGAGGTTGTGTGTAGCTATCATGGGGCACATTGATACGCATCAATGTGACCCGACATGGATTGTATCAAAGTGCCCCATACAGCCATTTTGAATAAAATGAATCTCAATTCCAACACTTCATAATTTACTTAACAATAAGGAATGTGGAAATCATAAAGAGCAGCTTTATTTTCCAGGGAGAGTATTATTTTCTGTTGAAAATACTGGAACAGTTATATAACTAGTATTAAAAAATGCTCTGGCGAGCACCAAAAAAGGTTAATATGTTTTTAAAATATGAAAAAGTGTTTGACAAGAGCTTCTAATTGAAAAAGCGAAAGGACAAGGGGTCCCTTCTTGGCTGCAGTTCACTGTCAATGCCAAATTTGAAAAAATCATATTTGCGCTTTTTCCATACAAAAAAAAAAAAAAAAAAAAAAAAAAAAAAAAAAAAAAAAAAAAATCAGTCACTGTTACGATAAAACTGTATAGTGTAAAGGCATAATTAGAAAAGACGAAGGGTGAATAACATGAATGTAAAGCAAAATAGGGCCAAAAACCATAGTTCCCGCAGCCAGCGTTGAATTCAGACACTTTTCTCCGGGAGGGTCTTCTGTGGCTTTAATAGAATAGAGTTCTAAGGGGATCATACTTTTTTACCATTAAAAACACAAAATCTCAAATTTTATTGAAAGTGGGGGGCATTTGATACCTTCGGGAGGGAATATCTCCCCGGCCCACCTCCTGTATTCAACACTGCCTGCAGCATATCACATTCACGTAATCCCACCATAAACTGTCGCAGTGTAAAACAGCACAGAAAACTGATTTGTAGTGCAGTTGATGCAGAGTCAACAATGCAGTTAACATGTAAAGCACGATTGAAAGTTTTACGCAGATTTCTTTTATATTGAAAAAGCGCAAATATGATTTTTTCAAATTTGGCACTGACAGTGAACTGCAGCCAAGAAGGGACCCCTTGTCCTTTCGCTTTTTCAATTAGAAGCTCTTGTCAAACACTTTTTCATATTTTAAAAACATATTAACCTTTTTTGGTGCTCGTCAGAGCATTTTTTAATACTAGTCTTTTAAGTTTTTTGATAATTATATATTGAATATAAGAAAACCTCAGTTGCTTTTAAATATTCCCAGTACTTTTTCTTATTTCGCTCAATATTAAACTATTTAATCAAAGGACAAAAAACGTGAAAAAACGAAATTAATTTTAATTTATTCGTACAGAAATTGACAGATTCAATTAATTTTAGATAATACATATTTTGTAGAAAAATAATGCGAATAGAAATTTTTATTCTTTTAGCATAGGATTTGTGGCATTCTTATTTACTTGTTTTAAAAATCAGATGTTACAAATATGAAATATTTCCGCCATTAGCGCGATTTTTGTGATCATGGCACCCAAAGGTCGTAAACATAACTTTATAGTCAATGCACATAAAAACAAGTTTTTCCATTTAAATTTAAAAAAAAATTAAGTAAAATATTTTTATTTTTTCCTTCTTGATATCTATTGGAATAGCTTATTCCAATTATTGAATAATATTCTAGGACATTTTCAGGGAAATTATAGGTTAAGTTATCTTCCTTGGAGAAAGTCGCTCGAAATACAGCCTTAATAGATTTTTGTCAAACTAAGCATGAAAATATACTGAAAATTCATTTCTAGTATTATTTGTAAAATTGACATTGAAATCACTAGCTGTAATTAAATTTTTATATAATATACAGTGGAACCTCAGTTCACGATCCATTCTTGTATCTGAATTTCTGTATGTGATATAAATTTTTTGGGCGCTCTATCTCAAGAACTAATGCATGGGATTAAAAAAAATTATATTCAGGCAACGCCGACTATATAGTACCGGCCAAGCCATTTCGCGAAAAACCGCCGAAAAGTGAAGCTGGATTCAGCTTCAAACCTTGAACCATTTCATTGAACCACGTGTAAGTCCACGTGACGCAAACCCTGCCCAAATTAGCATTGAATAAGCTGCTTTCTGTTCTGTGCACATGTTTGCACACGTGTCATTGTTTTGGTTCAGGGTTTACATGATTGGTCTGAATAACTTAGGCAAAGCATCAGCGTCTTCTGGCGGGAGATTTTCTACATTAATCTCAAATAGACAGGCCTTTAGTTCTAGTGGGCCATGATTCCGGTAATCCCTGATATAAATTGATATTGTTTACATTTTGATTTAAATCGTTCGACAGATGGCTTAATCGTGTTGCATTTTTCATTATTTTCGCAGTAGTTCTATCTCGAGAATTAAACCACGGATTTTCATCAAACATCAAATTCAGTTAATCTTTATATGAATTGGCTTTGTTTACGTTTTGGTTTCAATAACCAAACACAAGGCACTGCTATGCTGAATTGTTCCGATTACCACAATATCTCTATCGCAGGAATTAATGCACAAATTTTCATCAAACTTGAGATTTAGGCACACTTTGATTTATATTATTGCTCATTGCGTGTTTTGGGTAAATCTCCCAACAAGTGTCGCATATATGCTGTATTTTTCCCGATATCCGCAACAGTCCTATTTCAAAAACTAATGTTCGGAATTTCATGTCTTTAGAATCCTCACGGTGAGCATATGACTGTCATTTGATTTTGGCACTGTAATAATGAATTTTGACGCATTAAATGCATGAGATAGAAAATAGTTTTGGGTTTACCATATCCGACTAGTTCTTTATCATCAGAGTAATCGACGGTTCATCTACACCGTATTGTTTAGCTATTTTGATTACACTATCATCGTTCTTAAGTTTTGTCACTACTTCTTTTCATAATTGATCAGTAATTCGATTAAGCTACTACTGCTATCACTAAACGCTTTTTCATCCTTAGAAGTCACAATAAAAGCTAAAATTTTCGCGAAACTGATTAAAATTAAAACAATAAATTAAATTTTTTACTGTACTGAAGGTCTCAAAGCACTCTGATACGCGCACTTTACTTCAAACTTGACCTATAACAAGAGTTATGTGAGGGTTGCCAACTGAACTATTCGACAGCTTTGGTCGCGAATCGAGTTATCCTACACCGAAAGAGTAAAATTTTGATTACTGAAGTTGGTCATAAACCGAACTTGTCAAAAACAGAGGGGGCCGTAAACCAAGGTTCCACTGTTTTTTGACCGATAAGTTTGCAAATATGGCATTATTTATATATTCAGTGGCGATGATCATTATGCAACTTGGCGATTAGGCCGATTAAATTTGCGATTTTAAAGTAACGTTTGTTAATAACAGAAAATTGAGAATTTCTATTAGAAAAATTAGGATAATTACTATAATTTTTATGCACGGTTTTAAGTAAACTCTGATTTTTTTTTTTTTTTTTTTTTTTCATAATTTGAAATTTAGTACATTTGGAAATGGAACGGAGAGGGAAAGTATATCTTTGCAATGCTTTTTCGACAATATCTCAAACAAAAATACTTTTAAATGCCAATAATTGCTGATCGTAAATGTTTCACTTCACACCATCACAAATTTTTTTTACATCACCATGTGTTTTTTTCATTTGATGCTTTCCTGGCACAGATGCCATATATGCACTACATTGTGCGATATTCTTCTGACGCCAATTTCGCAAAAGCTTAGTTTTCAAACTTCAATTACATACATATATATTAAGGTACTACTTAGTTATCCCGTCGATCAATTTCGCCAAACTATACAAATTGCCAAACTCATAGCGAAATTATACATATGGACATAATTTTCATTTTAAATAACACAAAAAATAATTTGTAGAATCTTAATAAAAAATACAAATAAAAAGTCTAAATAAAAATCCCTTAATGGCGTTTTAAACACGTGCATCCTATGTAAGGTCATTGGATTCGACATTCACGATCATCCATTATTGGCATATAATATTATAGTTTGGCGATGGCTTTTTGGTCGACGGCATAACCAAGTAGTACTTCTATTAACTATTTTCTATTATTTTCAAAAGAAAATAATAATGAATAATCCCTTCGACCTAAAAATTATCGCCAAATTATCAAATTAAATGCCAATAATGGATTATCATAAAGGTTACATTCAGTTTACATTAAATAGGTTACCCATGTTTGTTGTGCCATAATATGATTTTGAATTCAACTTTTTATTTGTACTTTTATTGATGTTTTACTAATTTATTTCTTCTTTCGTTATTTAAAATAAAAATTATGTCAATATAAATTACATGGTGAATAAATTGATGATTTGTAAAATTTGGCGAAATTGGTCGACGGGATAATCAAATAGTATTGAAAAGTTTAATTAATAACTACAGAATGAAACGATTTATAAAATTTAACAAAATTAAATAAAGGTATATATATATATATATATATATATATATATATATATATATATATATATATATATATATTATCAGACAAAATAACAAAATTTTCGTGCCAACTAAGTACCCTAATGCATATTTGACATTACATCCCTATATAAAATCAATTGAATGCTATTTAATATATGGACAGAATGTGAAGTTTTTGTTTTACTCTATATCTTTTTCTTGTGTAAATTAGGACGTTATATGATCATAATTAAAAAATCTTACATTTAGTTCCTGAAAAGAAATTTTGGTTTTCCCAGATACTTTTTTCTGATGTACTTGTTTTTTCCCCATTTTTTTCAACTACTAAAATATGTACTTCTCTGTTATCCCGTCGACCAATTTCGCCAAATTATACAAATCGCCAAACTAATAGCCAAATTATACACAATGACATAGTTTTTAGCTCACAGGCTATCATAGCCTGAGAGCTTATGTGCCCGTCCGTTCTGTATGTACGTTCGTATGTTCGTTCGTGCGTAACGCGATAACTCATGATAAAAAATATCGGATCCACTTGAAATTTTGTATATAGGTATATCCTGATAAGGCGGTTCCCTGATTAGTTTTTGGAGTTCATTCGATATGTATAAGAGGGGGAACGGGGGGCTCATGCCCCTCCCCTTAATTGATATAAACGAGATTTTCATGCAGAATTAACAGTTTTCGTTCAAAATTTAGATATAGGATCATTCTCATGAGGCGATTCCGTGACTGTCATTAGGTGTTCATTGAATAAGTATGAGCAGGGGGAACGGGGGGCTCATGCCCCCCCCCCCTTAATTGATATAAACGGGATTTTCATGCAGAATTAACAGTTTTCGTTCAAAATTTAGATATAGGATCATTCTGATGAGGCGATCCCGTGACTGTCATTAGGTGTTCATTGAATAAGTATAAACAGAGGGAACGGGGGGTTCATCCCCCCCCCTTAATTGATATAAACGGGATTTTCCTGCAGAATTAACAGTTTTCGTTCAAAAATTAGATATAGGATCATTCTGATGAGGCGATTCCGTGACTGTTATTAGGTGTTCATTGAATAAGTATAAACAGGGGGAACGGGGGGCTCATGCCCCTCCCCTTAATTGATATAAACGGGATTTTCATGCAGAATTAACAGTTTTCGTTCAAAATTTAGATATAGGATCATTCTGATGCGTCGATACCGTGGCTGTTATTAGGTGTTCATAGAATAAGTATAAACAGGGGGAACGGGGAGCTCATGCCCCGCCCCTTAATTGATATAAACGGGATTTTCATGCAGAATTAACAGTTTTCGTTCAAAAATTAGATATAGGATCATTCTGATGAGGCGAGTCCGTGGCTGTTATTAGGTGTTCATTGAATAAGTATAAACAGGGGGAACGGGGGTTCTAATGCCCCTCCCCTTAACTTGTATAAATGGATTTTTCAATCAGAATTGTCAGATTTCGTTCAAATCTCTGAATAGTTTTGGAAGTTTAATGGTTAAGTATAAAAGAGGAGACTAACTCCTCTTAAATTATATAAATGCTAAATGGGTTTTTATTAAGAATTATCCGATTTGCTCTGAATTTTGGATATAGGTTTTTTAATATCATAAAGCATGTACTTGATAGTTTAGGAGGTTCAATGATTAAGTATAAAAAAGGAAAAAGGGGAGAGCTGTTTCCCCTACTTAATTTTTTTTCGAACGGAATTAACGAAAATACAAGGCTGTAATGTACAATTACTATGTGTAGCCTGTGAGCTCAATGCCATCAGTTTAACTGGTAACATTCTTTTTTATTTATTTTTTAAATAACGAAAAAACAAATAATTCGTAAAATATTAATAAAAATACAAACAAAAGCCGAAATAAAAATCGCTTAATGACATTCTAAACACGGGAATCGTATTTAATGTCATTGAATGTGACATTCACGATCATCCATTATTGGCATTTAATCTTAAAATTTGGCGATAATTTTTTCGTTGACGGGATAACCTAGAAGTACCCTAAAATTCAAAATGTTAGGACACTCGAGAAAATTATCCCATGGTCATATAAATGCATGTTATTTGAAAAAATAATTATGGATTCGACCAAAAAAATAATAACATTGCGTTCACAACTTTATTATTTAAAGAACTGAAACTAAAAGCTTCGCAGTAAAATCAAATAACTATGTTTTTCACGTGATTTGTTTAATTTCAATGAATTATGATACATACATGACAATTTTTATAATAAACTTGGTGGCAATGATTAAAAAAAACTACAATCGCAACAGCAAAGACAATATTCAACTGGAGGTTTAAGACATAAATTCGATTTTCTCAGAAACCGTCAAACATACAAAGATGAAAAAAAAAACTGTTCTAAGTTTTATCAAGACGATAAAAATAAGCCAAAAACGAAGTTAATCCACCCATAATAACGTTAGCTATTGCTTGTTGAATTTTTCGTCTTTATTTTGTCGTTAAAAGTTAAATAAAAAACTACAGTAAACTGGGATAATTTTTTGAATGCTATCATTTTATTCGTCTCTTCGAGTTCTATCTTTTGAAACTAAAATCACTGTCGTGCGTCAACTGGTTCGCTAGAAATTTCGAAAAGACGTTCGCATTTTCTATTTCTTAAACATATTATACCAAACGCTACCGCGTTTGCTATGATACCATTGCAATTGTACAACTCAAATTTATTTTTGACCTACAAAAACAATAAATCACCTATCCCATTTCATCAAACTACTGAATCATGCCAAGACATTCTGTAGGTAATTGTGTACCCTAGCATCACCATTTGGAGCTGTTGTGAAACTTCATGTAATGACCTTATGAGCAATAAAGAGTTGTATATCAATGTGCCCCAGTTCAACCTATATTAAAAGGGGGAATTTATTTTGAGTAATAGTTCTTTTATGATGAAGTTTTAAACTTTTAATGATACATTTATTACTATAAACAATAACTTCAGTTATTTATTTAAAAATAATCTATAAACATAACTCGATAAATATAGATTTATTAAAATACACACTTAATTTCGAAAATAGATTTTATTTAAAGATGCATGCTCGGTAATTAAAATGGTATTAGAAAACAAAAAATTTCAAATGCTACAAGAACATGATATATTTGGAGACAAAAGAGAATTTCTGTAATGATTTAAAATAGCGAAATCAATAAATCAAATAGTGGAAAATGTTTAACATTTTAGATTTCCTTTTTGCATTGATCTGAAAATGAAAGGAGAAATTTTTATGTCATTCTTTTAATATAAAAAATTCTGGTACGATTAATTAAATTTGCGATCAACTTGTAGGGTATCATCGCAATATGAGAAAACCGAGAAAATATATTTTAAACATGAAAGACAATATATATTTTCCCCAAGGTGCACTATAATTATATCATAAAGTGCCAAATACGGAGTAGAGTGTTTTGTGTCCCTTCGATTTCGCATTAGCATACCTTACTGTATTCCATACTATTTCAGTAACTTTAGCAGTTTACTTCAAAATAATTTTATCCAAGGTTTTTTTTCTTTTTCACAGAGAGATTTTGTAATGTCATTTTTAATTGTATTTAAAAAAATGTCTTGCTTTCTTCTCTACAGTTCCTTTCGTTTTAGGGAAAGGGGTGTTAAGGGGATCGAATTTTTAATTCAGTTATATAGGCCTGTACGGGGTATTGTTTTATATGCGATTTGCTACACTGAATCGAATAAAGTCAGAGCCAAGTTGATACAATAAAAAAATTTTGAATTATAACGGTTTTGTGCATAAAAAGTAATTTTTCTTGTACACATTTTTTATTAGATTTTTGAAAATTAAAAATTTTGATTATGTGGAAAAACACACAGAGAATTCTTTTCAGATAATTCTTCTATCGGTGCTTTCAGATTTGCCTGCCAATGACAACTGCTAAATGCTACGGAGCAGTGAAGCCGTATTATCGCCAGTCCTAGAAATCCGAGATAATCTTTCATCTTCATAAAAACACAAATGAAAAATTGTATTTAGAAGCGCATATGGAACTGATGGTTGGATTTTTAGTATCGAAAATAACAAAATATCTTTAATTTTTCATTCTCCCTCTTCAAAATTCAATTGATAACCAAGAAAAGTCATTTCTGTACATGATGATAAAATCAAAACATTTGTTCTATTGTTGCACTTGAAGATGGAAGTAAACTATTTAAATTCTTTGTCTTATTCTTTATGGCTAGTTTTGTAAAATACAAATATCGATTATCTATAAAGATTTTTATTTGGAAAAAGCATCATAAGTAACCAGGAAAAATATAATGCAATTTCCATCTATCAATGTTTTGCTCACATTTTTTTTGACGGAAAAACATGTAAGTACTCTGTAATTCCTGACTTTTTTGAAATAATTTCATGACAGCTTATTTTCCTTTCCGAAAAATAGCAGATGTTCCATCACAAAAAGAAAAAGAAATAAAGAAAAAAAGAAACATATAAGAACAAAATGTAACCTTTTTATCTTCCATTCGCACTTGTAAAAGAGTAAATCTTCAATTCCACATTGCCTTTTCTGATTTGAGGATTATAAATTTCAAGTTGGGTGAGATTCGATCTCAGAATTACTAAGAATATCCTCCTAAATAAGGAAAATTTTTTAATTTGTGAAGAGTATTTTTGAGTGCTACTTGAAAAATAAAAATACCAGCATTATCTTTTGCTTGATTGACACGCAAGTTGATTATTTTAAAGTTCACGATAAGCAAAGAAACCAAACTAGTTTTGTTTTGTTATTGCTAGAAATATTTCTTGACTTACAGTTTCAGTCATATTTTGATTAAAGAAAATCACCTGTTGATGCTGTTTTGGAATACCGCAGAAGGAGCTCCATGGTTTTGATATTCTTATGAGAATTGGTATAATCTTCAAATACGACAGCAATGTTAAACGCGTAATTTTTTTTCCATACTTCCCACGCTTGTGAAAAATTGCATCGAAAGAATCGTTTTGATGCCATAACATACAATGAAGAAATTACCCTTTATCAATAACGTAGTTAGTGCTTCCAAAATTAGTATGAATTTATATGAGATTGAAGCTTTTGAATAAGGACGACTTTTTTGTTCATTTTATTCCAGTTTCTTTGAAAAGGGACACTGAGTAAGAAGCTTAGTTCAAGTTTCATACATTCATGGCATCATAAATTTTTTTTTGAAGTGATTTGGACAAGTTTTTGTGGTATGAGAAGAAAACGACTACGTGCAAAGTATTGCCATCGTATTTGATGGCTATATTTATTATTATAAGGGTATCAGTGCCACGGAGTAACTTTGAAAATATTCTAGATCAGCATTAAAAGAGATTTTCCTTTTTATAAAAATATGACTAAGAAATGAAATCATATTCCAACAAAATATGAGAACATGATGAAAACATCAGCCAAGAAAAAAATCTTTGTAAATATAAATAGCAAAATTAGATTATTTTCTGTCATCGCTGAAAAAAAAGTGTCATTAAAAGAATTTCCGGGTTTCATATCGGGTGGTATATTATAATAGTTTAATTAAAATTATTTACAACAAATTGAAGGTAAATTACCCTAGTTTGAATTACAAATATTTTGTACGTACACCTTTATTTATACGGTACACATTCGGGACGACCAACAGGATGTTGACAGTCTCAAAGCATCTTACTTGCGTAGACTCACTTATGTGTTAGGAAGTCTTGAACTTCAGTTAACCGTGTCTACGTTCTGCTGCTCCCTTATGATTTGCCAGAATTGAGACATAGAATCGAAGATTCTATTGCTTTGATTACGTCGAACTTGTTAACCGAAAGCATTCTTTTATTTTATATACTCAGTAAAACATAGACTGAATCCATTGGTTTCAGTGAAAAAAATAATGCAATGGCAACCAATTTCTCTTTGGCAGCCTTCTAAAAATAGACTACATATTTCGGATAAGACGTTTAAACCCGTATGAATGAAATAGGACGTTGTCGCCAAAAAGAAACTTCAATGACGGTATTAATAACATTCTGCTTAAAATTTCAAAACCTATACCCTTACTTAGTGCAAATTGAAGAAAAAATTAGCAGAAAAGTCAATATCAACAACGTACCAACAATTTTCCGATAAAAAATGTTAGTTACATTTTCAATAATAATTAAG
Organism: Maratus speculifer; assembly: GCA_964019185.1. Classification (NCBI taxonomy): domain Eukaryota; kingdom Metazoa; phylum Arthropoda; class Arachnida; order Araneae; family Salticidae; genus Maratus; species Maratus speculifer. The sequence continues at coordinate 143,413,184 of OZ025291.1, forward strand.
CTAGAATAATTAGTATTTATTATATCGATATTGTTATAATAACATATGCTTTTGGAGATTTATTTCTCGTTAGTTCGTTCCTTTATTTAAGACGAGTATCTATTTAGGTCTATATAAAATATATATCTATTTCAGTCTTTATAAAATATTTCAATATATATACTATGCAATTAAGTTTCAAAATTTCATATTTATTAGAAGAAGAAAAATATTTGTTTTGGTGTCTCAAAACTTTTCTCAAAATTTTATTCATTGTTCTTCCTAACATATTATTTTAATGAAAGTTATTGCTAAATAATTTCCGAATATTTTCTCAAGCGAATGGAATAAAACCACTGTTATGATTATGTAAATGAAACAAAATTATCTGAATGTTGTAATCATAAATTCGATTTAAATTGTTCTGTGACACTAATACATCGTTTATATAGAAAATCAAAAATGACTAGAATAGCACATTAACATTTTCAGATCTTCAAAAAGAGATACTCTCTTTTTTTCAAGGAAAGGGTTGTGCAAATATAACATTAGCAACTTTTTGGTAATTTTGCCCCCCTCCTTTCGGTATCATACGCCATCATAGCTCGACTTCCCTTACGGTGATGATATCGTTAAAGTATATATATATATATATTTATTTTTGAAATTTAGTTCATTTGTTTGGAGTAATATACAAAATTAGTTAAATTTATTTTACGTATACTTTATCGATTTAAATGAAGAAAACTCAATAAAATATCGCTTTATTCAAATTACAGTTTAAAAAATGGTTACTATTTAAAAGTATTTATAATAGTTTTTTGTTACATAGAATTCAACAGTAATAAAGTCTTGTTGTACTTGCCCCGAATGGAGAACAGTAAGTGATGTATGTGTGAGGGGGGTGGGGGAGGCGATAAAAATTTTTATCAGCAAAATAGGTGAACGACATACTTTTTTTTATTATTTATTAGTAAACATAAACTTCATTTCAAATTACGATGTGTATTATGATTATATATGCATATATATAAAGGTGAATAGGAATGCCAAACGTTGGAGTATCCCATATTTTAGAATTAGGTAATTTTATAATGATTTAGTGATTTTATTAACTTGCTATTTTCATAAAAATAGATAACACAATAAAAAAAAGATAATATAATATTTTGAATCAAAGACATGTTACAAATTTAAACAGATTATTTTGATTGTATCAAAAATGATATGGATATCAATAGGCAAGCCCCCTCCCCCTACAGATATCTTACGATATCATATGCCAGCCCCCCCTTACCCTAAAATGATAATATTATATGTGTACAGCCCCTAACATTTTAAAAAGAGTTGTCATGTGAATATAAACCAGTCGAAAATTGTACATGAAGCGTGGTATAGGAGATGCTTTTGTGCTATTGGTTTTATAAATATTCAGATCTTGGTGCAATAACTGTTGCAGTCTTGTGCAAAAATGAATGAATAGACAACTTATTACGATTATGTATATTAAACTCAGTAATACGGAAATAACACCACTCCATTTGAAATAGCACGTAACCACCATAGCAACCTAGAAGCATTAACTATCATGGGATAGCACTGAATTAATTATGTATGATGTATGAGAGGATTGAATAGAATATATATATTTTTTAAAATAAAAATATATGACAGAACGTAATTTTCACCTTGTTTTTAACACAAAATACATAATAGAAACTTTAAAATGTTCAGGTTTATTTAAAAGGCTATTAAAAAAATCAAAAATAGATGTTAATAGTTAAATTTATTTAAAACATTTCAGTACTTTCAAGCCTTAATTAGACTCTTCCCCAGAGAGTATTTTTGTTTATACAAATACATGATTTCGTTTTGAAAATGAACGAGCCAATAATTATTACTGTTGAAAGTAGAAGTAGTTTTTTGGACTAAAGTTAATGAGAGAAGATATATTTTATATTTACACTCTGTGTTCATTCGGTTCTTATCCTTTTTAGTTGAGTGGCTTGATGATTGAATTAGTAGTGTTTGAGATAAAAAAGGTAAAGATATATTTAACTGTTGTACCATATATTTTAATACGCCATTTTACTCAAATTGTCAGGATGTTAAACCATAAACTCGGTATACTGTACGATAGGGCGTCGTTACACACTTGATTGCTTTTGCATAGGATTTCTATGGATCCTCTGATAATGGATACATAATATTTGGATGCTGGGAATATGATTTTTGAATGATCAAAATCTATTGCGAAATTCTGATTGAGATTGATTGGACTGCAATTAATAATAATATATGTCTTTTCTCATTAAGTTAAATACAAAAAACTACTATTTTCAACAGTAATAATTATTGGCTCGTACATTTTCAAAACTAAATCAATCGAATGTATTTGTATAAATAAGCAAAAATATTCTCTTAGGAAGAGCCTGATTAAGGCTTGAAAGTAATAAGATGTTTTAAATAAAATTAGCTATAAACATCTATATTTGATTGTTTTTATTGCCTATTAAGTAAACCTGAACATTTTAAAGTTTATATTATATATTTTGTATATTTTTTATTAATATCTTTTTAAATTGTGATTCGATTTTCATAAAATATAAAAAGACTTTACAAAATTCTGCAACGATTATATCTATTTAATTTCAAATAATTCGGTTGGGCAGCCTATGTGCTGTTATATGAGGACAAACGAACGAACCAGACGATGAATTTAGTTGCTACGTATTTATATAATAACGAACATACCTAGAAACGAATACTAATAAAATATTAAAATATAACATATTTGTGAAATATTAATGAATGTTTTTTTATTAGTTTGGATGAAGAAATTTGTTGCTATTTAAAATGCACTAAAATAAACCAGTATATTGCTTTCTAAAATTAGAAAATATTTTCCTTCCAGTAAGATAAATTTTTCAAAATTTATCTCCAAATATAGATTTTAAAATCCTACCTCATATTATTTTTCAGGGATTTTAGAATTAATTTAAAAGTACGTAAGTTTTTGTAATACAGCACCTATCTGAGAACTCAAAATAACTTTCCCTATTTTAAGTTCGCTTGCACCGAAATAAATTAATTATTTTCCTCTATAAATATTTTCAAATTCAAGAAGCAAAGATGTACTTTATTAAAAAAAGCTTTTTTCAAGGAAAATAATTTTAATTCTGTTTAAATAGAAGCACGACCACGAATGTTTGATAAATAAATTTAGGTATTTTGCAAAAATAGATATTTATGTATATTTAAATACCTGTGTTTTATTTATAGCATACATCTATGAAGATTAGTTGATACGAGATAAAATTATATTAACTATATGTATATACATATATATATATATATATATGCATATATATATATATATTTAAAATTTAATATTATACATATCAATAAACACTATAAAATATATTTGATGTTTCTGAATGTTAATCATCAGAAGATAAATTAGTTTACAATATTCTGTTGTATTTTATGAATATGCTTAGTACCTATTGTACAAAATGACGTCGATTTACTAAGGAAGTGAATTTGTTTGCAAGTTAATGGCATTGGCCTTTTAACGAATTTACAACAAAAGAAGATAATGCAATTAGTCTCTATATGTATTTTTGAATGTATACACTTGAGAGTTTTGAATAGATGTCCGATACTGATTACATATGCACGACAAAGTACTCTATGGGACAGGCATTTGCACAAGAATTGTACACAGCCCGGCCAAGTAAAATGAAAGAACAATTTCTAATGGGCCGAGATTAAACATATATTTTTTAACAATTTAATTTAACTAGAGATTAAACAGGTTAAGCAGTTAAGAAGTTTAAATAACTTAAGTAGTTGATATGTAGAACTCCGCAAATAATTAAAAGATCACTTATATTTCATTCCCTCCAAACGTTCCCGCCTTATTTCCAGATAGCATGTACACTTAGCTTAGTTTTTTTTTTTTTTTTTTTTAAATATTGTTCCTTATCCCCCTTGGTTTCTGGGGTCCTTATATATAAATTTATAGAAGCTTGGATATTTTTATTGATGCGAATATTCAGAATTTACTGTAAATTTACAAAATTCTTCTGTTTTGAAGCAAAATCTCGGTTTCCTGTTCCCTGAAATTTAAGGTAAATGATTTGCAGTAGATCCTCTATTATGTCACAGAAATATTTATAAAAGAGTGATACACTAATAAAACTATACTAATAGAAGAAGAAATCCTTCTGTCTGTGTGTGTATGCGTGCGATGGCTAGAAAAAACTTTGGCACCTAGGAAGCTCAAATTTTTAGTGAATATAGTCCAAGATCTCTTCTGATGTATCTAAAGCTCAGAATTTTATTTATTTTTATTAGTTTCCGAGACATTAAATACGAAGCGCAATCACTCTCATCAAAAAGTCATTTATTTGATCCCCGATCGAAGAAATACGTGCACTTATACGAAAAAATGTGTACAAATTCATTTACGCATCAGAAACAAGCGAAGAAATAATTTCGACTGTATTTCTGTTTTTTTTTTTTTTTTTTTTTTTTTTTTTTAGGTTTTGTTTTAATCTAAATTGACCAAACCATTCAGTAATAAAAATTGAAAGACGTAGTCCGAAAGATAGGATTTTCACGTTTCAAATGGTGCATTATGTATGTTTTTTAATGTCGCAGAAATAAGCACTTATAAATAAGCACTAGATATAAGCAGAATAAACACTTTCTTTTTCAGTTAAATGTCGTGTTAAAATGTCGCAGCAATGTCCATTTGAAAGAAAATTTTCAAAAAAGGTCGTTTTTAAAAAATTCCCCTTCTTTTTTGCAACGCACCTCTACGACGCAAATTTAGAGAACGGACAAACCAAAAATATGCTTATAAAGCTAAAGTCTTTTTTTAAAAGGTGCTGCAATTGTTTTTTAAAAATATGAATTTTCGCTCTTTCAAATTTACCATCAAATGCAGGTCACTTTACGGTTCACGGAGAGAATATTTTTTACACATTAAAAAGCAACTAAGTGTCCGTATTTTAACACGATTTTTTTAGAAAATCTCAATAGACAAGATTTACATCACTTACAAAAATTTCAAAACATTTGAAGGGGTAGAAACATTTTTTACAAAATAAAATGCGTAAAAACTTCGACAAATAAATTAGAAATCGAGGGATTTCTTTCGATTTCGACTAAACATTTTCTTACCTAAATAAATGCTTTTTTTTTTTTTTTTTTTTTTTAATGAAATTCGAAAAAATGTTTGGTTTTAGTTATATTTACGATCCATTAAGACTTCAGAGAATTCGGACAATAATAACCATTTATTTTGTTAATCTAACGAAACCGACGCCAAAAAAAGAAAATGAAGAAATTATTTACGCTTCAGTAGGGAATTTTAATTTAATGGACTCTTAAATCTATCTGAAGCCTACTCGTCTAACGCCGCACTTTTCTATACGAAAGGCCTCTGGTTCGAAACTCGGTAAGCCTAAGTTGAAATTTGTGTTATAAATAAAAAAGGATATATTTTATAAATCTCAGAATTCATCGTATTTAATTAAAAGAAATTTTGTACTTTTTTAAAAACAACTTTAAGGGTTTTTAATTATTTTTAATTTTAAAACAACTGAATTCTTTGAGAAAAATTGCATATAAATGAATCGAATAATAATGATAATAATAATAATAATAATAATAATAATAATAATAATAGTAATAATAGTAATAATGATAAAACTAAATTTTACATTGTTCAATCGATTTAAATAAAATAAATTTCGGTATACGTTTCTTAATTTTAAGAGGATTTTTTATATTTACCTGTAAAAATAATTTTTTTCACTTATAATAACTCTTGATAAAAGCATACACAAAAAACCTGTCTAAATATATAAAATAATACTAACTTGGCCATACAAAAAGTCTGCGCGTTACAGTAATAATTCCAATGCAGAGTCCGTATCAGAAGTAAGATACAATAATACCTGCTTAGACGGAAACACAAACGATCAGTGATAAATTCCTTTTTATTCCTGCTGTTTAAATTGCAAAAAGCGTAATTCCGTTTTTGAGAAGGTAGGGGAGGGGGCAGGGTGAACTGAAACCTGTTTTTCTTTTTAGTTTATTGCATGATTCCGTTATAAACAGGCTTATTACGGACATAGGCAACTTCGAATGGGACAGCTAGTATATTAATAAAATGCTCTGCTATTTCACGAGTATTTTCTCGGTGAAAAATAATTACTAAAATGACACTAGGTCCTACAAATTAAGAAAATGGCACGCAAAAGATTGGACTCTTCAGAGATCATTGTGCATCCCGGTTGCAGACACGAAATGAAGCAATTTGACTTAGAATAACCTATTCGTCTGAATAAGCACTTTCTTTTGCAGAAAATATATTTTGTTCTTGTGATAGGCAATCCATCTTTCATTTCGTCTTCTGTAAGGTATTATATATCCAGGAGAAAGGGTTCTTGTAAACATGTTTCCCACGCAATAACAGTACATTCACGATTTTAATGAAACAATAAGTCTTTGACCATTAAATAAATAGAGTAAGAGTGAATAATTTGTATAGATAAATAATTTACGACGCATGGCTGTAAAATTAATTTTTGAACAACCATGCTAATGTAAAAAACCAATTATCAAAAGTCTATGGATATGCGTGAGAAACATACAGGGTGTTTAATGAAAGATTAGATAGATATTAAACATTGGTACTTTAAATTGCGACACATTGCAACAAAGAATTTTTGAACAGGAGACTGGGTTGGTTCACAATTCGTCTTTTAGCTAATAATACAAGGTAACTCATTTGAATACACGTTTAGCATTTTTAATAGCTTTAAGAATAATAATAATATCACTGCATTCTAATTTTTTGAACTGATTTTACTACTTAGAAAAGAGATTGCTAAAGTTGTTGTTTTTCCAACAGAATGAAAAAGTATCTTAAGTCGCATCCAAAATTTTTAATCTATCTTGCCGATGCTCTATCACTTGCATCGGACGATCACCCAACCAACACAATTCACTCAGACAATCTTTTAGCAATGCCATCTAGTCTATTATTTGAAACAGCTCAACAGAAAAAATAACATATAAACATCAGTAGAAAATGAAACACTTGACAGATATTTAAAACCTGTAAAATTGGCCAATTTTTGTAACATATGTTCTATTGAGTCTAAAAAGAAGTTCTGTAGCAATTTTTTATCTTTACATGACATTTAGGTGCTTAAGAAATGCCAACGCGGCGTGAAAACTGCCAGGCGTACATGACCTACAAAGAATTTGAATGAAAATATAAAGATGAATTTCGAAACAAAGACTAGTCTAAAAAGCATAATTTTGAGAAGTCTGGTGAAGTCTCGAGGACCATTCCAGAATTGAAAGCACAAGGTTAAATTTAACTAACTTCCAAAAATAGGGTGCATAAAGCGTCCAAATAAATTTGTTGCCCTACATTTCGAAGATATTTCAACGATTGGCGTAGGTTAAAAAAAAAAAAAAAAAAAAAAACACAAAGTAGCCAAGTTCGATTATCTCTATCCTGAAAACTCATAAAAAAGGGCCATACAGCTCTCTAATTTTGAGTGACTGTTGCCTAGCACCCGACAACTGTCGAAGTTTTTCAGAGTGCACACGGATGGTTCAGTTATCGATTTGTTGCAAAACCGGCGTCTTTAAACGCATAGATGTTGAAATATTCCAAGCAGAATCTGTGTGCATATTAACATTAGGGAAAAAAATATACTGTTACGGATAGTTTAAATATTAAGTCATATATTTTGGAAACTTTATTCTTGTGCCATATCATGTTAACGTGATATTTCAATTAATGAGAAAATTTTCATTCTAATTCATTTGCAGTCGCCTCTTTCTAAAAAAAAAAGATACAAAGAAGGTTTTATGAAAACTTTGTTTATCAACTATCGTACAGTAAAATAATTTTTTTAAGCGATTCAATAGTTTCAGAATGTATGTCCAACCAAACAAAAGTTTCGTTTTTTACACTGCTGGTATGCTTTGTTAAACATAAAAATCGAAGTAACAGTATATAACTAGTGGAAATCTAGTGGAAAATATTGATATAGTATGTTTAACCGTTACGTATGTTCGGCAAAAGGGTAATAAAGTACATTTTCTTACCTAATTTCTTATTATGTTTTTTACAGTCATTTTAATTAATTAAAAAGTTAACGGTTCTTTTATTTTAACACAGTGCTCAGAAAAGTTGCATGTAACATTGGCAATTAATTTTTAGTAGTATTAAAAATTAGACAAACAATTAATTTTTATTACTTATTACTATTTGAAAAATTAAAGGATAATAACAAAACATTCTCATAATTATATTGAAAAGGATTTTATATAAATAACTATCCTTTAAATGACAAATAAAAATATTTATTTACTTGTGCCTAAAACTACATATTTTGTACGTTACAAAAAATGCATAAAAAGTAGGCTTGAAAATATGTTTTTGAAATTAAAGAACATGTATTTTAAAGAAGTCTACAAACTAAGATTATGATTTATTTAATTTGATCCTTGATAGAAAAAAAACACAAAAAGCGGCCACAGGGAACCGAGTTTCAAGGGTTGCAGTTTTCAGAAGGCTTGTTTACCAGAAGATCTGCTATTTGTATCCTGCTCACTTCTGCAAACTCCTCTTTGCAGAATCCGTTTAGCATGGTTTAACGATTACACAGGCCTACAAAAAAAAAAAAAAATTTTTTTTGGTGCCTGAGATTTTACAACTGATTTTGGATATTTTTGGGACGCTGATTCCAAATATGCAATCAGTTTTTCTCTATTAGCTCTACTTTTTTAGATATGCAAAGCGAACTAAAGATTTTTTAGAACTAAAGTGACCTTGAACACTTAAACTGACCTTATGATACATAGCCCTGTAACGACGCTCAAGACGATTAGAAGGACGTTGAAATACCACAAGATCTTGAAAAAAGAAATATGCAAGCAAAACTTAAGATCTGCGCATCCTTATGATTTCGCGCAGCTCATCCATAAAGCCAAATGTAAAAGCCTCCAAGAGATAAGGTTAGTTTCAGAGTGCGCTCCATGGAAACAAAACTGGCTTTCTTTGACTTTCTAAAGTTTTTGAACTTCCATGATATTTGTGTTTAAGGTAGAATTCGTATCAATTTAACGTAAAACTCGTAGTGTTGTAGATTGTTGTGTTTGCGTTGCAGAATGGAATTTAAATGAGTTCAAGTAGAAAAAGTTGTATAAATCATCCAGATATGTTTTGCTACATATGCGGAGAATAAAAGTTGAAAGAACACAGAAAATATGTTACTGACTTTGTAAAGAGAGCTTATCTTGGATACTTTGGGGTTAGACTTGGTGATCAGGATAAAATCTGCGCACCGCAACAGGTCTGTAAAACTTGTACAGAGCATTTATGACAGTGAGCTGACGGAAGAGAATAAGTCTCAAATTCGGTTTACCAATGGTTTGGAGAGAACTCCAAAACCATTTCTATGACTATTATTTCTACCTAGCACTGGAATACTATTTGAATTAATCGAAACAATTGTAATAAGAAAACTTATCCTGATTTAGTGTCTTCAAGACCCCCACTTCCTCACTCACAGGAACTACCGATTCCAACGTTTCATCAGCTACCAGAGCTTAGTGAGGATGAATATTGTCCTTCTGATCATCTTTTAGGTAGTTGTGAAGGTAACAGTGATTATGAGGAGACGTCATCAATGCCTAAATTTTTCAACCAGGTTGATTTGAATGATTTCAAAAGAGATTTCAATGTTTTAAAAGAAGCTTCTGAATTACTGGTTGGTTTCAAGATTAAAAGACAAAAATTTATTAGAACAAAGAGCCAAACTTAAATTTTATCACACAAGACAAAATTGTCTACTACCCTACTTCTCTTAAAAAAACAATCTTGTATTTTGTCATGAATTTAGAGGACTGTTAGAAAAATTAGTTCTTCCTAAATATTCTCCACATGATTGTCCTTGGACAGTAAAGAAGTTACACAAAATACTATTGTTTTTCTATTTTTAGGATAGCAGGGATAAAACACACCACTAGATTAGAAAAGTGAGGCCTAAGAAAGAAAACATGGATGTTGGAGAAAGAATGCCATTAATAACACTTTAGTTGGGCGAAAGAAAATCATACTTTCTGCACTGCATATCAAGCTCTGTCCTATAAAGCAGTTTGTGTAAATTCTCCATAAGAACGGGTTATGATTTGCATATACACTATATTGCCATTGATTGTGGGACACTTGCGATTTTAGACATTTTACTAAATATCTAGAAAAATACATGAGGAATCATCTCGAAACTCTTAGTGTATAAATATAATAGTATACGTCATACATCTCCGTGAAGATTTTTTACCGAAACTCCATAGGGGACCGTCAACAAATTAAAAAAGGATGAATATCTTTTGAATAACCCTGTCAAAACTAATGTAGCAAAAGCGCTCAAACTCTAGATTATGATTGAATGCCTTATTGTAATACACTGTGTTGATTTTTAAGCAAATAGCATGCATACTCGCAGAGTAATTAAGGTTTTTATAAAAATGGTCCCAAATTTTTCCAAGTTTTTTCCTTATAATTTTCAGAGTTCTTAATATAAATTAATATTTTTTTCAGAAAATATGACAAACAACATTGCACACAGTACCCTGTAATCAGAATTAAAAAATAATGAAAATTGTATACAAAATGAGTTGGTTTACTAAATAATTTTTTACTGCGCATGCGTCAACGATATCAAAATTTCATTTGCATATTATGTTAGATAAATGTATAGAGCAACTTTTGTGAAAGTTACAAAATCATAACTTGAAAATTCTGAAAATAATCGTCAATTGAATAAGTTGAAAATCCATTATTCTCAAAATGAAGCAAAAACAAGAGGGGTTGTAACCATATATTCATTGATTAGTGTCAATATAGAATACACAATACGGGATGTTACGACTACTTTTGGATAAAATCCCTCATTTTTTTGCTTCATTTTGGAAACAACGGATTTTGTCCTTTTTCTATAGACGATTACTTTTAGAATTTTCAAGCTATAATTTTGAGACTTTTACAAAAGTTGCTCTATACATTTAGCTAACATAATATGCAAATGAAATTTTGATATCTTTGACGCATGCGCAGTAAAAAATTATTTAGTAAACCTACTCATTTTTCATACAATTTTTATTATTTTTTAATTATGATTACAGGGTACTGTGTGCAATGTTGTTTGTCATATTTTCTGGAAAAATATTATTTTATATTAAGAACTCTGAAAATTATAAGGGAAAAACTGAGAAAAATTTGGGGCCATTTTTATAAAAACCTTAATTACTCTGCGAGTATGCATGCTATTTGCATAAAAATGAACACAGTGTATTACAATAAGGCATTCAATCATAATCTAGAGTTTGAGCGCTTTTGCTACGTTAGTTTTGACAGGGTTATTCAAAAGATATTCATTCTTTTTTAATTTGTTGACGGTCCCCTATGGAGTTTCGGTAAAAAATCTTCACGGAGATGTATGACGTATACTATTTTATTTACACAATAAGAGTTTCGAGATGATTCCTCATGCATTTTTCTAGATATTTAGTAAAATATCTAAAATCGCAAGTGTTCCATAATCAATGGCAATATAGTGTATAAGGTAAAAACACCCGAATTGAGTTATGAAGATATTAAAGCAGGAATGTTTAACGGACAACAAATAAGACAACTGATTAAGGATCCTGCTTTCGTAAATTCAACGAATGAGGCTGAATAAAAAGCCTGGACTTTTTTGTGGCAGTTCACAAAAACATTCCGGGCAAATGCAAAGGAGAAATCTATGTAGAACTGGTAAATGAAAAGCATAATAGTTTTAAATCTCTTGGGTGTACTAGAAGCATTAAAGTGCACTATTTGCATTGCCACTTAGAGTATTTTCTTGAAAACAAAGAAGACACAAGTGATAAACATCCCGAAAGATTTCACCACAATATTAAGACTATGGAGGACCGCTACCAAAAAAGATGAGATATGCAAAGGGTTTCAGATTACTGTTTGAGTTTAAAAAGACACTGTTCTAAAATATATTCCAGAATGTCACGGAAAAGAAGCTGCCGAAGCATTCAATGAGTATCAGTTTCATCAGTGACGTTTTTCTCTATTTTTGTGAGTAAAAATATTTGTACAATATAATTAAAAAAATATTATTTCAATATGTGTATATCATAATAATAAAAACTAACATTTGTGTATTATAAAAAATAAAAATCCTGTATTTATTTTATTTTTACATACATTTTTTAATACATGGATTTACCTTAAAATAATGAAACATATATTTCACAAAAAGTTGTTTATCTTAAAAAACTGAGCTGATAGAGAAAAACTAATGCCATATTTGAATTCAGGACATCAAATTCATATAAAATCAGCTAAAAATACCCCGGCACCAAAACAGCTGTTGACCAGTGTTATAGAGATTAATGCAGGGATCAATGGGCAACCGTCCTCTTCGGTGATGAGTCCCGGTTGAGCAAACAACTTATTCTCGCTGTACTTTAATATCAAGAGAATGAAGGAACTGCCATCTTCTCTCAAATGACTGAGAAGTTGACAGGCAGCGGAGATTTGGTGACAATCGGACCTAGCAGCAGAGGTTCAATGGTCAGGGAAGGCATAATGTTGTAAAGTTGCACAAGCCATCATGCCTTTGAAAGGCACTGTAACTACTGTGAGGTATTGAGATGAGACCTTTGAGACCTATTTTTGCCTTTTTAGAAGTGCAGTTGGTCCTATTTCATTTTGATGGACGACAGTGCCGGGCCACATAGAGCTCATCTGATAGATGATTTTCTGGAAACTAAAATTCGTCTGATGGAATTGGCTACCCAAACCTCCAGGCATGAGCAATATAAAGTATATTTGGAACGCTCAAGGGAGAGCAATTGCAACTAGTAACTTAATCCAAGAACCACTCAGGGCCTGAAAATAGCGCTGCTCAACGAGTGGAAACAACTGCCATAGGAGCTCATAAACTGCCTTATTACCAGTATAAAATTGCGGATGTAAGGCCTGCGTATCTGTAAAAATATATGTTAACTACAGGTAATCTTTGGACATCAATAAGCCCTAACTGACTGAAAACAGAATAGAACAAAGGAAGAGTACGTTAATTTCTTTTAGTAATAAAAAGTGTTAAAATTATGAGCTATCAGAAATTAGCAAGAAAATATTTTACTCGAACACTACGGGAAATTATTGAAATACGAGAAAATCGTTCTATCAGTAGATTGTGTAAATAGTGGTGAAGGGAGGGTGGTTGGTACGATAAAAAGTACGATAAAAAGATGTTTTTTTTTTCTTTTTTGTCGAAACGGAAGTCTTATTTTCTTACATCGAGCTCCTTAGGCCGTTTATCTTTCCCTATTGCACCGAAAATAAATCACTTGCTACATCTTTTTCGCTTTTAAATATTTCTCTATTATTTTGGTACAGCAACATATTTATTCTATGGTCTGCTACAATTCTAATAAAAAAGCTGTATTATCTATCAATCATAAAACTTTCATATTTTTTATAGCTTTTAAGCTTCCAAGTTTAAAGATAAATAAATATGTTTATAATGTGAAAATTTATTTAATAGGCTTGTACTTATCTTCAAACTCAAAAGAAAACAAACGTATGCGTATTTTTAAAATTTTTTTGAGGAAAATGAAACATTATATTTAATTTATTTTTCTAATTTTATTATCACATTTTAATGAAAAAAAAACAGGATTTTTGCAATGCCGAAATAAAGTTCAGTGCCCTCAGTAGGCCTATTCACGGGAGATGGTGCCGCCTGGTAGTCTTCTATGATAACCGCCATTACTCTGTCAAACAGTGTTTGAAATTGTAAAAAGCATAATATTTTTACTCCGAATATTGAAAACTATAGAGTAATCTTTCATTTTTTTAGCATAAAATATTTTGAACAAGATGGCAGCCTTTCAAAGCTTAGGTGACGGTTTTCATAAAAAAATGTGAACTTTGATTGTTTTAAAGAAAGAAGAAATCGCGAAAAGGAACGATTACTCCCTAGATGTTATTTAATTTAGTCAAAAATATGTCAAAAATTGGAAAAAAAAATTGTTCGTTTTATCGTGATCTCCGGCTTTAAAAGCATACTTAATATATATACATATGTTTAAGTTAACACTGGTATGAAACAGTATGAATTAAAAGATTTTCTTAAAACATCATTCAGAAAGTTTAAGTCCACTAGGCTTCTCGAATGAAATTATTTTTCTTCGCTAGGCTTAAAGACGACGTGATTTTATTATGAAAGCAGCAGCAGCATCTCTTACTTCTGTTTTCACATTAGAAGCATTATGTATTCTTTGAGTCTGACTTTCTAAAGACTAAGTTGATTCGAAAGGCTTCTTTCGAAGACAAGCAGCAGCGTCATGTCTTGCTGCTGGTTTCATAGTAGATCCACATTTTCTTTGTGCCTGATGAAGAAAAGCTGAGTTTTTTCGAAAATAAGCAGCAGAAGCAGTATATCTTGCTGCTACTGTCATAAAAGAAATACAAGAAATACATCTCTTTTACGCCTGACGAAGAAAGATTAAGCTCTTTCGAAAGGCCTAGCGCATTTAATTTTTTATGGTGTTTTAGAAGATCATTTAGTTTTTACATAGTTTTCAGATAATCAAGTTTAAATATCAAATTGTGAAGGTCAAAAGCTACATTTTTTGTTCACTCTAAACATTCCAATTTTAAAGTTAAAAAAAAAAAAAAAAAAAAAAAAACACGCTGCACTTCATGATTAGTAAATTTATTTTATGTGAGTATTAGGATTAATTTTACTTATGTGATTTTCTATTACTTGAACAAATTCTTTATATTTAAATTCATAACCATGGCGAACTTTAATGGTTTTCTTTCCTTTATTTTCAGCTTAATCAAAATATTCTCTATTTTTCAATACTGGAGTAAAATTATATGTATGCACAGAGCTGTAAGCCCCACCCTTTATCTAAAATCTATTAGAAGATAAATAATGCTGTAAGAATCAATATTTTGACGCAGAAAAGAAGAAAGAAATGACAAAAACAACAAAAAATATTAAGCTTCATGCAATTTTCTTAACATTAAGAAATATCAGCAAATACTAAATTATG
This sequence comes from Maratus speculifer, assembly GCA_964019185.1. Classification (NCBI taxonomy): domain Eukaryota; kingdom Metazoa; phylum Arthropoda; class Arachnida; order Araneae; family Salticidae; genus Maratus; species Maratus speculifer. Next base: position 143,428,331 of record OZ025291.1, read on the forward strand.
CATAAGGAGGCGACAAATGCTTTTATGGAAACTGAAAGGAGAACAAAATAATGTCAGGAATATTTCAGAAATCGCACATCTTAAAGAAAAGAAGAGAGAAATTCATTAAAAAATTAAGAAAGCATGTTAAGAAATACTGTTATTTAAAAGTTGCAGAAAGAATATTTTTTCCAATATGGAAGGTCTGAAAATATTGGAAAATAACATACATAGTAAAATATTATAAAAAAAAAAAAAAAACTTCTCTGTTATTTTGGTAAAGCCACATATTAATTCTATGATATATCATATTTCCAATCAAAAAGCTGTAAGCTTTATCAGCAGCATACTTTGGATCACTTTCTTTGGTTCCATTCACATTTTCATTATTAAAAAATATTATATATGATTTTTGAATGTCGAAATTGAGTTGTAAACAATTAACATGAAATAAGGAAGCAAAATGTATGGTTTTAAACAGGAAATGTTTCATTTATTTTTTATTTTTTAAATATTTTTGAGGTTTGGGGACAAAATAGTCCCTGTTGGGGGCTTCTTTGGTGCCCCAGTTAGTTTTGTATAAAATGAATACATTTTATATGTAAATGAATACATTTTATTGAATACCTCTTGCGGTAGCATCTGCTAATGAATTAACACTGCAAATTCGATAAAGAAATGTTTTTTAAACATTTAAACACAGGAAACCAATTCTTAATATTAAAAAAACGAGAGTTTTTATCATGTTATTCTCAGAAACTGGAACAAAACCAATTAATGTAACATTTTGCTATAGTAATATGTGAAAAAATATTACTTAAAGCATTTTTTACGAGATTTGATTGTAAAAAAAAAAAAAAAAAAAAAAAAAAAAAAAAAAAACATTTTTAAGCAATAGGGGCTATTTTCGAACCAAAAGAGGCCTGCCACAAAGTTGTCCCGAAATATTAGTTTTCATGTTAGCTTTATGAAAACGTAAACATTTCCTATCAAAATAAAAAGTTAAAGAAAGAACAACGATCACACATGGGTTACAGATTACTAAACGTAATATTTGGACACTTAGCTTATTTGTAGCTATTATCCAGATTGTTTCACGGTAGAAAGCTAGGAGAATAAAAATTTAACCATGAAAACAAGTGTTTATAAACACATCTAGTATTGGCACTAGAAAAAAATTAAAATTGCCTCAAACTATTCAAATACTCTATAATAGGGTATAAAATATTTTTTCAGTAAAATTTAATAAAAATCACAAATGGGAAAAAAAAAAACATTAAATTATCTGGTATTGTTTGTTCAACACAAAGAATTTTTTTTTCAATAGGATAGACCATGTAACCCTGCAAGGAGCAAAGTAGCCCAGTAATAGTTTTTTCCAGATTTTAGTTTACGGTAATAGATTTTCAGTTTTTTTTTTATAGCTATCAAACTTACTGGTTTAAAGTCAAATAAATATGCTTATGATATGAACGTTTATTTGATCGGGTTGTACTTCAAACTCAAAAAAGAACGAAAAATGAACGTGTATTTTTGTGGATTTATGTCTGGAAATGAAGTATAATATTTTAAAAACTCTTTTTAGGTAGATTTCGTATGAAATACTACCTATTGCAATCGCACCAGTTTATCTATCTATCTATCTATCTATCTATCTATCTATCTATCTATCTATCTATATATATATATATATCTCACTTTTTTATGGACACGATAACTTCTATAATTCTTCACCAATCTCCACCAAACTGGCACATAAAATCAAAGGGGATAAAATCTCGGCTAAGTTCGTTAATGGGCAAAATCGGACCAAGGGGGACGGAATAGGGGGCGTTTTTGTGAAAAACGAAAAAACGCCATAAATTCTTAATTAAAGTAGATATCGAATCGGTTTAAAGTTTATATTACTTCTTAAAAATGGGCCAAAAGTTTATGCATGGCAGATTTTTGATAAATTTAGAAGTGGGCTCAAGGGGCGAAAAAAAACAGGGTTTTTGAGAGAAAAAATTCATAACTTCGTCAATTTTCAAGATATCAAGTCCAACTAAATTTTTTGTAAATGTTCTTAAAATTATCTAAAACTTTTGTATTTACAAGTTTTGATAGGACCAACTTTTACCGATGAAAAAAATTAAAAACGAAAAGAAAAAGGGCGGTGAAAAAAAGAGAAAAATCCATAACTCCGTCAATTTTTAAGATATCAAATCTGATTAAATTTATTTTACATCTTCTCAAAAATATCTACAACTTTTATATTGACAAGTTTTTCATAGGACCAATTCGTATAGCAAAAAGAAATTAAACAAAAATAGGAGTTGGAGAAAAAACCTCAAATCCAAACTGCTTATATTCTGACTCATTTTTAAATTCATTTTTGATTTTAAACGCATCCAAAATGGTAGAGCCTCTTATTTAGAAACTGTTTAAAGTGACGCATTGGTCAATTTTCTGATAAAGACAGAATATACTTCAAAAAAGGCTACCAAAAAGGGTATTTTGAACAGAATTTCCCAATGTCATCGGGACTGAAAATTTAAGGAAGTATTCAAATAAGAAATTGCCTTTTTTTCTGACTCGTTTTTAAATCCATTTTTGTTCTCAAACGCATCCAATTTACAGATCCTCTTATTTAAGAACTATATAATGTGATGCATTGGTCAATTTTTTGATAAAGACGGAATATTTTTCAAAAATGGCTACCAAAAAGGGTATTTTGAACAGAATTTTCCGAAATCGTGACAGAAAATTTAAGAAAGTGTTCAAATAAGAAATTGCGTTTTTTTCTGACTCGTTTTTAAATCCATTTTTGCTCTCAAACGCATCCAATTTACAGATCCTCTTATTTAGGAACTATATAATGTGATGCATTGATCGGTTTTTTGATAAAGACAGAATATATTTCGAAAAAGGCTACCAAAAAGGGTATTTTGAACAGAATTTCCCGAAGTCTTCGTGATTTGAAAATTTAAGGAAGTTTTCACATAGCAAATTGCGTTTTTTATGACTCTTTTTAAAATCCATTTTCGCTCTCAAACGCATCCAATTTACAGATCCTCTTATTCAGGAACTATATGCTGTGACGCGTTGGCCAGTTTTTTGATAAAGATAGAATATATTTTTAAAAATGCTGTCAAAATGAGTATTTCGCACAAAATTTTCCGAAGCAATCATGATTAAAGAATTAAGGATGTCAGCAAGTTTCGATTATATAATTCAGAAAATAATATTTTTCTAAAAATAGCATTAAATGATTTGAATATGGAATATAATTTCAACTTTGGTTCTACTTTAAAAAGTTTTTTAAATGTTAATTTAAGCAAAACAATTTAAACGAAGTAAAAAACATTGATAGCATTTTTTAAATGATAATATTTGTATATATTTAGAAGATTTAATCACAGACTATATTCGTAGTTTTAAAGTATTTAGGGCTAACGATTCTGCCTTGGTTCTGCAAATTTAAATTATGTTCCTTTAATTCTATTTTTTATCGTGTTTTTATGACCAATATTCAAACTCTTTACCCTTTCCGGCACACTGTGCCCGGTCTGGGATACCTAATTTTAATTCCAAACTTACAAACGTCACTAATGATATTTTAGTGAAATTTTTTCTTCTACAGTAAAAGCTTAAATTACGGGTTTCAAAATATCTAAAAAATTTGTTTCTTAATTCCAGTGTCAGTCGGTAATTTCTTATTTTATTAACAGATTTTGCCCGTGCCGGAAAGAGTTAAAGGGATGAATCTTTATTATTTACACTTTCCCAATCTTTGAGATAATTTTAATTGTTATTAATTTTAATTGTTACATAAATATGTAACACGGCTTGAAACTCAATTTTTCCTAGGAGAAAAGTCTCCCTCGCAATATGTGTAAAAAGAGGGGAGTTAAGCTATTTTGGAGGGAAAACAAGAATCTTTAAAAACCCATTGTCATTTTCCATGTTATTTAAAACATTACATTAATACAGACATGGCAAAACACCATTTAATCAATTTAAATCAACAAATTAGAAGAATTATGCCAAATGTTTTATACAGTGTGGATACGACAACTTCCATAATTATGCATAAATCTTTTCTAATATTATCTACAATTTTTACATTGATAATTTTTTCAAAGGACCAACTCTTATAAAAAAGCGTGGGGGGGGGGGGGGAGGGAGAGTGATGTTAAAGAAGGAAAAAAATATATATAACTTCTCAATTCTCAAAATATCAAATTCGCTTAGGTTTTCTGTGTTCTAAGAAAAATTAACTGACGTTATCACCGCCGCGCCGCTGACAATGAATTTTTTGTGACCTAGGACGTTTCTTCGCTAATATTTAGAAAACTACTGCACACAAAATATGAAAATTAATGGTATTATAGAGAAATTTTTGATAAATACACTGATGTAGACAATTTTAAAATCAAATAATTATTTTAAGAGATATTTAATGTTAAAATTGGTCAGTTAAAAAGTTTATTAAGAAGTTTTCTTGGAACAAAAACTATACATAAGAATTTAAACATTTTTAGATCATTTTATACATTAGAAGTTCCCGATGTGCAGACTGCATTTATTTTTTTTTAATTTGATTCCTTTTTTTAAGGATTTATTTCCATTTTAAATTCGAATTTTAGCATTTTGTGAGACATTTTTTACATATTTTAGAAAAGTTTATTATTTTAAATTGTTTCCAAATGATCAAAGAATAATATTTTCTTCAAATTAAAATATAATATATTTACATGAAACTATCACAAACAGAAGAAAAAACTTTCAAATGATAATTAAATAATTACGAATTAAAAGCGACAAATATTGAAAATTACGTCATAAAAGTATATTTACTTGTGAATATTAAAACAGAAAGAAATATTAAAATAATGAATTATTAAAATGCGTTAACCGCAGTAAAGGGAAAAAAATGCATCATATTTAAAACAGCAAAACAATAATATCGCTAACAGCTTAAATAAAAAAATATATTTACATGAGGCACGTGAGATATTTCAGATTTCAAGATGATCTCTTAAACTATTATCTCCAATTCTAAGGATGCAGACAGAAAAAAAAAAAAAGATTTCTTTCTAGCAATAAAAGTACCTTCATTTAAATATAAAAAAAAAAAAAAGAAAATTTTTAAAACATAAATAAGTTCTTTAATATGCGCGAAAAGCAGCAAGTAAAAGAAGTTATGTCATATTAAAAATGACCAAGCAATATTGCAAAACAGTTAAAATAAGAAAAATAAAAAATATTTGGACGATATATTTACTTTATATTTTGACATGATCTTTTTAACTATTGTTGTGAATTTTAAGAAGTCACAAATAAAATTTCCTTTGAAACAACAAAAGTTGTTTCATGCAAGTATTAAAAAGAGAAAGACAAATTTAGTGGAAATTACATCAGTTTACATAAAACATATTTAAAATGCCTTACTTAAAAATTTCTCTTATACCACGGTTCAAAAAATACCAGAAGACAAAGACACTGTGTGTTTTACTGTTTAACGATCTTGTTTAATCAAGCATGTAAATAATCAACAGGTGTTTAAAAACAGCTTATTAGACCTTAAAGTTTCCCAATCAAAGGGTAACGAACGAAAACCCGTTTACAGGAAGATCGTCACTTAAAGAAAAACAGATAGAACAATATTTTGCAGCCTCTAAAAAGCCGATCAAATTGCTTATTTTTAGAGTTTGCGGGGTCCCAACGGGAGTTGACGAGCTTAGCTCGTATGGGCAAAGCCCCCTATCCTTTTGAATTTTTAATACTCTTTACAAGTTGGACTTGCATTCTATTGGTAAAGCATTGGCCTTGTAAGCTAAGTATCTGGATTAGATTCCCGGCCTGGGCAATTTTTTGCTCAGTTGGAAATATTTAATTCATATGATAACTTTACCATTCAGTTTGATTGCGTTAAAAAATGCAATTTAAATTTTATTCTGATGAAAAATCCTTTTATAAACATAATACATATATTTGCCATAAAAGTAAAGGAATAAAGAATCTCGTGAAATAAAATATTTTCGTTCTTTAAAAACTTTTATGACTTTCTGAAAAATTCTGAAAATAAAAAGAACGTGCCAGTACCAAATGTGCAATTTCTTCTAATAAAATGTCAATTTCAGAAGTTACTAAGAGACATAAAATGATAATACGCCTGCATTGGTCGCAGAAAAAGAAAAAGGTGCATAAGACATTCTCGAACAAGAATCTAAAGAGCCCCGAGGTCAACAGCCTATTTTACAATAATCCCTCAGAAATAGTGCTATAAATATTACATTACTGAGTAGAAAATAACAACTCTACAACTATAAAGTTGTAAGATAATTTAAAAATTTCTTTTTAGATTTACTATAAAAAAAGGTTTATTGATTCGACGATACACAAGGTGTCATAAAAAGTATGAAACGTACTTAAAATATTATTTATTTGATGGAAATGTTAATTTACACGTGAATGTGAATTTCTAAAGTGTTCATAATAAATTAGGAAAAAAAGATTATTTTAATGTTAGCTCTGCCATTAAATTTTAAAAAGTTAGACTTTTTTAAATTTGTACACGTTCCGCATAGGCGATACCTATACGAAAGAAACAGTTTTAGTTTTCTACAATAAAATCATTAAAAAAATAGTTTTTGCTGGTGAAATTAGTACTTAACTTCGAAATCGATCTGCTCCTGTAAGTCGTGCCGGTAGTGATTTTTCTATGACTATTTTTTCCGCTGTTAAAGTTTTAGTTATATTTTCATTTTTAGTATCTAAAACTAAAATAATCCCTGAATAAAATGTGAGTTTTATTTTGCATTATTTTATTAATTTTATATGAAATGAATTTTAGGATATAATATTCCTGAAGAATTTTTAAATTGTGGATAAAATTAAAATTAAATTGAATTAAACAAAATTTTACTCTGACAAAAATTTCTTTTATAAACAAAATCCCTGCCATAAAGAATAAAAAATCTAATGAAATAAAATATTTTTAGTTCTCCTTTTAAAAAAATTTACGACTTTCTGAAAAATTCCGAAAGTAAAGAGAACGTGTCAGTACCAAATGCGCAATTTCTTCTAGTAAAATGTCAATTTCAGAAGTTAATAAGAGACATAAAATGAAAATACGCCTACACCGGTCGTAGAAAAAGAAAAAGGTGCATAAGACATCCTCGAACAAGAATCTAAAGAGCTCCGAGGTCAACAGCCTATTTTAAAATAATCCCTAAGAAATAGTGCTATAAATATTATATTACTAAGTATATTACATTACTGAGTAGAAAATAACAGCTCCACAACTATTATGTTTTAAGATATTTTAATTTCAAAATTTCCTTTTAGATTTACTATAAAAAATAAAGTTTTATTAACTGGACGATACACAGGGTGTCATAAAAAGGATAAAACTTACTTAAAATATTATCTATTTGATTCAAATGTTAATTTAACGTGAATGTGAATTTCTAAAGTATTCATAATAAATTAGAAAAATAAGATTATTTTAATGTTAGCCTTGCCATTAAGTTTCGAAAAGTTAGATTTTAAAAATTTATACATATTTATCATAGAAAATGCCTATGTGATTTTTTTAAACTTTTTTTTTTTGCAATAAAATCATTGAAAGAAGGAAAATAAAGGAAGTATAGGTGTATTTTTAAAACTATAGGAATTATGAGTAATTGAAAATTGAACATTCTGAATGGCCACTATAATATAAAGTAGAAATATAAATCAATAAGATAGTTCAGAAATACCGAAAAAAGCCTCTCTTTAGCAGACAGGAAATTCTAATAATTTTAAGGGACGTGAAATAGATAAGTAAAATTAGGAGAGTTAGGAGATATATTTGGAATTTATAAAATTTCCAGGATTTATACAGCTTGTAAAGTACATGAGGAGGGGGTTAGTTTTCGCACTTTACAGTAACATGATGGAAGATAATAATTTGAAGTTAACCTTAAATAAAAGATAATGTATGCTTGTAATAACAATAACATAGAATTACCTCAAAAGGCAATGTTAGAAGAAATCAATTACGTATCGAATTTGAGAGAAATTACTTTGAGAATGCTTTGTAAATGGCTTTTTTTTGTAGCATTGATAGCTACATTTGCTTTTTTGAATGATTTCTACCTACTTAATGCTTGATTGCAATAGTGATACAATAATTTTAGAATTATTAACATATTTTTGATCTAAAAAAATCATGAACTTGTGCATCTTACAGTCAAGATGAAAGAAAAGTAAACAACCCTGCAAATTCTGTAAAAAATATCGTAGAAGAAAGTTACTGGTATCAAATGATGGGAAATAAAATCTACATTTAAATGATGTATAAAAATTGGTTGAAGAGGCTATACATATATTAAAACAAACCCAAACTTTTTTTTAATGGCAGGAACCAATATTGATACCATAAATAAATTTTACACTATTCAATTTGTCTAAATACAAATTTTCATGGAATTTGTGGGATTACTTTCCAGGAAATTTATCATTTTAAAATGAGTATATTTTAGGTGCCGTATCTAAATGGAAGTTAATTATTCGATTGTCGAAATGCTACAGAATGACTAACAAGGAGAAGGCCAATCCTGATTGTTGTGTTTGCATTGGAACGTTGACAAACGACCCTTAAGCTTAAAAAAAAAAAATAGATTTTTCACAATAAATATATCTGAAAGTCTGAATATTTCTGCGTATATATATAAAAAAAATCATGAAAATATTCCAATTATTTCCAGAGATATGATACAAAACTATGGTGAATTCTATGGTGAATTATTTAATAACTTAAAGCCATTTATCTCAAAATGTGCTTTTTTCACATTGCGCGCAGGATATCTCTGAAACTATTTAATATTTTTTTGTGAAATTTTCACACATTGTGTAACATATTAGATCCTTCAAACTGAACCTAAATTTTTACATCCCCACCCCCCCCCTCCCTATTTTTCATGCAGGTCATACTTCAGATTTTATTAAAAAATAATTGTTATTTTAAACTTTAAAAAAAAATTATTTTTTCAGCTTAAATTTGAACAAATTTAGGTTCAGATTAAAGAGAAAGTATTGTAATATGTTATTACAGTTGATTTTTTGTATTATATTAGATATTTTGTTTGAAATCATGCGCGCAAGTGATTGTATCAGTTTTTTTTTTTTTTTTTTTTTTTTTTTTTTTTTTTTTAAATACTTACTGTTTAAACCTTTACAAAAAAGAAACTTTTTTTCCTTTATAAGAATATAAAAAATATCTTTTAAATTGTAAAGCTTCAATTTATAGCCAGTAAAAAATTATGGTCATAAAGCAAATACATTCTCAAAAATTAAATGTAAAAGGTGATGATTTTTCTTGCCTAATTTACGTATGTCACCTTAAGTCGTTCCGAAAAAAGAATAAGTAATTTTTCAGGTACATTGCATCATGTGGCCGCAAAAGACCCCTCAACTTGACTGACAGAGTTCATCGAATTTTTTTAACAAATACAGGGAAAAATAGACAGAATTATAGAATAATTGCTTACCTGCAGAGACTTGAAAAAAAAGAACACGAAGACAACAATAAAGATGCAGGCAGATTCTCTTCATTGAAAAAGAGATTTTATTTTTTTTTTTATTGCAAAAATCTTGTTTTATTATTTTTGCTGAAAGGCAGATGTAAATAGAACGTGGTCTCTCATTTTTTTAGAGAGCTGGAACTTTAGCATCTCTTTTAAAAATTCACACTTGGCGAATTAAGAAAAATACTTGAAAAGAATTTTTCTCTTGAGGAATAACGGGAGACATGTTCCCTTTTTGTAATCCTTATGTAAATTCTTTGAATAGAGTGAAGTGCATCTTTAAATTTAAATTATTTTTCGACCCATACCCAACGGTATCTTCCATCCGTTTTGGAATAATCACTGCCGACACCGAACACATTCTCTCTGGATTCTGCACCGTTCTTTTCTCAAAATTTTACTTTTGATTTTTAATTATTTTTCGTATCAAAAACATGATTTCTTCCGTCCGTTTGGAACAATTTTCGCCGACACCCGACACACACATTCTCACCGCAGAATTCTGTATCGTCTCACTTCTGTAAATTTTATTTTTGATTTTAAATTACTTTTCGTATCAAAAAGATGATTTCTTCCATCCGTTTGGAACAATAAACGCAGTGCCAGGACTAGCACACCCTCTCAGGAATCTGTACCGCTTTCCACTGTTCTACGGCAAAGAAAGGAAAGCCGCAGCCAAGGGTAGAGAGGAGGGGTTGCCATAATCTCATAATACGCCAATTGGCAGGGTTATAGAAGTAGCGATATAACAGATAGGCCAACTACTTAGACAGTAATAGGGAAATTGAATTTTTAAGATTAAACTTTTATATCACCAGAAAGATGCACAGCCAATAATGTATATAAGGACTCACCTATTTTAAATTACGCATCAGTAGAATAGAGTCCGACTGGACCAGAGGAGGGGCTATAAAACGGAAGTACACGCCCCATCGAATATTCTAGAAAAACCAGGAACAATCCACAACCGGAAGAAACAAATTCGAAAACATTTTAACATTTTGAAATCAACAAAAAGTTATGTAAGAAAATAAACTTTACAGGAGAGATTAAAAAGGCGAGAATTAAAATAAATTTTTAGAATTCGAATTTTTATAATAAATGAAAAAAGATTAATAAAATACACGATAAATTAAATTGAATAAAAATATGGCAGTGGTTATGAGTAACAACAACATATTACCCCGGCCTCCCCAAGAGAAAATATTGGTGAGATGTACAAATTCAATAATTTTTACATCGAGATAATATTTTCTAAATTATGCACAATGAACATATAAATCAATCATAAAAGATAAATGAACTAATAAGAACCCCATGAATATCAATAATTGTTTTACATGACATTCAATAATAAAAAAAATTGCTATCATAGTTATAGTTCAAATGATAATGCACAATAAATTGGCAACTATTGAAAAGTAAAACATCTACAATAACTGCTTGTTCACAAAAAGGAAATATCTTGTTTCAAAATAGTTTAGAACAGTTTATGTACTTGTAAAAATTAAACACAGTCTTTAGTTGACAGTCTCTTGACTAAGTTGTGCAATTGCAAATACAATAATATATATTAGCACCAACATATATAAAAAATGTTGCGTATAATAAAGACATATATATATAGTCAGCATATATTAAAAGAAAAAGGAATTGTAATACTGTACATATAAGCAAATGATGTTAAAAGACATAAATCGGTAATCATGTTAAATTCAATAAATTCAATTTTGAGAATTTTTCTATGGCAGAAATTGGAAAATGCATACAAATGGTAAAGAGAGAATAGTCAGATTCTCAAAAAAAATATATATCCATATACATATAATACTTTGCAATGTATCAACATATCTTGACAAAATAGGTTTAATGTCATGCAATTCAACAACATCTTCAAAGTAAATAAAAGGTAAATTCCAAAGAGAGGATATTTAAACTCTCAGAAAAAAAGGAAGAAAAATGCTATTCTCCAACAATAATACTTTCAAAATGACAAAAAGGCAAAGAGTGGATATTTAAAATCTCATAAAAGCATTTAAATAAATATCAATCCACTACATTATTTGAAAAATGTCAGCTTACAAAAAATATCACATAAAATATTTATAATATCTTGAATACTTATTGAACATGTTTGATTCAAACCTTTGTAAATAACATGTGATCATGTTTTATCTGTAAAATAACAAATATTTGCTTTTATATATATATAATGACTTAAAAAAAATCTTTGGATCCAAAGTATATAATTATTATATATATAAACCTTTTGTTTGAATTTTTAAACACTTAGAGATACTTATTCTCAATCATTTTTTTCATTTTACAATATCCAAAAATAAAAGCAGAAGTATTAGCATGCACAATTTTATCATTATTTCATTAAGATGTTAAAAGAGGTTAGATATTAAAGCATGCATAAAGTGTAAATAATGAAAAAGTAACATTTTGAATTACTATAAAAGTCACAATACAGAAAAATTTGATGACATGAGTACTCATGTTTTACCTTACATCAGTAGCAATTTTTTTTTTTTTTTTTATAGAATAAACATTTATCAAAATAATTCAATAAATGACATAATATTTTCAACTATTATATTGGAGACAAAATATTTCTCATTATTTAGACCAACTATTGAATTTAAGTTTTTGAAAATTTAAAAGTACCAGTACATTTCACATATCAGATTAAGCATAAATGCAAAAAAATAACTATGGCTCTGAAGAAAATATTTCAATGATAATCACAGCGAACAGAAACAAATTTAAAATTTACATACTTTTAGAGGATGACAATTTCACTGCTTCAAGGAGAAGATGACTTTAAAAAAATTTACACAAATGCTGCCTGCAGCTTTGGTAGAAGAAAGCAAAAAAAAAGTCAATCTTCATCTCTGACAATCTAATTTAGCTAGCATGGATTAGATTCTGTAACAACGCTAAAGTCATCCTAAAAAAAGAAAATGAAGATTAGTTTATATTCTATATTGTTTATGGGTGCGAGGGCGAAGATCATAATGATCTTTGTATTGAGTGGATTTGTTTAGAACAGCAGTGGGAGTTTTATCACCAGATGCCTGTGAATGCACTGAATTATATGAATGCGAAGATGTTTGTTGGCACTTACAAGAAGTAGGAATTTGAGGAGATGAATTACAAGCAGAATCACAATTAGAAACTTGAGTAGGAATATGTTGTTGCACAGGAGAAGAAGATGTACTATCAACAGCTGGTTGATCATGTGTTGCACCTTTAGAAGAATCCGAAGGATACTGCAGTGCTTCATCTCTTTTTTGAAGTTTCAAGATTCTGTTAGTATGGATCAACATTGGTGATGCTTGATTATTATTGCAATCTTGGATTTGAATAAGTACAGGTGAAATTATTTTCTTTACCATGTAAGGGCCTTGTACTTTTTTGTTAAACACACTGGGAAATTTTACATAAACAATATCATTAACTTTCATATTAGCAAATTTTAACTTTTCCCTTGATTTTTGGTGTACTTTTTGTCTAGAAGACGCATTATTTTTGTAAGCTTGATAGTATATTTTTTCAATAACATCGATTAATTTGTGAATTTCATAAGCTGCGTTGATAATTTTCCAAGAAGATTGGGTTTTATAATTGGCATAAATATCATTTACCTCTCGTTCGAAATGAAGAAGATTTAGAGTGAATTTTGTAGCTGGATGAGGCGTAGCGTTGTATATGGATTGGTGGATTTTTAAAGCAGTTGGCACATTAAATCCTTGGGAAGCCATTGTATTCATAGATGACTTTATTTGAGTGTTACATCGCTCACTTAATCCGTTAGCCTGTGAATGCGCTACAGAACTGTGTTCCAATTTTATGCCAAGCTTTTTATTGAAATAAGAAAACATATCACTAGTGAACTGAGAGCCATGATCAGTAAGTGTTAATTCAGGCTTTCCATGAGTAGAAATGTAATGCAATAGAGCTTTAGTAACCGATTCAGCATGAATGTTATTCAAGACATATAATTCTAGATGACGAGAAAAATGGTCAATTACAGTCATCACATACTGGCGATTTCTCAATGGGCCAAGTAAATCCATCGAAACTTTTTGATTCGGAGCTGTAGGCAGTGGTGCTGGTAAATATGGAGCAGTGTTTTTTTTATGATTTTTGTTTACTAAACAAATTTCACAAGAGTTGACATAATTAATTGCATCATAAACGAGGGTTTTCCAAGTGAATCTTTTCTTTAAATTAACAATAGTTTTATGAATTCCAGTATGAGTAACATGAGCAATTGTTAAAGCTTTTGCTCTAAGTGACGAAGGTAAAACAGCTCTATGTAGCTCAATATCTTCTGAAGAAAAGTGTCCATTGTAACAAAGCAAATTATTACTTGGATTAATATAATAACCATTTAAACTTTTAGATTTTTTGTTAGCTTTAAGATCTTCATAAATTTTCTTAATTTTAGGGTCTTTTTGTTCAGAAAAGATGGTTTGATCAAAAATTTCTAACAATGGGTCTTCATTATTATCATTATATGGAGGTGGAGAGTCACTTTGAAGATGACAAGTGTGGTGTGTTTTGCCAATTAAACCACATGGAAAATGAGCAATTTCATTATGTAAATCATTTTGATCATCAACAATTGGTAGCGGTTCTTGCCTAGAAATAAGATCTGGATTAGTATGGAGATCTTCAGTAGGAATGTGAGGTGTTCTGCTTAGAAAATCTGCTAACACATTCTCTTTGCCTGGTACATGCTGGAATGTGTAAGAATATTCAGATAGTTCCAACATCCAACGTGTAGTGATGTCAGCAGGTAATGTTGCTTTTTTGTAATTATTGAGGGGTTTTGCATCAGACAAGAGAATGAAGGGTCGAACAAAAATGTAATATTTAAAAGCTGTTACATCTTTATAAATGGCATAAAGTTCCAGTTTGATAGCTGGATACTGTTTTTCAGACTGAGATAAAGTTTTGGAATAATATGAAATAGGTCGAAGTTCACCTTCAATTTTCTGCATAAGAACAGCTGAGATTGCTGTCTTTGATGCATCAGTATTAACATAGAAAGTCACATTCCAGTTTGGGAGATTTAGCATGGGTTTTTGAAAGAAAATTTCTTGCAATTTTTTAAATGCATTTTCTTGTTCAGATTTCCAACAGAACTTATTTTTAGGTTTGGTAACTTCAATAAGAGGAGTAATCAATTTAGCAAAATTAGGTATAATTGACCTATAAAATGAACATAAACCAATGAAACTTTTTGTCTGCCTCTTGGTTTTAGGTTTTGGGAAGGAAGTGATTTTTACAATATTACTTGTAATAGGAAGAATTTTATGATCTGTGAGTTGGAATCCTAAAAAGTTAATGCTAGTTTTCATGAAAGAACACTTTTCAGGAGAAAGAGTGATATTATTAGCAATGAGAATGTCTAAGAGTTTTGTGAGTTTCGTAACCATCTCTTCAAAGGAATTAGCGCTAACCATGATGTCATCTTGATATGCATAACAGGAGTCAATTTCCGACAATTGAATAACTGAATCAATTAATTGTTGAAAAGTGCTCGCAGCTGTCTTCAAGCCAAAAACGAGACGAAGGTAGGTAAAAATCCCCCATGGAGTGGTAAAACTGAGCTTATCTTGCATTTCTTTAGGTACTGCAATCTGCCAGTATGCAGACGGCAAGTCAAGAGTACTGTAGTATTTAAATTTTGATAATTGTACCAATAGATTTTGAATTCTAGGAAGAGGATATGATGACGGGATGATAATGGAGTTTAACAATCTTAAGTCTAAGGCCAAACGATATTTTTGAGGCTTCGACATGTCAGTTCTTTTCTTTTTAACTAGAAGCACAGGGCAAGCCCAGGATGAATTTGATCTTTCTATAATACCAGAATTTAGCATTTGATTAATTTGGTCAAGAGCTTCTTGCTCGAGTGCCTGTGGCACAGGAAAAGGTAGGGTTTTCACTGGATGAGAGTTCAACATTGAAAACTGAGGATTCACTAAGTCTGTATGACCTAAAGTGTCCAAAGATTTAGAAAATGCGAGAGCTTTACTGCACAATAATTTTGTTAAAGAGTCACTTTCATGGGGGGGGGGGCAGTGTTTTAGGTCAAAAGCATTTGGTGGAAGTTCTTGTACACGTTTTCTTTTAATTTCCTCAGATGGTAAAATTAAATTACAATAGTATTCATTTTCAAAATCTAAATCAAAAGAATATTCTTCAATTTCGTTCTCATCTACATTAATTCATTCACCAATAATTGAATTTTTGTTTAAATGAATGTCCACTTTGGATATATTCTGACATACAACTAAAAATAAATTATTTTGAATTGAAGAGTTAGAATGCAGTGATTCATGCAAAACAAGACTTTTATTTTTTAAAGCTGGCTTAAAAATAAAATATTCAGATGGAGAGCTCAAATATTTGACATGTAAATAAACAAAAGAATTGGGAGGGATTAATTCTCTATTAACTGTTTGTACCATGTTGGAATTCACCAAAATTTTATTAACATCATTCAAATTAGTATGTTTTTCACCAACATAACTAATGTCATTAGCAAAATCAGATGTGAAATTTTTGTCAGCCATATTACTATTAGTAGATAAATAGTTTACAACATTACCATAATCAGTTGGAAAATAGTTAGGAAAATAGTTAGGAAAATAAGTAAAATTACCATCCATACAGGGATTATGATAATTCATAGCAGTATTAGCAAAATTATTTATAAATAAATCACTATTTGGAAAATTATAGTCGTAAGGATAGGTTGCATAATTATTGACTAATTGTAAATTGTTGTCACTAGAATTTCTATACACATTATCAACATAAGTACCATTACTTGGATTACTTGATATAAAATTTTCATAAAAAGGCATTTTGTATGCATCAAAAGAATATGGCACTGTTATATTGTCATAAGTACACTCAGAATTCAAATAATAACAGGTAGGAGATTCATTTTGACTGTGAAAAGGGATGTGTTTATCTTTGATTAATATAGACTTAAAAGTTGGAGAAATGGTTATGGAATGTTTATTTATAAATTCAAACCCAAGTATGGCTTGAAAATTAACATTCTTTATATCAGTAAGATAAAAGACATGATGGAAAAAGTACTTGTCAATTTTAAATGAAATTTCAATACATCCTTTGAAGAAAACTTTAGAGTTTATAGTAGACACTGATACATTTCTAGAAAAAACTTTGTAATGAATTTTAGATTTAATGCTATTAAAGCATTCTTGATCCAAAAGTGATAAAGTTGAACCTGTATCAATAAGAGTTGATATTTCATTATGTTGTACATTCATAATTATACATGGCAGGGAATAAGAGTTATCAAAGGAACTATAAATGATGTGTCGTTCTTGTATACATTCATCAATTTCAGAAGGATGTTTCGATGCGAAAGAATTATGAGAACAGCAAGATTTATTAAATTTTGGTTGCACTGGGGATGTTTGTACAGCAGTGGTTGACAATAAAGTGGTTGAAGAACTTTTGTCAATGTGACGCTTGTTTTTCTTGTCACAACAATGTACTGACCCTGAAGAACAAGTATGGGAGAGAGGGCGGTCAGTAGGACCAATCTCCCCTATTTGTTTAAATGATAGATGTTATTATTTTTATTTTTAGAAAAAGAAGCACAGTTTTTCTTTCTGTGAAAATCAGACGAAATGTTCGACGTATAATTTTGTCTAGTTGTATTGAGAACATGTTTGAATTTGTAACATGTGTCCATACGGTGATTGAATCGTCCACAAAATGCACATTGAATGACATTTTGTTTGTGATAAGAATTTGTAGAATTTTTCTTGTGAGAAAATCTGTCAAAGTTATGTTGAAAAAAGTGTCTCTTTTGACGAGATTTTTGTTGACGAAAGTTTGTTTTATATTTATCGGTAACGTTCTGTATGATAGGTGAAAGTGAATAAGTTCTATGTTTTCTCTTAACATTATTAAAACTAAGATTTTCTATTTTGTGTTTCTGGTGATGGGAACGCATTATGTGAATTCTCAAAAATTTTATCCTTTGTACGTCTTACAGGAGTTTGTTGGACCATATTCACAGGAAAAGTTGAAGTTTTATCAGCTTTGTCACTATCCATGCAATAAATTTGATCAAAATTTTTATGAGAATTTCGAGAAGGTGGAGAGTCATAGATTTCTTGTAGAAAATGTTCTCGTTCAAGAGCTAAATCAAATGTGGAAATATTTTCTTCTAGAATTTTTCGTTTGATCTGTTAAGGCAAAGCCTGAAGAAAATGAGTGAATTTTAGTGAATCTAGAGCAGCTGGTTCCAATTTGGGATACGCAAGCCGAAGTTGCTTATCCAGACGAAATGAAAAGTTTTTAACTGATTCATTCGAATCTAATTTTAAATTTTGCAGGGATTGGAGAGAGTTAGCTTTTTTTTGGGGGGCATGAAATAGTCTATAAACACCTTTCGAATGGCTTGAAAGTTAGTATTCTTGAATTGAGACTGAGTTTCAAGAAAGAAGTGTAAAGCACTGCCCTCTAGTTTTGATTTAAAGAGAACAAAAAGCTCTTTATCAGAAAAATTATTCGATTCTTGTAAATCAGATAATTGATCAAAAAAAAAAAAAAAAAAAAAAATCTACAGTTTGTGGATTGCCATCAAAAGGCTGAATCGCAATATTTAGTTTAGATTTCGGAGGCATGATGAGAAAATTAAAATAAATTCTCACTAAATGTGACAATAATATGTTTATAAATTAGTTACATAAAAAGTATAAACTTAATTTGATATATATTCTAAAATAATGACGAACTTCATTTATGTCATACATCATTTTTATATGTTAACAAAAATATAGCAAGAAAAGAGAAGAAGAAGATGCCAGCATATTTTTCTGAGCATCAGATCAAGAATATCAGACCCTAATATATATATTAGCATCAGATCTCCCAAGGAAGAAAAAAAATATTAGATTTCGGATGTTCATGTAAAAATTGCCACACCTGTTCTCAAATTTATCAAAACTAGATAAACAATTCATATTAAAGTAATGAGTTATTTTAATACACCTCCTTCTGTAAGTCTTATGCAACATTTGTTCTCACATTTATCAAAACAAAAATAGCAAATCATATGAAAGTAACCACTTATTTAACCAAGTTTCAACAAAAAACTTGATAACTAAATTAAAAATATAAGTATTGCATGATAAGAACACATTAACTTCTATGTAATAAATTGAGAACATTTTTATTTATGTATTTCTTTTTTTTGATCACTTCTATATAATAAAGAAAAATATATGTTGAAAACTGTCCTGTCGAATGGTTTCGACGAGATAACGGCACCAATAAAGAGTATATACTGTTGTGTTTGCATTGGAACGTTTTAAGCCGTTCCGAAAAAAGAATAAGTAATTTTTCAGGTACATTGCATCATGTGGCCGCAAAAGACCCCTCGACTTGACTGACAGAGTTCATCGAATTTTTTGAACAAATACAGGGGAAAATAGACAGAATAATAGAATAATTGCTTACCTGCAGAGACTTGAAAAAAAGAACACGAAGATAACAATAAAGTTGCAGGCAGATTCTCTTCATTGAAAAAGAAATTTTATTTTTTTTATTGCAAAAATCTTGTTTTATTATTTTTGCTGAAAGGCAGATGTAAATAGAACGTGGTCTCTCATTTTTTTAGAGACCTGGGACTTTAGCATCTCTTTTAAAAATTCACACTTGGCGAATTAAGAAAAATACTTGAAAAGAATTAAGTTTTCTCTTGAGGAATAAGGGGAGACATGTTCCCTTTTTGTAATCCTTATGTAAATTCTTTGAATAGAGTGAAGTGCATCTTTAAATTTAAATTATTTTTCGACCCATACCCAACGGTATCTTCCATCCGTTTTGGAATAATCATTGCCGACACCGAACACATTCTCTCTGGATTCTGCACCGTTCTTTTCTCAAAATTTTACTTTTGATTTTTAATTATTTTTCGTATCAAAAAGAAGATTTCTTCCGTCCGTTTGGAACAATTTTCGCCGACACCCGACACACACATTCTCACCGCAGAATTCTGTATCGTCTCACTTCTCTAAATTTTACTTTTTTTTAAAAATTACTTTTCGTATCAAAAAGATGATTTCTTCCATCCGTTTGGAACAATAAACGCAGACCCAGGACTAGCACATCCTCTCAGGATTCTGTACCGTTCTCCACTGTTCTCCGGCAAAGAAACGAAAGCCGCAGCCAAGGGTAGAGGGGAGGGGTTGCCATAATCTCATAATACGCCAATTGGCAGGGTTATAGATGTGGCGATAAAACAGATAGGCCAACTGCTTAGACAGTAATAGGGAAATTGAATTTTTAAGATTAAACTTTTATATCACCAGAAAGATGCGCAGCCTATAATGTATATAAGGACTCACCTATTTTAAATTACGCATCTGTAGAATAGAGTCCGATTGGACCAGAGGAGGGGCTATAAAACGGAAGAACACGCCCCATCGAATATTCTAGAAAATTCAGGAACAATCCACAACCGGAAGAAACAAATTCGAAAATATTTTAACATTTTGAAATCAACAAAAAGTTATGTAAGAAAATAAACTTTACAGGGGAGATTAAAAAGGCGAGAATTAAAATAAATTTTTAGAATGCGAATTTTTATAATAAATGAAAAAAGAATAATTAAATACACGATAAATTAAATTGAATAAAAATATGGCAGTGGTTATGAGTAACCACAACACTGATAATCACGAATTTTGATTATTTTTTATGTGTTGTAGGGTAGAAGCCCTTAAGTCTCAAGTTCAACGGATTTAACACAACGCTCTTTAATTCTCCAAAACCAGGGGGTGTAATATCATGCCTCAACTTAAATAGTTACTCAGCAACAAGAGATTACAACAGTGGTGATCAGTACGGCGTCGGCTTGGTACTCGGAGAACTTGAGCACAATATTGGAATAGGCTAGATTTGATTTTTCGATTTTTTGTTTTATAAATATACTTGAAAATATAATTTAATTTCAATTAAAAAATTAATATCGTGCATTAAATATAATATCAACATATTTAAATTTTTATTTAATATATATATATATTTAAATCATTAAACATTTTTCATCATTTAAAGAGATTTTTTAAGGAAATGGATCTATTATTGACTAGTATAATTCGCAAATCCTTACAATCATAACATATTTACTATCACATTATAGAATTCTTTCGCAATAGAAATAGACGATATTTTCAGATGCTGCATTATTTATTTATTGTTTAAGAATTATTTTGTGATAAAATTTTGCAATACTTTAACGTATTTGTGATATCATTTTTCTTATTTCCATCGAATTTCAACACTTATTTTGGTAAACACTTTCCTTCTTCTGTTATATATATGTTTATACGATTATAAACTGTTTTAAATTGATACACACTTGCTCAATAAATATTTAAAACAAAAACCATTTACTACACCTATTAAAAAAGAAATAACGAAACCTATTGTGGCACCCACTATTAATAATAATAAAAAAAAATAATAACTTTTACAAATAAATAAAAATTACCCAGAAGGAAGATATATAGAAAGAAATTAATTCAAAACGTAAAGAAACGTATTAAAAATTCAAAAATCTTTAATACTCATTAAAATATCTTGTAATTTGATTCTTATTCTAATTTTAAATATCATTATGCTCCTTACTTTAAAAACAGAATAGCATTAACATGTTTTTTTTTTTACTTTTCTTATTAAGATAATACCTAAATATTGTTTTTTTCTTTTTTGAATTACGAATCGACATAATTGTTTAATATCACTGCACTAATACAGAACATATGAAATAAGTTCTTTATTAGAGCTGTTAATTTTTATGAACATAAAACTAACAAAAAAGAAATGAAGAAATATGAATACAAATTCGTTGCAAATGATATTTTACGCAGAAAAATACTTGAAAAAGCAAAGTTTGGATGTAAAATTATATCAAAATCATCATAAATAGACATAGAATGATCTAACACTTTAGTTAAATAATAGAAGTTTAAATGACCATTGCGGCGTCTTTAGATGATATTAAAACTATCCGATTATTGCAAACACTCATTTTATGGCAGTTTTAATGGATCTTTTTGGTCGTAAATAGGGATATTTGTGGAGGTATTTCGAAGCACCGTTTTATGTTTAACTATATTAAGACAGTTTATAAAAAACATAGGAAAATAAATTGAAAGTCTAATACCTTTTTAGTGTAATTTTTACTATCCATTCCAAATTTGCGATAGTAAAAATAAGGAAGTAAGTTTGTTTAACAGCATTTTAATTAAAAAAATAATTAAATAAATAAATAAAATGTATATTATATCATTATTATGAAAAAAAATCCAACATTTTGCTGTTAAAAATTTAGTATCTTGAATTTCCCTCTGATTTCAGAGGCTTACATTTTAATTATATAATGGATAATAAAATGAAAAACTTTCATTTTAATTAACTGAAACATAAAGACTTTCATAATATCTCCTTAATTAACCTTCTAAACTTTTACAGCATTTATAAAGAACAAGCAGCATTAAATCATACCTTCACTAATTGGGGGGGGGGGGATTAAAGCTATTTCTGTCTATAACGAGTAATATTTTTTACACATGTTTTTAAATACTCATTTGGATTATCTTGATAATATTTTTATGTGACAAGTTGTTGCTTATTTGAATAATTTTTTTTAATTTTGCTTTCTGTCGTGTTTGTATACAATGAATAGAGCTTGGGTGAACGCATAAATATTTTTTCTAATTTTCTTAAAAATCGTGGTAAGAAGTGTTAATGTCACAGTTATTTTAAAAAAGAGGCCGTATTTTTATTATTTATTACTTCTAATTTATTAATTACTGCAAGTAAATACGTGTATTTTGTTCGATACCAATGTAAAGGATGATCTCATTGATATAAAAATAATTTTATTTATCATCAATAATTTGTTGGTGTGATTCCAACATTTTAAGGTGCTATAAACGCAAAAGAATAATTGTATATAGATTCACTGCTGTTTTATTACATATGTTTATTATTATTATTATTATTATTATTATTATTATTATTATTTGAATATTTTTAATGTGTCTTTTAAATGTATAGTATTATTGTTAGTAGTTAGGTTTTTTACAAGGGCAGTACTATGTATCTGTTTTTTGTATAAAGGAAGTTTTAATTGCAGAGTACGAGGTATAGATATATGACCTATTGTACTACAAAGTCATAAAAGTCATACCCTGATAGGGGATACAAAAAAGAAGTAGGTCTTTTATGACCCTATGTTTTATAGCCGAGTCATGGCTATGTGTGAGGCCCAGCTGGTCACTTGGTAAATACGAGGGGTGTAGGGCCCCGGAGTATAAGGGGGGCCCTCTGACCCTTAGTGCACGAGGGGCATAGGCAGGAAGAGCCGATTGGCTGGTGAGTAGAATTATGATGTGTATGTTAATTTTCTCTCACCAGTCAGGACTCTTTATGCAAATTTTGGGCTCACAGTGAGTTTTCCTCGTGCTCTAGAAAAAAAGAGAGAGACGAGAGAGAGGAAGAGAAGCGAGCGTCGGAGGATGTTCAGTTTTTAGGGTGCTGCTTGGTTTATTTTTACGCCCAAAAATGCCCAGTGCTTACCATTAAGGCTTGGCTCTTTTTTGTTAGGGAAATACGTGTGATATTTTCAAAATGTGCCCTGAACCAATATACACCGGCCAGGTCCCGGTGGTGCTTCCTATGCTCAGTGGAGTATCAGGTACTGTTATTTTTGTCTATAATGTTCTTAAATTTGTATATATATACCAATGCACCAATATGCAATTTAAGTAATATCTAGCCCAGGAGACTTTGTCAGAGTGTGAGCGAATTGTCAAACTTAAATATAAAATTTAGCTCATTTTGGCTGTAGGTGTAATATTTTACTTGAGGAGTACGTTTCACTTGTTGATCTTTTTGTAATGATATTATTAATGTGCTTATATTTAATAAAAGAGTTATGTTTGTTAGAACACTTAGTTGTCATTTATGAAAGATTTTTTTTTAATTGTCTATTTTATATTTTTTTTCAGTAGTCAACCAATACTTGCATATCTAATTCTAATTCTAATTCTTTTTCTTTTGTCTAAAGTTAATAGTGAGTAAATATATTTTGTAGGGTTCAGTAGCTAAGTACGGGGAAATTTAATTTTAATGTATTTTAAGTCTTATTTTGTCTCTTAGCTATTCAATAGGGCCATAGGTTGGGTAATCTACTAAACATTACACAACGGAATGACTAAGTTATTTTCTTTATCAATGACAACCTGATAACTGTATTTTCTGGAGTTGTCAATTACCTGACTAGGCCACACGATTATGAGGTTCTGCTAAATTAGATGCCCCTACAAGATAGCATTATTTGGGTTTTAATTATTGAATGAACCCGGGGTATAGGTGCACCCAACATTTATGTTACATTTGTGCAGATCTTGCCACCATAATTAATTAAAAAATGTTATAAATTTTAATAGCTGTATCACTCTTTGCTATTGTTGTAAAAATGATAAACAGTTGTGTTTCTCACGCTAAGATGCATCTAACCAAACATTTCGTTCATAACGTTAAGCACAACAAAGGAAGGTGTGGTAGGTTGGGACTTGGCCCACCTTGGGATATCTCAATTTTCAGACTGTATTTTGCAGTTAAAAATTAGCACGTGTAAGTGCCAATATATGTCATTACAATCTTTTCTTTCTTGTGTTTTGGTATCGCTGGTGTTAGCTGGCAACAAATAATACCATTATTTTTGTTTTGAATAATTTTGAGTAACATTAATGTGTGTCTAGAGGAATAAATTTTTCATCAAAGAAATGTAATGATACAAGTGGAAGCATACTGAGATGAAAAAATGTGGATTCATTGTCATTTTAATAGTGAAAATAGACTGTAATGCTAAGCTTAACAGAGTGAATGTTTTTTACTTAATGTACTTAGTGGACAGGTTGGGACATTCAGTTGTGGGGTACCTTGAGACATTCCAAAAATGCTGAAAAGATTAAATATAGCTTATAGAAGAAAAGAAAGAGTACTCAACAAGTTAGGATTTTCATGAAGCAGAGAGGATGAGGCAGTTGCACGAGCGAAATTTGTGAAAATTATCCTTGGTAGGAAAAAGAATATAAATGGTTTGTGTAATGACAATAGTGAGGAACTTAGCTGTTTATGTGATGCTAATTTTCCTACGGATTGCAAACTTGCTCAAGGTAGGTCCATAAACTTACAGGCATGACCATTGTGGGATAGTTTGCATTGGTAAAGTTTGCAAGAAAACAAAGCATTGTTGCATTTGTAGGGCATATGTTCAAAATGTTGTAGACAGCAACAAGCATGAGACATGCATTTTGAGAAAACGAAATCAAGAGCTTTTTTTTGTCCTGTTAAGCATGTTACTATTTTATGTATAAAAAGATATTCTTTTAAAACTTGGCACTCCTAAAAACAAAATAGGTCAATGATGAGTTTTATTAAAATTTGAAGAACATAATTTTTTTCGCGTCAAATACAAGATCTGTTAATGAAAACGTGTGTTACAATTCAAATTATTAAAGTGCTTTAATGCTTACATTATTCCCTTTTCAACTAAGGTTTTATAAATAAGGCTTTGTTCATCAATTAAATATAAAATTTTATATGCATTTCTGATTAAAACTAGTGTCCCAACCTGCCTCACATGGTGGGGCAGGTTGGGTTTTTTTTTGTGGGACAATTTTAAGCTTTATTTTGTTTTCACTTTTTTCCTATGTCAGATATTAGATTATTATGAGGTTTATTTGATGCAGAAATATTTATATTTTATATCTAATCGGTTCTAAAATAAGATTAAATGTTAGTAAAATTTAGAAAATTTACTTACTGAAAAACGTCCTATGGTGCCCCACCTTCCCCTACAACCGATAAAAAATTTATAAGAGACACTATAAAACAAATTTATAACTCCTTCCACATAGGATTTGCATGAAAATAGAAAAATACGTACATACATACATTCAATAATTGCATAGTAATTAATTGAAAACTATAAAATTAAAGTAAAATATTTGAAGGAAACCTAAACATAAAGAGCCAGATATTTACATAGAAAGACTTTTAACTTAAACAGAAACAACAGACTGATTAAAATGAAGATAAAACTTTCACCTAAATACATTTGTAAAGTTGTTTTCAAACAGTTTTTATGAAGGAAAATTTTAAAAGCTTATAATTATTCTTGAAAGTGATTAAAAAAAAAAAAACACTTGAGACATAGCCATGAATCAAGAAATATGGATTCCAGGTTCTTGAGTATAACAGAAAAATATTTATTTAATATCCTATAGATGCGAGGCCCCCCTTGGAGGTAAGGGTCCTTTTTAGATCCAAGACAAGAAGAGTCTGAGATGATTCCGCGATACATGTGAATAAAGTTGATATCGTCAATATATCCGCCAAAATGGTTACATTACATGTAGTTTGGCGCATTCTCCGAAAAGTTTGTTTTGTATGAACTGTGCTATTTTGGCATAATTAATGCGCAATTTTGAATATGAGATCTATGGAAATGGATTTTTAACTGAAGACAATACAAAGGGCACATGAGTTACACTGGAATTTCATGATCGCGGTATAGCGGGCCAAATAAGGGAACGTTTATATTTTTGCCTAGTAAGCAAAGACCGAAAGGAGAGAGCGTAGCCATAGAGAATACCATATATGGTCATGGAAATGGTATCAGAAACGAATCGAAACTAAAATCTTGGGAGATGGTTCTCAACGGCTAATTTAGGAGGGATCACATATAAATTTCAACAATAAAGATAGGGAATGTATTTTCATTGAAAAAGATAAACTGTCGTTATTTTTCAATAAAATTACATTGATATTGGATAGATAAAATATTATATTAATTGAAAAAGGATTTTATTTGAGTTCTTACCTGATGGGAAAGTGACAAAAGGTACGATAAGGGTAAACAGCTTAATATATGATATTGATATCATAATATTAATGATTAAATTTGGATATACAATCTTGATTAAACATGTCCTAGGATACTTAATACTCTTAGACTTGCCACCACGTTAAAGAAATAAATAAACCCTATGCGTCAATTTAAAATGAAACATCAAAAATTAATATCGTGTTTCTCCTTAATGCCTTATGAACTTAAATTTATAATTTAATATTTATATTTGCTTATAAATTTTTAATTATCTAATTTATAGTGTAACATGCAATTATTTCATTGACATTATTAATTATGTATTAATACAGATTGAATTATACATATTTATAATTTAAATCTTATGAAATGGCAAATATTTCTAACATTTGTAATGAAGTATAGGAGAATTAAGTAAGGAATAAATCGTATATTTATTCCAAATTTAAAAGATTAAAAATACATATAATTTAAATAATCCATGGAAATAAGAGAAAGAAAAAAAAGCTTATTTTTTGTTTGTGGAAAATTCAAAGATTGATTTCAGAAGTGGTGTCTTATGTAAAAACTCTGGCCCAAGAATTGGTTTGGAGTTTTGATATGGATGAAGGATATGAAGATATGATTACAAATGGAGGAGGGTAGTATTTTTATCGGAATTGGAAATTAAGTATTCTTATGCGTTTTCTCTTATGTATTCTTCTCTTCCCTGAAACACAGTTCCTTGTTCCGCCCATACATGTGCATTTTTCGAAAAACAAAACAAAAGCATTGTATTATTTTCAATTTACAAATGTTATGGGTGGAGCCAAGCTTAATGCTAATCGGATCTCTTTTGTCAATCTGTTTTACTCAACTTCCTCAGTTTTAATAAAAAACCAAAGTGTTTTTTTTTTTTTTTTTTTTTTTTTTTGGTAGCAGTAGGGCAAGTTATTTATTTTTATATCATAATATTAGATCATTATTAGAAACGAAGATTATAAATATAAAATAATGAAGATGCGATCGATAAATCAAAATAGCATCTGAGAATCGTAATAATTCCGAGGATACCTTAACTTTAATCTTGCCTAATATTTTTGTAGCGATAAACATGTTGACTTCACGTCCAGAGTAGAGAGTACTTTCACTGGACTGTTTTCTAAATAAAATAACACCTTTTTGTTCCTCTGAATTCAAATATCACCTTACTTCGACACTTTTTTTTTTATGAAAAGTAACTTTATTGTTTTTCATTGTGTATAGTTAGAATTAATGTTAAATTTATCTATTTTTCTCCATTAATAAATACAAATTCTGAAAACCTCCGGGGAGGGGGGGTACCCTCTGACTTCAACAAAGGTCAGAGTCACTAGGGTTTCAATTCGTCCTGTATTCACATTTATTTAAAACCAAAGTCATCCGGTTTAACTTACAGATAGATGCTATTGTTCTGTATGGTGATTTCAAGTGCTGCTTCAGTAAATATCAAACATTAAAAATATCTTATGCCGTGCTTCGTTACTGATTCACGTGGTTTTAGAAAATAAAAACTGACATGAATATTGTGATTCCATGGTTTTATAAAGTAGCATAGGTATAGAGTATGGGCTGCTGAAGTTTGAGAAATTCTAGTAGCTTCTAAGATATTTTTAACTGCAAAAGGGGCACAGATTGTTTAATTCTAGTAATTTATTACAATTTATTCCCTTTTATTTTCAATTTTTTTCTTGATTTTTTAAAAAAATTTCTTAAAAAAAATCACAGATAAATTTGGAAGATATTGCATTTATTTCAGTATCAAGTTATTGTTTCTATGTATCATTTTTATACATTTTAATCGTTTGTACATGGCTTTAATATTTTATGTTTATATTTATTAAATGCTTTGTTATGCTACACTTCAGTAAAAAAAAAGATTTAAAAAGTTATATTAAACAATTAATAAGTCTGAATTTATCTTAAACTTATGCAAATATGTTTATATTTAAAGAGTTATTTAAATAGCAAATAAAGCCTTTGTGCACAAATGTTTAAAGATAGAAAACCAACGATTAGATATGCACAAATAAAGTATGAGAAGGTAGCAAAATTCTCATACTTTATTTGTGCATGTCTAATCGTTGGTTTTCTATTTTTAAACATTAAAGAGTTATGTTCGAACCTCTGAGCCCTTGCAGTTTTTTTTAAAATTCCATGTGGATAGGATTCGTGCACATAAGGAAATCAAAAAACATTTTGACATTTTAGTGACAGGATTTTTTTAACCCTATAAATGTTTGACACGTAATATTTCGTTTATTAAGCTCCAGGTTTCACTGCAATATAAGCTATATTTAAGATAATTTAATTGTATAAATTTAATGAATTTTCAATGCATTGAAGAATGATTAATATTCTCAAGGATTACATTCATATTTGTAATTATTATTTTTTTCTTTATAATGTTAAAAGAATGATATTTTCTTAGAATTTATATAAAAAAATGCAGAGAAAATATTACAATTTAACTTTTTTGCAAGACCGTCAGAGGGTAAGAATTATTTGCCTTATTTTTTTATTAATGCAAAAATTCCTAGCTTCAGATATAGCGACCACTATGTTATGAAATTTTTGGTACTAAAATGCTTAAATGTTTTGAAATTTGTTATGCTTACAAACCCTGTGTAAAGTACTAATATTGTGAATCACCGGTCAATGTATTTAAAGGATGATTTTTCACTTTTGTCCACTTAAAGCTGAACATTTGCATTAAAAAAATTTTATATTGTAAATGTGAAATTCATTAGTATTCATTTTCCCCTTCATTTTAGTGATGGTGTACATTTATCAGAAACAAATTTCAAGCAGTTGCTTGTAGAAAGAAATTATGATCCACTGGAGAGGCCACAGATCTCCAATGGTAAAAGTAATTTTGTTCTCTTGATAAAAAATGCTGTAATGCATGAAATAATATTAAAAAATTGAATGGTATTTTAATATGTTTCCTTATATTATATGCTTGTATTTGTTTTCTTGAAATGTTTATTTAAATATCTTTATATTGCTTTTCAGATGTAAAATTCTTATGAAAAATTAAATTGTAACTATAAAAAAGGAAAAATTTTACATATTTTTATTTTTACTTTTTTTTTTTTTTTTTTTTTTTTTTTTGTGGATGGGAAAAAAGAAATAATAAACATTAATTTATCTTCCAAATTAATGAAAATATTAATTATAATAATTTAATAACTTTTAAAAGAGAAAAAAAGGAGTATTATAACACTTTCTGTCTCAAACTACTTCTGTTGCTTAAATGGTTAAATAATTAATTGACATAAATTCATTTAAAGACAGGTAAAAATATTTCCTCAAGTACAGTCCACAGACAAAAGTTCATTTCAAAGTACTGGTTTTGTTGTCGTTTGGGGACTAAAATGAAATGAGATAGAATTTAATCCATCATGCTGGAAAGGGTTAAACAGTACATTTTACTGCAACAATTATCTTTTAAACTCGTTCAAAAAAAAAAAAAAAAAAAATCATGAAAACAGTTTAAAGATATTTTCTTGAAAAGATTATAAAAAGTTTCATAATTTTATCAGAAAAATATATATGTTACGGTTAATTTGATAATTTTGGTAATAATAACCATGTCTTTCGATAAATTTAATCGGTTATTAGTAATAATTACTGATGAAGTTCGGTCAATATGATTAATTAAGCTTAATAACGAATATGTCCTTTACTGAAATTTGTACTATCATAAAAGTTTGACTCTAATAACAAAAATAAATGTTATAAATGTTAAGAGGAAATAATATTCAATCAAAAGAAGTGTTCTATTAATAAAATGCAAAGACTAAACAGTTGGAGATAATTATTTTTATAATTACTGAATGAATTAAATAAAAATTTTAAGCACTGAAATATTGAAAGAATAAATTATACAGTTTTAAAATGCATATTTTTAGCTATGAACATTAAGATAAAACACATACGAAATGAAAATTTCAAACTAAACGAGTTGAAATTTATTATATTTACCGATCTTGATCGGTAATTATTCTTAATAAGTGGTTAATTTGATAAATTCTCATACATTAATCATATTAACCGGTTTATTTAGAAAGCATTTTGTTATTATTAATATAACCGATTAATCAAATTATCGAAACTTTATATATATCATTATCAATATAATAAAATTCTATAAAGTACATTTTGAAATAAATGGACTTAATGTGTCGATAAGGCGTCTTCTACAACAATTCCATGGGTTTTTGTAGTGCAAGTCACATAGCTATTGACTCCGATGCTTGCCGACTTCTTTTATTTTCAAAAAGTTTGCTTGGCCGTATTCAATTAAAGGGATGTCTCCACTAAAACAAGTAACATTTTTCCGTGGGACTTACACTACCAGGTACTGATATAAATAGCCCAATACAATGTATTGGGTCGTTCGGAAAGTCGTGTCATATTGGGAAAATCAACTTGTATTGGAAAATTCTGCCCATTAAATCCCCACTCTAGTCACTTAAAAAGAGCCGGATGACAATGTAAAGTCTATGGGGGCGTTCTTTTCAAATATTTCACTCAAATTCTATTATTTTTACATGATTCTTTTGCATAGAATAACTGAGGACAATCTCCGACCGGAATAGTTTTTATTTTTTCAATTTTGGTTTCAGATTTTTTTTTTAAATTTTAACTTTCGAAACCGGTTAGAACAGGCTCTGAAATTGAAACTGTCATAATATAAAAAAATATGTAATCAAAATCGAAAAAGTAAAAACTAGCCCGGTTGTAAATCATCTTCAGCTATCCTATGCAAAAAAATTCATGTAAAAATATTAAAATTTAAGCGAGATATTTGAAAAGAACGCCCCCATAGACTTAACATTACATCCAGGTCTTTTTCAGTAACTAGTGTTGCGTCTAAATTAATAAACATTAGATATCGGAAACAATATCTAATAATTAAACGATAGAATTTTCCGATACGAATTGATTTTCTCAATACGAAAGGACTTTCTGAACGACCCAATAAAAAGTGATTTTTTCAAGCTATAGTACCGCTCATTTTATTCTAAAAACTCAGAGTATTTGATAAGGAAAATTGTGAATTTTTATATTCAGGGCTATCTAGAGATTAGTAAGTAGTCAGGAAAAAATACAATCTAAAAAAGTAAAACTACCAGTATTTTATTATAGAAAATACTTCCTATAATATAAGGGGATTACAGAAGGCGAATTCCTCTTTTAACAAAATACTGGTATTTTACATCTTTTTTTATTATGTTTTTTCCCTGGCACTCGGCATCCTGTATCTACGAACAAAATTATACTTTATAGAACTTACTTCTAGTGAATCTGTGTATATAAAATAAGAGATGTCTATCTGCCTGCCTGCCTTACCGCGGATAACGCCGAAGCTATAACACCCAGGTCTCTAAAATTTTTGTCATGTGTGGATGCTAACATCGGAAAGTGCACTTCGCTGCCGGATATTTAAATTTAAATTTAGATTTTTTTTTAAATTAAAACTTACTGGGTAACAGGATATTTGCAGCTTTTCACCAATCCACGACAATGAAGCAGCCAGGTTAGATGCTATTTGCAGCTATCCATCAATCTGCGGCAACGAAGGAGCCAGCCAGTGACAGATGGCAGTAAATATGAGATTTAACGACTTCATTTCAATTATAGCAACAAATTGCACACGCATTTGTTAATTTTTCCTGTTTTAATGATTTTATTTTTCCTGATTGATTTACAATTGATCTTTAAAATCCATCCTGGGATCATTTCACAAAAATAGTAAATTTGGTAAATACTCCTTTTATGTTTTCTTAGGATTTGTTCAGATGTGCAGCGCAGGTCTCGCGCATGCTCAGAAGATTTTGCATGGAGTAGGTCTCATTGACGAAAGGGGTATAAATAATTAAATTGTTGCATTATTTTCGTGGTTCAAAACAACTAAAGTAAACGACTATATTTCTTTATCTTCGAAAACATGGTTTTCGTAACAGAAATACATATATGTGTTCACTCAGATAAAATATGAAATATTCTAAAGTTTAAAATATTCTCCAGGTAAAATTAATTTTTTTTTATTTTAAGATGAATAGAGATTTTAAATTCGTAATTTGTTTGAAAATATCTATAGTCCTGGAAAGCACTGGGCGAATCACCCAGTATCATATATATAAACACCTCTGTGTCAATGAGAGCTGTAATTATATAGGCCCCAAAAAAGAATGAAAATGTCTTCCATATATGTGCAATAAAGTGGGCCGAAAAATACTTTTTTTTCGATTTTCGAGGATGGCGGGTGCGGAAATATGACCACTGGTGGCACTCAATTCACACAAAAAAGTTGAGGTTTTTTTGACATTTCCTTTCCCTGCCGCAAATGACTTGAAGTTTTGGAAAAATGCTGTTTTTTGAACTTTTTTAGCAAAAAATGTTTAAATACTAAATTAAATCTATTTTGGTTGCATTTACTTGAAAAGGCATATTTAATGTATTAAATGTTTAAATAAGCTCTGATAATGCATTATTTAATTGCTATGTGTATTTTAAATTAGCCAATTTTTATAAATTTTTCGCGTATAACAGACAAAATTTGTATTTGTTTGAATCGTTCATTAATTTATTTCTTATTTATGTCTCCTGGTCTTCTTTATTATTTTCGGTGTGTTAAAGATCAAATATTTGGGAAACGGCCGGCAGTATACTTTAAAAACAAACCTGGAAGGTGAGAAGGGAGTACAGCAAGACTTTAAGCGAGCCCAATGACTTTTCGTAATATTGAGAGTTAAGGACGAAATAGAAGGGGGGTGAAATTGATATAAGGGATTCTTATTGTTTTTCCATGGTTAGTTACCCTGCGACATTTGTTCAGTGTGAACGTGACATCTTTTCCTAGTGATATACAGTGCTTTTTAGATTGTTTAACGTGCCATTATAGTGTTTTGTGCGTTTTATTACGACTAGTTTAAAAGTGGCTCGTATATGAAGGGCCATGGCAATGTAAAGACACGTGATAGCGTGAAAGTAGACCTTTTGAGGATGCATGCATATTGAAGGAATTGCAGTTGCCAACTTATGCTGGTATCATACGCTACTACTTCTGGTTGCTTCAACATGCAGGAAATGTGACAGCAGAGGATACGAATCTCGTTATCGATAAAAAAAGGTCAAAACAGAGAAATGGAAACTTGGAAAGAAGAAACAGGCGGAAAAAGTTCTTGAAAGAACAAAAAATAAAAGCATATTTTTCATGGTGGAAGGGATAAAACTATCTTGATAGAAAAAAAAGTGGCATCGTGGAGAAAAAGGCAAAAAACACATTACCGTGTTGTCTGAACCTGGTTAGGTATATTTAGGTCACTTGATACCTCGTTCCGAACACGGAAAAGAAATAGCAAAATCATTATATAATATTCTAAGTCAGTACAAATTAGACTTTTCTGAACTGACAGAACTCGGGTGTGATGTCGCCGCTGTTAATACAGGAAAACATTATGGTGTCATTGCCTGTCTTGAAAAAAAGAAAATAAACTAGGAAGAGAACTGCAACATTTAATATATATTCTTCATACGAACGAACTCCCACTCCGACATCTACTCTTTAAACTTGATGGTGGAACCACGGGATACAAGATCTTTGTCAAAGCAATCGGTGCTAGACTAATGGGGTGTGAAAATCTACGTGTCACTTTTAGACCGGGCGGCGGCGACACGAATGACTACGTCATCGAGTTACGGGATGAAATCATGATGTAGGACAAGATTATTAGGTGTAGATTAAGGAATGACTGGTCTGCCTCGTCATTTCTCGGTACAATATGAGTAACAGCGAGCGTCAACTCGCCATTTTGGCGTCAATTTCACGTCATCGAGTTACGGGATGAAATTGGTGCCAAATTAAAGCTAAAATAAAGTATTTTAAGAATATGTCGGTCTGCCTGCGCATATCCTGGTACAAACCCTCGGAAGACTGAAATTTATTACAAAAAATAACGTTATAATGTAAAATTCAATATGACTACGTCATCGAGTTACGGGATGAAATCATGATATAGGAGTAGATTATTAGGTGTAGATTAAAGAATGACTGGCCTGCCTCGTCATTTCTTGGTACGATATGAGTAACAGCAGGCGCCAACTCGCCATTTTGAATTTTACATTATAACGTCATTTTTTGTTATAAATTTCAGTCTGCCGAGGGTTTGTACCAGGATATTCGCAGGCAGACCGACATATTCTTAAAATACTTTATTTTAGCTTTAATTTGGCACCAATTTCATCCCGTAACTCGATGACGTGAAAGTGACGCCAAAATGGCGAGTTGGCGCCTGCTACTACTCATATCGTACCAAGAAATGACGAGGCAGACCAGTCATTCCTTAATCTACACCTAATAATCTTGTCCTACATCATGATTTCACTCCGTAACTCGATGGCGTAGTCATATTGAATTTTACATTATAACTTCATTTTTTGTTATAAATTTCAGTCTGCCGAGGGTTTGTACCAGGATATGCGCAGGCAGACCGAAATATTCTTAAAATACTTTATTTTAGCTTTAATTTGGCACCAATTTCATCCCGTAGCTCGATGACGTGAAAGTGACGCCAAATTGGGGAGTTGGCGCCCGCTGTTACTCATATCGCACCAAGAAATCACGAGGCAGACCAGTCATTCCTTAATCTACACCTAATAATCTTGTCCTACATCATGATTTCATCCCGTAACTCGATGACGTTGTCATATTGAATTTTACATTATAACGTTATTTTTTGTTATAAATTTCAGTCTGCCGAGGGTTTGTACCAAGATATGCGCAGGCAGACCGACATATTCTTAAGATACTTTATTTTAGCTTTAATTTGGCACCAATTTCATCCCGTAACTCAATGACGTGAAAGTGACGCCAAAATGGTGAGTTGGCGCCCACTATTACTCATATCGTACCAAGAAATGAGGAGGCAGAGCAGTCATTCCATAACCTACGCCTAATAATCTTGTCCTACATCATGATTTCATCCCGTAACTCGATGATGTAGTCATTTGTGTCGCCGCCGCCCACTCTATTTGTTTGAGCCTATTGCTGTTTCATGGATAGCAGAAATATAAAAATTCTGAAGATCTAAGTACCATTCAAAAGTACATATTTGATATTTGTGTAGCAGTTTCAACCAGAGTATGTCCTCGAGAACTGGAAAACAAAAAAGCAGGACCAATTGTGAAATAAAATTGGATCACAATTGCTCGCAGAACTTTACGCTCGTGCGTTAGTAGTTCAAATTCTGATAAAACGTTGAAATATATCTCGTTCAGTACGTGATACGAGTTTATGTTCCCGTAAGGTTATCTGTAAGGAAAAGGCCATTTTCGCGGACGAACCTAGACATATGTGGCATATAGTGAAATTTTCAACGTTTTCACCAGATGACCCAAAGGGAACAGTGCATTCAGTCATCCAAACAAAGGGATACTATGGTCTTCTCGAGAATTTACTGATAGCTATGGCAACCGATGATAGACAACATGTTAGAAGAATGGCATCGGAAAGAATAAAAGTATGTCACAATTAAAAAAAAAGGTAAAAACCAACATAGTGTGAGAATTTCAAGTTCCAAAGCTAAACTTTAAAGCAACGGAATACTATGAGTGTATCGATTGGGTCTCCGCCGAAATCAGCGAACTTCCTATAACAAAAATCTTTTCACTAGAAGAAAGTGGATAAAACGTAATTTCAGGATCCATATTGGATGAATCATTAGTCTGCTGTTCAAGTCACTCCCAGGCTGTGGAAACAGTCATTAAAATTGTGACAAAAGTTGCATTAAAGATATGCGGGAGTGAAGGAAGACATACCTTCATTAGAGAAAAACTGCAATGCAAAAAAAAAAAGATACCATATTTCATTTATAAAAAGGACTTTGTAGCGTAAATGCAATTCAGTGCATTTTGAATATAACATTCTGTGAGTAAGGGGGCGGGCGGGTAAAACTCGGCGTACAGCTATCTCCTCGTGGTGAGTTCTGGGTTGTTTCGCGTTGGTACCGAAGTCAAAACAAGCTAAAAGCTGTACATTTTTAAAGAACATAGCAATGAAATAATGCATAATTAGAGGTTACTTAAACATTTGGCACATTAAATATATCTTTTCAACTAAATACAACCAAAATAAACTTAATTTAACATTTTTAAATTTTTTGCTAAAAAAGTTCAAAAATTAACATTTTTGAAAAACTTCAAGCCATTTGCGGCAGGGTAAGGAAATGTCAAAAAAAGCTCAAATTTTATGTGTGAAATGAGTGCCACCAGTGGCCACTTTTCCGCGCCCGCCATCATCGAAAATCGAAAAAAAGTTTTTTTTCGGCCCACCCTAATGTGCAATCTGTAGCTTCTTTAAAAATGCTTCTTTTAAATTTATATATAAATGTTAAGGAATTATTTTGATGTGTGATAACGCTAACGTATGACGCGTTTAAAAAACATTAATGAGTGGGTTATGAATTGTTAGAATAAGAGAGTTTTGTAGTTTAAGTTCAATACAATACATAATATGGATAATGTTTTGGATGTACAAATATTTTAAAATAATAATGATTTAAGATTGGCATTTAAATTGCGATTGGAATTATGGATAACCAATAAAGAGAATAACATTTAAATGTTAAATCTGGAACAACTAAATATACTTCCTATTACTCGAATTAAATACTAAATAAAATTTAAGTTATTTACTGGAGCTTCTTACATTTTAAAACTGAAATGGGAGAATATTTTCTTCCGGAGATAAAAACCAGCGCGGAACAGCAGAGGTATTCACTTATTTAGTGAACAATCAGTATTGATAGATTTTTCGTTATGCAATGAAAACATTAAAATAATGCATTTTCTTATCACAATTTAGTTAATATATCAAGCTAAGTTTTGGTGAACATCTATTAAAGATAAATAGATTAGAATTACATTGAGTTACAGTTCATGAGCGTTCAGTGTCTTCGAATTCGACAGCTCAAAAGTATTAGCTGTTGGAGCTCTAAGCGAAATTCAAGAGCGACAATTTAACAGTCGAGTAATATCATCTTGAGAAATGAATTTTGAGTAACCATCCGTTTGTTACTGTAAAATATCAACAGCTCGAATATATTAGGATGGCGACTCAAAAATTAAAAGATTGGATAAAAAATGTAAAAGTGACCTGCTATTCAATAGATCAGTTAAACATTTTTCAAGACTTTACTAAAAGGAGAATATTAAAATTAATTTAATAAAGTAAGAATTATATGCCCTCTGAAGAATTATTGCGAAATAACAACCCATGAATCCATAGAATTAGTAAACATAAGTGGAAAAACATGCAATGAAATTTTATCCTACAATGTTCCAAGTGTATAGCTGGGTTTAGTAAGAAAGCAATGATTTGTAACCAAAAAAGAAAAAAAAAACTCCCTTTTCCCTTATAATGAAATATTTTTGCCTTTTATTGCCCAAGTCAGTTTTGCATTTGGCCTGACAAGGAGAGACTATGAGATCGGTAACAGAAAATGCGGCGAATACCTTTGTGTATCGGTAGAATCAATGGATGCACATATGAAAGAAATAAATGCTTTCAGCATGTTGCTCATTTGGTGGTGCAACAATTAACTCAATTCGAAATTTAGAATTAAGCCTTTTGTGGTAAAAGTCCAATTATCTTCTAAATTATTGCTTCCAGATTAAATAATGATATTTTTTTTTCAAATCCCAATTAAAAACATAGAAATATTTATTGTTTGAGACAAATGTAAATACAAACAAGATTTTGTACAAAATTTCTTTCATTTATTTAGAAAGATATATATGTATAGATAGAGAGTTCGAATCATGGAAATTTGCATATTTGTCGATTTAATGAAAATTAGAAAAGAAAACTTGTCAATGTATTAATCCCAAAACTTTCTTATTTCTCATACGTTTTAATATTTCAAAAATTTTTTACATGTGTCAACTTACATGTGTCAATTTTTTAATGTTATTACTTCAATACCGCACTATCTTTATAGTCGGATTAATTCTTTATTAGATTATAATAATTTCTTTATTAAAAAGAAAAAAATATTAGCAATTTGTGTTTTTTTTTTTTTTTTTTTTTTTTGTTGCAATTGTTTATTGGATTTGCACGAATACCCTTTTTTTAGCGGAATGGTTTATAATATGGTGTATAAAATTAAATTATGCTAATTTAATTTTTTTTTGATTAAGCTAATTACTCTAATTGTAAAAATAAGATTCCGAGATAAAATAAGTTATACATTCAAAATTGTTTATTTTTAATTACAAAACTTTTAAATTATTATATAGGGTGACCGCGCGAATTGTTAATATCCCTCTAATAGTTGATCTTTTTTTTTTTATTAATATTGCAATATTTTTATTTGAAATGAATTTTATTCGTTTTACTATACTTAATATTATACGACTTTTATGGGCTTATCTATTAAGCATTTTCTACCGGCTACACAAAGGGTTACTCACTGCATTTTGTGTTTCAGATCTCTATCATTCCTCTTGTGAATTAAACTGAAAAGAATATGCTGCGTCAGCAATATTTTTTGAATTATACTGAATTGAAACCTAATGCTGTGTAAACCAAAGAATATGTTTTTCCTTAATATTTCCTGTTTAATTAAAAAGCTCAAATTCTATGTTATAATAAACAAGATTTAACTAAATATTGTTTTAGGAACAGCGGTGGCAATGAAGGTCCAAGTAGAGATTGGCTATATGGGTGATATCGACACTAAGAAAATGGTAATTATAATTTGCTTATGAAATTTATGTTTGTTGATTATTTTAAACAAATGTGATGAATGGCAGTTATATCACATGTCAACTTCTCAATATTATACAGTTATTAAATTTATATTTAAAAAAATCATTACGATTGAAATTGTGTGATGTATCGTAAATTGAAGTTATGTGGATACTGAGTTGCTACTACCTAAAATATAAAAAGTGTTTAAATTAAATCCTGGATATACTGTATTGAGATTATTGACATGATTCAAATACTATGCAGGTACCAGCATTCATTAACACTGTATTTGGGATTGATTAGGATCGATTAAAAACAATTTTCATTTTTTACAAGAAGTCTCTTCCGAGTCCGAATTATCTCGAGTTATGGCATTTAACATTATGTTTAAGTGTAGGAAACGTAGATGTTCTTAAACTTTTGTTTTTGTTCTTAAGGTTTTGTGGCTCGAATAAGTGAAAATTCTTTATTTATAACATTTAGGACATCGATAAATATGGCATTAACTGAATTTTAATTCTCTTTTTGGTTTGTTGAAAACCGCTACTTTTCGATTACGGGGGGAAGACAAGAATTCACAGTGTTTTGGTGGCTTCCAAATTGCTAGTCAAAAGAGTCTTAAGGAACTCATATCCACACCACTATTTTTTTCGCGAATTATAATTTTTTCTAAAAAAAGTGAAGTCATGCTCTAAATCTAAAGCATATTCACAAATTCGTTTCATGTTATAAGCAACTTCCTTAAATTAAAAACACTTAAGTAAAACATTGGACCTTTTAGTTTTACGATATAAAAATAAGATAAATTCCAGATTCGATATAAATGTCTTTCTCGGACACACTCTATTTCAAAGATTTGAAACCGTTTAACAATTCAGATTTGTTTGAACTTGTGTTACATTTTAGTCTAATAATTTACAAATTTTTGTTTATAGCATTAGATAATAACAATATTTAATACTAACCGATTTTTATACGCTACTTATTTATTTATTTATTTTTCCTTTTGAAGCATTTCAAAATCGACGCTTTTTCGATATTGAATGATACCGAAAGAGTTAGTCACAGTGCTGCGAATATCACGAATGTGATAGATTTGAAGAATCACAGATGTTTACATGGATGTTCACACTATTCTAAATAAATTTGAAAAATTTGTTTTTTATTTGCATATTCTAAATAAAAATGCAGAATTAAGAAAATTATGTTCACAAATTTATTTATTTCAATAAGCAGAGTTTTAGTTAAAAAAAAAAATAAAACTTAAAAAAGCTTTCTTTTGGGACAATTTATATTAATGTATTGAAATTTTGAGGAAATCAAGATTCGATGTAAACTAAATAATTGTAATATTTTAACAATCAGAATTCAAAGAAGATCTCTTAACTCCATAATTTTTCAAATTTCTGCTCATATTATTCAGATGACAATGGTAAATTGACATTAACTGAATTTTAATTTTATTATTGGTTTGTTAAAAAAATTCAAAAATCACACCGCTTTCCGACAGCGGTGAATTGAAGAGAGGCAATGCTGTAAATTTGGCGTTATGTTTTTCCCTTCAGAAATTGAGAATTCATTCAGAAATCCAGCAAAATAATTTTCGATTTATTTAATCACAGAGTGTCTGCCAATGCATAGATACTATTTGGAATTTCTGATATGAATTATGAATTTTAGAATTAAAAAAAAATTGCGAAATTGGCAACATTGACGAGAGGTCAATTTACAAAATTTTGATAATAATTTATTTGTTATTGTTATTGTTTATTTTATTTATTAGATTTGAAAATTTTCTTAATTTAAATTATTTTGAACCAAAAGTTTTCGCGCTTGATTATTATGAACTAAAAACATGCACGAGTTAAAATTCCACGAATTTAAAAGATTTTAGACTTTTTTAACAATTATTCACACGCATAATAACTCGAGTTATATCTGACCTCTAATAATTAATAAATTTCTTCTTATAACATTTAGATTACAATGATTACTTAACACTAGAACCGTGGCAAAGTGTCATTTTGATCCGTGCCAAACGAATATGTGTCAATTGAAACCAGAACTTTCTTCGCAGAATAAATTAGGTATGTTCCGAATTAAAATAGTTTAAACAAATAAGTTAAATAATTTAATTAAAAAATCTGATGTGAGATATTTTTATGGAATTTAAGTAAAATTTCCCACGGTTCTAATGTTACATTTAATAGAATTTTAATTACTTTTATCGATTTCCTGAAGAACGTCAAAATCTATGCTATTACCCGAAAGAAATGTTAGAATAAGAAATTAAATAACAGTGCTTCAATGTACATGAAAGGGCTTAGACATTATATATGGATATCGTCATCTGCTCCTTATCAATAAAAAATACAGAAAATTCGATGTATAATTAATTTTTCGAAATTCACGCCTCTTTTTGACCGTGGTAGAATGCCGAAAGGTCAAATTACAGTATTTTGATGGATTTCAAAGTGGTGGGTTTAAAAGTCTCAGGAATATCACATGGATTCTTATATTGTTCTTAATTAATAAACAAAACATCAAATTTAGTTTCCAACTGAATCTTTTGTAAATAAATATATGCATGTTATTAAATGTTATATTAATAAATTTGTTGTTAGTGTATGCAGACTTTTAATTTTCCTTTATCTAAAATTGTTAAATAAAAAGTTTTCGTCTTTTTATTCTTAAAAACTAGAAATTGTAAAATTCAAAATTCGGTTATTCTAAACATTGGAGATCCTTTAACATTCCGTAATGAATGAACTAGGATTATGTCTCATCAAAAAAATTATTTATTAATATATTTGTACTTGTAATATTTAGATGATTAAATTAATTCACATTAATTGAATTTCAATTGTCTTATTGCTTTTCTAAAGACGTTTGAAATCCACGCAACTTTTCGACAGTGGTGGCACGACGAGAGGTTAACTTACAATATTTCGATGGGTTCCAAAGTGGTTGGTTTGAAGAGTCTCAGGGATCTCATATGGACGCCGACGCTATTTTTAATCAATGAAAAAGACAGCAAACTTGTCGTCAGTACAAGGGATAACATCTATGTACAAATAGACCCTGATGGAAATGTTTATTATTCACTCAGGTGAGTATATTTAATTGGTTTCAGAAAAAATTAAATAAGTAATGGTCATATTTAATTACGATATCTATATTGATATTTGGTAAATTATATTTCTATAATTTTGACATATTTTTAAAACTTAATTATCTAAGAATTTGTAGTTGGATCAGCGTACTGAAGTATACAGTGTGATTCATAAATATCAAAACAATAGACTGTTTGCTTAAATATTGCCTCCATACACATACTTCCGGTCAAAAAGTTTCATAAAAAAGGTGCGAAATTTAATGACATAAGTTACTACTCATGTGGGGTCTTATTGTGAAAATACAAAAACGGAATTTTTGACGGTGCCCGTAGAGTAAAACTCTCATTTAGAAAAAAATTCGTTATCTATTCATAAACTAAACACAAAAAAATTCATCTCGATACATTCAAGATTTGTAGAGATATTAAAATGCAAAATTCGTGACCATTTATCCGTGCCTCCGAGCGATGAGTTTTTGACTCATTTAGAATGCGAAATTGACATTATAAGCAAATTGACCGTTATTAAAAGTCGATTAAAGACAGTGTTCCTCCTTTGGACATAAAATAATAGCAGCGTGCATATTTTACGCTAAACTTGCGTCCAAAATATGCTGATAGTATGCACTAGAGGCCTTCAAGAATCGAAATATCTAGGCCCGGTCTCGAATCCATACACAAGGAGAAACGTTCGGCTTGATTTGGAAAAAAGTTAAAATCATAGCTCGGCCCGACATGACTGAATTTCTACATAGTTTTTTACACCAATATGGTTAAAAGTTGTTTTGTATATCAAATGTCTGATCAAAAGTAGCTTTACTTTTTTTTGTTTATAATTTTCATTTTTAAACAAGCTCCAAAGGCTGTGATATTTGTTTTATTAATGAATCTCTATTTATATAAAAAAATGTTTCATTTACCTTTAATAAGATAATCCGTATTCTATGTGTTGGAGACTTTGAAAAATGCTAACAGTAAAATCTTTTAAGATGGATTTACATCGGAAATAAAAAATGCATTATGGACAAGTTTCCTGCTTAGGAGGTGTAAATTCAATCTATTTTTCTTTCTCATGTATTATTATATTGATTAAGCATGTACACTACATGGCTATTGATGAATGTCCACTTGCGATTTTAAACATTTTGTTAAATATCTAGAAAAATACACGAGGAATTATCCTGAAGGTCTAAGTGTAAGAACATAATGGTACAGGTCATATATTTCCGTGAAGATTTTTTCCCGAAACTTGATAGGGGACCGTCAACAAATTAAAAAAATGAATATCTTTTGGATAACACTATCAAAACTAATGTAGCAAAAGCGCTCAAACTGCAGATTATGATTAAGTGGCTTATTGTAACAAACCGTGTTCATTTTTATGTCGATAGCATGTATACTCGTAGAGAAATCGAGGTTTTTGTAAAATCAGTCCTAAATTTTGCCAAGATTTTTGCTTATAATTTGCAGAATTCTTAATATAAAACAATATTATTTTCTGAAAATATGACAAACAACATTGCACATAATACCCTGTAATCAGAATTCAAAAATAATAAATTTGTATGAAAAATGAGTAGGTTTACTAAATAATTTTTCACT
Organism: Maratus speculifer; assembly: GCA_964019185.1. Lineage (NCBI taxonomy): Eukaryota > Metazoa > Arthropoda > Arachnida > Araneae > Salticidae > Maratus > Maratus speculifer. The sequence continues at coordinate 143,472,337 of OZ025291.1, forward strand.
GCGCATGCGTCAACGATATAAAAATTTCATTTGTATATTATGTTAGCTAAATATATAGAGCAATTTTTGTGATAGTCGCAAAATCATAGCTTCAAAATTCTGAAAATAATCGCCATTAGAATAAGTTGAAAATCCGTTATTCCCAAAATGAAGCAAAAACAAAAGGGGTTGTATTCAGATATTCATTGATTAGTGTCAATATAGACTTTGGATAAAATCCCTCATTTTTTTACTTCATTTTAGGCGCAATGGATTTTGCGCTTATTCTATGGCCGAATACTTTCAGAATTTTCAAGCTATGATTTTTAAACTTTCACAAAAATTTCCCTAGACATTTATCTATCACAATATACAAATGAAATTTTGATATCGTTGACGCATGCGCAGAGAAAAATTATTTAGTAAACCTACTCATTTATCATACAATTTTTATTATTTTCTGATTCTGATTGCAGGGTATTGTGTGCAGTATTATTTGTCATATTTTCAGAAAAGAATGTTACTTTATATTAAGAACTCTGCAAATTATAAGCAAAAAACTTGGCAAAATTTGGGACCATTTTTATAAAAACCTTAATTTCTCTTCGAGTATACATGCTATTCGCATAAAAATGAACACAGTTTATTACAACAAGGCAGAACCCGTCGAGTTTCGACGAAAGAAAATTTTTAGAAAGGAACTGTTTCATTGATTTATAATAAACGTGCAAAATTAGTTACAATAAGAAATGCTAAAATTAAATATTAATCGTATATGTAAGCTGTAAAAAATAGTAAAGATATGTTATTATGATAAAGTTATCAAATCAGGTTCTTATGCTAGTATTCCAAAATGAAAAAAAAGCAAAATTTATTCAAATTTGACTCAACATAGATTTTTTTCCCCATGAAATCTAAACCCGGCACCACTTTCATCCTATCAAAATTTACAAATGCACATTTCGTATCATTATTCACTTTTTCAGAAAAAATTGGCATTTTAATTTGATCATTTTGATTCAAAACTTGAAGTCTCAATGGGCTATTAGCTGAAATAGACATCAAACTGTTGATATTCTTTTATATGTAAATCAAATTTTGTAAATGAAATCAAAATTCACCCGGTTTTATAACCGAAGATATTTAAATTTTAGGTTTTTCCCTTTTAATGAGAAAATGGCAACATAAAGATACAGTAATCAATTTCTTCCCTTTTTTTCTTTGCTTTTATTACTCCTGTACTCCTGGAGTAACTGGAGTACTCCTGTTGCCACGATTAGAAAAGCGGTAATAAAACCCACAAAAATATTAATATTTCAAAAACAAATTAAGATACAGCTTTCAAACAAATTTCATTTAAATGTACGTTTTTATCCCTATACGATGGTATAAAAATTGGAAATGAGCGGTATTTAGAAGTTTAAAAATTTGTAGTAGCAAAAATTGCAATACCGAAATTTCATTTAAAATTTGAAAGTATTGCCATTCGCAAAATGACGTATGCGTTGTGCACAGATACGTTTGGCCTTTATAATATAGATAAGCCATTTAATCATAATATATAGTTTTGACAGGGTTATCTAGTAGATATTCATTCTTTTTTAATTTGTTGACGGTCCCCTATGGCGTTTCGGGAAAAAATCTTCACCGAAATGTATGACTTGTACTTTTATATTTATACACTAGGAGTTTCGGGATAATTACTCATGTATTTTTCTAGATATTTAACAAAATGTCTAAAATCGCAAGTGGACAGTCTTGAAAGGCTATGTAATGTATTAACACATTTTTCTATTTAAGACAGAATTACGTCATAGGCAGATTCTTTTCTAATTATTTTTCTGCATTTAATTTTTTTAATCTTCAAATCTATTACCCTTTTAAAAAATTAATTTTAAAGTTTTATTGTAAAATAATAACGATTTAAAATACATGGATTTTTTTAAAAAGTTTTTAAACTGGACCAAATTTTACTTCTTTTTCGCACGGATTAAGTTAGTCAGAGACAATGATTTTAATATGGGTTGTGTCGAGCACACCTAGGAAGAAGGAAACCTTTCCCGGATCGGTATGAAAAAATACGTTTGGCGCGGCCTGGCTGAGTTTTCAGAAAAAAAGTACCCAGGGTCTGGCTCGTCCCGACCTTAGAATACAGGTTTTTTTCTTTTTTTTTCTTTCTTTTCTTTTTCTTTTTTTTTTTTTATTAACGGCCTCGTGGGACGATAAAAAGAATGAAGTTGTGAGAACTAAAATTCGGAAAAAACTCTTAATCGACATGTTAGAAAAAGCTTTGCTTTAAAGCAATTGACGGTCCTTTAAATAGTACAGAAAATAGGTGGAAACGGTTAAACTGAATTGGAAGTTTAAGCTACAGGAACTCTCTTCTCTTATTTTTTTTTTATAAGTCAAAAAGGCCTAAAGAAGAGAAGTGCAAACCTGATGAATTATTTAAACGGTTCTAATTCTGTGATTTTTGCAAATATGAAGATGCAATTTTTTGTGTTTAATTCAGGAATGGATATAGAAAATTTTCCTTATTGGAATTTTTAGACCTACGGGTGTCGCATAAAAATTTAATTCTCGTATTTTTTCAAATAGACACCCCCATGGAGTTGCAACTTATGTCATCATATCCCCAATCCCTTTTTATATGAAATTTTGCAAATGGAAGTAAGGGTGTAGGGAAAATATTTAAGGAACAACTAGCCTATTGTTTTGATATTTATGAATCACATTGCATATTGTGCATTTGTTATTTTAGAAAATCATAGTTGCAGTTGTGAGAAAAAAGCGAGGAGGGTTAACGCATTTATATGTTGCGGCCAATACCCGGAGCCTGGCCAATTCTAGAACTGGCCGGCCAATACCCGAACTGGCCAAGCTTCCCGGCCAAAACCCGAAATACATGAAATGAATAGCGTATTTCGGGTTTTGGCCGGCCAATTCGCGAACTGGCCGGGAAGCATTGGCCAACATCCGAACTATGATGCATAGGTACCAATTTTTTTGTAATTAAGATAATGTAACATTAAAATGTACAGTAAAAAAAGATTCCCATTGATTATATTGAAACGAAATATTTTTGTGTACCTAACTAAATTAACCAAAATAGTACACAATTCCCTTTCAGTATCGAAATTAATTGATAAACCAAACACGATGACAATTACAAGTTAACCGGAAACTTTACTCGAATTAGATTCCGGACAAGCTGACGGCTAGACTATTGAATTCATAGATACTTTCAACTATGTTAGAAAGGATTAAGCCGAGTGCTTATATTTATTTCGCGAATTGGCCAATCGCATCTGGCCAGTTTGCGAATTGGCCAAATGCATCTGGCCAGTTCGCGAATTGGCTGGCCAATTCTAGAATTGGCCAGTCATTTTTTAATGTTGCTGGCCAATTCGGGAATTGGCCGGCCAGTTCTAGAATTGGCCAATTTCGGGTATTGGCTGCAACATATATATCCAGCCTATTCATGTTATGGCTTAAAAAGTATACATCAATATCTAATTAAATGTTACATTAAAAAATGCTTCCTGTTATATTTTTAGTTATTTCGAATCAATATAATTGCTTTATACGGGGTGAAAAAAGTATAAGCTACGCATCCATTTAATTTGTAATCGGAGTTATAAAAGTAATGTTTACATGTATAGTTAAAATAATATGAAGAATATAATGGGGTTTCTATACAACGATGTGAGGAACTTAATGATACTATCTGGTACCTAGAAGGTACATTACTCTGTCTTTGTACAAATATCAATGCTGTTAACCTTTAGTAAGAATTTTTTTGTAAATACAAATTTCTCAAGATTAAGCGTCGTCATCTTATAATTTTGATACATTATAGTAAGGTCGCTCCAGTTGCTTCTTTATTCACTAATGAAATAGTACATTCACTTGACTAATCTGCTTAAGAGGAATTTTTTTCCTCTACAACACTTTTTGCTTGTATAAAAGTAAAAGATCACAATAAGATATGTATTTGTATGCACGTCAATTTTAATTGCAGGGGGGGAGGGGGGGGGCTGTTTTTTTCGTCAACAACTCAAAACTTTGATCCATTCCTGGATCCGAAACTATGATGGCATGACTGTTGAAATTATTTAAAATCGAAAGTATTTTTCATTTTAAGAGAAATGCATCTTATATTGAATTACAAATGATTGCCATTTCATGATGCCTATTTACAGGCATACGCATATTGAAAATCTGCTTGAAGTTTTATAGATTTTCCTAAAAAGTTCTCTACTCCCAATTAAGACCTGAAACCTGCTGTTGCTATATATAGCTATTTTTTAGTTTGTGAATAAGAATACACGCTTATTTCGTGCTTATAAAATTGAGTTTTGCCAAATAATTACCAGATTGAATTTGACTACAATTAAAAAAAAAAATTTAATAATAATAATAAATGAGAATAAATTGGTTGGTTGGTTGGTTGATTTTTGTCGTCCGATTATCTACGCTAATGGGATATAGGACCAGGGGGAGTGCCCTCCGTGGGGGTCTTTCTAAGGGAACCTAACCCGTATTTATGCAAGGTTCGAAGAAAACCACGGAAAACTCCGAACGGTTAGGCTGACAGCCGCGATTGGGTTCGAACCCAGCACCTGCCGTTCACCAATTGAGAGGTTCGAACCTCTCGGCCACTGGTGGTGCCCGAGAATAAATTGGATTTATGGCGTTTTTCAAAATGGGTTCAAAGCTAGAAGAATTACCCTCAAGTTGGTACCACTGGTAAAGATTAAGCAACGAAAATATATTTTGCTATTCAAAAGATATTTTTAACTTTATCATTATTATTATTTTAAAATTTAATAATAATAATAAATGCGGAAAAATTTGATTTATAGCGTTTTCCAAATGTTACTTCACTTCCTAAAGTTATAAGGATTAGCCTCAAGTTGGCTCCACCGGTAAAGATTAGGCGACGAAAATATATTTTACTTTTCAAAAGGTATTTTAACTTTATTATTATTGTTAATTTAAAAACAGCGTATTTCAGATAACATAAATAAAAATACGACAAAAAGAACAGTACAATAAAATTAAAGAATAAATTGTGAAAGTAAGGAAGATTCTTCGAAGCTGTATAATAATTTTATGCTTTGTGATGCAAGTATTTGACACTCACAGATTTTTTTTTCTCCTTTTTTAGGTTACAACTGGTTTTATCTTGTCCGATGAATTTGAAACATTATCCATTTGATAAACAGTCTTGCCGAATTCGTGTAAGCAGTTGTAAGTAAAGAGAAGAAAATTTACATAAGTTGATATTTGTATTTCTCATATCTATTCACAGATGGCAGCACTAGATATTTCTTCATGTTAGAAATCCAGTTTCTCTAAGTTCCATGCTTCATGTAGGCAGAGAAACTATGTTGTAGGTTATTTAGTGATCCTAGGTTATTTTCCGTTCGTTGATTCATGTAGGTTACTTTGCGCTTTTTCTCGTGCATTCTAAATTTCATTAGCAAGATTGTTTTACTTGAAATAATAATATTAATAATGCATTAAATTAAATATCTATTTTTAATTTAATTTATTTTTTCATATTTGAAAACAATCTTACAATTTTTTTCTGAATAATATTTGGGTAGGATTACAGGGACGCTTGTAGAATTTTCGTTAGGGAGCATAGCATAGACGTCGGAAAGGGGGAAGGAGACGGTGATTGATCACTACCGGTGTATGGTTATTTAAATTTAATTAACTAAATTTCCTTAATTCTTGTATTTAAAAAAAGAAGAAAGAAAGAGTTTCTGTTAAGTGATTTTAGAAAAACGAAAAATTAAGATAAATTGAAACATGAATACAAATACAAGTCACTTTTTAATCATGTTTTTCTTTTATCTTCCTTTGCTTTATTTTTCTTAAATTGAAGGATTTAAGGCCTAAAAGCTTTCTTAATCCACGTTAAAAAAATAAGGCCACGTTAAATCACCCATACCCGAAAATTTTTTTCTCGCGGGCCGAAGCAAACATAATATTGCGACGTTTGGCGGGCCACAAGCGTATTGGGACGTGAGATGAGAAGGACTGCAATATATGCACAAAAAGTAAAAGAGTAATTAAAATAGTGAGGTAACATATAAGTAATACAGCAAAGTCAATAATACCAGTAAGGTTGAACATTTGACGCCTAAAGAATTTACCAAAAGTTTCTACACCATTATTTCAAAGCAATAAATTTCATGATAGATTTCTATGCAAATTTTGAAGAAAAGTACTGTAAAGTTTCTTTTTTGGAAATTGTGATGTAGCAAATTTTTGGTACCAGGTTTTCGTAACAAACTTTAAACCCTAAAAAGCTTAATAAGTAAAAACTAAGAATATAATAATTCAGAAGTTTCGATTTCTAAAGAAAATAAATCAAAAAGTTTTCTCTTATAATTCTTTTGCTCAAAGGAAAAAGAGAAAAAAATGCAAAAAATATAATGCAAATTTAATTAATTTGAAACAATCTTTGATTAGTGTTGACGAATAAGAAAAGTATATGCTTCTGCGGCACAAATAAGACTACAAAGACATGTAAAATATATTTTTGGCAATTTTTGACTAAGAAAAAATCATTTAAAATGTTTTATCATAATTTAAAATTAATAATTAATAGCAGAAGAGATTTTGTCTTTGCACGAAAATATATAAAACAACGAAGGTCTTACTTTTTACTCGCACATCTTCATTAATTTTATAAATACGGGTTAATAGTTATGTATCTAGGGCCGCATTGAAAAGGCCGTCGAGCTGCAGTTGAGTATGGCTGGTTTAAATTCTTCATTTTAAAAAATGTTGGATATATATATATTTTTTTAACAATATAAACAGTATTGCCGCATCTGGCAAATTTCTTATTTAGAAATACTGAATTTATACCAGAAAAAAATATTAGCAATTATGTTTATTCTATTTTTTAAACATCTATTTTCTTATAAAGGAAAAATACGTATTAAAACTTACTGGAGAATTTTTGAAATGCCCCCTCCCCCCAAAAAAATTCAGTCAGATGCAGTGTTGAATTCAGACATTTTTCTCCTGGAGTGTTTTTTGTAGCTTTTGGAGGGGTATTATAGAGTTCCGTAGGAAAAATTGCACTTTTTGACCATTAACAGCATTAAATATCATATCTCCCGGGGGAGGGTCAGTACTCCGGGAGGTTGAGAATGTCCCTTCAGGACCCCTTCTGAATTCGGCACTGAACATGAGGAGTCATATGAACATCTGTTTATGTCACATGATCAATATTGATCTTCAATTACAAAAGATTTTGAAGCACTATAAAGAACAAGCATAGGAGCATGCTGGTTTCAATAGCTCTGTTAGCTTTCTTATCAGTACAATCAATATCATTTTTGTACTGATAACGATAAGATAAATACATTATTAAAACTAGTATACCCTCATTTAATATATTAATCTGATTGTGTGTTTTTATTTAACATAATACGCCTCCAAAAATATGATGAAATGAACGTCAGTTATTCGTAAGGGTCTGAGGATGTCGGTGAACAGCCTTTCGAAGCTTCGAATTTTAATTTTTTTTCAAAAATATTAGTTTTTTTGTGTGTAATTTTGAATAAAATTTCTGTAATAGTGGTAATTGAATGAATGTATTGTTTAGATAAAAATACAAATATAATAGTGAATATATATATATATTTATACACGCCATTTTTTTCTTTAAAATTGAAAAGAAAAAATATTTTCAACATGAATCGAAGGTAAAACTAAAAGTTTTGTTAAATTTCATTTTAAAGAAAATTCAAAGAAATAAAAGCGTATTTCTACATATTCAAATTTTATAAATGAATTATTTTACAGGTTCTACCACAGTTTTACTTAAGTTTCATTCTATAAAAAAGCAATAATAATAATAATAATAATAATAATAATAATAATAATAATAATAATAATAATAATAATAATAATAATAATAATAATAAATAAATAAATTCGAAGCTTCAAAAGTTATTCTCCGACATCCTCATATCCTTACGAATAAATGACGGCCATTTTATCATATTTTTGGAGAAATTATGTTAATTACATTCACTTACACTTTTTCAGCTTATATTAGCTTTAATAATGTAATTACCTGTCGTTATCAGTACAGAAATGACATTAATTGTCAGTGGTCAATTTGACCTTTAGGAATTTTTGCATTTTAATTCTTTTGAGTTTTACATTGAACCAAAGTAGCTTAACAAGTTTAACCTGAAAACAATTATTACCCCTATTAAGGGAACAAGTTTAGCTTTTCAGTAATTCTATTATTTTTAAAAATATGGTTCAAATAGAGAACTTATTACATTTCAATCTTCAAATAAAAGTACATTTTGAGAAAAAAAAAATAATTGAAAATTCAATTAAAATTTTTAAAACATTAACCAAAAATTTGGATTTTTTTTACCCTTTCAAGTCTGGTGTTCTATTAATAGTACATGTCTCTTTTCACCGAATATTATTTTGCCTTGACAATTATTTTGTTAGTTTCTACATATGGAAATGATAGTATGTGTCCATGCCTTCCTTGTTATGACTTTATTTGTGTTTTGACATTTAGTAATAATAATAATAATAATAATAATAATAATAATAATAATAATAATAATAATAATAATAAAAGTCTACTTATTTCTCTCTGCACTGTTTACTATTCCCTTATTTTATACATATATTTCACGCTTTAAATTTAAAACATAGGCTACTTTTCTGAATGAATCATGCTTGATGAAACGCAAAAAACTTTAGAAATTTATAATATCTGTTAAACTCTGTTGTAATACGATATTTTCGAAACGTCTCCAAAAACTTCCTTAGCCTATTATAATATAAATATGTATTGAATAGCACATCAAATATGAACATGCGTTGCATTCCAGTTAACGAGATAATGTTTAAACATAAGTAAGTCTATTTGGATAGATACGATTAATGTTATTAAAGTTATAATAATTTTGCTTTCAAAATAGAAAAAAATCCGCCCCGAAAGGGTTAAAAGTCCTACGTCTTTTTAAATATAGACATTTATGCCCAATTTGCTTTTTAGATTTTCAGATATGCATTACACAAGACTGAGCATGGATTTTTAGGTACATCTAATGTTACATATAATGCAATTTTTTACTGATATGTATATAATGTAAAACGACGAAATCTATCACATCTCGGTACAAAAAAATACGGAAATTGCAGTCCGCAAAATAAATTCCCATTAAATGTTATGTAATACATTTTCTTTTGATATATATTCTAATAAAAACTATCCTTAGAAGTATTTTATTACAGAGAGATGTCACATTTCTAATAAGAATAAATAAAGCAATTAAAAAAAAGACTTAGAATTTTAGATTGTCATTTTCATGGCATATCACAGCGGTGATGTGTGCAAAGTATAGGACTTTGTACTATATACTGTATAAATAACTTTTTCTATTTTTTTTATTTCTGAGTAAAACTTACACTTTAAAAACAAATGTATAAGGAAGACAACACATTCTGTATTTTACAATTCATTTTTCATAATTGAAATATGATTGCCACTGAAAATAAACGTCATTTTCCTGGCCTGCATTTTAGTTCTTTATCATGCATAAATATGTTTCTGCAGAATAATTCCTATTTTTGACATACTTCAAGTCAGAAATAGTAAAAAGATCTTTTAAACACCTTTCAGAAAATAATGCGATAAAGATCTTTGTTAAAATTGAGTAGATCTTTATTATATATTTTTTTTTTGCTTCCATAAATGAACAAATAAAAATGAACATTGCATGGAATTTGAGCTACCACATTGAAAACATATTCTTTTAAACAAAATTAAAACGTTTAAATGTTAAACGAAAAAGAAAAAAAAAAAAAAACAAGAATGTAAAAAATGTTTCAGAATGAAATTGTCATTATCCTGTCATTATATGCCAAGAAATGACATATATCTACATAAAAATTAACTTATTATTTTTCTTCAAAATTTAGCAATTTTACATGAAAAATCCTTTATTCTCTAATAGAAAATAATTTTTTGAAATTTTGTAATTGTTTTCAATGGATACTTTCAATATCCCACATGATCAAAATCTGACATTTTGTGATATTCATCTTCATATACTTTTATTAAAAAAAAAAAAAAAAAAAAAAAAAAAAAAAAAAAACTTGAAAGTTAATACCATACGCAGATTTACCATATATATATATATATATATATATATATATATAATAAACAACATGTATAAAAGCGTTTCAATCTATATATCATAAAGAAAGCCTTAATATTTTTAAAACATGAAAGTGCAGAAAATATGAACATGGAAAAAAATGGGCTTTTAAAGTTTTAGTTTGTGTGTGGGTGATTGCACTGGGTGTATTGACAAAATTTACAATTTCTTGCGGTATAATTGCTGTATAGGTAAAAATGAGGTGCCAAATATTCACAATTAAACAGGCTTTCCTTTAATATTTAAAAGCATAATTAGATTTTTTGAACAATTTTCAGATAAATTGTCCTCTTAAACAGAAATATATTGAAAATAAAAAGACAGATTTTCATCTAATTATTTTTAAAGAGGTATTTAAAACAGAGGTATTTAAAATAGGGAATCTAAAAGTTAAGTGGTTCAGCAGATCAAAATGATATTTTTTAATCGTTTATTTAAATTCTTAAAACTAAACCATTTTTATAAAATTCCGTTAAAGAGCAGCAATTATATTTTAACGCTCTTCGAAATTAGAAGCCTTTTTCTTGGAAGAACTAAATGCTTTTATCAAATGTAACTTTTTACCCAGAAAACTTTTAAAAGATTTCTTTTTCGAAATTAATGTATAATAAAATTCATATTATAAATCTAAATGTATAAAATTAAACCCCTCATATCGACAAAATTTGAAATTCAGAGATAAATATCGGCATTTACATAGCTAATTCATTTTCTTTTTTGTGCTTTAAGGGGACAAAGGACCCCTAAACTCATTTTTTTAAACGCCGCTTTAAATATTATTCAAAGGCACAATATACACATTATGGCATGTTTTATAACATAAGGGGAAAAAAATTGGATAAAAATAAGGAATTTTTACAATATTTTAAGCGTTATGAAGACATTTTCAAAATGCCCCATGCGCGTTCTACAACAATTAAAACCCTCATAATCTTTATCCATCTTAATATAAAGGCAATAATAATAATAATATTACTTTCTAAATTGTATAAAATTTTCAGCATTTTTGTAACATGTTTCTACAGTGATTATCTTTAACTTTTCCAATTATATTTAGTTTAAAAAAACCATGCGGAGTTTTACTTGTATGCATAAAATAAATCAAACTTGCATAAAAAAATATTAGAGATTTTAATTGATGAGGGACACACGTTGCATTTTGAAAAGTTCTTCATAACGCTTAAAAAATTCAAGAAAATTCCTTATTTTTACCCAAATGAATGTCTTTGCTAATTTCCTGTGTAATAAATATATGCCATAATACATTAGTGTTGCTTTGAATAGTATTTAAGGTGAAAAAAATGAGCTTGAAAATCCATTGTCCCCTTAATGTCTTGTTAACATAAAAAGAGTTAACATTTTGCGCCAAGTTAGAATTTTATTGATTATATTCGTATTGGTGTGAAAGATATGAAGGAAGTTCGACTATTAAAGAAAACCATTTACATTTTCATTTGAATGTCAACATAAAGGCATTTGAGATAGATTAAAAGTTATTAGAGTACAAACTTTGACTAAGCAAATGTTTAATGTGGAATGTGAAAAAATATCATATCATATCATTAATAAAGAATTAAACCTTTTGGGTAATATGAACCAGTCGAGTAATGTGAAATATGGTTATGAAGATTATTAAAATTAGAAGAAAAACCATAACGTGCAATAATAATCAAGATTATTCAATGAATAAATAATAGTACATCATCTGCAAATCATTGGATTCTTCAAAACATTGTTTTAATTTTTATAAAACACACAAATGTAATCTGATGTTTCGGTCCCATCACAGTCCACATATGGGTCCCCACATCGCATACATATCAGGCATTTTATCCACTCCTCTTCGTTTCCATCCTCTAAATATTTTCCATCGCAAAACAGACACACTGCAAGTTTCTCGTCTAGTGTAAAAAACGTAAACACATTTTACTAACTTCTCAACAAATTATCGTGGAAGAAAGTTACTAATACCGAACGATTATAAATTAAGTCTACTTTTAAATGATGGATATAAAATTTCCTTAGGGGGCCATCTACTTATTAAAACAAACCCTAACTTTGAATTTTAAATAACAGTACCCAATTCTCACAGCATAAATGAACTTTACACACTTTAATTAGCCCAAAAAAAAAAAAAAAAAAAATTCACTCAAATCCGTATGATAAGTTTCCTAGAAATTAATTATTTTACTACGAACATATTTTAGAAACTGTATCCAAATTGAAGTTCGGTACTCAATTGTTCACTAAGTAAGACAGCGCCCTGTCTCGATCAACGCATCTTAAGCACCACTCAAGCAGCCATTCATGACTGTTATATTGCAGAACAGCACAAGAAGTTTCAACATACCTAGTCACTTCTATCATAGTCATCCCTTAAATCATCATTATACCTTTTCTTAGGCGTAATTTGAAAATTACTTGGAAGAAAAATTTGAAATTTCGGATTTGCATAAAGCAGGACTTAATAAACCTAAATCCACCAAAAAAAAATTATAGGTGGCAATTCATAATTTTTTCGAATATGTATTAATTTCAGAATTCATATAAAATTATAAAAATTACAAATATAATGTATTTATGTTTGGGTATTTTAGCATTTTTGCTACATAAAAAATAGCACATTAGGAGTATGATTTCAGGAGATATTAATTAAAATATGAAAATGTAATTCAACATTAGGTGCACTAAATTTTGAATGTTTATAATTCAAAAACTTATCATTCAAGTGTCTAGGCATAGTTTGAACTGAGAATTTGAACTATCTTGTTAAAATTGGGTATTTCCGTTGAAAAAAAAAAATTGAAATTTGGGTTCGTTTTAATATTTAAATGGTTCTTAGACAAATTTTATGTACATCATTTAAAATAGACTTTATTTCCAGTCATTCATTTTCAGTAATCTTCTTGTACGATAACTTTTTTGAGGAGTTAGTAAGCGGTGTTTACCTTTTTTCCACAACTGTACAATCTGGTAAAAAATCCATCTCTGATGATACATCGGAGGAAAATGGCTGTTCATCTTCCTAGTTTCATCTTGAACGAGTTGTTTATCCGACATCTTGAAAAAGAAAAAAAATCTTCACTCGTCAACAAATTAACATTGCGATAAACAGACTAACACATCAATAACAAAAAATGTTCAATTTGATATTGGACTTAGTTATGTATTGGTGAACAGGTTTTATAATATTAATTGGAATTTAAAAAGTGCTTACTTGCAAACAACTGCAGCAATTGAGAATAATATTTGATTTTATCACGCTATTTTAACTATAGGTATCCAAACATAACTCACCGCAGTTCATCATGGAAGTATTAGTAAGTCGGTAGGCGGCACCGTATGGATCATGGAAGTATTTCAAATTTGCCCGACCACTCCATAATACCCGAACTTCTTCTAAATATGTCTTACTTTATATTTTTGACTAGTTAAACGTAATTACTATTTACAGTAATGCTTTGGAATTTTTATTTTTATTTATTTTTTGTAGGGTCTTACGACATGAATGCTTTAGTATTGCGTTGGCACGACGAATGTGTAACATTTTTAGAAAGTGTGGAACTCCCGGAGCATTTTCTAGATAAAGATGACGTCATTTGTGTGTCTTTCAACAAATCGTACGAAACATCAGGTAAATTCTATAAAATGTCATCCTCTAATATTTATGTAGTTCAAAATTTAAAAGTTTTTGAAAATTAAAATAATAATAATAATAGCCAAGAAAATTTATTTAGTTTTATTTGATTGCATCAAAATACGAGTATTTATAAATGAAACCTTTTTAACCCTTTCCGGCACATTAAAATTCTGTTCGTAAAATAATGAAATGATTGATTGACGCCGGAATTTACGAACGACCTTTTCAGAAATTAAAAACTCATTACTTTAAACCTTCATTGTAAATCTAAAATTCTTTTAAAATAATCCATGTAAGTTTGGGATTAAAATATGGTGGTCCCGATGTGGGACCAATGCGCCAAAACAGTTAAAGAATTTCTCGACAAATTTTTTACTGTAGATAGATACTTGTTACGAAATTCTAGCTTTATACAATTAAAAAATATTCCAGGATAAATGAATTTTCTTATTCACCCTATAATAATAAATAGTTAAACTCTGACATTATTATAGTTTTGTTGACAGAATACACTGACATAACTAACATTAACATTAAAACATGAGAAAGGGCAATTTAATCATTTGGCATTTGACTCTTCGCACAATGACAACATCTCGACAATTATATAATCTCTTCATTATTATGGCTCTGTTGACTTGACTGGAACAACTGTGAGAGTAAATTAACAGATGTAATAAAGTTCATATATGCAGTGCATTTCTGGTCACGAAAATAATGTATTCGGTAAAGCTCTTCTTTAGGAAAATTGTTTTACATCAGAATCAAGGTGAAGCAAAATACAGGATGTCCGAAAAGTCTCCGTGCAACTTCAAAAAATTATTATAAAAAATGATAGACCTACAGCCAAAATAATAACAACAGTACATGCAGTTTTTTTTTTTTTTTTGAATAATTCATTCTCGCAGCGTTGGATTGGCAGGGATGATCCCATAGCTTGGCCTGTTCGGTCTGGACCCGGTCTTCTGGTTTATAAACGGGCAGTCACTCGCTCAAATAGTTTAGGAATTATGCAAGTTTACAATTACGAATATTAATGCTACGATTTTTTTCAATGGTTGCAAAACAAATTGAAATACAGGTAATTTTTTAAGCATAAGTAAAAAAAACTACTTAACAGAATTAGCTGTAATATTGATTCTGCAATTTTAAAGCTTCTTAAAATTTATTTCTGTTACAATATTAATGTGTTGTGCTTTTTGTTTTCTCAAGAAATAATACCCATATGACAATTATATTACGAAATTAATTACTGAAACAAATGTGAATCGTAAATTATATATTTTTAAACGGAAATCGAATCTAGAAACTTGAAATGTCAGAATGAAAAATTATAATTCACTTCAGCGCTTGTTTGTTAAGTTATGCTTAAAAATGAACCAAATTGCAATCTTTCTTTGGCTCACATGCTATCATAGCCTGAGAGCTAATGTGCTTGCAAGTTTTGTATGTATGTACGTAACGTGATAACTTATGATAAAAATATCCAATTTGCTTGTAATTTTGGATACACGTTTATTTTCATAAGGTGCTTCCCTGATTAGTTTTGGGAGTTCATTGGATAAATGAATTCCCAAATTGCATAAATGAATAAGGGAGAACGGGTGTTAACCCCCCCCCCCTTAATTTAGATAAAGGGGTTTTTCATGCAGAATTATCAGATTTTATACAAAATTTAGGTATAGATAAAGACTCCAAGATTAGTTTTAGGTATTCATTGATTAAGTATTAAAGGAGGAATGGGGATGATTCCCCTTAATTTTGGTAAATGGGTTTTTCACGCAGAATATACCAATTTGCTTCAAGTTTTGGATATTCATTTTGCTTCAAATTTTTCATTCTCATAAGGCGCTTCCCTGGTTTCTTTTGAGAGTTCCTCCACTAAGTATAAAAGGGGGGAACGGGCGATAGTCATCCCTTGATTAAATAATGCATTTTTATGTAGAATTAGCCTATTTGCTTCAATTTAAGATATAAATTCCTTCTGATAAGGCAAATCCCTGAATAGTTTTGAGGATTTAATGGTTAAATATATAAAGGGGAACATGGATTACTTCCCATCTTAAGTTTGATAAATAGGATTTTATGCAGAGTTATCCGATTTGATTCAAATTTAGAATATAATTTTCTCTTATAAGGCAAATCCATGAATAGTTTTATGGATTTAATGATTAAATATTAAAAAAAGAGAGCGAGGATTACTTCCCGCCTAAAATCAATCAGATAAATAAGTTTTTATACAGAATTATCTGATTTGTTTTGAATTTTGGGAATAGCTTCATTCTGATAAAGCTTATCCATGATTTTTGTTGGGGAGGGGTTCAATTGTTAATTCTAAAGCGGAAAATGGACGAGTTAATCCTCCCCTTAATTTGCTTTTCGAGGGGTATTATTCATTGAAAAAATAAGGCAGTAATATGTATAAATAGTGTGAATAGCCTGTGAGCTAATGCCAGCAGTTTAAATGGACAATAATCTTTTTATTTAGGCTATTAGAAATGAATTATAGACTAGGAGTTCTAAAATTTAAACTTTCATAATAAAAAAATCACGTTTGGTACTTAAAGAATCTAACAAAAAATTCAAATATGACTTCAAACTTAGGTATTATCATTAAACATTTTCAAGCTTCGTGCAATTTCTATATGTTGAAAACCTCCTGAGTTAAATTTAAATATATCACTAATTTATACACATTATTCCTAATCGATTAGTCTATTAACTTGTCATATTTTTTGCGATGATTTGCATAAGAGTTATTTTGAGGGTGTACCTTTTCCAAAACTCTACAATGAACTTAGAATCTCCAGTTATGTTGATGAGGGCAAAAGATTTTATTTTGTAGCATATTTATATATGAAATTGTTTTAATAATGCTGTTTAACGCTTGAATTGAATGACAATAGATGGTGCAAGTAGTTCTGAAATTCTCCTCTGAATAACTAATGAAGTATGAATTGTAATCAGTCAGTTGTAAGTGAAAGCTTTCAATTTGTCGTACGCGGTTTTTAGTCTATTGAAGGTGTTAAATGGTACTGACGTTTGAAGATAGTTTAAGTTATAGTAAAAGATTTAGTTTTAAATACGCATGTTATTATGAATACACATACGCTGAAATATACCCAGGAATACCCAAGAATGTAATGGAAGAAGTTGCATTTGGGGGGAATTTTTAAACTGAGAATTTGGATTTCAAGTTAAAGGAAAAGAAATACTTATGAATTAAAATACTTTGGAATTGACGCAAGATTATACATTTTGGTGAACCTGTACGTCATGTGGATATGCATAATTTCATGGAGATTAAGAGAAAGTATAATTAAGGTAAGCAAACCTTCATATGAATTCAACTAGAGATAATAAGGATTTTTTTGCTTGAAAGTAAATTAAAGGACTTACATTTTACTAGTTGTTTTAACTGACTGTTTTAAATGTTTAAGAGTATTTAACTACTTTAACTAATCAAAGTAAAGGTAACATTGAACTAATAGCATATAGTTGAACTAGTAATAGACTGTTTGATTGAAATATGATACATATTTAATTGAAAGTAAACATTTTATAAAAATG
This sequence comes from Maratus speculifer, assembly GCA_964019185.1. Taxonomy (NCBI): domain Eukaryota; kingdom Metazoa; phylum Arthropoda; class Arachnida; order Araneae; family Salticidae; genus Maratus; species Maratus speculifer. The sequence goes on from OZ025291.1 coordinate 143,489,752, forward strand.
AATGATATTGACAAAACTAAGAAATTACGTGCAACTGCACGTAGTTCAACCACAAAATTGATATCTAAAGTAGAAACAACTTTGAATGAGGGGGTTGAAATTAATATACCTAGTTTAAAAGTACTTTTAGAACAGTTAAACGAAAAATGTGAACTTTTGGTAAAACATGATACTGTAGTTGAAGGATTAATTAGTAAAGAGGATGAGCTGGAAAGCAAAGTTATTACGGTTCAAGAATATCAGGATAAAATAATAGCCTGTAAATGTTTAATAGAAGAGAAAATTAAAAATAATTCCGCCTGTAATGAAAATGTTAATAAAGAGGGTTCTCATACTTTATCTCCCAGGCTAATGCTAAACTACTGAAGTTAAGCATAAATAAATTTTTTGGAAACCCGAGTAATTGGCTTGAGTTTCGGAGTCAGTTTGAAAATTCTATTGACAAAAATAACAGTTTAAACTTGATAAATAAATTTAGTTATTTAAAATCCTTAACTGGTGGTTTGGGTTACATTTTTACTTTGCTTTATTCCTAACGAATCCAGTTCCCAAATTGCTTTAATATCGCTTAATATTGCTTTATTTTTATCAATTATCACTTTATTTACACTAACATAAGGATTATACTTAGCATTTAAAGTTGCCTGACCCTGTAGTGTTGTTCCAAATATAGTGTCAAGAGCCACCAATCTTTTACTTAAACGTTCAATATTCCCCGTTACTATTTCCCAGTAACTATTCGCACCGATTAACATATCTATAGGCATTTTATTATTGTCTGATAACCAAAGAGATAATCTTTTCAATTTGACTTTATCCATCCACTTGGTATTTTCACAACATTAGCTCCTGTAATTTTATTTACTAGTAAGGCATTAACAGTAGCCTTTATGTTTTGATTGCGCGGATTTAGCAAATTGACTTTAACACAATTGTATTCACCCGTATTGGGTCTTTCCTCTTCGAAAGTATGTATTTGTAACTTTTCAACTCCGATAACGGGAAGATTTAACTTTTCAGCTAAACTCTTACTTATAAATGATCTATGAGAGCCTCCATCTATTAGGATTCTAATTAATATGTTTTTAAATTTTGATAAAATTAAAGCAGTGCAAGTTTGCAGAAAAACAGTTGAATTTTTATTCAAATTATTTTCACTACACGTTTAAACAGTCGTAGACATTGGATCATTGTTTTCATTTTCTGTATTAGTGTTAGCCTGACAATTTTTAAATCTTTATTTTCATTACATTTTTCACATAAAAGTGTATTATGCCAACTCTGAATGCATATATTGCAAGTATTTTTTCTCCAAGAATCCTTAGTTACGTGTTTACCTCGGAGACATTTAAAACAAAGTCCACGCTTTTTAGCATTCATTTTCCTCTGAGCAATGCTGGTAGGACACTGTTCTGAGCTATGTTCCTTAGAAACGCAAAATACACAATTAAAATTTACATGTGTTGCGTATGTACTTGTGAGTGGATTTCCCCTTTTATAATTTTCATTTTGAAAACGTCTATTTCTGTCTCTATTACCATTTTGAGTAACTGAACCTGAAATTCCACTTTCATTTAAAGAATAAATATGTTCTCGAGACTGAATCTCAACTTTTAAAAAGTCCATTAGTTCCCTAATATCAAATTCTAATTTCGAATTAGCCCTTGAATTTCGCCTTCTACTAAATTCCAAAGTGAGGTCTTCCGGTAACAGTTTTAATAATAATGGGTAAAGAAGGTGACCATAAGAACCAGAAACTACATTGAGTGTTTCCAAAGATCTAATATTTACCTCAATTTCATCATAAAGTTTTCTAAGGGCGGTCGAAGTGAAAAATAAAGTAAACAAGGAATTTGAGAATAATGTAGTATATAAAAATAAACGTTATGAAACCAGATTGCTTTGGAAAATGGAGCCAGAAAATTTGGATTCAAACTATGAAATTGCTAAACAACGTTTAATCGGGTTAAATAGAAGATTTAAGCAAAACATTTGGTTGTTTGAGCAATACGAAGAAATTTTAAAAGAACAGTTAAATAAAAATATCATTGAGGAATGTAATTTTAAATTTACTGATAAAATTTTTTATTTTATGCTACATTATCCAGTAATACGCCATGATAAATCTACTGAAAAAGAATTGTATATGATGCCTCTTCTAAGGGTAAAGATAAATTGTCTTTGAATGACTGCTTATTAAATTGTTTGAATTTGAATCCTAATATATTAGACGTAATTTTGAAATTTAGAGAAAATAAAATTGCATTCACTGCTGACATTGAAAAAGCATTTTTACAGATTAAGATAAGTGAGGTCAATAGAAATTATTTAAGATTTCTGTTTTCTGGTACAATAGATAAAAATTTAAGGTGTTTGCGAATGACACGTGTATGTTTTGGAATTAAATGTTCTCCATACATTCTTGCTTGTGTTATAAAGCATCATATTAAAAAATTTGAAAAAAAAAATACATTTTGATGCATTTAAAATTCTGGACACTGCGTTATATGTTGATGATTTGGGCTCTGGAAGTAATTCAGTTGGGGATGCTTTTAAACTTTCTACAACTGTGTTGAACATATTGAAAGAGGCTAGTATGAATCTTAGACAATTTGAAACTAATTCAAAAGAGTTAAGAGAATTTTGGAGGAAAAGCAAAATATTGTTGGGTGATGAAGACGGCTCCTATAGAATAGCAAAAATATTAGGAATAAACTGGGATGCACGTACTGATAGTTTAAGTCTTGATATGGAACCTTTGTTACTGGCATTAAATAATGTTAGTGATACAAAAAGATGCGTGTTAAGTTGTGCTGCAAAGTTCTTTGATCCTGTTGGATTTCTTACTCCTTTTACAATGAGAATTAAATGTCTGTTACAGGAATTATGGATAAAGGGTTTAAACTGGGATGAAGTATTTGATAGCGAAATGAAACATAAGTGGAATGAATGGTGTTCTGAAGTAAAACATTTAACTGAATTTTACATGCCGCGGTATTTTTTCAATACGAAAGTAATGATTCTGCAAGATAATATTGAACTACACGTCTTTTGTGATGCCAGCTTGAAGGCCTATGGAGCTGTCGCTTATTTTAGAATTGTGACAGAAAATAATAAAATAAATGCTATTTTCGTTACGTCCAAAACAAGGGTCGCAACTTTGAAGAAAATAACCATTCTAAGAATGGAATTGTTGGGTGCATTAATTGCGGCTCGGATAGGAAAATACTTGCAGGATATGTTTTCTGTTCCAGGTATCAATTATTGAACAGACAGTACAATTGCGCTCCTTTGGATAAAGGGGCTACTTTCAAGGTGGAAACAATTTGTTCGCAATCGTGTTTTTGAAATACAAGAATTTACAATTCCTCAGAATTGGAGACATTGCGATGGTAAGAATCAGGGTTGGGTTTCTGACGTCAGAAACTGGTTTTTGACATGACAAGCGTCAAAAACTGGTTTAAACCGTCAGAAACTGACTTAAACCGTCAAAACAATGTAATGTGTCTTAAAACATTTTAAGAACAAGAGGGAAACATTGAATAAGTCTTAATGATTTAAGTAATTTTTTATTTAATATTAATTACTGTAATATAATAATTACAAAAAAATTAAATTATTTTAATTGCAATAAAACATTTTTGTTTTTTAGAATGTTCATACCGAAGAAAAGGATTTTATACAGTTAATAATCTGGATCAATTTTATCCCGCAGTATCCTATAGCACATAACCAATTTAGCTTATTTATTTACACCCAAACGATTTCTGAGTTTAGAGTGTAATATGCCAGTGTTAGAAAATACTCTCTCAATTGATGCTGAGCGAGCAGGGCTTGATAGCAGAAGCATTGCTAGTTGAGCAAGTTTAGAGGCAGGCCAAATTTTCAGAATTATGAGTTTTTTTTCCGGGAAATGATATTTTAGAATAAAATAGTGAATTTTTAATATTACATCAAATGTTGTTTATGTGTGACAGATATTTAATGTGAAATTTTACAGATCAGTGTACAGTCACAGCAAAAGAAATCATGACATTTGCGATTTCAGACATTTTTTTAAATATCTAGAAATATACATAAAGAAAGACTCTTAAACTCCAGATGTATATACAAAATAGTATATGTCATATATTTTCGAAAAGATGTTTTTCCAAAATCAAATAGGGGACCGTAAATAAATTGAAAAAGAACGAATATATTTTGAATAACCCTGACAAAAAAACCTTAATTTCTCTTTGAGTGTACATGCTATCCGCATAAAAATGAACGCAGTTTATTACTATAAACCACTTAATCATAATCTGCAGTTTGAACGCTTTTGGTACATTAGTTTTGACAGGGTTATTCAAAAGATATCCGCTCTTTTTCAAATTGTTGACAGTCCCCTATTGGATTTTGGAAAAAAATCTTCTCGAAAATAAATGACCTCTACTATTTTGTTTATGCATCTGGAGATTCAGAGTCATTCCTTATCTATATTTCTTGATAATTGACAAAACGTCTGAAATAGCAAATGTCAAGATTTTTTTTTTTTTTTTTTTTTTTTTTTTTTCTGTGATTGTATTATTTGAGGTTTCTGACGAAGTTTTTGACAGAGGTTTTTGACATGATGGTTTAAACCGGATAAAACCGCACACTGTAAAAAACTTGCCAACCCTGATAAGAGTAATCCTGTTGATGGGGATGCTCTGCAAAAGAATTGCTTGACAACAAAACCTGGAAAAGTGGACCACCATGGTTGATAAAAGATCGAACTCACTGGCCGAAAAATCCAGTAGAAGTTGAAAATATTGTAGAGGAAGAGAACAAAACATATAATGAAGTGGTTTTTGTGAATTAAACATTTAAACTAAATTCTCTTCATGGACAAAATTACAGAGAATTATGGCCTGGTATTTAAGGTTTATAAATAATTCGCTTTCTAAGAATCGAGAAGTTGGAATTTTGACTACGAAAGAAATAACACAGGCTACTGAGTTAATTATAAAATCAATAGTCTCTGGAATTTTCTTATGAAATACAATGTCTAGAAAGACAAAAGTCTATTAACTGTAACAGTAAAATTCTATCTTTGAATCTATTCTTAGATGAAAGGAGAATATTGAGAGATGGTGGAAGACTTAAAAATGCTGAAGCATCTGAAAACTGTAAACATCCGATTATACTGCCAAAAAATAATCATATTACGAAATTAATTATACAATATTATCATGAAAAATATTTACACGGTGGAGTTCAGTTATTGCAGTCTGCAATAAGACAGAATTATTGGATTATAAATGCCAAATCTGAATATAAATCCCGAAGAAATTATTTGGAAATGTGTAAAATGCTGCAGACTTGGTGCCAAGACAACATTTCAAATAATGGTTGATTTGCCAGCCAGCGGACTTGTTCCATGTAGAACATTTTCAGAGGTAGGAGTAGATTATGCAGGCCCATTTCATATAAAGATGAAAAATGGTAGAGGAATCAAACCTATAAAATGATATGTGTGTATTTTCGTTTGTATGGGTACGAAAGCTGTTCATTTGGAATTGGTGAGTGGTCTTACAAGTGAGGGATTTTTGGCTGCTTTGCAGAGATTTTCTTCTAGAAGAAGGGCACCTGGAGAGATAAGTAGTGATTGCGGTACTAATTTTGTTGGTGCTGATCAAATCCTAAGAAAATTTATTTCTACTAAATATAATACCAAACTGCATAATTGGAATTATCCGAGAAAATACAGTGGACATTTAATCCTCCGGGAGGTCCTCATCACGGTGGTCTCTGGGAGACAGCAGTGAAATCAATGAAGCAACATTTACGAAAAACTGTCGGTAAGCAGCTTTTGATGCACGAAGAATTTTTAACATTACTTTGTTGAGCAGAAGCGTGCTTAAACTCAAGACCAATAACTGCTGTTTCAGATGATCTTAATGACATTAGCGCTTTAACTCCGGGACAATTTTTGATTGGAACTTCTTTGACCGCTCTACCAGAAATGGATTTAACAAATCAGAAAATAATTTCGTTAAAAAGATGGCAATTAATTCAACAACTGTATCAGTCATTATGGAAGCGTTGATCAACAGAGTACCTGTGTCAACTACAACAACGATATAAATGGAAAATTCCAAAAACAGACATTAAGGTAAATGATTTGGCAATCAAAGAAGATAACTTATCTCCTCTTCACTGGAAACTCGGAAGAGTAATCGAGGTTTACCCTGGATCCGATGCTAAAATTCGTGTGGTAAAACTGAGATCTGCTAGTGGTGAACTTAAAAGACCTATTACTAAGATTGCGGTGTTACCGACTGAAAATGAAGATTAGTGTTTTGTAGGACATTGAACTGTTATTTTATGAACTAATTTTGTTCTTTTAATGTTGCAGTTAGGACTTCCATTTGAGAACATTAATTTAAATTAAAAGCAAAAAAAAATGTAAGTTATAAGATTGCTGTAGTGGTGAGTTAAACTTTTATTGTTTTAATGTTTAAAGTTAAGTATTTGATAGTTTGTTTTGAATTAGTGTTTTTTTTAAATTGAATTGTATATGTAATTTATGTGAATCTTTAAATTGTATGAACAGTGTTCATCGGCGGGGAGAATGTTTAACGCTTGAATTGAATGACAATAAATGGCGCAAGTAGTTCTGAAATTTTTCTCTGACTAACTAATGAACTATGAATTGTAATCAGTCAGTTGTAAGTGAAAGCTTTTAATTTGTTGTACGTGGTTTTCAGTCTATTGAAGGTGTTAAATGGTACTGATGTTTGAAGATAGTTTAAGTTATATTAAAGGATTTAGTTTTAAATATGCATGTTATTATGACCCAAGAATGTAATGGAAGAAGTTGCATTTGGGGGGAATTTTTAAACTGAGAATTTGGATTTCAAGTTAAAGGAAAAAGAAATACTTATGAATTAAAATACTTTGGAATTGACGCAAGATTATACAAATGCATTAATTCTAAAATATGTTAAAACATTGGATATATGGAAATCTTGGCTTTACAGAATAAAGGAAATATTTAGATTTAATTTTGATAAATTAAAATAGGCTCTATTGTCCAGAATATATATATATGTATGTATATAATTGTTACAGTTTTGGAAAAATTACTTTGTGTTTTAGTATATGAAATCATGGAAAAAATGGATATACTATGCAATATTAAATATAATTTTTAAACTTTTACAAAATAAAAGTATATATTTATTTTCAAATAACGCGTTAGAAGTCCGTACACGCGTGATATACGAGAGCATGGTATAAATGAGTAAATACGATATTCATTTAAAAAGTTATATTGTTGGAAATAGGAGATCAATTAATTTATTATTAAAATTTCTGTGTTTATTTTTTCAACTGTTTAAACAATTTATATTTATTTTGCTGCAAAAATAAATTTAATTTTCAACATTTAGCTTTTATTGTACAAGATGCATTCACTTCATTCTGATATAATCAACAGTTATTTTTTATAACTTTTTAAAATGGTATATCAAAATATACAATTTTTAGTTTCAAAAGATACTATATTCCCTTGAAAAGGAAATGGTTTTCGGTTATTTGAGCTAGATTACATATTTCTTGCTTGTATTATTGATTAATTTATAATTGTAAGGCGAGATTCAAATATCATGTATTATGAATGCTGAAAATTATTTACTAAAATAAAATAGTAATTATGAAAATATCAAAATCAAATAGCAGATTTATTGCATAATGTAATAAACGTGTGAGTTGAAAACCATGCATCATATTAAATCGCTGAGCTGTGGCTTTATTATAATTTACTGGCATAATGCATTGTCATAGCTGACAGTCCCGTTAAATTCTGAAAGATTGAAATTTAACTACTCAACATTTGGCTCTTAATTTAATAAGTGTGGCATTTGTTCATTAGGTTGGTGTTTCAAAACTTACCGGAAAAACAGCGAGCTTAAATGTGCAAAAGTAAATAAATCTCATACTTATCTCTCATTGTACCATTCATTTCTTAGAATTCTTTTTATTTTACAACGGTTAATATTTTAGGTTAAGGTTGTGGCAGGAAAGATGGTTATATGCACTTAATATTCTGTAATTTCACATAATAAATTAAATAAAAATGCGGCAGTTTTTAAATGTCGTGTAACATTAAAAATGGAAGAAGTAATATTTTCACTTGCTCTACACGTTATTTCCTTATTGCTACAACTTAATTTTTACAACGATAAAAACTTTTTTAATGGATAGAAATGACATATATATCTATATTTTGAATGCATAATCCCTTTCCCCAGAAAAAAGCACAAGTATTTAATAAGCTTTAGGCTCATTGAGTACTTTGGGCATGATAAAAAAATTTCATTGTTGATAGTTCTACAGCTGCGAAAAATACGGCACTATGAAATAAAAATGCAATAAATTTACGGGAATTAAGTATATTTTTTGTTTTCTTTCTTAATTAATTTTTAAACATTTTTGCTTTATATACTCTTAATTTCTTTTCAAAATATTATATATCTTCTTCGTCACCATTTTCTTTCTTTATTGATTTATTTTTAAATATTTTAGCTTTATCAGCTCTTAATTCTTTTTAAATATCATATATCATACATTGTATAAAAAAATACCTATCATTGAGGAATCTTGACATCCTCAATGATGTGAAGGAGTGGGAACCGGCCGCATAATTCAGATGTGTATATTTCTGGGACGATTACTGTTTCTAAACCAATAGGAGACCGTCATTATCACGGTCAAGTACACGCCCACACAGTTTGATTGACAGGAACTCGTGGACAATTGATCGTGTGTGTTTATTATTTATTTGTACTCGGATTGTTTGAATTTGTACTCGGTAATTAAAAATTAAAGGTACGAAAGAATTTTTTTTTTTTCAAAATGACTGAATTTTATTTACTTCAATTAGAAATTATACTTCCTCTGATCCTGAAATAAATAAATAAATAAAAATTAAAGTAAGAATTTTGCTTATACGGATATTTTCGCAGAATACTTTTTTTCCCATTTGTTTAATATATATATAAATCATTTTGGAACGATATTTAGAATATTAAAAGGGTTTGAAATATATTTTTTTAAAATGTCTTATTTATTAATAAAAGACAGCCTCCAATAATTAAAAAAAAATCAACAACGGACTCTCGGCCCGCGATGGACTCGAACCCATATCCTCCGGTTTCAAGCTCGACGCTCTAACCATTCAGCCAGTCAGCTCACTTTCATCCGCAACACATTATCGTTATAATTAGCACTGTCAATTGTCCCCGAGTTCCTGTCAATCAAACTGTGTGGGCGTGTACTTGACCGTGATAATGACGCTCTCCTATTGGTTTAGAAACAGTAATCGTCCCAGCAATATACACATCTGAAATATGCGAACCGGCCACCATTTATTCAGAAAGGCTAGTTACAAGTAGACATTCAAAATACGAGATTTATTTCTCTGATGCTACCCTATGGTTAATAAACGCAAATAAAAAAGTCACATAAAAGATTTTGGACACTTATGAGAAGTGTTAAGACGAAATAGCAATAAAAAGTACCATTTAAAAATAATCAAAAAAGAAGAACGCAAATTGAAATCTGTAGGGAACACTCTTCCTTTCTTTCTTTCTAACCGATGACCAGGCCCCTACCTGCCGAGTTACCTCAGCTTAACGGGTTAGATACCTGGGCGGGTGACCGCCTAATTGCCGCGTAGCGGCAAAAAACATGATTCCTTCGCTTCGCGCGCCATCACATCTGCAGTACTTGCTTCTCAGTCTAGCATACTTTATTTTGACGATTGCTTAACGTTATATCCTGTTGTTTGTATTGCAAACAGCTACTCAATTTGGTCTCGTAATTTAGAACCTTGATCAGATGACGAGACCTTCACCTGGCAAGGCACCTCTAGAGGTATAATTCACAGGTAACTTGGAGGACTTTGCACCCACGACGGATTTTACATGCACCAGGCGCCATTAGCGTACATGACGGAATTTTAGCCGGCAGATAGCCTGAGTCCTGTAACCAAATGCTATGAGTAAAATGTTCTGCCAACTTGGACACCGTTGCCCAACCTACTTGGCAGTCTGGAGCCTAATAGTTGATGCGTACTTGTCAAAGAAAATGGTATTTTAGAGGAAGGGGGGGGGAGAAAAAACAAAAGAGGGGACTCCGCAAATAGACAATTTGCACTGTAATTAATTTTGAGCTGAACTGAAAGGCAAACTTAACTTTGGAAGGGAGATGAGACTCCACCATTCTACCGTACCAAACCGGGTTAAATAAAATAAAATAAAATAAAATAAAATAAAATAAAATTAACTGGCTCCGTGGGCTTTCCCATTGGAGCGGGTCCGGTAGCTCGTACAGAAAGCATATATATAAAGAAAGGCGGTTGTCAAAGAGAAGATATAAAATAATTGAACCCTAATAAAAAGATATATATTTTTTAAAACGAGAAATAATAATTAGAAATAAAAATACATAACATTAATTAACAATGCTTTATAAACTGAAAAACTTAGGACAAAAAAAAAACTTTTTTAAATTTTTTTTTTATTAATAGGCGTTGGGTTATACTTAGGCCTTTTTATATTTTTTAAAATTTTTTATTTTGTTGTTATTACACATCAGAGTGAACAAGCAGTGTTGAGGCGGTTGAAGCTTCTTATTGTGTCATAATGCACAACTTGCTGAACGGATTGTGAATTTCTTTTGTGATTGCAATTCATATGTTGCGGGGCTCCTGTTGCGGGCCATGGTTACAGCTGATGTTGTGTGACTACCGCACACTGCTGGATGACATAATACAAACACAGACAGGTTTAATTTTTTTTATTTGGCGATAGGAATAAATCCTAGGCCTCTTTTTTTATCATACAACATTTAACTTTTAACATTTAACATATGACAATTCCTGAAAATAAGATAGTTAATTAGTTGGGGTAGTGCTGTCCACTGGGGTGGTGTGTTTTTAACTTTATTCGTCTTTCATTGTGATATTGTACCTATGTTTTCTGTTAACCATCTTATGACTACTTTGCTTTTGTTTTGTATGTATTTATTGTTTGCTATTTGCTTATGCCAGAGTTCTTTATTGTTTGGCGAGATTTTTGCCAGATGGTATGTTTGTGTTAGCGGGCAGGCCGTTAGGTAGTGTTTTGAGGTTCTCAATTCTCCGCATGTACAATATGGCGTGTTTTTGCACTTGAATCTTTTAAAGTATTTTGGGAAAGCTCCGTGTCCTGTGTAAATCTGAATCAGAAGTTTGCAGCTAACTAATCTATCTGTACTTACTTTTGGGAAGTATTTATGTGTAATCTTGCCCGTGTCCCCGTAATCCCATTCGAACTGCCACTGTTTTATTATTAGCTCTTTTATTGTTCTTTTAAGATTTGATATCGGCCTTACCAGATCGTATGGTATTTGTTTTATTTTGTTTTCTGCTGCTTGTTTGACTAATTCAACGGCATCCTCATTGCCTCAGATGCCCACATGAGCTTTAACCCAGCTAATTTTAAATTTGTTGTTTGAGAGTTTAATCATTTCTAGTATATCATTTACTAATTGTGTTGTTTTGAATGGTTTACTCAGTGCTTGAATTGCTGACATACAGTCCGAACGGATGCTATAATCCAACCCTGTACTGTTACTCCATTTTGCTGCTTCCAATATAGCCAGCTGTTCAGCTTGAAAGACACTGTTGAACTTCCTTAGAGGTGCTGACCATGTATGAATTTTTTTATCATTTCTAAAAGCTACGAATGCCGAACCCGTAGCGCCTGATTCCAATTTTGAGCCATCTGTGTAGATATTTATGTCTTTTGGGTTATGTCCCAATCTTGGTTCAACTGTGTCAGCTGGGTTTGTGGTCCATGCGTTTATTTTTTTTTTCGTAGTCTGTGTGGTTGATTATTGACCCTTATAAGTTAACTGATTCCCCCAGTCTTGATACTGTACCATATGTAGCCTCGTATTTTACTTATAGATGGATTGGAATCAGGCCCGCTAGTACCTGAAGGGCCGTGGTGGGGGCTGTTTTATATGCCTCAACAATCGGCAGCAGGAAGTGTCTTTGGCAAGAGGACAGCACCTCCTTGCTCCTTGTGTTTAGATTGTGACCCCATATTGGGACAGCATAAGTTAGTGTCTTTTCAACTACTGTCCTATACCAAATCTTGATAATTTCTGGTTTAAGTCCCCAGCTCCTCGAGGCCTCGAGGCCAATTTAGATTTTTATGTATTATGAGTCCTAGATATTTTATTTGCTCTTTTCCTTCTAGTTCTTTTTCATTAATTTTTATTCCTTCTATTTTAGAAGAGTCCTCTGTTGGTAGGTTCCTAGTGTGTGTTCTGTTTAGGTACAGAAGCTCTGTTTTGTCCCAGTTGAGTGATAGTTTGATTTCTGTGATCCAGTTGTTAAATTCTTTGATCTTATTGGCTAATTTAGTAAATTTGGTTTTAGTTAGAGCTCTTAATATTATGATGAAGTCGTCCGCAAATTCCTGTATTCTTACATTTTTATCCCATTCTTTTTTTTAGCGCTGTGTCTGCTATAATGAGCCATAGCAAGGGTCCGAGGCAGCTTCCTTGTGGACAGCCACCGAATGTTTGTTTAGTTGTATTTATTCCGTTTTCTTCTATTGTGACATACCTATCAGAAAGAAAACTCAATATCCAGTTCGTTAAATATGTGGGATTTGGTGACTGCTTTAAGTTTTCTGAGATTGTTGGCCATCTGATGTTGTCAAATGCATCCTTGATGTCCATAGATATTAGTAATGTTTGGTACCCATCTATTTTATCCTGCTTTATTGTTTTTATGAGATTATTTACAGCATGTTCACATGATATTCTTTTTTTGAAACCATATTGTTTATCGCTCCAGTATTTATTGACAGTTAAATGGTGAGATATTCTACCATGTATTATTCTTTCTAAGATTTTACTAAACGCTGGAAGTAAGATAATTGGCCTATAATTTTTAGGATCTTTAGGGTCTTTACCCTCTTTGTGGAACAGAACCATTGTACCAATTTTGAATGATTTTGGAAAGTAGTTATAATTTAGGCAGGTGTTGTATAATGTTAACAGAAGTTGTGGGGCTGCATTGTGGATTCTTTTTATTAAATTATAATCAATGTAGTCAAAACCCGGCTCTTTGTTTTGTTTTATGTTTTTAATTATTCTATTTAATTCTTGTTTCGTTATTGGAGGTGGGAATTCTTCCTTTTTTTTTGTCTTTTCCGGTATTAGTTTGTGTTCTATTGTTGGGTCTGTTAGGTAGAGATTGTCAATAAAATGGTTTAGTGTGTTTTTGATTGTGACTTCTTTGTCATCTGGCATGATATGGACTAGCCTTGAAGGGCTTGTTTTTTTCCCTGAAGCTATCTTGTATTGTAAGCCGTAAGTGGCATTGATTTCGCCGCAGAATGTTTTCCAAGAATCTCGTTTTGCTTTTTGTACTATTTTTTAAGTTTTGCCCTTTCTTTTTTGTATTCTATGTGTAATTTCTGTTTCGTTTCTCCGTCTTCTTGTTTTTGGAATTCTTCTCCTAAACGCGCTGACCCTGTTCCTTGCTATTTTAATGTCTTGAGTCCACCATTGTGGTGCAGTTATAACCGGTGCTTTTCTTTGTTTGTAACATTTAAAAGCGATTGTTTTAATTTCGTTTTGGAGTCATAAAGTTATGCTATCTAGCTGGTCTGTTTTGGTTATTCTTTTAAGTTCTTTAATGTATTTGTTTTTTATTTGTTTTATTGCTTTCTCAAATTTTGCATGTTTTCCATAAGTGGTTTCTAGTCTGTGTCTCTGGTAGTGGGTGTTGTCGTATTTGATTTTAAATTTAATAAATTTATGGTCGTTGCCCGATTCATCATCACTCACTTCCCAGTCCGTTATTTTAGATCCTAACTCTGTTGTTGCTATCTTTAAATCCGGTCATCCTTCTATTTTCTTTTTATTTCTTATTGTACTGAATGATGCTGGTGCCCCTGGTGGATTCTGGACGAATAGCGAGTTTAGGAGAAGAAAGTCTGTAAATTTTTGCCCTCTGTCATCTATGTTCGCATATCCCCATTGTTGTGAATGTACGTTGAAGTCACCCGCCAGTAGAATTTTGCCCTTTGCTAATTTCAGGACATCTTCCACTTTCTGACGTACTATTGTGAAATCTGCTGAGGAGGGAGCGTATACGTTTTTGATTGTTATTGCTTCTTTTTTGTTTTCTAATTTTATTGCTGTTGTAAATTCTTTTTCTGCTATTGTTACTGGGTTTGTACCTATGTTTGTTATTATTGCTGATCTATTGTTTTTGGTTTTAGTTACTTTCCATGTGCTATTTTTGTTACTGAATGCTGTTATTTTGCCTGTTCTTTTATTTTGGTAAAAATCTTGAATTAGTGCTGTATTAATCTTATTTTCACCCGTATAACCTTTTAGTGAGTTTGTGGCGTTACAACTATTGTGTAAGTTAATTTGCTCGACAACGCCTGCCTATATGAAAAATACGTTATTCCTCATCTTATACAACACGGCATCTCACCTCAAGTTACCCTAATAGGAATATTATTAAATATAAATTATAGGACCCAGAAACTGTATACAAATTTCAATTTCGTATTTTATAAGAAATGTTTTTGTTGACCCAGTCGTTTTAAAAATACTTCTTTATCTTATTTAAAACATTTTTGACGCTTTCCAACAAAGTTGAAAAGTATTAATCCATTCGCTTTCTCTGCCCATCTGTCCACACTCTAACTACTGTAAATATTCTCAGATTTTCATGCAATTGATAAAGGTGATTTAGATTTCCCAAAGTATTGTATATGAAATATGTAGGCTTAATAGTTCATTACAGGAGCACTCAAAATAATCACATTACTTTATTCCATATGGGAAAAAATAGTGAGCAGAGTATTTGAATGAGGTTGCGCTATTTCAAAATGAAACTGATGTAAATCACTACGATTGTGTTAGAACAGGACATTCATAGCATTTTTTATTAATTTACAGGTACACATAACAGAAATTCGTTACAATACTGTCTTTGAGTAATAATTACTGGAATGTGAATTTTAAAATTCAGAATGTGCTTTTAAATTTAAGTCATTTTTTGCTTGTTACTGTCGTCGTTATATATAAAGTCTATACCTTATATACAAGGCAACCCAAAATTATTCATTAGAGGGAGGTTCTTTTTTCAACTGAGGTATATGCATATCTTAAGTGAATTAAATTTTAGAATGCATGTAGGTAATGAATGCAAATCTGTGCATAATATGCAGGTAGCTCAAAAAATCGGATAATTTTCCGGTTGCAGATGGGAATAGCTGAAATTGGGTTTTCAGATGTGTTATGAGTTTTCATATGGTTGAATAAGATATAATATTTTAACTTATTAAACTGTGCAGTTTTGTTACATTATTCTGAATGTGTTCGAAAATGTATCATAATCTTTGCTTGACGCATGATTTTTTTCTTTCTTGTTGTATTTGAAACTATCGGACTAACGAATTACAAATTAGCTGTTGGATACCGTTGAGAGTGGAAACATGTATTTTATATATATAAGAAGATAATATAATTTCTATGACGTTTTCTGCGACTTTCTATTTATTCTACAAAAATGCATTTGTTGCAAATTTAAAATTTCAGAAATATATTTGTTCTTGTAAAATTGCTACTAAGGAAAAAAATCATACTATAATATTAGTAAAAATTTTCCATGCATTTACTTTATGTTGGCTCTTCATACAATATGCTGATAGATGACGAATTGCATGATGTGTAATACAAGGGATTAAAGTATGGCTTCATTAGTGCTTCATTGAGTGTATTGTTACATATGGGGCTCTCATTAAATCCATTGAATGAGTGGAATAATTCACATACCACTCACATTTCATCTTCTCCCTACTTATAACAATATTACGACAAATGCATAAACTCTTCAGGATAATATACTTTTGATCTTACTAGCATAACAATGAAAGTAAAACGACCAAGAAATACAAGAATGATATACTAATTTAAATTACTAAAAGGTGTACATTAAAACTTTAAAAAAGTAAAAATAGGATTTTTTGACTGTTTACGTGTGAATATGAAAAATACGGAAATTGCAGTTCGCACAGTAAAATTTCTATTAAGGGGGCTCAGGGGTTGAAAACTTTTCAAAAAATCGATTTTTCTTTTATGATCTAATTTGATTATTCAATTAATTCATAACTCAATTAAAAAAACCGCATAAAATATTTGCATTTTTAACGGTGTTATAAACATTTATGTATCAGTACTTTCATTGCCGCATCCATATAATTTCAACTTTAAGTCGCGTTTTTTCAAAACTTGATTTTTGACGACTAACACCAAAATTAAAAAAAAAACTATTTGATGGAATGGCTTAATTTTTTTGCATGCATATAACATCATTATCTAGAGAATGAATTAAGGATATAACTATCACTTAAAAAAATATTATTAAAAAATCTCTCAAAGTTGAAAATTTAAAAAACCCCTAAAAAATACAACTTTTTTTCCATTAAAAATACTCAAAATATTAAACTATCTAAAATATATTAATTCATTCTCTAGATTATGGTATTATATGCATGCAAAAAAAAAAAAAATTAAGCCATTCTATCAAATAGTTTTTTTTTTTTAAATCTTGGTGTTAGTAGTCAAAAATCAAGTTTTGAGAAAACGCGACTTATAGTTGAAATTATATGGATGCGGCTATGAAAGTATTGACACATAAATGCTTATAACTCCGTTAAAAATGCAAATATTTTTATGCGGTTTTTTGCATTGAGTGAAGAATCAATTGAATAATCAAATTAGATCATTAAAAAATCGCTTTTTTGAAAAATTTTCAGCGTGAGCCCCATTAAATGCTATAAAATGCAATTTCTTTTGATACAATCTAGTAAAAAATATCCTTAAATGTATTTTTAAGAAACATTACCTTTCTTATAACATAAATATATTTTAATTAAAAAACATAGAATTTCAGATTGTCATTTTCCTGGCATGTTATACTGTGATGTGTGCAAAATAAAAAGCCTTCTGCTATACGACTTAAATAACATTTTCTACCTTTTTTAATTTGTAATTAATATTTATATCTTATAAAAAATACATGCGGAAGGAGCAAACTGTATTCTACAAATATTTTTTCATAATTAAAATATGATTGTCACTGAAAATGAATGTCATTTTCCTGGCCTTCATTTAGTGTTTTAACTGGTATAAATATCGCACTGCAGAGTAATTCTTCTTATTTTTGACATAGTTAAAGTCAGAAGTAATTTAATCATAACTTCCAGCAAGATTTTTTAGATATTTCTTAGAAAACTAGACGCTTTTGGCGACCAATGTGGTCGAATTTAAATATTTGTTAAGCAGCAAAATATGCTACTTTTATTCACAATTTAATTTATTTGCTTAATCCTTCGACAAAACGGAAGATTCTGGCAGAGAAAACAAGAATTCTGTATGATTATGGCTACATTTCATATCTTGTTTTTTATTATTTATTTCATCTTTCCATATTAACTTCTTCTTCTTCTTCAAAAAAGGCTTAACTCATTTTGTAATAAACAGAGTGATTCAAAAATGGCCGGTATATTTAAAAAATTAATAAAAATTGAACGAGTAGCGATAGAAATACACCGTTTGTTGCAATAAGCTTGGGACAACATTAAATTTTAAGGCCCACAAACTTTCGAAATTAGTTGTAATTTTCAACAACAGATTGCGCTGCAGGCGATTTGAAAGATAAAGAAAACGTAGACGTTTGAAAGAAAACGTGTTGTGTCTTACCACAACTACTAATTACCAAAGTTAATTAAAAACTGAGATCCCATCAAAAACTGACATAGCTGATCAAATCATTAAATTATTAAGAATTAAAATTGCCCAATTACCATTTATTATCCAATGAAAAAAATTAACCCACATGAAAAGCAAATAAAGTCAATTAAAGAATTAAATACTAATTTGCGTTGTGTTAGGAATAAAAAAAAATAAAATCGTAATATAAAAATAACAATAACTCAGTTCTGATCAGACAATCTTGGTAACCCTAAATCCAACAAAAGACATGCATTGTTTAATCAGACAGGATCAATATATTCAGCAAGAACAAAGAAAATCAAGTTAAATTCAGCTAAGTAAAAATTTAAGGAATAAATCAAATACAAGAATATAAAAAATATGTCAACTTATTTCTGACTATTAACAAATCACATTGATCGTGTCTGACCAAACTAT
This sequence comes from Maratus speculifer, assembly GCA_964019185.1. Classification (NCBI taxonomy): domain Eukaryota; kingdom Metazoa; phylum Arthropoda; class Arachnida; order Araneae; family Salticidae; genus Maratus; species Maratus speculifer. The sequence goes on from OZ025291.1 coordinate 143,508,010, forward strand.
AAAAAGAAAAACGAAACATCAAATTCTGCAGGAAAGCATGACAAGGCTAATTAGACATCCAAAATATTTATTGTTTGATGGAATTAATACAATGATTTGCTCTTGACATTCATAATAACCGATGCTATTATGTTTACAAAAAAAAAAAAAAAAAATTAAATGTCCAACATAGCTATTGAAAGGATATTATTAGACATTGAAAATTCTAACAAGTATTACAGCCGAAAACCATTGACAATTCAATGATTCAAAAAAATTCAATAGAAAATAAATATAAAAATAATAGAGCCACTGGATGCCTAACAATTAAATTTAAAAGAAAAAAAAATGGCCATCTTCTAAACTTTAACACCCCTCAAAAATAAATAAATAAAAATAAGTTAGTAAAAATAAAAATAAAACGTTAGTTGCTGCATGCTGTGCAACTAACGAAAAGGTTAGTAGAAAATAAAAAAAAAACTTATCAAATGAACATTGTGAATGATGGGCCCATCCTCAGGAACAGAATCATCATCAGTCGAACAAAGGAAAAGTGCAGCTTCCGCCTCAGTGCTTCCTTACTTCTCCACGTCAGGAACCAGAATGAATCTCCTCTTCCAAAAATCCCGCGGAGTCCACCTTACACCATTCTCCACTGCTGCATCCGCATCATTAAATTAGTGCGGAATAAAAATGACTTTATAAGAAAAACTTTGCTTCAATTTACTAAGTAAAACTAATTAGGTGTAATGTATCATTAATATTTTCTTTGTTTTTAAAGCTGCTTTGTAAAAAATGAACTAATTATCTTTTTATTTCAAATGAAATTCGTTACACACGTTGTATTCCTCCGCGGGATATGACGCACCTCACCGTAGCGTCATCACGTGACTCACAATCTTTAGGCGGGAACCTTCTGATGATATTGATGTTGCCAGGTTCGAAGTATTTTAAAAGAAAATACCAGAAAAAGTAAGGCAAAGTATAAAAGAGTTAATTATGTTAGTTGATGCAAAAATAACTAATAAAACATTTAAAACTAAAACAAATATGATCCAGTCACTCAACTCAAAAATTTAATATTCAGTGGCTCAAAATTTACTCTATTATGCAACTCTTTATGCACCAATTATGCAACCAACCAATCCAAGTATTGCAAACATCGCACACACAGTATTTTTTATATTGATTTTAACCCAGTGGACAGTAGGAGAACCATTAAAAATTCTGTGCCAAAAATTAATCAAAATATCGAAAATATAATTCACGTTTAATTACAAAATATAAATGACCGCTAACTCTAAAATGCCGTGGCGAAAAGTAAACAAAAAAGACGCGAGAAAAGGTAAACAAACCGGACCGAAGTCGCGATTTGTAAACAAACCGGCATGAAACATAGCTTCTATAAAATTTTAACCCCCAAAAGTAAGAACTGTTAAAATTATGTTTTAGAAATAATTTAAGTAAGGCTAATTAGTTTATTTGTGTTACTACGACATAACACAATACCCCCGAATCCGCCTAAAAATTTTTGGCACAAAATTTTTTGTCACAAAGGAATTGCATTATAATATACAATATATAATTCACGTTTAATTACAAAATATAAATGACCGCTAACCCTAAAATGCCGTGGCTAAAAGTAAACAAACAAGACGCGAGAAAAGGTAAACAAACCGGACCGAAGTCGCGATTTGTAAACAAACCGGCATGAAACATAGCTTCTATAAAATTTTAACCCCCAAAAGTAAGAACTGTTAAAATTATGATTTAGAAATGATTTAAGTAAGGCTAATTAGTTTATTTGTGTTACTACGACATAACACAATACCCCCGAATCCGCCTAAAAATTTTTGGCACAAAATTTTTTGTCACAAAGGAATTGCATTAAAAATTGGGAGAACATTGGCAATCGAGCAACTAAAAAAAACTAATTCAAAATACAAAAATTTGTCCTAAATAAAGCCTAGGACTGGCTAAAAACCAAAAAGTAATTTGAGGCAATGCCTCAACACATAATAGTAAAATGCCATAGCTTAGCATGCATGTATGACACTTCAATATTGTACAATAAAAAAAACCCTTCCCCTAAAATTAATACAAAACAACCCCAAACAATTAACATGGAACAAAAATATGGACAGATCACTGGACATCACGGGACAAAACATGTTAGAAGATACAGGCAACCTTGTAAGCAAATCCTTCCGCTCATTCTCCAACAGAGTAGACTGCCAATGAAGTAGCTGCCAACCATATAGGAACATCTCTACTTGACGTAACATTATAGGACTAAGTTCGTACTGAATCATTACATCTTACATGTGCAATTACAACCCATGTTGTAACTATTAACCATTAATGTAAATAATACTTAAAAATAATACAAATTTTTCCTTAACCAAAATAATAAAAGGAGAGAGAAAAAAATACTTTGCAACTCATTCAGTTCATTAAACACTTTGTTCACATTATAACAAACATTTGTATAACTAGCTTCACAAATTAATTGAATATAAAATGAAATGATTAACAATTAACACTTAACAAAAATATTTACAACAAAACATACAATTAACATTTATAAGAACATTTAGGTAAATCCCTGAGATTATACTGATGTTTCCGAGCAATAGATTCTGTTTTTGTAGAACCCGCCCTAATATTGGTCGAAGACCTGGAAACATCAACATTTTGGTCATAGTCGGTATTTGTCTCTAATTCGCTACCCTGTCTTATGGCATTTCTTTGAACATTTGAAGCAGTAAGTGGATTATCAAGATTAGAATTGCAAGTGGTGGTAAGTGTATTATTTGCTTTAAAGAAAATTTTTAAGGTTTGTGACTTGGTTGTAGGTAATTTATGCGGAATAGTATTGTGAGTGGTAATTTGCTGGCCAGAATTTTTTACATTACTATTGTCATTAATTAAATTGTCATTTTTATCGTTATTAGTTTCATTTTCATATAAAGCTGGGTAAGTAAATCTTTCTTCTATACGTGTTAACCGATCAACATGAACAGTTTGAATGTCCTTAGGATTATTTATGTGCGTTATTTGGAAGTTTACTGGACTGGTTTTATATTTAACTCTGTATGGCCCTTTATTAACTTGTTGAAATTTTCTAGCCACACCCTGTTTGAAAACAGGGGTATATAACAGTACCAAGTCACCGACTAAAATCTTTTTGTCTTTAGCAGTCCTGTTTCTATAATTTTCTTGTTTTTCAGCGGCCTTCCCTAGATTTTCCCTTATAATTTTGAAAGACTGTTGTAATCTAATCTCAATATCTTCATTGTATTCTCTAGTGTCAGCATAAGAAAATTTATTTTCTTTAACCAATAAATCTACTGGAACAACTAAATCCCTACCCTAAACAATATGAGCAGGAGTATCCTGAATTGTAGAATGGTACGATGTTCTGTAAGCTAACAGAGCTGAACTCAAATACTCATCCCACTGATAATCTGTCGCAGTAGCCAAATGCTTAAGGGCATTAATTATAGTAGCATTAGCACGTTCAACAACACCATCTGAACTAGGATGATAACTCGTAGTTGTGTGCTTCTTAATGCTATACTTTTTGTATACTTTTGTAATAGCATCTGAAACAAATGGTTTACCCTTGTCTGACACCAGATGTTCTGGCACTCCATGTGTGGCAATAAACTTTTCTAACGACCCTGCTATGGAATTTATAAGTAAATCTTTTACCGGATAAGCTTCCACCCATCTGCTAAAATAGTCGCTCATCACTAATATGTGCCTATTACCTTCAGAAGTCAACGTTAAGGGTCCTACCGCATCAATTGCTACCATTTCAAAAGGACGTGTTGGAATTGGCATTCGTTGCAATTGAGCTTTGTCACCTTTCTTATATCCACGACGCTGTACACAAGAAATACAAGATTTTATATGATTTAAAACGTGACGTCTCATGTTATGCCAGAAATACCATTTGCGAATTTTATTTGTGGTTTTCATAAATCCCGGATGTGCCGACGCAGGAGAATCATGTGCAAGGTTTAAAATTTCAGGAACTAAGGACTTAGGTACTACTAGTTTATCTTTTACATTAAATTTAGATTTGAAATTCTGGTGACAGTAAAGAACTTTATTTTTGTAAAAATATGTGTTTCTTCCTATGGTTATGTTATCCTGTGTTCCTAGTAAGTCTATGATTTCTTTACATTTAGCATCCTGTTGTTGTAATTCAGTTAGTGTGTCATCAGTAATATTATTTAGAGAAATTATATTTTCGACCTTAGCAACATTAATTATTCGCTAAAGCACATCAGCTGGAATGTTGTCTTTGCCGGGAGTATGTTTTATCTCATAATCAAAGTTCTGTAAAGCAAAAGCCCACCTTGTAACTCTACCACAATCTTTTAACTCAAGTGCGCGGGACAGACTCTGTTGGCCACAGTATAAAATAAATTTTCTTCCATATAAATATTGTCTAAAATGTCCCACACCCCACACTATAGCTAAAAGTTCCCTCTCAAAAACAGAATATCTAGTTTCAGCATCCTTCAATGTTCTACTAGCAAAACCTACTGGATGTAAATCTCCTTTATCATCATATTGACTTAGAACTGCACCCAAAGCAAAACCAGATGCGTCTGTATGTAATATGAAGTCTTTATTTACATTAGGTATAGTTAAACAAGGTGATTGATCAAACCTGCCTTTAAAGTTTCAAAAGCTTTGTTATAGTCCTCATTCCAAACAAAATTAGTTTTATCCTTAGTTAGTTTAGTTAAAGGTAGAGCAGTTTCGGCAAATTTATCCAAAAATTTACGATAGTAATTACAAAGACCAAGAAACTGACGCACATGCTTTTTATTTTTAGGAATAGGGAATTACTTTATTGCTTTTAAATTTTTGTCTTCTGGAAATATTTTGCCATCTTTGATATGAAAACCTAAATAATTAATTTGTTGTTGAGCTAATTGACACTTTGCAGGGTTAATTTTCAAATTATGTTGATTAAGCCTGGTAAAAACTAAGTCCAATTTAAGTAAATGATCTTCAAATGTTTTGGAGGCAATAATTAAATCATCAATGTAAGTATTTATGTTAAATTGTTTTAATCCTGCTAAAAGTATCTCTAATAATCTTTGAAATGACGAAGCAGCATTGTGGAGTCCTTGTGGCAGCCTATTCCACTCGAAGTGTCCAAATTCAGTACAAAAAGCTGTTTTATGTCTATCATTGGGATCTAAGTGCATTTGCCAATATCCCGAGCATAAATCCAGACAAGAATAAAATTTTGCCCCTTCCAAGGTATCTATTAAATCAGAAATTAAAGGTAATGGATAAGGTAGAGGTTGAGTTTTAATATTTAATTTTCGGTAATCGCATACAAGCCTATAGGTATTATTTTTCTTTTTAACTAAAAGTACAGGAGAAGCGTATGGGGAGTCACTCATAGAAATTATACCTGCATCTAAAAGATCATCAACCTGTTTTTTCAATTCTTCTTTAAGAGCATCAGGAGTTATATATGGTCTGCAGCGAATGGGAATATCATCAGAAAGGTAAACTCTATGTTTTATAGTACTACAACCAGTTAAATCTTTGACTGAATTCGCGAAAATATTTTTATGTTTATTTATTAATTTTAACATATCTTCTTTCTGTTGCTCACTTAAATGCGTTAAATTAAATTGCCCACCCACTAGATCAAAATCTTTATCTATTTCAGTTTCTTCAATTGAATTTATTTGTTCATTCTGTAAAGTTATCCCTTCCACTTCTTCTATACTTACTAATTTAGTTCCTTTATTAATATAAATAACATCATCAGAAAAATTAACTAATTTAACCCAATAATTACCATTTTCATTAAATTCATGTATAGAACTACTAACTGCCCATTTGCTGCTTAATGAATATTTATTAGGGGATATTAGTACAAATTCAGATTGTTTTTGTTAACTTTTTACTGTGACTTCTACTATTAATTCAGATTTTGGAGGTAATTTATGTTTACATTTACTTTTCCCAGTATTTATATAATCTATTTGAACTAAGTTACAAAAATTTTCACTCTGATAGTTAGAAAATCTAATGTTAATTTTATCCATTTCTATTGCACTCTTTTCAAAATTACTTTTAACTTTATTCGCTGCTAAGAAATTATTCCCAAAAATTACATTATAATGTGTAGAATCCAATTTATTTATTACATAAAATCTTGTTTTGACAATTTTACCTGCCATATTTAATTTAATAATAACAAAGTTTGTAATTATTGTATCATCTCCTGTTACCCCCGTAATTTTCATAAAACAATTCTGTATGTCTTCAACCAATCCATCCCCCAATAAAATTTTCAAAGTTTGAAAAGCAATTAAATTTACAGATGCCCCAGAATCTATTAATCCAATAAAATCTTTTTCACCCACCTTGAAATCAATTAACGGTAAAGAGAATCTTGTGTTTGCAGCAGAGTCTGCTCTCACGCACTTGGGGTTTGTAGTCAAATTGGATTGTGCTAAATCCATTTGCCCCTCTACCCGTTTAAATTGTTTGGTTGTGTTTCTGAAATTTTATTTTTACAAAATCTACTTATGTGTCCAATTTTCCCACAAAAAAAAACAGGTAATATTACTTCTCTGCCTATTAGAATTTTGCGGTTGTGTGGGTAAATATTGTTGTGAATATTGTATTGGAGGTTGATGATTTATTGGAGGTTGTGGAAATTGATAATGCTGAAAATGTGGATTATGTGGCGGTTGTGGTGGTGGTTGACTGTTAATTATCATAGTGAGATTTTTTACTTGTTGTTCTAATTCATTTATTTTTTTGTCTGATTGCAGCATGTTCGCGTGTAATAGCTGCTTAATTTCTGCAAGATCAGAGTTTGACCCATTTTTCATCTCCGACAACCCTTCTGCAACATTTATTTCAGCATTATTTCGATCAAATGCTAAACATTTTTCCTCTTCCAGCGCTGCTTTCCAAATATCGGAGAAAGTTTTTGGGGCTAAACCCATAATAAATCTACGTGAAGTCGCATGCAGGCCTTTAAGTGCCTGATTAAAAAGAAGATTCTCCCGAATCTGGTTATTCTCTGGAAAACAGCTATGTGCTAACCCCGATAATCTTGAAAGGAATCCTCTAGTGGATTCCGAATGTTTTTGTGACGCTTGTGTAAATTTTAAAATGTTATTTTGGCCATCCCCAATTCTACCAAAACGTTTAATCATTTCTGATTTAACTTCTGACCATGACTTAGCTTTCTTCACTATGGGATGGGTTTTCGCAAATGTTGCAGCCTCACCTAAAAGTTTCATTTTAGTTGCAATAATTAATTGAGTATCGGCCCAAGATCCAATCTCCCTATTTCCTCAATGTTATTAATAAAATCTTCTACTGACCCATCCTCTTCTCTCCCTGAAAATGTGCTAATCATAGCTAAATATTCAGGGAAAGCATTGATACGGCACTCCAATATTTTGTGGAGAAATAGTGTGAAGAATTTGAGGAATTCCACTGCCTCCCGTTGCCCCCAATTCATCCCCTTGCATTGGTAAACTATTGCTATTTTGTGTACTATTGTTTTCAGTTGGTATCATATCATCTCCCTCCAAATTACACTGAATCTCTACATCATTAGGTACAGCATACTCATCTTCAGAGATGTTAAATTGTGATTTAGACATTATTGCAATTATGAATACAAAAAAAAAATCATTAAATGTTCTCCACTATCCACTGGTTACAAACAAATCAAATAAACTTTCCTGCAGTGTCAAAATTGGTTAAGACCATAAGTTTGTCTGACCAGCACGGCACCATAAAAATATATGTTGTGTCTTACCACAACTACTAATTACCAAAGTTAATTAAAAACTGAGATCCCATTAAAAACTGACATAGCTGATCAAATCATTAAAATATTAAGAATTAAAATTGCCTAATTACCATTTATTACCCAATGAAAAAAATTAACCCACATGAAAAGCAAATAAAGTCAATTAAAGAATTAAATACTAATTTGCGTTGTGTTAGGAATAAAAAAAAATAAAATCATAATATAAAAATAGCAATAACCTCAGTTCTGATCAGACAATCTTGGTAACCCTAAATCCAACAAAAGACATGCATTGTTTAATCAGACAGGATCAATATATTCAGCAAGAACAAAGAAAATCAAGTTAAATTCAGCTAAGTAAAAACTTTAAGGAATAAATCAAATACAAGAATATAAAAAAAATATGTCAACTTATTTCTGACTATTAACAAATCACATTGATCGTGTCTGACCAAACTATAAAAAGAAAAACGAAACATCAAATTCTGCAGGAAAGCATGACAAGGCTAATTAGACATCCAAAATATTTATTGTTTGATGGAATTAATACAAGGATTTGCTCTTGACATTCATAATAACCGATGCTATTATGTTTACAAAAAAAAAAAAATTAAATGTCCAACATAGCTATTGAAAGGATATTATTAGACATTGAAAATTCTAACAAGTATTACAGCCGAATACCATTGACAATTCAATGATTCAAAAAAATTCAATAAAAAATAAATATAAAAATAATAGAGCCACTGGATGCCTAACAATTAAATTTAAAAGAAAAAAAAATGGCCATCTTCTAAACTTTAACCCCCCCTCAAAAAAAAAAAAAATAAATAAATAAAAATAAAAATAAGTTAGTAAAAATAAAAATAAAACGTTAGTTGCTGCATGCTGTGCAACTAACGAAAACGTTGGTAGAAAATGAAAAAAAACTTATCAAGTGAACATTGTGAATGATGGGCCCATCCTCAGGAACAGAATCATCATCAATCGAACAAAGGAAAAGTGCAGCTTCCGCCTCAGTGCTTCCTTACTTCTCCACGTCAGGAACCAGAATGAATCTCCTCTTCCAAAAATCCCGCGGAGTCCACCTTACACCATTCTCCACTGCTGCATCCGCATCATTAAATTAGTGCGGAATAAAATGACTTTATAAGAAAAACTTTGCTTCAATTTACTAAGTAAAACTAATTAGGTGTAATGCATCATTAATATTTTCTTTGCTTTTAAAGCTGCTTTGTAAAAAATGAACTAATTATCTTTTTATTTCAAATGAAATTAGTTACACACGTTGTATTCCTCCGCGGGATATGACGCACCTCACCGTAGCGTCATCACGTGACTCACAATCTTTAGGCGGGAACTTTCTGATGATACCGATGTTGCCAGGTTCGAAGTATTTTAAAAGAAAATACCAGAAAAAGTAAGGCAAAGTATAAAAGAGTTAATTATGTTAGTTGATGCAAAAATAACTAATAAAACATTTAAAACTAAAACAAATATGATCCAGTCACTCAACTCAAAAATTTAATATTCAGTGGCTCAAAATTTACTCTATTTTTTCATTATTGTATAATTTTCTTATTAAAAAATGACTATGCTTACAATATCTATTTTACAATAGGTTAAGTTTTTATGAACAATGTGACGGTTTACAGACTGAAGGCGCGCAAATTCAACCTGCAAAGCACCAATTATGCAACCAACCAACCCAAGTAATGCAAACATCGCACACACAGTATTTTTTATATTGATTTTAACCCAGTGAACAGTAGGAGAACCATTAAAAATTCTGTGCCAAAAATTAATCAAAATATCGAAAATATAATTCACGTTTAATTACAAAATATAAATGACCGCTAACTCTAAAATGCCGTGGCGAAAAGTAAACAAAAAAGACGCGAGAAAAGGTAAACAAACCGGACCGAAGTCGCGATTTGTAAACAAACCGGCATGAAACATAGCTTCTATAAAATTTTAACCCCCAAAAGTAAGAACTGTTAAAATTATGATTTAGAAATAATTTAAGTAAGGGTAATTAGTTTATTTGTGTTACTACGACACAGGGTTGGGTTTCTGACGTCAGAAACTGGTTTTTGACATGACAAGTGTCAAAAACTGGTTTAAACCGTCAAAAACTGGTTTAAACCGTCAAAAACTGGCTTAAACCGTCAAAAACGTGTAATGCGTTTTAAACATTTTAAGAATAAGAGTAATTTTTAATTGAGTAATTTTTAATTTAAAATTTATCATGTACTGTAATTTAATAATTACAAAAAAATTAAATTACTTTAATAGCATTAAAACATTGTTTTTTAGAATGTTCAAACAGAAGAAAATGATTTTGTACAGTTAATAATCTGGATCAATTTTACCCCACAGCATCCTATGGCACTTAACCAATTTAACACATTTATTTACACCCAAATAGTTTGTGAGTTTAGAGTGTATGAAGCCAAAGTTACAAAATACTCTCTCAATTGGTGATGAGCTAGCAGGGCTTGATAGCAGAATCATTGCTAGTTGAGCAAGTTTGGAGACAGGCCAAATTTTCAGATTTATGACAAATTTTTTTTTCTGGAAATGATAATATACAATACACTAAAAGTGAATTTTTAATATTACATCCAGGGTTGTTTGGTTTAAACCACGCTGGTTTAAACCGTGGTTAAAACCATGGTTTAAACCAAGTGGTTTTTAAAAAAAAACCATGCTGGTTTTTTTTTCATTTGTTTTTTTTTTCTTTTTTTAAATGTTTTCATTTATTTTACACATTATATATAAATATCCAAAATCCAAGTTATGCGGAAACTACAAGCACAGCATTTTTTTTGCTTTTTTTTAAAAGACATTAATAAATTTTTAATGTGACAAACACTTTTAATCCGCCCATCTTTTCTTACTAGCTATAAATCTACATGGCAAAGTAATTTTTTTAATGTGAGCTATGGAGGAAAAAAAAAGTTGCTTGTTTTGTTTCTTCTTTAAACCTTTTATTTTTAAAAAAATAGCGAAAATGCAATTTTACCATTTAAATTGCATCATATATCAAAGCATTAATGATGACTCAACATAAGTCATTCTCTCCATTGGTTACTCTTTGTTCTCTATGCTAATGAACGAATGATTGTAAATTTTCTCTGCTCTGTAGCTATTGGTTTCAATAACCTTTTGCTTTTCTTGCATTAGAGTTTTACTTTATGATTTTATCCTATTTGTACTATATTTTATTTTAAGAAAGCTACTTATTTATATTGAAGTAAAAGAATGTCTAAAACTAGAAAAAAGAAAGCTATAATCTGGTTTTCATTTGAGGAAAATAGAAATACACCAAGAACAGGCTCGAGAGCCAAATGTATAAATTGCATGCAATGCAAATGCTGTCAAATTAGTTCTCCCTTATTATATTTGAAGGAATTGTTTTTCAAGATGCCTTAGATGTTTGCCTTAAAAATTACCCCACTTAAAATTTGTGATGAAAATAGGAATGTTAATGATAAAAATATTCAAAAGTCTATGTCTAATTTTAATCTAAAAAGAAATGTTGAAGATATGTTTGAATTGTTAAAGCCTATTGCAGTTGCCCTGGATAATATCTAAAGTAATAATTGTTCCATTGTTGACGTAGTTTATATTTGGAAAAATCCTCAAAAAATATTAAGAGAAAAAAGATAAGTAAAGAAGTCCCGCAGTGTTTTGAGTCCAGGTATAAAATGGCTCTAACACCCATGCATGTTTGATATCATGGTACAGTCAAAATGAACTGTCTGACCAAGAAAAAAAAGGATGCATTAAATTTTGCAAAAATAGAATATCCATATAACTCTAGCTTGCACTGATAGTAAATTTTATGCCAATCTTCACCTTTTGAAAAACTTTTTTTTTTTTTTGAGCAGAATGCAGTAAAGGAAATTACCCCATATAAAATGAGGAAGAGTCAGCAAATTCAAATCAAGAAATTTAATAGCTACGTCTTTACTGAAGTTGTACAACTTATAACAGCAAAAGCCTATTCAGCGAGTGTTGAAAGAATATTTTCAACATTTGGACTGGTATATACAAAAATACGAAATTGGGATTAGAAAAGGCCTCAAAACTTGTCTTTTTATTTAAAGCTTATAATTAAAATTAAATAAATAGAATTGTTTTTATAAAGAAATTGTTTGAACCAAAATATATTTAACTAGGAAAAATAAAGTTTGTATTAAAAAGAAAGAAAAAAATAGTAATTTTTCAAAGCATATGTCTCAATATGTATAAATATTACACTCATTGATAAATCAAGTATGTCGATACACATGTGATTTATTTTAGCATTAAAAAATGCATATTGATGTTTTTTTTAAAATAAATATATATATAGTAAAAGATTAATAATCATTTGTTGATGTTGATATTATTGATACAGTAAATGATTTCTAAACTAAGCATAGGAAAATGTTTTCTATTTCTGCTTATTTTTTGTTGATTTAGTGAAATATGTTTGTTTACCCCTCATTATGTTCTACATTATCAACCTACATAATAATTATTTCTTTAATTATTATCTAAAGGCTTATATGAGTACACTAATAAATTAGTAGTTCAACATTTTTCAAACAATAAATATTTTTCTAAAGAAAGCTAAACTTATAAGTAATTTAATTATAATTTTATATGCTTTAATTATTTAATTATATCAAAAAATTAATTACCAATGTGAATGTTTAACATTAATTACAAAAAAAAAGTCATGACTTTCTAAAACTCAATTTTTTTTTGCAAACGCTTTTTAAGTAATGATGGGAAAAAAAACCCGGTTTAAACCAAAAAAACCTGGTTTAAACCAAAAAAACCCGGTTTTTTGGTTTTTTTCAAAAAAACCCGGTTTTTATACCAACCCTGATTACATCTAATATTGTATATTTGTGACAGATGTTTAATGTGAAATTTTACAGATCAGTGTAGTATTTGAGATTTCTGACGAGGTTTTTGACAAGAGGTTTTAGCCATGACGGTTTAAACCATGGTTTAAACCGGATAAAACCGCACACTGTCAAAAACTTGCCAACCCTGCTACGACATAACAAACGTAGTCTGTTAGTTCACCATTTTGTAAATCGTCTTTTTGCTGTATTCGTGTGCTGTTCACAGATTGCAAGTTTGCTGTGAAAAAAATGGTTTATTCCTTAGAACAGAGGATTTTTGACTTCAAAGACCAGGTGTACTGTCACAATCCAGAAACAATTGAACAACTGAAGCAGTACATCTTTTCTGCATGTGAAGCCATCCCACCTGACACTTTACAAACGTTTCTGGCAAATTCGTTCAGAGACTGCGCCATATTATTGCTGCGCAATGTGGATATGTGGAAAATATCGTACTTAAAATTTTTCCAGACAGCAGTGCCATCTGTTGTTGAAAATTGTAACTAGTTTCGAAAGCTTGTCAGCCTGAAATTTCACTATTGTCCCAAGCGTATTGCAACAAACGGTGTATTTCTCTCACTGCCCGTTTAGTTTTTATTGATTTTTTAAATATACCAGTCATTTTTGAAACATTCTGTACGATTCGTATTCACTTCGTATTTGCGATATTTACGTATCGTCCGAGTCATGAGGTAGACCTCCTAAAATGGCTGTCATTTGTCAATCTTGTTTATCGTGGGCAATCATGTTCAAAACAGTTATATAACTCTTTTAACCCTTTAAGACCCGATGAAACTTTAAACAAAGCTAACCACGCTGATTGAAAGCAAAATAAGTACTACATCCACTATCTGTTGATGAAAAATGATACTTTACTTATTCTGCAAACCTGAATGACCTTTCGATTTGGGTTTTTATTACAAACAACTAAGAAGCAACAATTTAAAAGAATATCTAACCCGCACGATCGTGCGGGTTGGGTTTTAAAGGAGTAATGCATACAAATATTAAAAAAGTAAATAATATCATATAAATTAATAAATTAAGAGACTATATTCATATTTGAGTTTTGAAATTTTATTCATATTTGAATGTAATCTATCACTCAACCGGCTAACCAAAAATTACCTTATTTTTGAAATATATACCCGTAAGACATAGTGACGTCACTGCAACGCCGTTGTGAAGTCACATTGTGACTTTGTGACCATCGATTGTAGATGTGACGTCACGTGACGTCGATGTGAAGTCACAGTGACTAAAATATGAAGTCGTTATGGCCGTTTTAGAGTTTTTTTGTGACGTCACATTGTGACCACTTTGTAACGTCACAGTGTGACCAATTTGTGAAAAGTGTGTCATTTGTGACTACTTTGACATTAACATTGTGACAAACTGTGAAAATTTTTTTGAAAGTCACATCTTAGTCACAATGCCACGTCACTGAATGGTGGCATTTTCGTCACAGATGTGATGTGACCAAAGTGACTCACAGTGACGTCACCGTGACCATGCATGCTATGAGAGTAGATACTTCTTAAAATGTAACTTTTAATGCAGTTTTAATGGAAAAAATAATTTTCATTAAACATGGCTGTCAAATATTAAACAGAACTCAATTTCTTTCTGCAACTTCATAATATCTGATTAACTTTATTATTTTTAAAAGTTTGAACAAAAGATACTAAGATAGATTTGAATACATTAAAAAAATTAATCTTTAATTTTTCAAATGTATTCAAAGCTGACTTAGTTTATTTTATTCAATTTTTCAATAGCTTTTTAAATTCAGACGTTTAATGTATACATATTGCAAATTTATTATTTTTTATCTCACTATTTTGATGCAGTTGGAAACAAAAGTTTCTATGTTTTATGTATTTGTTTTGTATTCCAAAGATATAGGTAGAGAATTAAAATATTGAAAAAAAAAAAGATTTTTAAAAATTGTAGGTCTCTTAAGAATAAGATAAATAGTATTTTTTAACGAAACATTAAACGTTATTGTTTTTTTTTTAACTGAATAGAGACATTTTCTTATGTTTATTATTTTCGTAGTTTTATTAAACTCCCAATCAAATAAAGAACCTGAATGACGCAGTACCTATTAATAATCTGACAATGGCTATCTGGCATATATGAAAAGTGAAGTGGTTAGACCGCTTTTATTTTTGAGAGTCACATGACTTAGGCTTTTATTATTAGAGATCAAAGACATGCATTTTAAATGTATCTGATGCATATTTATTTTAAAGGATATTAGTGAAGAGTTTATATTTTGAAGGAAATGATGGCGGTGGAACTCTATTTTGCGATTTAATCATCTATGCCATGCTAGCATAATAGAAGCAAAATGGGCGCGCGCCATACAAAAAGTGAAGCGGTAAGCCCGGAACTGTTAATGGCAGTCACATGACTTAGGCTTTTAATATATGGATAATATAATATAATATAAAGTGATTAAAGTCTTTGTAAAAATCGAGTAAATTTTTATTATGTCATTTTATGGCTTCCATAAATTAACAAATAAAATCGAACATTACATGGGATTTGAGTTAGTATATTGAAATCATGTTCCTTTAACAAAATTAAAATGATAGACCTAAAAATAAAAATAACAAAAAAATAAAAAATTTTTTAGAAAGAAATCGTCATTATCTTTGGATTCATATGCAAAGAAATGACACATAATTGCATAAAAATTAACATATCATTTAAGTTCTGTAAAATTTAGCCATTCTACATGGAAAATCCTTTACTTTCTAGTAGAAAATAAATTTAACTCTTAAAATTTTGAATTGTTTTCAATGAATACTTTCAATATTTCATATATAGATGATCAAAATCTGACATTTTGTGATATTCACCCTTACATGTTTCGTCTCTATCCCAAACATTTTCAATACAAACAAATAAAAGTATTTAAAGATAGAAAACCAACGATTATAACACGATTATATTTGTGCACAAAGGCTTTATTTGCTATTTTAAATAAAAGTATTCTAAAATTGCGCGGTCTTTGAAGCAGCAACATTCAATTTTCCTCGTATTCTTTGATATTATGTACATTATTTTTATTTTATTTCACCTGGATGCTTATTTTTATTTCGTAACCACTAAATAGCTCGAACCGTAATTTTACTGCGTTAAATGGTGCTACATCGTTATATATTAAAATTAAAATTAGTATATTGTTATAAGGTGTTAATTTTTCGAAATCTTTATAAGAATGATTATTTCATAAAGCTACTTATCATTTAAATATTTTATTTTATAAGAATGAAAAATGCTTTGGCATATTTGAATTTAAAGCTCTATAATTTTCCATAATTGAAAATTTATAAAAGTGCGACTAATCTAGTGTAGTAATTTTATTACAGAAGTATTAATTCTAAAAATCTTAATACTGATTACAGATATCTGAATTATAAAGTAAAAGGAATATTGCCCAGTCAAACTGTCGGAATTGAGCTCACAGTCTATTCAAACTTTTTGCATATTACAACCTTATTTTTTTTCGAGAAATAATGCCCATTAAAAAACATATTAAGGGGCAGATTATTTCTCATATTTCCTCTATTTATACTTACTCACTGAACCCCCAAAACTAATCAGGGATACGCCTTATCATAATGAACCTATATCTAAAATTCGAAACAAATAAAATAATTCTGAAAAAATCCTATTTATTTAATTTAAGAGGGGTTATACCCCGCCCCCACTTTTATACTTAATTATTAAATTCCCTAAACTATCCAGGAATTCGCCTTATCACAAAGTACCTATATCCAAAGTTTATACTTAACCAAAGGACCTCCTTACCAAACAATAAGGGAAGTGCTTTATCAGAATGAACCTATACCCAACATTTGAAGTATATCGGTAAAGTCTGCGTAAAAATCGGATTTATCTAAATTAAAAGAAAATTACCCCCTATTCCACCCCCTTTTATTCTTAATCAATGAACACCCAAAACTTGGAAAAATCATTGAAACATCTCTTCACAATGATACTGTCTAAAATTTGAATGAAATCTGATAATTCAACATAAAAAACCCATTTACAAATTAAGGGGGGATTACCCCCCTGTTCCATTTAATATTTTTCCAATGAACACCCAAAACTAATCATAAAAGCGCGTTATGACAATAAAAATATATCCAAAGTTTAAAGGAAATCTGATGTTTTTATCTTGAGTTATCGCGTAACATAGATATACATACATGCGTACATTTACGTATCTACAAAACCGGCGGGCACATAAACTCTCCGGCTTTGATAGCCTGTGAGCTAAAAACGCGCCCGTAAGAAATTATGATGTCATATTGACGGTGATAACGATATCAGCAATGAATTTTGTTGTATTGCAAATTTTGTAATTTGTGACATCGCACAATTTCAATAGCTATTTATCGTTCTCCACATTTATTTTCCAACAAAGAGAATGGTTTTAGGTGTTTTGAACATATAGACCGGGAGCTGGTGATAGCGAAAACCACGTCATTGCGGAATTTAAAATTATGTAAATCGATCATAAAATATTATATGAACAAAGGGAGCTAAGTATAATAGGTTTAACAAGCTAAAGATATGTTTAAATAAAATAACAATTATTAAAAAAGCTGTAATAATTTATTGTTTTCGCGGAAAGCCGGCGTTTGATTAGCGTTCAGACGCGAAATAGAATGTTCACCAATAAAAATTCAAAACAAAAAATCTGCAATTTTATCAAAGGGCCACCTGCTTAATCCCTTAATTGTCCAGGATGTATATATATGTCTTCAGAGAATTCCTGCACATATTACAGAAATAGGAAATTTTCATAATAGCAATTTTTATACGTTGTGTTTGGTTAACGTTCAGACGCGAAATAGAATGTCCACCAATAAAAATTCAAAGCAAAAAATCTGCAATTTTATCAAAGGGCCACCTGCTTAATCCCTTAATTGTCCAGGATGTATATATATGTCTTCAGAGAATTCCTGCACATATTCTAGAAATAGGAAATTTTCATAATAGCAATTTTTATACATTGTGTTTGGTTAACGTTCAGATGCGAAATAGAATGTCCACCAATAAAAATTCAAAGCAAAAAATCTGCAATTTTATCAAAGGGCCACCTGCTTAATCTCTTAATTGTCCTGGCTGTATATATATGTCTTCAGAGAATTCCTGCACATATTTCAGAAATAGGAAATTTTCATAATAGCAATTTTTATACGTTGTGCTTTGCATACGTTTAACATGTGCGTTTTCTTGCTGTTATTTCAGAAAATTAATTGCCACCTTTATTAATTGTTGAATTATGTTATTAAATAAGACAATGGAGATCACATCAGATTTCATCAGCACTTAAAAGATTAAAATCCTTATTTTGTTTGTAGGACATTTTACCATCGATTTACATAAATTTTCAATTCAGCGATGACAGCATTTTCGTTGTCACCGACTCTTATACTAATAAATTTGACACAGTAGATAAATTAAAAAAATTACAGTCGGCTTCAAATGCCATGAAATAAGAATAAATTATAGTATAAATAGTTTTTAAGCACTCTTTTATAAAAGCATTCAGTGTTTATGTCAAAAGTAACATTAATTTTTTGATTGCAATTCATGTAGTTCCAAAATATTTCGATTAAAATAGATTAATTTGGTGTGAGGCAGAATTACAGAAATTTCACTGCTTTAATTCGCGCGTCATAGACAGCGCGAACACACGATTTTATTAAACATATTTTTGTTCATTCACCTCAATTTTTAACTCACAGACTATCAAAGCCTCAGAGCTTATGTGCTGGCCCGTTCTGTATGTATGTATGCATGTATATAATGCGATAATTCATGATATAATATCAGATTTTTATCAGATTTGGATATAGGTTTTTTTTATATAGGCTTATATCCAAATAGCCTTTTTTATATAGGCCTTTATATAGGCTTATTATAATAAAGCGCTTCTCTGATTAGTTTTGGGATTTCATTGGATGAGTACAAGGGGGAGAACGGGGGGCTAATTCCCTCCTCCTCTTAATTTAGACAAATTGGTTTTCGTGCTGTATTATCAGATTTCATTCAAATTTCAGATATAGGATCGTTCTTATAACACGCCTCCATGATTAGTTTTAGGTGTTCAAATATTAAGTATAAAAGGGGGGAGGGGACTGTGGTGGTTACTCGACAACCCCCCATATGTTTAGTTTAATTCATTTTTATTAGCCATTTTATTTCTTATTACCTCCTTTTTATTAGTGTTCTCAATTTAAATTTTATTTCGATTTTCGTTTCTTTTCTTATCGTCGCCTGTAATGTTTTCTTTCTTACTTAGCTTTCGAATGTTCCAAGCCGGTAAAATCCTGTTCGAAATCATTCCTTCCGGTTTAGAGACCCTTCGAGAACATTCTCGCTTGTTCTATGTTTGGAACTTCCGTTTATTCGGACACCCCCCTTAACCTATCAAATTAGTTTCCGCAGGTGACGTATTTTAAGTCATTCAGCGCTGGGCCACCTGCTTTGGCCTCCCTTCTTTACGTGTTTATCAATTCTGTTTTTATTAAATTCATATTTCTCCATACTTTGCATCGTAACTTGGCTTATTTTGTCACCCCCCCTTCTTTCGCTCGCTGCCAAATTGGCGTATTGTGGGATTCCTGTAACCTTTTCTCTTTTTCCCCTGGGCTCTCGGCCACCTGCGTCAGTTGCGCGGTTAGACACCTGCTGTAATGGATGCTGCCGGATGAGTGGAGGTTTTGGTGGAATTTCCGGGGCATGTGTGCGCCCCTCGAGACCGTTGCGTTCGGTCATCATTTCATGCTTCTATGTACACGCCAGGATGTTAGCGAAGTTGATTCTTTAATGCAGCGAGAGGCAAATCCCCTTCAAAAGCATCCAAAAAAATTATTTTGTTTTGTGCCTTTCTACTTATACAATTTAGATTAGGTGACGTCATGAGTCTCCTATTTCTTTGCTCTATTGATGGCTTTTATATCTAAGATAGAATGTCGTCGTGTGTCTTCTAAATAATATTTTTATTCATCATCTCAATTATCAATAATTCTCTCCAACCAACGTACGTGCTCAATTCTTCAATAGTGTTTTTTTTTGTTATGAGTTCTATGTCCTCTGAAAAATAAGCAGAGGTGAAAAATTCTTTTCGAGAAGTGAAGTCAATTTGTTTACTTAAGGAATTTATCCCATTATTTGGCCCACGAACTCATATTTAAAGTTTGAATATCACTGGGGCCTTCCAAAAGAGAATACAGGTATATCTCTGTATACTATTTTTCTTCTAATATATTTATATGTGAAAATACATATATTTAAAAGATGTTTTGAAGGAAATGATAATATTTTCCGGTTTTTTTTTGGATCATGAAAAATTTTGTAGTTCATGTTGTCAAGAAATTTGAAAATGTGTTATGATGAAGAAAGTTGGTTTTGTTTGGAATATATCAATTTAAAAAAAAAAATATCTTCATTTGTAAAGTTTTACTGTAAAACAAATGTTTAATTTCTATGAGAAACAAAATGTTTCTATAAAGAAGATAGTCGATTTTTCATGAAAGAAATACAAGTATTTCATAAATAAATAAATATTAATCTTCAACCAATTTGTGTATTATTTCCTGTGCATGTGTCTGGATTTACTACTCATCATCTGCCAAGGACCTCACAGGTAACTTTACTTTTTCTTCAAATTTATATTTTTTAATTTTGTATTTAGTTTATCATCTTCAAGGTTAAAAGAATATTTTTATTATTTTAAGTGAAGTAAGGATGGTCACTTTTGGGTCGTTTGCTGGCCTTCATTCTCCGCGATGTGCTGTCACTTTCACGATCACTTTGGCCTAATTGTGGGTAGAAGCAAATAAAAAGTGTTTTCTCCTCCCATCTCTTCTCCTCACCCACTAAGGTAAACACAACATTTCTTATTTTCTTTGACGCAGTGACCAAAGCGTGTCCAACATTCCATGACCATCCGTTTTTCCTTTGCTACCATCGTATTTTCCTTATATATATATATATTGACGTCTTTATCTTCAGTTATATCTTCATTATCAAATTATTTTTTCATGCAATGATTAATATTTTATAATTATATGTTATTGAGAGTGGTGCAGTAATTAATTGTAATATATATTGATTCTATACTGAAATAATATTTTTGTTTTCTGGAGCAGTGCATCATATATATAACATAATTTATCCATATATTTTTCTTGCCTTGGTATAATTTGCAACTAATATATATATACATTATTTAACGGAGGTGCTAGTAAAAATTATTCTTCATGCTAAGATAAATTATTTTTCTTGTCATACATCTAATAATATATGTTTTGAGCCATATTATATATTTTTTACATAAAATATTTGGGTCTTATATTCTTCATATGATACTAATATGTTAGTATACGTTGTCTTCTTTTTTTTTAATATATAAAAATGGTTTATGACGTATATGCAAGTCATCAATATTTTAATTAACGGGTCAGTTCATATATATATTATTCATCACAAGACCAGCCAATAACCAAATTTATCATGTCATATATTGAGCTCTTATATTAAATTTTTCATCATGCCACCAAAAGCCAAACTAAATATTGCAATCCAACCTTTCGACGGTAACCCTCAGACTGTAGAATTTTTCTTCGATCAATTATCTGACTTACAGGATTTAAATAACTTTACAGACAAGGAACTTTTTGTTCTCTTTAAATCAAAACTTGAAGGCACTGCCTTACTCTTCTTTCTTGAAACTCAGTCTCAGTTCAAGAACTCTAACTTTAATGAAATTCGAAAGGCATTTATAGACTATTTCTTACCCACAAAAAAATCTGTTTCTCTAAAATCTTTACAGAACTTGACCTTAGATTCAAATGAATCAGTTAAAAATTTTGCTTTTCGCCTAGATAAACAACTTCGACTTGCTTACCCAAAACTGGATCTTTCTGCTCTTAATTCATTAAAGTTTACTCATTTTCTTGAGGCTTTGCCTAAACAAATCAAACGCAAAATTTTAGAAGAAAATATTACATCTTTCGAGTTAGCTCTTGAACGAGCAATTTTTCTTCAAGACATTTATGACTCCCCCCCTAAAAAATCTTATGAGAATTTTAATCAAGCCTATTGTTTGGATACTGAAAAAGTCCACGATAATTCTAGTAATACTCTTCATAAAACTCCTATAAAGCATACGAAGGATAAAGTTTATCACAATTCTCAAACCAACTACTCTCCTTTACAAACTCAAAAGGACAAATCTCATGCTTCTCGTAATTTTCGAAGAAATTCTAGGATATTTTCGCCTTCTCCACCGAGACAAGAGGCTACAAATAAACGTAACAATAATTTTCATCAACGTAATTTTTACCGGAAACGTCCTTATCAACCCACCTTTGACAAATATTCTCACAAAAAAAATTCTACATCCTTTTATCACAGACGAGATGTTGTGCAGTGTGCGTTCTGTGGGAAATTTAATCATCGTATGGACTCATGCTACAAATTTAAAAATATTATTAGTAATTCTAACCAAAACTCTTCAACTCAAATTTCGTCTCACCCTCACAGAAGGAAAAGCCACACCTCTTCTTCTGAAAATAACAACAATGTTTACCATTTAAACAGATAAGGGAGACTGGTTCTACTGACCGCCTTCTCTCCCGTAATTCTCATTCAGGGTCAGTACATTTTGACAACAACAACAAACATCAACAATTTGACAAACGCTCTTCAGTTACCTTAGTGTCATCCACAGCTGTCCAAACTTCTCCTATGACAGCTAAACTTAACAAATCTTCCTGTTCACATAATTCTTTGACATCTAAACAAAATCTTGAAATTGATGATGATGTACAAGAAAGACATGTCATCTGCAGCTCATTTAATAATTCATATGTTCTTCCATGCATACTCATAAACATTCAACATAATGAAATTTCAACGTTAATTGATACGGGATCAAGTTTGTCTCTCTTGGATCAGGAATGCTTTAATAGCATTAAATCCAGGCTTCACTATAAATTCTTATCCCGTAATGTGTCTGTGTCTACCATAAATTCCAAAGTTTTTTTCAAGGGATGCATAGAGGTTGCCTTTAAAATTGATAAATTTTTCTTTCATCATGTTTTTTACCTTACAAAAATTCAAAACGTTCACTTTCAAGCCATACTTGGATTTGAGTTTATTAACAAGCATTCTATTACTATTTCTGCAAGTTTTAAGTCTATCCTAATTAAGGACAAACACATTCCTTTTCAAAGTTATAATGAATCTCCTACTTGCTATTTTATGAATTCTGAATATAATTATGTGAATTCAATTGCACCATATTCTCTCGATGCACACAAAATGCCTTATTATGAAGAATCTATGTCAAATAATCTAATGAGTGATACTTACATTGATAATACTTGTGCAAATTATGATAATTCAAATTTACAGTTGTTCAATAATTATACAACCTATCCTTATAATTATAATGTTCAAAATAATGGTTTGTTTACAAATAATATGGCTCATTCTGCTATGAATTTTCATAATCCTTATATTGATGGTAATTGTACTTATTATTTTCCAACTGATTATGGTAATGTGGTAAACTATGTATCTAATAATAATAATATTCCTGGCAAGAATTTCTCATCTCAGAATACTAATGATGATAGCTATGTTGGTGAAAAGCAAACTCATTTAAATTATGGTAATAAAGTTTTGGTGAATTCCAACATGGTACAATTACTTAATAGAGAATTAATACCTCCTAATTCGTTTGTTTATTTACATGTTAAGTATCTCAATCCTCCATCTGAATATTTTGTTTTCAAACCCAATTTAAAAAATAAAGGTCTTGTGTTACATCAATCATTGCACTCAAAGTCTTCAATTCAAAATGATTTATTTTTGGTTGTATGTCAGAATATATCAAAACTGGATATTCATTTAAATAAAAATTCAATTATTGGCGATGTATCAATGTAGATGAGAAAGATATTGAGGAATACTCTTTTGATTTGGATTTTGAGACCGATTATTGTAATTTAATTTTACCATCTGAAGAGATTAAAAGAAAACGAATTCAAGAATGATCTCCAAATGACTTTGATTTAAAACATTTACCTCCTCATGAAAGGGACTCTTTGACCAAATTATTATGTAGTAAAGCTTTAGCCTTTTCAAAATCTCTTGACACTTTAGGTCATACGGACCTGGTCAATCCTCAATTTACAATGCTAAATTCTCATCCAGTCAAAACATTACCTTTTCCTGTGCCACAAGCACTCGAGCAAGAAGCGCTTGACCAGATTAATCAAATGTTGAACGCCGGCATTATTGAGAGATCAAATTCATCTTGGGCGTGTCCCATGCTTCTTGTTAAAAAGAAGAGAACTGATATGTCTAAGCCTCAAAAGTATCGTTTTGCTCTTGATTTAAGATTGTTAAATTCGATTATAATCCCATCATCATATCCTCTTCCTAGAATTCAAAATCTATTGGTGCAGTTGTCAAAATTTAAATATTATACCACTCTTGACTTACCCTCTGCATATTGGCAGATTGCTGTACCTAAAGATATGCAAGATAAACTTAGTTTTACTACTCCATGGGGAATTTTTACCTATTTACGTCTAGTATTTGGCCTGAAGACGGCCGCCAGCACTTTCCAACAATTAATCGACTCTGTTATTCAATTATCTCAAATTGATTCCTGTTATGCATATCAAGACGATATTGTAGTGGGTGCTAATTCATTTGAAGAAATGTCCATGAAACTCACAAAGCTTTTAGACACTCTCATTGCTAACAACATTACTCTGTCTCCTGAAAAATGTGCATTCATGCAAACAAGCATTAACTTTTTGGGATTCCAACTCACAGATCATAAAATTCTTCCTATTACAAGTAATATTTTAAAAATCACTTCTTTTCCTACGCCTAAAACCAAGAGGCAAACGAAAAGTTTTATCGGTTTGTGTTCATTTTATAGATCAATTATACCTAATTTTTCTAAATTGATTACTCCTCTCATTGAAGTCACCAAACCTAAAAATAAGTTTTCTTGGAAAGCTGAGCAGGAAAATGCATTTAAAAAGTTACAGGACATTTTCTTCCATAAACCTATGCTCAATCTTCCAGACTGGAATGAAACGTTCTATGTTAATACAGATGCATCAAAGACAGCAATTTCAGCTGTTCTTATGCAAAAATTTGATGGTGAACTAAAACCTATCTCCTATTATTCCAAAACTCTATCTCAATCAGAAAGACACTACCCTGCCATCAAACTGGAACTTTATGCCATTTACAAAGGCATAACTGCTTTTAAATACTATATTTTTGGTCGACCCTTTATTCTATTGTCTGATGCAAAGCCACTTAATAATTATAAAAAAGCTACATCACCTGCTGATATTACTACTCGTTGGATGTTAGAACTGTCAGAATATTCGTACACATTCCAGCATGTACCAGGCAAAGAGAATGTGTTAGCAGATTTTCTGAGTAGAACACCTCACATTCCTACTGAAGATCTCAATAATAATCCAGATCTTATTACTTCACAAGAACCTTTACCTATTGTTGATAATCAAAATGATTTACTTAATGACATTCCTCACTTTCCATGTGGTTTAGTTGACAAAATACACCACACATGTCATCTTCAGAGTGATTCTTCACCTCCTAATAATGATAATAACCAAGATCAATTATTAGAAATTCTTGATCACACCATCTTCTCTGAACAACAAAAGGACACAAAAATCAAACAAATTTATGAAGATCTTAAAAATAATAAGAAATCTAAAAATTTAAATGGCTACTATATTAATCCAAGTAATGAGTTACTTTGCTATAATGGTCATTTCTCTTCAGAAGATATCGAGCTACACAAAGCTGTTTTACCTGTGTCACTTAGAGCAAAAGCCTTAAGAATTGCTCATATTACTCATACTGGAATTCATAAAACCATTGTTAATTTAAAGAAAAGATTTACCTGGAAAACCCTTGTTTCAGATACCATTAATTATGTCAACTCTTGTGAAATTTGTTTAGTAAATAAGAATCATAAAAAAAACACTGCTCCATACTTACCTGCACCACTCCCAACAGCTCCCAATCAAAAAGTCTCTATGGATTTACTCGGCCCATTGAGAAATCGTCAATATGTGTTGACCATGATAGACCATTTTTCTCGTCATTTAGAATTATATGCCTTGAATAATATCAGCGCTGAATCTGTTACAAAAGCTTTATTACATTACATTTCCACTCATGGAAAACCTGAATTAACGCTCACTGATCATGGCTCACAATTTACGAGTGATATGTTTTCATATTTTAACAAAAAGCTTGGCATTAAATTGGAGCATAGTTCTGTAGCCCATCCCCAAGCTAACGGTTTAAGCGAACGAGTCAATTCTCAAATAAAATCGTCTGTGAATACAATGGCTTCACAAGGATGTGATATACCAACTGCTCTAAAAATTCACCAATCCATATATAATGCTACACCTCATCCAGCCACAAAATTCACTCCAAATCTTCTTCATTTTGGAAGAGAAATAAACGACATTTATTCCAATTATAAAACTCAAGTTTCATGGAAAATTCTCAATACTGCATATGAAATTCATAAATTGATGGATGTTATTGAAAAAATATACTATCAAGCTTACAAGAATAATGAATCGTCTAGACAAAAGGTGTACCAAAAATCCAGAGAAAAATTAAAGTTTTCCAACATCAATGTTAATGACATTGTTTACGTAAAATTTCCCAATGTGTTTAACAAGAAAATACAAGGCCCATATGTGGTGAAGAAAATAATTTCTCCTGTGCTCATTCAAATTCAAGATTCCAATAATAGTCATGCTTCCCCTATGTTGATTCACACTAATCGAATCTTGAAGCTTCAAAAGAGAAATGAAGCACTGCAACATCCTTCAGTTTCTTCTAAAAATGCATCACATGATCAATCAGCTGTTGATAATGCATCTTCCACTCCTGTGAGACAACACTCTCCTACCCAAGTTTCAAATCATGATGCTGCATGTAACACATCTCCTCAAATTCTTTCTTCTTCCAAGTCACAACAAACATCTTCATGTTCCAGTAAGTCAGTACTGTCACAAGCTCCTCCTGATGGTACTCATACTGGTGTTAAAAACAAGTCTACTCAATATAAAAATTATGATCTTCGCCCTCGCAATCATAAACTGTATAAGAAATAAACTAACCTTCTTTTTCCTTTTTCAGGATGACTATTGCTTTGTAGTATAATCAGTCGATGCTAGCCAGACTGATATTTCAGTAAGAAGAGTCACTATGTATTTTTTTTTTCTTTTCTCCTAGCTGCAGGCAGCTGTTGTTATTTTTTTTCTTCATTATTTAAGTCTTCTTCTCCCTGATACAACTCAACAGTCATCCTCAGGATGTATGTATGGATTTCAATAATTTTATTATTTACTGTATTTATCTATAAGTCATAATTATTACAATAGATATATAATCTCATGTATGCCATACTTTTAAATCTTATAAAGTCTTTAATTACAATAGTTGGTGCTGAAATTGAGAAAGAATTTGTTTTTTTTATATTCTTGTTATAATATTATGTCATTATTTAATGTTATTTTTGACAAATGTGTATTCTAATATGAAAGCTGAAATTGTAATTAATATAAGGTAAACATAAAGATGAGTACTCATCAAATTATTTTCCCTATTGTGTCTTCTCTTTACAATGCATGCATGCTTTAACATTTAACCTCTTTTGATAAAAAAAAAAAAGAAAAGAAAGTGCATGATAAACTTATATATACTAATATTGCTTCTCTTCTTGGTGAAATATAGAAAGTGAATGACTCACCATAAGTAGTATATGATATTTTTTTGTATATTTTTGAGTGTTTATACTTTGGATCCAAAGATGTTTAATGAGTCATTATATATATTTATAAAAAGCAAATACTTGATATATGACAAATGCAAAAGTGATCACTTACTTAAGTAAAAAAAAAAAAAAAAAATGTTTGAAAATTACAAGTAAATATGTTCCAGATATCTTCTATATATAAAATTTTTGACATAATTGATTTTTCTGTTGTTTGAAAATTGACATTATCAAGTCATATACAAGATTCTCATATTCATATAAATTTCTTCCTTTTTCAGAATATTAAACATCTTATGTTTTATGTTTATTTTGAATGAAGTATAGTATAATTTATGCAATTATTGTCAATTTATTTTGAAAAGTGTTTAAGAATATTCCTTTATGAGAGTGTAAAGATTCTCTCTTTGAAAATTGTTATATTCATTTTGAAGATATTTTTATTGAAATATAACATTATACTTTTGCTACCAATTTAACATATGCCATTCTTTTTGCAACTTATTATTTTATTTTCTGTAAAAATGTGTTATTGAATAATGCTAAGGTTATTCATTTATGACTTATTGAAAGTTTAAAAGGCTATGTGGTGATATAAGTAAATTTTTTTATGAGAGCCTAACTAATCTCTCTGCACCATTTATATATATATATTTTTTTATTATTGTTCAATTGTCAACTTACAAATTCATTCAATTTATCATGTGTTATTTGAAACCATATATTTTATATATAGTTATTGTATGATTCATATACAGTTACAGTATGTTTCATTTTGTTGACAACTAAGAATATTAATATACATATTATTGTATAATCAAATATTTTGACATATGCTAAAGCATTCTACTATTATAAGTGCATTTTGCACAGCCTAACAAGAGACTCGTCAAACTTAAGGACTGTTGTTTTGCACATAGACATAGACTTTAAATTTTTTTTTATATATGATAGATACTTCTGGAAGAAAATTTTGTATATCTTCCATGTTAACATATAAGGATTACTATTATAATAATAAGTATTTTTTTTATTATTTGAACAGCATGTAAAACAGTTATTTATATTCCTATAACTATTTCTGATACATTTATTTTGTGTAATTATTTAGTATATTTGTACATGTGTTAGAAAATATTGTCTCGATGAAAAAATTGTTCATTTTTGTCATCTCACCAATATTTTCTTTTGGGGGACCCTGGGTAATATGTGGTGGTTACTCGACAACCCCCCATATGTTTAGTTTAATTCATTTTTATTAGCCATTTTATTTCTTATTACCTCCTTTTTATTAGTGTTCTCAATTTAAATTTTATTTCGATTTTCGTTTCTTTTCTTATCGTCGCCTGTAATGTTTTCTTTCTTACTTAGCTTTCGAATGTTCCAAGCCGGTAAAATCCTGTTCGAAATCATTCCTTCCGGTTTAGAGACCCTTCGAGAACATTCTCGCTTGTTCTATGGGTGGAACTTCCGTTTATTCGGACACCCCCCTTAACCTATCAAATTAGTTTCCGCAGGTGACGTATTTTAAGTCATTCAGCGCTGGGCCACCTGCTTTGGCCTCCCTTCTTTACGTGTTTATCAATTCTGTTTTTATTAAATTCATATTTCTCCATACTTTGCATCGTAACTTGGCTTATTTTGTCACCCCCCCTTCTTTCGCTCGCTGCCAAATTGGCGTATTGTGGGATTCCTGTAACCTTTTCTCTTTTTCCCCTGGGCTCTCGGCCACCTGCGTCAGTTGCGCGGTTAGACACCTGCTGTAATGGATGCTGCCGGATGAGTGGAGGTTTTGGTGGAATTTCCGGGGCATGTGTGCGCCCCTCGAGACCGTTGCGTTCGGTCATCATTTCATGCTTCTATGTACACGCCAGGATGTTAGCGAAGTTGATTCTTTAATGCAGCGAGAGGCAAATCCCCTTCAAAAGCATCCAAAAAAATTATTTTGTTTTGTGCCTTTCTACTTATACAATTTAGATTAGGTGACGTCATGAGTCTCCTATTTCTTTGCTCTATTGATGGCTTTTATATCTAAGATAGAATGTCGTCGTGTGTCTTCTAAATAATATTTTTATTCATCATCTCAATTATCAATAATTCTCTCCAACCAACGTACGTGCTCAATTCTTCAATAGTGTTTTTTTTTGTTATGAGTTCTATGTCCTCTGAAAAATAAGCAGAGGTGAAAAATTCTTTTCGAGAAGTGAAGTCAATTTGTTTACTTAAGGAATTTATCCCATTATTTGGCCCACGAACTCATATTTAAAGTTTGAATATCACTGGGGCCTTCCAAAAGAGAATACAGGTATATCTCTGTATACTATTTTTCTTCTAATATATTTATATGTGAAAATACATATATTTAAAAGATGTTTTGAAGGAAATGATAATATTTTCCTGTTTTTTTTTGGATCATGAAAAATTTTGTAGTTCATGTTGTCAAGAAATTTGAAAATGTGTTATGATGAAGAAAGTTGGTTTTGTTTGGAATATATCAATTAAAAAAAAAATATCTTCATTTGTAAAGTTTTACTATAAAACAAATGTTTAATTTCTATGAGAAACAAAATGTTTCTATAAAGAAGATAGTCGATTTTTCATGAAAGAAATACAAGTATTTCATAAATAAATAAATATTAATCGTTGTCGAGTAACCACCACAGGGACCTCCCCCTTAATTTAGATAAAGGGTTTCTTTACTCAGAATTTACCGATTAGATTTAAATTTTAAATGTAGGATCATTTTGATGATGCGCCTCTATGATTAGTTTTGGGTTTTCATTGGTTAAGCATAAATGGGAAGAGGGGGTAAGCCCCTCTTAATGTAGGTAAATGTTTTTTTACCTAGAATTTACCGATTAGCTTCAAATTTGGATGTAAATTCATTCTCTTAAGGCACTTCCCTTATTTGTTTTGGGGACTCGTTGGTTAACTATAAAAGAGGAATCTGGTGGGCTACCCTTCATAATTTAGGCAAATGGATTTTTCAAGCAAAATTAACCGATTTGCTTCAATGTGAACTTATAAGACACTTTTCTGATTAGCTTTGGGTCTCTTTTGTTACACATAAATGAAGGGTAAATGGCAATAATCCCTCCCCTCTTAAATTAGATAAGTGGATTTTTATACAGAATTATCCGATTTGCTTTAAATTTTGGCTATAGGTTCTTTGTGATAAGGCAAATTCTTGAATAGTTTTTGGGATGTAGTGGTTAAACGTAAAGGGGAGATCGGGGGATAACTCCATTTAAAATAAATAAATGGGAGTTTTATGCAGTTTATTGCTTCGAATTTTGGATATAGATTCATTATGATATGGTGTACTCCTTATAATTTGGGGGGTTAAATCATTAAGTGTAAAGGATGGAAATGGGGTAGCTAATACCCCTCCTTTTGATTTGTTTTTCGAGGGGGACATCATCTTTTAACAATTAACTGAGATATTTATTAAAATCCCTAATGAACAATATTCAGTTTTTAGCAGCTTACCAGCCTTCAGAAACTTTACCACATGTCAGATGAAGTGCGGATTTTCAAATAGAGACACCGTGTATATTCTGCCGAAGGTCTTTAGACTCTCAATTGTAGGTTCGTTTGGATAGATTTTTGCAGAGTGGAAGCATTTCAGGGGTAAGGTTACCTGGAGTGGATTCCTAACTCTAAGATGTTTAGATATATTTTCGTAAAAAATGTAATGTAAAAGAAATTTTAGCATGTAAGCTGTAATGGTAGTGGGCCTGTTTTCATTAAAGCTCTCTTGGAGAAAATCTGTGAATTGAACATAGATTATAGATCTAATTAAGCTTATTATCCTTGGGTATGGTAACTTAGGGTGGACCATCTTGTTCTAAATAAGCATTTTCATTTATTACAAGTTTTTAAAATAGTAATAATCACTAAATTCGGTTAAAAAATGCGTATATTTACATATAAGGATTTCCGGTTATATTGTAGTTTTCTTTTAAAGGATTCACAAAATCCAATTCCTCCTTTTAGAAATATCTAATTTTGTTTGCAACTACCAGCACTATCGCTTTAACTTTTATTGCAATTACATTTAATAGCTCAGTGGAAATTGAAAAGAAAAAAAAAAGCAATTTATAAGATCACATTAATTATAAGATGCCACATTCTAAGGTAAAGTCTAAAAGAAAAAACAAATAAATTTTCATTTTATGTTGAAAGCGAAATTAATAACAGGTTAAGTTGTGTTTATTAAAATGTGTGTTGTTTTAGATACGTCAGAATATGTTCGAAATTATATTTTAATTTTATGTTTTAATTTCAGTCGAAAAGAATAAAAAAATATTGTAGTAGTTCCTTTTGGTTTTACATACAATATGCTAATAATTAGAAAACCACGTATCATATTAAACTGTTGAAGTATGAGATCATTAGTGCTTTAATTAGAGAGTGAATTGTTATGTCTGGCATTTCTCATTAAATCCTCGGAGAATAAAATTTCGTCGCTCGCATTTCTCTTTCCACTGCGACAAATCTTGACAAATGCACATAATCTCTTCATTAGTACAGCGTTTTCGACATTACTGGAATGGCAAATGAACGTCTCCAATTTGTCGTTATTTGCAAATTTATGAAACCAAAGGTAGATGCAAATTCTGTATATTATAAATAAAGGAATTATGATAGTAGTATTTATGAACATGAAACTAAATTTGTTTTTGTAAATCTTATTCTATTAATAATTCTTATTATTTATTTATTCTCTGAACTGATTTTGGCTAACTATTATTCATTTTTAAAATAAATGTATTTGTTATGCAATTATATAGTTTTTTTAAATAGAAGCGAAAAACGATAAATAAATATTTTCCCGTTATTTTTTAAATTTTATACATGCAAACACATACGAACACACACACATAATATAAATATCATGTAACTTATGACGCTACCGCTAAAATCAGGTTTTTAGATGTTTCCTTCCAAGGTATGACTGGGCAGACAGATTGCATTTTAATATACGAATGAAAATTTAACTAATCCTAGATTGTCATCCGTGAACACGATGAAGTCGTCCGCGCTGCTGCCTTTCGTTTTATGTGCGTTTATATGTTTTTTTCAGATATAAAAAATGAAAATAAAAAAATAAAATAAAATAAAATGCTTCTTATATAACCTTAGAAAATGCTTTCTATATATCCACTAATATTATAAAGAACAAAGGTTTGTTTTGTAGGAAATAATCTATGAAACTATAGAACAGATTTCAAAAGAAACGATGGTATTCCCTGTTCCAACATAGGCTATATTTTACGTCTGAGCCATTACCCACGGGGGGGGGGGGGGAGATTCAAGAGCAAGAAACATTCTTAAATTGAAATTTTTTTGATAATGAAGAAATTCGAAATTCAAAAAGGTGAAACGACCGAAAAACAATCTAAAAACTTTTTAAATTATAATTTCTAAGGATTTAAAAAGGATAGAAATTTAAAATTTAGTATGGCTTCTACTTTTAAGACGTAAATGCAGGCACACAAGAGTTAAAAATAATCAAAATTTAAAAGGGTGCGGGAGAACAAAAGTTCTAAATTATGGCATTTGCGACTTTGAAAGGACTAGAAACTCAAAACTTGGCATGATTTATGTTTTAAAGATAAAAATTCTTAAGAATGGTTCATAAAATATTTAATTTTTTTTAGCTGGGGAAAGCGTTTTAAATTGTAACTACATAATAAAACAAAATTATTAATGATAAAGAAATAAATAAAGAGTTGAATATGTTGGCTTCATATTACACAGAATTTCCTGATACAAGGATAAAAAATCGGATGAACATCTTATACTTTAAAAAGTAATATTAATAATACTGATAAAGAAAAGTTCTTTCTAAAGAATGGTTATTAATATTTCTTTAACAATGCTGTTCCAAATTTAAAAGAATAATAATAATAAAAAAAATCTTGCAAGTCTGTTTCATTTTGATCCTTCATACGATGTGTTGGTAGACAGAAAATCATTATTATATTAAATAGCTGAATTGTATCTTCATTAGTGCTTTATTATCAACGTGAAATGTTATACCTGAAAGTTTCATTAAATAACGAGCTAGTGGAATTTCGCCATTCACATATCTCTTGCTATTGTGATGATATCGCGACAAAAGCATAATCTTTACATTGTAATAGTTTTTTTCCCTTTTAATATTATGAGAATAACAATAAACGTTAATGAACCGAAATAATGGAATAACATGTTTATAAGAAGTTAGTAACAATTTCTTTTTTATTTTATTTTATTTTTATTTTTATTTTTTTATCTTATAATGATTAAAATGATTTTAGGTTATTTCGCGTTTGAACTTTTTTAATTTGCCATTATTACTAAAGTTATAAACTCAAGGACAGATTCAAATACATATAATTATATATAAAAAAAGAATTATGAGACCAGTATTTTTAAAAATCTTGTATATTCATTAATCTAAAGAGATTTTTGCAGATACCTTATTTATTTATACTACAAATTAATGAGTAAATTTTAGTTATATTACAAGGAAGTGTAATTGAATAAGAATCTCAAACACTGCACAAGTTCTAATTTTTTAAATTATTGGAAATCGGTAAAAATTGTGCCACCCAAAAATGGTTAAATAATTTAAAAACTTTTCTGTATTATAAATAGTTCCCAAATTTTTAAATACGTAATGCGGATACCAGCCATTTATTTAACAAAAAAAAAAAAAAAAAAAAAAAAAAAGAAAAAAAAGGGGGGGGGGAATATTTTTACAGTAAATAGGATTTAGGGCCATAAAAGACAAAAAATAAGACATTAATTATAATTTTATTTAATATTTATAAAAATAGACATATATCATTATTATGTCTGTATCTGAAGGTTTAGCATTGAGGGCACAATATTCAAAGTTTTGAATGTAACAATTTAAAAGTAGCAAAATTCACCAAGTTAAGAATTTAAATTCTGATATTAAATAAAGCGATTATTATTATTCGAAAGTAATATTATTCAAAAACTGTACAGATTTTCACTTATTCATTGATATCCATAATCATATTCATGATCACGGTTTGATCATATATTCTTTTTTTTTCTGATCTTGACCTTTAGAATACATGTTTGTATTTTAGTTTACTAATGTTGTTTTTGCTTTAAATGATAATTTTATGTAAATGCGGATTTAAAAAAATGTATTTTTTGTTTATACGAGGAATTCTACCCTCAAAGACTCGTTTTCAAAAAAGATAAAAGTAAACATATAATTTTTGTAATCAAAAGCGA
Organism: Maratus speculifer; assembly: GCA_964019185.1. Taxonomy (NCBI): domain Eukaryota; kingdom Metazoa; phylum Arthropoda; class Arachnida; order Araneae; family Salticidae; genus Maratus; species Maratus speculifer. The sequence goes on from OZ025291.1 coordinate 143,542,874, forward strand.
CAAAAACAAATTTCACGAGATTTCGACAAAAGTAAATTTCACAAGAGAGGCAAAAGAAAATTTGTATGATTTTACTGTAACATGAAATAATTTTATTTAGCTCTGTATGCAGGAATGATGAAAACTGGCATACAAGCATAAAATCCTTTAGCTACCGAAGGTACTTATAAGCACCATTAAAATTACTTATTGTAAAATACTTCTGATACGTCAGTTAGTTGTAATACTGTTTAAAATGAGTTACAGATACATTATCTTTTCTTCCAAAAGCATTATTGGTTACACAAAACAAAACTATTTTTAAAAGGACGATTTCTTTTTAGCTTTCTCAGCACTGAGGGAGGGGGATGGAGATTTTTCAATTCGGAAATATTTCTATATTTATGTTGTAAGAACGTCATATTAGTGCATTTTATAATTGTACAAAATACTAAGAAAACAATTTAAAATAAAAGATTTGAGTGGGGTTATAAAAATTACACAAAATCCCTGTAAATTCAAATTTAATTAATCCTTCTAAAATCCTTCAAAAATTTATTAAATGATTATGTAAATCTTTTAATTTAGTTTAAACAATTTACGTAAAATGCTTTAGACTGTAAAATTTTCCTGAATTCATAATTCGGTAGACAAAGGGTTAAAATGAAGACATAGGATGAGGTTTGGAAGTTTGGGTGATTTTACTTCCACACACAATCCACTCCTCTTCTGAGGTCACAAATAGACGTATTGCGTATTAAGGTAATTTTCCTTATATTTACAGTTATGAAATATACAGTGTGTAGTAAGACACACCTATGACAGACTTATTAGTAGAATAAAACTCAGAAAGAATTTCTGTTAGTGCGTCACTTTTCTTCCGAGTGAGCGATATAACGTCACGAAAAGTGATAAACCTTTGCTGTAATTCAATCAGTGACACAAAAAATACTGTTAGCTACATTCTGAATTATAGAGAATCTAGCTTAGTCAAAGTGTGAATAGTGTGTACTAATATTTTTAAATAAATGCTGTTAGCTACATTCTGAATTGTAGAGAATCTAGCTCAGCGAACATTTGTATAGTGTGTACTAATATATTGAAATAATCAAATTTTAGAGAAAGCATTGGCAAGGAGTGGGGAATTTTATTCAATCGAAAGTAGTACATGAAATAAAAGAAGAAAAAATATTTTAAGAATTTTTATTCAAAAATATATATTTTTTAAATAACAGAATTATTTTGATTTAAGCAAACATTCATCATATAAATGGATGATTTTTCAATTATATCCTTTAAACATTAATACGATGAAACATTGCTTCGATTCATTTTAATTTTGATATTTTATACATTTAGTTAATAAAAAAAAATTCTTACATTAAGCAGTTGAGTCGTGCTTTCTTTTGTGTTTTATTATGAGAGTGCATTGTTACATTTGTGATTCTCATTGAATTCTTAGCGAGTGAAATTTCACCACTCAAATTTACAATTCTTTTGTGTGAAAATATCTCGACAAATCTATAATCTGTTCATAATGATAATGCTTTTGACCTTACAATAAGCGTAAATGAACCGAGATAATGAAACTTCATGATTAGAATCAGCTATTGATCTTTCCATGCTTTTATTTTATTCTGCTGGAAGATTTTGGATTATTTGCACTTGAAAGTCTTCCATTTGTTATAATTACGGAATTTATAATTGTCATTCAAATGGTATGTTTTATGAACAAAAGAAATTATAAAATCTGTTCAAAAAAGAAATAAAAAAATACCCTATTACATTTAATTTTGTAATCTAATTGAAATTCTTTATTTCGTAAATCTAATTGAAATTCTTTATTCGTCGGACAATTTCTGTCACCGCCCCATGCTTTTATTTTATTCTAGTGGAAATGATTTTGGGTATTTGCACTTGAAGGTCTCCCATTTGTTATAATCACGGAATTTATGATTGCCATTCAAATGCTGTGCTCTATGAACAAAAGAAATCATAATCATTTATTCGGAAAAAGTGAAAAAAAAAATGACAACGGATGACTTGAAAGTTCTTGTTTTACTAAAAAAAACTATAACATTTAATTTTGTAATCTAATTGAAATTCTTCATTTCGTACCAGTAGATTTTAAAAGGATCTCAAAAATATATTTATACATGCGTAGTCTTTCAGAAACATCAGAAGCGCGTTATGCGTGATAATACAGTACCTGACAAACAATCGTTGTAAAAGAAAGCAGGTTAGAAATAAAACATTCACTCACTGTATGCTGAACTGAGATTTTTGCTTAATTTATACGAGGAAAATACGAGAACATGAATTTCAAAACTGGCCTTATCCAGAAACTAAAATTTAGGAAAATAGCGAAAAACTGTTGATACCTATTTGGTTTTCATTGTAGGGAAAGGTGGTGTACCTCTGATCTGTTTTGACTATTTAATTTTTAATTTTTTAAATAAATGCCAAAAGTAGAAAAAAGAAAAGATTTTATAAAACTTTATGATGTTATACACAACATATATTTGTCTTAATTTTTTATATAAACGATTTCCATGAACAATTTTGAATTAAAAATAAAATGAAAGTAGGACCGAGGTACACCACTAATGGTGTACCTTGGTCCCATTACTAAGAATGGAAAAAAAAAACTTGTTTTTAGCGAATAAAATCAACATTTATTAATCAGAAAGCTACACATTACATTGTTTATTAGGGTTTGAAAATAAGAAATTCTGAATAGATATAAAATTTCAGAACAATTACACTTACTAATCGCAAAAGACACTAAAATTTATTTATATTAGTAATTATATTTATTTTTAGCCAATATTACAATTAGATAAGTTAATTCGAAATGCTAATTTTTAAATGCTGATTTTTAAAAAGCTGTTTTTCAAATCCAATACCTTGTGTACCTTTAACACAGTCCAAGGTACGCCACTTGACACTTAAAAACAAAACTACCAATCATGATGTTAATGTTAGGCCTAATTTTATTTAACGCAAATGGCGTATTAGCTAAAGTATTGCTTTATTAAGCATAATTCTCATTAAGAAAATTAGATATGTTTTAGTATAAAAATAACATAAAAATAGCTAAGAAAAATTTAATTTTGAAAGGTGAATTTACTTTAAAATATACAATTAATTGAGCTTCTAAACAAATGCCGAGAACTTAAATGAGACGTCTGGTGGCAAATATATAATATACAAATATTCTTGTTTAATGATTTAAACTAATAAAGTTAGAACAGATGTAAATTTCCATTTTGGGTGAAAAAAGACCGGGCCAGAATTCGAACCAGGGATATATTGGCTGAAGCCGGCAATGCTCTTCCAACTGAGCCATCCCGGACACAAACTTTGGAGGACTAGTATTTCACCCAATACCTAATAAATCTTAAACTAATAGTAAAGTTAGAATTAGCATAGGTCCGAGGTACACAAATGTCCAAGTTACACCACTCTCCCCTAAACCAAGATTTTACAATGCCAAAAATATAAAATATGTGTAGTTTTTTTTATGCAGTTTCAAAAATTTAATAGATTTATAGAAAAAACTCTATTTTTAAAATTTTCGATAAGGCAAGTTTTGAAACTCACGTCCTCATATAGTGGCAAAATCTTTTGCAGTATTACACTGCTTAGGTCACATAAGATAACATCTCGAGAATGATAGAACTTAGTTGTAATTCAACCAGTGACACAGTAAATACTGTTAGATACAATCTGAATTATAGAGAATCTAGCACAATTTGCACATGAAGGGTGCGTACTAAATTAATAAAATCATCACATTTTTGAGAAGGCTATGGCATCGAATGGGAGGGGAGAATTTATGGAGTCGAAAGTATTCTTTGAAATAAAAGGAGGAAATTTTTTTTTAAGAATCTTTACTAAAAAGGACTTTTTTATATTATTTCTTAAACAGAATTATTTTGAATTATGCTACCACATATTATATGAATGGATGGTTTCTCAATTATATCCTTTAAACGTTAATATACTGTTACATTGCTGCAATTTAATTTAATTTTGATAATTTATACATTAAGTTGATAAAAAAAAATATTATTACATTAAACATTCGAGCTATGGTTTCTTTTGTGTTTTATTATGAGAGTGAATTGTTACATCTGAGATTCGCATTAAATTCTCACCGAGTGAAATTCCATTACTCGAATTTATAATCCTTTTGTGCGAAAACATCTCGACAAATGCAAATTCTCTTCATTGGGACAACGCTTTTGACCTTACAATAAGAATAAATGAACCGAGATAATGAAATTTCATGGTAGAATTAGCTATTGATCAATCCATGCTTTCATTTTATTCTGCTTGAACTGATTTTTGGGTTATTTGCCCTTGAAAGTCTCCCACTTATAATAATCGCAGAATTTATATTTGATATTCAAATGGTATGTTCTATGAACAAAAGAAATCATAAAATCTAATCGAAAAAATGTTAACAAAAATGTCAACGGATGACTTGAAAGTTATTGTTTCATTATAAAATAAAAACTAAAACCTTTAATTTTGTAATCTAACTAATGGAAATTCTTTACTTTGTAATATTGCTATTTTAAAAGGATCACAAAAACATTTTGATGCATACATAGTCTCTTAAAAATGCGTTATGCGTGATAATACAATGCATGACAAACAATCATTGTAACAAAAACCAAGCTATATATCTGCATGTTCAGTATGAAACAGTCATTCATTCTATGCTGAATTAAGATTTCTTCTCAACTTTAACATTAATGAAGATATAAGGACATGGGTTTCAAATTTTGCCTTATCAGAATATTCCTTGTAAAACAAGATTTCACAATGACAGAAATACACAATAAACCTAAGTTTTTTTGATGCAGCTTCATCAATAGAATAGATTTATAGAGAAAACTCGATTTTTAAAATTTTTGGATAAAGCGCGTTTTGAAACTTACGTCCTCACATATCCTGGCAAACTCTTTAGACATTATTATTTTCTTGGATGACATAAGATAATACCACAAGAAGTGATAAACCTTTGCTGTAATTAATCCCTTGACACTGTAAATACTTTTAGCTACTCTCTGAATTATAGTGAATCTAACTCAATTTGATGCGAATGATGTGTACTAATACTACACATTTTAGAAAAAGCAATGGCAGGGAGGGCAGAAATTTTATCGAGTTGAAAGTAGTCTTTAAAATAAAAGGATACTTATTTTAAGAATTTTTATTAAATTTATTTTTTTATTTTTGATTATTTCTTAAACAGAATTATTTCGAATTATGCAAACACAAATTGTATGAATGGATGATTTTTCAACTATATCCTTTAAACGTAAATACAATGAAACATTGCAAAAATTCAATTTAACTTTGATATTTTATACATTTAGTTTAAATAAAAAAATATTATTACATTAAAATAGTTGAATTGTGATTTCTTTTGTGCTTTATTATAAGAGTGCATTGTTACATCTGAGATTCTCATTAAATTTTCAATGAGTGAAATTTCAGCACTCGAATTTATAATCTTTTCGTGTGGAAATATCTCAACAAATGCATTATCATTTCATGCTTTTACTTTATTCTGCTGGAAATGATTTTGGGTTATTTGCACTTGAAAGTCTCCCATTTGTTATAATCACGGAAACTATGATTTTCATTCAAATGCTGTATTTTATGAACAAAAGAAATCATAAAATCTGTTCGAAAAAAAGTAAAAAAAAAAATGACAATGGATGACTTGAAAGTTATTGATTTATTGTAAAATAAAACTATAACATTCAATTTTGTAATCTAATTGATTGAAATTCTTTATTTTGTAACAGTAATATTTAAAAGGATCACAAAAATATTTTTATGCATGCAAAGTCTCTCAGGAATATTTGAAACGCGTTATGCGCGATAATACAGCTTATGGTAAACAATCGTTGTTGAAAAAAAAAAAAAAAAAAAAAAAAGTTAGAAATTTATATGTTAATTAATCAATACGAAACAGTCACCCTCTATATGCTGAACTAAGATTTTTACTTAACTTTAATGAAGATATGAGGATGTGAATTTCAAAATTCTCCATATACAGAATGTAAAATTTTTGAAAAGCTTGAAAAGCTTCTGTCTGCATCCATTGCTCTTCTTTGTAAAACAAGATTTTACAATGACAGAAATACACAAGAAATCTATTTTTTTTTACTAAATAGTATTTTTCTATGCAGTTTAATCAATAGAATAAATTTATAGAGAAAACTCGATATTTTAAAATTTTTGGATAAAACGAGTTTTGAAACTGACATTCTCATAAACTGGCAAAATCTTTAGACAGTATTACTTTGCTTGGGTGACATAAGATAATACCACGAGAAGTGATAGACCTTTGCTGTAATTAAATCTCTGACACAGTAAATACTTTTAGCTACATTCTGAATTATTAAGAATCTAGCTCAATTTGTACATGAATGGTGTGTACTAATAGTATTGAAATCATCACATTTTAGAGAAAACAATGGCAGGGAGTGGAGGGATTTTATCGAGTCAAAAGTAGTCTTTGAAATAAAAGGAGGAAAATTTATTTTAGGAATTTTTTTAAAGATTTTTTTTACTATTTCTTAAACAGAATTATTTTTAACTATGTAAACACACATTACATAATGAATGATTTTTTAATTATATACTTTAAACGGTTAATATATTAAAACATTGCTGCCATTCTATTTAATTTTGATCTTTTATATATTAAGTTGATTAAAAAAATATAATATTAAACAATTGAGCTGTGATTTCTTTTGTGCTTTATTATGAGAATACATTGTGACATCTGAGTTTCTCCTTAAATTCTATTCGAAACAAATTTCAACACTAGAATTTATAATCCTTTGGTGGGAAAATATCTCGACAAATGCACATTCTCTTTATTGGGATAACGCTTTTGACCTTACAATAAGAATAAATGAACCGAGATAATGAAACTTCATGGTTAGAATTAGCTATTGGTCGTTACATGCTTTTATTTTATTCTACTGGAAATGATTTTAGGTTATTTGCACTTGAAAGTCTCCCATTTGTTTAATCACGGAATTTATAATTGCCATTCAAATGCTGTGTTCTGAGAACAAAAGAAATCATAATCATCTATTTGGGAAAAAAAATGACAACGGATGACTTGAAAGTGCTATTGTTTTGCTATAAAATAAAAACTATAGCATTTGATTTTGTAATCTGATTTAAATTCTATATTTCGTAAAAGTAGATTTTAAAAGGATCTCAAAAATATATTGATACATGCGTAGTCTCTAAGAAATATCAGAAACGCGTTATACGTGATAATACAGTAATACAGTTCATGACAAACAATTGTTGTAAAAGAAACCAGGTTAGAAATCCACATGTTCAATGCAAAACAATCATTCACTCTAGGTTGAACTAACAAGGGGATCACTGTTGGTATTGCTATCACCTAACGGTGAGACCTGGTGAATCTTGTAGCCCTATACATAAGAAATAAAAATTCTCTGTTAAAATTTTATTTTATATATGTTTTATACTTTAAATGATTTTTTAATTGGATTTTTATTTGGTTATTTTACGCCAAAAGTGAGTTAAGTCGTCAAATATGGCGCTACGAAGTTTTCGTTTGCCTTATTTTGGGTCTATGATAGTCGATTAGGGTTGTCGGAAAACTCTACTTTTGTAAATACGTAAATTTTTATCCCGCCAGAAATCTGAATATAATGTCGTAATTTTTCAAAACCAACTTCGAGGTTTTTGAAGGAATTTTTAAACTTTTTTCAATATTTTATATTTATTATTAACTAATTTACCTTTTTAAATGCTTTTCTAATAAATAAATAAATAAATAAATAAATAAAAATAAAAACTATGTTAATAGTCTGATAAGTGGCCTCGAAAATATCATTTTAAGGAAGTTGTACTGCTGCGAAATATAAAAAAATATGACTTTAACAGAAATTTCTTTTCGATTCTCAAACTTCCTAATATAGGGCTTTAAAATGCACCAAGTCTCAATGCTAAGTGTGAATAACACCAAAAGTGGTATGCTTTACTTTAACATCAATGACGATATGAAGGAGTGAGTTTTAAAACTCGCTTTATCCAGAAAATAAAATTTTGGAAAATCTCGAAAAACTTCTGATTGCGTCCAAGGATTTTCATAGTAAACCAGGATTTTACAATTCCAGAAGTACATGATAAGTCTAGTTTTTATTGTTGTAGATTGTAATATTTTTTCGATGCAGCTTCACTAATAGAATACATTTATAAAGTAAGACTCAATTTTTTAAGTCTTGGATAAGCGAGTTTTGAAACTCAAGTCCACATATAGCGGTAAAATCTTCTGGAAAATGTTTTGTAATTCTTACATACTACAGGAATTTTTCGCTCCGATCAAAGTTTACACGCTATTTACAAGAATCATCAAGGAATAGGAAAATGGAATTAAAAGACGTTGTGATTCAAAAAGGATAGATTAAAAAATAGATTGAGAAACTGTAGCCGAACAAAATTTGATTTCTGCATGCAAAGTTAAAATAAGATTTTTTTAGGTAGATTTCGTATGAAATACTACCTATTGCATTCGCACCAGTTTATTTATCTATCTATCTATCTATCTATCTATCTATCTATCTATCTATCTATCTATAGTATATATATATCTCACTTTTTTATGGACACGATAACTTCTATAATTCTTCACCAATCTCCACCAAACTCGTACATAAAATCAAAGGGGATAAAATCTCGGCTAAGTTCGTTAATGGGCAAAATCGGACCAAGGGAGAAATGTTTATGCATGACATATTTTTGATAAAATTAAAACTGGGCTCAAGGGGCGAAAAAAATATAGTTTTTGGGAGAAAAAAAAATCATAACTTTGTCAATTCTCAAGATATCAAATCCATCTAAATTTTTTATAAATATTCTCAAAATTATCTAAAACTTTTGTGTTTGCAAGTTTTTGATAGGACTAACTCTTACCGGTAAAAAAAATTAAAAACGAAAATAAAAAGGGGTTTCGAAAAAGAAAAAAATCCACAACTTTGTCAATTCTTAAACTATCAAATCCAATTAAATTTATTTTACATCGTCTCAATAATATCTACAAGTTTTACATTGACAAGTTTTTCATAGGATCAATTCGTATAGCAAAAATATATTAAACAAAAATTGGAGTTGGAGAAAAACCTCTAATCCAAACTGCTTACATTCTGAATAGTTTTTTAAATTCATTTTTTATTTTAAACGCATCCAAATGGCAGATCCTCTTATTTAGGAACTATATAATGTGAAACATTGGCCAGATTTTTGATAAACACAGACTATATTTCAAAAAAGGCTGCCAAAAAGGGTATTTTGAACAGAATTTCCCGAAGTGACAGTGATAGGAAATTTGAAATAAGTATTCAAATAACAAATTGCGTTTTTCCTGACTCATTTTTAAATCTATTTTTACTCTCAAACGCATCCAGTTTACAAATCCTCTTATTTAGGAACTGTATAATATGACGCATTGGTCAATTTTTTGATAAAGACAGAATATATTTCAAAAAAGGCTGCCAAAAAGGGTATTTTGAACAGAATTTCAAGACGTTGTGATTGAAAATGTGAGGAAGCATTGAAATAACAAATTGCGTTTTTTCTGATTCATTTTTAAATTCAGTTTTGCTCTCAAACGCATCCACGTGACAGTTTCTCTTATATAGGAGCTGTATAATGTCCCGCATTGTTCAGTTTTTGGATAAAGGCTGAATATATTTTTAAAAATGCTGTCGAAGTGGGCACTTCGCGCAAAATTTCCCGAAGCTATTATTATTAAGAACTGAGATTGTATTCAAAATTGGTTATTTTATAACTCATTTTTAAATTCAATTTTGCTCTCAAACGCATTCAATTGACAGTCTTTTGTTATTTAGGAACTATATAATGTACCGTATTAGTCGATTTTTTAATAAAGTCAGAATTATTTAAAAATATGTTGTCAAAATGGGCATTTGAGCCGAATTTAGCTTAAGATGATTCTGATAAAACCAGTGCTTACAAAAAAATGAAATTAAAAAATTTTCAAAAGAGGACAAATAAAGTTGTTAAACTGGGTTTATCTGTAATTAAATTTATTTTTTGTTGTTGAAATGAGCACTCTTCGAAATCTACCTCCGCCTATAGGCCAAGCCAACAGGGATTTTTCTTTTTTTTTCTAGTTTTATTCTAAAATTGGATTTTTTTTTATGAAGTTAAGGCCTATATATTCAATTTATGCTACTTTATTTATTTATTTTAATATTGCATATTTTTCTTTTGATGAAAATTTTCTTTCTGATGTTGATGTTAATATTTATGTTAGTGTTGACTTTTATGAATAAAAATAATTATACATTGGAGAAAATTCTCTATAGAAAATAAAAATACTTTTCTACTGTTAGATTTTCATATTTTATGTAATTTTTAAGGTTTAAAAAACTACACTAAAACCTACATTAAAATGATCATTTTAGAGAAAATTTTCGAACATTTTTATTTATGGTTTTATTTGAAAACGCAGACTTTTACGAATCCAAAAATACTTTAATTTTATGTCTACGATTGCCAGAAGGGGAGTTATGACCAATTTAATTCCTTGGGACGAGCGATACCAATACGGACGCAAAAGGTGCTCAGAATCCTTGAATATTGCCAGTTATTTTTTAATTGTAAATTTTGCCTTATTTAATCAGGACATTGTTACGATTCAGTTAGGCAAAAATTTCTGTTTTGAAAAGTCGGTGGTAAAAGATTAAAAAATTTGTGATAGACGTCAGGAAAAGGTTAACCTTTTCGTGCACATAAAAATGATGCTCGTAAAATGAAAAATTATTGTCTGACATCGGAATTTATAAACGATTTTTTAGAAATTAAGAACTCCTTAATTTAAGCTATCATTATAAAAGCAGAATTTTATTAAAATATAACTGGTGCCGCTTACAAGTTTGGAATTAAAATTAGTTATACCCGGAATGAGACCACTGTGCCGGAAAGGGTTAATAAATAAGAAGTAATGAATCGGATAATTGGTAATGAGCAGCGAGGATAAGAGAATTGTAAACGGTATTTCTACGCACGGTTTTCTTCTTATATTTTTTAAACATAAAAACACTATTAAACCTTTTTTGACACTTCGAAGAATCGAGAAAATGATGCAAAAAGCGCCATCCCAATGCCGCTTTACAACAGAATGTTTCAAAATTGAAGGAGGACCTGCTTGCCACAGCCAAAAACCTACACAAAATTTTGGTTCAATTCTATCCATGTCTTCATACACTTTTTAGTAGTAGAATGGCGACAGAAGGATACGCGGACAGATAGACTTTTCTGTAAAAACATATTTTTCGGCATCTCTGGCCCCTAAAAACTAATCCGTCGAAACCGGAAGTCGAAAAAAATTCGATTAGAATACTTTCTTCTGTAGAAAGTAGGTAAAAACGGTAATTTTTAATAAAATATATGTATTTAGTGATTCATTTCGAAATATTTCAGTTAATTATGAAGATGTTGTAAAACTTTTAACTCAGCGAGGAGGTAAATAACAGGGTCATTCAGTATCACGTATGGGACAACTTTTAAACACACTTTTACTTTTTAAAACAATATTAATGCATAACTTTAAATAAAAAAGTATGTTAATATAAAAATGCAGAGTTTTTTGTTTTTAATGTACAGTTTATGTTTTAAAAATGTATGAATCAATAGATATATGTATTTATGTAAGTGTCGCATGCAGGACATTTTCTTAGTTTTTAATGGAATGGTCCTGAAACTGGTAGATAGCTTAAATCTTGAATTTAAAATGTGGAAATTTTTGTTAGTTGTTATTTTTATTATTTACTTGTTATCAAAAAGGGATAACTTACTAAGGTATAGGGTTTAAAATGTGTAGATTTTAAATTAAAACAACTATACTAATATATATATTCAAATATAAAAAAAAGTGTTCTTGTATCCTAAAATTTCTAACAATGAAAATATAGGGTTTTTTTGTTAATTTAATGTATAGTTTATATTTTAACAACTTATAAGATAATAGATATAGGTATGTATGTAAATGTCACATGTGGGACATTTTCTCCGTTTCTCATGGAATAGCCCAACAGTAGTATTTAGTACAAAGTAAATTCAGATATATTTAGTTGAAATGAGTATATGATGCACGGTGCGAAATCTTTTATTTTCCATTACATTTATTATTTATTTGTCATTAAAAAGGAAAACGTACTAAGGTCTAGTGTTTAAAATGTGTAGATTTTAAATTAAAACAACTATGTCATTGTATACCAGGTGGGCAAAAAGTCCACAAAAATCTTAAAAATTCATAAAAGCCAGAAAAATAACCGAAATAAAAACAGAGTTAGCATTTATAGGTCACTGGATTTGTTTTAAGACTGAAAAAAAAAAAAAGAAAAAAAAAAAAAAAAAAAAAAAAAAAAGCATCTGACAGATGGCACTGGGAACGTTCGACTTCGGGGAAAATATTTAAATGAGATGGGTATAAGCACTTACGCTACTAATACACAATTAGTTCACGTTTGAGAACTGTGTACTTGATCAACGTGATTTATATAGATTCTAACCTTGCAAATCGTTTTTTTCCCGGATTTTATAAATTTTCCCCACTTGTTATATCTAAATATAAATAGACTGCTATTATATCCTTAAATTAGAACGAATATCCCAAAATGAAAATATAGGATTTTTTTTGTTAATTTTAATGTATTGTTTATATTTTAACAACTTATAAGTTAATAGATATATGTATGCATGTAAGCGTCAAGTGTCAGACATTTTGTCCGTTATTCTTGAAATAGCCCAACAATGCAAATGAAATTTAAATATATTTAGTTCAAATGAATATATACTGCCCGCTGTAAGTGTGAAATTTTGCTAAAAAAGATGGCAAAAAGACTTAATTTTTACAAATATTATGCAGATATTGCTATGACTTTATGTTATTTCTTATTCTGTATTATAATTGAACTAAGTTTATTTATTGAATATTGTAGATTTTTTTTAAGTGCTCGAACGCAGGCAGCTGCTGTATTTGTAACTTCTGAAAAATATTTGTTTCACACAGGAGATTTCAGCGGTTTGGTTGCTCATCTACGGTTTCGCAGGGAAATCCCGTATTACTTGATGGAAGTGTACCTCCCCATCAGCCTTCTAGTCATCGGGTCCTGGCTGTCCTTTTGGTTGGATGTTTACGCTGTGCCAGCAAGAACTGCCTTGGGAATCACCACTATCCTCACAATCATAACTAGTTCCAGAGGCATTAAGGAATCCATTCCAAGGGTAAAAAAAAAAAAAAAAAAAAAAAAAAAAAAATTAAAACATTTTTTTAGGTATTTATTTTTTAGTTACAATTACAGGGTATTCGTGACTTATTTAAAAAAAAAATTAAGGAGAAAGCGTGATGTACAATAGTTGCATTGAACCTACATCTATAAAATACACGATAAGTTTTAATAATAAAAAATACAGGAGTCAAAATGTTAGGGAATTTCTCTTTAAGTCAAATCTGGATTTCAATTCATTACTGTAGAAGTAATGAAGTTTTTGTAAAAATATTTTGAATTGTCTTTGTTAATATTTAATGTTATGACAGAATAAAAAGTATTGCAAAGACAAAAAAAATTAACCAAAGATATAGTATCTACAATTAACCACATTCGATAACGTATAACATAAATTATAATTTTGTTTGGATGAGATACGAATAATAGCCATTTCATATTCTTACCGCGATGCTATCACTTTTCACTCAAAGCAAAATAAATTTTGTTATAATATTTTCATGAGAATTGAAGTTATGGACGAATAACCTGATTCGACTGGGAATGACTCACTGTGTGATTTTGACAGAAAAAGTGGATTGCGACGCTACTTTCTAAAGTAAATGTTGTTCATTTTGCTCTGTACTATCATAAAATTTTTCTATTGAAGGATTTAGCAAACACACTTCATATTTTAAATGGATATTTATAATTCGCATTTATCTTACTTTCACAGTATCATTATGTTCGCCTGATTGAAACATTCCAACTTACTTTTCATCATATTGCATCAATTTTGCATGATTGAAATAGGTCTTTAGTATTGCAGAGTATCCTTTCAGAGTGGAAAAATTTTTTGTAATTTGGATTCATCTCCATATGATTTAGATTAGTATTGTCATTTTCATAGTAATTTACGGTTATCAATTGATTCTTAAGAACAAAAACACTTTCAATCATGAAAATCATTTTAATACAATGTGACTTTTCAGATTATGTGTATTTTTACTTTGAACAAAAATGTGAAATTAGCAAGTTTTGATAATTTTTACTATTAAAAAACTTCATTTGGAGATTAAGTTTTGATACTTCACGAAATTTTTAATACTTTAGAAGTTTCAGATATTACACATTACAGTAATGCAAGATACGAAATTCTTATTTTCAGGTTCTTATCTCTGTAATATTGGAGCCCAACTAATTTATTCATTAAAATTTTTACTTTTGAGGAATATAAAATATTTTTGAACTTGAAACTCCAGAGTTTCGTATTCTTTATATTCTCCGAATTATAATTTAGATAAGTAAATAAGTAAGATTGAACAAGCTATATCATAAAATTTCTTCCTCAGACCTGATAAAAATTTATCGAAACAGGTTTTCTTGAATATCCCTTATCCAATAAAATGCTTTTTCGTTAGAAAATAATTATATTTTACAATTTATTCGAATCAGTATGTAAGATTCTGAAAAATAAATGTTTCTTACTTTGAATACAAAATGAAACTAATTTTAATCACTGTAGATCGCCTTTTTGATATTTTAAAATCTTCATTAAATTATTTTGAAATAATAAATAACAACAAGTTGAAAGATTCAAGAAACTATAAACCTTTTATTCTCATTTTTCAATAATGATTCTTTATACTATTTTTAGATCATATATTTTTTTAGATTAAATTGTCTACTTTAAAATACTCAAAATCATTTTTTTAAATAAAATGGCATGTTTTAATGATTTTGCAAATATGTGGGTATAGTTAAAACGTTCATACAACAGTTTTATTTTTTAATGTACATAGGAATATGTGGAGTAATTTTTTTTCGTATTAAGGCGGTACAGTGTATGTCTGTTTTAATGTCTATACACTATTCTTTTACATAATTGAAAAAAAAATGCTATGAACGTTCCGTCATTTAATTTTTCTTTATATTTAAATTATAGGATTAATATCTATTTTGTATTAAGCGCATTTTAGTAATGAAATGTGTTGCCACGGAAACAGTGAAGGAATGCATGTAAAATTCTGGCTTACCAAATTAATTAAGGATGAAGCACAGAAAAATTCTTACATTCTTATAATTCCTGTGTAAAAATTCCTGTAACGTTTACTTGAACGTCTTTAACCATGATTACATAAGTCTCTTTTCTTTTTTTATTATTATTAAACAAAGATTTCAACGTATACGTATTATAATTAATTATTTTGAAGAATTAGTTGAACTAAGTCCTTATTAAAAAGAGTCCTAAGAACTCGTTAAGAAATTATCAAGGCACTTAGTGTTCTCATATAGTTTTTAAGGGATGTTGAGCATGTATAACGCAGAATTACCTTAATTCATAATCTTATAATCGAATTGTTCCAGTTTTTAAGTTATCATTTATTTCGTTCATCTTCAAAAAAGCTTAGATACTTAAAAAAATTTCAAAATTACGATTTTATTTCTTATATATGCTCAAAAATTTAAATAAATTGAAAGTCAGACATTAACAGTGTTGTATAGGTATAAAGATCAACATCACATGATATGCTTAAAGAAATTCAGGATTGCCTTTTTATTCCTAACATAACTAAATTCAAATTGGGTTCCAAAGCTAATATTTGTTGCATTCCACTTCATATTTGAGCGATTGTTTTTCACAATATTGCGAACAATATGGAGAAAAATAAATATAGTGCTGCCATCTACATTGACTAAGGATTAAATTATAATTTTTTGTTCAACTTAATCTTATTTTATATTCTAATTTAAAATGTTCTTACGTCAAAAGAAAATTTAAAGTAAGAATAAAAGTTTCTATATTTAAAATATGCACTTTTATCTACAATGTCATAAAATTAAAAAATTTTCAGAGCTTTCCTTCACATTCAAACAAATGACAGAAACATTGGCTTTTATACAAAAACATTTTTTACTATTTATTTTTTTTCTCATTAAAGAATAAAAAACAAGAATGAGAGTTTCGATAGTTAAAATACGTACTTTTATCTATTAAGCCAAATAATTTTAAATTTATAAGAGCTTTTCTTTATGTTCAAAGGAGGAATAGGAATATTTTTTTTCCTCAAGATATTTCAATACTAATTCTTTTTTCCTCATTACGAAATAAAAATACTATTAATAACTTATGCCAATCTATTGTTTGATATTTATTATCAATTACAAATAATTTTTAACGTCTTTTTATTTCCAAAGTTAATAATCAAAATGAAAATTTCAAGCATGTAGACGAAACGTCAATTTTGCATAATCTTTTAATGTAAATTTTAATACTAAAATAAGGAATCCTGAAATCTGTTATTTTACATTTATTCATAAATGTATATCTTCTACTTATACTGATTTTCATTAAAATCTGTGACACATCAGCCACAGATTATTTGCTCATTTTATGTGGAATGGGCCAACAGAGACATCTACATAGAGATTGGGGGTAATTTTTCATTTACTTAGTCGGCACCAATGAATTCTACACAGCTGTCGTAAACCAACATGTTACACTTTGACAAAGTGTATCCATATGCATTGCACAATTTTTCACCAACTTACCATTTATCGGTGTCGTGCGGATAGAATTGGTAAACAATACCCAAATGCTTTTAGCGTGCGTGTGATTTATTGTGAAGTCGTACCAGTGAGTAAAAATCAACCCCAGTTTGTATTTAGAATATTAGTTATTAAATTTTGCAGAGACTAACTGAAGCTTGTCTTGGCTTATAATTTCACTGTTTATCATGATTATTACGAGTTTACCATATTATAATAGTTAAGAAGATTTCAGCTAAGTTAAGGTTTGATTTAAAATTTGATAAAAGATTGAAATTCCGATCATTGCCTAAGTATTAATTTATCGTACTGGTGCCAATGTTCACTTACACATTTTTATACATTTTTTCTTTTTTATCTCAAGTATAAGTCAATTTATCTGTTAACTCTTTGTGGCTTATTGACTCAGATGTTATAATACATTATTTTAAGCATGTAAAAAATAATATCATTCTTTTTAACTTAAAACTAAAATAATCATGGACTAAAAGGTATTTTTTCCCTATCTACAATAAAGAGAAATCATTATACCTATCATAAATATTGTCTATTTTCTGATACAAAATTTTAAAGATTACAAAGTTAGCTTTAAAAAAATTGAATTTCAGATTCTCCAGCTTTGACAATTTGACAACATTTATTAAGTTAATTTATGCAACATCGACCTGCAGCTTCTTAAATGATAAACAACACTTTGCTATGCGAAATTAACACCAACGTCATCGTCTGTTGAGGATTCCAATGATTAACTTGTATTTAAATGGTATGTTGGGAAGTAGAACCAACTAAAACTGTTTTTTAAAATTTACTGTATAAGCAGTGAAAAAACACCGTAAACACTCGGGATAATAAATAAATGAAGAAAAACACTTTGTAAAATCACCATAAAATAGAAAGTAAAGTTGGACGCTACAACAATAACAGCTCGTCCTCTGCTAAACCAACACGCGTCTGTAAGGGCACCGAGTCGAGAAGGCCTCTCGACTATTGTGATTTTACAAAGTGTTTTACTTTATTTACTGTATAAGTACTATTGATTTTTGGGTGTGTCGCAGATCTGCAACACGGCGATACAAAGGGTTACGAAATTCACAAACAAACAGTTACAAACGGTTAAGAAATTTTTTTTCTCGAGTGAGAATATATTGTATAATTAAATGTAACATAAATATTAAAAAAAGAACTTTTGCAGATTGTTCGAATTTGAATTTTTAAATTGTTTCAGCAAATAGATGATCATTCCTTTTTCATTGTTTTCAAATAGGTGTCTTACGTGAAAGCTGTCGACGTGTGGATCGAGACATGCACTTGGCTCGTGTTTTGTGCCTTACTCGAATTCCCCTTTGTCAACTTCATTGCACGGAAGGGCAAAGAAAACGACGCAATCGCTGCTGCCAATGCTGCTGCACAGAATGCCACTAACAGAGTCACTGCCCCAAACAAGTTGTTTCAAGTGAGTTATAAAAGCCATCTAGAAGAAAAAGTATTGAAATTCCAATAAGTCTCAATGAATTAAATGCCATTAAACCTTAATATAAATAGGAAAGTTTTTGTACATAATATGAAAAAGTCAGCTTGAAAGAAAGTACCTGAAACCTAAAAAAATTTATACCCCCGTCGTAAATCGTAAGCGTTAGACATTTTTTGTAGCTCAATATCGATGACTGAGGAACCCACTCAAGCCCGATATACAGGGTAACACATAAATAATGTGAGTGATAAGAAAGACAATTTAGTTTAATATTTTCTTCACGTTTTTGAGCCAAACTATTGTTTTATTCGTGTTTCTTGTACTTTTTTTGTGTAATAGCTATTTCCGTTGATATTAATTCCCTGTTTTGCAGGAAAACAGGATGCCTAAAGATTAATCCTGCTTTTCTTCAATAGCACCCCCCCCCCTCCCGAGCAAACTTCGCTGTTTGAGGGATCTTGGAGTAAAAAGCCTGTGCAATCAAGCACAAGTCCCTATATTTACCGAAACACGCTCTGAAAAAAACCTTGGCCGAAATCACGTCAGAAATATTCTGTCGTGATTCTGAGTCTGTCGTGATTCGTGAGTCTGTTCTGACGAATTTTACAGAAGCGGTAGATCCCTACAATACCGCAGGAGAAAGCCATTAACGAATAATCTTGATTGTTTCTTGTACAGATTTTTACCCCTCCGAATGGAGAAAACGACGGGTTGTTATGTGCCTTCAGTTCAAAGTTATGGACTGTTATTTGCGTCATTTTATTTGTGTGTCACCCTGTAAAAAGTACGGAAAGGAAAAATTTTAATGACGCTTTAAAACTGATTAAAAATAAATTTTTTGTTCCAAAAATAGTCTCTTACTTAGAGAAAAGTATTAATTCTAAATATTCCATCATGCAACATCGCGTAGTAGTTCACGATATTGGAAATTTTCCTAAAATAGAAAATTTTTTATTTATACTAAACCACAGACACAAATCTAAAAAATCTCAGTTCTTATTCTATTAAAATATTACTGTACAACTATGGCATAAAGACGCGAATTCTTTTTTGTAGTAACTGTGGAGAAGAACTTCAAACATCATGATCAGTTAGACAAGGGATTTTACACAACTTTTTTATATTACTATCACAGGCCGTACAAAAGATTTAGAATCAGATACATTATTTTTAAACCATGAATACAGTCCAATTCTTTTAAAAACTGAAATTTAAAAGATTGATTACTTAACAAATTTAGACTATATTTCTTTCTCTCTCCAATAGCAAATTTTTTTCGTTTTTTTTTTTCAATTAGTGAATAAACAAAATTTTCTCTTGGGTAGGAGTACTCTCCAGGTCTGAGTTTGAGTTCAAGCTGAACTTGTACGCCTAATTTTTGATAATCCTTATCAATAATGTGGTTTTTATGTAATTCCACATTTTTCACTGATAGAAGGACCAGTTTATGAAGCTCTAAAGTAGTATAAGGTATCATTTAAATCGAATCACGTAAATGAAAGAATATGCAATACATACTAAAGCATTCGTGAGAAACATCTATAACAGAAATGGTATGATAATGTAACTTAAAGGATTTAATTAATTTTTACAGGGTGTCTATAAAAATGTTCCAGTTTCAATAATATATTATAACAGTATTTTAATTTAGACTGTTTACAACAAATCGTGCATCAAATGGAAGGTAAATTAAGTTTTTCTACAGATATTCAGTATGTGCATTTGAGTTATAAGGAACACATTCACTGGACAACTAAAATGTCTGTCCAGGATATTGACCGTGTCAGAGCATCTTAAATACATAGTCCTAAGAAATATGCCTGAAAGCAAGCTTTAATTATATAGTAAAGAGAATAAATAGAGACGAATTATGGTGCCATAAAATGTATAAGATAAATAGAGATGAAGTATGGCGCCAAAAATATAGTCCTAAAATGCGCATAATTCGGCCCAAACACAACCACAGTTTTTAATTTATATTTCAATGAAATGCTACTTTAGAATGATTAAAAATAAGTAGATCATTTTCATTTAGAGTAAAAATTCTCCGTTGATGCCATAGAATTCGATCCCTGTTCCTAGTCCTTTTTTTTAGGCCGAATGAAGGCATTTAAATTTGAATGATAATGCACACCATATTGCAAATACTTTTCACGGCATAGTGCATCTCCATCTATCTCTTTCCTCCATGCCTTGAACTACACAATTACTTAACTGTATCTACAGGGTGGTCATAAAAAAACTTTGCCGATATACGGAGCTCTAGCTGCCAGTCCGCTCAACCGATCGAAATGAAATTTCAGATATGGCTATTCACAGGTGTGAGCTCGAGATTCTGTGAACGACAACAAAATGGCGCTCACGGTTACGGTTATAGTTACAGAAACTCGAAAATTTCCAATGGCAACACCCATTTTTTTAATCGCAAAATGCTCAGCGCACGCGAAAACCCTAAAAAGCGTTGGAACCGTACGTGTATCGCAAGAAACGGACATGTTATGCACGCACAAAAAACCGTTCTGGGAATCCGCCCCCCCCCCCATAGAAAAAACTCGATTGGGGCGCAAGGAGGAAATTTGCATATGACGCAGAGTCAGTACATACATATTTTCCACATGGACGCCATGCCTGTGATGGCACCCATGTGGAAAATGTTTAATCAAAATAAAAGTTTTAGTTTCTCCGATCTGTATTATAATCAGAGATTAGTGTACTTACTCTGCGTCATATGCAAATTTCCTCCTTGCGCCCCAATCGAGTTTTTTCTATGGGGGGGGGATTCCCAGAGCGGTTTTTGTGCGTGCATAACATGTCCGTTTCTTGCGATACACGTACGGTTCGATTGCTCTTTAGGGTTTTCGCATGCGCTGAGCATTTTGCGATGAAAAAAAAATGTGTGTTGCCATTGAAAATTTTCGAGTTTCTGTAACTATAATCGTAATCGTGAGCGCCATTTTGTTGCCGTTCGCAGAATCTTTAGCTCATGCCTCTGAATAGCTATATCTGAAATTTCACCTTGATCGGTTGAGCGGACTGGCCGCTAGAGCTCCATATATCGGCAAAGTTTTTTTATGACCACCCTGTACATTGCTCCGGTATCTAAGGATTTTGCAGAATTGAAGGGGCTATTGCTTTCAATATTCTGGACTTATTAACCGAAGTGTAATAATCAAATTTTAGGTAGGAAGCGTCCCATATAATTAAAGGAATACACACTGAATATTTGTACGAAAAACTAAGGTATTTCACCTTCAATCTGTTTTATGATTGTTGTAAATAGTCTAAATTAAACTGTCATGATATACCACTGAACTGGAACATTTTTTTATACATACACTATACAATCTGATTCATTCTTTCCAGTTACATTATCATACCGTTTCTAATTATAGATTTTTTCACCTAATGCATTAGTATATATTGCATATTCTTTCATTTAAATGATTTTAAATATTACCAGAGTTTAACTAATTTTCTTTTTTTTTTTTTTTATTCATTCTTTCTTTTCTCATACTTTATATGAAAAACTAATTTCTTTTGCAGTCTTGAAACTTCACAAACTGCTCAAGCAGAAAGCTAAAAATAAAATTTGTTTAAGCTATCTATTTTCTTTTCTTTGTGTGTGATAGTGTATTGATACTGAGATATGGTTTGTTGCTAAAACTGTTTGATCGCGTTACATTTTTAGAAGCGAAATGATTTTGTATCTAAAAATCTTTAAAAAACGAGAATGCGTTTTATTGGGCCAATAACATTGCAATCATAAATGACGTATTAGTGTGTCAGCTGCTATGTTTTTTTAAATGATGTATAAATGCGTCATTAGCCTGTACAGTGTTAATATTATTCCGGCAAGTTTAATATTTATGTTATTTCATTTGATGAGTTATTTGAAGAATGGGATACCATCCAATGGTGCATCTGTCTCATTTGAGACCAGAACACGCTCGTTGTAGGTTCTAGGTAATCTGACAGACCCTTTTGCGAGTAGGAGATTTAGAGTTTTAGCTAAAATATTTAGAAAGGCTTAAAAAAACAGTGACAAATAAGCTTATTTCCATATCTTACATTACATTTAACAAAATTAACTATTTTATCAAAATCAGAATATTTACAACTTGTTATGACCGTTACAATTAATTACCTTGACTATATGACCTTTACAACTTGCATATTTAAACCTCTGCAAACTTATGTTTTTGCAGCTAAAAAGAAAAAAATCAGTTAGTAATTTTTTTTATACGTTATTGGAAAATTTTAACTTTTTATCTATATCTAAAGAGCATGATTAAAAGTTTAGAAGACCAAAACTCAGGCGCAAATAATCCCATTAATTCGAACTTCCCGACATCTTGTCATTTATTGCCCCGAAACTATGCATTTAATATTTCGTCCTAGAAAGAAATTAGAAAAGATTTGGTCATTAACGAAGGTAGCTGAGATAATTATATTACATCGATTTGGCACTTAATTTTCTGCTACCGTAAGAGCGTGGAACCGAGAGAAAATGTCAGTTTGAAATGTTTGAGTGTATTTTACTATGCTTAGACTATTTACGCATACATAATTTTATATTCAGCGAAAAAAAATGAGCTGTGGCATTCACAGATTCATTTATTCTTTTAGCGAGCCTAACAGTTTGTTAACCTATGCTTTTAAACAATAGTATGCGCTAACAAGAAAGAAAAATCATGCATCAAACATAGATTATGAAACACTTTCAAACCCTTTTAGAAATACTCTAACAGAACTTTACCCTTTAATTAGGCAAAAGATAATGTCTTACTAAAAAATTTGGAAAAGTATAACTTACTTGAAAACTTATTTCAGCTATTATTATCTAAGGGCTCTACATGAATAACAATATTACTTTAGGAGGAAAGGAAGGGGTGACTTTCGATATCGTTAGATATATCATTGGGTAGGGGAGGGTTTTTCTTTTGATATCATATCATTTTTGATTCAGTAAAAATCTTCTTTTTTAGTAACTTTTTTCTTTGCATCAAACAGTTTGCTAGATTTTTTTCTTTGTTATCTATTTATTATGAAAGAAACGTTATTATTAAAATTATTTAATGATCATAAAATCATTTTCTTATAAAATATGGAATATCCAAACTTTCGGCACTTCTATTCGTATGCCACATGAGCATTTAATATGCGTTGTTAGAAAAATAAGTTTCGAAATGATACTTGTTCTTTTTCACAAAAAGCTGACAGCATTATAATGTACAACCCGCTATGGTCGAAAAGTAGTGTCTTGTGCTACCCTGTATCTGATCTATAGATTTGTATACAGGGTGATTAAAAAAAGATGGGAAAATTTTTAAGAGGTGATAGTACACACCCAAACAAACATTTTGTATCAAAGAATGCATAGTCGAAAATTAAACGTAAAAAAGTTAAAGGGTGCCAAAAGTTATGTTCTTACACGAAGCAAAAACACACAATGAACGATTAAGTTAAGTTACGAAAACAAATTTAATATCATTTGATTACAATATGTGCTCAAAACAGAAAGCTGCATTCCTGTTGCGAGTTACCGCGCTGCGAGTAATAATTGCATGTTATGGGAAGATGAGGAGTTATTCAAATTTTCGCTACATTTCATAGATAAAAGCCCCTAATACGAGAGTGCAATTGTCAATCTCTGTAGTAACGCATCTGAAGATGTTGCCGTTCTCTAATAAGGAAAAAGCCGATATGCATTTTGTTTACGGAGCTGCAAATGGAAATAGCGTAGAAGCTCAACGGTTGTACGGAGAGCGATTTCCCAACAGGCGGTTTCCCAATCCGAAAACATTTGAACGCTTGCATCGTTAGTTGTGCGAGACGTGTTCCTTTCTTGCATCCCGGTTGGAAGCAGGTCGTCTAAAGAGGGATGTTATGGTGGAAGAAGACATTTTAGATATGGTGGCTGATGAGCCAAGTGCAAGTACATGAGCAGTGATTAGAGGATTACAGATATCGCAATCCAGAACATGGCGAGTACTCCATGATGAACGTTTGAACCCTTATCATGTTCAACGAGTCCAGGCACTGAGGCAAAGCGATTATCCACGTCGTGTGGAGTTTACCCGCTGGTTTCTGCAGAAGAATGCTTTAAATCCAATTTTTTTTTAACAGTTCTTTTCACGGATGAATGCACTTTCACGCGTAATGGTGCATTTAACACCCACAATCAGCATGTATGGGCAGAAGTAAATCCGGATGCCACTTATCCACATTTGCATCAGCAACGTTTTTCTTTCAATGTTTGGGCAGGAATCATCGGCGAGCACTTACTCGGCCCTTATCTTCTGCCAAAAACACCTTGATGAGAATGACTACCTCGTGTTTCTGCAACAGGTGCTACCAGACGTGCTGAACGAAGTTCGTCCACACATCCGGCAGGTAATGTGGTTCCAACAAGATGGAGCACCAGCTCATAACGCACGAGCAGTGCGAAACTATCTGGGCGTAACCTTTCCAAACAAATGGATTGGGCAAAGTGGTCCTGTAGCTTGGCCACCGCGCTCGCCAGATCTTTCATGTCTCGATTTTTTTTGTGGGGACAGCTAAAGGCTCTTGTATATGAGACTCCCATTGAATCCGCAGAAGAACTTGTTGCCAAGCTTTCGGCTGTTGTAGGGGAAGTTCGCGATATGCCTGGTGTGTTTCAGAAAATTCGCCAATCTGTTCTTCGCCGTTGTACTGCGTGTATAACAGCTGCCGGTCAATGTTTTGAACACTTATTGTAATCAAATGCCATTAAATTTGTGTTCGTAACTTAACTTATTCGTTCATTGTGTGTTTTTGCCTCGTATAAGAACATAACTTTTGGCGCCCTCTAGCTTTTTTATGTTTAGTTTTCGACCTTGCATTCTCTCATACAAAATGTATGTTTGTGTGTGTACTATCACTTCTTAAAATTTTTCCCATCTTTTTTGAATCACCCTGTATATACTATCATAGTATGCAAAAATGTAGCTTTTTTAGCAAACGAATAACACAGATGAAAGTTTCCTTTTAGCAATTAATATCAAAACGGAAATGTACTCAAATTATTTTGGGTAGCCCTCTGTATGATCTGTAGAATTTATACAAATCAGGCAATATACGAAAAATTATTCAAATTTTAAAAAGCATGCAACTAAAAAAGTACTTATGGCATCTGTAAATGAAATACAAAAGTTATATACTATTTTTAATACGGAGCATGTCATAGTAAACATTAATAACGTATCAAATTCATAACAATGAGTGCGTAGAAACATTTTGTTGTATTACATTATAGCATTTTAAATTGAAAAATAAAATTTTTACATTTGAGAAAATGAATTTTAATACGCTATTTTACTACTTTATTCTACAATCAATCTCCCGCGACTACAAATAAAGGTAATATCTAAAGAAAAAATAATTTTCTCTCTCTTTATATTTTTTCATATTTATGTTTTTTCCTTATCTTTATTGATTTTTATGTTACATATATATTTTAATCACATAAAAAAAGAATATTCTGAACAAAATTAAAAAATATTTAATGCAATGTACTTGAATGGGATTTTCCTGAAGGAAGAAGTTACATCTTTTGTCCATCGGATATGGCGTAATCGAGATCTTGGATCGCTAAATGTTTAAATGCGAAGAGGCATGATGGAACAGATGAGTTCGCACCGGAATCGTTAAAATATGATTTATTATATTAAGATGTATGCACCTGAAAGTAGTTGTACTGTATTTATTTGTGCTTTATATATGTGCTTTAATTATTTAAATCAACGGGAGTTTAACACTAGAATTTTAACTTTTATTTAATAGATATAGTTATGTATAATATTTTAATAGATTTTATTACTTGACGCAAATTTCTCGGTCCCTTTTTTAAAATGAATATACTAGATAAAAGCATTGCAATGTAACTTTTATATTTATTCATTTTTATAGTTATTCTCTCTCAAAAAAGAAAAGGAAAAGAACAAAAAAACGAAGAAAATTATCTATGAAAATTACCTTTTAGAAAATTACCTATGATTCCTGTAATAAATTTTTATAATTCAACAACTAGTCTTGTCCTAAGTCAAGCTGTCTTAATTACGTTTGCACAAAATTAAACTAAGTATCTGTTTAATATGAATTAAAAGCGGTTACTTTATATTCCTTTTTTCAAACAAACGGATTTTTATTAAACAACAGCATTCCTATACGTCTTTTATATCTACACATCTTTACATATATTTTTTGCGAAAAACCGAAAAAGTAACAAAATCTAACGTTTCCGAAAATTAACTATGATTCTCGTAAAACATTTTTACAATTTAATGCATGTTCTCTTCCTCAAACAGACTGTCGTAATTACGTTTGCACAAAACTTAACGAGGCATCTGCTTAATCTGATTGTAAGAGGTTGCATTTAATTACAAAATTTATAACTCATCGTTTCATTTCTCGGTACTATTAAAAGCAGGTATTAGATGCAATAAATGTCAGCATTTCGGACAAAATTCAATTAATTATATTTCATAAACTTTTTGTTTCGTGGTAGTGGCATTTCTCAGATTATAAAAATATTATGCTCTGAATGGAATGATATTTTTATTATTTATTAATGATGTAATTTAATAAATACTTAATATTCTTAGAAAATTATACACATTTTTAATCAATGGATATATAGATACAGGTCTTCATCTTTTTGCTTCATTTTCGGAATAACGAATTTTCAAGCTATGTTTTTGATACACTCACTAAAGTTGCTCTATAAATTTAGCTAACGCAATATGCAAATGAAATTGTGGTAGCGTTCAGGCATGCGCAGTAAAAAGTTATTTAGTAAACCTGCTCATTTTTCATACAATTTTCATTTTATTTTCAAAATTCTGATTACAGGGCATTGTGTACAATTATATTTGTGATATTTTCGTAAACGAACATTATTTTATATTAAGAACTCTGCAAATTATAAGCAAAAAGCTTGAAAAAATTTGGGACTGCTTTTATAAAAATCTTAATTTCTCTACAGATATACGTGCTATTCACATAAAAATGAACACAGTTTATTACAATAAACCATTTAATCATAATCTATAGTTTGAACACTTTTGATACATTAGTTTTGACAAGGTTATCCAAAATAACTCCGTTCTTTATTAATTTGTTGACAGACTTTTTTAGAGTTTCCGGGAAAGATTTTCACGGAAATATATGATCTCTACTATTCTGTTGACACATTTAGAGTTTAATTCTTGATGTATTTTTCTAGACATTTAACAAAATATCTAAAATCGCAAGTGGCCGGTCACTTTTGGCCATATAATGTATGTCATCATCATCATAATCAACCGTTTTCAATCCACTGCTGGATGTAGGTATCCCCCTGATTTTCCCAATGTTTCCTGTCTAGAGCTTTCGTCATGACAATATTTTAACAATTGATTGTACAATATATTGACAATTTACACCAGCCACTTTTCTAATTTCGTCACTCCATCTTACCTGTAGTCGTCTTCTTGGTCGTTTTACGTCTCTGCAATACCACTGTAGTATATTTGTGCTCCATCTATTGTTTTGTCTTCTTGCAATTTGCCCAGTCCATTTTCATTTTAGCTGCTTGATTCTTTTAAGGATATCAAAAACTTTTGCCTGATTTCTTATCCAGGTTTTCCTCCTTCTGTCTCTTCTAGTTATGCCCAGCATACATCTTTTCATACTTCTCTGTGTAGTTTGTAGTCTTTGTATCATTCGTTTTGTTAGTGTTCATGTTTCAGCTCCGTAAGTTAGTGCAGGTAAAATACATTGATTAAACACTTTTCTTTTCAAACAAAGAGGTATATTACTCTTCAATGCATAATTATTGTACGGAAGCTCCGATTTTCATTTTATTTTTTTACCTTTTGGAAAGGCAGCGTTCTGCTGATGAATCTGTTTCACTCTCATTAACATCTAAAAATATTTTTTTTCCGTTTACTTTCTCGTCTTTTTTAGGTGTGTTCGTAATTATGTACGCATCTACAGTCGCCTATAGTAGCACCTGTAGTCGTCACCGTCCGTCCATTTGTTCGTCTTTCTGTCCGTATGTCCGTCTTTTTGTCCATATGTCAGTCTTTGTGTCCGTCTTTCCGCATATAACAGAGCAAAAACTACCCAACTGAATTAATTGAAATTTAAAATAAATAATTGTTGCATAATTTAATTGAGTTATTTCAAATTTCATGAAAATCGGATGCGCAGTTTAATTACAGGACATTCAGAACCATCCCGTTACATTACGGTCAATGGGAAAAATAGTTGCAAGTACATTGTAATGATGTTACGCTCTATTGAACTTAATAAAATTGACATATAACTCTGAAGTATTCATTAAAATATTATTTTTGTACAATCTTTGGTGCAAAGAATATTTGTTTTTATTTTACAGGGACATTTAGAAGTATTCTATTACATAATGGTATGGAAGAAACATTGTTTTGTCCGAATTTTAATTATATTAAACTATTTTACATTTTACAAATTGATATGCGTTGTTGAGGTTTACTATAAGTTACTTACTGTATAATAGAAAGCAGGTAGTATTTACAGGGACACGCAAAAGATGTCGGCTACTATACTGTATCCGACGTACTGCATATTATTACACAAAAATCTGAATATTTTTAAACTTAATCATTGTACGAACTACGAACCAACCTCATTTGCTACGCTTGACGTGCAATTTTCGACTTGTTGACTTTAGGTTTTAACTTAGGTTTTAACGTAAAAGCTGTATCAGTAAAAAATGACTAACCGTCAGGCATTTTGTGTATGATGTTAAGGTACACAAAATAAAATGATTTTTCTTTTTTAATTTTTCGTATCATGTACAGATTTTCAAAGCGATATTTATGTAAAATAAATGATGTAACATTGCTACTGCTAGTCAAAATAAGTGATATTGCCAACAATGAAAGTTTAAAATGAATGTAAATTGATAGAGACTTGCCGTATCGGATTGGCGTCTGTTTTCTTTTCATTGTTACTTAAGTAAACCCTAATTGTTTCGGGTTGCTTTCGACCACAGCATTTAATAACCTGTGTTTTAAGAAGTCCATAATATCGTTTCATATGAATAAACATTTGAGCATAAATGAGTACACATTTTTAATTTCTTACATAAAAGATGTATATATATCTAAGTATAAAATAGTATACGACCAAATTATCGAATTTTATTTTAGTACTAATGTATAGATTAGTTTTATATCATTTCGAGCTCGGTTTGGGATAGACTTCAAATAGAATTTTATGGTTTAGAATATAACACGAGACGTGCTAGATCCACATGTGGCTAGAAATAAAAAGTTGCAAACAAATCGTAATCAAGACAAACACCCCTATAAACAAATGGTAACAACGACAATAGGGAATTTTAGCCTTTGTAGTCTTTTGAATTTCTTGAAAATAAGAAATTTCCGCTTTAGATCACCATGATGGTGTGAATGAGACAATTGGTATTTTAGTATGAGGATGAAAAAAAGAATGCTTTGGAGTAAAAACAGTAATTTCAATAATTTCATTACCGGAAATTCGACGATATATTGCTGGAGAAAAGTACCTTCCGTATCGTGTCATGTGCATTAATTGAACGTTTAGTCCACCTTAATCGAGGGAGCACCTAAGAAAAGTTTACAGCGGTAATTTAAAATCGCACTAACCCAAACTGCGCTGAGCGAGAGATACCTGTATATGTATTTAAAGTTTTAAAATTGGCTTCGAAATAACTAATATAAAATATCAGGCCTTCAAAAAATGAAAAAAATGCATTATTTGAAGTGGAAAATCTTTAACCTTAATTCTTAAGTACATCTTTTTTTTGTTGCAGGTTGTGCGACAGCCACCGACGATGAACAAAGTGTCCGTCGCCATCACAAACGGTCCTCCTATTCGTCAATTCGGTGAGCGGATAGGAAACGATCGCATACAGCCAGAAGACTACAGTCCTGAAAACACCTGCCCACCTGTTTTTTCCAGACTGACAGAACAGACTGCAAAGTCGGTAGATCGAGTCTGCAGATTTCTGTTCCCGTGCGCCTTTGTTATATTCAACCTCGTATATTGGTTCAGCTGGGCTCCTTGAATAGGTGGAAGGATGTTATTTGCATTTGTAACCATTTATTTATTATTTTGTGTTTGTAGACGTGATTAAAATAGATTGTGATGTACGAGGGTTTGTCATTCATGTTAATATTATACAGTTTCTTCTAATCACTGATCCCTAATAATTCTAAAGATTTTACATTGGATGTTTTATCTCCTTTTTTCGAGA
The DNA here is from genome assembly GCA_964019185.1 of Maratus speculifer. NCBI lineage: Eukaryota > Metazoa > Arthropoda > Arachnida > Araneae > Salticidae > Maratus > Maratus speculifer. The sequence continues at coordinate 143,573,463 of OZ025291.1, forward strand.
CAAGCCTGATAATTATTGCACCACTGGGGTATTGCACCGATTTGTATAACTTCGTTGCATTTAACTTTTGGTGTTTTATTTTTTTCAACGCTTTCCTTCCATTTTTTTTTTCCGAATAGGTTCAAGGTATCTGGACACCCTTGTATCATTTCTACTGTTACTTTATTATTATTATTTTTTATTTAATAACATACATCTGACTTGTGTGCTTGACATGAAAGCCTGCGTATAAGTCATCGTCAATATACAGGGACAAGATAGCACACGGAAATTTTACAACACGAGAGAAATGCAACTGGGAGTTCCAACCAAAGTGTGCGTGCAATGGAGCCCTGCTACTATTTCTTGATGGAACAATATGCTTAAAAATAATTTTTAATCATAGAAGAGGTATGAAATATCAAAATTACAGAAGGCAAAGTTTGTCCAATGTTGGAGGCAAACAATTATTATTTAACATTCTAAAATTGTTCCCTTAATCAAATATCTGTATTTCATACAAAATAGGTTAATTGAGAAATATTAAGAGATCTTACTTTGTTTCTGCAACATACCAAACATACTAAATTTATTAAAAAGAACAGGATTAAAAATGTAACACAAATTAAGTATTTAAAGTCTATTGTTAAGAACATTTTAGAATAAACTGATTCGATAAAAAGCTGTTTCATAAATATATGCAAATATATGTCTTAATAAAGCTATCTGATGATAATAAGAAGTTATTTTAATTTAAAATGCAACTTTTAATGATAATATCTCTGTTAATATGGTCAGTTATATGAAAAACTATGTACAGTAAATAATATTACATAAAATGTCTCTGGCTTTCTAGGGCGGACACATTAAAACACTATAGAGCGAAAATACAGAATGGCTGTATAATGTTCGTCCCTTCATTATGCCGTTGTCAACTAAATACTGATATCTAGTTACTTCTTTTAGAGTTTCTAGGCCGTAGTAACCTAGTGGTCATAGCACCGAACTCCCGACTGAAAGGACCCCGGTTTGATGTTTGACATCACCAAAGACCCACCGAGTGTATGCAGTGTACGTGCTTGTTAAATAAAGAGGTTCTGAATGTCTTGTGGTCGGTTGTAGCAGTTAACATGAGTCTGGTGATCCCTGGAGAAACTTTCCCTCCCCTCTTGAGACATATCAAAATTGAGAAGGTAGCTATGTTTGGTGCTGCCATCTATTGAGGCTTTGCTGAACATCTTCTGCTGCGGAAGTCTGACTTCCTACTCCCTGGGTGCAGTCTAATGGAAGCTGCAGCACTCCTCTTGCACTTTGGGCACACGTCAACAACAACAAAAGAGCTTCTAACCATGCTTTAGCTTTTCTCTTTGTGAAAAAATTAAAACATCATGAGACCGTATGCTCGTCGCGGAAAAGTCATTGCATAAGCATGTTGTTAGATGCATGTCAATGAAATAAGAATTAGATTAGAAACAAAAAATAAATTTAATATATTAAGAAACCCTAATATCCTCTAAATTATTTTCGAATTCACTGTCTCCAATCGTGAAAGAAAAACCATGAAAATATCGTTAGTTTATCAATTGTCACTATTTTTGTTCTAGTTAAATGTTAGGGAATGCAAAAGCCTAATTTTATAGGACTGCATTGCGCCGTTTATTATTTGGTTTTTATAACCAGTTTCCTGTAAAATCATAACAGAATATGAAAAAAACAAGTATTTGTTGGAAAAATAAAAGAAATGTTATAAAGCAATCGACTTAGGTTAAAAACTGTACTGTAAAATTATACTTGAGATATATATATATATATATATTTGCATACATGAGAACCGTGATTGAAATAGCTTTTAAATATTTTTTGTAGATGTCATTAATAAGATATTCAAAGAATGCATAAACCGACATTGTATGTCGAGATATTCGAAATTTTATGTTGGAACGCCAATGGCTCCCGGCTGAAACTTGATGGAGCTCCGATATATTGCCAGAGACAACCCAGTTGATCTTATGCAGGAAGTTTTATGTAAGAATGTTATTAATTTCAAAATTAAAAATTTTAAAACATATTTTGTATTTCGCATATGGATAGTAATGAAATTTTGCTGGATTGTAGGACCATTACATTTGAGAGGTGCGGGGTTAACCATGCAATCTTTCTTTTCCTCCCCTTTGATATCTTAATAAACACGAAAGCAAAAAATTATTCGTGTAATAAAAATTATTTTACTTTTTCTTCTATCTACTCCAGACATTCACAGTTTTCGGTTGTTTTCACTGTGTTTTGGTAAATTATTCAAACTTAATAATAATGTTACTCTGGCAGGAGATTTAAATTTACAAAATCCTTCTTGAGTGATTTGGGTATTTCATCGATAATTTAGAAAAAATCCTTGTATCAGTACTGAATTAATAAAAGTATTGCAATTACTTTCCTCTTTTCACCCACCCGTTTTAGTTCCAGTATTGTAATATGGTATTTGATCTGATGTTACTTGATAAAATTCCCTTCTCTTTTATCATTACTTCCTTTAGACTTTTATCGCCGATACTTTCTTATACAAATTTATATTGCTCTAATTTCTATACTCCGCATTTCTTAAAATTTTAGTGATAATTAATGTATTATGATCAAATTATTAGTGTTGTGCCACAACCAATTGACGATTTTAATTAGAATGATGATTTGGAATTAGTTGTCGCGCGTCTTACCAATTTAATCAAAACTATTTAAAGGCTACAAAAAATGTCAACATACTCCTCAAAATTATCAGGAACTTCCAAAAAAGTTTCAAATAGAAATTAATGAAATTGAGATTAAATAGAAATCAGTTACGACGACTATGGCAAGCATCTATAAAACTCAATATTTGTAAAGAGATGGATATGTAAAGAGATCAGCTTTCAACAGTCATTAACACGGTATCAAACGGCAATTAAAAAACAATAAACGAACTGATTATATTAATTACATTGCCCTTAGATATAACTCCTTATGAAACTAACTGAAAACACTAAAGAAACCTTTTTCTCCCATTCTTCTCTCTTGAAGTCAGATGCTGAAATTCACTGCTTTGACTCTGAAAAAGTGGAGGTGATTACTAATCAATATGACAAACATTTTCAGTCCCAAATAATGTTTTCAACGTAATAACCATTGATGGTGTTATCGAGAAAGGTTTGGCCCGAAGTGTTGTCAGACTGCTTGATACAACTACTATTCAGAAGGCCATCTCAGTGATCAAAATTTCCTTTTATACAAAAACTGCCAGTTATAATCTTGTGAGTAAAAATTTCAGCAATAAAAAGTTTATTCGTTTTGTATTTTAATTATTTTGCAAATTTGTTAATGAAATTTTCTCTTTACGGTATTTTCCTTCCTCATGGAAATCAATTGTTAAATTTTCTACCTGTAAGCCTGGAGAGGATCGTGCGCTGGCAAAGAGTTACAGACCTGTGTGTTTTCTTGATGTATTGAATAGACTAGTTGAACATAATTTTATGACTCACCACCAACAATTCTATACCGTCCATCTTGAACAATTTCAACAAGCCTAAACATCTCAGTGCGCTTCAGCAACTTGGTGTTGTAGAATCCATCTATGATGGATTCAATAGTTTGGGTTTTCCTTTTCATTAATATCGTGAAGGTATTTGACACAATTTTGCACTCAAGCCTCATTTACAAACTAGAAAAATTTAAATTTTCTACTTATTTTGTCCAGTTTATTTTTTCATACCTACACGACAGAATATTTATTGTCTGCTGTGTCAATAAATTCACAACAGCAAGTCCTATTAATGCAGGAGCATCATAGTGCTTGAAATTGTATCCCCGAATCAAAGACAAAATTTGTGTAAATGATTGATGAAAATATATAAAATTTGTATATATGACCTAGCACGTTTATTACTCACTATATTGATACTTTATGCAGATGATATTAAAATCTGAAATGGTTGAATTACACTAATACCTTCAGACGCACATATACTTAACTTGAAAAATTTTTTGCTGAATATATGAATAACGATAATTTCAGAAATTGCCTTTTTTAAGGAAAAATATTTTTCCCATCCCGCTAAAATTAGATAGCTTGAAATTATCACTTACAAATAACACTGATAAACAAATTTTAACGAATTTTCTGTTTCTCTATATATGTTGGGTGTTTCTTATAGATTTCAAGCTGCTGAAAAAGAATATGTTTGTAAAAAATTTCTATCATCCTCCAATTTTGAGAAATTTCATTTATACGTTTTGGAATATGTAGGCATCGTATAGGCATTATAATTATATTATATTATTCTATTTCATATATTTGTTTCGCACAAAAAAATCCTGTTTCTTATTACAACGATAAAAGATACAGCAAGAGAGTAGAAACATATGTCCCCCTAATAAATTTTATGTTAGCGACCTTGAACAGACAGCTCTACCCCCCCCCCCCCCCCTCAAACACAGTATTTGATTTTAACGCAAATCCATGACAGTTGAAACTTTCGGGGCAAGTGTACTACTATTTCTTTGTCCTGTAAGACTTTTTAATTAAATTTTGATTACAATTATCCTGTTTTTCTCTACAATATGCAAAACATGTCTAGAGGATGCGTTAATGAACTCGATTCTTTTTTGCTATGTGTGCGGGGTACTATCTTTGAAAAAGCATCGATGCGCTTTCACGCCGTTAATAAAGACTGCCTATCATATGTATTTTGGATATAAAGTAGATGAATAAGATAAGAAAAGGGCACCTCATTCTTGTTGTACACGATGTGCTACAAACCTCCGGGCGTGGATGAAAGGTACAAAAAAATGTATATCCTTTGCTAAACCGAGGATATGGCGCATGCCGAAGGATCATATAACTGACTGCTATTAATGTATTACAAAAATTAAAGGATTCTCTGCAATAAAATTAAATACCCGACCTTGAATTCAGCAATGTGACCAGCATTACATACTGATGATTTACAAATGAGTCAATATATTTCAAGTGGTCCAGCACTGGTCGCTCGACCATTTTTAAAAAATCTGAATTTTTTTGTACAACAACCCTAACATGACGGAAGTTCAAAATGATCGTTATTTTAATTTTACTATTTTTTGTTTGTGCATGGCGGCCATCTTTGTTTCATCGTGTTCTGCGATTTTCTCAGATATTAGGATACACAAAATTATAAATATCTCGTCTTTTATTTTCCCAATTTAAATGGGGTTTGCAGCATTTTGTTCAGAATAAAATAGGCTAAATATACGGTTGTAGAATAAGTTTGAAAAATAAATTTTTACAGGTGAAATTTTAGCACAAAATGTAAATTTTTTTCCAAAATATATCCGTTTGCAAGAGGATATTTTTCATGTAAGGAAAACTGTCAACCTTACACAATTTTTTCTACAAATAGGTCAAAAGTGCGTGTACTCGCACACCAAGTCCCAAATCTGGGAGTTGATTTCTCTCTGCGAAAAAAATTCCGAAATTCGTCAAAAATTTCAAAAAGCGCACTTTTTAGGCTTTGGTATCTCTGGTGGGGCACGAGATAAAAATCTGAAATTCTGGCCTTTGGTAGTATTGTGTAGGAGTGTTATGTACAAAAAATTTCAAGAAGGAGATTTTACTACAAGCTGAGTTATGACATAGACAATATATGAAAACAATACTGCCAAACTATTGTAACCTACTATGTAATTGTTCAACAAGACTGTCAACCTTACAGAATTTTTTCTACAAATAGGTTAAAAGTGCGTGTACGCATACACCCTAGATCTGGGAGCTGATTTCTCTTTGCGAAAAAAATTCCGAAATTCGGCGAAAATTTCAAAAATCGCACTTTTTAGGCTTTGATATCTCTGGTGGAGCACGAGATAAAAGTCTGAAATTCTGGCCTTTGATAGTATTGTGTAGTAGTGTTATGTACAAAAAATTTCAATAAGGAGATTTGACTACAAGCTGAGATATGGCATGGTCAATATGTAAAAACAATACTTCTAAACTATTGTAACCTGCTATGTGTCTGTTCATACCTACAAAATATTAAACTAATGGTTGATGATGCAAAGTTACAAATATCATCTTCAAATTCGGTTTAAATCGTGATTTAAATAATTCAGATTGTATGCTAAGCCAATGCACTATTTGTCCAGATGAATAAAACATACTGGAAAAGCTATTCGTCCATTTCAATGGCCTCGAAAATATTTTGATTGATTGACCGTTTTTAAAAAATCTGAATTTTTTTTGTACAACAACCCTAATATGAGGGAAGTTCAAAAAGACTATTATTTTAATTTTAATATTTTTCGTTTGAGAATGGTGGCCATCTTTGTTTCATCGTGTGCAGCTATTTCCTCACATTGAAGTTTGATATCTTTTGTGTGGCGCGAGATAAAAATCTGGAATTCTGGCTTTTGATATTATTTTATGGTAGTGTTACGCACAAAAAAATTCATAAAGGAGATTTGACTATAAACTGAGATACGGTGATTAAAAATATGTTAAGAAATGCTATTACGAGTACATTAGGAGAAATGAGATTAGTCTCTTTTATTACAATATTTACACAGAAAATATCGTTTGTTGAAAACAGTCAAATAATAAACATTTAATTTACAAAGATACTATACATGCTCAACAAAGAGCGTAACACTATTTACTGTTATGAGTTCGACCAGTTACTGTTGTCAGTCCATTAGGCTGTTCTTTCTCAAAATTTTATTTGAAGCCACCCAAGTCTTTTCATCCCTTGTTAACTTGAATGAAATTCTCTAGGTTTACTAACTGAAACCATGTCAACTCAATCAGTTGCAACCCATTGTCAGTAATTTACTTTTCCTGGAAAGTGTTCCGAGTAAAATTGTTTCAATAGCATTTCTAGTAGGTTTGTTCATCTGGACAAATAGTGTATTGGCTTAGCATACATTCTGAATTGTTTAAATCACACAGAAGCATTTGAAGAAGATATTTGTAATTAACATTTAACTTTGTACCATAAATAATTAAAATTTTGGAGGTATGAACAATTACATAGTATGTTACAATAGTTTGGCAGTATTGTTTTCACATATTGTCCATGTCATATCTCAGCTTGTAGTCAAATCTCCTTCTTGAAATTTCTTGTACATAACACTACTACACAGTGCTATCAAAGGCCAGAATTTCAGATTTTTATCTTGTGCTCCACCAAAGATATCAAAGCCTAAAAAGTGCGATTTTTGAAATTTTCGACGAATTTCGGGATTTTTTTCTCAAAGAGAAATCAGCTCCCAGATCTGGGACTTGGTGTATGAGTACACGCACGTTTGACCTATTTGTAGAAAAATTGTGTAAGGTCGACAGTCTTGTTGAACAATTACATAGTAGGTTACAATAGTTTGGCAGTATTGTTTTCACATATTGTCCATGTCATATCTCAGCTTGCAGTCAAATTTCCTTCTTGAAATCTTTTGTACATAACACTACTACACAATACTATCAAAGGCCAGAATTTCAGATTTTTATCTCGTGTCCCACCAGAGATATTAAAGCCTAAAAAGTGCGATTTTTGAAATTTTTGACAAATTTCAGAATTTTTTTCGCAAAGAGAAATCAACTCCCAGATCTGGGACTTGGTGTATGAGTACACGCATTTTTGACCTATTTGTAGAAAAAATTGTGTAAGGTTGGCTGTTTCCCTTGCATGAAAAATTTCCTCTTGCAAACGGATAGATTTTGGAAAAAATCTTAAATTTTGTACTAAAATTTCACCTGTAAAAATTCATTTTTCAAAATTTTTCTACCACTGTATATGTATATTTAGCCTATTTTATTCTGAACAAAATGCTGCAAACCCCATTTCAACTGGGAAAATAAAAGACGAGATATTTACAATTTTGTGTATCCTAGTATCTGAGAAAATCGCTGAACAGGATGAAACAAAGATGGCCTTCATGCACAAACAAAAAATAGCAAAATTAAAATAACGATCATTTTGAACTTCCATCATGTTAGGGTTGTTGTACAAAAAATTTCAGACTTTTGAAAAATGGTCGAGCGGCCAAAAAAATATTTCCTGGACCACTTGAAATGGATTGACCCAAATACTGACACCTTCAGAGAATTTTCCATATGACGATGCAGCAGTAGAAATAGAAATTGATGAACCCGAAACTTCCTCTGCATCTGATATGAACTATTCTCCTGCCATAAATGAAGAACCACACCTATTTACTGAAAAAGAATTAAATGATTTTGTGAGAGAGTTAAATTTTTCAAGAATTACTCGGATCAAGATTGCAAGGTTGGAATCTCCTGAAAAACAATACAAAGATATCTATTTATCGAGATTGACATAAGAAATATTCGACATTTTTTCAAGAAAAGATGATTTATGCTATTGTAATGATATAAGTGGCTTAATGTCTGCTTTAAATTGTCAATATAACTCGCAACATTGGCCTATAAGAGAGCAGCCACAGATAAGACATTTACTGCTACATAAAGTATGAAATTTCTTATTAATATCGTTTCTTTTTACAGAAATTCTTCTATATTTTTCTGAAACTTTATAAACAATGCATACTTTCAGAGTTTTAAATGTTAATTTTAAGCCTTATAAGTGTTTATTTAAAAGTTTGTCATTACTAAAATACCAAATAATAAATGTCATAAGGTATATGTGTTGAATAAATACTACAAAATTCAGATTTTCAAGATTTTGAATTTTTTAAAAATCTGTGGGTGATGGAAACTTTTTAATGATATATTCTTTCACAGCACCACCTAAAATATAAAAGTTACCACATACTTTGTTAGAAACAGAAACCTTGTTTATCAGTGTAATTGGTGGTCTTTTCATTGATGGTCGCAAAAGCTTTTGATTCAGTTTGGTGCTCTGGCCTCATTTACAAACTTCTAAAACATGAAATTCCTACTATTTATGCCCTTTTTATTTTTTCTTATTTTCATGACAGAACATTCAAGATCTTCTATGTTAATAATACTTTACACTATGCCGTATTGATGCAGGAATATCACAGGGTTAAAAATTGGAACCATGGATATCCGAAATTTTTCATGATGTGTTCATAGTATATTTTATTATTTCTTTATGAGAACGATACTACAATCATGGCACATAACATTGACATGGGTTAACTACAGTCGCACCTTCAATCACTAATACACTTAAAAAAAGTTCTCTAATTTCTCTTATTCTAAAAAATTTCTCTAAAATTTCTCTGGAGGATTAAACTTAATTCTAATAAATCTACCGTGGCTTTTTCTCCATGAAACTTATTTCACAACTTAAATGGCTCATTTGTGCACTTTGATCGATAAGTCAAATATATAATAAAATGTACTTAGACCGTATTGTTTCTATGTGTAAGAAAATTAAATATAGCGCTCGGAAATTTTATGAAACTAAAAATACTGTTTCTCACCTCATGTATAGGAATGAGATAAGTATGAAACAAAAACTGATGTTGTATAAAAGACACTTAACATTTCTATGTAATATGTGCAGTTTATTAATAACTTACAGTATCGTTTATTGATAACTTACAGTATGCTTTACTGATAACTTACAGTTGTAACTTAACCTATACTGCTTTAATGTTTAGCGATTTGGGATTTTGCGGCAAATTATAACATAAAAAAATCCAGGTTTTTTTTTTTTTTTTTTTTTTTTTTTTTTTTTTTTTTTTTTTTTTTTTTTATAAATTACACAAAAAAGGAAAGCTAAAATTTTTATGCTTGAATTGTGAAGGGAAAGGGGCAGTATGTAAGACAAGTGATCCATTTCTCTCACACTAAAACTATTATCGAATCCAAATAGTTACTTTTTGACATATTTTTAAATAAACATTTATTCGCAAATGTATCAAATGGCAGTTTTTCTTATTAAGAAACTATGTAATTGAATTTGTTTGCTTTTTTTTAAAAGATCGAAGATAAAAAAGAAAAAATGCTATTAAATTTAGTGTTTTGAACAGAATGTCTGTACAGACAGTGCGTAAATAAATAAATAAAATAAAAATGAAACTAAAATCTTAAATCAAGTCTTAGAATTTAAGTTGTAATTTATTTATTGAAAAAGAATGGTCTATAATAAGTCTCTGGAATAATTATGCTGCAAATATCTTGCTTTTATGTTAAAAAAATAGTCAGAAATTTTTGCGTTGTTGTGCAAGGAAAAACTTTTTTTCTTTTTAATCGCCTTAGCTTGGTCCAAATAGCATGGAAAATTTTCACGTTTTGGAAGCGTATAATACGAAGCAACAAAAATTTTAAAAATTTAAATGAGAATTAAAATGATATTATGTGTCATTATGGGTATTTTGATTTTGGGCATTTGGAATTAGCAGAAATTTAATTTTTAAATTATTTGCAGTATTCTTAAATTGCAATATAAACTATCTATTTAAATTATAAACTTTTAGAGGTAAATAAATTCTGCTTTACTAAATCTACTTTAGTAAAGTTCCTTTGATTTCATTTTGAAAATAAACGTCACATCATTAAAATCACTGAGGTATGTAAGAGATCATTTATGAAGTTACAAAATAAATATTTAATCATGTAGCAGAGAATTAAAAGTGCTATTACATCTATTTCAATAAAATTCTCTTATAATTACTCGCGTATCGTGACATCGAAATTAAAATCATTGAGCTATGTAATAGCAATCCGAAATAATACAACAGTGATATACTTGTCTTACTGTATTATATATTTTAATAACTGTGTACTATTTCAAGATATTATGATATTAATAACTGCATATTAAGCTCTGATTAAGACAACGTTTGTAAGATAAGGGGAACTTAGAATTTGAAATGAGCAAAAGCTTTGATTTTGTGTTAAAATTTTTTCTTAAAACTTAAAAACAAATATATTGTAATATATTGCTATATATTTCGCTGGAAGTATACTTTCATATTTTTTACAGGTAAATAATAAAAATAGTTTATTATAATGTATTTTAGCTGTTTTTATTTAAAATACATTTTCCGATGTAAATCATATTTTAAAAATGCTCTGTGCTTTATATTCTTTTATTTTCTTTAATTCAAAATATGTCTGAGAATCAGTACTAATTCATAATACTACAAGTCTGTAGATTCGTTTCCAAACGTTGTTTTATTAACGTGCTCATTTTAGTAAAGAGTATTTTATCAAATGGGTTTTTAATTAAAATTGCATTAGGTGCCAGTTTTTATTGTCAAATGAAACACAGGTGGGCACAAATTTTAATAAAGTGCTTTTAAATAATAAAACCAATACAAATGTAGAAAACATTTCTAAAATTTTGAAGAAAATTTATCAAAAAATGAAGAATTTAATAAAAATTTAAAAAATAAATTAATAAAGATCTACACTGTAAAAAAAAATCTGTAAAGGTACTATACTTTATCTAGGAAACTGGGATTCCAAGAACTTTTCCTGTAACGGTAACAACAAAAACTCAAGTTTTAGAATCGGTTACATGGATTTTTCCTGTTATCGTTACATGAAAAGTTCTTGGAATCCCAGTTTCCTAGAAAATGTTTAGTACCTTTACAGATTTTTTTTTAAAAGTGTAGTAGGTTTAGAAAAATTTGAACGATTAGTAAACTGAATATTTTTTAAAAACCTTTATAAAATTAATATGGCACAGAACACTTTTTTGCAGATTTTCTTGTTGAAATAACATTAATGATGCAAAAATATTTTAAATAATCTTTTTAGTTTTCTTAACAATTCTTTAAAAAAAGCCTTACATAATTTTTTTATTATAACTTCTAACGTCGTCTTTTTTCTCTAATGAAAATAGTTCAACTGGGAAAAATCGCATTAGCTTTAACTTGAAAGTTTTGTTTATTTTACGCTGTAATTACAGCTTAATGAATTGGTAATTATACTTAATGGAGCCTTATGCAGAAAAGAAACACAGCTGCCGAAATTAGCAATAAAGTTTTGACTATAAAAGTAGAAATAAGTGAATAAAGGAAAATAAGTATTTTGTTTGAACTAAATTTTATAAAATTCTAATTGATTTTGACCATGCATTTGTACAGTACGTTGTACAATGATGGCTCCAGCCATAAAATTTATTTAATATCTGAAAAACGTGCAAATTTGTGTGCGAATCATGTCTAGCTATTTTCTTATTTTAGGTTGTGAGAGTAAGGAATAAAAATTCTTTTTTAGGTATCATTATATATATATATATATATATATATATATATATATATATATATATATATATATATATATATATATATATATATATATAATTTTTGAATTTTTAGGCATCGAAAACTAAGTTCACTTTCCTTATAAAAATTAATTATTCTTGATTCATCCATTTTTAAAAATTAAGATCAAAGTAAACCGTGATTCGTTTATGATCTTGATTTTAAAACTCTATTGTCGCGTGTAATTTTCATTAATCAGTAGCAAATTTTAAGTTGCAGATGTCATGAGTCTAATAAATTATTTTATGGAAAATATAGGTAAAAGGACGTTTAAAGGAAAAGTAAAGGATGTTTACTTGTTTTTAAGGAATGAGCTATATCTAATTGATAATTAATACAAGTTTACAAATAAACATATAATTTTGTGTACAATTTTTTCTACTAAAGCAATCTTATAGGTCAATGAAATCAACTTAAAGATAAAATAGTCGGTCAAATGCGAGTATTATATTCGCTTTAATAAATATATTAATTAATAACTATAATATTACAAAAATTTTGATGTGTTTTTTAATTGTGTTCTAAATTATGTGGTGTTTACAATGTGTTGTTAATTTGGTGACAAAGTTTTGTGCAGCACGGCACTATTGTAATATTTTTATCAACACTATTGTAACGAACTGTCGAATGTTGCGAGTATATTTAATACTCATTAGGTCACTGGTTCAATTAATACTACTAATTACTTAAAAATTCTTTATATACAAATTATTTACACGTTATTTACATTTTAATTAAAGAAAAAGGATCCAGCGAACACACGATAGGCCCGCTAAGATCGCCGAAACCAGAACAATAACAAACGATATTCCAGAGTTGCCAAAACGGCAAACCTAAAGTACAGTAGAATGCGCCAAGGAGACGCGCGGCATCCTAGGTTATGGTGAAGTCGTTACAAAAGAATGCGCCATGGAGACGCGATATACAAGATTATGGTGAAGCCGTAACATACCGGCCCCCGTTGATGTGTGCCAACATTCAACAATAATACTAAATGTAACAATAAACAATTGCAAATAATAGAAATTTCAATTCTACAATCAATAATACAGTATTTTCGATAAAATAAATTATACTTCTTCAATATTATTACTTAATATATTACTTAATATAAGTTTACCAAAATGCAAAATAGATAAGTTATAATTCAAACAATAATTACACTTGAATATTATGCAAGATAATTATCAAGTTAACACTCAATATATGTAGCAATCTGATAAATTCAACAAGTTAATAATAGTTAATCAAGAATAGATAGAGACGAAGACACGTAAGTTTACACTTATGTTATAAAGTTAAGCTACACAAATTATGAAGCTAAGAATTAAAAATATTTTTAAATCTCAAATGAAATTGCTATACATAATAAACAGTTCAATACAAATACAATAATGGTAACTATAATATAATTATTTAAATCGTTCAAAATAACAGAATTCATCAATTCTCTAAAGGAAGTGGACAAACTTTAGAGACACATCTCCTAACTATACCTGTTGATGTTTTTATATCTAAAACTCTGACTTTTTTGTCAGATCCATATGTTACTTTAATGACACGACCTAATGCCCATTTGCCAGGAGGTAAATTATCCTCCTTTAGGATAACCATACACCCTTCTTTTAGGTTGTCCTTCTCAATATACCACCTATTCCATTGCTGTAAATTAACTAAATATTCAGTGTTCCATTTTTCCACAAAATTTGGGTCATTTTTGTTAATTTTTGCCAATTTGATAATTTATTATCATCAATTTTAGTCAAATTCGGTTCAGGAATTGAAGTTATGGGTCGACCATCCAAAAAATGGGCAGGGATCAAGACTTCAATTTCATTTGGATCTGATGACAAAGGTACTAAGGGACGAGAATTTAGAACCCCTTCGATTTCGGTGATTAATGTCCAAAATTCTTCGAGCGTGACTCGAGAATTGCCCAAAGTTCTTTTGAGATGATGTTTAAAGGATTTCACCCCAGCCTCCCATAATCCACCAAAATTTGGTGCACGAGGAGGGATGAATTTCCAATCGACAGCCTCGGAAGCCAAAAAATTTGACAAAGCTTCATCTGGTTTGCATACAAGAGCATGTAATTTCTTTAAATCTTTATTTGTACCTACAAAAGTAGTCCCATTATCCGACATTATGGTTGAGCTTTTACCTCTTCTAGCGAAAAAATCGTTTCAGTGCCAAAATCAATGCCAAAATCGTTTCAGTGCCAAAGGCAAAAATTAAATGATTCAGATTTTAAATCTGTCACTATATCTAAATGGATTGCCTTTGTGGCAAGACAAACAAAAATCGCGAAGTAAATTTTATTATATATCCCCTTTCTCTGATTTTTATACTTAATCATAAAGGGTCCACAAAAGTCAACAGAACATTTTTGAAATGGCGGGCTAGGATTTACTCATTCAGCTGGCAAATTTCCCATAATTTGATTTGCCCCTATTGGTTTGTTTTTAAAACACGTTACACATTTGTGAACTATTTTACGAGCCAAGGATCGCCCATTTATTACCCAATATTTTTGCCGGACATGATGTAACAATGATTGTGGCCCTAAATGGAAAAATTTGGAATGAAAATATTCAAAAATCATTTCACTTATTTTATGATCATGTGGTAACACTATAGGGTGTTTCCTCTCATAGGTCAGACTGGAATTGTCTAAACGACCTCCAACTCTAATTAAATTATCGGAATCTATATAAGGATTTAGAAATTTGAGTTTACTGTTACCTGAAAGGCTCCTCTGGTTTTTCATATGCTTAAGCTCTTCAGATAAGGCTGAATACTGTACCTGTTTAATCAGAAAAATTTCTCCAAATCTCAATTCACTTGCAGATAAGGCACCACTTTTTTTCTCCTTACCCTTTCGACAATTATTTAGAAATCTAAAAATATAACTAGTAATACGAATTAATTTCAGAAAATTATTACTTAAAGAGAATAAACAATTATGAAAACAGTTTTCAGTTCTAAGTGAAAAGTTACTGTTGATTTCAGTTCTAAATTCGGACTCATAGTCAGTGTTGTTTCCCAGTTTTACTGGATAATCTTCTGCATACTGATTTCTGTCCCGAAGAAACTTTGGTCCACTAAACCAAAATTTGCAGTTAGTCAGTTCTTTAGCATCTAGACCTCGAGATAGGACGTCAGCAGGATTATTTTCCGATGATACGTGTTGCCACTGATAAGAGTCCGTGAGGTCTTGTATAGCAGCCACTCTATTACTCACAAAGGTTTTCAATTGGTGGGGAGATTTTCTAATCCATGCCAGTGATATTGTTGAGTCGCTCCAGAGAAGAACAGTTTCTACTGGAATGTCAAGTGACGGTACAACTTTATGCATTAATTTTGCTAAGAGAAGACATGAGCAAAGTTCAAGACGAGGGATTGTCACTGTTTTTATGGGGGATACTCTAGACTTGTTACAGAGTAATTGTGCATCAGGAGAACCTTCAGTTGGTATATACTGGATGTATATGGCGGCTTCATATGCCAAAGAAGAGGCATCTGCGAAGCCATGTACGACTATGCGCTCTTCACGAAAAACAAATCTAGGAATTTTTAAATTTTCTAATTCTGAAAGAATGGAAACAAAATCACTCCATTCTTTCGCTATGGAATCTGGTAATGGCTCATTCCAATCTATCTTAGCTAGCCAAATTTTTTGCATGAAGATCTTACCCCTTGTTACTACAGGGCCAATTAATTCGAGTGGATCGAAGATTTTTGAAATCAAAGCGAGAACATCTCGTTTACTATAAAATGCCTTGTTGTGAATCTTTAATTTATACAGAAAACAGTCACTTAAAGGTTCCCAGAGAACACCCAAAGTTTTCACTGAACTACAATCTGTTTGATCATCGAAATTATATTCGGTGGCAGCCATAGTATTAGGTTCAAGTAATTCTCGGTGGTTTGCACACCATTTGTGCAATTTCATATTTCCACGCTTCAAAAGTTCAATCAATTGGGACTTTAAAATTTTCGTCTTTTCGAGAGTCGATTCCCCGGAAAGAAGGTCGTCTACATAAAAATCTTTTAAAACGACTGACGATGCTAGAGGTAAGTTTGGTTGCTCATCAAGAGCTAATTGTTTAAGAGCACGAGTTGCTAAATAAGGAGCATTAGATGTCCCATAAGTAACTGTATTAAGTTTGTAAGTTTTCACTGGCGCGTTAATATTGTCCTTCCACAAGATTCTAAGGAAGTCTCGTTGGGACGGATCAATTAATACCATTCTATACATTTTTTCTACATCCGCTGAGAATGCATATCGATGTTTTCGGAAACGTATCATAATTACGAATAATTCTTGTTGATGAATTTTTCCTTTTAAAAGAATATCATTCAATGACAAACCAGATGTCGTTGGCGTTGAAGCGTTAAAAACGACTCGCAAGCGTGTTGTACTTTTTTCTAGCCTGTAGACCCCATGATGTGGTATATAATAAGGGTTCTTTACGGGTTTTGATTCTTCTACTAATTCCATATGATTTAAGTTTTTGTATTCTTCCATAAATTCCGAATAGAGAGGTTGTAAATTCGAATCCTTATCTAATCGGCGCCAAACTTGATCGATCCTTTTTTCGGCTAGTTTTTTGGATTCTCCTAAAAATGTAGCATCCTCCATAGGCATGCTAACAACATACTGACCATTGGAAGTTCGATAATGAGTTGTTTCAAAATGATTTTCGCAAAATTTCTCTTCAGTACTAAGTAAAGAACTAGAATCATTAATATTTTCGATTTCCCAAAATTTTCTTAAGGATTCGTCTATTTTTTCATTGGTTAATAAACCACAATATTGGGAATCATCTGAGGAATTATTCACGACACCGCTAGCAACATATCCGAACACTGTTTCTTGAAATAACAAATTTTGAGATGAGCTGCGAATTTTACCAGATTTTAATAAATCGAAGAAACATTGCGCGCCGAGCAACAGGTCTATCCTCCCAGGGATATAAAATTCAGCATCTGCTAACGAAATATTTGTAGGAATATCAGCAATTTCTATACGAATAGGTGTAAGTGGGGTTATTTCTGTAATTTTTGGCACTACAAGAAATTCCAGTTCCCTTGTGAAATCTCTATTTTTATTTGAAATCACAGTTTTAATTTTATAATTTAATGTTGTGGTTGTGTTATTCAAACCCGATATTGGAGCAAAAACCTTTGATTTCTTTATACCCAATTTCTTTGCAAATTCAAGCGACACACAATTTATTTGGCTACAAGAATCTAAGAGAGTTCTTGCCTGGATAAAATTTCCTTTATTTGTTTTTATGTCAATAACTGCAGTTGACAAGATAACAGTTTTATTTGAAGCGAATAAGCAATTAGAAAGATTTTGTGAGACTGATGGCGTCGGACTTGATTCTAGGCGACGTACTGTCTGATCAACACCTGGTTTTTGCAAATGAGTTTCATTACTGGAACGTATTTCTTTATCTCTATGTAATAAAGTGTTGTGAGGGGATTTGCAATGTTTACATAAATGTTTCGAAACACAGTTAGCTGCTAAATGTGATTTGTTAAAGCATATGAGACAAAGTTTATTTTTTTTAACGATAGCAAATCTTTCACCAAAATTCATATTTAAGAATTTGTTACATTTATATAGGGGATGAAATGAATCAAAAATAATACACTGTTTTTCCGAACTTGTGTTTACTAAAAGAGATTTTGATTTTATTTCACTAGAAATTTTTGGTCTAGCTAAATTACTTCTATTTATGCTTTCGAGAGATTGGCTTCTTTTTTCTAAAAAGTCCATTAAACTGTCAAAACTAGGAGCTTCAGATGTGTTTATTGACAATTCAAATTGATTTCTTGTTTCCTTATCTAGTTTTTCTAAAATTATAGTTGTAAACAAAATGTCAGAGAGGTTATTTCTCTCAAATCCTAAATTATTTAGAGCACTGATATTTTTGTTTATAACATCTAATAAACGCCTTAATTCTTTAGATGATTCATGTGTAATTTTTTCAAAATCTAACACAGCCTTTAAATGTATACTAACCACAATTCTTTTGTTCTCAAATCTATTTTCTAACGCTTTAAATAACGAATCAAATGTATCATCTGGAGTTTCTAATAATTTAGCCTCATTTCTTAGAGCGGAATGCAAATAATGTAATTTTTGAACATCAGTCAATTCTTCATTATTCGTAACAATATTATTAAACTCTATTTTAAACATGTTCCAGTCTTCATATTTTCCACTAAATAGCGGAAGAGGTATATCAGGAAGTTTTATTTTACAGTTATTTATCTTTAATTCTGAATTTTTAGTTTCTAATTTATTAGAATATAATAATTGATTGAAACTTACCTCTAGCTGTTCTACTTGCTCTTCCATTTCGACCAATGAAGCATCATTTTCCGATAAATCCTGATCTTCAGGTGCTGTTGTATAATAATCGCGACGTAGTATATCGATGTTTGTAGACAGTTTTTGAAGATTCTTGATTTTCGTTTCAATTTGAATTCTAGATAATTCTTCGGTTTTTTCATTTACAGAATTTTCTAATCTTGTTAACTGGGCTTTTAAAGAGCCTCTAGTCCTATTCAAGCTAATTAACGAAGCCATTTTAATTCAAATAGAACAAGGAGAACAAGTTCGAATTAAAAACGAAAGTTGTACCGGCGAGCGGACCAATGTGACGAACTGTCGAATGTTGCGAGTATATTTAATATTCATTAGGTCGCTGGTTCAATTAATACTACTAATTACTTAAAAATTCTTTATATACAAATTATTTACACGTTATTTACATTTTAATTAAAGAAAAAGGATCCAGCGAACACACGATAGGCCCGCTAAGATCGCCGAAACCAGAACAATAACAAACGATATTCCAGAGTTGCCAAAACGGCAAACCTAAAGTACAGTAGAATGCGCCAAGGAGACGCGCGGCATCCTAGGTTATGGTGAAGCCGTTACAAAAGAATGCGCCATGGAGACGCGATATACAAGATTATGGTGAAGCCGTAACAACTATTTACAACGCTATTTTTAGAACACATTTCTGGATAACAATACTTTTGAAACATATTTTTATGTAAAATAAATGGTATTTCCTATTCATTATTATATTAGCTTTATTTCACTGAATTTTTTATGGTTTCCATAGCGTATATTAGATTACTAGTTGACATTTTTGCATCTTTCTGGAGCATATCTTCTTCCCTTTAGCTGCGTTCTTGTAAATCAAGAATGCATTTCAACATTTCTCCATCTATTGATCTGTTTGTAATTGGCACGTCTCTTTCTGTATTCATGACGTGTCCACACTTCCTGTAAATAGTCTCCTTCTAACTTCAATTTATCGCAGGAAGTTCATTTCTTGTGTTTGTAAAACTCTAGAATTTAATTATTCTTTTTTGGTGCTGAAATTTTGAACGTGGAATCACTATCATCTTCTCAGAAATAACACAGAAGTGAACAAATTGTGACATGCATTTAAAAAAAAAAACTAGAGAGATATTCTCTCGTGCATGTGGGATATTGAAAAAAAAACAAAAAACATAAATCGATTAGATTTATATAAAAACACACAGAAAAGAGTAATTTATGGGATTAAGAGCATTAGATTGACAATTATGTCTGAAAACACTTACGAAATATTTCTTTTGATTTAATATTTTTTTTATCTATTAAAAAATCGGAAAAAAACGGATATTGTTTTTTTGCGTAAACTAAATGGAACCAAAGATTAATAAGATTAAGAAAAATAAATATGTCTTCAATTAGTATCCATATGTTTTTCATAATTTATTGTTCGTCACAATAGCAAAACTGCGCCGCGACATTTGTAGTTCGCACCCCATATTCTCCCAAAAGTTTGAGGGGGCATCGGAAACCTACAGGAGGCCTTAGGATTTTTTCTGAGTTTCTCAAAAGAACTTTTGCTTCAGCAACGTTTTCGGTCAGTATACACACTGCTCAAAACAATTAAAGGATATTTGAAGTTTTATATAAAATAAAGATATAAACGAATTTTTTTTGCTGAAAACAGAAGAAGAGAATCACAAATGCAAATTTTTCTGGTTTTCAAACTGTGGAGTATGCAAATTTTGATTTCGACGTCAAAAACATCGCTTCAGCGGCAGCGAATGAAATTCGACTTTCAACTGGATAAAAGAGAATGAAGACAAGGATGATCGGCATTCAGCGATTGCTTTGTTTCGATGAGTACGATGTCTCAGCGAAGTCATTTGACAAATTCAGAAGCTTGGAGAATTGTTGGCAGGTTAGAAGGGGGCCAAACTCAAGCCGAAGTAGCGCAAGCCATTGGAGTGTCACAAAGTGTCATTTCCAAGATCTGGAACCGTTTTTTGGTGAGTGGATGTGCAGGCCGAAGACCAGGGCAAGGTCGTAGACGGGCAACAACGCCCAATGAAGATCGGTATTTAGCGTTAACAGCTCGGAGACACCGAAACATGAACGCTACTCTTCTCCAACAACACCTTCGCTCAGATACAGGCACCACGATTTCAACTCAGACTGTCCGAAACCGGCTCCACGCTGTAGGTCTGTATGCTCGCCGACCGATGGTATGTGTTAGATTAACATCAAAGCATCGTCGCGACCGCAGGGAGTGGACAACCGAGCATGTCAACTGGAGGAGAAATGAATGGAGCAATATTCTGTTTTCTGACGAGTCCCGTTTTTCTGTGCATCAGGATAATAGGCGTATTTTCATCTGGAGGGACCGTGGCAGTAGAAATAATCCTGCGTTCGTGCACGAAAGTGTCAGATTTGGCGGTGGAGGAGTGTTGGTGTATGGTGGCATCTCCATTGACGGGCGCACTGACCTCTACATCATTCGAGATGGAGCTCTGACTGGTCGCCGATATAGGGATGAGATCCTCAGACCTATTGTAGTCCCTTACGCTGCAGCAATCGGAGATAACTTCATTTTAATGGAAGATAACTGCAGGCCACATCGTGCAAACCTGGTGGAGGATTTCCTTTTCGAGGAAGGAATCGTTCGGATGGAATGGCCAGCGTGTTCTCCAGACATGAATCCAATCGAGCACGTTTGGGACGCTCTAGGAAGACGAGTTTCTGGCCGCCAACAACCCCCACAAACTCTCCAAGAACTGGAAAGAGCTCTTCTGGAAGAGTGGGGCAGAAAACCCAACTCGTCATTAATAGCCTCATTGAGTCCATGCCTCAAAGGTGTTCAACGTTGCTGGCCGCCCTTGGAAACCATACCCCCTACTGAAAATGATTTTCTTTGAAGAAAACACATTTTCTTATTTTTTTTTCTCATATGCACAAATTATGTTTTTTTTATTTTGTACAATAAAATGCGCAATAAAATGCATTTTTTTCTGCCAAACATGTGTAATTTATTCTCATATAACCTACTATGTCTGTCGACCATGTATCAATCAGCTAAAAAGTTTCCCAGATACAAAATCCACCTAAAACTGCAATATCCTTTAATTGTTTTGAGCAGTGTAGTACATTCATTATGTATTTATAAAATACTTAACACTGGACTATGTAATCAGCTTTGTCAAATATAGTTTTATTAAAACCTTGCAAACCGAACCAAAAGGAACCGAAATCTATCAGTTTTATACGTGTTTCCATCTTAGGAGGTATAATTGTTAATATTCTTTCTCATGAAAAATGTAAGTTTTTTTCTTTAAAGACCAATAGATAGTTCCGTGTTGGTCGATTTCATTTTCAAAGATTTTATGGTACTTGTACTATTAAAATTAAGGTGTTTAAATTCACAGTGATATGGACTGTGAGATTAAATTTGTCACACGAAGACATTTGCAACGCAATATTAAACTTATGTGAGTTTTCTTGACAAATATCTAGCTTGAATTTTATTTCCTTAATCTTTTTTTCTTGAGGTACCTGAGATCAACATCTAATAATGTGCTTTTTTACTTTTTCAAGTTCAGTTGCATTATTATTATTATTATTATTTTTTAAAGTTTGGGCACTATTAATTTTTTTCAAAACTGTTTGAAACCTGTTCTAAAACAATGAAAATATGGCAATATTAGATAAAATCCAGGAAAATACTGATGAATGGGAAGTGACTGGTTTAATACCTCTAGATAAACCATGATATAAATATCGTTTTTATTCATGATAAGGACACTCCCTTAAAACTGGATGTTAATAATCCTCAAAATTATGTAAGAGAAAAAAATATTGTTAAATAGAATGTAGAAATTATTATTATTAAAATACATTTTTTATTAATCTTATGCAGTGACATTGCGTACTTTGCTCCATTGCGTAGGGACAATGGAGTTGAATAAGACAGGGGATCAATGCGAAAACAAAAATATATGGTTCACAATCATGCATAAAGTATACTTCTATCGATAAATGTTATCACACAAATAATTAAATAAATATAGTTTCAAAACAGTACACGTTGCAAAAAATTAGACTATTTAACAAAATGTATTTTTTAATAACCAAAATAACTTTTTCTGTTTGCAGTTTTAAGCAATCCAAAGATAATTATAAAGTTTTATATGTTTTAATATAATGTAAAATATAAATAATATATTATCTTGTTATATTTATTGATATAAATAGAAAAAATATTGACAATATTTATTAAAATTATACTTTTAAATATTTTTATAAAAATATTAATCTCAAATATTTTATTGACAGAATTTTTGAATTTTACAAAAGCTAAATACATAACATTAAAATACCAAATAAAGCCTTTGTGCAAAAATGTTAAAATATAGAAAACCAACGATTTTAAATGCACAAATAAAGTATAAAAAGGAAGCAAACAGCTGTTTCGAATCTACTATCGAGATAGCGGGTATATAAGCCTGTGTCTCTCTGTCTCTTTATTCAGTTTTGCTTTGTCTAGCTCGCTGAGTTTTTGCACTGAAGAAGAATCTCGATAGTAGATTCGAAATAGCTGTTTGCTTTCTTTTCATACTTTATTTGTGCATTTAAAGTCGTTGGTTTTCTATCTTTTTTTTACATAACATTAGTTAATGAAATAATCTGTTGTCATTTTTATTGTAGCTATATTATAAGTTAAAAGTATTTCTTACATAAAAGATTTTTACTTTTCGAGTCCCTCCTCCCTTCTTTTATTTTACACCTTATTTATATTAACCACACTTTAACGTTCGCTGTCTTTGAAACAGTAAAGGAATAAGTCATATGCTATGAAAAATTGGTTAATAAAATATTCCATTGTTGTGTGGAATGAAATAAGTTTTTCGTAAATTATTATATTTATTCCACTAGTTCCTTAAAAATATGCTCGAATTATAAAATTAATTATTAAAACTAAGCAATAATTCTTTTATAACTGAAATATTGTGCCAATAAGTTACTAAAGTTGAAGTATTCTTTTATACATTGCTCTATAATTAAAACTGTATACACCTAAAGTTACTGTCTAAATATGAAAATTGTCTTATTCATTTACACTCTGTTTGGGCCTTACTTGTAAAATTATATAAGTTTATTGAATATAAAATGCATTTAAGATAAAAATAAATGTAGCGGTGTGCAAATAATAGATGCTTTTCTGCTACCAATTTTCAGACGTTGAAGATTAAATCATTTAAATAATCTGGGCAAAACAATATTTTTCTCGGTTTTTAATAAAATTGAAGAAAAAAGTCTTATTTTTTAAACGGTGTATTGCGTTCGCTATTGAGTGTATAAAAAAGGTGTAAATATGAAATCTGTAGAGAATTTCGCTCAGATTGCATAAGATTGTAACTAAGATTGTAACTAACAAATAATATGGTACGGCAACGGGTCTCGGGATATTCAAAAAATATATAAAAAGGTCTCAAAATTTTGCTGTTTTTTGGTCACAGGAAATGCTCCCTTAAGAAATTCAGTTGGAAAACTTGGTTTTTCTATGCTGGCTGCCGTATAAACAAATTTTAAAAAATCTTTTACCTGACTATTGCAAAGTAAAATTTGCATATCCCTTGGGCTAAATGGGGTTTACGTAATTTATTTTGGCTGTTGATAAGGCTCGAAATTTGTGGCAGATCTATATAAAACATTTGTTTTCTTTTGATTAAGGCTCTAAAAATTTGCTTTGGCTTGGAAAAATTCCTGGTGTTGATGGTTAAAAATTTAGATCATTTTCATATTCAGCGCTAAAAATACTTCAAAATGTACTTTATAGAGATTTATTATATTGATAATGATATATATATAGGTTACGGTAATTTGATTAATCGGTTATTATTAATAATAACATAATACTTTCTAAATAAACCGGTTAATATGATTAATTTATGAGAATTTATCAAATTAACCGCTTATTATTAATAATTCCCAATCAAGATCGGCAAATACAGGGTGTAGCTGAACTCTTGGGCAAAACTTTAAGGAGTAACCGTACACATCAAGATAAACAATACTAAATCGGAAATTAAGGGTCCCAAACTTTTTCCGAAGGGGATAGGCGCCATTAAAGATTAGGGTCCAAATTTTCTAATAAACACAAAAAACAGAAAAATTGGTCGATTTATTTGTGGTTTTCACTAAAACTATTATTTATGTCAGTATTTTCTTGAAAATAAATTATAAAGATAGATTTAAAAAAAATGCCGATAGAGAGCGCTTTAGACTTTGAAGTAACGAAGAACTATTTTTTGCCGTTATATTTTGCATTTCATTAAAAGTTTTCGGAACTTTAGACCTAAACTTAAAATTTCAGCTCAAAATCTCAATAGTTGGGAGTGGTTATGTAGAGCAAACTAAACTGTATTCAGAAGTTCAATATGGAATGATTTTAAAAAACGAAAAAAAAAGGTCGATTCGTTTGCGGTTTTCGCTAAAACTACTCTTTAAATCAGTATTTTCTTGAAAATAAATTTTAAAGGTAAATTAAAAAAAATACCGATAGAGGGCGCCTTAGACTTTAGAGTAACGTTCAACTATTTTTAATCGTTATTACATTCTTCTATCTTCAATAGAAGAAAGTATTGTAATCGAAATTTTTTCGACTTCCGGTTTTCGACGGATTTACAAGTTTTAGAGGTCAGAGATTCCAAAAAACATGTTTTTACAAAATGGCTGTCTGTCCGTGTGTCTGTGTGTCTGTATGTCGCCATTCTACCATCAAAAAGTCTATGAAGTTATAGATAGAATTGAACCAAATTTTTTCTGAATGTTTTTGGCTGTGGCAAGCAGGTCCTACTTCAGTTTTGAAATATTCCGCCGGAAGGGGGCGCTGCAATCGCGATTTTTGTGCCATTTTCAATATTGTACCGACCAAAAGTATATGAAGTTATGCATCGAACTGAACCAAATTTTTTGCGTAAATGTATGGTTATGGCTAGTTGGTCCTCTCTGAATTTGAAAAACATCCGCCACAAGGGGGTGATGCAATAGCAATTTTTGTGCCATTTTCAATATTGTACCGACCAAAAGTATATGAAGTTACGCATCGAACTGAACCAAATTTTTTGTGTAAATGTATGGCTATGGCTAGTTGGTCTTTCCTGAATTTGAAAAAAATCCGCCGGAAGGGGGCGTTGCAATCGCGATTTTTGTGCCATTTTCAATATTGTACCGACCAAAAGTATATGAAGTTATGCATCGAATTGAACCAAATTTTTTTTGTAAGTGTATGACTATGGCTAGTTGGTCCTCCCTGAATTTGAAAAAAATCCGCCGGAAGGGGGCGCTGCAATCTCGATTTTTGTGCCATTTTCAATATTGTACCGACCAAAAGTATATGAAGTTATGCATCGAACTGAACCAAATTTTTTGTGTAAATGTATGGTTATGGCTAGTTTGTCCTCTTTGAATTTGAAAAAAATCCGCCGGAAGGGGGCGTTGTAATCGCGATTTTTGTGCCATTTTCAATATTGTACCGACCAAAAGTATATGAAGTTATGCATCGAATTGAACCAAATTTGTTTTGTAAGTGTATGACTATGGCTAGTTGGTCCTCCCTGAATTTGAAAAAAATCCGCCGGAAGGGGGCGCTGCAATCTCGATTTTTGTGCCATTTTCAATATTGTACCGAACAAAAGTATATGAAGTTATGCATAGAACTGAACTAAATTTTTTGTGTAAATGTATGGTTATGGCTAGTTGGTCCTCTCTGAATTTGAAAAAAATCCGCCGGAAGGGGGCGCTGCCATCTCGATTTTTGTGCCATTTTCAATATTGTACCGACCAAAAGTATATGAAGTTACGCATCGAACTGAACCAATTTTTTTGTGTAAATGTATGGCTATGGCTAGTTGGTCCTCCCTGAATTAAAAAAAAATCCGCCGGAAGGGGGCGTTGCAATCGCGATTTTTGTGCCATTTTCAATATTGTACCGACCAAAAGTATATGAAGTTATGCATCGAATTGAACCAAATTTTTTTTGTAAGTGTATGACTATGGCTAGTTGGTCTTCCCTGAATTTGAAAAAAATCCACCGGAAGGGGGCGCTGCAATCTCGATATTTGTGACATTTTCAATATTGTTCTGACCAAATTATATGAAGTTATGCATCGAACTGAACGAAATTTTTTGTGTAAATGTATGGCTATGGCTAGTTGGTCCTCCCTGAATTCGAAAAAAATCCACCGGAAGGTGGCGCTGCAATCGCAATGTTTGTGCCA
Source organism: Maratus speculifer (assembly GCA_964019185.1). Taxonomy (NCBI): domain Eukaryota; kingdom Metazoa; phylum Arthropoda; class Arachnida; order Araneae; family Salticidae; genus Maratus; species Maratus speculifer. The sequence continues at coordinate 143,600,280 of OZ025291.1, forward strand.
TTTTCAATATTGCACCACCTAAAAGTGTATGAAGTTAGTTCTAGAACTGAACTAATTTTTTTTTTTTTATATGATTATTTTTTGGTACGGCAAGTAGGTCCTCCTTGAATTTGAAAAAAAGTCTGCCTATCATTCTGTTGTCCATTGGCTCGTACAGAGACCGAGATTCGTTTTTACTCCGGTTAATTGTTTGAAGCAGATATTTAAGATGAAAATCAAAGTTGGTATGGTATTGAATTAAAATTATTAAAGCATTAAAATGAGTAACTATTTTTTTAAAATATTAAAATGTCCGTATGCGATAGAAGAAAGTTTTGGGATTGGCACATCCAACTAATTTTTTAATCTCATTAAATGTTTGCAAAAAGCTTAGTCTTAAATTTTGAGCTCAAAATCTGAATGTTGGGAGTGATTAAGTAGCGCAAAATTGAACTGTGTTCAAGTGGGGGGGGGGGGGGGGGAGGGTTAATTTTCAACTCCTGAATGCAGTTCGATTTGCGCTTCTTAACCCCTCCCAACGATTCAAAATTTGAGCTCAAAATTTAAGTCTAAGCTTTTGCAAGCATTTAATTAGATACAAAAATAACTGTTAAGAATAGCTGTTGGTTATTTTAAAGTTTAAAACGCCCTCTAACGAAATTTTTTGAAAATTCATTTTCAGGATAATATATTGACATATAGAATAGTTTTAACGAAAACCGCAAACGAATCAATTAATTTTTCCTTTTTTCTATAATCATTTGAAATTTGAACTTCCCCCTCACCCTTGAACCCAGTTCATTTTGCGCTATTTAACCACTCCCAATGATTTAGATTTTGAGCTCAAAATTTAAGTTTATGTCTAAGCTTCTAAATAATTTAATGAAATTTAAAAAATAACCGTAAAAAATAATTGTTCGTTACTCCAAAGTCTAAAGCGCCCTCTATCGGCATTTTTTAAAATTTACCTTTATAATTTATTTTCAAGAAAATATGGATTTAAACAGTAGTTATAGCAAAAACGGCAAATGAATCGACCAATTTTTCCCTTTTTAGGTGCGTTCGTAATTATGTAAATACGTAGCACCTATAGTTGTCGTTCAGTCCGTCCGTCTGTCGGTCCGTCTGTTTGTCTGTCCGTCTGTTCGCATATAACAACGCAAAAACTACCCAACTGAGTCTTTTGAAATTTAAAATATATAATTATTGCATAATTTTGTTGAGTCATTTCAAATTTTATGAGAATCGGATGGATAGATCAATTTCAGGGATGATCAAAAGTGTTCCGTTACATTACGGTCAATGGGGGAAAATGTTGCAAATGCATTTTAATCGTTTGAAATTTAAATTACATACTTATTACATAATTTTGCCAAGTCATTTCAATTTTTTTGAAAATAAGATACATAGATCAAATACAGGGACAATCAAAAATACTCCGTTACATTACTGTCAATGGAAAAAAGGAGTTTCAAATGCATTTTAATAATATTACACTCATTCGAACATAATAATATTGATATGCATCATAAAGTACATATTATAATATAGATTTTGCATAATCGGCTGTCCAAAGAACTTTTGTTATTGATTTACTAGGCCACACAAAAGTTTTTTATTACATAATGAGTATAGAGAGAGAACATAGTTTGTTGCGCATTTTAATTGTAATTAACTATTTACAATTTTAAGAGACTGACATATGAGAGTGATATTTTTAAAACTTCATTATCGTACGAACGCACCTCATTCGCTACACTTCACGTGCAATTCCAACTTCTTTATAATAATTTCAAATTTGAACTTCTGAACACAGTTCAGTTTGCGCTACTTAACCACCCCCATCTATTCTGATATTGAGGTGAAAATTTAAGTTTAAGTCTAAGCTTCCGAAAACATTTAATGAGATGTGAAAAATAACGGCAAAAAATAATTATTTGTTACTCCAAAGTCTAAAGTTTCCACTACGTACGTAAGTCCCTCTACACTGTAAAAAAAGTGTCGGTCTACTAAAAAAACTTTAGTGATCCTTGTAATTACTAAAAAATTTTTAGTAATCTTAGTCGGTTACAAGAAAATCTGTAAGAATTACTAGAAAAAAGTTAGCAACGAATAAGGGTTAATAATTTTATATTTTTAATAGCTATTACTAAAGCTCACTTCGTGTGGCTTTGATAGCATAGTGGTTATAGTAACAGACTCCAGGCTAAAAGGTCCCGGGTTCGATACTGGCCACTGCCAAATACGCGTCGAATGTATGCAGTGTAAGTACTCGTTATTGAAGGGATTATGAATATCCTTACGGAGCATTAGCAATGTTTGGTGCTGCTATCTATTGCGGTTTTGCCGAAAATCTTCCGCTCCTGAAGTCTGGATGCAGCTCGAAGGAAGCACCTGCCCTTCGAGCCCACGTAATGGTTATTAAAAATAATTTTGGAGGTGTTACTAAAATTTGCTTAGTGGCTCATACTAAAAATTTTTAAGTTAGTTATACAAAAAATTCTTTTGTTCAGTTTACAAAAGAAATGCTTGTTTTGCTTGCAAAAAAAAAGTTTGTAATGGTTACTAAAAAATTCTGTGGAATACAAATTTACTAAAAAATTTTTAGTAACCCCTTGAATTTTTTTTACAGTGTATCGGCATTTTTTGAAATCTATCTTTATAATTTATTTTCAAGAAACTACTGGTATAAAAAATAGTTTTAGTGAAAACCACAAATCAATCGACGAATTTTTCTGTTTTTTATTTATTTTTGCAATTTTAGACCCTAAACTTTAATGGCGCCTATCTCCTTTGGAAGCCGTTTAAGACCCTTAGTTTCCCATTCAATATTGTTTGTCTTGATGTGTACTATTACTCCTTAAAGTTTTGCCCAAGAGTTTAGATACATCCTGTATATAAAAATAAATTATAAAACGTTAAAAAACATAGTCAAAACAGGCTTGTTTAGTTAATACAAAGTAAAGGATCTCTAACTTGTGTAACAGGTGGAATAGTCGTTGACCCCTCTCTCCTTGAGGCACGTCTAATGTGTTGACTCACTTGTGATAAAGATTAGCAAAGAAAGTTTCGCATTTAAGAAAATTGCAGCAAGTTACAGTATGTCATTCTAAATTTTGAGAAAAGAAACGATTATTGCCAAACTAGGAATAAACGCATAAAATCACTCGATTATGCGTGAAACAGAGGCATGTATTATTCGGGAAAAATAATTGTTTGGACGATGGTTTCACGAAATCACTTCAAGCACACGTAAAAGAGGAGCATCACTCTCTCTCGCACGAAATAAATGATTTTCTGAAGATAAGGAGTAAATAATAAATTATATAACTCGGGCAAGCACTGCTTACTTCTGCAGTATTATTTATTTTTCGTAAATCATTCACTATTCTGTGTACAATAGATTTTATTAATAAATAGTTTAAAAACCTGATGAATCATATGAAAACATCGTGAGCGCTAATGTTTTCGTTATTTTTCATTGCTACTATCTTCATTGAATATTATTTCATTTCTTAGTTAGCTTATTAAGTAAAAAAATCTATGTTTTACATTATTGCATGATGTTGTGATGTTTCTTATTTTTATTTTTGCATGGTTTATATTCCAAAGGTATTTTTAAATGTTAATTTTTTTTTTTAACAAAATTCTTCACTTTATTCGGTAAATTAAAGATGTTCTACTGAAAAGGAATTTCATCATCTACGTTCGTTATTGAAAATAAATCTGTATAAAACAATTTATGAAACAAAGTACCATTAGTGAATGTGAAGGATATATTTTTTTCAATTTTCTTAATACATAGAAATTTTATAAAACTAACAAAAACTTTTTTAACTGCCTTCCGTTTTTCCGAAATCGATTATGAATTTTTTTATGCATGTAAATCCAATTAAATAAGATTGTGAATCCTGGTACTATTTGTCTTAAAGCACTTTAGCCATCAAAATTAACTGTTAAGTGAAATGTAATTATGCTGGTGTAATTTAAACCACAAATTACACCACCTGATTTGGAAGAATTAGCTAATATAATTTGTGGTTAAGTATCTTCAAACAGCCTCTCAAGCATCAAAATACTTGAATTTGTTTTTATATTGTATTCGCACAGTTACATTTTAAAAGTATACCTTTTCTTAAACTTCTCTAGCTGAACAGTAAAGCAACATTGAGAGAGTTATGAACATATTGATCCCCAGTATATTGTTTAAGTTAACCAGAATTAGGTAACCCGGAAAAATGGAAAAGAAATTTAGAATCAACTCAAGAACTAATCTAGAATAAAATATTTTCAGTTCTTTGACAGAAACATTGCTTTCGAGTTCAGTTAATGGCTATGTTTGCGCAAATTCGCTGCAAAAATTACAAGATCATTCTGTAATATACAATAAATAATAATATCCAATAGAGTTTTTCAATCATTTTTAAATATTTTTTTCCCCTCTTTCTATCTTTCTCCTTTGAGGAAAACGTTTGAAAATCTGCAAATAACGTATGTCAACAATTTTAGTGATAAGTGTAAAAAACTCAGATTTTTCATTTTTTTAAGTTTAAAAGTTTTTATTGAAAAAAGGTATATATATTTTGAGATTAATGTATGCAAGTTTGTTTTTCTTATTATGATAAAAAATTGTCATGCATAATTTATTTGCCACAATAATAAAATACCGAGAAATTTTTCCATAACCCTATCAATACATGCAGTGGAAATTTTATCATTTAAATATTTTCCAGATTTTCTAATTAAAAAGCACAAGGGAGTTTAATAACAAGTGAAGTATATTTTACAACTTCTATTAATTAAAATCCCCAATTACTTAGTTTAGCATCTCGTGGTATATTAAGAACGTTCTTTTACATCCCACGAGAATTCTTTTTTACATTTAGCTTGCTGTAGCAGTTAAATTTTGTAATTAAAATTAATTAAATGCAACTAAAGTTTGGTTACACGAAATATTTATTCTGCTAATTAATATAATTCTTTTAAATAACAAATCTTTCTCACGAGATGTGTTTGAAAATTTTGATTAAAACTTCTCAGTGTACATTTTTGTAAAACCACCATATGAGAAAATTGTCTGCTGTGGTATTTTCATATAATAGGGGGAATTTTAATATACATCTCATCATATTTACAATTTTATTGTATATTTAGCATAAAATATAACAATATAAAGCATAACGCGATATTTACCGAGTACAATATATAAAATATTTTCTATAGTGTAGTTCTATTCATGGTTAAATGTTTAATAAATTAAATGACTTTAAAAAAAATCAGCGTGGAAAGTTAAAGAATATCTTAAAAAGTGAAATAGTATAGTTGCACATTAAATATGTTTGGGAAATAAATTTATTTTAACATTTTGGAATTTCAAACGTATGTATAATATATGCGCATGTATAAAAGTGTATAATATATTAATAGTGCTATATTAATCGTAAAATATATTAATCGTATATATTAATAATATATATTAAACGTATTTATAAACGTATATACGTATGTATAAATGTATGTATAACAATAAATAAATTTATTTTATTTATTTGGAAAAAAATATTTTTATTTAAATGTTTATTACAATAGAAAAAGGTATAAATATTTCAAGATGAATGTATACAAGTTTTTTTAATTTTTATGTTAAAATATTGTCATGCATAATTTATTTGCCACAATAATAAAATACGGAGAAACTTTTACATAACCCTATCAACAATAAATTGTTCAGATTTCCTAATTAAAAAACACAAGGAATTTTAATAGCGAGTGAAGTATATTTTACAACTTCCATTAATTAAAATCCTCAATTACTTACTTTAGCATCTCGTGGTATATTAAGAACTTTCTGCCACATCCCGAGACGATTCTTTTTCACATTTAGCTTGCTGTATCTGTAAACGATTTTAATTAAAGTTAATTAAATGCAATTAAAGTTTGCTCACACGAAATATTTATTCTGCTAATTAATATAATTTTTTTAAATAACAAATCTTTCTCACGAGATTTGTTTGAAAATTTTTATTAAAACTTCTCAGTGTACATTTTTGTAAAACCACCATATGAAAAAAGAGCCTGCTGCGGTATTTTCTTTTAATATGGGGAATTCTAATGTACAATTCATCATGTTTATAATTTTTTTGTGCATTCGACATAAAATATAACAATATAAAGCGTAAGCATAAAGTGATATACATCGAGTACAATAAATAAAATATTTTCTATACTGTAATTCTATCCATGGTTAAATGTTTATTACATTAAATAACTTTAAAAAAATCTCTTGTGTGGAAAGGTAAAGAATATCTTAAAAAATGAAATGGAATAGGTGCACATTAAATTTGTTTGGGAAATAAATTTATTTTAATTTTTGGGGACTCCAAACGTTTGTATAATGTGTATGTATGCATAAACGTATATATTATAAGTATATATTAAACGTATGAATAAACGTATATACGTATGCATATACGTATGTATAACAATAAATAAATTTATTTCATTTGCTTGAAAAATAAATGTGTTTTAGTTTCAATTTTTTTTGAAATAGAAAAAAAGCTATATACATTTCAAGATTAGTATTGTATACAATTTCTTTTTCTTATTACGATAAAATATCGTCATGCATAATTTATTTGCCACGATATTAAAATACCGAGAAACTTTTACATAAACCTATCAATTGATGTAGTGAAATTTCTATCATTAATAAATTGTTCATATTTCCTAATTAAAAAGCACCAGAGAGTTTAATAGTGAGTGAAGTATATTTTACAACTTCTATTAATTAAAATCCTCAATTACTTACTTTAGCATCTCGTGGTATATTAAGAATTTTCTACCACATCCCGCGAGGATTCTTTTTCACATTTAGCTTGCTGTAGCTGTTATCGATTTTAATTAAAGTTAATTCAGTGCAATTAAAGTTTGCTCACACGAAATATTTATTCTGCTAATTAAGATTATTTTTTTAAAAAATAAAATTTTTTTCTCACGAGATATGTTTGAAAATATTTATTAAAACTTCTCAGTGCACATTTTTGTAAAACCACCAAATGAGAAAAGAGTTTTCTGTGGTATTTACCTCTAATAGGGGAAATTTTAATATACATGTCATCATATTTATAATTTTGTTGTGTATTCGCTATAAAATATAGCAATGTAAAGTATAAGCAAAAAGCAATATACATCGAGTACAATATATTAAATATTTTCTATAATGTAGTTCTATTCATGGTTAAATGTTTATTAAATTAAATGACTTAAAGAAATCACTAGCGTGCAAAGGTAAAGAATATATCAAAATGTGAAGTAGAATACATGCACATTAAATTTATTTGAAAAATAAATTTATTTTAAATATTTGGGACTCCATATAAATGTATATATTAAACTTATATACATATATATGATATATCGTACCCGTATATACTAAACATATGTATAAACGTATATACGTATATATAAACGTATGTATAACAATAAATGAATTTATTTTATTCATTTGGAAAATGTATTTATTTTATTTCCGAAAAAAGTATAAATATTTCAAGATTAATATATACAAATTTTTTTCTAATTATGATAAAATATCGTCATGCATAATTAATTTGCCACAATATTAAAGTTCTAAGAAACTTTTCATAATCTATCAAATGATGCAGTTAAAATTTTATCATTACTAAATTGTTCAGATTTTCTAATTAAAAAAAGCACAAGAGAGTTTAATAGCGAGTGAAGTATATTTTACAACTTCTATTAAATAAAATCCCCAATTACTTAATTTATCATCTCGTGGTACATTATGAACTTTCTACCACATCCCGCGAGCATTCTTTTTCACATTTAGCTTGCTGTAGCTGTTAACGATTTTGATTGAAGTTAATTAAATGCAATTAAAGTTTGTTCACATGAAATATTTATTCTGCTAATTAAGATTATTTTTTTTTAAATAACAAATCTTTCTCACGAGATGTGTTTGAAAATATTGATTAAAACTTCTCAGCGCCAATTTTTGTAAAACTACCAAATGATAAAAAAGTCTGCTATGGTATTTTCTTTTAATAGGGGGAACTTTAATATAAATCTCATCATATTTATAATTTTATTGTGTATTTAGCATAAAATGTAACAATATAAAGCATAAAGCAATATACATCGAGTACAACATATAAAATATTTTTTATAGTGTAGTTCTATTCATGGTTAAATGTTTATTAAATTAAATGACTTTAAAAAAATCACTATACTGGAAAGTTAAAGACTATCAGAAAAAGTGAAATAGAATAGTTGCATATTAAATTTATTTGGAAAATAAATTTATTTTAATTATTTGGGACTCCAGACGTATGAATAAACGTATATATTAATCGTATATATTAAACGTATGTATAAACGTATATATGTATGCATAAACGTATGAATAACAATAAAAAAATTTATTTTATTTATTTGGAAAATAAATTTATTTTAATTTTAATATTTTTTACAATAGAAAAAGATATAGATATTCTGAGATTAATATATACAAGCTTTTATTTTCTTTTTATGATAAAATAGCGTCATGCATACTTTATTGGACACAATAATAAAATTCCGAGAAACTTTTACAGAACCCTATCAGTTTCTGCAGTGAAAATTTTTATCATTAATAAATTGTCCAAATTTCCTATTTAAAAAGCACAAGGGGGTTTAATAGTGAGTGAAGTATATTTTACAACTTCTATTAATTAAAATCCTCAATTACTTACTTTAGCATCTCGTGGTATATTACGAATTTTCTACCACATCCCGCGAGGATTCTTTTTCACATTTAGCTTGCTGTATCTGTAAACGATTTTAATTAAAGTTAATTAAATGCAATTAAAGTTTGCTCACACGAAATATTTATTCTGCTAATTAATATAATTTTTTTAAATAACAAATCTTTCTCACGAGATCTGTTTGAAAATTTTTATTAAAACTTCTCAGTGTACATTTTTGTAAAACCACCATATGAAAAAAGAGCCTGCTGCGGTATTTTCTTTTAATATGGGGAATTCTAATGTACAATTCATCATGTTTATAATTTTTTTGTGCATTCGACATAAAATATAACAATATAAAGCGTAAGCATAAAGTGATATACATCGAGTACAATAAATAAAATATTTTCTATACTGTAATTCTATCCATGGTTAAATGTTTATTACATTAAATAACTTTAAAAAAATCTCTTGTGTGGAAAGGTAAAGAATATCTTAAAAAATGAAATGGAATAGGTGCACATTAAATTTGTTTGGGAAATAAATTTATTTTAATTTTTGGGGACTCCAAACGTTTGTATAATGTGTATGTATGCATAAACGTATATATTATAAGTATATATTAAACGTATGAATAAACGTATATACGTATGCATGTACGTATGTATAACAATAAATAAATTTATTTCATTTGCTTGAAAAATAAATGTATTTTAGTTTCAATTTTTTTTGAAATAGAAATAAAAGCTATATATATTTCAAGATTAGTATTGTATACGATTTCTTTTTCTTATTACGATAAAATATCGTCATGCATAATTTATTTGCCACGATATTAAAATACCGAGAAACTTTTACATAAATCTATCAATTGATGTAGTGAAATTTCTATCATTAATAAATTGTTCAGATTTCCTAATTAAAAAGCACCAGAGAGTTTAATAGTGAGTGAAGTATATTTTACAACTTCTATTAATTAAAATCCTCAATTACTTACTTTAGCATCTCGTGGTATATTAAGAATTTTCTACCACATCCCGCGAGGATTCTTTTTCACATTTAGCTTGCTGTAGCTGTTATCGATTTTAATTAAAGTTAATTCAGTTCAATTAAAGTTTGCTCACACGAAATATTTATTCTGCTAATTAAGATTATTTTTTAAAAAAATAAAAAATTTTTCTCACGAGATATGTTTGAAAATATTGATTAAAACTTCTCAGTGCACATTTTTGTAAAACCACCAAATCAGAAAAGAGTTTTATGTGGTATTTACCTCTAATAGGGGGAATTTTAATATACATGTCATCATATTTATAATTTTGTTGTGTATTCGCTATAAAATATAGCAATATAAAGTATAAGCAAAAAGCAATATACATCGAGTACAATATATTAAATATTTTCTATAATATAGTTCTATTCATGGTTAAATATTTATTAAATTAAATGACTTAAAGAAATCACTAGCGTGCAAAGGTAAAGAATATATCAAAATGTGAAGTAGAATACATGTACATTAAATTTATTTGAAAAATAAATTTATTTTAAATATTTGGGACTCCATATAAATGTATATATCAAACTTATATACATATATATGATATATCGTACCCGTATATACTAAACATATGTATAAACGTATATATGTATATATAAACGTATGCATAACAATAAATGAATTTATTTTATTCATTTGGAAAATATATTTATTTTATTTCCGAAAAAAGTATAAATATTTCAAGATTAATATATACAATTTTTTTTCTAATTATGATAAAATATCGTCATGCATAATTAATTTGCCACAATATTAAAGTTCTAAGAAACTTTTCATAATCTATCAAATGATGCAGTTAAAATTTTATCATTACTAAATTGCTCAGATTTTCTAATTAAAAAAAGCACAAGAGAGTTTAATAGCGAGTGAAGTATATTTTACAACTTCTATTAATTAAAATCCTCAATTACTTACTTTAGCATCTCGTGGTATATTAAGAATTTTCTACCACATCCCGCGAGGATGCTTTTTCACATTTAGCTTGCTGTAGCTGTTATCGATTTTAATTAAAGTTAATTCAGTGCAATTAAAGTTTGCTCACACGAAATATTTATTCTGCTAATTAAGATTATTTTTTAAAAAAATAAATTTTTTTTCTCACGAGATGTGTTTGAAAATATTTATTAAAACTTCTCAGTGCACATTTTTGTAAAACCACCAAATGAGAAAAGAGTTTTCTGTGGTATTTACCTCTAATAGGGGGAATTTTAATATACATGTCATCATATTTATAATTTTGTTGTGTATTCGCTATAAAATATAGCAATATAAAGTATAAGCAAAAAGCAATATACATCGAGTACAATATATTAAATAAGGTACCCTGGGGTAATAACGCCACGTTAAGGTTCTAGCAATTTTCACGGCTCAGTTTTAGTTTGTATTTTTCAAACAAATATATGATTTGATACAGCAACTCATTGACTATCTATATAAAAAAAATAATTTAACAGATATGAATACGTAAAATGTAATGGCGTGATTTCTTGACCAATGCTATTTGGCGTTATTACCCACCTATATGGGTAATAACGCCATGCAAACAAAACTATGAAATAAGTTGGAATAATTGCATGTAGATTGCCCAATTCTAAAAATACAAACTCTCAACTCTAGAAATTGACAAATTGCATCCTAAGCTATTGAAAATGTTAATTTTTTTGTGAAAGTGTAAGAAAAATAAAGGTGTGGTGTGGGGAGGGGGGATGAGGCAAAAGAATATCAGACCGTGAGCTTCTTTTTGCTTAAAAAACCGCTTAAATAGAATTATTAGAAACATTGCACAGTTTTAACTGTGTTTATTTGAATCAGTATTTAAGATGTAGCTCGGCCACTGTAGAGAATCAACTGGGGTAAAAATTGCAAGGATTGGCGTTATTACCCCGTTATAGTTATTGCGCTGTACATTTTAAATTACAAATTATCTCGAGAAGATATCCAAAAACTTCAACAACATTTTGAAAGGCCATGAAATATACTACAAATTTATGTAATTAACAAAGTATTTCCGGATAAAAAAATAGTCTTCACATCACAAAACGTATCTCGCAAATTTTAGATCAAGCGTTAATTTTAGCTGCTTGTAAAAACAATAAGACCTAAAAATGAAACAAATTAACTTGAAGCTGTTTTTTGCGATTTATATGACTCAAAACACTTCTGCGCAGAACACATGGGTGTCATTTACCAAATTATTTCATAATTATGCAAAATATTAGCACTTGGCGTTATTACCCCGTCTGGCGTTATTACCCCAGGGTACCTTATTTTCTATAATGTAGTTCTATTCATGGTTAAATGTTTATTAAATTAAATGACTTAAAGAAATCACTAGCGTGCAAAGGTAAAGAATATATCAAAATGTGAAGTAGAATACATGTACATTAAATTTATTTGAAAAATAAATTTATTTTAAATATTTGGGACTCCATATAAATGTATATATCAAACTTATATACATATATATGATATATCGTACCCGTATATACTAAACATATGTATAAACGTATATATGTATATATAAACGTATGTATAACAATAAATGAATTTATTTTATTCATTTGGAAAATATATTTATTTTATTTCCGAAAAAAGTATAAATATTTCAAGATTAATATATACAATTTTTTTCCTAATTATGATAAAATATCGTCATGCATAATTAATTTGCCACAATATTAAAGTTCTAAGAAACTTTTCATAATCTATCAAATGATGCAGTTAAAATTTTATCATTACTAAATTGCTCAGATTTTCTAATTAAAAAAAGCACAAGAGAGTTTAATAGCGAGTGAAGTATATTTTACAACTTCTATTAATTAAAATCCTCAATTACTTACTTTAGCATCTCGTGGTACATTATGAACTTTCTACCACATCCCGCGAGCATTCTTTTTCACATTTAGCTTGTTGTAGCTGTTAACGATTTTGATTGAAGTTAATTAAATGCAATTAAAGTTTGTTCACATGAAATATTTATTCTGCTAATTAAGATTATTTTTTTTTAAATAACAAATCTTTCTCACGAGATGTGTTTGAAAATATTGATTAAAACTTCTCAGCGCCAATTTTTGTAAAACTACCAAATGATAAAAAAGTCTGCTATGGTATTTTCTTTTAATAGGGGGAACTTTAATATAAATCTCATCATATTTATAATTTTATTGTGTATTTAGCATAAAATATAACAATATAAAGCATAAAGCAATATACATCGAGTACAACATATAAAATATTTTTTATAGTGTAGTTCTATTCATGGTTAAATGTTTATTAAATTAAATGACTTTAAAAAAATCACTATACTGGAAAGTTAAAGACTACCAGAAAAAGTGAAATAGAATAGTTGCATATTAAATTTATTTGGAAAATAAATTTATTTTAATTATTTGGGACTCCAGACGTATGAATAAACGTATATATTAATCGTATATATTAAACGTATGTATAAACGTATATGTGTATGCATAAACGTATGAAAAACAATAAAAAAATTTATTTTATTTATTTGGAAAATAAATTTATTTTAATTTTAATATTTTGTACAATAGAAAAAGATATAGATATTCTGAGATTAATATATACAAGCTTTTATTTTCTTTTTATGATAAAATAGCGTCATGCATACTTTATTGGACACAATAATAAAATTCCGAGAAACTTTTACAGAACCCTATCAGTTTCTTCAGTGAAAATTTTATCATTAATAAATTGTCCAAATTTCCTATTTAAAAAGCACAAGGGGGTTTAATAGTGAGTGAAGTATATTTTATAACTTCTATTAATTAAAATCCTCAATTACTTACTTTAGCATCTCGTGGTATATTACGAATTTTCTACCAGATCCCGCGAGGATTCTTTTTCACATTTAGCTTGCTGTAGTTGTTAACGATTTTAATTAAAGTTAATTCAGTGCAATTAAAGTTTGCTGACACGAAATATTTATTCTGCTAATTAAGATTTTTTTTTAAACAATATTTCACGAGATGTGTTTGAAAATATTGATTAAAACTTCTCAGTACAAATTTTTGTAAAACCACCATATGAGAAAAGAGTTTTCTGTGGTATTTTCCTTTAGTAGGGGGAATTTTAATATACATCTCATCATATTTATAATTTTGTTGTGTATTAAGTATAAAATATAACATTATAAAGCGTAAGCAGAAAGCAATATACATCGAATATAATATATAGAATATTTTCTATAATGTAGTTTTATTCATGGTAAAATAGTTATAAAATTAAATGACTTAAAATATCATTAGCTTGGAAAGTTAAAGAATATCTTAAAAAGTGAAATAGTATAGATGTACATTAAATTTATTTGGGAAATAAGTTTATTTTAAATATTTGGGGCTCCAAAAGTATGTATAATATATACTTATATACAAGGTGAGTCATAAATATCGAAACAATAGGCTATCTCCTTAAATATTACCCTTAGAACCATACTTCCAATTGCAAAAATTCATAAAAAAATGTGAAATTTTTGATAAGATAAATTGCGACTCCATGGGGGGTCTAGTTGAAAAGTTACGAAAATTAAATTTTTATACGGTCCCCGTAGGACAAAAATTCCGATTAGGACATTTTTCTTATTCAGTCCTGAATAAGACACAAAAAGTTGCATCTTCATATCTCCAAAATTCGCAAAGTTATAGCCGTTTAAAAAATTCATCAGGTTTTAAGGGATTAGACACAAATTAAAAAGCGCACAATTAAAAAAACAATGTTACTTTAACAATTCTAGAAAACGCGTAAAAAATATATTTCTTGAGTTAGAATTTTGATTTTTTTCTTTTTTTGTGTTGGTTAGCATTATAAATTGCTAAGAAAATCACATTCTAAAATTTCTCATACAATTTATAAAAGTTTCATGTGGTTAGTACGGGTTTAAATGGGACAATCAAAAATCATTATAACTCGTAACATTATTTATCGGATTGCAATTTCTTTCTATTTAATTAAAGATGAAAATCTGATTTTAGTCTTGTTCAAAGGGTTTTTTTTATATTAATTTTAAAACTATTAAAAATATTAATTGAAAAAATAATATAACTTAAAAAAAAATCATATTTTCAAAAACAAACATTTTTTCAAAAGTAAACATTTTTTCAAATTTGCCGAAAAAAAAAAAAAAAAAAAAAAATCAAAAATGACGTGTTTCAAGTTTTTTTTTCTTTTAAAAATTCTTAACATTTAATAATTTAAAGACAAGAAATAGAGGATAAAAAATTCATTATGCAGAAAAACGAAGTGTATTGTTTAAATGTCCGTCGGTTATTTAAAAAAATGCTTTTTCCAAGATGCAGATTAAGTCTTTTTTTTTCTTTTTAAATTTACCTCTGACAACTTCAGGCTTTTTATCGTCCTCCAGAAGATGTTAAAAAATCTGTATTCTGGGCCCAGGTAGGGCCAGGACCGAGATGTTACTTTTTACGGAAGACCCGCCAGGCCGGGCATAGTGTACTTTTCATAAAGGAGGGGATTACTTACTTCAACTTAGGTGCACTCTGGATGAAATTTTCAAATCCGGTATCGAGAAAACCCGTATTAAAATCACTGTCTCTGACTGACTTAATACGTACATAAAATAAATAAAATTCAGCTCAATCGAATTTTTTTACGCAAAACATATAGATTTTAAAACTTTTATTTTACAAAAAAAAAAAAAAACCTTTAAAATTTATTTTTTTTAAATAGATTATTCAAAGGCTAAAAAAAATTAAATACAATAAAACCAGTGAAAAAAATCTGCCTATGACGGAATTCTGTCTTAAACGGAAAATATGTTGATCCATGCAAAATAAATGCAGTAGTACCTGAAAAAAAAATAAGCTCAAATTACATCTTCTAGGGAGAGCATCTGTCTATAACGTATTTTTTCTTTCCTATGTGATTCCGTCTTAAAAAGTTTTAGTGCATAACATTTTTCAGAGTCTCCAACGCATGGGATATGGATTAACGATATTAAAATATAAGTGAAACATTTACATATAAATAGAGATTCATTCATAAAATAAATATATTACAGCCATTGGCGCTTCTTTAATAATAAAAAGTATAAATATAAAAAACGAAAAGCTATAAAAGAATTTTTTGATTAGAACTCTTCCATATGAAATATTTTTTTCCTACCCCGAATTAAAAAACTATGTAAAAATTTGCGACTGAACCGGGCTATGATTTAAACTATTTTCCAGACCGGTCCGGGTTATGATGTTGAAATTTTTTCAGGCCACGCCGAACTTCTCCCCCTATGGGTCGGTTTGAGACTTGACCTAGATATTTTGACCCGGGCAGACGTCTGGTATGCCAATTTAGCGTAAAAACTATACGCTGCTATTTTATGTCCAAAGAAAAAGCGCTATCTTAAACCGATTTTTATCAATTTGCAATTTGTGAATGTTCCCTAACAAGCGTCGATTCACAGAGAAGAAAGCACAGTTAGAGGCAGGGAAAAGTGGTGTAAGTCTTAGTTTAGTCGTAGTCAGGTGTAGTCAGAGTTTTTGAGGATTTTTGGATTTAATATCTCTGTGGGATTTTTAGATACGGAGTTGAAATTTGTTTTGTTCAATTTAGGAATGGATAAGGAATAATTTCCTAATTGGGAATTTCGACCTACAGGGGCCGTATAAAAATTTAATTTTCGTATTTTTTCAAATAGACCCCCCATGGAGTTGCAACTTATCTTATCAGAAAACTCACCTTTTTTTATGAATTTTTGCAATTGGAAGTATAGGTCTAGGGGCAATATTTGAGGAAATAGCCTATTGTTTCGATATTTATGACTCACCCTATATAAATGTATATATTATCGTTTATACATACGTATAATATATCGTACTCGTATATACTAGACGTATGTATAAAGTATATACTTATGTATAAATAACTTCATTTTATTCATTTGGAAAATAAATTTATTTTAATTTAAATGTTTTTTTACAATAGAAAAAAGGTATAAATATTTCAAGATTAATATATGCAAGTTTTTTTCTAATTGTAAAATATTGTCATACATAATTTATTTGCCACAATAATAAAATACCGAGAAACTTTTCATAACCTATCACTTGATGAAGTGAAAATTTTATCATTAATAAATTGTTCAGATTTCGTAATTAAAGAGCACAAGGGAGTTTAATAGCGAGTGAAGTATATTTTACAACTTCTATTAATTAAAATCCCCAATTACTTATTTTAGCATCTTGTGGTATATTAAGAACTTTCTGTCATGTACCGCGAGGATTCTTTTTCACATTTAGCTTGCTGTATCTGTTAACGATTTTAATTAAAGTTAATTAAATGCAATTAAAGTTTGCTCAAATAAAATATTTATTCTGCTAATTAATATTATTTAAAAAAAAATAAGATATCTTTCTCACGAGATGTGTTTGGAAATATTGATTAAAACGTCTCAGTACAAATTTTTGTAAAACCACCAATTAAAAAAAGGGTCTGATGAAATATTTTCTTTTAATAAGGAAAATTTTATTATGCATATAATAGTGTTTATAATTTTATTGTGTATTCAGCATAAAATATAACAGTATAAATCATAAACATAAAGCAATATACAAGGAGTTCAATAAACAAAATATTCTCTATAGTGTAGTTGTATTCATGGTTAAATGTTTATTAAATTAAATGACTTAAAAATATATCAATAGCGTGGAATATTAACGAATAACTTTAACTAATATTAAATTAATTATCTTAAATATTCAGCATACACGCATCGTTATATATTAGCATTTGTATCTAATAATGCTTGGATCCTACAGCATTAAACATCCAAATAATAATATTAAGTCATAATTCAGGCATTGTTACTCACATAGTTTTGTTTTAATAATTATTTTAGTAATGATTTAAAGAATATTCTTATTTAAATGTTCACTAAAAAATAAAATTGAAAATTTTTGTAACAGACTCAAAAAAAAAAAAAAAAAAAAAAAAAAAAAAAAAAAAAGGTAATTATTTTTTATATTTTATATTTTCGCTTTCTATGATTCCCGATTAAATGTGTGATTGTATTCAAAACTTATTTTTAATAATTCAAATGTTATTAAGAATCATACTTAAACTTTTAAAAAACTTAATAACTTTTCCAGATAATTTTCAGAAAATTATACTTATAAGAGTTTGTGTAACATTCTAGACCAGATTAAACTTTTGAAGCTCTGACTGTAATAAAATCATAAAAATAATAATTAATAATATAATATCAGGGACTAATTGCATATATATTTTTTTCGAATTTCGTACATTAGTGCTTTAGAAAATAAAACTTCAAAATACAGACTCACAGAAGACATTTTCTAAAAACAATCAAATCGTGTTCAGGATTTCTAAAATATGCTTTCATCCGTCGAAAAACGGAAGTTTAATTTTTTTTTTTAAATCAAGGGATATCAATGAACAAATCACATGTGATAAGATTTAATAGAAACTTTTACTAATATCTTTTAAAGTTTTGATTTGATTTTCATAAAATTTGAAATAATTATACGAAATTCTGTGACGATTTCACACCATTTATATCAAACCATTCTCGCGTAGTTTTTGCACTGTTATATGCAGACAGACGGGCAGATAGACGAACGGATCTGATGATGATTATAGCTACTCCGTATCTTTATAATTACGAATGCACTTAAACATGTAAAAATGACAAAAAGAAATTATGTATTCAGCCAGTAGTTATGTTTTTCCTGTCTCTCTCTCTCTCTCTCTTTTTTTTAATGATAGGGGGAACTGGGGCACATTGATACAGCTTTTTTCTAAAAAAATGTTTGGTGTCTAAAAAGCAGAAATTTCAAGATATTTTTCTATGTGATGTCACAAAAATCTGTGTGGTGTGTTATAAAAATGTACAATCGTTGTTTTATATATTATTTTTGCATGTAATTTTAAAACAATTAAAAAAAAGTAATTTGTATCAATGTGCCCCATCCCCGGGGCAGATTGATACACTTTGATACGTCTGCGATAAATGGCGACAAAATAACACCAATGCATATTTTTCATAGAAAATAGTTAGCAAACTATTTTATATTATTTATAAAAAATTCAAATCACCCACACTTTATTTGTAAGCAATATTAAAGCAATCAAAATGAAATGACCTGATGTTCTGGCTGTTCCTTGTCTGATTGTTGGCTGTGGTAACTTTGTCATATCTGGTACTTCAACCCCAGCATTATCTTCTTTCTTAAGAAAGATGAAAAATTACCAAGTTTTCTGTTTATAAATCGGTTTATAAACAGAAAATAAAAGATAATTATATTAAAAATTCTGTTGTTAATATAATTATCCTGTGCTGTTCTGCAGCTTGTTTCTCTTACGTAACACTTTTCATGTAAAAAATGTTTTTTTCTCTGGAGAATCGATATAAATTTGAGATTTTCCAGGCTGCCGTCCTTTTCTTTAATTAGTTCTACTAGCACTATATGTTTGGTAAGTTCGTACGTCTTCTCTTTGCAAAAATACTATACAATATTCTAATATAAAGAAATTAAAGCTATTTCACTTCAATAAAAACTAATATTAGAAATTTTTAGCGATGGATGGATGGATTTAAATAGTTGGATTAAGGAGTGCATTGTAAAAAATAAAAATAAATAAAAGGTAATGAAAAAATGAATTAGAAAAGGATTTAGGTTGTATCAATGTGCTCCGACAGAGACTGTATCAATGTGCCCCATACAGCCATTTTGAATATAATGAGTCTCAAATCCAATACTTCATAATTTATCTAACAAAAAAGAATGAGAAACTGATAAAGAGTAGTTTTATTTGCCAGGGAGAGTATTCTTTTCGGTTGAAAACACTGGAACAGTTGTATAATACTATTTCAATTGTACAACTCAAATTTACTTTTGATCTACAAAAACAGTAAATCACCCATCCCGTTTCATCGAACAACTGAATCATTCCAAGATTTTTGTATGTAGTTGAGTGCACTAAGCATCACCTTTTGAAGCTGTTGTGAAACTTCTTGTAATGACCATGTGAGCAGTTGAGGGGGTGTATGAATGTGTCCCATGTATCAGTGTACCCCAGTTCCTCCTACATTATTAGATCAGTAAGACATCTGAAAGACATTAGCAAAAGATAACAAATTAAATGCATTTTAAATAAAAACATTCCTTACTGTAGTCCTACTTTCTTCTGTCTGTACAAAAAAAAAAAAAAAAAAAAAAAAAAAAAAAAATTAGTTATATGAAAATTTTTGAATTCTGGTTTTCGACGGATTTAGGTGTTTTAGCGGTCACAGATCACGAAAACATGTTTTTTAAAAATGTTTGTCTGTGTGTCTGTCTGTATGTGACATAAATTTTGTGGGCGCTCTATATCAAGAACTAATGCTTAGAATGTAATAAAAATTTATATTCAGTTAGTCTAAGTGCTGCTTATTTTTTGTTATAGTAAAGTGGCAACAAAAGACTTGTAAACAAATAAAATTAATTTTTAAATTCGTTATCTAAATGAAAAATTAAAAGAACTGCGCCAATCTTGATTCAAGCTCTTCATAATTGTATTAAAGCAAATTTGGCCGATCCTGAAATGACAAACGGACTTGAACGATTTCTTAGTTTATCAACTGGGCCTAAAGTAGTAAGTTCTAATTTGTGGTTCGAAAAAGGTTTAGTAAACGGGGCTTTAGGCTAAGTTGCAGATATTATTTATAAAGAAAATCATGGTCCACCAGATCAGGTGCCGTAAATAATCATGGTTAAATTTTAAAACTGCAGTCATTCAACTTATGAGAATGGCTGCTTCCGATTCCACCAATAATTAAATTTTGGAAAAATGGAAATATAAATTGCTTAAGAAAACTATGTCTTCTGCAGTTAGCTTTTGCTGTTACAATTTATAAATCCCAAGGTTTAACATTAAAGCAGTTGTAGATGTTGGGGATAAAGAGACTTCAGTTAGCTTAACGTATGTGTTAGAACAATTGAGGCAGAAAAAAGAAAAATAATAAAAAATATTCAGATAAGTGACTTTTTTAACGCATTTTTAAATTTGCGAGTAAAATTCCGGTAAAAAATATTTATACACATGTATTTTATTTTGATAAGCGAATAAAACTCACATCTACTGTGACATCACGAGGATAATGCTTATTGGGTTTACCTTATTTTTATACATTTTAATTCTATTGCTGCCTTTTTTTTTCATTACAATGAAATATAAATAAGTTTTATTTTAAGCATAAAAATATATGTATGGTTAAGCATAAAAATATGTGTATAAAGTACGCGTAAACAGTTTGTTTCGGTGTAAAAGGCTACATGTTTAGTTTAAAATGCATTTTTATATTGTAAATATTGTAAAAGAGACTTTATTGATTATTTCAACTTGATGACATGTTTCTCTCACTTCAAAAAATAATAATTTTAGGTAGGATGTATTCATTTTTTAATAAAGAATTCAGAAAACTATAGAATTTCAGGAAAATTAGGATTAATATAGAATGATTTTACCGTAAAAAATACTTTATGTACGGTTTAATTTCTATAGTATTAATTTTTGTAGATTTATCATAAATTCATTTAACATTGCTTTATTATCGACAAAGCCCCATTACTCTCATTGTGTAAATAGTGAAATTTTCTGATGTCTACTTTTAACGGCAGAAAAAACCAATTACAATTTTTACAAATGTATAACGACGGTGACAACTTACATCATTATCGATTCCCTTTTATCGTATTTAAATTACTTCTAAATCAATATTGTACAACTTCAATTGTTACATGATAAAACAGGAATAAAATTAACTTTAGGATGAAATTTATTTGAAAACAGACTCTTAATTTAGCGACATTTTAAATTATTTTCATTCCGGAATTATTTTTTAAATCTTTCAACCAATTAAAACAAAGAAAGAAAACCAATAGATTATATTATCAGGTTATCCATCGAATGTTGCATTTTGTCACTAAACTGAAATGTGCTAACCAAAAAGACAGACGTTCAGTTTATGTAGAACGTAAAATTAATATCATGTCAAACGGTTTGAACTATTTTGTTATGATAAGAATTATATTTCATTATTTTTTAAGGAACCACTGGGAAAGTTACTTTATAACGAGGAACGTATCCGGTTTGAAAATGGCTAAGCTATCCCGAATATGGAAAGGAAACGAGGAAACCATGCAAAGAAATTATCAATCGAAATCATTAAAATTTTGTTTCTTCTGCAAATTGTCCAAATACTATTGAAAAATATTTTCTCTATTTTTGCATAAAAATTAATTAGCTTAAAAAATTGGATGCGTTTCAGATTAAATGAAATTTAAAGAGGAATCAGTTGATGAGGACATTTTAAAACCTACTTTTAACGTCGTATTTCGATGAGTTTTATCTTGTAATATAAAAAAAAAATGTTACTTTCAAATATTTATGTTATAAAATAATACTTTGCGAATCCAAACAAAGCATGGCTTTTGCTAGTCTAATCTAGGACTCAGTTATAGTCCAAGAGCCGACCGCAGAAAACCCTAAGTCATCGAGCACCAGAAAAATTCCTTTATTTTATGAAGAATTGTAATAGAGGAATCTAATCATCCATGTTTGCGGGAAGCGAAGTGGTGCATAAGCCAAAAATGATTACCACTAATGGTTGACTCTTAGACTTAGCATTATGTTTTCCTGCATTCAATTTTCCAAGTTTTCATACTTTTAATTGTACGGCAAACACAATGATAAAATTTCGTGTGAACCACTATTTGTATCAATTTTTGTGCCTATGCACCACTTCGCTTCCGGCAGACATGGATGATTAGATTCCCCTGTTACTGCTCTTCTATAAAATAAAGGAATTTTTCTTGTGCTCGATGACTTAGGATTTTATGCGGTCGGCTCTTGGACTATTAGACGTTGACACAAGCTGTTCCTGAATAGGCATTGGTGTTGATCACACAATAAGTGGCGTGGCTAAGCTGCATTTTATAGGATTTACACGATTTTAGCGATAGTCCTACCTCAAGAATTAATGCACAGAATTTTGTAGCTTGAAAATCCCCATGATGAACATGGATTACCATTTAATTTTGGCACTGTGATAGCGAATTTTGAAGTACTAACATGTAAGAGATGGAAGAAAGTTTTGAGAACGAACAGTTTTAATTGTTTCTTATCCCGATTTAAATTGTGTACAAGAATACAATACAGTAGACTCCCTCAAATCTGCAAACCAGAAATCCACAACTCTCTAAAATCCGCACATATTTTATGGATGTAAACAATGAAACTTTCAGTTCAGATATTGGGACAAAAATTGATTTTTTTTAGTTTTGTATCGATTCCATATATTTTTTAATTTGTAATTTTCTTAATAATACTCTATTCGTGTTTTTTTTTCATGAAGAAAGAATACATTTTTTTGGAAAAAATTCAAGATATTGCTGATATCACTGGTGATCAGAGTCTTCTTACCAAATATATTTATGCATTAATCAAGATTTTTTGGTTATTAAGCCAGGCTAAACTTGAAAAAAAAATCCTTATTTTATGATTTTGATGTGAATTAGTAATGAACTTTTATGAGACAAGTTTTGTTGAATAATTTTGAAAAAATGTATTTAATCTTTATAGTGAATATTTAATCATACACTATTGATTATTAACTTGACCTTTGCTATTAGTACTTTAACCATTATAAAAATTATCTAAATTTTTATTACTTTAGTTTATTACTTATTTTAATATTTTATTAAATTGTAAGCATTCATTATAGTTCCCTTTGCACTATTAATTGTACCTAAATTACTGTTTAAAAAATGTAAACAAAGCAACAACCAGAAATCCACAAAATTCTAAAATCCGCACAACCTCTGGTCCCAAGCTGTGCGGATTTGAGGGAGTCTACTGTATATGAAAAGTACAGCTGAGTGATACGAATGACCAGATTTACTGCGTAAATCATTCTAAATGATTTTCTTTTAAGGCTTAATTTCTACATTTCTTGGCATATTTTTTTAGTTCACATAGTATTATTCTTTAATTAGGTTCCAGAAAAAGAAGGTGCATCTAATACATTAAAACCTGACTTTTTTCTTTGTATTTGTTACTACTTCTTTTATAATAGGGAAACGCTGAATGATGAAGTTATGCCTAGTTATAAAATTTGAATTAGTATCAAAGATTATAATATTTTTGTAAATTTTAACGACATTTATGTAATGATGGTAACAAAATTTTTCTGAAGTTTTGGAAAAAAGTGTAAGATAAAGAGAAATAATAAGATATTTCTGCTCTATGAGATGATGAAAAATTATTTTTGTTTTATTTGTATTAATCAATTTTATGATTTTTAATTTACACTCTCTTTTCCAAAATGTGACTTAAACAATATTCATGTGATTTACTTGCACATTTACTAAAATTATTATTAAGAAACTGAAAATTTCAGTGTTATTGATTTCTAATTATAAATATTTTCCGAATTTATTTATAATGCAGATGGGTGATATGCGATAATTCTGCACATGGATCCCGAATGTGCGCACAAGGATAAGAAAAATTAAGATAAACAGTTTTTGTCCTATTGTAGGAACCAACACTATAGAACCAAGTTTATGTCCCAGATTCTCTCGAATAATAAAATTTTACCCCGCAAACTTCGCAAAATCTTATAAAGGCATTCTTTATCCATAGTTGGTAACTTGATAAATGTAATTTTAGTAATTTTCAATTGAGAGGCCATTCGACTAGTCTAAAAAGACCAGGATGATAATGTTAAGTCTATGGGGGCATTATTTTCAAATATCTTGCTCAAATTTTTATATTTTCACATGATGTTTACATAGGATAGCTGAGGACGATCTAGTTTTTACTTTTTCGATTTTGGTTGCAGATTAAAAAAATTGCTGTATAACTTTCATAAACGGTTGAAACCGGTTCTGAAATTGAAACTATTAAAATATTTTAAAAATATTACCAAAATCAACAAAGTAAAAACGAGCCCGATTGAAGATCGTCCCCAACTTCCTATATAAAAAAAATCTTGTAAAAAATAGTAAAATTTGAGCGAGATATTTGAAAATAACGCCCCCATAGATTTAACATTATCATCCGGGTCTTTTTGAGCGAGTCAAGTGGCCCCTTAATTTACATTGTAGTTTACATTGTAAATTTGTCGCTTATGATGTGAAATTGAAAATGAAATATACTTAATGTAAAATCGCTTTAAAATTTAAAATCAAATAAAATTTATTCTTTTCCTAAAAATTCGAATTATCTCAGAATTCAAATATAAAAAACTTTAGATATCTTCACTAGTTAAAAAAAAAATCACAAAAAAAAAATATTTTACTACATATATGGACCCGTAAAGATAAAATGCACATCTTATAAGCAAATTTGAATTGAAAACATTTTGGGAACATATTGTAAATATGTCTTAAGATCTACAGTTTGAAGATATTCGACATAGCTTTTATTCTGAAGTATTCTGTAAATGTAGCAGCTAATATACGCAATGTTTTAGATATTTTTTTTTTGAAACATAAATTCAATTTTAATTACATTGCATGTAAAGAGTGTTTTGGAATGAACTGATGAGTTTTAAAATTAAATAGTAAGCAGACGTAACAGCTATTAAAGCTTTTCAGGTCCAGGTATTTCTTTTTTCATTACGATTAAAGGATAAAAAGCCACGATTAGTTACGAGGAAATTGATTTCAAAATAAATGAAAGTTTTTCTTTATGTACCTTATAAAAGTAAAAAGAAATACTGAAAAAAAATCCAATTCAATTTTGGCTGCTAAAGATAAAATTAAGTTCTATAAGTAATACAGTAATAGCTCTTCAAATGTTCAAATTCTGGCCAGAGATCGATATGTGAAGTTGACAATTTAGTTAATATTCTTCACCGTTTTAGTATCAAATTTCAAAGATAGATGGCGCTGCATTTTCTAAAACTGTCAGAATACTTCAAATAATCTAACAATTTTAAACTATAAATTCTTTTCTTAGTGTTCCAACAACAAAACAGAAAGTAGAGTAAAAACTGTGTGTACTTTTATCCATTTGTATGTGTTTGTGAGAAATGAACATTCTAAGTTTTGAGATGGAGCGATGCCATTTATAAACGATAATTTTGATTTATCTTTATACGTTAATTTATTTTTTTTTGCAGTTTAAACCAACACACTACCGTCTTTTTTGGTAAATTTATAAGATTAAAATAAGGAAACGCCGTAAAGAATGTTACAACTGCACGCATAAATCTCCTGCAAAAATAATTTTAACAACTTAAAAAGTTTGTTTCTTGTTCCAATAAATAATCCTCAGCTCATTGTAATTCACCCTGAAAATATGAAAAATTTAAATGTATATCAATATTCGCAAATATAAAAATACACCTAACATAAAATTCAACTAAGCCTATTTGCACGCAAAATTCTAAAAGTATGGTTTAATATCTGAAACTTTTTAAAACATAAAAACAAATGGAAAATGAAAAATGTATATTTCGAATATGATCCTTAAAATATTATTTGAAAATGTCTTGTACAGAACTATAAACAGAAAAAAAGTAATTTGA
Organism: Maratus speculifer; assembly: GCA_964019185.1. Classification (NCBI taxonomy): domain Eukaryota; kingdom Metazoa; phylum Arthropoda; class Arachnida; order Araneae; family Salticidae; genus Maratus; species Maratus speculifer. Next base: position 143,626,624 of record OZ025291.1, read on the forward strand.
ATAAAATACCATATGGGGTACAGTCCATGCATTTTAATATGTAGATTAAATAAAAACAAACTTTTCAGACAGTAGATGTTACACTGAGAAACAAAATATGCCGCCTTCAACTAGAACGAATAGTTAGTCACTTTCTAAACACCTAAACTAGAAATATAGATGTCCAAACTATACGAGTAGGGTAAACAACTAAGCTGAATAGGCGAAATGACTTGACATTTCTAGTCTCTTCTTTTCTAGGAGACGAAACGGAGATTGAACCGGTGCAGTAGCGAGAAATTATCGCTTGATTTTAGGAATGATTTCTTAAGCTATAATTATAGTTACTAAATCAAATCTCTTGTGTTCTTATTTATTTGAAGAGATTTTTAGATAAATTTGACAACAAAAATATCGGAAAACGCACTTGAATTCTAGTAAGAAACTCTGGAACTCTCTAAGAAATGGAACTAAAATTTATAAGGATGACATGGAACTATTTTTTCTAGAGCCATTACTTAGATTCTATATGCCAGAATCATATTTTTTTCTCAGTGTATCGTCAAAATCTACAGTTACCGTGAAGAAGATTTAGAGAATGGAGATCATATAATAATGTTCCAAGATTACTCGGTTACAGTTTTCATTTCTGTAATATTCTTTGTAGTTTGCTAAAACTTTTTTTTGATTCTTTATTTCTTTCTTTATTTATTTTGTACGCGGAATTTAAGTGAAATATCTTATCAAAAATTTCATCTTTTTTATGAATTTTTGCAATTGGAAGTATGGGTCTAGGGGCAATATTTAAGGAGATTGTTTCGATATTTATGACTCACCCTGTATTTCAAATAATTTAATTGATAGCGAAAAAAAAGTGTTGTCGAGCTATAGAGCTTACAATGTTCCAACAACAAAAATTTAAAAGTCTGCCAACTGTATAATAAGGTTTCTCAGAAATGTTTTGTAATTTTTTCTATTTTGTGCTAACACATCAAAATTAGATGACTTCGTTTTTTTAATGCCCCCTTGCGTATTGCTCTTTATCATTGTGATATGTTTATATGCTAACTATATTCTTTCATTGCACAAAAGGTCTTCGGATTCCATGTCCCCAATCTCGTGTCCTCTTCTTGCAAGTGTAATAATTTCGAAGTAATAATGAAACAATTTTGAATTTTTTGTTTAAAAACCTTTCATCATAATACAATTAATACCGTAAAATGGGGTGAATAGGAACAGTGGGGTGAATAGGAACGAAACTTCCCGATCATACAAATAAATTCATTACATCTATATGTGGGATATACTCCCGCATGTGGGCTACACTCTCTCTCTGCTGCACCTGCATCGGAATGTATTTCCCTCCACCACTCTCCGAACTCTGCTTCGAGATTAAAAAGTAGAAACGGGAAACATCGAAGCTGTGTGGTCAGGATTGAGAGGAAAAAAATGTAAATAGAACGTTTTTCGACGATAGCTAACGACGGTGATAAAAAGCTAAAGAGATGATTCCAACGAATTAAAAACGACGATTTAACACGATTCTTTTAAGAACTAAAATATTTACGACGTATTAAGACTTTTTAAAGATTGTTTTGACGAATGAATCTATGTTTTATTTTTTGTTTGTGTGTTTTTGTCCTGTTCGTCTGATAATAAATGTATGTGACTGTCAGAGAATAGTTTTTATTTACAGTAAGGACTCGTCCATCCTATAAAGTGGTGTCAGAAGTGCTCACTTACCATTTTTGCTCATTGTTATGAACTAGATATTTTTTCTTCAGATTCAAGCCGGATATCATTTTACGGGTGAGTTAATTATTCCATATTTTATATTTACTATGAAGCTAGTCGACATCGAAGAACTGGAAGTTGCATTTAAAAATGAACGTACTAATAAAATTAAATTACTTCATAAGTTATTGTTCGACACTGATGGTGATCGCTCAAATCGAAAAAGAATTCGTGACTTCACTGGTTTCGATTTCGAAACGACCAGCACTGAATTCAAAAATAAAGTTGCGAAAGTTCAGGCAGATTTTTCTTTAAACGATTTAATCACAATTTGTAATTTACTCTGTATCTCAAATGAAGGTTCTTTAACTGAACTTGCAACCAGATTAGTGACATATCTTTCAGACTTAAATTCACTGCAAGCTAACATTATCCAAAACGAAAGAGATACCGATTCGGAACCTGAAATATCTTCACATAATACCACATTGAATAAAGACACTGCAAGTAATACTGAATCATCAAATTTTGATAAAAGCAAGCAATTTCCAGTTCAAAGTTTTTTGCCATCTACTATTAATTTTAATGATGCTGAAAGTGTTATACCGCCTTTTGATGGTAGTTCTTTTCAAGATATAAATATTTGGTTAAGTAATTTTGACGATGTCGCTAGCATGCTCAATTTATCAGAATTTCATAAATTTGTTTTTGCTAAACGATCCTTTCCAGGAAAAGCCCAGCTGTTAGTACAAACAGAATTTCACATTAACTCGTATGAAAAACTTAAACAACTCTTAATTTCTGAATTTGGCATTACTTATAATTCTGCTGAGTTACATGATATGTTAAATAAACGAAAATTACAAGAAAATGAATCCCTTGAAGAATATTTTCTCGTAATGAAACAATTATGTTCGCGCGGTAACATCGAAGATTCAGCACTGATGCAGTATATTATTAACGGTATACCCGACCCTGTTTTTAGAAAATCAATATTATATGGCTGCCAATCTATAGTAGAATTTAAACAAAAGCTCAAAATTTATGATAAAATTCGGCATGACTATGAGAACATTAAATTTCGTAAATCTAAACCAGAAATGTCATTAAAAGAGAAATCTTTTCGTCCAAAACCTGATCTTCTCTGCTTTAATTGTGGTTTAGCCAACCATAAAAGTAGCCAATGTAGGCATAAAGACAAAGGCCCTCGCTGCTTTAATTGTTCGAATTTTGGCCATAAGTCGGCTCAATGTGATCAACCAAGGAAATCTAGAAATAAGCCTGAACCATCCAATATTTCCACCATTACGTCGAATACTTTTATGACCAAACAAGTAATTATTTCGTCAGTAAATGTTCTTTCTTTGATCGATACGGGAAGTGAAAGAAGTCTGTTAAAAGAAAGTATTTATCGCAAACTCCCAACGGTTTCGAACCTCGAACATTCAACAATCACATTAACTGGATTAGGAAATACTATGATCAAACCCCTGGGTTTTTTTTCTTCGGATATTACTATAGATGATTTTAATTACACCACTAATGTTTATGTAGTACCAGATTATTCCATATCTTTTGATTTTATTATTGGTACAGATGTTATACAGCAAAGTATTTTAACAGTTTCTCAAAATAATATTTCGATGCAAAAAATCAAGCAAAATGAAGATATGTCAAATAATTTTCTGATTAATGTTGCTCAAGTATTAGACAATAGTAATCTTGATTTATCTCATATTACCGATAAAACTATACGTTCAAAAATTACGGAACTTATTCAAAATTATTCCCCCCGAAAAGTAAAGACTACTGATGTTACATTATCAATTCATCTGAAAGACGAAATACTTGTTACATGTCCTCCCAGACGCCTAGCTCCTATAGAGAAAGAATTTGTCGAAAAACAAATTTCTGAATGGCTTGAAAAGGGAATTATCCGAAAAAGCACCAGTAATTTTTCCTCACCTATTGTCCTCGTAAAAAAGAAAGATGGTTCATATAGATTGTGTGTTGACTATAGGAAGCTAAATGCTAAAACACATAAACAACGTTTTCCCCTCCCAGTCATCGATGACATTATTGATCAGTTGCACTCTGCAAAAGTATTTACTACTCTTGATCTTAAAAATGCATTTTTTCATGTCGAAGTAGAAGAAAATAGCCGAAAATACACTTCTTTTGTAACACATTCTGGTCAATTTGAATTTCTATACATGAATTATGGCCTTAGCGATGCTCCCTTAGTTTTTCAGAGATATATCTATAATGTTTTTCGTGATCTCATTAATGAAAAAGTACTTATCGTCTATATGGATGATTTCATAATACCATCTGGAAACGAAGCCGAAGGACTCCAGAAATTACAACGCGTTCTTACAACTGCATCCGAATATGGTTTGGAACTGAATCTAAAAAAATGCCACTTTTTACAGCGAGAAATTGATTTTCTGGGTTACCACATTAAAAATGGTCAACTACATCCATCTCCCTCCAAAACTAAAGCTGTTCTAAATTTTCCGGAACCTAAAAGTGTAAAAGATGTACATTCATTTGTCGGACTAACCTCATATTTTCGTAAATTTATTCAAGATTATTCTTTAATAGCTAAGCCCTTAACAGATCTCCTTAGAAAGGACACTAAATTTCACTTCGGTGACCAACAGCGAAATGCATTTAATCAGTTGAAACACATTCTTGCTTCAGGTCCTGTTTTAAGCATTTATAACCCTAGTAATGAAACAGAAGTTCATTGCGATTCTTCTATTGATGGTTACGGAGCAGTCCTCCTTCAAAAGTCTTCTATTGATAATCAATTTCACCCTGTCTACTTTATGAGCAAAAAAACCACAGATGCTGAGCGTAAATATTCGAGTTATGAACTAGAAGTTTTGGCTGTCACCGAGGCTCTTAAAAAATTCCGTGTTTATATTTTAGGTATTCCTTTCAAGATAGTCACAGATTGCAATGCATTTGCCCTAACTATGAATAAAAAAGATCTTTGCACCAAGATAGCTCGATGGGCTTTAATGTTAGCTGATTATAACTACACAATCGAACACAGACAAGGTACACGTACACGTATGCGCCACGTCGACGCTTTAAGTAGAAATCCCGTATGTATGACCATTCAAGACAGTTTTACTTCCAAAATCATACAATCACAGAACACCGACGAACATATACAGGCCATCAAAGAAATTTTGAAAACAAAGCCATATGACAATCATTTCCTCAAAAATAACGTTCTTTATAAAAATCATAAAGGCTACGATCTAGTAGTTGTGCCGGATGAAATGCAGCTAAACGTCATTAAACACGTTCATGACAAAGGACACTTCGGACGCAAACGTTGTGAAGAACTCCTTAATGAAGAATTTTTTATCCCTAATATGGCAAATAAGATTGATAAAGTTATAGCAAATTGTGTAACATGCCTTTTATATAATCGGAAACGTGGAAAACAAGAAGGTGAGTTACATCCCTTACACAAAGAGGAGACTCCCCTCCAAACTTACCACATTGATCATCTAAGCCCTCTCGAATCAACTAACAAAAACTATAAACATATTTTGTCTTTAATAGATTCATTTACCAAATTCGTGTGGCTATATCCCTGTAAAACTACTTCTTCTGCCGAAGTCATTTCGAAACTGCAACAACAAAGTTATACTTTTGGCAACCCTTCCAAAATTATTAGCGATAAAGGTCCTGCATTTACAAGTAAAGAATTTGCTGATTATTGCCAAAATGAAAATAAAAAACATGAGACAATAACAACTGGCCTTCCCCGTGCTAATGGTCAAGTGGAGCGACTTAATTCCATCATAATTTCAATAATCTCTAAAATGTCCAAAGACGAACCGACCAAATGGTTTAAATATGTTCCTAAAGTTCAACAAGTCATTAATTCAACTTACCAACGAAGCATTAAGAGAACACCGTTTGAAATACTATTTGGTACAAAAATGAAACAGAAAGAAGATTTACAAATTATTGAACTCCTGAACAGTGCAGTCGAAGAACAATTCATGAAAGATAGAGAAGAACTCCGAAAAGAAGCTAAGAAGAATATTCTGGAAATCCAACAAGAAAATCGCAAGCATTATAATTTAAGACGTAAGAAACCCCGGAAATATAACCTTGGAGACCTCGTAGCAATTAAAAGAACCCAACAAGGACCAGGGTTAAAATTGAAGTCTAAATTCCTAGGTCCATATAAAGTAACCAAAGTGAAGTCTAACGACACCTACGACGTAGAGAAAATCTCATCAACTGAAGGACCGATCAGTACTAGTTCCTGTGCTGAATACATGAAGCCTTGGCATGACGATAACTGAAACTTTATTTTTTTTCCTTATCTTTAATGTGTATGTCTGATCATTTTAAAAGTCAACAATTTTAAAGAACATTTTCATACGATGTTACACTATTTCAGAAAAAGACGACTGATCTTTCTAGTGTACAAACGAACTCTATTTTTTTTCTCCTAAGAACAGTTACTTTTTTTGTTTTTGTTTTTGTTTCTTTTCAGATTCTATAAGATCACATGTCGCTGCGGCAGCTCCAGATGTCAGGACGGCCGCATGTGGGATATACTCCCGCATGTGGGCTACACTCTCTCTCTGCTGCACCTGCATTGGAATGTATTTCCCTTCACCACTCTCCGAACTCTGCTTCGAGATTAAAAAGTAGAAACGGGAAACATCGAAGCTGTGTGGTCAGGATTGAGAGGAAAAAAATGTAAATAGAACGTTTTTCGACGATAGCTAACGACGGTGATAAAAAGCTAAAGAGATGATTCCAACGAATTAAAAACGACGATTTAACACGATTCTTTTAAGAACTAAAATATTTACGACGTATTAAGACTTTTTAAAGATTGTTTTGACGAATGAATCTATGTTTTATTTTTTGTTTGTGTGTTTTTGTCCTGTTCGTCTGATAATAAATGTATGTGACTGTCAGAGAATAGTTTTTATTTACAGTAAGGACTCGTCCATCCTATAAATATGTGATGATATTTTTAGTAGCCAATTTTTTATAAGAAGGTAATAACATTAAGAGTTGGGAAATTCAGTTTCGACATGTTGGCACTACTACTGGGGTATATAAAAAAACTTCAAGGGGTTCCTCAAAACACTCATTTTGTCAACGTCTTCAAAACTTTGTCTGTAACTACAGTATTTTTCGTATTCTAAACCTAAGAGAGGAGATTTTTAATTAATGATAGTCCTGTAAACGATATGCTGTATTAAATTCTACTTATTTCTAAATTACATAATGAAAAAATGAAAAATGGCTTGTAACATCAGAGGTTTAAGATTTATGGGGTGAATCGGAACACATATTCTCTCATGGTTTATTTTTCTATACAGTAATAGTTTCATGTAATATATGAAAACATATGTGTGAATATGTATTGTAACAATATTTTGTTCGTTCTAATTACTTGAAGAGTTTAAAGGTGCCAAGAAATTGCTTGGTTAAAGAAAAAAGTCAACGCCTAATCCACAGACATGGAACACACAATAAAAGAATTTAAAAATAGCAAATTATTTAGAAAAACTTCACAAAATTATTCTCTGACATCCACAACATTACACAAACATCTCAAAATGAAAAAACAATTAAAAAAGAGAGGAATGCAAACAGTACTAAGGGCTGGGGATGAAGGCGCATTAGTAGATCGTATTAATACATGCAGCGATTGGGGCTATTCAATATTTTCACTTACCCAATGACTACTAGTAAAGGATAACACAGAACAGGGTTGAATTTGTATTAAATTCTACTTCTACAATTCGAATATAATTTCTTAAAATAAATTTTAATTTCTCTTGATTTCAAAATTGTTTTCTAATTTTTAAAAAATCATATCTTTACTTGTATGTAAAATAAAGGCTTGATTCACAATAGCTATGCGTTCCTACTCCTCCCTTATCATTACCTGTTTTTATTAAACCTATTAAAGTCTGAATCGGAAAAATTAAATATTATAACATTTGTTCCGATTCACCCCTATCTGCGGTGTGAATCGGAACACCATTAAAAAATTATATAATATGTATATAAACAGTAAAAATGTTTCGTTTTTGCTTAAAAAGTAAAGAATAAAACAAGACCGAAGTTTCCAGTAGAAAAATTAAAAAATTAAAAAATCAGTTGTTGCTTTTTCTCAACGTCAAAGTTGAAAAGTGTTCCGATTCACCCCATTTTACGGTACCGTAATATATTTTTATTGGAATACATTTGATTATCATTTAAATTTAAGTAAAAAATGTAGAATGCTTCAAAAATATATGCAAGCAATTAAATAAGTCTCATACACAGTTAAAAATAAATCTGTGAATTCACGATGAAACTACCGGAAGCAAAGTAGCCGAACTTTTACCGTTCCGTTAGTAGATTTTCCGTTGTGGGAAATACAAGAAGGGAAAACCCCGTTTGAAGAATCAGTAACTTTCCGTTACAAAATTTGATTTTTAATAATGATAATAATTTAATATAATTTTTAAAATTAATGAATAGTCAAAGAAATCGAAATTACCGAGAGATTTTAAGCCGCTATGTTTTTTTACTTAATTATTATTTTGCATAATTTAGTTCAAGCCGTCCTGAGGATCGAACTCGGGACCTTTAGATTGCGGATCAAGCCCTGAAGAACTGAGCCAAAGATGCTGATGCTGGATGGTTCTTTTTAGTGGGAAAATCTGTTGTGCTTTTTAAAGATTTCCTTTCAAATATATTTCTGAGAATATTTGTAAACGGTTTTTTTAATTTTATTTTATTTTAGACTGATGCATAATACTTATTATTTTTTAAAATAAATTTTAATTTTTTAAATAGTTTAAATACAAAAAAAACACTGTTCAAAACCACTGTTTTTTTTTTTTTTTTTTTTTTTTTTTTTTTTGAATGAATGAATGAATGAAAAAGTTTTTACTAACAATTTTTTTTTTACAATATATATATATATATATATATATATATATATATATATATATATATATATATATATATATATATATATATATATATATAGACAATTTTTTGAAATTGTCGTACACTATTTATTTATTTATTTATTTTTTTACTAATAAATTAAAAGATTTTTAATAAAAAATAAGAGAAAAATAAACAGACGAAATGCAATTTAAAAGGGATTTTTTATGTTTTCGTTATACCATGGCACCAGTGGGACCCGAACCCATAATCTGTGCTCGCAGGCTATTAGCAGTGTGATGTCTTGGAGCCCTCTCCCCCCACTCCCGCACAACGGAGTATCTCCGTTTTTTGTTTTTATTTCCCTTTTTTTGTGAAAAGGGACCTTTTCTGTAAAGTTAAGGAAAAAAATGTTCGCGAATTTCAGAATTTTTTTAACAGTGTAGTTTGTTATAAAGTGACAGTTGATTAGTTTGTGATCAACACAGGAGAAGAAAGAATTTTTGGTATTAAACCTTTACGATATTCTTGTATTAGATTAATTTTTTTTAAACACGATTATTCAATCGGTATAATAATTATGACAGATGTAAATTTACATCTGTGATATTCTTGGATATTGACATAACGTTTCTAAGAACTTGAATCGATTGAAACTGTTAGAATTTTCTTTATTAGATTAAGTTGAACACTCAAATCCGATAACATTCTCTTTCGGGAATTTCAGAAAGTAAAATAGCAAAAGTGATTCTGTTTTCTTTGACTAAATTATTGATCTTCAGAAAACTTTACCATCAGCTTTAATTTCCGAAAAACTGGCACCCTAAATAAAGAAAATAAAAAATAGAATGCGAATTGTAACGAAATTTATATTAGCCAATCTTTTTCTCATTTGATTAGAAATCGGAAGGGCTTGGGGGAAATAATATATTAGTTTTGTATTGTTTTCGAAAAGTATTTATCCATAATATATTTGATTTTAAGGTACTAGTCTGTTATCTAGTCGACCGATTTCGCCAAATTATACAAATCGCCAAACTAACAGCCAAATTATACATATTGATGTAATTTTTATTTTAAATAATAACAAAAAACAAATAATCAGTAGAATATTAATAAAAATACAAAGTCGAAATAAAAATCACTTAATGACGTTTTAAACACGTGTATCGTATTTAATGTCATTGAATTGATATTCATGATCATCCATTATTGGCATTTAATCTTATAATTTGGCAATAGTGTTTTGGTCGACGGGATAACAGAGTAGTACCGATTTTAATTTTAATTTGCGAAAACAAAGAAGAATGCTTCAAAAATATATAGTAAGCAATTAGACACGCTTTATAGTTTGTTATGTATGTCGTAGGTTAATTCAGAAATCCGGTTCTCTCCATCAACGATCCACATTGCAAAAATCCTGGACCGTTTGCATAGAGCCAGGCTAATTGCTCAATCATTTTCGATTTTATAATAAAATTGAAAATTTCAAACATAATACAGTAACTCTATGCAGTTTCTGGCTCGAAAATGATCAACTGTTGTCAATCAATAAAATTTTTTTCAAGCAATCAATCAAATTTTTTTAAGCCCATAGTAATAAGCTTATATGTAGTTTTAGATTAATAAAAAAATAACGAACAGTTTATACAAGCATCCTTGTTTTTTTCAAGAATATTGCAATATATTCTGCATAGTAAATGATTATGGTAGTTTTAATATTAAAGAAAACAGAAACTTGAAATATGAAATATTTATAAAACTAGGCAGATGTGGCAGTCCCAAAACTTTCTTCTATCTTATGCAGGTTAATATTTCGTGAAAAATGCAGCATAGCAGCGCCACCAGTTAGGTGACAAAAATCTAGTCAGCAACAGCTTATGTCAACTTATAATTGAATCTGAAATTTGATGAAATTTCGTACATTAGTTTTTGAGATTGCTAGATATTTAAAAAAATCTGCACAACAGCATCACATTTTGAAAAAAAAAATGATCATGTTTGATTAAAATTTTTTTTATTCTGGTTAGTTTTTAGTGTACATAAATATACCAAAAATTAATCACGATCAATTTTTTATCAGGTACTAACTGAATCTGAAATTTGATGAAAATCCATGCTTTAGTTCTTGAGATACATTTATTGCGAAATCGTGAAATATGCAGCATAGCAGTGTCATATGTTGGGCGATTTACACCAAAAACTAAACAACACTGACCTGTATCAGGAACTAACTGAATCTGAAGTTTTAGATTTCGTGCATTAGTTCTTGAGATAGAGCTATAGAGATAGTCACGAATAATGCACCATGGCAATGCCATTTGTTGAGGGATTCACACCAAAATGTAATTAGCTTCATTTTGTATCAAGTTTTAATGAAATATAAAGTTTTATAAAAATCCGTGCATTGGAGCTTGGGATATGGCTATTGTAGAAATTGTGAATAATGCAGCATAGCAGCGTCACATGTTCAGTGATACATACCAAAAACTAACCCTCTGACAGTCTCGCAAAAGGTCAAAATTGTAATGTTGTTTTCTCTGTATTTAGTTTTAAATGGTAAAAAAAGTTGAATTATTGAACATTATGTAAAAAAAAAACTTGACCACGAATATAAATGTAAACCTCATGAGTATTAATCATTGTACAACGAATTAAAAATCTATTAAATCATTAGATTTATATTACTTTCAATATTGCTTGTATTGCAGTGAAACCTGGAGCGTATCAAATCTAGTTTTTATTAAGATCTTACAGAATCTAAAGTTTTGAAAATTCCGTGCTTTACACTCTTAAAATGAAAGAGTGGATCTGATTACTCAGGAAAGAGCTGTAATTTATTGGATCGAGAAAAAATTGTATTCAAACCATTTCACTCATCTTGAATTAAATTGAATATTTAAATTTATCATCTTGATTTAAATTGCTTAAAAGCAATTCCTTCACTCGAGTTGTTTAAACTTTTTATGAGAAGTTGAATTTCAAATCTTTAGTTAAGTTGATTTCGGCTCAAGAGAGAGCTTTAAGAGAGTAGTTCTTGAAATAGAGCGCCCACAAATTTTTGTCACATACTGACAGGCAGACAGATTGACTGATTGACTGACTGACAGACATTTTGTAAAAGCATGTTTTTCGGGTTCCCAGACGCCTAAAACGTATTAATCTATCGAAGACTGGATTTCGAAAATTTTCACGAATCCAATACTTTCTTCTTGCAAAGATAGAAGAAAGAAAAAATAGTGTATACGAAAACTATATTATTGATAAATTTACACCTCTGAATGGCTAAAATTATTGAATGCTTCAAATTTAGTTTAAAAGTACATTTTGTGCAATCACTCTATCCAGAAGTGGGAATAAAAACTACCAATGAGATAGATTTTTAGTGTAGGATCAGGATTACATAGAGAAAACATGTTGCTAAATAAAAATTATTCTAAATGGTCTTACTGCCACATTTATTCACTGTGTATGTTTGATAAATAAAATTTTTTTACAGATAGAATATCTTCTTTTCCTTCCCCATTTCTAAAGTTGTACAAAAAATTCTGCGCATAAAGAAGATTGTTATATTCTTACAGTATTAGATAGAGATTATATATTGCTGGTTTGAAAATAGATTAAAATATATATAAAATAGCTATCGTATCAGTAGATTTCTTTCTTGCATCTGATTAACAACTAAAATTAATAAAAACAATTTTACTTTAATGATATATTTTGCAACCAGCATACATGATATGATGTAGATTTTTAATGTTTTCAGTTGCGAAACATTTTATAATATATCTTCTTTTACATCTCATAATTGTGATGTCTGCCTGTTATTCATGATTACAGTTTATTTGCAATCTGTAGAGTGATATCCAAAAAATATATTTCTTAAATGAAGGAAACCATTTTTATGAACTCATTATAAGAAAGGCAGTATGCAAATAAGGGAATTTAGAAGAGAGGCTTATCCCATGATAAGTGATTCCTTCCAGTTATTTTAATGAGCTTTATAAATTGGAACGTCATCTAGAATTTTCTACCTGCATGATATTTTTCGGAGTTATTCAGGGATGAGATTTCCACGTTTTTGCACATCAGTATTTTGTTAGAGAAAATATTCTTTCATTTAATCGTAAAATTTTTGAGACTTAATTAAACAACATTATTTTGAAATAAGATACTGGTGAGCAAAAACGCGGAAATCTCATTCTTAGTTATTACAAAAAGATTCATGCAATTTTAGGCTACATTGAAATTGAACAATTGTTTCATTAGTTTTTAATTGAAACAGGATAATTTTTTATGCAAACTACTCCAAGAGCAATAAAACAAAATTTTTAATGAAATATTCCTTTGAATAAACAACTTTTCTAATATGAATTTCATAATATATTTTTTTTTATTTCTCATGGGCTTTATTTTGTATCTCATCCATGAGACGAAACGGATTTTCAAAAATGGGAAATGTTTACATGCATCGAGAAAAAAATATGTTTCCGGTATCTACAATCTAAATTGTGGCTCTAGAAAGAATAGTTCCGTGTCATCTTTATGCAATCCAGTTCTCTTTGCTAGAGAGTTCTAGTGTTACCTGCAAGAATTCAGGAGCATTTATCTATATATTATCTATTCATAGTCAAACTTATTTAAAATTTGTTTATTCTCTGCAAATCGATGCGAACACAAGAGGTTTTTTTAGTAACTGTAATTCTAGTTTATAAAACCATTCCTGGAATCAAGGGATAAATTCTCGCTACTAAAAAGATTCTTTATCATTTCGTCACTTAGAAGACAAGAGAAAAGAAATTCTTGATTATTTCGTCTATTCAGTGAAGTTGTTTACCCTGTTCGCATAGTTCGGATATCTATATTTCTAGATGAGGGATTTAGAAAGTGACTATCTATTCACTCTAGGTGAAGGCGGTATATTATTTTTTCTGCAGTGTAAATCTTAGTTAAGCAAACTGTAAAATTAAAAAAAGATAATGAAAAAAAAATATTAAAAATATGCATCAATAGCTAATTTTACTGATACATATGTGCACAAGGAAGGACGAAAAATGTGCTTAAAAAACAAACAAACAAACAACAGCAGCAAATGAATCACTCAAAAATTTCAGGCACTCACAAGCGTAATCTGCCAGTAAGGCAGTTTTCTTATATCTAACTTCCTTATATTTTTCATTCAGCAGCCCATCGTGTTTACGAAATTCTGTGAAAACTGAAAATCAATCTTATCTGCAAATTTTATTGAAGCTTCTGTATGGTGAGTTTGCACAAATCATGCACTGAAAATAAAAGTAATGATAATCATTGTTCGTATTTATAAACTGATTTGGATGAGATTGATTGTATGTATAATACATACCAATGTTTCAAGCGAGCTCGTTGGCCAGCTTCATCCGTCGTCGTCTTGTTTCAAAATTGGACCGTGCATTGCCGTATAATAAATAATATCCGTATAAATAACATAAACATTATTGATATGCGTTCGCTTCAAATTCTCACAAAGCTTGAGGACACTCGGCGACCAAAAAATGTTACCATAAATGATACCAACTTGGCTATAGCTTATTAATTTGGCCCAATTTTCATTCAAATTCATTATTGACGAATGGTCTCTTATCGGCTTTATCGCATTTTAGCTGGACTTTTTTAAATGATCTACTTTTAGTTATTTACTGTGTTAAATTTTTTATTTATGTACATTTTTTATCATTAAAAAATGTAAAGGTTTGATTTCTTAAAAAAAAAAAAAAAAAAAAAAAAAAAATACGTTATTTACATCAATTAATGAAACAATATGGACCTAAGAATAGATCATTTTAAAAATACATGTGTTTATTATTTATATCAAATTTCTGAGTAATCCATATACATATTTTGAAAATATTCCAGCAATGAGTTTTGGTGTAAAAAAGTGCCAGATTTGGCGACCAAAAAAAGTAACCATAAATGTACCAATTTGGCTATAGTTTCTTAATTTGCCGCAATTCTCATCCAAATTCAGTATTGACAAATATTCTGTTATCGAGTTTGTCGCATTTTAGATTATTAAAATTTTAGTAAAATTAGTTTCTAGTAAAACTTGTAAAATTTTGAGACTAAGAAATATGAAAGCTACCTCTTCCTCCCGTCACCGGCCGAAGGAATTTTTTAAAATGGTCTAGTTTCAGTTATTTACTCTGTTAAGTTTTTTTTAATTATTTATATACAAAATATAAACTTTTAAAAAAGAAGCAAAGGTTTGATTTCTTTTTAGAAAAGCGCTTTACTTACATCAGTTAATGAAACAATTTTGACTTAAGAACAGATTCTTTTAAAAACAAACGTGTTTATTATATATATAAAATTTCATAGTAATCCATACATATGTTCCAAAGATATGTGATCAATGAATGTGGAATAAAAGAAAAACAAATTGGAAATTGCACGTCAAACATGACAAATGAGGTGCCTTCGTACTATAATATACTTTATAAATATTCAGAGCTTTTTGCATTAGCTGTTAAACGCTTATGCAAAAATGCATGAATACCAAATTCGATACGATTATATACCTTCAATTAATTAATTTGAAATATTACGTCTTCTTAAATAGGATGTACTCAAAATGGAAAACCTAAAATCATTAACTATCATTGGGATATCGTAAAAATGCGTAACTCATTCGAAAACTACTTTTATGCTATTTTCATTCATACTATGTAACTCTAACAGATTCGGTCGTGTTACCCTGTATATGATCTACAGCATTTATACACACAACGTAATGTGCAAACATGTAGTTAAACTTAAAAACTCATATCAGAACTAAAAATGCACTTCCAGGAAAATTTTTTAACATACAGTATTTCTGGTACAAAGTAACTTGTAATAAATCTCAGCAACATATATCAATTTCATTATATATGAAATAATTTAATATAATTGAAATACACCGAAAACAATGTTTTCTCATATATGTTATTATGTAACGGAATTCTTTCGTGCAGCTCTGCAAATGAATAACAAACATTTCTTTGCACATATACTTAACATAATGTAAATTTTAGTTCAGTAAATGCATATCAATTTTATCCAGTTTGAAAGTTTTTAACACCATTAAAATAAGCTTGAAAAATTTTTTAATATAACGGAATACATTTTAATAACAATTTTAATTTTCTTAAGAAAGGTGTTATTTTAAAAATAAAATACATTGACATGTTTCGGAACCGTCATAAGTTCCATAGTCATAATATAAATAAAAAAAAAAAAAAAAAAAAAAAAAAAAAAAAAAAATGTAAAAAAAAAAAAATGTTTTTTTTTTTTTTTTTTTTTTTTTATTTATTTATTTTTTTTTTTATTTATATTATGACTATGGAACTTATGACGGTTCCGAAACATGTCAATGTATTTTATTTTTAAAATAACACCTTTCTTAAGAAAATTAAAATTGTTATTAAAATGTTTATATAAAAGGTGAATAATTTAAAATCTGATGATTAAAAAATCAATTGGATTTAATTAACTTTTTATCATAACGGAATACTTTTGATGCCCCAGTAATCAAACTATAAATCCGATTTTCATAAAATTTGAAATGACTCGACAAAATTATGGAACGATTATACTTGTATATTTAAATTTCAAACCATTCGGATGAGTAGTTTTTGCTATGTTATATGCGGACAGAAGGACTGACGGATGGATTGAACGACGGTTATAGATGCTATGTATTTACATAATTAGAACGCTTCTAAAAAAGAGTTTAACAATACACGCATCTATAAAAGTTAAATCAGTATCCTAAAAAGCAAAATCTGCTTATTTAATAGTTAAAATTTTATGTTTATAAATAGAAAATATTTTCGAGATACATTTAATCAAACTTTGAATTTTTTTGTTGATTTTTGTCGAGTTGAAAAATTTAAGACCCCTTAAGCACACACTTTCTTTTAATTTATATTTAAAAATACCATACGGATACAAATGTTTAATTGTATATAATTATAAATTTCTTAAAAAAAATAAAAAGCGACAAAAAAGAAACAGCTTAATTTTTAATTAACTCTTTTAATTAAACTATTTACTTAATTTTTTTTTTTTTTTAAGTTTGGAACTTTGTTTTTCTAAAAGTTTGTTGCTGTGTTATGCAAGTTAATAAATAATAAAAAAAATTAGAATCATTCTTGCAGAAAATGCAAAAATCAAAAGAACTTGGTTATTCAGAGAGAAAATAATGAAGTAAATTTGTTAAATAAATTATTCATTAGAAGGATATTTAAACATATTTCAATTTTTATTATTTTATTTTTAATATATGTAATAAAAATGTTGAAAAATTACATATATTTTTTAAATATATTTTCTTTTGAGTTTTATAGCACAAAATATTTTTTACTGCTATTCTCATTAAGACTATTTCATTTTATTTTGGTCTTATTTGTAGGGATTAATATATTTTCCATGAATATCTCTCATAACTTTCAAAGCACATTTAGGAAACTTAGAGGAAAAAAATAATGCGATACATAAAAATATTTAACTGCTATGAATGTACTTGTTAAAAATACAAAACATTGCTCAGTGGTGCATAAAAACAAGAAATTTAATAAGAGCTTGCACAATTGAATAAAATAAAATGAAATATCAACGTTTCGAGCTGTCTTCAAGAAAATATGATGTTGGAAAACTAAAAGTTTGCTTCCTGATCGAGAGATAATATTTCAAATAAAATAAAATCGAAATGAATCAAAAGTTTAAGTATGTTGCCATCTAAGCGTGGAGGAAAATTAAAATTCTGCAAACAGATACAAATTTAAGATTTTATGGTGTTATGCCACATTTTTGGTATATTATAGGATAAATTATCATTACAAGGTTTATTTTCTCGTGCAAGGATTTCGACAGATTCTCTAATTTTACCTTCAAGTGGGTTATTGTATTGAACTATGATTTTAGCCACTTCAGAGTTAATACGGTAACCCTTGTTCGCCAAGTAGAAACGAGAAAGAGCTGTATTCTGTTTATACTGTCTAATATCCCTGCGATGCTCCTTAATTCTAACTAAAAGTTTACGTGTTGTCATGCTTATGTAGACTTTTTTAACATTATTTGATAATGTGATGGGTATTTCATATATACCAGAAATCTGATCTATTGGAATTTTGTTGATCTTATCATTAACGATGTCAATAAGGTAAGATGGTGGAATTGCGATAAGTTTTATATTATATTTCTGTGTGATCTTTTTGATCTTTTCAAATATATCAGGGATGTAATGAAATTTCTTGTAAACCACAAGCTGAGTCTTATCCTGTCGTTGGCCTGATGTGGGAGGAGCATTGTACTTCTGAACTATTTTATCTAAATATTTTGCTGGAAAACCATGGTCGAATGCTATTTTCTGTATAAATTCGATTTCTTTATTTAATTGGTCATCCGAGCGAATCATAAATGCTCTTTTAATGAATGACTGAAATGCAAACATTTTATATTCGAAAGGCACGTTTGCTGAAAATGGTATAACAGTATTTTCTTTTATTGGTTTTCTATACACTGAAAATTTTAATCTCGTTAATTTAAGAACGTTCAGATTAATAAATGCAATTCGATATTATGAGTGGTACACATTAATGTAAATTATTTAAATTGATTAGTATTATAGGTAAAATAACAATGTAAAAATCATGTACAAAGCACTCTTTGTGAAATAAACAATACAGTATTATGTGGTAAAATGTCATAAAAGCATAAGAGTTCTAATAAAGGTCGACTTCTCCTAGACATAGCTGAACTCTACTGGCTATTGTGAACGAAACTGCTAACAACAGTTGAAAAACAACAAAATGTTTCACAAAATTACTAAAACTTGATATTTGCAGATTTTTCTCTCATTCATAAATACCTCTTCATTTCTATAAAATAAAAGCGATAAATATCGTTTTTGCATAAGTTTTTTTTTTAATTTTATTATTATCACTCATATAAACTATGAAGTTATTGTTACTCACATTTTTCTATAGTAAGATTTAAAAAGATGCTGTACCTTAACTTTTGGAAGGTAGTGTATTTTAAAAATATTAAAATTAAGCTAAAAATATCGAAATAAACGGTTTTAACACTTTTCATGTGCCTCTGGGTTGAAACTGCTGATTTGTGAATTTTCAGGATAAATTTAATATTTTTAACGTAGTATTTCAATTTCTTTGCATTTTATCGGTGAAAGAAATATTTCAAATGACATCAGTTATGTTTCAAGAAACTGAAAATGTGTAAAATAACATGTGAGTAAAAAAATGTGTAAAAAAAATTAATTTTATCTAAAACAATCAACAAAACTTTTGAAGCTGCTAAAGTTGGCAAAATCAATAAATGCTTTTTGAAGTAAGATTTTACTTTGAAACATAAAAATATTGACTTCAAAGATAAAGCTATTATTATTGTTTTAAAATTTTCTTATTTTGATTGAATTTTTTTAGTCTAGAAGTCTATCTAAATAATTTTTTTTAGGAGAACATGAACTAAAATACAAGGTATTTTTAAAAAAGTGAGTCATTTTTAAAATCAGTGACAAATAAACGATGACATTAATTTTTTTTTTTGGATCAATGCGTAAAGTCAGGAATTTCTTTAATATGTTGTTTTATTCTAGATATCATCTAGAGATGGCAGTACACTATTTTATATTTTTATAACATTCAAACTAATGTGCAGTTGTTCATCAAGAATCACAGAATTTTAACGTTCATTCGGTTTTGATCTTGAAACGATAAAACAGTGTCTTGAGTTATGATATTGGAAGGTTAGTTGATGCAGATTTTATTTAGAAACTAACCAAAGAAACTTAGTAAAGACTTCACACATTGTTCTTCTAGGGAAAAAAAAACTTAAATAGTCGTCATTGTCTGTTCAATTTTTTTGCTTTTAAGGATTCTCTACATATTTAATACTTCATTTTTAATATTTTTATACAGTTATTTGATTTTTTTTGGAAGGAAAACTTCCTTCTAATGCAAGGTTGAAAGTAGACTACTTTTTAATTCTACCTCATACCACTTTTTGAAAAGATAAATATTTGATATATCATTTGACAAAAGTTGGAAAAAAAACCCTTCCAAAATCTATTTTTTCTAAATGGTAGTGCGAATAGAAAAGAAAAATAGTCGCTTGCGGCATTCGTGCTAATGAAAACGATGGTTGTTCAGGAAAAATGCAATATCTACCGTTTTATTGTAGAGTAGCCTGCAGGTTAAAATGAGGGGGCGGCCCGGGGGAGACATTTCTCCCTTGAGTAATGAAATATCCCCAACGGAAAATTTGAGATTTTGTGTTTTCAATGATCAAAAAGTGCAATTCCCTCCCGGAACTGTATAATGTACCCCCCTGAGAAAAATGCCTGAACTAAACACTGTTGGTCTAGCAAAAGGTTTATGAATATGCAGTTTTAAAAAATCAGAAGTACAGATTTTTTTTTTTTTTTTTTTTTTTTTTTAAACTTCTAATATAGAACAGAAAAAGATAATTTTATTCATCATTTTAAATAAAATATGTTACATTTTTTAATTAGTTACATTCAAGAAATCACACAAGCATTTATTTTACAGAAAGAATTATAAAGAAAAAAGAACAAAAACAAGAGACATCTTTCTGCTCAGTTTTATAATTGCATTTTGCTTAATAGTATTATCTGCTTTTGTATAAAATTGATATTGCCTGTTAAAATATGTGTCTAATGCATCAGAAAATTTATAACAGTTTTTTTTCTTTTGGAATACATTTTAGGGGTATACAAATTAACAGTACTTGAAGACAATTTTAATGTATTAGCATCCAGATGAAAATTAAAATTTAAATAACAAAAAAGGCTAATTTCTGCCTTAATAGACTATTTGCGAAGAATCTACTTGCAAATTCCATGCGTGCCAGACATTAACTATTGATTGCTTTATATTTTCTGTGGTTGCGAGTTAATGTAGTCAATCACGTGTTATTAAAAGTAATCATAAGTATTTCTTATAATTTTAAATATTGATTTTTAAATGTATGAATATGCAATAATAATAATTACAATAAAATGTTAAATTTGTAGATATTCTCAAATTGCGATTTCTTTTGAACCTACATTAAAAACATTACTATAAATTATATGAAATTAAAGTAAAAATATAAAACTTTTACCTTCCTTTACCAGAATTTGATTAGTGTTACTAATGTTGAATTTAAAGTGAAACAAATACTTTTGAAAAGAAAACATTCCCTAATTGTGAATCTACCTGCTTCATATGCAAATATTTTTATATTAAACATACGTCGAAGATAATTATCTTGAAGTTTGAAGTATAGTGTATGCAATTCATTATAATATCTTATATTCCCTAACTCCCTAAGAAACTTTTATCAATATAGGTGAAACTTTAAACTTAACTAATTATTTAATGAAGATCAAAATACATATCTCATTGAATTACTAAGGTTATCTAATTGAAAAGCACAAAAGAGACGATCCTATTATGAAATTCATCTTGCAAGGCTTATTAATTAAAATCCAAATTCTGTATTTTGGCTCCTCAAGTTGTGTCAAAATAACTTCATCTACAAAATATAAGAATTATTTTTCACTCAGTTTCTATAGATTTTTAATTACTCCAATTAAAATTAAACATGTAATATGTATAATGAAATTTTACGCGCCCCAAACATTTAGTTTGTTAATTAAAAATGTTAATTGGATAAGAAGACATCTAGTGTAAAATAGTTTTAAATTTTTATTAATACTTTCTAATTTAATGTCGTTGTATTTAGTATCTAGCAGATTATAGCCCAAAGAAAATAATTCATGATAGAGAAAATTTTCGACATAGATAACAACAACATTTGAAAGTTTATTCGATGAAAATTTGAATAGTTAATAAAGTATAAATTTTTAGAATAAAATCAGGTTGCAATACAACAGGACGAAAACGCTCTGCTTCCCCAAGATGTTATAGAAAAATTTCGAAGTGTGCTACAACTCAATCAATTTAATAGAAAATACTGACCCGTCTTGGATTGTCTGAGCTTCTAAAATTACTTTACCTGTTCACGGTCTTACATTAAATACATATTCTTACGCTGGTATGTCTTTCCTATACAAAACGGTTTCTACGTGCGGAATAAAGAAAAGCTCATTTTCTTTATTCCAAATAACTGGATTAAAGAAAAACCATATTTTCAAAAGTAAATTTTTCTTTTTTCAAATTTGCTGAATCGAAATTAAATAAAACAACTGAAATAGATATAATACAAGTTTGAACCATTTACCTTTAGCGGTTTTTGAATTATAACAATTTAAATGTGAGAGATGGTGAAAAAATCCATCATGAACAAAAACGCATTTTTACAAGAAGTCGTCATGTCAATCACTGCTTGAAAATTTGAATTTGAAAACAAACTAAAACGAAAAAATTAAAGATAGAAACATAACTTAAATGATATTTAAAGCAAATACAAAACATATAATTTTTTGTGCAATAAAATTAATTTAGAAAATTTGAAGATTTTTGTGTCCCAGAACCGTGTAAACTAAAACTTCATGAGAAGACAGTTTTCCTAAATAGTCAGTCAGTATTATGTTATGACCTTGTTACGAAAGATGTCAGTAGTTGGGCAATCATTATGGCAAAACTGCAGAAATCCTCAATTTTCTTCTGGATGACCAGAGGAACAGAATATCTAGAAATATCAAAATCAGGTTTGAGGTCCTTGATAAGGTTTAACACGACATACTTGTGTGAACGTGCTTTGTCTGCTTTGCTGTTTTTGAGAAACAAATACAAAAACTACACTGCGTCTAAAAAGTCACTTGAGGTTAAAATAAACGAGTTTTAACCCTGATGTTGATATCCTCGTAGGTGCCTAACACCAATGCCAGAAATCTCTCCGACTGTGAAATGTGTTTTGATATAATCAAACGTATTTTTCATTATATTTGTAATTTTAATTACTATTCAACTTATACACATTAGGATTAATTTTTTTTTTGTTTTTGTTGATAATGCATTCTTCGTACGAATATTTACCTTTATAATAGGATATAGATAGCATAGGATAGCTTACAGATGTCATACAAAATTTCCATATAGATATTGGATAAACCCTAATATTAGGTAAATTTATTTTCTCTTAACCCGTAGGTAACAATAGGACTGACAGGTACAGAATAATTATTTCCGCTCTTCTCTTCGCCACTAGAGTGCGCAGAGCTTTGTTTTTCCAAATATTCTTTTTTTTCAGTGGTGTTTGTCATACACCTAGCCAGTTTAATTGTCAGTCGGAATAGATAAGAGATCTAACCCTAGTGGCCTCTCAGGCCAACTGCGAGCGAATTCGTCGTTTTTTGAAAGTTCTTATTTTGTATTATTTATCATCACACTTGTTTATTTCACTCATTTTATGATTGAGAATTATAAATGTTGTGGATATTATGTGAAAATATATAGATTTGAATTTATTTTCGTGTTCAATATTGGGTAGCTTGGTTGATTGTGTTTAAGACGGCCAATTATCAACATGAGGAATATAGGCTCTAAAAGGGGAGCGCCCTCCGTCGGGGGTGTTTCTAAAGGAAACCTAACCCATATTTATGCAAGGAAATACAAGGTTAAAAAAAAAACACAAAATACTCCGAACGATTAGGCCGACGGGTGCGATTGGCTCGAACCCAGCATCTCACGTCTACCAGTTTCGAGGACAGAACCTCTTGGCCACTCGTGGGGCCGCTCAATAATGGGAGCTTTCAAGTTTCCTACATCCCCCGAAAAAAGTGCCACGGGTTTGAAATGTCAGTGTTTATTTATTTATTTTTTTTTATATTACTTATTTTTAGTGTAATAAACAAGAACTTTTTTTAATTTGAAATATTCTCTTTTTATACATTTTAATGAATGTCACTGATTCCTTAAAGGCGTTAAAGTTGTGTCAGTTAATTGCTAATGATGAGTTTCTGTAGGCATCGTTCAGGCTCATTGCAACCGAACTTGGGAGTCTAAGATTTGCGACCGACGGAAGGTTAAAGTTCATTCACGTGCCAATAAAGTTTGGTGACTGCTGCTCTATAGATTTATATGTAATTTATCGTAATAAATAAAATAATACGTAATTAATCACTTTATAATTTTACGTGATTGTGCCTATACTTAATTTAAAAAATAATCAATTTGTAAAAACATATTTTTTCATCACTTTTTAAAAATAACAGAGAAAGTAATATTGTAGTTTTACTTGTTGTCAACTGATATACACATTCACAAAGCTGTAGGTTCATTTATAATAAAAGCATTTTTTGAGATAATATAATCAAAATTCTACATATAGAAACCAGTTTAAAAAAATTAAGGTATGTTTAATACTCTCAAGTTTTATATGCCTATACGTAATTAAGAAAAATTATATCAATTTGGAAACAACATACTTTTTTTAGGATTTATAAAAAAATACAGAGAAAACATTACAATTTTATCTTTTGCTCGGTAGTCAATGGTCAATGATTTAAAGAGGATAAAAACGACTGCCCTTGGAACTCAGTAATGACGGAAATGAGATATATATACATGTATAGATAATATACATATATTTTTTTAATTTTCTAATAAATTTCCCCTAGCCGTCTAAATTACAGAAAAAGTCCTCTAATAATAATTTATAGAAGAAAAATCCTTGCATTTTCTTCCGAAGATTGATAACATTTATAAAAGATTAAACATTATTAACCCTCATTATTTTAAAAGCTGAAGTAACACTTTATTCAACAATTTAACGGAACAAACATATAAATCAAGATGTCATCAAATATAATGTTGATTATTAATGATGTTATTAATGGTTTAATCTTTAAGCAGAAATAAATGTTATCGGAAATCATTTAAACATGCTAAATAATTTTCATGAAAAATTAATTTCTTTTCTCTTTTCTTACTTTTTTTTTAATTTCAAAAGGAAGATCGATAACACAATAAAAAGTAGTAAGAATGATTTATTGAATTCCTTTTAACATATGAGAGTATTTATTATTATTTTTTAAACTTCTTTTTGGCAGATTAAAGTGATTCAAAGCTTTTAAATACTTTTAGCAAGAAAATACATGAGTTGCTTAAACATAATATTTTATATGAAATATATTTTATATATTGCATGAATTTTCAGTTTTTTTAAAAAAGGCTTTTTAGTTTTAGTAACATATAACGCCTACCAATCATTGTATCACAACTCTGTAAATTTTGGTTGTAATTTGTTTTGTAAATGATTTACAATACAATGGAGAATAGCACTGAAAACATTTTTTTCAATTCGAACTAAAACTATAAAATAATGTTTGAAACATTATATAATGCTCAGAAATAATAGAAGATGTCTTGATGCAAAATTTCGATTATCTTATTTGTTACTTCTTGAAATCCCCAGTTCAACTATGGAAATATAATAAAAAAAATATTCTTAATATGTGCTTATGTTTATCTCCTCTCAATAACAACAATAATAATGAGCTAATTTATGATGCATTAAATAATGGTTTTCCTAAAAAAAAAAAAAAAAAAAAAAAAAAAAAAAAAAACACACACACACATTTTCTTCAATATACAGTCAGCTCTCGTTAATTCGAACTCGTCGGGACCACAAGAAACCTTCGAATTGTCCGAAGTTCGAATTATGGAAAATATGAAATGAAAACATGCTTAATATGATATATTACAAAAGAATTAATGTTATAGTGTTTTTTAAATTTATTTCGTCTGTTATCATTAGAATGTAACTTAATTTTAAGTTAGAATGTATAAATATATAAACTAATTAAAAGATTAGAAACAAGCATAATGGAAGAAAAAATTAAAGCGTCACTGATGGACAGACGGGGCACTATGAAAGTGAATATCAAATGCATTGAATTATATGTATACTTGTTCGGAATAATTTTCACAAAAATAAAAAAAAAGGAATTTATTCAATTGATCTGAAATCCGAGAGAAAGAAAAGAAAAATGAAAAATTGGAATTCTCGTTAGTTCGAATTAAACGAAATCAAGAAAAAATGAGTTCGAATTAATAAAAATTTTTAACGTTATTTTGCCATTGAAAATTTCGGGACTTCATGTTTAGTTAGAATTAAGCAAAGATTCGAATTATCCGATTTCGAATTAACGAGAGTAAACTGTACTTAATACATGATTAAGTATATTGAATAATTGTCATAAAGTAAATATATGATCTTAAAACCCAACTAACATATCGGTTAAAAAAATTTAAAAACAAAACAATAAAAAAGCAAAAATTAAAAATACAAAATAAAAAAAAAGAATTATAATAGGAGGATGTGTGGTTAGATATTAGAGTACGGAGGAGAACGGCTTTGTGTGGCAAATATGTAAAGATTAATTATAACAATAATAATAAATAAAAGGAAAAGGCATCTGATTATTAATTACGTTGCAATAATACATTTTATAATGGGTGCTGATTTGACACACTTGCATGAATAATTATATAGTTATTAACTTTTAGCCCAGTGAGGGCAATACCATATTAATATCTCATACTTGGTACATAATATTATAAGAATATAATGTGCCTATTTCAGTTATGAATTTTATTCTTTCTTCTATCCTTTCCACCTAAATTAGTATTCGTTTTAAATTCTAAGAATGTTTGTGGGCACATTAGGTGAAATTAATTAAAAAAATAAAATTACTTTTTTAATTCCTAAGCATCATAATTTTGACTATTTACTTATTTACACTGGTGTCCAAAAGTTAAGAATAATTGGTAATTAAGTAAGTAATGAAAGAAATATAAATCTGAATGTGGTGAAACTCCAGGTGTGTAAACAAAACAGTACGCGTCATATATTTTCGCGAAGAGTTTTTCCCGAAATCGAACAGGGGACCTTCAACAAATTGAAAAAGAACGAAGATCTTTTGGATAACCCTGTCAAAACTAATGTAGCAAAAGCGTTCAAACTGCACATTATGAGTAAGTGGCTTATTGTAATGCACTGTGTTTATTTTTATAAGGATACCATTCATACTCGTAGAGAAATTAAGGTTTTTATAAAAACAGTCCTAAGTTTTTTGTTTATAATTTGCAGAGTTCTTAATATAAAATAATGTTCTTTTCTGAAGATATGACAAACATCATTGTACACAATACCCTGTCATCAGAATTTTAAAAGGATAAAAATTGTATGAAAAAAGAGTAGGTTTAATAAATAATTTTTCCTTGCGTATGCCTCAACGATATCAAAATTTCATTTGCATATTGTGTTAGCTAAATGTATAGAGCAACTTCTGTAAAAGTTTCAAAAACATAGCTTGAAAATTCTGAAAATTATCGTCTATAGAATCAACTCAAAATCCGTTATTCCTAAAAGGAAGCAAAATATCAGGGGTTTTATCCAAATATAGTTGTACGTGTAATATTATCTAGGCACGAAACAATGGAATATGGACACAGCCCCTCATCTTTTTGCTTCATTAGGGAATAAAATATTTTGATCTCATTCTGTCAACGATAATTTTCAGAATTTTTAATCTATGTTTTTGAGACTTTCACAAAAGTTGCTCTACACATTTAACTAACATAATATGCAAATGAAATTTTAATAGCGTTCACGCATGCGCAGTAAAAAATTATTTAGAAAACCTGCTCATTTTTCATACAATTTTTATTATTTTTAAATTCTGATGACAGGGTGTGTACAATGATGTTTGTGATATTTTCAGAAAATAACATCATTTTATATTAAGAACTCTGCAAATTATAAGCAAAAAACTTACGACTGTTTTTATAAAAACCTTAATTTCTCTACGAGTATACATGCTATCCTTATAAAAATAAACACAGTACATTACAATAAGCCACTTAATCATAATGTGCAGTTTGAACGCTTTTGCTACATTAGTTTTGACAGGGTTATCCAAAAGATCTTCGTTCTTTTTCAATTTGTTGACGGTCCCCTGTTCGATTTCGGGGAAAACTCTTCGCGAAAATATGTGACGCGTACTATTTTGTTTACACATCTGGAGTGTCACCACATTTCGATTTATATTTCTTTCATTACTTACTTAATTACCAATTATGATTAACTTTTGGACACCGGTGTATATTTAATTAGAATGTATATTTATTTAGTTGATTTTAGAGGAGTGCGGGTACGTTTGAACTGGGGGTATTTTTGGTTTTCGTATCAGATAAAACGGAACATAAGTCAGGTTTTTTCATAAAAAGAGTGAGTGACAAATTTTAATTTTCCAGAAGCATCAGATGTAACATTGGTGTACTTTGAAGGACATTGTAAAAAGTTTTCAGAACCAAACATAGCTGAAGGGGCACTCTGTGTTGTTTCGACAATGATTTTTGGCATCAACTTTAGGATTTAAGTTTGGTTAAATAATAGAAAAATTATTAGTTTCAATAAAATATAGCTATTTAATTTTACTCGTATTACTTTATATTTCTGAATCATATGCAGCTTTTTATGGAATATCTCAATATTTTAATTTTTTATTACCATAATGACATATTTATTGTATTTATCGTATTTTATTTTATTTTTATAAATTGCTTTGTAAATTGTCCAAAAAAAGCTTAAATTTGCATAAACTTAAATATGCATATTTCTCAAAACTGGACTAAGTAACAAAAAACGGAAAGCATATTAGGAATTAACGTAAAAAAAAACTTACCTAGAATCAACTAAATTTAGTTCAGTGAAAGAACGATTGTTGTTCAGTGTAACCTGTCTCTAATATTTGAATAGTTTTGAAATTTCCTTACACCGAAAGTAGAGTACACGACCGACGTACAATTGTGTTGACACTTCAAACTCATTTTTCACAAAAATGTGTTGGATAGTCCACCGTATAGATCTAACTGGATTTTCACATTTTCAAATTTAGGAGATTTTTTTAAGGGTTGTGTTTAAATATGATACAAGTAATTAAAAAAAATCAGTACGCACGGAATTTTAATTCCCCTGTGCTATTTCACAGGTGTTTAATCTTGAAATAAAAGTGTAACGCTAAGAACAAATTACAAAATTGCTGTTTTACTGCGTTTAACCACATTTCTTTAGCATAATATAGGTTCTTCTTCATCATGCATTCTTAACTCCTTGGGGACTAGCGACACGTATACGTGCCACAAAAAGGATTAAGAATCCTTGTTTATAACCACTAATAAAATTTTACTGTGAAATTTGCCTTACCTAATCCAAGCATTTTCTCGATTTAATAAAGTGCAAATTTCTGTTTTTAAAAACCGGTGACAAATAGTTAAAAATTTTGTAAAAGGTTCCCGTCGCGAAGGGGTTCAATTTTAATGCTCGAAACAATAATTGCCTAAAATTTTAAGAGTTTGAATACCATGCCAGTCCTCAGAGACTGACACTGAATTTTATGATTTAGGCCGTGTTAGTCTCCGGTGTCTGATAGTCTAAAATATGATATAAAACTAAACAAAATATGTTGCTTTATGCAATTATTAAAACTTATTAAAATATACTTAACTTTTATGTATTAGAGGATTAATAATTAAGTAAGAGATTAAGTAATAGACGGATTAAATGGAAAAATCAGTGTCAGTCACCGGATACCAGTGGCGCCAACTTATATGGGCCCGTGGGGCCTGAGCCCACCCAATAATTTTGAATTCTAGCGTGCCTAATTTTCATTGTTCTATTTCGTTTTTTATGTCATTATTATTTTATTATTCATTTTTCTCCCTAAAACAAAATTTATAATTTCAATGACCGCGCGTTTTAATTCTCCGACTAACACGAATATATCCAAAATGACTGAAATTTAAATGTTTAACTTTCTGCTGTTTCAATTTGTAGTCATGTTCATGATATGATGATATTACAAGAAATATTACTGCCTTTATAAAATAAAACGAATGAGGATATGATTTAAAATTGCAACTATCTTAAAACATGACAGCTTGATTTAAAAGTCTCATTTTTGTCCAGATGTTCACCCTTCAAAGAAAAACAAACTAATTGTACCATTTTACCAAAATATATTTTAGCCCACCTAATATTTTTGAGCCAACCCAATATTTTTCAAAAATTTGCGCGCCGGTGACTGACATGGCACTCAAAGTGTTAACGTGTATGGATGGAAAAAGTCAAAGATAATAAATATTTGTTATTCTTGAATAAATCTGGTACCAGAGTACTAATAAAATTTGGCAATGATTTTTGGCTCTTTTATTCAAAGAAACGTTTATCTTAATATAATTTTATTTCCAGGGAACGAATTTCCTTCAGATAGCAAATATTTACTTTCCTTTTACTTCAAGAAAGGATGATTTATTAAATTGGCTAGTAAACGCTGTTTGTTGAATTACTTTTTTAAAACAACATTTTCTTACAAAGTAACTGATTAAACGGATTTCACTGAGACAGCTATTTACTTTTATTTTTCATCAAGGAAGAATGATTAAATTGCTTAGCAAAAGCTGTTTGCTTGATTCCTTTTTTGTAACATTATTATATACATATGTACACACACACATACACACATATATATATGTATACTAGAGGACCCGACAGACGTTGTCCTGCCACCGACTCCAAAAAATCAAATAAATGTACATAAATATAATAATACGCATCATAAATACTACGTTCTTAATTTAATTTCTTATTACAATTATGTAAGGAAATTATTTTTCTCTTTGCAGTAGTTTTTGATGTCGGTTCAATTTTTGATAGAAAAGTTTGTTTTTCTCTTTTTAGTTAAAAGTTAACGATTTTCTGAAGTCGGTAATTTAAAATAATTGTAAATCATACATGTATGTCGGGAGTGGGGTTCGAACATACTATCGCTTTCTTCAAGAACCAGAGCTTAAATCTGGCGCCTTAGACAGCTTGGCCATTCCGTCTGCACTATACTCAGCAAACTTATTCAACAATTTTAATTAGTGAAAAATCACTTACTAAAAGTTTTTGCCTAAATACTAAAAAAGTACTGTATCAATTTCGATGAAATGTGAATTTAAACCATTCTCGAATCCACTAGAACACACACAAAAAATGTCATTAAAATCGGTCCAATTATTCCTGAAATAGAAATTAAGAATGACTGTTTTGTTCTTTGTTATTTTTATTCTTATTTAAAAAAATCTTTATAATATGTAAAACATTGATTAAGTATTTTTTTTTTACACAGACACTTTTTGATGATAGAATGGCGACATACGAACACACACACACAAAACACACAGACAGTCATTTTGTAAAAACATGTTTTTTGGAATCTCTGACCCCTAAAACGTCTAAATCCGTCAAAAACAGGAAGTTGAACAAAATTTCGATAACAATACTTTCTTCTATTGAAGATGAAAAAAAGTGAAAACAAGAATTCAAAAAATGTTCTGTATAATGAAATTGTCTTTATCCTGGCATTCATACGCCAAAAAATGACATGTAATGGCATAAAAAATATTGTTATTCAAAATTTAGCAATTTTGCATGGAAAACCTTTAATTATCTAGTAGAAAATAAATTTACCTCTTGAAATTTTGATCCATTGAATTATTTTCAATGGATACTTTCAATATCTCAGATGATCAAAATCTGACATTTTCTGACATTCACCTTTTAACACACAATGACAAATGAACAGTTTGACATTTTGAAATGATATTATGAATTTAGAGCGAAAATTTAAAATAAATTAACTGGTCGAATTGAACTTTGTTTCTCTAAAAGTCAAAAGCAAATAGTTTTAAAATTTTGCAATTAAACTTCCTATTTCATGAAGCTCAGTTGTTAAATATTTACACAACAAATTTCTTGTTTGGTTTTAATTCAGAAAGTTTTAATCTTTAATGATCACAGTTTTGTTTATAGTATATGCGTTAAATAAAAAAATACATAATATATATTTTTTCTAAAACGTAATTATAATTATCTATTTACTACTACAGTTTTACGAGATTAACAATTATAATCTCAAAACGAGAGAGTTTATTAATCAAACAACAACAACAAAAAGACGATCTATAATGTCTTTTTAATTCTGATTAAAAAGAAGAAAAAAAAACTCCCTGGTATCTCGGTGTTAAAAAGGAAAAAAAACTTGTTTTGTGATCTTTTGACAATTTTTTTAAAGAGCATAAAATTAAACAAGCTTTAAGGTCATAAAAAGATTCAACCTAAATGTAGATTAAAAATAAAATAACGTTTTATTTTAGATTGGCTTTTTTAATTATTTTTAATTACATAAACATATGGTTAAATATAAGTTTTAAAATTGGAAATTAATTTTGCATTTTTTTTAAACGGTTACTGTTAGATATGAGCTATACATGTTAGAACACATTCTTTACTTTATATTTTAACAAATTTAGCACATATATTTTTTTATCTATTAAAAAGATAATAATTTTACTTCCGTTTTTATTCTTTTTTTTTTAATATTGCATGTCAAAATTTTGAAGTTACTAGCAGGCTATGCCCGCTTCGTTGGTCTTTTTTCCAAATAATTCTCTTGATCAAGCAAAATGAAGAATTCTTTTTTGCATTTAAATTAATATTGTTTTTCACCTGGAAAATATTTTCGTATTTGGCCAATTCGATGCGAACGGTATTTAGTTGTTATATTATCTTATGCGTTAAGCGAAATTTGGGCTATTCATAAAAAACTTTTTTATGGCAGATCTTTAGTGTAGAGGTTGGGAGGAAAATAAAACCGTTATGATCATCCGAAATTAAAATATTCTCTAGTCAGCCCATTATTAATATGAGAGATAATTACAATTTGATTGCAAAGAGTGATCACCGAACATTAATTAAGTTCGGATTATTCACTCTCATTTGTCAGTTCTTGAACTCCAGTGTTCTTAGCTTGGTTGCTATATGTGATTCTGGTAGTTTAAATAAAGTCTCTCCTATATTACATTATATTTCGTAATACACATCTTCTTTTGGCAGGTTTATTGCTGTTTTGTATATTCGGGAAAGAGAGTAATTATAGTAAAAAATGTAATAAATTATTTGAACTCAAAGAACGGTGTTTAATTTTTATTTTTTAAATAAACGTTAATCATATACAAGTGGATTTTTAAAACTGAAATGCTTGAATAAAATTAAAATAATGTCATTTTCATTTTCATTTCTATCTTTTTTCCTGTTGCAATCATATTGCTCTTAACTTGGAACAAACCCCGATAACTATGATAGAAAAATAAACCTCTTGTTTTCATCCAGTCAAAATCTTCTCAATCTTTCGTAATCAGGTATATAGCTAAGTTTGATATAAGACATTAGAAACGTTTGAAATTATATGATTACAAATGTACCAGAGTTAGGTATAAAACAATATTAATTGTGTTCCATATTACATTCAATTAAATAAAGTAAAACTGCTGTTGTTTGAATCATGAATTTTTCACCAAAATACTTTTTCGAATGAAAATTTATCATACAAATAAAATTAATAATACGTATAAAATTAACTATACAAAACAAAAACCTAGTACATATATTTCTTTTATTCACCGAAGCTTTTTTCTTTTTTTTTTTTTAATTTTCGTAATGAGCATAGCAGCACTGAGAAATAAATGGCCTTTTTATTTTCAAGATTACATTATTCTTCAGTCCGTTGCTTAAACAAACATAAAATCGTTATTTTTTTTTCACTAGATTTAGCCGCTAGAGCCGAGTGTCAGAAGAAATTAAAATAGAATTTTCAAACAAAGTGCATTTGAAAGTACATTTTTTTTCTAATTGACAGTGTAAAAGTTGGAATTGTGCGATGTCTAAACTTTAAAAAAATGCAATAAAAGCTTGAAAATTTGAAAATTTATGGCATCTTAAAATTCTGTATTTCGGGATGAGAAAAAAGACTCACATATCCCAAAAACTACACGGATACATTTCTGAAAATCAATGGCAATAAAAGAAAATCTTTTTTTTCATATATATATATATATATATATATATATATATATATATATATATATATATATATACATATTTTATATATATATATATATATGTGTATATATATATATATAAAAGCTTTATTAAATCTCAAAAATACATTAGTTTCTACGATTTCCAGGGATAAATTAACGTTTTTCGGAATTGTGAGTAACCCGTAAGAGACTGTTGTATTTTTTCATACCTGGTTACATTATATGTTCGTAAATTAAAAAAAATCAGTTTTTTTAAAAATACCGTATGCAGAGTTTAAGCACGCTAAATTACAAATGCATTCACAATTTGAATTAAGTATTTTTCCTCTAATACAAATAATAAAATATTTCGTTTTTTACTGTACAATAACTGAACACAATACTGACAACTGCTTTTTTATTTTTTTAGGGATATGAGGAGTATAAACTATTCTATATTTTTTCCATATTGTTTTATATTGTTCATATAAAAAATTCACCACGTCGTTATGTTTTCGTTGTTTTGTAAAATAGAATGTTGGTAACAACAAACGAAAACTTCTAAACGATTCAAAACCGACGAAAACAATTGAAATGACATCGCAAGTGTCTTGAGAAAAAATGGAAATGTCTAAAACAACGTTTCTTTAAAATGTAGTATTATATAAAAGAATCAATAAACTTTTGAAGCTGTCAAAGTTTACCAAACTAATCAATGTCTTATGGAATAAGATTTCAAATAAGATTTTAGGTATGAAAATTTGTCTCTTTTAAAAGTATGAAACTGTCAAAATAACTTAAAATATTTTTTAAATTTTACTTAAAAGATTTTATTAAGGATTCAGTAAAAACTGTTTTACAGGACAATGTGATATTATATTTCTAAGATACTATTTGAAATAACCATATTAACTTGTTAGGAATTTACTTTTTTTTAAATTCTAAAAATGCATGAAATCGATGCAATTAATTGGTGGTTGCAAAAAATTTATTTCAATAAAAATGTTTATGTTTGGTTTAGTAAAAATTATTTATAAAATTAGTTTAATAAAGCGTTTGTTATTAAAAAGCATTTAAATAATCCCAAGAAATATGGAAATAAAAATCATATGAAATGCAAGCAACGCAATTGATGATATATATGAGATCTGAATTATGTTGTTACTAGTATAAACATCCTTAGTGAACCAGGAGATACTGCACAGAGCATTACCTTATCAAATTGATGGCTGAAATCCCAGAATTAGACAGAACTCGATTAGTATATTAAAATGTAAATGGTCTGCTAATTTATATCCTGTAGACTTAGTGATTGATCGGTAGATTTTATCATTGTAATCGGTTATAAAAACTTCTTAAAACACCATAAAATATACTAAAATACACTAGGTCTTTCAAAAGAACAGAATCAATCTTCGTCAAGCGCAATAAAGACGTCCGTTCTCCATGAAAGCAGCGGCACGACTGCTATGAAAAGGCGGGAATGGGAACAAGCTGTAATAACAGTCAATGGGAAAGTAGAAGGCAACTGTAATTTCATTATAATTTATGGTATTTTCAAGATGTTTTTATAAAAATTCGATTGATTTATACCAATTCAAATTTATTTTCTTTCATCCTTGTGTTTTACTTCGTGCACAAGGTACCGGGAGCAGGAAAACATAATGGTAAACCTACTAGTCAGCTACTAAATATAGGTTTGATACTTAGATTGTCAGATCAGTTACATTTGTACGAATTAAATTTAAAATGATTCTGTAACTTTAACTCTCAACTTGAAGAGAGATGATATCAACTTGATGAGGTGATGGTTTGTGCACCACCTCCCAGCCTATAGTATGCGAAGTAGATCGTCTACTATAGCGCTTGACATTTTTCAAAAATACATTATATCAAGACATTTCGTGCATACCAAGAGTAAAGACTGATGGAGCTTGCTCTTTTTCGAAATTCATTGTGCTTTTCACAATAATAGGCACAATTTCGTCCATTTCTAGATCTACACCTAAAATTGCCCTCGAGAGCCTCTGCCTGCATGTTTCAAATGAACAAATTGTGATGCAGTAATTCATGTCCTCTACCACTTTTCAAATTCAATATCACTGAAGATAGAAATTGCTATATTTTATAAAATATACAAATCATGTTCAAAATCCACGTCAATATTACAAAAATTATCTGAAAATCACATTTGAAAAACCAGGATCATACAATAGAATGATGAATCATTTCAAAATACATAGAAATATTGCTTATAGTTAGCATCATAGCTGAAATTAGTGAAGTCCAATTTTGCAGAGTAGAACATATAATGAAAAACTAAAACACATACATATGGAAATAATATATTAAATTAAAAATTAAATAATCTATAAGGGACTTTTGAGAAAAAAAATTCTGATATGAAACTATTTATTTGTTTTAGTTAAATAGATAAATTAGCG
Source organism: Maratus speculifer (assembly GCA_964019185.1). Classification (NCBI taxonomy): domain Eukaryota; kingdom Metazoa; phylum Arthropoda; class Arachnida; order Araneae; family Salticidae; genus Maratus; species Maratus speculifer. The sequence goes on from OZ025291.1 coordinate 143,662,634, forward strand.
TGACCGATAAAGCTGATCTATCTATGGTAAAGATCTTTATCGTTGCAGACAACAAATTAATTAATGTAGAAGTTATCGCATTGTTGGAAAAAACTTCTCCATATTAAATTGGGATCTAGCATGCATGTATCCAATTCTAAGTCTTTATGTAGTTAACCCTGTTAATTGAGTTCATTTATATGCAATGCTGCAACAAAACAATTTTTAAACATATTCTTTTTGAAACATGCCACCATTATTATTCGTCTTTCATGATATGTATCAATTATAATTAAGATAATCAAATAATCATATTTAATTCTTGTTTGTTTTACAGTAATGATATAGTCGTTGTTTTAGTTGTTATAATAATTACGCAAGACTTCTGATACTGTAGCTATAGAGCTAATAAGTTTATACAAAGATTAGATTCAAAACTGTTTATAAATAGTGATTCAAAATAATAAGTAGAATTGGAAATTTAGCGTTTGCTAACGATTCTTTCACATTTTCAGTGAAAGAAGCATTACCTTCTTTATGACTTGAGTAAGTTTTATGACTTGTGTAGTTTTTTTCAAATATCATTGCATTAAGCATGATTCTTATTACATTTATAGTGCAAGATATATTTTATGCATACTTTTTGGTAAGCATACATTGATGTAAAACTTTACACTGGAGAATTGCAAGACTCATAGATTCCCACTATCATTGTAATCAGTTTAATATTAGTGTAGTAAGCTGTAAGATAAATGACTTATAACCAAGTTAAGTGAAGAGTATATGGTAACACTGCACAGTTTTTTGCATTTGTGCGCTTTACATATGCTATTTAAAAGTGTAAAAATCCAAAATGTATACTAATGTTGTTTATAAAAGCTGTGGTAAAATTATATCTTTAAAATAGAGGAGAAAAAATACAACCTGTAAATTAGCACCATAAAAATATTCACCTTTACCATGTGACTTTATTCCTTGATTATAACTCAGCTCTGAAAAGAGACATAATTGGTTGATACACTCGTAACATACTATCTAAAAACTAGCACAAACACTTCATTAAATAACCGGAGTTTTTCTTTTTAATCAGGCATGTAACCATATCTGTTCAAAATAAATAATCTCCTCCCGCGGTAATTTAGAGACTTTCATTTATCACATCACATCTTGCACCTTAACTATGCATTTCTATAAATCCACAAATCAGAAAATGTTTCACACAGTTGTTCGATTTCATTATTATCGAAATTCGAGGAATAAAAACAAGTTAAAAAATGTCTTCTTTACAAGCAAAAAATATTTATATAATACATCTCACTGAAATTTCTAGCATCCAATATATCTCACAAAATAAATTCAAAACATTCTTATGATGCACTGATAATTCATGTTTGAAGTTCGTCATAAAATTTCAAAAAATTCCTAATTGAATAAATTAGTTAATAATCATTATTATACACAGCATGTTTTTAAATTATTCAGCTTTATCTAATTAAAACCACAAAGAAAATCGTGCATTGCATTTTACAACATTAATTAATGAAGATCTAAGCTCTACGTTTTATCTTCTCAGGATGTGTTAAAGCAGCTTTATTTGCACCTCATGTGAACTATTTTTCACTCAATTTTGAATAGAATTTAATGATTTTAATTAAAGCTTGAAATGTATTAAGTAGAATACATTTGTACTGACGTGAGAATAATTTACACTGTTAATTAGGAATGTTACTTAAATAAGAAAATATTCTACATAAACGAGTTTAAAAGTTTGAATTAATATATCATAATATTATTTAGAATGAAAGATAAATAACTAAAAATATCTCTCATGCGCTCACTAAAATGGATCATAATATTTAAATAAATTTCTTAAAAAATAAGGATTTAAAGTGGAAAAGGATACAACTTTTTTTTGGTTATTTGTTTAAATTAACCAATATTCAAGCTCATTTTTTCTTCTTTTAAATATACAAACTTCTAAAAAAATAAAAATTAAATATAACTTAATAAATATTCAAATTTTTAATTTAAACCATGTATAAGATTTATTATATGAAAGCATAACTCTCTTTTTTTCTTTCCATTTTCATTCTGCATTATTATCAATTTCCAACATACTTGAAAATGTTTATGAATGATGTTATGAAATTTCATCCTGCAAGGCTGCCACCAACGCAAGCATCATTTCTTCCGATGTTATCATACGGAACATCCCCCACTCCCCTGAAGAACATGGTTGGTTTCACAGGTCTGACGGTATTTTTCAGCCTGCCCAAGTGTGCCAAAACCCAGGCTTAAATCCTTGCTGCATGTTGCCTCATGTAGTATAAAAAGGGCATGATTTTGCCAAAAATCAGGGCATAAATGCTAAGCACTTTGTAAAAACTGTGTCGGGGTCAACTACGACAATGTTGATGACTTTATTTAGTCAGAAGATGTTGAAGCTCATTCTTAGATACCATTGACCAAGCAACGACGATGACTTTGATGACTAGATTTATGGTGTCGGAACAAGCTCAAAGAACATCAAAACTTTTATAGAACAAGCATATTGCTCGTTTACCCCTCGAACAGAAGTTGTCGAACCAAACCCATCAACCCGCAAGCATTCCAAACGTGACTACAAAAGAAGAAAAAACCCATTAATGTACACAAATTTATAGTAAAACTTTACGGGATTGTTTCATTTCTTCCGAGAAATTAGTACAATTTCCGTAATTGCCATTTTGAGATAACGAATCCATATAATCCAGCAAGTTCTCCGTCAATTTTCCGTAATATTTCTATATTGATTTCAAAACAGTGCAAGTTCCTTAAACATCGTTAACAATAGTTGTTCTGTTAGGAAAGCGGAGTAATTGTTGTAATACTTGTCTTACAGTGATATTATTTTCCATGAAACTCCTGTATATTATCTAAACATGGTTGTATTTTGAATTCATTCCAATCATTCCCAAATATTTACTAAACAGTTTTAATGTTAAGTTCTTTTTTTTTTTTTTTTAACCGACAAATGACATGATGCCCTATATAAGAGGAATAGAAAGATATTATAGCGAGTTGCTTATGAAACAACCCATTATAATATTTTCTTCTATTTCGTTCTGTTTTAATAATAAAAAGCTAATATATTTTTACGGTATTAAAAAGAAAATAATAATAAAAAAATATTAATTCTTTTTATGTTCGAAATAGTTGAAAAGGAGAGTTAGTTTATTTTTCATTATAATTTTAAAGTAATGTTTAACTTTTTTGTATTATGTTTTTTAAAAAGTGTGCAGAATATTTTAAAATGAGAAAAAAATTCTATTTTTCTTTTAGTATTTTTTAAAAAATCCTTTCACTTTAAGAAATTTGCACATAAATTTTATAACATATCTCAAATATTTTAACGAAATTATTATAATGTTCACCATTATCTAAGTAATAAATAGCAATTGAGAAATTTTATTTTAATAACCCCGTAGTAATTATCTTTATTGAGTTTACAGTAGATTGTCATAAAAATAATTTATTAAAATACATGTTTTTTATAAATATGTTAGTAACCTTTTAAAATAAATAAATAAATAAATAAATATCATAATATTATTATAAAATTTAAAAACTCTTCCAAAAGAGAAGGAAACAAAACGCTTATTACATTCTTTCATGCATGTAATATTTTAAAGGATAAAATTTATTTTTTAAAAAGCTGAAATTAAAAAGTTAAACAATCGAAATTATAGAAAGAAAATGTATTAAAATATTTCAACTATACACTCAATAGAAAAATATTATCTCTACAAAAATAAACCCAGTGTTCAACATCTTGCCTACCTTATAAAATGCATCCGAACTAAGTAAAAATGTATGAAAATGTGGTTTGCGTAACCCTGGAGTAACGGTATTATACTGCGAGAAGACAGTTCCTTGGTTCTATCCTCATGAAGGGTAAGTGACATTGTTGTTTCTTCACTGTTGTCTGAATTAAATGTACTTGTTCTATCATTGATACGTGTCCTTGTAAAGTAAAAAAAGAAAAATTATGTCAGTTTTCTCCTTGAAAAATTATTTTTTCTTTTCAAGTGAGAATTTTTATACGAGGAAATGTGTAAACGAACGGAAATATTTTGTGAAAAAACAGAAATACCTCTGAAATTTACAGAAATTTTTTCCCGTTAAAGTACGGAAATATCATTGGCAGCGTTTAGATTATCAGTACAATTTCCGTCTTTTAACATAAAAATTCTTTATAGAGTAAATACGTTTAAAATGATATTGCAAGTCTTTTGAATGTCATATAGGTAAGATACGTACTATTAATATTTCCATTTAAGTTCTAAATTTAAAATAAATTAAAATGGTGTTAAATATTTTTAAAATGTTACTGTTGGAATTAATCATTATTGCTATGATAGAATAATCTTTTATATAAACTAATTGCATTAAAGAGACCAAAATGAATATGGTGTCACATGTTGGTTTTTCCGATTTTCCACAAAATTACAAAAAACGTGTAATTTTCAAAAAGCTGTAGCGCTCTTTGTAATAGGTTTAGTAAAACATTTTTATTATTAAATTTGTAGAGAATGGGATTTATAGAGCTGGTTTTTCTTTTTCTAACTCAGTATGATACACAAAATTTATACGTTTCGAGTTGTAGGCAAAAAACGGAAAAAAGGCAGGAAATTCTGAGTGTTTTGGCTCTACAGAATTTAGCATCAATATATTTTGTTGGAAAACAATTAATTCCAATTAATAGCATCCTCATAAACACTTTAAAAACAGAAAGTCTTCCAGCAGAATTTTTGCGTATATTTTTGACAATTTGATTGGACTATAGCGTAATTAAAACTTTTTTATGGTGTTTTAAGAAGTTATTTAGGTTCATATTGATTTACACCAGTTTCAATTTATTTTCTTTACTTTGAACATGCTTTATAACAAGTTTCAGAAACGATTTTTATCTGATATCTTTTTGTCTTATTTCATTTAACAATGTTGCATTTTGCGATCCCCCTCCCCTCGCTTGTGGTAAGTATTTGAAATTTCTTTTTTGTTGGAAATAAATTTGCATGACCTCTTTTAAGATATTACCAAGTTTAATAACATTTGGTCAGTAGTTTTCCTTTTCTATAATCATTTAAAAATGGGATTTTAATTATAACAACTCTGTGCATAATTAGAATAGACCTTTTTTTTAAATATAAATTAAGAACTAAAGTTAATACATTTCCGTAAAATTACAATTTCATTGAGATAAAATTGAATTTGATATATATTAGAAAAATGAATATATTTATAGAAAAAATATTCTCGTTTTTAAAATCCGCTTTTATGTAATGAAATAGTAAAAAGCTTTTTCTTACCTACATTGTGCATTGAAATATGATAGTTATAACATAAAGCATTTCTGAATTTATTCATACACCAATTATTTATACAATAAATAGGAAAAACATTGTTTAAAATACATTGTTTTGAACTATACTGAAAAACATTTCAATATACTGTCATCTTATATTATACGCGAAGCTGTTCTATTTTTCAACATAAACAATTTATTTTTTCGCTGACAGGTATAAATATATTACTTGTGTTTCTTAAGCCTTCGGAAGAAAATACATTTTATATGATTTTCGAATTTATGGTTTTGAAACAGAACTCCTAAAACATGCTATTTCAAACTTATGTTTTATTCTTAAAACTAGCATACACGGCATAAAGAATCTCAATGAAATATTGCAGAACCGAAATCTTGAAAAGGCTTATGAAATTATTTTCCCCAGAAAAACCGCTCATTTATAAAGCTGACATTTTTTGCGAAAGAACATATATTTTATTTTCATGTCAGCTTGTTGTGATTGCATTGTCTACATATAATTTTAGAATATGTTTAGAACTGAGAATCTTAGACAAACATGTTTTTCGGAATGAATAGAGGAAATAATGCATATAGTGTGCTCTTGAATGTAGTATTTAAAAATTTTTTTGAATGTTCTTGTCCCTTTAGTCCCATTTGTAAAAGAGGATAACTATAAAGCTCTTTAGAATTTGAATCTTTTACAGCTAACACAACTAAATACATAGCTTGTATGGAAAAGAATACAATATAAAAAGTATTTGTTACAGGTTTTTTACGCATATTAATAAGCTTCTATATCTATACGAATAACTGCACGAAGTATATCAATGCTCTAATCTTCGAAGCTTTCCTCGGATACCCCCCTACCCTCTCTTTAAAACCCAAGTAGGTCTTTATGAACTTCTTCTGCCATTTGGGCCAGGTAAAATTCATGGAAATTACTCAGTACTGGAAAAAGCAAGGAGTGGTCGAAAAATGAGTATTAAAGGAAATTGTCAACGATTATTTCTTGGATGTAATTTATGCTACCAATTGTGTACATATAGAAGTTTATTAATTGATGCAAACGAAAATTCTTTGAATATATTATGCACTCCTAATAGTGCATTACTTTTCGTGCATGTATTTGTTGATTGGTGGTTGTAATAGTAGTTTGAAATTTTAAAGAGACATTGTGGACACCTTGTACTTTACATTTTTTAATTATGTTTAATATTTTTGTTTTTTATGATTTTCATAGTATTAATATTTTTATAGTATTGCTTCCAGCGTCTCAAAGTTTTATGATTTTTGTTTTCATAAATATAAAAAAATCTTCTTTTCAGTACAATAATAAAATTATTCTTTTAAAGCACACTATTTTTATTTTCTTTATTTTTGAGTTTGATAATAGGGTTTACATTTAGTTGATATGTTTTAAAGAAGATGGCTTACCTTGTAATTAACTTTATTGTTGTAATCATTGTTGTGAATCTCATACGTTTGGACCGAAATAATTGTTTATTCTCACTTTGTCCATTGATGCAAATTAACAACTTCATACATTTTGCAAACTGTTGTGTTACAGGAAATGACTGAATGATTGGTTCCAAAATGCAATCTCTGCAAAATGAAACATGTTGAATTAATGAAAAACGTGAAAAAAAAATATTTAAATTACAAATTAATCTTTAAATACAAAAGTAAAGAAAAGGGTTTTAAGTTTAGTGAAAAAATAATTAATTTGTTCATGGTGGTTTTACTTAAATTACTAATTTTTAATATTCTACTTTATGAAATTTTGATTTGTATATCTAAATACTTACTAGTAGTATTCCCTCAATAAAATATTTCAAAATACTGTTTTAAATAAAAACATAAATATAGAAATAAAATTTTTTTATCCAAAACGTGAATGACAGATACCGTAAAAGCTATTTTGAAAATGAAATACTTTCATTCTTTTTATAAGAAATAATTCCAAAAAAATTAAACAAGGCACATACTTCAATTTTAATAAGTATCAATATATTCTTGACTATACGTTTAATATAACAAGCTTATAAATCAAAATTACATCAATATTATTAATGATTTGATCATTAAACAGCCATTAAAGCTATCGAAAATCATTTAAATATTTTAGATATTGATGGAGTGAGAGTTTTCTTCTTTTCTTTCCGTATTTCTTTCTTTTTTTATTATACAATTAATGATCATTACTGTTATCAAAAAATTGAATGATCCTTTTTTTTTCCTTTTTAACTTTTGTTGTAAAATTCTTAATTTATGTGAATTTATGTAATTTATGTAAATTGTAAGTAATTACGTATAATAAGTATTTTTCTAAGCATTTGAGAAGTTATTTAAGAAAAAATACACGTGCTGATTAAAATTACAATTTTTTTGCTTATTATGGTAAGTTGCAGAATTATATTTGTGAAAATATTTTTTATTATTGAAATCCCTTTCAAATTATAGCCATTTCCAAAACAGAAATCTCCATAAAATGTTGAAATATTTCTTTAAATTTTTACCAGTTGGTAAATTGTTAAAGCAAAGGGAGGTGAATAGGTTATAATCTATTTTAAAAATGTTTGAAATGAGGTACGAAATAAATTTATGTTAATAAAATAATCCTGGCAGAATTTTGAAACATCTAGGCGTTTTCATTATTTATTTTATATGATCGCCTTCCATAACATTTGTATACATGTTCGTTTTTATTGCAACAAGGTCATTACAGATACTTTAGGGCTTTTTTTAAAAATCATTTTGTTGAAGGAAAAGGAAAATTTTTGCGTAAATGTCTAATTTTTTGAAAACAGTCATATAATTTTTTTAAATAAAACTTCTTATGATTGGATAATATCATTCGATTGTTTCAAAGAAATTTTTTTTCCGTTAATGTACAAGTTTACACTTGCTTTTGTACTTATATTAAAAAAGGTGTGCTTTAAATCTTTCGACACAAAATATCATGGATGCCAATTTTTTAATGTTTGCGAAAACTGAAAGAAACACCTGGATATTTATTTAAAAAAATGTAATTTATTAAATTTTATTTTTATTATTATTTTAATTTTCTGGTACAAAAAAAGTTGACACAAATTAGATTGTAGAACAATACCGAAATGTTGGTGTGCATGAGAAATATGTTCTAAAATAATTTAAAGGCTATATAATGCAGTAAGAAGTAACTTTACAATATGGCTTATAATGGCTTGCAATATTATACTAATACTCAATGTTAGCAAGAAATAAGTTCCCTTATACAGAGGGCTTTAGAACGCGTTCCATTGGTCCAAATGAGATAAATTTGAACTACAGATAATTCAAATGTTGCGCTTGACATTTATTAAAAATAATTTTAAAAACTAGTCGTTGGGGGCCACCGTAATACTTATCCATCATGGATATGTATATGAAAATAAAACATGTGAAACTATTTATCAATGCATTGCAATTTACAAACAAAATTTAAATACAGTGAAATCTCCAAATAAGGGACACTCCGAATAAGGGACACCTCTATTTAAGGGACAAAACTTCCGGTCCCAGTCCCTTAGTATAGGACGTGTAATGTATTTACCTCTGAATAAGGGACACTCGATTTAAGGGACAGTTGAAAATGAGATCAAAGGGACTGGTTTTTGCATTTCAGATAATAAAATAGTCTGTGATGAAAAAAATGCAGATTTTTGTGAATTTATCAAACAAACAGACAGTCATGTGGATACAAAGGCATACGACACCATTGCTGAGCATTTATTTATCCATGATTCTGATTTGATATCACTGAGTTTATCCCCACTGAAAGTAATGCTGAAAATTTTGAGGAGAATAAAATAAAATTATGAAATAAAGAACTTTACAGATGCTTTTAGGCTGTTCTCAAATCCAAAAAGGCAACTTTTATGAGATAAAAGTAGCCCTTTTATGTTTTATTTTTATTCCGAAATGCTTGCAACTAGTAGCCGTTGTTGATCAAAAACTATGTAATCAAACTGTTATTTTTTTAACGCAATAGATCTTACAGAAAATATTTTCAAAGTGGGCGTCTTCAACCGACTTTTCCTGGCGAAAGAATAATAACTACTCAGAAAGGATGAAAAATGTATTTGTCGCATGATCAAAATCGCTTATAACTCAATAGGTAATTTATGTTAAAATACACAAAATAGTTGAATACTTTTTTTTTTTTTTTTTTTGGTAAATACTGCTGATAATGAAGAACTAAAACTTATAAGTATGGTAAATGACATTTGAAAGGTTTTTAGTGTAAAATTGAAATCTGTAAAACAATTTCTATTGATTGAATACTTCAAGTAAAATTCTTTTAAATGATTTAATACTTTTCGCATTTACAGAATTTTCATATAAAATAAAAATCAATTATTCTACAAATAATTTAGTAATCAATTGAAAATTTTAATTTATTATTTCTCTATTCCTTTTGTGTATGATTAACGTAATTTATACACTTTGGGTACATTTAAAATTCACCTTTAATGATTTATTATTTTTCTATCATTCTGAACGATTAATTCAAAATGACAATCAAAACTCTGAATAAGGGACACCTCTATTTAAGGGACAAAAGTTCCGGTCCCATGAGTGTCCCTTATTTGGAGGTTTCACTGTATTGTTAATATACATAGTAATGCTATATTAAAGAACTGCTGATGTACCAATTTCGACAAATTATATAAAACGCCAAACTACTCAAGTAGTACCGAACTGCGTAAAAGAAACATCCTTATAACTCCAAAAATAACAATTCTATTAACTAAAAATTAACTGCGTCGAATTAAGCGTCTCATTTCCAATAAATATATACTTCTGAATTGAAATTTGAATGAAATACAGGGTCATGAAAAATCGAAGAATGTGGAAAACAAGATTACAAATATCTCCGCAACTAATAATCAGATTGACTTCGTTCTATATGCAAAATGTGTGTTATTTTATTGCCTTTTACTTTCTTAGAACAAAAATTTTTATGTACCTTTCATCGGAACGAAATTTTCGAGAGTCCGAAAAAAATAGTTCCGGATAATCGAGGTTGCTGATATTAAATAGGGTTCGTCCCATTCTTACATTCTAACTACATACAAAATTTCAAGTCTCTATCTCAATTTGTTCGGGAGATAGAGCGTTTACAGACAGATAGACTGACAGAAAGACAGACAGACAGACAGACAGACTGACGGCAATTTTTTTTTTCTAAAAATATGTTTTTCGGAATCTCCACTATCTAAAACGTGTAAATCTGTCAAAAAAAATTTTTCGATATTCAAAACGATTGCAAGACTTACCCTATACTACGTATAATGGGTAAGTAATAATGATAAAAATACAAAAATATACCAATAGAGATGCTGTGACTTATAAAATACTTAATTCGCTTTATAAATAACAAATAATGATAAAAAAGTAAATTGGTCGATGAAAATGCAAAATCGGCGTAAATAAAGATAGGTAACAAAAAATAATTGAAATAATGGAATAACTGTAGGTAATAATAGTAAAATAGACTAGTTGCGGAGACTGATTGCTGAAATGAATCAATTTGTTTATAGTACTCTCCGCTCGGTAGTGTGAGTATGCCAGTTGTTTTCCGAGTATTTTTACAATATGAAAAATCTTATGGTGGATATTGCTTTTCTATTGAACAGTTGCACTCTTTTAATATTATTTATTATTTTTAAAGCTAAAATTAAATGTTTTATGTGTATTATAGAGCCTCCTATCGGTGTATTTTTGTATTTTTTAAAAAATAAATGCCAAGCATGCTGTAGTTCAAATTTGATCTCATATGGGACAATGGAACGCATTCTAAGGCTGCCTGATAGGGGGCATTGATATGCATATGTGATGTTTAACATAACGACCCTTTTCAGGAAATAATTAATCAGCAAGCAAGGCACTTCAGGTATCTTCAGGCAATTAATTATACAAAGGTTTTTATTAAAACCTTTCTTAAAACGAGATATTTCACACTCATAATTCATTAATAATGTCACATTTAGAAGCCAGATCTTTGCTACGAGATAATTATTCCCTTTAATCAATTCTGCTTTTCTGTCCTAATTTCTCAGTACCAATCGAGTGAAAAACCAGAAAGTTATCGTACTTAGACGCATTTGATGTGTATTTGTGTTCTTTTTATTTGTGTCTTTTTTGATAAATTACCTCTGTTATCTTTTTATGAACAATCCATTTTAGTGTTCCTAACACATCATTTTTACAAATAGAAATGAATTTTTTATTTGCTATTGTAAAAGGAAATTATATCAAAAAAGTTATAATATTTCCTATTATTTCCTTACCACCATTTTCCAGAAGTTCTTTCAAGAATGTTTTAAAATAAACATAAAGATAAAATGCATTTTTTAAAATGATAAATTTGATTTATCGACAAATAAACAATTTTAACTTTAAATCAAGAACGAAAATGAATCACTGAATAGATTATGAAGCATCTCAGAGCTCTATCGGGACGTTGTTAAAAAAATACTCCGTGTTCATTTAACGAAATGGTATTTTTAAATAAACATAAAAAAGTAATAAATATTCATTTCGGGAATGGGTGTCCTCAGCCCTGCATGTGATCTACAAATCTCGTTATACACTACAAATAAATTAAATTTTTAAAGCGTATCACAGCTTAAAACCCTCATGAAGCGATTATTGACCATAGTCAGTCCAACAACAGAACTATTTGAGTGAATCTGTAAATAAACGGAAAATTCTATCAAGTTAATAATGTATAGAAAACAGCTGTACAGCATCTCAGTAATGTATAATAGTTTCATTATGTTTGAAGAAGTGTAACATCATTAAAATTCCCTGTAAAACGATTTTTTTCCCATATATGATTTTTTTATTGGATATCTTTTGGGCATTCCTATAAAAATGATCTATTATGGCTACTTAATCAATGCTCTCCAAAAAACATATTGCTTACCCCATGAGTGAGGCATATCAATTTCATTATGTTTGAAATTGTGTAACATAATTTAAGAGCATAAAATGTGCATTAAAAATGATGTTTCACCATTGACTTCACTGTAACGAAATACTTTTGAGTGCCCCTATAAACAAACTATAGTTTCGACTTATTCTGCATACTATATATATCATTCTATCGTCCATTTACCAATTTTGTTATAATTGAGATAATGTAAAAACATTAAAATGCACCGGAAAAACTTTTCCATTAGATGATATTGTAACGAAATATTTTCGTGTATCTTTGCAACTAATCCAAAAATAGTACATACTTCACTTTCAATTCCAAAATTAATTAATAAACTTCAACAATATAAGAACTACAAGTCTTTACTGAAGTTATAGCACGGGCAGGCAGAGGCCAAACAAACTGAATTCACAAATACTTTTAAACTATAAAAAAAAGTTAAAAAGTAAAAATGACAACGTGAAACCATACAGTTCCTCAAAATTTGCTCACCACTTTTCTTTCGACTTCGTCCGATTATCTTTAATTATTTTATTAATACACATTTTTTTATTAAATTAAAAGGTATTCGAAGAAATTTCATTCAAAATATTGAAATTTAAAAAAAAATAAAAATATTGAAATAAATATTCGGTCTCAAATACACCGACTGCCTCTACACACTTCGCAAACTGGCCGATTGCATCTGGGCAATTCGCGAATTAGCCAGTTAATTAAAAATGTTGTTGGCCATTTCGCGAACTGGCCGATTTCGGGTTTTGGTCGCAACATATAAAAGCTTGGGCGGCTATTTGCCGGTACTCGAGTGCAAAAATTTAAAGCTAGTGTTGCAAAGTATACTACGTAATTCCGCACGATGTAGGCGCTACTAATTTTTTTCAGTTTACTTCGCCATTTTTATTCGTAGATAATTCTGCCCCTGAATACGGCAAAGAAAATTATTTTAAATACTTCTAGAAAAAGCATTTGAATCCCCTTTTTACGCAGGACACCTGGCAACACTAGTTAAAAGTCCACTGTATACCAAATGCAACTTTGACTTTTGGGTATGTTACAGATATGCAACGTGGTGGCACAAAAGGTTAAATGCACTTATATAAAACACTCTTCATAAGTCTGAGAATTACATAAATTGTGAAATTTCTTTTTTTAGAAAAGACGGAGTAACGATTAAATGCACTTATTATTTGTTAAAGACTTCTATTTGTATTAAAAGTTATTTAACACAACTTATATTATTCATAGTTTGTGTTTCAATATAATTTACGTATCACATTTTGTTACAGAAAAATGCATTCTGATTTAAACCTAGCATGAAAAGATCAAAGAGTCCATGTTTCTTTGCGTCTGCAAAACTCTTTCATTCATTTTACTCATGTATTATTGCCGAAGTATTTGATCTGTTTTGTTTAATTACTGGAACTAAAACAGTTCATTAACGCTGCCAGATAAGGTCATAAATGAAATGGTTTTCCTTAATACGCTTTAAATCTTTTTCCACCAATAGATTAATAAAATATTTTATTACTAGAAACTGCATTTGCACTTGACAGAGGAATACATTTATTCATACTTTTTTTACATACAACAATTATTTCTAATATATCCAAATAAATTCTAATAAATAAATTCTAATATCAAATGTTTCTTAAGCCATTAAAGACTGACATTTCGTTTTCGGAACGTTATGTTTGTGTTTTATTATTATTATTTAAAAAAGATTATTATTTTCGAGAATTTTATTATCACATATTGTATATATGACATTTATTTCTTAAAAAAAAATTGTTAACTCGTTAGATTTGTAAAAAAAAAAAAAATAAATAAATAAATAAAAATAAATAAATAGAGATTTAAATTAAAAAGTACGGAATATTTAAAAAATTTTATTGACAAATTTCAGATAACTTTCACAGATTCTCTATAAATAATAAAATAAAATTCAAAAGTACAAGATACAGATATTATAACAGCCATATTATAACTATGCATAGTAAATGAAATGGGCTGCAATATAGTACATTCTTAAATGATTTTCATTTGGCAAAAATGTAATTTTTACACTTTCCAACAAAGTTGCAATGTGCTTATGCATTCGGTTTGTCTGTCCGTCTGTCCATCTGGCCGTCTTTCTGTGCTCTAACTCTCGTGAATATATTCGGATTGCCATGAATTTTTTGGACATTATTTAGGTTTACCCTAGCACGAATCCTATTGAAAATGAAGTTTCTACCATGATTAATTTATTTACAGGAACAGTCAAAAATTTTCCATTACATTATGGCCTATGGGATATAATTGTTTCAAATGAATTTTAACGTTTATAACACTTTCCAAAAGTTTGAAAAGTGCTTATGCATTATTTGAAAAGTGCTTATGCATTCGGTTTGTCTGTCCGTCTGCCCGTGCTCTGACATCTGTAAATATACTCGAATTGTTCTGAAATTTTTGTATGTTATTGACGTTTACAATAGCACGAACCCTATTGAAAATAAAGTTTCTACCATGATTAGTTTATTTACAGGGAGAGTCAAAATTTTTCCATTATATTATGGCCTATGAGAAAAAATCGTTTCAAAGGCGTTTTAAAAATTTTACACCCTGTAAAACATATTAAAATTTACATGCATTTAAGAGGTGCACTAAATATGCATTCTATAAAATATGCGGTGAAAATATAGCTATTATTCCTTTACAGGGCCACACAAAAGAATTCCATTGGATAATGGTAAAGGGGGGGGGGGATATTGTGCGACATTTTAAAATTATATTAAACTGTTTCATGTATAACAAAATTGATTTATGTCACTGAGGCTTAATATAAATTATACGATACTGTTTTGCATAATATGAAGTACATTGCATTTACAGGGACACACAAAAGATTTCAAATAGTATATTCCTTCCGACTGTATATGTTTCAGATGATGGCTGCTGGATGGATGTAATACATTTTAATTATGGTATACGCATTTAAGTTTCACAAAATTTTTGTACATTATGAGGGTGTGTATATATGTTATAGTTGATATACAGGGCTATCCAAAAGAGCTCGCGAACGTTACTGAATATGAGAATACTGAGTATTACAAAGAAATGTTTGCAGAATATAGATAAAATGATATACAGCGCACGCAAAGAATTGTGTACATGGACACCTATGAATGATAATTTATAACAATGTGTTTTCAGTTGTTTAATGAGTGTTTTAGTTTAAAATGAATTTTAACTTCTTACTGACGTGTAATAAAAGTACAAGGTAAACTACAGGACTGAACAAAAGTTTTCAAGCATGTTTCCCATTTATTAGTACAAATTGCTCAAAAAGAAATTTTAAGCTTTTTTTCTTCCTAAACAAAATTTTCCCATTTTATAACATGTATATCAACTGTCAGATCGAATACAGAGCTGTTCAAAAGTATTGGAATACATATTTGGCTATATACCCTTATTTCCTTAATTAACAAAGTTTTGCTACAGATTTCATCAAGTGTTGAAAAGTGCTTCGTAATCTATGCTTAATGCATGATTTTTGTTACTTGTTTGCACTGACATTGCGTTTTCGCAACATATCACATTTTGCATAAAAGTAAAAATGGATATATAATATAGCTTATTTTTCTGAATTAGTCATTAATATGTATAAACTAAAATTTTATTTCATTTGTGTCAAGGGCAAGAATGTGCTGTCGTTGATGAGTAAATCTCGGAAAATACTTTAGTATATAGTATGATAAACGAACCGTAAACGAAAATATACAATAATCTCTTCTGAGGTAACTAAATTTTGAAACGCGTTCTTTGTATACATAAATCTTCGGATTTTTTCTGTTGAATATTTTTCACGCCCTGCATTCAATAATATTTCAAATTTTTGTTGCTGAATAAGCATAGATAACAGAGTGAAAAAGTATCCAAGCCAGGGATCGAACGTGGGTCTTTGGTATAGCTCACCGATGTTTTTTAACGACGTGTCTTTAACAAAAACATTGGTAACATTTTTTTTTTTTTTTTTTTACCTCGAAAAAAAAATAATAAACAAAATGTTGTTGAAATAACTGACTATGAAGAAATTATTTTTTATCTATTTTTTAAACGATATCACGATTGAAATTTTAAATACTTTAAAATTTTATCACTATATAAATTAAATTTAAATTTGTCTTACATAGAGAAGTCGTTTAAAAATGTCCTTTAATTACATTTAAATATTCATTGATAGAACATATTTTAAAAACAAAACTAACTGGATACTTTACTAAAAAAAAAGTTTTGAAAGAATTATACGAAGGCATCCTTAAGATTTTAAGAATGCGAAATAATTCAAAAACTTTCAAAAGTGAACGAAATTAACGGAAGCATGTCTTTCTTTCATTTCAGAAATTTTCACATAATTGTATTTCCAGAAAATACGAAACATTTACTTATATCAGCACAGCTCTCTTAATCAATCGTTATAATAAAAATTAACAGATATTTAAATTAAGCTGAAACCAAATAAAGTGTTTTCCAACGTTCTTTTTTGACGGCAAAACTATTTCCTTAACTTTTTACATGAGTATTTGATCTGTCTTGTTTAGTTACGGTTGTGAAACAGGTCATTAACGCTATCAGTTTACTGCATAAATGAAATGGGTTGTTTTTATATGTCGTAAACTTCTTTCCATGAATTTTTTACCAAAATATGTTGTTGTTGGAAAGTGTTTTTTAACCGACAGGCAAATTTCTTTATTCTACACATTTTTTAAAAATTTATACAGGTTTCCAAAATATAGCATTCAAATAAATAACGAATCAACAAAATTAATGAATTGATTTTATAAACTACCTTATCAAGAATGTTGGCAGAAAAGAACATTTAGAAATAAATGAAATGAAAAAATCATTTCAATTACATTGAATACATATAAGCTGATTAATAGAGATATAAAGAGCGATAATGCATATCAAAGTAAGTAATTTTTACCCTACATACTGCATGAACATAATGTATATATAAGTACATATTATATAGATATTGCATAGGTATGATGTATATATACATACAGATTACGTAGATAGCTATATGGACATGGACATCCGTTTTACATAGATATTATGGCAATCTGGATGTTCAACAAACGCTATACGGAGGTATTCGGAGAGACATTTGATGGTAATATCTACTTAGATACTATGTAATATGAAATTTCTTGGATGAATTATGGATGTAATTTACGTTATACGGATGTCATATTTACCAATTTGTGCTGTGTGGGTACGTTTTTGACTAGTGTAAAAAATTAAAATACCTCTAAAACGGTGTAAAAAATTTAAATTTATATGTTTAGAAGTTTAAAATAATACAATCAAATTTTATTCAATTGCCCAGCGTTGTGCACAGATATGTTTGTCCTTTATAATATAGAGGGTAATGAACGAAAATTCTGAACCGGTTTCGTACGATACCTTTGTATTAAATAAATAGTTTGAGATCGTGATTTTCGTAAAAAAATGTTTATCTTGATATGCATTTTCATCACTTACAGTCTTGACCCTCATATCAGATTATATCTGGTTTGTACAGAACTCATTTATGAATTGTAAAAAGAGGACGAATGTTTTTGATTTCTTCTATCCTTACAAGAAGAAAATAATGCATTCATCAAAATTTTCAACTTACGATTTTCTATTAATTTACACATTTTAGGTGCCCGAAAATCATGTGCTTGAAAAATGTCTGTCTGTGAGTCTGTGACTCTATCTGTCTCTATGTGACACCTATTTTGTGACCACTCTATTTCAAAAACTAGGTACAGAGAATTTAATGAAAAACCATATTCAAGTAGTTCCTGACATAAATTAGCGCTGATTTGTTTCTGATGTAAATCGCCCGACAGGTGGCGTTGCTATGCTGCATTTTTCATAATATTTGCAATAACTATATTTCTATCTCAAGAACTAAACACAGAACTCAAGAACTATCTCAGAATTTTATCAAACTTCAGATTCTGATAGCTCTTGATATGAGTTGATGTTGATCGTGTGTTGGTATGAATCGTACAGTAGGTGGATCTGCACTATGCTGCATTTTTTAATGATTTCCTCAATAGTTCTATATCAAGAAGTAATCCATGACTTTTCATCAAACTTCAGATTCAAAAATTCTTTGATAAATATTACTGACTAATGTAGATGTCCGTCCTAGGACGGTGTGTAAATAATGTGTTTTTCAGATAAATTTGAAAAAAAAACTGATAAAAATAATTGACAGTATAAAAGCGTTCAGATGAGCAAAGTTCAGCTAGTTTATGCTCTTACACACTATTAGCAATTACAATACTTGGGTAAATCAGGCTTTGCAACTAATTTACCATAACAAAATTAAGATTTGTTAATAAAACAAAATTTTAACAAATGTGCAATAAAACTGCGTGATTAAAAAAGGCTGCTGCAACTATTGAAATGATACTACTAATTAATAATTATTACTATTTTTATATCACTTTGAAATTGTATTTTTTTCGTATACCTATCTCATCGACTTGTGTTTTGCATCACCTATTTCCATGTAATCAGCTAGTATATGATATTTTCACGAACTTAAGTGTACTTAAAAATAAAACTATTCATATAGGATGGGTGAATGCCCATATAGGCATTGTGGGTAACAAACGTGCTGAACTTGCCAAATCAGTGGTTCTGAATAATGTTTATGTCAAAGTAGTTAACCTTCCGGTTCCTGTGGTTTATTTGAAGAATTACTTTCGAAATAAGAATATTTGTGATTGGCAGGATCGATGTTCCTTTAGCGATAAAGGTAGGGATACCTACATGGTTATTCCTGATGTTAGCTTAAATTACATCTGTTATTAACAAGTGGCTGCATATTTTTCTGCTCTATAAACGGGAAAGGCGAAATAATGATAAGTGTATTTGTGGCAAATGCGGTGACGTCGCGCACTATTTATTTGATAGTTGTTGTGTTTCAGCAGACAAGTTTAGCCTAATTAGAAATAGAACCATAGAGTGGAACATCAGACATGTTCTATTTTCGCATTTTAATTATAAGAAACTTTGTGCTATTTAGAATGATCTGAATACACACTTTACATTCATTCGTTACAAATTCTGATGTTGTAACTTGGTTTTATTGACAGGACTGTGAACTTTAAATCTTTGGACTTGCTACTGTTGTGTGACATAGTATATAAATTTGACCCTGTGGAAAATTTCGAAAAACACTGCGCCGCTTAGCTAGACGCGCTGGCGCCTGGGTCACGTGATTCACTAGAGAACTGATATTAAAAATTTCTTTTTGTTCTTTTAGTTTAGTTGATTTTTGTGCATTGTGCTTGAAGCAGTAGAAAACTGCGTTGTTTCGTGGCCTTCTAAAAGTGGAAGGAGATAAAATATTGTTTCGGTATTAACATGAAAAAGTTGCTAAAATATTCCTTGTAATTTAGAATCCTGATTTCTAATCAAGCAACTAAATGTATTCACCTATGATATTACTATGTAAATATTGTATATACTGTATATTTCGATTTAAATATAATCTACAAAAGTTTGCATGAAGAATATTATTTCGAAACGGTATACACAAAGCTTCAGAATACATGAAACTAAATATTGAATAGTAAATTAAGAACTTGTTTCATCTATGCTCTCCCACTTCTTGTTTTGACATTTCGTGGAATACATGAAGATAATCATTATTTTTTGGTGCCTCCACAACCGGGAAAAAGGTAAGAAATACCTTTATTATTCTGCATGACTTTGAACATGATTTAGTGAAAATAACTTTTTTTCATGATAATATTTTTTGTATATTGAATTAAAATTTAAACATGGACAAGCCAGAAAAGATTAAAAGTAAGCGAGCTGCTGTTCGCGCAGCAGTTACTAAATTAATCACAAAATGTGATACATTGTTGTTAGTAGATATAGATAAAACTGATTCCGATTCTTTAATGGAATCATTAGAGCTTATAAATGAAAAGGAAGCTCAACTCAAGGAATTAGATAAGGAGATTGATGAGTTAATTCAGGATAAAAATGAATATGAAAAGGAACTAAAATCAGTAGAAGAGTATGCCGAAAAAATATCAAGTTTGAAATTTAAAATTAAGATGAGACTTAAAAAATGTCAAATCGAAACTGAACCAAAAGTTTTACTCGAAACAAGTAGCGGTTCAAAAATCGGTAATAAACCAGTTTCGGCAGTGAAGCTGCTTAAGTTGAACATAGAAAAATTTTCTGGTGATGCAAGCCAGTTCTTAGAATTTTTCAATATATTTACTAGTGCGATAGATTCAAATGAATCGTTATCAAAAGTTGAAAAATTCCAATATCTTAAATTTTTGCTGTCTGGACCTGCATATAATATTGTAGCCGGTTTCGAATTGAATTATTCTACATGTTTAAAGTTGTTAGAAGAAAAGTATGGAAAACGGGAAAACATAATAAATTGTTATATGAATAAAATTTTAAATCTTGAACCAGTGAAATCTAGTAATAATGTCACTTCGCTCAGAAAGTTATATGATAATATTGAAACTTGTATAAGAAACCTTGATGCTTTAGGAGTAACATCAGGCTCTTACGGTCATTTATTACTACCCATTTTATTACGATTATTACCTGAAAATTTGATTCTAGAGTTCCATCGTAAACGTGATCCCGATAAGGATTGTGAAATCACAGAGTTAATAAATTTTATTAAAACGGAATTAAGATGCCGTGAAGCTACTAATTTAGTAAATAATTCCCAATGCAAGATTTTTGAAAATTCTAAAACCAAATCTGAAAATTCTTCAAGTAAATATCAAAATTATCCTCAAAAGAAAAATATACCTTCAGCTGCTGCTTTAAATGCATCTACAAAACAGTTTTGCATATTTTGCAAGTTTTCTGATCATGTAGGACTAAACTGTTCAAAATTCACGGATGAGCAAAAACGATATAAATTAAAAAAGGAAGGTCGTTGTTACAAATGTTTTTATAAATCCCATTTATCTGATAAATGTAGAACAAAAATTAACCCTTGCTAAAAATGTGGTAACATTTCCCATAGTTATTTATTTTGTTTTAAAGAAACAACAAAAGAGAATCCTGAAAAAGAAACGAAAGGTGCAATTGTATCTATGATGTCCGAACAAAAATATGAGCGAAATAAATCTACATTACTGCAGACTTGTACAGTTTCTGTGTCTGCTGGTAAAAAATATCTGTTGGCTCGCGTTTTATGTGATAGCGGTTCTGAAAAATGTTTCGTGAAGAGATCTTAGTTCAAAAATTAAAATTGAAGCCATTGCGAAAGGAAAATTTATTGATTTATCCATTTGGGCGGAGACGCCCTTATGAATCATGTTACGAAGTTGTTGCTCTTGAATTATCCAGTATTGTGCAACCTATCAACTCGTTAACGATCGAAGCTCTTGTAGTTGACAATATAACCGGAGCTTCCGTAAAAACCTTGGAACCGGAACTTCTAGATATAATGAGAACAAGGGGCTACAAGCCTGCTGATACAGGTCTTGAACAAGAAATAAATATTTTATTAGGGTCTGACTTTTTATGGAAAATATTAAAGGGAATCGAGGGAAAACTTACAAAAGAGTTATATGTTGCAGAAACTATTTTCGGTCATACAGTGCAAGGGCAGATAGAGTCGAATAAAAAAGAAATAGCTTGTTTTCGTGTTTCGGCTGAAAATATTAACACTCAGCTGAAAGCATTTTGGGATCTCGAAGCAATTGGCATTGTTGAAAGCAATGAGAAGAACATTACCGATCTTGAGGTAATAAAAGAATTTAAAGAAAATCTAAAATTTGTAAATGGGCTTTATGAAACAAAATTATTGTGGAAAAATTCTCGTGAATTGCTTAGAAATAATCTTGAACTTGCAAAGAAGCGGTTTTCCTGTTTAGAAAATAAATTTCTGAAAAATGACTCTTTACTTAAGGAATATAACTCTATTTTGCTAGAGCAATTTAATGAAGG
Source organism: Maratus speculifer (assembly GCA_964019185.1). NCBI lineage: Eukaryota > Metazoa > Arthropoda > Arachnida > Araneae > Salticidae > Maratus > Maratus speculifer. The sequence continues at coordinate 143,684,905 of OZ025291.1, forward strand.
TGTAATCGAATTGTGCACTGAAAAAAATTCCAATAATTCCTATTATATGCCACACAGACCTGTTATTCGTGACGACAAAACTACAACAAAAATGCGCATCATTTATGATGCTTCTTCCAAATATGGTGATTCTCTATCATTAAACGAAAGCTTGAATCATGGCCCTAATTTGAATCCTAATGTTTTAGATATCATTTTGAAATTCCGTTTACACAAAATTGCTTTTTCGGCTGATATTGAAAAAGCTTTTCTTCAAATATCAATAGACGAAGAAGATCGCAATTATCTTAGATTTTTATATTATGAAGATTTTGATAAGAATAAAAGCATAGTACCCTATAGAAAATTTGAAAGTAATTCTGAGGAACTTAGGAAAAAATGGCTCGAAGAAACATACCCCTTTCGATTTCTGACTCCCCAAATACTTCCCTATGGGACAATGTAGAAGATAACTTAGGACTAGAATTACGACCATTGTTGGCAAATTTAAGCAATGATTCTTGTACAAAACGCAATGTTTTGAAATTTGCAGCTATGTTATTTGATCCAGCCGGATTTATTTCCCCTTTTATCATTCGTATCAAATGCATTTTACAAAAACTTTGGCTAATGGGAATATCATGGAATGAAATTTGTTCTGGTGAACTTAAAAATAATTGGCAAAATTGGCTCCATTGTCCTGAATTTCTTTCCCTTCCCGAAAATCAGTGGCCTAGGGTTAAAATTGCTGCATCACAATTACCTGATGTTTCTGAAGAGAAGTCTCGAAAAGCAGCAACCATTTCTTGCGTTGTTCAAACAAATAAAGCTGATGTAATTCCCATTTTCAAGCTAGAAAAATATAGCTCACTAAAGAAATTGTATCGAGTAACTGCATGGGTATTTAGATTTATTTCTAATCTGAAATCAAAGCTAGAAAAGAGAGATTTTTCAGAATTATCAGCTGAGGAAATGTTACATGCTGAAAATTTTTGGTTAAAATCAGTGCAGGAAGAAAGTTTTCCGGAGGTTTTAAAACGCTTGACAAATAGGAAGAGTGTTCCCAAAGAGTCAAATCTTCTTCAGTTAAATCCTATTTTGTCAGATTATGGATTGCTGTTGGTACGAGGACGATTACAAAAGTCCGACTCATCATTTTATGAAAACTACCCTGTTGTGATTTCGGAAAAACACAAATTTACAGAATTAATCATGAAAGATCTAACAACTGTTCTTATTTCTTTATTTTCGTGTCTTCTTTATGCATTCAGAGCTACTAGGACGTTTGTCAGCTTATCATCTGTTATAGCAACTGGAATTTTCTTTCTCTGGAGCAAACCTGTTACATTTAATACTTCAAGGATGTTGAATTCTTCATGTGAACTTGAACGTGCATGGACAGAACTTGACTTAGATGAAATAGCATTGAAAATTGTAAATTTTCTATATTCAAATACTTGCCAGACTGCTGTTGGTGGTTATGATGAACATTTGTTTTCACAGACAGCTAAAAATCATCTTATCGCTGCAGGTTTCTTGTTTTGCTTTCCACTGATAGAACATTTGTTGCTAACATGCACATCTAATATGACTTTCCTTGAACAGACTCTCATTATTATCTCTGAAATTCATGACATTAGAGAAATTGATCAAACTTTAGAAAAAAAATTATCAAGAAAGCTTGCCAATAGTGCAGTTATTTGATGTACTGACTAAAGTTATTTATGTTACTACTGGGCAAAATCAGAGTCTTTCAATAGTGACTCTTGTGACAGATTGTGAAACTTTATTTAGTGATGACAACTGTGAGGTTGCAACTATGGATGAAACTGATGTTTTACTTTCAGCTTTTCTTCTGTATGAAGAAAAGGCCAGATTTGCTGTACTACAGTGTTTAAAGGATCTGGAAGTAGTTTTACCTGATGTTGACTCAGATCATGAAAATGGCAGGAATGTTGTGCAGCTCCTATTTGTGACTTGTTTTGATCCAGAAGAGCAAAGTGCTACTACTGCAAAAGATTTGTGGAAGAGATTAAACTTCTCCAAAATGCCTGACTTGTGTGAGCGTAGTTTAAATGATGTGACCAATAGTGAAACTTTGGTAAGACAAGTTGCTGCTAATGCTGTTGCTGACCTCGACTTTCCTGAATATATTGAATCTATCGTTAAAAATTGTTTTATAGACTCAAAAATTGCATTTGACTAAAAAAAAAAAAAACTTAGTACACTTTTCTGCTATTGACCTAAAAAAAAAAAGTTTTTTCTTGTTGACATTTTAATCTTTAATTTGATTTTGTCTTGAGTGTTTATAATAATTTGTATAGATTTAAATTCTTTCTTTTTTTTTATTTTTAGTAGCAGACCTCTGTCTAGAAAAAATTAATAATTTAACTTTATTATTTTGTTTGAAATCCTGTACGTAAGTATATATTTGATTTGTATTGCATTTATGTATAATTGTTTATTCTAGAATAGTTTTATTTTCTACTTTAATTATTTTGAATCCCTATTTTGATGAACCCTTGTTCATCGGGGGGGGGGGGGGGGGAGTTTGTGGAAAATTTCGAAAAACCCTGCGCCGCTTAGCTAGACGCTCTGGCGCCTGGGTCACGTGATTCACTAGAGAACTGATATTAAAAACATTCTTTTTGTTCTTTTAGTTTAGTTGGTTTTTGTGCATTGTGCTTGAAGCAGTAGAAAACTGCTTTGTTTCGTGGCCTTCCAAAAGTGGAAGGAGATAAAATATTGTTTCGGTATTAACATGAAAAAGTTGCTAAAATATTCCTTGTAATTTAGAATCCTGATTTCTAATCAAGCAACTAAATGTATTCACCTATGATATTACTATGTAAATATTGTATATGCTGTACATTTCGATTTAAATATAATCTACAAAAGTTTGCATGAAGAATATTATTTCGAAACGGTATACACAAAGCTTCAGAATACATGAAACTAAATATTGAATAGTAAATTAAGAACTTGTTTCATCTATGCTCTCCCACTTCTTGTTTTGGCATTTCGTGGAATACATGAAGATAATCATTAGACCCTCAGCTAAAACTGTATTGAACTTTTCTGACTTTTATTTAGTTTTGTTAGGCTTGGTGTTTATATTAGTTTTATTATATTTTTAGTTTTTGTTTTATTTTGGAACTTGTATGATTTATTCTTACATCTTACTTTATTGTGTAAGTGTCTTGTAAAGTTTGTTAATTATTTTTTCGTTGTTCCGACAGTCAGACGTTTCTCAAATTGTTAACAGGTGTTTTTCATTTTAATCATTTTGTGCAATTTAGTGCCATGGCATATTATTGCTGTATATTTTACTTATGTTAAGGAATGGCCCGTTGTTTGTGGTTTTGCTGGTTGGTAGAGGAAAATTTCCTCCGGGGAAGTAAGCACCTATGCCAAGTTTTTGGTGGGTGCCCCAGGTGGGTGATCTCCCACTTTCCTCCCTCGAAAAAAAAGAAAGATTGTCATTTTTCGCTTTTGTTGGCAAATTTCTGTTTTTGTTGTCAATCTTCGGATGTACAGAGACGACATACCGGTCTTAATGGGAGCATCAATTCCAATGAGAGTTTTTGGAGGGAAAATCGGTTTGATGCACTATGCGTTGTACTGTGATTTATTACGTAGAGATAATTATTTTTTGATGTAAATCGCTCAACAGTTGATGCTGCTATGTTGATTTTCTTACGATTTTCGCTATAGCATTATCTCAAAAACTAATGATGGGATTTTCTCCAAACGTCAGATTTAGTTTGACATTGACATAAGATGTTTTTATTTAGCTAGTGGTGAAAATTAACCAAAAGGTCACGCTGCTATACCTGCATTTTACTGGATTTATTTGATTTCTGCGGTTTTTAAAATATTTATAAAGCATGTCCTAGGATATTTTCTAATCCACTCAAATGTAATCAATAAAAAGTCTACCAACCACAAAAAACTTTCCCGCTTTTGAAATCAATTAAACTTTTATATCCACAGCAGCATTCTAGGTTTTCTATGCATGTAATTGTTGACATACATTATTAAAAAATATTCTTTAAATATTTACTAATCATCGTACTTTCTTTTTGCGATTTTTTTTCATGTTATTGTAATTCTTGCAGTTATTTATAATTCACTTTTTATAGTCAAGTACGCGCACAACATTCAAATACTTTTTATCATTGCTTTTTTTACTATTATGATATGCTACACACTTATTTTGCAAGTACGAATTTTATAATTCAATAATTTATTTATCGTAATTAAAAAACATACGATCGACATGCTAAAAGGAACGCGTGAATCTTTATTGAGCAGTTTAAAAATAATTCACTATTTTAGTCAGTAGATTGTTCTTCCTCTTTCTGTATGAATGTTTCACTGGTTTTCAAAACTTAAAAATATAAACACTTTTTTCTTCCGTTTAAAAATCCAAGGAGGACTAACAGGGGAAACAAGGTAGGATCAGGAGGGGTAATAATGACCACTTTGTGCATTTTCAAAATGGTTATTATTTTTCTTTTTTTTATTTGGAAAAATGATATTTTTAGTACATGGGAAGTAACTTTTACCCTTTAAAAACACCTCTTTAAATTCTCAAAAGCGTTTTTTTTTAAAGTGAAAAGGGTGGTTATAATTACCTCATCGTACTCTCATAATCACAAAAGTTAGGGGGCAATTAAAACCACTTGTGGGGAATTTATTATAATAGAGATTCCATTATATATAGTTTTTTTGGGGTCAAAATTTATTTCTTTCATAAAATTGCATTTTAGTTAATCTTTATAATTTAGGAAGTAGGTATTCATAGCGCCCTTTTCCCACAGTTTAATATTCTATTAAATATGGAAAAGCGTTCCTTAATTCTTTTCTCTGACATGAATTTTTCTGATGTAATGTCTAACTGAAAAAAAAAAAAAAAAAAAAAAACAATTCTTTTCAATCTGCGCTTCTCCTAGTTCCGTTGAAAGCTATCTTTGCAATTTCAATAACTAAAATAAAATCTAATCTTTGTACAGTTTCTAACGATTTCCTTTCTCTTCATAAACATTTTGTCCTGCAAATTTTTTCGTGGGTGCGTCTCATTAATTTAGAGCATAATATGTGAATGTAAGCAGATGTTTTGCATCGTCTGCTGAGAGCTGATGCAGTTCTCACGAATTTATTCTATTAACCCTTTTGTGCCTGCTCCCATAATTTACAGATTATCAATTGGCTGTGTACTTAACAATGTGTTCTGTCTCTCTCTGCATAATTATTGCTAAGGTCGGCAAGTATACAAAGAGTTTTGGCGAAAACCGCCAGCCAAATCGCTAATCAACATCTGTACTGTTTGTAATTTGACTTGAATTTTAACTATTGTCCAGTAAGGACCTATTGCCTCATGTAGCTTTTATAAAATTGTGTTTCCAAGGGGTCACTCCCTGAGGAGTGTATGTCTCAGATCATTCCTGCATATATATCAATAAAGAACTGCGAAGAGACATTACTGGTGCTTTTCATTACTTCTGAGGACCTGTCTTATTGCAATACATCTTGGGATTTACAGCGTAACTTAAATGCTTTCTTCTAAAAAGGTGTTCATACCAGCTGCTGCTAAAATGACACCCAAAAATCTTTTCCACATTTATGGCCACTATATACTTCCCTATGGCCACTTTATACTTCCCTATACACATTTTTGGGAGATTAATTGAGACCATATTAGAGCTCCAAACTGACAAATTTATTTATAAAATGTTTTGGTAGATATTGTTTCAAATATTTGAATATGAAAAATGCTTCAAACAAGGATAAAGAATATTTAAAATTTAAAATTAAAAATACATTATGAGCTCAATATCTAAGCATAAAACAAAATTTTACTGTACTCAGTTTTCTTCAAATGGAGATGACCATAATTGCCCCCTGGTCATAATTAACCCACCTGAACCTATCTTTTTTTCCAATTTTACAAATCATCTTTAGAATTCGTCCTAATTGTGAAACACTTTCTATTCGTTAAAAAGGCAATTATATTTAAATTATTGGACATAAATATACAAGCTGTCATATGTATGTCGAATGTTTCAACGTCCATTTTACTGTAGATAATGATTTATTGAACAAGTTTAGGAATATCTTCGGGGCATCCTGTCAGTAAATAAAAACATAGTCAGACAAAGTTTCTTGAATGTATGATCTATAATAATGTAGCTATACGAGATTTGTTCTCCCATTGTCAAACTCTATTACTAAAGTTGGTTATAAAATGACAATCGGGATTATCTCTTCAACATTAATCATTTCAAAATAAATAATAAATTTCCCAAAGTCACGAATTTTTTAACTCTGTCGAATATATATTTAAATTTTTCAACTCTGAAGTTATTAATCTGATTCGGAAAAAAATATAATTTACTTTAGAATAATCTTTTAAAATTGCATGAAAAAAATTACTCAGATTTTACGTATAGCTTTTAAAATCTAAGATTGCTTTTTCAGTTAAAATCTGAATTTATCTAAAAACTTAAACTTTAAACTAGAATACATGTTAGACATTAGATTCGATTTCATCGTTCATTTCATTATAGATGATGATTTGTTGAACATGTTTAGAAATCCTTTTGGGGCATCCTGTCAGTAGATTGAAACATAGTCAGACAAAGTTTCTTATATGTATGTTCTATAACAATGTAGCTATACGAGATGTCTTCTCCCTTTGTCAAACGCTATCATTAAAATTTCTTATGAAATGGCAATCACATTGAAATAATTCATAAAATCCACAAAGTCACGTATCTTTTAACTCTGTCGAATATATTTCTGAATTTTCCAACTCTAAAGTTTTTAACCTAATTCGGAGAATAATACAATTTCTTATAGGAAAATACTTTCAAATTGCACGAAATATTTATTCAGATTTTACATCTCTTAAAAAATATGAGATTGCCTTTCAGCTAAAATCTGAATTTATCTGAAAACTTAATCCTTAAACTAGACTACATGTTAGACATTTCATTTTTGAAATTACTTTCATTCATGCTCAAAAATAAATTATAAAACTCAATCTACTGAGAGCAGTGGACTGTACTCTAATAATTTTTATCGAATAAACGTTCATTTCAGTAAAATTCGTTCAGGAGACATCATGCGATCAATACAAATGATCCCAGCAGAGTTTCGGATTTGAAGTCTGCCACGTAATTCGCTGCCCCTTCTCTTTTCACAGGTGAGTTGTGACCGTCTTGGCTTGCGAGGTCACGTGACGGAATCGATTTGTAGTGGCAAAGTATTCATTCTTTAACTTATTAGAAATTTTTAAGGGCATTGTTATACTAAAGCACTGAAAGTCAGTTCTAGATTAGCTAGAAAGTTTTAGTATCAGCAGTTATTTAAAAAAAGGTAGTATATGTTTTGAATGCAATCAAATTTGCCTTTAACGAAGTTTTCTACTAAATGAAATTTATTGCTAACTTTGACATTAGACACTACTAATATGTAAATTAATCTCCATATTAAGAAAAATATACAGCCTATATTCAAAATATTAGAATAATGGAAAAAAAGTAATAAAAAAATATTTTCCATTTATTTATTTTTTATACTATGTAAATGCAATTAAATTTCTTATATTAAATCTGGAATGTTTAGATAAGATTTTGAGATTTACAAAATATAATATATAGAACAATAAATTAGATATACAGCTTTCTGAAACATATAAAAATATTAGACTGAAATTTAGATTGGTTCAAAATATTAGAATATTTTATTTTGCGCAACAATATTACCTTATGAATATGAAGTAAATGGCAGATAATATTTTGTAGTATCCTCTTTAGCTTTCATAACAGCGCACAATCAATCTTGCATAATATGTACAAGGTGTTTACAAACATTTCTATCTATATAACCCAAATAGACTTTATACATGCTGCTAATTCTGTTTTACTTGAAGAAGGATTTTTTTTTAGTTTTTCTTCATCAAACACTATAAGTTTTCGATGGAATTCAGTTCTAGTGAGATTGATAGAGAAGGAAGTACCTTGAAGTTGTATTAGCGGAACCAATTCTTAGTTGACACTAAAGTATGTGGTCAGTGGTAATCTAGTGGTTTCCAAAATCTCAGTAATTAAGAGGTACACTGTGGTTTTCTAAGTCAAAATCTCTCCGGTTAAGCGGTTGAATACTGTAATAAGGAATAACGTTTTTTAATATACGTCAATATAATATAACTAATTACAAAGACGTACAATAAACACTTTTGAGTTATCCCCGATTCACAAAATCGTTCTTAATTAAAAAAAAATTAAAATAATAGCATAATTTTTTAGCTTAAAAAAGTATTTATGTAAACATTCTTTTGCTACTATTGGTTTACGAAAACATTTTATAATGGTGGTAACAATGTATTAATAAATTTTCTCATCCCGGAATTACGGCTTTTAGGGTTACTATTAACTCTCTATTAAATATTTGCAATTGCTAACTTAGCTAACTTAGATGCTCTACATGCAAGCTATACATGCATGAAAGACAAAATAATAGTAATGTTAAGTTTAATATTAATATAGATTCTGCTAATTTATCCTGTTTGGTTGTAATACATGTCTAATGAACATGAAAGTGCCGGCTTAAGAATTGATAATATTTGAAAAACATAAGAGAAAACTGATTAATACACGATGAAATAAAAACTATTCAAAAACATTTCCGAAAATTAGTAGCATAAAAATAGTGCGAGAAACAAAAAAATCTTCAAATTTTCTAAAATTTATTAATGTTTTAATATTTTTTTTTCTTTTTAAATCATGTATATATCTTAAGTGGAACAGGAAATATTTTTTTCATTTTGTTTTGTTTTCAAAATCTGGCTTTCAAACAGTGCCATGGAAAAGATTTCTTGTGAAAATGTGTTTTTTTATGATGAGTTTTTTTACCATTTCTTGCTTTTAAAGATTTATAATTCAAGAAAAGTGGATGTGCCAATCCGAAAACTTTCTATCTCATACGTACATTTTAATATTTTAAAAAATACTTACACATGTTAATGCTTTAATAATTTTAATTCAATACTATACCAATTTTGGTTTCCATCTTAAATTTCTGCTTTAGTCAATTGATCGGGGTAAAAACGAGTTTCCGTCTCTGCTCAAGCCGATGGACAATGATAGGCAGATTTTTTTTTTTCAAATTCAGGGAGGATTTACTTGCCATATCCAAAAATAATCATAAACAAACGTTTTATTTCAGTTCTACACTGGTTTCCAAAAATTAAGGAAAAATCACAAAAACAGCGATAATTCAAAGTATTACATGTAGATTTTAATGAAACTCAGCCACAATATACAACGCATAGTAAGGTACAAAATAACATCAAAAGAAATTACCAGACAATTATGGTGTTTCAAAAAATAGCATAATTATAAAATTAACAAAATCAGTTTGCCAGTTTGCCATATCCAAAAATAATCATAAACAAACGTTTTATTTCAGTTCTACACTGGTTTCCAAAAATTAAGGAAAAATCACAAAAACAGCGATAATTCAAAGTATTACATGTAGATTTTAATGAAACTCAGCCACAATATACAACGCATAGTAAGGTACAAAATAACATCAAAAGAAATTACCAGACAATTATGGTGTTTCAAAAAATAGCATAATTATAAAATTAACAAAATCAGTTTGCCAGTTTGGTATAGGAAAAGTACCTTTAATATACCGTATGATCACCCCTAGTAGCATTACTGCACATACAACGATGTGTCATGCTATCAATTATGCAGTCGATGAGTTCACTGGAAAGTTCGCTGGAGCCATTGCTCTTCCAAAGCAGCTGTAAAAGTGGTAAGGGTCAGAGGAGGAGGATTGAGATCAGCGACACATCTCCCTAAAGCATCCCAAACATGCTCGATGGGATTCAAGTCCGGTGATCGAGCTGGTCATTCCATGCGCTGAATTGTCTGGTGCTGAAGATAATCTTCCATGATGCGAGCCCTGTGCGGTCTAGCGTTGTCGTCCTGTAACAAGATATCATTACCTATTGCACCGGCATAAGGTCGCACATAAGCATCAAGGATGTCATCTCTAGAATTGAACATTCACGGTTCCATGTGGAAAGACATGGAAGTCTGTGCGTCCACCCAAAGAGATAACACCTCAAACGCAGACACTGCCTCCTCCGTATGAATCTCTTTCACGAATGTTTGATGGATGATAGCATGTTCCCTGTTCTCTCCAAAACAAACAACGCTTACTATCATTTTGGAGGCTAAACCGGGACTTATCCGTGAAGAGAACACGCCTCCATTGATCAACCGTCCAGCGGACATGTTGACGTGCCCACATCAAACGTTATCTCCGGTGACGTGAGGTGAGTGGCACACAAAATGCTGGTCGCCTCGCGTCAAGTCCACCTTCGTGAAGCCTTCTACGCACAGTAGACATTGACACCAACCTCCCAGTGGCTGCAGCAAGGCAGGTACTAAGGTGAGATGGGGTTGTGGTTCTATTCCTTCGTACACATAACCGCAAATATAGGTCATCGGCTTTTGTCGAAACTTTTGGACGTCCTTGGCTGAACCTTCTTGAACCCGAACCAATGGTTTGAAATTGTTGCCAAAGCCTATGAACCACCGAATGACTCACATTTAGCCATCTAGCCACCTCTGCCTGACTTTGTCCTGCCTCCAATCTGACAATAGCCCTAAATCGCAGTTCTGCGGGCAAATGATATCTCAAGGTCATTGTAATGAATTGGCTATCCTAGATTTATAATATCACTATTACAGTGACAACTGCAGCCTTACTCTCTAACGTGCATCTTTATGTGCCTCACGGATGACACAATGCAATTGCAGCGCCACGAATTTGCATTTGGTATTTTTATTCAGCTTTTTATTTAACAATGTATGCAAATTTCATACGGATTGCTTTCTTTTTGAACGAGTTATCGCTTTTTCTAATTTTCCTTAATTTTTGGAAACCAGTGTATGCATAACTTCATACATTTTTTTGATGGTGAAATAATGAAAATTGCACAAAAATCGCTATTGCAGCTACCCCTTCTGGCGGATTATTTCAAATTCGGGGACACCAACTAGCCATAGCCAAATATTTGTGGATAAATTTGGTTCCATTCTATGCATGACTTTATACACTTTTAGTCGGTGCAATATTGAAAATGGCACAAAAATCATTATTGCAGTGCCCCCTTCCGGAGGAATATTTAAAAAATGCAGGAGGTCCTGCTTGTCACAGCAAAAATATTCACAAAAATTTGGTTCAATTCAATGCATATGCTTTATACGCTTTTTGATGGAAGAATGGCGACACACAGACAGACAGACATTTTGCAAAAACATGTTTTTTGGATTCTCTGACCTCTAAAACAAGTAAATCCGTCGAAAACCGGAAGTCGAGAAATATTTTGATTACAATACTTTATTCTACTGAATGTAGAAAAAAGTAATTCTTTTGAAGATAGAATAAAAAAAGATTTTAAAACTAATCCTTAAAAATTTCTTCCACAAAGTATCGTTCAAACTAAATCGATAAAGCTTCAAAACTTTGCAAATCCCCCTTTTCCCCCCTATCTCTTTCCGTTTTCGAGATAGGCATGCCAACTTCGCAGTTTTCCACCAGATAGCGTCGTATAAATAACGTGTGGCAACTTTATTATACTCAGATCCCAATTTTATGATTATAGCTCTTGCCGTTCTGAAATTATTGTGGGTGACAACAGACTTTAGTAGGCACACTGTATATTAACAATTGTATAATTTTCTATAATCGTCAGAAAAAGGAAAAAAAAGTGGGCAAGTGCGATTACAGATCATTCAGAGTGTACCATTCAATATTCATTTCAAAACAATTTATCCTTTGATTAATAAAGTCAAATAGTTAATTTAACAATATTAACTTTTTATATAGATGGCAGCTCCAAGAAATTTTATTTTAAAATAATTTTAAAAGGAAGTTATTTATTATAGTCAGTTTAAAAATGCTCAAATCAAATTGTTTTAAGAAAATCCAAAATTCCAAATTTTTTGAAAAAAAAAAAATAGCGGAGAAGTAAATTAAAATTTTTGATTTCTAAAAACGAAAAAAAAAGTTTGAATCAAATTTAAAATAATGGATCATATATAAATCGCAATAGATTTAAAAATAGAAAGAAAATTGAATTACGAAAAATAATATGAATATCAGTGATAAATAATAATAAACATATTAATATAAACCATTAAATTGGCGAAAAATACAAAATTTCTTTTAAATTGCAAAATGCATTAAAAAGAAATAATGCATTTTCGTATGCATTGTTTCATTAATGATTTTTAGTATGAAGCATCCAACTTGCAGCACCGAGATTCGGACTAAAAACCTTATGTTTATCAGCGAGATGCTTTACATCCAAGCTATGATGTACACACGCAAAACATTGAAAGTTAGATTCTCTTTTAAACTTTAAATCATGAAAATGAATGAATGTCAATGAAAAAATTGATTTAATTAAAATAATAGACTTTTTCAAAATTCCATGATTTGCTGTGTGTTATGGCCCATCTTGGAAACCATGGCAACATGCCAGTATTGGCGAGGTCATTTTCAGAACTTTGATTGATCGTTTGGCTGTAGTCTAGTCTCTTTCGTTTTGTTGATATTCGAGCGTCGAATGTTTTTATGGTTAAAAAACCTTTTTTAGTTTGCTATTTCGTCAGTTAAAATTATGGGATTATTATAGTTAATTATAATGTTTATTACTTTATGCACGTAAAAGAATCATACACATTATGGTTTTAATTCGAGTGGTATTTGTCTACAATTTAATAGAAATATTTTCAGTAACTGACTATGGTGTCAGTCCTGATTCAAGATTTGTATATCTATACATATTTAAAATAGTTTCTCCTGACAAGCTGCTAATCAAGGCACAACCCAAACTACTGAACGTGGAAACATGAAAATCGAAAAGAAAAGAAAAGAAAACTTTTTATGATGTAAGCGTGCACTAAGATAGGATTTTTGAAATCCCCCCCCCCCCCTGTAAGGGTGGCAAACGGGGGCTCGAAAATTCTGAAATAGCTTTCTATACTTCAGTAGTCGTTTAAGGTAATAACGTGAAATTCCAGAAAATAAATCTACTAAAGAAGTGATTAAACAAGTACTTCAGCGATTAGAAATTGCACATCGGAGGAGATTAAAAAAAGGGTAGAACAATTTCGAAAATGCGGCACATCTCAGCAGTTGTTTTTAAGTAGACGCTTGAAATGGCAGAAAATAAATCTATTGATAAAATAATTAAAGACGTTTCAGCGATTTTAGAATTTTTTGTCCCCCCCCCAGGGGGTTCAAGTGAGGGCCAAAGAATTCCAAACTTTTTTTGGACAACTTGTGACATATCATAGGAAAGTGCTCGGATGTACGCTCATATTATGAACCTTTCTTTCCGTACCCCAAATTGCCCCCCGGATGGCAGGTTTCGAAATTTTTTGAAATCGTAACATTTAATCATTTGAAATCCGATTTTTTATTTTTACGGGGCCCACTGATAAATATTATTTATAATATATAAAAATTTCAAAGCGAGGGAAATATTCTATTCTGGGGCTGTGTGTGTGTGGGGGGGGGGGGGCGGCGGGAGAAATATAGTTGGAATTCTGCAGTGACAATTTTCTAAATTTGGGCTACACCCCTACAGAGCTATTTTGTCTATTATGTCGTCAACATCGACTGTGGGCAAGATAATGTAATAGTATACTAATAAGACAACAAGTATGGATTTTGATTAGATGTTAAAATTTTATGTATATATATATGTATGTATATATGTATGTATGTATATACAGGGTGAGTCATAAATATCGAAACAATAGGCTATCTCCTTAAATATTGCTCCTAGACCCATACTTCCAATTGCAAAAATTCATAAAAAAAGATGAAGTTTCAGATAACATAAGTTGTAACTCCATGGGGGGGTGTAGTTGAAAAAATACGAAAATTAAATTTTTCTACGGCCCCCGTAGGACAAAATTCACAGTTAGGAAATTATTCCTTATCCATTCCTAAAATGAACAAAAAAAATTTCATCTAAATATCTAAAAATCTGACAGAGATATTAAAATCTGAATTTCTCCAAAATTCGTGACTTACAACATTTTACCATGCCTAGAAACAAAGAATTTCTCGCTAATTTTAAAAGCAAGTAAGTGGTCATCCATATATTGTCTATTTTTAAATATCGATTTAAGACAGTGCTCTCATTTGGACATAACAAAGCAGTGTATTGAATTAAATCTAAACTTTTTTCAAAATATGTTGGTAGTCTGCACTTGAGGTCTGTATGGATGGAAATATCTTGATCCGGTCCCAAACCGACCCATAGGGGAAAATGTTCGGCTCGGCCTGAGAAAATGTTAAAATCATAACCCGGACCGGTCTAGAAAAAAGTTAAAATCATAGCCCGGTTCAGCCGCAAATTTCTACATAGTTTTTTACTTCTGTGTGAGAAAAAATTGTTTTGTATGGAAGATTTCTGACCAAAAATTTCTTTTATAGCTTTTAGTTTTTTATATTAATACTTTTTATTATTAAAGAAGTGCAAAAGGCTATAATATTTATATTTTATCAATATGTTATACAGTAAAACTTTTTAAGACGGAATCACAAAGAAAAGAAAAAATACGCTATAGAAGGATGCCCTCCCTAGAAGGTGTAATTAGAGTTTAATCTTTTCCTTGGGTATCATTGTATTTATTTTGCATGGATCAACATATTTTCAGTTTAAGACAGAATTCCGTCATAGGCAGACATTTTTCACTGGTTTTATTGTATTTAATTTTTCAGCCTTTGAATATACTATTCTTTAAAAAATGAATTCTATTTATTTATTTATTTATTTATTTATTTTGTAAAAAAAAAAAGATTTTAAAATCTATGTGTTTTTTGAAAAAAATTCGATTGAGCTGAATTTTATTTATTTTAAGTACGTATTAAGTTTAATACGGGTTTGGTCGAGACCGGGATTGAAAATTTCGTCCAATGTACACCTAGAAAGAAGATAGCATTCTCCTCCTTTGTGAAAAGTACGTTAGGTCCGGCCTGGCATGTCTTCAGAAAAAAGGAACATCTCGGTCCTGGCCCGGCCTGGGCCCAGAATACAGATTTTTTAACAGCCTCTCCAGGACGATAAAAAGCCTGAAGTTGTGAGAGCTAAATTTATAAAAAAAGACTTAATCTGCATATTAGAAAAAGCATTCTTTTAAATAAATGACAGACATTTAAAGAGTACACTTCATTTTTCTGCATAATGAATCCTCCCCCCCATTAATTCTTGTCTTTAAATAATTAAATGGTACGAATTTTTAAAGAAAAAAGAACTTGAAACACGTCATTTTTGATTTTTTTTTTACATTAGTTTTCTTTCAGCAAATTTGAAAAAATATTTACTTTTGAAAATATGATTTTTTAAAAAGTTATATTACTTTTTCAATAAATATTTTTAATATTTTTAAAATTAATATTAAAAAACAAAACTCTGGAATAAAACTAAAATCAGATTTTCATCTTTAATTAAATGGAAAGAAACTGAAATCCGATAAATAATGTTACGAGTTATTACGATATTTAATTAAATAAGCTAAAAAACTTTGTAAAATCATCATAAAAAGGAAATTAAACAGGACGCGTTTCGAGCTTCAAAAATACAGCTCGTCTTCAGCTAATCCAAACACGTGTCACAAGGGACAGAGTGGAAATAAAAGTGAAAGAAAGAGGGAGGAGATTACAAAGAGTGCGACAGGTGGCGGTACCTGGCATAGCCAAGGAGAAAGAGAAAAGTAAAGATAAAGTTAAAGAAAGAAGGAGGATGTATGGACAATATACTAATCGTACCACGATAGTAATTGTTACCTCTACGACTCTAATTTTTACTATTTAATATCTTTTATAAACTTTAAATTTTAATGGAAAATGTTACTCACATTTAGGACCTTTAGTAACTCATATTGCTGCGACAAATCACAACACCTACGGTGAGTAAAAATACTAAATCTAAAACAATAAAACGTATATGGAAAAAACCAACAACATTTTAATTTTTCTATCTTCGAAATCAGAAAAAAGGCTGTTGCCACAAAATACATCAAAAATTTGTTTTTCTCAATTTCTTTTTACATGAGACAATCACATACGAGCGTGCAAATAAAACAACGTATTAAAATGTCAATTCAACTCAATGTTTCTTTTCTCTTTTTTCTACACTGTTCATTGCTGATCGCGTGATTCTCTAACATCCTCCCACCTTCTGATTATCTTGTATAATCAGAACTAATTCTAAACTTAGAGGAATTGATCAAAGTCACTTGTTATAAAATCAGTCTTTCAGGAATTTTCAGGAGCCTTCCAGCTCTGCTGTGTCTAGGCGATTCCTTTCTTGAGGATGAATCCAAAATTGTAGCTTTGTTCAGTATTTTCAATTTGTTGTGGACAGTCTTTGGTTTCGGACAGTCAGTGGGCGTAGCTATCGCTAGTGGATATATTCTTTGTATAGGTCGTAAAAGCTCATGTTGTGATGTTTGAACTTTTACGAGTCGAACTTTCTTGTCTCTACCAGGTATAAGTTCCATGATTCGACCTAAAGGCCAATCAATTAGCTTTTTGTTATCTGATCCAATCAATACAACATCACCGACAGCTATAATTTGCTCTTGGTGTTTCTTCTTTGCTCGTTCAATTAATGCACCTAAATATTCGGACCTGAAGCGATCTTTTAATTCCTTTTGCAATGACTGCCGATATTTCATTCTCTTACTTAATGATTTTTGTTCCACAATATCCAGGTCTGGGAGATTGCATTCTTCTATACTTTGTAGAAACATAGATGGGGAGATAGGTTTCACAGTTGCGTCTTCCGACAGGTATGTTAACGGTCTTGCATTTATTACACTTTCCACATCTGTCAAAATTGTGTTCATTTCTTCATAGGTGAGGTAAACATGACTAATACTCTTTTGAGGAGATCTTTCATTATTCTGATAAGTCTTTCCCAAAAGCCGCCCCACCACGCTGCGGTTGGTGATTAAATTTCCAATCAATGGCATTGACAGAACTGTATTTCTGTATCCGTGACCAGTCTAGGCTTCTCAATAAATTAGCTGATCCAGTGAAGTTCGTGCCGTTATCAGAATAAATGACAGCACATCTTCCTCTCCGTGCTATGAATCGCCTGAGTCCCATTAAAAATGCCTCTGTCGAAGCAGCGGTCACTAACTCTAAATGCACCGCTCTGTATATTGCACAGGAAAATATCAGTATCCAACTTTTTTGCATTTTCTTCAAATATAACGGACCTGCCATGTCTACACCCGTAATTTGAAACACGTTAGCATCCTTTATTCTATTTTCTGGTAATGGCGCACTATCTCTCCATAAACTTTTCCCTCTGAATCGTTTGCACACAACACACTGTGCTAACACTTGTTTTACATTTCTACTACCATTAAGTATCCAGTATTTCTCTCTCAATAAATTAAGTAGGACCTGTAGTCCAGCGTGACAATGTTTTACATGAACATGATAAATGAGCCGTTTTACAACTTCATGCTTTGCTGGCAAGACTATAGGTTTCAGGAAATCTTCACTGTCTTTTCTGTTCGTTATTTTGGTGCGTAGTCTAATTATATCTTGTTCATCTTTCCATGTCTGTAAAGTACGCAATCTGTTATCATTCTCGGGAAAAAATGCTTCTTTCTGAACCATGCGTAGAGTCTTCAATTCAGCTTCCTTAAACTCAGATGACGTCAGTTCTCCTTCTCTTTTCACTTTTGCACTTTTGCAGTTATGCCTGAAACGTAATATCCATGCAACCATCCGTATGATTTTTACATAACTGGAGAAATATCTGTAATACCAACTATCTTGTTTAACACCAGAATTCCTTATCATGGAAACTGACTTTATTCGTTCCTTCCGAATTTCGTCTTCATCATAGTCTTGGTCAGTAGAGATCGGATGTTTTCCGAACTCTGTTGAATCTCTCAGCCAGGCTGGACCCTCCACCATCTTCTGGCAGCTAGGTGTCCTGTCTTACATCCGCGAGTTGGTAGGTCTGCAGGATTTTTATCACTTGGCACATACATCCATGATGAAGGACTGCTTAGTCTTCTGATCTCTAGAATTCGATTTCGTACAAATACTGACCAATTGTCATCTCTGGATATCCAAGCGAGTACTGTAGATGAATCGCTCCAATAATACTTCTTCATTTTTTCCCAACCGAGAGCATCTACAATAGTTTGCGTCAAACGAGCTCCCATAGTTGCCGCCAATAATTCCATTCTAGGTATCGTGACGTTCTTCAAATGTGCGACTCTTGATTTGCCTGCTATGAAAACTAACTCGACTTGGCTTTCAATTTCTATTCTCAGGAATATAACTGTTGCGTAAGCATCTTTACTGCCATCTACAAATGTGTGAAGTGAACACGCTTCTATGTTTCCTGGAGTCATTTTCATGTATCTTGGAATCTCCATATCTTTCAAAACTGATAATTCTTTGAACCACAGTAAAAATTCTTTACGTAACTCACCAGTTATCTCTTCATCCCATTTGAAACCGAATTTCCAGGCTCTTTGTAACATTATTTTCGGACAAATCGTGACTGGAGACGTAAAACCAAATGGATCAAATATTTTATGCACAGCTGATAACATACTGCGTTTAGTGATCTTTTCTGTGTCGAAATCTTGTAACCAACTTAAATTGATCTTTAACATGTCGGTATCCTTCTTCCAAATGACCTAAAACGTTGGTTTCATTCGTGTTTGGCGCTTCTTGGCGATCACCTGTGTACTCCCACTGCCTTAGATCAAAACTACCTGTCGCCATAAGCGTCTTAGAATATTCGATAAATTTTTTCAATTCTTCTTCGCTGTTTACACTGGTTACGACATTATCCACATAAAAGCTATGCAACAGTCTATCTTTAAAACTTTCAGCAAAATCTGGAGTCCTTCGGATGTGATATTCGATGACTGATGAAAGAAGAAATGAACTGCATTTCACACCAAATACAACTCGAGTATGCCTAAAGATCATTAATTTCTTTTCTTTTAAGTCCTTCCACCATAAAAAACGTAGAAAATTTCGATCTTTTTCACAAATGCGGATTTGTAAAAAAGCTTTCTTAATATCTGCAACTAAACCGAGCTTTCTTTCTCGAAAGCGTAGAAGAACATCTGGAATTAGCTCAATCAAGTTGGGTCCGCATTGTAGATATTGATTAAGAGATGGATGATTCGCGAATCTTGCCGACACGACAAATACAGGACGAATCGGAGTTGTGGTACTACTCTCTTTTATGACTGGATGATGCGGCAAATAATTACCGTACAATTTCGTTTCGCAAGAAGGAACTTCTTCTATAATTTCTTCGTTCATCCAATCCTTAATGACATTTTCGTATTGTTGAAATATATTCTTAGCTATTAACTTGGAAGTGGTGTTTTCTAAACGTTTCATCGCCAAATTAAAGTTATCTGGAAGTGTTGCTGCGTCATCAGCCCAAGGAAGGCAAACTTCGTAACGATTTTTGTCATTTACCTGAACTGTTTCTAAGAAATGTTCCTTAGTTTGGCGATCTATCTCTTCTTTTGACTTCTTCTCTATAGGATCTGTAATTCCGATTAAATCAAGCCTCCATAGATTTGAAATATCTGCTTCTTTCACAAACATCGATGTTACTGTCATCGCCAAGTTTTCAGATGAACATGCCTTTTCACATGGTACTTTTCCCATTAATGTCCATCCAAGATACAGTTCCACTGCAACTAAACCAGATGACAATATTTTTCTTTGTCCAGTTAACATTTTCCCCATAACATCAGCTCCGATTAAAACTTCTATGGCACCACAACATTGACTCACATCGCTTAACATGATGCCACTTTCCTTTAATTCTTCTAACCATGGCCCCTGTGTAACAGGTTGAATATCTCCGCATATGCTAACTTGATCTCGTACTTCAAAATTGCACCGGAAGGTTTCGCTCAAATCTCTCATTCTTATTTTGTAATAGTTGTGTTTGCATTCTTGAGTAGTAATACCGCCAAACAAAGAATGGATTATCTTTTCTTGCCTAATAGGCTTGTAATTCATTTCTTCTGCTACACTTTTCAGTATGTACGATTTTTGTGATGCTGAATCTAGTAATATACAAACAATTTTTTGTTTACTTTCTGAACCTTCAAAGTTTGCAAGAACACCTTAGCGCTTTTCTTACTAACATTTGTCATATTCAATTCATATTTTTTAAATTTCTCTTCAGCTCCTTCTTGAGTATCTTTACCGGACGATTTACGTTGATCGCACAGTAATGGCACATGGCGCTTATTGCAAATAATGCATTTTATCATCGCGCGGCATCTTTTAGCGGTATGTTCTGGTACTAAGCATACGAAACAGCATCTCTTCTCTTTGGCGATTTTTTGTATTTCTGTCAGGCTTAATTTTCTAGCAGAAAAGCATTCCGAACATGCATGTTTTCCCTGGCAAAAAATGCAGGCTCCTTTTTTCTCTGTTACGGAAGAGGTAGTCAACAGACCTGCCGCTGTCGAAGTTTTATTAGTTTTATGTTCAAAATTAATGTGATTCTTTTTGGCGACATATTTACGATCTTCATTCTTACCTAAACCAAAACCAGCTACTGCAAGTGACACCCTTTCTTCACCTTCTACTTCAGTTTTCAAAAACTGCATAAGACTATTTAATCTGTCCTGCGCCTCCGTTTTCTCCGTTGATATGTTCGAACGATTCCATGCCTTTAGAAATTCTGCTGGAAAACAGGATTCTACTAGTGGATATAAGATCGATGCGCACTTGTCAGTTGTAACACCTAAGGTATCTAAAGCACGCAAATATGATTCCAACTTATCATATAAGGATGTCAACGAGAATTTTCCCTTCGTTTGTACTGATATTATCAATTTGAGTAATTCTCTCACATATACTTCTACTAATATATCTTCTCTACCAAAACGAGTTTTCAAACTCTCAATTGCTTTGGCGTAGTTTTCACCACTTGGCGGAAAACTCTCTACCACTTCTCTTGCACGGGAGCCGGCAATTGTTGCTTTCACGAGATACTGAAATTTGTCTTCTGGCGCAATTTCTGTATCTTCATCAATTTGTCTAAATTGACACCAAAACGGTAACCAGTCTATGATTTCACCGCCAAATTTTCTGAACTCTAATTTTGGTAATGTAAACTTTCTTCTCATTCCATAAGTATCGATAACTGGATTAAGAATTTCACCTTGGCTGTTTACTGGTAATTGAAGTTTCGCCAATTCTAATTCATGTGCCAATTTTAACTTTTCGCATTCAATCTTTGCTTGTAATTCTGCAGCTTCTTTCTTTGCTTGTAATTCTGCAGCTTCAGATTCTTTCTTTGCTTGTAATTCTGCAGCTTGAGATTCTTTCTTTACTTGTAATTCGAGTTTTTCTTTTTCCTTCCTTTCGGAAATGGCATTTTCTAAAACGTTTTGTACAAATTCTGGATGATGGGAGGGGATGATGAGAGATCATTGACAAGAGATCTCTCACCATCCCCCTCCCTTTCTCCTGCATGGAAATTAATTTTGTAGTTTTTTTAATTATTATTATTATTAATTTTTATTTTTTAATTAATTAATTTATTTTATTTACTATTTTTACAATTATTTTATTTATTTATTTATTTTTTTATTATAATTTTAATTATTTTATTTTTATTTTATTTATTTATTTTCATTTTATTTATTTATTTTATTTTATTTTATTTTATTATTATTATTATTATTATTTCCCACTGTTTTCTTTCTCTTTTATTAGTTTATCATCATTTTTCTCTTCCACCTGGGCTCTTTTAGCCAGCGCCACCTGTGACACTCTTTGTAACTCCTCCTTCTTTCTTTAACTTTATCTTTACTTTTCTCTTCCTCCTTGGCTCTGCCAGGTAGCGCCACCTGTCGCACTCTTTGTAATCTCCTCCCTCTTTCTTTTACTTTTATTTCCACTCTGTCCCTTGTGACACGTGTTTGGATTAGTTGAAGACGAGCTGTATTTTTGAAGCTCGAAACGCATCCTGTTTAATTTCCTTTTTATGGTGATTTTACAAAGTTTTTTAGCTTATTTATAAATTTATCGCCAGTGATTTCGGTGTTTCTTAATACGATATTTAATTATCCCATTTTTAATTAAACCAGTACTAACCACATGAAATTTTTATAAATTATATGAGAAATGTTAGAATGTGATTTTCTTAGCAAACTATAAAACTAACCATCACAAAAAAAGAAAAAAAATCAAAATTCGAACTCAAAAAATAGATTTTTGCGCGTTTCCTAGAACTGTTAATATAACTTCGTTTTTTGTATTGCGCGCATTTCAATTTGTGTCTAATCCCTTAAAACCTGATGAATTTTTTAAACGGCTATAACTTAGCGAGTTTTAAAGATAATAAGATGCGACTTTTTGTGTCTTATTCAGGACTGAATAAGGAAAATTTTTCTAACTGGAAATTTTATCTTACGGGGGCCGTATAAAAATTTAATTTTCGTATTTTTTCTATTAGACCCCCCATGAAGTCGCAATTTATCTATCAAAAATTTCACCTTTTTTATGAATTTTTGCAATGGGAAGTATGGGTCTATGGGCAATATTTAAGGAGATAGCCTATTGTTTCGATATTTATGACTCACCCTGTATATACTAGATGTACTATGTTTAATTCAAGATACTTTTAGAAAAATTCGTCCAGCTTAGCGGGCGAAGATTGCTAGTATGTATATAAAGAGTTTTTTTTTATTAGAACTGTATGACACGAGGTATTGAGCTATAAATATACAAAGTCTCTGAATTATACAGTTTTTCTGTATGGCTCTGTGATGGACAGACGGACGAATGAGAGAGACGATTATTGTTTCGTCAGATGACCGAAATCCTAAAGATCTGACGCATAAATTTACTATTGCTATACTCAGTTACATTTTGAATGGATACAAAATAATTTTCATTTTCATGATTTTAATTATAATGAAATAATTTTTTTGCAGTTTCAAGTTGCATTCGTAAAAAAAAAAAAAAAAAAAAAAAAAAAAAAAATCGTAAATTTTGACATGTGTAATACCCGATCCTTCTTTTGATACTAAAACATTTAATACTGCATAAAGATAAGAAAATATGTTTACTTTTCATCCGCATTTTTTACATTTTATGAAAAGTTTGGAGCATTAGGATATTCTATGTATTTTGAAAATAAAACTTCTAAAAGGTTTTTCAAAAGTATTTACTCTCTTATGGAAAGTTTTTATGAGATTCAATGCTTTTTTCAGATTGTGCCTACATTGGATGTAAATCCCAAATAAAATTTTTTATTCATTTAAAAATTTAAAAATGTATCATACAGAGTTTTTTTAGAAAATTATGTGCGTATATTTAAATGATAAATATAGAAATAAGTATTGATCTTTGGAAAAATATTTTGAAAGTCTTAATTTATATAGAATTTTGAAATAATTTTATCTATAGTATACCTTCCCTTCAATTCGGTAGAAATATTCATGTTAAATTCTGAGGAAATATTATATAAAACGGATAGTCAGTTTTAAAACAGCAAAAATCTTAGAAAGACCCCCACGAAGGGCACCCCCCTGGTCCTATATCCCTAGTGTAGATAATCGGATGACAAAAAATAAACCAATAAAACAGCAAAAACCCGATCTTTTGTCTTCATATTTTTGATAAAAATCTAAAATTTTGGATCTAACAAAACGATCCAATCAACGATTCAATCTAAAATGGGGGCAATTTGAAATTAATTTAGTCTTTTAACACAAATACCAATTGATTTTTACTTTATTCTAAGTGAGATAAAAGAAATCATTGTAATCGAAATATTATTTGAATTCCGATTTTCAGTAGATTTACTCATTTTAAGGATCAGAAACCCTGAAGAATGCCTGTACAAAAATTTAGAATGTCCACCTGTCTGTGTGTCGCCATTGAACCGTCAAAAATTATATGAAATTGAACACAAAATTGAATCAAATTTCCACATGTTATTGGATGACAAGTAGGTCCTCCTTTGGAACTGAAATAGCTATTTTTGAGGCCATTTTCGTTATTGTATCACTGGAAGGGCATGAAATGCATAGAATTGATCCAAATTTCATGTAATTTCATGTATTGCCCAAATTTTTTTTAGCTACGGACAGCAGATTGTACTTGATATTGGAAATATTCCGCCTGAAAAGGGCTCTGTAGTTTTATGTAATTTTCTCAATTTTCAGTTGTTAATGTTGTACATGAGTGGCTCAAGCAATAACTGAAACTTTGCAATCTGTTAAGCGGACTATTCGCAAGTCAGCGACGTGCAACAGAATAACAAAAAATGTTGATTACATTAAATATCATGATCGAATTTATTTCACTTTTACTCCGATTAATTGATTGAAGAAAATATTTAAGGTGAAAAACAAACGAACTGTTATAAAAACTTCTTAAAACACCATAAAATATACTTAAATGCGCGAGGCCTTTCGAAATAACCGAGTCTTTCTTCGTCCGGCGCAAAGAAGACGCCTTTACTATGAAAGTAGCGGCACGACTGAAATAAAAAGGCGGGAAAGGGAATAAGGTGAAACAATAGCCAATAAGAAAGTAGAAGGCAAAAACCAATCACGGAAGAGTATAATCAAAACGTACAACAAACACTGTGAAGAATTGAAAAAAAAAATTAAAAACAGATTTTAATGAAATAAAAATATATTCATATAGGGGGAACTGGGGTACATTGATACAGTTTTTTTCTAAGATTTTTTTTTGGTGTCAAGAAAGTAGAAAATTCAAGTTTTTTTT
Organism: Maratus speculifer; assembly: GCA_964019185.1. Taxonomy (NCBI): domain Eukaryota; kingdom Metazoa; phylum Arthropoda; class Arachnida; order Araneae; family Salticidae; genus Maratus; species Maratus speculifer. Next base: position 143,709,760 of record OZ025291.1, read on the forward strand.
CCATGAGGTGACAGAAAAACTTGTGTAGTATGTTATAAAAATGTACAATTATTGTTTTATATAGTATTTTTGCATGTAATTTAAAAAAAATAAAAAAAAGTCATTTGTATCAATGTGCCCCATCCCCGGGGTAGATTGATACGTTTGAGAAAAATGACGACAAAAAATTACCAATGCATATTTTTCATAGAAAATGAATTAGAAAACCATTTTATATTTATTTATAAAAATTCAAATCACCCACAATTTATTTTTAAGCAATATTAAAGCAATCAAAATTAAATATATTATGACCTGATGTTCTGGCTGTTTCCTGTCTGATAGTTGGCTGTGGTAACTTTGTCATATCTAGCACTTCAACCCCAGCATTATCTTCTTTCTTATGAAAGATGAAAAAATTACCAGTTTTTCTGTTTATAAATAGGTTCATAAACAGAAAATAAAGGATAATTATATTAAAAATTCTGTTTATAATATAAGTATCATTTTCTGTTCTGCAGTTTGTTTCTCTTACTTAACATTTCGCATGTCGAAAATACTTTTTTCTCTGGAGAATCGATATAAATTCGAGATTTGCCAGAATGGCGTCCTTTTCTTTTATTAGTTCTACTAGCACTAGATGCTGGGTAAGTTCCTACGTCTTCTGTTTTCAAAAATACTATAAAATGTTCTAATATAAAGAAATTAGAGCTATTTCACTTCAATAAAAACTAATATTAGAAATTTTTCGTGAAAAAAAGGTTGGATTAAGGAGTGTATAGTAAAAAAAAATATTAAAAGATAATGAAAATATGAACTATTAAAGGATTTAGGCTGTACCAATGTGCCCCGTCATAGACTGTATCAATGTGCCCCATACAGCGATTTTAAATAAAACGAGTCTCAAATCCAACACTTCACAATATATCTAACAATAAATAATGAAGAACTGATAAAGAGTAGCTGTACTTACCAGGGAGAGTATTCATTTTGGTTGAAAATACTGGAACAGTTGTATAATAGCATTTCAATTGTACAACTCATATTTACTTTTGAACAACAAAAACAATAAATCACCCGTCCCATTTCATCAAACTACTGAATCATTCCAAGATTTTCTGTATGTAGTTGAATACACTAGCATCATCTTTTGGAGCTGTTGTGAAACTTCCTGTAATGACCCTGTGAGCGGTAGAGGGTGTGTATCAATGTGCCCCATGTATCAATGTACCCCAGTTCCCCCTATGTTTCATTTAAAAAAAAAAAGATTTTAGTAAAATGAAAATATATACATAAATGCTGTATTGAAAAAAAAATATACACAGGTAGTTACACACACACATATATATACATCTGTATGAGTACAGGGTGTTTCAAAAATGACCGGTATATTTGAAAATCAGTAACAATTAAACGAGCAGAGATAGAAATACACCATTTGTTGCAATATGCTTGGTAAAACAGTAAATTTTCAGGCAGACAAACTTTCGAAATTAGTTACAATTTTCAATAACAGTTGGCACTGCAGGCAATTTGAAAGCTATAGAAGAAAAAGCAGTCTGTGAGTTTGTTATTCTGTAAGTCGTCTTTCTGCTGTAAGCGTGTGCTGTTCACAGACTGCAAGTTTGCTGTGAAAAAATGGTTTATTCCTTAGAACAAAAGATTTTTGACTTGGAAGAGCAAGTGTACCACCACAATCCAGAAACAATTAAAAAACTGAAGCAGTACATTTCTCTTGCATGTGAAGCCATTCCGCCTGACACGTTTACAGAGGTTTCTGGCAATTTTGTTCAGACACTAGGTCATATTAATGTTGCGCAGGGTAGATATGGGGGAAATATCGTAAATTAGATTTTTCCAGACCGCAGCGCCATCTGTTGTTGAAAATTTTAACTAATTTTGAAAGCTTGTCTGCCTGAAAATTTACTGTTGTACCAAGCATATTGCAACAAACAGTGTATTTCTATTGCTGCCCGTTTAGTTTTTATTGATTTTTCCAATATACCGGTCATTTTTGAAACACCCTGTAGTACATGATTAATAAAAACAGTTAATTATATGGTAGTGCTGAAAAGGTTTATCCTGGTTATGGAGAACGTTTTAGAATCAGATTTATCATTAACAATAACATTACGATTAAGATAAATAGCCACATTTTAAAGAAAATCCAATTCAGAGGTACTTAGCATTAAAGATAATTTTAGCAGTTTGAAAATTAAAACTATGGCCGGAATCCCAAGATTGATTGACAACAGAAGAATTAGAAATTTCTTGATTAATAATATATGACATAAAAATGGGGAATTTATAATGTTTCTTGTAATGGCTGTGATTTATCTTATATTGGTCAAACTAAAAGAAATCTCGAAATACGCTAAAAAACCACTCTCGTTATGTCATTAATCAAAAAATTTCTAATTCTTTTTTCCCCGCCTTTTCATTTTAGTCGAGCTGCTGCTTTCATAGTAAAAAGACGTCTGCTTTGCGCCTGACAAAGAAACATTCAGCTCTTTTGAAAAATCTTCCGCATTTTAGTACATTTTATGGTGTTTTAAGAAGTTTTTATAACAATGCAATTAATTAGAACCAGTTAAAACTTATTTTCGTGAAAAGCAAAATTTTCATAATATTGAGCTAATAATATTAAAGCATTAATTTATGACTACTTTTTGAAGTATTAAAGTGTATGAGATGGAAGAAAGTATTAGGATTGGGATATCTAATTTGTTGAATTTTTAATCCTCTTTCTTGAAAAATATGTTTTTCTATTTGCACACATTTTGCATAAAAATTGGTTCCAGACATATAATTTATTTTCCACAAGTACGTATAAAATGATGCTATTATCGTAAAAAAAGTTGAGAAATTTTCAGAAAGTACAAGTTTATCATAAATATTTCACTTACCCTTTCTATCTTATAAGACTTGTTTTTCATTCGTTCTGTCGCATTTAGTTGATCTTATTCTACTAAATAATTACTCTTTACTATGAATAAACATAGTATTTTCTTTATATATATATTTTTAAACATATATATTTTCCTCAATAAAAAAATTATTTCAATAAAATTAGATCCACTTTCTGTATAGACAATCTGAGGTCTTCTACGTCGTGATATAAATCGTCGAAATGCAAGCAAGAAATGGTCAGGGGATAATGAACTGTCATGTTCGAGGTGAATAGCTCCAAATACAGCACAGGTGAATAAGACAATCCAAGATTTTCACCCGTTCTTCAAAAATAAAGGTTCAGCCAGATCGATACCTACACTGTTAAAAATCTTGTTCTAGTTTGAACCAAAAAAGTTTGTTTTTTGGTGCTCAATAGCTGCCACCATAAGATAGTGAAATCTCGTATCAAAATGTGGAGCTTCCTAGTTCAACCTCGTTCCAAGTATTCGAACTATATTTCAATGGGAGCTCCAAATTTTGATTCAAGATTTCACCATCTTACGGTGGCAGATATTGAGCACCAAAAAACAAACTTTTTTGGTTCAAACTAGAACAAGATTTTTAACAGTGTACGACTTGGAATGCTGAACAATCTTTAATCCTATCTTCCGGCAGAGGTGGTATTTCAACATTATAAGGTTTTGCATCAAAAGTCTTACATCTTACACAATTATTCAGAACTTTTCGGATAGTTTTACGACTTTTTAAAATCCAATATTTTTCACGTAATACTGTCATTAATGTTTGAACTGAACAATGTAGTTGTTGATTGTGCTTCTCAATTATTAATTTCGTAACAAGTAGGCGGTCGGGTGGTAAAATTATAGGCAATCTAAAATCTTCTAAATCTTCTCTCAGAAATATCCTGGATTTAAGTCTAATAAGTCCATTGGGATCGACGAGGGATTTTAGGTGACGTGAGCGTTCATCTTTCTTTGATTTGAAAAAAAATTTTGCACAATTTTGCATACCGTGACTTCTGCTCTTTTAATTTCTTCATTTTTAAAATTAGCATATTCTAGTTCCTTTTTGACAGTTTTACAGTTGTCAATGAATCTCTTCATTTAAGCAGTAGTTCTAATAGTCTTCTTGAACTGAGATATAATTGTTTTCTTCTTTTCTCTATTGACTTCATCGTTTTTCAGAGTTATATTCGAGAGCTGGCCGAAAGTCTGGCTCAAGTTTCAGCCACATCGGACCTTCATTTCCTTATTTAAGTTGTAGCATGCGAAAAATCTTCACGAAACTTTTATTTTTCTCAAGAGGAATTGGAGTTATTGTCAGAATCTAGTGTTTCAAATGATTCTAAAAAAGATGATGTAAAAGACTACCATCGAAAGAATGATGGTCTGTAGCATACTAATTTACTAGGACTTCCCTCAGAGGGATAAGTCTGAGCGATATTGCTGAGAATAAACATTTAATAACTTGCGATAAGTAAAGAAAATCAGATGTTACCTTTAATTGGTCATTCATTGTGATAAAATATGAAGAAAATAAGCATATTGAATCATAGAATTACAAAATCTTATATATAAAGTTGCATATACTATTTTTATAAAAGAAAAACAAACCATGCATGGATATAAAATTGGAAATATGCAAAATGTTAAAAGTAATACAGAAAATAAAACACCAAATTTTCCTATATTGGAAATATAACTCTTTGAAATGATGTCATGAGCATAAACAGAAGCTTCGCACCGATTTGAGAAACTATAAATAATATAAACTATTATGTTTGAAGAGAATGGAGTGTATTTTATACGGTGTGAAATTTTCACACGCGAAATATGTAAAACATTCTTTTAGCGATCAAAAAGTGCTGTTAAGAGATTATCACAAAATCTCAAAATTAAAGATTTTATGACATTTTTTAATATAAAAAAAATAACAGTTTTATTTTCCTGCATGGTTAAATTTTAAAATGTTTTATTGCATTCAATATTTCTGAGGGCGAAAATGATTACTATTTACTCCATGTACTGATTCGGTTATCTACGAAAATGTCCAGCCGGTGAAAATCACGCTCACCAAATTTCTGTGACGTATGCACATAAATTGTGCTTTTTTATCAGTTTTTTTAATATAACTTTTAAACTATTTGGAATTAATTTTTAAAAGTAGGTGCATTCACCAGATTACCTTCATAGGTACCTATTGGTACAAACAGAATCAAAATCCGACAAGTACTTTTTGAGATTTGCTTGACGAAAGAATTTTTTTGGATTTTAATATCGTTACGTATCTCTGAGTATAAAGACTTCGCTTCGCTCAGACAATTACATATATTTACGTAAGCTGCATAAAATGAGGTTTGTTTTTACATAGTAAGATATTTTACGATTTCTAAAAAACATTTTATCTTATATAGAACATGCAAGAGATTTGAATTAATTGGGGGTTTTTCAGAAAAATACCACACTGTGCAGCGTAGCGAGCGCAGGCCGAAATTAATATAAGAAAAGTCCTTCCGGCAGTGCCGGGAGGAAGAGGTAGCTTTCATATACTTATATATTTGTTCATTTATTTTAAATTAAGTTATATTATTCAAAAATACTAAGCTCAAATTAATGGAACCTGATTATGAGCTTGGTCGAAATCTTAATTCAGGTGCACATGCACACTCATATTGAAATCGATTAATATATACGAGTGCTGTCGAGGGCAAATTGATTTTTAGCTCACAGGCTATCATAGCCTGAGAGCTTATGTGCCCGTCCGTTCTGTATGTATGTGCGTATGTGCGTAACGCGATAACTCATGATAAAAATATCGGATCCACTTGAAATTTTGTATATAGGTATATCCTGATAAGGCGCTTCCCTGATTAGTTTTTGGAGTTCATTCGATATGTATAAGAGGGGGAACGGGGGGCTCATGCCCCCCGTTAGTTGATATAAATGGGATTTTCATGCAGAATTAAGTTTTCAAAATTTAGATTAGGATCATTCTGATGAGGCGATTCCGTGACTGTTATTAGGTGTTCATTGAATAAGTATAAATAGGGGGAACAGGGGTTCTAATCCCTCCCCCCCGTTAGTTGATATAAATGGGATTTTCATGCAGAATAAAGTTTTCGTTCAAAATTTAGATTAGGATCATTCTGATGAGGCGATTCCGTGGCTGTTACTAGGTGTTCATTGAATAAGTATAAATAGGGGGAACAGGGGTTCTAATGCCCCCCCCCCCCGTTAGTTGATATAAATGGGATTTTCATGCAGAATTAAGTTTTCGTTCAAAATTTAGATTAGGATCATTCTGATGAGGCGATTCCGTGACTGCTATTAGGTGTTCATTGAATAAGTATAAATAGGGGCAACAGGGGTTCTAATGCCTCCCCCCCCCCCTCTTAATTTATATAAATAGGTTTTTCAAGCAGAATTTTCAGATTTCGTTCAAATCTCTGAATAGTTTTGGAAGTTTAATGGTTAAGTATAAAAGAAGGGGATAACTCCTTTTAAATTATATAAATGCTAAATGGGTTTTTATTAAGAATTATCTAATTTGCTCTGAATTTTGGATATAGATTTTTTATATGATAAAGCATGTCTTTGATAGTATAGGAGGTTCAATGATTAAGTATAAAAAAAGAGGAAAGGGGAGAGCTGTTTCCCCTTCTTAATTTTTTTTTCGAACGGAATTAACCCTTGAAAATATAAGGCTTTAATGTACAATTAGTATTTGTAGCCTGTGAGCTCAATGCCATCAGTTTAACTGGGCAGTATTCTTTATTTAAAAAATGTTACCCACGTTAGAAATTCAAACTGCTCAGGCGTTTTTTAAGTTAAAGACAAAGAAAAAAATACTCCTGAATTCATTATTAAGATAAATACTTTAAAAAGAACCTTTTATCAATTTCTAATTTTTTTTTGTTTGTACATCATTATACATTTAAAAGATTTTTGACAAACTTAAATGGCTTCCATTTTGAAACAAGAGGACAGAAGAAGTTGGACAGTGAACGTGGTCAAGGCATTGCTATGTACTATGTGCACAAGGAGTTATATCCAAATCAGTTTATAAATACGCGTGTTATCACGTGACGAAAATCAGATCATTTCAAGATATGAGCAACACTAGAAATTAAAAATGCGATAACTCAGCCATTTTTTAAGATACAGACGAAACAAAAAATGCTCTGGAATCTTTATATCAAGTTCAAATGCATAAAAGAAAAATATTTTCAATTTCTTACTTTCTTGTACCTAATTTTAAATTTTAAAATTTATAAAAAAAATTAAATGGCCGCCATTTTGAAATAAGATAGCGGATGGAACTGAGAACTGAACTCGATTCAGGCCTTAGTATATACTATGTACACACCAAGTTACATCCAAATCGATTCATAAATACGCGTGTAATCACGTGACAAAAATCAGATCGTTTCAAAATGTCAGCCATAAGAAAAATTCAAAGTAATAACTCAATCATTTTTTAAAAAATAGACAAAATAAAAAGTGTTCTAGAATTGCTGTTTTAAGTTATAACACGTAAAAAAATATTTTTCAACTTTTAATTTTTTCAGATTTAATTTTAAATTTTAAATTTTTAAAAAAATTTAAAATGGCCGCAATTTTTAAAAAAATGGCGGATGATGCTGGGCTACGAACTCGGTCGAGACATTTGTATGTACTATGTACATACCAAGTTTCATTCAAATCGGTTCATAAATACGCGTGTTATGACGTGACAAAAATCAGATCGTTTCAAAATGTCAGCCATAAGAAAAATTCAGTGCTATAATTCTGTCATTTTTTAAGATATAGACAAAATAAAAAGTGTTCTGGTATTGTTATTTTAAGTTCTAACACGTAAAAGAAAAATATTTTTCAACTTTAAATTTTTTCGCATTGAATTTTAAATTTTAAATATTTTAAAAAATTTAAAATGGCCGCCATTTTGAAACAAAATGTCGGATGATGCTGGCCAACGAACTCGATCGAGACATTTGTATGTACTATGTACATACCAAGTTTTATTCAAATCGGTTCATAAATACTTTAGTTATCGCATGACAAAAATCAGGTATATATATATATATATATATATATATATATATCAACATTCGAACGGAGGGTGGTTTTGGGGTATGGGGGTCATGATCGGTGAGAATATACCAAAATTTTCTGGAAGTGCTTTCCTCCGGACGGCTGCAATAGGTAGCTTTTTAGCTCACAGGCGATCATAGCCTGAGAGCTTATGTGCCCGCCCGTTCTGTATGTACGTTCGTTCGTGCGTAACGCTATAACTCATGATAAAAATATCCCATCCCCTTGAAATTTTGTATATACGTATATCCTGATAAGGCGCTTCCCTGATTAGTTTTTGGAGTTCGTTCAATATGTATAAGAGGGGGAACAGGGGCTCATGCCCCTCCCCTTAATTGATATGAATGGGTTTTTCATGTAGAAATATTAGTTTTTTTTTTCAAAATTTATACATAGGATCATTCTGATGAAGCGCTTCCGTGATTGGAATTAGGTGTTCATTGGATAAATATAAACAGAGTAAACGGGGATTCTAATGCTCCTCCCCTTAATTTCTATAAATGGGTTTTTAATGCAGAATTGTCAGATTTCGTGCAAATCTCTGAATAATTTTGGAAGTTTAATGGTTAAGTATATAAAAGAGAAGGATAACTTTTCTTAAAATATATAAATGGGTTTTATTAAGAATTTTCCGACTTGCTTTAAATTTTGATATGGATTTTTTATATGATAAAGCATGTCCCTGATCAGTTTAGATGGTAAGTAAAAAATGGGGAAAGGGGGGAGCTGATCCCCCCTCCTTAATATTTTTATTTGAACGGAATTAACCCTTGAAAATATAAGGATGTAATGTACAATTAGTATGCGTAGCCTGTGAGCTCAATGCCATCAGTTTAATTGGGCAATATTCTTTTTTATTTAGCTCACAGGCTATCATAGCCTGAGAGCTTATGTGCCCGTCCGATCTGTATGTACGTTCGTGCGTAACGCGATAACTCATGATAAAAATATCGGATCCACTTGAAATTTTCTATATAGGTATATCCTGATAAGGTGCTTCCTTGATTAGGTTTTGGAGTTCATTCGATATGTATAAGAGGGGGAACGGGGGGCTCATGCCCCTCCCCTTAATTGATATAAACGAGATTTTCATGCAGAATTAACAGTTTTCATTCAAAATTTAGATATAGGATCATTCTGATGAGGCGATACCGTGGCTGTTATTAGGTATTCATTGAATAAGTATAAAGAGGGGGAACGCGGAGCTCATGCCCCTCCCCTTAATTGATATAAACGGGATTTTCATGCAAAATTAACAGTTTTCGTTCAAAATTTAGATATAGAATCATTCTGGTGAAGCGAGTCCGTGGCTGTTATTAGGTGTTCATTGAATAAGTATAAACAGGGGGAACGGGGGTTCTAATGCCCCTCCCCTTATCCTGTATAAATGGATTTTTCAAGCAGAATTGTCAGATTTCGTTCAAATCTCTGAATAGTTTTGGAAGTTTAATGGTTAAATATAAAAGAGGGGAATAACTCCTCTTAAATTATATAAATGCTAAATGGGTTTTTATTAAGAATTATCCGATTTGCTCTGAATTTTGGATATAGATTTTTTATATGATAAAGCATGTCCTTGATAGTTTAGGAGACTCAATGATTAAGTATAAAAAAGGAGAAAGGGGAGAGCTGTTTCCCCTTCCTATTTTCTTTTGAACGGAATTAACAAAAATGCAAGGCTGTAATGTACAATTAGTATGCGTAGCCTGTGATCTCAATGCCATCAGTTTAACTGGGCAATATTCTTTTTATTACTTTTTTGTAATGAAAGCTACCTAAAACTCCAAATGATTGTACAGTTAAAATGTTTTAATCATTTACAAAAACAAAGTATTTTGCATATTATCTTTTAAATACTAGATGATTATTACCTTTAGTTTATATATAGTTTAAATAGAAAAAAAATTCTCTCATATTTACAGTTTCATATTGTTCTGTTAAATATCAAATTTGCTTTTCATCTTAAACAGAAACATGAAAAAAAAAAAAAAAACCTTTTTTTTCGTTGAAAACGAAAAGTATAAAAAAAATCTCATTAAATTGGAATTAATGGCCATCATTAAAATTTAACTGTGTAATTTGTTTAATTAAGAAATCGAAGAATGCGTTCCATAATGGATTATTACTTTTTTCTTTAAGAGATGCATTTTTCTGACAGACTAGACATTTACTTCTTTTTCATTTTTCAAACAGTATTAAAATAAATCATTAACTTTTGTAACACATAAATGAGCACTATATTAAATTTTCTAAAAAAATGCATTTTTCTGATGTAACATTTTTTTTTTCATTTTAAAGCAATGTTAAAATAAATAACATTTAACATGTGTATGGATATTTATGTCAATAAATTTCTTCTTTCAATGAACTGTGTATAGAATCAGATATTGATTTCGACTGTTTTTAAATTGGTACATTAATTATTATTTTAAGAAAGTTGTGTTATATTTATAATAAAAAAACCTGAAAAAAAACAAGATAAATATGAAAGGACAGGTTAGATTTGTTTCAAAATGAACCGTTCAAATGTTTCGTTTATTTGACGAAGCCCTATTCGACTTACTCCCCTGTCTGTCCACAGCAGAGTTCATTTTCAGAAACTGCATAAGTTAAAGATTTGAAATTTTACATTTTTGTAATTCAATACCTCCAATTATAAAAAAAATAGGAAAAGTCGTATATTATTTTAATTAATTTAATAAATTTAATGACATCAGATTTTTTTATGATATAGATTTTAAAACAGAATCTCAATTTCAATTTTTTCCTGGAAACAAGATAACTTTGTGGTAAAGCATATCCTTGCTAATCAAACGTTCCCGGTGCGATACTCACAAGGAAGGTCTCCATACTGAACATGTTCAGAAGTTTTTGAAAAAAAATACTAATTAAACTACTTATGTATGTAATTAAGGATCAGTCAAAATTAGCGGCAGTATTACAGTAAAAAATATGTAAAAAAAAAAAAAAAATACTTTCAAATATTTGGCGTGAAAAGGCAAAAGCGTCACGCGATTTGACGAGCAGAACTTTTTATCGACAAAAGCAAGCGATTTTAACGCATTTTTAGAATGCGTGTAAATGGCATTTAATGAAATCAAACATAAACAATGACAGCGTTTAATGTATTATATATATATATATATAGGGTGTCCTGAAAAGGGCCGAACGATTTTAAAAATCGTTCTTGCAAACTTTTACAGATATTTAAAAAATTCTTGCACGAGAGTCATCTAGAAGGTTAAGAGTTTTTTTCCTGTGATTCTGGATTTTAGTTCGAATTACAAACAATAGATGGCGCTGAGAGCGCTAGGTGCTGTGTTGAGACGGATATTGACGTCACTTGGCACTGAAGCAAAATAAGGAGGTTAAGGCTGTGGAGTGGATCTTTTTCGATAATGGACTTTTGATTTTGCCGGTTTCAACGCAATAATCAGGGCTCCCAAATGGTCCGCGAACTGAACATCAGAATTTTTTTGTAGTTGTATTTACTTAATTTATCACTGGAAGAAATATTTTTATACATGAATAATACATATTGACAAAAAAAAATTTCATACATTTAAGAGTATTCAAAAATAAAAGTCAGATGTTTCTATTGCAACGAAATCGAACAGACAATGGTTAATTGGACTTTGTGCTTTAATCAATTTTAATTAATTCAAATTATTACTTTCGTATTAACTCGCAAATTCTGATTGTTAAATTTGAATATAAATACACGTAAATATCGATATAATAAAATTATATTTAAAACAAACAAAAATTGACAAAAATAAAGTTATTTAAATTAAATTTATCTGAACAAGTTCCAGAGGAAACTTTTTTACTCTTAATGTGTATTTGACGTACATTTTATTTGAAATTGCATTCCGTCGCCAACCGATGAAAAATCTCCGAATGACGAAATGTTCATTACTTTTCTACGGACGCTGTATGAAGGTTCCACCGACATTTTCTTTATAAACTTGAACCTCATGAAAAGAACATTGCTGTATGCCCGTATGGAGACCTTCCTTGTCAGCTGCGCAATTTGAAAGTTTTTCCATGGAATAGATTTCATTGTCTAACAGATGCAATTTTGCAGATTTTTTAGAATTTTCATTTGCTATTTTAAGTCATAACACTAGTCACTGAAATAGACCCGGATGATAATGTTAAGTCTATGAGGGCGTTCTTTTCAAATATCTCGCTCAAATTTTAATATTTTACATGATTTTCTTTTTTTTTCTTAAGATAGCTGAGGAGATGTACTACCGGGTTAGATTTACTTTTTCAATTTTGGTTTCAGATTTAAAAAAAAAAAAATACTTTAACTTTCGAAACCAGTTACAACCGGTTCTGGAATTGAAACTATCATAATATAAAAAATATGTAATCAAAATAAAAAAAGTAAAACTAGCCCGGTTGTAAATCACCCTCAGCTATCCTATGTAAAAAAAAAGAACACGCAAAAATATTAAAAATTGAGCGAGATATTTGAAAAGAACGCCCTCATAGACTTAACATTATCATCCGGGTCTTGTTCAGTGATTAATGTTACGTCTTAAGGAAATACAAGACTTCGTGCAATCCTATGGGAAGTATGCGAGTTTTAAGACCCGTTTCCTCGGAAAATACTAGTGCTCGCGATAGGATACGTATAGAAGCTATACGTTTAAACGATATACGTATATCCGTATAATACGTTTTTCTGCCATAAGGATACTTTAAAATATACGTTTAAACATATCCGGATACGTATAAGGCGTATCAGTTAAACGTATATTTTAGAATACGTATATTTAATGTATACGTATATTCCAAGTATCGTATCTAATTTAAATATTGGACTTCATCAGTCTTATGTCACTGAATGAAGAATAATTTGGAAATCGGTAGCGTTACGACAGGAATCCGCATAGTATGTCTTATATATACAAGATCAAGCAATGAAAAGCGTATATTTTTTAAAACAATTTGCAAAAATTTCTCAAAATATCAGATTCCAATTAGGCCAATCTTGTTTCACTAACAGTGAAATATCTATTTTCAAAATAGTGAGTTATTACCGTGAATTTCAAAAGTATTTTGCAACATTGTACTTTGAATTTATTTAGATTTTTTTATTCATCTGAAGGTAATGAGTTCAGATACCCCGTTATTTTACATTTTGTGTAGGTAATGCATACAAATTGTATCCATTGTAAATAACCAGCAAAATTAAACACTTTTTGAGGAAAGAATGAGAGTATAAATGTTTCAGATTTATTGTGAATTCTTGTTAAATTTAGTTTTTTCTTTTTAATTATTTAAAAATTCTTTATTCACTTATTGTTTTACACTCAAGATTGCACCCGAGCGTAAATGCTATCCTTTTCATGGAGCTAATATTTTCTAACTCTGTTAATGTATAATGAAATTTCATTATTTTAATCTTGACATTCTCACCAAAACATACATAGAATCACTTCATATCAAGCACTAACTGAATCTGTAGTTTGATGAAAATCCGTGCATTAATTCTAGAGATAGAGCTATTGCAGAAATCGTAAATAAAATACAGCAAAGTAGAGCCACCTGTTGAACGATTTACATACAAAACTAGTCAGCAACAATTTCTACCAGGGACTACTTGAATATATAGTGGAGACTGGGATGCATGTGAACAGTTCACATAAACATAGCTTTTTGTCATAACTGGGTTAATTTGTATAAGCAAAACTACTCTATATAGTAAACAGAACTTTTTTTACGCATGGTATTTTTTAAAAATTAACTTTACAGTTCTTCTTACTTTTCTTAATAGTTTATTGAATTAAAAAAAAAATGTTCATATGCGCCCCAACGAAAGAGCAGTTGTAAACACACAAGAAAAACATGTGAACACAAGGAAAATGTGCCCTAGTCTCCTCCATATATCTTACTTAATTCTGTATATTAGGTCTTGAGATAGAAAACCCACAAAATCCATGTCACATACAGACAGACAAAGTCACAGACTCATAAACTGACAGGCAGATATTTTGTAAAAACATGTTTTTCGGACTCTCTTACCCTTAAAACGTGTAAATCCGTCGAAAGTATTCCCGAATCCAATACTTTCTTCTTCTAAAGATACAAGAAAATATAAAAAACTAAGTATTGCGTCGAAGATTTCCCAAAGATTAGTTTTATTCTACCCACAACTAATGTAAGACATTTTATAATAAATAACGTAATTTTTTGGAAAAAAAAAACCAAAATCTAAACTGAGGAAGTATTCAGATTTTTTTAAGTACCTGCATAACAAGTAGTAGTTAAGTAAACACATCATATGTTACCTTAAACATTAGTTGTATTATTTATTAAATTCACCATAAAGAAAAATATATGTATATTTATTTAGTTTCTGAGTTATATGTTTAAGCAAAATAAGAATATAAAATAAAAATAACAAGATTGGGGGGGGGGGGGGCTTAGATAATTGATAAAATATTGTTGCAATATAACAAAAAAATAAAGAAGTAAACTTGAGAAAATAATTAAAGAATTTAAATTTTGCTTAGGGCTTTTTGTTTGAGGAAGATTTTAGGGAGGGGGCATTTGGATAATATTTATAGGAAAACTACCAAAAGGCGAAAGATTCTCATTCCTATATTTGTCTTATTTGCCTGTAAATTAAGGATAATTTTTTTTTTACATTTATAAGCTTCCTCCAAATTTAATTTCTTTTACTTTTAAAAGAAAGGGGGGAGTCAATAATGGAGATTTCACGGTAGTTATAAGTTTAAAAATTTTATTTTCTAAATATATATATATATATCTATTTTCAAAACACCAAATAAAATAGCTGTTTTAGAAATGGAAGTAAAATAATACTACAAGTTTGCAACAAATGAAACAGAAAAATATGCAAAGTTGTTAAACGTAATATTTTTTGCATTAATGATGCATAAAAAATTGTATTGAAAACTGTTAAATAAAATAATGTATAGTATTTATTGCAATTTAGAAAACATGAAATTTATTTAAATCACAATTGAACGTAAAGAGCTTGTTGCTTTTTATGTATTTGCTGACAGTTGTGTTTGTAGATTTTCCTATTACACAAAATCAACTTTATATGATAGAAATGTCTTCTATTTCTATAAAAAATATAGATAATGGAGCTGGCATTATTTTCACGAAGTTAACTAAAAGGAATAGAATCAATGAATGATTATTGGGCACTTTAATGACATATTCAGATCTGCCCCAACTAGACTCTTCATAAGTGTCCCACATTCCCACAAGAGTTAAAATGACAAATCATTAGCATTTCTCAATTTTAAAAATAAAAAATATCATAAATATTTATTAGTATCCATAGTATATGTTAAATAAAGAAAAAAAGAATAAATAAATAAAATTATTTTTTATCAAGCTCGATATTTTACTTTTAAGTACAATAAGCAGTATTTTGGCTCCTGGGGACAAACAAAATGTCGAAGAGTTTCAAAAAGTTTTTCCATATGTCTATAGGTGCTCCCATCTTTGATAATTTTTTGAAATAAAAAAAACATATAATAACTAGTGAAAAATGACAATGTTCTTATATGCCCCATTTTCATATGTGCCCTAGTCTCCTCCATATATCTTACTTAATTCTGTATATTAGGTCTTGAGATAGAAAACCCACAAAATCCATGTCACATACAGATAGACAAAGTCACAGACTCATAAACTGACAGGCAGATATTTTGTAAAAACATGTTTTTCGGACTCTCTTACCCTTAAAACGTGTAAATCCGTCGAAAGTATTCCCGAATCCAATACTTTCTTCTTCTAAAGATACAAGAAAATATAAAAAACTAAGTATTGCGTCGAAGATTTTCCAAAGATTAGTTTTATTCTACCCACAACTAATGTAAGACATTTTATAATAAATAACGTAATTTTTTGGAAAAAAAAACCAAAATCTAAACTGAGGAAGTATTCAGATTTTTTTAAGTATCTGCATAACAAGTAGTAGTTAAGTAAACACATCGTAGTTCTTTGAACAAAGAATCGCGATGGGGATACTCTACCGGATATTTCTCAATGTCTCTAATCCGCAAAAAAATATTGAAACATCAAATTTCATACATTGAATGAAAAACGTTTAAACGTTTATACGTTTAACCGCTTGGGTAAAATCCTTATATACGATGCACCGTATATGTTGTTTCGTGTAATACGCATAACTGCCTATGCCGAATTATACGTATAGCAAAGACGTATTTCGTATAATATGTATTATACGTATACCCGTATGAACGTATAATCGGGAGCTCTAGAAAATACCGAATAAAATTCAGTGAAACATACTTCTGAATTCGTAAGAGGAAAATTAACAAACGAATTCCTCGGAAGAACAGAAAACACAGATCAGGGCGACCATTCCGCAAAAGCTTTTGAAATGCACGAAAGGTTTCCGAATGAGTTTAACAAAAGAGAAAAACAATGCGCATATTGCAAAATGAAAAATCATACGTGCAAAGAGTGTTGGTACTTTAACAACAGAAACGTTCACTCATTGGTATAAAAACACAGATGCATATACCCAAATATAGCGCGTCGTCATTGTGCTATGAAAAACAAAGAACTATAGAGTAAACAAGGACTGTACAAGGGAGCAATTTCGGATAGACAAAATGCACGCGAATTCAGAGAAAAGCAATGTCACAAACTTTTTAATCCAAAAATCAGGAAAACAAACATAGGTTATTGATTCTATTTCACATCTTAACCCCTATCTTATTTAAATTAGATTCTCATTAGAAACTTTTAACGAAATTTTACATTTTTATTATTGGGAGCAAAATGTCGAAAAAATGTTTTTCCATATTTAAAAATAAATTATTTCTATTATTCCGGTGAGAATCCATAATATATAATTATATAGCCATTAATGCTTGCCACTCAAAGGGCTAAACAGTAAAGGCGCGTTTACTAAATTTAACAACACCGAAAGAAAAAAAAAACCGAAAAAACAACAGTATGATCATCAGTACAATGCCAACGGCAAACCTCTAAACTAGAATGTTGAAAGAGAAATAACATTTCGATGAAAACAACCGATGGGGGCGTAAGTATAATTACACTTTAGGAAGTATATGCACCTGAACCAAAATTTAATATTTAATTTCAGTCAATCAATCTACAAAAAACGTATATAAATTGTTTTGGGATAAAGATAAATATACGCTATGCGGAAATAGGAAAATTTATTAGAAGGCAAAAATTAAAAACAACCTATATGTGGTTGAATTATTAGCAAACACGTAAAATAATATGGTAAACTTTGCACACGAGTGCACAAATAAAAATTGCCTTGAACTATGGTGCAAACGTCCGAGCGTACAAAAATTACAATTCCATAAAATAAATGAAAATTTAGATAATGGAATTAAGTGATTGCAATCACGGAACAATGTGCGAAGCATGCATACAAACAAAAATAATGCAATACCTCGCATGAAAAAAACAACAACAACAACAACAAAAAAAAAAACATCGACACAAAATAGAACAGGTTCTTGATCTATTACGCACGAACGTGTGCACATGAAGGTACACCTAGTATCAGATGGAAAACGATGTTTTTCACATTTATTGACTATTATTGATGTACCACGTTTGATAGAAACTTGGAGTGAACTGCACATAGGCGAAAAAGGCTTGTCCAAGTCGACTATGGGGAAGTCCGTACTATCTCTTTATCAATTTGTTTATTAACATCCCAGATATGTCGCATTTTTTTGCGAATGCTTTTTTGTTTCTGTCATTGAATTATATTTTTAAATATATTGCAATACTGTTATATTAAAATAAGTTATATAAAAACAAACACAGTAAGAATTATATTTTAAAGATATGATTACTAAAGCAACCTTAATAAAATTTCCCTCACAATGTAGCGTGTCTTAATCATTCTAGAATTAACAAATTTGGACGATTAGCGACTGCTTGGCGTTATTTTAAAAAATTGACAAATTAGTGATTGCTTTAAATTATTTGTTTGCATTATTTACTTACATTGTTGCTTATATTATTTCCTGCATTATATATTACTATATTTATTTATATTATTTATTTACATAGCATCTGATTATTTACATTTATAGAATTGGCCTATTTCTTGCATAGCTGTCAACTCAGATGCCAAGCAATCGTTAAATCTGCGTTTTAGCCATGAATATAAATGGGGGGAAAAGGCATGCTTTTATTAAAATTCATAAAAATGTAAGAAAAAATATATACTTTGTAAAGGCTTATTTCAAGAACTAGTAGGAGGTGCACAATATATTTAATTTAAAAGTAAAATTTTACTCAGAGCAGAAAATAGAGAAAACATTTAATATCGTTTCCATGAAAACGTAGAAGTAATCTCAGCCTCATAGGCTATTTTTCCTACAGTGTGAATGGCATCGGCTTGGTTTTCTGCCAACCAGAGAACTTACAAATGTGGTCTATCAGTACTCGAGGTTCACAGTAATTCTCTTTGCTCTCATACAAAAGCAAAGCTTACGACAAGTTAAGGAATTATGTAACCTTGGTGAAAAAACACTTTGGAAGGTTCCCAAAAGCAATTAGAACTGATAACGGAGGGGAATACATAGGGAAATAAACGGAAAAATACATAAGGCAAGAAGTATCCAACACCAATTCACAGTGCATTTTGTCCAAGCTAAAATGGCGTATACGAAAAAAAAAAAAAAAAAAAAAAAAAAAAAAAAAAGAGAGCAGGCCATTATTATATATGATTAAGAGAGTACTTTCCGAAGTCGGCTAACCTCAAAATTCTGGAATAAAACCATAAATACCGACAATTTACTTCAGAATAGGCTACCAACTAAAACAACAAACAAAATACCGTTCAAAAGGCAATTCAAATAAAGATTCACTTTACTTTATTCAGCTTACTTATACAGCAAACATTCAGCTGTAAAACTTATGCATACATACACAAAAATATCAGTGTAACAAAATAGATGGTAAAACACAAGAAGAAATCTTTGTAAGATATGAACAGCAAATCGAAGGGCTATCGAATGTACACTGAAAAACAAACAAGCAAATAAACAAAATAGTCATAGCCAGAACGGTAAAATTAAAAGAAAATAGCGAAAATAACTTAACCCTTTGAATTCTACTGGGTAAATGTCTTCAAAATTCCAAATGTTACATTGGCACTAGTATTTTGCAAAGAAAGAATTCGGTTTACAATATACACAAAAAATGCATTAAATCTTTTTGAAATAAAATTGGTCGAATATTCCTGTGCAATTGTGGCATTTCGGAACTAAAATTAAGTGGTAGAAAATTCAACAATAAGAGCTCAGAGGATTAAAAGAAAGTAAAGAAGTAGAAAACTAGCACGATGAAAAAGCTACATTAAAACAGAGATAAATAACACTATCAAAGAACCACCATGTCCAAATATAACCATCATAAATATAACCATATATTGTGTCAGAAGATATCAGCTATCAAACAAAGGCGTACCGCCAGACAGATACGCCTGTTATGTAAAGAATAATTAGTCGAAACCAGCAGTTGCAATGGCATATAGGAAGTAAATAACTACAAAGAAAAAAAATTGACACATACGAAAATCGATTCGCTTAAGAAACACAACACACGGGAGTTAGTAGTTACTCCATCAAGGAGTTGAAATTTCTACATCAACAGCATTAAGATGTCTCCATAAATTTAAGTTTGAATCCCTTGTACCGAAGACAAAACCTCTCATGACTGCAATACAAAAGTGTATCCGATTGAATTCGTGTAAATAAAGATGTTTATAGAGCGAAGAAGATTGGATAAATGTATTATTTGGTGATGAAAGTATGTGTTGTGTTTCATATGGTAATCAAGGTATTCAAGTTTGGAGAATGAAGCAAGAAGCATTTAATAAAGAATGTTTTAAACGTTCCGTAAAATTTGCTACTAATGTGTTTGGGGTAGGAGGTGCAAGAGTGGAGAAGGATCTGGAACGATATGCATTGACTACTAAAAAGGTAGCTCTCGGATATATCAAGAAATTTTGGAATATTACGTGATTCTATTATCAGAAGATTTATTTGACGATGATTTCATCTTTCAAGAAGATTTAGCGTCACCACATACCTCGGTGTCAACTAAGAACTGGTTCCATTAACGCAACATTAAGGTACTTCCTGGCCACCAAACTAAACAGACCTTAATCCCATCAAAAACTTATGGTGTATGATGAAGAAAAAACTCCAAGAAAATCCCCCTACAAGTAAAACTGAGTTAGTGGCACGTACTCAGTTTCATCAATATTTGGGCAAATATTGATATAAAATTTTGTGAGCACCTTTTATGTAGCATGCAAGATAAAAGCTAAAAGGGATGCTAAAAATATTAACTATCATTTATTTCAGATTCATAAAGTAATAATGAAAATAAAATATTCTAATATTTTGAACCAATTTAAATTTTATTCTAATATTTTGATGTGTTTTAGAATGCTGCAAACCTAGTACTGTATTTTATGTTTTATAAATGTTAAAATCTTATCTAAACATTCCAGATTTAATTTATAAGGAATGTAATAGCAAACAGAAAAAAAACCAAAAACATTAAAAATATTTTTTTCTTCTTACTTTTTACTTTCTTCGATCTTACAAGAAAAAAATATTGGATTCGTGAATATTTTCAAAATTCGGTTTTCGCCAGATTTACACATTTTAAGGGGTTAGAGAACCCGAAAAACATGCTTTTACAAAATGTCTGTTGCAGTTTACAAAATGCAATTACAAAATCTGTGAGTCTTTCAGTCTGTCTGTATGTGACAAAAAATTTGTGAGCATTCTGTTTCAAGAACTAATACATAGAATTTCACAAAACTATAGATTCTGTTAGAACTTGATATAAACTAAATCTGATTAGTTTTCGGCGTATATCGCTCAATAGGTGGCGCTGCAATGCTGCATTATTTACAATTTCTGCAATAGCCATATCTCAAGAAATAGTGCATTGATTTTTATAAAATTTTATATTTAGTTAGAACTCGATAAAACATGGTGCTGATTTTGTTTTGGTGCAAATCGCTCAACAGGTAGCGCTGCCGTGGTGCATTATTTGTGATTATTGCAATAACTCTATCTCAAGAACGAATGCATGGAATTTTCTCAAACTTCAGATTCAGTTAGTCCCTGATATAGATTAGTGTTGTTTAGTTTTTGGTGCAAATTGCCCTTCAAATGCCGCTGTTAAGCTGAATTTTTCACGATTTCACAATAAATGTATCGCAAGAACTATTGCACGGATTTTCATCGAACTTCAGATTAACTTAGTACCTAATAAAAATTTGATCCTGATTGGTTTTTGATGCATATGATCCTAAAATGTGGCGCTTTTATGCATATTTTTTTATTAAGATTTTGCAATAGTTCTATCTTAAAAACTAATTCACAGGTTTTAATCAATTTTCAGATTCAGTAAAAAGTTGACTTAAGCTGTTGCTTACTCGTTTTTGGCTTAAACCACCTAACTGGTGGGGCTGATATGTTGCATTTTTTAGAAAGTAATAACATGCATAAGATAGAAGAAAGTTTTGGGATTGCCACATCTGACTACTTCTCAATTATTCTAACATATTGAATATGAGCTGTATTTATAGTAATTATAATGAGAAAAAGAATACATGAATAAAAGGGGTAAAGTTATTTATGTAATTAAAATTCTTTAAAATGTTATTATCGAATAGACGGTTCAGTAGATTGCTTTTAAATGCTAAACACACATTTTTTCCCATAATCTGAAAATTTAATAGGATGTAATATACTCAAAAAGTTTTGAAATTAAAATAAAGATAATTGAGAAAATATACCTAGTGTGTAATTGCATATTTTATTGCTGAAGGGCAAATACATTGATTTTCTCCAAACATCGACTGAAGAAATTTTAAATCAATCCTTTTAAAAATAATGAAATCTCATAAATATAAAAAAAGGTCTCAATAATTTAAAATAATTTCTATCATTAAACACCAATCTGCTACTAATTTAACTCTTCAGGATAGCATTTAAAATTTTTCTAGAAGTAATGTATTTTTATTTGAAGTCTTGCTATTTTTTCCCCTGAGAAACTTATGTAATGTTAAAATAATTAATTTTTAATTAAATTTAGTCTATTTTTAATAAAATTATTTATTTGTAAATTAAAAACTATTGATTCTGTAGTTTGTATTATTTAAGAGAAAGATTCGTTAATCAAAATATTCTATATTGAAAGTAAAGATATAATTGTATGAAAGCGAGATATAATATTAAATTAACGTGAATAAATATTTTTAATTTCAAAATATTAAAATTTTACATATTTTACTAAATTAAAATAGGATTTCACATCCACTGAGTATATATATTAGAATGCTTTTGATTACTTAATTCGATTTTCATGTAAAAGACAAAAATAATTCTAGCGAAGTATATATGTACAATAATCAAATGATTTTCTGTTTCGTATCCTAAAGCAAAATACATCAAAAATTTTTAAAAATGATGTTAAAATTAAGCTTTTATATTAACAATTTTTTAATTTGGTTCAATCCAAGAAAACGAACCCGAAGATTTTGCTATACAGAATAAAATAAATATATATTGGGTTCATGAAAATTTGACTTTTGAATTTTAAATGGAATTACACGTTTTATAATGTCTTGAACATACAGTTTTTCAGTTGTTAAAAAATATCCGTAACTGCGTTTCTCTATGCGTCTATCTGTATGCGACACAAATTCTGTTGCAGCTCTAACTCACGAACTACTGCAAGGAATTTAATAAAATTTCAGATTTGTTTACATCTGCATATGTTTAGGTGGTGAATAGGTTTTGGTGTATATCGTATAACAGGTGGCACTGCTATGTCACATTTTTTCTCAATTTCTAAAATAGCTGTATCTCAAGAATAATGCACGGAATTTTATAAAACCACATTATGTTGGACGTTAACAGAAATAGATGCTCAAAAAATTGAGTGCACATCATTCAATAGGCAGTACCGGTATGTTCTACTTTTTGCAATTTCTTCAGTAGCTATATCAAGAACAGTAAAACAAGAAATTTCATGAAATTTCATATTCCGTTAGGCCTTTACATAGAAAAGATGCTGATTGAATTTTGACGTTGATCAATCAACTGGGTAATTTTCTAACTTGTGCTTCGGGAAACATTCAAATCTTGTCCACAGTCTATTCATGCAATTTAACAAGTGTGACTTTTAGTGTTAGTATTCATTGATCATGATAAAGCCCTTCTAAATTAGAAAAAAAAAACACATTATACTTCTTATCCGCAATTGTTGCGGCACAATTATGCTTTTTAAATTAATCATAAAAGGATTTATTGAAAAATCTTGTGACGGCTACAACATATTAGTTTTAATGGCAATGATATATTCTATTTTTTAATTCTCACTGGCACCACTTTCTTAAAACGGAAATCCTTAACACATGCTTTGATAACATTTGTAAGAGAAATTTTAATCAAAATTTACATTAATAAAATACTGGTGCCAACAGAATATAAAACTAGTCGCCTGTGGTAGCCCTGTATATTGGGGTTTTATGTATTCAAAATTAATGCCTTTTTTGATTTTTTTCCCTTGGTCGTTTAAATGCTTGTATTAAAAATACATATATCTTTTTATATCTAATGGAAGCGCAATTTTATCTTTGCGGAAATATTATTTTTATTTAGATGTTTAAAGCATCTGCCTTAGCTATCTGGCATTGGATTTAACAAAAAAGACTCGAAAAGGTATTTGCAGATCTGCGAGCAATAGGAAGTATCGGTTGTTTCAACAGTTAATTTTGATATTCTGTTTAAAATTCTAGAGATGCTTTTTATCTCATTTATTTAATATATAGCCAAGTGTGGCTACCTTGCTTGGTGGATGTCTGGTTCAAATTTTAATGAGGCTCGCAATCTAACGAATAATTGGGATTTCGGCATTCTCGGAATTCAATATCTTCGAGCCAAAATTCATTAGGATTTCGGCTCGTTAGCCTTTTTGGCAGTTTTATCTTGGTGAGAATATAGTTACTTCTTCTGTAATCTTCCGCTGTTAAGGAATACTTTTTTGCGCTGCTTCTTGGGCAACTACAACTGACTTCCATCTTTATAGCCTCTCTTCATAAATAAAAAAATCATTTCTTTACATGGAGATTATCCTTTTTTTTTTTTAAATTGATATCTAATGATTTTTTTACGGGAAAGGAAAACTCTTCTGTGTGTCGGCCTTAAATAATAACGGCTTGATTACTAATTGTATTAATAACGATTATAGGCTTAGTGCCACAGTATCAAATAAAAATACACAATATTATTTTTAATATAAATTCAAAGAAGACATAATTTTCAATAGAAGGGTTTTGTTATCGTTTTTTGCCGATAAGATGATAAAAATCTCTCACATTTTAGTCCACCACACGTAAAGATGCAAATAAGCACTTCTTAGTAGATACGTGGTTTCTACTGGTATAGGTACGTGAAGTCGAACACAGAGAGATTTAAGAAAATAACTGGCATTCTTTGAGAAATCTTAACGGATAATTTATTTATAAATTATTTACATTAAACACATTTTTTATATTTATAGGCCCGGATTCAGCAGATCCTGCCCAACATTAAGTTACATTTTAAGATATTACCTGCGTACTGATTTCTACACATTAACATTAAACTACACTACCCTGTTCTCTATCGAAAGTATTCAGGTAGGCTGAATCAAAGGAATAACCTCACGGGTATCTCCCGAACTCTTGTAAATACCTACTCTTCTACTAAACAATAGAAGATAGTAGCACACTTTGGGACATGGTATACAGTGAGACAGCAGTCACTTTGACGCATAATTGTAATTTTTTTTCTCGAGCTGGCACTCACGCATGACCACATTATCTTATGAAACACGTGGATGTAGTTTTGGTACTTCGTTAAACATCCGACAAAAGAGTAAATAATTCTTTATTTTATAGTAGTTAAAGTTACTTAAACATCTGTTTTAGAGTTTATTTCCTCCATTATGTCATATGTATCCTTAATCAAATCCAGTTATATCTAATAATAGATTATTCAACAAAAGGACACAAACTTTTTAAAATGATGAAATCGATTAAACAGATCAGGCATCCATTTTGTTACGGCGAAACGAAAGTATGCACTGAAACATGTCTCACTGTATACATAGTATGTGGTTAGAATGTTGAAAAACTTATTTTTTAACAAAAAAATTTGTCTTTCTCTTTCTGCATGCGTGTAAGCGCGTGCTAGAGAAATCCATTAAACGCGCAAAGCTGAAAATTTGTATTAAGGTAACTCAAGGTTTTCTACTGTGCATCTGAGGCTCATATTTTTATGAATATGATCTAGATGAATTAAACTTCTTATGAATCTTATGAATGTTATGAATATAAATCTAGAAATATTAATTAATAAGAAATCATAAATAACATCTCAAAGCTAATCTAGGCAATGGAAAATCTTCCTGTAAAAAAGAAGAAAGGAAAGTTGTAGTCCATCTTTTCGAAGTCTTCAAAAATCTATCTGACGGTGCAGAATAATTTGCCTTCAAGACGACAGAGCTGATGAAAATATTCAGATGGTTCTTGACAATTCTTCTGACGACGATGAATCATTTAGATTTCGGGAACTAGAGTGGGGGTTTGCCATTTCTGATTATGTTCTTGTGCAGTTTGCAAATAGTGAGTTCTATGTAGAAAAATCTTAACATGTATTATGAAGATTGTGATTTATCCTCACAAGAGTGTGAAAGCAACAGGCTTTGTGCCTCTTGTTTCAGATATGACGTCTGTAATGAGTCAGACATTTCAATGCTACTTACAGGACTACAATTTATGATAACAAAGCAACTACCAGAATACGACCAGATTCCGATTTCCACTGGAAATTCGTATGTACGTTGAACTACACACTATCATTGTTAGGCATACTCTTAAGCCTTAATTTTAAATAATTAACTATAGTTTAATTACCACAACCTACCATACTTGTTAAGTTAAGCTCAAAATGTGATTAAATTGTTAATAATATGTGTGCCTACTGAAAACTACTAAAATTTTCTCAATTTTACTATTGATCTATCAAAACTACTCGACCAAAAAATGTCCAAGTGATAATCATTATTCCAGGTAAATCCCAAGATAAGATATTTTTATACTGAAGAAAAGTATTAATAGAGTATAAAAATGTATGATTTATGAAAATATATACATTGTCTTAGTATATATCATAAATGGTACACATGTGAGACAATTTCGGATAATCCGTTATCATGCTTTTATGTTTTTATAAATAACTTTTTAGAAATCGTTTATACATTAATGTGTAGCGTATTTGTGTCACTTTAAGATGTAGCTTATTTTTTTCGAAACAATATAAATTGTCGCCATACGTTAAAAAATAATATTTTTCGTCTCACTGTGTACTATTCTCAAATATTCTGTGCCCACAGCGGAAGTAATTATTTTTTCCCAAATTCCCGTTCATGCTAAGTCTTCAGACTTAATTCTCTCACACCGTCTTGTCCATTCAATATTTCTACAATGTACTCATCAGTAAAATCAAAGACAATTCTCGTATATTTTCTATACATTTGTTCATTGACCATGACCAGGCATCACAGGATATCAACTTATGATCACTACTTTTGTTTCTCAGCCACATATTATGTTACTCGAATTCTGATCGATATTATTCCTTCTGATATTTCATTTTATACATTTGAGTTTTTGATTAAATACAGATATGAGTACAATAGTATTTAATTTATACCATAAATATAATAAATTAGTCTCTAAGCTAAGAACGTAGGTATTGATATATATACAAGTATAATACATAAAGCAAATAAAAATAATTAACAGTAATTATTACTCAGTTATTTGCTCTCATTAAAGCCAAAGACCAGAGAGGTTGTCAACGATTTTTTTTCGTGAAAATTTTCAGATCGAAATGCATGTAGTGTTATTTACTTTATCGGCCTGTACGCAGAAAAAAATAATACAAGAAAAAGAAAAAAACTGTATCCCTTATTGTTATGAAACAGATAGCATTGTTTTCGTCTTGTGATATTGCTGGAAAGATACATTCTTTAACAAATTTTTGCATAGGATTTTTTATTTTATAACGAATAAAAGAAGAGTAAATAAAATAAATATAAAAGAAAAAAATTTCTAAGAGAATAAAATTTTAATCTCTTAAAAATTCTCTCCTCCCCTAGAGATTAGGCAGAGTCTTCTTAAAGCTGCTTTTTGCCCCAGCTGGAAAACAGATAGAATATTTACTTTTTTTCATTTTTGACAGTTTTTTTTTATTCCCAGTATTCTTTATCTATTAATTAATTTTATTTTTTATAAATTCAGATTTTCAATATTTTAAACTAATTCTTTTTTATTTTTTAATTCTTTAATTTAACTCTTCAATGCACGATTTAAAAAAAATTAAAACGATTAAAACTATTTGAAATCTGTATATTGGTTTATTAATGAAAAGAAAAAAAAAAGAAAATTAAATCTTGATCTAAAATTTTATATACTATGGCGTGTACGCTATATACACAAATAGGGTTTTTAAATATTGTATTGCAATTAAATGGGCTCAAATTAACTAATTTTGTCTGTTTAACACTCCGAAATTTGCTTGCTCCACCAGTGGCCGAGAGGTTCTGACCTCTCAACTGGTAGGTGATGAGTTCGAACCCAATCGCGGTCGTCGGCCATACCGTTTTTGCCGCGAAGTTACTGGAGTTTTCCGTGGTTTTCTTCGAACCTTGGATTTCCTTGCGTAAATACGGGTTAGGTTCTCTTAGAAAGACCTTCATGGAGGGCATCCAACCCTTTTAGGGCCTATATTCCACGTGTAGATAATCGGCCGACATAAAACAAACCAAACCGAAATTTGCTTTACGTTAATATTTTTAAATATTTAGTAAAAATAATAAAAATAAATTTTGACTTAATAGCTTGATCGAAATATTTTTTGTCTCCAAAAAACGAATTCTTATTTTTGTCAAATGCAGCCATCTTACATTGTCAAAATAAGGCTGGTTCTTTATCTATATTATAAAGGCCACTAGAGGGGCCGAAATTTCCAGGCCCGAGCCCGGCCCGAAAGTTAAAATTTTGACCTAAGCCCGGCCCGAACGTAAGAAATATTGGCCGGTCCGGCCCGGCCCGAATGAAAAAAAATATTGGCCAAACCCGGCCCGGCCCGGAAAAATGATAAAAATTTGGCCCGAACCCGGCCCGACTCAGGTGAATTTCTACAAAACATTGATCTTTACTCTAATGGAAGAGTTCAGACCAAAAAAAAAAAAAAAAACTTAACTTCTTTTTTTCCTTTCATGTTTATAATCTCTCTTTATGCAGAAGTGCCATAGGCTGCGATATTTACGCTTTTAATAAACCTTTGTTTGTTGTATGTAATTTTTTCAGTTATCATTAGTATTATTAATATATAAGAAAATCCAAAAAATGATATATGGTAAAAGTAAAATCTTCTAAAAGAAAATAATACGTTTCCTTCTTAGGAGATGTAAATGTTTAATATATTTTTTTTCTCGCGTACTGTTGTATTCATTTTGCATGAATGAACAGTTTAAAAGAAAAATGCAGTTTTCAGTTTAAACAAATATTCCGTCATAATAATGGGGTTTTTTTATGTGTTTAATTCTATTTTAAGACACCTAGTGATCTACGATTCTTTAAAAAGAATAAATTCTAATGTTTAATTGTAGAATAATGACGACTTAAAAGTATATGCTTATTTTGAAAAAAAATTTGGACCAAGCCAAACTTTACTGATTTATGAACAGATTTTTCCATGTCGAGAAAAGGATTTTCATACGGGAAGATTCAACAGGAACTGATTATTTTGGTCCGTGAAGACCAGGAAGAACGAAATCAGTCTCGGCTTCGTACGGAAAAAACAAGTTAGGCTCGGCCCGACCCGAAACTCCAAGCAAAAAATTAAGGCCCGAACCCGGCCCGAATGCCGTTAATGGAAATCGGCGCGAACCCGGCCCGTGCAGATCTCTAGGCCAAACGTATTTGTGCGTAACGCATACGTCATTTTGTGAATGACAACAATTTCTCATGCAATTTCAGCTTTGCATTTTTCGCTACTTCAAATTTCATACTTCTAAACATCCCATATTTCCGATTTTTACACTGTCGTATAGAAAGAAAAATGTACTTTTAAATGCAATTTGTTTCAAAGCTGTTATCTCAATTTGTTTTTCAGATATTAATTTTTTTTATAGTTTTTAGTACCATTTTGTAATTGTGGCAACTAAATCACTCCATTTTCCCTTAAAAATGAAAAAAAAAAGAAAAAAAAGAAAGAAATCAAAATGCGTATACTTTGCAAAAAATATCATCTGTTATAAAATTCCGTGACTTCGGTTTTATTTCGTTTTTATTCATCAGTTAAATAACTTCAAGTTTTGAGTAAAAGTGATTTTAAAATGACCAAATTAAAAAAATAGAATTTTTTGAAGCATGGGAATGCGGATATGAGAAATATGTATTAAATTTTGAGAAGATGAAAATTATGACGGGTTTCAATTTCGCGTGAAATTCTATGATCGTGTCAATTTGGAATATATTTTATTTTTTTCATTGGCATTTATACCGGACATGAGAATCTCAATTGATAAATTCATCTTAATAGCTGGTCTTCTATTATATTTTACTGATTTTATATGCGATTAAAGTTTAATTTTAAAAAGTTGGACAACTGAGTTTTATAATATTTTGTTAATCTTAGCTTAAAATAATATTAGTTTTAGAGTTAGACTGATCAATATAAGATGCATTTTTTACTTGATGTTACTAGATGTGATTTTGTTGATTTATTATAAATCAATGAAGCAGTTCCTTCTTAAACATTTTCTTTCGACGAATTTCAACGGGTTCCACCTCGTGTTTATAATGGTCAATTATGAACTTGAGAGATATAGGCCGAAGGAGGGATGCTGTTTGTGTGTGTGTGGGGGGTCTTTCTAAAAGAACCCTTATTTATGCATGGAAAAGTAAGGCTTGAAGAAAACCACGGAAAACTCTGAACGATTAGGTTAACGGACGTGATTGGGTTTGATCCCAGATCTTTCCGTCTACCAGTTTAGAGGGCTGGTCAAAATAAGTGTTGATCCATTTTTTTTTAGGCTGTTCTTGATCATATTGGTCAAATTCATGACACATAATGCAAATTATAGTGTTTTTTAAGTATGTGCCAGATGTGACACATGGTACAGGGAAGGGTTGAGTGGTTTTTAATATAATTAAACTAAATATTGTATAATTGCTCACTTATGACTCTGTAAGTCGTTCATATGCCGCCAGGATATAAAGTTGCTCCATGAATTAGGAATTCCATCAAAATGTTTTACATTGTTCAATTGTTCCATAACATTAACACTAAATACGAAAATGCAAACAAAATTAATTTTTGAGAAAACTCGCATTTTAACGAATGTCTTTGGCTAATGATTTTGTTATTTTTGACAGTTGTAACTCTGTAGTTAAATTTTTATGTAAAAGTTTTAAGGATACACTTATTTAATCACAATAATAATAACACGAAAACAATCATACAAAGCTGTAACTATACATAAACTTATAAATTTCCCTTAAAGATCCACATTAAATATGTTTTTTTAAACAGAATTATTTATAGATTATATGTAAATACATTTCTTATAATGTTTTCAAAGTTTTATGGAATATAGAGCTAGAAAATAAGTATCGAAATAAAAGTATCCCATGTATAATTGCACATTGCAATGCTAAAGGGCAAATTCATTGATTTTTCAGAAACAATGCATCCAACATTATTAAATTTTCAAAAAGGTATACTGTCGTAATAAAAGAAAAATGGTATTACAGTTATTTTGAATTAATGGCTCATTTAAAACAATTTTCCACTTTTTGTTTAATTTAAAATTTCGTAATACAGATTTAGTAATGCTAAAGGGCAAATTCAATGATTTTTTAGAAACAATGCCTTTAACATTATTAAATTTCTAAAAAATGTAATGTCATAATAAAATTAAATGATGCTTCAATAAATTAGAATTAATGATTGCTATTTAAAAATATTCCAATCTTTGTTTAATTTGCATTTTAAAACAAGATTGTTTTGTAGAGGTTTTGTTTTCATTTATTGCAGTATTATGAAAATGTTAGAAAAATACATTTTAATGAAACTTGATTTCAATTAGACTATTTAGCTTATTTTTTCTGAATTGCTAGCTCTAAATTCTTCATGATGTCTTATTATGAATAATACATCAAACAATGATTAAAATATTAAAAAAAATTCTATTCTAAAATTAGAAATATTTTTTTTACATATACATTAGGTTGAATAGATTTTTTTTTCACAATTTCAAAACCTATCTTAATCTATTTGATTCAGATTAACGTAAAAATATTTTTAAAAATTAATTTCAAAATTTAAATCTGTTGTTAAATATCGAAAAAATATATGGAAAAAGACCTAATTTTAGTTAGATG
The DNA here is from genome assembly GCA_964019185.1 of Maratus speculifer. Lineage (NCBI taxonomy): Eukaryota > Metazoa > Arthropoda > Arachnida > Araneae > Salticidae > Maratus > Maratus speculifer. The sequence continues at coordinate 143,741,290 of OZ025291.1, forward strand.
AATTTTAATTCAAAATTATAGTTTAAAAATTATTCAAAACCTACGTACGCGTGAAAGATGTTCTATTTACAGAGATTAAGAGAAAAATAATTAAAAATATTGATTCCCAGGTTTATTATTACCGCAGTGGTTTAAATTTATGTATTTAAACCCTTTCGTGTAAAAAAGGTAATTTTGTAAAGTGAAACATACAGTTTTATATTTTTTAATATTTTTTGCAATGGAAGGATATTTAATTGGTTACAAGTTTAAAGATTTAGCTTTACTTAATATCTTCTTTAGTATTTAAATAAAGAACTATTTAAAAATTCGTCAAAATTACAGTGAGTGGTAAACACGTTTAAGTGTTTAAATTGGCATACAGAAATCGTGATTTAATACGATTTCTTATAAAGTCTTTTCTTCTACATGATCAAGAGACAACAGAAAATATTTACGTGATTTCTTGACTATTCGTTCTGTAGCTTGTATGTGGCCGGAAACCCTTTGACAGTAAATATTATTGCAATTGGAATGATTTCTGTGTTCACTATTGCTTCTGAAATCATGTCGTCACTAAATGCTTCAGATTCTGCTACATTTTCTCACTTTATCAAATATACCTAAACCGTTGCAAACGGTCAAAAGTTGGTAAATTGAAAATACAGATTTTATTCGTTGCAATAGTTATTATTGTAATAGGACGTTTGATTTTGCCTGCTTTTAGACTTTTTTCAAAGGGCCTATTGCCTTATGTGAGTTCGGTCGTCAGTTTATATAAATATAAGATATTTTCAAGACGGCCAAAAACCCCATTTTTTTAAAAACAGGATCTATGACATCCATCAGATCATTCGATAAATAACGCGAAAGAAAGATAGATTGATGCAAATGTTGTGCATCATAAAAGACATTTGATTTTTCAAATAAATTTAAAAAAATCGAAATTTGAAAAGCATGAAAATGCGTGAAAATTAAAAAAATAAAACTGGTCTACATTGCGATTTTTATGCAATTGTCGAAAAAAGAAACTCGACATTTCGCGTGGTAGATATTTCTGGGATATAAATTTTCTTTAAAAAGATTTGAAAAATTCGATATTTTAAAAGGATATAAAGAGCGAAAAGTGTTCTAAAAAACTTTATAAATTTCGATTTCTATGGTATCTCAGGAAATATCACACCGATTTGAAAAGCAATGGTAGCATATTAATGATGATAGTATATGCTCCAACAAGCCATAATTTTTGTCAATGTTATCACCAAAAAAAGGATGCAGAAGCAAAAAATATTCTAAAATTGTAACTTTTGTGATATTGAAAGTGCTAGAAACTTTAAATTTAACATGGTAGTCATGGTATGTAAATAGTCTCTAATATCTCTTTGTTAAAAAATCCAAATTCAAAAAAGTGAAATGCTAAGAATGGTTTCTAAAAAAGTCAAAACTTCAAATGAAACTGAAATAAGCCTAAACGTTGCATTCTAAATTATCATTTATTTAGAATTAGTTTAACTTTTTCTTATAATTTTTTTCTCCGTATCACTTATTGCAGTTAATGATGTTTAGTGAAATTGTTTAATAACTAGGAATTTCAATTATTTCTAACAATGTATTTTTTTTAACAAAAAGAGGCATATAAATACCACTTGATGTACTTCAAATCCACGGGTTTTTCAAAAATATTATATTTTAAAAGAGTATATGATGCTAAACGAGTTTGACATATCTGTGCGCTGTACTGTAACATAAATTTTATAACAATTAAAATATCTTTAAAACTAAAAACACATCTGTAGGACCAATGATTAAAAAAATAAAGGAAAAATAGAGACTTTTATGTTCACACTTTATTATTAAATTAATTTATCTTTATGAGAAATATTATTTTCGTGAATAGTTTTCCTGTCCCACTTTCTGCTAAGTGATTTTGATAAATTACAAAGGTAGATAAAATATTATTTTAATTTTTTCTGTGTTTTATGCCAATCGAGAATACTGATAATAAGTAAAGTATTTAAAAGTTTAGAAATTTCAATTTGTGGAGGAAACATTTTGTTATCAGCTTTCATATCACAAAAATTAATTTTGATATTATAGTTTGAAAAAATATATAAAAAAAATATTTCAGAATAGTCGAAGTAGATTTTTTCAAAAATGGTTGAAAAAATTATTAAAAGTTTCATAATTATATGACTTAATCCCCTAGAACATCAAATAAAAAAACACAGTCTAAAAATGAAAGTAGCAGATGTAGCAGATGTAGAGTGAAATATGATGAATGAATTGATTTCTGTAGAATAAATCCTGAAAATTTTAATATTTTATTACGACCCCTTTCAGTCATATATTATGACTATTATAAAGGAAAAGAATCCTAGAAATCAGTAACTGTGCAATAATTTTTAAAAAACCTTTTTAAGTGGATTTCTTTTTAAATCTATCGATTATAACCAATTCATATATACACTATATGGCCATTGATTATTGGACACTTGCGATTTTAGACATTTTACTAAATATCTAGAAAAATACATGAAGAATCATCTCGAAACTCTTAGTGTATAAATATAATAGTATACGTCATACATCTCCGTGAAGATTTTTTACCGAAACTCCATAGGGGACCGTCAACAAATTAAAAAAGAATGAATATCTTTTGAATAACCCTGTCAAAACTAATGTAGCAAAAGCGCTCAAATTCTAGATTATGATTGAATGCCTTATTGTAATACACTGTGTTCATTTTTATGCAAATAGCATGCATACTCGCAGAGTAATTAAGGTTTTTATAAAAATGGTCCCAAAATTTTCCAATTTTTTCTCTTATAATTTTCAGAGTTCTTAATAAAAAAAAATATTTTTTTTTTCAGAAAATATGACAAACAATATTGCACACAGTACCCAGTAATCAGAATAAAAAAATAATAAAAATTGTATGAAAAATGAGTAAGTTTACTAAATAATGTTTTACTGCGCATGCGTCAAAGATATCAAAATTTCATTTGCATATTATGCTAGCTAAATGTATAGAGCAACTTTTGTAAAAGTCTCAAAATCATAGCTTGAAAATTAAAGTAATCGTCTATAGAAAAAGGACAAAATCCGTTGTTTCCAAAATGAAGCAAAAAAATGGGGGATTTTATCCAAATGTAGTAGTACATCACGTATTGTGTATTCTATATTGACACTAATCAATGAATATATGGATACAACCCCTCTTGTATTTGCTTCATTTTGAGATTTTCAACTTATTCAATTGACGATTATTTTCAGAATTTTCAAGCTATGATTTTGCCCCTTTTACAAAAGTTGCTCTATACATTTAGCTAACATAATATGCAAATGAAATTTTGATATCGTTGACGCATGCGCAGTAAAAAATTATTTAGTAAACCAACTCATTTTGTATACAGTTTTCATTATTTTTTAATTCTGATTACAGGATACTGTGTGCAATGTTGTTTGTCATATTTTCTGAAAAAAAAATATTATTTTATGTTAAGAACTCTGAAAATTATAAGGAAAAAACTTGGAAATATTTGGGACCATTTTTATAAAAACCTTAATTACACTGCGAGTATGCATGCTATTTGCATAAAAATGAACAAGGCGTATTACAATAACGCATTCAATCATAATCTAGAGTTTGAGCGCTTTTGCTACATTAGTTTTGACATGGTTATTCAAAAGATATTCATTCTTTTTTAATTTATTGACGGTCCCTATGGAGTTTCGGGAAAAAATCTTCACGGAGATGTCTGACTTATACTATTATATTTATACACTAATAGTTTCGAGATGATTCTTCACGTGTTTTCCTAGATATTTAACAAAATGTCCAATATCGCAAGTGTCCTATAATCAATGGCCATATAGTGTATATATCACTCTCTTTATATGACGCAAAACCCGTTATCATTATAAGATGAAAATACTGAACCAATTCAAACCTAATTAGGTCAATGTGTTGTTTTAGATGACGTAATGTATCTGCAACTCATTTTTATTGTTACTTAAAAGTACCGTTGGTACATAAAGGGTTAAAATTATTTGATTTTACTACACATTTAAGAAATTATTTACTTTGTTATGGAAGTACATTATACATTTTTGGCAGATAGCGACAAATATAGAGACATATTAACATTTTTTATCGAACGATATCGGATTAAATCTCGCTTCTGCATTAAAAGTCCATTTTAGACTTGGAAGAGTATTAAACAATTATTTAAAAAAAAGTTTAATTTTTTTATATAATTACTTCATAATCAATTTATAAAATGTATCGTTTATATCATCTTTCTTGCTAAAATAGCAAATATATAAGGAGTACGTCCTATTTATGCAATTTGTATCAAATTTGATATACGTACTTTAAAAAAAAATTAAAGAAAGAAATTAAGTTAGTCTCCCGATTGAGCCGGAAGGAGTTATTTATATGATGAAGACAATGTCTAACTAAGTTTCGCTGGGCTATTTTAAATACATATTTCATTTTTAGGGTTTACTAAAAAAAAGTTTTAATGAAGAACTTCGTTTTTTAAGCAACAAAGTTTTGAGATGTACAGAAGCATGTATGGTGCTTTGCCATGTATTTTTAACGTATATGTGATTTTTTATTACCAGATGTTTCACAAACCCAGAGAAAAAAAAAGGATAATGTTAGAATCTATGAGTCGATGCTATAGTATATGGTCGCCGTTTGTAAATAATTATTCATCGTGATAGAGGATTTCAACTAGATCAAAAACAGCGCTGCTGTGCTAAAAAAATCTAGAGTGGTTAATCTATAGTCAGAGAATATCATCAGAGCGTATAAACTGCAGCGTTATTTATAAAACAAAGAATATGTGGAATTTCATTAAAAAATGAAGAAAGTATATGGTTATTTAATACGGTATATTTTCCGTTTTATTCCTGGTGAAAAAACAGTTCAAAATGCAAAATGCCGACAACAAAGGCAAAACAATAGTAATTGATAATTTAAAAACACTAGATTTTTATTTTCCGCCCGATATATGCTGTATATATTAAATGCGCCAATTTCTGTATTCTATTGTTGTGTTCAGTCGCATTATTTGGCCTAATATAGTACAGAACAACATGTCAATGACAACTAGCGCTACCTTTTACATTATAACGTTTTTTAATGCTTGTAAAAATAAGAGATTTCTAATATAAACATATGATTTTAGAAAGTTTAAAACCAAAAATCATAAAGGTTTGTTTAATTTGTATTTAACATGCATTTAACTTGTACGACTTGTTTATCGATAAGTTTTACTATGTTAAATTAATTCAGTATCATTGCGTAACCATCGTTTACTATAGAGTTCCATTAGGTGAAATTTGATATATTGATATATGTTTTTTATCGGAAACCGGATGATAATGACGAAAAGATCCGGAGTGGATCTGTTAGACTACGTGTTCCAGATAACAAATTTGTAAACAGTTAAAGCCAAAAGATCTTTGGTAGAAGTCGAAGTCCATGTTTTTCACTCAGATGCAAATGCAATCTTAACTTGTATAATCGTTATAATTTGCTGTTTTTTGTTTACGATTTTATTTCCCATTTAAATAAATTAAACATTACTTAGCAAAAGATTTAAATACTTGATAAATAATGTTCTGTGAAAAGTAATCAGGAATACTTTACAGGAATCAAATAACTACATAAGTTTAAAGATATTTTCACAAGTTCGTGAAGAGAAGATTTCAGTAAAATTACCTCATTCCTTCTTTGTCTTTATTCTTTACTCCTCAAAAGCAAACTTTCTCAAATTTCAAAGGGACGAAGATGATCTGAAAGATTTCAACTACTTTATTCATCGTATCTTAGGACGAAATTTTATATGAACTAATATACTTCTTATCAGTAATACTCTTTATCGTTTCACTCTTTCATGTAAATGTAGGATGGCATAGAAATTTGAAAATGTTTGATGTTAAAGTAATTTGTGAGTTAATGAATTTAAAACTTTTCAAATTATAGTTTAGAAAAATTAAATAAAAGAATAATTTAAATTATACCTTTGTTAAAACTACGGAGTGACTTTGAAAGATTGAAGATCTGTCTTCATTTTAATGTTGAAATTTGATAGTAACGGGGTATTAGAATTTTAATTGCACAGTAAGAAATACAAAGCAGTTTGGATAATCTCTATTTTTAACACTTTCCAATAAAATGAAATATGTTTATGAATTGAGTTTGTCTGTTGGTCTGTTTGTCATGCTCTAACTCTCGTAAATGTAGTGTGATTACCATGGAATCATTATGTGCTATTGGGCTTTATAAAATACTAGCTGTTTTGGTAAATATCGCCTGCATTCATTTATGTGGAAAAAGCTCCAGTAAGAAATTATATTATTCGTTACCATGGTAATTTATTCTTCTTATTTTATGTTTTTGGTAGCATTCTCTGTTTGTTTATAATTTTGTGTTTTTATTCGAATGTAAAAAGATGATGAATGTGTTAAGCCGTGTGGCTTGCTCGCTATTTGCTGTGAAATAAAAAACGCAATCACAGTCTACTTTGTTGGGTCTAATTGAAAGAACCAGAGTGTTGAAATTTGTATTAGTTTAAAACTGCTACGAACACTATTAGTTTCGCCCTCTTCACTGGTCAGTTTCTCTGGAAGAATCATGAATGAAACGAAATGTAACTAACAAAGATTAAATCAGGAAAACACAGCAGGAACTTTCGAAACTATTTTAATTTATAAAGAGGTTTTTAGTTGACTGCGATTAGCCATTCGAAATTTAAAACATTTGATACAAAACAATTATGCACTCAAACGAGAGTAATTTCAACAAAGTTATTGTAAGATTAAGTAAAACAAAGAGTTGCTCCATGTATTTCTGTTTTTAAATACTTTTGCAGGGCTTCTGTTGTGATTGCGCCCTTCATTCGTATACAGAATGATTCGTGAATAATTTTTCAATTTCAAATCAGTCTAAAGGAATAACAATGTGAGATATCTGGAGTTGCATGTGACAGAAATTTGTGAGGAAGATTAATGTTTAAGTTTCTTTAGAGACAATTGCGGATGCTCTATCTGTACATTATTAATCACACCATTAGGTAATCTATTTCTGCTGAAATACGAGATCAGCTAAGTGCAGGGTTCTCGCTGGCCTTTGAGAAAATTTTATGGTTCGGCGAATAATGAATAAAAAAACTGTATAATTATTAATCTAAAGAAGCTTAAGCTATTTTAAACCTATTCGCATGAATTCAATGATACTTACAAAAAATGATCCTTTGAAAATCTCTATTCAAACCATATTTACAAGGATAGAATGTTAAAATATGGTACTTCTTTGCATTGTAGGACTTTTAAAAGAGATATCTAAAAGCATTCTCATGTTGAACCCTTACTAAAAAATGGAGAAAATTATGGAGAGAAATGTCCTTGTATTGGAGAGAATTCTATACCAAGAGAAGATGAGTACAGAACAATTACAAGAACATTATTATTGAATTTTTTTCAATCATTTAGAAATGACTACTGCCCAATTTTATTTCTCGCCTCAACCTAGACCAATATGTGATTAAGACTTGTCTATTCGCCGCTTATCCACGAAAATTTTCCTTTTCTTTATTACCTCGTATGTAAGTCGATCTCCCATTTTCAAATCCCAAATTTTGTCAAAAATTTTTCGACTTATACACGAGTATATAAGGTAATGTTAGCATTTTCCGCTAAATTCACGATTACTGAAACTTTTTTTAATGGAATTTTCACGTATTTTAAGTCACAATAGGTAAAAATCTTTTGTAGCAGGGATTCTTTTAATACATCTCTCTTCTTCTCTTACTTACCTGCTTTTGTTAAATCCCAGTTGTTTAAAAAATGTTAAACGAGTAGAAGAATTCACAAAGGTTCTCAGGAAAAGTTCTCTTCCATTCTACAATGATCTTGAATCATGGCTTTTCCATGCATGAAAAAATGAACTTAAATGAACTTTCCCTGACAATTCTTTTTCTGTTTTTTTCTGAATATTCAAATTTTTTGTTGCATAATTCAAAATATTTTTAACCCCCCCCCCCAAAAAAAAAAACCTAAAAACAGGATAGTTTCTTTTAACTAAAATTAATTTTTTTTTTACAATTAAACACCATTGTAAAAAAACAAAAAATTTAAAAAATAATAAACTTAAAAATTTATGCAAAATTTATGCGGAGCTTGAGGTTTAAGGCTACTGTTAGTTTAAAAGAAACAAAAATTAAACAAAAAATAACTTCTCTGAAAAATACATTTTATAATATTTCAAGTTTTTAGATTGTGTTAGGCTATGTTATTATTTTTCTTCTTTTTAATGATTTTCTTTGAACTGGAGTACATCTCAACTTAAATTATTTAATTATTAATTTATTTACTTTTGCAATCTTTTTAAGTATTTAAATTTAACTATACATTTTTGTAATAACTGAAATATTAACTTTGCGACTGAAGTACAAACCGAAACATTATTTTACCACATGTTATACTACCATTCGAAGTTATCTATTATCATATATTATAATCAGCAGGCTTCGCCTACTACGCTGATCGTTTTCTTTAAAAGAATCTTGAATCAAACGAAATGCATCATTAAAAAAATATCTAGTCAAATAGCTATAATTGTCGTCATATTCGTTTAATCTCACATTATCCGGCTCAAAATTGATGTTGATCAATTACTAGACAAATTAGCTTTAAAATCCCCCTTGTTTTGCTATTCTTTTTAGTACAAGCATTAAGTGCTCAAAAAAGACAAATAAATGCAAGTTTTGGTGTAGTATTGATATTTGGTGCCTTTATGTTCTTTGGGTCGCTGAACACAAATCTGAAAGTTATCTAACAAAATTTATCCTGCAAAATACATTTTTTTGGCATAAACGTGCAAAAAACGTGACTTTTTTTTCATTTTTTTCTCAATAAATTCAAAATTATGCTTTTTACATAAAAGTTCTCAATACATAAATTAAAGAGAAAAAGTGGAACATTACTGCTGTTGCAGCATCGTGGCTCTAAGGTTCAATTCTGGGTGCAGTATATCCAACTACTGACTCTTGCAAAAATATTAATCTTATCCGAGAGAATGGGCAACTGGGACCAAAACTTTCAGACTATTTGGCAAATGATGCCACATTTTCATGCATCAGGTCATTATCAGGCTTATGCGAAATGCTCTTTTTTAAACCTACAAGACATGTTTAACTTGAAGCAAACAATGGCCGCTGAAGAATATGAAAAAATTACCAATCAGGGTTTCTTCACAATTCGACGATCAACTAAGTTCTGGTGTGGAACTGGGACTGATATGGCCATTGAACAGTATCTCATGAAGAACATGTAACTGCAAGGTGGTCCCACACACGGTCGTGGGGTAGAAGAAGATGCATTAGTAAGGGGGGCAATAGGGATGACGTGTATGCAGTATGTTTCTGAACAGATGAAAATTACTGTGGTGTTAATTTTCACAGTTAATTTACAGAAATACACACACAAAAGATCATTTGCAACATTATCTAATAAGCGATATTTCCTAAAAGTGTGTCATTAGTTATAGGATGCATTCTTAGCAATATGCGATCTTTAGCATATTACTTGATATGTATTAATACTGTAGTTAATATGATGGGTTTCACGAAAGAGTTTGTAACATTGCATTATTCTTCGTCCAGATGAGCTACAGTTTAGTATAATAAAGTATATTTATTTCTAGCGCAAATGATTTTTAATATAACATTCGGGATTAAGAAATATCTGTAAATCATATATGTTATTGCACGCACACACACATAAAGAAAAAAGTCCTATTATATTATCACCTTTCTGCGACAATTGGTGAACCATCAATTGTGGTAAACGTTTTTAAGAAGAATTAATACTATTATACATAAAAAATTTAAATATATACAGGGCTGCGCAAAATTTTTTTCTCTGTCATTCTGTTTGAATTTCTCTCCGCGCTCTAACTTTTTAAAGCACTAAATTTATTCATATTGAAGTTTACTATAAAAAGTTCTTTGCTGGAAATGAAGTGAGTAGCATTTGCAATTCGTTAACGTTTATAAGACTTCGGACATATTATATCCGCAGATGATGATGTTTGGAAGTACATTTTAATATTACTTTCAAACATTACGAAATTGACACATTATGTTCGTATGCACTGTACCATTCTTTTTTTGTAGAAATTTGTGCATGTGACATATAGTTACATATTTATATGTAAACTATACGTCCTCATTACTCTTAGAGTATAAAAACTGTTTAAAGTGAAGAAATTCATGCATAGAATTTTTCGACCAAAAATAGGTAATATTTCATGTTTTTATTTACTTATTTATTTATTTACAAAAATGAGAAAGAAATAATCTTTGAGTTTGATAGTTTACATACAATATTTTGTGAAAGTTATAGTATCTATTTTATGAGTTTTTTAAATTGTTCATTCGAACGTCTTTTTTCATTCAGTTAAAAAAAATAAAATTTTATGGCAATATTATGTCAATGCTAGAAAGTGTTTTATAATCTATTTTTGATGCATTGTTTTTTGTTCTAGATCCTTTAATTTGAAAATTGCCAACAAACCCTTGTTTGATCTAAAAAAATGAGTATTTTGCCTTCCTCATACAATAATGTTTAACAAAAGCAAATTTAATTAATATTTAAGGTTTTTAACGGTTACTAAGACAAATATTATTATAAATTCAAATAGTTTTTTGTTTTAACCAAAGAAAAAAAAGACAAAACAGCCACCAGGAGTTTAAATTCTTAATGATTTAAAGTTACATTTCTCATTATTGAAAAGTGGGTTAAAATCTGTTTTAAGTAATGAAAAGATTAATTTGATAAGAAAATCAATTTTTAAATATTTGGAAAGTATTTTTTAAACTGTGAATAGAAATTCATTGAATAAACATGCAGAGAAATCAATTTTGAAAACTTTTTATCAAGGAATTTTATTTTAATCTATGATTTATTTTCTAATCATGCTTTTTTTATGCATTTTATTTGCTTTATTAGCTAAACACAGAATGAGAAAATCAAATGAAACGGTAACAGCTAATGATTCATGAGATTAGTTAAAATAATAAGTGGAATCTTCGTTAAAATGTCTAAAAACGAAATGTCTTTTTAAACTAGACTTTTTATTCTGAATTTTAATGATGCTTTAAAGGGCTTTGTTACTCCTGACAGTCATTTTTAATATTTTTAGAATTCCGTGCTTAAAAAGAAAAAACGAAACCCTTATACTATTACTCGTGTGTTTGCCTGTCGCAGCAATTTTACAATCACAGAACATAGAAATATCAAGTTGGGGAAATAATAAAGACTATTGACTCACATATTTACTAATTATGAAACACTCAAAAATATATTTAGGAAAAATGCACACGGGCTAATTAAGTTACTAGAAAAAAAAAATCTTTTTTTACATCTATTGTGTGGAATATCGTATGAAAACTTCTGTAACGATGAACTCAAAAATACATTTATTTTACTTTAAAGTAATACATTTTCAGAGATATCGTCGAAAATGTAGTGCAAAAATTCCCCCCTCCCCTCAAATTATAAATAAAAAAACAACATGTAAACATATATAAGTTGGTGTGCAAAATTTAAGGACAAGTCCCAAAATGCCAATTTTCAAGGGATTTTCAAGCGATAATTTTCATGCGAATATTTAAAAGGAAGTAATACAATTCGAATAATTACTATCCCTGCATAACAGCTAGTCCAGATAATATCTCATTCAGGTCACACATGGTCACAAGAGTCACAGTCATTATGGCGCGCTGTAATGATCGTTACTCTTGTAACCATGTTTGACCTGAGTGAGATGTAATATGGACTAGCTGTTATGCAGGGATAGTAATTATTCGAATTATATTATTTCATTTTGAAAATTCAAATGAAAATTATCGCTAGAAAATGCCTTGAAAATTGGCATTTTGGTACTCATTCTTAAATTTTGCACACCAGTGTACATATATATATATATATATATAACCATTAATTCTATTACAATGTATGAGCCATTGAATTTAATAACTTATAGCACATTGAACATATTATTTTTTAATCTATTCAGCTAATGAGAACGAGCATCCAGCACTGAGTTTTCAGCATATCTCATTTTAATCTATTATAAAATGTAAGTTAATATATCTAAGTTATAAAAATAATAAAGAAAATTTCATTTTAATATCGTTTCGTAAACTTCTGCTGAATATAGTTATTATCTTTTTTGGAATTTATAGTAAATCGCCACAAAAATCACTAGAAAAAATAGGAAAAATAAATGTGGGGAAAATTTGCTGTCACTCTTGAATAAAAAAATCCCTGTCGGCTTGGCCTATAGGCGGAGGTAGATTTCGAAGAGTGCTCATTTCAACATCAAAAAATAAAATTTGATTACAGATACATCCAGTTTAATAACTTGATTCGGCCGCTTTTGAAAAAAAATTAATTTAATTTTTTGTAAAAACAAGTTTTATCAAAATCATCTTAAGCTAAATTCGACTCAAATGCCCATTTTGACAACCTATTTTAATATATATTCTGGCTTTATTAAAAAATCGACCAATACGGTACATTATATAGTTCCTAAATAACAAAAAAAACTGTCAATTGAATGCGTTTGAGAGCAAAATTGAAATTAAAAACGAGTTATAAAATAACGAAATTGTTATTTGAATACAACCTCAATTCTTTATCATGATCGCTTCGGGAAATTTTGTGCGAAGTATCCACTTTGACAGCATTTAAAAAAATATATTCAGCCTTTATCAAAAAATTGATCAATGCGTCACATTAAATAGTTTCTAAATAAGAGGACCTGTAAACTAGATGCGCTTGAGAGCAAAAGCGAATTTAAAAATGAGTCAGAAAAAACGCAATTTGTTATACTTCATGAATCTTTTAATTACCATAATGTCGGGAAATTCTGTTCAAAATACCTTTTTTGGCAGCCTTTTTTGAAATATATTCTGACCTTATTGAAAATCGACCAATACGGCACATTATACAGTTCCTAAATAACAGAAAAACTGTCAATTGAATGCATTTGAGAGCAAAATTGAATTTAAAAATGAGTTATAAAATAACCAAATTATTATTTGAATACAACCTCATTTCTTTATAATGATCGCTTCGGGAAATTTTGTGCGAAATGTCCAATTTGGCAGCATTTTTAAAAATATATTCAGCCTTTATCAAAAAACTGACCAATGCGTCACATTATATAGTTTCTAAATAAGAGGACCTGTAAACTGGATGCGTTTGAAAGCAAAAAATGAATTTAAAAATGAGTCTGAAAAAACGCAATTTGTTATACTTCCTCAATCTTTCAATCACCATAACGTCAGAAAATTCTGTTCAAAATACCTTTTTTGGCTGCCTTTTTTGAAATATATTCTGACTTTATAAAAAATCGACCAATGCGTCATTTTATACAGTTCCTAAATAAGAGAATCTGCCATTTGGTAGCGTTTAAAATCAAAAATGAATTTAAAAATGAGTCTGAATATAAGCAATTTGGATTTGAGGTTTTTTCTCCAACTCCTATTTTTGTTTAATTTATTTTTGCTAGAATAATTGGTTCTATGAAAAACTTGTTAGTATAAAAGTTGTAGATATTATTGAGAAGATGTAAAATAAATTTAATTATATTTGATTGCTTAAGAATTGAGTAAGCTATGTATTTTTTTCTTTTTCCTCCTCCCTTTTTCTTTTCGTTTTTAATTTTGATCGTCGGTAAAAGTTGGTCCAATCAAAAACTTGTAAATACAAAAGTTTTAGATAATGTTGAATACATTTATAAAAAATTTAGTTGGATTTGATATCTTGAGAATTGACGAAGTTATGATTTTTTTTTCTCCCAAAAACCCTGCTTTTTTCGCCCCTTGAGCCCATTTTTAACTTTACCAAAAATCTGTCATGCATAAACTTTTAGCCCATTTTTGAGAAGTAATATAAACTTTAAACTGATTCGATATCTATTTTATTTAAGAAGTTATCGCGTTTTTTCGGTTTTCGCAAAACCCCTCCCAATTTCCACCATTATAGAAGTTATCGTGTCCAGAAGAAAGTGATATACACCGATAGATAGATAGATAGATAAACTTTTTTACTGATGGTAGTTTTGGGGTCTAGGAGTCATGATCGGTGTAGATCTGCAAAAATTTTTCAGAAATTCCAACATGGGAGAGAATGCAATAGGTAGTTTTTCATACGAAATCTACCTAATCAGCTTCCAAAATAAAGCAATCCAAACTCTTATTTATCTATACTTATTTTATGCATGTTATACATAAAAGGATAAAATTTAATTTTTAAAAAGCATGAAATAAAAGAGCCATATACTCAAAATTAAGGAAAGTAAAAATATAACATTAAGAACTATACTCGGTTTAAAAAAACTGTATCTCTACTGAAGATAATTTCCACATTTTTGTAAATCTTATGCTTTATGAAAACAGCAGCAGCTACAGCAAAAGCATGGATTACTTGTTTACTATAGCTTGAATTAAATAGGGAATTTTATCACTTCACGTAAATGCGCCTTTTAAAGTTTATTAATAAAAATGATAACATTTTGTTTTTTAACAAAAAACAAAATGTGTCTAAAACAAAATCAAACTTTTAAAAATGGAATGATTTTATAGAAAACTAAAATATAGTGAAATTTAAAGAGAAAAAATGCGTTAAAATACATAAATATTTGACGAAAATCTTGTATGAAATTGTTTTTTCTTTTTTACAGAGAATAAATGTAAAAACTTCCATTTCAGAAAATAAAATCAGAACATGTTCCCCACTTTCATACATTCATTAGAAAAAAAATTCCACTTTTTTTTAAACGAATTTCATTCACGTGAAAATTTAAAACCAGCTTATCATGTAATTTCTGCTGCATTGTTGTTACAAATTTCATGAAACAGTTTTAGTGGAAATTTTATAGAGATTACTGGACTGGAAACGTGCTTTGCTTAAGGAATTTTATATTTTTATAAAAATCTATTGGATTTTACCTCATTAGAGGATAAATTAATAATCTTCTAAAAGGACAAAATGTTATTAAAATGTATTTTAAATGCTGAATTATTAAATATTTTCTTTTTAATAAAGAAGCATTTTGCCGTAATTTAAATACATCAAAAAATATTTTTTCAATAAGAATTTTCTTCCGGATAGAAGAAACATGTAAGCAGTGACCAAATGAAAAGTGGTCGCATCATGTAAAAGTAATTATATTATTACAATTCCAAAAAACTCAGCGTATTCTTTGGGGCATTTGTCCCATCATGTCACCAATAGATCGATACCCCTGGCGTAGATTTCTAGGTGATGATTTTAGAAGAATGTTTGTACTCTCTTCTTCACTTCGTTATCCTAACTGATTGTAATATGGTTCCCTTTGCTCAATATTGTTTATTCCAAAGTTTCACTGGTCTTCTCCTAGTCTGTCATTTTTAACCATCTCATCGACAGAAACCATAGATGTATATGTGATAGTGACCTAATTTCGGTGCATCTCTAAATGTAGCTCTTTCATCAGTTATTTCATCAGTTGTTTCACCATGTTCATGCTTCATTCAGTAAATAAAATTACTGTGTTTGTTGCTCTTTCAAACTCCCCCCCCCCCAAAAAAAAAAGAGTACTACGCCATGGTGTTCGACTCTAGATACTTTCATCCAGATCACCCAACTTTTTAGCTATCTGTCGCCCGCATGCAATTTCTTTCTGAACTTTATCTAATGCGTCAATAACCCTGAACAAAGTCAAAATCAAGTGAAATATCAGATTGGCAACTTTGATGACGTCGTTATGTAAGCTTTCCACTTTTCTGTTCGACAGTCCTTATATATTAGAAGAGTTGCAGATCCTGTAGCCAAAAATCGAGCTGAATAAGTTAGCTGCATGGGGAAAAAGCTCCTTGCTTTAGAAAGAGAATTGGAATTTATAAGAAAAATAATGGCTTATACTAAGGCATTATAATACTTATATCAGCTCCAAATTATGGACTTATAAATATAGATGGACATATAAAAAGAAACATATATACCTTGGTTAAAATCTAAAATATCTTTGTTTTTTGTTTACGCCTTTACTTCCGTAAGTGTCATTTAAGAACACAGAAATTAACGTCTGAATTTTTAAAGGGTACATATATATATATATATATATCCGGGGCCAGGAATCGACCCTGAGTCGACAGCATACCATGCTGTCGCTCTTCCATCTCAGCTACCCCGGTCGACATCCTAGCCCATTCCCACTAATAAACCATGTTCATCAACTCAGGGCCGGTTCCTGGCCCTGGCTAATTTTTCCCTCCATGCTGCGTTATTGTATTTAATTGCGCTTGTGTCTGTCTTAATATATATTTATGTACCTTTCATAAGTCCCATGGTCGACCTCATTCAAAAATCTGAGTTCACAATCTCCATTTTTCTTTAAAGATTAAATTTATGGCATTTTGCTTAAAATTTCACAGAAATGAAATTACTCATTACTTACATTCGCAAACAGACAAAAAAAAATCTGTTTGAATAAATAAATTCTTATTAATAGAGATAGCAAATATAATTTAGAAGTTATTTTCCATACCTTCTAATTTTACCTTTTCTCAAACTTTTTTGCATATAAATACATAGAGTTAATTTTACTATTAACAGTTTTTATTTCAGAGTTGATAATATTTTTCCCGTGAAACTCGATCTATTAAAAATTTACCGAAATAAATAACAGTATACATTAATATTTTAAGTTCGATTTTATAATTTTTATGTTTTAATAGAGATTTTTTACAACAAAGAATAGTTTATTAAAAGCTATAATCTTTTCTTGTTTAAAACTAGAAAAATCTTACGAAGAATAAATAAATATCCGAAAGTAATTGCGTTAATATCGGCTCTATACTTTTTATTATAAAATAATTTAATTTAAGTAAACACTTGAAAAAAAAAACATTTGGAAAAAATCATAAATTTGAAAAAAAAAATTCAAATTATTTAAAAATAATTTGAGGAATAAAAAACAATATAAAAGCATTTCTTAATTATTTAAAAATACGGAAAAACGTTTCAGAAACATAAAATAAAAGATTAGAAAGTTTTTGTCTGTTCGTTTATCCACTCTCTAAGTCTCATAAATATATTTGGATTGCCTTAAATTTGTACTTGTTATTGACGTTCACTATAGCACAATGCCTTTTGCAAGCACAGTTTGTAGTATCTATAGTTCAATTACAGGGACAGTCAAAAGTATTCTAATGTATTACGCTTAATGAGTAAGAAATTGTTACAAGTGTAATAATGTTACATACTTAAACATAATAAAATTGATATGCATTTATGAAGTGCACCAAATTAATAACTGTGCAGAATATGCGATTCAAAGAAAATTGTTATACATTTACGAGACCACAGAAAAGAATTTGATACACAATGACATAGAAGGAAAATACTTTTGCTGTGTTTTTTGATTATGTCAAACTTTTTCATGTATAATAATATTTATATAATTTGTTAAAACTTACTACAAATTGCTTCCTGTATAACATGAAGTAAATAGTATTTACAGACACATACAAAAAATTTCGGATACTATACTATATCCGAAGCAGATTAGCGATCATTGCAGGAAGTTCATTTTTAATACTGTCCAATAATATTGAAAGATATTTCATGGGTTAGGTTTGTCTGTCTGCCTTTCGCCTGTCTTTCTGTCTCGCTTTCCATGCTCCAACTTGAGTAAATATTCTCAGGTTGCCATGAAAATTATGTATGTTATAAATGTTTATATGCCATGTCCTGTATTACAAATAAAATGTCTAGCGTTAACAGTTAATTTACAAATGGTCTCAAAATTTCGATTCAACATGTCGACTGAGATTAGACACTGAAAAATGAGCCAAAAACTTCATGTGTTGAAAATTATAATAATGTCTGAATTTCGATCGCCTGTTGCCGCAAGCGCCATCTGTTGGCCATGGTTAGAACTGTTTGAAGAATGTGCACTTTTACAAATTTATTGATTTTCTGACAACAGTACAGCAAACCGCAGATTTTTATCGAACTGTTTATTTATTATTATTATTTTTTTTTGCTATTTACATTCAAAATAGGCCAGTCATTTGCTGGACACCCTGTATATATAACCATTATATAATACTATAATCAACATCTACATCGAATATAGAAAGTAACATAATATAACAAACATAAAATCGAAAAGTGAACCATAATAATAAAGAAACAGAGATGAAAACTTGCAACATGAAATGGGGATTCTTAAAGAAAGGTAACAAACAACTACAAAAGTAGAAATCGAAATAACAATGCACTATAAAGCAATAAACATATCGTATAAAAACTGAGAAATTTCCTTATACTGCAAAACATTTAGCTAACAGATTATACACTCATTGCCATAAAAATTTGCGCACCAAGAAATAATTGTGGGACCGTAACGAAACTTGGCATGAAGTTACATATCATGCAGATATGCAAATGATTAGAAATGCAGCGCATTGCGTAATGCCACTACAAGGTGTTGAACTTCGTCCTCCTTGGAGCATAAAACTGGTAAGCAGAACTTGTCTGAGTGTACCTTTTCTTTTGCAAAGGAAACGCTGAAACAGACATGCCGTTACGCAAACATCGAAGACAATATCAGCAGCTGTCAGAGCAGGAAAGGGGAAGAATCATCGGGATGATGGAAGCTGGTTGGTCAGCTCGGCGTGTATGTCGTCAGGTAGGCCGTTCTGATTTTATTATAAAAAGGTTTTGGGGTTAGTGGACTGAAGAGACATCATTTACACGACAACCAGGCTCGGGACGCCCTCGATAGACCAGTCGTCAAGAAGCTCGTCTCATCATACGAAACGCACGTGTAGAGCGAACTGCCTCATTGGCCGCTATCAAAAGACAGACAGCACCTTCACTACGGACCCTTCTGTCTTCCCGAACCATCGCAAGGCGCCTGGGTGAAGGACACTTGGTATCGCGGCGCCCATTACGCGTGCATCCAATAACACCCACCGACGCCTCCGTTTGGAGTAGTGTCACGCACGATGGGATTGGACTGAACGAAAGGGAACCAGGTAGTCTTCACCGACGACTCTAGATTAAATTTGAGTAGCGATGGCAATCGTGTTCGTGCGTGGAGGCCTCGTGGTGAAAACCTGCCGTCACTTTACAGTGACACACCGCTCCCACAGCTGGTGTGATGGTATGGGGCGACATTGCTTATGATACACTGTCACCCCTAATATTGATCCGTGGCACAATGACAGCCCAGCGGTGCGTCCAGGACATCCTTCAGTCACATGTGTTGCCACTCATGGTAGGTCTCCCAGGAGCCATTTTTCGGCAAGACAATGCTCGGGAACACACATCAAGCATATCACAAGCCTTCCTTCGCCACCTTACCACCCTTTCCTCTCCTGATTGATCCCCAGATTTGTCACCAATCGAGCATATCTGGGATCATTTGGGACAGAAAGTTGGACACCCTACGAGTTTGGTTGAACGCGAGGCGCGTTTATAGCAACCGTGGAACGAGATGTCTCAGGACATCATACGGAACTTGTATGCCCCAATATCCATTCGTATCGCATCGTGCATTCGTGCTAGAGGGGTCCAACAGAATACAAAAATTTTCATTCATTTGTACGTTTTTCTGCAATAAATGATCCTTTTTCTTTGGTTTTCTAATCACTTACTTATATCACAGTAGTACTTACGCATGTAAAATTTCGTTTCATTTGGACGTCTTTTTTTTATGCGCAAATTTTTATGGCAATGAGTGTATATTAAATAATCTATAAGATACCCTTTATAAGTAAATGGAGTCTCAAAATGAATTTTACAATTCAAAGTGAAATAAAAATAAATCAAAAAAGCAGGCATTCATAATTGCTTGTGTTTTTGCATCATAGTAATTTGAATGCTAATCTATTATTATATAATACTACAAATCAACATCTACACAGAATACAGAATAACCCAAAATAACAAACATAAACTTGAGAAATAGACTATAATAATAAACAAACAGAGATTAAAAACTTGCAGCATCGAATGGAAATATGGAAATCCTTAAAGAAAGATATCAAATAACTGCAAAATAAAATTATAGATAAAGAGAAAGAGTGAGTGAAGTGTTAACAAAAACTCCGGAATTCTAGTACATATCGTCATACAAGATACCGTAGCGGATGTTAATAACGTTTCTTGTTGGACGCCTTCTTCCGATGCTTGAGACACTAAAGTCTTGATATTTGAGCTGAATATGCTATTTCAGAGAAAGATAAGAAAAAACAATCTTCCATTCTTTCCCACAACATGCAACTTGCCTAACTGAAAATAATAATACTGTGTGAGTGTTTGTAGCTATTTATACAAACACTACCGATTTTCTTGTTTTCTAATACTCTTCTTTAGGAGCCTAAGATCTTTTAATTTACAAACTTTTTAAATTATTTATGTTAAATTGAAAGTTATTTAGGAAAGAAGTTCCATTTGATTGAAATCCGATTTAAACCATACGCTCGCATTCAGTTCAAATGAGCTCTGGAAGTTAAATGCTGCAAAATAACACAAAAAAGCATTGCGTCTTGTGAAGAGTCATTCTCCTCTGTGTCTACGAGAAAAAATCTTTTAAGACTTTGCCTTTATTTACTAGAAGAAATTCATGAAGCAATTAGTGACTCTGTTATCTCTGTGGCATGTATTATTTTAAAAACCTAGTATATTGTCCTTTTATCTACTTAAATGGGTTCGTAAACGATGCGTTCCACTAGGGTATTGATTTACAGATTTTTGTCACAAAAAGCCGCCAAATGTCACAGTGAAGCCGAGATCCATCCGAAATACAGACATTTTAATTAATATATTAATGATACCAAAGTGAGTATTTCACATTTACGACATACTTTACCTAACAGCATTGTCTTACAGGAAAATCATGACATGAAATAATTTTTAACATTACCACAATTTTCAACGCATTTCATCTCACGATAATTTTTTTGCGCTTTGTTTTTTCCTTTTGCTTGCTAACACTTACGCTATGAAGAATAAACTAAAAATTTATTCTTTGATTTGATTTGTATGTTGGTTTTGGAATCATGATTTTTTGCAAACTAACATTACACATTTGAAATTAGCACTAAATATGCAATTTCTAAATCTACTAAATATGCAATTAGTAGATTTTACTTAGCTTGAATTTTACTTCAAAATAATGGATTTAATACAATAACATTTTTATTCGTTGTACATTAATAAAGATATATACATGGTGTTTCACAAAGGACCCCAACTTTAAAAATTTATAACTCAGAAAAGGTGATAGATAGAAACATGAAACCAGTGGTGTGTTTATTAAAAAAATCTTAAGAATCTTATACATATATCTGAAAATTTAGTTAAAAATAGAGCTCATAGATGGCACTGAGAGCGTTAAGACTTTCTAAAGAGAGTTAAAAAGCATTGAACGACTATCCGTCGAAATCCCACTCCATATGCCTAATTCTCTTTCAAGCCTCGGTGACCGAGTGGTCAAAGTCCCACGCCACTTATCGCCTTCAAGTATAGGAGGTCGGGGGTTCGAATCCCACTGGCTCTATTGCACGCTCTCTTTGTGTGGAGCTACCGGTTGTCTATCTTTTGTGTTGTAAAATCTCCTTGTGCTATCTCGTCCCTGTAATACTGACGGCGATTTATAAGCAGGCATAAAGAGGACGCAGAGATGTAGAACCTGTTCTGGGACGATGATGGCGTCGCCGAGGCTTGAAGGAGACTGAGGCATATGGAGTGGGATTTCGACGGCTGGTCGTTGAGTGCTTCTGAAATCTCTTTAAAAGATCTTAACGCTCTCAGCGCGATCTATTAGCCCTATTTTGAACTAAATTTTCTGATTTATGTATAAGATTCTTACGATTTTTTTAATAAACACACCGCTTGTTTCATGTTTCTATCCATCACCGTTTCCGTGTCATAGATTTTTAAAGTTAGAGGTCCTTTTGAAAACACCCTGTACTTTAGAAGACAAAAAAACTTCTTGAAAAACCATAAAATAAGTAAAATAACGCAAGGCCTTTCGATAGAACTTAGTCTATCTTCAAATTCTTGAAAATTTAGCTATTCTATTCTTGAAAATTTAGCTATTTATCTGTAAAGTTATTGTTAATGATAAATCTGATTCTAAAACGCTATCCATACCTTGGAAAAACCTTTTCAGCACTGCCTTATAAATTTTTACTTTTTTTTTTCGTACTAATCATGTATATCATTTTTTAGATATATATGTGTTTTCTTATTACTATAAACATTTTTAATACTAATTATTATTATTATTATTTTATGTGTGTATATTTATTTTTAATATAATACTGCCTTTTTACTTATTACTTTTTACTTACTTTTAACTTTTTCCCTTTGTAACCATTTTCCTTTTTTTCCTCTCTTCCTTCATTGTATCCTTTGTTCATTTATGCTCTTCCCTGATTGGCTGTTGCCTTCTACTTTCCCATTAGCTGCTCCTTCAGCTTGCTCCCTTTTCCGCCGTTTCACGTCAGTCGTGCCGCTACATTCATTGTAGACGCACGTCTTTTCGCCTGATGAAGATAGACAAAGTTCTATCGAAAGGCCTTGCGTTATTTTATTTATTTTATGGTGTTTCAAGAAGTTTTTTTTTGTCTTCTATTGCATAACACCAGTTTCCAAATTTTTCCTCGACCCTGTACTTTCTTTGTGATTTTTTTCAATTTGTTACATTATATGTTTCTTTTAATCGAGAGAATTCGTTAGTTAGTTAAATTATTAAGGATTTTTTTTAATTATAACTCAAGCATTTTATTATAACCTTTTAAATTAAAATATTAAATTTCTACTTTTTTTAATTTAACCTTTTTTAATCCGTTGTCTCCGCTGCGGAGACATCATCTTTCCTTCCAAAATTTGTTTTTTGCACCAGTATAAAATAAAGTAAAATTTTCCTTATTTAATCAGAGAATTTTTGAAATTGTCTACTTCAAGGAAAGTTCTTTTAAACAAGTGGTGCTAATCGAATAAAATTTGTGTAAGAGGCACCGGAGTCCGAAGGGTTAAAATAAAAATCATACGATAAATGAATGTGTTTCCCCCTATAATTCAAATCTAACCTTCTGTCTAAACATTAATATTGATAAACTACTACAGTTTGTCAGCGGAAACATGTCTATCTCTGAAACTAAATCATGAATACGTAGATAAAATAGAGTTTGAATGACACAATAAAACCTTATCTAACACATCATTATTTGAGGATTATGACACTCTTTCTCTATCTCCTAATATACCCGAGAAAGTGAATAGTTGCAATATTATGTATGTTCACCTTGATATATTGCTTACTATTTTCTCTTCTGAATATTAAAGCATATAGTAAAGTCAAAACTAAAATAAACGAAAAAAATAAAAAGAAATTACTGTAGTGAAAATTTAACAAGTCTCCAAGTTTTATTTTTTTTGTTAAGTGCATTAAAAAATTATTTTAAATCACACCAATGCGCTAGTAAAAAATATATAAATATTTATGAAAACTCAACACATTCTATTCTTAAAAGAAAAAATATATATATATAGCCAACTTAAAAAAAAAAAAAAAAAAAAAAAAAAAAAAAAAAAAAAAGCGTTAAGAAGAATTTATTTTTTATAATTCCCTAACGGTGAACCGTTATCTAATAACCACACATCGGATATAATGTGCAGGCATAAAAAAGGTTAAATTTAATATAGAGAAATTAATATCCATCAAACATGGGTTTTCGAGAGCAGATTTTTTAAGACAGATTAATATTTAAAATAATACTCTTTGTAAAATCACCACAAAATCACCAAAACTATCACAAACGATAGTGATTATCAGCATTTTATTTATGGCACTAGGCATAATATATCCAGAATACATACTACATTTAAAATAGTTTCACACTAATTTAAAAAAATAATTCATTACTTTTTATATGTTATATATTCATAAATTCAATCAAAAATATGTAAATTAATCTGTTTTAAAAAAATATTCTATCGAAAACCCATGTTTGATGGCATTAATTTCTCTATATAAAATTAACCGTTTTTATGCCGTCACATGATATGCAATGTGTGGTTATCGGATAACGATTCGTTATCAGACAGTTTTAAAGAATTATTTAATTCTTTTTAGCACGGTTCTTGAAGTCGGTTACATTTTTCTTCGAAAAAAATTATTTTATTTTTTACTTTTCAGTTATTTATATAATAATACATAACAATGTGTGCAGACATATGATGGCTCTTTCCAATGCATTGACTCCCGGAGGCACTCTGCCGGGTTCTGATTTATTCAGTTTGCTAATCACTGTTTGATCGTCAGTTTTTCACAGGCTACATCCAATGTCGGTTTGTATCTTGTGAATCTTTAGTTTTTCTGGATGTGGTAACTTGTTCTAGCAAGATCTGGCACTTCGAAAAGTTACCGCATTCATGAAAC
The DNA here is from genome assembly GCA_964019185.1 of Maratus speculifer. Lineage (NCBI taxonomy): Eukaryota > Metazoa > Arthropoda > Arachnida > Araneae > Salticidae > Maratus > Maratus speculifer. The sequence goes on from OZ025291.1 coordinate 143,765,795, forward strand.
CTTAAAGTCCATATCGATTACTATGGACATTGGAAGTAGATATATTGAAAAGCTGACTATTCATCAAGTAAAGTGTTCGTAAACATCAGAGCACGACAAAGTGATACCATACATAAGTACACATCAAAATCCCTCCATACATCAATGCGTTGTAAAATGTTCCACTTGTGCAGTCAAAAGTATTCCCCTTCAGTCAAAAAATGAAAAAAAAAAAAGATTTTAGCGAAAATTGCGGTATGCTTTAATGATAAACAGTAACAATCCAATTCCTATAAAGGCAGTAATGGCATTGGAAATGAGCGGTGATGGTTGGACAAAGAATTCAAAACTCATTACCTATACTTGGCTGCTTCTATGTGAGAGTGACATTATTCGATGGCCAGACATTTCTTTGGCAGACACTTTTGTCCAAACTATAGATACTTTAGACATTTTTTGTTACAGAACTTGATGTTATTTTCATGAAAGAATTCGATTGTACGCGCTTGCTGACTCGCTTTTGTCCAGAATCATTTCATCCAATCAAATACTCTGCTCCGTAGGTCATCATATCAATATCGAGGAATCATACCTGAAGAAAATCTGAAATCATTCTGATATCTGAAACGGTAACCAAATCTGAATCTAAAGACAATTTCGCTACACATAGCATTTATTGTGTACTTACATGTGAAGATACTTTTTTTCTGTGAAACAATATATATACTAGAGGATTTTCATATTTTTAATTTTTATCTTTTTATGTATTCAATATATTCCACTTTTTAACGAAAATATTAGCAGTCCACAAACCTCTGTTATGACGCAAAAGATATGCATTACAATACTTCTTAAATTTATGGACATATACAAAATTTTGCATACAAAACATTAATTTTTATGTGTTTACAAAACATGAGTAATGGGCATTTTTCAGTAGAAACAGTTTTTAAATTAATACAGAAAAACTTACAAGCTATATTTAATTTCATAACATACCAGTGGATGAGAAGAACCTTGAGACGAAATTTTATTTCAAAATCTTAAAATTTTTACAGAAATTTCTCGCAAAGGTACGCTGTGAAAAACGCAGTTCTTTAGAAAACACAAATTAAGATTTTGATAGCATAAAAAAAAATTACGCATAAAGTTTACAACTTTCAAATCCACTATACTTATAAGTGTTCATATACTAGTGCATCAAAATGCACTGCTTACCTTTCTGTGGTTCTTTAAACGATCACTTGCGATTTCACAAAGTTCATTCCTAGTTTAAAGTTTGGGCTGATACTTTGCTTCTATTTATCGCTGAACACAAAATAAGTCATTTTTGGAAACTTAAATGTTTGAGGATTAATTAAAAATAATAATAATAAAATCAAAATTTTTCTCAAAAACTACAGTTAGAAGATAGGCATATACTTTAAATAAAAAACGGAAAAAACAGCGTTACAATTTTGCCCTTTTGCAAGCCTTCATATAGTTTTAAATAAATTTTGTACAGAAGGAAATGTATTTACTATAGTGTTATTATATATATAAAATCCCTCCGTGTATAACGATTCCGGGGTCAACCCATCCACGAGAAAAAACACTTATTTTAACCAATGACAAATTCCATTGTGAAAAGTTATCTCCGATTTTAAAGGCTATCAATTTTTCGTCCTATGCAAACGTTCCAGAGTCGTAATGGAGCGTTCTCATTTGTCAGATTTACAGTTTGAGCTGTAAATGACGTCACTACATTTTACTGTGCTTTGAAATCTTTTCCCTATTTCAAACACAATAGTCACATTGCTAAAAATTTGACTCATTTGCTGCAGCATCACTCCACCGCTTTTATAGAAACGATTACTTTGCTGTGTTATGGAGCATTCTCATTGGTCATAAAAGAGACATTCTATAAAAGCTGTGGAGTGAAGCTGCAGTAAATGGGTAAAATTTTTGGCAATACACTGTTAAAAATTTGACCCTTTTGCTGCATCATCACTCCCCAGCTTTTATAGAATACACTGTAAGTAACAAATGCAAAGTAACCGTTTTCTATAAAAGCGTTGGAGTGGTGCTGCAGCAACTGTTAAAAATTTGACCCATTTGCTGCAGCATCACTCCACTGCTTTTATATAAAGCGGTTACTTTACTGTGATATGGAGGATTCTCATTGGACATAAAAGAGATGTTCTATAAAAGCTGTGGAGTGAAGCTGAAACAAATGAGTCAAATTTTTAACAGTGTAATACTGTAAAGTAATCATTTTCTATAAAAGTTGTGTAATGACGATGCAGCAAAACAGTCAAATTTTTAACAGTGTTTAATTAAAACTTTTTACATAAGAAAAGCGAAGGTGCGTTTAAATACAATATTGTTAGAATTTTTATATTCGTGTTGCTTTATTTATTTATTTATTTTATTTTTATTTATTTATTTATTTTTTACAGCCGTGAATGACTTGATTGTCACATAACGAATCTCTGGAGTTTCGAGACAAAAGCCTCCCTTACGGGTAGTAGCATGTGTCTCAGTACCTGCCAACCAACCAACCAACATAACGAATCACGACTGTTTACTCTTTATTGTTGACATTTGTTTTCGATCTTATACGCCGACCCAGTGGCGTGGTTGGTAGCGGCAGCTACTACCACACCGCTGGTCCCTGGTTCGAGTCCAGTAGCGGCATGGGTGTTTGTGTTGCATATTTCAGATGTGTATATTGCTGGGACGATTACTGTTTCTAAACCAATAGGAGAGCGTCATTATCACGGTCAAGTACACGCCCACACAGTTTGATTGACAGGAACTCGTGGACAATTGACGGTACTAATTATAACGATAATCTGTTGCGGATGAAAGTGAACTGACTGGCTGAATGGTTAGAGCGTCGAGCTTGAAACCGGAGGATATGGGTTCGAGTCCATCGCGGGCCGAGAGTCCGTTGGTGATTTTTTTTTTTAAATTATTGGAGGCTGTCTTTTATTAATAAATAAGACATTTAAAAAATATTTCAAACCCTTTTAATATTCTAAATATCGTTCCAAAATGATTTATATATATATTAAACAAATGGGAAAAAAAGTATTCTGCGAAAATATCCGTATAAGCAAAATTCTTAATTTTTATTTATTTATTTATTTATTTATTTCAGGATCAGAGGAAGTATAATTTCTAATTGAAGTAAATAAAATTCAGTCATTTTGAAAAAAAAAATTCTTTCGTACCTTTAATTTTTAATTACCGAGTACAAATTCAAACAATCCGAGTACAAATAAATAATAAACACACACGATCAATTGTCCACGAGTTCCTGTCAATCAAACTGTGTGGGCGTGTACTTGACCGTGATAATGACGGTCTCCTATTGGTTTAGAAACAGTAATCGTCCCAGCAATATACACATCTGAAATATGAGTTTGTGTTGTCCCTTTGCTGTGTAATAAATGTATGTATTGGATTTTCTGTAAGAATAAAGTGTTCTGTATTTGTTTCTGTGAATTCTGGATCAATCGAGGCAACAGCAATTGTAGCTATAGGCCTCAAAAGCTCTGTCCACTCAAACTCCCAAAAACTCAAATTCGATCTTATAAAGTATCTTCTTTTAAGTATTAGCTAATGGTATAAAATAGTTAACTCACAAATGTTTTAAAATAGCATTATTAGTGCATGTTTTGCATTATTAATGCATGTTAATTTGCATGTCTTTTGTGAAATAATTACTGTAATTTTGTGAGTGAAATTCATTAGCTGCATATTCCATGCCATTATTTTACCCATTCAATTAATAATTTGGCTACCCTCTCATATTCGTCTGGAAATGGCCAAAATGGGAAAAAATTTTATACATTTTGGATATTTTTATTATTTTCTCTCAGTATTTTAAAATATTTTTTGGCTGTAGTTTCACAATGTATTCTTTTATAATTGATATTTTACCTTACTTTATTCTTTTAAAATTTATGCATTTACCATTTGTTCATTACAATCCCTCCCCATCCAGCAGATAGTTTTGTTATAATTTTAAATGCAGATATAGGCCTCAGAAGCTCTGTCCACTCAAACTCTCAAAAACTCAAATTCGATCTTATAAAGTATCTTCTTTTAAGTATTAGCTAATGGTATAAAATAGTTAACTCACAAATGTTTTAAAATAGCATTATTAGTGCATGTTTTGCATTATTAATGCATGTTAATTTGCATGTCTTTTGTGAAATAATTACTGTAATTTTGTGAGTGAAATTCATTAGCTGCATATTCCATGCCATTATTTTACCCATTCAATTAATAATCTGGCTACCCTCTCATATTCGTCTGGAAATGGCCAAAATGGGAAATTTTTTTATACATTTTGGATATTTTTAACATTTTCCAACAAAGTTGAAAAGTGTTTATGCATTCGGTTTGTCTGTCCATCTGTTGCCGCTCTAACTCTTGTAAATGTACTCGGATTTTCCTGCAATAGATAAATTTTATTTAGGGTCCCATGCATACATTATGTAATGAAATTATTTTGTATGGCCCTGTAAATAAATAGCAACTATTTTTTGAACCCACACTCTGCTGAATGCATATTTTAATGCACTTTGTAAATGTACACTAATTTTATTACATTTGAAAAAGTCTAACATCTTTAAAATTCATTTGAAACGATTTCTTCCTAGTAGCCAAAATGTAACGGAAAACTTTTGACCATCCTTTTAATTAAATTAAAGATACTACAATCTTTATTTGAAATAGGACTTGTGCTTGGATAAACGTAAATAACATCAACAAATTTCAAGGCAATATGGATATTTTTAAAGCTCGAGCAAACGAACAGATTGGACAGACAAACTCAAGTCATAAACACTTTTCAGCTTTGTTGAAAGAGTGTTAAAAATTTTAGTAAAAGTTAAATTTAATTGTTCGCTGTTGCCGCGGACAAAATGACATCACACTGTAAAAACTACAGGTGACACATTGCACCTTTTACTGGTGAAAGTCTTGTTTCACTGGTGACAACTCTAGGGGAGCCAGAATGGCACCCTTAATTAGGGTGAAAAGAGGGCACCCCTAATCCGGAGTGCCCAATAATACAAATAAAATTATAAAAACCGCCTTTCGGACCGGGAAGGATTCGAACCCACAAAGTCTGATTGCAAGCTCAACGCTCTAACCGTTCGGCCATCGAGCTCAGCTTCAAAGTCTCCCTGAAAAGTTCAAATGTCCTGAAATTCAAAGGTTCCTTTACATAAAAAGCTCACAAAAAGTTAGCCATCCGAAGTTCTAAACGAAATTGGGGTAGCACATGCGCGGGGATAGTCTTCGGAGGAAGAAATTGCTGTTTTGATCAACCAGTGACTATGTTACAGAGCATGCGCAAATGACTAAGGGGTGGGGATCTTCCGACGGTATGCATTACTCGGTACCATAATTATCATGAATCACCCAGTGTGGGATCAAACGGCACCCCAAACACATTTTCAAGCCCGCGGGTGTCAAATGGTAACACCTTTTCACCCCTGGGCGCCAAATGCAACTGGTCTTTCACTTTGATTTTTAACAGTGCAGGTTTAATGGCAAACATTTTGTCCATTTATAGTATAGATATACATCATGAGACAATTGAGATTTCGATGGAGGTGTGGCGGGGGGGGGGGTAAAAATTCACTATTTAGAGAGATATATTTATCTTTAGTTTTCAATCGTTTATAAGAAGTAAATGTAGAACATCATTGATGTAATCTCCGAGCCTATTGGTTTGCACGAAACAAGTAATAATAATAACATTTCTTTCAAATGATAACCTTGAAGACATTCTTATAGTAGATTCATGGACTAAATGTCTATTTCTATAACGGAAAAAATAATCACATTTAAAATTGCTTTATGAATTCTCATTTTTATTTTAAGTAAGTACTTTTAAATTTATTTAATATAAAAATGTAGAATGCTCATAATGTGAACAAATTTAAGGCTAAGCTTTAATTTATTGAAAAAGTCATCCAATAAAAAGCACGCAACTCAGTGATTAAATTTAATTAACAGAATAAATAAGAGCTGCTCTAGTAAAGATGAAGTTAAGAAAATTCTAATTTACTATTTATTAATGGAACATTTTTAAAGCGCTCACTTTATGAATAGCTTTTATGCATAAATCTATAAATGTGATCATTGAGTGCTTTTAAGTTACAACTTTTTCTTTTGTAGATACTCAACATTTATGTTAATTATAAGTAAAAAGCTCTTTTAGTCTGAAAATCACAAAGCTACATCTGGAAAATTTAATAACTTCCGCATTTTAAAAAGGAGCAGCAGCAGAGAAGCTGAATTATTTAAAAAGAAATGAAAAGTTTCATTTTTATGCGTTTCAGATTTCATATTATTTGGAAATTATTTTTGTCACAATTTAAGAATTTCATTAGCACAAATGCGAACTATACACAGTACTCCCATTTACTCATATATGGTAAGTAAAAACTTAAATATTTAGTCAGTTTCTAAGTATTTCTTTAGAAAGAGATCTACATTTTCTTGCGTAAAAATGTTTAAAGAAAAATGTCATTTAAAGATACACTATTGCAGAATAGAAAAGTGGTTAAAACATTAAGTACAGATATGAAATTAAATCTTTGAATTGAAATTAAACAAATCATTTTTAACTATGCTTGAAACGAAATATTTATTTAAAGAGAATCCAGATAAATTCAAACCTTAAATTTCAAGATATTTTTTACTAGCATTGCTCATTTCGTAGTTACATTCAGATTTACTGGAATTAATGTTTTAAAGGTTGGCTTAATTTTTAATTCATTATCAATGATTAAAAACTTTGATACTAAAAATATTCAACATTTGTTCTAGAAAAATTAACTTTACTGTATTTCACAGCCTTTTAACAGCAAAAGAAAAAAAAATTAGTCTTTTAAATGTAATTGAAGTAAATACATTCCATATAAATTTAATTACACAAATTTAATTATTTTATTTTATTAGCTTATATAAAAATATTTTAATTGTGTATTTACTTGTGTATTGTACTTTTCTCATAAAAAAATGAAGACCATGTTCTAAAAAAAAGGAGAAAAAATATAAATGACAGTAGCTTGAGAACCGGATGTCCCTGAAATAGAATAATAAATCATTTAATTTTTGGAGGGAAAAAATGAGTAAGAAACTGAGGAATTATGAACTTGATTTTATTATGTAATACATTAAATAGTAATATCATGTTTGAAACATGAATAATTAGATATTTTAATTTTTAATCTTTAATAAACATAACTAAAAGTTAGCATGTTTAGGACGAACTGTCTCGGAATGTTTTAAATATAGTTAAAGAGAGTAATATGCATTAATATAGCATTCGAAAATTTTATTAAAATACACAGCTGTCTATAATTGAGCTGCACATAATGTTCGATGATACAAAAATTGAAATTATTCGATAGTTAATAATGATGCATGAACAATAAAAGATAAATAGTTAGCGTAATTCGTTCGCAATATCGTTAAGACATCGATTTACTTTACTAGATTTTGGGATATAATTTTCTACTATCATGTGATTTACCCATTAATGATGATGGACTAAGAACCCATGGAGTAAGAAATAACAGAATGTTGGAAAAATATCAAGAAAGAAATATTTTGGTCATGAAAATTTACATTCAAAGAAATAAATTATATGTAAAAACGTCATGATAAAAGAAATCCTCCACTGGGAATAACAAATTCATCTGCACCACACAGATAGAAAGATTAAATTTAATTAAAAATTTCTATGAGCTTAATCATAAATACAATTCTGATATGATGAGCTTTTGAATCATGTATCAATCAGATGCCATGATCAATAAGGTTAACTGGGTGAATTAGTTCCTCGAGATTTGTCCGAATAACTCAGTGGGTAGAGCATTGATAACTGTAGACAATAGGCTCTAGCATGAATTCTCACCTGGACATTTTTTGTCCAGTTGGAAAACTGCAGTTCATATGATTTATTTACCAATTAGAATAATTGTGTTGCAATAATCCAGTGAAATTACGCATTCAGTGATAACTGAAGTTTCACTACATTTAATTTATTCTGATGAGCTGATTTATATATCAATCAGTTATGAGATTATCATGATTAGTAAGTTTAGCTGAGTGAGTTAGAATATCTAGCTTTGTCTGGAACATCTCAGTAGGCAGATTATTGACAGTTCCAACTAAGGGTCCCAGGTTCGAATCCTGGCCCGAACAATTTCTGCACAGAAGGTAATTTCAATGAAATGGGAAATGAAATTCCTATTGCTTAAAGCTTTAGATCAAATCAATGAAATTGTACTTTTATCTGCAGAATTTTTGCTGCAGTTTCAGTTTTCATTTAGAAGTCATAAGTACTTTATTTCTAATTTTTTTCTTACTGCTTTCGAGTCTAATTTATCGTTAATCAAACTTAGAATTTTAGAATATAAATTTCAAGATTTCTTTTTGAATGGCCCAGAACAAATTTATGGCTGACCAGTAATAGATGACTTAATGAAGTCTCGATGTCCCTCGCACACATTCCTCGCTTCGTGACGATCGCAACATTTTCATTGCATACTTAATTGGATGTCACCTTGGCATTTGTTTGATAATTGAAATGTAAAAAGAAGAATGTTTGTCAATTTTTTGTAAATTAAATTACTCCGTAGATTTACTTTTACATATTGTTACAAAATGCTTAACTTCTAATGAAAGTCTATTTTCTTATAAAGATGTCAACAAAGAATAATTTGAAACTGTCGCTGTTTGACTCGGCACAGGAAAACTTTATACACATAGCGGGTTCAAATCCTGAAAAAAAAGTAAATGATTTGTACAAAGATTATCCGGGCTTGATTTGCAAAGATACATTTGCTAGTAAGTTAATCCAAATATTTTACATTAAATTAAAACATATCAGAACATCACTGTCTTTTTGTGTTCTTTTAAACAGATGATTTAAAGCAATGTCTGAAAACTAACTAATTATTTTATCTTTTTATGATGCTCTTAGACAAACTTCTTCTTTTCTTTTAAATACATTTTATTAATATTTGTTTATTAATTTCGTTATAAAAATTAAGATACAATATTTCGAATATAATATTCTAAAAAATACTGTTTAAATGATGTAAATATTATCAGTCTTAGAATATTAATAACTTTGTGTTGAATGAATAAGCTTTCAGGTAGCTTTCATTACAAAAAGTAAAAAGCTACATATTGCAGCCGTCAAAAAAAAAAAAAAAAAAAAAAAAAAAAAAAAAAAAAAAAAAAAACACTTCCGGAAAATTTTGGTATATTTTCACCGATCATGACCACCAGACCCCAAAACCACCCTCCGTTCAAATGTTGACATATATATATATTGATTTATAGTATTATCTAATGGTTCTATATATATTTCCATATACAGGGCGAGTCATAAATATCGAAACTTAAATATTGACCCTAAACCCATACTTCCAATTGCAAAGTTTCATAAAAAAAGGTGAATTTTTTTTATAAGATAAGTTGCAACTCCATGGGGGGGGGGGGGTATATTTTAAAAATTATGAAAATTAAATTTTTATACGACCCCCAGAGCATAAAACTTCCAATTAGAAAAAAAATTCTTATCCATTCCTGAATTGAACAAAAAAAATTCATCTCGATATCTACAAATCCCCGAAATATATTAAAATCCAAAATTTTTCAAAATTCGTGAGTTATACCACTTTAGCATTCCTATGAGCGCAGCGATATCAGCTCATTTGAAATACAATTTAGGGATCGACCATAAATTCACGCATTATTAAATGTCGATCCAAGATAATACTTTAACTTTTAGATATAAAATAAAAGCGTATAGGTTTTTGCTTTAAACTTCTTTGAAATATGCTAGATGTCTGCAATATCTCGATCTTGGCGCCAGCCTCGTAACTGGCACGACCCATTGGCCTGACCATCTTATTAAACACTTATTAAAAGTGTTATTAAATTAAGTGACATTAATTAAACTCTCATTAAAATTGACTTAAAAACTTATTGCCGCAGGCAATAAGTTTAGTAAAAATAGTAATAGCAATAATTATACTTTTATTAACGGGAATCATTGGAAATATATTTTAATAAACTACACAGAAACATTTTCAAAGATCTACTTTTTACTTTTCAGCTTCAAAATTTATGATGGTTTTTAACTTATTTTTACTTTTTTCTATCTTTAAAAGAAGAAAGTATTGGATTCATGAAAATTTTGAATTCCGGTTTTCGATGGATTCACACGTTTTAAGGGTCAGAGATACCGAAAAATATGTTTTTACAAGTTGTCTGTCTGTGAGTCACTGCTCCTGTATCTCTGTATATGACATAAATTTTGTGAGAGCTCTATCTCAAGAACTAATCCCCGTTATTTAATAAAAAATTCTATTTACTTAGTCCTTGATATAAATTGATGCTGATTAGTTCTTGGTGTGGATCGCTAAACAGGTGGCCCTACTGTACAGACTTTTGTGCGATTTCCGCAATAGCTGTATCTCTAGAATTATACGCCCAGTGTCGCCCGTAATTAGAGGCATCTTTTACGCATCGTGCAATAGCGATTTTAACAAGAAAAATGTGAAGTTGACAGGGTCGAAAAAATGAAAAAAATTGAAATCGACGTGATAAAAGAATGAGGAATTTAAATCAACTGACGTATTTAAACAGTAATTAAAGAAGGTGAGAATGGCAAAACTTAAATAAAATTTGAAATCGAAACTATACAAGACGGGGTTAATCACCTAGACACTTTTAAAAAGCATTTAAACATTGGGAGTCAATCTTTGTTTAAAACTAAATACACTTATCTGCACCAAATGTTTTTGTTTCAGTATTTCTCCTTTTTAAACTGACATAATAAATAATCGTCGGTTACTGTAATAGTTCATTAATTTTTTTAAATTTCACCAAAAAAAAAAAAAAAAAAAAAAAAAAAAAATGCCCAACGCGACGAAAGAATTTCTCCTCAGAAAATTTACTTTTAAAAATATGTTTTGTACACAAAAAATGCATCTTTTTTTATATTGCTAATTTAAATACTTTTATTTAAAAAATATATATGGGTCAATCCATTTCAAGTGGTCCAGAAAATATTTTTTTGGTCGCTCGACCATTTTTAAAAAATCTGAAATTTTTTGTACAACAACCCTAACATGACGGAAGTTCAAAATGACCGTTCTTTTAATTTTACTATTTTTTGTTTGTGCATATCGGCCATCTTTGTTTCATCGTGTGCAGCGATTTTCTCAGATACTAGGATACACAAAATTGTAAATATCTCGTCTTCTATTTTCCCAATTGAAATGGGATTTGCAGCATTTTGTTCAGAATAAAATAGTCTAAATATGCAGTGATAGAAAAATTTTGAAAAATAAATTGTTATAGGTGAAATTTTAGCACAAAATGTACGATTTTTTCCAAAATCTATCCGTTTGCAAGAGGAAAATTTTCATGCAAGAGCAACTGTCAACCTTACACAATTTTTTCTACAAATAGGTCAAAAGTACTTGTATTCATACACCAAGTCCCAGATCTGGGAAATAATTTCTCTTTGCGAAAAAAATTCCGAAATTCGTCAAAAATGTCAAAAATCGCACTTTTTAGGCTTTGATATCTCTGGTGGGGCACGAGATAAAAATCTGAAATTTTGGCCTGTGATAGTATTGTGTAGTAGCGTTAAGTAAAAAAAATTTCAAGAAGGAGATTTGACTATAAGCTGAGGTATGACATGGAAAGTATGTGAAAACAATACTGTCAAACTATTGTAAACCTACTATGTAATTGCTCAACAAGACAGGCAACCTTGCACAATTTTTTCTACAAATAGGTCAGAAGTGTGTGTACTCATACACCAAGTCCCATATCTGGGAAATGATTTCTCTTTCCGAAAAAAATTCCGAAATTCGTCGAAAATTTCAAAAATCGCACATTTTAGGCTTTGATATCTCTTGTGGAGCACGAGATAAAATTCTGAAATTTTGGCCTTTGATAGTATTAAGTAGTAGTGTTATGTACGAAAAATTTCAAGAAGCAGATTTGACTACAAGCTGAGATAGGGTGATTAAAAAAATGTTAAGAAATGCTATTACGAGTACATTAGGAGAAATGAGATTAGTCTCTTTTATTACAATATTTACACAGAAAATATCGTTTGTTGAAAACTGTTAAATAATAAGCATTTAATTTACAAAATACTATAAATGCTCAACAAAGAGCTTAACAATATTTACGAGAGATGTTATGAGTTCGACCAGTTACTGTTATCAGTCCATCAGGCTGTTCTTTCTAAAAATATTTTGAAGCCCCCAAGTCTTGTCATCCCTTGTTAACTTGAATGAAATTATCTAGGTTTAATAATTGAAGCCATGTCAACTCGATCAGTTGCAATTCATTGCCTGTAATTTACTTTTCCTGAAATGTGTTCCGAGTAAATTTGCTGCAATAGCATTTCTAGTAGATTTGTTCATCTGGACAAATAGTGTATTGGCTTAGAATACATTCTGAATTGTTTAAATCGCACAGAAGCATTTTAAAAAGATATTTGTAACTAACATTTAACTTTGTACCATAAATAATTAATTTAAAATTTTGGAGGTATGAACAATTACATAGTATGTTACAATAGTTTGGCAGTATTGTTTTCACATATTGTCCATGTCATATCTCAGCTTGTAGTCAAATCTCCTTCTTGAAATTTTTTGTACATAACACTACTACATAATACTACCAAAGGCCAGAATTTCAGATTTTTATCTCGTGCTCCACCAGAGATATCAAAGCCTAAAAAGTGCGATTTTTGAAATTTTCGACGAATTTCGGAATTTTTTCGCAAAGAGAAATTATTTCCCAGATCTGGGACTTGGTGTATGAGTACACGCACTTTTGACCTATTTGTAGAAAAAATTGTGCAAGGTTGACAGTCTTGTTGAACAATTACATAGTAGGTTTACAATAGTTTGGTAGTATTGTTTCACATATTTTCCATGTCATATCTCAGCTTGTAGTCAAATCTCCTTCTTGAAATTATTTGTACATAACACTACTACACGATACTATCATAGGCCAAAATTTCAGATTTTTATCTCGTGCCCCACCAGAGATATCAAAGCCTAAAAAGTGCGATTTTTGAAATTTTGGACGAATTTCGGAATTTTTTTCGCAAAGAGAAATTAACTCCCAGATCTGGGACTTGGTGTATGAGTACACGCACTTTTGGCTTATTTGTAGAAAAAATTGTGTAAGGTTGACAGTTTCCCTTGCATGAAAATTTTCCTCATGCAAACGGATAGATTTTGGAAAAAATCGTACATTTTGTGCTAAAATTTCACCTGTAAAAATTTATTTTTTAAAATTTTTCTTACACTGTATATTTAGCCTATTTTATTCTGAACAAAATGCTGTAAACCCCATTTCAATTGGGAAAATAGAAGACGAGATATTTACAATTTTGTGTATCCTAGTATCTGAGAAAATCGCTGCACACGATGAAACAAAGATAGCCGTCATGCACAAACAAAAAATAGTAGAATTAAAATAACGGTCATTTTGAACTTCCATCATGTTAGGGTTGTTGTACAAAAAATTTCAGATTTTTAAAAAATAGTCGAGCGACCAGTGCTGGACCACTTGAAATGGATTGACCCATATATATTATTTAAAATGCTGAATCAGAACTGAAAATTAGGCATTTTCATTTAATCAAACGAAAAAAATTCAACGCAACAAATAATATTTTGAGTTATAACAATTTTAATTTACTGTACATTTTTTGAAAAAAAAAATTAAGAAGGTTTGTGATGTTATAATGCTTACAAATTATATGGTTAACCGTCACAAAACATTCAAAATTCTTACTCTATAAATAAATAAATAAAATAAATGTTTCCTGGATACATTACAGCAACATTGATTACACGCATTTCAATTTGTGCCTTATCCCTTGAAATCTCGCGATTTATTAAAATTGTCATAACTCTCTGAGTTTTGAAGATAACGACATGATTTTTTTTTGTTCTATTCAGGAATGGGCAAGGAAAAATTTTCTAATTGGAAGTTTTATCCCCTGGGGGCCGTATAAAAATTTAATTTTCGTATATTTTAAAATAGACCCCCTATGGAGTTGCAACTTATCTTATAAAAAAATCACCTTTTTTTATGAAACTTTGCAATTGGAAGTATGGGTATAGGGTCAATATTAAGGAGATAGCCTATTGTTTCGATATATATGACTCACCCTGTATATATACATATATATATGATTTTTTGTCATGGCGTAACTATCGTACTTATGAACCGATTTGAATTAAACTTAATATGTACATAGTACATACAAATGTCTCGATCGAGTTCGTTGTTCAGCACCATCCGCCATCTTGTTTCAAAATGGCAGCCATTTAAATTTAAAAAAAAAAATAAATTTAAATGCGAAAAATTAAAAGTTGAAAAATATTTTTTTTTATGTGTTAGAACTTAAAACAAAGATTCCAGAACACTTTTTATTTAATCTATATCTTAAAAAATGACTGAGTTATAGCACTTTGAATTTCTAGTGTGGCTGACATTTTGAAATGATCTGATTTTTGTCACATAACACATGTATTTATGAACCGATTTGGATGTAACTTCGTGTGTACTTACTCTCTTAAAACGAAAAAGCTGAAATAACTCAAGTTGAGCTGAAATCCACTCTTTTCCCATGTTGAAAGGAACCTTCTCAAGAAGAGCTGAAACAACTCAAGTGAATGAGTTGTTTTTAATCAACTCATGATTGAGTGATCTCTATTTTACTCATACTTGAGTGAAATCAAATCAATAAAGGTTAAATCCAGTAGTACTTGAGTGATTTGTAATCCAGTCATACTTGAGTGAAATGAAGTCATTTAAGACTGAATCTCGTAGCACTTGAGCGATTTGTAACCAAATCATACTTGAGTGAAATGAAGTCTTTAGGATTAAATCGAGTAGCACTTGAGTTAGCTGCAGCCAACTCGTATTTGAGTAAAGTGAAATAATTTAAGGCAAATCCAGTAGCACTTGAGCGATTTGTTATCAATTCAAGTTGGAGTGAAATGTTGTCATTTTTGATTTAATCCAGTAGCACTTAGGCGATTTGTAACCAATTCATACATGAATGAAATCAACTCATTTAAGAGTTAATCCAAAACTCCTTGAATTTGTAGAATTGAATAAATTCACTTTTAAGAAAAGAAAAATTGCTTAAAATTACAAAAATCTTCACAGTGATTTCTAAATCGTCTAAATAAAATCACATCATTTATAACTAAATTCAGTAATCCTCGATTAATTTTTATCAATGAAATTCAATATAACATGGAATTATTGCCACATTTTCAAGTGTTGCAATTAAATTCTCATTTCGGATTTAAATTTTTGTTTATTGACATTACAAGGGTGTATATATATATATATATATATATATATATATATATATAGAGAGAGAGAGAGAGAGAGAGATTGGAAAACTGTAACATGGATTCTCCAATATTTCTTCCAAGTCTTTAATTAACAAGACTTAAAACATTCTAATTTACATGACTGAAAGTTCTCTAATGAATCATAAAAACTTTTTTTTTTCTTTCTAATTCAATGAAACTGTTTCCTATGTCAATTTAGGGGAAAAGGCAATTGAATCGTTATACAAAATTAAATAGAGCTTACATGAATTTTTTATTATTCTGTCAAATCAGAAATTTTTAACATCAGTATTTTCTTTTGTTAAATTTTAAAGTACATATATTCATTAAATTAAAAATACTGGTGATCTCAAAATTGTAAATTTGAAAAAACTTATTCATGCAAACTGCCTAAATTTGCATAACTGTACAACAGCACCTGAACAACATTAAACAGAATATCAGCTTCTGATGCTGTGGTGCTAATGGGATTTTTCCTTTCTTTTCTTGGGCAATTTCAAGTTTACATATTTTCCAATGATACTTATAGCTTCAGATATGCTTATATACAATTTTTATTTTATCATTAGCTTATGATTTAATTGTAAATAACAATTATTTTTTTATTAAAAATTTATGGCTTCAATCAAATAAACCAATCTTAGGCATCTTACTAAAAAAATATTGAAAAAATAAACTTGATATCAGCCCAACGACTCAACTTCAGCACCACAATGTCAGAAGCTGATTGTTCCCCTTAAGAGTTTAGATAATCCTATGCAGAAGTTATTTTCAAATATCTTGTTTGGATTTTAAAATGTTTACCTTTTTTTTTGGGGGGGGGGGCATAGAATATTTGAGGATGATCTGTAAGTGGGTTAGTTTTTACTTTTGCAATTTTGGTTAATTTTTTTTTTTTTAATATTAATACGAGTTTCAGAACCAGTTTTGAAAAAGAAAGTATTAAAAAACCTAAAACCTAAATTTAAAAAAGCATCCCCCCCCCCCACACACATGGCCAGCGCAGGGTTTAAATAAATGAAATTGAAAATATTTTAAATGGACAAACATCAACCCATGATACCTTGTTGTAATTATTCCTAGATTTAAATCTCAATCAAAATCTTATATTTCTTAAACTGACTAAATTAAAAAAAAATATTTTAATTGTATAGTTTGAAATCTTAGATAAAATAATTGTTACCCATAGCATTTATATAAGCACATTGCAATTGGGAAATGTGGAGGAATGCCATTAAAAAACTTGTATAGCTAAAATTTTGATTATGGACAATTATTTTATTGTATGAAGAACCTTCCACTAAATATTGTAGTACAAAAGTTAAATGCAGAAATAACTGAGAAATGGATTTATTGACCATGTGCAATTATTCTTTATATCATTTAAAACGTTTGTTAAAACTTGAATTTATATTCAAGAATAACTTATTTCTTCTTAATTAATCTTTTAATTTTTGATTTTATTCAATGTTTCTTAAATCAACTAACTTTTAAATAAATATAAAAGCATAAGACTGCAGCATTTTATGTCAAAAGTTAGAGCCAAATGTGCAATTTAGAATGTTGCAAGAAAGAAAAAAAACTAATTTTATTTAACAACAAAAACTATTTATTTAGCAAGAACAAAATAAACCTAACATTAATTGATAACATTTCTTTCCAACATCAGATAAACAAGTTTCAATAACATCTTTAACAGGACCTTTATAAATATAACAGTCCATTTGCATTAAACATTAAATACATAAAGAGCATATTGTAATCTGTCCACTGGTTTGTCCAACTTTTAAAATCTTAGGCAAAGTAGACACTTTGTTGAGGATCCTTGAGATTAAATAAGATTGTTGAATTTGACTCCTCACAGTAGAATTTTACTCCTCCATGAAATCACCATCTTCCTGTGTTAAAATAAAATATTGAAATTAAGTTAAATAGCAATAAATATAATGTTAAGGAATGTTTATAAACATATTAAAATATTTTGCAGTTTTCAGATTAAATGTTTTATAAAATTTCCCATCCATAGTCTAAACAAAAAATGAACCATACACTAAAAATTTTAGCTTTATAAATATTACACTACTGAAAATTCAGCCAATCATGAATAAAATGGAAACAGAATAAATAAATCCTGTGCAATTACTCTTATCCGCTTGTTTAAATCATGGTGTTACTTCTGATACAATCTTAAAATAAATCACCACTTTAAAAACAAATTTAAAATGAAAGTTCTTAAAGCAACATTATAAAATATTGTTGAAAATTCACCTTTGTTGCTACTTTCAAAATGTATCAGCGCTGGCAAATACCCAACCAATACAGGTTTTTGTGGATTTTTAGTTGTTTTTCTATATATTTGCATATTTATATAATACAAGATAGAACCTACAACAATTAGACCAGGGTTGGCACGGTTTAAACCAATTGGTTTTAACTATGGTTTAAACAACTGTTTACTCCTTTTAGTTTAAAAAACGGTTTAGTTTAAACCAACTGTTTTTTTTTTCTAAAAAAAAAAAAAAAAAAAAAAAAAAAAAAAATTCAGAAGAAATGTAATGACATTTTCTCTTTTTCTTAATAATTTATGCGTGTCAGATTATTGAATATAAATAAATTCTATTTTTAACACTTTATATCAGCAATAAGCATTGGATGTAGCAGGTTTAGATCATTTTTTGGGTATAGGATTAAAATCAGTCTGCATTGGTGAATATATTTATTTTACTTTAGAAAAAGCTTCGAACATGTGAATTGATCTAATATAAAATAGATTAAAAATATTCAATATTTAATAGAAAATATCTTAATTTTTTGAAAACTGCAGATTATTTAACGCAATAACATAATACAATCTATAAGATTTCAAGCTGTAAAAGAAATCCCCAATCTTAATTGGGGAGGTTATCTTAAGCATTAAAATCAAAATATGAAGTCGAATAAGAGAGTTTTCAAAGATTGGATGCTACTTATAGCATTTTAATAATAGTGATTCCTCCCCCCCCCCTGTTAGTTATCTGCTGAATCTATGACCAAAAATCTATGACTTAAAATTGTCATTCAAGAAACAAAATGTCAAGAAGTATTTGAAATTTATTATTTGGATAGCTATGGAGAAGAATATTTTATTTATCAGACTACTTTCAAATGTTTATTATTAGTAATTAAAAGACTAGTTATAAAGATTTTCAGAGTATCAATGCTTCACTGTATACAGCACTTTATTCTTACAACATAAGACAGTTTGTTAATACTGTTTAAATTAAATTTTAATTTCTCTTATTTTTTACATAAATGCATTGTAAATATTTAATTTAAATCATTTTAAAATGAAGTTACAGTTTATAATCCAATGTCTATTTTTATCAATATATATGCATGTATATGTAATAAGAAAGGATGTTTAAAAAACACGGTTTAAACAAAAAAAATAAAAACTTTTTTAGTTTTTTATGAGAAAAAAAGACACTGAATAATGTAAATTCAGTATTTTGATAAATTTCTATAAATACAGATGTAATCATTGCATAACTTAATTCTTCAAAACTTTTATACTACAAGACTGTTAAATGAACTAAGTATTTACATTATAAGACAATTTTTACTTCGCTTGATACACCATTTTATTTCAAGGTTGTTATGTAAGGTACGTATGAGTATTAACATTAATTGTTTATTAAAAAAAGAGAAGAGAAATCTATTAAAAGGATAGCATAATGTAAATAAAATACTTTCATAGTACTTACTTCGTAAAATATCGGCTTCTTTAGCAAATAATCTTGAGGAAACCACGAACTTTTAAGATGCATCGAAAATCAGCGTGCAGTGCATTCCGAAGTCCTCCATCTTGTATTTTGCAAGGTCAGGTCGACAGCAGCGCCAGCGGTGGATGAAAATAACGCGGGAATGATCTGTTTTCTTCTCGAGATGACTTGCTTAATTTCCGATCTCAATGAGTGCATTAGATATAGAAGAAAGCAAGTCAAGAAGAGTGGACCACTTAAAAATCAGCTCATTCACGATCCAGTAAATTAGAACTCTTTCTTGAGCAGTCAAATCCACTCTTTCGTTTTAAGAGAGTAGTACATACTAAGGCCTGGATGGAGCTCTTTACCCAGTTCCATCCGCCGTCTTGTTTCAAAATAGCGGCCATTTAAATAAAAAAAAAATAAAATTTGAAATTAGGTACAAAAAAGTAAGAAATTGAAAAATATTTTTTTGTATGCATTTGACCTTGATACAAAGATTTCAGAGCATTTTTTGTTTCCTCTATATCTTAAAAAATGGCTGAGCTACAGCACTTTAAATGTCTAGTGTTGCTCACATTTTGAAATGATCTGATTTTCGTTATGTGATTTACATGCATTTATATAAACCGATTTGGATGCAACTTATGTACATATTACATAACGATGCCTGGACCGAGTTCGTTGGCCATTTTCATCCGGCATTTTGTTTCAAAATGACGGAATATATATATTTTTTAAAATTTTAAAAATAGGTACAAAAGAGTAAGAAATTGAAAAAGATTTTTCTTTTTTTGTGTTTAACCTCTCTACAAAGATTCCAGAGCATTTTTTGTTCCATCTATAGCTTGAAAAATGGCTGAGTTTCTCAATTTCCAATGTCGTTGACATTTTGAAACCGTGTAAAATTTGTCGCGCGATAATATTCACATTTATAAACTGATTTGTATGTAACTCTGTGTGTACATAGTACATACCAATGTCTTGACAAAGTTCACTGCCCAACTTCATAAGCCATCATGTTTCAAAATGGTGGCCATTTAAGTTTATCGAAAATCTTTTAAATGTTTAATGATGTACAAAGAAAAAATTAGAAATCGAAAAAAGATTCTTTCTGAAGTGTTTGATCTTAATACATGAATTCCGGAGTATTTTTGTTCTCTTTACCTTAAAAAACACTTGAGATATAGCAGTTTGAAATTCTAATGTGGGTGACATTTTTTTAAAAATCAATTTGCCCGCGACAGTACTCGTATATATTAATCGATTTCGATGTGAGTGTGCATGTGCATATGAATTAAGATTTCGACCAAGCTCTTTCGTTTGTTTTATCGATCATGTTGTTTTAAAATGGCATACACTTCATGATATCATGGAATTTGGTGACAAAGTCTCATTAATATTCAGTATTGACAAAAATTACTATTCAATCTTATATAATCGGGTTCCACTAATTTGAGCTTCGTACGTTTGAATAATATGACTTAATTTAAAATAAATAAATAAACAAATAAACAAATAAGATGTATGAAAGCTACCTCTTCCTCGCGGTACTGCCGGAAGGACTTTTTAAATATTAAAATGCACCTAGAAATTATCATAAATTAGTTTATTTAAGAAACTTAATTAATAGATGGTCATTTTTGTGTACATTATAATATATTTAAACAAACTTTTTCATTCAACTAAAGATTATTAATATTCTAGGACCGAAACATTTATACCATTTAAACAAAAATGTTTTTTTTAGAATAGTATTTTTGAGGTTTTGTATCTTAATTTTTCTTACAGGAAAAGTAAATAGGCGAATCTTAATAAAGTATGTGTGCATACTTAAATTAAAATGCACAAAAATAGTAATGTGTTTAACGGTACTAAATCCTTCATAATATCTAATTCCAGGAATTAAAAAAAATGCCTTAAATCTTTTTTCTTTTCAAACACATAACTTTAATTATTTTTCTGTTATTTTCTTTGCTTTAAAACATATATTTAATTTTCCGAGAAAGTTTCAATAAACAGAGCAATGATTTAAAGTGAAGAATATTCTTCAGTAATGCTACTGGTTTACAGTTAGCGCGTTTGCATCTACCTAATTTTAAGTATTAAGGAAATTTCTAATACAATCTCTAAGGATGGAGCATTATAGATGTTTTTATTCTGTGATACGAAGTGGTATTTGGACACACAAGCTGCTTTCTTTATTTGAATGTTGATAATGGCACTCGGTATAGGCACTCACAAAATTATTTTCTATGGAAACAAGAGAGAAGTAGTATGAAAGTATTCACTGAGAAATTACATTGTAGTTATATATTGGGTTGGGGGAAAAGTAAGTTCGCTTTTTTTCGTGTTTTTCAAAGTGAATTTATTTATATAAATAAAACAAAACTAATCAAAATTTATGTGCTATTTTGTTCAATGACCTTTTGCCATTTTTCTGGTAAAACAATAATTCCGTCACTGTAGAATTTCTGAGAGTTCTGGGCAAAAAATTGAATAAGGTGATTTTCACGAACCTTTTTTGAAACCAGCTTAACACCTTCAAGAGAGTACCGCATAGGGCGGAACAAATGGTAATCCGTCGGATCCAGGTCCGGACTGTATGATGGGTTCATCAAAACTTCCCAACAAAGCTCTTTCAGTTTTTGCCGAGTGAGTAAAGATGCGTGTGGTTTAGCGTTGTCGTGATGGAAGACAGCGCCTTTCCTTTAGATCAATTTTAACCGGGTTTTTTTAATTGCCTGCTTCAATCGCATTAGTTGTTTACAGAAGACAGTTGAATTGATGATTTGGCCAGGTTTGCGCAGCTCATGATGGAAAATTCCTTTCCAATCCCACAAAACACCCAGAATCACTTTCGTAGGCATCAATCCGGGCTTTGATACCATTTGTGAAGCTTCGATCACGATCTTTTTAGCACTTTGTTGTTATACGTGATTCTCTTTTCATCACCCGTAATGATTTGTTCCAAAAATGGCTCGATTTCATACCGTTTCAGTAGCAATTCACAAATGAAAACTCTGTCCATTAAATTTTTCACTGTAAGTTTATGGGAAACTTAAGTATCGAGTTTCTTTTGGTATCCAATTTTATGTAAATGGTTCAAAAGTGGTTTATGGTTAATGTTTAGTTCCGTAGCAATGTCGTGGGAAGAAATATGTCAGTCTACCTGGATTGTTTTTAAAATTTCATCGAATTTTTCAAGGATTGGCCGGCCAGGGAAATGTTTATCTTGAACATCGAAATATTCGGAAGGAAAAAGAGAAAACCGATTCTGACTTTGGCGTTTACTTAAGCACTGATCACCATAAATGCCACACAAGTTTCGATGAGCCTGAGCCAATTTTTCCCTCTTTGGAAGTAAAAAACTAAAATGTGACGAAAATGATCTTCTGAAATCTCTATTTTTAAAACGCAATAACTTTTGACTGGTTAAACAAATGACGCTACCTTTATATCTAAAATTTTTTAAAAACTGTTACCTTTCAAACGCTGTATAGTATGAATTAATTGAGTAAGTATTACTCGATATATGGGACTTTAAAGCTATCTATTGAAAAAAAAACGAATTTACTTTTTCCCCAACCCAATATATATAAATATTTATTTTAAGTGAGAGAATAAATCATGGGTCAGAATCCTAATATTGGATAGTTTGAGTCCACTGCCTATAATATTTTATTAATTATACTAAAACCCAAAACTAAAAAAATGTAATATATTGTAACTTTTATCATAAGAATTACCAATGATAAATTCACATATAATGATGCATAAATAGTTATTTGAAGCTTTAAACAAGGTGAATCATCATATCAGCCCCTATCACCAAGTACACATATCCAATATTAACTGTATGCGGTAAACATTTTTATAAATACTATTAACTTTCGCTATCATGTATTTATACTAATACATTGACAGTATAAGAAAATATAATTCTCCTTTGTTAATATAGATTGCATAGTAAAATATTGTAGCATATATATTTGTCTCTAAGGTTGAACATCATCTCAGTCCTTTTAAAAACACAATTAGTTTAACAAATTGTAGGTGACACTGGAAGAATTATTTCCAGTGAAACAGTAACTAATGTTTAACTAGCCATGGATGGAGTTAACTTGTTCTTCTTTTTGCATCAGATTTAGAAATATTTAGTTTTTAGTCTCAATATGGATGAATATTTTTCATAGCATCATTCATGTCCCCATATTTAACTTTTTGTTTGTAAAAAAAGTTTATTGCAACATTATTTATGTAACATACAAATGTCACATGGCATGTTAAATATTTTACATGTGTGCAAAATGATTCAACAAATCGGCTGTGCACCTATTAAGACAAAAACATCACCATAGTTCCCTTCATCTCAGTTTCAATTATTAAGCACTGATTAAGATGTTAACAGACACATTTGTCCATGAAAGCTTATCCAACGCATAAAACATACATCCATGATCTCAAATCATGACAAAATATGTATAATTATGTATTACCTCTGACAATAAAGTTCGGTGAATAGTCCGGTAACATTAATGTTGATAAAAAATATTAACGAAAGTTACCGTTCCATCCTTCGAAATAGTCATCTCCCATAACTATGCACCGTGAGATCTGCTATACATGTCCTGGGAAATTCGCAAGAAATCTTTTTTTGGGATAGAGTTCAAAAGCTTCGTCACGTTTCGTTGAATGTCAGCAATATGGTCAAATGTCTTTCAAAGAGCGTTTGAGTCGTGAAAATAGGAAGAAATCTGGAGGATTGAGATCTGGCGAGTATAGTGCATGTTCAATTTGCACAATCCCTCATGAATTTCTTTCTGTGTCTTGCAAAGCTTAAAATCAAACTTTAAACTGATCTTTTTTTCGTTCATTTTCCTGTACTCAGTTAAGAACCAACACACTGAACAAGCACTTAGTAAAGCACGTCTTACACACAACATAAACGACGCTCAAATGAACAACGGTAGGGGAAGATGGTCAACACTTGCCTCTATGCAGGTGCAGCGTTTTGTTTCTTCAGTGTGTCCAGATTGGTCGTTCTGAATTCATTCACCGAACTTTATTGTCAGAGGTAGTATAATTGTATGTGATAGTTTGTACATTCAATGAAATTGTACAGTTTTCAGATATTGACACTTATAATATATGCGAACATTTTTATGCATTGATGATGGAAAACACACTCCCTCCCCCTTCCCCACAAAAACACTATTAGTTAACAAAAATATGAGAATAGTTATCCAAAAACACAACAAATCTTGAAACTAAACATTAATAATTTCACCAAGAAAAGTTTTTTTTCTTTTTGTGAAAGTTAACTAGAAATAGAAATAAGTACGAGAATACTTCTGTTTATTGGATTTCTCTTAACAATAACTTGGACATATGAGAATGGAAGTGATAAAATGTCATCAAAATCGAAGACTCAGTCTATTGAAAAAAAAAAATAGAAGTAGGGAAGATAAGAAATCAATTTTCAAAATTTTGTTTGAATAGAAAAAAAATGCTTTCATTGAATATTAAAGGCTACATGTGCATATAAGTACAAAACGAAATCACACAATTGTTATTCATACTTACATGTTGTCAAAAACATTACATTTAGCTAAAGAAATGTTCATTAATTTTGAATGAATTAGTTCTATGAATGTTGAAGAAAGCATAAGCAACAACGAAGAACGAACAACGAAAGAAAGCATAAGGAACAACAATATAATGATTTATGACAGTATAATTAATTTTTAGCAATTTTAATAAGATTTAAAATTAACATAGGACAATATAAAAGGATAAACTCTGTGAATAACAAACTCAAAGTTTTTCTAAAACATTTCCCAATTTATTCTTTATTTTTTTCTTTATTTTTATTATTATATTTTAATTGTTTTATTAATTTAAATATACATTAAATATATACACTAAAATCTGTGGCTATACAAATAATGAAGTACATGGGCAGACAGTGCCCATCCCTGTTTTCTCACACTGGGCTCTGGAGTGCTATACAGCATACGTTCCGGTCAGGTCTTCAGTCTAACATGGGACTTTTGGTATTTAGTTCCGAAGCAAGCTTGATACATTTTATCGACTCCGAAAAAATTTAAGACTGACTAGGGAACGTTCCCAGGTATAAGTTATGGATTTGGACGAGTGTGGTATCAAAAGAAAGAACTCGTCATGTACGTTAAAAAGTGCAATGGAACTACCCGTCGGAATCTAAACGTTTTCAAGATATTAGCACTTTAAGTGTAAATGAATAAATAAATAGACAGGCAGGTACATAAATTGTTCGCAAGTTAAAAGTTTCTTTGCATTGTTTTAATCCTTCTTCCAATAACTTTTCCCGAGCTACGAGCAAAATCCTCTACATCCAACTTACCGGTTATTATATATATATATATATATATATATATATATATATATATATATATATATATACCATATATACATATATATATATATATTCTTTGAAACTAAATAAATTTACATTTATTACCAAGAAAGAGAGGTTGATAAATAAATAAAGTGACAAACAAAATGCTGTTCCACTAAATGATAAATTTTTGTTTAAAAAATTTTGTGAAAACATATCGAAACTATGAAAAAAAATCTCTGCATTGAAAATGTAAAAAGTGACCAACAAATTATTTTAATATAACAGTAACAACCAGAAAAGTAACAAAGCATATAACTAACCATTAATATTTGTTATCAACAAAGGTTCCTGTTATCTTGCAGACGATAACTAGAAATAGGATTAAGTGGTAGAACAATTCTATTATTGGATTTCTCTTAAAAATAACTTAGAGAAAAGAGAAAATAGATGAAAAGACGTCATCAAACAAAAAGTAATCAATCCACTGACAATACAAATAAAAACATGAAAAAAATAACAGCCTTGAATTTATTTTTCTCTCAATTGAGTTATGAACGAAAAATATTTAGACATAATGTTAAAGATAAAAAGTTGTTTAGAATACATAACGATATAAAGTACATAATTTCTTAATGAAATTTGTATGCATTTTATTTTACTTCAGAGACACTTAGAATAACAATATCTGCTAAAATCACATTAAGCATGGCGCTTTTTAATGTATTCAAATTACTGAATAGATTATGTTAAGTAAAATTTCAATTTTTAGGCAATTTTATGTGATAATTTTTGTGTGTTAGTTTACACACTGTACAATATAAGTTTGATAGTTTCTGGTGAAATACGAAAGTATGAAATATCAGATTGAAAATGATAAATTTAATAAAAAATGAATACTAGCACAAAAGGAGGTGGCTCAATAAGGGCCAGTTTTCGCCCATCAGCACCTAGACGTAACATATATTTTTTTTCATTAGTATACCTCATAACAAGTAAGAAAATAATAATATCTTGAATGAAAGATTAATAATTGATGAAAATATAAAATAAAGATTTAAGTAAAAATTATGTGTATTAACGAACATAAACACTATTGTCATTAGTTTTAATCCATATAATAAATAGTAAATACAGCAATAAGTGTAAATTTAAGATGAATGAAGCTCACTAAGATTATTAATTCAATATATGAAATATCGGAAATAATAAATAATAATAATAATAATAATAATCTTACAGTTTCTGACCTTTAGGACAATGTGTTTTAGATTATTTTCCTTATTGATTGCTTTACCAGAATCACTAATGGACCATCCAGTGACCGCTTCTTGTATAGTATATGAACATATTCAATATTTGGTTTATTAATTTTGATTGAGCTATGGCACATTACAGTAGTATTGAAAGCCAGAAAATATAATATGAAAACAAGATGCACCCAGCACTCTACGACACGTTCGCGTATTTTACACTGACAATACCATTGTGTTATAATGTTTCGCTGTGTTTTTATCCAAATATTATAGGTTTTGGAAATTGTGCGCCGAAAAATCAAATTTTGGTTACGAGAGGTATTCTTTAGCATCCTCTGTTGAAAACTGTTGCCGCTTATTTAAGAATCTTGGCATTTCATGTTCAATATTCATTTCCTTCAAAAAAATCCCGGTAAAATCTATCAATACTTCCAACATAATTTGGCTTCAGCCACTTTCTGATATTATATGAATATTTTTTAATGTTTTCGTAAGTATGTTAGCGTAATTGTTCTTTGTTTCCGCGAAATAAGGAACGAAGACATCCAAAATGTAATTTGAAGTAGTGACGAATATCATATGTTTAATAAAGGTCTTCACTTTTGTATATCCAGAAGGAATGCCTCTAAAAGGAATAGTTCACACTCTTTTGGTTATAAATGTACGTGCTATCGAAAGCAATAATCACAGTATCATTGTCGTAATCCCGAATAAACAAACTTCCTGCTGAACACCTCGTATATTTTTCAATAACTTGTGTTCTGGTGATGTGTTCCATTTTACGGTGTTTTGGAACAACGTTCTCAATCAAAGCCAGGTTTTCATATTTTACAGAAGATATTGTTATTTTTCTTATATTAAATAACGCATAGAGAATACATGGTAGAGACCACTTCTTTGTTTTATATGTAACACTGCAAAGCAAGTACAAGATGACCGCTTTTTTTGAGGAACGTATTTTGGACCTTACAAGTTTAAAGATATAGTTAAATTCAGCTATAACTATACCCATGAGAATATTATAATAGATTTCGGAAAAGTGTCCCGGTGTATCAAAATCGAGCCCTTTTTTGCTACATTTCTCACATTATTTTAAATATTTTCATGCATCGTATTTCATTCATCGATGTATTTTTACTTACAGGACTTAAATCTTGTTGAGTCAATTTACCGATTAAGTAATATGAGTTTTACAGCATCGTTTTCGCGACGAAATATAGATTCTAGTTTCTATAAAAGCTTGAGTTTCAATAGCTTTTGCTACAATAACGAGGCAGTTCTTACCTTTACATATTATAGAACAAGTGTTAGAGTTGTGAAAATGAGATTTTGATAAATGTATATTAGGTTTCTTATTTGTGGTTTCATCAACATTATTCGTTGACGCATAATCTCTTATTGTTACATCAGAAGAAGAAATAGAAGTAATTAGAGCCCGGGTTTTACGGAATACATATTATTTGCATTTAGAGCATTATTTAGAACCACTCTGTAAACCTCAGTTTTTCGAAGATCTAAGTATCTATATAACTTTTCTGTTAGAACAGATACGAAAAGTTTTCTGCGAGACTTTACAACAATGGAATTGGAATCCAAGCATTATTTATTAGTAATTTCTTTAATAAATATTTACGAAAACAATTTTAGAAAACAACATTGACGTCTGAACAACTTTAATACTTTTTAAGTACGGCAAAAGAAGTCTTAACGTAGTCCGATAGTAGTGCATTTGATTCTCTCACAAGATACATTTTTTTCTTTTACAGGTAGAAGCGCACACTGAACCCAAATAAAATAATGCTCATATAAAAGCTTATAAAGCGTAGAATCATTGCATGTCAAAATTATTTGGGTTTATCGAGCGCCTCTTAATATAAATTTAATTCAAAGACACAAAAAACGTCAAAAATGCAGAAAAAAGCCAAAACGCTCTACTTTCAGGCTATAATTTCCATGACTTACTATTTCATTTATCACGTAAGACTTATATTAAACAAAAATACATATCTTTAACTATACAAAGACTCAGAACAATCATCTGAATTCGAAACTTTTTTTTCTGGGTATATTATGGGCGAAAAATAGCCCTTATTGACCCACCTCCATTGCAACACTGCACAGATACTTTGAACAAATAATCCACCTTCAGCAGTGATAATGATCTTGAGGTGCGCTGAAATACTGCAAAAGCTATCTTCTATTTCAGTAGAATAGTTGGATGTTTGTGATACTGGCAGCGCATTTGTTTACTTGATAAATTTCACCATACATATACTGTTTCATTGGTTTGCAATTAAGGGAGTTAGGTGACAAATATTGGGATCAGGACAGCCCCCTATACAGCAGACTCATTAAAATACCATTACATTTCGAACTTATTATATTAGTTTTATAGTATCTCTTGTAACTCGTTATTATAC
This sequence comes from Maratus speculifer, assembly GCA_964019185.1. NCBI lineage: Eukaryota > Metazoa > Arthropoda > Arachnida > Araneae > Salticidae > Maratus > Maratus speculifer. Next base: position 143,795,012 of record OZ025291.1, read on the forward strand.
ATTGTATCGTTTTTGTGGTATTTATGGAGAAATGAGAACTGTTGTTTGATGAATTGGATTACCGGCGCCAGTCCTCATGATGCATTTACTTTTGCTACAATATTATGATGGCTACCACTATTTTTGCCTATGTAAAAAATCTAAGAACAGCAAAATAAATTCAAAATAGTAACCGGAGAAACAAATATTTAATATATTATGCAGCCACCTCTGAAATTAATTATTGAAAATATTAAACACTTGCTATCACTCCTCGAGAACATTAATTTTTGGTAGTTTGGGATTGTTTTTGTGCTATCATAGATTTGAGTTCTGATGACGAGGGAAAATACCTTCTATTTTTATAAATTCGTCGTGCAAGATCGTGCGAGCCCCATCAGTTATTGATAAGGTTTAGATCAGTATTTCTTAGCAGCCATTGGAAAACTTCAATATTTTTCTTATGAAACTAGAATTTTGTCTCACGACTTGTGGGGATAGGCGCATTATCTCGCTGTTATATCCTTTTTTCCTGCTAGAAGCTTTGCAATAAATGAAACGTGGTAAAAAAGAGTTTGTATGTATGTCTTTGAATTAACATTTCTGGAAATATATACAAGTGACTCCACAAGTGACTCCATACAAGTGACTTAGACTCATGTCGCAATGAATTCGTCAACTAACTGACTCTATATTTCCAGCCATCCTGACCATTTAAGTGTCACTTGTTTTCACCGGAGAAAATAACCTGCAGATATTTTGTCGTACCAAATCATCACTTGTATGGTTACAATTATTTTTGGGATAATTTAAGAAAAGAAATATAGATTTTATTAAAACGTCAGTTAGGTGGCGGATTCATTGCGAAATGGGGCTGCTTTTTGTTGATAGATGTGGTGTCACTTGTATATCTTTCAGGAAAATTTAATTCAAAGATACATATACAAACAAACTCTTTCTGATAATCTTTTTCATTTGTTGCACCACTTCTGGCACCAAAAACGGATATGACAGCGAGATAATGCGCATATCCACAAAAGCCGTGGTACAAAACTTTAGTTCCATAAGAAAAAAATTGAAGTTTTGCAATGACTACACAGAAATCTTGATTTAAAACCTATCGATAACTATCTAACTCGGCGATTTAACCAGCCGAGTTTATAAAAATGGAAAGCATTTTTCCTCATCATTAAACTCAGATCTATGATTGAAGATGACTAGCACAAAAATAATTCCAAACAGTGCCAAAAATTAATAATGTCGAGGAATGATTGAATATTTGCAATCATCAAACTCAGAGATGGGTGCATAATACATTAAATATTTGTTTCATCGGCTACTATATTGAATAGTTTTTACATAGGCAAAAATAGTGTTTTTTGTACAATTACTTTATTTTTGTAATAAAATACTCACAGTTAAATTTTGTTGACTTTTTTATTAGCTTTTCAGCCTAATGATACATATTATCAGGAAAAAGTTTTATTTGTCTTGAAAAAAAAAATAACATTCTTTAATATCCTTATAATTTTACATTTGTATTTTCATATTTGTATATGCTATTTTTTAATTTCTAATTTAAAAAATAATATAAAACTCAGGTAAATTATAAAACGTTCACTTATTTTTTTATGCATGTATTGGCAAAAAGTTCAAAACAGAAATTCCATATAAAAAAACGAAAAACAGTAAAATATGTTAATATCAAATTTATTTCAGTTCGCAATCTTTTTTTCTATTCACATTTCTTTTTACGATATACACAGGGGTCGCAGCGTCTCTAAAATTTTCACACTTTCCTACCACAATATTAAAACGATAATATTTATTCTAGAATTTCATTGCAGATGTTAAAGGAATCTAACACGAAGATTTTTCATTTAAAATACTGGTAGAAAAGTGCAAAATTTTTATAGACGCTGCGACCCCTGTATACAGATAGTTTATGAAATATCATTTTAAATATCACTGTTTTCCGAAATTCTTAATATTAAGGTTTCATTTCTACGACAAGATTTTTCTTTTTTCCTTTTTTTTATTATTTATTAATGAGTAAGCATTTTATTTTATTCTGCCTTTTTCGAAAAAGAGAAAAGAAACATTATTTTAAATTAATTCATAAGGAAAATAAGCTGTATTTATGAAAAACAACCTTAGGATTTTTTTAGTCTGCTTTAGTACAGTTTCAAAATAAAATATATGCATCTAATAATCTATTTATGTATTTTAAATTCTTAAAAGTATATTATATTTTGTTAAAAGTATTTATTTTCGTAATGTTCTGAAAGTTTTTCATTTATTTTTATGCTGAATGAAATTATGACTATTTTAGAATAACATTTGATAGGAATGATATTATATTCAGCCATACATTATTAAGATTATTATTTTTATTATTCAAGTAACTTTTATTTTTTTCTTTGCAATTTTAAATAGTAAAAGGTGTTATTGAATGAATTTTGTATCATACATATTTTAAAGGTTAGGGGCTCTTTCTTTTATATCTGTCTGTATGTATCTCCCAGTTAAGTTGAAAAACTACCCCGTGAATTTTTTCCCTATTTGCTCACTGAATAGAGAAAATTCCAGCAGTTAATTGTGTTCATAATACCGATATAACCATTATGGTTGGTTTTCGTACGAAATTTGGAATTTTTATACTGAAACTTTTTCATTGTTAAATTTGGCTATCATTATCGTAGCTTAAACTAGCAACGCGGGATCTAGAAGCCTATGCCGATTTGTGGGTTATTCCGCGCTACAAAATCTGTTGAGTTCTTTATTGAAAACGACAAAGTTTTAAAAAATAACAGAAAAACGTGTGCTTTGCAAACATAATGTAACATTTTCAACCACTTTCAGATTATTGTAGTAAAACTTCACTGTTTATAAGGGGAATGATTATCTAAACTAAACAATTCAAAAAATGCAGTTGAAACTGAGATTTCAATGTACCTATTTATTGTGTCCCCCTTTATTCTATTTATTGATTTATATGTATACTACATAGTATATTAGCAAGTTGAGTGCCACGATGACTGACACTGAAATTTCCGTTACGGCTTCGTCAGTCATTGGTGACTGACAGAATAAAATATAATATAAACTAAATATATATATATTATTTTAAGTAATTATTAAGAAACTGTAATCAGAAAGTACCATAATAAGAAAATATTATTAAGAAAGTATAAAGAATAGTTAAGTAAATTTAAAATAAATTTTTAATAATTACTTAAAACAATATATTTTTTCAGTTTTATATCATACTTTAGACTGTCAGTCACTGGTGATTGACGTGGCATGCAACGTGTTAAAAAACATTCTATGTTAAACGTATAGCAAAGTTGAATATTGCTGCTATTTACTTAGACGTTTCTGAGAAATAGTAAAATGAATTATACTGCATATTATTATTTTAACAAAATTCTTACATTTCTTTTAATTTTGCGTTTAAAAAAAATCGAAGTCTCGTTTTAAATACAATTGTGCAATGTTCGTGATGTCTAGTGAAAAAAGATAAATTATTTTTCATTTCTTGCGGTTGAGTTGTTTCTAAAAAATGATTAAGATTTAATAAAAAAGAAAAAAAATGAATCTTAGACCGTAAACTTCTTTATAAATACTAGCAAAAGCAGTGCTTTGTTTGGATTCGCGAAGCATTATTTCATAAGATAAATATTTGAATGTAACTAAATCTTTCATATTATTTTTGCATCTTTATTAAGCAAAAACGTTAGCTCATGTTTTGGCACATTTAAATTTTAGAAATGTAAATCCAGCCAAATAACTAAGAATTTCTTCGGAATTTTTTATTTATCATATAAGGCTAGTTTAAATAATGGAATGGGGTAATAAAGTACAAAAATCCATAATGTCGTGGGAGATTAATAATTTGCCCACTGTATCCAAGTTGACCACCTTTAACCTGATAAACGGTAATAATTTGATTCAATTAAATTATTCTTCAATCAATTAAAATATTCTTAAATTATTCTTCAATCTCAATTATTGTTCAATCTTTCGATTCGGATACCAAACTTAAGAAACTTAACAAAACATTCACTTTAAATACCAAATATAAGAATTAATGTTACTTGTTTACGATTCTTTTGCTGCCAGTTTACCAAAGTAGATACCTTAATAAATAAATCATAATGTAATTCTTTTAAAATCCGTAAGTATAAACTGCGTGAATAATTTTGATAGAATAATGAAAATATATTTTATTTAATATATTAATCATGATTCTATCTATAATTACTTGCCCCATGGTTTATTTTCCTTCTTAAAATAAAAAGATACGGGTTCAATTTTTTTATTTGCAAACGATTTTGGCGGAATAATGAAAATATATTTAATTTAATTAATTAATCATGATTCTACCTATAATTACTAACCCCATGGTTTCAATTCCTTCTGAAAATAAAAAGATACGCGTTCAATTTTTTATTTGCAAAAATGCGTCTATAATGGAAAAACATGTAGAATAAATTAATTATTAAAATAATGTTTTTTAAGGGTTATTCAGTAAAAAAAAATAACATTGTACAAATCTACAAATCATAATTTATTCTTATGTTTAATTTCAAATCAAAATACTGAATAGTTTTTTTTATAAAGTGTACGACAAAGTGTAACTTGAGTGGCCTCGTAGAGGATTCGCTTCGCTCATCCTAATAAGATTTTGTTATTTTCATAAGTGTAAAATCAACTAATGATTTTAAATTATTAAATCTGCCTATCAAAAGAAGGAATGTAATGTAATTGTGCATTCTTAATGCGTTACTTGCAGTTTAAAGTTGAACAGGAATCCTAAATTTTTTTTACTATTATTCATTAAAATTTGTGTTTTAATTTTAATCCGTCTTTTATTTTCTCCATTTGGAAATGTATGTTGAATAATTTAAAAAACAAATTGACTGAGAAATTTTTCAATATCATAGTATTAAGCGTAAAATAAATAAAGAAAAGCATAAAAAGTAACTGTTATAAAACTTAATTTTAAAGATAAAAAATGTATCTATATTACTTAAAATCTGAATCTTCTAGTCTAGAATAATATGTTTTACTTAAACTTAAGATCTTTTAGTTTCAACCTCAAAAAATAACTTATAATCAAGATTCTAAATAAACCACTTTTTAGGAGCAAATTCCATCACATTTTAAAACATTTCTAATCATTTACTAATCTATCAATTGCAGGAAATTAATGACATTTTTTAATATCAGTTAAAATTAACGCTGCAAATCTATGAAGAGAAGGTAAAGGTAAATAAAACTGCATCTGAAAAGATGCAGATTAAATGAAAAATGCTTTATTTAAACAACGATGTTTACAGATAAATAAAAATCTGATGAATTAGAAATTATAAAGTTTCCATTTTCATCAGATTAGCTTCTTACGTATTAAAACCATATCATTTGAATAAAACTATATTTTCCTAAAAATTCTTTATTTTTCTATAATCTTCTCCTTTTTATTAAAAAATATTAGTCTTTAGTATTTAATTTTTCTCTACTTTTACCAGCCTTTGATATATATATGAGCATATTAATTAGATTTCAATTTAATTAACTACTTATAACTTCCTTATATTACTACTTACAACTTTTCCACTAATAGCACGTTTTCTTTGAGACTAAAAACCTAGTCACCATACCCTAATCCTATATCCTAATCTCGTTTCTTTAATTAATCATTTTAATGTGCCGCACCAATGTATAATTTTAGGTTCAGATTTCTTCTTTTCGATAACCGAACTAGAAAAGTTATAGGTTCTCGTGATTGGTGTAATTTTTTTTAAATCGTGTCACAGAGACAGAATTTTGAAAAGAACTTAAAAACAAAATAGTACGTTTATTTTTACACTATTTTACAGACAATGCTTCATACATACACTTTGCGTTAACTTTATTTTCATTTATGTAAATAATCATTATTTTATTGGTTCTACTAAATTATATATTGGTTTACTAAATCCTGGACTAAGACTGAAGAGAAGAGGTAGGGTTGTAACCACAAGCTTTATCTAGAGGCGAAATGGTAGTTCTTGGGTTCACCCTTGAAGAAACGATTCACTGTCGTCAAGTCATACGCGATGACGTTGCGGCATCTAGCAACCACTGATATGTGAAGCTGGTGGTATCATGACAGAGGCACATAGGTGACCTTCCTAAGGATTAGAAGTAGTCGTGTACATTTTAGAAGTCCTCGCAAAGAGGTACAGTTATTGTTTTTCTCGGTTCTGTGCAATTATAGTGCGACAATTTCTAACCGCATTAACGTTTGCAAGAATCGTTTGCACTTACGAGTTTTACTGCCTTGAAGAAAATTCCAACATCTAATTCAATGGAATAAAAAGTTACAGTCTTTAAAACAACTTTTTTCAAGCAAGAAATTCTTATTGTATATTTGCAAAGAAACTAGGTGCATACTAAGTATTATGATAGTCAGTTACGTAGTCATAAAAAAAGCAGAAGATGTACTCTCAAAGCCTAGGTATACCTTAGGTTCAAAGCCTTTCTAGGTATGCCCTAGAATGTATATACTATAGCTTTCTAGAGAATAGAAGGTATAGAGTATTCCTTAAAAAGTTCTAAAACGTATACGGTGTATACCCCCGTATACCATCCACTATATCTCTGAGTATGATATAATTTAATAGAACATGCAGGTCCCATTTGCTCATGTTCTCCTTTTTTTTTTCTTTACTTTCTAACTCCGCATTCTAACTTTAAATTTAATGTTTCTATGCTTTTTGATGGCAGCTTTATCTTAATTAAAATTAAATAACATAGATTCAAAGAAGTTCTCTTTTGCGTTTATAAAACTCCTTGCAAGAAATGAAGTAACCATATTTAATATGTACGCTAATGGCGCCTGGTGCATGTAAAATCCGTCGTGGGTGCAAAGTCCTCCAAGTTCCTGTGAAGGTGCCTTGCCAGGTGAAGGTCTCGTAATGTGATCAAGGTTTTAAATTACGGGACCAACTTGAGTAGTCATTTTCAGTACAACAACAGGATGTAACGTTAAGCAACCGACAAAACAAAGTATGCTCAAACGAGAAGCAAGTACTGCAGATATGATGACGTGCAAAGCGATGGAATCAGGTTTATTGCCGCTACGAGGCAATTAGACGGTCACCTGTCATGATACTAGGTATCTAACCCGTTAAGCTGAGGTAACTCGGCAGGTAGGAGCCTGGTCATCGGTTAGAAAGAAAGAAAGTAATCATATTTAGGCAAAATGGATTTCATTTTCACCGAAGTTAAAAATAAGTAACGCAGATTCAACATAATTTCCTTTATCGTTTATATCACTTAGAATAAGTATAATCATGTGTATTTGTAACAAAGCATTTGAATTGTAATAGATTTAAATTCTCGCTTATTCTATAGAATTGTATCTCTGAAAGCCTCAAAATGATTTACATTGTTGAATGGAGGATGTTTTTGTCCGAATAATATTAAGAATAAAAGAATTACATTCACGAATTCTTTCTTTTGATTACACCATGCGTTTTGAAACGCGGATGATTTAAATTAGAGAACATATTAACGATCTTCATATGTAAATGGTTTTAAATAAGGAATTTTACTTTATAACATGTCTTATTTGTGATTTACTAGTTCAAACATTTGCCAGAATATTAACTGAAATAGATAAACTTTCTAGTATGCTTTTCTCATAAACACGTTGTTTAATTCGGAATGACTTAAAAATTTCCATACTTTAATAATACCAGGAACATGTTTTTTTGCAAATGTTTTTTAAACCAGTAACTATAGTGTATTGTTTAAATTCTTTTTATTAACATCTTAATGGCCAGCTTAGAATTTGGAGATATTTTTAAAATTATTAAAATTTTACAATGTAAATGATTAGGACAAGTGAAATAGCATATTTACGCACTATTATCATATCTTCTATTTAACTTGCTGTAGCTTTAACGGTGATACATTTGTTTATAAATAAATTATCCCGTGCAATAACGTTAAACAGAATGTTAACGAAGAAAATTCAACGTTTTGGGTAATAATAAATGCAAATTCTTCAGAGGAATAAAAGAAACACGTCTGATGTCTCAAATGATTTGAGAAATAAACTTTATAAAATATTTTAGTAGAAGCATTGACATTAGCGGCATTAATTTAATGCTTAGGAAAAAATTTCAAAATTTTTATAAAACATTTTTCGTATGTTTTCAAAGATTTAGTCAAGTGTTAAATTCTCATATGATTGTTTTCATTTAAATTGTTCAAATAATTCCCAAAAGTGGATTTTCCAATATGATAACAGTTTTAATGTTTCTATACAGGCTAGATTAATCTACACATATCTAATAGAATTTTGATATTTTGAATATATTTCTTACGAAAAAAAAAAAATAGTTTGTTTTAAAAGATTGATATTACATGAAATCTATTTTTTAGATAGAGGGAATTTAGCGTAAAAATGGAAATACGTCCAATACATATTTATTAGGATGAGCCAAGCGAATCCTCTACTAGACCAGTCAAATTACATTTGTCGTACACTTTACAAAAAAACTATTCAATATTTTGACTGGAAATTAAGCACAAAAATAAATTATGATCTGTAGATTTGCAGAATATATATATACATATTTTTTTTTTTTACAGAATAACCTTAAAAAAATTATTATTTTAAATAATTTATTTTACATGTATTTCCATTACGGACACATTTTTGCAAATAAAAAATGAAACAAGGATATTTTCAAAATAAGAAATAAATCATGGGGTTAATAATTATAAGTAGAATCATGATTCCTGTGACGTAATATAAGTTAAAATAGCGATTTTTAGCTTCAAGCCAGAAAGAAGAAAAGGCTCCATTTTTTTATGAATTATTAGATGATTACAGTTTAAAAAATATAAATTTAAAACTATTTATATTTTTAAAACTGTAAACAAAATTTTTTGCAATCATCTGTGTGCAATGAGTACGATCGATAATGTTCCAATGAAGTCACATAAGGTAACGGCGGTTTTTGTACATTCGAACGAAAGGAAGAATAAGGCCCAATAAATAAATAAAATATATTTTCATTATTCCATCAAAAATTATATTTTAATAGAATACATTATTAAAATTGGTTGGAAATGGCCCATATTTTGGTCTCATTCCTTTTAATCATATAATAATTTCGCGATTTCTTTTATGAAATTTTTAAAATATCTTTTTTCGTGAAAATTATAGCATATTTTTAATGAATTAAAATTTGTAAAAATTCAATTATTTGCATTTATTTATAAAAATATTTTTCAGAGTTAAGAATTCAAATACTCAATTTATTTTTATCGTGTGAAATCATTTACGCATTTTTTTTTTTTCATTTATTTATTCTTTTTTTTTTTTTTTTTTTTTTTTTTTTTTTTAGTTTCCGATGCTATTTCTTTCAGACAAGCTAAAAATGTCGTGTCATCAGCCCTGAATTTTCTACTGAACCGATTTTGATAATTATTTTTTTTAAATGAAAGCTATTTATTTGTAGTTGTGCCCATTTTAGCTATTGTTTAATTTATTTCCATTTTTATATTTTATTTTTAATTTTAAATGCTTTTTTACGATATTTCTTCAAAATGGTGACAACTGAGTTTAGCTTTTCTCTCGATAATAAAAAATTATTTTCCATTATTACTTTCCACAAGTCAGAAACTTTATTTCATCAGTGAACATGTCCTCGCATTTAAAAGTAAAAGGTTAATTGTTTTCGTAAAATTTAACCACAATAAAATGATTGCATATAATTATGCACTAATTGAGGTAAAAATATATTTACTGAGAAATAATATTAATAATGTAAATAAAATAACAGAAAATAATTTATGATAAAAATTAATGTCTAAAGCAAAGTAAGAAATATTTCAAATGAGGAAAATGATGGCATTCAGCAACCAGATAAAATGAATTTACAAAATTATTACGGACGCCTTTTTCATATTAGTAATAACCGTAACTTTTAAAAAACATTTGAAGAGAAAATGACGTCACTATTTAAACTCACTATTTTACTCATAATAGAGCAAGAGCCCGTGACTGACAGACCTTCGTTATTTTATAAAAGCTGAAATTTTCTCAGCGCAGTCTTCCCACAGAGATAGGAACGATGGGTAATTATGAAATTTGGATCATGGTGGCTTTGGCAGTGACCAGGGAGCAAAGGTGTAAAAAATACCAACTTACTTTCGTCATTTTATAAAGCGTGATTTTTTGATATTTCCTTTGGAATGATGTTAGAAATCACGTCCTCCATTGGCAGACACTTCCTGTGGTTCCAACCCCCGGCCGACAACCACTAAACTTCAATAATAGGAAATTCTAACTTTCGTCATTTTATAAAAGCTGAATTTCATCATTCTAACATCATTCCAAAGGAAATATAAAAAAATTACGCTTTATAAAATGACGAAAGTAAGTTGGTATTTTTTACAACTTTGCTCCCTGGTCACTGCCAAAGCCACCATGATCCAAATTTCATAATTACCCATCGTTCCTATCTCTGTGGGAAGACTGCGCTGAGAAAGTTTCAGTTTTTATAAAATAACGAAGGTCTGCCAGTCACGGGCTCTTAGACTATAACGATATTACATTTCAATATTTCTTTTCATTATGGACACTGAGATTGAGATTTTACTTTCAGATGACTTCAGTTAGTGAAAATAATGCCATAGTAAAAATAAAATTAGTTATATATATATATATATACAGGGTGAGTCTTAAATATCGAAACAATAGGCTATCTCCTTAAATATTGCCCCTAGACCCATACTTCCAATTGCAAAGTTTCATAAAAAAAGGTGAATTTTTTGATAAGATAAGTTGCAACTCCATGGGGGGTATATTTTAAAAAATGCGAAAATTAAATTTTTATACGGCCCCCAGAGGATAAAACATCCAATTAGAAAAATTTTCCTTATTCATTCCTGGACTGAACAAAAAAAATTTCATCTTGATATCTTCAAAACTCAGAAAGTTATGACAATTTTAATAAATCGTGAAGTTTCAAGGGATCAGACACAAATTGAAATGCGTGTAATTGAAGAAACAATGTTGCTGTAATGGGGCCAGGAAACATTTTATTTATTTATTTATAAAGTTGGAATTTTGAATATTTTGTGATGGTTAACCATATAATTTGTAAGCATTATCACATCATAAGACTTCTTAATATTAAAAAAAAAAAAAAAAAAAAAAAAAAAAAAAAAAAAAAAAATGAGTAATTTAAAATTGTTATAACTCAAAATATTATTTGTCGCGTTGAATTTTTTTCTTTTGATTAAACGAAAATGTCTAATTTTCAATTTTAATTCAGCATTTTAAATACTATGTATTTAAAAAAAATAAAAGTATTTAAAATAGCAACATTAAAAAAAAGGTAATTTTTGTAAACAAATCACATTTTTAAAAGTAAATTTTCTGAGCTGAAAAGTTACCGTTACCGACGGTTATTGACGTATGTCAGTTTAAAAATGAGAAATACTGAAATACAAACAATTTGATGCAGTAAAGTGCATTTAGTTTTAAGATGGGCAAAGATGGGCTCCTAACGTTTAAATGCTGTATAGTTTCGATTTCAAATTTTGTTTAAGTTTTGCCATTTTCACCTTCTTTAATTACTGTTTAAATGCGTCAGTTGATTTAAACTTTATTTTTTTATCACGTCGATTTCAAATTTTTTCATTGTGCTGTGACTCACAGACAGACATTTCATAAAAACATGTTTTTCGGTATCTTTGAGCCCTAAACCGTGTGAATCCATCGAAAACCGGAATTCAAAATTTCATGAATCCAATACTTTCTTCTTGTAAAAATAGAAGAAAGCAAAAAATAGCTTTAAAACCTTCATAAATTTTGAAACTGAATACAGTAAAACCTCTAAATAACGGACAAATCAGGAACGCAGAAATTGTCCGCTATTCGGAGGTGTCCGCTATTGGGAAAAACAAAGATATTCAAAAAGTGCTAAGAAACGTTTGAAATTTTATTAATTGACTTTTATGTGTCCTAAAACCTCTTTTATATGATTAATCAGAAATTAAAATTATTTTTTAAGCAATGGGGCTAAATAAAACTGTACACACCTTCAGTCACTGTTCATTACATGCTTATGAAAAAACCCTGTTACAAAAGTTAACTTTTGCTTGCGATTACATGTCATTTGTTTTCCAAAGTGACATTATTGGACATTATAGAGTTCCGGTCGGAGAGGGGGATTGCACTTTTTGCTGTTAAAAGCATAAAATCTCAATTTTCCGAGGGGATATTTCAATGCTCTGGAAGATTTCCCTCCTTGGCAACCCCTTCAATTCAACTCTGAACGTGAGGGGGGGGGGATTTTCCCCAGCTCATTTATCACAAAATTCCCTGATAAATTTAGAGGCCTGTTTACTTTTTTTTATTTTTTTGTCCTTAAAAAAATACTTTTTCATCCTTTATCGCCTTAAATAGTGTCCACTATTTGGAATGTTCGTTATTTAGAGGTTAAACAAGCACAAATTTAGGTTTTCAGAATGGGGATTGGACAATAGTCCGTTAAACAGAGGTGTCTGCTATTCGGGAGTGTCCGTTCTAGCGGTTTAACTGTAGTATAAAGTAGATTTTTTAAAATATTTCTATGTAATTTATTAAAATATATTTCCATTGATTCCGCTAATAGAAGAGTCATTTTCGCTATCACTATATTTACTAAACTTATTGCCTGCGCCAATAAGTTTTTAAGACACTTTTGATGAGAGTTTAATTAATATTACTTAATTTGATAACACTTTTAATGAATGTTTAATAATGGTCCGTTTTAATGGTCCGTTCAATGAGTCGTGCCAGTTACGAAGGTGGCTGCAAGGTCGAAATATTGCAGACATCTAGTATATTTATCGAAGTTTAAAGCACAAACCTATACGCTTTTATTTTATATCTAAAAGTTTAAGTGTTGTCTTGGATCGACATTTAACAATACGTAAATTTATGGTCGATCCCTTAATTGTACTTCAAATGAACTGATTTTGCTGCTCTCAGAGGCATGCTTAAGTGGTGTAAGTCAGGAATTTTGGAAAATTTTGGATATTAATATCTTTCAGGGATTTGCAGATATCGAGATGAAATTTTTTTTGTTCAATTCAGGAAGGGATAAAGAAATTTTTTCTAATTGGAAGTTTTATTCTCTGGGGGCCGTATAAAAATTTAATTTTCGTATTTTTTAAAACAGACCCCCCATGGAGTTGCAACTTATCTTATCAAAAAATTCATCTTTTTTTATGAATTTTTGCAATTGGAAGTATGGGTCTAGGAGCAATATTTAAGGAGATAGCCTATTGTTTCGATATTTATGACTCACCCTGTATATAAATTTATTTTTCTGTAGTGCATATAAAATAAAATTTCTGGATTTCGCCGGCACTCAGATTACAATTTTAACTGAAGATGTGCAAATATTTGCATGCAAAATTGTAACTGGAAAACTTGACATTAAGTTTGGAAATATATTTATTACATATTGATTCAATAATGTAATTGCTTTTGCTTTTTTTTTTTTTTAAGCCAAATCGATCGGGTCTTTTAAACATTTCATTCGCCGAGTTCGACGGGATTCCACTCGTTTTATTGTTAAAATGCATTTCCTTTTTCCCAGAGTCTATAAAGAAAAGCGTTTAAACTAAAGAAAAAATCTGTTTTTGATGAATCTAGTCAATGAAGAAGTAGCACGTCAAATTGTATCTCTTTATTATTCCGCAATTCCAAAGTCTCAGAGAGAAATTGCTAATCAACTGGGTATTTCACGCCGTTCTGTTTGCTATTATATTGATAAACACAAGAAAAATGAAGTTAGTTCATTGCATTCTAAACGGGGTCGCCCTTCTAAAAAACCTCTATCGACTTCTTTTTTTTTTTTTTTTTTCTAATCGGAGGCGAAACTGAATTCTGCAATGGCAGTATCTACATTCAACTTTTTTTTTTTTTTTTTTTTTTTTTTTTTTTTTGTAAAGTAGAAATGAAAGCGTTGTAAACAAATAAAATTATTTCTTAAATTCGTTATGTAAAGTATTATTTAAATACGAAGGTTGAAAACTGAACCAAATAAAACGTATTTATTACTATGAAGTAATTACCATTAGTATTATTTTTAATATGTTTGTTGTTTAAAAACAATTTATGAAATTTGACTGAATTTACATTTCTAAAATTAAAATCCTCCAAAAAATAAAATAACATTTTTGCTTTATTAAGAAGTAAAAAATTGTTATTGTTACTTTTAAATATTTTCTATTGAAATAAGGCTTCGCGAATCCAAACAAAGCTTGGCTTTTGCTAGTTTTAGAATGTACTTTGTTGTATCGAATGAATAGGATGAATAAAAACAACTTAAAGCTTTATGCTTAACAAGTATTAATGGCGTTATTAGAGAACAACATTTATTTGATGTAATTTCAAACACCGATCGAATCAGCAATTTCTTATTTATTTATTTATTTGAATTTTTTTTAAATTCGCAATAAACAAACAGAAGAAAGTTGTAATTTCAAACTTTTAAATAGTTACAAATAGAAAAATTAGTGGATTTAGGTATTGAAAAAAAAGTCGCTGAAGAATAGGGCGCCTTTATATGAGATTGGAACAACATACTAGATGTAAAATTTGATTGGTTAAAATGATTGTAGCCAAAATAATGCCAAAAATAATTTAAGAAATTAAATGCAGAATATTAATTTAAATTATAAAAATTCTTTTAGATACTTCTTTATGAATAAGATACAATTATTTTATTCCACAAATTTAGTAAGCAGAATTACATTGAGCAGTGAGAAAGAACATATTTTATATTTAAAAAATATATTAGCGCTACACAAACTATTAGCAATAATTTCAAAATTGAAAAAAAAAAAGACAAAATTCGTCAAAACCGCGATCATTAGCGCACGTATAAGCACTTCACACTTATGAAAACAAAACATACAAATAAAAAATCATTCGATGTCTCAATCTAAAAAAATACATGGAATTCTTCAAAGCCACTATCACTAACGCATTCATAGATCTCTCTCTCAAAAAAAAGGCGGGGGGGGGGGGACAGAAGCAAAATAAATAAATAAATAAAATAATCGGCAATCAGTAAAGACATACGGCCAGTAGATAATAATTTCTAAGAATAAAATTACCATACATTTGAATTAAATCTAAAAAAATAATATTAGATATTTTCTTATTCAATATCATTTTTCATAATTATACCTTTCGGTATTCTTTATACCTAATCTTTATACTTATTACTATACTCATATACCTCTTATACCTATACTTTATACCTATTACTATACCTAAACGTATGTCATGTGACGTAAAGGAAAACTTATCTATTGTACGTTACTATACGTCAACACATTTTTTGAAAGCTTTTCCTGTTTTAATATTATGACGTTCGCGTTTGATGGCATAGTTGTAATTTTGATTAATGAAAGAACTAATAAATAGGTAAAGTATTTAAAATACATAAATGTGGAGTTTAGAGTCCCTTGATTGTGTAAAAAATATGTCATACCTAACAATCATGTAATCGCGAAATATATTATCAGCTAGACCCCAGACTTTTTACATTTACTGTCGCTTTTCGAAATGCAATCAAATCGGGCATAATCTAGGTTTTGCGGCTTCCCCGTAATGAAATTCAAGCTCAACATACCTGAAAATAAGCACTTTAAAAGAAATTCTAAGGCATTCTATTGAGCAATATTTCCGTCTATAGATAATTGATAAAACATTTCAACTTATTGGCTGGCAATTTACGACTATCGTTATATTTTCCGCATAATCATTTACCTTTTTAAATACACTATGCTAGAACTGAGTTAGGATATGAAAAAAAACTTAACAAGTTTTTATATTTTTCTATAAGATATTACACATACTCTCTAACATTAATGCATCTTTATTTTTCTTTATTTTACTGTTAGTAACATGGAGATAATAATTAATCAGCGAATGCTATAAAATATGTTAATTTTTAAATAATAAGTTTCTTACACTGTTGAAAATATCATATTATCTCTATTTTTAAAGACTATCTATTTTCTAACCAATGAAATTGTCCATGTTATGACGCGTTTATGAAACATTCTCCATCAGCATGCTCCATCGATTATGCAACATTCTTATTTGTCAGAAAATAAATAATCTTTAAAAACAGAGGTAATTTTTCACGATTATTTAACAGTCTGGTCTTAAAGACGAACGAAATACTAACTTAGATCGGAAAGAAAGAGAACAAAAGCACTTTAAAACATTTTAATAGCAAAAGTGCAAAAGTTCATCTTGTTTTTTGACTGCAGATGTCAGTGTTTTTTGAAACTATCGACTATATGAAATTGAAACTTAGATAACTCCAGTGAATTCGTAAGTAAAAAAATCTCTTATTTGGTTTACTTTTTAAATTTTATTTAGCTTTATAAATGGCAGAAAATAAGGGGTATTTTTTTAATATTATTCATTTTAAATTTCCACAATAGAAAAGTACTTAAAATACTGAAAAGAAGATATTGCAGTTAGAGTATACCGTTGGCTATATCGTGTCTTAATTGATACTGACAGTTTCTTGCATGTAATTTTAAGTTGAGATATGTACCATATTCTAAACAACTGATTGAGACGAATGGAATGAAAATATTGGCAAAAACGGGGAAATAAAACGGAGGAACGGAGAAAAACCAGTAAATAATAAATTTATATATACACTATATTCTTAGCATCAACCACTGGATTGTTTTAAGGCTACTGCAGTACCTTGGAATGGGTTAGCAATAGAGATGTATAGGTTCCGTAAGAGTTAATGTGGAATTTGATAGACGGAATCTTTGTTTGCGATTTTCTATGGATAATAAAAAATGGCTTGTATTAAATAAAGTTAAGTACAAGAGATTTCAGAATAAAATCACTAATAACCCTGTAAAAGTCGGTTATAAACAAAGAGGGTGCGTGCACCTTCGGGTTCTCCCGAATCAACCAGGCTTCAGCGAAGGAGAATGACCGGACGCCTGACGAGGAAGATTAGAAAGCCTTTTACAGTTTATGAAGAAGACTAAATCCGAATTCTAGAAAAGTAATCAGTGGGGTTTAGTGGCGACTACATTGGGTTGTGAACAGGTTGCCGATAAAACCCCATGTCCAGTTTGGAGATTCCGTTTCCGTTTTCATGTCCCTGGATGTCGTTGTATAATATATAGTATAATCGCGATAGTAATATAGAGTATAATCGCAAAACATTCACTACCCACCCAGGGGTGAGGGCTCAAGATCACGGAAGTCTGTGAGGCGAAGTCTTTGTGGGAATCGAAGCAGGTGGTAGAAAATGAATGATTCGGATATAGACGGCCGTCAAAGAAAGCTGGATCAACCTTTTTGTTTTTATTTCCGTAAGCCTGACATCCGAGAGGAAGTTTGTCTCATTATGCATACCTAAACTTCTTTATTTCTAGAAATTGACTTTTCTATTTTTAGTCCATATTTTATACTAAAATTTTGCTTTTGTCTTGTTTTATGTATTTGTGATGTCCACCTGAAGGCTAGAATATAAGAGATAGACTGTTTATAGGGGATTCTCCTGAAAATTGACGGTAAAGTAGTTTTATTGTGATCCTCAATAATCTTCTGGTAGTGTAATCTCCTGCGAAGTTTCACGTTTGGGGACGGTGATCTGTAAATTCCTCAAACCTGAATCTGTTCTGAATCGGCCGTTCTTGATAGGGTTATATCGCTATATCTGGAATCGGAGATACTCGCCGTAATATAGTCAACATAGACCTCGTACATTTTCACATTTCTAATTTCATACGAAGTAAGATTTTTCAGTACATTTGGTGAGACAGGAAGGAAATTGTTCATTCTAATATGATACCAAAGATTAGGGTTCTTCATGAAGCTATTTAGGGTTTTAATATGGTTCTTTATGAAGATGCTTGACAGATGCAGAAAGTCCATCGAAGAAAATGTCATATATTTTCTTGATTAAGTCTATCGTTTAGTTCATAAACTTTAATTTAATTTATGCCAAAAAATGAAAAGATTTAAGAGATACCTGCACCATCTAAAAACAACATCTGTATCAAAATGATGATTAGAAAAGGTTGTGATTTTTTCCCTTAAAAAATTTATTTTGATGTCATATTCGTTATTAGTTTCTCCAATAGCATAAAAACATGTAAAAAAGAAAAGCCAGTGTCAAACTATAAAACGCACTAGTGAAAAAAATTGTTTTCAGTTGAAACAATATACAAGTGCTCTATCGCGGAAATTTTGGTCACAATCAATATCGACAATAGATAGAGAAAAATACAGAGAATGTTTTAAATATATGTAATAGAACTAAGAAAGCGGTGCACAAAATTTATTAATTTTGAAAAGTAAAATATTTATATGAATTCAGACTAAATAAAAATGCATTTTTCAATACGAAAGGCTTAAGGCTCCCAACACAAATGATAATTACACAGTTAGTATAATTATGCCATTGAAGAAGAATCCACTTGCATTTGCATGTTTACATATATAAATGTTCTGACTCCCTTGCATAGTGTAATTCCTCTCAATGACGAACAAACTTAACACTTGATGTAAAATGCTTGTAATGGTTTACTTTCGTAATGTAATTATCTCATTTTAAATTCTTTTTTATGCTATATCAGGAAATATTTCAACTAACATATTTTATCACTCTGAACAAATTACAAAGAATATTCCTTTCCATTCTTTTGTGAATTTTTGAAATAGAAACGAATTTGTTAAACATGCTGTTTATACTTACAACTAGTCATTGAAGGCCACCGTAATACTTACCCATCATTTATATGCATATGAAAATAAAATATGTGAGAAAACTATTTATACAATGTATTTCAATTCCAAAACTAAATTTAAATGTTGTTAATACACATAGTAATACTCTATTAATGAACAGCTGATGCACCAATTTCAACAAATTACATAAAACGCCAAACTACTCAAGAAGTACCAAACTACGTAAAACATCTTTATAACTCCAAAAATAATAATCATATTAACTAACAGTTTACTGCGTCGGATTATGCATCTCATTTTCAATTAAAATATACCTCTGAATTGAAATTTGAATGAAATACAGGATCATGAAAAATCGAAGAATGTGGAAAACAGGATTACAAATATCTCGACAACTAATAATCCGATCGATTTCGTTCTTTATGCAAAATTTGTGTTTTTTTATTGCCTTTTACATGCATTCCTTAAAATAAAAAAAATTCGAAAATTTTTATGTACCTTTCATCAGAACGAATTTTTAGAGAATCCGGAAAAAATAGTTCCGGATAATCGAGGTTGCTGATATTTAATAGGCTTCGTCCCATCCTTACATACTAAGTAAATACAAAATTTCAAGTCTCTATCTCAGTTTGTTCGTGAGATAGAGCGTTTATAGACAGACAGACAGACGGACGGCAATTTTTTTTCTAAAAATATGTTTATCGAAATCTCCAGTGTCTAAAACGTTTAAATCCGTCAAAAAAAAATTTTTTTTTTGGATTTTTCAAAACGATTGCAAGACTTACACTACGTATGATGGGTAAGTAAAATGAATGACACAATAATGTTGATTTTAAAATATAAAGAAGCATTAGCAACTGCACTATGCATTGTAGCATGTGTCATATTTTTACGAAAATTAGAATTTAGAGAAATGAACAAATAGACAAAGAGATAAAAATCCTATTTTAAATCACAATAAAATTTACATGAAATTGTTATGAATATGAACTATTTTCAATTCAAATGGGATTATCAAACTTGGAAGCCCATTCAAAATTTTAACGTTAAACAACAACAACAACAACAACAGCAAAAAAAGAGTACTATTGAATAGTATAACCTCTTTTTATCTAAAGTAGTTTAAATATAAAGAACGTCTTAGTATAATAAAATACATTGCAAAAAAAAAATAATTAAAAAAAAAATAAAGTATTTAACTCCAGCGTTTGCAACATAATACAACACAAGTAAAAATATTTTTTTTCTTCTGTAAAACCGTGTCGTTTTCCTAAAACACTTCGCAGGAAATATTTAAGTATACTTTGTTTACAGAAAAGATAAGGAAAAAATATTTTTTATTGATGTATGTTTTAAAGCTTGGCTTATCTTTTCATGGGAAAGAAAAATATTTTTTGAAGTCATCAGAAAAAAAGAAAGCAAAAATTTCAAAAAAAAGCATCAGAACAAAAATTAATCAATAGTTTATTGATTTCGTTTGAACTGTTTCTGAATTTTAAATTACAAGATAGTAAAAAGAAATTCTTTATAAATAAAGGTAATATTTCAAAGGGAAACAAATAATTTGCTTTTCAAGATGTAAAACTTTAGTAGAATGTAATGTATATATGTTCAGATTGCTAAATGTTTTCTACAAATCTGATATTATGTGTTGTTGTATTATGTAGTTTTTTGGATTGTAAATAAAAGTTATTTATAACAATTTATTGTTTGAAAAATAGTTTGGTTTTGTAACTATGCATAACGTTTTGTGCATTTTTTGAGTCTAGAATATTTCTTGCCGAAATAAATATTTCATTATGGACTGAAGATAATGGAAATTTTTTTATAAATGCAATGTATATGACAAAAACTTTGAATAAACTATTATAATCCTTCATGACTAGTGTCATGAAGGAATGTTCACATTGTTATTAATACAATGTGTTTGAATGCGTCTAATTTAAATGAATTGTAGGGCTGTTAGAATTTTTACTCCCTGAGCTGTAGTAATTTATTCTTTAAATACATAACAATATATAACTTATATAATTATATGTAATTTATCTAATTATAACTATATATAATTTATTTTTTAACTATTTTTTATTTATTCTTTAAAATATATTCTTCTGAATGTAATTTATTCTTTAAATGATTTAATCGAAACAAAAAAAACTTTCATTTTTTATATTTGTTTCCAAAAATCAACATTTTAAGCATTAAAATACTAAAAAACTTCTTTACTATAAAATCTTATGGACATTAGAGTTGACTGCTACGGTTAAATGTTTCCTTTGTATAACTCTCCTACATGAAACACTTTATTAACAAATTTCGTGATATAAAAATTATTTGTTTAGAATATTAAATTTAGCAACCTAAAAATCAAAGTAAAATATTAGAAATAAAAAAAAAAATAGTCCAACACATGAAATGTTTTCAAGTTATATGAAACTAAGTGAATGGGACAAAGAAACCCCCAGCAGCGGCTACACCTTGTTTCAAAATTTTAAAGATATTTAAAAACTAAAAAACTGTCTCAATAAAACCACATAGCTTGCTTCATTATTTCATATATTAGTTGTTAACAACTCAATTTCGATGTTAGGAAATGATACATAATATTTTTTAACAATGGAAATTTTAATGGAACCAGGAAAAAGTGACACAAAGTAGGCCCTGTTGACGGTATTCTAATAGCACCATTATTTAAAAAATATGTATATATTTCGTACTATATTGCACGTGTAAATGATCTCAAAACATATGTAAAAAATTATTGTTTCGAAAAGGCAATGCGAAGTAATAAAATATAAGCGAAATAAAAATACTTTTCTGTTATTGAAACTTTACGAAACCCCCACGCATGTGTGAATTTTGATTTCACTTAAATATATTTCAGATTTATTCATTCGTCTATATTTTTTTTCACAGATGATCAATGGCATGTTCTTTGGAAAAAAAAAAGTTGTTTATGAGCAAACGATTTGTGAATTCAAAAAAGATCTCTTCTGAAGAACTTCAATTTATGGAAGTGAAAGAAAACTGAACACGTTTCCTATTCATCCTGAAAAAATCCTTTGAAACATGTTTTTCCTTTGGAATAAACAAGATGGAAGCCATTCTTGCTCAATATCGGCAGACTTTGAAATTCAATGAATTACACAATAAAATAAAAATGGCTAAGCTTTTAAAAAAAATCTTTGATTAAAAAATACTTGAAAAATATGATATTTTATCCTAAATTGCACATGTAATGAAAGTTCTCGATGTATTATAAAAGACATGTCCCCCCTTCTTTCTTATAATAAGGTTAGAAAAGATTACAAAGACAATAACATGATGTAAAAAATAACCTGTAACAAAAAATGTTTTACAATTGATTGTGATATATTTATTAAAATTTCAAGTCTTTATCAAAAGAATAAGCAAAGATTAACAAGTTTTAATCGTCTTGTAAATTCATTTTTTAGTTAAAAATGTTCTTTTATTATTTAATTATTGCTGAAATTGTGATTTATGTGAGGCTAGAGATTTTAAAAAACGTTTAATTATTTACAAAATCATGAAATGATTTTTTTTTTGTATTTTTAACAGCCTTCTATTAAGTGAAATATTTTTTTTAGCTTCTGTTTAAAAATTAAATGTGTAAAAGGTTAAAAGTCAGAAATTACATGAAGTACACCTTTATTTTGCCTGATTTTTAAATAAAACATATCTTTTTGTAGAAAATATTTTATAAAAGCTAAAACTTCAAAGTGCTTTTAAATCACTAACATAGCAAAACATTTAGTTTAATTAACAGTAAAAACCCTCTTAATCTGAAAATCACGAAGCCCACTTTTAGAGTAACTTAATTACCTTAACAATTGCAAAAAATGCTGTTAATGGAAAAACCGAGTTTGCTTGTACAAAAATGAGCAATTCATTATTGGTACTGTCTTTTAAAAAACAAATTACTTCAAATTAAAAACTCTGACAAATGAGTCATTTTCTTAAAAGCTTCGGTATAATTATACTCCGATTTAATAATAAACCACAAATAGAAACAGTTTATTTATTAAATTTTTTTTAACAGTTATTTTGTTGTTGCGAAGCAGCATTAAAAAATATTTGACTGTAATTGAAATTTTACAACCCTCCCCCCTCCCTCCGCATGTGTGAATTTCGATTTCACTTAAATCTATGTCAGATTTATTCATTCGTCTATATTGTTTCGCAGGTCACCAGTGTTCATCAGATGTTCAGTTCAATGTTTCACATGTTCTGTGAAAAAACAAATTTTAAATGAAGTTGCTTATGAGCAAATGATTCGTGAATTCAAAAAATATCTCCTCTGAAAAACTTCATTTCATGGAAGTGAAAAAAAACTGAACACGTTTCCCATTAATCCTGGAAAAAAAAAACTGAACACATTTTTTATTCATCCTGGGGGAAAAAAATTACCCTTTGAAACATGTTTTTCCTTTAGAATAAACGCGGTGGGATCCATTCTTGCTCAACATTGGCAGACTTCGAAACGCAATGAATTACACAATAATATAAAGATGGTCGAGCTTCTTTGAAAATCTTTGACTCAAAAATACAGGATACATATTATATTTTATCAACAGTTGCACATATAATGAAAATTCTTCATATATTGTAATAGAAACGCCCCAACCCTCACCGAATAATAGTTTAGGAACGATTCCAAAGAAAATATTATGGTGTAAAAATGCCCCTGTAAAATCCATTTAACTTAAGCATATATTCTAAAGATAATGAGAAATGAGTTATGTATTCTATAAAAAATGCTTTATTATCAATTGTGTCACATTAATTAAAAATTTCAAAACAAAAATAAAAGATTAACAAGTTTTAATTGCCTTGTGAATTCACATTTTAATAAAAACTGTCGTTCTTTTATTATTTACTTATGGCTGAAATTATATTTTATATGAGGTTAGAGATAGTAAAAAACATTTAATTAATTACAAAATTGTGTTTTTGTATTTTTAATAGCGTTCAATTAAGTGGATTTTTTTAGCTTCTGCAAAAATTAAATGAATAAAAGGTCAGAAACTACATGAAGTACACCTTTTTAAATAAAACATATTTTTCTAGAGAGACTTTTTCATAAAAGCTGAAGCTTCAAAGTGCACTTAAATCACTAGCATTGCATCACATTTAGTTTAATTAACAGTAAAAACTCTCTTAATCTGAAAATCACGACGCCCACTTTTAGAGTTACTTAATTACCTTAACATTTGCAAAAAATGCTGTTAATGGAAAAACCGAGTTTGCTTGTACAAAAATGAGCAATTCATTATTGCTACTGTCTTTTAAAAAACAAATTACTTCAAATTAATTACTCAGACAAATGAATCATTTTATTAAAAGCTCCAGTATAATTGTACTCCGATTTAATAATAAATCACAATTAGAAACAATTTATTTGTTAAAATTCTTTTATCTGTTGTTTTGTTGTTGCGAAGTAGCATTAAAAAATATTTGCCTGTAATTGGAATTTTACGAAATTCGTACGCATGTATAAATTTCAATTTCACTTAAATCTATTTCAGATTTATTCATTCGTGTGTATTTTTTCGCAGATGACCAGTGTTCATCAAATGTTCAGTTCAATGTTTAACGTTCTGTGAAGAAGAAAATTTTAAAAGAAGTTGCCTATGAGCAAACGATTTGTAAATTCAAAAAAGATCTTCTCTGAAAAAGTTCAATTTATGAAAGTGAAAAAAAAACTGAACACGTTTTCTATTCATCTTAGAAAAAAATTCCTTTGAAACACGTTTTTGCTTTAGAATAAACACGATTCCATTCTTGCTCAACACCGGCAGCCGAAACGCAATGAATTACACAGTAATATAAAGATAACTAAGCTTTTTATAAAATCTTTGACTCAAAAATACAGGTTAAAAATATCATATTTTATCATCAGTTGCACATATAAGGAAAATGTTTGAAATATTTTAAAAGACACGCCCTCCCCCAACCTAATAATAATGTTAGAAACGATTACAAAGAAAATAAAATGGTGTAAAAATACAGTCGGCTCTCGTTAATACGAACTCGTCGGGACCACAAGAAATGTTCGAATTATCCGAATTTCGAATTATGGAAAACATGAAATGAAAACATGCTTAATATGGTACTATTACAAAGAAATTGATGCTATAGGGTTTCTTAAATTTATTTCGTCTATTATCATTAGAATATGACTTAATATTAAATTAGAATGTATAAATAATAAATACATAAACTAATTAAAAGATTAGAAACAAGCACAATGGCAGAAAAATTAAAAGTGTCACTGATGGACAGACGGGCACTAAGAAAGTGGATATCAAATGCATTGGATTACACGTATACTCGTTCGGAACAATTTTCACAAAAACCAAAGAAAAAAGTTATTCAAATGATCTGAAATCCGTGAGAAAGAAGTGAAAAATGAAAAATCGGAATTCTCGTTAGTTCGAATTAAACGAAGTCAAGAGAAAATGAGTTCGAATTAATGAAAAAATTTAACGTTACTCTGCCTTTGAAAATTTCGGGACTTCATATTTAGTTCGAATTAAGCGAAGATTCGAATTATCCGATTTCGAATTAACGAGAGTTGACTGTACATCTGTAAAATCCATTTAACTTAAGCATATATATTCTAAAGATATTGAGAAATGAGTTGTGTATTCTATAAAAAATGCTTTATAATCGACTGTGACATATTAATTAAAAATTTCAAAACAAAAATAAAAGATTAACAAGTTTTAATTGCCTTGAAAATTCACATTTTAGCAAATACTGTTCTTCTATTATTTATTTATTGCAAAAATAATATTTTACATGAAACTAGAGATAATAAAACAAATTTAATTAATTACAAAATCGTGAAATGAATTTTTTTGTAATTTCAATAGCGTTCAATTAGTGAATTAATTTTTTTATCTTCTTCTCCAAAAATAAAATGAAGAAAAAGTTAAAAGTCAGAAAGTACACCTTTTTAAATAAAACACATTTTTTATAGAGACTATCTCATAAAAGCTGAAGCTTCAAAGTGCAGCTAAATTGCTAGTATTGCAACACATTTAGTATAATTAACAGTAAAAACTCTCTTAATCTTAAAATCACGACGCCCACTTTTAGAGTTACTTAATTATTTTAACATTTGCAAAAAATGCTGTTAATGGAAATACCGATTTTGCTTGTACAAAAATGAGCAATTCATCATTGGTACTGACTTTTAAAACACAAATTACTTCGAATTAATTACGATGACAAATGAACCATTTTATTAAAAGCGATAGATATAATTTTACTCCGATTTAATAATAAATCACAAAGCGAAACAATTTATCTTCATTCTTTCTCTAACTGTTGTTTTCATAAGATGAAGAATAATACAGGTAAACAGAATTTCGCAAATGTAAGTAGAAGTTTAAAATTAGAATTTTGATTATTCGAATAAGGATATATTAAAAATGAAATTTCATTATAAACATCCGTTTTAACATCGAATGTTAATAGAAACAATTTATGTCAGATACATTTCTAACTGTTGTTTTCTGAAAATGAAAAATATATTGAGGAAATTCATAACGGAAAATAGGATTTTTTGTATCTAACTTAAAATTATGGTATTCTTTAACTACTCACTTTTAAGGTAGCTTAGTAGGTTGAGTCACATCTTTCAATTCAGGGTAACTAAGATACCAGTGCTTTAGAGCTTTAGAGTTCGTAACGAGTACTTTGCTACGTGGTCTATCAGCGAATGAATTTTCAAATAATCAAAGTGTGCTTTCGAAGTCTGCAGCTCAGGATTTGGACCTCTCTTCGGGGTGAAATCAGGGGTGAACTAATTTTAGTTAGTAGAGACATTAAACTTTATAAATGCCATTGATTATCCTCCTCAGTCCTGAGACCAAGGCATGAGGCTACAATAACTAGATGAAAATTACTATAAACCATCTCCAAAGATTCCTAGTCTATAAATCAATGATTATGATTGGCAAACATAAATTTAAAAAGTTTATAAGTAATTTTAACAATTCTAAAACCATTTAAATTAATTTAAAGGATGTTATTTAGTGTTTCCTCCAAGCGTCATCAGGACTGAGGAGGTTAAGTGTTTTGAACAATGGAGATTCTTTAATGCATAAGTGTCTTATATTTATTCTAATGCAGGCTTTTTCTTTACATAATTTGACTTAAAGTTAAAAAAATGTACTTAATTATTTTGAGGGTTATTTGAATCTGAATTCGATTACTGTAGTAAAGTTTCGTCCATTCAATTGCCAGCCTCATTCATTTATTAATTTCAAAAAACTTCTTATTTCATATTAAAATTGAGTATTAATTCGATTCTATTACGTGAGCATCTCGCCATTTCTGATGATGCAAGGACTCCGTTACAAATGGTGCTCGAAATTTTCGCAAATCTATTCCTTTGAAAGTTTATATATGTTTCTATTTCCGTGATGAGAAGAATGTTAATGACTTTGTATCAAACCTAGATGAGTATGGGGTGTATTTCGTTAAAAAGTATCACCATAAAAAATTACTATTTGTGTTAAATTATTTACTGACAGATATGTTTTATTAATCCTTAAATGCATATTATATCATTTTCGATACCATAAGTTTTCCCGATTTATTGGGGGTTTTATTCACATATTCCGTATTCTCACCAGAGATTTAAAAGAGCAATTTTCACTTTACTTAATGACAGACCATTCGTAATTAAATAAAGAAAAAATTACTATTTAGATTTTTTTGGTATGAATTCTGATTCTTTGAATTGCTCATTTTTTGGAACGCGTTTTATCTTATGCATTTAAGGGTTAAAGCTAGGGAAAATTGTCAAAATTTTAAAAAGTGATGAAGACTTGCGTTATCAGCATACTGTAATAGAACTTTAAAAATCGTAAATATATACAGGACAATAGCACCATAAAATTTGACTAATAAGAATGTATTTATTAAAATACAACACATTGCTCAGTGGTGCACAAAACAAGAATTTTAATATACATTAGTGCAATTAAAATAAAATAAAACTATCAACGTTTCGCGCCAACAATCTGGTATTTATGAAATCCCCATCACATTATCCAATAATGTTAAAAAAGATCGGCATGATTACGCGGCAACTTTTAATTAGAATTAAAGAGCATCGCAGAGATATAAACAGAATACTGCTCTTTCTCCCTTCTACTTGGCAAACAAGGGTTGCCGTATTAACTTTGATGAGGCCAAAATCATAGTTCCGTGCAATAATCCAGTTCAAGGTAAAATAAGAGAATCTATCGAAATCATTGCACGAGAAAATAAACCATGTAATGATAATTTATCCTACAATGTACCAAAAATATGGCATAACATCATAAAATCTTAAAATTTTTATTTCGTCGCAATATTTTAATTTTTACTCATGTGTAAGTGGCAACATTTTTAAACTTTTAATTCATTTAGATTTTAATTTATTAGAAATATTATCTCTCGATCAAGATGCAAACTTAGTCCTTCCGTTATCATATTTTCCTGAAGATGCCTGCAGAAGACGGCGCGAAACGTTGATAGTTTTATTTTATTTTAATTGTACTAATGTATATTAAAATACTTGTTTTGTGCACCACTAAGCAATGTGTTGTATTTTAATAAATACATTCTTATTAGTTTAAAAATCGTCACTGGCAGTTAGAGATAAGAAGCATACAAAATTTTACTGCAATAAATAGGGCATTTGAACTCGTCAAAATTTTATTTTAATAAATGAGAGTTTAAGATTAAATTGGAACTTTATTTGACTTTTGATGAACACTTGATATATAGATATTAAACTGCTAGAAATGCCTTTTTAAACTTATTTTATGTTAAATTTATATTCTTTACAATATACGTATTTTTTAACTCCAGTTATCTAATTTACTAAGTGTTATTTGTGAATTTTCGATACGAAAAATTTCATTAAATAGTTATTCTATTTATTTTTCGTATTTACAGTTTAAGAAAAATTAATGCAAACACTATTTCTAATTTTACTAATTTTTCAATACAACATCATTTTCTAAGCGTAAATATTTACTTTATAATACGCCATTCAAATTTTTTAGCAGTGAATTGTTTTTAATCTTAATTAAAATAACATTTACTTTGAAAAAATTAAGACAACCATCTTTCACGTGTCTAAGTGGATTCTCCAGTTACAATACATAAACAATAATGTTTAAAAAAATATGTTATAAAAATTTTGCTGAAATTTTATTTTTTCACAACTGGTATTCAATATTAGGTCCCTTATTTTCACTCCAAGATAATTAATTTTATAAAATGTTCACTTTTAGATCTATAAACTGCATAAAGATATTTGAATGACACTCTGAAAAATGTATTTGAATATTTTATCTCGTTTCACTTTAATTTTTTGCACTTGTTTTTGGGATAAAATTCAAAAAACGGTTCATAGCAGAAATGTTTTGTCATAAAAATGCAAAATTTATGTCGGAAATAAATCTCAAAGTAATACAATATATCATCTAAGTAAAATGACAACGTTTAGAGGAAGATATCTCCAAAAGTAAAGAAATGTTTCACTCATAGTTACGCAAACGGAAAATAAAGTGATATCATAAATTTACGAAACATGCTCTATCTGTGAAAAGTTTCCTAGTATTTTCATTTTTGTAATCGGTCTTTTTAGTATTTTTCCAAGAAATTTGAAAAACACTTGTGCATTCGGTTTTTCTGTCCCTCTGTCCACCTTTCCACGCTTTGACTCCTGTAAATGTATTCGGATTTTCATGAAATTGATAAGGCTTGTTTAGGATCACAAAAGCATGTTTGGTATTGCATTATGAAATATGTACGAGTAATGGTTCATTTACAGGGACACTCAAAAGAATTCGATTACATTATTCAGTATGGAGATAAATCATTTGGCAAGTATCTTAATGGCATTACAGTACTTCAAATGTATTGAAAATAATATAAACGACAGAATTTCACTACAATCACGTTAAAACAGAGCATTCATAGCATTTTGTTTATTTACAGGGACACACAAAAGAAATTGGTTACAATACTGTCTTTGCATAATAATAGCTAGAAAATACGTAGTAAAATTCGGTATGCGCTTTTAAATTTAATTAGTTTTCAGCATATTACTCTTTATATAAAAATTCTTTACCTCACATACAGGGCTGCATAAAAGTGTCCGTATACCATTCTCCTTGTTAGAGAAAATTGCTAAAGAGGAATTTTTAACTGAAACATATGTATCGCTTAAATTAACTAAATTTTCGAATGCATTTTGTTAATAAATACAAATTTCTATATAATATAATGGGGTGCTAAAAAATTCGGATAATTTTCCGATTGTAGATGGGAATAGCTGAAATTCGATTTTGAAATCCGTTATACATTTCCATATGAGGAAATGAGACGTGATATTTAATTTTTTTTTAAACGATGCCGTTTTTCTTCACTATTCTGAATGTGTTGAAAAGTGCTCATAACCTATTCTTGACGCATAATTGTTTCTTTCATGTTTAAAATTTAGCATAAGTTAGCTCTAAACTGGTACTTTTCTTTATATCATTTGTTATTTTAAGATGAATGAGAATTTGTCAAATGGCTATTAATGATATAATTGTGGAATAGAAGATTGACAAGTTCATTTAAAAGTTTTAAAATGCCAGAATATGTGCTACGAAGATAATATATGATGAGAAATTGTTATTCTTGTCACAAAAACAATTTACAAATTTAAGTGGCGAAATGTTATTCAATATACCAATTATATGACAGTAATAACGCATAAATTAGATGAAAATAACGTTATACATTAAGAAAATTTTAAAACTAATTGGAATGCACTTAGTTTCGATGTAATTTACAGAGCAATATCATTTAATTATCAAACTGCTTATTTTGGGAAATTTTCTCATAAGTGTACTTTATACGTAAAAAGTTACATTTATTTTTTAGCCCACAATCTTAGTTGTTATAAACTAATCATAAATTAGTATATTTTTAATATTATCTATTAAGTATATCTATCGTTTTATTATGAAAACATGAAAAATATGTGTATAAATAATAAGTCATGTAGGGGAACTGGGGCACATTGATACATGTGGCACATTGATATACGCCCTCTACTGCTCATAGGGTCATTACAAGGCGTTTCACAATAGCTCCAAAAGGTGATGCTGGTGCACGCAACCACATACAGAAAGTCTTTTAATGATTCAGTAGTTTGATGAAATGGGACGGGTGATTTAATGTGTTTGCAGGTCAAAAGTAAATTTGAGTTGTACAATCTAAATGGTATTATACAACTGTTTCAGTTGTTCAACCGAAAATAATACTCTCCCTGGCAAGTAAAGCTACTATTTATCAGTTCCTCATTCTTTTATGTCAGATACATTATGAAGTGCTGAATTTGAGACTCCTTTTATTCAAAATGGCTGTATGGGGCACATTGATACAGTCTATGTCGGGGCATATTAAAACAGCCTAAATCCTTTTCTAGTTCATTTTTTCATTACATTTTATTATTTTTTACCATGCACACCTTAATTCAACCATTTTCGCCAAAAATTCCTAATATTAGTTTTTATTGAAGTGAAACAGCTCTAATTTCTTTATATTAGAAAATTTTAAGTATTTTTGCAAACAGAAGACGTACGAACTTACCCAACATCTAGTGCTAGTATAACTAATGAACGAAAAGGACGAAAGCCTGGAAAATCTCAAATTTATATCGATTCTGCAGAGAAAAATGTATTTTCGACTTGAGAAACGTTCAGTAAGAAAAACAAGCTGCACAACAGCACAGGATAATTATATTATAAACAGAATTTATAATATAATTTTCTTTATTTTCTGTTTATAAACCGATTTATAAATAGAAAACCTGGTAATTTTTTCATCTTTCAAAAGAAAGAACATAATTCTGAAGGTTGAAGTTCCATAAATGACAAAGTTACCATAGCCAACAGTCAGGCAAGGAACAACCAGAGCATCAGGTCATTATACATTTCATTTTGATTGCTTTAATAATACTTACAAATTAATTGTGGATAATTTGAATTTCTATAAATAAATATAAAATGGTTTGCTAACAATTTTTCTATGATACATATGCATTGGTGTTTTTTTGTCTCCATTCTTTCCAGACCTATCAAAGTGCCCCATCAGATATATCAATCTGCCCCGGGGATGGGGCACATTGATACAAATGACTTTTTTTGATTTTCTTAAAATTACATGCAAAAATAATATATCAAACAACGATTGTGCATTTTTATAAAACACTACACAAGTTTCGCAGACACCACATGGAAAAATAACTTGAAATTTCTGCTTTCCGGACACCAAAAATTTTTTTAGAAAAAGTTGTATTAATGTGCCCCAGTTCCCCTAAGTATGGTAATTCAGGTATCAATATTTATCATAAATAATCTTTTTAGCCTAATCAGATTAATCATTAATAAAGAAAAACATAAAAAGTAAATTTCATAACATAAAATATTATAAATTGCATGAATATAGAATTTTTACTTTCAGAATTAAAAACTGTATAACATGTTCAATCAATAAAAATGTTTGAATGACACTTTGAAAAATGTATTTGAATATTTTATCTTGTTTCACTTTATTTTTGCACTTCTTTTTTGAGATAAATTCAAAACATGGTTCGCATCAGAAATGTTTTGTCATAAAAATGTTAAATTTCCGTCGAAAATAAATCTCAAAGGAATATAATATAGTCTAAGTAAAATGACAATGTTACAAGGAAGACATCTGAAAAAATAGAAAAATGTTTCACTTACACTTACGCAAACGAAAAATAAAATGATATCATAAATTTACGAAGCATACTATATCTGTAAAGTTGTTTTTAGTACATTTACATTTGTAATTCGTCTTCTTAGTTTCTTGTATCTTTACAAGAAAATATATAATACAAAATATATAATACAAAAATATTGAATTCATGAAAATTTTCGAATTCCGATTTTAAACAAACTGACATGTTTTAGGGGTCAGAGACTCCAAAAAACATGTTTTTGCAAACTATCTCTTTGTGAGTCTGTCTATTAGTCAGTCTATGGTCAGTCACTGCTTGTTGTCAGTGAGCCAGTATGTCTGTACGTGACATAAATTTTTTGGACGCTCTATCTCAAGAATTAATGCACGGAATTTCATAAAACTTTATATTCAGTTAGACCTTGATATAATCTGTATCTTCTTAGTTTTTGGTGCATATTACCCAATAGGTGGCGCTTATATGATGCTTTTTTCACGATTTCCACAATAGCTATACCTCAAGAACTAATGGACGGATTTTCATATAAATTTAGATTACGTAATATGATTTGGATTAAGTTTTGATGTACATCACCTGACAGGTGGCGCTGCTATGTGGCATTATCCATGATTTTCACAATATCACTATCTCAGGTACTAATGCACGAATTTTTATCAAAATTCAGATTCAATTAGTCTCTAATATAAATTAGTATTCTTTATTTTTTTGGAGTAAATCGCTCAACGGGTGGCACTGCTATTCGACATTATTCATGATTTTCGCAATAGCTCTACCTGAGAAACTAATGCACGAATTTACATCATGCTTCAATTTCAGTCTGTTCCTTGTATAAATTAGTATTCTTTAGTTTTTGGTGTAAGTTGCTCAACATGTTGCGCTTCTATCTACTTTTTTTACGAATTCTGGGATTATTCTATCTCAATTACTAATGCACGAATTTTCATCACATTTCAGATTCAATTAAAACTTGAAATAAGTAGTTGCAGTTTAGATTTTGGTGTAAATTACCTAACGTGTGACGCTGCTATATTTCATTTTTCTGGAAATATTAACGTGTATGAGATAGAAGAAAGTTTTGGGATTGCCATATTTGACGAGTTTAAAATTTAGCATGGGTTTGCTTTAAGCTTATACTTCACTCTATATCATTTGTTATTTTAGTATCAATGAGAATTTGTCAAGGGATGTATTAATGATAAGATTGAGGAATAGGATTCATAAGTTCATTTGAAGACATCAAAAAGCCAGAATATGTGTCGAAGATCATGAGTAGTTATTATTCGTCATAAAAATACTTTACAAATTTAAGTGGTAAAATGTTATTCAATATACCATATATGTGTCAGTAAATAAATGTTATTTAATTTCAGTAATATCTCATTTTTAAGAATAAGCGCATAAATTAGATGATACTTTCGTTATATTTTAAGAAAATAGTA
This sequence comes from Maratus speculifer, assembly GCA_964019185.1. Classification (NCBI taxonomy): domain Eukaryota; kingdom Metazoa; phylum Arthropoda; class Arachnida; order Araneae; family Salticidae; genus Maratus; species Maratus speculifer. Next base: position 143,829,051 of record OZ025291.1, read on the forward strand.
TTTAAAATAATTGGAATATACTTAGTTTCGATGTAATTTACAGAGAAATATTATTTAACTATTAATTTGCTTAGTTTGTGAAATTTTCTTATAACTATGCTTTATCCGTAAAATGTTACATTTATTCTTTAGTCCCAGAATTTTAGTTGTTGAAAAATAATCTTAGAAGTAACATAATTAGTATATTCTTAATAATATCTATTTGGTGTGTCAATCGTTTTATTATAAAAACATAAAAAATATGTGTATAAATAGTAAATCATGTAAGTATAATAATTTAAGCATTAATATTTATCATAAATAAACTTTTTAGCCTAATTAGAATAATCATTAATAAAAGAAAATATGAACAGTACACAGAATAACATGCAATAATTCACATAATAACATTCAAATTTCATAACATACAATATTATAAATTAAGTAAATTATTATTTTATTGTAAAATAACTGTCCAGTTGTTGCTCCTTGATTTAAATTTCATTTATTTTTTCTCTACTTACGTATAAAAAAAGATTCCCTTTTCAAAAAATCCACTTTCAAAATTACATATGGCATAACAAGATTTGAATGACACTTTAAAAAATGTTTGTGAATATTTTATGCTATTTCAGGATATTTTTGTTCTCGCATGTAAGGTAAATCTCGGGAGATGGTTTATACTGAATATGTGTTGTTACAAAATAACTACATTTCTTTTGGTAATGAAACTCAAATGATTAAAAAAAAAAGCACTGTAACCAAAATGACTATACTTCAAGTAGGATGTTTGAAAGAGAAATGAAAAAACATTTTCCGATATTGCAGAAACGAAAAAAAATTAATTCGTAAATTTTGAATGCAGAATGTCTCTTAGTAAAAAGTTTTTTATTATGTTATGCTAGTAATTGTTCATACATTTGATTTTTAAATCTCTTTTATTTAAATTAACTTGATCTTTTTCCATTTACAAAAAGAATTTCGCAATCGATTTGTCGATAATCTCTTTCTTGATTAGCTAAAATTATACCAATTATTTACATCAGGTCCGTAAATTAATTTAAAAAATCGGTTTCACGTCCTATGTAGCAAATTAGGTGAGTTCGTACTATATCGAAGTTTTAAAAATATTGAGATCTTGGTGTAATAGTTTAGAGTACTTCGGATACAGTATAGTAACGGAATCTTTTGATGTCCCTGTAAATCATATCAGTTTTCTATTACACCAGTTACAGGAAGTATCTTGTAGTAAATCTCAGAGTCGTATATCCATTTCATAAAATATGAAATAGTTTAATATAATTAAAATGCCCCCAAAGAATGTTTTCCTCCTATACCGTTATGTATTGGAATACTTTTGTGTGGCCATTTAACTTAATAACAAATGTTCTCTGCATGACAGATTTTACAGAATGTATATTTTAGTACATATTTCATCGATTCATACCAATTTTATTATGTTTGGAAGAATGTGACATCATTAAAATGCACTTCAAACATTTTTTCCCCTTGGCCATAATATAACAAAATGTTTTTTGATTGTTCCTGTAATTAAATTATTGATCCGATTTTTATAAAATTTGAAATGACAATTCTATTAAATTCAGATGAAACTGCTCAGAGAAATGTTAGATACTGCTGACTTTGAAATGACTCGTCAAAATTATGCAAAAATTATATATTTTGAATTTCAAACAATTCGGTCTGGTAGTTTTTGCTCTGCTATATGCGCACAGACGGACAGACGGACGGACGAACTAACATCCTTCTGGAAGAGTTGTCCATGTTTGGAAGAATATGACATCATTAAAATGCACTTCAAAAATGTTTCCCCTTGGCCATAATATAACAAAATGTTTTTTGATTGTTCCTGTAATCAAACAATTGATCCGATTTTCATAAAATTTGAAATGACAATTCTATTAAACACACTAGGGAAGTGCATGAAGTGTGAGTCACCGATTTTGACGAAAGTGGTATCGTTGGAAAGATCTCATCGTGAGCATTAAAAACTCAATGGAACTACCCGTCACAAATGATTCATTTTCGAGATATGCGACAATTTATGTCACGCAGCTAGTGAACACTTACTGGGTAACCGCAAAATTTTTTAGCCTCAACTTTAACAAAAGTGATATCGTTGGAAAGATCTCATTGTGAGGAGTGAAAAACGCAATTGAATTATTCGTCGGAATTGAGCCGTTTTCGAGATATGCGACAATTTATGTCACGCAGCTAGTGAACACTTACTGGGAAACCGCAAAAATTTATAGCGTCAACTTTAACGAAAGTGGTATCGTAAGAAAGATCTTATTGTGAGTAGTGAAAAACTCAAAGGAACTATCCGTCGGAATTGAGCGGTTTTCAAGATATGCGACAATTTATGTCACGCAGCTATTGAACACTTATTGGGAAACCGCAAAAATTTTTATCCTCAACTACAAGAAAAGTGGTATCGTTGGAAATATCTTATTGTGTGGAGTGAAAAATTTAATGGAACTTGCCGTCGGAATTGAGTCGTTTTCGATATATCCGACAATTTATGCCACGTAGCTAATGCACACTTATACAAGAACGGCAAAATATTTTAGCCTTGATTTAACCGAAAATGGTATCATTGAAAAAATATCATGGTGCGGGCTAAAAAACTCAATTGAATTACCCGTCGAAAATGAGCCGTTTTTGAGATATCCGGCAATTTGTGTCTCACAATTTGTTTATTTATTATTTTAATTTAATACAATATTATTAATCTTGATATTTCATTAAATAAAAAAATTTTGCAATTTAGTGGCTTCCTGTTAATTTAATTATGATATTTATTTTTGAATATTAAATATGTAATCAAAACAAATGTGAAAAAATAAAGAAAAATAATAGCTATAAATATGCTAGTTTGTGTGCAATGTGTGTGTTTGTTTCGCTATGCATTTACAGTATTCACTGATGGTTGTAGTCTTGTATATAGAAGTATGTGAAACATAATGGAAATTGACACCAGGAACATTTTAAAAAGGGCTGACGGTCACACTTGTTGCAGACCTTCTCTGATATGTTGAAGCATACCTGTTTCATGAATTTGAAGGATGAAATGTCTCTCTGTATTAGTGCTTTTTGGAAAGCATACCGTCTCATGGCATCAAATACAGGCGCTGATAGTTGATTGTAGAAGAGGTGATGCATTTTAAATAGAGCTTCCCTAGTTGTTAAGTCCTCATCTCCACACAAGCTTCGATGAGTCGAAGAATATTCTACTATGCGTTTGATTACATGTTTGTAATCGTGGAAGGTCTGCACATCTAGTGGCTGCAAGTACTTTGTCGTACTTGGAGGGAAGAACATAGCCTCTACATTTTCTCCCAACTTCTCTTTCATGAGCTTGATGTCTTTCTGTCCTGACCACTGATTCAAAAGAAGGAAGGTCTGTTCGTTGCCTATGGACTCTTTCAATTTCATGAAGTACTCTGCTGTCAATTGTTTGGAGCTCTTTCCTGACTTGGAGTACACGATGACAACATCATCGTAACGCATTTTTTCTAGCTTTTGTTTCACTTGGGGCCCGAATTCACCTTTTGCTTCTTGGGTTATGCGAAAAACTGGGCCAACCAACTTTCCAGAAGCCGAAATAGTCATTTGGATGGTATAAGAATGGGTTGTTTTCTGTTTACTTTTAACTGTAGTAGCCACGTTTTTTGACCCTTCAAAATCAAGTGTTCTTTTGGATACTTATTCATACGTATAACCGCTCTGATCAGTATTGAGCTGAGAGAATATTTTTTTTCCATTATTTTTTTTTTTTTGCATATCACTACGAAAAGAATCTATGAGGGGCTGGAGAGATAATTCTGGGAATGCATCCCTTCTGGTTAAAATGTGGGTCACTTTCTGGCTTTTTATTTTATATTCTTGCTTAAAATAGGCTATAAATCTGCGGGATGCTTTAAAGTTTTCCAAACCTACTTCAATAGCCTTGTCCATAGCTCACATTTTGTGGTTCCTATCATGAACAGTCACCTTGTATTCTCTACGATGTTTTATAAATTCAGCCCACATATGACGACGAATTTCATTCTGTTTTTGCAATGTATTGCCACCTTTCTCCAAATACTACTGCCACCCCGTAACTACCATGGGGCTTGTCACTTTTCTGGACTGTTTCTTCGCAGCTTTTACTTTGTTTTTTTTCTCCTATCATATGCTTCAACTGCTTTTTTCATTACTTTCAAAGGAACTTCCGGAACTTCTACTTGTTCCTTTTCCGTAGAGGTATCGTATGCAGGATCATCTTCTAATTCATTATCTTCTACGTCTGCAGTTATTATCATATCCATAGAATTATAAAATTCATTCTCAATCAAAAATTTCACGGTGTCAAAAATTCGGCGACTGATTTGATTTTCTACGTTGGTAGCTTCTCTATTCAACATAGAGTTCCCAAAATGAGACAGTAAGTGATCACGAACAAGTGTAGAAATAACGGATTTGTCGGCAATTTCATTATAGCCCGAAGACTCACCGACAACATCTTCAGAACTGGCCCCGAGTTCGCATTTCACAGGGGCTTGCGCCGCTTTTCCTAACCAGCACGCTTAGGACGCGTTCTACAGGTGCTGTAAAATTAGCCATAGTACATCTTAGGCACCTTTCACACTAGGCCACGCATGATGTAAAAATTTCTAGTCAGTCCGTGTGTAACTTGATAAGCAGTGGATATATCTATTCTTAACATTCAAAGTTTTATTCACAATACTACACTTTTAAATAATAAAAAACATATCTAAAAACTTTCTCAATTTTAAATTGACCACTGGCTGACAAGCACCATCTGTTCTCACGCAACATCTCCGCTAGCAACGATAGTCTCTTTCATCTTTCTGTTTCATCGTTTATCGTTACGACGCTCTTTTCGATACGAAAGCGACGCCTATTTAGAAGAAAAAAGAAACAATTTCCAATCCAGATATATAAAACCAGATTTCGCTTCTTACGAGCTAGTTGACATGTCCGTCATGACTTCAAACAAACGGTTGCTATGCTGTATTTTCTATTTTGTTTGTATATTATATCTGTTTCTCATCGCTAAAGGTTTTTAAACTTTAAATGCAATTTAAATTGGTAAGATTTTCTGCGATTTATATTTAATTAAAAAATTAAACGTAGTAACCATTTACTTAAAGTCAGTGTCGAACCAAAGATTCATGACTGACGTCACAATGAAAGCAAGTATTGACGTCATTACAATGCCCAAGTTTTATCCAATAGGACCAGCGAGGAGTCATTATACTCGCTAATCTAACTAATGAATTATGACTTCTTTTCATTATTTATTATAAATAACAGCAAAAATATATAACCTCTGTGGCATAAATCTCAAAAGCGTCTCATTTCCGGTTCCTAGTGCTACATGATTTTCTGATCCTAACAACGAGATCTTTCCAAAGATGTCGATTTCGTCAAAATGGAGATTATTTTTTTTCTTTGGTTCACTAGCTGCGTGACATAAATTGTCGCATATCTCAAAAACGGCTCAATTCCGACTGATAGTTCCTTTGAGTTTTTCACTCCTCACAATAAGATCTTTCCAACGATACCACTTTCGTTAAAGTTGACGCTAAAAATTTTTGCGGTTTCCCAGTAAGTGTTCACTAGCTGCGTGACACGAATTGTCGCATATCTCGAAAACGGCTCAATTCCGACGGATAGTTAGTTGCATTGCATTTTTCACTCCTCACAATGAGATCTTTCCAACGATATCACTTTTGTTAAAGGTGAGGCTAAAAAACTTTGCGGTTTACCCAGTAAGTGTTCACTAGCTACGTGACATAAATTGTCGCATATCTCGAAAATGAATCATTTGCGACGGGTAGTTCCATTGAGTTTTTTACTGCTCACGATGAGATCTTTCCAACGATGCCACTTTTGTCAAAATCGGTGACTCACACTTCGTGCACTTCCCTAGTCAGATGAAACTGCTCAGAGAAATGTTAGATACTGCTGAATTTGAAATGATTCGACAAAATTATGCAACAATTATATATTTTGAATTTCAAACAATTCGGTCTGGTAGTTTTTACTCTGCTATATGCGCACAGACGAACAGACGGACGGACGACCTAACGGCGACTATAGATGCTGCTTATTTACCTAAATACGAACACAACTAAAAACATTTTACCATTTGTCTGATGGAGTTGATGAATTGCATGATAATTGTTAAGGTTACAATTGTTTAAAAGTTGCAAAAATAATAAAGAAATTGTGAATAAAACCATTCTAGTCAAATCAGTCCGACTGGCTGTGAAATTGTAACAACAGCATATTTTAAACACTAAAATTATGCAAAAAAATTGTAATATTTAAAAAATATATGTTGGTTTATTATTTAATAGTTTAATATTAATTAAATTTGATTATCCGTTGAGAAAAAAATTCAAAAATTCTGAAGAGACAATTTAAATATTGTTTTTAGTTGCGTTTGTAATTATTTAAATAAGTAATACCTATACTCGAAGTTCAGTTTATCCGTCTGTCTGCCACATATCAGAGAACAAAAACAACCCAATCGAATGGTTTGAAATTTAAAATGTGTAATTATTGCCTAATTTTGTTGAGTCATTTGAAAATCAGCAGTATACAACATTTTCCTGAGAGTTTCATCTGAAAGTAGTAGAACAAAAAGGACATCGTATAATTGTCTAGATTTATTTTTAACAACATTCATGTTTAATGAAATACGAGCTGCAAAACAATCTATAAGTTTTGAATTAAAAATCTGATCACGTTTTGCATACATAAAAAGAGAACTATAAATATAGGAAAATATTAAATTGTTCATTTAATAAAAATAAATAAATAAATTATTTCTTTACTTTGTTAGATATATTGGCAGTCTTTTCTGAAAAAAATATTCTTTCTAGAAAAATCGCGTTTAAATTTTTGTATAAAAAAGCACTTTCTCATAAAAAATATATATATGTAACTACAATATGTGTTTAAGTTTGTCAAAATAGCTCTTTAAAAAAGCATTAATAAAGCACAATTATTTAAAAAATTCAAAAATAAAAAATATTTTTTTTTATTTGAAAAGTTTATATAATCCCTGTAATAAGTTTAATAATTCTTGGGTATAATATATTAAAAATAACCTCTTTTTCATTCTTTTAACAAGTGCATTTTATTAGTTTAAGAACATTATTCATTGTTTTTGTGATACAATCAAATTACAACGTTTAGAGTAGTATGGTTAGATCTAGAATAGTTTTTATTTGCTATTTTATTTGTTTGTTTAATTTATTTAGAATCATTCAAGGTAACTCTGACTCATCAAAGTAATTTTGGGCCAAGAAAAAAAAAAGATTAAATCTTCTACATCACTTGAGTTAACGGCAAAGTTTTGGTTTCAAAATATAGATAGCAGCACGTGAGTTTGGCAGCTCATTCGAAACAATTCGTGAAGATTCCACCATGGCAGATGTAAAGAAGATTTTTCGTTTATACTTTAAAAAAAGCGAATTGAAGATCAACAGTTGTTTAAGTCTTAGATCAGCCGTGATAACTAAAATTACCTTGCATATATGCAAAACTTCAGGTAGGAGAGACTCAGGAAAAAGAGATTTAACTATGTATGTGTGTATTTATTAATGAGAAAAGCGTATTGCACTCTTACGGGAACAAAAATTGCTCTATATCCTTACGTGAGAGAGGTCAACGATAGAATGAATCGTGACCGTCTGATATGACTGACAAATACGTCGAACTAAATCTGGGTACCTTGTGCTATTATAACCCCACAAATAAGCACATATGTCGGAAGTAACATGACGTCTCAGCAGAATGGATAAAAGTTTCGTAAGGGTGCAGCAAAGTTACCCTAATTTGGCACAAAGTTACCCTGATTGACTTTATTATTTCCTTATTAATATTTTATGATATTTATCGAAGAATATGTTTTGAAATTTTTGATTGTGGTATTTACTTAATAGAACAATCATTGCATAAACATTTTTAACTATACAGTTATTTCAAGAAACATTTGCAACACAATTGTAGCCTACAATACTTAAGCAAAGTGGCGAATGGTCGGGGAAAATATAGTCAAAAAAGAAGAAGCTTCTAGTATTTACTTATAAAAAATACATCCAATAATATAAAGGGATTAAAAAAGGCATATTTCTCTTATACGAAATACTGGTATTTAATAACTTTATTGGGATTTTTTCCCTGTCTACTTTCTACCTTGTTAAACTATAACAGTATATAGTTTTTATCACAATCATTAAAATTCACGCATCTATTTCCATTTCGTCAGGGAATGAAGAATGTTTTAAAAAATTATCCTCTTTTTTAGCTTGTAAAAACATAAAAAAGATTAATTGTATGAAAAGTTCACTTTCGAAATTACTTACTGCATAAAAAGATCTGAATGGCACTTTGAAAAATGCAATTGAATTTCACTTTATGCACTCAATAGTGAGATAAACATAGAAAGCATTTCATATCAGAAATGTTACAAACGAGCTACTTTATTCTGGTAATAAATCTCAAAGGAGTAAAATAAGTTCTTTAAGCAAAATAACTGCATTTCTTGAAAGCTGTTTAAAAAATGAAAAAAAGACTGATTTTCAAAAAACGAAGTAAAAGAGTTTTGTAAATTTATATAGATCAACTTTTTATGTTATCTTGTTGAAACTTGGTAAGCATTTTTTCTTGGTATCTTTATACGCCAAGCAACGAAATTGAAAATGATAGTTGAAAAAGAAAATCTTTTTATAAAATACTGACATTTATTAAGATTTACAAACACGTACTAATTAAATTTATACTTAAATTTTGTTCCTATTTTCGATATATATTAAAAGTGAACTGTAAGAAACATAAAATATTCAATTCAATCACCTAATTTTGACATCGTATTTGGATTAATCCTAAATTTTACCTTCAAATACGAAACTAAAATATATTCTCACAAGCGATTAATTAATTGTGCAGATTTAAAATTTCAAACTTCCAATATGTAATTCATTATTAGGTAAATCCAAATATTATTGCTTTTCTTTGATTTTTTTGCCCCCTCCCCTAAATGTAATTATCATCAATCCGCCGTTTATGACTATAAAGTCAAATGTATTGTTCATAATCCCAAAATTCCGGAAAAATCCAACAAGTACATCTTTTTATATTCTAAAAAATATGTAAATTTACAAATGTCAGGTGATTAATGTCTATATAGTGTATAAGTCATATTATGAACATGCTCACATGACGAGTAATCAGATTGAATTTCTTTGTACAATTAAAGGCAACTCACATTTTCATAATCATAAATAGTAGACTGGCGATAAATTCAGATTCGCCAAGTTTTGGCAAAAGTTCTTTACAACCAGTCAAACTTTATTTGTTGATTTCATCATTCTATTTTTTTTTCATAAGGCATCCTATTTGCCAGCATTGCTTACGTTTGAAGTACAGTATTTGATTATATATTGAAATTTTTGTTGTGGCTCTCGTAAAAAAAGAACACAAAAAGTGCACACGGTACAATGACTTGCTTTTATGTAAAATTTTCCCAGGTGTACTATAATTACAGAGTAAATATCTATATTCAAATCAGACAAAAAATTACGACTAATAAAGATACAGATAGTAACGGTATGCATATATACATACAAGTACACATACTACAATCATACAAAACTAGCAAAGCTCCTGTGTTTGTAGTTTCTTAGTAAAAGCCAATGTCCGAAGAGAAAACTTTATAGTTCTCTTTGGTGAATTCTTTCATTTTCTTTGACGTTGAAAATAAAGTCAAGATAAAGTCGGATCTTTAACACCTTGCATTTCTTTACTACATTGCAAAAAATGGATTTTGCAACAGATGGAGTTAGAAAAACAACGTATAATCCAGTTAAAACCGTTAAATTATTATGTCACGAGCGCATTCGACTACATTCTAACAATATAACATTCTAAAGATATTATATGACAAATTAAGTAGTAAACCATTAAATTGGCATAACGACGGAAGAAACAGCAGAACTGGCCAAAAGACGAATCAAGAGACAGACTAAGTTGAAGTATGGTAGGCCATACACATATTTGAAACAACAGTTATTATGGGAGTTTTAGGAGGATATAATGCACGATATCTGTAAATTCTCAGATTTTCTTCGAAAGCCATTGCACATTTAAAACGTTTTGAACGACATCTAATTGTTACTATAGTATGATATATTGAAAAGCAATCCTGTAAACAATATGTGGATGTTTTTACCAAATGTAGAATCATTCGGAAATTAGAAAGAGTTCGAAGAGTAGCGATAGTGCTCGAGACAGCTTACAATATTGTGTTACAAGTTTTGAGAGCATTTTCAAACTATAAGAATAAATATCGAAAATTTGATAGTATTTTAGCATGAGCAATCGCGTCAGCGGATGATCAATTCCTTGCCTTAAATTTGAAATGAGACAGATGACTGGCATCGGTTGAAATCGCAAAATGCAATCAACGGACATCTCATATGATGTTTATTGTCACCAGAAGGTTGTACAGAAGGGGTTTACTTGCATTGCTGAGAGTGCAGTGCGTGTCATTAACCTTCAACAGATTAACACATATTTTAGTCCAAAAGATATCTGAAATAAATCAAATCGAACACGTAGGAGCCATTCTTGGGTAATGCTTGTCAGCACATAACCAGCCATCAGCAATGATATCGGAGCGTTACACGGCATTATAAGAAGAATGGGCTGCTTTCTCTCAACACTAATCGACAACCTCTTACTCTGTAATGATGATGAAAATTCTGTAGCGCATTTAGAAATCATCGTTTTATGTATGTAATTTATTTATTTATTTATTTTTTGCCAGCCTCCAGTTATGTTTTTGTTTTCTGACCAGTTTGTGCTCGAATCTACCTTTTATAGTAAAGTTTCTTTTGTATCCTTCAGTTTCTTTTTTGTTGTAGTTCTCTTCCCTTTTCTCTTATTCTCACAACTTTAGGGTCTTATATTACAATTTGTGTCGTTTGCAAACATTTCTGCACGGTGTACATGAAAGAAAGTCGCTTCCTTAACTTTTACATGCTACTGAATTTTTATCAGTGCAATTACGTTATATATTTTAAACGTTAAAAAAATTAAAAACTTTTTATTGTTTTCTCTAAACCATCTAAAAGACAATATTAGTCAATGTTATGCATTAAAATAGCTTAATATGATTATTTTTACATATTTACCCCAATTTTTTTTTCCATTTTGAGAACAAAATTACTTTTACGTTAATAATGTTAATATAAGCCATCCAAATATCCCTATGGAAGTTTAAAAATTATCTCATTGTCTGAAATTTAACAAATGTACTCATTTTGTGTATTATTCAATTCGTATTCATATGATAATAGGCTAAGGAAGAATTTTGGAGATAGTTGAAAAACATATCGTTTTACAGCAATGTTTAACAGATATTATAAGTTTCTAATATTTTATGCGTTTTATGAAAGTTTATGCATAAAATTTAACTTATATTATAAATTTAAAGAGTGAAATATGTGCATAAAATAAAGGAATCTCTAACAGTGCAAAACAAATTAGGTAAACCTTTATTATTATATTTTACTAAATGCCAAAACATAAATGAAATCCTTATAAAAAAAAGTAGCCATATACAATCACTTCTATCTGTAGGAAGTAACTAAGTAATTGTTAAGACAAAATAGTACTCGATGAAAAGACATTTACTATTAATTGAACTGAGTTCAACAGCTATAAATTTCCTAACATAAGTGAATTTCTCTAAATGTTGGGATATTTAATAAAACTTACTTTTCTCTGCTTAATTTCCATTCGTGTGAATCAAATAAAGTTTGTTACTGCATAAAATATAACTTCCCGCAGTTCAAATTAAAAACTGATTTCATTAAACAGAACTATTTAAATAATAAGCAGAACATAACCCATAATATTATTATAAACGACTAACTAGATTATTTGAAAAGTTATGTACATAAAAGTCTTTTTTCAATTTTATCAAATAAGTAAATATAAATAAATAAGTAAAATGATATTAAGTTTTTATTTCTTTTTTAAGTTAGATAAACTTTATTTTTTAATAACATTTAAAAAAAAAAAACAATGCTTTACGTATCTGTTAACAAGCTGTAGTAATAATCAATTGTTAAACCACACAACACTACTTTTTTTTTAATATCGGCATTTTACCTGCTTTATTATTATTATTATTATTTTCATTATTAAAAACAAACCTTGAATCGAAAGAAAATAAGATTAAGGTCCAGTATGTATCTGTGCAAACTGCGCCCAGTATCTACCCAAGATTTTTTTTTAATTATATTCATTTATTCGACCAAAATTAAATTGAAATTTACAGCATCTCCATTCAATTTGCTATAGTACCCGACATGGAATTTTTCAAACTTCAATTGAATTCAATTTAAAATCCACTGCAGCGTTATTTCCGTTTGAAAAAAAAGTTCCAAAACCACCTTAAAACTCGAAAAATAAAAACACGGTTAAAAAGTTGAAAATCGAATAAAAAATCTGAATAAATACCGAGATTACAGAGAACAAAGTTTATTATATCGGACTAAAATGTTAATAAATCCTCTTACAAAAGTCAAACTTTATAAATTGAATAAAAATTTCTCAAAACATAAGAATAAATAAATGAAAATAATAAAATGAAAATTCACAGAGGAAAAAACTTACTATCGTCAGCTAAAATACTGAAATCGGATTCCTTTAACGAATGTGAAAAAAATAATAATAATTGCCACGTAAGGGAGAAAAATCGCATAACAAATTTCATTACAAACTTTAATAATTGAGGTGCATAATTTTAGATATAAAGGTATGTAGCTTCGAAATTTTTTAGCGATTTTTTTCTCAACAGAGCACACCCATACACACTCGCATACGCATGAGTACGGATATACGCATAGATAGACAGACAAACATCTATTTTATTATATATACAATGTTACTGGTAATTGCTAAAAACCATATCATTTGTCAATTGTTTGGAAATTCCCCCATATCACAATAAGCCTTTCTCTCTTAAAAATGTGTCACCTGTTACCATTATTAAGACCTTCTAATCTATTTATGAACCCATTTTTTAGTTAATTAAATTGTTTCAGCTATTTGAGCCCTTTTCAGTTTTTTTAATTCCAAAATATTTATAATTACTGTTTCATTGATCCTAATAATAATACTTTAATACTTAAAAAAAAAAAAAATCAGTTTAGTTTTGACACTTTAGTAATTAATAAATATTTAAAATTTTCAAGCATCCAATATGTTGACATTTTAATTAAATCAAAATTTTTAAATGATCAGATTTTCATTTATTTAAATATTATTTCATTCATATTTATGATGTTAAAATTCTTACAGTCGTTTACTTGTTTCTGTGTTATTTATTGCTAAAATTATAGGCAAGAATATGTCACACATTTACACATATTGACTACATTTTATATAAATGCACAAACTTTTAAAAATTAAGTTTTTAACAATCATTGCAGTTGCTTTCTTTCACTTCATTTAAGCTTTAATGGTTTTATAAGAATTGCAGTCGATTCTGCAAATTGGGCTCAAATTAATTCAGTATTTCGAACGTCATCGTGATGACAAGTATTATATATTTTGCTTTTGTGTTTCTTTGTAAAGGAAATATAAGAGCTACATACTTGAATACTACAAAGTAATCGAAGATATTTGATAAATGAAATGCACGGTCGCAATTAGGCCCGAATGGTTTCAGTATTTCTTATTCTATGGTAATGACATGATTTGTCTTACATTTAGTAGATGTATATGATACCGGATAAACACAATTTCAGGCCAAACTAAATTGGCCTAGACGAAACTAGTTTATCCTAACGCGCATCGGATAAACTAGTTTTTTTATCCTATGTTTATATGTTTATTCTTATGAAGCGCTTTTCTGATTACTTTTGGGAGGTCATTGGAAAAGAATAAGGAGAAAGCAGAACGGGAGGCTAATTCACCCCCCCCCCCTTAATTCAATTAAATGGGTTATTGGGATATTTCATTCGAATTTTAGATACAGCAGCACTCTGATAAGGCGCCTCCATGATTTATTCTGAGTGCTCATCTTTTAAGTACAAAGGGAGGGAAGGGGGAAAAAAGGGGTAACGCTCCATAATTTATGTTTTTTTTTTTTTTTTTTTTTTTTTTTTTTTTTTTTTTTTTTTCACGCAGAATTTACTGATTTGCTTTAAATTTTGGAAATAGATTCATTCTGTTAAGGAGCGTTCTTAATTAGTTTTGGGGGTTCATTGGTTAAGTACAAAGGAAAGAATGGGGTGGAGGCTCCCCTCCTAATTTTGGCAAATGGGTTTTTCATGCAGAATTAACAAATCTGCTGCAAATTTTGGATATGTTCATTCAGATGAAGCCCTTCACTGATTAATTTTGGTGGTTCTTTGGCTAAGTATAAAGTGGAAACTGACAATTTATCTCCTTCCTTAAATACTATGCAAAGGATTTTAATGCAGAATTATCCAATTTGCTTCAAATTTTGAACATAAGTTCATTTTGATGACGTGCTTCATTGATATTTTTTTGGTTAAGAAAAATGTGTTAATGGACGATTTATCCCCTTCCTTAGATTAGATAAATGAGTTTTATGCAGATTTATCCGATTTGCCACAAATTTTGTGTGTAGTTTTTTTTTTTTTTTTTTTTGATAAGGCGAATTTTTGAATATATTTTGGGGGGTTAATGATTAAGTATAAAGGGAGTAATGGGGAATTGCCCTAAAAAATCAAATAAATGGTTTCTAGTGCAGAATTATCCGATATGCTTCAATTTTGGATAATTGCTTAATTTTATAAAGCGTATCTGAGATTAGTTTTGGGGTTTCAATGCTTAAGTACAATTAGGGAAAATGGGGAAACTAATACCCCTTATTTTATTCTTTAAAAAAATAAGGCCGCAATACACAATTAGTGTAAACAGCCTGTGAACGCAAAGCCATCAGTTTAACTGGGCAATAGTATTTTTATTATTGATCCCAATTGCTGCGTCATTGATAACTATTATATTTATATTGTTAGAATTTCAGGATAATTTCTCATGTTTTTTTTTTTCTAGCTATTTAACAAAATGTCTAAACTCGCAAGTGGACGGTCGTCTTTGGTTGTATAGTGTATGTGATTTAGGGCAAAGCTAGTAGGGGCTGGTAACACCGCACTAGGCATCTCTGAAAAGCACATCAACACTCTCAGAAAACTCCTCGTCATAACAATTGATCAGCATCTGTATTTAAGCTTGCGAAGTATTTTTTTTTTTTTCGAAATCAAAGTCAGCCGTAGCTTTTCTTACCCATGAGTTTTTAATCACAATAACGTATCTCTTAAATGTCATAAATCATTGTTATAAAATATACATTAACTATGTAAAATGTTTAGTTGTTGGTTGTGCTTATGGCGGCCAGTTATCAACACGCGGGTTATGGGCCCTAATAGGGGGAGCTGCCCTCCGTGGGGGTTCTTTCTAGACCAACCTTACGCGTATTTGTGCAGGGAATTACAAGGTTCGAAGAAAATCACGGAAAAATCCGAGCGATTAAGCCGACGGCCGTGATTCTGTTCGAACCCACCACCTGCTGTCTACCATTTTCCACAGCAGAACCTTTCGGCCACTGGTAGGGGCTTTATGTAAAATTAACTATCTAAGCTGTTCACATTAACTCAAATTTCCGGCTAAATCCTAAAAATGCCAGTTAAATGTTTTCTTTTCAACTTGTGTAAATGAACTGAGTGCAATATACAGTGTCTCACAAAAGTGATGGGACACTTGTGCTTTATAAAAAGAAACTGCAATAAAATAAATAAACAAACATGTGCAAAATTTTTTTGAGTGTGTTTCATATTTAAAGTTAGTAACAATTATTACATAACATACATTTCGTCAAAATATTAAAATATTAATTTAGTAAAAATACAATTCTTCAGAACGGAGCAAAAAATGGCTCACATAAGTGATGGGACACTTACTTTTCCATCAAATACATATTCCAAAAATTTTACTTTTTAAAAGGTTTTAACATTTTGTTGGATTTCCTTTTACTTTTAAAACATGATTTAATCTTTTTGGGATGGATTCGACTAATTTTTTTGTGATTTCCGGAGTGATTTTACCCCATTCTTTTTGAAGCACCGATTTTAGTTGTTGTTTTGAAGAAATGGTGTGTTTGCGAATTCTTGATTCCAATTCTTGCCAGATATTCTCTATGGGATTTAAGTCTGGAGATTCTGGCGGTGTTTTTATTATTTCAGGACAGTTATATAGCAGCCAGAGTCTAACGTTCAGAGCAGTGTGCTTGGGGTCATTGTCCTGGTAGAATTTAAAATCGTTATGAAGGTTCAATTTTCGTGCTGAAGGTTTCAAATTTTGCTTTAAAATATCAATATACTTGTACTGATTCATTATACTGTCAATAAAAACAAGATTACCAACTCCAGCGGACGACATACACCCCCATACCATAACTCCTCCTCCACCATGTTTTACTGTTGGTACCAAGTTCTGTTTGCGAAATTCTTCCCTGGGTTTTCTCCACACCAAGATTCTACCGTCAGAACCAAATATATTAAATTTACTCTCATCAGCAAATATAACTTTATTCCAGTAATCAGAATTCTTATTTATGTTGGATTTTGCGAAAGCTAGTCTGAGTTTTCTATTCTTTTCACTTACGAAGAATTTTTTTTCCTGGCTACTCTACCGTGATATCCAGCAGATCGAATTACACTTCTAATAGTCTCAGGATTAACAATTATTCCATATAATGCTTGTAAAACAGCAGCAACTTTTGAAAAACTATTTCTTGGATTTTTTTTTAATATTTCGAACGATAATTCGCTTTATTCCATTGGATAGCTTTGATGGTGAGCCAGGTCTTCTTTTATCCTGAATTATATGATTCTTTTTATATCATTTAATAATATATTGAAAACTGTTGAACGACTCAAGTTAACTGTTTCAGGAGTTTTTCTAATAGATTTTCCACGTTCAATATGCAAATTAATAACTACTTTTCGAATTTCAGGCGAAGTTTCTTTTCGTTTAGCATTCATGGCTACACAGAGCTAAAAAACACAAAAATTCCAAAACAAACTGGAGAGAAATACTGCAGCCGATTTTATAAATTATTGCCAATTGCTTTTAAGTAAAAATAAAACCCCAAAAAATATTTTTATTGCTTATTTCACATGATTTTTGTTGCATATATAATGGTGTCCCATCACTTATGTGAGCTATTTTTTGCTCCGTTCTAAACATTTGTATTTTTATTAAATTAATATTTTAATATTTTGACAAAATGTATTTTATGTAATAATTTTTACTAAATTTAAGTATGAAGCACACCCACAAAAAAATGTGTACATGTTTTTTTAATTTATTTGATTAGTTTCCTTTTGTAAAGCACAAGTGTCCCATCACTTATGTGAGACACTGTAAATTGCACTCAGCTCATTTACACTTCTGAAAATTGAGACATTGATGGGACTATAGCATTCGTTCGCGTACGACGTGTTACATATGAAAAACATTTCTCATTCAAGCAGAAATTTCTTGATTACTCTTTTGACTTAGAATACAGAAGCCTTCCTCTAACGTTTAAAATTTTCACTAATTTGTGATGCACAAAAATTAAATCCGAAAAATTTCATAGAATTCTTATTATTATCACTGTTAGAGTTATTTGTAATTTATGTTTGGAATCTGGCATCACATAAGTTCCCTAATGTATGTAACTATAGAAACGCAAAATTGTCTGTGTTTTTCTTAGTGGTTGTTTTTGTTTTTGCTTGAAGAGCAAGCAACGCTTCGCATATCTCAAAATAAAGTATGTTACAGTCTACTAAAGCATGTGAGTCTATTAATTACGTTAATACGCATCGTCGCAACATATTATTTTGGTTACGTCGAGCCAAAGTCTATATATCTTTTTGCTTCACTTCAAAAAGAAAAGTTCGAAAATAATGAACTGTTTTCGTCATTGAATTTTATTAGAACATTATTCCACAAGCTGGCATGATGAAGAAAAAAAGAAAATCGTCTGCCCGCAGCAATTAATCAAGATATAAAAATTTTATTATTCTTTTTGCTGTTATAAGTTTTTGAACATGGAAAATATTGAAAAATTAAAAAAGAAGCGTGCAACAATACGCACTTCAATTACGAAATTAATTAGTAAATTAGAAACATTAATAAAAGATAAAAATATTGATATTGATAGTTATTTAGAAATTTCGGAACTATTAAATGACAGAGAACAAGCAACCGGAAAACCAGATGAATGGGGACTATTTAAATTACAATTTAACAACTTAATAACTTCAAATGAGCAACTATCATATGCGCAAAAGTTGCATTATTTATCAGCAGCATTAATAAGTGATGCAAGAGCTTTGATTAGCACAGAAGACACTTTTTCATCTTTATTTCAAGCATTAAAAGACAGATACGAAAATGATAGAGTAGTAACAGAAATACACATCAATTCACTCTTAAATGCAGATAAACTTACACATCCGCTAAAGATCTTCGAAATCTGGTCGATAATGTAAAAAAAAGCATTCGCGCCTTGAAAATTTTGATTTATAATCGAAATAATCTTTCAGATGTTTTAATATTGAACATCATTCTCGAAAAGTTAGATAGAGATACTCGAAAAGATTATGAAATGACGATAAGTTCAAAAGAAGTTCCGAAGTTAGATGAATTACTTTTATTTTTAGAAAAACGATCTAAATTTTTAGAAAATATCCATACAGTCACGTCTGTGAAACCTTTCAGTAAGGATCAGAAACGTTCATTTAATTCTAAGTCATTGACTTTGTTAGCAGAAGGTCAATACATTTGTTCAATGTGTAAAGGCCATCACATTTTAATGAGATGTTCCCAATTCTTAAATTTACCTGCAAAAAAGGTTTAATATTGTTAAAATGAAAAAATTATGCTTCAACTGTTTATCATCAGTTCATAACATTAGCCAGTGCAAAAGTTCAAGCACGTGCAGAAAATGCAACAAACGTTATCACACATTGATCCACCTGGAACGAGGTGAGGAAAATATTGATACTAATCAGACTATAGCAAACCAAGATGAAAATAATGTTAGTAGTAATTTATCGCCAACCGCAAACGCATTTACTCCTCATATGTTACACAAATAATCAGATGTCTTTGGGTAAAAATACACATTCATTTGATAACACGCATTCAACTATTAACAATACTGTAATGAGTATGATGTCCTCTTCTAGTAAACAAGTACTCCTTTCAACTGCGATAATATATGTACAAAATGCTAGACGAGAATTAGTTTCTCTTAGAACATTGTTAGATTCAGGGTCGCAAAATAACTTTATAACAAAGGAATGTTCTGAGTTATTGTTCTTGAAAGGAAGGAAAATAAACACATCAGTTTCAGGGGTAAATGGTTCAGTTATGAATATAAAGGAAAGTATTATAACAACCATAGCAAATAAAAACAGGAGTTTTAATGAAGCATTGAAATTTTTTGTTGCTCCTAAAATAACGCGCATAACACCAGCTACATATCTAAACATCATGCCTATTAAGCATTTACAAACTTTTTAGTTAGCTGATCCACAATTTGATAAACCAGGTCCAATACATGTTTTATTATCAAACAAAGTATTTTTTAAATTAATCGGACAAAATAAAATAAATATGCAAAATTTGGCTTTTCAAGAAACTGTTTTTGGCTATGTTGCCAGTGGTTCTACGTCTATGCCACAACAAAATTTTAATAACTATTGTGGTCTTGTTCGATCTGTGGATGATTTATCCAACGCTATGCAAAAATTTTGGGAAATTGAAGCGGTTCATTATAAAAAGTAAAGAAGAGCAGTATTGTGAGGAATATTTCTCGCGTACACATACTAGAAGAGAAGATGGTAGGTATATTGTGGAAATGCCAATTAAAACTGGTGGGCTTGCATGTTTAGGAGAATCAAAGGAAAAACGCACATAAACGATTAAATCACATACTTAAGCGATTTGCGCACAATCCAGCCATGAAATTGTTATACGAAGAATTTATTAACGAATATAATAATTTGGGACACTTAGAAGAAATCTTGCTGGAAAATGAGCCCGAATTTTCATATTATTTGCCGCATCATGGGGTATACAAACCCGAGAAACCAAGCACGAAATTAAGGGTTGTCTTCGATGCTAGTGCAGCTACTACCAGTGCTGTTTGTTTAAATGATATTTTATTAAACGGAGGGTTAGTCCAAGATGAGCTCTTCGAATCATTTTTCGATTTCGAACTCATAAATACGTCTTTACTGCTGACATCATAAAGATGTATCGCCAAATATTAATTTCGGAAAATCAGAGAGATTTGCTTCGAATTTTGTGAAAAACTGATGAAGCAGAACCAGTCAAAATATTTAAGTTAAAGACTATTACATACGGTACATCGAATGCGCCTTATCTTGCCACGCGGACTTTGAATCAGCTTGCAATTGATGAAAAGGACAAATTTCCGCTAGCATCACGTGTAGTTCTTCAAGATTTCTATGTGGACAACGTATTAACAGGAGCTAACACTTTAAAAAACAAGTGCAAGCACAATCAATCGCATTGCTTGAACGTGGTGGCATGAATTTGCATCGATGGTGTGCTAATCACCCTGAACTCTTGAAAATCGCAACTAGCAATCAAGAGTATACATTCAATGATCGTAATGCGGACCAGAGCACTAAAACTCTAGGATTGTTATGGAATCCAGTTCGTGACTGCTTTCCGTTTAATTCCTCAGTTAAGGAACCAGTTGTATACTCAAAAAGAACTGTTTTATCCGACATAGCGCGTATTTACGATCCATTGGGATTACTCGGTCCTGGAATAGCTAAGGCTAAGACTTTATTCAAGGACTCTGGCTGTTAAAGCTAGATTGGAACGATCCACTTCCAGATAACATTAAAGATGAATGGCGACGCTTTATCATTACGCTTCAGAATATAAGCAATTTAAAAATCAATCGTTTTGTTTTAAACGAAGGACATTTGGAAGTTCAACTGCACGGCTTCTCCGACGCATTTGAGCTCGCATATGGAGCAGCCATTTATCTACGCTGTTTCACAAAATTTAATACATCTTTAAATTTACTGTGCAGCAAGTCTAGAGTTGCACCATTGAAATCTTTGACAATCCCACGATTGGAATTGTCCGCAGCTGCCTTATTGTCTCAACTCGTATCTAAGATAGTGAATTTGCTAAACTTGAGCATCATTAAAATAATATTATGGTGTGATTCAACCATCGTCTTAGCGTGGATTCAGACTCCTCCTCATCTACTTAAAACTTTTGTGGCTAACAGAGTTTACAAAATTCAAGAGTTGACCCAGACTTTTCAATGAAGACATGTACGCTCAGAGGACAATCCAGCAGACCTTGTATCTCGAGGACTAACCTTCGACAAATTAATTGATTGTGAACTTTGGTGGCATGGCCCTCTCTTCTTAAGAAAAAGAGACATTGAATCAGATCAGAACATTGATTTAGAAGAAGTCAAAAACAATAGTGACTTTTCAGCAGAATTAAAATTGAAAAACAGTACAGTACTAATCAGTTTAAAATCTAGTGAATTTGTAAATGAAATTTTAAGTATAATTAATAATTATACTAAAATATTACGTGTTTTAAGTTATATTTTCAGATTCTTAGATAACACAAGAAAATTAGCTGAAAAAAGAAAGGGACACGTAAGTATAGAAGAATTATCACGATCAGAAATATTTTTAATTCGGGAAATTCAAAAAGTTGAATTTAAGGCAAAATATACTGCATTGTTAGAAGGTAAGCAAATTTCTAAGAAAAGTAAATTGCGATTGTTAAATCCCTTTTTAGATGCAGATAATGTGCTAAGAGTAGGAGGGCGTTTAGATAATGCAGACCTAAAGTTTTCTGAAAAACATTAATATATTCTGCCAGCTAAGGGTAAATTGTGTAGCCTAATTGCAATTTACTATCATAAAAAATGTTTTCATATAGGTGCACAAGCATTGTTATGCTACTTGAGACAAAAATTCTTACCGATACGGGGAAGAAATTTAGCTAGAAAAATAACGCATCAATGTGTAACTTGTAGTAAAAGCAACCCCATAACCATACAACAAATCATGGGTTCCCTACCCAGAGAGAGAGTACGTCCTAGCGCACTATTTAATTACGTGGGAACAAATTTTGGAGGCCCCTTTTTCATAAAATATAAGGGACAGAGAAAGGGAATTCATAATAAGGTGTATTTGGCAATCTTTGTTTGCTTTGTAACTAAAGCAGTGCATCTCGAACTAGTGTCAGAATTGACTACGGATGCATTCATTGCCACCTTGAAAAGGTTCATTGCTAGGCGAGGAAGGTGTGCGCAGTAATATTTTCAGATAATGCAAAAAATTTTGTTGGTGCTAACGCCGAGTTACAAAGACTCCATAATTTACTAAGACATCCTGAGGAGAAGTTAGCGAATTATTTGTCAGAAGAGAATATTATTTGGAAATTTATTCCACCCAGAGCACCTAATTTTGGCGGGTTGTGGGAAGTAGGAATAAAATCGGTAAAATATCATCTAAAGCGAACGGTAGGTAATGCAAAGCTAACGTTCGAAGAGTTATTAACTGTAATTGCTCAAATAGAGTCTATATTAAATTCACGGCCAATCACTCCATTGTCTTCAGACGTGAATGACTTGGAGGCCTTAACACCAGGCCATTTCTTAATCGGAAGGCCTATGACAGCCATCGTTGAACCAAATTAATTAATGTTAACGAAAATAGACTATCTAGATGGCATAGAGTTTCAAAATACATTCAATTGATATGGAATCGTTGGAATAAAGAGTATTTAAATACGCTCCAACAACGCTCCAAGTGGCAATTTGAAAAAAATAATGTTAGCATAGGAACCCTAGTGTTGATAAAGAAAGATGACCTCCCTACAAATAAAAACTTACTAGGACGCATTATAACTATTTTCCCAGGTGCAGATGGTAAGATTAGGGTTGTAGAAGTTAAAACCGCTAGGGGAATACTGAAAAAAAGCATCTCAAAATTGCGTTATTGCCACAACTAGTCTCACAAAATTAATTACGAAATGTAAATAAAAAAAAAGTTTTGTTATGTATTTTTTTTTAGTTTTTCCTATTATTGTGTGTTCATAATTGTATTTTTCATGTCAAAAGAAAATTGTTGTATTGTATCATATTACTTAAGCATTTGTAATGTTAATATTTTGTATTGTATAATTTATTGAAGTTGACCCTTCAATGTCGGGGGGGTATGTTAGAGTTATTTGTAATTTATGTTTGGAATCTGGCATCACATAAGTTCCCTAATGTATGTAACTACAGCTCATATTCAAAATATTAGAATAATTGAGAAAAAGTAATAAGAAAAAATTATTTGTCATTTATTTATTTTTTATACTAAGTAAATGCAATTAAATTTCTTATAAATTAAATCTGGAATGTTTAGATAAGATTTTAACATTTATAAAATATAAAATACAGCACAATAAATTAGGTATACAGCTTCCTTAAACACACCAGAATATTAGAATAAAATTTAGATTGGTTCAAAATATTAGAATATTTTATTTTACGCAATAATATTACCTTATGAATATGAAGTAAATGGTAGTTAATATTTTGTAGCATCCCCTTTAGCTTTCATAACAGCGTACAATCGATCTTGCATACTATATACAAGGTGTTTACAAACATTTCTATCAATATTAGCCCAAATAGACTTTATACGTGCCACTAACTCAGTTTTACTTGAAGGAGGATTTTCTTGAAGTTTTTTCTTCATTATGCACCATAAGTTTTCGATGGGATTAAGATCTGGTGAATTTGGTGGCCAAGGAAGTACCTTAATGTTGCGTTGGCGGAACCAATTCTTAGTTGACACCGAGGTATGCGGGGACGCTAAATCTTGTTAAAAAATGAAATCATCTTCAAATAAACCTTCTGATGATGGAATCATGTAATATTCTAAAATTTCTTGATATATCAGAGAGTTAACCTTTTCGTAGACGATGCATAACTTTCCAGGTCCTTCTGCACTCATACAACGCCAAACCATGACACTAGTAGCAAATTTTACGGAACGTTTAAGGCATTCTTTATCAAATGCTTCTTGCTTCATTCTCCAAACTCGAATACCTTGATTACCATATGAAACACAAAACATACTTTCATCACTAAATAATATATTTTTCCAATCGTCATTGCTCCATAAACGTCTTGATTTACACCAATTCAATCTTATACGCTTTTGTCTTGCAGTCATGAGAGGTTTTTTTTTCGGTACACGAAATTCAAATTTAAATTTATGGAGACGTCTTAATGTTGTTGATGTAGAAACTTCAACTCCTTCTTCTTTCCATTTTCGGTGCAAGAATCGCACACTTTTAAAGCGGTTTTTCTTAATTATACGCTTCAGTTTCCTGTCATCTCTAGCAGATGTTTTTGGTTTTCGGCCACCATTTCGGCGATTATTTTGAAATTTTCCAATTTTTGAATATTGTGTTAGTATTTTACTAACGCTCGATTGCGAACAATGTAAATAATTCGCTATAAAACATTTATTTTTACCGTGCCGATACAAATCAACCATACGAAGTTTAGTAGATTCAGGAATATCACTCACACGACCCATTTTAAGACGAAAAAGAAACAAACTGCAAAAAAGAATACTGATTTTAAATAAAATAGTCTGAATTTAATCAATGATGCCACCAGTTAAGAATTGGTAATAATTAAAGGAGAATTAATGTGAAATATTCTAATATTTTGAACCACTTGAATAAATATTCTAATATTTTGACTTTTCAAAATAATTTTTTTTGCAATTAATCTTTTCAAAAATGATATTAAATTTAAGATAACAAGTAAGTTTAATCAACAATAAGTTCTTAATAAAAATATCGTTTGCATATTTTCATTAAAAGACATTAAATTACCAAACGATATTTTCAATTTCTAAAAAAAAGGTAATTATTCTAATATTTTGAATATGAGCTGTATAGAAACACAAAATTATCTGTGTTTTTCTTAGTGGTTGATTTTGTTTTTGCTTGAAGAGCAAGCAACGCTTCGCATATCTTAAAATAAAGTATGTTACAGTCTACTAAAGCGTGTGAGTTTATTAATTACGTTAATACGCATCGCCGCAACAATTATTATTATTATTATTATTATTATTATTATTAGTTTAAAGAATATTATAATAGAAATGAATAAGGCAATAACAATTATAGTTTGCATATTATTCTACGAAGTACATAATCTCAGTATCTATATGAAATGTGAATATAACATTTTGTAAATTATATTCACTTTAATATTAAGTCAGCTTCTATATTTTAAAACTTATTATCCTACCCAGTAAAATTGAAACGCGATTTCATAACCGAAATTCTGTCTCAGTGAATATGAGATAACACTTCAAATTTTAAGTGTTAAATAATTAATTTTCCTGAAAAGAAAATGTTGTCTGGAACTTTGAAGTATTTGGAAAATAGATTCTTCAAAATGTATTAAAATATTTGCAGTTTTATGCTTGTAGATTACTTCGAGCGTCTTTCTTAGGAAATGTTGAAGTAAATTGATTTAACATGGGATAAGAAGACTTATAAATTTGTTCTAAAAGTTATTCTATGCATTGCCCAAAAAAATAAATTTTGCGTATTTAGTATATACATACTTTGCCGGTCAAAAGTTTGATATCATACTAAGAAAAATGAGAAAAAATAAAATAAAAAAAATGTTGATAGTTTACGACAAAAAGACCATCAGAAAATATTCATCCTGAGAAATTCCACAGATTCATTAATTTAATTACCTAAAGATTCATTAATCTAAATATAGTCAAATTATTTTTTTTCTTTTGAAGTACATCTTTTAATGGTAAACATAGCTTAAAGTGATTCTTTAATGAAAAATCCTCCTTTGCCTATTTTTAGCAGTATCGGTATGCAATGAATCAATTTTATAGATTGTGTCTTGTGGACGTGTGTCATGTCTGTACGAGATGAGGAGCACTGATCACGAATATTTCTATCGAATTCTTTTAATAAAAGCTGGATCGGGTTTAAAACGGGCTCTGAGGTGGCTACACCATGTTTTTAATACACTTTCCGGCTTTTGTTTTGTTCCACATAGCCTAAATTATCCAAACTAAGTGAAACGCGTGTAAATGGATAATCTGACGCAAAGAAACCATTTACATAAATATTGCTTACAATTTTGAATAACGTGACACAAATGATAAATAAGTTTATTGAGATAAATGCATTCCAATACATAGTATAGATTCAATGAAAATTATATATTTAACAACGAAATGTAAATTTAAAACAGTTTTTTAGATGTGTAAATATATTTTACCAAATCAAAATGAAAAAAAATTGAATTTTAAAACAAACTTTTTAAAGGCACATAAAGGCGTCACTTAAATTTTATATCTTTTAAAACACATATATTTTGAATTTATGGGAGATGTGTGTGAAAAAGCATAGGTGAATAAAGTTGTATATATCTTTTCATGTTGAAAATAACTTTTGCATATGCTATTATAAATAGAAAAAATAAAATGATTAATTAAATACTACCAAAATGCATTTTTCAATTAATAGCATGGCGTCACTCAAAATTTGATATCATTATTTTTAAAATTCATATTCAAAATTCTTAGAGCCATAAAATAAACAGCTGCGTCAAAACTTTTAACCCATTAAGGATTTTTGTATTGATACCATTACTTTTTTTTAGGTTAGTGATCATTGGATTAGTAGAATATACATTTATGAGGTTTAATGCAGAATTTAAGAAGATAAAATCGAAAAGTAAATGTTTTCTTTACATTTTTTTAATAAGAAATATCCTGTATTTGTCAGATTTTAATCGCAAAACAGATGTAATTAAAAAGAAAAGAAAAGGATGCTACTCTGAAGCAATTGCAACAAAAATTTTTCTTATTTATTAATCTAAATACAACTTTACTTTTAAGTCTATTTCATATCCTAAGTTACGAACTTTATGACACATTTTTGAATTCATTTTATTCGTAAAAATTATCAAGTATTTTAATGCAGAAATTACACAATCGAAAAATTTGTTCCATTACTTGGTAAAAGCTTTTTCCGAAAAAAAAAAAAGATTGTCCACAAAATGTTCTGAAAGTTAGCGTTTTGAACCACATTTCTAGTCGGCGAATGTAATAATGTAAAAAATTTAATTTTTCTATATTTCTTATTTTTGAAACTTATCCTTAAAATAAATATGAGTTAATCTTTTCTTTTTAAACACACATATATATATAAATCAAAGATTAAAAAAAAATTACATCATATTCTGAAAATGTACATTGATACGGATACTGAAATGAAAATTCGCAGTTTCTGATTCATAAGTATGAAGCGAAATGTTAAAGTAATTAATTTAAAATTTGAAATTTATTTAAGATCTAAATGCATAAAAATTGATTATTTAGAGCTATAAATATTAGTTTATTTCAATTTTTATTTATTTTTTAATTATGTATTTTAGTTCATTTTATATTTGCTTTAAAGATACAAAACAAAAAAAGGCTTTACTTCAGAAAACAAATATAACATTCTTTATATAACATAATTAGAAACATTTGTATCCTAAACATAAAGTGTAAATATAAAATACCAAAAACTTGTATGTTATCAAGCATAATTATTTTAATAGAGATATCATTTGGCACGGATGGGATATGCCCCATCCCTCTTGAGTCACAGTGTCCTGTCCTTACCTTAGAGCAACATTAAAATAATTAGTTTTTTTTTTTTTTTTTTTTTTTTTTTAACAAGCATAGGATTTTTATATTTAACTTAACTGTTTATTTATAAAAGGCATATTGTTGAATTTACAAAATACAAAAAGCAATTAAGTTAGCAACAAAAATGACATTGAAAATGTATATTGAACATTCGAGTAATTCTTATTTTTAGGTATTGTAAAATGGCCTTTTTAAGTCACAAACTAATAGTTGCACTATAAAAATTCTTATAACAACAAATATAAGACAATGATTATTTCATGTGGTGGAAAAGTCATAAATTAAAAATAAAACATATTTTAAGAATTATTGCAGATGTCCCATCCCTTAATACCCTTCTCTAGTCACAAATTATCCTCATTTCTAGATGGATCCCTAGGGAAAGACGAAAAGTGAGAAAGTTCAGTTTTTAATTGGGGTAATGTGCAAAAGTGGAGATATCTTTTTACAGAATTCATTATTTTTGCATATTATTTTATAAGAACTTACTAAAATATTCTATTAAATTCAATTTTTAATGCCATATAATAATTGGAATCAAAAGGCTATATTTAAAAAAATAATTTTGTACTTTTCATTTATTTTTTATATTTTTAAATCACAGCATAATGTTTTTGTATTAATGTTTATACTTGAATCATTATTAAAAAATAATTTTGTATCTTTCATTTATATTTTAAATCATTACAAAATATGATTCTAGCATAAATATTGGAACACATATACTTCTTTTCTCACACATATATTTCTTTGAACAGAAATTATGCATTAGATTATTTCGTTTGTTAATAGGAATTGATAAAAAAATCATATCATCTGCAACAAAGCTCCTCACTCATCCAAATCTTCGGATCATATTGCTAGAAGGTACACGATACTTCTGCACTCAGTTTTCTTTTTTAAATATTTTTAAAAATTAAAATGACTTTTTTAACAGATTTTTTTTTAAATAAAATCTTTAAGGGCTCTCTCTCTCTCTCTCTCTCTCTCTCTGTCTTTTTTTTAATTTATTTTTTGCAATTTAAAAAAATGACTGCTGAATAATTATTATAATTGTACAATGATTTTTAAAAATTTCCATCATTAAAATGATTTTTTAAACTAAATTAAAATTTAAAACATACAAACTTTGTATTTGTTCATTCAAATTATTCTTTGCAATTGAAAAAAATGTTTATTCAAATTGTAAATCATTTTGTTATTATTGTGAATGCTCAACGATTATAAAAAATATTTTTAAATTACAATGCTTTTTTTTATTAAAGGGATTTTTCAGATTTAATTTTTAAAACTAAAATATTTGCATTTTTTTTATTCAAACATTTTTTTCTACAATTTAAATGATAATAGAAAAATTAAAATTTCTAACATTTTCAAATCTTCTGCCATTTTGCACTTACAATCTATCGACAACAATATGCGTTCGATGCGTCACAGGGATATTGGCAGTAAGATCAACAATAAATTTCGCCTAGAAAAAAATTTGAAAACAAATTTCAATTCTGGCAATGCATGATTCAACTTGAGCAAGGGAACCATCTAGGAATGAAATGCGGCCCCACCAGTGGCCGAGAGGTTCGGACCTCTCAACTGGTAGACGGCAGGTGCTGGTTTCGAACCCAATCGCGGCTGTCGGCCTAACCGTTCGGAGTTTTCGTGGTTTTCTTCGAACCTTGCGTAAATACGGGTTAGGTTCCCTTAGAAAGACCCCCACGAAGGGCATTCCCCCCTGGTCCTATATCCCTAGCGCAGATAATCGGACGTCAAAAATCAATCAATCAATCAATCAATCAATCAGGAATGAAATGCAACAACAAATGACTGCAGTCAAAATTCAAAACTTCTCTCACTCAGAGCTTTAGTGCTGCCATCTATTGGCTTTAAGACCTACTAATTATTTCCTTGTTTACTGTCAATTCATTTGCAAAAAAAAAAAAAAAAAAAAAAAATCTATATGGGATTTTGACATAATATCTGTGGGAAAAAAGGCTTAAACTGCAATTTACAACTAAAGTTTAGTTTCAACTTTTCAAATTCTTGAAAAATTACTTTTTTTCCCAGTACATTGAATCTTAATGACATGCAATTTAGAATCGAAATTATGAAGTTTTTGGATTACGTAATAAAAAACTGAACTGTGCTACTGGACACAATCATATTTTCCCCCCAACAAAATCTAAAAACAGTGTCATTTATAATGTCGCATACTTTCGCATTCATATTTTGTATTTTAAAAATATTTTTGAACCATACATTATTGATGAATGTGGTCCCAAAATCGATGTTTGTCAGCTAAAATTTTTTATCTGAAGATTGGTACGCTTGAAGTTCTAATCTGAGTACCGACAAAATCCAGAAATTTACGCTTCGTTAGACGCATTCATAATAAAGTATTTGATTTTGTAAAAGTAAGTATTCATTTCATTTTATAATTTACAATAAATGTCCATTTTAATAATAAAAAATATATCTTACTTAAATTTAATTTTAAAATTTAATTATTGAAATTTATTTAAAGTGAAGTTTTATTTCATATAAATTAGTTGTAATTGTAATGTAATTTTATTTAACTTATTACAATTTTTCTAAATTAAAATTTCATTTAATGGTCTTATTGACAATAAAAAAATACAAAGGAACGGATAATAAAAGTCAACTTTATTTTATTAACTGACTTAAAAAAGATCAAAACAAAAATAAATCGTAATGCCTCGAACGGGACAGAACACGCGATGTTCAGATCTCAATCCCAACGATGCGACATATCGATTGAGCTACGCAGTAATGGGGTGAAAAAGGTAGGTAAGAAAAAGGAAACACGCGTCTGAATACAGTAAATGGTTTATCGAGCATTTTCATTGAGATTCCCATAGAAATGCGAAAAATATAGTCCAATTTTTCAAGACCAATATATAATAAAGAAGAGTTTTCTTAGAAACTAGGCATGTCTTTCTTATTCACTCTATCTTAAACAGATTCATATTATATATAAGTTTTAATAAAATCGCCCAGGCCGTTTTCTAGATTTCATTATTAGGAACAAACCCCATCGATTTCGGTTTAAAAATGTGTATCGAGATCTTAAAAGATAAAGAACGTAGAAATGTAAAAAATTCTAAATAGAATTAGACTGCAGATATAAGACTCTTTTTAAAAAATCAGAACAATGTCAGCTATATTTGCTGAGTTATTAAAAGGCGGCTTTCCGCATTTCCTTTGATCTCAAAGTAGATGTATGTATGAGTTCAGCCCTTCGACAATTTTACGATACCGTTTTAGGCTTAAGGCTGCGTCACAGGAATACTACCGTCTTCCATGATACACAGTGACAGCATTGAAAATATATATTTTTAAAATCCATTCTGCACCATAATATTTTAGTTACATAATCATTCAGCACCAGAATCTTTTAGCTGTATGTTTTAGGCCCCTAATTAAAAGCTCAGAAATTTAAACCATTTTAAGCTCCAAGTGCCCTTAACGACAGATTGTGTGGCAATGATATATTTCCTCTTAAAATTAATTTTTAAACAGTTTTTATGTATGTTGCACGCACAACAGTTATCTTAAATCATATTTGCTTGAAAGTTTTCAATTTCAGACTTCAAAGGAACATTCATATAAAAGTTTATTTTTTTTTTACCGTAATAAAAGCATGAGATTAATTAGAATTTTTTTTTTCAGAGACCATGTAATATCGCAGATTTTAATTGATAAATGACTGATTAATGAAGAAGGAAAAGCATTATCTGAAGAAAAATAGGATGCGAAAAATGAAACCTTTAAATAATTTCAAAATACTACTCCTATATATATTAAAACACTCTTCTTATTCTTTTTGAAATATATTAATTTAACAGTTTCTTATACTATCCGTTTTACTGCGAATGTTACAAATAACTTTAAAATTAACTTTTTGAATTTGAATTTATTTTTAAAAAATTGTTCAATGCATGTCTATTTAAATAGCTAATGAGTCTGAATTTCTTTTGGTTAATAAAAATATTGTCCATACGCAGGTTCATTTTCAGAAAAGAAAAGTTTCAATAGTCATAAATAAATACATTTATACAAATATTAATTATATAGCAAGTGTTATAAAACATGTGTAAATAGTAATTTCAAGTTTTTAAAATATACAATAATTGTTGTAAAGAGTATGTATAGCGAATAGGTTAAACGTTTCAGAATTTATATGAGACATATGCACTCAAACATTGATTTTTATACATAGAAATGTCGCGAACGATGAGGAAATTATGAGAAGTATATCTCTCTTATGTATTTATCTTAAAAAGAGTCATGCAGTTTTGGCGATAGTAAAGTGCTAAACTCTATAATTTGCAAAAAAATATGCATTCTGAATAGTCATTCTTCTAAAATGAAAAACTTTATGTAAATCACTGTAATGAAGATATTTTTATTGGCCAAAATGAAATTTAATCTACTTTTTAAATTTTAAAACACACATAAAACACCTTTTGAAGCCTTAAGGATATATATATATTTTAAAAATCAGCGAAATAACGAAAACATATTCTTGATGTTTGTCTTTTGCCTATATTTGTTACTTTAAAAAAAAAAAAAGGTCAAACATAAAAAATTATTTAAAAAATGTAAGTATAGTTATAAAGTATCTAAATATACATACAGTTACCAGTTACTTTTAAACCTACTTTCCATTTTAGGTAGCTATTATATGAAATGCTATCTATGGCAGTCTCCCCTATATTGGAATTTCTGAAAAATTTTTGCAGATCAACACCGATTATAACCCTTAGACCCCAAAACTGCCATCAGTAAAAAACTTTATCTATCTATCTATTTATCTATGTATATATATATATGTCAATTTTTAGGACACGATTATTTCTATAATGCTGTTTAAATCTCTTTCAAATTGATACACTAAATCAAGAGGTAAAATATCTTGGTCAAGTTCGTTAATGGCAAAATCGGACCAAGGGAGTGGAAACAGGGAGAGTTTTTGTAAAAACCGTAAAAACCCTTTAACTTCTTATTTAAAAAAGATATTGAATCAATTTAAACTTTATTTTACTTCAAGAACATGGGTCAAAAGCTTAAAAAAATTTTGATAAAATTAAGAATGGGCTCAAGGAATGAAAAAATAGGTTTTAAGGAGAAAAAAAATTCATAACTTCGTCAGTTTCCAAGATATCAGATTCAATTAAAATTATTAAAAATTTTCTTAATATTATCTAAAACTTTTGTTTTGACAAGTTTTGATAGAAAAATTCTTATCGAAAAGAAAAAAAATTCATAATTTCGTCAATTCTCAAGATATCAAATCCAATTAAATTTATTATAAATTTACTTAATATGAACTAAAACTTTTGTTTCAATAAGTTTTTGATAGGGAACGCATATTGAAAAGAAAAAAATCCACAATTTCGTCAATTCTTAAGATATCAAATTCGATTAAATTTATTATGCATCTTCGCAATAATATCTACAACTTTTATATTGCAATTGACAGTTTCTGTTAGTTTGGAACTATATAATGTACCGTATTGGTGAAGATTTTTTATAAAGGCAGAATATATTAAAAAAAACACTGTCAAAATGGCCATTTTGAACCCAATTTCCCTTCAAATAATTCTAATACAATCAGCTTTTACAGAAAAATGAAATTAAAAACTCTAATTTTATTTGGCCAAAATAGTGGCCAAATGAAAAGTGGCCAAATAAAGTTGCTGAACTGGGTTTATGTCTAATCATATTTAACTTTTTTTGTTGGTGAAATCAAAATGAGAACTTATCCACCATCGCCTATAGGCAGAGACGACAGGGATTTTTATGCAATATATAAAATGAATGACTATTCATATAAAATATTTTCATTTTGGCAAATGTACAATAGAATTCTCAGAGTATTTTAAAATTTCAACGTGTTTAATATGAGGAAATAAATGTTACTCTCGTCCCTACATAATTTCTCTGTGTAATTTGATGGAAAAAAAGTGGTAAAGATTCGGAAACTATAGAAACAGCATGCAGCTTCAAGGAACTTTTGTATATATACATTTTATTTCAATTATAAAAAAATATTTACTTTGCGAAAGACAGATAAACAAGGCAATTTTTCAAATCCATAAAAAGTTGTCATTGTTGACATGCTCGACAGATTGCGATTTTAAAATATTTACTTTAGGGATAGAATGAGGTATATTTGATTTTCCTTTTGCTATTTTGAAATTTCAAAAGTGAAATTATTTTTGATATTAAATAAATAAGACAAATTCGAGGATTGAGGATATAAGGAATATTTTTAAAAGTGTTATGCTATAAAGTGCATTAGGAAAACTTACATATTTTTTTAATCTAAAGAAAAGAAATCTGAACACAGTTAATTGATACTTTCTTGTATCTAGAGGAAAAAGTGTGAAACTGCATATTTACAATTAATTGTGCCTTCAAACTAAAATTTACAACAGAATTTAAAGTAAATTTGCGTAAGGGGAACTGGACACATTGATATACCTCCTCTACAGCTCATAAGGTCATCATAGTAAGTTTTACAACAACTCCAAAAGATCATGCTAGTGTACACAACTACATACAAAATGTCTTGGCAGGATTGGACGGGTGATTTATTGTTTTTGTAGGTCAAAAATAAATTTCAGTTGTACAATTGCAATGGCATTATACAACTGTTCCAGTATTTTCAGCCGAAAATAATTCTCTCCATGGTAAATAAAGCTACTCTTTACCAGTTCCTTACTCTTCATTGTTAGGTAAATTAGGAAGTATTGAATTTAAGATTAATGTTATTCAAAATGGTTGCATGGGGCATATTGATATAGTCTATGCTGAGACACATTGATACGTATCAATGTGCCACATGATAGCTACAGTCAACCTAAATCCTTTTCCAGTTCATTTTTTCATTACATTTTATTATTGTTTTTACCAAACACTCCTTTATCCAACTATTTCCTGATTAAAAATTCTAATATTAGTTTTTATTGAAGTGCATTAACTCCAATTTTTAATATTCGAATATTTTATAGTACTTTTGCTAACAGAAAATGCACGAGCTTACCCAACAACTAATGCTAGTAGAACTAAAAAAAGGAAAGGACAGTAGCCAGGCAAATCTCGAATTTATATTCATTCTCAAAAAAAAAAAAAAAAAAAATCATTTTTGACAGGAGAAATGTTAAATAAGAGAAACTTGCTGCAGAACAGCAAAGGATAATTATATTATAAACAGAATTTTTAATATAATTATCCTTTATTTTCTAATTGTAAACCGATTATAAAACAGAAAACCTGGTAATTTTTTCATCTTTCCTAAGAAAGAAGATAATGCTGGGGTTGAAGTGCCAGATATGGCAAAGTTACAACAGCTAACAATCAGACAATTAACAGCCAGGACATCAGATCATTATACATTTAATTTTGATTGTTTTAATATCGCTTACAAATAAATTGTGGGTGATTTAAATTTTTAAAAATTTATATAAAATGGTTTTCTAACTCATTTTCTATGAAAAATATGCATTGGTCTTA
Organism: Maratus speculifer; assembly: GCA_964019185.1. Classification (NCBI taxonomy): domain Eukaryota; kingdom Metazoa; phylum Arthropoda; class Arachnida; order Araneae; family Salticidae; genus Maratus; species Maratus speculifer. The sequence goes on from OZ025291.1 coordinate 143,864,459, forward strand.
TTTTGTCTAAATTTTTCCCAAACGTATCAAAGTTACCCATGAGGTGTATCAATCTGTCCTGGGGATGGAGTACATTGATACAAATGACTTTTTTAGGTTTTTTTTAACTACATGCAAAAGTACTATATAAACAACAATTGTACATTTAAATAATACACTAGACAAGTTTTACTGACACCACATCGAAAAATACCTTGAAATTTCTACTTTCTGGACACCAAAAAATTCTTAGAAAAAAAACTGTATTAATGTGACCCAGTTCCCAATACATACTTCATACCCATCCTTCTACCATAATTTTACTTTAAATATATGAATGCAAGGTCAAATTTTTATTGAAAATAATTATTCATAAAATGTAAAATTCCGCGGTTTAACCACACGATAGAATAATATAAACGCCTGTTAGATAAGGGAGAAATCTTTGACACTCGTCAAGAAGACATCACACAAAACAAAGCATATCATTCAAATTACTCCCCACCAGTGGCCGAGAGGTTCTGACCTCAAACTGGTAGACGGTAGGTGCTGGGTTCGAACCCAATCGCGACCGTCGGCCTAACCGTTCGAAGTTTTCCGTGGTTTTCTTCGAACCTTGCGTAAATACGGGTTAAGTTAGAAAGACCCCCACGGAGGGCAACCCACCCCATAGGGCCTATATCCCATAGCGTAGATAATCGGCCGACAAAAATACACCACTACACCACCATTCAAATTACATGTTTCGATTTCATTGACTCGTCTATTTGTCTTGCCTACTATGCTTGATGTTTTCGTGACGCTTGTCAAAGATTTCTTCTTTATCTAGGGGGTGTTCGAAAAACTGTGTAGGTATATTAATCTAACAGAAAATTATAAATAAATATATATATATATATATATATATATATATATAGATATTTTTTCATTTATTAAGGTTAATTAAATGAGCTGTTGAATTGATTGTGAATTGAATCAATTGAACTTGTGAATTTTTTTCGTCAATTGAACAAAATTCAATTGACGGTACCTTATTTAAATCAGTCCTCTGTATGTTTGTCCAACACAAAGTCTGTGCACAAAAAATGTATAAGTCAGAGATTTGAAATTTTGTGTATTTATAGCTGAATACATCGTGTTACTCAACAAATCATAAAATTTTCAAAAAGTCTATTAACTTAATTAAAGTAATTTTTTCAATGCTATCCATTCACTTTTGTGATTTAAAATTTGAAAGAAAAAAACCCCTTAATTCCAACTTTTTTTTTGTGTGTGTGTGTAGACATCATATCTTGGAGGTAAAGTGTCTTTCTAGTAAGTAAACAGGTGGTTCTTTACATCAAATCCCAATGCTGGAACATGAAATTTTCATATTAAGATGGATTTAATAATAAGATGTTGCGTATTTTTGACCAATTTAAGTGTTTTTATTATTATAGGGTTTCGTTCATCTGACATTCATAATATTTTTCAGAATTCAAATTTCCTTCTATTTTAAAACATTTTGCGATTTTGTTCTTCAGCATTTTCAATGTAGTTTTGAACATTTTTTTCGCTTTTAGATATATAAAGTTTTATTAATATCTCCGCATTTTTTTTTTTTTTCTGATTTAAAAAAAATAGAATTTTGATTTTAGTTAAATAATTTTACTTGAACATTCTTAATTTTATTAAAATAGATAACTTTCTTTTATAATTATTTATAAATTAGTTTTATTGGTGCTAACATATATGTAAGAATTTAATAAGTATAGTTTAAACATTTGGATTTACTAATTAAAGGATAAGTTGTTTTGAAAGAAATATTAAACGAAATCCTCTCTGTGATCTTCGATCACACTTACTCACTTATTTTAGGTATTCGTTCATTTGACAAAATCCTTTCCGTCCTGATAAAAAATATCAAAACCTGCCAGAAATTGGTTTAGTAACAAAAGGCTACAGACAATAGGACATTTGAATTGTTTTAAAAGCAATAAATACAGACAAAAATATTTCTTGTTAAATAAATTGATATTTTTGTTTTTTACTCCATTTCTCATCAAATAATTACTCTAAAACTTTATTTCTTTGTAGAGAATAATCAATTATTAAATATTTTGGAAATTCTACATTACAGTAACAGAGTGAAATGTGGATCGCTGTAAACTGCAGTGGTTAGTCTACTGTGTCCCATGTTGAAGTCTAATACATTCTCTTAAAATTGTTATTTAAATAGTATTTTTAAGCATATTAACCTTAATATAAAGTAAAAATCAAGTATCTTTCCTTTATAAAGAAATGTTTTTTCTTATTTATCTATAGTCTTTTATTAATAATAAAAAAAGTACGATGATGAAAAATTTTACTTTTAGGAGCTCAAAACAATCAGGATAAAATGGATCATAATGAACTAACGATATGTTTTAATCAATCAATACTAATCAATCAGTAATCAATTAACCTAAAAGAAAAAAATTAAAAATAAAAATAAAATATAAGGTGTGGTCAACTATGTACTTTGATTGATCCACTGTACCTCACTCTGCCCTATATCATAAAAAGAGCGCAAAAAAGAATAGAAGTAACCTTAAATGTTTGAATCTTACAGTGTTTGAATATAATCTATTCTTCATTAAAATAAAGATTTTGCACTTACCAAAGAAATTTTGATCACTTTTTACTTTCGACTTGCTGAAATTTTACTCCATAAAACAAAAGTAATATTATCAAAAATTTTCAATATAGATTAAAGATACACAAAGTAAAATATAAAACTAAAAAAGTACCGGAACATTATTGATTTTCTCTTTACAAACTATTCTATATGTAGGACAATGATACAGTTTTTAAAACTGTGTACACCTGTTTTATTTAGTTTTTCACAGCAATAATTTACTATGATTTGTCACTATTGAACTTGAAGGTAATTTTGACATTTACTTCACATAATTATTTAAATTGCATTTAACATTATGTGAGGTAAAATATTAATAGCTGTAAGATATCCCAAATCCAAATTAATAAATTTCATTGAAATTTCAATTAAACTGCAATAATTGTTAGTAATACTTATGAAGTGTAAAACTTGTTTTAGAGATAGCAGAAATCCATTGCATGAATCGGAAATTCTCTATTAATCGTGACATTATGATAAATCTGAGCTTTCCCGTATAGAGGTCGAGGGTAACATATCTTTAACTACATTAAAAAGAAATTTCACATTGATAATAAAATTGTTAAAATTGCTTGCAAATTACGATATCTCCTTTCGTTTAATTTAAATAATGCCTATCTTGAAAATATATCGTTCATGGGGGAAAATATAACAGTTACAATTTTCTAAAATGCAAAACTTTATGTTAATTCTTTGGGGATCATGTATAAGAAATATAAAAAATGTTATTTATTGAGACTGTTTATATAAAAACATGTGTATGTTAGAAGAGTACTTGATTTTTTTTTATTTATTTTATTTATTTATTTATTTATTTTTTGACATTTATTTTTTAACATTACTCCTGAAAAAAAGAGAGGAAAAATAAACAAACATTTAAATGTTTCAAAACGTTTATTTCTATGACAGTATTCACTGTGAATTAGCTTGTAATGTTAAAAACAATTTAAGAAATTAATTAACTGCAATTATAAATAGTATACTGTGATTGTGATCAAATAAAATTTCTTCATCTATACCAAATGAAATATACATTAATTTGTAGTAGCATCAATACTTATGAAAAAAGATAGAAATCTACATCGAAATCATAGAGAACATTGAATTAAAAGAACAAGAGAATAAAAATTTTAATTTGGATATAAAATCTTAAAACTAGACGCATTGCATTTTTAATCAATGAACTCAAATGTAAAACATAATGTATTTCTACTCTACAGATAACAAGATTCATTTATAATGTTCATCGTAAAAGCAAAGCGATAATATTATAAAAATAAAAATCCATTTACTAAAAATGTGCTTAAATTTATTAAATATTCCGTTACAAATGAACTGGTCTTTAAAAATTAAAAACATTGTTATTAAAAATCATATATAAAGAAACAGAAAAAAATGTTACATGGATCCCGAGATCTTTCGATCGCAAACACAATCATTTTCAAGGAGCAGTTTCATTAGAATGTCGCATTCACAGTGCTATTTATGTACCTGGGTGGAAAAAAAGATAAGTCAATTATTTCTTAGGGGTGCATATAAAATTCACATATTTTGATGCTGAAGTGTTAGATATTTTCAAAGTATTAAACTAAATATGAGGCATGTCATGGAATAAAACATCATTACATACACTATTCCCTTTACTCAAAATCTCTAATTATTTGTTAATTCTCAAAATATAATAACTTTTGTATTTTCGAAATCTATTTTTATATTATGGTGACACGGAAAAGAAACTGGATTATAAAAATAAAAAATAAATTAAAATCGATAGTGACTCTACTATTTCTTATTAAATTATTCTATGCACATTTAAATTCTTTATTTTCTATAATTTCTAAAAAGAATTTTGAAATTGACAATAATATTTTTTTTTCGTTTTCGTTTGAAAACGAGTTAAAACTTCATTAGTAGATAGCATAAATGCAGCTATATACTTACAATGTATTTAAAATAATATTTTCAATTTAAGAAAATAAGTATTGTGAAAAACTCAACTGTATGGTACTGAATGGTATGGTATATTATGACATTGACTAGCATCTTTTTGAAAGTAACTAGAAATCGGCTCACTCTATGGCTGATATATTTCTGAACTTTCGTGACATTTCACTGGCTTTTTTCAAATATGTTGCTGAGTAGAGTTAAAAATCTAATTCTAATAGTAGTAATAATAATAATAATAATAATAATAATAATAATAATAATAATAATAATAATAATAATAATAATAATAATAATAATAATAATAATAATAATAATATTGTGCGCACATTTGCAGCTAAAACATTTTTCACACAACTGCTCATGTTTCTATATAAAAAAAAATAAATACTTCATGCAACTGCTCATATATCATCAAATGTTTAACATATTTACTTTCCAATTGCAGTATATAATTTTTACTGTAGTTTGTAAAAATTTCAGAAATTTGCATTAAATTTGGTTGAAAATCCTGCATGATATAATCAAAAAACGTGCCAATATTTTTTGGACATAGAAAAAGAAAAATTTCCATAAATGTACTTGCTATTCTTATACACGTGAATACATATATTGCACAACAACCACATTATCATTATCTATAGTGATAGATCATTTACTGCATTTAATTTTATAGAGTGACACTAAGTATTATTATTTATTGGTGACTTTTTTCTGGTCCCCAAATTGTTTCTTTGATGAAACAGACGTTAATAAATATGAAGCCAAACATATTATTCATAAACCTGAAGTTTAAGAAAAAATCGCTAAGTATATCTTTAAATACTAGACTAAAAGTCTAAAAGTGTCCGTGATTAATGGTCATACATATAGTTTCTATACGGCATTAATTTTGAAATTACTCTTCTTTCTTTTATAACAGGCTGTATGCAGGGCGCGACTTATGCAGGGGCATGCGGGGCAATTCCCCCCCCCCCACGTCAGCGGCTTTACATGAGAGTAATATGTACCAAATGATAAAAATTAGTCAAAACGGATCAAACTTCATATATTTTCAAACATTTTAAGTGACTCTTATCATAGCAAACGCGGTAGCGTTTGGTATAATATGTTTAAGAAATGGAAAATGCAAACGTCTTTTTGAAATTTCTAGTGAATCAGTTGATATACGACAGTGATTTTTTTTTTCAAAAGATAGAACTCAACGAGACGAATAAAATGATAGCGTTAAAAAAAATATCGAAATTTACTGTAGTTTTTTATTTAACTTTTAACGAAAAAAATGAAGACCTAAAATTCAACAAGCGATAAATAACGATCTTATGGATGGATTAACTTCACTTTGGGCTTATTTTAATCCTTTTGGTAAAACTAAAAAACGATTTTTTCATCTTTGTATGTTTGACGATCACTGGGAAAGTCGAATTTGTGTTTTAAAGCTCCAGTTGAACATTGTTTCTTATTGTTGCTGTTGTAGTTTCTTTTATACATTGCCACCAAGTTAAAATAAGTATAATTTTTTTATGCATATAACATAATTCATTCAAATTAAATAAATCACATGAAAAACATAATTATTTTTTTTTTATTGCGAAGCATTTACTCTAAGTACTTTGAATAAAGTTGTGAGCGTGCTGTAATTATTTTCGTTTGACTCCTTGGTTTATTTCTCAGACATCATGCATTTTATATGACAATGCAATAACTTTCTTAATTATTCTAATACAACAATAAAACTTTGGCAGCAAATATTTTGCTTTTCAAGATATTAAAAAAGCCTTCAGTTTTTATCAAAAGATTTGAATGACAAGTATAAAAAAATGCTTTATGACAAGTGCTTCTAATTGAGCAAGAGAGAGGACAAGGGGTCCCTTCTTGGCTGCCGCTCACTGTCAATGCCAAATATGAAAAATTCGTATTTACGCTTTTTCCACATACAAGAAATTTGCGTAAACATTTTCGTCTTTCTCTTTAAAAAAAATTTCAATCCTATTTACATGTGAACTGGGCACTGCAAACTGCACTGTTGACTCTACATTGCAACTGCATTACAAATCAGTTTTCTGTGCAGTTCTATGCTGCGGGCATGCGTGGTGGCACTGCATGAGTATGATACGCTACAGGGACTAAGTTTTCTGGTAGTATTTCGTCTTACATTCATGTTTAATTACGCTGCGTTTTTTCTGACTATGTCTTTGCGCTACGCATTTTTATCGTAATTGTGATTGATTTCTTTTACACGGAAAAAGCGCAAATATGATTTTTTCAAATTTGGCATTGATAGTGACTGCAGCCAAGAAGGGACCCCTTGTCCCCTCTCATGCTCAATTAGAAGCATTTGTCAAACACTTTTTCATACTTAAAAACATATTAACCTTTTTTGTTGCTCATCAGAGCATTTTTGATACATGTAATATAAATAGATAAGCAAAGGAAAAGTTTGCAAAAAGATACTTCTGTCAACCAATTTACTATTTTTTTGTACAATTACTCTGCTTGTATGTTTTCTTAAAATTGTGATTATTTATATTGTGATACTCTGTATTCAGATGTGATCTGTGTTGAGTACAAAATTTATATATACATACAATACGTATTAAGATTAGAACCAGTGATTCCACATTATTTACAAAAAAATTCTGTCGATAGACATAAGGGGTCCCCGAATGATGCTCGTCCCGGCACCTCCTACCCCCCCCCCCCCCCCAATAACCTTAGTCGGGCTCTGGCTGTATGTCCAACGAATTATTTCTCTGCTGCGGAAGGATAAAACATATTTGATTTGAAGGAATAAAACTGGCTTCAACAATCTCAATAAATATGAGATAAATCCCAATGGACACAAAGCCATACAATGAAACAGAATACATGTATTTAACCTCGGAATAATTCCTTTTCGGTATTTTCAGTGTTTAAATAGATGTATTCACAACAATTCTAATACTATCACTCGGAGATTTTGGCGTTTAATAATTTTTATGAACTGAGATTTCGAACTTTGAACAGCGATGAAACTTTTATGACCTTTTACTGGGATTTCAAGTAATTTGAAACTCTTTTCATGTTTGAATTTCTGTCAAAAGTTTTGATTATTTAATTTGACCTTTTAGAGTTATTTTTTGTACATTCAATTTATTTCAAGCTGAGACAAAGAATACTAAGAAAAAAGAATACAAAGAATTGTTTATAAACATAATGAGTTTTTTTCGATAGTCCTTTTAGAAAAAAAAATTGTATAAATAAAATTATTGAGGGAAACAGCAAAGTTTCGAAATTACCTTCTGTAGACATATACTTTTCGAAAAAAATGATTTTGTTAAAATTCAAATTCAATTGTGAAAATCAACTACGAGTGATCACAAATCGCATAGAGGGTTTCGTTTAATATTTCTTTCAAAATAGTTTATTCAATAATTAGTAAGTCCAAACTTATAATTATTATAACAAAAACCAAGCTTATATTATAATTATTAAGTTTTTACATAGATGGTAGCATCATTAAATTTAGTTTTAAAATAATTATAAAAAGAGTTATTTATTTTAATCAAATTAAAAATGTTTGAATCAAATTATTTAAATAAAATCCAAAATTCCAATTTTTTTAAGAATCTAAAAAAAAAAAAAAAAATGGAAATTTAGATAAAATTCCTAATTTCTAAAAATGAAAAAAAATGTTTAAACGAAATTTAAAATGTTGATCTTTGATAAATCGCAAGAGTTTTTAAAATAGAAAGCAAATTGGATTACAAAAGTTATTTTGAATGTCAGATGAACGATATTCTTATAATATAAACTGTTGGACTGCAAAAAACTACGACATCTCTTTTAATTAAATCCATTTTTATATAAAAATTTCGAATTCCAGCAACGGGGATCAACCTAAGAATCCACACTAGATGCTAAAGAGTTTACCAACGAGGCGCTTTATTTCCAAGCTATAATGTCTACACGCAAAACTTTAAAATTAAAATTCTGTTTAAAGATTTAAATCGCAAAAATGAACAGATGACATTAGAAAAATTATTTTAATTAAATTAATAGATTTTTTCAAAATTTTATTATTTGTCTTGTGACATGAGGTATTCAGCTCTAAATACACAAAATTGGAAGTCTCTGACTTATACTGTTTCAGTTTACAAACTCTGTGACGGACAGATAGAAGACAGAGACAAGCAGGGTTTTGTCATATTAACGACCCCCCCCCCCAAAAAAAAAATGGAAAACAAATAGTTTTTTGAAAACATAAAATGTATAAATATTACTCTGATGCCTAGATTTTTAATTTTTCTGCGATCACCATAATTTTAATTTGAAATAAAAAATAAAATAAAATTATGTTGTCAATTACCTTCTTTTGTAGAAAAGGCACAGAAAATAAAGAAAATTCTATAAAATAGTTCAATTCAATGAAAATACTTTAAGTTATTAAACACCTTACCGAGCATCGTTTTCTGTATCCACGATACTCTAAATGTCTTGTTTACGAATCGTGAATATTTATTTTGTAAAAAAATTTGAATCACAACAGTAGTATGACATAAAGTTTCCTTTATTTTACATGTTATTTAAATATTTTCATCCTTTTCATCACTCGTAACGAATATTCTTTGCACGCACCTAAATATCTTTTTAATATTAATTTCCTTGAAATATTCAGATATTTTCATTCAGCGCGACATATACTAAAACTGAGGCACTACGATGCAGTAAGGATCAAGGTCTATAGGGATCAGCTGTGTTTTATTATCATCTACTGGGATTGAAATGCCTTGCAGCATCTCAGTTCTGACGCGGGACACTCGTTTTTTAGTTAGTTATCCAGCAAGCTTGATAATCATTTTGTCAATCCTAATGGAACGAAAAGCTAAGAATGTAACATACATAGAGATTTATATTATATATGTGACAGCGTTTTTTTTTTATTGATTTAAACAAATTTATATATAAGTAATAAAACTAATTAAAATGCATGACGCATATGGAGAAAGACATTAAAATATGGTGCACAAAGAATCATTTTTTAAAAAATAAAAAAATTCATAAAAGAAAAGGGAGGGGGAGGATTCATAAGGATGATTAGTTGTAAGAGATGTAAATTTTCCTGGTGGGTGAAAAATGCATAGTTAGATTTTAATGATCTGAGCTCAGCTGATACAAAGGCAGCAGGAAAATTCAGAGCAACTATTCATCTTAGATTAATTTATAACGCGATTAATCTATCGGTAAATGAATTATAACAGACGGGAATTTTCCGAGTGGGCGAAAGAAATCCGGGCCAGAATTCGAACTTGGGATGTATTGGTTTGAAGCCGCCAATGCGCTTTAAACTGGGCCATCCCGGCCCAATACTGCAGGATTAATTTACCCAACTAACCTTAACAATCACAATCTGGTCTAATACTTTGGATCAGCTCAACAGAATTAATCGAAGGTCAATATTTGTAAGGTAATGTGCCTCAATAATTTGTATGGAACTGCAGAAAACGCTGCTTGCGAAGTCACATAAAATTAATGTATAAAGCGATTATTCAATCGGCAAATTAATTATAACAGATAAAGTCCGGGCCAGGGAGTCCTGCAGTATTCGCCCGGGATGGCTCAGTTGGAAGAGCAATTGGCGGCTTCGCCCAATACATCAATGGTTCGAATCCTGGTCTGGAAATCTTCCCCCACTTGGATAATTTACATTTGTTATAATTCATTTACCGATAGAATAATCGTGTTATAAATTAATCTAAGATGATTGGTTGCTCTTATTTTGTCTGCGGTCTAGATCATTTAATATCAACTGTGCATTTTTTATTTAGAGTATTGTACATTCAGACATAGTAACTTCTTAGAATGTCTCAAAGATTCTATATGAGTGGCCAAGTTCATGAAAGATGCATTTTTCTTTTGCAACAAACTTTGGTGTAAAAAATCTTTTTATACACTCCCTTTGCTAAAACTACCTTTAACAAGTACTATATATTTTAGCTTACTTGCTAATATATATTTTTTTTCTTACAAATCATAAAATTTCTAATATATAAATCTAAATAAATCAGTACCAAATGTTTTTATTTAACTAAAATCATTTTGTTCGAAGATAAGAAAAAGTTGGAATTTCATATAAGATAGACACCCAGTTTTATGAATAACAAAAATTGTACAAAATGTGTATAGTATAAATTCCATTTTGTAAACATAGTTTTCGATTCAGTTTTTATTTTAAAAACTCTTCTCTATAAATAATCTTATAATCTACGAAATTTTTGATGATGTAGAAAACAACTGATTTTCTTTTTCTTTTAAATCTTTTATTATAGTTGCAAAACATAAATTCATAAATGAGAGAATAACTGCATTTTATAGATTTTGTACTTTTAAAATGCAATAATATTTTCCCAAGGAAATAGAAATTTTATGAATTCTACTTAAGAAATGTCCGGCTGTAAAAAACAGATGTGTAAATAATTCAATGTATTATCGGGGACTTAAAAAATTCCTGCATTTTATAACAATTCAACGGAAATTTATATAAAAACGAGCTTCAAAACTTTTGATACCAGTATTATGTCTGGTAGATAGTAAAGCTTCTCTTAATTTTCAGTCTTTTCAGAAAATATTCTACTCTCGGAAAATTTGCGTTTATTTCATTTTGAGAAATATTAGTTTCACATTCTTTAGTGACTACTTAGAGAAAAGTTAATTTGGGCCACCACACTTTAACTATTTGAGTTTGAAAAAAAAAAATCTTATCTGAGTTTGTCGCAAAATGTTCTTCTTTATACATCAATTATTTTCAATTTAATTTACTCAAAAATCATAAGTGTTAAAGTTAACTATTAGAAGTTTTACAATATTTATTTGTTTCTGATTTTTATAATTGATATTAACAGGGGATTTGTGTCGGCCTTATTGGGTTATAAAACATAGGTGAAATCCATCTTTTTATTGAAAAATAAGTTACTTTTATATGACTTTGTATTTTTATATTTAATGCAATATACATAACATTTTATATTATACACATGTCACTGTGGCTCTAAAATTTTTTATAAAGATTCCTACAAATCTATATGTAACTAATAAAACTAATTTAAATACACAACGCATTTTGGGAAAAAATATTAAAATATGATGTGAAAAGAATTATTTTTAAAACCATAAAAAAATTATAAAAGAAAAAGGAGGGAGTGATATACAAGAATGTCCAATTGCTCTGAATTTTTTTGCTACTTTTGTGTCAGGGAAGTCCAGACCACAAAAAATAAAATGCGCATTTTAAATACTTAATATTTAGGATCAGAAACTTCTTTAGAATGGCTCAAAGATTCGATGTGAGACGGCAAGTTCATAAGTGATGCAGTTTTACCTTTTAACTGACCTCCATGTACAAAATCTTTTTTTTACACTGGCATTGATAAAACTAGTCGTTGGGGGTGATCGTAATACTTACCTATCATGGATATGCATGTTATAAAATATATGAAAATAAAATACGTGTAAAATATTTATAAAATGCATTGCAATTCCAAAGCAAAATTTAAACGTATATTTAAAAATTTTTAATATATAGTAATGCTCTATTACGGAATTGCGGGTACTACTTGATTATCATGTTTACCAATTTCTACAAATTATATAAATCGCGAAACTACTCGTAAATTATACAAATTGGCATAATTTTTATTTTAAATAAACGAAAAAAAAAATAAATTAGTAAAAGATTAATAAATGTACGAATTGAATGTCGAATTAAAAAAAAAAAAAAAAAAAAAAAAAAAAAAAACTTGATGATGTAACAAACACGAGTAACGTAATTAATGCCTAGTGAATACGACATTTACGACAAACTATTATTGAAATTTAATCTTATAGTTTGGGGACAATTTTTTGGTCCAAGGAATGATCAAGTAGTACCAAATTGCGTAAAAGAACCATCCTTATAATTCGAAAAATTACATTCATATTAACTAACATTTTACTGAGACTGATTAAACATTTCATACCCAATTTTATGTATCTTTCAATTGAAATTGGAATGAAATACAGCGTCAATGTAGAGAATAGGATTACATATATTACGGCAAGTAATAATCCGATTTACTTCGATCTTTATGCAAAATTTATGATTTTTATTTCTTTTACATGCATCCCTTAAAATAAAATAAAAAACCGAACCTTTTTATATACCTTTCATCTAAACTAATATTTCGAGAGTCCGAAAATATATATCCGTATAATTGAGGTTACTTATATTAAATAGGCTTCTTCCCATTATTACATTCTAAGCACACACCAAATTTTAAGTAGTCTCTATCTCAATTCGTTCAGCAGATAGAGCGTTTACAGATGCACGAATAGATTGACAAACACAAAAAGAGACGGGAGGAAATTTTTTTCTATAATATATGTTTTCTAGAATCTCCAGTGCCTGAAACGTTCAAATACACACACACACACACACACACACACACACACACACACACACACACACACACACACAAAATCGATTTTGAAAACGATTGCACGATTTAACCTATACAACCTATGATGGGACAGTAAAAAGTAAAGAAGGTAGATATGAATCCTATCCTATGAAGGTGGCCAACCTATGATATAACATGTTTTACATACAGTACCAAAATATTTTTATTTCACTAAAAAGTATTTTGCTCAAAGATAAGAAAAAGTCAGAATTTCATATAAGACAGGTATCTAATTTTCAGAATAATGAAAATTATATAAAATATGCATAGTATAAATAAAATTTTCTAAACATTCTTTTAGATTAAGTTATGGTTTAAAAACCCTTCTCTATAAAAAATCTTATAATCTACGTACTTTTTGATGATGCGAAAAACAATTTATTTTCTTTCTTTCTTTTTAATCTTTTATTATTGTTCCAAAACTTAATTTTTTAAATCCAAATATAACTGTATTTTATAGTTTTCGTACTTTTAAAATACAATAATACTTTCTCAAAGGAATTGAAATTTTATTACATTATTTAAGAAATTTCTTGATTTAAAAAACAGATGTATAAATTATTCAGTGTATTATAGGATATTTAAAACGAAAAAATGTCCTGGATTTTATAACAATTCAACAGAAATTTATATAAAAAAAAGGCTTTAAAATTTCAGATACAAGAATTATGTCTCGTAGATTGTAAAGCTTCTTTTTATTTTCAGTCTTTTCAGGTTCTTTGCAGAAAGTATTCTACTCTTGGGAAAATTGCATTTATTTCCCTTTGAGATATATGAGTTTCTACATTCTTTAGGGACTACTTAAAAAAAAGTTTATTTGCACCACAGACTTTAACTATTTTTGTTTCAAAAGAAAAATGTTACCAGAGTTTATGTGCTAAAATAAATAAATACGAAATTCTATGTTATCGCAGTTTATTGTAAAATAGTCTCTTTTATGTATCAATTATTTTCAATTTCTAAAAATTACTGAAAAGTCATAAATATTAAAGTTAGTTATTTGAGGTTTTACTGTATTTATTTAGTTCTGGTTTTTAGGAATCGATATCGGCCTTATTGGGTTATAAAACATAGGTTTTTTGGGCCACCACACTTTAACTATTTGAGTTTGAAAAAAAAAGTCTTATCTGAGTTTGTCGTAAAATATGTTTTTTACCTATCAATTATTTTTAATTCTAAAAATTACGGAAAAGACGTAAATGTTAAAAGTAGCTATTGAAGGTTTTATAGCATTTATTTGTTTCTGACTCTGAGAATTGGTATTAATAAGAGATCCGTATCGGCCTTATAGGTTATAAAACATAGATGAAAACCACCTTTTTTATTGAAAAATAATTCATTTTTTGTATTTAATATAATTATTATTTTTGTATTTAATGTAACATACATAGATGTTATATACTTGTCACTGTATTTCTTACCTTTTTTATATAACGATCCAAACAAATGTATATGTAAGTAATAAAAGTAATTAAAATGCACGACGCATTTTGGGGAACATATTAAAATATGGTGTGCAAAGAATTATTTTTAAAAGCGTAAAAAATTCATAAAAGAAAATAGGGGTGGGGGGATAATATGTAAGAATGTATAGTTGCTTTGAATTTTCCTGCTGCATTTGAGTCAGCTGTGTCCAGACAATCAGAAATCAACTTTGCATTTTTTTTATTTAGAGTATTGGATATTTACGCATAGAAACTTCTTTAGGATGACTCAAAGATTCGATGTGAGTGGGCAAATTTATGAAAGATGCAGTTTTATTTTTCAAGAAACTTTCGTGTAAAAATATTTTTCAGCACTAACTTTGATAAAAAAAAAATCTATATCAGGCACTAAATATTTTGGATATTTGCAAATACGTAGTTTTTTCTTACAAATCATAAAATTTCCAAATAGATAAAAAAAAAATCTGTACCAAAAGTTTTTATTTAACTAGAAGTATTTTGTTCGAAGATATTAAATCGTGAGAATTTCATAAAAGAAGGATATCTAGTTTTCTGAATAACAAAAATTTTGTAAAATATGCATATTATAAATGCAATTTTTTAAACACAATTTTAGATTCAGTTATATTTTAAAACCTTCTCTATAAACAATCTTATAATGTGCGAATTTTTGATGAAGTAGAAAACAGTTGATTTTCTTTTTTCCCCTTTTAATCTTTATTATAGTTGTACAACTTAAATTTCTAAATCCAAGAATAACTACATTTTATAATTTTAACTTTCAAAGTGCAATAATTCCCAAGGAAACGAAATTTTGTCTATTGTATTGAAGAAATATCCCGCTCAAGAAAAACACTAACAATAAATGTTGTATAAATAATTCAATGTATTACAGAAGATTTAAAGTAAAAAACAATCTGCTTTTTATAACAATTCAACAGAAATTTATATAAAAGCGGGCTTTAAAATTTCAGATTAAACAATTTTGTCTCATAGAAAGTGAAACTTGTTTGTTGGAGTTTTATTTTTAGATGTATGAGTTTCTACATTCTTTAGTGACTACTTAGAGAAAAGTTTATTTGCGCCACCACACATTAACTATTTAAGTTTGAAAACAAAAACCCTCTTATTTGAGTTTGTCGTAAAATATTCTTTTATATATTAATTATTTTGAATTCCAAAATATTACTGAAATGTCATAAATATTAAAGTTAGCTAATGGAAATTTTACAGTACTTATTTATATTTTATTCTTGGAACTGATATTAATAGGAGGTCCGCATCGGACTTATTGGGTTATATAACAAAGTGAAAACTTTTTTTTTATTGAAAAATAATTTATTTCTTGCATTTATAATAATTTTGTTTTTTTGCATTTAATGCAACATACATAGATATTTATATTATATGCATATCACTGCGGTTCTAAAAATTTTATAAGTATTCAAACAAATTTATATGTAAGTAATAAAACTAATTAAAATGCACGATGCATTTTGTCAAAAATATGAATAAAATAATGTGTGAAGAATTATGATTTCAAAAATAAACAATTCAACAGAAATTTACATAAAAACGGGTTTTAAAAGTTTTAAAATTTCAGATACAAAAAATATGTCTCGTAAATAGTAAAGCATGTTTTTATTTTCAGTATTTTCAAGTTCTTCGCACAAAGTATTCTACTCTTGGGAAAACTGTATTTATTTCACTTTGAAATATATGAGTTTCTACATTCTTTAGGGACTACTCAGAAAAAAGATTATTTGGACCTCCACACTTTAACTATTTAAGTTTGAAAAAAACTTACCTGAGTTTGTTGTACATTCTACAAAGTTAGTCCTAAATTTTTTATAATGATTCAAACAAATATATGACTTTGAATTTTTGCACTTAATGCAATATACATAGAATTTATATAATACACGTGTCACTGTGGTTCAAGAAGTTCTTATAAAGATTCATACAAATCTATATGTAAGTAATAAAACTAATTAAAAGGTACGATGCATTTTGGAAAAAAATATTAAAATATTGTGTGCAAAGAATTATTTTCAAAATTATAAAAGATTTCGTATAAAAAGGGGGGGGATATATAAAAATGACTAGTTGCTCTGAATTTCCCCACTGATTTTGTGTCAGCTGAGTCCAGACCATCAAAGATTAAAAGTTCATTTTTTATTGAGAGTATTGTAAATTTAGGCATGGAAGCATCTTTAGGATGACTCAGAGATTCCATATGAGTAGACAAGTTCATGAAAGATGCAGATTTATTTTTCAACAAACTTTCGTGTATCAGAGTGAGTGTAGAGAATTTTTCTCTACACTCACTCTGATAAAAAGCAACTATAATCAGCACTACATGTTTTAGGTACTTGCTAATACATATTTTTTCTTACAAATCATAAAATTTTGAAATAGATAAATAAATATGCACCAAAAAGTTTTATTTATTTTAAAATATTTTGTTAAAAAAAAAATCAGAATTTAATATAAGACAGATATTTAGTTTTCCGAAAAACAAAAATTGTATACGATATCTGTAGCATAAACTCAATTTTCTAAACACAGTTTTAGATTCAGTTATATTTTTAAAACTCTTCTCTATAAACAATCTTATAATTTACGAACGTTTTAATGATGTAGAAAATAAGTGATTTTCCTTTTTCTTTTTAATATTTTATCATAGTTGCAAAACGTAAATTTAGAAATCCAACAAGAACTGCAATTAATAGTTTTCGTACTGTTAAAATACGATAGTATTTTCCCAAGGGAATTTTGTGAATTCTATTTTAGAACTGTCTCGCTCTAAAAAAACCGATGTATAAATATTTCAATGTATTACAGGAATTTTAAATTTTAAAAATCCTGCATTTTGTAACAATTCAACAGAAATTTATATAAAAACGAGCTTTGAAATTTCAGATAAAAGAATTATGTCTCGTATGTATGTTATGTATGTAAAGCTTGTTTTTTTCGGTCTTTCCAGGTTCTACGGAGAAAATATTGTACTCTTGGGAAAATTACATTTATTTCACTTAGAGATATATGAGTTTTCTAAATTCTTTAGGGACTACTAAGAGAAAAGATTAAATGGACCATCACACTTTAACTATTTGAGATTCAAAAAAATCTTAACTAAGTTTGTCGTAAAATAGTCTTTTTATATGTATCCATTATTTTCAATTTCAAAATTGCTGAAAAGTCATAAATATTAAAGTTAAATATTGGAAGTTTTACAGTATTTATTTGTTTTGATTTTTAGAATTTAAATTAATAAAAGATCCATATTTGCCTTATTAGGTTACAAAACATAGTTGAAAACCACATTTTTATTGAAAAATAATTTATTTTTCGTATTTAATAGAATTTTGTATCTTTGTGTTTAATGCAACATACATAGAGGTTTATTTTATACATGTCACAGTTGTTCTAAGAAAATTATAATGATTCGAGCAAATTTATATGTAAGTAATAAAACTACTTAAAATGCACGACACATTTAAGGAAAAATATTATAATATCATGTGAAAAGACTTATTTTTAAAAACATAAAAAAAATTAGTAAAAGAAAAGCGGGCTGATATATAAGGGTGATTAGTTGCCCTGAATTTCCCTGCTGTCTTTTTGTCAGCTGAGTTCCAGACCAACATAAATTAACTTTGTATTTTTTTTTATTTAGAGTATTGGATAATTACGCATAAGAACTTCTTTAGGATGATAGGATGATGTTCTTTAAAGACTAATAGATTCGATGTGAGTGGGCAAGTTCATGAAAGATGCAGTTTTATTTTTCAAGAAATTTTCATGTAAGGAGAACTGAAAAATGAATTGAAAAATTTATTTTTCATTCAAATCAATTTCAACTTTGATTTCAAATTTGAACCTTCCCACCTCCATTGAATACAGTTCAGTTAGCGCTAATTACGCATAAGAACTTCTTTAGGATGATAGGATGATGTTCTTTAAAGACTAATAGATTCGATGTGAGTGGGCAAGTTCATGAAAGATGCAGTTTTATTTTTCAAGAAATTTTCATGTAAGGGGAACTGAAAAATGAATTGAAAAATTCATTTTTCATTCAAATCAATTTCAACATTGATTTCAAATTTGAACCTTCCCACCTCCATTGAATACAGTTCAGTTAGCGCTGCTTAACTCTCAATGATTCAGATTTTCAACTCAAAATTTAAGTTTATGTCTAAGCTTCAAAAAAATTTAATGAGATGTAAAAAATAACGGTAAAAAATAGTTGTACGTTACTCTAAAGTCTAAAGCGCCCTCTATCGACATTTTTTGAAATTTATGTTTATAATTTATTTTCCAGAAAATACGGACATGAAGAATAGTTTTAATGAAAACCGCAAATCAATTGACTAATTATTCTTTTTTTTATAATCATTTGAAATTTGAACCTACCCACTTCCATTGAACACAGTTCAGTTTACTCTACTTAACCACAGATTTTGAGCTCAAAATTTAAGTTTATGTCTAAACTTTTAAAAAAAATATAATGCGATGCAAAAATAACGCTAAAAAATACTTGTCCGTTACTGCAAAGTTTAAAGCGTCCACTATCGGCATTTTTTGAAATTTATCTTTATAATTTATTTTCAAGACAATACTGACACAAAGAATAGTTTTCGCGAAAAACGCAAACGAATCGACCAATTTTTCCGTTTTTTATAATCATTTCATATTTTGGACCCGAAACATTGATGGCTTCTATCTCCTTCGGAAGGCGTTTGGGGCCCTTGTTTCCCCGCCTAACTTTATTTGTCTAGATGTGTACTATCATCCCTTAAAATTTTGCCCAGTAGCTTAGACACACCCTGAATTAACTGTATAACCCATAAAAATTCTGTAAATTGAGACACATTTTTAAATAAATTTTTTTTGGAATAAAAAAAAATCTATTGTTTCAATGGTGTAAAAATTGAAACTGTGCGATGCTAGGCAATTTAAAATATTGCAATAAAATACCCCGATTACGGGTCAATTGTTGCCATTGCCGATTGAATGATATGATGTGTTTTTGCTTTATATTACAGATTATAAATTAAGTTAGAAAATAATGATTATTGAGTGTTAGTATAATGGTTGATCTTAAAAATTATAAACAAAGGAGAAAGAAATTAGAAATTATAGAAGATATTAGATATTAGAAAACATATTTCAGAAAATATATAAAATAAGGAAAATGTTAAAGGAAATCACTTTTAAATAATAAATTATATTTTTCCAGTTTATTTTTCTTTTATTTATTACTAAAAAGTTCTTTTAAAAAATTAGATCATAAAAAAAATAGCGTGCGACAGTTTCGAAAAAATCTCTTTAGCATTGTTGTTGTAAAAAATGAATTAGATTAAAATTTTTTCATTGACAAAAGAAAAAAAAAAAAAAAGATTTTTTTATTTATTACATAAACTAGTTAAAAAATTGAAATTGATTAAAAAATAACAGTATTATGTATCTGTCAAAATAGGTTAACATAAAGATTTTATGAATTTTCTAGTGAACATAATTGAAACGAAATCTTTGAAAATCACATTAGAATCCCGTCCTGAATCCTTAAAGACATACATTGTACAGAATGACAACAGCTCTTATAGTACAGTCAATAAGGTATTCTTCCAGTGTTTAGGGTCTAAACCCTGGGACGGCTAGAAACAAGTTGGGTAAAAATTAAACAATATAGCAGTTGAAATTTATTCGAAAAATTCAAATTCTTTGAAGCTCACTGATGACTGAGTGATTCACTAATTTTAAAAATTAATTTAAATTATTATCATTAAAAATACATAATCAGATTCCTGTGTAGTTTTAACGATGTTAATATATAGAGTCTATTGTAAATTTACCGAATAACTACTCTGTTTTTTAACCCTTTGGAAGGCCCTGGCATGACTACGAAACCACTTAATTTTAATTCCCGAAGGCTACATTTGCACCAAAACTGGTAAAAGAAATTTCGGTTCATTATATGTATGAAATGTAATTTTTTTCTTTTTTATTTACAAATAATTTTTTTTTCATATACCAGTGTCAGTCATTAATTTTAACACTTCAGCAATGGAATCGCTTAGGGCCGCAATGGGTTAACAGAATCTTTGTTTTTCTAATCTCTATTTTTACATAAGACATGAGATAATATGTTACCCAATTCTCCGTAATTTAACAGAAATTTATTTATTAGGGCACGTGTGGTGTGCTCTATATGCCATTCAATTTTAGCTACTTATTATTCTTTTAACGACCATTTTTTAAATATTACATTTACTGTTTAATATAGTTACTAGCGAGCTACGCCCGCTAGCTGGGCCACTTTTTCCAAACGAACCTCGGTATTAAGCAATACATAATAAACAAAAAAATTCATTTAATAAGCAAGTCTTGGTGTCCGAACCTCAGCACGAAAAAAAGTAAATTAAAGAGCTATGGTTGTTATGCGCCCATTATCACGTTAAAAATATGTGATTTCGCACAGTAGGCGCTACGCGCCCACCGGCGCTACGCGCCATGATCGCCATCGTCCCGTTAAAAATATTTGGTTTTGCACGGTTGGCGCTGCGCGCCCATAAAACATTTTCTCGTATTTTTTGGTTAATCAGAAGCAGACTTTTACGCAGATTCTGAATATGTAATCAGTTTTATCTACTTTAAAAACTGTCTGTATGATGGTTTAAGAAAAAACGCGCAAAAAAAAGTTTCGGTATTAAAAACTGCAAAAGATTGCTATTAAAAAAAAATAAGTAATTTCATTAATATCACAAACAACATAACTAACAAATAATTTTGGCAGCTCGTTTTCCGTTTGTACTAACAAAAATTAGTATTAATCGCGTAAATCTTAGGTTACACAATATTCGTGTATGCTACCAAAAAGAAAAAGTATGAAAATAAACCGTGTTTAACATTTTTTACCAAGTTCTTTTTCAAAGAACCGAAACGAAAGAAAAAGTCGTTTTCCCGGGAGAAAAAAGAGGTTTTCGGCTGCTTCTTCTTTTAGCCAAAGGGGAAAAGTTCAGGTTCTTCACCGCAAGGTGGCGCAGTGTTCTGCCTCAGAGCTCCGTTTGAGCTCTGTTTGGGAAATTAGACGTTTTTCGTTCCGATTCCCGACTGGTTTTTAATTCATAACTTTTTTAATTTTGGTCCCACGGTCTCGAAAATGCCCGAAATGACTTTCCCGGAATTTTTCGAATCGAAAGACGCCTCTCGCGACTTCCAACTCGCCCGCGTTGCGAACTGTAATCGGTTCAAGCAGACAGACAGACGGAGGCGCACGGATTTTATTAGTATAGATTGTACAGAATCTTCTGTAATCGAGTATTACTCACACTTGAGATTTTTTTATGTATTGATAAAATTCTAATTTCGTTCGGCTGAATTATCTAAAGCAAAAACTGAATTATTTATGTTTTATTGGCAAATAGGCTGTTGTTCCGTGGTCATAGATGCAAAAGATATTTTTAAAAATTGTGTTCTAAAAGTATTTGTAAAACCACGAAACCTTAAATAAACTTTGACAGTTTTCAAATAAATTGCATTTGAAAGTACATATTCTCTTCTCCCTTCCTATTCGATGTCATAAAGATAGAAATTTTATGATTCTTAGAAGCTGAAAAAGAGAAATTTATTGGCCAATAGTATTATTTTAGAGTTATGCACGCACATGTTTCTGTTCTATAATAGAAATCCTTAAATTCTAAAACATAAATAAATATATAAAAAATGTATAGATATCAATCAATGCACTGACACTGTCATTACAATATTCATAAAACAAAAGTGAACTAATGTGATACACAAAACATCAATCAAACTTAAATTACACCATAAAAGTAAGAAATACATAAGACCTATATCGTGTAGAGAAAAATTAAAAATATAACAAGAGGCAAAGGAAAAATGATTTTTTTACAGCTAACGAATAAAAGAAAAGTTCTTGCAAAACTTTTTGCGCATTTTTAAATTTCATTGTGTTATTAAGATTTTTTACCTTTAACAAGAAAATAATTATTAAGACAAAATGAATGAAGAATTCAATTTGTTCGAAAGTTTATTTTTTAATATTTTACTCAACTCAAAATTAAATACGCATCTCTCACTTTAAACAGTTTATTCTGATGAGTAAACTCAACTCATGTTCTTTCGAACATTAATAATTTCACAAAACACAACTCCAATAAAAACCGTAACATTTTTTCACAACTCATTAAAAAACATTCTAATCAAACTCAAAACAAAAAGAATATTGTTTTACACAGCTTAGGTAAAAGCAGAAGAATTAAACAGATAAATTCATTTATCACAAAAAATCGTTTGCACAGAAAACTTTTTACATTTTAAAATAATTAGGTACATCTTGGTTGCTAGGTGACAAAGTCAGTAGAAAATTAAATAGCATTTTATCAAACATACCGCCCCTCTTGAAACCTCCGAGGGGGGTTTCAAACTAAAACACTGCAATTACAACCATTGTAAAAAATATAAATAACAATACAATTAAACACAATATAAATGAGTCACAGTTAAGTTAAATTTAAGCAAATATTTAAAAAATTTTACATAATACATAATAAATAAATAAAGAAATTTTACAATAATGAGCATTTTCTTATAAAAACTGAATTACTTTTCAAGAGGTAATGCAGCAATTTTGGATACTGCTCTTTTATATATTCCATTTGGGGTTTTTATATTCACAATTCTTATTCTATTATCATTACCAAAAAATACTTCTACAATTCTCCCTAATAACCATTTAGACACTGGAAGATCATCTTCCTTTATTACAACCATATCTCCTATTTTGAGGTTGTTTTTTGATATCATCCACTTATGCCTTTGCTGCAATGTACTTAAATAACTATTTTTCCACTTTTTTCCAGATGGTCTGAACCATTTTAGTGGTCTTTTGCCATAAGTTTAGTCTATTATCTTCAATATTACTCAGGTCAGATTCAGCAATGGCATTAAGTGGGCGACCAATAAGAAAATGTCCCGGGGTCAAGACCTCCAAGTCATCAATATCTGTACTCAAGGGAGTAAGCGGGCGCGAATTTAAGATACCTTCAATTTGGACAATTATAGTTAACATTTCTTCATAAGTTAATTTAGAGTTGCCCACAACACGTTTAAAGTGATACTTGAAGGACTTGACTCCCGATTCCCATAAACCTCCAAAATTTGGAGCTTTAGGGGGAATAAATTCCCAAGCAATACCTTCAGATATCAAGTAATTAGTAAGGTTCTGGTCTGGTTTGTTTACCAATTCATGCAACCTTTTAAGCTCTACATTAGTCTTCACAAAATTGCCTGCATTATCACTGAAAATTTTTCGAGGTTTGCCTCGTCTGGCAAAAAACCTCTTTAATGTTGCAATAAAAGCCTCAGATGTTAAATCATTGACTAATTCCAAATGCACTGCCTTTGTTACCATACAAATAAAAATACAAACATAAACTTTATGATAAATACCTTTACGTTGACCTCTATATCTAATCAAAAATGGACCACAGAAATCAGTTCCTGTGCAATTAAAAACAAAGTCTACATTTATTCTTTCTTTTGGGAGCTCGCCCATAATTTGCTCTAATAATTTAGGTTTGGCCCTAAAGCATGTAATACATTTATGTACAATTTTTCTACAAATAGCCCTACCTTTTAAAGGCCAAAATTCTCTTCGAACACAATAAAGTAAATTTTGTGGTCCTATATGTAGATATTTTTTGTGATAAAACTCGATAATTAATTCTGTTAATTTGTGTTTAGAGGGCAGTACAATTGGGTGTTTTTGGGCATAATTTACCGTGCTATTTTGGAGACGACCTCCAACTCTGACTAAATTATTTTTATCCAAGAAAGGATTTAATGAAAGTAATCTACTATTTTTTGGTAACTCCTTACCCTTAGATAACAATGTGAATTCAGAACTGAACTCTTTTTCTTGAACAGATTTTATGATAAACTGCTCAGCTTTCTTCAATTCATCAGATGTTAACTTACCTAAATACCTTTCTTTTGGCTTTTTGACATTCTGAATGAACCTGAAAACATAGCTAAGAATTCTTATTAATTTAGCATAATTATTACTCAATTGCAAAAAATAATCAATAAAAGATGAACAGTCTGATATTAAAAGTGAAGTCTCTGAAAAAGTCTTTTTAAGTTCACTTCTGTATAGATCATTATCATTTTGCTCAAGTTCGACAGTATTTAAAGAAGGTTCAATTTGTTGGGTTAGGAATAGTGGACCCTTCCACCATAAGTTACTCTGGAAAAGTTTGTCTGGATCTACACCTCGTGACACAAGATCAGCAGGATTATCAGAAGAAGCCACATGTCCCCAATGACTGATATCAGAAAGATTCTGAATCGTAGCCACACGTGATGACACAAAGGTTTTTAAGTCACACGGCTGTTTTCGAATCCAACATAATACAATAGTACTATCTGAATAATAGTAAACAGATTCTTTAGGAACTTTTAAGGTTTTGGCAATCTTATTCATCAATTTGGCTAATAAAACTGCACCACAGAGCTCCAAGCGAGGAATAGTGATTGTTTTGATTGGTGCAACTCGACTTTTACTGCAAAGCAACTGAGAAATTTGCTCTCCTGAAGAATTTGAAGACACAGCATACAATGCCACACCGTAGGCTTTCTCCGAAGCATCTGAAAAGCCACAAATTTTAATTTGCACTGGATTATTTGTAAAAATGTATCTAACAGCACTTATATTATTGATGGCTCTTAATGATTCTAAAAACTGCAACCAATCATCAAGCTCAGCTGTAGGGAGATTTTCATCCCAATCAATTTGCAGTCTCCACAGTCTTTGTAGGAAAATTTTTGCTTTCGTCACAACTGGTCCAAGTAGACCCAAGGGGTCGAAAATGCGAGCAATATTTGACAGCACACTTCTTTTAGTTACCTTGGTTTGCTCACTGAATGATACACTAAAAGTAAAAGTATCATCATTGGAATTCCAGCAAAGTCCTAGTGCCTTAGTTTCACTCATATTTTCAAAAGTGTAATTCTCATTTTTAAAGGCTGGCTCCATTAATTCTGGATGGTTACTAAACCATTTATGTAAGTTCATGCCACACGTATTTAATAGTTGAATAAGCTCAATTTGCAGTCTCTTAGCCGATTTTAGGTCAGCTGCTCCAGTCAGGACATCGTCCATGTAAAAGTCTGATTGTACCACACCAGAGGCATACGGAAGTTGAGATTCACCATCTATACCAAGCTGTTTAAGGCAGCGCATGGCTAAATAAGGGGCACTAGTTGTGCCATATGTGACTGTACATAGTCTGTAATATTTCATCTCACCATTTACAGAATCTTTCCAAACTATGCGCTGTAAATCACGTTGACTTTTATCGATAAGTATCATGCGATACATCATTTTTACATCTGCTGTAAATGCATAGCGGTGTGTACGAAATCTAATTATTATGCTAAACAAATCATCTTGAATGACACCTCCATTCAGCTGTATGGAATTTAGGGATTCTCCGGATGAAGTTGCATGTGAACCATTAAAGACAATTCTCAATTTTGTAGAACTTTTATCTGGGCGATAAACAGCATGATGAGGTAGATAATTCGCATGTATTGGCTCATCTGTTTTCTCTACTTCCTCCATATGGCCTAACTCTCTATACTCTGCCATAAATGCGCAATATAACTCTAAAAGATTTGGATTTTTGACTAGCCTATTCCAAAGTGAATTTAATCTATTTTCCGCAAATTGTTTTGATTCACCCAAAGAACTAGGATCTTTTTTCAACGGCATTTGTACTATGAATTTGCCCGTTATATCTCTCTGATGTGTGTTTATAAAGTGGGTATCGCATGCTAATTCTTCTGTATTTCTCAATGGTGTACTTTCTTCTACTCTTTCAATTTCCCAAAATTTTTTCATTTCGAAATTTAAATCTGTTTCAGTAATTAACCCACAATGTATTTGTTCCTGCTCGTTACAATCGTAAACACTCCCACTTACTATGCAACCGAACACCGTATTTTGCAGTATTAATTTAGAATTTGGTAACTTCATACGACCCACCTTTATCAATTCTAGAAATACTTCAGCTCCTAGCAAAAGATCTATTTTCCCTGGTCTATTAAATTCAGGATCAGCAAGAATAATAGACTCTGGAATTCCTAGCTCTGAAATATTAATATATTTCGAGGGCATAATTTGCGAAATCTTTGGTATGATAAGGAAATCTAACTCCCGACTATAATCTCCCGAATTATTACTGATCAAGGTAGTAGTTTTATTTTTTACCGCTACAGAGGATCCACTTAAACACGATACCGAAATATTACTTTTTTCTTTTCGAATTCCTAATCTTTCAACTAACTGCAATGTTAAAAAATTGCTCATTGAACCATTGTCCAATAAAGCACGCACCGGAACTTTATTTCCGAATTTATCTCTCATATAAACAATAGCAGTGGAAAGAAGAACTGTTTTAACATTATTCGATCTCACATTTGAAGTACCAGTGAAATTTTGAATTTGGTTATTTAACTCAAATGGTATGGCGTCAGCATTTAACGTTGATTTACTTTCATTCGTCGACAATGCATTTGGCACTTCCTTATCACTATAATTTTTTGTGTTTCCCACCGCATTGGAATTTCTCTCACGCCTATCAAAACAAAGAAGTACATTGTGGCGTTTATAGCATTTTGAACACGAGAATTTTGAGTTACATTTTTTGACGCAGTGGAATTCTGAAAGACAGTTAAAGCACATATTGTTTTTTTTCACAAAATCTACTCTTTCCTGTACATTAAATTTTTGAAATTTGGGACATTTAAAAACACTGTGATTTTCCTGGTTACATACAACACATTTGCGCATATTTTTCTCATTTAAACTCGCAACCATGGATGTTACCTTTGAAAAGCTATGCTTTGTTTGGCTTTCGTTTTGAAAATTTCGCTTTGTATTTACTTGTTTGGACGCACTTAGTGTACGCGCGTGGTCTCTCAAGAATTCTAGCAATTCAGTTAAACTCGGTAAATTATCCCGCTTAAGATGTCTTTCCCACCACATTTTTGTATTTATATCTAATTTTTGAGCCAAAATATAAGCAAACATAGTAGTAGAAAACCCCTCAACTTTTTGTTCTAAAATCTCTAACGACCTAATACATTCATTTGTTATATCTATTAGATTTAATAATGCTGCTGGGGACTCATTCTGAATAACAGGAATATTTAAAAAACGTTTTAAATGCGCGTAAACTTGTTCTCTCGAATTTGAAAACCGTTCTTCCAAAAGCGACCATGCAACTTCATAATTAGAATCCACGATTGAAATAGACTGGATTATACGAAAGGCATCTCCTCTCAATGAAGACTTCAAATATTGTAATTTCATTGCCCCTGACAAATTAGAATTTTCATGAACAGTAGCCTTAAATATATCCTTAAAGGATAGCCACTCATGCAAATTACCCGTAAATACAGGAAGAGTTAACTTTGGCAATTTAATGTTATTATCAGCCTTTGTGACGTTTTCTAAATTAACAGTTTGCACTTTCATTTTTGACAACTTTTTTGTAAGTTCAAATTCCATTATTTCTAAAATTTCATTAATTTCTTCGTTTTCCTTAATAAAATCCTCAATTTCATCTTCTTTACTTATCTTATAAATAGACTCAAATAACTCAGAAAAGTTTTTCTCTAATTTATTCCGTTTCTCCTTTATGAGAATTAATTCATTTAATTCTAGCTCGGAATTCGATAATTTTTCTTTTAATTTTGTCAAGTTTGTTTTGAAAATTTTCTTTTTTGCTTTTAATTCTTTCATACTCATTTTTAATGAATAAAAATTAAATGGGTGCACTTACCCCTCTTGG
Organism: Maratus speculifer; assembly: GCA_964019185.1. Taxonomy (NCBI): domain Eukaryota; kingdom Metazoa; phylum Arthropoda; class Arachnida; order Araneae; family Salticidae; genus Maratus; species Maratus speculifer. The sequence goes on from OZ025291.1 coordinate 143,892,840, forward strand.
TTCTTTAAAAGATGATTTCTAGATACGAAGAAATAGGAAAACACAACAAAATATTCACCATTTATCCTTCAGTTCATTGACGTAGATCGCTGATTTTTCTCCGTGGAAGACGGACCATATGAAGAATTCAATTTGTTCGAAAGTTTATTTTTTAATATTTTACTCAACTCAAAATTAAATACGCATCTCTCACTTTAAACAGTTTATTCTGATGAGTAAACTCAACTCAAGTTCTTTCGAACATTAATAATTTCACAAAACACAACTCCAATAAAAACCGTAACATTTTGTCACAACTCATTAAAAAACATTCTAATCAAACTCAAAACAAAAAGAATATTGTTTTACACAGCTTAGGTAAAAGCAGAAGAATTAAACAGATAAATTCATTTATCACAAAAAATCGTTTGCACAGAAAACTTTTTACATTTTAAAATAATTAGGTACATCTTGGTTGCTAGGTGACAAAGTCAGTAGAAAATTAAATAGCATTTTATCAAACAATGAATGTCTTAAGTCAACTATAGTAGTCCAAGTTCATTTTGAAAGAAAAATGTATTTAAACAGTACATTAAATCTGTATTATTCACTTCAACAGTAAACTAAGCATGTGTACACTTAAATGTGGAAAACAGGAAACATATAGGGTAGATGTGCCAGTAATAGACCACCTTCCAGTAATAGGCCACCTCACAGTTTTTTTATTTATAAAAATATAATAAATCATAGTTAAGCTTTTGTTATTTATTTGTTAGCTCCCTCTTGCATGCTTTATAATCTGGATTTATTTACACTTTTCATCAAAGCAATTAGGAAGCAGAAAATAAAGTTTCTCAGATTTACTGTTTTTCATTGAAAATCTTAATGAAAATGCTAAGAGCTGACTTTACTTACTTAATTTATATCTTCTTTATTTACTTGTAAAAATTGAATGTTTTTTTTGAATTTTAATATAAAACTTTGAATTTCATATGCCAATGGTCATTTACATAATTTTATCTATTTTTAAGATTTTAGGAGGGGTGTCTATTACTAGAACCATTAATTCGTGATCTTCCAGTAATGGACCACCCAAGTGACCAATACTAAAAAATATTTTCAGAAGTGCATAAAATATTTTGATTTAACTAAAAAGCTAAATAATCAAATTTAATTCTGAAGTTTTACTTATTAGAATTTAATAAAGTCAATTTCTTTATAAATAGTCGTTTTTAAGAAGACATCCAAAATTGGTACAAAATATAAGCAGAACATTCGACAAAACCCAAATATCTGTTACGAAAGAAGTTGTTTTAAGTTGGTTCAGAGATGTAATATAACATTTGGAAGTACAGTGAAACCTCCAAATAAGGGACACCTCTATTTAAGGGACGAAATTTCCGGTCCCATAGCTGTTCCTTATTTGGAAGTTTCACTGTAATAAAAACTCCAAATAAGGGACACCTCTATTTAAGGGACGAAATTTCCGGTCCCATAGCTGTTCCTTATTTGGAAGTTTCACTGTAATAAAAACTCCAAATAAGGGACACCTCTATTTAAGGGACAACATTTCGGGTCCCATAGGTGTCCCTTATTAGGAGGTTTCACTGTATTACTAACATCTTCTTCCAAATTCTAAAGCATCCAGAGAGAATTTTCAATGCAGGTGAAAATGGTTTTCTTTTGTGCTTTGAAACAGGGAAAATTTTGGGACCAAAATCTGTTAAGGTGTGTATTATATAGTACACTGTAAAAAAAAAGGTCGATCTACTAAAAAAAATTTAGTGATCATTGTAATTACTAAATTTTTTTTGTAATCTTACTCGGTTACAAGGAATCTTTAAGAATTACTAGAATAGAGTTAGCAACGAATAGAGTTAGTAATTTTACATTTTTAATAGCTATTAGTAAAAATCACTTGTTGTGGCCGTGATAACCTAGTGGTCATAGCACCGAACTCCAGGCTGAAAGTACCCGGGTTCGATGCTGGACTCCACCAAATATGCACCGAATGTATGCAATGTAAGTACTCGTTAAATAAAGGGATTATGAAAATCCTGTCGTAGCAGTTATCGTGGGTTATCGTAGCAGTTATCACTGGACTTTCCCTCCCCTTTAGAAACATGTCAAAATAGAGCAGGTTTGGTGCTGCCATCTATTGCGGCGTTGCCGAAAATCTTCCGCTTCAGAAGTCTGTGTTTTTACTCACTGGATGCAGCTCGAAGGAAGCTACTGCCCTTCGGGCACACGTAATGGTTACTAAAAATTATTTTGGAGCTATTACTAAAATTTGCTCTGCGGCTCATACTAGAAGGTTTTAATAAGGGTATAAAGGTTAATAAAGGTTTTAATAAAGGTTTTAATAAAGGTTAATAAAGGTTTTAATAAAGGTTTTTAATAAAGGTTTTAAAAGGTTAGTTATACAAAAAATTCTTTTGTTCAGTTTAGAAAAAAAAAATTTTGTTTCACTTGCAAAAAAAAAAAAAAAAAAAAAGTTTGTAATGGTTGCTAAAAAATTCTGTGGAATACAAATTTACTAAAAAATTTTTAGTAACCTCTTGAATTTTTTTACAGTGTACCGAATAACGAAAAAGAACAAATCACTGTTGTGGGATATTTTTCAGCAAATAGTGAAACTGTTCCTCTGATGATAATATATCCATATAAGCATCTCCCAATGGAAGTTGTGGAATCTGTACCAAACTGATGGGCTATAGGATTACCTGAAAATAGTTGGATAGTGCAAGAATACTTATTTTAAATACATTCTAAAATTCTGTATTAAATAATTTGGACTATCGGTAGGTGATGATAAAATTGAAGATTTTTTATTTATACTTCACATTTACACAGCACATCATTTAGATAACCTTATGAATGAAGATTGACTTTTTTTATTGCCTTATTTTATCTAAACTCGATTTTAGTAAAACATTGTCTATATCTTATAAATCCTTTAAGTTTAAATATTTTGTTTTGTGTCTTTACATTATAACTCCTTTAATGTAACAAATTTCTAAAGATATCATTAATATTTTTCTTTATATCAACATTATAAATCCTTGATTATAAAAAATTCACAACTTAAGTTTAAATATTTTGTTTTATGTTTTTTTTCATTTTAAACCCTTTAATGTAATCAATTTCTAACTTAAGTTTTAATTTTAATATTTTGTTTTATTAGTATGCTTTCATCAAGTTCTGGACCAAAATACAATTAAGAAAGCAATTATCTGTTATTTTTTGTAGAGTGGCTCATTACTGGAAAGTAGGGTGTAAATTACTTGAACATAGGCGGTCCATTATTGGGCTTTTGGGTGTTTTGACATATTTCTATTATTTAAAATTAAATTTTTATTTCTATTGGGAAATGTAAAAATGGGATTAGTTAAATATTTTTGAAAGATTAATATAATATGAAAAAATTGGAATATAATAATTATAACTATAAATAAAAAATTATTTTTTAAAGAAATTCCTTAATGGGGTCCATTACTGGTACATCTACCTTATGTTAAGTATATGAAACTAGACTTGATTCACTGTGTGTGGAGATACAACAGATTTTATGACCAAAAAGACTGTCTCTCTCTACCAATAAAATGACAGTATATTTAAAACTAAGTTATGTTAATCAGAGTCCAACGGAATAAACATTTTTAATTTAAAACTAGAACTATCGTGAGTCGTCATTTAAAACTTGAAATTTGATTATGAAATAAGTTCAAAAAATTCAAAGAAGAAAAACGTTAAATAATAAAGTTAAACTGTTTTAAATCAAAATTTTGTTGTGAAATGTTGTTATTAAACTTGACTCGAATTTCCGTTAGTTCTAGTGTTAACTATATCATAATTTCTAATCAACAGTTAAGGTTCAACTAAAAACAATTCATTGTGAGTTTTATCGAGTTAACGTATTTTTAGAAAAGCAATTTAACTGCGAAACATTTTTCTTAATGAGAAATTTGAAACCTCCAAGGAATTTGAAACCTCCATAACGTGTTCTGACTCTGAAATTATTTTAACTTAACGTTTTCTAGAAGTACCAGCCATGCTTAAAAAGCGTCAAAAATAAAAGTTTCTTAGAACTTTTGTGATTCATTTTGATAGGTTATACACATTTCATGAAGCTAATAGGGTATTGGAGAACAACATGCGATAAGTCGAGGGAAAAAACACGAAAAAAATACAATTTTAAGTGGTAAAAATTTTCAATGAGATCTGTTATTATCTAAGGCTTCTTTTATTCGTAAAAATATTTTTTTATCACATGAAATATCTTGTTTTGAAGATATCTTTTCATAATATTTTTTTAGCGCTGTTTCAGTTAATCAAAAATTCTTTTTATTATTATTATTATTAAATATTTCTGTTACTACAAATTTGACAATGATTATGCTAAAATAAAATTGGAATCTTGTTTCTTGTTTGTGATATTTCTTTGCTAATAAACTAATACTGCTTATATTATAGTATATACTAATGCAAATATTGGTACCATGTAAATTAAGCAATAGAACATCGAGAATTAAAAAAAAAAACTTTCTGAAGAACAAGTTTTGATTCAAAAAGTTTTCTCTTGAGCATAATTTCTTATTTATTCGCGTAAATTTTACCACTTTATTAAAATAAATTAATGTTTCAATGATGCAAATTAAACAATAGAATATATGGGAATTAAAAATAAATCTTTAAAGAAGAAATCTTGACTGAAAAATTTTCTTTCTTGAATATTCAGTTGCGTATAGTTTGTCGCTTTATTAAAATAAATTAATGTTTCTGTAATTTGTACTATTTTTTAAAGAAAATTAGATTAAAAGTTTTTATTAAACAAACATAAGAAATCCATATAAAAAATTTGTCCACAATACAAAAACTGCGGCAAGAAAAAATGGAATTATTTCACTTATTTTACTTATTACTTAATTTTTTAAAACAAATTTCATGTATATTCGCACAATTTTATTCTGAATTCAGTTTGTTATAGTTACTGACATAGTGGGGGTGCAGAATTTCACGCTGTCGATAATACCACGTCCGTTATATACACATTTTAAACCGAAAATTTTAGAAAAAATCGATAAGTAACACCATGTTCTTTACCAACATTACATTAATCAGTACATGTTTCAAATAAAACAGGAACAGGTGTTAAATCTTGGCATTTTGCTTTAAAAATAATCGCAATGAAATACAGCTTTGGCTTAGAAATATTTTCGATTAAACTTCAATATTTCCAAAACTCTTTGATTTCATTTTGAAAATATTCTCAAACTCCTTACTAATTAATAAATAAGCTAAAAAACTTTGTATAATCACCATAAAAAGAAAAGTAAACAGGACGCGTTTCGAGCGTCCTGTTTACTTTTCTTTTTATGGTGATTATACAAAGTTTTTTAGCTTATTTATTAATTCATCGACAGTGATTTCGGTGTTTCTCAATATCCTTACTAGTTATTTCCAATAATGGTACAATATTAAGAAAATGCTTATACCTAAATATTAGGGCAATATTTTATATCAATCTGAGATGTAATACTGATACATTAGAGTATATTTGGTTCTTGAGAGTTGGTTACCAGATTTTCGAGTTACTATTCTATGCTAGTAATTACTTCTATGTTTCTACTATTGATAAAGTATTGCCAATTTCGCAAACTATACGTATAGTACAAACAATCATAAATTATAAAAAAAAGAATAAAAAAATCGAAAGATAGATGGGATCGTAACGCTTTAATTCTTAATAAGTGTACCATTCCTTAAGTAATGCTACGTATAACAATGAACATTTTTCTATGTCAGCGCTGAGAAAAAATAACCATTGAATTAAGAATTCTACTATTTCGACTCAATACACGTACATCATAAGTTGTTATTGTTATCGTTGTGATCTTATGCTGCATTAGTTTAAAAATATATAAAAATGAAGCAGTGCAGAAGCGGATGAGTTTCAATTAAATGAACATCGCAAGCCAAAAGTTTTCCCACAATTTTGGTGTTTAATACAAAATAATAATCTTTTAGTAAATCTTAATACAGCTCTGCATCAAGTACACTGTAAAAAAAAATTCAAGAGGTTACTAAAATTTTTTTTTAGTAAATTTGTATTCCACAGAATTTTTTAGTAACCATTACAAACTTTTTTTTGCAAGTAAAAAAAGCATTTCTTTTGTAAACTGAACAAAAGAATTTTTTGTATAACTAACTTAAAAATTTTTAGTATGAGCCACAAGCAAATTTTAGTTAGCTCCAAAATTATTTTTAATAACCATTACGTGGGCTCGAAGGGCAGGAGCTTCCTTCGAGCTGCATCCAGACTTCTGGAGCGGAAGATTTTCGGCAAAACCGCAATAGATGGCAGCACCAAACATTGCTAATGCTCCGTCAGGATATTCATAATTCCTTTAACAACGAGTACTTACACTGCATACATTCGAGGCGTATTTGGCAGTGGCCAGTATCGAACCCGGGAACTTTTAGCCTGGAGTCCGTTACTATAACCACTAAGCTATCAAGGCCACACCAAGTGATGTTTAGTAGTAGCTATTAAAAATATAAAATTATTAACTCTATTCGTTGCCAACTTTTTTCTAGTAATTCTTACAGATTTTCTTGTAACCGACTAAGATTACTAAAAATTTTTTAGTAATTACAAGGATCACTAAAGTTTTTTGAGTAGACCGACACTTTTTTTTACAGTGTATATACAGCTCGATATCCGTTTTACTCGTGTTTGTTAGGCTCCATTTTTGTTCTTTTCAATTCGAGGTGAATTTTATTGTTTCCTGTTGCATTATAACTTTTAAAGAATTGATTCAAGTTGACTCATTTTTTCAAAAGAGTCCAAAGCAAATTTTCAAAGAAGAAAATCCTTACATTGTAAAAGCTCCAAAAAGGATGCATCCGAAAAACAGACATCTTTATTTAACAAATACTTTATAAACTCCATCATATAGCTATACATGTATACTTGTATGCTTTTACTACTGGACAGATGAGACCTCCAGATAACGAAAAGATTAAACGGTTCAAGGTGTTCGCTTTTCATTGATTTTAATACAATTTAATATTTAACTACGTACGTATGCCCATTTTTTTCTGTATAAATGATTAAATGTAGATTAATTTCTTAAATCCACTAAAATATGGATTGGTTTTGATTCCTTTCGGGCTTGCTTAGGGTTGCCGGTTGAAGAATTTTTTTTTCGTATTTTTAACTATTTAAATTCAATGATTTTTTCACTTACTTATTTATTTATTTATTTATTTAGATTCGTAATTAAAAATGGTATTTTTGGATACAGATCATGTACAAATACAACACAATCTCCGAGGGTCTATTCTTTCTTCCACCCACCAATTGTCCAATGACAAGACTCTCTGCACCGTTAATTTAATTTCAAAGACAAGTATAAGTCACCTATCAGAAAACAGCAACTATGCAGGTTACTCATATATAATGTATCATGTATCAGTATGATACTGATACTGATACAGAATGAGTAACAGTTCTCATACTGTTCTTCTCGTAATTACTAATCTCGCTCATTGTTGTTGATTCATTCTGGTATGTGGCTGTCTACCGAAGCATTATAGAATAGCCGATCTTAGCCTTACGCGCCACAACTATAAAAATGTATCTACACTGTAAAAAAAAATTCAAGAGGTTACTAAAAATTTTTTAGTAAATTTGTATTCCACAGAATTTTTTAGTAACCATTACAAATATTATTTTGCAAGCGAAACAAGCATTTATTTTGTAAACTGAAAAAAAGAATTTTTTGTATTAACTTTAATTTACTAAACTAATTACTTTAATTTACTAAACTAACTTTAATTTACGTAACTTTATTTGTATTAATTTTTTGTATTATTTGTAACTAACTTAAAAAATTTCAGTATGAGCCACCAAGCAAATTTTTGGAATAGCTCCAAAATTATTTTTAATACCCATTACGTGGGGTCGAAGGGCAGGAGCATCCTTCGAGCTGCATCCAGACTTCTGGAGCGGAAGATTTTCGGCAAAACCGCAATACATGGCAGCATCAAACATTGCTACTGCTCCGTCAGGATATTCATAATCCCTTTATTAACGAGTACTTACGCTACATTCATTCGGGGCGTATTTGGCAGTGGCCAGTATCGAACCCGGGACCTTTTAGCCTGCAGTCCGTTACTATAACCACTATGCTATCAAGGTCACACCAAGGGTGTTTTAGAAATAGCTATTAAAAATATAAAATTATCAACTCTATTCGTTGCTAACTTTTTTCTAGTAATTCTTACAGATTTTCTTGTAACCGACTAAGATTACTAAAAATATTTTAGTAATTACAAGGATCACTAAAGTTTTTTTAGTAGATCGACACTTTTTTTTACAGTGTAGGTATAGGGTGTTGCTATTAATTTGTTAAGGGAAATACAGTTGCGTTTCTGTATAATTTTTTCCCATAAACTGAAATAGTTTTATCTTTCTTTATACCTGTCTCATTTGAAGTACTAATGCGCACTGTAAAAAAAAAGTGTCGGTCTACTAAAAAAAACTTTAGTGATCCTTGTAATTACTTAAAACTTTTTAGTAATCTTAGTCGGTTACAAGAAAATCTGTAAGAATTACAAGAAAAAAGTTAGCAACGAATAGAGTTAATAATTTTATATTTTTAATAGCTATTACTAAACCTCACTTGGTGTGGCCTTGATAGCATAGTGGTTATAGTAACGGACTCAAGGCTAAAAGGTCCCGGATTCGATACTAGCCACTGCCAAATACGCCTCGAATGTATGCAGTGTAAGTACTCGTTGTTAAAGGAATTATGAATATCCTGACGGAGCATTAGCAATGTTTGGTGCTGCCATCTACTGTGGTTTTGCCGAAAACCTTCCGCTCCAGAAGCCTGGATGCAGCTCGAAGGAAGCTCCTGCCCTTTGAGCCCATGTAATGGTTATTAAAAATAATTTTGGAGCTATTACTAAAATTTGCTGGCTCATACTAAAAATTTTTAAGTTAGTTATACAAAAAATTCTTTTGTTCAGTTTACAAAAGAAATGCTTGTTTTACTTGCAAAAAAAAGTTTGTAATGGTTACTAAAAAATTCTGTGGAATACAAATTTACTAAAAAAATTTTAGTAACCTCTTGAATTTTTTTTACAGTGTGCTCAATAGATTCATACTGAAATAAAGAAAGCTAAATACGCGACATAAAAACAAAAATGATTATTTTGACAGCATATTAAGGAAGCTGCTTTATATCTTTAAGTAATAATACATGCTACTTGTGAAAGAATGTTTAAGATATAAATTTTTAATATTAACATCTGCAAGCGTTGTACAATTTTGGTTTAAAAAAATAAAGAGTAACTTGAGTAGTTTGAGATAAGCACGTGCATAGGTTTTGCTTTGCTATTTACTCTCCGGCAGTGTCATAAACACGGAATTGCGACTCCTGCGCGAAAAGCGTTGTTACTGAACTAAAGAGTTAAAAGCGTACACTACAGGAAAAAAAACTTCTTTTGAAGCTATATTAAATATCGTGTCTATATTCCGTGGCTACCTAATGATTTGCCTGAACCGAGCCATAGAATTGAAAAGGCTATCCATTAATCCGGACTTCTTAAATGAAGTGTTTGAAGAATTCGACTTTAAGTTTGATGTCTGTGGTATAACTAAAAGTGAATATTTTGGACATTTGAAAGATAAACTAGATTAATTTACCTTTGATTTAATGTATGATTTGTTATAAATAGTTTAAATTAATCCGATGTAATATACATTTGAATCTTAGACATCCATTTATAGGCACCCTGTATAATATAAAAATGCATTACAGGCAATAAATAACTATTAAATAACTTATAACTAATAACTAATAACTAATAAATGACTTATAAGATATCTTAGTGAGCCTAAATTTTTAAATAATCAGCTTACTGAATATGCAGTGAAAAATGCTTTATATCAAACTTTTTATTATCTGCAGGTTGTATGATAATGTATTTGTTATTTTTATATTTTAAACAAAAATTGTTTTAAACAAACTTGTTTATTCTTGAAGCTTCTAGTTTCATGTAAATTTTTATCAAAATTTTGATTAGCTTTAAGAATTTTTCTATAATGATATTAGAATCCAGAAAACAATTTTTATTATGATCGAAAATTTCTTTTCCAACAAATTGGTTTCATAGTATACACACATAAAGATATTAATTCAATAACAAAAACAGTTATTTTAAATAAAACATAGTTTAATTATGGAATTTTAAATACCTGACATATTTATTTGAATAGCAAAAAAAATTGATTTTTGGCCCCGGAAGATTTAAAATTTTATTCGCTTTTTTCTAAAATGTTTTGATTGTTTTAAGAAAGATTAGAATTATATTCACTGGTTACATTACGGTTTTTTAGCTGGAGATAAACACATGCTCCAGGAGATATGCTTAACAAGTTAAATGTATTTTTACAATTTTTTAATCCTTTTTTTTGTACAAGAAGAACTCTAAAGAACATTATAGTTTTTCAATGTTAACACCTATTTTATAAAACAAAAATATTTGTCTCAGTAACGCTGAAGTAATTTTGACGATCCCAAAATTATGACTGATCAATAATGTACTCTTTTACAGCATTTTTTTTTTGACAATATGATGAAAAAAATCCACATTGGAAAGAAAAAACAGCTGTTTTTTGATAAGGAAAATGTAAAAAAAAAAAATCACAAACGAAAACATGAAATTATCACTTCTGAGTAAATAACGATTCCGAAAATAATTTTCTATCCTTAAAAACTCATGAACCAATATATTTGAGATTTCAAAGTAAAATCATTATTTATAAAACATAGCTTATTTTTGGTGCCAGGAATTTTGAAAACGTTTTCGAGTAGTTTTTATTGTGCTGTTAAGCGTATTTTTCAGCCCGGAATAGAGGTTTTCCAGGTGCTATTAATTTTCAGTTTCATCTTTACAGGCAGACATGATAAATTCTGCATAAAATTTAACATTAAAATTAATATTGTTTTGTTACCTTTTCATGTATAAATTCGGTTACGCAGCTGAAAATGTTAAGTTGAGAACAAATAACATCCTACAAACGATATACAGGTTTGAAAATACAGTAAAATATGCACAGAATTTGAGTTAGTTTTAAGAATTTATTTTCTCACTGAAACCGTGTACATTTTATCAAGATACTCACATGTTTGCGACTGCTCCATTTTAGGCTTAAGTTTTGTCGATCTTTTTTATTTTTAAATTAATACAACTTCAAAATAGGTTGCAAACGAAATATGTTTTTAAAAATAGTCTTTAAAATGCATGTAGAACATAAAACATAAAATGTCTGTATGTATATAAATGCACTTGAAACGCATTTAATGTATGTAAGCATACATGGAACACCGTTTTTTACCTTTCGTTATGATAAATATTGTTTAATAAATTTTTTGTATAAAATTGCCGATGCATCAATGACGAAAATTTAGAAATTTGAAATTTAAAATTCTGGGGGTTTCAAAATAAACCGGGATCTTAAATCTTAGAAAATATACCATAAGCATAACTAAATTCGTAATTAAAAAAATACATATCATGTTCACAAATTTACAAGTGACTTTGAAATACCTGACATCTTATGCAAATTTCGCATAGATAGAGAGAAAATACACCTGTTAAAGGTGTGTATTTGGTGTATTTTGTGATGGCCAATTATCTGCGCTAGGGATATAGGCCCCTTTTAAAGGATTTGGGTAGAATAGATCGTATCTTTTTTATCTTTTGGAAGAAACTGCATAATCACAATTTCCTTCTTTGATACAATAAAGAACATCATTTATACCAGTAAAACAAAATTCAACGAAATTGACTGGCATTTAGTGACATTTAATCATGTAGATGTGGTATGTTTAGTGCATGTGTATTATTATTTGATGAATTCATGTTGCTTTCTGTATTACATTCGTCTGCAAAATTTCGGTTGTGTCGTGCTTTTAGCTTTTGGTAATTGATTCTTGTGTATTTTATAGAACTGTATTGAAAAATTGCCTTCAAACTTAATCTTCACATGATGTATTTTCGAAAAACGTGAATTTTGAAGTTAAAAAGTAAGAAAAATCAAAAATTGTTTGTGCTTTTATTTATTTTATTTTATTTTTTTTTTATTTTTTTTATTTTTATTTTTTATTTTATTTATTTTTTTTTTTTGTTAATCGATTCTTGTTTATTTTGCTGTGTTGAATCCAAAAATCACCTGTAATTTTTATTATGACGGCAAGACTTTCTGTAAATGACAAAAGTATTACAAAAATGCGATTCCATAAATAGGCATAAAACATTTCTTTTTCATACTAACTTATTCCTTTTTTTGTTTTGTACTGTGCATTTTTATAGTTAAACATGTAAAATATAGTGTATTTAAAATCCGTACAATTTTATTCCATGCTTCGGAATATTCTCTGTCCCCAGATTTCCCTGTTACATTGTTTATAAAATTCATCTGTGTATGTTATTATTATTTCTTACTTTTAACTTTAAAATTAAAAATTTGTAAAAAGTCCATACGTAATGGTTAAAAACAAATTTTCAGTTTCGAATTCAGCATTAAAAAAGAATAAAAATCAGTTGTAAAAAGTTTAAAAAGTATTCAACTATCACAGCTATTTCATTGCATCAAATTTTTGATACTTTTTAAAATTAGTAAAAGCCGTGCTTTGTTTGGATTCATGAAGCACTATTTCTTAAGATAAATATTTGAAAATAACATTATTTTTTAATATTATTTTTGCATCTTTATTAAGCGAAAACGTTATCTTATGTTTTGGCGCATTTAAATTTTAGAAATGTAAATTCAGCCAAATAATTAAGAATTTCCTCGGAATTTTTTATTTATAAGACTTGTATAAATAAAAATATTGGCACAGATGTCATATACGCACCATATTTGCAAGCATACCCCCCCCAATTTGGCGAAATTTTGCTTTTGCATGCAATAACAGCATGTGATTTTTTTCTTGCGATATATATAAAAAATAACGTGAAGAAAAATGAACGATATTCTAGTATTTTAAAAAAGGAAATAAAAATAAATAAATTATAGTTTGATATAAATAATTATTGATATAGTATATAGTAAAAATAATTTAAAGAATTAAAACAAAAAAGAGCAGTAAATAAACAGGAATTCAATAAAAAAGGAAACAATAAATAAACAGTTATATATAATAAACTTGATAAGTAACCAAACAGGAAATATAATCTTCACGTCGAATCGCAAATATTATAACGTATAATCATATTGAATACATGCAATTGTATCATTTAATCAGCACATTTCACTGAAAACCTTAAAATTTTTTAATTTTATTTCCTTAGCAATTATTATAAATTTATTAAACGGATCTTCTCCAGGCAAAGATGTGCAATACCAAAATGGCGGGGGAAAAACACGTGCAAATGTGGTGCATATATGACATCTGTGCCAAAATATTTTTGAAGCAAAATTTTGCAAAATATTTTTTTTTATTTTTAACTAAAAGTTTTAAAGATATTTTTACATTTTCCAATACCTCTGGTGTTTTCTCAAATGATTTGATATAGGCATGTTTTCAATCTTTGTAATTCACATTAAATAATCTTTGATAGCAATCTTAGAACAATACATTCGAAAAAGGTTATTTCTTCAAAATGCTTTTTTTTTTTTTTTGAAAAATATTTCAAATCTGCTCTTGTTAATACTAAGAACTACTCAACTAAACTAAGAACTACTTAATTGTAAATTTTTTCATTCTAATTTCTTCTTTTTTTCTGCATACCAGCATATGAAAATTTTTGATATTGTAGAATCTCTCGTAAGTAAATTTTCTATTTAATGCTAAACCTTGAAGGGTTTTCACTCTCGACAACGCTACGTACGTTAAGCCAACTGATGTCTCTTTATCCCCAATATCTACTACTGCTTTATCTAAAGTCAAACCTTGAGATTTATGAATTATAACTGCAAAAGCTAATTTCAAAGAAAATTGTTTTCTTGAGCAATTCATATTTCCATTTTCCCAGAATTTAGTTATCGGTGGAATCGGAACGCAGCCATTCTCATAAGTTGAATGACTGTAGTTTTCAAATTTAACCATGATTATTCGCGGCATCTGGTCTGACGGCCCGTGATTTTCTTCATAAATAACATCTGCAACATAACTTAAAGCCCCGTTTACTAAACCATTTTCGGTCCACATATTAGAACCAAGGATTGTTTTCCTTTAGATATTCTAATGCAGATTTAACGTTTTCACGATTTGCTATAAAATCTTTGTATCCTTCACCATCTTCTCTTCTAACAAAGATGTACTATGATATGGTATGTATGGAATAGGGTACAGAAGTAAAGTACAAACGGTAAAGTCCGCAATGCCTTGATGAAAATTAATAACTTGCCAATTGTATCCAAACTGACCACCTTTAATGCGATAAAAAGTAATAATTGGATGAATTTAGGCAATCAGTTGCTCTTCAACGAAAGTTAAATTCTTCAATACTTCCGGTTGTGGACCGGAATCCATATTATTAGCTACGGAAAAAATATTTAGTTCATTATTTGCAATACATTTATGGCAAGTCTCACAAGATCTGTCAGATTGAACATGCATGTCAAGCCAACGACAATGGCAAATTTTACAAAAACATAATTAAAAATTTTTTCGGACAGCCTTGAAATTTAAAGCTTATTTCCTAGCACATGCATTATCTGTTAGAAGAGGTTCGTCATATCGTCGCTTTTTGTGCTGATATCGATTCTCTTGCCTTGAAGCTAAATCATGTTCGCGTTCGTTCCGGCCAGTAAGTGTTTTATTTTTCTCGGCATTTTTAAGTTGGAACATTCCAGAAATTATTTATAAGCATAATTAATATATTTAATTTGGCTCAGTTTTCACGATGTCTGTTAACGATTCTTTTGTTGCCACTTTACCAAAGTAAATACCTAGATAAATAAATCATAATATAATTCTTTTAGAAACCATAAGTATAACCTGCGTAAATAATTTTGGCGGAACAATGAAATACATTTTATTTAATGTAATAATCATGATTCTATCTATAATTACTAACTAATTACTAATGAAAATAAATTTTATTTAATATATTATTCATGATTCTATCTATAATTACTAACCCCATGGTTTATTTTCCTTCTTAAAATAAAAAGATACGGGTTCAAATTTTTATTTGCAAATTACTTTGACGGAATAATGAAATATATTTTATTTAATTAATTAATCATTATTCTATCTATAATTACTAATCCCATGGTTTATTTTCCTTCTCAAAAATTATAAGATACGAGTTCATTTTTTTATTTGCAAAAATGCGTCGATATTAGAAAAACATGTAGAATAAATTATTTGTTAAAGTAATAATTTTTAAAGGTTATTCTGTAAAAAAATAACATTGTGCAAATCGACAAATCATACTTTATTCTTATGTTTAATTTCAAGTCAAAATACTGAATAGTTTTTTTATAAAGTGTACGACAAAATGTATCTTGAGTGGCCTAGTAGAGGATTCGCTTCGTTCATCCTAAAAAATACGATTTGCGAAAATTCCTGACGTAATGGTAAAAAATAAAACTCATATTCCGATTAAGGGCTGGAAACACATAAAAATTAATTATCAAAAGTTAAAAAACACAACCATCGCAAATTTGTGTTATTTAAAATCCGAATGAAGAAAACTACTTTACCCCTTAGAAACAATAAATAAATTTATCAACTGGAAGGTCTCTGCTAAACGTAACATTACAGGATTCTGTTTCTTCCAGAAAATCTAAATAATATTTAACCGTATTTTATTCAACAAGAAAAATGAAATTAACGATTTATACTAAAGAAAACCTACGTTCTTCAATTAATGAAACAATGCTAAATATATTAATTTTTTTTCTTTTTCTTTTTTTTTTTCAAATCGCATATTAGCTGAAAAAAAGGGGATTTTTCTTTTTTCTATCAGTGAAAGCTTTTTAGGTGCGTTCGGAATTATGTAAATACGTAGCACCTATTGTTGTCGCTCAGTCCGTCCGTCTGTCTGTCTGTCCGTCTGTCTATCTGTCTGTCCGTCCGCATATAACAACGCAAAAACTACCCAACCGAATCGTTTGAAATTTAAAATACATAATTATAACATAATTTTGTCGAGTCATTTCAAATTTCATGAAAATCGGGTGGATAGATCAGTTACAAGGACAATCAAAAGATTCCGTTACATTACGGTCAATGGGGAAAAAAGTTTCAAATGCATTTTAATCGTTTGAAATTTAAAACATATAATTATTGCGTAATTTTGTCGAGTCCTTTCAAATGTTATGAAAATGGAATGCATAGATCAATTACAGGGACAATCAAAAGGATTCCGTTATATTACGGTCAATGGGGAAAAAAGTTTCAAATGCATTTTAATCGTTTGAAATTTAAAACATATAATTATTACGTAATTTTGTCGAGTCATTTCAAATGTTATGAAAGTTGGATGCATAGATCATTTACAGGGACAATCAAAAGTATTCCATTACATTACGGTCAATGGGAAAAAAGTTTTGAATGCATTTTAATGATGTTACACTCATTCGAACATAATAGAATTGGCATGAATCTATGAAATATATACTAAAATATGCATTCCGTACAATCTGTGATGCAAATAATTTTTATTATTAAATTACAGGGCCACATAAAAGTATTCCACTACATATTGCTATACGGGGAAACATTGTTTGGGGCGTGTTTTAATTATATTCAACTATTTCACATTTTATGAATAAGATATACGTTGCTGAGGTGTAATAAAAATTACTTCCTGCATATTTACAGAAACACAAAGATTTTGACTACTATAATACTGTATCCGAAGTACGCTCTACTATATCAGCATGATCTGAATATTTTTAAAACTTCGTTATCGGACGAATGCACCTCATTTGCTACGTTCACGTGCAATTTCCAACTTGTTAAATTTATAAGAAAGAGGTGGCAACTTAGAAAACAAGTTATTTTTGCAAGGCTAAATTTTTTATATTATCTTCCATATTATGGTCTAGTACGGTCAGTCTGGCTGGCCGGAGCCGTTGTGTTTATCTGTGGGAGTAGGGGTTATGCGGTGAAAGAACTTGAAAATTACGTCATTTTAACATGATTTTTGTTTATAAAATCTGTTTCTACTAAATATTTGTGCTATTAATACATTATTGAAAGACGTTGAGAACGTTACTATGACTCTCCCAGATATCAATTCAAAGGTAAAAAAAGTGTCATATTCGTGTTATTTCAGCAAACTTGAAAATTGCATAAAAGATATATGTTTGGCTATCATATTACCTATTATTAATTTGCCAGAGATAAATACGGTTGCCAGAGGACTTTAAACCTGACAACATAGTGCCTGTTAGAAAAGTGGTTTATTAGTTAATATGTATATACACATATGTATATACAGGGTGATTCAGCTCGTCGGTGACAAACTTTAAGGATCGATAGAGCACACCTAGACGAACATTTTTGAATAGGGAATGTAGGGTCCCTGACGCGATGGTAAGGCGCTAGGCGCTTTCGAAAATTTGGGTGCCGAAATTCGAAACGTCATAAAAACTAGGGAAATGGTTAGATTTTCTTGCTTGTTGCGTCGAAATGATTCTGTTTGTTTAGACTTTCTTCAGTACCAATTTGATAAGCGTATCTCTTAAAACATGGATAGGGGGCGCTGCAGACTTTGGAGAGCTAGACAACAACTTTAAGCCCGTTATTTTGATAATTTAACACATGCTCGCCAAAGTTTATATTCTAACTTAAAGTTTGAACCCAAAAGTAGAGCCCTGCAAAAAGCGTAAGAGCCGGAATAAAATGTCAAAGTACAGGGTGGTCGAAACTCGAAGGCTCCTAAGAGATAAACAAACAGATTTCTTGACTTATGGCATGCATTTTCATGATTCTGTTTGCTGGGGCTCTCTGAAACTCAGTTGAACGGTACAAAAAGAAACATCGATAGGGGGCGCTTTGGGCAAAAAACATAATTCGTTGACATTTCGGACGCTAACTGGAAACGGGGCGCTACGATCAGTTAGAAACAAAACAAGAGAGTAATTTACTTATCATAAGAAGCTATTAAAACTGCAGTTTGTTTGTTTTTTTTAACAAACATAGCTGGTTTCAATCATGCACAATGCGCGCAATAAAATTTACATAAGGTGCTTTTTGCTGATTTATGCAAAAGATATCGTACCATATCGATATGCAAAAGATACGTAATGCGTAGACGACAACGCGAGATGACGTAGTTGTATGCGCAGACACGTCTTTTGAACGTGCGGTACCTACTTAAGCTTCGGGTTACTTGTCTGCAGATCGGTAGTAGGATGGAACGGTACACAAACTCTGAATTGGCTGACATGCATTTGGCGTATGGCGCTGCTGGTTGTAATGGACGAGCCGCTCAGCGGTTGTACGCCAAGCGTTACCCCAACAGGCAAATCCCCTGCCATGCCTTCTTCGCTCGAGTACACCAGAGGTTGTCCACAACGGGATCTTTCGACGGAGGCAGGCCTGAACGGGAGCGATCAGTGAGCACCCCCGACAACGAAGAGGCTGTGCTTAACCTGGTTGAGGACAACCCAGGTCTTAGCACGAGAGATATCGCCAGACATGTTGGCATTTCGCAAGCAACTGCGTGGCGCATCTTACGTTCCCGGAATCTGCACCCCTACCACATCCAGCGGGTGCAGTTGCTCAGAGAGCAGGATTTTGGCCCTCGAGTGGAATTCTCAAGATGGTACTTGGCGATGAGATCCAGGGATCCCCGTTTTGTAAACAGCATTTTGTTTACGGACGAGTCCACCTTCAGCCGGGAGGGAATGTGGAACGCCCACAACAGTCATGTGTGGTGTGATGAAAATCCACATGAAACCAGAAGCCGAGCAGCCCAGGAGCGTTTCTCAGTAAATGTGTGGGCCGGCATTCTGGGGGATTGCCTCATTGGCCCTTATTTGTTACCTGAACGGCTGACAGGTGGAAATTACCTGATTTTCCTGGATCAAGTGCTGCCGCAGCTTCTGGAGGAGGCGCACGTACCCGAAGGTTCGCGTCGCCAGATGTGGTTCCAGCACGATGGAGCTCCGGCCCATTACACGAACGACGTGCGTCCCCATCTAAACGCAAGGTATGGCCAGCGGTGGATCGGGCGTGGGGGTCCAGTTCACTGGCCTGCCCGATCACCAGACCTCACCTGCTTGGATTTCTTCCTTTGGGGTTACCTGAAGGCCGAGGTATACCATACACCTGTCAGCAGTGCTGAAGAACTTGTGGCGCGCATTGTGGCAGCTGCAGGGCAGATCAGAGATACTCCTGGCATTGTTGGAAACACACACTCCTCAATGCGACGGAGGTGCGAAGCCTGCATCATGGCCCAAGGTCGAAATTTCGAGCATCTTCTGTAGTGTTATTTTTTGTAAATAAATTTCCAGTATCATTGATGTTTTTGGTCTAAATTTATTCAGAAGTGTTGAGCAGAGGTAGAAAATGTGTTTTCATTATTACTAACTGATCGTAGCGCCCCGTTTCCAGTTAGCGTCCGAAATGTCAACGAATTATGTTTTTTGCCCAAAGCGCCCCCTATCGATGTTTCTTTTTGTACCGTTCAACTGAGTTTCAGAGAGCCCCAGCAAACAGAATCATGAAAATGCATGCCATAAGTCAAGAAATCTGTTTGTTTATCTCTTAGGAGCCTTCGAGTTTCGACCACCCTGTATTTTGACATTTTATTCCGGCTCTTACGCTTTTTGCAGGGCTCTATTTTTGGGTTCAAACTTTAAGTTAGAGTATAAACTTTGGCGAGCATGTGTTAAATTATCAAAATAACGGGCTTAAAGTTGTTGTCTAGCTCTCCAAAGTCTGCAGCGCCCCCTATCCATGTTTTAAGAGATACGCTTATCAAATTGGTACTGAAGAAAGTCTAAACAAACAGAATCATTTCGACGCAACAAGCAAGAAAATCTAACCATTTCCCTAGTTTTAATGACGTTTCGAATTTCGGCACCCAAATTTTCGAAAGCGCCTAGCGCCTTACCATCGCGTCAGGGACCCTACATTCCCTATTCAAAAATGTTCGTCTAGGTGTGCTCTATCGATCCTTAAAGTTTGTCACCGACGAGCTGAATCACCCTGTATATGTTCCCTTCATGACATTTTAGCAAGCTTGAAAATTGAAATACATAACTTTTTGAAATCAGATAATCTGTATTTAATTTGCTAGACACATATTCAATTGCAAAAATAATGCCAGATGGCTATAAATCTGGCAATGATAATGCTTGTTCGAAGTATGGCTTATAGTTTATAAAAATAGGTCCCCTTCCCGTCATTTTAGCAAGCTTGAAAATTACAGCGCATAACTCTTTTTTCTACTTCAAATGAAAATCAAATTTCAAATTATTAATTGCGTAAGAGTACATGACAACCTAGTGAAATAGATTCCGTGCCGGGACTCGAACTTAAACCATCAGTACAGTGCACAGACGTTCTACCGAATAAATCACATGGAACGGCACACTTTCTGAAATTTCTCCCTATTGCATGTTAGCAAGGCTACAAATGTAGCATAAGATGGAATAATTTCGGTAAGTTACAGACATGGGGAAAACACGAAACTCAAGTAAAGTCAGCATCGATTCAATATATTAACACTCGGAAATTTTTCCAGAGAGAAAATTCGCCTTGCATACAATATTTCAAATGGAAATCAAATTTCAAATTATGAATTACCGAAGAGGCGCAAATGCCAATCTTGTGAAAAAGATTCCATGCCGGTACTCAAACTCGGGCCATCAGTATAATGATGCAATGATGTGCGACTGACTAAACCACAGGGAACGACACCCAGTCTACAACTTTCTCTGTTGCATTTTGGCAAGGCTACAAATGCAGCACAAGATGAAATATTTTTAATTAACCATTGACATGGGGCAAACACGAAACTCAAATAAATCCAGCATCGATTGAATAGATTAATACTTGGAAATTTTTCCAGAGAGAAAAACAATTAATAAATTAAAATTTGATTTTCAATTTAAATATTGTATGTTCGCGAGCTTCTTTCTTTCAACTAAATAGTTGAAAAGTTTTTATAGACAAAAGTCGTACTAAAATGCCTTAATTTTCAAGTTTCTGAACATACATATACTCTACTGTTACAGTGTCATTTCCATGTGAACTTGTCCTGTCTGTTACATAGATAAAAATTGTTTTGCTTGTTAGCCACCGTTATTTTCGAAAAGTTTGTTTCACTCAGAAAAGGTATCTCCGATAAAATAAATTAAATTTTTACTTTCTAAAATACTGGTAGATAAAAATCGTTGTATGTGACAGAGATGGCAAGTTTTTATGGAATTAGCCACAGGCAAACGCAACATCTTCCGACAGTCAGACCGTCAGCTTACGTACCACACCATAAAATAGAAGAGTATATTAAAATGAACCTTGCTAAAATCAAGTGACGAAAGCATTGCTATCTCTGAGACTACTACATTTTAGAGCTAATCAATATAAATTTGAAAACAACAAAGAATTATGTATGTCTGCTGTCGGCTCACTTATAAAATAATTGTCAGAAAAGGGCAGTTGTTTCATTTGGAAATAGATAACACAATCGAAAAGATACCTAATAAACACGTTCTATTAAAAAAGCTTCAATAAATTAAGATTCATATTTTAGAAAAAAAATAATTTTTTAAGAATTACTTTTTTTTTTCTTGAGCTTTACAATCAAACAATGCGTTTATTACTCAAATAAAAATATTGATAATAACAGCTATAACAACATCAATAAAATGTTTAAAATATTTAGGCGGATTTCTAATAGTCATCTGATAAAATTTAATACCGAATGAAAAATAACATTTACTTACAGAAAAATTTACTTTACGATGTTACTTGAAACTAAATGTGATTTAATTTCAGGAAGAATATACATTCCTCAATTAAAAAATAAATTGATAACATTATTTAGAAAAAGATTTTATTTCCAGAAATATTTTTCAATACGTACAGCTTTAACTGTGAAGAAGATAAAATATGAAGAGCCTTGTAACGAATCTGTCTCCAGTCTGGTTCACTTGTGAAAGGGTAGCACAATAATTCCTCATTATAATGTCCAACAGCACTTTATTACAATACTCTACATCAACATTTACTTTCTAAAAATACAAATAAACCTCACACACATAAAAAAAACTGAAAATTTTAAACATTAAAATCACCAGTCTCTCTTCAAGTCAACGTCCCATTCCTCCCACACACTCCTTCGTCTCCCTTCGCCTCCATCACTCAATTCAACATTAGCGCCGTCTGGCAAAAACAAAAGAAGCATTCCGCATTCAGGATAACAGTTGCGATAGCCTCTTGTGAAATTTTAGGCGGGAGTTAAAGTGGAAACTTAATCACATGGATTCGTCACAGACTCCTCCCCCCTCCAAATTTTGGACATGTCCAATCAAAGTCCCCACTAAAGGAGCAATAATGTGCCAGTTCCAAAGAACGCTAGAAAGTCTTTTCAAAGCACAGTGTCCACGAGTAGTTGCAATGTGCCACAGGCATATTTCCCGAAAATTCATCACAGCATGGTACTGCCCTGACCAACTGTCCTAATTCTATTAAATTTTTTTTTTCTTTTTCTTTTTACAAATTTGGAATACGCGGCAATATAGCACCCCGCAATACCAGTTACAATATAAATTACATACACATAAAATAATAAAATATATACATAAATATACATAATAAAATGACATACACATAGCTGTAATCAAATACCGATTTCCATTTGGTGTAATAGGCAATGGTCCACAAGCATCAACATTTATTCTACTAAATATCTCAGATACAATGGGCACCAAAGATAATGGGGCTTTCTTTCTGTCATTAGATTTCCCAGCTCTCTGACAAGCATCACAAGTTTTCACAAACTCCTCAATTTGCTTAAAACAATTTGGCCAGAAAAAATGCTTCACCAAGCGATCTTTTGTCTTGGCGACACCTAAATGTCCCGAGGTCTCCTCATGACACATTCTTTTAATTTGGTCCCTGAAACATTCAGGAACCACAA
The DNA here is from genome assembly GCA_964019185.1 of Maratus speculifer. NCBI lineage: Eukaryota > Metazoa > Arthropoda > Arachnida > Araneae > Salticidae > Maratus > Maratus speculifer. The sequence continues at coordinate 143,915,949 of OZ025291.1, forward strand.
GTAAGTCCATTTCCTCTCCCATCTTATTGATTTTCCTCTTAACCAATAATTTTTCCTTAACTATTCTAAAATCCTTAGGTTCTGTTTCTGTCCCCCTAGCCAAAGTAAATAAGGGAGCCAATTCTTTACTCCTCCGCTGCTCTTCTGCAAATGTATCCGAATCCACTTTCACCAAGTCAAAAATAGTTTCAGTCTCTTCAACCTCCGGCAAAATTTTGCAGTCTGCACCGGAACAATCATTTTCTTCCTCCCGCGACTTCTCAGTTAATATTAATTCTTCTTCCTGACCCTCTATCGCCTCCTTCTCAGCAAGCTGTAACCGCTTCTGAGATCGTGTCAATACCACATTCACAATTTCTTTTCTCTTATCACCATCAGCTTCTATCTCCTTTAATAGAGACGCAGTTTTATTTCCAAGGATATACCTCCCCTGATCTAATTCATTTCCCAGGACGGCTGCTTTAGTGATAACATGGCCCAATTCACACTCAATCTCAATTTCGGCCATAGGCAAACATGACATCCGCTGGTCCAACAAATGCTGCACCCACACATATTCTCCTATCATGTTTTCAGGTGGAACATACTTTTGACACACCACATCGATAGTTGCTCCAGTATCTCTTAAAATAGGAATACTAGTTCCATTAATCTTCCCAAAAATTGTATATGGTGCCAACAAATCCTCGTCAACCTTATTTTTAACGTGATTTACGCTGTCTAAACCGCTCTTATTTTTAAGCTTAGGGCAATCGGGCCTAAAGTGCGTTGAATCCCCACATTCAAAACAACGGAACTGTTTCCTCCTCTCAAAACTGGGATCAGGCTTTCTATCCCTAAAATAATTTCCCTTATCCTCTACATCTTGTATAAATTCACTTCTTAAGTTATTTCCCTTCCATGATCTCATTTGCCATTGATTCCTATCACCTCGATCCCTATTACTTATCGAAGTTTTACGCTGAATGCAATTTCTTACATCTTCAAATTCATCCATTTTAGTAACAAGCTCAGTGGGTGAAACTATAGTTATCCACCGATCCAAAAAACTCTCCCTAAAATCAGGCGACGCTCTTTTTTTTATTTGATCAACTATCATCAAGTCTTTCAACTGATCATAAGTTTCTATCTTCAACCCATTCAACCAACCTTCTAAATAATTTTTTATCTCATAATAAAAATCATACCACGTACTATCAGATGCTTTCTGAATTTTCACAAAGTTCTGACGAAACCTCTCTGGACTCAATTTAAACCGCTTCAGCAACATTGTCTTGACATACTGATATTCACTAGCCTGCTGTTCAGGCTCACGAGCTATTAATTGAGAAATTTCAGTTGGTAAAACACCAATTAACTGAGTAACCCATCTTTGGGGGGAAATCCCAAGCACCTTAGCCTGCCTCTCAAACAATTCCAGAAATAAACTAATATCATCCTCTTTCACATTGAATCTGGGCATCAATCTCTGAATATCCACTCTCGATTCAAAACCTATACTAGATTGAACAGAGTCTAAGTTCTTTCCCTCATTCAACTGTAACTCTATTTTTTGTCTCTCCACCCTCTCTCTCTCGGCCACTTCCTCTCGACCTATTCTTTCATTTATCACAGTTGTAAGAATCTCTCTAACAAATTCCTCTTCATAATTAACACTCTTTGTAATTAAATTACGTAAATCAATTATTCTCATACTATCATCGACTTCCTCCCCCAATTCCAGAGCAACGATTTTCAAATCTGCTCTTCGGCCTTTCCCCAGGAAAGCCATTTACAAATACGTTCACCGACGGGTAAGTCGCCGGTTAAACACTTTATAAGAGCGACCGGCACCCAACCAACTGACCAAATTTAATCAATACACCAATAATCTATATATTCACTATATCAAAACAATAGATAAATATACATTATACAAATAACTATAATTAATTATTCAAAAAAAATGTATCTATATACCGGTTCAAAACATCAATACTTGCATACCTTCTGTTTAACAAAAATAATACACAACTTTAATAAATTTTTTTGAACCTTTGAAAAGTCACATTTCCACCACTCAGCCTGGTCTAAAACACTATTTTTCAAAATATAATAAACATAAGATCAGTTTGACCTCAATCAAACCAGTTTGATTTTAAACATGAAGTATCTCGATACAAAATACAATAAATCAGTTTAATTTCATTTACTCAAACCAGATTGGTTTTAAAATACACTCTTCGAGACAAAACATATTAACTTAAAGTCAGCTTGACTTAATTTAATCGATAAACCAGCTTGATTTTAAATAATCCTTTTCACATTCACACCTTTTATAAAAACCAGAAAATACAAATCTGATATTGCGGCCGCTATATATATTAAAAAAACAATTTTTACAACAATTATTATACAATTATAATATTATAAAAGAAAACCAACAAATTTTAATCAAATGAACATTCCCAATACCTTAAGCTTAAATCATATAACATGCTGCAATGAAATCAAAACATACCTGTGACTCTACGTTCCTTCTCATTGCAACTCGAAGTCCAATCTCGGTGGAACCTCCACTTTAAGACTGTAACGAATCTGTCTCCAGTCTGGTTCACTTGTGAAAGGGTAGCACAATAATTCCTCATTATAATGTCCAACAGCACTTTATTACAATACTCTACATCAACATTTACTTTCTAAAAATACAAATAAACCTCACACACATAAAAAAAACTGAAAATTTTAAACATTAAAATCACCAGTCTCTCTTCAAGTCAACGTCCCATTCCTCCCACACACTCCTTCGTCTCCCTTCGCCTCCATCACTCAATTCAACATTAGCGCCGTCTGGCAAAAACAAAAGAAGCATTCCGCATTCAGGATAACAGTTGCGATAGCCTCTTGTGAAATTTTAGGCGGGAGTTAAAGTGGAAACTTAATCACATGGATTCGTCACAGCCTTTTTATTAAATTTAACGCCAGCTAGGAAAATTAAAAAAAAATAATATAATTAATTACTCTTTCAGATTTTGCAAAATATTTTCGAAATATTTCATTAGTTCTTAATTAAAAGATTTAAATAAATCAACTTATTATAAATTAAAAGAATTTAATTAAATGATTAAAATTATTTTAAAAGGTTACTATATTGCCAGATGTTTTATATATTGAAGTTATAGCTTAACATATTTTTGAAAATCAGATCAGATTTCCTAACAAGAAATAATACGGTTAATTATATCCTGATTCGTAAATTTTTCTCTATATTTACCTGCTTTATAAGGACATTTTATCTCAAATTGATCAAAATGTTTTAAAAAAAATTCATCAAAATTATTTTTTTTCAAAATGTATGTTTTCCTAACATTGAAATTCAGTGAGTTCATCATTTGAAACAATTTTAAAAAATAAACAAATTTGTTGAAAACATAAACTGTCCGCTTCAGTAATACACTGTATAATACAATACATAAAAATACAAATAAAAATATTCCAGCATGCACATTACATAAAACAGCGACAAATTAAAATAAATAAATAAATAAATTCAGGTTGTCAAAAACCACATTCATACTTTTTTTTTTTGCAAAGAATTTTAAACCATGATATTGAAAGAAGAAAAGGCAAAGTTTTAAAAAAAAAATCTTACAGTTTTAGATTGTAAGGGCTGCTAAAATAACTTGCTATATTTGAATTTCCAAATGTGTGAAATTCATTATCACTGGGTCTTTTATTGCATACAAAACATTACATATATATATATCGCATACATATGCATTTAAAGGAGGTTAAAAAAAGAAATAACACTAAGAATAAATATTCTGTTTTACTATACTTTAAAACGAAGGAACACTTTTAATGCTGTGAAAATTGTACTGCATGTATCTGCATTTTCCGTCTAATAAATAAATAAATAAATGAAACTAGTCGTTGGCAGGCATGCAGTAGAGGGTATATGGGGATATACGCCGTATATCTTTTGGATTTTTTAAGGAACACCGTATACCCTCTGTTTCTCTAGAAAGCTGTAGTATATACATCCTAGGGTATACTCTCTCCTTTGAGCGTATACCCTCTGCTTAGAGCATATACCCTTTGCTTAGAGCGTATACCGTCTGGCTTTTTTACAACTACACCACTGGTCGTTGGGGACCACCGTAATACTTACTCATCATGGATATGTATAATATAATATATGAAAATAAAAAATGTGTAAACTTTATATATAAAACAATTTAAAAAATTATATTTATTTTTAAATATTTTTAATATACATACCAATGCTCTATTAACGAAGTGATGATGAACCAATTTCGATACTCAAGTAGTACTGAATTGCATAAAAGAAAGATCCTTATAACTCCAAAAATAATAATAATATTAACTAACAGTTTCCTGCATCGGATTAAACGTCTCATTTCCAATTAAAATATATCGTTGAATTGAAATTTTAATGAAATACAGGGTCATGAAAAATCAAAGAATGCGGAAAACAGGATTGCAAATATCTCGGTAACTAATAATCTGATCGACTTCGTTCTTTATGCAAGATTTGTGTTATTTTATAGACTTTTACGTCCTTTCCTTAAAATAAAAATAAAAAATCGAAAATGTTTATATGCCTTTCATCAGAACGAATTTTTTCGAGAATCCGAAAAAAATTAGTTGCAGATAATCGAAATTATTAATATTAAATAGGCTTTGCTCCATTCTTACATACTAAGTACATACAAAATTTCAAGTCTCTATTTCAATTTGTTTGGGAGGTAGAGCGTTTAGAAACAGACACACAGGCGAAAGAATGGTAATTTTTTTTCTAAAAATATGTTTTTCGGAATTTATAGTATCTAAAACGTATAAATCCGTCAAAAATCGTTTATCAAAACGATTGCAAGACTTACCCTATACTACGTATAATGGGTAAGTAATAAAAATTAAATAGCCGTTTTTTGATATGTTTATTCAATCAATCAATTTTGAGAAAACATTCTCACTATTTGAAAACGGAATTAAATGTCTCTCGAATTCCCTTTACAAAAATCAAATTGTTCAACAACGAGAACTTTTCTAATAGTTTTTTGGGAGGGAAATATCCATTAATCTCAAGTTATATTTTTGAAACATTTATGAATTTAGTCTCTTAAAAGCAAGAGTATCTAAAAAATTTATACAAAGTCACGAATCTGTCGAAAATTATACCAAAAGGAAATATTATACACTGCTCAAAACAACAAAAAAAAAAAAAAAAAAAAAAATAGGAGAGCAAGCAAAGAAGTTTAGAAAACCGTGCGAGACATGTATTGACATAAAATGAATAGTATACGCATATAAATGCGCAGTAAAAAAAAAAGATGCCAAAAAGTTGCAATAAAGCTTAAATTCTTTGAAAAGATGGAAAAAGTATTGTTTAGAAATGATGCAAAATTTTTAATATGGAGTGTGGTCTCTTCGAACAGCTAAAACTGTTGCACACTTGTTTTCCATCGATACGGTAATATTATCGATAATGCTTTGGGGATACTGTTTCCCGACTCAAGAAGTGCAATCTTCAAGTCTCGGACAGTAAAAGGAGGCCTTGGTCTAGCAGCAATGCATGTTAAGAGCATGTCCCAAACACGCTCGATCGGATACAGGTCAGGAGAGAACGCTGACCATCCCAAACGCTGTATTGTTTTAGCTTCAAGCTTGTCCTCCACAAGACGAGCAGTATACGATCTGGCATTATTATGCTGGAAAACAAAGAAATCTGCAATGGCTGCAGTATAAGGCATAACATAAGGTCTGAGAATCTTAACATACCTTTGGGCCGTCAAAGTACCTTCTGAAAGATATGCAAGTTCGTACTTCCACCTAAGCTGATTCACCCCATATCATGAGACCACCTCGTCTGTATATAGCCTTACGAATGTGGGCGTAATTCGAGTGCCTTTTTCTCTCCATACCAAAACACATCGAATGTCACACTCCAGACTAAATCGAAAATAGTCTGTAAAACAGCACTTTGCTCCAATCATTATTTAATCTTGAAGTTCAGCAGCTTATAATACCACGGTGTTACGGAATGTAGACCATTGGCCTACGTCCATAGAGACCTCCCTGATGAAACCTATTACGTACTGTTTGGCTGGACTCCCTCTTCCTGTTGCCAAGAGCGATTGATTGTCTTTGCAGCTGTGTCACATTGTATGCATTATCAGCGTCCGCGACACTTCGTTGTATTTGTTCGGATTCAAGTCTACCAATTATACGTCGCCATGGCATGGATTCTGGAAAATTACGTTGTTGAGACATTTTCAAGTCAAACTTTCTCAATAATAATAATAAGCTGCGCAATCGAATCGACTGCAACACTCCCATTTCTGCCCTTATGTTCTTTTTCTAGTTTTTGACGTCATGAACTTTGATGTGCATATGAAGTTTTCTTCTTCTGTTTCCTGCTAGGCTTTTAATTATGGATGATTTATTTTATGTTACTTATCGGCGTAAGTATTTACGTAATTATGTTAAAATCCATGTGCTCCTCAAAGTGCTTAAGCAGTGTAATCAGCAGGTATATATTCATAAAAATAACAGAGGATATACGCTCTAAGCAGAGGGTATACCCTAGAGTGTGCATAGTATGCACATAGCTTATAGTATGCAATAAGCTTTCTTGAAAAACAGAGAGTATACGGAGCTCCTTTATAAAATTCAGAAGGTGTACGGCGTATACCCCCATATACCTTCCACTACATCTCTGGTAGTCAGACAATAGCAGCCGAAATGTCGTTTAAAATGAACGATTTCAAACCGTTTTGTTTTCCAACACATGTTCATTTAAACAAAAAAAGATAAACTTGTTTGTTACTCTACGGTAAACATTTTATCTATACTAATAAAAGAACAAAACGCTCTGTCTGTCTGTGTGTGTGTCTGCGATGGCTAGCAAAATCTACAGCACGTACAAAGCTCAAAATTTTTTTGAGAGTAGCCCAATACCTCTCCTGATGCACCTGAGCTTCAGAATTTCAAAATTCCAATTATTAACTGAGTAATTAATTAAAATCAAGAGGTCACTCTCATAAAAAATCATCTTTTTCCCAATTTTTTTCTCTTTAATTTGTTTACGGTTGGTTGGTTGTGTAAAAATTTTCTCAGAAGTAATAAGAAAGCTGAGACAGAATTAAAGAAACCCATGGAGGAATAAGATAAGTGGAGGTGAAGTAAGCTCAAAAAAGGTTTGCGATATGAAACCATTTATCGCTCAAATTTAATGTGGCAAACAAAAGGACGTGGAAGAGATTTTCTATTCGCGTTTGAAATGAAATAGACGCCCTCTCGCGGACAAAGTCTGAAACGAAATAGAACTTATATCGTGAGCATGAAATCAGTGTTTAAAAGGCCGATAAATAAATAAACAGTTCTATAACGCGTGCAACGTTGGGTTCTTTGCATTAAAATTATCTAAAATCAAAATTTTATACACAAAGTTTAGATCTATAATATAAAAAAATACATTTGACTTACTCATGGCAAAATAGCATGATAGCAACACAATGCTTTCATGCTTCAGCTTCTCTAAAGCAATTACTAGATTTTCCAGCATCTACAAATTCTAAAATTGTCGATATTTGTAATTTATCTCCCATAATTAAATAAAAAAGATAAAAAACTGCACTTTAAATAGCTCTTTAAACTGGTTCTATGCTACAGTGCTACAGCATGGAACGTAAACAAACAAACGTAAACAAACGATTATCAGGTCTATTACAACGCCATCTTTCGGTCATTACAAACGCGAATTATAAGACGAATTGAAAGAAATGAATTACAGTTGAAGCATATTTCAAGAGGAAATAGCAAATTTTTAAAATGGTCTTCGTTCTATTATTATTTATTAGAATAAATATTCGCTTTTAAAATGAAGGAAATTGGAAAATTAGCAATAATTAAATATCAAATTAAAATTAAATAAGATATTGAAAACATTTGATACGAATTAAAAATTGTATAACTAAAAGTTTCCTTCATTAATGTAATTTTCAATACTTTATAACGTAGATGAAAAATGTTTATGACTTAATAATTGCATGTAAATAAATATTTAAAATATAATGATGAAAACATTCTTTTAAAATCATGTATGAAAACTTAAGTAATAAATATTCGCGTTTGAAATGAAATAGACGCCCTCTCGCGGACAAAGTCTGAAAAACGAAATAGAACTGATACCGTGAGCATGAAATCAGTGTTTAAAAGGCCGATAAATAAATAAACAGTTCTATAACGCGTGCAACGTTGGGTTCTTTGTATTAAAATTATCTAAAATCAAAATTTTATACACAAAGTTTAGATCTATAATATAAAAAAATACATTTGACTTACTCATGGCAAAATAGCATGACAACAACACAATGCTTTCATGCTTCAGCTTCTCTAAAGCAATTACTAGATTTTCCAGCATCTACAAATTCTAAAATTGTCGATATTTGTAATTTATCTCCCATAATTAAATAAAAAAGATAAAAAACTGCACTTTAAATAGCTCTTTAAACTGGTTCTATGCTACAGTGCTACAGCATGGAACGTAAACAAACAAACGTAAACAAACGATTATCAGGTCTATTACAACGCCATCTTTCGGTCATTACAAACGCGAATTAATCTAAAATTTTAATTTCTGACTGCAGACGATTTTAATGTACTAACAAAATAATGTTATATTTTCAAGCAAAACGTTAAAATAATTTTCTATATTGATATTTAAAACACATATGATAAAATAATTAATAAATTTTTACCGGTGAAGCGATAAATTAGTTCTTTTTTTTTAAAACGAGAGAAAAAAAATACAGGTTTAAACCTGTTTCAATTGATAGAGAAATTTTAAAATGGAGGGCCGAAATCACAGTCCGGTGAAATCCAAACACCTCATTGGTCATTGAGCCGCGTCCTTTTCAGGGAACAATCTCTTAGCAGTTGGGTAAATGTTGTCATACTCCTTTTTCCGAGAAAAAATTGTAGCGGCAGTTTTGAAGTAAATCTTATCTCTTTTCATTTATAATCTAAATTTTTCACTCTCATTTTATAAAATGACATCAAAATATCTTAATTGAGTTAATTTCGATGGTTTATCTTAAATAAGAACAGACGGTAACAATCGTTTAAAAAATACTTTCCCCCTCACTTTTTTCAAATGGAGAAACAAGTTCGTGATTTTCACCCTTACCACACGACCAATGGGGTGGCTGGATTTCACTTGACTGTGATTTTGGCCCTTCATTTTAAAATTTCGCCAATTGATAGGCGTGTCAAAGCACGTGCTTTTGTTGGTACTTAATTGGACTTAATGTAGGGTTACATCTTAAGCATCATCTCCAGAGATAATACCTCCACTCTATTAATTTCTTTTTACTCTATAAAAGAAACCAATTTGAGATTTTGACATTTCAAAAGTGACTGTTTTTTTCCCAAAGACCTTTAAAATTCATAGACTGGCAAAATGTCAGTTTAACTGAGGATTTTTGAACATAGCTATTACGTCAGATCGTTGGTACTTCGTACATTAGAATGTATTTGTGGTTGGCTATGTTGCAGTTAATATATGTATATGTATATATGAGGCTTTTTTAGCAGTTTTTTTTAAATCATTGATTAAATTTTAATGCATTTATTTAAGTTAAAATTTTATTAAGACTTTAATTTGTTTTTAAAACAAAAATGAAGTGGCTCTTTGACGTACAATTGTTCGAATAGGCAGACGATTCATATACAGTAATAAATTATCAAATAGCAAAATAAATTATATATAAAAAATAGTCACTAAAAGAATAGTAGCAAAACATAATGTTTAGGCGTATTAACACATAACCCGATCCCAACCAGAAAAAAACAGACTATACTCTGATCCAAGCAAGACAAAAATTTCATGAGCATAAACGCGACCCGAACCTAAAAATTCCATTTGAAAAAAAAAACTATGGATTTGATATTTGACCCGAATCAAATCTGAATCCCACAAAAATATTCAAATGAAGCATACCCCAATCCGATCAAAGAAAAATAATGTTCGTGTATATGCAACCCGACCCGAACCTAAAATTTTTCTCTGAAAAAACCCAAAAAATGACCAGAACGAAACCTGAAATCGATAAAAATATCCCAAAGAACTATAACCCGATAAGAACAAGACAAAAAAACTTCCATGAACATAAACCTGACTCGAACCTAAAAAATTCCATTTGAAAAAAAGGCCTGGAGTTTTATGCAAACTACATCTGAATCCGATCAAAATATTCGAAAGAACCATAACCGGATTCGAATAAGAGAAAATAATTTTCGTGGACATGAAACCGATCGGAACCTAAAATTCCATTTGAAAAAATACCTGAAATTTGAATCGACAAAAATATTCCACAGAACCATACCCGGAACTGAACAAGACAAAAAAATATCCATGAACATGAACCCAATCCGAACCTAAAAAATGAACTAAATCTGAATCTGACAAAAATATTCCAGAGAAGCATATCCTTATTCGAACAATGCAGAATAATTTCCGTTGATGCGCAACCCATCCTGAACCTAAAAATTCCATTAAAAAGCCGAAATCTGAATTGAACGATATCTGAACCCGAAAAAAATATTCCAAAGACCCAAAACCGGATCCGAGCAAGACAAAATAATTTCCCTGGACATGAATCCAACCAGAACCTTAAAAATCAATTTAAAAAAATACCTGAAATCTGAATCGAACCAAATCTGAATCCGACGAAAATAGTCCAAATAACTATAACCAGATACGAACAAGACAATATAATTTCCATGGACATAATCCCCATTCCAAACCAAAAAATTTGTAAAAAAAAGAAAAAAAAAATCCCGAAATTTGAACCAAACTTAATCTGAACCTAACAAAAATATTTCAGTGAAGTATAACCTCATTGGAACTAGGTAAAATAATTTCCATATATGTACAACCCGACCCGAACTTAAAAATCCCATTTGAAGGGAAAAAAACCCTCCACGAAATCTGAATTGAACCGAATCTAAACTGAACACAAATATTCCAAACAATCATAACCGTATCCGAAGAAGACAAAATAATTTCCATGAACATGAATCCAATCCGAACCTAAAATTCGGATGTTCTACTAAACATAATGCGCTCCGTAGCAGTGGAAAGTGAAACTAAGTACTTAGCGCGAGATGGTTAAAATATTTCGTTTATAGTTAATGTTAAATTAGAACTTGGTTACGGTTAGATAACAGTTAGGTTGCAATTACGTTCCGGTGACCCTTTTGTTATTTTATTTTCCGGTTAGGTTACAGTTAGGTCATGGTTAAGTTACAGTTAGGTTAAGGTTAAGTTGCGGTAAGGTTGTGGTTAGATTATGATTAGGTGACGGCCAAGTTACATTTATGGTATATTTAACTTGTAGTTAGGTTACTCTTAAGATACAGCTAAGTTACAGACAAGTTATGATTCCGATACAATTAGGTTACGGTTAGGATTTTGTTCATAGAATGAACATTACGCATGTTTGATAAAAAATATACACCTATTTTTGTAAAATGGCTCTGAATTTATAATATTATATACTAACCTTTTAGCGAATCATCGAGAATCGATTTCATTCACGGTATAGTCAGATTTAAGAGTGATATATAATTAGTTTGAAATTCAAAATATTTCACTTGGGATATCTATGTGAAAAAAGTATTTAGTTAAGTCACTTAACAGTAATTTTAAGGATAAATATCAACACGAAATCGTTGGACACATATTCCCTCCTGCGTTTCCCATTGCAGTCATTTTAGGTATTTTTGCAGCTAAATATTAGTTTTTTTTTTTAAAAACCAATTTTTGACACAGTCAGCGGGCACGTATTTAATATAATGTACACTGTGAAAAATTTGACCCTTTTGCTGTATCATCACTCCCCCCCTTTTATAGAATATATCTCTTTTGACCTATGACAATGCTCCAAAATAGGCTGAAGTAATCATTTTCTATAAAAGCGGTGGAGTGACGATGCAGCAAAAGGGTCAAATTCTTAACAGTGTATTAACACATATTTTGAGTTAAAGATAAAATCATAAAAATTTCAAGTTCGTTTAACATTATTATAACGGACCCGGGCAACGCCGGGCGGGTCAGCTAGTTATTTATAAATTTAAAAATCTGTCAAGAGAGAAGATTGATTTGCATATATTAAGTGTATTAATTTATCGTTATTAGTTTTATCTACAGTTACAATTTTTATGCTCGATTTTTATGCTATATGAAAACCAAAAGGATATAAATCATAGGAAAACAGCAGTTTGTATTTCATTTTAGATTTAAGATATCGACTTCTGGATTTAGATTCAATGATATTGTACGGAACTATTTTTTATGATTGAATGCTTTTTCAATGAAATTTGATCAAGTAGGGAAAAGTAAAAGAGAATTTTCAAAAAATAATTAATGGTGTAAAAGGATTTGATGGGATTTCTTTTTTTCTTCAGTGAAAATTTTTATTTTATAGTATATTTCACAATGTATATTAAATTTGAGAAACATTATTACTACTATTATTATTTTGCGTTCAGTATTAAATCATTAAATTTAATATTGGATAATTGTTAAGATATTTTTCATTCCCTATATAACAATAATATTAATAAGGTTTTAACCCACCATTTCGGTAAGACCGGATGATTCGATTTTTTTGTAAGCAATCACTTATTAATAAAAATATGAAAAACTCAACTCATATTTAAATTTTTATTAAAATACAATATCTGCACAAAAATTAAAAATAAATTTTGGTGTAAATTCTGGCTTTAAGAAGCAACTAATAATAAAATACGTTGTTTAACTACACTTTACATTAGGTATATTTTATTTATGTGTGAGTTTCCAGTCCCCAGGAATAAAATTCGCGCATGCGGTCCGCGGCCATGTTGTGAGAACTACTGATCTAGACACTTTAAGAGTTGAAAAAATGAAAGGCTATCTTGAAGATCTTTTTTAAAAAGAGAGGAACGAAAATTTTATGTCTGGATAACTTGAAATGGCTTTTTTTAGATATCATAGGAACAGAAGTTGCTCAATAACACAGAATATTGGGATAACTTAGTGATTTCATCTTAGCCATAATTTTATCTATACATCATAATATATTATCTTCACACAGATTGCCAATATTGGAAAATATCGCCATTTCCTTTCCGATATTTTCAATTAAGAGTTATTTTTTCTAAATATTGGCAAATAATTGAAAATATTTTCAATATAAAATACGTATTTCTATATCAGAAGAGTTTTATTATGTAGCGTTTTTTAATGTTATTCCAATATTTAATCAATATTGGTATTTTATGCATCCGGTATTAGAATGTTGAAAGGGCATTAGCACCTAATATAATTATTTATAACAAATCATGATTTGTTATTAAAGAAGTTTTTAAACTATTTCTGATTAAATGAAATAGTATAAAAATGACAGTAATTTACTTAATTGATAATTAAATAATTGCTATTCAAATTAATTATTAATTATAAACATATTTGAACGGAAGTCACATGCACTCGCCCTCTTTCACAGTATAAATAAAAATTTCTTTTCAGAAAATAAGTGTTTCTTAATATTATATTTTAAAATAAAGTACCAAAAATAAATGCAATTAAATTTACCTCAACTACCATAGTACATTTTTATTAGGTAAGTAATTACTGATTTTTTTAAAAAAGTTATTGACATTTATTTTACAAAAATTAACTAAAACATAGATAAATATTTAAATCAAATATTTTGAACGTTAAAGAAATATAACTTCAGAAAATCCAATTAAATTGTCAAATGCAGTGACAGAGCTAAAAAAATTAATCTAAATAGGGTTTAGAAAATATATAATTTAAGCAAGCAAGTAATTATATCACAAAGTAAGCTAGCTATCAAAATTTTTGCATTAAATAAACGTATAAAAAAATCTTCTATAATTATTTTTTTTCGCGTAAAATTGATTGAACACTTTTAAAGTAAAAGAAAACAGATTTTTCTGGTTTCATGTATTATAAGGAAATCAGATTTTTTTTTTTTCAAAGAATATTAAAACTTTTTATTCGAGAAGCTTTCTTTGCATTTAATAAAAATATAATAGTTTCAAGATATATTTTTAATACATATTTGATTATTTATTTCAGACCAGTTTCAAATAAACAATTCATCCCTTTTTCCCTTAAAGAAACTATCATTTTTCACCAGAAATGTTTTATCAAGATTTCTCAAAATCTAATATTTTTATATAACTTTTAAGCTTTAAAACCATTAAAAAAAGAAAAAGAAAACCATTACGCATAATTATGACTGGTATATCTCTACTTAATTTTACCGCATTTGCCTGCATTACCGACATGCCGGAAAAAATCGAGGAACACCAGCATGCCGGTAAAACTCGTATTTACCGACATGCCGTAAAATATGAGGTTTCGCTACTGGAGGATGGGCTGCTGGTTCATTTTGGATTTTATAACAAAATTTTTCATTTTAAAAAATGCAAAACATAAATGCTTATATATTTTCTCTTTATATCTCTCTCTATATACATATTCATTTGTATTTAAGTGATTGTTAGATTTTATTAGTCTTACTATCAAGCAAAATTTTGATGTATGACGTTTCTACTAAGTTAATTAAATTATCACATAAAGTAATTTTTTGATATATACTAAGCTCATATTTCTCTATCTATATATTTTGATAATTATTATATTTCTTCTTATTATATATTATATAGTAAGAATAATTCTGATCATGTAATAATTTGAGATAATCTATTTCTACTTTGCAAATATCGAATGGTGCTGTGGAGAAGCTTATTGTGAAATGGTATGAGGCACATGAAACACGTTTGTATTCTCGTGAATATGCATAAAAGGTAGAATAAGTAATTAAAAAATTGGGGACAAACTCTATATTGCACCTCTCCTCTCCAACAGAAATCGCTGTTACTGAACACAATTAATGAGCATTATTCCTTTCTGTTTTCGAAGATCCTCGCTTTTTCTTGAATGCTGGGAAAGACCAGGAATTAATATTCAAAAACGTGGTTTCCCTAGAAATTTGCGGCATGCTGGATAATGCGGAGGAGTACGATATTATGTATCTATACTGTTAAAAAAAATTTCTGCAAAATTACATAGAATCTACAGGCAATCCTTAATCGTAAGTCTTATGTGAAATTACAGATTAGAAAAGCAGAAATTCTGCAAATAATAGAGAAGTTATTCGGTAAATTTACAATAGACTGTGTAAATTAACATCGTTAAAAATACACTTTGTAAATTTATTTTTAATGATAATAATTTAAAATAGTTTTTAAAATTAGTAAGTCGCTTAATCTTTAATCAGTCTGAAAGAATTTGAATTTATCGAATAAATTTTAATTGCTGTACTTTTTTTTTTTTTTTTTTTTTTTTTACGCTTTGTTATTACCCGTCCTGGTATTTGAACCCAAGACCTCTAGATGGCGGCAAATCATCTTACTGGTTGCTATAGAATGCCACTGATAGTTTGTTTAAAGTATGTTTTTTATGATTCAGCGAAGAAAAATCTATTACAATTTTCAAATATATTCGTTAGGAAATTCGTAAAACGTTTATTTTAATTTCTTTTAGACAGATAAATGATGCTAATTGATAATTTTAATCAATTTTTTTAACTAGTTTATGTAACAAATAAAAACTAGTCCTTGGAGGCCACCGTAATACTTACCCATCATACATATGTATAATATAAAATAGGAAAACAAAGCATGTGTAACTTATTTATAAAATGCATTGCAATTCCAAAATAGAATTTTAAAGCATATTTAAATAGTTTTAATATACATAGTACTGATTTATTAATGAATTGCTGATGAGCCAATTTCGACAATTATATAAAACGCCAAAATACTCAAGTAATACCGGATTGCGTAAAAGAAACATCCTTATAACTCCAAAAATAATAATCAGATTAACTAGCAATTTACTGCATCGAATGAAGCGTCTCATTTCCAATTAAAATAGATCTTTGAATTCAAATTTGAGTGAAATACAGGGTCATGAAAAATGAAAGAATGTGAAAAAAAGGACTACAAGTATCTCAGCAACTAATAATCCGATCGACTTCGTTTTTATGCAAAAGTTGTGTTATTTTATTACCTTTTATATTCACTCCTTAAAATAAGAAAATTCGAAAATTGTTATATACGTTTCATCAGAATGAATTTTTCGAGAGTCCGAAAAAAATAGTTCCGGATAATCGAGGTTACTGATATTAAATAGGCTTCGTCCCATTCTTACATACTAAGTACATACAAAATTTCAAGTCTCTATCTCAATTTGTTCGGGAGATAGAGCGGTTACAGACAGACAGACAGACACACAGACGGACGGACGGCAAATTTTTTTTCTAAAAATATGTTTTTCGGAATCTCCAGTATCTAAAACGTGTAAATCCGTCAAAAAAGTTTTTTCGATTTTCAAAACGATTGCAAGACTTACCCTATACTACATATGATGGGTAAGTAAAATCAATGCATTTTTTCTGCGGAAAAATCTGAATCTAATTCATTTTTTTACAACAACGTTAAAGAGAATTTTTCGAAATTATTGCACACCAATTATTTTTTATTTTGCTAATTATCTAAAAAAATAACAAGAAATAAAAGAAAAATAAACAGAAAAAATGTAATTCATTACTTATAAGTAAGTTTTTACATTTTCATCATTTTATTCATTTTGTGTAATATGTTTTTAGAAGATTAATATACAGTAGAAGCCTGATGTAACACAGTAGTTGAGAGACATGTTTTATACCCGTGTTATAGCGAAACCGCGATACATCGGAATGGTGCCAAATAAATGATACACAATGATAAAAACACTTATCCGCTTTGTGAAATGTAATCAGCTTTATTATTCATTGAACACAAACTTAATCTTACACTGTCTTAAAGTCCGTAAGTGTTGTTTGGCGAACTGAGGCGTTTCGTTTCTTTTCGGCATATCATTTCACACTAGCAAGTTGGAGTAGATGGACACTATCTGAATGTCTTGCCTTTCCATCCACGAAATTACCTTCGTTAAATTTAAAATAATTTTACTAACATGTTGAACGTTATCTTTCATTACCACACCATTTTAAATTTCATCATCATCATCTTGCTCACTGCAATTTTTATGCGTAACAGTTTTAATGATATTCTGATCTGTTATGACCCCTGAAATTGGTTCGCTGTTGTTAACTTTTATCCAGTCATTTAAATTGCCAACAGAGATATCGAGATCCATAGCACTAACCGCAGACTGCAAGTCCTTCATTGTGTTTCACTGAAATTTTAAACGCAAAATTTATCCTAAAATTGATAATTTTTTTTCGGAGACATATACTTAACCCCGCGTTAAATCCGAATTCGTGGTATATCGGACCGCGTTATTTCGGGCTTCTACTGCATTTTTTGACATATTTACCTATGACGTAATACTGGTAAACGATACAGAAAAAATTGTAAATTGATTGTCGGTAACAATTCCACTAACTCCGAGGAGAAGATTTTTTTCCTTTCTAAATCATTCAAATTAAAAAAAAAAAAAAAAAAAACTTTTTTAATTTTTTAACAAAATTGTAAAATATTTTTATAAGTGTGCATTTGGAACTACAAGTTTTAACAAAGATAAAAAATATCTTGAAATAAAGACATGGAAATCCCTACAGGTAATTAGATATAATATAATGAAAATGCCGGTAAAATAATAACAGACAAATTCGGTCGAATGCATTTAACCGAAAACTTGTGTAAATTTACAGAGATTTTCACTGTTTTCTGTATTTTTATAGAAGTTTTTAATATGTTCCATGTAGGCAGACGATACCGTGCTACCTACAATTAAAATCTCAGTGTCCAGAAATTGAAAAGAAGTGAATTGTTTTTTATATTATTATTCCAAAGTTGTGTTTGAGAAATGTGCAGACGATAATGCAGCAGTGAGCTGCGAGTGAGTGTCATTCTTTTAATAAAGTGTTTTTTAATATAATCAGTGCCTATGGAATAATTTGTGTAGTGTGTGCATTAATTTTACATGGTCCGACGTTCCGGGAGGTGAAAATAATTATTTATATGAGTGAATAATCATCGAATTTGAAATATGTGCTGATGTTATGTTAAGAGTTCTATTAAGGATCTGTCCAACGTTCAGCATGAGAGTCTTCGAATAATATTCTGCTCAAATTAGTGAAGTGTTGTGCTCAAGAAGATATTGTTTTAAGAGTTAATGAATATTTTGAAAAAAAAATTTGATACCGATCGCTGGAAATTTTTTTTTTTGGAACTAGGCTTTTTGGAAGCAGTCAGAAGTTTAGATGCTGCTCCTCATATTTCGTGAAAATTTTCTTTGAAACGACTTTGCCAATTAAAATTAAAGAAGTCATATGTTGGTTAAATCTGACGATGAACTGTTTAAATTATTGTGTGATTAAGATATGGACAAATAAGTTGGCTTTTTGTATATTCAGTGGACTTTTTGCATATTGTGAGAATACAGTTTTCAGTCTGTTTTCATGGGATATGATAAGACGAACTGTGTTGATTTTTTAAAAAGTTTATCGCCTCTAGAGAGACAGTGCTTGTTTTATTTTATTAGTGTGAAGAACGACGATAAGACCTGAGTATGGTTTGCGTCCCAAAAATTGGAGTTTATGCATTTTTGTCGTGAATGTCATGGTGCAGCAAGTGAAGTGTGTGGGCAGTATGAAATTTTGATTGCCCTGAATGCTCACAAGAACATTTCAGCTTTGTTTTTCTTCAACTGTGCTCTACATAGCCTATGACGACTTTGCCCAGTTGGACTTTTTGCTGTGATGTTTTATGGTGCCTGAAAGGACTTCATCCTGATGAGTTTTTGTGTCGATCATGAACTGTGATCTACAGTGCTTGAAATGAGTTTATGAATGAGCTTTTGTTCCGAGGAATCATGGACTTAGTTGTGACAGACTGTATCCTGCATACCTTCAACAGCTCTGATAAACTGGGAATCTACTTGGCCATGACGTTTTTGCATATTTTCTCGACAGAACTACCAGTTCTGGTACTTTGTGTGATGGAGGACTTCTGCAGTAAAAGTGAATTTTTTAAAATTCTTTTTATTGAAAATGAAATGATTTTCTTTAGTTTAATAGAAAATAATTAAATGGATAAATTTTTAAGTAGTTTATGTGAAAAATATTATATAGAGATATTTATTAAAAATGAAGTGTTAAAACCTTAATAGTTTTGCTATATTTTAAAATTTAAACTGTTAAATTTAATTTTGAAGTTTAAGTATAATGAAGTTACAAATTGTTACATCTCTATACATATATATTTTTTAATTAACAGGCCTATATTTGAGGATTTTTGAAAAATATAAGATTTGAGAGTATATTTGAACTTTGAATAAAGTGTGTAATGTTTTAATATACTTTTTTATATATTTAAAATTTTTAATAAATTTAAAGTTTTTAAAAAACTTATAAGGTGCTTAAATGGTAAGAAATCAGTTTTTGGTGCTGTCTACGGGCAGAGATTTATGAATTATTAATGAAAGTTTATAGATATTTTTGAGTAATTTAATATTTTAAATTTTGTTTTGTGACATGGCTTCAGAGGTTTACTTGATCTTGCTGATTTCCTGAAGTTTATGCCCTATTCCTTTTAGTTTAAAAATTTGGTATTTTTTTTTTTATATATAATCTTAAAGTTTAGCATATTATGTTTTAAAAAATCAAATATATTTTTTTCAGTATGGGAGGTTTCTTGATTATTAGTGTTAGATTTAGGGAAACATGATCTCACGAAAATTTTGGCATATTAAGTACAGAATATTCTAAATAAATTTGAATTTTTATTTACTGGATGAATTTTATTATTTACTTTACACCAGTCATTGATTTAGAGTTTAAGAGTTGATTTAGAGTTTTAGAGTTGATTTAGAGTTTAAGAGTTGATTTAGAGTTTTAGAGTTGATTTAGAGTTTTAGAGTTGATTTAGAGTTTTAGAGTTTATTTAGAGTTTTTGAGTTTATTTAGAGTTTTAGAGTTGATTTAGAGTTTTAGAGTTTTAGAGTTGATTTAGAGTTTAAGAGTTGATTTAGAGTTTTAGAGTTGATTTAGAGTTTAAGAGTTGATTTAGAGTTTTAGAGTTCATTTAGAGTTTAAGAGTTTTAGAGTTGATTTAGAGTTTTAGAGCCATGGAAGAGATCCACCATTTTAAGTGTTAGGATTTTCGAGTTTGGCCTGGTACATTTATTTTTGTCCTGTTAAATGTGTATGCAAATGTTCAATGAAATATGTATTAAATATAATTTATTTTTACAGATAAAATGAATAATTAATGTTTGTTTATTTCTGTTTTAAGTGTAGTTGATTTAGTATGTAGTTTTCCTGTAATTGTGCAATATTTTTTAATATAAATCACAAAAATAGCAATAGATACTTTCTATTTTGGGAAATGTGAAAGGCATGATCCCGAAACTTGGAGCTACACAGATACCCAAATTGGAAAGATTAAATTAGAATAAGTATTGAATATATACATTAAGTTCTCTGTGGATAGCTTGCTGTTGTTGTTATAAGTTTTCCGTTGTGGGCAGTACAATTGTCATGTCTTTTGAAAATAGCATATTCTAGGGATCAGTATATTTAAAGATTTAAATTGTTTACTTACCCTCTCTGGTGAACAGAAATGTAGAATCTTCTGCGTTGGATATCTTAAGCGAATAGTGTATGACCACCCCACGAAAGCTTGAAGATCCGCTGAAGCTTTTCTGTTGGTTGAGAAGTAGTTGTCATAGTGGAGTATGGTTTAAGCAAGTTTGGTGTAATCAGAATTTGGAAACTTTTGCTATGGAGTTTTGGTTAAAGGATTTTTTGCAGTTGTTTAGTGTCATGCCTGCTCAGTGCTAATTTGAGAAATAATTTTTAGAGTTGACTTTTGTTAATTGGAAGTTGAAAGTTGATCACGTGTAAGGCTAAGAATTCAACTCTTTTGATGAAGGAGTTTTTGAAGATCTGATCCATTTTTTGATTGAGTTGATGGATCTTTTTGCGGATCTTTTTTTATTTGGTATTGAGTTTAAGCAATTGTGAAATGTTGAAACAGATATGGAAATAAATTAATAAACTTTCTGTTATATTAATGTAATAGAACAGATTTAAATATTTTGTGTTAGATTCAACTGGAGGATTGCATTTTTTTTAAAATTTTGTTAGAATTGTCTCCTGAATATGGAAGGAATATCTTTCAGCTGGCTTGTCAAGTTTTCTAAATGTGTTAGACTTGGTCAGATAAAATTCAATCTCCAGTGAATATAAGAGCAATAGTTTGGGGGAACCATGTTGTAGTGTAAGAGCGAATGAACCATATGGGCTAAACTTGGTTTAGTTGGAGGTATTTAGTATGTGATGGACTCTCATGGAATTGCTTGTTTTCAATTCTTGGACTGAATTTTTGGATATTTAATGGAGATTTTTCGGAATGAAAATTTTTGTTTTGAAAACTGATGTTAAATTTGCTAAATGTTTCTGTGTTTAGCGGAGGGGGATTGATTTTCAGATGTTAACTTTGTTCCTCGCTGAGTGACAGAAACAATCATGTGATAGCATATTCAGTCAGCTGTGTAAGTTTTAGGGCTTGTAAGGAGAATCTAATTTTTTGTGAAAGTGTTTTTGTACTGGTGGACTATTTCTCGGCAATAAGGAGTTTGTATGGTCTTGGTGTCAACATTGGTTGATCTGTCCTAATATGTTAAGTATGGAAACAATAGTTTATTATTTGAGGTTTATTTGTGATTGTCTGAATTCAAGTAATCTGTATCCGTGCTACAACTCTAGCCTATGTGATTTTGTGTTTTTCGAGAGAGTGAGGTGTGAAGACCTAGGGCCCCAGGCAAATTGGGAAAGAGTGAAAGGGTAGCCGGGTGTACACGGCGCTGAAAGTTGTATAAATGTTATATACCAATTTTATTATATGTGTCCTCCGGATTCTTAGGAGATGTTGTAGCTGAAACTTTGTTTTTATTGGAAATTGGCTGCTGTGAAGGATAGGATTATTTTTGAAAATGGAGTCATGTGTTGATGCCAGACTGGGAAGTTTGTATGTTGTAAAAATGAGATTTGGTTACCTTTGAATTTAATCATGGGGTTCCATTATTCTTAAATTTTATAATTGAATATTAAAGATTTTTGATCTTTTTATTCAATATGTGAAAATAATATTTTTATGTTGTTTAAAACAGTTAATTGTGTAAGATATATTATTAATGTATATGATAATTGAAATTTCTTCCTATTATGGACTTTGAAGATTGTTTAATGAATATTACAATATTGAAAAAGTTTAATAAGTGTAAGATATTGACATGCTGTGTTCTTGTTGAAATATATGTAGGGTTTTTTCAAGTATGTATAAGGTATATAAAAGCAGTATATCAATATTCTTGAATATGTTTTAAAACCTAGGAGCCAGATCGAGTGGATCTTGTTGGTATGAGAGTAATTTTAAGTGACTACCTACCTGGTAAAAGTTGTTTTTTGATGTGTGTAAATATTATATAAAAGTTTTTATTTTGTGTATAAATATATTTGAATATTTTGGGTGTTAGGCTGAGCTGGAACTTTGGCTAATTTTATTGTGTATTCCCGGTTATTGTGTCTTCTTTAAAGATTTATTAATATATTTGGAGTTAGTGTGCAGGTGATTAAGTGCTGTTGAGATAATGGTCCTTTTTAAGATGTTATCCTTTTTTGATCTAAATATGGACATGGTCAGGATGCACTAGTGTGTTAGGCTATCCTTAAGAGGATTAAAACTATAGTGGTGTATTTTAATATTCTTGTAGTCACCTCCCCTTTTTAGATAAAAGTGTTAAGAGAGGGGTTTTGATAGGATTTAAATTCAGTAGGATACTAGCAGTTTTTATCACTTTTATCTCCTTTCTAATATTTCTGTTTAGCACTAAAGTTTAAATGATATTTAAAGCAAAGGCTAAAAAGTTTATTTATCAATTGTTAAAAAATTAAATTTAAAGTTAAAGTTCTATTTAATTTAATCAATAATTGAAATTATATGTAAGATTTGGTAAGTGGAGAATTGAAAAGGATAATGTAAAAATAAGAGATCTGGTGTTGTTAGTAGAGGAAAATACAATAAACAATAAGTGGCCATTAGGCAGAATTATTGAAGTATATTACGGTAATGATGAGAAATTTCGCGTAGTTCAGCTAAAGACTCAGAATGGGATTTTTAAAATATCGATTAGTAAATTATGTATTTTCCTATGCCTGAAAACCATAGTACTTAAAAAAATATATATAAAAGATAAATATATATATATATATATATGTGTGAGTGTTATATTGTTTTTTCTTTCAATTTTTATATTTGAGTAAACATATATAGTGACCTTTTGTATTTATTTGTGTAATTAGTGTACTTGGTAAAAAAAGAATTATTATTGAATGTGATACATGTCAATGGGGGCCGGTATGTTCCATGTAGGCAGACGATACCGTGCTACCTACAATTAAAATCTCAGTGTCCAGAAAGTGAAAAGAAGTGAATTGTTTTTTATATTATTATTCGCGTTTGTAATGACCGAAAGATGGCGTTGTAATAGACCTGATAATGGTTTGTTTACGTTTGTTTGTTTACGTTCCATGCTGTAGCACTGTAACATAGAACCAGTTTAAAGAGCTATTTAAAGTGCAGTTTTTTATCTTTTTTATTTAATTATGGGAGATAAATTACAAATATCGACAATTTTAGAATTTGTAGATGCTGGAAAATCTAGTAATTGCTTTAGAGAAGCTGAAGCATGAAAGCATTGTGTTGCTATCATGCTATTTTGCCATGAGTAAGTCAAATGTATTTTTTTATATTATAGATCTAAACTTTGTGTATAAAATTTTGATTTTAGATAATTTTAATGCAAAGAACCCAACGTTGCACGCGTTATAGAACTGTTTATTTATTTATCGGCCTTTTAAACACTGATTTCATGCTCACGATATAAGTTCTATTTCGTTTCAGACTTTGTCCGCGAGAGGGCGTCTATTTCATTTCAAACGCGAATTCCAAAGTTGTGTTTGAGAAATGTGCAGACGATAATGCAGCAGTGAGCTGCGAGTGAGTGTCATTCTTTTAATAAAGTGTTTTTTAATATAATCAGTGCCTATGGAATAATTTGTGTAGTGTGTGCATTAATTTTACAAATAGTGTATACAGGATTTAATAGAACTTATGTCCAGAAGATTAAGAAGTAAAATATATGTATCAGAGAAAAATGTATCAAAAACTAAGATCATAAATACCGTTATTTATTGAAGAACGTAGAGTGTCTTATTCCGTACTTTCCACAGAATTTTATTTATAGCTGTATAACTGAAGGGAAATATGCAATGAAATTAACAAATTTAGTTACAACTCTAAAATAGGACGACAGCACAAGTAAAAACAATGGCTACAATTTACACCCCTATTATGCATGTCAAGAAGCTTTAAGATTCGAAAAAATTACACTCCAATTTAAATTCTTCTTTCTTTTTAGTCACAAGATTTTGTGGAACATAACTCTCGTTAAAATATTTTCAGATCTTGAAAATCCTGGTTTGATTCGGCATGAGACACCCTGTATTTTTAATTAAAAGAGAGCCCCATAGCTTTTGTTTTCGATACAAGAGCGTGACTTGCATTACCATCAAATGCAGTTACGAACAAATACAATTCTGTTGCAATTTCTGTGTCTCTTTCTACGTATCTTTCTATCTGCATGCTTCTATATATATATATTATACTAACGTATGTGGCACAAAAATCACGATTATTTGTTAGTTATTTAATGGCAACATCCAAATGAAACACATCTTATGGGTTACTATGCAAAAGTCCTTTGGTAAGATTTATGCTGTGGTAAATTAGATTTTTTTATGTTTTGTTCCTTCGCTGCAATTATGGAGCTTCAAAATATCAATATTTTTATTTTTTTCTGTTATTTTGACTTAAAAAAATAAATATCTTGAAATTTAAACTTTTCAGCTTCAAATTAAAGTTATGTATTATAAATGAAATGAGTGAAAGGATTAGATTATTAGGTTTTAATTAATTAATGGAATACGAAAAAATGCCACGAGTACAATATTTGGTAATTTATTATCTGCACTGGGCTAGCATAAAAATACTGAGTTCTTGATTTATCAGCCCAGATTTCATATATGCACCACATTGACGCGTTATTTTTCTTATGCCAATTTGGCGAAAATTCCGTTTCCAAATACCAGTTACATACATATTTTTAAATTAATTCCTACTATTTTGGAAAGGAAATAATAATTAGAAAGAATTAATTAATAATTATAAAATAAAACAATTTATATCATCTTAGAAAAGGAAATAAAAGCAAACAAACAGTTTATTAATAAATAAATAACAATAGGCAGGTTACCATGTGAGGCACATATAATTGCCATTTTGTTGCAATCGCGCCAATGTGGTGCGCATATGGCATCTGTGTCTATTTCTCTAGCAGAATCTTTTAGCTTGGCAAAAAATGAGCTATTTAAATAAATTATGAATAAAAGAAATATGATTTAATGCTTAGTATACATCCAAGAAAGACCAAACTGATAGCCAAGTTCGGCTAGTATCATGAATTATGCATCTATGTAACCATTCACCTATTGTCTCTGTTGTTTTCTCTTTCTCTCTGGAGATTAACCTATGAGCGATGGCGTGCGTTAAGAAAGCGTGCAATACAGCGGTTACTTGATATGTAAAAAAACCTAATCTATGCCAACTTATGTTACAGTATTGCTATATACGAAGTTTCATGAACGTTTGTGCAATAGTTATTGAGATAAAGCGCTCAGAAAGTTTGTGTCTCATACCAAACAGATACGCAGACTTATGGACAGAAATTTTATTTTAAATATATAATCGTGTTCAAAACTTTCTAAAATGTATAAATCCGTCAAAAGACGGAAGTTGTACTTTTTACAAATCCATTACTTTCTTCTTGTACAGAAAAAATAAAGTAATAATTAATTGTTAGAACTAGTTCAGTCGAAAGCCCAAGATGACAAATAAACAAATAAAAGAAAAATAATAATGTAATAAAGTGTTTTACATGTATAGATTTTGTCGAATTATATTTAATACAGATTGCAGCAGTATTTATCAGTAATGAATTACTCTGATAGATTGAAACGAATGTTTCAGGTAAATAGTGACAGCACTTTGAGTAAATGCTCTCAGGTTTCTGTTTGCTGATAATATTATCTGAAAGCTTTGCATTGGCAGCAATTACTAATGCACTGGACAAGCTGAATATGATCGTTCGATATGTTCTATCATCTCAGTTATTACTAAACTAAAGCGGAATTCTACATATGAAGATTTAGTATATAATCTTAGCTTTATGAACAAATAAGTTATCTTAAAAATAAAAGATAATTTAATTTTAAAAGAACTTCCTATGGTTTTTACGTACTCCATATTTAAAACTATGAGAAGATGTATTTTTAATAGCCGAAGAATATGTAAAGTGAAATTTAATGCTTTATATTTAAAATACATTGACAATACATTGCGAGGGGCTAGAAAAAGTAAAAATGAAAACAGATTTACCTTCTAAAAAGTTACATTAAAATTCGTAATATGTAAAAAATTATTGGAATTCATACATAATGTATTTAAAAAAAAAGAACGAAGAAAGCAATGTGATGATAAATATAACTTAAACCAATTAATGACAATTTCTTTCATAGGATTAAAATACTTATATCGTTTAGTTTGAAAAACTTACTTAATTCTTATGCTTTTTAAAATGTAATATGCAATTATTTTCGTGCTTTTTCTTGAATAAGATTAATTTTATTTACGTTTCATTTTGTTTTCACATAATTTGCATTGTTTAGAGTGTGCATTTTCTTATATGAGCAGTTTTTAATAGAGTGATTCATTATTTCCATGATTTATTGTTAGATTAATAATTGTAATAAACCTGTTTATTACCTTATTACACTACGGGATGTAGTTACAATCTGCACTACAGAATTTAATTATGTAAATTTGCGGTCATGCATTATATTTTTGAGCATAGTTGTTTTTCTCAAGATTATTCACACTGCAATTTAATAAGACCATAGTGCATATAGATAATTTTCTTTAGCAATTTTTGTGGATATTAAAATTAAATGTTTTTTATTCTGAGAGTTAAAATGGTTTAGTGTAAAAAATTTTCTAAATAATTTTGAAATTTTTATAAATATTGAATATAAAAAGTAGGCATGCATATATTTACATCTAAAATCGGTTTTGTTATCATTATAATAATTAAGAGATCCAAAGCGGACTTCCTGCGTTACAGAAAATAGGTGAAAATTATTTTTTAAAGTAATTTTTTATACATTAGAAAATTTCTTTAGATTGCCTATTAATAACACCAAAAGGCATTTTTATCTGAAAAATGTATTCAAACAAAGCTTTGAAATTTATTGAAACCCATACTATCATATTAACGTTTTCATAGGCTTAAGTGCGTTGCAGTTCAATTACACGTTTGTTATGTTTCTGTTTTATTCATACGAGATGGAACCCGTCAAGATTCGACTTTAAAAAACAAGTTTTAGAAGGACCTGATCGATATTCTTTGTTTTAATTTCGTTTCTTCTGAAACGCATTTATTGTTTCAAGAGAGTATTGAATGCTTCATAGATGTATATCATTTGCATTATATTCGACAAAGTGCAAAATCATTAAAAATGACTTTAAAAATTTCCCCTATTGACTTCAATGTGACCTTGTTGTTTTGATGAAACGGTTTTGATTGTCCCTGTAAAAAGTACACACCCAATTTTCATAAAATTTGAAATGACTTGAGAAAATTATGCAACAATGATATATTTTAAATTTCAAACGATTCGGTTGAATAGTTTTTACTCTGTTATATGTGGACAGACAGAGACAGACAGACGAACGAACGGACTGACAGGCGGACTGAACGATGACTAGAGGTATAACGTATTACCATAATTAGGAATGCACCTAAAAAGTGTACTTAGCAATTATATTAATAATCGCAATAAATGAGTAGATTTAGATATAGTTTTTAAAAAATATGTGTTTGAAAGTACATTTTAGCACTATACGACTGCGTAAAAAATGAAAATGTGTGATTTTTAAAAATTAAAAAATTAAGCATTTATTTATTTTATTTATTTATTTGTATAACATACATCGGACTTATGTGCTCGACATGAAAGCCTGCTTATAAGATATCGTCAATATACAAGGATGAGATAGCACACGGAAATTTACAACACAAGAGAAATACCACCAGGAGCTCCACACAAAGTATGTGTGCAGTGGAGCCAACGGGAATCGAACCCACAACCTTCAGGTTAGCAGAGCGGCATTTTAACCATTCGGCCACGTAGGCCCAAAATAGAGCAAAAATTTTAACACCGAAATTTAATCATCAAGTGTTGCCATTCTCCAAATGACGGCAGCGTTACGGTCAGGAACGTTTGTCCCTTTATAATATAGATTCATAGACAAGAGATTTTTTTAAAGAAATGTTGCAATATGAATGACAAAGTGACAAAGTATGTGTTTGTTATCGTCAAAAAATTTTAATGCTCTTAGCATTAACTGTTGTTAAATTAACATTAAAAAAAAAAAAAAAAAAAAAAAAAAAAAAAAAAAAAAAAAAACTTGTCGGGTGTTCTAAACCAGAACTTTCTTCTATTAATACCTATCTTCTATTATTCTGTTAATATCAGTTAATACTTCAAAATTCTCTGTCACAGAACGATGCGAAATTAAGTTTAATGGCAAATTATGCCCTTAACGAATATATGAAACTTCATGCAATAGTTCTTGAGATATGCATATTTGTGAAATCAAGTAAGTGCTAAAAAAATGCAGCATAGCAGTGCCATCTATTGGGTGAGTACACCAAAGTCTATACACCAAATCCCAAGCAGCAACAACTTATGTCAAAGCTCAACTAAATCTAAAATTTGAGGAATGTCCGTGTGTTAGTTTTATGAGATAATCGTAAAAAATCCAGCATAGCAACGCCACCTATTATCGATTAACATTAAACTTAATCAGCAACAATTTATATCAACCTCTAAGTGAAACTAAATTTCATGCTTCTAGGTCTTTAAGTAGCACAAAATTCGCATTTTTAGAACATTTTTTTCTCCTGCATCTCTTTTGGATTAGTGGCATCGACATAAGATATAGCCTATGTTCGATTCTGGGCATACACCATCATTTTGGCACCATTACTTTTGAAATCGGTTCGGAAGTTCTGGAAATTACCTCCAACAAATAAACAAACTTTACCACTTCATAATCTAGGAATATATATAGATCAATAAAAGCAACGGTTTGGAAATGCGCCAAACGATTTAGAAATGGAAAAATGGCAATCGCGAAACTGCAATGGGTTATCATCGGAGGGATCCGAATCTGCCTTCCAATGTTGCCAAGTTAGTCGCGAACGTGGCAATATATCCCAAATCTGGAGACGAAAATTACGTGCCAATAGTTACGCCAACTTGGCAAGATTGCCTACAAATTGACATTAAGAACGTTTTTAGAACGCTTTTCCCGCATTTTTATCCTTTTAAAATTTTGTATTTTTTTAGCAAATGTTCCTAGCAATATTTATATCTTATAAGTAATTAACATACTAAATTTTATATTTCTAGGCCCTTCAGTAGTACAAAAATCACACTTTTAGAAAATTTTTTACTCCTGCAACCCTTTGTGGCAATAACATAAGATATAGCCATAATGTTTGATTCCGGGCGAAAACTATCATTTTGGCACCATTACTTTTGAATTTGGTTCGGTAGCTCCGGAGATTACTCCCTACAAACAAACAAACAAACTTTACTTCTTTACAATCTAAGTATAAATTAATAAAATGACTCTTCTCTTTGTTTCTCTGGTTCTCCTTCTACTTTTTTACGCTATATTCCTAACTGTACGGTATACACTCACTTCTCATTACCACACTAAATAATAAGGCAGCAGGACATTAGAATACTGGCTGACCCACTTATTCGATAAACCCGTTCTTTTAAATAAAATAATCGAGTGTATGAAATTTGTAGAAAATGGTGAAATTTGATTTATGAACAAAATAAATTATTTTAAAAATAAAAGATAATTTAATTTTAAAAGAAATTTCTATGGTTTTTACGTACTCGATATTTTAAACTATGAGCAGATGTATTTTTAATAGCCAAAGAATATGTAAAGTGAATTTTATGCTTTATATTTAAAAACACACTATAATAATGAATGTGAAAATAATCCTGTTAAACTTATTATTGCAAAAAGTCTTGCAACGTGTGCATTTGTAGAAAATGAGCAAATGTATCAGCCAGAAGAATTCGATGAAAAAAAGGAAATATATCGCGGAATGAAAAGTTTACGCCTAATAAGTAGTTCATCTCCAAGCATTTATATGGGAATTCATTAAATATTTTATAGACCCGCTACATATTATTTGAGTTCTCAATTTAAGACGGATTGCCCAGGCAAGGAAATCAAGTCTGTAGAGAACAATGTATCTCCTGGGGTCGTCCTACGCATTATTAGGTAGATTTCATATGAAATACTACCTATTGCATTCGCACCCGTTTATATATATATATCACTTTTATGTGGACACGATAACTTCGATAATTATTCACCAATCTCCACCAAATTTTTACATAAAATCAAAGGGGATAAAATCTCGGCTAAGTTCGTTAATGTGCAAAATCGGACCAAGGGGGTCGAAATAGGGGGCGTTTTTGTGAAAACAGAAAAAAGCCCATAACTTCTTAATGAAAATAGATATCGAATCAGTTTAAAGTTTATATTACTTCTAAATAATGGGCCAAAAATTTATGCATGACAGATTTTTGATAAAGTTAAAAATGGGCTCAAGGAGCGAAAAAAATAGGGTTTTTGGGAGAAAAAAAATCATAACTTTGTCAATTCTCAAGATATCAAATCCATCTAATTTTTTTATAAATATTTTTAAAATTATCTAAAACTTTTGTATTTGCATGTTTTTGATAGGACTAACTCTTACGGGTAAAAAAATTAAAAACGAAAATAAAAAGGGCTTTCGAAAAAGAAAAAAATCCATAACTTTGTCAATTATTAAACTATCAAATCCAATTAAATTTATGTTACATCTTCTCAGTAATATCTACAACTTTTATATTGATGTGATAAGTTTTTCATAGGATCAATTCTTATAGCAAAAATAAATTAAAAGAAAATTGGAGTTGGAGAAAAAACCTCTAATTCAAACTGCTTACATTCTGAATCGTTTTATAAATTCATTTTTTATTTTAAACACATCCAAAAGGCAGATCCTCTTATTTAGGAACTATATAATGTGAAACATTGGCCAGATTATTGATAAAGACAGAATACATTTCAAAAAACGCTGCCAAAAAGTGTATTTTGAATAGAATTTCCCGAAGTGACAGTGATAGGAAATTCTAAGAAGTATTCAGATAACAAATTGCGTTTTTCCTGATTCATTTTTAAATCCATTTTTACTCTCAAACGCACCCAGTTTACAAGTCCTCTTATTTAGGAACTATATAATATGACGCATTGGTCAATTGTTTGATAAAGACAGAATATATTTCAAAAAAGGCTGCCAAAAAGGGTATTTTGAACAGAATTTCCCGAAGTGACTGTGATAGGAAATTTGAGGAAGTATTCAAATAAGAAATTGCGTTTTTTCTGACTCATTTTTAAATTTAGTTTTGCTCTCAAACGCATCCAATTGACTGGTTCTTTATATAGGAGCTGTGTAATAACCCGCATTGTTCAGTTTTTTGATAAAGGCTGAATATATTTTTAAAAATGCTGTTAAAAAGGGCACTCGCGCAAAAATTCCCGAAGCTATCATGATTAAGAATTGAGGCTGTATTCAAAATTGGTTATTTTATAACTCATTTTTTAATTCAATTTTGCTCTCCAACACATTCAATTGACAGTCTTTTGTTATTTAGGAACTATATAATGTACCGTATTAGTCGATTTTCTTTTAATAAATTCAGAATTATTTCAAAATATGTTGTCAAAATGTGCATTTGATCCGAATTTAGCTTAAGATGATTCTGATAAAACCAGTCCTTACAGAAAAAGGAAATTAAAAATTTTTCAAAAGAGGACAAATAAAGTTGTTAAACTGGGTTTATCTGTAATCAAATTTATTTTTTGTTGTTGAAATGAGCACTTTTCGAAATCTACCTCCGCCTATAGGCCAAGCCGACAGGGATTTTTTAAAAATAGATATTGATATCAAGGAAGAAAATCATTGTGTTAACCCCTTCCAGACAAGCCTCATTTTTAGAGAATTTTTAATCCTTTTTCAACGGTTTTTCAAAATTGAAAATTTTGTCTAATTAAATCGGGAAAATCGTAAACTACTTGGTGAGAAAAATCAGAATTTCTGATCATCCTATATGTCACGTGTACACGACGCTCGTCCCGAAAGAGTTAAACATGTTATTACAATAGTGTTTTGCGATGTATGGCATTCTGAAGCATGAACATAGTGTCAGTTTATAGAACTATAATGATAAAAAAATTAATATATTGTGGAATGGATACGTTTAACCTGATGGCAAAGTTCATCAGCACTTATGTTGGAATCCGTTAGATCACTATTATTCCAACCCTATAAATTAAGTTATTTAATTTGTCAGAATAATAGCGATTTTATTGAGACAACGAAATCTGTAAAGAACAATGTTTCTTCAGGTGACTTTCTAAATATTATTTAAAAGTACACATTGATAAAGAATAAGAAAATAGTAGTGCTAAACATGTTATTATAAAAATGCTTTGATGGAGTTGTGGGAGATGCGTACATGTGTCAGTTGAAAACGCTACAATGAAACAAATACAATTATCATGGAATGGACAGGTTGAGACAAATGTATATTTCATTGCTAGATACTTATGTTGGGATCTCTTAAATCACTTATAGCCTCCCTGCATGTTAATTGATCTGACAGAATATTAGGCACAGTTCAGATGAGGAAAGCAAGTGTGTAGAAATATCGTCTCTTCTGGTGACCCCCAACATATTATTAAAAAATTTTTAATGAGATGAAAAGAATGCTTAATCAATGCATCAAATATAGACTGTTGTAATCAAATATACGCTGTTAAAAATTCTAAAAAAACCCCACAGAAAATAAACAGAGAATTTCTGGTAAAGTTACACTAGTTTTTGGTTAAATGCTTTTGATTGAGTAGAATATGCCGCCCGTTTTGTAGAATATGCCACCCAAAGAATATTTATTATGTATTTACATGTCACTACAAAATAATTCCAACATATGATAGTATAAAGGAAAATGTTATTTTCGATATATTTTAATTGTATTAAACTATTACACATACAGGGTGTTACCCGATCCCAATGTTTCCGATTGTGGGCTTAAAATTTAAGTTAAGGTCTAAACTTTAGAATAACTTCATCCCCGTGCACAAAATAAGGGTAAAAAGTAGTTGTTTGTTATTCTAAAGTCTAAAGCGCCCTTTATCGGCAATTTTTGAACGTAACCTTTATAAAAATTTTACAAATAAATCGTGATATAAAAAATGGTTTTAGTGAAAACCGCAAACGAAATCCCCCTTTTTTTCGTTTTTTATAATCGTTTAAAGTTTTGGACCTTAAACTTTAATGGCCCCTAGCCCCTACGGAAGACGTTTGCGCCCCATGGTTTCCCATTTAATAATGTTTGTCTTCATGTCTACTATAACCCCTCAAAGTTTGTCGGTCTGGCAGCGAAACACCCTGTATAATGAATTTGACATACGTTGCTTAGGTTTACTACAACTTACTTTCTCTGTAATAGAGAATACGTTTTCATACTTTGAATAAGATATAATAATATAACTTAATAAACAGTGCAGTTTTGGTTTCAGAACTTTAGATGTTTGCAAATTTTATTGGCAAATCACGGATTCGTGTTCAACAATAAAATCATTAGTGACCAAATATCAAAGGTACAAAACTGCACTGAAACATTCTCATATTTTTCCCTTTTGAATATCTATGTTTGGAATAATTATGCTTTTGAAGAAATGGTTGCTCGCTAATCGAACAATTGCAACAAAGAAACATATTTTTAGAATAATGTAAACAAGCTTTATACTATAAATGCATTCAGAGTTTTGTTACGCTCTGTAGATATTTAATTTTCTTACAATAAAAACAAAATCCTGATTATATTCTTTAAAGAAAATAGAATATTCTGAAATTAAGTGCAAAGTAACTACCTCGTTCTTTAGAACACGGAAGTATTTTCTTGTGTTCCCTTGAGTAATATGTAGGGGGAACTGGGGTACATTGATACATGGGGCACATTGATACACCCCCTCTACCGCTCACAGGGTCATTACAGGAAATTTCACAACAGCTCCAAAAGATGATGCTAGTGTATTCAACTACATACAGAAAATCTTGGAATGATTCAGTAGTTTGATGAAATGGGACGGGTGATTTATTGTTTTTGTTGTTCAAAAGTAAATATGAGTTGTACAATTGAAATGCTATTATATAACTGTTCCAGTATTTTCAACCAAAATGAATACTCTCCCTGGTAAGTACAGCTACTCTTTATCAGTTCTTCATTATTTATTGTTAGATATATTGTGAAGTGTTGGATTTGAGACTCATTTTATTCAAAATCGCTGTATGGGGCACATTGATACAGTCTATGACGGGGCACATTGATACAGCCTAAATCCTTTAATAGTTCATATTTTCATTATCTTTTATTATTTTTTTCACCATACACTCCTTAATCCAACCTTTTTTTTCACGAAAAATTTCTAATATTAGTTTTTATTGAAGTGAAATAGCTCTAATTTCTTTATATTAGAACATTTTATAGTATTTTTGAAAACAGAAGACGTAGGAACTTACCCAGCATCTAGTGCTAGTAGAACTAATAAAAGAAAAGGACGCCATTCTGGCAAATCTCGAATTTATATCGATTCTCCAGAGAAAAAAGTATTTTCGACATGCGAAATGTTAAGTAAGAGAAACAAACTGCAATGATACTTATATTATAAACAGAATTTTTAATATAATTATCCTTTATTTTCGGTTTATGAACCTATTTATAAACAGAAAAACTGGTAATTTTTTCATCTTTCATAAGAAAGAAGATAATGCTGGGGTTGAAATGCTAGATATGACAAAGTTACCACAGCCAACAATCAGACAAGAAACAGACAGAACATCAGGTCATAATATATTTAATTTTGATTGCTTTAATATTGCTTAAAAATAAATTGTGGGTGATTTGAATTTTTATAAATAAATATAAAATGGTTTTCTAATTCCTTTTCTATGAAAAATATGCATTGGTATTATTTTGTCGTCATTTTTCTCAAACGTATCAATCTGCCCCGGGGATGGGGCACATTGATACAAATGACTTTTTTTGATTTTTTTAAAATTGCATGCAAAAATACTATATAAAACAATGATTGTACATTTTTATAACATACTACACAAGTTTTGCTGTCACCTCATGGAAAAAAAACTTGAATTTTCTACTTTCTTGACACCAAAAAAAATCTTAGAAAAAAACTGTATCAATGTACCCCAGTTCCCCCTATTTTATTTATGATGAGGTATTTCAAAGTTTAGGATATAATAAGAAGTCTTTTCTTGTCTTAGCTATTTATCTTAAATATTTGAACGGCATTAAACATGCTGTAATTCAAGTATTGGAGACATTTATTATTTGATTTGTAACAAGGATAAATCAATTTCACTCTTAATAAGACTATAGAAGATAATTATGTAAATATACGCAGATGAATTGAATTACCTAAGATAATTAGTTTCCGCTGAGATACTTATTTATAACAACTACTGTAGCTATATAGCTAATTTTGTTTATGTCCTTCTTAATTGAATGCATATTGTTTTTTAAATAATATGCGTGAGCTGAAATAACATAAAATTATATGTTCATATGTAATGCAACATCCAGAAAAGGTAGCTGTAATAAAATATAAAAGGCAATTAAAAAAAAAGAACAGAAAGGTCGTAAATAAGACTGAGCTAGTATACAATGTTTTCTAAATTTTTGATACATTCTGTAGCCATTTAAAATTTTTAATTTTGACAATAGAATCATAATTATTTTCATATGTTAGTTGGTTGGCTGATTGGAGCTTTATAGCATAAAGTATATTTACGGGTAGTACATTACGGAGCCAAGAAAAACTAAATATTAAGACTGAGTTATCTTCTAAAAAGTTACATTATAATTAAATTAAAATTACTTGGATTTTTATGCAATTTATAAACCTTATTTAGGATCCCGTAGGTATTATTGATATAGTATAGTATGTAAAGTATGTATGATTATTAATTTATTTACAAAAGTATCCAAAACATTTCCATTACATTATGGACTACAGGAAAAGTCTTTTGCAGAATATTTTAATGGCATTATGCTATTGCAAATGTATTTTAACTGACATAAATCACTGAATATCACTACAATTACGTTATAACAGGATAGTCCACGTACCGGGTTACAGATAAAAAATGGGTTACAATACTGTCTTAAGTAAGAATTGCTGAAAATGCGTTTTCAACTTCGACATGCGCTTTTAAATTTTGCTGTTTTTAGGGGCTTCCGTAATTATGTAAATTTATAGCACCTATATTCGTCGACTGATCCGTCTGTTTGTCTGTCTGACTGACTGTCTGCATATAAAATTATCAAAGCAATATATTTTTAGAATAATGTTAATAAGCTTTATACTATAAATGCTTTCAGAACTTTTGATACACTCTGTAGATATTTAAAAATTTTTATTGTAAAAACAAAATCATGATTATATTCTTATAAAAAATTAGAATCATTTGCTGTTATGTACAAAGTAACAACCATAATCTTAAGAACTCGAAAGTATTTTCTTATTTTCCCCTGAGTAATAATCATTTTATTTACGATGAGGTATTCCAAAGTTTAGGATATAGTAAGAAGTCTTTTCTTGTCTTAGCTATTTATCTTAAATATCTGAACGGCATTAAACATGCGTTAATTCAAGTGTTGCAAAGATTTATTATTTGATTTGTAACAGGGATAATTCAGTTCCGCTCTTAATAAGACTATAGAAGCTAATTATGTAAATAGTCGCTGATGCATTGAATTACCTAAGATAATTAGATTTCTCAGAGATATTTATATAGGAATTTAATTATAACAACTGTAGTTGAATAACTAATTTTGTTATGCCCTTCTTAAATTGAATACGTATTTCTTTTTAAATAATATGCGTGAAATGAAATAACATAAAATTATATGTTTAATACGTAATACACAATGCAGGAAAGGTAGTTGTAATCAAATATAAAAGACAATTTTAATAAAAAAAAAACATTATAAATAAGACTGAGCTACTATAAAATGTTTTCTAAATTTTTGATATATTTAGTGGCCATTTAAAAATTTTAATCGTCATTATAGAATCATAATTCTTTCATAGGTTAGTTGGTTGGCTGAATGAAGTTGTATAGCACAAAGTATATTTACGGGTAGTACATTACGGGGCCAAGAAAAAATACAAATTAAGACAGAGTTATCTTCTAAAAAATTACATTATAATTAAATTAAAATTACTTGGATTTTAATGCATTGATAAACCTTATTTATGATCCCGTAGGCATTATTGTTATAGTATAGTACATGAAGTATGTGTGATTGATAATTTTTTTGCAAAAATAGCCAAAAAAAAAATCCATTACATTATGAACTACAGGAAAAGTCTTTTGCAGCGTATTTTAATAACATTACGCTATTGCAAATGTATTGAAACTGATATAAATCACCGAATATTACTGCAATTGCATTATAAAAGGATATTCGTTAGTCCACTTACAGGGTTACACAAAAGAAATGCGTTTTCAATTTCGACATGCGCTTTTAAATTTTACTGTATTTAGGGGCGTTCGTAATTATGTAAATTTATAGCACCAATCGTCGGCTGATCCGTCTGTTTGTGCGTCTGACTGCCTGCATATAAAATAATCAAAGCAATGTATTTTTATAATTATGTTAACAAGCTTTATACTATAAATACTTTCAGAACTTTTGACACACTCTGTACACATTTAAAATTCTTATTGTAAAAACAAAATCATGATTATATTCTTATAAAAAATTAGAATCATTTGCTGTTATGTACAAAGTAACAACCATAATCTTAAGAACTCGAAAGTATTTTCTTATTTTCCCCTGAGTAATAATCATTTTATTTACGATGAGGTATTCCAAAGTTTAGGATATAGTAAGAAGTCTTTTCTTGTCTTAGCTATTTATCTTAAATATCTGAACGGCATTAAACATGCGGTAATTCAAGTGTTGCAAAGATTTATTATTTGTTTTGTAACAGGGATAAATCAGTTCCGCTCTTAATAAGACTATAGAAGCTAATTATGTAAACATACACTGATGCATTGAATTACCTAAGATAATTAGTTTTCTCTGAGATATTTATATAAGAATTTAATTATAACAACTGTACTTGTATAGCTAATTTTGTTTATGTCCTTGCTTAATTTAATACAGGTTACTTTTAAAATAACATATGTGAATTACAATAGCATAAAATTATATGTTTAATATATAATGCACAATGCAAGAAGGTAAGTTATAATCAAATATGAAGGACAATTTTAATAAAATAAATAAATAAGTAGATAAATAAAATAAAAACATTATAAGTAACACTGAGGTAATATATATATATATTTAAATTTCAATGTATTCTGTAGCCATTAAAAATTATTAATTTTGACAACATAATGAGCATTTTTTCATAAGTTGGCTAGTTGGTTGATTGATGTTTTATAACTCAAAATATACGAGTAAGTAACTATTTACGGGTATGTAATTATAATGTACGGACAGTTCATTGCGAGGGGCAAGAAAAAGTAAAAATGAAAACAGATTTATCTTCTAAAAAGTTACATTAAAATTCATAATATGTAAAAAAATGATTGGAATTTATACATGATGAATTAAAAAATGTTAAACTAAGAAAGCAATGTGATGATAAATATAAATTAAACCCATTAATGTGAATTTCTTTCATAGGATTAAAATACCTATATTGTTTAATTTGAAAAACTTAATTCTTATGCTTTTTAAAATTTAATATGAAAGTATTTTCGCGCTTTTTCTTAAATAACAATAATTTTATAGGCGTTTACTTTTTTCACATAATCTGCATTGTTTAGAGAGTGAATTTTCTTATCTGAACGGTTTTTAGTAGAGTGATTCATTATTTTCATGATTTATTGTTAGATTAATAATTGTAATATGCCTGTTTATTATCTTATTACATACGGAATGTAGTTACAATCTGCACTACAGAATTTAATTATGTAAATTTGCGAATATGCATTACATTTTTGAGCATAGCTGTTTTTCTCAAGATTATTCATACTGAAATTTAATAAGACCATAGTGCAATTAAATAGAAAATTTTCTTTAGTAATTTTTGAGATATTAAAATTAAATGTTTTTCATTCAGAGAGTTAAAATAATTTAGTGTAAAATTATTTCTAAATAATTTTGAATTTTTAATAAATATTGAATATAAAAAGTGGGCATGCATGTATTTACATCTAAATATCAGTTTTGTTATCATTATAATAATTAGGGGATCCAAACTGGACTTTCTGCGTTACAGAGTATAGGAGAAAATCATTTTTAGGGTTTCGTTCACGTGACGAAACCCTATTCGTCTCTGTCTTCTGTCTGTCACAGAGCTCGTATACAAAAACTATATATGTCAGAGAGTTCAAATTTTATGTACTTACAGCTGAATATCTATTGTCACAGGACAAATCATAAAATTCTGAAAAAGATTATTATTTTGATTAAAAATTTTTTAAATATCAATAGCTCATTTTGTTGTTTTTTTTCTTCCAATTGTTGCTAAAGTTTTAATAGATATAAAAATTATTTTGTATATGACATAAATTAATGGATTAAATAAATCACGTGAAAAGCGTGCTTTTTTATTTTGGTAACTAATTCCATAATTATATTTTTCCACGCAAACCACGTGACATGGAAAGAAAAAGAGAAATTTTCACACTAGAGTTTGATAGTCGCAGTACAATTTTTTTTAACTATTGATTTTACAAATTTGGTTGTTTCGCATTCGGATGGTATTTTATGCGCTGATTAATAAAATCTAAATTAAACAAAATGTATCTATGGCTTCCGGTAATAACAAGGTAAAGCACATTTTTAATATTTTGAGTAATTAACGTTTAAAGTTTTCAAAAATGCCTTTTTGTCATTACTTTTATAAAATAGATTAGAACTTAATAATTTTCACTACATTCAATTAGGATACAAGAACCTCTTTTTTTGCCAAAATAGTTATATAAAAATGGTTTTTATTAATTGAGAACCAGTTAAAAATGTAACTTTTATCTGGTTATTACCGTTCCACATTTATTTTTAATAAATGTAAATAAAATATTTCTTTTTAATTTACATTTATTAAAATGGTGCAATTATTAAATGTATTTATTAAAATAATGTACATTTATTAAAATAAATGTTAGGAAAATTACATTTTATTAACATTTATCAAAATATTAAAAATGTGCCTTACCTGGTTATTACCGGAAGCCACAGAATTATAGACGATTTAAAGAAATAAATAGAAATCTTATCTGGTTATTACCGTTGCTTTATGCACTTACCCGATTGCTACTGTTTTTTCAATTTTTAAATGAAAATTTATAGTCGCCCTATGACAGAAAGTATTCGATTTTCATTTTTCAGTTCTATGGCAGATAAAAGTACTCTTTTAAAGCTACATTTTCCCAAATTATGTCAATTTTTTCAAAAATGTGCCTTACCTGGTTAAGACCGGAATCCACAGATATATATCAGACTACAACTTTCCACTTTATGATAAAAAAAATTAAACTTATAAAAAAGATGCTTTTTTGCACAGACAATTGATGGGAATTTGTTAAAATTAGGAAAACTAAACGATCGCTTTTGCACTTTGACATAGTTTATAACACAAAATACAAATTTTATAAATTTAAGAGAAATTGAATTTTTGTTGGGGGGGGGGGGGAAGCAATGTTTTCTTTTTCTTTTTTTAGATAAGCTGTTATTGCATTTTGAATGCGTTGTTTTTATTGAGCATTGGTGTAAATATTATTTCTTCACATTAAATACTTGAAAACGTGAAAAATTCAGCGGAGAAAGAGGTCGTTCGAGGAGTGATTACTTTCTAAAATTTGTTAAGTTTGGGAAAACTAAAGAATCGATCGCTTTAACTTTGACATATAGTTTATAATACATAATAAGAATAAGGATAAAGTTTTTTGAAAGACATGTTAAACGAAACCGTCAGAGAGATCTGTGATCACACATAGTTATTTGTTTAAAGTAATTTTTCATACATTACATATTTCTTTAGATTGCCTATTAATAACACTAAAAGGCATTTTTATATGAAAAATATATTCAAACAGAGCGTTGGAATTTATTAAAACCAATACTATCATATTAACTTTTTATAGGCTTAAGCAGTAGTAGCTCGGTAACATGTTTGTTATGTTTGTGCTTTATTCATACGAGATGGAACCCGTCAAGATCAACTTTAAAAAACAAGTTTTATAATTCCCTTATCAATATTCTTCGTTTAAATTTTATTTCTTCTGAAACGCATCCATTGTTTTAATCTAAATTAATTTTTGTGTAAAAATGGAGGAAATATTTTTCTATAGTATTCAATTAAACAATTTTAAACAGAATTTAAAGCTTTCGACTGATAATTTCTTTGCATGGTTTCTTCGTTCCCCTTCCATAATCGGAATGACAGCCCCATTTCGACAAACGGGGATACTTTCCTTGTTATAAAATCACATATCAAATGAATCCTTAAAAAATAACGAAATATAATTCCTGTCATAAACGGATTCAAAATGTATTTCAAGCAATTTGACTGATATTAATTTTATGTTCTACATAAACTGAATATATGACATTTTCGACAGCAGATTTCAGTTTAGTGACAAAATGCAGTATTATACGGATAATCTAATCTTAACATTTATTGCTTTTTTTAAAAAACTTTTATTCTTTATCGGTTGAAATAGAATAGAAAAATGATTCATACTTGAAAATAATTTGAAATGTCGCTAAATTGAGAGTCATTTTTCAAATGAATTTCATCCTAAAGTTAATTTTATTCCTGTTTTATCATGTAACAATTGAAATTGTATAGTATAATACAGTATTTTATAGTACAGTTTTTTTATAAGAAATTTTTTGGTGTCAAGAACGCAGAAATTTCAAGTTATTTTTCCATGCGGTTTCAGCAAAACTTGTGTAGTGTGTTTAAAAATGTACAATCGTTGTTTTATGTATTATTTTTGCATGTAATTTTTAAAAAAATCAAAAAAAGTCATTTGTATGAATGTGCCATATCCCCGGGGCAGATTGATACACCTCATGGGACACATTGATAAATCTGGTAAAATGGAGATAAAATAACACCAATGCATATTTTTCATAGAAAAATAGTTTGCAAACCATTTTATATTTATATAGAAATTCAAATCGCCCACAATTTATTTGTAAGCAATATTAAAGCAATCAAAATGAAATGTATAATGACCTGATGTTCTGGTTGTTCCTTGTCTGATTGTTGGCTGTGGTAACTTTGTCATATCTGGCACTTCAACCCCAGTTTTATCTTTTTTCTTAAGAAAAGTGAAAAAATTACCAGGTTTTCTGTTTATAAATTGGTTTATAAACAGAAAATAAAGGAAAATTATTTTAAAAAGTATGTTTATAATATAATTATCCTGTGCTGTTTTGGAGCTTGTTTCTCTTACTTAATATTTCTCATGTCGAAAATACTTATTTCTCTGGAGAATCGATATAAATTTGAGATTTTCAGGCTGCCGTCCTTTTCTTTTGTTAATTCTACTATCACTAGATGTTGGGTAAGATCGTACATTTTCTGTTTGAAAAAATACTACAAAATATTTTAATATAAAGAAATTAGAGCTGTTTCACTTCAATAAAAACTAATATTAGACATTTTTGGCGAAAAATTGTTGTATAAGAGTATATGGTAAAAAATAAAAAAAATAAATAAAAGATAATAAAAAAAATGAAGTAGAAAAAGATTTAAGTTGTATCAATGTGCCCCGATTGAGACTGTATCAATGTGCCCCATACAGCCATTTTGAATAAAATGAATCTCAAATCCAACACTTCATAATTTACCTAACAATAAAGAATGAAGAACTGATAAAGAGTAGCTTTACTTGCCAGGGAGAGTATTCTTTTCGGTTGAAAATACTGGAACAGTTGTATAATGCCATTTCAATTGTACAACTAAAATTTACTTTTGACCTACAAAAACAATTAATCACCCGTCCCATTTCATCAAACTACTGAATTCCAAGACTTTCTGTATGTAGTTAAGTGCACTAGTACCACCTTTTGGAGCGGTTGTGAAACTTCCTGTAATGACCCTGTGTGCAGTACAGGGGGTGTATCAATGTGCCCCAGTTCCGCCTAAGTAAGATAAAAGCGAAAACGATAGTGCTGATCATTCTTACCATCGTTATGGATTTCTAAAAATTGTAATTGGGCATTCAGGAAATATTTCTGTTGTAACAGTATTATATTACTATATTTCCTGATGCTACAGAGGACTAAAAATTATTTTAAATAAAAGATTTGCGTTGAGTAATAAGTATTCTAGAAAATATCGATAAATTAAAATTTCGTTAATTAATTTTGATCGGCGAAATCCTGCTACAATTTATTAAATGATTATGTAAATCTTTTTAATTTAGTTTCATAAATTCACATAACAAAAACATTAACATTGACATGAATTCATATTTAGGGATATATAGGGCTAAGAGAGTGCCTTTTGTCAAAGTTTTATTTCTATAAATCTTATCGTTCTTCGCATTTGTTCAGTAGGTTTATTTTAAAAAGTTAACTGTTTTGTACTGAATGAGTAAATACTTTTTGCGGTATTAATCAACTAATTTAACATTAATTTATTATCAATCTCAAACATTTATAATTTGTGAAATAATATTTCAGCTTAGAAACTCAGTGTAACAATGTATATTCAATGAATGAGAATAAACTATGGAGAAATTATGCAAATTTCAAAACATGAAAATGTTTGGGATAAATCTTCTTAAATCACTTTTTTTAAACTTTTTGATTTTTCAATGATTCATGAGTTTAAGTTATTATTATTTTCTTTATCAGGAAATATAACATCCAAAGTAAAAATTCTATAATCAAACCACAATACAACTGTACAAAATCTTATAAAATATGCATGTATCTGTAAAAAGTAGAAAACAAAATGGTTATTAATAGGAGAAAAAAAAGGCAGGTTAATGCCAAACTTTATTGGTGTTTTGATTTATGACCAATAACAGAAAAATGAAAAGAAACAACGTTATTCCGAGTTTATGGATTGGTTCCCGAAGATAAGCTTTAAAAGAAAATGTATTACTCAAAGCATCAAATTATTATTTATATATAAATTAGGTTTCTGGAAAAATGTGCCTTACAATCTATTCTAGGAGGCCTTAAAACTTTCAAAGCTTTAAAATTTGCGAAATTTGTATTTTTTCAGATGCTATATTCCTATCTTTTCTTGACATAATTGTTTCCTTAAAGTTTTCCTTATAACAAATTATGGCTTTTATGCCCGCACAGTAGATAAAGCGGCATTTCT
Source organism: Maratus speculifer (assembly GCA_964019185.1). Classification (NCBI taxonomy): domain Eukaryota; kingdom Metazoa; phylum Arthropoda; class Arachnida; order Araneae; family Salticidae; genus Maratus; species Maratus speculifer. Next base: position 143,960,817 of record OZ025291.1, read on the forward strand.
GAATCTTTGAAATCATTTTTTCCTAATGAGGTTTTTGAGCATGAGGCGCAGGATGTCTCAAAAACTTTTTAACATCTTTTCATTAAATTTTCAAAACATATATATGTCACCGTTAAAGCATATGATTCAATTATTTCATGAAATAACTGGCCAAGTCCATTAAACTGCGTAAAATTATTAGATTCCATGATTTAACTAGTTATTTTACAGAATAACGATTGCCTACCGTTAAAATCTAAAATGAGTAATTTGGCATAAAAATAAATCTTTGTTTTATAAATTTACTTATGATAAACAGTTAAAGTCATTTGAAAAATGCATTTCCAGTTATTAATATGTGAAATTGATAAATAATCTATAAAAACAGAATATATAACATTACTTTTTTATATTAGTTAAACACTAAGTAAAACATAACAAAATGTAGTATGGCAGTACTTATATTTGAATTTTTATTGACTTATAATTAAATAATTATTATTCGAACAAATATTGCAAACGCTATTGCGTTAAATGTTTCTTATTTATTAATTGGTCTCTTATTCATGTAGAAATAATTTTTTTAAAGATTGCAAAAATATTTGTGAATAATCCCAAATGAAAAGCTCTAACATAAATACGCCAGTTGCAAATTTTATGCAAGTTCAAACTAGTGATATAGCAATCCCAAAACTTTCTTCTATCTCATACAAGATAATAATCATAGAAAAATTCAGCTTAGAAGAACCACTATGCCAACTTCTAACTGAATGTAAAAGTTTATGAAAATCCGTGCACTAATTTCTGAGATAAATTTATCTCGAAAATCTTTAAAAATTCTACATAACAGCGCCAACTGTTGAGTAATGTGCTACGAAAACTCATAAGGATTAATTTTTATCAAGTACTAACTGAATCTGAAGGTTGATAAAAATCCATGCGTTAGTTCTTTAGATACAGCTATTGTGAAATCATGAGAAATGCAGCATAGCAACAATTTATACCAAAAGCTAAAAAAATACTATTCTGTATCAGGAAGTAACTGAATTTGAAGTTTTATAAAAAATTGTGAATTAGTTCTTTAGACTGGGGTAGCGTGGAAATTATGAATAATGCAGCATAGCAGTGCTTCCTTTTAAACGATATGCACCAAAAACTAATCAACTGCAGTTTATATCATGATAAAACTGAATCTAAAGTTTTGTGAAATTCAGTGTATTAGTTCTTGAGATAGAGCACCCACAAAATTTTTGTCACCTACAGACTCACAGAGTGGTAGACAGACATTTTTTAAAAACCATCAAATCGTGTTCAGGACCTTTTAAAATGTATAAATCCATCGAAAACCGGAAGTCGACATTTTTCACCAATCCAATACTTTTTTCTTGTAAAGATAGAATAAATTAAAAATATATGGACATGGTCAAAACATGTGCTCCCAATGGCAGTTAGTGACGAAGATTAGGTCTAAGAAATGCAACATACACACTGACTGCAAAACAGGCATAAACAATTCAAAAACAGACTAAAACGAACTATAATTCGCTTAAACGGATTTCGCGTGCTGTCTTTAATACTTTAACGGTTAGACAATCGTTATTCTATAAAATAACTAGTTAAATTATAGAATCTAATAATTTTACACACTTTAACGATCTTGGTTGGTTAGTTCATGAAATTAGGCATTTTATAAAATAACGGATTATACGCTTTAACGGTAACATATATCTATCTATCCGTCTGTCTATATATATATATATATAATTAAGTTATTATGCTGTTGATAATTTCTAATTTTTGCATTAGCTAGATACAACTTTATATAAAAGGTATATAAAGGCTTTAAAAAAAAATATTTAGGCTTAACGTAATTATTACAATTCTGAAAAAATATTTCGTCAAAAAATGTAAAAACTGTGGGCTGCAATTTCCTGGAACACCTCTGTGATTGGAAGAAACTTTTTATTCTATTTAAGATTTTCGCCCTTTTGACAGAGAATTTCAGAAAATTTTGTGCTCCTATTTAGGAATCTTTCGTGTTTTGAGAAAACTAGGACATACGTAAAATGTCCGCTTCTGATACGAAAAAGTTGAAAGCAGCATAACTGCCAGAACCTTTTAAAATGTCGAAAATAAAGTTTTAGATTGGAAGTTTTCAGGTATTTTTTATGTTAAGCTCGAATATTCTGAGTAAATTTATGGAAAATGTGCAAAAGAAAGAGGAAATTTTCGTGTTTTAGGAGAATATAACTTACAAAAAAATTAGTTCTATCTAGGAGTTTTGTGAGAGTGTGCTTCAACGCATCATTTGTGCCTTAGTATTTCTATATAATAAATTATTGTTACGGAGTCTCCCTATCAATACTAAAAATTTAGTCCATGAGTTAAAGCATACATTGTGTAGGACTACTCATATCAAAAAGACCAGTCGTGATATATCGTGAATATTCAGGAAGATAGCGGAAATATAGTGGGCTAAATTTCGGTTGCTTTATAAGAATAGTTGTATTACTGATCGGTTAGAGTTTAACTTCTTTAATAAATCAACCTTTGTGATCGTACCTACATTCAAAATATATGAATTAAAAAGGAAAACAAATCAGTGAAATTTGTATTAGTAAATTGAAGAAAATAGAAATGTCCTTAGAAAGTTTTTGTTAGAAGATATGTTAAATAATATATCAAAAGATGATTCCCATAAGACGCATATGCTCTCGCTCTCGCAAATGATCAAATTTTTGGACTAAAATAATCCACAAAAGCACTTATCATGCCAATCCATGGCACAATATACAATCAGAAATTGTAAACGGTTAAACCTTATTACATTGAAAATTTTAAAACGCAGAATTGCTAAAGAGTGATATTTAACTAATTGGAAAGCTTTAGGAAGACTTTGGCAGACCCATAGTTATCACATGTACATAGGGGAAGAATACCGCAACATAAATAAAATATTTAAAATGGAAAATCATAATTTGAGGAAAATCTCTTAATATCGAGATACATTCAAAAAAGAACAGAAATTCATCTCAAGGTATTGTCGATATCTTTCCGAATATTAACTCTATTCGACAGAGATTTTTATACTTGTTTTCCTATGTATTTGAATGCAAAATTATGAAAAGAGAATGTTACAGTTCCCGTTCAGGATCTACATAATTATTACGATAGCTACAGGTCATTTCAAGAATTCTATTTTACAGGGTGATTGTCAATGTATTTTTTCCATTTTTTTGTTGTTCCCATAATTGTTCTCGTGGCTAAAATTTGATTGAAAAATACGATGTCTAGCAGTTTTTTTTACATTCCGGAAGTTACAGAACATTTATTCAGATTTTCACTAGAAAGTCAGCGAAGTTTCTAATAACGGAAGTTCCTGGATTATTTTACCAAAAGAAATACCCCATTTTCATAAATCGCCCATTTTTTTCAAATTAATGTCTTGTAATTAATCACTATTTTACTTTATTATTCTCGTATCAATAATTATTAAATAATAATCCAAAAATTAAAACAGACTTTGCATCTAATTTTTTAAACTGCACTAAATCTTATAAAATATGTATGGTTGTATAGAGCGAAGAGAAATAGCTTTGGTAGAGAAACAAAAGAGACAGGTAAATGTCAAAATTTATCGGTGTTTTGATTTACGATCCATAATAGAGAAACGCTGTAAACCGTTATTCTGTATTTATGTGCGCAGAAAAAGATATGTTTGATTCTGGAGATATGGTATAAAAGAAAATTTATTATCTAAAGACAGAAATTCTTATTTATGCTTAAAATAATATACATAGAAAAGACGGAATATTAAAAGGATTTTTAAAAGTATAAGCTTTGCAATGAATTGTTACTTCAATTTTAAAAAAGAAAGAAATAATAATGTGCCAGTCATAGATTATGAAACACATTACAAAGCATTCAGATTAATGTAACAAAACTGCAACATTTAAAACAATGTATTACAACTCATTTCACCGTATGGAAATGCATAATATATTTGAAAATCCAATTTCAACTATTCCTATCTACAGTTGGATAATTAACCCAATTTTTCAGCAGCCCTATCTATGATATAGAGATATGTACCTATTAACTGCATGCATTCTAAAATATAGTTCACTTAAGAAATACATATGTTTCTGTTGAATATTCCACTTCAGAAATTTAATCTACTGAGGAGAATGGTACCTGAATTAGGTTTAGAGAGTATATATAACTAATCACATGCAAAAAATTAGTTAATTAATAAGTGCATACCGAATTTTAAAAAGTACACCCCCGCAATTATTACTCAACGAAAATACTGTAACCGATTTTATTTCTGTGTCTCTGTATATGACTAAAAATGCTATGGATGCTCTATTCTAACGTGATCGTACACTGTAAAACTATACGAACGATTGTACGGAAATTGTACTAATAATCTAGTACAATTTACTGTTTTTTACCGGAAAATTTTCCGTAAATTCTAGAAACTTTTCCGTTTTATTAGTTTTTTTATGGACTTTAATGATTTTTTTCATTAAAAAATAGTAAATTGTACTGGGGTTCTAATTGCCAGTACAATTTCCGTAAAATCGTTCTTTTTTTACAGTGTAATTCAGTTTAGTGATTTTTATCAGTCTGAAATATCGTACTGTCCTTAAAATATTTTCCAAACAATTTTTCTTCATATACCACAATGTAATGTAATTTTTTAGAATGTGTTTGTAAATTTATTGTTAATCGTAAATATTTTATATGCAGCTTTGGTGATCCTAAATAATCTTTATCAATTACATGAAAATCCGAGTATATTTACGGGAGTTGGAGCATGAACAATTGGGCAGACGGACAGACAAACCGAATGCATAAACCCTTTTCAACGTTGTTGGAAAGTGTTAAAAAGAAATACCTGTGTTTAAAAAATCGTGGCTGTTAATTTTTTACTTTTAAATGAAAGCCCTGCCTTTTGTGTTAAACTTCGATGTTGCTTTGTTTGGAAAACATTCTCTCTGCATTCGTATATAAATATATGTAAAAATGATATTATTTCAAATTTAAATATTTATATAGAGAGTGCACTAATTAATTCTAAAAAGGTGAATATTAAAAATATTTTCAGAAATAATGCAACATATGTAATGCAAATTCAGGCAGCGGAAACCCTTTCCCTTTTTAGTTACCGACTTTCAGGGCTGTAACTATAAACTTGGGGGCCCCGGGGCAATTTGTTTCCCAGGGAGGGCAAATTGAAACTTTGCCCCGGGGATAGTTTCTTTTCTCGCACACCGTTGTTTAAATGTACATTGTATTATAAGCCCAAAAATGACTAAAAAATGTAGAATTGGACAACTACTCGGCAGGCACTTGGCGGCGACGCCATTTTTGCCGATCCCACTGAAGTTAGCATAGGGAAGAAAATATGGACTTCTGATTGGTTGAATACTTTAAATAGCATTTTATTTAAGTTCATTTTTGAGTATATGTAACTTAATCATGCGTTTCTGTTTAAGAACTTTTTGAAAGATGGATTGTGATAATTTTTTTTCAGATTTTATGTATTTATTAATAGACTAGTTGACCCATCCGGCATTGCCCGGGACACATTATGATAACCTTAAGCAAACAATTAACACTTTAGATCTACAATTAGTCAAAATTAAGCATAGGATATGAATTATTATCGTTAAATAATATTTTAAAGAAGTGCATAAAAAAATGAGTAAATGCTTTAAAAAAGGCCTTTGGACCTCAATAAAAACATCAGGGTGTAGGTCCTGAAATAAGAGTCCAAAATTCAACTTTAAATTTATGCATTGAGAAGGTTTGATAATAAGTGGGTGAAATATGCATGGAGAACAAAAATTTCAAGGTGCCTGAGCCGAGACCATAGGGAGTCTCAGGTTTTTAAATGGAATGTAAGAACATGGGAATAACTAAGTGAAAAAATAGTTCCAAAAATGAAGATTGGATTAAGAGAGGGCAGTTTAATAGCAATTTATGGTACAAAATCTTCAAGGGGCCAGGAACTTATTTAGCATGTAGTTGGGTATAAAATATTTTTTGTAGTTATTAAAGTAATGGGAGGACGCTAAAGCAATGTGAAAGAAAATTGCAAGCAATCCGGATCATTTTTAAAGAAATTGCACCAACAGCCCCAAGAACGCGATTAATATTCAAAATTGGTTGTAGCTAGACTATGGCGGTTTCTTTGTAGCTGATGGATTTAAGAAGTTGTTTAAAAAAAGGAGTTAATTGAACCATTTTAAAGGGATTTATAATAAGGGCCCAAAAAGGACAACTGACAGTAGAGGGCCCTAACAGGAAAACAAGTTAAAATAACTGAGTACTTAGCTCTTTAGATCTACAATTAGTCAAAATTAATCATTGGGTATGAATTATTCATTTTAATAATATCTTATCGAAATGCACAAATTGATTCTGAAAATGTTTAAAAAAAGGGTCCTAGCCGCGGATGAAAATATGAGACTCTTGTCCCTAAAAGAAGAGTCCAAGTCAAGTTTAAAAATTTTGCACTGAGAAGGGGATAAATTTAAAGAGTGAACTATGTTTGCTCACAAAATGTTCAGGGGCCCTAGACTGAGCCCTATGATTCCACAGGAGGCCAAAGTATCTTATATGGAATTTCAAAACATTAAAATATCTAAATGAATAAAGAATCCTAAAAATGAAGTTCGGATTAAAAGGAAACAATTTATTAACAATTTATTATTACAAAAACTTCAACGGAACCCAAGGGCCAGGAATTTATTCTGCCTGTAGTTGGGTATAAAGATATTTTTTGTAGTTATTAAAATGATGGAAAGACGCTATAACTATGTTAAATAAAACTGAAAGCAATTTGGTTCATGTTTAAAGAAGCTCCATCAAGGGCCTCAAGAAAGCAATTGACAAACAAAATTAATGGTAGCTGAAGTCTGAGAAATTCTTTTGTCGTTCATGTAATAGGTAGAGAGAGGACATAAAAAATTGATAGAAAAAAAAAGCTAGTGAATTGGACCATTTTTATGGGAGCTATAATATGGGGCCCTGTAGAGACCAACTGACAGTTAAAACCAGGGCCATAATATGAAACCATGTTAAAATATTTTAGTACATAGCGCTTTAGATCTTTAATTAGTCAAAATTAAGCATATAGTAGGAACTATTCTTTGAAATGATATAATTTTTTAAATGCACCAATTGATTGGGCAAATGTTTAAAAAGGGGCCCTAGGGTCCGAATAAAAACACCAGGTTTTCGGGATTGGTCCTGAAAGAAGAGTACCAGGCAACTTTAAAATTTTGCACTAAGAAGATCAGAAATGTGGGAAGTGAAATACGTTTATTTCACAAAACGTTGAGGGGCCCTGGGCTGGACCCTATGATTCCACAGGGGAACACAGTGTCTTGTATAGAATGTCAAAACATTAAAATATCTAAATGAATAAAGAATCCTAAAAATGAAGATCAGATTAAAAGGAAGCAATTTATTGACAATTTATTATAACAAAAACTTCAAGGGGGGCCTGTACCGGGCCCCAAAGGGCCAGGAAATTATTTCGCATGTAGTTGGATATAAAAATATTTGTGTAGTTATTAAAATAATGGGAAGACGCTAAAACTATGTTGAATAAAATTGAAAGCAATTTGGATCATTTTTAAAGAAGCTGCACCAAGGGCTCCAAGAAAGCGATTAATATTCATAAATAGTGGTAGCTGAAGTCTAAAAAAATTTTTTTGTTGTTCATGTCGTAGTTGGAGGACCTAAAAAGTTGTTAAAAAAAGCTAGTGAATCCGACCATTTTTAAGAGAGCTATGATAGAGGGATCAACTGACAAATACAATCAGGGCCCTAACATGAAAACATGTTAAAATGTTTTAGTACACACCGCTTTAGACCTTTAATTAGTCAAAATTAAGCATAGAGTATGAATTATTTGCAAGAATAATATTTTTTTTAAATGCACCAATTGTTTGGGTAAGCGTTAAAAAAAGGACACTAGGGCCCGAATAAAAATATCAGTGTGTTGGTCTTCACATAAGAGTCCAAGATTCAGCTTTAAAAATTTGCACTAAGAAGGTGAAAAATTTAGGGAGTGAAAAATGTTTAGCGCACAAAAAGATCAAGGGGCCCCGGGTCGGCCTTAAGATTATCTAGGGGGCCCCAGTGTCTTATATAGTATGTAAAAATTTGAAAATTTTTAAATGGAACAGGTATCCCAAAAATGAAGATCGAAATTAATGGAAGCAATTTATTAACAATTTACTATCACAAAGACTAAATGGGGCCCTAAAACGGGTCGCAAGAGTCCAAGGTCATAACTGAAGAGTAAAAAGGCGAAAATATCTAAAAAGAGAAAGGTACCTCAAAACGGAAAAGATTAGATAAAAAGGAGTCAAGCTATTAACAATTTGGCGCATAAAAAATGTAAGGGGCCCAGGGCCCTGGCCCTTAAAATATTAAAAGTCTGAGCCTCAGGTACATCAGGACCTGTCTTGGACTATCTTCACCTAAAATTTCAGACTTCTATGTGCGGTAGATTTTGCTAACCATCGCAGTCACACTCTCACACACACATACGCGGACATACACAAACAGAGCGTTTTGTTTATTTATTAGTATAGATAAGAAGAAAGATTTTCTAGAATTTTTTAGATGCTTCTTATATTTTTCAGTCGATTAGAAGTCCATATTTTCTTCCTTATACTAGCTTCGGTGGGATCAGCAAACATACTGGCGCGACATGATGACACATTCGACTCGACATTTTGCTGTCTGCTGTAGAACTCCTTTTGCATGCGAAGCGTAAGGAGTGTATTGACAGACAAGCAAAAACATCTATTCTAACACTTTGATTTTTTTTTTATTACTAACTTTTAGGTATGTGCTGGGCATTTTATAGGAACTTAGACTAGAAACTAAAATCGATAGTTTTTTTAACCATCAGTTTGGGGCCCCTCAGGCTTTGGGACCCCGGGGCAGTGCCCCGGCGGTAGCTACGGCCCTGCCGACTTTTTTACTATTACAAACCATATACAACTTAATACAATTGCAAAATATATCTCTGTACACATACATTTTTGGGCCAGTTAGGAATCTGAATAAATTTTATACTTTCCAGTATTTTTCGGCCCGATATTAAATAAAAATTGGCAAAGCCCGTGTCAGCATAAGAATTTTTTTTCATAAGAAAAGTATATGTAGATACTTGTTTAATTTGATGTTTTTGTTAAAAGAACTACAGAGAAATATATTTTTAATATAACTTTATCTTTATTCAGAATTTTAAACTTGTTTTTTCCGCCACTTTTATCATTTTGTTTTTCCATTTTTACACTACGATGATTTTTTTTTACATAACTGAGTGATGTATATCTGTGATATCTATAGCTATTCTGCGAAAGACATTTTATGAAAATTTTTGGATAATTATAGGATGAAGGAAGGTGGATAAAGTGCATATGCGTCTCATAAGGGAATTCACGGAATTTTTCTAAAGAAACTGTAATTAGATTAATTGATTATATCCCGTTAATATCCAGTGTATTGATCTCGTAGGATATAATGATATTCCATGAGCCGACCGCAGAAAACTCTAAGTAATCGTGCACAAGAAAAAATCCTTCTTTTATGGAAGAGTAGTAATAGAGGAATATAATTATCCATGTTTGCCGGAAGCAAAGTGGCGCATAAGCCAAAAATTGACACCACTAGAGGTTGACTCGTAGGATTAGCATTGTGTTTTCCTGCAAACAGTTTTCCATGTTTTCATACCTTTGATTGTGCGGCAAATACAATGCTAAACCTACGAGTCAACCATTATTGGTATCAACTTTTGGCTTGTGCACCTCTTCGTTTCCGGCAGACATGGATTATTAGATTTCTTTATTATTACTCATCCATAATATAAACGATTTTTTCTTGTGCTCGATGACTTAGGATTTTGTGTGGTCGGCTCTTGGACTATGACTGGATCTGTAGAATTTCTGTAGATCTTCTTCGATAAGACTATACTTTAAGGGGAGTATCAGCTACAAGTTGTATCGCGAAAAAAGTTATTTTCTAGACCAATTTATAGCTTACTACAAGATTATTAAAGCCCATTCTACGATACTTAAACATATTCCCATCAAAGAGAAAATAATAAATAACTTAAAAAGTCTCCATTTCTTTGCTCTTTCTTTTTTCCACGCCTTGCCAAGCAGTGGAACTTTCTTATTCTTTTAAATTGTAAATCGTTCTTTTTTTACTGCGACTGGAACGATTTTCTTCAGTCACGCCTTGGACATGCATCTAATAAAGGAATACTTTTATGTTTTAAAGTGGTGCTTTTATAACTATTAACTCTTTGAAGGGCAGGCAATTGAGTTTATAACATGTGGAATTACCACCGGAAATTTAGAAAATTTTTATTTCAAAATAAGAAGTAATTTTTTAACTCTTTATACCCAAAGATATAAAAGTAAAACTTAATTAAAGATTCATGATGCAAATCTTAATCAAATTTAGGTAGAATAAAATGTTTCCGATCACGCCTCAAGGGGTTAAATGCCTATTTTTTATGTTGATATCAACAAAGTTTTCAAATTCTGTATATTATTGTTTTACATACATGATTAAACACATGTATCCACAACACTTATGGAGTACTTTTATTGTAGTGTTTAAAAAAATATATATGGTTATTATTTTTGCGAAATCATTTTCTATTTAATCTCTTTACATGCCAACTATGATCTAATGCCAGACTAACACGAACTCCCTAACTAATCTTTATCAGCTTCCAAGTTGTTGCGAAAATATTAAATTAACTTTACGGGTTTCTATTAGCCGTTGAATTTTGATCCATTTTGTATAATTACTGTACCTGAAAGAGTTTATTGATGCAACCAGATATTTCATTAATATGGTACAAATGTTACATCGCTAATATGTATATAAGGAATTTAAGAGAGTAAATAAATAGTTTTTTAATTGAACATCTAGCATTAATTCTTAAAAAGCAAAAGAAGTTACAACAACTGTTTAAATAATAGTGATATTAATGAAATAACGTCTTATGTTGAATGGAATCATTTCCCACATAGAAAAGAAATAATATGTTAATTATTAGTTATACACTATCTACCAAAAAGTATTTGTACACTTTCAGTTTTTGACATTTCGTCAAATATTTAAAAATATACTGGTCGGATTCTTCTGGAACTTCAGAAATATAAAGATTATGTTTCACTTTATATTTATTTACATTCATTTGTTAAGCGGGTAATTAGGGGGCCGGCAAAAAAACAAAGAATAATAGAAATATTTGGGATCGCCCTGTACATGAAAATGTACGAAACGACTTATCGCTTTAGAATACAAATATATGAATACAGTAGAATATGTACACTAATTTTTGTGAGAATAGCATGTATATTTATGGCGATATAGCGATTTTTTTGAAAAATTCAAAAAATTCTGGTATGTTTTTTGTTCATATCATGCTGGGTTTTTGACCAAATTTAACGCAAATTTCAGAAAAATTGGCAAAATGCAGTAGAAAAAATGTAGCGCAATTGGAATATAAATATATTAAATATTTTATGAAATATGAGTAGTTGTATAAAATAATTTTTATCTGCGCATGCGCGAACTAGAAAAACATTTTTTTTACATCATTTAATAGTCAATTCTATGGAGTGACTTATAAAAAAAATCCAATCAAATATCGTGAAAATTCAAAAAGATATCATTATTTTAGTGAAATGTTGTTACTCTGTTCTCTAAAAACGGCTGAATCTTAAGGGATTCTCCACAAATTGACATTTTTTAATAACTGATTTAAAAAAAAAAACTAGTATTGAATTAATACAATATCTAATACAATATTGCTGCTAATAAGTACTTGACAATTGTGATAGAAAAGAAAAAGAGCTTTATTCACATTCAGGGCCAAAACTAAGAGAGGGTTGGGGGAAAAGGGCATGTGCCCCGGGCGCTAGGATGAAAGTGTCCCAAATGTACATTTTGTTTGGCGATTTTTTCCATGTCTATGTTTAGCATGATATTGTCAAAATCGTCCCATTCAAAGCATTTCTCCTATACCAAAGCATAGAAGAATCTAATGATTATGGCATAAAGATCCCGCATAAAGCAGATTTTTTTTTCGTTTTGATTCGGTTTCACGATTTTAAGGTATCATTTTTTTTAAACAAAGCAGACTACTTTAATCAATATTACATATTTTAAGTTTTAAAATAAGTCGGCTATTAATAAATTAGAAAATTTTTCTTTGCAAATACTTTTGCAGATGCTTTGCAAAGAAGAAAAGGGAGGGGGGGGGAGTTCACCAAAATTCATTGAAATATAAACATATTAAATATTTTCTAAAATGTTCTATGTCATGCAATATTTTCAACCAAATATAAAGCCACATTCAGAAAAATTCGCAAAATGTAGTAGAAAGAATAAGGTGCTATTGAAATATAAATATATTAAAAGTTTTCTAAAATATGAGTATTTGTATGAAATATTTTTTAATCAGCGTATGCGTGAACGATAAAATTTATCATTTTACATAATTTAATATTCAACTCTATGGAGCTATCCATAAAAAAATCCCATCGAATTTCGTGGAAATTCAGAAAGTTATTGTGGATAGGAGTGAACTGATTTTCAATTGGTCTCTGAAAGCACTTGAATGACGTCAGATTTTACGCAAATTACCAAATCTCCATTTACGTTTTTTACTGGTGATTTACTTCTTTTCTTAGATAATTACCAGAACGAACCTATTTCAGGATAAAAATAATTATAAAAAATCGAAGCATTTGTGTCAAATCTACCCATTGATACATAATTGATAATGGCTCTTATGCAAATGCCGATATCTGCGATCCTGAAATACGTCAAGTTCTCCACTGTTAAATGTGGTGTCGAAAACAACACTGACATCAATCGCATGCATGATGCCAAGAAGAACAGAGCTGTCTGATTTTGAGAAAGGTGTGATCATCGGGTACCACCGAAATGGCCGATCTTTAATCGACATATCTAGCGAGCTTAATTACCCCAAAACGACTGTGGCTTATGTGATTAGAAAATGGAAGCTGAATGGTGATTGTCAGAATGTGGCCAGAGTAGGCAGACCGACGAAACTGGGAGATAGAGACCGACGGGTTCTGTCTAGAGAAATTCGGAAGAACCGCAACCAACCAATGTTACACATACGCCAAGAATTTCAACAAGCTTCAGGATGTGTTGTTTCCATGAATACCATCCGTAATTAAGCTCATCTGTTTAATTTTTATGGCCGTGCTGCCGCCCATAAGCCTTTAATCACCAAGTCCAACCGCGCAGCTCGGTTAAGTTGGTGCAAAACACGCCAGCAATGGACTGTACAGCAATGGAAACAGGTTCTCTGGAGGGATGAATCAAGGTTCACCCTCTACCGTTCTGATGGTAGGGTCTGGGTCTGGCGTCTGCCTGGAGAACGCCTCCTACCAGAATGTATTGTGCCCACAGTTAAATTTGGCGGAGGGGGAATTATGTTCTGGGGTTGTTTTTCCTGGTTCGGACTAGGACCTTTGGTCCCAATTCATGGTAAGCTCAATGCCGATGCCTACTGTAATATACTGGACAACAGTGTACTTCCTACGTTGTGGCAATACTATGGATTGGACCCATGTTATTTCCAGGATGACAACGCAAGCTGCCATGTAGCGAGGTCCAGCATGGATTGGTATGCTGATAATGGAGTGCATCGACTCGAGTGGCCTGCCCAGAGCCCAGACCTGAACCCAATAGAGAACCTCTGGGACGAGTTGGATCGTCGAATTAAGGCGGGTGACACACGCCCAAAATCAGTAAAAGAGCTTACCTGCCTTGTGCAAACAGAGTCAGAGCCTGATTACTAACGGGGCACTCTCTCCCTAGTAAAATTACATAGAAATTTTCGCCTTGTTTAAACGCACTTTTCGGTCAAAATTGCTATCATGAATAAGGAAAAAATTTCTATTTATTTTTTCTGGTGGGAGAGTGCCCCGTTGATAATCAGGTCCTAAACAGAGTGGAATAAAATACCATTAAATGTAATACAAGGACTAGTTGAGAGCATGCCCAGGAGAGTCGCAGCTGTAATTGCCTCTCGAGGAGGATCTACAAATTATTAAATGTGAACAGGGCCAAAACCAGTCTTTTTTTCCCGAGGCAAACGTGGATTTTGAAGGTACCCCTTTCCCCCTCCTTCGCAAAGCATATTTACAAAGAAAATTTCTCCAATTTATTAATAGCCGACTTATTTTAAAACTTAAAATATATAATATAAAATAACGTATTCTGCTTTATTAAAATACTCCAATTTGATACTTTAAACCGAATCAAAAAAATTCTACTTTCAACAGGATCTTTAAGGCCCTTGTCCCTGCCCGTGAAGACACTGCTGAGCTAATGCTATTCCTGTGGGGAGGCATTTTTCTAATAACTCTTTCGCATTTTCAAATTTTCAATTTTTTTTTTTTTTTTTTTTTTTTTTTTTTTTTTTTTTTTTGCATTGGATAGCGGAAGTCCCTCTCAAAATTGCTCCTTGACTACTTTTTCGATTTGAGTCATAGATATTTTTTATAAAGTTAGTTTCACTTTCAGAACCGCTTTTGGAAGTGAAAGAAAAATTATAAAAATATCTACGCCAAAATTGAAAAAGTAATCACGGAGCGATCTTGAAAAGGACTTCCGCTATCCAATGCAAAACATATTATTTAAAAATGTCCAAATGCAAAAGAGTTAGAAAAATGAATCCCCATAGGAATAGCATTAGCTCGTGAGCATCTTCGCGGGTAGGGGCAGGAACCTTAAGCCATCATCATTAGATTTTTTTATGCTTTAGCATAGCCCAGATATAATAATTTTAACAATATTATGCTAAACATAGCCATGAAAAAAATCGCCAAACGAAAGATACATTTGGAACACTTTCATTTTAGCGCCCGGGGCACATGCCCTTTTCCCCCAACCCTCTCTTAGTTTTGGCCCTGAATGTGAATAAAGCTCTTTTTCTTTTCTATCACAATTGTCAAGTACTTATTAGCAGCAATATTGTATTAGATATTGTATTAATTCAATACTAGTTTTTTTTTAAAGTCAGTTATTAAAAAATGTCAATTTGTGGAGAATCCCTTAAGATTCAGCCGTTTTTAGAGAGCAGTCACTAAAATAATGATATCACTAAAATAATGATATCTTTTTGAATTTTCACGATATTTGATTGGATTTTTTTTATAAGTCACTTCATAGAATTGACTATTAAATGATGTAAAAAAAATGTTTTTCTAGTTCGCGCATGCGCAGATAAAAATTATTTCATAAAACTACTCATATTTCATAAAATATTTAATATATTTATATTCCAATTGCGCTACATTTTTTCTACTGCATTTTGCCATTTTTTCTGAAATTTGCGTTAAATTTGGTCAAAAACCCAGCATGATATAAACAAAAAACATACCAGAATCTTTTGAATTTTTCAAAAAAATCGCTCTATCGCCTTAAATATACATGCTATTCTCACAAAAATTAGTGTACATATTCTACTGTATTCATATATTTGTATTCTAAAGCGATAAGTCGTTTCGTGCATTTTCATGTACAGGGCGATCCCAAATATTTCTATTATTCTTTGTTTTTTTTTTGCCGGCCCCCTAATTACCCGCTTAACAAATGAATGTAAATAAATATAAAGTGAAGCATAATCTTTATATTTCTGAAGTTCCAGAAGAATCCGACCAGTATATTTTTAAATATTTGACAAAATGTCAAAAACTGAAAGTGTACAAATACTTTTTGGTAGATAGTGTATATTCGTGTGGAACTTTGACAATAATCTTTAAAAAATAATAAAATTAATAAATTAAGGAACTTCTATACTTTAAGTACAATCATACTTAATCTGCATTTCGACGGCCTATTACCTGTGGCCCAAGACATATAATCATTAATCCATATTTATAAAAATAACTGAGATGTACATAAAACATATTTTAGATTTTTACTTTTGCTTTATACATGAGAAGACAAAATTCGCCCTATTATTTATAATTAATCTTAAATAATGTTAAAACATCATAATACAGTTTTCTTAAAAAAAAAAAAAAAAAATTGGATTTATGAAAAATTTCGAATTTTGGGGTTTGATGGATTTCTATGTTTTAGAAGGTCCTGAACACGATTTGATGGCTTTTAGAAATTGTCTCTCTATGAGTCTGTATGTCACTCTATCACTCTGTGAGTCTATATGTGACAAAAATTTTGCTGGCGGTCTATCTCTAGAACTAATGCACGGAATTTCACAAAACTTTAGTTTCCGTTAGACCTTTATATAAACTGGAGCTTATTAGTATTTGGTGTACATCGTTTAGTAGGTGGAGCTACTATGCTGCATTATTCATAACTTCTACAGTAGGTCTATCTCAAAAACTAACGCGCAGATTTTCATTAAACTTTAGATTCAGTTAGTCCTTGATATAATTTGGCGCTTACAATGTTTTGGTTTTAATCTTTCAACAAATGATGCTTCTATGCTGCATTATTCATCATTATAGCAATAGCTCTAATGCAGCATAGCTCAAATGCAGCATAGCTCAAAAAATAATACTCGAATTTGTATAAAATTTCATATTTAGTTAGTCACTGATATTGATTAGTGTTATTTAGTTTTTGGTGTAAATTGCACTGCAAGTTGCACTGCTATGCTGCATTTCTCACGATTTTACAAAAGTTGTATCTCAAAATTTTCATGGATTTTCATCACATTTCAGATTCAGTAAGTAACTGATAAAAATTGAACCTTATAAGTTTTTGTTGTATATCACCCAACTCGTGATGCTGTTATGCAGAATTTTTTAAGATTTCGCAATAGCTGTATCTCAGAAACTAATGCACGGATTTTTATCAAAATCAGATTCAGTTAGAAGTTGATATAAGGAGTAGCTGAGTAGATTTTTCTGTAAACCACCTAACCGGCGCCGCGACTATGCTGCATTGTTCAAGAAGTATTAATATGAATGAGATAGCAGAACGTTTTGAGATTGCCACGTCTGTCTAGTTTTTACATGTTTTGTATACATACACTACCGCAGTTGTCTATATATTTGGTATAAACATTGATACAGTGCTACAGTGGTGTGTACATCTCCTACCCGTTTCGCGATCAACGTTCTTTACATGTTTTTTTTTAATATTTTATCAAAGGATATTTTGAATATATTTTTGCCTAATTTCTCTTAAAAAAGCGTCGTTTTAAAAAGATAAAATTTTTAATTAAAAATTAAATGTAGGAATAATAGAAGATCTAAACACTTTATGCGTTCTCTAAACGTTACGATCGTTACAAGGGCAATAACTCTATTTAAGCATTTTTCAAAATAACTAATTTTTGAACCATACATTTTTGCATTAAAAAGTGTATTGAGTATAATTTAATTTAAATTTAGTTTCTAAATTTGTAAAACTTTATTTTTTAAATTTAATTTAAAAGGTTATTTTCTAAAGTTAAATTTAAAAAAAAATCTTTTAAATTAAAGGTAATCTCTATATTTTATTTTCTTCAGAATTTGAAACCTCTTCATTGTTTATTATAATGTTTTATAATTACCACATAGTTATTAACACATTGCTTTATTAAGAACTAAAACACTTACTTTGTAATGCTTTTTCTGGACTGGCCCACTTGGCAGAGCGTTGCCTCTCTGATTCGCGGTCCTCGGTTCGATCCCGGAGCACGCCACACTTTTTTTTATTATTATATGTACTAGTAATTTAAATTTATTTAACACATTCTCAAATAAAAAAATGTGTGTCCATAATAATTGTAACCCTTTTTTTTTTTTTTTCGTAGCTTAATCATTACATAAAAAGGTTTTTTTTTTTTTTTCATTTATTATTTACAGATGTAATGATATTGAATAACTGTGCCAACTCGTGATTTTAAAGAAATGTCCTTTCTGTATTGCCTTCATAAAGGAAATTAATAATATGAAATTACTGGATGATCCAAATTCGCTATATTTATTTTCTCCTTAATTTTGTTTTATAAATATACTTATAATTATAATTGAATAATCTCAATTTAAAAATTTTAAATCGCACATTAATTATAACTTAAATATTTTTTTTTACTTATTATTTTTGATTTTTTTAATCATTATTAAATTTTTCTCAGCATTTAAGGAAATTAAAGGACACTGGATTTATTCAGATCAAGGCCCCCTTATCATAATATCAAGGCCTCGCATTCAGGAGAAAATCTATTGTTGAAATTGTCCCTATAATTGCCAACTTATTATATGACTTTGTCTCGTATGTAACGCCACCTGGTGCATACTACTGCTAATAATCCCATAGAAAATAATGGAAAACATTTCAGTTTCTAACATTAGATGGCGCTACCAACGTGAAAATCATGTAGTTCAGCTCCCCCTGTACTGCGGTCAAAGGAAACTTGGTGAATGACAAGCCTTTATATTATGATAAGTTAGCCTTGATTCGGATTAGCAAAAATTCCAAAATCTTTTGTGGCGGCCTCTAGTTGTGGAAAAGAAAGTATAAAAAGAAGATAAAAGTGAACTTAAAATTATTCAAAGCGAAGCATATATGTATTACGAAATAACAAATCTGTATTCTGCAAAAAAGAGGTTGTTTATTGTTATGCTACTTTTAATACAATTAAGCTTCTTGATTTAAAAATAGAGCAGTATTATCATCACATCTCTACCCCTTATTTAGGCAATATATAAATGGTGTTTCTTTAAATACACGAATTGACACAATAATTAAATATCATTACTTTAACAAGGAATTTATAAGTTAAATTTTTTAAGTATTTTTTAAAAAAATAACAGTTTAAAGAATACGTGAAATATATTTTAAAAGTCATAAAAAAAACAGTTTTATGATGTTTTATGCAAAGATTTAGATACTATTGAAAATAAATATGTTAAAATTATAACTGATACACAATTTTTAATTAACAATGAGTTTATTAAATTATAATTACAAGTATATTTAAAAAACAAATCATAAAAAGGCAGTGCATTCCGGGATCGAACCCGAAGTCCTCGAGCTAACGCTCTACCGAATGAGCTACGTCAACACAGAATATGCATTACAAAGTAACTACTTAATTTGTATTATAATATTAGACTCCCGTTTTTCTCGAGAACGAACGTATGTTCTATAAAATCTGTTGAATCTGAGACTAAGGGGCATCTGCCCTACAACATATATAAAAGTAATCAAAATCTGTGATCATCAAAGTTGGCCGTCTCCTTGTTAGATTTGAGGAATTAAAATAATATTTAGCTCATATCGATGAAGCTTCAGTGATTTGAGAGTTTATGAGTATAATAAATGTGAGAATATTCATGAATTCATGTCAATTCACGGAATATTTTAGCTAAGCCTAAGCCTTTGTTTCTGACGGACATCAAACATATGTTTCTAATGTAAGAAGGGGCTACAACACACTGACAATGTATTGCAAGAAAACTAATACAGGTTCCAGCATATCTACTGATAGTAATTTTTACATTTTTAACGGTTTTTTTTTTTAAATTCTACTACATTGTATATGAGGACCCCAGAAACAAAAAGCTATAAACTACAAAATTGAAAAAAAAAATGAACTAAGTGCACAAACGACGTAGAAATATGCTTTTTTTTTTTTCTTCAGGTAAAGAAATGTAAGTGATTTTCTAATTATGTACTACGTTCTAGAGATAAACCACTATTGCCTATTAATAATTAATATTGATTTATTATAAATTTAAAGAGAATTATACTGTACTTTTTTATAGTTATTGAAATAAGAGTTCAAATACCACAGTGAAACAAGCGGCAGTTTCCTATTTCAATTCAGTTAATTATTATTGCTTTTCAAATTTAAATTCAATTATTTTTTAACTCAATTTACTCCAAATCGGATTTTTGTTATTTGAAACCCTTGGCTTCTAAGATCGTCATATGTTACCGGTATGATTTTTAAAAACCCGTATCTTATAATTTCCTACAAAAGGATTAATTTATTAAAATGGCACTTTTGTATAATTAGAATATTTTTATTACAGTAGAATTTAATAATATTTTTTTATCGAAATGCGAATGTGAAAGAATTTTTATTTTACCATCTGAGAAGCGAAACACATTCTTTTGCAAGCGAAGCCGACTTATTTAAATAATTTTTATCCGTTTCCAATTTCTTGCGAAAGCATTTAATTAACTTTCTGTATTTCTATTGGCGGGAGCATTTGCTACATCAAGAGTAATTACTATATCTGTAACAGTTTATTAACGCAACCAGATACTTCCTTAATATGCTTCAAATATTTTTTCGACAAGATATTAATAAAGTATTTCACTATTGGAAAATAAATTTGTTACTAGAGCGGTTAAATTATTATTTTTAATTAAACATGTCGAATTCATGCTTATAAGCAAGAAAAGCTTTGGGAACGACTTAAAACTATATTAATAAAATGCATTTGAGTAAAAACTATTACTAGACTGAAAAGAAATGCTGTTGTAAATATTGGTTTTGTATTCATAAGAAAATCTGATAACTTAAATTTTATAAATTGCTACATGTCTCAAAATAAGGCGATAAACAGATTGTGTAACTGCTAAAACAATTCATGGATTGACATGTAATTTTTGTTATTGTTGTTGTTGTTTTACATTACAATACGTTAATTCATTGATATTATCATATTATTTTACTCATAAATCTTCAAATCAGTGAAGTTTCATCAATATAAGTTTAACATTATTATAACTTTAATATTTGAAATTCTCAAATTTAACATGTATTTCCCTGACATTATAGGCATATGCTACTAGCAATTTACCGTTTTAATAACGGATGCGAGAAGCTTCGAAAGCTTAAAATTTCTGGCAATTCTTCATATAAAAAAGACAAACAAATTTTGTTAAATAATGAAAAAAATATTTTCAAATTACGAATATGTTCCAGCACATCTACTGCTAATATTTTTTATATTTTTTAATGATTTTTTTAAAGAGTACTACATTGTACATGTTACCGGTATATTTTATAAAAACCCGTATCTTATAGTTTCGTACAAAAGGATTTACATGGAGCTTTGGTATAACTGGAATATTTTTATTGCAGTATACAATTTAATAATGTTTTTTTTTATCGAAATGCGAATTTGAAATCATTTTTATTTTACCATCTCAAAAGACAAACGCATTCTTTCGCAAACGGAGACGAGATCGTTAAATAATTTTTATCCGTTTCCAATTTCTTGCGAAAGCATTTAATTAACTTCCCGTATTTCCATTTGCGGGAGCATTTGTTACATCAAGAGTAATTACTGTATCTGTAGCAGTTTATTAACGCAACCAGATATTTCCTTAATATGCTTCAAATCTCCATTCGACAAGATATTAGTAAAGTATTTCAGTATTGGAAAATAAGTTTGCTACTAGAACGGAAAATTATTATTTTAATTAAACATGTTGAATTCATGCTTATAAGAAAGAAAAGCTTTGGGAACGACTTAAAATTGCATTAATGAAATCCATTTGAGTCAAAATTATTACAAGATTGAAAAGAAATGTTGTTGTTAATATTGGTTTTATATTTATAACGAAATCTGATAATTTAAATTTGATAAATTACTACATGTCGGAAAGTAAGGAGATAAACAGATTGTGTAATTGCTAAAACTATTCATGAATTGGCATGTATTTTTGTTGTTGTTGTTGTTGTTGTTTGCATTACGATCTGTTACTTCATTGTTATTTTCATATTTATTTTACTCATAAATCCTCAGATCAGTGAAGCTTCGTCAATATAAGTTTGATATTATTAGAAATTCTCAAATCTAAGATGTATCTCCCTGACATAATAGGGATATGCTACAAGCAATTTACCGTTTTAATAACAGAAAATAACACATAACATACATAAATAACTTTTTATGCATGCGTTTTTCCCTCAAAATGCGAGAGGTTTCGAAAGTTTAAAATTTGTGGGAATTCTTCATATAAAAGAGACAAATAAATTTTGTTAAACAATGAAAAAATTATTTTAAAATAACGAATATGTTCCAGCATATCTATTGCTAGTAACTTTTACATTTTTTAACGATTTTTAGGTGCGTTCTTTATTATGTAAATACTTAGCACCTATAGTTATCGTTCAGTCGTCTGTCCGTCCGCATATAACAACGCAAAAACTACCTAACCGATCCATTTGAAATTTAAAATATAATTTTTGCATAATTTTATTGAGTCATTTCAAATTTTATAAAAATCGGATTCATAGTTTAATTACAGGGACAATCGAAAGTATTCCATTACCTTACGATCAAGGGGAAAAAAAAGTTTCAAATGCATTTTAATCGTTTGAAATTTAAAATACATAATTATTACATTATTTTGTTGAGTTATTTCAAATTTTTTGAAAATCGAATGCATAGATCAATTACAGGGGTATCCAAAAGTATTTCATTACATTACGGTCAATGGGGGAAAAAGGTTTCAAATGCATTTTAATGGTGTTACACTCATTGGATATAATAAAATTAATATGCAACTAAAAAGTACATATTATAAAATATACTTTGCATAATCTGCGGTCCAAAGAACATTTGTTATTGATTTATAAGGCCGCACAAAAGTATTCCATTACTTAATGGTATAGGTAGAACACTGTTTGGCGCGCATTTTAATTGTAATTAACTATTTACAATTTTATGAGATTGATATAGTGATGTTTTTAAAACTTCATTATCGTACGAATGCACTTATTAGCTACGCTTCTTGTGCAATTTCCCACTTGTTTAAAAGTGTACTACAATGCACATGTTACCGGCATATTTTATATAAACCTGTATCTTATTGTTTCGTACAAAAGGATTAATTGATTTACACGGAACTTTGCTATAACTAGAATATTTTTATTGCAGTATAATTTAATAATATTTTATATCGAAATGGGAATTCGAAATCGTTTTTATTTTATCATCTGAGAAGCCAAACACATTGTTTTTCACACCAAAAAATATCTTTAAATAATTTTTATTCGTTTCCAATTTCTTGCGAAAGCATTTAATTAACTTTCCGTATTTCTATTTGCGGGAGCATTTGTTACATCTGGAGTAATTACTGTATCTGTAACAGTTTATTAACGCAACCAGATATTTCCTTAATATGCTTCAAAAATCTTTTCGCCGAGATAATAATAAAGTATATCAGTATTGGAAAATAAATTTGTTACTGGAGCGGATAAATTATTACTTTTAATTAAACATGTCCGATTCATGCTTATAAGCAAGAAAAGCTTCGGGAAAGACTTAAAAGCTAGACTAATGAAATGCATTTGAGTCAAAACTATTATTAGATTGAAAGTAAATGCTGTTGTAAATAATGGTTTTATATTGATAAGAAAATCTGATAAATTACTACATGTCAGAAAGTAAGGCGATAAACAGATTGTGTAACTGCTAAACCAATTCATGAATTGACATGTATTTTGTTGTTGTTGTTTTTACATTACAATCCGTTAATTCATTGATATTTTTATATATATTTCGCTCAAAAATCCTCAAATCAGTGAAACTTCATCAATATAAGTTTAATATTATTTGAAATTCTTAAGTCTAAGATGTATTTCCCTGACATAATAGGGATATGCTACAAGCAATTTACTGTTTTAATAACGGAACATAATACATAACATATATAAATAACTTTTTATGCAAGCGTTTTTTTTCCCTCAAAATGCAGGAGGCTTAAAATTTCTGGGTATTCTTCATATAAAAGAGACAAACAAATTTTGTTAAATAATGAAAAAAGTCTTTTCAAATAACGAATATGTTCCAGCATATCTACTAATATGTGTATCTACTACAATGTAGTAATTTTTATACTTTTTAACGATTTTTTTAAAGTGTACTACATTGTATATGTTACTGGTATATGTTATTGGTTTATAAAAACCTGTATCTTATAGTTTCGTACAAAAGGATTAATTGATTTACATGGAACTTTGTTATAACTAGAATATTTTTATTGCTGTACAATTTAATAATATTTTTTTTTATCGAAATATGAATTTGAAATCGTTTTTATCTTATCATATGAGAAGCTAAACACTTTATTTTTCACACCAAGACGAGATCTTTAAATGGTATTTATCCGTTTCCATCTAATTAACTTTCCGTATTTCTATTTGCGTGAGCATTTGTTACATCTAGAGTAATTACAGCATATGTAACAGTTTATTAACGCAACCAGACATTTCCTTAATGTGCTACAAATATCTTTTCGCCAAAATATTAATAAAGTATTTCACTATTGTAAAAATAAATTTGTTACTGAAGCGGATAAATTATTAATTTTAATTAAACATGTCGAATTCATGCTTATAAGCAAGAAAAGCTTTGGGAACGACTTAAAAGCTAGATTAATGAAATAAATACATTTGAGCCAAAACTATTACTAAGTTGGAAAGAAATGCTGTTGTAATTATTCGTTTTATATTCATAAGGGAGTCTCATAACATAAATTTGATAAATTACTACAGGTCCGAAATTAAGGAGATAAATAGATTGTCTTCTTTACATTAAAAAAATTCATACGGAATTTAAAAATTGTCGTATAAATTTGGAAAGCGTACCATAAGACATGTCAAATTTTATGTGACCAAAAAAAATAAAAAAATATATATATCGAAATAAATTGGCAATAAATTAAAATTAAAATAATAAACTTTGTATTGACCTTGTTCTTTTACAAATACGTGTATTCTTCAGCTGATGACGAGCTCTTATTATTTTTATCTCGAAACGCGTCCTGCAATTTTTATGATGCTTTTTACAAAGTTTATTATTTTAACCTCCTCAGTACTAATATCATATAAAGACCTGTAGGTGATACTAAAGAACGCACTTTAAATTAATTTAAATCATTCTGGAATTATTAAGATTACTTTTAAACATTTTTATAAATTCG
Organism: Maratus speculifer; assembly: GCA_964019185.1. Taxonomy (NCBI): domain Eukaryota; kingdom Metazoa; phylum Arthropoda; class Arachnida; order Araneae; family Salticidae; genus Maratus; species Maratus speculifer. The sequence continues at coordinate 143,985,798 of OZ025291.1, forward strand.
TGCATATCATAAGCATTGATTAAAACTCCTTTGAAGATGTTTTATAGTAATTTTAAATTGGTTTTAGACATGCCACGTAATATTTGTCTCCGGATTGAGGAGATTAAGAAAAAAATATAGTTGAAATTTTGTCTGAACTGTTACTTTGTACAAATTTTTTTTATCATTTTACAAGTCCAAGTCTTCAAACAGGTTTGATATGACAATTTATTTAATAATTTATAAATTTTTTAAATGTAAAAAGATTTTCAAATTTTTTCAGATTTTTCCCTTTTACGAAAATTTAATATTTTGATAATTCTGGTGGTTGAACGTAGCACCGAAGCGAAAATCTATTGCATTTTTGTCAATTTTAAGAATAAACAAATGTATAATATACATAAACTAAAATCTTTAAATAACGTTTTAATATACAAATAAATACAAACAAAAAAATAAATAAAGTACGTACGGCCGTTTTGGTTATACTTAAATCCCCCTCCTCAGTGAAAAAAAAAAAAAAAAAAAAAAAAAAAAAAAAAAGAAAAGAAAAAGAAATATTTGTTTGTTTCCGCACTGAGGAAAGTGATCTACATATTCTTGAAAAAACGTATGTTTGTTTTTTCGTAGGGGGGTGGGGCGGCGTAGTATTTGTACACATTTGTACTTTAAAATGCCAATAATTTTTGTTTATGTGTTGAAATTTGCACATAATGGTTAATTTATGCTTAGTAAACAGATGAATTTGACAAGTCGAACTTTGTTTTTTTTCCTAGAAAAAATCTGGCTATTTGAAAAATCATAAGAAGTTAATTGCTCTTCGACATCACAACCTAACAATTTTTTATAAATATTTGTAATATGAAGAGACTTTCGGATAACTCTATACATATATAAATAATTGGTGGTTACGATGAAATAATATAGTTAGTTGAAATAGCATAAAAAAAAATCTGCGTATCAGCCATGAAAAAGCAAATTAATATGGATTTGGAACCATAAAATATATATATATATATATATATATATATATATATTACGTTTGGAATTTTACATATAAATAAGAAATACTATCTAAAAAAATAAATTACGAGAAAGTTCCTTTGTTTATGAAAAAAAAAAACATTATTAAAACATCGACATTAAATAGAAAATATATATTTCATTCTCAAAATAAAGTCATAAAATTCGGAAAAAAATGAAGTGGAAAAATGTTAAAGCTTTGTTATTTCTCTTAACTGTCAGAACACTTGATAACAAATTTTAAAAATGCAAATTCAGTTTTCCAAGGAAAAATTCTTTAAAGTTTTTCATGATGATGAATGAAGATAATTTTAAAAATAGATACGTATATTTATAAAATACGAACAGTAGAAAAAATAAAATGGGTGTTAGCCTATGAAAAGAGGGAAAAAACTTATGAAACGCTCAATTGATTATTCAGTCTAGTCTTAGGGGATATTTATGGCTGAAGTATGATAGTAAAAACAACCTTTTATGTTTTTAAATGTCATAGTATTTTATCATACATTTTTATTCTGAATATGTATTTTTAAAAGCTGACTAAAATTTTCACTCTGTTTCATAAAAAAATCTGAATTTAAGAATCAATTTTAAATCTCCTTAAAGCTAAACATAAAACACAAGGAGTCTCATAGGTCACCTTCTTTCTGAAACAAAATTTTAAACTAAAAGTATATTCTTAAATTTAATTTAATATTTAAATTACAGTGATGCTGTGTTAAGCTTTATCTTCATTTATATTTAATGTAATATGCCTATTCTTCTATAAATATTTTCAAGATTGGCAATTTAAGTTCCCCTTTAAGTACAATTCGTTCCATTTCAGTTATATTTTACCTATTACATATACAATTGTGCCAATAATAGATACAAATTAAAAAAAAATATTAACCATTGCATATAGATATATATAAGTAATTACATGCAACATTTCACGGCAAACAACATTACACAAATAGCTTTTGACATTTCAGCTTGAAACAAGAAAATTAAGTCAGTAATTCATTACACATTCAGTGAAGAAAACGAGACGATGGAACAGATTGCACCATACTGGAGAATCCAATAACCTAAATTCATAGAGCATAAAGCACCTAGTCATAAGGTGAACATTGTCCATACAATTAAAGGTTTGCATAAAACACGCTTACATTTCAATTAACAAGAAACTAACTAATTCCATAGAAATGAACTAATAAATACGCGGGGGAATCCGAAAAAAATTTTACCCTTTCGACTGTGGTCAGAGCTGTAAAATTCAGTGTATGAAAGTCAAAAAATAGAATGAGACATTAAAGATAAGACATATCTTTATTTGTCACTATAAGTTCCAAGTATGTTGTGGAATTTGTGATATCGTTTGATAAGCTGCAAAAATTCCTCCTGGAAAACATCAGGGCTTTGCATACGGAAAAGTCATTAAACGCTTCTTCCGTATGCAAAGTCCTCAGATTACCCAAAGGGCTTCTTGTAGCTTATCAAGCGGCATGACAAATGTCTGAATGTACTTGGAACTTATGTTGACAAATAAAGATATCTTATCTTTAATGTCTCATTCTATTTTTTGACTTCCATACACAACTCTGACCACAGTCGACAAGCGACACTTATTTTCGGATTTTCTTTCGTACTTAAGTTAAAATATTAAAATACAAACTGAGATTTCACAAAAATTTCAAACACGCCTGTAGAGTATATCTGATATCTTACTTGTAGTATTTTTTTGCTTCTAAATAGAATTTTTTATGTCCTTAAACCGATGTCATAGCAATAAGGAAATAAAAGAAAGAAATTAGTTCATTAAAAAGTTCATTGTGTGTATCTTATTCAATACTAACTCCCATTCTCAATAAATAACATTGTAGTCTTTGTAATTGTTTTTTTTTTCATCATTCATAGCTTTCAATTGTATTAGACGAATTTTACCGCCACGTTGGTATCTTCAAAAACTTCAATCACTCTTCCAAGTTGTCAATGAAAGTGAGACAAATTATCTTTCTTTCTTAGGTGCGTTCGTAATTACGAAAATACGAAGCACCTACAGTCGTCGTTCAATCCATCCGTCTGTCTCTGCAGAGCAAAAACTACCCATTTGAATCATATGAAAGTTAAAATATAGAATTGTTGCATAATTTTGTCGAGTCTTTCAAATTATATGAAAATCGGATGAACCGTTTAATTTCAGGGACAATTAAAAGTATATTGTTACATTACTTCTAATGAGAAAAAATAGTTATAAGTGCATTTTAATGATGTTACACTCTTTCAAACATAATAAAATTGATATGCATCCATGAAGTATATACTAAAATGTACATTCTGCATAGTATGTGGTGCAAAGAATATTTGCTATTAATTTACACTGCTGCACAAAAATATTCCATTACATAATGGTTGGGGGAAAACATTGTTGAGGCGCGTTTTAATAATATTAAATTATATCACATTTTACGAAAATGAAATATATTACGGGGATTTACTACAAATTATTTCCCGTATAATATAAATCACATAGTATTTGCAGGGATACTCTTCTGTATCCGAAGTACTTTATGCTATTACAACAAGATCTGAATATTTTTAAAACTTCCTTGTAGCACGAACGCATCTCATTTTCTATGCTTGACGCAGAAAACTTTTGTCCAACTTTTTGAGATGTTATCCTAGCGCCTATACTGCCACATTTCAAACATTTTCAATTAATATTCTTTATTTCAGACTTTTCATTTTCAATCCAATAATTCTGTCCTATTGTAGATAGTAAAATTAAGCTTCGCCATGTAAATATTTTTCATGATGATGATGAATAATTAGTTTCGTAATATGATTATATTTTATTAGCAATATAGTAAAATGTTTGCAATTTTCAGAAACTTCAACACCCTTGTCTTCCACTAACTTTCATTATTTTCTTTTTATCACGATAAAATAAACGGTCAAGTGCGCAACGATTATTTGCTTGCAGAGAGTTCTGTACAGTAAATATTTTGAATTAACAACTGCAATGTTGAAAAAAAAATCATCGCTAAAAGAATAATAAGATTTTGTAAAAATTATTGTGCTTAGAGGTTAGGTATAGTCTGCATACTAGAAAAGTATGAATGGGTATGTGTCATTTCATGCAAAAAAAAGTTTGTGGGTTTAAGATAACCGATTTCTGTAAGATTTAACACGCCGATTCAGTTCATATTTAAAAAGAGCTACGCAAAATACCATGAAAAGTTTTTTTTAACTTAAGTTAATAATCAATAATCTTTAAGCTAATAATCAAAATTAAAATTTCAAGCAAGTAGATAAAATCTCCATTTTAATACAACATTTATTATAAGTTAACATTATTAGTTATTATTAGTATTATAACTTGAATAAAAAATCCTGAAATTTATTATTTTGCATTTTTTCATAAATAAATATGATATACTTATGTGCTGAATTTCATTAAAATCGGTGACGTGTCAGCCACAGCTGATTTGCTAATTTTGTATGGTATCACCTGTTTACCATAGAATTTTAAAGAGATATGAAGCCCAAATAAAATTAAATATTGCTCATCTGTAGAAGTCGCTTTTATTTTTTTAATTTATCCTTATATGTCCATGATGAATATAATTCTTTACCCACAGTAAAAGAAGAGCATAATTCAATTTCATTGGGTATTTCGCAAAACTATATTCAGTATAGTAATAATGTTTTATTTTTACAGTGTAGTTTAAACAAAATCATTGCTCAATGTTTTTCAAACTTGGCATTGTGTTAACACGTTCGCTGCCGATAACTCCGCCCTTTGTGTTAAATGATTGGGAATTTCACGCACCAGCGCGTGACCGGCAGTAAATCTGTTAAGCGTGCTTCGAAAGGAGGTTGGAAAATGCAACGCAACCTTGGTGCGTGTAACCTTTTTAACAACAGGTTTTTAATTAATTTTTAAAAACGCAGAAGATATATTGGAAGATCCATTCAATATAAACTATGTGCGAATCCCAAAATATTCATGTGATTAATTTTAATTAAAATAGTTTGCTTTTAACAAATTGACATTTATTGCTTTTATTCTGCTACTGGGAATAAAAGCTACTAATAATATTCTGCTACTACCGAAATTCTAACGCACAAACGAAAAAAAAAAAAAAAAAACTGCACAAATATTAGGGAGGAGGTCGTGATCAGAGGAGGTTTACTTTCAGTACTTTACGGTATGTAATTTATTAAACCATTAACGCCCAGCGTCCTCTTTTGAGGACGGCTACAAAAACAGCAAGAAAGCGGTTTTCACACCAGTAAAGAGGAATATAAATATATACCTTATTTCGCGAGACAGAATCCTCGATAAATTTAGATAAAAGTTAATTTGCTTTTAAAAGTGGCGGGAAATACAAAATTTAAATTTTAGCGAAGAAAATAATTTGGGCGTTAATGGGTTAATAAGAGAACCAGTCAATATGATGCATTTGAGAACAAAAATTAATATAAAATTGAGTTAGAAAATAAGCATTTTGGATTTGAGTACGCCTTTAACAAGATATTTTTTTTCGTCCAACCTTTTTTTTTTTTTTTTTTTTTTGCTTTAAGAGATGGTATTATCAAATAATTGTCATTATAAAAGTTATAGATAATATTAAGAAGATGCATAGTGGATTAGATATCTTGTGAATTGACGATGTTAGGAATTTTCTTCTTCAACCTCTCCTCGTCCCATTTTTTAGTTTTTATTTATTTTTTTCTGCCGTAAGAGTTGCCCTATCAAACATTTTTCAGTATAAAAGTTGTAGATAGTATTAAAAAAAATTATAAGATTAAGTGAATTTTATTTCTTTAGCATTGACGTAGTTATGAATTTCTTTCTCTCTAAAACACTATATTTTCGCTATTTGAGCCCATTTTAAATTGAGTTAATTGTTTTTTCAAAAATTTCTGATTTATAAATTTTTGGTACTTTTTCAAAAAATAATAATAACTTTAAATTGATTTGATATAGATTAAAATTAAGAAGTTGTGGAGGTTTTACAGTTTTCACAAAACCACTTCCTATATCCACTATGTTGATCCGACTTCTCCCATTAACTAACTTCACCAAGATTTTCTGCGTCAATTTGGAAGCGATTTTTGCAGAATTGTGGAAGTTATCGTGTTCATAAAAAATTATATACATATGTATATAGATACATAGATGGATGTGTATAAATACAGATGAAGTTTTGAACTAATAATGGTTTGAGTTTCTAGAGTCCATGATAGGCGTGGATCTGCAATTTTTTTTTTCAGAAATTCCAACATAAGGGAAAATCTAATAGGTAGTATTTTTTATGAAATCTGCCTAAAAATCAATATTTCCAGAAAATGTAGGAGTTAAAAAACTGAATAATAAACTTAAAATAATTCCAAAAACTATGGCATGAAACTTAATTTTTGTTTAAAAAAATAAAAAATAAATAAATGAAATTAAAAAAAAATCTCGAAAATCTATGGATTTTTGATCTTCTGAAAAGAAATATTTTTAAATCGTAAATAACTATGAATAAGTTAAACTATACTTTCATAATGTGACTTGATAGGTCGAAAAATATTTCTCCTTTTCACACAGAATACAATAAATGAATAAAGAAAAAGTATTTTAAAATTTGTTTTACAAAGTAATAACATGAAAAAATTAATATTTCGTAAAGTTGTAATTTTTTGTCTTTCTTACCAGTCTATTCAACAAATTAAAATAGTGGAGTGAATGTAATTCTTTGAATATGCTCGTAATATTTATATTCCAACGTTAAAAAAATTATCATATATTGCAGTTAAAGTACATAGCTCCTTCAAATACATCTGAACACAACAATCTAAAATAGATTTTTGTGTGCTGAGCGTAACGATGCCCTTGAAAATGCTTAACCAGGTGAAGAGCGAACATCAAGATGGATCGATACTTTCCCAAGCCTTCCTTATTAAGTCACTCTCTACTCACCTGTGAAAAGCAGAAAACTTAGCAAATCCCATGTCAGGTTTGAAAGCCAAAAATTTCTTGGGATTGTTACCATCACATCGATTGCATTTCGTCTAGAGAGATAATTCAGATTATACGGAATTTAAAGATTACATCTGAACACAACAATCTAAAATAGATTTTTGTGTGCTGAGCGTAACGATGCCCTTGAAAATGCTTAACCAAGTGAAGAGCGAACATCAAGATGGATCGATACTTTCCCATGCCTTCCTTATTAAGTCACTCTCTACTCACCTGTGAAAAGCAGAAAAGTTAGCAAATCCCATGTCAGGTTTGAAAGCCAAAAATTTCTTGGGATTGTTACCATCACATCGATTGCATTTCGTCTAGAGAGATAATTCAGATTATACGGAATTTAAAGATTACATCTGAACACAACAATCTAAAATAGATTTTTGTGTGCTGAGCGTAACGATGCCCTTGAAAATGCTTAACCAGGTGAAGAGCGAACATCAAGATGGATCGATACTTTCCCATGCCTTCCTTATTAAGTCACTCTCTACTCACCTGTGAAAAGCAGAAAAGTTAGCAAATCCCATGTCAGGTTTGAAAGCCAAAAATTTCTTGGGATTGTTACCATCACATCGATTGCATTTCGTCTAGAGAGATAATTCAGATTATACGGAATTTAAAGATTAGGGGGAAATTTAATTTATAAAAAAATAGTAAAATTGTGGAAGTTATGTCCGAAAAAAAGTTATAAATATATAGGTAGCTGTGTTGGTATATCAATAAAATTTTAAATTAATAATGGTTTGGGATTCTAGGGACTAAGATTGGCGTAGATCGTTAAAAAGAAGAATCAGAAAGTCCAATATAAGGAAAAATGAAATAGGTAGTATTTCTTACGAAATATAGTATAAAACCAATGTTTACAGAGAATGCAGGGATAAAAAAGGCTGAATAATAAATTAAAAAAAAATTATTAAAATTATGGAATAAAACTTAACTTTTGTTTCAGAAATAAATCTTTATATCTCGAAAGTTTTGTTCTTCTGAAGATTAAGAGATACTTTTTGAATCGCGAGTGGCTCTGAATCGGTTGAAATATTTTTTTCATAAACTGCCTTTATATAACAAAAATATTTCTCCTTTTTACACAGAATATAGTAGATGGATAAAAAAATATGTATAATTTTTTTACCGGAATATACTGAAATTTATTTTACTAAGTAATAACATGAAAAAGTTATTATGTTTTTGTGTATTTAGAAAACATAACAAAAAACATATTAACATTCTCATGCTATAACATAAGAAGGTTAATATGTTTTTTTATGTATTTAGATTAAATCCAACAGATTAAAATAGTCAAGTGAATATGATTTTCTGAATAGGCTCGTAATATTGATATTCCAACATTTACAAATTTATCATGTATTGCAATATGTGTTAAAGTACTCCCTCAAATATATCTGAACACAACAATATAAAATTAGATTTCTGTGTGTTGAGTGTAACGGTACCCTTGAAAATGCTTAACCAGGTGAAGAGCGAACATCAAGATGGATCGATACTGCCCTGTGCCTTCCTTATTAAGCCCGATTTCTACTCACCTGTGAAAGGAGAAAAGTTAGCGAATCCCATGTCAGGTTAAAAAGTTTCTTGGAATCGTTATCATCGCATCGATTGCATTTTGTCTAAAGAGACAATTCAGTTTATACCGAGTTTAACATTGGTGTACTATTAATAGTGCATGTATTTTAATGGAGTATTATTTAGTTTTAAGAAATACTTTTGCTACTATTTACATGTAGTAAAGTTAGTATATGCCTATGCATTTATTATATGACTTCATTTATGTTTAGGCATTTAATATTATTAATAATTATTATTACTTAATTCTCTTTGTGTCCTTTTCGATTCTTTTATTTGAAACATATATTTCACTCTTTAAATTTAACACAAGCGTTACTTTCTTGAAAAAAAATCTTGTGTAATAAAGCACAGAAGGTATTAGAAAGTTGATATAATTTAATCGTATTTTAATTGAGCATTTTCTAAACATATCCAGAACTTCCTCCTTAGCCTATTGTTATGCGAATATCAATTGAACAGTACGCATAACAAACAAAATCGTTATCTTTCAGACAATGAATATTCTTTAAGCACTAATTAATCTATGTAGACAGCAAATGTTAATGTTATTAATGTAAAAGGAATTTTTCTAAAAGCAAAATAAAATCGGACCGGAAATGGTTAAACTTTGGATATAACTTTCATTCTAAAAAAGAATAGCAAATATTTGTGTTTTAATGTAGGTACTATTTATTTTATAATTTCAGATTCTAAAGAAAAAGGGTGTTAATATACGATAATTATATAAAATTTTATTTTTTAACTTAATTTAGGATGTAATATGGAAAGTGATTGATGTTTATCTACCAATGTAAAATATTTATACATTGCAAAAGAATACTAAATTCTTCTTGCAAAATTTACTTAAATTTAAAATTCAATCTCTTCTAAATATTTTAGAATAGCTAAAACTGAGTTTTTCAACTTTGTATAATGAAAATTATATCAGATTAATGTTCGTTTTTTGAAATTAATTGTGATTTTCTTTAAAACAAAAGCATCGAATAAGTGTAAAAAGCCTGTTTGAAAGCTATTTTAAAGCTACATAGAATACAATAAATGAATAAAAAATGTGTATTGTATTCTGAAATTTGCTTTACAAACTTATAATATGAAAAAGTTAACATGTAATTTTTTGTATTATTTACCTTCTTACCTAGACTATTAGATTAAAATACAGTAACAGATTAAAATAGTGAAAGTGAATGTAATTTTCTAAATATGCTCGTAATATTTATATTCCAACATTTACACAATTATCATATATTGCAGTATGTGTTAAAGTACTTTTTCAAATATATCTGAACACAACAATCTAAAATTAGATTTTTGTGTTTCAGCGCAACGATACCCTTGAAAATGCTTAACCAGGTGAAGTGAGAATATGAAGATGGATCGATACTGTCCCGTGCCTTCGTTATTAAGTCACTCTCTATTCACCTGAGAAAAGGAGAAAAGTTAGCGAATATCAGGTTTAAAAACCAAAAGTTTCTTGCGATCATTATCATCGCATCGATTGCATTTTGTCTAGAGAGATAATTCAGATTATTACCGAATTTAAAGATTGGAGAGAACATTCAATACAATAGAATAGTAATAAATAGTTATCTTTCAATTTAGATACTATTTTGTAATTTTAGATTCTAAAAAAATATTGGTGTTAATGTATGTTAATTTTATAAAATTGGATTTTTTTATCTCAATTTCGGATATAATAATTGAACGGTTAATGTTTTTCTATCGATATGCTACATTTATCTATTGCAAAAGCATAAAAAAATTTCCCTTGTAAAATATATTTAAATTTCAGATTCAACCTGTTCTTTATATTTTAGAATGGGTCAGACTGAGTTTTTTCAACTTTGTATACATTAAATCATATGCAGATTAAAGATGTTCTTTAAATCAGTAAAATCTTTAAATCTGGACAATCTGTAGAATTTTTATTCTTCTGAGAAACTTTTTTTGGATCGATGGTAACTCTGAATCATTTAGATTATATTTTCATATATTGCCTTGATAGGTCGAAAAATATTTCTCTTTTTTTACACAGAATACAATAAATGAATTAAAAAATATGTATAACATTCTGAAATTTGTTTCACATATTCATAACATGAGAAAGTTAACACGTAATTTTTTGTATTATTTACCTCCTTACCAGTCAATTCAACAGATTAAAAGAGTGAAATGAAGATAATTTTCTAAATATGCTCGCAACATTGATATGTTTAGTTCAATTGATATGTTATTCAGTGTTTACAAATTTATTATATTGCAGTATGTGTTAAAGTACTTCCTCAAATATGTCTGCATCCAACAATATAAAATTAGATTTTTGTGTTTGAGCGTAACGATACCCTTGAAAATGCTTAACCAGGTGAAAAGTGAACATCAAAATGGATCGATACTGTCCTGTGCCTTCGTTATTATGACTAGTCTTCTACTCACCTGTGAAAGGAGAAAAATTAGCGAATCTCGTGTCAGGTTTAAAAGCCAAAAGTTTCTTGGGATCGTTACCATCGCATCGATCACGTTTTGTCTTGAGAGATAATTCAGATTATACCGAATTTAAGGTATCTCGGGAGTTTTCCTTTTTACTTGGTTGTGGAATTTAACAACATGTCGCATTTAATTTTTTCTCTCAGTCCGTATGCAACAAAAAAGCATCAAATTTTTAGTGTAGGCAACTTGATATTTCTTTTATTTATTTATTTTTTAATATTCTGTATTGTAATTTTATTTTATTTTTTTATGTTTAGTTTTGATAAAAGTTTAAAACTGTTCTCTGACATGCATCAACTGCGAGCAACATTTCACAAAAGCTAATAAAGCAATTTGCATGAAACTTAATAAATAAATTTATTTTAAGTTAAAGAATAACATATCCTTCAAATGTAGTATTATAATAGTCTTAAATATTAAATATTGGAAATTTTTCAGTTAAAAAGAATATTTTAAAAAGATTAATTTTAATTTAATTTTTACATAAATAAATAAATAAATTCCTTTAAGATTGAGTATAAGTTCATGATACATTATTTTTACTTCATTATCAATATTTTTAATGGCTCTTGAACCAATAGTTTTGCTAGAGTCTTGCGAACATATTAAATATATGTTCGCATATCAGATACAAGTCAAAAGACAATTTTTAATTGTTTATCAAAATTAAACATAAAAAAATAAAATTTCAATGTAGAATATTAAAAAGTTATTTTGAATAGAAGAGATATTAAATTTTTATATTAAACTTTTATACATTTATGCTTTATAAAGACTGAGAAAAAAATAAATGTGACATGGTGCTAACTTGCACTACCAGGGGAAAAGTAAGACATATGAAACCCCTTAAAGATTGGTGAGAACTTTCATTTGTAAAAAGAATAGTAAATATTTATGTTTAAATATAGATACTATTTATTTTGTAATTTCAGATTCTAAAAAAACATTGGTGATATAATAATTTTATATTAAATATAATTGTTACTGTTTGCGTATGCGATCATAAATATGAATTAGAATGTCGATAACTTTTATATAGCAGACTGTAATTTTATTTCTAAATGCTTGCTCAAAGAGAGCTGCGACTTGCCTTACGGCGTACATACAACTAACTGAAGGAATGATGAAACATCTGTGGGGGGTAAATGCGATGACATAAAAACAAAGGTGGCGCCAACAATAATAATTTTAAAAAATTTGAATTTTAAGCTACATTTAAATTTTAATATGGAAAAAGATTAATGTTTTTTCATCTATGTGTAATATTTATATATTGCAAAAGCAGAAAAAAAATCTCCTTGCAAAATGTATTTAAATTTCAAATTCAATGTGTTCTAAATATTTTAGAAATGGTAAGACTGAGTTTTTCAACTTTCTATAGAGAAAAGTATATCAGATTAAAGACGTTTTTTGAAATGAATTGTGAGTTTCCTTGAAACAAAAGCATCAAATAAGCGTAAAAGGCTTGTTTAAAAGTTATTTTAAAGCTACACAGAATACAATAAATTTAATAAAAAAAAATTGGTGTAGTATTCTGAAATTTGTTTTACAAAGTAATAACATAAGAAAGTCAACATGTATTTTTTTTTTGCCCTTCTTACGTGAATATTCAACAGATTAAAATAGTCAAGTAAATATAATTTTCTGAATATGTTCATAATATTTATATTCCAACGTTTACAAATTTATCATAAATTGAAGTTAGTGTTAAAGCACTCTCTGAAATATATCTGAACAGAACAATCTAGAATTAGATTTTTCTGTTTGAGCGTAACGAATCCCTTGAAAATGCTTAACCAGGTGAAGCGAGAACATCAAGATGGATCGATACTGTCCCGTGCCTTCGTTATTAGAGCAGCTTTCTACTCACCTGTGAAAGGAGAAAAGTTAGCGAATCCCATGTCAGGTTTAAAACCCAAAAGTTTCTCAGAATCGTTACCATCGCATCGATTGCATTTTGTCTAGAGAGATAATTCAGATTACATCGGATTTAAGGGGTCTCGGGTATTTTACCTTTTACCTGGTGGTGCATTTCAACAACATATCGCATTTAATTTTTTCTCTCAATCCCTGTGAAACATAAATGCATCAAATTTTTAATATAGGCAACTTAATATTTCGTTAATTAATTTATTTTTCAATATTCTCTATTGAATCTTTATTTTATCTTTTCATGTATAGTTTTGACAAAAAGTTTAAAACTGTTCTTTGACTTGCATCGACTGCGAGCAACATTTCACAAAAATTAATAAAGCTATTTGCATGAAACTTAGTAAATAACTTTATTTTAAGTTAAAGAATAATTTACACTTTAAATTTAGTATTATAATAATATTAATTATTTAATATTAGAAATTTTTCAATAAAAAAATATTTGTTTTAAAAAATTTAATTTTAATTTAATTTTTACATAAATAAGTAAATAAATTGCTCTAAAATGTTACATAAGTTCAAGATATGTTATTTGTACTTCATTATGAATATTTTTGATAGCTCTTGAAACAATAGTTTTGCCACAGTCTTGCGGACAGTGGATACAAGTCAAAAAACAATTTTAAATTGTTCATTAAAATTAAACATAAAATATAATAAAATTTCAATGTAGAATATTAAAAATTTATTTAAAATAGAAGAGATATTAAGTTGTTATATTAAAACTTTTATGCATTTATGTTTTATAGGGGCTGGGAAAATATTAATGTGACATGTTGCTAAATTGCACTTCTAGATAAAAAGTAAGACTTTTGAGACCCCTTAAAAATTGGAAAGAACTTTCAATTGTAAAAATAATAGTAAATATTTATGCTTCATTATAGATGCTATTTATTTTATAATTTCAGATTCCAAAAAAATATTGGTGAAATTATAATTTTATAATAAATATAATAATTTTATAAAATTATATTTTTAGCTCAATTTAGGATGTAATACGTTTTTCTATCGATGTGAAATATTTATATATTGTAAAAGCAGATTAAGTTCTCCCTTGTAAAATTTATTTCAATTTCAATTTCATTCAGTTCTAAATATTTTAGAATGGTAAGGATGATCATTTCAGTTGCATAAAAAATGTAGTGAATTTTAAAAAATAATCATACAAAAAATATCCCAATTATTATTATTATTATTATTATTATTATTATTATTATTATTATTATTATTATTATTATTATTATTATTATTATTATTATTATTATTTTGTATCAAATCTCCTCAGTACGAGGGAGGAATGATACCCTTGCCAGGGAGATTTGATACATTGAAATGTAAATTTAAAGAAAAATTGTAAACACTTAAATTTATCTATTACATATTTCTTATGATAAATCTTGACATAGTTTAGTAAAATGTAAAAAGATATGACATTGTCACACTTTTGTTTCAGGAATTTCTATTACAAAAATTTTTTACTGTCCTATTGGAAAACATTACAAATTGAATAAGGAAAAATAGCAGATTTTGGTGCAAGGAAAAACTGAAGTGAATATTGTTTATTTACAAATAATTTAACAGAAAATGAGGACATTTAAGCTTAAAAAAATAATAATTATCATATTGATAAGTAACATTAAATGGATTTTTTTTAGTTGTACAGCCATCTTTTGAACATGTATTCTTTTTTCTCTTTTGACAGACGTATCTGTCAATATTAAAGATTTTACTTTACGCGTTCCGGCCTTTGTGTTTGAAGATGTTCTCTTGGGATAAGTCTAATATTCTCGAGAGACTTGTAATTTTGGTATGATTGTGCTACATATTCATACATACATTTTTCAAGTGTCATGTCAGTAGGTAGCTGTTTCATATTTAACGCGTTGGTTTCTTCAAAATGATCACAAGAAGATTTTGAGGGTAAAGAAATTTGTTGTAGTCCAAACAATTGAGAACAAAATGATAAATTCCAGTCTTTTTAAATATACCTAAAATATTTATTTGAGCAGATGATTTTTGGAAAGCTTTAACCATTAATCCTCCTTGCTAATTTCAATAGCTCTTGCAGTAAAACAATAATGAATATTACTAAAACTAAACGTTTGCAAAAACTAAACGTTTAAAAAAACTATTATTTGTCAAATATTCAGGTGTATCATTCCTCCAGAGTGCTAATGTATCATTTCTCCCTATCATGACTTATTTGATTTTCAATCACATGGAATAAATGCAGTTGCAAAATGGCAATCTGCTTTCCAGTAAAACCGATTAATGTGCTTTATAAATTATAAAAAGTAGAATATAATATATTCACAATGCTAAGAGTTATTAAAGAAAATCGGTATTTGAAAATATTACACTGATATTCCGAAAATCTTCAAAATTTAAAGAAAAGAAAAGTTTTTAGCTCTTCAGTGCTCTGTCCAGATAATGATGATTTCTGCAAATTATCGAAGTTTTTATATGTGCTAGAATGACTATTAGTGCTTTCAGTTGAGAAAAAATGTCAATGTAACAATCGTATGTATCAAACATCCTCTACCTCCTCGACTGCCGAAAGTACAGCAACATTTCTTAAGGTATTGGAACACCATTTATGTAAAAATTTGGAGGATGTTTTTTGATAACCTTTCAAGTGTTAAGCTTAAAATGAGTTTTGTGATTCTAGACCATCTTGGTTGCATTTACAAACTGAATTCAAAAAGTATTTTGGGTCAACATTTATTTCGGGCAATCTGAAGTTTCTGCGTCCGAGTTTCACTGACAAATCCTCACTCGACTAACATGTAGATCAGGCCCGTCCAACCTTTTACAAAGCAGGGGCGCATTTCAGCTTTTGGCAAGCAATGAACGATGCCAATATTAACATAGTTCAAAACATGCAAGAAAATAGTCTTTTATAATTTTTAGGAATATATGTGTGTATATGAAACATAATGCCCTATAGATCTAAAGCGCCATGTAAGGAAAAAACAGTAAATTGTAATAAATTTCGAATAATACATTTTTCTGCGAGGGTTTATCTAAAACATTTTTGAATTGGAAGGAGACAGAAAATAAAATATCATCTACTATTAAAATAAAATGATAATCAGAGATAGTTTTAGGTTTTTGGGGGGGAATAAAAAAAACTCTGCAATAACTAAAAATTTTTTGGAGGTGTAAATTCGCTATTATAAAAAGTTCAGAAGCAAAGTCATGGGTTGTTCCAAAGAGAGAGCCTGAAAGAGCTTATAGATTATAGAAATCCTTCCGCACGATTTTATAGATTAAAAAAAAAAAATACCTAAAGTTTCAAAGGTCTGGGGGAGAAAAATACAGTCTTTATCCCGTCTTTTAAAACAGCCAAATTGCCAGTGAAGCAATGTCAATAACAAAAACAAAATTTCTGAACTTCCATGCACAAAAGGGACGGAGGATCGCTTATATATTTCTACATTTTTCTTCATAACGTACTAAAAAAGTTATTGTCGAAATTTATTAATTCCTATCGGCGTAATTCCTAAAAAAACTTTATAAATCATATCTATAAATCAATAAAGAAATGCAACAGCACATGATTAACTAAAAAAAAAATAATCATGTGCTGTTGCCTTTCTTTTATTACGTTGCGTACGTTTTAATTTTTGATACGTGATATGCACTTGGAGAGATTTTTAAGACAGTTCTTATAAAAATATCAAGGATTTTAAATAAAGTATCCTTTAGAAGGGAACTGAATCTAAAAATTAAAAAAAAAGATTATTAAGGGAAACTTTCAAAAGAGCGCAAGAAAACCTGCGAAGGGCGCCATGCAGCCCCCTGGCGCCGTGTTGGGCAGCCCTGACGTAGTGGATTTGATGAAAGTTTTATAGAGCAGCAACTGGTTACAAATAGAGATACAACTGCACACATGTTTAGGTAAAGGATATTTTAGGGAGGCTGAATCTTGGCGATTACGTCGATGATCAACCGAGTCCAGCATCCAGGAAAGTCCAGGTAAATACCTAGATATATATATTCGGTGACTTAGGGGATATAGTCACCGTTTAGAGTAAGATAAGTATTTGAGAAGATAGAATTTTCTAGGAAAAATCATGGAAACATCTTTTTAGCAGCATTTACTCTGATGCGCCATTTTTTTAACCATATAAAAAGTACATTAAGAAGGGATTGAAGTCATCTGTAACAAAGTGTGACTATATAATACTGTAAACGAAATTCGTGCTAACCCGTTCGATCTATTATACATGTTGAGAAAACAAAATTGCAAATTATTTATATGATTTTATTTATTTTTTATATCTTATAGAATAGCTGCAAAATTAGAAAAATCAAGTAAAAAATACAATAAGGTTCATACATGAAATCTCTTTCGAACTAAAGAGTAATAAAAATGTCTTGTATACAGAATAAATAAAACAAAACCCTTACGACGTGACGAAGAAAATTAAACATGTTCATTTATTATTTCGCTTGATATATGTTCAAGAGAAATTTTGGCAAAATCATTTTCTTTTTCATCAAGGTACGTGACTAAAGTAATTTTTCTTTATGCTGTTTAGCAAGAGGAAACATAGTATTATTTAGATTCTTATAAAAGTGATGTTTTGCAATTTCAGTTTGAATAGTTAAGGAAATTTTCACTACCCTTGAAAACCCAATGTTAATACGTAATGATTTTGCTTTATTCGAAGAAAGTTGTTTTATGAATGCATTATGATTCTCTACTCTTTCTCACAACACGCTCGGATTTTAAATAAGATTCATTTAATGTAATTTTGTTTATCATTCAATTGAAAGCCTGTGAAATTGATTTATTTTATGTAAAAGGAATTTACAAGTTTCTTGAGCAAACTCTACCTAAACACGTGATAGATAAGTTAGTGTTCTTAGTTCGTTGTAAAAAAATATATATTCAGTGGTTTCCAAAAGTGTTCGAACACTTTTAAAATGTTTAGTAAAAAGGAAGTATCTTGATATTTAATTCGAAATTTATATATTTTCAATATTTTTCCACACCACCTCTAGGAAGCAGAGCGTTTCTGTCCCACCCTTTCGGTCCCGTCATTTCAGTTCCGCCGTTTCGGACCTGCAATTTCAGTCTCGCCATTTCGGTCCTGAGACATTTCGATCCCCAGCCATTTCGGACCCTTGCTATTTCGGTCCCTTTTCAAGCAAGCTGAAATTTTATGCACTTACAATATGTGACATAATTTTATAGGTAACAATGTAGAGTTTTTTGACTGAAGGCCATACAAATTTTAGTGTAATGCGATTATAAGTACACGAAAACCATATACACATATAACCAGGATCCAAACTATTACAACCCACACAATTTTCGTATGGTAATCCTAATCGTTTTAAAAAACCAGTAGAGTTATGTTGGCTTTTTCGATGTTTTAGTATATCATAAGCATCAGGTTTAATTTGTTTAATATGATACTGTATTTTATTAAATGATTAATACCATCTTAGAAAAATAGGAAACATTCATAATTATTTTGTTAAATTAAAAAATTCTCAAAAATTAGAATGTTTTTATTAAATTTGTTTATTGATAACAATTCAAAAATATTTTAATTATTAATTGTTTATGTTACTAATTTATCAACTACTTGTTTAAAAACTATTACAAGAACTATATAGTAGTTATTATAGGATAAATGAAAAAATATAATTTTTAGTTAATATAATGTTATTAATGTTATTAATTTATTTCAGTTAATATAATGTTATTAATTTCATTAGCATGTAAAAAAATGATAAGAATTCTTAAGATAAATATGTTTTTTATTCATTTATTAGCTAGTTTATAATATGTTTCTTGCTCTTTAAATATAATTAATTAATGTATTTCTTTTTGAGAAAAATTTCTATTTTATTTTTTGGAAATAATAAATCAAAAATTTTGAATAAGAACTTTAAGTGATGAAAAATTTTTAATAATTAATTCTCAGAACAGTTAGTAATTTTAATATACAAATCGAATAAATATTTTATCAAAATTATTTTTTTTTTATTTAATGTATCCTTAATTTATTAAATTATTAAAGTGATTTATATACATTACGAATTTTACTTTAAAATAAACTCAATACACTATCTATTTTATATTCAAATCATCATTATATTTTATAGTAGTTATAAACTAAAATTTTTCTTTACCTGTTCATTTATTTTATATTTAAAGTTATTGAAGTTTAACACTGTTAATGTAATTAATAATAAAACTAAAATAAGAATTATTAATTTTTTTCTGGGAAAGTTGGAACAAAAAGTTAATAAAAAATAAATAAATAAATAAAATAATGAAATGAAATGAAATAAATAAATAAATGACAAATAAAAAAGCTTAGTTTTGTCAGTTAAAAATTGAAAATAAAAATATTTAAAATAATATTTATATTATTTCATAAAATTAAAAAATAATCATCTTTCTGAAAAGAAATAGTCACAGTTCCAATAAAATTAGCTCATAAAAAATGAGGTGAGAAGATTGTTAAAAAAATGCAATCAATAATTACAGTTTGAAAAAAGAAACGGTGGTAGGGCCATTTTCTGAAAACAAACTTTTTTCATAGCACGTTAAGTTACGAAATTACTATTGTTTTCCCAGTGTTTACAATGGTAAAGTAACTTTTGAAAACAAATTTATCATCAGCAACTTTGTATTATAAAAATAATAAGAAAAATTAAATATTTATACTTCAATAAATACATCTCATTTCTGAATTATTAAAGGAGAGGGTGTAGAAGGATGATTTGAAGAAATATATAAATATAATAACTCATAATAGTCTATAAACTAAATTATTAAAGAATTTATTAGAGAATTATTAAAGAATTATTAATTACTACTGAATTGTTTAAGACATTTATTATTAAACTAATTGGAAAAAAATTAAGCACCGTTTTTTATTAATTAATAATAATTTAAAGGTTCTAAAAATGTGCGAAAACAACCAAAAAAATATTTATGGTAGTTTATAGTATATATGAAATACCTATTACTAATTATAAATAATAAAACTTAAAATATTCATTTCGTTAAATTTTAATAATATTAATAATGATACCACAATGTTCCTTGTAAAATTATATCACATTGTTATAGCAGACATTTTTTTCAATTCGTTGTAGTTTTATTAAAAAACATAGTTATAAAAGTTTAAATTTATCGGATTGTTCTATTCAGTTCTTTTATAAAATTTGGAGAGAGGGAGGGTTGAAATAAATAAATAAATAAATAAAAGAGCCCCAACAGGAGCTTACAGCATTTGGTGAGCCTACAACAATTAGAATACGATTTATAAGGAAGCAAGCAAAGAAATAGCGGTTCAGTTTGCATTTTTTATGCATAATGAGAGGGGCCAAATACGCTCTGACTTCGTGCACTTATTTGTAGGCTTTTACTAACTGGGAAAGTTATACGGAAAATTACTACTTCTTCAAACGGAGTTTTTCCTTCTTTTATTTCCCAAAATAAAAAATCTACTAACAGAACGGAAAAAGTTCGTCAACTTTGCTCGCAGTAGTTTTGCCGTAAATTCACAGATTTATTTTTAAAAGTGTACTATAAGCTAAAAAAATTAATGTTCTATGCTATCCTACATATACCTCAAAAAATAGATATTAAAATAAATAACCAATAAAAATACGCTAATACTCGCGAATTTATTTCTGACTCGCGGGTATCAAATAAAGAAATCCTGCTTGAATTGTGTCAATATAAGATTTTGTTAACCCATTATTTCAAATTTAAGATGATCCGATAAATAAGAGGCAGGGTATTTCATGACGGAATTTTTTATTATTGGCTCAAACTAATAAGTCATGCAAAAAAAGAGGGGGGGGGAGTGAAGCCAGAAAAAATTTGTATGAGATAAAAGTAGGTGCTGGATCTAATTTTAACAATGAAAAAGTTGAAATGTTATTGTTAATGCTATTGTTATAGTTAGTGTTTTTGAAGTATTTTATGTTTTAAAACTTTTAAATATTGTTAAAATCTGTCATAATGTGATTCCAATAAACCAAGTTTACCGCTAAGTGTATTAATATATCTGGCAAAAAAACTATTACAAACAGTAGTAACTAATCTCAATATTTTTTAGTACGTACAAATTATTTCATTTATCATAAACCATTAATTAAAATTTTATATACATTTAAAAAGAGTTAAAAACATTTATATACAGCAATCAAAAGTATGATTAGTAAAATATTACGTTTATAACTTAGCATGTCTGAATATTTTGCCTACGGAAAGATTAATGTTATTTCGTGATTTTTGTTCAAAATGAGTTGTTTTGATTTTAGCCTTAGCGTGTCTAAGAAATAAAATAAAATGATTGTCTAGAAATTCCAGACACATTTGTATTTTCCCGTAAAATAAATGTCGAAGAACATTTAGAAAATGATGTAGTGGTGCAAAAAGTGGAGATATGGTAGTAGAATAAATTTTTTCTTACAATGTATATTTTTTATCTTAATTAATAAGAATATTACAATTTTCTAATGTGTACTTATCGAATACAATTTAACGCGTTCAGAAGTCAATCCGATTAACTCCATCCAATAAAAATTCTCATTTTAAACATTTAAAGCTATTTATCTATAAAAAATTTTATTGTTTTTTTAATTATTCGCATTAACTGTCTTATAATCAAGGGTAATTCATAAACGTTGTATTGATATACATAAAATTTTTAACCCCAAAATTCCATTACTTGAATTTCTAAAAAATAAATAAATAAATAAATAAATAAAATGGAATTAATTGGATTGGATTCTGAATTCCTCATTTATACAAAATAAATCGGAAGTATTTTGTGCTTACATTTACCTGTTTTTATGATGCATCAAATGATGTAATATATGAGCAAATTTGCTACTCTGACTTCTTTTATACCATATGAAGTAACATTAAAATTCTCGAGATTGAAAATCGTTCTAAATTTATCATTTTAATATGTGACGTAAGTTTCACTATTAAATGCATTTATCATGTAATTATTGTTATTCTCATTTAAGATTCACGGATACATATATTATTTAGTTTAAAAGTGTTTTGGAATATTATTTTAGATTTAAAAGTATGACGTAACCTTCATAATTAAAAGTTTTTCTTGTGTGACAATTTATTTAATTTGGGGATTTTAAATAGGAGGATATTTAATATTTAAACATTTTACATAAGACGCAATTATATCCTTTAAATCTGTTTCGCAGATTTAAAAGTTATGCAATAAAATTAATCAAACTTATGCAATAATTTTATTATTATAAAGTTTTCATACTTTTTTCAATATTATTATTGACGCAATTTTTTCTATTTTCAGCTTTTAATGCATAATCATTAAATTCTTATTTTAAAAATTTCCTTCTGTTTTTAATAATTTCACGTTTCAATTTCACTTTGACAACAATAAAAAATCCGAGAATCCCATTCCTCTTTTCTTCGCCCACAAAAAGGGATTTTTTTTCTCGTGACAATGGAAATTATGTCAAATTGTAAAATCACAAACTTTTTTTTTTTTTTTTTTTTTTTTTAGGAATTGATTTCTGATGATAGAAATGTGAAAGGAAAATTATTTTTTTGAATTTTTTTTCTGAAAAACATGATTTAATCATAATATTGTCTTCATTATCAATCGAAAGAAAAAATAATTTCAATTCCACATTATAAATAATGGAAAAGATAGAAAATTTAATAATCCCTATCTTTTTCACTTTCGTCCCTTCTTTAAACAAAAATGGAGTTGCCACCATTATAGAAATAAAAATAAAATGAGAAAAGAAAATTAATACTTCGAAAACTAGTTCAAATTTAAAAATTCTATTAACAGTTTTCAGATTTGCACATCAATACGGATTTTTGGAGTTAATTTCACCACATAATCTGACTATACTGATATAAAATAGTTTGTCCTGACTGACTGATAATCAACGCACAGCCCTAACTACTAGATGTAAAAACATGAAAATTGGGGAAAATATACTTCTTATAATAGATGGGATTTTTGAATATTGTCCCTCTAAGGGGAGAAAACGGGGGTAGAAATTTCTGGAACATCTTCCTATATCTCAGCAGTCGTTTGAGGTAGCAGAGTGAATTTCCAAAAAATAACTCAACTAAAAAAATAATTAAACGCATATTTCAGCGATTATAGAAATTGCCTCTCTAAAGGGGTTAAAAGGGATGTCAAACAATTTAAAATATCTCAGCAGTCGTTTTAGGCAGAAGTATGAAACGGCAGGAAAAATATCTATTAAAATATAACCTATTAAAAAAATAATGTGTTTCAGTCATTTTAAAAATTTCACCTGAGTGGATTAAACAGGCGGTAAAAAATTTCCAAACTTATTTTGCACCTGTCATATTGCATATAACCAGAAAGCCTTTGGAATGCTCTTTCATACTATGCACTTTTTTCCCCGCACCCCAATTTCCTCCCCGGGGGTGGGGGCAGTTTTCAAAAACGTTTGAAATTGTAACATTACTAATAGTATTACAATTTTAATCATTAGTATGTAACATTAGTAAGTAAAATTATTAGTTTTAATACTTGAAAATTTCAAAAGGAAGGGAAGATTTTATACGGGAGAGACGTTACAGTTGCAACTCTGGGGGAAGGGGGATGGCAATTTTCTAAATTTGGCCTACAACCCTCATTGGTGAGGCCTCTGACCATTATTTCAAATTGTACACCTCCAGCGTCTCTGAGATATTTCCCCATGCTTCAGCAGTAGGTTTAGGTAGAAGTGGGAAATTCAAGATAGCACGCCTTCTAAAAATATAGTTAAACACTTTAACTATTTAAGAGCTATTTTGTCTATGTTGTCAACATCGACTTTAAATAGGATTATGTAAGTTTATATGAATAAGGCAACAATTACGGATGTTTGATTAGATATTAAGTTTTTATTAATTTAATTTTTTATTTTTTACTTTAAATCCTTGCTAGATGTACATCGTTTGATTCAAGATGTTTTAGAGAAACCGAACAGCGTAGCGGGCGAAGACTGCTAGTATTACATGTTTTAGAAAAAACTGCTGTAAAACAAAATCAGCCATTTAATCAGTCGTTTCGTAAAATCGTTTCACAAATTCGTTTCATAAAAACGTTCTATTATGATTTTATATATATAGGGTAATATATATCTATAGCAATGTACA
Source organism: Maratus speculifer (assembly GCA_964019185.1). Classification (NCBI taxonomy): domain Eukaryota; kingdom Metazoa; phylum Arthropoda; class Arachnida; order Araneae; family Salticidae; genus Maratus; species Maratus speculifer. The sequence continues at coordinate 144,009,968 of OZ025291.1, forward strand.
TTTAAAGATATATATCCCTAAAATATCGGAAAAACTTGTATGTATTTACTTGTTATATTGCCAATTTTTGGCATTCCATCGAAAAATAAATAAATAATCACCGAGTTCCAGAAAAAAAGGTCATTGGGCGATAAACCAAATTATCATAAAGTTTGAGGAAAGGACTTTTTCACCCTAAAGAAAACTTAAATTTTGTTACAAGTATGAAAAAGAAATGCAGTATATGGTTTGTTTTTAAGAAAATATCATTATGTCTCTATCTATCTTTCATATCAATTACGTCACATTATTGCATTTAATTAAAATGTACTAAGTTGAAAAACTTTTTTTATTATTCTGACAGAATGAAAAAGTTGCCATTTAATATGTGATTAATCAAAAAGAAATTTTATTTTTTTTTAAATTTCAATATTTTTTCAATTAACTTATATTATTATTAAATATTATTACTATTACTTTCCTAACAATGTTTGATTTTTATAAACTTTTAAAGGTGCATAGTATTTTATCGCATTTAAAATTAATGCAAGCATCAATAAAACAAATATTCTTATTTAGATTTAATGCAATTCTATGCATTCGATTATAACAAGTTGTTATACATTATTATTTGGATGGAACATTACGGCATAGACAATTGACCTTGTTATATAATGTTATGTAACTGTTATAATGTGGTCTCTCTGTGAAAATGAATAGGCTTGATATTGTGTATATTTAAAATATATTAATGTAAAGTATCAAATATAATCATTAATTACAGTAATTAAATTTACATTTATTAAATTACAGTATACGACGAAACATAATTTATTATTATCATTATTTTAAATATGAATTTTAAAATCTTTGAAAATGTGTTGTTGATAATTTTTCAATGACATTATTTTTAATAGAAGTATTTGGTTTAAATTAAGTAAAAAAAGTGCTAAACAGTGTGACTGAATGATTTATGAATCGAAAATCTAATTTAAACAAATTTGATTTTAAATTTCTTACTACTAAATTTAATTTTTTTTTCTTATTGGAAAAGCCAAAGCGAAAGCAAAAATGTCCAATCCATTTCTGTAATAACTTTATTTTCTGGAAAATCGATGTAATAATCGAAATTCCATTTCCCATCTTACAGAAAATATAATGAGTGGATGAAATAAAATCTAAGAAGTCACGAGCTAAGCAAAACCCGTATGACGTAGATCTAAAAATAACTTATTTCATATCGACATTTGAAACGATAATGCGTTATAACAATTTTCAAATTACCCATCAACTAAAAGAAAGAGAAAAATGCTTATTACGGTTAAGATTTTGAATGAATGTTCTGTTGAATCTTGAACAAAATAGATTGAATACATGAAGTAAACTGATATCACATAAATTTATTAATCCCATTTCAAAAGTAATGCATGCTGTAACCAATTCTTTATTTCATGTTGTATTACATAGAGGAAATAGTTTCCCATCTTAGTTCGATATTTATACTTATAAAAAAAAAATCAGTGCGATTTCAGTGTACATTAGCAATAGATCATCTCTGAAGAATATGTAAATCTGCACATTTAGTTTCTTGTTAAATAACGTAGGAGCACATAATACAAATTTTATCGTTCTTACCAGTATTTTTTATCAATAATCTTCAAGATACATTTTTTATATAGTATGTTTTAGGAATATTACATAAAGATTGTTGATAAAAGTTATAGGTAAATAAAATAAACTTTGCACTATATGATTCTACCCCTGCGTCAATGTAAAAATTTGCAAGATGTTTGAAGAAAATGTATACCCATTCAAAAGAAATTCCGCATATTATTTTTATTAACACACACTTTGATTCCAAATGAGAAATGGAACTACAATGACGAATGTTTTATAAAATTAATGCCTGTTTGTGAACTAGCAACGTTCTGATCTGGGCTTTGTTGATATCGTGATGCAATGAATCGAAATATCGACAGTTTTGCCTTTTCTTCCTTTGCAACGTTTATGATGATTGCAGGCTTCCCGCACTTTTCTAGTATGCATTTTCAGCAATTCTATCTGCTTCAAACTTATCTTTATTTCTAGAGATTTATAACGGATAGAAGGTATGTTTTGGAACTTTCTTCTAACCTCTATTTCCAAATTAGTTATGTTTCCGAATTTCCAGTATTATTTTAGGTTTTTCTTTTCTGTAAGTGCAGTCTTGTTGCAGTTAAACTTTCAAATTAATTCTGAAAGTAAAATATGAACATTTAGATATGCCAGTTATTAGCGAAGAAATCATGCACGTATTTTTTAAACACCTTATACATACAAGGAAAAATAATAATGTTCGCTAGAATAAATAAGAAACTTCGTACTTTAATTGCAATAGAAGATTTTTCCTCGAAGTAATTAACAAGAATTCCAATGCAGTTATGACAAAGATCTTACAATTCATGAAAATTGCGGGTAAAGTCCTTTTTTGGTAGAGCCTAGAAAACACTTGCCACATGGCTATTACATAGATTTCTATTTGTACATATGGAATGATAAATAAAAACAAATATTTATCATTGAAAATGTTTTTATTGTTTTCAAACTATTCTCCTTAATAATATATACACTTTTACATACGTTTAAACCAATTTTTACAGAACATTTTTCAATACGATTGAGGTATTTCCAAAACATACAATTTGAACGCAGCAACTTCTTCAGAAGTCGAAAATGCTTAACCACGTAGTTAATACTTCAAGTATGGTAAGAAAAAGAAATCACTCGGTACCAAATCAGGACTGTACGGCGGATAACACATCAACTCGATGTTTTGAACGATCAAATAATGAGTTCTTTGCACAGTTTTGCGAGAGCTCACGTTGTCATGGCGAGGAATGATCCTTTGTCACTGGTTGCTTTTTTTATTATTATTTCTTCAATGATTTCTTGAAAACAAATGGTTGTGTATCAAGCTAAAGACTTTGTACTCATGTGCCCATTTATGCCCAAAATACAAGCGAGCATATAGTTCGAACTGCTTCTTGTGCAAATAAATTTTCTTGGGTTTGACTCCTTTAAACGACCCGTACAGTAGATTTTTGTTTACTTTTTCAGATTATGTACAAAGATGTAAAACTTTTCACTAGTTTAGGTGTTAAACATGATATTCGACCGAGATTTAATCTAATCCAATTTAATACCAATATTACATTTTTTGAGCATTTCTTTACACTAACGGACACGAGTAATTTTTCGAGTGATTCTGAAATTATGCAGAATTTAACGAGTGCAGTTTTTTTAACGGGTAAGTGTTGATGTAAAATTTCTGTATGCTTGTCATACTAATGCCTCGATCTTACTCCATGTCAAATGGCAAACTTGTTTTGTCAGTTCGCAGACAGCATCGATTGTTTCTGACACAACAATAGATTTTGGTCGACTTTATTTAAATTCGTCCTTCAGCGAGTCATAGAGAGATTTGAATTTGATAAACAATTGCCAAAAAATCGAACTGCATTGGTCGATGCACTGTTGTTGAGATAATCTACGTCCAGAATCGCTGCGAATCATCGCACAAAAATTCTCACGAGTTAAAATGCTTTTTTGATGTAGATAAAATTTTCAAGCTACTAAACAACGCAAATAACTTTCGTATGAAAAAACTTTCTGGGTAATTATATCGTCAAAAATGTCATACTTAACGATGCATATATCAGATTTAGCCTAACAACGTTACTGATGCCTATTCATGCTAAATGAGTAGGAACTCTCGAAATTTGCCTATATACTTTCTTTTGTGTTTAGAAACACTTTTTTGACCCATGAAAGCATTGTAGCCTTTGAGTCTTTATTTACACCTGCTATTTCTTCAACAGAGTCATTTCTTTTTCTGTGTTTGAAATTAATTTTTAAAGGAAAACGACTTTTGTATGTTGATATGTAAAAACATATGACGATTGTTCTCCAAGTAACATTAAAAGAAAATTCAGTCTCCTCTATATTCATTATAAAATTGCATTGCAAAATGTAGAAAAAATATAGAGCCAATATATGAGTCAATATTGAAATATATATGCGTCAAAATTAAATTTATATTTCCTCTTTTAAAAAAATTGCATTATAAAGCACATGAAGAAAATAATAAACAAGAATCTTTTGTGCTAATAGGTTTTATTTAGTGACTTCTTGTAGTATACACGACATAGAATTTCAAAGGCGTTTCGAAAATTATTTTCTAAAATTTAAATCATCAGATTAAAGCTATATCGATGTTTATTCACGGATTTTGCAGTATTATCTGCGCATTAATAAGAAATAAAAAACGTACTGTTTGAAAAATGTTGTAAAATTTTATGCATCCTGTAAGAAGTTATTGTAATCGTTCAGTTTGTTTGATGCAATCAATGTACAATATATAAAAAAGCGTTTATTTTAGTTTTGGTTTCACCATTCATAAAACTTTATTTATTTTATTATTTTTTTTCGGATAGGAAAAGTGGGGCCTGCAATTTGCAGTTTTCACAATTGCGTAGATTATTATTTTTTATTCGGTAAAAAGAAACTGTTTATTAATATAATTCTAATTGTTTATTTCAAATGTACACATATTTATTTATCATTTTTTAACAACTCTCTTGCCTTAAGTATACCTTACAGCACATGCACATTTTAGAATGTCTTATTGAAAAAAGTTGAATACAAAATGAGTAAAACGACTTAAGAACAAACATCTAGAGACCTTGAATTATTAATTATGCTAGGTTTCTGATAGTTAATAAATGTTTATGAAAGAAAAACAAGGTTTGTTGTAATTAAGAGGCTTACTAAGATTTGGAATTCTTCAAACTATATCCGAACAATGCCTCAAGATATTTGCTATTGTTTGCTATGTTAATTAACTTGGAACCAATAAGAAATAAATGAATTTGCTTACATAAATAAACGTATTCTTAAATATTCCTAGTTGGAAATATATAATAGCAAATATTACGAAATAATATTTCTAGGCTTATTAGTCCTTAAATTTTAGGCATAAATAACTTAAGGAATGCATGACTTAGTTGAAATAATATATTAAATTACGTATCTTGTTTTACGATTATGTTGAAATAGAGTGCTTATTTCCAAGCACATGTTTAACTAAAATATTTTCAGATTCTTCTAAATTTATGGAAGCACATCTTTTTAATCATAACTAACAGAAGAATAGTACCAAATTTATTATAAGGATTGCAAATGAATCGGAAACATTTATTAAACCTTGTTTACCCTTATAAAGTTATTTAAGGCATTTTTGTAGTTTTGAGAAATAATGTTTAAAAATTAACAAATTTCTAAACCATTACTTCTTGAAATACATATCCAAATTTAAAGGTATTTCAAATGCAATTCTTGATCATCCTTGTAGACTTTTAAGTTAGAATTGTTGGATTTGTGACTTTTTTTTAACTCTTTTATCTATAAATTATTCAGAAAAATAACATATTCTCCGAAAATTCTTAAAATATGTAAAAGATAAGTTATCATAAATCTAGAAATTTTTGTCTTAACAAAAGTTTCCTTTTCTTATTATATAAAAATATACTGGATTTTTATTATTTTATGTTATTAGATGTTTGGTTTTGACATCTTCGCTTCAAGAGATAATTATGAAAATGAGAGATGCTCATTTTTAAACCACATAGTACATTTTCTGAATAAGTGAATCAAGTTTAAAGTTCTTTGCAAAGATTGTTCATGAAAATATGTTACGTAACAATTGTACTACTAAATATCTTAAAGTTCCTACATTTTACAGTTAAGAATTGCAATTGCAAAAGTATAACAAAAACTGCTGATTTCACGCCATGTTAAAAAATAAAAGATATCAATCTACAGATGGCAATTGTCTTCAGATTAAAATAATATGATTTTATACTTTTGGAGTACATCCTCCCACCTTTTTATTCAGGAGAAGCAAATCACTATAGGACAAAAAAAATTGGAAAAGAGTGTTTAACACCAGATGAAAGTTCAAGAGAATCAAGTTTCCTGATTAGTTGAATTGCATAATCTTCGGCTGACGAAACGTACAGGAATATATCTAGTGGAGAAAAGTTGTTCCACTTTAGCAATCGGTCAATTCTGTCCCTTTAAGCTTTTTGAATCCATCATTGGTAAGTAGCCGGCTTATATTGAACAGCCTTCAAATGAAAATTTCTAAGCTAGCTGCCCAATGTTTTCTTTGCGAGATTTAATTATCAAATGTTGTCTAAGTTCATTGCAATAGTTTTAGCGTTTAAGGAGTTTAACTCGATCTAGAGCGTCTGAATTTGATATAGGAAGCTGCTTACTATCAAGGAAGAAGATGGAATTAACGGTTAAAGTACACCCGACTCATTCAATACATTGATAACGGGGCAGTAATTGATCACCGTTTCAATATCGCATATGCTTGTGAGAATTTCTTCGTATATCACAGTTCTGACTAAACTGCACTTAGACTGATGATGCGAATTAATGGCTCACATTACCCATCCCACCTCAAAGCAGTGGAAGGTATTAATTTCATTTGACCGCTATTAACATTTGGTGAGAGATGACTGTTTCCCAATTTACCCTTCTTACCGCAGCTAATGTATCAATAAAATTAGTCCCATTTTCACTGTATGTTCCACACGAACTCACACTCCTTGTGACGAATGGTGGCAAGATATCAGAACATCCCATCTTCTAATAGCTGTGACCAGTTCGAGATGTACAGCGCGGGATATTTCATATGTAAACAGAATTAAACATAATTATCAAAGATCCACTCAATATCAAGGATCCACTCAGATCAATTTGAAACCCTCCAGCATCCTAGGATTAGCTTCAACTTATTTGGAGAGGTAAACAAGGCATTTCCCTTGGATTTTTTAGCATCGTGCATTTTTCTTTATAACTGGTATGGTACGTTTATAGTGGATCATCTAATTTTGTTATTTTATGAATAAAGCAACGTATTAGTGTCGGCATAGAAGCAATTTAACGATAAAATAAAAATATCAGGATTTTTACAACATAATATTTCGATTACAGCAGAATTTGGTATTTAAATGTGTAATTATCGTCTTTTTGAATTACGTTAGTTTTCACAAGGATCAAACAACCTTAATCTCTAATAATTCTTAAGCATGTTTTAGGATATCCAGTGCAACAGATGATTTTATTATACTCTTATTACGAATACATATGAATTTCGTTAGCATAAAGTTATCGCGCTAAACGTAATTCTTTTTTTAAGACAAAAGAAGGCTAACTTTCTCCATTTTATTTTTTTATTTAGCTTACTCTTTGAATTGAGTAATTAATAGAGGTTACAAAACATTAATGATTTTCAAGCTGAGGGTTTGTACGGATTCCATTATTTTCGAGCGTGAATATCAGCATTTTAAAAAATATATTAATAAATCAATCAATCTAGTTCAAATGTTCGAAATTTGTCTTATTTAAGGAAAGTTTTTCAATAAGGTGCTGGAGAATTTGTTAGTCTAAAAATTACAGGACCCGTACGAACCCTAAAGTTAAAAAAGATACAAATAATTTATCGAACAATGTACGTGAAAAATTTAACTTTGTTACTTGTTTTAAACAAGTAAGAAAAATCATGCGATAAGCATAGATTATGAAACATTTCCCAATGCTTCATGAAAACTTTAACAAAACTTCGTTATTTAGGTAAATAAGGATATAAAGCCAAATATGCATTCCATTCCAGTACTATTGAACAGCCCTGTATTTGATCTGTCAGCTAATATACATACTATATCATGGGAAAAATTAGTTTAGCAAAAAAAAAAAAATGCCTAGTAACTTGAAATTTCTCTTTCAGCAGTTTATACTAATAGATGAAAACATACTTGAATACTTTGTTCAACCTTGTAGTTTGCCTGATGCCTTTATTACACATTAGTGTTAAGCTAAAATTTATTTTAAACTAAAACACTGTTAAAACAACTGAAATCACTTTCTCATAAATTACAATTCACAGGCTTCATATACCCAATTCTTTGCGTGGCCCTGTATATCATTTTATCTATATTCTGCAAACATTTCTTAGTAAATTTAATGCAGTTCAATGTAAAATTGCATAATATATTTAAGAATCATCTTTTAGTAATTTATGCTCATATTCAGTAATGCTGGCAAACTCGTTTGAGTAGCCCTGTATATTAACTATAGCATTTATACACACCATATAATATGCATAAGTTTAGTGAAATTATACGAACATATCATAATTAAAATGCATTTCATCCATCCATCATCCATCATCGGATACATATACAGTAGTTCGGAAAGAATGTACTACTTGAAATCTTTTGTGTGTCCCCGTAAATACTATGTACCTTATATTAGGGAGGGCAGTATCGTATTATTTATACAAAGCCTCATTGACATACATATATTTTATTACACATGAAACAGTTTAATATACTTAAAATATGTCACACACAATTCCCCCTTTTACCATCATCTAAAGGAATTCTTTTGTGTAGCCCTGTAAATCAATAATAGCTACATTTTCACCTTATATCTTATAAAATGCATATTTTAATGCATCTCGTTTAAGCATATAATATGTTTGGCAGGGTATAACATCTTTAAAATTCTTTTGAAACGATTTTTCCCCATAAGCCGTAATGTAATGTGAAACTTTTGACTCTCCCTGTAGATAAACCAATCATGGTAGAAACTTCATTTTCAGTAGGGTTCGTGCTAGTGTAAACGTCAGTAACGTCCTAAAGTTTCATGGCAATCCGAGTATATTTACGTGAGTTAGAGGACAGGCGGACAGACGGACAGACAAACCAAATTCATAAGCACTTTTCAACTTGGTTGGAAAGTGCTAAAAAGATACTAACTACAATATATTAAGTTTAAAATTACTGAGTATAAAAATGAATTTATATTAGATGCTTATGTATTATTCCACGACGAAGATTTTCATAGGCACTAGGCACTATTATTTGTATTATCTTAGATCAGTATTTTTTATAAAAGTTGGAAAAAATAAGGGGAGAATACTAGATTATTTGAAATGAAAAATTGAAAACATTAGAAATAGATTCTACACTGTGTACAAAATGTTTATTTTGCAAAATTAAATCGTCGCCAAAGTGTCATTTTTTGGAGGGGAGGAGACTAAATTTTACAGGAAAAAACTGTAAACTGACTTTTTTACACAGGGCTCGAACTTTTCCAAAAATTTCCACATATTGCTACCAATATTTTGCTACCAAATTAGACATCTTTGATGAAGGTTCATATAATACTGTACTACTAAGAACTATACAATAAATATTTCCGTTTTAAAATTGTGGTAGGAAAGTACGAAAATTTTAGGAACGGTGCGAGCCCTCTTTACAGACGAAATGTGTTAAAATGATAGGCATTTTGAAATAAACACAGATTTATTTTCCATAAAATAAACAGTTTCTCGCTTGCGTAAATTATCTTTTTTTTTTTTTTTAGATGGGGAGTAAAATTAAAAGTTTTTTAAATTAATTTACAGGAAACACACAGACAAGACCTTGAGAATTTAAAATATCTATTTCTGATAATTTGCCAATACACACGCTAATAAATAATATTTGTTAATAAATAATATTTGCTAATAAATAATCATAAATACGCTACATAGACATTTCTGATACTGTTAATATCAAAACTTAAATCAGCTCCATTTTCATACAATTTTATGTTGTTATAAGTAAATCAAACACTATCTAAAAAAAAATGCCAATGCGGATTAATTTTCCAAATATTTACCTAGTGAAAATACATTTAATAAAGAGTCAATATTTGATAACTTTTTACATAAAATAGTAAGTCTCTCTTATTCCGTATATTTTTTATATGGATTTAAAAATATTTCAGCCAACATTCTTAGAGTATTTGCTGACTTAAAAAATCCAAAACTTTCTCAAAGGTTTAATGCATAAAATCTCAAAAGATCGAAGGCTTTTTTCAGAATTCTCAAAATGATATAATATTTTAGTTTGATGCCAAGAAATTTTTTTATTATTATTATTGATGTAAATGTATTTCAGTTAAGTCGTTTATTGAAAGAGACTTTCCTTTTACGTGGAAGATAGGAACGTCCTCCGATGGATTATATTTTGAGTTTATATAAATTCTGTTATGCATAGTGTTTACTTTACTGCATCTTAAAATATTTAACATAGAAAGTTTGCATCAGCCTTTTATTTTTTTTTAAAAACAACAATATTTAACAGCGACAACATGATGTGAAGCCAACTTAAAAAATATATATATTTAATTTCTCAACTATTTTTGCTAAAACTACTGCAGAATTTTATTTTTTTAGCCTTCTATCACTTATGTTATTTTGTACATACGAGGAAAACGCTCACATTCTGTAATAAGGTTTAATTATCGTTTGTGGTTTCAAATCACACTGAAAACTATACTTTAACCCCTTTGAAGAATAGCAAGTAGTGTAGAAGGGAGATGACAGATTAAAAAAAAGTAATATTTATAGTCCAAAAAGGCTAGGATCGCTATGGACCGACAATAGTGCCGGAATGTTAAAGTAAGGGCTTTGGTAAAGGAACAGATGATAATTCAAGTTTTACTAAGTCAAAATAGAATTTTTTGAATTGGAATGTAAAGTTACGATTTTAATAAATTATAGTATTATTATATCTTTATTCTATAGATACTAATACTTACTATAATATTATAATTCCACACTCCTCCAAAAAAATCGTAAATATATGTGTATACACACATATATATAGTGTATACATAAATTATGTAGAAAAGATCTTAAAAGTGCATCGAACATGATGAAGTCATGAATAAACTTTCGAGCGACTTATTTACAGTTACGAAGATGCGAGAACTCCTTGGAAGTTTTAAGGAATATTGTACTATTATTTCAGATCAGATATGTCTCTTCACATATTTTGCAACTGCCTTGTTTCTCATGGGAATTGTAATATTTTCCAATGAATTAGTAAGTCTAGTAATATTTTTAAAAGTCTATAGTAAAACTGTACACACTCCGAATTACATATATTTGATGGGGCAAAATATGTCTGAATAGAATGCATAAAAAAACGCTTTAACTCGTGAAAGGGCATATGTAAATATAACCCATTATTATGCAATTATCTTCACCAGTTAAAGAGCGTGAAAGTACAAATTTTTAATAATGTTCTATCATTAGTTACATAATATATATAATATTTTCTCGTTATATTGATTCCTTTAAAACGCACTATGTGCAAGATTTCTTTTATGTTCAATAGCCAATAAAACAGTTTTATGTAATCTAAGGTGCATATATGTATTTCATAGACTGAATAGAGAATAGGTTTGTTACACATTCTTGTTACACGTCAATTCTGCAATCTATAATTTTTAAATTTTTATAAAAAATCTGAATTATGTAATTTTCTAATTAAATAAATACCTGCTATTTCTCTCATTCAGGTCGAAATACTGAATGAAAGTAGATTAAAAAATCAAGGCTGTAATATTGGACATACTTAACAAGTTAACAACCATATAACACACCAATCGTTGTTTATATTTTCCAATGAATGTATTATACGATGGCTGGTAAGAATCAGTATTGTCTATTTAACAAGTCTTTCATTTAAAATAAATATTAGAATATTATTTTTACTTGATTTAGCAATCGCGGGAGAAAAAAAGAGATTTTGTCTTCTATGTGTGTATGGTAAATGAAGACGGTTTCATGAAGAGAATTTAATGATGACAATGAAGAATTTTGAATTCAGTTTTCAACCAGCCTAAGACGATGAAATATTTGTGAAGAAGAGCACTTCCGAACCTTTTTTCTACCACTTTAGGCTTTTAATTTCGAAGCCCATTTCCCATAAACACGGTTTCTTTTCTCTTCCTTCTAACATCCTTTTTTTCATTAGTAATCAAAAACAGGTAGTAATTTAATACAAATTACATTTAAATTTGAATGTAATTTTTTTATAATAATTGCAAATCAATAAGGAAAATCAATAAGCTTTAAAAGAGAAATATAATTTTTTTTTAACAATCATAGCATAATTATTGATTATTTATATATATATATATATATATATATATATATATATATATATATATATATATATATATATATAAGGCATTGAAATTAAAAGATCTGACCTGATTTAGACAATCTCCAATTAATGTTAAACACAAAACGATAAAAAATGTACTTAAATGAAATTTTCGGGAAGAAGGGGGAAAAATAAGTACTTATGCAATATACTAATTAGTGTGCGAAAACTACTGATATTGCATTATCAGTGAATTATTAAATGTAGCAAGTCTTTTCCATTTCTTTTGAAACTAACACATTGGATCTGTACGTGAGACTAACTTTGTAATCTAATGCTATCAACTTTTCATGAGTATTTTTAGTTAAACCATTTGTGAGATTTCCGCCATTTCCGCCATTATTTCTTGGACCACTAGCAGTTCCGCCACATACCCCTAGGGGTATGCATGCTCTAGATTGGAAACCACTGGTCTAGAATATGGATATTCAGATATTTTTAGCACTACTGAATTGTTATTAGCCAAACAGAAAAATTACACCATATTACACAACAAATGAAAGAACTAGAGTTTCTGTTCATTCTTTTTAATAAAAGGATGGCTGTGCACTGACCTTGAAAATTGAGGATACATCATCCGAAAGTTACTTATAGTGATTTTAAATATTTCGAATGTATTTAGGATTGCCGAATTGTCCTTAGCCAATCCGGAACGTTACACCATATTACACAATAGATGAAAGAACTAGGGCTTCTGTTAAATCTTTAATAAAAGGATAGCTATGCACTGAAATTGCGAATAGAGAATACAGCATCTAAAGGTTACTTTTACGATTTTAAATATTTCGAATGTATTTATGATCGCCCAATAGTTTTTAGCCAGTCAGGAACATTACACCATATTACACAACAGATGAAAGAACTAGAGCCTTCTGTTAAATAAAAGGATGGTTATGCATTGAGCTTGAGAATAAAAAATACAGCATCTGAAGGTAACATCTCAGTATCAAGAAGATACTGACTTAAAGAAAAGTTTTATTTTAAACCGCAAACGAATCGACAACTTTTTCCAATTTCTATAATTATTTTAATATTGAACACCCTCCCCCATAAACACAGTTAAGTTTGTGCTACTTAACTGAGCTCAAAATTTAAGTTTAAATCTAAGCTTACGAAAGCATTTAATGAGATGCAAAAAATAACGCCAAAGAAGAGTTGTTCGTTACTCCAAAGTCTAAAGCGCCCTCTATCGGCATTTTTTTGAAAATTATCTTTATAATTTATTTTTAAGAAAATACCGACATAAAGAATAGTTTTAGTGAAAACCGCAAATAAATGAACCAATTTTTCCGTTTTTTTTAATAATCATTTAAAATTTGAACCCTCTGAACACAGTTCAGTTTGTGCTACTTAACCACTCCCACTTTCAGATTTTGAGCTCAAAATTTAAGTTTTAGTCTAAGCTTACGAAAACATTTAATGTGATGCAAATATAGTTTTTCGTTACTCCAAAGTCTAAAGCGCCATATATCGGTATTTTTTGGAATTTATCTTTATAATTTAATTTCAAGAAAATGCGGACATAAAGAATAATTTTAGTGAAAACCGCAAATCAATCGACCGATTTTTCCATTTTTTATGTTTATTTGAAATTTTGGACCCTAAACTTTAATGGCGGCTATCTCCTTTGGAAAACGTTTGGGACCCTTAGTCTCCTATTTAATACTGTTTGTCTTGATGTGCACTATCACCTCTCTTTTATTGTAAAAAAAAATTTGGAATCACCCTGTATATGCATAAACTTTGTTCTTATAAGAAATTTTTTTAAGAATTAGTGATGGATGATTTTATATACAAAATCAAAAATTAGAACGAAATTCAAGCAATTCAACATCAATATGTTGATACAAATTTAAACAATTCTCAGTGACTCGTCATATCATTCAGTCTTTTTTTTTTTCTTTTTACAAATTTAATAAAAGTGCTTTAGTAATTTAAAGAATAAGTGCTGTTAAGATGATGAGTTTTTTAAAACCAACATTTCACCATGATTTCTTTGAATTTTAATTTTAATGAGACACACCGAGTGTTATTAAGATTTAAATGAAGTTGAAAATTCTCAAAATATGCGAATAATAATATTCAAGTATGATCAACTAAGGTTAATATGTTTTCAGAATTTGTTTTTTAATTAAAGAATTTTTTTTTGTTTTTTTATTTAGTTTTTATTACTTGCACATGTATGACTGTTTTTTAATGTCATGTATGAGTGCGTTATTTATGAAATTGATTTATTACAGCGGGCATTAATTAATTCTATTAGATAAATATTTCTTAGAACTTTATGATTTATTATTTTAAAAATCGTAAAAGCATTAAAATACAGGAATATTATCAATTGTATTTTATTTCAATTCATGGCAATGTTACCAATGTTTTTCAAATGAATAAATTAATACCTATGACTGTGTGTGTTGCTGCCGTAGGTACCCACACCATTGCGTGTACGATAAATCCTTTAATGACATTCCGTTTTAAATATAATTCCAATTACACTAGAATAAAACTTTACCATTTTGATAACGATAAAAAAATTGTGAAGATGCTAAACGAAAATGACAAAATATGAAATATGTAATATTTATTTATAGAATTGCCCATTTTTATTATATTTATAAAAATCTGTAGCGGAATGAAAATAAACATTAGCAAAAGAGATTCAGCATGAAACACCGAAAAATCCATCTTAAAACTTTTATTGTATCCCCTTTTTAAAAATTATTTCCTAATGATATTTTATAATTATTTAGAAAATAAAAACTCGAATGTCTGCTAAGAAAGCATTTAAAAAGAAATATATTCTAAATATCTATTAAATGTGTAAAGGATTCATACATTCTTTTATTACTCTAAATAAAAATTCAAAATCTTTGATTTACCGTCGTGAAAATATGCATTAAAAAATATTATGATATTTCGACTCTAATCGATAGAAAAATTCACCAACCTTTACAAGAAAACGTCACACTTTACATATTATTAATAAGTATTATGTTAAATTGTTAATTTCTTCACCATATTTCAATAAAACGCTTTTCTATTTGGCGTTTGATGCGAGCAATTTTGTTTCTGTTTTCACCTGCGAGACGCCGACGTATAGATTGTGATTAACTGTGAACAGACAATTCCAATCGCATAATTCTTTCTGTATATTTGCCTATTGCTAATTGAATTAGAACTGAGTTAGTATCTCTATAAAGAGAACAAGGTAAATGACACTGTCCGGTAGAACATGTAAAGTGACCATCATTCGTTCAGAATTACGCATAAAAATTTTGACTGTATTGACAAACACATTTACAAACAGAGAAAAATATTGTGCATTCGTAATTTGGTGAAATTGATTGTTCGTTTACTCGCTAAATAAAGAGATTTTGTCGCTATTTGGCGCAATGGCGAGTGACAGCGAGAACCCTCACTATATATTTTCGTTCGTGATTGTAATACATTTTCGTACATTAAGAAGCATCTTAATTAGTGCTTTTTGCAGTGAATAGTATATTAATTAATTTTATCAAGCCAGAATATCAATTTCTTGGGTGCTATTAATTCTTAATTAAAAGTTTTTAATGCATATTTGAATTTGTAATTTCAAGACAAACAAAATAATATAATTTTTAATATTAACATAAATTATGTTAATTTATCACGTTTTTCTATAAAACATGTTTCTTTAAAATGAAAATGTTCACTTGTAAATTGACAGCGTCCTAAAAACCTACATTTAAAGTTGAGAAATCAGAATAACAAACTATAAATATTACTCGAAAAAGTTTATGAAAGTCAGTGGCAAGAAATATTAATTTGTTTTTAGAATTGTTTGTCATATCTCAAAATTATAAGTTTTTCTTAGTTTGTAAAGATAATGAACATTTTTTGGAAACTTGGCCAATTCGTAAGATTTTATTTTAATTTTTGTATGTGATAATATTATATTTTTCTCAAGTGAAAATCATCATTTTGTTTTTTACCGTGTACATAAAAAATCATTGTAGGGCATAAACAAATTATAAAAGATCATTTCTTTTTCCTTCATAAGATATTCCACCAATCCTGGTGTTATTTTAATAAAGCCGTTGTGTTACTAAAAAAATCGATAACATTGCTTTAACAAATTACCCTTATAATGTTACAAGAAGGCTATTAAATGCCAACATGAAACTCATTACCCTGATAACATTATATTAGGAAATACGCTTTCTTTAACACAAGGAGAAGAAAACCCTTATCGCCTTTTATTACACCAGGGTTACGCTTAGTGAATGAAAACAAATTAATTCCCACGGTGATATTTATGCATATTTTATTTTAGTAAAACTTCACATGTGTAAATGTTTTTCTTTTTCAGTTAATTGGAAATAATTCAAGTTATTTGTCAAAATATATTTGGACATTATATTAACTACAATTACCTTCTTTTTTTCCGCTAACCTTCTTCATTCAGACTGCTATATCTTCTTTTAATATGTATAATTTGATAAATACGATATGAAAAATAAAGTGTAAGTTTTGCGCGTAAGCGTTCTTTCAGTTAAATGGAATACTTCAAGTTATTTATTGAAATATATTTGGTATTAAATTAACTACAAATACCTTCTTTTTTCCGTTTACCTTCTTTATTTAGACTGTAACATCTTCTTATAATAGATATAATTCGATAAACACAATACGAAAGTCTATTACTTTAGCACTTTAAATACTTTTCTAAGAACGTTAGAAATACTAGATCCTTTATACTATTACTGACTCACCCTCTTTGCTTTTCTTGGTGCCAGGTACCTTAATTTTATTTAAAAAGACAAGTTACTCTGAGAAGGGTTTAGTGCTGCGTCACACTGTAAAAAAAATTCTGTAAAGGTACTAAACATTTTCTAGGAAACTGGGATTCCAAGAACTTTTCATGTAACGGTAACAGGAAAAACCCATGTAACCGATTCTAAAACTTGAATTTTTGTTGTTACCGTTACAGGAAAAGTTCTTGGAATCTCAGTTTCCAAGAAAAAGTTTAGTACCTTTACAGATTTTTTTTTACAGTGTCACCTAAGTCTTCGGCAGCATACACACTTTAATTGATATCACATATTTTTAAACGAAATTCTATCCAAAACTATCGATTAAAGTTGGGTAAAGCTAGTTGGGTAGTGTCACACTCTTTTAGTTATCGCAAATGACCCACAAATTTGTATGATTTTATACTTTTAATTGAAAATTTATCCATCCAAATGAACCTAGAATTGGGAGCTCCATTACCTAGGAATACATACAGTCAAGGTGCCACACGAAAATTGTAAAAGATAATAAAAAGTAAAGGAAAAAAATTAACAAAAGTATAATATGTCTTCAATTTAGAAATTTCTTTAATTTAAAAATACTATTAGAAGCTCTAATTTAAAGATTTCCTTATATACAATACCGCCGCTAAAGCTAAATTTTGTTTTTTATTAAGTTTTTTTTAAATTAAGTTTTTTCGATGAAATAGTCTAAGAAACTATACTTTATAATGGTTTAAATGAAAATATGAAAGTCGAACGTATGATATCCTGACTTCATTCGAACATATTAATTAATTATCATTTGCACACATTTTTGTGAACAGGACATTTCTAGAAAAAATCCCTGTCGGCTTGGCCTATAGGCGGAGATATATTTTGAAAAGTTTTCATTCCAACAACAAAAAATAAAATAATTAACGATAAACCCAGTTTAATTACTTTATTTGGCCGTTTTTGGAAATTTTTTAATTTCATTTTTCTGTAAGAACTGATTTTATCCAAATCCTCTTAACGAAATTTGGCTCAAATGCCCACTTTGAAAACATATTTTGAATATAT
This sequence comes from Maratus speculifer, assembly GCA_964019185.1. Lineage (NCBI taxonomy): Eukaryota > Metazoa > Arthropoda > Arachnida > Araneae > Salticidae > Maratus > Maratus speculifer. The sequence continues at coordinate 144,027,891 of OZ025291.1, forward strand.
ATTCTGACTTCATTAAAAAATCGACCAATACGCATATTATATAATTCCTAAATAACAAAAAAACTGTCAATTGAGTGCGTGTGAGAGCAAAATTGAATTTAAAATGAATCATAAAATAACCAATTTGTTATTTGAATACATACACAATTCTTTAATCAAGATCGCTTTGGGAAATTTTGTGCGAAGTGCCCAATTTGACAGCTTTTTTTTAAATATATATTTAGCTTTTATCAAAAAACTGACCAATACGGCCCATTAAAAAGTTCCTAAATAACAAATAACTGTCAATTGTATGCGTTTGAGAGCAAAATTGAATTTAAAAATGAATCGTAAAATGACCAATTTGTTATTTGAATACATCCTCAATTCTTTAATCATGATCGCTTTGGGGAATTTTGTGCGAAGTGCCCATTTTCGCAGTCTTTTTTGAAATATATTCTGCCTTTATCAAAACACTGGCCAATCCGTCTCACTATATAGTTCCTAAATAAGAGGACCTGTAAATTAGATGCGTTTGAGAACAAAAATGGATTTAAAAATGACTCAGAAAAAACGCAATTTGTTATACTTCCTTAATTTTTCAATCACTATTACTTCGGGAAATTCTGTTCAAATACCCTTTTTGGCAGCCTTTTAAAAAATATATTCTGCCTTTATCAAAACACTGGCCAATACATCACATTATATAGTTCCTAAATGTGAGGATCTGCCATTTGGATGCGTTTAAAATTAAAAATAATTTTAAAAATGAGTCAGAATTCAAGCAGTTTTGATTTGAGGTTTTTCTCCAACACCTATTTTTGTCTAATTTATTTTTGATATAAGTATTGGTCCTATGAAAAACTTGTTCGCATAAAAATTGTAGATATTATTGAGAAGATGTAAAATAAATTTAATTAGATTTTGTTGCTTAAGAATTGAGTATGTTATAGTAATAGGTTGTTGCCTGGTGCAATATGATAAAGTTAAAATTATTTTCAACGTTAGAACACCAGAATATTCGTATTCCAAGCATGCCGGTTTCGGTAGCATATAGCATACCTTCCTCAGTGCTAAATATAGTGGAAATTTGCTCATATATATACAGGGAGGATGGGGATTCAAGCGACAAGTTTCTTGACCAATAGGAAAACAGAGGATCCTAGGCAACAGCCAATAGGAAAACAGGGAACAGCTAATAGGAAATTTGTGTGGAAAATGGAAAAGATATTGCGAGAATTGCATTAAAAGATTAAGAAAAATTAGTTTTAATGTAATATTTCCAACAGTCTGCTAAGCAGACTGTCTACATAGCAGCATATCAGGATATCTACTTAAATCAGCATATCTACATAGCAGCATATCTACTTAAGAATGTAACAATTCTTCTTAATGTTTCATATTATGTTGCAGCTCGAATGCAGCATTGTTGCTAATTTAACTAACATTAAGAATATTTTATTATTTTATTACAATTAATTGGACCTTATTTATTTGCGTTTTCTCTATTTTTCCTTTTTATTAGGTAAAAGTAAATGTGCATCTGTTTTAAAAACTGACATTTCTAAACATATTAGTGCCTATTTAAACCAGCAATTGGATATAGGAAGATTTATATTTTAGAATTATAAATAAAATTAAATTTACGTGTAGAAAATCTTTTCATAATAAATCGATAAAATATATGCATTTAAAATTAACTTTTTACTTCTATCGTTGTATATATATAAACGGTAGATAACTTGTTTCACATCTCTAAATTAAACTTTCAGAATTTATTTGAGTGTATTCATATGTTAAACTACATCTGATAGATAAAACCTCTAAAAGTCTTTAAATCTATATTTTAATCAAACAATGCCACATATGAATGTGTAAATAAATAAATAAATATTTTTGCTTTTGTTTTCTTGAATGCATTTTTTAGATGTTAAGATACTTTTTATATTAAAGCAAGAAGTGTAAAATTGTAGAGGAATGAAATATTGCCTTAGTTATACAGCTAATATCTGTCTTTAAAACTACCTAAAACTGTGACTATAATGATATTGCTATACAATATATACATGAATTATTAATTGCTATTTTTTATTTTTGTAATGTTTCAGTAAATATTTATTCGGTTCATATTTTTCCTGGGAATTTAAATATTTTTTTAACATTAAAGGGATTATTTTTAATCCTTTTGGGTCCGGTTTTGTTTCAATATTGAGATAAAAATTATTTTTATGATAATAATGTAATAGTATCCATCCAAACCGATTTACTGAATTATAAAGATTATGTCATTGTCGGTAATTTCACAAATGTAATTAACTTTTGTACTATTCAGTTCATTCGTAGATCATAGATTAATGAAAAGTTTTCTAAAACGTTTGGAAAATATCTTTTAACGAGATGTGAGAGGTTTTTCGACTTTCTAACATATTTGCTTTTTATCTCATACGATATGTTCAGAAAAGTAGCCAATATTTTAGATTTTAAGCATGAAATGTATGTTGAAAATAAAAAAAAATTACCAACGGTGCAAAAAAGAGCTAAACAAGTTTTTGTTGTTATTACTAAGTGCTGAAGTATAAATGGAGTGATAGTGAGAAATGTTTTGACACATTTATCGTTAGTGCATGTTGATAGTAATAAAAATAATTGTTAAGACAACATAATATTCGATGAGATGACATGTAAATAATACATTGATGCTGTTTATTAATAAGATACCAGACACGAATGAATTAAGTTTTATGTAAGTATTAAAAAACTATCTAAAACACTATTTTATTGAAATGTTGTCATAAACAGTGGAGATAATTACAAATTAAAAACTCGTACTTAATAACATTATGCATACAATAAGTAATTTTTTCGCTATAGTCGAAATGAAATATATTTATTTTAAATCAGAAAAATATAGCTTGTTTAAAAATTAAATTCATAAATTTAAACATAAATAAATTTGCTTCCTTCACACTGTCGCAATGTCATATGGGCCCTTAAAAAATGCTTACAGTTGAAACTCATGAAACCCCGAAGAAATCAGGATTATTGTAGTAAATGATATTTTAAATACTGTGTTTGTGCTTCAATATTACATTTGCAGTTGTAGCTTTCAATGTACGATTATCAGTCTTAATAAAGGGAGAAGTGCCTAGAAATTTACTTACCATCACATCATCATTAATACAGCAGTGTTTTCATGCCCTGAAATTTAAGGTTTTTTGGATTTTTTTTAGATAAATTGCTTAAACGAAAACGTTTACACAAAACTGTAATTTAAATATTAAAATAGTAAAGAGTATTTTTTTAGAAAAAATCTATGATTTTACGAGAAAAATTATATTTTCAAAAATGTTCGACCACTAACAATATTTGCACACACACACACACACACACAAAAAAAAAAAAAAAAAAAAAAAAAAAAAAAAAACTAGAATATGCAGTTTTTGGCAATACATCTCAATATTTTATGTTTTAAAAATTGCGGAATTATATTTTTATTTAATTATATTTTATACGGAATTATATTTTAAGCTATACATGGTACACTGTAAAAAAAATTCAAGAGGTTACTAAAAATTTTTTAGTAAATTTGTATTCCACAGAACTTTTTAATAACCATTACAAAAATTTTTTTTGCAAGCGAAACAAGCATTTCTTTTGTAAACTGAACAAAAGAATATTTTGTATAACTAACTTAAAAATTTTTAGTATGAGCCACCAAGCAAATTTTAGTAATAGCTCCAAAATTATTTTTAATAATCATTACGTGGGCTCGAAGGGCAGGAGCTTCCTTCGAGTTGCATCCAGCCTTCTGGAGCGGAAGATTTTCGGCAAAACCGCAATAGATGGCAGCACCAAACATTGCTACTGCTCCGTCAGGGTATTCATAATCCCTTTATTAACCAGTACTTACACTGCATACGTTCGGGGCGTATTTGGCAGTGGCCAGTATCGAACCCGGGACCTTTCAGCCTGAAGTCCGTTACTATAACCACTATGCTATCAAGGCCACACCAAGGGAGTTTTAGTAATAGCTATTAAAAATATAAAATTATTAACTATTCGTTGCTAACTTTTTTCTAGTAATTCTCACAGATTCTCTTGTAACCGACTAAGATTACTAAAAAATTTTTTAGTAATTACAAGGATCACTAAAATTTTTTTAGTAGATCGACACTTTTTTTTTACAGTGTATATGCTTAAAGGGTCTCAGGACACTTAAAATTGGGAAAAAAGACCATTCTTCACATTTAATAACTTAAAATGCATGTGATTTAAAAAACATAGTTTTTATTGGAATAAAGAATTTAAGTTAGATCTTTCATTTCGTGCATTTAATAAATTGCAAGATGCTCAATTAGCATTTATAGGGGGCTCCCAATTGTTAGATATTTAACGAGAAGAAAATTTATATAACAACTTTTTGAAACAAAAATGAAAATTATGGTACCAATTTCTACTTTAGATTTTAGTAATTAAACAGAATTTATATAAATTTGCATTCAAACTATTTTTTGTATTTTTAACTCAAAGTTGTACTTAGCTCTTTCAAAATTTTGGATATTTCAACAGTAATCACATAAAAAAATATTTTTTGAACTAAATAAAAAGGAAATTTTAGGTTTAATTTGTGCAGACTCATATTAAACATGCGTTTCGAAAAATTAAGAAAAAATATTTAAAAGTTTTTGAGATATCGTGAGCATTATGCCCAAAAACGTCTTTTGCAGAATTTTTTTTCAAAATTTCGTTTCAAAAGTGGCGCTTCAATTTTTGAGCGGTTATAATTCTAAAAGCCTTAACAACTGTTCTAATGTGGCTTTCAAAGAAACAATTTTATCAAAGGAAAAAATAAGATTTCACATCTAAAAACTTTAAAATTTCAAAAATTTTCAAGCTGTAATAATCTTGAGATCTCTTAAACAAATTGCATACATGATTGAAATTTAATTTCTTGATTTTTTTTTTCATTTTTAAAAGAGTTTATGTGAGTTTTAGCCTTGTTTCTTATCATGAAATATTAGTATAAACCAAAAATTTTTACAAAATTTTATTTGCTTATAATGAAGGATTTTCACATACTTCAGTATTCCTATCATCCTTCACTCAATTGCCGAGATCAGCTGCACATCTTTATTCTACAGTCATGAAAAAAAAAAAAAAAAAAAGGCTAACACTTTATACTGCCTTTTAACAAATTATCGTAGAACTGGTACTACCGAACGATTGAAAATAAAGTCTACTTTTAAATTTTGTATATAGAATTTGCTTCGGGGAACATCTATATATTAAAATGAACCCCAATTTTTTTTTAATAGCCTTATCCAATTTTGACAAAATATTTATAAATATTCAACATCTAGTGTTTCTAATGTTAAATAAAATTTTCATGCTTAAATTAATATTTCCTAAAATTATACTCCTATTTTTTTTTTTTTTTTTTTTTTTTCCTGTAGCAATAATACTACAGTTTCCAAACATAGGTACGATGAATTCGCAATTTTTATAATTTTATGATATGAATTATAAATTAAGAAATTGATATTCGAAGAAGTAATAAATCACAACTTAGTCTTTTTGACGGATTTAGATTTATTAAGACCTGCTTTATGGAAATTGAAAACTTCAAATTTTATTTGCAAGTAGTTTTCAAAATATGATTGAAAAAAGAAAAAAATATGGTTTAAGGTTTAAGTGGATAATAATAATATAAGTGGCTAGATATTTTGAAACTTCATACGCTATCCTGTAATTTAGCAGTCTCCATTGACTGCCTGAGTGGCACCTAAGACGCGTTGATCAAGAAGGTATCTCACTCGGTCAGCAATCGAGTAACGGACTTCAATTTGGATACAGCCTCTAAAATATGCTCGTTTTAAAATAATTATTTTCTCGGAAATGTGTCGCCGAATTGCAGAAAATTTGTTTTTAGGCTAATTATAGGTAGTAGTGTTCATTTATGATATCAGAAATGGGTACCTTATTAAAAAACAAAGTTACGTTTCTATTATTTTTAACACAATCAAACTGATTGGTAAAGTTATCATACGAATGAATATTTCCAGCTGAGCGAAAAATTGCCCAGGCTGGGGATCGAACCCGGATACTTGGCTTACAAGGCCAATGCTTTACCTGTTAAGCTATCTGGGCGATAGCCGGCTGGGATTTTCCGCTCAGATAACCTTATTGGTTGTAACATCTGGTCTGTCATTTGAAACAGCTCGCAGAATAAACCGCGGGTAATGGAACTCCATATAATGGAGTTTAATGGAATAATTATATGGAGTTCCATTACCCGCGGTTTATTCTGCGAGCTGTTTCAAATGACAGACCAGATGTTACGACCAATAAGGTTATCTGAGCGGAAAATCCCAGCCGGCTATCGCCCAGATAGCTTAACAGGTAAAGCATTAGCCTTGTAAAGCAAGTATCCGGGTTCGATCCCCGGCCTGGGCAATTTTTCGCCCAGCTGGAAATATTGAATTTGTAAAGTTACGTTTCATTGTAACATGTAGATGACCCCCTAACCAAATTTTATATACATCATTTAAAAGTAGACATTATTTCTAATTGTACGGTACCGCTAAATTTCTTATACGATAGATTTTTGCAGAGTTAGTAGGAGCTGTTTACGTTTTGTTCCCCTCGACTATACAGTTTGTTAAAGCCCCACCATTGGCCGAGAGATTTTGCCCTCCAAACTGGTAGACGGCAGATGCCCGGTTCGATCTCAAACGCACCTGTCAGCTTACTCATTTGGAGTCTTTCGTGGTTTTCTTCGAAACTTGGTTTTCCTTGCGTAAATACGGGTTAGATTCCCTTAGAAAAACCCCGACGGAGGGCACTCCCTTCCCCATTAAAATCCCACGTGTCACAATTGGCCAAAAAATATCTGTACATATTTCTGAGTAAGTCTACATATCACAAATAACTATAACTAACGCAATTATTTTTAATTTATTTCATTTCTATTAATAAGAAGACAATGCTTTTATTTATCGGGTTTATTAATTTCATATCTTACAAATAGGAATTTTCTGAAATATTTTCAAAGGTTAAAGCATTTTTGTATATTTTAATCCGCATATTTTTTATCACATAATTATATAAGTAAAAAATTACGAACAGATAATTTGAAAAAAATTGCAATACAGAATTTTTGTCGCAATATCAATTTAATATACAAATATAGATAACGTTTCCAAAATTATATTTTCCAAAATCCTAAGTTGTACAGATCAGGTCTTTTTAAAATAAAATTACTTGTTATGAAAATAACCTTTTACTATCAAAGAATATTACATCTAAAGAACATAAAACCTAATGTAAAGTTTAAATTAACTACTAACTTAATTTCGGAAAATTAAGGTCAATTGAAGTATAGTAAATTAATTACAGTTAAATTGAGTAATAACAATTTCGAACTTAACTATTGTATGTAGTCTATAAATATCATGAGAATCTCTCTGTTTTTATCTATAAAGCTTAAAGATTACAAAGTAATAACATTTATTTAAAATGTTGCTGAGTATGATTAATGCACACTTTTTTACAGAAATTATTTCCTAAACATCCAGTAATGTATTCTGAATAGAGTACTCTCATAAATTCATTTGCATGACTAGTTTTCATTATTAATTCATCTTCTTAAACATTTATTTTGAATGGATGATTAGATAGCACTGAATAAAATATACAAACAGCATTCAATATTTAGAGATTTGAATTTATGGAAAATACTTTTACCATTGAAAGTGAATAAATACTTCATTTGAGTATCTGTAGAGGATAAACTATTGTTCACATTAAGTAAGCAAATATAAAAGATAAAAAAGGAATTATTTCAACAATCAAAATAAATACTAGTCTTTGGAGGCCATGGTAATACTTTACCAATCAGGGATAAGCATACTATAAAATATCAAAATAAAACATGTGAAAACAATTTATAAAATGCATCGCAGTTCCAAAATAAAATTTAAACGTGTATTTCAATATTTTTAACACATAATAATGCTCTATTACAGAAAATCGGGTACTACTTGATTGTCCTGTTAACCAATTTCGACATATACTATAAATTGCCAAACTATTAGTAAATTATACAAATTGTCGTGAATTATTTTAAATAACGAAATTTCAAATAAATTAGTAAAAGATTAATAATACTACAAATAAAACATCAAATTAAACTCATTTGAGGACGTAACAAACACATTTAACGTGTTTAATGTCAAGTGAATGTGACATTTGCGATAAACCATTATTGGCATTTAATCTTACAGTATGGCGAGAGTTTTTTGATTGATGGGATAATCAAGTAATATCAAACTGTATAAAAAGAGCTTCCTTATAACTCCAAAAATGATAATTATATTAACCAATAATTTACTGCGTTGGATTAAGCGTCTCATTTCGTATTAAATATATCTTTGAATTGAAATTTGAATGAAAAACAAAGTCATGAAAAATCCAAGAATGCGGAAAATATTATTACAAATATCTCAACAACAAATCATTTAATTGATTGCATTTTTATTAAAAATTTATGTTTATTCATTGTTTTTACATCCTTTCATTAAAATAAAAAATTCAAAAAAATTTATATACCTTTCAACAGAACAAATCTTTCGAGAGTTCGGATAATCGAGGTTACTTGTATTAAATAGGCTTCCATTCATTCTTACATACTAAGTACATACCAAATTTCAAGTGTTTATCACAGTTTGTTCGGGATATAGAGTGTTTACAGACTTACATACATACAGACAGACAAACACACATACAGATGGACGGCAATTTTATTTTCCTAAAAATACGTGTTTTCTAATTTCTAGTGTTTGAAATGTATAAATCAGTCACTTTTTTTTTCGATTTTCAAAGCGATTGCAAGATTTACCCATACTGTGTATGATAGGTAAGTAACTTCAACTTCAGGAACATAAAACGATGTACTTGACGTCATATTTAGTAAATAAAATATCAGAATTTCAGGATTTTTTTTTTAATACTGAACATGCGCTGAAGATAAAACGTTTTTTCTGTAATTTTTTTACTACATTCTGTAATTTTTCTGCATTTAGTATATGCACAATTAAATATTATTTCTTGGGAATACTTATATTTCATCAAATATTTAATCTATTTATTTTATAATTTCAGTCGATTGTTTAGACTGTACTTTGTCAAGTTTCTTGAAACTAGTGTTCTATTTATCGTAAATTTAAGTCATACAAACATAAAAAACGCGCGTTTTTTTTTTTTTTTTTTTTTTTTTTTTTTTTTTTTTTAAAGAATTTTTTAACAAAAACATTCATAATTCCATGACAATGTTTGCTATACGATTTTATAAAGAAATAGACACAAACGCTGCGCATGATCCAAATAATCAAATAATACCAACTGCGTTGGAGCATTTTATCTTATAGATAAAATAAATTGTTATTTTTTCACCAAATCAGTATAGGCATGTACTGTAGTCACAAATCTTTTCGAGCACTTTAACTTAATGTTTAATCAAAAATACTGGGTCGTTCAGAAAGCCGTGTCCGTTTGGGAAAATCATTTCGTAGGGGAAAATTCTGTCCAGTAATTACTAAACATTAAATATCGAAAACAATATCTAAATAATTAAATGACAGAACTTTCGGGACGAATTAATTTTTCCAAACGAACACAAATTTACAAAGGACCCAATATTTTTTTTTTCATTTGTTATTTGTTCATAAATATTCTAGTGATCAAAGCTTTACCGAAAAATAGACATAAAATATTTTTTTATATATTTTTTTGAAGTTCCTAAGAAATTTGTTAAGTATTCTTCTAGATATTCGACAAAACGTCGAAATTCAACAAAACGTGTCCATTGACATACGGTCACATAGAATAGATGTGAACAAAATTATGAAAGAAAATAACGTGCTAATAATTTGAATCTCTTAGAGTTGAGGATAGTTCCGAGTTTTTTATTATGAAGTATGACTGCACATTTATTCAAAAATAACATCATCAATTTGTTGTTGAACCTAATGATTAAATCTCCAATTTAATTTATGAGTTGAGACATTCTTATTACACCTCAAAAGTTCTAATCCAATACCCAATTTATTTGTTTTGATATTCAATAAAATAAAAACGAAAGTGTCAAAGTAAAGTTGATATTTGATCGTGCAATGTAGCTGACATTCTCTTAGATATGTACAAAACAATACACAAAAGCTTGTGACATGGCCGGTGATCTGGTGGTTAAATGAATACATAATCTTAAGTATAAGTTAAAATCAAACACTTTATTTAAACCTCTGGACAATGGGAAGTGGAGCTAAATTCAAAAGTTCCAGTCACTAAACACAGTACTAAGAGATTAAATCATAATATATACTCACGACTACGGCTTAAGCTCAGTTCGGGGCACTCACACCGGCTCTACTTCAGATTGCGGCTACTTCATATTGCTAGGTTAAAGCTATAATAAAACAGCCGTGGCTGCAAACAACCTTTATTTCTCAAAATACTTAATGTATTAATAACTCTTACCCGCTGGCTTTCGTCTTAGGTAACTCAGCTTACAACACAAGCTAACTCGGCTCACAACGCCAGCTATCTCACTTTAGAACACCTTGCTTTAATTCGCGACACAATCTATCTCACTTGGATGGCTTTCGCCGCCTCATCGCACACCACAACACTCCAACTGATAGCTTTTATACAATGCAAACCGAAGACGGAGCTATAAAATTGCATAATACTCCTAACCGCAGCTAACTGTAGACTCGAGGGCGCCACATACACTCTGGAAAGTTAAAGTTGAATAAAGGATAGGTGTCGCTTTTGCGCCACACATGTTTGAACATTGACGTCACCATCTCACTAAAAATGCTAGAGTGTCTTTATCACAAAGAAACACTCCCTCACAAGCTTTCAACAAAAATATGTTGTAAAGAAAATGTGATGTTATTTAACAAAAGATACATGTAATTATTTAAATTATAATAAATAATGATATCTTTTTAACATAAATAATGTGCATATAGAAATTAATAGATTATATCCATGTCTTTAGTTTATCAGTGCCATAGCTTTATTAAAATTTCTTGGTGTATAAGATGCATTTAATAGCTCCCATGATTGTCTTAGTAACCAAACTTGGGCTGTAACGAACAGTACTAAACCTGTTATTTATATTCCTGAATTTTCCGAAAAGCTTATTAAGTATTTCTTCAGATAATTGATAAAATATTTAAAAATAAAAATGCTTTTAGCTTGTATTTATTGTGGTTTACATAAAAAGGCCAATCAAATATATTTTTAATTCAAATATATCTGCAAAGTAATAAGATACATTGAAAAATTAATCTGGCGATAAGGTATCATTAATAAGCTATAATTTATATTTTTATACATAACTAGTTACAGGGATGTACAGTGGTCAACTTTTGAAAAATATTGGGTGGGCTCAAAAATATTTTCGTAAAATTGTGCGACCAGTTTGTTTTTCTTTGAAAGGTTGACAGATGGTGACAGATGAGAATTTTAAGTCAAGCTATCATGTTTTAATAAAGTTGCAATTTTATGAAATTATATTCTCATCGATTTTTCCTTATAAAGACTGATATTTACTGTAACATTATGAATATGACTGCAAATTGAATTAACAAAAACTTAAACATGGAGCAAAACATTTCAGTCGTTTGAGATTTATGGATGTCAGTCAGAGAACTAAAACACATGGTCATTGACAACATAAATTTTATTCCAAGGAGAAAAATTAATAGTAAAATAATAATAAAATTAATAACGAGAACAATAAAAATTTAGTATTCTATGATTTAAAATTATTGGGTGGGCTCGGGCCCCATGAGTCCATATAAATTCGCGCCACTGGGGATGTACTTTCTATAGATTTGTAAGAATCTGTTGTGCATTAGTTGTTTTACTGTAAATCTGTTTAATCATCCACTGATTTATGATGAAAACGGAAATTTCGTAAAACGGTTTTGCTAAAGTATCAGGTAAAAAAACTGTTTCAAAAACGGTTTAGATAGCAAGCTGTTAATAATTATTAACAGCTTGCTTTCAAAAGTGTCTCGATTTTCGTTTTGAACGTAATTTTTAATTAAGACTTTCTGTTAAAAAAAAGAAAACTTTATCTGAATTTAAAATTTTAAAATTCGTTTAAAAAAGAATTTAAAATTTCATCCTTTCTTTAAAAACAAGAAACAAAATGGCTTTAACGAAAATTCCAACTCCATAACCATAAAAGACAACAACAAAAATAAATTTTCATTCCCGATTCTTGTTTAACAATGTATAATTTAATAAATAACATAAATTACTCAGCTAATTAATCACTGTTACTAGTTAAAGGATTACAAAAAAATTAAGTAACAAAAATTTATAGTATTCAATCTAACAAATATCTTCTTTATCTTCTACTGTAGAAATATATATATATTTTTTATTTTCATGAAACAACATCTAAATGTTTATTCTAAATAACCAAGTTTCCAAATGTATATTTAGATTTTAGTTCATATTTCTTTTCTTCTTTTTTTATAATTCGAATTATAATGTAAGCTACGAAAATACTTCTAACAAGGTGTGCCTTTATTTGCTTTCATAAATCAGAGGGAGAAAAAAACTGATCCAATTTCTTTTGTCACCGTAGAAATATTCTTTTTAAACATAGCTATACTTTATGATTTATTTCTAAGTTTAAAGAAACCTCAGTTTATTTGGAGCTTCCAGCTGTGTTTCACTTTTTGTAAATTTTATTGCTGGAGCATTTTTTTTAATCAACCGCTTACTTATTTTAATTGTCATCTTTACAGAAGTAATTCGATATACTGAACTTTTTAAAGAAAATAGTAGTTTGTCCAATATGAATATTTTATAATTAAAATGTTATAAAGTTATTTTTAATAAAAGTATTTACAAATTTATTTATGGATGCTAACTTCAATTGTCTTTTTTCATTTTTTCTAATTATTAATTTAAAAAAAAATCAGATAACGCTTAATGGATTTCTTCATAAAAAGAAGAAAAAAATACCTCATTAGCAGATCGTATACATATGCCTGAAAGAGTTAGACTGCATCTAAAAATTAATATAAAAATATACTTTATTGCATATTTTTTTACTATGACGTTTACAAAATCTACAAATATGCACATGTTTTAAGTTAAGTAAGGCACGACTGTGTCCCCACGCTCCCTCCCATTAATTTGACTCTAACTTTTTATTCTCATTTATTGTATGTATCTAAATTTTACACAAGCGATTATATATGAGGAGCCCAGAAGCCAAGGGGTACAAGTGACAAAATGTCGATTTGGAGTAAATTGAGTTTAAAGATAATTGATGTTAAATTGGAACATCAATAACAATTGACGAAATTGAAATAAGAAACATCTGCTTGTTGCATTCTAATCTTTGAACTCTCATTTCAATAACAGTTAAAAAAATAGAATACAATTTTCTTTAAATGTACATTTAATCAATATTGTTTGTTTTTCGAAAAAAGTGGTTTATCTCTATAACTCCCCAATAGTCCGAAAATGACCTATATTTCTTTACCTGAAATGAAAAAAGCATATTTCCAGATACCCCGTGCACTTAACTCAGTTTTTTCAATTTTGTCACTTATACCCCTTGACTTCTGGGGTCCTCATATATATACAGTAGAAGCCCGATAAGACGCGGATCTTGGAAGGCTCTTCATGCCCGTGTTATAACGTAACCGCGGTATATCAGAATGGTGTGAAATATGTATAGCAAAATGAAGAAAACACTTACCCGCTTTCTGAAATGTAATTCACTTTATAATTCATTGAACACAAACTTAACCTTACATTATCTTAAGAGAGTCCGTAAGTGTTGTTTGGCGACTGAGATTTTTTTTCGTTTCTTTCCGACATATTCTTTTCTAATAACACTAGCAAGATAGTGTGAAACATGCTCTGACTCACAGACAAACATTTTATATAAACAGGTTTTCTGGCATCTCTGATCCCTAAAACGTATAAAACCGTCAAGGACCGGAATTCGAAATATTCAAGAATCCAGTACTTTCTTCTCGTAAAGACAGAAAAAGGGAAAAAAGATGTTCACATTAAGACGCTATGTGGCGCTACAATGCTTAAGGCTCTTGTCTCTGTGAGCGAAGACACTCGAGAGCTAATGCTACTCTTATGAGGAGGATATTTTCTAATAACACGTTTGCATTTTGACATTTTTAAATATTTTTTTTTTCATTGGATAGATGAGGTCGTTCTCCACATCGCTCCTTTTTTTACTTTTTTGATTTTGACTTCAGATATTTTATTAAATGACACTTCCATTTTCCGAATAGGTTTTGAAAGTGAAACTAACTTTATAAAAATACCTGCCCCCAAAATCAAAAACATAAAAAGGAGTGATTTGGAGAAGAACCTTACCCACCCAAGACAGAAAAAAAAATTAAAAATACAAACGAGTTATTAGAAAATAACCTCCCCATAGGAATAGCATTAGCTCGCGAGTGTCTTCGATAGCAGGGACAGGAGTCTTTAGGATCCTGTCTTTTCGTGCTCGGCTGTAATTTTTGACCATGTGCCTTACTATGATATTCCGCATCAAAAACAAGTCAGATAAATAAAGCTAACGGGGACCCCAATGTTTAGTTCTCAAGAAGGTTAGTACACAGTTTATTGATCATGAAGGGATGAAAGATTAAATGTATATCTTTCCCAGTCCAAAATCTAACTCCGAACATGTAGTATAATTGCAAGAAACACTGACTACCGAGCTATTGAGTTTTGATAGTTTAAAATTTTAAGTAAATAAGAATAAAGAAGTTTTTATTAAAAACCATGGTCGGAATCTATTTATCCAGTCAAATATACAGTCTAAAATGTGGTGTTTTAAATCAAATTAAAAATAAAATAAAATAAATCAGAGTTTTAACAATAATATAGATATTTTATATAAGTTTTGAACATACTTGGTGTGCTTGTGTGATATTTAGTGATATCATGCTGGAAAGTATTTAAGTAATCACTATTTACTTCAAAAAGTATTAATCCAGACGATTTATTTTTCAAAATAATTTGTAGTTGACATTACACTTATTACCAATAAAAAAGTTACTGAGTATTTCTAACACTCCGGATAAATATAACTTCATTTTTCATAAGAAAATTAAAGTTTAAATATAATTTAGTTAAAAAAGTTTAGGTAAAGCAGATTTTACATTATTGAATATCTGGATCTTAATCTTCAATCGACAACTTGTTTTCATATGTGAAACAGAAAACATGAATTTTCTTTGAGAAGAGTGGAATGTTTAGCTACAAATGCATAAAACTGATATATTTTTCACAATATAATTTTCACAGTTTTCATTTAACCTACAGCATAAATATGATCTATAATTTATTTTCAAAAACTCTAATAAAATTAAAATTGTCAAATTTTAAAATGTAGAATAGAAATAGATTTTTTCTTTCCTATTTTTAACACTTTCCAATAAAGTTGAAACATGTTAGGTAGATTTCGTATGAAATACTACTTACTGCAATCGCAACAATTTATCTATCTATCTATCTATCTATCTATATATATATATATATATATATATCACTTTTTTATGGACACGATAACTTTTATAATTATTCACCTATCTCCACCAAACTGCTACATGAAATCAAAGGGGATAAAATCTCGGCTAAGTTCGTTAATGGGCAAAATCGGACCAAGGGGGTCGGAATAAGGGGCGTTTTTGTGAAAACCGAAAAAACACTATAACTTCTTTATTAAAGTAGATATCGAATCGATTTAAAGTTTATATTACTTCTTAAAAATGGGCCAAAAGTTTATGCATGACAGATTTTTGATAAATTTAAAAGAGGGCTCAAGGGGCGAAAAAAACAGGGGTTTTGAGAGAAAAAAATTCATAACTTCGTCAAGTTTCAAGATATCAAGTCCAATTAATTTTTTTACAAATGGTCTTAAAATTATCTAAAACTTTTGTATTTACAAGTTTTTGATAGGACCAACTTTTACCCATGAAAAAAATTAAAAACGAAAAGAAAAAGGGCGGTGAAAAAAGAGAAAAATCCATAACTCCGTCAATTTTTACGATATCAAATCTGATTAAATTTATTTTATATCTTCTCAAAAATATCTACAACTTTTATATTGACAAGTTTTTCATAGATCCAATTCGTATAGCAAAAAGAAATTAAACAAAAATAGGAGTTGGAGAAAAAACCTCAAATCCAAACTGTTTATATTCGGAGTCATTTTTAAATTCATTTTTTATTTTAAACGCATCCAAATGGTAGATCCTCTTATTTAGAAACTGTATAAAGTGACGCACTGGTCAAGTTTCTGATAAAGACAAAATATATTTCAAAAAAGGCTACCAAAAAGGGTATTTTGAACAGAATTTCCGAAAGTCATCGGGACTGAAAATTTAAGTTCAAATAAGAAATTGCGTTTTTTTCTGACTTGTTTTTAAATCCATTTTTGTTCTCAAACGCATTCAATTTACAGATCCTCTTATTTAGGAACTATATAACGTGATGCGTTGGTCAGTTTTTTGATAAAGACGGAATATATTTCAAAAAAGGCTACCAAAAAGGGTATTTTGAACAGAATTTTCTGAAATCATCGTGATTGAAAATTTAAGGAAGTGTTCAAATAAGAAATTGCGTTTTTTTCTGACTCGTTTTAATATCCATTTTTGCTGTCAGACGTGTCCAATTTACAGATCCTCTTATTTAGGAACTATATAATATGATGCATTGATCGGTTTTTTGATAAAGACAGAATATATTTCGAAAAAGGCTACCAAAAAGGGTATTTTGAACAGAATTTCCTGAAGTCTTCGTGATTTGAAAATTTAAGGAAGTTTTAACATAGCAAATTGCGTTTTTTATGACTCGTTTTAAAATCCATTTTCGCTCTCAAACGCATCCAATTTACAGATCCTCTTATTTAGGAACTATATACTGTGACGCATTGGCCAGTTTTTTGATAAAGATAGAATATATTTTTAAAAATGCTGTCAAAGTGAGTATTTTGAACAAAATTTTCCGAAGCAATCATGATTAAAGAATTAAGGATGTATTCAAACAACAAATCGGTTATTTTATGACTCATTTTTAAATTCAATTTTTTTCTCAAATGCATTCAACTGACAGTTTCTTGTTATTTATGAACTGTATAATGTAATGTTTTGGTCGATTTTTTGAAATAAATTCAGAATTTATTTCAAAATATGTTGTCAAAATGGGCATTGGAGCTGAATTTTTCTTAAGATGATTCTGATAAAACCAGTTTTTGCAGAAAAATGAAACTAATAAATTTTTATAAACGGCCAAATAAAGCTATTAAACTGGGTTTATCTCTAATCATATATATATATATATATATATATATATATATATATATATATATATATATATATATTGTTGTTGTTGAAATGAGCACTCTTCGAAATCTACCTCCGCCTACAGGCCCAGCCGACACGGATTTTTTTTATGAATTGGGTTTGATTGTCCGTTGGTCTTTCCATGTTGTAACTCGTGTAAATGTTGTGGGATTACCATGATATTGGAATATGTTATTAGAGTTTACTGTAGTGTGTACGACATTGAAATGAAATGTGTAGCACTTGTTCATCTATAGGAATACTCAAACAAATTACATTATTTTATGACCTATGGGTACAAATCTTCTGTCGTATACTTTAAAACTGTTATGCAATTTATAAAATATTACAAATTTGTGCATCATTAAGAGGAACTGCAATTATACAAACAAATCCTGCAGAATCAGGTGTCCAATAATTTATTATAAAATTACAGGGATACGTAAAATTATATTTAAGCACAACTATCTTTGAAGACTAATTGGTAGCAGTGGTTTTGAGTTGAGGTTTCTGTTTTAAAATTTTACCATTTTTTTCATTATTACGTAGTGTGAATAAATTTTGTATATCATACACACAAAGAATACACAAAGAATGAACAGTTACATTTCTATTTATTGACAGAAATTGCTTAGTGAAAATTTTAAACAATGCAATGCTTTTACTTGAGCTAACTTTTAACATGGTATGTAATATAAATACCAATCTGTAGACCATATTGATTGATGAAGAATAAAATTCTTATAATCTTCCAACTATTAATATAAAGTATTCGGAATGCATTGGGAAGTTTCTCTCAATCTATACTGGACGCTTGATTTTTCTTTCTTGTTTAAAATTAAAATCTATAAATTTCGTTCGCGTAAATACAACGCAATAGGTTACCACCCAACTAGTTTGTGATAAACTTTAAAAAGAAAAATGTAGGGTTATATAAGAATTGAACTTTAAAAACAACATTAGTGACTAAACTTCCGTATGAAATGTCTTTGTAATTGTAGAAAATTATCAAAAGACATTTGATTCATTTCAGCAAATTACATTTTCAGAAAAGCAAAATCTATAGAATTCATTCTCTAGATTACCTTTCTTCATGATGCATCAAGATTATTAACTACCATAATATAACCCATTACACTTTTAATATTATATTAGAAATTACTTCCTAATTATGGAAAAAAAATTATCATAATGTTGTATTATTGAAAAAGTAATTTTGCTGAAAAGGGATGGGCATGTATTATGTAGTAATATTGACAATTAACTTTAAAAGAGATTGAAAAAAACTTTACGATGTGGTAGTGCACACTAAATGGAACATTTTAACAATTTTCAACATAGTTGAAAATTTTTTAAGAGATCGGATTCTCTGTTCATGCGTCTGTCTATCGGTTCTTAAATATTGCCGAATTACAATGAAACTTATATATGTTATTAGGTGTCGCAATGAAATGCTCCATATTGTGTAAGAAGTGTTTAGCAATAACGATTTATTTACAAAAACACTCTTACAAATTTCGTTAAAGTACGGTCAAGGGAGAAAAATTGTTTGCTTGGTAATTTAGTGATATCACACTATTTAAAAAATAATTTAATTGCTATTTATCACTGAAGGGTATAATAACTTATTATAGAGCGTGATAAGAATAGAATTTATTGTTCATTTACAGGAACACCATAAAGAATTTTGTTAAAGAAGCAAATGAATATTAGTTGAATTATTGATGTCTGGTGCCTTTTCAGTTGTGATATGCATTTGTAAATGGAATTATTATTATTATTTTTTTTTTACTCGGTGTGATTAAATTCTATAGATCAAATATAGGGCTGCACAAAAGTTTCCAACAACATTCATTTATCAGCGGAAATTGCTGAATGGAAGATTTTAACTGTAGTATGCGTTTAAATGAACTAAAATATACCACAATATGAAGAATGTATACATATCAACAGATCATATACAGGGCTGCACAAAAAATGTATATTTTCTCAATTATCTTTGGTAATAACAGAAATTTAGGTTTGAAATACGTTATGGCTATTCATTTTCTAAATTGTGCATTTTGACATCATCTTTCTCCTCAAAAAAACTGTGAAATTTGGTTATGGTATTCTAAATGTGTAGGAAAGAGTGTCATAGCCTATGCCGTACGCCGGATTTTTTGTTGTTGTTGTTGTTGTGCATGAAATCACATTCGTAATATAATTATTTCTCTTAGAAATATGGAGTTTATGCCTTCATTCTGATATAACTATCGCTTAAAACTGTAATTACAATACAAATTTTGAAATTTTGAAATTGGAAAATTAAGCTATATTTTTTGTGTAGCCCTGTACAAAAAGTGTAATTTCTACGCTTCTCAAACTATAATAATATTTTATTGTAAATATGAAAGCGCGTGATATGGCGCCAACTTTAAGGGAGCACTCACGCGCCAGCGCGTGATGTGGGGTGATGTCCAATAGCCAGTCACGCGCTGGCGTGGGAAATCTTTCACTGATTCTTTGTTATAAAAAGTAAATCGGCTTCTGGGAAAAACCCACTTCTACAGTGCGGCATTAACTATCATCACATCTTCATGAAAGCGGCAGCGAACGTGTTAAAGTAATATTGTTTGAACTGTCAATTAAATTTGAATATATGTAATGCCTAGTTTAGAGTAATTTGGTTAAGAATAGCAGTCATTTATAGAATTTCTTGTGATAGTCTAACATCACATACACACAGATAATTGCTTCATTGATCGCAATGTAAAAGAATTCATTTGAATCTCCCTGTAAATGAATCGTAAATGCTAAACTAATCTTTATGAATATCGAACATTTCATTGTGATACCCAATCAATAACATATATCCGTTTCATGGTTAACTGGGCAATATTTGAGCGAGTTAGAGCACAAATAGGCAGACACACGGAAAGATAAACCGATTTTATAAAATCTTTTCTATTATGTTCAGAAGTGTTAAAATGTTTAATTTAATTTTCACGACCACATCCTAAAGTTCTTTCAATTTCTTTTAAAGCCACTTGTAAATCTTACTACATAATACATCCCCACCTCTTTTTAACAAAATTACTTTCTCAATAACACAGCATTATGATGATTTTCTTTCCATAATAATGAAGAATTATTTTCTAATATAATCTTAAGAGTGTAATGGGTTGTATTATGAAGTTAATAATCTTGATGCAATATCAAAAAAGGTAATCTGGGAAATGAATTATATAGATTTTGCTTCTAAGAGGAACACTTTATTAGAATAATAGCATACCTAAAAGTGTAATTTGCTGAAATGAAAGCAAATATCTTTTGATAATTTTCTACAATTACAAAGACATGCGTAGATTCAGTCATTAATGTTCTTTTTACATTTTAATACTTATATAACCCTACATTTTTCTTTTTACAGTTTATCACTAACTAGCAGGGTGGCAACCTATTACGTTGTATTTGCACGAACGGAATTCATCGATTTTAATTATAAACAAGAAAGAAAAATCAAGCGCCGAGCATAGATTGAGAAAAAATTCCCAATGCATTCAGAATACTTTATATCAATAGTTGGAAAAACATCAGAATTTTATTCTTCATCATTGAATATGGTCTACAGACTGGTTTTTATATTAAATCTCATGTTTAAAGTTAGTTTTATTAAACGTATAACACAGTTTAAAATTTTTACCAAGTAATTTCCGTATTTTCAAATATTATATTAAAATTTTAATGGGTTGTACTATGGCAGTTAATAATCTTCATACAACATCAAAAAAGTTAATCTGGGGAATGAATTCTATAGATTTTTCTTTAAAGAGGAACGCTTTATTAGAATAATAGCATATCTAGAAGAGTCATTTCCTGAAATGAAACATATATCTTTTGATAATTTTCTGCAATTACAAAGACTTTTCATGCGGAGATTTAATCACTAATGTTATTTTATATTGTAATTCTTATGTTATTGCGTTTTTATTTGTGTTATCACTAACAGCTGGGTGGTAACTTGTTACAGTAAAACTCCGATAATTCGGATTAATTGGGACCAGACCCAATCCGGATTATCCGGAGAATTAGAAACAGATGAAATAAAATAAAACATACTTACAGAAACTCCCCTTTGTGTGAAACTGAAAAGTACCTGAATTTAATGCTACATCTTTATAAATATAAATAATTTACTGCAAGTGATATTGTAGAAGCATTTTGTCACAATAACAAGGAAACAGACCTATGGACTTAAAAAATATCGGGAAACGACTCTTATCAAACTATGGGTCTTATAGGAACTATTTTAAAGTGCTTTCTTGCAATGCTCTAAGTAAAAATTTATTGTGCAGTGATTTTTTATGACATTTCTTAGTGGTTTAAGTAGAAAATTGGGAAAATTGGAATTGCCAAACTTAGTGATACATTGCTGTTTCTTTGAAAGATAATATTAAAGAATTTAAGTAAATATTTCAGAAAAAAGTTTTTTTAATTCAGACTACGACGATGAAACAAGTTAATGTTATGTAAATTAACCAATCGCTACTCAAAAAAAAAAAAAAAAAAAAAAAAAAAAAAAATGATACGGATTATGCGGAGATCCGGATTAACAGGGTCCAAATTAGCGGGGTTCTTCTGTACATTGTATTTACATGAATGAAATTTATTGATTTTAATTAGAAACAAGAAAGAAAAATCATTCGTCCAGCATAAAATAAGAAAAACTTCCGAATGCATTTAAAATACTTTATATAAATAATCTAAAAATACCAGAATTTTATTCTTGGCTTACACACAGATACTTTTGTAAGGATACAGCTAGATGTCGTTTAAAATTTTCTTTAAAAAGCTTAATTATTGTTAAGGTTATGAACACAGAATCCAAACTCGTATTTAAATTAAACTTCTGTAATTTTAGGTGAATAAATGGATATAGCCTCAGTTTCTGATACAAGAATTGTTTTTCTAGTTTGCACTGCTGTCGATATTAAAAGTTCACTTTATTTATTGAGTATTGTGGCGTAAGATTTTTATGTAAATCAAAATTATATCTTGATAAAATATTTATATTTGTATCCTTATAAATATACTTTTTCCCTTAGACTAATTACGATAATGTTTGCATATGCTTTACTGTAAAGATAATTGAGATGGTTGTGCATTATGTTGACAAACTAGTAAGTTAAAAGAATTTAAAAATATTGCTCTCTAGAACATAATTTTAAAATAATATGTTATATAACTTTCTCAAAAACGAGGAATATTAGAAACAAGGAATATTAGTTGTTGAATTGTTTGTTGATTATGACGACATTTTGCATATATGTAAGTATCATTTATTTTATTGTTGGTTCATTTCAGTTGCGTATCATACTTATAAGGACATTTCTCTATGGTATGCGTATTTTTTCTATTACAATTCATTTTTAATTAATCATAAGAGTATGCAATACATTTTAATTATGCTGAGTGAGACTATGTAGTTTTCACATGGGATATAATTTTGTATAAACAGCATAAATTATATCTGCCGATAATGTTTCATTTTTAAAAAGTGAATGAAAAGCTAAAAGTATATTTCAAACACGACAGTTACATTAAACATAGTCTGATAGTCTAATGCAAGTTGCATATTTTTTTAAACTAAAAACATAGTAAGTGTTAAGTTTCAGTCTTATGTGTATATATATGTATATATGTATAGTCTGTATATATTATATCTAGCACATATAACATTTCAATAATACAGTTATAGCTTAATAATATATATATTAAATCATCTTAGAATACCAGTCCAGAAAACTTGTTTTTTAAACTAGAATAACATAACCAAAACAAACTTTAGATTTAAATATATATATATATATATATATACATTATTAATTATAGCATATTTCGAATTGCGTTGAATTAAATAAAAAAAAAAAAAAAACTTGAATATTTTTTTTCAAACATTTGAACCAGGATTTTAGGATTAAATACGGTATTTTTAGATGTTCATTTAGAGCCTTCATTTCATGTAGAAGTACTGTGCGTGTAAAAATTATAAAAACGGCAAAATATATTAATTTTTTTATAAATTTCAAAATAAATTAAATCTTTTTCCTTATTATATGTATCATGAAGTTTAAAAGCTAATAAAAAATGTCAACAAAATTTCAACTGTTAGTATTTTATCACAAAAATAAAGTAAATTGAACAAAAAAAGAAAAAAAAACAATTTTTGCTTGTGTAAAACCTTTAAGAGCAGCAAAATAAATTCAATTAAGACCGAAAAAACAAATATTTAATATACTATGTACCCACCTGTGAGTTTAATGACTGCATATATCCCATCATTTCTTCGACATCATTAATTTTTGGCATTGTTGGAGATTGTTTTTGCGCTATTCATCTTCAATCATATCTGATTAAAGATGAATAGCACAATCTCCAATCTTTCAATCTGAATTCTGATGCTGAGGAAAAATGCCTTCCATTTTTATAACCTCGTCTTGCTAGATGTCCCCATAAGTTATCGATAGGATTTAAATCAGGATTTCTGAGCGGCCATTGCAAAATTTTAAATTTTTTTTTTTTTTTTTTTTTTTTTTTTTTTTTTTTTTTTTTTTGTGGAAAGTTTTTTCTCACGGCTTGTGTGAATTATTATAGTATTGGATGTTGTCTTGCTGTTATATCCTTTTTTCCTGTAGAAATCTTGCAACGAATGAAAGATAGTCAGAAATACTTTGTTTTTGAATTAATTTTTCAGGAAAGATATACAAGTGACACCACTTTGTTGAACGAAAAGGAGCCCTATTTCGTAGTGTATCCGCCTCCTAACTAATGTTTTCATTAAATCTCTTTTCGTTTTCTTAAATCATCTCAATTATATCTCTAGCCATCAGGACCATTTAGATTTCACTTCTTTTCAACGGAAAAATACTCTGCAGCCATTTGTCGTACTAAGTCATTAATTGTGTTACTGGCAGTAGTGCTACCAGTAGAATTTCCGTAAATTCTGAAGAAAGTTTTTTTTTTTGTTTGTTTGAGATTGTACAGGGTGCTCCAGCACAGTAGTTACAAAATTTCAGGAGAGATGGAGTATATCTAGATGATGAGAATTCATATTGCAATGCATAGTCACAAACACTTTTCTTGCGCAGTATTGCTGACTAGTGTTGCCGAGGTCCCGCATAAATGAATGCTCTAAATTCTCTGGAAACGACTAATTTTTTGCAACTACTTTCGTTGTTTTTATCTTTCCATAATTCTGCCATTATGTAAAGCAAAGAAATTTACTTTAAAATACTGGTTGGCAGAGAATTTAGCCCCGATTTACGCGGTAAACCTGAAAACACTAGTAACAACAGAAAACACAAAACAGGAAGAGTTCAAACAAGGTAATAAAATACGTTTTTTGTTTTTAGCATAGCAAGATAAATAAATACAAAATGAGTAACACAATTTACCTGAAATAGGTTGTTCAAAATTAGGACCCCGATCCGTGATGCCGGTTTCATATCTCCAACACGTGAAAGTTCTAATATTCTCAAAAATACCCGATGTGCTTTGGATTTCCACAGCAGCTGGCTGCCACAATGTGGGCCACATGTCCCTGAGAACTGTTCAGATTTTTTGTGGTACTGACGATAATAAGCATATTTTCTCATCGTCTTAGTGTTCTTAGTTTCTTGTGTTTTTTGGCGTCACTTTTACACCAGGAAACAGTTTTCGACCATGTATTTCTGTGTGATTTTTCATCAAGTAGATGTATTGTATCTCCCATGAAACTTTGTAAATACTGTGATGAAACACTCTGTATATATTTTTGACCATTAACCGTCAAATCCCTATTCAAATTAAGGATATTGATACATTTGAAAATACTAAAACTATTGATAAGCATATAAAATATTCTGTAAAATACTTTAAAGAATATTAACATACATCATGGTTATTTTTTCTGTCTTTATTTTATAGTTATTAAAATAATTATAAAACATATATTTACTTAAATTTTTATTAAAAGATCACTAGACATCATTACATTGAAAGTTAGATCCTCTTTATTTTATTTCTTATCGCTAAAATTGTTTAAAGCAAGATGCAGATATTAATCTAATTAATGAAGCTTCTGATTACAATATATTTTGATGTAGAACGATTCCATATACTAATTACATAGTTCAGTGAATTTAATGATTATAATTCTCAATTATAATTGGAACTAGAGAATCTAAATTAATCTCGATTAAATTAACCAAATATAACTCACATACACTATATTCTATTTCAGATATCTGAATTATTATGTAACTAATAATATTCTATAATTAGAATATTCTAATTAAGTAATTCAAAATTTCATTTTGTAATAAAAATGTAGCTTTAATTTTTAACTTTCAATATTTTGTTTTATTTTATTATGAAACTGTAAATATTTCTAATAACAATCCATAAATTTACAAAAACAGCATGGTAATTCTTATTTCTTTCATTTTATTTTTATTCTTTCATTTAATTTTTAGAAGTAAAAATGTGAAAAACATTATTTGCTATCAGTGACATTGTTCTTTTTCGGAATTTTTATTAAAAAACACAGAAAATTATATCAAAATAAGATTTAAACAAAAAAGTTTATAAACAGAATTTGTTTCTGCACTAAATAATTGAAGTAAATATATATGTTACAGGCCAAACCCGATTTTAGGCGAAACTAGATTGGCCTAGGCCAAACCGGTCTATCCTAACGCCCATCGGATAAACTAGTTCTTCCTAGGCCAAACCATTCTATCCTAATGCCCATCGGATAAACTAGTTTTCCTAGGCCAAACCGGTTTATCCTAACGCCCATCGGATAAACTAATTTTTCCTAGGCCAAACTAGTCTACCCTAAGGCCCATAGGACAAACTAGATTTTCCTATGCCAAACTAGTCTACCCTAAGGCCCATAGGCCAAACTAGTTTGGCCTAACTCTTATAGGATAAACTAGTTTAGACTGCTGTTTATTGGTCTGAACTAGTTTATCCTAGGCCAATTCAATTTGGCGTGATTTTATTGAATTCAATGACCGCCTCAACGCCAACATTCTTGTTTGTCCTAGGCTGATCTAGTTTATCCTAGGCCAATGTAATTTAATGTGTTTTTAGTTGACGGCCGTCAAAGCCAGAGAAATATTGGGCTCACAGATTCTGTATATGCATGTACGCATGTACGCATGTATGTACGTATGTGTGTACGTATGTACATAAGGCGATAACTCTTGATGCAGATATCCTAATTGCTTCAAATTTTGGATGTAGGTTCATTCTAATAAGGTACTTTTCTAATAAATTTTGGGAATTCATTGGATAAGAATAAAGGGGGCGAACGGGAGGCTAATCCCCCACCGTTAATTTAGAGAAATGGATTTATCATGCAGAATTATCAGTTTTCATTTAAAATTCTAGATATAGGATCATTGTGACAAAGCGCCTCCATGATTACTTGCGAATGTTTATTGTTTAAGTCTAAAAGAAAGTGCAATATAGGTAACTCAACATAATTTAGATAAATGGTTTTTAACGCAGAATTGACAAATTTGCTTCAAATTTTGGATATAGTTTGTTTCTGATAAGCCGATTCCCTGAATAGTTTTGTGGGTTTAATGGTTATGTATGAATAGAAAATTGAAGGATTACCCTCTTACCTAGGAAAAACTAGTTTATTCTATAGACATTTAGGTAAACAAGTTTAGCGTAGGAAAAACAAGTTTATCCAATTGGCGTTAGGATAAAATTAGAATAAGCTTGGTCTAGGCTAATCTAATTTGGCTCGAAATCGGGTTTGGCAGGTAAAAACATGTCTTTCACAAGAAAAAATATTTAGATGTGTGTAAAGAGTCATAGCTTATAACATCAATACAGAAATTTATCATGTTCACCGTAGAGACATGATGCATTGGACATGGTGTTTGATTATTCTATTTATTTTCTGCAGGCTCATGCCAATTGAGATCAGATTTACATTTATTATTATTATTATTATTATTATTATTATTATTATTATTATTATTATTATTATTATTATTATTATTATTATTATTATTATTATTATTATTATTATTATTGCATATTCGAGCCAGATCGGAGCTGAACATAATTTGGAATCGAACTGCGTTTTCATATTTTGAGAAATTAATTACCTGTCGACATATAAGCTATTCTTGTCACGGTGTCAAGTTTTCTTTTCTGTAAAGTCGTAAGTGGAAAATGGATTTAAAACGTAGCATTAATAGTATTTTCTCAAAGGTACATCGCTTTTATGAAAAAATAGTTAATAGTCTTCAGGACACATTAGTTTTCAGGCTTTGGTAGTCTGATGAGATAAAAACACGTCAAACTACATTATTTCTATCAAGATTTATGGCGTTACGCACATACGTACATACTTACATACATGCGTATATACATGCGTATATACATATATACAGAACCTGTAAACTCATTATTTCTCTGGCTTTGACGCCCGTGATCTAAAAACATGTAAATCTACATTGGCGTAGGAAAAACTAGATCAACCTAGGGCAAACAAGAATGTTGGCGTTGAGTCAGTTATTGAATTCAATAAGATCACGCCAAATTGAATTGGCCTAGGATAAACTAGTTCGGGCCAATAAACAGCAGTCTAAACTAGTTTATCCTAAAAGAATTAAGCCAAACTTGTTTGGCCTAGGAAAATCTAGTTTATCCTATGGGCCTTAGGATAGACTAGTTTGGCCTAGGAAAAACTAATTTATCGGATGGGCGTTAGGATGAATCGGTTTGGCTTAGGAAAAACTAGTTTATCCGATGGGGGTTAGGATAGACCGGTTTGACCTAGGAAAAACTAGTCTATCCGATGGGCGTTAGGATGGATCGGTTTGGCCTGTAACATATATTTTTAAAAATCCTATTCATACCGAATGCTCTAAAATAAAGTACATCCTTTGAACAATTATATTAAGAGCAGAACCACACAGTTTTACTCGTGTTGGTGAAAACGATGGTCATTCGTATAAAATAACAAAAATGTTGCTATACCGCGATCACAATAACGGATATTCGCTCTCATAAATCGACCAAAAAAAAAAGAAAAGAAAAAAGAAAAAAACTGCAAAAATTGCTACTTGGGTGCAATCACAGTAAAACCGATCTTTTGGTATGTTTAAAAGAAAAATATAGGATTTTCACGACAATACGAAAAGAAAAAATTCGAAAACGACAACCAAAAATGAAATGATTAAAGAAGAATATTGAATCTTCTTTAAATTTTAATTCACTAAAAATTAAAAAATATTATACATTATTGAAATATTTAATAGATTTTATTTCTTATTATAGCCTAGCTGTGACCTTGTTGACTTGAAATTAAAGCAAAATTTAGTACTACTATTTAAACTACAATTACCTTCAAACGCATTTTATAATTGATATGCCTTGATTATGTAAAAATTAGTAAACATTTAGTTTTTTTTTTTTTTTTTTTTTTTTGCTGTTGTTTTTGTTTATTCTGTACGGATGTAAGATAGGATAACTAATAAAAGATAAAATCCATTCGTTGTTAACTTTTAAAATTTCTTAATAAACTTTAGAAAAGAGTCTATTCGGCATGCTCTTATTCCATCCTTACCAGGAAAGCACCTAATGGTGTAACAATAAAAAAAAAATAAATAATTAGTAATCGAAAGTGCATATCGAAACGCGTTTTTAGATGCATAAGTTATTTGCCTTTGTCTCATCGTTATCGAAGTATAAAGTTTTAAAATTTGCAAAATAACATATCTAGCATTAAAAAAGGAAGGAGCTTCCAGCAAATCAGCGACCGAAACAATTCATGTTGTAAAGCAATAGTAGCTTCCCTTCTTGTCAATTAGAAGTCATTTGTGTAAAATATCGGTGCCACGTCACTATAACGCCTACAGTATATAATGCGGAAACTGGCCATCTCAGACATTAATACTTTCAAAAGTATTGCACATATTATTGGGTTGTTCGGAAAGACGCGTATGTTTGGGAAAATTAATTCGCACCGAAATATTCTATTATTTAATTATTACATATTGTTTCCATTTTCGAATATTTAGTAATTAATGGACCGAATTTTCCTGTACGAATTGATTTTTCTAAACAGGCACGATCCAATATAGTAAATTATGTATTAAAATAAAGAGGAACATTTGAAGTGTTTGTTCGATATGTAAACCTCCCGAAACACGACTACCTAATATGTAATCAAGTTTGTTCTACATATTTTTCAGTTTGCATAGCCAACGATACTTAATGCCGCACTGATGCATTAAAACACTAAATAACGCTAATGGTGCATACATGCTGCATTATTCTTCTGGATAAAGCTCTCTTCTTTCATTTCATAAGCTTGATCGTTCCCCATTACTTTAGAACATACAGTGAAAGGATTACGACACACATCTTTACAATATGACCCACGCTTCATTAAGAGAGTTTAAAACAAGAATGAGATGTTTTATTGGGTTCTATATTTAAAATCTCGGTTCGAAGCTGAATAAAGTTATGTGACACCGATAATTTACCCAAAGAACTTCCAATTAATAAAAAAGGAAGCTACTACTACTTTACACCATCAAAAGGTTCACTCAGGGACTTGCATGAAGCCCCTTCCCTTTTAACGCGAGATGTCTTATTTTAAAAAATTTACAAATTATATATCTATAACGATGCGACGAGAGTAAGTAACTTATGCATCTAAAAACACGTTTTAATGTGCCCTTTCGAATGTTAGTTATTTAATAGTATTTATTATTACACTTGGCCAGAATATCCCCATTCGAAATTTTGAATCACTTCCAATGAATAAAACAATGATTATATTTCCATTGGAAGTGCTTTTAATGAAAATGATATCTGTTTTAATCGTAAATAACAATTCAGATATACTCAATTCACTGTAAATGACATTTGATTTTATTATAACTGTCATTATCTTTTATCATAACTAGAAATTACCTTTATTTTAAACAACATTAGCTTTTGCTCTAAATGACAATATCTTTTATTATATTAAGCAAAAGTCTTTGATATAAACAACACCTTTCTGTACTGTAATTTTTTTTTTTTTTTTTGTAAATGACAATAATTTTATCGTAATATTTTTTATATTCTACATGATGCTTTCAACTATATGCTAATCAATTTCTTGTATATATAAAAAAAAGTTAGGTACCGTAAAAATTTTTGCATATTATTTTACACAAATACATTTAAATTATTACGGAACCTGTCTTTTAAATCTTTCCTATAAAAAACTACGAATTGATGTATTAATGTGAATAGTGAGCATCCTCAATTTATATCATATGTAGCGAAAAAATAATAAATGAAAAGAGAAAAGCTTATCTTAGATTTTGAGTAGACATCAATTTTCTTCATAGCAATACATAATTTCCATGTATAAAGTGTAAGATTAAATTTTGCAGGATTGCCAGTGTGGTATTGCAAATTGGTCGGTATTTAAAAAATATAATTTTCGTCAACTAAGCTGTGGATCAGATTAAACACTCACAAAGTGTCTGGTTAATATTTCAATAGTGAAATATACAGGATGTCCCAGAAATATTCGGGAAAACTTCAGCGGGAGGTAGGGAACATCACAAGGATTCAGAATTGCATAGTAACTTTTGGTTCGGAAACTTTTTACTATGGTAGTGACGACACAAACACGAGAAAGAAAGGACACGAACGGGGAGAGAAAACATGTTTATTGTTCTTAGTGCTACAAAAATGCCGGGACAACGCTGGAAAGTACTAAGGTACTAGTTGCACTCATCGTGGCAACTGCTGGGGAAGTTGAGTATATTCGCGATATTTTCTGGAGAATATTAGATTTTCTATACACCGAAGATATGCTCCATGCATCACGGTCCAGGGTCGTAATTTAAAACACCTACTATTATGACAATCGTTGTATCTTTTTTCTTAATTTTCTGGTATACTAAGGATAATAAAAATGTTTTCTCTCATTACTCGTGTCTGTCTTTTTTTGGCGTCATTACCGCGCCAGGAAAGAGTTTCCGACCATGGGTTGCTATACAAATCTGAATCCTTGTGATGTCCTGTACCTTCCCTTAAAGTTTGTCCCAATATTTCAGGGACACTCTGTATATGACAACTTATATAAAAGGACCAGATAAATATTCTGAAAACTAAGAAAACTATCGCCACTAAAGTGATGTATATTTCTGCAACATTAGAAAAATTAAATGGATAATATGGATTTCGGGAACGTCCATTGCTACTTTTGTGACCATTCAAACAAATTTTCATAAATAATTTCAATTATTTCATTAAAAACGTAATTAAGATACAAATCGATATTACCACTTAAATACAGTTGTGGTCGCCTTTCATAAAATATGTCTATTTGGTCATTAAATGTATTTTGCTTGTCTATGTAATAAATCAAACTTTGTTACTCTAGTGACCAGAGTGTCCAACAGTAACAAAATTTTGACTTAATAAATAGACAGGTAAAATAATTTTTGTTACTCTTTTTATGAAATTGACTCGTGGGATAAATAATTATAAATTAGTGAGAAATATAAGTAATGAATTTATAACTCTATTTTTTCCTATTTTTTTAAACAAAGTTACAAATATACATTCTCTTCTCCAGCAACTAAAGGTAAAAATACAGATATTGATAAAATATAATTGAGTTAATCCATCCCTTTTTCGATCCTCTTACATCCTGCGGAAAAAGGTATGTTAGTGTAATATCAGATGAAATCCTCTTATATTTGAATG
This sequence comes from Maratus speculifer, assembly GCA_964019185.1. Taxonomy (NCBI): domain Eukaryota; kingdom Metazoa; phylum Arthropoda; class Arachnida; order Araneae; family Salticidae; genus Maratus; species Maratus speculifer. The sequence continues at coordinate 144,060,050 of OZ025291.1, forward strand.
TATGCTTTCAATGCACATCCTTTCAATTTATTGACAGGAATTGTGCACTTATCTTTTCCTTCTACAATATAATTTTTATCCTAGTAATGTATGAAATACGTAGAATGAATAGGAGGTTTTGTAAAAAAATAAAAACTATCGGTAAAGAACACCAAATTCTTGTTATTTTACTGAAAATAAAATCAATACATTGCCTTTTCATTACACAATAACTAAAGAAATATCTTATACTAAAAATATAAATTAATTAAAAATAATAACTAATGAGTTAAAAATCATTAATATTGAATTAACTCAAAAAAGTTTTTTTTTATGATAATTGATTCCGAATTTAAAGCACCTCTTCTACCTGCTGCAGAAATGTAACTATATAAGTCAATATTCCAGTTATTCCCCAGGCTTCGTTCTATTTCAGAAGTGAATAACAAATGGCCCGTGAAACACCAGTGATCCGCAGAAAAATCTGGTCATTATTTGGATTTTTAAATTTTTATTAAAAATAAAATAAAAATATTAATTTAAGAAATTGTTATAATTTATATGAAGCATATTTTGTTGATCTGGAAAGATAAATGATTTTTTTCTTAGAATTCAATGATACACTTGATACGAAAAAGCCTTTTTGCCTGCCACAGCACTAACACAGCATTTACGGGTCTTGATCCGTACAGGTGTATGATTCTAAATAAAAAATTCTCTAAGTTTTACAGTAACTTCATAACTAAAAATGTGTGATACATAATTTATGTCAAATTATTTTGTAACAAAGAAACTAACTTTACAGTTTTGTTACAATTAAACAACCTTTAATGACTTTTTAATTTCTAAATAAGTATTTAATTTTTTTTAATTAAATCAAAATTTATTACTCTTTGTAAATAATTGCACTTCATGTTATGGACGTTACTTAATCATCATTATACAAATGCATTTCTTCTGTTACATAAAAAAATAATGATGTTCCGGCTGCTTATAAGAATTCACAAGCTGATTGATGGGACTTCCCCTTTTAGATAATTTTTCATGTAATGTTTTAGAATATTGCATATTTTTCAATGGTGCTTAGCTATAGAATTTTGCAGGAACACATATGGTAACAAATATTAAAAAAATGTTCTGGTGAACAACAGAAAGATTGACATGTTTTTAAGTATGAAAAAGCGTTTGACAAGTGGTTCTAATTGAGAATGAGAGAAGACAAGGGGTCCCTTCTTTGCTGCAGCTCAATTTCAACAACAAATTTGAAAAAAAAAATCATATTTGTGCTTTTTCCGTGTAAAAGAAATCAGTCACAACTAAGATAATAATGTGTAGTGCAAAGACATAGCCGGAAAAAACGCAGCACAATTAACATGAATGTAAGGCGAAATAGTACCAGAAACCTTAGTTCCTGTAGCGTATCATACTCATGCAGTGCCACCAAGCATGCCCGCAGCATAGAACAGCATAGAAAACTGATTTGTAATGCAGTTGCAATGCAGACTCAACAGTGCAGTTTGCAGAGCAGAGTCAACAACGCAGTTAAAGACGGAAAGTTTTACGCAAATTTCTTTTATATGGAAAAGGCGCAAATATGACTTTTCGAAATATGGCGTTGACAGTGAGCTGCAGCAAAGAAGAGACCCCTTGTCCTCTCTCATGCTCAGTTAGAACCACTTGTCAAACGCTTTTGCATACTTAAAAACATATTAATCTTTTTTATTGTTCACCAGAACATTTTTTAATACTTGCAATTCACATTTTTTTTTTTTTTTTTTTTTTTTTTTTTTTTTTTTTATAAAAACTGAAGATTTTTTTTTTATATTTTGAAAAGCAAAATATTTGCTGCCTAAATTTTATTGTTAAAATTATTTTATTGCCTAAATTATATTTATAATTAAGAAAGTTATTGCATTGTCATATAAAATGCATGATGTCTGAAAAAAATCTAAGTAATCGAACGAAAACAATTACAGTGCGCTCACAACTTTATTCAAAGAACTGAAACTAAATGCTTCGCAATAAAATCAAATAATTATGTTTTTCACGTGATTTATTTAATTTGAATTAATTATGTTACATACATAAATAAATAGTACTTATTTCAACTTGGTGGCAATGAATAAAAAAACTACAACGTGAACAACAAGAAACAATGTTCAACTGCAGCTTTAAGACACAAATTCGATTTTTTCATCTATCGTCGAACATACAATGATGAAAAAAATTCTATTTTAAGTTTTACCAAAAGGATTAAAATAAACCAAAAATGAAGTTAATCCGTCCAAAGGATCTTGTTGATATTACAAGCGATTACGTCTTCATACGTAATCGCTTACGTCTTCATTTTTTCGTCAAAATTGATAATTCTTTGAATGCTATCATTTTATTCATCTCGTCAAGTTCTATCTTTTGAAAAAAATCATTGTCGTACGTCAACTGGTTCGCCAGAAACTTCAAAAAGAGGTTTGCATTTTCCATTTCTTAAGCATATTATACCAAACGCTGCCGCGTTTGCTATGATAAAGTGATGTGGTGAGGTATGATATATGTGATATGGTAAACCAGGCTTGGAAATATTAGTCTTTTAAAAGACGTTTTACTAAACAGATTTTAATAAGACTTGCATTGCTAATTAAATAATTTTTCAGGGATGGTTATAGTATTCTACATCCTCATCTATCTATCGATATATTTCTTATGCAAATCTTACTGTAAATCATCATTTAAAGAAATTCGGCATTAAAATCCCATTTTTTTAATACACATAAAAATATACCCAAATGTATTTTTTTTCAACAATGCAGAAAAACATTCCAGATTAAAATACATAAACTGTAAAAAAAAAAAAAAAAAAAAAAAAAAAAAAAAAATTACAGAAAAAATGTATAATTTTTCATTAAAACGGTTTTCTTTTCTATAAAAATTACAAAATACTTTTTTTACAATAAAAAACTGTTTTAGTTTGAAACAGATTTTTCCTGTAAAAGTTATAGTTTTTTTTCAATGTTCTTCTTTCAAATAAAATATCAGATTCTCGATATATGTCGTTTGATTTAAGATTCGTTTGTAAAAACAAAATCGCATAAATAAAAAAGCCGTTTACTATGTTTATATATAAAAAATATTACTTGTCCGCGAGATTTGAAAATGTAACTTTAGTGATCACTGAGATCAGAAAGACTGTTCTAGTTCATGCAAATATAAAAACTTATAAAAACTAATTATAAAATTCTAAAAGTTTTTAAAAATCGCATTTTTTATATGAGTTTTATTACAAACTTAATTATCACTTTTACTGTTATCTTTAAAATTATGCCATAATTAGTAAATTGTAGAAATAGGTCTTAAAAACATGAAAAAAAAAGAAGAAATACTAAAACAATTAGACTGATTTATTATAAATTTCTTAAACGCCGGTATATTCAAACATTGTAGGGTGGTTTGGTAGGATCCGTAAGGATTAATGAGTGGGGTAGGATCCGTAAGGTAGTGGGTAGGATCCGTAAGGATTAATGTGTGAGCATATCTTTCTTAATAATGTTTGCGGTTTACGTCATTCGAATTTCTTCAAACAAAAATCGTTTTTTTCTGTGCTAAATTTGCATCACGAAAGTTGTAGTTGAACGATTAAATAGCTTAAATTCATTCAATAATTATTTTTTTTTCAGATTTCAACCAATATTTAAGTATTTGTTGTTACTTTTTATTTTCAAGCATTTTTTATTGTAAAATTACCATATAATTAATATAATAAAATATTTAAATTATACGTCTGTTACGTCTTCAAATTTAACAATACATATACAGTAATATCTCGGTTTTCGTTGAGTTCGTTATCGGCGGTTTCGTTTTTCTTCGATTTTTTGAGCGAAAAATTTGTTTCGGTTTTCGGCAGTTGCCTCGGATTTCGTCGGCGAACTCACGTGACGTTACTTATTTTCCATAAACAAAGGGGGCAAGCCATGTAATCTTTTGCTCAGTGTGGTTTTGTTTCTTGTCGTATGTGCATCCCCTCGCACGTCAAAATATTTCGTTTATTTACTGTCTATGAACTTTTCTGTTTTTTTTTTTTTTTTTTTTTTTTTTTTTTGAATTATTTGCGAATGCTCCATTATTTTTCCAATGGATAAGTCCAGAAATACGATCCATTTGAAGAAAGAAGTTATTGAAAAATAAAAGAACGGCTTTAAAGTTATGAAAATCGTCCCCCATAATAAGTTTCATTTTGGCAAAAGTGAAGTAATAAATAAGGCTACTGTAGCGAAAGACAGGAACGTACTTGCAATTGAAGATTTGGAGGAGTTATTATTAATTTGAATCAATCATTAATAGTTAAATGATGATTTAACTTCTCTGGGTGCGATATGTCAGACTACTGTATTCCGATATCTTTCTGAAAATGCCTGACAAGTGCTAAACTTAATAAATTGTAGAGCAGCAGAATCTGTTTCAAAAATTCAGTAGTTACACTGTTACACATAATATTACCAGGCACGGTGAAGGGAATTCGGATAAGTCTGGAGTCGAAGAATTGGTGCTCGAAATCAAAGTTTACTCAAAGGAGGAAGAAATCACCCCAAACAAATCTACAACTGCGATAAAAATGGCCTTTTTCGCAAGAAAATGCAAAAGAAGACGTTCATTACACATGACGAAAAGGGATTGCCAGGACATAAGCCCATGAAAGATAGGCTAACTCTTTTGTTGTGTTAATAAAAGCGGAGATTCATAAACCTAGAATTTTATCAGAAACAATGTGATTAAAAATAAATTGTTAGTGATACGGAGGGCAAACAAGTTGCGATGGTTATTTTGATGAATAGATGAATGACGTGTGTGGTCCTAGTTCGAGACCATACCTCCAGGATATTCAGTTATCACTTAAATGACACCTTGTAATGAAGAATTCTCCAGCATATCCTCCTGCATATCCTTCAATAAGCCAGGTTTGGAAGACTCCTTGTTGAAGCAGTATAGTTTTATCACAATGAAACTCTTGCGCTTTAATGCCACTTATATAGTTCATGGACCTGAATGTAATTTCATATATCAAAATTCTGTGCACAAAAGCAAAGTTTCAAACATGCTTTGCAGTGACATCAGATACAGAATTGTCCGTACAATAGTTCTAGAAAAACATTTCATCATTTATGATTGCAACAGTCTCATAGATAAGGCTTGGTAGTGAGTGACATGGTGGATATTGCATTTTACCTGGAGAAAAAAAAATATGACCTGTATATGAGCATGAGAGAAAAGCCCTTCCCTTCATGAGTCTATACATATTGGACAGTCAATTGCTTATTTCGTGAAGTCCATGGATTTGGATGTGATGTGAAAGCATAGGCATAGAAACTCAGTGGAAATCTCTGCACTAAATACCTGCAAGACCTTTACCTAGAGGTTCATTAGACGCAGACAAAGAAGTAGCAGTATGAAACATACAAGAAAGTACCTGCTTCATCTTCAGGGATTACGGACATCCTCTGTTTGCTGAGCAAAGTAATGGATTTTGTGGGGGAAATCACACATTCAAAGATGTTTTAAGCCATGTCTGCAAATTTTATAATAATAAAGTTTTCTTCACTTTTATAAAACGTTAAAGAGGCGGCAGAAACAGACCACTTTAGACAGCAATTCGGAGCAACATAAATCTTTTGGTTCTAAAAGAAATCCTACTTCAAAAAGATCAAACATGGAGCCTTGGTACCATACGCCAAGAACAAAATATTTTGTTCTTTTATCTATACACAATTCTTGGGTTTTTTTTTTGTATGTTAAACGCTATACTTATTCCCCATAAAATGTGATGTTGGTATGTAATTTTTAAGTTTTTAGAACGAACTGATTGGATTTACATAGCTTCATGGAAAAATAATTGTCTCGATTTTTTTTGGTTTTGCTGATTCTTTCGAACTGATTATCCACAAAAACAGAGGTACTACTGTATAATAAAAAGGTTTATTTAAAGTTGTATTTTATACAAAGAAAGATAAAACTTTCAAAACATTAATAATAAAATTTTAAATATCTAAATTTAATATTTGACTATTATAGTCCAAAAATATTTGTATTTCTCAATACTGAAACGTGAATCTGATGGTCGCTACAGAGTGTTTATAAATTTTGTTTAAACATTTAAATTTTCATTATTAATGTTTTGAAACATTTTACCTTTCGCATATAGTATAAGCCTTTAAGTATTTTTTGTTTTTATTACAAATGTGTTGACAATAAAACAACTATTTAATAATCTCACTGTGTTTTTAATATAAAAAAAGAATTTCAATATTTATCTGAGTAAAAACTTTATATTGAAAATCAAAAATAAAATGTTAATAGGTTTTGAAGTGTGTATACTTTATTCGGAAACTCTCTGTAAAATGCTTTAAATTACTATAAGTACATTTTTCTTTGATTCGGTATGTTTTCACAGCTCAAAATTTTCCTCAATCTTTTTATTTCATTTTAATTATTTGCGCTTTATTAAAGATTTTAAACCATAAAACATTTGTTATACTTACATGGGTGATTCTCAAAATAGGGGACAATTTATGTCTTTCAGCATACAAAAAAAATTGAGAGGTTTTCTGTCATGTTTTTATACTTAGATATGTTTGTCTTAATATTATTCATTATTTGCACTCAAGAATTACTCACTTTTTAGTTAAAAACACCTAAAAACAACAGAATAAATGTTCAGAATGTCATTAGCATGGATGTCCACAGCGGCTGTGCCTTGTATATACTAGCTTTTTCAAAAGTTAATATCATGTTTATAAAATAAAACAAATGTTATTATTTCTTTAAATTAATCAAGGAGAGGATTTATCCAATAAATTTCTTTTTAAAAATAAAATTATAGTATATAAAAAGAGAATTAAAGTTTGTCTTCCATATTCTGTTTTCAAAACAAGGTCATACTATAACAGCTGTTTATTAATCAAAATTTCATTTTCACATATGACAATACTTTGAAAATATAAAGTTTCTCCATGGCAACAAGTAGCCATTTTATTCCAGCCTGAAAATAGAAGCATGTATTGTATTTTAAGAATAGAAGTTGAATATTAGGCGAGTACATCAATTGTATATCATTAGAATGGATAATAATTTTCTTGTTTATTTTATAGTTAAAATTTTTATTTTACTTATTTGCATAGAACTTTTGTGTTTTAAAAAGCCCCAGAAAGGACTATTGCATTGTGATTATATTATGGCTCATAATCTTATTTAAATTAAAATTTGTCATTAGCATGGACAAATATCAGTGTCATTAGCATGGTTTTTCTGTCCATGCTAAAGACTCCTATGTGCATAAATGTAACCAGTACTTATATTGTATCCTTTTTAAAGTTTAATTTTAGATATAAATTTAGGTATTACATTTATTATCCCTATAATATGCATTAAATCTGTCAGAAAATCACTAAGACAGCTTCTTACACTGTTAGTGTCAGAATGTTGTTCATGTAAACAAAATTTGCTCTTTGATAATGTTTTTATTCTCCTTATATGTATATATGTAAAAATGGAAACTTTTTGTTGGAAAGGAAGGCTAATAAACGTAGAAAAAAATATTTAAACAGGAAGAAAATAAAAATTTCTTAATATATTTATTCCATGCAATTTGTTTTGTCATTAGCATGGTTCAAAAAATACTAATTATTTTTTTTAAAGTTAATTTTTAAATATTTATCTCAGCTGACTACATGTAAAGTATACCTAATACTATATTAACAACACATATTTTTTTCAGAAATTTTGCTAACAGTAATTTTTTTAAGATATCATTTTTGAAATTGTCCCCTATTTTGAGAATCACCCACATATGCGTTATACCTTATCTTGTTTCATATTAACACTTTCCCACATCGTGAAAAAAGGAACATTTTTCGTCTTATAAGGGTCTGTGGTATAACTCTAATAAGAATACTCGAATTAGCATAAATTTAATATCTGTTACTCATTTATACTGAGCTATATTTAATTATTGAAAATGAAGTATGCTTTGTTTATTGTTAATGTATAGGGACACTCAAAAACATTACTTTACATCATTGTCTATAAGGAAATTTCATTAACAGTGTACATTTATGATATTTTACTATTTCAGACATAATGAAATTAACATGCACTTCAGAAAGCACTAACGCATGTTTTCTCTAAAATGTGGCCTACAAATCTTTATGAATTATTTACAGGGTAACTTAAACTAATTCTACATTATAACATTGTTTTGCGATTAAATTTATGTTGGTGGAAATGTATTTTAATAATATTAAATATTTCAAATACTAGAAAATTGATAAAAATTACTCTGAAGTATAGTACAAGATATTATTGTAATAAAAGCTGTCCATAGCATGTTGATATAGCTGTAAACACAAAATACTTCATTTATATTTCTCTCTATAAACAATAATTGCGGAAAATGTATATTCAGTTGAGGTATGATTTTTTAAAGTTTAACTACATTGTTGCATATTATGTTATGCGAATAAATTTTGTGAATCACATACAGGGATCCATAAAAATATTTATAAGCACCATTAAATATAACAGTGAATTACTTTAATGTGGTTTTTATCTGTGTTATGCATTTTCGAATTGAACTATACATGTTTATAGAATTTAAATAAATTCATGTACAAGGCAAAGTACTGTGTGTATTAGCATCTATAGATGGTAATTAATGAAGCACATATTTAGTGTGTTACATCTATTTTAAATTTTTCATCATTCAGTGATGTGTATAGATATACATACGTTATATGCATAGATGTACAATAGAATTCGATTATATTTTTGTGTGCTTGCAGAAACTGCTAATAGAGCGGGAGGCGGCTGTGAAGACCATCACCTCATCGAGTTGGCGATTGAAATCACATTATTATTCCAGGACTCGATTAATATATTAAAATGCAACTAGCATGGCAAGTCATATCTTGGTTTAACACACGTGCAAACTCCATTTTAGTAGTTGATGATTGGTAGATTTATCATTGTGTATCTAAAGGTACGAAAACATGGATAACTGGGAGCAGGATAACACAATGGTAAGCCTACCAGTCCGCAGATAACATCGGCGGATTGTTTACCAAGTCATGATTGGTTACCAATTGTTTACCAAGATATGACTTGACAAGCCATTTGTATTTTAATAAGAAATCGAGTTTTAACTTATCCGGAAATTTCAACTGTAAACAGGATGAAATGATTTTTTGTGCAGCCTTCCGCTTCCCAGTCTACAAAGGCTAATATATATTAACATACATATAAATTTATAAATTGAATTCATGGCTACGCAAAAGAGATCGTGTATTTGTTTAACTATTGGCGGTAATTTCAAAAATTATATTTTCAAGGTTATTCATTTTCCAAACTAATAATCGGTGAAACTTTGTTACAGTATTTTGAGGGATGTTGAAAATTATTTCATAAACAATTATATACGCATGATTTTTCTTCTTTGTTATTTTTCCTCAGTCCTTTATCAAAAATCAAACCATTGTGAACAAACATTTTGCATCGTTTACTTTTTTAATGAAGCAATATTTTATGTATATAATATATTCACTGTAAAAGTATTGATAACAATTTTTAAACAAAATTATATTCTTTTAATCTACGAAATAACCTTTTAATAACATTGAAACATGTATCTAAACCATATAATATTGTTTAGAATATGAAAATTGAGTTAACTTTTAAGTTAATTTAGAAAATTAATATTGTAAACAAATTAGTTTATTCAAAGCAAATTAAATGATAATATTTTTGGAACTCAGTTTCCATAAATAGTTTCTAACTAATAGAAAACTGTTGTTTCTTTTATGAATAAGATTATCTGAAATAGCAGTAGTAAGTTTCATTTAATTGAATTTTGCATTGCAAATAAGGAATGATGGTTATTTACGCTTAGAATTATTAAATATAATGCATTTTAGATTAAATATATGCGTGGAGTTAATTAGTTGTTTAACGTCGTTATAGTACTTTCCCAAATTTCTATTAAAATGAATTTTCACTACTTATTCAGATTGTGCGAAATGAAATATAAGCACAGCAACAATTACTAAAATATCTCAATTGAATTTATGAAAACTGAATTATTTGTTATAGGGTAAATTGGGTGAAGATACCGTAAATTTTGACTTAATTTTTAAACAAATCCCCTGTTGCTTTTATTTGTTATTCATTGTTTTTTTTTTTGTTGTTGTTAAAGTTTTTATCCTTATGTATCATTTAAAATTGCATTTCATTTTATAGACATTATAGTGCGTTGATGTTATTTATGGCGGCCGATCATCTGCTCGAGGGATATAGGCCCTGGGGGGGGGGAAAGAGCCCTTCGTGGGGGACTTTCTAAGGGAACCTAATCTGTATTTACGCAAGATTTGAAGAAAACCACGAAAAAACCGAACGGTTTGGCTGACGGGCGTTATTGGGTTCAAACTCTGCAACTCCCGTCTACCAGCAGAACCTCTCAGTCACTAGTAGAGCTGGATATTATGGAAAGCATCGAAAGTTTCGTTTTTGCAACGTCTAGCATTTCGGCATCTTACTCAAATATTGGGGTAAGATGTCTTCTGGAGTTTCAATGCAAACAATAATTTTAGTGAAGTAATGTAAAACGTAAGAGGACGAATAAAAGTAATTTCAATATTTTAGGCATACTAATATTGTTAAATTAATTAATTTTAGAAATTATGAAAATATGAATGTAACAAAAGTATCCAATTTAATTAAAAAAACCCAAGAATGTTCTACTTCATATTTAAATGGATTAGGCTCTTAAATATGCCTATTTTCGAAACATTATAACAGGTATAAATACGATAAAGTCACTGTAATAAAGAACTTTATATTGTAAAGTTTTCTTGTTGATGTTTTTCATATATCCCTCTGTTGTTTTCAACAATACCAGATTTGTCATAAACTGCACATTTGTTTAAGAAATTTGAGCGACTTTTATGCAACCAAAAATTTTACTGAATGCATTTGATGTAGTCCCATTTTTCCAAGTTTTCATTGTGCTGCGCTAGATATTTTAGTGTGAAAATAAAGAGCATTTACAATGTGCTGTGTTGCGTTAAAGTGTAAGAACCAGCAGTGTTATGTTACTCATTAGTTAAAAAAGCAAAAACGCGTATATTTAAAATATCTCTAGGGGAAATTAACATTTTAAACTCCATTTTTCTGTGTACACTTCTTAAAAGATGTTTCTTCTTTTTCTTAGTTTTCCAAATATTTCAAAAATCTAGGCTTAATTTAATATTTTATGTGTTAATAGCCGACGAATTGTGAGTAAAATTTAAACACTTTCGATAACGAAGAAAAAACAAAATCATGTTTTAAGAAGTGTATACAAAAATTAGAAGTTTAAAATATTAATTTCTCGAAGATATATTTTAAATAGACGAATGCATCAAACGCCCATGTACTTTATATTACTGAGGGGAATTTGGAAGCTGACTGACCATCCCCCTTAAGCATAGATTGTACGACACTGCTTATTTTTCTGGCAAGAGATGCTGTACATATGACTAGCTGAGTGATGTCATTTCTAATGATTAGTTTAATTTGGATATGAGCTGCATAATATAATTGGGATGTTGATGAAAAGCGGAGTGTTTAAACTCGCAAGGGTACACATGTCAATTATGAATGAAAGTAAGATTTAACAACGGATATTTTTGATCTAAGTGTAATTTGAGATAAGGTGCAGTAACATTTTTTTAAATTAATTCTTTTTTTTTTCTTGTCACATTTAGAATATTATTTGGCATGAAAGACTAATTTTTCTTTATTTACAATTTACTGACTTTTCTTTCAATTTATTAAGAAAAAAGGCATGACACTAGTAATTATTTCAGCCCAGTGGATTTTAAATATATTTTACTAATGCAGTAAAGTATTTTTTTAAACACGCAATTTAATTCTTATTAACAAACAAGAAAGAACACCTAGGTGACATTTTGAGTGAATAGAAAATAAATAACAAGCATTTTCTAAACAAATATGGATTTTTAATATTATATATTAACACACACTTTTCTACATATCTATAACATGTCTTTTGAAAAGCAGAAAATTAAGTATTAAGTTAATATCCTGTAATTATCGAAGGTACTTCCACTACTGCTTAAATCTTTCTAAATTTCTTTGCACGCGAAAATATGAAATGCATAATTTCCGGGCAATAAATGTCGAGGTGTCTGGAAGTTTGAATTAATGGGATTAGTTTTGACTGAGCTTTAGTGTGCTACGCTTTTAATGGCGCTATTCAGACATGAGACATACTTTTAATAATTTAAAGTCCTAATAAGCAAGTAAAAAGTACATTTTTTATTGTTTAATTTTTAATAATAACTACAGTAACCTACAAAAACAAAAAAGAAGTAATGAAAACTGTAGGAATAATGAAAAGCTGTGTCGTAATATTAAAATAAAAAATTTGTACCTAACAAACTTTGCGAATTGAAAATTTCTTTATACCATTATATTTATCCTTGTCTTCTTACTTGTTGTCTGTTATATAGTTTTTAGCTCACAGGCTATCATAGCCTGAGAGCGTATGTGCCCGTCCGCTCTGTATGTATGTTCACACGTACGTTCGTGCGTAACGCGATAACTCATGATAAAAATATCGGATCCACTTGAAATTTTGTATATAGGTATATCCTGATAAGGCGCTTCCCTGATTAGTTTTTGGAGTTAATTCGATATGCATAAGAGGGGGAATGGGGGGCTCATGCGCCTCCCCTTAATTGATATAAACGGGATTTTCATGCAGAATTAACAGTTTTCGTTCAAAATTTAGATATAGGATCATTCTGATGAGGCGATTCCGTGACTGTTATTAGGTGTTCATTGAATAAGTATAAACAGGGGGAACGGGGGGGTCTCATGCCCCTCCCCTTAATTGATATAAACAGGATTTTCATGCAGAATTAACAATTTCGTTCAAAATTTAGATATAGGATCATTCTGATGAGGCGATTCCATGACTGTTATTAGGTGTTCATTAAATAAGTATAAACAGGGGGAACGGGGGTTTTAATCCCCCTCGCCTTAACTTGTATAAATGGATTTTTCAAGCAGAATTGTCAGATTTCGTTCAAATCTCTGAATAGTTTTGGAAGTTCAATGGTTAAGTATAAAAGAGGGGAATAACTCCTCTTAAATTATATAAATGCTAAATGGGTTTTTATTAAGAATTATCTGATTTGCTCTGAATTTTGGATATAGGTTTTTTTATGATAAAGCTTGTCCTTGATAGTTTAGGAGGTTCAATGATTAGGTATAAAAAAGGAGAAAGGGGAGAGCTGTTTCCCCTACTTAATTTGTTTTTCGAACAGAATTAACCCTTGAAAATATAAGGCTGTAGCCTGTGAGCTCAATGCCATCAGTTTAACTAGGCAATATTCTTTTTATTAAATTTATGTTTCTTTTTTAAATTATGTGTTATTTTGAATTTAATTAAACTAGAATATCTTTTATTATTTTCGCTCTTTTTTATTCAGATAAGCATGGATGTTTTTACTTTTTACATTTCTATTTCTATTCTTATTTACTTCTGTATGGTCATTGAATATCTTTTTTTACTGCTTATTTTTGGTTGCATATCTATTCGGACATAAAAGTAAAAAAAAAAAACTATTTATAAAAATAATAGAGAGGCATTAAGAAACTAACCTGACAATTTAAAATTGTAAGTCTCTTTTAAACATTTCAATATATTGGAATAGAGATTCAAACCGGAATAACTTATTCGATAAATATTTACAATTTAGTAAAAACACTCTTTTTAAAAGGTTTAATTCCATCTATTGATGAAAACGTGAACTAATTTTACAACTTTTTAAAACAGAATGTATGAAATGACAAATGAATATGTCACTTATTTCGTATTTAGGTGTGTTCGCAATTATGTAAATACAAAGCACCGATAGTCGTCGGTCCGTCTGTCACTCTGCATATAACAAAGCAAAAATCACCCATCCGAATCAGTTGAAATTTAAAATATATAAGTATTGCATAATTTTGTCGAGTTATTTCAAATTTTATTAAAATTGGATGTATAGTTTAATTACAGGGACTATCAAAAGTATTCCGTTACATTACGGCTAGTGCGAAAATACAGTTCAAGTGCATTTCAAGGGTGTTATACTCTGTTGACCATAATAAAATTATTATGCATCTATGAAGTATTTACTAAAATGTGCGTTTTGTAAAATGTGTAGAATAAAAATTATTTGTTATTAATTTAAAAAGCATTCCATTACATAATGGTGTAAAGGGAAAGATTTTTTGGGATGCATTTTAATTATGTTAAAGTATTTTACAATTTATGAAATCGATATGCGTTGCTGAGGTTAACTACAAGGTACTTCCTGTACAATAGAAGCACATAGTATTTACAGGGACACACATTAGATTTGGGAGTAATTTACTGTATCCAAAGTACTGTATAGTATTACACCAAGATCTGAATATTTTAAAAACTTCGTTATAGTACGAACGCATTTCATTTGCTACGCTTGACGTTTAATTTCTAACTTGTTGTATTCATGTAATTAATTAATAATAGAGTTTTAAAGTTTAGATTTTCTGTTTATGATATCCTACATGAGTGATTCGGTAGTATTAAAAATAAAACAATAAAAGAAAATTAATCTATTTAGTATCTAAAAAATGCTTACATTTGTTAGTTCAGCAAACATTGTAATATTTATATTTCATATAGTACGATAAATTATTTTGGAAATTATCTACGAATGAAAAAAAAAAGCCAAATATACATTTATGTAATCTCTCACCCAATTTTTTGGTTTGAAGGAATAATTCTTTATTGAAATTTCGCACCTTTATTTCGTTGAAGGTTTCTATATCCAAATTATTATGAAGATAATTTTAGATAGCCAAGGTCAATGATAATTTGTTATTTTCAACAAGTAATCAGAAATTCTTCTTACGCTCTAACATTATTCTTTTCTTATTTTCCAGTATTGGTAATATATTCTCTGATACTTTTTGCAAATGTATTTTCATAAAAACTATGTTTGCAACCAAGAGCAATTAAGAGAAATGTACATTAGGGTGGGCTGAAAAAAACTTTTTTTCGATTTTCGATAATGGCGGGTGCGGAAAAGTGGCCACTGGTGGCACTCAGTTCACACAAAAATTTTGAGATTTTTTGAAGTTTTCTTTACCCTGCCGCAAATGGCTTGAAAATTTGCAAAAATGCTGATTTTTGAACTTTTTTAGCTAAAAAGTTAAAAATGTTAAATTAAATTTATTTTGGTTGTATTTACTTGAAAAGGCATCTTTAACGTACCAAATGCTTAAATAAGTCCTGATAGTGCATAATTTAATTGTTCAGTGCATTTTAAATAAACCGATTTTCATAGCTTTTTCACGCATAACAGGCAAAAATTGTATTAATTTGAATCGCTCGTTAATTTCTCTCTTATTTATGTTCCCTGTTCTTTAAATTTTTGCTATGCGTCAAAGATCATATATTTGGGCAGCGGACAGCAGTATAACTCAAAAATAAAGCTGGAAGGAGAGAAGGGGGGAAACAGGACTCTAAGAATGAGCAATGCCTCATCGTAATGTTGAGGGAGTGAAGGAAGATATAAAAGAGAAGAGAAAATTGCGATAAGGGATTATTATTATTTTACCATGCTTAAAATCTGCGACATTTATCCAGTGTGGATGTGAAACCTTTTCCTAGAGAGATTCAGTACTTTTTGGATCGTTTGACGTACCATTACAGTGTTTTGTGCGTTTTATTACGACGAGCTTAGAAATGGCTAGTATGAAGGTCCATGGCAATGCAAAAGACACGCAACATCATGAAAAGTATCCTTTTTGAGACCCCATGCTTATTGAAAGACTTGCAATTGCCAACTTATACTGATATCATGCGCCACTACTACTGGTTGCGAAGCGATATGGCAGAAAATCGAAAAATCCAATATTAGTCTCTAGATGATGTTATTAAAATGGTAGATGAAAAAGTTACCGAAATCTGAATAAAAGCCAGTGTTTTCCCAACGATCAATTTACAAAAAGATTAAAAACTATTAAAAGAAGTGTAGATCATTGGCGAAATCCTGAAATCGTATGGGCTTGAAAGTAAAGACAACCCGCGAAGAATTCGTACGAAATGGTGAAACCTTTTAGTAGTTTTAAATCTTTTTTAAAATTGATCGTTGGAAAAACACTGGTATGGAAGCTTTTTTCAGATTTCGGTGACTTTTTCACCTACCATTAAATTATTATTCTAAACTTTCACTATTAAAAGAAGTGTAGATCATTGCGGAAATCCTGTAATCGTATGGGCTTGAAAGTAAAGACAACCCGCGAAGAATTTGTACGATATGGTGAAACCTTTTAGTAGTTTTTAATCCTTTTTGTAAATTGATCGTTGGGAAAACACTGGTATGGAAGCTTTTTACGAGATTTCGATAACTTTTTCACCTAACTTTTTAATAACATTATCTATTGACTAATATTGGATTTCTCGATTTTCTGCCATATCGCTTCGCAACCAGTAGTAGTGGCGCATGATATTAGTATAAGTTGGCAATTGCAAGTCTTTCAATAAGTATGGGGCCTCAAAAAGGATACTTTTCATGATGTTGCGTGTCTTTTGCATTGCCATGGACCTTCATACTAGCCATTTCTAAGCTCGTCATAATAAAACGCACAAAACACTGTAATGGTACATCAAATGATCCAAAAAGTACCGAATCTCTCTAGGAAAAGGTTTCACGTCCACATGTCGCAGGTTTTGAGCATAGTAAAATAATAAAAATCCCTTATCGCAATTTTCTCTTCTCTTTTATTTCCTCCTTAACTCCCTCAACATTACGATGAGGCATTGCGCACTCTTATAGTCCTGCTTCACCCCTTCTCACTTTCTATATTTGTTTTTGAGTTATACTTCTGTCCGTTGCCCAAATATATGACCTTTGACGCATAGAAAAAATTTCAAGACTAGGGAACATAAATAAGAGAGAAATTAACAAACGATTCAAACCAATACAATTTTTGCCTGTTATACGTGAAAAAGCTATGAAAATCGGCGCATTTAAAATACACTTAGCAATTAAGTAATGCATTATCACAACTTATTTAAGCATTTTGTATGTTAAATCTGCCTTTTCAAGTAAATACAGCCAAAATAAATTTAATTTAACATTTTTAACTTTTTAGCTAAAAAAGTTCAAAAATCAGCATTTTTGCAAATTTTCAAGCTATTTGCGGCAGGGTAAGGAAAACTCCAAAAAATCTCAAATTTTTTGTGTGAACTGAGTGCCACCAGTGGCCACTTTTCCGCACCCGCCATTATTGAAAATCGATAAAAAGTTTTTTTCGGCCCACCCTAATGTACATAATGCAGATTTGCCAAAACTCTTTCTTTTTGAACAGCAGTGTTATCTTAGAGAAAAAGTTGTTCTTTCAAATCCGCAGAATGTTTCAATTGAATGAAACACCATTTTTGTGGATTAAAATACTGGTATTGAAAACAGTTAGCGGCTCTGCATAATGTATTTTCAGGGTTCATAGACCTCCTGGAATTTTACGATTTGAAAATTTTTCATTCTGAAACTACTGGTGTGTAAACAACATAGTACACGTCATATATTTTGGCAAAGATTTTTCCCCGAAATCTAACAGGGGACCGACAATAAATTGAAAAAGAACGAAGATCTTTTGTATCACCCTGTCAAAACTAATGAAGCAAAACAGTTTAAACTGCAGATAATGATTAAGTGGCTTATTGTGATAAGTTGTATCGATTTTTATGAATATAGCTTGAAAACTCGTAGAGAAATTAAAGTTTTTATAAAAACGGTCCAAAATGTTTCCAAGTTTTTTGCTTATAATTTTCAGAGCTCTTCATAAAACACAATAATCTTTTCAGAAAATATGACAAAGAACATTGCACATAACACCCTGTAATCCGAATTAAAAAATAATAAAAAATGTATGAAAAATGAACGGGTTTACTAAATAATTTTTTACTGCGCATGCGTCAACGCTATTAAAATTTCATTTGCATATTATGTTAGTTAAATGTATAGAGCAACTTTTGTGAAAGTCTCAAAAACATAGCTTAAAAACTCTAAAAATTATCGCCAATAGAATATGGTCAAAATCCGTTATTTCCAAAATAAAGCAAAAAGATAAGGAGTTGTATCCAAATACAGTAATATGTGCAATACTCTGTAAGTACTAATCAATGGAATATGGATACAGCCCCTCATCTTTTTACTTCATTTTGGGAATAATGGATTTTGACAATATTCTATTAACGATAATTTTCAGAGTTTTCAAGCTATGTTTTTGAGACTTTCACAAAAGTTGATCTATACATTTAACTAACATAATATGCAAATGAAATTTTAATAGCATTGACGCATGCGCAGTAAAAAATTATTTAGTAAACCCCTTCATTTTTCATACATTTTTTATTATTTTTTAATTCGGATTACAGGGTGTTATGTGCAATGTTGTTTGTCATATTTTCTAAAAAGATTATTGTGTTTTGTGAAGAGCTCTGAAAATTATAAGCAAAAAACTTGGAAAAATTTTGGACCATTTTTATAAAAACTTTAATTTCTCTACGAATTTTCAAGCTATATTCATAAAAATCGACACAACTTATTACAATACGCCACTTAATCATTATCTGCAGTTTAAACTGTTTTGCTTCATTAGTTTTGACAGGGTGATCCAAAAGATCTTCGTTTTTTTCAATTTATTGACGGTCCCCTGTTAGATTTCGGGGAAAAATCTTTGTCAAAATATATAACGTGTACTATTTTGTTTACACACCAGGAGTTTCAGAATAATTCCTTCTGTATATTTCTAGATATTTAAGAAAACATCAAAAATCGAAAGTGTCAAGATTTTTTTGGCGGTGACTCTATATACAGAACTTCAATAAATTTAAGAGCTTTACTTCCATAAAGTGAATGAGTCCTTATTAAAACTTTATTTTCGTGTAATGATTTCTTATCATCGGGATTATTTACATTTTAGTTTAAATGAATTTGAAGCATGAATGTATATACATGTAGAATCTATATATTTAAAAGGTCAGGTTGTTTTTTTAGTTATGAACTCTGAAATTTCTACTGTACCGATTTTGATAATTTTTTTAAAAATGAAAGCTGTTTATATGTAAATGTGCCCATTCTGGATATTTTTTTAAATCTCATTTATATTTTATTTTTAATTTTAAAAGCTTTTTTATGAAATTTCATTAAAACAATGATAATCGAGTCATTGATTACTGGGTTATTTTATGTTTTACATTTTAATATTATTGATGCCATTTTTTTCATTACAAGTAAATAGAAAATATGTTTTTAATTTAATACATGTTGGTTAAACATAAAAATGCTTAAATAAAGTAAGTGTAAAAAGTTTGTTCTGTTGAAAGTGGCTTCATGCTTAGTTTAAAATGCATTTTTGCCTCGATGCATATATAGAGAAAAATTTATCTGATGGTATCAAAATGATGTAATTTTCGCTGCATTTCAGTTGCTGATTTTGAAGATAATAATTGGAGACATTATGAATTATTTCATATTGATGACATATTTACGCTCGCCTTAAAAAATTAATTTTAAGTAGGTTGTACTCATTTTTTAATACAGAATTCACAAAAGAAAAAAAAATCTGGAAAATTAAGATTAATAAAGAATGGTTTTACAGTAAAACTATTGTGATGTAAGGCATACTTAATCTGAGGCTTATATTCTATAGGGAAGGTTTATTGTAAATCCATTTAATACTTCTTTATTATTGGCAAAGTCTTATTTCTTTCATTGTGGATTTCCATTGTGTAAACAGCGGAATTCTCTTTTATCGCCAAAAAAGTAGCAGTCTGTTTTTGAACAGCAAACAAAATTCATTTGTACTTTTTAGAAATGTATAACGATGGAGACAACGGACAACGCTGTCGCTTTCACTTTTACCGTATTTGCATTACTTCTAAATCTAAGTACTCTACATTTTCAATTGTTACATGATAAAACAGGAATAAAATTAACTTGAGGGTGAAAATTATAGTGGCCTTTTAAAATATTTTCAAGAATTAAGCATTTTTCTAATCTCTTTTAACCAACTTAAAGAACAGAGGCCAAAATAAAAAATAAAGAAAAAACGATAAATCATAAAGTTAGATGAATCATAAATTGCAGCATTTTGTCATCTGCTAACCAAAAAGACAACCATTCAGTTTACTTAGAGCATAAAATAAATATCATGTCAAATTGCTTGAAAGATATTTTGAATCAGATTATGATAGGAATTATATTTCCTTATTTTTCAATGATCCATTGGGATGTTACCTGATAACAAGGAAAGCATCCCGTTTGTGGAAATTGCTCAGCTATTCCGATTACGGAAAAGGAACGAGGAAGACCATGTAAAGAAGTTATCAGCCTAAAGCATTCTGTTTTACCGTTTAATTATCCTAAAATTATTGAAAATTATTTTCTCCATTTTTACATAAAAATTAATTAGCTTAAAATAATGAATGCGTTTCAGAAAATAAGAAATTGAAACGAAGAAAGAACTAATAGGACATTTTAAAACTTATTTTTAACGTCGAATGTCGACGGATTCCATCTCGTATGCAATTAAATAAAAAAAAAGAAATTTAAAAACAGAAATATCACTGGCCGTCGCGATTAGGCGGATTCTTTAAGGTTTTTATAAACAACTTTTTTTATGTTCTAACAAACGTAACAATAGCATTTATGGTAATATTAGAAATAGTATATGTTGTTATTAATATATCTTGTTTCAAATCGTTTGCGCTTTCTGAAATATTGATTCCTTAAAATTATAATCTTTTAACTATTTTTCACACCAAGAAGACTCTTTTGAGACACCAACCTATCAATGTAAGCGTAAAATGAAGCTAGAAAGAAATTCCTTTGAAAATTACAAAATATACATTAAAAAAAAGAATTTTAAAACATTAAAAAATTAGAGATTATAACATTTTCTTATCTGCTTTATATTAGACATTTTTTATCTCCTTTGTTTTATAAAAAAAAACTGCGATAACAGCGTATTTTTATTTCATCCAGTAACACTCTTTTATGCATGCTTTTATCTTCACGGTAAAATCTGAAGACACATACGACATTTATTATAACATTTTCAATACATTTCCCCTAAGGGCATAAAATTCTCACTGGTTAGTTCTGATTATCCATGTAAGAACTAAATGGTAAATAAGCATTGAAAAAATAATACTAGATGGTGGAATTTTTCGATTGATTCGACAGAAGTTTAGTACTTTGTGGGTCACAAATCTTTCTTTACTAGTGTCATTGGGACGCTACATCTAGCGTCGATAGTAAATATTTCTTTTATTGTGGTTGTAAATCCTTTTGGTAGGGTAAAAGGCTTTTATATCAAACAAGTGATAGAACGTCTGAAATCGAATTGCTGTTTAACATTATTCAACAATGCATTATTTTATTTTATTTATAGCAAACATCTTTTACGGCATATATAACATGTATGGCTACTTAAATATAGTTTCACCTATTATATACTTACTGGCGAATTAATTGGTGCAAAGATGTAAATAATATTAAAAAGTCATTATTATTATTATTATTATTATTATTATTATTATTATTATTATTATTATTATTATTATTATTATGTTCTATTTTCTTAATTTTTATTTATTTATTTATTTTTAGTTTTGTATAATTTTTTGACCGTGACCGGGTCCAGGAACTTAACGTACATTTTTTTGCTGTGCTTGAATGTAAAAATTTGGTTCTTTTTTTTCGTTCTTTCTTCTATTATTTCTTATGCAATATAAGTAAAAGTCAATAACTTACAAAACTATTTTATTTTTTCATTCAGTATTACATTTTCAGAGTTATCCAAACAAAGAAAAGCTGTAAATAGCAACCTTCTAAATTTTATTACATTTATTCTTTTTCTACTATAACAATTGTTAACTCAAATGTCAAAAGAATTTAATACGTAAAATTAGCGACGAATTCGGATACAAATTACACTATATGTTAATGTTTGCCTCGACATTTCTCTTTTACTGTGTCTTTTAATTTTAAAATATTCCGAAGCCGATTAATTTTTAAACAAAGTTCGACATAATTTTCTATTATAATCCCCAATTTGTAACATATAAATTAGGCACAAATGCTATGAGACAGAAAACAGACATGAGCAGGACATACGTGCAGTTCCCGAGGTGCTGAATCATGGTGAATCTCAGCAATACCCGTGACTCACGTTCCAGGCACTCTGTTTTAGGGGAGGTACCACACATTTCTGTGACAAGCGAAGCTGGTCCCAGTTCTGAAAAGGCTATCAGCGAGTCTTCAGGCTGTAAAGATTCTTCCTACAAAGCGGAGATTGCAAAACTCCTAAGTTTACAACTGCTAGAATATTTAGGGAAATCCGAGGAAAAAGAAACGAGTGAAGAAAGCGACTATTGGCACAGTGAAATAGAGGATCGAAAATGGGTTTAACGCTGGATATTCTGAATCATAGCATAATAGATGAAAATGAACTGAGAAGTAATTTGTAAATAAACACTGATCCTACTTTTGAATGCGAAGAACCTGCTAAAAAAGCGGAATATCCGTAAAAATAATGTCGGAAGAAGTAAATATGCATATGAAGGCATAGAAAAATAAACTACAGGCTATACAACATATATAAAACAGATCACGAGATGATTTTTCAACAGGGGGCACAATAAATAGCAAAAAGTGAGAACATGCATAGAAAAATGAAAGTAAATTCCAAACACTCATGGTTGCAATTTTATTGTCATCACAGACAGTTAAAAGCCATCGTTCATGACAGCGACCTCAAAATATGGGCCATTGACAAATCATTGGAGCATAGAATTCTGGAATTCATAGTGAGCTCACACTTCATCAAAAATTTCAAACAAGCACATCAAATAATAGTCGAAATGTGACACAAATTGTGACAAAAAGAAGTTTGTTTCCGAAAAGGACTTTGCTTGCTGTGATGACGAAGTCCGAGAAAACATGAAAAAAAATGATGGAGTAGCGAAAGTATAATCTGTCCGTATTTATCGTTCTAACCACCGATTAAAATGACTTCCAGTACTAGATAGTATCTAACAGAACTATCTATGTTAAGGGATCTAAAGACGAGGTTACATCGGTAATCAGTAAAAATAAAACGACTCGTTCCTATACCGTCCAAATGTGCATTAAAGTCGCTGGAAAATTTATGGAATATTTAATACTTGTAACACAGACATGTTTGAGGGAATTTGAATCCAAAGTTGTGTAAAATATTCAATGGATATCAACCTTAAATTTGCTCATTCCATGCTCCATGTCAAGCACGAATACAAAAGAAGTAACTTTGCCATACTTTGAAAAACTATAAGAGTCAATTGGTTTTCAAAAAAAATCATGTTCATGGATAGTTAGAGTGCCAAATGCACAGGAAAATTTGAATTGAATGTGAAGCCTATTATTCTTCCACCGGACATCACAAAATTTCTTCAGTCGTTAGACGTGTATTTCTTTCAACAACACACGCACTTAATAAAAAGAATAGCGGAATATTTGAAAACTCCACAGAGTGTTTGTGAAGCTTTCAACATTATCATTAGATACAGTATAATAAAATTGCGTAAGTTGGCATATAACCATTTCTAATCATCCACCTTCAATGACATGCGTCGGTATGCCATTTCAACGAGCTTTAATTAGAGACACGGATCCCGTCTTTCGATAAATTCAACAGACATGCTTTAAGTTAAATATTATCACATGCTAAAACTTCGACCCTCTTTCCCTTTATTTGTGTCGGCTTGATATTGGAAACACTCGCATTTCAGTTATTTATATTCAGAAATGCACTATCGTCAAAGAAGTTATCTTTAGCACAAAGTACAAACTGTTTTCTCTATAATCCCTTTAATCCCTCAACTCCCTTTTTTACCACACAGAGTGTCTTCCCTGGATAGATAGCGAAGATAAGAAATCAATAAATTACAGAAAAACGTCAACCATATAACTACTCACCGATAACATTCAGGCGGGTGGTTGTGTACAATTCCTTTATTCCCATGGATTTCCAGTGACACCACTCTCGACAAAATCCTAATCTGGTAGTTTGGGATCATCGTTAGTGTATAATATTCATGCAAATCTATAGATCAGCTGTTCCCAACCTATGGGTCGTGACCCAATGGCAGGTTGCGGATGAGAAATTGTTGTCACAAAAATTATCTTTTATTTCATCTTTTTAAATATATAGTAATTTTAACAGCAAATATTTCAAGGAAAAATCCTTAATTTATCTCAAGATGAACAGAACATTCAGATAAACAGAACATCCAGAAAAATCTAAATCAGCTTTGATGTCTTGGATGGCATACTTGTGGCATACTTGTGTATACGTTTTTTTTCTATTTTGCCGTATTTAAAAAAAAAGGACAGAAACAAATTGCGTGTCGAAATTGACTTAAAATAAAAGTTACTCAGTTTTAACCCTAAAATAGATGAACTCATCGGTAAAAACCAGTGCCAGAAATCTCACTGATTATAAATTTGTGTTTTTTAATAATTAAAAGTATTTTTAACTATCTTTCTAATTTGTGTGTTGTTTTATTATTCTACTTACATTGGGATTTTCAGTCTTTTCTTTTGTTGATAATGCACTTTTGTGTCTTTTTCGCAATAATGTGCCTTTTGTCGTCGGATAGTATAGCCTTAGCTCATAGAGGTTATACAAAAATTTCCTTACTGATATAAAGCCTAATTTGTGCCGAAGTTTACGGGGCTGGTCTCTGGAACTTCTTTGCTTTTAGTGAATATTTAAATATTTTCGTAATTTGCCGAACCTCATAAATACCGCGTTTCGAACCTTGCTAAACAGCGTTTCCAAAAAATGAAATCTACATTACGTTTTCATTACCATCCTATCTTCCATTTTTTGTGTTCTTTCCTGCTTTTCCTGACTTTTGTGTTTTGTGTCGTCACTGCCACGCCGGGAAATCGTTTTCGACCATGTATCACTATGTAAATTCCCATCGTTTAATTATATTCGATCTATCCTGAAACTTCATAACCACTGTGCTTAAACATCCTGTAATGAATAGACCAATAGTCGTTTGCATGACATGACCAGCTGTATTCAATATTCATACGAAAATATGTTTCGTAAATATAAATGAAATAAGTAAAAAAATAAGGTAAAAAGTATGCTAATATAGATATATATATATACATTTCAATTTAGATAGAACATTTCTTTTTATCGAGATCTTCAACAGTGAAACAATACTGGCATTTGATGTGCTTAAAATTTTTGACAAAAGAATATATTTAAAACTATAAATGAAAAATACATAAATAATTTAAAATTCGATAGAAATTTGAAATATTTCTTCTGTAAATGTATTATTGTACGTATGTATCCTAAAAAAAGTAGTTTTCAAACTATTGATTGCATTAACCTTCACCTATTTTGAAAGTACTTTATTTTCTGCTCATAAATTTAAAAAGCGATGCTTCTGAACATTTGGAAGTAAATAGAAAGAAAAGAATGTCCATTTATCAAGAATTTTTCGAGTATATGAAAAGATGAAAATATTTTGAAAAATTTAATAAAGAAATGTGATATTGTTCCATTACTTATATAGAATTCTACTATAATTTTCGCTAAAACTAAAAGAATTTTAAAGAAAGATGTAATAAATTGAAAATACTTAATAACTAACAATGAGTACAATCAGAAGATACAATTTTAATAAAAAGAATATTAAATATATGTAACTTATACTATCCATTAGTGAATGACGAAGTTACGAAAATACATTAAGAAAGTGAGATAATATATTAAGTCAGCAATTTTCTGTAATAAGGAGAACGGTATGCGAGTACTTTTGTGCGGCCCTGCATATGAGGTATAGTATTTATGTGTAAATAGTAATATGTAAAACTAATTAAATTTAAAAGCGCATATCGAATTTTAAAACGTACTCTCCAGCAATTATTATCAGAAGACAGTACTGTAGCCGATTACATGTGTGTCCCTTTATATGAAAAAATGTTCCGTTTAACATGATCGTAGTGAAATTGAGTCATTTCTATCAGTTTCAATACATATGAAATAGCGTAATGTCATTAAAACATTTCCAAACGATTTCTCCCCTATTTCATAATATAACCGAATTCCTTTGAGTGTCCCTATAAATGAACCCTTAATGTACATACTTCATGTATGACAACAAACATTGTTTGGTGACCCAAATAATCTTTATTAATTGCAAGAAAATTCGAATATATTTACGGGAATTACAGTGTTGACAGACGGACAGAGAAACCAAATGCCTAAGCACTTTTTAACTTTGTTAGAAAGTTGAAAAGTGCTTTGTTATCGACATTATATATGATTCCTTACTTAAACAATTTAGGATTTTAGCAACTATTTTTAAAAACTTGTAAATATGTACATTTAATTCATTTGAACAGTTGAACAATAAAGTTCCGTAAAATGTAAATAACTACTTTGATTAAAAAAAAATAGTAAAGAAAATATAAAATAGAATAAAAGTTTCGTTTTAAACAGTTGTTACAACGATCTATAAGAATTTTATTAAATTCTAAATATTTATAAAATCTACACATCTGACCACTTTGATATTATACATAACAATTTGCTTCCAATTTCAGGCTCATATTGCAAGCATAAATTAATTAGCAAGACTTAGTAATCTGGATTGATTAGGAACTGTATGGAACAGTGATGTTTCTATAGCTTTAATTTAAAAAAGAAAATAAATCCTAATTTATTTTTTACGAAATCATAAAGTTCTAGCTTTCTTGTTACCAAAAAAGAAATGTTAAATGAAAGTGATGGGAAACATAACTAATTCACATAAATTATAAAAGAAAATCTGCTATTAAATAAAGCAAAACACTTTATTAAAAAAAAAGAGATAAAAATGAATGCACTGTGGAAATATATATATACATACATATACGTGTATTGATAATTATTATTTGTTTATTTATTTAACATCTTTATGAAAAACTCAAAAAAGTGATACCACTGAGCTGCAGAATCTGACTACAAATTATAAAACGTTTCGTAATAAAAAATACAGGGTGAACATAAAGTCCCAGCCCATTTTACAGAAAGAATTAATGCATGGATTTTATATTATAGATGAATGATACTCCAAGTATATGCTAACAACAGAAGAACGAATTGCGGTTGTAGCGGCACGTTTGCATGGTCAGACATTTCAGGAGGTCACGGAGACATTTCGCATAAAATTTGGAAGAGAGGCTCCAACACGAGGAAA
This sequence comes from Maratus speculifer, assembly GCA_964019185.1. Taxonomy (NCBI): domain Eukaryota; kingdom Metazoa; phylum Arthropoda; class Arachnida; order Araneae; family Salticidae; genus Maratus; species Maratus speculifer. The sequence goes on from OZ025291.1 coordinate 144,087,420, forward strand.
TATCCGAAAAAAGGTGAATAAATGGTTGATTTTTTTGCGCGGGTGTTCGTTATGGAACAGATCTACAAGACTAAGGTTACAATTTGACAATCCTAAAACAACGCATAAACCAAGCATGCAAAATTATCATTATGGGGATGATGGAAAAAGTGTTTCGAGTTACACTGAAGCGGTGGGAAACTTGTTTGGAGCTTGATGGACATCACGTTGAAAAGCACTAATATGCCGTATAATACTATTGAAATATAAAATTCATAAATAAATTATTTCAACAAAATAGGCGGGGACTTTATGTTCACCCTGTATTTAAGAGAATTGATATTTTTAATGTTATTCATATTTACAGGCACTCATCCTGCAAAAAAAGTTTAAAGATATGATCATACAATAAAAAGAATAATACCCCTAAACTATATTCAAGTATTAACTACTTATAGTAGACGTATAGCACGTGTGGAAGCATTTTCTTTAAAAATGCATCATATGTAATCCTATATAATGTCGTACATAAATAAAATTGTAATATACGTATCGTCTGATAAAAGTTTAAAGATATGATCATACAATCAAAAGATAAATATCTGTACATTACCTTCAAGTACTATAAACTTAGCTATATATATTATAGAAAGCGTGAAAGCATTTTCTTTATCAACGCGTCATACGTAATCATATATAATGTCCTATTTAAGCATAATTGAAGCATTTTATGATTATTTGTTTATATTTATTATTTATGTTATTTGTATCATTTTTCTTTATGTTTATTTAAATAATTTCATTCAATTGTCTATGTTTATTATTTAACTAAAGAATCTAGTTTATTCTACACTGAATATTTATCTTTCACTATATGTCAAATTTACTTCCTTGTTTAACACGATTTTTCTTCTTTTATTTCTTCAGATATACTTTAATGCATGTACGACATAAAAAGCAAATCTGTCGAGACAGCCTAAACATTCACATCTTACCCGACGGCTCTTTCTGAAAAAGATACTCCTTCCTTTCAGGAGTAAAATCGCTGAGAGAAAAGCATCGCTTAAACAACACAAACTTGTTAAAAATGAGAGTGATTCTTTTATCGCCTTTCAGCTGCAGGGCTTTTGAAATGCTTTAGATATGTAAGAAAACACGCATTTTATTTACCACTTTTTTACACTTTAGTGCTTTATACAAGATCATTATTTACAATTTTGATTTTTTATATGTAAAAGAAATGCTTTCAAGATTTTGTTTCTCATTTTAATGGGTGAAGAAGCATAAATAATGTTAAAGTTTTAAAATTAATTGTTAAATAATGTAAAATTTGAAACAATGTTTAAAACGTGAGATTTTTGAAACATGTAACAAGTAATATTTGGTGACTCTATGCCACTATTGTGTAATGCTTTTTTTAGGCTTTTGCCATTGGATATCTGAGAATATTTCCACGGTAGTGTAATATCCATAGTAATTGGCACAGTAAGAATTTGTCTTTAAACATACTTCGGTTTTCATTACCAAGAAATAAAATATTTACTTGCAAATATTTTTTGATCAAAGAATGCACATATCGTCGGTAGCATGTCAAACTATCCAATGTGAAAACAGCCACTTTTCAGGAGAGCAAAGAAACAGTTTTAATTGGGGATTCAAAATCAGAGCTAAACAGCATTAAACAATTATTACATTTTTCAGGTGCTATTTTATATCCTATTTAAGTATGCTATCGAAATAAATCATTTGAATAATTTTTCTCGTCTAAAAACCACATTGGATAGTTTGAAATGGTAGGATTATTTGTACGTTTTTAGCTTCTCTCTAGTTTTTCAGCTTCAAACTATCCAATACGCACATTGGATAGTTTGACATGGTACAAATTTTGTCCTTTTCCCATTTTCGTTGTTTCAAAGTATCGAATGTGCGCATTGGATAGTTTGACTTTGTAAATTTCTCAGGTTCACTGCGTCATGGTAACGAATATACCACATACGATAGTGTGTCTTGTAAAAATTTTGTTATTAGCATATTGAATTTAAAACATTTCGGCATTTTCTTTAATAATTTTATTAACAAATATACAGAGAATTAATAAAGAAAAAGTTTGTTTTTAGACTCTATGTAATTTTACAAATTGTAAGAAAAGACGGAAATTTTTTTAAACTAAGACGCAGGCAAACTCGAGAAGGTTCCCAGCCCTGTTTTTAGGTGCGTTCGTTATTATGTAAATACGTAGCATCTATAGTTGTCGTTCAGTCTGTCCGTTTGGCCGTTTGTCCGTCCGTCCGTCTGTCCGCATGTACAACGCAAAAACTACCCAACCGAATCGTTTGAAATTAAAAATACATAATTATTATATAATTTTGTCGAGTTATTTCAAATTTTATGAAGATCGGATGCATAGATCAATTACAGGGACAATCAAAAATATTCCATTACATTACAGTCAATGGGGGAAAAGTTTCAAGTGCATTTTAATCGTTTGAAATTTAAAATACATAATTATTACATCATTTTGTAGAGTTAATTCAATTTTTTTTTTGGAAATCGGATGCATAGATCAATTACAGGGACAGTCAAAAGTATTTCATAACATTACGGTCAATGGCAAAAAGTATTTCAAATGCATTTCATTCGTTTGAAATTTAAAATACATAATTGTTATATAATATTGTCGAGTTATTTCAAATTTTATGAAAATCGGATACATAAATCAATTACAGGGACAATCAAAAGTATTCCATTACATTACGGTCAATGGGGAAAAATGTTTCAAATGCATTTTACTTGTTTGAAATTTAAAATACATAATTATTACATAATTTTGCCGAGTTATTTCATTTTTTTTTCAAAATCGGATGCATAGATGAATTACAGGGATAACCAAAGTATTCCATTACATTACGGTCAATGGGAAAAAAAGTTTCAAATGCATTTTATTCGTTTGAAATTTAAAATACATAATTATTGCATAGTTTTGTCGAGTCATTTCGAATTTTATGAAAATCGGATTTATAGATCAATTACAGGGCAATCAAAAGTATTCCGTTACATTACGGTTAATGGGGGAAAATGTTTCAAATGCATGTTGATGGTGTTACACTCATTTGAACATAATAACATTGATATGCATCTATAAAGTACATATTAATATACATTTTGCATAATCTGTGGTGCAAAGAACAATTGTTATTGATTTACAAGGCCACATAAAAGTATTCCATTTCATAATGGTATAGGGAAAACATTGTTTGGTGCGCATTTTAATTGCAATTAACTATTCACAATTTTATGACATTGATATATGAGAGTGATATTTTTAAAACTTCATTATCATATGAACGCACCTCATTTGCTACGCTTCACGCGCAATTATCAACTTGTTGAATATTAAGCATAGCTTAACTAATAACCGGAATCGAAGGGGTATTTGTAACCAGTATTTTTGAATAGCAATCGTCGAATTATTCAATTCTTTTTTTTTAAAAGTTGGAATTTTTAACTTTTAATAAAATTTGAATGTAATGAATAATTCATTACAGGATCTTTTAATACAATAATTTCAAAAGTTTCTCTCACGTGATAAATGATTAAAATGTTGTAGCACTTTTTAAAAATGCTTCGCCATAATTAAAAATTGTTAATGACTTTGATTTGCTTCTCTGCTGTCTCATTTTTTTCTAATTCTCGTAACCATACTCAGATTGATATGGGATTTCTATAAGGTTTATCATTTACTATGATACATGCTTTGATCAAAATGGAATGTATAGAATTACGTCATCTACAGGGACTCTCAAAATAAGCACATTCCATTCCATTCAATACGATGTGATTTAGTGTATTTTAACAAACATAATGAAATTGATATGCTGTTATTCAGTGCACTAACACTTGTTCTGTAGCATATTATGTGAATGTATAAATTAATTTCTGGATCATGGAAAAGAATTATTTTATAGAACAATCTATTTCTGTATTATAAAGAGGAAAAGTTTTTTTTTGTTTGTTTGTTTGTTGGTGGTAATTTCTGGAACTACCGAACCGATTTCAAAAGCCAAGGTACTAAAAGGATGGTGTTCGCTCGGAATCAAAGATAGGATTTATCTTATTCGATGCCACAAATCCAGAGGAGATGCAGGAGAAAAAAACGTTCTAAAAATGCGATTTTTGTGTTACTAAAAGGACTACTACAAGCATGAAATTTAGCACGGTAATTACTATAAGATGTAAATGGATCTCTAGTATTTCCTTAAAAATACGAACATATGTACGTATATTTGTTTGTTTGCTTGTCTGTCGGTTTGATTTTTTGTTTGTGAGTCTGTCGATTTGTCTGTTTGATTTTTTGTTTGGCTGTCTGTCCGTCTGTTAGTTTGTATGCTTGTGTGTCTGTCTGCCGGTTTGTTTGTCTGTCTCTCTGACTTTTTGTTTGTTTATCTGTTTTTTGGTTCTTTGTTTGTTTGTCTGGTTGTTTGTTTGCCTATCTGTTGTTTGTTTGTCGGTCTGTGTGTTTTTTTGTGTTTGTCTATCTGTATGTCTGCTTGTTTGTTTGTTTGTCTGCCTGTCCGCCTGACGGTTTGTCTGCTTGTTTGTTTATCTGTTTTTCTGTTTGTTTGTTTGTCTGCATGTCAATTTGTTCGTTTGTTTGTCTGCCTATATGTAAGTCTGCTCGTCTGTCGGTTTGTTTGTTTACTTGTCTGTCTGTTTTCTTGTTTGTCTGCTTGTTTGCCGGGTTTTTTTTGTTTGTTTGTTTGTTTGCCTGTTTGTTGGTTTGTCTGTTTGGTTGTTTGTTTGCCTGCCTGTCTATCCGTCTGTTGGTTTGTTTGTCTGTCTGCTTGTTTGTTTGTCTGTTTTTAGTTTGTTTGTTTATCTGTTTTTTGTTTGTTTGTCTGCCAATATGTCTGATTGTTTCTTTGTTTGTTTGTCTTTTTTGTCTGTCTGTCTGTCGGTTTGTTTGTTTGTCTGCTTTTTTGTATGTCAGTCTGTTTGTTTGCTTGCTTTTTTGTTTGTCTGTTTGGTTGTTTGTTTGTTTGTCTGTTAGTCTGTCTCTCTGTCTGACGGTTTGTCGGTTTGTTTGTTTGTTTGTCTGTCTGTTTGTTTGACTGTTTGTTTGTCGGTTTGTTTGTTTGCTTGTTTGTTTGTCTGCCTATCTGTCTGTCTGTTTGTCGGTTTGTTTATTTGTCCGTTTGCTTGTTTATTTGTCTGTCTGCCTGTTTGTTTGTCTGTTTGTTTGTTTGTTTGCTTGCTTGTTTATCTGTCTGTCTGTTTGTTTGTCTCTATGTGTGTCTCTTTGTTTGTGTATCTAGCCGTCGGTTTTTTTTACTGTCTGGCTGTTTGCTTGTTTGTCTGTCTGCTTGTTTGTTTGTGTGTCAGTTTTTTGTCTGTCTGTCTGTTTGCCTGTTTGTTTGTTTGTTTGTTCTATATAATACAACAATACGGAAATAATATGTCTCTATCTTAAATAGGGCGCCATAACAACCTAGAATCATCCCCTATCATGGGATGTCATTGAATTAATTATGAATGATAAGATTTAATAGAATAAAGAAAACTTTAATATATTTTTATGTTTTGACTCGATTTTCATAAAATGTTAAATGACTCGACAAAATTCTGCAGCAATTACACATATGACATTTCAGATCATTTGGTTGGGTTGTTTTCGTTCTGTTTTAAACAGACAGACGGATGGATCAAATGACGCCTTGAGGTGCTACGTATTTAAATAATTAAGACATTTCCCCATAGACCAAAATGTAATGCAATATTTTTTTGACTGTCTCTGTAAATAAACTGTGAACGCTACATACTCTGTTTCCGATACCGAACATGGCATTGCAAATCTGAATAACATATATCAATTACAGAGACAATCCTATTAATACATAATGCAAATTCCAGTTCGGGCAGACATACAGACAATCACATGGACAGACAAACGGAATTCACAAACACTACTTAACTATGTTGAAAAGTGTTCTAAATACATAATAGTTTCAAATTTTCCTTTTAGAAATTATCGATAGACGATACTTTTGTACAGCCCTAAATTGTACGTACTATCTTTATATGCACGTAACTATTCAGTTAAAATTTAATAAAGATCAAAACACACTTTAAAACTTCTAAAATTTAACTTCCAGAGATCATCCATAGACGGCTACCTATCCAATACTTTGCGTGGCATTTTATATATTTTATCTATGTTATATAAAGTTATATTAGTATACTATATGTAGTTAAGCGTAATAATCAACAATTCATTTTTTTAAATATATTTTCGTTTTTATGTAGTAGATCTTTCGACTTATTTTGCATAGCCCTGTAGATGATCTGGAGCATTTATACATACAAGAAATATTTTAAACTTAAAAACTCATATCACAAATAAAAATGCACTTCCAACAATCAACATTAATGTACAGTACTTCGGGTACACAGCAGTTGAAATCTTTCGTGTGTCCCTGTAAATACTTTGCACTTTCTATTATACAGGAAGTAACTTGTAGTGAACCTCAGCAACGAATATCAATTTCAGTATTTGGTGAAATATTTTAACATAGTTAAATTACGCTCCAAACAATGTTCCCCCTATACTATTATGTAACGAAAAACTTTTGTGTGGCCCTGTAACTGAATAATAAATATTTTTTGCACCTTAGATTCTATAAAATGTATATTTTCGTGTTACTCATAAATGCATATGAGTCTTATCCTTGAAACTGCGTAACATTAAAACCATTTCATATTGTTTTTTCTAATTGACCGTAATGTAATGGAACACTTTTGACAGTCCCTGTAATTAAATTATGCATCCAATTTTCATACTTAAACTTGAAATGTCGCAGCAAAAATATACAACTGTTCTTTACTTTAAATTTCCAAGAATTCTGTTTGGGAGGTTTTTTGCATTGTTATATGCGGACGGACATGTAGACACATAGACAGGCGGACGGAATGAACAATAATTATAAGTTCTACGTATTTATATGATTACGAATGCACCTAATAAGAGCTTATCATGAAGTATGATTTCCAAATATTCTTTGAAGGCATTTTTTCCAACTCATATTATAGCGATTCTATAAAGCAAGATTACTCTTTGGAAATAATAATAATCATTAATAATAACATTATTACTCTTCGGAATTTCGTAGTTCATTGATTAAACAAGACAAAGGTTACTACTCAAATAACAATAAAAATAATAAACTCTACCATTATTCTCCATTTCTCTATTTGCGGGTTATTTTTTTGTTTTCTCATCTCATTTTTTATAAAATTTAAATAACGTTTAAAAATAAGTTTTTATTTATCAATTTACAGTACATTCGTTTTTTAAGTTGTTAAAAGAAATTAATATTGAATACGCAAATACCAAAATTTATACGATCTAAACTATTGAATGTGGCAGATATACAAATTTGAAGCAATGATCATCAGTGTCGGACGCTCCTCTCAGTCCACAAAACTTTGAAGAATGTCCTAGGTAGTTTTAGCTGCCACCACCGATATTAATGGGTGATATCGGTCACCTGCTGTGAGGATTGGGTAAAATAACACTGACGCTGTTAATGAACTGAACTAACAGTTTATTTAAGATATAGATATGTACACAAGAAACAATATTTACAACTATCTACAATTACAACTCGGATATAGATGATCCGGTTCAACATTAAATTAACTACAATAAACGTTGGTTGTGTACCGTTCAACTTATACTTTCTTCCTCACACTCAACGCACGTTAGATACGCTTTATCAGAGATTACTGCAGAATCTCAATACACAAGGGTACTAGGCCTCACTTCTCGGCCTATAACACTATCCACTGGGACGCCTTGTCCCACGCTCAAAATATACACTATCCAACAGGACCACAAATCCTGAGCGACCTATCGGTCTCAACGCCAAGCGAGAACTGTCTCCCACCTCTCCGTCCAGAGTTGACCTTGTCAGAGATCTTCCTTCCCCCAGCAGGGCCTCTTAGAGTTTCTCCATTGGTTCAATTCCGCACTCCAACCTTGAGTCATGACATCTCCTGTTTACACATCACTCCAATAGCTAGATGACAGCTGAGGCACGCCCCGCGGCCATCACTTTCATTCATCAACGAGTGCGTCATCTGCACACCTGTGTCAACATCTGTCATTCGTTATTATAGAAAAGAAAGAAAGGTATTTCGAGCTTCACGGATACACAACCCACAATACATAAAATATTCAGATAAGGAAATGTTATTCCTTTCTGATTCAGGGCAGATGTCTTCTAGGAACCTGACAATCAGATAAGTACAAGTAAAAAATTCAAACTAATGAAAGTTATTTTTATTTTACTTTGTTTTATTTTTGCTAGTAAGAACAAAAAAGTGACATCATGCTTAAATGGAATAAAAAACAGCAAATTTCCTATTTCTGTCTGGAGCTGATTTTAAATCAGCAATATCAAAAATTTTTTGCTACCCCGAAAAGTGGCTGTTTTCGTATTGGATAGTTTGACATGGTACAAATCAGTGGCGCAGCCAGAATTCGGCTCTGGGGGGGGGGATAGAGTTGCTTCAGGGGAAATTCTAGTAGAAATTTTTTTTCGGAAATTCACATCGCATTTTCGGTAATCGGCGGGGGGGATTCCGCGAGTTACCCCCCCATGCGAAGAGGGTTTATCCGCGATCTTCAGACGAAATGGGCGTTTTTCCGCTACCTTCAGACGAAAGCAGTGATTTATTTACGATATTTTAGCAAAATCGGCAATTTATTGCGATCTTTCGTGATAATCGGCGGTTTTCCGCGATTTTTTGACGAAATCGGCGGTTTTCCGCGACCTCTAGAAGAAATCAGCGATTTATCTGTGATATTTTAGCAAAATCGGTGATTTTTTGCGATCTTTTGTCGAAATCCATGTTTTTCAGTGGGTTTTTTTTATGAAATCGGCGTTTTTTTCGACGATCTTTAGACAAGATTTGCAATTTACGCGATCTTTTCTTGAAAAAGGCGTTTTATTCCCGCGGTCTTAAGACGAAATCGGCGTTTTTTCCGTGATCTTTTAATGAAAGCGGCCTTTTTTTTCAATGATCTTTTGACAAAATATTTTTAAGCAATCTTTTATCGAAAACGGCGTTTTTTTCCCGATTTTTTAACGAAATCGGCATTATATCAGAAATCTTTAGACGAAATCGACGTTTTACCCCGCGGTCTTCAGACGAAATCAGCGTTTTATCTGCGACATTTGGTGAAATTGCCTTTTTTTCCGCGAAAAAAAGGGACAAGATAAAAATGCTACCGAAAAAAAGTGACAAGGAATTTATTTTGGGGATTTATTGGCTAAGTATGATGAAGGGAGGGGGGAGGAGGTCGGGAGCTGGCTCTTAATTTAAGTGAATGATTTTTTCATGCTGAATTAACTGCTTTGATTCAATTTTTGGATATACGTTCATACTGAATAGATGCTTGCCTGATTAGTTTTGGGAACGGACGATTACCCTCCCCCTCCGCCCTAAATAAGATGAATGGTTTTTAAGCAGAATTATCCAACGTGTGTCAAATTTTGGATATAGGTTTTTTCTGATAAGGCTTATATATAGTATTGTGGTGTTTCTCTTTACTAAGTTGGTTTATTTGTTAAGTTCATCAATAACACATTTTTAATTCCCCAAGTTCTTTATTAGAACCATAGATCAATTATTAAAAAAAAAAATAAAACGACATTACAACTACATAGGAGCCCCACTCCAATATTACATTTCGCTTAGCAAGTCTCAGCCATCTTACATCAATGTACTTTCTTATACATTACCAGCACAATTCTCTCTTCCAACTACTTTCTTTCCCTCTCGATGCTCAATAATCCCAGCGTCCCCCTCAGCTCATTGCCACTAGACCAGTGCAATTATTTTCTAGGCATGTTCCTTGAGGTTCTTAACAGTTTTTGAATGAAGATACTTTCAACTCTGCATACCTTTTGACAATAAGACTTCGCTATCCATCTTCTGCCACGATTAAAGTTGTCAGCACGTCGTCACAGTATATAATGCCTCAAGAATTTTGGGAGTTTAATGGTTAAGTATAGAGGGTGCATGAGGGATAACCTTTCTTAAATTAAATAATTGGCTTTTTAAGCAGAATTATCCGATTTGCTTCAGATTTTGAATGTAGGTTCATTAAGATAAGGGGTATCCCTGATTAGTTATGGGGTTCTTTTGCTAATTAAAAAGGGGGGTCGCGATTATTCCCCCCTTAAATTAGATAAATTGTTTTTATGCACAATTATCCGATGTATTTCAAATTTTGGCTATAGGTTCTTTCTCATAAAGTGAATCTCTGAATAGTTTTAAGTGTTTGTTTATATATCCTCAATAGCTGTTTGCATTTAAAACTGTGATTTATGTTGCTACATAGCATTTTTCAGTATTCTATAAATATTGTAACAAAGAAAAAAATATCCTATTTTTCTTAAAATCTTTTTTTTTCTTTAATTTAAATCTGTTTTTATTTTTTTAAGCGTTCAAACTTAAAGATTTATCAAGAACTACAGGTTTTTAAACAATTAACTTTCTAATTACTAACATAAGCTAGAAATAAAAAAAACTACTTTTATTACTACAAATTAATGAATTCACTAGTTCATTCATTCATGACATACAATATAGTTTGTACATTAAAATTTTCTAACATATATATTTTTAATGTTTTATATTATATTTTGTGATGCGTGATATGGAACATTAATCAGTAAAAATCCAGTTTTAAATGATAAATATTTGGCGTAAATTAAAATTACAATTACAACAAATAACTTACAAGGAAGGTCTCCATTGGGGGCATATTCAGAATTAAGGATAATTTAATAAAGGATCAGTGAAAATTAGCGGCGGAATTACATTATTAGATATGTAAAAAAATAAAATAGTTTGGAATAATTGGCGTGAAAAGCTGAAAGCGACGCGGGATTTGGCGAGCAGTGTATTTTCTCGCCAAAAGCAGACGATTTTAACGAATCTGAAAATTGATTTTAATTGACTTCACTGTTAAAAATCTGCAGCATTTACTGCAACGTCACTCCACTACTTTTATAGAATATCTGTCTTCTGACCAATGAGAATGCTCCATAGCACGGTGAATTGACTGTTTTCAATAAAAGCGGTAGAGTGACGCTGCAGAAAATGGTACAGATTTTTAGCGGTGTTGTAGCTTGTGCAACACTGTTAAAAATCTGCTGCATTTTGCTGCAACGCACTAAACCGCTTGTATATAATATCTCTATTCCAACCAATGAGTAAGCTCCATTTCACGGCCAAGTAACCGTTTTCTATACAAGCAAGGGAGTGCGTTGCAACAAAATGCAACAGATTTTTAACAGTGTATTTTTCAATTTGGAACAATTTTAATCAATTTAAATTGCGTTTTAAATGGTAAAATATATTAATTTCATTTTGTTATAAGTACATATAAACGTATATGACAAAATTACACTTAAAGTAAAATAAAAATGCAATATAATAACTTTTTTTCCGCTTTTGTAGTTTATGTCACTTTTTTTTCCGGTAACTTTTTTTCCGTTTACTCACTTGCCTATTTCGGGCGTTTTTTAAATAAGAATTAATATTAATTAAAAAAATTGTCTGAAAGTAGTCCATTTAAAATAGTAGTAAGTAGAAAGTAGTTAGAAATTTTTCTCCCCCTAAATTTCTGCACCCGGGGCGACCGCCCTCCCCCCCCCCTTTCGCACGGCGCTGTTAATATCTTTCCAGAAACATAAATATAAACGAATTATATACTTTCCAAACATACGTGGATTTCAAGAATGCTTGAAAGAACTCGAAAGATTAAAAAAATAATCTCTTATATCCATCTTTTTCATAATTTTCTTCTCTGAAGAGGATTTAATATCCATAGCGAAACGCACAAAAAAAGAAACCTTTGCACTACAGCAAATAACAACAGAATGTTTGTGGAATTAAGTCTATCCTTCAAAGCATGCGAGCTTGCATTTTTCCTGGAATTCGAGAGTTCAGTCCCGTTTCCAAAAAAAAAAAGAGCAAGAAACAGATGCAACTAATTAAGAACCCCCCCCCTCCCCCGAGTGGTGCAGTATTGAAAAACCCGAGACGGCATTGGCAGCGACAGGAAATGACCATTCCTTTTAGCCTGATTTCCAATAGTATAAATGAATGCCGGCCTTTTCCGAAATCGAGTGACCAGTTTTCGATACTGATACTGTTGCTATGTGCTTTCCCCATTTTTCAAAGAAAATACATTACTGCCGCTTAAACGAGTCAAATTTTTAAATAAAATTTGATTCAATAAAGCGGTAGATTTCGAAAACAAAACAAATAAAATTCTAACATTAGTTCTGTTTTTTATGATTTGGTTCATAAAAATGGAAATTTTTGTATTTTTGTCATGGCTGTGGGGGGGGGGGTTAACCCCCAAAACCCCGCCCCCCCCTCGCTGCGCCACTGTACAAATGATCAGAAAATGAAAAATATTACAATTTTCGTGGCAGACGATCGAATATGCACATTGGATAGTTTGACATGGTACGTTTTAGAACAAAGTGCACATTGGATACTTTGACACAGACATTATCTAAGTTTCTAAGCGAGTTAGGGCCATGCCGATTTTGCATAGTACGTATCTTGCATAATAAAACTAAATGGCACAAAATATGAAAAATGCATTTTTGCACATTGGATAGTTTGACATGGTACCGACGATATGTGCATCTATTTTGTTCATTAAAAGCAAAATTATTTGAAAAAGTATTTTTATAAAAAATATATTTATAAAAGGTTGCTATAATCATCAGTAATCGGCGCCTAGTGCACCAGTGTATGACACATTGTGATCCAGTAATTGGCACATTTTTATATAAGGAAAAAAACTTATATTTTACATTTTTAGGAAATATATATGAGAAATTCCATGACTATGAGAAACATTCGATAGAAAATAACAATTATAACATAATATACGCAGAAAATTTTCGTTGTAAGCTAACATAGATTGATAATATTAATTGTAACAACTTTATTATTCGGAAAATATTAATCCCCCAAAACCCCCAAAACCCCGTTAACCCCCAAAACCCCGCCCCCCCCCCTCGCTGCGCCACTGTACAAATGATCAGAAAATGAAAAATATTACAATTTTCGTGGCAGACGATCGAATATGCACATTGGATAGTTTGACATGGTACGTTTTAGAACAAAGTGCACATTGGATACTTTGACACAGACATTATCTAAGTTTCTAAGCGAGTTAGGGCCATGCCGATTTTGCATAGTACGTATCTTGCATAATAAAACTAAATGGCACAAAATATGAAAAATGCATTTTTGCACATTGGATAGTTTGACATGGTACCGACGATATGTGCATCTATTTTGTTCATTAAAAGCAAAATTATTTGAAAAAGTATTTTTATAAAAAATATATTTATAAAAGGTTGCTATAATCATCAGTAATCGGCGCCTAGTGCACCAGTGTATGACACATTGTGATCCAGTAATTGGCGTATTTTTATATAAGGAAAAAAACTTATATTTTACATTTTTAGGAAATATATATGAGAAATTCCATGACTATGAGAAACATACGATAGAAAATAATAATTATAACATAATATACGCAGAAAATTTTCGTTGTAAGCTAACATAGATTGATAATATTAATTGTAACAACTTTATTATTCGGAAAATATTAATCCCCCAAAACCCCCAAAACCCCGTTAACCCCCAAAACCCCGCCCCCCCCCCTCGCTGCGCCACTGTACAAATGATCAGAAAATGAAAAATATTACAATTTTCGTGGCAGACGATCGAATATGCACATTGGATAGTTTGACATGGTACGTTTTAGAACAAAGTGCACATTGGATACTTTGACACAGACATTATCTAAGTTTCTAAGCGAGTTAGGGCCATGCCGATTTTGCATAGTACGTATCTTGCATAATAAAACTAAATGGCACAAAATATGAAAAATGCATTTTTGCACATTGGATAGTTTGACATGGTACCGACGATATGTGCATCTATTTTGTTCATTAAAAGGAAAATTATTTGAAAAAGTATTTTTATAAAAAATATATTTATAAAAGGTTGCTATAATCATCAGTAATCGGCGCCTAGTGCACCAGTGTATGACACATTGTGATCCAGTAATTGGCGTATTTTTATATAAGGAAAAAAACTTATATTTTACATTTTTAGGAAATATATATGAGAAATTCCATGACTATGAGAAACATACGATAGAAAATAATAATTATAACATAATATACGCAGAAAATTTTCGTTGTAAGCTAACATAGATTGATAATATTAATTGTAACAACTTTATTATTCGGAAAATATTAATCATCACATAAGTAAATTAATACTAAAACACACTTCTTGATGTTGGAAATATAACTGTTTCAGATTTGTTTAAACAGTTATAACTTAGTATTTCCAAATATAAAATAAAGACATAATTTGAAATGTTACATGCAAAAATAGTAATATAGAATTTAATGCTGTTTTATCTGTCAGTGTCTGATTTTCATTTTTCAAATAATGAATAACTCCAAAGAAAATAAAATTGCCCGATAATTCCAACGGATGAAATTATTCTATACATTTGCTATAGTTGACTTTGATGGCCAAATATGTGTTTTCACATTCTTTCGTAAACATTTAACAGTAGATTCTGTAAATTTAAATCAATAATATGATATATATAATATTTTTTTATCATAACTTACATAATAATAACTCTTGAAGCTGTCGAATAAAAGTAAATTTATGAAAATATTTCGGTATCATTTTATTAAAGATTCCAAATCCAAATTCATTCTAAAATCCAAAGGAGTAATGATACATTTCTATTTTATTATTATTATTATTATTATTATTATTATTATTATTGACGCATAAAATTAGTAGGTATTTTCATTCAGAAACTATGTAATCGCACGGCTTTATCCAATTTTTGATAAAAGCAATTTAAGAAAATATTGTCAAAGTTGGTGTTTTGAATAGAATTTCAGGGAGTAACAACATAGGAAGGGAGAAAATCTGCAACCATTGACTCTTATATCTCAACAAGTTTATAAAAATATCTTATTTACCAAAAATGAAACATGCTAATCGACTCAAAATTCCTTCAATAGTCAGGCTTGTCAATTTTATACTTTCACAGTTAAAAATTAGTCAGGAAATGTGTCAAATTTTTGCATCGTTTAGAAATGAATTTAAGTACCAGCAAGAAATATGTATCCAAAGTTTACGTTAACATAAGTTATTTATCGCTACTTATAATTTTAGAAATTATGTTGTTGCCTTACACATGTTTAGAACGAATAAACCTATTTCCGGTCCGGCTCGTCTATATGTAGAAAAACAATTCAAGCCATATCTCAGTGAGGCACGAGTCTGTTAAAAAATTATTAAGCCCTGGTTACATACAATGTAAATGTCTAATGCCGATCTCTACACTATACAAGTTACATTTCTGTATTGATGTTGTCAAACTAGTATCGGCTAATGACGCATATTTATATTTATTCTCATTAAAACCATATTCATTGAAAATAGCTCGTATTTTATCGTTTCCGATAAATATCGGCCCAACCCGTTCCTTTTTTTTTTTTTTTTTTTTTTTTTTTTTTTTTTTTTTTTTACCGGCGCGGTCAGTTGAAAAAAATATTCTAATTCTGCCAGCCCGCGAGTCTGGCTGGACACGGGCCACGGACCAAGCCCGAGTCCTTGCAGACCTCTAACATAGTCAATAGTTTGCTATATAAAATCCTATATTTGTTTGAAAAATATATATATATATAAGCGGAGAATATTGGTAGAACCTTACGTGGTGTTACTTTCAGGGCACCTTATATTGCTTATATTATAAACTGTCTAGAAAAAAGTTTAAAAATATAGTCCTGTCGATTGAATTTGTATGCTGAAAAACACAATTTGAAGAATCAAAAATTTATTTTTACTAAATAATAGTTATTTAGTTTGCTAAATAATAGCTAAAAATAATTAATTTTTTAATTCATTTAAAGAGTTTTACTTAATACATTATTTGAATTTTTATTTATTTACGAACAAAAATTATAAAAAGTGAAACAGGTAAAGTAAAAGAAGGAAAACATTTATTATCACGACGAAAAATTAAAAGATAAAATAAAATTCATTTAACTTATCTTAGATTAAATTTTTATTATACCTGGAATAGTATTAATTTGAATTTGAATTCGGGATATTTAATTAAAATCATTTTTAATTGTTAAAAAAATTTAATTATGATCTTAGTATACACTGTAAAAAAAAAGGTCGATCTACTAAAAAAAACTTTAGTGATCCTCGTAATTACTAAAAAATTTTTAGTAATCTTAGTCGGTTACTCGAAAATCTGTAAGAATTACTAGAAAAAAGTTAGCAATGAATAGAGTTAATAGTTTTATATATTTTAATAGCTATTACTAAAACTCACTTGGCGTGGCCTTGACAGCATAGTGGTTATAGTAACGGACTCCAGTCTGAAAGGTCCCGAGTTCGATACTGGACAGAGCAAATATGCCCCGAATGTATGTAGTGTAAATATTCGTTAATAAATGATTATGAAAATCCTGTCGGATCAGTTAGAAATGTTTGGTGCTGCCATCTATTGCAGTTTTGCCGAAAATCTTCCGCTTCGGAAGTCTGGATGCAGCTCGAAGGAACCTCCTGCCCTTCGGGCGCACTTAATGGTTATTAAAAATAATTTTGGAGCTATTACAAAAATTTGCTTGGTGGCTCATACTAAAAATTTTTAAGTTAGTTATACAAAGAATTCTTTTGTTCAGTTTACAAAAGAAATGCTTGTTTCACTTGCAAAAAAAAAGTTTGTAATGGTTACTAAGAAATTCTGTGGAATACAAATTTACTAAAGAATTTTTAGTAACCTCTTGAATTTTTTTTTACAGTGTAGTTCGTAGATTAGAGATTTCATTAAATTGAATTGCTTTTGAATAAATTCGAATACATGAATTTACTTTTTATTTTTTAAGAAAAAATAGCAATTATTTATTTAAATTATATCTATTTAGTTACGAAAAAATAGCTATTAGAATGGCAATATCTGAAACAGGGAAACAGCAGAATTAAAAATAGGGCAATGATAAAACAGATAAGGTAAAAGACATTCATTGTATCGTTCTAAAAGAAATACCTGTACACGTAAAACTAAAATCGATATTTTTACCGCTTATGAGGTACTTTTTTCAGGTCTTGAATGTATTTTGGAAAAGTTAGAAAAGAAAAAAAATATACAGGGTGATTCAGCTCGTCGGTGACAAACTTTAAGGATCGATAGAGCACACCTAGACGAACATTTTTGAATAGGGAATGTAGGGTCCCTGACGCGATGGTAAGGCGCTAGGCGCTTTCGAAAATTTGGGTGCCGAAATTCGAAACGTCATAAAAACTAGGGAAATGGTTAGATTTTCTTGCTTGTTGCGTCGAAATGATTCTGTTTGTTTAGACTTTCTTCAGTACCAATTTGATAAGCGTATCTCTTAAAACATGGATAGGGGGCGCTGCAGACTTTGGAGAGCTAGACAACAACTTTAAGCCCGTTATTTTGATAATTTAACACATGCTCGCCAAAGTTTATACTCTAACTTAAAGTTTGAACCCAAAAGTAGAGCCCTGCAAAAAGCGTAAGAGCCGGAATAAAATGTCAAAGTACAGGGTGGTCGAAACTCGAAGGCTCCTAAGAGATAAACAAACAGATTTCTTGACTTATGGCATGCATTTTCATGATTCTGTTTGCTGGGGCTCTCTGAAACTCAGTTGAACGGTACAAAAAGAAACATCGATAGGGGGCGCTTTGGGCAAAAAACATAATTCGTTGACATTTCGGACGCTAACTGGAAACGGGGCGCGACGATCAGTTAGAAACAAAACAAGAAAGTAATTTACTTATCATAAGAAGCTATTAAAACTGCAGTTTGTTTGTTTTTTTTAACAAACATAGCTGGTTTCAATCATGCACAATGCGCGCAATAAAATTTACATAAGGTGCTTTTTGCTGATTTATGCAAAAGATATCGTACCATATCGATATGCAAAAGATACGTAATGCGTAGACGACAACGCGAGATGACGTAGTTGTATGCGCAGACACGTCTTTTGAACGTGCGGTACCTACTTAAGCTTCGGGTTACTTGTCTGCAGATCGGTAGTAGGATGGAACGGTACACAAACTCTGAATTGGCTGACATGCATTTGGCGTATGGCGCTGCTGGTTGTAATGGACGAGCCGCTCAGCGGTTGTACGCCGAGCGTTACCCCAACAGGCAAATCCCCTGCCATGCTTTCTTCGCTCGAGTACACCAGAGGTTGTCCACAACGGGATCTTTCGACGGAGGCAGGCCTGAACGGGAGCGATCAGTGAGCACCCCCGACAACGAAGAGGCTGTGCTTAACCTGGTTGAGGACAACCCAGGTCTTAGCACGAGAGATATCGCCAGACATGTTGGCATTTCGCAAGCAACTGCGTGGCGCATCTTACGTTCCCGGAATCTGCACCCCTACCACATCCAGCGGGTGCAGTTGCTCAGAGAGCAGGATTTTGGCCCTCGAGTGGAATTCTCAAGATGGTACTTGGCGATGAGATCCAGGGATCCCCGTTTTGTAAACAGCATTTTGTTTACGGACGAGTCCACCTTCAGCCGGGAGGGAATGTGGAACGCCCACAACAGTCATGTGTGGTGTGATGAAAATCCACATGAAACCAGAAGCCGAGCAGCCCAGGAGCGTTTCTCAGTAAATGTGTGGGCCGGCATTCTGGGGGATTGCCTCATTGGCCCTTATTTGTTACCTGAACGGCTGACAGGTGGAAATTACCTGATTTTCCTGGATCAAGTGCTGCCGCAGCTTCTGGAGGAGGCGCACGTACCCGAAGGTTCGCGTCGCCAGATGTGGTTCCAGCACGATGGAGCTCCGGCCCATTACACGAACGACGTGCGTCTCCATCTAAACGCAAGGTATGGCCAGCGGTGGATCGGGCGTGGGGGTCCAGTTCACTGGCCTGCCCGATCACCAGACCTCACCTGCTTGGATTTCTTCCTTTGGGGTTACCTGAAGGCCGAGGTATACCATACACCTGTCAGCAGTGCGGAAGAACTTGTGGCGCGCATTGTGGCAGCTGCAGGGCAGATCAGAGATACTCCTGGCATTGTTGGAAACACACACTCCTCAATGCGACGGAGGTGCGAAGCCTGCATCATGGTCCAAGGTCGAAATTTCGAGCATCTTCTGTAGTGTTATTTTTTGTAAATAAATTTCCAGTATCATTGATGTTTTTGGTCTAAATTTATTCAGAAGTGTTGAGCAGAGGTAGAAAATGTGTTTTCATTATTACTAACTGATCGTAGCGCCCCGTTTCCAGTTAGCGTCCGAAATGTCAACGAATTATGTTTTTTGCCCAAAGCGCCCCCTATCGATGTTTCTTTTTGTACCGTTCAACTGAGTTTCAGAGAGCCCCAGCAAACAGAATCATGAAAATGCATGCCATAAGTCAAGAAATCTGTTTGTTTATCTCTTAGGAGCCTTCGAGTTTCGACCACCCTGTACTTTGACATTTTATTCCGGCTCTTACGCTTTTTGCAGGGCTCTACTTTTGGGTTCAAACTTTAAGTTAGAGTATAAACTTTGGCGAGCATGCGTTAAATTATCAAAATAACAGGCTTAAAGTTGTTGTCTAGCTCTCCAAAGTCTGCAGCGCCCCCTATCCATGTTTTAAGAGATACGCTTATCAAATTGGTACTGAAGAAAGTCTAAAAAAACAGAATCATTTCGACGCAACAAGCAAGAAAATCTAACCATTTCCCTAGTTTTTATGACGTTTCGAATTTCGGCACCCAAATTTTCGAAAGCGCCTAGCGCCTTACCATCGCGTCAGGGACCCTACATTGCCTATTCAAAAATGTTCGTCTAGGTATGCTCTATCGATCCTTAAAGTTTGTCACCGACGAGCTGAATCACCCTGTATCTATAAGTTAAGGAAGTTTGCAACAAAATAATTTGTCGAGATTTTATATTTACTGGATAAACGTTAAAATAAAAGGAATTTATTACTTCAAGGAGAGTTTCAGGAGAAAATGTATATTATCTTAAAGGTTCTAAAACGAATCTTCAAAATGTAATTTTTAAACGTCAAGTATTTAAAAACATTTCTGTGATTATAAATCTGCTAGATCATTATTCCTACTTAATACAATATCAATCCTACTTCATATTCTCATTGATTTTCTATTCAAATATAAATATACAATGCGTTATAAATATCAATATCAAATATAAATATACAATGCGTACAATGCGTTATATGCTAAAATTTGCCTCCAAAATTATGTAACTAACAGTAGAAGAGAGTTGTGTACCTTGGACAATGGACATGTGTGTACCTCGGGCCTATGCTAATTCTAGCTTTACTTGTTTAGATCATTAAAAAAGAACATTTGTATATATTTGCCACCAGAGGGTCTCATTTATGTTCTTGGCATTTGTTTAGAAGCTCAACTAATTTTACAATTGTTAAAAAAGGAAATTCACCTTTCAAAAGTAAATTTTTCTTAAAAATTTCTATGTTATTTTTATATTAAAACATATCTATTTTTTAATGAGGATTATGCATAATAAAACAATGCTCTAGCTACTACACCATGTACATTAAATAAAGTTAGGCCTAACGTTAACATCATGTTTGGTAGTTCTGTTTTTTGTGTCAAGTGGTGTACCTTGGACTGGGTCCGACGCACACTAGGTATTGTCTAATAGATCTAAAAGGCAACTCAAGAATTCCACATTTGGAAATGACTTATCTAATTACAATGTTGGCTAAAAATAAGTATAATTACTAATATAAATAAGTTTCAAAGTGTTTTCTGATTATAGTATGTGTAAATGTACTGAAGTTTTATGTTTATTTAGACTTTCTTATTTTTAAAACCCAATAAAAATGAAATGTATCAAAAATTTATACATGTAGCTTCTTGATTAATAAATGCTAATTTCATTCGCTAAAATCAAGTTTTTTTTTCATTCTTAGTAATGGGACCATAGTACACCACTAGTGCTGTACTATCTTTAAGCCATTCACATTGATATTCTGCAAGTGATATTTTGCCAATTTCATTATGTCTTAAAATATCTAAAATCATTAAAATAAACTTGAAATCATATTTTCTCATTCAGTGGAATGTGAGGACGGTAACTTTTGACAAGACATGTAAAAATAAACTCAAAATGCTACATATTTCATTTTTAATAGCGATTGTGCTATAGAAAATATTAATAACATAAAAAAAAATTCAGAGCGATCCGAATATATTTACAAGAGTTAGAGATCAGACTGACGGATACACAAACTTAAGTCATAAACGTTTTCGAACTATGCTAGAAAGTTTTAAAAATGATAGCTTTAAACTTTGCATGTTCTAAAATTTAAGAAATATTCAGCTGAAACTTCAAAAACGACATAAATAGCAACTAAATTAAGACCTGAAAATTAAATCATTTTTATTTGAAATGAAAGTGAAAATTATAAAAAAAAAAATATTTTAAACTAAATTTTAGCTTTCATAAGCAATGCTTTGAATCATTATTTTCATTTATAAAATAACTCGCATGTTTCTATCTCACTTTCCTTTGTCATCTTTATCACGGATAAATTTCTTATAAAAATTTATTTCTTTATTAAACTCTATAAACTCGATGAAATATTTATTCGCTATCTCATCTAATAACTTAAAAAATGAAAACAACATTGTATCTGCGTCAAAAATATGTATATATAAATTAACACTTTAAATCCTTATTGTGCAAAATATTAAAATTTATCGGATGCTGCCTGAAAAATTAGATAAATCCGCAAAAGAAAAGTTCTAAAACTCTAAAATTACATCCTTCACAGGGAAAAGAACAAATATTGATAACATTATCAAAGTAAAAGAAGACGGAATAGTACATTTTTTCTATGTTTTTTTTTTTTTAATATAATGTGAAAAGCATGTTTCATTTATTTCGTTTCGATAATGGAAAGTAAAATTTATTTCCAGCGAAAACAAATATTTAATTTAATGCAGCATGAAGAATATGAATCCTGTTTTAACATATCATGCATTTTTTTAAAGAAAAAAAGAATAATTTTTTTTTATTAAAATAGAGAGAAATATATGAAAATATATGGAAATTACAGTTTAAATCTTTTCATATAAGGATAACTCATGTGTGGTTATTTTTAAGAACAAGTCATGCATAGTCTATTTTTGATTTTTTTATTTACACTAGCCATCCATTATGTTTAATTTAAACTACATAAGGCTTTTCTTTTTCTTCTTCTTTTTTTTTTTTTTTTTTTTTCAGGAGGCTTGCGGGAGAGGAATTGAGAAATTTTATTTTTTATCCATTTCATGCTTCTAGTCCAAATAATTTCAAACAAATATTAATTTAGAAAAGTTTGAGTGTCACTCGTGTCACTCTTTAAAAATTCGATTAAAAAAATCATTCTGTGCCAGCATTTTATCATAACAACCATGTCAAATTTGAAGTTTCTACACTGTGAAAAAGAAGCGTCTAAAATTCTGGCGCAGATATGACCAGAAGATAAATTCAGACACTTATGTGTTTGAAATAAAATTTCAGACACCTAAATGTCTGAAATTAGGACACTTAAGTGTCTTACTATATTCAAAGTATCTGAAATTCAAACACATAAGTATCTTTAAAATGGAGTGTTCAAATTTTCTGTTATAATACATGGATAATATAAGTTGGAGGGAAAAATTATCTTCAACTATATTTAAATATCTTCTTCCTGAAGTAATCTTAACCGGGCTGCGGTTATTCTATAATATTTAACATCAACTATATGTTTTTTTTCTGATTTAAGTTTCCTTTAATAAATTTTTTCATTAAAGTATGCATTATAATTTTGTTATACACGTGATTTTTCTTAAAAGAAATGTTAAATATTCTTGTCTTTCAGATCCAGAAATTTTTCATAGCTTAAAAATGGTGTAAAATACAGAAATGTACAGCGTTTAACTATATTGTTCTTGCAGCTGTATAAACAGTATATTTTTGCTCTGTTTGATTTCTAAAATTATATGTTCCATTTATTTTCATCACATTTTTTATATCAAGAATCACACAATATATGACTTTTGACTAGCTCCCATAAATTGGACTTAATATTTTCTCAAAACTTCTCTTTTTAATATTGAACAAGTTGGAAATTGCACGTAAAGCGTAGCAAATAGGGTGCGTTCGTACAATAACGAAGTTTTAAAAATATTCAGACCTTGCTGTTATAATAGACAGTACTTCGGATATAGTGTAGGTGTAGAAATCTTTTTTGTGTTCCTATAAATATACAGTAATAGTAACTCTTATTACACCTCAGAAATGTATATCATATTCGTAGAATATAAAATAGTATAATATAATTAAAACGCGCACCAAACAATGGTCTTCCTAAACCATTATGTAATGGAATACGTTTGTGTGGCCTTGTAAATCAATAAGAAAGGTTTTTTGAACCACAGTTTGTGCAAAGTGTATATTATAATATGTGCTTCATAGATTTATATCTTTTTTTATTATGTTCGAATGAATGTAACACCTTTAAAATGCATTTGAAGCTTTTTCCCCATAGACCATATGAAACGGTTTTTATTAATCCTGTAATTGATCTATGTATCCGATTTTTATAAAATTTGAAATGACTCGACAAAATTATGCAGTAGTTATATATTTTAAATTCAAACGATTCGGTGGATAGTTTTTCTCTTGTTACATGCGGACGGACAGACAGACGGAAGAACTGAGCGGCAACTATAGGTGCTACGTACTTACATAATTACGAACGCACCTAAAAAGGAAATTACATATATTGTCATTAGTTTCTTCAAAAATATTGCAGTAAATTGAGCATATTTATTTTGTAATGTAAATTATAATGAACGACATAACACTATTAACAAAAATTTACATAATTAGATAAATATTTACATAATAAAAATAAATAAATAACGAAACCATATTACTAAATGTTTTAGAATTTTTGCCATTATTAAAGCTAGATTTGTTGAAAACCGTACTTAGACTGTACAATAAATATCTTTATCGGAACTGTAGTTTGCAAATTAAATAAATGACATATAGTTACATGTTTTACAAATATGAACTACTTTTACAGTGTTAAAAACATCAAAATGTAAAAATTAGATTTAATTTTTTTATTTATTTACTTATTTATTTATTTATTTATAGATGTTGTTTTTGTTGCTTTTAAATGCTCTTCTTCAAAAGTTAATTTGTTAAATGATTGCTAAAATTACAAATTGATTTTTGAAACTGTAAGTAATAAAAAAAATTCAATCTTTTTAAAAGCAAAGTTTTAAAAAATAAGGATTAACAAATTTTTAAATTGAAAACACAGATGTAATCAGCTTTTTTTTTAAATCTTCAGTTTTGTTTATAAAAAAGGCTCTCAACCTTCTATCTTATATTGTATTCTATATTCTTTCTTTAAGTAAAAATACAATGAGAATTTTTCTTTCTAAATCCAATAAAATAAAATAAAGATTTGTTCATTAGCGCAGAAAAGAAAGATTTACATTTATTCTATAACATAATTTTCATAGTAGAAGATAAAATAATTTATTTTTTAAGCTGTGAATTTTAAAAGTATTAAAATTATTTTCGTGGTGCCTCAAAAGTTAAATAAATCTATAAAAGAATGTCTAAAATATAATCTAAAAATTAAGTCTTTCCTAGAAAAATAAACAGTAAAAAATGAGGCATAAAACTATCAATATAAAAAATAAAATATATGGATAATAATTAAGTTTATCTGATTGTTTTAGGTAGATTTCGTATGAAATACTACCTATTGCAACCGCACCAGTATATATATACACACAGAGTGTTTCTAAATTCATGGTCCAAACTTTAAGGGGTGATAGTACACATCAAGACAAACAATATTTAACTAGGAAACCAAGGGTCCCAAAGTCTTCCGAAGGAGATAGGCGCCATTAAAGTTTAGGGTCCAAAAATTCAAATGATTATGAAAAACAGAAAAATTGGTCGATTCGTTTGCGGTTTTCACTAAAATTATTCTTTATGTCAGTATTGTCTTGAAAATAAATTGTAAAGATAAATTTCAAAAAATGACGAGAGAGGGCGCTTTAGACTTTAGAGTAACGAACAACTATTTTTTACCGTTATTTTTTGCATCTCATTAAAGGTTCGTAAGCTTAGACTTAAACTTAAATTTTGAGCTCAAAATCTGAATAGTTCGAAGCAGTTAAGTAGCACAAACTTAACTGTGTTCAGAGGGTTTTAAATTCAAATGATTATAAAAAAACGGAAAAATTGGTCGATTGATTTGCGGTTTTCACTAAAACTATTCTTTATGTCGGTATTTTATTGAAAATGAATTATAAAGATAAATTTCAAAAAATGCCGATAGAGGGCGCTTTAGACTTTGGAGTAACGTACAACTATATTTTACCGTTATTTTTCGCATCTCATAAAATTTTTTTAGAAGCTTAGACATAAACTTAAATTTCGAGATGAAAATCTGAATCGTTGGGAGTGGTTAAGTAGCGCAAACTGAACTGTGTTCAATGGGGGTGGGGAGGTTCAAATTTCAAATGATTATAAAAAACGGAAAAATTGTTCGATTCGTTTGCCGTTTTCGCTAAAACTATTCTTTATGTCAATATTTCCTTGAAAATAAATTTTAAAGATTAATTTTAAAAATACCGTTAGAGGGCGCCTTAAACTTTGGAGTATCCAACAACTATTTTTAACTGTTATTTTTTGTATCTAATTAAATGCTTGTAAAAGTTCAAACTTAAATTTTGAGCTCAAAATCTGCATCGTTTTGAGTAATTAAGTGCGGAAATTTGAAATGTGTTCGATTGGTGGGGAGGGTAACATTTTAACTCCTGAACACTGTTCAGTTTCCGCTTCTTAACCCCTCCATCGATTTAGAATTTGAGCTCAAAATTTAAATCTAAGCATTTGCAAGCATTTAATTAGATACAAAAAATAACGCTTAAAAATAGTTGATGGTTACTCTAAAGTTTAAGGCGCCCTCTATCGGTATTTTTTTAAATTAATCTTTAAAATTTATTTTCAAGGAAATATTGGTATAAAGAATAGTTTTAGCGAAAACGGCAGACGAATCGACCAATTTTTCCGTTTTTTAAAATAATTTGAAATTTGAACCTCCCCACCCCCACTGAACACAGTTCAGTTTGCTCTACTTAACCACTCCCAACGATTCAGATTTTCATCTCAATATTTAAGTTTATGTCTAAGCTTCTAAGAAAATTTTATGGGATGCGAAAAATAACGGTAAAATATAGTTGTACGTTACTCCAAAGTCTAAAGCGCCCTCTATCGGCATTTTTTGAAATTTATCTTTATAATTCATTTTCAATAAAATACTGACATAAAGAATAGTTTTAGTGAAAACCGCAAATCAATCGACCAATTTTTCCGTTTTTTATAATCATTTGAATTTAAAACCCTCTGAACACAGTTAAGTTTGTGCTACTTAACTGCTTCCAACTATTCAGATTTTGAGCTCAAAATTTAAGTTTAAGTCTAAGCTTACGAAACCTTTAATGAGATGCAAAAAATAACGGTAAAAAATAGTTGTTCGTTACTCTAAAGTCTAAAGCGCCCTCTATCGTCATTTTTTGAAATTTATCATTATAATTTATTTTCAAGACAATACTGACATAAAGAATAATTTTAGTGAAAACCGCAAACAAATCGACCAATTTTTCTGTTTTTCATAATCATTTGAATTTTTGGACCCTAAACTTTAATGGCGCCTATCTCCTTCGGAAGACTTTGGGACCCTTGGTTTCCTATTTAAATATTGTTTGTCTTGATGTGTACTATCACCCCTTAAAGTTTGGACCATGAATTTAGAAACACCCTGTATATATATATATATATATATATATATATATATATATATATATATATATATATATATATATATATCACTTTTTTATGGACACGATAACTTCTATGATAAAAAGTTAATTAAATCCAATTGATTTTTTAAATCATCAGATTCTAAAATATTCACCTTTTATATAAACATTTTAATAACAATTTTAATTTTCTTAAGAAAGGTGGTATAGTAAAAATAAAATACATTGACATGTTTCGGAACCGTCAAATAAGTTCCATAGTCATAATATAAATAAAACAAAATTTCAAAATATTTCTCGGACAATACAAATGACACTCGACAATGAGATATAAATAACAAAAAAACACGCGCTCTATTGCAAAAAATTAAATTAAAATATAGACCATGAAATAAAACTTAACTAAAAATAAAAATCTCAAACTATTTCACGGTCAATACAAATGACACGGGACAAAGAGATATAAAAAAAAAAAATAAATAAAATAAAAAAATCTGGTTTGCAATGATACCGTTTCTTTTATTATTCCTAAGTTATGGTTAAAATTAATGAATAAATTCCTGGTGAGGGCTTGAATGGGATGAACCAAGTTGGAATTTCCTTTGATCATGGTTTATTTTTATTTTAATTTAATTTTTTACAATAGCGCGCGTGTTTTTTAGTGCTTTTTTAATATCTCTTTGTCCCGTGTCATTTCTATTGACCGTGAAATAGTTTGAAATTTTTATTTTTAGTTAAGTGTTAGATCATGGTCTATATTTTAATTTAATTTTTTGGAATAAAGCGCGTTTTTTTTTTTTTTTTTTTTTTTTTTTGTTATTTATATCTCATTGTCGCGTGTCATTTGTATTGTCCGAGAAATATTTTGAAATTTTGTTTTATTTATATTATGACTATGGAACTTATTTGATGGTTCCGAAACATGTCAATGTATTTTATTTTTACTATAACACCTTTCTTAAGAAAAATTAAAATTGTTATTAAAATGTTCACGATAACTTCTATAATTCTTCACCAATCTCCACCAAACTCGTACATAAAATCAAAGGGGATAAAATCTTGGCTAAGTTCGTTAATGGGCAAAATCGGACCAAAGGGGTCGGAATGGGGGGCGTTTTTGTGAAAGCCGAAAAGACGCCATTACTTCTTAATTAAAGTAGATATCGAATCGGTTTAAAGTTTATATTACTTCTTAAAAATGGGCCAAAAGTTTATGCATGACAGATTTTTGATAAATTTAGAAGTGGGCTCAAGGGGCGAAAAAAACAGGGGTTTTGAGAGAAAAAAATTCATAACTTCGTCAATTTTCAAGATATCCAGTCCAACAAAATTTTTTGTAAATGTTCTTACAATTATCTAAAACTTTTGTATTTACAAGTTTTTGATAGGACCAGTTTTTACCGATGAAAAAAATTAAAAACGAAAAGAAAAAGGGAGGTGAAAAAAGAGAAAAATCCATAATTCTGTCAATTTTTAAGATATCAAATCTGATTAAATTTATTTTACATCTTCTCAAAAATATCTACAACTTTTATATTGACAAGTTTTTCACAGGACCAATTCGTATAGCAATAAGAAATTAAACAAAAATAGGAGTTGGAGAAAAAACCTCAAATCCAAACTGCTTATATTCTGACTCATTTTAAAATTCCTTTTTGATTTTAAACGCATCCAAATGGTAGGTCCTCTTATTTAGAAACTGTATAAAACAACGCATTGGTCAATTTTCTAATAAAGACAGAATATATTTCAAAAAAGGCTACCAAAAAGGGTATTTTGAACGGAATTTCCTAAAATCATCGGGACTGAAAATTTAAAGAAGTATTCAAACAAGAAATTGCGTTTTTTTCTGCCTCGTTTTTAAATCAATTTTTGTTCTCAAACGCATCCAATTTACAGATCCTCTTATTTAGGAACTATATAATGTGATGCATTGGTCAGTTTTTTGATAAAGACGGAATATATTTCAAAAAAGGCTACCAAAAAGGGTATTTTGAACAGAATTTTCCGAAATCATCGTGAATGAAAATTTAAAGAAGTGTTCAAATAGGAAATTGCGTTTTTTTCTGACTCGTTTTTAAATCCATTTTTGCTCTCAAACGCATCCAATTTACAGATTCTCTTATTTATGAACTATATAATGTGATGCATTGATCGGTTTTTTTGATAAAGACATAATATATTTCGAAAAAAGCTACCAAAAAGGGTATTTTGAACAGAATTTCCCGAAGTCTTCGTGATTTGAAAATTTAAGGAAGTTTTCACATAGAAAATTGCTTTTTTTATGACTCGTTTTAAAATCCATTTTTGCTCTCAAACGCATCCAATTTACAGATCCTCTTATTTAGGAACTATATACTGTGACGCATTGGCCAGTTTTTTGATAAAGATAGAATATATTTTTAAAAATGCTGTCAAAGTGAGTATTTCGCACAAAACTTTCCGAAGCAATCATGATTAAAGAAATAAGGATGTATTCAAACAACAAATCGGTTATTTTATGACTCATTTTTAAATTCATTTTTTTCTCAAATGCATTCAACTGACAGTTTTTTGTTATTTAGGAACTGTATAATGTACTGTTTTGGTCGATTTTTTAATTAATTCAGAATTTATTTCAAAATATGTTGTCAAAATGGGCATTTGAGCTGAATTTTTCTTAAGATGTTTCTGATAAAACCAGTTTTTGCAGAAAAATGAAATTAAAAATTTTTCATAAACGGCCAAATGAAGTTATTAAACTGGGTTTATCTCTAATCATTTTTTTTTTAATGAGCACTTTTCGAAATCTACCTCCGCCTATAGGCCCAACCAACAGGGATTTTTTTAATTTTATTAATGAAAAAAAATTGGATAATGAATAATAAAAAAAAACAAAGCATATTTAAAACAGTACATCGCAAAGGTAACATGGAGTTTTATTTAATAGCCTATAAAAATAGTCAATCAAACTAGTTAATGCATATCTACACAAAAATATACATTGTTTAAAAAAAATCACATTTCTTTTTGCATGTCAAATGTAATTAATAATAAGTAATACAAAAAATATTTGAAATGGTCAAAAATTTCTTTAATGAACATTAAGGCAGTATTTAATTTTTTTTTTTTAACTCAGATTGTAAAGAAATAGCGCATCATCATATATATTATCATTACCATAGTCAACATGAAATTTGTATGCGTTATTCAAACATATATAACAATTAATGATGTATCATTCGTAAGTTTTTTGAACCAGCTTCTGATATAGTACACTCACATTTCGTTAAAAACACGGTTTTTGAATAAAAATTCAAAACAAGCACTCAAATCAAAGTTTCCACGAAAATAAGAAACTGCAATATGTCATATTCAACAATAATGACAAAAAATGGGTTTTTTTTTTTAATACATATGTGATCTATGTGTATATGTTGTCAGTCAACTATTTGCTGCATGCAACATATCAGTAGAAAAGAGGGTGATACAGCCTGTGATACTAGGTTTAAATTCAGCTTCATTAGTTACACATCCTTGTTAAACACACGATCTGCAAAAATACTCTACAGCTAACAGTTACAACTTTTGAGAAATTGATAACATATTTGTGATGACTCGTTTAATAGAAAAGCTGACATGAATTACATTCTTTAATCGTCTCACTGTATAAGCAGTTACTCCATTATGCATTAACATTGCGATTGCCAAAAAAGTCTACTTGTCTTCACGCCAGAGCGCCATGATTCTTCAGTAGTCTACTGTATAAGTTAAATGTGACTGTACACAAAACAAACCAATCCATTGTGATTTTCACAAAGAAATATGGACCGAAAAGGAAATTCGCTGTGAATACACACCATGCCGTGACATATGGGGAATGTTACGGCTGCTGTTGCGCAGTATGAGGATTGAGGGAATTCCACGTGTCGCAATTTTGTGTATTCATAGCATCATATAAGTGAAAATGAAATTCTTCTGTAACCAAGATATTTGGTAATTAGTATTCATTCGTTAGCATTATCCACAAAATATGTAAGGCAAAATCGAGATGTGCAGTGCGATCGTGATTTTTTAACAGTTGCACGAAATTCATCTTGTAAGTGTAGAACTTTAGAATTTTGAATAAAATATGGCACAGAATTAGTCATAGATTCTCCAATTCCCGTGCTATCGTATAGTCACTGTTCAATACTTACAGTACCATTTGGTGAGCTTGCCGATGTTTCGGTTATTGCAGTTGTAACTTCCTTCCTAATCGACTCAGTTGCTCGTAGTCCTTTTCCAAGCGCAACTTGCAGATAACCTAATTGTTCTAACTTATGAATCATGTCTTTAACCCTTTCATTCCCAGTGAGTCCAAATGGCATCATGACATTATTTATTTTATTTCTATATTTAATTCGGATATTTCGAATTCATTCCAGAAAATTAAAATAGAAATACTTGTTTTATGTAATAGCAAAAAATTCCATAGTTAAATAAAGAGAAATTTATCATTGAACTTTTCTGGTGTAAATTCAGATTCTTTGAACTACGGATTTTCTAGAACGTATTTTACCATGGGAATGAAAGGGTTAACGGCATTTATGTACATGGATCCTCTATTTATTCCTTTCAATCGGCAATAAGCACGGAGTGCTGTCGAATCATTTCTCTCTTTCTGTTAAAGATGTTTTAAGATCACTGCGCGTTCCTTCTTGTCCAGCAGTATGTTCATTGCGAACAAATGATTTCTTTGAACTTTATGCGTATTACTTTTATAGCGAAATTACTTTATCTCGTCATTTGTATATAGCTTTAGCAATAAAGCGCTACCTGGTGGCGGGATTTTAAACGTTTTTTACGAAGACACTGCCTTATGATCTAAACATATTTGAAATTTTCATTCAATTCCAATCAGTGGTACGGAAGTTATGAGCCTCAGAATACCGTCAGTATTAATTTTATTACCTGTGTATTAGGAAATTTTTACAGATATACGATCATATATTTCATACTGTTACTAGCCATAAAAAATTTCATTTATTACTATTTTACTTATGGTTAATCCTGATTGAAATTTATTGTTATTTATTTAAATTTTAAATATTTATCTAGCACCATACAAAAAAAAAATACTTATCGCATGTGGCATTTTATTATTATTTTTTCATAAGGAAAAAAATGAGAACATAAGAGGTTTTTTTGGTTAACTTTATTTTATGATTTTGAAGATTCATTTCCCAATACTGAAAAAGTAATTTTCAAAAGGAAGCACATCAACTGTCTAAGGCCTAATTGTAAACCTAGTTTTTACAACAGAAGAATACAAATGCGTTAAATGCACTGAAGTTTTGACAAATTAAATAAAACTTTATTAATTGCATTAATAATAAACATCATCATTTTAACAATAATATTAACCTAAAGAATTAGCAGATACTTACTATTAAACTTAAAATACAGTTTCAATTTCTTCACAATATTTGAATTAAAACGATATATAAAACTGTAACAGGAATAACGATTGTGTCCGTAAAGTCAAGATGCACCTTTAAACGGTCATAGTAAATCAACAAAATAAGATGGAAATGTGAACTTTTCACCAAATAAAAGAAAAATTCATACGAATTCTGTGTAGTTCAATATGGCCTTCATTTCAAACTGAGGATCACAGACGTTATTTTCTCTGTTACACCAGACGTCCTTAAGTATGTATGGAAAAAACTTGAATATCTTTTAGACGGATACAGGGCAACAAATGTAAACCACATAAAAATGCATTGAAAATCTATAAAACTTTTTTTTATGAAGATCGCGTTTTTATCTTATTTCGTTCACATTCTGTGACAGTTAAAAGTGCTCCATGACTTATTAGACACATTGTATATGGTTTTCTTCAGACGTCGTTGATGTTATCATTTTCAGCATTATTATAACTTAGAACATTATTTTGTAATTATTCCTTCTCTATTATGTTAATTTACATTAAAGCAATCACTAGTACAAATACAAATGATACGGCATCCTTTATTTTATGCTATTGTTCAAAAAATTTATTTATAACTTTAAAAGATATTAATCATTGTCAAACATAGTTCCATTGTAGAATTTTTAGAAAGAATTTCGCAGGTACACAAACAATTAGACGAACTTTTACTCCATTTCATTTTTGTAATAAAAATATTTTAATTTTTCTCCCAAATTCTCTGTCATCAGCAAACATAATATATTCTTTATATTATCTACGAGGTTAATTCTGAAAAATTCTGCCTCGACCTATTTGCTTTTACCTGAAGTTTTTCATAAATTATTCATATTTCATACATAAATGCATTTAATATCCAGTCTTTTTATCCTATTAAGAAAGACCTTGTCATGTCACATTCTGAACGATTTCTTTAAATTCTGTTTACATAAGCTTCTGAAAAAGAACAGAAATGTAATATCATCAGTTATAAAAATTTTATACAACGTTATTTAAATTTTTCAATAAAACCAATTGCCATCTCTTTCTTTAAACTCTGTCAAATTCAATTATTTAAATCTGTAAAAATTATGTTTTAAAGATGAAGTATAAAATATTATTTTCTTTAATGATATTTTGCGCTTTCGATTTATATCTTTGGACCATATCTAAAGAAGTGAAGAAGATCTTTAAACATTCAAAGAATCAATTTGCTTCTTTTGTTAAACATAAATAAAAATCGATTTGAAACATTTGTCTTATTCTGAATATTTAAACATTTCCAAAAATATACTTAATTATTATAAATTATATTTTAAAATAATGCTATTAATTATAAATTTAATTACTTTAAAAAATTCTGTATTTCATAAACTATAATCATTATTAGAAAATGAACAGTACTTAAGATAAGTGGATTTTGAAAATTTTACGTTAGATCAATAGATAAAATTATACAATTAGAAAATTTTACATTTGCGTATATTGTTACTATAGTTACTGCTAGCTGCAGTGGAAAAAAAGTAATCACATGTGCGTTCCTTCATGCATTTAAAAAATAACAATAACAAAAAATTACATATTTTTTTTTCACTTGAAAAACGTAAATTTTATTTTAATTTTGCACAAAAATTAAATAAAAAAACAAACATTTTTTGTTAATATTTTGGTTTTAAATTTGAAAAAAGTATCTCCGATTCTATTTTTGGTTAAAATTTACTTTCTATGTGGATAATTTAAATTTTTATCATGTGCGCATTATTTAATGAATTATATTCCCTTATTAGTGATATGAATGCTTAAAATTACATTTAAATATTGTTTTTTATGTAGAATTTTTTTCTTCTTGCGCAATAAGTTTAGAAATGTACACTTAAAAAAAAAATAGATAAAATGTAATTTTATATTATTTGAGTTTAGAAATTGTAAAAATGGTGATATTTTTGATCGTTTAGTCAAATTTAAAAGTCTTGTGCTCACTTAGTTATATTTGTTATACTGCAGAAATGTGTTTCAAAATTAGAAATCGGACAGATTTTTTTTTCAATTTTTTGAGAGCACATATGATACGTGTTCATGTTATTTTTAAAAAGATCATCCAGAAAAATTTCTGATGAAATAAGATTTTTAAGGGTGTTTGTTCTCAACTGCTCCGTTCAAAACGTTTTGACACATTTACTAATTCATTTTTTAACAGAAAGATATAAAATTGGAATGCCCGATTATCGAAGCAATTTCGAGTCGAACTTAGTTTTCCTTTTTATGATAATTAAATTACCTATCCAGATCTAAGCTATTTCGATCACGTGATCATCCGTTTTTCTCCAGCTTTCAGACAGGTTTTTCTGCTTTCGTCGGTAAATGTGCTCAAAAACGTCAACTTTGAAGGCTTGTTATAAAAGATCTATTGTGTTTTTTAAAAAACAGAAAATTGTGTGCAATTAGACAGTTTCTGAATATCAACACCTGCTATTTTCATGCATTTCCGAACAAAAACAAATTAAAGCATGTATCACAAAGTTATCCTTTTTGATTTAAGAGCACTCTGAAAAGCTTGTTTGTTCGATAAAATTGTATTTTAGGCTTTTAAAATTTAAACTTAGTAACTTCAGAAACAAATTTATGTTTTTAGATTTCAAAAAGTCCTTTAGTTGTTTTCCATAATAAATTTATCAGATTTTTTATGCCAGAATATCGGTTTTTAAACTTTGTCAATTTTCAATTAAACATTTTCAACTTTTTAATTAAATTTTGATATGTAGGAGTATTAGTTTTTTTCCATAAGTAGGCTATTACTCTTATTTCATCATGTCCGTTTGTTGAAGAAAAAAATGTTTACCTGAAAAGTATACAAATCCTATGATTTGGGTTAAAAAGAAAATTAATATTCTTTAAAATACTTTCCAAGGCTATTCAAAAATCATTACTAGCAAAAGAAAGTGTTTTTTTTTATAAAATCTTTAAATCTCGAAAATATATTCGTTTCTAAGGTTGGCAAAAGTAAAGAAGGATTTACCTTACTCAGTACTGTAAACTGAACTTAAACTTTATAGCTTGACCCACTAGATCTACAGGCCCGTCTTTGGGATTAATGTATGAAGTTTCCCGCCAGAGAACTCTGATACCTTGCCCAAGTTATTCTAACCAATCGGGGAAACCCTGAACCAAAACAACGACCACGTGTCGAGCCATGTGCACCGAACAGGAAACAGCTTACTCAATGCTAATATGGGCAGGGTTTGCGTCACGTGGATTCACACGTGGTCCAATGAAATGGTTCAGGGTTTGAAGCTGAGCCCAGCTTCACTTTTTCGGCGGTTTTTAGCGAAATGGGCAGGCCTTATATACTATCTAGTCGGCTATGCTTTATAGTATTTCAGTGCTGTGGATGGGCTCTATCTTTTATTTGTGTTTATACTCTTGTCGTAGAAGCGACGTGACAGTATCTTATCTCATGAAATTTAAATAAAACGGCCAATAAATCTTGATATTTGAAGCTTTCTAAATCAATGTCCTTAAAAATTTGAAACCGTATCAGTGTACATTCTAATCAAAATTATTGCTGCTTAACTATGCAATGTAAAATAATATGATTCAATGATGCAAAACAAAATATTGCAATGGTTACAAAATACTATTTCTGTTTTAATAGGAAATGGGGGCATTTTTAAAACCGTAAAACAAGTTTATACAATTACATTTATTAGTCGTTTTCTTTTACTTAATAATTTTTACATAATACATCTTAAGACAAAGCTGTTTTTGTGTATCTATACTTAAACAATAATTTTTCGATAAGCAGTGCGAAAATTTCTCAAGAAAAATGAACAAATTTAATCTCCAAGTAATGCGGAAATGTTTCTGATAAGAATCAATAAATCCTTTTCAAGCATAAATCTAATATTTTCTTATTATCATTATCTCTTCTGGGATATAGAAAACACCTTGATGTTACAGCTCATTTTAGGAAAGATTAAGCATTTGTTTCTTTCCATATTGTTTTATAAAAAAAAATATTCTCTTTGTGAAAATTGCGTTACAAAACATGTAGTATGTTGTTTACCCATAACCCTTTGAAGAACATTTTCAAAAAATAAATCTTGAACAAATAATTTGAAGTGTAGATGTGTTTCATTGTGATCAATTGAAAACCTTAAATACAAAACAACTCTTCTTGAACAGAAAATAAGTACCGTTTCTAAAATCGTGAAACAATTTTATACAATTATATTTATTTGGCGTTTTCTTTTCCTTCATATTTGCATAGTACATCTTTAATTAAGACAAAGCCGTTTTTGTATATCTCTAATTTAACAATAATTCTTCAATAAGCACTACGAAATTTTTTCGAGAACAAGAAACAAATTAATCTCCAAATAATGCGGAAATGTTTTTGATAAGAATCAATAAATCCCTTCCAAGCATAAATCTAATATTTCCTGAGTATCAATATTATCTCTTCTGGGATATAAGAAAACACCCAGCTGTTATAGCTGATTTAGGCAGAAAGAAAGAATAAGCATTTGTTTCTTTGAATTTTCTTTTAAAAAAATACAATTACGTGTAGATGTATTTCATTGTGATCAATTCAAAATCTTAAGTACAAAATACT
Organism: Maratus speculifer; assembly: GCA_964019185.1. NCBI lineage: Eukaryota > Metazoa > Arthropoda > Arachnida > Araneae > Salticidae > Maratus > Maratus speculifer. The sequence continues at coordinate 144,124,438 of OZ025291.1, forward strand.
AATTTTACTTGAACAGAAAATAAGTATTGTTTTTAAAATCGTGAATTGTTTCGTGAAAAATCGTGAATCATCAATTGTTTTGTTTTTCCGGCGAAATTACCTCTTCTAAAATATATAAACCAACCTTCACAGGTAATTTATGATGGCGTATGTTCACCGTAAGCCTCCTTAACAAACAACAAATAGCTAAATTTAGCTAAATTTTGTTTTAAATTAAAGCAGAAAAGCAAAACTTTCCGCAAACGCTGCTTCTTTGGCGATAAATTTGACATGTTCTTTTTTTATAAAGAATATTTTTTCATTGCGATATGTATTGGTATTACGACAGTTTATTGTTAACAGATGTCTAAGCTATTAAGAAAACATAGCTTCAGACATGTATGCAGTCTACATGTGCTGTTAGCTCCATCCATGCGTGAAACCCAGAAACTTAGTTGCGCGCCTAGTATATTTATTTGTCTTTTTCTTTTCCTTCATTTGTACATAGTATATCATTATGTAGACAAAGGTGCTTTTGTATTTCTTATTTAACAATAATTCTTCAATTTAGCATTGAAAAATTCTCTTGAGAACAAGAAATAAATTAATCTCCAAGTAATGCGGAAATGTTTCTGATAAGAATCAATAAATCTCTCTCAAGCATAAATCTAATGTTTCCGTATTATCAACATTATTTCTTCTGGAATATAGGAAAACCCTCTGTTGTTATTGCCGATTTAAGCCATAAGGAAAGATTAAGCATCAGTTACTTTCTTTTGGTGTAAATCGCGTTACACAACATGTATCATGTTATTCATTCATGACACTTTGAAAAAAACTTTCAAAAAATAAATCTTAAACGTATGATTTCACATGTAGATGTGTTTCCTTAAGATCAGTGTAAAACCTTAAGAATAAAATACTAATTCTGCTTGAACAGAATATAAGTGCCGTTTTTAAAATCGTGAAACAATTTTATACAATTATATTTATTTGACATTTCCTTCCCCTTCTCTTTTACATAGTACAACTTTAATTAAGATAAAGCCGCTTTTGCTTACCTCTAACTTAACAATAATCCTTCAATAAGCATTGCGAAATTTTCTCGAGAACAAAAATCAAATTAATCTCCAAGTAATGCAGAAATGTTTCTGATAAGAAACAATAAATCCCGCTTAAGCATAAATCTAACTTTTCCTTATTATCAATATTATCTCTTTTGGGATGCAGGAAAACACCCTGCTGTTACTGCTGATTTAGGGCAGAAAAAAAAGATTAATTACTTGTATCTTTCAATATTCTTTTATAAAAAAAAATATTATGTTTGTGCAGATTGCGTTTCACAAGATCTACTATATTGTTCCTTTATGAAACTTTGAAGAAAATTTAAAAAAAATAAATCTTGAGCGAATGATTTGCACTGTAAAAATATGCCCTGAATTTTAGAGATGTTACTCTGTGAATTTTTCTTGATTTAGCTGAACATTTCCGTTTTAGAAAAAACCTGGAACTTTTTCTTTAAATACCGGAAATTTTTATTCCTGGACAATCGTCTAATTTAAAATTTCCGTTTTAAAAAAATATCTGCAACTATTCCTGGAATTTCCGGAATTGTTTATTCTAGGGCAGTCGACTAACTGAACGTTTCCATTTAGGGGAGTTGAACGGAAAACCCTCAGCTCGGTTTTTTCTTCGACGCCTTAGGTCGAAGATAAAATCAGTCCGAATTCCCGAGTACATTAACAAATTTGCTTGAAAACTGTAAACACAAACGCAACGCGTGCATTACTTATAATATTTACTTTGAAGACCGAATTTGTTATACAGAAAAGAGGTCAGTTATTCAATTATAACCTTTTATAATGAATAAGTATTTTAAATAAACATTGGTTTGAATAAAAATTTTTAAATGCGTTTATTACGCGGTAGGGCTATTGAAATTTTGAAATATATACTAGATATACTATATAATCAAAACGATTATTGTAAAATAGGATTAAGATGACTAATTGTAAGATTCAGAAGTTAAAACTGATTTTCTGTCGATTTGTAGACAGAAATGCCCAAATGCAAAATATAAAATTAATTTAATGTTTTAGTCATTTGTAAAGGTATTTTAACAAAAATTTTGAAAAAAAATTTCGGAGACATTCATGAAAAAATATCAAAATTTATATTTAGGTGTTCCTTTCCGAGTGATTTCAGATATATTGATGTTGAATTCAGGGAGTGTCCGGGGGGGGGGGCATTCCCTCGAGGAACAATAAGATGTGTCTCTTGGAAGATTTGAGATTTTGTGATTTTAATGCCAAACGTACAATCCCCAGGAACTCTATAATACCTCTCCTTCCGAATTCACTAAAATCCCTCCCGGAGAAAAGTGTCTGAATTCACCACTGGAGTATATTTATTTTTCCTTTATATGTATTAACTGCAAATTCTCTGCTAAACTGAAAGAACTGGAGAGTGGAGTACCTTTGACAGAGAGCGGCAGATACTTTGACAGAGCAGTGTTGAATTCAGACACTTTTCTCCGGGAAGGACTTTTGTGCCTTCGAGGGGAGGGGGGAGATTTGCTTTTTTGGACCATTGAAAACCCAAAATCTCAATTTTTCCGAGGGGAGGAATTTCACTGCTCTGGGGGGGATGTTCCCCCTGGGCTATTCCCTTCAATTTAACACTGAACATTAGGATTTTCTTTTTATTTTGTCATTCTAAGCATTTCATCAATCGCACACAAGATGAAACCTTGTCAGCCGAATCTTCAATTGAAAAAACATTGGTATGTATAAGCTTGCAATTGTCTAAAAGAAAAGAATATTTCAAGAAACAAAAATAAATTTGCTTCATATACTTTTTATACATTTTGTATATAATGACTTATTTATGCATAGATGTATTCGTTTTCTTATTTATGAAACATCATACTGTAAATTATCCATTTTTTAAAATAAGTCTAAAATCAACAGTTTTGTTTATATAAAAAGTGTAACATATAACATGGAAGTGGTGAAGAATAGGACATGTCAAATTCTTTTTTTTTCTTTTTTAATAAGATGAATTTTCATTCCAGTCATGAAGATACTGGAATTTTACATTATGGTACATACTACATAATTAACCTGCAATCTTTGTTTGATAGTGTATCTAGCCGACATTATAGGGGAAGATGGGGATACTTGAGCCATTTTTTTAATTTTAATTTTTTTTAATTTTTTATAATTTCTTAGAATAAAATAAAATATTGAAAATGAAAATTTGATATTTTTTCTTCAACTGAAAACCACTTTCAATTAATTTTGAACTATTTTTCTATGTATAATAAGTGTTTATTTTTTGTTTTACATCGTGGCTCAAGTATCCCGGGGGGATACTTGAGCCATGGTGAAGGGATACTTGAGCCACGACGGAAAAATACCTACAAAAGTAATTTTTTTCGCTTTATTTTTGCACAAACATTTTACAGAATGATAAATTATGAAACATAAAGTCCTTCAAAACCAGTTGAGAAAACAAAACTAGTAATAAGATCACTTTTTGTCGTTAGAACTGGCTGTCGAAGGATAATTTCAACTTGACTTATAACGACGGTAGAAGCCTCCTCAGTTCAGAGCCATTTAAATTTGGAATCTGCAATTCATCGGGCAAATTTCATTTTCAAAATATTAAGCACTTATCCAACAAATATTTTTACAATTTTCTTTCTGGCATATTTTATTAATAACCAACCATCAATAGAAGGTTTTCTTTATTACATCATCACCATCATTGACAGAATTTGTGTTTGATGATATTGTCGAACTCATGCTGTTAATTTAGTAGCTGTCGGAATTTAAGCCAGATGTATCATTCTACTATTTGAAACACTTTTTTGATTTCACAGGAAAGATTTTGTCTTCCTCTTTGGCTCCATGCAGGTAAGTTTGAACTGGGATTTTTGTTGCTTTTCTTGTTTTTTGTGTGCTTTTTTTCGACCAATTTTTCTTCAATTTTCTTAGTTAAATAAAAAAAAAGTTACAGCAACAGAGGTTACGATTTCAATATAAAATATTAATCTTAATATGTTATATTAAAAAATAAATATTTTAATATGTTGGACTTAACTAATTAAAGTATTAGAGATTATAGCCTGTAAAACAGTTTTAAAAAGTTATTTTAATTTAATAAAAGTTAAATTGAAAACTATGTTTACATTTATCTGGACAGGCTATTTTGTTAGTCAAAATGAAAAATAAAATGGATATTTTCATTTAAAAAATATACATTTTGAAACATTTTTAGGTTGTTATTTTTTTAAGAAAAAAAAATTAAATGAAAAATCATTCTCCCTTTTATCCAGAAAAAAAATCTATTAGTGAATATAAGGATGGAATTTTATTTTTTGTTTGTTTCACCCATGTTTAATTTCTGGTAGTGGTGGTTGAGACATGGCTCAAGCATCCCCACTCTCACTGGCTCAAGTATCCCCACTACCACTATTTTTGTTTCCTAGAGTTTTACTAAATAAAGCATGCAGCTATTAGAACTATTTTAGATTAAAAATACAATTGAAATTATGCTTATTAAATTTATGTATATAGTTGCAACTTTAAACAAAACTTTAATTACAAAAAAACAAAAAAACCATGCACCCAAATATTTACTTCAGATAGGGAAAAGGCAACTATTAATCACTATACTTTCAAAATGGTACCAAGATGTGTGATTTCTTTTTTACATGTTCAGAACTATAAATATGTTACCATATTGCCAGTTTTAGAAAGAAAAATTAACCAACTGTAGAGATAATAGGGGTGGCTCAAGTATCCCCTATGCTCAAGTATCCCCACTCTCCCCTACTATTTGTGCCTTATAGCATTCTTTTACTCCTATACCATACCTTCCTGTATGTGGGGAGGAATGGGACACATTTTGAAACGTGCACTTTCTTTAATTATAAAATAGCTTATGCTTGCTATGTTTCTATATTGTTCAGGGATTTTAAAAAGTGTATTACCTTGCACTCTATAAATAGAAATTTTTGTTTTTGTATCAAACAAAGTTTATTATCTTACTTTATAAAAAGTGTCCCATACCACCCCACTCTCCCCTATATTATTAACTAAACATGCTAAAATATATTTATTTCTGACAATTGCTCAAGTCTTTCTAATAAAAATTTAACCCATAACTAATGTTAGCGGTCTGACCGCAGAGTTTTTAAAGTTTCACAGTTTAACTCGTAATTTTTAGTTTAATTATCGATACTGGTCGAATTTTGTTTTGTTTGGAGCTTTATTACTATTTCTAGAGACTTTTAAATAGCTGAATTTTATTTATAATAGTCAGATACATAAAGTTTAATCCTAAATAGTATTCTGAGAATTAATGTAACATTTTATTCATCTTTAAATTAAGCGGTCTGACAAACCGCCCACAGTAGTTATGTGACAAATCTTGTCACAGCAGTTAACAGTTAATATTTTTGAAGTAAAATTTCTTAAGTTGTATTTTCTCAAATGTTTGTATGAATATTTCGAATCAAAATTAAATTTTCCTCCCACACCGCTGGACCCTGGTTCGAGTCCAGCTAGCGGCATGGGTGTCTGTGTTGTCCCTGTGAAAAATGTATGTACTGGATAATCTGTAATAAAAAGTGTTCTATATGGTTTCTTGTGATCATTGGAGGTTATGCCGGCGAATAGCTGAAAGCCTACCTCAAAGCTATACAAATACAAATACAAATTAAATTTTCGAATTGCTATTTCTTGAAAGTAAAATTTATAAATTATTTTTATCGTTATTTTAAATGAATTGGAACTGAAAATTGAATTTTCTATTTAGTTTTCAGAAAACGTTTAGATTTATTTATTTATTTTCCCTAGTGGCTTTTTAATTATTGTTGAATAAACTTAAACTTAAATATTTTTAAATAGTTTCTAAATATATTTATATACACTATATTGCCATTGATTATGGGACACTTGCGATTTTAGACATTTTACTAAATATCTAGGAGAATACATGAGGAATCATCTCGAAACTCTTAGTGTATAAATATAATAGTATACGTCATACATCTCAGGGAAGATTTTTTACCGAAACGCCATAGGGGACCGTCAACAAATTAAAAAAGAATGAATATCTTTTGAATAACCCTGTCAAAACTAATGTAGCAAAAGCGCTCAAACTCTAGATTATGATTGAATGCCTTATTGTAATACAGTGTGTTCATTTTTATGCAAATAGCATGCACACTCGCAGAGTAATTAAGGTTTTTATAAAAATGGTCCCAAAATTTTCCAAGTTTTTCCATTATAATTTTCAGAGTTCTTAATATAAAATAATATTTTTTTCAGAAAATATGACAAACAACATTGCACACAGTACCCTGTAATCAGAATTAAGAAATAATAAAAATTGTATGAAAAATGAGTAGGTTTACTATATAATTTTTTACTGCGCATGCGTCAAAGATATCAAAATTTCATTTGCATATTATGTTAGCTAAATGTATAGAGCAACTTTTGTAAAAGTCTCAAAATCATAGCTTGAAAATTCTGAAAGTAATCGTCTATTGAAAAAGGACAAAATCCGTTGTTTCCAAAATGAAGCAAAAAAATGAGGGATTTTATCCAAATGCAGTAGTACATCCCGTATTGTGTATTCTATATTGACACTAATCAATGGATAAATGGATACAACCCCTCTTGTTTTTGCTTCATTTTGAGAATAACGGATTTTCAACTTATTCAATTGACGATTATTGTCAGAATTTTCAAGTTATGATTTTGTGACTTTCACAAAAGTTGCTCTATACATTTAACTAACATAATATGCAAATGAAATTTTGATATCGTTGACGCATGCGCAGTAAAAAATTATTTAGTAAACCAACTCATTTTTTATACAATTTCCACTATTTTTTAATTCTGATTACAGGGTACTGTGTGCAATGTTGTTTGTCATATTTTCTGAAAAAAATAATATTTTATATTAAGAACTCTGAAAATTATAAATAAAAAACTTGGAAAATTTTGGGATCATTTTTATAAAAACCTTAATTACTCTCCGAGTATGCATGCTATTTGCATAAAAATGAACAAGGCTTATTACAATAAGGCATTCAATCATAATCTAGAGTTTGAGCGCTTTTGCTACATTAGTTTTGACAGGGTTATTCAAAAGATATTCATTCTTTTTTAATTTGTTGACGGTCCCCTTTGGAGTTTCGGGAAAAAATCTTCACGGAGATGTATGACGTATACTATTATATTTATACACTAAGAGTTTCGAGATGATTCCTCATGTACTTTTCTAGATATTTAGTAAAATGTCTAAAATCGCAAGTGTCCCATAATCAATGGCAATATAGTGTATATATTTATTTATTTATAACACTGATTATATTTTTGTTTAGCGAACTGTTTTCTGTAGTTACCATATGGCTTTAATGTTCTGAGATCTATAAAAATGTTTATTGCTGAAGTATTAAAACCCTGCTACTCTATAAAATCACTGTTTTAGAGGATCCATAACTTTCCATGGCTTCCAATGATGTTTGGGAAACAGGAAGAGTAACACATAGTTGATGGTGCTCTTCCTTGGCCAACAATAAATGTCATGGAGAATCAGATTGGTTTACGTTGATGCTGGGTAACATATTGAGAATTAGGGTTTTTCAGAGCTTATACTTCAAGACGACTTGCAGCACGGCATGTAAATTTTGTAGTGCTTATCTAGTTACATATTATTTTATTACAAACTTTCTTTATTTTCATTTTTCAAAATCTTTGCTGACATAAATCGAGATACAGGAGGCAAAATATCCAGGGTAAATAGGAAAATAATGATACAGTTGCAAACTGCCAATAAATCTAGTTAATATACATAGTTTGTGAAATGTATTTTAATTTGTGATGTTTTAGCAATAAAGTTTTTTTGATATTACATTTAGTTTTGCTTTTTTATATTTTCAATGAAAATTCTATTGTCTTTAAAATATGTAATTTGGATTTACTTAAGTAATCATGATTGCTAATCGATATCAATAGTTTGATCACAATTACGATTGTTAATCAGTAAAAGAGGGAGGGAGGGATTAATGACGACATTCACATGAATTACTGTCAAGATGTTTTTCCAGCTGAATGTATTGAAATAGTTGCATTTTTAATTAAATCCTATTTTATTTTGGGGGGGGAATTCACAAGAATTCACACTATGCTCACTCCCCCCCCCCTAAAAGCAAAGGAGGGGGGTGGAGTGAGTATATTGTAGAATTTTGAAGATCTGGCAAAATATTTATTGAATGGTTGATATCCCCTCGATTTTCAGCAAAATGTTTGTCATTTACTGGGATATTTCGAAAACAGGTCAATTAATTAAAAATCTGAGAACAGTCCTTAGTAACAGATTAATTGTAGCCATGTTTAATGCGATTGATATTTCATTGCGTAAATGGTGGGTGTAAAACTGCAATTTTCGATGAACATAGATTTTTTTTCAGCGATATTTTTTGTTTTGCAATATACATGTAAATAAAATGCTTTATTTTATATATTTTTGTTAGATTGATAACAAGAGTTACTATTGAAGTTTTACAGTGTACAAAGGTAGAATTATTAATCGTGAATAATTAGGAAAAATGTTAAACTTCTGAATTTCCTGTAAAGAAAAATACTCGTAATTTTAGCGGTTTTGTCAAAAAAGAGTAGTAAGTGTTAAATGTTGTATAGTACTAAATGTTATTTTCAAGGTACTATGTAGTTGCTAATCTTTTTGCCCTTTTTCAAGTTACCTAGCTATAATGAAAGCTATAATGGAAGTGGAAGTGAGTTAAATGAAATGTTTCTAATTTGTATATTAGTATTCACATTTTTTAAATAAAAATTATCTTCATCTAGTTTTTTAAAAATACAAAGATTGGCAGCTAGATATTTTTATGTGAAGTTTTAAATTACATTGACACAAAGGGCATGTCTAAAATATCATTATGGCGCATACTAAAAAAAAACTATTTAAACGGATTATGACATCGCAACGATAAATATTCTTCCCTCCAAGATTAAATAAAAGGAACAAAAACAATAGCCTACATATAAATATATACAAAAAGCCTTTATTATCATCAAGTTTGTAAAAGTTAAATAACTCGGATGTTTTAAGCTTATATACACAAATTCTATAGACATTTAAGAAGTACAACTTTTACAACATAAACAGAGTGATTCATTATTAAATTAGACTTGAAAATTTAAAGATTTTTGCATAAAAAGGTAAATTTATAGTCAGAAGTGATGGTATATTGATTTTCAGAGCTATTAGGGGGTATTAAATGTCTTACTTTCTACCTGGCAGTGCAACTTAGCAATAATGCAACATTTATTTTTCTCCCGATCTTTATAAAAAATAAATGCATACAATTTTTAATATAGACACCTAATTTCTTTTTTATGAAAAATCATTTTTTTAATATTCCATACTGAAATTTTATTTTTTTATGTTTAAGTTTGATTTAAGTAAATGTAAAATTGTCTTTTTAGTTTCATTCACGGCACGTAAGACGGTAGCATAACTATTTGTTCAAGAGCCACGAAAAACATGGATAATGATGTAAAAGTAATGTAGTTTGAACATACATTTTATTTGTAAGCTATTTCTTTATCTACTGAAAGTTTAAATTTAAACTATAAAAAATTTAAAATTTCATTTTTTATTGAAAAATGACTAATTTTAAATAAAGATATTATAAATTAGTTACAAACGAAGTATGCATTCAAGATACATTAGTTAAACATTAGTATCCGTATTTTTTTCGGGAGGGGGGGGTGAACCAATAGTTTTGCTACAGTCTTGCTCGCAGTGGATGCAAGTCAAAAACCAATTTTCAAATTTTTACCTTAAGGGGTTAAGGAGGACACGGCACTTTTGAAAATGGAAAAAAAAAAACTGATATCAATGTATCTTTTTTTTCTTGAAAATTATTGAAGCAATTTAATATATATCATTTTATTATATTGGCAGCAATTATAAACATAAATATTTGTTTATTTAATTAGCTATATTAAAATTTCAGTAAATAAGAAAGATCTAAATATAGCAAATTATAATAACGCAAAAAATATTACCAGTAACAAGTGATAAACCAGTATCAAGTGGAATGCAAATCACATCTCTAATTCCCTCATCAATGTTAAACATATCTGTGTGCAGTACTTATCTCCATAGGTAATGCATATTTTACAGTGTGCAAAGTTAGTTCTTCAAGCATCATTTTTTTGTGTGAAAATATTTGTTAAATATATATTTAATTTTATTTCTTACTTTATTTTGCGAAGTACCAACACTTAAATTATATTAAGTATATATATTTTAGAATTATTTTGATAACTAAAAAACAAATCATATAACAGTACACAGAAAAAATGAATTAAAAATAATAGTTTGCTGTTTTTTAAAATATATGTAGGCATTAATCCTCTCCCCTCCTCGTACGTATAACATTAGAGTTTGAGATCTCACTATCTCAGTGTGAGACAAATTTTGAACGGATAATTGAATATGGCTGAAAATAACCGGGATAAAACTGAAGATACCAGTTTGCAAAATGAAAAAAAACTAGGTTTAGACCTGAAAGCAACAGTTTCTAAAATGGAACATTTCAGTTTCTAAAACGAAACATTTCAATTTTCAAAACAGAACAGTTTGGTTTTCAAAACGGTATATTTCAGTTTCCAAAACGGAACATTTCAGTTTCTATAACGTAGCATTTCAATTTCCAAAATAGAACATTTCAGTTTTCAAAACGGAATACTTCATTTTCCAAAAACGGAACATTTCAGTTTCGAAAACGGAAAAGACATAAAAGTAAATTTTACGTGAAAAAATGGAGCAGATACGGCAACTTTGCTGCCAGTACGTTTTCCGTTTTTTCAAGGAAATTTTTTTTACAGTGTGGGGTGTAGCTGCATTTCATTATGATATGTTTAAAACTTTAAGTAGAGCTCTTAGTTTGGCAAGATCATTGTCGACAAACTTGTACTTAAGAAACATACATAGTGAGCTTTATATAATTAAAATAATTATTATTTTATATTAGAAATATTTGTAAAATAAAATTAATTACTCCGTTTGATTCAGTTACAAAATGTGTAAACTTAAACTGCGCTATACTTTTATTTTTTATTAATTTCATTTTAAATTATAAATTACATTATAAATTGTATTTTTTTTTTTTCGTTCTCAAAAGAAAGAAGACCCTGTTTTGAAGGTTAATTTTTTTTCAAAACACATACATTGTGGCTTTGATTTGCTCATGATCCCACAAAAAATAGAAAATTTTCCAAACTAAAGTGGATATTGCGTGAAATCTTTCTATCTAAAGCTGCGTTTTCATCAAATCATGGTGGTGTTCCAAAACTCCATTGCGTGTTACTTTTTTGTGGAGAAATGGAATTTTTATATATGTACCCTTTGCCGCAAAATATAAAAAATTCGAGAACGAATTTTGGATCACGAATTATCAAGCTTAAACAAATGGAAATTTCGCTACATAACTAAAAAATCACTTTAAATCCTAAATATGTTCCAGCAACTTATTGCCTGTAATTTTTTTCTCATTTTGACAAAAAGATTTTAGAATCATAAACTTCAAAATATGAACATTAGAAAGTTCACTGTTTATTTAAGAAGCTATACTAGTATTACATACTTAAAATATACTTTTTATTTAGATTGCCAAGTACTTTTTCTTTGGTCTACCATGTCCAAGTTCAAGGAATATTTTCATTTCGCTAACAATGGTTGTAGGGATTGCAGACAGAAAGTAATTGAAAAATATCAGAAAATATTTTTAAAACTTGTAACATCTGTATTATTATTATTTGAATTTTTTTAAGTAAAACAATGAACCTTTTAATGTTCACTTGTATAGTTTATGATTGGATTAAGATGGAATATTGCATTTCCTTTTATGATTATATTTATAGAATAGATTTTAGAATGTTTATGTATGATGAGTGCTTAAACTAAAATGTTTGTTCACATCTTTAATCTTGAAAAACGTTGCTTACCGTAAGTTATTATAAAGTATAAAGCTATGCCACTATTGATTAAACATTTATTTTTCTTTTAATTCTGCAGGAAAAAAATAATAATTCGGTTCGTACGCATCAGGGTGTTCAGTTTTAGTAGTGTAGGAATTTTAGCTTTTTTAATATCAGAATTTTTTTTAACTATTCGTCGCTATATTTGAAGATACAATTTCTTTTTCATTGAATAAAACGAATGTTATTTAACAAAAAAATCTGGTAAAACGTCGTTGAAAGTCCTTGAAGCATACGAAACCTGCATAAGTAACAATCAATTTTTCCAATGGTTGATTTTAAAATCTTCAAATTTATTTATAATAAATTTTGTTTTGTTTCCTGTTTAGAATGTGAAATCAGAAAGTAACACCTTATTTAGACGCTAAATCTTTTATCAATCAAAAATCATATTAAGTACACAATTCAAGAAATCATTAAAAATTACATTATTATGCTTTAATAAAGCAACTATTTTCAATCGACTTAAAAAAAGGAGAAAGTTATCAATTTGAACCGTGTGTATTTTTTGATCCTGTGCACGCAAAACCTACATAAATATGAAACGTTTAGATAATTTGTTTTTGGTTAAAAAGTGTAAGACACCCGTGTGTTCCCATTCCAATTTCGTCAAAATCTGAGAAATGGAGTAAATTTAATTTTACAAAAACTTTAAAATCCAAATCCAATTAAAAAAATAATTAAAAACGTTTATTTTTTATGTTGTTACTGTTGTAAAAATGCGAGATTTTCTTAAAGTGTAAAATTTCGACTAGACAAATTCCTGCAAACACCGAATACAGAAATTCCGTATTAATACTAACCAACATCAGATATAGGTGTCGAAAAGTCAAAAATCATCCTTTATATTATACTTATATGTCAGAACGCAAGTATGCCTGTGTATTAGTGATGCGGGAGGCAGATGTGACTCCATATGTCAATAGATATTAAAGTGCATTATTGTGTGCAGCAATACTCACTTTGAATTCAGATTCAGTTGTTAATTAAATATCAGAATGATTTTAGATTTTTTTTTGTTTTAAATAGGGTTCGTTGACATAAAAGTGGCGAGATATGGAGGTAATTGAGTGGTTGAGATGAATCTAGACAAAAGAGAGTTACGAAGCATCTCCGGGAGCATGTCATTATCGTCAACTTAGTTAACTTCTCTTATTCGTATAATCGAAATCGTTCAGGCGACTATCGGTAAGTTCTGGAATAGAGAATGCATAGTTTTCGATTGCGCGATTTTGCTAAAGTTTAAAAAAACGAGCCTGTAAAAACGGAGTGTGACCATGGAATGTTACCATTATCACATTGAGGAATTGAGATTCAGATTCGAATTCATTATCTAAACATCATCTTTCAATTTTGATATTGCTGCGTTTATGAGATATAGGCTTTTAATTGGCTTTATATTATATATTCGGCTTTATATTATATTTCTTATAATATTCGGCTTTTTAATTGAAACATTGGGCAGTTTTTTGCTAACATTTTTTTTTTAATTTTTGTGATAATAGGGGGTGTATTTTAATATGTAAAAACAAATGGAATCATTTGGCTGTTTACTTACATATGTAAGCACTTTTGCGCACTGTGATGTGTAAGGGCACTTTACTGTTGGATTGTCATTTTTATGTTATACTCACTTCCGAAGTGTATAGGTTTCACTGTGGCCTTAAATTTTTGCTGCATGCCATAACTTTCCGATCTTCTCAAAGGGAGAAATCTTGATTGGACAAACTGGACAAATTCTCATATCCATTGAATTGGAAACTCATACCAACCGATATTGGAAGTACACGGCAAAAAGCTGAAAATCCACCAGTAAAATACTCTCATATATCAGAACGTAAGTTTCTGTTTCTGAGGTTGCCTGTTATACTTGATGAAAAAAATTGTCTCTATATTTTAGTACATAATCAGTCACATTGCTATGTCTTTATTTCTTAGTTACAAAAATTTCTGTTGTTCTAAAGTAGAGGCTGAATATTCTTGCAGTTTTCCCTCTGCAAAGGGATGCATACAACACGTACTCTGTATTTTCGTTCTGCGTACGGATATAACTGTTAGTTTTTGTTTCAAAAATTGCGCTTGTGAATCTTAAAGAGTATGTATCGCGGTCTTTCGTTTCTTCATTTAAAAAACCTTTATAGAACATTTGGTCGCAATCGTAGCTAGAGTATAATTAAATACATGCAACAATCAAATGGATTGTGCGTATGTAAAATGTATTCGAAAAATGAAAACGTGAAGTCATTGGAGCTGTGTCAAATTAAATACTGAGAGTCCTGGAACAGTTGGATTTTTTTATGTCAGAGGAACAATATTAACCAATCAGAAGTCTGCATTCTTTTCAAACAGCAAAAAGTTGTAAAAATGTAAGCTTCAGGTTGGTCAATTTCGTTTCGCTATCAGCAAAATTTTTGTCTGGATCTCGGACAAATACTGGATAAAAATGTATCAATCGATAAAAGAGTGTTGAAATCGGCAATAACGAGATTAAAAAATAGATACATTAAAGTTGATTTGAAAGCTTGTGAAATATTAAAAAAGGAAACTGAAAACTAAATCCTTCAAACAGAAATATATATATCACGTACCATGCTATCACGGTACACACATGATTCAGTAGTTTATTAATCTAATCGTAGTGAGACATAGGGCACGGAAATTCTAATTATTATGTACCATTTCATCATAGTACACACATGAGTCAGTAATAACACATGGAATGAAATTCGGGAGGATTTTTTTCAGTCAGCGTGGCATGCGTTCGCGAAACATGGAGTGAAATTTTAGAGGATTTTCCTATGACAGGATTCAAGACTTCGAATTTTCAATAAAAATCTTTACTGACATCCCGAAGGGCAGTAAACAAATTCCACTATGTAACGACTGCTACTGCATGTCAACGATTAATCAGCATAAACCACATAAAGCAGGAAATGAAGCTCCACCGTAATAAAAACTTATTTCTCCTCCAAGTGACAGACTGAAAATGCAGGCACAAAAAAAAATATATAATTTTTCGATGCCAACGTAATCTTATATAGCCTCATTGGGTGGGAAAAAAGGATATCACGACAACTCCTAATTTACCAATTAAATTTTGAGAATTTACTTTTAACCAATGAAATTTAACCCGCCGACACAAACATAAAAAAGCTGTTTTTGCCGGTAGCTTACAGTCAACTGGGATATATCTTTAAACAAAAAATACTGAACGGGAATTCTGAATAACTGAACAACTTGAGAGAAGAAATAAATAGATATTACGCAACAAATACAGAATGAATTAAGTAATGGAATTTTCATTTTTATGAAAGAATTGTTTTGAAAGATTAGTGTTTTTTAGAATAAAATAAAATAAAAAGGGTTGATTAAAAGTAAGGAATTCAAAAAATATGTTAAAATATTATAAAAAGAAAGTTAAAAGCTCAATGTTAAAAGAATTTGGAAGTAATTAACTAAGGATTTAGGCGAAAAAATTACATTATTACATATATACATATTAACTGACTTAAAAAAAGCACTAAAAAGAATTAAATAATTCCTTGAAATTTTCTAGTGAAAGAAACACTATTCAATTAACTGCATATCGAGTAACATGTGTTGGCATAAAATCATTAATTTTAATGCATAGAGTTTAATCTCTATTACACACGGATTTTAAAAGAATGTTTTATTACAAAAGATGAATTTATATTTATGATTTAATTATAATAATATATACATAAGAAAAGTAATCAATTACTTTTTTGAAATCGATGCCAAATTATCTTATGTACAGTATGAATTGTGAATACATTGTCCTATTACTACAAATAAAGAAATGGTATAAATCGGAAAATTTGAATTAATAGTTCAACAAGTTATTTGTTTAAGTATTATTGATTGTATCTGCTTGGCACCAATTAAAAATATCATAATTATAAAAGAATAATTGAATAAAAAAAATATTTGAAGTTTTTATTTGTATATATTCGTAAATTAAATCGTTTATATGCAAATTTATCACTTGTAAAAAATGTCTTCTCGAAAATACATGTTTAGTGGCGATTAATTTCTATGCATTAAATTTAATGTTTTTAAGCCGACAAATTATGTCCAATGTGCGGCTCATTGGATAACGTTTCCTCATTAGAAAATTTCAAAGTAATATTTAATTTTTTAATGTGTTTTTTTTTAAAGTCAGTTATAGTTTTAAGGGGAGGGGAAGGTTTATTTTATCTTAAAAAGCAAACATTTTTTAAAATATTTTAACTTTTTTTTTTTACCTTATTACTTTTTTAATAACACCCAATACAACACAAATAATTCTAAAAATTCATATTTATTTGGTTTTCTTTTACTTTGAATAAAGGAAAGATTTCGTGCTCTTAAGTAATTACTTAAATGCATTTAAGTTTTTATTAAGATTGCCAATTGTTCTAATAAATATTTAACTAAAGAACGCTTCTTACATGGATCAATACTTTCTCTTTTCACACAAACGTAATGTTGCTTTTATTATTAATATCGTCTCCTGTGGATTTATGAGAGCTGGTTGCTGTGAAAAGGATTACTGTTCATTTATTAAAAAATAAAGAAAGTGTTTCAAAAGTGTTTTGTGTTTAGAAACTGCATCGAGTTTTTGTTAATTTAATATTTAATGTTAAATGGAAGTAATTTTAGTAAATTTATTTTCGTACGACAAATAATTACGCAGAATTTAAGTGATTAAGATAAATGACGCCACATTTACAGGATGGATAACATTAAAAAATGTTTCCCTGAATGAATGTACTGTATTATGAATGCACTGAATAATGTTCAGAAATGAATGTACCGGGACCTTTGTTCTTTTGCTTATAAGAACTAAAATGTCTAATTTTTTTCTTTTTTTTTACATCATTTTTTAATAGTTGAATGTTTTTTGCATTTGAAACAACAAAAAATAAATTTCTGCATCTAAGCTGAATCCTTCATAAAATAAATGTTATTTTCATCTGAGTTTGCAAAATGCCTAATAAAAATATCCGAAAGACTGTGTGACCAAAAAGTGACAAATTTTCATAAGCATTTAACTTAAATCTTTTTCAAAAATTTTTTTTGAGGATTTGTAATTATTTACTTGTTTAAAGCTCTTAAATTTGTGATTGAGTTAATTTAGTTTAATGGTTGTTAATTGATGTTTCAAAGGGGTTTGTAGCTTCAGATCCATACTTTTTAACCTAAATTACTATAAGCACATAAAGGATCAATTTCAGAAACGAAGTTCATTTTGTCATTTTGTTTCGGAAAAACCAAAGAATAAGTATTTGTATTATTATTATGTTAAGTTCGCGACGTGGCCAAACGCTATCGGCCAGTTCGCGGAGTGTACACAAGGAGTTGGTTTGTTTGAGACCGAACACTTTTTTCAATATTTTTATTTTGCTTTAAATTTTAGTCTTTTTAATTTAGTTTCTTCGAAATGATTGCAATTATTACAAATAAAACAAAATAATGGTATTAATTCATCTTTGGGGGTAATTGGGGAAGTCAAAAGAAAAAATACTGAGCAAGTTTTGAGAATCTGTATGATTTCACTCTTTCTTTTTTACTTTTTAAACATTTCTAACATTGTTGAAAAGTATTTATTAATTTAGTTTTTTGGCCGTCTACTTGCCCGTACTTTAATTTTTGTAAGGGCTCGGACTGACTAGAAATTATTATGTTATTGAAGTTTATCAATTAATTTCATCATTGAGAAGGAAGTGTGTATTATTTTATATTAATTCACAGGAACACACAAAAGTATTTCGTTACGATGTCATCAAATATAAAAGTTTTTCCTGTGTATTTTAATATTGTTACATTATCTTAATCATAATAAGATTGGTATGCATCGTTAAGATGGACGACAAAGTGTTATCTGTATTGTATGGAATAAGTAGCAATAATACATTGTTCACTGCAACACTCAAAAGTATTTCCTGTACTACTTGGTCATTCCATCGACCAAAAAATTATCGCCAAACCATAAGATTAAATCCCAATAATGGATAATCGTGAATATCACATTCAGTGACATTAAATGCAATAAAAGTGCTTAAAATATCATTAAGTGATTTTATTTCGGCTTTTTATTTGTATTTTTAATAATATTTTACTAATTATTTGTTTTTTTTTTTTTTTTTTTTTTTTTGTTTTTTTTTTTGTTTTGTTTTTTGTTTGTTGTTATAAAAAAAATTACACCAATATGCATAATTTGGCTATTAGTTTGGAGATTCGTATATTTTGGCGAAATTGATCGACGGGATAGCGAAGTATTTCTTTGTATTGCGATAAATTATGAGCATCGATTTTAAAGCACTTCACTGATGTTACACTATGACAAACATAATAAATTTCATACGCCTCACTCCTGAAGGAAGTAATGTATTTTTTTACACAATTAAGGAAGTAGCCATTATAGTTTGTTTTTATAGGGACACTCGAAGATTTCAAATAAGTATTATGATATAATTGAAAAAGTCGTCTGCAAAGAATTTTAATGGTGCTTCTATACTTTAAATATAATGAAACTGTTATATACAACTGAGATACTCTACAAATATTTCCTATAGATTATTGAATTGATATAATTTGTGATTTATTTACTAAGTCACTCAAATAACTCAGTTGAATAATTCCGTTCAATAATTCGGTACTAGAAAGTCATCAAATAATTCGGTTGAATAAGTCGGTTAAATAATTCGATACCAGAAAGTTACTAAAATTATTCGGTAAATAGATTTGTCAAATAAATCGATTTGTCAAAGTCACTCAAATATAATTGGCTATGAGCTATTAGGGCGTTTTCAGCTTGAAGCGCTTTTAAAATTTAATTTATTTTGTTTTACATTACGAGGTTTGTAGGTCACACGCACTACTGTGGAAAACTATTCTGAAATTGCAATTTTACGACTGTTTTTAATGTTTATTTGAATATCTCATTTCTTTAAATAAACATGAAGAAATTTTCATATTTTGATAGAGTTGGAAAATGTTTCGTAATCTATTCAGTTATACATTTTCTTTTTTGTTTTA
This sequence comes from Maratus speculifer, assembly GCA_964019185.1. NCBI lineage: Eukaryota > Metazoa > Arthropoda > Arachnida > Araneae > Salticidae > Maratus > Maratus speculifer. The sequence continues at coordinate 144,143,544 of OZ025291.1, forward strand.
AAATTAAAACCGTTCATTTGTGTATGAGTTAGACTTATTATTAAAAATAAAATTCCTTTTTGAGCGTATACCCTCTATTTAGAGCATACACCCTCTGATTATTTTTTACGACTACACCATTGATTGTAATTGTTTTGGTTTCAATTAGGTCTCGTGTTGGGATTTCACAGGTTTGGTAACAAAGTTTGCTTTCAAAAGTAAAATCCATAGTATAATTTAATTGAAAAATCCCACATAATGAAATGTATATGTATGAAATACTTATCTATGTCAAAGCAATATGGAATGTCTAACGTTTGATATACTGGCCAGCAACTCAATCGCAGAATCTTTAGTTGGTAATCATAAATGGCCCGAGGTGGGAAGCAGATTGCTCCAGCTCCTTCCCTAGGCCCTTTCAGGCCCTTTTGACTAGTTCGACGAGGAACTTCTAGCTCCAGTTCGCAAACTACTAGGCAGCTACTTCACGGGTACAGATCCGTACCCCCTCACGTCAGATGTCTACGTTCTAACGGCCAACGCACTGCTCAGCGAGGAGGTTCCCAAACTCGGGGTGAACAGCCAATAGAGACAGTTTCTTGCTCATCAGAAGAACCGGATAGTTCCTTTCCAGTGTCCACGAGCCGCCAGACAGCGACACGTATGTAAACGCCGAGGCCAACGACCCATATGCCGCGAACCTCCAGAAGGGAGTTGCTATTCGGACAGGCTCACAAGATCAAATCCTATGAATGAAGAAAGACATTTGTTAGGACCAGCCGGAAGCATGAAGTGGTAAGGCAAATAAAATTTCTTGAGAATTTTCCGGAAAAAAAATCAAGCCCAGCCGACTTCCTCATAAACAAATTTATTCGTGAATCACATCATAATGAAACAATTCCACTAAACTTCGTTTTAAACTTCGTACGAGCGCCATAGCAAAACAGAAAACTCATATTGTAAGATTAGAACTGTATCAATTTAAGGAACTTTTCTCCACCAGATGAAAAGGCTCTGTTTAACAATTGAAAATAACATGAAATTCCGTCTTCCAAGTCAGTGCAAATCGTTTCATATGTAAAAGCGCACGGATTTGGCAACAACATTCATCGTTGCCAATATATTTTTAAAAGTTTTTAACCAATATAAAATTTTCAACGGGGAAAAAAAAATAAGTTATCACAATCGATCGGATGGATATATCTTACGAAATCAGGCTTTGGCGCGCTGCACAAGGAATGCTCGGATTTAAAATGATAACTCAAAATGAAAATAAAAAAATGTTAGAAACAAGAGAAGGGATAAAATAAATTATTGGATTTTTATGGAAAGTGTTGCTTTAACAGACTAAGGTTTTTTAGGACAATAAAATAAAAAATACGTAGATTAATTATATGTGATTAAAATATAATAAACATGTTAAGATATTATTAAAAGACAGGGGAAAATTTAGATATTACAAGTATTTGGAAATGAATAATGGCGAAATTTTTTATTATTTCATATATATATATATATGCATAGATAGGTAGATATTGATTCGTTTTGCATAATTGCATTTAAATATTGATTTTGTTTTAATTTTAAATTATATCAAAGAAGAATTAAAGAGTTTGGATCGGGTATAGAAGGCACATGTAGAACTCTAATGTGAATAATAATAAAGGGATGCTGATAAACAAGAATCTAGGCAATCATCCTTTTAATTATTATTTTTATTTATTTATTTATGTGTGTGTGTGTATGAAAAATTATTTTTTTATAAAATAAAACCTTCTCCAAATCACCATTATCTTCGTAAATATATACATAAATAGTTTACCTTGTAATGCAGAACACTCTTAACGATCACGCACTTATCATGATCAAAATATAGCAAATAACAGAAAGAAAATTCACTAAAAGTGAATTTTCATGAAAGTCATTAAATAATCATGTACGAAGATACGTTTATATTTTAGAAGAAATTCTACCTCGAAGATGGTGGCTTGTAGGAATAAGGATGATCAGAAGTTACTCACTTGCATTACTCTCTCTTTTGTGGCTTCTTTTATGCTAGTTGTTGTCAAAAATTGACTATTACAGACTGTATAAAACAACAGTGATCACGTCAGATGTCACCTGCAGTTTAGAAATTAAAAAAAAAGTAAAACCCGTCGAATTTCGACTGTAGAAAATGTTTCAGCAGGAAATGTTTCCATGATTTCTAATAAACCTACAGAAATTAGTTACAATAAAAATGCATTCTATATTGTTAAGTCAAATGCTTAGGCAAATGATATTTAACCTAAGGTTAACAAAATACTTTTTCTATAAAACTCAGTTGTAGAAATATTAAGATTAATAGTATATTTAAGCAACAAAATATAATAAAGATCTGTTATTATGATAAATTTATCAATACGGGCTCTTAGTCTTGGTATTCCAAAATGAAAAACAGCAAAATTTATTCCACTTTGACTCAATCATAGAATTTTTTTCCCTGTGAAATCTAAACTCGACGTCATTTTGAACATTTATCAAAATTTACATATGTACTTCCCATATACATATATTTTTTAATTATATTTTAATTTGATCATTTTAAAATTATTTTAATTCAAAATATAAAGTCTCAATTGCATTAGCTGTAAATATACACTACGCTATTTATATTCTTTTAAGTGTATATGAAATTTTCTGAAATAATCTACATACAATAAATACGATGGAAAATATCCCTGTGACGGCACATGTAGTAAAATGGCAATTTTTTTACTATCAAATTCAAATTATTGCCAATATCTTTTTTATATGCTTGCCTAACTAAGCTAAGTGAATTTATCCATTTGAGAATCATTAAGTTCTGTAACATAAATTGCTATTTTTTGGACAAAAACTTCCGAACACACCAAGCACACTGTGTGTTACGGCTCTTTTGTAAAGATACTCTAAATTTTTGTAAAGCATTGCATTTTATCAGTGTGTGATTTCCATTGCATAATTTTCGAAAATTAAGTATTTTCATCAGTAAAGTATTGCGAAGAAGATAGCGTTAAAATGACGCAATTCTACAAAATAAAATTATGTTATTTGTATTCCCTAAAACATTCCTATTTTACAATCTATCCTTAAACAATGACTGTAAAATAGTATACATATGACGCCATTATCGCTAAATAATACAAAAGCCTATAAAAAATGTCGTCATTCAAGAAACAAACTGAGTACCTAACAATTCACATGCCTTCATTGTTCTTTTAAAATGGCTCCATGTTTTATCGGAAATCATTCATTTATATTTCTTCAAAATTCGGAAAATGTTTTTACATAGAGATTACTACATTTGGATTCTTTCAGCTGTTTGATACGAATTATATAAAAAGCAGAGAAAATAAGATACACAACTTTTCTTTTAAATCCATTTTTTGTAAAGAGAAAGTATTGTACCGAGTGTAAAGTAAGTTTGTAATAAACTAAAAAATACTTAAATGATAAATAAAAACAAAATTCACCAGGTTTTACAGCAGATGATAGTCTTTACACCATACATACGTTATTTTCAATTTTTATTTCGCTTTTTATGAGAAAATGGCAACGAAAAGATGTAAAAATCTTTTTTTATTTACTTTTAGTAGAAATGGAGTGCTTATGTTGCCACTATTGCAAAAGTGGTATAAAAAACTACAGAAAAATCAATATCTCATAAATAAATTGAGATATACACTGGTGGACAAAATTAAGAGATGAAAGGCATTTTTCCAAATATTTCAAGAAATACTGGATAAAAATAAATGAAAATTGGTATGGATATAACTTATAGTATGACAATAACATGTGCAAAGCAAAAATTAAAGTTCCATTCATTGGCAAGAGTTATTGGCAAGAGTCCAATGTGGACTGAAATTCATGATGAAAGATGGCAATGAAAGTGAGGCTTGTATGGTGTGTGGTCGCCTCTAGTAGGGTGTGTGGTCGCCTCTAGTAGGGTGTGTGGTCACCTCTAGTAGGGTGTGTGGTCACCTCTGACAGATAGACAGTATGCACAACGAGTATGCATGCTGTTAATAAGAGAGTTAATAGCCCAGTCATTTTAGCAAAAATAGGGGAAAAAATTAGAACAAAGCTGGATTTTTGCATAGGTGCTAGTTAGGTTATGTAGTTAAACATACTAAAAGTCCCCATCGATCCGATGTGAGCTTTCGCCACCAGGGGGCGCTAAAGAGCTTGAAAATCAGTTTTTTGTGAATATCTCACGAACAATGGCATTTAGAGAAAAAGGGTGAATTACAAAGTTGTAGATAATTTAATTTTCTATAAAAAGTGTCATTAACATTTGTTTGTCACATTAACCCTTCCCTGTCAAAAATATAAAAACGTGACCACATTTGCAAGTAAAATTATAAAAATTCAAAAAATCTGCTGCTACTTTTAAAAAAAATTATAAACAGATCTATAATTCTCACCTTTGAATGGGGAAAATGAAAATATAATATACATTTATGCTTATTTCCACACCACCCTTGAGGTAAAACACTTAGTAGTGCTTTTTCTTTTTTTTGTGGTTTCCCCCGTAGGCATAGTGACACTTATAGTGACTGGCTTAATCCAATTTAAGTCGTTTAACTGCTTTAGTAGTTCTTTGCACAGCTTCAATTTCTACACTCGATTCAGATTCGTAATTATCTGTATTTATTTCTTCCGTTGCTGTACTGCTTTCAGTATTTTTTGTTTGCCTTTCGATATCATCACTGAATACAGAAGTAGTGCTTCCCTCCTCCCTTGCAGTAGACAGGATACTGTCAATATTTTCCTCGTCTTCAAATTTCATTTTACTTGCATTATGAAATGAAACTCTGCAGCAATTTATGAAATATCAGAACATTTCAATTCAATTTTTCGGCATCCACATGCTTTTCCACATCCTTTGGAGCAAGTATAAAAAATAGATTCAATAATATCTTTTGGTGCGGGCGGTAAGGTAGCAAGAATTGGAAACAAATTAGGTGCATTTTGCCAGCCCCAGTTCTCAGGAAGTAGTTTATTGCTCAATCAGTATTGTACTTGATGATAAATACGTAAACTGTACAATCTAGCTACATCTTCGGCAGTCGGCAATGATAAAAGGCTTTTTTTTAACAACAGCAACTCTTTTCTTGAAACATACATAACGGTACTTTTTCAGAAAATTTTTCTGCTTCACTACCGTTTAAAGCAAGAAAAATAGTTTTTCCAGCCTCGGAAACTTCAAATTAAGATACTTGATCACTTTTAAAAATGCTGGCAGCTTGTATGTTATGATCTTCTTCCTTCTTCAAAAATTTTGCTAACTACATTTTACCTTTCCCAAAATTGCTGATGTCGAGTCACAACCTGAAAAAGCGTGAAATAACAATATATGATCTTTCAGAACAGCATCATTGTTAAAACTGTGCGATGAATACAGGGTGGTAACAATTCGTCCTCTTCCAGACTTAATAAAAAATAACTATCTCTGGAGGTGCTAAAACTGTCAACAATAAGAGCAAGTCAACATCATCGCCAACAACAGCAGTAAGCGCACCAGACTTTGCTACTTCAATAACTGCGTTAACAATTAGTGTGTCTGCATCATCTTCTGCTTGTTTCGCTTCGAAACCATTCTCCATAAATTTCTCCATAAGCATAGATATGAGACGCGTCTAATTTTAATGATTAGATTGAAAAAATTCTTTTCCGCGATACTTTAGAGCTTTCTTTTTTTTTCTTCTGTAAAAAAATCTTCGTCTAATGTATCAGAAATAACAAACATTTTCCCTTAAATTCAAACAACGGACTGTCATTTCTCAATTTTTCCTTTAATGGATGATTAACTTGTGCGGATGTTGATCGTTTTTCGGCAATAGATTTATTGTATGATTTAATAGAATTCTTTCGTTAATAATTTTTCTTACTCTTTGAATGAACTGTAAATTCATTATTGTTTTTAGCCATTTCTTCAAATATTTTCCACTTATGGTCATCTCTTTCCGAACTTTCTGTCATAAGCGACTTCAGACCCTTTTTTTTCTGTTTTTACAAAATCTTTCGAAACCCAGTCCTCATCTCATGCAAGATAAACTATTTTGTCAATCTCCATTTTTCGCTCAGAATCAGCAATTAAGAAAGAGTCATTTTAAACTGTCATAAATAATTTAAAACTTTCTACAACATGCGTTGAAAATAAAATTATTCCATTCCTAAAATCTTAAGAAGAATAAATACTTCGTTCAATAAATTAGGGTCATTTCATACTAGCGAAAATGGGCACCAAATAAAAATAAAATATTGAAAAGTACTTGCACGTGGTACATTTCGACAAATGCAAAGAGAAATAGAGTATTGGGCAATGACTATTCGTCACCTGAGAATAATAAAGTTCTATCTGTGTTTTTGAAAATATTGACTTATCTATATAGAAAGACTCTATTTGTAGATATGAAGGCATTTTTGCATCAAAATGATGTTATATATAATTTACATATGACCTTACAATCATAATGACATTATTTTAATCCACAAATGCCTTCATAGATACAAATAGAACATTTCTAACACGATAAGTCGATTTTTTCAAAAACACAGATAGAACCTTATTGTTCTCAGGTGACGTATTGCACAAGCGCGCGAAAACGCCATACAGACAATAGGAGAGAGATGAGGCGGGGGAATCAAAAGTTGTTTAGTATTTAATCTGCCTCTTCGCCGCGTTATGATTGTGCTTGCACATTCTTTTTCAATAACGTTTATTTTATCTTAATTTTTGGCAGGGAAGGGTTGGTGTGACAAAAAAATGTTAATGACACTTTTTGTAGAAAATTAAATTATCTACATTTTTGTGATTGAACTTTTTTGTCTAGATGCCATTGTTCGTGAGATATTCACAGAAAACCAATTTTCAAGCTCTTTAGCGCCCCCTGGAGGCAAAAGCTCACATCGGATCGATGGAGACTTTTAGTATGTTAAACTACATACCCTAACTAGCACCTATGCAAAAATCCAGCTTTGTTCTAATTTTTTCCGCTATTTGCAAAAAAAGGTGCTAAAATGACTGGACTATAAGGATTGCTTGTGGAAGACTTCCCTGCTCTTCCACCAGAGCAGTTTTTAACTCCGGAATGGTTCTGGGTGGGGGTTGGCATCTGCCAATAGCCCTTCCAAAAGCATACCAAGCATGTTCAATGGGGTTAAGGTCAGGAGATTTGGCTGGCCAATCCATTCGATGAATATCCCCGCTTTCCAGATACTCCTCAACGGACGTCTACAGCGACACAACTGTCTAGGGACCTGCCACAGGAACATTAGTTTCAAGGATGAATGTTGCCAGGAGGCTCGGTGAAAGAGGGTTGTATGCCAGGAAGCCCGCTATTTGCATCCCACTTACTCCTTTCCACAAAAGAGAGCGTGCACAATGGTGCAGACAACATCAGCACTGGACAAAGCTCCAATGGGCTAATGTTCTGTTTACAGGTGAGTCCAGATTCAGTCTTCAATCTGATTCTCGTCGAATATTCATATGGAGGGAACCTGGGATCCGATACATCCCAGTAACATCATGGAAAGGGACCTTTTTGCTGGTGGAGTACTGATGGTTTGGGCAGGGTCATGCAAGATACCCGCACACCGCTCCATGTGTTTGACACTGGTTCCGTGAATGCCCAGAAGTACAGGCAGGAGATCTTACAATCTTACGTGCGTCTTTTCAGGGGTGATGTTGGCCCTGAGTTCGTTTTTATGGACAACAAAGCCCAACCACATAGGGCTCGTATGGTTGAAGAGTATCTGGAAAGCGAGGATATTCATCGAATGGATTGGCCAGTCAAATGTCCTGATTTTAACCCCATTTAACATGCTTGGGATGGTCTTCGAAGGGCTAGTGCGAGACGCCAACCCCCACCCAGAACCATTCCGGAGTAAAAAACTGCTCTGGTGGATGAGTGGGAGAGTCTTCCAAGCAATCCTTAACTCTCTTATTAACAGCATGCATACTCGTTGTGCATACTGTCTATCTGTCAGAGGTGACCACACACCCTACTAGAGGCGGCCACACACCATACAAGCCTCACTTTCATTGCCATCTTTCATCATGAATGTCAGTCCACATTAGACTGTTGCCAATAACTCTTGCCAATGAATGGCACTTTAATTTTTTATTTGAGCATCTTATTTTCATACTACAAGTTATATCCATACCAATTTTCATTTATTTTTATCCAGTATTTCTCGAGATATTTGGGAAAATGCCTTCCATCTCTTAATTTTGTCCACCAGTGTAGTTTTCAAACAAATTGCATTTAAAGGCACACTTTTTTCCTATACGATAGTGTAAAAATTAAAAATGTCCAAAGTTTAGATATTTATAAATTTGCAGTAGCAAAAATTGCAAAACCGAAATTTAATTTCAAATTTCAAAGCGTTGCTTTTCGGTATGCGTAACGCACAGATATGTTTGACCTTTATAATATGCGTAGCTAGATAGATACATTTTAGTAATTTTTTCTTGCAGATACAGTCAAAATGATTTTTTAAATTGTGTCTGGGTATAGTACTTTGACCACAAAAGGTTAAAGGAGTTATTGAATATTTTTAGATATTTGTCGTAAGATTTTCCGCTGCGGATCGGACACTAAAACATTTTGGGTTTGGATCGGTTTCATGTTGAGCTTTCTCTCAGGTGTGTCTCATTCAGTTAAACTTAACTTACAACTCACTTTCCCTATACCAAGAATATATTTTTCCTATAAACCTAACTGTATATAGGTGCGTATATATATATATATATATATATATACAGGGTGAACATAAAGTCCCAGCCCATTTTGTAGAAATAATTTATTCATGAATTTTATATTTCAATAGCATTATACAGCATATTAGCAATTTTCAACGTGATGTCGATCAAGTTCGAAACAAGTTTCCCACCGGTTCAGTATAGCTCGAAACACTTTTTACAACATCCCCACGGTGATAATTTCACACGCTCAATCGCACACATTATCGCTTGAAAATCCCTTGAAAATTGGCATTTGATACTCGTCTTTAAATTTTACACACCAGTGTATATATGTGCAAGTGCATGTGTGCTGTGCATGTTCAGTTCAGTTTACCTTTTTTGCGTAATGGAGTTTTGATTCCGATGAAAGAAATTTTTTATCGTGTTTTGAAGCCACTTTCAATATTAATTTTCTTTTACTATACTCGACCTCTGCAGAGGTCCAACCATTTATAATCGATGTCTATAGAATAAAATTTTTGCTATCATAAAAACAGAAACTGTAACAAAAAGTTTAAATGTCACTCTATTAATATGAGTGCCTTTTAGTTCAATTAGACTAAATTTTTATGGTTCATAAATTAATTAAGTACACGACGAAATATGATTAAGATTATGAAATAATTTAATTAAATCATTCATCTGAGAATTTTTCCTTACACGAATGATTGCTTTCCACTCTAACATAAATCTAATGTGATCTTTATTATCAATATCTTTCGTGAAAATAGATAAAAATTAACTGTTATTTAAAAAAAGTATTGTTTATTTAGTAAAACAATTTATTTCGCTTAAGTGTTATATTTTTAAATTTAACAATAAAATAAAATTTTAATGCTAGGATGTTTTTCATTTAATTAAAACCTGAGAGTGAAGTAAACTTAGATAATTTTATTATTGAATGCTTCATTTAACCAACTTAAAAAACCGTTTGTTTATGTTTTTATTTTATGGATGTTTGAATTTATTTTAATTGGGGCCACTGGACGTATTTGGCACCTTTTACACTATAGTTATATATCAGGAAATTTTATAAGATTAAAATAATTAGTAGTCTAAAAGTGAATATGTATATGTTTATCTTTTTTCCCTAAGAAATGTCAAATATTTAAAAAATATGATTATCTAGTGAGAATCAAATGTGTATGAATACTGTGAATTTTAGCACCTTAATGGAGAAAAAACGGTGAATCATGAGCAATACAATTTGCTTGGTAGGTGAGATTTTGCTATTAGAAAAACATTGTGGAGCCTACCTTTTTTGCAAGGCTCATGTTTGTTGGCCTGTCTGAATGGTGTAATTGAACACGCATAGACTATTGCTATCAAGTTAAGGAACTTGGATTGATTATTTTGAAAAACAAGTTGCGTGCGGATCTTGCGCTATCTAAAAATATAAATATTAGTATTTAATTTTAACAAAACTGTTTTGTTGCTAGAAGGACAATTAGTTTAAACAATTGATAACTTTTAAATTAGAAATAAACAATTTTTTATATACTTGTAAACAATGATAAAAAACCTACATAAATTAAAGATTATCTGTAACATTTGATTTTACGCGTTTTAATATGGGGATTGGCATTAATAATTTATAAATCCATGCGAAGTTTTATTAAGGTTGTGTTTTATTGTAATCAGTGAGTGACAGAAAAATTTTAACCAAAAGAAGGGTCAGACCACAATTTTTACAGCAATCTTGATTGCCACATGGTGAAGATATATTTGTTTCCAACAATCATCAAGCTTTCTTGTGATTAGTTTTGTCGGAAAACGAAACTAAATTTGCAGAAAACCTTGGATTCTCGGTATTTTTAACTTTGCGAAAAATGTTTATTTTACGTATTGGTAATTTTCTCTTTGTCACATACTAATTTTCTCGTTCTTCTTAATCCCACGCTTGGAGATTTATTAGAGGTTAATGCTCCGAAATTCCTAACTTTTCATTTAGTAATAAGAAAAGTGTCTTCATCGAATATTTAAAAATTAATCTTTCATTACACATAACTAAAGATTAATTAAAATAATTAAGAAATAAAAGATTTGAAGAAACAAAAAGAGATTAAAGAAGAGAATTTAAAAGAAGAAATTAAAGATTTGAAGTTTTATTCTTTTTTAATCAATATTAGGCATTCAAATAAAACAATTTTCGCAAAACTTTCTACTGGGTTCATCTATTTAATAGGCTATGTTAGTATTAATGTAATCAACTAATTAATAAAGCCAGTGGAAAAAATTATTAAGGTTGGGATTTATTTTAATTGTCTTGCAGTAGAAAAATACACCTCAAACGGATCCATAGTTTCGTTTCTATCAAATATCTATTTTTTTCTTTACTACCAATAGCATTTACTTTTAGAGATGCAAAGACGTTTTTCATTTCATATTATACAGACAATATTTATATAAGAAGGATGATAAAGTAGCAACAATGAATAAATTTTGATATTTTCGTCCACTCTGTAATGAAAACTTACTACTATCTGCCTTTTATAACTTTTGTGTGCATTTGTGTCAAATAATGAGCATATTCATGAAGCTATAAATGAACATGAAATATTTTTTGCCTATAACTCGGACAATTTTCTATTATATTTAACGTTACTTTTTGAAAATTAGACAAAAAATTAGACGTTAGAATTATTTTTGAGTAATTTAAAATGTAAGGTACTATAAGTATGATGAAGTTTAAGCGTTTGTATGAAATGTTTTAACAGCTCATGTTCAAACCATTTATTTTTTTCCCTATATTTCTAAAAGGCAACGTATGTAAAAAAATGCCATATATAGATATGAAAGATAAGAAAAGAAGTGAAAGATAAGAAAATAAGCTGAAACTGCTGGGAATCAATATGAACAAAAAAAAAAACCCTCTTAAAAACACCATAAAAAATTCTTATAGTTTTTCTAAGAAATTTTTTAAAGAATTTTTTATGGTGTTTGTAAGAACTTTTTTTGTTGTTGTTCATAGTGAAAGGTATTATAAAATCATATCAAGTGAGATTAAAGGAAAGAAAAGATTATTACGTTATGTTTAGCACAAGTTACAGCTTCTTATTTTTTTTTTTACTGTCGTAGCCAGTAACGGTTAAATATGATATTACGAAGAGTTTATGGACACGCGCCATCCATGAACAATAAAGTACAGTTTTCTTCCAATACTCTCCCTATAACTGGACTTTTTCTGAAATATTAATAATTAACAATATTATGAGAGTCCAATATTAGCACTTAGTTCTTTTAAACGCAAATGACCCATAGGCTTGGTCATCGTATCGACTACTTGGTTCACAGTGTCTACATACTCTATTAAGATTTTCTTCTCTTCCACTAATTCTCTTATATGATGGAATTTAATGTCTATGTGTTTGGTGCGCCTGTGGTTAATTGGATTAGTGGCTAACCGAATTGCACTTTGATTATCAACAAGCAGGTGCCCGTTTATTCCAGGATGGAACTCACGTATCAAATTGGTCAACCAGACCAGCTCTTTGGATGCAGCTGATGCAGCCATGTATTCAGACTCGGTCGTAGAAAGTGCCACACCTCCTTGAAGTTGACTACTCCAAGTAATTGCACCGTCACCTAAAGTAGAAATGTATCATTTTGTGGATCTTCTAATTTGCACATCAGCAGCGTTGTCAGAATAAGAAAACACATTGACATAACCATCTGTTAAGCCACTGTGGTGGATTCCTATGCTTAAGGTACATTTCAGATACCTCAAAATATGCTCTATAAATTTCCATGAACCAACAGTAGGTTTTGACATCCACTGTGCAGCTTTTCCAACTGCATATGCCAAATCTGGCCTTGAAACAACAACTAAATACATTAATCTTCCAATAGCTGATGCAACAGGATGTTCTGAATCCACTTCGGTTTCATGATACAGGATACCCAAGTAATTTGTAACCCAAGTAACATCTACTGGCACTTTAGCAGGTTTACAGTCACTCATTTCAAACATTCGGAGTGTCCTCTTAGCATAAGCTGTCTGATGAATTCTTATTTTATCTTTCATTAATTCAATCCATTTTTGTTTCTTTGATGTTTCCATAGCTTCCTGATATGACTGGGGTTAGATTACCTTTTCACACAGATGGGAATAGCGTATAAGGGGTTGTATTCTTGCTCAATCTCTCAACTGGTACTTCACTGGTTCTTGTTGTTCTAATTGATCTTCTTTTTCTACCAGTTCCACATCTTGCTCTCTCTGGCTCCAATCTATCAATGTATTAGGCACTGAAACTTCATGAAATTCAACATCTTTACTTATTTCAATTCGATTTTCTCCTGCATATACTCTATAATATCCAGTAACGTCTTCATAACCCACAAAGATTACACGCATACTTGTTCTACCAAACTTCTTGTCTGCACGTCTTTCCTTAGGAATTTGGACAGCGCATTCACTTTCGAAAATTCTCAGGTGCTTTAATGAATATTCCCTTCCATACCACGCTTCATAAGGTGTCTTACTGTTCTCACGACTTTTACCAATACGATTTAAGATATATACAGAACAGTTCAATGCTTCAACCCACAAGCGTTTTGGCAGTCCCTTTGTCAACAACAATGTTTTTGTCATTTCTAGCAATGTTCTATTCTCACGTTCAGCACGTCCGTTTTGTTGAGGTCTATATGCAGGTGATCGTCCTATTTCAATTTCATTTTTATTCAGGCAATCTATAAAATCTTGATCTTTATACTCTCCTCCATTATCTGACATCACTGTCTTAACTCTGCTTTAGTGGCTTTTGGCATTTCTCTAAAATTAATTCTTTGAAATTTCCCAGTTGCACAACTATCACAATATTCTGTCTCATCAGTTTGTAGTACTTCAATTCCTGTCATTTTAAGCAATTTTTTAACATGATTTTTACTCTGATGACCAAGTCTTTCATGCCATACTTAAGGAGAATGTTTCCTATAATTTCTTACCATAAGATTGGTTTCTTTATTTTCCAGAGTATCTATATCCAAGTAGTACATATCATCATATCGATTTCCTTCAACAATAACCTTATTGTTTTTCATAAATTTCCACTTATGTCCTTCGATAATTTGTTTGAACCCTTTTTCAGCTGCTGATCTTACAGAAAATAAATTTGCTTTCATTTCAGGAACATACATAACATCACAAAAATGGTGTTCTTTTCCATCTAAATTTGAACGAATTCTGATATTACCAACATCTTTGGCTAATATCTTTCTGCCATTACCAAGTTCAAACATAATTTTTTTCTTCTAATTCTTTATATGTCGTAAAAAGTTCACGTTTCCAACAAACATACAGAGTACAACAAGAATCGATTATCCATTTTGATCTTCCTGATTTATCTGAGTTAAATGTACTTACAAAGGCAAAACCTTTGAGCATCTTCATTTTTCTTATCAAAATCTCTATTATTTTGTTGATTTTTGACACAATTACGCCTCAAATGTGGCCCTCCACATGTCCAGCATCGTAATTTTGATTTTCTTTTGTCATATTTGCCTTTTTCATTCATGAAATGACCATTTTCCGCATTTCTGATTTTGGAAAAATTATTTGGTTGACGTTTATCCATTAACAAAGCTGATTCACTATTTATATTCACATCAGCAATACTTAATCTAGTTTCTTCAATCATCAGTCTAGATATTAATTTCAACAGCAACCGGTCATTCAATGATGTTGAGTCCAAGCACTATGAAAATGGCGATACTGTGAAGGTAATGTATTCAGAATAGTTGTCATGACTAATGAATGGGATACTGGTTCTCCCAGTTCACGTAAACGTCAAGCGAAAGATTCAATTTTACTGATATGTGTAGTTATTTCAACACCAGTGACGTAGCGATACTCTCGGAATTGTGTTTGTAGTAAATAAACAGAGTCTGCTGATCGTTTCTCATACACATCCAATAACTTCACCCACATTTCTCTCGCATTTTCACAGTTCATAATTAAAGATAAGGGCTTTTTATCTATCATTGTCGCAAAAATCTCTTTTGCCACTTTATTGGCTTTCTTTCATTTTTTCAATTCAGCATCGTAATTAGCACTACCGGCTGTCGGTTGCAGATGCGTTCCATCGATTAATTCTAACGCATCGTGAGCATCTAAAATAGCACGTACTTGAAATTTCCATTGTGACCAATTATTTGAGTCTACAAGCTTTTCTATTTTCACTTTGTCATTTTCCATCTTGACTAGGAAAATCAACAACAAAGTCCAGAAAAGTTCACAAAAGCGCTTACTTCGTCAGGCTTAACGATCGTCGTAGGAATCAAATAAAAAAGTACGTACCAGTTTTAATTTAAAACTAGCTAATCTTTCCGGAAAACAAATCTCACTTCAGGCCGCATACAGTGTCTCACAAAAGTGATGGGACACTTGTGCTTTATAAAAAGAAACTGCAATAAAATAAATAAACAAACATGTGCAAAAATTTTTTGGGTGTGTTTCATATTTAAAGTTAGTAACAATTATTACATAATAAATATTTTGTCAAAATATTAAAATATTAATTTAGTAAAAATACAATTGTTCAGAACGGAGCAAAAAATGACTCACATAAGTGATGGGACACTTACTTTTCCATCAAATATTTATCCAAAAATTTTACTTTTTAAAAGGTTTTAATATTTTGTTGGATCTCCTTTTACTTTTAAAACATGATTTAATCTTTTTGGGATGGATTCAACTAATTTTTTTGAGATTTCTGGAGTGATTTTACCCCATTCTTCTTGAAGCACGGATTTTTGTTGTTGTTTTGAAGAAATGGTGTGTTTGCGAATTCTTGTTTCCAATTCTTGCCAAATATTCTCTATGGGATTTAAGTCTGGAGATTGTGGTGGTGTTTTTATTATTTCAGGACAGTTATATAGCATCCAGAGTCTAACGTTCAGAGCAATGTGCTTGGAGTCATTGTCCTGGTAGAATTTAAAATCGTTATGAAGGTTCAATTTTCGTGTCGAAGATTTCAAATTTTGCTTTAAAATATCAATATACTTGTACTGATCCATTATATTGTCAATAAAAACAAGATTACCAACTTCAGCGGACGACATACACCCCCATACCATAACTCCTCCTCCACCATGTTTTACTGTTGGTACCAAGTTCTGTTTGCGAAATTTTTCCATGGGTTTTCTCCACACCAAGATTCTACCGTAAGAACCAAATATATTAAATTTACTCTCATCAGCAAACATAACTTATTCCAGTAATCAGAATTCTTATTTATGTTGGATTTTGCGAAAGCTAGTCTGAGTTTTCTATTCTTTTCACTTACGAAGAATTTTTTCCTGGCTACTCTACCGTGATATCCAGCAGATCGAATTACCCTTCTAATAGTCTCAGGATTAACAATTATTCCATATAATGCTTGTAAATCAGCAGCAACTTTTGAAGCACTATTTCTTGGATTTCTTTTAATATTTCGAACGATAATTCGCTTTATTCCATTGGATAGCTTTGATGGTCGTCCAGGTCTTCTTTTATCGTGAATCATATGATTCTTTTTATATCGTTTAATGATATTAAAAACTGTTGAACGACTCAAGTTAACTGTTTCAGCAGTTTTTCTAATAGATTTTCCACGTTCAATATGCAAATTAATAACTAATTTTCGAATTTCAGGCGAAGTTTCTTTTCGTTTAGCATTCATGGCTACACAGAGCTAAAAAACACAAAAATTCCAAACAAACTGGAGAGAAATATTGCAGACAATTTTATAAATTATTGCCAATTGCTTTTAAGTAAAAATAAAACCCCCAAAAATATTTTTATTGCTCATTTCAGACGATTTTTGTTGCATATATAATGGTGTCCCATCACTTATGTGAGCTATTTTTTGCTCCGTTCTAAACATTTGTATTTTTATTAAATTAATATTTTAATATTTTGACAAAATGTATGTTATGTAATAATCTTTACTAAATTTAAGTATGAAACACACCCGCAAAAAAAGTGTACATGCTTTTTTTAATTTATTTGGTTAGTTTCCTTTTCTAAAGCAAGAGTTCCATCACTTATGTGAGACACTGTACGTGACTGGTCTCATAACCTATTATAAAATCATATCAAGTGAGATTAAAGGAAAGAAAAAACTATTACGTTACGTTTAGCACAAGTTACAGCTTCTTATTTTTTTTTTTTTTTTTTTTTTTTTTTTTTTTTTTTTTTTTTACTGACGTAGCCAGTTACGGTTAAATATGATAATACGAAGAGTTTATGGACACGCGCCATCCATGAACAATGAAGTACAGTTTTCTTCCAATAAAAGGTACTTCGATATAGTGAGTTCAATTTTACTGATTTTTAAAATTAGCTTGATTTTCAGAAAGTGTCAATCAGTTCACTTTATTGCTGGCATTTTTCAAATTTTTTATTATGTTAGACTGGCCGTTTTATAAACGTTGTACCAGATGATAAATGTGAAATTATATCTTACGCGTATGGGACGTTAAAAATTATTTATTTCAAATGCTTATACTATTTCATCAAACATCAAACATATTCATATTATAACAGCATTGTGTAATGTTTATACTAGAATATGTAAAGATTTAAGTGAGTAATGTTAAGTTTGGTTATATCACAGAAATATGTGTTACAAAAGTGCATAAAGTTTCTGTACAAGGCATGTATATAATAACTTCCTATAATGAAAAATCATTTCGAGCATTTTCTACTACAAAGTGATTCGAATTATGTTTATATATATATATTTATATTCTTGTCAGTTTACTTTTTGAACTCTTACTGTTCTCAGGATTAAATCTTTCACGAGAAAAGCTTTACAAAAGTTTTACAAAAGTTTCTTACAAGAGTGCATAAAATTTCTGTACAAGGCATGCATATAGTAACTTCCTACAATGAAAAGTCATTTTGAGCAATTTCTAGTACAAAGTGATTCGAATTATGCTTTTATACATATATATATTGTTTTCGATTTACTTTTAGAACTCTTACTGCTCTCAGGATTAAATCTTTCATGCGAAATATGAAGTAAAACCCGTTATTTATACATCGGAAGTTCGGAGACAATTTGCCAGCATTTTTGCAGATATCTATAAAAAATCTAAAACAGAAAATGCTCAGCTATTATTCTTAATTTCTGTTAGTGAATGTAGTTAAAGTAAGAAAGATGTTGGTCCTGGAATATTTTTAACTAAACTTTAATTTGTACGTATTTGTTACAAATTTAACATTAGATACAAGGTTAAAGGCAAACACTCTAAATATTTTTAGCCACTTCATTTATTTAATACGCTGTAATAATATAACTTTTCACTTCATTAATAAGAACAGGAAAAAAATTCATTAAAGTCGTGATTTCTTTTAATTGTCTTGTAGCTGAAAAATGTATCGTATAAAGATCGATAGTTTCCTTTCTATTACTTATCGACAACTACTCTTTATCATCAGCATCATTACTTGAGGACTTACAAGAGTCGAATGCTTCGAAAAGCTATTCAGTAAAGGTGTGAAAAGCTGTATTTCTAGTATTTTTGGCTTAATCTGAAATTGAATACCAACTGCGTGTTTAGAAACTGTTGTTTCGAACTTAATATTAGATACTAAGCAAGGGACAAATTTCTTATACTTTTTTATTCAATCATCTCTTTATTAGGCTTTAATATTATTGCTTTATTCATCCTATTAATAAGAAAATTGAAAAAGTTGATTAAGTTTGTGATTTCTTTTAATTTTTATGTATTTGACAAACGCGTCTTTTATGGATCAATAATTTCTTTTTATCAGTAGGAGGGGGGGGGGGGGGGCTCCACCTGCTTGTTCGAAACGTTTACTAACCACCAGCGTGATCTCGGGATCGCGAATACCTGTTTTTTAGCTAATCCCAAACACAATTTTTAAAGTTTCCATTCTGTATCGTTTCGCGATCCCCTTTTTTATGCGTTCAGTTTTTATATTTCACTTCGTAAAAACACGCTCCTCCCTTCCCTTCCCACAAATTTTTGACGCGTCCTCATTTTTGAAATTTTTATTATATGTTACAAACTGTCTTAAAGTTTTAAATATATCATCTTGTTATATTTCCTAATTTTGTTTGTTCCTTACTCCTTTCTTCCCGAAATGTGACGCGCCATTCTTTTTTATATATATTTTTTTATATGTTCTACACTATCTTAAAGTTTAAACGAGATCGACTTCTTAGATTTCCAAATTTTAACTAAACTGCGTTCAGTAAGTTCCAGATTCCACTATTAGAGAGCATACTCTATTTTTCACAAAACTGTATCTGAATGAAACCTTGTTAAATAATATATCAGTAAATATATTACTCAAGGAGGTGGCAGGTACTTGATGAAACTATTGTTCGAAAATAGTGATAACCTAAACATTTGACTAAATAAAGATATGAAATATAAAATTCCGATATTTAATTGGTGATAAAATATGCATAGTGAGGTTTTTAGAACAAGAAAAACCGTCAAAAGATCTTAAAAACATCGAACTCTTTCAACTGTAATCAACAGTTGAAAGAGTTCGATGGAAAAGGAAAAAAGGAAAAAATAAAGGAAAAAATAGACTGCTCTGATTTTTTCTCCTGACGAAGGCTCTTGATTAAAGTTGAAAGTGCTTGAGGTTTTAAACATTGTTTGACGTTTTTTGTATTTTAAAGACCTTACTATGCATATTTTAGCACTTTTAAAGTAAATTAAATGTAGTATTTTAACATCTCATATCTTTATTTAGTAATCAAGTTGAATATCGCATTCAATTATTATAGTTTAAACTACATTTTGTAATAAACTTCCAATATTTTTAGGTAGATTTCGTGAGAAATACTACCTGTTAATCTCTCAACGGTTCAAGTTTTTGATTTCACCAACTCTTAGTGCCAAAAGAAAAAAAAATAAAACGAAAACTAAAATGGAACCCTATTGAATTACAGAGGTAATCAAAGGGAATTTGGCGAAATATCAGAAAAATTGCCATGTTAGCGTCCTTTTGGTTAGTAATTTTGGCCTCGAAATTTTGCAATACATCTCCAATTTTGGTGACATTTGAACGGTAAAACAGGGGTCCTCCCCCCCCCTCGATGGTAATATGGCCCCAGCTTCGCGGTATCTTCGCAGATTTCCATTGGCCAATGCTAGCTACGCGAATTTTTAGTGGTCCCTCGCTATCAACGCAGATTTTCATCGGTCCTTGCCAAATCGTTTGTTCATTTTCCAAATCATTCCATTTTTTTATATATAGGAGGATTTATCAGCATTTCCTCTTTATTTTCAGCATCATAACTTGAGGATTTACAATAGTCGAATGCTTCGAAAAGCTACCTAGTATACTAATGTCATCTAGTAAATATGGGAAAAGCTGTATTACAGTAATTTCCTGTACCTTTAAAATTGTATTCCAGAGTTTTGAAGCTTTTCTTTCAAATTTAATGTTAAATACTAAGCAAAAGACAAATTCTCTTACTTTTTTATCCAATTCATCTATTTAACACACTTTAATGATTTTGCTTTTCACCTCATTAATAAAAATAGTAAGAAATTTTATTAAGCTTGTGATTTCTTTTAATTATACTGTAGCGGAAAAATACGACTTACACGGATCAATAGTTTCCTTTCTATCGTTTATCGCCATTTCTCTTTATTATCCGTATCATTGCTTGATATTTACAAGAGTTGAATGGTTTGAAAAGCTATCTATTAAGGATGTGAAAGGTTGTATTTCTGGCGTATTTTAAAATTAATTTCAGTTGTGTGTTTTAAAACTTTTTTTTAAATATAATGCGAGATTTTACCCGAAGATTATTGTCCAGTTCGATTTTATTATTGTCCAGTTCAATCATTTAACCCATTTATAAAAGTATTGCTTTTTCAACTTATTAAAAACTGACTTAAATTTTTTTTAAGGATATGAATTAATTTTATGAATATGTATAGCTGAAAATAATTTCTTATCCTCTTAATTACCTGGGTCCCCATATGAGCACCTCTATTCTTTTATTAATAAAACTGAACTGTTTGACTTTTTTACATTTCTATTTCCTTTCTTAGTAGCTGAATGTTTTGTGTTAAAATAAATAAATAAATAAATGGTAATACATAAAATATTCACATTGTTAAATGCCCTTAAGGTAATTGTGATTAAGAAATTGAGAAGTTTTCATACATATTTAACACTAGAACGTCAGGAAAATTTATCCAACCTTAATAAAAATATTTTAACACAGAATTTATTTAATTAACCGAGTTTTCTCTAGTAACAATTTAATTGAGTTTACGAGAAAAATCCTGAATCAGCTTCTTTACCTGCATCCCACTTGTTCCCATGTTTATGTCGAAATATTAATCGTTATGAACTGCCCCCTGAACGTAGAAATATACTGACATTAGCTAAAATAAAAATATACTGACATTTGTTCCTTGCGCAAAATTGTTAACAATAAACGTTTAATTGATTATTTGTAAAGAAAAATGGTACGAAATTACCAAAATCAACATTTTTTAACAAAAACATTATTTGAAAGCATTTTTAAAATACTGTGTACAATTTAATGTTTACATTAATTAGCATCTTTCATGCCGCCATGAATAAAGTAAACTAATACAGTTTATAATATGATCGTTCGTTTGATTTTGATAACATATGAAGTTTCAAGATTGAGAAAAGAATGTTTTCATTTTTGATCCAAACTTATTGAATATGATATGAGTACATCGATCTACTCATTTTTGAGTACGTCATTTTTTTTCAATGTAGTACTCAACCCTGTTATCTACATCTAATTTTCTCTTAGTTTCAATACAGCCTTTAGATTTATAAAAGTTGACTTCTACGAAAAGTTAACTGTTTATTTGGAATAAATAAGAAATTAATAGCTGTACAGTATTTTAAGAGGAATGTCTCAACTTCACAAAAATATTTTTGCAATACTTTGCTTAGAATACAATTAAAGATCGGTAGTATATTCTGGCACACTTAAGTTATGCAAAGATTTGATAATTGTAATACTATGAAAGCTGTTTTTCAGCCCTTTTTGATTTTTTTTTTTATGATTGAGATGTACAATCTTAAAATTCCTTTTTATCGCTTTATGTTTTTTTCAATAAGTCAAAAGGTTTTCAGTGAGAAAAAACTCAATATATCTCAATTTATTTGATATTTTTAAGGATGTTCATTACACTATGATTCATGAAATTAATTATTGTATTTGCACCGTATTAAATCGTATAAAATGTTTATTTAGAAAAATGAAAAGATGAAATAAAATAGATTTTACCTGCTCTATTTTTACATGTTACGATATGTCACGATGTTTTTTTCTTTAAATCAGTTAACATTCTGAAATTCTCGTTTTTAGAGTTATGGAAAAGTATAAAAATTTTATTGCAACAATTTCCGGACTCGAAAAAAAGATGTTTATAATTTTATTATTTATTTTACACTCTCCGACAAAATTGAAAAATATTTAAGGATTCAATGATTTATAAATATTTAAGGATTGTCTGTCCTCTGTCCACGCTCTAATTATCCAAAATATACTTGGATTTTCATGAAATTGACAAATGGTAATGATGTCTACTATCGCATGTTCAGTATTGCATATAAAGTGTGGTTCATCCACACGTGCACTCAAAATATTTCCATTAAACTATGGTATACGGGGAAAATCGCTTGGAGAATATTTTAATAGAATTACATTATTTAAAACATATTGAAACTGATGAAAATCACTAGATTCAACTACAAAATGATTATGATAGATTATGAAGTACGTCATTCATTAACAGAATACCTAATAGAAATCGGTTACAGTACTGTCTTTAAGTAATAAATGTTGGAAGTGTGTTTTCAATTTCGGTATGTGCTTTAAAGTTGCATTAAACTAATGTTTTGCATGTAACTTATTGTATATAAATTCTATACTTCACATGCATGCCGGCTCAAAAGACGTACCATTCCTCTTTTTAGCGGAAATGGTTGAAAGGGAATTTGCAAACGAAACATGCATTTCTATACTAAACTAAATATTAGCATGCATGTAGTTAAAAGATATACATCTATATCATATACAAAGATGTTCAAGCAAATCGTATAAGTTTCCGATTATAGATGGAAACAGCTAAAATTGGGTTTTCAAATACATTATCTGTTTACATAC
Source organism: Maratus speculifer (assembly GCA_964019185.1). Taxonomy (NCBI): domain Eukaryota; kingdom Metazoa; phylum Arthropoda; class Arachnida; order Araneae; family Salticidae; genus Maratus; species Maratus speculifer. The sequence continues at coordinate 144,166,428 of OZ025291.1, forward strand.
GGGGAATTACACATTTTTTAACCAATTAAACGTTGAAATATTACACTAAACAAAAAATGTGTTACATTTGTTTTATAATTTATGCTTTCTTTTTCTTTATTATTTACTTTAAATTCAGTTTATCAAATTTCATGATCAAATTTATATTTTTTCTCGATTAAATCCTTTTTCGGATAAGTTTCCGGTTATAGGTGGAAACAGCTGAAATTGGGTTCTTAAATGCATTATCTGTTTACATATGGGAAATTAGACATTTTTTAACCAATTAAGATTTGAAGTTTTATTACACAATTCATAATATATTGGATTTGTTTTATAATCTAGTATGCTGGATGCATGATTTTTTCTTTCTTATTTACTTTAAATTCAGTTTATCAAATTTGATCATCAAATTAATATTTTTTCTCGATTAAATCCTTTTTATTCATCAGAATTTTTAATAATATATGAAAATGCTAATATAAAAATTTGAGAAAAATGATAAATTGAGCGATCTAAAAAAAACTTTTTATTTGTGGTCTTGTTTTTTTATTTATTTTTATTTATTTAAAGTTAGTATCAAGTGCAACAAAAATTGAGAATATTTTTTATCCAGTTCGTCTATTTATAACACTGTAGAAGTATTGGCGTAATCGAACATTTAATGACTGCAGTGCTATGTTATATAAAGGCTGCAATTTATTATAATTACTGTCTTAGCGGAAAAATGGTTCTTACACGGATCAATACTTTCCTCTCTCATGCCAATCTAATTTTCTCTTTATAATCAGTATCGTCGCCTGGAGATTTATGAGAACTGACTGTTGCGAAAAGCTCTGTAGTTGATTTAGTAAAGATAAGAGAGATGCGATTCTGAAGAATTTTAACTTTAACACATCAGTTAAGTACTCAGAAACTTTTGTTTCAATGTTAATGTTACATCAGCCAAGCAGGAGACAAAAATGTACTATATCATATTCATTTATTTAATATACTTCTATATAATTGATTGAAAGAACATTGGAACAATTGAATAATGAACATGCAAATGTTACTTAGATAATTCGGATATTAACACTTAATTGAATAGTAGGCAATGTAAAGAGAAAATAGATAGTCACAGAAAGAAAAAGAAAATTAACTGTAGTGTAAATTACATGGAAATAAGGTACAATGAAACTCAAGAGTAGTTTAAGAAAATAAAAGATACAAAATAGAAGTTTTAATAACTTAAAAGTATTTAACGATTTAAAAGAAATTTTAAAAAAATATAATAGCTCCAAAACAAGATGGACGAAATGTTACCGAAGATCCATAAGAGAAATCTATATGTTTTCTTTTCTTGTCTTTCCTTTTTTTGCTTGTTTACACACACACACACACATATATATATATATATATAATAAATAAACTCCGAACAAACGAAAAGGCAATTAAGTGTAAATTAAATTATAGGAAAACTCCGTATTTACATAATTTTGCAGTAAATGACTATGTATTTATTTATTTGTAATTTCAGTGAAGATAACAATCGAGTCATTAAAAAAGAGCCAGATAATACTGTTAAATCTATAGGAGCGTTATTTTAAAATATCTCGCTCAAACTTAATATTTTTACATGATTTCTTTTGTATAGGATAGCTGAGGATGATCTACAACCGGACTAGTTTCTACCTTTTTGATTTTGGTTAGGTATATATTATTTTATATTATGACAGTTTCAATTTTAGAACCGGTTCCAATTAGATCCGAAATTTAAAATCATTTTTCAAGAAAAATTGAAAAGCAAAATCGAAAAGGTAAAAACTATCTCCGTTGTAGATTGTTCTCAGCTATCCTATGCAAAAAATTATGTAAAAGTATTAAAATTTGAGCGAGATATTTGAAAATAACGCCCCTATAGACTTAATATTATCAGCCGGGTCTTTTTGAATCATTAGTGTGGGCTCTTAAGAACCAACACTTTTTTTATTTATAACTTTTGCTTAAAATAAACAAGCATATATCCCAATTTTAGTATTTATTATTAGGTGAGAAGTCAGGTTTTTAATTTGTGCCATCATTTTACAGATGTTTTAAATTTTCTATCATCTCTACACTGTTAAAAATCTGTACTATTTGCTGCAGCTTAACTCCACTGTTTTTATAGAGTATCTCTATTCTGAGCAATAAGAATGTGCTATAACAGAGTGAAGTAACCTTTTTCTATAAAAGCGATGGAGTGACGCTGCAGCAAATAGCACAGTTTTTTAACAGTGTATGATTTCCTGTGGGAACGGGATAAAAGCTCTACAAAATTTTTATGTGGAATATTAGAGTCCCCGTATTTACCTTTTCAGCTGTGTAATGGAAATAGAGCAATAATAAAATAAAGAGAATTATTTTGTTGTATGAAGTACAGGAATTAAGTATATATATATTTTAGAGATAAACATTTAAGATCAAATTAAGAAATATTCACGTTATTATATTAGGCTAGCTATGCAGTTTTATTCAAGTTGTGACACACAGATTGGTATAGAATTAAAAAAATGGTTAATGATTATTTTCACTGTTTATAGTGTTTATTTCATCAAGTAAAGTACGGCTAATGAGCTAATTAATAAACAGTAAAATTGAATTATAGTTAAGATGTTTTTATTTAGATAGAAAAATATTTTATATATAAAACAAAAAATTACATTCAAATTCATACTCCTTTCTCTTACACAAATTCACTACTCTCATTATCATCAATAACTTAGTATCGCAAATAAAGTACTTTAAATATCTGGAATATCAGAAATTCATTTTAGGCTAAACTTTAATATTAGAAAGCAGAAAGATAAACAAATCGGTTCCATTTATGTATTTTCGAAATGTGTTTTTCCTTACTAATTTTGAGTTATTTATTCAATGTAACTTGTGGAGCAGTCATTCCCTTTTATAATCCTTTAATGAGCTAGCTTTTCTAAATTTTACGTTAAACTTGATAGTTAAAAAAAATATTTTCCAATGTGGGAAAAATTTTTAAATATTTTTTTTTATTAATAATATACATAATCGCTTATTACTTTAACCTCTTATTACTATTATCAAAAATTTTACGTTTGTAGTAGTTTAGCAACTCTGTCAAAATAGATACTGCTTGTGTTCATCAGTTAAGTGTCACAGAGCGTATGATGAAAAATTAACACAAATATTTTATTGCCTACTAATTAATTAATGGATGCAAAGCGTAATTTTAGTAATATTATGTGTTATAATCACCATGTAGCAGAAAAATATGCTTCTCTTTCGGATCAATACTTTTCTCTCTAACACAAGTCTAATTTTATCTTTGTTATCAATTTCGTTGCATTGGATTTATGAGCGTTGACTGCCGCGACAAGAACTATTGTCGATTAACTAAGATAAGATAGATATACTTCTGAAATGTTTCATGTTTAAAAGAGTATTCTGAAAATTTAACTTCAAATTTAACGCTAACTGCCACACTTGAGCGAAATTACAACTTCTTTTATTCAACTCTTCTAATTAATTCCCTTTTAAAACTTTTGATATAATCAACTTTAATTTTTAAATGTATCTGTATATTTATATATCGTTTTTTACATATTATCGTATACATGCAATACACACAGAGAGAGAGACACATATGTATATATATATATACATATATGCATATTATAAGAATAAAATGAAAAATAAGAGGCACTAGGAAAACAATAATTTATAAAAACATTCTGAAACATTCTTCGATTTTAAATTTAATTAATAGTAAATCTATTTTCTATTATAATAATATAATAGTAATAATAATAAATTATATAAGAAAGTCTATCATTTCGTGGAATTGTTGGCAATAATTCCTAAAATGACAATAATTACCTCCTTATAACTTATCGGAAAATCCATATAATTAAAGCAAACGATAAGAATCAAAGAAAAAAACCGTTGTGCATAAAACATTCAAAAAAATTATAAATGAAATGAATAAAACTTAAAGAAATAAGATGTAATGGGAAAAAACACAGCAAACATGCAGAACAATACATATTTGGTCATGTGGAAGTGAAATCAGTAGATTTCAAGATCAGTAGAATTTTTAATTTAAAAAAGAATGTGAAATTTTGCATGCTGATACAAGTGTTAAATTAAATGCACACACTACACAAATTATTCCATAGGCACTGATTATATTAAATAACACTTTATTAAAAGAATAACACTCACTCGCAGCTCACTGCTGCATTATCGTCTGCACATTTCTCAAACACAACTTTGGAATAATAATATAAAAAACACTTCAATTCTTTTCACTTTCTGGACACTGAGATTTAAATTATAGGTAGCACGGTATCGTCTGCCTACATGGAACATACCGGCCCCCATTGATATGTTTCACATTCAATAATAACTGTTTTTTTTTACTAAGTACACTAATTACACAAATAAATACAAAAGGTCACTATATATGTTTACTCAAATATAAAAATTGAAAGAAAAAACAATATAACACTCACACATATATATATATATTTATCTTTTATCTTTTTTTTAAGTACTATGGTTTTCAGGCATAGGAAAATACATAATTTACTAATCGATCTTTTAAAAATTCCATTCTGAGTTTTTACCTGAACTACGCGAAATTTCTCATCATTACCGTAATATACTTCAATAATTCTGCCTAATGGCCACTTATTGTTTGGTGTATTTTCCTCTACTAACAGCACTAGATCTCCTATTTTTACATTATCCTTTTAAATTCTCCACTTACCAAATCTTACAATTAATTTTAATTATTGATTAAATTAAATAGAACTTTAACTTTAAATTTAATTTTTTAACAATTGATAAATAAACTTTTTAGCCTTTGCTTTAAATATCATTTAAACTTTAGTGCTAAACAGAAATATTAGAAAGGAAATAAAAGTGATAAGAACTGCTAGTATCCTACAGATGTTAAATCCTATCAAAATCCCCCTCTTAACACTTTTTTCTAAAAGGAGAGGCAACTACAAGAATGTTAAAATACACCACATAGTTTTAATCCTCTTAAGGATAGCCTAACACACTAGTGCATCCTGACATGTCCATATTTAGAACAAAAAAGGATAACATGTTAAAAAGGATCATTATCCCAGCAGCACTTAATCACCTTTACTCTAACTCCAAATATATTAATAAATCTTTAAAGTCCATAATAGGAAGAAATTTCAATTATCATATACATTAATAATATATCTTACACAATTAGCTGTTTTAAACAATATAAAAATATTATTTTCAAATAATGAATAAAAAGATAAAAAATCTTTAATATTCAATTTTAAAATTTAAGAATAGTAGAACCCCATGATTAAATTCAAAGGTAACCAAATCTCATTTTTACAACATACAAACTTCCCGGTCTGGCATCGACACGACTCCATTCTCAAAAATAATCCTATCCTTCACAGCAGCCAGTTTCCAATAAAAACAAAGTTTCAGCTACAACATCTCCTAAGAATCCGGAAGACACATATAATTAAATTGGTACATAACATTCATACAACTTTCAGCGCCGTGTACACCTGGCTACCCTTTCACTCTCTCCCAATTTGCCTGGGGCCCTAGGTCTTCATACCTCACTCTCTCGAAAAACACAAAATCACATAGGCAAGAGTTGTAGCACGGATACAGATTACTTGAATTCAGACAATCACAAATAAACCTTAAATAATAAACTATTGTTTCCATACTTAACATATTAGGACAGATCAACCAATGTTGACACCAAGACCATACAAACTCCTTATTGCCGAGAAATAGTCCACCAGTACAAAAACACTTTCACAAAAATTAGACTCTGCTCACAAGTCCTAAAACTTACACAGCTGACTGAATATACTATCACATGATTGTTTCTGTCACTCAGTGAGGAGCAAAGTTAACATCTGAAAATCAATCTCCCTCCACTAAACACAGAAACATTTAGCAAATTTAACATCAGTTTTCAAAACAAAATTTTCATTCCGAAAAATCTCCATTAAATATCCAAAAAGTCAGCCCAAGAATTGAAAACAAGCAATTCCATGAGAGTCCATCACATACTAAACACCTTCAACTAAACCAAGTTTAGCCCATAGGGTTCATTCGCTCTTACACTACAACATGGTTCCCCCAAACTATTGCTCTTATATTCACTGGAGATTGAATTTTATCTGACCAAGTCTAACACATTTAGAAAACTTGACAAGCCAGCTGAAAGATGTTCCTTCCACATTCAGGAAACAATTCTAACAACTTCAAAAAAAAAAAAATAAATAAATAAATAAATAAATAAATAATGCAATCTTACAGTTGAATCTAACACAAAATATTTAAATCTGTTCCATTACATTAATATAACAAAAACTTTATTAATTTATTTCCATATCTATTTCAACATTTCACAATTGCTTAAACTCAATACCAAAAAAAAAAAAAAAAAAAAATCCCCAAAAAGATCCATCAACTCAATCAAAAAATGGATCAAATCTTCAAAGATTCCTTCATCAAAAGAGTTGAATTTTTAGCCTTACACGTGATCAACTTTCAATTTCCAATAGACAAAAATCAACTTTAAAAATTATTTCTCAAATTAGCACTGAGCAGGCATGACACTAAACAACTGCAAAAAATCCTTTAACCAACACTTCATAGCAAAAGTTTCCAAATTCTGATTACACCAAACTTGTTTAAACCATACTCCACTATGACAACTACCTATCAACCAACAGAAAAACTTCAGCGGATCTTCAAGCTTTCGTGGGGTGGTCATACACTATTCACATAAGATATCCAACGCAGAAGATTCTACATTTCTGTTCACCAGAAAGGGTAAGTAAACAATTTAAATCTTTAAATATACTGATCCCTAGAATATGCTATTCTCAAAAGACATGACAATTGTACTGCCCACAACGGAAAACCTATAACAACAAAAGCAAGCTATCCACAGAGAACTTAATGTATATATTCAATACTTATTCTAATTTAATCTTTCCAATTTGGGTATCTGTGTAGCACCAAGTTTCGGGATCATGCCTTTAACATTTCCCAAAATGGAAAGTATCTATTGCTATTTTTGTGATTTATATTCAGAAAATATTGCACAATACTAAATCAACTATACTTAAAACAGAAATAAACAAATATTAATTATTCATTTTATCTGTAAAAATAAATCATATTTAATACATATTTCATTAAACATTTGCATACACATTTAACAGAACAAAAATAAATGTACCACCAAACTCGAAAATCCTAACACTTAAAATGGTGGATCTCTTCCATGGCTCTAAAACTCTAAATCAACTCTAAAACTCTAAATCAACTCTAAAACAACTCTAAAACTCTAAATCAACTCTTAAACTCTAAATCAACTCTGAAACTCTAAATCAACTCTAAAACAACTCTGAAACTCTAAATCAACTCTAAAACTCTAAATCAACTCTTAAACTCTAAATCAACTCTTAAACTCTAAATCAACTCTAAAACAATAAATCAACTCTAAAACTCTAAATGAACTCTTAAACTCTAAAACTCTAAATGAACTCTTAAACTCTAAAACTCTAAATCAACTCTTAAACTCTAAATTAAAGAATCTGTAAAACATCTTGCAAAAATTAATATTTTTATGAGAACTCAGAAAAAGAAAAGAAATATTTATCTCCAATTTTAGATTATATGCACTAAATCAATGACTGGTGTAAAGTAAATAATAAAATTCATCCAGTAAATAAAAATTCAAATTTATTTAGGATATTCTATACTTAATGTGCCAAAATTTTCGTGAGATCATGTTTCCCTAAATCTAACACTAATAATCAAGAAACCTCCCATACTAAGAAAAAACATACTTGATTTTTTAAAACATAACATGCTAAACTTTAAGATTATCTATAAAAAAAATACCAAACTTTTAAACTAAAAGGAATAAGACATAAACTCCAGGAAATGAGCAAGATCAAGTAAACCTTTGGAGCCATGTCACAAAACAAAATTTAAATTATTAAATTACTCAAAAATATCTATAAACTTTCATTAATAATTCATAAATCTCCGCCCGTAGACAGCACCATAAACTGATTTCCTACCATTTAAGCACCTTATAAGTTTTTTTTTAAAACTTTAAATTTATTAAAAATTTTAAATATATAAAAGAGCCTATTAAAACATTACACACTTTATTCAAAGTTCAAATATACTCTCAAATTTTATATTTTTCAAAAATCCTCAAATGCAGGCCTGTTAATTAAAAAATATATATAGATAGATAGATGTAACAATTTTTAACGTCATTATACTTAAACTTCAAAATTAAATTTAACAGTTTAAATTTAAAAATATAGCTAAACTATTAAGGTTTTAACACTTCATTTTTAATAAATATCTCTATATAATATTTTTCACATAAACTACTTAAAAATTTATCCATTTAAATTTTTTTCTATCAAACTAAAGAAAATCATTTCATTTTCAATAAAAGGAATTTTAAAAATTTCACTTTTACTGCAGAAGTCCTCCATCACACAAAGTACCAGAACCGGTAGTTCTGTCTAGAAAATATGCAAAAACATCATGGCCAAGTAGATTCCCAGTTTATCAGAGCTCTTGGAGGTATGCAGGATACATTCTGTCACAACTAAGTCCATGATTCCTTGGAACAAAAACTCATTCACAAAGTCATTTCAAGCACTGTAGATCACAGTTCATGATCGGAACAAAAACTCATCAGGGTGAAGTCCTTTCAGGCACCATAAGGCATCACAGCAAAAAGTCCAACTGGGCAAAGTCGTCATAGGCTATGTAGAGAAAAGTTCAAGAAAAACAAAGCTAAAAGGTTCTTGTGAGCATTCAGGGCAATCAAACTTTCATACTGCCCACACACTTCACTTGCTGCACCGTGACATTCACGACAAAAATGCATAAACTCCAATGTTTGGGACGCAGACCATACTCAGGTCTTATCGTCGTTCTTCACACTAATAAAATAAAACCAGCACTGTCTCTCTGCAGGCGATAAACTTTTTAAAAAATCAGCACAGTTCCTCTTATCATATCCCACGAAAACAGACTGAAAACGTTATTCTCTCAATATGCAAAAAGTCCACTGAATATGCAAAAAGCCAACTTTTTTGTCCATATCTTAATCACACAATAATTTAAACAGTTCATCTTCAGATTTAACCAGCATATGACTTCTTTAATTTTAATTGGCAAAGTCGTTTCAAAGAAAAATTTCACGAAATATGAAGAGCAGCATCTAAACTTTTGACTGCTTCCAAAAAGCATAGTTCCAAAAAAAATTTCCAGCGATCGGTATCAAAAAAATTTTTTTTTCAAAATATTTATTAACTCTTAAAACAATATCTTCTTAGACACAACGTTTCCATTATTTGAGCACAACACTTCACTAATTTAAGCAGAATATTATTCGAAGACTCTCATGTTGAACGTTGGACAGATCTTTAATAGAACTCTTAATATCAAATCAGCACACAGTTCCAATTTGATGTTTATACACTCATATAATTATTTTCACCTCCCGGAACGTCGGACCAACAGGAACCAACGATAGAATTGTAAAACATTTACAAACAAATGAATAAATAAATAAAATTCGCAGAAGCAGCTGCATTTGTCTTGTATTTTGGATCAAATCAAACCATTTAATATTTAAGAGCCAAAATGGTATTATGAATCGTAGCATCAAACGCAAAATATAATGAAAAATATTCAAAGAAGTACATTCCATACCGTCAAACAATATGTCTGTTGAAGAATGTTTTCTTGGTCGTCTCATACCCTCAGCAGTAATTGTATCACTTTGTACGTCATCTGATTAGCTTTGATACCTATTGCCTGTGGTTAATATTTTGATTGTACGTACTTATATATATTTGTCGCATGTTGAAGAAAAGTCTGATTTTAAGCAAAACAACGCTATGCAATAAAAAAATGAAATTAATGACGGATTGTTTAATTTAAAAGACAAATTAAAAAGTGCTTTATTCTTACTTTTTCTTGTAATGCCAATTGAAGTTTTTGGTAGGAAGTATGCTCATTTTTATTTATTTTTTAGCCAGGAAGGGGACAAAAATGATCCTCGTATGCATAAAATAAAGGTGTTCCAAAACAACGATCGATTTCTATGAAAACAAGAATCTTTGGCTTTCTTTGACAGGTGTTTGAAGCGATACTACCCTTAGAAGAAAGAATACCTATCCTTTTTTTGAAACTGGGTGATAAAATAGATGAAGAAATGTGGCAGCTGTACAGTCAAAAATGCGGAAAACATCCACCAATAAGGCCGACTATCAGGCTACTTGTGAATGTGGGGCTCCTTTCACTGCCTCACGAATGCTCTTGACGGTACCGTCAGCATATTTCAGATGTGTATATTGCTGGGACGATTACTGTTTCTAAACCAATAGGAGAGCGTCATTATCACGGTCAAGTACACGCCCACACAGTTTGATTGACAGGAACTCGTGGACAATTGACGGTGCTAATTATAAGGATAATCTGTTGCGGATGAAAGTGAGCTGACTGGCTGAATGGTTAGAGCGTCGAGCTTGAAACCGGAGGATATGGGTTCGAGTCCATCGCGGGCCGAGAGTCCGTTCGTGATTTTTTTTTTTTTAATTATTGGAGGCTGTCTTTTATTAATAAATAAGACATTTAAAAAAAATATTTCAAACCCTTTTAATATTCTAAATATCGTTCCAAAATGATTTATATATATATTAAACAAATGGGAAAAAAAGTATTCTGCGAAAATATCCGTATAAGCAAAATTCTTACCTTAATTTTTATTTATTTATTTATTTATTTATTTCAGGATCAGAGGAAGTATAATTTCTAATTGAAGTAAACAAAATTCAGTCATTTTGAAAAAAAAAAAAATTCTTTCGTACCTTTAATTTTTAATTACCGAGTACAAATTCAAACAATCCGAGTACAAATAAATAATAAACACACACGATCAATTGTCCACGAGTTCCTGTCAATCAAACTGTGTGGGCGTGTACTTGACCGTGATAATGACGGTCTCCTATTGGTTTAGAAACAGTAATCGTCCCAGCAATATACACATCTGAAATATGCGTACCGTCAAATGTTGATGGTCTTCCAAGACGTTTTTTACCGACTACGTTATGATTTCGGCTGAATTTGTTCACAAGTAGCAAGTAGCCTAATATCGAGCATTCTTGGCAGCTGTTTTCCGTATTTTTGAACATAAGTTGACCTCTTCACATGTTTTATCACCCAGTTATTAAGAAACGATGACTATTTTCAGATTGTCTATTTTTCTACAGTGAGCATTTCTTCAAATATCTGTGAAAGAAATCAGTAGATTACTGTTTACATTGGATTGCATCGTTATTTTTGGAACACCCTGTATAGTCAATCCTATACCATTTCATGCCATAAATTGTCAACCATTGCGTAAAATGGTTATTTTACATGTTGCATCTTCATAAAAAACCAGTGTTCCTTTTTATTTTAAAATTTTGTTGCTTTATATACCCATTTTTGAGGTATTCTAAGTGATAAACTATTGATCAGGGTTACAAACTTTTTTAGATTAAACGTAGGAAATTTCACCCTCTTTAATTTATGTACTATCGACTTTTATGAAAAATGTATAGTTTTGAGGTAATTAAAAAAAACAGCTAAAAATACTTTTTGTGCCCCCCCCCCCAAAAAAAAAACCCTCTTTCTTTGGTGAAAAGTTTGTCGATAGAATCGTGTTGAGCATTTTTGAAACATTTATTTAAAGATAATTTTTAGAAGTTTAAACAAAAAGCTTTTTGTTTTAAACGAAATTCAATCATTTTTAAAGAAAAAGGGAATGTTAGAAAATAGTCATATAATGCTCAGGTAGATTATAATTAATTTCTATATGATAGATTTCTTTAAATACAATAATTAGAGAGCTGCACATATTTAATTTCTACTGCTTTCTTGCACATACAAATTATATAACTTTCAACAATCCTTGTGAAATGAAGTTCTAGATTTCAGAACCATGCCTTTTTTCAGATATCCAGTTAGAATGTAAGACTATAACATATTTATTTCTATTTTACGTGGATACTATTTTCTTTTAGAATTTCTGCTGTTAAATATTGAAAAAGAGCACGACTACTTTTTAATATTTGCCAACATAAGAGTAAACGTTCGTGAATTTGCTTTGTCTGTCTGTCCGTAACTTAATTCTTGTAAATATACTCCGCACGCCATGCAATTTGCTTCCGTTAATGAGATATATTATAGAATGTTTGGTAAGAAAAATTGCCCAGCTTTTATAGATCGCTTACATAGATACACAAAATTATTCTGTTGCACTGATAAAATAGTCTGTGATCCATTTTATTGATGTTATGTTAAAAATCTTGTTATATTCAAATATAATAAGATTGATATGCATCACTGAAATGGAATGGCATTCTATTTCGGGGTAATGGAGAATTTAGCATTTATAGTTTGCAGAGACGCACAAAAGAATTCTGTTACATTATGATTTATAAAGAAAAATGTTTGGTGTATTTGAAGAATGTTAAGATATTTCAAAAATAAAACTTCTGATTTATTATATAAGATGTCCTTCAGCAATAATTCTAGGGTACATAATTATGCCAAGCGCTAATTTTTTTCATGTCAAAAGAATAAAATATCACATGATTATTAAAGTCCTCTGATATCGCAATTAATGTCAAGTAAAAGCAATTTGTCAATTTCTACAGCGTGTATGTTTAGATTTAGAATTGGACAATATTCATGCCATTATTCCATTTTATTTTATAGTTTTGCTTGCATGGTGTTATTACCCACGCAGATGGGTAATCACGCCACTACATTTTATAAATACATATCTGCTAAAATATTCTTTGTTGCATACATATTCAATAAGTGACTATATCAAATCCTATATTTATTTTTTAAATAATCTAACACCAAGCCGTGAAAACTGATGGAATTTTAAGGCAGAGTTAAGGGGACTCAGGACCTAAGGGCACCTTACATTATAAGAAATAGACATATCTGTGCGAAAACATGACGGAATTTTAGGTAGATTTGATATGAAATATTACCTATTGCGTCTCTCCTACGTTGGTATTTCTGAAAAATATTTGCAAATCTACAATGATCATGACCCCTAGACCCCAAAACTGCCATCAGCAAAAAAGTTTATATATCTATCTATCTTTCTATCTATATCATTTTCTTATGGACATTATAACTTCTAAATTCTGCTCAAATCTCTTCTAAACTGATACATAAAATCAAGGGGCAAAAAATCTCAATCAAGTTTGTTAATGGGAAAAATCGGACCAAAGGGGTGGAAATAGGGAAGTATTTTGTGTAACCCGAAAAAAAACGCCATAACTTCTTAATTAAAGTAGATATTGAATCAGTTTAAAGTTTATATTACTTCTAAAGAATGATCCAGAAGTTTATAAATGACAGATTTTTGATAAAAATAAAAATTTGATTAAAGGGCGAAAAACATAGGTTTTTGGGAGAAAAAATTCATAACGTCATCAATTCTCTAATCATTAAATCCAATTCAATCCATTATAATTTTTCCTAATATTATCTAAAACTTTTGTATTTAGAAGTTTTTGATAGAACTCTTATCACAAAGAAAATCATAAACGAAAACAAAAAGGAGGGTGAGAGAAGAAAAAAGTCCATAACTTTGTCAATTCTTAAAATATAAAATCCGAATAAATTTACTACACATCTTCTCAATGATTCTACAACTTTTATATTGTCAAGTTTTTTATATGACCAATGCTTATAAGAAAAATACATTAAAGAAAAATAGAAGCTGAAAGAAAAATCACATAAAAGGATGAATCCAAATCCAAACTGCTTATATTCTGACTCATTTTTAAATTCATTTTGCTCTCAAACACATCCAATTGACAGGTTCAGAAACTGTATAATGAGCCATATTGTCGATTTTTTCATAAGGTTAGAATATATTTCAAAAAATGCTATAAAAGTGGGCATTTTGAGACGAATTTTGCTTCAGACGATTCGATAAAACCAGCTCTTATAGAAAAACAAAATTAAAAGTTCTTCAAAATTGGCCAAATAAAATTGTTACACTGAGTTTATCTCTGATCATATTTTATTTTTTATTGTTGGAACGAGCATTTAACTTCGAATTAGCTAACATAATGTGCAAATGAAATATTGATAGTGCCCACGCATGCGCTGTAAAAATTTATTTAGTAAATCTGCTCATATTTCATAAGATTTTTATTATTTTTTTTTAATTGTGGTTACTTCTATTGTGTACAATATTGTTTGTCATATTTTCTGAAAAGAATATTCTTTTATATTAAGATCTCTGCAAATTATAAGCAAAAAACTTGCTAAAATTTGGAAAGGTTTTCAGGAAAACCTTTTTTCGAGTATACATTCTATCCACATAATAATTAATACAGTTTATTATAAAATAAACCATCATAATCTACAGTTTGAACGCTTTTGATACATTAATTTTGACAGGGTTTTCCAAAATATATTTTTTTTTCAATGTGTTGGCGGTCCCCTATGGAATTTCTTGAAAAAATCTTTACGGTAATATTTGATATGTAATATTATGTTTACACGCCATGAGTTTCAGGAAAATTCCCCATGCATTTTTCTAGATATTTCACAAAAAGCGCAAGTGGCCGGTCACCTTTGGCCATATAGTGTATACACCGTTACCCGGGAAACCCGGGTTTACCTTCTAAATTCTAATTGAAGTGAAAACCTACATGTTTTAAAAAATAGGAGAAATAATTTTAAAAAATTCCTCAGCGTAAATAATAGAATTTTTAAAAATAAAGAAAGGTGATTTTTACTTTATTTACAATTTTGTAAAAGAAGTAAAATTATATTTGCATTTAAAAAGTGCAAAAAGAGTAAAAGAAGAATATACGTAACTTAGATCTTTTTATAGTAAAAAATTTATTCAGTTAAAAAGGAAAAAAGCTGAAACGTAATTAAATGGGTTTTTTTTAATGAGCTTACATTTAACAAATATTTTATAATTTTATGATTTAAAAATGAAATAAATTGCTGTGTGTGCAGAAAAGGAAACGTGTTTAATGTCTTTTTACTATTACATGAGAAAATAAATGTACATAAATAAAAATATAATTATACAAGTTTATAAAAAATATGCTTGGATTAGCTAAAGTTATTTCGAAGTTCGAATTTAAACTAGTATTTTTGACACAAAAAACTAATTAACTGCGTGAAAAGTAAGATCAAAATGTAATTTCTAAAACCTTGTCGCATGATATCAAGAAAACATATTCTAAAATTCAGAATAATATTAATCAACAGAATTGATATTTCTTTATCATTCAAAAACGGTCGTTCTACTAGTACGACATCAAATAAATCTCTTCCTTTTTCCTCCTGTAGGTGTATGTAATGTAAAAAGAATGAATGACATCAATTCCAGCATTATGTAATGAAAAATACCGATCTATTCTAAATACTGAAAAATAGTATCGTTCATACTCCGACAATGTACGGAAGCATCTTTAGTACACCAGTATCCAGCGTTATAAAGAAATTTTTGGAGATACATGAACAACTGCAAAAAAAAAAAAAATAAATAAATAAAATAAAATAAAATAAAATAAAATATTTTTTTCAAAAATTGAAAGTAAGTTTAAAATCATATTGCAATTAAGGGGGTAACCTTTTAAAGAATCTTACTTTATCAAAATAATAACCCCTTCCCTGACAGCTTGAAATATTCTGACATATTTATGCACTCAAAAGCAGTTATACTTCAAGGCGTGACTACTAAAGTTATTTTTGAATCTATTTTTGTTTTCACATAAAGGTTGAATTACTTATAATTGCTGTGTCTTGACGGCATTTATCAGGATTATTTGATAAAATATATATTATGTTCATTTTATATTTGTATTATCTATTATTTAACTTTTACTTTAAATTGTTGATTATTCACATTTAGATGTGTTAATTGAACATGTCCTAAGAAGATAATTATTTTAACATAAATCTATAACGACTATTTTGAAAATTCCACTTAATAAGAAGCGGTTGTTCGGATTTAAATAAAAGTTTCAGAAAAGAATTATGCTCTTACAAAAGAAAAATTATTAGTCCAAAGTTAGTACAATGTTTCACGCATTATTTATTTCCTCATATTTATCCAGAAGATTGAAATTTTACTTTACAATTCCAAAAAATAAAAATAATAATAATAATAATCAAGTAAGCAGAGAAGGGAAGCATTTTTATGACAATGTATAGCAAAAAGAAATACTTACTTAATTTTTTTATGTTCAAAATATAGCTTTCGATTTTAAAAATCTCAACCTTACATATTGAGGCTAAGTTGCTGGCTTTTATCCAGAAGGTCTCCTTATCATTTTTCAAGTGACATTTTGAAAGATTTAATGCTCCACATCAGTTTTTCGTGACTATTTATGAAAAGAAGGAAACTGATCAACATTTCATTTTTCCATTTTTTTTTCTTGTTTCTTTTTGCAATTGCAGGTTAAGTTCTCGTGAAAACACAACTGACTAAATTCGAAATTGTCGTATAGAACATTTAATAACTGCATGAATAATTATGTAATAAATTAAAGTTGTTGCTATTAAATAGGGTCTGTGCAAATGTAACGTTATCATTTTAGATGAGAAGGGTGATTGTCTTTTGGTATCGATATCATTTTTTATTCAATCAAATTTTTCTCTTTTTTATTTGCAACGTGATTGGTTAAAAATGATATAGTATCATTTTTAGTCGGTTATATATTTTTATGAAAATACAAAGTTATTGAAATCGCTAAATTATTATAGAAGATTAATTAATTAATTATTTAATTCTAAAATATGGGATACCCCAACGTTTGACATTCGTATTCTTTTTTGCATGTGTATACACATATAGTCACGGCTCACGAAATCATATGTGAAGTATATTTGAAAGGAATCTTGCGTTTACTAATAAATAAAAGAAAAAGAGAAAGAATGTTGTCAATTTGTTTTGTTGATAAGAATTTTTATCTACTCTCCACCACATCTTTGTTCAATTCAAGTGAAATAAGACTTTATTTCTGTGGAATACATTATGTAACAAAAAACTATAATAAAATACCTTTAAATAGTAACTATGTTTTAAGTGTTATTTGAAATGAAGCGATATTTTATTAACTTTATTAAGAAAGTCTGCGTAAAATAAATGTAGCCATTTTATATATCACTTCAAATAAAGGAAATAAATACTAAAAAAAGAAAATTACACTTTGATCACGATATCATTATCAGAGGGGAAAGGGGTGTTAACGTATAATGCCGAAAAAAGAAGGGGGGGGGAATGGGGTCCAAAATTACCAAAAAATTGATAACATTATATTTGCACACCCCATATATATTTATAACTTTCAGCTATATTGAAAAACAAAATTACATTGTTCTTGTGGTATATTAAAAAATAATGTATTAAATGCTTTAAACTTATTTGTGGATCATAATTTAACTGTGTTAAGTAACCATAATGTAACATAACCAGTATAGTTACAGAAAGAGAAAAAGAAGATAGTAGGTTATTTTATTACGAAATTGTCAGATATGGAGCTGCAAAAGACACCATTCGATTAAGTTAGTTGGTTTAAATAGTTGTCTCCCCATTAAGTAAAAAGCAGAAAACAGGAATTCTGCTTTTTAAGAATTTCATGTTCTTCTAGATGAAAAATCTGCTCAAAAATTCCACAGTCTTAAACAACGCCTATAAAAACGTATGCATATGACGTCTATGACGATTATTTTCGTTCATGTCTTTAAAAAATGGAAGTTAAGTTTGATAACTGCTTAAGACATATGAAGATCAGCCGTGAAAATCAAAATTAAAATTACATTGCGTAAAATAGCAATAACACAGGAAAGAGAGACTCGATGAAGAAAATGCTCAAGTATGTATGTGGCATTTATTAAAGAGAGGTAAAACTTACACTCTCACGGGGTGACCCCCTGGTAAAAATACAGAAGCAGGAGCTCTACATCCTTACAGCAGGACAGTTAGAGATAGACTGATTCCTGACATCAAATAATGTAGCCAAAATGCGTCGAGCTAAAATGTGGTTGCCCTTAGACTATAATAACCCTATACGTATAGTTCATAAAGAAAGTTTAAATTAAAAACATGCCAACCGGACCGTTAATTTGGCGATTAAAATATCAGCGTACAAATATACATGCCAACACTGATTGCTGAGAAAAATATTTCTAAATCCATAACACAGATGTCAGACGCCGCTTTAATATAAACAGAGCGTTAGATTTTAAGCCGAAAAAGGAGTTGTAATGTCTGTTAATTTGGAAAGGAATTAAACAAGTGACTGAGTAACTGCAACAGGGCATATGGTTTTTAAAATATCATTCTATGTACTCTTTGAACAAACGAAAGTATGCAGGCTCAGAAAATGATTTTAGGATGAGAAAAGATTGGATTTTGATTTATTTTATTAACGGCCTCAGTTAAACACACATAACTGCAATTTAAAGGAAAGAGATAAATATATTCTTTTTAGAAAGTAAAAAGGATGTTTAATTGATTTGAAATTGGGAAAGATAATTTTAATTTTAAATTTGAGAATTTAAATTTAAAAAAAGAAGCTAATAATAATATGTGATGTTATGTTACTTTCGACATCACAACGTCACTATCATAGAATAAAGTACGAATCTTACAAAAAGTGATAGCATCACTCCCCTCCCCAAAAAAGGGAGGGGTGAGAAGGGAAGCTATATAATGATTCATATGTTTTCATTTGTTCAATTGTTTGTGATTTCATTAATATAAATACTTTAAATTATATATAGCTAATAATAGCTCTATGTTATATCAGAAATCATTCATTTATAAATATATATATAATTTCAAAATGGCATGCATTTTAAAATCGGTTTTTTTTTCGGTTGTTAAGAGAAAATTGCAACAAAATGATTAGCTAAACTATTATTTACCCTTTACTTTCTACAGAAATGGGATGCTTCAATTGAAACTGTTATAGAAATGGCATTAAAAACGCTACAAAAAATTAGTATCATAAAAGTAAATTGCGATACAATTAAAAAAAATTGTGTTATAAGTACTCTCTTTTATTTGATGGTGTAAAAATTAAAAATTTGCGATGCTATAATGATAACACATTTTGGTAGAGATTTTCTGTATTTAACCCTACAAAGATGCGTTTCCTTTGTTTTACAGCTGGATTAAATAACAAAATGTTTTTTTAGGGGAGACGACACATTTTAACCTTTTATTTACCGAATTAAGAATTTATGAAAATTTTACATTCTAAACCATTTTACGTAAATTGTTTAAACTAAATTAAAAGATTTACATAATCATTTAATAAATTTTTGAATGAGTTTAGAAGGATTAATTAAATTTGAATTTACAGGGATATTGCGAAGTATTTATAACCCCACTCAAATCTTTTATTTTAAAGTGTTTTCTTAGTATTTTGTAGAATTATAAAATGTACAAATATGATGTTCTTGCAATATAAATATGGAAATATTTCCGATTTGAAAAAACCCATCCTCCTTCCTCAATCCCAAGAAAGCTGATAAGATAAAAAGGCAAAAGAAATTACCATTTTAAAAATATTTTTGTTTTGTGTAACCAATACTGCTTTTGGTACAAGATAAAGTAATGTATCTGTAACTCATTCTAAATAATATTACAACTAATTAATTTATTAAAAGAATTTCATATTAAGTAATTTTAATGGTACTTACAAGTACCGTCGGTAGATAAAGGGTTAATTGTTGTCCGAAAGAAAAAAAAATATGTCGGGTTGTTTAAAAAATAATTTTTTAATGGCAATGTGATGTGATATTTGGATTGTAGAGTAAATTGTATCTTGAGAAACCAATATTCATTTCACCAAGTCATTTAGTGAAGAAGTTGTTTGTATTCAAGAGGGGGGAGGGGTGATACTACATTTCAGTAAATTAAATAAAAAGAAGTATTTTTTTTTTTTTTTTTTTTTTTACAACTGTATTTTTACACAGAGATTCTCAACCTCTACTGAATATAGCTTCGTGTTCAATACGTTTCCCCGCGAATTCTTATAAAAGATTTGCTAGGAAAGAATTATAATAGGTGTGCAATCGCAACTTATTGGTATGCAAGCTGCGAGATATGTATCGTGACGAATTTAAAGGAAATGTAGATTTCGCTGAAACATAAGCAATTCTTATAATAGTACGCGTGATCAGAATTAAACTATTTAAAATTCGGTAATTACTTTTGGTTTGTATGGATATTAATCTTCAAATTAAAAAGTTGTGGAAAAAAACTACTGTATTTTTCATAATGTTTTGCATATATTTTGTTGAACCGCAACTTGGGATTACTTGGACCCAAATGGAATGTATTTTTAATGACTTTTCGATAAACAGCGTTACTAGTTACGGTTTTTGCTTGTAGGGTATTGCTGATACGCACCATTACATTCAAGTAAATAAGCCAAAAACTCAATAAAAACATTTTTTTTTGGTGGGAAGGGGGGAGGAATCCGCATAATCTCAAATTAAATTGTTTAGAAGCCTATTTTGAACAAAAAACCAAACAACTAAATAGATTCACATGGTCACAAAATAAACATTACTTATACTTAATAATTAAATTTATTTACAGTAAACGCTACGAAGCATATTAGGTATCCTATAGCATCGGCGAAGTGAATCTTGTTTTTTTTTTCCATAAATTAGGGGACCTATCATACATCTTCCCGATATTTCCAAATAACGTGCAAATCGTTCCATGTATTCAATTAAAGTAGAAACATGAACACAAAAATTTAAAACTTGCCAAATGAGAATTTCTCTATTCTAAAAAGAATATTACAAATGGTGACATCGCCATTGTTGAATCTAACATGTCCTTTTCATTTTATCAGCTTATAATACAAAAAGTTTTTCATAGTTCGTACGAATCTTGAAATTTCATGACCAGGAAATTCTTCAATACCAGTCTTTACTTAAAGAAAATCTCTCACTAAATAAGGCAAAACTGTGCGTTTTAAAAAATAGATTTTTTTTTCTATAAGCAAATGCTGGTATTTCACCAAGAAAATAACGGTACCCGTACGAACCATTGTATAGAAACACAAGAACTGCTACTAATATAAATAAAGAAGAATATTACCCTGTCAAACTGATGGCATTGGGCTCACAGGCAATGCATACAAATTGTATATTACAGCTTTATATTTTCATGGATTACTGGCGTTCGAAAAACAAATTAAGGAAGGGAAATAACTCCCCTCATTTTCCCCTTTAATATTTAATCACTGAACACACTAAACTAATCAGGGATATGCTTTATAATATAAAATACCTATATCCAAAATTCAGAGCAAATCGGATAATTCTTCATAAAAACCCATTTATAAAATTTAAGAGGAGTTATCCCCCCCTTCTTTATACTTAACCATTAAACTTCCAAAACTATTCAGAAATTCGCTTTATCAGAAAAAACCCACATGCAAAATTTAAAGCAAATCGGACAATACTGCATTAAAACCCATTTATCAAATTTAAGAGAAGGGTAATCTCCGTACCCCATTTATACTTAACAAAAGAACATCACAGCTAATTAAGGAAGCATCTTATCACAATGATCTTGTATCCAAAAATTGAAGGAATTTGGTTAATTCTGCAAGAAAACCATTTACCTAAATTATGAAGGGTAGTCCACATAACAAGACAAGCGCCTCCGAACGAACCTATATCCAAAATTTGAAGCAAATCGGTAAACTCTGCATGAAAAAACCATTAACCTAAATGAAGAAAGTGGAGGGGCTTACCTCCCATTTCCCCCCTGTTAGACTTATCCAATGAATTCGCAAAACTAATCATGGTGGTGCAATCGTAACAATGATCTTATGCCTAAATTTTGAATGAAGTTTGATAATTCTGCATGAAAAACAAATTTATCTAAATAAAAGGCTAGGAATTTAGTCCCCCGTACCTCCTTTTTATACTTATCAAAAAAACTATCAAAACTAGTCATGGTGGTGCCCTTAACAGAATGATCCTATGTTTAAAATTTGAATAAAATCTGATAAATCTGCATGAAAAACCCATTTATTGAAATTATGGGTGTTGAATTAGCTCCCGTTTTCTCTCTTTATACTTATCCAATGAACACCTTATACTAATCACGGCAGCGCCTCATCAGAATGTTCCTATATCTAAATTTTGAACGAAAACTGATAATTCTGCATGAAAAATCCTTTTATATAAATTAAGTGGAGGACATTAGTACCCGTTCATCCTCTTATACTTATCGAATTAACTCCCAAAACTAATCAGGAAAGCGCCTTATCAGAATACACATATATCCAAAATTTCAAGTGAATCGGATATTTTTATTAAGAGTTATCGTGTTACGTACGTACGTATGCACGCACATACATACATAACATGCGGGTACATACGCTCTCAGGCTTCGATAGCCTGTGAGTGAAAAAAAATCCCTGTCGGCTGGGCCTATAGGCGGAGGTAGATTTCGAAGCGTGCTATTTCAAAAAAAATAAATAAATAAATAAATAAAATAAAATAAAAATATGATTAGAGATAAACCCAATTTAATAACTTCATTTGGCCGTTTATGAAAAATTTTTAATTTCATTTTTCTGCAAAAACTGGTTTTATCAGAATCATCTTAAGAAAAATGCAGTTCAAATGCCCATTTTGACAACATATTTTGAAATAGATTCTGAATTTATTAAAAAAATCGACCAAAACAGTACATTATAAATTCCTAAATAACAAAAAATTGTCAGTTGAATGCATTTGAGAAAAAAATTGAATTTAAAAATAAGTCATAAAATAACCGGTTTGTTGTTTGAATACATCGTTAATTCTTTAATCATGATTGCTTCGGAACATTTTGTGCGAAATACTCACTTTGACAGCATTTTTAAAAATATATTCTATCTTTATAAAAAACCGATCAATGCATCACATTATATAGATCCTAAATAAGAGGATCTGTAAATTGGATGCATTTGAGAGCAAAAATGGATTTAAAAACGAGTAAGAAAAAAACGCAATTTCTTATTTGAACACTTCCTTAAATTTTCAGTCACGATGATTTCGGAAAATTCTGTTCAAAATACCCTTTTTGGTAGCCTTTCTTGAAATATATTCTGTCTTTATCAAAAAACCGATCAATGCATCACATTATATAGTTCCTAAATAAAAGGATCTGTAAATTGGATGCGTTTGAGAACAAAAATGGATTTAAAAACGAGTCAGAAAAAAATGCAATTTTCTTATTTGAATACTTCCTTCAATTTTTAGTCTCGATTACTTTCGGAAATTCTGTTCAAAATACCCTTTTTGGTAGCCTTTTTTGAAATATATTCTGTCTTTATCAGAAAATTGACCAATGCGTCACTTTATACAGTTTCTAAATAAGAAGATCTACCATTTGGATGCGTTTAAAATCAAAAATGAATTTAAAAATGAGTCAGAATATAAGCAGTTTGGATTTCAGGTTTTTTCTCCAACTCCTATTTTTGTTTAATTTCTTTTTGCTATATAAATTGCACCTATGAAAAACTTGTCAATATAAAAGTTGTAGATATTTTTGAGAAGATGTAAAATAAATTTAATCAGATTTGATATCTTAAAAATTGACAGAGTTATGGATTTTTCTGTTTTTTCAGCGCCCTTTTTCTTTTCGTTTTTATTTTTTACATCGGTAAAAGTTGGTCCTATCAAAAACTTGCAAATACGAAAGTTTTAGATAATTTTAAGAACATTTACAAAACATTTAGTTGGACTTATTATCTTAAAAAATGACGAAGTTATGAATTTTTTTGTCTCAAAATCCCTGTTTTTTTCGCCCCTTGAGTCCACTTCTAAATTTATCAAAAATTTGTCATGCATATACTTTTGGCCCATTTTTAAGAAGTAATATTAACTTTAAACCGATTCCATATCTACTTTAATTAAGAAGTTATGGCGTTTTTTCGGTTTTCACAAAAACGCCCCCTATTCCGACCCCCTTGGTCCGATTTTGCCCATTAACGAACTTAGCCAAGATTTTATCCCCTTTGATTTTATGTACCAGTTTAGTGGAGATTGGTGAAGAATTATAGAAGTTATCGTGTCCATAAAAATGTGAGATATATAGATAGATAGATAAATTGGTGCGTTTGCAATAGGTAGTATTTCTTACGAAATCTACCTAAAAGCATATTATAAATATGCTAAAGAAAATAGTTTTTAAGTAGAATTATTCGCAATGTTGAATTGTGTAAAAATACTTCAGTTACATAACTTGTGTATGATCAAAAATTGCACATGGTAGTTTAACCACATATCTAATTAGATGAAGTGTGCATTGTCCAATTACTTTTACCACTATCCAAAAATGGTGAAAATTGTTTAGACATTCAGTTCGTCTGGAGATCTAGCAGTTTGTCCACGCTCTAACTCCCGTAAATATACACGGTTTTTCATGCAATTTATAAAGCTTATTTAAGATCAACAAAGCATGTCTAAAATTTTATATGGAGTATGTTCGATTAATGGTTCATTTACAGGGGCACTCAAAAGAATTCAAGTATATTATAGCATGTAGGGAAAAATCGTTTGCAGAATATTTTAATGAGATTGTGCTATTTCAAATGAATTCAAACTGATATAAATTATTGTATTTGACTATGATCACGTTAAAGAAGAACATTCATAGCATTTTTATTCCTTTACAGGGACACACAAAAGAAATGAGTTACAGTACCTTTTTGCATAGCAATTGCTGGAAAGTACATTCTAAAATTCGATATGAGCTTTTAAATTTAATTTGTTTTTTGCGTATTACTCGTTATATATAAATTCTATAACTCGTACATAGGTGTGCACATAAGTATTCTTGCAGCATTCTTCTTATTAGAGAAAATTGCTGAAGGAGAATTTTCAACTGAAGAATATATATCTTTTAAGTGAACTAAATTTTGTAATGCATGTTGTTTAAAGATACAAATATCTGTATCATATACAGGGCTGCTAAAAATTTCGAATAATTTTTCGATCGTAGATGGGAACAGCGAAAATTCGGTTTTGAAATGTGTTATACATTTTTATATGGTGAAATGAGACTTAATATTTTACCGTTTTAAACAAAACTGCAGGTTTGTTACATTATTCTGAATGTGGTGGGAAGTGCTTCATAATCTGTGCTTGACGCATGATTTTTTTCTTTCTTGTTTGTATAGGTCTCCGGTAACTATCATCATGAGTGTTGAATTTAAAATAAAAAATAGAGCACTCAATCGAAAATAAAGTCAGAAAACCAGATAAAAGCTATTTCTTTCTATAAATTGGAAATAATGTCTATCTTGCTTTTCTTTAATCTGACTAATTTTGGTATTTAGTAATGAATTTTCTTATTCAAATGGATAGTTAATTCATATTTTCAAATAACCTTTTATTTTTTTTATTTTTGCTATAATTTAAAAAAAGCTGAAATAGCAGTTTTTTAAAAAATATTTTTTACTTTGAAAGATGCAATTGAATACATATTTAATGTATATTAACACACTAATTACAATCCTAAGGTTGAAATTATATTTATGTATTAAATCGAGCGATAATTTGAAAAAATGTATCTTTATAATACGTTGCTAATGAAAATATCCAAGTATAAGTATATAGCAAAGATTATATCTCATAAAATGGTACTAATAAAATGTAAGAAATATTCCACAGGGCTAAAATGTCTCCTTTCATAATTAAAAGATTAAGATATAAGTTTTTATTAATTCAAACAACTCTTTTATTCAATGCAATCATTTGACTCAATTTTAAAAAAATACTATAAATTAAATTAGAAAATTTGGCATTTCTTAAATCATGTCTGTACTAACAATAAGATATTATAGATACATTTTTCTACAATTTTCTGATACACTGTAAAAAATCTAAAGGTAATTATGATTTTTTAAGGAAAATACGATGCCTGGAACTTTTTATATGATTGCAACAAAATAAATCCGTGTAACAGTTACATATTTGCATTGTAAAACAAAAAATCTGTTAAGTTGCGAACATTGTTTTTAGAAACTAGAATGCTTGTACTTTTTATGTAACTACAATAACAACAAAAAAAAAATTGTAATTATCCCGGGTTATTTCTGTCGTTTTTTAAACCTAGTTTTTATAACTTTTCTGTGTCATTTTGTGATGGGATAATGTCTATCGAATTCCAGTTGTATATGTTCATTTTGTGATAGATTTTACTAATATTAAATGCATATTTCCTATTAAAAGGATTTTTGAGTAGTAAGATCTTCACTAAAATTAATTTGTGAAAACTTTTTTGAGTTATACATTTAATAAGAGGCAGTTGTATTTACAATTGTTAAATCAATTTCAATAAAAAAAAAAAACAGTTTAAAAATACCTTTAAATATTATTTATAAATCACATTTGAAATAAGGTGGTCTTATTTATAACAAAACAAACGAATTCTCAAACATAATCGTATATTCATTGTAGCGAAAATCGATGAACTAGTAGAAATATCGGTTAAATGGTTAAATCGGTTTTAGAATAGCTATATCACCGTAGTGTTTTGACAAACCATTTCTTTAAGGACTTTACATGATGTTTTTTAAATACTATTTTTTGATACTGCATGATTTCGGACGAAAATTGAAATTAATGAGGTCACAAAATTAATATTTAAAATATACATAAAAACTATACCTTAAAAAAAAATTTTGTATTTTCAAATGTAAAATTTATGTTTAATGAATTCTAAAATACCTACTAGAATTTATGATTATTACTCATTATATTTTCTTTTAAGAATTAAATTTTGCATTTTAATAATAGGGATAAAGATGTTTTGCTATATGCACCTATAAGAAAAAACACCTTTTTTCTATATTTGATATACGAATTATTGGAAATCATTTGAAATATGAAGTAGAAGAGATTCACATTATTAGCCCTTTACAACTTAAAGCAATTTAGCATTTCTCTTAAAATAGTTTATTATTTTTAATAATTTTGCATGACAGCCTGTGTAAACAACGCACTAAAAAAATTACTGCGTTTTTATGTACTAATTGCTATTTACAAGATTGACATAATTACACCATTTCTTCTACCTTTGTATATATTGAATAACTCACTATATTACATTCGAATTTTCTACCCATTCTAAAGACACTGGGAAGCAAATTACGTGAAAAAAAGTTTGTGATAACACTGAATCATCACACTGTACAATTGCCCATACGTTAAAAATATGTATTTCTGCAAACTTTATTTGAACGCACCAAGTATTCACAATATAAAAGCTTCCTATAAACACGGAATGCTGCTCAATACAGTTTCCTTCGCGCAGATGTAAAATCGTCAGTCTGTGGACAGACTGTTCAACTGGAATTCTTAGGTAGTCGACTGAGGTTGAAAGAACTTGCCATTAGTATTTAATAACATCTTACACACAAAAATAACTTTACTGAAAACACTGATGTAACTTTTATCTATTTAATCAGCAGCGTAAATACTTCACTTTTCACTTCTCATTAAAAGACAGATGTGCATATGTGAGCAAGGTACAGCTCATTTAAATAAGAAAATCCACTTGAATATGTTCAATATGTCCACAATTAAGAGCAGTTCATTTTACACATGCAATAGCGGAAAAACCCACCGGATACTTTCGATTTTAGTTTGGAAAAACATGACACGAGTGCTTGAGATCATAATTTTCAGCG
This sequence comes from Maratus speculifer, assembly GCA_964019185.1. Lineage (NCBI taxonomy): Eukaryota > Metazoa > Arthropoda > Arachnida > Araneae > Salticidae > Maratus > Maratus speculifer. The sequence goes on from OZ025291.1 coordinate 144,194,234, forward strand.
AATGTTTCGCAAAAAGAAAATTAAGTAAAATTTCATTGTTGTCTATTTGAAAGTAGTTAACTAGAAAATATTTTTTGTAATACGCAAATGTATGTTTATGTTTTTCTCAAATTAACAGTACTTTTTACCTAGTCGATTATTTTTCCCTGAAACCATTCAATCAGTTGATTTATCTCTGTTTAATTTGCACAGAATTTAGAGGAATCAAAATCAAAAAAGTATGTGAATTAATTATTTTTCTAAAATCGTTAAATGTATAAAATTAACAGATTTTTTTTAAATAGTTACCATTTTGTTAATGTTCCATTTTTCCCCGTAAAATTGATTTAGGTTTGGCAGAATTAAATGTATTTTAATAATTATATTTGTTCATGTGTTTCAGATAAACAAATGTCAACAAACATTTTCAGCTAATAGGCGATATGCGTCGTGCACTGCGCGCATGGCCATACATGCCAAAGTAACAACATTATTAATGATTAAATTCATATGTATATATATTTCAATGTAGTATAAAATGAATGAATTGACACTCGGAGTTTTTACTCCTTATTAAATCTAAGAAAATTATATTAACATCGTATCAAAATATGCAGTTGAAAGTCCAATATCGCTTTAAAGGTACCTAGCACGAAACGAGAATCGAATTTAGGATAAAATACATTTTCTATAGAAAATTTTTCAACAGTGATGTTTAGGAATTATTTTTAGAAAAATGCATGTGACTTTAATTATTTTTATATAACCTTTTCGATACTTTTTTTTTTCGATGCAAAGTTACCTTTTAGCATCATTCATAAAAATCTGTCTTAAAGTTCTTGTTTAAATGGTGCAATACCACTTTAAAATCACAGTAACAACTGTACTATAATAAAGAAGATCGTAAAAAATACTATGTTTTTATTTTATTGCTTTTTCACTTCATCTTACTTGAAATAAAATTGTACATAAAAGTTAAAGCGATATTTTTTTCTTGGGCTTTTTCACTTATACTTCCTGCATTGCCCTTAGAGGGATATCCTTTTTAGAAATTCATTTCAGCTATTTGTAAACCTACATAAAATGTAGAGAAAAAAAATCGATGACTTCTGTTATTTTAATTCAAATAAAAATATCTCACGAATTTCTTCTGCCCTAGTTATATTACTTTGAGATTTTTATATTTCCCTGTACCGCTCTGTAGGTGGCGCTGTACCCCTCACTTTGATTACAAGCCCTCCTCTTAAATCAATATCAGAGACCCAAACGATCTCGATGTTCACATTGTAGCCGGGTACTTTACGCAATTCTTGTCGGAGTAAAATACTTAATTTTTGCACAAAGAATTTCAACACTTGCACAGTGCATCTTATAAAACATTTTCTCATTTGTCAAAAACTAGTATTTAGTGTCAAAGCGAAGAAGTTTACTTTCAAAAACAAGATAATGTTTGCTCTGCGCAGTGATATCTAAGGATTCATTTTAGAGAGGTACGTGTGACTTTAATAAATTGTATCAGTTCACAGCGGGTCTTTTGATTTAATTGTTTTGAGTGGAAATTTTTATTTCGTTTTCTCAAACTTCAAGTTATGTAGTTATCGTGCGGATCGCTTACTTCAAATATAGTTTGAATTAATGCTGAATTACACTGAAAATTTTTCTCTGTAATTTTGATGTAAAAAGCATAGTTTTTTGTGCAGTTTTGATCAAATTTTGAGATATTTGTATGATTGAAAGCGATTTTAGTTTTTATATAAAAGCAAAAGAATAGAAGTTTAAAAAATCTTTAGAATATTTTTTTTCAACAGTGATGTTTAGGAATTATTTTTAGAAAAATGCATGTGACTTTAATTATTTTTATATAACCTTTTCGGATCTGATTTTTTTTTCAATTTTTGGAAAAAAATACTTTTACGTTAATAACATTAACACCAGCTATTGAAATATTTAATTATTGTTTAGGAAATATTTCATTGTCTGAAAAATAATGAATATTGTTGTTTTGAGTACTATTAGTATGATATTCATATGGCAATAGGCTAAGGAAGAATTTTTCAAGATGTTTAGAAAACATTTTATTACAATAACATTTAATTGATATTAAAACTTTCTAATACTTTTGCGCTTTATTACACATGATACGTTTAGGAAAGTAAGTTTTATTTTAAATTTAAAGAATGAAATATGTGTTTAAAATAAAACAATCGCAAACGGCGCAGAGAGAAATAAGCAAATAACAATATTTATTACTATGACTAAATGACTAAACATAAGTGGAGTCATATAGTAAAAGCATACATAAACTCTAACATTACTACATGTAAATAGTAGGAAAAGTATTTGTATCGTATAGACCTCATAGCTTGAAGGTAAAGCATCTCGCTAGTAAACAGAAAATTCTTAGTTCGAGTTCCTATACTGGAAAGTAAAATTCTCATATTAAGATGGATATATTTAAAATAAATATAGTATTTTTTGCCAATTTAAGAGTTTATATTATTAGGATTTCGTTCATCTGACATTTATAGCAGTTTTTAGTTTGATTTATAAATGATTCAAAATTTTTAATTTCGTTTAAACATGTTATATTTTTCGTTTTCAGAAATTTAAAATTTTATTTATAACTCCGCTATTTTTTTTCAAATTTTCAAACAATTTGGAATTTTAAGTTTTATTTAAATAATTTGATTTGAATATTTTAAATTTAATCAAAATAAAAAACTCCTTTTTATAATTACTTTTAAATTAATTTTATTGGTGCTACCATGTGTGTAAGAATTAAATAATTATACATTAACAATTTCTGTTTATTAATTAAAGAATAAGTTTTTTTGAAAGAAATATTAAACGAAATACTCTGTGCGTTCTGCGACCACACTTAGTGCATTTGCTTAGTGATATCTTTTCTTTTTCTATCACATATTTTGTGCAAAATTTGAGATAAATGTATTTCATTAATATATATAGAGAGATTTTTTAGTGTATAAGCCCAATGTATAATAAATTCTAGGTTTTGTAGATCAATCATAGCAGTTACCAATAGGTAGACAGGTAGCTGCACAAACAATCACTATATCCAGTTGACAGCTGAAATTCCTGAATTGTTTTAAACTCGATTTGCATATTTTAATAGAACTTCACTGCCAAGTCATATATTGGTGGAAAACTCCTGAAATCCCTATCTTGGGGTTGACTGATAGGTTTAATATTGTGTTTTTTTTGCTCCCGTTTTCCACGTTTTCATATCTTTGAGTGCAAGAAAACACAACGATAAATTTTGCAACAAATCACTAATATTGGGTCTTCAAATGGTTTTCATCAAGATATGACCACTTGCATTTTAATATGCAAATAGATTTCTGTTTAAATGTGGAATTTGAATCGTAAACTCGATACAGCAAGTCTGCAAAGTGAATTGATAAAAGACCGAAACATGTGCTTCTAAAGTGTTCCATTTTGAGTTTTGCGAAAGCATTTTCCTAAATAGTAGGTTGATTGGTTGGTTGTGTTTATGACGTCCAGTTATGAACACGTGGAATATAGGCCCTAAAGAAGAAGGGTGCCTTTCACTAGGGATCTTTCTAAAGGAACGTCACCCATATTTACGCAAGGGAATCAAGATTAGAAAAAACTACGGAAAATTCCGAATGATTAAGCCAATGGCCGCGTTTGGTTTTCAATCTAGCACCTGCCGTCTACCAATTTTGAGGGCAGAATCTCTCAGCCACTGATGGGGCTGTTAAATAGTGTGATTTATTTACTGCGTGAACTAGAAGTCTAAAATTAATGATGCGTTTAGAGCAAGATCTGGTTAATAATGCTTTTCTTAAGCAGATATATGGTATATTCAGCAAAAATATTTGCAATTATTTTTATATATTTAATTGTTATGTATTTTAATATACAGTTATGTACAGTAAAAATAAAAAGGAAAAATATTGAAATGTGCATATTTTACAAACAGGTTTAAATTTTTTTTGTCGCGAATTTTTTTTTTTTTTTTTTTTTTTTTTTTTTTGTGCGATTTGCTATTAACGAACTCGACCGAGATTTTATGTATCAGTTTGGAGGAGATTGTAGAAGAATTGTAGAAGTTATCGTGTCTAGAAGAAGGTGATATATATATATATGAATTTTTAAGTCATCTCCGCTTCGCTGACGACATTGTAATTTTCAGTAACAGTCCTGAAGAATTGGAAATTATGTTAAAAGATCTTGCAGAAGCTAGCATCAATGTGGGATTAAAAATAAATTTAGAAAAGACTAAGGTGATGTTTAATTCATTTACATCAAAAAAGAAAATTGTCTACAAGAACACTGAGATTAAAGAAGTGCAAAGTTATGTGTACCTAGGACAGGAAATATCATCGGATAATAGTATCATGAATGAAATCAATAGAAGAATAAGAAATGGGTGGAGTGCTTTCGGGAAGAACAGTATTATTCTGAAGAGTAATATGCCTCTTTGTTTGAAAAGAAAAGTTTTTAATCAATGTATTTTACCTGCATTAACCTACGGAGCAGAAACATGGACACTAACAAAACGGATGATACAAAGATTACAAACAGCACAGAGAAGCATGGAAAGATGTATGCTAGGCATAACTAGAAAAGACAGAAAGAGGATAACCTGGATAAGAAATCAAACAAAAGTTTTTGACATTCTTGAAAGAATCAAGCAGCTAAAATGGAAATGGGCTGGGCACATTGCAAGAAGACAAGACAATAGATGGAGCACAAATATACTACAGTGGTATCCTAGAGATGTAAAACGACCAAAAAGACGACCACAAGTAAGATGGAGAGACGAAATTAGAAAAGTGGCTGGTGTAAATTGGATGACGAAAGCATTAGACAGAAAACATTGGAAAAATCTGGGGGAGACCTACATCCAGCAGTGGATCGAAAACGGTTGATGATGATGATGATGATGATATATATGGTACTTTTGGGGTCTAGAAGTCCTAATAGGCGTAGATCTGCAAATTTTTTTCAGAAATTCTAACATAGGAGCGACCGCAATAGGTATTATTTCATACGAAATCTACCTAAAAAATAAGCATTTGCATAGTGATATCTTATGATTCAACCTAGATAAACATGTGCGAAATTAATAAGTTTTTTGAATTCATAGAGGGGTTTTGTTTAATTTTTTTTATGTGTAATATGTGTATTATGTGTTTTTATGTGTGTTTTTTTTAATGTTCAAATTTGAATTGTTTAAAAGTTGTACAGCCAATAAATTGAAAAAGTACCCGAACCGGGAATCGAACCCGAGTGATCTGTATAAAGTACAGACGTTCTACAAACTGCAACACTTGAAAAAAATTCTTACGCTTTTCTTTATTGGCAAGGTTTCAATCGCAATACGAGAATTTGTATTTCCCTCTGAGCCGCCAATTACCGAGTGATTTTCCTCGATTTTATTTTTTTCCCCACTTTTAACCTTGACTTAAATGATTCCTTTGAGCCATAACAAATGAATACTGTCTCATCACTTTCAGACAGTGCATTCACTTTAAACAACACTATTGACAAGAATTCTAACATACGATTTTTGTGCACCACATTTTCAATCACCTTATTTGCACATTTCCGACGCTAAGATATGTGAGGATGTGCAATTTTATATTCAATAGTATTTAATGCAAAAATAAATATATAAATAAATAAATAAATAAAATGCTAAGATAAATAATTTCAGCAATGGGAATTAATCGTAACTTTAACTAACTGAGCATAATTTTTTTTGTTATCCTTTAATTTTGATATTCTTTGTTGAGTAAAAGTCATGCTTTCAAGTCAAAGTGGAGACGAAATAATTCTGTAATAATTAATAATGCTACATTAATACTCAGTAACGAAGAAGTTAGAATACACGGATATTATTAAAGAGATTCTTTATGAAAAACGTAATGGATAATCTTATTTAACATTTTATTCCTTTAGATTTTTAATGGAAGTACCATACGTTAAATAGTTTTATACGTTATAAAGTAAAATATTGATCACGAATTGATTTCGGAAGCGACTTTTTACTATTCGATACTGTGATGTAAAATATATAAAATTGCAATCTCACAAAAAAAAAAAAAAAAAAAAAAAAAAAAAGTTAACACAAAGGCAAACTCATTGAACTCCATTCATAGAAGAATGCAACCATTAATTTGCAGTTACTTGAGATTGAAAATGTGTTGAGACAGTCATTTGTGCTGTTGTACTTGTCAGTTTTTTTTAGTGTTTTCTGATTACTAACACTTAAGTATTTTTGTCATTTTTATTTTGAAGTTAAATATGATATTCGATTATTATTATGATATTACGAAGTGGTTAAAAAAAAAATTAGCATTACACTAAGAAAATGTCTTCTTATATATTAAAGTTGTGAAGCTTTTGAACGATATTTTTAATAAATTATATTTTAAATTATTATTTAAAATATTATATCTTTATATGTATTTATGTTTTCAGATTTAACATGTGCCAAATTTATAAAATAATGGGAATTTCTTATAACATGTTTTAAGATTTTTGAGAAATTGTTAAATTTAATAGTGTATTTAATTCATCTATTGTAGCTTGTTGTTACTTATTAATGCAATTGCAAAATACCAATTATTATTTTTAATGTTTTTCTAATTGGTATATTTATTTTTTAAATTAAATGTAAGCATTTTTTAATGATTTTAATAATTTACTTTTTCTTTTTACTTTTATGACGCATATAATTATTGACACTAAGAAAAAAAAGAGGGACAGATATTTAAGCACTGAAACAAGGTACTTTTTATGCCTGGTGTTTATATATAAAACTGCTTTAGTATATATTTTTAAAAGCACGTTCTATCCCTTATATAAGATGTAATATTTTTAAAGAAATTAATAATTGTTTTTTGCATTAAAATGTTTTAATTAAAAAAATTTAAATTTTTGCTGCATTGACAGTCTACTGCTTTTATAGATAACGATTCTTCACTGCCTTACGGAGCATTCCCATCGGTCAAAATAGAGATATTCTATAAAAGCGGTGAAATGACGATGCAGCAAAAGTTTTAAATTTTTAACAGAGCATTTGTAGGTATTTATTTTATTGTATATTTCTTTCTTTTTTCTGTTTCTTAGATCAATATTTTCCCATGAAACACACGAAATCTATTTAGCAACTTTTGAACTTTTTTGTACTTTTTCAATATGAATTCAAAAAGTACAATATAAACGAGAATAAAAAATTGAAATTAAATATGGATTATCATGTCGTTTTAAAAATAAGCACTGTATGAATATCCGTTTTGCAACAATAAAATTTCAATTACTCATGAAAAAGAAGAACATATATCACGTGCATCGCGGAAATTATTAAGATAAAAAATACAAATTAATGGGTATCTAAAAAGAAAAATAATAATATTGACTGACTAGGATTTCTGTTAATTAGTTTTGCTTTTTGGCATTTTAAAACTATCTTATATTTATAGACCTATCAATGAAAGCAGTCACAATGGAAAAAAATTGGAATAAAATATTTCTGTTTATTTCTGTCAGTAATTTAATTTAATTCATATGTAACTTTAGATAAGTTTTTCCTTAAAAGTTCAATTAATGTTACCAACTACGAATTAGATAAATATTGCCAATAAAGTATTTTATTCTTATCTTTACCATGCTTGTATTTAATTTTATCGCATGCTCTAAAAGGTGCGAATCTTTTGAAATACTCATAAACCAACATACAAAAAGAAATTCATTACATAAATAATTAATATTCACTCCAAGGGGAGAAAAAATGCATTTATTTAGAGGAAGTAAATGGTCACTCCTCCGAAAGAAAAATTATTCATCCCTGTTTAGAGTGAATATTCATTTCGAAGGAATTAATATTCATTCTTTCAAAGAGTCAATCCACTTTTGCTCAAAGTGAATACTCACTCTAAAAAAGGTTTGGCATATTTTTGCTCTGCCATAGAGTGAATAGTCACTCCTTTTTTATTTTAGCGGTTCGTAATATTCTTCAATCGTCATACATTAGTTTTAAATTTCAGTTTCATCATCATCTCTAAAAAAAGTACCCGAGTTTTAAAAAAAGAAAACACATTTTAACAAAAAAGTACATAAATGCGTCTTTATCTACCTAAAATTAGCATAGTTTTTGAAATATATCATATGCTAAACTTTTTCTGTAGTTTTCTTTCTAATATTTAGATACAAATATTCTACAATTTTTTTCAGGTGTCATGCCATAAATATGCTTGTCTTGTCTTTAAGTATCACGTATGTCACATTTTCAACTAGATATTTCTATCAGGTTTTGACATAGAAATAGAAGACAACATCCCATGCTTAAAGTCATATCCTGCGTATATCGCTAAATCTTATTTATACAGTGACGTGGTTTGAATTTTTCTTAAAATTCTCAAAATCTATAAACTAATCATATAAGATACAGTATTTGGAGGATTTTTTTTAATTTCTATGAATTCCAGCGTAGGTTTAGGACTTTTGAAAAATTCGTTCTGATGAAAGTTACATAAAAATTTTCGAGTTTTTTTTTTCTTTAATGAGTGATTATAAAAGACAATAAAAAACATACATTTTGCATAAAGAATGAAGTTTATTGGATGATTTGTTTGTGAGATATTTATAATCTTATTTTCCACACACTTGGATTTTTCATGGCCCTGTATTTCATTCAAATTTCAGTACAAATGTATATTTTAATTGGAAATAAGACAATTCGTCTGCGCAGTAAACAGTTAGTTAATAGGTTTATTATTTTGGAGTTATAAGGATATGTCTTTTACTACTTGATTATTCAATCGACCAAAAAGCTACCACCAAACTGTAAGATTAAACGTCAATAATGGCCTGCTGTAAAAGTCACTTTCACTTATCATTAAACATGTTACATGTGTTTGTATGTCATCAGGAGATTTTTAAATTGACGTATTATTTGATTTTTATTAATCTGTTACTAATTTATTTGTTCTTTCGATATTTAAAAAAAAGCCAATTTGTATAATTTGTAAGTAGTTTGGTGATTTATATAATTTTTTTCAAGATAATCAAGTAGTATACCAGCACATCAGTAGTAGAGCATTACTATATATTAAAAATTTTAAATATCCGTTTAAATTTCATTTTGGAATATAAATGCATTTTAAAAATAATTTTCACATTTTTGTTTTCATATTAGACTATGCATAGCCGTGATCAGTAAGTATTACGGTTGCCCCTAACAACTGTCATAGATGCCAACATCTCGTAATTACTCTGGTGTCTGATTTAAAATTTGCATGCTCAAACCGGAAAAATATATATAAAGTGTACCTTTTTTCCATGAATAACATTTTCGATTTTATCGTGAAATTTTTGGTTAAAGAAAATTTCCAGTTGAAAACATGTTCATTTTGTATCAAACTGTGGAATAATTAAGAGATGTTGCCATCTATGAACTAGTTTTCATTTTTTTGTGAGAATGAATACTATTTAGAAACTCAGTGGCCCTCATTAACACTCTAAAATTTAATATATTTTATCAATAATTTTTCATATTTTATTATTAATTGACATAAATGAAAGATTTTAAAGTCAGTTTTGATTATAAATCAATTATGAATTATGAGAAAAGACTCCACACAATGTATAACTGAATTAACTGAAATTTTTTATTGAATTATAACTGCTTCTGATTTCTTTTTAATCACTGCTTACAATTTTAATTTACGGATCGGAAAAATATTTATTGCATTCTTTTATCTATATTAAAAGTTTATTTTTTCTTCATCATAAAATTAATACTCCTGTCTTCTTTCTTTGTAAAAAAAAATATGGGGTATAAAATTCCCTACGGAATGGATTATAATTTTATGTGACGGTCTTTTAAACTGAGTTAAAAAGTTTTTTTTTTTTCACTTTATTTTTTTCTGCTGACTGGATTCAAACCCACTCTCAGTTGCAACATAAACTCACTTTAAAGCTCGTCAGGGAATTTTTAGGATTTAATAATAAGAATTAGTGGCAATTTTTTTAATTTGTTATTTAATTTTCATTTCATTTATTTATTTATTTGAAAAACTTTAATTTAACTATTACTGCAGATTACAAAGATATTTACAAAAAACTAATAATAAATAATACATGATTTGAACAGATATTATTACATTAATTTTCTTAATCAATTCTTTATGTCCTCGTAAATCTCATTTCACTAACTTTTTACAAAAAGCTACATATTGAGAATAATTTCATTTTCTTTCTTTTTTTATACATATATTCGGAGATATTTTGTAACACTTTCTAAAAAAACTGCAAAGTGTTCAGGCATCTTGTTTGTCTGACTGTCTGGCTATGCTCTAACTCTCATAAATATACAGATTCTCATACAATATGTAACCATTATTTATGTTCACAAAAGCATGTTTTATTTCTTTTTTTGTATCTTTGCATGTGGGATTGGTAGTTCACTTAAAGGAACACTCAACAGAATTCATTTGTATTAAGGTAAATGAAAAGAATCGTTTGCAGAGTATTTTAATGTCATTACCTTATTTCAGATGTATCGAAGCTGAAATAAATCACTGAATTTCTTTACAAAATGAATAAGCATTTAAAATATTTCTCATTCATTTATAGGGATACACTATTGGGGAAAATGGGGAATTAGGGGAGCATAGGGAGATTGGTTACATTATTGTCTTTGAGTAATAACTGCTGGAAGTGTATTTCAAAATTCGGTATGCGCTTTAAAATTTAAATATTTTTTCATGTTACTCGTTCTGTACAAATTCTATGCTTCACGTACAGAACTGCATAAAACAAAATTCACGTACTAATTTTCTTATTAACTGAAATTGCTGAAGGGGGTTTTTCATCAAAGGTACGAGTATTTCTTAACTAAACTGAATTCTGGCATGTATGAAGTTAATAGATACAAATCTATATATTATATACAAGCTGCTCAAAGAAATCAGATGATTTTTTGATTGAAGTTGCAGATAACGGAAAATGGATTTTTAAATGTATCATGCGTTTCCATATGTTTAAATTAAACATAATATTATAAAGTATTAATCTGAGTTTCTTGTTACATTATTCTGAATGTGTTGGAAAGCGTTTCATAATCTATGCTTGACACATATTTTTTCTTTTTGTTTTATTCTTTGAATTTGAAGATTAGATATTTGTTGTTATACGGAGCTTTTTTTATTATTATTATTTTTCCAATGTTCAAACACTAAAACAAGACAGTTATAACAACAAACTAAGTAATTAATTAAATCTGACAACAATAAAAACTAAAAGCAAATAGTATATCGATATTTTGATAATAGCACATCCATCTTACAGAATTACATTATTAAAGCCAACTATAAAGTCGGACTTTCTTTTGCGCATTTTTTCGATAAAATTGGAACAAAATTGAAAAATATCCCAAAATTTATAAATTATAATTCAAAATTTAATTTCATCCAAAAGTTTTAAGAATCATATGATTCAATCATGGAATCTGAAGTTTTATGAAAACCGTCCATTTGTTCTTGAGGTATAGCTATTGTGGAAATTATGAAAAAGGCAGCATAGCAGTGTCAACTATGGGGGAATATACACCAAAAACCCATCAGGTTTATATCAAGGTCTATCTGAATCTTAAAGATTTGTGAAAATCCGTGCATTAGTTCTTGAGATAGAGTGCCCAAAATTTTTTGATTGACAGGCAGATTGACAGATGGAACGACTGGCAGACTCACAAACAAACATTTTGTAAAAACTTGTTTTTTGGAATCTATGATATCTAAAATGAGTAAATCCGTCGAAAACCCGAATTTCAAAATTTTCACGAATCCAGTACTTTTTTCTTGTGAATGTAGAAGAAAGTAATAAAGATAAAAATATTCTAAAAGCGAAATAAAAAAAAGCTAAACACACGTAAGAAACAGTGGCAATAAAATATTGATTTTGAAAAGAGAAAAAATACAAAGGAGTTTTTATTGGTCAAGGACAATAACATTTCGTCTTTTACATACATGCAGGTTTGCAACGCTGTCAGTTGAAAGCAAACATTTGGAAAAGTTGTGTGTTTAAAAGTTTAATGTGTTATAAGTATGTTATCATTTCAAATATATAGCCTAAGTTAAGCATTATCGCTATCATCCCGTTTAACATTTATATAACATAAGGCAATTAAAAGTTTGGCTAATTTCTATTTTATTAGATTTAATTAATAGAGAAATGTGCTAAAATGAACCGTTAATAACGTGTAGATGAAATTGCGCTGAATATTGATTTTGAAAAAGTAATAGACCAAATGGGAATTTTTATCGGTCAAGGACAATGACATTTCATCATTACGTACATGCTCATTTGCAATGTTTTCAATTGAAAGCAAATATTTTTAAAAGATTTGTGTGAAATATAAATATGACAGGCTATGTTTTTAGATGTATAGGCTGAACAAAACTATTTGCTTATCACTCCTTTTAACATTTAGATAACTAAAGACAATTAGCAGCTTGTTTTTTTATTACTTTTAAAGAATAATAAAGTAATCTACACACAAAATTGAAGAAACAAAGTTCGTTCTAAAAACGAAGAATTAAACATAAATAGGAAAAAAATGTATTAAAATATAGATATTGAAAAAAGAAACAAGAATAAATGGAAGTTAACCGGACAAGGACAGTTCCATTTCGAATTTATAAACACACAGATTAGTAATGTTGTCACCTGAAGTAAATATTTGAAAAGAAACTTTAGTATAAAAATAAATATGTCATGCTATATTTTATTATATATAGCTTTTATAATATGTAGCTCAATTTTGCGTGCCCCTCCATCTAACATTTATACAGCTAAAGCTACTGGTAGTTTTTCTTTTAAGTCGCATTTATTGAATGTAAAGAGTAAATTGTCCTCCTACGATCGAAAACCGAAATTTTACAGATTTATTTGAGACCAAATGGAAAATATTCGATTAAATTTTTGTTCTCAGTGCTTTAATCAATCCTTATAATCAAGTTTTTGTATGTAGTCAGGTATTATAAGTGATTAGAGCATTCAATCTTGTAATGGAGAGAACCGAGATTCAAATCTTGAGAAAAACAAGGCAATGAATAACAGGCTCTATAAACACGCAGTGCAAGAAACAGTCTCATATAAATGAGATATCCATATCGTACGTATAAAATTGTTAAATAAATCTTTAACTATTGCGTTATTGATTATATTTATTTCTAAAAAAATTCTTGAAAATAGAGAAAAACAAAAGCTTACTGCAACTTTTTTTTTTTTTTTTTTTTTTTTTTTTACAATGTATGAAACGAATTTCACTAGAGCTGTTAAATGTTTTGTGTCTTTCTCTTACTTAAAATTTTGGTTAATAACAACAGTATAGATTAATTATATATATATAATCTCTGTAAAACACGAACTAGAAAAGAAAAATGCAATTTTAAATTAAAATACAACTTTTATAAATTAATTTACAATGCAAAATATAAAATTATTGTTACAATGTAAAATGCATTTGTAAAACTATGGTAAATTACAATATTGAATTTAATAAATTAAATTCTTATATTCAATAAATGAACATAAAAAAAATCTTTTTTATGTAAAATTTTTATTATTTTTTAATAGCATTTGGAACAACAGCTGAATTAACTTACATTATAAAAACAGATATGCACTTTCAGAAAACCTCAAGCATATACATGTTGTGAACTAATTTGAAGTCAAAATGACAATGGCATTTTTATTTACGAAGTGTTTTCTTCAATATAGAGCATTACCAAGTTTGAGAGGCACATTTTTCTTCTCAATTTTAATAATTAAAAATGTAGTGTAAAAAATTATATTTTTCAAGTACAAATATTAAATTAACAGTATAAAGTCAAAGAAAATAAATGCTTTAATTTTTTTTAAACTATTAAATCTTTCAATTTGAATGTAAAACATAAAGATTGGGTTACACATGATGTTAATATAGTTACAACTAAATTTATCTGTAAAACTAAGAGAAAAAAATTACTAATTTAATTGAGAAAAAGAATTGAGTCGAAAACTGTTACTGCTTCTTGCAGATAATACAAAATAAATTTTTGAGATTGTAGACATGACAAATTCGCATAAACATAATTTCTTCCACTTACATTAAAGTGTTTAAAGATTTTTTTAAGGAAGAAAGTATGAATGATGTAATTTTTTTTTTTTTTTTTTTTTTTTTTTTTGTAATTTTTACTGATAATATAATACACAAACATTTAAAGATAAATAAATTTAAAAAAAAAAAAAACGTACAATTCATTGACATATTAATACTTAAGGGTACAGTGGAGTTTCAAAATCGCAAAAAAAACATCAAATTGCCGAATTTTCACTTTTAGTATAATAACATTATATGAAATCTCTGCTATTGAACATAAAAAGAATTTTTCAATTTCAACTATTTTTACTGGAGTTACAAGCATTTTTGTCCAATCAGCTGATTCTGCCATACCCCTTTATTTATGTTTTCGCCGATTCGCAGCAGTAAAATTTAGCCTTTTTTGTTTTACCTTACATAATGTTATCATTTTGCACTGAATACCTATAAATTCTTCTGATTTCGTAAAATAATGCTTTTACTGTAACTTTTAGCTATTTCTTATAGCGTTTGTTTACAATGCATTTAGAGGAATTGCTTTTTGTCCCCAATCTTTTTAAAATAAAATAAAATAAATTCTATTTCTCAACAACTATTTAATATATTTAAAAATATTTTGCACAATAAGAGGTACTTATACCATGAATATTTGCAGAAATTAAAAAAAAAAATCATCGGAAAATAAAAATGTTAGTTTTGAGAAGATTTTTTAAATTCAGATACTTCACATGCTTTGAATGTATTACTGTCGAAGCCATATATTTTATGTGATTTTACCATAAAGACATAAAAAACTTACATATAAGTTAGAAATGATATTATATTTCTTATATATAACTGAAACTATGTCAGTAGGAAAATACTAAGCAATTATATCCATTGTAGTTACTAAAACCTGTTTTTCTCGAATATTTTCGTCATTTTCATCATTTCAAAACGTTACATGCGCAACACTTTATGCCCAGTTTTTCTGTTTTTTTTTTCTTTCTATATATGCGTTAACAATGTTACTAAAAATAATCCTGTTTAGACGCATTTAAATTTTTAAAATTTCAGTTATAGTGAATTTTTAATGATTTTTTAACGAAAAATACAAGAAAATTAAGTTAAAAATTTTTTTTAAATGTTTTACAAGTAATATGCTAAAAATGCTTAGTAACATTTATTTGTATGTATGTATGAGAGGGTTATTATGGAAAAAAGATTAACAAGTATGTGAAACTGGTTGCGTATGGAGCATTTTGAAATATTGTCATTTTTCATTAAAAAAAAAAAAATCTTGTGTCTCAAAAACGATTGAATATACTTTTTAAAAAAAGTTGTGGAATAAGAGATATATATACTATGACTATTTCCAAAAATTTATAAATGAAATTAATCGCAAATTTAAAAAAATAGTTTTTAGAGTCCATTGTACCCTTAAAATTACAAAACAAAGAAGAAACTTTAACAGTCATAGAAAATAAGATTCCATAAACAGTACACGCAGATACTTAATCTAGAGTTGACATTTACAATATATTCTTTGAAAATATATGCTTCGAAAATTATATATTTTTCATCTTACTTTTATTGCTACAAAAAATACCTTTTAATTATTTTCATTATACAGTATTATAACATAATTTTAAACAGAAAATCTTTGTTCGAACTTATATAATTTGCTGATCTTCTTTTGTATGTTACGAGTAAACGTACCTGCGTGTGTATGTATTTATATTTATATTTGTATCTGTTTTTAATGATAATATACTTATCGACATATTTAACATCTTTTGGCAGTGATTTAGTTCATATGTAGAATAAGAATGTTGTATAGTAGTTATATGTGTAACATTTTATAGATTTTACATTTAATGCCTTGATACTCCATAGCATTTAAGAAAAAAAATTATTACATTATTTTTTGCAAAAAGTAAATTAGCTTTATTTTGTGAAAAAAATCATTTGATTAATTAATATAATGTATTTATGTTTTAAAAAATGTGGTTGTCATGCAAATATACATATAAATACACATGTATAACAACATATGTCATATAAATACATACTGTTGCGATGCGTAGTAACTAACATTGACTTAATAGAATTCTGCAAAATATTTGCTCCTTTTACCTTAGTTAAGGTGTATTTCAGCAAAGTATTTCTAAAAATTCTTTAACTCCGAGAAAAATAATTTTAAAAATATTTATTACATTATTCTTGGCATTCATTTCTTATAACAGATTGTAGTTTATTGGAGTTTGCTACAAAGTTAATATTTTTCAACAAACTACATAGCCATTGGGCCGTTTTATTGAAAATGGTTACATAACCGTAATTGAATTCTATGCTGACCCTAATATGGAAAATAATAGGTCAGAATAGAATAGTCATTAAACCATTTTGTGTGAAAATAATCGAATGAATGGATAAGTTACCGAAGATTTTTAAGATCGTACATGAGGATAGCTTTACCAATAATTCAAACCAAGATGGACTAAAATTTATCTATTTCTAAAACCCTTTTTCAATAAAAATTTACATTTCGCTGTAGATATTTCGGAATAGGAGAGAATTTTTTTTACCTCAGAAACAATTTACTGAAGAAAAGAAAATCACATAAAATTAAACGTAATTACATACAATACATGCATTGCAATTAATGAAATAAGATTTAACAAGTTAATTTTACAATATATATTAGTAACTTCTATACATATATGTAAAGCAAAAAAGCAAAAAATCCAGTACAGAGAAAAGCGGATTCATATATAAACGGATTCTTAGATAAATTCTACAGCTTTTAGTAAATAAAAATAAATAAATGAATAATAGCTGGAACTTAGAATTATGACAATATAAAATCGAAATTTTAGTTTTTATTATTTATTAGCTTTCAAAGTATGTTCAAATTTGAGTTGAAGACAACTGAATCATAATGTTGAATGTTTATCTCTGTCCAGACAACCATTGGAAACACTTTCAAAATGAAAAACAATTGATAACAAACAATGAATAACAAATTTAAAATAGTTTTGTGATATATGTCCAACATGTACACTATTTTAGTACTTGGAATTCATATACATGTATATTTAAAACACTGATTCCACATAAATTTGTAATTTCTTTCTTTTGGACACGTAGTACTAGTACATCTTGAATAATTTGTTTTATTCAATTAAATAAAAACAATATACGTGAATTTTGAAAAAAAAAATGTAACCTGGATTACTCAGCTTCTTTATACCGCTGAAATTTTAAACAATTTCAAGGAATTTATAAATAGATGTCAAATGTTCTTCAATTTGGTCTAAATCAATTATCCGTTGTAAAATTCAGCAGATCTTCTTCTGAAGGATACCGGTAGTTCTTTGGAGGTGGAACCAATTCGCTTCCTAAAGAAAATAAAATATAATTTTAAAAAAAAAAACATGGTAAAATTTGAAAGAAGAATACAGATACTATCAGTTCGTATTAGCAAATTAATTTTTTTTGTATGTCTCTAATACTTTGTGATGACAAATAATGAATTGTGCATTTAAATATACTGCCATTTATATTTTATAATGCAGAATAAATTGGATATATTTATTACGCGTTTCCTTTATGTTTCAATTACGGTTACTTAAAGTTTGGTAGGGGATATTATTTTTTGCATTTTCATTTATAACTCTAAATTCAACAAATGGCTCTCAAACATAGCCGCTAACTTTTACGCATTTTCCATAATACTAAAATTTTACAGCAAATATTCTCTTATTTTATCGTCGAAACCTAAAGTTAAAAGAAGTTGAAAATCTCCATTAAATTTCAACGGTAGCAAAAAAAGCGTAAAAGTTGGCAACTATGCGACACTTTTAAATTGACGAACTTAATATACCTTCAAATCATTTGTTCCAAAGTCATCTCATTACTTTAAAGTTAGAAAACTGACAGAATAAAATATAAAAGCTTTCTGATCTTTACTTTGTTTATTCATTTCAATGTCAAGGATGTATACATATCAGTTTTTAAAAATCCAACCCATTTTAGGTAGTGAAACATTCACTAAATATATAAATTAATATTACTCATTAAACCTTCACTGCACTATGTGCCATATCTTTCACATAATAACTATATTTATCCTTATGCGTCGTGAATTTGGTCAATATGATCTCTATATCTGATCACAAACAGTTCAAAGAAAGGAATTACATTTTTTTTGTCCATGTCAGATGGCTGCAGTCGAACAAAAAATAATAAAATTTGTTCTTTGGGGAAAAAATCGATCATGCTATTAAAGGCAAAATTTACATTCATTATTTTTACTGAATACCTATAAATGTTAACAAGTTGGAAATTGCACGTGAACGTAGCAAATGAGGTGCGTTCGTACGATAACGAAGTTTTAAAAATATTCAGATCTTGCTAATATAGTAGAGCGTACTTCGACTACAGTACAGAAGTCGAAATCTTTGTGTTTCTGTAAATATTCAGAAAGTAATTTTTATTACACCTCAGAAACGTATATCTTATTCATAAAATGTGAAATAGTTGAATATAATTAAAACACGCCCCAAACAATGTTTCCCCGTATAGCATTATGTAGTGGAATACTTTTGTGTGGCCCTGTAATTTAATAATAAAAATTCTTTGCATCACAGATTGTACAGAATGTATATTTTAGTATATATTTCATAGATTCATGCCAATTCTATTATGTTCGAATGAGTGTAGCATCATAAAAATGCATTTGAATCTTTTTTCCCATTGACCGTAATGTAATGGAATACCTTTGATTGTCCCTGTAAATGATCTATGCATCCGACTTTCATAACATTTGAAATGACACGATAAAATTACATAATAATTATGTTTTTAATTTCAAACGATTAAAATGCATTTAAAATGTTTCTCCCATTGACCGTAATGCAACGGAATCCTTTTGATTGTCCCTGTAATTGATCTATCCATCCGATTTTCATAAAATTTGAAATGACTCGAAAAAATTATGTTATAATTATGTATTTTAAATTTCAAACGATTCGGTTGGGTAATTTTTGCGTTGTTATATGCGGACGGACAGACAGACGGACAGACGGACGGACTGAGCGACAACAATAGGTGCTACGTATTTACCTATTACGAACGCACCTAAAAAGGTTGCAGAGTGTTACACAGATAAAATTCATTAATTTAAGCTCATTTAGTTTCAAAATAAACAGCGTAACATTTTAAATGTCATTCGGTACATAGGGTAAACTCCATAAAATATCAAGTTTTAGCTAAAAATTGGAAATTTAAAGAGACTTTGTTAAAATACATTGAAATTGTTGAAAAGCGTTTTATAATCTATGATTGATGCATGATTTTGTTTTTATTTAATAATAGTAAGCACCCGACTCTGCTGCTTAGCAACATAATTTTCTTAAATGTTATTCTTGCGGAAAATATAATGTCAATCATAATTTATATATTTTATAAACATGTTCTGACTTAAAGTATACATAAATTTCTGATTTAATGTCAAATATAATAAGATTTTTTGTAGTTGAATGATATCGACGAAAAATCGGATGAAACAATTAGCTTATGTGTAATATATATGTATGTGTGTTATAAAAATGTGTAATTTTAAATTATAAATGAATAAATAATACAAATGTGAATAAGAAAATACGAGGAACCCAAACTATATTTCGGAATATCTTCTTGATTAACAAAAAGTTACTTTTTATAAAAGCATTTTTATGTGAATTTTCTTATTTTACAATTTTTTAAAGATTATTGCATTAATCAAGGATAATAGCATAGCTCCGTACTTTCATCAGAAGTTTACTATGATTTATTAGAACAGAAATTTTCGATGAAAACGAGCATGAAAAATTACTCCTGTCATACATATGATGTACTTAAATCTGCATTTTTCTTTTTCAAAATTTTCTTCTCGTTTTGATAGATTTTATTGTACAATGTTGTATGGTAAGCAAAAAACGGTTTTCAAATATCCGGATAAGTTTAAGTAGGTAATTAATATTTATTTTAGGCTTTATACAAAATATACATTGTATTGCAAGTATTTTTAATGCAAAATATATGAAACATTTATATATTTTTTTTCAAATCTGTTAATATTTTCCCAAGATATTTGTATATTTTTGACATAAAAAGAAAAGTAAGTAGTTATCTCATGATCACCTACTTTTTTAATAATGAGACTGATATTTTCACTTTTTAAAAGGAATTACCGTACTCATTCACTACTTACGTAAGAAGTAATTTTTGCAGAAATTGGAGGTGATGCGTTTCAGATGAAACCCGCGACTAAAATATCAAAGCCGTATCATAAGAGACTAATGCTTGTATTCACCATCTACCTCCAACTTAGAAATCCTCAGTTTAACACTCAAATTAAATTCCCGATATTATTTGATTAGACATTGTCTAGAAGACGCCCAATCAGGATCAGAGATGAACACCATTTGAATCTCCGACCGGGGTTTTCGATATAACTTGAGGTGGAAGTAGTTGGTGAATGCAAGCGTAAGACTCGAGTTGTATGCCGGTCTTCGAGATTAGACTCAATGTGAAAAATTTCCTTACTCAAAATTTTAAAAAAGGAAGAGAAAGCTTGCTATATTCGAAACAGGAATGCACTCTATATTTCTTAACATATTTTTCAGTCCTTTAAAATTCACATTCTAAGGTATATGAGTTGCTATTAAATAGAATATAAGAAAAATATTTTATCTGAATACGAAATCTTCGCACGTCAGTTTTATTAACATCAAGAAGGTGTGGGCTGGATATCCTTTGTCTATTTCGCTGACAAATCTATTTTTTTTCTGCTGTAATCGCAATATTTTAAAGCAATAAGAAATGTGCCTTTTTCAGATTTTTGCTAATAATTAGGTATAAAAAGCAAATTATTTATTTTAAATAGATTTTAGAGGGCATGAAACTTGAAGAAGTTGTGTTTAAAATAAATACTTACTTATTTGTATGAAAGTATTGTAAGATGAGGAATTTTATCTTAAAAAAATATAAAATAACATTAACAAATTTCTAATGTGCAGTTTCAATATCGGATTCGGGCTCCTATAAAAGAAGCCAGAACGCATTTATAATACAATCCTTCATTTTTTTTATTATTAAAATGTCGTAACAATTTAAAAATTTATAAATTTATGTAATAAATTAGAAATAAAATTACAGTTAGAAATTCACATTCTGTCTTTGGTAGCACACTACAACTTAAATCGTGACAATGGGTTCTGATAAATTATTTTTAGTGTAAGTCTGGTATGGTTGGACTTTTAAGCTTTCCCTAATTTGTGTAATCTTTCTACTATAAATTTTATATAGAACACAGTAAAAAATACTACTGTGTATATTAAGTATCAAATGAAAATTTATAAATCAAAAATTATATTCACATTTGACTTAATAGCCTATTTGCATCAATTTAGGAATTTTGTTAAATCAATTTGTATTAAAAATACTTGAATGCAAATTGGTTTAAAAACTTTTCTTTTTTCCTACATTTTACTTAAATTATGTATTGTTTATGCCTCATGTAGCCAATCGAAGCAATCAAGATACTACTTTTTCTCAATAAGCCAGTATACAAAATTGAAGCCAATCCAATAAAAGCAAAATTTGTTTAACACTTAGCCGCTTAGACAAAAAAAAAAAAAAAAAATAAAATAAAATAAAAAATAAAATAAATAAAAAAAACATCAGTATTGTGATTTTCTTGTGTGTGAGACCACTTGATCAAAAAATGAATGAAGGGCTTGATTAACAAGCAGGATTCTGCTTTCGTACTGCACCTTTTGTAAAATACTATTATAATTAAATATGATGCATTATAAAGTCCCTCATGACAGCACAAGAACTTCAAACAAAGCAAACGTGCACTAGTATCTGTAGTTAACCCCCTCAGTCCTGATGTAGCCTGGAGGCGACCCTTTAAATTAATTTAAATGCTTCTAAAATTGATAAATCACATCTAGACTATTTAAATAAATGCGTGCATATTAGAAGTAGCACTATTTAGGCTGATAAATCTTTGAAGATGTTTTAGAATAATTTTTATCTGGTTTTTGTGGTGCCATGTAAAATTTGTCTCAGGACTAAGGAGATAAAGCAGGAAATATCACGTTAAACTTTGAACATGAAAATCATCAACCGTCTGTGAGAGTTTTAGCAAAAATTAAGGATTACTAATGAGGGTAACTCTCCACCCTCATTATATTCGATGTGCAAAATCAAAAACTTAATTCTGGATACACACACTAAAAAGTTGATTGTACACACATTTTGAAACCATTCTATAAATACCAACAAAGGCTAAAATTGTTTAAACGAAGAGGGATTATAGTTTTTCTTTGTATTCGATGTACAAACTCTAAAAACTAATTTGTGAAAAAATTTTAAAACTCTCAACGTTACATTTTTACATTTCATAATGAATGAACTCAAAGTACTTTTCAAATTCTACAGAAAGTTAAACTTATAAAATTTAAATTAAGGGGAAAATGAAAAATTGTCAACAATATTATCTAAATAAACGAATAAACACGGGTATTATGTCTATAATATGTTGTTTCTGCATTATTTTTACAAATTTTGCTGTAAAAATTATATATTTAAGGAATTTTATGTTTTTATTTTGCATTTAGATTTCCATTTAGTACTCCTGAATATATTCCGAATATATTCTCATAT
This sequence comes from Maratus speculifer, assembly GCA_964019185.1. Lineage (NCBI taxonomy): Eukaryota > Metazoa > Arthropoda > Arachnida > Araneae > Salticidae > Maratus > Maratus speculifer. Next base: position 144,217,047 of record OZ025291.1, read on the forward strand.
AAAGAGAGGGGGTATTATGAATTTATTAATTGAGTTTTCCTGGGAACAACTGTAAATATTTTTCATTTAAAAATGTTGAGCAACTTTTTTCAGTAAGTTTTGAAACAACTTTTTGAAATTAAACAAACGAATTGTTTAAGTAGAGAATTTACCACTACTAAAGCCACCCCTTGACTTGTTATGAAACTTTTCCTGAAATGCAATGAATGACCTAAAGAGAAAATATTTTTCATCCATAAATCTAATGATTTAAGAAATACTCTCACACATTCTTTCTTTTATAATTATAATAAGATGTTTTATCCCGTATCACAAATGATTCAAATATTTTAGATGCAGGGGGATGCAAGTATCTTTTTAATGCGGGATACATAGAGATTCGAGCCAGAAATTTTGAAAATAGTTGGAAATACGACTGAAAATTTAAATATATAACATGATATGTGTTTTAACAATATGAACTAAATAATGGGAGAAAAATATTTAGTAAATACGTTATATTTTGTCTTCTACATCTCACTATCTCATAAAAGCATGCAAAAGATATCTAAATTTAGTATTTTTATGAACATAACTTTTATTTAAGATTATAAATCGCTGTATCCCACCTACCACGTTTTTGTATAAAACCTGAGAGTAGCGGAGGTGCAGTGATTAGCACCTCAACACCTGCATTAGTTCAAAAACTGTAAAAGGGGCTGTTAACCCGACGGTCCACTTAATTTGGATCTACCCTATCAGTATTATCTCTAAAAATGTCATCTCATATTGGCATTTTATAGTTATAGAACAATGTTCTTGCATGTTTTAATGTGTTAAAATAAATATATTATCCTAAAGTATTTTTAAAGATGCAGAACGCTGTGCATTATTTCTTACGCGGTATTTTTTATTAATCTTTAATAAAGTCTGTATTTTCAGATAATAAGTTAGATTACATCTTTTCCACAATTTTCAAAAAGAAAACGTTAGATATTTATCATGTTTAACTTAACTCATTTTATGGGACGTTTCATGAGTTATAGTGTAATAAAATATTTTTTATGACATAAAAGTTCAAATAAAAAATAGTGCATTTATATAAAACTATAACCCAAAACTGACTAAATATCTATTGCTAACCACCGTAGCTTAAATTCAAAAGATTTCTTTGTATTTAAATGTCACGAAAGCCATTAATCACTTGAATAGAAAGGAAATCTCATCGGCAAATTAAAATCCTTAATGTTTTACGAGTTGGAGTTACAGAACGTAAGAATAAATCGCTTCTGTTTAATTCAAACGTTTTCCGTTTTATCTTGAGAATAGTTAAGATGAGACTAAAAACAAAACCTCGGATTTATTAAGACAAGTTTTTTTTTGTGTGTGTGTTAATGTACAAAAGAACAAAAATAATAAAAAGAGGGGGAAAGAAAGGAAATTTACATTAAGAATTAGATAATTTCTTCATGAGCATGTTTTGAAAGGAAACCATAGCAATTATTGATTTAACCATAAAACGTTAAGATTTTTTATATTCAAATTCTAAAACCTTTTCACTTGGCAATGTTTTGTTTTATATATCTACAAAAAGTTGTCTTTTTAATTAAGAAAGATTTTTTAAGGTAAACCGCAAATTCTAATGGGATTTAAGACTCTTCCATCTTAAAAACAATAAACATTTTTGAAAAAAATTTGTATTAACGTATGTTGTGATCAAATTGATAAGTCCTGTTACTATTTATAACAGATGATTACTATCAATAATTACCACCTCTTTTAATAAATTTTAGAAATATTGCATATTAATCATATTAATTGGCTATTATTAATAATTAACATTGGGGTTTGGTCGATATGACTAACATAGTAATGAATATGTCGTTTGGACTATTTACTTTCATTAATGTACGAAGCTAACGGAAAAAATAATTGTTAGATGACAATAATATTCAATCAAAAGACATGTAATATTGATATGAGAACACAGCTAAAAGACTTAAACATAATTATTTTTACAGTTACTCAATATGTAAAGTGAGAATTTTATAAACACTTAAATAATAATAAAAAAATCATAATACAGTTTTAAAATACAAAATTTTAGCAAAACATGTTAGGACAAATGTAGCATAAATAGAATTAATGATAGAGTAGAAATTTTTGAAATTTGGCTTCTAATAAATCAACTTTAACGCAACTGTAAACATCTTTAAGAGAAGTTTTTGAGAAATTAGAAAATCTTGGAAAAATTTTCTTAGAAAAAGCCATGCGTCGAATATAGATCATGAAAAATTTGAAAACACTTCTAAAACACTTGAACACAATTTCTCCGTTTAATCATTTAAATAGATAGTTAATAAAAAATCAAATTTCAGAAGACATAGATATATATAAACATACATATAAAGCATAACACATGCAAAAACAAATTTTTCAATAATTATTGCAGTTAGTCGATAACGTATTTCATTTCTTTTGTGCATCTCTGTATATGATCTGTAGATTTCTATATATTTTAAATACTATGTTTAAATTTAATGCAGTAAGTAAACGCATAACACAGTTTAAAATTCACATTCAGAAATTTATACCACTAGATATAAAGGTATTTGAATTCTGTTGTAAAGCCCTGCATATTACTTTTAGATGTTTTATAAACATCATACATAAAGATTAAATTTAATTCATGTAAAAACACTGTTAAAACTACTTAAATAATACTTCATAACATTCATAAGCGTCAATATATACACTTCTTTGTACTTTCCTGTATAAATTTCATTTACGAAGGGTGTTTCTTAAGTAAGAGCCATTTGAAAATAAAAATCAAAGGCAATAAAATTTTAAAAACCAATTTCTTTTCTTCAGATTCCTCATATGTTTCTTAATTTTTCAATACAGCTTTCAAGTTTGTTTAAATAATACCTTTCACTAGATTTAGAATAACCTGTTCTTAGAGACTTCCACTTTCTTAGAGTGGGCAGCGGCGACACAAATGACTACGTCATCGAGTTACGGTATGATATCATGATGTAGGGCAAGATTATTAGATGTAGATTAAGGAATGTCTGGTCTGCCTCGGCATTTCTTGGTACGATATGAGTAACAGCGGGCACCAACTCACCATTTTGGCGTCACTATCACGTCATCGAGTTACGAGATGAAACTGGTGCAAAATCAAAGGTAGAATATTTTGGTCTGCCTTCGCATATCCTGGTGCAAAACAAACCCACGGCAGATTGATATTTATAACAAAAAATGACGTTATAATGTACAATACAAATCCTATAGACATAGTATTTTACATTACATTTCTTCGCAATCGATTTTCACGCTAAATTAATGGTTTGGGAAAAGAGTCTTATTAGTAAGCGAGAAAATGACAGATTCGACATATCTTGGTTTATATTGTATATTACGACACCTTTTTTATTATAAATTTTAGTCCGCCGAGGGTTTGTGCCAAGATATGCGCAGGCAGGTCGAAATTCCTTAAAATGCTTTATTTTACCTTTAATTTGGCATTAATTTCATCTCGTAACTCGGTGACATGATAGTGGCGCAAAAGAGAGAGTTGGCGCCCGCTGTTACTCATATCGTACCAAGAAATGCCGAGGCAGACCAGTCATTCCTTAATTTACACCTCTACATCTTGTCCTACATGCTGATTTCATTTCGTAACTCGATGACGTAATCATTAAGTTAATACATTATAACGCCATTTTTTTTTTATCAATTCAGTCTACCGAAGGTTTGTACCAGGATATGTGCAAGCAGAACAAAATATTCTTAAAATACTTTATTTTATCTTTAATTTGGCATAGATTTCATCTTGTAACTCGGTGACGTGATAGTGGCGCCAAAATGGCGAGTTGGCGCTTGCTGTTGCTCATATCGTACCAAGAAATGCCGAGGCAGACTAATCATTCCTTAACCTACAACTTATAATCTTGTCTTACATCTTGATTTCATCCCGCAACTCGATGACGTAGTCATTTGTGTCGCCGCCGCCCGGTCTATCTCCAATAACGAAAAGGCACATAACGCACAATGATGTTGTTGTAAAAAATAAATAAATAAATAAATAAAAATAAAAGCAGAGGATATTCGTTGTAACCAGAGGGTATACGCAGAAGGCAGAGAGTACATCCTAGTTTGCATTTAAGTCTATTAAAGTGATGACAGAAACAGCTCCACTAGAGCATTAATAATTAAGAATATCTGGAAAGGCAAGGTGTTTAATTAGCTATTGTGTGTTCGTATAGCTGTAATTAACAATAGTAAATAATCCTAGCCTATACATTAGCCTATAACAGAGTCAATCAACCTGCCAGTACTGAAGACACAGTACCCCCGACGGCGGTCATACATACGACAAACTCTCATGAAACAGAGTCAATCGAGTCACACAATAAGGCAACAAGTTGCAATGCTAACCACTACCACCCTCAGGCTTAACAGTAAGTTTATCTTCTTGTAATCCGTTATTGTTTTTCTTTTATTTTATATATATATATATATATATATATATATATTACTGCCCCTAATTTTGGGTTCTTAATTATTGTTACTATTATTCTTTTAATCCTTTAAAGCTCAATTTAATCACCTATAGCCAACTTTTTTCCTTTTTTTTTTCTTTCTTTGAGGCAATTGGTTACCATTGCAATTCTTTACAGCCCATAAACAGACCAAGTGACCATAACATAGGATGTGTCACCCATCAACTGAGACAACTACCTACGACTACCTGATACGACTAATCACTGGATATGACAAACAACTGATTCTATCAACTACCCAACTATGTCAACTTCTGGAAGTGACTACTTTATGAAGCAGTTATTACACTTAGGTTATCAATCATCGGGATAGTCATTAAAATCTTACTCCCTCAGGTCCATAATAGAATGATACCCTCTTCTTAGTCCCTAGCCACTAGAAATAAACTTTCAACTTTTTCAATAGAATATCCATAGGTATTATTATAAATAGCAACTTAAATTCCAGTAAGTTTAAATGGCATAGCTATTCATGATACTCTTATAATATTAATAACTATTAACAAATTATTTAATCTGCAATGTTAACCACTTAACCTACACAGCCACGTTCATACGAGTAACGCTACGAAGCCACTAATTATAATTATAGTAATTGAGGACCTGATGGTAATTAAAATGTCTGCAATATATCTAGTAATATTACATAGCACCCTAATATATCGTTAAGTAATTAACATATTAGTTAGCAATAGTAGTATTATCTTCAAATAGTGATAAAGATTGTATAACTATGTAATTAATGCTGTTCCCTTTCAAGCTTCCCTCCTTTTTTTTTTTTTTTTTTTTTTTTTTTTCAGTCGATTTAGGCCAGCAGTAAAAGGAGAGTGGTAAGTTTTAATTATTATTTTATTTTTCATTTATTATTTTATTTATTTTTATTCTTTATGTAACTAATTTCTTTAATTTTATTATTTATTATTATTAATTTTTATTTATTTATTTATTTTTGACAGCTCGCCTCTTTATTTGGTGCAGTAGGACTCTGTCCGCACAAAATACCGGACCCGTTCTAATGGGGCAACCCAGGGAGCCAGTTTTTCTCGGTGGGGTACGGTAGAAAGGTGGGTTCTTGTCTCTGTCTCTGCAACGCTCTCGTTTGCCTTGCTATTTGGCGCAAACATTTTCCTCCATCAGCGGTACGACGTAGCATTTCGGCCAGTTTCTGTTTTTTACCCCGTTAAAATTTCCCCAACATTCAGCTAAGTTCAGTACCATTGTTTAGGCCCAAAAAACAGCCAGTCCAATTTCGTCTGGTATGATGAGTACAAGGTGTGCGGCAACAAATCACATAGTTAACTCAATGTGCAATAAACCACAAAGATTACCAACAAAACCTTAACCTAAACAGCCGACTTGGGTACTTGTCTTAGTGGTTCGCCACTTTTCCGGCTAAAATTACATCATGTACGCTAATGGCGCCTGGTGCATGTAAAATCCGTCGTGAGTGCAAAGTCCTCCAAGTTACCTGTGAATTATACCTCTGGAGGTGCCTTGCCAGGTGAAGGCATCTGATCAAGGCTCTAAATTACGAGACCATCTTGCGAAGCCATTTGCAGTTCAAACAACAGGATGTACCATTAATTAACAGGCGAAACAAAGTATGCTCAACGACAAGCAAGTACTGCAGAAATGATGGCATGTGAAGTAAAGAAATCGGGTTTATTGCCGCTACGCGGCAATTAGGCGGTCGACCGCCCCGATACCAGGTATCTAACCCGTTAAGCTGAGATAACTCGGCAGGCAGGGGCCTGGTCATCGGTTAGAAAGAAAGAAAAAGTGTATTAAAGTGATAGCTTTTTGAGAAACAAAAGATATACGATGTTCCTTTAAAAAATCCAGGCATACGGCGTATACCAACATGTACCATCCGCTACATCCCTGGTCACGGCCATTTTCACGTCTTCGTCATCGATGTAGTGGTAGCCGCCGAGATGATGTTTGCGATAGCGGGAAAGATGGAAATCTCTAGGCGCAAGGTCGGGCTTGTAGTGGGTGGGTGACGAAAACTTCACAAACTAAAGAGTCCAATAATGCTCCGGTCTGCGCATATGTGTGAGATCTTGCATTGTCATGGAATGGCAAAATTTACTCTGCCAGCATACTGCATCTGTTGTTTTGAATCGCTTGCGAAAAAAAATGTATCACTGACCGTACCTCGCACCGGGCGAGTTATTTGACAATCTAGAATATTTAAAAAAAAACAGCACAGACTGTACACATTAGCTGTACAGCTGCAATTGAGCACGGTTGTTCCCAAGGAATGCTGTGTCACAACGCAAGTACTTGTTGTAGGATTCGCACCACCTATTAGTGTATACAACAAAATAGAAAACAACAAAATTTTAGCATCTTCTTATTTAGTAGTTGAGCATGTAGATTATATTTATATAAGATAAAAATATATATAAATAATATTTATAAGTATTTAAGACAATGTATCCAATCCTTTATTGTAGTGGATTGATTCTAATGCTAACTGTATTTTAGAAAATGTTTTATCTATACATATAATAAAACAGTAGGACCCGGTGTGTCTGTACATTGAAGATAATTGACAAAAATGGAGTCAGGGCGATAAAAGAAAACCAATGAAACACAAAAAAAATTTTTTGAATTTTTTGTCTGTCTGTCTGTCTGTCTGTCTGTCTGTTTGTTCGAGGTTATCTTCGTAACTACTGAATGGATTTTTATGCGGTTTTCACTAATGAAGAATGCACACTCCCGGGCAGTGTATAGGCTTTGTTTCATCAAAATCGGACAACAGACAAAAAAGTAACAAAAAGAAACAAAAGAAACTATTAGGTGCGCTGCTCACGTTTTTTAGTACATAACGTTTTTTAGTACATATAAAATCCAATAGATGTCACTGTGCGATTTTAAAACGCGCTATCGTTATGTTTTCGCCAGTCTACTTAAGTATGAGAAAGTTTCAAGCTGGCTGTCGTTCCATGTGGTTTAGTCGGTAGAACGTCAGTGCGCCATACTGATGGCCCGGGTTCGATTCCCAGCATGGAATTTTTTTTCACTATGTTGGCATTAACGCCTATAAGCAATTAAAAGAATTTGAAATATTGTATTCAAGGCGAATTTTCTCTCTGGGAAAATTTCCTTGCATTAATATGTCAGTGTAATTTTTTTTTCGATTTAATTTTTTTTTTCGAAACTTTGTTTTTCTTAAAAAATTACAGTAAATATTTGATATTTCCCAACGTTTTTTGAATGATCGACTTGCTTTTTTTTTTTTTAATGTATGTCTGAACCTTATCTAACTACTTCTTCAAGATTTCTTTAGATAAACCGACCAGCGTAGCGGGCGAAGGCCGCTAGTTATTAATACTAGCAAAAGCCATGCTTTGTTTGGATTCGCGAAGCATTATTTTATAAAACAGATATTTGAAAGTAACAATATATATATATATATATTTTTTTTTTTTTTTTGCATCTTTATTAAACAAAAACGTTATTTTATGTTTTGGCGCATTTTAATTTTTTATTTATGATGTAAAACTGGCATAAGATATTTTCGAAGCAAACTTTTACAATTTTTTTTTTAATTTTCAACTAAAAGCTCTTTTAAAGATGTTTTTACAATTTCAAGTAGCCACTGGTGTTTTTTAATTGTTTGAAATATGCATGTTTCCAATCTTTGTAATCAACATCCAATAATCTTTGATAGCTATTTTAGAATAATATATTTGAAGAAAGCTTGAAGAAAGTTACTTCTTCAAAATCCTATTTTCTGGAAAAAACATTTGAAATCTGCTTTCGTTGATACTATGAATTTTCAACTGTAAAACATTTTATTTTAATTTCTTCATTTTTATACATGTTAGCGTATGAGAATTGCTGTAATTCTCTCCGCGTGGGAGAACTTTTTACTTTCTGCGAATGGCAACTCAATTAATGGAATTACCTTTTAACGAAGCGCTCTCTCATTCTCGCAGTGACGTTTTCACGAATAATTATTGTTGTGTTTGCGAACTTATTAAAGGTTTTTTTTTTCTATAAAATCCTTCTGATTAATGAGTCGATATTATTTAGCCACAATACGACCTTCGCAAAAATATTTATAAAGAGCTTGAACCAACAACTTCACGCAGATCTTTTAATTTTTCATTTATATAACAAATTTAAGAATTAATTTTATTTGTTTACAATTATTTTGTTGCCAGTTTACAAAAAAAAAAAAAAAAAAAAAAAAAAAAAAATTATAATACAATTCTTTTAAAATGTTTAAGTGTCATCTGTGCAAACGATTTTGCGGGATAATGAAAACATGTTTTATTTAATAAATTAATCATGATTCTATCTATAATTATTTACTCCATGATTTATATATTTTTTTTTCTGAAAATGTATGCGTTTCATTTTTTATTTATTTGCTAAAATGCGTCCGTATTGGAAATGCATGTAAAATAAATTAATTAAAATAATAATTTTTTTAACGTTTTACTGTAAAAAAATTATATTCTGCAAATCTACAGATCATAATTTATTTTTGTGTTTAATTTGAAGTTAAAATATTGAATAGTTTTTTTGTAAAGCGTACGACAAATTGTAATTTGAGTGGACTAGTAGAGGATTCGCTTCGCTCATCCTAATTATTAACTGAGAAACATTAGTGGTCATAATTGTGATAGGAATTCCAAAAAAATGTTAGAATTGGTTAAGGATGAATAAAATTAAAAGCTTGTTGATATTGCCATAAAAAATAATACAATGAACATTACAATGCTATTTCGGATCCCATAAATTGATTCTTGATCAGATGTGGCACCAATACGTAGTCGAAGGTAACCGCATAAGGCGAAGTAAACAAAATCCTATACAATTCTTTGTAAAATAAAGTTGGGGAGAGGGAAGGAGAAAGAGCATGGGAATGAAGAATGGAGATAAGATAAATTATAAAGAAAATAGGACATTAGCAAGGAATTTGTTTTAAAGCGATAAATTATAAAAATGATAAATAAATAAATGAAACAGTAGGAACAAAATTAGAAATGAATAAAATAATATATGTACGTACATATATATATATATAACGAAGTTGGAGAAATATTAACTAAGAGAAGAAGGTTAAATAAATAAAATAAGAAATATATAAGTAAATGAAATGAAAAAAAAAAAAAAGAACGGAGATATATAACAGAGATTTTCAAGCTTTTGACATTAACAGAGTAGATGATAAGTCATTAGTCACAATCGTGATTTTTTAAAGATTCATAAAAATCCGTATGATAAGCGAAGATAATATTGGAATTTTAAAAAATCAAAACAATGAGAAGCAAATGAAGACTTACAAATTTCTTGATTAGAACCATATTAAGGAATTTTAAAATAGCGTTTGAAGGAGATAGAGTTCCAGATTATTAAATTTATTGACAGTTTTATCGATAATATAAAGATTGTAAACTCGAACAAACGCAAATAATTTCAAAGACTTGAGTTCAGACTTGAGATTAGTCAAATATTTTTCTATGGAAAGATAATTACAGAAACAGAACAATTTTTACTGAAGAGAATCAGATAGAACATACAATGGGAGAAAAATCTAGAAATGTTGTCTTAAAACAGAAGTTGGCAACTAACCCTTGTGTTTTGCAATCACGACATCGTGAAAAGCTATAGGAATGTTATTTTGATCTTCGATTGTGAACAGAACACATAGATCAATCAAATTCTCTGTATATAATAAATTTTAAAAATATCATTTAAAAGAAGTAAACAGAATGTATAAACCTTATAGTTAAATTGGAATGGTTATTTGTATATATTGAACAATTTTTATTTGAAGTAATACATGTATATATTAAAATAAGTGAAGATGTAGTTTTTTACCTACATCCCATCCTGTAAAATGTGATATTGTGTAAAGATATGCATTAACCCTTCACTGCACGATTTTTCTTTTTCTTATGAAAAAATATTTTGATTACTTTTGGTAGCCATAAATGCGGGAAAAACAATAAAAAAAATCTCACTTCATACATATTTTTTAATATGGATTTTTGTGGTATGTGCCATATGTGTCCCAAAGCATACAATGGCATATTTAGATTTTTGTACCAAATGTGGCATGAGGCTCACAATACTGGTGTACTATCTATATATAAAGAGTACAATATGTATTAAAATTTTATTAAAGGTATTTAACACTTTGAAAGGCAAGCGATTGTTTTTCTGTAATGTTGAATTGACACTAGAATATTCGATAAAAATTATTTTAAAATAAAGAAATAAATTTTGAAGCTTTTTTTTTTTTTCTCCAAAGTTAGAAATATAAAATTTAATTAAAAGTTTTTGCATCAAATCTTGATTCAATTCAGGTGATATATAATGTATTCCACTGCTTTAATTAAAAAAGTTTATCATGGCCCTTCATGCCTATAGAAATTTCTTTAGTATTGTCATTAAAATCTAAAAATTGTAGGATTTTGTTTTCAAATTCTATGACAGACATTGTCTCTTTAATAGTTTGGTTACTTAAAACATCACTCCAGTAATATCCGTAATGGAAATTTGTAAAGGATGAGAAAGATCCTTTTGTATGTTTTATCTACGTGTCTCTTCTGAAATAAGGTTCAAAAGTTCAAGGTTAAAAAAAGGGGAAAAAGTGATAAGGAGTCTCCAAAGTCATAATTTCAACACTTACGGAATGACTTTCTCCATATTTTATTTGCGCTTCCGGAATTTGTCTTTCCTTTGTAACTTTTTTCTATCAACACTGGATCCAATATGCATATATGCAGTATATAAAAGAATAAACAATCTTTCTCTAAATTGATGCTTCTCTTTATATATATCCGGTACTGAATTCAGAGAGTCTGTAAGGGGGGTTGGGCATTCATCAAGAACATTTACATGTACTACACAGATAATTTGAAAATTTGTTTAGTTTAGAACCCCCACCACACACACACTCCCAGCACATAACAATGTTCCTCCAGTGGAAAAACGTCTGAATTCAATATTGTTGAATTTCACTTGTTTATTTTTTATACAGTATTTTTAGTGAAATTTAAAATTACTTTAATAATTAATATGAAAACTTATCTCCTGTGGCAGTTGAATCTATTTCTTGGATCACATTTGTTGTTATCGTGCGTGCAATGTCTAATTCATATGAAGAAATAGCATTTTCAGTTCTATTTTTTACTGGAATGTATGTTGATTCTTCCCAGCTATCATAAAAAATTCCAAAAGACTGATCATCATTATCAATATCGCATTAATTTAATCTTGCGTGAGCTCTTTGTGCGCCATTTTTCATTAAAATATTTTATGAGCTTTATGCTCTGTGTTCCATATCTGACACAAACACAAAAATAGGATTTTGAGCTGATGTACTAAAATATTTTAGTTTTAAGCAACTTTAATTACAAATATGTGACATACTCGAATGTCTAAAATTTTCTATTGTGATACTTTTGATATTTCTGGGTGAAAAAGTTGAAGCAAATTCTGCTGTTATATGCGATGCAGAATGGAAATTCTTTTCTGAAATAAAAATTTTATAGCTAGTGAAGTACTGCCTTCAAGTGAGAAAAACTGTTACAAAAGTCTTTGTTTAAATGTTCTTGATATGGCACAAATCTGATATAGCCTAAATTTAAGATTTTTATGAAAATAGAAGGATTTTATCGGTATGTTCCATATATGGCACACCGTGCAGTGAGGGATTAAACGAGGACATAAAAATACATTAATTCAAATATTGTCTCCTCAAAGATATACCCCTCATACTGCATAATGATCCATGGTTGCATTAAAGGAAAAATGAGAAAAACATAGAGTATTTACACTAGGAGTTGTTTTTTTCATACTCTTTATGTTTCAATAAGAAGTTTATTCAACCTATCAATTATCCCTAAAATGTAAAGTGCATGTTTGTTGAATAAGATTTGTTTTTCAATGGCGAAAAATTTTAACTCTTGTAAAATTGAAAAAAAAAAATATGGCACGATAATATACAAGGGCTAAATATATCCTGATGCCCTTCTACTTAGGGAATGGAGCCGATCTAAAAAATTTTTAACTATAACTAAAATCTAGTTTAGTATGGTTGCCTCATTCATTATCTTACCTGTTAATAAGTTGCCTACAAGACTGTCTTTTGGGATAACACAAAATGGTGGTTGTTTGTTCCATTTACCAGTTATTCCACATTCAAATGTATCCATCGGTGTTCCCGGTTGTCCTTCAAATGGAGAACAAGTGACGTTGCAGGATGGAAAAGCTGCAGTTGTTGCTGGGGTGCACTCCAAAATACCGGGGTGTATTAGAGTCATACCACAGTCAACGTATGCTGAAAAAAAATGAGTGAAATCGGTAAAATTAGCAAAAAAAATGTAAGACTTAATTCTTTTTTCTTTCAAATTGTTAGCCAATATATCGTAATAGAAATAAAAATATCAACATCAAAAAACAAAAAATTCATTTTTTTTTTAAACTTTTCTGTAAAGAAAGTGAACAACTAAGACATTGCAAAGAAGATAGCTTCTAATTAAATGTATGAGATAGCAAAATTTGAAGTACAGTAAGTTTATTCAAATAAAACATATCGTTAAAAATGTATTACATCATTACCACGTGGTAATCAAATGGGTTTTTTTAAATATAGTAAGTTAAGTGATAAAAAATTAATATATAGAATATATATCACCAACTTTAAAACATTCACTGTTTTACTTAAAAGGTGATAAAAAAATAATCAAAGATGTTAACAGTTAATTTTATTTTTAAATATGTTAGTACTTGCACGTGGGGTGGTCGAGTAGTCAAAGAACAACACCGCTACTCGCCTGCGAGCGCAGATTGTGGGTTCGAATCCCACCGGCTCCATGAAATAATGGAAACGTAAAAAATCCCTTTTAAATTACTTTTCCTCTTTTTAATTTTCTCTTATTTCTTACTAAACAAAATCTTTTAACTAATTAGCCAAATAAATAAATAGATAAATAGTGTACGACAATTTAGAAAAATTGTCTATAACATTATTTTTGTAAAAAATGAATAATTTTTTTTTTCATTCATTCATTCATTCAAAAAAAAAAAACAGTGATTTTTTTAAATTTAAATTAGTTAAAAGATTAAAATTGATTTTAAAAAATAATAAGTACTATGCATCAGTCTAAAATAAAATAAAATAAACTGTTTACAAATATTCTAACGAAGATGTTTGAAAGGAAATCTTTAAAAAGCACAACAGATTTTTTCACTAACTCAAAAAAAAAAAAAAAAAAAAAAAAAAAAAAAAAAAAAAAAAAAAAAAAAAACACTTTTTGTACAATCTAGCATCAGCAGTTTTGGCTCAGTCAGTAAGGATTTGTTCCGCTAACCAAAGTTCTCTACTTCAATCCTCAGGACAGCATGAGGTAAATTAAGCAAATTAATAATAATAATAATAAATTAAGTAGAATAATGTAACAGCTTAAAGTCACTCGGAAATTTTGAATTCCTTGACGATTTATAAATTTTTAAAATTGAATTACCGTATTTACTCATGTATAAGGCGCACTTTTTTCCAAAAAATTAGGGCAAAACTCCTAGGTGCGCCTTATACACGGAATAATTTTTTACTGTTGAATGCAACCCGAAGTCTAAAAATGCATTTTCGTCTTGTTTTTTGGTCTGGTGTAATGTTTGTTTCGACTTTTTTTTTACTGAAATTCATTTGGTCATTCTTCATTACGTATCAAATTTATGGTGCGCCTTATATACGAGATTTTAAGAAATCGCTATTTTTACTTGCAAAGTAGGGTTGCGCCTTACACACGCGTGCGACCTATACACGAGTAAATACGGTATTATCATTAAAAATCAAACCTTGTAGCAAAAAGTTACTGCTTCTTCAAACGGAGTTTTCCTTTATTTTATTTCCCGAAACTGAAAGTCTACTAACGGAACGGTAAAAGTTCGGTTACTTTGTTGCTTGTAGTTTCAGCGTGAATTCAAAGATTTATTTTTAACAGTGCAGGCACTTTATCACAGAATATTTTACAGCTAACTATTATTAAATATTACTACGCATTTAAAATGAAAAGTGACGAATGTCTATAAAGTGAAATAATAACGTAAATTAATTGCAATTATTAATAACATATATCTTCTCGCATTAAATTTGATCCACGAAACTGCGTCTACTTTCAACTGCAATAATTACTGGCTCTCTCATTTTCAAAACAAAATCACGTAATTTTATAAACAGTTATAGCAATTAGTTATAAAATATTCTCTGATGAAAAGCCTGGATAAAGTTTGGCAATACTAAGATATTTAAAAACAAAATTAACTATTAAACATCTTTGATTATTTTTCATCAACTTTTAAGTAAAACGGTGACTGTTTTAAAGTTCATATGTATTTTATGTTTAAAACAAAGAAAATTACTTTCTGTCTTATGTTTTTATTTTTTATTAATACATAGATTTTATTTAAAAAATCACAATATAATTATTCGGTGCTCGTGTATAAAATTCTATTCTTAGTGACATAAGAAATTATATAATTTTCTTTATAGCATCAGCTTTTAACAAGCGTCGTTTACAAAACTCAAAAACTGACGTTTTGGTCCAAAGAACAGCGAATAATCAGTAGGGGAGAGTGGAGATACTTGAGCATACGGAATACTTGAGCCACCACTATTATTTCTACATTTGGTCAATTTTTCTTTCTAAAACTGTCAATATGGTAATAATTTATAATTCTAAACACGTAAAAAAAGAAGTCACATACCCTGGTACTATTTTGAAAGTATGGTGATTAATAGTTGTTTTTCCCTATCTAAAGTAAATATTTAGATGCATGGTTTATTTTTATTATTATTATTATTATTAAAAGTTTTGTTTAAAGTTGCAATCATATGGATAAATTTAATAAGTATACTTTCAATTGTATTTTGAATCTAAACTAGTTGAAATAACTGCATGCTAGTAAAACTCCGATAAACAAAAATGGTGGTAATGGGGTTACTTGAGCCAGTGAGAATGGGGATACTAGGAAATTAGATATGGATGATACAAACAAAAAATAAAATTGCTTCCTTATATTCTCTAATTGATATTTTTTTCTTTAAAAAATAGTGGCTTAGAAAAAAAATGTTTAAAAATGTATATTTTTTAATGAAAATATCCATTTTATTTTTCATTTTGACTAAAAAAATAGCCTATTTAGATAAATGTAAACATAGTTTTCAATTTAATTTTTATTACATTAAAAAAAATTTTTTAAACTATTTTAAAAATCATAATCTCTAATACTTCAATTAGTCAGATCCAACATATTAAAATATTTATTTTTTAATATAATATATTAAGATTAATATTTTATAGTGAAATTGTAAGATCATCTGTTACTGTAAGTTTTTTTAATCAAAGAAATGACTATTGTCACCAACACAGGGCCCTACTGTATTACCATGTAGCTAAAGGTAAAAAGATTTTTCAATGATCCTTCGGTCACCAGCTATAACGACAAAAAATTTTCGTATTACTAGCTTTGTTTTCTCAATTGGTTTTGAAGGACTTTATGTATCATAATTTATCATTCTGTAAAATATTTGTGCAAAAATAAAGAGAAAAAAATTACTTTTGTTAGTTTTTTTCCCGTACTGGCTCAAGTATCCCTTCACCATGGCTCGAGTATCCCCTCCATGGGGATACTTGAGCCACGATGTAAAAAAAAAGTAAAAAATAATTGGACATAGAAAAAGAGTTCAAAATTAATTGAAGGTGGTTTTCAGTTGAAGAAATTTATCAAATTATCATTTTCAATATTTTATTTTGTTCTAAAAAATTATAAAAATTTAAAAAAATTAAAATTTAAAAAGTGGCTCAAGTATCCCCATCTTACACTACTGGGTATAAGGTGCAATGCTATTTAGTTTTTCTACAAAAGCAATGGTTATTTGCATGCAACAAGCTTTATTTTTATTCTTATTTTCTTATTATACAATATTATAAAAAAGTACATTACATAAAAATTTTAATGTGTGTAGAATTTACGGATTTTCTTTTTTAGCCTACAATATATCTAGATATAAGAAAATTACAATTCAAAATTTAAAAAAAAATAGCATACACTTCTCAATCCACTTTCTAAAAAGTTTCTATAAGTTCCTATTTAGAGAATAAAGATGACAACAGAGAATACACAATGTTAAAAATAAATCTGTGAATTCATATTAAAATTGCTGGCAGCAAAGTTGCCAGACATTTACCATTTCATTGGTAGAAGAATTCGTAGATGAATTGGTAGATGATTCCCCTTTCTGGGAAAAATAAGAAGGAAAAAATACGTTTGAAGAAGCGGTATCTTTCCGTTATACAGTTTGGTTTTTATAATATAAAAAATTTAATTTAATTTATAAAATTAATGAATAAATCAATCGTCAAAGAATTCGATGTTTTCGAGCGACTATACTATTTAATGTTTGCACATTATACAGGTGGTCATAAAAAAACTTTGCCGGTATATGGAGCTCTAGCGGCCAGTCCGTTCAACCGATCGAGGTGAAATTTTATGTATAGCTATTTATAGGTATGAGCTCGAGATTCTCTGAACGGCAACAAAATGGCGCTCACGGTTAAGGTTATAGTCACAGAAACTCGAAATTTTTCAATGGCAACACCCATTTTTTTCCTCGCAAAATGATCAGCTTATGCGAAAACCCTAAAGAGCGTTGGAACCGTACGTGTATAGCAAGAAACGGACACGTTATGCACACACAAAAAACTGTTCTGCGAATCCCTCCCCCCCCCCATTAAAAAACACGATTCGCGCACAAGGAGTAAATTCGCATATGACACAGAGTCTTTTTATCCGTTTTCTACGCTGACTATCTGGCAAACGATGAGACTTTCCATGATTGGTATTTTGTCTTTGTCATATTAAAATTTTCTGCGTGAGCCTTGGTCGTGTTTTTTTGGAGCCGTTCGTAGAGTTGATTTTGAGCAAGCATAATGCGTCCGTTTATTCCAATAACCATACCGTTCCAGCGCTCTTTAGGGTTTTCGCATGCACTGATCATTTTGCGATGAAAAAAAAAATGGGTGTTGCCATTGAAAATTTTCGAGTTTCTATAACTACAACCGTAACCGTGAGCGCCATTTTATTGTCGATCAGAGAATCTCGAGCTCATACCTCTGAATAGCTTTATCTGAAATTTCACCTCGATCGGTTGAACGGATTGGCCGCTAGAGCTCCATATATCGCCAAAGTTTTTTTTATGACCACCCTGTACTTCAAGCCGTCCTGAGCACTTTAAGAATATCACTGGCTGCCAGGTCCTATACTGCCGGAACCCGGTGGCAGCCGCACTTTTATGACGTCAATCTTGAGTATTTACCAATGTATCGAGTACAAGGACCGGACATACATCAAAATGTAGGTTTCAATGTGCACTTTAAGAATATCACTCGCTACCAGGTCCTATACTGCCGGAACCCGGTGGCAGCCGCACTTTATGATTTCAATTTTCAGTGTTTACCAATGTATCGAGTACAAGGACTGGACATACATCAAGATGTAGGTTTCAATGTGCACTTTAAGAATATCACGGGCTGCCAGGACCTATCCTGCCGAAACCCGGTGGCAGCCGCACTTTATGACTTCAATTTTGAGTGATTACCTATGTATCGAATACAAGGACCGGACATACATCAAAACGTAGGTATCAAAATGCACATAAAGAATATCACTGTCTGCCAGGTCCGACACTCAAAATTTACATAATAAAAATGAGTCTGTCACCTGGTTCCGGCAGGAATGGACATGGCAGACCATGATATTATTAATGTGCACTTTTAAACCTTCATATTTATTTATATATGGTCCTTAAATTCCATAGATAGGTAGACATTCAAAACTGATGTCATAAAAGTGTTGCTGCCACCTGGTTCCGGTAAAATTGGACAAAGCAGACCCTTGTATTATTAATATGCATTTTCAAACCTACATTTTGATGTATGTCCGGAACTTGAATTCTATAAATAGGTAGACAGTTAAAATTTACGTCTTAAAATTGAGGCTGCCTGCCTGTTCCGGAGAGATTGGACCTGGCAGACAGTGATATTCTTAATGTGCATTCTGAAACCTATATTTTAATGTATGACCGGTCCGTGTACTCGATGCATAGGTAAACACTCAAAATTGATGTCATAAAGTGCGGCTGCCACCGGGTTCCGGCAGGATAGGACCTGGCAGCCAGTGATATTCTTAATGTGCACATTGAAACCTACATTTTGATGTACGTCTGGTCCTTGTACTCGATACATTGGTAAACATTCAAAATTGACGTCATAAAGTGCGGCTGCCACCGAGTTCCGGCAGGATAGGACCTGGCAGCCAGTGATATTCTTAAAGTGCACATTGAAACCTACATTTTGATGTATGTCCGGTCCTTGTACTCGATACATAGGTAAACACTCAAAATTGAAGTCATAAAGTGCGGCTGCCACCGGGTTCCGGCAGGATAGGACCTGGCAGCCAGTGATATTCTTAATGTGCACACTGAAACCTACATTTTGATGTATGTTTAGTCCTTGTACTCGATACATTGGTAAACACTCAAAATTGACGTCATAAAGTGCGGTTGCCACCGAGTTCCGGCAGGATAGGACCTAGCAGCCAGTGATATTCTTAATGTGCATATTGAAACCTACATTGTGATGTATGTCTGGTCCTTGTACTCGATACATATGTAAACACTCAAAATTGACGTCATAAAAGTGCGGCTGCCACCGGGTTCCGGTAGGATAGGATCTGGCAGCCAGTGATATTCTTAAAGTGCACATTGAAACCTACATTTTGATGTATGTCCGGTCCTTGTACAGGACCTGGCAGTCAGGTATATTTTTAATGTGCACATTGAAACCTACATTTTGATGTATGTCCGGTCCTTGTACTCGATACATAGGAAAATCGACGGCCGGCTCCTGGTCTATAATAGAATATCAAATCTCGCTGTCTGTCTGCGTGTGTGTCTGCGATAGTTAGCGAAAACTACGCTACGTACGAGGTTCAAATTTTTTATGAAAGTTGTGCAAGTCCTTTCCTAATGTTCCTGACTCTCAGAATTTTAAAATTCTAATAATTAGTTGAGAAAGTAATTAAAATCCCCAAATTAGAAGAAAGGAAAAGTACTCATAATTCAATAACAGCATTGATTTTTATCAAACGACAGAATATTTCTTCGAAAACTGAAAGAAAAGGAAAAGGGTTAATGTAAATACACCTACATATATATTTATGTATTATATTATGTTGCCATGGCGATGAATGTACTAGGCTTTTTAATAACGGGCTGTATTTTAAGTTCTTCTGGGCCCTAAAACTGAAAAATTAGACAACTATATGCATAAAATTTTCCCTTTGAGATATTAAAAAAATTATTTTGATACTCTTTTAAATAGTTGAAAAATCCGTAAAATTCCATTTATAAAATCTCATTTTATTTCCATTCGAAGAAATAGAATTTCGATAAATCATTCTGAACAAGAGCAGGTGTTTTGGAATGCAGACAGCTGGGCATCAGATAGTAATGGCATTTTTAGACAACTTGTAAATATTTTCGAATGTTAAATTTATAAATTTAATTTTTATCAATTCAGATGAAGAATTTTTCGCGGATTTTAAATATGCAAATTTCTTCACAGTCGCTCAATTACAACCTTATATATTAATTATTAATTCGTTACTTGGATGACTTTCTCTTGTTAGAATAAGTTTTTGAAAACCACAAATGATTTTTATATTATGATTCTTTGTTACGCTGCCGAATTTTTAAAACTGCACCATTTAGAGATTTTAAAGTTATTCATCGAGCAATATCTTTAAACGCGCTTTAATAATATCTAAATTTATAAAAATCCAATTTTCTTTTAAATAAAAAAGTTGATTTAAAAAAATAAAATAATTAAAATTAAAAAACAAAAAACCTCACAAAACCTTTTGGAGCTTTTATATAAATTATAACATAAAGTAAATATTTTAAAGAGTATCGAATATCGAATATAGGGCGAGAGGATTTTTTAGAGGGAGCTGTAAATATTTAAAATGCTACCGTTTTCTACCATTTCAAATGCGGACTTTTTCCTAAACACTGGGATCAATATTACTTATTAAATATAAAACTTGCAGATAGTTTAAAACACATAATATAGATTTTAAAGAGTGAAATTCAGGAAAAATATATTTTTTTAATTTTTTAGATGTGCAGGTCTACGCAATAATGGGTACAATCTTTATACTTCATTATTTCTTTAAACAAAATCCATCAAACTTTACGTAAATGAAAAAAATTACTTTTATGTACTTTTCGCGTGTATATTTTTGCAATGCATACATGTAATTTTTTATGTAAACACAACTTAACTAAAAATCAAAAAATATTTCAATAACTTAGTTATTCGAAATTTTTTATAAATGTGAAAGGCCTTACCTCTTGTTTAATTTCTTTCATTTTGAAAGCTATTTTTAAAAAATATTCAAGTTTGAATGTTTGATGATGGAAGCGCGCTCTTATTTTAGTAGAAAAATAAAATAAAACAACATTTAAAAAAATATCGAAAATCTCTCTTCTCAAGAAACTTTTATATCTTTCTCTGAACTACTTTAAAGTTTCAAATAGTATATAAGATGAAACCCTCAATTATTGCCACCTAATCAGTAAATGACAACTAATTAGTATCTTATTCAAATAATATATTTTTTAAAATTCTCCTATATCATTCCGTCTAGTGGTAACTTATACTTGCAGAATATAGTTAAAATATACCTATGAAACATGAATTCATGTTTATAATTATTTAATTTATCTTAATGGATGGTACACGTTATTAATTCCAATAATTTTACATTCTCAATCTTCGACAGAGATGTTAACAGACTAATAAAAATTAAAATCTATCAGTTGAACTGTTTGAAAAAACCGAAATAATAAGTTAAATTTATTTTGTAGACAACAAAAATTAAGATGTTCCAAATTTAAGACGTTCGACCAGAGTCCAACACCATTTGGCAGTTTCTAATTCATAAATGTCAGTTATTGGATATCTATATTACTAATAATTAAAAACATGAAAAAGGGACACATGCATGTAATAAAATAAAAAAAAATTGCGCCATTTTTGTTCTCTCTTAGCTTCAATTCTAAATTTGTGGAACATATTTCAATCTTAGTTTCGTAACTTGTAACAGCTAAAATTCTTTTTCTTACTTTAGTTATTAATAAATTATTGCTTGCTTCTCAAAAAGTTGGGAGGTATTTCGTAAGCTTTTTACTTTCTGAAATATTCCTGGGATTTTAATTTAATTTTTTATTTTAACATCGCGTGACAGGTGTTACTACGCGTTGCTAAAGGGCTTGTTCTTCCGAGGAAAAAATATAGTTCTTGCCAAGGACCGCCTGCTACGACCAATTAGAATTGATCATTTTTGTCCGTTTGAGGCTCGAGTTCGTCCTAATTGGATTTTTAAAATGATTGACGCGGAATAGGAGGGCGCTAGTTTTGTCGTGAAAATGGTTATTTTCATTTGGCTTTGCAGGAGGTTAGAATGCATCTTTCCTTTAAACTGTTCGGAAGCCATGTCATTTTTTCCGAGAATGTAGAACGCCGGAATGTTGCAGCTTAGTGAGCGAAGGCCGTAGTGATAGATGTGTGGAACGGTGATCTGTGGAGTAACTTAAGTTCGTGTTCTAAATAATAAAGAACTAAAAAACTGATTTTCTTTCATTGTTATTGGAGAAACTCCTACGAGAACAAATCCATGGCTTATCCACTTACCAGAACGACTGCTCATCCCACTATTGAGTCTTAGTGAATAGTAGTATTCTACAACCAACATGGTATTCTACTAGAGATTATACACTATTATAAGACATCGTCCTCGTTTTATTACATTTTAGCCGGCAGGATGGAGATGAACCGGCGTTCGATTTTTGAATAAGAATTATCGAGCTCATCAACTACAAAATGAACCTTTGTATGAGAATTGCTTCACAACGCTGTTTGTGTTTGCCATGTTCGATGAACGATTACTCGAAGAAACATCTGTTGTGATGGTTTTGTTCTGAGACGCATCTAAATCTACAAAGTAATGCCCATGATGTTGCATGCAATGATAAACCTTTCAGCTGTGAAAAAAGATCGTGTTATGAAGTCTTGTTTGTGGTTATGTTCGGCATTTGCATCTACAAATCCCGTGTTTGTGAAACATCCCTTCAGTATTTTTTATATATAATTAACTTCTACGAAACTATCTGATGATTATCAAGATAAAGAACATCTGAGCAGTGAATAATTTTGATAAAGAAATTTCTTCATCGATGTTGTTTAAAGGCCGCGAATACTAACAGAAAACCACAATTTTTTTTTCTTTCTTTTTCCTTCCCAATAAAATCTAGGTTCCGTTATTCTTTTTTAGAGAACAAGATTGTAAGTTATTATTTATTATTTATCTTATTTTGTTATTGTTTATGAAATTTTAATTATAATTTCTTTGTTTAAATTCTTGATTTTTTTATATTTTTATTACAGATATTAAAAAATAAATTTGTTCTTAATTTATAATTAATTGAAATTTTCTGCTCATAGAAATTTTATTTAGTTTTAAAGGTGTTTTTTTTTAATACGAAAGATGGATTATTTTGTTCTTAAAAAATTCTCTGTTGCTAAATTTATTTTCAATACGTAAAGAAAAGTATTTTTGTTCTTAAAATTATTTGTTATTTCCCATGTATGGAAAACCGATATTTATTATTATATTATTTTATTACTTATTTATTTATTATTTATTTATTTCACATGAATTCAAACAGAATTGATTTATTTATTATTTATTATTTTTATTGTTATTTATTGAATTATTTGAAGTATAGAAATTGAATTTTAATAATTGAAGTATAGCATTTAAATATTTTCCATATGAATTATCCTTCTTTCATGTTATTAAGATCAGGATTAGTAAAAGAAGAAAAAATGTCAGAAAATAAACTTGATATGGTCCCTTTTGACTTTGAGTCAGGCATGGACATTTTTAAGTGGTTTAAACACTTTGATAATGAATGTTCTGTAGAAAAAAAAAGATAATGAGTGGAAAAAACAAAATCTTTCAAAATATTTAAAGGGGGAAGCGCTAAAAGCTTATATAAATGATTGTTTGGATTGTGCTACTTATGAGGAAATTGTCGAGATTTTAACTGAAAAATTCATTCAAGTTAGAGTTCCAAAATTTTCTGAATTTACTTCCTTAAAGTTAAATGATCTAAGTGATTTGGATTCTTATTTTAGAAAGAAAGTTGAGATTGGAAGGCAACTTCAGCTTGGGGAAAATTTAATTATACAGGGATTAACTGATGGACTTCAGCCGGAGTATCAAAATTGTTTGATGGTTAACCCTCCTTCCAATACTCGTGAATGGTTTCGCATTGCTAAACAATTAGCAGCGATTCCAAATCATACTTCTAATAACAGCAATAGAAATTTTCAACAAACTAAACCTATGCACAATCCCAATCCTCAGCCCAGACATTGGACTCGACCTACTCCAAACAATCCATTCCAAAATTTTAATCCTAGGTTTTTCACTCCTAGAATGCCTGCGACTCATTATCAAAACAACTACCTAGTCGTCCTGGCAGAATATGTTTAAACAGAGGCATAGAAAATGCATATCATTGGGAGAGGAGTTGTATATTTAACACAAATTCCTTTCAATCTCAAACTCCTGCTCATATTCAACCACCCCTTACTAATAATATTTGACAATTAATCATCCCTGGATATGTGGGCAATAACAAAGTGTATTGTGTGGTTGATAGTGGATCAACTGTCTCAATTTTACCCCTCAAATTTGTTCGATATTTAAATGGTAATTTACATAATGTTACCCCTATTACTATTAGACAGGCACAAGGAACTCTTACAATTAATAAATCATGTCTATTATGTATTAAATTTGGTAATATAAATAGATATGTTAATTTTTTAGTAAGTAAGCTTGATTTGAACTATGCTATTTTAGGTTTACCTGATTGTGCCAAATTTAAACTGAAAATTGATTGTGCAAAAAGCCAGGTGTTACAAGACAATATTTCGTTAAACCAATATGTCAACATATCCAGTGATAACTTAAAATTGCTTCATTTTGATATTGTAAAAAATGATACTACTGTGCAACCCGATTTTGAAAATACCATAACTCCTCAATCCTTGCCGCGAACTAATAATGATGATTATAATCTATTGGGGAATCTGAATGCTATTCAAAATAAAAATGTAAGGGAACTTTTAAGGGATTATTTAGATATTTTTGCAAAAAATAAATATGATGTAGGGAGAATTAATATTGAACCTCAGCGTATTTATCTTAAATCTGACCTACCAATATCTTTGAGGCCTTATCGTACATCCACTGCTGATGAAAAAGAAATATCTCAACAAATCCAATCCTTATTAGCTGCTGGGTTAATTAAAGAAAGTTATAGCCCATATTCTTCTCCAGTTACGTTAGTAAATAAACGAGATGAAGGCAAAAAAGCCCGAAAGTGTGTTGATTACCGAAAATTAAATTATATTATGAAAAATGACGCTGAACCTTTGCCCCGAATAGATGAAATTTTAGACAAATTAAGTGGTGCCCAATATTTCTCTACACTAGATTTAGCCTCAGGCTATTGGCACATACCTATTCACCCAGCCGATTCCGAAAAGTTAGCCTTTACTACTAATTGTGGGCTCTGGGAATGGAATGTTCTCCCCTTTGGTGTAAAGGTAGGCCCCCCAATTTTCAACAGGACAATTAGAAGAATTCTTACAAAATATAAAATAGACTTTGCTTGCTGTTATTTTGATGATATAATTATTTTTTCTAAATCAATAGATGAACATATACAGCATCTCATCCAAATTTTTGATTTATGCCGAATAGAAAATATTAAATTAAAATTATCTAAATGTACTTTTGTTCAAAAACAAATCAATTTTCTAGGGTATGAAATCCAAAATGGAACTTTAACTCCACCTAATACTAATATAGAAACAATTAAAAAATTAAAACCTCCTACTAATACTAAAGAATTACAAAGATTTCTTGGTTCTATAAATGTGTATCATAAATTTATTGACAAATATGCTGAAATTAGACACCCCCTAAATAAATTACTTAAGAAAGATACGATTTGGGAATGGAATACTGAATGTCAAAACTCTTTTCAAAAATTAAAAGATGCCCTCATTGCTAAACCAATTTTTAAAGATTTATGACCCAAAATTACCCTTACACATGTTTGTTGACGATTCTCAGGTAGCGGTAGGTGCAGTTCTTAAACAACCCGACCATAATAACTTTTTACATCCAATTGCTTATTTTTCTAGAGGATTGAGAAGTTATGAGAAAAATTATTTCATTACCGAACTAAAGTGTCTTGCTATCATTGATACTTTAGATAAATTTTATCATTACTTTCACGGTGTACAATTTACCATCCATACTGATCATGCGTCTCTTGTTTGGTTAAAAAATGTCAAACATTTAAGAGGTCGATTATTTAGGTGGTCATTGAAGTTAAGTATGTTTGATTACAAAATAGAGTACTTAAAGGGATCTACAAATGTCGAAGCCGACATGTTGTCCCGAAACCCTATTTCTCATTTTTGTAAACCCCTTACTTTTCTTCTTGACGTTAAAGAGATTATTGAGATGCAAGAAAAAGAAAATGTGTGTGGATAAAATTATATTAATGACAATGGACTGATTATAGTTAAAAGAAAAGGTTTTCGTAAAGTGGTAGTTCCCATGTCCCTAAGAAAAAAATTGCTTAGTGTTGCTCATGAACAGTTTGGTCACCCTGGTGTTCAAAAAATGCAAAATTTAATTTCTCCTAACTATTATTGGCCAGATATGATCGAAGACATTACTAACTTTGTTAAATACTGTGATATTTGCCAAAAAAATAAAAAACCTAGACAGAAAAAATTTGGCTTATTGCAAGCTATGCCCACTACAGATCAACCTTTTGACTGTCTGTCTGTTGATACTGTAGGAGGGTTCAATTACTATAATTCTTCAAAAAAATATCTCCATATTATAATAGACCATGCCACAAGATATGTTTGGGCATTTCCTTCCAAAAGTGTCACTACAGAAACTTATACAAATTGTCTGAAACAAATCTTCAATATCAAAATCCCTCAACAATTATTCTGTTTTAGTAAGATTTCAAGTGTACAGTCCCCTCAAAAAATACTTAGTGACAGGAATGCTGCTTTTACTTCTTCAAGATTCAAAAAATTCCTGCGAAATCATAATATTAAACAACGTTTGACCACTGCCCATCATCCACAAACGAATGGGAAATGTGAAAGAGTAAATCAGACAATAGTAACTAGATTAAAATGTAAAGTAAACTCCACTACCTCTAAAATTCCCTGGACTAAGCTTTTAACTGAGGTAATTAATATAATAATACACCCCATTCTATTACTAAATTTCCACCTGCTTACTTGCTTTTTGGCCAATTACCCTATGACTCCCCCTTACAACAAAATTATTATCCCCCTGTTCATGAAGCACTTAAAATTGCTAAAGCAAGAACTGATGAATTTCATTTAAAAAATAAAAGATATGATAAAGATTATATCGAACCAAAATTTAAAATAGGAGATCTAGTTATCTATGAAGAATTTCAGTACCCTAATACTAGAAAGTTATCAAAAGTATTTAGTGGCCCTTATAAAATTCTTAACAAATTATCCGAAGTAAATTTTGAAATTGATAGGCAAAACCAGTTCAAAAGTTCAGAAATAGTACATGTATCTAAATTAAGGCCTTATTATTCCCCTGATAAATTTAAATTAAGTCATGAGCAACAATCCCCTAATCAACAACAACAAACTCAAGTAAAAACTGTAGCTAAGACTATATCTCTAGTTTATCATTTTATAATTTTTTTTTCTCTTAAACAGTAAATTTCTTTCCCTATTTTAATTCAGATAATATCTTGTAATTCTTACAGAATGGCAATGATATCTCTTGACTGCAGCGAGAGTGTCACTTGTCTGGAAATGTTTATATTTGTTTGTTTATGCCGGCGTAGACGAACAAAGGGGAAATTTCTTATCCTGTACTGAATTACCCTACTTAGAATAATATAATAACAAATAAATATTTAAAAATATATTTTTTTTTCAACTGAACCTATTTGTAATATTAAATTTAAGCTATCAATTAATAAATTAATTATTTGCCAAGTAACAAAATTTTTATCACTATATTTTAATTTTTTTCTCTCTCTCTTTACTGCTGCATTCCAGTCCAAGTACATGTCAATTAGAATTTAATTTTGTTTCTTTTTCTCTTTCCTACTTGCATCTTGCAATGTTTTATCACACCGAGAGAATATTTATTGCGTAATTATCTGACATGAATTGACATTAATAATCTTGTCTTTTATTTTTATTATTTATTAATATTTCTTTTAAAGAGCCTTAGTAGTTTGAAGGTCACGTGCATTCTCAAAAATGAAATGAATTTTATTTATTTTTATTTTATATTATTTTATCATCTTATTTTTAAATTTTTTTTTACATATTCCTGCTTAATCCTGTACTCGATTTACAAGATTAAGTAAATGATTAAATAATTGCTTATATTCTTTATTCTATTCCACTTCTCTATATATTTCATCCCAAATGCCTGAGATGAGATAAACGAGATTAAGTATTTAAAGAATGTCTTTTGTGATATTTATTATTACTTATTAAGAGATTTACTTATACCCATTATGAGATTTACTTATACCCATTATGAGATTTACTTATACTTATGATATTTATTATTATTGATATTTTTCCTTATTATGTTTCTTACTTATATTGTTTATTATTTACATTGTTAAAATTTATTATTACTATATTATAAAATGTCTTATTATATTGAATTTGGACAATTAATAACGATATAATTAGACCTCCTTGAAAAGAGGCAATGGACTATACCACTCCAAATATGACTCTTGGACAATTAATAAGATATAATTAGACTTCCTTGAAAAGAGATCATGAACACTCCAAATATGACTCTTAAATGTTTTTTTGAAACAAACTTTCAACATTGATTTCAAGAAAATTCTATTAAATTCATTTCTAGATTTGACATTGTTAAAAAAGAATTCAACGTTATTGTTTTTCATTTTTATGTTTCATTTTTATGTAATTACTATGGGTAATTGCTTATATTTTCAAATTACTTTATGATGTGTACTTTAAACAAGATTATATCTTGTATTTGTACTGGTGCCTATTTTATTGTATTTAAATTTAAAGTTATTCCACGCATCACTTTAGTGTTCTTAAATTTGAATTCTATATTTATATAAAAAAGAGAAATTAATTAAAATTTTTTTTATTTAGTATCTAATTATTATTACTTATATCAACAACTTCGTGAGCTAAGTCTGCATCATCTCCCTTTCTGTGAAATTACAGGTCTCAGACCTACTTTTTCACCCGTCTTTCTGGGTGGGGGGATTTGTAATAAAATAAAAAAAAATTTGCGCCATTTTTGTTCTCTCTTAGCTTCAATTCTAAATTTGTGGAACATATTTCAATCTTAGTTTCGTAACTTGTAACAGCTAAAATTCTTTTTCTTACTTTAGTTATTAATCAATTATTGCTTGCTTCTCAAAAAGGCGGGAGGTATTTCGTAAGCTTTTTACTTTCTGGAATATTCCTGGGATTTTAATTTTATTTTTTATTTTAACATCGCGTGACAGGTGTTACTATGCGTTGCTAAAGGGCTTGTTCTTCCGAGGAAAAAATATAGTTCTTGCCAAGGACCGCCTGCTACGACCAATTAGAATTGATCATTTTTGTCCGTTTGAGGCTCGAGTTCATCCTAATTGGATTTTTAAAATGATATACGCGGAGTAGGAGGGCGCTAGTTTTGTCGTGAAAATGGTTATTTTCATTTGGCTTTGCAGAAGGTTAGAATGCATCTTTCCTTTAAACTGCTCGGAAGCCATTGTCATTTTTTCCGAGAATGTAGAACGCCGGAATGTTGCAGCTTAGTGAGCGAAGGCCGTAGTGATAGATGTGTGGAACGGTGATCTGTGGAGTAACTTAAGTTCGTGCTCTAAATAATAAAGAACTAAAAAACTAATTTTCTTGCATTGTTATTGGAGAAACTCCTACGAGAACAAATCCATGGCTTATCCACTTACCAGAATGACTGCTCATCCCACTATGGAGTCTTAGTGAATAGTAGTATTCTACAACCAACATGGTATTCTACTAGAGATTATACACTATTATAGAACATCGTCCTCGTTTTATTACATGCATGTGTAGCATGGTATCAAAACTACATATACAATTATAAACTATCTACATATGATATCATATACTAGTATATAACCCGTCAAAATTGACAGAATTTTCTCTTGCATTTCATTTTCATAATACTTCATGCAAACAAACAGAATGAAGATTTTATTATTGTAGAGTTTGAATTATAGAAAAGCACATTTTAAAAATAGCAAAGAATTTCTACAAATACAATGATGAAGATTTTTTTTTTTTTTTTTACTTGGTATTTAGTTTTTGAACAAATTTTAATTTCAAAACCAAGATCAGTATTTATTACAATAATAAAAATAATAATTACCAAAATAAAACTTTATTATTATCAAAATAATTCGTTTTCAAGTATGGAGATCACTTAAATATTTTAAATTTTTTCTCCTGAGAAGCACAATGTTTTAAAAACAGGTTTGCGCGTCCTTTGTTAGTTCATAGATGGCAGCATTAAAGTTTTGTGAGATCAGAATAAAACGGCGCTTTGACCCGATAAAATACAATCATATTTTTAAATGATAAAAAACTTATCAGTTCACACTTCCGCTGTTATATTTATGTATTATAATTGGGTATTATATACATGTTTTATATGAAAATATGATGAACAAACATTATTTCAAATGGAAGAAATTTTAAAAGCATGTGTTTTCAGCTAAGTCTAACGGGGCGTTTCGCTGTAGTCGATATCCAGATTGAATTGGTTCATGCCAGAACCGTTCCTATAGTTTTCTGAAGTCGCTTTTTATTATATGCAGATAATTAAAGTTTTAGTATTTTATTTTATAATAAAGATTAAAATATTTTTAAAGCATAGCTTCCTTGAAACATAATATAATTTTTTTTCATATTGATAAACAAAAAATAACTTTTAAAAATTGGATGTATAATTTTTAAGAATTGTGTCAATAGATTTTTATAGTATATCTTTGCTATTATTTCAACCAGAAAAAATTTCTACACTTTGTAAAGGTGATTCAAAGAGGGAAAAATGTTTAAAGTGTCAGTTACTGAGTGTTGTAATTTATTTCTGCAAATAATTATAAAATGTACTGTTTAAATTAAATACATTAAAATTTTTCAAAACTTTGTGACTTGTAAAGTCTTTGAAGTAAAAGAAGCTACTTTTTTACTGTAGTTGACTTATAGACTACTGTAGTTGACAGATAGATAGATAAATGCTTTTATACATAAATATTACTGTTTTATGCACTATTTATTTTTGTGTATACATAAAAATGGCTAAATAGCTTCTATATATTAAATAATTTGAATAAATACTGAAAATATATTTCTGCATATGAAATAGACAATTGATTGCAAGAAAACATACTGTCAAATTTCCTTTTATCTCCAATGCCATTTTCTTTTTCTCTCTAAGGCTTTTATATTAGAAAAATACCTAAAAAGCTTTGGTACAAAATTTCCATTTTCACAAAATTCATTTGGTACTGTTTGAAAATTTGTCAATATGTATTTCGTTTGCAAATTATGATTATAGATATACATTTTAATACTTCTATGTGTATTTGAGGAAGATGTATAACATATTTTTTGAGAAATAACATAAACATTTTAAAGAAAAGAAGAAGAAAATAAAAATCTTACGTCGACACTCATTGAAGCCAGTCGGTTTCCATTTGTCTTCTTTAAAAAGGCATCGTCTTCTAGCCGAAATTCCTTTGGTTAATGTATATCCATGTATACATATTTGCACACACTTTCTGTTACAGGGAAAGTAATTTTTATGAAATTAGAATGTCATTCTCTAAAACTGCACTATTATAATTAAAATACATATAAGTAGAGAATTTTCTCAAGTTAATCCCGTGCTGGATTAACTTGAGTAATAGGGTGGGCCGAAAAAAACTTTTTTTCGATTTTCGATTATGGCGGGTGCGGAAAAGTGGCCACTGGTGGCACTCAGTTCATACAAAAAATATGAGATTTTTTGGACATTTCCTTACCCTGCCGCAAACGGCTTGAAGTTTTGCAAAAATGCTCATTTTTTAACTTTTTTCGAAAAAAATTAAAAAATGTTAAATTAAATTTATTTTGGTTGTATTTACTTGAAAAGGCATATTTAATGTACCAAATGTTTAAATAAGATCTGATCATGCATTATTTAACATCTATGTGTATTATAACTTAGGCTATTTTTATAGCTTTTTCGCGTATAGTAGGCAAAAGTTGTATTTGTTTGAATCGATCGTTAGTTTCTATATTATTTATGTTCCTTGGTCTTTTTTATATTTTTTCTATGTGTCAAACGTCATATATTTGGGGAACAGACAGCAGTATACTTCAAAAACAAATCTAGA